>OX638139.1:20000-5352292 GCA_951805005.1 Othius punctulatus | reverse complement strand
GATCCACCCCCAACCCCATAGGGCTTAAAAATTCATTTCCAGAAAGTACGAGGGGGGCGCCTTATCGCCAGCTCGCTCAATTTAGTTTTTCAAACAAATATTTCACTGCAGCAAATTCAGTATGAATAATAATGGGAAGCATGGAAGAGTGACTGTTAATGGATACTCATGGATTATGTAAAGATAATAATATATATATATATATATATATATATATATATATATATATATATATATATATATATATATATATATATATATATATATATTATGGGCAAATTATGGGAAAACTATCGATAGGGTACTTTTAGTTTTACGTATTTTCTTATACTGTAATTTGTATAGATTACTGATGTGTGATTTGAAAGTATTCGGATTTTGATGTGTTAGTAAGAAAAAAAAAATTATATGTCTAAAAGTTTTTCGCTTCAAATTAAAAGTACCAAATAAATGAATTACAAATAAAGAAACCCATAAAATGAGAATAATTGATATCCAGACTGTTAAAACACAAAAAATAAAAGGTTATGAAAATTACTTTATAAATAGTTTATAAATAAATTTTATAAATATTTACCAACATTTCGATTATTCTGCCAACAATTCAAAAATGCATGAACATTTTTCAACTATGACTGTAATTGTTTTATTCATTCCTGCAAAAATTTCAAAACTTTTTCAATAATTTCCCTCAAAATTTCAAAGATAACTTTAACCGACAATTTTCGATTATTTTCAATGAAGTTCAGTCATATACAACAAAATTTCACTAATATTTATTATTCTGTCAAACATTCAATAAGATTTGTAAAATTTTCAATTATAACTGTAATTTTTTTATTAATTATTATCAAAATTTCAATAGCTGTGAAATTTTCAAGTATTTCTATTGAAATTTCACGTGTATGCACAACCCATTAAAATTTAAATTGCTTTGATCAAATTAGTGAATTTTCGGTCAAAATTTCAATAACATTAAAATTTTCAGTTATTTCTACTAAAATTTCCGTCGCATTTAACAAAATTTCTATTGTTTTGAAAATACTTAGCGTCAGTACGTTTCAAATTTTACATATTCTGTCATAATTATAATGTATACTGTAAATTTTTAAAAATTTCAAGGATAACTCTCAAATTTTCAATTATTCAATTATTCTCTCCAATATTCAATAATGCATGTAAAAGTTTCAATTATTATTGTAATTATTTTATTCATCCCTGTAAAAATTTCAGTATGTGTGAAATTTTCAGTAATTTCTACGAAAATTTAAGTCGATTATAACCAAATTTCAATTGTTTTACCAAAACTTAGCTTAGTACGGTATAAATTTTACATATTCTATTATAATTATCAGGAATACTGTCAAATTTTCAATAATTTCAGTAAAAATTTCAAAGATAGCTGTCAACATTCAATAATATATCTAAAATTTTCAATTATAACTGTATTTTTTTAATTAATTATTGTCAAAATTTTAATAGCTATGAAATATTGAAGTATTTCTACTGACATTTTAGACGTACTTAACAAAAATTAAATATTTGTTGAAAGGGAGAAACTAACATTGAATAAAAATAAATTATCAGGATTGTAGTTCACACAGCCCATTAAAATTTAAATTGTCTTGACCAAATTGCTGAATGTTGAGTCAAAATTTCAATAACATTAAAATTTTCAGTTATTTCTACTAAAATTTCAGTCGCGTTTAACAAAATTTCCATTCTTTTGCCAAAACTTAGTGTAAGTACGTTTAAAATATCGCATATCTCCTTAGCACAAATCAAATGAGCACCTAAAATGATTGATTTAGTATCCAAATCTTTAAACGGTATCTCCCTTGCATAAATCAAATGAGCACCCAAATTGATTCCGTCATAATGATATTGAACACTGTTAATTTTTCAAAATTTCTAGGATAACTCTCAAATTTTCTATTATTCAATTATTCTGTCAAACATTCCATAATGCATATAAAAGTTTCAATTATTAGTATAATTGTTTTATTCATTCATATCAAAATTTGCGTGAAAAAGTTTGAAATTTTCAATAATTTCTACGAAACTTTGACTCGTTTTTAACAAAATTTCAATTGTTTTGCCAAACCTTAGCTTAGTAAGGTACACATTTTACATATTCTATCATAATTTTCATGTATACTGTCAAATTTTCAATAATTTCAGACACAATTACAAAGATTACAGTCAACCAATAATTTTCGATTACTTTGAATAAAATTCAGTTATATAGCTCAAAATATCGGTAATATTTATCAACATTTCAATTGTTCTGTCAAGCATTCAATAATACATGTTAAATTATGGCCTATGGTAATACATGGCAATTATATATACTTCTAAAAAAAACTTTCAGTCGTTTAAAAAAAACAATTATTTTGCCAAAACTTTGCTAAGTACGGTAAAAATTTCACATATTCCGTCATAATTACAATGCATATTATAAAATTTTCAATAATTTGCGTCTTAATTTGAAAGATAACTTTCAATTAACAATTATCGATTATTTTCAAGATTTGCCAAAATTTAAGTTATTCTATTCTTCAAGCATTCAATAATACTTGCAAAGTAGTAATTATTACTGAATTTTTATCAATTTCTGTCAAAATATGAATAACTGTCAACTGTCTAATTATTTCTACTAAATTTTCAGTCGTGTTTAACCAAATTTAAATTATTTTCTGAATACTTTGTAAAATACGGGTATACAAATACAATACAACACACAATTTTATCAATTCTGCCATAATTATAAGGCATACTATCATTTTTTTAATAATTTCTGGGAAAATGATTGTAAAATTTTCAATTATTACTAACAAAATTGAGTCAAATGTAACAAAATTTCAGTAATATTTACCAAAATTTCAATTATTCTGTCAAACATTATACATGTAATACAAAAGTATTAATTATAACTGTCATTTTTTTGAATTATTTTTTTAATGTAAAAATTTCAATAAATTAAATTTATAAGTATTTCTACTAAAACTTCAGATGTACTGAACAAATTCAAATATTTGTTGAAAGGGAGAAATTAACATTGAACAAAAATAAATAATCAGGATAGATCTCCACACATACCATTAAAAACTAAACCATTTTCAAAATTTAAAAATTTAAATTGAAATTTAAAATTTTCACTGCAGCAAATTCAGTATGAATAATAATGGGAAGCATGGAAGAGTGACTGTTAATGGATACTTTTGGATTGTGTAAAGATATATATATATATATATATATATATATATATATATATATATATATATATATATATATATATATATATATATATATAAAGCAAATATATATAAAGCAAATATATTCAGGATGTCTGAGTTATCTTATATCTTGTGAAGGGTGGATGAGAAATCTTAGAGTATGGTTCAACTGTGCAGCAACTTTTTTTTTTCGTGTATGCATTTAGGCACTTTCAAATCCATTTATGTGCATTCGAGTAATATGCATTTGGGAATTCTGAATCGGGCTCACTGAACTGATGAGAACCGAATAGGTCGAAACCGGTCTCCAGTTATCCGCAGAAATAATTCCCAAATGCACTTTTCAATTTACAATTTATTAGCTGTGAACCGTCACACGTTAATATGTGAAACTTTTAAATTGTTATACCTGAGACTGCCTAAATTTATACACGAAATCATCTAACTCAGGATTTTTTTGCTTAAAATTAAGAAATCCTCAAATTTTGCAGACTTCTCGCTGTGTATCATGAACTGAATTAGAACATGCAAGATGTGTCCGTTAACCTGAATTGCATTCATCAACCTCATTAATAACATCTGCAACCAATTTTACAGTCACAAACGCCCAATTTCCTCGCATTTTCCTGTGTTCCACGACCGGCGTTTTCCCGCATTTGCGTGTGATTTACTGTGAAATTCCATTACCGAATTGTTAAACCGCCCGGTTAATGCCCAACGGACGGATGTTAATGGTATCTTCTGGTGGCAGCGCGAGGGTTAACGACCCTCCTCCGTGTTTACTTCTTCCTTGCAGTCTCTCCTGCGTTCCTCCTCGTATGCATATCGGGCGCCGCATATATTAACATATTTTGTATCCGAATTTGCCAGGATGAAATATTTAGTCGTGCGCGAATCCTCCGTACAAGAGAAGAAACGGATTCAATTGTGAGTCCTGGCAGGCCCCGCTTTCGGCCCATCATCGTCTATAAAGATATCACGATAATTTGAGATATGGAATTTGAATAATGCAAGAGAAATTGGGCCTTTTCGGTACAAAGCGAAGAATATCTTTTTTATGTTGCATACAAGTTTTGTATACAAAAAGTTAATGAAATTGCTTAATATATTTCAAAGGGAGGAGTATTGTGATTTTTTTTTCTCTCATACGATTTTTCCAAATTCGAACTTTGGGAAGTTCTGTAGCATTAATGGTGTATTCTACCTGAGATCCATGTAGCCACGAATAATTAGCATACAAATACGAAATATGTAAATTTTAGAATTTTTTTCAGAAATGAAAAAGTTCAAGGGGAGTAACGTGACTTTTTTTTCTCTCATACGATTTTTCCAAATTCGAACTTTGGGAAGTTCTGTAGCATTAATGGTGTATTCTACCTGAGATCCATGTAGCCACGAATAATTAGCATACAAATACGAAATATGTAAATTTTAGAAAAAAAATCAGAAATGAAAAAGTTCAAAGGGGGGAGTATTGTGACTTTTTTTACTCCCATACGATTTTTCCAAATTTGAACTTTGGGAAGTTCTGTAGCATTAATGGTGTATTCTACCTGAGATCCATGTAGCCACGAATAATTAACATACAAATACGAAATACGTAAATTTTAGAATTTTTTTCAGAAATGAAAAAGTTCAAAGGGGGAGTAACGTGACTATTTTTTCTCTCATACGATTTTTCCAAATTCTAACTTTGGGAAGTTCTGTAGCATTAATGGTGTATTCTACCTGAGATCCATGTAGCCACGAATAATTAGCATACAAATACGAAATATGTAAATTTTAGAAAAAAATTCAGAAATGAAAAAGTTCAAAGGGGGGAGTATTGTGACTTTTTTTCTCTCATGCGATTTTTCCAAATTCGAACTTTGAGAAGTTCTGTAGCATTAATGGTGTATTCTACCTGAGATCCATGTAGCCACGAATAATTAGCATACAAATACGAAATATGAAAATTTTAGAAAAAAAATCAGAAATGAAAAAGTTCAAAGGAGGGAGTATTGTGACTTTTTTTACTCTCATACGATTTTTCCATATTTTAACTTTGGGAAGTTCTGTAGCATTAATGGTGTATTCTACCTGAGATCCATGTAGCCACGAATAATTAGCATACAAATACGAAATATGTAAATTTTAGAATGTTTTACAGAAATGAAAAAGTTCAAAGGGGGAGTAACGTGACTTTTTTTTCTCTCATACGATTTTTCCAAATTCGAACTTTGGGAAGTTCTGTAGCATTAATGGTGTATTCTACCTGAGATCCATGTAGCCACGAATAATTAGCATACAAATACGAAATATGTAAATTTTAGAATTTTTTTCAGAAATGAAAAAGTTCAAAGGGGGAGTAACGTGACTTTTTTTCTCTCATACGATTTTTCCAAATTCGAACTTTGGGAAGTTCTGTAGCATTAATGGTGTATTCTACCTGAGATCCATGTAGCCACGAATAATTAGCATACAAATACGAAATATGTAAATTTTAGAAAAAAAATCAGAAATGAAAAAGTTCAAAGGGGGGAGTATTGTGACTTTTTTTCTCTCATGCGATTTTTCCAAATTCGAACTTTGAGAAGTTCTGTAGCATTAATGGTGTATTCTACCTGAGATCCATGTAGCCACGAATAATTAGCATACAAATACGAAATATGTAAATTTTAGAAAATAAAATCAGAAATGAAAAACTTCAAAGGGGGGAGTATTGTGACTTTTTTTTCTCTCATACGATTTTTCCATATTCGAACTTTGGGAAGTTCTGTAGCATTAATGGTGTATTCTACCTGAGAACCATGTAGCCACGAATAATTAGCATACAAATACGAAATATGTAAATTTTAGAATGTTTTACAGAAATGAAAAAGTTCACAGGGGGAGTAACGTGACTTTTTATTTTCTCATACGATTTTTCCAAATTCGAACTTTGGGAGGTTCTGTAGCATTAATGGTGTATTCTACCTGAGATCCATGTAGCCACGAATAATTAGCATACAAATACGAAATATGTAAATTTTAGAATTTTTTTCAGAAATGAAAATGTACAAAGGGGGAGTAACGTGACTTTTTTTTCTCTCATACGATTTTTCCAAATTCGAACTTTGGGAAGTTCTGTAACATTAATGGTGTATTCTACCTGAGATCCATGTAGCCACGAATAATTAGCATACAAATACGAAATATGTAAATTTTAGAAAAAAAATCAGAAATGAAAAAGTTCAAAGGGGGGAGTATTGTGACTTTTTTTTCTCTCATACGATTTTTCCAAATTCGAACTTTGGGAAGTTCTGTAGCATTAATGATGTATTCTACCTGAGATACATGTAGAAACGAATAATTAGCATACAAATACGAAATATGTCAATTTTAGAAAAAAAAACAGAAATGAAAAAGTTCAAAGGGGGGAGTATTGTGGCTTTTTTTACTCTCATAAGATCTTTCCAAATTCGAACTTTGGGAAGTTCTGTAGCATTAATGGTGTATTCTACCTGAGATCCATGTAGCCACGAATAATTAGCATACAAATACGAAATATGTAAATTTTAGAATTTTTTTTCAGAAATGTAAAAGTTCAAAGGGGGAGTAACGTGACTTTTTTTTCTCTCATACGATTTTTCCAAATTCGAACTTTGGGAAGTTCTGTAGCATTAATGGTGTATTCTACCTGAGATCCATGTAGCCACGAATAATTAGCATACAAATACGAAATATGTAAATTTTAGAATTTTTTTCAGAAATGAAATAGTTCAAAGGGGGAGTAACGTGACTTTTTTTTCTCTCATACGATTTTTCCAAATTCGAACTTTGGGAAGTTCTGTAGCATTAATGGTGTATTCTACCTGAGATCCATGTAGCCACGAATAATTAGCATACAAATACGAAATATGTTAATTTTAGAATTTTTTTCAGAAATGAAAAAGTTCAAAGGGGGAGTAACGTGACTTTTTTTTCTCTCATACGATTTTTCCAAATTCGAACTTTGGGAAGTTCTGTAGCATTAATGGTGTATTCTACCTGAGAACCATGTAGCCACGAATAATTAGCATACAAATACGAAATATGTAAATTTTAGAATGTTTTACAGAAATGAAAAAGTTCACAGGGGGAGTAACGTGACTTTTTATTTTCTCATACGATTTTTCCAAATTCGAACTTTGGGAGGTTCTGTAGCATTAATGGTGTATTCTACCTGAGATCCATGTAGCCACGAATAATTAGCATACAAATACGAAATATGTAAATTTTAGAATTTTTTTCAGAAATGAAAATGTACAAAGGGGGAGTAACGTGACTTTTTTTTCTCTCATACGATTTTTCCAAATTCGAACTTTGGGAAGTTCTGTAGCATTAATGGTGTATTCTACCTGAGATCCATGTAGCCACGAATAATTAGCATACAAATACGAAATATGTAAATTTTAGAAAAAAAATCAGAAATGAAAAAGTTCAAAGGGGGGAGTATTGTGACTTTTTTTTCTCTCATACGATTTTTCCAAATTCGAACTTTGGGAAGTTCTGTAGCATTAATGATGTATTCTACCTGAGATACATGTAGAAACGAATAATTAGCATACAAATACGAAATATGTCAATTTTAGAATTTTTTTCAGAAATGAAAATGTACAAAGGGGGAGTAACGTGACTTTTTTTTCTCTCATACGATTTTTCCAAATTCGAACTTTGGGAAGTTCTGTAACATTAATGGTGTATTCTACCTGAGATCCATGTAGCCACGAATAATTAGCATACAAATACGAAATATGTAATTTTAGAAAAAAAATCAGAAATGAAAAATTTCAAAGGGGGGAGTATTGTGACTTTTTTTACTCTCATACGATTTTTCCAAATTTGAACTTTGGGAAGTTCTGTAGCATTAATGGTGTATTCTACCTGAGATCCATGTAGCCACGAATAATTAGCATACAAATACGAAATATGTTAATTTTAGAATTTTTTTCAGAAACGAAAAAGTTCAAAGGGGGAGTAACGTGACTTTTTTTTCTCTAATACGATTTTTCCAAATTCGAACTTTGGGAAGTTCTGTAGCATTAATGGTGTATTCTACCTGAGATCCATGTAGAAACGAATAATTAGCATACAAACACGAAATATGTAAATTTTAGAATTTTTTTCAGAAATGAAAAAGTTCAAAGGGGGAGTAACGTGACTTTTTTTTCTCTCATACGATTTTTCCAAATTCGAACTTTGGGAAGTTCTGTAACATTAATGGTGTATTCTACCTGAGATCCATGTAGCCACGAATAATTAGCATACAAATACGAAATATGTAAATTTTAGAATTTTTTTTCAGAAATGAAAAAGTTCAAATGGGGGAGTAACGTGACTTTTTTTTCTCTCATACGATTTTTCCAAATTCGAACTTTGGGAAGTTCTATAGCATTAATGGTGTATTCTACCTGAGATCCATGTAGCCACGAATAATTAGCATACAAATACGAAATATGTAAATTTTAGATTTTTTTTCAGAAATGAAAAAGTTCAGAGGGGGGAGTAAAGACTTTTTTTTCTCTCATACGATTTTTCCAAATTCGAACTTTGGGAAGTTCTGTAGCATTAATGGTGTATTCTACCTGAGATCCATGTAGCCACGAATAATTAGCATACAAATACGAAATATGTAAATTTTAGAAAAAAAATCAGAAATGAAAAAGTTCAAAGGGTGGAGTATTGTGACTTTTTTTCTCTCATGCGATTTTTCCAAATTCGAACTTTGGGAAGTTCTGTAGCATTAATGGTGTATTCTACCTGAGATCCATGTAGCCACGAATAATTAGCATACAAATACGAAATATGTAAACTTTAGAAATTTTTTCAGAAATGAAAAAGTTCAGAGGAGGGAGTAACGTGACTTTTTTTTCTCTCATACGATTTTTCCAAATTCGAACTTTGGGAAGTTCTGTAGCATTAATGGTGTATTCTACCTGAGATCCATGTAGCCACGAATAATTAGCATACAAAAACGAAATATGTAAACTTTAGAAATTTTTTCAGAAATGAAAAAGTTCAGAGGAGAGGGAGTAACGTGACTTTTTTTTTCTCTCATACGATTTTTCCAAATTCGAACTTTGGGAAGTTCTGTAGCATTAATGGTGTATTCTACCTGAGATCCATGTAGCCACGAATAATTAACATACAAATACGAAATATGTAAATTTTTGAAAAAAAATCAGAAATGAAAAAGTTCAAAGGGGGAGTAACGTGACTTTTTTTTCTCTAATACGATTTTTCCAAATTCGAACTTTGGGAAGTTCTGTAGCATTAATGGTGTATTCTACCTGAGATCCATGTAGCCACGAATAATTAGCATACAAATACGAAATATGTAAATTTTAGAAAAAATTTCAGAAATGAAAAAGTTCAGAGGGGGGAGTAACGTGACTTTTTTTTCTCTCATACGATTTTTCCAAATTCGAACTTTGGGAAGTTCTGTAGCATTAATGGTGTATTCTACCTGAGATCCATGTAGCCACGAATAATTAGCATACAAATACGAAATATGTAAATTTTAGAAAAAAATTCAGAAATGAAAAAGTTCAAAGGGGGGAGTATTGTGACTTTTTTCTCTAATGCGATTTTTCCAAATTCGAACTTTGGGAAGTTCTGTAGCATTAATGGTGTATTCTACCTGAGATCCATGTAGCCACGAATAATTAACATACAAATACGAAATATGTAAATTTTAGAAAAAAAATCAGAAATGAAAAAGTTCAAAGGGGGGAAGTATTGTGACTTTTTTTACTCTCATACGATTTTTCCAAATTTGAACTTTGGGAAGTTCTGTAGCATTAATGGTGTATTCTACCTGAGATCCATGTAGCCACGAATAATTAGCATACAAATACGAAATATGTAAATTTTAGAATTTTTTTCAGAAATGAAAAAGTTCAAAGGGGAGTAACGTGACTTTTTTTTCTCTCATACGATTTTTCCAAATTCGAACTTTGGGAAGTTCTGTAGCATTAATGGTGTATTCTACCTGAGAACCATGTAGCCACGAATAATTAGCATACAAATACGAAATATGTAAATTTTAGAATTTTTTTCAGAAATGAAAAAGTTCAAAGGGGGGGTAACGTGACTTTTTTTTCTCTCATACGATTTTTCCAAATTCGAACTTAGGGAAGTTCTGTAGCATTAATGGTGTATTCTACCTGAGATCCATGTAGCCACGAATAATTAGCATACAAATACGAAATATGTAAACTTTAGAAATTTTTTCAGAAATGAAAAAGTTCAGAGGGGGGAGTAACGTGACTTTTTTTTCTCTCATACGATTTTTCCAAATTCGAACTTTGGGAAGTTCTGTAGCATTAATGGTGTATTCTACCTGAGATCCATGTAGCCACGAATAATTAGCATACAAATACGAAATATGTAAATTTTAGAAAAAAATTCAGAAATGAAAAAGTTCAAAGGGGGGAGTATTGTGACTTTTTTCTCTAATGCGATTTTTCCAAATTCGAACTTTGGGAAGTTCTGTAGCATTAATGGTGTATTCTACCTGAGATCCATGTAGCCACGAATAATTAACATACAAATACGAAATATGTAAATTTTAGAAAAAAAATCAGAAATGAAAAAGTTCAAAGGGGGGAAGTATTGTGACTTTTTTTACTCTCATACGATTTTTCCAAATTTGAACTTTGGGAAGTTCTGTAGCATTAATGGTGTATTCTACCTGAGATCCATGTAGCCACGAATAATTAGCATACAAATACGAAATATGTAAATTTTAGAATTTTTTTCAGAAATGAAAAAGTTCAAAGGGGAGTAACGTGACTTTTTTTTCTCTCATACGATTTTTCCAAATTCGAACTTTGGGAAGTTCTGTAGCATTAATGGTGTATTCTACCTGAGAACCATGTAGCCACGAATAATTAGCATACAAATACGAAATATGTAAATTTTAGAATTTTTTTCAGAAATGAAAAAGTTCAAAGGGGGGGTAACGTGACTTTTTTTTCTCTCATACGATTTTTCCAAATTCGAACTTAGGGAAGTTCTGTAGCATTAATGGTGTATTCTACCTGAGATCCATGTAACCACGAATAATTAGCATACAAATACGAAAAATGTAAATTTTTGAAAAAAATTCAGAAATGAAAAAGTTCAAAGGGGGGAGTATTGTGACTTTTTTTCTCTAATGCGATTTTTCCAAATTCGAACTTTGGGAAGTTCTGTAGCATTAATGGTGTATTCTACCTGAGATCCATGTAGCCACGAATAATTAGCATACAAATACGAAATATGTAAATTTTAGAATGTTTTACAGAAATGAAAAAGTTCAAAGGGGGAGCAACGTGACTTTTTTTTTTCTCATACGATTTTTCCAAATTCGAACTTTGGGAAGTTCTGTAGCATTAATGGTGTATTCTACCTGAGATCCATGTAGCCACGAATAATTAGCATACAAATACGAAATATGTAAATTTTAGAAAAAAAATCAGAAATGAAAAAGTTCAAAGGGGGGAGTATTGTGACTTTTTTTACTCTCATACGATTTTTCCAAATTTGAACTTTGGGAAGTTCTGTAGCATTATTGGTGTATTCTACCTGAGATCCATGTAGTCACGAATAATTAGCATACAAATTCGAAATATGTAAATTTTAGAATTTTTTTCAGAAATGAAAAAGTTGAAAGGGGGAGTAACGTGACTTTTTTTACTCTTATACGATTTTTCCAAATTCGAACTTTTGGAAGTTCTGTAGCATTAATGGTGTATTCTACCTGAGATCCATGTAGCCACGAAAAATTAGCATACAAATACGAAATATGTAAATTTTAGAATTTTTTTCAGAAATGAAAAAGTTCAAAGGGGGAGTAACGTGACTTTTTTTCTCTCATACGATTTTTCCAAATTCGAACTTTGGGAAGTTCTGTAGCATTAATGGTGTATTCTACCTGAGATCCATGTAGCCACGAATAATTAGCATACAAATACGAAATATGTAAATTTTAGAATTTTTTTCAGAAATGAAAAAGTTCAAAGGGGGGAGTATTGTGACTTTTTTTCTCTCATGCGATTTTTCCAAATTCGAACTTTGGGAA
The DNA here is from genome assembly GCA_951805005.1 of Othius punctulatus. Taxonomy (NCBI): domain Eukaryota; kingdom Metazoa; phylum Arthropoda; class Insecta; order Coleoptera; family Staphylinidae; genus Othius; species Othius punctulatus. The sequence goes on along the minus strand of OX638139.1, from coordinate 5,339,992 downwards.
GTTCTGTAGCATTAATGGTGTATTCTACCTGAGATCCATGTAGCCACGAATAATTAGCATACAAATACGAAATATCTAAATTTTAGAAAAAAATTCAGAAATGAAAAAGTTCAAAGGGTGGAGTATTGTGACTTTTTTTACTCTCATACGATTTTTCCAAATTCGAACTTTGGGAAGTTCTGTAGCATTAATGATGTATTCTACCTGAGATACATGTAGAAACGAATAATTAGCATACAAATACGAAATATGTCAATTTTAGAAAAAAAATCAGAAATGAAAAAGTTCAAAGGGGGGAGTATTGTGGCTTTTTTTACTCTCATAAGATCTTTCCAAATTCGAACTTTGGGAAGTTCTGTAGCATTAATGGTGTATTCTACCTGAGATCCATGTAGCCACGAATAATTAGCATACAAATACGAAATATGTAAATTTTAGAATTTTTTTTCAGAAATGTAAAAGTTCAAAGGGGGAGTAACGTGACTTTTTTTTCTCTCATACGATTTTTCCAAATTCGAACTTTGGGAAGTTCTGTAGCATTAATGGTGTATTCTACCTGAGATCCATGTAGCCACGAATAATTAGCATACAAATACGAAATATGTAAATTTTAGAATTTTTTTCAGAAATGAAAAAGTTCAAAGGGGAGTAACGTGACTTTTTTTCTCTCATACGATTTTTCCATATTCGAACTTTGGGAAGTTCTGTAGCATTAATGGTGTATTCTACCTGAGATCCATGTAGCAACGAATAATTAGCATACAAATACGAAATATGTAAATTTTAGAATTTTTTTCAGAAATGAAAAAGTTCAAAGGGGAGTAACGTGACTTTTTTTTTCTCTCATACGATTTTTCCAAATTCGAACTTTTGGAAGTTCTGTAGCATTAATGCTGTATTCTATCTGAGATCCATGTAGCCACGAATAATTAGCATACAAATACGAAATATGTAAATTTTAGAATTTTTTTCAGAAATGAAAAAGTTCAAAGGGGGGGTAACGTGACTTTTTTTTCTCTCATACGATTTTTCCAAATTCGAACTTAGGGAAGTTCTGTAGCATTAATGGTGTATTCTACCTGAGATCCATGTAACCACGAATAATTAGCATACAAATACGAAAAATGTAAATTTTTGAAAAAAATTCAGAAATGAAAAAGTTCAAAGGGGGGAGTATTGTGACTTTTTTTCTCTCATGCGATTTTTCCAAATTCGAACTTTGGGAAGTTCTGTAGCATTAATGGTGTATTCTACCTGAGATCCATGTAGCCACGAATAATTAGCATACAAATACGAAATATGTAAATTTTAGAATGTTTTACAGAAATGAAAAAGTTCAAAGGGGGAGTAACGTGACTTTTTTTTTCTCATACGATTTTTCCAAATTCGAACTTTGGGAAGTTCTGTAGCATTAATGGTGTATTCTACCTGAGATCCATGTAACCACGAATAATTAGCATACAAATACGAAAAATGTAAATTTTTGAAAAAAATTCAGAAATGAAAAAGTTCAAAGGGGGGAGTATTGTGACTTTTTTTCTCTCATGCGATTTTTCCAAATTCGAACTTTGGGAAGTTCTGTAGCATTAATGGTGTATTCTACCTGAGATCCATGTAGCCACGAATAATTAGCATACAAATACGAAATATGTAAATTTTAGAATGTTTTACAGAAATGAAAAAGTTCAAAGGGGGAGTAACGTGACTTTTTTTTTCTCATACGATTTTTCCAAATTCGAACTTTGGGAAGTTCTGTAGCATTAATGGTGTATTCTACCTGAGATCCATGTAGCCACGAATAATTAGCATACAAATACGAAATATGTAAATTTTAGAATGTTTTACAGAAATGAAAAAGTTCAAAGGGGGGGTAACGTGACTTTTTTTTCTCTCATACGATTTTTCCAAATTCGAACTTAGGGAAGTTCTGTAGCATTAATGGTGTATTCTACCTGAGATCCATGTAACCACGAATAATTAGCATACAAATACGAAAAATGTAAATTTTTGAAAAAAATTCAGAAATGAAAAAGTTCAAAGGGGGGAGTATTGTGACTTTTTTTCTCTCATGCGATTTTTCCAAATTCGAACTTTGGGAAGTTCTGTAGCATTAATGGTGTATTCTACCTGAGATCCATGTAGCCACGAATAATTAGCATACAAATACGAAATATGTAAATTTTAGAATGTTTTACAGAAATGAAAAAGTTCAAAGGGGGAGTAACGTGACTTTTTTTTTCTCATACGATTTTTCCAAATTCGAACTTTGGGAAGTTCTGTAGCATTAATGGTGTATTCTACCTGAGATCCATGTAGCCACGAATAATTAGCATACAAATACGAAATATGTAAATTTTAGAATGTTTTACAGAAATGAAAAAGTTCAAAGGGGGAGTAACGTGACTTTTTTTTTCTCATACGATTTTTCCAAATTCGAACTTTGGGAAGTTCTGTAGCATTAATGGTGTATTCTACCTGAGATCCATGTAGCCACGAATAATTAGCATACAAATACGAAATATGTAAATTTTAGAATGTTTTACAGAAATGAAAAAGTTCAAAGGGGGAGTAACGTGACTTTTTTTTTCTCATACGATTTTTCCAAATTCGAACTTTGGGAAGTTCTGTAGCATTAATGGTGTATTCTACCTGAGATCCATGTAGCCACGAATAATTAGCATACAAATACGAAATATGTAAATTTTAGAATTTTTTTCAGAAATGAAAAAGTTCAAAGGGGAGTAACGTGACTTTTTTTTTCTCTCATACGATTTTTCCAAATTCGAACTTTTAGAAGTTCTGTAGCATTAATGCTGTATTCTATCTGAGATCTATGTAGCCACGAATAATTAGCATACAAATACGAAATATGTAAATTTTAGAATTTTTTTCAGAAATGAAAAAGTTCAAAGGGGGGGTAACGTGACTTTTTTTTCTCTCATACGATTTTTCCAAATTCGAACTTAGGGAAGTTCTGTAGCATTAATGGTGTATTCTACCTGAGATCCATGTAACCACGAATAATTAGCATACAAATACGAAATATGTAAATTTTTGAAAAAAATTCAGAAATGAAAAAGTTCAAAGGGGGGAGTATTGTGACTTTTTTTCTCTCATGCGATTTTTCCAAATTCGAACTTTGGGAAGTTCTGTAGCATTAATGGTGTATTCTACCTGAGAACCATGTAGCCACGAATAATTAGCATACAAAGATCTACGAAATATGTTTGATGTTTGTTTGCATGTTTAGCACTATGAAAATCGATGGCTGGACTCAATTCGAATATGACTTATATAATATACCTGTATATACGTGTATATTAATTTCAACTGGCATTCCAGTTAAAAATTAAATATTTAAACTAAACCAAGTAAAACGTACAAATATGCATTCCCATGATATACGTATTATAAATTTAAATGTACGTGCAATAACGCCAGTAAAACGCCTCGCACTTGTTTTTAATTGGATCCTCGGCTACGTGCATCCCCACAGTTTATGTGTTATAATAATAATGATGATGCATAAAAAATTATTAACCCCTTGTGCCCCCCGATTAATTGCAGTGTAATGGAATCCGCGCGCAGCTTGATTGTGAAATTATCATTTATTTATTCAGCGCCCGGGCCTGGGCGGTAATGAATTTGTGATTAATTAAAACGAGGATTTAATTAGTGGCTCGCGCTGCCTGAATTTTTTTTTCTGCGCCCCCGCAATTTCATTTACCTATATACTTCACGCTTACACACCACACACAAAACACATAATATAATACTGTAAATAGCAACTGTGCCCGATTCCTCTTACGTGTGTAAATTGCTGCGGGAATCGTGCACAACAACAAACACAAATATTTTTTAGTTTAAAATTATTACAGATACCGAAATATTTCTTATATGTCGCTATGTGTGCATTGTATTTTCAGCGATTTCAAAGTGTTCTTTGCCTGCGGTTGGGTATATGTGAGGTACTGCTACTCTTAAACATCCTCTATTATATTATTATATAATAATCACCTATATCTGTTATCTATTCTATTTCTATCACACCACTGCACTACTTCCAGTACTTTACTCACATGGCGTCGCCCTCACAAGAACACGCCACAACAGAACACCTCAAAAACAACCCAACTCACCTCTATCGCTCTGTTTATAGCCTTAATTAGCCTTACTTGCAACAAAGTAGATGATGACTAGGTGAGGGCGGCGCCAGAGACAGATTAATACGTGCTTTTTAACATTCTCTCTATCTATCTCTAAATATGTAACCAATGATTATACTATTGTGTACGAGTGAACCAGCACCAGGCAATCTGCATCAGCACATGTTTCACGTCCCTTAATTGACACACCACACGTTTATTGATTAATTGCGCTTTGTTGGTCGCTAGATCGGCCCGTTGATGACGACAGCGTTTTCTCACCTCCTCCCCATCCAGAGCTTGTTATGAGCACCGATCCTCGTCCTCGTCCACGTTTTTTGCTCCCTCCTCAAACAGCGAGAGTTCTTTTATTGGCGCGAAGTGCCGAGCTGCGATTTCTATCCGGAAATAATTGGATGGCGAAAATCTGCAGCGAACGTTAATTTTGCCATTACACTTTCTGGCACACTTCATAACTAAAATAGGTGATCAGATATGCAGGGTGATATCGGCGGGAAACTTTGGCAGATGATAAGTAATTTAATTCTAAGAAAAAAAAGTCGTATGAACATACGTCCGATTCATCTTAGTTAAGAAGATACAGATCATCCTTTATACATTGTATAATAATTTTGACAGTGTACTTGTAAAAAACAAGTAACAAATATGTCATTGATGTCAACATGTGTTTTGAGGTTATGAGACCTCAATATCATATCAATAGTGCCGCCAAAATTAAATACTTAAAGTACCCATTGACGTTCCTAGTAACTTTATCAATAATAAATTTAATTGTAATTTACAATCGACATGAAATAAGTTCAATGAGAATTTTGTGCTTTGATAAACTCCTTGCAATTTTTAACAAAATTTTGAAATTTTGAATGCAGAAAATTTCATACAAAATTTCATCATTTCTATAAAAGTTTTTAATTTATAATCAAAATTTTGTATTTTCGCTTATAAGTTGTGCAAATTTCTATTTAAATATTAATAACTTTATGAGTAAAAAACATGTTACTGAAACATGAAACTGAATAAATCCTCCTGAATTTCCACTCAAAATTACAGGTTTCAATTAAACTTTGAAATTTTGAACTTTTGGTATTTATAATAACAATTACATAATTTTTAATGAAAATTTTGTAATCTCTAATGAAAAGTTCGCAAATTCTAAATTTTCTTAATATACTTAATACAACTTAATACAACTAACTTATAACAACTAACTATAACTATCTTAATACAAATTTTGCAAATGACAATGTTATTTTGCATTTTACAGTTACATTTTTGCAATTTACAATAAAATGTTCATAGTCGCTGTTGAAATTTTGTACCTAATTTATTATATGAATGTTGAAATTGCCAATGATGTTTTGCATAAGTTTTTCAGTGAAATTTATTGTAATTTATTAAAAATGTTGGTATTATTAATAAAAAATTCTAACGAAAATTTTGTAATTTCCAATAGAAATGCAACATTAATTGTAATTTACAATCTGCATGATATAAGTTCAATGAGAATTTTGTGGTTTGATAAACTCCTTGCAATTTTTAACAAAATTTTGAAATTTGTATGAAAAATGTAAAAAATTTGCACACAAAATATCATAATTTCTACCAAAGTTTTTAATTTATAATCAAAATTTTGTATTTTCGCTTATAAGTTGTGCAAATTTCTATTTAAATATTAATAACTTTATGAGTAAAAAACATGTTACTGAAACATGAAACTGAAAAACATGTGAATAAATCCTCCCGAATTTCCACTAAAAATTGCAGGTTTCAATTAAACTTTGAAATTTTGAACTTTTGGTATTTATAATAACAATTACATAATTTTTTATGAAAATTTAGTAATCTCTAATGAGAAGTTCGCAATTACTAAATTTTCTTAATATACTTAATACAACTTAATACAACTAACTTATAACAACTAACTATAACTATCTTAATACAAATTTTGCAAATGACAATGTTATTTTGCATTTTGCAGTGAAATTTTTGCAATTTACAATAAAATGTTCATAGTCGCTGTTGAAATTTTGTACCTAATTTATTATATGAATGTTGAAATTGCCTATGATGTTTTGCATAAGTTTTTCAGCGAAATTTATTGTAATTTATTAAAAATGTTGGTATTATTAATAAAAAATTGTAACGAAAATATTGTAATTTCCTATAGAAATGCAACATTCACTGTAATTTACAATCTACATGATATAAGTTCAATGAGAATTTTGTGGTTTGATAAACTCCTTGCAATTTTTAACAAAATTTTGAAATTTGTAAAGAAAATGTAAAAAATTTGCACACAAAATGTCATAATTTCTACCAAAGTTTTTAATTTATAATCAAAATTTTGTATTTTCGCTTATAAGTTGTGCAAATTTCTATTTAAATATTAATAACTTTATGAGTAAAAAACATGTTACTGAAACATGAAACTGAAAAACATGTGAATAAATCCTCCTGAATATCCACTAAAAATTACAGGTTTCAATTAAACTTTGAAATTTTGAACTTTTGGTATTTATAATAACAATTACATAATTTTTAATGAAAATTTTGTAATCTCTAATGAAAAGTTCGCAAATTCTAAATTTTCTTAATATACTTAATACAACTTAATACAGCTAACTTATAACAACTAACTTATAACAACTAACTATAACTAACTTCATACAAATTTTGCAAATGACAATGTTATTTTGCATTTTACAGTTACATTTTTGCAATTTACAATAAAATGTTCATAGTCGCTGTTGAAATTTTGTACCTAATTTATTATATGAATGTTGAAATTGCCAATGATGTTTTGCATAAGTTTTTCAGCGAAATTTATTGTAATTTATTAAAAATGTTGGTATTATTAATAAAAAATTCTAACGATTTTTTTTTAATTTCCTATAGAAATGCAACATTCATTGTAATTTGCAATCTACATAATATAAGTTGAATGAGAATTTTGTGGTTTGATAAATCCTTGAAATTTTTAACATAATTTTGAAATTTGTAAAGAAAATGTAAAAAATTTGCACATAAAATGTCATAATTTCTACCAAAGTTTTTAATTTATAATCAAAATTTTGTATTTTCCCTTATAAGTTGTGCAAATTTCTATTTAAATATTAATAACTTTATGAGTAAAAAACATGTTACTGAAACATGAAACTGAAAAACATGTGAATAAATCCTCCTGAATTTCCACTCAAAATTACAGGTTTCAATTAAACTTTGAAATTTTGAACTTTTGGTATTTATAATAACAATTACATAATCTTTAATGAAAATTTTGTAATCTCTAATGAAAAGTTCGCAAATTCTAAATTTTCTTAATATACTTAATACAACTTAATACAACTAACTTATAACAACTAACTATAACTAACTTAATACAAATTTTGCAAATGACAATGTTATTTTGCATTTTACAGTTACATTTTTGCAATTTACAATAAAATGTTCATAGTCGCTGTTGAAATAATGTACCTAATTTATTATATGAATGTTGAAATTGCCAATGATGTTTTGCATAAGTTTTTCAGCGAAATTTATTGTAATTTATTAAAAATGTTGGTATTATTAATAAAAAATTCTAACGAAAATTTTGTAATTTCCTATAGAAATGCAACATTCATTGTAATTTACACTCTACATGATATAAGTTCAATGAGAATTTTGTGGTTTGATAAACTCCTTGCAATTTTTAACAAAATTTTGTAATTTGTAAAGAAAATGTAAAATATTTGCACACAAAATGTCATAATTTCTACCAAAGTTTTAAATTTATAATCAAAATTTTGTATTTTCGCTTATAAGTTGTGCAAATTTCTATTTAAATATTAATAACTTTATGAGTAAAAAACATGTTACTGAAACATGAAACTGAAAAACATGTGAATAAATCCTCCTGAATTTCCACTAAAAATTACAGGTTTCAATTAAACTTTGAAATTTTGAACTTTTGGTATTTATAATAACAAGTACATAATTTTTAATGAAAATTTTGTAATCTCTAATGAGAAGATCGTAGTTTATAAATTTCCTACAAAAACTATGAAAATTTTAACACCTCAATACAAATTTTGCAAATGCGAATGCTATTTTGCTTTTTGCATAAATTTGTATAAAAAAATTAATAATTTCTCTTGAAGTTTTTAACTCATAACAAAAATTTTGTATTTTCGCTTATAATTTATGCAAATTTCTATTAAAATATTAATAACTTAGTGAGTGACATGTTTTGTGAATATATCCCTCAGAATTTCTACTAAAAATTACAAGTTTCAATTAAACTTTGAAATTTGTAATTGAACTTTTGGTATTTATAATAACAATTACATAATTTCCGATGAAAATTTTGTAATAACAAATGAAATGTTCGCAATTTCTAAATTTTCTACAAAAACTATGAACATTTTAACAACTCAATACAAATTTTGCAAATGCCAACGTTATTTTGTATAATAATATAATAATAATAATATAGTAATAATTGTTTTCTGTTTTCATTGAAATATTGCATTTATAATGAAAGTTTTTACTACAATGTTCCAAATTTTGTAAATTTTCTACAAAAACTATGAACATTTTAACAACTCAATACAACATTTGCAAATGCCAACGTTATTTTGCATTTTGCAGTGAAATTTTTGCAATTTACAATAAAATTTTCATTGTCGCTGTTGAAATTTTGTAATTTTTAATACGATTGTTGAATTGCCAATGATATTTTACATAAGCATTACAGTGAAATTTATCACTTTAAAAGAGATTTTTCATAAAGCTTGATTTTTTTTAAGTTAGAGTGCAAGTTTTGCAATAATAGATGAAATTTTGAGTCACAAATGAAAATTACATAACTCCAATAAAACTTATTTATTAGCTAATAATTGTTTTCTATTTTCATTGAAATATTGTATTTATAATGAAAGTTATCACTACAATGTTCCAAATTTTCTAAATTTTCTTCAAAAACTATGAACATTTTAACAACTCGATACAAATTTTGCAAATGCTAATGCTATTTTGCATTTTGCAGTGAAATTTTTGCAATTTACAATAAAATTTTCATAGTCGCTGTTGAAATTTTGTAATTTATAATACGAATGTTGAAATTGTCAATGATTTTTACATAAATTACATACATAAATACAGTGAAATTTATCACTTTAAAATAGATTTTTCATATATTTTTTTTTTATTTAGAATGCAAATTTTGAATAACAAATGAAATTTTGAGTCACAAATGAAGATTACATAATTCCAATAAAACTTATTTATTACCTAATAATTGTTTTCTATTTTCATTGAAATACTGTATTTATAATGAAAGTTTTTACCACAATGTTTCAATTTATATTCAACATTGTACTAATTCTGCACAAGTTTTGTAATTTACATATAATATTCCATAATTTCTATTGAAATATTGAAATCTATTACCAAATTTTCGCAATATTCATCATAATGTTATAACGTTAGTATGTATGTTGTTTTCGAAATTTGTTTGTAATTTGAATTTTAAAAAAATTATTGAATTTAAAAAAAATTATACCTTTCATTATATTTGTTGCAAATTTCTGAGGAAAGACGTTATAATTTCTGCGTAAAAACTCATGGGTTCTATAATCTTTGTTATTTATGAAGATTTTGCTATTTTTAATAAAATATTCTTATGGAAATTTTGTAATTTTCAATATAAATGCAACACTCATTATAATTTACAATCGACGAGATATAATTTCAATGATAATTTTATGGTTTAATAAGCTGTTCGCAATTTAAAAAAAAAATGTAAAGAAAATGTAAAACATTTGCATACAAAACTTTTTGCATACAAAAAAATTACAGCATTCATTATATTTGTTGCAAATTTCTATAAAAACTTTAATAACTTTGTAAGGAATATGATTTCTGAGGAATGACGTTATAATTTCTAACTAATAACTCACAGGTTCCGTTAATCTTTGTAATTTATTAAAAAAATTGGTATTATTAATTAAAAAATTCTAACGAAAATTTTGTAATTTCCAATAGAAATGTAACATTCATTGTAATTTAGAATCGAAATGATATAATTTCAATGAGCATTTCGTAATATGTAAAGAAAATTTGCATATAAAATTTATCTTTTGCAAAGAAAATTTCATAATTTCTATTTAAATGTCTCATTTGGTTATAATAAAAAAAATGTTTTTGCCATTAAATGTTTTGCAAATTTTTATTAAAATATTAATAACTTAGTGAGTGATATGCTTTGTAGACAAATTCTTTATAATTTCTACTCAAAATTTTAGGTTTCAATTAAACATTTAAGTTTACAATTAAAATTATGGTAGTTACAATAAGAATTTCATAATTTTCAACTAAATTCAACAACACTTTGTTGTTCCCTTTGAGTTTGGGAATTTATAATACAAATTTGGTATTGTCAGTAAAAATTTCCAATATTCACTGTAGTTAAATGCTAGCAATTTATCTAATTAGTTATTATTGTGTATATTATGTAGGTTTTAATACTAATAAACATGATTATTACTGTTTTCAATATAAATTGGATAATTCAAATGACGATTTTGTGTTCTCATTATCATATTGGAATTTAAAATCAAAATTTGTATGGAATAATGCTGAAAACTACCTTCTAATTTATTCATAATACAAAATTTTCATTTTCACGAAATTTTCTGCAAATAACTGTGAATATTTTAATAACTTTACAAGGGATAGGCTTTCTGCATAAATCCTCTTCAATTTTCAGCAAAAATTTGGCTGGATTCAATTATACTTTGTAATTTTTAATAAATATTATGGTAATATGTAATATAAAATTCCAATGAAAATTTCAGGATTTATTTTGAAGATTTCGTAATTTACAACTAAATTTTGTAATTTATTACGATCGCTTTGCTATAAAATTCCATTCCATTCAAAAATTCCATAAAATTTTTGAAGTTTCGATTAAAAAAAATGTAATCACTAATAAAAATCGACAATATTCATTGTGATTTTGCAATTTGTAAGAAATCTGTCAAAAGTTTCCGTTTAAATTTTCTTGTTTTCAATGAAAATCTTCGCGCTTACAGAAAATGTGAAAATCGGAAAATAGCCCATTACCAGTTTTTTTCAACAATTTCAATTGAAACTCGTTGGAGCACTATCTAAGTTACATTCAGCGAATTCAGCGAAAACAAGAGTCCATTTAAATGAAAATTTGCGCCTTAAGGCTGCTTATTTATTTTTTCCTACTAGTTTCGGCTTAACATTCAGGCATCATCAGGGTTTTTGTGAATTAAATTATATTTTTAAATTAAAAAAAAACGAAAAGCTGTATAGTTGCTGAATGATTGTCAATTACATAAATTAAGCCCCTCTACTCCATGATTAACTGATTAGCCACCATACCGAATGGGTTAGCAAACATTGTCTTATTTGACAGTTGTGATTAATGTTTGGCAGCTGTCATAATGATTTGACAGCTGTCATAATTGTTAGACAGCTTCCATAATTGTTTGACAGTTGTCATAATTATTTGACAGCTGTCATTAGTGTTTGACAGCTGTCATAATTGCCTTTAATACACTGAGGGGGTCTTTTGGAGTATCTTTGGAGATTATTTTGTAGAATACGTTTATTTTGGACACCCAATCAGATTCTAACTAACCTTCAATAGATGTCTGGTGAATGAAATAATCGTGTGGAATACGTTTATTTCGGCGATCACTCAGTGATGTTGTTAGCCAAATGTGTGGCCGATAATCGTCAATCTCCCGAGTCATGCAAAAATCATTTTTTGTGTCATCGACTCGACCCCATTAAAATATTAGCCTTGTATCGGGTCTGAGCCGGCCCCTGGTAAATAATTCAAATGGGTACACATCAAGTCCATTAAGTTATCACGTTATGCTGCCTGCAAAGGTGGGATTGACACATCCTCCCGTCCGCATTAATATTTGAGTGTGCAGTCGCATAAGCCCAATCTACATAATTCGCGCGGATCGGATTTATCGCGTGTGTAAATTTCGTACGAGGTGAGAGTGGAAATGCGAAATACTACAGTGTGTTTTTCCACCTCATAATTGAGCCGTGCCCTGAATTATTCCGTCCCGCGATCCTGACGCACGTAGTGAAAAAGGGAAAAGTATGAGCAATAGGGGGGGGGGGGGTCATAAATCATTCACGACGGAAAACTCGACCCCCCACCCCACGGAATTTGCAAATTAGTTCGAGTTTAGTCCGAGCGCGTCTGCGGGCGTTAAACGCGCGATGACAAATTTTCCGGCCCCGGAAAAATGCCAGCCAAAGGGGGTGGGGGGTGTCCTGTTTGTGGGGTGTTAATGCAATTTCGTGAACTGTTTGCTCGGTCGTGATGGAATTTCGTCATTAGGCGCGATTTGTGTATTCTACTCAATTGTGCCACCCTTATTGTTCAGTCACGGCTTATTTAAATACGTTTACGTCCTTATATTTGTGCGAAAAAGAAAACCGTGAACACTTCAAGAAGCTCCTTAACGAAAATTTTAACATTATTTTATATCATTGACATATCATTTGTCGGTCTAACTCAGGGGCGGGTGAATCCCATAGAAAAAACTTGAATAGAAAAAATTTACCTGTCAATTTTGCAAATTCGAAGATGTAGTAATAAAATATAGAATTTGGGATTGCCAAATAAATATTAATAATAAATAAACAATACACAACCTTGCGGCGCATATTTTCATTTAAATGGAAACTTGTTTTCGCCGAATTCGCTGAATGTAACTTAGATACTCCTCTAACGAGTTTCAAAGGAAATTGTTGATAAACTGGCTATGGGCTATTTTCCGATTTTCATATTTTCCGCAAACGCGAAGAATTTCATTGAAAACAACAAAATTTAAACGGAAACTTTTGACAGCTCTCTTACAAATTTTGCAAAATTAGGTACAATGAATATTGTCGATTTTTATTGGTGATTATAATTATTTTTAATCGAAACTTCCAAATTTTAATGAAAACAGCAAAGCAATCGTAATAAATAACAAACAATTATATTATATGTTATTATATATTAAACAATATTAAATTACGAAATTTTCAAAATAAATCCTGAAATTTTCAAAATAAATCCTGAAAGTTTCATTGGAATTTTATATTAAGTACATAATATCATATGTATTATAAACTGCAAAGTATAATTGATTCCCGCCCTTTTTTTTGCTGGCATTTGAAGAGGATTTATTCAGAAAGTATATCTCTTGCAAAGTTATGAAAATCGAATTTTGAAATTACGAACTTTTCATTAGAGATTACAAAATGTTCATTAGAAATGATGAAATTGTTATTATAAATACCAAAAGTACAATTACAAATTTCAAAGTTTATTTGAAACTTGCAATTTTTAGTAAAAATTCTGGAAGATTTATGTATAAAACATATTACTCACTAAGTTAAGCCCATCAATTTTGATTTAATTTATTGCTGATGTTTAGATATATATATATATATATATATATATATATATATATATATATATATATATATAATAATATAATAATATTATTATCTCAATTCTTAAGATAATTGCAGTTTAGCATCAGAATGCATCTTTAGGAGATTATCTAAAATTTTGCCTCTACTGTCTTAAGCATATCTCCAAAAGTAGAACATTAATTTTGATTAAATTTGTTGCTGATATTTATAAATATATTGCTATCTCAATTCTTGAAATAATTGCAGTTTAGCATCACAATGCATCTTTCGGAGATTATCTCAAATATTGCCTCTACTGTTTTAGGTATATCTCCAAAACTAGATCATTAATTTTGATCAAATTTATTGATTGATTAATTGATAGTATATTACATCTTGAATTAAATTAATATCTAAATACATGCTTCGTGAGATATGAAGCTTAATGTTTTTTGGTGCAAATTTTAGATACTACTGTTTTAGTTATATCTCCAAAACTAACGCATCAATGTTTATCAAATTTGCTGCTAATATTTAGTGATATACTAGAATATTAGATCTTAAATTTAATTAACATCTAATGTCCAATTCTTGAGATAATTACCATTTTTTAGAAGCATGCATCTTTAGGAGATTATCTTAAATTTTGCCTCTCCGTTTTTAGGCATATCTCCAAAACTACCGCATCAATTTAGAATAAATTTGTTGTTGATATTTATAAATATATTGCTATCTCAATTCTTAAAATGATTGTAGTTTAGCATCAGAATGCATCTTAAGGAGATTTTCTCATATTTTGCCTCTACTGTGTCAAGCATATCTCCAAAAGTTGAATATTAATTTTGATCAAATTTATTAATTGATTAATTGATGGCATATTACATTTTGAATTAGATTAATATCTAAATACATGCTTCGTGAGATATGAAGCTTAAGGAGATTATCTCAAATTTTGCCTCTCCCGTTTTAGGCATATCTCCAAAACTAGAGGATGAATTTTGATTAAATTTATTGATAATATTTAGATATATATATATTGGTATATTACATCTTGAATTGGATTAATATCTAATATATGCTTCGAGATATGTGAAGTTTAATGTAAGCACGTGTTTTTTGGAGATAATTGCAAATTTTAGGTACTACTGTTTTAGTTATATCTCCAAAACTAACGCATCAATATTTATCAAATTTGCTGCTAATATTTGGTGATATACTGGAATATTACAACTTAAATTTAATTTACATCTAATGCATAATCCTTGAGATAATTGCCGTTTTGAAGAAGCATGCATCTTTAAGAGATTATCTCAAATTTTGCCTCTCCTGTTTTAGGCATATCTCCAAAACTAGCGCATCAATTTTGATTAAATTTGTTGCTTATATTTATAGATATATTGCTATCTCAATTCTTGAGATAATTGCAGTTTAGCGTCAGAATGTATGTTTAGGAGATTATCTAAAATTTTGCCTCTACTGTTTTAGGCATATCTCCAAAACTAGCGCATCAATTTTAATTAAATTTGTGGCTGATATTTATAGATATATTGTTATCTCAATTCTTGAGATATTTGCAGTTTAGCATCAGAATGCATCTTTAGGAGATTATCTCAAATTTTGCCTCTATAGTTTTAGGCATATCTCCAAAACTAACACATTAATTTTGATTAATTTTATTGATGATATTTAGAGATATATTGTTATATTACATCTTGAATTGGATTAATATCTAATACATGCTTCGTGAGATATGAAGTTTAATGTAAGCACGTGTTTTTTGGTGATAATTGCAAATTTTAGGTACTACAGTTTTAGTTATATCTCCAAAACTAACGCATCAATATTTATCAAATTTGCTGCTAATATTTGGTGATATACTGGGATATTAGATCTTAAATTTAATTAACATCTAATGCACAATTCTTGAGATAATTGACGTTTTGAAGAAGCAAGCATCTTTAGGAGATTATCTCAAATTTTGCCTCTCTAGTTTTAGGCATATCTCAAAAACTAGCGCATCAATTTTGATTAAATTTGTTACTGATATTTATAGATATATTGTTATCTCAATTCTTAAGATAATTGCAGTTTAACATTGTAATGCATATTTAGGAGAATATCTCAAATTTTGCCTCTACTGTTTTAGGCATATCTCCTAAACTAACACATTAATTTTGATTAATTGTATTGATGATATTTAGAGATATATTGGTACATTACATCTTAAATGGGATTAATATCTAATATATGCTTCGACAGATATGAAGCTTAATGTAAGCACGTGTATTTTGGTCATAATTGCAAATTTTAGGTACTACAGTTTTAGCTATATCTCCAGAACTAACGCATCAATGTTTATCAAATTTGCTGCTAATATTTGGTGATATACTGGAATATTACATCTTAAATTTAATTAACATCTAATGCACAATTCGTGAGATAATTGACGTTTTGAAATAGCATGCATCTTTAGGAAATTATCTCAAATTTTGCCTCTCCTGTTTTAGGCATATCTCCAAAAACAGCGCTTAAATTTTTATTAAATATGTTGCTGATATTTATAGATATATTGCTATCCGTTTTTAAGAAGCATGCATCTTTAGGAGATTATCTCAAATTTTGCCTCTTCTGTTTTAGGCATATCTCCAAAACTAGCGCATCAATTTTGATTAAATTTGTTGCTGATATTTATAGACATATTGCTATCTCAATTCGTGATATAATTGCAGTTTAGCATCAGCATGCATCTTTAAGAGATGATCTCAAATTTTGCCTCTACGATGAAGGCGAAAATACAAAATTTTGGTTGTAAATTAAAAACTTCAATAGAAATTATGAATTTTTGTATGCAAATTCTTAAATTTTGTTTACAAATTAAAAAAACAACATTGCAAAAAGCTTATCAAACCACATAATTCTCATTGAAATTATATAACGTCGATTGTAAATAACAATGAATATTGCATTTCTATTAAAAATTTTCAATAGAAATACAAATACAAATTTTTTGTCAGATTTTTTTATTGTGAATACCAAACTTTTCATAAATTACAAAGATTAATGTAACCTGCGAATTTTTAGTTGAACACTGCTTTTAAACTTGTTTTTCGTTATATGAGCAAGGAAGAACTACATTTACAGGGAACATTATTACATAGTGTAGTTTTTTCCGAGCGTTTATAGTTACTAATCTGTTAAATGTTATTCAAGAAGAGTCAATGAATAAACGCCACTGGAAGGGATCAAAATCGATTTCCAAAGTTCTCATAATCCAATTTATATCATTACAATAACCAAGTCCCTGTCTTGAGAAATGTATGACCTGAAGTTTTGATCACGATTTCGAAAATAGTTGATATTAGTTTCATAATGTAGCAAATTCCATCCTTTTAATCGAGATCCTAATAGCTCTAACTGATTTTTGACAATTTTAAATAGCCAACCAAATCGTTTAGGTCTCCTTGAGTTATCATGTGTGGCTTTGATAGAATTTCTTCAGACTTAGAGTCATCGTCCTTATAAACACATTGGCTTGAAATGAAGGATTGTGCATAGTCAATCTCATCGGACGGAGATGCAACTGGTATAGGCAAATTTTATCCTGAAGTGTTGATCAGGATATCGAAAATAGCTGATTTTAGGTTGATGATGTAGCAAATTCTATCCTTTTAATCGAAATCCTAATAGTTTTTTTGCAACTGGTATAGGCAGATTTTCACTATGAGGGACTTGTCTCATGGTTGAAGATAAATTAGGGCAAATAACTGTGTGTTTTTTCTTCACATTTATACCATTTACGTCAGTAACACAAAAATAGCAGTCCGTAATGTGATCTCTTGGTTCGGTCCAAATCATGGGTACACCCAACGGCATATCACTTCATCCTTACTACCAATCGGTTAAATTCTTCACACACGTTATGCAACTAATATTAAGGGCCCAGGATTTGTCTTGATGGGCCACAAGAAAATCAAAATAGCGGTCAAAACTCTCCAAGACTAGTTTTGTGAAATTTCGTCTTTGTTTTTTGATAGTCAGTTCAACAAAAATAACAAAAATAGTTATGAGTAGTGGGGCAACACCGGTTCTAGGCCAATTTCCCCATAAGAGTATTTGTCATAAAACTATTTGTTTGTGATTTCATCCAAATATTGTGATTTATCAACTGCGTCAACGTGCCAAGAAAGTGTAGTAACGATCATAACAGTAGTGGGGCAACACCGGTTCTGGGCCAATTTCGCCATAAGAAATACATGGGCCGATTTTTCGCTACTTACTTCCGGTCGAGCGAGCCGTTGCGTGTATGTTGGGCTGCCTAAGATCTGTGCGGGACCCTCAGCCCCTCACGATATCCTCTTGTGCCCCTCTGCCCCTCAGTCCCTCAGCCCCTCGCCCCTCATGACATCGTCTTTTAAACAGAGCTCATTTTGCATCATTAACAGCACCTTGCCATATAAAGCTGTAAAAGAGGATATCGTGAGGGGCGGAGGGACAAAAGAGGATATCTTGAAGGGCGGAGGGGCAAAAGAGGATATCGTGAGGGGCATAGGAGCAAAAGAGGATATCGTGAGGGGTGGAGGGGCAAAAGAGGATATCGTGAGGGGCGGAGGGGCAAAATAGGATATCGTGAGGGGCTGAGGGGCGGAAGGGCAAAAGAGGATATCGTGAGGGGCGGAGGGGCAAAATAGGATATCGTGAGGGGCTGAGGAGCGGAAGGGCAAAAGAGGATATCGTGAGGGGCGGAGGGGCTGAGGGGCGGAGGGGCAAAAGAGGATATCGTGAGGGGATGGGAGTCCCGTTCACTCAAAGTGAGTGAAAAAAGAACTATTTAACCTTGTAACCCCCTTTAATGTGGGGGCCGTGTCTCGAATTATCTTCGCAAATCGCCAATAAAAGAACTTTGATATCAAATTGTGTCTGTCCAAAAACTTCTATATAATTTCAACTTTGAATGACTCCAGAAATAAAACAACATAAACCAAAACTGACCATTTTTGAACACCTCTAAACGTTCTTACAAAACAACCCTCACTTAATCTTTAAACTCAACACCTTACCAACAACCCGCCCGACTCTCTCACACACCTCTCTCTCACGTTTCTTGGGTAGGTATGGCATGTTTTTTTGATCGACCCGCAGCTCTGTACCCTCCACAACCCCCCAAGCCGTTAACCGAGCCCCACAGTTTTACTCTCAAGTTTTCTTTCTTGTTGGAATGGCCGTGTGGCAGTTACGCTTCGCCGCGTGCACCCCGTCCGATTAAAGCGAGAACCCCCTGGACGTTCGTTGCAGGTTCATCCCGGACGACTGGGGTCCGTGCAGCGTGTCCTGCGGCGAGGGCGTCCGCAAGCGCGAGGTCCACTGCAAGATATTCCTCGAGTTCTCCAGGACGATCGCCAAGCTGCCCGACAAGCAGTGCAGCGGCCCGAAGCCCTCGGACATAGAGAAGTGCTACATGGAGCCGTGCAGCTCCGAGAGGATCGACATCAAGGACGGGCCGTACCGTCCGGATCAGAACGTGAAGACTGCACCAGGTGTGCCAGGGAAGTCGTACACGTGGAAGGAGCAGGGGTATACCCATTGCAGCGCCACGTGTCTTGGAGGTGTGCAGGAGCTGATTGTTAACTGCATCAGGGATGACACCCAGAAGGTTGCCGCGCCGTACTTGTGCCCTCAGGACTTGAAGCCGGAGATCCTGATAAGGACGTGCAACGACCATCCTTGCCCGCCCAGATGGAATTATTCGGATTTTCAGCCTTGCACGCAATCCTGCGGTATAGGCATCCAGACGAGGGAAGTTAACTGCATACACGAGGTGACCCATGGAGGTGGTAATACCGTGGTCGTGCCTAGTAATATGTGCCCTCAGCCACCACCACCAGATAGGCAATACTGCAACGTACTGGACTGCCCGGTTAGGTGGCGCGTGTCCGAGTGGTCCAAGTGCACCAAAATATGCGGCGGTGGTGAGAAGCTCCGCAAAGTCGAATGCAAGCAGGTGATGGCCCAAAACCACACCGTCGACAGACCCCACAGCATGTGCCCCAGCCCTAAGCCGCAAGACCGCAAGCCTTGCAACACGAAGAGCTGCGTGTTGGACACCGACAAGCCGATAATAGAAACCACCAACACCACCTTCATCCAGCACGACCCCAAGAAGAAGAAGATCAGCTTGAAGGTCGGAGGCGCGGCCACCGTCTACCACGGCACCATCATCAAAATCAAATGCCCAGTCAAGCGCTTCAACAGGACGAAGATCCAATGGGCCAAGGACCACAACTACCTCCCGAAATCCAAAAAATACAAGACATCAAAGAAGGGCGCCCTCAGGGTCCAGAACCTCACCTACAGGGACAGCGGCGTGTACACCTGCGTGGCGGGGCGCTCCTCGGCGGACCTCACCCTCTCGGTGCGCCCCAAGCCCGGGGAGTTCATCAACTCCGAGGAGGTCCAGCGGCAGGCCGGCTACAGGACGGACAGGGTCGACTTCGAGATAGCCGACGTGCACCAGGAGCGCGAGGAGATCAACCCCATCTTCGACGACCACAGCCACGAGAGGCGGCCGGACATGCCCAGGAAGCCGCCCAAGAAGCCGCCCAAGTCGACGCCGCCGCCCCTGAAGATGGACTCCAACAGCCTCGACTCCTGGCCGACGCAGATGAGCACGCCAAAATCGGACCACGATCAGGTAAATCAGTACTCATCAGTTGTATCGTACTAACAATCATAATCATAATCATAATCATAATCATAATCATAATGATTATGAGCGTTAATCATAATCATCCCCGTTACCTGTGCATGCCTAAACTGATCTGTTTGCCCGACTCCACTTCTCTTAAAAGGGTCGCAATATTGCAACCCCGAGGGAGACTCGTAGTGGATATATAGGGAGGGGTGGTATATACCTAGGCAGTTAAAGTACGGTAGTAGATAGGCTAAGACAGTTCTGTGACAATTTTCCATAAGGATTTACAAAGGGGTCTAAATTCACAATTTTCCGGTCGTCGAGTTGGGAGTGCAATATTTGCACAACGTTTTCCCTAAGGATGAGAGAATCGTATGTTGAGCTGCTCATGGTCTAACTGGAGAAGTTTTAACTACTGTAAAAAGCCGTTTGAGCTGTTTAAAAAGCCGTTTGAGGTGTTTAAAAAAACATTTGCACTGTTTGTAAAGCCGTTTGAGCTGTTTAAAAGGCCATTTGAGCTGTTTGTAAAGCCATTTGAGCTGATTATAAACCTAAGTAGATAGACTAGGACAGTTTGAGCTGTTTAAAACGCTGTTTGAACTGTTTGTAAAGCCATTTGAGCTTATTATATACCGTAAGTAGATAGGCTAGGACAGTTCTGTAACCATTTCCCTTAAAGATTTACATAGGGACCAAAAATCAGTTTTTTCCGGTCGTCGTTTGGAGTCGTATGTTGAGCTGTCCATGGTCTTACTAAAGAAGTTTTAATTGATGTAAAATGCCATTTAAGCTGTTTAAAAAACAGTTTGAGCTGTTTTTAAAGCCATTTGCGCTATTTTTAAAGCCGTTTGAGCTGTTTACAAAGCTGTTTGAGCTGTTTGTTCAGCCATTTGATCTGATTATAAACTCTAAGTAGATAGGCTAGGACAGTTTGAGATGTTTAAAAAGCTGTTTGAACTGTTTGTAAAGCCATTTGAGCGTATTATTAACCGTAAGTAGATAAGCTTGGACAGTTCTGTGACCATTTCCTATAAGTATATACATTGGGATCTAAATTCAGTTTTTCCGATCGTCGACTTGGGAGAGCGATATTTGTACAATGGGTTCTCTCGGGATGCGGGAGTCGTATGTGTTAACCCAAACTTCTTCACCTACTAGTCATTGGTGACACATTTCTTCAGCTTAAAGTACTTCTGGTCATTGGTGATACGCTTCTTCAGCTTAAAGTCTTTCTGGTCATTGTTGACACACTTCTTCAGCTTAAAGTCCTTCTGGCATTTCTTCACCTTCTGGTCATTGTCGACACACTTTTTCAGGCAACAATTTTATCATTTCATGGTTTCTGCGGATGGACAAGCCTCCTTCATGGTCGCTCCAGATGGATAGGCCATCGAAGTGTCACGTCAGCCATTATGAATGAAATTTTGTTGTCACTTGCCATATTTACTGAATTAATTAAACTACTTGGGCTTCTGGTCATTGGTGACAGGCTTCTTTAGCTTAAAGTTCATTGAACACAAACTTATTCACCTTCTGGTCATTGATGACACACTTCTTTAGCTTAAAGTCCTTCTGGTCATTGTTGACACGCTTCTTCGGCTTAAAGTCCTTCTGGTCATTGGTGACACGCTTCTTCAGCCTAAAGTCCTTCTGGTCATTGGTGACACACTTATTCAGCTTAAAGTCCTTCTGGCACTTCTTCACCTTCTGGTCATTGTCGACACACTTACTTTTTCAAGCAACAATTTTATCATTTCATGGTTTCTTCGGATGGACAAGCCATCTTCATGGTCGCTCCAGATGAACAGACCATCGAAGTGTCACGTCAGGCAATATGGATGAAATTTTGTAGTCAATTGCTAAATTGACTAAATTGATCAAACTACTTCGGCTTCTGGTCATTGGTGACAGGCTTCTTCAGCTTAAAGTTCATTGAACCCAAACTTCTTCACCTTCTGGTTATTGGTGACACACCTATTCAGCTTAAAGTCCTTCTGGTCATTGTTGACACGCTTCTTTAGCTTAAAGTCCTTCTGGTCATTGGTGACACGCTTCTTCAGCTTAAAGTCCTTCTGGTCATTGATGACACACTTCTTTAGCTTTAAGTCCTTCTGGCACTTCTTCACCTTCTGGTCATTGTCGACACACTTCTTCAGGCAACAATTTTATCATTTCATGGTTTCTTCGGATGGAATACCCATCTTCATGGTCGCTCCAGATGGACAGGCCATCGAAGTGCCACGTCAGTCATTATAAAAGAAATTTTTTAGTCAATTGCTAAATTGACTGAATTGATGAAACTACTTCGGCTTCTGGTCATTGGTGACACGCTTCTTCAGCTTAAAGTTCATTGACCCCAAACTTCTTCACCTTCTGGTCATTGGTGACACACTTCTTCAGCTTAAAGTCTTTCTAGTCATTGGTGACACAATTCTTCAGCTTAAAGTCTTTCTGGTTATTAGTGACACACTTCTTCAGCTTAAAGTCCTTTTGGCACTTCTTCACCTTCTGGTCATTGTCGACACACTTCTTTAGGCAACAATTTTATCATTTCATGGTTTCTTCGGATGTACAAGCCATCTTCATGGTCTCTCCAGATGGACAGGCCATCGAAGTGTCACGTCAGTTATTGTGAATGAAATTTTGTAGTCAATTGCCAAATTGAGTGAATTGATGAAACTTCTTCGGCTTCTGGTCATTACTGACACGCTTCCTTTGCTTAAAGTTTATTGAACCCAAACTTATTCACCTTCTGGTCATTGGTGACACACTTCTTCAGCTTAAAGTCCTTCTGGGCATTGGTGACACGCTTCTTCAGCCTAAAGTCCTTCTGGTCATTGGTGACACACTTCTTGAGCTTAAAGTTCTTCTGGCACTTCTTCACTTTCTGGTCATTGTCGACACACTTCTTCAAGAAACAATTTTACCACTTCGTGGTTTCTTCGGATGGACAAGCCATCTTCATGGTCGCTCCAGATGGATAGGCCATCGAAGTGTCACGTCAGCCATTATGAATGAAATTTTGTAGTCGACTGCTAAATTGACTGAATTTATGAAAATACTTAGACTTCTGGGCATTGGTGACACGCGTCTTCAGCTTAACGTACATTGAACCCAAACTTCTTCACCTTCTAGTTATTGGTGACACACTTCTTCAGCTTAAAGTCCTTCTGATTATTGGTGACACGCTTCTTCAGCTTAAAGTTTTTCTGGTCATTGGTGACACACTTCTTCAGCTCAAAGTCCTTCTGGCACTTCTTCACCTTCTGGTCACTGTCAACACACTTCTTCAGGCAACAATTTTATCATTTCATAGTTTCTTCGGATGCACTTGCCATCTTCATGGTCGCTCCAGATGGACAGGCCATCGAAGTGTCACGTCAGCTATTATGAATGAAATTTTGTAGTCAATTGCTAAATTGACTGAATTGATGAAACTACTTCGGCTTCTGGTCATTGGTGACACGCTTCTTCAGACTATTGAACCCAAACTTCTTCACCTTCTGATCATTGGTGACACACTTCTTCAGCTTGAAGTACTTCTGGTCATTGGTGACACACTTCTTCAGCTTAAAGTCCTTCTGGTCATTGGTGACACACTTCAGCTTAAAGTTCATAGACCCTATACTTCTTGACCTTCTGATCACTGATGACACACTTCTTCAGCTTAAAGTCTTTCTGGTCTTTGGTAACACACTTCTTCAGCTTAAAGTCCTTCTGGTCATTGGTGACACACTTCTTCAGCTTAAAGTCCTTCCGGTCATTGGTAACACGCTTATTCTGCTTAAAGTTTTTCTAGTCATTGGTGACACACTTATTCAGCTTTAGGTCCTTGTGGCACTTCTTCACCTTCTGGTCATTGTCGACACGCTTCTTGAGGCAACAATTTTATCATTTCATGATTTCTTCGGATGGACAAGCCATCTTCATGGTCGCTCCAGATGGACAGGCCATCGAAGTATCACGTCAGCTATTATGAATGAAATTTTGTAGTCAATTGTCAAATTGACTAAATTGATAAAACTACTTCGGCTTCTGGTCATTGGTGATACGCTTCTTCAGCCTAACGTACATTGAACCCAAACTTCTTCACCTTCTAGTTATTGGTGACACACTTCTTCAGCTTAAAGTCCTTCTGGTTATTGGTGACACGCTTCTTCAGCTTAAAGTCTTTCTGGTCATTGGTGACACACTTCTTCAGCTTAAAGTCCTTCTGGCACTACTTCACCTTCTGGTCACTGTCGACACACTTCTTCAGGCAACAATTTTATCATTTCATAGTTTCTTCGGATGAACTTGCCATCTTCATGGTCGCTCCAGATGGACAGGCCATCGAAGTGTCACATCAGCTATTATGAATGAAATTTTGTAGTCAATTGCCAAATTGACTGAATTGATAAAACTACTTCGGCTTCTGGTCATTGGCGACACGCTTCTTCAGCTTAAAGTTCATTGAACCCAAACTTCTTCACCTTCTGGTCATTGGTGACACAGTTCTTCAGCTTAAAGTCTTTCTGGTCATTGGTGACACACTTCGTCAGCTTAAAGTTCATTAAACAGAAACTTCTTCATCTTCTGGTCATTGGTGACACACTTCTTCAGCTTAAAGTATTTCTGGTCATTGGTGACACACTTCTTCAGCTTAAAATTCATTAAACAGAAACTTCTTTACCTTCTGGTCACTGTCGACACACTTTTTCAGGCAACAATTTTATCATTTCATGGTTTCTTCGGATGGACTAGCCATCTTCATGGTCGCTCCAGATGAACAGGCCATCGAAGTGTCACGTCAGCCATTATGAATGAAATTTTGTAGTCAATTGCTAAATTGACTGAATTGATGAAACTACTTCGGCTTCTGGTCATTGGTGACACGCTTCTTCAGCTTTAAGTTCATTGAACCTAAACTTCTTCAACTTCTGGTCATTGGAGACCCACTTCTTCAGCTTAAAGTCTTTCTAGTCATTGGTGACAAACTTCTTCAGCTTAAAGTACTTCTTGTCATTGGTGACACACTTCGTCAGCTTAAAGTTAATTAAACAGAAACTTCTTCACCTTCTGGTTATTGGTGACACACTTCTTCAGCTTAAAGTCCTTCTGGTCATTGGTGACACATTTCTTCAGCTTAAAGTCCTTCTGGTCATTGGTGACACACTTCTTCAGCTTAAAGTTCATTGACCCTAAACTTTTTCACCTTCTGGTCATTGGTGACACACTTCTTCAGATTAAAGTCCTTCTGGTCATTGGTGACACACTTCTTCAGCTTAAAGTTCTTCTGGTCATTAAAGACACGCTTCTTTAGCTTGAAGTCCTTCTGGTCGTTGGTGACACACTTCTTCAGCTGAAAGTCCTTCTGGCACTTCTTCACCTTCTGGTCACTGTCGACACACTTTTTCAAGCAACCATTTTATCATTTCATGGTTTCTTCGGAAGGACAAGCCATCTTCATGGTCTCTCCAGATGGACAGGCCATCGACGTGTCACGTCAGCCAGTATGAATGAAATTTTGTTGTCAATTACCAAATTGACTGAATTGATGAAAGTACTTCGGCGTCTGGTCATTGGTGACACGCTTCTTCAGCTTAAAGTTCATTGAACCCAAACTTCTTCACCTTCTGGTCATTGGTGACACACTTCTTCAGCTTAAAGTCTTTCTGGTCATTGATGACACACTTCTTCAGCTTAAAGTACTTCTGGTCATTGGTGACACACTTCTTCAACATAAAGTTCATTAAACAGAAAATTCTTCACCTTCTGGTTATTGGTGACACACTTGTTCAGCTTAAAGTCCTTCTGGTGATTGGTGACACATTTCTTCAGCTTAAAGTCGTTTTGGTTATTGGCGAGACGCTTCTTCAGCTTGAAGTCCTTCTGGTCATTGGCGTATTGTGCCTATTCGTATATGTACGGTTCTGTTATGCTTCTCATCTGTGAACAATTGACAATTATGAAAGTTTGATTGCACATTAAGAAAAATCTACAAAAATTATGGTATGGTGACACACTTCTTCAGCTTAAAGTTCATTGAACCCAAACTTCTTCACCTTCTGATCATTGGTGACACACTTCTTCAGCTTAAAGTCTTTCTGGTTATTAGTGACATACTTCTTCAGCTTAAAGTCCTTTTGGCACTTCTTCACCTTCTGGTCACTGTCGACACACTTCTTCAGGCAACAATTTTATCATTTCATGGTTTCTTCAGATTGACAAGCCATCTTCATGGTCGCTCCAGATGGACAGGCAATCGAAGTGTCACGTCAGCTATTATGAATGAAATTTTGTAGTCAATTGCCTAATTGACTAAATTGATGAAACTACTTCGGCTTCTGGACATTGGTGACACGCTTCTTCAGCTTAAAGTTCATTGAACCTAAACTTCTTCAACTTCTGGTCATTGGAGACCCACTTCTTCAGCTTAAAGTCCTTCTAGTCATTGGTGACAAACTTCTTCAGCTTAAAGTACTTCTTGTCATTGGTGACACACTTCGTCAGCTTAAAGTTAATTAAACAGAAACTTCTTCACCTTCTGGTTATTGGTGACACACTTCTTCAGCCTAAAGTCCTTCTGGTCATTGGTGATACACTTCCTCAGCTTAAAGTCCTTGTGGTCATTGGTGACACACTTCTTCAGCTTAAAGTTCATTGACCCTAAACTTTTTCACCTTCTGGTCATTGGTGACACACTTCTTCAGATTGAAGTCCTTCTGGTCATTGGTGACACACTTCTGCAGCTTAAAGTTCTTCTGGTCATTAAAGACTCGCTTCTTTAGCTAGAAGTCCTTCTGGTCGTTGGTGACACGCTTCTTCAGCTTAAAGTCCTTCTGGTCATTGGTGACACACTTCTTCAGCTTAAAGTTAATTGACCGCAAACTTCTTCACCTTCTGGTCATTGGTGACACACTGCTTCAGGCACTTCTTCACTTTCTTGTCATTGTCGACACACTTCTTCAGGCAACAATTTTATCATTTGATGGTGTCTTCGGATGCAAATTTTACATCGTAAATTACAAACTTTATTGAAATGTTCAGTGAAAATTGTGGAATTTTACATCTATTGGGCACATTATTTTCTGGAAATTTCAACTATTCATTAAATATTTTATTGGCAGTTGCAAAATTCACATTGCATACATTGCATACTACAAATTTGTAAATTATCGGGGGTAAAACCACGAGTGCTTAAAAATTACCGATAAATTTCATGATAACTTATTGTTTTTAATTCCACGAGTTCGACGAACAAGTGGAATTAGACAAGAAGCTTGAATGGAAATTATCAGGTTAATTTTAAAGCACAAGTGGATACTTAGGGAGAATAAAAATAAAACAAATGCAACTTCCGGTCTGAATTTAGACCCCTATAAATCCTTATGGGAAATGGTCACTTTTTTTTCAAGCAAATCATGTTTTTGTGATTTTTCAATTTTACAAAACTTAATTTTTTTTCGGATGCAAGTCCGATTCCGATATTTTTTTATGGCAATACAGGATTCAAATTTCAGTTAGGCAGTTAACGGTACCGCTTTTCTAACCTATCTTCAACTTAGAACCTGATGTTGTAAGTAAATAGGGGAAAAACTATGTTAAAAATCTAAAAATAAAATGACCTCCAACACATTTTGTTGCATTTCGTATATATGCATAGTGTATACTTTCCGAAAAATTCCCCTCAATTTAAATATATTTTTCGTTTTCGTATGTATGCATAGTATATACTATCCGAAAAATGTCCCGTCAATTTAAGTAAATTTTTCGAAAAATATATACTATGCATACATACGAAATGCAAGAAAACATTGTGTTGGAGGTCATTTTTTTAGATTCATCAAAATTTTTGGACCAGTGTTATTTACATCCCTCCAAATATCTTGGTATTGTACCATCTATTGAGCCTCACCACCATTTATTAGCATTAGCAAATTTGTGCGGTATATCCATTCGGTTGGTGATCTTCAGATCTTTATCTTACATGTCTCCAGTTGCTTGCCTGCTTGCCTACCAATTTTCCTATCTACCATCATCTCTTCTTCTTCTTTGGATACTCTATCCGTTCTGAGGCATGATAGGTGGACATAATTCTGGACATGTTCTGGACATGATTCTGAACGGATAGGGTTATGGGCATTGGTAATTAACGGTCTATCATCTAACCACCTCAAATCCAATAATTCTACGAATCCCAATCCGTTCTGAGGCATGATAGGTCGACATGATTCTGGACATCATGCACCACTAATGCCCATAACCATATCCGTTCAGAATCATGTTCAAAACATCTATATCTTACAAATTTCCAGTTGCTTGCCTGCTTACCTACCAATTTTCCTATCTACCATCATCTATTCTTCTTTGGATACCCTATCCGTTCTGAGGCATGATAGTGGACATGATTCTGGACATGTTTGAGACATGGTTTTGAACGGATAGGGTTCTGGACATTGGTAATTAACGATCTATCATCAGTCCACCTCAAATCCAATAATTCTACGAATCATTCCATGCAAGCCCGACGAGATAAGTGGCGTCGGACAGGAATTCTTCCTCTACCACTAATTATTTATTATTATTAATAATTCCTGCTGTTTTCCTAATTATCTTTTCATCCTGATTTCATGATTTCATCCTGATTTTATGATATCATCCTGATTTCATGATTTGATCCTGATTTTATCATATCATCCTGATTTCATGATTTGATCCTGATTTCATGATTTCTTCCTGATTTCATGATTTCGTCCTGATTTCATGATTGCATCCTAATTTCATGAATAATTCCTGATATTCCCGCTGTTAATTGCCTAATTAACGAACAGTTTAACTTTCATCTTGTTACTAATACGTGCGCACTGAAACCCTTCTGTTAACGCTACCCGGATAAGATGGTACCCTCCCATCTGCCAGCCAGCTCCTCAGACACTAACAAGCCGACAGCCTATGAGGAGGCCTCGTCGTCTGGGAGTCGGGCAATGCCCCACTTCCAGAAGCTGATCTCCAACTTGCAGGTGAGGTCTCCGCAGAAACTCCCCCGCAATCCCGTCCCGACCACTCCCGAAAAAATAAAAAACCTCCAGAAACTCGCAACACGTTACTAATGAAGATGTATGTTACTATAATTACCGCACCCCCCGCCGCCACTGAAACACTCTCTTAGGTAACAGAATTACACATTTAATCTTAAGCTTGAGTCTGTCATGCATGCCATCCCCGGTTTCGTTAACGTTTCGTGATGACGAAAACGAGCCGAACCGCCGAAAGTGACTGCAAAAATAATAAGGAGCACAGCAATTGTGGCCCTTTCAGGCGTTCAGCAACTCCCGGGGTCACCGGATGGTGGCCTTCCCCGACGACGACGACGCCTTCACCACGGAGGCGAGCCCCAGCGACGAGGAGGAGGAGGACGAGGACGAGGATGGCGACGGGTCGGTGGTGGTCCTCGGCAAGGGCCTTCCCGAGCACCTGAAGTTCGAGTGGATCATCACCGAGTGGTCCAAGTGCTCAGAGACGTGCGGAGGCAACGGCTTCCAGATGCGCGCCTCCCACTGCATGGTCAGGCTGCACAACAAGACCCAGGGGGTCGAGAACAACCTCTGCGAGGACGCCGGTCTCGACACCCCCGACACCATCAGGAAGTGCGGCCTCGACGAGTGCCCCAAGTGGACTGCGGGCGAGTGGACGCCCTGCGAGCAGGCCAAGTGCTTTGCATGGAATACTGGTAAGAAACCCTCACCCTCAGTCATGTATATATGAGATATATATATATATATATATATATATATATATATATATATATATATATATGTATATATATATATATATATATATATATATATATATATATATATATATATATATATATATATATATGTATATATATATATATATATATATATATATATATATATATATATATATATATATATATATGTATATATATATATATATATGAGGGATGTCTCTGGATAAAGTTAACTATACCTTGGTCTTTGTCAAAAGAAAAAAAACACAAGATGGCAGTTTGAAATCTAAAATTGACCTATCCGAGCAATTTGCTCCAAAACATAAAATACAGCCGTTATAAATTTTGGCCCAAACTTTATCAACACACCATACACATATACAGAGTGTCTCAGGATCGAGTTATCAACAGGTATAACGCACCAAACACGACATACACATATACAGAGTGTCCCAGGATCGAGTTAACACTAGGTATAACGCACCAAAAAATTTCGAATCGTAAACTCATAGTTAGCAGTCCAGCCATTTGCGCTGTTTGTAAAGCCGTTTGAGCTGTTTAAAAAGCCGTTTTAGCTGTTTAAAAAGCCGTTTGAGCTGATTATAAACCCTAAGTAGATAGGCTAGGACAGTTTGAGCGGTTTAAAAGGCTGTTTGACCTGTTTGTAAAGCCATTTGAGCTTCTTATAAACAGTAAGTAGATAAGCTAGAACAGTTCTTGACCATTTCCCATAAGGATTTACATAGGGATCTAAATTCAGTTTTTTCCGGTCGTCGAGTTGGGAGAACGATATTTGTACAACGGGTTCCGTAGGGATGAGGGAATCGTATGTTGAGCTGCTCATAGTAAGTAGATAGGCTAGGACGGTTCTTGACCATTTCCCATAAGGATTTACATAGGGATCTAAATTCAGTTTTTTCCAGTCGTCGAGTTGGGAGAACGATATTTGTACAACGGGTTCCGTAGGGATGAGGGAATTGTATGTTGAGCTGCTCATAGTAAGTAGATAGGCTAGGACGGTTCTTGACCATTTCCCATAAGGATTTACATAGGGATCTAAATTCCGTTTTTTCCGGTCGTCGAGTTGGGAGAGCGATATTTATGCAACATGTATAAATTTTCTTTATTGCCAAAATATGAATTATTTCTGTATATTTCTATATAACGCCCCAAACACGCCAAACACATATACAGAGTGTCCCAGGATCGAGTTGACACTAGGTATAACGCCCAAAAAAATTTCGAATCGTAAATTCATAGTTAGCAATCCAGCCCTTTATGTGAAACAAATTTTAGGCATCTTCAGATTTTTTTTTAATACAACGGAGATTTGGCAGTGACAAGAAAATTCATTTTTGTTTAGGTAAAGTACCATTTTTCCTTAAAATACCGCAAAAATGTATTTAAGAAAAGTGGGATGTCTCAGATACATATGGGATGCCTCTGGATCCACCTATGGTTTTTGTCAAAAGAAAAAAAAACACAAGATGGCAGTTTGAAATCTAAAATTGACCTATCCGAGCAATTTGCTCCAAAACATATATGTGAAACAAATTTTAAGCATCTTTAGATTTTTTTAATACAAGAGAGATTTGGCGGTGACAAGAAAATTCATTTTTGTTTAGGTAAAATACCATTTTTACTTAAAATACAGCAAAATATATTTAAGAAAAGTTTAGTATTTAATATTATGGACTTGTGCAAAATTGCAGGGTTAGTGAGGAAAAGTTACATATATAATATATAACATATTAAATAATAACAATTTTGAGAACATCATATCATCCTGACAGGTAGTTGTGCACTTAACGCTGCATTTTTGTTTTGTACGACAAACTTAATACAAGAAACTTGAAGAAAATCGTAATTTTATATCATTTTTTATAAAATATGCGAAATACTTTTCTAATGCTGCTATGAATCATATCTGTATCAAAGGTTGTATTTCTATTCCTTTTCTTAAGTACTTGAACACATAACAAGTACATAACAACACATGTTTAGCATAATATATAGCTTTTAACTTCAATTTCAGAAAAAGTAAAGTTAATTTCAGAAATAAGTAAAGTTAATTTCTGAGGATGTAAAATCAATTTCAGAAATAGTAAAATCCATTACTGAAAAAGGAGAATTAATTTCAGAAATAGTTAAATTTATTCCAGAAATAGTAATATCTCATACAAAAAAAGATTCAGAAGAAATTCAGAAAAACTCGATGTAATACAACAAAATTAATAGAAGAAACTTGAAGAAACTCATAATTTTAAGATTTAAGAAGGCTTTTGTAATGTTAATGTAAAACATATCTATATCATATAATGTATTCTATTGCCTTATTTAAGTACAGGAAATAGACAGAACATTCCCATAGATTTTTAGCATCATCTTATACCTTTTCAACTTCAATTTCAGAAAAAGTAAAGCCAATTTCAGAAAAAGTTAAATTTATTTCAGAAATAGTAACATCAATTTCAGAGAAATCTATTTCAAGAGAATCAATTTTCTGAATGTAAAAACAATTTCACAAAAAGTAAAAAAGTAAAATCAATTTCAGAGAAAGGAGAACTAATTTCAGAAAAAGTTAAATTTATTTCACAAATAGAAGCATCAATTTCAGAGAAATCAATTTCAAGAGAATCAATTTCAGAAAAAGTTAAATTTATTTCAGAAATAGTAACATCAATTTCAGAGAAATGTATTTCAAGAGAATCAATTTTCTGAATGTAAAAACAATTTCATAAAAAGTAAAAAAGTAAAATCAATTTCAGAAAAAGGAGAATTCATTTCGGAAAAAGTTTAATTTATTTCAGAAATAGTAACTTCAAATACAAAAAAAATTACATCTACTGCGGAAAAAGTCGATGTAATATAACAAAATTAATAAAAGAAACTTGAAGAAAATTGCAATTTTAAGATATCTTTTATAATATATGCGAAAGACTATTCTAATGCTGCTGTAAAACATATCTATATCAAAGGATGTATTTCTATTCCTTTTTTTAAGTACTGGAAATAGACAGAACATTACCACACATTTTTGGCATCATCTTATACCTTTCAACTTCAATTTCAGAAAAAGTAAAGTCAATTTCAGAAAAAGGAGAATGAATTTCTGAGAATGTAAAAACAGTTTCAGAAAGAGTAAAATCAATTTCGAGAAAGGAGAACTAATTTCAGAAAAAGTTAAATTTATTTCAGAAATAGAAGCATCAATTTCAGAGAAATCAATTTCAAGAGAATCAATTTCAGAGAATGTAACAACAATTTTAGAAAAAGTAAAATAGATTTCAGAAATATATGTATGTAACATATTAAATAAGAATAATTTTCAGATTATCCTGACACGCAGTTCTATATTTAAGGCTACATTTTCATTTTTACAACAAAATTAAATGCAGAAACTTGAAGAAAATCATAATTTTATGTTTTTTTTTTATAATATATGTGAAAGACTTTTGCAATGCTACTGTAAAACATATCTTATCAAATGATGTATTTTATTCCCTTTTTTAAGTACTGGAAATAGACAGAACATTACCACACATATTTTTGCATCAGCTATACCTTTTCAACTTCAATTTCAGAGAAATCAATTTCAAAATAAATAATTTCAGAGAATGTAAAAACAATTTCAGGAAAAGTAAAATCAATTTCAGAAAAAGGAGAATTGATTTCAGAAAAAGTTTGCTTTATTTCAGAAATAGTAACTTCAAATAAAAATAAATAACATCTACTTTGGAAAAAGTCAATGTAATACAACAAAATTAATAGAAGAAACTTGAAGAAAATCGCAATTTTAAGATATTTTTTTATAATATATGCGAAAGACTATTCTAATGCTGCTGTAAAACACATCTATATCAAAGGA
The DNA here is from genome assembly GCA_951805005.1 of Othius punctulatus. NCBI lineage: Eukaryota > Metazoa > Arthropoda > Insecta > Coleoptera > Staphylinidae > Othius > Othius punctulatus. The sequence goes on along the minus strand of OX638139.1, from coordinate 5,306,093 downwards.
TGTATTTCTATTAATGTTTTTAGGTACTGGAAATAGATAAAACATTACCACACATTTTTAGCATCATCTATACCTTTTTAACTTCAATTTCAGAAAAAGTAAAGTCAATTTTAGAAAAAGGAGAATCAATATCAGGGAATGTAAAAACAATTTCAGAAAAAGTAAAGTTAATTTCAGAAACAGGACAATCAATTTCAGAGACTGTAAAAACAATTTAAGAAAAAGGAGGATTCATTTCAGATAAAGTTAAATTTATTTCAGAAATGGTAACATCAATTTCGTATTAAAGTAAAATCAAATTAGTTAATTTAGAAGTTGGTCTCTAAAAAACTAATTAATGTGAACTATTTTGATCAATTCAAGATAAAATCAAATAAATCTGGTCAATTTTGGGGATGAATTGATCAACCATAAATTTCCTTACTCGTTTCAATTCTATTTATCTATTACTCTATTAATCTATTTAACTCTTTATCTTGTAATAGTAGATGTATATAGACTAAAAACATTGTAATTGTGAAACATATGCAGCACGACACAGCATTTGTTTTTAGTCATCTTTAATAATCTTTAATAATCTTTATTACGGTAATACCAATTTAGCCTACATAGAAACAAGTACTAATTCTAAATATAGGAACAATAAATATTCACTAAAATAAGCTGCAAGGCAATTGCTACAACTTCAAACTATCAATTGCTTTAAGGCATAACAATTTGTAAGAGGTAATGGAGACACCAAAAACTTCAACCGAATCATAACACAGATTTCATATTTGTAACAAAAATTTTATTACTCTATATAGGGTGAATAAAAAGTAAGTAACCACCTCTCTGGAATCTTTATTATTATTTTTAGAAAAACAAAGTTTAGAACAAAAGTTTTATGGATAGATATTTGTCACAATTTGAGAGTTTCAATTTTTTTTCACTTACTGAAAATGACGTCATCTATACTTGTTTTAAATGGTAACCTAATTTTTTCTATAAACAAATTTGATAGCATTTGTTTTTCTCATCACGAATATATAAAAATACCATCGGGTGCATAAGAGATATATCTGAGATATTCGAGTTTAATGCCTGATGACAAAAATGTGAAAAATTAAAGACTTGTTTTGAAAAACATAAAATTGCACTCCCTAATTCTTCATTAAGATGAAGAATTTGAGGAAATACAATTTGCTAAACCCATAACTACATAAATAAAACCTAAATATGAGAATCACTTATGTTCTGAAACTGTCATCTCAACAATCAAATCAACCATACATTGATAAATTGTTTATATTATAATGAAACACATCCCTATTTATTACATTATCAAAAATTTATAAAAATTTGATCGACCATAAATTATTCACTTAATAATAAAGCGATATCCTTATTTATTATATTATCAATAATTTCTGATAATCCATCAAATATAGACTTATTCGTACAAGTATAAATGTGGATTGGCACCGTAAACACTGCGAGATTTATTTGTTCCCTTTTGACGCTTCTTAAACGCACAGAGACGTCCGCAAAATGATTGATACGAAGTGATCGATTTACATCACAAGCCTTTTCGAAGTCCTGTGTACAGACGCTGCACGCCATTTATCAATGTGTGTGATTCGATTAGAACAGCAAATATTTGCCAGACTTGAGTGTTTATGTATTATATTGAGAATAATGCGATTCTGTGACAAGTTATTAGTGCATTTATACACACAAACAAACAACATAAATCCATTTCAACAAATATTATAATAATGACAAGGTATGACAAGGTATAGTAATAATAATAATATTTTTTATTGATTTATTTGTTGTTTTTTATGTGATGTTTTGTTGTTTTTATTATTTTTATTATTTCTTCTTCACCTTACCAGACTAGTTTCGGCTATTGTGAGCCATCATTATAGGAGTTATTTTTTTTTTTTAGTACAATAATACAATGTATTAGATATATTAGATATTAGAGAGGGGAAAAGTTACTTATGAATGTGAATATATTTGTAAGATATACACTATAATTGGTTAGTAAGTTATCTTTGGATTTTGACCAATTATATCTTCTTCTTCCATTGTTATAGCTATGCAGAGGAGAGACGTGAAATGCCAAATACCACCAAACGTAACACTTTCGAATAACAAGTGTGTTGGCAAGGAGCGCCCAAACCACAGGCAAGAGTGCTTCACGGAGAAGTGCGTTGGTAAATGGAAGGTGGGGCCCTGGTCACAGGTTAGTGCATTAACAACCATTATTTTTTATTCAATTTGCAATTTTAGTACACAAATTTGTGAAATCATTGACAAATTTTATTAGCACATTATACTTTTCATACAAATCACTGGTCCATTACATTGTTCTGCATAAAACTCCACCCGTTAGCAAAAATGTCATTTCTTAATGTTTTGAGGTGTGCCAAATATGCCAAAACACGAATCCGAAGTCATAAAGGCTTTATCTGGCACACTTTTTACAAAATTTAAGTATTTGGTAAAAAAATGTGGTGTTTTTGTACCTTTTATACTTTTCATACAAATTACTGGTCTGTTTTACTGTTCTGCTAAAACTCCACCTATTAAAAAAAATGTCGTATGTGCTAAAACACGAATCCGAAATCATACAGGATACCTGGCATATTTTTTTTAGAAAATTTAGGTTTTTGGTAAAAAAAAGTGGTATTTTTATACCTTCATACTTGTTATAGAAATCATTGGTCTGTTACACTCTTCTGCACAAAACCCACCCATTAACAAAAATGTGAAATGTGCCAAAACACGAATCCGAAGTCATAAGGGCTCTATCTGGCAAATTTTTTGGAAAATTTAAGTTTTTGGTCAAAAAATGTGGTGTTTTTGTACCTTTGGGCATTTTCTTTGTTGGAGGAAAACGTCTTTGAAAAAATTTAAATACTGCATGATTTTTAAGGTATCACATTGTATGTGAACAAGAAAGAACCGTGAGAGTATTTTTGAACCACAGTTATACATATTAGGTCTCCATTAGGACTCGCCCAGTATTGTCTTTCATTTTTCGATTCTGCTTCATGTGGGCTTCACAAATCATTTTAATTTTTTGAGATGAGATCAGATGTATTGATTTTGAATTTTTTTCCACGTCTATGATTTTTCGTTAAATTTGATTAAAATGTGAATAACTTGGCAACATTGCATCTGATCTCAAAAAATAAAAATGATTTGTGAAGTCCACATGAAGCAGATTCGAATAATGAAATAATATACAGGGTGATCTATTTAGAAAAGAAACATTTTTTTTGTTTTGTGGTTTTGGACATTTTTGGGAAAACTTCATTGAAAAAAATAAATTGCCGAATAATTTCCAAGGTATTGTAATATATTTGAACAGCAAACTGTGTGAGAATTTTTGCACCACAGTTTTACGCAGAAGTACTCTTAGAATGCTAAAGAAGATATACCTAATAGGAAAATACTACACAGTACACACTGACCAGACATTTATCTGGCATTCAAACTTAATAAATGAAGCTTAAAAACAGTTACTTGAATTACAAACAAATATATTTAATCTAAAAACTAATTATTTATAAAATAAGGAAAAGGCATAATCACTTTTCCATAAAATACCATAAAATGACATCGTATTTATTAGGAAAATATTTTTATACTATATCATGTTGACTGGAATATTTATAAAACCTTTGCAAAATACAATAAAATATACAAATTGAAAACTAGATTTATCATTTGAATTTTCAAATGCATTTTTCTCGAAATTGTTTTTTTTCAACTTAAGTCCATGATTTAAGAAATCCCACATTTTCAGTAACATTTGGATGTTACCTACTATAAGTTTGAAATTAATAATAATATATTTCATAAGTTTATATGTATATAAATTTATGAAAATAAATAAACATACCATTTTCAAAATTTTGATATTTAAACTTCAACCTAATTTTTCTTAAAAATAGTGCCTGATGGATATTTTCTGAGTTCGGATTTGAACTCAGCACACTTGAAAAACATATGAATAAGGTGTCATTTCCCAAGGGAGAGAAAAAAGTTTTAATTTTCAGTACAGTGTTATTGGCTGATGCCATTTGAAATTTTGGAATACAGATGTGAAATGTAAGATCTTCAATCTGACAATGTCTAATTCTCATGTTATAACCCATAAATGTGGCAGCTGTCAATGTCAATTTAATAACCTGAAACTGTGACAGCTGTCAATGTCAATTTAATTGTATAACCTGAAACTGTGACAGCTGTCAATGTCAAATTTTCACGTTATAACCTATAAATGTGGCAGCTGTCAATGTCAATTTACTTGTATAACCAGAAACTGTGACAGCTGTCAATGTCAACTTAATTGTATAACCTGAAACTGTGACAGCTGTCAATGTTAAATTTACTTGTAACCTAAGAAGGTGACAGCTGTCTATGTCAACTTAATTGTCTATCCTGAAACTGTGACAGCTGTCAATGTGAAATTTTCACGTTATAACCTATAAATGTGGCAGCAGTCAATGAAAATTTACTTGTATAACCTGAAACTATGACAGCTGTCAATGTCAACTTAATTGTATAACCTGAAACTGTGACAGCTGCAATGTTAAATTTACTTGCAACCTAAGAAGGTGACAGCTGTAAATGTCAATTTAATTGTCTAACCTGAAACTGTGACAGCTTTCAATGTCAAATATTCACGTTATAACCTATAAATGTGGCAGCTGTCAATGACAATTTACTTATATAACCTGAAACTGTGACAGCTGTCATTGTCAACATAATTGTATAACCTGAAACTGTGACAGCTGTCAATGTCAAATTTTCAAGTTATAGCCTATAAATGTGGCAGCTGTCAATGTCAATTTACTTGTATAACCTGAAACTGTGACAGCTGTCAACGTCAACTTAATTGTATAACCTGAAACTGTGACAGCTGTCAATGTTAAATTTACGTTCAACCTGAAAATGTAACAGCTGTCAATGTCAACTTAATTATATAACCTGAAACTGTGACGGTTGTCAATGTCAAATTTACTTGTAACCTGAAAGTGTGACAGCTGTCAATGTCAATTTAGTTGTATAACCTGAAACTGTGACAACTATCAATGTCAAATTTTCACATTATAACCTATTAATGTGGCAGCTGTCAATGACAATTTACTTGTATAACCTGAAACTGTGACAGCTGTCAATGTCAACTTAATTGTATAACCTGAAACTGTGACAGCTGTTAATGTCAAATCTTCACGTTATAACCTATAAATGTGGCAGCTGGCAGTGTCAATTTACTTGTATAACCTGAAACTGGGATAGCTTCAATGCTAAATTCATTTGTAACCTGAAAATGTGACAGCTGTCAATGTCAATTTACTTGTATAACCTGAAACTGTGACAGCTGTCAATGCTAAATTCATTTGTAACCTGAAAATGTGACAGCTGTCAATGTCAACTTAATTGTATAACCTGAAAATGCGACAGCTGTCAATGTCAACTTAATTGTATAACCTGAAACTGTGACAGTTGTGAATGTCAAATTCACTTGTTACCTAAAAATGTAACAGCTGTTAATGTCAAAATCACCTGTTATAACCTACAAACAATAGTTTACTTCACATTTAACTTTTATTTGAGGGTAAGTGGGTAGGTGGCAATGATTATGTATGTAACATTAGGGATTATGTATGAAACATGTATGTAACATTCCTTTTACACAGAATCTAATTTCATTTTGAGATTTATCCCCTCCCATTTTTATGTTTACGAGATAATGGTTTCAAGTAATATGCTCAAAAAGTGAAGAAAATGAAAAATTGCAGTGAATAAAGTGAAAAATAAAACATGTTAATAAAATCTGGCAATGGTTTACAATCTTACATTTTACATCTGTATACCAAAATTTGCATGGTTCATTTCCGTATTGGTCCAAAACAGTCAAAAACCTTGTAACATGTATGCAACATTCCTTTCACATAGAATCTCTTCTCATTTTCAGATTTATCCCCTCCCATTTTTATGTCTACGAGAAAATGGTTTCAAGTAATATGCTATAAATAGATATGATTTGCAATTGCAATTGCAAATTTGGAGAGTTCCTTTCAAAATTAAACAGATACTGCCAGGTTTGGGCAGTTTAAGTTAAAAATTTAACAGAGTTTACACAAAAATAGATGACAAAATTTAATGTATTTTGACTTGTGCAATTAAGTTTTTAAAGTTTGGAGAGTTGAAATTAAAATAACAACTGGAGAGTTTCTTTCAAAATTAAATAGATACCTACTGCCAGATTTGGCCAGTTGAAGTTTAACATTTGACTGATTTTACTCAGAAATGGATGACAAAATTTAATAGATTTTGACATTTGCATTTAAATTTTTAAGTTTGGAGACTTCAAATTGAAAAAGTGTACAGTTTCTTTCAAAATTGCACAGATACTGCCAGATTTGGGCAGTTGAAATTGAAAATTTAACAGAGCTTACACAATAATTGATGACAAAATTTAATGGAATTTGACATATGCAATTAAATTTTTTAAGTCTGGATAGTTGAAATTGAAAAAATGGACAGTTTCTTTCAAAATTAAATAGATACTTACTGCCCGATTTGGGCAGTTAAAGTTATACATTTGACAGTTTTTACACAGAAATGGATAACAAAATTTAATGGATTTTGACATATGCAAATAAATTTTTAAAGTGTGGAGAGTTGAAATTGAAAAACTGGACAGTTTCTTTCAAAGTGAAATAGATTCCTACTGCCAGATTTGGGCAGTTGAAGTTTTAAATTTGACACTTTTTACTCAGAAATGGATGTCAATATTTAAAACATTTTGACATTTGCAATTAAATTTTTAAAGTTTGCAGAGTTGCAACGACAAATTTGGACAGTTCCTTTTAAAATTAAACAGATACTGCCAGATTTAATCAGTCAAAGTTAAAAATTTAATAGAGTTCACACAAAAACTGATGGTAAAATTTAATGGATTTTCACATTTCCAATTATTTTTTTTAAGTTTGGACCGTTGAAATTAAAAAAACAGGACAGTTTCTTTCAAAATAAAACAGATCCTGCCACATTTAGGCAGTTGAAGTTTTAAATTTGAGAGTTTTTACACAGAAATGGATGAGAAAATTTAATGGATTTTGACTTTTGTAATTAAATTTTTGAAGTTTGGAAAGTTGAAATTGAAAAACTGGACAGTTTCTTTCAAAATTACTTTGATACCTACTGCCAGATTTGGGCAGTTGAAGTTTTAAATTTGACAGTTTTTACACAGAAATGGATGACAAAATTTAATAGATTTTGACATTTACAATTACATTTTTAAAGTTTGGAGAGTTGAAATTGAAAAACTGGACAGTTTCTTTCAAAATTAAATAGATACCTACTGCCAGATTTGGCCAGTTGAAGAAATTGCAGTGAATAATGTGAAAAATAAAACATGTTGATAAAATCTGTCAATGTTTTACAATCTTACATTTTACCATTTATCTGTATACCAAAATTTGCATGGTTCATTTCCGTATTTGTCCAAATCACTCAAAAACCTCCAAAATACTACTGTTTCCCATAAATTTGTTCTATTTTGTGTCACAACTATTCGTTAATTTCCGTATTTGTCCAAAACAGTCAAAAACCTTTAAAATACTACTGTTTGCCGTAAATTGGTTCTATTTTGTTTCACAACTATTCGTTAATTTCCGTATTTGTCCAAAACAGTCAAAAACCTTTAAAATACTACTGTTTGCCGTAAATTGGTTCTATTTTGTTTCACAACTATTCGTTAATTTCCGTATTTATCCAAAATAGTCAAAAACCTTCAAAATACTGCTGTTTCCATTAAATTTGTTCTATTTTGTGTCACAACTATTCTTTACCTGTCGAACAGTGCTCAGCTAGGTGCGACAGCCAGGGCGTCAAATACAGGATACTCCAGTGCGTCTGGTTCGGTACGAAGAAAGGAGCAGGATCATCAGCTTGCAGAGACGAACCGAGACCGCCGATGACGAAAAGCTGCAAAGGACCATCATGCTCGACAATGCGTAAGATATGCCAGCCGTTTAATCGGGGAGTTCTTACTTCTTCCCTTCATATCATACCTAAATCATTCTGGGTCAATTAGGTTAGGTTAGGTTAGAAGGGTCAGCTTGGTTTGGGATGGGATGGCAATAAGATAAGCCGGTGGTATAAGCCGGTGTCAAAAGCAATACTGGATCAATTAGGTTAGGTTAGGTTAGAAGGGTCAGCTTGGTTTGGGATGGGATAAGCCAGATAAGATGGTATAAGCCAGTGGTCAAAAGCAATATACTAACTTATGAAATTTAGAGCCTCTTGAAATTGAGTATTTTCGTCCACTAATTCTTCGTCTTCGTGTTCTACTTTTTCCAGTAAAGTTACAATTTTTCATCAGTAGATAGGTGGATAAGGCTAAGCATCAGGATAAGCCGGTGGTCAAAAGCAATACTAGGTCAATTAGGTTAGTTTAGGTTAGAAGGGTCAGCTGGGTTTGGGATGGGATACGCCAAATAAGATGGTATAAGCCAGTGGTCAAAAGCAAGATACTAACTTATGAAATTTAGAGCCTCTTGAAATTGAGTATTTTCGTCCACTAATTCTTCGTCTTCGTGTTCTACTTTTTCTAGTAAAGTTGCAATTTTTCATCAGTAGATAGGCTAGGGCAGTTCTGGGCCAATTTTCCTTAAGGATTTACATTGGTGTCTAAATTTGTGAGGCACCTGACGGGTGTGAGGCACATGTAAGACATCTGTGAGACAGTCGTGAGACTGTTTGAGACACCTGTGAGACAATTTTGTATTAAATATATATATATAGGGGTGTGAGACACTTATGAGACACATGAGGCACCTGTGAGACATTTGTGAAACAGTTGTAAGACACCTGTCGCACGACCGGAAAAAAGGTATATTTAGACCCCTATGTAAATTCTTATGGGAAATTGGTCCAGAACTGTCCTAGCGTACCTACTTTTATACTAAGTTACTTAAAACCAAATGTAGGTATGTATTTTTTGTGTCACTAACCATTTTGTTTGTTCCATTGCTTGCAGTGGAGGAGTGCAAGGACCACTCAATGTTCTGCCCGAACGTGAGGGCGATGAACATGTGCCGCCTGTCGAAGTACCAGCAGCAGTGCTGCGTTTCCTGCAGCGCCGGTTGATTGTGCGGGGGGAGTTGGTGCCTCGCCAGCCTCCCGAAGACCGCGCAAATAGACACAAATTCTGTTCTGTGTGTTCAATGAAACTCAAATATCAACTCTAATTATATCTCGAATTTTCGTGTATTATAACTAAAAGTAACAAAAAAAAAATAAGTGCTGCACTTAGCAATAGTAGATGGTATAAAAAGGAATATGTTAAAAGCTGGTCTATGTACATATTTTCAAGACTGATTATTTGTTAACTTATGCGTTTGCCACCCCGTTCAGTGAGATGTCTGCGACGTTGCCGGTTTTATGAATTTTCCCAAGTTGTAAGAGAATTGATTGCTTGTCTAGGGTAATTGTTTTTTCGATTTTCGACAACTTCAAGTTGACTATTTATAGTGTAAATTAAGTCGAATTGCCAGTATTATCAACTCCGGAGCGCTGTTTGTACATATGGCGAGGGCCCCGTGCGCGATGGGAATTGGTTTGATCCGCAGTCGTCCCCGGAACCCCAATCATTTAGCGTAATTTAGTCTGGCGAGGAAGCGACGGTGTTAAACGCTGCAGTCTTCCAGTGCGGAATCGCGGAGTGCGCGGTTGATGATGCTGGTAACCTGCGGATGATTAATGATTAATTAGTTACCTTCATTTCGGGCGCTGTAATTACACAAGTCTAGAGAAAGTGATTGTATAAATTTTGTATTTTTTCGGTGTATAAAAGACGACGGTTTCGAAGGGTTTCCTAGAGATGGATTACCAGTAGCCTGTTACTGTAAGAATTAAGTTTTGTGGACCCTCCTACTTATGCCTTGGAATGCCGGCTTGTGAAGCCGACGTTTTAATTATATGAGAATAAAAAAATCCCTATTTATAAAAATATTTAAAAAAAATATTATATATATATACAACAAGCGGGGGCCGCGGGGGGCGCGCGAACAAAAATTACCTGCCACGCATCAAACCGATTTCTTCAATTCCCACTTCAAGGAAGCGCCCTCGGCGGCCCCCCCGAATAAATAAAATAGTCAAATATTGTTACATATTTGCCTAAAATACATATGTGCTTCATTCCAGGATAATAAAAAAGGCGCTAATAAAGATAAACTTTTGCGAATTCGGCGGGGGCGCGTCCGCCCCTGCCTGCATGTAATTGAGCAGTGAAGAGCATTCCTCAGGCGCCGGCTCCCACCCACATCACACACCGCACGCACCGGACCGGCGCCTGCCGCGAAACTAAAGAGATTTTGAAATGATTAAACCGAAGACCCTGTTGATTATGTTATTATTACGTGAGTTATACATGAGAATATACTTGTTTATTTAAAAAAATAAATGAAAATATAATGATTACCAATGATCACCCTTTTCTCATCCTACCCCCTAGGCATACACCCAGAGGAACACCTACCCACAAATAGGCACTACCTGTAAACCTCGAAAAATTGGGGCCTCGGGATCAAGATGAGTTAGGTAAAGTGTGGTAAGTGTTGCGACGCCAAACTTTCTCATCTCCTTACCTTGATGTATCTCTGCCGAACCTTAAGGGAGCTCACTCCATTGATCCGTGCCGGTAGCCTTTAACGACAGTGCAGAAGTCGTGGATAATAGTGTTAAATTACAGCGCCACACAATTACCCAGTACCAGAGTGTGGGCTTCAACGGCCCTTGCAATTGTGAGCAAGGACAGCCGCGGCTCCTGAAAATGGTTAGTTCGACAAAAACAAACGCGACAAACTAAATTGTCAAGAAAGAGTTTATTATGATTCTCAGTCTCGACAATATCACACAACAACAAACATGTACATATGGTGGGGATGATGATGCGAAGGGGGTAAAATATGGGGTGACAGGGTGACTGGTAGTCCGAAATCCGCTCTGCGGCGGTCGAATCTACAAACGCTCGCGATTCGGGAGTACGACGGCGCCGCGCTCGCAGAAGCTGAATGCCTCGATCGCTCGCTCAGTTCCGTCGTCTCACAATGAATGTGCCTCTCGAACGTCCGCAACAGCGCTGCGGTCGTCGCTGTCAAATGCAGACATAGGCGCCACGCGCGAACTTTAGTAGGCAGTGGTGGCGTGAGAAATCTTCACGTTACATTGTGTTCGTGACGCTCCCAAAAGGGGAACAAACCAGGCTGTGAGGGGGCTAGCTCGAAAAATTCTCATTCTTTATTGAGAATTTTTCGTGTCAGTATTTCCAATCGTTCAAAAAACTGTTTTAGTTCACAAAGTTTCAAACTTTTGTAAGTATTTTTGTTATTATGGCTCCTTATTAAAGCATAATGTACAAAACATCCCTTAGAATGTACAGTCATGCTCACATAAATCTAGTACAAACAAATTGACATTGCTATATAAAATTGCTATTGTAACCAAATTTCTTGTACTAGATTTATGTGAGCATGTCTGTACCTGAATAATTACTTACGTTAAAAACTCCTAATTCTTTTATTTAATTCTTTAATTATGATTTGTTAACGTGAGTAAATATTCAGGTACATTCTACGGGATGCTTTTTACATTATACTCTAATAAGAAGCCATAATAACAAAAACGCTAACAAAATTTTGAAACTTTGTAAACTGAAATAGTTTTTTGACCGATTGGAAATACAGACACTTTTAAATTTAAGAAATTAGACTTCCCGAATTGAAACTCTAAATTCCCCAAGTTCGAAAATGTAAGGTTCATTGATTCAACAGTCTTGAAATACAAAAAATATTTCTTTTTCTTTCTAAGATTTCAATTTGGAAATTATATAGAGTGAAAAATTATTTTTCATATATTTTTCATTAACAATTTCCTTTACGTGCTCAAGAAACATATATTAAATATATACAGGGTGAGTTTTTCTTCATTTTAAGCATTGGGATCTCGAAAACCATAAAACATAGAGATTCGGTTAAAAGAGGAAAGAGAGAAAAAAACACCTATTTCAGTTACAATACAAACTTTTTTTTTTAAATGGCAGTCGTTAACCGACTGCCATTTAACATGAGGAAAGATTTGTCGTTTTAAGAGCTTATGCAAGATACGCTATTGTTTTTTGAAAAAAGACCACACTTTTTCAGTTATAACACAAACTTTAACTTTCTTAAATGGCAGTCATAGTTGGCTTATACTTTTCGAAAAAAACGGTAAAAGCTTGTCAAATTTATAACAACAATTTTCCATATCTGTCAACATCAGCAGCAACTATAAAAATCTATCAAGTTTTTACCATGAGAAGTAAAAACTGGCAAAATTGTGGTCTAAAAAATGGTCTAAATAAGTGTCTAAAAAATTACAAGTATGTGCAGAAATCTAGCAATTTTTTTATGTGAATGATCCAAATCAGTCACATAAATGCACAAAAAATTAATGAAACTGTTCAAACATATTGAATTTTCAATTGGATGTAATACAATTCTGTCAATTTTTTTATTGAAATAGTTAAAAACATCTCAAAATTATAACTACAGTTGGCCATATCCGCAGATACTCTCAAAATCCAAAATCTATCAAGTTTTCACCTTGAGAAGTAAAAACCCGCAAAATTTACAAATGTCTAAAAAATTACAAGTATATGCAGAAATCTTGCAAATCTTTTATGTGAAAGATCCAAATCTTTATAAAAAAATTAATGAATCTGTTCAAACATATTGAATTTTCAATTGGATGTAATACAAATCTGTCATTTTTTTTATTGTAATAGTTATAACATGTCAAAATTATAACTACAATTGTCCATATCTGTCAAGATCAGCAGAAACTCTCAAAATCTGTCAAGTTTTTACCTTGAGAAGTAAAAAACCCGTAAAATTTACAAGTATATGATGAAATTTACCTAATTGTTCAACTGAATGTTTCAAATCTGTAAATAAATTAAATGAAAATGTCCAAATATATCAAATTTTTAATTGTAAGTCATGCAAATATGACAATTTTCGAATTAGACTGTAAAAAATTGGCAAATTTATAACTACAATTGTCCATATGTGTCAACATCAGCAACTATCAAAATTTGTCAAGTTTTTACCTCGAAAAGTAAAAATATATCAAATTTTCAATTGTAAGTGATTTAATACTGTAAAATTTTCGATTGATAAGCTAAAAAAAACTTTAAATTTATAACTACAATTGTCCATATCTCTCAACATCAGCAGAAACTCTCAAAATCTATCAAGTTTTTACCTTGAGAAGTAAAAAACCCGTAAAATTTACAAGTATATGATGAAATTTACCTAATTGTTCAACTGAATGTTTAAAATCTGTAAATAAATTAAATGAAAATGTCCAAATATATCAAATTTTTAATTGTAAGTCATGCAAATATGACAATTTTCGAATTAGACTGTAAAAACTTGGCAAATTTATAACTAAAATTGTCCATATCTTCCAACATCAGTAGCAACTATAAAAATCTATTAAATTTTTACCTTGAGAAGTAAAAACCCTGCAAAACTTACAAGTATCTGTAGAAATCTACCATTTTTTTAACTGAATGATTCAAATCTAAAAAAATTAAATCAAACTGTTAAACATTTTAAATTTTCAGTTGAATGTAAGTGCAAATCTGTCAAATTTTTGATTGAAATAGTTAAAACTAGTCAACTGTATAACTTCACCTGTCAATACCTATCAGCAGCAACTATCGAAATCTGTCAAGTTTTTACCTTGATAAGTAAAAATATATCAAATTTTCAATTGTAAGTGATGCTATACTGTAAAATTTGCTATTGAAAAGCTAAAAAACTTCAAATATATAACTACAATTGTCCATATCTGTCAACATCAGTAGTAACTATCAAAATCTGTCAAGTTTTTACCTTAAGAAGTAACAAACCAGCAAAATTTACAAGTATCTGTAGAAATCTATCAAAATTTTTAACTGAATGATTCAAACCTGTAAAAAAATGAAACTGTTCAAACATGTTGAATTTTCAATTGTAAACGTATTATAAATCTGTCGATTTTTTTATTAAAATATTTAAAACTATCAAATTTATAACTAAATTGCCCATATCTGTCAACATCAGCAACTATCAAAATTTGTCAAGTTTTTACCTTAAAAAGTAAAAAAATATCAAGTTTTCAATTGTAAGTGATTAAATACTGTAAAATTTTCAATTGAAAAGCTAAAACACTTTAAATTTATAACTACAATTGTCCATATCTCTCAACATCAGCAGTAACTCTCAAAATCTGTCAAGTTTTTACTTTAAGAAGTAAAATATCCGTAATATTTACAACAATATGATGAAATATACCTAATTGTTTTACTGAAAGATACAAATCTGTGAAAAAAATTAAATGAAACTGTTCAAATATATAAAATTTTCAATTGTAAGTTATGCAAATATGCCAAAGTTTCGAAGTTATAATTACTATTGTCTATATCTATCAACATCAGAAGCAACTATAAAAATTTGTCAAATTGTTACCTTGAAAAGTAAAAATCCGCAAAATTTACTTAAGTATCTGTAAAAATTTATCAAATTTTGTAACTGATTGATTCAAATCTATAAAAAAAAATGAAACTGTTCAAATATCAAATGTAGGTGATGCAAATCTGTTAAATTTTCGATTGAAACGGTGAAAACTTGTCAAATTTATAACCACCCTTATACAGATACGGCAGATACAATAAAATTCTGTCAAATTTTAACCTTAAGAAGTAAAAAAGTCGAAAAATTTACAAGTATCTGTAAAAATCTACCAAATTTATTAGCTAAATGAATCAAATTTGTAAAATAATGAAATGAAACTGTACAAATAATCAAATTTTCAATTGTGAATGATGAAAATCTGACAAAGTTTTTGATTGAAATAGTCAAAACTTTTAAAATTTATAACTAAAATTGCAGATTCTGTCAACATCAGCAATTCCACCTGGTAAACGCTGTAAAATTTAAAACTTTTTTAAAGTTTGAAATCTGCTAAATTTGACAAATAACAACTCTATTTTTTTTAATTTTCAAATAAAGCTGTCGAAAACTGTCAAATTGTTAAGAGCAACTGGTCAACTATGTTACATCCTAACTTTATATAACCAATTTTTAACTGTACCTATCAAAATAGTTACATATCTAACTGTAATTGTTAAAACTGTCAAAATTGCAAACTTTTCAGTTTCAGCTATTAAAATCAGCCAAGTTTCCTCTCTGAATTTGTTAAATTTTCAAATGAAGCTGCCCAAATCTATCAAATTTTTAACTTCAACTGGTCAACTCTGTCACATATTTACTTTATTTGACCAATTTTTACCTGCACTTGTCAACATAGTTACATTTCCAATTGTAATTCTAAAAACTATCAATATTGAAAATTCTATCAAAATCCGCCAAGTTTTCCAACTGAAATATTAAAGTTTGTTATATTTTCAATTGAAACTGAACAAAATTGCAATGTTCCATCTGTCAAACGCTGTAAAATTATCAGGACCAGCTAAGAAATTCTGTTAAAGTTTGAAATAAGCCATACTTCACAATTAACCTGTCTAAATATGTTAAATTTTCAATTAGAATTGTCCAAATCTGTCACATATTTAACTGCAACTAGTCAACTCAGTCACATACTTACTTTATATGACAAATTTGTAACTGCGGCTGTCAAAATAGTTACATTTCACAAAATTTCACAAGTTTCACAAATTGCAAGCTTTTCAATTTCAGCTGCCAAAATCTGCCAATTTTTCCAACTGATATACGAAAGTTTGTAATATTTTTAATTGAAACTTATTAAATTTTCAAATCAAACGTCCCAAACCTGTCAATTTTTTAACTTCCACTTGTCAACTGTGTCACATACTAACTTTTTTTGAGTCATTTTGAACTGCACCTCTCAAAATAATTACATTTCCAACTGTAATAGTTAAAACTGTTAAATTTGCACACTTTTCAACTTGAGCTTCCAAAATTTGCAAAGTGTTCCAACTGAAATATCAGAGTACGTTATATTTCCAATTGAAACTGTCCAAAATTTACATGTTTTATCTGTCAAACTATGGAAAATTTTTAGCACCAGCTGTGGAATTCTGCTAAAGTCTGATGTCGGCAAAAATTTGACATTTCATCTCTCTAAATTTGATAAATTATCAAATAAAACTGTCCAAAACTGTCAACTTTTAAGGACAACTGATCAACTCGGTCTCATACTAATTTTTTTAACAAATTTTGATCCGTACCTTAATAGTTAATAGTTACATTGCCAATTGTAATTGTTAAAACTGTGAAAATTGCAAACTTTTTAACTTCAGCTGCTAAAATCTACCAAGTTTTCCAACTGAAATATCAAAGTGTGTTATATTTTCAATTGAAACTGTCCAAAATTGACATGTCCCATCTATTAAACTATGTAAAATTTTAGCACCGGCTGTGTAATTCTGTTAAAGTCTGAAGTCTGCAAAAAATGACATTTCACCTCTCTAAATTTGTTAAATTTTCAAATAAAACTCTCCAAAACTGTCAAATTATTAAGAGTAACTGGTCAACTATGTCACATCCTAACTTTATATGACCAATGTTTAACTGTACCTGTCAAAATAGTTACATTTCTAACTGAAATTGTTAAAACTGTCAAAATTGCAAACTTTTTAGTTTCAGCTGTCAAAATCCACAAGGTTTCCTCTCTAAATTTGTTAAATTTTCAAATGAAATTCCCCAAATCTGTAAAAAAATTAACTGAAACTAATAAACTCCGTCACTAACTTTATTTGACCAATTTTTATGTACACCTCTCGAAATAATTACTTCTCCAACTGTAATTATTAAAACTGTAAAAATTGCAAACTGCAGCTGCCAAAATCCGCCAAGTTTTCCAACTGAAATGTGAAAGTTTGTTATATTTTCAATGAAATATTAATTTTTTATTTTATTTTATTTATATATTTTGCAAACTTCTCAATTTCAACTATCAAAATCCGCCAAGTTTTCCTACTGAAATATTAAAGTTTGTTATATTTTCAATTGAAACTGTGCAAAATTGTAATGTTCCATCTGTCAAACGCTGTAAAATTGTCATGACCAGCTGAGAAATTCTGTCAATTTTTTAACTTCCCCTTGTCAACTGTGACACATACTAACTTTTTTTGAGTCATTTTGAACTGCACCTGTCAAAATAATTACATTTCCATCTGTAATTGTTAAAACTGTTAAAATTGCGCACTTTTCAACTTGAGCTACCAAAATTTGCCAAGTTTTCCCACTGAAATATCAGAGTATGTTATATTTCCAATTGAAACTGTCCAAAATTGACATGTTCCATCTGTCAAACTATGTAAAATTTTTAGCACCAGCTGTGGAATTTTGTCAAAGTCTGAACTCTGCAAAAATCTGACATTTCACCTCTCTTAGTGTGTTAAATTTTCAAATAAAACTGTCCAAAACTGTAAAATTATTTCGAGCAACTGGTCGAATGTTGTTACATCCTAACTTTATATGACCAACTTCTAACTGTACCTATCAAAATAGTTACATATCTAACTGTAATTGTTAAAACTGTCAAAATTGCAAACTTTTCAGTTTCAGCTGTCAAAATCCACAAGGTTTCCTCTCTAAATTTGTTAAATTTTCAAATGAAATTCCCCAAATCTGTAAAAAAATTAACTGAAACTAATAAACTCCGTCACTAACTTTATTTGACCAATTTTTATGTGCACCTCTCGAAATAGTTACTTCTCCAACTGTAATTGTTAAAACTGTAAAAATTGCAAACTTCAGCTGCCAAAATCCGCCAAGTTTTCCAACTGAAATGTGAAAGTTTGTTATATTTTCAATGAAATATTAATTTTTTATTTTATTTTATTTATATATTTTTTCAACTATCCAAATCGGGGTTCTAGATGTCTTTAATTGTTATGAAAATAGGATTTCTAAGAGAGTCCAGAGAATTTTTGAGATGGCTTAAAGGTTACGATATCTTCAAATGTCTTCAAATGAGAAACTTAACATATAAATCGCTATATTTTTCAATATGTACCTACTGTTTTCTGAGAGCTTCATTTGAACAGGGAGATTTGCCTCAGCCCACAGAGCTATTTGAATCGTGAAAATTACAATTTTCCGATCAATTGTCTAAATAATATCGATTTTCTTATTCAAAAATTATCAAATTTTTCATTGGCAGCTTTTCATTGGGATGGAAAGAGGATGGAGATCCATTGAGATTCTTTCCCAGAAGGAGTGAAATTCTCGATTGCAATAAGGGAATTTTTGGGTTCGTCCACATATTGACTGAATTTCCAAGTTAATCGTCAGAATTTATACGAAAGTAGGAATTATAAGAGAGTCCAGAGAATTTTTTACATAGCTTAAAGGTAATGATGATGTCTAAAGTCTTCAGATATCCCTAAATGAGGATTTTCATAAAAATCGCGATATTTTTTCTAATTGTACCTACCTACTATTTTCTGAGGACTACATTTGGGTATGTTTAGGTTAGGTTAGGTTAGGTTAGATTAGGTTAATATCGAATTTGAGTTGGGCGGTTTGTTTCATCCCACAGGGCGAAGAGATATGAAAATTGAAATTTTCCGATCAAAGGTCTAATAAAAAGATTTTCTTACTCAAAAATTTTCAAATATTCCATTGACTGTAGGTAGATATAAGTTCGCAGAAATTCTCGATTCCATGAAACGAGTTTCTGGATGTCCGGAAATAGCATTTTTCGAAAATTAAAACTCTTCAGAGCCATTGAGAATATTCCACGGAACGTTTAAAGAGTGCAAAATTTGCAAGGTCAACTGTTCAAGAGCCATTTGAGGAAAGTTGATACAAATACACAAAGTCCATATTATGGCCCTAATGAGTTAATGGTTGTTTCGGGTATGATTTTCTGAATTAATCAGAATTTGATCTTTTCAAAAATATCTTGACGTGTAAATCCATAGGAAAGTAAAATCATCTAAGAATTAATGTCCAAGCTTTGAAGAGCTATAAGTCAAAAACCACAATTTTTTTTGGACATTAGTGGTTTTGCATTGACGTTCCTCATTTGAATTTTGCAATTTTGTTGTTGTTTTCCTTCTTATTGGTAATGCCAAATGTAATAGCTATTAACATATCTAGGAATCTTATGAATGTCTTAAATGTCTCAAACTCCAAACTGACATCTGTAGCTGTTATGACATTCATAACGTACCTAGTTATGTTTATAGCTATTGCTGTATTGGTAACAAGTAGCTTCCCCCAAAGCTCATTCAATATATAAATTTTGCACTTTTCCTTCTTGTTGGGTGTGCCAACTATAAAATTATCCAAAGCCAAAGATCATTCAAAATATTAATTTATTGAAACATAAAATTGCCACGTCTGGTATCCTACATAGCCAAATTCGTGTTATTCGCATTTACCTTAATAATCTGTAACCTACTTTAATAATGAATATACGAACTAATATTTAAATCTAAATTAAAATAATATCTTACTTCTTGCGCACTTAATTATTTAAACAGACTTATTTATTATTATATTCGATTAACTTTTATATTAATCACAAATTGTATACTAATTAATTTAAAAACCTGCCAAATTATGTTCTAAAATCTCTATTCATTAATAACTTAAACTTATTACACATTCAATAATGTATTGAAATGCCACATTTAAAATTTTTGTAAAGATTATAAATCTCTTCATACATTAAAAATAGTAACAAAGTAATTTTTTTCGGCTATTTCTAAAATTATTCTGGTGAACTTGGCTTTGCTTGATACTAGACGCCCCATGTAATACTTCGCATTAATAATTATTTTTTCCGTCAGCAACCGATATCTTTTACGTTTATTTAAAAGGACAAGGAGTTTCGTTCGACTTCCTTTGGTTCTCTCTGAATATCGTTCTCCACTTGTTCAGCAGCGTTTCCTCTTCCTGATCGCGCATATTCGTGAGTAGTTCCCATCCTGGTGCTGATGTGGTCAACAGGTAAGGGTTCTCTGGGTCCCGGAGGCTCGAGTAGGCTCCCAGGACCAAGGACTGGCATAGGCGTGCCTCCACACAAACCTGAAATCAGAGTAATTAGTGCCGAAATTTTGTACATTGATATGGCCATGATCAATTTCTTGTACATGTACCTTGGAAGAAAACTTTATATTTGAAGAGATTAGACTGTACAAAAATGTATCTTCATATTGAAAATTTGTCCAAATGAGAGCTAGCTATCATAAAACCTAAAGTAATGAAAGAAAGATAACAGTATCTCACCTTTAACAACGAAATCTCTAACTCGCTCACATCTCTGTTCTCTATGTACCCTGAGAGAACGTGACCACCGACATCAAGATCTTTGCTGATGATCATCATGTAAGCCATCGCAATGGCCAGCTCGTACAAGTAACATGCTTTGTTGACATCTCCGAAGTCCAGCAAACCAGTGACCATCCACCTTCCATCCACGATATCGACGACGACGTTCTGCTCGTTGAAATCGCCGTGGATGATCCCTGAAGGTAACACATCACGTTTTGTCAGAACCTTTTTCTCGAACTCGTCCATGACATCTTCAACCATTTGTCTCCTGCGAGGATCTTTGACAGCATCGAGGTACTCGCGCAGTTCCGGAAGAGAGTCCAGCATCCACAAGGTTTTGTGTGTATCGTAAACTTTATGATGGAAGCCCTGAGAATTAAAAATTGTGTGAAATATTTGTTTGGCACTGGATTGTAAGCACTTCAGTCATCAAGCAATTGTTTCAGTATAGGCAATTGCAGTTTTCCCAAATATGGAAGTTTAAGAAATTCGTTTCAGATGCAAGTGTGAAATGCAGTATTATGACAGAAAAATATGGTACTATAATGGTAAAATATGGTAGATTTGGTATAAATAGTCTGAAACACTTATTCATTGTCGATAGTAATTTTCGAATTTCTTGGCATATGTGTTTAAAAGTGAAGCCAAAACATTTTACAGCTAAGTTGTAAAGAATATTTTCTGAATTTCTTGTTAATGGTATCAAAAATCAAATTCTATATATTATATGGTAAAGATTTGGTGTCAATAGAAATAAATCTGAAACACGAATGCATTGTTTATAGTAATTTTAGCATTTCTTGACTTATGTGCTTAAAAGTAAAGGCAAAATATTTTGTACCAATCCTATGCAAATAATATTTTATGTGCTTAAAAGTAAAAGATTTTGTACCTAACTTATGTAAAGAATCTTTTGTGTATTTCTTGTTAAGGGTATCAAATATCTAATAATGGTATCTAAAATCAAAAAGTATTTGGCTAGATTGGTTACATTATAAATAGTTATAAAGAATATTTTGTGAGTTTTCTGTTAATGGTTTAAAAAATCAAATGGTATATATTATATGGTAAAAGATTTGGTATCAATAGAAATAAGTCTGAAACACTTGTATATTGTCGATAGTAATTTTAGAATTTCTTGACTTATGTGCTTAAAAGTAGAGACAGTAATACAAGATTTTGTACCAAACTTATGTAAAGAATCTTTTATGAATTTCTTGTTAATGGTATCAAATATCAAATAATGGTATCAAAAATTAAAAAGTATTTGGCTAGATTCGTTACATTATAAATAATTATAAAGACTATTTTGTGATTTTCCTGTTAATGGTATCAAAAATCAAATGGTGAAATGCAGTATTATGATAGTAAAATATGGTACTATAATCGTAAAATATGGTAGATTTAATATAAATAGTCTGAAAGACGTATTCATTGTCGATAGTAATTTTAGAATTTCTTGACTTATGTGCTTAAAAGTAAAAGATTTTGTACCAAACTTATGTAAAGAATCTTTTGTCAATTTCTTGTTAATGGTATCAAATATCAAATATCGGTATTAAAAATCAAAATGTATTTGGCTAGATTGGTTACATTATAAATAGTTATAAAGAATATTTTGTGAGTTTCCTGTTAATGGTATCAAAAATCAAATTCTATATATTATATGGTAAATGATTTGGTTTCAATAGAAATCAGTCTGAAACATGTATGTATTGTCTATAGTATTTTTAGAATTTCTTGACTTATATCCTTAAAAGTAAAGGCAAAATATTTTGTACCTAACTTATAAAGAACATTTTGTGAATTTCTTGTTAATGGTATCAAAAATCAAATAATGGTATCAAAAATCAAAAAGTATTTGGCTACATTAGTTACATTATTTGGAAATTGCTCTCTGATTATTACTAGATGTTCCCTTTTTAATAAAAAAAATATTTGGTACTAACTTTCATAATTCTGGTTTAGAAGTTCTAAGGAAGTCTTTTTTATTTGTTGCTCTAAAAACATCTCGATCTGTAATAATGCTGTCATAATAACAGTAGTTACAATTACTGTTGCATAGTACAATTGTTTTCTGGTAATTACTAGATCTTTTCCTAGTCATTAACTTATCTTAGGTAAAAGTTCGTTATGAAATTTATAGTAGCAAAATTACGTTGTAATTACTAAGAAGACATTTTTTCTGAAATTGCCACCAAGTTTTACTAACCTTTCACAACTTAAATGATAATTTCTGATATTTTACAATTACTATATATGTAATATATCTAATATTTTACAACTACTTTATATGTAATAAGTTTAGCAAAATATATGCAATTTTCGCAGATGATTTTCCAAAATGTTAACGGAATTTTCTCATATTTTTTTATTGGAATGAATTAGATTTTTTTTTTAAATTAAAAAATGAAAAAACTCATCAAATTGATACCAATTTTTACAAACCTTTCAAAAGTTAAGTGAAAATTTCTAATATGTTACAATAACTTGTGTAATTGCTATAGCAAAAAATGGTGCAATTTTCGCCAATTATTTTTTAAAATGTTAAATAAGAGAAATATTTGGTACTAACTTTCATAAAGTTAGTACTGAAAAGTTTTAAGGAAGATTATTAAGAATGGCGTTTCTCTAAATACATCTAGATCTGTAATAATGGTCATAATGGTCATAATAACAGTAGTTACAATGCTTTCTGTAAATTTTCAGATTTTTAGTAGTTATTAACTTATCTTAGGTTAAAGTTCGTTACAAAATTTATAACAACAAATGAATGTTGTTGTTACAAAGAAAACAATTTTTCTGAAATTGCCACCAATTTTTACCAACCTTTCACAATTTATGTGAAAATTTCTGATATTTTACAATAACTTTATGTGTAATTTTAGTATAGCAAAAAATGTGCAATATTCGCCAATGATTTCCCAAAATGGTAATGGAATATTCTCATATTTTCTCATATTTTTTCATTGGAATAAATGTGATGAAGAATGAACAAATGAATTAAATTGCCACCAATTTTTACCAACCTTTCACAATTTAAGTGAAAATTTCTAACATTTTACAATAACTTTATGTGTAATTACTATAGCAAAAAATGTGCAATTTTCGCCAATTATTTTTTAAAATTTTAATGGAATATTCTCATATTTTCTCATATTTTATTATTGGAATATATGTGATGAAAACAGAAATATTGTTAATGTATTATTCTCATACTTAATGATTATGTTATTCGTAGTTACTACAATAATAAAATGAAATTTACTTTTATTGGTTTTCTAAAATACCATTGGAATTTCCTTCAATTTCGTTAAATGTTGGTTAGGTTAGGTTAGGTTAGGTCAGATTATGTTGGTTTTGTCTAAAATTTTGTTGGTATATTCGCCAATTTAACAAGAATATTTATTGGAATAAATGCGACGAAAAATTTGCTCTAATTTTCACTATTCTTTCGCAATTTTCCAAAATGTTATTGGAATAGTCCATTATAAAGAAAAAAACGCTGGCATTTTTACAATTCTTTGGTAATTTTCCAAAATGTTGTTGTAAATAAACATAATTAAAAATTACATGACTACTTTTTTTTAATTTTCCACGAAAATGCAAAAACATTCTCAAATTTTACAACAATTTATGTTGTGTTATTATATTTATTTATTTTTGTGTATATGATGTAGCTTCTCATGGCAATAAATATTATTTGTATTATATTATATTATTAATTACTATAATGATTTTCCATTTTCCTGATATATTCACGTGTTTTTGCCAATTTCCCTAGGATTACTAATATGAATTATTGTTAATAATATTTATTTAAGGTTGTTATATTATTATTTGGTACTTACTGTTAAAAAATGTTTTTATTTTATTATACTATTTATTTATTTTATTTCACCTGACTAGTTTCGGTTAATAAATAACTATCTTCAGAGGCATCTACGAAGAATACAATAAATTTGAGGATAATATACAGGGTGTTAATACTAAGTTGTAACACCCAAAAATGGCAGTTAGAACTCATTGAAACAAACAACTTTTCTTAGTTAAAATTTTTGAATTGGAGCCCCAGTTCATAGTTAATGGCGTTCTTTTGTTTTTCGAAAAATTGTCATTACTCCCTTATTTAGAAAAATATTTAAAAAATACAATAACGTTCAGCATGCGCTATCGGTTCTCTAAAACATTTGTATTTACAATTATTTTCTATTTTATCAAATAACAAAATGGCGACCGAAGAAAATTTTCGAAACAAGATATTTTGAAAATCAATCGATTGATTTTTGAAAATAAAACATTTATGAAATCCTTAAACTATATTATAACATTTGCCTGAAACATTTTTTTCGATCTGTCCAAAAAAGTTATTATTCAAATTGAATTACAAGATGAATTTTAACAAACTGCAACAATCATTGCAACATTGCAACAATCTCAACAAGTTGAGGCACGTGTTTTCTAGTTTGTACGTTCAAATTTAAATACTTTTTGATCTTGTTCTTCAGAAATTTCTGCTTCATCTTGAAAAGTTTCTCTCACGTTTATCATTTGTGTGCGTATTTTGCATAATTTCTGTATAAAAATGCATAATTATCGAAACAGACAAATGTTATAAGATAGTTCGAGGATTTTATAAATGTTTTATTTTCAAAAATCGATCGATTGGTTTTCAAAATATCTTGCATAGAAATTTTTGATCGGTCGCCATTTTGTTATTTGATAAAATATAAAATAATTGTAAATACAAATGTTTTAGAGAACCGAAAGCGTATGTTGAACATTTTATATTTTTTAAATATTCCTTAAAATAAGGGAGTAATGACGATTTTTCGAAAAACAAAAGAACGTCAATAACTATGAACTTGGGCTCATAGCTTCTTGCTTCTTTGCTTCTTACAAAAAAAGTTATAAATTTGATGTTCTAAAAACAAGAAAAGTTATAAATTTGATGTTCTATTACCAAAATTTAAGATTATTCAGTTTAGGAAGCAATTAGCATTTTTTAACTAAATTGAATTACATCAGAGTTTACAGAAAAAGTTATAAATTTGATGTTCTAATACTTCCTATTTTTGAATTGTTGAGTTTTATGCTGTTTTCACATTTGCCTACTTTGATAAAAAATATACTTTAACACAAATTTGCTCTCAGAACGCATTTTTTTTTTCTTGTGTATAACTTAATTGAATGACTACAGAGTTTACAAAAAAAGTTATAAATTTGATCTTCCAATACTTCCTATTTTTTCATTGTTTTTTTTTGTTTTCTGCTGTTTTCATATTTGCCTACTTCGATAAAAAATATACTTCAACACAAATTTGCTATCAGAATGTAACATTTTTCCTTGTGTATAACTAAATTGAATGACTACAGAGTTTACAAAAAAGTTATGAATTTGATTTTTGCGTTGCTTTTTTTATTTTTGCTATTTTACACATTACTCTCATAAAATTAATAATTCAACACAAATTTGCTCTTAAGACGCAAAATCTTTCTTTCCCAAAATATTAAATTGAATGACAGCATTCAGCATTTACATAAAAATGTTATAAATTTGATTTTCTAATACTCCCTATTTTTGTAATGTTTTTTTTTCTGATATTTTACGTATTAGTCTAACTTTGATAAAGATTATAATTTAACACAAATTTGCCTACTTTAATAAAAAATATAATTCAACACAAAATTGCTCTCAGAACACATATTTTTCCTTGTGTATAACTAAATTGAATGACTACAGAGTTTACAAAAAAAGTTATAAATTTGATGTTCCAATACCAAATATTTGTTCCAAAATTTTTTTAAATGTTTTTTGTTTTCTGCTGTAGCCATATTTGCCTACGTTGATAAAAAAATATACTTCAACACAAATTTGCTATCAGAAAGTAACATTTTTCCTTGTGTATAACTAAATTGAATGACTACAGAGTTTTCAAAAAAAGTTATAAATTTGGTATTTGCGTTGTTTTTTTTAATTGTTGCTATTTTACATATTAGTCTAGTCTCATAAAAATTATAATTCAACAAAAAATTTGCTCTTAAGACGCAAAATTTTTCCTTCCCGAAAAATTAAATTGAATGACAGCATTCAGCATTTACATAAAAATGTTATAAATTTGATTTTCTAATACTTTCTATTTTTGTAATGTTTTTTTGTTGTTGTCTGCTATGTTACGTATTAGTTTAACTTTGATATAGATTTTAATTTAACACAAATTTATGCTCGCAGATCGCAAATTTTTTGCTTGTATACAAATAACATTATATTTTTGTAAGAACTACAATTCAATTCAATCTTGTAGAATAATAATATGTATTAAATTATTAAGTATTTCTTAAATTTTATTTTTGTATTTTAAATGTTACTCTTACTTTCCAATACAGGGGAAGTAATAATGTATTATCATTTTGTGAAATTAAATCGATTTTGATATTGAAGAATTATTTGACTTTGTATATTATTATATGTAAAATTTAGTACTGAGGCTTTCTCATTTTTGATTTATTTTCTCCTGTTTTATAACATAACTATTGTAAGATTTGAAGAAAATAGAGTACAGGATAAGTAATAATGTATTACCATTTTGTGAAATTAAATCGATTTTGATATTGAAGAATTATTTGACGTTGTATATTATTATATGTAAAATTGAGTACTGATGCTTTCTCATTTTTGATTTATTTTCTCCTGTTTTATAACATAACTATTGTAACACTTGAAGATAATAGAGTTTATCTTCAAATATGTGAACCATATAATTTATCAGATAGAGCTGTAAATGTATAATATATGTATCTATGTGTGTTACTTTTGACAAGCTTAATTTTTTTGTTATTTTGTAATAATCTCTTGAAATAAACTTCTGTCGATTTATCTAATTATCTTCAAATGTATTATGTAAATTAAACAATATCATGCCTCACTTGTAAAAACGTTATAAAATCTATTGACAAAAATTTTATGCTTAATTGTATTGCAAAAACAAGTAAGATTTAGTGCCAATGCTTTCTCATTTTTGATTTTGTTTCTCCTGTTTTATAACATAACTGTTGTAACACTTGAAGAAAATAGAGTTTCTCTTCAAATATGTGAACCATACAATTTAATAAATGGAGCTGTAAATGTACAATATATTATATTATGTGTATTACTTTTGACATGTTTCAATTAATTGTTATTTTGTAATATACTCATGAAATAAACTTCTGTCGATTTATTTAATTATCTTCAAAAGTATTATGTAAATTAAACAAAATCATGTCTCACTTGTAAAAACGTTATAAAATCTATTGACAAAAATTGTATACTTAATTGTATTGCAACTTGCAACATAATAATTAAGCATCTAATGACAAAAATAAGAATTGTATTGCAAACTTGCAACACAATAATTAAATATCTTATGACAAAAATGAAAATTGTACTTATTGCAATCTTGCAACATAATAATTAAAAAAAAAAAAAAAATAGGCGGAAAGACCCTATGGGGTCGATAGCCTAATAAAGATTGTTTATATATATATAATTAAAAAAAGTAGTGGCAAAAATAAAATTTGTATTGCAAACTTGCAACATCATAATTAAAAATGACAAAATTGAAAATTGTACTTATTGCAATCGTGCAACATAATAATTAAAAAAAGTAGTGGCAAAAATAAAAATTGTATTGCAAACTTGCAACATAATAATTAAAAATCTTCTGGCATAAACGAAAATTGTACTTATTGCAATTTTGTTACATAATAATTAAAAAACTAATGGAAAAAATAAAAATTGTATTGCAAACTTGCAACATCATATTTAAAAATGACAAAAATGAAAATTGTACTTATTGCAATCTTGCAACATAATATTTAAAAAACAGTTGGCAAAAATAAAAATTGTATTGCAAACTTGCAACATAAAAATTAAAAATCTTATGACAACAATGAAAATTGTACTTATTGCAATCTTGCAACATAATAATTAAAAAACTAATGCTACTAATGCAACTAATGAACTTGCAACATAATAATTAAAAATCTTAAGACAAAAATAAAAATTGTACTTATTGCAATCTTGCAACATAATAATTAAAAAAAGTAGTGGCAAAAATAAAAATTGCATTGCAAACTTGCAACATAATAATTAAAAATCTTCTGGCATAAACGAAAATTGAACTTATTGCAATATTGTAACATAATAATTAAAAAACTAATGGAAAACATAAAAATTGTATTGCAAACTTGCAACATCATAATTAAAAATGACAAAAATGAAAATTGTACCTATTGCAATCTTGCAACATAATATTTAAAAAACAGTTGGCAAAAATAAAAATTGTTATGCAAACTTGCAACATAATAATTAAAAATCTTATGACAAAAATGAAAATTGTACTTATTGCAATCTTGCAACATAATAATTGAAAAACTAATGCTACTAATGCAACTAATGAACTTGCAACATAATAATTAAAAATCTTAAGACAAAAATAAAAATTCTACTTATTGCAATCTTGCAACATAATAATTAAAAAAAGTAGTGGCAAAAATAAAAATTATATTGCAAACTTGCAACATAATAATTAAAAATCTTCTGGCATAAACGAAAATTGTACTTATGGCAATCTTGTAACATAATAATTAAAAAACTAATGGAAAAAATAAAAATTGTATTGCAAACTTACAACATCATAATTAAAAATGACAAAAATGAAAATTGTACCTATTGCAATCTTGCAACATAATATTTAAAAAACAGTTGGCAAAAATAAAAATTGTTATGCAAACTTGCAACATAATAATTAAAAATCTTATGACAAAAATGAAAATTGTACTTATTGCAATCTTGCAACATAATAATTGAAAAACTAATGCTACTAATGCAACTAATGAACTTGCAACATAATAATTAAAAATCTTATGACAAAAATAAAAATTGTACTTATTGCAATCTTGCAACATAATAATTAAAAAACTAACGGCAAAAATAAAAATTGTTTGACTTGCAACATAATAATTTAAAATCTTATGACAAAAATGAAAATTGTAGTTATTGCAATCTTGCAACATAATAATTAACAAACTAACGGCAACAATAAAAATTGCATTGCAAACTTGCAACATAATAATTAAAAATCTTGTGACAAAAATGAAAATTGTATTGGAAACTTGCAACATAATAATTAAAAATCTTATCACCAAAATGAAAATTGTACTTATTGCAATCTTGCAACATAATATTTAAAAAACTAATGGAAAAAATAAAAATTGTATTGCAAACTTGCAACATAATAATTAAAAATCTTATCACCAAAATGAAAATTGTACTTATTGCAATGTTGCAACATAATAATTCAAAAACAAAAGACAATAATAAAAATTGTATTGCAAACTAGCAGAATGATAATTAAGCTCCGTTTTTCGTAATGGCTCTCATCCATTTGCTCCCCCTTCTCGTGCGAAAGAGCCAAGTTTGCACAATCCGCCTCTTGTTATTCGCAAAATCAGCATGCTTTCACGTCTGCACCGGATGAAAGCCCAAAAGTCGCGCCCCCACGTCAAATATTTACACGAGGGGCGAATTGCAGAATCTATTCTTCCTACCTCCAGCCTGTTATCCACGTTCGCGATGTACTTCCCGGCTTGGTAGAAGAGTGCAGCATCGGTAGGGATCTCGTGGAGGATCGTCCCTGGCACGTACACCATCAGCCTCACCACGTGGTCACCACTCTCCAGCTTTTCGGAGGAAAA
The DNA here is from genome assembly GCA_951805005.1 of Othius punctulatus. Taxonomy (NCBI): domain Eukaryota; kingdom Metazoa; phylum Arthropoda; class Insecta; order Coleoptera; family Staphylinidae; genus Othius; species Othius punctulatus. The sequence continues at coordinate 5,275,986 of OX638139.1, read as the reverse complement.
GTATTTTCCCGACAGGTTTTCCACAGGAACTGGGCACTTTACTTCATCGGCAGCTAAAACAAAGATTATCAGATAATAGCTTTACTTCATCGGTAGCTAAAACAAAGATTATCAGATCATAGCTTTACTTCATTGGCAGCTAAAACAAAGATTATCAGATAATAGCTTTACTTCATCGGCAGCTAAAGCAAAGCATTTGAAAATTGAAAACTAGGAGAGTTAAACCCAAAATTGCAAAAAAGATCATATCAGATAATTACTTGATGGCAGTTGTATCCTAAATATTCAGATAATAACTTTGTGACAGTATGATCCTAAATATTCAGATAATATGGTGGAAGTTTGGTTTATCAAAATTACCACTATTTGCTTAAGTTGATTTTTCTGCAGAGATATCATTATTTCATTCAATTTGGCAATAGGTTCATCAACTTTGATAAGACAATTGAATTTTTTATTGAATTCTGGTGAAATATCATTTGAGAAAAATTATATATTTATAAATTATAATTAATATAAAATTATAAATTGAAACCAATTTTTTTCGAAATAAAATGTATCCGGTTCCAGTCCTTGCTAAAATCTTTTATAGTTTTTTTGAAGAGAGCAAAATGAATTCCTTGCTGAGTTTTTGCTCAACATTTTTCACATACCGCAAAAAAACGCAATTTCAATTTTGCACGATTTTCATTTTCGTAACGCATGTCTTACCCAGAAACAGAAGAAGGGCGTTCTGCCCTTCGAAGAACTCCGAGTTCTTCGAGTCCAGCGAGTTCATCACCTTGAAGACGTACTTCTTGAAGGCTCCGCTCTCGCCCTTGACGACCACGAGGAAGTTCCGGTCGTCGTACCCGTTGAGCTCCTTCAGCTGCTGGCACTCGAGCCCGTAGAGTCTTAAGAGGATCTCCCTGCATTGCTCCAGGTCGATTTTTGGCCTGATCGGGATGCCGGGCTTGAGAACCGCACGCTTGTCCGTCATGGTGCTGACTGCGCTATTATCTCTGACGGAATTGAATACATTCACCGACCTGAGACGTCCTTATCGAATTATCTCAATTGATAACGCGATATCTCTGCTGGCCTGGGTGAATGCTGCGAGGCCTGTGGAGCCGAGCAATTGGACGTTTTTGGTATTGGCACAATCGCAATTGCACCTCGCTGAAGATCGTTTGAAGGATCTCTCAGAGGCGGATCAAACAGGGGGACAAATGATTGTCTTCACCCAAGAGATGTCATGCTTAACACTGAAGAATTAAGAACTATTTCAATCCAACAACATTCTGCGCATTAATATTTAAAAGCCTATTATAGGCAACACTTCATTCTCCTTATATTATTTATTGTACATAAATTAGTTAAACAGTAATGCTTTACACAACAAACAGAGCCGCAAGTTGATAAACGTTTCCAACTTTAATATGCAATTATTAATAATCATGAACTATCATCGTATTACATACAATCGTAATGAGTAATTTGTAACAAATGCACCAAAAATTTGAAAGAAATCGTAGGAAAATGTGATTCCAAGACTGTTCCAAGTTAGGGAAGAAAAGTTATTTCCTTAATTATAATTCGCTCGAAGAATTTAGTGATGATTAAATTTGATGTATTAGTTATCCCTTTATTGCAGGACATTGGACATCAATCTGATAGCTGTCAATGTCAAATTCTCATGTTATAACCTATAAATGTGACAGCTGTCAATGTCAACATGTTACAACCTATAAATGTGACAGCTGTCAATGTCAAATTCTCATGTCATAACCTATAAATGTGACAGCTGTCAATGTCAAATTCTAATGATTTAACCTATAAATATGACAGCTGTCAATGTCAAATTCTCATATTATAACCTATAAATGTGACAGCTGTCAATGTCAACATGTTACAACCTATAAATGTGACAGCTGTCAATGTCAAATTCTCATGTAATAACCTATAAATGTGACAGCTGTCAATGTCAAATTATCATGTTATAACCTATAAATGTGACAGCTGTCAATGTCAAATTATCATGTTATAACCTATACATGTGACAGCTGTCAATGTCAAAATCTCATGTTATAACCTATGAAGATGACAGATGTCAACGTCAAATTCTCATGTTATAACCTATAAATATGCCAGCTGTCAATGTCAAATTCTAATGATTTAACCTATAAATATGACAGCTGCCAATGTCAAATTCTCATTGTAATATACAAGTTACAACCAGAGTAAAGAATTGAATTTCAAATTGTTACAAAAATTACATAAATACTGCCTAATTTAAATTACATGTAAAGTAAAAGTTCCATTATAGTACAAAAAATAACTTCAAATTTATAATGAATACTACGAAAAATCTGAAATTCTATTATTTTTGCAATAACTGAATGTGCCTTCTATGAAATATCACTGAAAATTTCACTGCTGAATAGAAATGAACATAATTCCATGGTAAATCAATGAAAACTAAAAGAAAATTCCATGAAAATTGCTTTATGAATCAATTAAATAAACTGTCTACAAAAATGCAATCAATCTCTAAACATAAATACATAATAAATAGAATATATTAAAATCGCAACCCTTTTAATATATATCAGAAATATACATTACAATATACATTACAATATCCGTAGAAATAATTTGTAGAATCTATAATATTAAATATATAAACTTCCCTAAGAAATGCGATTAAAATTATAATCACATTATTGCTTTTATTGGTTTAATTTGTTGAACATTTCATGAGTGATGCACTGAAAAAAATAAAAAAATAAGAAATTCTTATCAAAATTCCATTGTTATACAAAAATTAACAAAATTGGATAAAGATTACAACGATAAATCTGAAATACTATTTTATTGCATTATTGAGTGCATTCATAAGTTACAACCTGAGTAAAGAATTAAATTTCAAAATGTTACAAAAATTACATAAATACTGTCTAATTTAAATTACATGTAAAGCAACAAAAGTTCCACTGTAGTACAAAAAATAACAAAATTTATAATGAATACAACGAAAAATCTGAAATTCTAATATTTTTGCAATAACTGAATGTGCCTTATTCAAATGGCAATAATTCAAATAAATATCAATGAAAATTTCACTGCTGAATAGAAATTAACATAATTCCATGGTAAAATCAATGAAAACTAAAAGAATATTCCATGAAAACTGCTTTATGAATAAAAGGAATGGACTACCCCAAGAAATGCGATGAAAATTAAAACATATTAAATATTTGCTTTAATGGTTTAATTTTGTTGAATATTTAATGAGTGAAACAAATAAATAAGACATTTTCATCAAAATTCCATTGTTGTATAAAAATTAACAATATTGGATAAAGATTACTGCGATAAATCTGAAATACTACTTAATTGCATTAACTAAGTGCACTAATCATGAAATTTTCATGAAACTATCACTGCGAACAGAAACTAACATGATATTCACTGATATTCACTGATAAATCATTGAAAACTTAAAGAAAATTCCATGAAAATTTCTTTATGAATCAATTCAATAAACTTTCTACAAAAATGCGATGAATCTCTAAACATAAATTCATAATAAATAGAATATATTAAAATCGTAACCCTTTTTATACATATCAGCAATATACATTACAATATACATTACAATATCCTTAGAAAAAATTTGTAGAAACTATAAAGAAGATTAAATGCGTAAACTAATTTTTAAAATGTTGATGAAATATCTTACAATTTACAAGAAAATTGTTGGAATCTCTAAACACTGTTCATGAAATGATCACAAGCTGCGAAAGAAACTCTAGGAAAATATTATAGTTGCAAAGTCAATGTCGGAATTTTAAGAAAAAATTATATTATAACTCTATACTTTTCGTAGAAATTGTTGGAAATGTACAACAATCCCTAAGCAAGTCTTTAAAACCGTAGAAACTTAGAATCTATAGAATCTATGTAGAATATCTAAAGAACATATGAACAAATAAGAAATGTTCATCAAAATTCTATTGTTGTACAAAAATTAACAAAATTTGATACAGATTACAACGATAAATCTGAAATACTACTTTATTGCATTAACTGAGTGCTCTAATCATGAAATTTCCATGCAACTGTCACTGCGATACAGAAATCAACATGATTTTCACTGATATTCGCTGATATATACTGATAAATCAATTAAAAGCAACAGAAAATTCCATGAAAATTGCTTTATGAATCAATTAAATAAACTTTCTTCAAAAATGCGATGAATCTCTAAACATAAATTCATAATAAATAGAATATATTTAAATCGTAACCCTTTTTATACATATCAGCAATATACATTACAATATACTTCACATTATGCATACAAAAAAATTGTTGAATCTAAAAAGAAGATTAAAAGTGTAAACCAATTTTTAAAATGTTATTGAAATATCTTACAATTTACAAGAAAATTGTTGCAATCTCTAAACACTGTTCATGAAATTATCATATGCTGCTAAAGAAACTCTAGAAAAATATCATTGTTGCAAAGTTAATGTCAGAATTTTGAAAAAAAAAACTATTATAATTTTATACTTTTCGTAGAAACTATTGGAAATGTACAAAAATCCCTAAGCAAGTCTTTAAAACCGTAGAAACTTAGAATCTATAGAATCTGTATAGAATATCTATAGAACATATGAACAAATAAGAAATGTTCATCAAAATTCTATTGTTGTACAAAAATTTAAAAAAAATTGAATAAAGATAACAATAAATCTGAAATACTACTTTATTGCATTAACTGAGTGCACTAATCGTGAAATTTCCATGAAACTGTCACTGCGATACAGAAATGAACATGATATTCATTGATATTCGCTGATATTCACTGATAAATCAATGAAAACTAAAAGAAAATTCCATGAAAATTGATTTATGAATCAATTAAACAAACTTTCTACAAAAATGCGATGAATCTCTAAACATAAATTCATAATAAATAGAACATATTAAAATCGCAGCCCTTTTAATACATATCATCAATATACATTACAATATACTTTACAATATCCATAAAAAAATGTAGAATCTATAAAGAAGATTAAATGTGTAAACCAATTTTTAAAATGTTAATGAAATATCTTACAATTTACAAGAAAATTGTTATAATCTTTGTTATAATCTCGGTATAATCTCTGTTATAATCTCTGTTATAATCTGTAATAATCTCTAAACACTGTTCATAAAATTATCATAAGCTCTAGAAAAACTCTAGAAAAATATTATAGTTGCAAAGTCAATGTCAGAATTTTCAGGAAAAATTATATTATAATTCAATACTTTTCATAGAAACTGTTGGAAATGTACTAAAATCCCTAAGCAAGTCTTTAAAACCGTAGAAACTTAGAATCTATAGAATCTATATATAATATCAGAATTCTACAGAATATCTATAGAAACTAAATTTCTATAGATTCTATAGATTCTATAGATTTAATTGTCAATGTTGGGGGCATCTACTTCGTAATACACGATAAAATAAAACAAAATAAACGATTTTCTTCGTTTATATCACACTCTTTATTAAAATTAGACTAAACAGACTATAGACTAAACAGTCTATAGATTTAGATAAATTTAAGATTTAGAATTAGATAAAAAGTCTAAAGATTTAGATTTAGATAAATAGATTTTAATAGATATTCTATTTAGAAACTAGATAGAATATCTATAGAATCTAGAAATCCGTAGAAATCTAGAATCTGTACAACATGTATTTAAATCTCCATTAAATCTAAAATCCGTTGAAAATTTCGTGCAATCTTCGAAAAGGTGTTAAAAAATCAATGAAATTTCTCCATTGGAAGTCAATATATTGCAATGATTGATTTATAGACATAAAAATTATCTATACCAATCACTACTTTATCATAAATGTTGACTGTCTGTAATGTATTAATTATTATTAAGTCTGTAATTATTATTCTATAGATATCTATCTAGTTTCTAGATAGAATATCTATTAGAATCTATTGAAATTTATCTAAATCTATAGACTGTTTATTAAAATTAGTGACTATAGATTTGATCACAATCTGATCATTATCAAAACTATTGTAAGGTTGTGTACACTATAGTAAGTGAATTAGTAAACTATAGTCAATAATTTTAATAAACAGCCTATAGATTTAGATAAATTTCAATAGCTTCTAATATATATCCTATCTAGAAACTAGATAGAATATCTATAGAATCTAGAAATCTGTAGAAATCGAGAACCTATACAACATGTATTTAAATCTCCATTAAATCCGTTGAAAATTTCGTGCATTCTTCGAAAAGGTGTTAAAAAATCAATGAAATTTCTCTATTGGAATGCAATATATTGCAATGATTGATTTATGGATATAGAAATTATCAATACAAATCACTACTTTATCATAAATTTTGTCTGACTGTAATGTATTATTTTTTATATTTTATATAATTGGTGACTAAGCTTCAATTGCCAACAGAATTATTGATAATAATAATCATTAGCACTTACCGATCATTATTATTGCAATATTTGCAAGACATTGGACTTCAATGTGACAGCTGTCAATGTCAAATTCTCATGTTATAACCTATAAATGTGACAGCTGTCAATGTCAAATTCTCATGTTATAACCTATAAATGTGACAGCTGACAATGTCAATTTAATTGTATAACGTGAAACTGTGACAGCTGTCAATATTAAATTCACTTGTAACCTAAAAACGTGACTGCTATCAATGTTTAAATCACTTGTTATAACCTACAACCAATAATTTACTTTACATTTAAGTTTTATTAAATGTACGCTATAATAATCATCTAATATGATCTGGCAGCAAAATAAATCTTTATTTTGTTAGAAAAAAATTATAAATTTTCTATAATTCTAGACTTATTACTACTAGACTAGACTATTACGACAATTATTAATTAATTAAGTCAAAACTTTTATTTAACGTTTTTAATTTATTTTTTGTTAATTGTAAAAAACCATCATCATATTGCAGTCTTATCGACAATTTTATAACAAATCCACCGAAAATTTATAAGAAATAGTACGAAAGTGTGTAAGATACCAAAACAAAATTTGAGAGAAATGAAACTAAAATGTGTAACATATTAAACAAGATGATAATTTTACAATTTTTAAAATTTATTTTCACTACTTTAATCAAGTATAAATTTCACTCAATTTGTAAGTATACTACGAGTTGTTAGAAAATGCAAAAATCAGAATATACACCATCTTTAGATTTTCCGGAAAATGAATCTGAAGTCAGTGGAGTAATATGTAGATAAGTAATATGCATTACTTACGTTCTTACTTGCCTCTAAATAGCAAAATAGTCCATGTAAATGCATTCTTAATGCTGCTTTTGCTTGCAATACAATAGCACATTAACGATCTTATTCTTAAATTATTTAAGATTTGCAGGTTTAATCATTAATCAATACCTTGTGAATTTGCATGTGAATTGAATGTACGAGTGTGTCCCGATGTATTTAAATATACACCATTAATCAAGATCTGTGAGACCTCTAATTTCTTTGGCATCTGTGGATGGTAATTTATGGAACATCTGGCAGGTAATTGATTCCTTGGGATGAAATTCAGTACGGGGTAAATTTATCTACACAATGTAATGCGACATTTTTGCCACATTGTTACACAATAAATCAGTGGAAAACTTCCATTGGCGAGTATAGAAATGAATTATTGTACTGGAACTAATTTTACATGAGATTATTTTAACATAAACTTGGAGTGAAGAAAGTATGTCGTTCAAATTTATGAATTATAGTAAAATCTTTTGTACTTTTTTTTGTAATTACTTTAGATTGTGGCTTTTATTTGTTGAAAATTCATAATTACTAATGAAATGAAATTTCTTCACCTGAAGAAGCCACAGTGTTTCGAAACAGTTGTCGTGAACAATAAAAAATAATTTTGAAAATTTTAAAAAGTGCGTAACTTTATTTCATACATTTGAAATTACTTTGTTGCATTATTTCGCTTACAGGGTCTTCCTAATACAATAATATACGTGATTTTTTTTTTGTAGTGACTTTGTTACACCATTTTGCTTGATAGGTCTTCCTAATCCAATATTTTATATGATTTTTTGTAGTTGTTTCATTACACCCTTGGGGCACTTCTTCATCAAATATTTTATATGTACTTCCACGAAGTTGATTAGTCCACCTCTGAATTTTAGTGATAATACTTGCAATCAGAAACAGTAAAACCCCTTAATTTACACACCAAAAACCCGCCAATGGTCTTGCTAAGATATTAAAATTGAATCAAAACGATCTGCGTTTTTCTACATAGTTTATTTTGTTGGTTTTAAATCGGTGCATGCATTTGAAATTTGCCACGATGTCGAGCGAAGTACGCCCAAAAAACCGCAGAACATTCGAGAAATAATCCGCAAAAACTTGGAGCCGAGCAAGCGATAAGTCCAAATATGCAGAGCAGTCCTGTGTGAATCTTCCAGCTGTTTAAAACATACATTGTAAGTATCCAGAAAAAAAAAACGTTTTCTCACCGCTTGAATTTTGTGATGGAAAGTTTTAAAATCAAAACGCAGAATTACCATTTTCACAAAAGACATTTATTGTAGTTTAAATTTGCATTGATCTCTTGCTTATCGCCTTGCAAGTCCAGATAATCAAATATCTATAATATTGAATATATGTTCAATCAGGTTCAATCATCGTCAAAACATCCATATGACGGACGAAATACATTTCATTCGCCATGGAAATAACTTCAGTAAGAAGTTCAATAAGAAGTAAGAAGAATAACAAACTAATTTGTTGTTCAATTGAATATCACCCAGTTTTCACTTTTGTTAAAAAAAAAAATTCGTGTTAATTTTCTCACCCCTTAAGCTGCAATATGCTTTTTTATCAAGTCCAGCTATGCATCATCATCACTGGAAGTCGATCAAATCTTGCAGAACTGAAAATTGGGTCTCAAATAACAAGCAATTGACGAGGCCTCAAGTTGCATGTTAATTTATAATAGCTGTAAAAGGTCATGATTATTGTAACAAAACTACAAATATACATTCACTATGAAACGATTACCATGAATCTGCATTAATTCGTAAAATACATGGAAACTATATAAAAATGTGGGAAGCCACTTCAGTTTAAGTATAATTACTACTTACTACTTACTTTGCAACAATAGGTTGTAATTTATTGCAAATAATCAGCTCAACGTTGCAAAAAATTAGATTTACATTTAGAGATATTTACATTACATTTAATAATAATAATAATAAAGAATATTTATTAGCAAAAAACGCTACATAATATACAAAATTTCAACAAAACAACAAAAGAAAACACACAAAATTACATTAAAAAAAAATCACATACTTACGTGGTTTTGCATTTCGACATTATATATATTTTAGAGGAGACAAGTAAAATCTATTATTAATCGTAATTTCAATAAAATTGGAAGCTTATTTTAACATTTATGTTACAATTTAGTATTCTTTTTTTTAACTGTCGTATTAAGAAAATATTGTATTGTATTGTAATTTACTGTGGTACAAACATGTAAAGCAAAAATTGTATATTTGGCCCTTATCCCTTATAAAAAGAATGCGTTGACATATTTAGTAAATATTTAAATTAGAATCATGAGTAATTGTAGAATCATAATGAAGTTTTATCCATATTTTGAGCTGAGGAATCAACCCCTGAATTGCCTGAAATATATATTTTTTTTATATTTATTTTATATATATTATTATTTACTTTTGTTTATTCTCGAGGAAATCTTGTATGTTATTACGATTTAAACTCTTATCATAAGAGATGGAGGCTAGCTTTAAATTTGTCAAATTTAAACCGAATTAAAATGGATTAAAAAAATAACTACAAGAATGAGTTTTTATAAATCCTGATTATTTATATTACTTTAAATAATATATTAATTACTCTATGGAAGTGAAATGCACTGAATTGTCACCGAACGCAAAATTAAAAAATAACGAATGGTAATTAAAAATACATGAAATTGCTGAAACTTCAGTTGTGGCCTTTTTGCTTCATTTGTCCTGAAGTCTGTCCAGAAATGTATATTTCAAATTAAAAGAAAACTATCAATGGGGCATTTTTCGTTATTCAGATATTTTCTTAGAGTAATGATAATATAATTTCAAGTAATTGAAATAATCAAAACTCGTAAAAAAATACATGAAATTGCCAAAACTCCAGTGGTGGGCTTCTTGCTTCTCTTGTCCTGAAGTTTGTCCAGAAATATTCAATTCAAATTAAAAGGAAACTATCAATGGGGCATTTTTAGTTATTCAGATATTTTCTTAGAGTAATGAACATATTATTTCAAGTAATTGAAATAATCAGGATGGATCAAAGCTCGTAAAAGAATACATGAAATTGCCAAAACTCCAGTGGTGGACTTTTTGCTTCACTTGTCCTGAAGTTTGTCCTGAAATTTTCAATTCAAGTTAGAAGGAAACTATCAATGGGGCATTTTTAGTTATTCAGATATTTTCTTAGAGAAATGAATATATTATTTCAAGTAATTGAAATAATCAGGACGGATCAAAACTCGTAAAAAAATACATGAAATTGCCAAAACTCCAATGGTGGACTTTTTACTTCACTTATCCTGAAGTTTGTCCAGAAATTTTCAATTCAAGTTAGAAGGAAACTATAAATGGGGTATTTTTAGTTTTTCAGATATTTCATTCAGAGTACTGAATATATTATTTCAAGTACCTAATTGAAATAATTAAGATGGACCAAAACTCGTTAATATAATTATTTTTCAATTTGATTTTTATGGAGCTTATATATATATATAATAAGTATTTGAATAAAACATTTTGTTTAAAAACATTTTCAATGTGATTAATAAATTGCACTGAATTTAATTACGAAAGCGGGTTTTGTAATTACTGTGAGTGTGATTTTACAGCTCGAAATTGTATTAATCTAGCAAAGTACTGAGAAAATAAATGTTGGATGAACTTATTACTTTTTAAATTTGCATTCATGGCTTCATAGAGTCGCCACCTATTGATAGCATATATAAAAACGTGCAAATTTGCCGCTTCCTACATCGATTAAATGAAATTATAGTTTTCTGTACAATATATAATAGTAGCGATAGCATTGATAGTAAATATTACAGTTATCTGTAATACATCTGTGTGCTTTGTAGTACAGAGCGCTGCAATCGTTTATATTTTGTTTTCTGCATTATCGGCTGAATAATTAACGATTTTGCTGCATTTTAGCATTGAGTAAGAAATAAAGAATAAGGAATAATATAATAAATAATAATACTAATAATAATAATGTTTTATTTATGCTTTGTGGTGCAGAGCGCTGTAATCGTTTCCATTTTAGTTTTCTGCATTATCAGCCGAATAAATAACGATTTTGCTACGTTTAGCATTGAGTATCAAATAAGGATTAACGAATAATAATATAGTAATAATAATAATAATAATAAAAGTAATAATTATTATGTTTTATTTATGTTATACAGGGTGAGTCGGGAGGAACGGACCAAACTCCAGGAGTGTATTGTACACGTTAAAATGATTAAAAAAAACTCAAATGTTGTTATCGGATTTTCATTTGTTTTCAAGTGATAGTTTCGAACAGTTTGTTGAATAGTCGGATAAATACATTTTTATCCAGAGTTTTCTAATGTGGAAACCGTTAACGATATCTTTCAACAGCAGCTGTAGCACTCCCATTACAAAAACCATAGACAAACACCACATTTGCATATTCAAGATTTGAAACTATAACTTGAAAACAAATGAAGATCGGATTACAACATATGATTTTTTTTAAATTATTTTCACGTGTACAATACACTCCTGGAGTTTGGTCCGTTCCTCTCAACTCACCTTGTATATCTGGGAGTGGATCTAAGAATCGACTGAACAACACAGCTGCCATATGAATACTATCTTTATTAAACTTCTGTGCGTGGTCGTTGCGGTAGGTTAGACAACCTTCTTTACCTCTAAGGCACATACATTACATACATTACATCATTACATCTATATTACATACATCTATTACAGTTTATTATTTATATTTATTTTATTGACTCTGTAATGTTCATTCTGAATTTAAATGCAATGAATGATATTATTACTATATTATTATTATTATTATTGTGATAGTACCATATGGTTTTCACAAGTCACAAAAGAACAAGTTCATAAAAGTTACAGATTATCAAATAAAAATTCGTTAACTGAGTAGTAAGCCTCCATCTCTTATGATAAGAATTGAAATCGGAATAACATTCATGATTTCCTCGAGAATAAACTTAATATATTTCAGGCAATTCAGGGCTTGATTCCTCAGCTCAAAATGTAAATAAAACTTCTTCGTGATTCTTCAATTACTTACTTTTGTAGCAGTATCTTCTTGAATATTTGCACACTCAATGGTTTCAGGTGTTACTACTAAATATTATGAGCGGAAGAGTAGTTTGTAATCAGGTGTAATTAAAAAAATTGCAACCAACTCTCCAAAATTTGCAAAAAAATATTTTTTGCCATCTAGTAAACCATCTAGTATGAGTATCTAGTATGATAGTTTTAAACCATCTAGTATGATAGGCTTAAGATAAGCTTAAGAAAGCTAAAGCAATTGCATTAAGCAAAATATTCAAACTTTTAAACATCGGATTTTTAAATTAGAAGATTATTAGATCTTTCAATTCAATTAGTTTTCCCAAGTTTTCTATGCTCATTCGCATGCCAAAGGTATATGTAATAGAGTGAAATGAAATATGATACGTATGTCGAATCTCGGAAATATGAAGCGATGAGTCATTGTCAGCTTTCAACGGGCTACTATAAGGTCATTAGTGTTTCTCAAAAACGAGGTAAGGTGCAATATGTAGTGATTATTTCAGTGATTTTGGTTTTGACCAACATAAAACAAGAAGTGGTAGATTTAAAAAATAACTGACCATAAAATTACGTAAATTTTAATTCACTCAAATTATGATTATAATTTTCATATTTTCGAAAACCAGTTTACGTACCTGAACCTGTATTGCTTATATTTTATGGATCTTCGAAACCCATAGAATCAGCAATTATCATGTGAGACTTAATATTATAATCAAAAAGACATGTTTTTAATAACCAGTCGAAAAGTAAATTTGCCGAATTCCATGAACAATATAGTTGTAAGATATAAGTTTTTTTTTAATTATTTAAAATCATAAGAAAAGTAAGAGAAATTTGCAGAAATGTGAGCCGAAAGCAGCATCAAAGTAGTCCGTGTACAATTTTATGCAAATTAGGTTGCCGCACTCATTTTCATGTATGGGGCATGAAAATGCATGAAAATGAAAATGCTTTTTTAAAAATAGCAAATACCTAGAAATGTTGTTTGCCAAAATGTAGTAGATGAACTTGAGGGTAAAAGTATTGGTCATAGCATACATTTTCATGTATGTAGCATGAAAATGCATGAAAATGAAAATGTTTCTTCAAAATTAGCAAATGCCAAGAAATGTGTTTTGCCAAAATGTAGTAGATGAACTAGCGTGTGAACATATTGGTCATAGTATACATTTTCATGTATGTAGCATGAAAATGCATAAAAATGAAAATGCTTCTTTAAAACTAGCAAATACCTAGATATGTATTTTGCTAAAATGTAGTAGATGAATTAAGATTGTAAGATTGGTGATTGTATGCTGATGTATGATGAACTAGTGTCAAAATGTTGCTCATAGTATACATTTTCATGTATGTAGCATGAAAATGCATGAAAATGAAAATGTTTCTTCAAAATTTGCAAATGCCAAGAAATGTGTTTTGCCGAAATGTAGTAGATGAACTAGCATGTGAACATATTGGTCATAGTATACATTTTCATGTATGTAGCATGAAAATGCATAATAATGAAAATGCTTCTTTAAAAGTAGCAAATACCTAGATATGTATTTTGCTATAATGTAGTAGATGAATTATGATTGTATGATTGGTGATTGTATGATGATGTATGATGAACTAGTGTAAAAATGTTGCTCATAGTATACATTTTCATGTATGTAGCATGAAAATGCATGAAAATGAAAAAGTTTTTTTTTTAAATAGCAAATGCCTAACATTTTTTTTTTACAGAAATGTTGTAGATGAACTAGCGTGTATAAATATTTTTCATCGTATATAATAAATACCATCTGAATTATGAAAATATGTATTTTAATTTTAAAAATGTATTTCAGGTAGTTACATAATGATAGGCTTTTGAAAATTTTTAATTATTAAAATCTCCATCAGGGTTATGAAAGTTTCTATATCAATTTTTAAAATCTGCCTCAGAACCTACGATTTTAAAAATTACATTCAGTATTTTGTATATCTGGATGTAGAGCAGGAAGGTTTAATACAAAAATCTGCATCCAGAAGATGCTCCTGTTTAAAAAATACATTATTCAGTATTTTGAATGCCATGTTTTGAATTTAATCTGGAACACAGTGGATATTTGAAAAATATATTAATAAAAGATAAAACTTCATTCATTATGTTTCTTTTAGTTAATTGTATGCTTTGTATACTTGGTCATATACTTTATCACTCTGCTGGTCCAACATCTTCCATGAGTATCTACGAATCGAGATTATATTTCAGATTGTTAGGTAATGATAGGCTTTTGAAAATTTTTAATTATTAAAATCTGCATCAGGGTTATGAAAGTTTCTATATCAATTTTTAAAATCTACCTCAGAACCTACGATTTTAAAAATTAGATCCAGTATTTTGTATATCTGGATGTAGAGCAGGAAGGTTTTATACAAAAATCTGCATCCAGAAGATGCTTTTGCTTAAAAAATACATTATGCAGTATTTTGAATGCCATGTTTTGAAATTATTCTGCAACACAGTGGATATTTGAAAAATATATTAATAAAAGATAGAACTTCATTCATTATGTTTCTTTTAGTTAATTGTATGCTTTGTATACTTGGTCATATCCTTTATCACTCTGCTGGTCCAACATTTTTCATGAATATCTACGAATCGAGATTATATTTCAGGTAGTTAGGTTAGGTTAGGTTAGGTTAGGTTAGGTTAAGTTAGGTTAGGCTTTTGAAAAATTGTAATTATTAAAATCTGATCAGGGTTATGAAAGTTTCTATATCAATTTTTAAAATCTGCCTCAGAACCTACGATTTTAAAAATTACATTCAGTATTTTGTATATCTGGATGTAGAGCAGGAAGGTTTTATTATTATTATTATTATTATTATTATTATTATTATTATTATTATTATTATACGTTATGTGAGGTATTTCTGGTGGATGGTTTAAAAATGTGTTATATTTTAAATAAGTAGCTCCTTGGCATGAATAAATTGCTGTATTGTTATATGCTTCTTTTAATTATTCTATACAACAATACATACAGTAATTCAATTTTCAATACGACATATATAATTCTTGTAGAATAATAAGCATTTACATTCATGACAAATATCTCCATCGGACAACAAGATAATAACTACTATATAAATTTTATGTACAGCTGAAATCATATATACACATCACATTGATTAACGTTTAAAATTGATTCGTTTATTTTTTTTGCAAGTAGAAAGGCCTTAGTAGTTCACCAGAGTCGTTGTCGATATTTACAAAATCCCCAAGAGACCATAACAACACCCAGAACAATCGATTACGCCCGCCCCCGATTAATATTTATACACGCAGAAACACAGTATGTACAGGTTAGTTCTTGTACATGTCGCAGAGGACCTTCTCCATCGGCGTGTTGCCGATGGTCTTCTGGAAGAAGACGGCCTCGATTCTGGAGGCAGGCACCATGCGCAGAAGGGGCAGCATCAGCAGGAGGCGGCCGAAACGCGCCACCTGGCCAGGAAGCTGCGCCCTGCAGTGCTGCCACAGCATCACCTGGGCTTGATCCTGCAGGTTCTCGATTTGGCTCGGGTCCTTCAGGCCTCTCGTTTCTGGAATTGAAGCAAGACGCTCAAAAACCATTCAATAATTACAAAATACGTTTGAATTATAATTGTAACGTTATGTTTTTGCATACCTGCTCTAAATAGTACGATGGCCTTAAGACATGCAAACTCCGCAGGATCCACGTGTACAGATTTGTAGCGCATCAGTGTATCGGCCAGTATCCTCACGTCTGTAGTCGAGTGTCCATTCTTGGCGTGTTCGTTGGGGTTGAAGAGTGGACTGGATGAGACGTCCAAAGGCATGCACCATTGGATGGCGTTCAGAAGGAAGAGCTCGCTCCATGCTTCTTCAAGTAATATTACCTGTTAGGCAAAGAAAGCAAAATGAAAGAGTGGAGGAAAAATATGTATCACAGAAATCAGTGTAGAAATTAACTCTATAAACCGTAGAGGTGGGGGTCAAAGCTTTGCACTCACATACATAGGCAACCAAACTTTCATATAGAAATCAGTGTTGAAAGTAACAATATGAATCGTAGAGGTGGGAGACAAAGCTTTGCGCTCGCATACATAGGCAACCAAACTGTCATAGATAATAAAGGAGAGAATACGATAAAAGGCCAAACTGAATGGCCCAGACGGAAGCAATTAGAACCGAAGATATAGGAGAGAAAGAAAATATAGAAGACAGTAAAAGGAAGATAGAGGAATGCAGCCCGGAAAGCAAAGCCAAAAACATAAAACAATCAAAGAAAATAAGAGACAAAAATAATACGGGAGAGAGAAATATGAAAGAAGAACTCAAAATATGGATGCGCGACATTATGACGGAGATAAAAAATATAAGGGAGGACCAAATAATGTATAGCAAAGACATGAATGAGATCAATAAAAAAAACCAATACCTAAAGCAAACAGTTAAAAATCTGGAAGAGAAAATAAAGCATATGAAAAAAAGGAGAAGAAGCTTAATATTATAATTAAAGGATTGAGAACAAATACGCAGGATGTCAAAAAAGCAACAGATGAGCTATTCAGAGACAAATTGGGAATACAAACTAAAAACCCAAACGGCATATAAAATTGTGTAAAAGCTATCATAGTGGTAGAAATGGCAAATTGGGAAGACAAAGTAATGGTCATGAAAAACAAAAATAATCTAAGAGAAGTTAGAAAAGAAAGAGAAGAAGCTTAATATAATAATTAAAGGATTGAGAACAAATACGCAGGATGTCAAAAAAGCAACACAGGACCTATTCAGAGACAAACTGCGAATACAAACTCAAACCAAAACAGCATATAAAATCGGAAAAAATGGAGAAAGCTTTCATAGTGGTAGAAATGGCAAATTGGGAAGACAAAGTAAAGGTTATATAAAACAAAAATAAGCTAAGAAAGTCCTACATATTTATAAATAACGACCTAACCCCAAATGAACTGGAAATACAAAGAAAAGAAAGAAATATAGCAAGAGAAGAGAAAGACAAAAGGTACAAGGTAATAGTAAAGTAACAACAAATCATAATTGAAGACAAGACATGGCTCTGGCAAAAAAACAGAGAAACTTGTACAAAAAAACTAAAACAAAAAGGACAAAAGAAAGAAAACAAAAGGACACGAAATGCTAAAATAAAGGACATGAATAAACTATCAAATGGAACTAGCAAATTAGTAACAAATGACAAAGGGGACAAAAAAATGGATGGGCAAGGAAACTGGGGACATGAAATATAAGAATAGAAGAAGAAAAGAACTAGAAATACAAAGAAACCTGAGAAACATAGCAAGAGAAAAGAAAGACAAAGGACACAAGGTAATAGTAAAGTACCAACGAAACATAATTGAAGACAAGACATAGCCCTGGGAAAAAAATAGAGAAACTAGTACCAAAAAACTAAAACAGAATGGACAAAAGAAAGAAAACAAAAGGACACGAAATGCTAAAATAAAGGACATGAATAAACTATCAAATGGAACTAGCAAAATAGTAACAAATGACAAAGGGGACATAAAAATGGATGGGCATGGAAACTGGGGATGTGGAATATAAGAATAGAAGAAGAAAAGAACTAGAAATACAAAGAAACCTGAGAAACATAACAAGAGAAGAGAAAGACAGAGGACACAAGGTAATAGTAAAGTAGTAAAGTACCAACAAATCATAATTGAAGACAAGACATAGCCCTGGGAAAAAAATAGAGAAACTAGTACCAAAAAACTAAAACACAAAGGACAAGAGAAAGAAAACAAAAGCACACGAAATGCTAAAATAAAGGACATGAATAAACTATCAAATGGAACTAGCAAAATAGTAACAAATGACAAAGGGGACAAAAAAATGGATGGGCATGGAAACTGGGGACATGGAATATAAGAATAGAAGAAGAAAATAACTAGAAATACAAAGAAACCTGAGAAACATAGCAAGAGAAGAGAAAGACAAAGGACACAAGGTAATAGTTAAGTACCAACAAATCATAATTGAAGGCAAGACATAGCCCTGGGAAAAAAATAGAGAAACTAGTACCAAAAAACTAAAACCGAAAGGACAAAAGAAAGAAAACAAAAAGACACGAAAAGCTAAAATAAAGGACATGAATAAACTATCAAATGGAAGTACCAAAATAGTAACAAATGACAAAGGGGACAAAAAAATGGATGGGCATGGAAACTGGGGACATGGAATATAAGAATATAAGAAGAAAATAACTAGAAATACAAAGAAACCTGAGAAACATAACAAGAGAAGAGAAAGACAAATGACACAAGGTAATAGTAAAGTACTAACAAAACATAATTGAAGACAAGACATAGCCCTGGGAAAAAATAGAGAAACTAGTACCAAAAAACCAAAACAGAAAGGACAAGAGAAAGAAAACAAAAGGACACGAAATGCTAAAATAAAGGACATGAATAAAGTATCAAATGGAACTAGCAAAATAGTAACAAATGACAAAGGGGACAAAAAAATGGGTGGGCATGGAAACTGGGGACATGGAATATAAAAATATAAAAAGAAAAGGACTAGAAATACAAAGAAACCTGAGAAACATAACAAGAGAAGAGAAAGACAAAGCACACAAGGTAATAGTAAAGTACCAACAAATCATAATTGAAGACAAGACACGGCTCTGAAAAAAAACAGAGAAACTGGTACAAAAAAACTAAAACAGAAAGGACAAAAGAAAGAAAACAAAAAGACACGAAAAGCTAAAATAAAGGACATGAATAAAGTATCAAATGGAAGTAGCAAAATAGTAACAACTGACAAAGGGGACAAAAAAATGGATGGGCATGGAAACTGGGGACATGGAATATAAGAATATACGAAGAAAAGAACTAGAAATACAAAGAAACCTGAGAAACATAGCAAGAGAAGAGAAAGACAAAAGACACAAGGTAATAGTAAAGCACCAACAAATCATAATTGAAGACAAGACATAGCCCTGGGAAAAAATAGAGAAACTAGTACCAAAAAACTAAAACAGAAAGGACAAGAAAAAGAAAACAAAAAGACACGAAAAGCTAAAATAAAAGACATGAATAAACTATCAAATGGAAGTAGCAAAATAGTAACAAATGACAAAGGGGACATAAAAATTGATGGGCATGGAAACTGGGGACGTGGAATATAAGATTAGAAGAAGAAAAGAACTAGAAATACAAATAAACCTGGGAAACATAGCAAGAGAAGAGACAGACAAAGGACACAAGGTAATAGTAAAGTACCAACAAATCATAACTGAAGACAAGACATGGCTCTAAAAAAACAGAGAAACTGGTACCAAAAAACTAAAACAGAGCGGACAGAAGACAGAAAACAAAAGGACACGAAATGCTAAAATAAAGGACATGAATAAACTATCAAATGGAAGTAGCAAAATAGTAACAAATGACAAAGGGAACTAAAAAATGGGTGGGCATGGAAACTGGGGACGTGGAATATAAGAATAGAAGAAGAAAAGAACTAGAAATACAAAGAAACCTGAGAAACATAGCAAGAGAAGAGAAAGACAAAAGACACAAGGTAATAGTAAAGTACCAACAAATCATAATTGAAGACAAGACATGGCTCTAAAAAAACCAGAGAAACTGGTACCAAAAAACTAAAACAGAATGGACAAAAGGAAGAAAACTAAAGGACACGAAATGCTAAAATAAAGGACATGAATAAACTATCAAATTTAAGTAGCAAAATAGTAACAAATGACAAAGGGGACAAAAAATGGATTGGCAAGGAAACTGGGGACATGGAATATAAGAATATAAAAAGAAAAGTATGTTCGGATCGAACACATTCATCAATCTCACACGATAACGTGTATGTTTCTCTTCGTAATTAGAGCGATATGTGGGTTTCGCGACGCACTTTGAAACAGAAGGGCGCGCTAGAAGCATCTACTAGAAACTAGAACTAGAAATACAAAGAAACCTGAGAAACATAGCAAGAGAAGAGAAAGACAAAGGACACAAGGGAATAGTAAAGTACCAACAAATCATAATTGAAGACAATACATGGCTCTGGAAAAAAAAACAGAGACACTGGTACCAAAAAAACTAAAACAAAAAGGACAAAAGAAGGAAAACAAAAGGGCACGAAATGCTAAAATAAAGGACATGAATATACCATCAAATGGAACTAGCAAAATAGTAACAAATGACAAAGGGGACATAGAAAGAATAAAACACAAAAAAAATGGATGGGCAAGGAAACTGGGGACATGGAATATAAGAAGCCTGAAAGGGAAAGAGAAAGAATTACAGGATGAGTGCTAACAACTCGAAGCGAATGTGATAGTAATCACAGAAACAAAAAAAAAATGGATGGGCAACGAAATTGGGGACATGGAATATAAGAAGCCTGAAAGGGAAAAAGAAAGAATTACAGGATGAGTGCGAACAACTCGAAGCGAATGTGATAGCAATCACAGAAACAAAAAAAAAGGAAATGAAAGCATGAGGATGGGAACAGCACACGATATATAGTATAGTAAAAGAGGACAAAAGATATACGGGATGTATTATACATAAAAGAATAGAACACGAAATACAAAACTGTCGGAAAGAATCCTCACATTAGAACAAAGACTACTAAGGTTGCAAGAAGAACCATAATAACCGTATATGGTCCAAATGAAGACGATGCAAGAAACAACAAAGAAAGATTTTGAGAAATACTAACACTAGCAAAGGAAATATCAAAAGGAGCAATCTATATAGTGGGAGACTACAACGGCAGAGTGGGACAAATAGATGGAAGAGGAAAAAATCCTCACAGTAGAACTAAAAACTACTAAGTTACACCCTTAGTAGTTTTTAGTTCTACTGTGGAGATTTTTTCCTCTTCTAACTAAAAACTACTTAGGGTGTAAGAATAACCATAATAACCGTTTATGGTCCAAATGAAGACGATACAAGAAACAACAAAGAAAGATTTTGGGAAGAACTAACACTAGCAAAGGAAATGTCGAAAGGAGCAATCTATATACTGGGAGACTAGAACGGCAGAGTGGGACAAAGAGATGGAAGAGGAAAGAATCATAAAAATGGCTTTGACGTCATAACTTCAAAACGGAGAGAGATGGAAAAATGAAAATGGTCTTAAAATATTTGTTTGAAAAAAATAATTTTTACCCATTTTTCAAAAATTTATACAGGGGAAAAAATAAAGCCAGGTCTTAATACTTTATGCGCTCTCTGTGTATTCAGGGTGTCTTAATTTTAAAAATTTGATAGATAGTGATAGACAGAGAAGATACAGTACAGGTACAGCACAGATGTAGTACAGAGATGTTTCATGTTGGTTGATCTTACCTGATCTCTGAAAGGTAGGCTGGCGAAACTGGGAAGGTTTTTGGCCCATTTGACGGCCATGAAGAGCAACCTTGCGGACGTCTCGTAGACGGTCTCGTGCGTGCTTGGATACAGTCCTGCTGATAATCCTGCAGGATGTGGTTCAGGACGAAGAGGTCCGCTGCTTGAGGACACCCCGCATCCGGAGGTCGGGGTTTCGTCCTCCTCGTTGGTTACATCTATACTCTCTTCTGCACAGAACGACGGAAAACGCATTAATCCCGCTCGCTAAGTCCCATCCTGCGAAGAAATGATCCCGAAAAAATGCGCAGGGATTATCGCAACCGGTTAATCGCTTAATACTAGACGTGGGTAGTTCCTGCCTACCTTCGATTACAACTTTTATTAATCCGCACCCCTTGCATGCACGCAAATCCGCGAACTTAGATTAGGCTGATATTTTTATGATAGCGTCCGTGCCCAGATCAGGGTAATCCGATGGGATTAGTCGCGGAAGTGACGTCGAGTTACTAATTATTCTTCTGGGACGCCGGCCGAATCGCGGAGATTTACCCTTCGATGATATTAAGAGATTTCAGAGGTGCGCGTTAAAATTGTGTTTTAATTGAAATGGCAGGGCGGACGCTCGCACAATAATAAATCGTTTCGAATGCTGCCCGGATGTGATTAATTTAATTTCGAGCACAATTAGACCACCACGTGCAGATTTCGCAGATATTGCCCGATTTAACAGCTCGTTATATCAACTGGGGTGCGTCTTCTGAAAGTATTGGTCACAGAAACTCTTATTTGAATTGATCAAACCGTAAGCCCATCAATAAGCCCATCGCCCATAAGCCCATCAATAAGCCCATCGCCCATAAGTCCATCGCTGCTCGATTGCCCACAAATGACCAACAGATTCACTCTACAACTTACTACAAATTACTGATTCATCATTTCCTCAAATCAACCCACAAACTCATAGCACATCAGAAACTCGCAAACTAGACACTCATCATGTTATATTCATCTAGCCAAATATTTCGCAAAAATTGCAATTGAAAAAATTAATGTAAAATTTCTGGTAAGATTTGAGATGATTTATCCTAAATTCGAAATGATTTTGTATAGATATCAGTTAAATTTTATGATTGCAAACGCAATTTAAGAAGAGTTATGATACTATGACAAATGTACAAACATGATGGATCTAACATCTAGCAAAATTTGCAATGGAAAAAATAAATGTAATATTTCTGTAAAGATATGAGATGATTTATCCTAAATACGAAATTATTTTGTACAGATTATAGTTGAATTTTACGAATGCAAACCCAATTTGAGAAGAGTTATAATACTATAAACTGTTTATATAAACTGTAAGAACTATTCGTACAATCATCTATTAAACTTCCTAAAATGTCTAAAATTGCTGAAATTTTATTAAAAGTACATAAAAATGCCACAATATATCACAACATGTCCACTAAATATATTAACTTTCTGCATAATATAAAATCTTCATTCAATGTTCCATAGATTTTCCAAAAGTTGCATAAAATGTATAAAATTTGATTATTTTCGTAAAAATATATAAAATATCTATTGCATTAGGAATATTCGCTTAATATTCTATAAAATATGGGAAAATGTTAGAGAATTGACTAAAATTTCTAACATAATAGTAAGATTTTCATAAAATATCATATAATTTCTATGAAAATAGTTTTTTTTTTCAGAAATTATTGAAATTTTGGCATTAGTAAAGAAGCAATTGAAATTTTATAAGCTGTAATTGAAATATTGGCAGAATAATTAAAAGATTCGACAGTAAACATTGAAATATTGAAAGGAAGTATTGAAAATTTGAGATTAACAATTGAAATGTTGAAAATTATAATTGCAATTTTGACAGTAATAAAATAACCATTTATATATTGAGAGTATTTGTTTAAATAATACATAAAATATTTAAAATTTTGAGATTTTTTTAGTAATAAAATCATAATTTATATTTTGACAGTATATAATATTGAGTTTCATTTTGCCAATATTTTAGTGAAATTATAACTCTTTGGTAGTTTAACAGTAAAAGAATAATCAATACTATTTTGAAAGTACTCATTAAAATATTGGCGGAATAAATAAAATGTGTACAGTAATAACCGAAATATTGAAACGAATAATAGATAATTCCGGAGTTGCATTTAAAATATTGACAGAATAAATAAAATTCACATAGTTATCATTGTATTGAAAGAAATAATTGATAATTTGGTAATAAAAATTGAAATGTTGCTGGTAATAAAGTGATAATTGATATTTTTGCAGTATTCATTGAAATAATGATAGAATAATTCAAATTGGAGAGTAATCATTGAAAATTTGAAAGAGATAATTGATAATTTGGTAATAAAAATCGAAGTTTTGATAGTAATAAAGTTTTAATTGATATTTTGATAGTATTCATTGAAATAATAATAGAATAATTCAATTTGGACAGTAATTATTGAAAATTTGAAAGGAATAATTGATAATTTAATAATAAAAATCGAAGTTCTGATAGTGATAAAGTGATCACAATGATAGTGATAATTGATATTTTGGGAGTATTCATTGATATATTGACAGAATAATTTAAATACGACTGTAATCATTGTATAATGAAAAAAATATATTGAAAGGAATAATCGATAATTTAATTAATTAATTGATTTAATTAATAATAATATTTATTTTATTTTATTAATTGAAATAACAATTCAAATTTGGCATTAATAAAGAAACTTATGAAAATTTTAAAATAATCATTAAAATATTGGCAGAATAATTAATATTTGGACAGTCATCATTGAAAAGTTCACAATAATGATTGATAATTTGAGACTAACAATTGAAATTTTTACAATAATAATTGCAATTTTGACAGTAATAAAATAACCATTCATATATTGAGCTAATTCGTTCAAATAGTGACAGAATTAAAACAAATGAACAGTAAGCGATAAAATATTGAAAACCTTAAATGATCATTTAAGAATAACAATTGAATTTTGACAGGAATGAAATTTTAATTGACATTTTGAGAGTATTCAATGAAATTTTATTAACAATTATTGCAATATTGATTTATATATAATAAATAAATATTTAAAATGTTGTTTGATCATTGAATTTTTTGCAGTAATAAGGTCAATATTGACTGAATATATAAAATTTAGACAGTATTTTAGTGAGTAGTTCTAGAAATAAATTAAGATTAAGAATTGAAATTTTGACAATAATGATTGCAATTGTGAAATAACCATTCATATATTGAGAGCATTAGTTGAAATTGTGACAGAATTAAATAAAAAGAACAGTACGCGATAACATATTGAAAACATTAAATGATCATTTAAGAATAAATATTTAAATTTTGACAGTAAGAAAATAATAATTGACATTTTGAGAGTGTTCAATGAAATTTTAATAATAATAATTGAAATATTGATTTATATATAATAAATAAATATTTAAAATGTTGTGTGTACATTGAAATTTTGACAGTAAAAATGTCAATATTGACAGTATATATAAAAACTGACACAGTATTTTAGTCAGTAGATTCAGTAATAGCGTCGGTGTTTAGAAGTATTTAAAATGTTGATTTAAAATTAGTAATTTTTTGACAAAACTAATTGATTTTTCTACAATTTTTGACAGTAATAATGTCAATATTGACAGTATATATAAAAAAATGAGACAGTATTTTTGTCAGTAGTTCTAGTAATAGTGTCGGTATTTAGGAGTATTTAAAATGTCGATATAATAATAGTAATTTGACAAAACTAAATGATTTTTATGCAATAATCAATAAAAATTATGACGGAATAATTATAATTTTCAAAGTAACAATGCAATTATTATTATTAATAGACGTTTATAGTCCGAGTAGTAAGTAGTAACCAAGTAGTAAGTAGTAGTGTTGGTATTTAGTAGTGTTTAAATTGTTGATAGAATAATTGTAATTTTGACAAAACTAACTATTTTTTTTTACAATAATCAATGAAATTGTGAAGAAATAAATGTATATATTTGGCAGTAATAATGCATTAACGCAAACCATCATTAAGGCAATATTATTATTATTAGTATACCTTTATAGTGCAGGCCTAATTCACTTGCGTATCATTCAAGAAAATTAAAAACTAACACCAACAACTTGCAATTTTGTTATAAATAAATGAAGAAGGGAAATGACGAATTTTACTCGCGTAAACTGTAATGTTTTACTTCAAGAAAATTCAATAACCAGAAAAAAACCCATAGAAATACTTTTTGTATTAAGTTGAATTAAAAATGTATAAGAGAACTATAAATTAATTAAAATTAATAGGTCTGTATGAGATTAAAAATCCATTTTTACGCAAATATGAATCAAAAATTCTCTTAAAGTTTCTCCTGAGTCGCATGAGACTAACGGCATTAAGATTAAACTGATTGTACTGAAAATATAAATGTTGCTCATTTTTTTCATACTTTGAAGGCGGGTATCTCGGGAACCGTTGGGATTGTAGGGATAAAAGGGCGGATTTTGGATTCAGAAAGGTCCAGTTAATCAGAAAATGTGTCTTGAAAGGCCTTAGCAACAACGTTTTCGATTTTTTTTTTGTCAAGTTGATCATTTTTACGGTTTTTTTGCCCAGGCTTATCATCCAAGGGGCACAATTTACTTTAAGCATATCTTTAAGCATATGGCTCCTGTTGAGAACCACTGATGAGGCCAATCAAGTTCTTCATCATATCATCATATCGAAAAAGTTGCAGCTTGTGCCTTTCGAGACACATTTCCTGACTAACTGGATCATATCATATCACTCTTCTCACTTTTACAACAAAAAATGTCATGTCAGCCAGAAAACGTCTACTTTCCCAGTATTTCATCATCTTGTCATCTAAACAAGCAAAATCCGGTATTTTTATGTCATCATATATTCTTAACTTGTATGTAGGGTGTACAGGATAAGAACGGACAGTTTTACTATCCGTTCTAACATTGTATACGCTACATATCAAGTTTTAATAATCAAGAGAACACATATTCAACTCATATCAAATATTCTCCTCATCTCAATCTCAATTATCCCCTACTTTCATTAACTCATACTTTCATCATCTCATCAACTCTTACTGTCATCATCTCATCAACCCTTACTCTCATCATCTCATCAACTCTTACTCTCATCAACTAATCAACTCATACTCCTATCATTTTATCAACTCTTACTCACGTCTACTTATACTCTTATCATCTCATCAACTCGCGGACTCACCATCATACTTTCATCATCTCATCAACTATTACGGTCATCATCTCATCAACCCTTACTCTCATCATCTCATCAACTCTTACTTTCATCAACTAATCAACTCATACTCCCTTCATTTGATCAACTCTGTTTCACGTCTACTTATACTCTCATCATCTCATCAACTCACGGACTCACCATCATACTTTCATCGTCTCATCAAGTCTAACTGTCATCATCTCATCAACCCTTACTCTCATCATCTCATCAACTCTTACTTTCATCAACTAATCAACTCATACTCCCATCATTTGATCAACTCTGTTTCAAGTCTACTTATACTCTCATCATCTCATCAACTCACGGACTCACCATCATACTTTCATCGTCTCATCAAGTCTAACTGTCATCATCTCATCAACCCTTACTCTCATCATCTCATCAACTCTTACTCTCATCAACTAATCAACTCATACTCCCATCATTTGATCAACTCTGTTTCACGTCTACTTATACTCTCATCATCTCATCAACTCACGGACTCATCATCATACTTTCATCGTCTCATCAACTCTTACTGTCATCATCTTATCAACCCTTACTCTCATCATCTCATCAACTCTTACTTTCATCAACTAATCAACTCGTACTCCCATCATTACATCAAATCTTACTCTCATCTACTTATACTCTCATCATCTCATCAACTCACGGACTCACCATCATACTTTCATCATCTCATCAACTATTACGGTCATCATCTCATCAACCCTTACTCTCATCATCTCATCAACTCTTACTTTCATCAACTAATCAACTCATACTCCCTTCATTTGATCAACTCTGTTTCACGTCTACTTATACTCTCATCATCTCATCAACTCACGGACTCACCATCATACGTTCATCGTCTCATCAAGTCTAACTGTCATCATCTCATCAACCCTTACTCTCATCATCTCATCAACTCTTACTTTCATCAACTAATCAACTCATACTCCCATCATTTGATCAACTCTGTTTCAAGTCTACTTATACTCTCATCATCTCATCAACTCACGGACTCACCATCATACTTTCATCATCTCATCAACTATTACGGTCATCATCTTATCAACCCTTACTCTCATCATCTCATCAACTCTTACTTTCATCAACTAATCAACTCATACTCCCATCATTTGATCAACTCTGTTTCACGTCTACTTATACTCTCATCATCTCATCAACTCACGGACTCACCATCATACTTTCATCGTCTCATCAAGTCTAACTGTCATCATCTCATCAACCCTTACTCTCATCATCTCATCAACTCTTACTCTCATCAACTAATCAACTCATACTCCCATCATTTGATCAACTCTGTTTCACGTCTACTTATACTCTCATCATCTCATCAACTCACCGACTCACCATCATTATCGCTGTTGGCGTCCTGTTTCGTGGGGGTGGGCTCCCTGTTCATGATCGGCGGCGGCGGCACCTGGTGCAGGAGCCCGGGGGCGTACCTGGCAGGCGAGAGGGCCATCGTCAGCGAGACCGGGGGCCTGGGGAATCACGAAATTATGAAACACGCCGTCTCCTCCGGGGGCTGCTGGGGTGCAGTCATCCGCGGGTGTTGGAAGTTTCTTTGTGCTTTCATCTCTGCACTGTCATACGCGTTTGCCACACACCAGTGGTCAAACGTGGTGGGCGCTTTGTGGCTGTTTAACGTATGACGGAGTCACACAGGTAGACTGATCAGCACACGGCGGATCGCACACGGTCGATGCATCGCAGATTGAGTTAGGGCTATATTTAAATTTTTGAGGCCAGGGGATGATACCGGCAGGAATCAGTCCGAAATAACACACGGGGGATGAATATATTTCCGTGAAAAATTAGAACCGATCTCAGCAACTTCGGAAACTAAAACTGGTAGATGTTCCAAATGTACAAGTTACAAAAAAACGTGACTCCCATATGCAGTGCCTCACCTTGACGTGATACTTGAGCTCGTGCGACAATATTCACACCGTGAGTCAATTAATCGATGGGTCGTAGCCTCGGGTGCAGTTGTTAATCGACTGGTAGGGTCATTGCGGGGTATTCCCGCATCCTAAATCCAGTGCACATACCGTACGCACGCCTCCTGCATGGTAACGTGTGTCTCGCACGCCAACGAGCGCATGGGGGCACCCCAGGCTATACATATCGTCTATCGGTAGGGTCATTGCGGGGTATTCCCGGATCCGAAATCAAGTGCACATACCGTACGCACGCCTCCTGCATAGTAACGTGTTTCACGCACGCCAACGAGAGCATGGGGGCACCCCAGGCTATACATATGTATATCTAACCTATTCCCCTATTTTGCGTGACACCAACCCAACACCAACAATCCTAACACCCTTAACAACAATAACCCTAGGTTTTAGGACAACCCTAACACCCCAATCTTACCCGAAAACGCCGACTGCGACGGCGGCCTCCCTCAGGGCCCTCTCCTGCTCGGCGCTCATATCCCTCAGAGTCTCAGGCCTGATGGTTGCTGTGTTTCTAGGCTGCCTCTCGTTTTGGACTGCTGCAAGTTCAAGAAGCGTTAACAAACTCTCTTCAACAAGAAGCTTTGCACACGTAGCCATTCAAACGCGCGCAATTTCGTCAATACAATTAACCGTAACGCTAAGGACAACTAAAGGACGTGAGTGCAAGCTAAAAGTGTGTCATACCAAAGTAGTGCCAGTGGCGGTGCTCCCTAATTTTCGGACGAACCGCCACTGCACCTGCGACAGATAAAACTGAAATAGAGTCCGAAAAACATGGTTAGTACGGTATTTTAACTAAGGTGTACAGACAGAATTGCATGTACGCTCGATCAGCAATTTTGTTGAGTTGTATAGAATTTTGTGTATCAGCAAGTTTTCAGCAATTTCGTTGAGTTATATTGAATTTTGTGTATCAGTAGATAGGTTAGGACAGTTCTGGGCCATTTTCCAGGCTGCACCAGAACTGTCCTAACCTATCTACTAATATCCCATTGACATATTTTTTATATAACGCTGTAAACGTTATGAATAACGTTGTACAGCTATGAATAAAAGTTTTGAATAACGCTGTAAGAAAATTAAGCAATTTTAGAAAGTATTCAGCAAGTTTGTTAAATTGTATAGAATTTTGTGTATCAGCAAGCTTTCAGTAATTTTGTTGAGTTGTATTGAATTTTGTGTATCAGTAGATAGGTTAGGACAGTTCTGGGCCATTTTCCAGGCTGCACCAGAACTGTCCTAACCTATCTACTAATATCCCATTGACATATTTTTTTAAATAACGCTGTAAACGTTATGAATAACGCTGTATAGCTACGAATAAAAGTTTTGAATAACGCTGTAAGAAAATTAAGCAATTTTAGAAAGTATTCAGCAAGTTTGTTAAATTGTATAGAATTTTGTGTATCTGCAAGCTTTCAGCAATTTTGTTGAGTTGTATTGAATTTTGTGTATCAGTAGATAGGTTAGGACAGTTCTGGGCCAATTTCCAGGCTGCACCAGAACTGTCCTAACCTATCTACTAATATCCCATTGACATATTTTTTAAATAACGCTGTAAACGTTATGGATAACGCTGTATAGCTATGAATAAAAGTTTTGAATAACGCTGTAAGAAAATTAAGCAATTTTATGGAAATTTATAGAAGATTGAATGAACATTCTTAATCGATAGAAATTTAATGGTTTTTATTGTAAATTCTAGGATTTTTCCACAAACTTTCAGCACATTTTGCCCATTTTGCAAATTTGAATCAAACTATTATCACCAAATCTAATTGACCAATATTATCATTGTGAGCCCAAACAATTTTCTGATCAACTGTGAGCCCAGTAAATTCCTCGAACGTTTTACTTAACTAATCCACATAAAAATTAAGAGAGAACAAGAGAGCAATTTTGTTGAGTTGTATAGAATGTAGTGTATGAGTAGATAGGTTAGGACAGTTCTGGGCCATTTTCCAGGCTGACCCAGAACTGTCCTAACCTATCTACTTATATCCCATTGACAATTTTTTTTTAATATTCTACATATATATCCAATTTTATAAAAATTCTAAGTGTTATTCAAAAAAATTTAAGCCGCTGTTTAACTGTGGTTAAACTTAGTAACCATGACAACCCTTTATAAAACACCGCTAAACCACCGGTAAACCACGGTTTAAATTTCTATGAATAACACTGTAAACGTTATGAATAATGCTGCATAGATATGAATAATAGCTATGAATAACATTGTAAGAAAATTAAGCAATTTTAGAAAGTTTTCAGCAAGTTTGTTGAGTTGTATTGAATTTTGTGTATTAGTAGATAGGTTAGGCAGTTTTTGGGCCATTTTCCAGACTGCACCAGAACTGTCCTAACCTATCTACTTATATCCCATTGACATATTTTTTAAATATTCTACAAATGTATCCAATTTTATAAAAATTCTAAAAGTGTTATTCAAAAAAATTGAAGCCTCTGTTTAACTGTGGAGCCCAAACAGCTTACTGATCAACTGTGAGCACAGTAAATTCCTCGTTTTATTTAACTAATCCACATAAAAATTAAGAGAGAACATATTTGCAGCATCCCGTTTTTACTGCTTACACGCCATAAAACAGCGGTCCTTTACCACACAGCCTGCCCTCGTCCAGACTAAGGGTTTGTCCTCGAGTGTCCTCCATTTTACGACTCGCCCACAACTCGAAAGGGCGCAAAAGGGGCGGCAAAAGGGATTTCGCGATTACTTCGAGAGGACGAGTTCTTAAGAAACCTCCAGCTGAATACTAAACGAAACGCCGTCGCACTCAAAATCAACAGAAGGGACCAAGAATAAGTACGTCAAAACGTAATCAGGTGCAAGGCGATTTATTAGTCCCCAGATGAAAGTTAAAGATGAAGTAAATTATAGTTATTATTGAAAGTGAAATTGGATTTATTAGTCTCCAGATGAAAGTCACAGATGAAGTGAATTATAGTTATTATGGAAAGTGCAATTGCTATAAGTACTGACCCCACTGAAACATGGAATTATTTTTGGTAATTCATTATTTATATCGTGAAATTCCTACATTGAATGAATTTCTTGTAGGGAAATAGTCCTCAATATATCCCTCTTGCATGCCATCCATATCATTTTAAATTTAAAAGAAATCATCAAAAATTATGTGATTTGTTAACATGTATTAATATTTATGTTAAAAGAAACTATCGAAATTTTGATAACATAATTAACCGAAAGCTAAAAGCTGATCAATACTTGTTAAGTTTTTGAAACCATTAGAAAACACCAATTAATTCATTAAATAACAGAAAATTCTACATGCAGTTTTGAAAAAACTACCTAAATTATATGATTTTTTAAAATTCAGGAAGAAAGTAAATAAGTTTTAATAAACGTTAAAAGAAATTATCGAAATTTTGATAACAAAATCACTTGAAACGTAAAAGCTGGTCAATACTTGTCAAGTTTTTAAAACCATAAGAACACACTAGTCAAATTTTGATAACATAATTATCCGAAACCTAAAAGCTGATCAATACTTGTTAGGTTTTTGAAACCATTAGAAAACACCAATTAATTCATTAAATAACAGAAAATTCTACATGCAGTTTTGAAAAAACTACCTAAATTATATGATTTTTAAAAATTCAGGAAGAAAGTAAATAGGTTTTAATAAACGTTAAAAGAAATTATCGAAATTTTGATAACAAAATCACTTGAAACGTAAAAGCTGGTCAATACTTGTCAAGTTTTTAAAACCATAAGAACA
The DNA here is from genome assembly GCA_951805005.1 of Othius punctulatus. Lineage (NCBI taxonomy): Eukaryota > Metazoa > Arthropoda > Insecta > Coleoptera > Staphylinidae > Othius > Othius punctulatus. The sequence goes on along the minus strand of OX638139.1, from coordinate 5,243,151 downwards.
CACTAGTCAAATTTTGATAACATAATTATCCGAAACCTAAAAGCTGATCAATACTTGTTAGGTTTTTGAAACCATTAGAAAACACCAATTAATTCATTAAATAACAGAAAATTCTACATGCAGTTTTGAAAAAGCTACCAAAATGATATGATTTTTAAAAATTCAGGAAGAAAGTAAATAAGTTTTGATAAACGTTAAAAGAAATTATCGAAATTTTGATAACAAAATCACTTAAAACGTAAAAGCTGGTCAATACTTGTCAAGTTTTTGAAACCATAAGGAAACACTAGTCAAATTTTGATAACATAATTATCCGGAACCTAAAAGCTGATCAATACTTGTTAAGTTTTAGAAACCATTAGAAAACACTAGTCAATTCATTAAATAACAGAAAATTCTATATATAGTTTTGAAAAAACTACCAAAATTATATGATTTTTAAAAATTCAGGAAGAAAGTAAATAAGTTTTGATAAACGTTAATAGAAATTATCGAAATTTTGATAACAAAATCACTTGAAACGTAAAAGCTGGTCAATACTTGTCAAGTTTTTGAAACTATAAGAAAACACAAGTCAAATTTTGATAACATAATTATCCGAAACCTAAAAGCTGATCAATACTTGTTAAGTTTTTGAAACCATTAGAAAACACCGATTAATTCATTAAATAACAGAAAATTCTACATGCAGTTTTGAAAAAACGACCAAAATTATATGATTATTAAAAATTCGGGAAGAAAGTAAATAAGTTTTGATAAACGTTAAAAGAAATTATCGAAATTTTGATAACAAAATCACTTGAAACGTAATAGCTGGTCAATACATGTCCAGTTTTTAAACTATAAGAAAACACTAGTCAAATTTTGATAACATAATTATCCGAAACCTAAAAGCTAATCAATACTTCTTAAGTTTTTGAAACCATTAGAAAACACCGATAATTCATTAAATAACAGAAAATTCTACATGCAGTTTTGAAAAAACTACCAAAATTATATGATTTTTAAAAATTCAGGAAGAAAGTAAATAAGTTTTGATAAACGTTTAAAGAAATTATCGAAATTTTGATAACAAAATCACTAGAAACGTAAAAGCTGGTCAATACTTGTCAAGTTTTTGAAACCATAAGAAAACACTAGTCAAATTTTGATAACATAATTATCCGAAACCTAAAAGCTGATCAATGCTTGTAAGTTTTTGAAACCATTAGAAAACACCGATTAATTCATTAAATAACAGAAAATTCTACATGCAGTTTTGAAAAAACTACCAAAATTATATGATTTTTAAAAATTCAGGATGAAAGTAAATAAGTTTTGATAAACGCTAAAAGGAATTATCGAAATTTTTATAACAAAATCACTTGAAACGTAATAGCTGGTCAATACTTGTCAAGTTTTTGAAACTATAAGAAAACACTAGTCAAATTTTGATAACATAATTATCCGAAACCTAAAAGCTAATCAATACTTCTTAAGTTTTTGAAACCATTAGAAAACACCGATAATTCATTAAATAACAGAAAATTCTACATGCAGTTTTGAAAAAACTACCAAAATTATATGATTTTTAAAAATTCAGGAATAAAGTAAATAAGTTTTAATAAACGTTAAAAGAAATTATCGAAATTTTGATAACAAAATCACTCGAAACGTAATAGCTGGTCAATACTTGTCACGTTTTTGATATCATAAGAAAACACTAGTCAAATTTTGATAACATAATTATCCGAAACCTAAAAACTGATCAATACTTGTTAAGTTTTTGAAACCATTTGAAAACACCGATTAATTCATTAAATAACAGAAAATTCTACATGCAGTTTTGAAAAAACTACCAAAATTATATGATTTTTAAAAATTCAGGAATAAAGTAAATAAGTTTTAATAAACGTTAAAAGAAATTATCGAAATTTTGATAACAAAATCACTAGAAACGTAAAAGCTGGTCAATACTTGTCAAGTTTTTGAAACCATAAGAAAACACTAGTCAAATTTTGATAACATAATTATCCGAAACCTAAAAGCTGATCAATGCTTGTAAGTTTTTGAAACCATTAGAAAACACCGATTAATTCATTAAATAACAGAAAATTCTACATGCAGTTTTGAAAAAACTACCAAAATTATATGATTTTTAAAAATTCAGGATGAAAGTAAATAAGTTTTGATAAACGTTAAAAGAAATTATCGAAATTTTGATAACAAAATCACTTGAAACGTAAAAGCTGGTCAATACTTGTCAAGTTTTTGAAACTATAAGAAAACACAAGTCAAATTTTGATAACATAATTATCCGAAACCTAAAAGCTGATCAATACTTGTTAAGTTTTTGAAACCATTAGAAAACACCGATTAATTCATTAAATAACAGAAAATTCTACATGCAGTTTTGAAAAAACGACCAAAATTATATGATTATTAAAAATTCGGGAAGAAAGTAAATAAGTTTTGATAAACGTTAAAAGAAATTATCGAAATTTTGATAACAAAATCACTTGAAACGTAATAGCTGGTCAATACATGTCCAGTTTTTAAACTATAAGAAAACACTAGTCAAATTTTGATAACATAATTATCCGAAACCTAAAAGCTAATCAATACTTCTTAAGTTTTTGAAACCATTAGAAAACACCGATAATTCATTAAATAACAGAAAATTCTACATGCAGTTTTCAAAAAACTACCAAAATTATATGATTTTTAAAAATTCAGGAATAAAGTAAATAAGTTTTAATAAACGTTAAAAGAAATTATCGAAATTTTGATAACAAAATCACTCGAAACGTAATAGCTGGTCAATACTTGTCACGTTTTTGATATCATAAGAAAACACTAGTCAAATTTTGATAACATAATTATCCGAAACCTAAAAGCTGATCAATACTTGTTAAGTTTGTGAAACCATTAGAAAACACCGATTAATTCATTAAATAGTAGAAAATTCTACATGCAGTTTTGAAAAAACTACCAAAACTAAATGATTTTTAAAAATTCAGGAAGAAAGTAAATAGGATTTAATAAACGTTAAAAGAAATTATCGAAATTTTGTTAACAAAACCACTTGAAACGTAATAGCTGGTCAATACTTGTCAAGTTTTTGAAACTATAGGAAAACACTAGTCAAATTTTGATAACATAATTATCCGAAACCTAAGAGCTGATCAATACTTGTTACGTTTTTGAAACCATTAGAAAACACCGATTAATTCATTAAATAACAGAAAATTCTACATGCAGTTTTGAAAAAACTACCAAAATTATATGATTTTTAAAAATTCAGGAAGAAAGTAAATAGGATTTAATAAACGTTAAAAGAAATTATCGAAATTTTGATAACAAAATCACTCGAAACGTAATAGCTGGTCAATACTTGTCAAGTTTTTGAAACTATAAGAAAACACTAATCAAATTTTGATAAAATAATTATCCGAAACCTAAAAGCTGATCAATACTTGTTGGGTTTTCGAAACCATTAGAAAACACCGATTAATTCATTAAATAACAGAAAATTCTACATGCAGTTTTGAAAAAACTACCAAAATTATATGATTTTGAAAAATTCGGGAAGAAAGTAAATAAGTTTTAATAAACATTAAAAGAAATTATCGAAATTTTGATAACAAAATCACTTGAAACGTAATAGCTGGTCAATACTTGTCAAGTTTTTGAAACTATAAGAAAACACTAGTCAAATTTTGATAACATAATTATCCGAAACCTAAAAGCTGATCAATACTTGTTAAGTTTTTGAAACCATTAGAAAACACCGATTAATTCATTAAATAACAGAAAATTCTACATGCAGTTTTGAAAAAACTACCAAATTTATATGATTTTGAAATATTCAGGAAGAAAGTAAATAAGTTTTGATAAACGTTAAAAGAAATTATCGAAATTTTGATAACAAAATCACTTGAAACGTAAAGGCTGGTCAATACTTGTCAAGTTTTTGAAACCATAAGAAAACACTAGTCAAATTTTGATAACATAATTATCCGAAACCTAAAAGCTTATCAATACTTGTTACGTTTTTGAGACCGTTAGAAAACACCGATTAATTCATTAAATAACAGAAAATTCTACATGCTGTTTTGAAAAAACGACCAAAATTATATGATTTTTAAAAATTCAGGAAGAAAGTAAATAAGTCTTGATAAACGTTAAAAGAAATTATCGAAATTTTGATAACAAAATCACTTGAAACGTAATAGCTGGTCAATACTTGTCAAGTTTTTGAAACCATAAGAAAACACTAGTCAAATTTTGATAACATAATTATCCGAAACCTAAAAGCTGATCAATACTTGTTAAGTTTTTGAAACCATTAGAAAACACCGATTAATTCATTAAATAACAGAAAATTCTACATGCAGTTTTGAAAAAACTACCAAAATTATATGATTTTTAAAAATTCAGGAAGAAAGTAAATAAGTCTTGATAAACGTTAAAAGAAATTATCGAAATTTTGATAACAAAATCACTTGAAACGTAATAGCTGGTCAATACTAGTCAGGTTTTTGAAACCATAAGAAAACACTAGTCAAATTTTGATAACATAATTCAATGTTTCTCACTTTCAACTAAGTGAGAAAATGCTTGGTGAAGCATGATGTCTAACATGCAAGGAATGGGTTAACATTTCTTGTCACAGTTTTCATTAATTTCCTATAATATTGATTGATTATCTGAGATGCTATTTGCTGTTTTAGCCGCGTTCCATTGATTTTCAATGGGAAAACGTTGGGTTTTCTTTTCATCCAGTAGAAGTACGCCAAAGCAATAAGCGAGAATAGTCCCTCGCTGTATAGCGAAGGGCTCGCATAGGATCAGGGCAAAAAAAACTGTAGAGGGTGTAATCCTCCAATCGCTATTTAATACCAGCAGCAAATGTCTGAAATATTTCCCCCTTAATCGCGCCACCCCCGCCCCCACAAGAGGGGGCGGAAAACCCTCGCGGGGGCGACATCAAAAACAATTTAATCGACGCGGGGGCGAATCGCTCCACTCCATGACCATTTCTCTATTCAAGATTGTAAATTACGGCGGCGCCGCCGTACGCACGTGCCGCTTAGAATGTGACTGCACGGGGTGCGAAGGGCGAAAGGGCCGGGCCTATTCTAATTACGGGTCCCCGGGAGTTTTGGCAGAGCCTTTGGTGGGAATTAACCGGCTTTGAAACGCATTAATCAGCGTCTTCCAAATCCCCGGCTATGGCTGTTTGTTACGTACAAATTTGCCCTCTATATTCCCCGCCGCCCCAGCGCCGCCCCCGACGTCCTGCGAGGCAGACAAGGACGGGGCGAGCGCCCTTAGTCTGCGGGGGAGCGAGAAGGGGCCGCGCGAAATCTCAGGGATCGGCCATAAAAAGAAATTGAGTCACCTCGCCCAAGCGAATGCTAAACCACTAGACAAATTATTTTCGTTGTGCTGCTCAATTTCAATTCACTAAGCAGAAATTAAATGGCAAACTATTTGATTTAAAATAAAAATAGTACTCGTAAAATATCAACACATACGCAATTATACAGCGATGCTTCTGCTACAATATGCAAAAAAGTTTAAGCCTCTATCTCATTCATAAGAGAAATTATGAATATTTTTTAAATCGTCTATTTGAAGCAAAATTTCGGAAATTATTTTCTTCCTCAAAAACTACTGTAGTTACGTGCTCTATAGGCTTGATAAAATGTGTTCAGAATTGAACGGGCTATCTGAATATGTAAAAATATATAGGGTGTTCCTTTAAAATTAACAAAGTTGATGGCCACTTTCAGTAGAAGCGGAAGTGATAGAAACATATACGTATTTTATTTTAAGAGATAACGGCGAACCATGTTTGTGTGAATTTTTTCAAATTTTTATTTCATCGGGAACCCCATAAACTTTTAACCAACAACTTGCGTAAGACACCCTGCATGTATGCATTTATCCCAGCCCTGGGCATAGTTCTAAGCCCAGAGCTCCTGGTTTACCCAAAACTGTTGGTTTGTGTGTTCACATTTGCATAATATATACGAGTATTTAGGTTTTCGAGCTTGTCTCTGCGTAAAATTTGAGTCGTCAATACGATCATATTGCGAAGTTTTAGCGCGGCCTCATTTAACATCTCCTGGCTTTTCGAGTACTCAAATTCACCCACTTGCATATTCACAAGCCCGAGGACGTCTTCCGTGCCCGAAAATATACCCAACTACATGTATGTGTACATATTCATTCAATGTGTGTAGTACCTGAAGCCTCTCGGCCCCCAAAACTATTTGATGGCCGACTAAAATCTTGCCTCGTTCCGATTTAGCGTAAAAACCCAAATGCATTGGTTTCAATACACTGAATAATTAATGAGCATTTTTTGCTTCGTTGTTACTGTTTCCTACGTGACTGGAATAAATTAATTCTGCCGGTATTGTTGTACACATGCACTTCGCATTTGCATCTTCCTCCTGCTCATGCAGCTTCATATCTTTACTTGATGCGCTTCTCTTCTCGCCAGACATGTCCCAACCCCTCTCAAGATGCGCAGAGCGTCTGCTTCGCTTGGCAGTAAGCAATCATGGGAGCAGATTCACACATCGTCTCTTAAAATAATACGAAATGCGGATAAAGTTGATGAGATACAAATATGGACTATAGGCAAACTCAGAGATTAACGTACAAGTACGACATGGTATGATTTTGGTGGCCATCGGACAACGCGCTTCTCCAGAAAATGGATGGAAAGTACATGAACTCTTCGGCCTTGTTACTAAGCAAATTCGGCTCGGGCGCTGGGAGTGGAACTGCGCGCTCAGGCAGGGGAAAAGCCGGGCTTCAAGATGCACTAAGGTTAGCTAATTATTGTGCAATTCGATGAATGCCATGTAAGATGTAAGAACATATTATATGCATTTAAACATCGGATTTAACAGTCAGTAATGTCCATGCTATTGGGAATACTTGTATACGTATGTAGAACAAAACTTAATACAGCACATATATACGTATGTAATTTGTACCAAATCTAAGAGTTACGCAGATTATTTGAAGCAAATTTTACGTGATATCATGCAATGATACCTTGACCAGACTGCATTACAAAAACCTCCAAGTGAAATTTAATTTAGACACATTGGAAATGCGTAGTATCGTTCTACACTTTTTGGTTACAAATGTATTTAATTTAAATCTGGGCCCACACCTCTAATTAATACTTAGATTTCATATTTAATCAATCATTTCTTGCCATTAATAATAACTAACAAACGTAACCGACTGAATCCTTGTAAGTCTACTTGAACTTGCAGTTACTTGAGCAATGTTTAGGAAGAATATAATATTTAACAAATTATCCCAAATCTTAAATTGTTTTAAATAACTAAACCATTAAATTTATAATTCATAATGCAAACTATTTAGTAATTTAATCATTTTAATAGCAATTTCTAAATTTTTAAACCTTTGATAAATAAAAACAGTTAACAGCATGAAAATTTACATTAATATTAATTATTGATAATATATATGTCCATAGCTTCGAAAATTATGATCTTGCTTACAGAGTTTTAATAATCCTTGCCAAATTTTAAAACCAGAAATAAATTTTGGATGTCTCCATTAATACGTAATGTATGTATAAGCAATTGACTATTTATACACACTGTATGAATTTATTAGCTTAGCTATGTATAAAAAGTCAATCACTTATACATACAGTATGTATAAATAGTATTTTGCGTATACAAACAGTACGAATACATAACCCCATCCATACATTTTACAACGAAACTTGACATTAATATTAATTACCGCCAATATTGTTCATTATACAAACACTTCAGTTTTATTTTAGGTTTCATGATGTTAAATATGGCACATTTTAAAAGTAGTCGTTCAATATTATCAAATATTAATTACATACAAAAATATCAGCAATATTACATACATCTAATGAAACTTGCATCACCTCTAACTAAACATCATTACATAACAAAAAACTTAAAATATATCACCAATAACCTAAACTTTCAAAATTATTTACAATATTTTTAACCATAGGCAAACATTATTTAATGATTTCATGTGTTTTTAGAAATGGAGGTTCCTGCTATGTTTGCAGACCTTCACTACCTCGAGTCTAAAAAGATTACCACATCTTCGAGCCATTAATGCATTCAATATCAAAAGCGAGTTTGATCCCAAAGCCGCTGAGAAGACTTCATTGGCTGTATTGCAGATAAAAATAAGGTAAGTGCCATTTCAATTATACATTTAAACAATTGACTACCGATTTTTAAATACTGCAAATTTGCGTTTACTGTTAAAATCGGTGCATTTAGTGCGGCTAAATATAGAAGTTGACTAAGACATGGTCATGATTTTTCAAAACAAATCACATCTTTGCACAAATCAACGTACTATATCTCACCCCTATCGTATTAATGCCCTCATTATATAACAGCATGGTTGGAATAAATAATGATTTTTGAAACAACATTATAAATCAATGTTTTTTTTAATCATGAAAATCATGGATTATTTAATTTTGGTTTTATATTTTTGATCAGTTTTTGCCAGAACAGATTTAAATCATATGATTTTTTTTATAAATTTTGATTTTGACCAAGAAATGATAATTAAAGCAAATTTCTGTGTACCTGTACCATGTGATGGACCAAAAAATAGAAGCAAAGAAAAATGTTTTACTTACAATTATCTACTTTAAGGCATGCTAACTATATAGTTACATTATATTATTATTTGTTCACCTATTGGAATGCACAAACAGTGCAAAAACAATGATTAATTTAAAAAAAAAAATTGATTTAAATCGCTGATTTGTTTAAAAAATCAGTTGATTTAAATCATTATTTATATCATGATTTAAATCAATTAATATAAATCACACCAACTCTACTGACAATTATCTGCTTTAAAGAATGCTAACTCTATAGTTACATTATATTTTTAATTGTTCACCTAATGGAATGCACAAACAGTGCAAAAATAATGATTAATGTGAAACAAATCAATTTTGATTTAAATCAATGACTTATTTTTAAAGAATCAGTGGATTTACATCAATGATTTATTTATATGTTTCGAATGTACCTGTACGAGAAAACTTTCGCTGAATTTATTTCATTGTGCAATAAAAACATACATTTTCTCCGTTTTACTTGAAACTCTTGGATGGAAACCGTCCAAATGTGTAAAATTTTCAATTGCAGCTGACAAAATCTGTAATATTTTCAATGATAACTGTCAAATTTTGTCAAATTTTCAACTGTAACTGACAAAATTTGGCATATTTTAAACTGTAGTTGTCGATATTTCTGACAATTTCAACTATAACTGCAAATACTGCCCATAATTTCAACTGCGAGTGTCAAAATCTATGAAGTTGCCAAATTTGTAGCTGCAGTAATGAAAAATTGTCCGGTACTAATATATACCTGTAACAATAATAGTTTCTGTCAAAATTTGTCAAATTTTCAACTGTAACTAACAAAATTTGGCATATTTTTAACTGTAGTTGTCATTATTTTTGACAATTTCATCTGTAACTGCCAATATTGCACATATTTTAAACTGTGAGTGTCAAGATTTATGAAGTTGCCAAATTTGTAGCTGCAGTTGTGAACAATTGTCCGATACTCCTATATAACTGTAACAATCATAATTTCTGTCAAAATTTGTCAAATTTGTAATTCAACTAACAAAATTTGACATATATTTAGCTGTAGCTGTCGATATTTCTGACAATTTTTACTGTAACTGCCAATATTACTCATATTTTCAACTGTGAGTATCAAAATCTGTGAAGTTACCAAATTTGTAGCTACAGTTATGAAAATTTGTCAGTACTCCTATATAACTTTAGTCATCATAATTTCTGTTAAAATTTGTCAAATTTTCAACTGTAACTAACAAAATTTGGCACATTTTTAGGTGTAGGTGTCGATATTTCTAATATTTTTAACTGTAACTGCAAATATTGTTCTTACTTTGAACTGTTACTATCAAAATCTGCAAAGTTACTAAATTAGCAGCTGCAGTTGTTAAATTTATTCTAGTATATAACTGTTACAAGTAAAATTTGTCAAATTTTGTACCCTACTATCAACATCTGCAAAAACTCCAGTAAAAATTATAAAAACTATCAAGTACTATGCTGAGTTTTCAAGACTATCACAATGTGGCATATTTTCAAATGTAACTGTCAAAATGTGTCATATTTTTAAAAGTAAATGTCAATATTTGACCAATTTTCAACTATAAATGATATTTCTTTCTTAATCATTGACGCCTTGTACCCTCTTGGGTATTGGGGAACTATACATGATAAAATTTATTATATTTTCAACGATAACTGTCAAAATTTGTAAAATTTTCAACTGTAACTGACAAAATTTGGCATATATTTAATTGTAGCTGTCGATTTTTCTGATATGTTCAACTGTAACTGCCAATATTGCTCATATTTTCAACTGTAAGGGCCGGTTTTACAATCATGGAACATCCTTGTTCCTGGTTCAATTACCTAGGATACAATTGTTGAAACAATTGTATCCTAGGTAATTGTACCAGGAACAAGGATGTTCCACGATTGTAAAACTGGGCCTAAGTGTCAAAATCTGTGAAGTTGCCAAATATGTAGCTGCAGTTGTGAAAATTGGTAAAGTGTATAACTGTAACGATCAAAATCTGTTAAATATTCTACGCCACTATCAAAATTCGCCTAAATTGCAGTAAAAACTGTAAATAACTGTTAAGTACTGTGCTAGAGTTGTAATAATCTGTAAAATTTACAATAGTACAGTCCGTAAATAGTAATATTTTGATTTTATAGCTACTTTTTTAATATTCTTACATATTATATGTTACAGCATCATATTTTAACAGCAACTATGACAATGTGCTATATTTTCAAATTCAACTGTCAAAATGTGTCATTTTTCTATGTAATTATAAAAATTTGTCCAATTTTCAATTGTTTCTGACAAAATTTGTAATGTTTTTAATGATTACTGTACAAGCTTGTTAAATTTTCAATTGTAATCGACAAAATTTGGCATATTTTAACTGTAGCTATCGATTTTTCTGATATGTTCAAGTGTAACTGCCAATATTGCTCCTATTTTCAACTGTCAGTGTCAAATTCTGTGAAATTGCCAAATTCGTAGCTGCAGTTGTATAAATTTGTCAAGGATATAACTGTAAGTATCGAAATTTTTCAAACTTTGTACCCCACTATCAAAATCCGGCAATATTTAAGTAAAAACTGTAAAAAAACTGTTAAGTATTATGCGCTAGTTGTAATAATCAGAAAAATTTATAATGGTACAGTACGTAAATCGTAACATTTTGATTTTATAGTAGACGTGAAAATATGAATATATTCTACATATAAGTGGAACGAAATTATTCTTCGAACTTGTAGAAAATGTAATGAAACTTATCCTCAATGAAAGTATCGAAATTTTGAAATTGAGAATTAAATTTTCACCATACTGGATAATTAAATGGGAGAAGATATGTACGATAGCAGGTCACACATATAAGGAAGTACAAGAAATTATTTCGGCCCACTTCCAAGTGCATCCAAATGCATATATGTTCTTATCAAGAACATTTGGGCATTGGTAAATCTTTAGTGCAAAGTTCTCTGCATGTAGAATAAATTCATGATTTCTTGGTTTGTGTATTAATTCATCTTTAAAATATTTAAAATTCGTGAAGTTCCAAAAGAAACTTTGAAATTCAATCTATTAATAATGGTGAAATATCATAAATTACATTAAGTATGCCTGCTATGATTAACGTGCATAGATAGAATTAAATGCTGCACAAAAATTTACAATTAAAAAATTTTCAAAATAACTGACAAACCACTCATTTTAGAGATAGGTTTGTTTGACACTTTTTTGTAGAAAATTGCTCTCTCTCCCTCTATTGTCCCATCATACAAAAAATATGTCATTCTATTTAAAAAAAAAGAATTATAACGTTTTGAAGTGTACCTGTAAATAATTGAACTTATAAAATAGTACTCGTAAAATATCAACACATACGAATTATTGTAATCATACAGCGATGCTTCTGCTACAATATGCAAAAAAGTTTAAGTCTCTATCTCATTCATAAGAGAAATTATGAATATTTTTTAAATCGTCTATTTGAAGCAAAATTTCGGAAATTATTTTCTTCCTCAAAAACTACTGAAGTTAAGTGCTCTATAGGCTTAATAAAATGTGTTCAGAATTGAACGGGCTATCTGAATATGTAAAAATATGTAGGGTGTTCCATTTAAAATAACAAAGTTGATGGCCACTTCCGGTAGAAGCGGAAGCGATAGAAATATATACGTATTTTATTTTAAGAGATAACGGCGAACCATGTTTGTGTGAATTTTTTCAAATTTTTATTCCATCAGGAACCCCATAAACTTTTAACCAACAACTTGCGTAAGACACCCTGCATGTATGCATTTATCCCAGCCCTGGGCATAGTTTTAAGCCCAGAGCTCCTGGTTTACCCAAAACTGTTGGTTTGTGTGTTCACATTTGCATAATGTATACGAGCATTTAGGTTTTCGAGCTTGTCTCTGCGTGAAATTTGAGTCGTCAAAACGATTATATTGCGAGGTTTTAGCGCGGCCTCATTTAACTTCTCCCGGCTTTTCAAGTACTCAAATTCACCCGCATGCAAATTCACAAGCCCGAGGACGTCTTCCGTGCCCGAAAATATACCCAACTACATGTATGTGTACATATTCATTCAATGTGTATAGTACCTGAAGCCCCTTGGCCCCCAAAACTGTTTGCTGGCCGACTACAATCTTGCCCCGTTCCGATTTAGCGTAAAAACCCAAGTGCATTGGTTTCAATACACTGAATAATTAATGAGCATTTTTTGCTTCGTTGTTACTGTTTCCTACGTGACTGGAATAAATTAATTCTGCCGGGATTGTTGTGCACATGCACTTCGCATTTGCATCTTCCTCCTGCACATGCAGCCTCGTATCTTTACTTGATGCGCTTCTCTTCTCGCCAGACATATCCCAACCCCTCTCAAGATGCGCAGAGCGTCTGCTTCGCTTGGCAGTGAGCAATCATGAAGGCAGATTCACACATCGTCTCTTAAGATAATTCGAAATGCGGATGAAGTTGATGAGATACAAATATGGACTATGGGCCAAGGCAGAGATTAACGTACAAGTACGACATGGTATGATTTTGGTAGCCGTCGGACAACGCGCTTCACCGGAAAATGGATGGAAAGTACATGAACTCTTCGGCCGTCTTACTAAGCAAATTCGGCTCGGGCACTGGGAGTGGAACTGCGCGCTCAGGCAGGGGAAAAGCCGGGCTTCAAGATACACCAAGGTTAGCAAATTACTGTGCAATTCGATGAATGCCATGTAAGATGTAAGAACATATTATATGCATTTATACATCGGATTTAACAGTCAGTAATGTCCATACTATTGGAAAAACTTGTATACGTATGTAGAACAAAACGTAATACAGCACATATGTACGTATGTAATTTGTACCAAATCTAAGAGTTACACAGATTATTTGAAGCAAATTTTACGTGATATCATGCAATGATACCTTGACCATACTACATTACAAACACCTCCAAGTGAAATTTAATTTAGACACATTGGAAATGCGTAGTATCGTTCTACACTTTTTGGTTACAAATGTATTGATTTTAAATCTGGGCCCACACCTCTAATTAATACTTAGATTTCATATTTAATCAATCAATTCTTGCCATTAATAATAATTAACAAACGTAACTGACTGAATCCTTGTAAGTCTACTTGAACTTGCAGTTACTTGAGCAATGTTTTGGAAGAATTTAATGTTTAACAAATTATCCTAAACCCTAAATTGTTTTTAATAAGTAAACCGTTAAAATTATAATTCATAATGCAAACTATTTAATAATTTAATCATTTTAATAACAATTTCTAAATTTTAAAACCTTTGATAAATAAAAACAGTTAACAGCATGAAAATTTACATGAATATTAATTATTGATAATATATACGTGCATAGCATCGAAGATTATGATCTTGCTTACAGAGTTTTAATAATCCTTGCCAAATTTTATAACCAGAAATAAATTTTGGATGCCTCTATTAATACGTAATGTATGTATAAGCAATTGACTATTTATACACACTGTATGAATTTATTAGCTTAGCTATGTATAAAAAGTCAATCACTTATACATACAGTATGTATAAATAGTATTTTGCGTATGCATACAGTACGAATACATAACCCCATCCATACATTTTACAACGAAACTTGACATCAATATTAATTATCGCCAATATTGTTCATTATACAAACACTTCAGTTTTATTTTAAGTTTCATGATATTAAATATGGCACATTTTAAAAGTAGTCGTTTAATATTATTAAATATTAACTACATACAAAAATATCAGCAATATTACATACATCTAATGAAACTTGCATCACCTCTAACTAAACATCATTACATAACAAAAAAGTTAAAATATATCACCAATAACCTAAACTTTCAAATTCATTTACAATATTTTTAACCATAGGCAAACATTATTTAATGATTTCATGGGTTTTTAGAAATGGAGGTTCCTGCTATGTTTGCAGACCTTCACTACCTCGAGTCTAAAAAGATCACCACATCTTCGAGCCATTAATGCATCCATCATCAAAAGCGAGTTTGATCCTCTCCGAAACCCCCGAGAAGACTTCATTGGCTGTATTGCAGATAAAAATAAGGTAAGTGCCATTTCAATTATACATTAATTAATTGACTACCGATTTTGAAATGCTGCAAATTTGCGTTTACTGTTAAAATCGGGGCATTTAGTACGACAAAATATAGAAGTTGAATAAGACATGGTCATGATTTTTCAAAACAAATCACATCATTGCACAAATCAACGCACTATATCTCACCCCAATCGTATTAATGCCCTCATTACATAACAGCATGGTTGGAATAAACATGATTTTTGAAACAACATTATAAATCAATGTTTTTTTTAATCATGAAAATCATGGATTATTTAAATTTGTTTTTATATTTTTGATCAGTTTTTGCCAGAACAGATGTAATTTATATTAATTGATTTATATCACGATTTAAATCATATGATTTTTTTTATAAATTTTGATTTTGACCAAGAAATGATAATTAAAGCAAATTTCTGTGTACCTGTACCATGTGATGGACCAAAAAATAGAAGCAAAGAAAAATGTTTTACTTACAATTATCTACTTTAAGGCATGCTAACTATATAGTTACATTATATTATTATTTGTTCACCTATTGGAATGCACAAACAGTGCAAAAACAATGATTAATTTAAAAAAAAAATTGATTTAAATCGCTGATTTGTTTAAAAAATCAGTTGATTTAAATCATTATTTATATCATGATTTAAATCAATTAATATAAATCACACCAACTCTACTGACAATTATCTGCTTTAAAGAATGCTAACTCTATAGTTACATTATATTTTTAATTGTTCACCTCATGGAATGCACAAACAGTGCAAAAATAATGATTAATGTGAAACAAATCAATTTTGATTTAAATCAATGACTTATTTTTAAAGAATCAGTAGATTTACATCAATGATTTATTTATATGTTTCGAATGTACCTGTACGAGAAAACTTTCGCTGAATTTATTTCATTGTGCAATAAAAACATACATTTTCTCCGTTTTACTTGAAACTCTTGGATGGAAACCGTCCAAATGTGTAAAATTTTCAATTGCAGCTGACAAAATCTGTAATATTTTCAATGATAACTGTCAAATTTTGTCAAATTTTCAACTGTAACTGACAAAATTTGGCATATTTTAAACTGTAGTTGTCGATATTTCTGACAATTTCAACTATAACTGCAAATACTGCCCATAATTTCAACTGCGAGTGTCAAAATCTATGAAGTTGCCAAATTTGTAGCTGCAGTAATGAAAAATTGTCCGGTACTAATATATACCTGTAACAATAATAGTTTCTGTCAAAATTTGTCAAATTTTCAACTGTAACTAACAAAATTTGGCATATTTTTAACTGTAGTTGTCATTATTTTTGACAATTTCATCTGTAACTGCCAATATTGCACATATTTTAAACTGTGAGTGTCAAGATTTATGAAGTTGCCAAATTTGTAACTGCAGTTGTGAAAAATTGTCCGATACTCCTATATAACTGTAACAATCATAATTTCTGTCAAAATTTGTCAAATTTGTAACTCAACTAACAAAATTTGACATATATTTAGCTGTAGCTGTCGATATTTCTGACAATTTTAACTGTAACTGCCAATATTACTCATATTTTCAACTGTGAGTATCAAAATCTGTGAAGTTACCAAATTTGTAGCTACAGTTATGAAAATTTGTCAGTACTCCTATATAACTTTAGTGATCATAATTTCTGTTAAAATTTGTCAAATTTTCAACTGTAACTAACAAAATTTGGCACATTTTTAGGTGTAGGTGTCGATATTTCTAATATTTTTAACTGTAACTGCAAATATTGTTCTTACTTTGAACTGTTACTATCAAAATCTGCAAAGTTACTAAATTAGCAGCTGCAGTTGTTAAATTTATTCTAGTATATAACTGTTACAAGTAAAATTTGTCAAATTTTGTACCCTACTATCAACATCTGCAAAAACTCCAGTAAAAATTATAAATAACTATCAAGTACTATGCTGAGTTTTCAAGACTATCACAATGTGGCATATTTTCAAATGTAACTGTCAAAATGTGTCATATTTTTAAAAGTAAATGTCAATATTTGACCAATTTTCAACTATAAATGATATTTCTTTCTTAATCATTGACGCCTTGTACCCTCTTGGGTATTGGGGAACTATACATGATAAAATTTATTATATTTTCAACGATAACTGTCAAAATTTGTAAAATTTTCAACTGTAACTGACAAAATTTGGCATATATTTAATTGTAGCTGTCGATTTTTCTGATATGTTCAACTGTAACTGCCAATATTGCTCATATTTTCAACTGTAAGGGCCGGTTTTACAATCATGGAACATCCTTGTTCCTGGTTCAATTACCTAGGATACATTTGTTGAAACAATTGTATCCTAGGTAATTGTACCAGGAACAAGGATGTTCCACGATTGTAAAACTGGGCCTAAGTGTCAAAATCTGTGAAGTTGCCAAATATGTAGCTGCAGTTGTGAAAATTGGTAAAGTGTATAACTGTAACGATCAAAATCTGTTAAATATTCTACGCCACTATCAAAATTCGCCAAAATTGCAGTAAAAACTGTAAATAACTGTTAAGTACTGTGCTAAAGTTGTAATAATCTGTAAAATTTACAATAGTACAGTCCGTAAATAGTAATATTTTGATTTTATAGCTACTTTTTTAATATTCTTACATATTATGTGTTACAGCATCATATTTTAACAGCAACTATGACAATGTGCTATATTTTCAAATTCAACTGTCAAAATGTGTCATTTTTCTATGTAATTATAAAAATTTGTCCAATTTTCAATTGTTTCTGACAAAATTTGTAATGTTTTTAATGATTACTGTACAAGCTTGTTAAATTTTCAATTGTAATCGACAAAATTTGGCATATTTTAACTGTAGCTATCGATTTTTCTGATATGTTCAAGTGTAACTGCCAATATTGCTCCTATTTTCAACTGTCAGTGTCAAATTCTGTGAAATTGCCAAATTCGTAGCTGCAGTTGTATAAATTTGTCAAGGATATAACTGTAAGTATCGAAATTTTTCAAACTTTGTACCCCACTATCAAAATCCGGCAAAATTTTAGTAAAAACTGTAAAAAAAACTGTTAAGTATTATGCGCTAGTTGTAATAATCAGAAAAATTTATAATGGTACAGTACGTAAATCGTAACATTTTGATTTTATAGTAGACGTGAAAATATGAATATATTCTACATATAAGTGGAACGAAATTATTCTTCGAACTTGTAGAAAATGTAATGAAACTTATCCTCAATGAAAGTATCGAAATTTCGAAAATGAGAATCAAATTTTCATCATACTGGATAATTAAATGGGAGAAGATATGTACGACAGCAGGTCACACATATAAGGAAGTACAAGAAATTATTTCGGCCCACTTCCAAGTGCATCCAAATGCATATATGTTGTTATCAAGAATATTTGGGCGTTGGTAAATCTTTAGTGTAAAGTTCTCTGCATGTAGAATACATTCATAATTTCTTGGTTTGTGTATTAATTCATCTTTAAAATATTTAAAATTCGTGAAGTTCCATAAGAAACTTTGAAATTCAATCTATTAATAATGGTGAAAAATCATAAATTACATTAAGCATGCCTGCAATGATTCACGTGCATAGATAGAATTAAATGCTGCAAGAAAATTTACAATTAAGGATTTTTCAAAATAACTGACAAACCACTCATTTTAGAGATAGGTTTGTTTTAAACTTTTTTGTAGAAAATTGCTTTCTCTCTCTCTATTGCCCCATCATACAAAAAATATGTCATTCTATTAAAAAAAAAAAGAGATTATAACGTTTTGAAGTGTACCTGTAAATAATTGAACTTATAAAATGGTACTCATAAAATATCAACACATACGAATTATTGTAATTATACAGCGATGCTTCTGCTACAATATTCAAAAAAGTTTAAGTCTCTATCTCATTCATAAGAGAAATTATGAATATTTTTTAAATCGTCTATTTGAAGCAAAAATTTCGGAAATTATTTTCTTCCTCAAAAACTGCTGAAGTTAACTGCTCTATAGGCTTAATAAATTGTGTTCAGAATTGAACGGGCTATCTGAATATGTAAAAATATATAGGGTGTTCCATTTAAAATAATAAAGTTGATGGCCACTTCCGGTAGAAGCGGAAGTGATAGAAACATATACGTATTTTATTTTAAGAGATAACGGCGAACCATGTTTGCGTGAATTTTTTCAAATTTTTATTTCATCAGGAACCCCATAAACTTTTAACCAACAACTTGCGTAAGACACCCTGCATGTATGCATTTATCCCAGCCCTGGGCATAGTTCTAAGCTCAGAGCTCCTGGTTTACCCAAAACTGTTGGTTTGTGTGTTCACATTTGCATAATATATACGCGCATTTAGGTTTTCGAGCTTGTCTCTGCGTGAAATTTGAGTCGTCAAAACGATCATATTGCGAGGTTTTAGCGCGGCCTCATTTATCACCTCCTGGCTTTTCAAGTACTCAAATTCACCCCCTTGCAAATTCACAAGCCCGAGGACGTCTTCCGTGCCCGAAAATATACCCAACTACATGTATGTGTACATATTCATTCAATGTGTATAGTACCTGAAGCCCCTCGGCCCCCAAAACTGTTTGCTGGCCGACTACAATCTTGCCCCGTTCCGATTTAGCGTAAAAACCCAAGTGCTTTGGTTTCAATACACTGAATAATTAATGAGCATTTTTTGCTTCTTTGTTACTGTTTCCTACGTGACTGGAATAAATTAATTCTGCCGGGATTGTTGTGCACATGCACTTCGCATTTGCATCTTCCTCCTGCACATGCAGCCTCGTATCTTTACTTGATGCGCTTCTCTTCTCGCCAGACATGTCCCAACCCCTCTCAAGATGCGCAGAGCGTCTGCTTCGCTTGGCAGTAAGCAATTATGGAAGCAGACTCACACATCGTCTCCTAAGATAATACGAAATGCAGATAAAGTTGATGAGATACATATATGGACTATGGGCCAAGGCAGAGATTAACGTACAAGTACGACATGGTATGATTTTGGTGGCCATCGGACAACGCGCTTCACCGGAAAATGGATGGAAAGTTCTTCGGCCTCGTTACTAAGCAAATTCGGCTCGGGCGCTGGGAGTGGAACTGCGCGCTCAGGCAGGGGAAAAGCTGGGCTTCAAGATACACTAAGGTTAGCTAATTACTGTGCAATTCGATGAATGCCATGTAAGATGTAAGAACATATTATATGCATTTAGACATCGAATTTAACAGTCAGTAATGTCCTTGCTATTGGGGAAACTTGTATACGTATGTAGAACGAAACTTAATACAGCACATATGTACGTATGTAATTTGTACCGAACCTAAGAGTTACGCAGATTATTTGAAGCAAATTTTACGTGATATCATGCAATCATACCTTGATCATACTACATTACAAACACCTCCAAGTGAAATTTAATTTAGACACATTGGAAATGCGTAGTATCGTTCTACACTTTTTGGTTACAAATGTATTGAATTTAAATCTGGGCCCACACCTCTAATTAATACTTAAATTTCATATTTAATCAATCAATTCTTGCCATTAATAGTAATTAACAAACGTAACCGACTGAATCCTTGTAAGTCTACTTGAACTTGCAGTTACTTGAGCAATGTTTAGGAAGATTTTAATGTTTAACAAATTATAATGTTTAACAAATTATCCTAAACCCTAAATTGTTTTAAATAAATAAACCATTAAAATTATAATTCATAATGCAAACTATTTAGTAATTTAATCATTTTAATAACAATTTCTAAATTTTAAAACCTTTGATAAATAAAAACAGTTAACAGCATGAGAATTTACATGAATATTAATTATTGATAATATATACGTACATAGCATCGAAGATTATGATCTTGCTTACAGAGTTTTAATAATCCTTGCCAAATTTTATAACCAGAAATAAATTTTGGATGTCTCAATTAATACGTAATGTACGTATAAGCAATTGACTATTTATACACCCTGTATGAATTTATTAGCTTAGCTATGTATAAAAAGTCAATCACTTATACATACAGTATGTATAAATAGTATTTTGCGTATACATACAGTACGAATACATAACCCCATCCATACATTTTACAACGAAACTTGACATCAATATTAATTATCACCAATATTGTACATTTTACAAACACTTTAGTTTTAATTCACGTTTCATGATGTTAAATATGGCACATTTTAAAAGTAGTCGTTTAATATTATTAAATATTAATTACATACAAAAATATCAGCAATATTACATACATCTAATGAAACGTGCATCACCTCTAACTAAACATCATTACATAACAAAAAAGCTAAAATATATCACCAATAACCTAAACTTTCAAATTCATTTGCAATATTTTTAACCATAGGCGAACATTATTTAATGATTTCATGTATTTTTAGCAATGGAAGTACCTGCTATGTTTGCAGACCTTCACTACCTCGAGTCTAAAAAGATCACCACATCTTCGAGCCATTAATGCATTCAATATCAAAAGCGAGTTTGATCCTCTCCAAAGCCCCTGAGAAGACTTCATTGGCTGTAGTGCAGATAAAAATAAGGTAAGTGCCATTTCAATTATACATTAATTAATTGACTACCAATTTTGAAATGCTGCAAATTTGCGTTTACTGTTAAAATCGGGGCATTTAGTGCGACCAAATATGACTAAGTTGAATAAGACATGGTCATGATTTTTCAAAACAAATCACATCATTGCACAAATCAACGTACTATATCTCACCCCAATCGTATTAATGCCCTTATTACATAACAGCATGGTTGGAATAAATCATGATTTTTGAAACAACATCATAAATCAATGTTTTTTTAATCATGAAAATCATGGATTATTTAATTTTGTTTTTATATTTTTGATCAGTTTTTGCCAGAACAGATGTGATTTATATCAATTGATTTATATCACGATTTAAATCATATGTTTTTTTAAATAAATTTTGATTTTGAACAAGAAATGATAATATTAAAGCAAATTTCTGTGTACATGTACCATGTGATGGACCAAAAAATAGAAGCAAAGAAAAATGTTTTACTTACAATTATCTACTTTAAGGCATGCTAACTATATAGTTACATTATATTATTAATTGTTTGCCTATTGGAATGCACAAACAGTGCAAAAACAATGATTAATTCAAAAAAAGCATCAATTTTGATTTAAATCAATGATTTGTTTAAAAACTCAGTTGATTTAAATCATGATGTATATTATGATTTAAAACAATTGATATAAATCACACCAATGCTGCTTACAATTATTTACTTTAAAGCATGCTAACTCTATAGTTACATTATATTTTTAATTGTTCACCTATTGGAATGCACAAACAGTGCAAACGTAATGATTAATTTAAAAAAAATCTATTTTAATAAAAATGAATGATTTATTTATAGCATTCAGTTGATTTAAATCAACGAATTATTTTTAAACAAACAATTGGTTTAAATCATAGAATTTTTTTTAAATCACTTGATTTAAATCAATTATTTAGGTATTTTAAAAAAATAAGTTGATTTAAATCATGATTTAAATTAATTAGTTTCAATCATACCATTCCTGACCATATTGAATAAATGGCTACTAATTTTGAAATACCGCGAATTAACAGTAAACGCAAAAAATGTTCAAGTTGAATAAGATATGGGGACGATTTTTCAAAACAAATCAAATTATAGCACAGATTTGCGTACTACATACCACCCCAATCTAATCAATTAATTAATTCACCCTCATTAATTAACAATATCTTGTTAATGTAATCAAATGAGTATACATTCACGCGATGAGTGTGCAATTACTGGCTTTATTAAGTCCACTTTTTTGAGACAACTCGCCAGAAATCAACGTTTTAATTTTACGTGCAGCGGATTTAAATTTTCTACTCAATATTTCAGGGCACCTAGAACTCCCCAAGGTGAATCACGTGAGATGATCTTATATTTGTGTTTCGATCACTTCTGGGCCAACCTGGGTTTGGTTGAAGTGTGGTGTGTATGAATGTTATAACACATTGGCTTTTGGTGCAATATTGTAGATAGTGATTAGGAGTTCTTTGTTGAGCCCCTAAATCATAGTTTACTGTTGCACTTAAAGTTATTGAGTTGTTAATAAACCATTAGCTTCTGGTGCAACATTTTACATCGTAATTGAGAGTTTCTTGATAAGCCTAATTAGGAGTTCCATGTTCAAGTCAATTCATTGATCTGTGTTGCACCTAAAGTTATTGAATATACACCGTGGGCCAAATAAACTGTACAAATTGGAAATATACAAATTTTTAATAATAATTAACGCATTAAATCAATCATTTAACTTTGTTTTTCAATCTCCAAAAAACAAAATGTTTACACTTGGTACATGGCAAAAATTATATTGCGTTTTTCAAAAGTTTTTTATCATCAACATTAATTATTTACATTAATAAAGGCTCTGAATGAGAACTTTTTGCCCACTCTGTATGTATCTATGTATACTCTGTATACACAGATATGCGTGCGTGCATTGTATTTACTAACTTGTAATTTCTTCCAGCAAGTGTTAAATTCGCGATTAACATTTTGGGATTACCTTCCCAAGTCAAGCGTATACTTTTTAGTGTTTGTCCGTGTTCTTGTCTTCAACATATAATTAGTGAAAGTATCTTGAGCAGTTCAGATTACCTTCTGACGTTAAAAGTTTGCCCGTTTAGAGTCAGTGCGTAGTAGTGTCGAAAGTTCGGGTATGGTTGAGCCTGGGGATTGTTGCGTTTGTTTCGTGCTTTCCCCGCCCGCGCCACACCGTCAAATTTCGAACTCCGATTTGTTTTCGGAGTTCGGAGTTGCAGGGTACTGGATCTTCGCCAAACAACTTTAAAAGTCAATTTCAAGGTAGGTCTTTTTTTGAGATGAGCTCCAAGACGTTTCAAAGTGAGTACCTTTTTTGATCACTCCCTCGAAAAACAGGGTTTTTCTCTACACGTTGTAGAGAATCGTCCCTATCAATCGCAATCCTCCTTCTACTTAGCATTAGTAAAAGTGTGTCGCTTGAGTGAGTAGGGTTTTTCTTACAGGCGCTATTTATGTATTTGTGTATTGTCGGCGCTATTTCTTACTCTAAGAGATGCACTATAAACGATTAGGGTTTGCTTCCTCATTAATGCGCCTTAATATTGTAGTCGTGGCCGCCCATGCATCACGCAGTTAAACCGTGGTGTTGCGCCAACAGTGCGCCGCCTGAGTGAGCAGGGTTTTTCTTACAGTTGCGCCATTTATAGTTGTGTACTGTCGGCGCATATTCTCGCTCTGGGCGACGTACTTATATTTCTTGCGCATATGTACGTTCAGGGTTTTTCTCCTTACAGGTGCGCACACATCTTTGCGCCCGTACGTCGAGACAGTAACGAGTAGGGTTTTGTATATAGTACTTGTGTGTTGCAAGTAACTATATACAATACTTGTTTGTTGCAAGCACTATGTATACAGTGCTTGTTTATTGCAAGTACTATATATGCAGTGCTTGCTTATTGCAAGTACAAACAATCGCATTTTCTCTTAGCGCTGCGCCACTCATATTTCCTCCCTCCCTTGTACTTCTTGTATGTATACAGTGCTTGTTTGTTGCAAGTATTACGTATATAGTTCTTGTATGTTGCAAGTACACATGTATACAGTCCTTGTTTGGTTCAAGTACATATGTATACATTACATGTTTGTTGCAAGTACTTTGTATACAGTGCTTGTTTGTTTCAAGTACATGTATGCAGTACTTGTTTGTTGCAAGTACAAGCAATCGCATTATATCTTAGCGCTGCGCCACTCAGATTTCCGCCCACCCTTATACTTCTTGTATGTATGTATACAGCACTTGTTTGTTGCAAGTATTACGTATATAGTACTTGCTTGTTGCAAGTACATATGTATACAGTCCTTGTGTGGTTCAAGTACATATGTATACATTACATGTTTGTTGCAAGTACTTTGTATACAGTTCTTGTGTGTTGCAAGTTAATGTATACAGTACTTGTTTGTTGCAAGTACAAAAAATCGCATATTATCTGAGCTGCGCCACTTATATTTCCTTTTTGTCGGCGCATTCTCGTTCTGTGAGACGTACTTATTCGATGTGCATATAATTAGTACCGCGATGTTGCGCCCATGCATTGAAAAGGGTTTTTCTTTTCAGGTACAATGTATTAGCTATATTTGAAGTAGATGCATGTAAAACTGCGCCTTACTATGGTTCCTCTAAGGAGGTCCTCTTACATTACTTTGTACCCAGTACTCGTTGCAAGTACTATATACACAGTACTTGCTTGTTGCAAGTACGACAATAGCATTTTCTCTTTGAGGTATTATACATACAGTACTTGCTTGCTGCAAGTACGACAATAGCATTTTCTCTTTCAGGTACTATACAAACTGCGCCTATATTGGGTTCCTGTAAACAGGTTCTCTTAAATTACTTTGTACCCAGTACTTGTTGTTGCAAGTACTATGTACACAGTACTTGCTTGTTGCAAGTACGACAATACATTTTCTCTTTGAGATTTATACATACAGTACTTGCTTGTTGCAAGTACGACAATAGCATTTTATCTTTCAGGTACTATACAAACTGCGCCTATATTGGGTTCCTCTAAACAGGTTCTCTTAAATTATAATACAACAATAACATACAACAATACAACTATATAACACTGATAACAACAATAGTATTAAATAAATGAATTTAAGATCCTTTGTATATAAGTTTCACAGATTTTTTTTATATATTGATACTCCACAACTGTTTCGGTTGTTACACCATTGTCAAGAGCTGAAAGAATACTCTGATATTATTTCAACTCTTGAAAATACTCTGTGTATTCTTTCAACTCTTGAAAATACTCTGTGTATACTTTCAACTCTTGAAAATACTATGTGTATTCTTTCAACTCTTGAAAATACTATGTGTATTCTTTCAACTCTTGAAAATACTCTGTGTATTCTTTCAACTCTTGAAAATACTCTGTGTATACTTTCAACTCTTGAAAATACTGTGTGTAGTCTTTCAACTCTTGAAAATACTCTGTGTATTCTTTCATCTCTTGAAAATACTCTGAGTATTCTTTTAACTCTTGAAAATACTCTGCGTATTCTTTTAACTCTTGAAAATACTCTGAGTATTCTTTTAACTCTTGAGAATGATGTAACAACAAAAACAATTGATGTATATCAAATTAAAAAAAGAAAAACTGTGACACTTAACTCGAAGTGTCTTATGTTCCTTTATTTGATATGTTTGACCAATTGGTTATCAAACTTTTAATCTTAACAAAAGAATGTTTTCTTTCAGGTTACATGAGTAAAATAGGGCTGAAGGCGAGATCTCTCATGTATAAAATAAAAAGATAACGGCATCAGTGAATTGGGCAGCTTTATTTACACAAACAGCCCAATTTTAGACGATTACCAAGAGGTATTTTAATGTTC
The DNA here is from genome assembly GCA_951805005.1 of Othius punctulatus. Taxonomy (NCBI): domain Eukaryota; kingdom Metazoa; phylum Arthropoda; class Insecta; order Coleoptera; family Staphylinidae; genus Othius; species Othius punctulatus. The sequence continues at coordinate 5,216,891 of OX638139.1, read as the reverse complement.
ATCAATTCAGTTATATTGTAAATCAGGCTTTCCGTTCACAGACAGTACCTGAAACATGCAGCACTTTTCGGAATATTCTGAAAAGTGCCGCTTTTGGGAATATTCTGGAAGTGCTACAATTTGAGGTGGTGCTGGAAATCTGTCTAATGCATATTTTACTGAGTAATACCTTATGTGTGCTTCATTTTGTTGCTGATGCTAATCAGTTATCACTTACTCATTAAAATATAAATCATTAATTGTTTTATTTTTATTTTATATTGAGCTTGCTTATAAATACTTATAAATCTGTAAATTGAGACGAATAAAAAAGTTCAATTTATTACAAGTTCATTATTAAATGTTACATCGTTGATAGAATAACAAATTGATCATATCTTAATGCACATCAATGAGATTGCAATACCATAATTTCAAAAAACGTAACTTTTCAAGAAACACAAAACTGTTTGTCATAAATTTTCAGGAAACGAAAACCTATTTAACATAACTTTTGAAACAAACATTGCTGTAAACTGTAAACTGTTGTAAAATGTAATAACTTTTCAGGAAGCTGAAACCATTTTGTCGTAACTTTTCAGGAAACAAAACTGTTTATCGTAACTTTTCCAGAAACCAAAACCTTGTTAACATAACTCTTCGGTATACAAAACAATGTTTGTCGTAACTTTTCTGGAAACAAAACTGTTTATCATAACTTTTTAAGAAACAAAAACCTCGTTACCATAACTCTTCAGGATACCAAAAAATGTTTGTCGTAACTTTTCAGGAAACAATAAACCACATTTCGCCCACTTTGAAATGGGCGTTCAATTTTCTATAGATTTTCAGAAAATTACTTAAATGTATAAAATTTCATAACATTTTCGTAAAGTAATTTTCAGGAATCGAAAACCTATTAAACATAATTTTTGAAACAATCACTGTTGTAAACTGTTAAGTGTTGTAAAATGTAATAACTTTTCAGGAAACTGAAACCTTTTTGTCGTAACTTTTCAGGAAACAAAACTGTTTATCGTAACGTTTCCAGATACAAAAACCTCGTTAGTATAACTATTCAAGATACAAAAAAATGTTTGTCGTAACTTTTCTAGAAACAAAACTGTTTATCATAACTTTTCAAGAAACAAAAACCTCGTTAACATAACTCTTTCGGATACAAAAAAATGTTTGTCGTAACTTTTCTGGAAACAAAACTGTTTATCATAACTTTTTAAGAAACAAAAGCCTAGTTAACATAACTCTTCAGGATACAAAAAAATGTTTGTCGTATATTTTCAGGAAACAATAAATCACATTTCACCCACTTTGGAATGGACGTTCAATTTTTTATAGATTTTCAGAAAATTACTTAAATGTATAAAATTTCATAACATTTTCGTAAAGTATATAAAATTTCTATTAAATATGGAAACTTTATTTAATATACTATAAAATATCAGAAAATTTAAAAAAGTTGATTAAAATTTATTAAAAAAATCATAACATTATCGTAAAATACCGTCTAATTTCTATAAAATAAAATAAATTTTAATACAATTCTGAATTTCCACATAATTTATTAGATTAAAGACAAAATGCATTAATTTCACAAAATTTCTACAAGATATATGAAATTTCTATTAATTGGGAATTTTATTCGGTTAATGATGATTGTGATCAAAACATCAGAATCAGATGATCAAAAAGATTCAAAAAACTGTTTCCATTAATTTTGTTCAATTTCGTTACCTTTATTATTTTTTTCCATCCATAAATTATTAAAAATTACGCTAACTTCCAGGTTTTTCAAGAATTTTGACTAAAGTTTATTTAAAAAAATGGTATTATCGTAGAATACCTTCTAACTTCTATAAAATTAAAAAAAATCCAATATAATTCAGAATTTCCACATAATCTATTAGATTTACGACAAATTGCATGAATTTCATAAAATTTCTGCAAAATATATGGAATTTCTATTAAATTGGGAATTTTAATTTCATGGTTCATGTTTTGTATCAAAATTTTGTATCAAAATTTCATGTTTGTATCAAAACATCAGAATCAGATGATCAGAAAAAGTCATAATACTGTTTCCACCAACTTTGTTCAATTTCGTCAATTTTATTAATTTTTTCCACCCATAAATTGTTAAAAATCAAACTAACTTACAGGTTTTTCAAGAATTTTGACTAAAATTTATACAGAAATCATATCATTACCGTAAAATTCCGTCTAATTGCTATAAAATAAAATACATTTCAATATAATTCAGAATCTCTAGAAAATATATTAGATTAAAGACAAATTGCATGAATTTCACAAAATTTGCTGCAAAATATATGGAATTTCTATAAAAATTGGAATTTTAATTCGATGGTTAATCATGTTTTTGATTAAAACATCAGAATCAGATGATCAGAAAAAGTCATAAAACTGTTTCCATCAATTTTGTTCAATTTCGTTAATTTTATTTTCTCCCACCCATAAGTTATTAAAAATTTCACTAACTTTCAGTTTTTTCAAGAATTTTGACTATAATTTATTTTAAAAAACAGCATTATCGTAAAATACCGTCTAATTTCTATAAAATAGAATCAATTTCAATATAATTCAGAATCTCCACATAATCTATGAGATTAAAGACAAATTGCATTAATTTCACAAAATTGTGCAAAATATATGGAATTTCTATGAAATTTGGAATTTGAATTTGATTGTTGATGATGTTTGTGATCAAAATATCAGAATCAGATGATCGGAAAAAGTCATAAAACAGTTTCCACGAATGTAATTCAATTTCGTTAATTTTATTAATTTTTCGCACCCATAAATTCAGGTTTGACAAGAATTTGCAGAAAATTTGAAAAATACAATACAAAATAATTATCCTAATTTCATGAATTTTCTGCGTAACTTTGTTAATACTCGTTTTATTTCACCAAACTTCCATAATTCCAAAAACTTTTCACGTAAAATATTTATCAAATTTCGGGAAATTTACAGAATTTCTGAGTATTTTATAAAATTTTGTATTTGAGAACATTTCATAACACTTTACGAAATATGGAGCGCATAGTTTCCCACAAAATATTTCAAGAAAATATCTAAAAAATTTAGAGAATTCTACACCATTTAGAAACTATAACGGAATTGAATCAATTCGTTGGCAAAATATTTTACATTTCATGAAATTTTATTAAATTTTCTTGGTATCGTAATACATCATTATATACATCATTGATGGTTAATGATGTTTGTGATCAAAACATCAGAATCGGAAGATCAGAAAAAGTCATAAAACTGTTTCCACCAATTTTGTTCTATTTCATTAATTTAATTTTCTCACACCCATAAGTTATTAAAAATTTCACTATCAGGTTTTTCAAGAATTTTTACTAAAATTTATAACAAATCGTAGTATTATCGTAAAATATCGTCTAATATCTATCAATAAAATCAATTTCAATATAATTCAGAATCTTCACATAATCTATTAGATTAAAGCTAAATTGCATGAATTTCATAAAATTTCTGCAAAATATATGAAATTTCTATTAAATTGCGAATTTTAATTCGGTTAATGATGTTTGTGATCAAAACAGCAGTCAGATAATCAGAAAAATTCATAAATCTGTTTGAACAATTTTCTTCAATTTTATTAATTTGTCCCACCCATAAATTATTAAAAATGTCACTAGCTTTCAAGTTTTTCAAGAATTTCGACTAAAATTCACAAAAAAATCATAGCATTATCGTAAAATACCGTCCAATTTCCATAAAATAAAATAAAATTCAATATAATTCAGAATCTCCACATAATCTATTAGATTAAAGACAAATTGCATGAATTTCATAAAATTTCTGCAAAATATATGAAAACTTCCACAATTCCAAAACCTTTTCACGAAAAATATTTATAAAATTTCGGAAAATTTACAGAATATTTGAGTATTTTATAAAATTTAGTTAGTTTCCCACAAAATTTTTCAAGAAAATTTCTAACATCTCAAGAGAATTCTGTACCATTTAGAAAAATATAACGGAATTGAATCAATTCGTTGGCAAAATGTTTTACATTTCTTGAACTTTTATTAAATGTTCCTGATATCCTAATACAACATTTAATAAAATTTCATGAAATGTAAAATATGTATTTAAAAATTTTGACTTTTTTATCAATATCTTCCAAGTTTTAATATATTGAAAATTGCGTAGATTTCCCAATATTTTCCTGATTAACCATTATATTTCACAATGTTGATGTAATTTTGACTTGTACTTTTCTTGGTTTCGATTCTAGGTTTTGATATTTTGAAAATTGTAAAATTCAGTATTTTCCAAAAATATATAGATAATTTCACAATTTTGTTCATTGCAACTGTGCATTTTGCATCAATTGTTGTACTTCCTCGAAGTCTACACAGAATTTTGAGGCTCTTATGTTTTAATATATAGAAAAATGCGTAGATTTCCCAATATTTTCCTGATTAACCATTATATTTCACAATGTTGATGTAATTTTGACTCGTACTTTTCTTGGTTTCGATTCTAGGTTTTGATATTTTGAAAATTGTAAATTTTCTCAGTATTTTCCCAAAATATATAGATAATTTCACAATTTTGTTTGTTGCAACTGTGCATTTTGCATCAATTGTTGCACTTCCTCGAAGTCTACACAGAATTTTGAGGCTTTTATGTTTTAATATATAGAAAATTGCGTAGATTTCCCTGTATTTTCCTGATTAACCATTATATTTCAAAATTATCATGTAATTTTGACTCGTACTTTTCTGTGTTTCGATTCTAGGTTTTGATATTTTGAAAATTGTAAAATTTCTCAGTATTTTCCAAAAATATACAGATAATTTCACAATTTTGTTGATTGCAACTGTGCATTTTGCATCAATTGTTGCACTTCCTCGAAGTCTACACAGAATTTTGAGGCTCTTATGTTTTAATATATAGAAAATTGCGTAGATTTCCCAATATTTTCCTGATTAACCATTATATTTCACAATGTTGATGTAATTTTGACTCGTACTTTTCTTGGTTTCGATTCTAGGTTTTGATATTTTGAAAATTGTAAATTTTCTCAGTATTTTCCCAAAATATATAGATAATTTCACAATTTTGTTTGTTGCAACTGTGCATTTTGCATCAATTGTTGCACTTCCTCGAAGTCTACACAGAATTTTGAGGCTTTTATGTTTTAATATATAGAAAATTGCGTAGATTTCCCTGTATTTTCCTGATTAACCATTATATTTCAAAATTATCATGTAATTTTGACTCGTACTTTTCTGTGTTTCGATTCTAGGTTTTGATATTTTGAAAATTGTAAAATTTCTCAGTATTTTCCAAAAATATACAGATAATTTCACAATTTTGTTGATTGCAACTGTGCATTTTGCATCAATTGTTGTACTTCCTCGAAGTCTACACAGAATTTTGAGGCTCTTATGTTTTAATATATAGAAAATTGCGTAGATTTCCCAATATTTTCCTGATTAACCATTATATTTCACAATGTGGATGTAATTTTGACTCGTACTTTTCTTGGTTTCGATTCTAGGTTTTGATATTTTGAAAATTGTAAAATTTCTCAGTATTTTCCAAAAATATACAGATAATTTCACAATTTTGTTGATTGCAACTGTGCATTTTGCATCAATTGTTGCACTTCCTCGAAGTCTACACAGAATTTTGAGAATCTTATGTTTTAATATATAGAAAATTGCGTAGATTTCCCAATATTTTCCTGATTAACCATTATATTTCAAAATGTTGATGTAATTTTGACTCGTACTTTTCCTGGTTTCGATTCTAGGTTTTGATATTTTGAAAATTGTAAAATTTCTCAGTATTTTCCAAAAATATATAGATAATTTCACAATTTTGTTGATTGCAACTGTGCATTTTGCATCACTTGTTGTACTTCCTCGAAGTCTACACATAATTTTGAGGCTCTTATGTTTTAATATATAGAAAATTGCGTAGATTTGCCAATATTTTCCTGATTAACCATTATATTTCAAAATGTTGATGTAATTTTGACTCGTACTTTTCTTGGTTTCGATTATAGGCTTTGATATTTTGAAAATTGTAATTTTTCTAATTTTTTTCCGAAAATATATAGATAATTTCACAATTTTGTTGATTGCAACTGTGCATTTTGCATCAATTGTTGTACTTCCTCGAAGTCTACACAGAATTTTGAGGCTCTTATGTTTTAATATATAGAAAAATGCGTAGATTTCCCAATATTTTCCTGTTTAACCATTATATTTCAAAATGTTGATGTAATTTTGACTCGTACTTTTCTTGGTTTCGATTCTAGGTTTTGATATTTTGAAAATTGTAAAGTTTCTCAGTATTTTCCAACAATATACAGATAATTTCACAATTTTGTTGATTGCAACTGTGCATTTTGCATCAATTGTTGTACTTCCTCGAAGTCTACACAGAATTTTGAGGCTCTTATGTTTTAATATATGGAAAAATGCGTAGATTTCCCAATATTTTCCTGATTAACCATTATATTTCACAATGTTGATCTAATTTTGACTCGTACTTTTCTTGGTTTCGATTCTAGGTTTTGATATTTTGAAAATTGTAAATTTTCTCAGTATTTTCCAAAAATATACAGATAATTTCACAATTTTGTTGATTGCAACTCTGCATTTTGCATCAATTGTTGTACTTCCTCGAAGTCTACACAGAATTTTGAGGCTCTTATGTTTTAATATATAGAAAATTGCGTAGATTTCCTAATATTTTCCTGATTAACCATTATATTTCAAAATGTTGATGTAATTTTGACTCGTACTTTTCCTGGTTTCGATTCTAGGTTTTGATATTTTGAAAATTGTAAAATTTCTCAGTATTTTCCAAAAATATATAGATAATTTCACAATTTTGTTGATTGCAACTGTGCATTTTGCATCACTTGTTGTACTTCCTCGAAGTCTACACATAATTTTGAGGCTCTTATGTTTTAATATATAGAAAATTGCGTAGATTTGCCAATATTTTCCTGATTAACCATTATATTTCAAAATGTTGATGTAATTTTGACTCGTACTTTTCTTGGTTTCGATTATAGGCTTTGATATTTTGAAAATTGTAATTTTTCTAATTTTTTTCCGAAAATATATAGATAATTTCACAATTTTGTTGATTGCAACTGTGCATTTTGCATCAATTGTTGTACTTCCTCGAAGTCTACACAGAATTTTGAGGCTCTTATGTTTTAATATATAGAAAAATGCGTAGATTTCCCAATATTTTCCTGTTTAACCATTATATTTCAAAATGTTGATGTAATTTTGACTCGTACTTTTCTTGGTTTCGATTCTAGGTTTTGATATTTTGAAAATTGTAAAGTTTCTCAGTATTTTCCAACAATATACAGATAATTTCACAATTTTGTTGATTGCAACTGTGCATTTTGCATCAATTGTTGTACTTCCTCGAAGTCTACACAGAATTTTGAGGCTCTTATGTTTTAATATATGGAAAAATGCGTAGATTTCCCAATATTTTCCTGATTAACCATTATATTTCACAATGTTGATCTAATTTTGACTCGTACTTTTCTTGGTTTCGATTCTAGGTTTTGATATTTTGAAAATTGTAAAATTTCTCAGTATTTTCCAAAAATATACAGATAATTTCACAATTTTGTTGATTGCAACTGTGCATTTTGCATCAATTGTTGTACTTCTTCGAAGTCTACACAGAATTTTGAGGCTCTTATGTTTTAATATATAGAAAAATGCGTAGATTTCCCAATATTTTCCTGATTAACCATTATATTTCACAATGTTGATGTAATTTTGACTCGTACTTTTCTTGGTTTCGATTCTAGGTTTTGATATTTTGAAAATTGTAAAATTTCTCAGTATTTACAAAAATATATAGATAATTTCACAATTTTGTTGATTGCAACTGTGCATTTTGCATCAATTGTTGTACTTCCTCGAAGTCTACACAGAATTTTGAGGCTCTTATGTTTTAATATATAGAAAATTGCGTAGATTTCCCAATATTTTCCTGATTAACCATTATATTTCACAATGTTGATGTAATTTTGACTCGTACTTTTCTTGGTTTCGATTATAGGCTTTGATATTTTGAAAATTGTAATTTTTCTAATTTTTTTCCGAAAATATATAGATAATTTCACAATTTTGTTGATTGCAACTGTGCATTTTGCATCAATTGTTGTACTTCCTCGAAGTCTACACAGAATTTTGAGGCTCTTATGTTTTAATATATAGAAAATTGCGTAGATTTCCCAATATTTTCCTGATTAACCATTATATTTCACAATGTTGATGTAATGTTGACTCGTACTTTTCTTGGTTTCGATTCTAGATTTTGATATTTTGAAAATTATAAAATTTCTCAGTATTTTCCAAAAATATACAGATAATTTCACAATTTTGTTGATTGCAACTGTGCATTTTGCACCAATTGTTGCACTTCCTCGAAGTCTACACAGAATTTTGAGGCTCTTATGTTTTAATATATAGAAAATTGCGTAGATTTCCCAATATTTTCCTGATTAACCATTATATTTCACAATGTTGATGTAATTTTGACTCTTACTTTTCTTGGTTTCGATTCTAGGTTTTGATATTTTGAAAATTGTAAAATTTCTCAGTATTTTCCAAAAATATACAGATAATTTCACAATTTTGTTGATTGCAATTGTGCATTTTGCATCAATTGTTGTACTTCCTCGAAGTCTACACAGAATTTTGAGGCTCTTATGTTTTAATATATAGAAAAATGCGTAGATTTCCCAATATTTTCCTGATTAACCATTATATTTCACAATGTTGATGTAATTTTGACTCGTACTTTTCTTGGTTTCGATTCTAGGTTTTGATATTTTGAAAATTGTAAAATTTCTCAGTATTTTCCAGAAATATATAGATAATGTCACAATTTTGTTGATTGCAACTGTGCATTTTGCATCAATTGTTGTACTTCCTCGAAGTCTACACAGAATTTTGAGGCTCTTATGTTTTAATATATAGAAAATTGCGTAGATTTCCCAATATTTTCCTGATTAACCATTATATTTCACAATGTTGATGTAATTTTGACTCGTACTTTTCTTGGTTTCGATTCTAGGTTTTGATATTTTGAAAATTGTAAAATTTCTCAGTATTTTCCAAAAATATATAGATAATTTCACAATTTTGTTGATCGCAACTGTGCATTTTGCATCAATTGTTGTACTTCCTCGAAGTCTGCACAGAATTTTGAGGCTCTTATGTTTTAATATATAGAAAATTGCGTAGATTTCCCAATATTTTGCTGATTAACCATTATATTTCACAATGTTGATGTAATTTTGACTCGTACTTTTCTTGGTTTCGATTCTAGGTTTTGATATTTTGAAAATTGTAAAATTTCTCAGTATTTTCAAAAAATATCTAGATAATTTCTCAATTTTGTTGATTGCAACTGTGCATTTTGCATCAATTGTTGTACTTCCTCGAAGTCTACACTGAATTTTGAGAATCTTATGTTTTAATATATAGAAAATTGCGTAGATTTCCCAATATTTTCCTGATTAACCATTATATTTCACAATGTTGATGTAATTTTGACTCTAGAAAGAACGATAGTCCCATAAAATATAGTTTATTTAGAATCACCTCGGTGTGGCGCATCTACCATTACTATATGCGCATTTCCCAATTAATCACCCTGTATAATGTATATAATGTTATAATGTTGTTATAATTTTTATGAGTTTCCACGATGGTTTGGGGATGTGAAATAATGTTAGTGGATTAGTGCGCATTATCCACGGTGGAGTAAAGGATTGGATTAGAGCACCTCCGCCTGGGGGTGACGAGGTCCGCGCCTAGCCGCCTCCCGTCCTAACGACGTAATTAAGGCCCCGCCAACATCAAAAAGACCGTAAAATTTTAAACCTCAAAGAAAACACGGCGCCGCCTCCTCCCGTCCATTACTCATTCAGGGCGGCGCACTTTCGGGTTGGGGGTTGAAACCCTTCACCCTTCACCCTTCACGCCGTGGCGCTGAAAAACGAAGAGCGGAAAAGTGTGTGTGTGTGCGAGGGATAATTTTCGCGCGGCACAAAGACGCTCCTCCGTCTTTTAATATAATCACGTCGCGGCGCGCACCTCCACCCCCGGGGCCCCCTGGGGGTGGCTGCGTCAAAGGTTTGCGGGGCACGGACAGCCGCGGTAATTGTGTGCAGTGTCGGGGGGCCCCACAAAGGGCCGCATGCAAATCCGGCGGGTGCGGGGGGCGGCGCTCGACCCCCGGAGGCCGACGCGGTGTTATTGGCTTCGTTTGCGGGGTAGTTTCGCCACAGAGGCGAACCTGCCTCTTCGGTGGCTACGCCGGTGGATACAACGAAAAATAATGATGGGCAAAAGGGGGTGTCATGAATTAACACATCCGATAATTGAAGGGTTGGAAGAAATCTGCGTAAATGTAACGTACTTCCAGGGGTCAATTGAAAAGTGGTAATAGAATAGAAAAATCAAACATACAACTTTCTGCATTGACAAGTATGGGTTAGCTATTACAGAAATTTCTCAAAATTTATTATTTGCAAATTTGATATTAGATTCGTATACACTACACCTGAAACTAATTCTCAAGATTGACATGTATGGGTTAGCTATTCATGAAATTTCTGAAAATTTATTATTTGCAAACTTGATATTGGATTCTTATACAGTACATCTGAAACTAATTCTCCTCAAATTTGAGAAAGTCTCAGTATCGAACAAGTGAGAAAATCTAACATCAAACTTGTCCACCCTGTATAACGGGCATTCACTTTGCAACTGTGCTCCTCATTTGTTTCGCTCAATTAAGATGCGAGTTTTTAAACTGCCTTTTGGTTTAACCCCCGTGCACTTGCAAATCGCCCCCATGTGTGTATGGGTGTGTGTATGGTGTGCTGTGCACTGTGTGTTGTGCGACTGGCACACGCCTCCACACACGTCCCGTGTGTGTTTTTTTCCTCTTTTGTGCGTTAACCATCGCATCATTTAAATATCACGGTCAATTATGCCCTGTGTGGTGCACGCAAGACACACGCGCACCTCGTTTTGCGCCCCCAGTGACACGTGCGCCCGCGTAACGCTGCGGAAAGGGGTAATTTGGCACGCAAATAGACACCCCGTCGTGTGTGATAAATCCGAAGAGGACGAGGAACAGAATTCGCCTAAACGTTTGGATGTTTCTAATTTGCTGCTCTTCTTTATGAAAACATTGAAAAGTAACGAAATTCGTAATCAGAATTTCATAATTCATATAATCATGATAATTATAATCATAATTGATATAATTCATTAGAAGGGGTTCATGGTGGTTCATATAACTTCCTATGTTTGATTTTCTTCCTTAATTAATGCTGCAACTTTGCCAAATTTTCAGGAGAATTAGTTTCAGGTGTACTGTATAAGAATCTAATATCAAATTTGCAAATAATAAATTTTCAGAAATTTCAGTAATAGCTAACCCATGCTTGTTAGTGCAGAAAGTTATATGTTTGATTTTCTCCCTTAATTAATACTAAAACTTATGAAATTTTTAAGAGAATGAGTTTCAGTTGTACTGTATATGACTCTAATATAAAATTTGCAATTAATAAATTTTCAGAAATTTCAGTAATAGCAGATCCATACTTGCCAATCCAGATATTTATATGTAAGATTTTCTCACTTGTTCAATACTGAAACTTTGTCAAATTTTCAGGAGCATTAATTTCAGGTGTACTTTATACGAATATAATATCAAATTTACAAATATAAAATTTTCAGAAGTTTCAGTAATAGCTTATCCATACTTGTCAGTGCAGGAAGTTATATGTTTGATTTTCTTCCTTAATTAATGCTGAAACTTTGCCAAATTTTCAGGGGAATTAGTTTCAGGTGTACTGTATAAGAATCTAATATCAAATTTGCAATTAATAATTTTTCATAAAATTCAGTAATAGCTAACCCATACTTGTCAGTGCAGGAAGTTATATGTTTGATTTTCTCCCTTAATTAATACTGAAACTTTGCCAAATTTTCAGGAGAGTTAGTTTCAGGTGTACTGTATAAGAAACAAATATCAAATTTGCACCTAATAAATTTTCAGAAATTTCAGTAATAGCTGATCCATACTTGTTAATGCAGAAAAATGTATGTATGATTTTCACCCTTAGTTAATACTCAGAGGTTATCAAATTTTCAGGAGAATTAGTTTCAGGTGTACTGTATGCGAATCTAATATCAAATTTACAACTAGTAATTTTTTAGAAATTTCAGTAATAGCTAACCCATACTTGTCAGAGCAGGAAGTTATATGTTTGATTTTCTTCCTTAATTAATGCTGAAACTTTGCCAAATTTTCAGGAAAATTAGTTTCAGGTATACTGTATAAGAATCTAAAATCAAATTTGCAATTAATAATTTTTCAAAAATTTCAGAAATAGCTTACCTATACTTGTCAGTGTAGGAAGTTATATGTTTGATTTTCTTCCTTAATTAATGCTGAAACTTTGCCAAATTTTCAGGAGAATTAGTTTCAGGTGTACTATATAGTAATATAATATCAAATTTGTAATTAATAAATTTTCATAAATTTCAGTAATAGCAGATCCATACTTGTCAGTGCAGGAAGTTATATGTTTGATTTTCTTCCTTAATTAATACTGAAACTTTGTCAAATTTTCAGGAGAGTTAGTTTCAGGTGTACTGGATAAGAAACAAATATCAAATTTGCGCATAATAAATTTTCAGAAATTTCAGTAATAGCAGATCCATACTTGTCAGTGCAGGAAGTTATATGTTTGATTGTCTTCCTTAATTAATACTGAAACTTTGTCAAATTTTCAGGAGAGTTAGTTTCAGGTGTACTGGATAAGAAACAAAAATCAAATTTGCGCATAATAAATTTCAGAAATTTCAGTAATAGTAGATCCATACTTGTCAGTGCAGGAAGTTATATGTTTGATTTTCTTCCTTAATTAATACTGAAACTTTGTCAAATTTTCAGGAGAATTAGTTTCAGGTGTACTGAATAAGAAACAAATGTCAAATTTGCGCATAATAAATTTTCAGAAATTTCAGTAATAGTAGATCCATACTTGTCAGTGCAGGAAGTTATATGTTTGATTGTCTTCCTTAATTAATACTGAAACTTTGTCAAATTTTCAGGAGAGTTAGTTTCAGGTGTACTGGATAAGAAACAAATATCAAATTTGCGCATAATAAATTTTCAGAAATTTCAGTAATAGCAGATCCATACTTGTCAGTGCAGGAAGTTATATGTTTGATTGTCTTCCTTAATTAATACTGAAACTTTGTCAAATTTTCAGGAGAGTTAGTTTCAGGTGTACTGGATAAGAAACAAAAATCAAATTTGCGCATAATAAATTTCAGAAATTTCAGTAATAGTAGATCCATACTTGTCAGTGCAGGAAGTTATATGTTTGATTTTCTTCCTTAATTAATACTGAAACTTTGTCAAATTTTCAGGAGAATTAGTTTCAGGTGTACTGAATAAGAAACAAATGTCAAATTTGCGCATAATAAATTTTCAGAAATTTCAGTAATAGCAGATCCATACTTGTCAGTGCAGGAAGTTATATGTTTGATTTTCTTCCTTAATTAATACTGAAACTTTGTCAAATTTTCAGGAGAGTTAGTTTCAGGTGTACTGGATAAGAAACAAATATCAAATTTGCGCATAATAAATTTTCAGAAATTTCAGTAATAGCAGATCCATACTTGTCAGTGCAGAAAATTATATGTTTGTTTTTCTGCCTTAATTAATACTGAAACTTTGTCAAATTTTCAGGTGAATTAGTTTCAGGTATACTGAATAAGAAACAAATATCAAATATGCGCATAATAAATTTTCAGAAATTTCAGTAATAACAGATCCATACTTGTCAGTGCAGGAAGTTATATGTTTGATTTTCTTCCTTAATTAATGCTGAAACTTTGCCAAATTTTCAGGAGAATTAGTTTCAGGTGTACTGTACACGAACCTAATATCAAATTTGCAAAAATATAAATTTTCAGAAATTTCAGTAATAGCTAATCCTTACTTGTCAGTACAGAAAGTTATATGTTTGATTTTCTCCCTTATTTAATACTGAAAGGTTGTCAAATTTTCAGGAGTATTAGTTTCAGGTGTACTGTACACGAACCCAATATCAAATTTGCAACTAATAAATTTTCAGAATTTTCAGTAATTGCTAAGCCATGCTTGTCAGTGCAGAAAGTTCTGTTTGATTTTCTCCCTTAATTAATACTGAAACTTTGTCATATTTTCAGGAGAATTAGTTTCAGGTGTACCGTATACGAATCTAATATCACATTTGCAAATAATAAATTATCAGAAATTTCAGTAATAGCTAACCCATCCTTATCAATGCAGAAATTTATATGTTTGATTTTCTCACTCGTTCAATACTGAAACTTTGTCAAATTTTCAGGAGAATTAGTTTCAGGTGTACTGTATACGAATCTAATATCACATTTGCAAATAATATATTTTCAGAAATTTCAGTAATAGCTAGCCCATACTTGTTATGCAGAAAGTTATATGTTAGATTTTCTCACTTGTTCAAAACTGTAACAATGTCAAATTTTCAAGAAAATATAGTTTCAGGTGTATTGTACACGAATCTAATATTAAATTTGCAAATAATAAATTTTCAGAAGTTTCAATAATAGCTAAGCCACATTTGCCAATGCAGTATGTTATTTGCTTGATTTTCTCCCTTAATTAATACTGAAATAGTGTCAAATTTTCAGTTGAATTATTTTATGGCGTACTGTACACGAACCTAATATCAAATTTGCAAACAATAAATTTTCATAAATTTCAGTAATAACTAACCCATCATTGTCAGTGCAGAAAGTTATATGTTTGATTTTCTCCCTTATTTAATAAAAAAATAAAAACGAAATCGCAAGATTTCTGATTTTGTTGAATATCTCTGGAAGTAAGCGGACATTTCTGGTTTTCTCAACAGAATATTACTGACCACTAAATTGCGTATTTTTATGTAATTTAACCGCCTTTGTAACTTTCACGGTTTCCAAAATTCCCAAGCTTTTGATCCTTATCTTGGACACCCTATATATTTTACGAAACTTTATACTAATTCCTTTAGTATTTTACACAATCAATATTTTCTAGAGGATTTCTCAAGTATCTCAATTTATTTCAGAATTTGGCATTTTGAAATTGTTCAAATTATTAAAAAAATAAGTTTCAGTTATAGGTATGAAAGTATATTTATTCTTCTCTTCTTCAAAAATTATTCAACACCTTTAAACCATGGAGAGTATTTTTAAAAGTAGTAAAGTTCTTAAATGTTAATGTTATTTCTATTGTTAAATCTATATTTTTTGTATTTCAATGATTTCGTATTTGTTTTAGTCCTTTAAACCATGGAGAGTATTTTTAAAAGTAGTAAAGTTCTTAAATGTTGTTGTTATTTCTATTGTTAAATCTATAATTTTTGTATTTCAATGATTTCGTATTTGTTTTGGTCCTTTAAACTATGGAGAGTATTTTTAAAAGTAGTAAAGTTCTTAAATGTTGTTGTTATTTCTATTGTTAAATCTATAATTTTTGTATTTCAATGATTTCGTATTTGTTTTAGTCCTTTAAACCATGGAGAGTATTTTTAAAAGTAGTAAAGTTCTTAAATGTTGTTGTTATTTCTATTGTTAAATCTATAATTTTTGTATTTCAATGATTTCGTATTTGTTTTAGTCCTTTAAACCATGGAGAGTATTTTTAAAAGTAGTAAAGTTCTTAAATGTTGTTGTTATTTCTATTGTTAAATCTATAATTTTTGTATTTCAATGATTTCGTATTTGTTTTAGTCCTTTAAACCATGGATAGTATTTTTTAAAGTAGTAAAGTTCTTAAATGTTGTTGTTATTTCTATTGTTAAATCTATAATTTTTGTATTTCAATGATTTCGTATTTGTTTTACATAAACAATTAATTTCGTTTGACCGTCGTGATGTATAGTTTTTTTTTTCAAATAAGTGAGTAATTTCATAATTTGAATTTTAGAATTCAGAAGAGAAATTAACAATTTTCTGACACACAACTTTTATAGTTATATTTGTGAAACCTATATGAAAAATGATGATATATCAATAAACTCAATTAGTAAATATCAAGTATGATTGTTTTGAACTTTTTGCAGATGCATGGCAATTGCAAAAACTAAAATCGTACCTAACTGGGACCTAAAACCTGTAGGTTGCTGCGACTAGAACGTACTTAAGAGCAGGATATAAATATTAGATTTAAATTATTTCCTAATAACATAAAATTAAAAAGTGTGATAAGAGTATGGTATTTGAACTTTTTGCAGTTGCATGGTATTTCCAAAAACTAAAATCGTACCTAACTGCGACCTAAAACCTGTAGGTTCCTACGACTGGAACCTGCTCAAGAGTAGGATAAAAATATTAGATTTAAATTATTTCCTAATAACGAAAACTTGATAAGTATGGTAAGAGGATGCTAAACGAACAGATCAATTTGTATCTAAACCACGTTCAGATGGTTTTTGCTGTAGATATTCCGCGGATACAATAACCAGATTAAAAACCAAATGTGTAGCAACAATGTAAGAAAACCTTACCGTCTTTGTTCATCCCCATGGCGAGACATTTCTTCAGTCTGCATGCTTGGCACTGATTCCTATGAGCCTTGTCCACTATGCACCTTCCTGTACCAGCTTGACATCTGAAACAATAGTTGACATCAGGGTTGGAATAAATCATGATATCAAAAATCAAAAATCTATATATATATATTTTTATAATCATAAAAATCAGTTGGATTTTTTTTATATTTCTGATCAGTTTTTCCAAGATGGATGTGTAAATTTTGCCATCCAAATCTATTTATTTAACTAAACGATAAAACAAAATACATGAAGCAAAGCCACCAATTCGACTCCCGAAAGGGTAAAAGAAGAAAGATTATAATAATAATAATAACAATCTATTTATTTACAAATACAAATTTACATTAAATTGTATGAGGAAGTGGTTACTTCTTGGTGAAACATTTTGATTAGGTTAATAAAGAAAACACTTGGCAAAGTTTCACAAGTTTTATAGAATTGCTCTACAATTATTTCGGCACTGCTGCCATTCTCAAGACAGATAAAACCGAGTTTTTTCTTCTGGTTTTTCGTGTTTTCTTTATTAACAAGTTTACGATACAAATTTTGTATTGTACACGACAAAAGTCACACTGTGCAAACAATATAATTTATTGCTGTACCTACTGTAATCTGCAATTCGACTTATCAGAACTCAGTTTATAATTAATCAGAGAATCTTTAATTCATTACTAATGATCTTTTATTCATTACCAATCTTGCAGAATTCTCCCATTAGAAGTGCAGATGGGACATATGCAAAAAGCAATACTCAAAAGGCTAATAAATTTGCCGAATATCTTCAAAGGACTTTCCAACTGAATGCGGGTGAAGCCATTCTAGACGGGGAAAATATTACCCAGGAAGGTCAAACTGACATATGTCAAACTGACGTCTGTCAATCTGACGTATGTCAAACTGACGTCTGTCAATCTGACGTATGTCAAACTGACGTCTGTCAAACTGACGTCTGTCAAAGTAACGTCTGTCAAAGTGACGTCTGTCAACCTGACGTCTGTCAAACTGTTAAAACAAATTTTAAAAAACTACATTTATCCATCTTGGATCATATTGTAATGATTATAATAAAATACGAGTAAGTGTTCTGCATAATAATTTAAAAAAAATACTATTCAAGTGCACTTCGTTAAAATATTGTCGATTTTTTAATTCGTGCTGCTCACGAAAAAAAAAGTGGCCACCACAAAAATCCAATCCCAAAAGTGTCGGAATGAAAATCCGCAGCTCGGGCGAGCGCAATCCCGCCGCCCCCACGCACCCCCCGTCCACAGGCGGAGATTTATTCTGCAACTATAACGTATTTACATACATATAATAGCGGGTGTTACAGTCAGGATGGCAACTGTCGCTTCCCAGTACGGCCACCTGATACCCAACAATCTAGGATTAGATCCGCCGCCCTTTTAAACATCAAACTGATCCGCGTCCGCCCCCGCCCCCACCCCCGTGCCGCCCACCCGCCGGGCGCCGTCTCTCTCGCACGTACATCCCCGTCGCAGTTTCACCCCCTGGGGACGGCAAATCCGATGCTCCCAATCTTTTCATTCTATTTATACACACTCCACCGTCGCAACTATTTAAGAACGCGGGGTGCTTCACGGGGGCGGCCAACAGCGACACCTCGCGAAACGACCCCCTGAGTGATGGAGTGCCCCAGCCCCCGTGGAGGGAGCCAAATCCCGGTTAAGCCCTTTCAATTTTTCCCATCTGCTTCCTTGGAGGCCGCATAGTTCATAACGCTGGCTGACCGTGGAACGTGAGCGAAATTTGCGAGGAGGATTTTGACGTGGGTTGATGTAAAATGCATTTTTCAATGTTTTCACTGGATTTTTCCGAGGGGGCAGTTGATGTGAATGCAAGCTCGAAGCTCTTTAATTTGTGATATGTTTACTTGTGGTGGCTTAAAGAACACAACATGATGAACATTAAAGATATAAATGGAACAATTATCACGAATGTAGACAGGATAATGGAAAGATGGAGACAATATTTCAAGGAATTAACCGAACAGAAGGAAGAAGATAACGTAACACAAGAATGGGAGAAAAAGTCGCAAGAGAGGCAAGAAAAACAAAACAAGAAGAGACAGGATAAGGAACGAGGCGCACAGGAAAAACTTAAAAATAAAACCAATACAGGAAAAATAACAGAATGCCAAATGAGGTGGTATGGACACATGAGACGAATTAGAGAAGAAAAAACACTAAGAAAATATACGAGACAAGAGCAACAGGAAAATAACAAAGAGGAAGAGCAAGAAAAGAGTGAAACAGTGCAATAAAAGAATAGGATAAGTAAGATTAGAATAAGTATCAAATTTGATGATATTCTAATACAATTATAAATATTTCAACTAAATTATATATCATGTATTTGACTCATATTAAGCTTTTTTATACTATTCAGTAAAACAAACCTGCACTTCCTTAATTACAATTTTTAATTGTTTTCACAAGCGGTTTCGACTAATTGATTTGTCATCATTAGACAAAACTTAAAAGAACAACAGATTACAATTTGTACATTAACAATTAAAAAAAATGATTAAATGGCATTTGAAATTCGCATGAAGGACAAAACTGATCTTCAAATTGCAAAATTAACGTTCATTTTATAGATCACAACTTTGTTATGTATTATTTTTTATAAATAACATGAAATTTACAGAATTTTTATCACATTTTAAAAGATTTCGATACAATTTTACAAAAACATGCCGATATTTCTGTAAAATGTTATGTCATTTATAAAAAATGATACAAAATAAGTTTGCCAGCTCTAAAATAACTAATTAACATTAGACTAATTTTAATATAAAGTTCAGTTTCAGACTAAGTGTTATGAGAACCAAGATTTACAAAATATATATATATATATATATATATATATGTGTTCTATTCATCTAAGATTAGAATAAGTATCAAATTTGATGATATTCTAATACATTTATAAATATTTTAACTAAATTATATATCATGTATTTGACTCATATTAAGCTTTTTTATACTATTCAGTAAAACAAACCTGTACTTCCTTAATTAAAATTTTTAATTGTTTTTACAACCGGTTTCGACTAATTAATTTGTCATAATTAGACAAAACTTAAAAGAAAACAGATTACAATTTGTACATTAACAATTTAAAAACAAAACAATGATCAAATGACATTTTGAAATTCGCATGAAGAACGAAACTGATCTTCAAATTGCTAAATTAACGTTCATTTTATAGATCACAACCTTGTTATATATAAATTTTTATAAATAACATGAAATTTTACAGAATTTTCATCACATTTTCAAGAGTTTTGAGAAAATTTTACAGAATATTGATAAAATTACTTTGTTTGTATCAATTTTTATAAATAACGTGAAATTTTACAGAATTTTCAAGATATTATAAATGATTTTGATAAAATATTGCAGAATTTTTATCAAATTTATGTCTATATTTTTTAAATTCTGAATTTTATTAAAAACCAAATAGCACTGGAACTAGATATGAACCGAAGTTTATTATGAAATTTGCATGAAGAACAAAACTTATCTTCAAATTGATAAATTAACGTTCATAATATAGATCCCAACGTTGATATGTATTTATTTTTATAAATAACATGAAGTTTTACAGTATTTTCATCACATTTTAAAGAATTTCGATAAAATATTACAGAAATTTGTTAAATTTATATATTTTCATTATTATTTGCAGAATTCTAAGTTGTTATTAAAAGAATAGAATTTAATGAGAATGGAATAGAATACATATATTTTTTTTTATTGTAATACTTTATTCTCATAACACATATTCTGAAACTGAACTTTATATTAAAATTAGTCTAAGGTTAATTAGTTGTTTTAGAGCTGGCAAACTTATTTTGTATCAATTTTGATAAATTACATAAAATGTTACAGAAATTTCGACATATTTTGAAGGATATTTTTGTAAAATTTATTCTGAAACTGGAAATAAATTGAACTGTATTTTATAATCAGCACAACGTTAATTACCTATTTCATAGCTGAGATAATCTTCTTTTGTATTATATTTATAAATAATCAAATTTTACAAATATTTCAACACATTTTCAAGAATTTTGATAAAATGTTGCAGAATATTGATAAAATTCATAGAATATTGTTATTATTTACATTGTTTATATCAATTTTTATAAATAACATGAAATTTTACCGAATTTTCAGCACATTTTGAAGGATTTTGAGAAAATTTTGCTAAATTTTTTATCAAATTTATAGAGATATGTCTATATTTTTGGAAGTCTGAATTTTATTAAAAACAAAATAGTACTGGAACTGGATATGAAGAGAAGTTTATTATGAAATTCGCATGTAGAACAAAACTGATCTTCAAATTGCTGAATTAACGTTCATTTTATGGATTACCTTTTTATGTATTAATATTTATAAATAACATGATATTTTACAGAATTTTCATCAAATTTTAAAGGATTTCGATAAAAAATTACAAAAATTTGTCAAATTTATATATTTTCATTATTATTTGTACAATTCTAAGTTCTTATTAATAGAATAGAATTGAATGAGAATGGAATAGAATACATATAATTTATTTTGTAAATCTTTATTCTCATAACACTTATTCTAAAACTGAACTTTATATTAAAATTAGTCTAACGTTAATTAATTGTTTTAGAGCTGATAAACTTATTTTGTATCAATTTTTATAAATGACATAAAAAATTATAGAAATTTAGGAATATTTTGAAAGATCTTTTGTAAAATTCATTCTGAAACTGGAAATAAATTGAACTGTACTTTAAAATCAGCACAGCGTTAATTATTAATTTCACAGCTGACAGCAGATCTTCTTTTGTATTATATTTTATAAATAATCAAATTTTACAGATATTTCAGCACATTTTCAAGATTTTTGAGAAAAATTTACAGAATATTGTTAAAATTCATAGAATATTGTTATTATTTACTTTGTATCAATTTTTATAAATAATATGCAATTTTACAGAATTTTCAGCACATTTTAAATGATTTTGATAAAATATTGCTGATTTTTTATCAAATTTATAGAGATAAGTCTATATTTTTGGAATTCTGAATTTTATTAAAAAAACAAATAGTACAGGAACTGGATATGAACAGAAGTTTATTATGAAATTCGCATGAAGAACAAAACTGACCTTCAAATTGCTAAATTAACATTCATTTTATAGATTACAACCTTTTTATGTATTAATTTTTATAAATAACATGAAATTTTACAGAATTTTGAGCACATTTTAAAGGATTTCGATACAATTTTACAGAAATTTGTCCAATTTATATATTTTTCTTATTTTTTGCAGGATTCTAAGTTGTTATTAAAATAATAGAATTGAATATGAACGGAATAAAACACATATATATTTTTTTTATAAATCTTTATTCTCATAACATTTGTTCTGAAACTGAACTTTATATTAAAATTAGTCTAACGTTATTTAGTTATTTTAGAGCTGGCAAGCTTATATTGTATAATTTTTTTATAAATGACATAACATTTTACAGAAAATTTGGCATGTTTTGAAGGATATTTTTGTAAAATTTATTCTGAAACTGGAAAAAAATTGAACTATATTTTAAAATCAGCACAACCTTAATTATTTATTTCACAGCTGACATAATCTTCTTTTGTATTATATTTTATAAATATCATTAAATTTTACAGATATTTCAGCACATTTTTAAGAATTTTGATAAAATTTTGCAGCAAATTGATAAAATTCATAGAATATTGTTATTATTTACAGAAGAAAAATGTTAGGAAACTAGAGATGAAGTATATACAGACTGTTACATTGCCTTATAGTGGAAAGGCAATACCATTTCATGTATAACAATTTATACTTTTCTGTAAAACGTAAAATTGAAAAAGCAGTTTTAGTTTTCTGTTTTTTGCCAGTGGCAGCCAAAACATTTAATTTTTGAAACTGCTGTTTTTCCTGCTAAGTATGTGCCTCAAAATTATTTTGTTCAATTTAAGCTCAGTTTTACAATCGTGGATTATCTTTGTTCCTGGGATTATCTTTGCCTAGGATACTACTGTGTCAACAATTTATTGATATACGATTGTATGACTGTATAACTGGGCCCTAATCAACGTAGTTAGTGTTTACGATTACTGATATTTTTAGTTGTATGAACATTTGTTCCATGTAGCCTTTGTACATGTATTTATTACATACGTATGATGATGATGAACTTTATAACACTGATAATATTTAAATTGATATCTTGATGAGTTATTGATGATATCATATATGGAATGGGCTATCGATTTATTTTTATTTTTGGTGAACTATTTCTATTGTATTCTCTGGGAGAGTTGATACAATTAACATAATAAAAGTTAAGTCAAGTTTTCAAGACATATCAAAATGTTGATTTGTAACCACGATTGCAATAAAAAAATTCAAGTAGCCTCAATTTTTTTAAGGTTTTTTCATATCGCTAATGTGTCTTATTTGGCTTTAACATTGTGAAAAGATAAACTTAATGGATTCAATGAGCAATTTATTGAATCGCCTGGATATAAATCGCCAGGGTTAGCGTTTCAAAGTGATTGCAGCGTAAATATGCCGCCAAGATCAATAATTGCAAATATAATTTCATCGAGGCTCACTTTCGCGCGCCGAATAAATTTTGTTGGGGCTCAATTGTATCTAATTCGCATCAATAAACAGTATTCAACGCGTAAAATCGTCGGCAGCGCGATTTATTCCTGAGGATTTAAGTCACATCCCGCGACGTGGTAATTTGCCGCCGTCGAACCCATTTGAGCGCCTGTCCCCGGCTTAATTAGACCCGCTGAAAATTGTAATTATAATAAAGCCGGGGGTTTTGTGCGTCGGGCGCCATTAACCGCCCCCACGCCGCCCCCTAACCACCCCCACGCCGCCCCCTCGCCGCCGCCCCGGCAACATTAAAGCCCAGATCCCGCATGAAACTAGTAACGAGCGAACTTCAGACGGCGTCCCGGGGAGCCGCCCCCGCCGGCCCCCCCGCCGCCGCCGGCGCTGCACCGGGATGGGACATGTGTTTGGCCGGAATCACTTTATATATACATGTATACACTCGGCTCATCCCGATGCGAGCTCGCTCCCCAGGGACCGGGCGGGACGGGGGAATCAGCTGCAGGTCGACTCAGAAAACTAAACTATCGGAAAGCTATTGGATATAATATCCGGAAGCCAGCGTGCTCGGGATTAACGTCGCCCCAGCTCTCCGACATAAAACTTTATCAGAGAAATAGATACGCGTCCCCCGGCGACCGCATTCCGACAAACGAGGACTCGTCTGTAATATTTGTTCTGCAAAATGAACAAAAAAATACAAAAAAAATTGTTGGAAAATTATGTTGGCAGCACTCAAAGATTCCAATTACAGTTGTCAACACTGACGTTTTGGCAGATTGGCTGTCAATGTGACAGTTTGCAGTGGCGTGCTGATAGAATGATTAACAACTAGCTTCATGACTATTCCAAAATGTTTAGACCAGAACAAGATGCGTACATCCTAATAGCCCATATTAGGTGTGCAACGCAAAACCCAAACGGATCATGGAGTTATTCTCTTCAATCTGGTTTTTATTTGATTCCCAATATTTGTTGGCTATGTTATCCCACCCCGTTGAAAATTCCCCGCACAATTATGTTGGCAGCACTCCGAGGATTCCAATGACAGTTGTCAACACTGACGTTTTGGCAGTTTGGCTGTCAATGTGACAGTTTGCAGTGGCGTGCTGCTATAATGATTAACAACTGGCTTCTTGACTATCCCACAATGTTTAGACCAGAACAAGATGCGTACATCCTAATGGCCCATTTAAGGTGTGCAACGCAAAACCCAAACGGATCATGAAGTTATTCTCTTCAATCCGATTTTTATTTGATTCCCAATATTTGTTGGTTATGTTATTCGACCCCGTTGATAATTCCCCGCACAATTATGTTGGCAGCACTCCAAGGATTCCAATTACAGTTGCCAACACTGACATTTTGGCAGTTTTGCTGTCAATGTGACAGTTTGCAGTGGCGTGCTGCTATAATGATTAACAACTGGCTTCTTGACTATCCCACAAAGTTTAGACCAGAACAAGATGCGTACATAATAATGGCCCATTTTAGGTGTCCAACGCAAAACCCAAACAGATCATGGAGTTATTCTCTTCAATCCGGTTTTTATTTGATTCCCAATATTTGTTGGTTATGTTATTCGACTCCTTTGAAATTACCCCGCACGCCACTGAACAGTACCAACTGCAGAAAATTAAAAAATATATCCACGATACCAATATAATTGCGTATGGTTTTTTCCAGACACCTGATATATTGTTATTGTTTTTTGTACATAACGAACCACTTTTCTAAACAACACAAATATCTGCACAAAATTTAAAAACCACAAAATTTCAATCTTTCCATATAAAACACTTAAGTAAACTACATCTGTGAACTATGTTCCATTTTTATTTTTAACTAAGTTGGCTCTGTTAGGGTGACAGAGCTAACCTATTTATTTTGCTGACTTCAAGTTAGCTACAAATTAAACATTTAAAGTTATGCCAAAATGCTAAAAATTCTACAAATTTCACTCTAAAATGCAAAACCTATAAATGTTTACCCTAAGTACTAAAAACAATCTATAATTTTAACTTTAAGAGACAGAGACTTTTTGAGGTTTTCATGCACAAGATAAACATTTTATGTACCACGGAATTATTTGCTATTAATTTAGTATATAATATGTTACAATTTCATGATGTTATCTATACTAAACTTTCATGATTTTGTCTATACCAAACCGCCACATTTTTTCCTATAAAAATCAAAATTTTATCATAAAATTAAAAATTCTTATGTAACGACATGTATCTTAAAATTCTAATCAAGATATTTCTTGTGAAGTGCCCGTAAGAATAAAATATCTATCTTGAAAATTCAACAAAGACTATAAAATTCCTATATATTTTATATTTAAATGCCAAAATTCCATAAGTTTTGCCCAAAAATTGATTTGCCTAAAAATGAAAGACATTTGAAATATTTACTAAGATAATTAAACAAATGCGGTTAAATTTCTATTAACACATTTATACATTTTATACATTATAGACAATATTTTTTCCCCAAAATGTTAAAATTTAGACAAAGTTTTCCCAAAACAAATTCGATAAACCTGTATTTTAAAATACTAAAAATTCTGCAAATTCTAAAAAGCTAAACTAATTCTATAAATATTTGCCTAAAAATGGTCACGCCTAAATATGTAAGAATTTTATTTGAAATACTACAACAATTAAACAAAAGCTGTAAAATGTATATTTCCAAAAACTAAAATTCCAAAAATTCTACAAATTGTTGCCTTTTTATGCGAAATTAACAAAATTCTGCAAGTCTTTGCCCCAAAATACAAAAAAAAACTATAAGTTTTTATCCAGAAATGAGCTGTCCGAAAATCCAAGAACTCTTGAGTAGGGACTCCGGTTTATGTGAAAAGCGACATCTTACGTGACATAGACTATACTACTTTAATTAAACAAAAGCGGTAAAACTTCCATTTCCAAAAACTAAAATGCCAAAAATTCTACAAATGTGTTGCCTTTTTATGCGAAGGTGACAAAATTCTGTAAATGTTTACACCAAAATACAACAAATTCTATAAGTTCTTTGGCAGAAATGAGCTGAGCATTTCCGAAAATCCAAGAACTCTTAATGAGGGACTTCTGTTTTATGTGAAAAGCGACATCTTATCTGACATAGACTATACTACATTAATTAAACATAAGCTGTAAAATTTCCATTTCCAAAAACTAAAATGCCAAAAAATCTACAAATGTGTTGCCTTTTTATGCAAAAATGACAAAATTCTGCAAATCTTCGCCCCAAAATACAAAAAATTCTACAAGTTTTTACCCAGAAATTGGCTGAGCATGTCCGAAAATCCAAAAACTCTTAACGAGGGACTTCGGTTTTATGTGAAAAGTGATGTTATCTGACATGGACTATACCACTTTAATTAAACAAAAGCGGTAAAACTTTCATTTCCAAAAACTAAAATGCCAAAAATTCTACAAATGTTTGCCTTTTTATGCGAAAATGACAAAATTCTGCAAATCTTTATCCTAAAATACAAAAAATTCTATATTTTTTTAACTTTTAAGGAGGGACTTTATGTGAAAAGCGATATCTTATCTGACATACTATACTACTTGAATTGAACAAAAACGGTAAAATTTCCATTTCCAAAAACTAAAATGCCAAAAATTCTACAAGTTTTAACACAGAAATGAGCTGAGCATAAATCCAAGAACTCTTGACGAATGGTATTCCATTAGTATAAATAATTATAATAATACTTTATATTTCAATTATTATTTTTTTTATATTTTTCATTAGAAATATATGTAAATTTACTATAAACTGGTTTAAGAGACCAATTAAAAAAAATCTGTTTTATGTGAAAAGTTACATCTTATCTGGCATGAGCTATGTAGTTAGAAGTATATGTTAATTTACTATAAAATGGTTCAAGAGACCAATTAAAAAAATTATCTGGCATGAGCTATGTAGAAGGTATGGATTTTTTTTTTATTTCTTTGGGTCATAGAAATACAAAAAAAAATCTATAAGTTATTATCCAGAAATGAGCCGAGCATGTCCGAAAATCTAAAAACTCTTGAGCAGTATTTTAAGTGAAAAGTGGCATCTTATCTGGCATGCACTGTAGTTATGGTGCTATTTTGACCAACTACGACTTTAAATGCCGTTTGACTCTCTATAAATTTATCATTCGATCGAAAGACCAGTGTGTTTCTGTATTTATATTAGGTTTCAATAGTTTAGTGTGCAAATTGAAGAACTTTTGTGTTTTGCACATTTTATTATACAAATTTTCAAACTCTTTCGGTGTTTTATAGCAAAAAACGTTTTCTAAATAATCGAAATCAAAACAAAAAAATCCTTAATTTTTACTCAGAAGTTAGCTAAGGATATCTGAAAATCTAAAAACTCTTGGGGTTTTATGTAAAAAGTGGCATCTAATCTGGCATGGGACTTAAAACGTCAGTTGACTATCTACAAATTTATCAATGGATTGAAAGATCAGTGTGTTTCTGTGTTTATGTTAGGTTTCATTAGTTTGGTGTACAAATTTATGAATTTTTGAGTTTTGCACGTTTTATTATGCAAATTTTCAAACTCTTTCGGTGTTTTACAGCAGAAAAAGTTATAGGTTTTTTTGGTCCTCTGGGTCATTGAAATACAACATTTTTTTTTATTTTTTACCCAGAAATGAGCTGAGCATGTCCAAAAATTCAAAAACTCTTGAGAAGGGTTTTATATGAAAAATGGCATCTTATCTGGCATGGGCTATAGCTAAAGTGCTAGCTAGACCAACTAGGACTTAAAACGTCAGTTGACTCTCTACAAATTTATCATTGGATTGAAAGACCAGTGTGTTGTTGTGTTTATGTTAGTTTTCATTAGTTTGGTGTACAAATTTATGACGTTTTGTGTTTTGCAGATTTTTTTGTGCAAATTTATAAACTCTTTGGGCGTTTTATAGCAGAAAATGTGCCTGTAGAAATAATATTGTGCAGTCATCCCCAAAGTTATATAACATATTAATGTGCATATAAGGAACATTGCGTAAGGAACAACAATATTTGTAGAAAAAAACTGGGACACCCTGTATACATTTTTTTAAATTTAAATGAAAAAAAATGCTAAAAAAGGTTTAATACCATACATAGAAAATGAATGACTTCTGCATTTTTATACGAGTCATCTTTCGTTGATTAGTTAGTCGAGAGTGTGCCAAACAAATCGATAATCAATAGTTTTTAATTCCCCGCCTCTCTTCCTCTCTAAATCCTCCAAATCCATTGTAACTTCTCTGATTGAGGCTCGCGTGGCGGACCTTCGTGCTTTGGCACCGGGAGAGCATAATGGGCAGATAACGCGCTTTTCATGATGACGAAGCGATCGGAAATCTGGGGCCTAAGTCGGCGCTCCTGCGGGATGAAGAGCCGTGAAGAGAGGAGAAGAGGAGAAGAGGAGAAGAAGAGAGGTCCCAGTTGTTCCCGGTCGCGAGTGGAGTGTGAACCGCAATCAATTAGGGGAGAGCGCGTAATCCCTGCCCTGCTGGTCTGCTTTGCCGTGCCACGCCATGAGCCCTTTGTGCTCTAATCTGGTTACAGGAATCGTGTCTCTGCGAATGGCCGGTCGGCACGTGAAATCGATTGCCGATACGTCAAAGCGGACACGCGCACACAACTACACACTGCGAATATGTTGGCAAAACAGGGAAAAGCCGAAAAGCGAGAAAATTGGAAACGACGCATATTTGCGTTTAAAAAAAACTAATTCCACGAAATGAAATTTAAATGTACAGATTTCTCAAAATATCACTTGGAACTTTCGTTGACGAACAACTGTTTACGTTTTTCAGAAATCTATGTACTAAAATTGTACATTATTTTGAAAATACAAAATTTCAGCAATGCTCTAAAACTAATTCCAATAAATGAAACTTTTGTGTACAGATTTATCGAAAGTTCGCCTGGAAATTTTGTAGCCTAGATATTTCCTATGTTTTTCGGAAATCTGAGTACTAAAATTGTTCATTCTTTCGAAAATTAGATTATCCTAGCAATGTTTTGAAGATAATTCCAAGAATTTAAATTTTAATGTGCAGATTTCTCAAAATATCACTTGGAACATTTATTTCCAAGCAATTTTCTATGTTTTTTCAGAATTCTATGTACTAAAATTGTACATTTTTTAGAAAATACAAAATTCTAGCAATGTTCTAGAATAGAACAGAATAAGTTTGTTAACATTATTGTACCACATTTTGTAGCTTAGTACGTCAGGTTGCAGAGTATATATCAATCTCATAATAAATATTCTTATAGACAAGCATTATAGAACTACATCTAAAACTAATTCTAAAACTAATTCCAAGAAATGAAACTTTAGTGTACAGATTTCTCGAAATATCACTTGAAACTTTAGTTGCCGAGCAATTTGTTACGTTTTTCAGAAATATATGTAATAAAATTGTGCATTCTTTCGAAAATTAGAAAATTCTAGCAATGTTCTAAACATAATTCTAAGAAATAAAACTTAAATGTACAGATTTACAGAAATCTGTGTACTAAAATTGTCCATTCTTTCGAAAATTAGATTATCCTAGCAATGTTTTGAAGATAATTCCAAGAATTTAAATTTTAATGTACAGATTTCTCAATATATCACTTGGAACTTTTATTTCCAAGCAAATTTCAAAGTTTTTTTTCACATTCTTTCGAAAATTAGAAAATTCTAGCCACTTCTAGCTATAAACACAATTCTAAGAAATGAAACTTTAGTGTACAGATTTCTCGACATATCACTTGTAACTTTCACTGTTCACTGAAATATTACTGGTTGTCTAGCATTTTTTTACGTTATCCAGAAATTTATGTACTAAAATTCTGTGTTTGTTTCGAAAATGAAAATTCTAGCAACTTTCTAAAAAATAGAGTTTATTGTACAACATGTTGTACTTTTGTAGTCAGGTAATAGAGTACATATAAATGTCATAATAAATATTCTTAGGTATGGACAACCATTATGCAACTAAATTGAAAACTAATTCCAAAACTAATTCCAAGAAACGAAATTTTACGGTTATACTTTATGGTTATTTACAAAAAATTCTGGGTTTTTGCAAATTCAGTGCAAAATTGCAAAGCAAAATACCAAATTGCTTTAATATTTGGTCCCATTTATGTAAAATAGAGTAAATTTATGTAACTTATTTTATTAATAAAATTAATATATTTTTTAAATTAATAAACATGTTACAAAATTAGGTGATATTTTAAATAAGGTAATTTTGGGAAATTATTTGTGTAAATGTTTTTGGTTTCTCTGATTATATTTTTGTTAAGTTATGCAGTTTTGTGAAGTACTTCACTGTTCAAATGACAGTTTATAACTTATTATAAAAAATCTTAAGTAACTCACATACCACAAAATGTCCACAAAATACTACAAAATACAACGACACATTTTTTAAATATACCACAAACTGTAAAGCTACAAGGGAAATCAAATGCCAGTAATTGTCCAAAATGCCATCAAAATCTAATAAGAGAAACCAAAAAAATTAAACAAAATATCAAAAATTTCATAAGATACCTACTCACATATCACAAAATGTCAAAGATTCTATGAAATGGTTGATAAACTATATGCCACAGAATGTAAAAATTACAAGGAAATTTTAAAACCCCACTAAATGCCAGTAATTGTCAAAAATACCGTCAAAATGTTATAAGAGAAACCAAAAAATTTAAACAAAATATTAAATATTCCACTCTCCTATTACAAAATGTAAAAAAATTACACAATTTGTAAAGTGTAATTCATACTAGGAAGCTACTTAACTTTCGGTACTACTTGTTAATATGTCGACGATTATACGATATCAATCAATTCTTTAGATGTGCGACAAAAAACGTGATTTCTGAAAACAAGACTAAGTGAAAAGAAAGAAGACTAAAAAAGATTTGTGATACTTTTCTCTAACAGTTTGATAATCAAGGATTGTAAAGGATTGTTTGTGATCTTTGAAATATTTTATTACGTTTAGCTAATACATTTTTGATTGCTATCATTTATGAAATTATACATTACTGATAATTCGAGATATGTATTGAAAATTCGAATTGTTGATATTATAATAATGCATTTCAAAAATATTTGATATATTTGATAAATTTACTGATAATTCGTACTGAAATTACGATTTACTTTCATATTCATTTTATCATATTTATTATATTCATTTGGCTCGTTTTGGATTTTAAGTTATTTTTCAATCGATATCTGTAGAGGGTTAACATATTTTGATTAGGCAAAATGACTTCAAAGTGTGTCATTATACAATATCGTACAAAACTTTATAATTTTCTGAAATTTTTAATAGGTTTTGTGACATTTTGTATTGAAATTTCGATGCCTACTTTCTCATTCCTTTAACAATTAATAATTTAGAGAACTTTTTGCGCTGCTCAAAATATACTTATTATTATTTCAAAAATCTTTGAGATATTTGATAAATTTACTGCTACTTCGTACTGAAATTAGGATTTACTTTCATATTCATTTTTTTTTTTTGTTCGTTTGGCTCATTATGGATTTTTGGTTATTTTTCAATCGATATCTGTAGGGGGTTAACATATTTTGATTAGGCAAAATGACTTCAAAGTGTGTCAATATACAATATCGTATAAATCTTTAGAATTCTCTGAATTTTTTAATAGGTTTTGTGACATTTTGTATTGAATTTTTTATTTGCCTACTTTCGTATTCCTTTAACAATTTAGAGAACTTTTTGCGCTGCTCAAAATATACTTATTAAGGGTTTTTTCAGATCCCTTTATAAATATTTTATATCCGGATTTGTGATAGTTTTCTCTAACAGTTTGATAATCAAAGATTGTAAGTGATAGAAACCATTGAAATATTTCATAATGTTTTTCTAATACATTTTTTATTTCTAACATTTATGAAATTGTACATTACTGATAATTCGAGATATATATTGAAAATTCGCATTATTGATTGATATTAGGTGATATTATAATGATGCATTTCAAAAATCTTTGAGATATATGATAAATTTACTTGTTAAGGTTTTTGAAAATCCCTTTATAAATATTTATATCCGGATTTGTGATAGTTTTCTCTATCTAACAGTTCTATGTGTTCTAAAAGTTCTCAATCTAACAGTTTGACAATCAAGGATTGTAAAGGATTGTAACCTTTGAAATATTTCATTAGGTTGATTTAATAAATCTTTGATTTCTAACATTTATGAAATTGTACATAACTGATAATTCAAGATATGTATTGAAAATTCGCATTGTTGATATTTGTTGATATTATAATGATACATTTCAAAAATATTTGAGATATTTGATAAATTTACTGATAATTTGTAGTGAAATTACGATTTACTTTCATATTCATTTTATCATTTTTCTTATGTTCATTTGGCTCATTTTTTATTTTAAGTTATTTTTCAATCAAACTTTCTAACTGACTATCGACCAACGGTGGTGCTTCTGCAATGTGATTTCTGTAAGTGTGTGCATTGAGTGTATTTCTTTTAATTAACCACGTTTAGTGAAAATTTGAAAATTTGACTGAACTTATTTTTTTCTCAAATATTGATTTTTTCATTCCTACCAGTAGGTTTAGATATTTTTTTAAATAGGCGTCGTTTAAAAAGTTGCCAGCAACAACGTAATTCGAAAATATGAAGCTCCGAATTGCTCACTAACCTCACGTCATAATTAAAATATTGGGAAGAGGCGAGATAAGATACTTGGGTAAACTTGCTAAGCTGCAGGAAACTTTGTATGTTGTCACCGGTCTTACTGCACAAACGACGGGATCAATGGCTGTACTCCCACGAAATTAAGATAATGCGGAATAAATTACAAACGACTAGGTGATTACGAAGACGATGCGCCCACGGCCCTTAACAAAGCTTCATCAGAGGAGTTACAGTGGGCAAGTTTACAACAGCTTTGGTGGTAAATTTTGCAAATTCACCAGCTATACGTATGTGAATTTTGATATGTGGCTGCTGTAATAGGCAATTGCTATTGGGTCATTCCATATCAACTGGACCAGTGGTCAACCACCTTCAATTTTGATGAAAATTATTATGGATGTGTACGTATGTTTGAATTAAATATGTTAATTAAGTATGTATGTTTGAACAATTAAAAGAAACCGAAGATATCTGGAAAGCTTTCAAACAGGTACTAGAAGAAGCAACAATAGAAACCTGTGAAATAACAAAAACCAATAGAAATTCGAAGCTGACAAGCTGGTGGACAGAGGAGATGTAAAAAGAAGTTGCAACCAATAAGCAACAATGGAAAAAATACGTAGAAAAGGGACAGCACAAGACTATGGCAGATGCAAAGAACAAAGAAATAAAGTAGAAAACATAATAAAACAAGCAAAAGAAACACCATTAATAATAATTAATAATAAATTTGTAGTTTTTTTTTTTAAAAACATTGATATTTGCATGAACAATTGGTCATAGATATTAAAAATACTGAAAATCATATCATAAACTTGTACATATGTATACTTGACATACATCTAAATAGGCATAGTAGATAAACTAACATACAATTGTATTGAAAACTAGCAATTGTTTTTTAAATGAATCGAAATTTAGATGAAAAATTGTTCAGGGATATTCAAAATACTAAAAATAAGTATCATAAGTTGTACTTTATTAAAAATAAATCTAAACACGGTCGATCTCACCTAAACAGACAAAATTAATAATAATAAATTTGTAGTTTTTTGAAAATAACTCAAAATTTTCATAAATAATTGTTGACAAAAGTCCAAAATACTAAAAACAAGAAGTACTTTTTAACCATACATCTAAATAGGCATTAGTTGGTCACATCAACATAAAATTATATTGAAAACCAGCAGTTTTTTTTTTCACACAATTTCAAAATACTAAATAATGGTTCACAAATGTCCAAAACACCAATAAAATTAATACTTTTTGGGCATACATCTAAATAAGCATTAGTTAATCCACTAATGTAAATTGGTGAAATAATCACTATTTCGAAATAATGTAAAAACAAAGTATGCATAACGTATACATTGAAACGTAGGTTAACTTTATACAAAATTATCAGTGGATTGAAAGACCAATGTGTGTTTTCGTATTCATTATTGGTTTAAGTATTGTAGAGTATAAATTTGTGAATTTTTATGTTTGTGTATACATTGACCTTAATGTAAATTTACATTTAAATTATTTTCTAATAAGGCTAGTCTTTCAATCCTCTGATAAATTTATGTATAGTATATACAATATATAGTATAACAGACGTTTCAATACACCTATTCATAAGGTACCTAACTAAGTTTCTGTGTACACCAACTATGAGTGGCTAGAGTGCTAGCTAGAGCAACTAGTACTTAAACCCTTGGTTGACTATCTACAAATTTATCGGTGGATTGAAAGATCTGTATGTTTTAATGTTCATGTTAGATGTCAGTATTTTACGTACAAATTTCGTAATGTTCGTGTTTTGCATTTTTTGTGCAAATTTCTAAACTTTGTGAGCGTTTTATGGCTTTCTTGGCAATTTACAATGCCAAGTTTTATATTTTGGCGACTTCAAGTTAAGTACAAGTTAAACATTTAAAGTTAGGCCAAAATTCCAAAAATTTTACAAAGTTTACCCTAAATAGCTAAAAATAATCCTATAAACTTTTACTCTCGAATGCTAAAAAATCTATAATTTAAACTTTTGAGACTTTAGACTTTTTGAGACTGAGACTTTTTGAGGTTTTCATGCACAAGTTAAACATTTTATGTACCATAGAATTACTTGCTATTAATTTAGTATATAATATGTTACAATTTCATGATTTTATCTATACTAAACCTTCATGAATTTGTCTATACCAAACCGCCACATTTTTTCTATAAAAATCAAAATTTTATCATAAAAGTAAAAATTCTTATCTAATCACATGTATCTTAAAATTCTAATCAAGATATTTCTTGTGAAGTGCCCGTAAGAATTAAATATGTACCTTGAAAATTTAACAAAGACTGTAAAATTCCAATAATTTTATATTAAAATGCCAAAATTCGATAATTTTTGCCCAAAAATTGGTTCGCCTAAAAATGAAAGACATTTGAAATATGTAATAAGATAATTAATCAAATGCGTTT
The DNA here is from genome assembly GCA_951805005.1 of Othius punctulatus. Classification (NCBI taxonomy): domain Eukaryota; kingdom Metazoa; phylum Arthropoda; class Insecta; order Coleoptera; family Staphylinidae; genus Othius; species Othius punctulatus. Next base: position 5,181,362 of record OX638139.1, on the reverse strand, counting down.
ATATATCTATTAATTTTATACATTTTAGACAACTTTTTTTCCCCCAAACTTTTCACAAAGTTTGCCCAAAACTGCAAAACAAGTTCTATAAACTTATATTTTAAAATGCTAAAAATTCTACAAATTCCAAAGTGCTAAAATAATTCTATAAATAGTTGCCTAAAAATGGTCAAAATGGTTTGAAATACTACAATAATTAAACAAAAGCGGTAAAATTTCATTTTCACAAAACTAAAATTCTAAAAATTCTACAAATTTGTTGCCTTTTTATGCGAAAATGACAAAATTACGCAAATCTTTGCCCCACAATACAAAAAAATTATTATGTTTGAATTAAATTTGTTAATTAAGTATGTATGTTTGAACAATTAAAAGAAACCGAAGATATCTGGAAAGCTTTCAAACAGGTAATAGAAGAAGCAACAATAGAAACCTGTGGAATAACAAAAAGCAATAGAAACTCGAAGCAAACATGCTGGTGGACAAAAGAGATACAAAAAGAAGTTAGAACCAAGAAGCAACATGGAACAAATACCTAGAAATGAGAACAGCACAAGACTATGGCAGATACAAAGAACAAAGAAATAGAGTCAAAAATATAATAAAACAATCAAACGAAACATCAGGGGAAATTTTCGGAGAAAATGGAAAAAATAGACATGAGAACCAGAAGTTATTCTACAACATTATCAGAAGAAACAAGAAAGACAAAACCATAAATCTACACCAAATAAAGGATGAGAAGGGAACCATACTTACAAAGAAAGAAGAAATAGGAGAAAGATGGAAACAATACTTTGAAGGTTTACTGGAAAAAGATGACTAAACAAAATTCAGAAAGAACAATAGAAAACAATAACAATAAGAGAGACATACTAGAATAAGAGAGTATAGAAGAAGTTAGAACAGCTATAGGGAAAATAAAACTTGATAAATCACCAGGCATAGACAAAATGAAAAATTAACGGTTGAAATACATGGGAGAAAAATGTATACAACTTTTTACAAACATTTAATAAAATATGGAATTGTGTCATCGATGAAGTGCTACAATTTTATGACAATATTTTGTCAATTCTATGATATTTTATCAGTTTGGGGTAATTTTGGGGCATTGATAACAAAATGAATATATTGGTATATACATTTCGATTTGTCAAAATTTGTTGATATAAAATCGATTTTGGATCACATAAGATAAAATTTCTGCTATTTCTAAGGATTTTGACAACATTTTATGGTATTTATGACTTTGATTGTATTGATTTATTTACAAGATTTTGTCTACTATGGAGAATATATTGCTAATTTTATGACAACATTTTATTGTTTCTATGATATTTTATCAATACTGCTTACTTTTATAACTGTTTTGTAATTTTTGTAATAAATAAATATTATTTTGTGAAGTTTTGTAAAGTTTGTGATCGAGTGATCGAAACTAATTTTGTTGTATCAATTTAATTACGACATTTTGTCTATTATGCGCAATATTTAGACAATTTTATGACAAGTATCATTTCATTGAATATAATGATCAATTGATATAAATTTAGTTGATTTTTGAGAACTTTTGATAAAATTTCCTAGAATGTTGACCACATCTCACTGTATTTATGACATTTTATCTATGTAGTTGCAACATGTTGCAACTAATTTTATAGATTTTGAATTAATATTTTATTAAATTTGTGACATACTATCAATTTTATGATAACATTTGTCTGTTTGTCAACAAGCAAAAAATAATAAGTTTTCGACAACATTTGATATCATTTATGGCATATTCTAGATTTTTTGATTTTTTTAAAAACATTTGATCGAATCTCTTATAATTTACCCTTGTATTGACAACATTTTATTACCTTTGCGATCGATTGAAAGCCAAATTTATATTATGATAATTTATTGATTCAAGTGCAGCATTTTAGCTATTTTATATAATATATTCTGGCAGACAGCAATGATACTGCCCATATACAAGAAAGGAGACAACAAAGAATGCAGCAACCATAAGGGACTATGTCTATTCTATTGTTATTCTATTGTTATTCTATTGTTGTTTGTGTCATCGATGCAATGCTACAATTTTATGACAATATTTTGTCAATTCTATGATATTTTATCAGTTTGGGGTTATTTTGGGGCATTGATAACAAAATCAATCTATTGTTAAATAAATTTCGATTTGTCAAAATTTGTTGATATAAAATCGATTTTGGATCACATAAGATAAAATGTCTGCTATTTCTTAGGATTTTGACAACATTTTATAGTATTTATGACATAAATGTATCGATTTATTTACAAGATTTCATCTACTATGGAGAATATATTGCTAATTTTATGACAACATTTTATTCATTCTATGATATTTTATCAACACTATTTACTATTATAACTTTTTTGTAATTTTTGTAATAAATAAATATTATTTTGTGAAGTTTTGTAAAGTTTGTTATCAAGTTATCGAAACTAATTTTGTTGTATCAATTTATTTAAGACATTTTGTCTATTATGTGCAATAGTTTGACAATTTTATGACAAGTATCATTTCATTGAATATAATGATGAATTGATATAAATTTAGTTGATTTTGGAGAACTTTTGATAAAAATTCCTAGAATGTTGACCACATCTGACTGTATTTATGAGATTTTATCTATATAGTTGCAACATGTTGCAACTAATTTTATAGATTTTGAAATAATATTTGTGACATACTATCAATTTTATGGTAACATTTGTCTGTTTGTCAACAAGCAAAAAATAATCAGTTTTTGACAACATTTGATATCATTTATGGCATATTCTAGATTTTTTGATTTTTTTTAAGAACATTTGATCGAATCTCTTATAATTTACTCTTGTATTGACAACATTTTATTAAATTCAAAATAAATTTCAGAATTCAATAACATTTTATTACTTTTGCGATCGATTGAAAGCCAAATTTATATTATGATAATGTATTGATTCAAGTGCAGCATTTTAGCTATTTTGGATAATATATTCCATTTAATTGTATGACAATATTCTGTTGGTGCTATAATATTTTGTCAATTTATTATCTATTCGATCAATTGGATGAATTTCATTAATTTGAGATGTTCTAACGTTTAGTTAATTTTATGGCATAATTTTAAGGATTTTTGGCCATACTATGGCAATACTATGTTGTGTCATCGATCAAATGCCATAAATTCAATTGAATTTGGGAAACATTTAATTCATCTTCTGACATTTTATAGAATGCTGACAATAATTTATAATGTATATATGTCGGTTATCGGATTTATTTGCAAATTTTTTATTAAGTTGCAACTTTGTGTCAATATTTCATCGATTTTATGCCATTTTATTAATTTGGAACAAAATGTTATTGAAACTCTGATATTTAATCGTTAAAAATATAATTCCAGTATAATTCCAGTAGAATGCAGTCAAATATATTATAAATTGACCGAACCAGAATTAAAATGGTGCTAAAAACTTTGAAAGAATCATAAGGATTCTTAGATTTTAGAAAATATGTCTCACCGAGAAACATGAGATACTTATCTTATTCACTTAAAATGTTGTTATAGAAATTTATGATAATTGTTTGCGGAAATTGTAAGTACATAAACATGGATCAAATGATGTTATTAAAATCTTTAACTATTGTTATTCAGTTACTGGATGTGAAAATGCACAAAACAGGCTGTTATTTTAGTATTCTTTTGTGCACCTATCCATTTTCGTTATTTTTTGTGATTCGTTTGTGTACATCTGGAGGTTTTCCCCAATTTTCCGGTGCGCGAAACAGCCACACGCACTGATGTGATATTATTTTCCCGCTGCCCTATAAATATAGGAGAAATTGCTTTTCTTTTGATGGAATTTTTATCTTCACTTGATATATATTTTTTGTGCCCCGCAAACTTTTCCCGCTCCGATTGAAAGATGAAGATGAAATATAATACAAAAGGGCGGAGGCGGGGGGAAAAAAACAAGCGCATGGAGGCGGGGGTGGGGGTGGGTTTTGCGCCGAAAAGAGTTCCAAGTTTAATTGAATTTTGAATGGAGATTTATATTGCGATTTCTTGGGTAATACTTTATGATTGCTGGCACGGAAAATTTGCATTTTAAAAAGGGGAGGCAGCCGAGCGGGGTCTTAAGGGCCGCGAGGGCCGCATCAGCGTTTCAACTTGTGCGGGCCGCGTTGAAAAATAATTTTATCGTCCCTTTGTGGCGGCATTGTTGGGCAAAGTTTGCGGTATTAGTGCGGCCCGGGCGAGGCTCGGGGGCGGCCCGCCGCCCCCACAGCCCCCATACCGGCGGCCGTTAAAAATGTTCACCGGAAAATATCACCGAAGATAAAGAAAATGAGACGAGAATCTGAACAGAGAGACAACGCATTCAAGTATTCAAAAAATTGTTATACATGTATAATCCAGACCATTTCAGTTTGGATTATTATTCGTATTGACACTTAATATCACTCCAAATGAAGTACAAATTATATTAAAGATTATTACATTTAACATTATTATACATAATTACGCGAATCTGCTACGTAAAATGAAACAAAATAATGTATCCCATTGAAAGCTACAAAAAACTGTAAAATTGGTAACACAATTTTGTTCCTTAAATATTTACTTCCACAAATATTTTCTTGCCAATTTTATATTATTTCTAGTATCTATACAGGGCGATTAAAAATTATATTCGGATATTATATGCAATTATAGTGCTGATTGAAAAAACATAAATTTTAATCAACATTTTTAATCAACATCACAATTTTTCTGAGATATATACAGGATGGTTGATTTTTCAGTGTCGTTGATTGTTCAGTGTGAATTTGCCAACCTGCGGAATAACAATTCAGCTGACGAAATAGTAACTGGTACAAATATACCTTGAAGTTTTTCGGGTTCGTATAATGCCCAAAACTATTTTGTATATTCTTTTAAAGTGAAACATTTCGCGGTTTGGCAAACGTTTTGTGCAATCATAAAATTTAAATGGGATTTTAATATTTTAGAAATTTGATATTATATTCGTGTACAGTTCACCTGAAACTAATTCTCCTGAAAATTTGACAAAGTTTCAGTACTAAATAAGGGAGAAAATCAAACATATAACTTTCTACAGTGACAAGTATGAGTTAGCTATTACTGAAATTTCTGAAAATTTATTATTTGCAAATTTGATAATAGTCTCGTATACAGTACACCTAAAACTAATTGTCCTGAAAATTTGACTAAGTTTTAGTATTAAATAAGGGTGAAAATCAAACATATAATTTTCTCCATTGACAAGTATGGGTTAGCTATTACTGAAATTTCTGAAAATTTATTATCTGATTTTTTGTTGCTTTTTTCATCAGATTTTGTTAATTTTTGTCCAAAACTGGAATTTTCATGAAAAATTCTTACATTTTTCATTAAATTTCTTCAGGAATTTTGTTCTTGTACTTTTACTTCTTGTTTTGTTGTACTTCTATACAACAGTGAAATTTACATAAATAGTTCAGTTCTTGCAAAAAGAGAAGCTTATAATTTTTTTTAATTGCTGTTATTATAAAATTTACTTATTTTATGTACAAAAATTGAACTCTCACGAAAATTTTGTATCAAATTTAGATATTTTTTACATAGAAAATTGAATTTTCAAGAAATATTTCTTGTATTTTAAGTGCATTACTTAATCTTTATCAAAATTTAGTCTATTAGAGCAAACATTTGTTTTGTTTAGAATTTCATTGCATTTCGTAGGAATTTTTATGATGAGGTGTTCAGTATGAAGTTGTTCAGCTAAAACAAATTGGCAGTTTTGCTACACTTGAGATAACTCAAGATAGAGTTACTATAGAACGTTGTTAATATAAGTACAAAACGAGAATTTTCATGGAAATGACTTATTTTTTTTTTGCATTTTTATTCATTGATTTTTTATTGAAATTTCAAGGTATTTAATTCAGTTCATGCAAAAATAGAAGAATTTTAGTGTTTTGTTGCATTTATTATCAAATTTTGTTAATTTTTATACAAAAAAGAAAATTTCATGAACATTTCTTATATTACTCAATGCATTACTTATAAAATGTTCAATGTATGATTCAATGCCAAATGTTTCAATTTATGTTAATCATAAGTATAAATTTAATTTGTCAAGAATTTGATCTCATTTGTTAATGATATGTACTTATTATTTTTTCGAATTATTTGTTCGATTCTGTATCGATCAGTGATTGGTTCTGTATTTTCTCACAAGTTAGTAGGTCTGCCGATGTGCATTTTTTATAGAATTGTGTTCGTATCTATAATAGAATGGAATTTTCATTTATTTTATATATTTATATATTTATTTATTATTTATATTAAGAATATTTATTTATTATTTATATTAAGAATATTTATTTATTTAGCTCATGCAAAATTTCAAAAATAGAAGCTTTTTCGACTTTTCACATCGAATTTTGATATTTTTTGTATAAAAATGAAAGTTTCGCGGCAATTTCTTATAATTTTCATTACATTTCTTGTAAATTTTTGTACAATAATGACATTTTTAGAGTGAGTTGTTTATTTGAAAAAAAATGGAAGGTTTTAAAATAATTCGTTGTATTTATTATAGAATTGTGGTAAATTTGCACAAAAAATAATGTTTCATGGAACTTTTTTATAGTTTTCGTTGCAATTCTTACAGAAATAAGTTATTCACTTGTGTATAACCATTACATTTTCATGCAAAAAGTTCATGCAAAAAGAGAAGCTTTATATATGTTTCAATATGTTATAAAATTTTGTTTTCTGCAAAATAAATTGAATTTTCATAAAAGTTCTTAAATTTTTATTGAATCTTCTGATATATTGTATATTTCTATACAACAATAAAAGTTTCATTGAATTCTGCTGGCATGAAATTTATTTCATGTAAAAATGGAAGATTGATAGATTTTTCATTGCATTTATCAACAGATATTGTGAATTTTGGATCAATACTCGAATTTATAAGCAAAGTTCTTGTATTGTTGCATTTTTGTTGCATTGGATCCAAAACTGGAATTTTTATGGAAATTTCAGTAAGTTGTTAAGATCAAACAAAATAGCTTTTTTAGATTAGTAATTTTTTATAGAAATTTCTTTGATTTAATATTGAATTATTAGATTTATTGTAGGATATTGTTGAATATTTTATGATATTTATAGAGTGTATCTTAGATTCTTATTAAATACATAGTTGAAAAGTTTCATATTTATCACTTTGTCATTTTGTGCAATAGTTAAATTTACACAGAATTTTAATGGTAACTAATTCAGTTGATGCAAAAATAAAAGCTCTTAAACTTTTTATTGCATTTATCATCAGTTTATTTATGTTCACTGGATTTTTTATGAAAATTTCTTATATGTTTCATTAAATTTCTTCGGTAATTTGTTTACTTCTCTACAACTGTGAAATTCACATAGCAAATGGTTCAGTTCATGCAAAATGAGAAGCTTTTTATATGTTTCAATGCTTTGTTATAAAATTTTGTTAATTTCTGCACGTAAATTAAATTTTCATAAAAGTTCTTATATTTTTCATTGAATATCTTCTGAAATTTTGTTTATTTCTATACTACAATAAAAGTTTCATTGAATTCTCATGGCAAGTAATTCAGTGCATGTAAAAATGGAAGCTTTTTACAGTTTTCATTGCATTTATCAACAGATATTGTGAATTTTGGATCAATACTCGTATTTATATGAAAATTTCTTGTATTGTTGCATTTATGTTGCATAGGGTCCAAAACTGGAATTTTATACATATACAGTTTGGAGATTTTTTTTGTTCTAATTTAAGTGATTATCATATTATTTCCTACCTGTATATAAATTTTCAGTTTTTTTTTTTTCTGATTCAAGTAATTATCATATTATTTCCTACCTGTATATAAGTTTTCTTCTGACTGATCTCTTGAAGAATCCGCTGCATCCGTTGCATGCCAGGATGCCGTAGTGCTTTCCTGAGCTGGTGTCTCCGCAGACGACGCAGATGAGTCCCGGAGCCCCCTTCTTCGTGGGGAGGCTCCAGGGAGGCGGTGGCGTCCTCGAGGCCTGCACCAGGGTCTGTGAAGTGGGCAGGCACAGAGCCAGGGGGTGCTGCTCAGGCTCCGAGGACGAGTAGCAGTCCACACTCGCTGGAGAACTGCGCATTTCTGGAAAATAAAAAACGTGCAAACCTTACAAAATTAATCAATCATTTTTAATCAACTTGAATAGTTATTTATTATACAAGACCGTAAAGTTGAATTCTACTTGCGAAAGTGAATTTAACGCCGAGGCCTTAGCCGAGGCATCAGCCGAGGCGTTAGAAATTTTGAGCGTTAGAACATATGCCGTTGAGAAAGTTTAAAAAATCTGATCCGTTTCGATATTATTCTAATATTCTAATATATCGTCGGCCTAGTGTTACAAGGTTACATGTAACATGTTTTCAATGTTTAGGTCAATAGTGTTTTTTTGTTTTTTTTTTTAGTCTATCGGCTCTAAGTTTTCAAGATGGGACCTTTTAACTTGTTGGAAGATTAAAATTGGATCATCAGTAACCTGTGATTTCGTATCATTAAAGTCATGATTTTTACTGCTGGTGGATGAATTACAAAGATGGTTATAGTGTTATTCTCGGTTATAATTATATCATCTTACTCAATACAAATTTTTATTCTCAATATCTAAATAAATACAAATTGTAATCATGCAGCAGATATATGAATTTGTATCAATAAACTCATAACTTTTACTGTTGATGCATCAATTGTGATGATGATTACAAATTTGCAAAATTGATTGACAGCTGAAGCTTTATTTTATCACTGTGATATCAAAAATAGCCAAATTTTATCTAATTTGAGCAATATCTATTAATAATTTGGCAGATTTTCACAAGTGTGGACTAGAATTTTATAGATTTTGAAGGTATCAGTCGGAAATTTTTACCCATTTAGAAAATTTAACAGATTTTAACAGTTCCAATTGAAAATTTTATAGATTTCGACGATTTTTATTGAAAATTTGACATATGTAAATAGTTTCACTTAAAAAGCTAATACATGTTCACACTTTATCACTTTGATATCTAAAATAGCCAAATTTTATCAGATTTGAGCAGTATCTATTAATAATTTGACAGATTTTCACAAGTGTAGATAACAATTTTATAGATTTTGAATGTCTTAATCGGAAATTTTACCCATTTAGAATATTTAACAGATTTTGACAGTTCCAATTGAAAATTTGACAGATTTCGACGATTTTAATTGAAAATTTGATGTATGTGGCTAGTTGCACTTAAAAATCTAATAGATTTGTACATTTTATCACTGCTATATCAAAAATAGCCAAATTTGATCAGATTTGAGTAGTATCTATTAATAATTTGACAGATTTTCACAAGTGTAGATTAGAATTTTATAGATTTTGAAGGTATCAGTCGGAAATTTTAACCCATTTAGAAAATTTGACAAATTTCGATGATTTAAATTGAAAATTTGACGTATGTGGATAGTTTCACTTAAAAATCTAATACATGTTTACATTTTATCACTGGGATATCAAAAACAGCCAAATTTTATCAGATTTCAGCAGTAGCTATTAGTAATTTGACAGATTTTGACAAGTTTAGATTAGAATTTTATAGATTTTGAAAGTATCAGTCGGAAATTTTGCCCATTTAGAAAATTTATCAGATTTTGACAGTTGCAATTGAAAATTTAACAAATTACAACGATTTTTATTGAAAATTGGATGTATGTAGATAGTTGCACTCAAAAATGTAATACATGTTTATACTTTATCACTGGGATATCAAAAATAGCCAATTTTATCAGATTTGGGCAGTATCTATTAATAATTTGACAGATTTTCACAAGTGTAGATTAGAATTTTATAGATTTGAAGGTAACAGTCGGAAATTTTAACGCATTTAGAAAATTTTAACAGATTTTGACAGTTGCCATTAAAAATTTGACAAATTACAATGATTTTGATTGAAAATTTGATGTATGTGGAATCTCTTAAATCACTTAAAAATGTAATACATATTTACATATTATCACTGGGATATCAAAAATAGCCAAATGTTATCAGATTTGAGCAGTATCTATTAATAATTTGACAAATTTTCACAAATATAGATTAGAATTTTATATATTTTGAAGGTATTAATCGGAAATTTTACCCACTTAGAAAATTTAACAGATTTTGATAGTTCCAATTGAAAATTTAATAAATTACAACGATTTTGATTGAAAATTTGATGTATGTGAATAGTTGCACTTAAAAATCTAATAAAAGTTTACATTTTATCACTGGGATATCAAAAATAGCCAAATTTGATCAGATTTGAGCAGTATCTATTAATAATTTTACAGATTTTCACAAGTGTTGATTAGAATTTTATAGACTTTGAAGGTCTCAGTTGGAAATTTTAACCCATTTAGAAAATTTAACAGATTTTGACAGTTCCAATTGAAACTTTAACAAATTACAACGATTTTGATTAAATTTTTTATGTATGTGGATAGTTGCACTTAAAAATTTAATATATTTGTACATTTTTTCACTGGGATATCAAAAATAGCCAAATTTGATCAAATTTGAGCAGTATTTGTTAATAATTTGACAGATTTTCACAAGTGTAGATTAGAATTTTATAGATTTTGAATGTCTCAGTCGGAAATTTACGTATCTAAAAAATTTAACAGATTTTGAAAGTTGAAAATGAAAATTTGACAGATTTCGATTATTTTAATTAAAAAATTGACGTATGTAGATAGTTGCACTCAAAAATCTAATAGATGTTTACATGTTATCACTGGAATATCAAAAATAGCTAAATTGTTTCAGATTTGAGCAGTATCTATTAATAATTTGACAGATTTTCACCAGTGTAGATTAGAATTTTATAGATTTTGAAAGTCTTAGTCGAAAATTTTACCCATTTAGAAAATTTAACAAATTTTGACAGTTGCAATTGAAAATTTGACAAATTACAACGATAGTCAAACTATCCACTGACTTAAAAATCTAATAGATGTTTACATTTTATCACTGTGATATCAAAAATAGCCAAATTTTATCAGATTTGAGCAGTATCTATTAATAATTTGACAGATTTTCACAAGTGTAGATTAGAATTTTATAGGTTTTGAATGTCTCAGTCGGAAATGTTACCTTATTTAGAAAATTTAACAGATTTTGACAGCTGCAATTAAAAATTTGACAGATTTCGACGATTTTAATTGAAAATTTTACCTATGTGGATAGTTGCACTTAAAAATCTAATAGATGTTTCCATTTTATCACAGGGATATCAAAAATAGCCAAATTTTATCAGATTTGAGCAGTATCTATTAATAAACGGACAGATTTTCCCAACTCTAGATTAGAATTTTATAGATTTTGAAGGTCTCAGTCGGAAATTTTAACCCATTTAGAAGTTTATCTGATTTCGACAATTGCAATTGAAAATTTAACAAATTATAACGATTTTAATTGAAACTTTGACGTATGTGGATAGTTGCACTCAAAAATCAAACAGATGTTTCCATTTTATTACTGGGATATCAAAAATAGCCAAATTTTATCAGATTTCAGCAGTAGCTATTAGTAATTTGACAGATTTTGACAAGTTTAGATTAGAATTTTATAGATTTTGAAAGTATCAGTCGGAAATTTTGCCCATTTAGAAAATTTATCAGATTTTGACAGTTGCAATTGAAAATTTAACAAATTACAACGATTTTTATTGAAAATTGGATGTATGTAGATAGTTGCACTCAAAAATGTAATACATGTTTATACTTTATCACTGGGATATCAAAAATAGCCAATTTTATCAGATTTGGGCAGTATCTATTAATAATTTGACAGATTTTCCCAAGTGTAGATTAGAATTTTATAGATTTTGAAGATATCAGTCGGAAATTTTACCCAATTTAGAAAACTTAACAGATTTTGACAGTTGCAATCGAAAATTTGATAGATTTCGATGGTTTTAATTAAAAATTTGACGTATGTGGATAGGTGCACTTAAAAATCTAATAAATTTGTACATTTTATCACTGCTATATCAAATATAGCCGAATTTGATCAAATTTGAGCAGTATCTATTAATAATTTGACAGATTTTCACAAGTGTTAATTAGAATTTTATAGATTTTGAAGGTCTCAGTTGGAAATTTTACCCATTTAGAAAATTTAACAGATTTTTACAGTCCCAATTGAAAATTTGACAGATTTCGACGATTTTAATTGAAAATTTGATGTATGTGGATAGTTGCACTTAAAAATCTAATAGATTTTTACATTTTATCACTGGGATATCAAAAATAGCCAAATTTGATCAGATTTGAGCAGTATCTATTAGTAATTTGACATATTTTCACAAATGTAGATTGGAATTTAATAGATTTTGAATGTCTCAGTCAGAAATTTTACCCATTTAGAAAATTTAACAGATTTTGACAGTTGCAATTGCAAATTTGAAAAATTACGACAACTTTAATTGAAAATTTGATGTATGTGGATAGTTGCACTTAAAAATCTAATAGATTTTTACATTTTATCACTGGGAAATCAAAAATAGCCAAATTTTATCAGATTTTAACAGTATTTATTAATAATTTGACAGATTTTCACAAGTGTAGATTAGAATTTTATAGATTTTAAATGTCTCAGTCGGAAATTTTACACATTTAGAAAATTTAACTGATTTTGACAGTTGCAATTGAAAATTTGACAAATTTCGACTGTAATTAAATTTGACATACAGCGTGATTCAAAAGGTGTGGTCCACGTATAAAACGCCAATTCTGTCATTGCATTTGTTTGCCTTCTTTTCTATTATGACTTGATTTAATAGAACAATGATAAAAACCAAAAAAAAGAAATGTTTAAAATGATAATTGTAAATGATAATGATAATTTATGATATCTGACATTCGAATGTGATGCTGTCAAGTAACTTGCACGTTACTATAACTTTTTTTTCGATACGCAATATACCTGATTATATATATATATATATATATATATATATATATATATATATATATATATATAATTAAAAGGTCTTGACGTAATAACAAATAAGTACCATCATTTTACACAAATGATGTAGTTAAAGTGCATATGGATCTACTAAAGCGTGGAACACTGCACACACAATGTTCATTAATTGATGAGTCTGTTAACTGGTACACAATACACTTGTCAAACAATACATCATAATCTGATGCAAACTGCGTTTGTGTCCGCCTCATATTATACCAATTCTCTTGTGTATTCCATCCTAATTATACATCGTGCACTTGCCGTGCACGACCCTAATTTTTTTCTAACCTGCCATACAGGCCAACATTGTACGATATCGATGCTCAAAAGGGTATGTAATCCTCGCCATCCCCGAGACGAAATCACAACACGCCGTGTAATAGATATTTAATTTGCCAGGCCACATGGCATAATACGTCATGGCACTCGCTCTGGCACAGCGTACGACCTCAACCCCCTCCGTGTCCACCACCGGCCCGGTTATTATTTATCGACCCCAGCCTCTCCTCGTCTCGGTGCGCTACAAATTAATACAGGGGCATTAGAGGGCGACCCCTAAACGCCGGGCTAATCTCATTTTCATGCGATTTTTCTGCAGGAAAAAATAGAGCACTTTACATATGGCGTGCGAGTCGGGCCAGGAACGGGGGGACAATTTGCATTGTCATTCAGATTAGACGGATTGCTTTTTTAATGCTGGGATTAGCGTATCATTTATGATGTAGAGCAGAGGTTCGGCTCGAAGCGCGTTTAGTTTCGATTTAGTAATTGGTGTGGGATTGGCGTGACTAAGTGATTGCCGCATGAAATATTGATGGAAAATGTATCACACACCAAATTTTATGGCGCTACAGAGGCGTATAAAGGCATCCAATGGCATAACAAAAATTTGCGCCCCTGTCGAATTAAATCAATAAATTAAACACGAAGAATTATTTTATTCATAAAATGTGCATGAGAACGAGACTACGCACCAAAATAAATGACTATAAGCTGAACAATGAAGACACGCAAACAGAATACAAAGAAAAAATGGAGAGAGAACCACAAAAAATACAACACAAAAAGCAACGAAAACAGAAAATTTAGAACAAATCTGGAAAAACCTCAAACATAATAAAAGTGGCAAGTGTATATCCGGAACCAGCAAGAAAGAAACAAACAAAAAACGAACAGCCTGGTGGTCAACTGAAGTAAGAGACCAGGCAAAAACATAGAAACAGGCATGGAAAATATACCTCAATAACAAAACAAGGGAGAAATACGAAGAATATAAAAACGCAAGAAACAAGGTAAAACAGATAATACTCAAGAACAAACAGAAGCAATGGGAAGAATTTGGAGACAAAGTCGAAAGAAACAGGACGGAAAACCAAAAACTATTCTACAGCGTAATCCAAATGAACAGACAAGACAAAAAAGCAACAGAGAGGGCATATAAAGCAAAAACGGAGAGTACAAAGGGATGAAAAATAAATAGCAGAAATATGGAAGCAATACTTTGAAAAACTATTGGGAACCACAGAAGATGAAGAGGAAGAGAACAAAGAGACAAATAGAAGAGAAGCAGATAGAGAAGATATGATGGAAAACGAAGGGATAAACGGGTAATAAAGGAACTGAAAAACGGAAAAGCGGCAGGAATTGATAGAATCGCCAGTGAAATGATCAAACACATGGGCACAAAAGGACAAGATAGGCTACAGGAAATAATAAGGAAAACGTGGAAAACGGAGAAAACACCGAGCGACTGACAAACAGCACTCATATTACCGATATTTAGAAAAGGGTATAAGAAGGAATACAGAGGAATAACCCTATTAAACTCAGCGATGAAAAAATATAAAAAAATCATCATCACTCATACTATACAGGGTGTTAATACTAAGTTGTAACACCCGAAAATGGCAGTTAGAACTCATTGAAACAAACAACTTTTCTTAGTTCAAATTTTTGAATTGGGGCCCTAGTTCATAGTTATTGGCGTTCTTTTGTTTTTCGAAAAATCGTCATTACTCACTTATTTTAAGGAATATTTAAAAAATACAAAAACGTTCAACATGCGCTTTCGGTTCTCTAAAACACTTGTATTTACAATTATTTTCTATTTTATCAAATAACAAAATGACAACCGATCAAAAATTTCTGAGCAAGATATTTTGAAAACCAATCGATCGATTTTTGAAAATTAAACATTTATAAAATCCTTGAACTATTTTATAACATTTGTCTGTTTTGATAATTACGCATTCTTATACACAAATTATGCAAAATACGCACACAAATGATAAACGTGACAGAAACTTTTCAAGATGAAGCAGAAATTTCTGAAGAACAAGATCAAAAAGTATTTAAATTTGAACGTACAAACTAACAAATACGTGCCTCGACTTGTTTAATGGCCTAACTTAAGGTTAGCTTACTTTATTTTAAATGATTGTTGCAGTTTGTTAAAATTTATCTTGTAATTCAATTTGAGTAATAACTTTTATGGACAGATCGAAAAAAATGTTTCAGACAAATGTTATAATATAGTTTAAAGATTTCATAAATGTTTTATTTTCAAAAATCAATCGAGTGATTTTTAAAATATCTTGTTTCGAAATTTTTCTTCGGTCGCCATTATGTTATTTGATAAAATAGAAAATAATTGTAAATAAAAATGTTTTAGAGAACCGATAGCGCATACTGGGCGTTTTTGTATTTTTTAAATATTTCTTAAAATAAGGGAGTAATGACAATTTTTCAAAAAACAAAAGAACGTCAATACTATGAACTTGGGCTCCAATTCAAAAATTTTAACTTAGAAAAGTTGTTTGTTTCAATGAGTTCTAACTGCCATTTTCGGGTGTTACAACTTAGTATTAACACCCTGTATATACAGGGGTCTCCTAAAAAACGCCGCTGGCCGTAACTCCTTTATTGATTGGCTGATTTCAATCAAACAAAAACAAGATTAAATGGCCCCGCATGTTCTACAAAGAGGCCCCAATTTTCTGTTTTTGAAAAATCAACTTTCATTTCAGCGATAGTCAACTTTTTCTTTTCAAATAGTTACATATATTTTCTTAAAAATAAATTAAACAAAAACAAGATTAAATGGCTCCGCATGTTCTACAAAGAGGCCCCAATTTTCTGTTTTTGAAAAATCAACTTTCATTTCAGCGATAGTCAACTTTTTCTTTTCAAATAGTTACATATATTTTCTTAAATATAAATAAAACAAAAACAAGATTAAATGGCTCCGCATGTTCTACAAAGAGGCCCCAATTTTCTGTTTTTGAAAAATCAACTTTCATTTCAGCGATAGTCAACTTTTTCTTTTCAAATAGTTACATATATTTTCTTAAATATAAATAAAACAAAAACAAGATTAAATGGCTCCGCATGTTCTACAAAGAGGCCCCAATTTTATGTTTTTGAAAAATCAACTTTCATTTCAGGATAGTCAACTTTTTCTTTTCAAATAGTTACATATATTTTCTTAAATATAAATAAAACAAAAACAAGATTAAATGGCTCCGCATTTTCTACAAAGAGGCCCCAATTTTCTGTTTTTGAAAAATCAACTTTCATTTCAGCGATAGTCAACTTTTTCTTTACAAATAGTTACATATATTTTCTTTTTTTTTTCTGGTAGAGATTATTTTTCTGAATCCACAGATGAGCCTAGTGACCCTAATTTTCTTTTTTTACAAAATCAACTTTATTTTTAGCGATAGCCAACTTTTTTTTTCAAATGGTTACTTATATTAACTAATTTTGTTTCTGGTAGAGATTATTTTAGAGTCCACAGATGTATAACAAGTTGGCTTTGATAGAATATTCGATACATAAAAATAATGTTTTTAAGCATAACATTGTTTTTTGTAAGTTTATCAAGTGTGCCATGGACAGCAAAGTGAACACAAAAAACAGTAAAGGTCATTGTGTGGTTTGTATTTGTGTTTCTTAAGAATTGTATTTACAGTTCGTTTTGATGTGCCATGTTATTTGCAAATTCCCAAATAGATAATCTTTGGTTTTCTTGCACATTAAGAAGTACATCTAATTGCACATTTCCGTGAAATATTCGTTCCTCTCTCTTCGGTTTTTTTTAAAAACACCATACTTAAATTTTTTTCATGTCTTCCAAATTTCCTAGGCTCTGTGACTTCTCTATTCGGAAAACGGTCCATGTACAGGAGCACTGCTTGATCGCGATTTTTATTGCATTCGCATTCGAAATACACTTGTAACATCAAAAAATTTCAAAAATTGGACCGACAAAAAAAGATGACTTTTACTGTTTTTGTATTCACTTTGCTTTCCATGGCACACTTGATAAACTTACAAAAAAGAACTTTATGTTAACAAACATAATTTTTCTGTAACGAATATTCCAACAAGGCCAACTTGTTGTACGTCTTTGGATTCAGAAAAATAATCTCTACCAGAAACAAAATTAGTTAATATAAGTAACCATTCGAAAAAAAAAGTTGACTATCGCTAAAAATAAAGTTGATTTTGTAAAAAAAGAAAATTAGGGTCACTTTGTAGAACATGCGGAGCCATTTAATTTTGTTTTTGTTTTATTTAAATCGAGCAATAAACGAAGGAGTTATGGCCAGCGGCGTTCTTTAGAAGACACCCTGTATGTAATCTAAAATCCCGGATGTACCCAAATAGGTATAGGGGTGTATAATTCTATAATTCGTCTGCCAAACTGATGTCTGTCAAACTGACGTCTCTCAAACTGACGTCTGTCAAACTGACGTCTGTCAAACTGACGTCTGTCAAAGTGACGTCTGTCAAACTGACGTGTGTCAAAGTGACGTCTGTCAAACTGACGTGTGTCAAAGTGACGTCTGTCAAACTGACGTCTATCAAAGTGACGTCTGTGAAAGTGACGTCTGTCAACCTGACGTCTGTCACACTGTTGACAAATAAAAAAATAAAAAAACAGTACATAACCAGAGAAACTAAACAGTTGTAACCAAATGGCGTCAGCCATCACGAATGAGCATTTTATTTTTTGCTCTTCACTTCGAAAATCCGTTATTGATTTATCGCCGGTCCCATCAAATAACCACCGCACATGTGCCAAAACGCAGTAATCACATTAACTGCGGCGATTCGAACGCTCGCAGCCCTTTCATTAGAGCGATTTAAATATTGCGCCCGCTATAAATCGGCCCCGGACATGCCGAAGCGCAATAGAGTCCGAAACGTGTAGCACTTGCTAATGGGGGCTGGTGTATGGTGGCGGTTCCGTCTGCACCCCCCTGGCCGTTGCGAATACCGCACGCACCCCCGACATATGGGCCAGACTGCGCCCATTCACATCATAATAAAGTCCACTTGATTAATACTCCGACGCCAATTTGACTGGAAATCATTTTATAAACTCGATACACACGCTTCGGATGTAACAGGAGAGGACACTTCTGTATCTGCGCTCCGTCGATATTTTCGGAGGGTGCCCCCTCTGCAGCGCGGATAATTGCGTTATCTCGATCGAGTGTTGGGGTCCGCTGTTCCGCGATTTCGACGAAATTAGGGGGTACAGGTTACATATGTTACCGAAAATAGAAATTAATACTTACAATTACTATCAAATTAATAGTAATCGTGGATACAACCAAATATAAGGCATGAATTTTCAGTGACCTACCATTTACATGCCCCCACAACTCACTGAGATACACTTCATCCAAAAAAAAAAAAAAAAAAATGGTTGCTTTGTCTAACGCCATCCCGAAAAACAGTACTTGAGCTCAATACTTAACAGTAATTTTACTTATATATGTTATATCGTTCTCGATCTGGAATTTGATGAAAGATGAAATGAACATTTCGCAATTTAGATTTTTAAATTTAAAATAAGAGGATAGTTTCCCCTAACCAGTCGTTCGCAGCCGACGTTAAACTGTAGGTGCAATACGTCAGTGTAACTACGATACAGACACTCATACACTGACGTATGCGGGGAAATGAAAATGCCCCAGGATATGCCCATAATAGTTTCCCCAAAGCAGTCGTTCGCAGCCGACGTTAAACTGTAGGTGCCATACGTCACTGTAACTCCGATACAGACACTCATAGACTGACGTATGCAGGGAAATCGCTTACACTCGAAATACTCGAGTATATCACTCCAAGAAGAAGAATAAGAAAATAAGATATTTTGTTGAAGTGATGTACCTTTATTATAAAAACATTTATTATAAATTACCTTACAGCGTAATTTCTTTAAAGATATACCAAGCAAAACGGTGACCTCGTGGCACGTCCGCACTATAGAGAAGGTAACTAGTTTCTGTGATCATGGCGGCGCCTCCGCCGACGATTTAAAAAATCACACGCATATAGGAACACGTCACGTCTAAAAAAACGTGTGAGTATGGTTGCCTACGGTGGAGGTCTGTGCGCCAAATTAATTATTAATAGGCAGTTTCTGTCGGAGGCAAAACCAGACCGTTTCAGTTTTAATGGATAAATATTTATATTACAAATATAATTATAAATTATTTTTTTTGACACTCATATCCACGAAATGACAATGTTATAATTGTATCATTGAATTGTATATTACAAATATAAATCATAGAAATTCCACATATTTTCCGTTTTGTTTTTTTCAATTCAATGATTTCTGAATAGATAGATAAATAGATAAATAGATAGATACTGTATTCAGTTGAGCCACAATTCAATGATACAATTATAACATTGTCATTTTATGGATATGAGTGTCAAAAATATTTTATTTTATTTAATTTCAAACTTTGAACAGGTTATCTCGGGTTTTTGCTACTTAGGCCCAGTTGTACGATCGCGGATTACCTTGACCATGGTTAAATTACCTAGGTTACAATTGTTATCACAATGGTATCCTAGGCTACTGAACCATGGTCAAGGATAATCCACGATCATACAACATTAGAAGAACTACTCATTAGAACATTTAAGATTAGAACATTTAACATTAATATTTGAGACAGAACATTTAACATTAGAAGAACTACTCAAGAATAAAATAAATTACAAAAAAATCACTTGGTGGATTTTGTATGTGCAGCAATTGCACTGTTTTTTTGCGATATGTCTGTTATCTTACCGTTGCCTGGATGATGGTGCTGTTCCGTTGGTGAGCAGGGCATCGTAGGATGTAAGGATGTAGCCGAGCAGTCCATAGGACCCGTCGTCAAATTCATTCGCGATCAGGTCCAAAACCGCTGCTGACTCTCAAGGCTCTGACTGTAAACTAGAACAAATAGAGAATATGTATCATAAAAGGTAAAACTTATCTATGACTTCGTTCAGTTATTAGTTCAAATGTTTTTTTTTAATGTAGGTATATTACAGAATATATCATTTTTAATGTATACTCTATATAATGTATGTATTTAATGTATTTTGGGTGTCTATGAAATAATATAAACTTATTCTCATCTTGAAATGATGATTGAGATAATTCTTGAAATGATACAATATCCGAAATGTTATTTGCATGTAAATGGATGGGCTTGTATTCATCCACGTTGTGCTTTCAACTATTATATGCCCATTTTTATAATAATTTCACTTCTGCAGCATAAGTGTTGCATTGGAGGTAAACTAGTTGTTATGTAAACATTTTATATTCTAATGTCTAGTGAAACCCTTATTTTAGAATTCAATTCTGCGAATTAGGGACTTACACTTAGAGAACTTACAGCTTTCGAACTTCATAAAGCTCGTACTCAAAATAAGGTACTTTAAACATGCGTTGGTTGTGCTTTCACCCTTCAATATGTTTTTTTATTTTTTATTTTGGAACTTCTATAAAAAAAAGTATTGGAAAGTGTAATTCATCGTTAAAGAAATTAATCAAAGCATAAAAAACGTGGAAAATTTTATACCCTAAAGGCAAATAAAGTCCACTACTCCAAATGGTCCAGAGTGGCCTGACTATGAAGTAGACTTTGCAGGAAAGATAAATGTCTCAAAAATTGAATGGTTTGGCGAAAAACCAAAAATCTACATTTTCAATTTTACGCAAAATAAAATTGGTATGTGTAATTTATCGTTAAATCAATTCATTTAAGCAGGAAACAAGGTGGAAAAGGTTGTGCCCTAAAGGCCAATAAGGTCCAATGTTCCAAATGGTCCAAGTTATTTTTTTTTAAATCAAATTCAAAATTAGTCCTAGGAGTTTATATTGTAATTCTTCCAGGATTCGCAAGTGGTCACTCATTGAAATTGGACTTAGCATAGAAAATAAAAGTCTCAAAAATATAATAGTTTAGCGAAAAACAAAAAATCTACATTTTCAATTTTATGCAAAAAATATCGGAATGTGTAATTTATCGTTAAATCAATTCATTAAAGCATGAAAAAACATGGAAAATGTTGTGTCCTAAAGGCTAATAAGGTACAATGCTCCAAATGATCCAAAGTGGCAATACTATTAGGAATTAGACTTAGGAGAGAAAATATAAGTCTAAAAAATATAATGGTTTGATGAAAAAGAAAAAATCTACATATTCAATTTTATGCAAAAACGCATTTTAAAGAGTAATTCATCGTTATATCAATTTATTAAAGTATGAAAAACGTGGAAAATGTTGTGCCGTAAAGGCTAATAAACTCCACTGCTCCAAATGGTCCAGAGTGGCAACACTATGAAGTAGACTTAGCAGGAAAAATAAATGTCTCAAAAATTGAATGGTTTGGCAAAGAACCAAAAACCTACATTTTCAATTTTACGCAAAAAAAAATAATGTGTAATTTATCGCTAAATCAATTCATTAAAGCATAAAAAACGTGGAAAATGTTGTGTCCTAAAGGCTAATAAAGTCCAATGCTTCAAATGCTCTACAGTGGCAACACTATTTGGAATTTGATTTAGCAGGGAAAATAAGAGTCTTAAAAATTGAATGGTTTGGCGAAAATCCAAAAATCTACATTTTCAATTTAAGGCAAAAGGATATTTGAATGTATAATTTATCGTTAAATCAATACATTAAAGCATAAAAACGTGGAAAATGTTGGGCCCTGAATGCTAATAAGTTCCAATGCTCCAAATTTTCCAAGTTATTTTTTTTAAATCAAATTCAAAATTAGCCCTAGAAGTTTATATTGTAATTCTTCCAGGATTGGCAAGTGCTCCCTGATTGGAATTGGACTTAGCAGGGAAAATAAAAGTCTCAAAAATTGAATGGTTTGGCGAAAAACAAAAAATCTACATTTTCAATATTAAGCAAAAAATATTGGAATGTGTAGCATGAAAAAACGTGGAAAATGTTGTGCCCTAAAGGCTAATAAAAAAGTCCAATGCTCCAAATGGTCCGAAGTGTCAATACTACTTGGAATTGGGAAAATAAGACTCTCAAAAATATAATGGTTTGGCGAAAAAAATTCAACATTTTCAATTTTACGCAAAACAAAATTGGTATGTGTAATTTATCGTTAAATCAATTCAATAAAGCAGGAAACAACGTGGAAAATGTTGTGCCCTAAATGCTAATGAGGTCCAATGCTCCAAATTTTTCAAGTTTTTTTTTAAAATCAAAATCAAAATTAGCTCTCGAAGTTTAAATTGTAATTCTTCCAGGATTCTCAAGTGGTCACTGATTGGAATTTGACTAAGCAGGGAAAATAAAAGTCTCAAAAATGGAATGGTTTGTTGAAAAACTAAATATCTACATTTTCAATTTTACGCAAAAAAATATTGGAATGTGTAATTTATCGTTAACTCATTCATTAAAGCATGAAAAACGTAGAAAATGTTGTGCCCTAAATGCTTATAAGGTCCAATGCTCCAAATTTTCCAAAGTGACAAGCAACACTATTTGGAATTTGACTTAGCAGGGAAAATAAAAGTCTCAAAAATTAAATGATTTGGCGAAAAACTAAATATCTACATTTTCGTAGTCATACTGAAAATATATTTTGACTCTTTTTTAAGTAGAATTAAAATATGTTATTAAAAGTGATGAATCATTCATGGATATTTAGATATTGAACAAACTTTCTTCATCTGAATGAACTTTATCTAAAAATGTGTCTATGTTTCAGTTTTTTTAGGTTTTTTTCAGTGTTTTCAATTTGTAGAGGTACGAGTCTTAAAAAAAATGTTTCGAATTATTATATTTAGCACCTCTATTAATTGAAAACACTGAAAAACAAACATTGTAACTGTTAAAATAGACATTAACAAGCTAGAGTTAATCATATTGGGGCAGATGAACTGAAAATTAAACAAAACTGAATCAATGAATACAGGGTGTTTCAGAAGGAAGTGCAAATATTTTGGGAAGTTGCAGTATGGATGATTCTAAATTAAAAAATGTCATATGAGCTTGTCAGATAGGGTCATTATAATATTTTTTTACATAAATTATTGAAATTATAAGATTTATTATAGTACGAGAAATAACATTGTTGATTTTTAATAATATCAATTTAAATTAAACAAATTTACTGTATTCATCCAGTATTCATCTATACTGTATTTACTTGTATTACACCCTGTATTCATTGATTCAGTTTTGTTTAATTTTCAGTTCATCTGCCCAAATATGATTAACTTTTGCTTGTTAATGTCTATTTTAACAGTTACAATGTCTGCTTTTCTGTGTTTTCAATTTGTAGAGGTATGCGTCTTAAAAAAATGTTTCGAATTAACATATTTGACACCTCTATTAATTGAAAACACTGAAAAACAGACATCGTAACTGTTAAAACAGACATTAACAAACATGAGTTAATCATATTGGGGCAGACGAATTGAAAATTATTCAAAACTGAATTAATATAAATTAATATTTCGTTTCTGAATTATGGTGGAGGAGCCGGGCTCAGGAAAATTATCGTTTTTTGAGTTTTCTTTTGTAACTACATAAATAGAAATAACTAACGTAATTTTATCGCTAAAGAATTTATGTAGAAGCTTGTTCCCGAGTATCTAATTTCTTTGACGAAATTTCATCGCTAAAGAATTTAGTTAGAAGCTTATTCTTGAGTGCCTTATTTCTTTAATTGGAAATTATATTTCAACTGTGCACAAAAACGCATTTGAAAAAGTATAAAAAAAACAAAAGGCACTTTCTCGTTGCCACTTCTTTAGCTCTACAACACAGCGTTTATAAATTTTCAGTACAACGTTTCGTTTCGAAGAAACCATCATCAACTTTGTATTTTTATATGGATAGTAAATAAAGTACACTCGGTATTAAATAGCATTTCCTACACGATATTTTCCTATACGAATTCAACAATTTATATCACAGTAAGGTTTCTCATGTTTAGTAAATTATTTAGCGATGAATGGCGTTAATTATTTCTATTTAAGTAGTTGAAAGCAAAACCAAAAAAACGAGAATTTTCATGTACCCGGCTCCTCCACCATAATTCAAAACGACATATTTATTTGCATTAATTCAATTTTGGTTAATTTTCAATTCATCTGCCCAATCATAACTTACTCTTAATTGTTAATGCCTGTTTCAATAGTTACATCGTCTGTTTTTCAATGTTTTCAATTTACAGTGTGAGAATAATACATTATAAGTGTCGCAAGTGTAAATGGGTAATTGTAAAGTGTAAAGTATAAAGTTTTACATTTTAATCTGGATTCTTTTAAGGTTTTGGTACCAAATAGGCTATTATATTGTGTAAAATAAGACAGTTAATATAAAAGTACACAGACAAGCCCAGGCTTTTGTGGAGTACTTTGTACGCATTTTTGATAATAAATTGGAAAATTTGAATTATCTAAGCTTCTAACTAAATTCTTTAGGGATGAAATTTCGTAAAAGAATTGAGATACTCGAGAACAAGCTTATAACTAGATTATTTAGCGTTGAAATTTCGTTAATTATTTCTATTTAAATAGTTAAAAACAAAACCTAAAAAACGAGAATTTTCATGTACCCGGCTCCTCCACCATAATGCGAAACGACATATTTATTTGCATTAATTGAATTTTTGTCAATTTTCAATTAATCTGCCCAATTATAACTTACACTTATTTCTTAATGACTATTTCAATAGTTGCATCATCTGTTTTTCAGTGTTTTCAATTTACAGTGTGAGTATAATACATTATAAGTGTCGCAAATGTAAATGGGTAATTATAAAGGTATTTAGATTTTAATCTGGATTCTAGATTTTAATTTTTTGGTGCAGAATAGGCTATTATTTGGTATAGGATAAAACAGTTAATATAAAACTACACAGACAAGCTTTTGTGGAAAACGTTACTTTGTACGCATTTTTGATAATAAATTAGAAAATTTGAATTATCTGCATACAATAATACAAACAAAAACGTATATGATGGATTTCAGGCTGTATGTATTTACGCACAATTTTTTTGCTGCACATTAAAAATATTTAGAGTAAAGTGAGCCAACAAGTGATAAGTGATAAAAAAGTGATAAAAAAATCATATTTCATAAAACCATATTCGTGCTTAAAAGCACAATTGAAGATTGTTAATATACATGATGGATTTTTTTCGCTGCACATTAAAAATATTTAGAGTAAAGTGAGCCAACAAGTGATACATTTGGACGAATATGTTTTTTTATGAAAAAACATTTTTTTATAAAAACATATTCGTGCTTAAATGCACACTTGAGGATTGTTAATATACGTGATGATTTTTTTTGCTGCACATTAAAAATATTTAGAGTAAAGTGAGCCAACAAGTGATAAGTGATAAAAAAGTGATATAAAAATCATATTTCATAAAACCATATTCGTGCTTAAAAGCACAATTGAAGATTGTTAATATACATGATGGATTTTTTTCGCTGCACATTAAAAATATTTAGAGTAAAGTGAGCCTACAAGTGATACATTTGGACGAATATGTTTTTTTATGAAAAATCATTTTTTTATAAAAACATATTCGTGCTTAAATGCACACTTGAGGATTGTTAATATACGTGATGGATTTTTTTTGCTGCACATTAAAAATATTTAGAGTAAAGTGAGCCAACAAGTGATAAGTGATAAAAAAGTGATAAAAAAATCATATTTCATAAAACCATATTCGTGCTTAAAAGCACAATTGAAGATTGTTAATATACATGATGGATTTTTTTCGCTGCACATTAAAAATATTTAGAGTAAAGTGAGCCTACAAGTGATACATTTGGACGAATATGTTTTTTTATGAAAAATCATTTTTTTATAAAAACATATTCGTGCTTAAATGCACACTTGAGGATTGTTAATATACGTGATGATTTTTTTTGCTGCACATTAAAAATATTTAGAGTAAAGTGAGCCAACAAGTGATAAGTGATAAAAAAGTGATAAAAAAATCATATTTCATAAAACCATATTCGTGCTTAAAAGCACAATTGAAGATTGTTAATATACATGATGGATTTTTTTCGCTGCACATTAAAAATATTTAGAGTAAAGTGAGCCTACAAGTGATACATTTGGACGAATATGTTTTTTTATGAAAAATCATTTTTTTATAAAAACATATTCGTGCTTAAATGCACACTTGAGGATTGTTAATATACGTGATGATTTTTTTTTGCTGCACATTAAAAATATTTAGAGTAAAGTGAGCCAACAAGTGATAAGTGATAAAAAAGTGATAAAAAAATCATATTTCATAAAACCATATTCGTGCTTAAAAGCACAATTGAAGATTGTTAATATACATGATGGATTTTTTTCGCTGCACATTAAAAATATTTAGAGTAAAGTGAGCCAACAAGTGATACATTTGGACGAATATGTTTTTTTATGAAAAATCATTTTTTTATAAAAACATATTCGTGCTTAAATGCACACTTGAGGATTGTTAATATACGTGATGGATTTTTTTTGCTGCACATTAAAAATATTTAGAGTAAAGTGAGCCAACAAGTGATAAGTGATAAAAAAGTGATAAAAAATCATATTTCATAAAACCATATTCGTGCTTAAAAGCACAATTGACGATTGTTAATATACGTGATGGATTTTTTTTGCTGCACATTAAAAATATTTACAGTAAAGTGAGCCAACAAGTGATACATTTAGGCGAATATGTTTTTTTATGAAAAATCATGTTTTATAAAAACATATTCGTGCTTAAATGCGCAATTGAGGATTGTTAATATACGTGATGGATTTGTTAAATTTGCATTGATTAGTGGCATTATAAGATTGAAAGCACTCACCTGCGCCAATTTCCTCGACGTGCGACCCTTTCACTCCCCCAAAAAAAAATTAATCGGGGATGCTCCTCCAGGGGGTGTATCTCACTCGTCCCACGGCCGGGGGTTGCGCGGCGCCCGTCGGGTTGCAATCAATCGCTGGTCGACGTCAGCCCCGATTAATGCGTCTTCTCCGGGGGTTGAAGGCTGGACGGCTCACTTGGCGCTCATCCTCAGTGCGGGTCGTGCCGAAACGTTGTGCGTTCCGTGTGCGGGTCTGTTTGTGGCGGTCTTCCCTGGCGGACGTTACTGGCGCACTAGTAGATTTGTCGGGTGTTATGAGAAGTGAAACCAGTGTATTAAGCATCATCCAGGGGCGGGATCAGACCTCGCCACCCTGTGTTTAACTTCTAACGGTTCGCGACTGCGCAATCCCGCACCCTACAGATCAACCCCGCGTGTTTGTCATTCGGTTTAGAATGTAACCTCTTTTTTCCCACTCGCATTCATCCCCGGCGCTTCCGGCGTCTAGTGCCGCGCGCACTGCGCCCCCCACCCCCGCACACACGCACCCCCGCGTGCCGGCGACGTTTCGCACCCCTTTCCCCCAAAAACCGGACTCCTCCGGCGAATAATTTCGTTAACCCACTCTGCATGCGGACTTCTTAATCTGTTTCGAGTCTTGGGGGTGTCGGCGATTTTTTTCACATTCTAAACATGGGGGTTGATTTGTGGTGGTTGGCGGAGCGCCGTCGCCATTGGCCGCGACGCACTAATCCCATTGGTCTGACGTGGTCTTTACTCGCATTGGCGCCCCTCCACGCGACTCCGGTCCGGTGACCTCTGCTGTGGCTCCGGGATTCCGGGCGACGTCGTCCCAGCAACCCCATTATTCAATATCCGGGGATGCGGGGGCGCCGGAGGGCTGCTACGAAGACGGCGACGCACCAGATCGCAGGAATGGCAAGTATGGCGTTCTTCTTCCAAAACTGAAAGATTACAAGAAAAAAATAAGATATACAAGATACGTAAGATAACAATAAGATGACTTTAAAACATTCACTTGCCAAAATTCATATTAAATTTTAGTACGTTTTAGCGTTTTTGCATAGATTAAATAGCTATTATTCAGCTGTTACGGAATTTCGGAATTTAAATCGCTGTACATTGTGGTGGATGCGCCGGGCTCACAACATACAAATTAACTTGATGGAATTTTCCTCAAGTAGTATTTCGTTTTTATTTGTGTTCGAGTGGCTTTGATAAATAATTATAGAATGTGGCAGACCAACCATGCATAATTTAAATAACTGTATACTTAAATTACAAATTATAACTTCGTTAATATGATTTAATCTAATAATCTATTACACTACTGATTTTTTTTCCAGAAATTTAATGACTGTTTCTAAGTACATCTAAGGTACTAATTACAGAACTAATGCTGGTTTTCTTCTAGTAGCTCTACATTTTGAACTACAATAACACGTTTTTTTATATAAAAAACAATATTTGAAATTATTATTCAAAGTATTACAAAGAGTCTTTAAAAACTAACCAAAGAACATTTGAAATCTGGCAGAAATTGTCCAAATTTTTGAAAAATATTTTTAAATTTATCGTGAGTTTTCTTAATATACACGGTGGTCACTTTTACGACGCCCACCATTAGGATCTATTAAACGGAAGTATATACAAAGTTGGTCAAATGGGATGAAACTTTCCCATTTTTGTGCCTTTCAATATACTGAAACGAAATCCGGGATATCTTGCACAGTACCTGAAATATTGCTGAAAAACTGAAAAACTTCAATTTTCCTGTAATAACTTTTTTTACTTTTGAAGGAAATTTTACGAAACTTGGCACAATTTACATACATTACATCTTTATACATTTTTAGACGTGAGCTTTCTGATGACAGTACCAAACATTTTCTGCGCCAACTAGATGCCCAAATTTTCATACTCAACTTTTGATTTTCTTATGAGCGTAATATTGGATTTTAATAGCATTCAAAAGAGCGAAAAATTCCAATTTCAACTATGTATTACACATGGGTAATCTGACATTATTTATCACCAAAAATTGATAATTTAAAAATTTGTTGCAAATATCAAACTGCTGTGGACTGCTCTAAACATCAAGTGCCATGGAATAACAAATTACCATTTTGACATTTCTTCCTACAAAGAAAATAACTTCTGAGTAATTTTATTGTGTATAAAGTGCAAAAAGGAGATAACATCTTTGATTAGGAAAAATGGCAAGATATTATCCTCAACATAAAAAAAATGACATGTACAATCTCTATAATGTAATATCTTACATTATATTTCCATTGCCAAGATTGCAAATCATAAATCATATAGTATTCATTAAATAATCTGATCAAATACCATTCTTGAATTAAAATTTAGGATATTTAATTATTGCCAGTTTCACTAATCAATGATATTATCTCATTTTTTTGCACTTTATACACAATAAAATTACTCAGAAGTTATTTTATTTGTATGAAGAAATGTTTAGATTTTTAGAGCAGTCAACAGCAGTTTGATATTTGCAACAAATTTTTAAATTATTAATTTTTGACAGTTAATAATGTCAGATTACCCATGTGTTATACATGGTTGAAATCGAAATTTTCGCTCTTTTGAATGCTATTAAAATCCAATATTGCTAAACTTATTGAGATTGATCGTTATTTACCTATATAGACAAAAGTAAGAACTATGCACCAAATTTTGAGAGAAATGTTCTAATTGTTTAAGACAATCCTTCGAAACTTGGTATTCGTAAATCGAATATTTCCAAGTTTCAAAGCTTCAAACTTAAGAATATCTCCAAATTTTGCAGAAATATTTTTAAATTTATCATGAATTTTCTCAATTTTATTACTCATCTAAAACAAGAAGAGATTTTAGATTACGATTTAAAAGATTGATAAGAAATCTTTATATTTGGATTGTGATAAGTCAGTCCAAATTTATAAAGATTCATTCAAAAATTGATATGCCACAAGAAAATTGAAGATTCGGGGAAAATTTAAAAATATTAAGTGGCAGAAAAATTTTAAATTGCCAAATTTCGAGATGTGCTAAATTGTCAATTTTCAATAATTAGATTATAATTCTGCAAAAATTAGAATGATTTCTGATTTCTGATTTCTGAAATTTGAAATATTTTTGAATTTGAAACATTCAAATTTAGATATACGCTGAAGTTAAATGACAATTTTCAATAATCAGATTATTTCTCTCAAATTTTATGCCATAGTTGAGAATGTGTGATACATATAAAATGCTACTCCAAAATTTAGAAAGTTTGCTCATAATTTAAAACGAAATTTAAATTGGAATTCGGAGAATAATTGGCAAATTTATAAATATTTCTATAAAATTGAGTAAATTTCAGCTAAATATCAAGTTTGAAAATCATGGAAGTAGATTTGGCGGATACTTGTTTAAACTCCATTATTATGACTGGGTAAATAACGGACGTTTGAGTGAGACTTTTGAGCAGATGAATAATGATTTCATCACATTATTCATCTGCCCGATGAAGACACTGTGTGTCGAAAATGTCGCAGACAATACAATATTTTTTTAACTGAAAACGTGCGTTATTTACCCAGTCATAAGTTTGAACATGCTCTCTGCAATAATCCGCTCTAATTTTAGGCTATTAGTGCATAATTTATGAAGATGTAGCCATTCTCACATAAATCTAGTACAACAAATTGGGCTACAATATCAATTTAATATAGCAATATCAATATGTTTGTACTAGATTTATGTGAGCATGACTGTACGTTAACAAATAATACTATGATAAAATTGGAAAACAAAGTAATCAAATTTATCTGTACTTTATAAATTTGGCTTGTACTGGAAATATTCCTAAATTTGAAACTGCTAAATTTGAAAATGTGCTGTCAATTTTCAATAATATAATTTTAAATATAAATTTAAATATAAATCAATAATTTTAAATAATGAGAATATTTCGCTAACATGTTATGCCATAGGTTAGAATAAGTGATATATTTTAAAATGTTCCTCTACAATTAAGAATATTTACTTAACATTTAAATGGATTGGTATTGGAATTCACAGAATGCATACACGCGGAAGACAATTTTTGTCCTGTAAAATTGGGAAAATTTGTGCCAAATATCAACCTGGAGTTAAAATGTGGGAAATTAATGGAAATTAATGTTACATTCACAATTACCACATTGAAATAATAGAAAAACGTTAAACAAATTCAGGGAAGAAAACAAAAATGGAAAACTTTGTTGGGCAGTGTTACTATTCTATGAGAAAATTTCATATTTTTATTTATCGAATCCTCAAGTATAATATATAAAATTACCCATTCCATGTATCATGTATCATATCATATATCATATAGTATAATAAAGTTAAATTAAAATAAATACTTGTAACAACCTTAAATATAAATTTCTACTGGGGTTTTAAGACATTTTTTAATGAATTGGCACATTCTTTGCATTAAAGTTAAAAAATGTATGTATTTTTTTCGAAAATAATTGCCACAGAAAGTAATGCAATTTGGAAAATCAAAAAGCGTACTGTGATTGTCATGAATAGTATTAAAAATTGGATCTCAATATATTGTATGCAATTTTGGAAATTATTGTGATAAAAAGATAGAAAATTTGGAAAATTTTAAGCAAGTTTTAATGGAATTGTGAAGAAGTTTGATTTTGTTAAATACTTGTGGTCGATTAACGTATTCAACAACCTAAAATACAAATTTCTACTGGAATTTTAAGATATTTTGTAATGAACTGACACATTCTTTGCATTAAAGTTGAAAAATGTATGTAATTTTTTCAAAAATAATTGCCACAGAAAGTAATGCAATTTGAAAAATAAAAAAGCGTACTGTGATTGTCATGAAAAGTATTAAAATTGGATCTTAATATATTTTACGCAATTTCGAAAATTATTGTCATAAAAACATGGAAAATTTGGAAAAATTTAAGCAAATTTTAATGGAATTGTGAAGAAGTTTGATTTTGTTGAATGCTTGTGCTCTGATTAATATATTCAACAACCTTAAATATAAATTTCTAGTGGGGTTTTAAGACTTTTTTTTAATGAATTGACACATTCATTGCATTAAAGTTGAAAAATGTATGTATTTTTTTCGAAAATAATTGCCACAGAAAGTACTGCAATTTGGAAAATAAACCAGGGTACCGTGATTGTCTTGAAAGTGTTAAAAATGGATCTTAATATATTTTACGCAATTTAAAAAAAAATGGAAAATTTGGAGAATTTTAAACAAATTTTAATGGAATTGTGAAGATATTTAATTTTGTTGAATGCTTGTGGTCTGATTACTACTTATTTGGATTTGTATCTACGACATTAAGACCAGGGGTGGAATAAATCATGATTTGGAAAATCAAAAAACAATGATTTGGAAAAGCAAAAATCAATGATTTGGAAAATCAAAAATCAAGATTATATACTAGATGTATGTGAGCATGACTGTATATTAACAAATAATAATATGAAAAATTGGAAAACAAAGTAATCAAATGTATCTGTTTTTATAACTTTGGCATTTACTGGAAATATTCCTAAATTTTAAACTGCTAAAATTGAAAATGTGCTGAAGTTTCTAATGTCAATTTTCAATAATTAGAATATTTCTCTTACATATTATGCCATAGGTTAGAATTTGTGATATATTGTATAAGTGTTCCTCTACAATTAAGAACATTTACTTAACATTTAAATGGATTGGTATTGGAATTCAGAGAATGCACACCCGTGGAAGACAATTTTTGTTCTGTAAAATTGGGAAAATTTGTGCCAAATATCAAGCTGGAATTTTATCAAAATATTTCAAAAACTAATGTTACATTGACAATTACTACATTGAAATAAAAGAAAAACGTTAAGCAAATCCAAGAAAAAAACTAATGTTACATTGACAATTACCACATTGAAATAAAAGAAAAACGTTAAACAAATCCAAGGAAAAAACAAAATGGTAAATGTGTCGGGCAGTGTTATTATTGTATGAGAAAACTACATATTTTTAATTATCAAATCCTTAAGTATTATTAAATACTTAATATATTTTTCGCAATTTCGAAAATTATTGTCATATAAAGATGTAAAATCTGGAAACTTTTAAGTAAATTTTATTGGAATTGTGAACAAATTTTATTTTGTTGAATGCTTGTGATCTGATTACCACTTATTTTTGTTTGTAATTATGATATTAAGACCAGGGGTGGAATAAATCATGATTTGGAAAATCAAAAATCAAAGATTTGGAAAATAAAAAAAACAATTATTTAAAACAAATCAAATTTATCATGGTTTGTGTGATTTTTTTTATATTTCACTTTTGACAACACATTAGTAACAACAGTTGTTTGCTTTATTGTGTTTTGGAAGCCCAAGATTTTTTGTTTGTTTTTATAATTACACTTTAAAATATATATGCCTTTGAAGATGGTTTTTAAAATAAACCGAAACTAGTTAATAAAATTAAAATACATAGTAAGTACTGAATTCACCAACCTTAAATATAAATTTCTACTGGGGTTTTAAGACATTTTTTAATGAATTGACACATTCTTGGCATTAAAGTTGAAAAATGTATGTAATTTTTTCTAAAATAATTGCCACAGAAAGTAATGCAATTTGGAAAATCAAAAAGCGTACTGTGATTATCATGAAAAATATTAAAAATTGGATCTTAATATATTTTACGCAATTTCGAAAATTATTGTCATAAAAAGATGGAAAATTGGAAAATTTTAATAAAATTTTAATGAAATTGTGAACTAGGTTGATTTTGTTGAATGCTTGTGGTCGATTAATATATTCAACAACCTTAAATATAAATTTCTACAGAGGTTTTAAGTCATTGTTTAATAAATTGGCACATTCTTTGCATTAAAGTTGAAAAATGTATGTAATTTTTTCGAAAATAATTGCTACAGAAAGTAATGCAATTTGGAAAATAGAAAAAGGGTACTGTGATTGTCATGAAAAGTATTAAAAATTGGATCTTAATATACTTTACGCAATGTCGAAATTATTGTCATAAAAACATGGAAAATTTGGAAAATTTTAATGGAATTGTGAGAAAGTTTGATTTCGTTGAACACTTGTGGTCGATTAACATATTCAACAACCTAAAATATAAATTTCTACTGAGGTTTTAAGTCATTGTTTAATAAATTGGCACATTCTTTGCATTAAAGTTGAAAAATGTATGTAATTTTTTCGAATATAATTGATACAGAAAGTAATGCAATTTGAAAAATAAAAAAGGGTACTGTGATTGTCATGAAAAGAATTAAAAATTGGATCTTAATACATTTTACGCAATTTCGAAAATTATTGTCATAAAGACATGGAAAATTTGGAAAATTTTGAGCAAATTTTAATGGAAATATGCAGAAGTTTGAGTTTGTTGAATGCCTGTGGTCGATTAACATATTCAACAACCTAAAATATAAATTTCTACTGGAGTTTTAAGATATTTTGTAATGAACTGACACATTCTTTGCATTAAAGTTGAAAAATGTATGTAATTTTTTTGAAAATAATTGCCACAGAAAGTAATGCAATTTAGAAAATAAAAAAGCGTACTGTGATTGTCATGAAAAGTATTAAAATTGGATCTTATCATATTTTATGCAATTTCGAAAATTATTGTCACAAAAACATGGAAAATTTGGAAAATGTTTAGCAAATTTTAATGGAATTGTGAAGAAGTTTGATTTTGTTGAATGCTTGTGGTCTGATTAACATATTCAACAACCTTAAATATAAATATCTACTGGGGTTTTAAGACATTTTTTAATGAATTGGCACATTATCTGCATTAAAGTTGAAAAATGTATGTTATTTTTTCAAAAATAATTGCCACAGAAAGTACTGCAATTTGGAAAATAAACCAGGGTACCGTGATTGTCTTGAAAGTGTTAAAAATGGATCTTAATATATTTTACGCAATTTAAAAAAAAATGGAAAATTTGGAGAATTTTAAACAAATTTTAATGGAATTGTGAAGATATTTAATTTTGTTGAATGCTTGTGGTCTGATTACTACTTATTTGGATTTGTATCTACGACATTAAGACCAGGGGTGGAATAAATCATGATTTGGAAAATCAAAAAACAATGATTTGGAAAAGCAAAAATCAATGATTTGGAAAATCAAAAATCAAGATTATATACTAGATGTATGTGAGCATGACTGTATATTAACAAATAATAATATGAAAAATTGGAAAACAAAGTAATCAAATGTATCTGTTTTTATAACTTTGGCATTTACTGGAAATATTCCTAAATTTTAAACTGCTAAAATTGAAAATGTGCTGAAGTTTCTAATGTCAATTTTCAATAATTAGAATATTTCTCTTACATATTATGCCATAGGTTAGAATTTGTGATATATTGTATAAGTGTTCCTCTACAATTAAGAACATTTACTTAACATTTAAATGGATTGGTATTGGAATTCAGAGAATGCACACCCGTGGAAGACAATTTTTGTTCTGTAAAATTGGGAAAATTTGTGCCAAATATCAAGCTGGAATTTTATCAAAATATTTCAAAAACTAATGTTACATTGACAATTACTACATTGAAATAAAAGAAAAACGTTAAGCAAATCCAAGAAAAAAACTAATGTTACATTGACAATTACCACATTGAAATAAAAGAAAAACGTTAAACAAATCCAAGGAAAAAACAAAATGGTAAATGTGTCGGGCAGTGTTATTATTGTATGAGAAAACTACATATTTTTAATTATCAAATCCTTAAGTATTATTAAATACTTAATATATTTTTCGCAATTTCGAAAATTATTGTCATATAAAGATGTAAAATCTGGAAACTTTTAAGTAAATTTTATTGGAATTGTGAACAAATTTTATTTTGTTGAATGCTTGTGATCTGATTACCACTTATTTTTGTTTGTAATTATGATATTAAGACCAGGGGTGGAATAAATCATGATTTGGAAAATCAAAAATCAAAGATTTGGAAAATAAAAAAAACAATTATTTAAAACAAATCAAATTTATCATGGTTTGTGTGATTTTTTTTATATTTCACTTTTGACAACACATTAGTAACAACAGTTGTTTGCTTTATTGTGTTTTGGAAGCCCAAGATTTTTTGTTTGTTTTTATAATTACACTTTAAAATATATATGCCTTTGAAGATGGTTTTTAAAATAAACCGAAACTAGTTAATAAAATTAAAATACATAGTAAGTACTGAATTCACCAACCTTAAATATAAATTTCTACTGGGGTTTTAAGACATTTTTTAATGAATTGACACATTCTTGGCATTAAAGTTGAAAAATGTATGTAATTTTTTCTAAAATAATTGCCACAGAAAGTAATGCAATTTGGAAAATCAAAAAGCGTACTGTGATTATCATGAAAAATATTAAAAATTGGATCTTAATATATTTTACGCAATTTCGAAAATTATTGTCATAAAAAGATGGAAAATTGGAAAATTTTAATAAAATTTTAATGAAATTGTGAACTAGGTTGATTTTGTTGAATGCTTGTGGTCGATTAATATATTCAACAACCTTAAATATAAATTTCTACAGAGGTTTTAAGTCATTGTTTAATAAATTGGCACATTCTTTGCATTAAAGTTGAAAAATGTATGTAATTTTTTCGAAAATAATTGCTACAGAAAGTAATGCAATTTGGAAAATAGAAAAAGGGTACTGTGATTGTCATGAAAAGTATTAAAAATTGGATCTTAATATACTTTACGCAATGTCGAAATTATTGTCATAAAAACATGGAAAATTTGGAAAATTTTAATGGAATTGTGAGAAAGTTTGATTTCGTTGAACACTTGTGGTCGATTAACATATTCAACAACCTAAAATATAAATTTCTACTGAGGTTTTAAGTCATTGTTTAATAAATTGGCACATTCTTTGCATTAAAGTTGAAAAATGTATGTAATTTTTTCGAATATAATTGATACAGAAAGTAATGCAATTTGAAAAATAAAAAAGGGTACTGTGATTGTCATGAAAAGAATTAAAAATTGGATCTTAATACATTTTACGCAATTTCGAAAATTATTGTCATAAAGACATGGAAAATTTGGAAAATTTTGAGCAAATTTTAATGGAAATATGCAGAAGTTTGAGTTTGTTGAATGCCTGTGGTCGATTAACATATTCAACAACCTAAAATATAAATTTCTACTGGAGTTTTAAGATATTTTGTAATGAACTGACACATTCTTTGCATTAAAGTTGAAAAATGTATGTAATTTTTTTGAAAATAATTGCCACAGAAAGTAATGCAATTTAGAAAATAAAAAAGCGTACTGTGATTGTCATGAAAAGTATTAAAATTGGATCTTATCATATTTTATGCAATTTCGAAAATTATTGTCACAAAAACATGGAAAATTTGGAAAATGTTTAGCAAATTTTAATGGAATTGTGAAGAAGTTTGATTTTGTTGAATGCTTGTGGTCTGATTAACATATTCAACAACCTTAAATATAAATATCTACTGGGGTTTTAAGACATTTTTTAATGAATTGGCACATTATCTGCATTAAAGTTGAAAAATGTATGTTATTTTTTCAAAAATAATTGCCACAGAAAGTAATGCAATTTGAAAAATAAAAAAGCGTACTGTGATTGTCATGAAAAGTATTAAAAATTGGATCTTAATATATTTTACGCAATTTCTAAAATTATTGTCATAAAATGATGGAAAATTGGAAAATTTTAAGCAAGTTTTAATGGAATTGTGAAGAAGGTTGATTTTGTTGAATGCTTGTGCTCTGATTAATATATATAATAACCTTAAATATTAATTTCTACTGGGGTTTTAAGACATTTTTTAATAAATTGGCACATACTTTGTATTAAAGTTGAAAAATGTATGACAATTTTCCGAAAATAATTGCCACAGAAAGTAATGCAATTTGGAAAATAGAAAAAGGGTACTGTGATTGTCATGAAAAGAATTAAAAATTGGATCTTAATACATTTTACGCAATTTCGAAAATTATTGTCATAAAAAGATGGAAAATTGGAAAATTTTAATCAATTTTTAATGGAATTGTGAAGAAGTTTGATTTTGTTGAATGCTTGTGGTCTGATTAACATATTCAACAACCTCAAATATAAATTTTTACTGCGGTTTTAAGACATTTTTTAATGAATTGACACATTCTTTGTATTAAAGTTGAAAAATGTATGTATTTTTTTCTAAAATAATTGCCACAGAAAGTAATACAATTTTTAAAATAAAAAAGGGTACTGTGATTGTCATGAAAAGTATTAAAAATTGGATCTTAATATATTTTAACATATTATTATTATATTATTATTAACATATTCAACAATCTTAAATATAAATATCTATTGGGGTTTTAAGACATGTTTTAATATATTGACACATTCTTTGCATTAAAGATGAAAATGTATATAATTTTTTCAAAAATAATTGCCACAAAAGTACTGCAATTTGGAAAATAAAAAAGCGTACTGTGATTGTCATGAAAAGTATTACAAATTAGATCGATAGGAATTTCGAAAATTATTGTCATAAAAACAAGGAAAATTTGGAATTTTTTAATGGAATTATGAAGAAATTTGATTTCGTTGAACGCTTATGTTTTTCGTCTGTGGTCGTTTAACATATTCAACAACCTTAAATATAAATTTTTACTCGGGTTTTAAGACATTTTTTAATAAATTGGCACATTCTTTGCATTAAAGTTGAAAAATGTATGTAATATTTTCGAAAATAATTGCCACAGAAAGTAATGCAATTGGGAAAATGAAAAAGCGTGCTGTGATTATCATGAAAAGTATTAAAAATTGGATCTTAATATATTCTACGCAATTTCGAAAATTATTGTCATAAAAAGGTGGAATTTTTTTAAACAAATTTTAATGGAATTGTGTAGATATTTAATTTTTTTGAATGTTTGTAGTCTGATTATCACTTATTTGTATTTGTAATTATGACATTAAGGCCAGTGGTGGAATAAATCATGATTTGTAAAATCAAAAATCAATGATTTGGAGAAACAAAAATCATTTATTTAAAAATAATCAAATATATCATGGTTTATGTGATTTTTTTATATTTCACTTTTGACTACACACTTATTAACAAAAGTTGTTTACTTTATTTTGTTTTGGAAGTCCTAGAAGTTTGTCCCTGCAATTCATTAAAACCCAGTATCATTCATATTGAAAACTTTTGTAATTTGTAAGGAATACGATAATAATAACCACATCCGTAATTTTGTAATTTTTGCCGTAACATTTTGTAATTTGTAAGGAATGTGATAATAATTACCACATTCCGTAATTTTATTGTCTCACGTTGTATTGTCCTATCAGTATTTTATATTTATCTTACTTGTTTTTGTATACCTTTTGTATTAGATTTGATTTGTTTAAAGCACTATTTTGCAAACACCAATAAAGAATTATTATTATTATTATTATTATTAATAAATAATTATTAATATTATTATAAATAATAATAATAATAATTTATTGATGTTTCTGACACTAGTATGTCTTACACAGGTCAAATTAAATTACACATCGATAACAAATCGAAACGGTCATATAAGTAATAGCTTACATCAAAGAAAGAAAAATACAATAAAATCTATAATCTAGTTTGACTTGTTCCAGTCATTCCCTGCATATATTTTAAACTCGCCCCATGTATAGAATGTGCAATAGAGTGAGTTTCACTTGAGATTTAAAAGCCTTTACGTCCAGTTGCCGCACACTCTGTGGTAGCGCACATCACATATGTGATGTACAAAAACTACTATTCTTATCGACA
The DNA here is from genome assembly GCA_951805005.1 of Othius punctulatus. Lineage (NCBI taxonomy): Eukaryota > Metazoa > Arthropoda > Insecta > Coleoptera > Staphylinidae > Othius > Othius punctulatus. Next base: position 5,141,249 of record OX638139.1, on the reverse strand, counting down.
TCAAGAAAATCCGTCTGCATCTATCCAAAATATGACATCTCGTAGGATCTGGTTTCAAAGTTATAATGGAATAAAAATTTGAGGAGAATATAATATTTACGAAAAAGTATCTCTCAAGAAACTTTAAATGTTCCAGCAAATTTCACTCACACAAATGAAAAAAAAATGGGGAGAACGTGAGATTTTAATAGTTTAATTAAACAGTCGGTTACACACCAAACGATTCGCGAGCGGAATGTCGGCCACCCACACATGCACCGCGCAAAAAAGAACCCCGGAATCGAATTAGTCCGGGAAACGCGCACACAAACTCCGGTTGGGGCAGTCCTTCGAGGGCCGCTATGTAATTCAGCGCAGCGCACCATCGCCGAATTATAATTGCTCATATCACTTACACATACGTGTGTAATTCGATGTAACCGCGGCCGTATGCATTCTACATACGTATACGTATGCAGAATGGCATTGCATCCGCAACCTCGTCCAGTTCAGTGGTCCGGTCGCTTTGCTTTGCCATTTCGCCGTTAATGCGCCGCATTGTTCGCCCAAATTCGTGTTAATAATGTAAATAATTCCGATGGGTTTATCTCATTGCGCTCAACGACAACGCCGAAAACTCCGCCGCGCGGAATTAACGCGATGGATATGGGTAGTTTTTTTTTTTTCATTGCACTCTTCCTTGCGCTGCACTGAATTGCAATTACAATTACAGCACAGCCTGTGCCCGTGCAGAATTTACATGGCCAAATAATGTTTTACGAATAATTGTTTAATCACAATATTTAACTATCTCGAACGGTTTGGTTAGCTGCAGTCTTCGGACTACAGTCAGACGGTCTGTCAACAGTTTGGCAGACGTCAGGTTGTAAGAACCTAATAATATTAAAGTCCATAATTTTACGAACAAAACTGCGTAAATATCATATCAGGCCGCGGCAGACGACGCGTTGGCCCAGCGAGGTCAGTCATTTTGCTGACTTCTTAATTTTAGGCAAATGTAAATAAGCACACGATCAAAATGATGGCACAGAAATAGGTCGTGGGAATACGACGGGAACTCGAAACGGCGATTGCGTAATTCGGTGACACGTATGGGATTGCGTCACCTTGCAGCGGAACGCAGATTTAGCATAGGACAGGGGAAGAAGAGTAAAAAGTGGGGAACAGTATAAATAGAAGTGCGGAACTTAAACGAGAGGAGTTAGATGTACCGATCGAGACAGGACGTCACGCTGTCCGACGACGACTCATATACTTTAAACATTAATTCCTCAGGTGAATATATAACACAAGTTTATCAAATGTAATTCACACTAACAATTCTAAAGTAATTTATCCATAATAATGTAACCTATCTAGTGATATTACCGCGCCTTGCCGCTGGTAATGAACGAAGTTTAATAAAGGTATGAAATGTACGGAGCCTCACGCCACTAAATGCGCAGTTGAACCTAACTGCATTTTATACCTTGTCCTGACAATATTTTCGTACTGACAGGAGAATATTGTAACATGCCTTCCTTTCCGTCGTCGCAAAACATTTGATCAAATGTAATTCACACTAACAATTCTAAAGTAATTTATCCATAATAATGTAACCTATCTAGTGATATTACCGCGCCTTGCCGCTGGTAATGAACGAAGTTTAATAAAGGTATGAAATGTAGGGAGCCTCACGCCACTAAATGCGGAGTTGAACCTAACTGCATTTTATACCTTGTCCTGACAATATTTTCGTACTGACAGGAGAATATTGTAATATGCCTTCCTTTCCTCGTCGCAAACATTTGATAAACAGTGTGGCCTCATTAATCAATAGGTAGTTAAATAAAAAGTTGCGTCAGGTGAACATAACTTAATAACTTCGATATAAATAATTCAATAATATTTGTAATTAAATCGTATAATTAAACTTGCTCAGCCCTCCGATATTCAAGAAATCTCAGAATTATGAATGAATGAAACGAATGTTTGTATATGCTTAAGTAGATAGAAAAGTAGAAGTAGAATAAGAGCTTTATCATACTAATCAATAATCAATTTTGAATAACAATACCTATTAAAGTTTTTACGATCACATGGCTGATAATGTTGGTAGACGCGAGTACTAGCAATATCCCCGCATGAGGACACATTGGGTGCTTGAAGCACTGGAATCGCTTAAAGTACTTTATTGTGAAGTTATGTGATTCGTTCCTATCCACAAGGTGGCGTTGAAATACATTGGTAGGCACCGTGCTAATGAATTTCTAGGCAGTGATGACATGTATCAGATATCCTTCTCGGCACAATTTGAAGATTGTGGTGCATGAAGTCGCTAAGTAACACTTTGTAATTCCAACCGCAGTGTTAATAAGTTACTCAGTTTTGAAAATAAAATAAATCATTCAAATTCAAAGAATATAATAAATTTTCAATAATTATTAAACAAATCTATTCCAAAATTTAAATAAATATAACTAAATAAATAACGTCCAATTGGAGTAACAAAATTGTCTTTTATTTACCTGTCGCTTGTATAACCTTTTAAAATTAATAAATCATATGAAATCCATGTATCTGTGTTTTACTTGCTAACAAAAATTACTAACAGACACATTACCCATAAAACGAACCAAACTGAGTTATCACGATTTTGATTTAAAAATCAAACATAACGCAGAGTACTACCACTAAATCACGAGCCAAATCAATATTACAAATTACGAGAATTTGTAAATCACGAGCCAAATCAATTACTTGAATTATAAGAATTCATGTAATATGCAGTTAAAGAAATTAAATGCATCCAATTGCATTTAAGGATGAATTGCAGTTAAATAAATGCAATGAATAATAAATATTACAAATTATGAGAATTTTTACAACACCTGGGTTCGAACCGTTACAAGGTTGACAGACGTCACTATGACAGACGTCAGTTTGACAGACGTCAGTTTGACAGACGTCACTTTGACAGAAGTCAGGTTGACAGACGTCACTTTCACAGACGTCAGGTTGACAGACGTCACTTTGACAGACGTCAGATTGACAGAAGTCAGTTTGACAGACAGGCAGACTTCAACTTCAATTTTGACAAAGTAGTGCATGTAGTAAAAATAGTTTTTCAACTTAATTCTTAAAGTCCATGTCTCTGTGCGATTCTAAACTGCACACACCATTATATTTCGCTCGCATTAATCGAGTCGATAATATTCATCACTCTCGTGCACCCCTTGTTACTCTTAGCGGAAGCGAGTGGTGTGACCGGGGGGTGATTAGATGGGGATGATTGCTTACCGCCCGAACAGATATAACTCGGGCTGTTTGAGCACTGTGGGCCTCTGATTTCGGCGATGACCGACGAGTGGACAGGGGAGGGTTGCGGCCGGCGATGATTGATTTCGATTTGGTAACCCTGTCACGGCGACGTAAACGGCGTCCGCGGGAATTACCGAAAATTGTCTCTGATAAAGGTGGGCATTGCCCACAATTTATATCGTTGGAGCTGGAATTTATCGGACGAGGAGCTGCGTTCCATATTTTTTCAATTGCTTTTCTGGGGACGACCGTGATGATGAAGGCAGAAAAAAAGCTGCGATGGGCAAACAATTACTTTATTGAAATTTTGATAGATATTCAAGTTATAATAAAAAAATATATTATATAGCAATATAATATAACAATACTAGGACCTATAAAAATAAATGAAAATGAATATCGAAGAATGACAAATAAGGAATTGGAAGAGAAGATAGTTGGAAAGGCAGTAATAAGATATATTACAGCCCAAAGAATAAGATGGATAGGGCATGTATGGAGAGCAGAAGAAACATCAGCAATCAGAGCTATCATGGGATAGAAACCAAGCTGTAAACGAAGAAGAGGCAGACCACGTTGGTATGATGAAGTTGAAAAAGACCTCAGAGAAATGGGAATATTAGAGATAGGGAATAGAGAGATGGAAGAAAAAAGTAGAAGACTGAAAGAAATGGCGAGGTATAGTTAAAAGAGCGTTAATCATAGAAGGAGAGTAAAATAAGGACTAATTCACCTCAAAAATTGGATTGTGAAGACTTCCCAGGGGTAGCTAAATCCCAAAAGGGAGTGTAAAGACTTAATAATAATAATTGAGATCCTAATATGAATATTACAGTGTCAGGTCTGCTTTATTTTTATTTGGCTAAATCCCAATAGGAAGTGTAAAGTCTTAATAATAATAATAATTATGATTCTAATATGGATATGACCAGTATTGTAACAGATACTTTAGAAAAATGTATCTAGATACATATCTAGATACAAATTTGAAAATGTATATAGTTACAGATACAGATACATTTGAAAACTAAATCTTTGAATTTGAAAAAAAATTAGCTTCAGGTACACTAAACACAAATCAAATATTTAATTTTCGATAAATAAATTTTCAAATATTTCAGTAATAGGGTAACCTAACCTAATCTACTTTTGATTTTCTCGCATATTTAACACTGAAACTTTGTCAAATTTTCAGGAAATTTACCTAACCTAATCTACTTTTGATTTTCTCACATATTTAATACTGAAACATGTGTCAAATTTTCAGGAAAGTTAGCTTTACGTAAACTAAACACAAATCTAATATTAAATTTTCAATAAATAAATTTTCAAATATTTCCGAAGTACAGACCTAACCTAACCTACTTTTGATTTTCTTACATATTTAATACTGAAACTTTGTCAAATTTTCAGGAAAATTAGCTTCAAGTACACTTAACACAAAACTAATAATGAATATACAATAAATACATTTTCAAGAAATTCAGTAATAAAGATAACCTAAACTAACCTAAAGTAACCTAGCCTAACCTACTTTTGATTTTCTCACTCATTTAATAATGAAACTTTGTCAAATTTTCAGAAAAGTTAGCTTCAGGTACACTAACCACAAATCAAATATTTAATTTTCGATAAATAAATTTTCAAATACATCAGTAATAGAGCTAACCTAACCTAACCTACTTTTTCTCACATATTTAATACTGAATTTTGTCAAATTTTCAGGAAATTTAGCTTCAGGTACACTAAACACAAATCTAATATTTTATATACAATAAATAAATTTTCAAAAAATTCACTAATAGAGATAACCTAAAGTAACCTAAGGTAACCTAATTTTGATTTTCTCATTCATTTAAAACTGAAACTTTGTCAAATTCTAAGATAAGTTAGCTTCTCAGGTACACTAAACACAAATCAAATATTTAATTTTCGATAAATAAATTTTCAAATATTTCAGTAATAGGGTAACCTAACCTAATCTATTTTTAATTTTGTCGCATATTTAACACTGAAACTTTGTCAAATTTTCAGGAAATTTAACTAACCTAATCTACTTTTGATTTTCTCATATATTTAATACTGAAACTTGTGTCAAATTTTCAGGAAAGTTAGCTTCAGGTGCACTAAACACAAATTAAATATTAAATTTTCGATAAATAAATTTTGAAATACTTCAATAATAGAGCTAACCTAACCTAACCTACTTTTGATTTTCTCACATCTTTAATACTGAAATTTTGTAAAATTTTCAGGAAATTTAGCTTCAGGTACACTAAACACAAATCTAATATTTTATATACAATAAATAAATTTTCAAAAAATTCACTAATAGAGATAACCTAAAGTAACCTAAGGTAACCTAATTTTGATTTTCTCATTCATTTAATACTGAAACTTTGTCAAATTCTAAGATAAGTTAGCTTCTCAGGTACACTAAACACAAATCAAATATTTAATTTTCGATAAATAAATTTTCAAATATTTCAGTAATAGGGTAACCTAACCTAATCTATTTTTAATTTTGTCGCATATTTAACACTGAAACTTTGTCAAATTTTCAGGAAATTTAACTAACCTAATCTACTTTTGATTTTCTCATATATTTAATACTGAAACTTGTGTCAAATTTTCAGGAAAGTTAGCTTCAGGTGCACTAAACACAAATTAAATATTAAATTTTCGATAAATAAATTTTGAAATACTTCAATAATAGAGCTAACCTAACCTAACCTACTTTTGATTTTCTCACATCTTTAATACTGAAATTTTGTAAAATTTTCAGGAAATTTAGCTTCAGGTACACTAAACACAAATCTAATATTTTATATACAATAAATAAATTTTCAAAAAATTCACTAATAGAGATAACCTAAAGTAACCTAAGGTAACCTAATTTTGATTTTCTCATTCATTTAATACTGAAACTTTGTCAAATTCTAAGATAAGTTAGCTTCTCAGGTACACTAAACACAAATCAAATATTTAATTTTCGATAAATAAATTTTCAAATATTTCAGTAATAGGGTAACCTAACCTAATCTATTTTTAATTTTGTCGCATATTTAACACTGAAACTTTGTCAAATTTTCAGGAAATTTAACTAACCTAATCTACTTTTGATTTTCTCATATATTTAATACTGAAACTTGTGTCAAATTTTCAGGAAAGTTAGCTTCAGGTGCACTAAACACAAATTAAATATTAAATTTTCGATAAATAAATTTTGAAATACTTCAATAATAGAGCTAACCTAACCTAACCTACTTTTGATTTTCTCACATCTTTAATACTGAAATTTTGTAAAATTTTCAGGAAATTTAGCTTCAGGTACACTAAACACAAATCTAATATTTTATATACAATAAATAAATTTTCAAAAAATTCACTAATAGAGATAACCTAAAGTAACCTAAGGTAACCTAATTTTGATTTTCTCATTCATTTAATACTGAAACTTTGTCAAATTCTAAGATAAGTTAGCTTCTCAGGTACACTAAACACAAATCAAATATTTAATTTTCGATAAATAAATTTTCAAATATTTCAGTAATAGGGTAACCTAACCTAATCTATTTTTAATTTTGTCGCATATTTAACACTGAAACTTTGTCAAATTTTCAGGAAATTTAACTAACCTAATCTACTTTTGATTTTCTCATATATTTAATACTGAAACTTGTGTCAAATTTTCAGGAAAGTTAGCTTCAGGTGCACTAAACACAAATTAAATATTAAATTTTCGATAAATAAATTTTGAAATACTTCAATAATAGAGCTAACCTAACCTAACCTACTTTTGATTTTCTCACATCTTTAATACTGAAATTTTGTAAAATTTTCAGGAAATTTAGCTTCAGGTACACTAAACACAAATCTAATATTTTATATACAATAAATAAATTTTCAAAAAATTCACTAATAGAGATAACCTAAAGTAACCTAAGGTAACCTAATTTTGATTTTCTCATTCATTTAATACTGAAACTTTGTCAAATTCTAAGATAAGTTAGCTTCTCAGGTACACTAAACACAAATCAAATATTTAATTTTCGATAAATAAATTTTCAAATATTTCAGTAATAGGGTAACCTAACCTAATCTACTTTTAATTTTGTCGCATATTTAACACTGAAACTTTGTCAAATTTTCAGGAAATTTAACTAACCTAATCTACTTTTGATTTTCTCATATATTTAATACTGAAACTTGTGTCAAATTTTCAGGAAAGTTAGCTTCAGGTGCACTAAACACAAATTAAATATTAAATTTTCGATAAATAAATTTTCAAATACTTCAATAATAGAGCTAACCTAACCTAACCTACTTTTGATTTTCTCACATCTTTAATACTGAAATTTTGTAAAATTTTCAGGAAATTTAGCTTCAGGTACACTAAGCACAAATCTAATATTTTATATACAATAAATAAATTTTCAAAAAATTCACTAATAGAGATAATCTAAAGTAACCTAAGCTAACCTAATTTTAATTTTCTCATTCATTTAATACTGAAACTTTGTCAAATTCTCAGAAAAGTTAGCTTCAGGTACACTAAACACAAATCAAATATTTAATTTTCGATAAATAAATTTTCAAATATTTCAGTAATACAGCTAACCTAACCTAATCTACTTTTGATTTTCTCGCATATTTAACACTGAAACTTTGTCACATTTTCAGGAAATTTACCTAACCTATTCTACTTTTGATTTTCTCACATATTTAATACTGAAAATTTGTCAAATTCTCAGGAAAGTTAGCTTCAGGTACACTAAACACAAATCTATTATTAAATTTTCTATAAATAAATTTTCAAATATTTCAGTAATAGAGATAACCTAACCTAATCTAACCTACTTTAGATTTTCTCTCCTATTAATACTGAAACTCTGACAAATTTCAGGAATATTAGCTTCAAGTACACTAAACATAAATCTAATATTTAATATACAATAAATAAATTTTCAAAACATTCAGTAATAGAGATAACCTGAAGTAACCTAACCTAACCTAACCTAACCTAATTTTGATTTTCTCATTCATTAAATACTGAAACTTTGTCAAATTTTCAGGAAAGTTAGCTTCGGGTACACTTAACACAAATCAAATATTAAATTTTCGATAAATAAATTTTCAAATATTTCAGTAATAGAGCTAACCTAACCTAACCTACTTTTGATTTTCTCACCTATTTAATACTGAAACTTTGTCAAATTTTCAGGAAAATTAGCTTCAAGTACACTAAACACAAATCTAATATTAATATACAATAAATAAATTTTCAAAAAATTCAGTAATAGAGAAAACCTTAAGTAACCTAACCTAACCGAACGTAACCTAATTTTAATTTTCTCATTCATTTAATACTGAAACTTTGCCAAATTCTCAGGAAAGTTGGCTTCAGATACACTAAACATGAATCTAATATTAAATTTTCTATAAATTAATTTTCAAATATTTCAGTAATAGAGCTAAACTAACCTAATCTAACCTACTTTTGATTTTCTCTCCTATTTAATACTGAAACTATGATAAATTTTCAGGATAAATAACTTCAGGTACACTAAACACAAATCTAATATTAAAGTTTCAATAAATAAATTTTCAAATGTTTCAGTAATAGAGCTACCTAACTGAACCTACTTTTGATTTTCTCATTTATTTAATACTGAAACTATGACAAATTTTCCGGCAATTTAGCTTCAGGTACACTAAACACAAATCTAATAGCAAATTTTCAATATATAAATTTTCAAATATTTCAGTAATACAGCTAACCTAACCTAACCTAACCTAACCTACGTTTGATTTTCTTACATATTTAATACTGAAACTTTGTAAAAATTGCAGGAAATTTAGCTTAAGGTACACTAAACACAAATCTAATATTTAATTTTCAATAAAAAAAATTTCAAATATTTCAGTAATACAAATCTAATCTAACCTAACCTATCGTAACCTGCATATGATTTTCTCACTTAGTTAATACGAAAACTTTGTCAAATTTTCAGGAAAATTAGCTTCAGGTACACTTAACACAAATCTAATATTAAATATATATTTATATATAATCAATTTACATCTCCTATACCCTTTCGGGTGTCGAGATCCATGCCACCACTTAATTATGTTGTCTACGAAGTTTTTCCATTCCTTTCTATTTGTAGCCTTTTTCCTTGCTTCTTGTTCATCGAAGTCGTTTCTTCTTAGGATCCCTTCTATGTTGTTTTCCCATATTTTCCTTGGTCTTCCTCTTTCCTTCTTTTTCTTTTCGTCTTTCGATGTCCGTACTATTTTTGTTTGTCTATCTTCTGGCATTCTTATCAGGTGGCCGAACCATCCTTGTTGTCGTTTCTGTACTAATTTTTGCACATATTATATTTGTAGGTTTTCCCTGATCTGTTCGTTTCTTACTCTGTCTAATCTCGTGACTCCTTCAACTTTTCTTAAGTATCTCATTTCGGTTGCTTGTATTTTGTTCATTGTCTTTTCATTTGTTGCCCGGGTTTCTCTTCCATATAAGTTGTGTTGGTCTATAAATTGTCTTGAAGAGTATCATTTTCGTGTTTTTGAGATTCTGCTATTGTTTAGAATGTACTTGTTCATTGCGTAGTAGGTTTTATTTGCGGTTATTTATTTCGTTTTCCATGGTTGCTTTATTATGTATTATTGAACCTAAATATTTGAAGGTTTCAACTTGTTCTATCATTTTCAAATTTATTAGTATTTTTGCTTTTGTGTCCTCTTTTGCTACTACCGTTACTTTTGTTTTGTTTATATTAATTACCATGTTGTGTTTTTTCAGTTCCTCCTCCCATATGCTTATATTGTGTTGCAGGACTTCTTCGCTTTTGGCTAGCATGACTAAGTCATCAGCAAAAGCACATTCTGCTATCACTATTCTTTTTATTTTATAGTATCCTATTTCTACCTTCTTGGTGTTATCCTTAATTATTTTCATTATGTTGTCAAGGAATATAATAAAGAGCAGAGGGCTTAAAACGCCCCCTTGTCGAACGCTTTGTGTGGTTCTGAATTTCTCAGATGTTGAATTATTTGTCCTTACGTAGTTTTCTGTGGTTTCATACATACTCTTGATTGCTTTTATTAAATGCACTTTTATCTTCCTTTCTTTAAGTATTTCCCATACTTTGGCTCTTGGGACTCTATCAAATGCCTTTTCTAAGTCCACGAATATCATGTATAGTTTGTTGTTTTGTTTTAATATTTTTTCTGTCATCTTTTTAATTGTGAAGATATGGTCTTGTGTTGAATGTACTTTCATGAATCCACTTTGTGACTTTTCCATTGTTTTTTTTCAATTTCCTTTCTTAGTTTGTTCTCTAGTATTGATTGATACAGTTTTGCCGCTGTGCATAGAGGGGATATTCCCCTAAAGTTGTTGCAATTTCTACTGTCTCCTTTTTTATGTATTGGGAAGATCACTGCTTTTTGCCAGTCTGCTGGTATTTTTCCTGTTTCCCATATTCTATTTGTTAACTGTAGTAGTAGTTGTTTCCCATCGTTTCCTGTGTATTTCAGCTGTTCAGATTTGATTTTATCGTGACCTGGGGCTTTTCCGTTCTTTAACTTCTTTAGTGCGATTTCTACTATTCTTCTGTTATAGATCCCTCTTCTTCTTCTGTTTCGTTACTATTTTCTTGTTCGTTTTCATTTCCTTCATTGGTTGTCTCTTTTCCAGACAGAAGCTCTTGGAAGAGCTCTTTCCATCTGTTCATGATTTCTTTATCCTCTTTCATTAGTACACCATGTTTATTTTTGAGTAGCTTTAGGTTTGTGTCTTTTTCGTTTCTGCAGCTTTGGCCCTGTATATATGGACATACTACACATATCTTGATTTCAATGAAACTGGCTTAGAACTTCTACCCACATAATTATAACAATTACTATTTCGATTCAAGAAACCGACAATTCGAGATAATTACGCGGAAAATAAACGCGTGAAAATGAATCGGGCCACCCCCCGCGATGGCCGGGGGTGGCGGCTGTTGCTCGGGCTGTGCTGCGGCATTTGAACCCCAATGCTCGCACTATTGATCAGACCGGGTTCGAGTCGCCGCGTCACGACATTTTAGTGCCAAAATGGCTCCTTCTTGTCCCTTCTCGCCTCCGTCTCATCCGGCCGCCTCCACCGCCGCCCCCGCGTAACCCCCCGCCGGCGAGGCCGCACGTACGGCGGGAACAACCCTTCCGCCCCAAAGCGACGGCCGTAAAAGGAGCCGGATGAGAAAATGTACAGGAGACAGTATCCGGAATTAAAAGAGCCCCCCGGGGACCGATTCCAAGGGGGTTTTCTTTAAAATTTCGTCTGTAATTTTCGCACAGCGCGATGACCAGCTTTATGCAGGCCCGATATCAGCGAAGCGATCAAATTATGAATCATTTTTCTCATTTATGTTTTATTGTTTTTATTCATTGCAAGGTTTATCGTTTTCGTAAAAAAATCTAATGAATCCTTTCAGATTTAATTGCTTCTATTATATCTTTCATATGAACACCATATTTTGTTAAATTCAAATTTTGGAGATGATATCCAAATGTACAAAAATTTGAAATATATAATTATAAGAGCGGAAAGACCCCTTTTGGGGTCGATAGCCTTAATAAAGATCGTTATATATATAATTAAAAATAAATTTAAATTAAATAAAAAATAAAATAATAAAGCAAAAAATAAAATATGTATTCCCATTTGCGAATGTTTATATTTTACATTCTATATGTTTGTTGATAAACATTAACTCGTGTGGTGTATGCATCAGTTTTTTTTTGTATGGTGTTTATTTCGAATCAATTTGCATGTATGTATATATAAATAGATGTGTGGCTGTGATACGGAATAATTGAATTATATTTCAAAACATGTGTTACTGCCAAAATTTCGTAGCGTTTGTATTTAATGCGGGGGTGGATGATTAAAACAAATCATCATTTTGCGTTTAGTGCGGTCGAGTAGGCTTGGTGACACTGGATATATTAATTTGATTGTACTGCATGCAAATGCATATAAATGTTATTGAATTATAATCGTGTGTGTGTACAAAAAGTGAAATATTAATCAAAGCGTCAGTTAATTTTTTATAGTCAAGATTTTATAGTTACAGGAATCTAATATCAAATTTGCAAATAATAAGTTTTCAGAAATTTCAGTAATGGCTAATCCATACTTGTCAATGCAGAAAGTTATATGTTTGATTTTCTCCGTTATTTAATACTGAAACTCTATTGAATTTTCAGGAAAATTAGTCCCCCTGTGTACTGTATACGATTCTAATATCAAATTTGCAAATAATAAATTTTCAGAAATTTCAGTAATAGCTAACCCATACTTATAAATGCAGAAAGTAATCTGTTTGATTTTCTCCATTATTTACTACTGAGACTTTGTCAAATTTTCAGTAGAATTACTTTCAGGTGTGCTGTACACGAACCTAGTATCAAATTAGCAAATAATAAATTTTCAGGAATTTCAGTAATAGCTAACCGATACTTGTCAATGCAGAAAGTTTTATGTTTGATTTTCTCCCTTATTTAATACTGAAACTTTGTTAATTTTTAAGGAGAATTAGTTTCAGGTATACTGTATACGAATATAATAAGAAATTTGGAAATAATAAATTTTCAGGAATTTCTGTAATAGCTAACCGATACTTGTCAATGCAGAAAGTTGTATGTTTGATTTTCTCCTTTATTTACTACTGAAACTTTGTCAAATTTTCAGTAGAATTAGTTTCGGGTGTACTGTATACAATTCTAATATCAAATTTGCAAATAATCAATTTTTAGAAATTTCAGTATAAGCTAATTTATACTTGTCAATGCAAAAAGTAATCTGTTTGATTTTCTCCAGTATTTACTCCTGAAACTTTGTCAAATGTTCAGTAGAATTAGTTTCGGGTGTACTGTATACGATTCTAATATCAAATTTGCAAATAATCAATAGAAATTTCAGTAATAGCTAACCCATACTTGTCAATGCTGAAAGTTATATGTTTGATTTTCTCCATTATTTACTACTGAAACTTTGTCAAATTTTCAGTACAATTAGCTTCAGGTGTACTGCATACGAATCTAATATCAAATTTGCAAATAATAAGTTTTCAGAAATTTCAGTAATAGCTAACCCATACTTATGAATGCAGAAAGTTATCTGTTTGATTTTCTCCCTTATTTAATGCTGAAACTTTCTCAAATTTTCAGTAGAATTAGTTTCGGGTGTACTGTATACGATTCTAATATCAAATTTGCAAATAATAAGTTTTCAGAAATATTAGTAACAGCTAGCCCATACTTATCAATGCAGAAAGTTATCTGTTTGATTTTCTCCATTATTTACTACTAAAACTTTGTTAAATTTTCAGTAGAATTAGTTTATGGTGTACTGTATACGATTCTAATATCAAATTTGCAAATAATAAGTTTTCAGAAATTTCAGTAATAGCCCATAATTATGAATGCAGAAAGTAATCTGTTTGATTTTCTCCCTTAATTACTACTGAAACTTTGTCAAATTTTGAGTAGAATTAGCTTCAGGTGTACTGCACACGAATCTAGTATCAAATTTGCAAATAATAAATTTTCAGGAATTTCAGTAATAGCTAACCCATACTTGTCAATGCAGAAAGTTATATGTTTGATATTCTTCTTTATTTAACGCTGAAACTTTGCAAAATTTTCAGGAGATTCAGTTTCAGGTGTACTATACACGAATCTATGATTAAATTTGCAAATAATAAGTTTTCAGGAATTTCAGTAATAGCTAACCCATACTTGTCAACGCAGAAATATATATGTTTGATTTTCTCCCTTATTTAAAATTGAAAGTTAGTCAAATTTTCAGGAGGACTAGTTACAGATGTACAGTACACGAATCTAATGTCATATTTGCAAATTATAAATTTTCAGGAATAACAGTAATAGAAAACCCATACTTGTCAATGCAGAAAGTTATATGTTTGATTTTTTCCCTTATTTAATACTGAAACTTTGTCGAATTTTCAGTAGAATTAGTTTTAGGTGTACTGTAGACAAATCTTTAATTAAATTTGCAAATCAGAAATTTTCAGAAATTTCAGTAATAGCTAACCCATACTTGTTAATGCAGAAAGATATATAGTTAATTTTCTCCCTTATTTAATACTGAAACTTTGTCAAAATTTCAGAAGAATTAGTTTCAGGTGTGCTATATGCGAATCTGATATTAAATTTGTAAATAGTGAATTTTCAGAAATTTCAGTAATAACTAACACATACTTATCAATGCAGAAAGTTATCTGTTTGATTTTCTCCATTATTTACTACTGAAACTTTGTCAAATTTTCAGTAGAATTAGTTTCGGGTGTACTGTATACAATTCTAATATCAAATTTGCAAATAATCAATTTTCAGAAATTTCAGTAATAGCTAACCCATACTTGGCAATGCAGAAAGTTATCTGTTTGATTTTCTCCATTATTTACTACTGAAACTTTGTCAAATTTTCAGTAGAATTAGTTTCGGGTGTACTGTATACGATTCTAATATCAAATTTGCAAATCATAAATTTTCTGGAGTTTCAGTAATAGCTAACCCATACTTGTCAATGCAGAAAGTTATCTGTTTGATTTTCTCCATTATTTACTACTGAAACTTTGTCAAATTTTCAGTAGAATTAGCTTTAGGTGTACTGCACACGAATCTAATATCAAATTTGCAAATAATCAATTTTTAGAAATTTCAGTAATAGCTAACCCATACTTGTCAATGCAGAAAGTTATCTGTTTGATTTTCTCCATTATTTACTACTGAAACTTTGTCAAATTTTCAGTATAATTAGTTTTGGGTGTACTGTATACGATTCTAATATCAAATTTGCAAATAATCAATTTTTAGAAATTTCAGTAATAGCTAACCCATACTTGTCAATGCAGAAAGTAATCTGTTTGATTTTCTCCATTATTTACTACTGAAACTTTGTCAAATTTTCAGTAGAATTAGCTTCAGGTGTACTGCACACGAATCTAATATCAAATTTGCAAATAATCAATTTTCAGAAATTTCAGTAATAGCTAACCCATACTTGTCAATGCAGAAAGTTATCTGTTTAATTTTCTCCATTATTTACTACTGAAACTTTGTCAAATTTTCAGTAGAATTAGCTTCATTTGTACTGCACACGAATCTAATATCAAATTTGCAAATAATCAATTTTCAGAAATTGGAGTAATAGCTAACCCATACTTGTCAATGTAGAAAGTTATGTGTTTGATTTTCTCCATTATTTACTACTGAAACTTTGTCAAATTTTCAGTACAATTAGCTTCAGGTGTACTGCATACGAATCTAATATCAAATTTGCAAATAATGAGTTTTCAGAAATTTCAGTAATAGCTAACCCATACTTGTCAATGCAGAAAGTTATCTGTTTGATTTTCTCCATTATTTACTTCTGAAACTTTGTCAAATTTTCAGTAGTATTAGCTTCAGGTGTACTGCACACGAATCTAATATCAAATTTGCAAATAATCAATTTTCAGAAATTTCAGTAATAGCTAACCCATACTTGTTAATGCAGAAAGTTATCTGTTTGATTTTCTTCATTAGTTACTACTGAACCTTTGTCCAATTTTTAGTAGAATTAGTTTCGGGTGTACTGTATATGATTCTAATATCAAATTGGCAAATAATCAATTTTCAGAAATTTCAGTAATAGCTAACTCGTCCTTGTTAATGCAGAAAGATATACAGTTGATTTTCTCCATTATTTAAAAATAAAACTTTATCAAATTTTCAGGAGATTTATTTTCAGGTGTACTGTACACGAATCTAATATCAAATTTACAAATAATAAATTTTCAGGAATTACAGTAATAGCCACCCGCTACTAGTCGATGCAGAAAGTTATATGTTTGATTTTCTCCTTTATTTGATACTGAAACTTTGTCAAATTTTCAAGAGAATTAGTTTGAGGTGAACTGTACACTAAACTTATATCAAAATTTGCAAATAATAATTTTTCAGAAATTTCAGTAATGGTTAACCCATACTTGTCATTGCAACAAGTTATATGTTTGATTTTCTCCCTTATTTAAGAGTAAAACTTTATAAAATTTTCAGGAGATTTAGTGTCAGATGTACTGTACACGAGTATAATATCAAATTCGCAAATCATTTTTTTTTTTAAATTTCAATAATAGCTAACCCATACTTGTTAATGCAGAAAGTTATATGTTTGATTTTCTTCCTTATTTAATACTGAAACTTTGTCAAATTTTCAGTAGAATTACTTTCAGGTGTATTGTACACAAATCTAATATCAAATTTTCAAAGTATAAATTTTCAGAAATTTCAGTACTAGCTAACCCATACTGGTCAATGCAGAAAGTTTATGTTATATTTTTTCCCTTATTTAATACTGCAACTCCGTCAAATTTTCAGCAGAAGTAGTATCAGGTATACTGTATACGAACCTAATATCAAATTTGAACATAATAAATAAATTTTCAGGAATTTCAGTATAAAGTAACCCATACTTGTCAATGCAGAAAGTTATCTGTTTGATTTTCTCCATTATTTACTACTGAAACTTTGTCAAATTTTCAGTAGAATTAGTTTCGGGTATACTGTATACAAGTCTAATATTAAATTTGCAAATAATCAATTTTCGAAAATTTCAGTAATAGTTAACCCATACTTGTCAATGCAGAAAGTTATCTGTTTGATTTTCTCCATTATTTCCAACTGAAACTTTGTCCAATTTTCAGTAGAATTAGTTTCGGGTATACTGTATATGATTCTAATATCAAATTTGCAAATAATGAATTTTTAGGAATTTCAGTAATAGCTAACCCATACTTGTCAATGCAGAAAGTTATCTGTTTGATTTTCTCCATTATTTACTACTGAAACTTTGTCAAATTTTTAGGAGAATTAGTTTCAGGTATACTGTATACAAGTCTAATATCACATTTGCAAATAATCAATTTTCAGAAATTTCAGTATAGCTAACCCATACTTGTCAATGCAGAAAGTAATCTGTTTGATCTTCTCCTTTATTTACTACTGAAACTTTGTCAAATTTTCAGTAGAATTAGTTTCGGGTGTACTGTATACGATTCTAATTTCAAATTTGCAAATAATCAGTTTTTAGAAATTTCAGTAATAGCTAACCCATACTTATCAATGCAGAGAGATATAGGTTTGATTTTCTCCCTTATTTATACTGCGAGTTTTTCAAATTTTCAGAAGAATTTGTTTCAGGTGTACTGCATACGAATCTAGCATCAAATTTGCAAATATTTAATTTTCAGGAATTTCAGTAATAGCTAACCCATACTTGTCTATGCAGAAAGTTATATGTTTGATTTTCTCTCTTATTTAATACTGAAACTTTGTCAAATTTTCAGGGGAGACATCAGATTTAACATAGTGAGATGTGCAAGGTGTATTGTTTGTAATTGATGTGCAAAGATGATGTTCCTGAAAGGCTGGGGTGTGTTGTCATCTCCACTTCGGCTGACGGGAAATGCGATTCGTTCCCGCCGTGCCAAGATTTGTGGAATAATAATCAAATTAACCGCGCTGCTGTTCATGACGGCACGTCAAAATAGAAAATAATCGAACAATCGAAGCACGGTTTATGCCCATAGACATTGTGTCAACAGAGGAGATAGAGACCCGCCCTTTATGTAATAAAACGCTCGCCTGTCCGGACCTCGTTTGTTATAAAACGGCGGCAGGGACGGCGGCGCGGGCGTCGCGGCGTCGCTCTCTCCCTCGACGCCTAGGGACGCGAGCGAGAGGGCGAGTACCGCCCTGCACCAGGTGGCTTACGTGCGTTTGACGTCGCCTATTGATGAGCATTGTTTGTCGGGACGTTCGCCTGGCTTGACTCGGAACATTTCACCACACGTGCAGATGATCCACCCGACCGACCGTCGGTGAGGCGGGAAAAACGACAAAAAAAAATAAAATTATAATCCCGCTTTAATTCCGCCCCCGGCGCTCGGAAACAGAGAAATTCTGATTTATGATTAAATGGATTGGTTTGTACCGTATATACGGCTACGGCGGAGGTTGTTATGTAAATTTACGATGAAACTTGCCGTATAAAGTATTAATAAAAGCGACGGGCAGCGGCGAGGGGGCGGCTAGGGGGTGGCGCGGGGGCGGCGAGGGGGCGGCTAGGGGGTGGCGCGGGGGCGGCGTGGGGGCGGCGAAGAAGGGGCGAGGGGTCAGCCGACACAAATATGCACTACCGTTGATTAGCTCTTCGGTTACACCGCGTGTAGTGATAGATTGCACCATTGTCGCCACTTATAAGACCTAATATATAACCAACCATACAGCCAGCGATCTCCCTCCAACCAGTGGCGGATTTAGGGGGGTTACAGCCCAGGGTGGCAAAATCCAGGCGCGACAATTTTTTTGGAAATATACCAAAGGCACAAGTCACAATAAAAAATAGACATTCTCAGACGGAAAACCAAAAACTCATATTTAAATAACGATATCTCAAAAACCACCGTATCAATATCATTAAAGTTTATTACAGATATATCACTATATCATGGTAGTATATTGGAATTAGTAAATTTATATCCAATGGTCGTTTCTAAAGATATTTAAAGTTTAGTGCAAACAGTTAAATGTATCTCAATTTTTCCATACTTAAATACTGATATATCAAGAACTATCGTATCAATATAAATGCAATATGGTGCTGATATTAAGTGATATGCTAGTATATAATGTGTATAATTAAATTAATATTCAATGTATAATTTTTAAGATATTTATTTTTTGAGTGAAATTCGATAATTTGGGACTATTTTTAATGTTCCTCCAATTAAGCCCATATTTAAATAACGATCCCTCAAAAACCACCGTATCAATATCAATAAAGTTTATTACAGATATATCACCATATCATGGTAGTATATTAGTATTAGTAAATTTATATCCAATGGTCGTTTCTAAAGATATTTAAAGTTTAGTGCAAACAATTACATGTATCTCAATTTTTCCATACTTAAATACTGATATATCAAGAACTATCGTACCAATATAATTGCAATATAGTGCTGATATTAAGTGATATGCTAGTATATAATGTGTATAATTAAATTAATATTCAATGAGTAATTTATAAGATATTTATTTTTTGTGTGAAATTCGATAATTTGGGACTATTTTAAATGTTCCTCCAATTAAGCTCATATTTAAATAACGATATCTCAAAAACCACCGTATCAATATCAATAAAGTTTATTACAGATATATCACTATATCATAGTAGTGTATTGGTATTAGTAAATTCATATCCAATGGTCGTTTATAAAGATATTTAAAATTTAGTGCAAACAGTTAAATGTATCTCAATTTTTCCATACTTAAATACTGATATATCAAGAACTATAGTATCAATATAATTACAATATGGTGCTGATATTAAGTGATATGCTAGAAATTAATATTCAATGTATAATTTTTTTAATATTTTTTTTTTTGTGAAATTCGATAATTTGGGACTATTTTAAATGTTCCTCCAATTTCGCTCATATTTAAATAACGATATCTCAAAAACCACCGTATCAATATCAATAAAGTTTAATACAGATATATCACCATATCATGGCAGTATATTGGTATTAGTAAATTTATATCCAATGGACGTTTCTAAAGATATTAAAAGTTTAGTGCAAACAGTTTAATGTATCTCAATTTTTCCATACTTAAATACTGATATATCAAGAACTATCGCATCAATATGATTTCAATATGATTCTTATATTAAGTGATATGCTAGTATATAATGGGTATAATTAAATTAATATTCAATGTATAATTTTTTGAATATTTAATTTTTTGTGTAAAATTCGATAATTTGGGACTATTTTTAATGTTCCTCCAATTAAGCTCATATTTAAATAACGATATCTCAAATACCACCGTATCAATATCAATAAAGTTTATTACAGATATATCACTATATCATGGTGGTGTATTGGTATTAGTAAATTCATATCCAATAGTCGTTTCTAGAGATATTTAAAGTTTAGTGCACACAGTTAAATGTATCTCAATTTTTCCATACTTAAATACTGATATATGAAGAACTATCGTATCAATATAATTGCAATATGGTGCTAATATTAAGTGATATGCTAGTATATAATGTGTATAATTAAATTAATATTCAATGTATAATTTAAAAAAAACTAATGAGGGAAATTCGATAATTTGGGACTATTTTAATTGTTCCTCCAATTAAGTTCATATTTAAATAACGTTATTTCAAAAACCACCGTATCAATATCAATGAAGTTTTTTACAGATATATCACTATATCATGGTAGTATATTGGTATTAGTAAATTTATATCCAATGGTCGTTTCTAAAAATATTTAAAGTTTAGTGCAAACAGCTAAATGTATCTCAATTTTTCCATACTTAAATACTGATATATGAAGAACTATCGTATCAATATAATTGCAATATGGTGCTGATATTAAGCGATATGGTAGCATATAATGTGTATAATTAAATTAATATTCAATGTATAATTTTTACAATATTTATTTTTTGTGTGAAATTCGATAATTTGGGACTATTTTAAATGTTCCTCCAATGAAGCTCATATTTAAATAACGATATCTCAAAAACCACCGTATCAATATCAATAAAGTTTATTACAGCTATATCACTATATCATGGTAGTATATTGGTATTAGTAAATTTATATTCAACGGTCGTTTATAAAGATATTTAAAATTTAGTGCAAACAGTTAAATATATCTCAATTTTTCCATACTTAAATTCTGATATATCAAAAACTATTGTATCAATATAATTGCAATATGGTGCTGATATTAAGTGATATGCTAGTATATAATGTGTATAATTAAATTAATATTCAATGTATAATTTTTTAAATATTTATTTTTTGTATGAAATTCGATAATTTGTGACTATTTTAAATGCTCCTCCAATTAAGCTCATATTTGAATAACGATATCTCAAAAACCACCGTATCAATATCAATGAAGTTTATTACAGTTGTATCGCGATATCATGGTAGTATATTGGTATTAGTAAATTCATATCCAATGATCGGTTCTAAAGATATTTCAAGTTTAGTGCAAATAGTTAAATGTATCTCAATTTTTCTAAACTTAAATACTGATATATCAAGAACTATCGTATCAATATAATTGCATTATGGTGCTGATATTAAGTGATATGCTAGTATGTAATGTATGTAATTAAATTCATAATCAATGTATAATTTTTAAGATATTTATTTTTTTGTGTGAAATTCGATAATTTCGGACTATTTTAAATAGTCTCATATTTAAATAACGATATCTAAAATTCCGCCATATCAATATCAATGAAGTTTATTACAGATATATCACTATATCATGGTAGTATATTGGTATTAGTAAATTTATATCCAATGGTCGTTTCTAAAGATATTTAAAGTTTAGTGCAAACAGTTAAATGTATCTCAATTTTTCCATACTTAAATACTGATATATCAAGAACTATCGTATCAATATAATTGCAATGTGGTGCTGATATTAAGTGATATGCTAGTATATAATGTGTATAATTGAATTAATATTCAATGTATAATTTTTAAAATATGTATTTTTTTTTGTAAAAATCGATAATTTCTGACTATTTTAAATGTTCCTCCAATTGAGCTCATATTTAAATTACGATATCTCAAAAACCATAGTATCAATATCTATGAAGTTTATTACAGATATATCACTATATCATGGTAGTATATTTCTATTAGTAAATTTATATCCACTGGTCGTTTCTAAAGATATTTAAAGTTTAGTGCAAACAGTTAAATGTATCTCAATTTTTTCATACTTGAATACTGATACATCAAGAGCTATTGTATCAATATAATTGCAATATGGCGCTGATATTAAGTGATATGCTAGTATATAATTTGTATAATTAAATTAATATTCAATGTATAATTTTTTAAATATTTATTTTTTGTGTGAAATTCGATAATTTTGGACTATTTTAAATGTTCCTCCAATTTCGCTCATATTTAAATAACGATATCTTAAAAACCACCGTATCAATATCAATAAAGTTTATTACAGATATATCACTATCTCATGGTAGTATATTGGTATTAGTAAGTTTATATTCAATGGTCGTTTCTAAAGATATTTAAAGTTTAGTGCAAACAATTAAATGTATCTCAATTTTTCCATACTTAAATACTGATATATCAAGAACTATCGTATCAATATAATTGCAATATGTTATTGATATTAAGTGATATGCTAGTATATAATGTGTATAATTAAATTAATATTCAATGTATAATTTTTAAAATTACTATTTTTTGTGTGAAATTCGATAATTTGGGACTATTTTAAATGTTCCTCCAATTAAGCTCATATTTAAATAACGATATCTCAAAAACCACCGTATCAATATTAATGAAGTTTATTACAGATATATCACTACATCGTGGTAGTGTATTAGTATTAGTAAATTTATATCCAATAGTCGTTTCCAAAGATATTTAAAGTTTAGTGCAAACAGTTAAATGTATCTCAATTGTTCCATACTTAAATACTGATATATCAAGAACTATCGTATCAATATAATTGCAATATGGTGCTGATATTAAGTGATATGCTAGTATATAATGTGTATATTTAAATTAATATTTAATGTATAATTTTTTAAATATTTATTTTTTTGTGTGAAATTCGATAATTTGGGACTATTTTACATGTTCCTCCACTTAAGCTCATATTTAAATAACGATATCTCAGAAACCACCGTATCAATATCAATAAAGTTTATTACAGATATATCACTATATCATGGTAGTATATTGGTATAAGTAATTTTATATCCAATGGTCGTTTCTAAAGATATTTAAAGTTTAGTGCAAAAAGTTAAATGTATCTCAATGTTTCCATACTTAAATACTGATATATCAAGAACTAACGTATCATAATGAATGTAATTTTGCTGATATTAAGTTATATTCTAGTACATAATGCCATTCTGCCCCTAGGCGGCAGAAGTATAAATCCGCCACTGCCTCCGACCACCAAATCCCAATCTCACTCCTCCGCTAAAAGGCTCATCTCTATGTGCATTTTTGATACGCATTTAATCCCCGGTTACTTTGCCAAATTGCAAGGCGATGGACGTGGCGACGCAAATAGAAATCAAATCGCTTCTATTAGCAATAACTTAGAAGCACACACTCGAAATTGTCTGTGCCGCAATTCTCGCACATCCATCCGACTCGGGGGTGGATTAAGTCCCATCCGGCCCCGGAGTCAATTATTGAGTGGCGCCGGGAGGCGGCGGTTCCGGAATGCAAATTAGGGGAACTCCGGGCGCGAATCAAAGCAACAAGGCCCGGAACGACGTGCGCCGCCGCCTTTGTTCGCCCCCGCTGTTCATTTTGATTTCAATTGACTTATTATCAAGCGGAGTAGAGGATTGGGGTGACTCTCTGCTTAATCAGTGCCATTGTTTAACGCGCGCGGGAATAAACTTCAATTACTTGCACGCAAATCGCACGCATTTCAAACAATGCCCATTACCGAGTCCCGAGGTACCCACATAATTACAACTCACACGAAAATCTTTAATCGAACGTTATTTTCCTGATTGTTATTAAAATGCCCTAAAAGCAGCGAGAACTTACCCTGGAGCTCACATCCACTCAGATCACAATCCTGTAATAGCAATTTGTACTGATCCCCAAAAAAGCAAATGCTAGAGAGTGCACAGACTATAGGACTATAGCACTTATGAGCCATACACTAAAAATCTTCCTAAAAGTCATCCATAAAAGAATTTATCGAAAACTAGATGGGGACATAAGTGATAGCCAATTTGGATTTAGAGAGAGTCATATGACAAAGGTATCATACCGCAACAATGGCTTCTATCGACATTTGTACTGATCCCCAAAAAAGCAAATGCTAGAGTGTGCACGGACTATAGGACTATAGCACTTATGAGCCATACACTAAAAATCTTCCTAAAAATCATCCATAAAAGAATTTATCGAACACTAGAAGAGGACATAAGTGACAGCCAATTTTGAATTAGAGAGGGTCATTTGACAAAGGCACCATACCGCAACAATGGCTTCTATCGACATTTGTACTGATCCCCAAAAAGCAAATGCTAGAGAGTGCACAGACTATAGGACTATAGCACTTATGAGCCATAAAGTCTTCCTAAAAATCATCCATAAAAGAATTTATCGAAAACTAGAAGAGGACATAAGTGATAGCCAATTTGGATTTAGAGAGGGTCATATGACAAAGGCATCATACCGCAACAATGACTTCTATCGACATTTGTACTGATCCCCAAAAAATCAAATGCTAGAGAGTGCACAGAGTATGGGACTATTGCACATATGAGCCATACAATAAAAATCTTCCTAAAAATCATCCATAAAAGAATTTATCGAAAACTAGAAGAGGACATAAGTGATAGCCAATTTGGAATTAGAGAGGGTCATATGACAAAGGCATCATACCTCAACAATGGCTTCTATCGACATTTGTACTGATCCCCAAAAAAGCAACTGCTAGAGAGTGCACAGACTTTAGGACTATTGCACTTATGAGCCATACACTAAAAATCTTCCTAAAAATCAACCATAAAAGAACTTATCGAAAACTAGAAGAGGACATAAGTGATAACCAATTTGGATTTAGAGAGGGTCATATGACAAAGGCATCATACCGCAACAATGGCTTCTATCGACATTTATACTGATCCCTAAAAAGCAAATGCTAGAGAGTGCACAGACTATAGGACTATTGCACTTATGAGCCATACACTAAAAATCTTCCTGAAAATCATCCATAAAAGAATTTATCGAAAACTAGACGAGGACATAAGTGATAGCCAATGTGGATTTAGAGAGGGTCATATGATACAGGCATCATACCGTAACAATGACTTCTATCGACATTTGTACTGATCCCCAAAAAAGCAAATGCTAGAGAGCGCACAGACTATAGGACTATTGCACTTATTAGCCATACACTAAAAATCTTCCTAAAAATCATCCATAAAAGAATATATCGAAAACTAGAAGAGGACATAAGTGATAGCCAATTTGAATTTAGAGAGGGTTATATGACAAAGGCATCATACCGCAACAATGGCTTCTATCGACATTTGTAGTGATCCCCAAAAAAGCAAATGCTAGAGAGCGCACAGACTATAGGACTATTGCACTTATGAGCCATACACTAAAAATCTTCCTAAAAATCATCCATAAAAGAATTTATCAAAAACTAGAAGAGGACATAAGTGATAGCCAATTTGAATTTAGAGAGGGTTATATGACAAAGGCATCATACCGCAACAATGGCTTCTATCGACATTTGTAGTGATCCCCAAAAAAGCAAATGCTAGAGAGCGCACAGACTATAGGACTATTGCACTTATGAGCCATACACTAAAAATCTTCCTGAAAATCATCCATAAAAGAATTTATCGAAAACTAGAAGAGGACATAAGTGATAGCCAATTTGGATTTAGAGAGAGTCATATGACAAAGGCATCATACCGCAACAATGGCTTCTATCGACATTTGTACTGATCCCCAAAAAAGCAAATGCTAGAGAGCGCACAGACTATAGGACTATTGCACTTATTAGCCATACACTAAAAATCTTCCTAAAAATCATCCATAAAAGAATATATCGAAAACTAGAAGAGGACATAAGTGATAGCCAATTTGAATTTAGAGAGGGTTATATGACAAAGGCATCATACCGCAACAATGGCTTCTATCGACATTTGTAGTGATCCCCAAAAAAGCAAATGCTAGAGAGCGCACAGACTATAGGACTATTGCACTTATGAGCCATACACTAAAAATCTTCCTGAAAATCATCCATAAAAGAATTTATCGAAAACTAGAAGAGGACATAAGTGATAGCCAATTTGGATTTAGAGAGAGTCATATGACAAAGGCATCATACCGCAACAATGGCTTCTATCGACATTTGTACTGATCCCCAAAAAAGCAAATGCTAGAGAGCGCACAGACTATAGGACTATTGCACTTATTAGCCATACACTAAAAATCTTCCTAAAAATCATCCATAAAAGAATATATCGAAAACTAGAAGAGGACATAAGTGATAGCCAATTTGAATTTAGAGAGGGTTATATGACAAAGGCATCATACCGCAACAATGGCTTCTATCGACATTTGTAGTGATCCCCAAAAAAGCAAATGCTAGAGAGCGCACAGACTATAGGACTATTGCACTTATGAGCCATACACTAAAAATCTTCCTAAAAATCATCCATAAAAGAATTTATCAAAAACTAGAAGAGGACATAAGTGATAGCCAATTTGAATTTAGAGAGGGTTATATGACAAAGGCATCATACCGCAACAATGGCTTCTATCGACATTTGTAGTGATCCCCAAAAAAGCAAATGCTAGAGAGCGCACAGACTATAGGACTATTGCACTTATGAGCCATACACTAAAAATCTTCCTGAAAATCATCCATAAAAGAATTTATCAAAAAGTAGAAGAGGACATAAGTGATAGCCAATTTGGATTTAGAGAGAGTCATATGACAAAGGCATCATACCGCAACAATGGCTTCTATCGACATTTGTACTGATCCCCAAAAAAGCAAATGCTAGAGAGCGCACAGACTATAGGACTATTGCACTTATGAGCCATACACTAAAAATCTTCCTAAAAATCATCCATAAAAGAATTTATCAAAAAGTAGAAGAGGACATAAGTGATAGCCAATTTGGATTTAGAGAGGGGCATATGACAAAAGCATCATACCGCAACAATGGCTTCTATCGACATTTGTACTGATCCCCAAAAAAGCAAATGCTAGAGAGTGCAGACTATAGGACTATAGCACTTATGAGCCATACACTAAAAATCTTCCTAAAAATCAACCATAAAAGAACTTATCGAAAACTAGAAGAGGACATAAGTGATAGCCAATTTGGATTTAGAGAGGGTCATATGACAAAGGCATCATACCGCAACAATGGCTTCTATCGACATTTGTACTGATCCCCAAAAAAGCAAATGCTAGAGAGTGCACAGACTATAGGACTATAGCACTTATGAGCCATACACTAAAAATCTTCCTAAAAATCATCCATAAAAGAATTTATCGAAAACTAGAAGAGGACATAAGTGATAGCCAATTTGGATTTAGAGAGGGTCATATGACAAAGGCATCATACCGCAACAATGGCTTCTGTCGACATTTGTATTGATCCCCAAAATAGAAAATGCTAGAGAGCGCACAGACTATAGGACTATAGCACTTATGAGCCATACACTAAAAATCTTCCTAAAAATCATCCATAAAAGAATTTATCGAAAACTAGAAGAGGACATAAGTGATAGCCAATTTGGATTTAGAGAGGGTCATATGACAAAGTCATCATACCGCAACAATGGCTTCTATCGATATTTGTACTGATCTCCAAAAAAGCAAATGCTAGAGAGTGCACAGACTATAGGACTATAGCACTTATGAGCCATACACTAAAAATCTTCCTAAAAATCAACCATAAAAGAACTTATCGAAAACTAGAAGAGGACATAAGTGATAGCCAATTTGGATTTAGAGAGGGTCATATGACAAAGTCATCATACCGCAACAATGGCTTCTATCGATATTTGTACTGATCCCCAAAAAAGCAAATGCTAGAGAGTGCAGACTATAGGACTATAGCACTTATGAGCCATACACTAAAAATCTTCCTAAAAATCAACCATAAAAGAACTTATCGAAAACTAGAAGAGGACATAAGTGATAGCCAATTTGGATTTAGAGAGGGTCATATGACAAAGGCATCATACCGCAACAATGGCTTCTATCGACATTTGTACTGATCCCCAAAAAAGCAAATGCTAGAGAGTGCACAGACTATAGGACTATAGCACTTATGAGCCATACACTAAAAATCTTCCTAAAAATCATCCATAAAAGAATTTATCGAAAACTAGAAGAGGACATAAGTGATAGCCAATTTGGATTTAGAGAGGGTCATATGACAAAGGCATCATACCGCAACAATGGCTTCTGTCGACATTTGTATTGATCCCCAAAATAGAAAATGCTAGAGAGCGCACAGACTATAGGACTATAGCACTTATGAGCCATACACTAAAAATCTTCCTAAAAATCATCCATAAAAGAATTTATCGAAAACTAGAAGAGGACATAAGTGATAGCCAATTTGGATTTAGAGAGGGTCATATGACAAAGTCATCATACCGCAACAATGGCTTCTATCGATATTTGTACTGATCTCCAAAAAAGCAAATGCTAGAGAGTGCACAGACTATAGGACTATAGCACTTATGAGCCATACACTAAAAATCTTCCTAAAAATCAACCATAAAAGAACTTATCGAAAACTAGAAGAGGACATAAGTGATAGCCAATTTGGATTTAGAGAGGGTCATATGACAAAGTCATCATACCGCAACAATGGCTTCTATCGATATTTGTACTGATCCCCAAAAAAGCAAATGCTAGAGAGTGCAGACTATAGGACTATAGCACTTATGAGCCATACACTAAAAATCTTCCTAAAAATCAACCATAAAAGAACTTATCGAAAACTAGAAGAGGACATAAGTGATAGCCAATTTGGATTTAGAGAGGGTCATATGACAAAGGCATCATACCGCAACAATGGCTTCTATCGACATTTGTACTGATCCCCAAAAAAGCAAATGCTAGAGAGTGCACAGACTATAGGACTATAGCACTTATGAGCCATACACTAAAAATCTTCCTAAAAATCATCCATAAAAGAATTTATCGAAAACTAGAAGAGGACATAAGTGATAGCCAATTTGGATTTAGAGAGGGTCATATGACAAAGGCATCATACCGCAACAATGGCTTCTGTCGACATTTGTATTGATCCCCAAAATAGAAAATGCTAGAGAGCGCACAGACTATAGGACTATAGCACTTATGAGCCATACACTAAAAATCTTCCTAAAAATCATCCATAAAAGAATTTATCGAAAACTAGAAGAGGACATAAGTGATAGCCAATTTGGATTTAGAGAGGGTCATATGACAAAGTCATCATACCGCAACAATGGCTTCTATCGATATTTGTACTGATCTCCAAAAAAGCAAATGCTAGAGAGTGCACAGACTATAGGACTATAGCACTTATGAGCCATACACTAAAAATCTTCCTAAAAATCAACCATAAAAGAACTTATCGAAAACTAGAAGAGGACATAAGTGATAGCCAATTTGGATTTAGAGAGGGTCATATGACAAAGTCATCATACCGCAACAATGGCTTCTATCGATATTTGTACTGATCCCCAAAAAAGCAAATGCTAGAGAGTGCAGACTATAGGACTATAGCACTTATGAGCCATACACTAAAAATCTTCCTAAAAATCAACCATAAAAGAACTTATCGAAAACTAGAAGAGGACATAAGTGATAGCCAATTTGGATTTAGAGAGGGTCATATGACAAAGGCATCATACCGCAACAATGGCTTCTATCGACATTTGTACTGATCCCCAAAAAAGCAAATGCTAGAGAGTGCACAGACTATAGGACTATAGCACTTATGAGCCATACACTAAAAATCTTCCTAAAAATCATCCATAAAAGAATTTATCGAAAACTAGAAGAGGACATAAGTGATAGCCAATTTGGATTTAGAGAGGGTCATATGACAAAGGCATCATACCGCAACAATGGCTTCTGTCGACATTTGTATTGATCCCCAAAATAGAAAATGCTAGAGAGCGCACAGACTATAGGACTATAGCACTTATGAGCCATACACTAAAAATCTTCCTAAAAATCATCCATAAAAGAATTTATCGAAAACTAGAAGAGGACATAAGTGATAGCCAATTTGGATTTAGAGAGGGTCATATGACAAAGTCATCATACCGCAACAATGGCTTCTATCGATATTTGTACTGATCTCCAAAAAAGCAAATGCTAGAGAGTGCACAGACTATAGGACTATAGCACTTATGAGCCATACACTAAAAATCTTCCTAAAAATCAACCATAAAAGAACTTATCGAAAACTAGAAGAGGACATAAGTGATAGCCAATTTGGATTTAGAGAGGGTCATATGACAAAGTCATCATACCGCAACAATGGCTTCTATCGATATTTGTACTGATCCCCAAAAAAGCAAATGCTAGAGAGTGCACAGACTATAGGACTATAGCACTTATGAGCCATACACTAAAAATCTTCCTAAAAATCATCCATAAAAGAATTTATCGAAAACCAGAAGAGGACATAAGTGATAGCCAATTTGGATTTAGAGAGGGTCATATGACAAAGGCATCATACCGCAACAATGGCTTCTGTCGACATTTGTACTGATCCCCAAAATAGAAAATGCTAGAGAGCGCACAGACTATAGGACTATAGCACTTATGAGCCATACACTAAAAATCTTCCTAAAAATCATCCATAAAAGAATTTATCGAAAACTAGAAGAGGACATAAGTGATAGCCAATTTGGATTTAGAGAGGGTCATATGACAAAGGCATCATACCGCAACAATGGCTTCTGTCGACATTTGTATTGATCCCCAAAATAGAAAATGCTAGAGAGCGCACAGACTATAGGACTATAGCACTTATGAGCCATACACTAAAAATCTTCCTAAAAATCATCCATAAAAGAATTTATCGAAAACTAGAAGAGGACATAAGTGATAGCCAATTTGGATTTAGAGAGGGTCATATGACAAAGTCATCATACCGCAACAATGGCTTCTATCGATATTTGTACTGATCCCCAAAAAAGCAAATGCTAGAGAGTGCACAGACTATAGGACTATAGCACTTATGAGCCATACACTAAAAATCTTCCTAAAAATCATCCATAAAAGAATTTATCGAAAACCAGAAGAGGACATAAGTGATAGCCAATTTGGATTTAGAGAGGGTCATATGACAAAGGCATCATACCGCAACAATGGCTTCTGTCGACATTTGTACTGATCCCCAAAATAGAAAATGCTAGAGAGCGCACAGACTATAGGACTATAGCACTTATGAGCCATACACTAAAAATCTTCCTAAAAATCATCCATAAAAGAATTTATCGAAAACTAGAAGAGGACATAAGTGATAGCCAATTTGGATTTAGAGAGGGTCATATGACAAAGGCATCATACCGCAACAATGGCTTCTGTCGACATTTGTACTGATCCCCAAAATAGAAAATGCTAGAGAGCGCACAGACTATAGGACTATAGCACTTATGAGCCATACACTAAAAATCTTCCTAAAAATCATCCATAAAAGAATTTATCGAAAACTAGAAGAGGACATAAGTGATAGCCAATTTGGATTTAGAGAGGGTCATATGACAAAGGCATCATACCGCAACAATGGCTTCTGTCGACATTTGTATTGATCCCCAAAATAGAAAATGCTAGAGAGCGCACAGACTATAGGACTATAGCACTTATGAGCCATACACTAAAAATCTTCCTAAAAATCATCCATAAAAGAATTTATCGAAAACTAGAAGAGGACATAAGTGATAGCCAATTTGGATTTAGAGAGGGTCATATGACAAAGGCATCATACCGCAACAATGGCTTCTGTCGACATTTGTACTGATCCCCAAAATAGAAAATGCTAGAGAGCGCACAGACTATAGGACTATAGCACTTATGAGCCATACACTAAAAATCTTCCTAAAAATCATCCATAAAAGAATTTATCGAAAACTAGAAGAGGACATAAGTGATAGCCAATTTGGATTTAGAGAGGGTCATATGACAAAGGCA
Organism: Othius punctulatus; assembly: GCA_951805005.1. Classification (NCBI taxonomy): domain Eukaryota; kingdom Metazoa; phylum Arthropoda; class Insecta; order Coleoptera; family Staphylinidae; genus Othius; species Othius punctulatus. The sequence continues at coordinate 5,109,087 of OX638139.1, read as the reverse complement.
TCATACCGCAACAATGGCTTCTGTCGACATTTGTACTGATCCCCAAAATAGAAAATGCTAGAGAGCGCACAGACTATAGGACTATAGCACTTATGAGCCATACACTAAAAATCTTCCTAAAAATCATCCATAAAAGAATTTATCGAAAACTAGAAGAGGACATAAGTGATAGCCAATTTGGATTTAGAGAGGGTCATATGACAAAGGCATCATACCGCAACAATGGCTTCTGTCGACATTTGTACTGATCCCCAAAATAGAAAATGCTAGAGAGCGCACAGACTATAGGACTATAGCACTTATGAGCCATACACTAAAAATCTTCCTAAAAATCATCCATAAAAGAATTTATCGAAAACTAGAAGAGGACATAAGTGATAGCCAATTTGGATTTAGAGAGGGTCATATGACAAAGGCATCATACCGCAACAATGGCTTCTGTCGACATTTGTACTGATCCCCAAAATAGAAAATGCTAGAGAGCGCACAGACTATAGGACTATAGCACTTATGAGCCATACACTAAAAATCTTCCTAAAAATCATCCATAAAAGAATTTATCGAAAACTAGAAGAGGACATAAGTGATAGCCAATTTGGATTTAGAGAGGGTCATATGACAAAGGCATCATACCGCAACAATGGCTTCTGTCGACATTTGTATTGATCCCCAAAATAGAAAATGCTAGAGAGCGCACAGACTATAGGACTATAGCACTTATGAGCCATACACTAAAAATCTTCCTAAAAATCATCCATAAAAGAATTTATCGAAAACTAGAAGAGGACATAAGTGATAGCCAATTTGGATTTAGAGAGGGTCATATGACAAAGTCATCATACCGCAACAATGGCTTCTATCGATATTTGTACTGATCCCCAAAAAAGCAAATGCTAGAGAGTGCACAGACTATAGGACTATAGCACTTATGAGCCATACACTAAAAATCTTCCTAAAAATCATCCATAAAAGAATTTATCGAAAACCAGAAGAGGACATAAGTGATAGCCAATTTGGATTTAGAGAGGGTCATATGACAAAGGCATCATACCGCAACAATGGCTTCTGTCGACATTTGTACTGATCCCCAAAATAGAAAATGCTAGAGAGCGCACAGACTATAGGACTATAGCACTTATGAGCCATACACTAAAAATCTTCCTAAAAATCATCCATAAAAGAATTTATCGAAAACTAGAAGAGGACATAAGTGATAGCCAATTTGGATTTAGAGAGGGTCATATGACAAAGGCATCATACCGCAACAATGGCTTCTGTCGACATTTGTATTGATCCCCAAAATAGAAAATGCTAGAGAGCGCACAGACTATAGGACTATAGCACTTATGAGCCATACACTAAAAATCTTCCTAAAAATCATCCATAAAAGAATTTATCGAAAACTAGAAGAGGACATAAGTGATAGCCAATTTGGATTTAGAGAGGGTTATATGACAAAGGCATCATACCGCAACAATGGCTTCTGTCGACATTTGTACTGATCCCCAAAATAGAAAATGCTAGAGAGCGCACAGACTATAGGACTATAGCACTTATGAGCCATACACTAAAAATCTTCCTAAAAATCATCCATAAAAGAATTTATCGAAAACTAGAAGAGGACATAAGTGATAGCCAATTTGGATTTAGAGAGGGTCATATGACAAAGGCATCATACCGCAACAATGGCTTCTGTCGACATTTGTACTGATCCCCAAAATAGAAAATGCTAGAGAGCGCACAGACTATAGGACTATAGCACTTATGAGCCATACACTAAAAATCTTCCTAAAAATCATCCATAAAAGAATTTATCGAAAACTAGAAGAGGACATAAGTGATAGCCAATTTGGATTTAGAGAGGGTCATATGACAAAGGCATCATACCGCAACAATGGCTTCTGTCGACATTTGTATTGATCCCCAAAATAGAAAATGCTAGAGAGCGCACAGACTATAGGACTATAGCACTTATGAGCCATACACTAAAAATCTTCCTAAAAATCATCCATAAAAGAATTTATCGAAAACTAGAAGAGGACATAAGTGATAGCCAATTTGGATTTAGAGAGGGTCATATGACAAAGTCATCATACCGCAACAATGGCTTCTATCGATATTTGTACTGATCCCCAAAAAAGCAAATGCTAGAGAGTGCACAGACTATAGGACTATAGCACTTATGAGCCATACACTAAAAATCTTCCTAAAAATCATCCATAAAAGAATTTATCGAAAACCAGAAGAGGACATAAGTGATAGCCAATTTGGATTTAGAGAGGGTCATATGACAAAGGCATCATACCGCAACAATGGCTTCTGTCGACATTTGTACTGATCCCCAAAATAGAAAATGCTAGAGAGCGCACAGACTATAGGACTATAGCACTTATGAGCCATACACTAAAAATCTTCCTAAAAATCATCCATAAAAGAATTTATCGAAAACTAGAAGAGGACATAAGTGATAGCCAATTTGGATTTAGAGAGGGTCATATGACAAAGGCATCATACCGCAACAATGGCTTCTATCGACATTTGTACTGATCCCCAAAAAAGCAAATGCTAGAGAGTGCACAGACTATAGGACTATAGCACTTATGAGCCATACACTGTAAATCTTCCTAAAAATCATCCATAAAAGAATTTATCGAAAACTAGAAGAGGGCATAAGTGATAGCCAATTTGGATTTAGAGATGGTCATATGACAAAGGCATCATACCGCAACAATGTCTTCTATCGACATTTGTACTGATCTCCGAAAAAGCAAATGCTAGAGAGTGCACAGACTATAGGACTATTGCACTTATGAGCCATACACTAAAAATCTTCCTAAAAAACATGCATAAAAGAATTTATCTAAAACTAGAAGAGGACATAAGTGATAGCCAATTTGGATTTAGAGAGGGTCATATGATACAGGCATCATACCGCAACAATGGCTTCTATCGACATTTGTACTGATCCCCAAAAAGCAAATGCTAGAGAGTGCACAGACTATAGGACTATTGCACTTATGAGCCATACACTAAAAATCTTCCTAAAAATCATCCATAAAAGAATTTATCGAAAACTAGAAGAGGACATAAGTGATAGCCAAATTGGATTTAGAGAGGGTCATAAGACAAAGGTATCATACCGAAACAATGGCTTCTATCGACATTTGTACTGATCCCCAATAAAGCAAATGCTAGAGAGTGCACAGACTATAGGACTATTGCACTTAAGAGCCATACACTAAAAATCTTCCTAAAAATCATCCATAAAAGAATTTGTCGAAAACTAGAAGAGGACATAAGTGATAGCTAATTTGGATTTAGAGAGAGTCATATGACAAAGGCATCATACCGTAACAATGGCTTTTATCGACATTTGTACTGATCCCCAAAAAAGTCACTGAAATTTCTGAAAATTTATCTGTCGGATATTTTGAAAATTTTATGCCAGATTTGTATACAGTATACCTGAAGATAAATCTTCTAAAAATTTGACCACGAGAATGTCTCAAACAAGTGAAAAAATCGAGTTATTAACTGTAAGAAAAACAGAATTTACTTCATTACAAAATTTGCCTTCAACATTGCCAGCGCTCATTCCTCTTACCTTTCCCGATGTTTTTCCTCTCGCGTGTGATTGATGCAATTTCCACATGAACGTACGTAAAGTGTGCAAATAAGGCCGCCACCGGGTGGCAAATACAAAGCGCTCCTCTCGCGTGCGAGGCGTCGTCAATTTATAAGTCTTGCCGGCGACGACGTCGACGACGCCGAGGCTGGTTCGAGGGGGCCCGGGGGCGCCGGGGGCGGCGGCGGCGGCGGCGCTGAGAGTGGTGGTGCACGGGCGCGGAACGACGGGTCCCGGGCCTTGATCGAATTACCGGGTCAAATAAAATCAGCCGGAATTGAATCAGCATCTAAAGAGATTGTCACCCATTACTATCACATCCAATTCCCGACTCCCTTCCTCCTGCATCCCCTTCCCACCCCGTCCTGCCCTCATTACCGCCCCCGGCGCTCACGACGTAACGCACGATTGTAGATGCGGCTCACACACATGTGCATATGAGGAGTTACTTTTGAAAAGTAATGAAGTGATCACGTGTTGAACTTATTCGACAAATCTCCCACTTAGAGTGGCAGTCACGAAGTAATCAGTTACAAATGCATATGATCTATGAAATTAATTCCATTACTAAATAATATTATCATATTTTTTTTAGTATGCAAAACACTTAATCGCACTTTACTATAATTATTACAATCTGATCAAAGATGGATCAATGAGTAATGTTATGCCAACTTAAGTTACTAAATGAAGGTTTAATGCTAAGGGCCTACTCATTAGTATCCCTTAAATTCTAATCACTTAATTACACTAATATTAGCGTGTACACTAGCACCATGCTCTGCTTTTGCACTAACACAATATTAAACTAACTCTAACGGTTTCATTCGGCGGAGTCTTCTGATCAAATTCGTGTTATCGAGGAGCTGGATGACTTCGACGTTGACGTGTTGAAGAAGAAGCTGTTTGACTGTGTTTTTTTTTTAATGTTTTGTAAGAACCTAATAATATTAAAGTCCATAATTTTACGAGTCAGTACAAAACTGCGTAAATATCATATCAGGCCGCGGCCGACGACGCGTCGGCCCAGCGAGGTCATTAATTTTGCTGACTTCTTAATTTTAGGCAAATGTAAATAAGCACACGATCAAAATGATGGCACAGAAATAGGTCGTGGGAATACGATGGGAACTCGAAACGGCGATTGCGTAATTCGGTGACACGTATGGAATTGCGTCACTTTGCGGCGGAACGCAGATTTAGCATAGGACAGGGGAAGAAGAGTAAAAAGTGGGGAACAGTATAAATAGAAGTGCTGAAATTAAATAAAAGCAGTTAGATGTACCGATCGAGACAGAACGTCACGCTGTCCGACGACGACCCGTATACTTTGAACATTAACTCCTCAGGTGAATATATAACACAAGTTTATCAAATGTAATTCACACTAACAATTCCAAAGTCAATTCCATACTAATAATGTAACCTATCGAGTGATATTACCGCGCCTTGCCGCTGGTAATGAACGAAGTTTAATAGAGGTATGACATGTAGGGAGCCTCACGCCACTAAATGCGGAGTTGAACCTAACTGCATTTTATACCTTGTCCTGACAATGTTTTCGTACTGACAGGAGAATATTGTAACATGCCATCCTTTCCGTCGTCGCAAAACATTTGATCAAACATCTTTTCACACTAACAATTCTAAAGTAATTTATCCATAATAATGTAACCTATCTAGTGATATTACCGCGCCTTGCCGCTGGTAATGAACGAAGTTTAATAAAGGTATGAAATGTAGGGAGCCTCGCGCCACTAAATGCGGAGTTGAACCTAACTGCATGTTATACCTTGTCCTGACAATATTTTCGTACTGGCAGGAGAATATTGTAACATGCCTTCCTTTCCTCGTCGCAAACATTTGATAAACAGTGTGGCCTCATTAATCAATCGGTAGTTAAATAAAAAGTTGCGTCAGGGGACCATAACTTAATAATTTCGATATAAATAATTCAATGATATTTGTAATTAAATCGTATAATTAAACTTGCTCAGCGCTCCGATATTCAAGAAATCTCAGAATTATGAATGAATGAAACGAATGTTTGTATGTGCTTAAGTAGATAGAAAAGTAGAAGTAGAACAGAGCTTTATCATACTAATCTATAATCAAATTCAATACCTATTAAAGTTTTTACGATCACATTGCTGATAATGTTGGTAGACGCGAGTACTAGCAATATCTCCGAATGAGGACACATTGGGTGCTTGAAGTACTGGAATCACTTGAAGTACTTCAATGTGAAGTTATGTGATCCGTTCCTATCCACAAGGTGGCGTTCAAATACATTGGTAGGCACCGTGCTAATGAATTTCTATGCAGTGATGACATGTATCAGATATCCTTCTCGGCACAATTTGAAGATGTGGTGCATGAAGTCGCTAAGTAACACTTTGTAATTCCAACCGCAGTGTTAATAAGTTACTCAAATTTTCAAAATAAAATAAATCATTCAAATTCAAAGAATATAATAAATTTTCAATAATTATTAAACAAATCTATTCCAAAATTTAAATAAATATAATTAAATAAATAACGTCCAATTAGAGTAAGAAAACTGTCTTTTATTCACCTGTCGCTTGCATAACCTTTTAAAATGAATAAATCATATAAAATCCACGTATATGTGTTTTACTTGCTAACAAAAATCACTAACAGACACTTTACCTATAAAACGAACCAAACTGAGTTATCACGATTTTGATTTAAAAATCAAACATAACGTAGAGTACTGCCACTAAATCACGAGCCAAATCGATATTACAAATTACGAGAATTTGTAAATCACGAGCCAAATCAATTACTTGAGTTATAAGAATTCATGTAATGTGCAGTTAAAGAAATTAAATGCATGCAATTGCATTTAAGGAGGAATTGCAGTTAAATAAATGCAACGAATAATAAATATTACAAATTATGAGAATTTGTGCAACACCTGGGTTCGAACCGTTACAGTTTCAACAGTTTGACAGACATCATTTTGACAGACGTCAGTTTGACAGACGTCAGTTTGACAGAAGTCAGATTGACAGACGTCAGTTTGACAGACAGGCTTCGACGTTGACGTGTTGAAGAAGTCACTGTTCGTGACTCTTGGCAAATTTGTTTATTGTCTCATTAACGTGTCCATTTCCAAGTCCCTGTGGAGGTCACTAATGCCAAGGTGCACTGACAATACTCCTTAGTACTTTGTTTTGGTATCGCTGGATTATTTCTATATTGCTCTTTTTGGCCCACCCAAACTGTTTATCAACATCCACCCAAGGGGATGCTGTCCACCGTCCTCCCTTACGTAACTGGGGGGCGGTTTCCTCTGTTTTTCCAATAGTTTGATGTCGTCGCCGAGGCGTGCGTTATTTTCGTTCTTTTCCTCTCTCCCATCTCAGCGGGGCATTAACAGAGTTGGGCAACATGGTTTCGACATTACTGTGATTGCTAGGGACGGCGCTGACGTCGGTTGCCCACATATCTATCTGTTGCAGGCGTCCCGGCGCTCTCCTCTCCCTGCTTTCCTTCCTTACACTTTTGTTACGTAATGCATTTTCACACGCACACACGCACACACACACGGTGGAAAACCTGTACCTGTACGTGTTTATGTTTGTGCCTCACGCCCCGAGGCTGCCCGCCATATCCGACCCCTTTGCTGCTCACCGCCGTTCCCAAAGTCCTCTGCGAATCGAATAAAGCGCACCCGAGAGGAAGGGAAATGCAGGGTGTGATTCTGAAATGGCAATTAATTTCGACAAATGTGATCACCGGGACGGGATCGTTCTAAATATTCAAGTGAGGGCCTGAGGTTGAAAACTGGGTGTTAATCACTTCGGTCTTCTCGTATCGTTTTATTTTATATTATAGTATTAAATAAGGAAGAAAATCAAACATAACTTTTTGCATTGACAAGAATGGGTTAGCTATTACTGAAATTCCTGAAAATTTATTATTTCCAAATGTCATACTAAATTCGTGTACAGTACACCTGAAACTAATTCTCCTAAAAATTTGACAAACTTTCAGTATTAAATAGGGGAGAAAATCAAACATATAACTTTGTGCATTGACAAATATGGGTTAACTATTACTGAAATTCCTGAAATTTTATTATTTGCAAATTTGATATTAGATTCGTGTACAGTACACCTGAAACTATTTCTACTGAAAATTTGACTAAGTTTCAGTAGTAAATAATGGAGAAAATCAAACAGATAACTTTCTACATTGACAAGTATGGGTTAGCTATTACTGAAATTCCTGAAAATTTATTATTTGCAAATTTGATATTAGATTCCTGTACAGTACATCTGAAACTAATTCTACTGAAATTTTTACAAAGTTTCAGTATTAAATCAGGGAGAAAATCAAACATATAAGTTTCTGCATTGACAAGTATGGGTTAGCTATTACTGAAATTTCTGAAAATTTATTATTTGCAAATTTGATATTAGATACGTGTACAGTACACCTGAAACTAATTCTCCTAAAAGTTTAACAAAGTTTCAGTATTAAATAGGGAGCAAATCAAACAGATAACTTTCTGCATTGACAAAAATGGGTTAGCTATTACTGAAATTTCTGAAAATTAATTATTTGCAAATTTGATATTAGATTCGTGTACAGTACACCTAAAACTAATTCTACTGAAAATTTTACAAAGTTTCAACAGTAAATAATGGAGAAAATCAAACAGATAACTTTCTGCATTGACAAGTATGGGTTAGCTATTACTGAAATTTCTGAAAATTGATTATTTGCAAACTTGATATTAGATTTGTGTACAGTAGACCTGAAGCTAATTCTACTAAAAATTTAACAAAGTTTCAGTAGTAAATAATGAATAAAATCAAACAGATAACTTTCTGCATTGATAAGTATAGGTTAGCTATTACTGAAATTTTTGAAAATTGTTTATTTGCAAATTTAATATTAGAAACGTCTACAGTACACCTGAATCTAATTCTACTGAAAATTTGACAAAGTTTCAGGAGTAAATATTAGAGAAAATCAAACATATAACTTTCTGCATTGACAAGTATGGGTTAGCTATTACTGAAATTTCTGAAAATTCATTATTTGCAAATTTGATATTAGAATCGTATACAGTACACCCGAAACTAATTCTACTAAAAATTTGAGAAAGTTTCAGTAGTAAATAATGGAGAAAATCAAACAGATAGCTTTCTGCATTGACAAGTATGAGTTAGCTATTACTGAAATTTCTGAAAATTTATTATTTGCAAATTTGATATTAGAATTGTATACAGTACACCCGAAACTAATTCTACTGAAAATTTGACACAGTTTCAGTAGTACATAATAGAAAAAATCAAACAGATAACTTTCTGCATTGACATGTATGGGTTACCTATTACTGAAATTTCTGAAAACTTATTATTTGCAAATTTGATAATAGAATCGTGTACAGTACACCCGAAACAAATTCTACTGAAAATTTGACAAAGCTTTAGTAGTAAATAATGCAGAAAATCAAACAGATAACTTTCTGCATTGACAAGTATGGGTCAACTATTACTGAAATTTCTGAAAATAAATTATTTGCAAATTTGATAACAGATTCGTCTACAGTACACCTAAAACTAATTCTCCTGAAAATTTGACAAAGTTTCAGTATTAAATAAGGGAGAAAATCAAACACATAACTTTCTGCATTGACAAGTATGGGTTAGCTATTACTGAAATTTCTGAAAATTGATTATTTGCAAATTTGATATTAGATTCGTGTACTGTACACCTAAAACTAATTAAACTGAAAATTTGACAAAGTTTCAGTAGTAAATAATGGAGAAAATCAAACAGATAACTTTCTGCATTGATAAATATGGGTTAGCTATTACTGAAATTTCTGAAAATTTATTATTTGCAAATTTGATATTAGATTCGTGTACAGTACACCTGAAGCTAATTCTACTGAAAATTTGACAAAGTTTCAGTAGCAAATAATGGAGAAAATCAAACAGATAACTTTCTGCATTAACAAGTATGGGTTAGCTATTACTGAAATTTCTGAAAAACTTATTATTTGCAAATTTGCTATTTAATTCGTGTACAGTACACCTGAAGCTAATTCTACTAAAAATTTGACAGAGTTTCAGTAGTAAATAATGGAGAAAGTCAAACAGATAACTTTCAGCATTGATAAGTATGGGTTAGCTATTACTGAAATTTCTGAAAATTGATTATTTGCAAATTTGATATTAGATTCGTATGTAGTACACCTGAAGCTAATTCTACTGAATATTTGACAAAGTTTCAGTAGTAAATAATGGAGAAAATCAAACAGATAACTTTCTGCATGGACAAGTATGGGTTAGCTATTACTGAAATTTCTGAAAATTGATTATTTGCAAATTTGATATTAGATTCGTATACAGTACACCTGAAGCTAATTCTACTGAAAATTTGACAAAGTTTCAGTATTAAATAAAGGAGAAAATCAAACACATAACTTTCTGCATTGACAAGTATGGGTTAGCAATTACTGAAATTTCTGAAATTTTATTATTTGCAAATTTGTAATTAGATTCGTGCACAGTACACTTGAATCTAATTCTACTGAAAATTTGGCTAAGTTTCAGTAGTAAATAATAGAGAAAATCAAACAGATAACTTTCTGCATTGACAAGTATTTGTTAGCTGTTACTGAAATTTCTGAATATTGATTATTTGCAAATTTATTATATGATTCGTGTACAGTACACCTAAAGCTAATTCTACTGAAAATTTGACAAAGTTTCAGTAGTAAATAATGGAGAAAATCAAACAGATAACTTTCGGCATTGACAAGTATGGGTTAGCTATTTCTGAAATTTCTGAAAATTGATTATTTGCAAATTTGATATTATATTCATGTACAATACACCTAAAACTAATTCTACTAAAAATTTGAAAAGTTTCAGTAGTAAATAATGGAGAAAATCAAACATATAACTTTCTGCATTGACAAGTATGGGTTAGCTATTACTGATATTTCTGAAAATTGATTATTTACGAAATTGATATTAGATTCGTATACAGTACACCTGAAGCTAACTCTACTAAAAATTTGATAAAGTTTCAGTAGTAAATAATGGAGAAACTCAAACAAATAACTTTCTGCATTGACAAGTATGGGTTAGCTATTACTGAAATTTCTGAAACTTGATTATTTGCAAATTTGATATTAGAATCGTATACAGTACACCCGAAACAAATTCTACTGAAAATTTGACAAAGCTTTAGTAGTAAATAATGCAGAAAATCAAACAGATAACTTTCTGCATTGACAAGTATGGGTCAACTATTACTGAAATTTCTGAAAATAAATTATTTGCAAATTTGATAACAGATTCGTCTACAGTACACCTAAAACTAATTCTCCTGAAAATTTGACAAAGTTTCAGTATTAAATAAGGGAGAAAATCAAACACATAACTTTCTGCATTGACAAGTATGGGTTAGCTATTACTGAAATTTCTGAAAATTGATTATTTGCAAATTTGATATTAGATTCGTGTACTGTACACCTAAAACTAATTAAACTGAAAATTTGACAAAGTTTCAGTAGTAAATAATGGAGAAAATCAAACAGATAACTTTCTGCATTGATAAATATGGGTTAGCTATTACTGAAATTTCTGAAAATTGATTATTTGCAAATTTGATATTAGAATCATATACAGTACAACCGAAACTAATTCTACTGAAAATTTGACAATGTTTCAGTAGTAAATAATGGAGAAAATAAAACAGATAACTTTCTGCATTGACAAGTATGGGTTAACTGTTACTGAAATTTCTGAAAACTTATTATTTGCATATTTGATATCAGAATCGTATACAGTACCCACGAAACTAATTCTACTGAAAATTTGACAAAGTTTCAGTAGTAAATAATGGTGAAAATCAAATAGATAACTTTCTGCATTGACAAGTATGGGTTAGCTATTACTAAAATTTCTGAAAATTGATTATTTGCAAATTTGATATTAGAATCGTATACAGTATACTCGAAACTTATACTACTGAAAATTTGACAAAGTTTCAGTAGTAAATAAGGGACAAAGTCAAACAGATAACTTTCTCCATTGGCAAGTATGAGTTAGCTATTACTGAAATTTCTGAAAATTGATTATTTGCAAATTTAATATAAGATTCGTGTGCAGCACACCTAAAGCTAATTCTACTAAAAATTTGACAAAGTTTCAGTAGTAAATAATAGAGAAAATCAAACAGATAACTTTCTGCATTGACAAGTATGGGTTAGCTATTACTGAAACTTCTGAAAATTGATTATTTGCAAATTTGATATCAGATTCGTGTACAGTACACCTAAAGCTAATTCCACTGAAAATTTGACAAAGTTTCAGTAGAAAATAATGGAGAAAATCAGACAGATAACTTTCTGCATTGACAAGTATGGGTTAGCTATTACTGAAACTTCTGAAAATTAATTATTTGCAAATTTGATATCAGATTCGTGTACAGTACACCTAAAGCTAATTCCACTGAAAATTTGACAAAGTTTCAGTAGAAAATAATAGAGAAAATCCAACAGATAACTTTCTGCATTGACGTATGGGTTAGCTATTACTGAAATTTCTGAAAATTGATTATTTGCAAATTTGATATTAGATTCATTTACAGCATACCCGAAACTAACTCTAATAAAAATTTGACAAAGTTTCAGTATTAAATAAGGGGGAAAATCAATCATATAACTTTCTGAATTGACAAGTATGGGCTAGCTGTTACTGAAATTTCTGAAAATATATTATTTGCAAATTTGCTCTTATATTTGTATACAGTACACCTGAAACTCTACTGCAAATTTGACAAAGTTTCAGTAGTAAATATTGGAGAAAATCAAACAGATAACTTTCTGCATTGACAAGTATGAGTTAGCTATTACTGAAATTTCTGAAAATTGATAATTTACAAATTTGATATTAGATTCGTGTACAGTACACCTGAAACTAATTCTACTAAAAATTTGACAAAGTTTCAGTAGTAAATAATGGAGAAAATCAAATAGATAACTTTCTGAATTGACAAGTACGGGCTAGCTGTTACTGAAATTTCTGAAAACTCATACTTTGCAAATGTGGTATTAGAATCGTATACAGTACACTTGAATTTAATTCTACTGAAAATTTGACAAAGTTTTAGTATTAAATAATGGAGAAAATCAAACAGATAACTTTCTGCATTGACAAGTATGGGTTAGCTATTACTGAAATTTCTGAAAATTGATTATTTGCAAATTTGATATTAGAATCGTATACAGTATACTCGAAACTAATACTACTGAAAATTTGACAAAGTTTCAGTAGTAAATAAGGGACAAAGTCAAACAGATAACTTTCTCCATTGGCAAGTATGAGTTAGCTACTACTGAAATTTCTGAAAATTGATTATTTGCAAATTTGATATTAGAATCATATACAGTACACCAAAAACTAAATCTACTGAAAATTTGAAAAAGTTTCAGTAGTAAATAATGGAGAAAATCAAACAAATAACTTTCTGCATTGATAAGCATGGGTTAGCTATTACTGAAATTTCTGAAAATTGATTAATCGCATATTTGATATTAGAATCATGTACAGTACACCTGAAACTAATTCTACTGAAAATTTGACAAAGTTTCAGTAGTAAATAATGGAGAAAATCAAACAGATAACTTTCTGCATTGACAAGTATGGGTTAGCTATTACTGAAATTTCTGAAAATTAATTATTTGCAAATTTGATATTAGATTCGTATACAGTACACCTGAAACTAGTTCTACTAAAAATTTGACAAAGTTTCAGTAGTCAATAATGGAGAAAATCAAACAGATAACTTTCTGCATTGACAAGTATGGGTTAGCTATTACTGAAATTTCTGAAAACTTATTATTTGCAAATTTAATATTAGAATCGTATACAGTACACATAAATCTAATTCTACTAAAAATTTGACAGAGTTTCAGTTGTAAATAATGAAGAAAATCAAACAGGTAACTGTCTGCATTGACAAGTATGGCTCACCTTTTACTGATATTTCTGAAAATTTATTATTTGCAAATTTGTTATTAGAATCGTATACAGTACACCTAAAGCTAATTCTACTGAAAATTTGACAAAGTTTCTGTCGTAAATAATGGCGAAAATCAAACAGATAACTTTCTGCATGGACAAGTATGGGCTAGCTATTCCTGAAATTTCTGAAAAATGATTAATTGCAAATTTGATAAAAGATTCGTGTACAGTACACCTAAAACTAATTCTACTTACAATTTGACAAAGTTTCAGTAGTAAATAATGGAGAATATCAAACAGATAACTTTCGGCATTGATCAGTATGGGTTAGCTATTACTGAAATTTCTGAAAATAGATTTTTTGCAAATTTGATATTAGATTCGTGTGCAGTACACCTGAAACTAATACTACTGAAAATTTGACAAAGTTTCAGCATCAAATAAGGGAGAAAATCAAGCATATAACTTTCTGCATTGACATGTATGGGTTAGATATTACTGAAATTTCTGAAAATTAATTATTTGCAAATTTGATATTAGATTCGTGTACAGTACACCTGAAGCTAATTCTACTGAAAATTTGACAAAGTTTCAGTAATAAATAAGGGAGAAAATCAAACATATAACTTTCTTCATTGACACCTATGGGCTAGCTGTTACTGAAATTACTGAAAATTTATTATTTGCAAATTTGATATTAGAATTGAATACAGTACACACGAAACTAATTCTACTGAAGATTTAACAAAGTTTCAGTAGTAAATAATGGAGAAAATTAAACAGATAACTTTCTGCATTGACAAGTATGGGTTAGCTATTACTGAAATTTCTGAAATATGATTATTTGCAAATTTGATATTAGATTCGTGTACAGTACACCTGAAACTAATTAAACTGAAAATTTGACAAAGTTTCAGTAGTAAATAATAGAGAAATTCAAACAGATAACTTTCTGCATTGATAAGTATGGGTTAGCTATTACTGAAATTTTTGAAAATTGATTATTTGCAACTTTGATATAAGAATCGTATACAGTACACCCGAAACTAATACTACAGAAAATTTGACAAAGTTTCATTAATAAATAAAGGAGAAAATCAAACAGATAACTTTCTGCATAGACAAGTATGGGTTACCTATTACTGAAATTTGTGAAAATTGATTATTTGCAAATTTGATATTAGATTCGTATACAGTACACCTGAAGCTAATTCTACTAAAAATTTGACAAAGTTTCAGTAGTAAATTATGGAGAACATCCAACAGAGAACTTTCAGCATTGACAAGTATAGGTTAGCTATTACTGAAATTTCTGAAAATTGATTATTTGCAAATTTGATAATATATTCGTCTACAGTACACCCTAAACTAATTCTACTGAAAATTTGATAAAGTTTCAGTAGTAAATAATGCAGAAAATCAAACAGATAACTTTCTGCATTGACAAGTATGGGTTAGCTTTAACTGAAATTTCTGAAAATTGATTATTTGCAAATTTGATATTAGATTCGTGTCCAGTACACCTGAAGCTAATTCTACTGAAAATTTTACAAAGTTTCAGTAGTAAATAAGGGAGAAAATCAAACATATACCTTTCTGCATTGACAAGTATGGGTTAGCTATTACTGAAATTTCTGAAAACTTATTATTTGCAAATTTGATATTAGAATCGTATACAGTACACCCGAAACTAATTTTACCGAAAATTTGACAATGTTTCAGTATTAAATAATTGAGAAAATCAAACAGATAACTTTCTGCATTGACAAGTATGGGTTAGCTAATACTGAAATTTCTGAAAATTGATTATTTGCAAGTTTAATAATAGATTCGTGTACAGTACACCTGAAGCTAATTCTACTGAATATTTGACAAAGTTTCAGTAGTAAATAATGGAGAAAATCCAACAGATAACTTTCTGAATTGACAAGTGTGGGCTAGCTGTTACTGAAATTTCTGAAAACTTATTATTTGCAAATTTGATATTAGATTCGTGTACAGTACACCTGAAACTAATTCTACTGAAAATTTGACAAAGTTTCAGTAGCAAATAATGGAGAAAATCAAACAGATAACTTTCTGCATTAACAAGTATGGGTTAGCTATTACTGAAATTTCTGAAAACTTATTATTTGCAAATTTGATATTAGATTCGTGTACAGTACGCCTGAAGCTAATTCTACTGAAAATTTGACAAAGTTTCAGTAGTAAATAATGGAGAAAATCAAACAGATAACTTTCTGCATTAACAAGTACGGGTTAGCTATTACTGAAATTTCTGAATATTTATTATTTACAAATTTGATATTAGATTCGTGTACAGTACACCTGAAACTAATTCTACTGAAAATTTGACAAAGTTTCAGTAGTAAATAATTGAGAAAATCAAACAGATAACTTTCTGCATTGACAAGTATGGGTTACCTATTACTGAAACTTCTGAAAATTTATTATTTGCAAATTTGATATAAGATTTGTATACAGTACACCTGAAACTAATTCTACTAAAAATTTAACAAAGTTTCAGTAGTAAACAATGGAGAAAATCAAACAGATAACATTCAGCATTGATAAGTATGGGTTAGCTATTACTCAAATTTCTGAAAATTGATTATTTGCAAATTTGATATTTGATTCGTGTACAGTACACCTTAAGCTAATCGTACCAAAAATTTTACAAAGTGTCAGTAGTAAATAATGGAGAAAATCAAACAGATAACTTTCTGCATTGACAAGTATGCGTTAGCTATTACTGAAATTTCTGAAAATTGATTATTTGCAAATTTGATATTAGAATCGTATACAGTACACCCGAAACTAATACTACTGAAAATTTGACAAAATTGCAGTAGTAAATAATGGAGAAAATCAAACAGATAACTTTCTGCATTGACAAGTATGGGTTACCTATTACTGAAATTTCTGAAAATTGATTATTTGCAAATTTGATCAAAGATTCGTGTACAGTACACCTAAAGCTAATTCTACTGAAAATTTGACAAAGTTTTAGTGTTAAATAATGGAGAAAATCAAACAGATAACTTTCTGCATTGACAAGTATGGGTTAGCTTTTACTGAAATTTCTGAAAATTGATTATTTGCAAATTTGATATTAGAATCGTATACAGTACACCCGAAACTAATTCTACTGAAAATTTGACAAAGTTTTAGTATTAAATAATAGAGAAAATCAAACAGATAACTGTCTGCATTGACAAGTATGGGTTAGCTATTACTGAAATTTCTGAAAATTGATTATTTTCAAATTTGATATTAGATTCGTGTACAGTACACCTGAAGCTAATTCTACTGAAAATTTCACAAAGTTTCAGTATTAAATAATGGAGAAAATCAAACAGATAACTTTCTGCATTGACAAGTACGGGTTAGCTATTACTGAAATTTCTGAAAATTTATCATTTGCAAATTTGATATTAGATTCGTGTACAGTACACCAGAAACTAATTCTACTGAAAATTTGGCAAAGTTTCAGTAGTAAATAATGGAGAAAATCAAACAGATAACTTTCTGAATTGGCAAGTGTGGGCTAGCTGTTACTGAAATTTCTGAAAACTTATTATTTGCAAATTTGATATTAGATTCGTGTACAGTACACCTTAAACTAATTCTACTGAAAATTTGACAAAGTTTCAGTATTAAATAATGGAGAAAATCAAACAGATAACTTTCTGCATTGACAAGTATGGCTTAGCTATTCCTGAAACTTCTGAAAATTGATTATTTGCAAATTTGATTTTAGATTCGTATACAGTACACCCGAAACTAATTCTACTGAAAATTTGACAAAGTTTCAGTAGTAAATAATTGAGAAAATCAAACAGATAACTTTCTGCATTGACAAGTATGGGTTACCTATTACTGAAACTTCTGAAAATTTATTATTTGCAAATTTGATATAAGATTTGTATACAGTACGCCTGAAGCTAATTCTACTGAAAATTTGACAAAGTTTCAGTAGTAAATAATGGAGAAAATCAAACAGATAACTTTCTGCATTAACAAGTACGGGTTAGCTATTACTGAAATTTCTGAAGATTGATTATTTACAAATTTGATATTAGATTCGTGTACAGTACACCTAAAGCTAATTATTCTGAAAATTTGACAAAGTTTCAGTAGTAAATAATGGAGAAAATCAAACAGATAACTTTCTGCATTTATAAGGATGGGTTAGCTATTTCTGAAATTTCTGAAAATTAATTATTTGCAAATTTGATATTAGATACGTGTACAGCATACCCGAAACTAATTCTACTGAAATTTTGACAAAGTTTCAGTAGTAAATAATAGAGAAAATCAAATAGATAACTTTCTGCATTGATAAGTATGGGTAAGCTATTACTGAAATTTCTGAAAATTGATTATTTGCAAATTTGATATTAGAATCGTATACAGTACACCTGAAGCTAATTCTACTGAAAATTTGACAAAGTTTCAGTAATAAATAATGTAGAAAATCAAACAGATATCTTTCTGAATTGACAAGTATGGGCTAGCTATTACTGAAATTTCTGAAAACTAATTATTTGCAAATTTTATATTATAATCGTATACAGTGTACACGAAACTAATTCTACTGAAAATTTGACAAAGTTTCAGTATTAAATAATGGAGAAAATCAAACAGATAACTTTCTGCATTGACAAGTTTGGGTTAGCTATTACTGAAATTTCTGAAAATTGATTATTTGCAAATTTGATATTAGAATCGTATACAGTACACCCGAAACTAATTGTACTGAAAATTTGACAAAGTTTCAGTAGTAAATAATGGAGAAAATCAAACAGATAACTTTCTGCATTGACAAGTTTGGGTTAGCTATTACTGAAATTTCTGAAAATTGATTATTTGCAAATTTCATATTAGATTCGTGTACAGTATACCTGAAGCTAATTCTACTGAAAATTTGACAAAGTTTCCGTAGTAAATAATGGAGAAAATCAAACAGATAACTTTCTGCATTGACAAGTACGAGTTAGCTATTACTGAAATTTCTGAAAATTGATTATTTACAAATTTGATATTTGACTCGTGTACAGTACACCTGAAGCTAATTCTACTGAAAATTTGACAAAGTTTCAGTATTAAATAAGGGAGAAAATCAAACAGATAACTTTCTGCATTGACAAGTATGGGTTAGCTATTACTGAAATTTCTGAAAATTGATTATTTGCAAATTTGATATTAGAATCGTATACGGTACACCCGAAACTAATTCTACTAAAAATTTGACAAAATTTCAGTAGTAAATAATGGAGAAAATCAAAGAGATAACTTTCTGCATAGATAAGCATGGGTTAGCTATTACTGAAATTTCTGAAAATTGATTATTTACAAATTTAATATTATATTCGTGTACAGTACACCCAAAACTAATTCTACTGAAAATTTGACAAAGTTTCAGTAGTAAATAATGGAGAAAATCAAACAGATAACTTTCTGCATTGACAAGTATGGGTTAGCTTTTACTGAAATTTCTGAAATTTTATTATTTGCAAATTTGTAATTAGATTCGTGCACAGTACACTTGAATCTAATTCTACTGAAAATTTGGCTAAGTTTCAGTGGTAAATAATAGAGAAAATCAAACAGATAACTTTCTGCATTGACAAGTATTTGTTAGCTGTTACTGAAATTTCTGAATATTGATTATTTGCAAATTTGATATAAGATTCGTGTACAGTACACCTGAAGCTAATTCTACTGAAAATTTGACAAAGTTTCAGTAGTAAGTAATAGAGAAAATCAAACAGATAACTTTCTGCATAGACAAGTATGGGTTAGCTATTACTGAAATTTCTGAAATTTTATTGTTTGCAAATTTGATATTAGGATCGTATGCAGTACACCTAAAGCTAATTCTACTGAAAATTTGACAAAGTTCCAGTAGTAAATAATGGAGAAAATCAAACAGATAACTTTCTGCATTGACAAGTATGGGTTAGCTATTACTAGAATTTCTGAAAATTGATTATTTGCAAGTTTGATATTAGATTCGTGTACAGTACACCTGAAGCTAATTCTACTGAAAATTTGACAAAGTTTAAGTAGTAAATAATATAGAAAATCAAACAGATAACTTTCTGCATTGACAAGTATGGGTTAGCTATTACTGAAATTTCTGTAAATTGATTATTTGCAAATTTGATATTAGATTCGTGTACAGTACACCTAAAACTAATTCTACTAAAAATTTGACAAAGTTTCAGTATTAAATAAGGGAGAAAATCAAACAGATAACTTTCTGCATTGACAAGTATGAGTTAGCTATTACTGCAATTTCTGAAAATTTATTATTTGCAAATTTGGTAATAGATTCGTGTACAGTATACCTGGAACTAATTCTACTGATAATTTGATAAAGTTTCGGTATTAAATAAGGGAGAAAATCATATAAATAGCGAAGTTTAAACGGTACGCTCATTTTGGATCACCCTGTAGTTTTTGAGCGCCAGCGCCGCCAACTTTGAAGCCACGAAGTACTAGGGAGCTCACCGTCCACCAGGGGGCGCCAGTTGTCTCCGTAAACATAAAATGTCCGTGTTACGCAGTTGTAATCGGTAATGGTAAATAGCGGCTTGTGGGGCTAACAAACACGTTCTCTGCTATGCGAGCGACTTAATTAACCTACAAAGTGCAAACACACACAGTGCCGCGAGGCAGGATGACTTGAGAGAGCCGCCAGGACCTTGATGCGAACCCAAGTGTGACCCCCTCGCGTGACAATGGCGGACGAGCACAGCAGCGACGACTCCGATGTAGAGAACCAGACGGAGTACCAGGGCATCCTGCACAAATGGACCAACTACATACACGGCTGGCAGGACAGGTACATCGTCCTCAAGAATGGCACCCTCTCCTACTACAAGAGCGAGCAGGAGAGTGGCTACGGATGCAGGGGGGCCCTCACTCTTGCCAAGGCGACAATCAAGGTACAGCCCCAGGCCCACCCCCGAAGCCAATGACTACAAACCCTATTGCTTACAGCCGCACGAGTTCGACGAGTGCCGCTTCGATGTCTCCGTCAACGACTGCGTCTGGTACTTACGGGCCGACACCGTCGAGAGCAAGCAGCACTGGGTCGACACACTCGAATCGTACAAAGTGAGCACACCGATAATAAACACCCCAACGCAATTGCATTGCCAAGACCCTCCGCGATTCCTGAATCCCTCGGCTCGCCTAAAACATGCACCCAGTAGAATAGCAGAAGAGTCAAGCACTGTTAAGAAACAATTATCACAAAAATCAGCATTAATATTAAGCAAAACATTGTATGAATAATTGCAATTGCAAAACTTATAAATTACTCTTAATATCATAATGGAAAGCCTCGCTTAAAGCAGAACTTATAGTTTGTGGTACTTTTTGAATATATTATCAACCTTAAGGCCCAGTTTTACAATCATGGATTTTTGGATATATTATCAACCTTAAGGCCCAGTTTTACAATCATGGATTTTTGGATATATTATGAACCTTATGACCCAGTTTTACAATCGTGGATTATCTTTGTTTGTGGTACATTTGCCTAGGATCACGAACAAAGATAATCCACGATTGTAAAACTGAGCCTTAGTAAAGTCTTAGTTAAGCCTTATTTTTTTATCATGTTTGAAGCAGCGAAATTCACAAACTACAAAACAACGTATGACAAATACACGACGAGATCAAAAACAACTGAAGTAGTAAAACAATTCAGACATCTGGAGTTTTTTTATACCTCACAGTTGGCAAACCTGATATTTTCACTACAAATCACTTAGAATTAGAATTTTTTTCGATATTGATTTTCAACAATATCGAAAAAAATTCTAATGTGCTACGGAATTATTCATTGGGAATCTCCCTAAGCACATAATCTATATTCGTTTTCTTCTTTTGATCTCTATTATCACCTGTCAAAGCGTGGAAAGTAATTTTTAGCAACACCCTGTATATAATTCAGTGGCTTACTGGCCGATCAGATTTTCCATTATCTCCTACACCGTTTATAATTAACACTGAGCTCTCTATGTCATTGACGATACACATTTTTTAATAGATTGATCGATGTGGCTTTTATTTGTTGAAAATTCATAATGACTAATGTATGAAATAAAGTTACGCACTTTTTAAAAATTTCAAAATTGTTTTTTATTGTTGAAAATTTTCAAAAGTGCGTAACTTTATTTCATACATTACACATTTTTTTATACGCAAAGCTTTAAATTGCTGCAGGTTACCAACCTAAATTACTGTCTCATCCTAAATGAATCACTCTGTATTTTGATAATTACAACATGGTTTGTATGAGGAAAATAAAATCTGTCTTAACATAGAATTTGTTTAACAATTTAGGAAAACAAATTCTATGTTAACAAATAAGCGTAGCATGATCTGTGTTAACACAAATCACGGTAGCAAAATCTGCGTTTCCAAATCATTATCATCACTATTTCGAGCAACATAACTATAGGTAAATTAGCATCGAATCGACGCACCAATAATACCTATCGTTGTTTTTGCGGATTCCTCGAAGGCCGTCCGCTTGTTATTGCCGTCAATTAGCAGCGGCCTTGGCGGTCATGGAAAAAATCGCATTACATCACAGCCAGGGCATGTCTGAAATGCGCATAATTTAGAGTCCCATTGTGGGATTAGCTTAATTAAATGGAGGCATTTAATTGGGCCGCGTCCCTAAGGATGCAAATTACTGTGCCTCTGCCCCGTTTGAAAAACATTATCAATTGCTAATTTAATGGGTGAGTCGTGCGGAATGCGGTGACTCACGTGCATTGTGGTTGTGATAACAATGTAGGCCGGCCGGTTCAATCACAAATTCATTATCCAATTCTGCATGTGTGCGCTTCTTTAATGGACGAAAATGTTGGGATGATTTGTTTGCATTGCGTTATGCGCCTTGGAATTAATTTGTTCGTTAATAAAAATAAATTAACTACACTACTCGGAAGAATTATCGCATATTCCAATAAAAATATAGGAGTATATATTAATAACATACATTTTTATAACTTTCATTAACATATAATTATTATCATTAATAATGAATATGTGTTAATTCTTTTGAGTAGTGTTGTTATAATAATAATACTTTATTTATGCTATAACTTAACAGTTTTACACAAGTCAAAATAAACAAAAGAAAATCAATTACAGTAACAAGTTGCCAGAAGCAAATTTGCCCCTTCGATATAAACCTAAACATATTTAATGAGGCAAATGTGTAATTTTGTATTACAAATATTGTCAGAAGACCGACAAATTACATTTTAAACATAAAAAAGCAAAGTGTATAGATAAAATTTGAAAATACATACATAATTGAATGAAATAATATAAAAGTAGATTAAAAACAAACTACAAACCAATAAGGCTTCATCATAATCACAATATTAAGATCACGAAATTTATACATATACAGTATAAATTATCGCACAAATTTTTAGTTCTTGGAACTATTTTATATAAATTTTACTCTATACAGGGTGATTTATAATTGGTGTCAAAAACTAGGCCATCTTGTACAGGAAGTAATTTTAATATAAAAATGTCAAATGGACATACAGATCATCCATTATAGATATAAATTGTCAAATTCAAGGTCGGCCAAATGTCACATTGTATAATAATTTTGACACTATACTTGTAAAAACCTAGTAACAAATATGTCATTGATGTCAACAAGTGTTTTGAGGGTACGAGACCACAATGAATAATCATTGATATTGCCGCCAAATTTAAATAGTTAAAAAATCCATTGGCGTTCCTAGTAACTTGATCAATAATGCCAACCCAATGGCACTTTGACAATTCATATCTATAATGGATTTAGTTAAGGTCGTATTCTCAAATATTGCCGCTAAATTTAAATAGTTAAAAAAATCCATTGGCGTTCCTAGTAACTTGATCAATAATGCCAACCCAATGGCACTTCGACAATTCATATCTCTAATGGATTTAGTTTAGGTCATATTCTCATTAATTACGGAATTACAACAGATTTAAATTTATTGAGTAAATAAATGACTGATTTTTATATTTTTTTTGATAATTTTGACAGTGTACTTGTAAAAACCTAGTAACAAATATGTCATTGATGTCAACGTGTGTTTTTAGGGTACGAGACCTCAATGAATAATCATATTAATATTGCCGCCAAATTTAAATAGTTAAAAAATCCATTGGCGTTCCTAGTAACTTTATCAATAATGCCAACCCAATGGCACTAAACAATTCATATCTATAATGGATTTAGTTTAGGTCGTATTCTCATTAATTACAGAACTACAACAGATTTAAATTTATTGAGTAAATAAATGATTTTTGTATTACTTTTTTTGCATTGTTGAGGTTCTATAACTAATGGGAATATGACCTATGTCCATAAGACATTTTTGTCTTAAAATTACTTCCCGAACAAGATGGCAAAGTTTTTTACACCTATTATAAACCTTGCTGAAGTTTTTTACACCTATTATAAACCTTGCTGAAGTTTTTTACACCTATTATAAACCTTGCTGTATAAAATTTCTTCCTGGAACTTTAATTGCAATAATCGATACATTTATTTTCTATAAATTTTGGTCTATATAAATATTTTCAATGATCTACACCTTGAAAATGCTTGAGAAATCTCATGGTCACACTACAATAAAAAAATCGTGTGTACCAAGTTATATTTAGACTGTTCCTGGGAAGAGTCCTTGAATGAAATCCCAAAAATTTCTGTAAAGAATTCGTAGTATGTCTGGCAATATTTGTTGTAAATTCGAATTTGTAAAATGTCTGACAATATTTGCTGTAAATTCTAATTTTATCAATGGTGATTATTGACTCTGAAGTATCTAAAAAGTATAGAAGTATCTATAAATCTTAATCTAAAAGTTCAGAAATTCATAGACGTCAAATATAGAAGTCTGTAGATCTCTTCTTTGCGAATTTGTAAAATGTCTGACAATATTTGCTGTAAATTCTAATTTTATCAATGGTGAACATTGACACTGAAGTATCTAAAAAGTATATAAGTATAAATATTAATCTAAAAGTTCTGAAATTCATAGATGCAAAATATCCAAGTCTGTAGATCTTTTCTTTGCAAGGGTAATTAGCCATAGCAGCAAAAATGGGCTGTTAAATAAAAATACAAATTCAGTTGTATACGTTGAAAAAATTCGTACTTAATTATTTGAACATTGTTTGTGTTAAATTTCAATTATATTATTATTTATTCCACCGAAGGTTCTGCTCGCAAACAATTCGATTTACTTAATTACATAAAATGATAAATTGTTTTAATCACATTATTTCTCATTACGGCTTATCTATTGTTTTAATTTATTTAATTATCCTGTTTGCTGAGAGACTTATTACATACAGCAGTTTTTCCGTGTGATTGCAAACATTCCAAGATTACAGCCTCTCAACGTTTCTCAGATTAGTCTGACAATCTTAAATTATGACCGGCTGTTCTCACAAGTCTGACAATCTTAAATTATGACCGACTTTTCTCACAACTCCGTGATTCATTCATATGTAATTATCTAGCTTGGTTTCAGCAAATCTAT
Organism: Othius punctulatus; assembly: GCA_951805005.1. Lineage (NCBI taxonomy): Eukaryota > Metazoa > Arthropoda > Insecta > Coleoptera > Staphylinidae > Othius > Othius punctulatus. The sequence continues at coordinate 5,083,855 of OX638139.1, read as the reverse complement.
ATTTGAAATTTTTGCAACAAAAGTAATGCAATAATGTTATTATTGTAGCTTAGTCATAAGTTTAAATAAGGTGACGCCAGCAGAACTGTTTATAGCTTTATGATACATATTTACATTCTGAACTGCCCCAGTCCTGTTTTCCATAATTCATGTAAATTAATGGCCTGTCATTCTGAATACGTTCTCCAGTAAAGTGTGCGACTGATGATTTGCATTGGATAATAACATAAGAAAGTATTTTCCATAGCGGTTTTCAACGGGTTTTCATTTATTTTCAATTAACAATTCATTCTTCAATCGAAAGAGTAAATTGTGCTTTAGATATAGGTGTGCAAATTCGGCTGTTTTATAAATAATCGTATAATCCCTAGAAATTACGGCACTGCAATCAACATTAATTAATTATGTAAATATGGCGTTACCAAAACAATTAAACACACTTAATTAGAACCACTCAAGCTAATTATGCCGGCATTACCTTGATTGCTTTGCTGATAAGAAATTAGCGCACGTGCCTGATATAATTTCGAGCTCCGTAATTGTAATATATTACGTTTTACAATCCATGGGCCTTTTTGACACACATTTGCAGTGGAATATGAAATTTCAAGCTCTGCAATATATTGTGAATTATTTGCATTTGCACCATCGATAAGCCGGTGTTACCTTGCACACCTGAAACTACGTAACGAGTTTACAAGTGGCTTAACAAATTGAGGTGATTCCGGATTAAGTCGGCCTTATGATTTGCCGGTGTGTGATGTGACGTTGTTTGCGATGCAGCGTACAAAAACACGTGAACGAATGTTATATTTTGTGATTGGCTAAAAAGTATAATGTATTCACAAAACTTCACAATTATCTTGGCTTGATTCGTTTTGGCAATTTTTTTTTTAATCGTAAAAATCCAACTTGAAAATTATTAACCTTTCAAATTGCAATATTTTTTACATCTCAACCAATTTTTAGAGGAGAAAACAACCATTTGCACTGAAATAACAAAGCTGCGTAAACTTATGTAATCATTCCTTCCATCTATTGTGATCAATTGCAATCGGTCATTAAAATGTGGGCTCTGAATTGTGTGACGCAATGCAGGTCATAAGGCCGAATTCCTCTGAATTGCTCCAATTTGTAGTTCACGCTAATTGACTCCTAATTGGGCCGCGTTATTGCTGGGACTTGAAGGTCGCACGGGGGCACCCCGAGTGTGCACATATTTGCTCGGGGTTTCCTCGGCGGTGTGCGTTACTAATGCCTTAATAATTACACTCCTGCGTTGGGGAGTCTATTGGCATATTGATTTGCTGGATAATGATGCGAGGAAAACAAACAACGGGGAGAAGTGGAAACTGCTAATGATCGAATGCGAACGAGCGAAGAAATTTTTTTTTATTCGTATTGTTTGCTTTACTTTTCCTCACTGGAAATTTACAAGTTTACCAGATCGGTGCTCCTTGAAGCGCCCCACTGGAAATTTATAAGTTTTCCAGATCGGTGCTCCTTGAAGCGCCCCACTGGAAATTTATAAGATTTCCAGATCGGTGCTCCTTGAAGCGCCCCGCTGAGGCGCAATCATACAGTTAAGGAACCACTGTTATAAATCACGGTTATTTTTATGAATTTTAATTATTACTCTCAAATTCTGAATTATTTGAGCAAAATGGAGTTGCTCAGCTTCACCGAATTTCTAACTATTCTGACATGATTACTGTCAAATTTTCAAATATTTTTTTCAAGATTTTTCAAATATTCCGTCATAATTTTGTTGTTATTATTTATTTTATTGCGTATTTAACTGACTGTCAAGGTCAATTGGAAGTAAATTGGGTGTAGATTAAAGTTGCCTTATTATTTATTATTTACATTGATTTTGAGTCATAAAAGTTTTCTTGTTTAATTTGTTTGTGTTTGATTAATCGATCGAACTTGAAAATTGTGCATTTTCTGGGCAGCTCGATTTCCGGCCAATTCAGTACAAGGCTTTATTTTAGTCGTTTGTAAAAGATTTAACTGCCGATACGTTTATGGGAAGTAATTAAAATTTTATTGCCCCAGGTGGAGAAAGAATCGTTATTGTCAGCGACCGACTTTCTCATTTTAATAAAATTGCGGAATACATTAAAAATGGAGCAGATCTGCAATTATGCTTTTACATTTTACATGCTATAATATGATTGCAGAACTAGAACACATAATATGCCGTTTTATTGATCGTTGGTTATGTCCGAAAATTATATTTCGAGAGCATTCTTTCGAATCTCAACAGTATCCTCTTACGTTTATTTGACTTTCATTGGTTAACGCGCCATTTAACTGTATAATACTAGTTTATTTAATATTTAAGCATGGATATACGTTGATATAAGAATTAAAAGAACACAATAAAACGTTAAGTTTATATCACAAATAATCAGTTGCAGAATATGTATGGTATATTTTCTTGCAAATCTAAATATTTTAGACAAAAACTAAAAGAAAATCATGTCTCACTTCTCAAAACCGTAAGAATATTAAATCGGTTGCAAAATATATATGGTATATGTTCTTGCAAATCTTTGGTAAGCATTAATACCTTCAGCTAAGTGCTGACAAAAACTAAAAGAAAATCATGTCTCACTTCTCAAAACCGTAAGAATATTAAATCAGTTGCAAAATATATATGGTATATGTTCTTGCAAATCTTTGGTAAGCTAATGCTTATTAGATATTAGCTAATGCTTAGCCTTCAGCTAAGTAATGACAAAAACTAAAACAAAATCATGTCTCACTTCTCAAAACCGTAGGAATTTTAAATCAGTTGCAAAATATATATGGTATATGTTCTTGCAAATCTTTGGTAAGCTAATGCTTATTAGATATTAGCTAATGCTTAGCCTTCAGCTAAGTGCTGACAAAAACTAAAACTAAATCATGTCTCACTTCTCAAAACCGTAAGAATATTAAATCAGTTGCAAAATATATATGGTATATGTTCTTGCAAATCTTTGGTAAGCATTAATACCTTCAGCTAAGTGCTGATAAAAACGAAAACAAAATCATGTCTCACTTCTCAAAACCGTAAGAATATTAAATCAGTTGCAAATATATATGGTATATGTTCTTGCAAATCTTTGGTAAGCTAATGCTTATTAGATATTAGCTAATGCTTAGCCTTCAGCTAAGTGCTGACAAAAACTAAAACAAAATCATGTCTCACTTCTCAAAACCGTAGGAATTTTAAATCAGTTGCAAAATATATATGGTATATGTTCTTGCAAATCTTTGGTAAGCATTAATACCTTCAGCTAAGTGCTGACAAAAACTAAAAGAAAATCATGTCTCACTTCTCAAAACCGTAAGAATATTAAATCAGTTGCAAATATATATGGTATATGTTCTTGCAAATCTTTGGTAAGCTAATGCTTATTAGATATTAGCTAATGCTTAGCCTTCAGCTAAGTGCTGACAAAAACTAAAACAAAATCATGCCTCACTTCTCAAAACCGTAAGAATATTAAATCAGTTGCAAATATATATGGTATATGTTCTTGCAAATCTTTGGTAAGCTAATGCTTATTAGATATTAGCTAATGCTTAGCCTTCAGCTAAGTGCTGACAAAAACTAAAACAAAATCATGTCTCACTTCTCAAAACCGTAGGAATTTTAAATCAGTTGCAAAATATATATGGTATATGTTCTTGCAAATCTTTGGTAAGCATTAATACCTTAAGCTAAGTGCTGACAAAAACTAAAGCAAAATCATGTCTCACTTCTCAAAACCGTAAGAATATTAAATCAGTTGCAAAATATATATGGTATATGTTCTTGCAAATCTTTGGTAAGCTAATGCTTATTAGATATTAGCTAATGCTTAGCCTTCAGCTAAGTGCTGACAAAAACTAAAACAAAATCATGTCTCACTTCTCAAAACCGTAAGAATTTTAAATCAGTTGCAAAATATATATGGTATATGTTCTTGCAAATCTTTGGTAAGCTAATGCTTATTAGATATTAGCTAATGCTTAGCCTTCAGCTAAGTGCTGACAAAAACTAAAACAAAATCATGTCTCACTTCTCAAAACCGTAAGAATTTTAAATCAGTTGCAAAATATATATGGTATATGTTCTTGCAAATCTTTGGTAAGCTAATGCTTATTAGATATTAGCTAATGCTTAGCCTTCAGCTAAGTGCTGACAAAAACTAAAACAAAATCATGTCTCACTTCTCAAAACCGTAGGAATTTTAAATCAGTTGCAAAATATATATGGTATATGTTCTTGCAAATCTTTGGTAAGCATTAATACCTTCAGCTAAGTGCTGACAAAAACGAAAACAAAATCATGTCTCACTTCTCAAAACCGTAAGAATATTAAATCAGTTGCAAATATATATGGTATATGTTCTTGCAAATCTTTGGTAAGCTAATGCTTATTAGATATTAGCTAATGCTTAGCCTTCAGCTAAGTGCTGACAAAAACTAAAACAAAATCATGTCTCACTTCTCAAAACCGTAAGAATTTTAAATCGGTTGCAAAATATATATGGTATATGTTCTTGCAAATCTTTGGTAAGCTAATGCTTATTAGATATTAGCTAATGCTTAGCCTTCAGCTAAGTGCTGACAAAAACTAAAACAAAATCATGTCTCACTTCTCAAAACCGTAGGAATTTTAAATCAGTTGCAAAATATATATGGTATATGTTCTTGCAAATCTTTGGTAAGCATTAATACCTTCAGCTAAGTGCTGACAAAAACTAAAGCAAAATCATGTCTCACTTCTCAAAACCGTAAGAATATTAAATCGGTTGCAAAATATATATGGTATATGTTCTTGCAAATCTTTGGTAAGCTAATGCTTATTAGATATTAGCTAATGCTTAGCCTTCAGCTAAGTGCTGACAAAATCTAAAACAAAATCATGTCTCACTTCTCAAAACCGTAAGAATATTAAATCAGTTGCAAAATATATATGGTATATGTTCTTGCAAATCTTTGGTAAGCTAATGCTTATTAGATATTAGCTAATGCTTAGCCTTCAGCTAAGTGCTGACAAAAACTAAAACAAAATCATGTCTCACTTCTCAAAACCGTAAGAATTTTAAATCAGTTGCAAAATATATATGGTATATGTTCTTGCAAATCTTTGGTAAGCTAATGCTTATTAGATATTAGCTAATGCTTAGCCTTCAGCTAAGTGCTGACAAAAACTAAAACAAAATCATGTCTCACTTCTCAAAACCGTAAGAATTTTAAATCAGTTGCAAAATATATATGGTATATGTTCTTGCAAATCTTTGGTAAGCTAATGCTTATTAGATGTTAGCTAATGCTTAGCCTTCAGCTAAGTGCTGACAAAAACTAAAACAAAATCATGTCTCACTTCTCAAAACCGTAAGAATTTTAAATCAGTTGCAAAATATATATGGTATATGTTCTTGCAAATCTTTGGTAAGCTAATGCTTATTAGATATTAGCTAATGCTTAGCCTTCAGCTAAGTGCTGACAAAAACTAAAACAAAATCATGTCTCACTTCTCAAAACCGTAAGAATTTTAAATCAGTTGCAAAATATATATGGTATATGTTCTTGCAAATCTTTGGTAAGCTAATGCTTATTAGATATTAGCTAATGCTTAGCCTTCAGCTAAGTGCTGACAAAAACTAAAACAAAATCATGTCTCACTTCTCAAAACCGTAAGAATATTAAATCAGTTGCAAATATATATGGTATATGTTCTTGCAAATCTTTGGTAAGCTAATGCTTATTAGATATTAGCTAATGCTTAGCCTTCAGCTAAGTGCTGACAAAAACTAAAACAAAATCATGTCTCACTTCTCAAAACCGTAAGAATTTTAAATCAGTTGCAAAATATATATGGTATATGTTCTTGTAAATCTTTGGTAAGCATTAATACCTTCAGCTAAGTGCTGACAAAAACTAAAAGAAAATCATGTCTCACTTCTCAAAACCGTAAGAATATTAAATCAGTTGCAAAATATATATGGTATATGTTCTTGCAAATCTTTGGTAAGCTAATGCTTATTAGATATTAGCTAATGCTTAGCCTTCAGCTAAGTGCTGACAAAAACTAAAACAAAATCATGTCTCACTTCTTAAAACCGTAAGAATTTTAAATCAGTTGCAAAATATATATGGTATATGTTCTTGCAAATCTTTGGTAAGCATTAATACCTTCAGCTAAGTGCTGACAAAAACTAAAACAAAATCATGTCTCTCTTCTCAAAACCGTAAGAATATTAAATCAGTTGCAAATATATATGGTATATGTTCTTGCAAATCTTTGGTAAGCTAATGCTTATTAGATATTAGCTAATGCTTAGCCTTGAGCTAAGTGCTGATAAAAACGAAAACAAAATCATGTCTCACTTCTCAAAACCGTAAGAATATTAAATCAGTTGCAAAATATATATGGTATATGTTCTTGCAAATCTTTGGTAAGCTAATGCTTATTAGATATTAGCTAATGCTTAGCCTTCAGCTAAGTGCTGACAAAAACTAAAACAAAATCATGTCTCACTTCTTAAAACCGTAAGAATTTTAAATCAGTTGCAAAATATATATGGTATATGTTCTTGCAAATCTTTGGTAAGCATTAATACCTTCAGCTAAGTGCTGACAAAAACTAAAACAAAATCATGTCTCTCTTCTCAAAACCGTAAGAATATTAAATCAGTTGCAAATATATATGGTATATGTTCTTGCAAATCTTTGGTAAGCTAATGCTTATTAGATATTAGCTAATGCTTAGCCTTGAGCTAAGTGCTGATAAAAACGAAAACAAAATCATGTCTCACTTCTCAAAACCGTAAGAATATTAAATCAGTTGCAAAATATATATGGTATATGTTCTTGCAAATCTTTGGTAAGCTAATGCTTATTAGATATTAGCTAATGCTTAGCCTTCAGCTAAGTGCTGACAAAAACTAAAACAAAATCATGTCTCACTTCTCAAAACCGTAAGAATTTTAAATCGGTTGCAAAATATATATGGTATATGTTCTTGCAAATCTTTGGTAAGCATTAATACCTTCAACTAAGTGCTGACAAAAACAAAAAGAAAATCATGTCTCACTTCTCAAAACCGTAAGAATATTAAATCAGTTGCAAATATATATGGTATATGTTCTTGCAAATCTTTGGTAAGCTAATACTTATTAGATATTAGCTAATGCTTAGCCTTCAGCTAAGTGCTGACAAAAACTAAAACAAAATCATGTCTCACTTCTCAAAACAGTAAGAATTTTAAATCAGTTGCAAAATATATATGGTATATGTTCTTGCAAATCTTTGGTAAGCTAATGCTTATTAGATATTAGCTAATGCTTAGCCTTCAGCTAAGTGCTGACAAAAACTAAAACAAATTCATGTCTCACTTCTCAAAACCGTAAGAATTTTAAATCAGTTGCAAATATATATGGTATATGTTCTTGCAAATCTTTGGTAAGCTAATGCTTATTAGATATTAGCTAATGCTTAGCCTTCAGCTAAGTGCTGACAAAAACTAAAACAAAATCATGTCTCACTTCTCAAAACCGTAAGAATATTAAATCAGTTGCAAATATATATGGTATATGTTCTTGCAAATCTTTGGTAAGCTAATACTTATTAGATATTAGCTAATGCTTAGCCTTCAGCTAAGTGCTGACAAAAACTAAAACAAAATCATGTCTCACTTCTCAAAACAGTAAGAATTTTAAATCAGTTGCAAAATATATATGGTATATGTTCTTGCAAATCTTTGGTAAGCTAATGCTTATTAGATATTAGCTAATGCTTAGCCTTCAGCTAAGTGCTGACAAAAACTAAAACAAATTCATGTCTCACTTCTCAAAACCGTAAGAATTTTAAATCAGTTGCAAATATATATGGTATATGTTCTTGCAAATCTTTGGTAAGCTAATGCTTATTAGATATTAGCTAATGCTTAGCCTTCAGCTAAGTGCTGACAAAAACTAAAACAAAATCATGTCTCACTTCTTAAAACCGTAAAATTTTTAAATCAGTTGCAAAATATATATGGTATATGTTCTTGCAAATCTTTGGTAAGCTAATGCTTATTAGATATTAGCTAATGCTTAGCCTTCAGCTAAGTGCTGACAAAAACTAAAACAAAATCATGTCTCACTTCTCAAAACCGTAAGAATATTAAATCGGTTGCAAAATATATATGGTATATGTTCTTGCAAATCTTTGGTAAGCTAATGCTTATTAGATATTAGCTAATGCTTAGCCTTCAGCTAAGTGCTGACAAAAACTAAAACAAAATCATGTCTCACTTCTCAAAACCGTAAGAATTTTAAATCAGTTGCAAAATATATATGGTATATGTTCTTGCAAATCTTTGGTAAGCATTAATACCTTCAGCTAAGTGCTGACAAAAACTAAAACAAAATCATGTCTCACTTCTCAAAACCGTAAGAATATTAAATCAGTTGCAAATATATATGGTATATGTTCTTGCAAAACTTTGGTAAGCTAATGCTTATTAGATATTAGCTAATGCTTAGCCTTCAGCTAAGTGCTGACAAAAACTAAAACAAAATCATGTCTCACTTCTCAAAACCGTAAGAATTTTAAATCAGTTGCAAAATATATATGGTATATGTTCTTGCAAATCTTTGGTAAGCATTAATACCTTCAGCTAAGTGCTGACAAAAACTAAAACAAAATCATGTCTCTCTTCTCAAAACCGTAAGAATATTAAATCAGTTGCAAATATATATGGTATATGTTCTTGCAAATCTTTGGTAAGCTAATGCTTATTAGATATTAGCTAATGCTTAGCCTTCAGCTAAGTGCTGACAAAAACTAAAACAAAATCATGTCTCACTTCTTAAAACCGTAAGAATATTAAATCAGTTGCAAAATATATATGGTATATGTTCTTGCAAATCTTTGGTAAGCTAATGCTTATTAGATATTAGCTAATGCTTAGCCTTCAGCTAAGTGCTGACAAAAACTAAAACAAAATCATGTCTCACTTCTCAAAACCGTAAGAATTTTAAATCAGTTGCAAAATATATATGGTATATGTTCTTGCAAATCTTTGGTAAGCATTAATACCTTCAGCTAAGTGCTGACAAAAACTAAAACAAAATCATGTCTCACTTCTCAAAACCGTAAGAATATTAAATCAGTTGCAAAATATATATATGGTATATGTTCTTGCAAATCTTTGGTAAGCATTAATACCTTCAGCTCCTAAGCATCTTAAAATAATACACAAACTTTGAACACACTTTAAATTACTATCCAATGTGTTGCCATTTCTTCATTGTCTACTTTCTTATTCCAGGCCGAGTCCGGATATGGGACGGGCTCGGAGAACAGCCTCAAGCGGCACGGCTCCTCGGTCAGCCTGCAGTCGAACACGTTCAGCACGGCGTCGAGCAGCAGCTTCAAGCGGACGGGGCGCAACCTCCAGGAGAAGCTCGCCGAGCTGCAGACTTTCAAGGACATCCTCTGCAGCCAGGTCGACACCATGCAGCAGTTCTTCGACGTCTGCGCCGAGAACGAGGAGCCCGGCAGGACCCCCGGCAGGCTGAACGGTGTCATCAACAACGCCAACAAAAGTAAACAGAAAAAAAGAAACCGGCGCTTTTAGTCTCTCTTAGAACGATGAAAATTAGCGCGGATATTGTGTAGGCCAAGACCCAATGCGGGGTTGCATACAGAGAAAGAAGAAATGTAATTTGTCCAAATCTTTTAAGGTATGAACCGCCGTAATCGGAAGCATTTGTAGCAAATTGTATCGTTTTGTGTATGGTGCGTAAATTTGTCTTGGATTTAAAGTGCACTCGGAGAGAAAAATCTCGGCTCGAGCTCTCAAATTGATGCTTATAAGTTGATATCGGAAATCGTGACTTCCATCCAATTCTGTTATTTGCATTAAAAAGTTTAATGATTCTTAGACACGTCTCGGATCATTTATAATCGAAGGTTAGTTTCCATGACTACTATTTTATCCATAACGGTGTCCCAAGATGAAGTTATTTGGAGGATGTACAACTGAGCGTGTAAATTTTATTTCATCAGATAGTCCGTTGGCAATCGACTTCAAAGGCGAGGCGATCACGTTCAGGACGACAACGGTTGCCGTGCTGGACACGGTGGCCCACTGCGTCGACCTGGTGATGCAGCGGGAGGAGTCGTGGCTGAAGCGGCTGGAGCGCGAGACGGACAGGCGCCGGCGGAGCGACAGCAACGCCAAATCGTACTACGACCAGATGCAGAAGATGCACAATCTGCATCCGGGCCCCGACTTGGAAGTAAGCCAATCTAAAATAGTTTTAAGTATTAGCGACGCAGAAAATTGACATCGTTTTGAAGATTTTAAATATCATTAAATATATTCATAACATGACTACTTTTTACCACAACTGCGTAAAAAAAATCGCCAGGGCGTGAAAGCATCAACTGTGCGTAAAATAAGTTTTACAGACAATTCATACAATCACCAATTAAAATAAAGATAGTATTTTGCAACAAATTTTAGCTGTTTTTCATATCAGCTGTCATAGAAAAAACTTTGTATGATACAAGTTCGTAAGGAGTACTTTTTTGCACTCGTGATTTTTGTTGTTCTTTACTTTACGGACTTGTATCATAAATAACTATTTTGAAAACATTAGTTAAACGTCGTGCTATTTTTATTGTGGAAGGAGTAAACATGAAAAATAGTTATAAATGTTACATCGTTTTGAAGGTGTTAAATACCATTTAATTTATTTAAGGTTGTTTTAATAAGTACTTGCTGGTATTTGTTTATTTATTTTTATCGCCTGACTACTTTCGGTTATAAAAAGCCATCTTCAGCGGCATATCTACGAAGAATTCAATTAATTAGGTTAAATATAAAATTAGAGTTAAGTTTGTTACAAAAATGTTCAAGATTATTCACATTCTGTTATTTGCATTATAAAGTTAATACTTATTACCACAACCTTAAATATAGATTGATCGATGTGGCTTTTATTTGTTGAAAATTCATAATTACTAATGTATGAAATAAAGTTACGCACTTTTTAAAATTTTCAAAATTGTTTTTTATTGTTCACGACAATTGTTTCACCACACTGTTTCCATTTCTTCACCTGAAGAAGCCACAGTGTGGCGAAACAATTGTCGTGAACAATAAGAAACAATTTTGAAAATTTTTAAAAGTGCATAACTTTATTTCATACATTAGTAACCTTAAATATATATAACTGGTAATTATGAATAAAACCTTAAACCTAATAAAATTTATTCTTAACACAACATTTATATATTATTATCATGGAAGGAGTAAACATGAAAAACATATTTATAAATATAATATTAATCATAAGTAGGAAAAACTTTGCTATTGAATCGCACTTTAATTTTTTATACCACACGCTTCCCGATCAAGTAAGCTTCACTTGAAAGATTGTCACTAGCTGTTATGAGGTTATTTTTATACGAACGTCAATTCTTTGAGTTATTAGGGTTTTTTCAAAATGTTTACACTAGATGGCTTGTTTAAGTCAGTGCCGTATGAAAGTAAATCAGAACGCTTTAAAAGATTTCTAAGGGTAAGTAAATATTTAATATAAAAAAATTGCATGTTTCACAAAAAAATTGTAAGACAGGATATTCCGGATTTATACTGGCAAGGAAAAAAACTGGTGCAACTCTTGATAGAGGTTTTAGCGTAATTGCATTATTATTATTATATAATAATTGCATTATTATTATATAATAATTGCATTATTATTATATAATAATTGCATTATTATTATATACTGTATACTGGTAGCCGTTACTTTGTGGAACATAGTAAATGAATGAAATAAAACAATTTCACTTTGTTGCTTCCAAACTTAGTTTGACAATGACTATAAAGTAGTCGAAACTGCAGTAACTAAATTATTTTTTGTAAAATAAATGTGTTAGTGGAAGCAACAAAGTAAAATTGTTTTATTTCATTTATTATTATATAATAATTGCATTATTTTTATATAATAATTGCAATTTTGATTCATAGCAAAGTTAACACTTGGGTTAAAAATAGTCAAGTTCTATGCATACTCGTAAAATTTGTTTCCCATTTGGCTATAATAGTTGTCTAAAACTGATTTTCTGGAAGATATTTAACAAGTACTTCATCATTTTCTTTTGTACATACGTTTGGTCTACCAGATCCCATTTTCCTTAGGGTTTTCCTTTTTGAATTTCCCAGTAGACATTCAATTCGGTGTAATAGTTCTAAATCCGAGCCCATATATCTTCAAATAATGAGCACAAAAATTGAAAACACTACTCATTGGCATTTCACAATAGATTATTACAAAATGTTAGCAAATCCATTAATGCATCCCAATATAATTGATAATAACACTAACTGGCTCCCTTAAATTGCCGTAATGATAATGTGTGTCAAGTACTCTTGCACGCATGGCAAACACTGGATGTGCGCACATCGCGCAATTAGCAATTCTACCCATGCGACCGCTTCCATTGCAACATTATAATTTTTTCGTCCCGAGGCACTCTGCGCATACACAAGGAGCCACCCAATTTGTTACCAAACATGGTTTATTTCACATCACAATCCGTTAACAGTCTGCAGAGACTCATCAGTTAGAAATACTTTTAGCATAACGTTGCACAATTGGCACAGTAAATTACAATTCAATAGTGCAGTTTGCAAGCAGTTCACATCACAGTTTTGAGTGTAATGTATGTGCGGTAATTGTAATTAAAGTTGTTTTAATTTTTTTATCAATGAATATAATTGTATCGTCTTAAGCAAAATTTTTTTATCAAAGGATATACTTGTATCGTCTTAAGCAATTAAAAATCTTGATAGTGCAGATTGATTAAAAGTTCCGTTTTGATAAGTGCTCCTCTCGGACGGGCAAGTTCAAAGGTCACTTTGCCGCTGTCGAGCACCACAAGAGACTAAACAGGATTTATCACTCTAAAGGCCGTGAATTATATTAGGTTGTGACCGTTCTTCAAGGATTAGGGGACAGTGTATTGAACTGTGCGAGAACTTTATTACTGCTTATCATGAAGCTTTGTAAATCGTATTGTGATGGATAATTCTATGCTCGTTTTACTTGTGCACAGTTTTTGCCGCTTGTGTTGAATTGATTTTTTGTGTTCGGTTCTGTGTGTTACTATTTGTGGAGCGCAAGATGGCAAACGTATGTGTATTACGTGCCAGGAAACTAGTAAGTGTAACAAAATAACTCTTTTGCCGATTATTCTGATAAATAATCGAAGTATGAAATAAATTTACGCACTTTTTAAAAAATTTCAAAATTGTTTTTTATTGTAGTGAACAATAAAAAACAATTTTGAAAATTTTTAAAAAGTGCGTAAATTTATTTCATACATTAGTAATTATGAATTTTCAACAAATAAAAGCCACATCGATCAAATAATCGAAGGTTAGTTTCCATGGTTACAATTGTTGATAGAATTGTTTTCATGGAAACATAGTTTTTTTTTTTTTTTTGTATATCGTCGGCTTCCAAGTGAATTACACATTCCAAGTCCATTTTTGGCTGTTTTTAGTTAAGTTTTATTTTGATGGTTTACTAAATTGTAACAAATTTCAGGCTCAGTAGGGGTATATACAGGGTCCTGTAGCCGAACTTCCAAATTCTTAACTCATTAAATGACTGAGTAGGAAAGGGAACAGCAGAATATATAACTTTGATAGCAGTTTCTCACATTTTATAGTTTTTTACTTAAGTGATTTCACTTGTAAGCCGACGATATGTTCTAGTGAAAACTGAAAACTGTATTATTTCATCTGAAACTCGTAAGCTTCAACGTATTAATTACGGGTAATAATTTATTTATTTTTATTTGTAGGAGGGGCCGCATAGTGTGATCGCAGATGACGAATTCTACGATGCCGTGGAATCGGGGCTGGATAAAATGGAGGAGGAGCAAGAGTTGCGCGAGCGGTTGAAGACGGGCAAGGTGATACCCGTCACACCGCCGCCGACTTCCCCTGCCTCACAGCACAAACTATGGCCAGAAGTAAGTCTCAGATTTACAATATTCCCGTTTACTAATGAAATCATTGTACATTTTTCGGTGTTTGTGCACAAAACTCAGAAAAACATAACAAGTTAAATAGGTAAAATTTAACGCAGATTACTTTGTTTATACCACTTGAGTTTATTAAATCGTGACTATAGTTTCATCGTACGTTCGAAAATGACACGCTAAGTGTCGAAACTATAGTCACGATTTAATAAACTCAAGTGATATAAACAAAGTAATCTGCGTTTAATTTTACCTATTTAACAATGTATCACAAAGTAGAGCCGTCAACAGTTATTGATCTACATAACAAGTTGTTTGATTTCTTTGTTTAATTATCGTTCAATTGATTTTTTTCTCTGTTATAGATCGATAGATTAGTGAAACAGCAGGTCGCGGTGGCAAGACTGGGAGTGGGTGAGTGTGGTGCCGGCTGGCAGCTGTTTGCCGAGGATGGTGAAATGCGGATGTACAGGCGGGAGGAGGAGATCGACGGGATGGTCGTCGACCCGCTGAAAGCGGTGCACACGGTCAAGGGCATCACCGGGCACGAGCTGTGCCATTACTTCTTCAACCCTCAGTACAGATACGATTGGGAAAGTATGTTAAAAAAATCTAATCAGGGATAAATGTTTCATTATTTCGAGTGACCCATTTAGGGTGAGACTGTAATTTAGGTTAAAACAACATTTTACTCCGAAGTCTTGCACAAACAAACACAAAATTTTGTGTTATAATTTTGATGTAAAAATCATTAAAAATCTAATCATTGATCAATGTTTCATTATTTTGAGTGACCCATTTAGGGTAAGACTGTAATTAAGTTAAAACAACATTTTACTCCGAAGTCTTGCACAAAGGAACACAAAATTTTGTGTTATAATTTTGCTGTAAAAATTGGTGTGAAATGTCCTTCCATGGTTTTTTTTTTTTTTTTAATTTAGTACTCTTCATTAAACATTTGTGAACGAGAGTGTGAGGATTAAACGAGAAATTCGTGTACTTAGTGCTAGTGGTGTATTGATTTACAGCCACACTGGAGAGCATGCAGGTCCTGGAGACGGTCTCGGAAGACACGCTGCTGTTCTTCCAGACGCACAAGAGGATCTGGCCGGCCAGCCAGCGGGACACCCTGTTCTGGTCCCACATGCGCCGGCTGCCCAACGACCAAGACAGAGACGGGCCCGATATGTGGGCCGTGGTCAACAACTCCACCGATTTTCCTTCACATCCGGCAAGTGACTTATCATATACTTAACATTTCTCAAACGATAATACCAAACGAATGAAAAATAATGGAGCAATTATTATTTCACTGCAGCCGAACACTGGAAAGTGTGTGCGGATATTCCTGACCGTTTGCCTACTTTGCCAGACGAGAATAGACCCTCCGAAGGACGGGGCTCCCATATCCAGGGATAACATTACATGTAAAATTACTTACTGTTCAGTTGGTAAGTACAAGTGGATAATTATCGTCTATAAGCGGTTTAGTGGTGTTTTACAAAGGGTTACCAATAGCAAAATTATTATTTTAGTGCGATTTGTATACTAGTTAAACTATTTAAGGTGGTATGTTTTTTTTTCATAATGTTTTTCTCTACAGTGAATCCTGGGGGTTGGGCGCCCGCGTCGGTGCTGCGCGCCGTCTACAAGCGCGAGTACCCGAAGTTCCTGAAGCGCTTCACCGCGTTTGTGATGAACCAGACGAAAGATAAGTCCATAATGTTCTAGCACCGAGGTTGGGGAGCCCAATCACACACATTACTCTTGTTGCTGTTTTATTTTTATAATTATTATTTATCGCATATTAAACATTATTTTCCGTATCCCATCTCTTGCAATTACTTGACCACCCAGCGAAATGCCTGCCGGTCCGGAGGGCCCACAGCGCCGGGCCGGGCGTCAAGGTGAAGGCACGCACCGCCGTGGATCGCACTTCCGTCCCCCCCTTTAGTTTCTAACTTCCGTGTGGTTTTGTGTGCGTGCGAAAACTGTTAGCCCGTAGTCGGTTTCACTCATATTCACGGTTTGGTTGGTCGGTAGTCACAAGGGAAGCACCGTGTGTGTTTAATGTTTTCGATAACTTCATTGCAACGCAATTTTATTCCGGTGTGTTGGTGACGCAATTTCTCCTCCCCTGCCCCCCCTTGTAACTAATTTTTAGCTCGTAGGGTTATTGAATTTTTGTATATTGTATAGTTTAAATGTTTATACAAAAATAAGACTGCTTGAAAAGATGAAGTTGCCTTGGAAACGATTCTGTTTTGTACATATAAGAAAATTTTAACGAGAAGTTTCTAGGTATGTAGTAGTTTTACGCAAGAGGAATTCTGCTTAATGTGTCGCGCCAACCAGCGATTCCCAAACTTATTTGCTTATATGACCGGATGTCTTCTTACCGTTTGGAGTTACGAATCTCTTACAGAGTTCAATAAAATTGCAGCAAAGTTGACAGCAGGAACAATTTAAAAAAATCAGTTGTTTCCGGCACACTAGAATAAATGTTTACAATATTTTTATTTGGGAGCTATCATGCAATTTCAATATTATATTGGTTTCTTACGCATATGAAGAGGTTAATATCTCATGACATAACATAGGAACGGCAAACATAGATTCAAACGCACTTCTTACCGACCGCGATGAAACTTATTTAATGGAATGATGTTTATGCCCTCTCAGGTGTAGGATAATAAAACCTTTTTGTTTTTATCACGATAGTGTATAAGTATAAATATATAAATAAGTTTTATAACTTATTTAATCTAATCTATCGGTAAGATTTTTCTGCGCTGAAGTTTGGTAGTCTCTGCTGTAAGCGATGCAATAAAAATAGAATCCCGTCTTGGGGACTTTAGAGGTTCTTGTGTCTGTTGTTGAATACGCGCGCGATCTTTAAAGTCTATATATTTTTAACAGATGCTTTAAGTGGTACGATATTTTTGGGGTGTATTGATAATATATATATATAAAAGAATTTGATCTACTGTAGGATGTAATCGCCGTTTCCTTTCCGAGATGCTTTCGATATTGTTAATCGTTGGTGTGCTGCGAGGACCGTTTCAGGCCGTTTTCACCGGGTGTTGCGCTTACGACGATTGTCTTTGCAAGTCGACTGTCTGAAACGATAGACCAAAATGCAAGGTGTGTTTCGTCATCTTTGTGAGCAACGTAGCTTTTGTAACCACGCAGGACTTACGTTTTTTAGTTGAGCAATGTATGTAGTCTATAAATGAGATTTTATAAATGTTTTCTATGGATTGTAAAGTCGATTTCGTTTGCAAACTTGATCGTTAATAAATTCTATGAATCAATGTTGATGTTATGTAACATATTATTATTATAAGTACTATAGCCAATGTTACTTCTCTTGTCTCGTTGTAAATTGCAAATTATTGTACACTAAAATTGTTATATAATATTTAATCGGGCAAAATAGGAAGTTGAGTTTTCTTTAAATTATTCATTTATATCTACTTTTTGGTAATTCCGTTGGAAATTTAACTGCACAGTGAGGCAAATTCGGCAACTTTATCAACCATCTCCGTAGAGTGGCTCTTGTTTCAAATACTTGTTTTTACAAAACTTACCACTAAAACACTCAAAGTGTTTCACGATGGCATGAAATTCATAATGGGATAACTTAAAAGCCGCTACTATAAGTAACTTGCTTGCAAAAGCTGGTTGCCCCAGCAATTTTCAGCGTGTACAATAATTTTCAGTGTGTGTTAATACCAAAGTAATTGAATCTGCTTTTGCGTGCATTACTTGGAGGTGGCATTGGTGGTGTCGATTTTTAATTATATTCAGTCAAAAAGTATTCCAGGCTTAGTGATATTTTATTTATACTGTACTCAAAATGTAACCCAGAAGCATGGGGGGGCCGTCCGTGGCCCCGCGAGAAACATGTAAGTTTTTGATAATGCTTATGTATTATGTAACTTTATAATAAAAGAGAAAACACATTGATTTGAATGACATATTTTTGTTTCCACAGCTCCGTTATTTGCAGCTACAGCATATTTTGGAATGAAGAAGAACTAAGAAAGTCGAGCGAATTAACATACATAATTGAAAAACCTAAAAATGTAGGGGCAGCTTTAATGGGGTTGGAGAATAAATTAATTTTTTTTCAAAATCGTAGGATTTACAATCATAACATTAAATTTAATATCATTTAAACGTATTATAGTTATGTTTAATCATAAGTCATTACTGTAGAGATTACAGTACATATTAGAAATTGTGATTCAACATACTTCATTTATTACAGATTAATGACTACACTTCATAACATTATTCCAATAAATTAGTGCTTAATTCTAGGTTGCGAAGCTGATGAATGTACAAAAGCGATGGTGGAAACTTGGGCTAATGTATTCCTTCTAGTGGTGAGAACGATTTGTACTGGTAAAGCTTGTCGTCTCCATAACCGTACAGCAGACGACCGACACCGTTCTGATCATAGTATGGGTACCTATATTTCGGCCTGAAACCAAAATCGGGAAGGAATTAATGATGGCAAGCCGACGACTCAAAATGTTGATAAAGGATGAATGCAACATTTATGCAATCAGAGCATAGATAATACAAATAAATAGAGGAAAAATAAGACACTTGGTATAAGTTTCACAATTTTTTTTATAGATACTCATAAAAACATGTGAAACTTATTCCGTTGATTGAAAAGTATACTCTTCAAAATATACTCGTCAATCAATGCTTATATCAAGTGTCTTATTTTACATTTATTCAATATGTTTCACCAACTGGTTACTAAACAAACATTCAATTCAAATAAATAATTCTTAAAACTTTCACATGGGAAATGCTTATGCTAGTTTCACCGACTGCAAACACTATACCTTTTCAAGTTCAAATTGAGACCAATCAAGTTCAAATTGAGGCCAATCAAGTTGACGCTAAACAATATCAAGTTGTCATAAAAAATTTGATTTGTTTACTATCAACTTGATATTGTTTGGTGTCAACTTGATTTTGTTTAGTCTCAATTTGAACTTGATTGGTCTCAATTTGAAATTGATTGGTCTCAATTTGAACTTGAAAAGGTATAGAAAATAATAATAATATGAACATGAAGCTGTAATTCAGACAATAACATCGGGTACAAATGATGAATACAGCAAAGCTGTATTGTACGGATTGGTACTATTTGAAACTTGTGCATGCTAATTGGTAAAGTCAAGTAAAGTAAAGTTTATTATTACCACTGAAGGTCTCGCACTAATACAAATATCTGATACAAGATAGGCAGCGTCAAAGCCTTAACTGCCTATTTGAGCTCCCTAGACTCAAATTTTGAATTTGATTTAAAAAAAGCATGAACTCCATAACTTTAATGCCCCATTATCTTTGCAAGCCCAATAACAAATTGTACATTTAACATCAATAACTGTTACTAGACTCCAATCTCCACAATTCTAATAAATAGATCAATTAAAATTGACTGAGTTAATTCATATACTTTATTTTTAATAGGAATCAAACAATTATAATAATAGGCACCCAAAATTGTACATAAGTGTTTACTTGGTTGCCTGTACTTCAAGCGGATAGCGACGCCAGCGCACAAACTGGTGAACTTTATACCTATGATTTAAACCATAATATATCGCCAAACCGATCACCTGGGATTTATGTGGCACGTTTTTAATTACTTATTGCATAATTTATCGTTAATAATATTGTGCAGATATTAATTTATAACGCAATTAAAAGTTCACTTAAATCCAGGCAACCAAATATACATATTCATCGACTTTTGTTTTGACATATGTACATTTAGTTGCCTGCATTTAAATAAACTTTTAATTGTATTATAATTCAATATCCGCACACTATTATTATTTACAAATAATGCCGTAGGTACTTAAAAACATGCCCCATACTCCTCAGGTGATCAGTTTGACGAAAAATTACAGTGCAAATCATAGGTATAAAGTTCACTAGTTTTGGCGCTAGCGTCGCCTGTCACTCCAGCTATAGGCAACCAAATATACATATAATTTTTCAAACTCGTACAGTTTAAAACAAGTTTTGCTCTAATGCTATACATCTTAGCAACAAATTGTTTATATATATTCAAAAGTATGTAGTATGAATAACTTGAATTACCTTTCAAAGTACTGGAAATTTGGGGCTCTTGGTGTCAATGTCGCCGCACTCAGCCAAAGCAACGACAGCAATACCTGCAATGGTTTAATAGTATATAATTTAACGAGCACATAATGAAGGCTTTAATGCACGAGGATTAATTGAATTGATAATATAATCATCCGAGTAAACTATAGCCATTATGTGCGAGTCAAATACCATGTTTTATCTATAACTTTTTAAATGAAACAATTCTTATTGACAAATTTTTGTAGAAAGCAAGACCAGACAATTCTATGATTCTCATCGGATTCTCTGATGATTAAAGACAAGACAATTCTATGATTGATTGTCATCGGATTCTCTGATGATTTAAGACAACACACTTCTACGACTCTCATCGGATTCTTGGATGATCATACTATAACTCTTTAAACAAATCTATAACTTTTTAAATTGTACAATTCTTATTGACAAATTGTTGTAGAAAGCAAGACCAGACAATTCTATGATTCTCATCGGATTCTCTGATGATTAAAGACAAAACAATTATATGATTCTCACCGGATTCTCTGATGATTTAAGACAATACACATCTACGACTCTCATCGGATTCTTGGATGATCATACTATAACTCTTTAAACAAATCTATAACTTTTTAAATTATACAATTCTTATTGACAAATGTTTGTAGAAAGCAAGACAAGACAATTCTATGATTCTCCTCGGATTCTCTGATGATTAAAGACAAAACAATTCTATTATTGTCATCGGATTCTCTGATGATCATACACTCGTCTTCAGCTCGTGTATAAAATGCATCCTCTTGAATAATAGCCATTATACGAATAATGACGATTTATCTATTTTTTCTTGATTCTTATTGACAAATGTTTATCAATATGAAAGCAAACTGAAGAGATTTGGAAAGGGGCAGATTTTTAGCACATAAACTGAAAAAGATTAATTTAAAAAAAAGGTTTTCCCATGTATTTTAAATGGTAACATGCTAATGTACATAATAAATAAGGCCTAATAAGACCATAAATAAAATCTAAATTTTGATTTTAAATTCTGTATAAATAATACATTGTTTTAAATCTGAAGATAGAAATTTGTTTAAGTAAAGCGCATCTTGCTTTTTTTGCATAAGACTAATTGAATGCCTCATTTCAACGATTATAAGTTTAGAAATCATATTACATGACAGTAACTACACAACTTACATGAGGTAATACAGTAATAGGAAGGTATTAATCACTTTAATTAAATTGATTTGAAAACACTTTTGAAATTAACTAAATAATGTAGGAGAAGAAAAATCACGATATTCTCTGTTTTATTTAACAAATATAAATCTGATGAAATCACTATCAGAAGTACTTAAATCAAGAATAACACTTTCATGAGTAAATCTAAAACTCTTTTCTAGCAGGAATAATTTATTCCTTAATAGGACAAATAGAATTAATTACGAATAATCTACTGGATAATAATAAACCAACCAAATATCTCTAATAATTAAATAACTTATAACAAATATAAATCTGTTGAAATCACTATCAGAAGTACCTAAATCAAGAATAACAATTTCATGAGTAAATCTAATACTCATTTCTAGCAGGAATAATTCAAATACTCAAGTATAACACTACTTACTAGGAATAATTTATTTCTTAATAGGACAAATACGATTAATTACTAATAATCTACCGTATAATTATACGCCAATCAAATATCTCTAATAATTAAATGATTTATAACTAAATAATAACTAAACTAAACCAAAATAACTAAATTATATCTCTGACAAGCAAGTTATTTACTGTTTTATTTAACAAATATAAATCTGATGAAATCACTACCAGATGTACCTAAATCAGGAATAACACTTTCATGAGTAAATCTAATACTCATTTCTAGCAGGAATAATTCAAATACTCAAGAAGAGCACTACTTACAAAGAATAAATTATTCCTTAATGAGACAAATAGGATTAATTACGAATAATCTACTATATATACCTATCACCTATCCACTTATCCGCCATAGGTGGAGGAGTAGTACTTATTATCCGTACTACTCCTTCTCCTTCCATGCGTAAATCTAAAACTCATTTCTAGCAGGAATAATTCAAATACTCAAGAATAACATTACTTACTAGGAAATTTATTCCTCAATATAATCACTATCATCACTATCAAGAGAAAACTACTCATTAATCGAACTAATAAGAAGTATCTACTCAATAGCACTATCAGGAATAACTTTCCGAATAATAGCAGTTTTAGGAATAACTTGCCGAATAATAGTACAATCATGTATAAATTTAGTACTCAATAATAAATCTAATCCGAAATATAGTATTTTCAGGAATAAATGTATGCCTCAATAATACTCGTGAGTAAATCTAATACTCATTTCTAGCAGGAATAATTCAAATACTCAAGAATAACACTATTTACTAGGAATAATTTATTCCTTAATAGGACAAATAGGATTAATTACGAATAATCTACTGTATAATAACACTTTCATGCGTAAATGTAATACTCAATTCTAGCACCTACATCACTATCAAGAGAAAACTACTCATTAATGGGACTAATAAGACTTATCTACTCAATAGCACTATCAGGAATAACTTGCCGAATAATAGCACTTTCAGGAATAACTTGCCGAATAATAGCACAATCATGTATAAATCTAATACTCAATAACAAATCCAATTCTTAAAAATATTATTTTCAGCAATAAATCTGTGCCTCAATAATAGTACTTTCAGGAATAAATCTACGACTATCAGAAGTACCTAAATCAGGAATAACACTTTTATGAGTAAATCTAATACTCATTTCTAGCAGGAATAATTTAAATATTCAAGAATAACACTACTTTCTAGGAAATATTTATTCATTAATAGGACAAACAGAATTACTTACGAATAATCTACTATATAAAAACACTTTCATGCGAAAATGTAATACTCAATTCTAGCAACTACATCACTATCAAGAGAAAACTACTCATTAATGGGACTACTACGAATTATCTACTCAATAGCACTATCAGGAATAACTTGTCGAATAATAGCAGTTTCAGGAATAACTTGCCAAATAATAGCACAATCATGTATAAATCTAATACTCAATAATAAATCTAATTCTGGAAAATAGTGTTTTCAGGATCAGGATCTATGCCTCAATAATGGTACTTTCAGGAATAAACTACTATATAATAACACTTTCATGCGTAAGTCTAATACTCAATTCTAACACCTACATCGCTATCAACTGAAAACTACTCATTAATAGGACTAATAAGAATCATCTACTCAATAGCACTATCGGGAATAACTTGCCGAATAATATCACTTTCAGGAATATGTTGCCGAATAATTGCACAGTCATGTATAAATCTAGTACTCAATAATAAATCTAATTCTGAAAAATAGTGTTTTCAGCAATAAATATATGCCTCAATAATAGTACACTCAGGAATTAATCTATCCTGAATAGTACTCTCAGGAATTTATCGATGCCTCAATTATAGTACTTTCAAGAATAAATCTATGCCTCAATAATAGTACTTTCAGGAATAATCTACTCTATAATAACACTTTCATGCGTAAATCTAATACTCAATTCTAACACCTACATCACTATCAAGAGAAAACTACTCATTAATTGGACTAATAAGAATCATCTACTCAATAGCAGTATCAGGAATAACTTGCCGAATAATAGCACAATCATGTATAAATCTAGTACTCAATAATAAATCTAATTCTGAAAAATAGTGCTTTCAGAAATAAATCTATGCCTGAATAGTACTTCCAGGAATGTATATATGCCTCAATTATAGTACTTTCAAGAACAAATCTATGCCTCAATAATAGTAGTTTCAGGAATAAGTATATGCTTCAATAATAGTACTTTCAGGAATAAACCTATGCCCCAACAATGGTAATTTCAAGAATAAATCTATGGCTCAATAACAGTACTTTCAGGAATAAATCTATGACTCAGTAATAGCCATATCAGGAATATTCTACTTAATTGTAAGACTATTAACAATAATTCACATAGCTGGCGCTGTCAGGAATAATGTACTCAGTGTCACGAATAATCTATAGCACAACCAGGAATAATCTATTAATTAATTGGACAAACAGGAATATTCTACAGCTCGGTTAAGAATAATTTACTCAAACAGTACTATCTGCAATAATTTACTCAATAGTAAACTACTCGAAAACATCGCTACTCAATGATCTACGTAATAGTAGTACTACATTAGGACATAAACTACTCGATAACAACACTACCTGGAATAATCTACTCACAAATAGTACTATTAGAACTTGAACTACTCAATAACGTCACTACCAGGAATAGTACTCAATAATAACCCAATTAAGACCAACTACTGAGTAATATTACTATCAGGAATAATCTACTGAATAATAGCACTATTAGGACCTGAAGTATTCTATAACGAACTTTTTCAGTTTTTAAGTCATGAGCGCTTTAAGAATAATCTTATGGATAGTGGCACTATCAAGAATAACTTACTCAATAACAGCAGTACCAGAAATAATCTTCCGCACTATCGCGAATAATCTACTCAATAGTAGCAAGATTACCTTCTATAGCAAACTTTTTCACTTTTTAAGTTATGAGCGCATTAGGAATAATCTTCTGGATAATAGCACTATCAGGAATAACTTATTCAATAATAGCAGTACCAGAAATAATCTTCAGCACTACCACGAATAATCTACTCAATAATAGTAATATTAGGACGTAGACTACTCAATAACATTACTATCAGGAATGATCTACTCAATAATAGTACTACATAAGGACCTAAACTACTCGAAAACATCTCTACTGAATAATGTATGCATTAGTACTACTACATTAGGACCTAAACTACCTAATAACAACACTACCTGGAATAATCCACTCACTAATAGTACTATTAGAACCTAAACTACTCAATAACATCACTACCAGTAATAGTACTCAATAATAACCCTATAATTACCAGGAATTATCTACTGAATTACAGTACTATTAGGACCTGAAGTACTCTATAACAAACTTTTTCACTTTTTAAGTTATAACCGCATTAGGAAAAATCTTCTGGATAATAACACCATCAGGAATAACTTACTCAATAACAGCAGTACCAGAAACAATCTTCACCACTACAACGAATAATCTACTCAATAATAGTAATTTTAGGACCTAAACTACTCAATTACATTACTATCAGGAATAATCTACTCAATAATAGTAGTAGATTTGGACCTAAACAACTCGGAAACATCGCTACTGAATGATCTACGCAATAGTGGTACTACATTAAGACCTAAACTACTCGATAACAACACTACCTAGAATAATCTACTTACTAATAGTACTATTAACTCCGCTGTGACCGGTCCCAAGCCCGGCTGTGAAAGGAGGAGGGTTGTTCGCAGGGCTACCAACCCTGCAACGTAAAAGAGAGCGTGCAACGGAAACTTATACTAGCCTCGGAAGTCGGACGAAGATAGAGAACGATGGAAGAAGCTTGTAGATGCCCCCCTATGCTCCGATCGGAGTAAAGAGGATTAAAGTAAAGTAAGTAATAGTACTATTAGAACCTAAACGCTACTAAATGATCTACGCAATCGTAGTACTACATTAGTATCTAAACTACTCAATAAACACAACATGGAATAATCTACTCATTAATAGTACTATTAGAACCTAAACTACTCAATAACATCACTACCAGGAATAGTACTCAATAATAACTCTATTAAGACCTAAACTACTAAGTAACATTACTACCAGGAATAATCTACTGAATAATAGTACTATTAGGACCTGATGTACTCAATAATATCATTACCAGTGTCAATAATTGTACTATTAGAATTTTAACTACTCGATAACTTCACTACCAGGAATAATCTACTCAATAATAGTACTATTAGGAACTAAACTACTCAATAACATAACTACTAGGAATAATCTTCTGAATAATGTCACTATTAGGACTTAAACTACTAAATAACATCACTACCAGAAATAATCTACTCAACAGCATTACCACGAAAATTCCCCCTTTCAATTTGTATCAATAATAGTACTAATAGGACTAAAACTACTCGATAACATCACTACCAGGAATAATCTACTCAATAATAGTATTATTAGGACCTAAACTATTCAATAGCAGTACTACCAGGAATAATATTCTCAATAATAGTACCATTAGGACCTAAACTACTCAATAGCATTACTACCAGGAATAGTTTACTCATTGATAGTACTATTAGGAAGTAAACTACTCAATAATATAACTACCAGGAAGAATCTACTCAATATTGTCACTATTAGGACCTAAACTACTAAATAACATCACTACAAGGAAAAATCTACTCAACATCAACACCATAAAAATTTTCCCTTTCTCCCTGTGATTGCGTAGTTTTCACTTTTTTATCAGACCCATTCCTTCGAAGGTCTGCGAGTTTTTTGACTCACCTGTGAACTGTCGTAAGAACAATTTCTGGCTCAAAACTTGAGACTTGCGTCGGAGTCAATTTGACTTACCATTACGAAGGAGGACTTGAACATGGTGTAAGTGCACGCACACAGGTGATATCCGGTGCGCCCGTTGCGTTCGGCTACGACTGAAATTGAACTTCGAAGGTGAAACTTACCTAACAGCAGGAGAGAAAGTTATTCGCCACCTCCAGACACTTCTGCAATGGTAAAGGAGACCGTCTCTCTGCACGTGCAGGTGCAATTCACCTGGTGACACAATCGGAATGCTAATAAGGTACACCTATTCTTTGGAAAATCCTATTACACCAGTCTAGATCCAATCCAATAGAAGAAAAGATTTTTTTTATAAGATGTTCATTTACAAGAAAATTGCAGTTTCTTCTACAGAATTTATATAATTTTCAATTATATTTACATATTTAATATGTTAAATAAAGTTTTTTTTTCTCCAAATTTCAATTGTTTATAAACAGATGGACAACAATTTTGAAACATCCAAAAAGGGTGTAAACAAGTGATAACTGCCACATAATCCCCAAATCTAGATTTTTCTCGCTTGTTTCCCAAATTAGGAAAATTGGGTCCAAAATAAATACATTTTGCAATTAAAGATTCATAATACAACTCAAAAATGTTTTACGTACTTATTTTTTTTATGGTAGTATAAAGATCCATAATACAACTCAAAAATGTCTTACGTACTTATTTTTTTGTTTTTTATGGTATTGTATTGTATTTCGGGGGCGATAGACCAGCTAGGCCATCCTGCACTGCGACCTGGAAGATCTTTTCCTGTTTTTTATGGTACTGTCCAATATTACCATTGATAAACCTTTTCTTTTAACTGTGTAAATATATTCAATAATACTTATTTACATATTTAATATTTTTTTGTCCGAGTTTCAATTGTTTATAAACAGATGGAAAACTATTTTGAAACAACCAAAAAGCGGCGTAAACAAGTGAAAACCGCCGCATAATCCCCAAATCTTGATTTTTTTTTTCCCCCTTTTCTCCCAAACTGGAAGAAAATTAATTAATAAATACATTTTGTAAATCAAGATTCAAAATTCGACTCAAAAATGTCATACATATATTTTCTTTTATCTTAGTGTCAATATTATCAATAATTAATATTGTTATCATACATTTTTATTGGAGTACTTACTAGTCGTTTATATATTAAGATGTTTTCTTGATGTTCTTAAGATGTTTTTATTATTTCTATTATGTCTCCTTGACCTTATTAGCTGGTTTGGCTATATTTTTTTCAGCCATCTTCATAGGATAATTTTTTTGAGTTTAATATATTCGATATTAAATAGAAGAAAACAATAAAAAAACATATTAATAAATTAATAATTAATAATTAAAATTAATAAAAAACTATAACAAAAATTGCTATCATAGTTTAAATATTATCAATAATAAACACTATAGGAACATATTGTAAATCATAGTTTAAATATTATCTTAGTTTATACTCTTGAGAATGGCTGAAACAACTGTACAGTTATTTTCTATATATACTGTTAAACGTCAACCAAGTGTTTTATTATTCCTATTAAATATTATCAATAATAAACACTTTAGGAACATATTGGAAATCATAGTTTAAATATTATCAACAATGAACACTTTAGTAACATATAAATATTATCAATAATAAATATTTTTCTGTTCTTTGCGTAGATATCATCATTAATAAACAATTTATTAGCATCGTCTAAATTCTATCAATAATAAACACTTTCTCCAGATGTCGTTTGTTTACAAGCAGTTGAACGGCGTTATAAAACAATAATGCAATTCCAAAACATTCGAGAAGAGCCGCAAACAAGTGAAAACCGCCACTTGATCCTCAGAACTTGATTTTTCTCGCACTAATGAGAACCAGTTTTGGGCTCTCCGAGGTTCGTGACCTTCCCAAAAATTCATACCCAATCGCCACTTTCTTCTTGACTTTGTCCATTGAACTTCGTAGCTGCACAGCGCAACGGCCCAACGAACAGGAGAAATTCACAATGGAATAACAACCTCGAAAATTCGGACTAATTTGATATTAATTGAGTGCGCATTAATTACCATGTGATTTCAACAATGGATTTCTATTTTTGGAATATTTATTTTTGTCCAAATGGGAATTCATCAACTATCTCCTTTACGATAAAACTGTAATTAATAAAAATATAATAATCATAATTCGTTGAGTCAAAATTTAGCAAAAGCAATAAGTGCACATTAAAAAAGGAAACGAAAAGGAAATGAAAGGAAATGAAAGGAAAGGAAATAGAAAGGAAATGGTTCAACAAGTTATCTTCACAAGTCAAAATTTAGAAAAAGAAATAAGTGCACATTTAAAAAGGAAATTAAAAGGAAAGGAAATTGAAAGGAAATGGAATGCCAGAAATATCGAAGGTTCATAAAAGCAATAATGCAATGCAGTACTAATTGGGACTGCAGCTAGTGATTAAAGTTCTGAAACTAAAAATGGAAAAGAAATGGTACAACAAGTTATCTTCAGATGTCAAAATTTAGAAAACGAAATGAGTGCACATTAAAAAAGGAAATCAAAGGGATAGGAAATGGTACAACAAGTTATCTTCACAAGTCAAAATTTAGAAATAAAAATAAGTGCACATTAAAAAAGGAAAAGAAAATGAAATGAAAAGGAAGGGAAATGGAAGGGAAATGGAATGCCAGAAATATCGATGGTTCATAAAAGCAATAATGCAATGCAGTACTAATTGGGACTTCAGCTAGTGATTAAAGTTCTGAAACTAAAAATGGAAAAGAAATGGTACAATAAGTTATCTTCAGAAGTCAAAATTTAGAAAACGAAATGAGTGCACATTAAACAAGGAAATTAAAAGGAACGGAAATGGTACAACAAGTTATCTTCACAAGTCAAAATTTAGAAATAGAAATTAGTGCACATTAAAAAAGGAAAAGAAAATGAAATGAAAAGGAAGGGAAATGGAAAGGAAATGGAATGCCTGAAAGATCGAAGGTTCATAAAAGCAATAATGCAATGCAGTACTAATTGGGACTGCAGCTAGTGATTAAAGTTCTGAAACTAAAAATGGAAAAGAAATGGTACAATAAGTTATCTTCAGATGTGAAAATTTAGAAAACGAAATGAGTGCACATTAAACAAGGAAATTAAAAGGAACGGAAATGGTACAACAAGTTATCTTCACAAGTCAAAATTTAGAAATAGAAATAAGTGCACATTAAAAAAGGAAAAGAAAATGAAATGAAAAGGAAGGGAAATGGAAAGGAAATGGAATGCCTGAAAGATCGAAGGTTCATAAAAGCAATAATGCAATGCAGTACTAATTGGGACTGCAGCTAGTAATTAAAGATCTGAAACTAAAAATAGAAAAGAAATGGTACAACAAGTTATCTTTAGAAGTCAAAATTTAGAAAACGAAATAAGTGCACATTAAAAAAGGAAATTAAAAGGAACGGAAATGGTACAAAAACTTATCTTCACAAGTCAAATTTTAGAAATAGAAATAGGTGCACATTAAAAATGGAAAAGAAAATGAAATGAAAAGGAACGGAAATTGAAAGGAAATGGAATGCCTGAAAGATCGATGGTTCATAAAAGCAATAATGCAATGCAGTACTAATTGGGACTGCAGCTAGTGATTCAAGTTCTGAAACTAAAAATGGAAAAGAAATGGTACAACAAGTTATCTTCAGAAGTCAAAATTTAGAAAACGAAGTGAGTGCACATTAAAAAAGGAAATTAAAAGGAACGGAAATGGTACAACAAGTTATCTCCACAAGTCAAAATATAGAAATAGAAATAAGTGCACATTAAAAAAGGAAAAGAAAATGAAATGAAAAGGAACGGAAATTGAAAGGAAATGGAATGCCTGAAAGATCGATGGTTCATAAAAGCAATAATGCAATGCAGTACTAATTGGGACTGCAGCTAGTGATTCAAGTTCTGAAACTAAAAATGGAAATGAAATGGTACAACAAGTTATCTTTAGAAGTCAAAATTTAGAAAACGAAATGAGTGCACATTAAAAAAGGAAATTTAAAGGAACGGAAATGGTACAACAAGTTATCTTCACAAGTCAAAATTTAGAAATAGAAATAAGTGCACATTTAAAAAGGAAAAGAAAATGAAATGAAAAGGAAGGGAAATGGAAAGGAAATGGAATGCCTGAAAGATCGATGGTTCATAAAAGCAATAATGCAATGCAGTACTAATTGGGACTGCAGCTAGTTATTAAAGTTCTGAAACTAAAAATGGAAAAGAAATGGTACAACAAGTTATCTTCAGAAGTCAAAATTTAGAAAACGAAATGAGTGCACATTAAAAAAGGAAATTAAAAGGAACGGAAATGGTACAACAAGTTATCTTCACAAGTCAAAATTTATAAATAGAAATAAGTGCACATTAAAGAAGGAAAAGAAAATGAAATGAAAAGAAAGGGAAATGGAAAGGAAATGGAATGCCTGAAAGATCGAAGGTTCATAAAAGCAATAATGCAATGCAGTACTAATTGGGACTGCAGCTAGTGATTAAAGTTCTGAAACTAAAAATGGAAAAGAAATGGTACAACAAGTTATCTTCAGAAGTCAAAATTTAGAAAACGAAATGAGTGCACGTTAAAAAAGGAAATTAAAAGGAACGGAAATGGTACAACAAGTTATCTTCAGAAGTCAAAATTTATAAATAGAAATAAGTGCACATTAAAAAAGGTAAAGAAAATGAAATGAAAAGGAAGGGAAATGGAAAGGAAATGGAATGCCTGAAAGATCGAAGGTTCATAAAAGCAATAATGCAATGCAGTACTAATTGGGACTGCAGCTGGTGATTAAAGTTCTGAAACTAAAAATGGAAAAGAAATGGTACAACAAGTTATCTTCAGAAGTCAAAATTTAGAAAACGAAATGAGTGCACATTAAAAAAGGAAATTAAAAGGAACGGAAATGGTACAACAAGTTATCTTCACAAGTCAAAATTTAGAAATAGAAATAAGTGCACATTAAAAAAGGAAAAGAAAATGAAATGAAAAGGAAGGAAAATGGAAAGGAAATGGAATGCCAGAAAGATCGATGGTTCATAAAAGCAATAATGCAATGCAGTGCTAATTAAAGTGCTAGCGATTAAAATTCTGAAAATTAAAATTGGAGAAATTTTATAACATATTCACGACATAGATGTTTATCAATTTACACAATGTGCTCGTTATTTATCACGAGGCAACGTTGAATAACATGTCTGCAGATCCCTCCTACCAACAGTTAACCATGCAGGCTTTCTCTTTGTGCAATTGAAGAGTGAAAACGTTCAGTGAGCAAACGTGAACGTAACCGATTACGAGCTGTGCACTTCCTTCCACCAGCAGACAATGAGGAGTTTCTTGAAGGTAACGATATTAGGCTAGTTTTGATTTGTAAAGTTTCAAAAATTACGAAAGAATTAATCTAATTCGAAATCAGTATTAATTCGTACTACTAATTATTTAAAAATATTCAAAAAAGTATTATAAGATATGTTGAAAACTTTTAATTCGGAAAATTAAAAAAAAAATTATTCAAAAATTTGTCAATTTTGTAAAATATAATTTGATTGTAATAGTCTTAGGGTTGTTGTGATTTAAACCATGATTTAATTGTTGTGATGTAAGTCATGATTTAAATCATGATTTAAAACAACTGTTTTTTTTAATTAATCGTTGTTTTTACACTGTTTGTGCATTCCAATAGGTGAAAACTGAAAAATTTAATGTAATTTAATGTGTTTTTAATGAAAAATTTAATGAAGTTAACACCTTTAATGTAGATAATGGTAAATAAGTAAAATATTTTTCTTTTCTTCCATTTTTTGGTGAATCACATGAAACCTACAGATACGCCGATTTTTTTTTAATCATTAGTGTTAAATCGTGATGTAAATCAATTGATATAAATCACATTAGAACTGACAAAAACTTATCAGAAATATAATGACAATTTTTATGACAATTTTGTTTTTAAATTATATGTTTTAGTAACAGTAGTACTTACAGTAGTACTTACAGTTAGTAGTTACAATCTTTATTTGCTATTGACCAGAGGTATTTCTGCTTTTAGAGTTATAGTTTAACTATATGTAGTTTGATGTATCAAATATTCAAGTAAATAGTTATTCAAACTAAAAATATTAAATTAAAAGACATAGAAGAAAAACAAAACATTTTTTGTTTTTTTTTTAATTTACTTTTTTTTATTATCATTGTTATTATTGTTATTTGTGTTTTAGTTGTTAACGCTGCTAGCAATACTTTCCATGGCCTCGTGTTCATTGAACGTAGTCAGGGATTTGATCCAGGGGAACGTGTTGGGAGTCCCGGCGGTCCACGAGGAGACTAGCTGGATCTTTGACCCTGAGGAGGGCGTACGTAGGTCGAGACAGTACCAAGAGCTAAACGGAAGGCTGGGCGAGAGGGCCATCGAGAGGCTGGGCCTTGGGATCGATGGCTACGACAGGGAGAGGCTCGCCCATCAAAGGGCCAGGGATGCTGGACACCTTGGAGGGGCTTAACTACTTCCAACATATCAAGAATTTAAAAAAAATGCAGAAGAAAATTTTAAGTTTTAATAGAGACTTTAGAGAGGAATACAAGGCTGGTGATTTGCAGATTTTTTTTTTTGTAAATTTCATTTACTTATAACATTTAAAAATCAATAGAATCTTTTGATAGGAATACAAATACGAAAAAAGTTGCATCGAAGCTGAAGGTAAACTTACGTTGGCCAAATTTTGTTACTGGATGCGACTAAAAGGATAATGCAAGAAAACCCTTAAAGACGATCACAAAAGAAGAAAGAAATAAAATTTATAGACTTACAGCATTTAAGAATCAATAGAATCTTTTAATAGGAATACAAATACAAAGAAAGTTGCATCGAAGCTGAAGGTAAACTTAAGTTGGCCAAATTTTGTTACTGGATGCGACTAAAAGGATAATGCAAGAAAACCCTTAAAGACAAAAGAAGAAAGAAACAAAATTTATAGACTTACTGCATTTAAGAATCACTAGAATCTTTTGATAGGAATACATATACAAAGAAAGTTGCATGGAAGCTGAAGGTAAACTTAAGTTGGCAAGATTTTGTTACTGGATGCGACTAAAAGGATAATGCAAGAAAACCCTAAAAGACGATCACAAAAGAAGATAGAAACAAAATTTATAGACTTACTGCATTTAAGAATCAATAGAATCTTTTGATAGGAATACAAATACAAAGAAAGTTGCATTGAAACTGAAGGTAAACTTACGCTGGCAAAAATTTGTTACTGGATACGTCTAAAAGGATAATGCAAGAAAACCCTTAATGACGATCACAAAAGAAGAAAGAAACAAAATTTATAGACTTACAGCATTTTAGAATCAATAGAATCTTTTGATAGGAACACAAATACAAAGAAAGTTGCATCGAAGCTGAAGGTAAACTTACGTTGGCCAAATTTTGTTATTGGATGCGAATAAAAGGATAATGCAAGAAAACCCTTAAAGACGATCACAAAAGAAGAAAGAAACAAAATTTATAGACTTACTGCATCTAAGAATCAATAGAATCTTTTGATAGGAATACAAATACTAAAGAAAGTTGCATCGAAGCTGAAGGTAAACTTAAGTTGGCCAAATTTTGTTACTGGATGTGACTAAAAGGAAAATGCCAGAAAACCCTTAAAGACGATCACAAAAGAAGAAAGAAACAAAATTTATAGACTTACTGCATTTAAGAATCAATAGAATATTTTGATAGGAACACAAATACAAAGAAAGTTGCATCGAAGCTGAAGGTAAACTTAAGTTGGCCAGATTTTATTACTGGATGCGACTAAAAGGATAATGCAAGAAAACCCTTAAAGACGATCACAAAAGAAGAAAGAAACAAAATTTATA
The DNA here is from genome assembly GCA_951805005.1 of Othius punctulatus. Classification (NCBI taxonomy): domain Eukaryota; kingdom Metazoa; phylum Arthropoda; class Insecta; order Coleoptera; family Staphylinidae; genus Othius; species Othius punctulatus. The sequence continues at coordinate 5,049,221 of OX638139.1, read as the reverse complement.
GACTTACAGCATTTAAGAATCAATGGAATCTTTTGATAGGAAAACAAATACAAAGAAAGTTTCATCGAAACTGAAGGTAAACTTACATTGGCCAAATTTTGTTACTGGATGCGACTAAAAGGATGATGCAAGAAAACCCTTAAAGACGATCACACTAGAAGAAAGAAACAAAATTTATAGACTTACTGCATCTAAGAATCAATAGAATCTTTTGATAGGAATACAAATACTAAAGAAAGTTGCATCGAAACTGAAGGTAAACTTAAGTTGGCCAAATATTGTTACTGTATGCTACTAAAACTGTAATGCAAGAAAACTCCTGAAGACGATCACAAAAGAAGAAAGAAACAAAACGTATTCTTTCATAATAATTATTAATTGAATAATTTATTGATTTATTTATGTAAAACTATATGAAGATATAATTGTATATAAATATATAAATTCTATCGAGTGTGCGAGTTTGTACGTCAATTGCGTCAATTACGTCAATTAGGTCGATTTTACTTCGATTACATCAATTACGTCAATTACGTCGATTTATGTCGATTACGTCAATTAGGTTTGTATGCAATTAAAAGATGGTAGCAAAGACAATCTCTGATTTTTTGTGCCACTCAAAAACAAGCTTTCCAGATACTTTGGCCACGATCTACACTCTCCTTAGGCTAGGAATCAACTGAGCTGGTTCTCCTAGCTTACGTTAAATTGCCCATCACCCATACCTCCCATAGAGACCGTACTTTAGCCCTCCATATTGTCAGGAAAACGTCAGTCCCAATACGTATTGAACAACCCCCGTATGTTCCCTAAACCTAGAACCTGAAAAGAGATGCAGTGGAGTGCAGATGTTATATTTTTAATAGCCCAGCTGAATCGTGCCATCTCTGTCTATCACCAGTAATCTGATTGAAACAATAAAAAAATAGTAGTACTAAAATAAGGTCTCGTCGAATTTTATTAAAGTATGTCAATTTTTCTGTCAGTGTCACGTTTAACTTAATTACTTTGGCTGTTTTTAACATCAAGAATACACTTACGTTTGGTAACTCACCAATAATTACTAAAATAACCAAAACAATTGTTATCAAAACAAAACAAATCAAATTAAAATGAAACAAATCAAATCGAAACAAAACAAATCAAATCAAAACAAAATAAATTATATCAAAACAAAACAAAACAAATCAAATCAAAATAAAACAAATAAAATCAAAATAAAACAAACCAAATCAAATCAAAACCAAACAAATCAAAACAAAACAAAACAAATCAAATCAAAACAAATCAAATCAAAACAAATCAAATCAAATCAAAACCAAACAAATCAAAACCAAACAAATCAAATCAAAACAAAACAAAACAATTGTTATCAAAGCAAACCAATCAAAACAAAATAAAACAATTGTTATCAATAACAACATTATAGTATTAAAAATACTATAATTTTGTCTTATCTTACATATCACTAATTTTATATCGTGGACTGGTTTATACGTAGATTCATAAGAAAAATAAAATTGTTCCATGTTTTATTTAGCGATAATTTGCAGCTCATTACAGATTTCGTGTTTATTATTTTCTTAAACACATGCATGAGTCATATAACTAATTTTATAGTAAAACTAAATAATTGGGGGATTTAAAAGATATATAATTGGGAGACTAAATAATTAGAATGAGACGGACTGCTTTGTTTGATCGATATGTTATATATCATTCGTGGCGTTGTCCATTTTCTCTACTTCCAAGTTTCAATGCCAAATTTTACCCTCTATAACAAATTTAAATAATAACTTTTGATAGAAATATTTATAATATAAGTGAAAATATTTTACACTAATTGTTTTTTCTTATATAATAATAATATTAATATACATAACAGTATTTTTTACATATCAAATTTATAGCGTTTGTTGATACATCAATCAATAGACAAAATTCGCAGTATTTTAGGATAATTCGTAGAAATGGAAGTGGAAAGTACAGAATCTACATCAGTTATAAGGTAAGAAGTATTTATTATTTTATAGTTTCTTACTGGTATTACTATACCTAATATAATAATTATCAATTTTTCAATAATCATTATCAATTTGGCATTAATTATTATCAAATTGGCATTAATCATTATCAATTTGGCATTAATCAAAACCATGTTGGCATTGAACAAATGCATGTTGTCAATGTTTAATGCCAACATGGTTTTGATTAATGCCAAACTGATACTGATTAATGCCAACTATATCTTTTCAACTTCAACTTGGCAGTAATCACATTTCAATCATTATCAATTTGGCATTAATCATTATCAATTTGGCATTAATCAAAACCATGTTGGCATTGAACAAATTCATGTTGTCATTCTTTAATGCCAACATGGTTTTGATTAATGCCAAACTGATACTGATTAATGCCAACTATATCTTTTCAACTTCAACTTGGCAGTAATCACATTTCAATCATTATCAATTTGGCATTAATCATTATCAATTTGGCATTAATCAAAACCATGTTGGCATTGAACAAATTCATGTTGTCATTCTTTAATGCCAACATGGTTTTGATTAATGCCAAACTGATACTGATTAATGCCAACTATATCTTTTCAACTTCAACTTGGCACTAATCACATTTCAATCATTATCAATTTTCATTAATCATTATCAATTTGGCATTAATCAAAACCATGTTGGCATTGAACAAATTCATGTTGTCATTCTTTAATGCCAACATAATTTTGATTAATGCCAAACTGACAATGATTAATGCCAACTGTACCTTTTCAACTCCAACTTGGCACTAATCACATTCAAGTTGGCATTAATCATTATCAATTTGGCATTTGGCATTCATAGATGTCTAATCTGCATTGATAGTTTTATCTATTTCAAATGTTTCTAATAAAATTTGTTATAAGCCTTTATCTGTGTTGTGTAAGAGTTTAGTATTTTTGTTTATGTCGAAAGTATGATTGTGATTACTATACCTTTTCAAATTCAACTTGGCACTAATCATATTCAAGTTGGCATTAGTCTTATCAATTTCGCATTAATCATTATCAATTTGGCATTAATCATTATCAATTTGGCATTAATTATTATCAATTTGGCATTAATCATTATCAATTTGGCATTAATCAAAACCATGTTGGCTTTAAACAAATGCATATTGTCTTTGTTTAATGCCAACATGGTTTTGATTAATGCCAAACTAATAATGATTAATGCCAACTGTACCTTTTCAACTTCATCTTGGCACTAATCACATTTCAATCATTATCAATTTGGCATTAATCATTATCAATTTGGCATTAATCAAAACCATGTTGGCATTGAACAAATTCATGTTGTCATTCTTTAATGCCAACATGGTTTTGATTAATGCCAAACTGATAATGATTAATGCCAACTATACCTTTTCAACTTCAACTTGGCACTAATCACATTCAAGTGGGCATTAATCATTATCAATTTGGCATTATGCATTATCGATTTGTCATTAATTATTATCAATTTGGCATTAATCATTATCAATTTGGCATTAATCATAACCATGTTGGCATTGAACAAATTCATGTTGTCATTCTTTAATGCCAACATGGTTTTGATTAATGCCAAACTGATAATGATTAATGCCAACTGTACCTTTTCAACTTCATCTTGGCACTAATCACATTTCAATCATTATCAATTTGGCATTAATCATTATCAATTAGGCATTAATCAAAACCATGTTGGCATTGAACAAATTCATGTTGTCATTCTTTAATGCCAACATGGTTTTGATTAAAGCCAAACTGATAATGATTAATGCCAACTGTACCTTTTCAACTTCATCTTGGCACTAATCACATTTCAATCATTATCAATTTGGCATTAATCATTATCAATTAGGCATTAATCAAAACCATGTTGGCATTGAACAAATTCATGTTGTCATTATTTAATGCCAACATGGTTTTGATTAATGCCAAACTGATACTGATTAATGCCAACTATATCTTTTCAACTTCAACTTGGCACTAATCACATTTCAATCATTATCAATTTGGCATTAATCAAAACTATGTTGGCATTGAACAAATTCAAGTTATCATTGTTTAATGCCAACATGGTTTTGATTAATGCCAAACTGATAATGATTAATGCTAACTATATCTTTTCAACTTCAACTTGGCACTAATCACATTTCAATCATTATCAAATTGGCATTAATCATTATCAATTTGGCATTAATCAAAACCATGTTGGCATTGAACAAATTCATGTTGTCATTCTTTAATGCCAACATGGTTTTGATTAATGCCAAACTGATACTGATTAATGCCAACTATATCTTTTCAACTTCAACTTGGCACTAATCACATTTCAATCATTATCAATTTGGCATTAATCATTATCAATTTGGCATTAATCATAACCATGTTGGCATTGAACAAATTCATGTTGTCATTCTTTAATGCCAACATGGTTTTGATTAATGCCAAACTGATACTGATTAATGCCAACTATATCTTTTCAACTTCAACTTGGCACTAATCACATTTCAATCATTATCAATTTTCATTAATCATTATCAATTTGGCATTAATCAAAACCATGTTGGCATTGAACAAATTCATGTTGTCATTTTTTAATGCCAACATGGTTTTGATTAATGCCAAACTGATAATGATTAATGCCAACTTGGCTGTGATTAGTGCCAAGTTGAAGTTGAAAAGGTCTACGATTATTTTTTCCACCAAAATTATTATAAAGTTAGTTTAAAGTCTCTAAATATATTTTTTCTACTTACAATTTCAATGCCAAATTTTACCCTCTTTAACAAATTTAAATAATAACTTTTGATAACTAATTGAAATATTTGTCAGTAATTTTTAAACTTATATTATAATAATATTAATATTCATAACAGCATTTTTTTTTAAATATCTAATTAATTGCGTTTGTTGATGCATATCTGCGGATTTGCTTTGACAAAAATTACATTCTTTGGGAAATTGAAACATATTGATCAAAATGATGAAAACTATACCAGATCCAATACAAATAAGTATGAATAAATATTCACTCCTCTTGAAGATGGCTTTGTAAAAATAAGCCGAAACTAGTAAGGAACAATAAACGGCCTTTAAGGAAAACAGAAAAAATATTTCCTTCCCAGTATAAATAAACAAAAATCACCTAATTTTTGTTTGTTTTAATTGTCCAGTTATTTTCTTTGGATTTCTTCATGAATTGTCTATCTACATGATTCAAATCTACATGATAATCTGCAAATAGCAATAATCTACAAGCACTTGCCAAAAAAATGTCTACAGAAATCCGTACCCCGGAAAAATTGATCTAAGAATAAATATTTTTATAAAACACGTAAAACAATTGATAAACGAGTAAAAGAGTTGTGTAGCATCCCATATATTAAATATTTAAAACTAATTTAATTATTTATTTATAATTTTTATTTAAAGACAAAAATTTAGAATCCATTTCCAAAAATGTGCTATGAATGGAAAACTGTTGTTAACATTTCAACAATACATCTACAAATGGAAACAATTTTTGCAATATTAAATTCGAAATATTGGGAGAATTTTTAAAATGTAATAAAAAAAAATTAAGTGACTTCAATTATTTATCAATATTGCTATATCGTGGGCTTACAAGAAAAAGTGACCAATAAACTACAAACATATGCCAAAAAATGTCTACAGAAATCCGTAGCCCAATTAAAATCCATCCAAGAATAAGTAGTAAATATTTTTATAAACCACGTAAAACTATTGATAAACGAGTATAAAAGTCGTGTAGTAAAAGACACAAAATTTCAAAATCCATTTCCAAAAATGTCCTATGAATGGAAAACTGTTGTTAACATTTCAACAATACATCTACAAATGGAAACAATTTTTGCAATATTAAATTCGAAAAATTGCGAGAATATTTAAAATGTAATAAAAAAAAATTGAGTGACTTCAATTATTTATCACTATTGCAATATCGTGGGCTGCAAGAAAAAGTGACCAATAATCTACAGTCATATGCCCAAAAGTTTCTACAGAAATCCGTAGCATAATTAGTACCCATTCAAGAATAAGTAATAAATATTTTTATAAATCACATAAACTGTTGATAAACGAGTACAAAAGTCGTGTAGTAAAAGACACAAAATTTTAAAATCTATTTCTAAAAATGTCCATTGAATGACAAAAATTTTGTTAACATTTCAACAATACATCTACAAATGTAATTAATTTTAGCAATATAATATTCGAAATATTGCGAGAATTGTTAAAATGTAATAAAAAAATTAAATAAAGAGCGATTTCAATTATCAATATTGCAATATCGTGGTCTTATAAGAAAAAGTGACCAAGTCAAAAAGTAAGTTTCGAGTTGATGCATTTGAAAATTTTCAATACTTTATGCTCAATATGATTTATATGGTGATTTATAGCAGGAGGCGAAAAATTCAAATTCGTGTTTTAGATTTCAAAAATTTAGATCTTAGATTGGATTGTATGTTTGGAGATTGGAGTAGTAGTAGTACAATCTTTATTAGGCTTCGACCTATGTGGTCTTTCCGCCTGGAGATTGGATTTTAAGCAAATAATGTATTTGTATTGGAGATATCGAGGCATGAAGTTTTCTGAACTCCAACTTATGTAGTGGAAATTCACAATGAAGAGCAGTTTCGAGAAAGAATTATGAATGCTGCACTTGAAATTGAAGAAGATTTTGCTGCAGTTAATAATTCAGTGGATTTGCAGCTGGCGGTAGACTTTTCGAACATAAGTTGTAAGTCAAAGTAAAGGTTTTGCTTTTGGCCTAAAAGTTACAGTGATCAAATCAAGTTTTCATATGGCCTACTATTATTATTATTATTTTTTGTGACATGCAATTATATGTAGATGGGATTTTTTGCACTCTCAGGTAAGTCTTTAGTTATCTTCTAAAGACTTACCTGAGAGTGCAAAAAATCCCAAAATGTCCCAAAAAATATCTTTAATAAAATATTATAATTTAATAAGATAAGATTAATAATCTTTAGAAGATTTCAGTTGTTACATGGGGACATGGGGAAATGATGAAATTATATCTTTCAAAAGTTTGAATCTGGAAAATCTCCGAAACAAAGGCCAATCGGAAGAAAAGTTATTTCGCTTTTTTTTGCTTAAAATCCAAACTTGAACACGAATTTAGTTATTTCGCCTCCTAGTATAAATCACCCTGTATATATCTAGTTTTCAATATTTATTCTTTTTGCATAGATTTTATTAACATTCCAGTGAACTATGATATAACATAGAAACTTTTTCCTGAAACAAGGAACTTTTATGGTACCTGGTAATTTAAACCAATTTTTGTCAAATTTTGACTTGGTAACTTTTCTTGGATGCCCATGATACATAAATCTCATAGAAACTTTAACTCTTGCCTTTTTAGCGACGAAAATGAATCAACTCGCCGTCCATACCACAAACTCATTCGAGGTTTGGACGCCGAAAAACTTAAGGCTCTGAGGGAAATATTCAAGGCGAAGAAACGCATTGAGGAAGACGTATCGTATACAGATGCTGGATTGAACAAGGAGGAGTTCGTGGAAGCAATCACTAAAGTATATGGTACATAACAGCATAACACAATCTAAACAGAAACTAAAGGTGCATTCATTAGGTGGGCTCATAATTAGTATCATAATAATTAGTTTTTGTAATCATTATACTGATCGTCCATTAATAACAATTCTACTATTCCTCTACTGATTTCAATTCTACTGCTCTTCTACTAATTCCAATTCTACTATTCATCTACTGCTCCTCTGCTAATTCTAATTGTACTGTTCATCTACTTCTCCTGTACTAATTTCAATTCTACTGTTCATCTACTTTTCCCTACTAATTCCATGTTTACTGTTCATCTACTGCTCCTCTTCTAATTCCAATTACATTGCTCCTCTGATGATAATAATTTTATGAGTTCTTCACCTGCACCTACACCTACATCTATTGCTTGATTGCAGTCTTAAGGCTTTAGAGGGATCTTCCACTATTTTTGCCCATTTACTTTATCACGTTTAGGAAATGGTCATTGTTACGAGGCAGAAGCCATAGCCATGTTCAAGGATATGGACGACCAGGAGAGATGCCTGGTCACATGGAATGACTTCCTCGACTTCATGACCAATGTTCTCGAACCGAAGTACACCAGAAAGCTGGAATTTGGACGCCACCAATACGTCTCTCCACCTCATGTGAAGGTAAAAAGTAATTAACGAAAAGACTAAGAAATTATTACCTCAAGAGGCGGAAAGACCCCATCAAGTGGCGATTGCCCACTAAAGATGGTTTATCTCTATCTCTTATTACCTCTATGCGGAGGTAATAATCTCCATAATACATATATCTGCAAAAACAGTTTTTACCAGTTTTACTTATGGAAACTTTAGATGGTTTCTCGCAATCTCTTATTTTCTTTATGTGAAGGTAATGACCTCCATAATACATATTTTTGCAAAAGAAATTACAACCTCCATAATACATATTTTTGAAAAAAACCGTTTTCACCAGGTTTTACTTACGCAAACTTTACTTTGAATATTTCAGAGAGATTCCATTGTAAAAGTCGTTCTTTTGGAGACTGAAAATTACTTCTGCAACGCCATCATCACCAAATTTGGCTGCGTCGGTCTCTACGATGGCAACATGGACTTTCTGACGTCGTACTATGCCATCATGGCAAGAGAAGACGTCCACAGGGACGACGAGGAGCGCAGGAGGAGGAACAGGTGGATAACGGACGCCGTTTTCATAGAAGACATAATGATGTTCGTCATAGTTAACAGCTCAAGAAGTATGACTGTGTACGACGCTTCAGGTCTGAAGCACATTCCAGTTTGGTTAATACTGGGCTTTCCCGATGTTATAAAGGTGCATATTTTAAGAATAAATCAATGACAGGCCTTGAAAGAACCTTCTGGTCATTGTCGACAACACTTCTTCAGCCAACAATTTTCACTAAAATGGTCTCTCCTGATGGACGTGCCATCGAATAAAAATCAATAACAGACCTTGAAAGAACCTTCGGGTCATTGTCGACAACACTTATTCAGCCAACAAGGGGCTTTCCCGATGTTATAAAGGTGCATATGTTAAGAATAAATCAATAACAGACCTTGAAAGAACCTTCTGGTCATTGTCCACAACACTTCTTCAGCCAACAATTTTCACTAAAATGGTCTCTCCTGATGGACACGCCAACGAAGTGAAATCAATAACAGACCTTGAAAGAACTTTCTGGTCATTGTCGACAACATTTCTTCAGCCAACAAGGGGCTTTGCCGATGTTATAAAGGTGCATATGTTAAGAATAATTCAATAACAGACCTTGAAAGAACTTTCTGGTCATTGTCGACAACACTTCTTCAGCCAACAATTTTCAATAAAATGGTGGACACGCCATCGAAGTAAAATCAATAACAGATCTTGAAAGAACCCTCTGGTCATTGTCGACAATACTTCTTCAGCCAACAAGGGGCTTTCCCGATGTTATAAAGGTGCATATGTTAAGAATATATCAATGACAGACCTTGAAAGAACCTTCTGGTGATTGTCGACAACACTTCTTCACCCAACAATTTTCACTAAAATGGTCTCTCCTGATGGACACGCCATCGAAGTAAAATCAATAACAGACTTTGAAAGAACCTTCTAGTCATTGTCGACAACACTTCTTCAGCCAACAAGGGGCTTTCCTACTGTTATAAAGGTGCACATGTTAAGAATAAATCAATAACAGACCTTGAAAGAATTTTCTGGTCATTGTCGACAACACTTCTTTAGCCAACAATTTTAACTAAAATGGTCTCTCCTGATGGACTCGCCATCGAAGTAAAATCAATAACAGACCTTGAAAGAACCTTCTGATCATTGTCGACAACACTTCTTCAGCCAACAAGGGGCTTTCCCGATGTTATAAAGGTGCATATGTTAAGAATAAATCAATGACAGACCTTGAAAGAACCTTTTGGTCGTTGTCGACAACACTTCTTCAGCCAAGAATTTTCACTAAAATGGTCTCTCCTGATGGACACGCCATCGAAGTAAAATCAATAACAGACCTTGAAAGAACAATCTGGTCATTGTCGACAACACTTCTTCAGCCAACAAGAGGCTTTCCCGATGCTATAAAGGTGCATACGTTAAGAATAAATCAATGACAGACCTAGAAAAAACCTTCTGGTCATTGTCGACAACACTTCTTCAGCCAACAATTTTCACTAAAATGGTCTCTCCTGATGGACACGCCATCGAAGTAAAATCAATAACAGATCTTGAAAGAACCTTCTGGTCATTGTCGACAACACTTCTTCAGCCAACAAGGGCTTTCCCGATGTTATAAATGAGCATATGTTAAGAATAAATCAATAACAGACCTTGAGAACCTTCTGGTCATTGTCAACAACACTTCTTCAGCCAAAAATGTTCACTAAAATGTTCTTTCCTGATGGACGCCATCGAAGTAAAATCAATAACAGACCTTGAAAGAACCTTCTGGTCATTGTCGACAACACATCTTCAGCCAACAAGAGGCTTTCCCGATGTTATAAAGGTGCCTATGTTGAGAATAAATCAATAACAGACCTTGAAAGAACCTTCTGGTCATTGTCGGCAACACTTCTTCAGCCAACAATTTTCACTAAAATAGTCTCTCCTGATGGACACGCCATCGAAGTAAAATCAAAAACAGACCTTGGAAGAACCTCCAAGTCATTGTCGACAACACTTCTTCAGCCAACAAGGGGCTTTCCCGGTGTTAAAAAGGTGCATATGTTAAGAATAAATCAATAACAGACCTTGAAAGAAGCTTCTGGTTATTGTCGACAACACTTCTTCAGCCAACATTTTTCACTAAAATGGTCTCTCCTGATGGACACGCCATCGAAGTAAAATCAATACCAGACCTTGAAAGAACCTTCTGGTCATTGTCGACAACACTTCTTCAGCCAACAAGGGGCTTTCCCGATGTTATAAAGGTGCATATGTTAAGAATAAATCAATAACAGACCTTGAAAGAACCTTCTGGTCATTGTCGACAACACTTCTTCGGCCAACAATTTTCACTAAAATGGTCTCTCCTGATGGAAACGCCATCGAAGTGTACTGTCAGCCCGTTAGCTATAATACTCACACTAACAGAATCAGAAGTAGTTATACAGTAGTGTTATACAGTTATACAGTAGTTATACGGTATAGTAGTAGTGTACAACGCCATCGAAGTAAAATCAATAACAGACCTTGAAAGAACCTTCTGGTCATTGTCGACAACACTTCTTCAGCCTGCAAGGGGCTTTCCCGATATTATGAAGGTGCATATGTTGAGACTAAATCAATGACAGACCTTGAAAGAACCTTCTGGTCATTGTCGACAACACTTCTTCAGCCAACAAGGGTCTTTCCCGATGTTATAAAGGTGCATATGTTAAGAATAAATCAATAACAGACCTTGTAAGAACCTTCTGGTCATTGTCGACAACACTTCTTAAGCCTACAATTTTCACTAAAATGGTCTCTCCTGATGGACACGCCATCGAAATAATATTAATAACAGACCTTGAAAGAACCTTCTGGTCATTGTCGACAACACTTCATCAGCCAACAATTTTCGCTAAAATGGTCTCTCCTGATGGACACGCCATGGAAGTAAAATCAATAACGGACCTTGAAAGAACCTTCTGGTCATTGTCGACAACACTTCTTCAGGCAACAATTTTCACTCTCTACTGATTCCAATTCTACTATTCATCTACTGCTCTTCTACTAATATCAAGTTCATCTACTGCTCTTCTACTAGTTCCATGTTTACTGTTCATTTACTCCTCTTCTACTAATTCCAAGTTTACTGTTTATCTACTGCTATTCTACTAATTCCAAGTTTACTATTCATCTACTGCCCCTCTACTAATTTCAATTTTACTGTTACAAAATAATAATGGTAGCGTAATGCACTTTTGGATGAGGTTTAATGTAATTCTTAAGTTTAGTCAATAATGAGTTCTATTAGGTTGTTCTACCAGCTGTTCTGCACTCTACTGTTCATCTACTGAGCCTCTACCGATTGCAATTCTACTGTTCATCTACTGCTCTTCTACTAATTCCAAGTTTACTGTTCATTTACTGCTCTTCTACTAATTCCAAGTTTACTGTTCATTTACTGCTCTTCTACTAATTCCAAGTTTACTATTCATCTACTACGCCTCTACCGATAGCAATTATACTGTTCATCTACTGCTCTTCTACTAATTCCAAGTTCATCTACTGCTCTTCTACTAATTCCAAGTTTCCTGTTCATTTACTGCTCTTCTACTAATTCCAAGTCTACTGTTCATTTACTGCTCTTCTACTAATTCCAAGTTTACTGTTCATCTACTGCTCCTCTACTAATTCCAATTTTACTGTTCATCATACAAACAAATAAACAAACAATTATTCTGTTCATATACTGCTCCTCTACTACTTAATTCCAATTCTACTGTTCATCAACTGCTTTTCTACTAATTCCAATTCTATTGTTTTGCATTTTAATGGTGCATTTTAAAGCGTGTTGAAGATCGACAGTTGCACAATCCTACTGAACCACGTTCCCCTTATCAAAAACCAGATTTTCATCTTGAAAATCTGGTTTTTGATAAGGGGGGATGATTTTTGATAAGGGGGTCAAAACTGATGATTTTTTTTTCAGAGCATTGCTGCTTACACTCCCTGCAATCAAAATCTAAAACGAAAGTTCTGCTTGGGCTGCGACGATGGGAAGGTTTTGATAATGACCTTCCACAATGGAAAGGATCGCCTCTTCAGGAAGAAGCACAACGATAAGCTGACAATTTTCTACCACAGAGTACGATTTTCAAAATTCTAAAATTTTGGTTGACACACCTAACTGATTGTATTTCAGGAGCTTTCTGGAGAAAAAGAGCACGTTACCATCAGGAACTTGGGTCGCATCCATTCAGAAGCCGTTTGTGCCGTCGACTACCTCACCAAGAACACCATCGTCACTTGCAGCAGTGACTGCAGAAGATCTGTGCTCGTGAGGGAGACCAACAGCAAGCAGCCACCGTACATCTTCAAGATGCGCAGAGTAAGCCTCCAGCGGAAGCAAAATGTTGGAGAAATTTAGAAATTTCTTTGTAGGGAGTCAACTGCTTTGCAATCAATAACCATCTGAAGACGTTGATCACTGGAAGCGATGATGGCACCATCAGGGTTTGGAATATCGTGGTTCCCGCGAAACCAATGAGCGTGCTAAATGTCCATGAAAGTGGAGTCGTTGATGTTGCAATTGTTGAAGGCCTGGATGCCTTCATTAGCTGTTCAAGAGATGGAGTACGTTAAATCATGCTTTTCGTAATTAGTTGCCTAATACAGCACGGAAATCTGAAGCTTATTAACATTCCATTAGCTGTTCAAGAGATGGAGTACGTTAAATCATGCTTTTCCTAATTAACTGCCCAATAAATCTAAAGCTAAAGCTTATTAACATTCCATTAGCTGTTCAAGAGATGGAGCACGTTAAATCATGCTTTTCGTAATTAACTGCCTTATAAACCACGGAAATCTAAACCTTATTAACATTCCATTAGCTGTTCAAGAGATGGAGTACGTTAAATCATGCTTTTCGTAATTGACTGCCTAATAAACCACGAAAATCTAAAGCTTATTAACATTCCATTAGCTGTTCAAGAGATGAAGTACGTTAAATCATGCTTTTCGTAATTAACTGCCTAATAAACCACGGAAGTCTAAAGCTTATTAACATTCCAAAGTACCGAATATATTTTCTGCTAGATAATTAACAAAATATTTGATTAATTATTGTAATCATTCAAGGACTCGTATCACTTATTAAAACCGTTTTCTTCTAAGTAGTTCGAAACTTCATGCCCAATAACTTCTGTGTTATTTTAATAGTACTTAAATATTCATAGTTTTTAATAACAATGATAATAAGATCAAGGTTAGGTTTATAAACAGCATAAATGATATATGGTCGGGAAATTAATTAACTTTAATTGACCCCGACAATTAATTTCATGGAAACTAACCATCTATTAAAGCGAATTGAATACTGTAATGTATCATTGAGGATATTTCGTGGAAACTAACCAACCATTAAAGTTAATTGCATACAGTAATGAAAGGTGTGCCAATCAGAATGTGCTGGTTACAGCCCAATAAGGAAGTTAGAGATAAAATGAATTTATAATATTTTAGTAGGAATCTTAAACCTTCAAATAAGTAATAGCAATGCACTATGATTTCTAGACTCCGATTATTGGGCAAGAAATAAAATTTATTTTTCACTTTACTATAATTGAATGATAACTCGTAGGACACGAGACATGTAAACATGTCCATAACAACCTGGGCGTAATAAGAGGGCGTAATGAATTCATTACGTCCTAGATGTCAATACTATTTTTAAAAGGAAAAAGTGAAAAATAAAATGTGCATACAAGATCCAAAACAACCGGGGCGTAATAAGAGGGCATAATGAATTCATTACATCCTAGATGTCAATTCAATTTTTTGGAAAGAAAAAGTGAAAAATAAAATCTTGTATGCACCGCGATGTTAGCGATTATGCCCATAGAACGATATCCATCGTTTTCCGGGCGTAATCGTTGTAATAACGCCCTTGGTGCATAAATAGCTATTTCGATTGCAACAAATCGTATTTTTGTACATAATAACCGAAGCTTAACATTTAAAACTACAAGGTTTTTACCTTAACCGTCCCTTAAAACGTTTTTAGTGAATGCAAAGATCGGTCTTCAATATTATTCATAGCTACTTTTCGCAATTGAACTTCTAGTACAAACTAGTATAATTCTTGGTATTTTCTGAAAATGTTTTAGGTGTTAAATCTGTGGGATCTTAAGGAACACGTTTGCCTACAAAGCGTACGACTGAAGTTCCAATCGTTTGACGTGATGGGAAAAAATATTGAATGGGGGAAGAAGACCATCTTTCCAGGGCCCAAAAGGAAGCCAAAAATTGGAGAATCTGGGTAAAGAAACTGCACGTAGATTTTTACTCTCATTTTGCATTTTCCAATAAACCAAATTGAGTTTCTAATCTCTAAACATAAAAGACATCAAGAAAAACTTTAATGGGCAACTGCAAAATTGTAGTTTCTTTGCGTATTAAAAATAGTAAAGAATTCCAAATCATACAAACGCCAACTATTGTTTAGAATTAATCAAATTGAGTTTCTAATCCCTACGCATAAAAGACAGCGAAAAAACTTTAATGTGCAACTACAAAATTGTAGTTCCTTTGCGTATTAAAACTAGTAAAGTATTTCAAATCATGACAAACGCTTAGTACAGTTTCCAATGAACTAGAATTGAGTTTCTGGTTCCTGAACGTAAAAGACACCGAAAAAAACTTTGATGGGCAACTGCAAAATTGTAGTTCTTTTCGATTTAAAAATTGTAAAGTATTCCAAATCATGACAAACTCTTATTACGTTTTCCAATTAACCAAATTGAGTTCCTAATCCCTGAACACGTGATGGGGAAGAACATTGAATTGGGGAAGAAGACTATCTTTCCAGGACCCAAAAGAAAGCCAAAAATTTGAGAATCTGGGCAAAGAAACTACACGTCAATTTTTACTTTCATTTTACGTTTTCCAAAAAACAAAATTGAGTTTCTAGTCCCTAAACAAAAAAGACACCGAAAAAACTTTAATGGGCAACTGAAAAATTGTAGTTTCTTTGTTTATTAAAAATAGTAAAGAATTCCAAATCAAGACAAACGCTTACTACGTTTTCCAATGAACCAAATTGAGTTTCTAATCACAGAAAAGACAACGAGAGAATCTTTAATTGCCAACTGCAAAATTGTACTTTCTTTGGTTGTTGGCAAAATTATACTTTCTTTGGTTGTTGATTGTAACTTTTTTAGAAAAACTGATCAGTGGGAACGCTCACACATAATTATAATCTGCTGCAATTACTTCGCCAAAATTGAGCTTCGATATCTCGATGGGAAGGAGAGGAATTTTGACGAGGCTATTCTTCCTCCTCCGCCTTTACAGAATAGTTTTCTGATTCCAAAGGATTGGAATATTTCCAATAAGGAGGATGAAGGGAAAAAGTAAGATATTTGATATATCCCCAAACAAATTGTTGCATACTGCTCCAAGATTCAATCTTTATATCTATTAATTTTTCATAAGGTATAAATAATTTATCTGCCGTATAAAAATGCCATTAAGTGCTACAAATTTCCCATTCAATTTCAAAACAAAAAGTTATTTCATTCTAAAATATCTTGGAAAAGTATTAGTTTATTAATGGTTATATCAGAGCTAGCAATAATCATTTGATAAAATCTATTTTTTTATTAGTTCTTTTGATGGGTTAAATGGAGATGCATCATCCATCCAAGTCAATTTAGAACGTCTCAAATTTATCACCGAGAAAAGCATTTTAGAAGACAGTGGAAGGAAGAACGACATAAACTTCAAAATAGCTCAACTCGAGAGCAAAAAGCTACAGGTACAAGAAAACCTCCCCACAATCCAAAACCCAAAACCTTGGTGTACCTCACCGAAACCTCCGTAAACTTCTAAATAGCTCAACTCGAGAGCAAGAAGTTACTGGTACACCAAAACCTCAAAAACCCAAAACCCTGATTCACCTCACCAAAACCTCCGTAAAATACACATTCTCTACACGGTGTTACAAACATATTTAGGTTATTTTACGCAATTCTAGTATGTACTGATGAAAAACAAAACAAAAAATCTTGGTCTATGTTTCCGCAACTCAATTGTTTCCGAAATATAGTCGATTGGCAAAATGGTACCAAAATACACCATTGCAAAGAAAATTTGATCTAGAAAGTAGGATTGTTCTTGTAAAAATATACAGCATTTTCCATTTAAAAAAACAAAGTTATATATCTTTCCGGAAAATATACCTTTCCAAGATATTATACCAAAATTTTACTTTTGTGATTTTTTTAAAGCATTTCATGATTTTAGCAATAAATGCAATGCATACATTGCTTGCAATGCATAAATTGCTTGCAATGCATAAATTGCTTGCAATTGCAAGTGCATAATGCATAATGCATAAAATGTTGGGATTTTAATCACTTTCTGAACATTAAACTAAAAGTTTTTTCGAAGTAGTTTCTAAATTTATAATGTCGTTCAGAAAAAAATTAAGAATGTCCATAAAATAACAATTGGAAAATCTACAAAATTTCTATATTTAATAACAAACTTTGAATAGTTCAATTCATTTCTATAGCTTTTTTTACAAATATTTATATATGGGATCCAAAAATGGTACTAAAATTGTTATACACCATTGTAAAGATAATTTGATCTAGAACAGATTCTGTAAAAATATACAGTATTTTATATTTACAAAAACAAAGTTAGACATATTTCCGGAAAATATTATACCATTCTAAAACATTATACCAAAAATTAACTTTTTTGTTATTTTAAAAGAATTTCCTGATTGTAATAATCAATACAATGCACACATTGCTTGCAATTGCAATTGCATAATGCATAATGCAATAAATGTATGGATTTTTAATCACTTTCTGCACATTAAAATAAAGTTTAATCTTAGTAATGTTTTTAATGTACTTTTTCCCAAGTAACAAAATTCAGTCAACAAAATAAAGTCGTTCAGAAAAAAAATAAGAATCTCTATAAAATACCAATTGAAAAATCTAGAAAATGTCCTTATGTGAAAATGAACATTAAAGTAAAGTTTAATCTTAGTAATGTTTTTAATGTACATTTTTCGAAAGTAACTAAATTCAGTCAACAAAATAAAGTCGTTCAGAAAAAAATAAGAATCTCTATAAAACAACAATTGAAAAATCTACAAAATGTCTGTTTATTAACAAACTTTTAATACCTTAATTAATTTCTATAGTTATTTTTACAAATATTTATATATGGGATATTTTATTGAATTTTTGATATAGGTATAGATTTTACGATTTACAAATTTAGTTTTCATGTATTTATTTATTATACTTTCCTGCCTGATTTCATATACCTCAAATCATCATACCATATTTACTATATTTGTTTAAACTTTAATCTGGCATTTAATCGGCGTTTAAGTGACAAACTGGCAGGTCAGTATAAATATTTAAGTATTAAACTTGCATTTTCTATATATTTGATCGGCTCACTGGCAGTTAAACGATATGTAAACGTCGGTGCTGTCAGTAGATCGATTTGTATATCTTAAACTGACATTTGGTCGATTTTTATATGTCAAACTGACAGTTTATTGATTTTTATATCTCAAACTGACATTTGGTCGATTTTTATATGTCAAACTGACAGTTTATTGATTTTTATATGTCGAACTGACAGTTTATTGATTTTTTATATCTCAAACTGACATTTGATCGATTCTAATATGTCAAACTAAGAGTGATTCGATTTTTATATCTCAAACTGACAATTAATCGATGTTTATATCTCAAACTGACAGTTATTCAATTATTATATCTAACATATTAACTACATTTAAACGTCTCACTGGCAGTTAAACGATATGTAAAAGTCGGTGCTGTCAGTTGATCGATTTTTATATCTCAAACTGACATATAGTCGATTTTTATATGTCAATCTGACAGTTTATTGATTTTTATATCTCAAACTGACATTTGATCAATTTTTATGTTTTTATGATCTAACAGTTATTCGATTATTATATATAACATACTAACTACATTTAAACGTCTCACTGGCAGTTAAACGATATGTAAAAGTCGGTGCTATCAGTTGCTCGATTTTTATATCTCAAACTGACATTTGGTCGATTTTTATATGTCAAACTGACTGTTGATTAATTTTTATATCTCAAACTGACATTTGATCGATTTTAATATGTCAAACTAATAGTTATTCGATTTTTATACCTCAAACTGACAATTAATCGATGTTTATATCTCAAACTGACAGTTAATCGATGAGTATATCTCAAACTGACAGTAAATCGATATCAGTTTATATTTCAAAGTGACATTTGATCGATTTTAATATGTCAAACTAAGAGTTATTCAATTTTTATATCTCAAACTGACAATCAATCGATGTTTATATCTCAAACTGACAGTTAATCAATGGGTATATCTCAAACTGACAGTAAATCGATGTCAGTTTATATGTCAAAATGACAGTTAATCGATGTTTATATCTGCAACTGACAGTTAATCGATGATTATATCTCAAACTGACAGTTAATCGATGTGTATACCTCAAACTGACAGTAAATCGATGTTTATATGTCAAAATGACAGTTAATCGATGTTTATATCTCCAACTGACAGTTAATCGATGTTTATATGTCAAAATGACAGTTAGTCGATGTTTATATCTCCAACTGGCAGTTAATCGATGTTTATATCTCAAATTGAGAGTTGATCAATGTCAACTTGAGAATCGAGAATGTGTTTCTCCACAGGCTCTTATTTTAGATGCAGTGGGCTGTGGAGAACGGCGCCCCTTACCTTGCGCTGGACCTCTTCGAGATTAAGGAGATCGTCCTGCCGCAGGATCTTCCTGTCCCAAACATCAAGAAGGTCAGGAGCCTGGTGGAAAAGACGCAGAAGATGCTCGCAGACGCCACCACCAGGTCCATCATCTTCTCTGAGCAGTCGTCCTCCAGCAAGTCGCCGAGGTCCTCCAGGAGCAGCATCGTCGAGTTCGACTAGACCGAAGAGTAGCTGTACAGCAATAAGTTTATATGGGTCCAAATGCACCATTCTTCCAATCAGAGACTTCAGACCTGATGATCATCGACTTATCAGTTTTGCAAATGCTTAATTCTTTCAATCAGAGACTTTAGACCTGATAATCTTTGACTTATGAGTTTTGCAAATGCTCAATTCTTTCAATCAGATTTATGTCAATTGTATCTGATTTGTAAATTCCCAATTCTTTCAATAATGGTTGTGTCGGCGACTTCAGACCTGATGAGCTTCGATCAATCAGTTTTCCAAATGTTCAAGTCTTTCAATCAGAGTTGTGTCTGCGACTTCAGACTTCTATCAGTTTTAGAAACGCCCAATTGCTTCAATCAAAGTTGTTTCAGTGACTTCAGACCTGATGATCTTCAATGTATCAGTTTTCCAAATGCTCAACTCTTTCAATCAGAATTGGGTGAGCGGCTTTAGACTTCTATCAGTTTTGCAAACGCTCAATTCCTTCAATCAGAGTTGTTTCGGCGACTTCAGACCTGATGATTTTTGATCTATCAGTTTTCCAAATGCTGAATTCTTCCAATCAGAGTTGTGTCATCTACTTCAGACGTGATGATCTTCGAACTATCAGTTTTCGAAAAGTTCAATTCCTTCAATCAAAGTTGTGTCAGCGACTTCAGACTTATATCTGTTTTGTAAATGCTCAATTAAATCAGAGTTGTCTCAGCGATTTTATAGCTGCTGATCTTCGATTTATCAGTTTTCCAATTGCTTAATTTTTTCAATCAGAGTTGTGTCAGCGACTTCAGACGTGATGATCTTCGATCTATCATTTTTTCGAAAAGTTCAATTCCTTCAATCAAAGTTGTGTCAGCGACTTCAGACTTCTATCAGTTTTGCAATTGCTCAATTAAATCAGAGTTATCTCAGCGACTTTGTATCTGCTGATCTTCGATCTATCAGTTTTCCAAATGCTCAATTGTTCCAATCAGAGTTGTGTCAGCGACTTCAGACGTGATGATCTTCGATCTATCAGTTTTCGAAATGTTCAATTCTTTCAATCAGAGTTGTGTCAGCGACTTCAGACGTGATGATCTTTGATCTATTAGTTTTCGATGTTCAATTCTTACAATCAAAGTTGTGTCACTTGTATCAGATTTGTAAATGCTGAATTCTTTCAATCATAGTTGTGTCATTCAGGTCTTTCAATTAGAGTTGTGTCAGCGACTTCAGACTTCTATAAATTTTGAAAACGCTCAATTCCTTCAATCAAAGTTGTTTCAGCGACTTTAGACCTCAGTTTTCTAAATGCTCAATTCTTTCAATCAAAGTTGGGTCAGCAGCTTTAGACTTCTATCAGTATTTCAAATGCTCATTTCTTGCAATCAGAGTTGTGTCAGCGATTTCAGATCTGATGATCTTCGATCTATCGGTTTTCCAAATGCTCAATTGTTCCAATTAGAGTTGTGTCAGCGACTTCAGACGTGATGATCTTCGACCTATTAGTTTTCGATGATCAATTCTTACAATCAGAGTTGTGTCAGTTGTATCAGATTTGTAAATGCTGAATTCTTTTAATCATAGTTGTGTCATTCAAGTCTTTCAATCAGTGTTATGTCAGCGACTTCAGACTTCTATCAGTTTTGCAAACGCTCAATTCCTTCAATCAGAGTTGAATCAGTATTTCTTAGTTCTTAGTTCTTGTTCTCTTTCTTAGTTTGATCTATCAGTATTTCAAATGCTCATATCTTGCATTCAGAGTTGTCTCACCGATTTCAGATCTGATGATCTTCGATCTATCAGTTTTCCACTTGCTCAATTCTTTCAATCAGAGTTGTGTCAGCAACTTCAGACCTGATTATCTTCGATTTATCAGTATTTCAAATGCTCATTTCTTGCAATCAGAGTTGTGTCAGCGATTTCAGATATGATGATCTTTGATCTATCAGTCTTCCAATTGCTCAATTCTTTCAATCAGAGTTGTGTCAGCAACTTCAGAACTGATTATCTTCGATTTATCAGTTTCCAAATGTTCAATTTTTGCAATAAGAGATGCGTCAGCGATTTTAAGTATTTGTCAATTAATTGTATACTTGACAGTACCTATCTTTTTTTTATGAAAATCCTTTTTAATTAGATACATGAATAATAAATGATAAACGTAATGATCTTTGCAGTACCTATCTTTTTTTTATCAAAATCCTTTTTAATTAGATACATGAATAATAAATGATAAACGTAATGATCTTGGCAGTACCTATCATTTTTTTATCAAAATCCTTTTTAATTAGATACATAAATAATAAATGATAAACGTAATGATCTTCGATCTATCAGTTTTCTGGCAACATAATTTTAGGTGGAGTTTCATCAGCGATTTTGTAAATGATAGTCTGCGATTTTCCAAATTTGATTGATAATAGTTACAACTGGATCAGTTTTGAGCGCGTGCCGATTATTTCATCGGACACGTGCCATGAAAATCACTGAACATCAGAAAAAATGACTCATTCGGATCTATGGCGAGTTGTATTTTCTGTAACAACTTCTATAATAGGTCTTTAAATTAAGTAACAAGTTTCGAAAATAAATCAATTTTAATAAACCATTTTTTTCCAATTTTTGCATTTCTAATTTTTCATTAATATATATTTGCGATATAAGTATCATAAACGTAGCTAATAATTGATAGTAGATAAAACTTTGTACCATATTTGTATCGTACAACGTTTTATTGGCTTTTTTTCAATTTTTAAAATAATAGATTTTAAAATAAATCAATTTTAATAAACATTTTTTTCCAATTTTTCCATTTCTCATATTTCATTAATAGATATCTAGGTACGATATAAGTATCGTAACGTAACTAATAATTGACAGTAGATAAAACTTTGTACGATATTTGTATCGTACAACGTTTTATTGGCTTTTTTTTTCAATTTTTAATAATAATAATAGATTTTAAAATAAATCAATTTTAATAAACTTTTTTTTCCAATTTGTCCATTTCTCATTTTTCATTAATATATATTTACGATACAAGTATCATAACGTAGCTAATAATTGATGGTAGATAAAACTGTGTACGATATTTGTATCGTACAACGTTTTATTGGCTTTTTTTTCAATTTTTAAAATCCTTTTAAAAATAATAATAAATTTTAAAATATTTTAAATTTAATAAACTTTTTTTTTCAATTTTTCCATTTCTCACTTTTCATTAATAGATATTTACGATATAAGTATCGTAACGTAGCTAGTAATTGATAGTAAATAAAACTTTGTACGATATTCGTGACGTACAACGTTTTATTGGCTATTTTTAATGCAAATCATTTTTTCCATAACCAAATCAGTAGGTTTTCAATTTTCTTCTGCAAGTTTTGATTTCAGTCAGTACTTGTTGCATGAAATGAGTGACGAATAAAACACTGATTCTGATTTAGAAGCAACAGCAAATGCTGCTCTTGGAACACTGGTGCAATCGAGATAGAAGTACGAGATAGAGTACAATAAATTGAAAATATGGTATAGCTTAAAATAGTCCGTTAAAGTGTCACTTTATCGCACTGGTACAGTAATGTGTCACTCTATCGCACTGGTACAGTAAAGTGTCTCTTTACCGCACTAGTACAGTAAAATGTAACTTTACCGCACTAGTACAGTAAAGTACTGGATTTTACCGCACTGGTGCAGTAAAATACGTCACTAAAGTGTCACTTTACCGCACTAGTACAGTAATGTGTCACTTTACCGCACTGGTACAGTAAAATGTCACTTTACCGCACTAGTACAGTAAAGTGTAACTTTACCGCACTAGTACAGTAAAGTACAGGTTTTTACCGCACTAGTGCAGTAAAGTACGTCATTCAATCTAAAAGTGAACATCGTAAAGTTTGGCATTACATATTGATAGTAGATACAAATATTATACACAATCCCCAATAACAGCATTGTTTTTCTCATATGGGAGCATTTTTACAGTATACAATTTAAGATTACTTACGAGGCTTATAAACAATTGCCATGTGTCTGCCAGATTTTAGGAAATATACACAAAATTTACATTAATCTGCATACAAATTTCCAATGTAACCATACCTGGCTTCTCCAAAGCGTCGGCGGAATCTCCTGAACGGGATTATTTATTCTTTAATTGCCCAGCAATTCTGTAAACAAAACTGGATTGGGGCTTCCAGGTATCTGCGAATCGAGGAATATAGCGTAGATCGCATAATGGCCTCGAGCTAAACTGGGTATTTACTACCAGTTTGGAACACTCACCTCCAGTTTTGCTCAAGAAGAGGCGCGATGATGACACGCGTGTTATTGACGTGCATCGCATTGTTTGCCGTTACGAATGCCGCAGGCAATGGTAAGAATAGTTATTAATTATTAATAATTAAATGGAATATATACGTATAGAGATATTTTTTAACGTTTTTCGAAACGATTGTTGTGAAATATAATAAATAAATATTTTTAAAGTTTCAAAAAAATTAATTAAAGTATTGAAATTGGACTTTGAAAAAGATATTGAAAAAATAACAGAAAAAAAAATAACAGCCACATGTTTTAATTTATTATAATTGTTATTATTAATTATTAATTAGTGTATCATTCACAAAATGTGTAGCGTGATTGGATAATTTTATATGGAAAATATACGAAAATTATATATTTACGAAAAAGAAGTGTTGTAGTAGATACAAAGAGGTAAAATAAAAATATTTTTCAAAAGATACGCCTGATATAGTTTCAAAGTTTATATTCATTTTCACTTTTAAATAACTTCACAAGGAAATAAAAACTTTCAAGTAAATGTATTGAGCTATTTTAGCAACAATTTCGCCACAATTGTTTATTTAAATTTTAAACACTTTTCTTCGCCTGAAGAAGTCATATTTTCATTTTCACTTTTAAATAACTTCACAAAGAAATAATAAGTTTCAAGTAAATGTATTGAGCTATTCTCGAAATAATTGTTTCGCCACATTTGTTAAATTAAATTTTGAACACCTTTCTTCGCCTGAAGAAGTCATATATTCATTTTCACTTTCAAATAACTTCACAAAGAAATAAAAACTTTCAAGTAAATGTATTGAGCTATTCTGGAAATAATTGTTTCACCACATTTGTTAATTTAAGTTTTGAACACCTTTCTTCGCCTGAAGAAGTAATATATTTATTTTCACTTTTAAATAACTTCACAAAGAAATAAAAACTTTCAAGTAAATATATTGAGCTATTCTCGCAACAATTGTTTCGCCACAATTGTTTATTTAAATTTTGAACACTTTTCTTCGCCTGAAGAAGTTACATATTCATTATCACTTTTAAATAACTTAACAAAGAAATAAAAACTTTCAAGTAAATGTATTGAGCTATTTTTGCAACAATTGTTTTCGCCATAATTGTTTGTTTAAATTTTAACCACCTTTCTTCGCCTGAGGAAGTCACAGTTTGAAATTATTCGTCAAGTTTTTTAAAATAGATTTTTTATTCTTTATTATTATGTACTTATTGTAAATCTATGTGGGACTCTGGTTTTGTTACATATATATTTTTGTGTCTCATTGTAAATATATGTGGAACTCTTGTTTTGTTTCATATATATTTTTGTGTCTCTTGGCACATTATTAATAATGAACATCATTACATCATTACATCATTAATAAACAAAATAATGTCATCAAGTGATTAGCAAACAACGTATAAACTTTAATATTTTCTTTACTTCACTTTATTTAAAAGTTTTGTTTCATATATATTTTTGTGTCTCTTGGCACATTATTAATAATGAACATCATTACGTCATTGCATAATTAATAAACAAAATAATGTCATCAAGTGATTAGCAAACAACGTATAAACTTTAATATTTTCTTTACTTCACTTTATTTAAAAGTGTTGTTTCATATATATTTTTGTGTCTCTTGGCACATTAATAATAATAATAAACATCATTACATCATTACATCATTAATAAACAAAATAATGTCATCAAGTGATTAGTAAACAACGTATAAACTTTAATATTTTCTTTACTTCACTTTATTTAAAAGTTTTGTTTCGTATATATTTTTGTGTCTCTTGGCACATTAATAATAATAAACATCATTACGTCATTACATCATTAATAAACAAAATAATGTCATCAAGTGATTAGCAAACAACGAATAAACTTTAATATTTTCTTTACTTCACTTTATTTAAATATACACTTGCTTGCATTAAAAAATAATAATGTCATTTTGAAGAGAATTTCACCTGTTTTTTTTGTGGATTTATTTGCACTGTGCATTATTATAGCAATTTTACATATTTTGGATTGGAATGGGCATCTTGAAGCATTGATAACGAAGAAACACATCAGCACTTAATTTAAACACACATCAAATATTTCAGCGTATTTTTTTCGCATCAGTGTAATTTATTACCTCTTCGTGGGTATGCCTATTTGCGATGTTGACTTAAATTTTTGTAAATAAAATTTTCTAAATGTTCCTCTTTCTAAACGAAGTATAGATTTTTTATGGCTACGAAAACATGCTTGTATTTGAAAGTCGATTTTCTTCGATTATTGCCGAAACTAGTACGCACCTACCAACGATTAATGTGTAATTAAGACTGGAAAAACGTGTTTTACTTACCAATCAAATACTAAATCATCAAGTCACGAGTTTCGTTAATGTGCGGATAATTAAATTTCCAAGCGACTACTTTAAATGTACCAAAAATCTGGTAGTAAAATTATATAAACAAACAGCAAACAGCAAACAGCAAACAGCAAACAGCACAGCACTTTCTTCATATATTTATTCATAGGGAAAATTAGTATTTTTCCAATAACTTGAGTAGATATTAATGACTGAGTCATGAAAAGTCGTCAAGTCATGAAGAGGCTTGTAGCCATTTTTGACTTATCACCACCGTTGTAAAATGGCTCAGTGAATAATGCCTTATTATTATTATTATTATTATGTAGAATAAAATTGCAATTTCGACTTCAAAATATTACAAAATTGCATGCGAATTTCTGGAAATTTGCATGAAAATGAGTCATGAAGAGTCATGAAGTCATGAAGATGGCCTTGTAGCCATTTTAGACTTATCACATCCGTTGTAAAATGGCTCAGTGAATTAACCTTATTATTATTATCATTATTATGTAGAATAAAATTGCAATTTCGACTTCAAAATATTGCAAAATTGCATGCAAATTTCTGGAAATTTGCATGAAAATAAATGAGTCATGAAGAGTCATGAAGTCATGAAGAGACTTGTAGCCATTTTTGACTTATCACATCCTTTGTAAAATGGCTCAGTGAATAAAGCCTTATTATTATTATTATGTAGAATAAAATTGCAATTTCGACTTCAAAATATTGCAAAATTGCATGCAAATTTCTGGAAATCTGCATGAAAATGAGTCATGAAGAGTCATGAAGTCATGAAGATGGCCTTGTAGCCATTTTAGACTTATCACATCCGTTGTAAAATGGCTCAGTGAATAAAGCCTTATTATTATTATTATTATTATGTAGAATAAAATTGCAATTTCGACTTCAAAATATTGCAAAATTGCATGCAAATTTCTGGAAATTTGCATGAAAATGAGTCATGATGAGTCATCAAGTCATGAAGAGGCTTGTAGCCATTTTTGACTTATCACATCCTTTGTAAAATGGCTCAGTGAATAAAGCCTTATTATTATTATTATTATTATGTAGAATAAAAATGCAATTTCGACTTCAAAATATTGCAAAATTGCATCAAATTTCTGGAAATCTGCATGAAAATGAGTCATGAAGAGTCATGAAGTCATGAAGAGACTTGTAGCAATTTTTGACTTATCACATCCTTTGTAAAATGGCTCAGTGAATAAAGCCTTATTATTATTATTATTATGTAGAATAAAATTGCAATTTCGACTTCAAAATATTGCAAAATTGCATGCAAATTTCTGGAAATTTGCATGAAAATGAGTCATGATGAGTCATCAAGTCATGAAGAGGCTTGTAGCCATTTTTGACTTATCACATCCTTTGTAAAATGGCTCAGTGAATAAAGCCTTATTATTATTATTATTATGTAGAATAAAATTGCAATTTCGACTTCAAAATATTGCAAAATTGCATCAAATTTCTGGAAATCTGCATGAAAATGAGTCATGAAGAGTCATGAAGTCATGAAGAGACTTGTAGCAATTTTTGACTTATCACATCCTTTGTAAAATGGCTCAGTGAATAAAGCCTTATTATTATTATTATGTAGAATAAAATTGCAATTTCGACTTCAAAATATTGCAAAATTGCATGCAAATTTCTGGAAATTTGCATGAAAATGAGTCATGATGAGTCATCAAGTCATGAAGAGGCTTGTAGCCATTTTTGACTTATCACATCCGTTGTAAAATGGCTCAGTGAATTAACCTTATTATTATTATCATTATTATGTAGAATAAAATTGCAATTTCGACTTCAAAATATTGCAAAATTGCATGCAAATTTCTGGAAATTTGTGAAATATGTTCCAAAATATTTAAAAAAATCAACAAAAACGTCTCGTTTTTGTTTACTGAAACAAACTGAACCTTTGTTTTGTTTTACTGACCAATTAAATACTGAATTATCAAGTCACGACTTTCATTAATGTGCCGGTAATTAAATTTCCAAACGACTAATTTAAATGTACCAAAAATCTGATAATAAAATTATATAAATAAATAGATAGAATAGATACATACAATCTGCTCTGCAAACAGCTCAGCACTTTCGTCATATATATATTCATAGGGAAAATTAGTATTTTTTCAATAACTTGATTAGATATTCATGACTGAGTCATGAAGAGTCATGAAGTCATGAAGAGGCTTGTAGCCATTTTTGACTTATGATATCCGTTGTAAAATGGCTCAGTGAATAAAGCCTTATTATTATTATTATTATTATTATTATTATTATTATTATGTAGACTAAAATTTCGACTTCAAAATATTGCAAAATTGCATGCAAATTTCTGTAAATTAGTAAAATATGTTCCAAAATATTATACAATTTCGACTTCAAAACATTGCAAAATTGCATGCATATTTCTGAAAATTAGTGAAATATGTTCCAAAATATTAAAAAAATTCAACAAAAACGTCCCGTTTTTGTTTACCGAGACGCAACATTATTTTCAGATTAGTTTTAGCAAATTATGAAGGAAAATTTTGAACTTTTAAGACAACAATATTGCAAAATTTTCTAAAAATTATCAGAAAAAAAGTCTCATAAACATAAAAAAAAGTCAAATCATACTATATGTGTGTTTCAGTTGAAATATACCGTACGAATAACTCCTACGTTAAAAATAATAATAAAGATTTTAATTCTTGATTTTTTTAAAACGTTACAAAATTTGTAAAACATACTTTCTGCATTTCATCAAAATCTCATGGTAGCCAAGACTAATCTGATCAAGTGTTCGAGAAATTCAACATATATCCGTAAATAGTCTATCATTATCAACATTCTTATCATCAACATTCAACATTCAACATTTAAGATTTTAAGACATTTTAAGATTAAGATTGGTACCCTTAATTTTAATCATAAATTATATTGCCAATGTAATACTCTGTAAAGAGTCATAATACTAATATAAAAAAAATTATCAGAAATTCCGCAAAAAATGTCTCATAAACATTAAAATAGAAAGTCACATCATACTATATGTGTGTCTCAGTTGAAATATACCGTACGAATAAGTCGTTTACTGATACGCAACATTATTTCCAAATTAGTTTTAGCAAATTATGAAGGAAAATTTTGAACTTTTAAGACAACAATATTGCAAAATGTTCTAAAAATTATCATAAATTCCGAAAAAATGTCTCATAAACATAAAACAAAGTCAAATCATACTATATGTGTATCAGTTGAAATATGCCGTACGTTAAAAATAATAATAAAGATTTTAATTCTTGATTTTTTGAAAACGCTACAAAATTTGTAAATCATACTTTCTGCATTTCATCAAAATCTCATGGTAGCCAAGACTAATCTGACCAAGTGTACGCGAAATTCAACATATATCCGTAAATAGTCTATCATTATCAATATTCTTATCATCAACATTCAACATTCAACATTTTAGATTGTAAGACATTTTAAGATTAAGATTAGTACCCTTAATTTTAATCATAAGTTATATTGACAATGTAATACTCTGTAAAGAGTCATAATACTAATATAAAAAAAAATATCAGAAATTCCGAAAAAAGTGTCTCATAAACATTAAAAAAAAGTTAAATCATACTATATGTGTGTCTCACTTGAAATATACCGTACGAATAACTCCTACGTTAAAAATAATAATAAAGATTTTAATTCTTGATTTTTTGAAAACGCTACAAAATTTATAAATCATACTTTCTGCATTTCGCATTTAATGTTTATTAATTTAATAAATTCCATGGAAGATTTTCTAAGTACCTATACAGTAGTACGTTTCTCTGTTTTTAAGGTGGTAGATAGTTTTCTGTAACCTTAGTGACAGAGAATGATTTTCCCTGACTAGTCAGGGTAATGCAACTTTCGCGCCGCATTTAATGTTTTTTGATTTAATAAAATGCATAGAAGATTTTCTACGTACCTATATAGTAGTACGTTTCTCTGTTTCTAAGGTGGTATATACTTTTCTGTCACCTAAGTGCCAGAAAACGATGTTCCCTGACTAGTCAGGGAAATGCAACTTTCGCGCCGCATTTCCAGAGCGAAACTAGTACTTTTGCTCCGGTTTCAGAAAAATATGTTTCTTGTTGTCCCAATTCTTGTACTCCTTGTAAATCTTGCAAGATTTACCAGGGCTGATTATTAATTTTTTGTTATCTCCCCCAAATTCTAGATAATTGCAAGACTCCAGATGGAAAGTCCGGCGTCTGCCAGAACATCTACCAGTGCAAGCCTCTGGGGAAGCTCATCCAAGGGCTTCAAGGGCAGGCCGCCATCAACAAGCTCAAGCCCTACGAGTGCGGCTACGACACCTTCGCCGTGAAGGTGTGCTGCCCCGGCTCCTCCGAGGCTGTGAGTGACGATATCGGGGGTGATCCTCCTCCGCCAGACATCTCCAAGCACAAGAACCTCCGCCTCCTGAACACGAAGATCTGCGGGCTCTCAGAGACGAGCGACAAGATCGTCAACGGGCAGGTAGCAGGGCTCTTTGAATTCCCCTGGATGGCCTTGTTATCATACGAAACTTGTAAGTTGATAATAATTTGGTGGCAGTCGTATGGGAGGGCATTGGAAGGGTATTAGGAAGGTAACGTTGTACAAATATCGCTCTCTCAACTCGACGACCGAAAAAAAAGTATTTTTTAACCTCTATGTAAATCATAATGAGAAATTGCCGCAGAACTCTCATAGAATATCTACTGATGTTGGCTTCTGGTGTTGTTGGCTTCTGGTGTTGTTGGTTTCTGGTGTTGTTGGCTTCTGGTGTTATTGGCTTCTGGTGTTGTTGGCTTCTGGTGTTGTTCGCTTCTGGTGTTGCTGGCTTCTGTTGTTGTTGGCTTCTGGTGTTGTTTGCTTCTGGTGTTGTTGGCTTCTGGTGTTTGTGGTGAGGTTAAGCTTAAGCTAGGCGAGGTTAGGTCTTTATTACAGATTTTTTTAATATTTAATATTAGATTTGTGTTCAGTATACCTGAAGGTAATTCTGCTGAAAATTTGACAGAGTTTCAGTATTAAATAAGTGAGAAAGTCAGAACGAGGTTAGGTTACATTAGGTTAAGCTAGGCGAGGTTAGGTCTTTATTACAGATTTTTTTAATATTTAATATTAGATTTGTGTTCGGTATACCTTAAGGTAATTCTGCTGAAAATATGACAGAGTTTCAGTATTAAATAAGTGAGAAAGTCAGAACGAGGTTAGGTTACATTAGGTTAAGCTAGGCGAGGTTAGGTCTTTATTACAGATTTTTTAAATATTTAATATTAGATTTGTGTTCAGTATACCTGAAGGTAATTCTGCTGAAAATTTGACAGAGTTTCAGTATTAAATAAGTGAGAAAGTCAGAACAAGGTTAGGTTACATTAGGTTAAGCTAGGCGAGGTTAGGTCTTTATTACAGATTTTTTTTATATTTAATATTAGATTTGTGTTCAGTATACCTTAAGGTAATTCTGCTGAAAATTGGACAGAGTTTC
Organism: Othius punctulatus; assembly: GCA_951805005.1. Lineage (NCBI taxonomy): Eukaryota > Metazoa > Arthropoda > Insecta > Coleoptera > Staphylinidae > Othius > Othius punctulatus. The sequence goes on along the minus strand of OX638139.1, from coordinate 5,017,274 downwards.
AGTATTAAATAAGTGAGAAAGTCAGAACGAGGTTAGGTTATATTAGGTTAAGCTAGGCGAGGTTAGGTCTTTATTACAGATTTTTTTTAAATTTAATATTAGATTTGTGTTCAGTATACCTGAAGGTAATTCTGCTGAAAATTTGACAGAGTTTCAGTATTAATAAGTGAAAAAGTCAGAACGAGGTTAGGTTATATTAGGTTAAGCTAGGCGAGGTTGGGTCTTTATTACAGATTTTTTTAAAATTTAATATTAGGTTAAATTTAATATTAGATTTGTGTTCAGTATACCTTAAGGTAATTCTGCTGAAAATTTGACAGAATTTCAGTATTAAATAAGTGAGAAAGTCAGAACGAGGTTAGGTTATATTAGGTTAAGCTAGGCGAGGTTAGGTCTCTATTACAGTTTTTTTTTTTATATTTAATATTAGATTTGTGTTCAGTATACCTTAAGGTAATTCTGCTGAAAATATGACAGAGTTCTTCTCATGTAATAGGTGTGCTGAAGTTGTTTTTAAGACTTGTAGTCATATGACCAGTCAATTGATCCACGTCCAATAAACTCAAATCGACGACCGGAGAAAGTATTTTTTTTACCCCTATGTAAATACTTATGGGATATTGCTGCAGAACTCTCAGAGCTTATCTACTGGTGTTGGCTTCTGGTGCTGGTGGCTGCTGGTGTTGTTGTTGACTTCTGGTGTTGTTGGCTTTTGGTGTCGTTGGCTTCTGATGTTTGTGGCTTCTCATGTAAAAGGTGTGCTGAAGTTGTTTTTAAGACTTGTAGTTATATGACCAGTCAATTGATTCACGTCCAATAGACCCAACTCGACGACTGGAAAAAGTAATTTTTTACCCCTATGTAAATCCTTATGGGATATTGCCGCAGAACTCTCAGAGCTTATCTACTGGTGTTGGCTTCTGGTGTTGTTGGCTTCTGGTGGTGTTGGCTTCTGGTGTTGCTGGCTTCTGGTGTTGTTGGCTTCTGGTGTCGTTGGCTTCTGGTGTTTGTGGCTTCTCATGTAAAAGGTGTGCTGAAGTAGTTTTTAAGACTTTTAGTTATGTGACCAGTCACATTGATCCACGTCCAATAGATCTAACTCGACGGATGGAAAAGTAATGTTTTACTCCTATGTAAATCCTTATGGGATATTACCGCAGAACTCTGAGAGCGTATCTACTGGTGTTGGCTTTTGGTGTTGTTGGCTTCTGGTGTTGTTGGCCTCTGTTGTTGTTGGCTTTTGGTGTCGTTGTTGGCTTCTGGTGTTGTTGGCTTCTGGTGTTGTTGGCTTCTGATGTTGTTGGCTTCTGATGTTGTTGGCTTCTGTTATTGTTAGCTTCTGGTGTTTGTGGATTCTCATGTAAAAGGTGTGCTGACGTTGTTTTTAAGACTTGTAGTTATATGACCAGTCAATTGATCCACGTCCAATAAACCCAACTCGACGACTGGAGAAAGTATTTTTTTACCTCTATGTAAATCCTTATGAGATATTGCCGCAGAACTCTCAGAGCTTATCTACTGGTGTTGGCTTCTGGTGTTGTTAGCTTCTGGTAGTGTTGACTTCTGGTGTTGTTGGCTTCTGGTGTTTGTGGCTTCTCATGTAAAAGGTGTGCTGAAGTTGTTTTTAAGACTTGTAGTTATATGACCAGTCAAGTTATTGACTCACGTGAATTCATCCACGTGCAATAGACCCAACTCGACGACTATAAAAAGTAATGTTTTACCCCTACGTAAATACTTATGGGATATTGCTGCAGAACTCTCAGAGCTTATCTACTGGTGTTGGCTTCTGGCGTTGTTGGCTTCTGGTGTTTGTGGCTTCTCATGTAAAAGGTATGCTGAAGTTGTTTTTTAAGACTTGTAGTTATATGACCAGTCAATTGATCCACGTCCAATGGACTCAACTCGACGATCGGAAAAAGTATTTTTTTACCCTTGTAAATCCTTATGGGATACTGCCGCAGAACTCTCAGAGCTTATCTACTGGCGTTGGCATCTGGTGTTGTTGGCTTCTGGTGTTATTGGCTTCTGGTGGTGTTGGCTTCTGGTGTTGTTGATTTTTGGTGTTGCTTGCTTCTGATGTTGTTGGCTTCTGGTGTTGTTGGCTTCTGTTGTTTGTGGTTTCTCCTGTAAAAGGTGTGCTCCAGTTGTTTTTAAGACTTGTAGTTATATTACCAGTCTATTGATCCACGTCCAATAGAATCAGTTAAGGTGCCATGTTAACGTGTACAATTTGTTGAGGTTGCTGGCATGAGACTACAAGACAACATTTTCCAGGGACGAATTACTTGAATTACTGGATCAACAGTCTACTTCTTACAGGATACTCCGATTATAATATTTTATAATTATTGTCTAAGTAATTTCTTTCAAACAGTTGGTTTTTATAAATTCTAGCTCTGGTCTTCATTTCCTGATGCTAATTAATTCTAGCATCTGGTTTTGATTTCTTGTTTTTTATTAATTCTAGCATATGGTCTTGATTTCATGGTCCTTATTAATTGTAGCACTGGTCTAGCATCTGGTCAAGATTTCTTGGTCCTAATTAATTCTGGCATTGGTCTAGCATCTGGTCAAGATGTGTTGGTCCTTATTAATTCTAGCGCTGGTCTAGCAGCTGGTCTTCATTTCTTGGTTCTTATTAATTCTTATAAATTCTATCACTGGTCTAGCATCTGGTCTTGATTTCTTAGTCCTTATTAATTCTAGCATCTGGTCTTGATGTCATGGTCCTTATTAATTCTAGCACTGGTCTTGCATCAGCTCAAGATTTCTTGGTCCTTATTAATTCTGGCATTGGTCTAGCATCTGGTCAAGATTTCTTGGTCCTTATTAATTCTAGCACTGATCTAGCAGCTGGTCTTCATTTCTTGGTTCTTATTAATTCTTATAAATTCTATCACTGGTCTAGCATCTGGTCTTGATTTCTTGGTGCTTATTAATTCTAGCATATGGTCTTGATTTCATGGTCCTTATTAATTCTAGCACTGGTCTAGCATCTGGTCAAGATTTATTGGTTCTTATTAATTCTGGCATTGGTCTAGCACCTGGTCAAGATTTCTTGGTCCTTACATACTCTAGCACAGGTCTGGCAGCTGATCTTCATTTCTTGGTTCTTATTAATTCTTATAAATTCTATCACTGATAGAATTTAATCATCATTAGAATCATCTGGTCTTGATTTCTTGGTTCTTATTAATTCTAGCATCTGGTCTTGTTTTCATGGTCCTTATTAATTCTAGCACTGGTCTAGCGTCTGGTCAAGATTTATTGGTCCTTGTTAATTCTGGCACTGGTCTAGCACCTGGTCAAGATTTATTGGTTCTTATTAATTCTAGCACTGGTCTGGTTTCTGCTCTTGACTTCTTGGTTCTTACTACTTATGTCACTGGTCTAGCATCTGGTCTTGGTCCTTATTATTTCTAGCACTGATCTAGTAGCTGGTCTTCATTTCTTGGTTCTTATTAATTCTAATAAATTCTATCACTGGTCTAGTATCTGGTCTTGATTTCTTGGTCCTTATTAATTCTAGCATCTGGTCTTGATTTCATGGTCCTTATTAATTCTAGCACTGGTCTAGCATCTGGTCAAGATTTCTTGGTCCTTATTAGTTCTAGCACTGGTCAAGCATCTGATCTTGACTTCTTGGTTCTTATTAATTCTGTCACCGGTCTAGCATCTGGTCTTGATTTCTTGATCCTTTTTAATTCTAGCATCTGGTCTTGACTTCTTGTGCGGTGGCACGATCCTAAACGAGAGGTACATCCTGACAGCCGCACATTGTGTAACCAACTTGAAAACGAGGACTCTGTAAGTACCCTCCGATTAACCCCAAGAACCTCTGACCTCGGAGTCATCCCCATAGGGCTGGTGTGCGTGTGGGCGAATACAACATAAACACCGAGAAGGATTGCGAGACCTACGCCAACAACGAGTCGGTCTGCGGGGAGCCCGTCCAGGACATACGCGTCGAGGAAGTCATCGTCCATCCGTTCTTCACCGCCAGCAACATCAGCAATGACATCGCCCTCCTGAGGCTCGTCAAGAAGATTGATTTCGGTGGAGGTTAGTAGATTGTGTTGTGTCGAGTGGAAATATATATATATATATATATATATATATATATATATATATATATATATATTGAATTCTTTATCTCAGCCGTATATATTATATGTTTTTGTAATTTGTTCTCTATTTTAGTAGAGAACCGGGTATTCGGCCAGGGTCAATAAAAACACAATATTTGTTTTACACTTCCAAGCTTTCGGACATATGTTTGTGTCCTTCGTCAGGGATGTTAAATTAATTTGTGTTGTATATGATGAGTGTCATTAATATTTTTGTTTTTTTTTTTTTTTTTTCTTTAAAAAAAAAATATATATATATATATATGAGTAACTGCTCATACGTTTGCTGGGGTGACGACCGTATGCCGGACCTTGCGTATGTTGAATTCTGGCAACCTTGCTGAATCGGTCTTCCTGTATTACTACCTATTCCTGTAATAATATAACCTTCTTTCTTTTCTTCTTCTTTTCAGCCTTCTGTCGTCCATCTTTGGACATAGGCCTCCCCAAGTTGTTTCCATTCCTCTCTATTACTTGCTATTTCAGTCCATTTCTTTCCTGCATGTTCCTTAATGTCGTCTGCCCAACGCATTTGTGGCCTTCCTCGTCCTCTCGTATTTTCCCATGGTCTCCAGTGTACAATAAGTTTGTTCCATCTTTCATCGATTTGTCTGGTCACAATAATATAACCTGTTCCTATATTATTCCATCACACTGGGGTATCGGAATACTTGCAATAGTTGGCTGGGACTGCTGCCTTCAGGCAGTAACGCCAGTAACGTTTTTCCCAACTCGACGACCGAAAATAAAAGGAATTTTAACCTCTATGTAAATCCTTATGAGAAGTTGTCGCAGAACTCTCATAGCCTATCTACTGGTGTTGGCTTCTGGTGATTGTCAGTTCATCTTCTTCCCTCTACTCCAAATACCGAGTCGGAACGAACGTATCCGCTATGTTCTGTAAAACATTGAAAGTACGGTATAACAGAAGTTGCGTTAATTTATAGATAACGTGAAGCCGGTGTGCTTGCCGCTAACCGAAGAGCAGAAGAAGATGGCCCTCACAAGCGTCATAATCTCAGGATGGGGGCGCACTGAGACTCGTAAGTTTAAATACAGTACCACAGATGACTTATACAGATAGCTCATGCAATGTAAGTTTTAGAAGTTCATTATCAGAATAAGTCATCTGTGACAGCACGTTTCAAATTAAACCACCCAATTCGCAATTTCGATCTACCAGATGGCACAATTATCTTTCTGTAAAAAAACGTAAAAAACAGAACTCTGGCAACTGCGTATTTTTTTTATTATTTCAAACGTGACAGCTGTCACTGTCAGTTCAAAACAATTTCATACATTTACTAATTATGCCTTGAATTAATTTACATAAAAGAGTTTAAATTGTGAAGCAGTTGCATCAATTCCAAGTAAGACATACAAATAACACCGATTCATTATAAATCTTGAAACTTAACTGATGACAGTGACAGCAGTGACATGACATCGATCGGTATTACAGATACCTGTTCTAAATTTTGGCTTAGTTGCCAAATTGACTTATTTCTATTTTACCCTAAATAAGCGCCATCTGTTGAATGGAAGTGGCATTTTGGGTAGTTTAATTTGAAACACATTGTACAGTCATGCTCACATAAATCTAGTACAAACATATTGATATTTCTATATAAAATTGCTATTGTAACCTAATTTCTTATACTAGTTTTATGTGAGCATGACTCTACAATCAAAAGACGTCGTGTAATTAATGATTGACCGATGATTGCCGATTGCTCAGCCATTTGTGTTCATCGTAAACATGCTTTCAGAGAGGAGAAGCAACTTCTTGATGAAAGTGGCTCTCGAGTTTGTAGACCACAAGCAGTGTGAGCAGCACTACGTCAAGCAGAAGCTCCCGATCACCTATCGCCAGCTCTGCGCTTCCAAGCAGGGCAAGGACTCTTGTGACGGCGACAGCGGAGGGCCTTTGCATGCAGTGGCCGCTGTGCAGGGCTCCGCCAAGTACGTCCAGTACGGAATCGTCTCCTTCGGTCCGAGGTTTTGCGGAGTTTTGGGCATCCCAGGAGTTTACACGAGAATTGTGTACTACATGGACTGGATCCTCGACAACATCAAGGCTTAGATGTTCAGAGAAGAAGTACACACAGCAAAAAGAAGAGTGAAAGAAAAAACCAAGAGTTTTTTTGTTAGAATATGTTTTAATTATAAAACTAAATATGCTTTAATAGGAAATATTAATCTTATGACTTCCTCTTTATTCATTACTGTAGATAGAGATGGTAGATAGATGATAGAGATGTAGATGATGCAGTTTCCTTCCAGTTTGCAATAGTGACAACACTTAGGTGTAGATCAAAGTGAGACTTATTCCAGTCAGTCAACAATAGAACACGCTGGGCTTGGAATTTACAACTTCAGTTTAATAATTTTCTGAACAAAGAAAAATTTTTTTTTCAAATTTTTATATATATATATATAAATTTTAAATAGTTTCAAATTCATCCAAAGCAAGCTGTGCCTTGGCAAAGTAGTAGTAGCTGACGTCTCGTAATAGCTGACTACCTCCGTTTCAGAGAAGACAAACGGCATTGGAGCGTCCGTTCAAAAATTCTATTTTATCACCCCTTTTTTGTGCTATTTTGCGTAAATTCCCTACTTTGTAGGTGGATATCTTGAAAACGGCTGAGACTACAAGCCTAAAAGTTAGCTCATTGGAATCGGGAGGGTCAAATTAGTTTAGTCCGCAAGAAGCAACGCAGCAAATGCAATTTTTGGGATTTTTTGGTTTAGTCGATTTGATGTAAAATCATCGATTTGGCTCTGAGTATCAGAAGAAAATGACAAATCTTGCAGGAAATATACAAAATCTGCATCTGAAACTTTGAACACGAATATATGTTAAATAAGTGAGAAAATCGAGTTTTTAACTGGCACGAGACAGGTAATAATAAGCTGTCAAATAACTGTCACATTGATAAAAACATGTCAAATAACTTCCACGTTGATAACATTGTATCAAATATTTGTCACGTTTCAATTCTCTCAAACGATCTTCCTAAAATCAGAAGAAAAAGACAAATTTTGCAGGAAATATACAAAATCTGCATCTGAGACTTTGAACACGAATGTGTGTTAAATAAGTGAGAAAATCGAGCTTTTGACTGGCACGAGACAGGTAATAATAAGCTGTCAAATAACTGTCACATTAATAAAAACATGTCAAATAACTGCCACGTTGGTAACAATGTATCAAATAATTGTCACGTTTCAATTCTCTCAAACGATCTACCTAAAAGGATAATGAGGTGTCAAATAACTGTAATTTTGGATTCCAACTTTCATAGTTTTTTATCAAAGTACCATAACTTTGATATAAAACATGAATATGTTTTGATATATGAAAAAGGAAACAAATTGCCTCATCTTTGTTAATGAGATGTCAAATAATTGTAACGTTGGAAATAAAATGTTATACACCTATGCATTATATAAATTTTGAGAAATTTTAGTGATTTATAATCCATACTGGTCATTTCAGATAGTTAATTACTCGTTTTTTTACTTATTTAAAAACAGACTCTTCGTCAAATTTTCAGGAGAATTATCTTCAGATAGATTGTATAGAAACCTGGCATGAAATATACAAAATCTGCATAATGTAAAATTTTCTGAAATTTCAGTGATTGACAGACAATCCATACTGGTCAATGCCGAAATTAATTATTCATTTATCTCATTAATTTTAAACAGACTCTTCATCAAATTTTCAGGAGTATTATCTTCAGATAGACTGTATACAAATCTAATATGAAATATACAAAATCTGCATTAAGTAAATTTTCAGAAATTTCAGTGATTTATAAATCCATACTGGTAAATTCTGAAGCTAATTACTCGATTTTTTCACTTATTTTAAACAGACTCTTCGTCAAATTTTCAGGAGAAGTATCTTCAGATGGACTGTATAGAAACCTGGCATAAAATATACAAAATCTGCATAAAGTAAATTTTCGGAAATTTCAGTGATTGAAAATCCATACTGGTCAATGCAGAAAATTAATTATTCGATGTTCTCATTTATTTAAAACAGACTCTTCGTCATATTTTCAGGAGAATTATCTTCAGATAGACTGTATACAAATCTGGTATGAAATATACAAAATCTGCAATAAATATTTTTTTAGAAATTTCAGTGATTGATAAATCCATACAGGTAAATTCAGAAAGTTGATTACTCGATTTTTCCACTTAGTTAAAACAGACTCTTCGTCAAATTTTCAGAAGAATTATCTTCAGATAGACTGTACACAAATCTGGCATGAAATATACAAAATATCCATTAAATAACTTTTCAGATATTTCAGCGATAGAACCATTCTGATCATTTCAGATAGTTAATTACTCGTTTTTTTCACTTATTTAAAACAGACTCTTCGTCAAATGTTCAGGACATTTATTTTCAGACGTGCTGTATACAAATCTGGCATGAAATATACAAAATCTGCATTAAATAAATTTTCAGAAATTTCAGCGATAGATAAACCATGCAGATCATTTCAGATAGTTAATTATTCGCTTTTTTCACTTATTAAAAACTGACTCTTCGTCAAATTTTCAGGACAATTATTTTCAGACGTACTGTATACAAATCTGGCATGAAATATACAAAATCTGCATTAAATAAATTTTCAGAAATTTCAGCGATAGATAAACCATGCTGATCATTTCAGATACTTAATTATTCGCTTTTTTCACGTATTTAATACAGACTCTTCGTCAAATTTTCAGAAGAATTATCTTGAGATATACTATATGCAAATCTTTCATAAAAATACAAAATCAAAATCTGCATTAAGTAAATTTTCAGAAATTTCAGCGATAGATGAACCTTGCTGATCATTTCAGATAGTTAATTATTCGCCTTTTTCACGTATTTAAAACAGACTCTTGGTCAAATTTTCAGAAGAATTATCTTAAAATATACAATATGTAAATCTTTTATAAAAATACAAAATCTGCATTAAGTTAATTTTCAGAAATTTCCGTGATTGATAAATCCATACTGGTAAATTCAGAAAGTTGTTTACTCGATTTTTCCACTTATTTAAAACAGACTCTTCGTCAAATTTTCAGGACAATTTATTTTCAGACGTACTGTATACAAGTATGGCCTGAAATATACGAAATCTGCATTAAATAAATTTTCAGAATTTCAGCGATAGATGAAACATGCTAATCATTTCAGATAGTTAATTATTCGCCTTTTTCACGTATTTAAAATAGACTCTTGGTCAAATTTTCAGAAGAATTATCTTAAAATATACTATATGTAAATCTTTTATAAAAATACAAAATCTGCATTAAGTTAATTTTCAGAAATTTCAGTGATTGATAAATCCATACTGGTAAATTCAGAAAGTTAATTACGCGATTTTTCCACTTATTTAAAACATACCCTTCGTCAAAATTTTCTGGAGAATTATCTTCAAATAGACTGTACACAAATCTGGCATGAAATATACAAAATATCCATTAAAAACCTTTTCAGAAATTTCGTCAATAGATTAATCGTACTGATCATTTCAGATAGTTAATTACTCGTTTTTTTTTTCACTTATTTAAAACTGATTCTTAGTCAAATTTTCAGGACAATTATTTTCAGACGTACTGTATACAAATCTGGCATGAAATATACAAAATCTGCATTAAATAAATTTTCAGAAATTTCAGCGATAGATAAACCATGCTGATCATTTCAGATAGTTAATTATTCGCCTTTTTCACGTATTTAAAACAGACTCTTCGTCAACTTTTCAGAAGAATTATCTTGAGATATACTGTATGCAAATCTTTCATAAAATATAGAAAATTTGCATAAAGTAAATTTTCAGAAATTTCAGTGATTGATAAATCCATACTGGTAAATTCAGAAAGTTGATTACTCGATTTTTCCACTTATTTAAAACTGACCCTTCGTCAAATTTTCTGGAGAATTATCTTCAAATAGACTGTACACAAATCTGGCATGAAATATACAAAATATCAATTAAAAAACTTTTCAGAAATTTCAGCGATAGATTAACCATACTGATCTTTTCAGATAGTTAATTACTCGTTTTTTCACGTATTTAAAACAGACTCTTCGTCAAATTTTCAGAAGAATTATCTTGAGATATACTATATGCAAATCTTTCATGAAAATACAAAATCAAAATCTGCATTAAGTAAATTTTCAGAAATTTCATTGATTGATAAATCCATACTGGTAAATTCAGAAAGTTAATTACTCGATTTTTCTACTTATTTTAAACAGACTCTTCGCCAAATTTTGAGAAGAATTATCTTGAGATATACTGTATGCAAATCTTTCATAAAATATAGAAAATCTGCATAAAGTAAATTTTCAGAAATTTCAGTGATTGATAAATCCATACTGGTAAATTCATAAAGTTAATTACTCGATTTTTCTACTTATTTAAAACAGATTCTTCGTCAAATTTTCAGGAGAATTATCTTCAGATAGACTGTACACAAATCTGGCATGAAATATACAAAATATCGATTAAATAACTTTTCAGAAATTTCAGCAATAGATTAATCATACTGATCATTTCAGATTGATAATTACTCGTTTTTTTTTACTTATTTAAAACTGACACTTCGTCAAATTTTCAGGACAATTATTTTCAGACGTACTGTATACAAATCTGGCTTGAAATACATAAAATCTGTATCTGAAGCTTTGAACACGAATATGTGTTAAATAAGTGAGAAAATCGAGTTATTAACTTTGCGAGTTGACCTGTATAAGTTATCAGTCACTGAAATTTCTGAAAATTTATCTAATGGAAATTTTCGAAATTTCATGCCAGATCTGTATACACTATACCTGAATACAAATCCTCTGAAAATTTGACCACGAATATGTGACAACTAAGTGAGAAAATCGTGTTATTAACTTATTGAGTTGCCCTGTATAAATTATCAGTCACTGAAATTTCTGAAAATTTATCTAATGGATATTTTGAAGATTTCATGCCTGATCTGTATACAGTATGTCTGGATATAAATCTTTTGAAAATTTGACCACGAATATGTCTTAAATAAGTAAGAAAATCGAGTTATCTCTCACTGAAATTTCTGAAAATTTATCTAACGGATATTTTGAAAATTTCGTGATAGATCTGTATACAGTATACCTGAATACAAATCCTCTGGAAATTTGACCTCGAATATGTGTTAAATAAGTGAGAAAATCGAGTTATTAACTTTCCAAGTTGACCAGTATAAGTTATCAGGCACAGAAATTTGTGAAAATTTATGTAATGGATATTTTGAAAAATTTATGCCTGATCTGTATACAGTATACCTGAATACAAATCCTCTACAAATTTCACCACGAATATGTCTTAAATAAGTGAGAAAATCGTGTAATTAACTTTCCGAGTTAACCTGTATAAGTTATCAGCTACTAAAATTTCTGAAATATCTGATGGATATTTTGAAAATTTTATGCCAGATCTATATACAGTATACCTGAATACAAATCTTCTGAAAATTTGACCACAAATATGTCTTAAATAAGTGAGAAAATTGAGTTATTAACTTTCCGAGTTGACCTGTATAAGTTAGCAGTCACTGAAATTTCTGAAAACTTATCTAATGGATATTTTGAAGATTTCATGCCTGATCTGTATACAGTATGCCTGGATATAAATCTTTTGAAAATTTGACCACGAATATGTCTTAAATAAGTAAGAAAATCGAATTATTAACTTTGCGAGTTGAGCAGTATGTTATCAGACACTCAATTTTCTGAAAATTTATCTGATGGATATTTTGAAAATTTTATGCCAGATATGTATACAGTATACCTGAATACAAATCCTCTGAAAATTTGACCACGAATGTATCTTAGATAAGTGAGAAAATCGAGTTATTAACTTTCCGAGTTGACCAGTATAAGTTTCCAGCCACTGAAATTTCTGAAAATTTATCTAAAGATTTTTTTGTACATTTTATGCCAGATCTGTATACAGTTAACCTAATTACAAATCCTCTTAAAGTTTGACCACAAATTTGTCCCAAATAAGTGAGAAAATCGAGTTATTAAACTTTATCAGTCACTGAAATTTCTGAAAATTTATCTAATGGATATTTTGAAAATTTTATGCCAGATCTGTATACAGTATACCTGAATACAAATCCTCTGAAAATTTGAGAACGAATATGTCTTAAATAAGTAAGAAAATCGAGTTGTTAACTTTGTGAGTTGTCCAGTATAAGTTATCTGCCACTGAATTTGCTGAAAATTTATCAAAAGGTTTTTTTGAAAATTTTATGCCAGATCTGTATATAGTATACCTGAATACAAATCCTCTAAACATTTGACCAATGAGAAAATCGTGTTATTAACTTTGGAAGTTGTCCAGTATAAATTATCTGTCACTGATAATTCTGAAAACTTATCTAATGGATATTTTGAAAATTTTATGCCAGATCTGTATATAGTATATCTGAATACAAATCCTCTGAAAATTTGACCACGAATATGTTTTAAACAAGTAAGAAATTCGAATTGTTAACTTTGTGAGTTGATCAGTATAAGTTATCTGCCACTGAAATTTCTGAAAATTTATCGAATGGTTTTTTTTAAATTGTATGCCAGATCTGTATACAGTATACCTGAATACAAATCCTCTTAAAATTTGACCACAAATATGTCTTAAATAAGTGAGAAAATCGAGTTATTAACTATATCATCCATTGAAATTTCTGAAAAAAATTCTAATAGAAATTTTGAAAAATTTATGCTAGATCTATATACAGTAACCTTGGATATAAATCTTTTGAAAGTTTGACCTCGAACATGTCTTAAATAAGTGAGAAAATCGAGTTATAAACTTTCCGAGTTGACCAGTATAAGTTATCAGTAACTGAAATTTCTGAAAATTTATCAAATGGATATTTTTAAATTTTTATACCAGATATGTATACAGTATACCTGAATACAAATCCTCTGAAAATTTCACCACGAATATGTGTTAAATAAGTGAGAAAATCGAGCTATTAACTTTGCGAGTTGACCAGTATAAGTTATCAGTCACTGAAATTTCTGAAAATTTATCGAACGGAAATTTTGAAAATGTTATGCCAGATCTGTATACAATATACCTGAATACAAATCTTCCGAAAATTTGACCACGAATATGTGCTAAATAAGTGAGAAAATCGAGTTTTTAACTTTCCAAGTTGACCTGTATAAGTTATCAGTCACTGAAATTTCTGAAAATTTATCTAATGGTTATTTTTACAATTTTATGTCAGATCTGTATACAGTATACTTGAATACAAATCCTCTGAAAATGTGACCACGAATATGTCTCAAATAAGTAAGAAAATCGAATTATTAACTTTCCGAGTTGCCCTGTATAAGTTATCAGTTACTAAAATTTCTCAAAATTTATATAATGGATATTTTGAAAATTTTATACCAGATCTGTACACAGTATACCTGAATACAAATCCTCTGAAAATTTGACTACGAATATGTCTTAAATAAGTGAGAAAATCGAGTTAATAACTTTGCGAGTTGACCAGTATAAGTTTTCAGTTACTGAAATTTCTGAAAATGTATCTAATTCAAATTTTGAAAATGTTATGGCAGATCTGTATACAGTATACCTGAATACAAATCCTCTGAAAATTTGACCACGAATATGTCTTAAATAAGTGAGAAAATCGAGTTATTAACTATATCATCCATTGAAATTTCTGAAAAAAATTCTAATAGAAATTTTGAAAATTTTATGCTAGATCTATATACAGTAACCTTGGATATAAATCTTTTGAAAGTTTGACCTCTAGCATGTCTTAAATAAGTGAGAAAATCGAGTTATTAACTTTGCCAGTTGACCTGTATAAGTTAATCAGTCACTGAAATTTCTGAAAAATAATCTAATGAATATTTTGAAAATATTATGCCAGATCTGTATACAGTATACCTAAATACAAATCCTCTACAAATTTGACTACGAATATGTCTTAAATAAGTCAGAAAAACGAGTTATTAACTTTCCGAGTTGAACTGTATAAGTTATCAGTCACTGAAATTTCTGAAAATTGATCTAATGGATATTTTGAAAATTGTATGCCAGATCTGTATACAGTATACCTAAATACAAATCCTCTGAAAATTTGACTACGAGTGTGTGTTAAATAAGTGAGAAAATCGTGTTATTAACTATACCAGTCGCTGAAATTTCTAAAAAATTATCTAATGGATATTTTGAAATTTTGATGCCAGATCTGTATATACTATACCTGAGTACAAATCCTCTGAATATTTGGCAACGAATATGTCATAAATAAGTGAGAAAATCTAGTTATTAACTTTCCGAGTTGACCTGTGCAAGTTATCAGTAACTAAAATTTCTGAAAATTTATCTAATGGATAATTTGAAAATTTTATGCCAGATCTGTATACAGTATACCTGAATACAAATCCTGTGAAAATTTTACCACGAATCTGTCTTAATTAAGTGAGAAAATCGAGTTATTAACTGCTTAAATAGCAGTTAGAGGAAGCAAGATAGCTCTTAGTATATGCGAACAGTAGAATTGAATATGGGAGTAATCGTGATAATTAATTGCAGTTAATATATTAGTGGCCGTGTTTGTGATTATAACTCTATAGCTGGATTTTTTTAAATGTGAGTAACCATTAAGGATATTTCATAAGTGCGATTGGTACTGACTAGTTTATTTTATTTTTACCTAACTGGGGGATTGGTAATACAACTTTAAAATAGACGTTTCTTGACAGATAAATGTCAATTTTAGTGACACTTCTTTCAATTAAATCTACTCGGACTATCTTTCTCAGTAAATGAACAAACCATAGGTGCAAAACTGTTGGGCAAGGCACAAATCAACATAATTCACTTGGTATTTTCGACATTAACAACTATTATTTGTGACATTGACATTTCAACATAACCTCATTGATAGCCCCTTTTACAATGCAAAAGTTTCCATACTTGAAAGTTCGTAACACAAGATAAAAGTCACTAAAGTTACTAGATTTGGTATCTCATATTAAAAAAAACTGACTATAATTTTGTTTTTTTTTCAATGTTGGCACCTCTTGTGAGGCACGCGTAGTATTTCCACCTCTTCGTTGGTTTTCCGTTTTGGCGGGAGTCCATGCGCCATTGTTCTGCAAATCATTCATTTTTACAGCCCTGATGGGGCGCTTTTGCTGATGTGGAGCAAGAAGAGCACCCCCGGCTAGCCGTCCACAGCACTTCCCGTGGGGCCCATCGCCTGTTCGTGTTGCGAGGTTATGTACGCCCGATATTTGTTTCGCTGCGAAAAGTAGCACCTCCCTCCGCGGCCAATTAGAGCGCCCCCTTTGACCTTCGCGGGGTGCAAGGAGTGTGCAGCGGCCCGCCGGCAAAAAACCCGAATTGATTTGATCGCTGCGGGCGGGAAGCGCGTCTCGGCGCGAAAACCCGTTTTCCCGCGTTTTCTAGGCGTTGGCATCGAACCACACAGGGGCAGAAGCTGCAAACAAGGTGGCCACCTCCGTGGAGCACAGTGCACCAGCAGCCGCCACTTCCGCAGCAGCCTTCGCCGGGATAACATGGCCAAGATGGGCCTATCCGAGGAGCCCGAGGACACGCTCGCCGACGAGAGCCACGAGCTCCTCCACAAGCACCACCAGCTGGTGAAGGAGCTCAACCTCGACGAGGAGACTGCCTCCCTGGCCTGGACCAGCTTCAGGACCATCCGCACCAACTACACCCTCGAGGTAACCATCCACCAGCCAACGATCACAAACAAAACAAAAGCTGCCCCGCAGTGCAGAGCGCTGCAGCAATCATGCAACCGTCAAGGCCCACATCACTTGTTATCAACAACAAACACCGACACAAACGCTTAACAACCATTCGTTTGCAGGGGGACGACCTCCACTGGCTTGGATGTGCCATTTTCGTTTCGTGCCGCAACACCGTCACGCCAACACTATCCAGGCACGTCGTCAAATGCAATCCCATAAGCCTCACGAGTCTCCTCCGTTTCTGCAACCTCAGGTTCGTATTCCAACAAATCACCGGGCAACAATGCTCAAAATAACAATCACTAGTATTCGAGGTCAGGTACAATTATAATCTACGCAATGAAATGGTACCCAACCCAACCTAACCTTCTTCACTTAACCTCCAGATTATAGTGTTAATATAGTTAGAAATTCCGATGGCGTATTAAAGCTTTAACAAACAAAAATATGTTCAGTGTGACCCAGTTTTTCCACAAGATTGATGCCTGGATCGACATGGCCAAGTTGCAGGAGGACGACGACTTCAAGAAGAAAGTGCAGAAGCTGCAGGAAAACTTCGTGATCACCTGCAACGTGTACAAGGAGTACTTCCCGACCTTCGAAAAGATATTCAACTCGCCCGACATGCAGGCCATCCGCCACCGCAACCGAAAGCAGAGGTTAGTGACTACACGAACACACCGTACATTTTTATTTAATCTGATGTACAAAGTAAACGTAACAAAAACTTGTGGCAGCAGAAGATTACTATTACCACAGCCGATTATTACTCCTGGAAATTTACGTTTCTTTCCAGGACACTGACGTGCACACCGACGAAGGTCTTCGAGTTCACGTGGCTCCTCTTCATCACCATCAAAGCCAAGAACGTGTCCAACAACATTATCACGGCGTACCACTTCCTGCTGGCCTGCTTCGATCTCATCTTCAAGAACGCCCTCCTGGGGAACCATCGGGAGCTCTTGAACCAAAACTTTGAGGGTAAGATTGGCAAGCAGTTAATAATAATCGTCTTAAACATTTCTTGTTTACAAAAACACCCGTTGAAAACTAAAGACACTATACAAAAATTATTGTTATAAAAGAGATTTGTAATATGATCGGTACAATATGTAATATGTAATTATCTACGGCTCATAAATAATACATTCATTATGTACATAAGTATGCTAACATAATGTACTTCATCATACAACAGGGATTGTATTATGAGCTTCAATATACAGCAGGGGTTGTATTATGAGCTTCAATATACAGCAGGGGTTGTATTATCAGCTTCATTATACAACAGGAGTTGTATTATGAGCTTCATTATACAATAGGGGTTGTATATTATAACAAATAAATTAAAATAATTAAAAATTGTCATTAATAATGAAGAAGCAAAAGACTTGCTATAAGCCGTATATTAATGGTAATGTTTTTAGGACAAAATAAAATTAACAAAACTAAAAATGCTGTACTGTAAAATGTTAATTTTTGTATAGGGTCAAGTGTTTTTTTTCAATGTACGACATAAAATTTGTATTCAAAACGTTTGCAATTGGTTGTATTATGACTTCGTAATACAACAGGGGTTGTATTATGCCTTCATAATACAATATGGGTTGTATTATGACTTCATAATACAACAGGGGTTGTATTGTGACTTCATTATATAACAAGGGTTGTATTACGTTACATTATATGCTCGTTAAATAATATACTATTATTCGTAATGTTATTGTTAACAAATAAATTGAAACAATAAAAAATTATCATTAATAATGAGGATGCAGAAGACTTGCTATAAGCCATATATTAATGAAAATATTTTTAGGACAAGTAAAAATTATCAAAACTAAAAAATGCTCTATTTAAATACGTAAAATGTTAATTTTTGTCTAGTGTCAAGTTTTTTTTTTTTAATATACAACATACAAAATTTTATTCAAAAACTTTACAATTGTTTCGGCTTTCTGTTATGAGTTGTTGTATTATAAGCTTCATTATACAACTGGGGTTGTATTAAGACTTCATAATACAACAGGGATTGTATTATGACTTCATTATATAACAAGGGTTGTATTACATTACATTAAATGCTCGTTAAATAATATACTATTATTTTTAATGTTAGTGTTAACAAATAAATTGAAACAATCAAAAATTATCATTAATAATGATGAAGCAAAAGACTTGCTATAAACCGTATATTAATGGTAATATTTTTAGGAGAAGATAAAATTATCTCAACTAAAAAATTCTCTACTAAAATTCGTAAAATGTAATTTTTTGTTTAGCGTAAAGTTTTTTTTTTCAATATGCAACATACAAAATTTTATTCAAAAACTTTACAATTGTTTCGGCTTTCTGTTATGAGTTATTGTATTATGAGCTTCATTATACAACTGGGCTTGTATTAAGACTTCATAATACAACAGGGATTGTATTATGACTTCATTGCATAACAAGGGTTCTATTACATTACATTATATGCTCGTTAAATAATATACTATTATTTTTAATCCTATTGTTAACAAATAAATTGAAACAATAAAAAATGATCATTAATAATGACGAAGCAAAAGACTTGCTATAAGCCGTATATTAATGGTAATATTTTTTGGACAAGATAAAATTATCACAACTAAAAAATTCTCTACTAAAATTCGTAAAATGTTAATTTTTGTTTAGTGTCGAGTTTTTTTTTCAATATACAACAATCAAAATTTTATTCAAAAACTTTACAATTGTTTCGGCTTTCTGTTATGAGTTGTATTATGAGCTTCATTATACAACTGGGGTTGTATTATGACTTCATAATACAACAGGTATATATTGTGACTTCATTATATAACAAGGGTTGTATTACATTACATTATATGCTCGTTAAATAATATACTATTATTTTAAATCTTATTGTTAACAAATAAATTGAAACAATAAAAAATTATCATTAATAATGACAAAGCAAAAGACTTGCTATCAGCCGTATATTAATGGTAATATTTTTTGGACAAGATAAAATTAACACAACTAAAAAATCTCTGCTAAAATTCGTAACATGTTAATTTTTGTTTTGTGTCAAGTTTTTTTTTTCAATATACAACATACAAAATTTTATTCAAAAACTTGACAATTGTTTCGGCTTTCTGTTATGAGTTATTGTATTATGAACTTCATTATACAACTGGGGTTGTATTAAGACTTCATAATACAACAGGGATTGTATTATGACTTCATTATGTAACTAGGGTTGTATTACATTACATTATATGCTCGTTAAATAATATACTATTATTTTTAATCTTATTATTAACAAATAAATTGAAACAATCAAAAATTATCATTAATAATGATGTAGCAAAAGACTTGCTATAAGCCGTATATTAATGGTAATATTTTTATGACAAGATAAAATTATCACAACTAAAAAATTCTCTACTAAAATTCGTAAAATGTTAATTTTTATTTAGTGTCAAGTTTTTGTTTTTTCAATATACAACATACAAAATTTTATTCAAAAACTTTACAATTGTTTCGGCTTTCTGTTATGAGTTGTATTATGAGCTTCATTATACAACTGGGATTGTATTAAGACTACACAATACAACAGGGATTGTATTATGACTCATTGTATAACAAGGGTTGTATTACATTACATTATATGCTCATTAAATAATATACTAGTATTGTTAATCTTATTGTTAACAAATAAATTGAAACAATCAAAAATTATCATTAATAATGATGAAACAAAAGACTTGCTATAAGCCGTATATTAATGGTAATATTTTTAGGAGAAGATAAAATTATCACAACTAAAAAATTCTCTACTAAAATTCGTAAAATGTTAATTTTTGTTTGGTGTCGAGTTTTTTTTTTTCAATATACAACATGCAAAATTTTATTCAAAAACTTTACAATTGTTTCGGCTTTCTGTTATGAGTTGTTGTATTATGAGCTTCATTATACAACTGGGGTTGTATTAAGACTTCATAATACAACAGGGATTGTATTATGACTTCATTATATAACAAGGGTTGTATTACGTTACATTATATGCTCGTTAAATAATATACTATTATTTTTAATCTCATTCTTATCAAATAAATTGACACAATAAAAAATTATCATTAATAATGAGGAAGCAGAAGACTTGCTATAAGCCGTATATTAATGGAAATATTTTTAGGACAAGTAAAAATTAACAAAACTAAAAAATGCTCCACTTAAATTCGTAAAAACTTAATTTTTGTATAGTGTCAAGTTTTGTTTACAATGTGAACATAAAAATTTTATTCAAAAACTTTACAATTGTTTCGGCTTTCTGTTATGAGTTATTGTATTATGAGCTTCATTATACAACTGGGCTTGTATTAAGACTTCATAATACAACAGGGATTGTATTATGATCTTCATTATACAACTGGGGTTGTATTACGATTTCATAATACAACAGGGATTGTATTATGACTTCATTGCATAACAAGGGTTGTATTACATTACATTATATGGTCGTTAAATAATATACTATTATTTTTCATCTCATTGTTAACAAATAAATTGACACAATAAAAAATTATCATTAATAATGAGGAAGCAGAAGACGTATAGTAATGGAAATATTTTTAGGACAAGCAAAAATTAACAAAACTAAAAAATGCTCTACTAAAATTCGTAAAATGTTAATTTTTGTATAGTGTCAAGTTTTATTTTCAATGTACGACATAAAAATTTTATTTAAAAACTTTCCATTGTTACGGCTTTCTACGCTTTATTTTTCCACCGTGAAATGTTAATTTTTGTATAGTGTCTAGTTTTGTTTTCAATGTACGACATAAAAATGAAACTTTACAATTGTTTCGGCTTTCTGCGATATATTTTTTTGTGTGTGTTTTAGGTCTTCCATTAAATTGGTCGTTGCCTGGCTCGCAAGTGACTGAGGCGCCTTGCATTATCGGCAAGCTATTGTCGCAGCGCAACGACATGCTTTCCGACGCTGTGTACGAGAAGGAGTACACGGTGAAGAGGTACGTCCAGGAGCTGATTGACGAGGGGGTGCTCCACGCTAACCCGGACACGCTGACCGAGCTGCTGGACCCCGCCAACTTTGAGCACAACTGTGTGAACATCGGCAAGGCCTACGACCAGCTGATACTCACGGAGAGCAATATTGATGAGAGGATATTTTTAGGTGAGACAAAAACAAAAATGGTGAAACAAAATTTTAGTTAATTTATAATTTGAAGCAACAATGTTTGCAATCCGAATTATAAAATTGTGATTTGCTTTGTCGTGCTTCATTTTTAATTTAATATGATAATAATAATGGTTTATTGGTTCTTAGAACATATAGCATGCAGGCGCAGATGGGCAATAATAATAATGCCCCTCTCCTCTCAACGCCCGTATAACTAGTAATAGTTCAGGGGCCTATGGTAAAATAAAATGTAATTGGGTCAGAATTCTCTGTCAAAAATTATGACAGTAACCAATTACGCCATAGGTGGAGGAGTAGTACGGATTATTATTATTATTATTATAGTTTTACACAGGTCATACATATTAATTGTGAGCTATATGTATGTTCCATTATTTAGGTTGTGCGTTATGTTTTGTTAACATCATTCAAAAGTCCTCTAAGGCACGAATTGGCTGTGGAAAACTTGCTCGCTGAAAAAGTTCCTGGACACTTGTACTGTGATTATGGGGCACAAGTACAAGCCTATTATATTCTATTTTCAATTCTATTATATTCTATCTATTCTTCAATTTAAAATGATAAATGTCATATACGACATTTGTCGATTCTCACTCAGATGTTGGTTTTTGTTTTTTGAAATGCGTACGCAACAAATTTCTCTTCAAAACCGTAATGAACTAATTGAAATTGAAAAATAGGATTGAAATATTCATAGTATGAAATATGAAAAATTAATATACCCCTCTGTCTAAGAGTCGCGGCATTATTTAGATCTGTTAAAAAATGTAGGTTCGTCAAATTTATTCATGGCACATTCCGACTTAATTTTACACATTGTAAGGGTAGTTTGCCAGTTGGGTGGATGAATACCTGCTGTGTCCCTTTAAAAACAGCTGATACTATTAGACGAAACTACCTGAGGAGGCAGGTGTTCAAACCCTCCCCCAAGGGAGAACCCTTTGTGCTCTTTAATGCCTTTAAACTTCTACCTGCATTTGGGAATCGGATGATACATTTTATTACATGAGGGATGAGTTGTGCAGACATCGTTAGCACAACTTAACTAAAACGAGTTCAATCCTATAGTTTGTATTCAAATGTTTTTAACTATAGTTAAAATCAGTTACCAGAATCGACTGTCGGTAATACTGTAAAATAAATGTTCATATTGAAAGCACAACATTTTGAAACTATTGCAATAGTCCTTAACACTCTGCTAGAAAGATGTACTGTCACGGAATTCCTGGCGAGACTTATAGAGGTTCACGAGTTCAATCCTATAGTTTGTATTCAAATGTTTTTAACTATAGTTGAAATCAGTTACTAGAATCGACCGTCGGTAATACTGTAAAATAAATGTTCATATTGAAAGCACAACATTATGAAACTATTGCAATAGTCCTTAACACTGCTAGAAAGATGTACTCTCACGGAATTCCTGGCGAGACTTATAGAGGTTTCTTGCAATTTTTGGGTAGTATAAATTGGGCATTGTGTTTGTAGGTTATAAATTTAACAGTAAAACAATAGCATGCTGTCATAAAGAGTAATTATTTTGACTCAATTTATGACCTATTTTGACTCAATTTATGACCTATTTTGACTATTTTGTCTATTTTCACCAAGTAACGTGATAATAAAGTAAAGTAAGATATACACTAAATAATTTTAAACGTCCGGATTTAATTCCGGGACTGTATATAACTATACATGGCAGTTTTGACTGCAATTAAAATTTAACATACATGTAAAAAAACATCCGCAAAATCACGAATATCTGATTTTTAGATTTTCTGATGCCTTTCTATTTTTCAATTTTTTTGCCTGTATATATTTTCTTTTGTTTATTTTTTTATTTTATTTTATTTTAGCGGAATGTCAACGACAATACATAATTCAAAACTCTACAGCCACAAATGGGAATTTGAATGCAAAATCACATATCGAAATAGGTAATTTTTTTTATTTTTCGGTAATGGGCTATTTTTTATTGGTTCTATAAGTTTGTCAAATCTTAGTTCGAATGCGATTACATTGTCAATAACAAGTTCGTATAAATATACGCTACCGACGTTGTAACAGTGGCATTTACTCCCCCAGGATGCTTATCACTTGCGGATGGAAAACATATAATCGCAACATTTGCATACAATCCAAAAGTGGGTAAACGACCAATTACTTACATTTAATAAGTAGCTCCGAGAATTTACGGAGTACTTACAAAGGCTTGAAGATACCGCAATATATTTTTGTTCCTTTAGTGGTACTTTAGTAAATCTTGTGCTGATTGATATATAATTACAGAAGATACTGCTGAGGAGGATTTGCCGAGAATAAATTCTGGAGGCGAGGTACGTAAATGGAAACTGCGCAGTTTTTATGCATTCGGAAAATGCAATGAAAATACAGAACCCGAATCAAATTGACGAATAATCCTAATTTGATGTCATTTTCGTGCAGGTGGTACAGCATTGTCCGCCCACTCCGCTCTCTGGAAGAAGGTATCTAAGGCCCAGGGAACAAAACGAATCAATTATCTCCGCAGCCTCCCAAAGCATCGCCAGGCTTAATACGGTTCTGGCGGACTGCTCAGCAGAGCCATCCGATAACCTCAGTACTATTTTCAAGTAAGTCATTTTTTCTGTCCATAGGCTTGAATTTAAACTCTTTGACTTCGAGCCTGAAGCCGCCAATATCACATTCACTTTACTTTCAACGTAACATTATATTTATTAGTATTAGATTATTATTATCATTCTCGGATACTAATGATCTCATTGATAGTTCTCATTCACATGATTGTAATATTTGAAGATAACACTCAAATGAATACACATCTGCTAGTATAACGTAAAAATGTGTCCTTCCCCAATTAAATCTGTTAAAAATATCTAGCATAATCTCCGGCAAGAAATTACCAAATGCGTATTTTCAAGGCAATTTCTACTTTGAAACTAAATCAATTGAACAAATGTATTTTGTAACAAAGTAAAGATAATGCATTAGATTATTTTATTATTATATTTATTAGTATTAGATTATTATTATCATTCTCAGATACTAATGATCTCATTGATAGTCCTCATTCACACCGTTTTAATATTTGAAGATAGCATGTTGAAATCTCTATTTTTTTGTTTTTAGGAGTTGTGATGAGGATCCCGTCTTGAACATCAATTCCGTACTTGAAAAGCTGAACCAAAAGTTCCTAGGCAGCTATCGAGAGCAAATAGAAAACGTCAGGCCCAACTCACAAAACGATGGGGAGAGGAAAGTGGAACTGGCCACGATGTTATATTATAAATTACTGGAAAATATGCTCGTCAGTGAGAAGAACGTGAGCAAAGTGTCTGTAAGTAAATTACTCCTTTCGTGTACCGGCAATGCTTTAAAGCCCGGGGTATAATAAAGCCGAATGGGCTATACGTAATCACGTTTTTATTAATACTAACTTTCTGCAGCTTCTCCTGGCCAAAGACCTGTTCCACGAGTGCCTCTATGCCTGCAGCTTGGAGATTGTCCTCTTCTCCTACAACTGCCAGAATAAGTTCCCTTGGATCCTGGACATCCTTAAGATTTCGGCGCTGGATCTTGTTCGGGTGATAGAGCTTATTGTGCGCTCCAAGGACCAACTTTCGAGGGACACAATAAAGCATCTCAGCTATGTGAGTGCATATCTGACTTTGTAATCGGAATGGCTAAATCGATCGTAGCCATTTGATGAACGTTATTATGAGATTGCAAATTTTACAGGTGGAAGAATCGATTCTGGAGTGGTTGATGTGGAAGTCGGATAGTGTCTTATGGGAGAACATCAAGAAATGGGGTGATATACCAAAGTTTGAGGACGTAGCTCTGCCCAGCAGCTTGTTGGACGGAAAGCGCTCTCTATTTTCTCCTGGTTTGTGATTTTCCTCATTAAACTTTGATTGTTTATTTACCAGACGAAGCAACTCGATACATACCTACAGTTTGTCCAATTCCAAGATAGAGCGTGCTTAAACAAATAGACGTGAACGGCTACAACTTACTGGGCCAAGTCTACACGCCATGAGTCTATTGATTGCAGTAACAAAATCCACTTAGTTTGCCTAGACCGTGGGACCACCAATCGTATGCTTGTGTTCACGTGCAGTTCACACATGTAAGATTGTTTACCTGCCCTCTATCTTGGAATTGGACAAATTATAGAGCATTATGAAGCTGCATATATATAAACGTTCATTTATTTGTGCGGTTAAGGTACAGGACAGTCACCTGGCCCATCTGCCGTCGAGACGTTCCAGTCACCAATCAATGTGCAGGTGAAGAAGCAGCTATTCCCCAACGTGAGGCCGGGACAGTCTCTGTTGCAGAACAATCGGACAATCGCAGCTACACATTTGAGTAAGTATGTTATAAAATAAGACCATAAAAATTAAATCATTGAAGAATTTCAGCTCTAGTTATCCATGTAAATGGAAATTTATGTAGCTGAAACTGAAATTTAAATTTCAGCTTTAGTTATCCATTGAAATGGAAATTTCTGAAGCTGAAGCTGAAGTTTAAATAATCACTCGGTATACTATACATATAGACTATACACGATTTTACCGTAATATAGGGTGATCATTTCAATTTCAGCTTTAGTTATGTAATTATGATGTTTTGTAAATGAAAATTTCTGAAGCTGAAACTGAAATTTAAATTTCAGCTTGAACGTCTAATTATATTCCGGAGTTGAGTATAACCTAAAAGCCCTGAATGCCTGTCATTGATGTGACCAGATTAACTTAAAAAATAAGTTGTTATTTGTTAAGACTTGTCATGTTGCAGTTCTGGAGCAAAAATTAAACAACTGCAGTTGCATTGCAGTAGTGTCATTGTTGCTTCGTAACGACGATAGATTTTCTTAAACTTCATATTTCTTGCATATGAATTATGTTTTACCGCATTTTCACAAACAACTCTGTATGAAACAAGATATTTCACAGCCTCTGTTGTAACAATACCCAAATTAAGCTGATCCTCACTATAATTATTTTCATATCCCAACATATTTGATGGATGTTTTTGTTGATTATTATGGTTCTTACTAGTCATTTTTATCATTGAATGTCTCTCGGTTTTCAGTGGTCACTGATCAAGATGGCAACAGGAAGCTTATACCTTTAGAACAGTCGCCGACGATCATTCCTTCATCACCAGTAGCTCCGCCTGCACCTGAACCTAAACCTAAGAAAGTGGGAAGTCATTTTATCATCTACAGAAAGGTACGGAAATCAATCGGTTTACTTCTTATTCGATAGAAATAATTCTAAATTGTGTGTTCCTACTGTTAAAGGTAAAAAGTGACTACAAAAATATTTAGTACCAACATTTTCTTATAGTTTTATAACCTTGCTGGGATCAGACTTGACCATCTGTGCAATAAACTGGGAATCACCGAAGATGGCCTAAAGAGAAAAATATGGACGGTGTTTGAATACTCGATCAGGAAAAACACGGACTTGTTGAGAGACAGGCACCTCGACCAGTTGCTTATGTGCGCCGTTTACGTGATATGCAAGGTAACTTACTGTTTTGTGCGTTACTACCTGTAAACATCGCCTTGACACTTCTTAAGTCAGGGCGCTTAATTTCAACCAACATTTTTCGTTGTCGCACGCATTATTATTTCCGATTTCTAGATAACCGGCAACTCTGAAAAGAACTTCTCCGAAATCATGAAGTGCTACAGGGTGCAGCCGCAAGCCAACAGTGACATCTACAGGAACGTCCTAATCAACGGGGCCAGGGTGGAGGATGGCGAGTCCATCCCGGAAACCCGATCCAGCCTCATCGAGTTCTACAATAACATCTACGTGCAAGTTATGAAGAACTTTGTGGTGCTCTTCTCGCATTCAAAGAACCAGGTCGGTTATTGCGTTGCCATGGTCACCCGGGATGTTACCTTACATATTTAGCGCTACCTATTTATAACGATCTTAAAAATATTTAAACCCCATTAAATATTTAGCACACCAAAATCAAATTAACAACATTATTCTGTACGATTTAGGATGATTTGGATATCATGCTGAGTCCGTTGCCTTCAGTGAGGTCACTTCTAGCATCGCCGAGGCACCAGGTCATGAAGAATGTGTTTGTCCGTCCGTATGAGAGTCCAAATAACACAAACAAGGATAATATCAATAGCAACTCGTACAGTTATCTCTTCAGCCGCAGCGCTTCTAAAGTGAGTCACAAATTACTTTTAGCAACAATGTTTGTAAATATTATTGTATTTCTCATATAACATAACATCAATTTCAACTTGTATCTTGTATTTAACTGTAATATGACAGCTGTCTTAGTTGATTTTGACGGAATTACGTATATTTCTACATTCTACTACCAACATTTTGATAAAACTAAACTTTGTTATAGTCAGGATTTGTTATTATTGATGTGATAAAATATTGCAATTGCTATTCTACCTTGCTTAGTAAAAGTCTATCTGATAACTCTCACTTTTGTAATATTTAAACTGTTTCTACTTATATTATTCTTATATAGGGCATAACATAAAAAATGGTTTATCTGCAAAAAAAACTCACGTGTTTGTAGGAGTAAAATTTTTACTTCAAACCTCTTCTCATAGTAAATTCGTTGCCTCTGCTGAAATCCTTCTTTCCTCGTCTTTATTGTAGTCATTTCTTGCCTGTGTCTTATTTTGTTATTTTGATGTTGCCCGTTTCAGGATCTCAAGGACATAAACAGGGCAATAAACGGGAGCTGCGTCTCGGGCAAGCGTCTGCTGGCCGACAGCTTCGAGAGCCTGCCGAACAAGAAGTTCGCGAACCGGAAGATGCAGGCCCTGATCGAGGAGAGGAAAGTGCAAAACACGGAGTAGCCGAGCGGGCGGAGTTCACATTAATATTTTATCATGTAGTTGTCGAAAGAAATAAATAATTTAACCGGGTTTGGGGTTAGGGCGAGGATGGCAGGCCCGTGCACTCGTGTATATATGAACGTCTCGCGGCGCGTACGTGTGTACATAAGAACCGTAATATATATTGTGTTTCCAGGGGAGCAGCCTGGATTTGATTTGCCGCTTCGATTTCGAGGGGCCGGTGCTTTTGCGCCCCCCAGACCGTAATTTTGCCCTTTCTTTTTTTATTAATATCTGTCGTTGTACATATCCCTTTTTACTGATTTAGATGGAAAGTATCATATTTATATTTATTTTATATGTGTATATCAGGACTTTGTGCGGGGCGCACGAACGATTCGTGATTATGCTCTCATGAAATGGGTTGAGACACTGTATAAAATGCTTATTAAAAAAACAATTTGTGTCATTTTCCAATATAAACTACCTTTTAGGAATGCAAATACGAAATTACTGATATATTTTCCTTTTAAAATAATGGTTTCATTATGCCATGGATCATAGATAAATTTGTTATTAGGTAAAATTAAACGCAGATTACTTTGTTTATATCACTTGAGGTATTTGTTATTAGTTAATAATTTTAATCCTAATTGTACAGGGCGTTAAAAGAAATGGTGTCAACTTTTCCGACTAGTTACAAACTATTTGGTTAAAGTAAAAGTGGTTTGACGGAAAACTAATTTAATTTGACATTTAATAAATTGAGTCATTTGACAAGTGACAAAATTTTATTTATCTATGGAAAACAAAAGGGGTTGTCATGACAACTAATGATGCAAATGTCATTGCAAGTATTTTCAAAATAATAAAACTTTCATTTAACTAAAAAGTCCATTGAAAAGTGACAACATTTTACGGAAAAAAAATAAAATCTATGGAAAACAAAAGTTTTCATCTTGATAAGTCATGACAACTAATGATGCAAGTGTCACAACGAAATCATTGTATTTTGTATTAGTATTTTCGAAACGACATTCGCGTAAACATATATTCAAATAATTTAAACTTTAATGACACGAATTGGTTTAGTACTATGTTCTTAATATAGGTGTGGTAGAAATTATATTGCTAAATTTTGTACGAAAATGGGTTTGAGAGGGCCATGTCAAATGAAACCTTTCTGTAAATTGATTCAAAAATTTGCAAGATCTGTATCAGAAACGGCAAGAATCAGTAATCTAAAATTTGCAGAAGTTCTTCATGAAAATCAGGACACAGCCAGGACTAATCCGCTTGCTATCATCCAAACGCCATACATCTTATACAGAGTGAGCAACAATGATTGTGGCCAAGTTGTTTCCTGTCGAAAAATCTAGGAATTTCCTTCACACCAGTGGACCACGTTTTAGAAAAGGTAAACTCAAAATTGAACCTTCCATTTTGAATTAGGGGGTGGGTGGGTGGATACACTATAATAATCCTCTTAGTTGATCATCAGCAATAAATATTACTCTATTGATATATAATTTTGCATTTGGTTGTAATATTATTTAATAATGATTGACATTGACTCTTTGGTAGAATTGAGGGGATGATTAATGAGGCACAGTCATGCTCACATAAATCTAGTACAAGAAATTTATTTTACAATAGCAATTTGTGTTGTTTTACTAATATGCATTGTTGGTTGCCTACTTATCCTACCACAATCATTCGATAAATATTATTGAATGTTAGCATTCTATTTACCATAGTACACAGTGATCATTTAAATATTAGCTCTAGTTATCCATTTAAATGGAAATTTCTGAAGCTGGAACTGAAATTTAAATTTCAGCTTTACTTATCTATGGAAATGGAAATTTCTGAAGCTGAAGTTTAAATGATCACTCGGTATACTATACTGATAGACTATACACGATTTTACCATAGTACAGAGTGATCATTTCAATTTCAGCTTTAGTTATCCGTGGAAATGGAAATTTCTGAAG
This sequence comes from Othius punctulatus, assembly GCA_951805005.1. Lineage (NCBI taxonomy): Eukaryota > Metazoa > Arthropoda > Insecta > Coleoptera > Staphylinidae > Othius > Othius punctulatus. The sequence continues at coordinate 4,987,306 of OX638139.1, read as the reverse complement.
TTGAAACGGAAATTTTAATTTCAGCTTTAGTTATCCATGGAAATGGATTGACTCTTTGGTAGAATTGAGGGGATGATTAATGAGGCACAGTCACGCTCACATAAATCTAGTACAAGAAATTTATTTTATATACCAATATCAATATGTTTTGTTTTACTAATATGCGTTATTGGTTGCCTACTTATCATACCACAATCATTCGATAAATATTATTGAATGTTAGCATTCTATTTACCATAGTACACAGTGATCATTTAAATATTGGCTCTAGTTATCCATTTAAATGGAAATTTCTAAAGCTGGTACTAAAAGTTAAATTTCAGCTTTAGTTATCCATGGAAATGGAAATTTCTGAAGTTGAAGTTTAAATGATCACTCGGTATACTATACTAATAGACTATACACGATTTTACCGTAATATAGGGTGATCATTTCAATTTCAGCTTTAGTTATCCGTGGAAATGGAAATTTCTGAAGTTGAAACGGAAATTTTAATTTCTGCTTTAGTTATCCATGGAAATGGAAATTTTTGAAGCTGAAGCTGAAGTTTAAATGATCACTCAGTATACTATACACGATTTTACCATAGTACAGAGTGATCATTTAAATTTCAACTCTAGTTATCCATGTAAATGGGAAATTATGAAGCTGAAACTGAAATTTAAATTTTAGCTTTAGTTATCCATTGAAATGGAAATTTCAGCTGAAGGTGAAATTTAAATGATCACTTACCAGTACACTACACACAATTTTACCATAGTACAGAGTGGTCATTTAAATTTCAGTTCTAGTCATCCGTGCAAATTGAAATTTCTCAAACTGAAACTGAAGTTTAAATTTCAGCTATCGATATCCATAGAAATGGAAAATTCTGAAGTTGAAGCTAAAGTTTAAATGATCACTCGGTATACTATACACGATTTTACCATAGTACAGAGTGATCATTTAAATTACAGCTCTAGTTATCCATGTAAATGGAAATTTATGAAGCTGAAACTGAAATTTAAATTTTAGCTTTAGTTAACCATAGAAATGGAAATTTCGGAAGCTGAAGGTAAAATTCAAATGATAACTTGGTATAAATGATAACTATGATAAGAAGAAGCGATTTAGGGGATGTTTTATAACATTTTTAATTATACCAATATGCGTATTTGGTTGATTTGGTTGCCTACCTATCAAACCACAACCATTGTTGCTCACTCGATAAATATTATTGAATGCTAGCATTCAATTTACCATAGTACAGAGTGATCATTTAAATTAGAGCTCTAGTTATCCATGTAAATGGAAATTACTGAAACTGAAACTTAAAGTTAAATTTCAGCTTTAGTTATCCATGGAAATGGAAATTTCTGAAGCTGAAGTTTAAATGATCACTCGGTATACTATACTGATAGACTATAAACGACTTTACCATAGTACAGAGCGATCATTTCAATTTCAGCTTTAGTTATCCGTGGAAATGGAAATTTCCGAAGCTGAAACTGAAATTTAAATTTCAGCTTTAGTTTTCCATGTAAATGGAAATTTCTGAAGCCGAAGCTGAAATTTAAATGATGACTCAGTATAACTACTACTATGATAACTGCCTCTAATACATAGTTATAATGTGCTTTTACTTTGGATGCGATTTCTACATAATATGCGAACTTATACAGGGTGGTCCATAAAACACCATCAACTCCCCAAAACACAAATGCTTGTACTGTTGCCTAGTCATTACCATTACCATTGCCTAGCCAGAATTTGTTATTATTATGATAGTGTTAAATCAGAGTTGAAAAATAATCTCCTTGTTATTAATTGTCTCTTAGTATAAATAAAACACTTGGTTTTTCACAATTTTTTAATAGAAAAACTCTAGAATTGTTCTCTACATTCTATTAAAAAATTGTGAAACTTAACCACGTGCTTTATTGATACTAATTTAAAGATGTTTCACCAAGTATTAACCACCGATTCATACAATCTAATTAATTAATCTCGCTTTAATAATCCTATAATTTATTTTATATTCATATACCGGGCTTTTTTTTCCTTATTACACATGTGATGGACAATGTATAACTGGTTGCCTGCATCTACCAGCAAGGAATTTCCTATGTGTAATTCTAAAAAAAAAATAATCAACTCATTAGCGGCGTCGGTGCAGGCAAGTGTCAATTTTGGCATATGTTACACAGAGAGGTTATGTTTGTAACATAATGAGGTTATGACAGTTGCCTGCACCGATGCCGCTAATGAGTTGATTAATTTTTTTTTACAATTACACATAGGAAATTTCTTGCGGGTAGATGCAGGCAACCAGTTATACATGGTCCATCATATGTGTAATAAGAAAAAAAAGCCCGGTATATCTTATAAACTACTATTATCTACTGTTAGTATTATATACTATTAGTATATATATATATATATATATACTATTATATACTACTATTATATACTACTATTATATACTATTAGTATTAATCTACCCTTAATAACCACATAACTCCGCTGTGACCGGTCCCAAGCCCGGCTGAGAAAGGAGGAGGGTTGTTCGCAGGGCTAGCAACCCTGCAACGTAAAAGTGAGCGTGCTACGGAAACTTATACAAGCCACGGAAGTCGGAAGGATGGAAGAAGCTTGTAGACGCCCTACGCCCCGATCGGAGTAAAGAGGATTCAAGTAAAGTAAAGTAATAATCACATAATTAACGTCTTTATTGCGGGCGTTTGAATGTGCCTGTGTCTTTAAATTTCGCCGATTGCAAGGTAAATTAATGATTTGTTATGGATTACCCTGTGCTTAGACATATCGGGGAAAACCCGTACGCAGATTAAGTTGGCAGCTCTCCAAAAATTACAGTTGTCAACACTGGCGTTTTGACAGTTTGGCTGTCAATGTGACAGTTTGCAGTGGCGTGCTGATAGAATTATTAAAAACCGGCTTCTTGACTATCCCAAAATGTTCACACTAGAACTAGATGCATTAAGATCCTTATTGCCCATTTTAGGTGTGCAACGTAACACCTAAATGGATCATGGAGTTATGCTCTACAGTCTTATTTTTATTTGATTCCCAATATTTGTTGATTATGTTATTCGACCCCGTTGAAATTACCCGGCACGCCACTGAACAGTACCAACTGAGGAAAAATACAATCCAAGATACCAACATAATTGGCGTATAGTATTTTCCAGACACCCGATATTTTGGTACTTCGTAAAAATGCATTTTTTGAACCACACGAATTGAACCATTCGTTATTTATTATGTTTAGTTTGGTGTTAATTAGTATTTGGTGGTAATGTAATGGGAGGTTTATTTCAGTTTAACCCATTGTAAGTACTGTCCATTGCCTAGCCAGAAATAGTTATTATTATGATCGTGTTAATTCAGAGTTGAAAAAGAATCTCCTTATTATTAATTGTCTTCATTGGGGGCGTTTGAATCAGTGTCGGTTTGCTTTAATTTTACCGATTGCAAGGTAAATGAATGATTTGTTATGGATTACCCTGTGCTTAGACATATAGGGGAAAACCCGTACGCCAATTAAGTTGGCAGCACTTCCAAGATTCCAATTACAGTTGTACACAACACTTACTGCAAATTAAGTTGGCAGCACTCTAAAGATTCAAATTACAGTTGTCAACACTGACGTTTTGGCAGATTGGCTGTCAATGTGACAGTTTGCAGTGGCGTGCTGATAGAGTTATTAAAAACCGGTTTCTTGACTATCCCAAAATATTTACACCATAATATGCGAACTTATACAGGACGGTTCGTAAAACACCATCAACTTCCCAAAACACAAATGTGTGTACAGTGCTGGCCATTGCCTAGCCAGAATTTGTTATTATTATATAAGTGTTAATTCAGAGTTGAAAGAGAATCTCCTTATTATATTGTCTTTATTGGGGGCGTTTGAATGTGCCGGTTTGTTTCAATTTTAAGGATAGCAAGGTAAATTAATGATTTGTTATGGATTACCCTGTGCTTAGACATATAGGGGAAAACCCGTATGCAAATTAAGTTGGCAGCACTCCAAAGATTCCAATTACAGTTGTCAACACTGGCGTTTTGGCAGATTATCTGTCAATGTGACAGTTTGCAGTGGCGTGCTGATAGAATTATTAAAAACCGGCTTCTTGACTATCCCAAAATGTTTACACCAGAACAAGGTGCGTACATCCTTATGACCCATTTTAGGTGTGCAACGCAAAACCCAAACAGATCTTGCAGTTATGATCTTCGATCCTGTTTTTATTTGATTCCCAATACTTGTTGGTTATGTTATTCGACGACATTGAAATTATCCGGCACGCCACTGAACAGTACCAACTGAAGAAAAATCCAAGATACCAACATAATTGGCGTATGGTGTTTTCCAGACACCCTATGTCCCATCCCCACCCAGAACAAGATGCGTACATCCTTATGGCCCATTTTAGGTGTGCAACGCAATACCCAAATGGATTATGGGGTTGTTCTCTTCAATCCTGCTTTTATTTGATTCCCAATGTTTATTGGTTATGTTATTCGACCCTGTTGAAATTACTCGGCACGCTACTGAGTAGTACCAACTGAAGAAAAATACAATCCAAGGTACCAACTTAATTGGCGTATTGTCTTTGCCAGACACCCGATATTTTGGTGATGCATTTTTTCGTGGAATTGAATTGAACCAATCGTTATTTATATGTTTAGTTTGGTGTTAATTAGTATTTGGTGGTAATGTAATGGGGGTTTGTGTTGTGACATCACTGTATTTCGTTTGTTTTTGATGCAGCTTCCTGATTGGTTGTTGCGTTCAATTGTTTTGAGTTTTCAAATATTTGAAAACGCGCGGTGGTAATGGTTCTTGCGGATTCGTGGTCGGTAGGTTCGAATCCTGTGCGTGCGTGCGTGCGTGTGCGAAGCCGCCGCCCACGCAGGCCGCCCTTGAGGGATATTAGCCGCCGCCGCGCCGGAAATGGCAAACCGGAAAGGCGTAGCGCGCTGGAGAGAGACGGGGGTAGTTTTTTTGTGCGCGTCGCCGCGAGGGGGCGCATGCGCCGCAGGCCGTGACGCGCCCTAAACTCCACCAGACGGGAGCACCTGTTACATTAGTCATTGTTCGTCGAAAAGCCGGCCGGCACACGCAAAGTACACGCCACACCAGAGGACAACGCACGAAAGAGAGGAGGAAACGACGCGAGTAGTGAGCCAGCGAACAGATCGGAAGCACCCAGGCCAGACAGAACCGGCACGCGAACGCCTTTGGAAGCAGCACGAGAGAGCATCCCAGAGAAGAAGCACAGCAGACATGTCCGAGCAAGCGGAAGCCGCCGCCCCGGCGCAGCAGGAGGAGCAGCAGAAGGCCCCCGAGGAGGGCAAGCAGGAGAAGCCGGAAGTGAAGGAAAATGGCACCGGCGAGGGCGCCGCCGAGGCGGCCGCCGACGCCGACCCCCCGAAGGAGATGAGGGCCGTCGTGCTGACCGGCTTCGGGGGGCTCAAGACGATCAAGATCCAGAAGAAGCCGGAGCCGGCCCTCAACGAGGGCGAGGTCCTGATCAGGGTCAAGGCATGGTGAGTGCAGCTTGCAACAAGCGTTTTCGTTTTCGTTTCAGCCGACCGGCGCACACATGCGGGATTCGTTTTAAATGCCGGCCGGCGTACAAAAAAAAACGCGCATTCTCCGTGCGAAATGGGAATAAAAGCAAAAGGCGAAAAACCGACTGGTGAGCCACACGTACAAAGAGCCGGGGGGCGCGCGGGGCCCCTCGTTTTTTGCTCCTCGCTCGCCGATCGTTCATTAAAACGCATACGGGGCTCTCTTGTCCGAACACAATAGTGGTGTGCTTTATTAATAATTGGAATTTTAACGACCGTTTCTTCATCGCATAACTCATAAAAATATCCACCAGTTCAATTAACAATGATGCTCACATTAAGAATTAATACAAGCACGTTCATTCAAGTACCCCTGACAGCACCGGGTATCATTCATATTGCTTTCGGATGTACCTTCAAATAATAGCGAAACTAATCTCAAATAATAGCGAAACTAATCTCAGCAGAGTGTAAATGTTCAATAAATAATGATGCACACATTTAGAATTAATACAAGCACGTTCATGCAAGTACCCCCGTCAGTACCGGGTATCATTGATATTGCTTTCGGAGGTACCTTCAAATAATAGCGAAACTAATCTCAAATAATAGCGAAACTAATCTCGGCAGAGTGTAAATGTTCAATTAATAATGATGCACACATTTAGAATTAATACAAGTACGTTCATGCAAGTACCCCCGTTAGTACCGGGTATCATTGATATTGCTTTCGGAGGTACCTTCAAATAATAGCGAAACTAATCTCAAATAATAGCGAAACTAATCTCAGCAGAGTGTAAATGTTCAATTAATAATGATGCACACATTTAGAATTAATACAAGTACGTTCATGCAAGTACCCCCGTCAGTACCGGGTATCATTGATATTGCTTTCGGAGGTACCTTCAAATAATAGCGAAACTAATCTCAGCAAAGTGTAAATGTTCAATTAATAATGATGCACGCATTTAGAATTAATACAAGCACGTTCATTCAAGTACCCCCGACAGCACCGGGTATCATTCATCTTGCTTGCGGAGGTACCTTCAAATAATAGCGAAACTAATCTCAAATAATAGCGAAACTAATCTCAGCAGAGTGTAAATGTTCAATTAATAATGATGCACACATTTAGAATTAATACAAGCACGTTCATGCAAGTACCCCCGTCAGTACCGGGTATCATTGATATTGCCTTCGGAGGTACCTTCAAATAACTAATCTCAAATAATAGCGAAACTAATCTCAGCAGAGTGTAAATGTTCAATTAATAATGATGCACACATTTAGAATTAATACAAGCACGTTCATGCAAGTACCCCCGTCAGTACCGGGTATCATTCATATTGCTTTCGGAGGTACCTTCAAATAATAGCGCAACTAATCTCAAATAATAGCGAAACTAATCTCAGCAGAGTGTAAATGTTCAATTAATAATGATGCACGCATTTAGAATTAATACAAGCGCGTTCATGCAAGTACCCCCGTCAGTACCGGGTATCATTGATATTGCTTTCGGAGGTACCTTCAAATAATAGCGAAACTAATTTCAGCAGAGTGTAAATGTACATTGGCAATTGCAAGAACAAGCACAACCAAACTGAAACTGCATCACACTTGTATTATGATGAACAATACTCCAATTCAAAGTCTGGTGAAGCCTGCGCTCACATAGAGTTTGATGATGACCACTCTCTTTGCGATTATTGCATAAAATCATTTTTCGTGATGTTTTATTACTAATGCAAGAAATATACAAGACAAAAGGCTTCAGATTCTTAATTTACTGTTCAAGTATAATTCATATTTGTCATGATATAGCTTATGTGATTTTTTATTACTAATGCAAGAAGTTCAACACAAAGTCTCCAGATTCTTAATTTACTGTTCAAATTTCATTAAAATTTGTCATGATATATCTTATAGCATAACAGTGCTTCAAAAATATTTTGTTTATTATTTATTATTATAAAGAATCGAGTGGCTTTGATTTAAGCTAGTTTCTTTGTTATAATTAATATGAAAAATATTTTTGCAAATAAGCGATTCTTATGCGTATATTATCCAAATCTCAAATGCGATAAGATCTGCTTCAAGTAAGAATCGAGTAGCTTTGATTTAAGTTAGTTTCTTTGTTATAATTAATATGAAAAATATTGTTGCAAATAAGCGATTCTTATGCATAATATTATCAAAATCTCAAATGCGATCAGATCTGCTTCAAGTAATATTAGTGAAAAACCATGTTGAATGCCGTTTAAAAAGCATATGGTACCCCTGCCTTTAACAAACGTTTTTAGATGGACATCCAAAGTAAAAAAGTACGAAATATTTTACTTCCATTGTATACTAATACTTTCAGAACTTTGTACACTAATACTTTCATAACTATTTTCCTACTATTCGATAATATAATAGTAGATTATACCACGATTCGATAATGATAGCTATTATTCACGAGGAATATTTACGAACCGAGCAGCGTTCAAAGCAGTAAAAAAATACGAAATATTTTACTTCCATTTTATACTTTCGTAACTGTTTTCCTACTATTCGATAATATAATAGTAGATTATACCACGATTCAATAATGATAGCTATTATTCACGAGGAATATTTACGAACCGAGCAGCGTTCAAAGCAGTAAAAATTACGAAATATTTTACTTCCATTTTATACTAATACTTTCAGAACTTTGTACACTAATACTTTCATAACTGTTTTCCTACTATTCGATAATATAATAGTAGATTATACCACGATTCAATAATGATATTCACGAGGAATATTTACGAACCGAGCAGCGTAAGCGGCGAGGGAGTGAAATTCCGAGGTAATAATAGCCATTATTGCGAGTAGTATACTCTACTTTATCTCCGACTAAATAGGCTAGTAGAACATTTTCGGAAATTATTTTGCGTTCTTTCGAAGACGCCATTTGTTGAAGGTTGCGTACGTTTTATTGTAAATGGAATTCGATGTTTCCGGTATCAAGGTAGATGTTGTTGCTGTAAGCTAGTTGTACAGTTTCTGGAGGTGTACAAGTAAAAACTTGATTTTCATCCATCTCAATACAAATCCACAAACATTGCGCGTTTGACAGTGACACTTTTGAGTTTGTGGATTTTGTTTCCATGGTATTGTTTAATTTGAGAAATGTTGTAATTGGAGTGCAAGAGGGAATAATGACTATTAATCCCTAGTCATTATTCCCCAAGAGAATAATATATAGCACTATACTGCAAAAACCTAAATATAATACATTATAAATTAGTCGTAGATAAACATATGAAACACATCCGGTCGACAGTTTAATGAGAATTCTTAATGAATCTATATATACAGCGTGATCCATTGAAGAGGGATCTCTCATTTAACAAAGTTTTGACAAAATTTGTCAAACTTTGGCCAAATTTGACAAACTTCGGAAATGCAGACTTTGTCAAATTTGACCAAAAATTGATACAATTTTGCAAAAATTGCATTTCTTTCTTCTATTACTAATTTTTAATACCTGCAAAACATTTTTTGCTGATTTTCTTATTTGTTCTTCTTTGACCGAACTTGCCAAACTTTGGACATGCAAAGTTTGTCAAATTTGACGAAAATTGCTACAATTTAAACAGTCATGTGTAATTCAAAGATTTTTGTAATTGTATTCGATTATGTGTTATAGTTTTTAATTGATCGATCCACAAACAATATTTTCTTAAATTGTTTTTCAAAATTATGCTCATGTGTTTCGAAGATTTTTATAATTTTATTCAAGTATGTGTTTTATTATTTCATTGATCGAATCCACAAACTAAAGAATTTCTAAAGAGATTTCTTTGTTCTATTACTTATTTTTTAATACCTGCAAAGCATTTTTTGCTGATTATCTTATTTGTTCTTCTTTGACTAAATTTGACTAACTTCGGAAATGCAGAGTTTGTCAAATTTGACCAAAATTGCTACAATTTAAGCAATCATGTGTAATTCGAAGATTTTTATAATTCCATTCGATTATGTGTTACAGTTTTTAATTGATCTAATCCAGAAACAGAAATGTTTAAAATTGAATTTCAAAATTATGCTCACGTGTTTCGAAGATGTTTATGTCATTCAAGTATGTGTTTTATTATTTGATTGATCAAATTTTGGCAGAATCTATTGAAAAATCGGCAGGTTTTCAGAGTTGCTGCTTATAATTTGACAAATTGCATTTCTAAAGAGATTTATTTTTTCTATTATTTATTTTTTAATACCTGCAAAACATTTTTTGCCGATTTTCTTATTTGTACAAGTCATAATAGAAATAAATCAAACCGATGGTAATTTGTTATGATTGAAGATGTTTAAAGCTTCAATTAAAGGACCACACCTTTTGAATCACCCTGTATATGGACAGTTAAACGTGAACATGTGATAGATTTTTACATTTTTGCACTGGGACACCAAAAATGGCAAATTTTGGCAGAATGTATTGAAAAAATCGGCAGGTTTTCAGAGTTAGTGCTAATAATTTGATAAATTGCATTTCTAAAGAGATTTATTTTTTCTCTATTACTTATTTTTTAATATCTGCAAAACATTTTTTGCTGATTTTCTTATTTGTACAAGTCATAATAGAAATAAGTCAAACAGATGCTAATTTGTTATGACTGAAGATGTTTAAAGCTTGAATTAAAGGACTACACCTTTTGAATCACCCTGTATATGGTCAGTTAAACGTGAACATCTGATAGATTTTTACATTTTTGCACTGGGACACCAAAAATGACAAATTTTGGCAGAATCTATTGAGAAATCTACAGGTTTTCAGACTTGGTGCTTATAATTTGCCAAATTTTTACAATTGGTGGTTATAATTTCACAGTTGCATTTGAAAATTTGACAGATTTCGACGGTTTAATTGAGAACTTTATGTATATTCTTTGTTTTGATTATTGTTCTGTTAAATGAAGTCATAATAGGAAAAAAAAACAATCAAATGCTATTTTTTATGTCTAAATTGGCATTTTTTTATTTGGACTACACCTTTTGAATCACCCTGTATGTCAAATTTAATTAAAAACCATCGAAATCTGGCAAATTTTGAACATCTTTCTCAATGAGTAAAATTTCTGACTCAGATTTTTACATTTTTGCACTACGACATAAAAAATGGCATATATTTGGCAGAATCTATTGAAAAATCGGCAGGTTTTCAGACTTGGTGCTTATAATTTGACAAATTTTGACAGTTGGTGGTTATAATTTGACAGTTCCAATTGAAAATTTGACAGATTTCGACGGTTTTAATTGAGAATTTTACGTACTTTCTTTGCTTTTATTATTCATCTGTTAAATCAAGTCATTATAAGAAGAAATGCAATCAAATACTTTTTTTAATGTCAGAATTGGCTTTTTTTTACTTGGACTACACCTTTTGAATCACCCCGTATGTCAAATTTAATTAAAAACTGTCGAAATCTGCAAAATTTTAAACACCTTTCTCAATGAGTAAAATTTCCCACTCAGAGTCTTACATTTTTGCACTAGGACATCAAAAATGACAAATTTTAGCAGAATCTATTGAAAAATCGACTGATTTTCAGAGTTGGTGCTTATAATTTGACAAATTTTGAGAGTTGGTGCTTATAATTTGACAGTTGCAATTGAAAATTTAACATATTTCCACGGTTTTAATTAAGAATTTTACTTATATTCTTTGTTTTTATTATTGTTCTGTTAAATCAAGTCATAATAGGACAAAAGGCAATCATATGCTATTTTTTATGGTAGAATTGGCATTTTTTTTTACTTGGACTACACCTTTTGAATCACCCTGTATGTCAAACTTAATTAAAAACTGTCGAAATCCGCCAAATTTTGAACATCTTTCTCAATGAGTAAAGTTTCTTACTCGGATTTTTACATTTTTGCACTGGGACATCAAAAATGACAAATATTGGCAGAATCTATTGAAAAATTGGCAGGTTTTAGAGCGGGTGCTTATAATTTGACAAATTTTGACATTTGGTGCTTATAATTTGACAAATTTTGGCAGTTGGTGCTTATAATTTGACAAATTTTGACACTTGGTGCTTATAATTTGACAGTTGTGAAAATTTGACAGATTTCGACGGTTTTTATTGATAATTTGACGTGTATCCTTTGTTTTTATTATTGTTCTGTTAAATCAAGTCATAGTCATAGGTAAAAAGGCAATTAAATGCTTTTTTTTTATATCAGAATTGGCATTTTTTACTTGGACTACACCTTTTGAATAACCCTGCATGTCAAATTTAATTAAAAACTGTCGAAAACTGCCAAATATTTCTCAATGGGTAAAACTTCCGACTCGGACATTCAAAATCTATAACATTCTAATAATCACCTGCGATGTCAGTTTTTCAATAGATACTACTCGAAAATCTGCCAAATTTTGAACATCTTAATGAGTAAAATTTCCGACTCGGACATTCAGAATCCATAAAATTCTAATAATCACCTGTCAAAATCTGTAAATTTTTTAATAGATACTGCTAGAATCTGTAAAAATTTGTCAATTTTTAATATCCGAGTGATGCGATGTAATCACTCTGTATGTCAAATTTCTCCTGTGAAAATCTGTCAATTTTTCAATAGATACAGCTCGAATACAGCTGTTAAAATTTGTAAATTTTCAATATCCCAGTGATTAAATGTAAACATCTATCAGATTTTCAAGTGCAACTGCCCACATATGTAAAATTTTCAATTAATACTGCCGAAATCTGTCAAATTTTAAATTGCAATGTAAAAATTTGTCAAATTCCAAGCACCAGCTGTGAAAAGCTGTAATTTTTTGAATAGATTCTGTAAAAAAATGTCTATTTTTGATGTATATGTGCAAAACTATATATATACTATGTACTGTACTATACTATACTATGTATATGTGCAAAATCTAATAGATGTTCACGTGTAACTGTCCATATACAGGGTGATTCAAAAGGTGTGGTGAAATAATTTTCAAATAATCAAATAATAAGTAATCAAATAATCTTTTTTCATGACTTGTGTAAACCTATTGGTAAATAGGTTTACACAAGTCATCATAAATACACAAGACATCATAAATAAAGATTATTATTATTATTAATTCAAGTTTTAATCTTCTTCGGTAATAACAAATTAGCATTTGTTTGACTTAATTCCTATTACGACTACATTTAACAGAACAATAATGAAAACAAAGAAATTGACATACAAATGGAAAAAAAAGCCAATTCTTTCATGCAAAATTAGCATTTGTTTGCCTTTTTTTTCCTATTATACTTGATTTAAATCATCTGCTAACAGAACAATGACAAAAACAAAGAAATCGTCTGTAACTAGATAATTACTGTTGAAAATAAGGTTTAAAAATTTGAGGGTTTAAGGTTAAAAATAGGTTTATTAACATTTTTTACTTCGTATAGTATTCCACATCACACCCTTAAATTTGGACCATACCTTTTGAATCACCCTGTAAATTACCCCACATAGTAACGTACAAAACAATCTTAATGATTGTTATGTAACAATTATGTAACATAATAACAATGATTGTTATTATGACTTAATAATAATAATAATAATAATAATAATAATTTTGATTTTTTTACACACAAAAGTCACACAAAAATTAAAAATAAAAGAGTCACAAACACAGCGTGGTAACTAAATTGTATTACCAACATGAAAAAGTCTCACCTTAAATGGACCACTCTGTATATATTGATTGTACCCGCGATATGTTCTCATCAAAGTTTGCTGAACTCCATAAAGTTGTATAATAATAATTATTATATTGTAAAGAGCATTTGTGTTTTTTTGCGAAGCGAGTAATCAAATTGTTATAAGAGACGTTTCCTCGAGCGCTCTTAAAATGGACAGAACTTTATAATTGTTTTAATTTCTGCCGGCAGGTGGTTGTAATTATAAACTTTAATGCAGCTATAAAGTGGGATTATATCTCCGAGGCTATAACATCGCTGCCTCTAATATGATTATTTATCGGTCTCGTCTTTACGTCTTGATAATTTCATTTAACATATACTGCATACTGGTGCATAAATAATGAAACAATTATTACACTATTCATAAATTGCACAATTATTATACACTATTAGCTATATCGTCGGTTTAGAGGTAAAAACTCGTTAAGCAACATTTACAGATAGCATAATTTTATATAAACCAAAAATCTTTATATAATAAAAATATAATAAATAATTCAATGTTCCACAAAGTGACTGCATTCAATTCTATTCTATTCTACCAGTTTACAATATTTATAATCATATTATATACATGTAGCAAATATTAAAAGTGATAATTTTATTACATTTTCGTGGTATAAGTTCAGTGATAAGAACCAAGGTTCTGCTCGCAGTCATCGCTTTAAATTGGAAATTCGCATCATTCACTGATTGTTACTCACAGAAGTCCAGGAATAAGATTGCTACAACTTCTAGTATCCAGGTCATGCATCATAGATTGCATGACCAACATCAGTATGTGGTCCAATCAAAACATTTCCTCGTTGAATCATATTAAATTCACAAAACTCGATTCACTCCATTATAAGAAATATTTTGAAGGTTTGCATTTTTTTACAAAAATGAAGATTTTTTTTTAACATTATAAGGGAGTAATAGACTAACAACCTGAACACTTGAAAAACGTAGTAGATATACAGGTTGTATATACAAGTTGTTATCGAGATTTATCGAAACATCGATTAAATCCCATTTCTCGAAAAATTATGAAAATGATTAAATCCCATTTCTCGAAAAATTATGAAAATGATTAAATCCCATTTCTCGAAATTTTTATTTTTCGTAATCTAGAGATTTTGACAAATAAAAATCTGGAAATTTCGAAAAATTAAAATCTCAAGCGTTTTATAAATGAAGCTCTCGAGATGTAAAAAATAAAAATCTCGAGATTTTCATAAATGAAGCTCTCAAGATTTCGAAAAATAAAAATCTTGTACGTTTAATGAAAATCTTGTTGTTTCATTATTTCTCATTTCATCTTCGATTCTCAAATTTCATAAGAAATATTTTGAAGGTTTGCATTTTTTACAATAATGAAAGATTTTTTTAAAAACATTTTAAGGGTGCAATAGACTAACAATCTGAGCACTTGGAAAACACGTAGCAAATATACACTTCAGGTTGTTATCGAGAATTCTCGAGAAATTATGAAAAATTTTAGTTCCCGTTTGTCGAGATTTTTATTTTCCGAAATCGTAGAGATTTTTATTTGTCAAAATCTCTAGATTTCGAAAAATAAAAATCTCGAGAAACGGGAATTAATAATTTTCTTAATTTCTCTAGAAATCTCGAGAATTTTGATAAATGAAGCTCTTCAGATTTCAAAACATGAAAATCTCAAGATTTTCATAAATGAAGCTCTCGAGATTTCGAAAAATAAAAATCTCGAACGTTTAATGAAAATCTTGGCACCATTGGTATTAATTTGCTCTTAAATTTCGCCTTAAATTTGACAATTATCACGACTGTTGCAATGTTTCATTTATTTTAGAGTTTTACAGAATTTATTCTAGAATATTTAAAATTTGGAAGACAAAATTTGAATTACATTTAATTCTTGATTCTAAAACTCTCTGATGCTTTGGCGTTATAATTTCCTCTTTGTTTTATGCCCACAATGCCCACAATATAATATAATAATATATTATAATTGGATATGTACTGCATGTACTGCTTTTCTTGATTGGCGTTACGATTTTTATTAATTTGATCATAATATACTGTTATCTTGAGCTCTTCAGTTCTTCCAAGTTTGTCCGGCTAATTATTAATGCGCATATATGGCATAAATAATCAGCCCGACAAACTTGAACATATTAAGGAGATGAATATAACAGTGCAGCTCATTTATTCCGATTCCAACATGTTAATTGATCTTCGTATAAGCAGAAATGTAAAATTGAAACGGTTTCTGTGCTGCATGAATTGTCTATAATATTTTTCTTATTGGTTATTATGCGATTATACATTTGTAATTATTTCGTAAGTCAGTGTTATTGCTTAAGTTTCGAAAATGAACATGTGATATGGAAATAAGTTTGTAAAATTAAACGCAGATTACTTTGTTTATATTACTAGAGTTTATTAAACTCAATAAATAAGTTTGTTTGTTTTTTACAAGCAGAAATGTAAAATTAAACGATTTCTATGCTGCAGGTATTGTAATAATAATAATAATAATAATAATAATAATAATAATAATTTATTTAACGTGAACTTCCCTTTTTTAAATATACAAAATACACAAATTTCACATGTAGGCATATAGATCAAGAAGATGGATGAGGTTTATTACATTAAGGCGTTTGGTAAATGTCGTGTAGTTTTTAATAAATGGCGTAAAGTTGTTATTTTCCTGTAATTTATTGTCTATAATATTTTTTCTTATTGGTTTATATGCGATTATACATTTGTAATTATTTATTTTCATGAGATGAATTTTGCGCTTACCATTTGCGTATTTTAGCACATGCTGATAAGGCGATAAAATTTCAACTGCTAGGATTTTCTGTGGTTTACATTTCTGTTAAATTTGCAAGCATTCTTCAATCATGTCGGTAATTGGTAATGCTTTTAGGACTTGTTTTTGCTGCCTTTTAAGCAATATTTGGGGAGTTTGGAATTTATTAAAAATAATATAGGTTTTTTTATTAGTTTAAAAAAAAAGAAATGTATTATAATATACGTTTTGTTGCAAGGGCTTTTGCTTTTTTAGAGGCGCTCAAAATTTTGAAACTTAAAATTAACTCTGCCAAACTATGCCAAGTAATAATTTTGAAAACAAGTGAAATGGGCAAATTTGCGATTCAACTGTGTAGTGTGCCAATTGTTCGCTATCACGCGAAACTTATTATTTCCTATCGAACAAACAACAAATCCGCTTCTACTCGTAAAACCATCGAGTATCGTAAATTAAATAAATTCAGTGAAAGCAGCAAATTGGCACGGAACGTCGCATGCAGACTGATAATAATAATAACGCAACGCCCGCTTAATTATTGCGATATTTGAAACTCGCTGATATTTTTTGCTGCGATTAGACGGATTTTTTTGTGCGTAGGTAAATATCCAGGCGTACAATGGCGCGTATAAATAGACCTTTATCAGGATGTGCGCGCGGCGTTGCCAAATAGTACGGCGGAAAAACGGCGCAGAAAATCACAGCAGAACCACCCCCAAAGTGCATCTATTTTTCCTTTTTTAAATTCGTATCGAATTGCAGTAACACTTGTGCGTTCGATAACAATCGCATGTGCAGTTAAGGCCACACGCATCCTACGTGGAATTAATATTTAATCGCTTTATCGCACGGCTTTATCGCACGGGAAAGGCTCTAGCACTGGTGGAGTTTGTGACTGTGGTCAGTTCTTCAAACACGTCAAATTTATGTAGTACAGAATGAATAATATTTATTATGTGCATTCCTTCTGAATAATGCAATATACAAATATTTGACACACATGCGAGCATACATGGCTAGTTTGAAAAGTGTTATGGAATTATAATGGTGCACATGTAGTTATTAATGTCATAAGCAACAAACAGACGAGACGTATATTGTAAAACCGAGGCGACAGCCGAGATTTTACAATAAACCGAGTCATAAGCAAATAACAGACGAGATGTATATTGTAAAACCGAGGCGACAGCCGAGATTTAACAATAAACCGAGTCATGAGCAAATACAAGACAAGATGTATCAAATAACAGACGAGATGTATATAAACCGAGTCATAAGCAAATAACAGACGAGATGTATATTGTAAAACCGAGGCGACAGCCGAGATTTAACAATAAACCGAGTCATGAGCAAATACAAGACAAGATGTATCAAATAACAGACGAGATGTATATAAACCGAGTCATGAGCAAATAACAGACGAGATGTATATTGTAAAACCGAGGCGACAGCCGAGATTTAACAATAAACCGAGTCATGAGCAAATAACAGACGAGATGTATCAAATAACAGGCAAGATGTATATTGTAAAACCGAGGCGATAGCCGAGATTTAAGAATAAACCGAGTCATGAGCAAATAACAGACGAGATGTATATTGTAAAACCGAGGCGACAGGCGAGATTTAACAATAAACCGAGTCTTGAGCAAATAACAGACGAGATGTATCAAATAACAGACGAGGTGTATATAAACCGAGTCATGAGCAAATAACAGACGAGATGTATATTGTAAAACCGAGGCGACAGCCGAGATTTAACAATAAACCGAGTCATGAGCAAATACAAGACAAGATGTATCAAATAACAGACGAGATGTATATAAACCGAGTCATGAGCAAATAACAGACGAGATGTATATTGTAAAACCGAGGCGACAGGCGAGATTTAACAATAAACCGAGTCTTGAGCAAATAACAGACGAGATGTATCAAATAACAGACGAGGTGTATATAAACCGAGTCATGAGCAAATAACAGACGAGATGTATATTGTAAAACCGAGGCGACAGCCGAGATTTAACAATAAACCGAGTCATGAGCAAATAACAGACGAGATGTATCAAATAACAGACGAGATGTATATAAACCGAGTCATAAGCAAATAACAGACGAGATGTATATTGTAAAACCGAGGCGACAGCCGAGATTTAACAATAAACCGAGTCATGAGCAAATAACAGACAATATGTATCAAATAACAGACGAGATGTATATAAACCGAGTCATGAGCAAATAACAGACGAGATGTATATTGTAAAACCGAGGCGACAGGCGAGATTTAACAATAAACCGAGTCATGAGCAAATAACAGACGAGATGTATCAAATAACAGACGAGATGTATATAAACCGAGTCATGAGCAAATAACAGACGAGATGTATATTGTAAAACCGAGGCGACAGCCGAGATTTAACAATAAACCGAGTCATGAGCAAATAACAGACGAGATGTATCAAATAACAGGCAAGATGTATATTGTAAAACCGAGGCGATAGCCGAGATTTAAGAATAAACCGAGTCATGAGCAAATAACAGACGAGATGTATCAAATAACAGAGGAGATGTATCAAATAACAGACGAGATGTATATAAACAGAGTCATGAGCAAATAACAGACGAGATGTATATTGTAAAACCGAGGCGACAGCCGAGATTTAACAATAAACCGAGTCATGAGCAAATAACAGACGAGATGTATCAAATAACAGACGAGGTGTATATAAACCGAGTCATGAGCAAATAACAGACGAGATGTATATTGTAAAACCGAGGCGATAGCCGAGATTTAACAATAAACCGAGTTATGAGCAAATAACAGACGAGATGTATCAAATAACAGAGGAGATGTATCAAATAACAGACGAGATGTATATAAACAGAGTCATGAGCAAATAACAGACGAGATGTATATTGTAAAACCGAGGCGACAGCCGAGATTTAACAATAAACCGAGTCATGAGCAAATAACAGACGAGATGTATCAAATAACAGACGAGATGTATATAAACCGAGTCATAAGCAAATAACAGACGAGATGTATATTGTAAAACCGAGGCGACAGCCGAGATTTAACAATAAACCGAGTCATGAGCAAATAACAGACAAGATGTATCAAATAACAGACGAGATGTATATAAACCGAGTCATAAGCAAATAACAGACGAGATGTATATTGTAAAACCGAGGCGACAGCCGAGATTTAACAATAAACCGAGTCATGAGCAAATAACAGACGAGATGTATATAAACCGAGTCATGAGCAAATAACAGACGAGATGTATATTGTAAAACCGAGGCGATAGCCGAGATTTAACAATAAACCGAGTCATGAGCAAATAACAGACGAGATGTATATTGTAAAACCGAGGCGACGGCCGAAATTTTACAATAAAGCGAGTCATGAGCAAATAAAATACAAGATGTATCAAATAACAGACGAGATTTATATTGTAAAACCGAGGCGACAGCCGAGATTTAACAATAAACCGAGTCATGAGCAAATAACAGACGAGATGTATATTGTAAAACCGAGGCGATAGCCGAGATTTAACAATAAACCGAGTCATGAGCAAATAACAGACGGGATGTATATTGTAAAACCGAGGCGACAGCCGAAATTTTACAATAAAGCGAGTCATGAGCAAATAAAATACAAGATGTATCAAATAACAGACGAGATTTATATTGTAAAACCGAGGCGACAGCCGAGATTTAACAATAAACCGAGTCATGAGCAAATAACAGACGAGATGTATATTGTAAAACCGAGGCGACAGCCGAGATTTAACAATAAACCAGGTCATGAGCAAATAACAGACGAGATGTATATTGTAAAACCGAGGCGACAGCCGAAATTTTACAATAAAGCGAGTCATGAGCAAATAAAATACAAGATGTATCAAATAACAGACGAGATTTATATTGTAAAACCGAGGCGACAGCCGAGATTTAACAATAAACCGAGTCATGAGCAAATAACAGACGAGATGTATCAAGTAACAGACGAGATGTATATAAACCGAGTCATAAGCAAATAACAGACGAGATGTATATTGTAAAACCGAGGCGACAGCCGAGATTTAACAATAAACCGAGTCATGAGCAAATAACAGACAAGATGTATCAAATAACAGACGAGATGTATATAAACCGAGTCATAAGCAAATAACAGACGAGATGTATATTGTAAAACCGAGGCGACAGCCGAGATTTAACAATAAACCGAGTCATGAGCAAATAACAGACGAGATGTATATAAACCGAGTCATGAGCAAATAACAGACGAGATGTATATTGTAAAACCGAGGCGATAGCCGAGATTTAACAATAAACCGAGTCATGAGCAAATAACAGACGAGATGTATATTGTAAAACCGAGGCGACGGCCGAAATTTTACAATAAAGCGAGTCATGAGCAAATAAAATACAAGATGTATCAAATAACAGACGAGATTTATATTGTAAAACCGAGGCGACAGCCGAGATTTAACAATAAACCGAGTCATGAGCAAATAACAGACGAGATGTATATTGTAAAACCGAGGCGATAGCCGAGATTTAACAATAAACCGAGTCATGAGCAAATAACAGACGGGATGTATATTGTAAAACCGAGGCGACAGCCGAAATTTTACAATAAAGCGAGTCATGAGCAAATAAAATACAAGATGTATCAAATAACAGACGAGATTTATATTGTAAAACCGAGGCGACAGCCGAGATTTAACAATAAACCGAGTCATGAGCAAATAACAGACGAGATGTATCAAGTAACAGACGAGATGTATATAAACCGAGTCATAAGCAAATAACAGACGAGATGTATATTGTAAAACCGAGGCGACAGCCGAGATTTTACAATATTAGTACCCACATTTAACAGTGCATAGAGTTCTGTTAAACCATTTAACAGTATGGTATAACCAAAAAAATCATTATTGATGAAATGTCAATGCGTAGGAACTTACGAGCATTCGGCGAAATCATGGAAGGATTATTATAAATAAATTGCTCATTATTAGTACCCACATTTAACAGTGCATAGAGTTCTGTTAAAGCACATTTAACAGTATGGTATAACCAAAAAAAATCATTATTGATCAAAAGTCAATGCGTAGGAACTTACGAGCATTCGGCGAAATGATGGAAGGATTATTATAAATAAATTGCTCATTATTAGTACCCACATTTAACAGTGCATAGAGTTCTGTTAAAGCACATTTAACAGTATGGTATTATAAAAAAAATCATTATTGATGAAAAGTCAATGCGTAGGAATTTACGAGCATTCGGCAAAATCATGGAAGGATTATTATAAATAAATTGCTCATTATTAGTAGCCATCAATCAACCAGAGAATTTGGTGCAAACATTACTCAAGCCAAATGTAAACACTTGTTACAAATAACTAATATACAAGATAAACCCGAAACTTGTTGTTTTTCCAATGTCCTGGTTACCAATATATGGCAATACGTAAATACGTGACGCATGCCATCTTTATAAATCGATAGTCGTCGGTTCGAAATAATCGAACAAGCCAAGGGTGTTATTAAAATTGATAAACTTGCAAGTGATCAGCGTTAATTTACGTGGAATTCCACGTGGATTGGTTTAATTAGATGACGAATGTGGTAATGAGGAGATAAATTTGCAATTAGTCATAGTGATGACTGATGTGGGGCATCAACATTACAGCCATTTATTTCAGTCAGATAAGGCAAGAGCGATCACTGGGATCAACTAAAAGGGCTGGCAATCGCATATATACAATCAGTTTCCCAATTACCCATTTGGGTGTAAGGTAATCGCATAGAAATACATGTTAAATATTTATACATGATTGCAGCCGAGAGAGGAATACATTAATACATCAAGAAATCTTGTAAATACGAGAGCAAAGGGTTAGTTTAGATTCGAAATCCATGAAGGGTGCTCAGAGAATTTGAGCAAACAATTCTCAGCTGTACATGCTTCAGAAAGTTAGAGCAAACAATTCTTAGAGCAAACTATTCTCAGAGCAAACTATTCTCAGCCGTACATGCTTCAGAAAGTTAGAGCAAACAATTCTCAGCTGTACATGCTTCAGAAAGTTAGAGCAAACAATTCTCAGCTGTACATGCTTCAAAAAGTTAAAGCAAACAATTCTTAGAGCAAACAATTATCAGCTATACTCTCCATTCACGATGTTTTTGCGTCAGGGGAGTCTATGAATATCTAGTAATTTTGTTTTAGTATTTCGGAAATAACTGAATTCCCCAATGGAACTTGTCATTTTTTTTTTAGGTTAAGTTGTTTTCAATTTGAGGTTATATTTTTTAAAATACATTGTTGCCAGATGTAAAGTTTAAATTATTAGAGATGAAAATGCAACGGCAGAAAATTATGAATCAGTTTGTCCAACATGACAAAAAGAAAACCCAGCCAACACGGTTGCAAAAAGATCGTGAATAGAATATACATGCGAATCAAATATCCGTAACTTACACTATTGAAAAATAAACTGGTTGCGTGTAATATTTCAATTTTACTGCGAATGAATCTTGATAATGATTGCAAAACCGATACAACTGTCGATTGAAATGTTATCGGTACGTTAATAATTGTTCTGTAATATCCTTTCATAATTTCAGATATCGATTGAAATTTTTATCAGTACATTAATAATTGTTCTGTAATATATAATAAAAATCTCGAACGTTTAATGATAATCTCGTTGCATAATTATTTCTCACGAGTCCCCAGAAAAAGTTTCTTACATGATTTTGGTTACCCTTGTATATACAAAATAATATTAAAAGTGTATGTTACTAAATTATTGATTGAATGTGACACAAAATTATTGATTGAATATTACAAAACAGTATTGATTGAATATTACACAAAATTATCTTCGTGTTTATTGACACGAATTTGATTCAATGCATGAAATCTGATGTCATTTGTGTCTACCATCAGATTCCTGCCGAGTGGTTTGATGAATTTACATCAAATCAAATTTACACCATTAATGGTGTTCAAAAGCGAAGTACAATTTGTATATTTATATCTGCTCACATACCTGCGCATACATACACTTGTATAATAAATAGGTAATAAATAATAACTATGACTGATATTGATTTATAGATGGCCTGGAATATCACTGAGTTTGCATTATTCATATCACATGTATCTACTTATTCTTCTTTATGTGACCTTCCAGCTAAATAAAGTCGTAATTAATATAATCACAATGATAATTAATTGTCTGCGACATGAAATACATAACATAATGCCGCAATATTATAATTTAACAAATATTCGTTGGATGGTTCGTTATATATATATATATATATATATATATATATATATATATATATATATATATATATATATATATAATCGATCTTTATTGGGCTATCGACCCCAGATAGGGTCTTTCCGCCTTATATATATATATATATATATATATATATATATATATATATATATATATATATATTATTATATTTTATGATGATAGACCAGTACGTCATCTAAAGACAGGGTGTTCGATAACTTGCCTACTGGCTATTAATTACAATTAAAACTATTGGCCATCAATTATATTGATCTTATGAATATTCTGATTTTAAAAACATCAAGAGGTGGTTCAAATTGTGTGAGTAAACAATTTAAAACATGTAACCAACTTAGAATACACCCTGTATATTTATTTATTAATGGTGAAACTGACGACTCCCATGAAAATTTGTAGTTTACAATTTCATAATTTTTAACGATTTAGTGAGATTTTCATCATTTCCAGTAACATTTTGCAACTGGCATTGCAATTTCCTATGAAAATTTGTAGTTTTCAAGTTAAAAACATGTAACCAACTTAGAATACACCCTGTATATTTATATATAAAAACATGTAATCAACTTAGAATACACCCTGTATATTTATATATAACCACTGATGAAACTGACGACTCCCATGAAAATTTGTAGTCTACAATTTCATAATTTGTAACGATTTAGTGAGATTTTCATCATTTCCAATAACATTTTGCAACTGGCATTGCAATTTCCTACGATAATTTGTAGTTTTCAAGTTAAAACATGTAACCAACTTAGAATACACCCTGTATATTTATATGTAACCACTGATGAAACTCACGACTCCCATGAAAATTTGTACTTTACAATTTCATAATTTTTAACGATTTAGTGAGATTTTCATCATTTCCAGTAACATTTTGCAACTGACATTGCAATTTCCTATAAAAATTTTGAGGTTTCAATTACATTTTCATAATTTTCAAACAATTTTGAACACTTGTTTTATTGAAAATTTCATCATTTCGAGTAAAAAAAAAAATATCACCAATGAAATTCTATATACGTGTTGAAAATTTTATAATCAATCATTTTTACTGCAGTGTTTAATTTGCAATAGAAAATTGCATTTTTTCATGAAAATGTGTAGTTTTCAATTACATTTTCAACAATTTTTTATAAGTTTCAATGAAATTTTTATCATTTCCTGTATCATTTTGCAATTGGCAATAACATTTCGAATGAATGACGAAAATTTTATTATTGTCTCGGTAGTGTTCAATTTACAATCACAGTTTTTTGAAAATTTGTAGTTTTCTATTACTATTTTATCTATTATCGATTCATTTTTGACAAGTTTCAATGAAAATGCCATCATTTCAGTAAAAAAATATGCAGTTGCCAGAAAAATTTGAACTTCATGCCTAGAAATTTATATATTGCATTACAATGTTTACTTTTGAATCAAAATTTAGCAATGTCAAAAGAAAATTTGCAATTTTCAGTTACATTTAATGATTTTCGGTGAATATTTGTTCAATTTCATTGAAAATTTCATCAGTTCTAGTAAAAAAAATATGATTGCCAGTAAAATTCTATGTACGTGTTGAAAATTTTATAATCATTATCATTTTCACGGCAGTGTTTAATTTGCAATAAAAACATTGCAATTTTTCATGAAAATTTGCAGTTTTGAATTACATTTTCACACTTTTGGAACAATTTCTTATAAGTTTCAATTACATTTTCATCATTTCCTGTATCATTTTTCAATTCGCATTAACATTTCGAATTAATGACGAAAATTTTATTATTGTCTCTGTAGTGTTTAATTTACAATCACAGTTTTCGCAGTTTTTTTTGAAAATTTGTAGTTTTCAATTACAATTTTATAATTATCAATTCATTTTTGACAAGTTTCAATAAAACTGCCATCATTTCAGTAAAAAAATGTGCAGTTGCCAGTAAAATTTGAATTTCATACCGAGAAATTTATATATTGCACTACAATGTTTCCTTTCCAATCAAAATTTCGCAATGTTAAATGAAAATTTGTAATTTTCTGTTACATTTCGTGATTTTCGATGGATATATTTTTCATTTCATTGAAAATTTCATCATTTCTAGTAAACAATTTTGATTGCCAGTAAGATTCTATACACGTATTGTAAATTTTATAATTATAATCAATTTCACTACAATTTCAATAAAAATATTGCAATTTTTCATGAAAATTTGTAGCTTTCAATTACATTTTCGCAATTTTTTCTCGCCGAAAAATTTGTATATTACGCCACAATATTTAATTTGTAATCAAAATTCAGGCAGTTTTGGCTTTTTTTTGTATTAATAAAAATACTGCATTTCGTATCTGCATTAGGACACGAAATTTTAGTTTGCGAAGTTGAGAGTAAGTTATTCACCGGATAGGACCACAAGGAGATTAGATAAATCTTCTGCAATTACAAATTGTGGTAAATTATTTTTGCAATGTGTTAACGTGAAGCTCTGCAGTGGCTTCAAATCAATTTGTGTTCTCACATTATCCAGAAATCTTCTGCAATTACAAATTGTGGTAAATTATTTTTTCAATATGTTAACGTGAAGCTCTTCAGTGGCTTCAAATCAATTTGTGTTCTCACATTATCGAGAAATCTTCTGCAATCACAAATTGTGGTAAATTATTTTTTCAATATGTTAACGTGAAGCTCTGCAGTGGCTTCAAATCAATTTGTGTTCTCACATTATCCAGAAATCTTCTGCAATTACAAATTGTGGTAAATTATTTTTGCAATATGTTAACGTGAAGCTCTGCAGTGGCTTCAAAACAATGTGTTCTCACATTATCCAGAAATCTTCTGCAATTGCAAATTGTGGTAAATTATTTTTGCAATATGTTAACGTGAAGCTCTGCAGTGGCTTCAAATCAATTTGTGTTCTCACATTATCCAGAAATCTTCTGCAATTACAAATTGTGGTAAATTATTTTTTCAATATGTTAACGTGAAGCTCTGCAGTGGCTTCAAATCAATTTGTGTTCTCACATTATCCAGAAATCTTCTGCAATTACAAATTGTGGTAAATTATTTTTGCAATATGTTAACGTGAAGCTCTGCAGTGGCTTCAAAACAATGTGTTCTCACATTATCCAGAAATCTTCTGCAATTGCAAATTGTGGTAAATTATTTTTGCAATATGTTAACGTGAAGCTCTGCAGTGGCTTCAAATCAATTTGTGTTCTCACATTATCCAGAAATCTTCTGCAATTACAAATTGTGGTAAATTATTTTTTCAATATGTTAACGTGAAGCTCTGCAGTGGCTTCAAATCAATTTGTGTTCTCACATTATCCAGAAATCTTCTGCAATTACAAATTGTGGTAAATTATTTTTGCAATGTGTTAACGTGAAGCTCTGCAGTGGCTTCAAAACAATTTGTGTTCTCACATTATCCAGTAATTCCGATAAGTTGTAATTGTTTTGCTTAATTAGCACGAAACTTTTCCATGAATAATATTTGCTATCGACGAGCGTTTGCACAATTCTTGTCATTGCAAAAATCAAGGAATATTAACTTCTAGTCCGGCAACGTCGCTTCGATTGTCTTTATCGTCGCACTTTTATCGCGCGTTCCGTTCGTTGTTGACCACGCGAACTGATGCACTCTTGTTATGTAAGGTCATGCGGAGTGCCTTTTATCGCCAGCAGTAATGCAACAATTGTATCGGCCTAATGAATGTCGCCTCAATGGACGAGGCCGAGAAAGCGCAAGTTATTAATTGAGCGATTAACGAAGATTGGTAATTGAGTCCCAACTCAATGAAACTGCACTGCTTGAAAGAATTATCGCATATTCATTATTAAACTAAAATTAAAACTAAGTGTAATAATAAAATAAATAATAAAAAAATTAAACTAAGTGTAATAGTGAGGACAGAAGCAAGTGGCGCAGGTTTATTGCAGAAGCCACAAAAATCTAAATTAAAGAACTGTCCCTCGACACCCTCAGAGTCCAAGAGGACCGGATTTTGTATGTATGTATGTATGTATGTATGTATGTATGTATGTATGTATGTATGTATGATTATATGTTCATGCAATTATAAAAGAATATATTATGTGGTTAGTACAGGAGTGATATATTCCCAACCGATCAGGCAATTGATGTACGAGGCGTTAGCCGAGGATCGCAAGCCGAAGAGCTTCATGTACGAACCCCGTACATACTATTTTTTCTTCCATCGCAATATTTTTGCAAGTTTCGTAAAAGTGTGGAAGATCTGAGAAGAAATTATTTACTGTAGACCTCCAAGAACAATTCATTCTCCAAACAATTTTGAAATTCGCGTGTAGCTTTTTATATACGCATTTCTGGACACATGTCTATAGGAACATTTTTCGCAGTTTTGTTCCATACGTGACGTTGGTAAAGTTTGGCCAAGCCAGTGCAATAATAAAATCGATAAACTGCGTGGGGCATGCAGATATTGTTGGACTTGTCGTTCGATTTATTGATTTTTAAAAGTGATTGATGGTCAATTCCGAGCGTTTCTTTGTGGCCCTGAAAGTGTGATCGCGTTTCAAACAAACAACGGCATTGATACAGTATTTATTTGTGCACTGTGTGTGCATTGACACTTGTTTGTAAGCATTGCCCCGAGGAATTCGAGCCATGCAGCACGCAACAGGACACGCTTATCGGGGGGCCGTCTGAGCCCACGATAAAAGGGATTCTTTCATGGAAGCGCCGTAAAACCGCGTCCAGATAAGTCTGATAAGTTTTTAAGCGGCCCATTACGAGTAGGTGGCTTCCATTCACGGAGCCAAAACTGCAGGGGCGATTATCCGCCGCTGCAGACGACCCGAAGCGGCCCTAAAGATCCCTATCAGACGGCGCTCCCAGCGGAATTTAAAAAAGTTAAATACCGAAGTACGAGATAAGGTGCGAGTCATGCAGATGCTGAAGATTTTAAAAGGGAAATGATAAAAGTGTATCGGGTAGAGGTCGCCAAGACGCACACAAACAGGAACAACTTTCTATGCAATTAAATTCTTTAGCGCGCTACCACAGAGTCTGCGGCAACTTGACGTAAAATGTTTTAAATCTCAAATGAAACTCACTCTATATGCAGGGAAGCACTGAAACCAGCCAAACTAGATTATAGTTTTTTTTTCTTTGATGTATGCTATTACTTGTATGACCTTTACGACGATGCAAAAAATATCGTTGGTTCGAAAACAAGAACTTTATCGTTCCTACTGTTTTCGGGACTATATCAAAATATTTAAGAACATTTAAGAAACCTCAAGTTGAGGAGACTGGACCATTCCAGTCCTTACGGTCATCCTCGCAGACCTGTCTTTCATGGAATTCGCGTGTTATGATTGCACCGATTCTAGCACCATTGTTAAGCGAAAACGAAATGATTCACATTATTGCCGCAGTTACGGACTTTCACAAACATCAGCCGCAGCTGTAATGTGAATAATGGATAACGTTGAGTCACACTCTTTTTTGCCGGGCTTAGCTCTACGGTCATTGTCAATGCCTCGTTAGTTTTCCCGCAGTTTACAAAAACACGGGCAAAACGGAAACAACATCCAGCGGTGTTATTTTCGGTGACACACGTCCAGATTGCAGCCCCTTGGATGGCCACGGGGGGAAAATATCTGATGACTATTCGGGAATTACGAGCCAGTTTTGTGTCATCACAAAAACATCTCTACAAATAATATTAAATTAGGTGTGTGGATTTAGGCATTTAGGCATACCAATGCATATACAGGGTGTTAATACTAAGTTGTAACACCCGAAAATGGCAGTTAGAACTCATTGAAACAAACAACTTTTCTTGGTTAAAATTTTTGAATTGGAGTTCATAGTTATCGACGTTCTTTTGTTTTTCGAAAAATCGCCATTACTCCCTTATTTTAAGAAATATTTAAAAAATACAAAAACGTTCAGCATGCGCTATCGGTTCTCTAAAACATTTGTATTTACAATTATTTTCTATTTTATCAAATAACAAAATGGCGACCGAAGAAAAATTTCGAAACAATATTTTGAAAATCTCTCGATTGATTTTTGAAAATAAAACATTTATGAAATCCTTAAACTATATTATAACATTTGCCTGAAACATTTTTTTCGATCTGTCCAAAAAAGTTATTATTCAAAATGAATTACAAGATAAATTTTAACAAACTGCAACAATCATTTAAAACAAAGCCTAACTTAAGTTAGGCCATTAAACAAGTTGACGCACGTGCTTTCTAGTTTGTACGTTCAAATTTAAATACTTTTTGATCTTCTTCAGAAATTTCTGCTTCATCTTGAAAAGTTTCTGTCACGTTTATCATTTGTGTGCGTATTTTGCATAATTTGTGTATAAAAATGCATAATTATCAAAACAGACAAATGTTATAAGATAGTTCAAGGATTTTATAAATGTTTTATTTTCAAACATCGATCGATTGGTTTTCAAAATATCTTGCTTAGAAATTTTTGATCGGTCGCCATTTTGTTATTTGATAAAATAGAAAATAATTGTAAATACAAATGTTTTAGAGAACCGAAAGCGCATATTGAACGTTTTTGTATTTTTTAAACATTCCTTAAAGTAAGGGATTAATGACTATTTTTCGAAAAACAAAAGAACGCCAATAACTATGAACTTGGGCTCCAATTCAATAAATTTAACTAAGAAAAGTTGTTTGTTTCGATGAGTTCTAACTGCCATTTTCGGGTGTTACAACTTAGTATTAACACCCTGTATAATCAAATAATAATAAGTTGATTGCACCTACAATCCTGTGCACACCTGTGAGTGGTCCTTTCAGTTATTATCAATATATAATCAAATAATAATAAGTTGATTGCACCTGTAATGTACAATCCTGTGCAGACCTGTGAGTGGTCCTTCCAGTTATTATCAACATTTGGTGGCGGCCATGTTTCCCCAGAACAAGATAAGAGGGAACTTCCTATACACAATTCAGCCAACAAAATATGCTCTGGAAGTGGTTCCCAAAGTTGTTAAAATGTTCATAGTTACTTGCAGAAAATTTAGCAAAAAGAAATGTTTTGATTATAAATAAAAAATGGAAGGGTAAATTTCAGCATTATACCTACAAATATTTTGTATAAATAAAACACATTACTTTGTTAGTATCACATAAAATTATTTATTAATTCATTACTAGTTTCGACTACTTAAGTAATCATTATCGTAAATACTTAAGTAGTCGAAACTAGTAACATTGAAGTAGAAATGGTAAATTTCAGCATTATAATTACAAATTTTGTATAAATGAAACACATTACTTTGTTAGTATCACATAAAATTATTCATTGATTTGTTACTAGTTTCGACTACTTCATTATCATCATTAGTAGAGTTATCATTATCTTAAGTACTTAAGTAGCCGAAATTAGTAACAAATCAATAAATAATTTTATGTGATACTAACAAAGTAATGTGTTTTATTTATAATTAATAAAATTTATCACGAAGTAGACGCCACCACCATTCAAAATATTACAAATTTTGATTTCAACTTGCAAAATTTTAATCAGAACTCAATTCTCAAATGGCTAAGCAACGGTCGAGCAATTGCCATTCAATAATTACACGACGACTTTTGTTTGTAGAGTCATGCTCACATAAATCTAGTACAAGAAATTAGGTTACAATAGCAATTTTATACAGCAATATGTTTGTACTAGATTTATGTGAGCATGATTGTACAAGGTGTTTCAAATTAAACCACCCAATTTGCCATTTCCATCCACCAGATGGCGCTTATTTAGGGTAAAATAGAAATAAGTAAATCTGGCAACTAGGCCAAAATTTAGAACAGGTATCTGTAATACCGATCGATTGTCATGTCATTACTGTCAGTGTCAGCAGTGAAGTTTCAAGATTTGTAATAATTCGGTGTTATTTGTATGTCTTGCTTGGAATTGATGCAGCCACTTCACAATTGAAACTCGTTTATGTAAATTAATTCAAGGCATAATTAGTAAATATATGAAATTGTTTTAAACTGATAGTGACAGCTGTCACTTTGGAAATCTTTAAAAATTTACGCAGTTGTCAGAGTTCCGTTTTTTACTTTTTTCTACAGAAAGATAATTGCCATCGGGTAGATGGAAATGGCGAATTAGGTGGTTTTATTTGAAACGTACTGATATTAAAATTAATGGTAATAATAATCCTTATTAGCAGACGAAGCTTGGAGAATAAATAAATATGATAAATTACTAAATTACATTGAATATTGATTTTTTTAAATTGAAAATACAAAATTACAATGAATATTGCATTTTTTGCATTAAACAAATAATCAATGGTTCCCAAATCTTTTTCGACATTGTTCTACCCACCACTATTCAAAATATTACAAATTTTGATTTTAACTTGCAAAATGTTAATCAAAACACAATTCTCATTTGAATTATACAATGTACAAGGTTTTCAAATTAAACCACCCAATTTGCCATTTCCATCCACCAGATGGCGCTTATTTAGGGTAAAATAGAAATAAGTAAATCTGGCAACTAGGTCAAAATTTAGAACAGGTATCTGTAATACCGATCGATTGTCATGTCATTACTGTCAGTGTCAGCAGTTAAGTTTCAAGATTTGTAATAATTCGGTGTTATTTGTATGTTTTACTTGGAATTGATGC
This sequence comes from Othius punctulatus, assembly GCA_951805005.1. NCBI lineage: Eukaryota > Metazoa > Arthropoda > Insecta > Coleoptera > Staphylinidae > Othius > Othius punctulatus. The sequence continues at coordinate 4,955,225 of OX638139.1, read as the reverse complement.
AACTGCTTCACAAATGACACTCTTTTATGTAAATTAATTCAAGGCATAATTAGTAAATATATTAAATTGTTTTAAACTGACAGTGACAGCTGTCACTTTTGAAATCTTTAAAGATTTACGCAGTTGTCAGAGTTCTGTTTTTTACTTTTTTCTACAGAAAGATAATTGCCATCTGGTAGATGGAAATGGCGAATAGGGTGGTTTTATTTGAAACGTACTGATATTAAAAATAATGATAATGATAATACTTATTAGCAGGAGAAGCTTGGAGAATAAATAAATATGATAAATATTTATCATTTATTTATATTTTACTAAATTACATTGAATATTGATTTTTTTTTAATTGAAAATACAAAATTACAATGAATATTGCATTTTTTTTATTATTAGAAAATTGCATTTTTTTAAATACAGAGTTGTAAATTACAGAATTTAGTTTTAAATTTTAAAATTTTCAGTACAAATTACAATATTTTCCTTAGAAATGATGAAATTCTTCTAAATACCAAACTATAATTATAAATTTCAATGTTTAATTTAAATCTGCAATTTTTAGTGGAAAATATAAACGATTAATCCTCAAAGCATATCATTCACAAAGTTATTAATATTTTAATGTAACAGTTTACAGGAAAATAGACAAAATTTTGATTATAATTAAAAAAATTAAAGGGTAATTTTCAGAATTATAGAATATAAATATGATAAATTACATTGAATATTGATTTTTTTACGCAGTTGTCAGAGTTCTGTTTTTTCACTTTTTTTACAGAAAGATAATTGCCATCTGGTAGATGGAAATGGCGAATTGGGTGGCTTTATTTAAAACTTACTGATATTAAAAATAATGATAATGATAATACTTATTAGCAGAAGCTTGGAGAATAAATAAATATGATAAATTACTAAATTACATTGAATATATATATATATATATATATATTTAAATACAAAATTACAATGTATATTGCATTTTTTTATTATGAAAATTGCATTTTTTCTAAATACAGAGTTGTAAATTACAGAATTTAGTTGTAAATTTTAAAATTTTCATTACAAATTACAATATTTTCGTTAGAAATGATGAAATTCTTATAAATACCAAACTTTTAATTATATATTTCAATGTTTAATTTAAAGCTGCAATTTTTAGTGGAAAATATAAACGATTAATCCTCAAAGCATATCACTTTCAAAGTTATTAATATTTTAATGTAAATTAGCATAACTTTTATGGGCTAATTCAAAATTTTAATTACAATTAAAAAATGAAAGGGCAATTTTCAGCATTATACTTATAAATTTTAATTTTAAATTGCAAAACGTTTAACAGAACACAAAATCCTTATTTGAATTATACAATTTATATTGAAAATAATAATAATATTAATATTTATTAGCAGGAAACTTGAAGAATAAATAAATATGATTGATAAGAAACTAAATTACAATGAATATTGCATTTTTTAAATTAAAAATACAAAATTTGTGTTATAAATTTCAAGTCTGCAATTTTTAGTAGAAAATATAAATGATTAAAATCGCTCACAAAGGTATTAAAATTTTAATGCAAATTTGCAAAACTTTTAGTGCAAAATAGACAAAATTTTGATTATAAATTAAAATATCCAATAGATATTATGTAATTTTCGTTGCAAGCTAATTTTAATATAAATTTACAAACTTTTATGGGCAAATTTATTTATTTATTTATTATAATTTATAAATGAAAAGGTAATTTTCAGCATTATACTTACACACATTTTAATTTTAAATTGCAAATTGTTAATCCACAAACACAATCCTCATTTGAATTATACAATTTATATTGAAAATAATAATAATACTTATTAGCAGGAGAAGCTCGGAGAATAAATAAATATGATAAATTACCAAATTATTATAAATATTGTAATTTTTTTATTTAAAATACAAAATTACAATGATTATTGCATTTTTTTAAATTAAGAATACAACATTTGTATTATAAATTTAAAAACTCTTAAGTAAATCACAAAGATATGATAAATTACAGATTTTTTTTGGAAATTTCAAAATTTTCACTAAGAATTGCAATATTTTCGTTAGAAATGATTAAATTCTTATAAATACCAAACTTTTAATTATAAATTTCAATGTTTAATTTAAATCTGCAATTTTTAGTGGAAAATATAAACGATTTATCCTCAAAGCATATCACTCACAAAGTTATTACTATTTTAATGTAAATTTGCAAAAATTTTGGAGGAAAATGGACAAAATTTTGATTACAATTTAAAATCTTTAATAGAAATTATGAAATTTTAGTTGCAAGCGAATCTTAATATAAAATTTGCAAAATTTTTATGGGCAAATTCAAAATTTTGATTATAATTTGAAAATGAAAGGGTAATTTTCAGCATTATACTTACAAATTTTAATTTTAAATTGCAAAATGTGAATCAGAACATAAAATCCTCATTTGAATTATATAATTTCTATTGAAAATAATAATAATAATAATATTTATTAGCAGGAGAAGTTTGGAGAATAAATAAATATGATTGATAAATTACTAAATTACAATAAATAAATATGATTGATAAATTACTAAATTACAATAAACATTGCATTTTTTTAAAATTAAAAATACAAAATTTGTATTATAACCTTCAAAACTCAAAGTAAATAACAACATATGCTATATTACAGAATTTAGTTGTAAATTTTAAAATTTTCATTAGAAATAACAAAATTCTCGTTGGAAATTATGAAATTCTTATAAACACAAAACTTTTAATTCTAAATTTCAATGTTTAATTTAAACCTGCAATTTTTAGTGGAAAATATAAAGGATTTATCCTCAACGCATATCACTCACAAAGTTATTATTATTTTTATGTAAATTTGCAAAACTTTTAGAGGAAAATAAACAATTTTTATTATAAATAAAAATCTTCAATAGGAATTATAAACTTTTCATTGCAAGCGAATTTAAATATAAATTTGCAAAACTTTTATGGGCCACGACAAAATTTTGATTACAAATCAAAACCCTTGAATAGAAATTTTGAAATTTTCATTGCATGCGAATTTTAATATAAATTTGCAAAACTTTTATGGGCAAATGAATATTGCATTTTTTGTTATTAAATGTACAAGATTTGTATTATAAATTTCAAAACTCAAAATAAATCACAAACATATGATAAATTACAGAATTTAGTTGGAAATTTCAAAATTTTCTTTAGAAATAACCAAATTCTCGTTAGAAATTATGAAATTCTTATAAACACAAAACTTTTAATTCTAAATTTCAATGTTTAATTTAAACCTGCAATTTTTAGTGGAAAATATAAAGGAGTTATCCTCAAAGCATATCACTCGCAAAGTATTAATGTTTTAATGTAAATTTACATAACTATTATGGGAAAATGGACAAAATTTTGATTACAAATTAAAACCTTCAATGGAAATTATGAAATTTGGCATTGCAAAATTTTGATTACAAATTAAACATTGTAGTGTAATATATAAATTTTTCGGCGTGAAGTTAAAATTCTACTCAATTTTTTTCTTCAAAAATTGTGAAAATGTAATTGAAAACTACAAATTATCATGAAAAATTGCAATTTTTTTATTGCAATTGAAGTGAAAATGATTAAGATTATAAAATTTACAACACATGTATAGAATTTTACTGGCAATCAAAATAGTTTACTAAAAATGATGAAATTTTGAATGAAATGAAAAAAATATCCATCGAAAATCATGGAATGTAACTGAACATTGCAAATTTTCGTTTGACATAGCAAAATTTTAATTGCAAATTAAAAACATTGTAGTGCAATATATACATTTTTCGGCATTAAGTTACAATTTTACTGACAACCGCAAATTTTTTACTGAAATTGTGGCATTTTTATTGAAACTTCGTTGCAAGCGACAAATTTTAAGTGCAAATTTTGTACATTTTCCACAAAATTCTCATTGATATTATATCATTTCTTATTATAAATACCAAAATTTTCATAATTTATAATGATTAATGGAACCTGCTAATGTTTAGTTGAACATTATAACGGCTTTCCCCATAAATCATATTCCTTACAATGTTATTAAAAAGTTCATAGAAACTTGCAAAAAATATAATGGAAAGGGAAGGGCGCCATTAGAAAACGATTTTCTCGATTTTTATGTGATTGCCAATTTTTTGCTACCTGTTACACAAATCACAAACAAAGTAATTAACATTCGGCTAGGGTTGTGTGTAATACATACAGAAAAACAACGTAAATTTGCCTAAGGCGCACTACCCCTAGACCACGGGCAGGACAAATCCATCAACCCTTCTCCCGGTGGGACTCCCCCCGGGAGACCGGACCTAATCCTTATTTGTCCCCAATTAAAGTGATGCGTCGTGCACAAGGCCAGGACATGTAGAAGGAATGGGGCTGTTAATTAACGTCTTGTGACTCGCCCTCGTCGACGGCGAGGTGCGGCGGGTGGTGCCCCCACAGGGCTCACCGATGGGGGCGCAAATATTTACGATGCGGACCGCGATGCATGGTAATCGGTATTAATTGCGAATTCTCCGGTGGATCGATCGGCAATTCCACCGGAAACCGGGTGAAACCGCCCCTCGTACGCTCACCTGTGGGGGGCGGCTCGGGGAATACCCGTGAATCACGCGGGCCGTTCTCGGAATTTCCGGCCCCAGCGTATGATATAATTTTGCGGTGTCGTCGTACTTTTCAGTCGCCACTTCCTGGCGCGTCTAAACGAGGGGTGGGGGGTAGATTACCAACTTAGGGGTGGCGATCAAGGATAATTATTATTAACCTCTCTATTTTTGGGAACAGATACATGATTTTTCCAATTTTACCTGCGTTTATTGCCGTTCGACGGTTCTTTGTCGGTACGTCTCAAGTCGGCCCGACAAAGTCGTATAGATTCCCAACTTGGGGGGTGGCGATCACCCTTCCCCCGCCGTCAGCGCCGCCGCCACCAGTTGAGATGTTATCGCTTATTATTATTAGCCGTACACCTTGGGGAGGGGTGCAAAAAGCGCTCCTCGCGGGGGTGGATTAAGAAAATTAACCCGTTTGTATCTATGCAAATGAGACGTCGAGCGACGCCGTTTTTCCATTTCACGGCGACGCGAGTGGAAAACAAAGGCTCTGATTATTACTATTATTGCGTCCGAGATAAGGGATAACGAACGGTGCATTTATTTACCCTTACTTTTATTACGTAACAAGGAAGGTAAGCTCAAATATTAATTACTAAGGGTGTCTTAAATGATAACACCGATATTCACAATACGTGCGTAAATAATATCTATCGTTATGTACCACAACTAGATTTATTTTTTATATTAAGATCATAATTTAGATTAAGACAAAGTACGTGTAATTAACAAACTCCAAAGATAACTCCAAACTCCCAAAGAACAAACTCCAAGTTAACGGACTCCAAACGCCGTAAACTCCATATATCCATCTCCATAGATGCAAACTACATTCTAATCACGTCCAGTTTCACTTTCCATAAAAAATTCTAATAAGCATCTATGTAATGTATCGTTTTTTATAATAATTATCATTCATTGTTTAAAAACCAAGGAGTGAACCTCTGTCAAATAAACACAAGTCATTAAAAGTTTATAAGACTGCTTATTGTACGCGCTAAGCCATTATCCTGAGGTGAAAACTTTCTGTCGGAATACACGTATAAAAAATATTATTATTATTATAATCTTTCTTCTTTTACTCTTTCGGGTGTCGAAGTGAGTAGTTAAGCTATGACAGTTCTAGACCACCAACCGCAGAGATTTCTATTAAATTACAAATACAAATAACGCGAAACCTTTCTGTCGCAATACACGTATAAAAAATATTATTATTATTATCTTTCTTCTTTTACCCTTTCGGGTGTCGAAGTGAGTAGTTAAGCTGTGACTGTTCTAGACCACCACCCGCAGAAATTTCGACTAAATTAGTTCGCGTTGTTAATTCTCGGATTTAATCGACGTTCAAATCACCGCGTTGGGTGGTCTAGAACTATCACAGCTCAACTACTGAAGTGGTGTTATCTTTTCTTCATGTATTTTCTTTTATCATTTGGTTCCACCGTTTCTTGCTATTTCCTTATGCATTGGTTATCCCCCTCTTATTTAATATGTTTTCAATATTTTTGTCCCATTTTTTTTTGTCTTCCGACTCTTCTCTTTCGTCTTATCTTTGTTTCTCATATCTTCTTTGTTTGGTTGTTGTGTTCTCTCCTGATTAGGTATCCCAGCCATGGTAATTGTCTATTTTCTATGTGTTTATTGATAGCCAATTGTATGTAATAAACGCGAAATGCAGTGTTGTAACAGATACATTTAGTTTCGTATCTAGATACAAATACAGATACTTTAGATAAAATGTATCTAGATAAAACTTTAAGTACTCAAGTAAGAATGTATCAATATACGTATCTAGACACTTGAAATGTATCTAGATACTGTATCTAGAAACATTTCAAGTATCTAGATTCATTCTTGCTTGATTTTTCAAGGAAGAATGTATCAAGATACGTATCTAGATCTTGAAATGTATCTAGAAACATTTCAAGTATCTAGATACATTCTTGCTTGATTTTTCAAGCAAGAATGTATCAAGATACGTATCTAGATCTTGAAATGTATCTAGATACTGTATCTAGAAACATTTCAAGTATCTAGATACATTCTTGCTTGAGTACCTAAAGTTGTATCTAGATAAAAAAAATCTGAAGTATTTGTATTTGTATGTTCTGCTAAAAAAATCTATCATCATTTCAATGATGGCTGTAATCATGATAATAGATAAAAAATGATAATAGAAATAATTGATTTATTTTAACACAATGACCAAATTACGAATAATAACTATTTTTTTTTCATAAATTGCAATTTTTTCATCATATTTTTAATTATTCTGTAAAAATGTTATTGCTTTTTACCAATTTTTTTCAATTGTTCTGTCAAATTTCAGTGAATACCAACAATTTTTCATTATGTCACAAATTGTAAAGATTAATGCAAATTTTTCAATTATTCCATTTCTATTACATTTCATGGCTTACTGGAAAATATTCAATTATGAGTTAAAATATAATTATTCTGAAACAAATCTCAATGATTACTGTCAATTTTTCAATTATTTCTATCAAAATTTCAATTTTTGCTATAAAATATTCGACAATTTATCAAAATTTAATCATGATGTTAGAAATTCTAATGCGTACTGCCAATTTTTCAATTATTCTTATTAAAATTTCAATTATTATTTCCATTTTTTTTTTTTTTTTAATTCTGTGAAAATTTTAACAACAAATATTTCAATGACTCGGTCAACATTTCAACATTTCTATTTATCAAAGATTCCTTCAATGTTTCAATGGTTCTATCAAAATTTTACTGATTACTATTAAATATTCCGTCATTAGTGGAAATTTGGTTATTCTGCTAGAAAAACCATTATTTCTATTATCATTTCAATAATTACAGCTGAATTAGCAAATATTTTATCAAAATTTTAATTATTCTATCAGTGTCATTGAAATTTACCAAATTTTTCAATTATTCTATCAAAATTTTAATGAATACCAACAAATATTCAATTATTTCTCAAAATGTAATCATTATGTCACAAATTATAATAATATTTGCAAATTTTTCAACGATTTATATTAAATTTCAAGGCTTACTGTGAATATTCAATTATGAGTGAAGATATAATTATTATGCAACAAATCTCAATGATATGATGAATTGACAGTAATCAATTTTTCAATTATTTCTACCAATATTTCAATGATTGCTATAAAATATTCGATAATTTATCAAAATTTAATCATTATGTTAGAAATTCTAATGCGTACTGCCAATTTTTCAATTATTCTTATTAAAATTTCAATTATTATTTCCAATTATTTTATAGTTTTTTTTAGTTATTCTGTGAAAATTTTAACAACAAATATTTCAATGACTCGGTCAACATTTCTATTTATCAAAGATTCCTTCAATGTTTCAATGGTTCTATCAAAATTTTACTGATTACTATTAAATATTCAGTCATTAGTGGAAATTTGGTCTGCTAGAAAAACCATTATTTCTATTATCATTTCAATAATTACAGCTAAATTGGCAAATATTTTATCAAAATTTTAATTATTCTATCAGTGTCCTTGAAATTTGCCAAATTTTTCAATTATTCTATCAAAATTTTAATGAATACCAACAAATATCCAATTATTTCTCAAAATGTAATCATTATGTCACAAATTATAATGATATTTGCAAATTTTTCAACGATTTATATTAAATTTCCAGGCTTACTGTGAATATTTAATTTAATTTAATGGATTTAATCGACGTTCTAATCGCCGATTTGGGTGGTCTAGAACTGTCACAGCTTAACTACTGAAGTGGTTTTATCTTTTCTTCATGTATTTTCTTTTATCATTTGGTTCCACCTTGTTACTTGCTATTTCTTTCACTTATGCATTGGTTATCCCCCTCTTATTTAATATGTTTTCAATATTTTTGTCCCATTTCTCTTTTGGCCTTTCGACTCTTCTCTTTCCTGTTATAGTATGATTTGTTGTGTTTCGTGCAATTTTCTGAAAATTTGTTGAAATGTTAACTTTTTCAGGATGTGTTGTAAGTTTCGTGCTATTTTCCGAATTTCCAGGAAATGTTAAATTTTGCAAATTTGATGTAAGTTCGTGCAATTTTCTGAAAATTTGAGGAAATGTTAACTTTTGCATGAAAAACAATTTGCTAAATAGAGTAGAATAGAATACTGTTTATTGGTTTATTAACAATAATATTTAACACAGGTCAGTTCAATATAAGGAATTTATTGTCATCTTTGTTAACTTTTGCAGATTTGTTGTAAGTTCGTGCAATTTTCTGAAAATTTGAGGAAATGTTAACTTTTGCATGAAAAACAATTTGCTAAATAGAGTAGAATAGAATCATGTTTATTGGTTTATTAACAATAATGTTTAACACAGGTCAGTTCAATATAAGGAATTTATTGTCAACTTTGTTAACTTTTACAGATTTGTTGTAAGTTAGTGCAATTTTCTGAAAATTTGAGGAAACGTTAACTTTTGCATGAAAAACTATTTGCTAAATAGAGTAGAATAGAATCATGTTTATTGGTTTATTAACAATAATGTTTAACACAGGTCAGTTCAAGATAAGGAATTTATTATTAACTTTGTTAACGTTTACAGATTTGTTATACGTTTCTGGAAATAATCTGAAAAATTGAATTTTTTTTTCAAAATCTTCATGTGTTTACACTCTGTTAAATATTCAGTTATTGCAGTAAAATTTACAATTATTTCAAAATTTCAGAAAATACTGTAAAAACGTGTTTCTATGATTAAAAAAATAAAAAGGTAAATAACACACTTGGTTTAAAGTTTCACAAAACTTATAGAAACACTCTACAACTGTTTCGGTCTCTCGACCATTTTCAAGAGTACAAATTATACTATTATTATTCCATATCAGTGATTACTGTCAAATTTTCAATTATTTCTGTCAAAATTACAAATATTCTGTCAAAATTACGTATAGTCTGTCAAAATTTCAATTATTACTATAAGGTTCTCATGACTTAAGTATTTAAAAAATTGAAACAACTGAAATTTTTAATGGCAAATGTGGCAGCAACAATTGATTAATGTTACTTTAAAAAAATAATGTAATTCCTGCCTAATTTTTAAATATTGCCGTTAAAATTTCAGTAATTACTGTAAAATTTCCAATAATTTCCGTCAAAGTTTCAGTGATTACTGCCAAATGTTCAATTATTTCTGTCAAAATTACAATTATTCTAACAAAATTGCAATATTACTGTCAGCTTTTAATGATTTAAGTACTTAAATAGTTTAAACTAATGACATTTTTTGAGGCAAATGTGGCAGCAACAATTGATTATTATTTCTTTAACGAAATAATGTAATTGCGGTCAAATTTTCAATTATTTCTGTCAGAATTGCATAATTGCCGTAAAATTTTCAGTTATTTTTGTCAAAGTTTCAGAAAATACAGCAAAAACATTTCTGTCAAAGTTTCTGTGATTGAAAAAATAAAAAGGTTATTAACACACATTGTTTAAAGTTTCACAAAACTTACAGAAACACTCTACAATTGTTTCGGTCTCTCGACCATTTTCAAGAGTACAAATTATACTATTATTATTCCAGGTCAGTGATTACTGTCAAATTTTCAATTATTTCTGTCAAAATTACAAATATTCTGTCAAAATTACGTATAGTCTGTCAAAATTTCTATTATTACTATCAGCTTCTCATGACTTAGGTGTTTAAAAAATTGAAACAACTGAAATTTTTAATGGCAAATATGGCAGCGACAATTGATTAAAATTACTTTAAAAAATAATGCAATTCCTGCCTAATTTTTAAATATTGCCGTTAAAATTTTAGTAATTACTGTAAAATTTCCAATAATTTCCGTCAAAGTTTCAGTGATTACTGCCAAATGTTCAATTATTTCTGTCAAAATTACAATTATTCTAATAAAATTGCAATATTACTACAGCTTTTCGTGATTTATTTACTTAAATAGTTTAAACTAATGACATTTGTTAAGACAAATGTGGCAGCAACAATTGATTATTATTTCTTTAACGAAATAATGTAATTGCAGTCAAATTTTCAATTATTTCTGTCAAAATTGCGTAATTGCAGTAAAATTTTCAGTTATTTTTGTCAAAGTTTCAGAAAATACAGCAAAAACATTTCTGTCAAAGTTTCTGTATTTGAAAAAATAAGAAGATAAATCACACACTTTGTTTAAAGTTTCACAAGACTTATAGAAACACTCTACAATTGTTTCGGTCTCTCGACCATTTTCAAGAGTACAAATTATACTATTATTATTCCAGGTCAGTGATTACTGTCAAATTTTCAATTATTTCTGTCAAAATTACAAATATTCTGTCAAAATTACAAGTATTCTGTCAAAATTTCAATTATTACCATCAGCTTCTCATGACTTAGGTATTTAAAAAATTAAAACAACTCAAATTTTTAATGGCAAATGTGGCAGCAACAATTGATTAATATTACTTTAAAAAAATAATGCAAATCCTGCCTAATTTTTAAATATTGCCGTTAAAATTTCAGTAATTACTGTAAAAAATTCCGTCAAAGTTTCAGTGATTACTGCCAAATGTTCAATTATTTTTGTCAAAATTACAATTATTCTAACAAAATTGCAATATTTCTGTCATCTTTTAATGATTTAGGTACGTAAAGTGTTTAAACTAATTACATTTATAATGGCAGATGGGGCTGCAAAAATTAATTATTATTTCTTTAACGAAGTAATGTATTTGCTGTCAAATTTTCAATTATTTCTGTCAAAATTGCGCAATTACTATAAAATTTTCAGTAATTTCTGTCAAAGGTTCAGTGTTTGCTGCCAAATTTCAATTTCATCAATTCTGTCAAAATTACAATTCCTGCCCAATTTTTCATATTTCAGTTAAAATTTCAGCAATTACTGTAGAATTTCCAATATTTTTTTTCAAAGTTTCATTGACTACTGCCAATTGTTTCCCATATATTTGTTTGGTTGTTGTTTTCTCTCCTGATTAGGTGTCCCAGTCATTGTAATTGTCTATTTTCTATATGTCTATTGAGTTCTACGATTTCTAGTTTATTTCTGATGAATGTTTTATTATCATTTTTACTCTATTTCTTTGTTCTTTGTATCTACTTATTACACCATCCTGTTACCAATGTTTCAGTTGAATAATGGCGATTATTACACCACTAGTGGTTTAATATAAAAAAACATTCTTTTAGCAGAGTTTCAGTGAATAATGGCGATTATTACACAACTAGTGGTGTAATATAGAAAAACCATTAAATAATAATAAAAGTATCAAATCAATTGAGTTACACAAAAAATTTACGAATGGAACTATCGGTGAATGCAATTCAACTGCAAAGCAATTACCAATTAACAGCGTACCTCACGTGTAATTACCGATTACAGAGCGCCGTCTCGCTTTCCCAGCTCGCCAATATAATACACTTTTTGCGCCTAATTCCCTAATTGCTCCCGCAGAACTTTTGGCGCGGTTAATTTCGCGCTTTTTATGCGGGCCCCAACGAATAAAAAACACGATGCCTGCCTCGACAGGCGCTTTCTCCTCCAACCCGGAAATCTTGTAAACTACGTAATTTACCCCCGAAGCTGTCAGGCCAAGGCGGAGGCTAATAAAAGCGGAGTTTGCGTCAAACATGGGGGCCCACCCCGAACCCCCCTTGGGCCTTAGTTATGATTCGTTTACGTGCTAATGTGGGCCTAATGAATTCAGAAATTGGACGCGTTAAATGCTGTATGCTCTGGCAATGGTAATTGAAACGGGTGTCCTGTTTGCAAGACGTTTCGAGAGGCATTAAGCCCCCCTTTATGGGATTATGGAGATGGGGTGGTGCCATGATATGCTACTGTATGATAGCTACGAGGAGAATACGGCACAAGGCTGTGAATTTACGTGTTAATATCATTTGCTATTATCGGTTGTCAGTGCTGTACTTACCTCTTAGGAGACCCCTACATCTTGAATGCATAGTTCTATCGGTGTTATATAGAAGAGACCCCAAGATCTTGTCTGCATATTTTTATGGGATGCGTTATATAGGAACTGTCTCGCGAACAGATCTTTTCCAGCCATTACAGACTCGCGTTTCGTTTTTGTTTTTTCCTGTCCGTGAATCGCCGTTTCGACAAAATGTTGACGCAAAGGGTCTCTTCTATATAACAATATAGAAGAGACTTGATCTTGATGGCATACTTTTATAGGATATGTTATACAGAAGATACCCCAAGATCTTGACTGCATACTCTTATGGGATGCGTTATATAAGAACAGTCTCGCGAACAGATCTTTTCCAGCCATAATAGACTCGCGTTTCGTTTTTGTTTTTTCCTGTCCGTGAATCGCCTTTTCGACAAAATGTTGACGCAAAGGGTCTCTTCTATATAGCAATATAGAAGAGACCACAACTCTTGATGGCATACTTTTATAGGATATGTTATACAGAAGATACCCCAAGATCTTGACTGCATTCTCTTATGGGATGCGTTATATAGGAACTGTCTCGCGAACAGATCTTTTCCAGCCATAATAGACTCGCGTTTCGTTTTTGTTTTTCCTGTCCGTGAATCGCATTTTCGACAAAATGTTGACGCAAAGGGTCTCTTTTATATAACAATATGGAAGAGACCACAACATCTTGATGGCATACTTTTATAGGATATGTTATACAGAAGAGACCCCAAGATCTTAACTGCATACTCCTATGGGATGCGTTATATAGGAACTGTCTCGCGAACAGATCTTTTCCAGCCATAATAGACTCGCGTTTCGTTTTTGTTTTTTCCTGTCCGTGAATCGCGTTTTCGACAAAATGTTGACGCAAACAAACCCTCGAAATACTTGGAACATTTTTTTTTCTTGCAGCGGATTGAACTTCCAGGATCTGATGGTCCGCCAGGGGGCCATTGACGCCCCACCGAAGTGTCCGTTCATCCTGGGCTTCGAGTGCGCCGGAGAGATCGAGCAGATCGCCGACGGTGTTGAAGGATTTTCCGTAAGTGACCTACTAGTCCAGTTATATAAACCTCATAAAGCCGATTATAAATGTTGTTCAAAACTTTGTGCCCATCAACTTTACCCAATATAATTTTTTTTCAAAACTTGTGTTGTTCAAAACTTTGTGCCCATCAACTTTACCCGATATATATGTTTTAATGCGGTGTACCGTTTACGAGATAATTGCGAAAAATAACACAGGTTCTGCGTTTGGGGGGTGTTTTTTCAAAATTAAGGGATGAAGCCCCCACCGGGGGAGCGCAAAATCGACGGATATTCTATTCTAGAGCGCTCAAGAGTATGTATACCAAATTTCAAAAATATTTTTTTTTCCCGCCAAAAAGTCTATTTCGACTTTACTACTGTACGCAAGTATACTTACATAGGTACAGCCATCGGAAATTCTAATGTCAGCGTTGTGAGAAGAATCTTTCTTTATCGATAAGCTCTGTCATTTGACCTGTAATGAGGATGTAATGACATCTAGAATGTAATGACAATAATTAAGATCTATTCTATTCTATTCATTGTCGGACTCCACTCATTTGGTAAACGTATGTCCGTTTTGCCATCGTACACATTGGGGCATTAATTTTGAGATAGAATTCCAAGTTTTACAAAATAGTTAATTTCGACCTTACAGGATTCTGTAACACAGAATGTATATTCATTCACCCTGTAATATATGTGCTCGAAATGAGCATGTTAGCTTTAAACCTTCTATCAAATGTCTATCAAATGATAGACCTTGATAGATATTTGATATATATTTTATTTGATTTGATAGACCTCTTTGTCTGGATATGATGGTACACATTATTTTATACCTTACATAAGAAAATTTTTGGCTCCAAAATATAGTCCACGCCAAATAATTTCCAAATTGCACTTTTACGACTACCGCCTTTAATAGCATTATTGACCTACTGTATGAATCTGGGAAGCCCAATTACAATGGGGTTCTGCCAAGAAAACAAACTAGTCATTAAGAATACCTTCTACAAACCCCCAAAACGACGATTATACACCTGGAAAGCACCTGGAGACACAAAAAACAAGGTAATTAGTAATCAAATAGATTACATAACTATAAACAACCGGTACAAAAATGCAATTACATCAGTAAAACCATACCCAGGCGCGGATGTTGGGTCAGATCACAACCCACTAGTCCCCAAATTCCGAATTGGACTTGAAAGAGTTCAGAAGACAACACAGAAAAAACAAATAGATGGTAGTCTACTAAAAGACCTAAACATAAAGCAAAAAACAAATGAATATCCAATTATAACTCAAAAAGATCAAGGAAATCGACAAATGAACAAATGAATGACAAATTCCGAATTAGACTTGAAAGAGTTCAGAAGGCAACACAGAAAAAACGAATAGGTGGTAGCCTACTAAAAGACCAAACCAAAAAACAATTGAATATCCAATTAAAACTCAAAAAGATCAAGGAAATCGACAAATGAACAAATTAATGACGAATTCCGAATTAGACTTAAAACTTCAGAAGACAACACAGAAAAAACGAATAGATGGTAGCCGACTGAAAGACCAAAACATAAAGCAAAACACAAATGGATATCCAATTATAACTCGAAAAGATCAAGGATATCGACAAATGAACAAATTAATGACAAATTCCGAATTAAAGTTGAAAGAGTTCAGAAGACAACACAGAAAAAAACGAATAGATGGTAGCCGACTAAAAGACCAAAACATAAAGCAAAACACAAATGGGTATCCAATGAAAACTCAAAAGATCAAGGAAATCAACAAATGAACAAATTGATGTTAAATTCCGAATTAGACTTAAAAGAGTTCAGAAGACAACACAGAAAAAACGAATAGATGGTAGAAGAGTTCAGAAGACAACCCAGAAAATACGAATAGATGGTAGCCGACTGAAAGACCAAACCATAAAGCAAAACACAAATGGATATCCAACTAAAACTCAAAAAGATCAAGGAAATCGACAAATGAACAAATTAATGACAAATTCAGAATTAGACTTAAAAGAGTTCAGAAGACAACACAGAAAAAACGAATAGATGGTAGAAGAGTTCAGAAGACAACCCAAAAAATACGAATAGATGGTAGTCGACTGAAAGACCAAACCATAAAGCAAAAAACAAATGGATATCCAATTAAAACTCAAAACGATCAAGGAAATCGAGACAGAACTTGATGTGGAAACACACTGGACCAAAATCAAAGAAGCTTTATTGGAACCGGCAAAGAAATCGGCAAACCGGTAAACCTGGAAAAAGAAAAATTGAAAGAAGGAAGAGAATGGATGACTGATGAAATTATGGGGCTTATGAACAAAAGATAAAAAATAGGGAGAAGGAAAGAATACATGCTGTGGAAATGAAATACCTGAGACAAACGAAAGGAATAACAAAATTCGACAAAGATCAGAAGCTCAGTAATAAGCAATGAACTAGAAATAGAATCGACCCTGGAATTTATTGAAAGGAGGCAGTTAGGATGGTGGGGTCACATGCACAGGATGAAAGAAGATAGACAACAAAAACTTGTGTGCGAAGCAAAATTCAAGAAGACAGGAGGTGAGAGGTCACATGTACAGGATGAAAGAAGATAGACAACCAAAACTTGTGTGGGAAGCAAAATGCAAGAAGACCGGACGAGGTAGACCAAAGAAAACCTAGGACGACACGATTAAAGAGATATTAACAAAACGAGGACCAACAACGATACAGGCAAAGAACATCACAAACGACCGAAAGAAATGGAACAAATTTATAGAAAACTAATGGAAAGAAGAAAATGAGAAATGTACAGAAAAACACCTACACTAATTGGTAGAAGGTGTAATGATAAATATATATGAACAAAAGAAGAACATATATAGACAAGAACATGGAGCAATACAAAGAACTTCAGAGAAATCGGGAACAAAAGCAAAGCAAAGCAAAAAAGTATGGCTCGAGGAAAAATGTAGGGAAATCTAAAATCTTGGAGCCAAGTGATGATGCATTCAATATGCACAAGAATGTAAAGGAAGTCAGTGACAGAAGAAGTAGAAAACAGGAGTCTATGCTCACAGACCTTTCAAGCCAACTGAAAGACCAAAACATAAAGCACAAATGAATATCCAATTAAAACTCAAAAAGATGAAAGAAATAGAGACGGAACTTGATGTGGAAACACACTGGACAAAAATCAAAGAAGCTTAATTGGAACCGGCAAAGAAACACCTGGAAAAAGCAAAATTGAAAGTAGGAAGAGAATGGATGACTGACGAAATTATGAGACTTATGAACAAAAGAAGAACATATATAGACAAGAACATGGAGCAATACAAAGAACTTAACAGAGAAATCGGGAACAAAATACGCAAAGCAAAAAAGTATGGCTCGAGGAAAAATGTTGGGAAATCGAAAATCTTGGAGCCAAGTATGTTGCATTCAATATGCACAAGAATGTAAAGGAACTCAGTGACAGAAAAAGTAGAAAAAAGGCGTAAATAAATACTCACAGACTGTCAAGGCAACATTATCGTCAATATAAAGGACAAACTAAAGCTTGGCAAGAATACGTGCAAGAACTTTTTGAAGACGACAAGTGACAGAAGAAGTAAAGCTTGGCAAGAATACGTGCAAGAACTTTTTGAAGACGACAAGTGACAGAAGAAGTAGAAAACAGGCGTACATGCTCACAGACCGTCAAGGCAACATTATCGTCAATATAAACGACAAACTAAAGCTTGGCAAGAATACGTGCAAGAACTTTTTGAAGACGACAAGTGACAGAAGAAGTAAAGCTTGGCAAGAATACGTGCAAGAACTTTTTGAAGATGACAAGTGACAGAAGAAGTAAAGCTTGGCAAGAATACGTGCAAGAACTTTTTGAAGATGACAAGTGACAGAAGAAGTAGAAAACAGGCGTACATGCTCACAGACCGTCAAGGCAACATTATCGTCAATATAAACGACAAACTAAAGCTTGGCAAGAATACGTGCAAGAACTTTTTGAAGACGACAAGTGACAGAAGAAGTAAAGCTTGGCAAGAATACGTGCAAGAACTTTTTGAAGATGACAAGTGACAGAAGAAGTAAAGCTTGGCAAGAATACGTGCAAGAACTTTTTGAAGACGACAAGTGACAGAATAAGTAGAAAACAGGCGTACATGCTCACAGACCGTCAAGGCAACATTGTCGTCAATATAAAGGACAAACTAAAGCTAGGCAAGAATACGTGCAAGAACTTTTTGAAGATGACAAGTGACAGAAGAAGTAAAGCTTGGCAAGAATACGTGCAAGAACTTTTTGAAGATGACAAGTGACAGAAGAAGTAAAGCTTGGCAAGAATACGTGCAAGAACTTTTTCAAGACGACAAGTGACAGAAGAAGTAGAAAACAGGCGTACATGCTCACAGACCGTCAAGGCAACATTATCGTCAATATAAAGGACAAACCAAAGCTTGGCAAGAATACGTGCAAGAACTTTTTGAAGATGACAAGTGACAGAAGAAGTAAAGCTTGGCAAGAATACGTGCAAGAACTTTTTGAAGACGACAAGTGACAGAAGAAGTAAAGCTTGGCAAGAATACGTGCAAGAACTTTTTGAAGATGACAAGTGACAGACGAAGTAAAGCTTGGCAAGAATACGTGCAAGAACTTTTTGAAGACGACAAGTGACAGAATAAGTAGATAACAGGCGTACATGCTCACAGACCGTCAAGGCAACATTATCGTCAATATAAAGGACAAACCAAAGCTTGGCAAGAATACGTGCAAGAACTTTTTGAAGACGACAAGTGACAGAAGAAGTAAAGCTTGGCAAGAATACGTGCAAGAACTTTTTGAAGATGACAAGTGACAGAAGAAGTAAAGCTGGGCAAGAATACGTGCAATAACTTTTTGAAGACGACAAGTGACAGAATAAGTAGACAACAGGCATACATGCTCACAGACCGTCAAGGTAACATTATCGTCAATATAAAGGACAAACCAAAGCTTGGCAAGAATACGTGCAAGAACTTTTTGAAGACGACAAGTGACAGAAGAAGTAAAGCTTGGCAAGAATACCTGCAAGAACTGTTTATGAAGATGACAAGTGACAGAAGAAGTAAATCTTGGCAAGAATACGTGCAAGAACTTTTTGAAGACGACAAGTGATAGAAGAAGTAGACAACAGGCGTACATGCTCACAGACCGTCAAGGTAACATTATCGTCAATATAAAGGACAAACTAAAGCTTGGCAAGAATACGTGCAAGAACTTTTTGAAGACGACAAGTGACAGAAGAAGTAAAGCTTGGCAAGAATACGTGCAAGAACTTTTTGAAGATGACAAGTGACAGAAGAAGTAAAGCTTGGCAAGAATACGTGCAAGAACTTTTTGAAGACGACAAGTGACAGAAGAAGTAGACAACAGGCGTACATGCTCACAGACCGTCAAGGTAACATTATCGTCAATATAAAGGACAAACTAAAGCTTGGCAAGAATACGTGCGAGAACTTTTTGAAGACGACAAGTGACAGAAGAAGTAAAGCTTGGCAAGAATACGTGCAAGAACTTTTTGAAGATGACAAGTGACAGAAGAAGTAAATCTTGGCAAGAATACGTGCAAGAACTTTTTGAAGACGACAAGTGACAGAAGAAGTAGACAACAGGCGTACATGCTCACAGACCGTCAAGGTAACATTATCGTCAATATAAAGGACAAACTAAAGCTTGGCAAGAATACGTGCAAGAACTTTTTGAAGATGACAAGTGACAGAAGAAGTAAAGCTTGGCAAGAATACGTGCAAGAACTTTTTGAAGATGACAAGTGACAGAAGAAATAAAGCTTGGCAAGAATACGTGCAAGAACTTTTTGAAGACGACAAGGGACAGAAGAAGTAGAAAACAGGCGTACATGCTCACAGACCGTCAAGGCAACATTATCGTCAATATAAAGGACAAACAAAAGCTTGGCAAGAATAGTGCAAGAACTTTTTGAAGACGACAAGTGACAGAAGAAGTAAAGCTTGGCTAGAATATGTGCAAGAACTTTTTGAAGATGACAAGTGACAGAAGAAGTAAAGCTTGGCAAGAATACGTGCAAGAACTTTTTGAAGACGACAGAAATCAACCCTCCTTCGAAAACGTGCAAGTGGAGACAGGTCCAGGAATAACAGAAGAAGAAGTGATACATGTTATAAAATCAGCAAAGAACCAAAAGGCGCCATGAAGTACCATCAGAACTACCCCAGCTGATACAAAGTGACCCGGTTCATGTACTGGTGAATTTGTTCAACAAGATCTACAGGACCGGCAGAAGACTGGTTACTGTCAACTTTTAATAATAATTTTATTATTATCTTCTATTATCGTTCTTTATCCATTCTCCTAACTCCGACCTAACTCAAGAAATAAGAATAAGGATCGAAAAAGCCCGTGCTGCGTTCGTGAGCATGAAACGCTTTTTCTGTACTTACGACATAAATCATACTGCTCTTTGGTATGGAGGCATGGACATTGAATAAGAGCGAGACTAATAAACTAGAAGCCTTCCAGATGTGGGTTTATCAGAGGATACTTGGGATGTCATGGGTCGACAAAATTACTAATGCTGAGATCCTCAGGAGAATGGATATAAACGAGAAATCTTAATAACCATCAAAGGACGGAAACTTGAGTACTTGGGCCACGTAATGAGAGGACAGAAATCATTAACTGCTCTCATTAACAGAAATACCAACTACTGGTGTTGATCATGCAGGGAAAGATCCAAGGAGGGATCTTTGGAAGATCCAAGGAACGATCTTTGGAAGATTCAAGGAAGGATCTTTGGAAGATCCAAGGAAGGATCTTTGGAAGATCCAAGGAAGGATCTTTGGAAGATCCAAGGAAGGATATTTGGAAGATCGAAGGAAGGATCTTTGGAAGATCCAAGGAAGGATCTTTGGAAGATCGAAGGAAGGATCTTTGGAAGATCCAAGGAAGGATCTTTGGAAAATCCAAGGAAGGGTCTTTGGAAGATCCAAGGAAGGATCTTTGGAAGATCCAAGGAAGGATCTTTGGAAGATCCAAGGAAGAAGTATTGGACGTCGACGTACATCTTGGCTACGAAATCTCAGAGAGTAGTTCTAGTGCACATCTACCGAATTGTTCAGAGCAGCTGTTTCAAAAATAAGAATAGCATTGATGATTGCCAAACTTCGCAGTGGAGAAGGCACTTAAAGAAGAAGAAGCGGCATTATCACTTTTACCCATAAAACCCGAATCCCACCCTTTGTCCTATCGTACTGGACAACACAAATGCCATCTTTATGAACATCCTAGCTCACTCATTTAAGTACGATAGTAAGCTTACAAATGTCCAGCGGTAAGCGTCCTGAGGCAAAGGTACTTTGGTAACCCCTTCGTGGTACCAAAGATGGTCAGCAGCTTTGCACCCTAAGAGATTCTGGACTTTTTTAAAGGAACAAGACTTATGGATGAAAGCCTAGTCCACAGGGGAAAGCACAAGAGGACTACCCATAAAACCCGAATCCCACCCTTTCTCGTATCGTACTGGACAACAGAAATGCCATCTTTATGAACATCCTAACTCACTCATTGAGGTACGATAGTAAGCTTACGTCGAATGCCCAGCGATAAGCGTCCAGAGGCAAAGGTACTTTGGTAACCCCTTCGTGGTACCATAGATGGTCAGCAGCTTTGCACCCAAAGAGATTCTGGACTTTTTTTAAGGGAACAAGACTCATGGATGAAAGCCTAGTCCACAGGGGAAAGCACAAGAGGACTACAGAGGCCAAAGTGCTAAGGGGCTTTAAGGAACCTACCCAAGAGTACGCCCGTGTACTTTGGTAACCCCTTCGTGGTACCAAAGATGGTCAGCAGCTTTGCACCCAAAGAGATTCTGGACTTTTTCAAAGGAACAGGACTCATGGATGAAAGCCCAGTCCACAGGGGAAAGCACAAGAGGACTTCAGAGGCTAAAGTGCTAAGGGGCTTTAGGGAACCTACCCAAGAGGAAAAAAACCTTACGTCCCAGAGTAATGTGGTTGCTTATTCCAAAGCATTTGAGTAGGTAGAATTTCAATTTCGATTCTACCGTATGAATCAATATCAAACTAATACCAAAGATACCTACCGTATGAAACTTTAAGAGTCAAAAGAGAGCTTCAGTTCCCTAGGTTGAAATGGGGAATTTTTAATAATAGCGAACTAATTAATATTTTAAATCGTGCCGAATTACATCTCCGCTGCCTCTCATCGTGCATATTTCATAGCCACCCCCAAGACGTGGGGGGGGGGAGGGGTCCTTGGATGCCTGAAATGTATACGACCCGAGCGGCCTCCCTGCTCGCCACCCCCTTGAGGCGGGGGGGTCGTTCCATCCCCCCATTTCGCCCGCACTTTTTGCCCTCAACCTTCCGCCTTTTTGCGCTCGTGCAGTATTTACGAAGAGGTCCTACGCGCCGGCCTGATTGCATTGCGTGTGCCGCTCACCCCTTCCGAGGGCCCCCCGCCCCCCGTGTCGCCGCCGCCCCCGTTTCGCGGTCGTAAAAGGAACCGGGGGCGAGTTTTATGTGCCTCGCCGAGCGAAGGCCCCCCTGCACCCTCGTGCCTATTCCTGACCCATTAGATCGATATCGCTTTCACCTTGTTCCAGAAAGCAGGAGGGTGCGATGAAGGGAGGTCGGCCGGGGAGGGAGGGGTCTTCGTGGTTTGTAATTTTTGCAAGGAAACTGCAAAAATTACGCAATTGCATTAAATATATAGAATTTTGTACCTTTTTAATGGGGGGCGAAGGCACGTACAGCTACGGATTCTGGGAATGACGCGATTTGTAAGACCGAGCAAGCTGCTGTCCTTGTATGCCGTGCCCCTATCGTGCCGTACCAGACAAGGACAGCAGAAGTTTAATTTTATCATCCTTTTAGACTTCTTGTTCCAGTGCCTCACAGGAGGTTGGCTATCATATGTGTTGGCTATCATATGTTTGAACTTGTTCCGATCTTGTGCGAAGCTCTCCTTACGATTCCCAGTTTTCCTTCAGTTCTCCCTTAGAGCTAAGATGTTCATAAATATGGCATTTGTGTTGTCCATTACGATAGGAGAAAGGGTGGGAAAGGGTTTTATGGGAAAAGTGACAATGCCGCTTGTAGCTATGTAAGTGGGCTTCCCAGATTCATACAGCAGGGCAGTAATGCTATTAAAGGCGGTAGTCGTAAAAGTGAAATTTGGAAATTATTTTGCGTGGACTATATTTTGCAGCGAAACTTTTCTTATGTAAGCTATAAAATAATGTGTACCATCATATCCAGACAAAGAGGTTTATCAAATTTGCAAATCATTCTATGGGGACATACCCCTAAGTTAAAAATATTACGTTCACCGGAAAATTTTCCCGGAATCCTAGATATCTGGATACCGCGAAAATTTTACCGGCGCGGTTAAGTTAGTGTTAGGAATAAATTTGGTGTTAATCAAAAGTGTTATACATACATTCGAATATTGAGAAAATTAGTGCGCAAAGTTTACATCTACGTAAAAATATATATTTTCAGAATGTAAGCTCGCTCAATTTTTGTTTATTGAGAAAATTTGTGGGCAAAGTTTACATCATAAGTCGCATGCATTCGCAGATGGGCAATAATAATAATGCCCCTCTCCTCTCAATCTCACTAGTAATAGTTCAGGGGCCTATGGTAAAATAAAAGTGTAATTGGGTCAGAATTCTCTGTCAAAAATTATGACAGTAACCAATTACGTCATAGGTGGAGGAGTAGTACGGATTATTATTATTATCAACGAAAAAAAATGCAAAGCCTGCTTCATTTTTTCCCAATTTTTTTTCTAGATTGGCGATAAGGTCGTCGCCTTGCCCGAGTTCAGGGCATGGGCCGAGCTGGTGGCCGTCCCCGCGAAGTACGTCTTCAAGCTGCCCGAGGGCATGTCGCCGCTGGACGCCACCGCCATCACCATGAACTACACCGTCGCCTACATCCTCCTCTTCGAGATGGCCGGCCTGTCCCAGGGCAAGAGCCTGCTGGTTCACTCCGCCGGAGGCGGCGTGGTGAGTACACAGATGAATTTTTAATCTTCCGCCTTTGCGCCTCTCGAGGATCTCTGGAGATTTGTTTGCAAGAGCAACGGCTTGGGGCGGCGGGTTTACTTTCCGTATCAGATCAACATTATGCGGTCAATGTTTTGATAGGACTAGGAGTTAGTTTTGGGCGTACGACGGGGTTATGGTAATCACGTGGAAATGTGAGCCACCCTCGTTTGGATTATAAATAAATTGCATATTGTTAATTACACCAGGCGTGTGGCGAAGAGGCTAGAATAGAATAGAATATATTTTCATGCCTGTCCTCATACGACTTACACAAGACAAATTAATGAATTAGTTACATATTAAACAGATATCTACAATAGAACACTACAATACAATGTGTCACGGTCCAAAATGACCCATGGCCGTTAATGAGCATTTCGTCGATTTATCGTACCACCAGCGCCCATCACTCGTCTATGATGGGCTGAAATGGCAGAACTGAACCGCGCAGGACTGAAATGGTCGCGCATAAGCAAAAAACTTCGTACAAGGGTTGTTTTCTGGGTTCGCTACGTTAATTGCGGGACGTGTGCGGTGATTTGGCCAAATTAGCGTAGTTGCGTGAAGCGGAACGCTGGTATATAAAGGAAGTCATTCTTTCGGGGCGCCCTTGTCTTCTAGAGTGTAGGCCTTTCATGCAGCGTTTGATCCCATCTACTCGTAAGCACAAATGTTACAATTCGCAAAAAAAAAACACTTACCGTTCGCAACTTATAAATCAGTTAAACCGCCATTTCGTGTCCGTTTTCTGGACACTGTTAGTTTCACATCTCGTAGAAATTGTGCAGAACTGGAGAAATCTTCGTCCTCCACTCGCTTCTTGCAAGGGTATGAAGTATAGGCTCTGAGTGTTACTTTATATTGGTGAGGGGTAGTTGTTGCTGCGGGTCCTGGAAATATTACGTCCATAAAGAGAGATTACGCAGTCGGCAGGGAATAAGCCAGAGGAAACTGCTAATAACTCGGGAGGTCCCGACGTGAGTTCCTCCTGCGTCCAAGAAAATCGATAGACAATTCTCTGGGCAATTTTAGAACAAGTCTGTGAAATAATTGCGTTGCCGCGAAATCTGATCTTGTGATAAAGTAGTTAAAATCAAATTTCGGAGCACAACCACAAAAGCAATACCGTCAAGAAATGTTGTTTGCTGCAAAACATGTGCAGATTCGGAGATTAGGATTCGAAAATATTTATATTTTCAAAATTATTGTGAAAAACAGAAACATGATAAAAGCGTGTGATCACTTCCATTTCATTATTCTCAATTATTCACCCATTCGATTACATTGTTGTTTTAATGATGAGATTCAATACACATATGGAGCATTTTAATAACGCGAATTGGAAAAAATATTTTTTGAAATTCACATTATTCAAATGCTCATTATGTATTTTGAATCTCATCGTTAAAACTACACTTTAGTCGAATGGGTGAATAAAATGTTTACATTTTCACTGTATTCACTATAACCATTGACAACGTGAATAAAGTAAAAAATAGGTAAATTCGCACTATCCTTGAAATTTTTGTTGTCACCTGACAATATGACACTTCACGCAAATTTTTCAATTCTGATCACGAATTAGAGAAAATCTTGTATGATACACGTGAATAAAGCAATTTTATTCACTTATACCATAAATAGCTAATGTGTCAGTTGGTCTAAATATGACTCACATTTAAAAAAAATGTCCAAATCTAATTTTAGTTTCAAAGTACTATTTGTAACTTAATCTTCAAAAAAATATGCTGCTGAAAATCTTTCATCCACGGTTTTTGAAATACTTATTTTAATCTGTAATTATTTGAATTAATGTTATTGTTCATAGAAAATTTTAATATCAACAGTAAAACTAAATAATTGCATTAAATATTTGTTTAGAATTAGAAAATAGCTATTTATGTTATAAGTGAATAAAATTTTGTTTATTCACGTGTATAATACAAGATTTTTTTCTAATTCATCAGAATTGAAGAATTTGCGTAAAGTGTTATATTGTCAGCGTATTTACGTATTTATTTTACGTATTTTTTACTTTATTCACGTTGTCAATAGTTATAGTGCATAAAGTGAAAATGTAAACATTTTATTCACCCATTTGATTAAAGTATTGTTTTAATGACGAGATTCAATATATATAATGAGCAGTTAATGCGAATTGGAAAAAAATGGTGAATAAAATGTTTACATTTTCACTTTATTCACTATACTATAACTATGGACAACGTGAATAAAGTAAAAAAATAGGCAAATTCGCACTACCCTTGAAATTTTCGTTGTCATCTGACAATGTAACACTTCACGCATATTCTTCAATTCTGATAACGAATTGAAAAAAAATCTTGTATGATACAAGTGAATAAAACAACTTTATCCACTCGGAAATATTATTGTACTCGACTTACACTATTTTTTCGTGGATAAAATTCGACTTTATTCACTTATACCATAAATAGCACAAATAAATACTATTAAAAATTTGAACAGATTTTTGACAGCATTTCGGATGCGTTTCTGCTATTTTGAATCTTACATTTTCCCAAATCTTCTTAAAATCGTTGTGTACGGCTTCTGAACGGCTTGTTCCCGGAACTTCCCTAATCCATTACCCTCATGTTTGCAAACTTGTTTAATATGGTAAAATATACCATGCATTTTTCGGTTAAGTTATGTCCAGTTGAATAATATAATTCTTAAAATGTTTGATAAAATTTTTAAAATCACTCGGCCAACTGTTTCCATAACATGATTTAACAATTTTTCAAAGATACACAAACACTAAACATGTTTCAAATAGTTAAGAGAGCACATTGAATGTAAAACATATGAACATCATATCAACCTTAGAACATCCTTAGAAGGGTTCTTTTTGCAAATGCCAAACTTTTGGGAAGACTTCTGGGAAGTCTTTGTTCATAGTAATATAAATAATATTAGTAACGCCAAAAAAATATACAATTCTCCAGAGGATGTATCTTCTTTGCCAATATCCATCATTAAGTGTATTTCTGGAGGTGAAATTATTTATAGAATTACTGCGTTTTCAGCTGATTTTTCAGATGGTTTCAGATGATTAAATGATGGGACGAAAAATACAGTTGCCAAAGTGGCCAATTATTATATATTTTTTTTTTAATATTGCTCCTTAAAGATCTTAAAATACCGTTATTGAGCAAATGATATTTATTAATATGTGCAAGAATATTGAAATATTTTATTCAAATTAATTAGTTCCTGCAGCTTTACGTAGCTCTGATGCTAATTATTATGCTAAAATCCAAAGCTAAATTGTAGTCTTGCAAGCTAGTCTATAATAGCTATTTATGGTATAAGTGAATAAAATTTCCTTATTCACGTGTATCATACAAGATTTTTTTAAATTCGTTATCAGAATTGAAGAATTTGCGTACGAAAATTTCAAGGATAGTGCGAATTTACCTATTTTTTTTACCTTATGTTGTCAATTGTTATAGTGAATAAAGTGAAAGGTGAAAAGATTTTATTCACCCATTCGATTAAAGTGTAGTTTTAACGATGAGATTCAATATACATAATGAGCATTTTATGTCTTTATTTACTGAATCTTTTTTATTGAGGTTTACAGTATCAGAGGTATTTTCTGAAATAATATTTTCTTCGATTGTAAGCTGCTGTTTTTGCATTAATATTAAAGTGGCAACTTTTTCGAGAAGTAATTTTAAAAATAATAAATAATAAAAACAAATTTTAACTTTGAGAGGAAAATATAGCAATATTATTTAGCAATATTTTTAGTTAAAATTAAAATAATATTAGATAAAAATATGCATGTGTTTGAAACTCCATCGGTAAAAAAAATTTAAATGTTACATTTATTTAAAAATGAATATCAAGAAATAGTTCAAAATTGAAATTGAATTGAAATTGAAATAGTTCAAAATAACTCAAAATTGGACTTGGTCTTTTTTTTTTTATACATAAGTCATGGTTTGGCGAACTGTGGTGTAAAATGAACGCATCATATTGCTCACCTTTTGACAGATGACATATTACCTACGAACACGCTCACCTTTTGACAGATGACACATTGCAAACACGTTTTTGACAGATGACATGTCACAAACACCCTCACCTTTTGACAGATGACATCCAAAAAAACCTCAATTTTATGACTGATGATAGTTCATCGGTAGTCCATCGTCCATCGGTAAAAAAAATTTAAATGTTACATTTATTTAAAAATGAATAGCAAGAAATAGTTCAAAATTGAAATTGAATTGAAATTGAAATAGTTCAAAATAACTCAAAATTGGACTTGGTCTTTTTTTTTATACATAAGTCATAGTTTGGCGAACTGTGGTGTAAAATGAGCGCATCATATTGCTCACCTTTTGACAGATGACATATTACCTACAAACACGCTCACCTTTTGACAGATGACACATTGCAAACACGTTTTTGACAGATGGCATATCACAAACACCCTCACCTTTTGACAGATGACATCCAAAAAACACCTCCATTTTATGACTGATGATATTTAGCACAAGTTTTTTTCAACACTCTCCAAACCAACTTGTTGCTAGCTCATCTGCTCTCACGTCTCTGTCTAACAGATCGTTTTTGAGAAATGACATATCACAAACACCCTCACCTTTTGACAGATGACAACCAAAAAACACCTCCATTTTATGACTGATGATATTTAGCACACGTTTCTTTCAACACTCTCCAAACCAACTTGTTGCTAGCTCATCTATTCTCACGTCTCTGTCTGACAGATCGTTTTTTTACAGATGACATATCACGAACACCCTCACCTTTTGACAGATGACATCCAAAAAAACATCCATTTTATGTCTGATGATATTTAACACACGTTTCTTTGAACACTCTCCAAACCAACTTGTTGCTAGCTCATCTGTTCTCACGTCTCTGTCTGACAGATCGTTTTTTGACAGATGACATTTCACAAACACCCTCACCCTATGACAGATGACATCCAAAAAACACCTCCATTTTATGACTCATGATATTTAGCACACGTTTCTTTCAACACTCTCCAAACCAACTTGTTGCTAGCTCATCTACTCACGTCTCTGCCTGCCCATCGCATAACTTCCGCCCTTGACAGATGACACATTGCAAACACGCTCACCTTTTGACAGATGACACATTACAAACACGCTCACCTTTTGACAGATGACACATTGCAAACACGATTACCTTTTGACAGATGACACAGTACAAACACGTTTTTGACAGATGACATATAACAAACACCCTCACCTTTTGACAGATGACATAACAAACACCCTCACCTTTTGACAGATGACATATAACAAACACCCTCGCTTTTTGACAGATGACATATAACAAACACCCTCCCCTTTTGACAGATGACATATAACAAACACCCTCGCCTTTTGACAGATGACATCCAAAAAACACCTGCATTTATGATGATATTTAGCACACGTTTCTTTCAACGCTCTCCAAAGCAACTTGTTGCTAGCTCATCTATCCTCACGTCTCTGCCCATCGCATAACTTCCGCCCAGGCTACGGAAGTTATGATTAACGCGAGGGAAACACATCGATTTCTCTGTGGAATTGTAATCCAACGCTGGAACTCGTTGTAATTTATGGAGTTAAAGCCGGTCGGGTTTGCTGTTGGAAACGCAGGAACGTAATTAGTTGCAATCGAGTTATCCGCGGGAGGCGGCTGCGGAATTATCAGGAAAATTTAATTTCCCTGCTTTCGCGCGGTAAATCAGTTATTCACGACCGCCAAAGCGAAAATTGCGCCTTGATTCCCGCCGGTGGATTTACCTTGTAAAGTTGTGTTTTGTTTTTGCGCCCTCTTTTGTTTTCAAGCGCCGCAATTACGTGCTGTTAAAGTTAATTAAGCGTCTGGAGAAATGTTTGGCTAGTAGACTCGCACAGTAATTACGGCGAATGAAAAAGGCATTCATTGCGATCGCGATAGTCATCGTAAGCTTGCCACAATTCATCGCGACAGAGACGTAGTTTACTTCTATCATAACTTCTACAAAGTATTGTAAACGTGCGAAATGTTGCAATAATTCATTGGAACTCTTTTGTTACGAGGTTTATCAACAACAATGTTCTATAAACTGTTCATGCGTTTAAATGGTAAATATATAAGTACTCCAATTAAAATATAAATACAAATCCAAAACCACCAAATAATAATAATTCGAATGTATTAGGAAATACATAATAATAATAATTCAAATGTATTATGAAATACATAATAATAATAATTCGAATGTATTATGAAATACATAATAATAATAATACATTAGTTCATTGTGTGGTTAGTATAGGAAGTGACATATTGCCGGCCGATGCGGTAAATTATGTTCGAGGCGTTAGCCGAGGACAGCAAACCGAAGAGGCCGGGAAGGTTCTTCATGTACACACAGAAACATGAACACATTTTTCTCCCATCGCTATATATTTGCAAGCCTATCTTACGGAAGTTGCAAAATTTTGATGCCATCGAAGATTTCTAACAAATAACTAAACTTTCAAACAAATAATAATAAAAAATGAACTAAGGTTGTGACGTGCCTGAAGGGCTATCAGCGCGTTAGGCCGCGGAGCGGGTGGAAGGACCCTTCGAAGCAGCGACGAGGGCCAGGCTCTCGATGTCGGAGAGTGGGGGGGGGGGGGGGTTAAAAATGCTCCACGTAATTTTAACCTCGCCACTACTTCGTCACAAAGGGGGGTCCACCCAGGGTAATGAGAGTAATTTATCAAAATTAACTAAGGTTATGAACAAGTATTGAAAATTTGAAACGAATTATGGTTTTTTTTTTTTTTATAAATGACTGTTAGATAGATGGCCTGAGGTGTTCTGTTTCGAGTTTACCATCCACTCCAAATCCATTCCACTGTACATTCGCAAATCTCCGAGGGGAAATTTGATCGCTTGATAATTCCAAAAACGTTATTTTTTTGCGCGCAATTATTCGACTGTTAATTAAATTATCATTCTTGGTTCTAATAATATAGATTCCTGCTAACGAAGGCAATCTGAGAAAGGGAAAGTCCCAAGGGGGCGATGATATGTGTTCGCTTAATCCCGGCATCCTCTCTTATTTTTATCGACTTGTAGCATTCCTCTGGAAAGTAATACTGATTTGTAGGAATGCCTCGGAAGTTACGCAGGGGTCGAGTTTCCTCGAGTTCGCGAAAGCCCCTGGGTTTTCGGGTGGGTTTCCGATTGATGAATTGGCAGACTGCCAGCAGGCAATCGGAACTTGTTGATTGTGAGCTGGGGGCGCTTTAAGAGAGCGGAACCCCAAAATAGCTCAACGGCTATCACGAAGGTGGCACATTCACTGATTGTTTGTATGGGGGCACAACGAACATTTATGACTGACCTGTGAACTAACTACTACAGCATAGTTCATTTTTTCTACGACATAGAACAATGCACCTATTTGTTGGCGATTTATTCATAGGTTATTAAATGTAGTACGCTGTGAATGACTGTTTTCATTTCAGTATAGCTGCAACTTCACCCCGTGCACAATATGCATCTTGTGCACTGTGTGAAAGTTAGTAAGTTTTGTACATTGTGAATGACCCTTTTCATTTGAGTATAGCTGCACCTTCACTCCGTGCACAATATGCATTTTGTGCACAGCGTGAAAGTTATTATATGTCGTATATTGCGAGTGACTTTCCGTTTCAGTATAGCTGCAACTTCACCCCGTGCACAATATGATTTTGTGCACAGGGTGAAACTTGTGCATTGTTCATTATGAATGACTCTTTTTGTTTCAATATAGCTGCAACTTCACCCCGTGCACAATATGCATCTTGTGCACTGGGTTAAAGTTATTAATTGTTGTACATTGTGAATGATTCTTCATTTCAGTATAGCTGCAACTTCACCCCGTGCACAATACGATCTTCTGCACAGGGTGAAAGTTGTACATTGTGAATGACTCTTTTCATTTCAGTATAGCTGCAACTTCACCCCGTGCACAATATGCATCTTGTGCACTGGGTGAAAGTTATTAAATCTTGTGCATTGTGAATGACCCTTTTCATTTCAGTATAGGTGCATCTTCACTCCGTGCACAATATGCATGTTGTGCACAGTGTGAAAGTTATTGTGAGTGACTCTTTCCATTTCAGTATAGCTGCAACTTCACCCCGTGCACAATATGATCTTGTGCACAGGGTGAAAGTTGTACATTGTACATCATGAATGACTCTTTAGATTTCAGTATAGCTGCAACTTCATCCCGTGCACAATATGCATATTTTGCACAGGGTGCTTAAAATTTTTAGCTCCTTATATTTATTCGCGGAAATGTTGATAGTTCCAAGTCACACCTTGTATATGACATTACCTGGAGGGTGAGGGGGCACCAATAAATATATATATATATATATATATATATATATATATATATATATATATATATAT
The DNA here is from genome assembly GCA_951805005.1 of Othius punctulatus. NCBI lineage: Eukaryota > Metazoa > Arthropoda > Insecta > Coleoptera > Staphylinidae > Othius > Othius punctulatus. The sequence continues at coordinate 4,923,036 of OX638139.1, read as the reverse complement.
ATATATATATATATATATATATATATATTGTTACGTTTTTATTGCCCTACGTTCGGGACTACAAATGTTACGTTTTTATTTACTCTGCCTATCTTATTAGTGTTGAATATTTAAGCATTTACTTGTTTTGTAACTTTTTTGTTCTTTCTCTTATCTCAGGTTCAATAGTAGGTTCAATCATAACTAAATAGAGTTTTGTTCAAATACTTTAATGAATTGAAAATAACCAAAAATATTAAAACGTCTAATATAAACTGAACTAAACAAACAAATCAAAAACAATAGAAAACAAAACTATTAAATACATAATAAACTATAGCCAACATTAACAAACTAAATCCTATATACACAAGCCAACTTATGTGATAATATGACTCTTGCACTTTACGCAAACTTTCTACTTGCAGTTTCTTCTTGTGGTTCCTTGATTAATTCGTCCTCTTGTCCCTGCGTTCTCCTTTTGATCCTTTGTTGATTCCCACAAAAGTAAACAGCTACTTTTGTGTGCGAAGTTGAGCGGCTTGAAGTCCTGATTTTTGAATATCTCCGTCACGGCTCCTATCTTGTTGAACTCCTCTCCTGGTTGACTGTCTTCTTCCAGTCCTATGTCCAATCGTTGAAACCCCGTTAATATTTTGTAATGTATTCGTATTAGTATCGCAACATCTCCACCCGCGATCCACACGCATCTCTCCCACTCGTCAATCTCGTTGTTGATTCTTTTCGACTTTCCATTATTCAATTCCCCAAGCGTCTATGCACGAAGTCACCTGTCACCCGTGGTAACCGATCAACAACCTCCATCCGTGGATTGCTTTGTATATTTGTGCATACTTGTTCATATTCACATTTACAATATTTACAATAATATTTGTTAGCTTGTGCCCTAAATATTATAATTCTATCTAAAACCTATATAATAATAACAATAAATCTATTCTAATTAATCTAAATAAATAATACAAATACCATCACAATATATATATATTTGTTTTGCAGTAACTTCGCAGAGCACACAATTTATATTTATCTGCGATACTTGATTGTGCACATATTGATAATCGAAATATTTCACACAATTGCGACTCTTCTTAAATCCCTTACAGAATAAATATTCTTAAATAGAAGATATTATCTTCTTAAATACGGGCTGTCCCGTAAATATTATGCACAGAGAAACGTTTCGACCCGCGCGACCTTCAATCGGTGCACGTAAACAACTCGTATTATTCCGCGATAAGTCGCTGACAAAACCGTCTCAAATCAAATATGTAATCACAAACTATGTGAGTTTGCGCCTTTCTAAGAGGCTAGGCTACCCCCTGAAGCTGTGCTAAACTTCCTGAAATTCCCATTAAATTAGGCGAAAACTTTCACACACAGTGACGATGCCGTTAATTATTGCGCGAACTCTGCGAGCGAAAAAATGATTATTCATTCCGAACTAATCGATTCCTGAAAGGTCGACGAACCAAAATTGCGTCGGCGATAGGTTTTAACTTCACAAAGTGGGGATCTTTTATAGTTTTATCTAGCTTACATTACTCTACAAATTGAAGTATCAAAAACCGGAATAGTTTAAACCAGATAAAACGAATAAAACCAGAAAAACGAAGACACAAAGTGGGGATCTTTTATAGTTTTATCTAGCTTACATTACTCTACAAATTGAAGTATCAAAAACCAGAATATTTTAAACCAGATAAAACGAATAAAACCAGAAAAACGAAGATTGTTAACTTAGTAAATGGCACTTGAAAGAGTTGAAGTGAACTGCAAATTCTGCCCAATTTTGCCTAAATATTATTTTTGTTTTGAAGAGAAAAAACTTTATATAAGAAAGTTATAAGTTTATTAAAATTGATGATGCAAAGATTTCAGAAAACTGTAGTAGCTGGATTCAGTTGAAGTGATAGTATGCCCACCAACCCACCCCATCCAAATTACAAAGTAGATCATTTAATTTCAAAATGGTACAAAACTTTCAAAGTTATAACCTACAAATGTGACAGCTATCAATGTCAATGATTTGTATAACCTGAATCTGTGACAGATATCATTGTTATAACCTAAAAATGTGACAGCTGTCATTTTCAATTTAATGTTATAATCTGAATCTGTGACAGCTGTCATTGTTATAACCTACAAATGTGATATCTATCAATGTCAAATTAATTGTATAACCTGAATATGTGACAGCTGTCATTGTTATAACATAGAAATGTGACAGCTGTCAATTTAATTGTATTATCTGAATCTGTTACTGCTGTCATTGTTATAACCTACAAATGTGACAGCTGTCAATGGCAATTTAATTGTATAACCTGAATATGTGACAGCTGTCATTGTTATAACCTACAAATGTGACATCTATCAATGTCAAATTAATTGTATACCCTCAATATGTGACCGCTGTCAGTGTAATAACCTACAAATGTGACAGCTGTCATTCTTATGACCTACAAATGTGACAGCTGTCAATGTCAATTCAATTGTATAACCTGAATCTGTGACAGCTGCCATTGTTATAACCTACAAATGCGTCATCTATCAATGTCAAATTAATTGTATAACCTGAATATGTGACAGCTGTCATTGTTATAACCTTCAAATGTGACAGCTGTCAGTGTCAATTCAACTGTATAACCTAAATCTGTGACAGCTGCCATTGTTATAACCTACAAATGTGACAGCTGTCAGTGTCAATTTAATTGTATAACCTGAATCTGTAACTGCAATTTACTTAAGAAAGGAATCAATACGCTGTAACTATGCTCTAAATTGATCCGGCAGCAACGTAAATAACTTATTACTTTATAATCAGGTGGAATTAATTGCCGTTAAAAGTATTTAATGCTTGGCTAGACGTAAGTTATCTCGTTGTAGTGCCGAATCAAGCTCACCAAACCCTTTATATTAGCATTGTAATCATTTGGGAATGTGCAGACGCTTCTTCAGCTGCACACATCCGCAATTTCCAACCACCCAGACTTATTTCCTTCCAACAAACACAGTTCAATTACACGCCCCGTGGCCGTATCCTGTTTTTTAAGCATTCTCACGTCGACACGCCATTATTTGTGATATTGGTCTCGTCACAAACAGATCTTATCTTATTCTTAATTATTAAACCAAATAAGAACCAGGTATACATATTATTACTTCTTACTAGCAAGGTACTAGCTCAGGTCCTGAGTACTAACCCAGTAATTAAATTATGCACAAATTCAAAACAACAATCATTAATTTAATAACGTTTAAATATTTTTTTACAGTTCTTAACTGTGATATATTCATAAATTGAACAAAAATTGTCGAGGACATCATAAGTTCATTAAAAATCGTTAAGGACATCATTAATTCAACAAAACTTGTTGAAGATATCGTACATTTAACAAGATTGTCAATTGCTTGATACAATCAACAAAATATGTTGATGGGGTGATAAATTCAATAAGAAATATCGATTATTAATTCTACTGAAAATTAGAAAACTTTGAGAATTAAATAAGGGAGAAAATCAAACATGTAACTTTCTGAATTTACAAATATGGGTTAGCTATTACTGAAATTTCTGAATATTTATTATGAGCAAATTTTATATTACATTCGTGTACAATATACCTGAAACTAATTCTGCTAAAAATTTGACAAAGTTTCAGTATTAAATAAGGGAGAAAATCAAATGTATAACTTCATGCATTGACAAGTATGGGTAAGCTATTACTGAAATTTCTGAAAATTTATTATTTGCAAATTTGATATTAGATTCGTGTACAGTACACTTGAAACTAATTCTACTGAAAATTTGACAAAGTTTCAGTATAAAATAAGGGAGAAAATCAAACATATAACTTTCTGCACTGACAAGTATGGGTTTGCTTTTACTGAAATTCCTGAAAATTTATTATTTGCAAATTTGATATTAGATTCGTGTACAGTACACCTGAAACTAATTCTGCTGAAAATTTGATAAAGTTTCAGTATTAAATGAGGGATAAAATCAAACATATAACTTTCTGAATTGACAAGTAGGCGTTAGCTATTACTGAAATTTCGGAAAATTTATTATTTGCAAATTTGATATTTGATTCGTATACAGTACACTTGAAACTAATTCTCCTGAAAATTTGACAAAGTTTCAGTATAAAATAAGGGAGAAAATCAAACATATAACTTTCTGAATTGACAAGTATGGGTTGGCTATTACTGAAATTTCTGAAAATTTAGTATGTGCAAATTTGATATTAGATTCGTGTACAGTACACCTGAAACTAATTCTACTGAAAATTTGACAAAGTTTTAGAATTAAATTAGCGAAAAAATCAAACATATAACTTTCTGCATTGACAAGTATGGGTTAGCTATTACTGAAATTTCTGAAAATTTAGTATGTGCAAATTTGATATTAGATTCGTGTACAGTACACCTGAAACTAAATCTACTGAAAATTTGACAAAGTTTCAGTATTAAATAAGGGAGAAAATCAAACATATAACTTTCAGAATTTACAAGTATGGGTTAGCTATTACTGAAATTTCTGAAAATTTAGTATGTGCAAATTTGATATTAGATTCGTGTACAGTACACCTGAAACTAATTCTACTGAAAATTTTACAAAGTTTCAGTATTAAATAAGGGAGAAAATCAAACATATAACTTTCTGCATGACAAGTATGGATTAGCTATTACTGAAATTTCTGAAAATTTATTATGAGCAAATTTTATATTAGATTCGTGTACAGTACACCTAAAACTAATTCTGCTGAAAATTTGACAATGTTTCAGTATTAAATAAGTGAGAAAATCAAACATATAACTTTCTGGATTGACAAGTATGCGTTAGCTATTACTAAAATTTCTGAAAATTTATTATTTGCAAGTTTGATATTAGATTCGTGTACAGTACACCTGAAACTAATTCTGCTGAAAATTAGACAAAGTTTCAGTATAAAATAAGGGAGAAAATCAAACATATAACTTTCTGAATTGACAAGTATGAGTTAGCTATTACTGAAATTTCTGAAAATTTAGTATGTGCATATTTGATATTAGATTCGTTTACAGTACACCTGAAACTAATTCTACTGAAAATTTGATAGAGTTTCAGTACTAAATAAGGGTCAAAATTAAACATATAACTTTCTGAATTGACAAGTATGGGTTAGCTGTTACTGAAATTTCTGTAAATTTATTATTTGCAAATTTGATATTAGATTCGTGTACAGTACACCTGAAACTAATTCTACTGAAAATTTGACAAAGTTTCAGTATTAAATAAGGGATAAAATCAAACATATAACTTTCTGAATTGACAAGTATGCGTTAGCTATTACTAAAATTTCTGAAAATTTATAATTTGCAAATTTGATATTAGATTCGTGTACAATACACCTGAAACTAATTCTACTGAAAATTTGACAAAGTTTCAGTACTTAATAAGGGACAAAATCAAACATATAACTTTCCGAATTGACAAGTATGGGTCAGCTATTACTGAAATTTCTGAAAATTTATTATTTGAAAATTTGATATTAGATTCGTGTACAGTACACCTGAAACTAATGCTACTGAAAATTTAACAAAGTTTCAGTATTAAATAAGGCAGAAAATCAAACGTATAACTCTTTGCATTGAAAAGTATTGGTTAGCTATTACTGAAATTTCTGAAAATTTATTATTTGCAAATTTGATATTCGATTCATGTACAGTACACCTGAAACTAATTCTGCTGAAAATTTGACACAGTTTTAGTATTAAATAAGGGAGAAAATCAAACATATAACTTTCTGCATTGACAAGTATGGGTTAGCTATTACTGCAATTTCTGAAAATATAGTTTTTGCAAATTTTATATTAGATTCGTGTACAGTACACCTGAAACTAATTCTACTGAAAATTTGACAAAGTTGCAGTATTAACTAACGAATAAAATCAAACATATAACTTTCTGCATTGACAAGTATGGATTAGCTATTACTGAAATTTCCGAAAATTTATTATTTGCAAATTTGATATTAGATTCGTGTACAATACACCTGAAACTAATTCTACTGAAAATTTTACAAAGTTTCAGTATTAAATAAGGGAGAAAATCAAACGTATACATTTTTGCATTGACAAGTATGGGTTAGCTATTACTGAAATTTCTGAAAATTTATTATTTGCAAATTTGATATTAGATTCGTGTACAGTACACCTGAAACTTATGCTACTGAAAATTTAACAAAGTTTCAGTATTAAATAAGGCAGAAAATCAAACGTATAACTCTTTGCATTGAAAAGTATTGGTTAGCTATTACTGAAATTTCTGAAAATTTATTATTTGCAAATTTGATATTCGATTCATGTACAGTACACCTGAAACTAATTCTGCTGAAAATTTGACACAGTTTTAGTATTAAATAAGGGAGAAAATCAAACATATAACTTTCTGCATTGACAAGTATGGGTTAGCTATTACTGAAATTTCTGAAAATTTATTATTCCAAAATTTGATATCAGATTTGCGCACAGCACACCTAAAACTATTTCTACTGAAAATTTGACAAAGTTTCAGTATTAAATAAGGGAGCAAACCAAACATATAACTTTCTGGATTGACAAGTATGGGTTGGCTACTACTGAAATTTCGGAAAAATATTATTTGCAAATTTTATATTAGATTCGTGTACAGTACACCTGAAACTAATTCTACTGAAAATTTGGCAAAGTTTCAGTATAAAATAAGGGGGAAAATCAGACGTATAACTTTCTGCAGTGACAAGTATGGGTTGGCTATTACTGAAATTTCTGAAAATTCATTATTTGCAAATTTGATATTAGATTCGTGTACAGTACACCTGAAACTAATTCTGCTGAAAATTTGACAAAGTTTCAGTATAAAATAAGGGAGAAAATCAGACGTATAACTTTCTGCAGTGACAAGTATGGGTTGGCTATTACTGAAATTTCTGAAAATTCATTATTTGCAAATTTGATATTAGATTCGTGTACAGTACACCTGAAACGAATTCTACTGAAAATTTGACAAAGTTTCAGTATTAAATAAGGGAGACAATCAAACATATAACTTTTTGCATTGACAAGTATGGGTTATGGTCAACATTTCGCAAAAAACGTTTATTTGGGTTCGCATATGTTCAAATTAAGCACTATAACGACCATGCAAGCCTCTTGCTCTTGGCTCTTCTTAATTAATATACAAGATAACGCTGCGAATATAAAACAAAACAAAAGAGCGCGTTTAATCCTCATAGCAATAATACATCTGTTGATTGCGCATATCGCTGACAAATTGATAGGAAACTCTGAAACGTGGGGGAATCGCGCCACCGCACAGCTTCGGTCGACAATAGCGATGGCCCCCGACGACGACGTGGTGAACATATGTCGTGAAGTCAGACAGTTGGGTGCGGCGTCACCGTCGAAATCGATATGAATCTGCAGACGAGGGGGCGCTCAGGGCGTCGCGACGCCGGCGGCGGCGGCAACCTGTTGCGCAACGTCTGCTGCCGCCGCCGGGGCACCATATGGCGGAGGTTATTGCGCGCCCCCGCGGGGGGGCTGCCGCCTCCGGAACGTGCGGAAGCCGTGGGCGGCGATGATCAATCACTTCTGCGCCCTTCGGTGCGGCGGCCCTAATGGCAGATGAATGATGTAGGCACTTTCCTCGGGAATTGTATTTCCATTCGCACGCCATGTCCGCCACGGAGGAAGAAGACTTTCCAGATGAATTCATAAGGAGCACCGACATAATACAACGAGCCTCGCTGTTATTTCCTAGCTGCGGGCGGCGTACGTCGATGTTTTTTTCAATCAACAAGAACGGGACTATCGATTTAACCTCCTCCTCCCATACGCGGCACGTAGTGCATACAAACATGTCTGCACACCCACTTCCCACTTCCGACCACTTCCTAAGTATATTGGATCGCTTCAAATCACAGTTGAACTGAAATTGGCCCCAGTTATCGTCAGTGCAGCAGTACTTACTCCTAAGTATTATTTTTTTGCCTGCACATTTGTCAATTTATTTGTATAACCTGAATCTGTGACAGCTGCCATTCTTATAACCTACAAATGAGACAGCTGTCAATGTCAATTTAAGTGTATAACCTCAATATGTGACAGCTGTCATTGTTATAACCTACAAATGTGACAGCTGTCATTCTTATAACCTACAAATCTGACAGCTGTCATTGTTATAACCTACAAATGTTACAGCTGTCATTCTTATAACCTACAAATGTGACAGCTGTCAATATAAGTGTATAACCTCAATCTGTGACAGCTGTCATTCTTATAACCTACACATGTGACAGCTGTCATTGTTATAACCTACAAATCTGACAGCTGTCATTGTTATAACCTACAAATCTGACAGCTGTCAATGTCAATTTAATTGTATAAGGTGAATATGTGACAGCTGTCATTGTTATAACCTACAAATGTGACATGTCAATTTAGTTGTATAACCTGAATCTGTTACTGCTGTCAGTGTTATAACCTAAAAATGTGATTGTCAATTTTCCTGGACGTAACGACTATGTTAGTACTACTATTTATCGCAGGTTACTCAATCACCTACTCGACATTCTAAATTCATCACGACGAACTGATTATAATTTAAGCCATCCTCGTGCCCAATTAGAAAAGTCAACGCGTATCTCGTTTAGCATTTGCAAAACGCGCCACAGCTCCCCGATCGACGTGTTACGTACGTTACTGACAATGGAGGGCGATAAGGCCGGGCCGAACAATGCAAATTGCGTTTCCTTATAAGTGAGTCACACGCTCAATTAGGATTCACGATTTCCTCCCATGCGCCCCGCATGCGACATGTGCTCGTCCAGCTGCTCTCCTGCCCCACCCCCCCCCCCCCCCCCCCGATTATGATAATGGGGCTCCAATGAGGCATCCTTCCCGGAGAATTCGTCGAGACGAGAGGCGCGGATGCGGGGCTGCTAGCTGATTAATTTGCATTGTTAATTGTGATGATGCGACGAGCGTTAATTTGCTGGCCGATGATAATTCGTGTGAAGTGAGGCACTGTTTATGAGCTCTCGTTTCAAGTTTACACATGTAGAATACACAGTTCGTACTCGAGGTGAAGCATCTGCTTGAGAGCGGCAGATTAACTTGGGTGCGCCCGGACCCGTACGTACGAATAAGGCACAATGGGCGCTATAATAGCTGTGGGATTCAGCAAATGGGGGTCCCAGATAATCTTACACCGCGGACTACATGAACTGTGACAGCTGTCATTCTTATAACCTACAAATGTGTCAGCTGTCATTCTTATAACCTACAAATGTGACAGCTGTCATTATTATAACCTACAAATGTGACAGCTGTCATTATTATAACCTACAAATGTGACAGCTGTCATTATTATAACCTACAAATGTGACAGCTGTCACTCTTATAACCTACAAATGTGACAGCTGCCAATGTCAATTAAAGTGTATAACCTGAATCTGTGACAGCTGTCATTCTTATAACCTACAAATGTGACCGCTGTCAATTTAAGTGTATAACCTGAAACTGTGACAGCTGTCATAGTTATAACCAACAGATGTGACGGCTGTCAATGTCAATTAAAGTGTATAACCTGAATCTGTGACGGCTGTCATTCTTATAACCTACAAATGTGACATATGTCAATTTAATTGTATAACCTAAATCTGCGACTGCTGTCATTGTTATAACCTACAAATTTTGATAAAAAAACTAAATTCAGTTTAAATATCTAAAGGCACGAAGTGTAATTGATCGATTTTAATTGATCAACAACAGATAAATGAAAACTGTGGTTTAAAGTTGATCAACTTTATTGAAACAAAGGTTCTCACTGTAGTTTTCATTCAACTTTTGTTGCTGAACCACAATGGGTCAATTATCTTTAGCCTGGGTATTGCAGTTTTGTTGTTTTTGAGCTTCCTTTCGTTTCCCATCTTTCAACTAATTAATTGCCAAATTTTTAATGATTACTATAGAATTTCCAGTTTTCTCTACTAAAAATAAATTCAGTTCAAATATCTAAAGGCACGTTCTCACGAATCAAGTTCTCGCGATTTTAGTTGATCAACAACAGATAAATGAAAACTATGGTTTAAAGTTTATCAACTTTATTGAAACAAAGGTTCTCACTGTAGTTTTCGTTCAACTTTTGTTGATGATCTACAATCGATCAATTAGACTTCAGCCTAGGTATTGCAGTTTTATTGTTTTCACGCTTCCTTTTCCTTTCCCATTCTTCAACTAATGAATTGCCAAATTTTTAATGATTACTATAGAATTTCCAGTTTTCTCTACTAAAAATAAATTCAGTTCATATATCTAAAGGCACGTTCTCACGAATCAAGTTCTCACGATTTTAGTTGATTAGGAACAGATAAATGAAAACTATGGTTTAAAGTTGTTCAACGTTATTGAAACAAAGGTTCTCACTATAGTTTTCGTTCAACTTTTGTTGATGAACCACAATCAATCAATTAAACTTCAGCCTAGGATTCCAGTTTTGTTGTTTTCGCGCTTCCTTTTCCTTTCCCATTCTTCAACTAATGAATTGCCAAATTTTTAATGATTACTATAGAATTTCCAGTTTTTTCTACCAAAATTTCTAAGATTACCGTAAAACATTATCAACGTATAAATTCTTCAATTGGTGCCATTTTTTTTTTCATGATTACATACAATAAAATTTTCTGAAATTCATAAAAACTTCACTTTTGACATCAAGGTTTCAATTGTACCAACATTTTTAATATCAAAAACATCAAATATCAATCCATCTAATCGATTCTTAATATTTTTCTGTAAAACGATATCTCAAAAGCTGCTAGTCACTAATATTTTTCTTCATGATTCAGGCTTCCATTCCATTCACGTTTCCTTTTCTTTCCCATTCTTCAACTAATGAATTGCCACATTTTTAATGATTACTATAGAATTTCCAGTTTTCTCTACCAAAATTTCGAAGATTACCGGTCAACAGTATCAACGTATTAATTCTTCAATTGCTGCCAATTTTTTTTTTTCGTGATTACATACCATCAAATTTTCTGAAATTCATAATAATTCAATTTTACCATCAAGGTTTCTATTGTATTAACATTTTTAAGATCAAAAACATCAAAGATCAATCCATCCTACTAATTCTTAACATTTTTCTGTAATGCTTCTAGTCACTAATATTTTTCTTCATGATCCAGGCTTCCATCCATACAATGCTGCTGCAATCAGCATTATATGGATGGAAAGAGTTTTTAAAATAGTTACAAAAATTCGAAAACCTTATCAAATGAACTATTAGAAATTAAATGAACGTAATCTTCGTTACGTATAATGAAGAATTGAGGATGAAGGAAGAATGTTTCACCAAGTAGTATCCACACATAGTTTCAATTTAATTTTAAATGAAGAATTAGTTGAAGAAGAAGTTTTTACCAACTATTTTATCAAATAGCCATATAGATTTTGCAAGAAGGTATACCGTTTAGAATCCCTTTGTATCTAATGCATATTAGCTATTAATTTATGTAGGTTTTCATGATTTTTAAGATCTTCTATATATTAGTGTCTGTTAGCTCATTAATGAATTGAAATTACATTCATTAACGAATTGGAATTACATTAATTTATGAATTGAAATTATATTCATTAACGAATTGGAATTACATTAATTAATGAATTGGAATTACAGCTTAATAACTATTAGTGTAACATTGTAACATTTCTCGATTCTCTATTTTCTATTCTATTCTTCAAAATATTTTACCTCATCGTATTATGGTCATCAGGAATTGTTATTAATTTATGAATTGGAGTTACAGTTTAATAACTATTCGTGAGAACAATAAATTCTTAAACGTTTCTCGATTCTCTATTGTCTATTCTTAAAAAAATATTTTACCTCATCATATGATGGTCATCACGAATTGTCATTAATTTATTAATTGGAGTTACAGTTTAATAACTATTCGTGAGAACAATTAATTCTTTAACGTTTCTCGATTCTCTATTGCCTATTCTTAAAAAATATTTTACCTCATCATATAATGGTCATCACGAATTGTCATTAATTTATTAATTGGAGTTACAGTTTAATAACTATTCGTGAGAACAATTAATTCTTTAACGTTTCTCGATTCTCTATTGTCTATTCTTAAAAAAAATATTTTACCTCATCATATGATGGTCATCACGAATTGTCATCATCCATCAGAGATAGATCATAATGAGCCTCTGTTAAATCTGTAAGTTTTCGTTGTTTCTTTTTTTATTAATAAAATATCATTTGATGTAGTTGTTCCGTTTTCTCAATATATCTGAATTTTTGCATAATTTAAATCAATGAAACTCAAAAAAAATATTATCCCAAATATTTTCTGTTTTTTATCGATGGCCATTCATTTTTTTTTTTTTTTTTGTCACTATTTGCCATTATTGTTTTGAATGTTTTATATCCCTGGTAACTGGGCCTTGGACTCAATATTAGTTTGTCTAATTTAACCAACTATATCTCACCGTTTACGAGACTCCCATGTTAAGCACGACAACTGGGACACCCTGTATATAAATAAAATTTCAGTTGCACTTTTAAAAATCAAATATTCGCCAGATTGTTACAATCAATTATAAAACAAAGTTACTAAATGTATTACATTTATAGTAGAAAATATTGGGGAGAACCGTGTTAAGCATTTATCAGAAATAAACTTGAATATAAAATCATGCCTTAAACTACAACTTACACATTTTTTCCCCTAAACTTTACGTAAGCAAAAATTTCATATTATGAATTTATGAGATATTGCAGTTACAGTATTGATCACAAATAAACTTAATTATGAAATCAATCCTTTCAGATCTTAAACTTTCAGCTCTACAAAATTTAATTTTGGCCTTCTTAAATTTTAAATGAGCAAAAATTTGTCATTAAGAATTTATGATAAATAATCTTCAATTTTCTGAAATTTTGTACCAACATTGAAATCTATTAAAATTGTATTATTTTCAATAATGATACATTTTAATTATACAGATTATGACATTATGTTGTATTATGTTTCTTTTTTCGTACTTCCTGGTAAAGTAATAAGTTTTATAGTTTTTAAATGTATTTACTAGACTATTTTATTTTATAAAGTTTTCTAGTTTATTTACCTGACTAGTTTCGGCCGACTATGGCCATCTTCAGAGGCTAATTTCTACAATAAATTAATGTTATTAGGTATGTTTAAAGTGTTGTTGTTATATTTTTATTCGTGTAAGTGGTGTATGTTATTAGATGGTTGTAAAAAGTACTTACATAATCTATTATGATATAATAGATATCTCTATTTCTTCATGATCCAGGCTTCCATTCCATACAATGCTGCTGCAATCAGCATCTCAGCATTCCAACTCTAAAGTTCTCTATTATGATAGATGCAGTGAATTCACACTGCAATCAGAATCTCAGCATTCCAACTCTAAGTTCTCTATTACGATATAATAGATATCTCTATTTCCTCATGATCCAGGCTTCCATTCCATACAAGGCTTCTGTAAACAGCATCTCAGCATTCCATTCTAAGTTCTCTATTATGATATAATAGATATCTCTATTTCTTCATGATCCAGGCTTCCATTCCATACAATGCTGCTTCAATCAGCATCTCAGCATTCCAACTCTAAGTTAGTTCTCTATTATGATATAGTAGATATCTCTATTTCTTCATGATCCAGGCTTCCATTCCATACAATGCTGCTGCAATCAGCATCTCAGCATTCCAACTCTAAAGTTCTCTATTATGATAGATGCAGTGAATTCACACTGCAATCAGAATCTCAGTATTCCAACTCTAAAGTTCTCTATTATGATAGATGCAGTGAATTCACACTGCAATCAGAATCTCAGCATTCCAACTCTAAGTTCTCTATTATGATATAATAGATATCTCTATTTCCTCATGATCCAGGCTTCGATTCCATACAATGCTTCTGTAATCAGCATCTCAGCATTCCAATTCTAAGTTCTCTATTATGATATAATAGATATCTCTATTTCTTCATGATCCAGGCTTTCATCCATACAATGCTTCTGCAATCAGCATCTCAGCATTCCAATTCTAAGTTATCCATTATGATATAATAGATATCTCTATGTTTACATGATCCAGGCTTGATATAATAGATATCTCTATGTTTACATGATCCAGGCTTCAATTCCATACAATGCTGCTTCAATCAGCAACTCAGAATTCCAACTCTAAATTCTCTTGTATGATATAATAGATATCTCTATTTCTTCATGATCCAGGCTTCCATTACATACAATGCTGCTGCAATCAGCATCTCGGCATTCCAACTCTAAATTCTTTATTATGACTATTATGAGAGATATTATTAGAGATGCAGTGAACTCACAAAGTATTTCCCCTTGGAATAATTTCTGTACCCACACCCTCGGCGACTAGCCAATTCCACATAATGGAAAATGATTAAATTAGCGCCGTAATTAACGTTCTCTCATCTCTACACGGCGCTCCTCCGAATAGCCTAGAGAAAATGCGATGGCTTGAATTGAATTCGCGGCGCGGAGACGTGGAAGTAATGAAGTTTCGTTATTGCAGGGAATTGGATCGGAACCCTTCCATCCCGTGCTACGGCCCGACCGACTGCGCCAGGGAGGCGCTTTATTATAACGCGATTCTGATAATTTACGGTCTCGCGGCAATTCGCTTAAATGCAATGAGCGATGCTTTCAATAACACGCCAGAATTATACCTTGGCCGGTCGTGAATCATGGTTTATTGGATGGATATTAAAGGGGGACTTCGCAACTTCCAGCCCCCACACCTTTGAGTTATTCATATGGCGATTACGGCCATGTAATAAGTCACACGTTCGATTATCCAGACTTTTAACATGATGAATGAACTGATGAAAAGTAACTAAATGAAACTTTATTAGTAAGGGGAAAATAACTTTTGGGGCCTAGAAATCATATATGCAATAACAGCTATTGGCCTATTAGCCTATTAATTCGGGCAGAATTGGCTTAATTTAGTTTGTTACTAAACATTCTGAGTAGTCATTAATGACTAGGCCTGGGATAGTTAGGTTTTTACATAAAAGAATATGTAACAGCAAATTTGGGCATTTATTTTATATAAGCATATTTTTACATATTTTTGCACATTTTTTCAGATAAGGTATGTTGCTTCTGGGCCATTTTCCTATAAGGACTTACATAAGGGACTAAAAGTACTTTTTCGCCATTTTGTTTTTTCAAGTCGTGGAAATCAGAGACCGATATTTATGCTGGGGGTGGGCCTAACGTACGACTCCCTCATCCCTAAGCAACTCGTTGTATTTTTTTACAAGAAATGTTTTTTGGTTTGAAAATGTTTAAGGGAAGACTTCCAGCTTTTTAAGAGCATAGATAAATACACATTTTTCATATTTTTATTAATGCAATTTATCACTGATATTCATCAATATGTTAGCATCTAATGTACTGCATTAGATTAATATCCAAAACAATATTCTTGAGATATTTTTTTATTACTGTGAGCATATGGATTTCAGTGTTATTAAGTGATATTCTTCTAACACAATTTATTGTTAATATTGAGCGATAAGATGTTCTCTAAGGAATTGAATTGGATCAATATCCAATGAGTGATTCTTGAGATATTAGTTTTTTAGTGTGATCATGTGTTTTCTATTGATATTTTCAAATATTTATATGACTTCATTTGTGATATCTCAAAAACTAGCGTATCAATATTAATGCAATTTCTTATTGATATTGAGTGATGTGATGTTCTCTAAGGAATTGAATTGGATCAATATCCAATGAGTGGTTCTTGAGGTATTTCATTTTTAGTGTGATCATGTGTTTTCTATTGATATTTTCAAATATTGATATGACTTCATTTGTGATATCTCAAAAACTAGCGTATCAATATTGATGCAATTTATCACCGATATTTGGTAATGTGTTAGCATATAATATGTGGAATTGGATAAATATCCAATGCGACGTTCTTGAGATATTTGCTTGGTACTATGATCAAGTGGTTTTCGTCTTAATCAGTGATATTCTTAAATATTGATAGTCATTTTATGGTGATATATCAAAAACTAGCGTTTCGCTATTAATATATTTGATTTTTGGTATTAACTGATTTAGTTTGAGTTAGTATCCAATGAAATATCAGGTTTTAGGTAATATTGCTTATAATTTAGTAGTGCTATATTTCAAAAACTAGCGTGTCAATATTAACATAATTTATTGTGGATATTGAGTGATATGTTGGTCTCTACTATGTTTAAATTAATTAATATCCCATGTGTGAGTTTTGCGATATTCGCCTTTAGGCAATATTTGTTATTATTGCAGGTACTTTAGTAGTGATATCTCAAAAACCAGCGTATCAATATTTATGCAATTTATCACTGATATTCAGCAATAAGTTGGCATCCGTATTGAAATAGATTAATATCCAAACAATATTCTTGAGATATTTTTTTATTACTGTGAGCATATGGTTTTCAGTGTTATTAAGTGATATTCTTAAATATGTGTTTCTCTATTTGTGATATCTCAAAATCAAGCGTATCAATATTAACACAATTTATTGTTGATATCGAGTGATATAATGTTCTCTACGGAATTAAATTGGATCAATATCCTATGAGTGATTCTTGAGATATTTCATTTTTAGTGTGATCATGTGTTTTCTATTGATATTTTCAAATATTGACATGACTTCATTTGCGATATCTCAAAAACAAGCGTATCAATATTAATGCAATTTATCATCGATATTTGGTAATGTGTTGGCAGCTAATGTGTGGAATTTTATAAATATCCAATGCGACGTTCTTGAGATATTTGCGTGGTACTATGAACAAGTGGTTATCAGTCGTAATCAGTGATATTCTTAAATATTGATATGACTTCATTTGCGATATCTGAAAAACTAGCGTATCAATATTAATGCAATTTATCATCGATATTTGGTAATGTATTGGCATCTAATGTGTAGAATTGGATAAATATCCAATGCGACGTTCTTGAGATATTTGCTTGGTACTATGAACAAGTGGTTTTCAGTCGTAATCAGTGATATTCTTAAATATTGATAGTCATTTTATGGTGATATCAAAAACTAGCGCTTCACAATTAATATATTTTATTTTTGATATTAATTGATATAATTTGCATTAGTATCCAGTGAAATATCAGGTTTTGGGTATTAATGCTTATACTTTACTGGTGATATATTTCAAGAACTAGCGTGTCAATATTAACATAATTTATTGTGGATATTGAGTGATATGTTGGTCTCTAATATGTTGAAATTAATTAATACCCCATGTGTGAGTTTTGCGATATACGCCTTTAGGCAATATTTGTTACCATTGCAGGTACTTTAGTAGTGATATCTCAAAAACCTGCGTGTCAATATTAATGTAATTTATCACTGATATTCAGCAATATGTTGGCATCTAATGCATTGAAATAGATTAATATCCAAAGCGATATTTTTGAGATATTTTTTTATTACTGTGAGCATATGGTTTTCAGTGTTATTAAGTGATATTCTTAAATATGTGTTTCTCTATTTGTGATATCTCAAAATCAAGCGTATCAATATTAACACAATTTATTGTTGATATTGAGTAATTTGATGTTGTCTAAGGAATTGAATTGGATTAATATCCAATGAGTGATTCTTGAGATATTTGTTTTTTGGTGTGATTATGTGTTTTCTATTGATATTTTCAAATATTGATATGATTTCATTTGCGATATCTCGAAAACTAGCGTATCAATGTTAATGTAATTTATCATCGATATTTGGTAATGTGTTAGCATCTAATATGTGGAATTGGATAAATATCCAATGCGACGTTCTTGAGATATTTGCGTGGTACTATGAACAAGTGGTTTTCAGTCGTAATCAGTGATATTCTTAAATATTAATAGTGAATTTAATTGGATCAATATCCAATGAGTTATTCTTGAGATATTTGTTTTTAGGTCATTCAGAATATTGAGATCATTTAATCATTCAATTATTGTGATAATTTAATCATTAAAATCCCACTTCTGATACTGTACAGCTATTACCGAGTGATCATTTAAATATCAGCTCTAGTTGTCCATGGAAATTTTTGTAGCCATAAGAAAGGCGAGATTGGTGATCTCGACTTTCTTGCGAAAGTTTCCCTAAACACCTAGAGTTAAAATTTAAATGAGTACTAGGTACTAGCTATACAGTATCAGAAGTGGGATCTGATACAGTATTAGAAGTAGGATCTGATACAGTATTAGAAGTGGGATCTGATACAGTATTAGAAGTTTGATCTGATACAGTATCTGAAGTGGGATCTGATATAGTATGAGAAGTGGGATCTGATATAGTATGAGAAGTGGGATCTGATATAGTATGAGAAGTGGGATCTGATACAGTATCAGAAGTGGGATCTGATAGAGTGTCAGAAGTGGGATCTGAATGATTAAATGATCTCAATGATTTGAATGATTGGAACCATGGCCGTAACTCGACGCCGTATTTAATGCACAAATTTTCGAAATTTCAAGGAATATTTTTCAACGATCCCACGATTATGAGCGCAAGTTGAGACGCAGCCGACAACCATCGATTATTTGGCGATTCCCTCACTCCCGAAACCGTCAACCGCCCGGTCCCGCATCTGCGATTCCGGGAACGTGGGTGTCCCGGACTTATTTTTCCCTCAGAGCCGGGATAATCGTGAAATACGGCGGGATAATCCGGGAGGAGTCGGCAGGAAGCGCCCCGCGACGCGAGCAACAGCCGCCTTTCCCCAGAGTTTATGGGGCGAGGCGATAAATGGGGGGCACGATTCGATTAGTCTTGTGTCGGGAAAAATGCGAAAATAAGAATGTGACCGTGAGACGTGAAGTGGAGTCCACGTGCGCGCGCACCGTTATTTAAGGATGGGGACGTGTTTATGGTTGACAAGTTATGCCCGATAGATGGCGACGATTGATAAATTAAATAATTTTTTTTTAATTTATCAAAGTATCAAAATTAATCTTCCAAACTTTGAAGTACACATAAATTAATTGTCTTAAAAAGGTCACCTGCTACTGACGATGAGTGCGTAGCGTTTGAAATATATATATATATAGCAAAATATATAAATAAAGTTGTGAAAAAGGGTAAACGTAATTTGATTTATTATTATTTATAAATTTGTTTTGTGCAATAAGAGCACAAAGTTGTTCATTGCTGCTCTCGGGGAATACAATTCCCCGAGAGCAACAATGGCACTTTGCACCAAAAGAAGAAGAATCGAAGGGCAAAGCCGAGAGTATTTCGTGCATTCTTCCCCTGTACGTTTTACACTTTTGCATTCGTTTTATGCCATCAGCAATACTCCACGTAATCTCATATTTTCCGTCCTCCCAAAATTCGTTTACTCTCGTCCCGTGGAGTGCACAGGACGTGGATAATGCGATTTATGCCGTCTCCGCTTAGGGGTCGTTGCTTTTGCTTGCACACGAGCAAAAATGAACGCACTTGATAGATGTGCCGTGTTGTTTTCTCAACCCCCGCACTTCAGCGGACAAATGGATTACGCCGCCCTTATCCGGCACCAGCCGATGGTCATTAGAGGAAGACGACACACCACACGCTGTATATTAGACAACGGCCAAATGGGGTGTGTGCATATTCTTGCGTCTACGGCGGGAAATTTGTATGCGTTGCCGCTTCCAGTCAGTTCATGCACCCCCCGAATGAAGTTACGATGACGCGTGTATCACCGGCAGTACACGTACAGGGCGTTCCGATGTTCAACAACGTTATTGATCTCGGCAGAAATTGTAATCAAAGGACAGTAATCGACGTGTCCGACAGTAATTAACAGTTATGCTCTAAAAATATGAAAAATACGCATAGTAATTAATAGTGTAATAGTGTAATATGATGTTCTAAATATATGAAAAATATCACAATTGAAGTCATATCAATATTTGAAAATATCGCTGATTACGACTGTACACACTATAAAACGAATATCTCAAGAATCATTCATTGGATATTGATCCAATTCAATTCCTTAGAGAACATCATATCACTCAATATCAACAATAAATTGTGTTAACATCGATACGCTTGATTTTGAGATATCACAAACAGAGGAACAAATATTTAAGAATATCACTTAATAACACTGAAAACCATAAGCTCACAGTAATAACAAAGTATCTCAAAAATATCGTTTTGGATATTAATCTAATTTAATACATTAGATGCCAACATATAGCTGAATATCAGTGATAAATTGCATTAATATTGATAGGCTGGTTTTTGAGATATCACCCCTAAAGTACCTGCAATGGTAACAAATATTACCTAAAGGCGAATATCGCAAAAATCACACATTGGGTATTAATTAATTTCATCATATTAGAGACCATCACATCACTCAATATCCATAATAAATTATGTTAATATTGACACGCTAGTTCTTGAAATATATCACTACTAAACTATAAGCATTAATACCTAATAACCTGATATTTCATTGGATACTAACTCAAATTATATCAGTTCATATCAAAAATAAAATATATTAATAGTGAAACGCTAGTTTTTGATATATCACCATAAAATTACTATTAATATTTAAGAATATCACTGATTACGACTGAAAACCACTTGTTCATAGTACCAAGTAAATATCTCAAGAACATCGCATTGGATATTTATCAAATTCTACACATTAGATGTCAACACATTACCAAATATCGATGATAAATTGCATTAATATTGATACGGTAGTTTTTGAGATATCGCAAATAAGTCATATCAATGTTTGAAAATATCAATACAAAACTCATGATCATACTAAAAAACAAATCTCAAGAATCACTCATTGGATAATGATCTAATTCAATTCGTTAGGGAACATCATATCACTCAATATTAACAATAAATTGTGTTAATATTGATACACTTGATTTTGAGATATCACAAACAGATGAACAAATATTTAAGAATATCACTTAATAACACTGAAAACCATATGCTAACAGTAATACAAAAATATCTCAAGAGTATCGTTTGGGATATTAATCTAATTCAGTACATTAGATGCCAACATATTGCTGAATATCAGTGATAAATTGCATTAATATTGATAGGCTGCTTTTTGAGATATCACTACTAAAGTACCTACAATAGTAACAAATATTACCTAAAGGCGAATATCGCAAAAATCACACATTGGGTATTAATGAATTTAAACATATTAGAGACCGACATATCACTCAATATCCATAATAAATTATGTTAATATTGACACGCTAATTCTTGAAATATATCACTACTAAACTATAAGCATTAATACCTAATACCTGATATTTTATTGGATTCCAACTCAAATTATATCAGTTAATATCGAAAATAAAATATATTAATAGTGAAACGCTAGTTTTTGATATATCACCATAAAATTACTATTAATATTTAAGAATATCACTGATTACGACTGAAAACCACTTGTTCATAGTACCAAGTAAATATCTCAAGAACATCGCATTGGATATTTATCAAATTCTACACATTAGATGTCAACACATTACCAAATATCGATGATAAATTGCATTAATATTGATACGGTAGTTTTTGAGATATCGCAAATAAGTCATATCAATGTTTGAAAATATCAATACAAAACTCATGATCATACTAAAAAACAAATCTCAAGAATCACTCATTGGATAATGATCTAATTCAATTCGTTAGGGAACATCATATCACTCAATATTAACAATAAATTGTGTTAATATTGATACACTTGATTTTGAGATATCACAAACAGATGAACAAATATTTAAGAATATCACTTAATAACACTGAAAACCATATGCTAACAGTAATACAAAAATATCTCAAGAGTATCGTTTGGGATATTAATCTAATTCAGTACATTAGATGCCAACATATTGCTGAATATCAGTGATAAATTGCATTAATATTGATAGGCTGCTTTTTGAGATATCACTACTAAAGTACCTACAATAGTAACAAATATTACCTAAAGGCGAATATCGCAAAAATCACACATTGGGTATTAATGAATTTAAACATATTAGAGACCGACATATCACTCAATATCCATAATAAATTATGTTAATATTGACACGCTAATTCTTGAAATATATCACTACTAAACTATAAGCATTAATACCTAATACCTGATATTTTATTGGATTCCAACTCAAATTATATCAGTTAATATCGAAAATAAAATATATTAATAGTGAAACGCTAGTTTTTGATATATCACCATAAAATTACCATTAATATTTAAGAATACCACTGATTACGACTGAAAACTACTTATTCATAGTACAAAGCAAATATCTCAAGAGCGTCGCATTGGATATTTATCCAATTCTACACATTAGATGCCAATACATTACCAAATATCGATGATAAATTGCATTAATATTGATACGCTAGTTTTTGAGATTTCGCAAATGAAGTCATATCAATATTTGAGAATATCACTGATTACGGCTGAAAACCACTTGTTCATACTACCAAGCAAATATCTCCTGAACGTCGCATTGGATATTTATCCAATTCTACAAATTAGATGCCAACACATTACCAAATATCGATGATAAATTGCATTAATATTGATACGGTAGTTTTTGGGATATCACAAATGTAGTCATATCAATATTTGAAAATATCAATAGAAAACACATGATCACACTAAAAATGAAATATCTCAAGAACCACTCATTGGATATTGGTCCAATTCAATTCCTTAGAGAACATCACATCACTCAATATCAATAATAAATTGTGTTAATATTGATACGCTTGATTTTAAGATATCACAAACAGAGGAACAAATATTTAAGAATATCACTTAATAACACTGAAAACCATATGCTCACAGTAATAAAAAAATATCTGAAGAATATCGTTTTGGGTATTAATCTAATTCAATACATTAGATGCCAACATATTGCTGAATATCAGTGATAAATTGCATTAATATTGATACGCTGGTTTTTGAGATATCATCACTAAAGTACCTACAATGGTAACAAATATTACCTAAAGGCGAATATCGCAAAAATCACACATTGGGTATTAATTAATTTCATCATATTAGAGACCGACATATCACTCAATATCCACAATAAATTATGTTAATATTGACACGTTCGTTCTTGAAATATATCACTACTAAAGTATAAGCAATATTACCTAAAACCTGATATTTCACTGAATACTAATTCAAATCATATCAGTTCATATCAAAAATAAAATATATTAATAGTGAAACGCTAGTTTTTGATATATCACCATAAATTTACTATCAATATTTAAGAATATCACTGATTAAGACTGAACACTACTTGTTCATAGTACCCAGCAAATATCTTAAGAACGTCGCATTGGATATTCATCCAATTCCACACATTGGATGCCAATACATTACCAAATATCGATGATAAATTGCATTAATATTGATACGCTAGTTTTTGAGATTTCGCAAATGAAGTCTTATCAATATTTGAGAATATCACTGATTACGACTGAAAACCACTTGTTCATAGTACCAAGCAAATATCTCAAGAACGTCGCATTGGATATTTATCCAATACTACAAATTAGATGCCAACACATTACCAAACTACGGTGATAAATTGCATTAATATTGATCCGCTTGTTTTTGATGTATCGCAAATGCAATCATTTTAATATATGAAGATATCAATAGAAAACACATGATCACACTAAAAAACAAATATCTCTAGAATCGCTCATTGGATATTGATAAAATTCAATTCCTTAGAAAAAATAATATTACTCAATATTATCAATAAATTGTGTTAATATTGATACGCTTGATTTTGAGATATCGCAAATGAAGTCATATCAATATTTCAAAATATCAATAGAAAATACATGATCACACTAAAAAATAAATATCTCAAGAATCACTCATTGGATATTGACCCAATTAAATTCCTTAGAGAACATCATATTACTCAATATTATCAATAAATTGTGTTAATATTGATACGCTTGATTTTGAGATATCGCAAATGAAGTCATATCAATATTTCAAAATATCAATAGAAAATACATGATCACACTAAAAAATAAATATCTCAAGAATCCCTCATTGGATATTGACCCAATTAAATTCCTTAGAGAACATCATATTACTCAATATTATCAATAAATTGTGTTAATATTGATACGCTTGATTTTGAGATATCACAAACAGATTAACAAATATTTAAGAATTTCACTTAATAACACTGAAAACCATATGTTCACAGTAATAAAAAATTATTTCAAGAATATCGTTTTGGATATTAATCTAATTCAATACATTAGATGCCATCATATTGCTGAATATCAGTGATAAATTTCATAAATATTGATACGCTGGTTTTTGAGATATCACTTCTAAAGTACCGCTCAATAATAACAAATATTACCTAAAGGCGAATATCGCAAAAATCACACATTGGGTATTAATTAATTTCATCATATTAGAGACCATCACATCACTCAATATCCATAATAAATTATGTTAATATTGACACGCTAGTTCTTGAAATATATCACTACTAAACTATAAGCATTAATACCTAATAACCTGATATTTCATTGGATACTAACTCAAATTATATCAGTTCATATCAAAAATAAAATATATTAATAGTGAAACGCTAGTTTTTGATATATCACCATAAAATTACTATTAATATTTAAGAATATCACTGATTACGACTGAAAACCACTTGTTCATAGTACCAAGTAAATATCTCAAGAACATCGCATTGGATATTTACCAAATTCTACACATTAGATGTCAACACATTACCAAATATCGATGATAAATTGCATTAATATTGATACGGTAGTTTTTGAGATATCGCAAATAAGTCATATCAATGTTTGAAAATATCAATACAAAACACATGATCACACTAAAAAACATATCTCAAGAATCACTCATTGGATATTGATCCAAATCAATTCCTTAGAGAACATCACATCACTCAATATCAATAATAAATTGTGTTAATATTGATACGCTTGATTTTAAGATATCACAAACAGAGGAACAAATATTTAAGAATATCACTTAATAACACTGAAAACCATATGCTCACAGTAATAAAAAAATATCTGAAGAATATCGTTTTGGGTATTAATCTAATTCAATACATTAGGTGCCAACATATTGCTGAATATCAGTGATAAATTGCATTAATATTGATACGCTGGTTTTTGAGATATCACTACTAAAGTATGCAATGGTAACAAATATTTCATAAAGGCGAATTTCGCAACAATCACACATTGGGTATTAATTAATTTCATCATATTAGAGACCGTCATATCATTCAATATCCATAATAAATTATGTTAATATTGACACGCTAATTCTTGAAATATATCACTACTAAACTATAAGCATTAATACCTAATAACCTGATATTTCATTGGATACTAACTCAAATTATATCAGGTAATATCAAAAATAAAATATATTAATAGATAAACGCTAGTTTTTGATATATCACTATAAAATTACTATTAATATTTAAGAATATCACTTATTACGACTGAAAACTACTTGTTCATAGTACCAAGCAAATATCTCAAGAACGTCGCATTGGATATTTATCTAATTCTACACATCAGATGCCAATACATTACCAAATATCGATGATAAATTGCATTAATATTGATACGCTAGTTTTTGAGATTTCGCAAATGAAGTCATATCAATATTTGAGAATATCACTGATTACGACTGAAAACCACTTGTTCATAGTACCAATCAAATATCTCAAGAACGTCGCATTGGATATTTATCCAATTCTACAAATTAGATGCCAATACATTACCAAATATCGATGATAAATTGTATTAATATTGATACGCTAGTTTTTCAGATATCGCAAATAAAGTCATATCAATATTTAAGAATATCACTGATTACGACTGAAAACCACTCGTTCATAGTACCAAGCAAATATCTCAAGAACGTCGCATTGGATATTTATCCAATACTACAAATTAGATGCCAACACATTACCAAACATCGGTGATAAATTGCATTAATATTGATACGCTTGTTTTTGATATATCGCAAATGCAATCATATCAATATTTGAAGATATCAATAGAAAACAGATGATCACACTAAAAAACAAATCTCAAGAATCACTCATTGGATATTGATCTAATTCAATTCCTTAGAGAACATCATATCACTCAATATCAACATTAAATTATGTTAACATCGATACGCTTGATTTTGAGATATCACAATTAGAGGAACAAATATTTAAGAATATCACTTAATAACCCTGAAAACCATATGCTAACAGTAATAAAAAAAATCTTAAGAATATCGTTTTGGATATTAATCTAATTCAATACATTAGATGCCTACATATTGCTGAATATCAGTGATAAATTGCATTAATATTGATAGGCTGGTTTTTGAGATATCACTACTAAAGTACCTACAATAATAACAAATATTACCTAAAGGCGAATATCGTAGAAATCACACATTGGGTATTATTAATGAATTTCAACATATTAGAGACCAACATATCACTCATTATCCACAATAAATTATGTTAATATTGACACCCTAGTTCTTGAAATATATCACTACTAAAGTATAAGCAATATTACCTAAAACCTGATATTTCACTGAATACTGATTCAAATTATATCAGTTAATATCAAAAATAAAATATATTAATAGTGAAACGCTAGTTTTTGATATATCACCATAAAATGACCATCAATATTTAAGAATATCACTGATTAAGACTGAAAACTACTTGTTCATAGCACCAAGCAAATATCTCAAGAACGTCGCATTGGATATTTATCTAATTCTACACATTAGATGCCAACACATTACCAAATATCGATGATAAATTGCATTAATATTGATACACTACTTTTTCAGATATCGCAAATGAAGTCATATCAATATTTAAGAATATCACTGATAACGACTGAAATCCACTTGTTCATAGTACCAAGCAAATATCTCAAGAACGTCGCATTGGATATTTATCCAATTCTACACATTAGATGCCAACACATTACCAAATATCGATGATAAATTGTATTGATATTGATACGCTGGTTTTTCAGATATCGCAAATGAAGTCATATCAATATTTGAGAATATCACTGATTACGACTGAAAACCACTTGTTCATAGTACCAAGCAAATATCTCAAGAAGGTCGCATTGGATATTTATCTAATTCTACACATTAGATGCCAACACATTACCAAACATCGGCGATAAATTGCATTATTATTGATACGCTTGTTTTTGATATATCGCAAATGAAGTCATATCAATATTTCAAAATATCAGTAGAAAACACATGATCCCACTAAAAAACTAATATCTCAAGAATCACTGATTGGATATTGATAAAATTGAATTCCTTAGAAGAAATCATATCACTCAATATTAACAAATAAGTGTGTTAATATTGATACGCTTGATTTTGAGATATCACAAACAGAGGAACAAATATTTAAGAATATCACTTAATAACACTGAAAACCATATGCTTAAAAAAAAAATATCTCAATAATATCGCTTTGGATATTAATCTAATTCAATACATTAGATGCCAATATATCGCTGAATATCAGTGATAAATTGCAATAATATTGATAGGCTGGTTTTTGAGATATTACTACTAAAGTACCTGCAATGGTAACAAATATTACCTAAAGGCGAATATCGTAGAAATCACACATTGGGTATTAATGAATTTCAACATATTAGAGACCAACATATCACTCAATATCCACAATAAATTATGTTAATATTGACACGCTAGTTCTTGAAATATATCGCTACTAAAGTATAAGCAATATTACCTAAAACCTGATATTTCACTGAATACTGATTCAAATTATATCAGTTAATATAAAAAATAAAATATATTAATAGTGAAACGCAAGTTTTTGATATCACCATAAAATGACTATTAATATTTAAGAATATCACTGATTACGACTGAAAACTACTTGTTCATAGTACCAAGCAAATATCTCAAGAACGTCGCATTGGATATTTATCCAATTCTACACATTAGATGCCAATACATTACCAAATATCGATGATAAGATGCATTAATATTGATATACTAGTTTTTGAGATATCGCAAATGAAGTCATATCAATATTTGAGAATATCTCTGATTACGACTGAAAACCACTTGTTCATAGTACCAAGCAAATATCTCAAGAACGTCGCATTGGATATTCATAAAATTCCACACATTAGATACCAACACATTACCAAATATCGATGATAAATTGCATTAATATTGATACGCTTGTTTTTGATATATCGCAAATGAAGTCATATCAATATTTCAAAATATCATAGAAAACACATGATCACACTAAAAAACAAATATCTCAAGAATCACTCATTGGATATTGATCCAATTCAATACCTCAGAGAACATCATATTATTCAATATTATCAATAAATTGTGTTAATATTGATACGCTTGATTTTGAGATATCGCAAATGAAGTCATATCAATATTTGAGAATATCACTGATTACGACTGAAAACCACTTATTCATAGTACCAAGCAAATATCTCAAGAACGTCGCATTGGATATTCATCCAATTCCATACATTAGATGCCAACACATTACCAAATATCGATGATAAATTGTATTAATATTGATACGCTAGTTTTTCAGATATCGCAAATGAAGTCATATCAATATTTAAAAATATCAGTAGAAAACACATGATCACACTAAAAAATAAATATCTCTAGAATCACTTATTGGATATT
The DNA here is from genome assembly GCA_951805005.1 of Othius punctulatus. Lineage (NCBI taxonomy): Eukaryota > Metazoa > Arthropoda > Insecta > Coleoptera > Staphylinidae > Othius > Othius punctulatus. The sequence goes on along the minus strand of OX638139.1, from coordinate 4,894,116 downwards.
GATTCAATATAATTCCTTAGAAAACATCATATCACTCAATATCAACAATAAATTGTGTTAACATCGATACGCCTGATTTTGAGATATCACAAACAGAGGAACAATTATTTAAGAATATCACTTAATAACCCTGAAAACCATATGCTAACAGAAATACAAAAATATCTCAAGAGTATCGTTTTGGATATTAATTTAATTCAATACATTAGATGCCAACATATAGCTGAATATCAGTGATAAATTGCATTAATATTGATAGGCTGGTTTTTGAGATATCACTACTAAAGTACCTGCAATAATAACAAATATTACCTAAAGGCAAATATCGTAGAAATCACACATTGGGTATTAATGAATTTCAACATATTAGAGACCAACATATCACTCAATATCCACAATAAATTATGTTAATATTGACACGCTAGTTCTTGAAATATATCAGTACTAAACTATAAGCATTAATACCTAATACTTGATATTTCACTGAATACTAATTCAAATTATATTAGTTAATATCAAAAATAAAATATATTAATAGTGAAACGCTAGTTTTTGATATATCACCATAAAATTACTATTAATATTTAAGAATATCACTGATTACGACTGAAAACGACTTGTTCATAGTACCAAGCAATTATCTCAAGAACGTCGCATTGGATTTTTATCCAATTCTACACATTAGATGCCAATACATTACCAAATATCTATGATAAATTGCATTAATATTGATACGCTAGTTTTTCAGATATCTGCAAATGAAGTCATATCAATATTTAAGAATATCACTGATTACGACTGAAAAACACTTGTTCATAGTACTAAGCAAATATCTCAAGAACGTCGCATTGGATATTCATCCAATTCCACACATTAGATGCCAATACATTACCAAATATCGATGATAAATTGCATTAATATTAATACGCTAGTTTTTGAGATATCGCAAATGAAGTCATATCAATATTTGAGAATATCACTGATTACTACTGAAAACCACTTGTTCATAGTACCTAGCAAATATCTCAAGAACGTCGCATTGGATATTTATCCAATACTACAAATTGATACGTTAGTTTTTAAGATATCGCAAATGAAGTCATATCAATATTTCAAAATATCATAGAAAACACATCATCACACTAAATAACAAATATCTCAAGAATCACTCATTGGATATTGATCCAATTCAATTCCTTAGAGAAGATCATATCCCTCAATATTAACAATACATTGTGTTAATGTTGATACGCTTGATTTTGAGATATCGCAAACAGAGGAACAAATATTTAAGAATATCACTTAATAGCCCTGAAAACCATATGCTAACAGTAATACAAAAATATCTCAAGAGTATCGTTTTGGATATTAATCTTATTCAATGCATTAGATGCCAACATATTGCTGAATATCAGTAATAAATTGCATTAATATTGATACGCTGGTTTTTGAGTTATCACTACTAAAGTACCTGCATTGGCAGCGAATATTACCTAAATGCGAATATCTATAAGAACCACATTGCTAGTTTACGAGAGTACGCTAGCTTTTGCGATATCACTAAAACATGCACATAGGTGTTGAAAAATATCACTAATACTGAAAAATACATGCATATGTAAAAAAATTACAACAGTATTGATTATGCCACAAGTAGTGTAATGATATAATAGTAATCATCATTATTACCATTACAAACTGTGCAACACTTTCTGGGTGCCTGTCTGCCTTCCTGGCTTTGCGTGGGTGTGCTGGCGTGTGTCTGGCTGTCTGTACGTCTGTCTGCCTGTTTGTCAGAGGCGCGCGTTTGCGTGCGTGGGTGTATGTATGTGTCTGGAGGACGAGGATGGCGCTGGTGGTGGTGCTGCTGGTTAATGGTGGCGAACCAGACGCAGTTATTGATCCCCAACACGCAGAGAGGGAGGCCCACGATGGACCCCAGACTTGCGGGACTGCCGCGCCATAAATTTCGCCGGGCGCAAATTTGAAAATTTAAATACCGCAATTTTGGTGTCGCCAGGGCGTAAATTCCCAATTATAAACGCGGAGCCTTTGATCTTGCGTAATTTTCGCCAAATGAAGTGGAAAATGTAATTGCCTTTTCGGAAAATTTTACTTGATTAAAATTATCGGGGTCGAGAAAAAGAAGAGACCAAGGCATATGCAGCAAGTTAACGAGTGCCACATAGGGAAAACATCGGTGTGAGAATTAAATGTTAATTTGAGAATGCTAAAATATGCAAAGGAAAATATAGATTAATTAAGTAGATTAAACTTGTTTCATAAAATAATTATGTTGTGTACTTAGCACCGTACACCCGATAACATGGAGGCAGTTATGTAAGGGTACAATGTGGATACCAAAATATGTTGTTGGTGGACTGTATTTATTGGAGTTCAAATTTCTACAAGCTTTTCTGTGTCGTTGGTCTGCACCTTGCAAACGCTGATAAGTGAATGAGTATTCTAGACGAGAGGCGAACAAGGGGTCGTGGCGACGACCGATAATTGTAGGGAAACTTCTGCATTTCTTGGAGCCTCGTAGGGGTTTTACGCCGTAATGGACTAGGTCCACGGAAAGCCCGCCGAAGACACAATACATTTTAATCCGTCCAATATACAAATGATGCCGCCACTTAATGCAGACACAACAAATTATGTTGTAATATAAACGTTGCACAATTATATATATTTGAAACCAAATATTACAACGATTCATTTTCAACAACTTCAAATTTGTAGTTTTTTTTTTTTAGACTCGTTTATTCATTTATGAATTTCGTTATGCTTTTGCTTTACAAATATCCTCTGTGGAAGCGAAAGGACGGAAAGCCGCCTTCGGAAAATCAATTTGACCCACCATCCTGCTCGCATCCAATTTGCGACTGTACCGACTCCGTTTTACTAATTAACAAAACCAGCGGGGCAATTGGGCCGGCGACATTCTTGAGATGCTCTTGTGGTCATTGTTTGCACTGGTGCTGGCTGTGGGACGCGCAATTGAGATAATCGTGGCGGTCCAAATTGAATTACGGAGATTAAAAAAATCCCCCTCGACCTACGAGGACGCCCTCTCTTCCAGATACGTCTTCGCGCTTCATCCTTGGACGTTATCCGTCTTCTTTTGTGCCCCTCGGCTCGCTCCAGAGAGCGCGAGGAATTATAAATTACGGGAGATAAACGGAAGCGGGCGTGCATTGTCGAGATATCCAGAATTATGCATGAGAAACGGGAAGGGAAACGAGGGAATTGGAAAGAATCATACGAAGGCAACCACACATGACTTGCTCGACATTCATTACAGGCTACAGATTATCTGGATAACTCTTGGCTTTGTATGAATACTTTTGATTAAACTGGAATTGGGGCGCATTTTTATAGGGAAATAACGAATTCTTTAAAAACCAATTTTTCTAAAGTAAATCCTTCAATTCTTGGAAACAAAATATTATTCTTTTTTAATACAAAGGGATACTAGCAACGCTCTCGAATATTATAAATCGCACAATATTCTCGTTATATTAGTATAGCGTGTTAAAAAGAACAGAGCGAGCAACAATCATTTAGGTAAAGTCTAATTTCCCACCGAAAAATCTAGGGAATTTTTTCACTAAACGTTTACCCAAATAAGAAAGTAACCAGATTTGACAGAAACGACGTGCGTCATATGTTTGATACTCCGAATCTAGAGGATTTTCTTTTTATATTTTCAGTTGTGAATATTGTGAATATTCGTATATATTCGAATATTCGTATAATGTGAATATTTGGTTGCCTACCTATCAAACCACAATCATTGTACAGTGTGAGCAACAATGCTTGAGGTTTGATAGGTAGGCAACCAAATACGCATGTTGGTATAACTGAAAATGTAAAAAGAATATCCCCTAGATTGTTTTTCCAGTGGCGTAGCAAAGAACAAACAAAACAACAACAAAATGAATTAAAAAAAATAACTATATGCGAAGAATTGGCACAATGGTAATAAATAATACGACGCGGGCGGCACTGGGCCGGGGCTGTCAAATCTTTTGACTTTACAGTAAATTTAATTAATAATAAACTTGGAGCGAAGAAATTCCCCAGTTTTTTGGGCGGGAAATTTAACTTGACTTCAGACATTGTTGCTCACTCTGTAGCTCTCTTTATGTAATTACGCTCGAACAGTTGCTCGCAAGTTTACATATTACATTTTTAAATGTGTTTTAAGTGGCTGCCTACTTCACTTTGTTTAATTATAATTCAACAACTCTGTTCATTATTTAAAATTCAAAGTTATTTACAACCATCCTGGGCTGGCCTGTTCATTTCCCATTATTGATATTGTAGTAAACTAGCAAATGCAAGTAGACCGACAGTTAGGGGTGGCCTCGGATGCAAACACGAACAGTTAGGGTCACTTCTCCCAAGATAGATAGATAGATAGATAAATAATAAATAAATAAATCCTTTATTAGACGTTACAGTACGTGAGGTCACAAAATATAAGTGTATAGAAAGTGGTAGCAAGACTAATTTGTACAGATTATAATTTCCTTAAAAAATTCTTCAACTGAATAAAATGATTTTGATTTTTAATATGAAACAAAAGTTTTTTTAAAATGAACATCATTTAGGTGTATCCATTCATCTGGTAGGTGGTTTAGTATTTTTAGCCCTATCGATGTCGAGTCGGTGGCGTGTAGTCTTCTCAGCGGAACGACCAACTTATATATATAAATAGTTTATTTAACATTTGATCATTTACATGATATTTGTTTTGTCGTTAAAACACATATAATACATCACATTATAAAAATATACTTATCACATATTAACAATCGTACATTAAATACACTAAATGCCGTTTTAGAAATTCAACAATTCAAACAAGAACAAGCGTGTTTTTCTTTAAAACGTGCCGAGTGAATTATTGTCAGTGGTTCTTGGACAATTTAAAAAACAATCGAATGCTCGATTTATGATTTTATCAAATTGAATGAATTATCTTTGAACATTTTTTAGTAATGAGGCTTGAAGTGTACTCGTCCAAATTAAATGGAAACAAAGTAAAACATCATATCTTTGATATTTAATATATTGTATTTAAACGGCGAAAAGACTCCATATGGGGTCGATAGCCAATTAAGTTTATACTCAATATCAACAATAAATTGTGTTAACATCGATGCGCCTGATTTTGAGATATCACAAACAGATGAACAAATATTTAAGAATATCACTTAATAACACTGAAAACCACATGCTCACAGTAATACAAAAATATCTCAAAAATATAGTTTCGGATATTAATCTAATTCAATACATTAGATGCCAACATATTGCTGAATATCAGTGATAAATTGCATTAATATTGATACGCTGGTTTTTTATTACTAATATAGTACCTGTAATGGTAACAAATATTACCTAAAGGCGAATATCGCAACAATCACACATTGGGTATTAATTAATTTCAACATATTAGAGACCACCATATCACTCAATATCTATAATAAATTATGTTAATATTGACACGCTAGTTCTTGAAATATATCACTACTAAACTATAAGCATTAACACCTAATACCTGATATTTCATTGGATACTAACTCAAATTATATCAGTTAATATCAAAAATAAAATATATTAATGGTGAAACGCTAGTTTTTGATATATCACCATAAAATTACTATTAATATTTAAGAATATCACTGATTACGACTGAAAACCACTTGTTCATAGTACCAAGCAAATATCTCAAGAACGTCGCATTGGATATTTATCCAATTCTACACATTAGATGCCAATACATTACCAAATATCGATGATAAATTGCATTAATATTGATACGCTAGTTTTTGAGATTTCGCAAATGAAATCGTATCAATATTTGAGAATATCACTGATTACTGAAAAACTTGTTATCCGTTTTTCATTTGTTATCAAGTTAAAGTTTCAAATCTTGAATATGCAAATATGGTGTTGTCTATGGTTTTTGTAATGGGTTTGCTACAGCTGCTGTTGAAGGATATCGCCAACGGTTTCCACATCAGAAAACTCCGGATAAAAACGTATTTATCCGACTTTTCAACAAACTGTTCAAAACTATAACTTGAAAACAAATGAAAATCGGATAACAACATTTCAGTTTTTTTAAATCATTTTTACGTGTACAATACACTCCTGGAGTTTGGCCCGTTCCTCCTGACTCACCCTGTATACAATATGTCCCCGGATTGAGTTTACAAGAGAGTTTTTTTTTTTTTTTTTTTTTTTCAATTGTTTCAACAATTGTATCCTAGGTAATTGAACCAGGAGCAAGAATGTTCCATGATTGTAAAACCGGCCCTAAGTATCATAATAAGACTTAAAAACTTTGGTTTTGACAACACTCTGTATAAATAAATCAAAGCTTTAATAACTGAACTGGTTTCAGACCAAGCAGGAATTATAATGCCTATAACATTTTTACATAAAAGTATAAATTTAAAAAAAAATCCCTTTTGTAAACTCAATCCAGGGACATACTGTATATATGTAATTAAATATCCCATAAAACAGTATGGCAGCTGAAGGGATAATGCAAAAAATATGCGTTCACAATATGAAATTCTGATTCCGTAAAAAAGAAAAATCCATAAAAATTAAATAAAACAAACGCTTTTCTTTGTTATATCAATGTGTTATATCACACTGTTTATTAAAATTAGTGACTATAGTTTGACACTCTTAGTTTGATAATGACCAGAACGTGATCGAAACTATTGTCTTTAATTTTAATAAACAGTGTGATATAAACAAAGAAAGCTATTTGTTTTATTTAATTTCATCATGTATCACGAAGTAGATGCCTCCAACATTGACCAATCCATAAAAATGACCGTTGGCGATTCAATTTTGTTGTCGGCTCTCCTAATAAGTCATCACCAATCAACAATTCTGTATTCCTGAATTTATCTTTCAGGGGCAAGCTGTTGTCCAGTTGGCCCGCACCGTCCCGGACGTCACCATCTTCGGCGTGTGCTCGAAGAGCAAGCACGAGGCGCTGAAGGCCTCAGCGGTGGTCATCGACCACCTCCTGGAGCGCGGCAACGACTACAGCAGCGAGGTCCGCAAGGTCAAGCCCGAGGGGGTCGACATCGTCCTGGACTGCCTCTGCGGCGAGGAGTGCAACCGCGGCTACGCCCTCCTCAAGCCCATGGGCAAGTACATCCTCTACGGCTCGTCCAACGTCGTCACCGGCGAGACCAAGAGCTTATTCAGCGCCGCACGTGCAGTGAGTACATATTAACAAGGACCAATTAATTATTAAATTATTAATTTCATGACAAACATTAATGAAGTAAAATAATGATTATTACTTATGGTATTATATTATTATACTTATATTAATTTTAAACGCAGACCCCCAACTAAATAAAAACATAAGGTTTCATTACCCTACACCTGAGAGTGCATAAACATATTTCCATTAGAACTAATTAGTTCGTTAATTAGTCATTCACTGGATTCTGAAATTTAATACCTGGTCCTGAACTAGCATTAGAGGACAAATTCAGGATTTAAATCGGTAGTCCGGAATTAAATACAATTTTTTTAAAACAATTCAAATAAATGGTATTGAATTATTCTCGCAACACTCAGCTGCATCTATTAATTTACTAAATATCTAGCACGAAACTGCTATGATTTCATATTTGATCAATTCAGGACTAAATATCTAGCCAGTAGCTGAATTGGTAGTCCAGGACTTGATATTTAGTTTTAAAAAACTTTACAAAAACTAAAACTTTAATTTTTTTTTAAACTTTCAAATAAATGTATGAGTTATTCTGGCAACAATCAGTTGTATCTATTAATTTGCTAAATATTTAGCACCAACTACTGTGATTTCATATTTAACAATCCGGGTGTATATGATATAAGTTGCAATATGTAATATTATGTTTCTTGTAGTGGTGGCAGGTAGACAAGGTGTCCCCAGTCAGACTTTTCGACGACAACAAGACTCTGTCGGGGATGAACCTGCGACACCTCATGTACCACCAGGGTGAGACCGAGAGCGTCAGGAAAGCAGTCGAGAAAGTGTTCGCCCTGTACAAAGACGGCAAGATCAAGGCAGTGACTGACTCCACATGGGCACTCGAAGATGTAAGCTAATAATAATACCGGGTGGCCGAAAAGTCGCTTTACTGAAAATAATACAATTTAAAAAAACAATACATATTTTGGAGATTATGCTATTTTCGGTAAAGCGACTTTTCGGCCACACTATATAATGAGACTACTTCTGCAGGTTAACAGAACATTATAAACTTTGGTTTCTATTATAATCTTCCTCAATTTCCGTCTTTACTGTGCCAAACCTTTATACAAGTTTTGACTGAATGTTAATTTACGCGGTTCATAAAAATAATTCCAGGTGGCCGAGGCCATGCAGAAGATGCACGACCGCAAGAACATTGGCAAGATAGTGCTGGACCCCAGCATGGAGCCCAAGCCGAAGCCGGCGACGCCCGCCAAGGGCAAGGACAAGAAGAAGCAATCTTCAGAGGAGAAGAAGGAGGAGGACAAGAAGGACGGTGAGGCCAAGAAGGAGGACGACGAAAAGAAGGAGGAGAAGAAGGAAGAAGTCCTCACCAACGGCGATTCCGCTGGCGATTCAGGCGGTAAGACAAAGCATGAAATAAATTTGCCGCATATTCAAGTTGATCTAATCTGATAAACTGATGTTCACGTTTATTTTATTATACCTGATTATTGATTGTGGATATACTATAAATTTTGTGTGTTAAAATGTTTTAGAGTCCAAAGAGAAGGAGGAGGAGAAGGCCTCGAGTTGAATCATTTAAGTCCTAAGAGACAGCATTTGTTCATTTAACCTTTATCAGCGATTTTTTTATTATTCAACGGATCTCCATGTAATTTAATTGATAGTAATTTTTAAACCAGTTAGTGAAAAACAGGATAACTAGGTAGAGCCAACCGCCGCCGTGAAACCGGTCCACAACGGGTCGTCTTCTTACATGCAACCATTATTTTTGTGCTGTGTTAATTTTATTGTATAGGATTCTTTAGAGTTAAGGGAGAAATTATTTTTAATATTGATTATATATTTTTTATTGTTAGTTGTAGTCGCCGGTTAATTTTCGAAACGTCGCCATCGAGCAGTCACGCAGCCAATTTTCTATATCTAACTAATCAAATGAAGAGAACGGCATATCTGTAGGTATAAAAAAGTAACTTGAATGTATATCTATCTGACCAAAATGTAGCAGTTTTTTATATACATGAGAATGAGATATTTTTTCATGCTTAGTTAGATTTTTTACACATCGGGGTAAATGATAAATATTTTCTTATGCTTTTTGGATATCAAATAAGACCGTATTTTTAAACGCTTCAGCTAAACGGGCGCCCCCGGAAATCAGACCAACGTAGCTTTGTATAACTTCAGCTTTTCTACACTTATACTCCACAGACGAAGAAAGACTTTTGCTACTACTACAACTTTAATAAACAAACGGTATACTAAGAGAAAATGCGATTTGTGTAAAAAAAAAACAAGTGCTTATTTTTATGCTATTATTATATTATATGAAATATTTAAAGTATATAAATGTTCAACTGCGCTTACATGTATTTTAATGTGTAACTTATAAACAGTCTTTCCGTTTTCCGTTGTCAATCTCTCTAATCTGTGTCGTGAAATTGTATTCTTTTTTCTCCGTTAGTTTCCCGCGTGACCAGGTAGGCACTCTTTGTCATACCGTGGGGACCGTTTACTCGTGAAACATTGTAAACGCAAGTGTGTTTTATCTTTTATTGATTGTTTCGATGATTTTATGCTTTAAGACTGATACGAGATGATTTGCAAGTGCGCAGAAAAATATATATGTTTGAAGAGCCTGTATAATAAATTGTTTAATTGCCAGCGCCAGGGTTTTTTTGCGCACCTGTCGAGTATACTCCCTGTTCAATGAATCCCATTCCATCATGAAGTCGACGTACTTAAATGTTTCTTAAAATTTATAGTTCGTCGTTGGGATTAAATTTTGAAACCTTTAGCAGCGATTCTTAACATGGGCATCAGACTTTCATGAGAATAGCATTCAAAATGGTACACGATGACTTGATATATATAGACGCACTCACATTTATCTTACCTATATACAATTGCAACAATATCTATAGAGAGTATATTAAGATACTAAGTTATAAAAATCATTATCTTCTGCTTGCCATTGTCCTAATGATTTTATTTTAACAGAAGTTGAGCCACATTTAAAGCCCGATTTCATTATCTTTTTTAATGCAACCCCTAACGTTCTAAATGAGGCGTGCAGATGCAAAACTCGCCATATTCATCATAAGCGTATTTAAAAAAATGAGAAACAACTTCTCGCAATTTAATGTAACGTTTTCATTATCATAAATTAATGAGTAATTTAACTAGGAAGGGCTGGATTTTGCTCCTTACCTTTTGGGTAATAATAGTAACGGCAGATTCGCTTTGAAAAGGGCTACAGAGTGAAATGTTGACGATTTTTTCTTGAAAAGTGGATACTGCGAGTTTTGCTTCTACACGCCTCGGATAACAACATTTGTTGTAATTCTTAACTTAAACAGGTTAATTAAATACTGCTCGCTTGTGTCTGATAACGTTATCATGGGCTTCGCTTATTAAGGTAAGATAGCAATAAACAACCATTTAACATTGCTATGGTTAAACTATTTTCTGACTCATTTATTCATTGTTGTTTTGTAAAATGTTACGAAAGGTTATTGAGTGAATAATTTACCCGAGCAGCTAATTGTTGTAATAAGAATAAATTGAAGGTAAACACGGATGATTAGAAAATACCCTAAAGTTAGATTTATCTACAAAAGCTTCGTAGGGTTCATGGTTGTATTTGATTCAAGCGCAATTGATAACAACTCGTGCGTATTTTGAATGCCTGAGGCCCCACGTGTTCTTGGTCATCTTTGCCCCCCTTCCCACCGCAAATGTCCAGTCATTAATCGCCGTCCATCAAAAATTTCACGTCACATCAATTACCCTCGTCCTCTGTGTGTTTCGTTGCTTCCAAATTCAATGTGTATTTAATTGTCAGCATAGTGGGGAACAAATTCCGCGATGAGTCAAAGCCACAATGAAAGCGCAGTTTAATCGGCGAGCCGAGCTAGCCACGGTCCCCTCGTCGCCCACGTGAAAGTAAGGTTAGGAAGTGCTACAAACACAACACGGTAGCCCCCTCAAAGCGCCCCCCTCAGCTAACAACAGCCCGCGTAAACAAATGTCCGACTCACTCTCATCCGAGGCCGAAGTGCTTCCGGTGAAGGCAAGGTAAAGAGACTCATTAAAGCCCCCCAAGCCCCCCCAACCACTGTACCCCGTAACAGCTTCTGTATAATCATGCTGCTTCCGAGGGCCTGCGAGCACGCCATGCGAATACCGGGCGCGCTCGCGTGGGCCCTCGGCACCCTCTGCACCAGACTCGTAGGCCTCACACTCGGGTAAGTTGCGAACAGGGTTGCATTGTTTTGTGATGTCGCTCCACTTACATAATCCCCAGCCTTAGCAGTCGTTCCCTTGCGTGCGCTGCCGCCGCGTGTGTGCGTTTGTTTGTCTGTTTAACTATGACCGTTCTCGACAGCTGGTTCAGTTCGAGTTGGATATCATGGAACAAGTACTCCGACAGCATGCTCAGGACCTTTGAGAAGAAAATACTGCAGTGTGAGTAAATTGTGAATACGGATATAACTCTGTAGCCACGTTTAAAAATAATAACGCCTGATTATAAATAGAAGCGTTACAATTGAAGAGGTTATAGATACGATATTTATTTTGGGTGATGGACACCAGATTGTTTTTTATTTGCGAAACAACTAAATAATACTTCTGACGTTATTAAAGCTGTTGCAAAAATTTAAAACCACTTAACACCTGTGAAGCACAATTAAATGCATATTACCGAAATTTCCCGGACAGTAGTAGAAGACGATGAGAATTGCTTCATTAATACTCCAAGTATGGTACAGTTTCAGTTAGTTGCGGGAGTTACAGTTATGCACAGTAATAATCAATTTATGTTGTCTCCTGTAAAATTGATATATTGTTGCTTATCCGTTTTAAAAAAGAATGCATCTTTATATTATTCATTTATCATCATGTAGCAATTTTTTTATTAAATAATTATTTGAGATGTAAATCCATTTTACTGTTTGACCATGAACCACTTCATTTTTAATTGATGCTACGTTAATAAAATGGTTATTTGCTGAATTTGTTTGCAGCATTTTTCGTGTAAACTGTATATATCATAAGTATACACTTGTTGCAAAACTTTTGTGTTGCCGTTATCTACTAGTATACGTAGTAAACTGATACTGGCTTAATAATATTTATCAACATGACAGAGACCTTGATGTCTTGCTGCAGTGTGACTTGCGATATAACAAGTGGCCACTTATATTTCACATGCAATATATCCCACAGCGTGGTTAATAACGGGTGTAAAAAAACTTTGGCAACTTGTTGGGGCCACAATTTGTAAAAATCATAGGTCCTATATCGATTAGTTTCAGTACTATATTTGCCGAATTAGAATGCAACTTTCGCTACTGGCAGAGTCAAAATTGCCGCAACAAATGAATAATTTCTTACATATTGATTTTCCCTAGTGTAATCTGACAATTGATAAGAACTCAATCAATGATCGTAGCAATCAATGTGAGATGATGCAAGAGTAGTACAATGGTTAAATTACAAACTGTACACAATCAAAATTGGATTTCCATGTTTTGTTATTATATGAGGGCATTGTGATTCTTATCACTCAATTTTATTTGACGACGTTATCAACATTTCAATGCTGAATCATAATCAGCTGAGATATCAATGAGTGATTATAAATCGGTACGAAACAAAACTAATTTAAATATCTACAACAGAAACTCAAAAAACTATATTAATTTTTTTAACAATCTAGTTTGAAAAATATCTTTAACAATTGAAATGCAAATTTCGAAAAGGTCTCATCTCGGGGCGGATTGAAAACAGACTTTTTCGCTCTATTTTCATGTACACATGTAGACCGATATCCTATGAGTATGAGCATGAGTTATGAGTTATGAGTGGTGAAAGAGTAATTTTATTTTAGGGGAAATAACTGCTCAAATAAGTAAAATGTTCAACAGAAATTCAGTTTTTGACTTTCCTGATGTTTTTTAATTTTTTTTGAGATGAGCCCTTTTCAAAATTTGTAATTCAATTACAAAAGTGTATAGTGTTAAAAAGCTTCTAACTCTCAAAAGTGTTAAAATATCTTGTTTAGTTTGTGACTCTGAAACTGAATATCTCCTCTTATTATAACATTATTTTTATTGTACCATGTTTACCTTGATGATTTTACATACAACATACAAGGTCAGACTTTCAGCAAATCATTGGAGCCATTATTTTTCTAGCTAATCATTTTTTTTTTAACGAAAGCTTTGTATTAATATTTTAACAATTATATGCTTTAATGTAGTCCGTTTTGGCTTAAATAAAACTGACTATTTTCCCACCAATAAATTCAAATATCTTGTCTAACATAATAAACAGACAAATCTACTTACCTCATTTTGTTGATGACCCAACCATGAAGGTCGAATTACTTGCTACATTAAGTAACAACATAATTGTGTTCTCCTTCATGGAAACTGAATTAATATTAGCTGGTTATATTACAGATTCTGCCCATTTGAAACTAAGGTACTTGTAATTTATATGATACGCGGGCTTAGAGCCACCATAAATATTTTATCCGGCCTGCTGTCAAGATAAACGAATGATTAATGTAAAATTATATATAATCGATCTTTATTGGGCTATCGACCCCATATGGGGTCTTTCCGCCTTGTAAAATTATTTTCATAAACTTTTTTTTTTTCATTTTTTCATAAACATTTATTTCAAATAGTCTTGTCACATTTTTGAGAGGTACACCTCACCCAATGACTTTATATTTACCACAGGCTCGTAAACTATTAGTAATATCTCTTGTTCCCCTTATCTAGGCTGCCGCACGGCTTACAGGGGTTGGTTCGTAGACGTCGGTCCAGTGGTGGGACCCGCAGACAGAATATGGACAATCTCGATGAACACAGACTCACCGAAGACACCCTTGGTGCTTCTCCATGGGCTCGGCGCTGGCGTCGCCCTCTGGTGCTTGAACCTGGACAGTCTTGCATCTAACAGGCCTGTCTATGCCATCGATATATTAGGTAAATAATAAAACGCTGTCGATGGTTATCTTACAATTCTAAATTCGTTTATCATTCATAATTTATTCTTGATTACCAGCTTATGCGTTATGTTATGCTAAAGTCCCAAGACCCAATTTAGTCCCAATTTAATTTATTTAATAATCATTATTATTATTTGCTTGTATCCTAGCTATCCATTATCCAGCTATTAATATCCAGCGAAAAAGTTGACACCATTTTCTTAAGCACTCTGTATAAACTATCAGCTTAAATCGTAGGCAGTTCTCCAAACCTGTGGGTATTTTTTTTACTAATAATTTTTGTTAGGTTTTGGTCGCAGTAGCCGTCCGGAATTCAGCAGAGATGCTCTGCAAGCGGAAACCGAACTGGTCAAGTCCATAGAGGAATGGCGGAAGGAGATGAAGCTGGACAGGTTCGTGCTCCTCGGCCACAGCATGGGCGGCTTCCTCGCGGCCTCCTACGCCATATCCTACCCCGACAGAGTGAAGCACCTTGTCCTGGCGGACCCCTGGGGCTTCCCGGAGAGGCCTCCGGACTATAAAACCAAAGAGATCCCGCTGTGGGTGAGAGCAATTGCTTACACCCTTCAGCCGCTGAATCCTCTGTGGGCCGTTCGAGTAGCCGGACCATTCGGTAATTAATAATGATTGAATAATTACTTGAAGAAAAAGTAGCGTCAATATGAATACACGAGGATATTTTATTGGTAATGCTTTTAGGTGCACTGCTGATAAACAAGGTGCGACCCGACATCACCAAGAAGTTCTCGGTGTTCATCAAAGACGAGTACCTCATCACACAGTACCTTTACCAGTGCAACGCACAAGCGCCAAGGTTCGTCTTGAAATTATTGCCTCGATATCTTCTTTAAAGCCACAATTTGCAGCGGCGAGAGCGCGTTCCATGCAATGATGTCTGGATTCGGGTGGGCCAAGCACCCTATGGTGAACAGGATCGACGGGCTCGATAAGAACGTCCCCATTACACTGCTCTATGGGTCTCGGTCGTGGGTGGATAACTCGGCTGGGGAGATTATTAAAGAAAAACGGATGCAATCTGAAGTCAATTTACAGGTAAGTCTAAAACGAGGGTATGCAATTTTTTTCGACAAGCCACACAAGCGCACAAGGCTTGCTTAATAATCGGGAATCACAAATAAATTAATATTCATGTTACAATACAAAATCCTATTACAAAATAAAATGTTTATGGCAAGTCGTATTTTGTAATGCGAACTACTTCGCAACCAAACGAAAATTGTGTTTAAATTGTCTTGGTGTCTGTTTTTGTTTTCGTTTACAGGTTATACCTGGTGCAGGCCACCATGTGTACGCTGATAAGCCGGAGTTATTCAACAATCTTGTAAATGACGTGTGCAAGCAAGCTGACAATACACCAACGCAGTTCCTGGCGCTGAAAGGCTCTGAGAACATAATAACTGTCAAATCTAAGGAAGACACAAGCAACGAAGAACCGAATAAGACCCTGCCTGACTTGGTGGCCCCAAAGTGTAACGACAGCTAAGCTCGGGCAAATTCTTTTTGACAAAATCCCAATATAATAATAACTAATTTTAAACCAATATTAGATCAATTTATTTGTATTACATATTTTAATTTATTTAGGGGGTTGTGTGGACTAATTTATTCTTCGTTTAGTCCTCGTGCGGATGTGATTACAAATTCTTTTAAATTGCAAATAATACCGATTATTTAAAATTTATTAAAGCAACTACAAACTAGGCCAATTTAATTTGTGCCGTTTCTATTTTTTCATTGCGCAGTAGCAACAAATTCTCCAACGATTATGTGTCGACTCGAATAATTTTATTCGCCCAACTTGATTCACCTACGTATCTGAATAACTCAGGTCAATTAATAGACTCGCATACATCTGTATGTGTGCCAAGCTTGAGTATTTATAAATAAACATTAAGACGACTTCTGGTTACACTTGCTAATCTGTTTTCGATAAATTAATTGAACATTTCTATAGTCTGCCTAATTGCTAGATCGAGCGCACATAAATATATTCGATCGGCGACCGTTTACAGGGCCGAATCTATGTGCCACGTCTAGCAATTCCAGTAACAAAATCCACTTTGTCCGGCTGAATGCGGGATGACCAATTGTATGCTTGTGTTGAAGCGTTCATGTCTGAATCGTGCATGTACGATTATTTCTGTGCACTCTATCTTGGGTATGGCTTCGTTACACTTACATTTATATAATTCATCTTTTTTGATTTAATAAGGCAATTAACATCGAAAATAAGGTTAAGGTTTATTATTTTTATAATTTTATTCGGTTATAAGTTCTCTTATGTTTCAATTTGTCACGATTGCTTTAAATTAAAGCTGCAGAATGCTCTAATTGCCAATCTTTTTAGCTAACCTGGTGATCAAAATAAGACAAATGGACTTTTAAAGGCTAGTTTTTACAATCTGCGAAAATTTTGTGATTGTTATGGATTTGGTTATACAATGAAACATGCAATGAACATAAAAGCAATCTTGTATAACTACTTCGGGAATAGATATAAAAGCCTTCTTAAATATCTTTCGTTATGTCTACGTTGCTGGTCAAAGCCTCTGCAGTAACGACTATGTTCAATGGATTGTACTATGTGACTGCTGTGAGAATCGTGGAACTTTCCGGACGCATTATCACATAAACGACCACGTAGCTGTAAAATAGCACAGCCCGTTTTTGGATGATTTCTGGAACCCTGGACCCATCTCGTATTTTACTTTTACTGACTAATCCATAGTGCAGTGATTTATTTTATGTGTATCTCGGTTCCATAGTTATGAGTTTATTTTTAGTGTGATAATGTAGATGTTACATTATAGAATTAATGCAAGGAAGTTTAGTGTGATATTCTAATAGTTACATTTATTCAATTATATTTCGTTATTTTTGTGTGATCTACAAGGTGTGTCAGAAATGTATTTATTCTGATGTTTTATCGCTATGTATCGAAGAATGTGGCTTCCGTCTTGTTGCAGCGCTGCTTTTTGGGGCTAAGTGTAGATTGTTGTATTACTTTTCTAATGCACCTTGTAATTAAGCATATTTTTTATTTAATAAGATATTGTTTTTGTTATAGTGGAGCTATTATGTCCAAAAAATGTTTTATTTTTGAATGATTTTCATTTTTACATTGAGATTCAAAAGGTTTTACAAAGAATAATTTTTGTCATGTATAAAGCATCTGTCTGTCTGTATTATGTCTCTTTATGTGTAATTCGCAATAAACAGTACAAAGAATTATGATGCACACCAAGTCACGAAAGCAACTATAATCGGTTGAAATATTTTTATAACGATTTACCTTTCAAATTGAATATATTTATATTGCATACTATTTTCCATGTGTTGTAAATTGATGACACCTGCAACACGAGTTGTCTACGCACCTTCAAAGTAATCTGCGGACATTGTACCTGTGTAACACTGCATTAAAATTTTATAGTTGTTATATTTTTAATTTTTATTGAGTGTTATCAGTCTGTGATAGCGTTTGCCTGTAATTGGGTTGATTAATTAAATACAAATTGTTTTAAATATTATTAATTTATCTGTGTGACTACATTTCATTAATAATATATTAAATATTGCGTATTGTAAAATGTATCGATTTATTAAAATTTTACTCTTTTAAACAGTGCCAATTTTGAATCCAAAATAATGAAGAGCCACTCTTCCTTGAAGGGATACTTGAATGGTGTGTGCACGAGACTGTTTCCTTCAAGTTGGTAAGTCACCTGAAAATTGCATAATTATTGTAGAATAATATTCTCTATTCTCATTATTTGTATCATTAAATTTTATCTGATTTTATCTTTGAATCAACATTTTTGTAAGAGTGTAGGATTTTGGTGAGAAACCAAGTTACTAAAAATGTGATTTTAATTTATTTGTCGCAATGACGCTAGCATAAGTGTAGACAATTATATAGTAATGTGTTCAGAACTTATAAAACTATATACTTTTTCTATTTTCGAATATATTCATCAATTTAACAGTAATACTACTGGTCAAATGGACTATGCATTTCACTATTGTTCACAGTCTGAATACTCACGTCTATAGGGCAGATAATGGGCTTGACTCTGGACACCTCGATGTTGAAGATTATGCTAGCCGTGACTTGGGCGACGGGATAAAATTTTGATGGCAAGCTCCATTTGACCTGTGACAGCACAACTTATTAAGACAATTTGAATTTGATGTGGACGACTTGCCTCGTAAAAGTAGTAGTCACTGCATTCATCACTTTGAGCCGCGAGGTAGTCTATGGTGTACTTCCAGTTGTCCTTCAAGATCCAGGTCTCAATGTATCCTATAATCGATTGTATCCCCAAGTTAACGTCGAACTGCTCAATGGACGGAAAATTATATTTCTTGGTGTAGAAGCTCCTTTCACTGTCGATATCTTTCAGTGACTCGTGACGCCATAGCCTTTTCAATGAACGAGCTCTATCTGCGAAAATATGATAAATGTTATAAAAAAAATTACGATTACATCAGTAGCCATAAATATTTTTAATGCAGCTTCAAAACTATAGCCATATCATCATTTAAATATCAAAGAAAAAAAGGTACAAAGAACAAAATCTGGAAAATGATCATTACATTGAGAAATATGGAGAAAGTAATAAAATCGCAATTCTAAAATTAATATAAAGAAAAATCTAGAAAAATTACCATTACATTGACATATATTGAGATTATTTATAAAATTGCAATTCTAAAATTAATATTATGGATGTTATTATTATTGTATTATAATACTATTAGTATTAGGATGATACCCTGGGCTTTCTCCAATGTAGAATTCACCATGTGCTCTGCTAGATCGAATACTCCCATGAATTCCTTACAATCTGCTGGGACTTGCAATACATCAAACTATAAATGAATGAACACAAATGTTTTGGTAATAATATCAATAAGAACTGGTAAATTAAGTATGTTGGATTACGCTGTAGACAATCTCTCTGGGGTGATAAATTTAACAATTTTATTCTAAGGCGGAAGAAAAACATAGCCTCAATAACCTTCGTTGGCACTTTGAATGATGGTTCTGGATAATGCAACACCAATATCCATCAAGTGGTACACAAGAATTCCGTTGAAGACACGCTGTATAATTTTGGAAAATATTTGTAACTGCATTGGAATTACCTTCTGGGCCGCTTTCTCTTGAGCTGCAATTTAAAAATCAGTGGTAAACACCCTTCATAAACTATGCCATTAAACTCACCTTCCTCGTCTCCGAGGTCTAAATCCCCCTTCCGACTCTCCAGTCTCTCCAACATTAAACGTCTGGGCATACATCCTATCATATCATCAAGTATGTCTCCGGCCGTCGCAAGGCTCTCACCGAGCCCCAGGTACCTGCGCTGCAGGGGCCTCGAGTTCAGCATCTTCCACAGCAGACTTTTGGCCACCTGCTCTGGCAAGTCACCGTCGAAGTGCAGGTACTCCGAGTGCTCCACGACCTCGTCCACCAGGTCGCCTATGATTGCGGCCAACTCAGTGACGACCGGTATCGACCTGTTCTCCATGGTCGCGAGGGTAGCCAAAAAGAACTGGTACCCGCAGAATTGCATGTAGAAGTACGACAGCCAGCGGTAGATGTTCGAGTTATCGAAGGCTGGTAAAGTTGACGATGGTTGGCGAGTTGGCAAAGTTGACGATGGTTGGCGAGTTGGCGAAGTTGGTGAGGGCACCTCCGCGGAGTCGTCTTTGTCTGAAACTGTGATTGACGTGTTCACAAGCAATTGTGACTTGTCATACAAAACTTGCATAACATTAAATTTACCAATTCTTCTAGGAAGTGCATTAGCATGTCATTAACGTCTTCGCTTGTTTCCGTTGAGCTGAATACCAAATCGGACTTCAGCCTGTGCTGTAGACTTAATCTAAAATTATCATCGACTGCAAAGTCAAATATATAACTTTAGTAGAAAAGTGATTATTTACTAGAAAATATTTTTAAAGATCATTGCTTTCTTTCTATTCTATTTTATTTGAAATATTTTACTAACCTACACGTTCTATTATTTCATCCAACTCCACATGAATATCCTCCTCTAACAAAATAAAAACATATATTTACATCTTAACCAAAGAGTGCCTGATGCCTATAATTCTGTTGAATGTAATGTATCCCAAATAGAAATTGCCTAGGCAGTAAAAACACGACAACATGAGTAAGCAGTAAAGGAGACGGTTTAGTGCACGTCAGTTCTCATCTCATATTTTGTTGCACAATTTTAGACTCTCGAAAAATTGACAAATTCAATTTCTTGCACCTTTTTCGGCATATTTAACTCTTTATTAATTACATATTTTTAATTAGATTGTATGAATCGGTGGTTAATAATTGGTTAAGCTTGGTTGAGTTTCACAAAAAAAAATTAATACAAAAACTACAATTGTTTTGGTCCCATGACCATTATCAAGACATACCATTATCTTGATAATAGCCCTGAGATAGAAACAATTGTAGAGTTTTTCTATTAAAAAAATTATTAAACTTAACCAAGTGCTTTATTTATACTGACATATTTTTAATTTGCTCACCAGTTTCAAGTTTGTTGGGTTCAATAGAAACTTCATACTCTGTAGAATCTACAAAATTTAATAGAATGAGTAATTGGAATAAGATGTTTTGTTTTGTATCACCATTTCTATCGGTTTTAGTTAATTCCTGAGTTACATTAGCGTCTTCAGCTTGGGAAAGTAAATCTTGATAATCAAAGACAACTATAAATAAATTCACCAGTTGGTTTGTCGTCAATATTTGCAATTATTATACTATTATTATTATTATACCTATAATCTATATTATATTGATATTATAATCATGTAACTAATTTATCATCACCAATTCAATTTTTTTTAATTAAATTTATTTCTAACATAAAATACAGTAATAGTGGATTGTTGTTTCTTAATCTTCTATCTACTTATAATAATTCTATTACCTAAGCGTACATTATTTGTACTTTATAGGGTAAGTAGGCTAATTAATTTAGTAAATTATAGATCACATAGTTTCATCTCTGCTACATATAATAATTATTTGTGGTATATTAATCACGGTAGTTCATTATTGCCTTGACCGAAATGGCTTTAATTTTTTTGTAAATATTCTATAATTGTCAATAATCATCATCACTTAATTATCACTTGCCTATGAATTTCTTTTCAGACATTTCTTGTTTAGTAGAAACTTAATGTTATTCGTAAAAATTTAACCCGATGTTTAATGGAGGTTTAATTTTAGTAATATTTTTAAACTTTTGTAAAACACCGCTAAACCACAGTTTAAATTTTAATGAGTAACACTGTTGGGTTTTATCAAATAGAGATCCCCGTTAAGTTTATATGCAAAAATTAAATTTTTGTTAATGAACTCAAAACTGGAATTAAATATATGGATATTTAAATCTAATTCAGGAAATGTTACAAAACTCCGAATAAATTCCCATTAAATAATTGCATATTTAACTGTCTTCTTTAAATAATTTACTCACCAGATTCAACACTATTAGGTTTTATCAAATGGAGATCCTCGTTAAGTTTATATGCAAAAATTAAATTTTTGTTAATGAACTCAAAACTGGAATTAAATATATGAATATTTAAATCTAATTCAGGAAATGTTACTAAACTCCGAATAAATTCCCATTAAATAATTGCTTATTTAACTGTCTTCTTTAAATATAATTTACTCACCAGATACAAGTTCATTGGGTATAACAGTAACTGTTGGTGCATCTCTGGATTCTATAAAATTTACAGACAGAATGAGAAATAGATTAAAATTTTGTTGTTGTCACACCTTGTTTATCAGTTTTCATTAATTCCTGTTTTTTGTCAGCATCTTCAATGGCTAGAGAAAGTTAATTTTAGAAAATCAAGACCAGCTATAAGTTTATGCTAAGATAATAAATATCAAATTATAAAAGAAAATTATTTGACTGTGATTGTGAATTGACTTGGATAATTAGAAAATATATTCGTATAAGCACATGCACTAATTATTGTTTTTCTTTAATTGTTGACGTTAATTACTGTTTGAAATTACAATCAAGAAACTAATTCTTACCTCCAATTTCCGCTACAGACATTCTTAAATGAGTGGAAACTTAGGTTTTATCAAATAGTGACACTGTCATTATTTTTTGAAACCAGACAAGTTATGTCAAGGAACTATTGCAACAAAATAATTTCAAGGAAATTTTGCAACAAATTATTTTTTTTACTTTGTGGTTTTGTTTGAATTTGCGACATTTTTCATTATTGCATTTATGTATTGAGATGCGTATTATGCTATTAGTAGTGCCCCAGCAATGGTTCGTGAGACCCACAGCAAATTGTTTGTTGGGGCCCCCAAATTGATGAGTCTCAGGATTGGTTATCAGATTTTATGATAATTTTCATTGGCATAAATGTATTATATATTTTCTATATTCAACATTAAATTCTAGATTCAGTTTAGTCAAGCATCAAAATAGTTTGAAAGTATAGAACTTTATTAATTCATAATATACATAATACGTCCTAATTGACCAAATACAAACCACTACTCATAATACAATCCGAAACACAAAGCTACTGCATACAGATGAATATTCTCGTGGAAATGCTTGGCGTATTTGTCACGGTCAGCATCCCAAAGGAACCTAACAATCTCGTAAATGTCTTGGGACCTCTTCTCCCCAATTGTCACAACACAGACAATTTTGTATCTGAAATAATGCACATTCAAAAATTACTATTATTACCGATTCTAAATCACATTATTGATTTGTGGAAACTTCTGCAAGGGCAATAAAGAATTGATTCACAATAATATTACTATTAATTCGATAGCATTCCATCACTACTATAAGTCTCACACACCTATCATACTCCTGCTCTTTCACTTTAGCCCTGATGGCGCTGGAAGCCCATTTAGCTTGCTTGGGCACCTTGTCTGCGTCGTAGGTCAAGTTTTCAAGGGCCTCCTCCAGCACCTCTTTGAGGATGCTCTCCACCTTCTCGTGGTTGAACGGCTTGTCCGATTCTAGCTTGTAGGAGTTCGCAAACTTCGGCACCTGGTTCAACAAGAACAGAACAATTTAAGACTTAACACTCTGCAACGCTCGCAGACCTGCACTGAAGACGTCGAGTAATCACTCATTCTCGCCGATTTCTTGGCGCACGATTACAGAATGTTAGGAGTAAATGCGTAGATTTGTCTTGAGTACCAATGGGAATGAGATTGGGAGATCGCATGGCACAGGCTGGCACAAGTATCGATGTGTTTTGGCTTAAAACACGTCGATACACATACATTAATTACATACATTACATAGGTACTGATAGGTACATAGGTACATAGGTACTGGTATATAAGTTGTCTGTGGTACTGACATTAACGGGCGTTTATAATTTGTAGTACATGCTTTAATTGATTGTAAATTTATTTATTTAATGGCCTATTTCTGCTGCTATGGCTAATTACCATCGGAACAAAAATTGATTGAAGTTTAAAATTTCGAATTAATCATCCAGTTTGCTTAATTATTCTTATCAAATCGATAATCAATTACCTTTTGGCGGTCGTAGAAGTCCGCATTGCCTTTCCTTAAAGAGATTACGCTCCCTAGTGCTTTGAACTTTTTTCGTTCAGCCAACTTCTTCTTCGCTTCCTATGTGAAGACGATTTTGAGGTAGTTAAATAACCAATTAAACAACAATGGTTTAATTTTTAGTGGTAACGTAATGGTTTAAATACAGAATGCGCAGAATAAACAGCACTGAAATTCAGGCAACCAACCATACATTACTCCGATTCAGTACGTGCGTATGCTTGGCTGCCTAAACTTCAGTACTGTTTATTTTAGCACATATTGAAATATTGAACTGAACTATAGAATCTAAACTCTTTGCAACTATTATACCAGCATGCTCTCCTTCCTACAACAAAACGCCATTATAACACGCAGGAGCAAATCATAAGAACACTGTTGTGGTTTACCTCGACTCTACAGATCGTAAACCAAATGAAGACTTGGATTTCGCTTGGCTAAAGTCTTCACTTTTCGCCTCCCCCTTCTTCGTGACGTCTAAATCAATGCTCTCCTCTCCAGATGTCACGAGGACTTCTGCCACTTCTGCTTCATCATCCTCTTCTGCAAGAAGAGAGAAACTATCAGTGGCCGTCCGAGCCACTCTGGCAAAGTTTTGCAGGGCTCCACCAAAAGTTTCGACAAATCCGATTCACTTCGTCATCATTTCTTTCAATATTTTCATATACTATTTAGTACTTTTCAATTCGCGTAAATAATAATCTTTGCGTAAATAATAATCTCGAATTACCATTAGTACCTTTAGGTGGTTCGCTTTCAGGGGCTTCTGTGGGTGGTTCGTCTGAGGGCTTGGGCGGAGGTTCGCCTTCTGGCGGTGCCTCTTCAGGGGGCATTTCGTCCGGTGGAGCTTCATCATCAGCCGGTTTGCCTTCTTCTTCCCCAGCTGGTGCTTCAGCTTCCTCCGGAGGGGATTCTCCTTCATCAGCTGGAGACGGTGGTTCACTTTCATCTGCCATGCTGTTGTCAACTAATGAGAAAGCCGCTCTCTGGGATCAATTTTTATTCAAAATGTGTTGGTTGTAGACTTTAGGATCCATTTAAAATTATTTCTCGATATTACTAAAGTCTGGAATGGTGCTGGCGTCTTACTTCGTGATACATTTTATTAATTATAAATTATAAATAAAACACATTGCTTCGTTAGCGTCACATAAAATTATTTATTGATTTGTGACTAGTTTCGACCACTTAAGTAATCATTATCAAACAGAGTATCTTGTGATCTTGATACTCTGTTTGATAAT
Organism: Othius punctulatus; assembly: GCA_951805005.1. Taxonomy (NCBI): domain Eukaryota; kingdom Metazoa; phylum Arthropoda; class Insecta; order Coleoptera; family Staphylinidae; genus Othius; species Othius punctulatus. Next base: position 4,868,964 of record OX638139.1, on the reverse strand, counting down.
AATAATAATGTAGTCTTTAATTCCAACAAAAATAAAAAATACATAAAATAAAACTTATACTTAATGTAGGAATTGCGTCATAATAATTACGTAAGTAGTCGAAACTAGTCACAAATTAATAAACAATTTTATGTGATACTAACAAAGTAATGCGTTTTATTTATAATTTAGAATTACTAAATTAAACTACAGTTTTAGATTGTACTTAATAAATAATTCACTTTCTTTAGAATACAAAATACTTCATTCGCGGATTTGATGTATGGGCCATGCAGTATCTAATCAAGTTCCCTGTAGCAAGCGTTCAAGAAAGTGGTGTCAATTTTTACGCTGGATACTAATAGACGACACTGTTCAAGATGCAAATCAAATATATTTCACAACATTGCTGAAATGTTTCGTAGGGTACAATCAAATAATTTAACGAGATTTTTTCAAATATCCATTACAAAATAAATATCACAACAAAATATAAGTATACAATAGATTTATTTAATAAATTATTAAAAACAGTTGTTACTAATGTCTTGCGGGTGCGACTGCAACTAGATAATTAGTTTTAAAATCAATTATCTTATTCTTTTGACGCACTGATGCGTCTTGTTGCATGTTATCAAACCACCGTGATACATTCATGTACTTTTCTTTATCCGAACATGTGATATTTTGCTGAAACAAAAGGAACAATTAATTCTAAAATATGTACACAATTACACCAGAAGGATATATAGTGCGTTCAACAAGCACATCACTTACAAAATAATATAACAAATACTCAGGCCTAAACAAATTTGTCAGCTCTTCACGGACAAATGCAAAAAGGGCTAACATCAGCCAAGTTGTAAATACAGATATTTTCAGTTTCAGAAAACCAAGTCCCGTTTTCACCCAGAATAAACAACTAAAGTTTCAACAAATCTGTATTTGATTTTGAGTACAAAATTTGATAGACAATGAATAGATACCTATATTGCCCATTTACCTGTAGCGAGTGGTATTTCTGAAGCCCTGCTAATATTATTTATAACTTATTGGTGACTGTTGCACTTACCATTAAATTAGCTAAAATGTAATATAGAAGTACATCTGCAATTGAGAGTCTGTATGCGACCAAATATGTTTTCGTAGCAAATACTTCATTCAGCTCCTAAAACAATATTTTATATATCAACAACTGTATTGTCAACGGCAGTGCCATATGTACCGTGAAGACTTGTCGAACGTTTTGCGAAGTGGCAAAAATAATTGCATATTCAATCCACTGGCTTATCTCTGCTTTATCTTCTCGGCTCTTCCCACTTAACTGAGATTTTGATGTGACTATAAATTCATTGATTATGTTTAAAAAGCCCTTGGTTGTTTTATCTCCTCGAACGCAGACGGTTACCTGGAAACAGTACCAACAAATTATCACAAGAAACACCCCATAAGATATACCTACCAAGTTATCTTCTAGGAAAAGCTTTCCTGGTGTGGCCTTTAAGTAAGAGGCTATTTGGCTCAAAAAATGCAAATAATTGGTACTCATATTGAGGTGTGAGAAGTTAGCGACGACCTTGGCAGCGACGGTTTTGAGATGTCACTTTTTTTAACCAGTTTTCGCAGTGATCCAACATGCAATAAACTAAGGTTCCTGTAAATTAAATGATACTATTTCGCCGTTTGCATACACGTATTCGTAAGTTATCAACAATAGCTTCTTTTTGAGGTCATATTACGGTGTTTTAAGCGGTTTACAAGCGTATTAATAGATTAGGTGTAATAAGAAAAAATTAGGTGTAATGCAAAAATGTGCACACTCACTTTTTAAATACCGCATAAAAACTGAATTTGATAATACACATCATCAATTAACAACTGCGAATTTATCGAGGAGCAATTAAAAGTTCATATTATGTCTAAATAAATGAAATAAAAATCGTCTTTTGCTAATGGAAAATGGGTGGAGTAACCTTTATAACTTATCGAAATTGCAGTTAATGCACCCAATTTCCATTAGTGACGGCTGATTTATATTTCATTTATTACGACATAAGATTAAATTTAGATTGCAATTCCATAAATCTGCAGTCGTAACTTAATGAGGTATGCAATTAAATTTGGTTTTTGTGCAGTGTTTAAAAAGTGATGGTGCACGTTTTTCCATTACACCTAATTTTTTCTTACTACACCTAATCTATTATTATGCTTGTAAACCGCTTAAATGACCGCACCATGAAGGTTTTGTCGATAATTATTAATTATGTACATGCAATAGTCGTAATAATATCGTATTTACGATTATTTTACATTTTTATGGATCGAATTTTATAGGTGAAGAAACGTTCATGTGAATGTCAAATGTTGTTTGACTTTTATTCACATCACATTGCATCACATGCAATTGATGCTTTACGTTAGTATTGTAGTATTTAATATTGTAGAATCACAATAAACTCGCAGTTTAGTGCAAAGAATATACTAGTGGTTTAGTGCAGTGAAGTTATTGGTTGCGATTGAGAAAGAATATAACCAATGATTAGTTGTCCGTGCCTTGTATTGTTTACCTCGCAAATGCTTCTTATGATGGTGAAATTTAGTGAGTGTTTAGATAGTGCAGGAGAATAGTCAGTATCGAAGAACTGGATTGGCTAGTCCTTAATGGCTATATCATTGTGGGCTTCGATGAGAAACGTACAGGTGACTTCCTCGGGAATTTCTGCCCGGATAACATGTAGCTGTTAGTGGAAAAAGCTGCATACAATCGCCTACAACTACCTGACCACCTGCTTTATGACGATCTTAACAGCCTTCCCAGGGACAACACCTTCAGAAACGTAAGTGTATCCGTAATGCTGTACAATTCCACCCATCCTGATGCTCATGCAAACTAAATACGTCAGTTCAAGGTGATACCGCGTCTTGCCAGTGTTAACATGCCATGCCATGTCGATTTTCAATTTGAATTATCGACGCTCTTCTGTTCATAACTATTAATATTTGTGTTGCAACGAATGCGTTTATAATCATCGTAAGAAGCCTTTCATTGTAGATATTATTGCAATGAATGTGTTGAACCTGTTTTCAAGTACACAACTTGGTTTCTGTGAATTTGAAAGTTGCCCAAGTACCTCACCTAACATTATGTATGTTTTTAGCACCACGCATTACCACAAAATCCTGACTTCGGGATTTCGTTGATTGACCAAAACCGGCTTCAAGACACTGTATTCCAAGGCGTCGCAGAGCACGTTCATAAGATTGTCGGCAATTTCAGTGGCCCAAACACAAGAATCCGCAAGGTAAAATGATTACAGTATTATTAATTCTTTACTGCTATTTGTTGTATTTAAACTGAGCGAATAATTAATGTTAGTGTCAATTAGATTCCATGCGGGACCTTAAGAGTAATCCATTGTCCGAGTTGATCAAGTAATTATTACAATTATTACGATACCCCAGTAAGTATTGTCGCCGTTCGCTACTCTCATGGTATCACTCGCACCCTCTATAAATGTGTCTATACATTAGTCAATCAATGGAATATCATTTTTATAAAGTAGAGAATATGTCTTATTATCATAGGTGATGATTATTAGACGTAAACGACGTTTTTAAACTAAATTTTGAAATTCGTTACTACAGCTAATCTTGCTTTTACTTTTAGGACGTTAATGTTTGATCATGAAGAAACTGGATATTGTATGTTCCGGGCTGATTATGGATCACAAATGTGGTACTGCTTCAGGCAAAATGCTCCAGTTACTGGTTATTCTACATACAACGGATACGTTTATTCTATAAGCAGAATACGTTTATTCTGCTTATGTGGCTGTCGTTAATAAGGCAATATCCAAAGTCGGTAGCAAAAATGTAACAATTTGCATAACATGCAATTAATAATATCTACCTATTAGTTTTGTTAATGTGTTGCTTTAATTACACATTGTTGCAGCTTGAAGTATTTGTGCAAAATCATGTGATATTGTGTAAAAATATTTTGTTGCTTAGCCATTAATATTTGCGCTGCTTTCTTTGTATACACTTGCATGCAATTTAAATATTAATTTGTTTCTTACTGTTATTGTCATCGCTGCTTTCTTTGTATATGTATAGAGCTGATGAATGGTAGTTATAACCATTTATTCCGCAGATATTTCAGAATAGTTTATACTTGATATAATAGAATTATTCATCTGCGGGATGAATAATTCTTCAAGTCCGCAGATATTTCAGGATAGTTTCTACGTTTATTATGTTATACTGTGCGATGAATAATTTTTCATTTCCGCAGATATTTTAGGTCGGTTTGTCAGACGATTATGTTATACTGTGGAATGAATAATTCTTCATTTCCGCAGATATTTTAGGACGATTTATATATCGATTAGGTCATACTGTGGGATGAATAATTCTTCATTTCCACAGATATTTTCGGACTGTTTTTATGTCGATTCAGTCATACTGTGGGATGAATAATACTTCACTTCCGCAGATATTTTAGGACTGTTTACACGTCGATTAAATTATACTGTGGCATGAATAATTCTTCAGTTCCGCAGATACTTTAGGACTGTTTATATGTCGATTCAGTCATACTGTGGGATGAATAATTCTTCATTTCAACAGATATTTTAGGACTGTTTATACATCGATTAAATTATACTGTGGCATGAATAATTCTTTGTCTCCGCAGATATTTTAGGACGATTTATGCGTCGATTAGGTCATACTGTGGGATGAATAATTCTTCATTTCCTCAGATACTTTAGGAGTGTTTACACGTCGATTAAATTATACTGTGGGATGAATAATTTTTCATTTCCGCAGATATTTTAGGACTGTTTATACGTCGATTAAATTATGCTGTGGGATGAATAAGGGTTCATTTCCACAGATATTTTAGGACTGTTTATACGTCGATTAGGTTATACTGAGGGATGCATAATTCTTCATTCCCGCAGATATTTTAGAACTGTTTATACATCGATTGGATTACACTGCAGGATGGATAATTCTTCATTTCTGCAGATATTTTTGTACGGTTTATACGTCAATTCAATTATACTGTAGGATGAAAAATTCTTCATTTCATGAACAGCGCTGGGGTTGTTTATTTTTAAGTAACTAATAATGTTATCGTTTTCAGTGAGCTGTTATAGATCTGCTTACTTCAAAATGTGTCCATTGCTGTGTTTGGCGGAATACGGATTGCAGGCATCGAAGAACAGTATGATTCAACGCAGTCTCGACCGGAACAAAGGTAGGATTTTACTATTACTTAATTTCATTGCAACGTGACTTTTTAATACAGAGCTGGTTTTGAACAGGCTGTAGGTTTACCTAATAATCATGGGGAGCATTTATTCGGGAGTCTTTTTCATTTGATACATTGAGTCAGTATTCAAACATGAGTGCTGCCAGGGTATTTTGCATCTCCTTATTAGGTTCTTTGTAGTTGGAATGCTAAATTAGACTTTTCTTTTTTACTGTCATTGGGGGCATTTTCAAGTGCAAAAAGCGACAGTTTTTAATTTTTTGGCGACATCTACCACATATTTAACTGCTTATTGAAGTGCCGGTAAAAAAGATATCTGAAATTCCAGAAATCTTTTTAACCTACAACAAATAGAAACCTGTAATGTTTATTTGTTTCTTTGTTCAATCGTGACTCAACAGATGCCTCTGGGGTGCTTTTTAGTTCATATTTTTTGTCGCCAGACGTCGCGTTGATCGCAATTTCAATTCAGCAAACCAAAACATTGGTGGTCTGTGCAGCAAACGAATGCACATGAAAATATGTTTCTAAACAACACTTGGAATGTTTTTCTTGTAACTAACTAATTCCGTTATCGTTTTCAGTGCGCTGTTATTGATGTGCTTCATTTTTAAAACGTGCGTATTGCTGTGTGACGCATTACTGTTAAGGATGATTGCAGTCATCGAGGAACACTACGATTCAGTGCACTCTTGTTGATGGTTACGTTATACAAGGAGGTGAATAATTCCCTATTTCCCAAATATTTCTACACAATTTATGTTAATGTTTATGTTGTATGTTAATTATGTTATACTGGGTGGTGAATAATTCTTTATTTCCGCAAATATTTTAGGACAGTTTATGCATCGATTATGTTATACTGTGGGATGAACAATTGTTCATTTCCGCAGATATTTTAGGACTGTTTACACATCGATTATTTTATACTGCGGGATGAATAATTGTTCATTGGTGCAGATATTTTAGGACGATTTTTATGTCGAGTAGATTATACTGGGGTATGAATAATTCTTCATTTCCGAAGATATTTTAGGGTGGTTTATACATCGATTAGAATATACTGCGGGATGAATTATTCTTCATTCCACAGATATTTTGGGACGGTTTATACATCGATTAGGTTATACTGCAGGATGAATAATTATTCATTTCTGCAGATATTTTAGGACTGTTTGTAGGTCGATAATTTTATACTGTAGGATGAATAATTCTTTATTTCTGCAGATATTTCAGGACTGTTTAAACATCGATTAGGTTATACTGCGGGAAGAATAATTGTTCATTTCTGCAGATATTTTAGGACGATTTATACATCAATTAGGTTATACTGCGGAATGAATAATTGTTCATTTCCGCAGATAATTTGGGACAGTTTGTACGTCGATTATGTTTTACTGCAGGATGAATATTTATTTACGCAGATATTTTAGAACAGTTTGTACGTTGATTAGGTTATACTGCGGGATGAATAATTGTTCATTTCTGCAGATATTTCAGGACGATTTCTATGTCGATTAGGTTATACTGTGGTATGAATAATTCTTCATTTCCGCAGATATTTTAGGATGGTTTATACATCGATTAGGTTATACTGCTGGATGAATTATTCTTCATTTCCACAGATATTAGGACAGTATGTACGTCGGATTATTTTATACTGTAGGATGTATAATTATTTATATCTGCAGATATTTTAGGACTGTTTATACATCGATTAGGTTATACTGCCGGATGAATAATTATTCATTTCTGCAGATATTTTAGGACGATTTCTATGTCGATTAGGTTATACTGCGGTATGAATAATTCTTCATTTCCGCAGATATTTTAGGACGGTTTATACATCGATTATGTTATACTGTGGGATAAATAATGGTTCATTTCCACAGATATTTTAGGCCGGTTTATGCATCGATTAGGTTATATTGCGGGATGATTAATTGTTCGTTTCCGTAGATATTTTTGGACGGTTTACACGTCGATTAGGTTATACTTCGGGATGAATAATTCTTCATTTCCGCAGATATTTTAGGACAGTTTACACGTCGATTAGGTTATACTGCGGGATGAATAATGCTTCATTTCCGCAGATATTTTAGGATACTTTACACCTTGATTTGGTTATATTGAGGGACAAGTAATTCTTCATTTTAGGACAGTTTACACGTCGATTAGGTTATACTGCGGGATGAATAATTCTTCATTTCTGCAGATATTTTAGGATTGTTTATACATCGATTAGGTCATACTGCGGGATAAATAATTCTTCATTTCTGCAGATATTTTAGGATAGTTTACACGTCGATTTGGTTATACTGCGGGATGAATAATTCTTTATTTCTGCAGATATTTTAGGATTGTTTATACATCGATTAGGTCATACTGCGGGATAAATAATTCTTCATTTCTGCAGATATTTTAGGATAGTTTACACGTCGATTAGGTTATACTTCGGGATGAATAATTCTTCATTTCCGCAGATATTTTAGGACAGTTTACACGTCGATTAGGTTATACTGCGGGATGAATAATGCTTCATTTCCGCAGATATTTTAGGATACTTTACACCTTGATTTGGTTATATTGCGGGACAAGTAATTCTTCATTTTAGGACAGTTTACACGTCGATTAGGTTATACTGCGGGATGAATAATTCTTCATTTCTGCAGATATTTTAGGATTGTTTATACATCGATTAGGTCATACTGCGGGATAAATAATTCTTCATATCCGCAGATATTTTAGGATAATTTACACCTTGATTAAGTTATACTGCGGGACAATAATTCTTCATTTCCCCAGATATTTTAGGACAGTTTATAGGTCGATTAGGTTATACAGCGGGATGAATAATTCTTCATTTCTGCAGGATTTTAAGGACAGTTTACACGTCGATTAGGTTATACTGCGGGATGAATAATTCTTCATTTATGCAGATATTTTAGGACAGTTTACACGTCCATTAAGTTATACTGCGGGATGGATAATTCTTTATTTCCACAAGTTTTCCTTTTATTGAGGTAAGTGTAAGAGCTGTCCGTAGATGATCATTTGACATTCGATATGAATATCTTATGATAAAGCTGCGCTGATGAGTCCTATGAGGACGAAACAGCTTACGTCATTCCAGATTCTTCTCCAGTTAAAGAGCTTCAACTGCAATTCAGGTGAGCACTAGTACTATGAAAATTTTCGATTCAAACTGAGTGGGCAGTATATTTTATAATATTCGGATTTCGTACCAGGGTCACAGGTGTCGAAAGATATAATTTATTCATACTGCCCACTCAATGTAAATCAAAAATTTTCGTCTACATATTTTATTATTTTCAGATTTCGTACCAGGATCACAGGAGGTCAAAGAGATCTTTTATTCATAGTGCCCACTCAATGTAAATCGAAAATATTCTTCTACATATTTTATAATTTTCGGATTTCGTACCAGGATCACAGGAGGTCAAAGAGATCTTTTATTCATAATGCCCACTCAATGTAAATCGAAAATTTTCATCTACATATTTTATAATTTTCGGATTTCGTACCAGGATCACAGGAGGTCAAAGAGATCTTTTATTCTTAGTGCCCACTCAATGTAAATCGAATATATTCGCCTAAATAATCTCAATTTGCTCCTCGCTAAAATCAATATACAGGGCGTTTCATAAATATTGAAATATTTTCGACTCACCCTGTATATATCGATTTGCTCCTCGCAAAAATCAATATACAGGGTGATCCAAAAACTTTTAAAATATTTTTGACTCACCCTGTATATATCGATTTGCTCCTCGCAAAAATCAATATACAGGGTGATCCAAAAACTTTGAAAAAAAATTTCGACCCACCCTGTATATATAAATTTGCTTCTCGCAAAAATCGATATACAGGGTGATCCAAAAAGTGATGGATTTTGCAACCCACGAAAATCGATATATACAGGGTGTCCACAGCCCGAATACCCGCAAAATTTAGCCTCGCGCGCGCGCGCGCGTATATATAATGTAATATAAACATATAGTATATCTATATTGCTATAAATCCAGTAGGGGTCCTACGGACCCCTACTGGATTTATAGAAAAATTTCTACCGGTCGAGCTCCAGGAAAGAAGCTTAAACGCGCGTCACATGACGTGTGCGTGCGTGTGTGTGTGTGCGCGCACACACGGGCGTCGCGACGCCCGCCCGCCTGACGCCTGACGCGCGTTTTTTAAGCTTCTCACCTGGGCGGGGGGTGGGCACCTGCTAGGTACGTGGTACCTAGCAGGTGCATATTGCCCACCCCCCACATCTATACCCCTAGATACGCCCACCGATATTCTATTGTATACTATAGTATACAATATTATAGTAATCGCGAGGCAAATCGTCCCGTCTCACTTCCACTCGTTGGCCGGGTCTACTTACCTTCTCGCACTCACGGGCGCTTATCGCGAATCTGTAAGAAGAGATGAAGATTTTGGTCGATGGATTTCCATGGCTCGGTAGCGTACGCCGCTTCAGCGATGGGTTGGCCCCCGATCGCTGCAGCGGACCCGCGTTCAAATCCCAGCCGGCCGAATAAAAATTGCGGCGGGTTGCGGACCGGCAGGGGTGCCGCCGGGGCTGCGATGGTGGCAGCGCCGGGGAGCGGCGGAAGGGAGCAGCCGGGGGCCCGGCAGGGACCCGGCGGGATGCGGGATGGGGCAGCCGCCCGGAGCGGGGGGCAGGGCAGCGATCCGGTGGGAGCGCCGGAAACGCCGGTGGTGGGGAAGCAGCGGGAGCGGCGGAAGCGGGGGTAGCAGCGATGCGGGGGCGGAAAATTGGAAAAATTAATTAGTGGGGATGAGATTTGGCAGCGAGGGAGGGGGGAAGGAGATATACGAAAAACAGGCATTCTTTTACAATTTTTTTTATCACAAAATTTTTACAAGTCAAATAGTGGAGGCGCCGGGTAAATGGACTTGTAAAAATTTACCACTGAGAACTGCCCGAAAATGTTAATGCCCTGTTCATATCTCCCTTTCTAGAATCCCTATCTAACTATCTATCTATCTAACTTTAGTGAAGGCACCAGGTAGAGGCACCGGGTAGAAAGAAAACGCACACATATTAAGTTATACACAATATATTTTATAAACTCCTGTATTTACACAAGTTTTACTTTGTTTATTACATACAATTTATTCAGGTGTATTGCATATCAAAGAACGTTAACATCGATTAGATTATGCTTTAACCTAGCCTTAAATACATATAAACGATCTTTATTTAGCTAAAATGTTTATAAGGGTGCGATTAAAGGGTATGTTTATTGGATTAAGATTTTATTGTGTTACAATCTTTATTTATGCAAGATATTTATGGCGCAACGATCTATCGATGGCCTCAGGTACGATGTAAGCAATAAGAGGCCGTGAATATTAAAGGGGGCTAGGAGCAGCAGTGAGCGACAAGTGTAAAGCTTGAATTGTACCCAAGGCCTTACATACCGTCCTAAAATACATGGGGAAATGAATTTTATTCAGTTCGGTACAACCTAGCCTTAAATACATATAAACGATCTTTATTTACCTACAATGTTTACAAGGGTGCGATTAAAGGGTATAATGTCTATTGGATTAAGATTTAATTGGGACACAATCTTCATTTAGGCAAGGTATTTATGGCACGACGAACTATTGATGGCCTCTGGTACGATGCAAGCGGTGAGAGGACGCGAATATTAAAGGCTAGGAGCAGCAGTTTTTCCAGCACGTGCATTCAAATTATGAACAAAACGCTTGTTTTGTCGGTCACCTGCGCCGCTTACTGCTTGAATCGTACCCTAGGCCTTACATGCCGTTCAAATATACTTGTGAAAATGAATTTTATTCAGTGCGGTACAACCTAAACTTAAATACACATAAATATTGTCGCTAAATAAAGATCGTTATAAGTATACGATCTTTACTGGGTGACAACCCTTATTGCACCACCTTTATTCAGATACGATGTCTATTGGACAATCTTAAAGGCCGAATCATTGATTTATACACGACGCAACAATGCTACGCTGTGACAATGCTATCGCTACGGGCATTTTCAATTTTCAACAGCGTTTAATGCACGTTGAAAATGCCTACAGCGATAGCATTGTCACAGCGTAGCATTGCCACGTAAGGAATCTATGAATCTGCCTTAACAAAACTACAATTTATATTCGGGTGCGAAAACCTAACCTAAACGATCATTATTTGGCTAGAATATTTATGGGGTACGATTTTATATTTATTCGGTTACAACCTTTATTGCGCTGCTATCTTTATTTGGGTATGATGTTTATTGGACTACGATTTAATTGGGCTACAATTTTGATTCGGGTACGATATTTATAGCGTTACGTCTATATTCGGGTACGAACTTTATTGCGCTACGATCATTTTAGAGCAACGATATTTATTGAGCTAGGACCCCACATGGAGTCTTTCCGCATTTTATTTAATACAAATGCAAATCGTCGTGGTAACTCAGTAGGTTGTACAGCCATGGACGATAAGAATGACGCGCTTGTCCATCCGAGCAGTTTGCTATACTTGTCTGGTCCCGTACAGTAGGGGCACGGGGTAGACAAGGATAGAATATTGTTCGGACGGACGGACGCGTCATTCTGAGAGTCCGTGGCTGTACACCCAAAAACTTCGCTTTTGCTTTATTGCACATTCGTGATCAATATAGTCTACCGCACAAACTTCACAGGGTAGTTTGTGTAGTTGACCGAATTGATAATGATACTGCAATAAACCAAAAAGTTTGTTTTTGTACGTACGCAAGCGGAAGCAGCGTCAGTATTCAGTATGGCAGGATTAATCGGCATCGCCAGGATTAGCGCAAGCAGCATCAGTTAAGGCTGGCGAATGTTGTCATCATTGCCAGGATTAACGCAAGCTCAAATCAGCATCGCCAGGATATCATCATAAGCTGGATTGCCACATAATCCTTTAGATACCGATACAAATACTATCATATGAATACTGTACTACGATTTCAAAAAACATTCTCATGCTTAATCTTGCAATTTAAAATTTAATCTGAATCTTCGCAATTTAATTGCAATAAAAGTTATAAAACTTTAAATGATAAGCCAATTAATTCTATAAAAATATAATAAAAAGTGCTTTCAGTTTAACGTTGCATCCGATGCCGTAATTGAAATACGACGCCCAACCCTTCCCACCAGAAATCAGACGATATCACAAGCATACGAACCACAAGCGTACGAAACACCAGCACACAGAGACAAATCATAGAAATCAATGCACACACACCAAACTAAAAAAGAGCTAAAAGCGGCGGCCGCCTTTTTATCCCTATCTGACTATTTAGGCAAAATGATGCAACGCTAATGTTTTGGCACTTTCTACTATTGCTATAATGACCTGAATGATCATTTAATTGAAATGAAAATCAATCAGTAGATTAAGAATGTAATCATTTTGAAACCGTTACCACCTTTAAACCTATACTATACTAATGGTTAAATGCTATAGCCAGTGGAGTAGTTAAATAGTAATGCGATATATTGAAACAAATCTTTAAATGCTGTTCAAGCTCTCTGCACTGTTCTCTAAAACACAAATGAATCGCACTTACCAATAACTACCCCACGGATAATTCATAAATTACACAATTTATTTAAAAAATTGATGAAAAAAAAATGGATAAAAAATTTGCTTGGGTTTAAGAAAAAATTGATTTAAAATTAAATTTGATAAAAAAATTGACTTGGCTTAAAATAAAATCGGGCAAAAAATTGACTAAGGTAAAAAAAAAATGATTAAAAAAAAAACACTGAGGAATTCTAAATATTAGGACCGAATCTAAAACTCTGAATCCTTAAATCACGATTCTCAAAGCGGTATTTTTGCCAATTCATTAATAATAATTATATATCTATGTATATATACTAGATGTATAATCACAATCTGGAATGAAACGAAAAATATTTCGACTAAATTCAAAATCTGAGCCTATAGCGCTTGAAATCTATCCTTGGAGGCTCCGAGTGAAACAAAGCATGGTTTTAACTAAATTCCGCGATACGTAACGAGAATATCTGTTAGTTTGATAGCAAATTGTGTGAAAGTAGGCTGTCCTGTGAGTGGCCGAGTAAAGCAAAGCAGTAACTTTTGCAACTTTTGCACTTTTTGAAATGTTGAATCCGTAACGAGAATATCTGCCTTCCCTGTGAACAACGGCACTTCTTTGCGATCGCTTCAGAAGGAGTGGCAAATCATCATCTCTTCACCAGTAAAAACAGCCGAATCGATATCCCTTGACACACCAGTCCGGTTAGATAGCTGGACAAGCCCCAGCTGGGGCCAAGTATTGGTTACGTTAGTGCGGTGAAATGAACTGGTGGAGAGATGAATGATCTGAAGCACGGCACGGTACCCAATCATTTTAAACAATTATTTCTATCGTGGTCCGTCTCTGTACCTTTAGATTAGATAACTGAAGATAACAATTGGGTAGTTTGTACAAACTGCACAAGCATATTACTCGGAAACACAGAGGAACATTTACTTAAAGTACCTTCGCAAATAATTTTAAAATCGGAACAAATAGCGCTTGGAGAATCTTTAAAAATATTTATATGTACCAAGTCACATTACGAATCAAATATTCAAACATCAATAACCCTTGCAAAATACAATTGAATTCGTATTAAAAAGTAAGGTCAAACGATTGACTAAATGTGGAATTTAATTACATTTAAGAAGAGACAATTTTGAAATTGTCTGAAGCATGAAAAGTAATATGGTTGGACAACCATTAATCAAAATCAGATAAACAAATTTGGAATCTTAAAATCACATCAGGGTTATTAACATTTGAATAAATAAAAAAATATATTTGGGACGGGATAGGAATCAATTTTTTAAATATTATTGCGTCATCAAAACATTACTACATACAGGCATGCCCCCAAGTTACGTAACTATTGAGTTCTGTAAACTTTTAAATAACTTGAATTTTAAGTTAGTCGAATTAGAAAATTGCATAAGTACAACACTTTATAAAAAAAAAAAAAAAATTATGAGCGAATATAAAAACAAAGGGTGTGTTTGAGGTGTATGGTTATGAAGAGAAATGCAGTTTTCTGGCAATTTCCACCCTTCATACGCAACTGCAAATTACAAAGGTCGTTGGTTACGCAAGTTTGGGGATACCTACACTTAAAATTATTTAATTCTATTAATAAAATTACTTATCCACAAAATCTAATTCATGTTGTCAAGTATCTCTGTATTACGAATTATATCTTATTATCTCTATATTATGAGTTATATCTACATATAATTAGTTTGTGTGGATAAGTTTCGAGCTGCAACCAAGTAATAAACAAAGAATTGTCTATTTATCTATAACTAATTAATTATTATTGGATGGTGATTTCAAGAACACTTAATGCCATATATGAATGCAATACTAAAATAGTTTATCACTTGGTTACAGCTAAACTATTTTCTAAAGTCTCCTCAGCGATGTTCTTGATCCGATGTCTTCTATCCAAAGTCATCTAGGTTCCCACGTTGTTCAAGATCCGAGTGCATCGTAATCGGAAGTTGAAGTAGTGTCATCGTAGTCATCCACCTGCAGATATTCTGGTTCCAGCAAAAGCCCATTAGCTAAAAATACATTAAATTTTAGATTGCGAAAATGTTAAGAATATAAATCCTTTCACTGCTAGTATCAAACAAATATTAATAAACCATACCAAGGTATTGCCTAAACCAGTGGTTCCCCAAGTGTGCGTCGGGGCACCCCGGAGAGCCGTCTTTCCAGGGGTGCCACGCAGAATATTGCAAAAGGTTTATAATTAAGTTGAATAAACTAAGAGAAAAATTAACCCGGGTATTTTGCAGACTGACATCATTTACAATGAGATGGCTTTCAATAACACCAAATAACATATTTAAAAGATCCATTACAGGTAGTCATGATATAACTTAGAGAAGGTTTGGAAAAACCTTAGTTCAAAAAGGGCGCTGTGAGCGGAAAAAGTTTCGAAACCACTGGCCTAAACTATTTATACAGAGTTACGGTTTGTCTAGAGTAAATACAATACAATTCATGCTGCTACGAAATGAATAAATATCATTCAAATAGTAAAAGGATTTATAAATTTCTTTCGTTTAATGCAATATATCACTGAATGAAAATGTTATTCGTAATGGACAAGTTTAAACCGGAATTCTTAAACAAAATTAATGCTGTGTTACTTTAAGTAAATTTTATGTGAATAAATATATTACAATTAATTCTAAATGCCGTAAACATATTGCATTAATGGTTAACACTAACTTCAAGTTATTTTATATTGTGAAACTTGAAGTAAATTTAAGATGTCATGACATAATAATTTTTCGTACATACAGACTGTTAAAGAAAGTGATGTCAACTTTAATGCTGGATACTATTAAATGACACTGTTCAAGCTGCAAATCGAATATGTTTTGCAGCGTTGCAGAAATGTTTTCTAGGATACAAGCAAATAATATAACCAGAATTTTTAAAATGTGATTTCTTGTCATAACTTTGTTGTTGGAAGAGTTGACACCGCTTTCTTGAATGCTCTGTAACTTGCCGTCCAAAATTATAAATAATTAAAAAATATATTTGTAACATCCTCATTATTAGCCTTCTTGTGACCGATCTGCTTAAACATTTTTTCAACCAAGTCGTTGACAGCTCCTGTGTGATTGCAAATTTGAGGAAAATACAATTAATTTACCTTTTATATCCGAAGCTCTTTCTGGATAGAACTGCAACTTCCATCTGGTAAGCTGTTGGTTAACATTGATGTACTTCAACTTCGGGAAGAAAGGGTCGAGTCCCGTCTAGACTGCAATTACCAGTTCGGTGTCTGGTTCTTCGTAAGTTTGTTGCAATTCCATATGAAGAGCCCTAAAATAAAACAAACATATTAAAATTCTTGTTTTTTAAAATTGATTTAAGGTGTGCGACGATGGAACAAAAGAACTTCCATCCAAATATTCAGCAGCCGAAATGATCTTACTTTTTGTAAATTTTACGTGAATATATATAGTACAATTCATTCCAAATGCTGTATATATACAGGGTCCGTCATTTCACCTCCCGTCTTCTATAGCTCAGTTACTAATCGAGTTAGGAATTTGATATTTTGCAGACTTTACTTGCATTGCTTATTTGGGCTTTATTGTTGCTTTTAATAAAATTTTATGGGTATGTAGGCATCTATAAACTGCACCCGAATAAGCAACAAAATATATACCATGCAATTTAAAAATATACATCATCATGACGTCACACTTTTTTGGGACACCCTGTATAATTAAAAATATTTTCCTGAAATACGCCCCAGAATGTAAGTAAGGCCTGCAAAATATCAAAATCCTAACTCAATTAGTAACTGAGCTATAGAAAACGGGAGGCGAAATGACGGACCCTGTATATATTGCATTAATACTTAAAACAAGTTATGTAGTGTTGTGAATACTTGACGAAGATTTTAGCTGTCATGAAATAATAACGTAAAATAAAATTATTTTTCCTATATAACTTGTCGTCCAAAATCACAAATGATTAAAAAAATATATTTGTAATATCGTCATTATTAGACTTCTTGTGACCAATATGCATAAACACATTAATTGAACCAAGTGGGTTGACAGCTCCTATGTGCTTGCACATTTGAGGAAAATAACTTACCGTTTATATCTGCAGGTCTTTCGAGGATCCCCGACTGCAATTCTTCATCTGCCAAGATGCGGGTTCATTGATGTACTTCAACTTCGGCACGAAAGGGTGGAGTCCTGTCTGCATTGCAGCTACCAGCCAGTCCTGTGTCTTGTTCCTCGAAAGTTGGTGGCAATCAGAAGTTCTTCACCGTCATCTCGCAATTGCATGGATCATGAAAACAGAAAAGAGGTGTACAAAAAGTGAACCGTATGTACGAGGATTATTAAGAACTGCCAAAACAACTAACTAATCAACATACACAACTTCAGATTTCTGTCCAATTTCATTTATGCGTGACCACAAGTACTGGTATGTCTGTAATTTACTAATTACGTTAGCAAAGTTACTTTTGCAACTTTTGCACTTTTGCGCCTTTTGCACTTTTTCAAATATTGAATCCGTAACGAGAATATCTGCCTTCCCTGTGAACAACGGCACCTCTTTGCGATCGCTTCAGAAGGAGTGGCAAATCATCATCTCTTCATCAGTAA
Organism: Othius punctulatus; assembly: GCA_951805005.1. Taxonomy (NCBI): domain Eukaryota; kingdom Metazoa; phylum Arthropoda; class Insecta; order Coleoptera; family Staphylinidae; genus Othius; species Othius punctulatus. Next base: position 4,851,470 of record OX638139.1, on the reverse strand, counting down.
AAACAGCCGAATCGATATCCCTTGAGACACCAGTCCGGTTAGATAGCTGGACAAGCCCCAGCTGGGCCCAAGTATTGGTTACGTTAGTGCGGTTGAAATGAACTAGTGGAGAGATGAATGATCTGAAGCACGGCGCGGTACCCGATCATTTTAAACAATTATTTCTATCTTGGTCCGTCTCTGTACCTTTAGATTAGATAACTGAAGATAACAATTGGGTAAAAACTACTGAGAAGCAGTAAAAAATTTAAGACATACAAGAATTTGTGGTTAACTAACTTATAGCTAAATACATATAAAACAAAAAGAAACAATTGAAGTGCGCTTTACCCCCAAGTTGACTAAAATGAATACATCCTATAACCTAATCTAGTATATTGAATACTGCACCCCCCATCTAAACTGTAAGTTCACTGTATTAACAATTGATAAGCGCGTGAATCTATGCTTAACAGGTGGCTAGTCTATTAAGCGACAAATTAAATTTAAACTTACAAGAACAATCAATCTCATTATTATACTGGCTCATATAATAACAAAACATCTAGTTTATATTGAATTAGTTGTCCAGCTTCTCTTTCTGTATAATTATTAACTCATTCAATTATTAAATTGAATAAATGAATGCAATTTAGAATTTTGAGAACCATCGGCACAGCAATTTAAAAATTGCTTTCCACGATTTAATTCAGTGTTAAATTGAACCAACACTGTTTTTTTTTTTGACAAAAAATTTAATAATACATTCCAACACTTGGCTAGGGTGAAAGATATATTATTAAAACAAAAAACATGGAAAAATTAACACTCCATGAAAACTAATTGAAAAATTGAAACTTTGAATGCATAATAATGAATGCATTATATTTCTGTGCTTTGTTAATTGTTTATAATGTTTATTGATAAAGTAACACATGCAAGCTAGGTCTAATCAATAATGTGTTACTTACATTGATTTGGTAGATAATTAAAAGCGTCAATGACAATTCAATTTAAATGAATTGTTGGTTATTGAATATTTATTAGTCTATTAATTATTCGTAAAATTCATTTGTACTATTAATACAATTACAACATTTCGAATTACGAGTTCCTAATATGATTAACTGTGACACATTACTGCTTCGAAATATTGCAGTAAGACAAGTTTTGTTATATAAACTAAACAATTTAAAAAAGTAAAAAAATTATAAAAATATAACGCGTAATGACTGTGATTTATAAATTCTTGCACATATTAATTGAAATTTGAATAGATTATTTTCAATGAATTGGTTCATATAAATTGATCAACAACTTTTATTCCCACTATGGAAAATATTTTATCAATGAGAAATGCGTTTACATACATGTTACATAAACAAGATGAACTTGTTTCCTAGACGGGTCGAATATAATAAGCGCAGGACTAAGCTAATATCAAATATAATATCAAAGACATACGTCTAAGAAAATCCCACCCCATCAACCAATTTCAGACGAAATTGTACCTACACCTATGATATCATTAAGATATCAGAACCTAAAAACCAGCAACTGGTTCTATCATATATACGTAACAACAAGCATACACACCAAGAAGTCTTCTGAAAGACAAATTAAGCAAGTAAATTGCTATAGTGTTAAACAACGCTAAAGTCGGCGGCCGCCTTTTTCCTAATTAACAATCAGTCTCAACATCAACACTCACACAATACCTAAAGTCTTTTCGACATGCATCACGAATGTATAATCACATTTCTCATTGTATTTATGACACCTAGTAATGTGGCAAGAATATGATTATTTAAAATAATTGCATTGTATAAGTTGCATTTGAAAATATGTCTAAAAACTAGACAATTTTTGAGGGGTAGTTTAACATGGCAAGTTAAATCTACTTCTAATCTAAAATCGACTCTACTTTAAATGGATGTTTTTAATATGAACCGACTAATAACCATTAAACCCAAAAAATTGACAATAAAACATTAATTTTGGTAAATTATTATGCAAGGCTGTGAGGTTCCGAGTGAAGCAAAGCAGTAACTTTTGCAACTTGTGCACTTTTTGAAATGTTGAATCCGTAACGAGAATATCTGCCTTCCCTGTGAACAACGGCACCTCTTTGCGATCGCTTCAGAAGGACTGGCAAATCATCATCTCTTCATCAGTAAAAACAGCCGAATCGATATCGGTGAAATGAACTAGTGGTGAGATGAATGATCTGAAGCACGGCGCGATACCCGATCATTATAAACAATTATTTCTATCGTGGTCCGTTTCTGTACCTTTAGATTAGATAACTGAAGATAACAATTGGGTAGTACAAACTGCACAAGCATATTACTCGGAAACAGAGAGGAGCATATGTATATATAAAATAATAAGATACATGACAGAGGCGTCATATATTTAATGTGAATAATATTAATAAATGCAAGAATTGTATAATTTGGTTCTTTGCTATAATAATTAAAATGAAATAAACTTACAAACGAATTTTAATAACAACTAAATGATTAATAACTTGTGATTAAGGTTCACAATTGAACAAAATGTATGAATGTCAACAGCCAAGCAAGTTTGAAGCAAATAAAAATGAACTGTTGACTAAAACACATTAGTGCGAATACAAAATGTGCAATTATGTCGTTAACGCCAATAATAATCTTTATGTGAAATTATTTAATTGAAGTGTACAAAATAAACAAACAAATAAGCACAGATTAATAAAAAAATTAAAATGAAACTGAGCGCCGAGTTCTGGCATTAAAAGGAGTAAATTTTTACATGTTGTCAGCGCAATCATTTGCGCTTTAAATGAAAGTTAAATTCATTAAATCGTAGATCATTATTTCTACAAGCTGGGTTTCAACCAGCAACGCCTGGAATTTAATCCAGCTTTATCCATCTTCATGATTGCAGAATTAACTTTAATAATCAATAAATTTCTGCATCGACAGCTCTCACAACTCAACTGTTTACTCAAAGAGTATTGAGTATTTAATTGAAAGCAATGCGCAAAATTGAATGAAATAATACGTACGCAGAAAATTAATTCCCCAAACTGGATTCTCACCAGCTATCTCTAGACAACAAATCTAGTATTCTACCATCTTCATAGCCGAGAAATTAATTGAATGCCTTCTCAAAATTTCAATATATACTCGTAATTGATCAATAAAGTTTAAATTATGAAAATTTTATGAGGTTACGACTTTGTTGAAAAGTTGATCAATTGTTTCATAGTGACCTACAAAAATTGTGTGAAAGGAGGCTGTCCTGTGAGTGTCCGAGTAAAGCAAAGCAGTAACTTTTGCAACTTTTGCAACTTTAGCGCCTTTTGCACTATTTTAAATGTTGAATCCGTAACGAGAATATCTGCCTTCCCTGTGAACAACGGCACTTCTTTGCGATCGCTTCAGAAGGAGTGGCAAATCATCATCTCTTCATCAGTAAAAACAGCCGAATCGATATCCCTTGAGACACCAGTCCGGTTAGATAGCTGGACAAGCCCCAGCTGGGCCCAAGTATTGGTTACGTTAGTGCGGTTGAAATGAACTAGTGGAGAGATGAATGATCTGAAGCACGGCACGGTACCCGATCATTTTAAACAATTATTTCTATCTTTGTCTGTCTCTGTACTTTTAGATTAGATAACTGAAGATAACAATTGGGTAGTTTGTACAAACTGCACAAGCATATTACTCGGACACACAGAGAGGAACATTTACTTAAAGTACCTACGCAAACTATCTTAAACACTATAGGCTATCCTCCAAGGCTCTGAGTAAAGCAAAACGGTAAGTGTTCCAAGTAAAATACATGATATGCGACCCAATTAAATTAATAATTATTTCTAATCGTGGTCCGTCTCTGTACCGTTAGATTAGATAAATTAAGAAATTGGGTGATTATTGGTGCAGAAAAAATGAAGCTCAGAGCTCAGAGGAATATTTACTTAAAGTACCTACGCAAATAATTTAAAACAAAACTGATTAGAAGTCTGATATGTGTATATTGTTTGATTTAAAAGCGCGCTTAATAATATGACTATAAAAGCAATTATTGTCCATTGAATTTGATTTGGACACTGGTAGATTTTTGAACCAACAATTAAAATATTAACGCTCCAATTGTTTCTAGTTATGAATAATGCTTGTAAATTGCAGAACAAAAATTATTGTATTGGTATAAATATTTACCAATAATTAGTAATTTCAGGCCAATTTCTTGACTGCTGGATGAATGTTTGAAACTAAACTTGGATACAATCATTCTTCTCGGAGACAAAATATTACACAGCATTATTCATAACTAGTTGCGGTTATTAGAAATGAAAATGCCTACCTTTAGAATCTACTGGCAGTCTTGAAGAGTGTTGATGAGAAATTGGCTCCGATGACGATTTCTGCGGTGTCGGCAGTACTAGAAGGCTGCATATACTTTTGTCTCTCAATGATATTCCAGTTACCAATTCAACGAAGCAATTATTCTTTCCTAAAACATGAACACCTATTAAAATAGTGAAATATTACAAGAATCGCTGATGTCAGAAACCGCCCAAATCCATTTTTGGATATACGTATTTGAATTATACATAGAATGGCGCATAAAAGATGTAGTTCTTTTCATTGAGCGCAAAAAGAACCTTATTCTAATATTTAAAAGGTGTATTGGACCCTCTGAAAATATCAACTGAGAGCAAAAATAATCTAAATTCATGACTAATTAATATTTATTTAATTATTTGAAAACTAGATGTGTGACTTGAGTTGTTTCTGAAATATGTGTTTCAATGTGTATGCTAAAGTTTTAATGTTACTTTGTTTAGAACACAAAATTAATAAATGTTATTTTGCTAAAATCTGATCAAGCATTAAAATTAGTATAAAGGCAGATGTAAGGCGAGTGATGCACCATTGTGATAAGCAGTCAAAATGGGTACAGGGGTGCGTTTGACTTTGAATCAATCTTAATAAAATACAAATATAATTGAAGTGTTTAGATTTCAACATTTATGTATGCACAATTAAAATTAACAACTATTGAAATATTGCCCCCGATTAAATTTAATTGGGATATACATAAACAATAAAGGCAAGTAAAAAAATATCGACACACTAAGTAATAGTTTTGAATAATGTTGGTCAATCGAAAACAAGTTATTTTTAATACAGGAAACTTGTGAAATAATAACATTATTCATAACTAGGTGATAAATAAAAAAAATCCTACCTTACAATTCCTCCAATGATTTGCAAAACTGTGAAGCGACGGTTGGTTGGGTGAAGTTACGATCGGAGATAATCGCTGTTCCTCGGCAGGTAAACAAATTCACATCAATTCTGCGTTGCATTAACAGATGGTCCATTTACCAATTCAATGAAGGTATTTGTTCTGAAAAATTGAAAATTATATTAAAAGTGAGACATGTTTGGTCGTTTTTTGAAAGCAAATTGAAATTAAAGTTGTAAAAATTTTGCAAGTACCTACTAATTTTAAATAAATTTATTAGCAATGCAAATTTTAAAAGTCTGCAAGTACACTTTGTGCAGACGTAAGGATGCGACCGTTGCAGTTATTTGTTAGTATCGATGGCTCAAAATATTTTGTACCACCGTTACTTGCAAATTTATATGTTAACATAATTTGTACGTCTGTAACGCTAAGGCTGAAAAATATTTAGTCACATCAATTATGATACATAACTGTGATGGGTTCTACAAAGTTAATCTGGTCTCACCTATAATTGGAAGATTCCAACAATTACCGTTTGTATGTGATCTTAGTAATCGCACACATGATAACTGGTGCAAGCCCGGCTCAATTTAGGAATCCGATTTTAATTGAATTAATAAATTATATACCGTTGCGGTCAGCGTACACACCACTAGAATTATTTTAACACCAATAATGCAAAATTCACTTCGACAAATCAGGTTTCTATGTTTTCGTTTGAATATCAGATCGTAATTAATGTAACATTTCAAGACAACAGCAAAATTGATGGTAAAAATTAGTTTGTTATTAAATTATTATTAATATTTAAATAACTTGCAGTTAAATAAATTTTCATGCGTTTCCGAATGTTGAATGGTGTATTGTTCGATACAGCATTCAACATTCGGAAACGCATTCAGTGCATGTGCAGCAAATATCAACAAAGTAATTAATAGTTTTGAATAATGTTTGTTGATTAATAAAGAACAAGTTATTTGTAATACAAAAACATTATTCATAACGAAATGTGATACTTATATAAAAATTCCTACCTTATAGTTCCTTCGACGATTTCGGTTCGGTGAAGTTACCATCGGAGACGATTTCTGTTCCTCGCAGGTATAAACGGACTCACATTTACCAAATTTCAACAGAGGTATTCGCTGGTCTGAAATGTTAAAAATTATTTTAACAGTGACATACGTTTGGTTGTTTTATTGGAAGCATCTTTAAATTAAATTTGGAAAAATTATGCAGGTAATGAGATTATCTACTAATTTTAAATGAATTTTTAACAATGAAAGTTTTAAAAATCTGTATGAAATATAAGAAATTATGTTGGATAAGTATTAATCAAATTAATATTCTTGTGATTTTGGGTGTAAATTTTTATAAACAATACAAATGTAATTTATAATTAAATACATTTTATTGCATTTGTAATGTTGCGCCATTAGGAGGCTTTATTATATTTATTTTAATGAGTTTAACAATGATTTGAGGAATGTTTTCAAAGGCTATTGAATTGAGACTATCACTTTTTTGCCTAGCTAAACCGAATCTTTTGTGTAGCGGTAGAATGGGTTCGGCTTTGGACAGGAAAAATAGCGATTTCTCGAATATTCCGCGTTCATTTAATTAGATTTTACGCCAATTTTGGGGTAATTAGAAAAGGTTTTCAAATAGGATGTGTGAAATTATGATAATTGGAAATGTGGAGTGATTTTATGCACCAAAAAAGTGCAGAAAACCACGCAAATTTCGCAAAAAAAAAACAATTGCTATTACCTAAACATCTTCCAGACGAATTCGTGTCTTCTGTGAAAATTTGGGGGCTCAATTGGGTGCGTGGGCGGCGATTGGGGGGGCGACTTCCAGCTTCCAGTGGATTTCGCAAGTCGGAATGTTGAAACACATCGCAGCAATCGTTCTGAAACAATAAATGATTAATTAGTAACTTCGTTAATTGATTTCGTTGTGAATAATTCACCTAGCAAGTGCGAGGTGTTAAAGCGTTGAAGATTCACAGGCGACTGCTCTGTTCTCTCAACGCCCCGCTTTCCGCTCGGGCGACTCTAAGGTCAGTTTTTTGGAAAGAGCCTTGGCCGGGCGAGAGCACAATGCTGGCCAGCTGCCTGCAAGAACCCGTAAAATTTCATGTGGTAAAAAATGTAACACGTATAAAATAAAATATATACATTAATTAATAAACTTCGAACAGACTCAAAATTGTGTTATATCTGCATATATTTTTAAACAAATCATTTGGAAGATTCACCTACATTTAAGATTTTGTAGCACTAAAACAGCAAAATATTCAAACTAGTGCCCATCAGTATTATTGTTGATATTTTACAATTGTAACGTGAATATGGCTATGCTGGGAATATGGTCAATTGCCTTTATCTCAGCAACTTATATTCTTACCTTGATTTTCTTTAATTTAATCAATTCATGTTTTGTGCAATTCTTCAGCAAATTTGAGATTGATTATGCTTTAAATAAGTGAGAAACTCGAATATATAACTTTCCGATTCGACCAGCATGAATTAGCAATTACTGAAATTTCTGCAAATTTAATTAAATCATGTGTTGTATATTCTATGCCACTCATTTCATGAGTAAACCTTAAATAAGTGAGAAAATTGAGTTATCAAGTTTCCGAGTTAACCAGTTGAAGTTACTGAAATTTCTGAAAATTAATCTAATGGATATTTTGAAAATTTTATGCCAAAGCTGTATACAGTATACCTGAATACAAATCCTCTGTAAATTATACTAGGAATATGTCCCAAAATAAGTAAGAAAATCGTATTATTAACTTTCTGAGTTGACCAACATGAATTATAAATTACTGAAATTTTTGAAAATGTATCTAATTCATATTTTGTATATTTTATGCCAGATTTGTATACAGTATACCTGCATACAATTCTTCTGCAAATTTGAGGAAGATTATGATCTAAATAAGTTAAACAATCGAAAATATAACTTTCTGATTTGACCAGTTTGTATTATCAATTAATAAAATTTCTAATTAAAATAATTCTAATTAAAACAGATATCTGTTCAGTATACCTGAAGCTTATTCTACTGAAAATTTGACAAAGTTTCAGATTAAATAAGTGAGAAAATCAACACTATAACTTTATGCAATGACAAGTATGAATTAGTCAATACTGAAATTTCTGAAAATTTATGTATTGCATATTAATTAACAGATATCTGTTCAGTATTCCTGAAGCTAACTTTCATGAAAATTTGATAAAGTTTCAGTATTAAATAAGTGAGAAAATCAGCACTTTAACTTTAATAACTTTATGCATTGACAAGTATGAATTAGTGAATACTGAAATTTCTGAAAATTTATGTATTGCATATTAATTAACAGATATGTGTTCAGTATTCCTGAAGCTAACTCTCATGAAAATTTGAGAAAGTTTCAGTATTAAATAAGTGAGAAAATTGACACTATAACTTTATGCAATGACAAGTATGAATTAGTCAATACTGAAATTTCTGAAAAATTATTTATTCCATATTAATTAACAGATATCTGTTCAGTATTCCTGAAGCTAACTTTCATGAAAATTTGAGAAAGTTTCAGTATTAAATAAGTGAGAAAATTGGCACTATAACTTTATGCAATGACAAGTATGAATTAGTCAATACTGAAATTTCTAAAAATTTATGTATTGCATATTAATTAACAGATATGTGTTCAGTATTCCTGAAGCTAACTCTCATGAAAATTTGAGAAAGTTTCAGTATTAAATAAGTGAGAAAATTGACACTATAACTTTATGCAATGACAAGTATGAATTAGTCAATACTGAAATTTCTGAAAATTTATTTATTCCATATTAATTAACAGATATCTGTTCAGTATTCCTGAAGCTAACTTTCATGAAAATTTGAGAAAGTTTCAGTATTAAATAAGTGAGAAAATTGACACTATATCTTTATGCAATGACAAGTATGAATTAGTCAATACTGAAATTTCTTAAAATTTATTTATTGCATATTAATTAACAGATATCTGTTCAGTATTCCTGAAGCTAACTTTCATGAAAATTTGAGAAAGTTTCAGTATTAAATAAGTGAGAAAATTGACACTATAACTTTATGCAATGACAAGTATGAATTAGTGTGCGACGCTTACTTCCTGTCAAAACTGTCAACCCCCCAAATAACTCTACTGGCGCGGGCCGCTAGCCGTTTAATCAGTGGAGACGGCGGGGTTCGGATGGTAAAGTATAAAATGGGCGCCACACAATTACCGCACCAGTAGAGGGTGATCACGCCTCCTGGTCCCAACTGTGAAGGATAAGGAGGCTTTACCTCAGACGCTGGTAAACAATGAAATAGAGAAAAACTATGGTTTGACAATTAACAACAGAAGATTTATTTAAAACTAAATGGTCATTTAACAATATTGTTGTAAACTTGTTCTTAAATCTGGCTATCAAAATGATTAATGGGAATGGAAATGTGCGATGACCCCTTGTGGTCTCAGACGTCCCGATGCCCTGCGGGGGCGGTTCGCGAAATGGAGGGTTTACCCGAAGAAAAAGGACGATGGTACCAACGCTTCCCTATTCCCCGCTATTTACGCAGTCTCCGTATTTCCGCTCACGCCTTACCTTTACCGCAGAGACCGTCAACGCCCTAAATACAATTGACAAATGGAATGATGTGACATATGAGTGATTACGTAGAATGATTTGGAGGCTCGGCGTTCCCACGGCGATCCACTCCGGGCGCCGCCACTGGCTTATACGTTCCGCGCGACGGTTGACGCACGGTTTTGCGATATTGGCCACTACTGTTGGCTACGTCACGCAGCGGCAAAACCTCCTCTTGTGGACACGACAGCGCCGTCAACTCGCCGTCCGTAATAAAAAACCGGGACCACTGGCCGTAATTTAGCCGTAGGTTAGCCGTAGGTTGCGTATACCGCCTCCCACTAGAACCCTATAAAACAATTTACCCAGTAAGAAACGTAGTACGTGAAGCGTGCGCGCGGGGCTTAACTTACCCTTGTGCAAGGGGTTTCCGACCACTAAAACTGCGACACCACTATATTCCCCCTTGGGAGAGAATCGTCCTCGACGGATCCTCCTAACGCAAACAGAATACTCCCGCTCTAATTGCAGATCGACCTTTGTCGATATATCTCTTCGCGTGCGCGTGTCTTGCTGCAGTTAAATTCACACCAAAAATGGCCGGTCCGTCTCGTCCGCTCGCGAAAACGCTGCCCAAAAATTCCGCCGCGAGCAGCGCCTCGGTCAGCAATGACCATAGGCGGCGCTCAAAGGAGGATAATGCAGAGGCGCGCGCTAACGTTGAAACTTCACGTTACAGTTCCCCCCCTTTCCCGGAAAGAAGGAACTACCTTACGAGTTCCTGCCTACTAACTACCCGAAACAAATAAGAAATAGAAGGAAGAAAGAAAGAAGAAATGAGGATGAGTAGAGGTCGGGCTTATTAGTCCCGTACCAACAGACGTAGGTCCCTCGCATGCCAAAGCCCTGCAGGCTGCCCTGCCTCGTTTTCCAGCTCATAGGTCCACTGGCCTGTTTTCTTCCGCACCTTGTACGGTCCTACAAACTTCGGGGCCAACTTTGCCGCAAACCCTTTTGAGGCATCCGACAGTACATAGTTTTTCTTCAGAACCTGCTGTCCCGTGAAGAACTCGTCTGGTCTCCGACGTAAGTTATAATATTTCTGGTTTCGCACGTCTGCTGTGCGCATGCGCTGCCGAACCTGGCTGTAAACCGCTTTCAACTTCTCATGCCGGATTAGAGGATCCTCTACGACCTCATCGGCACCAATCAGCTGGTCACCAATAATCGATTGCTTATCAAACACCGACCCAGACAATATTATTTCTCTACCAAAATTCATGAAATATGGACTGAACCCGGTCACCTCGTGTTTAGCACTGCGAATCGAACACGCTAAATGTGACAGCTTATCCGCCCAATGACGATGGTCCTCCTTTGCGAACATCGCCACCAGAGTCTTGATTACCCTGTTGGTCCTCTCTGTCGGATTTGCTTGGGGGTGGTAATGGGGATTGTATCTCACCCTCACATCATATTTCTCGAAAAGCTGTCGAAACTCTCGGCTCCTATATTGCGGTCCATTATCCACCAGAATGACCTCAGGGGCTCCGAAAAACAGAATCACTCTCTCCTCGATGATTTTCACTATGCCTGGGGCCGTGGCCTTGCGAAGCGGAAAGATCAAAGGCATCTTTGAAAATGTGTCTACTACCACCAATAAGTACGAATATCCACTAGTAGACCTCGGGAACGGCCCCATGAGATCGCTGCTAATGATCTGCCATGGGCGAGCTGCCTTTCGGTTCGGTACCAAATACCCAGCCGGTTTCTGTTGAGGCGGCTTATATCGAACACAAACTGGACATCGGCGAACATATTTGGCCACGTCTGCACGCATCTTGGGCCAATAGTATCTATCAGCCACTCTCCCAAACGTCTTATAGACACCCATGTGACCGGCCGTGGGCACATCGTGACATTCACGCAGTACTCGTCCGCGATCCTCCTTCGGCACAACCTCTCTCCACTCGTCCACTCCGGTTCCTAATCCAAAACGCTCTTTGACGTACCTAAAAAGTCTTCCTTCGCTGACCCTATACTGCGTAAACTTAAGAGGATGTCTCAGGACATCTTCTCTCCTTCTGGCATACCACTTATCTACTACTGGCCTAGCCTGTAATGCAGACACTTCGGTCAAACCATTAATTTCGGGTACAGCTCGTGATAAAAGATCCGGAACGATATGGTCCTTACCCTTCCGATGAACAATCTGAAAATCGTACTGCTGCATTCGGACTGACCATCTCGCCAAACGACCTGTGGGATCTTTCATATTCTGTAACCACACCAAACTATGGTGATCAGTAATGACCTTGAAGGACAATCCCTCGAGATAGGGGCGAAACTTTTCCACTGCCCAAATAACGGCCAAACACTCCCGCTCCGTCGCCGAATAGTTTCGCTCTGCCCTAATAAGAGACCTACTGATGTAGCTGACGACTCTCTCGCCATCGGGGTGTGTCTGCGTCAAAACCGCACCCAGCCCGTGGCCACTCGCGTCGGTCTGCACTGTAAATGGCAGAGTGAAATCAGGACAGGTGAGGATTGGGGCCTTGATAAGATGCTCCTTGATAGTACGAAACGACTCCTCGCACTCCTCAGACCAAATTACCTTGCAGCCCTTCTTCAACAGCGCAGTGATCGGAGCGATAATCGTAGAAAAGTTAGGTACAAATCGTCTATACCACGAAGCCATTCCTACCAATCTCCTTACCTCCGTGCTCGTCCTTGGTGGGGGGATGTTGACAATGGCTTCCACCTTGCCCGGATCCACATGAAGACCTCTTCGATTTACTATGTACCCCAGGTACTTTAATTCCGAACGACAAAAATGGCACTTGTCCTCACTCAGTGTCAGGCCAGCTGCACGGATTCTACGCAGTACCTCTTTAAGAACTGACATGTGCTTTGCGAATGAATCCGCTACCACGACGATGTCGTCCAGGTAGACGAAAACATTCGGCTCGAGATCGTAGCCTATCACGCTGTCAATAAGTCTCTGCCAGGTTGCTGGGGCGTTATGCAGCCCAAACGGCATCCTAGTGAACTGGTACAGTCCTCTCCCTGGAACTGCAAAAGCAGTGTACTGCTTTGATGATTGAGCCATGGGTATCTGCCAATACGCGCTTTTAATATCCAACGACGTCAGATACTTTACGCTGCGCAGTTTGTCTAAGGTGCTGGTGACGTAGGGTAGGGGGTAGCTATCCTTGACAGTCACCTGATTCAGCTTGCGGAAGTCGACACAGAACCTAAAGGTGCCATCCTTCTTCTTCACCAGCAAGATCGGAGATGACCACGGTGAGTTAGAACGCTCTACCACTCCCAAAGACAACATTTCTTGAAGCTCCTTGTCAATCTGCTCCTGCATCACCGGAGACACTGGATAGTTTCTAGACTTAATTGGGGATGATGTGGTGGAAATCGTGTGCTCCGCCAACGTCGCCCGACCCAACTGCCTCTGCTCTCCGCTAAAATGAGCTGAAATTACGCCTGACAAAATGGACTGCTCCCCCGAGCTCAATCCTAAATCCTCATCGATCACGTCCAGAACTGCCTGCTCTGCAAAGGTCCAAACACCACTACGCAAATTCGGGACTACTCCCATCTCCTTAAAAAAATCTATGCCTAAAATTAACCTATGCGAAACGCCGGGAATAACGAGCACTTCGAGTACTATTACGCGACCCAACACGCTAAAAGGAATCCTGCAACTGCCCAAACTCTCGCATCTCTCGCCGTTCGCCACCGTACAATCCACGGTGGAAGGCAACAATTCTAAACCTAACTGGGCCAGCTGCTTCCATCCAAGGGATCCTAGAACCGTGCGTGTTGCACCCGTGTCCAATAAACCTAACATATTTACACCATACACATCCACTTTCAAATAAGGTCGTTCATCACCTATCGCGCTATCCAAAATAAAATCAAGGCGAGCCCTCTCTCTGCTAAACGTACCCTCTGTGGTCTCCAATCTTGGGTGGGGCGTTAGACCTACACGCCCTACCGTCTGGCATTTCCCGAACACTGCGAACATGACGCTCTGGTTACGCCGCGCTGACCACAACCAAAACAACGTCTGCTCGACCGCTCGGTACAATCCCGCGCAATATGCCCTTCTCGTTGACAGTTGAAGCACATTACACCCAGCCGAGCTGGTGTCTTCGCAGGGGTTGAAAAACCACCCCGACTGTTCACGTCAACGTAAGCCAGATCGGGTTCTAAAGTCTCGTGTTTCTGTGGAGGCCTCTTGTACGCTTCGGTCATGGCTCGCGTATGTTCGATAGAGCGACCAATTTTCCGTAATTCGTCGATCGACTTCACGTCTACCAAGCACAATCGCTGGAGGTAAAATGGAGCTAGGTTCTTCGTAACCATCTTCAAACGAACCTCCTCAGTCAACTTGACCCCGAGGTCCTCTAACCTCGCGAAATAGACACTCATCACCGTAAGGAACGTACCAACTGTTTCCTTCGGCCCCTGGGTCCGACCCCTCGCCTCGTCAAATAGTCGATCTGCGAAATCCACCGGTTGAAATTCCTCGCGGAGTCTCGCCACCAAATCTTCCCAAGACACTAGGCTCCTACGGACGGCCGAATACCACAACAGCGCTTTACCCTTGAACAGATCCAACGCGGACGCGAATAGCTGAGGTTTCTTCACGTTACGGGCCACCTGCAGCTCCTCTACTTTAGCTACAAAAGTGCAGACGGACATGTCCGACGCTTCCCCAGAATACTTTAGGTTCCACTGCGAGACGGGGACTGATTTGATCGGTGTACGCGACGGTGTACTCGAGACCACGGGTAGAGGGTCATCGTCACTGGACGAATCACTAGCGCACCCGCTAGGCGCTAGTGGGCTCGAGGCAATCAGCGACAAATTTAATGGTGGAATAGAAGGCTGACTCACCCTTTTAACTCTGTCCTCCAGGTCCGATTGTAACGATTGTAGGGTCACCAACATCTGCGATCGACTTGTCTTCTCCTCCTCCGTCGTAGGTGTAGACCTATCTATTCTAGCGGCGAGATGAGCCAATGTGCTCAGAATGTTCGAATAGCCGCTGCTATTTGCCACACCGGTGAAGGTGCTAATGGTATTCGTCAATGAGTCACATCCCAGTGTCACTGCATCAAGGTCTTCTTTATATGGGAAAGGATACTTGGGGTAATGCAAACTCGCACCCCCGCGCTCTACTCTAAGGACGTTGCTAAGGGTTTTTCGCATCTCATCTACTAAGCCTTCGGGATATCCACGATATTTAAGCTCATATGCGAGCTCAGCCTTAGAAAGGGACTTGACCTTCATGGTCCCGCCAATATTAGCCATGATTACTATGGGGTGAGTGGAAAGAAAAGACAAATAAATAGAAAATAGCCAAAATACTTATACCCAACTAAACCTAACCTAACTAAAAATTCGACACGGGTTGGCTTTACTTGCAAACGCTTCTCGTACTCTATACAAAAAAGACATTGACCTCCCAGGTCACCAAACAGCGTCAACTACGCTACCAACAATGATAAGTACTCCGATTGCAAAGTAAAGTTCCCTAAAAATTCATCCAAAAAAAATCGCGGAAACTAAGTAGCGCACCGTGGTTACTAAAGCCGCTGCTACGCCGTACCCGAGTTTCAGCGAGTTAAAAAAATCACAATTGAAAAAAGAAAATTACAAAGTTTTTTTTTTTTTTTTTTTTTTTTTTTTTTTTTTTACTAAACGAGTGCCGTAGATCAAGAACAAACTTGCACCAAGACCAAAATACAATCGGGCCCCACGTTGGGCGCCAAAAATGCGACGCTTACTTCCTGTCAAAACTGTCAACCCCCCAAATAACTCTACTGGCGCGGGCCGCTAGCCGTTTAATCAGTGGAGACGGCGGGGTTCGGATGGTAAAGTATAAAATGGGCGCCACACAATTACCGCACCAGTAGAGGGTGATCACGCCTCCTGGTCCCAACTGTGAAGGATAAGGAGGCTTTACCTCAGACGCTGGTAAACAATGAAATAGAGAAAAACTATGGTTTGACAATTAACAACAGAAGATTTATTTAAAACTAAATGGTCATTTAACAATATTGTTGTAAACTTGTTCTTAAATCTGGCTATCAAAATGATTAATGGGAATGGAAATGTGCGATGACCCCTTGTGGTCTCAGACGTCCCGATGCCCTGCGGGGGCGGTTCGCGAAATGGAGGGTTTACCCGAAGAAAAAGGACGATGGTACCAACGCTTCCCTATTCCCCGCTATTTACGCAGTCTCCGTATTTCCGCTCACGCCTTACCTTTACCGCAGAGACCGTCAACGCCCTAAATACAATTGACAAATGGAATGATGTGACATATGAGTGATTACGTAGAATGATTTGGAGGCTCGGCGTTCCCACGGCGATCCACTCCGGGCGCCGCCACTGGCTTATACGTTCCGCGCGACGGTTGACGCACGGTTTTGCGATATTGGCCACTACTGTTGGCTACGTCACGCAGCGGCAAAACCTCCTCTTGTGGACACGACAGCGCCGTCAACTCGCCGTCCGTAATAAAAAACCGGGACCACTGGCCGTAATTTAGCCGTAGGTTAGCCGTAGGTTGCGTATACCGCCTCCCACTAGAACCCTATAAAACAATTTACCCAGTAAGAAACGTAGTACGTGAAGCGTGCGCGCGGGGCTTAACTTACCCTTGTGCAAGGGGTTTCCGACCACTAAAACTGCGACACCACTATATTCCCCCTTGGGAGAGAATCGTCCTCGACGGATCCTCCTAACGCAAACAGAATACTCCCGCTCTAATTGCAGATCGACCTTTGTCGATATATCTCTTCGCGTGCGCGTGTCTTGCTGCAGTTAAATTCACACCAAAAATGGCCGGTCCGTCTCGTCCGCTCGCGAAAACGCTGCCCAAAAATTCCGCCGCGAGCAGCGCCTCGGTCAGCAATGACCATAGGCGGCGCTCAAAGGAGGATAATGCAGAGGCGCGCGCTAACGTTGAAACTTCACGTTACAAGTGAATAGTGAAATTTCTGAAAATTTATTTATTGCATATTAATTATCAGATATGTGTTCAGTATTCCTGAAGCTAACTCTCATGAAAATTTGACAAAGTTTCAGTATTAAATAAGTGAGAAAATCAGCACTTTAACTTTAATAACTTTATGGATTGACAAGTATGAATTAGTGAATACTGAAATTTCTGAAAATTTATGTATTGCATATTAATTATCAGATATGTGTTCAGTATTCCTGAAGCTAACTTTCATGAAAATTTGACAAAGTTTCAGTATTAAATAAGTGAGAAAATCAAACAATAACTTTATGCAATGACAAGTATGAATTAGTGAATAGTGAAATTTCTGAAAATTTATTATTGCATATTAATTAACAGATATCTGTTCAGTATTCCTGAAGCTAACTTTCATGAAAATTTGAGAAAGTTTCAGTATTAAATAAGTGAGAAAATTGACACTATAACTTTATGCAATGACAAGTATGAATTAGTGAATACTGAAATTTCTGAAAATTTATGTATTGCATATTAATTATCAGATATGTGTTCAGTATTCCTGAAGCTAACTTTCATGATAATATGACAAAGTTTCAATATTAAATAAGTGAGAAAATCAAACAATAACTTTATGCAATGACAAGTATGAATTAGTGAATAGTGAAATTTCTGAAAATTTATTTATTGCATATTAATTATCAGATATGTGTTCAGTATTCCTGAAGCTAGTTCTTATGAAAATTTGACAAATTTTCAGTTTTAAATAAGTGAGAAAATCAACACTATAACTTTCATAACTTTATGCAATGACAAGATTGAATTAGTAGATACTGAAATTTCTGAAAATTTATTTATTGCATATTAATTATCAGATATCCGTTCAGTATTCCTGAAGCTGATTTTCATGAAAATTTGACAAAGTTTCAGTATTAAATAAGTGAGAAAATCAGCACTATAAAATTAACAACTTTATGCAACGACACGTATGAATTAGTCAATACTGAAATTTCTGAAAATTTATCTAATGGATATATTGAAAATTGTATGTCAGATCTGTATACAGTATGTCTGAATACGAAACCTCTGAAAATTTGACCACGAGTATATCTTAAATAAGTGAAAAAATTGAGTAATTAACTTTCCAATTTGACCAGTATAAGTTATCAGTCACAGAAATTTCAGAAAATTTATCTAATGGATATTTTGAAAATTGTATGTCAGATCTGTATACAGTATGTCTGAATACAAAACCTCTGAAAATTTGACCACGAGTATATCTTAAATAAGTGAAAAAATTGAGTAATTAACTTTCCAATTTGACCAGTATAAGTTATCAGTCACAGAAATTTCTGAAAATTTATCTAATGGATATTTTGAAAATTGTATGTCAGATCTGTATACAGTATGTCTGAATACAAAACCTCTGAAAATTTGACCACGAGTATATCTTAAATAAGTGAGAAAATTGAGTAATTACCGTTCCAATTTGACCAGTATAAGTTATCAGTCACTGAAATTTCTGAAAATCTATCTAATGGATATTTTGAAAATTGTATGCCAGATCTGTATACAGTATGTCTGAATACAAAACCTCTGAAAATTTGACCACGAGTATATCTTAAATAAGTGAGAAAATTGAGTTGTTAACTATGCAATTTGACCAGTATAAGTTATCAGTCACAGAAATTTCTGAAAATTTATCTAATGGATATATTGAGAATTGTATGTCAGATCTGTATACAGTATGTCTGAATACAAAACCTCTGAAAATTTGACCACGAGTATATCTTAAATAAGTGAAAAAATTGAGTTATTAGTTTTCCAATTTGACCAGTATAAGCTATCAGTCAATAGAAATTCTGAAAATTTATCTAATGGCTATTTTGAAAAAATTATGCCAGATCTGTATACAGTATGTCTGAATACAACACCTCTAAAAATTTGACCACGAGTATATCTTAAATAAGTGAGAAAATTGAGTTGTTAACTATGCAATTTGACCAGTATAAGTTATCAGTCACAGAAATTTCTGAAAATTTATCTAATGGATATATTGAGAATTGTATGTCAGATCTGTATACAGTATGTCTGAATACAAAACCTCTGAAAATTTGACCACGAGTATATCTTAAATAAGTGAAAAAATTGAGTAATTAACTTTCCAATTTGACCAGTATAAGTTATCTGTCACTGAAATTTCTGAAAATTTATCAAATGGATATTTTGAAAATTTTATGCCAGATCTGTATATAGTATGTCTCAATACAAATCCTCTGAAAATTTTACCACGAGTATGTCTTAAATAAATGAGAAAATCGAGTAATTAACTTTCCAATTTGACCAGTATAAGTAATCAGTCACTGAATATTCTGAAAATATATTTAATAAATATTTTCAAAATTTTATGATTGATTTGTATACAGAATACCTGAATATAAATCATCGGAAAATTTGACCTCAAATATGTCCCAAATAAGTGAGAAAATCGTATTATTAACTTTCCGAGTTGACCAGTGTAAGTTATCAACTGAAATTTCTGAAAATCTATCTAATGGATATTTTGAAAATTTTATGCCTGATCTTTATACAGTATCTCTGAATACAAATCCTGTGAAAATTTGACTACGAGTATGACTTAAATAAGTGAGAAAATTGAGTTATTAACTTTCCGAGTTAACCAATATAAGTTATCAGTGACTGAAACTTCTGAAAATTTATCTAATGGGTATTTTGAAAATGTTATGCCTGATCTGTATATAGTATACCTGAATACAAATCGTCTGAAAATTTGACCACGAGTATGTCTTAAATAAGTGAGACAATCGAGTTATTAACTTTCCCAGTTAACCAGTATAAGTTATGTCACAGAAATTTCTGAAAATTTATCTAATGGATATTATGAAAATTGTATGCCAAATCTGTATACAGTATACCTGAATACAAATCCTCTGAAAATTTTACCATGAGTATGTCGTGGTAAATTCAATTTTGTATATTTCTCGCCGTTGTAATGGAACCTTAAAATGGAGTTTTTGATGTTTCATCTTAATCATTTCAATATGACTCTCACCACGACGTTGTGTGTAAAAGTTTAATTCTGACAAAATGAAGATGAAAAATATTTGAAGCTATCAAACTTGAGGTTTTCCTTGTGCAACATATTTTGTATGTTAAAAATAAAACGAGTTACTCTGTGAATATCACATAAATTTATTTGTGACTATAGTTTCGACTACTTAGGTAATTATTATCAAACCAAGTTAAAGTTCACAAATAAATTTATGTGATACTGGCAAAGAAACTTGTTTTATTTATAATTGATAAAATGTATCACGAAGTAAACGCCAGCACAATTCAAAATATTTTCTATGTACCATGCGAGACAAAAATAATTGGGTATATGTAATAAATAATATTACAAAGGATATTACCATTACAAATTAATACGAAAGAAGTCTCATTTATCGATAACAAAATTGTTTAAAGTCTCTTTTAATCCAATAAAATAATGCTAAAATTTCTATATAGAGTTGTCATAGTTTTTTATGTAGCATATAATACATCAGGTGTAATAAGGTGTAATATCGTTTTTGGCTTCAAGTGTGATGTAGCACTCGGTGCTGTAACTTTAACCACACCAGACAAAAACGCCTCTTTTACACCCTAAGCACAAATATTAAGAACGAAGATTGAAAATATCACTACAAATTTTGAATAATTTCAGTCAATACAACACAAAGTATTTTTAATCAAGAAAAATCTCGGCACAAATAACATTATTTGTAACTAAGAACGTAAGCAAATATCAAATAATTATTAGTTTTGAATAATGTTGGTCAATAGAAAACAAATTATTTGCAATACAGAAAACATGTGAAATAATAACATTATTCATAACTACATGTGATAAATATCAAAATTCCTACCTTATAATTCCCGCGACGTTCTGCAAATCTGTGAGGCGATGGTTGGTTCAGTGAAGCCATCAGAGACGTTGCTGTTCTCCGCCAGGTACACATACTCATGCCAGTTCTGTGTTGCAAGTTGTTTGTTGTTTTCCTGAAACATATTAATATTGTAGTAGAAATATTGTAGTAGTGGAAATGGGTGCAAATAGTATAGACCCAAATGAAGATAATTTTGATTGGGCCACATATTTTGTTAATATAATATGAAAAATATAACAAGAAATATTGAATTTGATTTGGATACTGGTAGATTTTTGAACAAACAATTAAAATATTGACGCTCTGAATGTTATGAATAATGCTTGTAAATAGTAAACGAAAATTATTGTATTTTTACCAATAATTAGTAATTTGAGGCCAATTTCTTGGCTGCTGGATGAATGTTTCAAACTAATCTTGGATACAATCAGTTTTCTCGGAGAAAAAATATTACACTGCATTATTCATAACTAGTTTGGGTAATTAGAAATTAAAGTTCCTACCTTTAGAATCTACTGGCAGTCTTGAAGATCGTTGCTGAGAAATTGGCTCCGATGACGATTTCTGCGGTGACGGCAGTCCTAGAGCTTGCAAATACTTTCGTCTCCCAATGATATTCCATTTATCAATTCAACGAAGCAATTATTGTTTCCTAAAACATAAAGACCTATTAAAATAGTGAAATATACAAGAATCACTGATTTTAGAAAACGCCCAAGTCCACTTTTGGTTATACGTGTTTGAATTATACATAGGATGGCGCTTAAAAAATTTAGTTCTTTCGATTGAGCGCAAAAACAAACTTATTCTAATATTTAAAAGGTGTATTAGGCCCTCTGAAAATATCAACTGAGCGCAGAAATAATCTTAGTTCGTGACTAATTAATGTTTATTAAATTATTTTGAAACCAGTTGTGACTCGAGTTGTTTCTGAAATATGTGATTGAATGTGAAGGCTAAAGTATGAATATTACTTCGTTTAGGACACAAAATTAATAAATGCTATTTTGCTAAAATCTGATCAAGCATTAAAATTAGTATAAAGGCAGATGTAGGGCAAGCGATGCAGTATTGTGGTAAGCAGTCAAAGTGGGTATAGGGGTGTGTATGACCTTGAATCAATCTTAATTGAATACAAATATAATGAGCGTTGCGCTTACTTGAATAAATGTATTCGCTCAACTAGAGTTGTCCACGTATTCGAATAAATCGAGTTATTAATAGCGGTAACTCGAGTTGGCCAAGTGTGCTTGCGTTCATCTTAATCGTGTGCGGGTTGGTGATTCGATGAACTTAGACACGCGGCTTTTTTTGTGTGTAACGCGTGTATATTCAGCATCGTTGATTTTAAAAGAAGGCTTAATTTAGAGAAGTCAAATTAAAAAAGTTCGATAATTCGTTACCTCGAGTATTCTCGAATAACATGTACGTGATCAGACTTCAAGTTGGAAATCAAGTAAACAAACACTGATGACAAGAGAGGTGAGAAATGAACAGCAGCTGTTCGCTTCTCGCCTCTTGCAGACTCGAGTTGACCAACTCGAATAATCATTCAAGTTGAAATATTTACGAGTTACGAGTTCTCGAGTCATACGATTATTCAAGTCGGCACAACGCTAAATATAATTTAAGTATTTAGATTGCAACATTTATGCATGCACAATTAAAATTAACAACTGTTAAAATATTGCCCCCGATTAAGTTTCATTTGGATATAAATAAAGTTCATAACCGAAGATTGAAAAATATCAACGCACTAATTAATAGTTTTGAATAATGTTAGTAAATAGAAAACAAATAATTTGTAATACAGAAAAACTTGTTAAATAGTAACATTATTCATAACTATACTCTGTCCAATTTCAAGCCGAAGATTATATAAACTTGTTACGTGCATGAATCAGCACGTGTACAGTTCCACACAAGCATACGATTGGTCTTGCCGCAGCCTGTGGTCCACACGGACTAAGTGAAATTTCTTACCGTCAGTGTTGGACAGAATCGAAGAATCGAGAACGTTTCATATTAACTTCGTCTTGAAATTGGACGGACTACAGTTGTAATAAATATAAAAATTCCTACCTTATTCAGACGATTTGCAAAACAGTGAAGCGGCAGTTGGTGAAGTCACCATCGAAGACGATCCTTGTTCCTCGCCAGGTAAATAAATTCACCTCGTCAGTTCTGCGTTGCATTAAAACATAGTCCATTTTCCAATTCAATGAAGGCGTCTGTTGTTCTAAAATATGAAAAAAATATTTTAATAGTGAGACATGTTTGGTTGTTTCTTCAAGGCAAATTGAAAGTTAAGTTGAATAAATGTTGTAAGACTCGGACAATTTATACGTATCTGCTTATTTTAAAATTAGCAATGCAAGTTTCAAAAGTATATACAAAGTGTAAGAAATTATATTGGATGACTATTGTTTAAAGCAATTTTGTAGGTATGCAAATTAATAAATAAGGAGCAGTTTAAGTGTTCGTTCGGATGAGTATTGATGGGTCAAAATATTATGTACCAGTTATTTGCAGATTGATTTAGTTGTGGTTAGTTGATATGAAAATTCCTACCTTTGAAATCAGTCTGCAGACTTGTAAATTGATGCATCAAAATTGGTTCCGATGAAAATTTAAACGGTGGCCGCTGCAGCAAAATTAGGTCCGATGAATATTTGAACGGTGGCCGCTGCAGCAAATACTTCAGGTCTTGATGATAATTCATTTACCGATTCAAGCGGTGTGTGCTAAAATAATACAAACACATTAAAATTTGTATTCTTTCGCACGGTTTAAGGGCGATTACCAATCGCGGCTGCACAACCATGAGTCGATGAGAGGTTAGAAAGATTCTTGGAAATGAATTCAAAAATAGTTCAGTGATTTTGAGAACGAGTGGAAACAATTAAAATGCAATTTAATTATTATTGAATAATTTTATTTGCATTTATTACGTTCGCGATTTATTTTAATCGAGCCGCACAAAGATTTCAGGAATGTTTTCAAACCTATTGAAATGAGAGGGTCACTTTTTATCCCAGCCAAAGCAAATTCATTGTGATCGCAGTACAATGGGTTCGCTTACGACAGGAAAAAACGCGATGTTCTCGAATATTCATCGTTCATTTAATTAGATTTTAAGCCAATTTTGGGGTAATTAGAAACGGTTTTCATGTAGGAAGTGTGAAATTATGTTAATTGGAAATGAGACGTGATTTTATGTACCGCTAGAAAAACTAAAAAGTGCAGAAAACCACGCAAATTTCGCAAAAAAATGAGTTGCTATTACCTAAATAACATCTTCCAGACGAATTCGTGTCTTCTTAGTGATTTCGGGCTTTATTGGGTGTGTAGGCGATTCAGGGGGGCGGTTTCTAGTGGATTTCGCAAGTCGGAATGTTGAAGACGCATTCCAGAAATCGATCTGAAACAATAAATTATTAATTAGTAACTTCGTTAATTGATTTCGTTGTGAATAATTGACCTGGCACATGCAGAGTTGTTAATGCGTCGAAGATTCACCGGCGACTGCTGCGGTGTGCGCATTACCCCGCTCGGCCCTCGGGCCAACTGTAGCCCCGCATCGGTCAGTTTTTTGCCAAAATTCTTCGCTCGCCGAGCGAGAACACAATGCATTCCAGATAAGCAGATAAGCCTGCACAGACTTGTAAAATTTTATTACTGGTAAAAAAAAGTAACACGCATAAACTAAAATATATACATTAATTAATAAACTTCGAACGATTCAAAATTGTGTTATATTTGCATATATTTTTAAGCAAATTATTTGGAAATACACCTACATTTAAAATTTTGTAGCGCAAAAACAGCAAAATATTCAAACTAGTGCCCGTCAGTATGATTATTGATATTTTCAATTGTAAGGTGAATATGGCCATGCTGGCAATATGGTCAATTGTCTTTATATCCGCAACTTATATTTTTAACTTCACTTGAATTTTAATTTTTTTAATTAATTGATGTTTTGTATATTTCATGCCACATTTGTATACAGTATACCTGCATACAATTCTTCTGCACATTCGAAGAAGATTCCGTTTTAAACAAGTGAGAAAATCGAATGTGTAACTTTCTGATTTAGCAGTATGAATTATCAATTTCTGAAATTTCTGAAAGTTCATCTAATAAATGTTTTGTATATTTTATGCCAGATTTGTATACAGTATACCTGGATACAATTCTACTGCAAATTTGACAAAGATTGTGTTTTAAATAAGTAAGAAAATAATTAATAATAATATTTTCAAACTGCATAATCATACCATTATCCAAAATTATGGAATAAAAACTCTACCTCCCTAAATCTACAATTAGAATTTTGAAGTACAAAAACTGTAACATTTTCAAAACTAGTACTTAATACTGATTAATACTAGTATTTTAAAATTCTACTTTTATACCATATGCCAAAATTATGGAAAAAAATCACCTCAATCTACATTTAGAATTGTTTAGTACAAAAACTGTAAAATTTTCAATACTCGTACACAGGAGAATTAATACCTATTACTTTCAAATTCTATGATTGTGTCAGGCTGAATTTTTCTGCAAGCCCTTCCTTTGTCGGATTAATGTGAAAATGTAGTCACCAACTGCACGTGACATTATAAAAATGTGTGCACGTAACTGTTAGGCCTTACATCATGATATATCATATGAAAATGTACGTGAATTGGATACATAATCTATTGTGATTTAATGCAATTGCTGTGTGTGTGTTGAACTAGATACCCATCAGATACGTAAATTGATGCATAATGTATGCAATGGCAATGGCAAAGTGCTATAATTATTTTGAAAATTTTTCGAGCGATGAAAAGAGCGAGATTAGCAACTTACAGTCTTATTCATTAAAATTTAAACTACGGTTTAACCCCTAGTATTCATTGTAACCCTTTAATAAAACACTGCTAAACAACGGTTTAAATTTTTATTGTTTAAAGCCAGTCAAGTTGGCAAAAATAAAAATAAACTGATACTCTGATAAATAGACATAAAGGCATACACAATTAAAAACACTTTTTTTTTTCCAAATCAGGTGAAGCTGGTGGATAACTAAGGCGGGTCTTTCCGCCTACTCACAAATAAATGAATATTTATAAATTTTAGTTAATTAATTCTCTGCGAGGCAAATATTACAGTTTACGAAGTGAACAATGTTAAGCTAAGGTTTGCAGCATAATCCATTTGAATAACTGAGCTCTTTCTTCAGTTGTTTACATTGTTCACTTTGTAAACTGTAATATTTGCCTCACAGAGAATTACTTGTATAATGCATTTTATTTTGCACAAACACCATAAATTAAAACAAGTGGAACTGCAGGTGTGAGCCGACGGTAGCTTACCTAAACTGCGTCCGCTTCCGTTGCGCTGAAGTAGTTCCTCTGGCAGGCCTCGTACTTCTTGTCCTCCGCCTCTGCAAGCTGTCACCGAGGCCTTCAATGCAACCTGCTTGTTGGTGCTCTTGAAAGGCACAGCAGCCTTATTGAATGGCTTCGGGTACTTGTTTTGTTCCTTGGACCCCAGGCACTTGAACAAAACACAATTAATAGGATAAATAAAAAGTTTCACAGGCGGAAAGACCACATAGGTCGAAGCCTAATAAAGATTGTCTACTACTACTACTACTAAAAAGTTTCAAGGACAATGATAAATATTTCGTACAGTATTGATTTCTACGTGAATTTGTGTATCAGGCTGGTTCTAGTTCTCCTATTAATCCGAAAATCTTTGTGAATCTGGGGTCATCAGGAGCAATCACGAGCTAACAGGAGCATGTCAACATACTGACGAAAATATTTGGACACTTTCAATGCAAAAATTTGGTTTAAAATGTATGTAAACAGCTAGAAATAAAAATATAAATACGAAGTAATACCTTAATATTAGTAGGTAGACAGCTTACCAATTGTGTAGTATGTAATGATGTAATGTAATTAACATTACAAAAACTAGGAAAGTTCTTCCAGCTTAGTAAGTTGTTGCAATTATTGATTAAAACTGTTCGTAAATCGTTAAATGTAATCGTTAAAAGACTTGATATCCATATCATATTTCATTTATCAACATTGTTCATTCGAAATCCATCATCATAATATAACCTATAAATTTGTGTATATTTACTTTCAGTAAAGTAAATCACACATGGAGTAAAGAAGCCTCGAAGATCACCTACCTACCAAAATGACCATACTAACTAGCAAACTCTGTCCCAGCATTGTCCGACTATACAGATCCTGCAACTTCCATACGACGAAAGTTCTGCCGACATTCTGGGAAAAAGACGAGAAAGGTGGCTACACAGACACCCGCAAAGCCCCGACGACTACACAACTGATTCGCGACGGCCTCAAAGAGCTCAAGCACGAAGTTTCTCTATGGTCGGAGGAGGTCAAGCAGCACTTCGAGGACGACCCGGTGCTGGTTTTCAGGCCCGGCGAGACGGACATCGTCTGGAAACTCGATAAAGAAAACATGAGCAACTGGCTCGTGACGAGCGACAGTGACAACCAGGAGGGTTTCAGCAAGGCGGAGCTGAAGCTGAACGAGCACGGGCACTGCGTTTTCACCGGGGAACTGTCGACTCGGGTGCCCAAAGACGGGAAGGTTAAGCGTGCCGGGTATTGCAACATGAAGAGCCTTAGAGCTAGGGTGTGGTGATTAATGTTGTATGTTATTTAGGTTTAAAGCTATAAAGTATTTCGTTTTTTGTAGAAATCGTTCAAAAGGGAGACTTATTTGGACTGGACGAGTTATAATATGCTCGTTATGAGGGTGCGTGGCGACGGACGGTCGTACATTTTAAATGTTTCCACTAAAGGGTACTACGATCTTATGTGGAACGATGTTTATCATTATGCGCTGTTTACTAGGGGAGGACCTTACTGGCAGTTGACTAGGGTATGAATAGTCTGTATAGTTTTAAGCGTGTTCTGTCTAGCTATACAGGGTGAGGCGGGAGGAACGGACCAAACTCCAGGAGTGGATCACAGTATTCAACGATATAAATAAAAACAGTACATTAGCATATCACATTTGTTCTTATACAGGGTGAATCGAGAGGAATGGACCAAACTCTAGGAGTGTATTGTACACGTAAAAATGATTTAAAAAAACTCAAATGTTGTTATCCTTATTTTCATTTGTTTTCAAGTGATAGTTTCGAACAGTTTGTTGAAAAGTTGGATAAATATATTTTTATCAGGCGGAAAGACCCCATGGGGTCGATAGCCCAATAAATATTGTTTATATATATATTTTTATCCAGAGTTTTCTGATGTGGAAACAGTTGACGATATCTTTCAACAGCAGCTCTAGCACTCCCATTACAAAAACCATAGACAAACACCACATTTGCATATTCAAGATTTGAAGCTATAACTTGAAAACAAATGAAGATCGGATAACAACACATGATTTTTTTAAAATTATTTTCACGTGTACAATACACTCCTGGAGTTTGGTCCATTCCTCTCGATTCACCCTGTATAAGAACAAATGTGATATGCTAATGTACTGTTTTTATTTATATCGTTGAATACTGTGATCCATATGTACCTGTACATTTAAATAAACAATACCTATCTATCTAATGAAAGATCAAATTTTGCGTTAAAGTTTGAGACAATCTAATACGGACAAAAAAAATTCATTTAAATAACAGTCGGAACACCTTTTTCACATGTATGTGATGCTTTTTGTTTTGTGTGAAATGTTTTGTGAAGAATGTTTTTTGTGCAAAAGGTGTTCTCTTATTTAGAGAGATTGTATTACAAACTCGCAAATATTTTGGAGCTTGTAATACAATCTCTCTAAATAAATTTAAAAATTTAAATTTTTGTGTTATTGAATGAAATACAACAATTTTACTTTGTTGCTTCCACTAACACATTTATTTTACAAAAAATAATTTAGTTACAGCAGTTTCGACTACTTTATAGTCATTGTCAAACTAACTCAGACTTAGTTTGACAATGACTATAAAGTAGTCGAAACTGCAGTAACTAAATTATTTTTTGTAAAATAAATGTGTTAGTGGAAGCAACAAAGTAATATTGTTTTATTTCATTCATTTACCATGTTCCACAAAGTAACGGCTACCAGTATACAGTATTTTTGTGTTATTTTTTATTGTTTTAGATCCCGTTCTCCAAATTTTTCTTAGCCTCGAAGGGCAGAATTCAGGATCGGCAGTACCCCGTGCCCCTGAACAAAGTGACGAATTTCGGAATCTCCGTGGGTGATAAAATAAATGGGCCATTCAATTTGGAAATCGACTACATAGGTCTCGAGTTTGATCCGAACCATCGAGAAGAATTTGCTTATGAAATGTACAAAACGGATAAATATATTGTTGCTACTTATTTTTTTTTTCTTTTTTGTGCAGTGTATATCACTGCGCTATTCGGCGATTATGGTTAAATAGCTAAGCTTAAGTAGCTTATAATTTAAGTCGTATAGAATCAAAACTCACAATATCAAAAATCATCGAAATCGAGTTAGCAGTGGTTTTTTAATTGAAATTTTGCTGTGAAATCTTGAGGCTGCGGTGGAGTGAGCGTTAACTCGTTCGCTTCTAGACCGCAAGGTCCCGGGTTCGATTCCTGGGTCTGCATTTCTGTGGTGGTTTTTCTGTAGTTTTCCCACTTCCTTGCAACAAATGTTGGAAATGTGCCTCTACCATCTATAAGTCGCGTGCAGGCGCAGATGGGCAATAATAATAATGCCCCTCTCCTCTCAACGCCCGCATAACTAGTAATAGTTCAGGGGCCTATGGTAAAATAAAATGTAATTGGGTCAGAATTCTCTGTCAAAAATTATGACAGTAACCAATTACGCCATAGGTGGAGGAGTAGTACGGATTATTATTATTATTTATTATTATTATTATTATTAAATATGGCGCCGGTTCAAACTCACTATATTCCGGATAAAATGCTATCTAACATTATCCAATTTCTAACTGCCTTTCTTAGTAGCTATACAAATAAGCATTTTTTTATTCTACAGTTCATTTTGTAGAGCTAACAGGAATGTGAAAAATTCATTTGCAAAATTCGGGGAAATAGATTGTCGAGTAGAGCGGTTTTTTGTTAATTCCCAAAATTTCGGTATTTGGATATTGTGAGTTTTGATTCTACATGACTAATTTATTTGCTTGTAATGAACAAATGGATCTGCGTCAATTGACATACCATGCATTGGTTTTGTTTGTTCCACCACATCGGCCTTCCACAATTTGATTCCATTCTCTTAATATGTCCAAAGCCATGCCTACGTACATTGGACATATCATGAATTTCTTGGCACGTATCATAGAAGTCAATTTTGAAAGTCACGTGATCTCATGATAATTGGAGCCTTTCGAGCTAAAATATAACTTTAATTAATGCTATGTAACTCGTGATAATAATCTTACTGCTTCCATTAAACACTTAATAATGATAACTTATCGCTGCATTTCATTTACTTTAATGCTGAGTGATTATCATCTCATTTATATTAGTTGAATAATAAATATTTTTGGTAAGCTGCGCCCCATTTAATAAGCACGGATTAATAATTTTACTCAAATTACAGTAACATTCCAATACCAATAATAGGTATGTATGTATAATTATGTAGTCTTTTTATGTGGTAGATAACAGTGTTGTAATGTATCTATAATGTATCTTTTTTTTTATAGATACATTCTTGCTTGAGTACCTAAATAGATTGATTGATGTGGCTTTTATTTGTTGAAAATTCATAATTACTAATGTATGAAATAAAGTTACGCACTTTTTAAAATTCTTAAAATTGTTTTTTCAAAATGATCATTTCTTCACCTGAAGAAGCCACAGTGTGGCGAAACAATTGTCGTGAACAATAAAAAACAATTTTGAAAATTTTAAAAAGTGCGTAACTTTATTTCATACATGAGTACCTAAAGTTGTATCTGGATACATTTTTTTCTGAAGCATCTATTGTTTCTAGATTAAAAAAAATGTATCTGTGACAACACTGCATTTCACGTTAATTACATACAATTAGCTATTGATTAATTATTGAGAGCATTATTATTTTTTTTAACTTTTACATTGGGGCTTCGTTGAATTTTCTTGTATTTAATTTAAGTTTGAGTCAGTAATTTGTTATTTCATTTTGTATTATTCTTGAATTTATTACTTATAGTAGCCCGTTGAAAGCTGACAATGACTTAAGATTAAGCTAAATGTAATAGAATGAAGTGATTAGTTAAATTTTCTTGTATTTAATTTAAATTTGAGCCAGTAATTTGTTATTTCATTGTGTATTATTCTTGTATTTATTACGAACAGTAGCCCGTTGAAAGCTGACAATGACTTAAGATTAAGCTAAATGTAATAGAATGAAGTGAAATTAGAATGTATGTCGAATTAATGCAATACGGATCGATGAGTTATTGTCAGGACGGGACGAGTATACCAATAACTATAAGCAGATGATAAAAAATAAATTTACTTTTGCAAATTTTATTAAATATTTATGAGCATTTTCTTTTGCATGTAAAATGCGTATGTAAAAACAAAACAATTTTTTGTTTGCTTTTGTATACTCGTCCACCAATAACTATAAGCAGACAATAAAAAATAAATTTAGTTTTGCAAATTTTATTAAATATTTATGAGCATTTTCTTTTGCATGTAAAATGCGTATGTAAAAAGAAAACAATTTTTGGTTTGCTTTTTCATGTATATGAAATGCATCTAGAAGTATTTAGATACTTTTCAAATGTATCTGTATCTAGATACATTTTCAAATTTGTATCTAGATACAAAACAAAATGTATCTGTAACACTGGTAGATACATGCACAAAAATTTGTAGACACATTGTAGAAATGAGAAATATGAACAGATTAACTTAAAAAAAGGGCATTAAAAAGAGACTTGACTGAACTCCAATTTAATTATTATTATTGCAATTAACTATAATATATAATATACAGGGTGAGTCGAGAGGAACCAACTCTAGGAGTGTATTGTACACGTGAAAATAATTTTAAAAAAATCATATGTTGTTATCCGATCTTCATTTGTTTTCAAGCTATAGTTTCAAATCTTGAATATGAAAATGTGGTGTTTGTCTATGGTTTTTGTAATGGGAGTGCTTCAGCTGCTGTTGAAAGATACCGTCAACGGTTTCCACATCGGAAAACTCTGGATAAAAATGTATTTATCCGACTTTTCAACAAACTGTTCGAAACTATCACTTGAAAACAAATGAAAATCGGATAACAACATTTGAGTTTTTTTTAATCATTTTTACGTGTACTCACACTGTACACGACTCACCCTGTAGAATCTTATAATTCTTATAATAGAATCTTTTATCAATTTTTGTGCGTTCGTGACAGACATCGCATGTTTCGTCTAGCTGATTCAACAACAATGACATAAAATGCTGTTATCAATCTTCTGATTGCCCAAAATAGTTTAAATCGTACGACGGATGCGAGAAATTAAAAACTGACGTGGCGTGAGTTTTGATCGTTAGATTGATCTAAAACGATAAATATTTGAGAGAATACTTATTGATTATTGTAGATAAGTTAATTACGAAAAATCTAGTGTAATAATATTATGTATTGGCCAAGAACAAGAAAGCTATATGGATCGCAAAACAATACCTAGCCGCTCATAAATTGTAGCATAAAAACTTGTGAAATCATTTCCAATAAAAAAAAAATTCAAAACATGGTAGGTATTCATCTCAAAAGTCTCAACACGCACTTTAATAAAAATCTCATTGTGAAATTTTTCAAGTGAAATTCTAATATCTAAATAATTTATATAGTTGCTGCTCGTATGACTGTAGATAATTATTTATCATTTAGACTAAACAAACAGACGTATTGGTTATTGTTGAACACGAACACAATTAGTATTTTTGATATATGTATGAGTTTTGATAAGAAATCGGGCCAAGGATTATTGTTGATAAACTGAGATAGGTATCAATTGATTTAGCCAAAATCGTGTTTTTCAATTTTTCAAGTATTCACCTCAGCAGTATACTTTGAAATATTGGCCAAAGTATAACCAGTGATTATATAATTACTGGTATAACTTTCCAATCAAACAAATCGATAAACAATACCAGAAATTCGATAGAAAACCGATTAAGTAACAATTATTTGCATCAGCCTGTTTTCTATGTAATTAATTCACTTTATTAATGATTATTATATCAAATACCACGTGGAAAAACCAATGATTTATGATAAAATTTATCTTGTTTACATTCCACTAATAGTTTGAGCAATTTATAGTTCTCTAATTAGTTTGCTGTTTGCAAGGTTTTCCAAATGTTAGTGGCATTGTTTTATATTTTTGTCGCGTTCCACGTGAACGATCATGCCTCAAATCCGGACCAAAGCGTAGTCTGGCGTCAATTTTAGATTTATTTTCCGTAACAACGAGCTAGGGTTCGGCACACTTCAGTAATCGTACATTAATCTATGAATTCAGAGGCCTGTGGCTGATAAATTTGAAACTTGGGGAAGTGTATTTCGTAGTTATTAATAATTTTGCGCAAGGCAGTATGACAGAAAACGGGGAAAAACTGGAGGAAATCAAGCGATACGTTGCTGACTACCCCGATTTTCCAACTAAAAATGTGCTGTTCAGGTGAGATTTTGTGCAAGTGTGTGTGTGTTGCAGACTAACCTCAACTTTAAATGGTTGACCTACAGTCAACTCCCTTTTAACATATTACAAATAAAATGCCAATCCGCAAGGCAATCTATTTAGATAATAAAACGCGCACACAAACGATTTTATCTCCATTAATAATGAATGATAATGCCTAATAAATACGTGAAGATTTTATCTCGGCTCCACCAACTACCAGAATCATGAGTGGCTTTATCAGTAGATAAACGCCCGCATTTATTTAGCCACCGGGGCCCGCTGCTCTTACTAACTGACGTGCCACGCAATGACCGAGCTAAGCGACTCAGTCACCCTGACGGTCAACCTGCTGACGATCGCCGCCTTCGGACTCTACTTCTACATTTTCTACGACAAAGTCGTCACCAGCGTCTACAGCGGATGAACCTTTTGCAGGGACATCTTCGCTGTCCTCAAGGAGCCTCGTGCGTTCCGTTTGCTGCGAGACGTCATGGTCGACCACGTCAAGGGCCTGCAGCCCCCTGTGGACTCCGTCGTCGCACTCGAGAGCAGGGGGTTCCTCTTCGGGCCCCTGCTCGCCCTCGAGCTCGGGGTGCCATTCTACCCGGTCCGCAAGAAGGGGAAGCTGCCTGGCAAGACGAAAGCGGTGGCATACGAGTTGGAATATGGGCAGGTAACGTAATGCAAATATTGTTGTATTGATTTTTTTGCCTGTCATTAGAAATTTTAGATTTTGTTGAAAATTGTTGTTGATAATAATATTAGTGTACTACATATTGATTTTTTTACTAGTCATAAAATTTGTTTTGTTGCATACTATCATAAAGAAATAATTTTGTTGATTAATTTTAATTTCTAATCTTTGAGTGCATTCATAGCAGGGGCAAAACTAGGCTGTTACAGAGGGGGCGCACGCCCCTTCTATGAAAAGTCCCACCCCCTATAAATACTCGGAACTCGAGCCGGCTTACATCCGTACAAGTGTTTTTTCTAAAACAGTTGTAAAGTTCTAAAACAGTAAAAACAATGAAATAGTTGTACCCGTCAATGCATATTTGTTTTTACTGTTAAGTAAAAATAATTTGCGCCTTCATATTACAACTACAGTTTCGCCGCTGATTCATAGTTTGTGTTACAATGCACCTTTCTTATCTTGCTTCTCATTTGAATTTCAATTTAGGTGCTTTTATGTTAATGAGATACAGTTTGAAGTTTAGTTTTGCACCTAATGAAAAATTTAAATATTCTAATACTACTTTCCTACGTATTTTAAGAAATATTGTAGTAATTTAGTTTGTATTTTGAAGGATGTGTTTGAAATGCAAGAGGATACATTGCGACCAGGAGAAAGGGTGATCATCGTGGACGATCTAATAGCCACGGGCGGGAGCCTAGTGGCGGCGTGTCAGCTGGTGGAGATGTGCGGGGCCGAGGTGGCCGAATGCCTGGTTGTGATGGAACTCGTGGACTTGAAGGGGCGCGACAAACTAACGAACAACAGAGTTCACTCGCTTATACAGTACTAATTTGCGCACCTCGGATTACTTGGATCTTTAAATTACCGATTAGTTAATTGTTTACGTTTTTAAATATGATTTAAAAGATTATTACACTGCAACAGTGTGCCGCAATATAAACGATTGCGTTTAAAGAATTGTTTATTGTTAACAACCCATGATCTTTTATGTACTATGCGCAACAACAAAATAAATGGTTTCAACTGATTTAATCTAATAAAATAATGATTTCCCAGTTTATTTTTTGTCACGCATAGTACAATCCATCTGTAACGTCTAAAGCATGAGTCTCCAAACTTTTTAGCCTAAGGGCCACACTAGCTTCTCTACTAAGTCCCAAGGGCCAATAACTAGCTAAATTAAATTTTTTTAAATGTAAGTAAATCAAGTAATCAAAATAAACTATGGCTACCGCGGGCCGGATTGGTGGTGCTCGCGGGCCGGTGTTGGCCCGCGGGCCGTAGTTTGGAGACCCCTGGTCTAAAGGATCAGAACAGAGGAGTAAGGCGCCAGTAGCAAAATGTTCAGTACGACAGTGCTATGGCTATATCGGCATTATCTGTAATTTGGCGTCCCTATCGGTTAGTCTACGGATTACAGAATATTGCGTGCCTAAAAATGTGCATTTATAGTCAACGCTCGTTGAACATTCCCATAGTGAATGACGGCATAGCCACAGCATTATGTCACGTCACTTACCACGACTGTGAATGCAGCTTTCATGGTTCAGGTTTGGGGAAGATGCCATTAGCCAATCTTGGAATGCCCGTTAACAGGGATAATTAAAAATCGAGAAAAACTCGCCCACAGCATAATTGTGCCCCTTATCAGCAACCGTTCAAGAAACAAAGGTAATCTCCAGGAAGACGATCATTAATAGCTAGTTGTAATATAGCGGTTAGTCAAGAGATACAATTAATTTATTTTAATACAATACTCTTTCTATCCGAATAATAGCTCTTGGGACACATATTTTGTTCCATCGGACTTAACATTTTTTTCGACCCTTCGAGCCGGATTATGCACCGAAGTAAGGGTGATGTTTAATCGTCTTAATTTTGTATTCTAGCTGACTGCTATTGCATCAGTGTGCTCCCCCTTTAACTGCCTTGTCGTTAATGTAACTTCTGTAAACTAAAACTTAAAGCTGGCGCCAAGTTCGTTTTAGTGTGTACACTAAACAATACTAAAACATACACAACGTATTTTCATCTACATACAGAAACCTGAATATTATATACGTTTAATAATTTACTAATAATATATCACAATTATAGTTTCCCAGTATCACCCCGCCCTCGTAATCAGGCAGATTAGCTCATTCACCTCCTTGGATAACTCCTTAGTTTCCTCGGCTAGTTTGTGCACCTGTGAATATATGGGTACAAAATATCCTGTTTATAATTGAGCTGCTCGGGAGTAAAGTATGGTATCTACCAAAATCCGATTTTTATATATATATAATCGATCTTTATTGGGCTATCGACCCCATATGGGGTCTTTCCGCCGATTTTTATTATAATACATTCATTTAATTCATTCATTTAATCTACAAGAAATCATAATACGGCAATTTTACCTACATATAAAATGCATCATTATGTATTCTTACACATTTTTGTATTCGATTAAAGAAAACAATTATTATAATGAAAGAACAATTATTTTTTTTACATTTCATGAAAATGTCAGTTAACATGTTTTACACCCGAGCAGCTCAAGTTACCGTGCATTACCTTGTAGCTTGTGGAATATTTCGGGGCGCAATCACCTCCTTGCATTAAAAGCTCCGACTCCACCTGATCAATTAGTATGTCAATCGCTTCAAGTCCGGTTGTTATATTCAATTGTTTCAAATATCCTGTGTCATTAATCGCACTTTTCGCCTAAAAAAATTTAAGAATTATTAATTTGTACATACTTGGAAATAATTACATGTTAATTGATTAATGTAGGGCCAGAACATTTTCTGTGTTAATGGGCCGAACTTCAATTAAATTATTATTTCATGCAAGCACAATCTCTGTAGAAATTTCAATGCGGAAATTACAAGAAAATTTTTTACCAAGGAAATTCAGGTTCAGAATTGCTCTACATTCATCAACAATTATTAAATAACTTTTTCAATTTCCTGCGTTAAGTTTCCATAGTCGGCCTCCAGTTTTTGATAGTCGACATCCAAATCTCCGTTGATTAGCTTCTCAATTTGCAGCTTGTGCCTGAGTAATACTGTGTAATGATCCACCAGCTTCTCCTCGGTCTTCTTTATATCTGCACTCGTCGCTCTGTGCTTCCCACTAACAGGTTTTATGGTTATCAAAGTTTTGTCATTTATGGGGGATCTTTGTGCGATAGTGTTTTTACTGTACGCACGCCTCTGA
The DNA here is from genome assembly GCA_951805005.1 of Othius punctulatus. Lineage (NCBI taxonomy): Eukaryota > Metazoa > Arthropoda > Insecta > Coleoptera > Staphylinidae > Othius > Othius punctulatus. The sequence continues at coordinate 4,814,119 of OX638139.1, read as the reverse complement.
GAGCTCAGTCTGTTGAGCCTCTCTCTTTGCTTTACCACGTGTGCCTGCTCCTCGTTAATTTTCTTTTGATAATGTCTCTGCAAATCTAACAAGGCTTAATGAATATCAGGTACTAATCAGAATTGATTAAAGTAAGTCCGTGTTCCTTGCTGAAATTTCGTACCTGCTAATCTAATAATTTCTTCATTTTCCCTCTGTGCATGCTTCAGCTTTTCGATTTCCTGGCTCTGAGTAGCCATCAGCTCCCTCTCGCTGCTCATCAAATCCAGGCGCTCCCTTCTAAGCTCAGTCAGTCTGCTGTACTCGACAGATGCCCTGGGGAAGTCTGTAAACTTGGGATACACCCCGTCGTCCGTATTCTTGCAACGATCCAAGTAGTGTTGGGGGTTATTTTTCTTGCCAAGCAGCAGCTTGTAAGTTCTCCCGATGAACCTCTGGAAGTCAAAGGCGTTCTGGCCGCCGTAGAATTCGGCAATCTCCGTGGAAGTGCTGTACGCAAGCACCACACCCCTGTTCACGATGCTGTAGGAGGCGACGGCCACCAGGAGAAACGCCGGCTCATTGGACACCACGTGGTCCCAGAAAACGAGCCACTCGTGCCCGGAAAGCACTTCGCTAAACGCTGTTTGAAGAAGCGGCCAGGCGTATGTCGTCGAGGTGATTTGCTTGTCGTTAAAGTGCGTGATGAGCACAGGGTCGTTCTCTATTAGTATGTTTTCTATCATGCCAAGAATGTTCAGCGGCAGTAAGGGATGGTATTCAAACCAATACTGGCAGTAATTAACTAAAAATTAATAGATTATTTCATGAAAAATAAATAATAACAAATCCGAGATACACAGTATAAGTTTAAAATGATATATTGTTCTGTTATTTGTGTAATATTAAGGGTTTTTATTATGATACGGGAAAAGATTGTTCTTAAGGAAGTACAAGAGAACAATCTTTTCCCATATCATGATTTATTTTTCTTATTACCGATGATCATGATGATTACTTCGAAGCAGAGTATGGGCTCGTTGTGAAAGTACCGTACAAACGGGTAGCAGAAGAGCGGCAGGTAACTCACTTCGGCCAAAAACGGGCACCATGACACAACATTGCCCAGTGTGCGCTTCAAGTTTCGCAGGTCTTGCTTATTGACCAGCGGATAGCACGTCTCCAAGTCAACAAACGGGGACTCATGCGTGTTCCGAGTGACCGCATCATACTGTGCCTTATCGTTTGGCAAAGAAAGCAAACCAGTCCATATCGTCTTCCGGTACCGATCGGGGTATTCCCTGTACTCCCTCAATATCATTTTCAATTTATCCACGTTCAGAGCCTCTTTCATCTGAAAACAAACATCGCAATTTACAATCAAATTGTCAAGATTGTTGCCGAAATTTTATAATTTGTAATACAAATTTTACATGTGTCAATGATTTTGCATTTTATAGTGAAAACTTGGCAATTTACAGTAATTGTTTTATAAATGTTGCTGATTTTTTTTAAATTTGTATGACATATTTTACAATTCCCAATGATATTTTGAATTCCATTACGAAAATTAGGCTATTTACAATAAAATTGCTAAAATTTAGTGTAAAGTTTTCATAATTGCTGCTGAAATTTTGTAATTTTTAATACAAACTTGGAGTATTCACTAAAATTTAGGTAAATTTCCATGTATTTTTGAGTGAACAAATAATTACATTTTGTAGTCAAAACCTGGCAACAAAACATAGACAACATGATTATTTGATGGGTCCTGCGTCTGCCGGTTACTTACCTGCCTCTTATCAAAACTTGTCTTCCTGCCGGTCACACTGGCACCCGACTTGTTGATGGTGACCTGCTTGCGATTGATATTGGTGCCGAGAAAGTGCGCGAGTTCATACAAACGCACGTCACTCGAATTCATCGTGCACGCTATCATTCGACCGTGCGGGCTCAATGAGAACCTGCGGATTTCGTTGTCTGGGTTCAGTGTGCTTGCAATGGCCCCGATCTCCATGTTGTAAAATATAATTGTGCCTCCGCTGGTGAGGATCGCTAGAATTTTGTTTGCACCTCCATCAAATGGCCGCGGCACAAACTCCAGTTTCTTAACGGCCTGCACAGCCGGGTGCAAAGATATCGTTTGAAGTATCGTCCAGGTTTCTATTAGTAATACTGTTAGATCTGGTGAGTGCCCACCGACAACCATAGCTTTCTCATTCCTGAAATATAAAAATATGTATAAATGCAGTTTCTGGTTTTACGGATTAATTAGTTCCAATGGCTCTTCGCAAAGAGGGAATTGGTAATTCCCTCCAATTTCCAATTGGAAAATAAGGGACAGTAAAATTGGAAAATAAGGGACAGTAAAATTGGAACTTATTTTATGCAGACATAAATATTTGAATTAAAATGCTTTCTTAAAATTAAAATACAAAGTTAAGGAGTTAAGGATACAAAGTCTTATTCATTAAATAAATTTAAATGATTTTAAATATTAAGAATATATAATTTTGAAAATTTGGTTTTAATATTATATATATATTTATCATTACACCTTCTACCAATTAGTGTAGGTGTGGTTTTAATTAATTTAAAAAAAATATGGTCTTTACGTCATGTTTACTTTATGATTATAAGGATATATTTTAATTCTAATGTAATGGCTCAACGCTATTTTTATGTTATCATTATTCACTGTATTATTCAATCATGTTTGATATTATATCATTTAAACTTTTGTCCTGCTTTATAAATATACTAATACTCACTCAGTGAACGCAATAGTCCTCACGGAAATCTTGTTTTTTGTACAAGGCAGGATGTGCTTTAGAGGTTCAAGTGTATCACCCTTCCACACTTGCATTATGTCATCTTGGAAGCAGACAAGGATGTTGTGCGTTATCGGCATAAAAATTGCCTGCAAGTTTTATTAATGAAAATATATTGGATCACAGCAAAAGATCTATTATTATTATTAGTATTTGCTATTAGTATTATTAGTATTCTGTTATTTATTGAGTATATTTGGGAACGTTCCCGTGAATAAATAAATTAAAAAATTAAATAATGGCCAAACATGAAATTATTCCAATTCAACTCTGAAATAAAATTTCACTAAATATTAACGAACAAACTATACTAATGTTTAAAATTAATGATTAATGATTTATGAAGTGAATTGAATTTTTATAATTATTTCATGATCCTATCAAAAATTATTTTCACTATGAATGAAACGGTGCATTATGCACAATTAAGTGGAATGGTAATAAATTACCAATACACTCACCATCTTGATAACTGATCCACCGTCAGACTGCAACATTTGCACCTTCCTGAGCGCGTCCAAATCCCATATCACGGCTTCCGAAGCGGAAGTGCTGATGCAAGCCCCGGCCGTTGAAAATGTGAAGTTTGTAACTGGGCAATCGTGCCCTTGCAGTTCCGCACCCCTGGCCTCAGTCCGGACGTTTATAAAGTGCATCGACCCACCCCCGGTGCCCACAAGGAGCTCATCCTTCTTGCCGGGGATAAACTTCATCGCGGTTAGATCGACCAGGGTGTCCAGATACCAGTACTTGCCGATGTCGAAATCGATTATGAAAATCTGCCCACTGTGGTTAGCCACAGCCAAGATTCCGCCCGTGGCATTGAAGGAGGCGTGCAGGAACCGTACAGTTCGCAGGCGAGATGTGGAGGGCTCCGTGTGGTGGATGCGTAATGCTAGACTGAAATTTAATTGGGGTGTAGTTCAGGTGATGGTCATTGAAAGTTTATGATTTTTGGAATGAGTGTTTAGCACATGGGAAAACAATAAATGAAGTTTATCTTTGAAGGATGTTAAATAAATTACCCGTCTTTTCTCCTCCGTTTCATATTGAAGCATTGCTTCTTGAGCTCCGATTTAGTGCAAGACTCTGTATTTATGTTCATTATCACTGTTGACGTTTTAATTTACGATTTTGTCACGTTTGACAATAAAAATTATTTCCTACAATGATACAAAATGGGTACAAATATTCGACATTAGCAGAATTGAAAACTTACATACGTTTAGGTCTAAGCACCGTTCATAGCTAACAAAACTAGTAACTTCAGTGACTTGTGAACGGACTTTAAGGAATGGAAACTTTTGCATTGTAAAAGGGATATTAATGAGGTTATGTTGCTAATAATTGAAATGTCAGTGTCAGAAGTAAATGTTGCTTACATGTCTAGAGATTGTGACCATTTACATTCGACACTTATGGGCCAATTTGTCCCAATCGACAATTCGTGTCGATTGGGATTCGACACGAATCCCAATCATTTCCAAGATCTTCTAATTCGCTAGTACTTCTTAATCCCTAATTTTCCATTGTTGAAAATATCTTTTAATACGTCGTTTTGTATCTTGTGTAATAGTTTTGCACATACATTTGTTCATTTCTCAGAAATATTAGTTGAGTTGAGTGAAAATGTCCATTTTAAATCTGTATTACCAATCCACCGGAAAGCTGAAAGCAAAATAAACTAATCAGTACCAATCGCACTAATGAAATGTTCCTAATGGCTACTTAGGTAAAAAAAATATGTGCTTAGAGATTCTGACCATTCACATTCGTCATTTATGGCCAGCATCGACACTCGATTCGACAGCACTTCTGAATCTGTGACATTCATCAACTATGATCAATGTCGGTATAAGTCGATACATTAGTTGCCTGTATAAGGATCTACAATTTCGGTTGCCCTAGGGCTAATCACCATCACTTAGGCCCAGTTTTACAATCGGGGAACATCCTTCCTGGTACAATTACCTATGATACAATTGTATCCTAGGTAATTGAACCAGGAACAAGGATGTTCCATGATTGTAAAACCGGCCCTTATTACATCAAATAACAAAATTATATTATGTATTAGCATCTTTGGTTTAAATGAAACGATCAAATACTTTTGAGATCTGCAAAACTTATAAATACAGATCCGGAATGGAGATCAAATGTTACTATTCGACTGCCGTCTAAATCACTCTCCAGTTCCAGATATAAATTTATTGTAGATTTTTGTACAAGTCTTAAAACTACTAATCATTCGTCTTCGTCTTCCAGAAGACTAAATATCGAGAAATTCTAAAATATAATACAAAGAAAACATTCTGAAAATTATAATAGTAATTAATGTGTATATTGTAATCAACTTAGTACTAAAAACGAGAGAGAAATCAATGGATGCGCGTGAGATCTTCCACGATTTTAACGAGATCATCCACGGTGCACTCCTGCTTCATCCCACCCTCGCCAACAATCTGGAAGAAAAAATAATGATCTTCATATGTACAAAAACATACACAATACAAGAGTGCAATTGATAGTAGAATGTAATTTAAACGTAATTTAACACAATTAAAGCAAATCATGTCTTCGAGCAGGTGAAATGATTGTAAAAATTAGGTCATATGACTAAATACCTAAGTGCCTTACAAAGAACCTCAGGGTTGTCGATTATGTATGACTAAATAATGAATCAACATTTTACCTGTAAACCATCTGCAACTTCCTTCATCTTTTCTGCCGACAAATCAAGGAAGCTTTCAATTAAATCCCCATCTATGAAGCCTTCGCAGGCCTCAGTTTTGATGTCCGTATGGAACGACCTCCAATATGAGTGCTCTATTTTACCCACTGACTTTATGACGACCGACAGCTTGTTTTGCAATTCCAGTAGGAAGTCATAAAAATCTGGCGGTATCTGTGACACGAGTCCTAGAAGTAAAATATTGATGTTGAACAATATTTTTTATAATTTCGACTTGGCAAGTTTACCTATGGCTCCACCGACGGTGCCGAATAATACACAACCCGAAGTGGGAGTGGATGATTCGCCCAAATTCTGCATGACCAACGAGCCATGCCTGAAGACGTTAACCATATCTCCAATATGTATCTGCCCGACAACCTGCATCTGTGACCGTTCCTCATCGGTTGTGGCCGCGCTGTCCTTCTGACAAACGAACATGTTAAAGGAGTTTTCAGCGCCCAGGAACACCTCGTCATCCAGAATCTCAATGGCAGTCATCCAGTTCGGATAGTAGTCCCTCGCAATTTCTTCAAAACTGCCCTCCATCGTCTTGTACTGCAGCAGCGTCATGCTGCGCATCAGATCGCCGACCAGTATAAAGTCGCCCTTCGTCTTCAGGAACAGGGAGATGATGTTGTTAAAGTGCGAGCACTCCAGCCGCAGTTCCTTCTCGGCCGTCCACTCAAACAGCCGCACCGTGCTGTTGATGCTCGCCAGCAGCTTCCCGTTGAATTCGGCCAGAGAGTAGGAGGCGCCCTTGATCTCCTTCTCGGAGACGGGCGTCAGCTTGTTGTCGCTCCACTGGAACATGAGCAGGCGGCCCTGCTTCGGCTCAGACTCCTCGGGGTTTATGATGGCGGTGCCGACGATGTAGTAAGTGTTCGAGTCGTCGCCGAGGGAGCAGGAGATTAACGACATGGCGTACTCCTGCTGCATGAGCTGGTGCGCATGGAGCACCTCGAAGGTGTGCTGGTCGATTATCAGCAAGCTGTGTACTTCTACTTCCTGGCCGTACTCGGCAGCCAAGCCCGTGCCCGTGCTCGCCCCCGACTTGCCAAGGGATAAGGAGCCCACGCTGCTGGACACCGTCACTGATTGGGTCATTGTGCTCGCGCTGGGCCTCGACGGGTTTAATCCCGTCGAGTCTTGGATGTCCATGCGCACGGATAATACTCCAAATGTCTATAAACAATAATACACATTGAATACACTATCTTACACTAATGGGATAAATATATTAGAAGTAAGTTTAATTAAGGCATTACGAAATTGCATAAGAATTCTATTAAAAAAAATTATACAAAAATCATCCTCTGCGCCACTGAATACACTATTTGTCATTTTCACAAACTTCATAGAAATTTATACATATGCATAAACGGCAAATTAGATGAACTTACTTGAGAAATTTCCTGGTAGGCTATTCTCCTGGCAGATTCCTGCAACGGTACAGTTCTTATATGCAGCTTCTGTATCTCATCAATGGTTCCAATCGTAACGGAACTGTCTGTTGCAAGTGCAAGGCTGAAAAGTATTAAGAAAAATTAATTAAATATGTCGAGTATAATTGATTTTTCTTTAACAGAATAATTGATATTATTGTTAAACGATGATGAGGAACTTAGCTTAATAGGGAGTACTGTAGCAAATAAAATACAGAAAACCTTTTTCACAGAAACATTCATCGAAACTAAATGTACATTTCAATCACAATGCAATCATCTTCAGTAGCAAAACAATACTGTATTGTTTATTGTATACATACATTTAGTTTGTAATAAATAATTTTGTGAAAAAGGTTTTTCGGATTGCTAATATTGTTATCAATTTACCTGTCAGGGTATGCTTCAGCGTTTAAGCTGCACATGTGATTGACCTCCTTCATGTTTACATTCGAGAACACGAGTTTGTGATTTGAGGAGTATATCACCGTGGGTCTGTCAGAGCAGGCAAACACGTTAGTCGTGCTCAGTGACCTGAAAGCCTTCAGGACGGTCGGCTGCGTGCCTAAGGTGACCTTCTTCTTATCGCTCAGTGTCCCGGACTCCTTGTTCAGGATGAAGTAGAACATGGAGCCATCGCCCAGGGCGCAGAGTAAGTAGTTGTGGCCCTCGAAGCTCGTCATGAGCACAGAGCGAGGTATGATTTCTGCAAGCAAAAAATTGAGCCATGTTAAATGTGCTAGTTACAGAAAGTAAGCATCAGCTTGACAATAAAATACAACACAAATGATTGTGTAGAGGTTTTCAGTAACTGAGGTTGAAATAAGGTAAAGGAAGTTAAATATACTGTGCGATGACTTGCCTCCACCCAAAGTGTCTTTGGTAGCCTCTAATAGTTCCGGCAGTCGAAGTATGCGGGCCGATATGTCTGTCCACAAACCAACAGCTACCAATTCAGACCTAGTCATTCCTTCTCCCAATGGGCTTATATCGAGACATGCCACTTCTACGTCCAATCTTGTGTTTCTGCAAACAAAAATACATCTTGAGTCATTTCAATTATATTAATACACAAAACTAATTACACCAACTAATAAAATGAATGTCTTAATTTAATTTATATTATGTGTCAAATAAAAGATAATTGTTGACTTGTTTATAAAAATTACCCTTTCAATATTAATTCGTCGGGATGGATCTCGATATAATAAAGCTCGGAACCGGTGGAGACAACTATCTGCTCAAAGTTGCATGCCACCACGCTGATGTTTTTCTCATTGGGGGGCTTCCACTCGGCGAGGAGGTTCTTTGTTTTGGCGGAGATTAGACGGGCCGAGACTGGGGTCACCTGCACAATCTGGTCATGGATGACGTTGCCACAGTAGAAGGTCTGCTGATCGGAAGTGAATCCAGCTATGTCAGTCTCCTCGACTTCTTCCCCATTCAAAGTCAGTATCCTCGTCTGCCCAACGAATGCCAATACCAATGTATTATCGAATTTACCGCCTAAAAATATTAGAAGGTAAGAAATTAAATACGTCAATTGAATCGTTTATTCCAGAAATCCACTAAGTGTACTTTTTAAAAATTTTGGGAAACAAAGAAAGACATTATCTTCTCAAATATCTTTGATAAGGCGGAAAGACCCCATATGGGGTCGATAGCCCAATAAAGATCGATTATATATATATCTTTGATATTTAATATATTGTAATTAAATATCCCACAAAATGGAATGGCAGTTGAAGAGATAATGTAGAAAAATATGTGTTGACAGTATGAGATACGGATTCCGGAAAAACAAAAGAACAATCCATAAAAATGTTTGCGGGTTTATGAAATAAATGATTTAATTATGCAGCGAGTTAATGGTGAATCAAAACCCTGAATAGATTATGTAAAATCCCTAAACTAACTGCAACTTTCCTTTTCCTTATTACCTGAAGCTATATTCAGCGCCCACATCCCCTTGATTCCCGGCAGGTCTATGGAAGCGTGCTCCTGAATTCCTATTCCGTTCCGGATTATTCTTAAAGAGCCCTCCTTAAAGGCGCCCGAGCAAGTGACAAGCTGCCCTTGGCCCTGCCTCTCCAAATCAACCACGCACATATCGGTGATCGGGGCCAAGTTCGTGAACGATTCCATCAGGGTGACGTAGGAACCGTTATCATCGGCTTTCGTGTTCAACTTGACCAGCTGCGAGTCGCCCAAGCGAGAGCCGATGAACAGCACGCCGTTATCCAGATAGGTAATGCTCTCGGGAATGGAGATTTCACCTGCAATACATTCTTTATGAAGTTGATGCATGAAGCCTTTACTCTGTGATATCGGGAATAGAAACACACATTTTACAATGTTTCATGTAATCACTTAATACTGTTCATCCCGTACCAGCCCCTCTTTCTACTAATCTTGTTATTAGTAGAAGGGAGAGAGAGGTAGTTTTAACGTTTAATATGTAAGTAAGTAAGCAAGTAAAGTTTATTGAACCTAAATATACAGTTCTAGTCAGTACATATAGAGTTATGCTCTTATCCCGATAATAATTTGTGAAGTTTCATTTTCTTATTTATTATTTTGCAGCCATCCATGTATTCTAGGAGCGTGTAAAAGTTGCTTCCTTTAAGAATCTTTTAAGGACCTCTTTGAACGCTCTGGTTGTGTGTGGTTATATGACTGGAGAGAATGATTAAATTGTAGTAAAGAGAAAGTAGTAGTAGTAGTAGTAAAGAATTGTAGTAGAAACTGCAGTCGTATTAAAAGTTAAAACAAGGATGATATAAAAAGTAGTGAAATGAGTTTTTCTATTCCCGATAACAACATTATTTATGGTTTATTTTCATTCCAGAAATTCACATCAAAAATCACAAATTAAAAATGATTGCATACCCAAAAGTTCGACTTTGAGGTCCCGCACGACTTCGTTCCCATCGCCTCGGCTCTCCACGTCCAAGAACAACATGAATAAATGCCCGGCCATGTCGCCGAGCAGGTATCTAAGGCCGCCAGGGTCCACTTTAGCGTAGCAAATAATCGTACTTTGCTAAAAATTTAAAACAAACAAAGATGTTAGTTTGATGAACAATCACTCGATAAAGTGCAGCTTCGCTACCTTTATTATCGGAGGCGCGACTGCCACAGAAGTGATCCCGTCGTGGTACAGAATGCTCTCCTGCCCGATAATTATTGCGCCGCACAACGGCGAAGGCACGGGGATGACCATTGAAGCCTCGGTTTCCACATTGTCCTGTTTCCAGGGGGTCTTAACAAACTCTTTCTCGCGCAACGAAATTTCGTGGGTCTTGACGTGCCTGCCGTTCAGGTCTTGGTGGATCAGGATAATTGTCGGGTTCACGCAGCCGTGCAGGAATTCCACATCGTGAACCTGCAACTCGTCCATCCTGAAAATAAGAAGCATCTTCAAGTTGACTTCAACAGTTTTTGACTTAAATTTATACTTGTATTGTAAATAATATTTTTATTACAAGTAACTGTTAAATATATTGCAACTATAGATTAGTATAGTACAAAACGGCAGAAACATTTAAAAAATCAAACTGTATCAGTGCATCAACTGGACATATAATTGATTCTGAAATTATTATTACCTGTAATTAATTTTTCTATAAAAAGAAATTGTTAGTTATGTGGCATATTGTGATTATTCACTTTACATACTGTCATGCGAGATAAACTTGTCTTAATAATAAAATCGAAAGTCTATTAATCATTGCATCATTGAGTACCTAATGCTAGAAGCTTTCAACTCGCTGTTGTCCTTATCAAGCGGGATGATCTTGAACAGCCCGTCGTAGAGCCGTAAGCCTATGACCCGGGCCTTAGGATCGATGACGGCCAGGATGCCAGTGTCCGAGGGCTTGCCGATGCGGTCGGCTACATTTCCGTGTGCCTTGGTGATGATCTCGAGGTTATCGCCTTCGCTGATGCACTCGAGGATCATCGCATTGTACCGCAGAGTGACGAGAAACAGCAGGTCTTTCTTCTCGTGCTGGAAATGGGCCTTGTAGCTATGGACGGCTTACGCTGCAGGATGCTTACCTGTGGCCGGAACAGCTTCATGACGGCAATCTTGCCGTAGAGTCCGATCTCCTTCACAGGCCTGAGGCCTTCCGGCGTGACCAGATAGATCTCGAGGCGCGAGTTCTTGGCGACGATGAGGTTCAGGTCCGTGGGGGAAGTAAAGTTGCCTGAAAAGTGGGGTTATGTAGTCCGGTGGCTCGCGGAGCGTGTCCAAGGCGAGGGGGCCCTTACCTGTTACGCAAGCCGTCACGGCCGTAGGCTTGTGGGCCGTGACTACGTAGTGGTTTGCCATCGCTTTCATACTTTCCGTTTTTATTTGTAATTTGAAATATCGCCGTTCGCCATTAATGTTTATTAAAAATTCAACGCTGCCAACATAGATTAGCCGGGAAATTACTTTTCGGGGAGATTTATAACTGAATGTGATGGTACTTAATTTGGATAATGACTAAATTATTAAATTAACGCACAATTAATTATTTTTCTACCACAATTATGCTTTTTATAATGTAGCATTTAAAGCGACAGAAAAAAATTAATAGTGACACAAACGTTATAAACACTAATAAACAATGAACGTGACCAATCGATTTTAAAGAGGTCACTTTGGGATTCTGAACTTTGTTCGAACGACATTCGACATCGAATTAAGATGCAATATTAAAATACATATATATCATTACAAAAAGATCCCTGTGGACGTGGACTTTTGTGTGATAGTTTTTAATAGCACGCCTGTTTCCCTGTAAACGAGAGAAATGCTATGATTCTAGTTTATTTTCACAATACATCATGAACGAGACTATTATTTCACACTAATAAAGCAATAATTATCAGTTCTGTCAGGTTAAATTAGATATTTTGTAGTGTGAAATATTCATTATTAGTATGGCAATAATTGTAAAATATAGGAGACTCAATGAGTTGACATATCACATATCATGACATATCATATGACATATCAGTTAGATTAGAGGGTGGGTGGGTGGTTGGGGCAAAGTACTCCTGTAATATAATTCGATAGCAATATAAATCAATTATTTATTGCTAGGAAATCAAAATTTCTGCACAGTATTAGCACTAATGCAACATATTCATATATTCGCGCAGAAATACGTCACACTAATGTAATACTACATTCGAGTATACATACCACTTATAGTTTACTCACACAAACATTACAAACGCAAACATCCCTCATAGGATGGAAATAAGAAGAGATAGTTGTTGGTGTTGTCGATGCGTGAAACAGAGACCAAACTATCCACATGTATTTTAAAATCACATTTTGATCCTAACATGTTATTTATGATTGTGAAGATGGATGTGTTTTGTATCGAAATTAACCGAGTATTCAATATTAAGAAGTAACAGTTCAGCGGCTGTTACAATATGATTTCGTTGGTGTGAAGTGTGATGTGTAGATGTACTGTATAGCTTTTAGATTTGTGTTATTACGAGTTAAGATTTTTTTGCCAAGGCCTGCAATTGGCGCCAAATACGGAATTTTCCATCACTGATAATAAAAAATGAGGAGGACTAGACGTGACAGGAGGCAGGCGAAGAGTTACGTGGAGAGCAGCAGCGATGAGGGAGAGCCTAGAGTAAAGATTCCGTTCTCACCGGAACCCGCAGGTGACAAAGAGTACACCCCTCAGCAAGCCACTGGAACAGTCGAAAGCAGCAGCAGTAGCAGCAGTGAAGATGAGGGTAACCAGGCAACCGCAAAAACAAAAGCAGCCGACAGCAGTGGCAGCGATTACGAGGTGAACGTCCGCCGGCAACGCCGAACGAAAACAATTGCAAGCAGCGTCGAGGAAGCTCCCAAAATCCATCGCAAGGAAACTACCCTTGACTTATCCGCCGGCGAGTCGAGCTCTGAGAGCGATATCGAGAGCTATCTACGGCGCCCCAGCGAGATTAGCCTGAGCTCTTCGTTTTTCGAGCCTGGTGGATCCAAGGACACATTCTCGCAGATTGAGCGAAGCATACTCTCCGGCGTCAACCGTCTAAGCGACTCCGGCTCTGACTCGGACCCTGAAGAGAAGCAAACAACCGAGGAGAAGGAGTGGCAGGCTGCCCCTTCGACTAGCACCTCCTCACGCGTAAACTTCCAGCAACTCAATGAATATGCTAAAAAAATTGAAGAAGCTAAACTGCATGTTGAGAAATACGTGGCAAGGAAGTCCGGTGTGGAGGGAAAGGATGACATCAGCACTTTGCTTACAATGGGCGAGAAAACTAATACTAGGGATAAAGAGGGTAAGACAGTAATTTCGTAATTTTTGGCAATAACTTCCCTTACTATAATAATCACTTAATATGGGTTTATAAAGATTATTTCAATATAACAGACAGTTTTAAAAACGAAATATGAATTTTACACCTCACAGTTCGGGAAATCTCTTGGATTTTTTTCTTTATCATAGCTGTGATATAGAAGTCTTTACTCAAAACGATATTTGTCCACAAGATAAAACATTTCCTAAAAATGCTGTAACTATTTTCCTCGCTCACTTTTGTAGAATTAACATACCCAAATACCTAAAGATTCATGTGAGTGAATCTTGCATGTTTAATGTAATGTAATGTAATTACATTTTAATAATGTAATCTAATGTAATGCATGTTAATTACCATAACTAATTCCTCCTTTTTTTTCTCAGATTCTAGGACATGCAGTGAATCTTGCATGTTCAATGTAAGTTACCATAACTAATTTCTCATTTTTTTCTTTCTCAGATTCTAAATATAAGAGTTCAACAAGTTCGACTGATTTCCAGAGCTCTGACTCCGAGAACAACTGGGAGGAAGTCGCAGAAGGCCAGCAACCAGCCAAACCCGATCTGATCCCGAAAGAGGGCGTCGAAATAACCCTCCGAATGCCGGACGTCATCCGCAAAAAGAAGGGCATCGATCTGGTGGCGGCCATGAAACGCCGTCTCAACAAGATCAGGAAGGAGAACCAGGTCTACGTCCACCGCGTCCACCTGCTCTGCTGGCTGGCGCACGGCAACTACGTCAACGGCGCGCTCAACAAAGAGAACGTCCTGGCCATGGCCCTTTCTTTGCTCCCGTCGCAGCAGAGCTACCCGTCGGACCGCACCGACTTCAAGTACCTCGAGCAGATCCTCAGTTGGTACCGGAAGGCCGTCATCGTCGTGGACAAGGCGATCCCCAAGAACACCCCGCTGGATGATAGTTTGGCCACCCAGATTGAGAAGCGGCACGCCTTCAGCAACAAGATGTTCGTCTACATTTTTATCTGCATATTAAGGTCTTTGGGGATCCAGTGCAGGCTGGTGCTGTCTCTCCAGCTGGAGCCCTTGAGGCCGCCTGCAAACGAGCTGTGCTCGTTGGCCGCCAAAGAAGATAAAAAAGCCGGCAAAGGCGGGAAGAAAAAGTCACGTCCGAATGAGGACAGTGAGAAAGCGGGAAGAAAAGACGTGAAGTCAAAACTAAATGATAAGAAACGGGAGACAAAGAAAGTGAAAAGGAAGGTTGGTGATGCACAAGCAGGAAGTGTAAATGAGAAGGGAACAGACAAGAAAATGAGAGGAAATGTGAAGGGAAAGGACAAAGATGGGAAAAATTTGGAAGGATATGTGGAGCCTAAGAAGATGGAAGGGGATGTGAAGGGGAAGAGTAAGGGTGAGAAGAAGATGGAAGGTTTGGACAAAACTATGAAAATGATGGAAGGTTTGGACAAAACTATGAAAATGAAGGGAAAAGATCTGATGCAAGGTTTAGATGAAAACGGATTAGGAAGACAGAATGTAATAGAAAACAATGATAAAAAGTTGGTGGCTGTGAGAAAAGGTAAGAAACAAGCCACATTGCAAGATAAAGTAACAAATAGAGACGGTGTAATACTGGACGAGAATGAGGAAGAACAAATTGTACATATAAATAAGCAAGAGAAGAAAGTTTCCGTTCGTAAGAAAACTACCGTAAGTAGAAATAAAATGGTGGTTTCCATAGAAGAAACTACCAACAAGAACCCTGGAAAAGTTTCTTCTCGCAGAATCAATGAAGAATGTGCGAATGAAGTATCCCCTTTGGTGGAAAAAAAAGCTAGGAAGTCATCCAGAACTACAATTAAAGATGCTTCAAAAAGTAGAGAAGACTGTGTGTTGGAAGAAAAAGATAGAAGGTCATCGAGAAGCACAATTAAAGACAAAACCATTATGAAGAGTGACATTGGTGGTAATAAAACTGTAAAGATTCATAAAAATTCATTACCAGTCGATCATGATTTAGATAAAGATAAGGTAGATGAATGTGAAACTGCTAAAATCGACAATAGTTCATCTAAGAAACAGAGTATTGAAGAAGATAATCTTAAAACTTTTGATGTTAGTAGTTCATTGCTTGATAATGCAAGTTTTACAGAAAATATAAATGCAACTACTGTTAATAGTGCAAACTTGGAAACCTCAGAGAACGCTAAAATCCTGAATAAACCTCAAAGCCCACTACTTATTGATGAAAATTTGGTTCAAGAAAGTGTAAAACAAGGAAGCAAAAGGTCTCTGGAAAGTACAGAAACGAAATCCACTTCTAGAAGATCACAACGTACTCAATCCAAAATTGATAATGGAGACATAAATGTGGAAGTAATTGTGAAAAAAATGCCCCAAAGAGCATCAAGAAGTGTGAATACATTGAAACGTCCGATTGAAAAAAAGCTTGATGATTACATTGCCACACTGGAGACCTTAGAGAAAGGCAAAGGTCTTAAAACCTCACACGACAAAGTGGATAGTCAAGGTAAGAAATAGGTAATTGTCACATAATGTGACTGGATACATATCTGTGATTAAAATTTAATTGACGATTGAAGCAAAATTAACTGTTCAACAATATAATTTTGTTATAATTTTGTTGAATTTGTTGTACTTCCTTAATGTTTAAAGAAAAAATGTATATTCTTATTTGCTTTTTTTTTAAACATTTAAAACAACATTTAAAGCAACAACAAACAGGAAGTACAACAAATTCAACAAAATTATAATAACCTTCACCTTAAAATGAGGATCAACCGTAACAATATAATTTTGATTTGAAAAATTAAAATTTCAGTTTCAAGTCCTTCACATCTAATCATTCCGGGGATTAAAGAAGATCTGGTAGACGATGAGTTTATGGAGAAGGATACTTGGAGGCGAATGAAGAGCTTAAGCCCATGCGTGCACAACAAAACCGACGATGATGCAGACATGCAGCTCAGGAGTAAGAGTACCGAATCCTTAGGAAGCAGTAGAACTGTCAAGCAGAGAAAACCATCCCCCAAGGATGACGTGCAGATGCAGGTGAAGAGGAAAAAAATTCACGTGTACAAAATGCCCATAAAAAAAAAGACGAAGGTCAGCGAGACGGCAGTCGGCGACATCTTGCAGGTCGACGGGGTTTTCGACTCGTCATCTGATGACAGTTTGGATTGTTCAGGTAAATATTTGATGATGATATTGATGACGATGATGATAAATGATTTTCATGATTATTTTGCCGTTCCTGCCGTAGATGTTATATATCCATTTATATTCCTCATATTTTTCAGCAACAATTTCACAACTGGATGGTATTGATGATGACGTTGCAGCATCTTCCAGCAACAAGCCCACTCTAAAGAACCTCAATAACGAATCGCCTAAGTGTGCACTAAAAAGACACCCTAAACGCTTGAGAATTGAACCCATCTACAAAGATATCGACTCTGAAGAAGAGTTCAAGACTCGAAGCCCTTTCACCAGTAGAAACTGTGAATCCCCACATTTCTCGCAAACACCAACAGAAATATCATCTGAAGAACAGTTACGATCAAATAAATCAATGCAGTCGTCTTATGAGAAAAAGGTTCAATTAAAAAAGTTGAAGGTCGCCTCTCACGCACCAGTGAAAAAAAATTCAAATACTTCAAGTGATAATCTAGAGAAGTCAGATGATTTGAACAATGCAAGTAAATGTACCGATCGTCAATTAAACTTGAAGAAGCTCAAAGCTCCTTGTGAATCCATGCCTAAAAAAAAAACTTCTCCCCCAGAGTCAAGCAAATTCTTCAAACCATTAGATGTCCGCAATGACGTTGTGAGTCTCATCAAAGGCCGCATGAATGAGCAGAGGCATGCGGAACGTGCCAAATTGGCTAATAAATCCATCGTGGTGGGTGACGAAAGTGATAGTGATTATGCGCCCTCGCCTGTTAGAAGGCGGAGCTCCGAGGGCAAGATGGTGACCAAGGTGAAGGTAAAAAGGAGGGTGCTGCCCAGGAAGGAGATTGACAGAAAAGTGTTCTCCTCGGACGAGGACGGTGGCAACAAGAAGAAGCAGGATGGCAATATCTGGGTAGAGGTGTTCCTCGAGGCCGAGGAGAAGTGGATTTCCGTGGATGTTGTCAAAGGCCAGGTGCATTGCGTCAAGGAACTGTTTGTAAGTTCTTAGATCACAGACCTTTTCTACATATTCCGGTTTAATCGTTCTATAAAATCACCCCGTAAAACATTCACTTTGTCACAGGTACTAAAATTTGAAATCTGTAATAAAATTTTTATCAGCTATTTGGTTAGGTTAGTTTAGGCCTAAATATCATATGGTTAGAATTATTTATATTATTTTAGTCACGAGCTACGCATCCGATATCGTACATTTTTTCTTGGGATAACAACAACCGTGTAAAGGATATTACCAAACGCTACTGTACAAACTGGAACACAGTGACGCGGAAGCTTCGTGTGGAGCAGAAATGGTTGGACGATTCTCTAAGGCCTTATCTGGGGAAAAAAACAGCCAGGGATAAGGAGGAAGACGAAGATCTGGCCAGGCAGCAGTTAGAACAGCCACTGCCAGCTGCCATTTCAGAGTGAGTGAAACGAATAGTTGATAATATTTTATATGAACTTTAGTTCTGTTGTTCAGAAAATATAATAAAAATGACGAAGGGATAATTGCATGCCCTAAAATATTCATTACAAAAGTTATTTGGTGGGAGTTTGAATACAATACCAGCAACCCGCCAGTAATTTAACTCTTAAAATTGTTTTTTAGGTACAAAGATCACCCGCTTTACGTCTTGAAGAGGCACCTACTAAAATTCCAAGCGATTTACCCACCCGATGCAATCACGTTGGGCTTCATACGCAAGGAAGCCGTGTACTCCAGGGACTGTGTATACACGCTCCATTCCCGTGATATATGGTTAAAACATGCCAAAACTGTGAAGTTGGGCGAAACTCCCTACAAAATTGTAAAGGCTCGTCCGAAATACGATAAGGTACACATTTGCCAAACTGTAATGTGTCAATTGATAATCTTTTAAAATGTAAAGTTACGTCTTTTATTTGTCAAGTTGCGTTTTTTCAATATGTCAAATTATCCTCTTTTATATTAACTAAATTTCATATTTTAATTTTCTGAGTTGTCGTTGCAATTCAGCGTTGAATTGTTGTCTGTCAAGTTAAAACTATTTGCTTGACTTCCCGTCTAGCGAATTTGTCAAGTTGTTATTCTGCAATTTATGAAGTTGTGCTAAATTGTTATTCTACAAATTAGTGTTTAATTGTAATTTGCCAAGTTGTCAACTGTTTAGCTGTCAACCTGACAGAATCTGTAGGTTTGACTTACGCCTACTGATGACAATTAACGTTTCAGTTATCAAACACGATGATAACGGATCAGCCTCTTGAGATTTTCGGCGAGTGGCAGGTGGAAGACTACGTGCCCCCGACCGCAGAGAATGGAGTCGTCCCCCGCAATGCCTGGGGCAACGTGGAGCTATTCAAGGCTTGCATGCTGCCTAAAAAGACGGTTCACTTGCAACGTAATACTCTCCGTTGTAATAATGTTGGCCTCCTTTGATTGTACGTCTGTTTTCAGTGCCGGGATTGAACAAGGTGGCGCGGAAGTTGAATGTGGACTGCGCCCCGGCCGTCGTCGGCTTCGACTTCCACTCGGGCGGGAGCCATCCCACGTTTGATGGCTTCGTCGTTTGTGAGGAGCACGTTGATAGTCTCGTTGCCGCTTGGTATCAGGTACTTGTGCAATTTTATTTTGTTTGTTGTCCTTTCAGATAAAGTTTAAAAGTTTGAAAAAAATCAAGTCAGAATGATATATTTACAAGTATTTGCCAAAATTGATTGGATAACATTGTTCTGTTTTTATATACTCATATAAGTGAATTTGATAATATTTTTAACTGATATGCTTGTGTTTTAAAGGAACAAGAAGAAATTGAGAAACGCCAGCAAGAAAAGTACGAGAAGAGAGTCTACGGCAATTGGAGGAAGTTAATCAAAGGTCTGCTGATTCGGGAGCGGTTGAAACTGCGGTACAACTTTGGTGGTGAGACTTCGAAAGAGGAGCCCAAAGAGAAGCCGAAGCCCAAAGGCCCAAGATTTATCGTCAGGAAGAAGAAGAGTTAGAAATTCAGCATGCCTAATCCAATATGAGGATGTCCCACAATTCAACAATTAAGTTTAAGATGAGGTAATGCTCAAAGTTTAAGTGCGTAGTATTGTTATTGTGAGCAGTGGAGGCCCAAAAGTTTGTGGTACGTAAGTTAAAAAAGGAAATAAGTCACTTGAGAGCAGAGACCTTACTAGTCTACTTAGAATTCTTTTGTTCCAAACGAAAAAATATATAGAATTTCATCTTGTGTTGGTTCTGCTGCATTCACCTGCTATTGAACACAAATTTGAGATTATATCTTTGATCTGTAATTAAATATTTAGTACTGAACTAACATCACTTTGGGAATCCTTGTTCATTCAGCACAGTGACTTTGCGTGATTCCATTAGGTAGTGGTATAATGCGGGTGTTATCTTAATTACATTAACTGGCGGGATCGAGCATGTTTACTTCTCGTCAATGAACACATGAAGCACGAATGCTGTTGATTGAGCCTATCCTCGTCTAAGATTTATAATATAATAGGAAACCATTTTTCAGTATATTGTGATATAAGTTTTTGTTCTGTTACATGTTTATAATTGTGAATACGTTGTACTAAATTGTTGTACATTTAATACACAAATCTATTTTCAAACATTTTATTTCCTAGAAAACTGGTATGAACGCGGGTTACTGTACAGGTACGATCTATAACAGCCCTGGGAGCTATAAAACTATCTTCTACCCAATTAATATCAAATGTTGCTGCAATATCAACGGTATAGGCTTATAATTCACACATCGGAGTCTCTAGTTACGTAACAGGATTATTATCTTCATGGAAACGGTTGGGTACACAGGTCATCATCATTCGGGTTTTTGGCTCTTAATGAACTTGTAGGTGTCTTTGGAGAGGACGTAGCTCATTGCAGCGGCGACTGTCGTTGCCCCCGTCACATACCAAAGCGAGTGCAGTAATGGGTGGTCGACATAGTGGAAAACTGGGGCCGCCAGAGTGGAGCCCACGAGGAGCAACTGAATGGCAGTGTTGACTTTGCTGATTAATGTGGGGGCCAACTGGGCTGTAGCATGTGTTGCATCGAAGTAGCGGCTCAGGGTACGCTGAAAAAATTGATTTGTCCATTTATTTGGGATGATATAATTTGTTTCTAATGTTCTCTCCCATACTGTGTTGGGAATTATTTCTAGATAATCTGTGCACACTGTACATGTACTTACTGGGGGTGGTAATGATTTGTAACGTATTACGAAACCGGCTGCCAGCAAAATTACATCTTTCACGATTATCAGGCTTGTGAGAGCCACCGGAATCAAGTTGGTGTACGTTAGCGTCAGGAATAACGTGGCGATTAATACTTTGTCGGCCATAGGATCTAAAAAGCTGCCCATTTTTGATGATTGGCTCTCCCATGTCCTTGCAATCCAACCGTCCATCTTAAAACGGAAATAAACTTATACAAACACTCAAGAAATTGGGGATTAGATGCGTTCATTTCGTGAGTGTCACAAAGTTATTTGGAAGTTAAAGTATTAAAGGAACTAAAAGGTTGTCGTACTTACAAAATCGGTGACAGCCGCGACACCAAACAGACCTAAGGCGTAGTCATAATGTCCTTGCACAATTAGCATCCCCAAATATGGGGACATGGTTATCCTTGCCACGCACAGGAAGTTCGGTATCGTGTAGATATTTTCTCGCTGTGAAACCAAAATCACATCAACAATTCTTAAGCGTAATTCTTGCAACATACCTCGATGATCTGCTCGACTTTCCCTTTAACCTTCTCTTTGGTTTCCTTGATGTCGGCCAGGACCACCCGGCCCTTCTCCTTGATGCGCTGCTCGGTGTCCCTGAGGCGTTCCTTGTTGTGCTCGATGTACGACTGGAACTCCTTCTTCACCGTCTCCTGGTGTCTCGAGAGTACGTCCTTCTTTTCCGAGGCGGTGCAGTACACGGCGACGCAGCACGACCACACCTTCGTGTCTTTGAAGGGCGTCGCATTGTATTTGTACTTAACAGCAGTCTGTTTGTGGCAGCAGGCGTGGTAAGATTGGAAGCCCCTTGGGGCGAACCGGGTTTGGCACTTTCGGAGTATATGTAGTATCGATCTGGTCGTATTCACGGCCATCATTCTAATAAAATTAGCAGTGAAGCATTAAAAATCAATTCTGTATCGTTGTAACCGTGTAAGCACTTTATTAATCCCATATATTTGGTTATAAATCTGAGGTCTTTTCACGGCTGTCAATATATCAAAATTGAATTGAGGTCTCTGCAATATAAATATTGCGACACAATCTTTAAAAAAAAAAGTGTATCCACAATATTGAAAATTTGACCGCTAGTTTGGCTGACAGGTTAGAACGCTTGCTTAGCATGCTCGAAGACCTGGGTTCGAGCCCCACTACAGGTAGTACATTTGTACTGAGAAACTAGTGCCATTCGCCGTTGGGAGCTCATTAACGGCGCTCTAGAGATCGGGGGCGAATTTCTAGAGTAACAAGCCCTAACTCAATACACACACTTACACAAAACACACGGCAGGAGGACCCCCGTTGGTCGATAGCCAGTTAGGGATAATATCCCTAACAAATACAGTCACTACTACTGAAAATTTGTAAGCTCTCCACGTGCTAATGGTGTTGTACAGTGGAGGCACTAGGAGCAATACAAGAGAATAGTATATATGTATAAGTAAATGTATGAACAGGAATAAATTTGTTACACGTATTACTTTATGCAAAACAATGTCATGAATGAATTATTTCACTCACGATTTAATTGCAAAACATGGGCAATCAAATGACAATGATTCCATGTACTTTTAACTTGGCCGGGCCTGCACATTATCTTTGAATTTATAATCGTTTTCATTGCTTTACAAATATTTGTGCCACTTTGGAGGTTAATGACATAAGTTTCTATGAAGTTCCGGATAAATCGGAAACGCTCACCGTTTTTGAATAAATTATTGTAGATTATCAAAGCTTCGGGGTCCTTGTAAAAATCTTTTCGTTAGTTAAGGCCCAATTGACCATTTAATAATATTATTGCAACATTTTTTATGTGTGGTTATGCAACTAGATATACACATGTTTTTAGTTCATTATGGACATAATTCTACTCAATTATGTAAAATGTAATGTTATCGGCGATAGAAATACACATTTTAATACGTTTTATATCGCCTCACGATTAACATGACTGCATTTTCGACCACAATCTGGTCATTCTCAAGTAGATTTGAATACTGTATCTCCTAATAAACGTAAAAATAAAAGTGATATAGAACGTAGTAAAGTATATGTTTCTATTCCCGATAATAACAGAGCAGAGAGCTGAAATAGAGTATTTTAACATAGTCTCTATAATAGAGATCCCCTATAGAACAGGATTCCTGCATAAGTAGTTCTAACGTTGGTTGCGGTGGGTAGTTCAAATCGAACAAAATCGTAGATCAAATGTCTCATTTTCGTATGTGGAAAAAATGTAATCGCCACGATTATGAATAAATTGTAGATACGTTTGCATTATTTTCCGTAACTTTCTGTACAAAATGTGGAAACTGTTTCAACATGCCACCCAAGTTAGTCTTTTAAGGTGCGTATAAGGCCTTCAAAAATACCTACAGACATAACCTCCCAAGTTGCATAATTCTTAAATTTTTCGAATGGTCATGTCCATGAATTCGTTCTTAAGATTATAATTGTAATGGATTGAGATCCATTCTTAAAGGAAATTTACGAAAAAGCCTAAGAGAAAAAAGCATAAAAAAGAAATATCAATAATTAATACTGACCCGATCCAGATTGATTGCATGTGCCGCCCGTTTCAAATGTTGTCTGGAGACAGTTACCGTAGCTAAATTACGAACCCTAGACTCTTTGTGTATCACCCAGTATATCTATGCAAATCGTATCTGAATTGAAAGTAATAAACTGAATCTGTTCCTTAAACGGGATCATTGTACAATGTTTATTATTGTAATATAAGTATTAACGGATACTCATAGTTTACGCAAAACTTTAAGTCCATCTTCATTGATAGATCAGAACACTTTTTAGGACACTATTATTTTTCACTTGTTTTAATAATGGACAAATTATAAAAGTGTTTTGTTTTAACATTGCAATAAATCGTAACAACTTCCAATATCAATTTATTTTTTAAATTCAGGTATTCTTTGAGCGCATCATCGAAGACCCTTGGCCAATGCGGAGGCGCACGAAGGGCACTTGTAAACCACGTGAAGAAGTCCGTGGAGAGCACCAGATCACAATGCGGCAAGGTCTACAGTTTTTCGCTGCTCACAAAGATCGGGCTGACATTGAGTGGTGGGGCTCTTGTCAGGGTTAGCCTGAATCGGGCCTCTTGCGCCGCCAAGAAATCCCGGCTGGTGGGTTACCGCAAAACCTGCGAGGATGAGCAGACGTTCGACTGGCGGATGTTCTGGGTGTACCTGAAGCCTCATGTCTTGTACTTCATATCCGCAATCGTTGTAAGTTTCATTATTTCATATATAAACAATCTTTATTGGGCTATCGACCCCATGGGGTCTTTCCGCCTCTTTCCGCCATAATTATTTCATTTGTTCAGTTTTAATAATAAGATTAATATGATTGAAAAGTATTAGATTCCTATAGGAAATTAAAACAAAAATGACTATTCAGTTAAAAATGTGTACTTCCTAATTCTATCTATTATTATTATAATCTAATTATAAGTTTTATTTGCTTTTGCTAAAATACAAATAAAAATGATTATATTTTGATGCGTTTTTTATGTAATCATTTCTAGGGTGCACTTATAGTTGCCATTTTGAACATCCAAATTCCACAAGTCATGGGGCTCATGATCAATGTCGTAACCAAGTTCACGGAAGTAAAGGATAGCGACGTATTCTTCCGAGAGATGAAATCCCCGGCTTTGAAACTGATTGGGATGTATCTGGCACAAGTGAGTTTTAATGTTACAAAATCAAATAATCCCTTTTCGTTTAATTGCTTTGAAATTCGAATTTTATAAAACAATGGCCATTTAAACAAACAATAATCATAGTTTTAAAAAAGTTTTTAAATAAATAAATAATCATAGTGATAATAAATTTATGAAATTATTTCTTTAGAAGGTAACTAAACTAGTGATCCCATGTATTGTTAAATTACATGTGCACATTAAAGATGCTGATGTGGATAGTTAATTTCATGTAGCAAAATTTTCATGTTCCCTTAATTAGCGCTGCCAAAATCTTGTGTCATTATTATATATAATTAATTACTTATGAAAATTATCAGTCATTCTTCACGTTCTTCTACATCTGCCTGCTGTCGAACATCGGCGAGCGCATCGCCTTCGACATGAAGCGAGACCTGTTCAATTCCATCATCAGGCAGGACATCGAGTTCTTCGACTACCACAGGACCGGGGAGATCGTGAACAGGTGAAACAGCGCAGTGTTTGGCCCCGTCTGGTGTAATCTCAAATGTAGGCGTCTCCAGGTTGACTACGGACATCCAGGACTTCAAGAGCAGCTTCAAGCAGACGGTCTCGGGCGGACTGAGGGCGAGCACGCAGATCGTCGGGTGCTCGATATCGCTGGTCATGATCTCGCCGCACATGACGTTCATCACGCTGCTCTGCGTGCCGACCATCATCGCGATCGGGACGGCGTTCGGGACTCTGTTGAGGAGGACTTCGAGGAATGCACAGGCACAGGTATCAACAATAATTTTTTAAGCGCTTACATTTTTGATGATGTATAATTATAGTCACTTGTTATAGGTGGCTTGGCCATATAGTTCTTTTTTTTTACGACTATATCCAAAACTATTACCTTACCCTATTACCCTATAGCCTAAAAACTATTTTCTACGATAATCAAAGGCCTAAATTAAAATTTTAAAAAGGAATGTGTGTTGATAGTGTTTATTTTCAAATATGGTCCGATATTTTCAGGTGGAGAAAAGTACAGCAGTAGCTGATGAAGCTGTTGGAAACATAAGAACTGTTCGAGCCTTCGCCATGGAGGAAGCTGAGAAAGAACTGTTTGATAATGAGGCCGAACAGGCGATGATTCTTAACCAGAAGTTGGGTGTTGGCGTTGGTCTGTTCCAAGGGGGCACGAATTTATTTTTGAATGGGTACGAACCATACCAGTTTTTGATTTTTTCTCATTTGATTTCACATAAGTATCGTCACCTTTGAGTGCGATGTGGTTAAAATAAACCATTTATTCTATGAATACAGTGAAACTTTAACCAAGTGTTTGATTTAACCTAAAATAAACCATGTTATTATTTAACTAGATTTTTCATTTGAAGATTAGATTTGAAGTATAGATTCAAATAGTGAAGCGTCAAATATTATGTATAGTTTAGATACGATTAAATAAATAAAATTTGAAGTATGTGTTTCGTGTATAGAACACATTAACTGGTTTAAGTTAATAACATTTATTTTATTTGGAATGTTAATACTTATTTTGGCAGATTAATGCAAAAAATCTAAAATTTAATTATGTATATTGTACAAATAATAATTTAAAGATTAATATTTATGTAATTATAGAGTGGTTTTGGCAACTTTGTACATGGGAGGATATTTGCTTTCAACGAACCAGTTGAGCGCCGGAGAGCTTATGGCATACCTCATGGCCACGCAAACGATTCAGCGGTCCTTGGCGCAGATCTCACTACTCTTTGGATCTGTCATAAGAGGAGCTGCTTCTGGAACACGTGTGTTTGAAGTAGGTGACGAATTATAACATCTATTACTAAATTAGAACGATTTTAAGAAGTGCATTTGATCCTAACGAATAACTTGTTTTCGCTTTCTTTGTAGTATGTTAAAATGGCCCCAAAGATGTGCTTAACAGGCGGCACAATAATCCCAAGTGAGAGCCTACGAGGAAACATTGAATTCAAAGATGTTGACTTCGCATATCCCACCAGACCAGAACGTGTAATTACTATTTAAACCAGTGAGGTTTCCTTAATTGATTCTGTTTTATTTTTCTTCTAGCAAGTGCTTGATAAATTCAGCCTCATTATTCCGGCTGGACAAACCGTGGCAATCGTCGGGGCTTCGGGCAATGGGAAATCTACAGTGGTTGCTTTATTAGAAAGGTATGTTTCAAATCGGAGATTACCAAATATTTTTTTATTCCGTAGTCCCATTCATATGACGAAACAAAATGCAAACCATTGATGACTTAAGCTATAAATACCATCTTCTAATGTCATCAATGACGGAGTTGTATTATTGTTTGAGAGTGATGTACTAATAACTGTGATTTTTGATATTTGTGATGTTTAATGATAATCACTTTTATATTCGATAGTTAAATGTTGTCTTGAATTTTTTAGATTTTATGATGTTAAAAACGGATCCATAACGATAGATGGGCATGACTTAAGGACACTAGATCCATGCTGGCTCAGGCAGAATGCTCTAGGCTTCATCAGTCAGGAGCCGATATTATTTGCGACCAGCGTGATGGAGAACATTCGATATGGAAAACCTGACGCTACAGACAAAGAGGTTGGTACGATTGAAGGAAGCTAGGAATCCCCCTTGAAATTTTAATTGTCTACCAATAATTTAAGAAAAATTGATAAGAATCTTTTGATGTGAGACTTCATCTTATGACCATGACAAACCCGTCAAAACTAACATACATAAATTTCATTGAGCGACAGTTTAATGCACACTTTTTATGATTGTTACCAGTTATTTGATAACAGTAATACTCATAAAATATATAAATATACTAACATTTGCGTTTGTAAATGTTTACGACTTTGTAAGCCAATAACCATCTAGTCTTTTTAGGTATTAGAGGCAGCCAAACTGGCCAATGCACACGAGTTCATTGCAGGTTTCCCGATGGGATACGACACGCTGGTTGGTGAGAGAGGGGCTGCTTTGTCCGGTGGGCAGAAGCAAAGGATTGCAATTGCCAGGGCTCTTTTAAAGCGCCCCACAGTGCTCATTCTGGATGAAGCTACAAGGTAAAAGTGGTACTAATAATAAAGCCTTCATAAATGATAATCTCAAGCGGAGATAAACATAATTTATATTTTTAGGTTTAATATCTACTTATTTTTTAATTAGTATTTTTAATTATCTTTTAGTGCACTGGATACAGAATCGGAGAAGATTGTTCAATCAGCGTTGGATAGAGCAAGTTTAGGAAGGACGGTCATTGTGATCGCTCACAGACTGTCTACAATTCAAAATGCAGACGTGATCGTGGTTTTGAGTAAGGGTAGGGTTGTTGAGGTAAATATTCTATTTTCTTGTGTAAGGTTGTTGTTATATTTGAAACAATATGTGAGTTCTGGCATTGCCCATATAAAAGTATTTAAATTAATTTGGAACTCGTATTATTTATTTGTCGAAATTGTTTAAAGCCTCGTTTAAGCTAATAACATGATGCTAAAATATTTATTTAGAGTTGTCCCAGTTTTTTTTTTGTCATTAACGTTGTAGTTGTAACATGTGAATAAAAAAAAAACTTTCATCAAAGTGTGCCATGAAAAAAATTACGTAAGTCTGAATTTATCAAAGTGAACGATCACTTCTGGAAAAGTTTCTTGGAAATCTTCAAATTCATTACGTGTCGAATAAACGCACTTCCCATCAATTTTTACACCGTTTCTAAAATACATTTCCAACATGTAGCGTTTTTGGTGCTCTGTGAAAGCCATAACGTTTAAATCAATAAGATCTCTTCTTCTATGTTTTAGATTGGGTCACATGAATCGTTAAGGAGACTGAAAGGTTACTACTATTCCCTGACCTTCGACCAGCACCAGTACACACCGGGCGGTTAAAGTAATGCCATTTTGTTAAGTTTGTATAAGTGCTTTGTATATAATTGCGGTGAGAGGAAATAAATAGATTTTATTGTACCCATTACAATTAGTCACGATGAATTATGGCAAGTGTGAGAGATTGCCAATGAGACCGACAGAAAGATTTGAATTTATTGGCAGATGGATATGTGGTATTATTTTGGATTGGAATGGATAAGTTGGCCAAAAAAATTATTTTGTGGAGCCATACCACAAAAAAAAGAAAACATTGACTCTCTTTTTGTAACTTATACGGGGTGTTAGGGCAGTCGACCGAAACATTTCTAGGAGTGAATGTCAGGGTGCAAAATGTAGTTGAATATTCCTTTGCTATTTTTAGTTTGGATGGATTTTTTTATTTTAGATTTTTTTTAAAGTTATAATCGTTTAATTTAAATTATAATATTTCTCCCTTAATTGTAAAAAAAAATATATATTCCACAAAATTCTTCAGTAACTTCTAAAATTGCTGACAATTTTGCTGAATATTGAAGGAAATACTTTAATTTTTTTGGTCCTGATCTTTCCAGAAAAATGCAAACACATCGGCGAAAAAGGAATTAAATACTTGTAAATCTCCAACAAACACTTTGAATAATTTAAAAATTTCTAATGAAACATTACAAAATTCCACTTCCACAAAAAAAATCCAGAAATTTGCAGATAAATGGACCCAATAAAATGTTTGTAAATGGCTACACATTGAAGAAGACATTCTGTTTAAATTCTGATATTGCGGGTAATATAAAACACATATTGAGAAACAAAATAAAATATTTAAAATTGTATATAAAAATCTTCCAAAATACGAAAAATAATATATAATATTGATTTAGGAAAAATGCCAAGAACAAATTATACAAAAGTAAAAGTATACAGTATCCTTCGATCATGAAATACAAAATAAAATATTATAATTCACACCTACATACAAACCAATTTATTTGTTTGACTAAATTAAAAATTTCAAATGAATAATTACAAAATTCCACTTATGCAAAAGTATACATACATTGTTGTGTTGTAATAATAATAAGATGAATTGAAATTTAAAAAAAACAAATTTGCAGAAATATGGACCCATAAAATGTTTGTAATATTCCGTAACATTCTTGAACGTTTTCCAAAATTGCTAACTGCTAAACATTAAAGAAGACAATCTGTTAAAATTCGGATATTGCGGGTAATATAAAAGATATATTGAGGAACATAATAAAATCTTTAAAATTGTCAGTTGTGTTCATTCAAGTGTTGTACAACATTTCTGCTGTGTGAATGTTACTTCACAAAAAAAAAATCCTAATGAAACATTACAAAATTCAACTTATGCAAAAGTATACATAAATTAAGATGCTTTGAAATTTAAAAAAAAAAGCAAAATTGCAGAAATGTGGACCCATAAAATGTTTGTAATATTCCGTAACATTTTTGAACGTTTGAACTACCTACATATTTTGGTACAATATATTTTTAACACGACTTACAACAGCCAATTATCTGTGTACAGCACATTTTTAAACCAACTCAAATGATTAAAAACTAACAGGTCTCATAACCTCAAAACACATCTTGCCATCAATGACATATTTGTTACTAGTTTTTTACACTGTCAAAATTATTATAAAATATGACATTTTGACCGATCTTGAATTTGACAATTCATATCTAGAATGGATGCTCTGTATTTCTGAAGAACACAGTTTTAAGCACGACTGACAACAGCCAATTATCTGCGTACAGCACATTTTTAAACCAACTCAAATGATTAAAAACTAACAGGTCTCATAACCTCAAAACACATGTTGACATCAATGACATATTTGTTATTAGTTTTTTATACTGTCAAAATTATTATACAATGTGACATTTTGGCCGACCTTGATTTTGACAATTCATATCTAGAATGGATGATCTGTATTTCTGAAGAACACATTTTTAAGCACGACTGACAACAGCCAATTATCTGCGTACAGCACATTTTTAAACCAACTCAAATGATTAAAACCGAACAGGTCTCATAACCTGAAAACACATGTTGACATCAATGACATATTTGTTATTAGTTTTTTCTACTGTCAAAATTATTATACAATATGACATTTTGGCCGACCTTGAATTTGACTATTAATATCTAGAATGGATGATCTGTATTTCTGAAGTACACAGTTTTAAGCACGACTGACAACAGCCAATTATCTGTGTATAGCACATTTTTAAACCAACTCAAATGATTCAAAACTAACAGGTCTCATAACCTAAAAACACATGTTGACATCAATGACATATTTGTTACTAGTTTTTTACACTGTCAAAATTATTATACAATATGACATTTTGGCCGACCTTGAATGTGACAATTCATATCTAGAATGGATGATCTGTATTTCCGAAGAACACATTTTTAAGCACGAGTGACAACAGCCAATTATCTGTGTACTACACATTTTTAAACCAACTCAAATAATTAAAAGCTAACAGGTCTCATAACCTGAAAACACATGTTGACATCAATGACATATTTGTTACTAGTTTTTATACTGTCAAAATTATGATACAATATGACATTTTGGCCGACCTTGAAATTGACAATTAATATCTAGAATGGATGATCTGTATTTCTGAAGAACACATTTTTAAGCACGACTTACAACAGCCAATTATCTGTGTCCAGCACATTTTAAAACACGAGTGTACATGAAAATCTTCCAAAATTCGAAAAAAAATGTGTTCAAAAATGATTTAAGCAAATGCCCAATTTACCTAAACGGTAATGCCCCACTTCTATTGTGGTTTTCAACGGCTCATATGTGAGCAACAATGGTTGTGGTTTGATGGTTAGGCAACCAAATACGCATGTTGGTAAAACTGGAAATGTGAAGAAAAAAAAAACCCTAGCTTGCTTCTGTTGGCTTATTAAGCATATGACGCACGACGGTGTGATTTTTCTGGTAACTTTTTACAGTGTAAATTGGGTTTTCGGACTTACTCCTCCTAGTTATTAAATGGAGTATAGTGCCAAATGTAGTCAAGGACTTTATACCTAGGTATAGGTAGAGGTTAGGTATAGAGTCCTTGAGATGTTGTTACTTTTTTATTTGGAAAAACTTGGAGCGATGAAATTCCCTAGTTTTTTCGGCGGGAAATTTGAATTTGAGGTTGGCAGCACTGCAGGCGAAGACTTTACAGGTACCTGCATTAGCAAGAGGGCGAGGTTGTCCTACTGGCCGCCGCGATCGCTGCCATCGGCTCAGCCAGTCCGCTCTTGTCGGTTCTTTATGGCAGACGCCAACAGGGAGTTTAATAAAATGGCGTCCGTTAGCTTACTGGTGATATGTGTTGTGAGAAAACATTGAACCCATCCTAACGCACTAGTTCGATAAACAATGCGCGCCCCGTTTATCTAGTACGAGCAGAGCAGTGTCGTCGCCGTTGAACTGATGAAAGATGACAGCTAACATGTACAGAGTCGGAGGTAAGGATTTATTTTTAATTAACCGGCATCGAGGAGGCGTTCGCGAGGCGCCGCGGACACCTCGCCGATTACGCGGGCGGGGGGCGCCCCGGCGGAGGCGCCGGCCGCCCCCTGCGAGCGCCGCGGCGACGGCGGTTGTTTGGTTATGTTGTCGTCCGCGGCCGAGCGGGGGCAAGATTTCCGCGATTTCCGCGAGCGCCCGGCCCGCACAGTCAAACGCTAATTACACCCAATTACGGGCGCTTTGTCCGGTGCATGTCTGCGAGCCCCCTTGTCTCGTTCCGCGGCGGCCAGCTAATCGCCGAAATTTGTTTAAACGCTGCGTCGCTGTTTACATAGCCGCCCGTTCGGCTCGCCGAACTTAATTATTTTCTGGCCGATAAGAGCTGGTGTCACCCAAAAACCTTTGAGCGGTCACCTATTTTACATGCCATTTCGCTACCACTGTAATTGCTAGTTTCGAGTGATTACGTTAATACGCTTGTTGATTTGTTGACGGTTTCAGTATTCCGGGGGTTGTACGGGGGTTCTTGAGTGTGGCAGATTTCCCTGATTGCCCTCTTGGATTGCCCCCCACCGCCCCGCGCACCCTCGCGCGTATTTAACGTTCGCACCCGGTTCCTAAAGTAGTCCCTAAATGTAGCCTCGTGTCCGATTTATTGTGTATGTGCACACACACGCAAATAAATCGGACAGATGTCGTCCCTTTATCTGCGTCTCCTAATCAAACACGGCGCTTTTTGTGTCACTTATCATGCACACACGGATGTGGATCCGAACGCCTAGTAAAATCAATTTCCGGCGCGACCATAACCCGCGCTCGCAACACTGGCGTGCTGAGGCACGTGGCGCAATTAATCCCCCCGCAGAAAAAAAAAACAACACAAAAAACAAAAGCGCAACGTGAAACAAATGATTAACAAACAAACGCGCAAAAAAAAAAACAAAAGAGCGCCGCGCCGCGCTCTTTTGTCTCCCCCGTTTCGCTCCTTATTCCCCACGACGCCCGACGAGGTGGTTAAGCGCGCGGTTTTCTGTTGCAGATTACGTGTACTTCGAGACGTCCTCCACGTCTCCGTACCAGATCCGGAGGATCGAGGAGCTCACCAAGACGCCTTCCGGTAACGTCGAAGCGAAAGTGATGTGCTTTTACAGGCGGAGGGATCTGCCCGGCCAGTTGATCCAGCTCGCCGATAAACACCAATGTGAGTCTCTCTGAATTGCCCCCCTTTTTAATCGTTCCGTATTTAGAAGCGTACGCCAGATCGGCGGGGCCCAGGTAGCCGAATTCCCTCGCAATTAAACTCCCAAATTGAGCGCCACCCACCCCCAACAAACGCGCAATTCCTCGCAACAGAGGAAAGTGGAGTGGCGTTTTATCACCTTCCATTTTGTCAGGTTCGTTTCGGTTACATGTTACACGTTACATAATCTCGGCGGCTCCCTGCACGCGCCGTATCAACGAACGGGCCGCGGCTCTCTTCCTCGGAGCCGCTGCTTGTTGCACGACCCGCGGGCCTTACGAGAACACCACACGCACCCCGTGGCAAAATGTTGATCCTGGGCCTGGATTTTATAACCTGTGATCCAAAATCACCACCAGTGTCAGTAAATAACACAAATAACCACCGTTATCGCAATACAAGTACAATTGTACAAATTCAAAATTTCAAAATTCCAAAATAAACAACGGAAATATCCATTTTTATACTGAACAATAAGCCTATCATCATTTATTCATTGGTTGTTCATTCATTCAATGTATGTAGTCCAGTGTGAATCACTGTTTTCATTTCAGTATTGCTGCAACTTCACCCCGTGCACAATATGCATCTTGTGCACAGGCTGAAGTAGCAGACTAGGCGTACACACATAATATTAGATGTCATTCGTTAAATATTAGGGGTTTCATCGTAATTATTATGAATACAATTGCAAAACAGTCAGTGTTGTAATGTATCTAGATACAGTATGTAGATACATTTCAAGTATCTGCATACTTAAATTGTATGAGGAAATCGTTACTTCTTGGTGAAACATGTTGATTAGTTTAATAAAGCAAACACTTGGTCAAGTTTCACAAGTTTTATAGAATTGCTCTACAATTGTTTCGGCACTGCTGTCATTCTCAACACTTTGCCAAGTGTTTTCTTTATTAAACTTATCAAAATGTTTCACCAAGAAGTAACGGCTTCCTCATACAATTTAAGTATGCAGATACTTGAAATGTATCTACATACCAGTACAATTGTACAACATCAAAATTTCAAAATTCCAAAATAAACAACGGAAATATCCATTTTTCTACTGAACAATAAGCCTATCGTCATATATTCATTGGTTGTTCATTCATTCAATGTATGTAGTCCAGTGTGAATCACTGTTTTCATTTCAGTATTGCTGCAACTTCACCCCGTGCACAATATGCATCTTGTGCACAGGCTGAAGTAGCAGAGTAGTAGTACACACATAATAGAAGTCATTCATTAAATATTAGGGGTTTCATCGTAATTATTATGATTACAATTGCAAAACAGTCAGTGTTGTTATGTATCTAGATACAGTATGTTACAGTACATTTCAAGTATCTGGATACTTAAATTTTATGAGGAAGTGGTTTCTTCTTGGTGAAACATTTTGATTTGTTTAATAAAGAAAATACTTGGTAAAGTTTCACAAGTTTTATAGAATTGCTCTACAATTGTTTCGGCACTGCTGCCATTCTCAACACTTTGCCAAGTGTTTTATTTATTAAACTAATCAAAATGTTTCACCATACAAGTACAATTGTACAAATTCAAAATTCCAAAATAAACAACGGAATTATCAATTTTTCTACATCTACAGAACAATGTGCCTATCGTCATTTATTCTTTGGCTGATCATTCATTCAATGTATGTAGTGCATAGTTTTCATTTCATTGCCATTTGAAAAAATCAAGTTATGACCCTTCAAAGTTTACCAAAATTAATGCCCCGCCGCAAGTTGATTCCACAACGCAAATCAACGATCTTGCCGCCAGAAAATACCTCAGTCAGTTGTTTAGGCTCAGGCAAAGTCCCAACTTGATATCCCAGAAACTAAGTGCCCTGCGATGTTTTTAATAAGTGCCTGCAAACGCATTAATTTTTAGAAAAA
Organism: Othius punctulatus; assembly: GCA_951805005.1. Taxonomy (NCBI): domain Eukaryota; kingdom Metazoa; phylum Arthropoda; class Insecta; order Coleoptera; family Staphylinidae; genus Othius; species Othius punctulatus. The sequence continues at coordinate 4,779,218 of OX638139.1, read as the reverse complement.
CGTGAACAACTTCTGAACGGTTTAAGCGAATTCCAAAAACTAAACGGATTTATAAAGCCTAAATGAGGGCAAATTCAAATATGTAAATTTATATAGGGGGTGCCATTTAAAAAAACTAGGTCCAAGGCTGCCCTGCAAAAATGGAACACCCTGTATATGGCAAAATGATTTTACAATCTGCGCTTTGGCCTCTAGTTAGCAGTGCCGTTTGGTTCATTTCGATATCATTAACGGTGTAGGTGTAATCGAGCCTGCCCGTCCTATTGACTCACCCTGTATAGTCAACATACGAATTTTAATACCCCTAAAAAAAGTATAAAATTTGACTTTAAAACTTGTGTAATATTAGAACGAAATTTTCTTTAATATCCAAAATCTTTGGAGAAGGAGTTTTGGTACCCCTCAAATAGAATGAAATACTTTCAGACAATTTCAAAAGAATCAGCTTGAAATTGAAAATTTTGAAAACACGGTGCAACTTAATCACAAATTACTACAATTTTAGAAGTGTGATAGTTATTGTGAGAGTTACGAAATGAAACGAAATTTGGTCAATTTCCAAAACAGTTTAATAATTATAATATGAGTTTCGGAACCCCTCAATAGGTATGCAATGCTTTCGTTCAATTTCAGAAGAATAAGAATGTAAGAATGAAAACACGGTGCAAAATTTGTGCAATTTTAGCTCAAATATTAGAACGAAAATTTGGTAATTTTCAAAAATGTGCGAGGTGCGAGAATGAGAGTTTTTGTACCTCTCAATAGCTAATACTAAATTTGTTTGTACTTAAAGTTTTTAGCGAATTTCAAAAGAATAAGCACAACACTGCAAATTTCGAAATCACTTAAAATCCTGCAATTTTAGAAGTGTAATAGCTTTTCGAAACATCAAACGCAGAAGTTGGGAGAAAACACGTAAAAACCACACTGAAAGAAAATACATAACGAAAAATAATGTCATGACGGTTTAAGAATAATGTTATAATTTGTTGCACGTGTTATAACTATTGAGCATACCTTTAGAATTGTTGTTATACCCAAGTGTGCTTATCAACAATTCAAATATTATGCTCAATAATTTATGATAAATAAAATGTCCTGAAAGTTTAGGAATATTGTAATATTCTAAGATGAAATTTGTATATTTGAGTCTGAAAGCTTCGAAAATTTATGTAGATATGTATTGTGTCTTTTCGTGTTAAACAGATTATTGATATGATTTTATTTTCTCCAAAATAATTTAGAAACTTAAGAATATTATATCAAATTCGTAAGATATTAAACACAGTTATTATTAACAAAACACTCAATTTCATTTGATACAGAATATATCTTCATACAGAAATTCTGTACAAAATATATAACATAAGGCTTACCTACATTTAAAAAAGAAGATATGAAAGTTTAGATCTTGTAAATCTGCATCATTTTTTGTGTTGTGTATTATTGATTCACAATAAACAGATTATTGATATAATTATCTCCAATTTCTTAAAATACATTTTTTTTTACTTCCTCAAAGTTTAAAAGTATTGTCATTTTCATGAAAAATACGACAATATTCTTAAACTTTCAGGACATTTTATTTTTTTATAACGAAGATTTTTAACTGAATTTCTTTTAAGATATTTGTATTTGAGAGTTTTTAAATCAAAAATTGTCTGAAAACTTCGAAAATTTATGTAGATATGTATTGTGTATTTTCGTGTTAAACCGATTATTGATATGATTTTATTTTCTCCAAAATAATTTAGAAATTTAAGAAAACTATATAACATTCGTAAGATATTAAAAACAGTTATTATTAACAAAACGATCGATTTCATAGAAACTGTACAAAATTTATAACGTAAGGCTTACCTACATTTAAAAAAGATATGAAAGTTTAGATCTTGTAAATCTGCATCATTATTTGAGTTGTGTATTATTGATTCACAATAAACAGATTATTGATATAATTATCTCCAATTTTTTTAAACACATTTTTTTGACTTCCTAAAAGTTTAAATCAAATTATATTAAAAAGTATTGCAATTTTCATGAAAAATACGACAATATTCTTAAACTTCCAGGACATTTTATTTTTTAAAACGAAGATTTTTAACTGAATTTCTTTTAAGATATTTGTATTTGAGAGTTTTTAAATCAAAAGTTGTCTGATAGTTTCGAAAACTTATCTGCATAGGTATTGTGTCTTTTCGTGTTACACAGTTTATTGATATGATTTTATTTTCTCCAAAATAATTTCGAAATTTAAGAAAACTATATAACATTCGTAAGATATTAAAAACAGAAAACAGATTATTGGTATGATTTTATTTTCTCCAAAATAATTTAGAAACTTAAAAATATTATATAAAATTCGTAAGATATTAAAAACAGTTATTATTAACAAAACGATCAATTTCATAGAAACTCTGTACAAAATATATAACATAAGGCTTACCTACATTTAAAAAAAAGATGTGAAATTTTAGATCTTGTAAATCTGCATCATTCTTTGAGTTGTGTATTATTGATTCGCAATAAACAGATTATTGATATAATTATCTCCAATTTTTTAAAACACTTTTTTTCACTTCCTGAAAGATTAAGAGTATTGTCATTTTGATGAAAAAATGACACTAGTACCTAAAGTTGTATCTAGCTAGATACATATTTTCTGAAGCATCTGTATTGTTGTATCTAGATACAAAAAAAAATCTGTTACAACACTGCATTTCACGTTAATTACATACACTTAGCTATTGATTCATTATTGAGACCATTATTATTATTTTTTAATTTTTACCTTCGGGCTTCGATTAATTTTCTCGTATTTAATTTAAGTTTTAAGTTTTTAAGTAATTTGCTATTTCATTGTGTATTATTCTTGTATCTATTATGTGTAGTAGCCCTTCGAAAGCTGACAATGACGCACGCTTTTTTGAATAAACAATAGCGTTTTTAATGCTGGTTCGTGTGCTTAAGCTAAATGTAACGGAATGAAATGAAATTAGAAACGTATGTCGAATTCATGAAATATGAATCGATAAGTCATTGTCAGGATGGGACGAGTATATCAATAACTATAAACACCATAAAAAATTAAGTTTTGCACATTTATTAAATATTTATGAGCTCATTATCCACTGTAATTTACAATTATTTGCCTATGAAATTATAATTTCGGGATTTATTTTGCAATCTGAAATGAAGTTTTGAATTTTAACATAAATATGTCGAAAAGTCTCACTGAAATTGTATTGCACACAATGAAATTTTAATATTTTTTCACAATTTTGCAAGGTCCAGAGAAAAACGCACACATTTCATTCTAAATTTCCTTAATTACAATAAAAAAATCATAAATTTCATGATTTGTTTTTTTTTTAAATTACAATAAAATGTTTGCAATTTCCAGTGAAAAGTTGTAATCCAGAATCAAAATTACTCATTATCCACTCTTGTGTAATTTACTATTATTTGCCCTTGAAATTATAATTTCGAGATTTATGTTGCAATCTGGAATAATGTTTTGAAATCTAACATACATATGTCGAAAACTCTCACTGAAACAATGTCTCTTAAAAACAATGAAAAGCGAAGAAAATTGAAACACAATACAGATAAAATCTCATCATTTCTACTAAAATTTATTCGATAATCAAAATTTCTCAATATCTACTATTTCATTTGTATTTTTCAATGAAAATTATATACTTATGTAATTTCCATGAACTGTCATGCAATTTCCAATAACATTTTGCACTCTATAGTGAAAATACGAACACTTCCTGTGACTTTTAAATTGTAATAAAAAATAAAAACATTATTTGTAGAAATGTGGAACAAAGCACTCTTTGTTTACACAGAATATCTCACAATGTCCCAATTGTTTCATTAACTTGAATGTTTAATGTTTTGAAGTGTTATTGAATGTTGACTTCTAAGTAAAATTTGATGCAAAATACTTTTTTTTTAATAATTGCTGAGGGAATTAGTTGTGCCTGTAAAACTTATTTTATGCGTAGTTGATATTTTTACGCACATGCTCAAAAATATCACTTTACGCACTGTTCACAGTGCGTAAAAACTTGGTTTACCCATTGCATGTTGACTTCCAAGTCAAATTTGATTCAAAATACTGTGAACAGTGCGTAAAAACTTAGTTTACGCACTGACATAGAATAGAAAAAAAAAACATTATTTGGAGAAATGTGGAAGCATGGCACATTAGCATAGAGCATTAGCTTAATGTTTACATACAAAACTACGATGAAATTTCATGTTTATAGTTTGAAAGGTATCAATTTACTTACTCTGCTGCGTAAAAACAGTAGAAAAAAAAACCATAATTTGCAGAAATGTGGAAACATAGCACTCTTTGTTTACACAGAAAACTCCGATGATTTTTCATGTTTATCGGTTTTTACTTAATAAATAATAATTGCATGAATAATTTTATTTATAGAATAGTTGTGGATATATCAAAATGATCAATTTAACTTAATATAATATGGAAAATGTCGCACACTGTTTGACCCTGTCAGATTTGTTTGTTATTATGCAATTTTAGTACAAAGTTTATTGAAAAAAATTGAAAACCTGGAATAAAATTCATTGCATTTGCGGGAAAACTAAGTGTCGCACAATTTATGTGATGAACCTTGAGAAAGTTTTCTAATTAATGAACGTATAATTTTCATTTTTCACATTGCACGTCTCCTAAATATACGCATTCTGAATGTAAATTTAGATAAATAATCATTTTGCGAAAAAGGATAATAATAATAATAATAACAACCTCTCCCTACCTATGGCGTAATTGGTTACTGTCATTATTTTCTATCTGGTTCTACCTATCCGAGAATTCTATCTGATAATAATAATAATCCCTACTGCTCCTCTACTTATGGCTATTACTGTTGTCATGGATACATGTATACATGTATACCTTTTAATTAATTTGGGTTCATGAAAAGCAATTTCTTCAAGCATAATTCTGCCGGATCTCTTCTTAATCCCATTCAGGCAGCAGGCAAGAACTGTTTTGGGGCCTGTCGACGCTTTTCAATCCGCCTCTTCGCTCCAAATTCTTGTACGGCGTTGGCGGCCTTGACTTTGTAACAATTCAATGCAATAACCTCGTAGGCGTAATAGGATTTAATTATTCTGTGATCTAGGTCTACGAAATGAAACGACTTCCACATTGTTCGGTTACATGCGTGGTTACATGGCGAACAGAACGCGTGGCGCTGGTTCACACCGATTATCCACGCAGCCAACAGATCATTATATTTCATTCATAAACACACGATTTGTGGAAATGGTACTAAAGGTCTCGTGTGGTGTTAAAGTGTGCGCGTGATGTCGATGAAGCAAATCTAATGCGACGAAAGTGTGCGCGTGATATGGATGAAGCAAAAACTAATGCGAGAAAAGTGTGCACATGTTCAATTGATAAAGTTAATTTTCGAAGTAATATTTACGACTAAATACTAGATAAAGTATCTGCTAAAGCCCCCCCGCCCCCCCACTCTCCGGCATCGAGAGCCAAGTCCTCTGCGATGTCTCGAGGGAATGCCCACCTGCTCCACGACCTAATTGTGACAAGCCAATCAGGCACGTCGCAATGTTCATAGAATTTAAAGTGAAGTTTTCCGAAAAAGTAAAATATTCTAAGGGTACCTACTGAAGGGTACCACACAAAGTAAAAGTGCTTCTTGGACGTTGAGCTTTTAAAGAATTTTAGTACTCTTGATTGATTCTGAAATTTTCTCTACCAATCGATTCTACATCTGCTGCTCTAGTTTCATCTGACTGGATTTTTCTTTTTGTTTCTGTTCGTTTCATCTTCATACTGAGTTACTTTTGCTTTCATTAGTGCTCAATTTTCATACATGTTAAATTTTGTTCTTATACTTGTAACGGTTCGAACCCAGGTGTTGTCCAAATTCTCATAATTTGTAATATTTATTATTCATTGCATTTATTTAACTGCAATTCATCCTTAAATGCAATTGGATGCATTTAATTTCTTTAACTGCATATTACACGAATTCTTATAATTCAAGTAATTGATTTGGCTCGTGATTTACAAATTCTCGTAATTTGTAATATTGATTTGGCTCGTGATTTAGTGGTAGTACTCTGCGTTATGTTTGATTTTTAAATCAAAATCGTGATAACTCAGTTTGGTTCGTTTTATGGGTAATGTGTCTGTTAGTAATTTTTGTTAGCAAGTAAAACACAGATACATGGATTTCATATGATTTATTCATTTTAAAAGGTTATGCAAGCGACAGGTAAATAAAAGACAATTTTGTTACTCTAATTGGACGTTATTTATTTAGTTATATTTATTTAAATTTTGGAATAGATTTGTTTAATAATTATTGAAAATTTATTATATTCTTTTAATTAGAATGATTTATTTTATTTTGAAAACAGAGTAACTTATTAACACTGCGGTTGGAATTACAAAGTGTTACTTAGCGACTTCATGCACCACAATTTTCAAATTGTGCCGAGAAGGATATCTGATACATGTCATCACTGCATAGAAATTCATTAGCACGGTGCCTACCAATGTATTTCAACGCCACCTTGTGGATAGGAACGAATCACATAACTTCACATTAAAGTACTTCAAGCGATTCCAGTGCTTCAAGCACCCAATGTGTCCTCATTCGGAGATATTGCTAGTACTCGCGTCTACCAACATTATCAGCCATGTGATCGTAAAAACTTTAATAGGTATTGTTATTCAAAATTGATTATTGATTAGTATGATAAAGCTCTTATTCTACTTCTACTTTTCTATCTACTTAAGCACATATAAACATTCGTTTCAGTCATTCATAATTCTGAGATTTCTTGAATATCGGAGGGCTGAGCAAGTTTAATTATACGATTTAATTACAAATATCATTGAATTATTTATATCGAAATTATTAAGTTATGTTCCCCTGACGCAACTTTTTATTTAACTACCGATTGATTAATGAGGCCACACTGTTTATCAAATGTTTGCGACGACGGAAAGGAAGGCATGTTACAATATTCTCCTGTCAGTACGAAAATATTGTCAGGACAAGGTATAAAATGCAGTTAGGTTCAACTCCGCAGTGGCGTGAGGCTCCCTACATTTCATACCCTTATTAAACTTCGTTCATTACCAGCGGCAAGGCGCGGTAATATCACTAGATAGGTTACATTATTATGGATAAATTACTTTAGAATTGTTAGTGTGAAAAGATGTTTGATCAAATGTTTTGCGACGACGGAGAGGAAGGCATGTTACAATATTCTCCTGTCAGTACGAAAATATTGTCAGGACAAGGTATAAAAATGCAGTTAGGTTCAACTCCGCAGAGGCGTGAGGCTCCCTACATTTCATACCCTTATTAAACTTCGTTCATTACCAGCGGCAAGGCGCGGTAATATCACTAGATAGGTTACATTATTAGTATGAAATTGACTTTGGAATTGTTAGTGTGAATTACATTTGATAAACTTGTGTTATATATTCACCTGAGGAATTAATGTTTAAAGTATATGAGTCGTGGTCGAACAGCGTGACGTTCTGTCTCGATCGGTACATCTAACTCCCTCCGTTTAAGTTCCGCACTTCTATTTATACTGGTATACTGGTCCCCCACTTTTTACTCTTCTTCCCCCGTCCTATGATAATTCTGCGTACCGCTGCAAATTGACGCCTTCCCATACGTGTCACCGAATTACGCAATCGCCGTTTCGAGTTCCCGTCGTATTCCCACGACCTATTTCTCTGTGTCATCATTTTGATCGTGTGCTTATTTACATTTGCCCAAAACTACGAAGTCAGCAAAATGAATGTACTCGCTTGGGAAACGCGTCGTCGGCCGCGGCCTGCTATGATATTTACGCAGTTTTGTTCCGACTCGTAAAATTAAGGATTTTAATATTATTAGGTTCTTACATACTTGTATACTGATACGGTTAATTGATCGATCTCAGACTATTGTAGCTTATTACTTTATACGTTAAATTGAGAAAACATATCTCAGCATAAAATTGACAAAAAAGTCGTTTCTAATCTTTGAAGTAGAAGGAGGTAATTAGATGCTTCAGTTCTTGTATTTGCCTTTTCGTTTGCCTTTTTTATTTTTTGTTGTGGCTTATGTCTTTGGTATTTTTCCAAATATTTGCTGCCCCTGGCTATAGCCCTTATAATCCCCCCTAAATCCGGCTCTGAACCTCAGTACAGAAATAAGGCTGATGCCTTTGCTATTTTTCCAAAAAATTGCTGCCCCTGGGCTATAGCCCTCATAGCCTCCCACCCCAAAATCCGCCACTGAACCTCAGTACAGAAATATTAGGTAACTCAAACAGGTGATAAATCGATGAAATCCTGCCATCCCATATCAATACCCTTTAACAATAAACACCTCGCGTAATTATTTATTCAGTATGTGTGTGATCTATGTTTGAACACAAATTATCTGCTCCAATATCAACTACAATGTAATTCCCTCGATTCCTCATAACATCAACAGCATCTCTGAATCTGCGATGGACCCGGGGACGTGCAGTGTCCCAGGATTCATGCGCAGACGTGTGCATTTCCGCGGATAAAATCTAAACATCGGCGTGAATCGCGAGCAATGGGGCATAATCCGGGGCGTTAATTGCCCGCCGAGGGGATCAAAACATTGCACCTGCGAGATGGCACACACACCAGGTTCGATGCACCTCTTCATTCCGCTTTGCACACTTCACCAACTGGCGAAACAATCCTATCGGATTACATAAACACGACGGAGCCAACGTAAACATAAAACGAAATCGATACACGACCGACACTCGGCCCGTGCAATCGTCCCAGAAGTAGGGACAATCGCAGATGCATCCCATGTCGTGTAAGATTGGCACAAAAAATCGCCCATGTAGTCATTTTGTATGTAAAGTATCTATGGAAGTATTTTGATTGATTTGTTACATGATTCAAATTCGAACCCAAATTCGAATCCGAAAAGAGAACACTCAGAAGAATTTGGCATCAATCTAAATGCCCAGCAGATGAAACTAGAGTAAATAACGCAACACAACAACTCAAAAGAGAGATTCAAAAAATTAAAAATGACTCTACTAGTGAATATCTAATTGGACTATCAAATGACAGTAAAACTGATTATTTACTTTGGGAAGCTACTAAGAGACCAATGTTGCAGAATTCTCCAATTAGAAGTGCAAATGCAACATATGCAAAAAGCAATACTCACAAGGCTAATAGATTTGCCTAATATCTTGAAAGGACTTTCCAACGGAATGAGGATGAAGCCACCCTAGACTGGGACAATATTACCCAGGAAGAAGGTGAAATCAGACCCTCTACCCTTAAAGAAATTGCATTGGGAATTAAAAAACATAAACACCAAGAAAGCTCCAGGATATGACTTAATTACTGGCGAAATTCTCAAACAACTTCCTCGTAAAGCAAAAAAACTTGCATATCTTATTAATTCATCTTTAAGATTAAAATATGTACCTAAGATATGGAAAGTAGCAGAAGTGAAAATGATTCATAAACCTGGAAAACCACCAAATGAAGTCTGTCTCATGTCTGCGATTTTTTTATTAATCCAGGATCTAAATGTTATGAATTCTCCAATATAAATAACACTTTAACAAATTTTTTGAATCCAACATAAAACCACTCACAAACATTAAAATCTTGACACTAGAATAAAGTCCCATCAGTTTTGCGCCATTTTAATAATTTGAAAAATCAAAACATAAAATTTTCACTTAAGTTTTTGAAAACTTCCATTGATATCTAACGTTCAGTAATATTTTTACAAATTTTAGAAATTTAACAAAATTTTCTTGAACTGTACAGGACTGAATCAAAATGTCATGTTTAATTGTAAATGCACCTTGACATTGTTTTGCCTGATGATGATCTGAACTGCAGGTCGAAAACGGTTACAAAATAAAGATTATAACAAAACACAACAAAACTGATATTTTAAAAAACTACATGACATTGTCAAATTAACGACAACGTCGTTGGTTTATTGTCATTTTGATTTAGAGTACATAGTCTATTGTAAAATATATAGTATTCTTATTGCCTATAACTTCTTTATCTTCAATTTTAGAATAATCATTAATTAAAATATGCAGTATTCTAATTGCCCATAACTTCGTTATATTCAATTTTAGCGTAATCACTAATTAAGACTTTTTTGTTTATGTCATTCTAAGCCTCTCTATAATTCACAAAATAATAAAAATTACATAAGAAGCCACGAAAATTGATCAAACATATTTCAAATATCTCAAATACACAACAAAACTGATATTTTTAAAAACTACATGAAATTGTCAAATTAACGACAACTTCGTTTGTTTATTGTCATTTTGATTTAGAGTACATAGTCTATTGTAAAAAATGCAGTATTCTAATTGCCTATAACTTCTTTATCTTCAATTTTAGAATAATCATTAATTAAAATATGCAGTATTCTAATTACCCATAACTTCGTTATATTCAATTTTAGCGTAATCACTAATTAAGACTTTTTTGTTTATGTCATTCTAAGCCTCTCTATAATTCACAAAATAATAAAAATTACATAAGAAGCCACGAAAATTGATCAAACATATTTCAAATATCTCAAATACACAACAAAACTGATATTTTTAAAAACTACATGAAATTGTCAAATTAACGACAACTTCGTTTGTTTATTGTCATTTTGATTTAGAGTACATAGTCTATTGTAAAATATGCAGTATTCTAATTGCCTATAACTTCTTTATCTTCAATTTTAGAATAATCATTAATTAAAATATGCAGTATTCTAATTGCCCATAACTTCGTTATATTCAATTTTAGCGTAATCACTAATTAAGACTTTTTTGTTTATGTCATTCTAAGCCTCTCTATAATTCACAAAATAATAAAAATTACATAAGAAGCCACGAAAATTGATCAAACATATTTCAAATATCTCAAATGCACAACAAAACTGATATTTTTGAAAACTACATGAAATTGTCAAATTAACGACAACTTCGTTTGTTTCTTGTCATTTTGATTTAGAGTACATAGTCTATTGTAAAAAATGCTGTATTCTAATTGCCTATAACTTCTTTATCTTCAATTTTGGAATAATCATTAATTAAAATATGCAGAATTCTAATTGCCCATAACTTCGTTATATTCAATTTTAGCGTAATCACTAATTAAGACTTTTTTGTTTATGTCATTCCAAGCCTCTCTATAATTCACAAAATAATAAAAATTACATAAGAAGCCACGAAAATTGATCAAACATATTTCAAATATCTCAAATACACAACAAAACTGATATTTTTAAAAACTACATGAAAGTGTCAAATTAACGACAACTTCGTTTGTTTCTTGTCATTTTGATTTAGAGTACATAGTCTATTGTAAAAAATGCAGTATTCTAATTGCCTATAACTTCTTTATCTTCAATTTTAGAATAATCATTAATTAAAATATGCAGAATTCTAATTGCCCATAACTTCGTTATATTCAATTTTAGCGTAATCACTAATTAAGACTTTTTTGTTTATGTCATTCTAAGCCTCTCTATAATTCACAAAATAATAAAAATTACATAAGAAGCCACGAAAATTGATCAAACATATTTCAAATATCTCAAATACACAACAAAACTGATATTTTTAAAAACTACATGAAATTGTCAAATTAACGACAACTTCGTTTGTTTATTGTCATTTTGATTTAGAGTACATAGTCTATTGTAAAATATGCAGTATTCTAATTGCCTATAACTTCTTTATCTTCAATTTTAGAATAATCATTAATTAAAATATGCAGAATTCTAATTGCCCATAACTTCGTTATATTCAATTTTAGCGTAATCACTAATTAAGACTTTTTTGTTTATGTCATTCTAAGCCTCTCTATAATTCACAAAATAATAAAAATTACATAAGAAGCCACGAAAATTGATCAAACATATTTCAAATATCTCAAATACACAACAAAACTGATATTTTTAAAAACTACATGAAAGTGTCAAATTAACGACAACTTCGTTTGTTTCTTGTCATTTTGATTTAGAGTACATAGTCTATTGTAAAAAATGCAGTATTCTAATTGCCTATAACTTCTTTATCTTCAATTTTAGAATAATCATTAATTAAAATATGCAGTATTCTAATTACCCATAACTTCGTTATATTCAATTTTAGCGTAATCACTAATTAAGACTTTTTTGTTTATGTCATTCTAAGCCTCTCTATAATTCACAAAATAATAAAAATTACATAAGAAGCCACGAAAATTGATCAAACATATTTCAAATATCTCAAATACACAACAAAACTGATATTTTTAAAAACTACATGAAATTGTCAAATTAACGACAACTTCGTTTGTTTATTGTCATTTTGATTTAGAGTACATAGTCTATTGTAAAAAATGCAGTATTCTAATTGCCTATAACTTCTTTATCTTCAATTTTAGAATAATCATTAATTAAAATATGCAGTATTCTAATTACCCATAACTTCGTTATATTCAATTTTAGCGTAATCACTAATTAAGACTTTTTTGTTTATGTCATTCTAAGCCTCTCTATAATTCACAAAATAATAAAAATTACATAAGAAGCCACGAAAATTGATCAAACATATTTCAAATATCTCAAATACACAACAAAACTGATATTTTTAAAAACTACATGAAATTGTCAAATTAACGACAACTTCGTTTGTTTATTGTCATTTTGATTTAGAGTACATAGTCTATTGTAAAATATGCAGTATTCTAATTGCCTATAACTTCTTTATCTTCAATTTTAGAATAATCATTAATTAAAATATGCAGTATTCTAATTGCCCATAACTTCGTTATATTCAATTTTAGCGTAATCACTAATTAAGACTTTTTTGTTTATGTCATTCTAAGCCTCTCTATAATTCACAAAATAATAAAAATTACATAAGAAGCCACGAAAATTGATCAAACATATTTCAAATATCTCAAATGCACAACAAAACTGATATTTTTGAAAACTACATGAAATTGTCAAATTAACGACAACTTCGTTTGTTTCTTGTCATTTTGATTTAGAGTACATAGTCTATTGTAAAAAATGCTGTATTCTAATTGCCTATAACTTCTTTATCTTCAATTTTGGAATAATCATTAATTAAAATATGCAGAATTCTAATTGCCCATAACTTCGTTATATTCAATTTTAGCGTAATCACTAATTAAGACTTTTTTGTTTATGTCATTCCAAGCCTCTCTATAATTCACAAAATAATAAAAATTACATAAGAAGCCACGAAAATTGATCAAACATATTTCAAATATCTCAAATACACAACAAAACTGATATTTTTAAAAACTACATGAAAGTGTCAAATTAACGACAACTTCGTTTGTTTCTTGTCATTTTGATTTAGAGTACATAGTCTATTGTAAAAAATGCAGTATTCTAATTGCCTATAACTTCTTTATCTTCAATTTTAGAATAATCATTAATTAAAATATGCAGAATTCTAATTGCCCATAACTTCGTTATATTCAATTTTAGCGTAATCACTAATTAAGACTTTTTTGTTTATGTCATTCTAAGCCTCTCTATAATTCACAAAATAATAAAAATTACATAAGAAGCCACGAAAATTGATCAAACATATTTCAAATATCTCAAATACACAACAAAACTGATATTTTTAAAAACTACATGAAATTGTCAAATTAACGACAACTTCGTTTGTTTATTGTCATTTTGATTTAGAGTACATAGTCTATTGTAAAATATGCAGTATTCTAATTGCCTATAACTTCTTTATCTACAATTTTAGAATAATCATTAATTAAAATATGCAGAATTCTAATTGCCCATAACTTCGTTATATTCAATTTTAGCGTAATCACTAATTAAGACTTTTTTGTTTATGTCATTCTAAGCCTCTCTATAATTCACAAAATAATAAAAATTACATAAGAAGCCACGAAAATTGATCAAACATATTTCAAATATCTCAAATACACAACAAAACTGATATTTTTAAAAACTACATGAAAGTGTCAAATTAACGACAACTTCGTTTGTTTCTTGTCATTTTGATTTAGAGTACATAGTCTATTGTAAAAAATGCAGTATTCTAATTGCCTATAACTTCTTTATCTTCAATTTTAGAATAATCATTAATTAAAATATGCAGTATTCTAATTACCCATAACTTCGTTATATTCAATTTTAGCGTAATCACTAATTAAGACTTTTTTGTTTATGTCATTCTAAGCCTCTCTATAATTCACAAAATAATAAAAATTACATAAGAAGCCACGAAAATTGATCAAACATATTTCAAATATCTCAAATACACAACAAAACTGATATTTTTAAAAACTACATGAAATTGTCAAATTAACGACAACTTCGTTTGTTTATTGTCATTTTGATTTAGAGTACATAGTCTATTGTAAAATATGCAGTATTCTAATTGCCTATAACTTCTTTATCTTCAATTTTAGAATAATCATTAATTAAAATATGCAGTATTCTAATTGCCCATAACTTCGTTATATTCAATTTTAGCGTAATCACTAATTAAGACTTTTTTGTTTATGTCATTCTAAGCCTCTCTATAATTCACAAAATAATAAAAATTACATAAGAAGCCACGAAAATTGATCAAACATATTTCAAATATCTCAAATGCACAACAAAACTGATATTTTTGAAAACTACATGAAATTGTCAAATTAACGACAACTTCGTTTGTTTCTTGTCATTTTGATTTAGAGTACATAGTCTATTGTAAAAAATGCTGTATTCTAATTGCCTATAACTTCTTTATCTTCAATTTTGGAATAATCATTAATTAAAATATGCAGAATTCTAATTGCCCATAACTTCGTTATATTCAATTTTAGCGTAATCACTAATTAAGACTTTTTTGTTTATGTCATTCCAAGCCTCTCTATAATTCACAAAATAATAAAAATTACATAAGAAGCCACGAAAATTGATCAAACATATTTCAAATATCTCAAATACACAACAAAACTGATATTTTAAAAACTACATGAAATTGTCAAATTAACGACAACTTCGTTTGTTTATTGTCATTTTGATTTAGAGTACATAGTCTATTGTAAAAAATGCTGTATTCTAATTGCCTATAACTTCTTTATCTTCAATTTTGGAATAATCATTAATTAAAATATGCAGAATTCTAATTGCCCATAACTTCGTTATATTCAATTTTAGCGTAATCACTAATTAAGACTTTTTTGTTTATGTCATTCTAAGCCTCTCTATAATTCACAAAATAATAAAAATTACATAAGAAGCCACGAAAATTGATCAAACATATTTCAAATATCTCAAATACACAACAAAACTGATATTTTTAAAAACTACATGAAATTGTCAAATTAACGACAACTTCGTTTGTTTATTGTCATTTTGATTTAGAGTACATAGTCTATTGTAAAAAATGCAGTATTCTAATTGCCTATAACTTCTTTATCTTCAATTTTAGAATAATCATTAATTAAAATATGCAGAATTCTAATTGCCCATAACTTCGTTATATTCAATTTTAGCGTAATCACTAATTAAGACTTTTTTGTTTATGTCATTCCAAGCCTCTCTATAATTCACAAAATAATAAAAATTACATAAGAAGCCACGAAAATTGATCAAACATATTTCAAATATCTCAAATACACAACAAAACTGATATTTTTAAAAACTACATGAAATTGTCAAATTAACGACAACTTCGTTTGTTTATTGTCATTTTGATTTAGAGTACATAGTCTATTGTAAAAAATGCAGTATTCTAATTGCCTATAACTTCTTTATCTTCAATTTTAGAATAATCATTAATTAAAATATGCAGAATTCTAATTGCCCATAACTTCGTTATATTCAATTTTAGCGTAATCACTAATTAAGACTTTTTTGTTTATGTCATTCCAAGCCTCTCTATAATTCACAAAATAATAAAAATTACATAAGAAGCCACGAAAATTGATCAAACATATTTCAAATATCTCAAATACACAACAAAACTGATATTTTTAAAAACTACATGAAATTGTCAAATTAACGACAACTTCGTTTGTTTATTGTCATTTTGATTTAGAGTACATAGTCTATTGTAAAAAATGCAGTATTCTAATTGCCTATAACTTCTTTATCTTCAATTTTAGAATAATCATTAATTAAAATATGCAGAATTCTAATTGCCCATAACTTCGTTATATTCAATTTTAGCGTAATCACTAATTAAGACTTTTTTGTTTATGTCATTCTAAGCCACTCTATAATTCACAAAATAATAAAAAATACATAAGAAGCCACGAAAATTGATCAAACATATTTCAAATATCTCAAATACACAACAAAACTGATATTTTTAAAAACTACATGAAATTGTCAAATTAACGACAACTTCGTTTGTTTCTTGTCATTTTGATTTAGAGTACATAGTCTATTGTAAAAAATGCAGTATTCTAATTGCCTATAACTTCTTTATCTTCAATTTTAGAATAATCATTAATTAAAATATGCAGTATTGTAATTGCCCATAACTTCGTTATATTCAATTTTAGCGTAATCACTAATTAAGACTTTTTTGTTTATGTCATTCTAAGCCTCTCTATAATTCACAAAATAATAAAAATTACATAAGAAGCCACGAAAATTGATCAATCATATTTCAAATATCTCAAATACACAACAAAACTGATATTTTTAAAAACTACATGAAAGTGTAAAATTTACGACAACTTCGTTTGTTTATTGTCATTTTGATTTAGAGTACATAGTCTATTGTAAAAAATGCAGTATTCTAATTGCCTATAACTTCTTTATCTTCAATTTTAGAATAATCATTAATTAAAATATGCATTATTCTAATTGCCCATAACTTCGTTGTATTCAATTTTAGCGTAATCACTAATTAAGATTTTTTGTTTATGTCATTCTAAGCTTCTCTATAATTCACAAAATAATAAAAATTACATAAGAAGTCACGAAAATTGATCAAACGATTTTCAAATTTCCCAAATACACAACAAAACTGATATTTTTAAAAAGTACATGAAATTGTCAAATTAACGACAACTTCGTTTGTTTATTGTCATTTTGATATAGAGTACATAGTCTATTGTAAAAAATGCAGTATTCTAATTGCCTATAACTTCTTTATCTTCAATTTTAGAATAATCATTAATTAAAATATGCAGTATTCTAATTGCCCATAACTTCGTTATATTCAATTTTAGCGTAATCACTAATTAAGACTTTTTTGTTTATGTCATTCTAAGCCTCTCTATAATTCACAAAATAATAAAAATTACATAAGAAGCCACGAAAGTTGATCAAACATATTTCAAATTTCCCAAATACACATCAAAACTGACATTTTTAAAAACTATATGAAATTGTCAAATTGACGACCCAATCTTATAAATTTTGCTACAAATCTTTCACGAGGCGGGTTGAACGTTCAGTGCAGGACGAGAGAAGAAACAAACAAAAAGGGTAATGATAAAAACGATAGGTAGAAAAGTAAGACTCGTCGCAAAACTCTGGGTTAATCAGGCAGTGGTCATGGGAGTCCACCTCGCGCCTTTAAAAATACCCATTTGACCAAATCCCCATGATGTGCCGGCGCGGTCAACCAGACTTTCGGGATTATTACCCGAACTCCGCTGGGTGTGATGTAAGAGTAGAGGTCATCGGTTGCACTCTCTCTCTCGCTCGCTCTCGCCGTCTGTGGCCGTTTACCGCAGCCTGCGCTCGGAAAGGAAAAAGTGTCGCTAATGAAAACCGCTACCACTGAAGAAGCGCGTGGTTATATGGCATGGGTGGTTAGAACAAGTTCCAAGGAGCAGGTGGAGGATTAGCAATTTATGTATCTGCTGGCACTGATCGCTGTCACACTCGCCACCAGCTAGTACTTGAAAAAAAAAACACTCGTACGCGATACTGGCAGTTGGGCTTACAAGAGAGCAAATAAATATTCTGAAGTAGCTACAAAAAACAAATCTAAAATTTGTAAAAAAAAAAAAATCATCTAAAACTGGGTAATAAACTGCGTAAAAATATTGCGAAGCTCTGCTGGTTTCCACACGCGAGCGAGCATTCGAGAGGCGGACGTAAAATTTACATTACGAGTAAAATATATTTATTCTGACGAGTAGAATAACAAATTAATACAGCAAAGAGTAGAAGAAGTTAATTAACACAGCAGATAAATGTTGCTGCACTAAAAACTAGTCATTTGTATCACTACTCCAGAATAGATCTCAGTTTCTGGAGAACTGTTGCAAGTATGAGCATGTATTGCAAACCGAGGCGTCGGCCGAGGACTGCAAATGAGGAGGCCTTTTTTCTGCGCCAACTGTACATTGTGAATAACTGTTTTCATTTCAGTATAGCTGCAACTTCACCCCGTGCACAATATGTATCTTGTGCACGGGGTGAAGTTGCAGAGTAGCTGTCACCCCGACGAAGTGAAAATTTCCCGACACATATTGGGCGCGTTTAGCGAACGCAACTGTTGAGGTTCAGCACTCAACTTGATTACTTGTGATAACAGTCGACTGTTTCAAGTTCGCTGAACGATCCAGAAGCAAAACTGCGAAATGTGTCGAGTTATTGCGGTTATGTTGTTTGTACTGTGTTGGTATGTAACGCGTATTATTTGAGGTTAGATAACGCTGGTCACTGTCAGCGTACAAAAAATGCGCTTATTAAATTTAATTTGCGCACTTTTTGTACGCTGACAGTGACCATCGGTCTTATCTAACCTCAAATAATACGCGTTACATGCAAACCCAATACAAACAACATAACCTCAATAACTGGAGTGACATATTTAGCAGTTTTGCTTCTGGATCGTTCAGCGAACTTGAAACAGCTGACTGTGTTATCACAAGTAATCACGTTGAGTGCTGACTCTCAACAGTTGCGTTCGTTAAACGCCCCCAATATGTATGTCAGGCAATTTTCACTTTCTATTGTCAGAGTGACAGTTACTCTGCAACTTCACCCTGTGCACAAGATACATATTGTGCACGGGGTGAAGTTGCAGCTGTACTGAAATGAAAAGTCATTCACAATGTGCACAACCTCAATAACTGGAGTGACATATTTAGCAGTTTTGCTTCTGGATCGTTCAGCGAACTTGAAACAGTTGACTGTGTTATCACAAGTAATCAAGTTGAGTGCTGACTCTCAACAGTTGCGTTCGCTAAACGCCCCCAATATGTATGTCAGGCAATTTTCACTTTCTACTGTCAGAGGGACAGCTACTCTGCAACTTCACCCCGTGCACAAGATACATATTGTGCACAGCGTGAAGTTGCAGCTATACTGAAACGTCCCCCTGTGCACAAGATACATATTGTGCACGGGGTGAAGTTGCAGCTGTACTGAAATGAAAAGTCATTCACAATGTGCACAACCCGTGCACAATGTTTTTCTCAAAATCTGCCACGTTTTGATTTATTGTTGGTGTTCATTGCTTCGTACGTGAGTTGTGCCAAGTGATAACGTTATATGTCGGAAATTCCGATCCGATTCAACGCAATCTATTCAGTGTAAATACGGACACACCATCTTTGGAATGCTTCATTTTTTTTTTTCGTTCTATGCGCTAGATAACTGCTTGGCCGCGCAATTTATTATTGCTATATAATCGTCGCGTTGGTGATAATTATTGCGAAGTAATTATTTGTGTTCATTGCATTACGCAATTTACGAATTCAACTCGATGCATGCATAGAATAAACATACAATGCAAAATATAGGTAGTTGATACGACTAAAAATTCTTGTTTACATAAATTATATCAAATGTAAATGCACGTATGCATTAATGTTAATTGATTACTTGAATATAACCCATCGTTTATGTACAAAAATTGTATTGAAATTTAACTATACCTTTTCAATTTCAGAAAAAGTAAAGTCAATTTCAGATAAAAATATAATCAATTTCAGAGAAAGTAAAATAAATTTCTTGGGCGGGAAAAGTATAAAAAATAAAAAATTGATTGTACTTTCTCTGAAATTGATTCTACTTTTTCTGAATTTGATAGTGCTTTTTCCGAATTTCCGAAAATAGCACTATCAAATTCACGAAACTGAAGTTTTTAAATATTGGAAGATAAAAAAACAACGTTAATAATAATAATCCCTATAATAATAAATAATAAACGTTATAACTGATTTGCTAGCCATGAAGTCCATGAAGTGTAATTGACTAATGTGGGAGTAGAAAAACTCATTTATTGTACAATTTGTTTCAAATCAATCATACAAATATGAATTTTTGCTACTTATTTTCAAATGCCTCGAAAAAAATGTAAAAATGTCACCAAAAGTTCGATTAGTTGGTACGATATTTAGAAAATTGACCAAAATCAAAAAAATTGGTGAAGATTTTGAGAGTGAGAACTCAAAAAATCGACCAGAATTATGGAAATTTTAGTGAAATAATGTACAACATCGTCCCAGAAAAGAATTCAAAATTTTGAAATTGATGAACATTGAAAATAACACAAAAGTTTCTTCTAATTGGATTAATTCTATTTTTTTGGAATATGTATGTAGCTTTGTTCTAATAAATATTATTATTATTATTATCTAATCAAACACACAATACTTTCTTAAGTCTTAAGCAAAATCAAGTATTAAATGTTGAATAAATTAATTCAATTGCTTTTAAAATAAACATTATCTATGGAATAACCAAATATGTTAGGTATATATTAAAAAATGTTGAAAATTTAAAAAATGAAAATAAAAAATTGTACAAATGTAACAAATTTGTAAATAGTCTCTCAAAATAATGGAAATTTTAGTGAAATAATGTACAATATCGTCACATAAAAGACAATTCAAAATTTTGAAAATAGCAGTAATTGATGAAAATTGAAAATAGCAGTAATTGATGAAAATTGAAAATAGAATCAATGAAGAATCAGAATCAATTTCAGAGAAAGTAAAATACATTTCTTAAGCAGGAAAAGTATAAAAAATAAGAAATTGATATTACTTTCTCTGAAATTGTAGTCAATTTCAGATAAAAATATAATCAATTTCAGATAATGTAAAAACAATTTCAGAAAAAATATAATCAATTTAAAAAAATTTATAATCAATTTCAGAAAATGTAAAAACAATTTCAGAAAATGTAAAATCAATTGGAGAAATAGAATAGAATTAATTTCCGAAAAAAGTACTATCAAATTCCGAAAACGTAGAATAAATTTCGGAGAAAGTAAAATATTTTTTTTAGGCAGGAAAAGTATAAAAAATAAGAAATTGATTTTACTTTCTCTGAAATTGTACTCAATTTCCGATAATAATATAATGAATTTCAGAGAGTGTGAAATGTTGGGTGCTGTACTCTAAATTTTTCACTCGTGCATGTTTATACAATTCTGTACACCCAGAGCTTGTATTTTTATTTTAAGTTTAGTTTTAGCTCTTTAATTTTGATCTCAATTTTAATTTTACCACCAATATTTTGAATGACATGTGTAAACCCACTGGGTATATGACACTAATAAATAAATGAATATTAAAAAAAGAAAATGTAAAACAATTTCGGAAAAAAAATGTAATCAATTACAGAAAAAAATATAATCCATTTCAGAAAATGTAAAATCAATTTGAGAAATATAAGTAATTTCCGAAAAAAGCACTATCAAATTCAGAAAAAGTAAAATAATTTGTTTAGGCACTAATAAATAAATGAATATTAAAAAAAGAAAATGTAAAACAATTTCGGAAAAAAATTTAATCAATTACAGAAAAAAATATAATCCATTTCAGAAAATGTAAAATCAATTTGAGAAATATAAGTAATTTCCGAAAAAAGCACTATCAAATTCAGAAAAAGTAAAATAATTTGTTTAGGCAGGAAAAGTCTAAAAAATAAGAAATTGATTTTACTTTCTCTGAAATTGTTTTTAATTTTTCTGCATTCGATATTACTTTTTCTTAAATTGAAGCTGAAAAGGTATAAACCGCATTTTTATTAGACTACATATTGCTCAGGGTTGACAAAAAGACAGGACACTTTGGAAATAGACAGTACACTTGGTCTTTTGTTTTTTTTCCAAAGCAACCCTGCTATTGCTGCCCCTAGAAGATAAATTGATTTTACTTTCTCTGAAATTGGTCCTACGTTTTGGGCATTTGATTTGTTATTACTTTTTCTGAATTTGATTTGTTATTACTTTTTCTGGGGTTTTCCGAGTTTTTCAGGGTTTTTAATTTTTCTTCTTGTGTTAATATAAAAGCAAACAATATAAAATGGAAAATATAAATTTAAATAAATTGATTGTAATGCTTGTAATTAAATGTAAAAAATATAAGCCTATTAGACAAACCCGCATTAGAAAGGTTAGGGGAAAGAACAGGGGCTTTTCTAATTGGTTTTAACCGGTTAAAACCACCCCAGTTTTTTTCCAAAACAACCCTGCTATTGCTGCCCCTAACAGATACATTGATTTTACTTTATCTGAAATTGGTCCTACTTTTTGTGAATTTGATTTGTTATTACTTTTTCGGAATATGATTAGCTATTACTTTTTCTGAATTTGATTTGTTATTACTTTTTCTAAATTTGATTAGCTATTACTTTTTCTGAATTTGATCCTAAAGCACCCTCATAAATTATTATCGCCAAAAAATTATTCTAAAATAATATTTTGTTATTACTTTTTCTGATTTTGATTTGTTATCACTTTGTCCGAATTTGATTGTTATTACTTTTTTTTGAAATTGAATTTTTTTCTCTCTGAAATTCTAAAGGTTTAGACCACATTTGAACGCATTTTTTTAGACTTTTCCTGCCCCTAAAGAAGTTGCAAGTCTCTTTTAAACATGGTAGAAACGGATGAGAACGGATCTCTTCGTCTTCTTTTTTCAATATTAAAAAAAAACTGCGATTGGTCATAGTCCTAGCTGACTATTTTCTGAATTTGATTTGTTATTACTTTTTATGAATTTGATTTGTTATTACTTTTTCCGAATTTGATTTGTTATTACTTTTTCTGAAATTGACTTTAGGTTTTTCTGAAATTCTAAAGGTTTAGACCACATTTGAAGGCATTTTTTTAGACTTTTCCTGCCCCTAAAGAAATTGCAAGTCTCTTTTAAACGTGGTAGAAACGCATAAAAACGGATCTCTTCGTCTTCAATATTAAAAAAAAATAATAATTTAATTTGTTATTACTCTTTCTGAATTTGATTTGTTGTTACTTTTTCTGAATTTGATTTGTTATTACTATTTCTGAATTTAACTTGTAATTACTTTTTCTGAATTTGATTTCTTTTTACTTTTTCCGAATTTGATTTGGTATTACTTTTTCTGACATTGACTTTGGTTTATTTTCTGAAATTCTAAAGGTATAGACCGCATTTACCGCATTTTTTAGACTTTATGCCCCTTAAAAAAGTTGCAAGTCTCTTTTAAACATGTAGAAACGGATAAAAACGGATCTCTTCGTCTTCTGTTTTAAATATTAAAAAAAAAAACTGCGATTGGTCATAGTCATAGCTGACTATTTTCTGAATTTGATTTGTTATTACTTTTTCTGAATTTGATTTATTACTTTTTCTGATTTTGATTTGTTATTACTTTTTCCGAATTTAATTTGTTATTACTTCTTCTGAATTTGATTTGTTATTACTTTATCCGAATTTCATTTGTTATTACTTTTTCTGAAATTGACTTTTTTCTTTTTACTTTTTTCTGAAATTCTAAAGGTATTTACCGCATTTTTTACACTTTTTATGCCCCTTAAAAAGTTACAAGTCTCTTTTAAACATGGTAGAAACGGATAAAAACGGATCTCTTCATCTTCTGTTTTAAATATTAAACAAAAAACTGCGATTGTCATAGCTTTGTTAATCAGAACATACAAATATACTAAACTTAAAAAAATCATAGCGTTTTATAAAATACGTATATGTTGTAATATTCAACTGATTGATTAACTTGAGCCGAGTAATATTTTATTGATTGGTTTCTAATGGTGATTGAAATATTGCCCCCATCGATTTAGATGTAAGGGCGAGTTGGTTATTTCTTATCCTTTTACTGATATCCTTTCTATATCCTTTTAGTCGATTTCAGATTTATAAGTCTCCTTGCAAAAAAATATTATAATAACATTATAATATTATAAAAATAAAACAACCCAGAAGAACATAGCCCATAGGCTAATATTATTTCTAAAGCCCCACATAATCCCTAATAATTAGAACTGGTAGCTCACAAATGGGGCTCAAATTTCACAGTCTAGCCTGAAAAACAAATGAGTACTCTCATTCTTATCCATCCATTGTAATACCATTAATATGTATGACCTGTATAAAACTATATGTTCTAAGCACCGATGAACCATTATTATTAAACATTATTATTAAACATTATTACTATTATTATTATTCTTTTATCAGTAGCATAGAGAAAATATGCCTGTTATATTTGGTATTGCCCTATTATTGTCCATGTTGCAGTCCCCTTCTCAGCATGACCCGATATAATCACGAAGCGTACACATAATCTGTACTTTGGTCACAATTGAGACCTCGATACTAATTATCTCTACTTATCCAAGTTATAGTGTTTATTGACTAGTTAATGGGGGCAACACACACTATTTGGACTTTCGACTGTTACTGTAATCAAATATTTGGGAAGCCGATTCCTAAATTAACATCTATTTTACTTTATCGCCGGTTCTATTGAGACAATTTTTGACTTGCGTGTGTGGATGTCACAACTTTACAAGTCAAAAACGACTCAATATAATAAATTAATAAAAAATAGAAAAAATAATCTTTTAGATTTTGTTGGTAGTTATTAATAAATACTAGTTTACTGGTAATATACAATGCAATATGCAATATACAGGATTTTGTTTTATTTTTTTTCATTTTAAGCATTTTAAACCATTAAACATAGAGATTCGGTTAAATGACGAAAGAGTTATCATTTTAAAAGCTTAGGCTAGATATGCTTTTGTTTTTTGAAAATGACCACAGTGTTTCAGTTTTAATACAAACTTTAATATTTTTAAATGGCAGTCATAGTTGGCTTTGGCATACAAACTTTAATATTTTTAAGTGGCAGTCATAGTTGGCTTTGACATTTTCAAAAAGGACAAATTTTTCGTCTTATAGCGATACAAGGTTTGCTATACTTACTTTAATAAATGAAGGCCACCTTCGAAAATTAACATTATGACTTACTTTGACAAATAAACACGATACAGGACTATTCGTATTATAGACAGTAGCAAAAACAGTTTGCCATGGATTTTTTTTTTCTCCTACTACGATAATTCTATTAAATTTCCTATTCTAATTACACTAAATTATAGAGTAGCAAAAACAGTTTGCCATGGAAAAATATTATTATTATTCTACTACGATAATTCTATTAATTTTTCTATTCTAATTACACTAAATTCTATTCAAATTATACAACGAAAATTCCTGCATCTAATGAAAATAAGTGTAGCAAACCTTATATTGTTATAAAGATTATTTTTTGACGTTTCTCAAAACCAATGATATATTTCGATTTTTGTCATATTGATACTTCTGGATCAATCCCGTCATTATTATACTGGGAATATTCTCTAGAGATTATTATAGTGGGAATAATCTCGGTAGCTAGGTTCACTCTTGTCAATCAAAATATTTGTCAAATTATTAATTTATCAATCATATTAAAGTGTCATACAAAATGAATAAAAGTCGCTTTAGCTGCGTTTCGCATACTGAAATTGATAAAGAAATACTAGAAAGCAAAAAACGTCAAAAAATAATCTAATCCAATATAACTCGAGAGTTCGATAAATTAGAAAATAATTTGACAGATTATGTCTCAAACTTGTTGCCATTTGGCAATAGTCACTCGAGCCCTTCGGGCTCTCGTGACTATTGCCTGGCAACAAGTTTTCGACAATCTGTCAAATTATTTTCAATTTATTCTCACTCTCTTGTAATATTATTACTGAGAATTTTTTTTAACTTATTAAAATTGTCAAAGCCAACTATGAATGCCATATAAAAGAAATTAAGTTTGTATTATAACTCAAAAACTACGTGTTTTTTCTTCAAAAAACAAAAGCATATCTTGCATAAGCTCTTAAAATGACAACTATTTCCTCATTTAACAGAATCACTAGATTTTATGGTTTCAGAGACCATAAGAGTTGTTGGATCCCACTGCTTAAAATGAAAAAAAAAACTCACTCTGTATATTGCATAGTTGAATATATCAAGGGCTTACAAGAAAAAGTGAGTAAAGTCAAAAAATACAGTTTTGAAATGAATGCATTTAAAACTTTATCACTGTAGGATACATCTAGTTAGTTGTTGTAGTAGTTAGTTCAATATTTATTGTATTTACAATGTTTTCATTAACATTCCTGTGAACAATTATACAATATTCATGGGCTTACTCAAAGGACACACTAAGTTTTTTTTCAAATTTCAGATTTTTAAATTTTTGCCGTAGGGACTTGACTAAATCCAAATTGCGTGGGTCCCAGTTGTCCTTCCACTTGATTGTATGTTCTTTTATGTATAATTTTTAGAAACACTTTCAATAGGTGGCTCATTTAGGCTTATTGTTCTATATTCATCGCATCTTTTTGCCGATGCCTTTTTTGGAAGTGTTACGAATTCTGATTCCAACCACTGTTGTGGTATTACACCTGTATTCTAGATATTGTTAAGGATGTCGGTTAGCCATTTAATTCCTTCGTCGTCTAGTAGTTTCAAAAATTTAGCTTGGAATCCGTCTGGTCCTGGACTTTTACCGTCTTTAACTTGTTTTAATGCATTTCGTACTTCCGTCTTTCAGAATGCTTGGGCCTGTTACTGGCTGTATAGGATGAATTTCTGGTCTTTCGTCTTACCTCTTTCCGAGGCACTATCGAACTTTTCCAACTTTTCGACCGAACTTTTCCTGGGTTGCAACACTAGTTGTAGATAATACCAAAATAATCTGGTTATAGCCTGTAACTTAGAAGTCATTGTGTTGTGAAAATGGCTGTTCAAATTAATTCCAGTGCCAATTGTTGATATGCCCACAGATTCTTGTTTGGTTGCCTCTGTGGATTTGAGTTGTCGAATGTCGAGGTCTGGGGATGGGACGTTTGAGATTTCTCTGCTTGATGGACGCGAGGGAAATAAATCCGCGCAACGTTTCGCCCGAAATCAATAAACAACCCGCAAATGGAAATTAGAAACCGGACCCTGTAAGCGTAACGTGTAATTGCTGGTGTTTAATTTTGCAACAAAAGGGCATGAGTTTCGGTGTCCGGCTGATTGTCTGCCAACGCCTGGCGCACCGTCGTACCGTGAAAACGATGGGCACTTATGTGGCGAAGAAATGGTTTCTAATTGCGGTCGTGCGTTGTGTATTAGCGTTTAGGCGATTACGCGGCCATTTTTAGCGCATCGCACACACGTGAACATTCCGATCGGGAGTGAATTACGCCGAGGCCATCGGCCAAGTTCAGCCTGCAATTATTATTGCCGGGCGATTATGCGGTCAAGAACGAATCGCGTGTTATGTAAGTGCCAGTTTGTTGTGTGTATGCGTGTGTATGTATGTACGATGATGATGATGGCCGCGTGTGTGTGTGTATGAGCTCGATGGTCCGGAAGGGATGACGCGGTGAAATTGAAATCCTGTTACGGCTGAACGGGGTAGAAAGAAACTAGGGCGCCGCGGGTATCATCTTCCTCGGCCAATTTGGACCTCGCCAGAGACTGAGGTGCACATTACAACAATGGAGTAGGTAAAACTGGAGAGCGAGAAAGAGAGTTGACGGCGTTCGCTCGGCCAGTTTTTGCGTGTAATTATAAAAGTACAGTCGCGGGGAAAGAACAACCATCTCCCAGTTGTCATAGCGACGCGGTCTGATCGGCGTACAGCAGCGTCAAGATTTCGCGAAACACACATAGATACACATACCGAAAGCAGAGCAGCGCGCGGGCGGGGGTCAGGGGGGCGGGAGGGCACGGATGGGGTTGCCCCGGGTCTGGCCTGGTGGGGGGCGGCGGCCGGCGGGTGACAAGACAGGTACACTCGGGGCATATCGATCGCCCTAATCAAGACTTTTAAGAGGATCCCGCTGGCATTATGTACGTACGCCTGGACCTCGGCGCCACCACCATCTCTTCGACACCAAGTGCCGCGCAAAGTAACAATTACCGGCCGCAGAGACCGGCGCCTTCACCAGCACCGTGGGGATGAAAAATCCAGGGGGTTTTTGGGGCTTTGCGGACTCCCGACGCCGCCTCATCCCCCGGCGCTAATGAAATAATAAATAGCGGCGAATATCCCGTTATTGCCGAAGTAAAACCATAACTTGGAGGCCCGCGCACTTCAGAATTTAAATCCGGCAGGCCCGCATATACCGAGCAGATGTCGCCGATTCCCTCGAACGGATCCCCCGAAGGGTTCGCCCCTGAAAGATGTGACAGTTTATTAAAGGCGGCTCCGGCGAAGCCGGGAAGGGAAAGAACCGGAAGATGGGCAATGACGCGCGGGGCGACGGCAATTCCTATTAATGACCCGCCCCCGATTAAACCAATATAATTACAGCGCTGATTAATAACGAACGACGGATCTAATTGCGAGCTTAGTATCGAAGCAAATTAAATCGCGGCTAATAAATATTCATAATGTTTTTGCTTCTCGGTTGCTCATAAAAACTCTGACAATTTCGCCCCGAAATTTCCAACCAACGTGTGCAGGACACATAAAACATAAGAACGAGCAAGCTGACATAATGTTCATATAACTTGACAAGTAATGCGAACACACAGAATCATAACTGTTAAAAGGAGAAGCGTTTAGGTATAGCTCACGCAACGATTGTTTGTTTTTATAACATTGACTTGCAATAAAAATTATAAGTTTGTAACGGTTCGTACCCAGGTGTTGTACAAATTCTCATAATTTGTAAAATTTATTATTCATTGCATTTATTTAACTGCAATTCATCCTTAAATGCAATTGGATGCATTTTATTTCTTTAACTGCATATTACATGAATTCTTATAATTCAAGTAATTGATTTGGCTCGTGATTTACAAATTCTCGTAATTTGTAATATTGATTTGGCTCGTGATTTAGTGGTAGTACTCTACGTTATGTTTGATTTTTAAATCAAAATCGTGATAACTCAGTTTGGTTCGTTTTATGGGTAATGTGTCTGTTAGTAATTTTTGTTAGCAAGTAAAACACAGATACATGGATTTCATATGATTTATTCATTTTAAAAGGTTATGCAAGCGACAGGTAAATAAAAGACAATTTTGTTACTCTAATTGGACGTTATTTATTTAGTTACATTTATTTAAATTTTTGAATAGATTTGTTTAATAATTATTGAAAATTTATTATATTCTTTGAATTTGAATGATTTATTTTATTTTGAAAACTGAGTAACTTATTAACACTGCGGTTGGAATTACAAAGTGTTACTTAGCGACTTCATGCACCACAATCTTCAAATTGTGCCGAGAAGGATATCTGATACATGTCATCACTGCATAGAAATTCATTAGCACGGTGCCTACCAATGTATTTCAACGCCACCTTGTGGATAGGAACAAATCACATAACTTCACATTAAAGTACTTCAAGCGATTCCAATGCTTCAAGCACCCAATGTGTCCTCATCCGGAGATATTGCTAGTATTCGCGTCTACCAACATTATCAGCTATGTGATCGTAAAAACTTTAATAGGTATTGTTATTCAAAATTGATTATAGATTAGTATGATAAAGCTCTATTCTACTTCTACTTTTCTATCTACTTAAGCACATACAAACATTCGTTTCATTCATTCATAATTCTGAGATTTCTTGAATATCGGAGGGTTGAGCAAGTTTAATTATACGATTTAATTACAAATATCATTGAATTATTTATATAGAAATTATTAAGTTATGTTCCCCTGACGCAACTTTTTATATAACTACCGATTGATTAATGAGGCCACACTGTTTATCAAATGTTTGCGACGAGGAAAGGAAGGCATATTACAATATTCTCCTGTCAGTACGAAAATATTGTTAGGACAAGGTATAAAATGCAGTTAGGTTCAACTCCGCATTTAGTGGCGTGAGGCTCTCTACATTTCATATCTTTATTAAACTTCGTTCATTACCAGCGGCAAGGCGCGGTAATATCACTAGAAAGGTTACATTATTATGGATAAGTTACTTTAGAATTGTTAGTGTGAAAAGATATTTGATCAAATGTTTTGCGACGACGGAAAGGAAGGCATGTTACAATATTCTCCTGTCAGTACGAAAAAATTGTCAGGACAAGGTATAAAATGCAGTTGGGTTCAACTCCGCATTTAGTGGCGTGAGGCTCCCTACATTTCATACCTTTATTAGACTTCGTTCATTACCAGCGGCAAGGCGCGGTAATATCACTAGATAGGTTACATTATTAGTATGGAATTGACTTTGGAATTATTAGTGTGAATTACATTTGATAAACTTGTGTTATATATTCACCTGAGGAATTAATGTTCAAAGTATATGAGTCGTCGTCGGACAGCGTGACGTTCTGTCTCGATCGGTAATCTCACTGGTCTCGTTTAAGTTCAGCCCTTCTATTTATACTGTTCCCCACTTTTTACTCTTCTTCCCCTGTCCTATGCTAAATCTGCGTTCCGCTGCAAGGTGACGCAATCCCATACGTGTCACCGAATTACGCAATCGCCGTTTCGAGTTCCCGCCGTATTCCCACGACCTATTTCTGTGTCATCATTTTGATCGTGTGTTTATTTACATTTGCCTAAAATTAAGAAGTCAGCAAAATGACTGATCTCGCTGGGCCAACGCGTCGTCGGCCGCGGCCTGATATGATATTTACGCAGTTTTGTTTCGACTCTTAAAATTATGGACTTTAATATTATTAGGTTCTTACAAAGTTAGGTATCATAAAAGTCCAGGTATCGGCCGGCCCTTTTGTCACTGGCAACTCTTTGGTGCATCAACATTCAAGCCAAAGCCTGGACTGGATACCTGGACTTTTATGATACCTAACTTGAAATGGTTTCAAGTTATTGAATTAACTTTGACTTATTTTGAGTAAATAATATAGATTAATACCTCTTTGAGTTATTGACTTAACCTTATAATTTTTATTGCAAGTCAATGTCATAAAAACAAACTATCGTTGCGCGAAGTATAGTACGAGTATACTACTCCCAGCACTTTTCGGTTTTTACAGCTTTGACTTTTTGAGAGCTTTATTTTGGAGTATTATTACTTTCTTACAATATCCTACATACAGGGTGTATCAGCCAAATGGAATAAATTCAATGATAAATAAATGGGGGCGTGTTCGAAAAAACGCTCGGACACGTCGATTGTTATTTTTAGTTGCGCATTTTTTTTTCAACAAAAACTTTTTACACAGGGTGTGTCATGTGACCGTGGCCAATACCAACTTTCTTATTTTAAACGCAACACCTGGTATATTATTCAATTTTTGGATTCTTCAGAAAATTCTAGACATATTTCATGTACAAGAGAAATATTGTCAATTAAAAAAATTAATATGCACCCCAGAAAAGGGTGCATTTTCATTCCTCGCCTGATTGCTCAACGGTCGTCTTCGTCTCAAAATCAGGCTAGTCCTGAAAAATGCACCTTTTCGTCCTCGTTACATAAATAACTATGTAACATGCAATTAAAAAAATCTTTCATCAGAGCGTGACATGAAAAAAAAAATAAACTACTGAAGTATTTGGCTGTTCCTTGACATATCTGTCAGATTTGACAACTGCTAAGACATACATTTTATATGTCCTTTTTTTTTTCATGGCAACTTTGTTGAAAGTTTTTTGAATCACTAGTTATAATCATAATATTCAAAATTATTAAAAACAATTAGTGCTATATTTTACAAAATTATTGTTGGAAAAGTGTTGGACTAAAATTTGGTACATTAAATACAGCCAATATTTGTGACATAAAATTTCATGGACCACCTGTACAGGCTTTGCAGGCACGCCGTGTTTTCGGTGTAATTTGGCATGCTCCAAATGTTGTGAAAGAAATCGGAAACGGGAAGCGAGTCATTACGATTTTTACGACATTTTAAACAAAGTATCAATGTTTCCAGCTAAGCGATTAATGATTGCCCTGTTTACTAATAACGCATTTCAATTAATCGTCCGAAACTGCAAATATTAACACGCAAACTGATATTACGCATGCATAATACCGAGTGATCATTTAAATTTCAGCTCTTGTTATCCATGGAAATTATATACCAATACCAGAACATCGCATTTTTTATTGGGTGCGAAAATTTCCATGGATAACTAGAGATGAAATTTAAATGATCACTGCGTATGTATCAAAGTATTGGAGCTTGTGAAAGTTTTTAAATAAAACAAGGAGAATAACCTTTTTCACATTACACACTTATTTATACTAAATGTACATTTCAACTGTAAGGCAGTCATCTTCAGTTAACTTACAAGTAATGAAATGTACATTCAATGTACATTTCAAATGTACATTCCATTACTTGTAAGTCTACTGAAGATGACTGTCTTGCAGTTGAAATGTACATTTAGTATAAATAAATGTGTACATTTCATTACTTGTAAGTCTACTGAAGATGACTGTCTTGCAGTTGAAATGTACATTTAGTATAAATAAATGTGTACATTTCAAATGTACATTTCATTACTTGTAAGTTTACTGAAGATGACTGCCTTGCAGTTGAAATGTACATTTAGTATAAATAAATGTGTATTGTGAAAAAGGTTATTCTCCTTGTTTTATTTACTACGTATGTAACAATACTTGAATATTTTTTCATATTATCTCTCGTTCTTTCATAATTTTTTTTTTGTGTTTGAACTCTTCTGGTATGCTAGAAAATATGAAAGATAAACATATTGCCAGTGATATGTGAAAACATGCTGCCATGGTATGTGACTTATTATACACATCTCATGTTAACGTGTCTGTCTGCCACTACATTTCAAAGTGTATTCTCAGTTTGATATACATAATGAGGCCAATATGAGAAGAAAATTATGTTTTTTCTAGGGTTACAGACAAATGGTGCAGACTATAATTAGTGAAAACTGAAAGATATATGTGACCTGGTCTACGAAAAGGGACTTAATGTGTCAAGATGTCGATTTGATCGGATCAGAAAACTCTTTACTTTCATATCTCTTCGTCTTTTTAGTTTTCTATTTCACTTTTTGGGCTATTCTGATAGAGAAAAGTATGCTCTTTCAAATGAAACAAATCGCAGATATGCTAGGTTTGTAAGTAGCTTCGCAATTTGTACTTGAAAATGAAAGATAAAAACTGGAAAACCTGAAAATTCTATAAACAACATTTTATTAACACGATTGTTCTCTTAATCACAATAACAGTTCTTTACAACTTAATTTCACAATATATTTAGCAATTTACGCCAGTATAACATTACACCTGCGTTTTTTCGATCACGAGCTCTCGCAATTTGTACTTAAAAATGAAAGATAAAAACGTGGAAAACGTGAAAATTCTATAAACAACATTTTATTAACACGATTGTTCTCTTAATCACAATAACAGTTCTTCACAACTTAATTTCACAATATATTTAGCAATTTACGCCAGTATAACATTACACCTGCGTTTTTTCGATTATGAGCTCTCGCAATTTGTACTTAAAAATGAAAGATAAAAACGTGGAAAACGTGAAAAATCTATAAACAACATTTTATTAACACGATTGTTCTTTTAATCACAAAATACTCCTTTACAACTTAATTTCACAATAAATTTAGCAATTTACTCGAGTATAAAATTACACCTTTTTTTTCGATCATGAGGTCTCGCAATTTGAACTTGAAAATGAAAGATAAGATATATAAAAAAGAAGCAGTCATATGTTAAATACTTCAACTGTCATTAGTGATATAAACGAGCTCTCATATGTAAAATACTTCAAGTATCATGTAATGTAATTCAGCTTTCTGTCACATTATTCGGCTGTCATATGTCATAATTCAAATGTCATTTGTCATACGAACGAGCTGTCATATGACTACTAGTTGGGGATAACTTGGACCTATAACTTGGAGACCTTTAAAACTTGTTTCAGTTTTCTTAATGTAACTTGAAGACGTTTGAAAATTGTCTCAGTGTTTTTACTGTAACTTGAAGACCTTTGAAAATTGTTCGGTTTTTGTACTACAAGGTGGGGATTTTTGAAAATGCTTTTAGTTTTTTGACTATAACCTTTGAAAATTGTTTCAGTTTCTTACTGTAACTTGGAGACCTTTGATAGTAGTCTTGTTTTTTTTTTTACTGTAACTTGAAGATCTTTGAAAATTATCTCGGTTTTTTTTTTAACTGTAATGTGGGGAATTTTGAAAATGCTTTCATTTTTTTACTATAACATTTGAAAATTGTTTCAGTTTTCTTAATGTAACTTGTCTCAGTTCATGTAATGAAAATTGTCTCAGTTATTTTACTGTAACTTGAAGACCTTTGAAAATTGTTTCATTTTTTTTAATACAGCATGGCGAAGTTTGAAAATGCTTTCAGTTTTTTGACTATAACCTTTGAATATTGTTTCAGTATCTTACTGTAATTTGAAGACGCTTGAAAATTGTCTCAGTGTTTTTACTGTAACTTGAAGATCTTTAAAAATTATCTAGGTTTTTTTTAACTATAATGTGGGGAATTTTGAAAATGCTTTCAGTTTTTTGACTATAACATTTGAAAATTGTTTCAGTTTTCTTAATGTAACCTGAAGACGTTTGAAAATTGTCTCAGTTATTTTACTGTATCTTGAAGATCTTTGAAAATTGTTTCAGTTTTTTTAATATAGCATGGCGAAGTTTGAAAATGCTTTCAGTTTTTTGACTATAACCTTTGAAAATTGTTTCAGTATCTTACTGTAATTTGAAGACGTTTGAAAATTGTCTCAGTGTTTTTACTGTAACTTGAAGACCTTTGAAAATTGTATCGGTTTTTTTACTACAATGTGGGGAACTTTGAAAATGCTTTCAGTTTTTTTACTACAACCTTTGAAAGTTGTTTCAGTTTCTTAGTGTAACTTAGAGACCTTTGAAAATTGTCTCGGTGTTTTTTATTGTAACTTGAAGACATTTGAAAATTGTCTGTGTTTTTTTTAATATAACGTCGGAAACTTTGAAAATGCTTTCAGTTTTTTAACTATAACCTTTGAAAATTGCTTAAATTCTTACTGTAACTTGAAGACTTTTGAAAATTGTCTCGGTTTTTTTACTGTAACTTGAAGACCTTTGAAAATTGTTTCATTTTTTTTAATACAGCATGGCGAAGTTTGAAAAAGCTTTCTGTTTTTTGACTATAACCTTTGAATATTGTTTCAGTATCTTACTGTAATTTGAAGACGTTTGAAAATTGTCTCAGTGTTTTTACTGTAACTTGAAGACCTTTGAAAATTGTTCTGTTTTTGTACTACAAGGTGGGGATTTTTGAAAATGCTTTCAGTTTTTTGACTATAACATTTGAAAATTGTTTCAGTTTCTTACTGTAACTTGAAGACGTTTGAAAATTGTCTCGGTGTCTTTACTGTAACTTGAAGACGTTTGAAAATTGTTCTGTTTTTGTACTACAAGGTAGGGATCTTTGAAAATGCTTTCAGTTTTTGACTATAACCTTTGAAATTTTTTTCAGTTTCTTACTGTAACTTGGAGACCTTTGATAGTAGTCTTGTTTTTTTACTGTAACTTGAAGATCTAAATTATCTAGGTTTTTTTTAACTATAATGTGGGGAATTTTGAAAATGCTTTCAGTTTTTTGACTATAACATTTGAAAATTGTTTCAGTTTTCTTAATGTAACTTGAAGACGTTTGAAAATTGTCTCAGTTATTTTACTGTAACTTGAAGACCTTTGAAAAATGTTTCAGTTTTTTTTAATACAGCATGGCGAAGTTTTAAAATGCTTTCAGTTTTTTGACTACAACCTTTGAAAATTGTTTCAGTTTCTTACTGTAACTTGAAGACGTTTGAAAATTGTTCTGTTTTTGTACTACAAGGTGGGGATTTTTAAAAATGCTTTCAGTTTTTTTGACTATAACCTTTGAAATTTTTTTCAGTTTCTTACTGTAACTTGGAGACCTTTGATAGTAGTCTTGTTTTTTTACTGTAACTTGAAGATCTTTGAAAATTATCTCGGTTTTTTTTTTGTTTAGTATAATGTGGGGAACTTTGAAAATGCTTTCAGTTCTGTGACTATAACCTTTGAAAATTGTTTTAGTTTTTACTGTAACATGAAGACGTTTGAAAATTGTCTCGGTTTTTTAACTGTAACTTGAAGACCTTTGAAAATTGTATCGGTTTTTTTTTACTACAACGTGGGGAACTTTGAAAATGCTTTCAGTTTTTTTGACTACAACCTTTGAAAATTGTTTCAGTTTCTTACTGTAACTTGGAGACCTTTGATAGTAGTCTTGTTTTTTTTACTGTAACTTGAAGATCTTTGAAAATTATCTCGTTTTTTTGTTTACTATCATGTGGGGAACTTTGAAAATTCTTTCAGTTTTTTGACTATAACCTTTGAAAAGGTTATGTTCGTTATGGCTGTTTGATACATTGGACCAGAAATTATAATTATTATAAATGTTTCTTGCAGTTACCAATTGGTTGAATAACTTATGGTTGTTTGATACATTGGACCAGAAATTATAATTATTATAAATGTGTCTTGCAGTTACCAATTGGTTGAATAACTTATGGCTTTTTGACACATTGGATCAGAAATTATAACTATTATAAATGTGTCTTGAAGTTTGATGTAACTATGCCATACAATAAATAATACAATACCATAATAATTAAAAAAATAATACAATACCATAATAACTAAAAAAATAATACAATAAATATCTCTAAGTAAAATTGACTCCTAAAAATTAGATTTGTAACAATGTTATCTGAAGTTTTCGCAATTAATGATTGTGCCTATGAAATGACGAAATTTATGGCGAGGACGCCATGGAATCGCCATTAATTTAGATTTTATGTTTTTCTACTAAAATCCACATGTATTAATTGCTGCTGTTTATTTCTCCGCAGCGAGGCCTTTTCTATATAGGCCAAAGTTCAATGTTTCCTTCATATTAATATGTTAATTCGTGCGTCGTGTGCGTGACACACACATACACGCGCATACATCACACACTTCATATTTGATAACGAACGCAGAAAAACGCCAAGCGCCATTTACAATCGCATGCGATTATTCGCATATAAGTAGTCTCCAACACAATTGTTCTTTACTCGTGAATTATGTCCATAACTTATAATATCTATTCACGATCAACTTTTAAGTAATACTCTATTCACGATGTTTTTGTGCGTCAGGGTGTGTATGAATATCTAGTAATTTTGTTGGTAGTGGTTCGGAAATAACTGAATTCTTTACTGGAACTTGTCAAAAGTTCCAATTCCAATTCCAATTCCCAAAAGTCAAAAAAATTTAGGTCAAGTTGTTTTGAATTTGAGGTTATATTTTTGAAATAACATCGTTGCCAGATGTAAAGTTTAAATTATTAGAGATTAAAGCTAGTAGTGAAAAAATATATAATTCTGGCAATGTGGTAGGAAGCAAAGTTTAAATTATTAGAGATTAAAGCTAATAGTGAAAAAAATTATAATTCTGACAATATGGTAGGAAGCAAATGTCTAATAGACATCGACACAAAAAAATAATTAACTTCCGTTGCATCACTGAATCAGTTTGTCCAACATGACAAAAAGAAAACCCAGCCAACTCGGTTGCAAATAGGTCGTGAATGTATATTATGCCATGATATTTTTTATTATGTTTGAAGCATGAAATTTTGGCATACCACAAACTGACAAATTTACACTGAGATCAAGAACGACTCTGTTGGTAGTAATACATTTTAAACATTTGTACTGTAAAACCGCTAAAAAATTTTTTTTTTGTTCGTGCTCCCGAAACTAGCTACATTCCGGACTCGGATATAAGGTTATTTTCAAAAAAATTCTAAAGAACTAGTTTTTATCTCATTCGGCTTTAAAAATTGGAAGAGAAAATATTAAGAACATCGAGATTTTGAGTATCATAGAGTCGCTATGCAAAAATGGCCTCTTTTTAATAGCTCTCTCAAATATGATCACTGTAGAAGTTGTTTTATTACAAAACAAACAACAAATTTGTTATGTTTAAAGGCCATAATGAAAGGCCGAGGGTACAAATCGTGGAAACTGTTTAGAAAAAGTTTTTGAAGTTTTGAAAAAAATTGAACCGTTCTTACAAAGTTATAATCCTCACAATTCTTGGTCTAGATGATGTGTATCTAAATGGAATTGTAGACAGTACCGCTAATTGCTCATTGAATATGTTTGTAACAGAATTGTGTTGCATGTACAATGTTCATCCATATGTAATTGTTGCCAATTATCTTTTATATTTCCTCAATAGTGTGTTTATATACTTGCTCGACATAGTTTTTGCGAATGGTCGATTCGGCAGGAATATGTCTACCGGCGTATTTTTGTAAAAAAATATTTAAACATACTATTATCTAGTTTTTTTACGGAATGTTAGAAGATACCATCGTATTGCATAAATCAAAGTAAACTTCATTTTCATTCTGTGTAGAAGAACTCGCAAAAGACTCGTAAATAGTTTGCTGGGTACTCAAGGTACTGCTTGCAGATTTGTGTTTTTTTAAATTTTCCAGGTGAACTGTTGTTTTGATATGTTGTGTTATGTTAAATTTTTTCTCGCAGTTAATCTACAACATGCGTGTACCTAGGCCAATAGCAACACAAAATAAAACTTACCGGTTTGGTGCAAGCCTTGCAAATTAATTCGCCGTTCTCATATTTTAATTCAGAATGTCCACGTGTGCATTCATCGACGGAAGGTTTTACTTTCGGCGTTTTGTACAAGAAAACTTATAAACACGTAATACACACAAGGCACAAGCACAACGCACTGAAGATTGAGATACATTGGAATGAATTGATAGCACACTTGCCCCAGATGCGTTTTGTGCACGTAAAAATAGTTCAAAAAAGGAGGAGTTAGTTCAAAAAAATTGCCACCCCTGGATTTGGCCACCTTGGGCTATAGCCCTCATAAGAGAGAAAACACATCTGTTTCAAGTGTGTCTTTGTCTCTGATTGCGCTGTTGTAGATTCAATGTTTTTTTTTCACATGCCATCGCGGCCTTTTTTTTAATTTGTCGAATGGAGGAAAATCTGTGCCATTTTTTCATTGTTATTATTTTTTTAATTTTCCCCGCTTCCAGTTTCGTTTTTGTCGGTGTTGTTTCGGGCGGACCGCGGATCGGCGGCGCGGCGGATTATACGGCGGGGATGGGTGGTGGCGGCAGTGCTGTGGGGGTTGGGGGTGGGTGCACCCGCTCTGTGTACACCACCCCGTCACCCTGTCACCCACCAGTCGATCCCCGAAACCCCCGTG
Organism: Othius punctulatus; assembly: GCA_951805005.1. Classification (NCBI taxonomy): domain Eukaryota; kingdom Metazoa; phylum Arthropoda; class Insecta; order Coleoptera; family Staphylinidae; genus Othius; species Othius punctulatus. The sequence continues at coordinate 4,739,668 of OX638139.1, read as the reverse complement.
TGCAGATCGATATCCACGAGGCGCGCGATAAATGAGAGCTACGCCGAGGAGCAGCACACCGCCGCTTTTATATGCGTACGTGTGTGTATGTTTGTATGTTTGTATGCGTGTGTGTATGTGTGTATATGTGCGCATCTCCTTTCCGTTTGCGTGCCCCCGGCCACTAATGAGCCCTCCGTAAGCCATTTTATGTACGTGCGCCCGTTGCGGACGCTTTGTTCGTCCGGCACGATTATTATTTCCACATGCACACAAACAAACATACAAACATGCAAACACACACCCTCGTGCAGACCGTAAGTCCGAGTGATCTTTGTAGGTTCCTTCCTCTTCTAATTTCAATCACCTGAGCTATCAGACGTGCGATAATCGTAGATAACTGCAGGTTTTTATCGATCACATTCCACAACAGTGTTCGTTAACACTGTCGTTCCACGTGATGCCCGCACAATCGCATCAAGGCCTAGGTGAAAACCTACATGCATATTACCTACTTCTAATGGCCAAAGGAACAATATCGCATATCCATAGCAAATAATTATCGCACAAACGATGAAATGTTGCGACTCCCTATTGATTTTTAATGCAAGTTGCAACCTTCAGAAAAAATGCTGAGTGTTTGCTGTTTGCAACACACTGATTTATTAAGGTGCTCATGAGGGACAAACCATAATTTTAGGTACATAATGTTGCATACATTACTAATTAGGAACTGATAAAACACATCACTACAAATTTTAACTTTTGATTTGCGGACTTAGATCTGATACTTCGCTTGAACTAATTTTGGGGTGCTGATTTCAAAAGTGATAACCTTGCAAAGTTTTTGCTCCAAATGTTCAAAAAATTTCCTGGGAAAAAGCACAAAATTATATCGAAGTCGTTCAAATTCAATCAAGAATTCGCATCATTTACGTTGGAACACAAGTATAAAAGTTCATATTTTGGACAGTTAGCTTAACAAATTTCCTGAAAATGTAGTACATAAGTGAGCAGGGCGAGTGTTTCCACCAAGATTTAAAAGATATGAACGTCTTCTCCATTTGATTATTGACAATTAGTTTTCTACTTTTTTACGTTCTCTTAATTTCTAGTGCTTCTAATTTAGATCCCTTTTCACATATATGTAACGGTTTTAAATTTCCCACCATGCAATTATATTTTATGCAGTCTTCAGCAATTCCTGTATTAAACCGTTTTTGCACGTAAAGCTTTTGCTCCAAATTTTCAAAAAAAATCCTGAAAAAAAGCAGAAAATTATATCGAAGTGGTTCAAATTCAATCAAGAATTCCCATCATTTACGTCGTAACAGAAGTATAAAAGTTCATATTTTGGACAGCTAGCTTAACAAATTTCCTGAAAATGTACATAAGTGAGCAGGGCGAATGTTTCCACCAAGATTTAAAATATGTTGACGTCTTCTCTATTTGATTATTGACAATTAGTTTTCTACTTTTTAACGTTCTCTTAATTTCTAGTGATTCTAATTTAGATCCCTTTGCACATATACACTGTGTATCAGCCAAATGGAATAAATTCGATAATAAATAAATGGGGGCGTGTTCGAAAAAACGCTCGGACACGTCGATTGTTATTTTTACTTGCGCATTTTTTTTCAACAAAAACTTTTTATACAGGGTGTGTCATGTGACCGTGGTCAATACCAACTTTCTTATTTTAAATGCAACACCTGGTATATTATTCCATTTTTGGATTCTTCAGAAAATTCTAGACATATTTCATATACAATGTCCTATACCTATCTTCAACTGTTTCGGAAATATTAAGTGTTTTCAGATTTATTGCAAAAATTAACATTAAAAAAAGAAAATTATTTGATTACAGAAATTCGTTACAACACACTCAAAAACTAATAAGTAATCCTGTTTATTTCTTGATAATGTAAAAAAACAAAAAAAAAACAATAAATTTCAATGGAGGAGATGTTCAAAATGCTCGCCGTGAACGTCTTGGCAACATCCTAATCTTAAATAGAAATTTCTTCTAACGTTACTCAACATCTCAGGCGTGACCGATCTAATCGCAAGCATTATTCGTCTTCTTAAGTCAGCTAAGTCGAGGGGTTTAGTTTTGTATACAATACTTTTGACATATCCCCATAAGAAGAAGTCTAATGACGTCAGATCAGGGGATCGTGCTGGCCATTCCATCGATCCTCGCCTCCCTATCCACCGATTTGGAAATATTTAATAACACTTAATATTTCCGAAACAGTTGAAGCTAGGTATAGGACATTGTACATGAAATATGTCTAGAATTTTCGGAAGAATCCAAAAATTGAATAATATACCAGGTGTTGCATTTAAAATAAGAAAGTTGGTATTGGCCACGGTCACATGACACCCTGTATAACAAGTTTTTGTTGAAAAAAATGCGCAACTAAAAATAACAATCGACGTGTCCGAGCGTTTTTTCGAACGCCCCCATTTATTTATTATCGAATTTATTCCATTTGGCTGATACACAAAAAAAAAACATGCCTTATGAGTTATAAAGCAAACTTTTTTTTTAATTGCAATCATAGTTCGCTTTGATATTTTTAAAAATGACATTTTTTTTCTCTTTATAACGATATAAGGAGTAGTTATACTAGGACAGTTCTAACGCACCCCCCGCAGAGATTTCGATTAAATTAATCCGCGTTTTCATCGAACTTTTGATTCGCGGATAATTGTCGCGATTATCCCATTACCTGCAAATTTCGCCGATTAGACGCGAATCCGTCGATTCCCCGCGAATCAAAAGTTCGATTAAAACGCGGATTAATTTAATCGGAATCTCTGCGGGGGGTGCGTTAGAACTGTCCTAGTATAACTACTATAAGGTTTGCTATACTTCCTTGCTTAAATGAGATACAGGAATATTCGCGTATAATTTGTGTAGAATTTCGTATAATTTGAATAGAGTTTCGTATATAGAATTGAAAAATTAATATAATTCTCATAGTAAGAGGACAAAAAAGTTTTCTTCGGCAGACTCTGTTTTTGCTACTCTTAATAATTCAAATAGTCCTGTATGTGTTTATTTGTCAAAGTAAGTAATAATTTTCGTAAAGTTAATTTTCGAAGATGGCCTTTATTTATCAAAGTAAGTATAGCAAACCTTGTATCGCTATAAAGAAAAAAATGGTCCTTTTAAAAAATGTCTGAGCCAACATGACATTAAAAAAAAGAATGAAATAAAACAATTTTACTTTGTTGCTTCCACTAACACATTTATTTTACAAAAAATAATTTAGTGACTGCAGTTTCGACTACTTTATAGTCATTGTCAAACTAAGTGACTTAGTTACTAAAGTGACTTAGTTACTAAGTGACTTAGTTTGACAATGACTATAAAGTAGTCGAAACTGCAGTCACTAAATTATTTTTTGTAAAATAAATGTGTTAGTGGAAGCAACAAAGTAAAATTGTTTTATTTCATTCATTTACCATGTTCCACAAAGTAACGGCTACCAGTATACAGTGATTAAAAAAAAGTATTATAACTGAAAACGGTATTTTTTTTTTCAAAAAACAAAAGCATATCTTGCATAAGCTCTTTAATCAACTCTTTCCCCATTTAACCGAAACTCTATTTCTTATGGTTTCCGATATCCCAATGCTTAAAATGAAAGAAAAAAAAACTCGCCCTGTATATTGAACTGCGTCCGTTATTTGCTTCATATCGGCCTTCTAGTAATTAACGTTATACGTCCGGGAACTCATATTTTACAGTACGAGTGAGACGTTTAAGGACGAGGCGGCGAAGGATCCGAGTCTTGAAACTCGAAACGTCGTTTTGTATTTTATTTCATTCTGTGTCAAATTTCGTTTTAAAGAGACTTTGAATTAATTTCAATTTCAGTTGAGTTTCACTGATTTTTATAGATTGCTTATAGGTTTCACTGATTTAGTTTTTCTATAACTCTTGAAAATGGTCGTGAGGGCGAAAAAAATTGTTGAGAAATCTTTAAAAATCAGTGAAACTCAACCAAGTGTTTTATTTTCCCTCTAATTCGGTTACAAATTATTTGTAATGAGCCACCAATAAGAATAGTATGATTTGTTTCTAGACTGACTGAGACTAATTGAACACCTTGCGATTTTGGCAATGAATATTAAAGCAAGCTTCATATAGATGTTTATATGGAAAAGTTAGTAGATTTTTTATAGGTTTGAATGAGTTGCAGTTCTCGCTGACTATTTAGGCATACGATGATTAACATCAGCTGTTGGATTTTTTTTTAATTCCTAATTAGGTCTAGTTATCGCGAACCGAACTTTTCAGTCGTCTACACAAACTCATTGACTCGACTGAATTATTTATACACTCTAACTAATTTGGCATTCGACCACTGATCTTGGCTATTGTACAACATAAATTTTTCATATGCCCATCTTACCTAAGATTTTTAAACTGATAGTTTTGACATCGTTTGTAAACACATTTGCAAGCACTTCCCTGCGTAAAAATGTATCTTTTACATGAGCCGAGAGGACTTCCAGAGTCTCGTTTTCGCTCGAAATTTGCTAAATTGATTCGTTGGCGAATGTTGTTTCAACATCTAAACCTTTAATAGTCTAGATATGTATAGAACAAGTGAGAAAGCCAAGCAGGGTGCATGTTTTTTGGCAGAACAAGAGAGAATAAGTAATGTTAAAAACTTTCTTTGGCCACTTACAAATACGTATAACTGCCGGAGAATAGTTTGATGTTATAATAAAATTATTTGTATTGAATTAAGGTTAACGCAGATGATATATTAAAAAAAGGTAACATTGGCAATATATATGACAGCCTGGAGGTAATGCACACCGAACACAAAGGGAGACGGCTGGATTTACTCGAAATCCTAGAAATTCGAAAAGCGGTCACTAATGGGGAAAACATTGTGAATGAACAATTAATCTTTGATAATACGCCTTTGTTATGCGGCATCCGTTCGGAAAAACCAAGACTGTAATTCATTTATTGCCATGTTGTAAAATTTTTCTAGCTTAGTATATATAGCACATTTGTTAAATTTTAATTTTAGTATCTCTGTACTCTTGAGAATGGTCGTGAGGCCGAAACAATTGTAGAGGTTTATTCTATCAATACAGTGAAACTTTAACCAAGTGTTTGATTTAACCTAATCATAATGTTTCACCAAGTAGTATCCACACATAGTTTCAATTTAATATATTGGATTATTTTTAAGCAACTTTTCGAGTTATACATGTTTTTAATAAAACAAAAAAATATACAGTTACTTTTTTGATTTGGTATCATCGCAGATGATATATTAAAAAAAGGTAACATTGGCAATATATTGGATTATTTTTATGAAACTTTTCGAGTTATACATGTTTTTAATAAAACAAAAAATATATACAGTTCCTTTTTTGATTGGGTAACGGTGCTCTAAAGCATGTGATGTCAGGTTGTTTTTTTTAGATCTATAGAAAATTCATACATTTAATTGCTAGCTCTGGTCAAAACACACAATATGATTTTTTTATCGTATACTGCGTATTGTATATTTGTTAATTTCGTAACACAATACTGTACGGATATAAGCCACTTTCCGGTCTCGTGTGTGGATATGAACTTTGCCAGGTGCCAGGCAACAAATATACCATTTGCTAATTTCGTAACACTATACTGTAGGGATATAAGCCACTTTGCGGTCGTATGTGTGGATTTGAGCTTTGTCAGGTGCCAGGTAACAAATATACCATTTGTTAATTTCGTAACACTGTACTATACGGATATAAGCCATTTTCCGGTCTCGTGTGTGGATATGAACTTTGCCAGGTGCCAGGTAACAAATATACCATTTGTTAATTTCGTAACACTGTACTGTACGGATATAAGCCACTTTCCGGTCGTATGTGTGGATATGAACTTTGCCAGGTGCCAGGTAACAAATATACCAGTTGCTAATTTCGTAACACTGTACTGTACGGATATAAGCCACTTTCCGGTCTCATGTGTGGATATGAGCTTTGTCAGGTGCCAGGTAACAAATATACCATTTGCTAATTTCGTAACACTATACTGTACGGATATAAGCCACTTTCCGGTCTCACGTGTGGATATGAGCTGTGCAAGGTAACAAATATAGCATTTGCTAATTTCGTAACACTATACTATACGGATATAAGCCACTTTCCGGTATCATGTGTGGATATGAGCTTTGTCAGGTGCCAGGTAACAAATATACCATTTGCTAATTTCGTAACACTGTACTGTACGGATATAAGCCACTTTCCGGTCTCGTGTGTGGATATGAGCTTTGTCAGGTGCCAGGTAACAAATATACCATTTGCTAATTTCGTAACACTGTACTGTACGGTTATAAGCCACTTTCCGGTCGTATGTGTGGATATGAACTTTGCCAGGTGCCAGGTAACAAATATACCTTTGTTAATTTCGTAACACTATACTGTACGGATATAAGCCACTTCCGGTCTCGTGTGCTGATATTAATTTTGCCTGATTACAAACAATAACAACCATATTCAATTAATGTAGATATAAGCAGACGACGTAGTGACTTTTGCGCCGTAGACGAGAAAACATCACACAAACGTCAAATCTACTGCACTTTTGACATTTGTACATTTTTACTTAATAAATAATCGAATCTGTTAACTCTCACATGTCGGTCATAGAAAAGTCAACTGTACTATGCGTGTGGATATAAGCCCATATCGCACTCGGCATTTGGGGAACTTGCCCTCGTGCGATATGGCATCATATCCGCACTTGTCATACAATGTACTCTGTTGTACAGAGTTTTATTGATTCGTATCGCAATTTATGTGAATCAAACTACTTTGCACAACCAAATTGTAACCATTATGCGATTATGCGACACGGTGCAATTCAGCAATCGAGAAACACTACAACTTTGATAGTATTTTTGTGTGTGAATCAGAGTGCAATAGCAATAATTGCCTTACACTAATTAACCGATATTTCCTTGTGTCGTTATTATTGCCCGGCATGCTCGTAAACACGTAGAGAACAATGGTGAGCGATGATATCTGCGATCGCCGCCTTCTGTTGCGAACGGGCAGACGGACAGACGAACTTCCTCTGAGTGGAACGCGCCTCGCGCCAGCGTACCTGACATTTTTGTAAAGACTTGCTTTATTAATTATATGAGGTCGCGTCGTCTTCGCGCGCATGCGTTCATTTATTTATATTGTTTATATATACTCGTATTATATATATATATACACCTTTTATCTGGAATTCTCGCCTTTGCCGGGATCGGCCATATTTCGTAATTAAGCTCTGGTCCAGACGACTGGCTACTTCCTGCATTATACAGAGATGCGAACGGCATCAATTATTTTCGAAAAGTCGACCGACGATCCCTTGCCATTATATTGCCCACTCGCATTGCTGCGGTGACATCTACCGCTTAAATTTGCAATTAAGACGAGTAATCAACAAAATGGACTCCCAAATAAACGAATTCCTTATGTGGAATGCACCTTAATCCGTTAGGAAGTCCGCAAGTGCAGACGCGGCTTAATTCATATTTATGCTGATTTCACAGCCCTGACCAGGTTGTTGCAATTTTCATTTAAATCTACAAGCCATTTTTAATTGAATAGATCAGTGTTCGCATCATTGTGATACAGCAACACACCCATGCACAGGGAGTGACATGTTTAAAGTGACGTTTTTAAATTACTGATTAAGTCGAGAACATCTACACCTATTTTGTTGTACAGTTCTTGCGATTTATCAAAATCAATATTTATTCTTTGGTGTACTTAAAAATAAAACGTGCCTACTCAATAAAACCCGATCAAGAAAAGTACAATTTTTTTCAATTGGCAAAAAGAGTTTGGTCAAAAACCGATTTACAAAAGTACAATTTTATCCAATTGGCAAAAAAGTGTCTGGTCAATAAAAACCGACCAAGAAAAGTACTTTTTTTCCACACTTTTCTTCCACATTTCTTCTTAGCAACCGTCATTCTCTTGTCAAACTTCAATCATTCAACTTTATTATAAATTTGATCTGTACAATTATGCAAATTGTAAAATGTTATCCCAGAAGAAGATGCTACGACTGGATATCCAACTGATCACCAATTTCTAAGACACATTTGTAAATGATTGTATTCGTAAAATTACCATATTAACCCAAAAATGATACAAATTTTCTTGATTAAAATTATTTTGTATCAAATTTAAAATTAACTTAATTTTTATTAAGTACTGGATATCCAACTGATACCCAATTTCTAAGACACATTTGTAAATGATTGTATTTGTAAAATTACCATATTAACCCAAAAATGATACAAATTGTCTTGATTAGAATGATTTTGTATCAAATTTAAAATTAACTTAATTTTTATTAAGTACATACACAAAAAAAATAACATGTTTCACACGTTAGTAAAGTGAATGCGAAATAAAAACAACGGTGCTCTCAGCCTTCAAATGTGCTTCTCAAGTCATCTACCAGCAACTAAAAAAATCCAAATCTCTACCCAATGGTAATTATCACGGTTACTTTGTGTACTTTCCACGCTGTAATTTTTTCAAAATGAGGGCATTCTTTTGTAGACACCCTGTATGTCTATTTATTGGATGCCAATTCTGTGCCTTGTGCATTTCTCATTTAATTTAATTTCTTGATGCATTTTTGTAATCGCTAGTATTTCAATGTGTGTCCGTTTTTCAGGTGCCTTAGATGAAACGAGTGGTGCGAGTCCTGTGAGCGATTCGAGCCGGGGCGACTCCGGCCTCTCATCGAAGCAGCGGCACCAGATGAAGCACAGGGAGCTGTTCCTGTCGAGGCAGGTGGACACGCTGCCGGCGACGCACATCCGCGGCAAGTGCTCGGTGACGCTGTTCAACGAGACGGAATCGCTGCAGTCGTACCTGAACAAGGACGATATGTTCTTCTACTGCCTAGTGTTCGATCCCACGCAGAAGACATTACTGGCGGACAAGGGGGAGATTCGTGTCGGTAGCCGGTACCAAAGTGACGTGACTTCCATAATGAAGGAGGGCGAAAGTGACGGTCGGAGCCTGCCCGAGCTCGAGACTCTGGTCTGGACACCGGAGCACAGCTTGTCGGACAGGCAGATCGACCAGTTTCTAGTGGTGTCGCGGTCGGTCGGGACGTTTGCCCGCGCCCTCGACTGCAGTTCTAGTGTTAAGCAGCCGTCGCTGCACATGTCGGCGGCGGCCGCCAGCAGGGACATTACGCTGTTCCACGCCATGGACACGCTGCACAAGCACACCTACGACCTCTCGGGCGCCCTCTGCTCGCTGGTGCCGTCCAGCGGGCCGGTGCTCTGCCGGGACGAGATGGAGGAGTGGAGCGCCTCGGAGGCCAACCTCTTCGAGGAGGCCCTCGACAAGTACGGCAAGGACTTCAACGACATACGTCACGACTTCCTGCCGTGGAAAACGCTCAAGAACATAATCGAGTATTATTACATGTGGAAAACGACGGACAGATACGTGCAGCAAAAGAGGGTGAAGGCCGTCGAGGCGGAGTCCAAGTTAAAACAAGTTTACATTCCTAACTAGTAAGTGATGCAAAATGATCCGTTTTCAAAAGCAATTTTTGGGGGCAATTCATTGTCTCGTTGGAGATTTCCCTCATTCGATTTATGTGTGTTCCCTAGTTTTAAGAACCCTGAAGCAAAATGATCCGTTATCAAAAGCAATTTTTGGGGGCAATTCAGTGTTTAGTTGGAGACTTCCCTCATTCGATTTATGTGTGTTCCTTAGTTTTAAGAACCCTGAAGCAAAATGATCCGTTATCAAAAGCAATTTTTGGGGGCAATTCATTGTCTCGTTGGAGACTTCCCTCATTCGATTTATACGTGTTCCCTAGTTTTAAGAACCCTGAAGCAAAATGATCCGTTATCAAAAGCAATTTTTGGGGGCAATTCAGTGTCTCGTTGGAGACTTCCCTCATTCGATTTATGTGTGTTCCCTAGTTTTAAGAACCCTAAAGACGGTCAATAATAATATTGTCATCAATATTGTCAATGATGTGACTTATTGATCGTGTATTAAGCGATTGATTGCTTGTGATTAGTCAATGAGTCACACTTCAAATGAAACCGTCAGTATAATTGAGTCTCCAGGCCACTTTACACTAATGGAAGGCACCTGCAGTATAACGACGGCCTGAAAACTGATTTGTAGAAAAATTTCATACACAAGAAGCCTCGCTGGTTGACCGATGCCTTGTGACGGGAGAAAAGCGGTTCCCTGGCAAGTGTCTGGGTGCCCCCAGGGCCCACTTTGATGTAAAAATATTGACTTATACATTATTCCATGCATGAACTTCTACCGCAGTTTAGTCATCAAAATGGTTATTAAAATAGTTTTGCAGTACTATGTAATGCCCAATGTTACATTTTATTCCAGAAAACTATTTTCTTCACGTAATTTTATATAAGGCAAGCCACAAATATACTTTTGTGCCAATAGAGTTGCGTACAAATATTTGAGCAAACTGAAATTGGGCATTTTACTAAACAAAAATAGAAATAAAACTATTTAGAATAAACCAGAAATCTAGTATTATCAAAATGGTAAATTATAACTGGCTAACTGCTAGTGTACACCATAATAACATATTATATTATACGAGGTGCATTAGAAACGTAATGTCTGATATTGTTTTAATGCTTTAATTGTTATTAATCAGGTGTATTGCATATCAAAAAAACGTTAACAGTAACGTGTTCGTTATGTAACAACATTACATTCAAATGCCAAGTGTACAATCAATGTACAAATTACTGTTAACGTTTTAACACCTGAATATTTGTTTATTTAACGATAGCCCATTTCTGCTGCTATAGCAGATGTTAGTTGTTTCTCCCATTGCTAAAACATGTACTAAATGATTTCCCAACAGCATTTGATACTTCTGCAGTACTGTCTTTATAGGGCTGTCAACTTAAAAAAAAATACAGTCATTACGTTTCTTCCACATATATCTGATTAAAATTTGGAAAATTCAAATAATAATCTACGAGTAACAATAATTAAAATGTATTCTGTATTAAATTAGAGTGAGCTAGAATGGTTGTCATGTGTTTGAATTTCTCATCGGTATTTTTTTCATTCTTCATATTTTAGAATCAACATTCATTCCACACAACTCTAGCTAGATTCTTATTCAACTTTTGTTATCTAATTTAGAAGCTTTCATAATGTATTATTACCAAGTAGAATTAATCATGTATGTATGTAAATGTAAATTCTAAGTTGTGATTTATACAGGGTGAACAACAAATATTTTCTTTAGATCTGAATCTATAACTTTGTCCAAGGAAGTGTTATTTTTTTCTTTTTTATTGATTGATTCTTTTCATGATATGTATAAAATCGTATATTTTATGTGTAATTTGCTACATTTCCAGTATTTTAATTTTCCAGCAATAAACCAAATCCTGCAGCGCTCAATAACAACAAAGGTGTCGTTAATGGCAGTAGTAATGGCAGCTCTGATACTCCAGTTTCATTAGGTGGCAAGGCTTGTGAATCTTGCAATGGTAAGTCTACAGTACTTCATTACTATTTGTAGGCTGAGAATTTTAAGTTCCATGTATTGTGACAATTTTTCAAAGACAAATTCAATTGATTACTAACACTACAGTCACACATTTGATTGGCAGAACTAATCACTAATGACGTTGGCATTTGATTGTGTATTCACTGATAAATCGATAATATTTGTTGAGTAACTGTTGACGGCTCTACTTTGTGATTCATTGTTAAATGGGTAAAATTAAACGCAGATTACTTTGTTTATATCACTTGAGTTTATTAAATCGTGACTATAGTTTCGACACAATTGATACAATACAATTGATTGTACGTTCGAAAATGACACGCTAAGTGTCGAAACTATAGTCACGATTTAATAAACTCAAGTGATATAAACAAAGTAATCTGCATTTGATAATATTTGTGATATAGTTCATTAAATATGAGTTTTTTCTTCTTGTTTTATTTTTTGTGATTGTTGTATGTGAAGATTGTCATTCTCAACCAATCTACACTTTCCTAATGTATGGGCTGCGTTTTTGTGACAACCCATTCTTAACATTATTACATTAATATTAACTGTAACATTCCATTTTCAGTGACTGTATCGAACCAGTGGTATGCGTGGGGACCATCACAACTACAGTGCAGGCTGTGCCAGTCATGCTGGCAATACTGGAAACGTTACGGCGGCCTGAAGGTGCCGACGCGCTACGGCGACTGCGAGTTTGACCTAACGAAGAAGAAGTCGGGCAGTGACGGCGAGGACGACAAGGTTACCTCGGCCCTCTCGCACAGGCCACACAGGTGCAACATAGGTGGGTGCGGCAAGGAGTTCAAGCTGAAGGCGCACCTGGGCAGGCACTACGCGACCGCCCACGGAATCATGGTGAGGTCTGGCTCGCCGAGGCCAATCATGAAGACGCGCACGGCGTTCTACCTGTGCACGACGCCCATCACGCGGATCTCGAGGCGGCTGTGCAGGCACATCATGCGTCCTCGGCACGCGGCGCGGGCCCCGTTCTTTGCCATAAACATACAGGCCGTGAAGCAGGAGTGCAGCGTGCAGATGACGGGCAAGACGCTGCTAGAATTGAAGCAGCTGCTGGTGTATAGGAAGAAGAATAGGGGCAGCGTGACGATGATAGCAAACAGGCTCGGCAATCCGGGAAGTGTTACGCCGCAGTGGCTCATACTAACGAATAAGGAGGACCTGCCGAAGCCCGAGAAGCTTTGGTTCCCGAAGCCGCCCAAGGCCCCAGATGGAAGTTTGTTGTACGAACGCGTTCCTAATAAACCTGAGGCTGAGAAGATCCCGTTGAATAACATGTCGCCATCACTCAAGCGCCGTGCGTTTGATGAAATGAACGGTGGAGTCGATAGTAAGTTGGTTTCGATTACATCGTAATTATGTACCCTCAGTTACAAGTAGGTTAGACTTTTAATTATAGGTGGATGCCACACCGGTTGTTGAATACATGCAAATTTTTCATATCACGTAGTAATTTTTGGAACTTCATAACCATAGTTTAATTTGTGACTCTCTAATTATTATATTTTATCTTTACTGGCTTCTATTCTGACCTGGATTGGGATGACGGTAAGTTGGCAATATCAATTCATAGACAGAAGGGTTTGTTGTACCCTTAATATATTCTGACGGTAGTGTCTCTTTTTTGTGTAGGTCCGATATTAACGGGACCACCTCCGAAACGACTCAATAAAGACCCGATGCCTACATGCATGACCCGACCCATACAGGAACCCATGGCGACAAACATCCCCGCTGCACAGTCACTGCCACGCCACTTCGCTCAGATCAACGGGAAACCCAAGATTGCACATATGACACGAACCGGATCGGGAAGGAAGCAGGTAATAAGCTGGATGGACGCACCCGATGATTTGTATTTTAGGGCAACCGATAGCAGCAAGTAAGTACCACTCTAAGCGTTGTGGATTGCGGGTTGTAATGTTATCTTGTGTGCCCTCAGAAAGATGAGGAAACAGATACCGTCGACGGAATTGAGGAGGATTGCCAGGAAACCGTGGCGGGCGGCAAAGGCAAAAGAGGAGCTGCAAGTGGTGGTTTTAGACTGAAAGTAAAATTCTGCGATATTGCCAAGTGTGTGATCATCATTTTAAAAACGGATAACCTGGTGAATCGCCCAACAGTAATACCCCGATATCGATTAGCATCTTGATATATTTATTTGTTTGTATATTTATGATTTATACAGTTTCCAAATGTGTTACTCTATTCTTTATTTTTTACCTTTTAATTCATTTCTTCGGTTGTATCATGTGTGTTGTACATATTATATATATATAGAAGCCGGTATTGCTGTTGCGGTGAGCAGTTTAACGATTGTTTGTTTCAAGTGTACATTTGGATATGTTTTAAGGCAATAACCCAAGTGTTGATTACTTAAGGCAGGACTAGTCTCAAGGACGTGAATTTTATGAACATCTCACAAGTGAAACTATGTAGATATCGTTTAATATATAAAATTAAAATTATGCATCGTGTCTCTTACTGCTTAGGGAGGATCATAATAACAGTTAATTATGAAACTTAGGATAATTTACATTTTTTTCATGAATAAAAAGAGATAAGCACCTAAACTTCTTTTTCATGTGTATAATAAATTTGATTAATTGAAATGTCAAGTGTTTTTAATAATTGCTACAACACAACAGAACACGCCATGAGTTGCACTTATGGTAAGTATTTTCAAAACATTATTACCATTACTTTGATCTTTCATTATTAATAATTCTCTTCTACATTTTCTGGGCTCACTTCTTAATGTTTTTAAAACACCATAAAAGTTAGAAATATTCAATGGGATATTCTTAAGAATCCGGTTTTAATTCTTATTATCAAATTTTGCTAAAACTTTATTGTTATATCTCAAAATCTAGCATATCACTACCACATAAAATTATTGCCAATTTGGTTAATCTCCAGTGCGATATTCTTGAGATATCTGCTATTTAGTATAAACATGTGCCAAAAAAAGCCTACTTCATTGCGAATTGGCACGTCGTAGATTAGCTCAACCGCAGAAACAAGTGCCTGTTGTGTGACATAGAAGCGTCCCTAAATTGGTCGCGTTCTTGCCAATAAAATTGTGGTAAAATCTGCAGTGATAATGGGACGAGTGCCGAAATCTCTTGAAATAGTGTCTTCCGCGTCTTTTGAGTGCATTTGTCGGGTTCGGGATAGTCGAAAATAACTTTAATCGCAAAGTTTTAGAACCCTCTAAATATTTTCATAACAGAGAAGTTTGCGGGTTGGCCGCTTGGAGGCGCAAATGTGCCAATTCCAGTGATCCAAAATGGTGGTGTTGTTTGAAATTGTTCTAATGCGTGAAATTTTGTAATTATGCGTGACATTACTATGCCAGCACAGGAGAATAGCAACAAAATTCTTATTTAAGGTAAGATTTGAACAAATATTTGGTGGAATATGTATAAAGGGCGAACAGCTAACTCGCTTAAAGCTTTGAGTGACTACTTTCTGCAGTCTAAAGTTTTAAAATACACTGTTATATGCTTCTACGCATTATACTTGCGTACTTGATAATCTAATTTTGTGTTATCGTTAATTATAGTAACATCGGAAAATACGTTTATACTTTGCTATGTGGTTTCTTTCAACGATAAACAATTATTGGTACTAGGTACAAATATATATATATATATATATATATATATATATATATATATATATAATCAATAACCTTTTACCGTAAGGTGTAAGGTGTTGTTGCTTGTATTCTGCGTAGTACTCATCTGTTTTCTTATTCAGGTAAGCCTTCCATTTATCTTTTTTTATTTTCACTTGCTCTTTAATATCCTGGTTCCACCATCTTGTTTGTTTCTTATTTTTAATGTTCATTATTGTGCCACACTTTTCTTTAGCTGTTTCTATAATGATTTCCATAAACTTTTGCTACATATTTTGTAGATTGCTCTCCTTTTCTTCTCTCAGCTTTGCTTCTAGCTTCCTTTCGGTGTCTTCTCTGAATTTGGTTGCTGTTACCATATCCTGCAATTTATTGGTCTTGATTGATTCTATGGGCCTCGGGTTATTACATTGTTTCTTGTAGCTTAGACGATATGTATTCAGGCATACTGTATACAGATCTGGCATCAAATTTTCAAATTTCCATTAGATAAATTTTCAGAAATTTCAGCTACTGATAACTTATACTGGTCAAATTGGAAAGTTAATTACTCAATATTCTCACTTATTTAAGATATACTCGTGGTCGAATTTTCAGAGGTTTTGTATTCAGACATACTGTATACAGATCTGGCATACAATTTTCAATATATCCATTAGATAAATTTTCAGAAATTTCTGTGACTGATAACTTATACTGGTCAAATTGGAAAGTTAATTACTCAATATTCTCACTTATTTAAGACATACTCTATGTCAACTTTTCTGAAGATTTGTATTCAGGCATAGTGTCTACAGATCTGGCATAAAATTTTCAAAATATCCATTAGATAGTTTCAGAAATTTCAGTGATTGATAATTTATACTGGTTAACTTTGAAAGTTAATAACTCAATTTTCTCACTTATTTAAGACATACTTGATGTCAAATTTTCAGAGGGTTTGTATTGAGGTATACTGTATACAGATCTGGCATAAAAAAATTAAAATATCCATTATCGAATCCCAAGCAATAGCTCACCTTAATATTTTTTTATCTCGGCAGTTTCAAATATATGTCAATTTGATATTGGTCAATTAAGATTGGGAATGTACTGTAGACTACTCCTGTAATTTAAAAAAAGTTATGCCTTTGCCTCATTTTTGGGAATTTCGAAATTAGTGAGTGCGCATCGAATCCCAAGCAATAGCTCGCGTTAATATTTTTTATCTCGGCAGTTTCAAATATATGTCAATTTGATATTGGTCAATTAAGATTGGAAATGTACTGTAGACTACTCCTGTAATTTAAAAAAAGTTATGCCTTGCCTCATTTTTGGGAATTTCGAAATTAGTGAGTGTGCATCGAATCCCAAGCAATAGCTCGCGTTAATATTTTTTTATCTCGGCAGTTTCAAATATATGTCAATTTGATATTGGTCAATTATGATTGTGAATGTACTGTAGAATATTCATGTAATTTAAAAAAAGTTAAGCCTCATTTTTGGGAATTTTGAAATTAGTACGTGCGCAGAAATTGATATATTTTTCAGTATCTTGGGGCCCATTTGAATTAACCGATTTGACTAGGCCTTTACAAAGGACTTATGTATGAATTCCTGTGATTTTCTGTGCTTTCGTTACTGAGGATGGACAATAACTTTTCAGGTTATCGAAATTGATATATATTTCAGTATCTGGGGGCCCATTTGAATTAACCGATTTGACCAGGCCTTTACAAAGGACTTATGTATGAATTCCTGTAATTTTCTGTGCTTTCGTTACTGAGGATGGACAATAACTTTTTAGGTTATCGAAATTGATATATTTTTCAGTATCTGGGGGCCCATTTGAATTAACCGATCTGACCAGGCCTTTACAAAGGATTTATGTATGAATTCCTGTAATTTTCTGTGCTTTCGTTACTGAGGATGGACAATAAGTTTTTAGGTTATCGAAATTGATATATTTTTCAGTATCTGGGGGCCCATTTGAATTAACCGATTTAACCAGGCCTTTACAAAGGACTTATGTATGAATTCCTGTAATTTTCTGTGCTTTCGTTACTGAGGATGGACAATAAGTTTTTAGGTTATCGAAATTGATATATTTTTCAGTATCTGGGGGCCCATTTGAATTAACCGATTTAACCAGGCCTTTACAAAGGACTTATGTATGAATTCCTGTAATTTTCTGTGCTTTCGTTACCGAGGAAATTTATTTGAAACGGAATTTTCTTCGAATGTGCAGAAGAATTGTATGCAGGTATACTGTATACAAATGTGGCATGAACTATACAAAACATCAATTAATTAATTTTTTTTAAATTCAAGTGAAGTTAAAAATATAAGTTGCGGATATAAAGACAATTGACCATATTGCCAGCATGGCCATATTCACCTTACAATTGAAAATATCAATAATCATACTGACAGGCACTAGTTTGAATATTTTGCTGTTTTTGCGCTACAAAATTTTAAATGTAGGTGTATTTCTAAATAATTTGCTTAAAAATATATGCAAATATAACACAATTTTGAATCGTTCGAAGTTTATTAATTAATGTATATATTTTAGTTTATGCGTGTTACTTTTTTTTAGCAGTAATAAAATTTTACAAGTCTGTGCCGGCTTATCTGCTTATCTGGAATGCATTGTGTTTTCGCTCGGCGAGCGAAGAATTTTGGCAAAAAACTGACCGATGCGGGGCTTCAGTTGGCCCGAGGGCCGAGCGGGGTAATGCGCACAACGCAGCAGTCGCCGGTGAATCTTCGACGCATTAACAACTCTGCATGTGCCAGGTCAATTATTCACAACGAAATGAATTAACGAAGTTACTAATTAATAATTTATTGTTTCAGAACGATTTCTGGAATGCGTCTTCAACATTCCGACTTGCGAAATCCACTAAAAACTGGAAGTCGCCCCCCAGGATCGCCGCCCACACACCCAATAAAGCCCAAAATCACCCAGAAGACACGAATTCGTCTGGAAGATGTTATTTAGGTAATAGCAACTCATTTTTTTGCGAAATTTGCGTGGTTTTCTGCACTTTTTAGTTTTTCTAGCGGTACATAAAATCACGTCTCATTTCCAATTAACATAATTTCACACTTCCTACATGAAAACCGTTTCTAATTACCCCAAAATTGGCTTAAAATCTAACTAAATGAACGATGAATATTCGAGAACATCGCGTTTTTTCCTGTCGAAAGCGAACCCATTGTACAGCGATCACAATGAATTTGCTTTGGCTGGGATAAAAAGTGACCCTATCATTTCAATAGGTTTAAAAACATTCCTGAAATCTTTGTGCGGCTCGATTAAAATAAATCGCGAACGTAATAAATGCAAATAAAATTATTCAATAATAATTAAATTGCATTTTAATTGTTTCCACTCGTTCTCAAAATCACTGAACTATTTTTGAATTAATTTCCAAGAATCTTTCTAACCTCTCATCGACTCGTGGTTGTGCAGCCGCGATTGGTAATCGCCCTTAAACCGTGCGAAAGAATACAAATTTTAATGTGTTTGTATTATTTTAGCACACACCGCTTGAATCAGTAAATGAATTATCATCAAGACCTGAAGTATTTGCTGCAGCGGCCACTGTTCAAATATTCATCGGACCCAATTTTGCTGCAGCGGCCACCATTTAAATTTTCATCGGAACCAATTTTGATGCATCAATTTACAAGTCTGCAGACTGATTTCAAAGGTAGGAATTTTCATTTCAACTAACCACAACTAAATCAATCTGCAAATAATAGGTACATAATATTTTGCCCAATCAATACTCATCCGAACAAACACTTAAACTGCTCCTTATTTATTAATTTGCATACCTACAAAATTGCTTTGAACAATAGTTATCCAATATAATTTCGTACACTTTGTATATACTTTTGAAACTTGCATTGCTAATTTTAAAATAAGCAGATACGTATAAATTGTCTGAGTCTTACAACATTTATTCAACTTAACTTTCAATTTGCCTTGAAGAAACAACCAAACACATCTCACTATTAAAATATTTTTTCATATTTTAGAACAACAGACGTCTTCATTGAATTGGAAAATGGACTATCTTTTAATGCAAAGCAGAACCGACGAGGTGAATTTATTTACCTAGCGAGGAACAACGATCGTCTTCGATGGTGACTTCACCAACTGCCGCTTCACAGTTTTGCAAATCGTCTGAATAAGGTAGGAATTTTTATATTTATTACAACTATAGTCCGTCCAATTTCAAGACGAAGTTAATATAAACATGTTCTCGTGAACGGTGACAGGGCCGATTCTGTCCAACACTAACAGTAAGAAACTTCACTTAGTCCGTGTAGACCAGAGGCTGCGGCAAGACCAATCGTATGCTTGTGTGGAACTGTACACGTGCTGATTCATGCACGTAACAAGTTTATATAATCTTCGGCTTGAAATTGGACAGAGTATAGTTATGAATAATGTTACTATTTAACAAATTTTCTGTATTACAAATTATTTGTTTTCTATTTACTAACATTATTCAAAACTATTAATTAGTGCGTTGATATTTTTCAATCTTCGGTTATGAACTTTATTTATATCCAAATGAAACACAATCGGGGGCAATATTTTAACAGTTGTTAATTTTAATTGTGCATGCATAAATGTTGCAATCTAAATACTTAAATTATATTTAGCGTTGTGCCGACTTGAATAATCGTATGACTCGAGAACTCGTAACTCGTAAATATTTCAACTTGAATGATTATTCTAGTTGGTCAACTCGAGTCTGCAAAGGCGAGAAGCGAACAGCTGCTGTTCATTTCTCACCTCTGTTGTCATCAGTGTTTGTTTACTTGATTTCCGACTTGAAGTCGATCACGTACATGTTATTCGAGAATACTCGGGGTAACGAATTAACTAACTTTTTTAATTTTCTCTAAATTAAGCCTTCTTTTAAAATCAACGATGCTGAATATACACGCGTTTTATAGTTACACACAAAAAAAGCCGCGTGTCTAAGTTCATCGAATCACCAACCCGCACACGATTAAGATGAACGCAAGCACACTCAGCCAACTCGAGTTACCGCTATTAATAACTCGATTTATTCGAATACAAGGACAACTCGAGTTGAGCGAATACATTTATTCGAGTCAGCGCAATGCTAATTATATTTGTATTCAATTAAGATTGATTCAAGGTCATACACACCCCTATACTCATTTTGACTGCTTACCACAATATTGCATCGCTTGCCCTACATCTGCCTTTATACTAATTTTAATGCTTGATCAGATTTTAGCATAACATTTATTAATTTTGTGTCCTAAACGAAGTAACATTCATACTTTAGCCTTCACATTAAATCACATATTTCAGAAACAACTCAAGTCACACATAACTGGTCTCAAAATAATTTAATAAAAATTAATTAGTCACGAACTAAGATTATTTCTGCGCTCAGTTGATATTTTCAGAGGGCCTAATACATCTTTTAAATATTAGAATAAGATTGTTTTTGCGCTCAATCGAAAGAACTAAATCTTTAGCGCCATCCTATGTATAATTCAAACAAGTATAACCAAAAGTGGACTTGGGTGTTTTCTAAAATCAGTGATTCTTGTATATTTCACTATTTTAATAGGTCTTCATGTTTTAGGAAACAATAATTGCTTCGTTGAATTGATAAATGGAATATCATTGGGAGACGAAAGTATTTGCAAGCTCTAGGACTGCCGGCACCGCAGAAATCGACATCGGAGCCAATTTCTCAGCAACGATCTTCAAAACTGCCAGTAGATTCTAAAGGTAGGAACTTTAATTTCTAATTACCCCAACTAGTTATGAATAATGCAGTGTAATATTTTTTCTCCGAGAAAACTGATTGTATCCAAGATTAGTTTGAAACATTCATCCAGCAGCCAAGAAATTGGCCTCAAATTACTAATTATTGGTAAAAATACAATAATTTTCGTTTACAATTTACAAGCATTATTCATAACATTCCGAGCGTCAATATTTTAATTGTTTGTTCAAAAATCTACCAGTATACAAATCAAATTCAATACTTCTTGTTATATTTTTCATATTATAATAACAAAATAAGTGGCCCAATCAAAATTATTTTCATTTGGGTCTATACTATTTGCACCCATTTCCACTACACAATATTAATATGTTTCAGGAAAACCACAAACGCCTTGGTCGATTTGGTGGACGGACTGCTGTTGCAACACAGAACTGGCATGAGTTTTGTACCTGGCGGAGAACAGCAATGTCTCTGATGGCTTCACTGAACCAACCATCGCCTCACAGATTTGCAGAACGTCGAGGGAATTATAAGGTAGGAATTTTGATATTTATCACATGTAGTTATGAATAATGTTATTATTTCACATGTTTTCTGTATTGCAAATAATTTGTTTTCTATTGACCAACATTATTCAAAACTAATAATTACTTGATATTTGCTTACGTTCTTAGTTATAAATAATGTTATTAGTGCCGAGATTTTTCTTGATTAAAAATACTTTGTGTTATATCGACTGAAATTATTCAAAATTTGTAGTGATATTTTCAATCTTCGTTCTTAATATTTGTGCTTAGGGTGTAAAAGAGGCGTTTTTGTCTGGTGTGGTTAAAGTTACAGCACTGAGTGCTACATCACACTTGAAGCCAAAAACGATATTACACCTTATTACACCTGTGCTACATAAAAAACTATGACAACTCTACATAGAAATTTTAGCATTATTTTATTGGATTAAAAGAGACTTTAAACAATTATGTTATCGATAAATGAGACTTCTTTCGTATTAATTTGTAATGGTAATATCCTTTGTAATATTATTTATTACATATACCCAATTATTTTTGTCTCGCATGGTACATAGAAAATATTTTTAATTGTGCTGGCGTTTACTTCGTGATACATTTTATCAATTATAAATAAAACAAGTTTCTTTGCCAGTATCACATAAATTTATTTGTAAACTTTAACTTGGTTTGATAATAATTACCTAAGTAGTCGAAACTATAGTCACAAATAAATTTATGTGATATTCACAGAGTAACTTGTTTTATTTTTAACATACAAAATATGTTGCACAAGGAAAACCTCAAGTTTGATAGCTTCAAATATTTTTCATCTTCATTTTGTCAGAATTAAACTTTTACACACAACGTCGTGGTGAGAGTCATATTGAAATGATTAAGATGAAACATCAAAAACTCCATTTTAAGGTTCCATTACAACGGCGAGAAATATACAAAATTCAATTTACCAAGACATACTCATGGTAAAATTTTCAGAGGATTTGTATTCGGGTATACTGTATACAGATTTGGCATACAATTTTCATAATATCCATTAGATAAATTTTCAGAAATTTCTGTGACATAACTTATACTGGTTAACTGGGAAAGTTAATAACTCGATTGTCTCACTTATTTAAGACATACTCGTGGTCAAATTTTCAGACGATTTGTATTCAGGTATACTATATACAAATCAGGCATAACATTTTCAAAATACCCATTAGATAAATTTTCAGAAGTTTCAGTCACTGATAACTTATATTGGTTAACTCGGAAAGTTAATAACTCAATTTTCTCGCTTATTTAAGTCATACTCGTAGTCAAATTTTCACAGGATTTGTATTCAGAGATACTGTATAAAGATCAGGCATAAAATTTTCAAAATATCCATTAGATAGATTTTCAGAAATTTCAGTTGATAACTTACACTGGTCAACTCGGAAAGTTAATAATACGATTTTCTCACTTATTTGGGACATATTTGAGGTCAAATTTTCCGATGATTTATATTCAGGTATTCTGTATACAAATCAATCATAAAATTTTGAAAATATTTATTAAATATATTTTCAGAATATTCAGATTACTTATACTGGTCAAATTGGAAAGTTAATTACTCGATTTTCTCATTTATTTAAGACATACTCGTGGTAAAATTTTCAGAGGATTTGTATTGAGACATACTGTATACAGATCTGGCATAAAATTTTCAAAATATCCATTAGATAAATTTTCAGAAATTTCAGTGACTGATAACTTATACTGGTCAAATTAGAAAGTTAAGTACTCAATTTTCTCACTTATTTAAGATATACTCGTGGTCAAATTTTTAGAGGTGTTGTATTCAGACATACTGTATACAGATCTGGCATAATTTTTTCAAAATAGCCATTAGATAAATTTTCAGAATTTCTATTGACTGATAGCTTATACTGGTCAAATTGGAAAGGTAATTACTCAATTTTCTCACTTATTTAAGATATACTCGTGGTCAAATTTTCAGAGGTTTTGTATTCAGACATACTGTATACAGATCTGGCATACAATTTTCAATATATCCATTAGATAAATTTTCAGAAATTTCAGTATTGACTAATTCATACTTGTCGTTGCATAAAGTTGTTAATTTTATAGTGCTGATTTTCTCACTTATTTAATACTGAAACTTTGTCAAATTTTCATGAAAATCAGCTTCAGGAATACTGAACGGATATCTGATAATTAATATGCAATAAATAAATTTTCAGAAATTTCACTATCTACTAATTCAATCTTTCATTGCATAAAGTTATGAAACTTATAGTGTTGATTTTCTCACTTATTTAAAACTGAAACTTTGTCAAATTTTCATAAGAACTAGCTTCAGGTATACTGAACAAATATCTGATAAATAATATGCAGTAAATAAATTTTCAGAAATTTCAGTATTCATTAATTCATACTTGTCAATGCATAAAGTTATTAAAGTTATAGTGTTGATTTCTCACTTATTTAATACTGAAACTTTCTCACATTTTCATGAGAGTTAGCTTCAGGAATACTGAACAGATATCTGATAATTAATATGCAATAAATAATTTTTCAGAAATTTCAGTATTCACTAATTCATACTTGTCATTGCATAAAGTTATAGTGTTGATTTTCTCACTAATTTAATACTGAAACTTTGTCAAATTTTAATGAAAGTTAGCTTCAGGAATACTGAACACATATCAGATAATTAATATGCAATAAATAAATTTTCAGAAATTTCAGTATTCACTAATTCATACTTGTCATTGCATAAAGTTATAGTGTTGATTTTCTCACTAATTTAATACTGAAACTTTGTCAAATTTTAACGAAAGTTAGCTTTAGGAATACTGAACACATATCAGATAATTAATATGCAATAAATAAATTTTCAGAAATTTCAGTATTCACTAATTCATACTTGTCATTGCATAAAGTTATAGTGTTGATTTTCTCACTAATTTAATACTGAAACTTTGTCAAATTTTAATGAAAGTTAGCTTCAGGAATACTGAACACATATCAGATAATTAATATGCAATAAATAAATTTTCAGAAATTTCAGTATTCACTAATTCATACTTGTCATTGCATAAAGTTATTGTGTTGATTTTCTCACTTATTTAATACTGAAACTTTGTCAAATTTTCATGAGAGTTAGCTTCAGGAATACTGAACACATATCAGATAATTAATATGCAATAAATAAATTTTCAGAAATTTCACTATTCACTAATTCATACCTGTCATTGCATAAAGTTATTGTGTTGATTTTCTCACTTATTTAATACTGAAACTTTGTCAAATTTTCATGAGAGTTAGCTTCAGGAATACTGAACACATATCAGATAATTAATATGCAATAAATAAATTTTCTGAAATTTCAGTATTCACTAATTCATACTTGTCATTGCATAAAGTTATAGTGTTGATTTTCTCACTTATTTAATACTGAAACTTTGTCATATTTTCATGAGAGTTAGCTTCAGGAATACTGAACACATATCAGATAATTAATATGCAATAAATAAATTTTCAGAAATTTCACTATTCACTAATTCATACCTGTCATTGCATAAAGTTATTGTGTTGATTTTCTCACTTATTTAATACTGAAACTTTGTCATATTTTCATGAGAGTTAGCTTCAGGAATACTGAACACATATCAGATAATTAATATGCAATAAATAAATTTTCAGAAATTTCAGTATTCACTAATTCATACTTGTCATTGCATAAAGTTATTGTGTTGATTTTCTCACTTATTTAATACTGAAACTTTGTCAAATTTTCATGAGAGTTAGCTTCAGGAATACTGAACACATATCTGATAATTAATATGCAATAAATAAATTTTCAGAAATTTCAGTATTCACTAATTCATACTTGTCATTGCATAAAGTTATTGTGTTGATTTTCTCACTTATTTAATACTGAAACTTTGTCAAATTTTCATGAGAGTTAGCTTCAGGAATACTGAACACATATCTGATAATTAATATGCAATAAATAAATTTTCAGAAATTTCAGTATTCACTAATTCATACCTGTCATTGCATAAAGTTATTGTGTTGATTTTCTCACTTATTTAATACTGAAACTTTGTCATATTTTCATGAGAGTTAGCTTCAGGAATACTGAACACATATCAGATAATTAATATGCAATAAATAAATTTTCAGAAATTTCAGTATTCACTAATTCATACTTGTCATTGCATAAAGTTATTGTGTTGATTTTCTCACTTATTTAATACTGAAACTTTGTCAAATTTTCATGAGAGTTAGCTTCAGGAATACTGAACACATATCTGATAATTAATATGCAATAAATAAATTTTCAGAAATTTCAGTATTCACTAATTCATACTTGTCATTGCATAAAGTTATTGTGTTGATTTTCTCACTTATTTAATACTGAAACTTTGTCAAATTTTCATGAGAGTTAGCTTCAGGAATACTGAACACATATCTGATAATTAATATGCAATAAATAAATTTTCAGAAATTTCACTATTCACTAATTCATACTTGTCATTGCATAAAGTTATTGTGTTGATTTTCTCACTTATTTAATACTGAAACTTTGTCAAATTTTCATGAGAGTTAGCTTCAGGAATACTGAACACATATCTGATAATTAATATGCAATAAATAAATTTTCAGAAATTTCAGTATTCACTAATTCATACTTGTCATTGCATAAAGTTATTGTGTTGATTTTCTCACTTATTTAATACTGAAACTTTGTCAAATTTTCATGAGAGTTAGCTTCAGGAATACTGAACACATATCTGATAATTAATATGCAATAAATAAATTTTCAGAAATTTCAGTATTCACTAATTCATACCTGTCATTGCATAAAGTTATTGTGTTGATTTTCTCACTTATTTAATACTGAAACTTTGTCATATTTTCATGAGAGTTAGCTTCAGGAATACTGAACACATATCAGATAATTAATATG
The DNA here is from genome assembly GCA_951805005.1 of Othius punctulatus. Taxonomy (NCBI): domain Eukaryota; kingdom Metazoa; phylum Arthropoda; class Insecta; order Coleoptera; family Staphylinidae; genus Othius; species Othius punctulatus. Next base: position 4,713,171 of record OX638139.1, on the reverse strand, counting down.
CAATAAATAAATTTTCAGAAATTTCAGTATTCACTAATTCATACTTGTCATTGCATAAAGTTATTGTGTTGATTTTCTCACTTATTTAATACTGAAACTTTGTCAAATTTTCATGAGAGTTAGCTTCAGGAATACTGAACACATATCTGATAATTAATATGCAATAAATAAATTTTCAGAAATTTCAGTATTCACTAATTCATACTTGTCATTGCATAAAGTTATTGTGTTGATTTTCTCACTTATTTAATACTGAAACTTTGTCAAATTTTCATGAGAGTTAGCTTCAGGAATACTGAACACATATCTGATAATTAATATGCAATAAATAAATTTTCAGAAATTTCACTATTCACTAATTCATACCTGTCATTGCATAAAGTTATTGTGTTGATTTTCTCACTTATTTAATACTGAAACTTTGTCAAATTTTCATGAGAGTTAGCTTCAGGAATACTGAACACATATCAGATAATTAATATGCAATAAATAAATTTTCAGAAATTTCAGTATTCACTAATTCATACTTGTCATTGCATAAAGTTATTGTGTTGATTTTCTCACTTATTTAATACTGAAACTTTGTCATATTTTCATGAGAGTTAGCTTCAGGAATACTGAACACATATCAGATAATTAATATGCAATAAATAAATTTTCAGAAATTTCAGTATTCACTAATTCATACTTGTCATTGCATAAAGTTATTGTGTTGATTTTCTCACTTATTTAATACTGAAACTTTGTCAAATTTTCATGAGAGTTAGCTTCAGGAATACTGAACACATATCAGATAATTAATATGCAATAAATAAAGTTTCAGAAATTTCAGTATTCACTAATTCATACTTGTCATTGCATAAAGTTATTGTGTTGATTTTCTCACTTATTTAATACTGAAACTTTGTCATATTTTCATGAGAGTTAGCTTCAGGAATACTGAACACATATCAGATAATTAATATGCAATAAATAAATTTTCAGAAATTTCAGTATTCACTAATTCATACTTGTCATTGCATAAAGTTATTGTGTTGATTTTCTCACTTATTTAATACTGAAACTTTGTCAAATTTTCATGAGAGTTAGCTTCAGGAATACTGAACACATATCTGATAATTAATATGCAATAAATAAATTTTCAGAAATTTCAGTATTCACTAATTCATACTTGTCATTGCATAAAGTTATTGTGTTGATTTTCTCACTTATTTAATACTGAAACTTTGTCAAATTTTCATGAGAGTTAGCTTCAGGAATACTGAACACATATCTGATAATTAATATGCAATAAATAAATTTTCAGAAATTTCAGTATTCACTAATTCATACTTGTCATTGCACAAAGTTATAGTGTTGATTTTCTCACTAATTTAATACTGAAACTTTGTCAAATTTTAATGAAAGTTAGCTTCAGGAATACTGAACACATATCTGATAATTAATATGCAATAAATAAATTTTCAGAAATTTCACTATTCACTAATTCATACCTGTCATTGCATAAAGTTATTGTGTTGATTTTCTCACTTATTTAATACTGAAACTTTGTCATATTTTCATGAAAGTTAGCTTCAGGAATACTGAACACATATCTGATAATTAATATGCAATAAATAAATTTTCAGAAATTTCACTATTCACTAATTCATACCTGTCATTGCATAAAGTTATTGTGTTGATTTTCTCACTTATTTAATACTGAAACTTTGTCATATTTTCATGAAAGTTAGCTTCAGGAATACTGAACACATATCTGATAATTAATATGCAATAAATAAATTTTCAGAAATTTCAGTATTCACTAATTCATACTTGTCATTGCATAAAGTTATAGTGTTGATTTTCTCACTAATTTAATACTGAAACTTTGTCAAATTTTAATGAAAGTTAGCTTCAGGAATACTGAACACATATCAGATAATTAATATGCAATAAATAAATTTTCAGAAATTTCAGTATTCACTAATTCATACTTGTCATTGCATAAAGTTATTGTGTTGATTTTCTCACTTATTTAATACTGAAACTTTGTCAAATTTTCATGAGAGTTAGCTTCAGGAATACTGAACACATATCTGATAATTAATATGCAATAAATAAATTTTCAGAAATTTCAGTATTCACTAATTCATACTTGTCATTGCACAAAGTTATAGTGTTGATTTTCTCACTAATTTAATACTGAAACTTTGTCAAATTTTAATGAAAGTTAGCTTCAGGAATACTGAACACATATCTGATAATTAATATGCAATAAATAAATTTTCAGAAATTTCACTATTCACTAATTCATACCTGTCATTGCATAAAGTTATTGTGTTGATTTTCTCACTTATTTAATACTGAAACTTTGTCATATTTTCATGAAAGTTAGCTTCAGGAATACTGAACACATATCTGATAATTAATATGCAATAAATAAATTTTCAGAAATTTCACTATTCACTAATTCATACCTGTCATTGCATAAAGTTATTGTGTTGATTTTCTCACTTATTTAATACTGAAACTTTGTCATATTTTCATGAAAGTTAGCTTCAGGAATACTGAACACATATCTGATAATTAATATGCAATAAATAAATTTTCAGAAATTTCAGTATTCACTAATTCATACTTGTCATTGCATAAAGTTATAGTGTTGATTTTCTCACTAATTTAATACTGAAACTTTGTCAAATTTTAATGAAAGTTAGCTTCAGGAATACTGAACACATATCAGATAATTAATATGCAATAAATAAATTTTCAGAAATTTCAGTATTCACTAATTCATACTTGTCATTGCATAAAGTTATTGTGTTGATTTTCTCACTTATTTAATACTGAAACTTTGTCAAATTTTCATGAGAGTTAGCTTCAGGAATACTGAACACATATCTGATAATTAATATGCAATAAATAAATTTTCAGAAATTTCAGTATTCACTAATTCATACTTGTCATTGCACAAAGTTATAGTGTTGATTTTCTCACTAATTTAATACTGAAACTTTGTCAAATTTTAATGAAAGTTAGCTTCAGGAATACTGAACACATATCTGATAATTAATATGCAATAAATAAATTTTCAGAAATTTCACTATTCACTAATTCATACCTGTCATTGCATAAAGTTATTGTGTTGATTTTCTCACTTATTTAATACTGAAACTTTGTCATATTTTCATGAAAGTTAGCTTCAGGAATACTGAACACATATCTGATAATTAATATGCAATAAATAAATTTTCAGAAATTTCACTATTCACTAATTCATACCTGTCATTGCATAAAGTTATTGTGTTGATTTTCTCACTTATTTAATACTGAAACTTTGTCATATTTTCATGAAAGTTAGCTTCAGGAATACTGAACACATATCTGATAATTAATATGCAATAAATAAATTTTCAGAAATTTCAGTATTCACTAATTCATACTTGTCATTGCATAAAGTTATAGTGTTGATTTTCTCACTAATTTAATACTGAAACTTTGTCAAATTTTAATGAAAGTTAGCTTCAGGAATACTGAACACATATCAGATAATTAATATGCAATAAATAAATTTTCAGAAATTTCAGTATTCACTAATTCATACTTGTCATTGCACAAAGTTATAGTGTTGATTTTCTCACTAATTTAATACTGAAACTTTGTCAAATTTTAATGAAAGTTAGCTTCAGGAATACTGAACACATATCTGATAATTAATATGCAATAAATAAATTTTCAGAAATTTCACTATTCACTAATTCATACCTGTCATTGCATAAAGTTATTGTGTTGATTTTCTCACTTATTTAATACTGAAACTTTGTCATATTTTCATGAAAGTTAGCTTCAGGAATACTGAACACATATCTGATAATTAATATGCAATAAATAAATTTTCAGAAATTTCAGTATTCACTAATTCATACTTGTCATTGCATAAAGTTATAGTGTTGATTTTCTCACTAATTTAATACTGAAACTTTGTCAAATTTTAATGAAAGTTAGCTTCAGGAATACTGAACACATATCAGATAATTAATATGCAATAAATAAATTTTCAGAAATTTCAGTATTCACTAATTCATACTTGTCATTGCATAAAGTTATTGTGTTGATTTTCTCACTTATTTAATACTGAAACTTTGTCAAATTTTCATGAGAGTTAGCTTCAGGAATACTGAACACATATCTGATAATTAATATGCAATAAATAAATTTTCAGAAATTTCACTATTCACTAATTCATACCTGTCATTGCATAAAGTTATTGTGTTGATTTTCTCACTTATTTAATACTGAAACTTTGTCATATTTTCATGAAAGTTAGCTTCAGGAATACTGAACACATATCTGATAATTTATATGCAATACATAAATTTTCAGAAATTTCAGTATTCACTAATTCATACTTGTCATTGCATAAAGTTATAGTGTCAATTTTCTCACTTATTTAATACTGAAACTTTGTCAAATTTTAATGAAAGTTAGCTTCAGGAATACTGAACACATATCTGATAATTAATATGCAATACATAAATTTTCAGAAATTTCAGTATTCACTAATTCATACTTGTCAATGCATAAAGTTATTAAAGTTATAGTGTTGATTTTCTCACTTATTTAATACTGAAACTTTGTCAAATTTTCATGAGAGTTAGCTTTAGGAATTCTGAACAGATATGTGATAATTAATATGCAATAAATAAATTTTCAGGAATTTCAGTATTCACTAATTCATACTTGTCATTGCATAAAGTTATAGTGTCAATTTTCTCACTTATTTAATACCGAAACTTTCTCAAATTTTCATGAAAGTTAGCTTCAGGAATACTGAACAGATATCTGTTAATTAATATGCAATAAATAAATTTTCAGAAATTTCAGTATTGACTAATTCTTACTTGTCATTGCATAAAGTTATAGTGTTGATTTTCTCACTTATTTAATACTGAAACTTTGTCAAATTTTCAGTAGAATTAGCTTCAGGTATACTGAACAGATATCTGTTTTAATTAGAATTATTTTAATTAGAAATTTTATTAATTGATAATACAAACTGGTCAAATCAGAAAGTTATATTTTCGATTGTTTAACTTATTTAGATCATAATCTTCCTCAAATTTGCAGAAGAATTGTATGCAGGTATACTGTATACAAATCTGGCATAAAATATACAAAATATGAATTAGATACATTTTCAAAAATTTCAGTAATTTATAATTCATGTTGGTCAACCAGAAAGTTAATACGATTTTCTTACTTATTTGGGACATATTCGTAGTATAATTTACAGAGGATTTGTATTCAGGTATACTGTATACAGCTCTGGCATAATATTTTCAAAACATCCAGTAGAAAATTTTTAAGACATTTCAGTGACTGATAACTTATACAGGTCAACTCAGAAAGTTAATAACACGATTTTCTCACTTATTTAAGACATATTTGAGGTATAATTTCCAGAGGATTTGTATTCAAGTATACTGTATACAAGATCTGGCATAAAATTTTCAAAATATCCATTAGATTAATTTTCAGAAATTTCAGTAACTTCAACTGGTTAACTCGGAAACTTGATAAGTCAATTTTCTCACTTATTTAAGGTTTACTCATGAAATGAGTGGCATGGAATATACAACACATGATTTAATTAAATTTGCAGAAATTTCAGTAATTGCTAATTCATGCTGGTCGAATCGGAAAGTTATATATTCGAGTTTCTCACTTATTTAAAGCATAATCAATCTCAAATTTGCTGAAGAATTGTACAAAACATGAATTGATTAAATTAAAGAAAATAAAGGTAAGAATATAAGTTGCTGAGATAAAGGCAATTGACCATATTGCCAGCATAGCCATATTCACGTTACAATTGTAAAATATCAACAATAATACTGATGGGCACTAGTTTGAATATTTTGCTGTTTTAGTGCTACAAAATCTTAAATGTAGGTGAATCTTCCAAATGATTTGTTTAAAAATATATGCAGATATAACACAATTTTGAGTCTGTTCGAAGTTTATTAATTAATGTATATATTTTATTTTATACGTGTTACATTTTTTACCACATGAAATTTTACGGGTTCTTGCAGGCAGCTGGCCAGCATTGTGCTCTCGCCCGGCCAAGGCTCTTTCCAAAAAACTGACCTTAGAGTCGCCCGAGCGGAAAGCGGGGCGTTGAGAGAACAGAGCAGTCGCCTGTGAATCTTCAACGCTTTAACACCTCGCACTTGCTAGGTGAATTATTCACAACGAAATCAATTAACGAAGTTACTAATTAATCATTTATTGTTTCAGAACGATTGCTGCGATGTGTTTCAACATTCCGACTTGCGAAATCCACTGGAAGCTGGAAGTCGCCCCCCCAATCGCCGCCCACGCACCCAATTGAGCCCCCAAATTTTCACAGAAGACATGAATTCGTCTGGAAGATGTTAAGGTAATAGCAATTGATTTTTTTGCGAAATTTGCGTGGTTTTCTGCACTTATTTGGTGCATAAAATCACTCCACATTTCCAATTATCATAATTTCACACATCCTACATGAAAACCTTTTCTAATTACCCCAAAATTGGCTTAAAATCCAATTAAATGAACGCGGAATATTCGAGAAATCGCTAATTTTCCTATCCACAGCGACCCATTGTGCTACACAATGGACTCTTTAGCTAGGCAAAAAAGTGATGTCTCATTTCAACAATAGCCTTTGAAAACATTCCTCAAATCATTGTTGAACTCCTTAAAATAAATCTAATAAATAAAGCCTCCCAATGGCGCAACATTACAAATGCAATAAAATAATAATAAATTACATTTGTATTGTTTATCAAAATTTGCACTCAAAATCACAAGAATATTAATCTACTTACCCAACATAATTTCTTATTTTTATACAGATTTTTAAAACTTTCATTGTTAAAAATTCATTTAAAATTAGTCTCATTACTTGCAAAAATTTTCCAAATTTAATTTAAAGATGCTTCGTAAAAAACAACCAAACGTATGCCACTGTTATAATAATCTTTAACATTTCAGACCAGCGAAACCTCAGTTGAAATTTGGTAAATGTGAGTCCGTTTAACCGTCGTGGAACAGAAATCGTCTCCGATGGTAACTTCACCGAACAGAAATCGTCGAAGGAATTATAAGGTAGGAATTTTTATATTTATGACGTTTCGTTATGAATAATGTTTTTGTATTGCAAATAACTTGTTCTTTATTAATCAACATTATTCAAAACTATTGATTACTGTGTTGATATTGGCTGCACATGCACTGAATGCGTTTCCGAATGTTGAATGCTGTATCGAACAATACAGCATTCAACATTCGGAAACGCATGGAAATTTATTTAACTGCAAGTTATTTAAATATAATTATAATAATAATTTAATAACAAACTAATTTTTACCATCAATTTTGCTGTTGTCTTGAAATGTTACATTAATTACGATCTGATATTCAAACGAAAACATAGAAACCTGATTTGTCGAAGTGAATTTTGCATTATTGGTGTAAAAATAATTCTAGTGGTGTGTACTCTGACCGCAACGGTATATAATTTATTAATTCAATTAAAATCGGATTCCTAAATTGAGCCGGGCTTGCAACAGTTATCATGTGTGCGATTACTAAGATCGCATACAAACGGTAATTGTTGGAATCTTCCAATTATAGGTGAGACCAGATTAACTTTGTAGAACCCATCGCAGTTATGTATCATAATTGATGTGACTAAATATTTTTCAGCCTTAGCGTTACAGACGTACAAATTATGTTAACATATAAATTTGCAAGTAACGGTGGTACAAAATATTTTGAGCCATCGATACTAACAAATAACTGCAACGGTTGTATCCTTACGTCTGCACAAAGTGTACTTGCAGACTTTTAAAATTTGCATTGCTAATAAATTTATTTAAAATTAGTAGGTACTTGCAAAATTTTTACAACTTTAATTTCAATTTGCTTCCAAAAAACGACCAAACATGTCTCACTGTTAATATAATTTTCAATTTTTCAGAAAAAATACCTTCGTTGAATTGGTAAATGGACCATCTGTTAATGCAACACAGAACTGATGTGAATTTGTTTACCTGCTGAGGAACAGCGATTATCTCCTATGGTAACTTCACCCAACCAACCGTCGCTTCACAGTTTTGCAAATCATCGGACGAATTATAAGGTAAGATTTTTTTTATTTATCACCTAGTTATGAATAATGTTAGTATTTCACAAGTTTTCTGTATTAAAAATAACTTTTTTTTCGATTGACCAACATTATTCAAAACTATTAATTAGTGTGTCGATATTTTTTTACTTGCCTTTATTGTTTATTTATATCCAAATTAAATTTAATCGGGGGCAATATTTCAATAGTTGTTAATTTTAATTGTGCATTCATAAATGTTGAAATCTAAACACTTCAATTATATTTGTATTCTATTAAGATTGATTCAAAGTCAAACGCACCCCTGTACCCATTTTGACTGGTTACCACAATGTTGCATTGCTCGCCTTACATCTGCCTTTATACTAATTTTAATGCTTGATCAGATTTTAGCAAAATAACATTTATTAATTTTGTGTTCTAAACAAAGTAACATTAAAACTTTAGCATACACATTGAAACACATATTTCAGAAACAACTCAAGTCACACATCTAGTTTTGAAATAATTAAATAAATATTAATTAGTCACGAACTAAGATTGTCTGCTCTCAGTTGATATTTTCAGAGGGTCCAATACACCTTTTTAATATTAGAATAAGGTTCTTTTTGCGCTCAATCAAAAGAACTACATCTTTTATGCGCCATTCTATGTATAATTCAAATACGTATAACCAAAAGTGGATTTGAGCGGTTTCTGAAATCAGCGATTCTTGTAATATTTCACTATTTTAATAGGTGTTTATGTTTTAGGAAAGAATAATTGCTTCGTTGAATTGGTAACTGGAACATCATTGAGAAACGAAAGTATATGCAGCCTTCTAGTACTGCCGGCACCGCAGAAATCGTCATCGGAGCCAATTTCGCAGCAACGATCTTCAAGACTGCCAGGGGATTCTAAAGGTAGGAACTTTCATTTCTAATAACCGCAACTAGTTATGAATAATGCCGTGTAATATTTTGTCTCCAAGACAAACTGATTGTATCCAAGTTTGCTTTGAAACATTCATCCAGCACCCAATAAATTGGCCTCAAATTACTAATTATTGGTAAATATTTATACCAATACAATAATTTTTGTTCTGCAATTTACAAGCATTATTCATAACTAGAAACATTTGGAGCGTCAATATTTTAATTGTTGGTTCAAAAATCTGCCAGTGTCCAAATCAAATTCAATGGACAATAATTGCTTTTATAGTCATATTATTAAGCGCGCTTTTAAATCAAACAATATACACATATCAGATTTCTGATCACTTTTGTTTTAAATTATTTGCGTAGGTACTTTAAGTAAATATTCCTCTGAGCTCTGAGCTTCATTTTTTCTGCATCAATAATCACCCAATTTCTTAATTTATCTAATCTAACGGTACAGAGACGGACCACGATTAGAAATAATTATTAATTTAATTGGGTCGCATATCATGTATTTTACTTGGAACACTTACCGTTTTGCTTCACTCAGAGCTTTGGAGGATAGCCTATAGTGTTTAAGATAGTTTGCGTAGGTACTTTAAGTAAATGTTTCTCTCTGTGTGTCCGAGTAATATGCTTGTGCAGTTTGTACAAACTACCCAATTGTTATCTTCAGTTATCTAATCTAAAGGTACAGAGACTGACTACGATAGAAATAATTGTTTAAAATGATCGGGTACCGCGCCGTGCTTCAGATCATTCATCTCTCCACTAGTTCATTTCAACCGCACTAACGTAACCAATACTTGGGCCCAGCTGGGGCTTGTCCAGCTATCTAACCGGACTGGTGTCTCAAGGGATATCGATTCGGCTGTTTTTACTGATGAAGAGATGATGATTTGCCACTCCTTCTGAAGCGATCGCAAAGACGTGCCGTTGTTCACAGGGAAGGCAGATATTCTCGTTACGGATTCAACATTTATAAAAGTGCAAAAGGCGCTAAAGTTGCAAAAGTTGCAAAAGTTACTGCTTTGCTTTACTCGGACACTCACAGGACAGCCTCCTTTCACACAATTTTTGTAGGTCACTATAAAACAATTGATCAACTTTTGAACAAAGTCGTAACCTCATAAAATTTTCATAATTTAAACTTTATTGATCAATTACGAGTATATATTGAAATTTTGAGAAGGCATTCGATTAATTTCTCGGCTATGAAGATGGTAGAATACTAGATTTGTTATCTAGAGATAGCTGGTGCGAATCCAGTTTGGGGAATTAATTTTCTGCGTACGTATTATTTCATTCAATTTTGCGCATTGCTTTCAATTAATATCAATACTCTTTGAGTAAACAGTAGAGTTGTGAGAGCTGTCGATGCAGAAATTTATTGATTATTAAAGTTAATTCTGCAATCATGAAGATGGATAAAGCTGGATTAAATTCCAGGCGTTGCTGGTTGAAACCCAGCTTGTAGAAATAATGATCTACGATTTAATGAATTTAACTTTCATTTAAAGCGCAAATGATTGCGCTGACAACATGTAAAAATTTACTCCTTTTAATGCCAGAACTCGGCGCTCAGTTTCACTTTAATTTTTTTATTAATCTGTGCTTATTTGTTTGTTTATTTTGTACGCTTAAATTAAATAATTTCACATAAAGATTATTATTGGCGTTAACGACATAATTGCACATTTTGTATTCGCACTAATGTGTTTTAGTCAACAGTTCATTTTTTTTTGCTTCAAACTTGCTTGGCTGTTGACATTCATACATTTTGTTCTGTTGTGAACCTTAATCACAAGTTATTAATCATTTAGTTGTTATAAAAATTCGTTTGTAAGTTTATTTCCTTTTAATTATTATAACAAAGAACCACATTATACAATCCTTGCATTTATTAATATTATTCACATTAAATATATGACGCCTCTGTCATGTATCTTATTATTTTACATATACATATGCTCCTCTCTGTTTCCGAGTAATATGCTTGTGCAGTTTGTGCATAATAATTTGCCAAAATTAATGTTTTATTGTCAATTTTTTGGGTTTAATGGTTATTAGTCGGTTCATATTAAAAACATTCATTTAAAGTAGTCGATTTTTGATTAGAAGTAGATTTAACTTGCCATGTTAAACTACCCCTCAAAAATTATCTAGTTTTTAAACATATTTTCAAATGCAACTTATAAAATGCAATTATTTTAAATAATCATATTCTTGCCACATTACTAGGTGTCATAAATACAATGAGAAATGCGATTATACATTCATGATACATGTCGAAAAGACTTTAGGTATTGTGTGAGTGTTGATGTTGAGACTGATTGTTAATTAGGAAAAAGGCGGCCGCCGACTTTAGCGTTGTTTAACACTATAGCAATTTACTTGCTTAATTTGTCTTTCAGAAGACTCCTTGGTGTGTATGCTTGTTGTTATGTATATATGATAGAACCAGTTGCTGGTTTGTAGGTTCTGATATCTTAATGATATCATAGGTGTAGGTACAATTTCGTCTGAAATTGAACCAGTTGCTGGTTTTTAGGTTCTGATATCTTAATGATATCATAGGTGTAGGTACAATTTCGTCTGAAATTGGTTGATGGGGTGGGATTTTCTTAGACGCATGTCTTTGATATTATATTTGATATTAGCTTACTCCTGCGCTTATTATATTCGATCCGTGTAGGAAACAAGTTCATCTTGTTTATGTAACATGTATGTAAACGCATTTCTCATTGATAAAATATTTTCCATAGTGTGAATAAAAGTTGTTGATCAATTTATATGAACCAATTCATTGCCAATAATCTATTCAAATTTCAATTAATATGTGCAAGAATTTATAAATCACAGTCATTACGCGTTATATTTTTATAATTTTTTTACTTTTTTAAATTATTTAGTTTGTATAACAAAACTTGTCTTACTGCAATATTTCAAAGCAGTAATGTGTCACAGTTAATCATATTAGGAACTTGTAATTCGAAATGTTGTAATTGTATTAATAGTACAAATGAATTTTACGAATAATTAATAGACTAATAAATATTCAATAACCAACAATTCATTTAAATTGAATTGTCATTGACGCTTTTAATTATCTACCAAATCAATGTAAGTAACACATTATTGATTAGACCTAGCTTGCATGTGTTACTTTATCAATAAACATTATAAACAATTAACAAAGCACAGAAATATAATGCATTCATTATTATGTATTCAAAGTTTCAATGTTTCAATTAGTTTTCATGGAGTGTTAATTTTTCCATGTTTTTTGTTTTAATAATATATCTTTCACCCTAGCCAAGTGTTGGAATGTATTATTAAATTTTTTGTCAAAAAAAAAAAACAGTGTTGGTTCAATTTAACACTGAATTAAATCGTGGAAAGCAATTTTTAAATTGCTGTGCCGATGGTTCTCAAAATTCTAAATTGCATTCATTTATTCAATTTAATAATTGAATGAGTTAATAATTATACAGAAAGAGAAGCTGGACAACTAATTCAATATAAACTAGATGTTTTGTTATTATATGAGCCAGTATAATAATGAGATTGATTGTTCTTGTAAGTTTAAATTTAATTTGTCGCTTAATAGACTAGCCACCTGTTAAGCATAGATTCACGCGCTTATCAATTGTTAATACAGTGAACTTACAGTTTAGATGGGGGGTGCAGTATTGAGTATACTAGATTAGGTTATAGGATGTATTCATTTTAGTCAACTTGGGGGTAAAGCGCACTTCAATTGTTTCTTTTTGTTTTATATGTATTTAGCTATAAGTTAGTTAACCACAAATTCTTGTATGTCTTAAATTTTTTACTGCTTCTCAGTAGTTTTTACCCAATTGTTATCTTCAGTTATCTAATCTAAAGGTACAGAGACGGACCAAGATAGAAATAATTGTTTAAAATGATCGGGTACCGCGCCGTGCTTCAGATCATTCATCTCTCCACTAGTTCATTTCAACCGCACTAACGTAACCAATACTTGGGCCCAGCTGGGGCTTGTCCAGCTATCTAACCGGACTGGTGTCTCAAGGGATATCGATTCGGCTGTTTTTACTGATGAAGAGATGATGATTTGCCAGTCCTTCTGAAGCGATCGCAAAGAGGTGCCGTTGTTCACAGGGAAGGCAGATATTCTCGTTACGGATTCAATATTTGAAAAAGTGCAAAAGGCGCAAAAGTGCAAAAGTTGCAAAAGTAACTTTGCTAACGTAATTAGTAAATTACAGACATACCAGTACTTGTGGTCACGCATAAATGAAATTGGACAGAAATCTGAAGTTGTGTATGTTGATTAGTTAGTTGTTTTGGCAGTTCTTAATAATCCTCGTACATACGGTTCACTTTTTGTACACCTCTTTTCTGTTTTCATGATCCATGCAATTGCGAGATGACGGTGAAGAACTTCTGATTGCCACCAACTTTCGAGGAACAAGACACAGGACTGGCTGGTAGCTGCAATGCAGACAGGACTCCACCCTTTCGTGCCGAAGTTGAAGTACATCAATGAACCCGCATCTTGGCAGATGAAGAATTGCAGTCGGATCCTCGAAAGACCTGCAGATATAAACGGTAAGTTATTTTCCTCAAATGTGCAAGCACATAGGAGCTGTCAACCGACTTGGTTCAATTAATGTGTTTATGCATATTGGTCACAAGAAGTCTAATAATGACGATATTACAAATATATTTTTTTAATCATTTGTGATTTTGGACGACAAGTTATATAGGAAAAATAATTTTATTTTACGTTATTATTTCATGACAGCTAAAATCTTCGTCAAGTATTCACAACACTACATAACTTGTTGTTAGTATTAATGCAATATATACAGGGTCCGTCATTTCACCTCCCGTTTTCTATAGCTCAGTTACTAATTGAGTTAGGATTTTGATATTTTGCAGGCCTTACTTACATTCTGGGGCGTATTTCAGGAAAATATTTTTAATTATACAGGGTGTCCCAAAAAAGTGTGACGTCATGATGATGTATATTTTTAAATTGCATGGTATATATTTTGTTGCTTATTCGGGTGCAGTTTATAGATGCCTACATACCCATAAAATTTTATTAAAAGCAACAATAAAGCCCAAATAAGCAATGCAAGTAAAGTCTGCAAAATATCAAATTCCTAACTCGATTAGTAACTGAGCTATAGAAGACGGGAGGTGAAATGACGGACCCTGTATATATACAGCATTTGGAATGAATTGTACTATATATATTCACGTAAAATTTACAAAAAGTAAGATCATTTCGGCTGCTGAATATTTGGATGGAAGTTCTTTTGTTCCATCGTCGCACACCTTAAATCAATTTTAAAAAACAAGAATTTTAATATGTTTGTTTTATTTTAGGGCTCTTCATATGGAATTGCAACAAACTTACGAAGAACCAGACCGAACTGGTAATTGCAGTCTAGACGGGACTCGACCCTTTCTTCCCGAAGTTGAAGTACATCAATGTTAACCAACAGCTTACCAGATGGAAGTTGCAGTTCTATCCAGAAAGAGCTTCGGATATAAAAGGTAAATTATTTGTATTTTCCTCAAATTTGCAATCACACAGGAGCTGTCAACGACTTGGTTGAAAAAATGTTTAAGCAGATCGGTCACAAGAAGGCTAATAATGATGATGTTACAAATATATTTTTTAATTATTTATAATTTTGGACGGCAAGTTACAGAGCATTCAAGAAAGCGGTGTCAACTCTTCCAACAACAAAGTTATGACAAGAAATCACATTTTAAAAATTCTGGTTATATTATTTGCTTGTATCCTAGAAAACATTTCTGCAACGCTGCAAAACATATTCGATTTGCAGCTTGAACAGTGTCATTTAATAGTATCCAGCATTAAAGTTGACATCACTTTCTTTAACAGTCTGTATGTACGAAAAATTATTATGTCATGACATCTTAAATTTACTTCAAGTTTCACAATATAAAATAACTTGAAGTTAGTGTTAACCATTAATGCAATATGTTTACGGCATTTAGAATTAATTGTAATATATTTATTCACATAAAATTTACTTAAAGTAACACAGCATTAATTTTGTTTAAGAATTCCGGTTTAAACTTGTCCATTACGAATAACATTTTCATTCAGTGATATATTGCATTAAACGAAAGAAATTTATAAATCCTTTTACTATTTGAATGATATTTATTCATTTCGTAGCAGCATGAATTGTATTGTATTTACTCTAGACAAACCGTAACTCTGTATAAATAGTTTAGGCCAGTGGTTTCGAAACTTTTTCCGCTCACAGCGCCCTTTTTGAACTAAGGTTTTTCCAAACCTTCTCTAAGTTATATCATGACTACCTGTAATGGATCTTTTAAATATGTTATTTGGTGTTATTGAAAGCCATCTCATTGTAAATGATGTCAGTCTGCAAAATACCCGGGTTAATTTTTCTCTTAGTTTATTCAACTTAATTATAAACCTTTTGCAATATTCTGCGTGGCACCCCTGGAAAGACGGCTCTCCGGGGTGCCCCGACGCACACTTGGGGAACCACTGGTTTAGGCAATACCTTGGTATGGTTTATTAATATTTGTTTGATACTAGCAGTGAAAGGATTTATATTCTTAACATTTTCGCAATCTAAAATTTAATGTATTTTTAGCTAATGGGCTTTTGCTGGAACTAGAATATCTGCAGGTGGATGACTACGATGACACTACTTCAACTTCCGATTACGATGCACTCGGATCTTGAACAACGTGGGAACCTAGATGACTTTGGATAGAAGACATCGGATCAAGAACATCGCTGAGGAGACTTTAGAAAATAGTTTAGCTGTAACCAAGTGATAAACTATTTTAGTATTGCATTCATATATGGCATTAAGTGTTCTTGAAATCACCATGCAATAATAATTAATTAGTTATAGATAAATAGACAATTCTTTGTTTATTACTTGGTTGTAGCTCGAAACTTATCCACACAAACTAATTATATGTAGATTTAACTCATAATATAGAGATAATAAGATATAATTCGTAATACAGAGATACTTGACAACATGAATTAGATTTTGTGGATAAGTAATTTTATTAATAGAATTAAATAATTTTAAGTGTAGGTATCCCCAAACTTGCGTAACCAACGACCTTTGTAATTTGCAGTTGCGTATGAAGGGTGGAAATTGCCAGAAAACTGCATTTCTCTTCATAACCATACACCTCAAACACACCCTTTGTTTTTATATTCGTTCATAATTTTTTTTTTTTTATATAAAGTGTTGTACTTATGCAATTTTCTAATTCGACTAACTTAAAATTCAAGTTATTTAAAAGTTTACAGAACTCAATAGTTACGTAACTTGGGGGCATGCCTGTATGTAGTAATGTTTTGATGACGCAATAATATTTAAAAAATTGATTCCTATCCCGTCCCAAATATATTTTTTTATTTATTCAAATGTTAATAACCCTGATGTGATTTTAAGATTCCAAATTTGTTTATCTGATTTTGATTAATGGTTGTCCAACCATATTACTTTTCATGCTTCAGACAATTTCAAAATTGTCTCTTCTTAAATGTAATTAAATTCCACATTTAGTCAATCGTTTGACCTTACTTTTTAATACGAATTCAATTGTATTTTGCAAGGGTTATTGATGTTTGAATATTTGATTCGTAATGTGACTTGGTACATATAAATATTTTTTAAGATTCTCTAAGCGCTATTTGTTCCGATTTTAAAATTATTTGCGAAGGTACTTATAAGTAAATGTTCCTGTGTTTCCGAGTAATATGCTTGTGCAGTTTGTACAAACTACCCAATTGTTATCTTCAGTTATCTAATCTAAAGGTACAGAGACGGACCACGATAGAAATAATTGTTTAAAATGATTGGGTACCGTGCCGTGCTTCAGATCATTCATCTCTCCACCAGTTCATTTCACCGCACTAACGTAACCAATACTTGGGCCCAGCTGGGGCTTGTCCAGCTATCTAACCGGACTGGTGTGTCGAGGGATATCGATTCGGCTGTTTTTACTGGTGAAGAGATGATGATTTGCCACTCCTTCTGAAGCGATCGCAAAGAAGTGCCGTTGTTCACAGGGAAGGCAGATATTCTCGTTACGGATTCAACATTTCAAAAAGTGCAAAAGTTGCAAAAGTTACTGCTTTGCTTTACTCGGCCACTCACAGGACAGCCTACTTTCACACAATTTGCTATCAAACTAACAGATATTCTCGTTACGTATCGCGGAATTTAGTTAAAACCATGCTTTGTTTCACTCTGAGCCTCCAAGGATAGATTTCAAGCGCTATAGGCTCCGATTTTGAATTTAGTCGAAATATTTTTCGTTTCATTCCAGATTGTGATTATACATCTAGTATATATACATAGATATATAATTATTATTAATGAATTGGCAAAAATACCGCTTTGAGAATCGTGATTTAAGGATTCAGAGTTTTAGATTCGGTCCTAATATTTAGAATTCCTCAGTGTTTTTTTTTAATCATTTTTTTTTTACCTTAGTCAATTTTTTGCCCGATTTTATTTTAAGCCAAGTCAATTTTTTTTATCAAATTTAATTTTAAATCAATTTTTTCTTAAACCCAAGCAAATTTTTTATCCATTTATTTTTTCATCAATTTTTTAAATAAATTGTGTAATTTATGAATTATCCGTGGAGTAGTTATTGGTAAGTGCGATTCATTTGTGTTTTAGAGAACAGTGCAGAGAGCTTGAACAGCATTTAAAGATTTGTTTCAATATATCGCATTACTATTTAACTACTCCACTGGCTATAGCATTTAACCATTAGTATAGTATAGGTTTAAAGGTGGTAACAGTTTCAAAATGATTACATTCTTAATCTACTGATTGATTTTCATTTCAATTAAATGATCATTCAGGTCATTATAGCAATAGTAGAAAGTGCCAAAACATTAGCGTTGCATCATTTTGCCTAAATAGTCAGATAGGGATAAAAAGGCGGCCGCCGCTTTTAGCTCTTTTTTAGTTTGGTGTGTGTGCATTGATTTCTATGATTTGTCTCTGTGTGCTGGTGTTTCGTACGCTTGTGGTTCGTATGCTTGTGATATCGTCTGATTTCTGGTGGGAAGGGTTGGGCGTCGTATTTCAATTACGGCATCGGATGCAACGTTAAACTGAAAGCACTTTTTATTATATTTTTATAGAATTAATTGGCTTATCATTTAAAGTTTTATAACTTTTATTGCAATTAAATTGCGAAGATTCAGATTAAATTTTAAATTGCAAGATTAAGAATGAGAATGTTTTTTGAAATCGTAGTACAGTATTCATATGATAGTATTTGTATCGGTATCTAAAGGATTATGTGGCAATCCAGCTTATGATGATATCCTGGCGATGCTGATTTGAGCTTGCGTTAATCCTGGCAATGATGACAACATTCGCCAGCCTTAACTGATGCTGCTTGCGCTAATCCTGGCGATGCCGATTAATCCTGCCATACTGAATACTGACGCTGCTTCCGCTTGCGTACGTACAAAAACAAACTTTTTGGTTTATTGCAGTATCGTTATCAATTCGGTCAACTACACAAACTACCCTGTGAAGTTTGTGCGGTAGACTATATTGATCACGAATGTGCAATAAAGCAAAAGCGAAGTTTTTGGGTGTACAGCCACGGACTCTCAGAATGACGCGTCCGTCCGTCCGAACAATATTCTATCCTTGTCTACCCCGTGCCCCTACTGTACGGGACCAGACAAGTATAGCAAACTGCTCGGATGGACAAGCGCGTCATTCTTATCGTCCATGGCTGTACAACCTACTGAGTTACCACGACGATTTGCATTTGTATTAAATAAAATGCGGAAAGACTCCATGTGGGGTCCTAGCTCAATAAATATCGTTGCTCTAAAATGATCGTAGCGCAATAAAGTTCGTACCCGAATATAGACGTAACGCTATAAATATCGTACCCGAATCAAAATTGTAGCCCAATTAAATCGTAGTCCAATAAACATCATACCCAAATAAAGATAGCAGCGCAATAAAGGTTGTAACCGAATAAATATAAAATCGTACCCCATAAATATTCTAGCCAAATAAAGATCGTTTAGGTTAGGTTTTCGCACCCGAATATAAATCGTAGTTTTGTTAAGGCAGATTCATAGATTCCTTACGTGGCAATGCTACGCTGTGACAATGCTATCGCTGTAGGCATTTTCAACGTGCATTAAACGCTGTTGAAAATTGAAAATGCCCGTAGCGATAGCATTGTTGCGTCGTGTATAAATCAATGATTCGGCCTTTAAGATTGTCCAATAGACATCGTATCTGAATAAAGGTGGTGCAATAAGGGTTGTCACCCAGTAAAGATCGTATACTTATAAACGATCTTTATTTAGCGACAATATTTATGTGTATTTAAGTTTAGGTTGTACCGCACTGAATAAAATTCATTTTCACAAGTATATTTGAACGGCATGTAAGGCCTAGGGTACGATTCAAGCAGTAAGCGGCGCAGGTGACCGACAAAACAAGCGTTTTGTTCATAATTTGAATGCACGTGCTGGAAAAACTGCTGCTACTACACCGCTGCTCCTAGCCTTTAATATTCGCGTCCTCTCACCGCTTGCATCGTACCCGAGGCCATCAATAGTTCGTCGTGCCATAAATACCTTGCCTAAATGAAGATTGTGTCCCAATTAAATCTTAATCCAATAGACATTATACCCTTTAATCACACCCTTATAAACATTGTAGGTAAATAAAGATCGTTTATATGTATTTAAGGCTAGGTTGTACCGAACTGAATAAAATTCATTTCCCCAGGTATCTTAGGACGGTATCTAAGGCCTTGGGTACACTTCAAGCTTTACACTTGTCGCTCACTGCTGCTCCTAGCCCCCATTAATATTCGCGGCCTGTCGTCGCTTGCATCGTACCTGAGGCCATCGATAGATCGTCGCGCCATAAATATCTTGCATAAATAAAGATTGTAACACAATTAAATCTTAATCCAATAAACATTATACCCTTTAATCGCACCCTTATAAACATTGTAGGTAAATAAAGATCGTTTATATGTATTTAAGGCTAGGTTGTACCGAACAGAATAAAATTCATTTCCCCAGGTATTTTAGGACGGTATGTGAGGCCTTGGGTACGATTCAAGCTTTACACTTGTCGCTCACTGCTGCTCCTAGCCCCCTTTAATATTCACAGCCTCTTATTGCTTACATCGTACCTGAGGCCATCAATAGATCGTTGCGCCATAAATATCTTGCATAAATAAAGATTGTAACACAATTAAATCTTAATCCAATAAACAATATACCCTTTAATCGCACCCTTATAAACATTGTAGGTAAATAAAGATCGTTTATATGTATTTAAGGCTAGGTTGTACCGAACTGAATAAAATTCATTTCCCCATGTATTTTAGGACGGTATGTAAGGCCTTGGGTACAATTCAAGCTTTACACTTGTCGCTCACTGCTGCTCCTAGCCCCCTTTAATATTCACGGCCTCTTATTGCTTACATCGTACCTGAGGCCATCGATAGATCGTTGCGCCATAAATATCTTGCATAAATAAAGATTGTAACACAATTAAATCTTAATCCAATAAACATTATACCCTTTAATCGCACCCTTATAAACATTGTAGCTAAATAAAGATCGTTTATATGTATTTAAGGCTAGGTTGTACCGAACAGAATAAAATTCATTTCCCCATGTATTTTAGGACGGTATGTAAGGCCTTGGGTACAATTCAAGCTTTACACTTGTCGCTCACTGCTGCTCCTAGCCCCCTTTAATATTCACGGCCTCTTATTGCTTACATCGTAATCGTACCTGAGGCCATCGATAGATCGTTGCGCCATAAATATCTTGCATAAATAAAGATTGTAACACAATAAAATCTTAATCCAATAAACATTATACCCTTTAATCGCACCCTTATAAACATTGTAGCTAAATAAAGATCGTTTATATGTATTTAAGGCTAGGTTAAAGCATAATCTAATCGATGTTAACGTTCTTTGATATGCAATACACCTGAATAAATTGTATGTAATAAACAAAGTAAAACTTGTGTAAATAAAGGAGTTTATAAAATATATTGTGTATAACTTAATATGTGTGCGTTTTCTTTCTACCCGGTGCCTCTACCTGGTGCCTTCACTAAAGTTAGATAGATAGATAGTTAGATAGGGATTCTAGAAAGGGAGATATGAACAGGGCATTAACATTTTCGGGCAGTTCTCGGTGGTAAATTTTTACAAGTCCCTTTACCCGGCGCCTCCACTAGATTCCACATTTTCGGTGGTAAATTTTTACAAGTCCATTTACCCGGCGCCTCCACTATTTGACTTGTAAAAATTTTGTGATAAAAAAAATTGTAAAAGAATGCCTGTTTTTCGTATATCTCCTTCCCCCCTCCCTCGCTGCCGAATCTCATCCCCACTAATTAATTTTTCCAATTTTCCGCCCCCGCATCGCTGCTACCACCGCTTCCGCCACTCCCGCTGCTTCCCCACCACCGGCGTTTCCGGCGCTCCCACCGGATCGCTGCCCTGCCCCCCGCTCCGGGCCGCTGCCCCATCCCGCCGGGTCCCTGCCGGGCCCCCGGCTGCTCCCTTCCGACGCTCCCCGGCGCTGCCACCATCGCAGCCACGGCTGCACCCGCCACCGAATCCCTGCCGCACCCCCCGCTCCAGCATCGCTGCCCCCGGCGCTGCCACCATCGCAGCCCCGGCGGCACCCCTGCCGGTCCGCAACCCGCCGCAATTTTTATTCGGCCGGCTGGGATTTGAACGCGGGTCCGCTGCAGCGATCGGGGGCCAACCCATCGCTGAAGCGGCGTACGCTACCGAGCCATGGAAATCCATCGACCAAAATCTTCATCTCTTCTTACAGATTCGCGATAAGCGCCCGTGAGTGCGAGAAGGTAAGTAGACCCGGCCAACGAGTGGAAGTGAGACGGGACGATTTGCCTCGCGATTACTATAATATTGTATACTATAGTATACAATAGAATATCGGTGGGGGTATCTAGGGGTATAGATGTGGGGGGTGGGCAATATGCACCTGCTAGGTACCACGTACCTAGCAGGTGCCCACCCCCCGCCCAGGTGAGAAGCTTAAAAAACGCGCGTCAGGCGTCAGGCGGGCGGGCGTCGCGACGCCCGTGTGTGCGCCCACACACACACACGCACGCACACGTCATGTGACGCGCGTTTAAGCTTCTTTCCTGGAGCTCGACCGGTAGAAATTTTTCTATAAATCCAGTAGGGGTCCGTAGGACCCCTACTGGATTTATAGCAATATAGATATACTATATGTTTATATTACATTATATATACGCGCGCGCGCGCGCGAGGCTAAATTTTGCGGGTATTCGGGCTGTGGACACCCTGTATATATCGATTTTCGTGGGTTGCAAAATTCATCACTTTTTGGATCACCCTGTATATCGATTTTTGCGAGAAGCAAATTGATATATACAGGGTGGGTCGAAATATTTTTAAAGTTTTTGGATCACCCTGTATATTGATTTTTGCGAGGAGCAAATCGATATATACAGGGTGAGTCGAAAATATTTTAAAAGTTTTTGGATCACCCTGTATATTGATTTTTGCGAGGAGCAAATCGATATATACAGGGTGAGTCGAAAATATTTAAAAGTTTTTGGATCACCCTGTATATTGATTTTTGCGAGGAGCAAATCGATATATACAGGGTGAGTCGAAAATATTTCAAAATTTATGTAACGCCCTGTATATTGATTTTAGCGAGGAGCAAATTGAGATTATGTAGGCGAATATATTCGATTTACATTGAGTGGGCACTAAGAATAAAAGATCTCTTTGACCTCCTGTGATCCTGGTACGAAATCCGAAAATTATAAAATATGTAGACGAAAATTTTCTATTTACATTGAGTGGGCATTATGAATAAAAGATCTCTTTGACCTCCTGTGATCCTGGTACGAAATCCGAAAATTATAAAATATGTAGACGAATATTTTCGATTTACATTGAGTGGGCACTAAGAATAAAAGATCTCTTTGACCTCCTGTGATCCTGGTACGAAATCCGAAAATTATAAAATATGTAGACGAATATTTTCGATTTACATTGAGTGGGCACTAAGAATAAAAGATCTCTTTGACCTCCTGTGATCCTGGTACGAAATCCGAAAATTATAAAATATGTAGACGAAAATTTTCGATTTACATTGAGTGGGCACTATGAATAAAAGATCTCTTTGACCTCCTGTGATCCTGGTACGAAATCCGAAAATTATAAAATATGTAGACGAATATTTTCGATTTACATTGAGTGAGCACTATGAATAAAAGATCTCTTTGACCTCCTGTGATCCTGGTACGAAATCCGAAAATTATAAAATATGTAGACGAAAATTTTCTATTTACATTGAGTGGGCATTATGAATAAAAGATCTCTTTGACCTCCTGTGATCCTGGTACGAAATCCGAAAATTATAAAATATGTAGACGAAAATTTTCTATTTACATTGAGTGGGCATTATGAATAAAAGATCTCTTTGACCTCCTGTGATCCTGGTACGAAATCCGAAAATTATAAAATATGTAGACGAATATTTTCGATTTACATTGAGTGGGCACTAAGAATAAAAGATCTCTTTGACCTCCTGTGATCCTGGTACGAAATCCGAAAATTATAAAATATGTAGACGAAAATTTTCTATTTACATTGAGTGGGCATTATGAATAAAAGATCTCTTTGACCTCCTGTGATCCTGGTACGAAATCCGAAAATTATAAAATATGTAGACGAATATTTTCGATTTACATTGAGTGGGCACTAAGAATAAAAGATCTCTTTGACCTCCTGTGATCCTGGTACGAAATCCGAAAATTATAAAATATGTAGACGAATATTTTCGATTTACATTGAGTGGGCACTAAGAATAAAAGATCTCTTTGACCTCCTGTGATCCTGGTACGAAATCCGAAAATTATAAAATATGTAGACGAAAATTTTCGATTTACATTGAGTGGGCACTATGAATAAAAGATCTCTTTGACCTCCTGTGATCCTGGTACGAAATCCGAAAATTATAAAATATGTAGACGAATATTTTCGATTTACATTGAGTGGGCACTATGAATAAAAGATCTCTTTGACCTCCTGTGATCCTGGTACGAAATCCGAAAATTATAAAATATGTAGACGAAAATTTTTGATTTACATTGAGTGGGCAGTATGAATAAATGATATCTTTCGACACCTGTGACCCTGGTACGAAATCCAAATATTATAAAATATACTGCCCACTCAGTTTGAATCGAAAATTTTCATAGTACTAGTGCTCACCTGAATTGCAGTTGAAGCTCTTTAACTGGAGAAGAATCTGGAATGACGTAAGCTGTTTCGTCCTCATAGGACTCATCAGCGCAGCTTTATCATAAGATATTCATATCGAATGTCAAATGATCATCTACGGACAGCTCTTACACTTACCTCAATAAAAGGAAAACTTGTGGAAATAAAGAATTATCCATCCCGCAGTATAACTTAATCGACGTGTAAACCGTCCTAAAATATCTGCGGAAATGAAGAATTATTCATCCCGCAGTATAACCTAATCAACGTGTAAACCATCGTAAAATATCTGCAGAAATAAAGAATTATTCATCCCACAGTATAACCTAATCGATGTGTAAACTGTCCTAAAATATCTGCATAAATGAAGAATTATTCATCCCGCAGTATAACCTAATCGACGTGTAAACTGTCCTTAAAATCCTGCAGAAATGAAGAATTATACATCCCGCAGTATAACCTAATCGACGTGTAAACTGTCCTTAAAATCCTGCAGAAATGAAGAATTATTCATCCCGCCCGCAGTATAACCTAATCGACCTATAAACTGTCCTAAAATATCTGGGGAAATGAAGAATTATTTGTCCCGCAGTATAACCTAATCAAGGTGTAAAGTATCCTAAAATATCTGCGGATATGAAGCATTATTCATCCCGCAGTATAACCTAGTCGACGTGTAAACTGTCCTAAAATATCTGCGGAAGAGAAAAATTATTCATCCCGCAGTATAACCTAATCGAAGTGTAAACTATCCTAAAATATCTGCGGAAATGAAGAATTATTTATCCCGCAGTATGACCTAATCGATGTATAAACAATCCTAAAATATCTGCAGAAATGAAGAATTATTCATCCCGCAGTATAACCTAATCGACGTGTAAACTGTCCTAAAATGAAGAATTACTTGTCCCACAATATAACCAAATCAAGGTGTAAAGTATCCTAAAATATCTGCGGAAATGAAGAATTATTCATCCCGAAGTATAACCTAATCGATGTGTAAACCGTCCTTAAATATCTGCGGAAATGAAGAATTATTCATCCTGCAGTATAACCTATTCGACGTGTAAACCATCCTAAAATATCTACAGAAATGAAGAATTATTTATCCCGCAGTATGACCTAATTAACGTGTAAACTGTCCTAAAATATCTGCGGAAATGAAGAATTATTCATCCCGCAGTATAACCTAATCGACGTGTAAACCATCGTAAAATATCTGCAGAAATGAAGAATTATTCATCCCACAGTATAACCTAATCGACGTGTAAACTGTCCTAAAATATCTGCATAAATGAAGAATTATTCATCCCGCAGTATAACCTAATCGACGTGTAAACTGTCCTTAAAATCCTGCAGAAATGAAGAATTATACATCCCGCAGTATAACCTAATCGACGTGTAAACTGTCCTTAAAATCCTGCAGAAATGAAGAATTATTCATCCCGCCCGCAGTATAACCTAATCGACCTATAAACTGTCCTAAAATATCTGGGGAAATGAAGAATTATTCATCCCGCAGTATAACCTAATCGACGTGTAAACCATGCTAAAATATCTACAGAAATGAAGAATTATTTATCCCGCAGTATGACTTGATCGATGTATAAACCATTCTAAAATATCTGCAGAAATGAAGAATTATTCATCCCACAGTATAACCTAATCGATGTGTAAAGTATCCTAAAATATCTGGGGAAATGAAGAATTATTTGTCCTGCAGTATAACCTAATCAAGGTGTAAAGTATCCTAAAATATCTGCGGATACGAAGCATTATTCATCTCGCAGTATAACCTAATTGACGTGTAAACTGTCCTAAAATATCTGCGGAAATGAAGAATTATTATCCCGCAGTATAACATAATCGACGTAGAAACCGTCTTAAAATAACTGCGGAAATGAAGAATTATGAATAGAATAGAATTATGTGAACAGCTAAATTTCAGATTAGGGTTAGCAAATACAATAATCAGAGATTTTTTGTTGCAATTATCTTACGTTATGAAGGCCTGGTGATTTTAGGATTTCATATCATGAGGATGTGATATGCAATGCGAGTAATTCCATGATTTCTTGTTCAACAGCGACAGTAAATTGTCAAATTACAAACACACGAGCACGCACTAGGAGGCACTAGGAGGTCTGTCACAAAATGACATTGAACAACTTTGAAGATCATTCATATACGCCTCGGACTGCTCATTTATAGAACAACTTATTAATCGCTTTTAGAATCAAAAGATAAGTTCATAAAACATTTGACGGACATTCAAAACAGCATTAATAATTATCCCAAATTATCAATTGAACCTTCATATTGACGGGATTTAAGCGGTTTACAAACTAAATAATATATTAGGTGTAATAAAAAAACGAGCACTATCACTTTTTAAAAACTGTACTGTAACTGTAAAAACAAAATTTGATCTTTTATCTCATCTAAAAATGAGTGCGGATTTATCGCGTTGCAATTTAAAGTTAATTTTATATCGTAATAAATGAAATAAAAATTGCTTTTCACTAATGGAAATTGGGTGCATTAACTTATTGGGCCAAAAACAAAGCGATGTAAATTAACTGTCACTGATGAATTCGATGTAGTTTATCTATCATTCCAAATCGAATAACAGTTATTCCACCCATTTTCCATTAATGAAAGACAATTTTTATTTTATTTATTACAATATAAAAATAACTTTTAATTGAAACGCGATAAATCAGCAGTCGTTACTTGATGATATAAAGGATCAAATTTTGTTTTTATTCAGTATTTAAAAAGTGATAGAGCACGTTTTTTCATTACACCTAATCTATTATTAAGCTTGTAAACCGCTTTAAACACTTTAATATGAATGTTTAATTGATAATTTGAAATTATGTTCACACAAAAATCGAGATAATAACGAAATAACGATTATTTTACATCTTTAACTGGACGAATTTTTTTTTTCGTCGATCAAATTTTATAGGTGAAGAATATCAAAAACACAAAATCTAGAAATAGAAATTAGACATTTGACAAGTCTTTACATCCCGTAGAAAAATGTCTGGATTACCAATTCCTGGATTGGTGTCTCATACCAGGAAGGTACAGGCGTTATATAAAAAGACACTTCGTAATCTGGAAGCCTGGTACGACAGGAGGCAAGTTTTTCTTGTAAGGTTAGGTTATATAATTAACAAGAGCCTTGTCTCCGCAGGGAGGTTTACAGGTATTATGCAGTCATGATGAGGCAACGGTTCGAGGAGAATCGCGACGTGAAAGACATGAGGGTTGCTAAAGAGCTGCTTACACAGGGCGAGGAAGAAGTCTTCCAGAAAGCGCACTGGCACCCGAGGAAATGTAAACAAAGGTTGTACACATCCATCCCTGTTTGACAATTTGATTTGTAGTCCCAGAATCACCTGGCGGAGTCGCCTACGAGAGGGAGGTCATTCCACCCGACTGGGTCCTCGACTACTGGCATCCCCTGGAGAAAGCGCAGTACCCAGACTACTTCGCACGTCGTGAGCAGCGCAAAGTCGAGTTTGTCAAACTGTGGCAGAAGAAGTATGGAAAAGATTCATCGGCAGAGCACCATTGAGCACTGTGTAATAAAAATAGATAGTAAATATTTAATGTTTGATTCAAGATTCAATTAAAGTTCTTATTAGTAAAGAAAGTTGCGGTATATTGAAGTTTTTATTACGTAGCTATAAAAATATTTCCTTATAAACGTTACTTCTCTTAAACAATTACCAAAACCTAGAGCAATAACTCACATATCGAATCCTTGTATGGTACATCTGCGGTATATGTTTCATTCACAATTTATCAAACGCTTTTTTTTATTAAAATGTACATTTCTAATATTGATTGATGGTTATGCTTCGCTGTGACCGACATATCTAAAATTGTATACAATACAAAGTAACTACTGGATAAAAATTATTGAAATTTAAATGCCTCACCTTTGCAAGGAAAATACACACTGCAATCTTAAAAGTCGGTGGGCCATCGACAAAACATTTTAAGACTATTGCGAAATGACCAACTTATAGTTACACAGATACCAAGGGCAACAAAGTGTGGCATCGGAAGACCCCTAATGACAGGAAGGAGTTTGCTGTACCAAAATAGGAACAGGATTACTTTGTATGGGATATTGTCGTCCAAGTAGGTGCTGATTAGATATTTGATTGCATAGGGCTCACTTGTAAATAAATAATTGCTGAAGTACATAGCACATGGCAGATTAGTTGAAATCTAGTGCACCCTGCTTGGATGCAGCTAAATCTAGGTCAAGTAGCAATTTGTCGGCATTGAAACCCTTAAATCTAAGTAAACTCAGAATACCAGCTCAACGCACACTGCCAGCAGTATACGAGACCTCTAATTGCTATCCTACGCTGTTTCTTGTTTCTATTAAAGTATCCTCTTCACTCTCAGGCTAATGTAAATCACAATGTGGTATGAAATATGATGTATTGTTGACGTTATAAAGTTGACATTGTGCCCTAAACGTTCCTCTTACTTCAATGAACAATGCTGCGTTGCTTGAGATTGAGCTTGATTAAAGTACCTCTTGCTATTAAGGAGCAAACACCTTTAAAACCAATGAACTATTACAGCAAACCGATTTACTTTAATTTATATTGCTATAGTCCTTTGGTGTAAGCACAACAGCCACGTGCAATCCCATGAGACACCGAAAAGCTTATCGCATTATACTGATGTACTCTGTGATTGGTGCTCAACCATAGAGCTTCTCAAGGATTGCGGCGGGGGCGTCCGCCTGGTATCGTGAAATCTGCCTCAGCAGGGCGAACTTTTTCATCCTGCCCTTCGAAGACTCCATGTCATACAGTGTGCACAGGTTCAGCAATAACGACTCGTGCAGCCCCTGTATGGGATTCAGCGTTATAGCAGATTCTAAAACTGCTATTGCCTCTTTAAGTTGGCCACTGTACAGCAGGCACACACCCATATTATTAAGAATCTGAAATTAAGGAAGATAAGAGTAACATCAACATCTACGTATTTTATTATTCTACAACATAAACTGTTTTTATCCGGCAAGGCTAACAATGTTTATTATGTTATATTTATGATTCCACTAGTTGATTTTAGTAAAATGTGCATTATTTTACGTCTGTTTCATTCAAATTCAAAGTTTCAAAAAGTATCACACGAATCAATTCATTAAATTGTAAGTCTCTGGTTATCCCTTGGTGAAACATGTTTGAATTAAAAATAAAATAAAATAAAACACTTCGTTGAGTTTCACTGAATTTAATATATTCCTCTAGAATTGTTTCCCTGTGACTAGTGTCAAGAGTAATAAAATACTAAGTATTAAGAGTACTATTAAGACGTATTATATTACACTTGAGAATGGTCGCAGGGCCAAAACAATTGTAGAAAAATCTATTTGTCAGTGAAACTCGACCAAGTGTTTTATTTTATTTGATTGAATCAATTCATTTCAGTAATTGTTTTTAAAAGTTTTTTTGATTAATTACGATCAAAGTTCGCCTTACCATTACATTGGACGGTTCTAAAACACTAGCCTGCTCAAAGCAGAGAAAGGCTTCCGTGAAGGCATTCTGAGCGACAGCTATCAAGCCCCGGTCCACCAGCTCCCGGAAGTTGGGGGTACCCCCTCTGATCTCTTTGGCCTCGTTGAAGCACACCTCGGCGCCGGCCACATCACCGAGCTGCAAATGGAGCCGGCCCAAAGCGGACAGCAGAGAATCCCGCGGTGCGCCTTCCCTGCAAACACCAGAAACACAGAAATAATCCCGTGCCAGCTTAGATAGTCGCACACTTTAGTTGAATTAAACAAATGAGGAAAATTGCATTGCACATTTCAGTGAAAATTTATAAAAACCACTAAACCCTAAACAGTTTGAAAGTAGACGATTTGCATGATACACCGACAGGTGTACAGTGACAAATAACAGTGACTGTCAGTTTGACAGTGCAGATGTCAAGTAAATGGATAATGGGGTAAAGCGTATCAAAAAACGTTAACAGTAACATGTATGTTATTTGACAGCATCACATTTAAATATCAAATACTAATCTGTCATAATTGCAATTGACATTTGAAAGCAATATCACACAATAAACAAGTTACTATTAACGTAAATACTAAATTACTAAATATTTAAACTTGTAAGATTCATATTATACCTGTCACATAACTGCCCGAGGAGATCCATTGCCAGTTCGTAGTCCTTCTGGGCCAAGGCACAGTTGATAATTGAATGCATTATGCGTGTCTCACGACACGTCCACAGGCGTACAGAGTCAGCACGGTCCATGGCTCCAACTTCGGCGGGATTCCCATCCTCACAGAGTCCATCCCCCAGATTCTTTAGCATCTGCAAGCAAATAGCTGCTTTGGAAACTACCCCCACGGGTTACATTAAACACTGCACCTGTTTGACAGTCGCCAGCAAACTGAACAGCCTGGTGATGGACTCCTTCATCTTCCCACAGTGCATCGGCAGCTCTGCGAGCAGCAGGCGGAAGGAGAATGACGCTATGGAGCCTGGACGACCCCCGTACATCTCTGGGTAAAACTGGGAATAAAACATTAACAAACTATTTAAAGAAATTTAAATATGAATCGAGAGAGGCAACGGAGGTAATTATGCCAACGATTCTAAGACCTGCATTCATAAGATGCTGATTAA
Organism: Othius punctulatus; assembly: GCA_951805005.1. Taxonomy (NCBI): domain Eukaryota; kingdom Metazoa; phylum Arthropoda; class Insecta; order Coleoptera; family Staphylinidae; genus Othius; species Othius punctulatus. The sequence goes on along the minus strand of OX638139.1, from coordinate 4,682,053 downwards.
ACCTGTTGCTACAAATGCTGCCTAGTAGTGGCTCTTAAGGAAAAAAAAACTAACTCAAACTGGGAATAAAACAGTAACAAACTATTTAAAGTAATTCAAATATGAATCGAAAGAGGCAACAGCAGTAATTATGCCAACGATACTAAGATCTGCATTTATAAGAAGCTGATTAAACCTGTTGCTACAAATGCTGCCGACTAGTGGCTCGTCAGGAAAAAAAAAACTAACTTGAACCAAGAGTACTCGAGAGTAAAATAGAAAAATATTTGGTATTACTCAGTAGCACGATGGAAGTTAACGGAGCAAGATGAACATAGAAATTAATAACCTAACTGAAGGTGCACTTACTGCAGAATTAATGAAATTTAATTTAGTGAAAGAATAGAATTAAAATAATTGCATCAATAAAATAAAGTATTATTATTATTTTCACCTGATAGAAAAGGTCGGGCTTGTCGAGATCGGCAAATGGTTCCGCCTCCGCTTGGGCCAATGTGAATGACTTGGTCTTCACCAATAAAGCGATCCGAGTGAACCACAACTGTAGAGAGTGGGGCGAGTGTTTGCTGGGATGGCCAGCCCTGCCTCTGCCTTGCCCGTAGATATTTAGTAACCGTGCCGTTAGATTTATAGCTGCCCTGAAGATTAGAATAATGATTAATGATACTTATTTATGAAACGAAAGTAAACTGAACTACTACTAATACGTGATGGATGCTTTGATAATTATATTACCTGTAAGCTCCGGCTTGAACCAGTTCCCGCAAACCCCTCTCATCCTGTGTTACATCGTTGGCAGCTAGAGCCCGGCGCTGCGCGGCCTCAGCCTCCCCCAAGCACATAATGACGGCCTCCCCGACACTGTCGCCCTTTATACAGAATAAAATAAATCACTTCACATTTCATTCAACTTTGTATGAATATGAGCGCATTGTAAAATCGATAGGGTGAGTGGCATGCGGTTAATTATGCATGCTGAGAAAATTGAACGATAGTAGTAATAAAATTTAATGAACCTCGGCTAGCCTACACAACTTGTTTTAATTATCGTCTCGGATGTTTCACAGGTGTGCAGGTTCTTCAAGCCGTTTATTAAGAAAGTTGGTGAATTAATCACAAGCAAGAGTAAAGAAAAAAAATATTACCAATTCCTCCTCCAATAAAACACCGGGCATAGTTAGCAGTTCTCGTTCGGGAAAATATGTCCCCGTTTGAGCCGTCGCACAAGCTATTAAACATTGCCGAGTTCTTTCGCTGGGGATCCAAGCGTCCCTCCTACGGTCTGCCTCCGAGCCCACTGCCACCCTTGGACTATAACCATCCTAGAAAAATATAATAGTAATAAATTTATGAATTACATAATCATACGAGTGCAATTACAATGAATCTGCAGCTCACATGGTTTGAACCCATCATTCTCTAGTGAGGAATAGTGTTAACCTCTAACCCACTGTAAGCTTCAATCAAGCATTATTAAATCAACTTTGGTGCTAAACAAACTACAGAACATTCACCTCTAATAAAAAATTATGATAAAATTGACCGACACGCAATCCACAATCAATTGAATTAAGTATTGCCGAGCTGAAAGGGATCGAGTTGTTATTTCCCGCAGTAACAATAGAAATTATGTGATTATCACAATATTGAGTTTTACTATATAAAAACAAACTTATAGTGTAAGTAATGCACAGGAGTTAAAAATAAAAACTATTTCCAACTAGAACCAACTTTGAGAAGGGTTCGAAGAAGAAGTACAACACTTTGAACATTATTATGTGGCCGGGAAACGTTTGAGCACCACAGCCCTAAAGTGGGCAGTCGGAGAATTAGGTTGCCATGTCATAGCCACGAAAAAAAAAATTGCTAATTATGTATCTACACTTACCACCATAATGAATTGAAATTTACCAAGCGCTCACTAATGTGTCTTCTTTTTAAATTTCAGTGGCAACATAAAAATGCAAGAGTATTCGTATGCTACCAGGCACCGCAATTTATTTGATTGATTTCCCCGAAGGAAGTTCCAATCAATTTAAAACTAATGAAATCCTCGAGTGGAAAATTTCAAATCCAATTAAAACCAAAGTGCAATGTAAATAAGAAAGTAATTAATTTGAACAAATAGGTTTTAATATGTAATGAGTGCTATGAGTTTACAATGTAATTACAAATTACATGATCCCTCATTGCACGTGATTTATTGTTCTATAAAAAGAAGGAAACCAATATGTAATATTGCCATTCCGGAGCAACAATGATGAAACTGCAAAATTATTTATTCAGGTAAACGTATTCACTTCTTAAATACTCAATAATTAACAGCCGCTTTTGTCTGTACTGAAAAAAATTGTGTTTTTGCAGTTGTGTCATTATTGCTCCGGATATGTAAAATAAGATAAGTTAAGAATGAAGCAAAAGTAGAATGGTCCAAACAAGTGGTTCTTAACCTTAACGTTCATAAACTTGCCCTGGCATTCGATCATATTAAAATAACATGGAAAACTAAATTATTTTTTTAAAGAACGCTGTGAGGTCTACTGGTATAAAAGTGTTGGAATTTTATTATTCAATGTTTCTGCCGTTACACAATTTTTATATAGGAATAGAACAGGTGATTGCATATAGAACTGAATGAAAATAATATTTCGAAACTAACAGTTTTCAAGAAATAGGCTTAAAATAAAAAAACCACAATTAATAAGATCGGAAGCTGGTTTAAAGCTTAGTATACAATTTCTAATAACATTTTTTGGCCACAAGTGTGATATTTATTGCAAATTGAGCGCTGCTTAGGCACAAAGCATTATAGGTGAAGGAAGTGTGCCATGTTTGTGATGAATGTTTAGAGACGGGGACGGAAACAGTTCACGATGGGGGACAAAGTAGTCGATCATCTGCAGTGATGAATGCGATAAATTTGTGATATGTATGATAATGGCCCGTAAATATATAAACTCACCTCCGCTGCTGGCAGTCCGATGTCTGTGATAACCCCGGATCCACCCCCAGAGTTCCCAGAGGCCCCGATGAGATCAAAAAAGGCTGCCGTGGGGTCCTTCAGCTGTGGCTGCGCCTGGGCGAAGATTCGGCACACGTCCGGCTCGTCCTTGCCGGGGGGGGCCTTCGTGAGGGGCACGTCGTCGATATCGAGGGCGCGCACCTTGTCGACGAGCTGGTTGGTGAAGTCGACGCATTCGATGTCCCTCATCTGGTTCTCGGCGCCAAAGTACTGGCTCAGCGAGGGGGCGTTCTCGGACATGGCGCGCACGAAACACTACCTGGAGGCTGCCGGGGGAGTCGTCGGCATCGTCGTCGGACGTCGGCGCCTGAATGTGGCCCAAGGAAGGTGTCCCCGTTTCAAAATCAATTCTTCACCACTTCTGACACTGATGACAGATAGCGAATAGGCATGAAGTTGACTGCAGGTCATATACCAACTTCGCAAATAGTTATGATTAAAACCATAAAAACGTATATTATTCCTACATATTACGCTCTAATAACGTATAAATTAGCTTTATATATCCCCTTTCATCACGCAATGATGGATGTAACTATAAAAATATATTGATTAATTTGTTGATTATGCAAGCAAGATGGCATTCATTACAGGGGGTTTCCCCATACACCAATACTTTCCTGAACTTTTTTTTAAATGTTGATTGCAGATAACTCATCGGTAATTAACGAGTGTGGCCCGGTTTCGAAACGGGACGCTCATTAATTCATCGCGGCCCACATTCTGTGGGAAATCGAAAATCGGAGCAATAATGGCAGTCCTTGACTCCATCCAAATATAATTCGCTTTGATCCTGTTGATTGCATCGATCCGTGCCAGTTATAACGCGACGTATTTTATTATTAGAGCGCTCATTAAAATACAATGTAATCGTCGCTTGCGTTGTTTCATCTAACCGTCCACGCCGAGCATTCTGGAAATCCATTGATTTGTGGAAGATTAGCTTGAAATATGTGAGACATTAAAACTGGTTTCATTTAAAATGGATTTAAGTATTACCTAGACTACGATGGAATTTACTACGAAAAGCAATTAATTCAATCGATAAGTAATTCCTCTGTAAATCAAACAATAGTAAATTCCTGTAAAATGGTCACACTAATCAGTGTTTCTCAAAACGTTGTTGTTATTATATGCGTTCCTGCAATATTAGCAAATCCTGTTAATAATAATAATATGTTATGTGTTGGTAATAATAAACAATAGCAATAGCAATAGCTGATAATAGGTGCAACAGATGGGTGAAAGTGGAAGGTACAGCTTTACAAAATTGGCATATTGTTCAGCAGGTTCATTAGTTTTAGCATCCACTTTAGTACACGTATGAACGAAAAAAAGAAACAAAAATTACACCAGTGGAAAAAAATGCTTTAAATAATTACATATTGTTTAATAGAGAATGATTAGTTCTATTGAACTGTGTTTAATAGAAAATGAATAGTTCTATTTAACTGTGTTTAATTATTTGGGGTACAAAGTGGCTAAGAACAACTATTTCATTATAAATTGGCGTCGTGTGACATCGAATATGCAAGAGACTATGAATATTTTGTCTGGAAAAGCAATCGATTGGGTAAATAATACACGAAGAGGCAATTTACATGTTGATTTGCGCCATCAAGATGTATTTCCGACGTCAAAGGAAGCGCAATCAAATAAAAACTTATTTACAGAAATTACCAAACGGAAAATATATACAACGCGAGTCCACAAATCAAAACCCAATAACACCATTAAATAATATAGGTTTCATGACGGGTAACTAATCCGCAGGAATGAGAAATTAACTTCGATCAAATGAATTGAAGGGATGATCAACTTGATCAATGAGTTTTCATCATCAAAACAGTCAGTAGATCAGTTGGCATGTTCAATAACATGACACATAATGATCCATTTTCTCACATTGTTGGGGTAATCATCCATACAAGACTTTTGTTTGTGTTCATTATCGACCCAGCTTTCGCCAGGCCCTGCAAAAATTGCTTATAGACTCATTTGAGTTGTTCCCCCCCACGGAAATCTTTAGTAAAAGGCGAAAGATTTATTCGCTTTGAAGGGAAACCAGAGTACTGAGGGTATATTTGGCCGGTTTTTTAAACAGAACACCCAACTGCGCCGTTATACAACCATTACAAACGCCATCTATGTAAAAAATGTCGCATTAAATGAGCAGTGGAAATGCAAAAAAAATCATGACAGAAATACAAAGCAAATGTCTTATTATCATGAATGAAATACAAAGCAAAAATTAAGTTATTATCACAAAGGGCTGAAAACCTCCCCTCTGTTTGATTAATCCGTTTTTTTTTAATATCTGCAAAGCATAATTTAAAAGCAAAATTGTACTTGTGATACAATTCTGAAGATAATTTGATTCTGTATAAATATACAGGGTGTTCCATTTAAAAAAAAAAAACCTAAAGATAAAAAATGATTGCACCATGTAAACTAGGCGAATGACAAGTTTCTTATGAAGGTTCTTTTATCAGTTTCTCAGATATAAGTTAGTTAAAAAATCAACCACTGTATATAGACTGTAATCAAATGGTGTAATAAGCTCTTTTATCATCGGTGTGGAATTGTATACGTTACTGCTAAAAGTTGTTGATACACAATATGTCAATATGTACACCCGAGTGTCATGTTAAATTTTTATAAACCATAACATTGTTTGAAAAAACATGTGAAAATTCCCCACAATGTACCCAGACGGGGGAAAAATCCCAATAATTAGCAATGCCGATAATTCCCACCTATCCTTAAATGTCAATCATTATTATTATGTATGTATATATATTATGTACCCAGACGGGGGAAAAATCCCAATAAGTAGCAATGCCGATTGCTACCTATCCTTAAATGCCAATCATTAGGTTGGATTACAATAAAACTGTTGGTACCTTATATTCCAAGATTACCAATAGTTTATCACATTAATAAGTAAAGGTACACTCATTGATTCCGCACGCAATTCAAGTTACAAATACCCATAACGACAGCATAGCCACAGCATTACGTCAGGTACGGAATCTATGAATGTACCCCAAGTTAATCTGGTTCCGACTATATCCGGAATCTAATAACTTGCTGTCATATCATATGCATTAAATTGCAGGAAGACTTAAAGATGGAGAAATATATCCTACAAATACCATCTTATTCAGAAGATTAATGTTATATATGTATACATGAAAAAACTTACGTGGGTGGTATATGGAATGTCTGAGACTGAGGAAACACCAGGAAGAAATTGCAGGAAGACTTATAGATGGAGAAATATACCCTACAAACCATCTTATTCAGAAGATTAATGTTATATATATGAAAAAACTTACGTGGGTGGTATAAGGAATGTCTGAGACTGAGGAAACACCTGCTTACGATAGGCATTGTCCAAGATGAGCAATGTAGGCTGTGTGAAGAGGACGAGGAATCGGCCCTCCATATCCTATGCGAATGCCCAGCGGTAAGCGTCCCCAGGCAGAGGTACTTTGGAAACCTCTTTGTGGTACCAAAGACTGTCAGCAGCTTTGCACCCAAAGTGATTCTGGACTTTTTTAAAGGAACAGGACTCATGGACGAAAGCCGAGTCAACAGGGGAAAGCACAAAAGGACTACAGAAGCCAAAGTGCTGAGGGGCTTTAGGGAACCTACCTAATGGGAAAAAAAAAGGAATGTCAATTATTGGATGACTGTTATGCCTGAATATTTAAATAGCCGAGAAGTGGTGAAAAGTTTGATGTTTGATAGACAATGTGCTTTGAGTTGGTAGCTACTATAGTTAACATGCAGTTTGCTGCGCCCACAAGTTTTACAATAATATTGGATGTATCTGTATTATCCTGTGTTCTTACAACTAAAATATATTCATGTTAGGCAAAGTTTTATTCTCCGATTAAAACTATCCCAAATGTATTTAGATTCAATAACTATCACAATGTCGTAGCCCCCAATTAATATTAATCAGCGGTTAATTTCCAAGGATACCAGTAAGGACACCATGATGGTTATTGAAAGAAACTATGAATTAAAGTTAAATTAACAATGCTCATCATAACAATTTGTTATCTATAGTTGTCGGTGTAAGTAATTACAAGCATAAAGTCCCCTTCGTTGTTAAGAATCGATTTGTCATAAATTGCATAAAGTTCTATTAGTTTTTGTTTTATCAATGTCATTAATAATAAATTGATTTATTAATATAAATTTACATGAATGGTACAGATCGATTTTTAATCATACAAAAATATGTTCTTGACCTGTCCAGAATAAGATAAACACATTTACAAAGTTCATAATGTCACACGCAGCCCATTGCAAAACTACACGTAACAATCTATACATCACATCACATCATCGACTTTAATTAATAAAACGCATCACATCAAAACAAAATAGATGTATTTAACAATATTATAGTGTTGTACTTTTTCCACGTAAGATTAAACATAATTTAACAGCATGTAACGTATAGATTTAAATACAAAATATTTACAAATAAAATCAATCTGAATGCAACGAGAATCCACAAAACAAGACATATCTATTTATGTACAAGGTTAAATAAAATAAACGTCATTTATTTTTTAAAAACACAGTAACCAGGAACAATGATCCACTTAAAAATCGCCGGCCGCCTACCAAATACATCGATATGAAAATAGTCAATCAATATAGAAACGAAGCAAATCTGGGCTCTTAAAAATTGCACTATTACTGAAAAATAAGACCATTTCTTATGTATATGTAAAGCCTCACGCAGGCTTGATATCAGAATTTGACTAAACGTGCGGCTGCTCCGCTACAATAAAAACTTAATAGTAATGATATCACATAAATGTTTTGATATACACAACAGCGCGACTCCCTCCCACTCGCTCTTAATATATATATATTCGTATATATGTATATATAATAACTCTAAATCATCATCTTCAATAATTAAATATCTCTCTTTACTCCAATATAAAAAATGTATACTATGGATTTTCAGTCTTGGCTATTTTTAGTTACAAGGAAAGAAGGGACCGCTAGCTATCCAGGCTCGTCTCTGTGTGGTCTGTGCTCCTCTCCTCCAACTGATTCAACTTACCTGGGTCGTTGATAAATACCTTTTTCGCTAACATCTACAACAGAAGAATGGACATTGCCTTCAATATGTAGAAAATATATTTAAATAAATATTAATATAAAATATTCAATATATTAAAGTTATATTGAAATAAAGTTGTAGTATATCATTCTTCTGCAGACGTCTGATTAAACTATTTAGTTTATTTTAAAGATACCAATTTTTAGGCTTACCTTTAAGCTATCGAGACATTGATCCCCGTCAGCTGTGTTTATCTCGGTCAATAAGCTGTTGGACCTCTCCAGCTCAGCGTACAATCCAAACGGTATCTTGGCCAGGCACTCCAGCTTCATGATGTGCATCTTCGAGCGCAGGTGCTTGGCCAGGTGGCCGTGGATGCGGAACGCAATGTTGCAGTCTGTGCACTTGAAAGGCCTTGGTTCTGACGAGGATAGCGCTGGAGATGATGAAAGCTGTGAAAACAAAAATTGTCCATGAAATACAGTGGGACGAGATCAAAACTTTATGTGTAGTTCGTGATCTATAAGACCCTACCTATATGTAGATATGGATCTTAGCTGACGCATCAAGCTTTATATTTTGTTGTCATTAGAGTAGAGTACTAACCTTGTTATGGTGGCTTGCACTACGCTCGTGCTTCTGCAGATGCCCTTTGGTTCTGAAACTTGTCGAGCATGGCTCGCATCTGAACGGCCTCTCGATGTAATGTATATTCATATGGAGCCTTAAAAGACACAAAACGGTAAATTATTTAATCAACTGCCACAACTCGTTCATGACATTGGCAACATTTACTTATTTGAAATCATTAAATTGTAATTAATAGATTGTTGGCAGACCTCGGAACATACAAAATGTTTTTTTACCTTAGCTGCGAGGGCTTGCTGAAGTTCTTTGAGCATATCGTACAGCTCTTGTTTTCCTCCGACTTGACAACCATATCGTTTACTTCCTTGTTGCTTGCCACGAAGCCCCCCTTGTCATCGCCGTTCAGGTACTCGTTTTTGGTGGCCAGCTTAAGAAACTCGGTGGCCACGTTTTTCGCCACAGAGTTTTTCTCAAGCTTCTCCTGCTTCGTCGCTATGTCCGCCAGGGTTTCCATAGCACTGTTGTCGTACTCCAGAGATTTTGTGCTACTATTAGCCACATCCGAACCTAAAATATTTAGTTTTGCAATGAAATACTACAATTCAATCACAAACAGATTATAGCAAGAAGGTGCCATTACAATAACACTGGTTCTGATTGTAGATTTCTAAAGGCTAATGTATTAAACTTGAAGTTACCTGTAGCTGCAGGCGCTTCTTGAATGATATAATTCACGTTGATCCGATTGCTATCTTTCTCGTAAATTGGCTGTTGATTTATAAAGTTAGTCTCCACCTGCAGACAAGACTGATAGTTCTTCAACCGTGGCTGCTCACATTCGTAGTATCGCTCCTTGATATCAACGTGCCCGTTATGCAACTGTGCCTTCTCCGAACTCTGCGGCATTGATAAGTCCATCACCTCAGAGTCATTTTTCTGCAGCTTGAGGCCACTGGGCTGCACCACCTCTTGCTGTGTGAGCTTCCTCTTCCGAAAATGGCCCAGCCGCTCTTCTGAATGCTCCACAACTGGAGCCTCGGTAGGGTAAGCCAGCTCACGGTTAATTGGCGATAACATCGCAGCTTTATTGTCTGTGTAAGTCACGTCCGTGTTTGTCATTCTGCTGCAGTTGTAAAGTGAATTCGATGGTTGAGGATTATTGTACCGCTTAATGACATTGAAGTGAATGATGTTTTTCCGCTCAGCGGGCTTCTCAGGCTCCTGCTCAACAACATCCACTTCCGGCTCGGCATTCTGCGATGTGTAAGGGTACATGAGGGTCCTAGTTGTCTGGCTTATACCAAGATATTGGCTTAGGCGGACAGTGCTGTCCTCAGAAGACCTGCCACCGGGCGTCGCAGCCCTGCACAGTTTCGAGGCGCTAAATGGGGTATGCCTAGGCTGGTCCAGGATCTTATTCTTCGCATAACTTGTCTTCGAGACGTGTGCAAGCTGCTCAGCATTGATGAAGCTCGACGACGTCGCAGTTTGATTATCTGCGCTGTGTATCGTGGATATTGGGCTAAGGCTTGACGACGTCGGGCTCATCATCTCTGGGTTTATGTTCATGGTGGTCGCAGGTTTCTGAGAGAGCGAGAGCAGGCCATAGGCAGCCTCATGCTCCTGCTGTCTAGTCGAAGAGTCATCTGGAATACAAAAAGAACAGAATTATTCAATGTTATTCAATATAATAAGCTGGTCTTACAATCCTAATTAACTGTCGGTTAAAAGGTTAAAGTCGGTTAAAGAATCTATTTTGTCAGTCAGAAAGTGGTAGACAAGAACACATATTTCATAAGTTATTCATCAAATTGATGGAACAAAAAGTAAATTAGTACACCCCACAAATTAAACAAAAAGTGGATGGAATTTTCTGAGGGCAATGTTTGAACATTTTTTCCTTCAGGTATACCCAAAGAAGTAAATTATAGATGCTCAAATCTGACACGGCCACCCCACATCACCCCTCGGAGAGACCACATGTATGGGAAACATTAAAACATTGAGTGAATATGAGCACAGAATGGAAGAAGTGTTGAAGAAGAGCATTTGGAGGGAGTCTGGTTCCAACATGATGCGCTGGGCTCCCACAGCCCAAAATTCTGCTGTAAAAACATTCAGAGAATGTATCCAACAGTGTATTGCTGCACACCGGTAATAGTATTTACTGCTGAATTAGAAAATAAAAACAGTTTTTCTTTATCTGCCTCCATTAATTTTCTATAACCTCTCAAAACTGCTCAATTGGTTCTGCCGCACCCTGTATAATGGACACTATATTCATCGTAACATAATGTGAGAGATCATCACGAGCATACATTAACGTTTTTTTTTAATCGGCGCAGCAGCGGTGGGTGGTGTGAAAACCGAGCGGTCGGGGCACACAAAGAAAGAGGCCAAACAAAACTACGATTTGGAATTTGTTGTTCTTTTGCACTCACCACTGCTGTTCATCCCGCTATCTTCGGTGTCCGAAGATCCCCAAGATCCCCACGAGCGGGCAGCCCCCGCCGGGGCGCTCGAGCCCAAGCTATTGCCGCCCGTCGAATAGTTTTTGGTATGCGCCTTGCTCTTCATGTGTTTAGTTAGGTTGCCCTTCGTTTTGAAGCTAAAAAAACAAAACGAAACGTTTATGCATTAGCTCCAGGCGCACCGTCCTTTCTGGGCGGAATTTTGAATAGAGAGGTGGGAGGAGAAATACCTAAAGTTGCAGTGGGTGCACCTGTAAGGCCTATCGTTCGAGTGCGTCCGAATGTGTTTCCTTAGCATCGACGGCTTTTTGCATCTGATGCCGCACTGGTCGCAAACATACCGTCCTCGACCTACAAAATTTTAACAAGTTAATCGCAGGCCAACGTTTTTGTTCCGCACAAGTTGCCAAAAACATAATCACACCAATTAATTTTCCGTACATATTATATGGTCCTTAATTACCAAATGCATATAAAAAGTTAGAAAAGCAGCAAATAGTTTATAAATCAGAAGATAGTTTAAAACTAATATGCAAAATAAAAAAAGAATAAACATCAGTTTTATGGTAAAAATTACAGAAACAAAGTTATAATTGCAAATTTTGATAATTTTGCAGACCCAAACAAAAGTAATAATTATACTTCATCTGGCAGAGGAGCAGATGTTTCTTGCTTCCAATCTTTTCGCTTAATAATATCAAATAATAAAGAAATGTTGATGATCCTATCTCATTTAATTAGCGAGTTATACCTCAAATAAAAATTGTTTTGTGTAAAACAATCTTCAAACAGCTATTAAGCAAATCATGGAATGATGACCAAAATTACAATTTTCAGGTGTTTAAAGAGGTGGTTATATTGTGAAGATGAGGATCTACAAAGACAGGGAGTGACAAACTGAAGAGTTGCTCGAGTGAAGGGCCATGACCCAAGCAGGGTCATAAAATTCTAAATCAAATCATAAGTACTTTAAAAAAAAAGAGCATTGAAAAGCATCAACTTCCAAACCTACATGTGATGACTTTACAATTCAGCTTTCAGTTGTTTCAAGCAACTATCTTAAAAAACATCAACATTACTTTTATGATAACAACTATCATGCAAAGAACATCAATTATTTCCTACAAGTTGCAATTAGGTATCGCCAATGCAACCCAGGACAATCTTCAAACTCTCGTTTCTGGGCCGCAAGAAGCGGCCGAGTTTGTCCACGATTTCCGTTGCTAATGAACGCTGTAGGCCCAACACAATATTGTGCCATGTAAATAATGCGCATAACTCGGGCCAAGCTAGTGACGTCCGTGTCATAATAATATCCTGGCAGTCGACTGAGCGACTCCTCAAAATCGCAGATCGATTTTTGTAGACGAGCGAAATATGCCTGGGAATTTTCGAGTCGCGGCATTCCGCGGATTGCAGAAGCGTGAGGAATTTCTGGATCAAAGATGCCTAAAACTGTGCGGCGATTGTTTTTGTTGGCACACTCACATCGGGGTGATTAATTCCATGAAGAAGGATGAATGTAAACAAGTTTTAGCACATTTAGTTGAATGAGTCGCGCGGGAAGTATCTGCCATCGTGAAGTAATAATCTGGAAAGCAATCCTGTTTTTATTTACCACTAACTGTGAAATTAATTAATAAATTACTTAAACATTGGAAAACTGGAACTTCGATGGTAATTGAGATCAGTAGGTGTCAGCCAAAATCCTCTCTACAGGGTTACCTAGGTACGGTTTTCAAAAACTTTTTCATTTTATGTATCACATCTCTATAATCATCAATTCTATGAACATGTTTTCAGACATGACAAAAAGGAATGTAATTTTAAAATCGATTCTCAAAAAAATACGCGAATTTTGGAATCGATTTTGAAATGGCAACGAAATTTCACAGTCGATTTCAACCAATTATATAATTTTAGAACAGATTAAAGAATAGACTTAACAAAAGAGAGAAAACAGTGGATAGAGTTCTACAAGCAGTAGAGCAAAACCCAAGAGGGTTCAAGAGATCAATGTCCAAGAAAGAAAGAACAGATTGCAAAAAACTATTTTTCAGTATAATTGATATAATAGACACATTTCATTATTTTCTTGTAATATTTTATGCAAATGGGCTAAACTAAATATGCCTGTGAAAATCGATGCAAACGCGCAAATTGTAAATTAAAATGCCCTACAATAGCATTCACACGTATTACTTCCTCTGGCCTCAACCTAAACGAGTTCACGGCCCGTCTGAATTGATTGTGATTAAAGCTTAAATCTATGAATTAATAGGAAGCAATAAATAATTTTAAAAGATTTATGTTTCGGCGCTGTTGAGAATGAGAGATACTTCCGCGGACGTGCTTAAAGAAAAGAGTTTTTAAATTTAATTCTTAATCACAAAAAACCCAGTGGAGTGCAATTTTTACTTCGCAAAAAGGGGTTTTTTAAAAATAAATACGATTTTTTTTTATATCGTACCATTTTGCTCGGATGTCATTTGGTCTTCTACCCAAATTAATTTCATTAGTTCATCATCATCTGCACACATCTGCACTCATCTAGGACTGAGGCCGCAATGCTGCAACCTACCCAGGGGAATAACAAAAGAGGATGTCTTTCCAAACTTGAGCATAAGCAAATCTGCCGGATATTGGTACCATCGAAAAGGTTATAAACTACCTACTTGGCAAATGATTTCCAAATTTCCTTGAGTACATCTTGAACTATCGATAACATTATCACTTGAAATAAAGACCGTCCCCTAAAATACATGTCCTCTTTTGATCGATCATGCAGACACTTTTGATTGCTATACGCACTTTTATTTATTTTTAGAAAGAATATTTAATTTTATTGTAAGCAATTGAGAGGTCTATAAGTAAAATGGTTTAAGGCATTTTTAATAGATCTGAGATAAATGGCTTTAAAGTTAACTTAAATTTCAAAATTCCAGGAATAAGTTTAGAAAACTGTGTTAATATTTTAGACTTATTTTTAGACTAAAATATTAACACAGTTTTTTGAACTTGTTCCTGGAATTTTGAAATTCAAGTTAACTTTATCTCAGACTACCGAAAATGCACTTAAACCCTTTAATTCTAGACCCCTCAATTGTAACAATCAACAAAACCAATTTTATTTATGAACTTATTGTAATAAAACCGTAAAAAAAAAAATGCACAGGTTTTCTGTACAATTTGATCTTATGGTGTCCTAATGTCCTGCAGTTTTGGCGTTTTAATACGTTCCATCCGAAATCCCAAAGTAGCGAGCATACATGCAAATGCGGAGTAGTAATGAGAAGATAAAATACGAGAAGATAAACATTAGTCTTATCTTCGCGTTCTGGAAAAATTACGTTCACTTCGTCGAAAAGAGCGAGCGACATAAAAACACGTTCGTTTCGTAGAAGTCGACGAACGTTGCTAATTACCATTTTCTAGGTCATTTTTTCAGCTTATACGATTCTTTCAAGACATTCCGAGTCTTGTTGACTTTTTTGTTAGTAGTCGTAGTAGATCAAGAGAGATGCAATTTGGTATCGGCGGAATTATGTTATATAGGTGATTTTTAATAAAGTTTAAAAAAAGTAAAGTTTTAAAATTAAAATAATAATTTTAAAACGCCCTTGCTTTATAATGGAATTTTGTCATGTGTTGGTATGAAATATTTCGAAAATGTTTCTACCTAGGACACTTTTTTTTTCAAAAAGAATGTATTAAAATAATAATTTTAAAACGCCCTTGCTTTATAATGGAATTTTGTCATGTGTTGGTATGAAATATTTCGAAAATGTTTCTACCTAGGACACATTTTTTTTTCAAAAAGAATGTAAAATGACTCACCTCTTCCCCTAATATATGTGTAGTCCTCGTTGGACTCGTATCCTCCAAGTATCGAATTCTGCTTCTGCGTTTCCTCTTTTGCGGAGGCCGCCTCGCTCGCGGTAAACTAGACCAAAACAGTAATTTGTAAATATAAGCCTGCACAAAGATGTATTTAAAAAAAATGTAAATACTTTTTGAAATGATTTACCGGCAACACACATTTGGCCCCGGTTGTAAATGTAATTGGGGAGTAACGAGTACTTAACGACGACACCCGAACGTGTGCGATCTCCAACGGCGACCACACTACGCCATTGGTTTCAATCGATTATTATCACAAATACATAATTATTAATGATGGGCATAGAACTATTTTAATAATCGAATTATGCGAATACGAATTATTGCAATAATCGAATTATGAATCATTCTATTTAAAATAATTCATAATTCGATTTTCACGAATGATAATCCGAATGATTTTACCGAATGATAATCCAAATGATTTTACCGAATTATAATCCGAATGATTTTCACGAATGATAATCCGAATGATTTCAATAATCGAATTATTCCAAATGATACCAATTATCGAATTATTCGATTATTATAATTCGAATTAGCCCATCACTAATAATTATAATATTTTATTAAGGGTGTAACAAAAATTATGTACGAAACTTGCTCTGGGGCTGCTGGGAATTAATTAAACAAATTGACAAATTTCAATTTTCGGAAATAAAATATTACAAATTTCAATTTTCGGAAAAAATATTTCAAATTTCAATTTTCGGAAATAAAATATTTCAAATTTCAATTTTCGGAAATAAAATATTTCAAAATTCCGTTCAACTTAATATAAAATTTATTCCTACGCGTCTGGTTAAGGATATCTTCAGTTTATAGTAGCAAAATGTGTCAACACTTACAAATTATCGTCGACTTGTTTACTTCATACCCTTTAAAATTTAAATACGAATTGCAGTTATTGACCCTTTACATTTCCCAGGAGCCTCCAGAAAAAGATTCGTGCATTTTTTGTTACACCCTGTATAAAAGTAATATTCGAAGTGAAATTGAATATTCTTATTATTGTCTTGAGCAAGAATATAAACCTAAAATTTCAGATTAAAAATTGGGACAAAAAAACGTCGTATCCAGAGAGGATTTCAAGTTTTTAACATGCGCTTTCGGTGAGAATTACATCTAGGATTGCAGCTTAATAATTAGAGCATAACACAAGTAATATTCGGTAATATTAGAAGTGAAATTGAATATTACACCAGGCGAGAATCTATGATTTTTGATTACTTGGAGTATTAATTCAATTGAGTCGTATAGAATCAAAACTCACAATATCAAAATAGCGAAATTTTGGGAATCAACCAAAAACCGCCCTACTCGGCAATCTATTTTCCAGAATTTTGCAAATGAATTTTTTACATCCTGTTAGCTCTACAAAATGAAATGTAAAATAAAAAAATGCTTTTTTATATAGCATTTTAATAATAAAAGCAGTTAAAAATTGGATAATGTTTCTTATCTGATTTTGATAATTAGTTCAGATTCCATAATAGTTATGAAATTAATAAAATATCTAATTATATATGCAATATAATTTATTTCATTAGAGCAAAACAGACAAAACCATCAAAAGTAGGCAGAAAAAAATAGCTTATAAACAGTAACCTTCGGGTGAGGTTGACAGCCATAAGATGGCTTGTGATTGGTTGAAAACCAATTGGTGTCAAAAGTAACACTATCCAATGGATAATGTTAGTATTGACTACAAACCTATACTTCTGATAGCGTTTTACTCGGGATATAGTGAGTTTGGACTTGAACCGACGCCATATTTGATTTCAGAGCGAAATTTCAAAATAAAAAACCACTGCTAACTCGATTTCGATGATTTTGGATATTGTGAGTTTTGATTCTACACTGACTCAATTATAAATTTTGGGAACTTTGTCAAAAACAAAACAAAAAGTCGCTGATTATCTAGACCCTATCTTGCAGACGCTTCAGATTAACTTTAATAATCGGTCAATTTCCTGGCATGTCATTGTCATGGAAACCGACCACCAATTAAACTTAATCGGAGGCTGCAAACCAAATGGCATAATACATTTCAGCACTTTTCAGGAAGCCATCGCCTAATTTGCGCGCGTGCTTGGAAATCTTTTTCGCGTGTCATTAATACCAGCTCGCAATGGTTACAATTGCACAATAGAGTAAAGGCCGGCTTTCGCTTATCAATTTGATAAAAAAAACTACGCAATCAAATAAAACCGTGGTGACTCAGCAGATTAGAATCATGCCAAGTATTGTTCGAAACGTGCAATAACAAATTATAGAAAACTTTAGCTCTAGTATGATAAGAGAAGCCGAAAGTTAAGTAATGAATAATTTTTCAGTTACAGGCGGCAATATTAATTCAAAAAATTGCTGTAAATCTATAAATTACCGAAGTTCATCGGGGTATTACTTGATTTAGCTACTTATTAGCCCTGCGATCGTTTTGCAAATTATTTGGTTTCGGTTGAATGAAGATCTTTGGCGCCGTACAGGCTGATTTAATGATTAGGATGATCTTAGGATCTTAGAATAGAAGATCTTTGGATTTAGGATAGTGGATCCAGATCCGCAAGGTGTCGGATTATAATACGGATAGTGAATTCCCCTAGTAGGGGATCATTTTTGCCCGGGAATTCGTATAAATTGGAGACAATTTTGGAAAGCAAACACATGAAGGGTTTGGTGCAAATTGGCTATGCTCCAGTCAAAGGTATTCTATCCATTGTTGATAATGAAGCAAACATAAGGCTGCTAACATTAGTCCTATAGTCCATGCCAAATAAGATGTCACTTTTCACATAAAACCTAAATCCACCCCACTGGTGGAATTGGATCAATGGCAATGCAACCCAAAAGGACCCCGAGTGGAATTTTGGCTATAAAGTTATGCCTTTGATCCCTTAGAAATGAAGTGCTTTGAAGGGAACTTGAACTCAGGCACTTTAAGCTCACTATCCTAGTCACAATAGACTAGGATGCTCCAAGAGAGGCTTTTGCATTTCTGTTGAGAGGTTTCGTTCTGTCAGAGGAGGGGCTTTGGTTTTATGTGATATGTGACATCTTATTTGGCATGGACTATACTTCTCCAAGGCCATAAGTTTCCTCAACAAAAATGTTTTCTGAGTATTACCAGATGATTACATTTAATGGCTAGAGAGTCACTGATTGGCCAAATACTTAAAACTACCTGCAGAATGAGTTTCTAACTTTCCCAAGAATTAAACCATTTACCTTTCCGCAACATTGCCATCTGATTTGTGCTAAAATCTAGAATATGATATCAAGTTTGTATATTTACCTTATAACTGGAGTGGACGATGTAGTCTGCGTCGTACTTCCCAGCTATGGTGTACTTCCTGGGCGTCTGCTTCGAGTCGTAGGCGCTGACGTACAGCTTGTCCGACTTGTGGTCCTGCTGCCTCCACTCGGAGTACATGCTGAGCTTCTTAAAGTGCGGCACGTAGAAGGGCTGCGTCTTGTTCAGCGTGCAGTACACCGGCTTGGTGGAGCTCTTGAGCCCCAGGTAGCTGAAGTAGTTGCCGTGGAGGAAGTGCTCGTTGTACTTCTTCGCGCCCCGCGGCGTGTCCGGGCTGATCAGGATCTGGTTGAACATGGTGGGCGTGAGCCCGTGGTGTTGCTTCAGCGAGGACATGCTCGGCTTCAGGGCCAGGCTGTTGGGCCTGGCGAACTTCCTCGGCGGCTCCGTGGGCGACTTGGGGATGGGCGAGCGCAGCTCGGGCCTGGGGCTCGGCATCTCGGTTTTGATTTCCGAAGCGTCGGCGGTCTTCTTGTCGGCTTCCGGTTTGGGTTGGTCCACGGGGGTTATCATTATGTTGGGCCGCACGAGCCGCGGCTTCTGCACGGAGGTGATCACCGTGGGTTGTTCCGCAGGTGGCTCGGCGATCACCGGCCCCGGCATTCCTGGGACGTACCGCACGACTTTGCCGTTTATCAAAAGGTTCATGGGGTTCATTATTTTCCCGTTCGAGGGGGTGGTGAACTTCTCGGGGTCCCTCTTGCCCTCCGGCTCGAACTTCCTGGATGCGGTCTCGTGTTCGAACCTGCGAGATTGCGTTCCGTGGTCGAACTTCCGGTTCTTGTAGTCATCGTCGTGCTTGGGGCTTTCGTGTGGGGGTGTGCGGTTGTGTTTTTTGTATTGGTTGTCGTGCGGCGAGGGGCTGTTGAGCCTTGTGTATTGGTTGTCGTATGTTTTGGTCACCGCCAGGAGGGGCGAGGGGGTCTCGATGAACGTCGTGGGCATAGGAAGGCCGGGTATAGTTAAATTTAGTTGTTTCAGATTGGGCGCCAGCAGCTTGACCGCGTTCTGGCTGAAGTCCATGATGTTCGGGTACTTGTTGTAGGCGTTGGTCACGTGGTTGGCGTCATTCATTAGAGATCCGTTGGCGGCCTTGGAGGGCCTCACCAGGATGCGGTCGCCGTCATAGGCGTCGCGCGGGGCATCCTCGTAGTGCATCTTTGCAGTTTTTTCCGCGCCCATGTCGATGTTTGGCGAGGCGCTGTCGTATACCCGTATGACATCAGGCGAGGTTCGTAACGACTCTTGTTTGATGTAAGATGGTTTGCTTTGGAGGACGGTGCCTCCTGATTGCAGGGTCGACTTAACCACCCGATTTTCGCTCATTTTGCCGCTGTATTCCGTATAGTTATTGTCGCTGTTATACTTCTCGCGATCTTTGCCGTCGATCTTGAAGCTTTTCGTTTCCCCAGAGGTCTGCGTTATCTTGACCTCGCCGCCGAAGAGCTTCACAGGAGTCTTCTTGATCCTGTCGTACGATAACGTAAGTGGCGACAGAGAGTACCTTTGGGGCGACTTCATCAAATCATTCTTGCACGGAAAGTAAGAAGGCGTTTGCACGCAGTCCTCGTAGGAGACCGATTTGCTCTTGTCGCTCTCGACAAGTCTGGTCTTGCCTAGAAATGGTCCCGGCGATTTCAACGGGAACACGGCGTTCTGCAAGTGGGGGATGTTGTCGAATGCGTTTTTATTCTGCATTAGGATCGAGGCTACATTTACCGAGCTACTTCGACTGTAGCGTGGGCCGGTTTTCGTGATGCCCTTGCAATTCCGCATCTTGTGCAGCTCAAGCTCGGTCACCGTCTGGAAGATCATCTTGCAGTGCGGACACTGCATGTCGGCGTACAGGTTCTTCAGCAGAAGCTCCTTGATAAGGCTCTTCTGCGTCGTCGGTTCCGTAACCTCGCTCAGGCACCGCTTCCTGTTTTTATTAGTGAGGTTCAGAGGCTCGTCGTGCGCACTTTTGTCCTCTTTTATGTAAACAACGTCGCAATGATTGTCGTTGTGTGAGATCGACAGCCTCCTCTTGAACGGGCGCTCGTTAACTATAGAATTGTTCTCATCTATAAGCTCCGTGATGCGCAGCGAGATCATTTCCGGGCTGGGCTGCTTGTTCTCCAGAGGGCTGTTCTCCAAGTTCTCGTCGTAGAACGTTTTGGCCGTGTGAAACCTGGGCTTGTACGGTTTCGACTTCTCCTGGAGCTGGGGTTGGTCCTTGCACGGCTCTGGCGACCGCGTAATCGGGGCGGCCTCGACAACAGGTTGCTGCTCCGCCACTTCCGGTTTGCTGTCGCCGTCCGCCTCGGCCCCGATTTCCTTGGCCATCTCCCTGGCTTTGTGGCCCATCACCCTGTTGGCGTGCGATCGCGACCTGCAGTGCTTGTAGAGGTTGGAGCGCGTCTTGAAGCTGAACCCGCAACTCACGCAGGGGTAGGGCCTCTCGTTGGTGTGCGCCCTTATGTGTTTCTGGAGCACGCTGGGCTTGGAACACGCGAGGTTGCAGTACGTGCAGACGTATTTGCCACCGGAAGCGTTCGCCTTGTCGGCGGTCCCCGAATCTGGCTTGGCGCCTTCGGCCTCCTCGGAGTCTCCGGTTTCCTGGTACACCTCCTTGCTGCCGGTTAAAATGGAAGACGTGGCTACTGTGGTCGTTTCGTGATTAACTACACTTTGATTATTAACAACGAATGATATGTCAGCCGATTGTTCACCAGATGAAATCCTATTACTAACGCCGTTCGACTCCTCTAAACTACTATTAATTACTACCGTGGGATCATTGCTGCTGCACACTATCGAATTTGATATGGAAGACTTCACATACAAGTTATTAACACTAGTTTCGTTCCTATTTGTACTATTTGTTGGCACACTGTTGTTAATCCTAGTGGTCTGGCCCGTCGTATTGTTCTTGGTCTTGGGTTCGATACTCAGTTGCTTTTTGAACTTCTTGTGTAGGTACCGGTCAGTCCCGTTGTCCATCGCGAGACCGTCTGCAAGCATCACATGAAAAAAGGGATCAGTTAAGCGTTACCGTGAAAGTTTCTCTCGCGAAGGCAGCAGGTGCACCAAGCGCGTGAACAACCACGAAAAAACAAGATCATCAGTCTCCGGACGCACTCTCATTAATTCCCTGATGAGGGAAACCGTCCCGGGCGCTCGAAGCGACGCGTCAGGCTATCGTGAGTCATGGAACGTGTTGATAAGCGCTGATAACGACCCGCTGCTAGTTATATTAGCGACAACTACATACACCATTGGCGTTGCGATTAACGCCCATGATCCGGGGCACACTCCATGTCCTCGGGCGCACAGCTGCCCAGAGGAGCACCATCACCACCGCGCATCGTGTAAATGTTAATTCTAGCAGGTGCACCTCGCAGGCCAAGCCGCAGGTACGCACCCAGTCCCTGCCCCACCCCCCCCTCCTCCCACACGCGGAGATAAACACGCGGACCTCGTGCGCATACAACAAAAAAAAAAGGGAAAAAAAATCATCCGCTTCCAAACACCAAGCTGGTGTTCCGGGAAAGAATCGCGTTCTACCTGCGCCTTCCTGGAAATCCACGCCGACTTGTCCGTACCGAGAAGCGATCAGATTTAACTGTCCCCCTGTCAGGTTGCCCCTGCTCTTCTCTTAGGAACCCGTTCCTCTGTGGCCGGTTTTTGCGCTCCGCAGGGGAGGACCGTCAGGACGCATCGGACGCACGCAAAAATTCCGATACGTCCCCATCGGATGTACGAACAATATCCCCAGCGGATCGATTTAATTGCTCCCACTGTGTAACTGCGACTCGCGATAAAAAAGGTTAAGTTGATCGGCATTGAAGTCGTTTGTGGTTGTTAACTCTTTAATTTGCAAACCGGAAAGCCCAGTCATAAGCGAAAGGTCGATCATTACAGGAAAACCTTTTTTAGCAACGATCGAGCTTCATGTGAATCCAGAAACGCTGGAACACAACCAATTGAGTGTCAGATAGGAAATACGTAGAAACAGACGATTTCACTATAACGCGGTGCATTCAAAATAAATAAACCAACATAACATACAAATTGACACGAGACGCAATCGTGATTCTACGTAGCGTGATTGTAAGAAGTACCATCACGTGCGAACTAATATAAATATTGTTCTTGTGTTGTCTGAATCCGGCTGATGTTGGTTAACACGTTGAGCATTGTAATTCTAAGAGAAGCAAATACATTTTCTTTTCCAACTATTCACAAGTCTTCCTTACATCACGATTAACTC
This sequence comes from Othius punctulatus, assembly GCA_951805005.1. NCBI lineage: Eukaryota > Metazoa > Arthropoda > Insecta > Coleoptera > Staphylinidae > Othius > Othius punctulatus. The sequence goes on along the minus strand of OX638139.1, from coordinate 4,659,412 downwards.
TCATACCATGGATTTGGAAATTCTTAGTAGTAGTATACTCTGATTTTTCTAAACTGGCGTGCACGTCATCAAAATAATAATCATAATAATGATGGCACAATTTTACAAGGTTGCCAGCTGTCCTGGGTATTTAAAAATGGCTGCAATCAGCTGTTGCGCCCGTGCAATCTTGTGCGCGGTTCGTATCAAATTCGACGACTTCTCTGCCGTTTATCGTACAGATATCAATCTTGTGGTTATGGTTTAACATCTACAATGGCAAAATATGCATTGTAATAATCGATCAAATGTAACAAGTTAGACGTCAAAGAAGTTGGGTTATACACACATGATGAGCATGCGTTAATGAAATAGAAGTGGCATCGTCGCCGAAAACATATCGCAAATGCCAACATAACATGATTTATTACATGATTGGCAGGCGAAAATTGTGTCCGCGGTTAATACACCGATTACCTATTTATAACCACCGGTGATCAGTGTTATGTAACAAATGATCCTCAGATTAATTTCGATTCTTAAACTATTGTTATGCATATTATCTAAAACAATCACGTTGGTACGAAAAAACCTCATCGCACAGCTGTTTGATGACGTGCACGCCAGTTTAGAAAAATCAGAGTATAGTATGTTTATTAAAATGTACAGGTACATATATTAATCTTTTGATCCTAAAATAGAAATCTCCTGAGCTTACCAAAGCCTAAATACACTGAATTATTGTGTATAATATTGTTTTGTCCAAGAAAATGACATCTGTGAAAATCATTCTACTGGATGCTTAAAGTGGAACATTTCACGGTTTTCTGACCTATGAAACAAAATATGCGGGGGAGTATGTTCAGCTACAGCAGACGCCACGTTCTGCACTTGCTAACAAGCATACATTCTTCAGGTAATTTAATATCGTTACTTAAGACCATGCGTATTGCATAGGTGCCAGATGAATGACTTCTGCAACATTTACATTTCCCAACACACGAAAATGTCAGCAAAGGGCAGAAGTGACACAAATACGAAAAGTTCGTATTAAACCAACGAAGTATCGCCTTCGCATCATTAAAATTTCGACTCCATTAATCATGCGCACTTTCTATTTTTGTAACATCCTCTTTATGCGTACCCAAGGCGGTCGTTTCTTTTAGCACTTTAGTCGGTGCCCACGGCAACTATTCAACCATTTCAACCTCAAACTTTGCAACATTAAACAAATATATCTTCTGAAACTTATAACAATTTAAACTAAACTATTACAACCAGAACGTTACAGAATTAAAGTCATATAAGAGAAGACCAAACAATCTTTTCGCACTTTAGCTCGGTGCCCACGGCAACTATTCAACCTCAAACTTTGCAACATTAAAAAAAAAAATTATACTGTTACATAAAATTCAAGGGTTCAATGATTCGACACATAAATATATATTTTTAATTCTTTAGTAGAGATATAATATATATTTAATTTGTTACATCACCGCCACAAGGGTTGCATATGGGGTGCAAGTCGAAGGGACGCGCGTTGCTCGCGTCATAAGCCCTCTGGCTGTGGTGGTGGTGAAATGTGTACCTAGTGAGCTGTTAATTGGTGAGTTGCTACTCATTGTTGTTATGGTATTACCGGGTATGGATAGGTATTGTCTGGAACACTTTGGCATGTGGGGGAGGTAACTCACAGGTACATATGTGTGTAACATAGTGGACTGAGTAGGGATTGTTCGACTGGGCCCCTTTATCTTAGACAGGAAGCACCCTGAACTATATTCCGTTTATCGATAAGCTTACGTTGATCAACAATTACTGTATCCTGATATACAAGATAATACCATATTGAGAGGCTCACAGAGTGTTGTTATTCAATGCTCAGATACGTTTTCTCTTGTTACAGTAATAACGAGAACTGAACCAGGGGATGCTGACAGCGGCCATTTTCATTTGAGAATATATTTTATATTTTATAATGATTAAAATAAATTAAGTTTTTGGTATTAATTTAAATCATTAGCCCCACTCAACCATCCTTGTGACAATACCTTAAACCTGAAACTCATAACAATTTAAGCTAAACTATTACAACCAGAACTTTACAAAATTAAAGTTGTATAAAGGAAGACCAAACAAGAAGAATGTAGAAGAAGTGCATTGAAATATAAAAATTTAAAATTTAAAATAAAATAAAATTAAGAGGAGTTAAATTTGCTCCAAAGTTATCGAGGATTTCCGATGATTCAACAACACGCGCTTTGAGGAGAGTCATGTTACCGGGCAAAACAGAAAGGTGCGAAATGTCTCGGCATCACAAAAACAAATCGTAGATGGGAAGCGCATGAGTCACGCCATCGAATTAACACGTCTAAACGCAATTATTGCGAATGCTTGCGTGTAAATTATGAAATATCGAGAATGCCACGAGCCTGAAATTCACTCGAGTGGCGAAAGAATGCAAATAACAATCACGGACATATTAGCAAAACGATGTTATCTCTAATCCGGTAGTTTCCAAAGTTTTTGCTGTGCACATACGGGAGGTGGACAGCTTGACCACAGATAATTGGTTCCTACAACTTTGACCCTTTCAACATTTTATGAGCTAAATGCAATCGTCGGTCGCAAAAACGTATCATATTTTATTGTGCGAGTGAGTAGTAGCTCATAAAATGTTTAAAGAGTCAAAGAGAAGAGAAAGAGTAAATGAGTTAAAGAGAAACTTGTAATAACCAATTATCTGTAGTCGAGCTATGCAGTACTCCCAGTAAGAGTTGGTGAAATTAGACAAAATAATCCTAAAAGCTGATTTACACGGGTAGAGTTTTTAGTAGAGTAGAGTGGCGAGGAGAGTATACTCGCTACTCCACAAAAAATGGTTAGGAACCCTTCACACGATTAGCAGATAATCGCAGTACTAATGCTGTGTTGATGTTGTTTATGTTTGCATGCAGTCGCTCTACTCTACTGCAAAACATGAGTCTACATGGGTATAGAGGGGAGGCTAGTAGAGTGCTTCGAGGTGGAGGGGGTAAGTAGATTAGAGCTACTTTGCCACATGTGCGATAAGTACTCTACTCTACCAGCAAACCAGTACTCTACTGCAAACTCTACTCTACTGATAGTTTTGCCTGGTTTCTACGGGTAGAGTTACTCTACTCTACTCAGTACTCTATACCCATGTAAATCAGCCTTAAAGCCTACTTAGACGCGAAAATCAAGTTTAAAAAATGAAATATTTTGCAAGCCGGTGGAGGTGTAAATAGAGTAAGTAGAGCTACTTTGCCACATGTGCGACAGTACTCTACTCTACCAGCAAACCAATACTCTACTGCAAACTCTACTCTACTCAGTACTCTATACCCGTGTAAATCAGCCTTAAAGCCTACTTAGACGCGAAAATAAAGTTTAAAAAATGAAATATTTTGCAAGCCATTCATTGGCCACAAAAAAATGGAAAAACTATTAACAAACTACTAATATTATTAAATAGTTTGTAAGCAATTGGCAAAAACGGATTTTTTTTAACTATTAACAAACTACTAATATTATTGAAATAGTTGAAAGCTATTGGCAAAAAAATTAAAAATGAAAAACTATTAACAAACTACTAATAATATTACTATTACTGTAATATATTTATTATCATTTCTTTCCCATATTTAGTTAAGGGATCTGAATCGATATTTGCACAATTATGGGAATAAAGTTATCCCCGTTGAATATCAAGTTGATAAGAGTAATGCGAATTTAATGGGACCCGGTGACCTATTTTTTTTTAAATAAATGTCGCGAGCAGTGCTAAGTGAGTACCCGAAGAAGAATGAATTTGGGTTTATCTGAGCGGTTTACATTTCGTGGTCTCATTCTGGTTTATTTCAGTCTTGGCTGTGGTTTCAATCCAAGATCTTACTTTATCAATGGAATATGATAATCAAAATGATGAAATTGATTTATTTTCTTGGCAAGACCACACAAATTGTGGGGAATAGTTTTAAGCATACCGCAAATTCAGAATTTGTGCCCTTATTGATTAAATAAAATTCTTGCTGCAATAAATGTTCTTGATGATAAAATTTCTTACAAATTACTATTGACGATGGTCAATAGTAATTATTATGATAGCTGATGTTAAAAATTTCTTTGAACTTTACTTTATTTCAAATTTGGTACTTTACAAGTACCAATAAAGTAATAAATGTTTTAGATAAAAAACACACACAGATTACTTTGTTAGTATCACTTAGGTTTATTTAGTAAGTTAAAGTAACCTGTGTGTGTTTTTTAGCTATTTCATAATGTATCACAAAGTAGAGCTGTCAAGCGCTACTCATCTTAATAAAAAAATTGTTTGATATTTAATGCTGTAATGTAGTGTCTTTTCATGATCATTATCATCGAATATAATGATGATGATACATGGGTCATGAATATCATTATCATGATATTCATCATGATAATGATGAATATAATTATTCTTCCCAGAGGCGAATTGGGATAGATTAAACAATTTAACATTGCAGTTGACGAGATTAAAAGTCGAAGCCTAAACTCATTACGCCACGTGTATCTTCTTATTACTACAAATTAGACTGTGGCATTCTATTTGTGAGTTGTATTTCTGAAAACTCTGGATTCTTTGGGAATGCGTGGCCAAAACAAATTAGCAGCTTAGCTTTTTTTTCCCTCTGTGTCATGTGTCGCGATTCCTGCGGATATGGTATGTGTTTGGGCGAAAACGTGTCGGGCGACCCAATTCGCCAAGGTATCTCCCGTTCTCTGTCCAATGTGTGTGAGTATGTGTGCGTGTGTGTCGGCGTCGGTGCATCGCGTCGTCCCATACGAAAATAAACCCGCGCGCCGTTCAAAATAGCTAAAATAGACATTGACATAACGAAAATTCCCCGGATTCGCGCCGCCCGCCGCGACGCCGCCTAAAAAAGCACAGAAAGAGGACAAAGAGGAACATTTAAAAAAGTTCCACAACAAGTTAAAGTACGAAAAACAAGATCAAACTGGAAACAAGGATATTTAGAAAGTAGAAAGAAACACAAATTTCACAAAAAAATGGAGCTCAAAACAATCCCCGAATGCTTAAAAACGTCGTCAAAAATATCTTTGGCTGGCGCTCTTTGTAATATCACCAACCTTCATAAGCAGTATCACAAAAAAATTATAATTGACAAATACTTCGAATATTGATTTTCCAACTTTGTCAAGTTTAATTTCAGATGCACCAATCTCTAAAATAAAAGAGCATCAAAAGTAAGAAGGAAATCAATTGATTGTAATTTGACATGTCAATGTTTTGTCTTAACTACAAAAGTTGATTTCAAAAGGGAATATTTAGCGAAACAAAGAAAATATATTAACAATCGGATTGGCTGGCAGGCTAGTATATTCCAGACTACACCTCCAAATCCTCTGGAATAATGACATTCTAATTGCGAAACAGAGAAAATATATTAACTAGACTATACCTTCCAAATCCTAAGTGCCGAAACTTCCCCGAAAATTCAAGCCCGAGATGCGGAATGCCCCCCAAGGTGCCTGTATTCTGTTATTCCTCTAGTCGAGCTTGCAATTGTGGCTTTTATGATGAATGCCTTAGAAAGCTTGTAAAGTGCAAAGGCAGGGTTTCAGGTACAAATCGAGCTATTTCCGATTTATGATAATGCACTTGTTCAATATAGGTACACAATAAATGCAGTGTGACTACCTAGAAACCCAGCAAGTGTTTCTAGTCGCATTTGCTACGCTTTTATTTATAATGGTTGTTTCAATGTAAAAAATCTATTATTTCTGCTCCATCAAAAGTTACTAAAAGTGAGATATAATTTTATTTATGATGCCTTTGAAGGTTGGTTGGTATAAAGTTAAGAATGTTGGAAGAATTACAGACGTTCTTTTGGCTTACTTCTACTACTAAAGTCGGCTCGGCCAGAAGTTTGTAAGTTCTATCCTAAAGCATGACTTTGAACTCGTAAAATTTCAACTTTCATATAAATTGTAAAAATTTATAACACACAGAGCGCTTAAAAAAGTGGTGTCAACTTTTACGCTGGATACTAATAGAAGCCAGTGTTCAAGCTGCATGTTTTGCACGTTGCTAAAATGTTTCCTAGGATACGAACAAATAATTTAATTACTTTTTTTTCAAATGTCATTATTTGTCATTTTAGTTTTAAACGGACTGTCAACTTTGAAAAATTGTCAAATTTCAAAGAAATGGGGGTTATAAAAAAACACATTTATACAATAACATTTTGAGAGAAGAAAAAAACAAATAGAGGAAACTGTTTTTGTCAGTAGTTGGAAAAATTGACTTTCATGAGTGGTGGAGTACTTGGTCTAATTTGTTAGGCTAGATTTGCTCATTTGTGACTTATTTGCACAAAAACCGCACAAGTGACGAGCAAATATCAGCTTGCGATTCCGAGAAAAATCGCAAGCTTCTGGCGGAACCGGCTAGGCGACAAATGAACAATTTACTACGATGTCACATGAATCACGTCAAATGACTGCAATTTAACATGCAGAGAAATTGCGTAGGCGTCAAACGAACACGAGATCGTTAATCGACGTGAAGAGGAATCGCATCAGCGATTTGAGTCAAAGAGGAGTCGCGTAATTTATGACCGCTCCTATTATGCATCTGCGTGATAAGAAGTTGTAAAGTGGGCTCGGTCAAAAGTTTGTAGGTATTTTCCTATGTATACCCAACTGGATTGGTTATGATTAGGTCATATGTCAAGGCAATGTGTGCGTTTATGTTTTGACAAGACGTTGCAAAGGAGTCAGTTGAGTCAAAAGTTTGTACTGTGCGAACAACAATTCTTTAGATAAGGGGCGGCTATGACAGGCCAGTGTTATGGAATCTGCCAAAAAAAATTAAAGGACTTGGGTATGCATCCCTACAAAATATAGGCCCATCGTGGATTGCTTCCACCAGATTTTAACAGACGTATTGTACCCTAGCAGACATACTTCCAACATCTCAAGGGTTTCTTATATCTAAATAATTGTTGATCGTATGTTAATGTTGCAATTTTTTACAAAAAAGTGAAATTGTTGAAATTTTCGGCCGGAAAAGTTGGGAAAGTTCGGAAAAGTTGAGGTTTATTGTATCAGTTGTAAATGTTAAGATGCAAATCATGTACAGGGTGGGCAAATTTCGATGTTTTAATAGGGAAGCTCGATAACTATAACAGGTATGATAAAATGGTAATTAATGGTAAAAACCGAAATTGGCCGCTGTTTTTTATTTTCAACTTATTCGCAAAAATTCGACTTTTCGTTTTATGGATCGCTGTAGGTCGCTTATTTATGAGAATAGAAAAAAGAATTTCTACGTTCTTAGGGCACTTTTTTGTTAAGAATGCAGCAGCGTAGTGAATTATTCAAAAAACAGTTTGAAATTCGAGTTATGACATAAAGTTGTGGTTTTTTATATGGAACTCATAGTTGGCGGTGACTTAAAAGAGACTTTTTTCCTTTTCAGCAATATACGACATGTGGCTCCAATTCTTAAGTTTCAATCTGATTTTATGAAAAATTCTTCCACATGTCGTACATTATTGAAAAGAGAAAAATTCCCTCATTTTAGCTAAGTCAAAGCCAACTATGTTTTCCATAAAAAAAACACAACTTTAGAATAACTCATAACTCGAATTTCGAACTGTTTTTTTGAAAAATTGACTACGCCGCTACATTCTTATCAAAAAAAGTGCCTGAAGAACGTAAATATTATTTTTTTCTATTCTCATAAATAAAAGACCTACAGCCATAAAACGAAGTCAAAAAATCGAATTTTTCCGAATAACTCGAAAACAAAAGACAACAGCCAATTTTTTTTACCATTAAGTTTTTCTCCGAAATAGAGATCAGGGGTGGGGGTTTAGATATTTTATCATACCTGTTACTAGTTAATTTATTTATACAGGGTGTTGGCAAAATCAAAATTTCTAAATCTTATGTTGACACTTATTTATTCACTATTTGCAAATAGAATTTAAAATTATATCTAACAACATTAAAATATAATCATTCAAACAATCCCCCAAATGCAGAAAATTATACTGAAAATTTAAACAATCGCCTACGAGAGCATTTGCATCGATAACTATTGAAGAAATACAAAACGTTATTGAAACTTTTATTTCTTTATACAGCGTGTTGGCAAAATCTAAATTTCTAAGTCTTATTTTGACACTTATTTATTCACTATTTGCAAATAGAATTTAAAATTATAACTAACATCATTAAAATATAATCATTCAAACAATCCCCCAAATGCAGAAAATAATACTGAAAATTTAAACAATCGCCTACGAGAGGCATTTGCATCGATGACTATTGAAGAAATACAAAACATTTTTCAGGACTTCCACACCAGGCTTGAACTGCGTGAAGAAAATGATGGGTGATAATGGATAAAGAAAACTTTGAAATTCCTGCCGAGATATTGGAGGCAACATCGGCGCAAGTATTGCCTTGTTGCCCAAAAAAAAAACGAAGAAACGATACCAGAAAGAGTATGAAGATTTTTTACAGTGGCGCAAAAACAAACAGATTAAATTGGTGAGTGAAGATGTACTACTAGCCTACGTAAAGGGAAAATCAGAAATTTATTCTCCTACATCTATGTGGACTGAACATTGCTAAAATATTCGTATTGCGAAAAATCTTGAACGACACACGGCCGATATGCAAATAACAGACTTGGTTGAAGTTTATAAACCGAGGCAAGGCGGAGCGTAGCGTAGCGCAGCCGAGATTTAAATGTTGCCAATTAATAAAAACTCAACATTTACTAGTATTGCCAAAATTTGTATTCTTTTTTTCCTAACCATCCGAGAATTATAGATCCTACTGAAGGGTCGTTACAGAAATGTTAGAATGTAGTTCTCGGTTGGTTGGGAAAAAGAGTATATAGTCAAAATTTGACAATTTAAACTGTTGCCATTTATAGGTTGAGATGTTGGCCATATAAACAATTTAACTATTTAGATTTCTGTGTGATCTGTAAGGTTGTGACTTGTACTGATTGGGCCTTTCGATTCAGCAGTTGCCAATTAATAAAAACTCAACATTTACTAATATTGCCAAAATTTTGATTCTCATTTTCCCAACCACCCAAGACCTATAGATCCTACTGAAGGGTCGTCATCACAGAAATGTTAGGATGTACTTTTCGGTTTGTTGGGAAAAAGAGTATATAGTCAACATTTGACAATTTAAACTGTTGCCATTTATAGGTTGAGATGTTGGCCATATAAACAATTTAACTATTTAGATTTCTGTGTGATCTGTAAGGATGTGACTTGTACTGATTGGACCATTCGATTCAGCAGTTGCCAATTAATAAAAACTCAACATTTTTTTGCCAATATTTACTAATATTGGCAAAATTTTGATTATTATTTTCCCAACCACCCGAGTACTATAGATCCTACTGAAGGGTCATCACAGAAATGTTAGGATGTACTTTTCGGTTGGTTGGGAAAAAGAATATATAATCAAAATTTGACAATTTAGACTGTCGCCATTTATAGGTTGAGATGTTGGCCATATACACAATTTAGATTTATGTGTGATCTGTAAGGTTGTGACTTGTACTGATTGGGCCTTTCGATTCAGCAGTTGCCAATTAATAAAAACTCAACATTTACTAGTATTGTCAAAATTTGGATTCTTTTTTTCCCAACCACCCAAGAACTATAGATCCTACTGAAGGGTCGTCATCACAGAAATGTTAGGATGTACTTTTCGGTTTGTTGGGCAAAAGAGTATATAGTCTAAATTTGCAATTTAACTGTCGCCATTTATAGGTTGAGATGTTGGCCATATAAACTATTTAACTATTTAGATTTCTGTGTGATCTGTAAGGTTGTGACTTGTACTGATTGGGCCTTTCGATTCAGCAGTTGCCAATTAATAAAAACACAACATTTACTAATATTGCCAAAATTTTGATTCTCATTTTCCCAACCACCCAAGAACTATAGATCCTACTGAAGGGTCGTCATCACAGAAATGTTAGGATGTACTTTTCGGTTTGTTGGGCAAAAGAGTATATAGTCTAAATTTGCAATTTAACTGTCGCCATTTATAGGTTGAGATGTTGGCCATGTAAACAATTTAACTGTTTAGATTTCTGTGTGATCTGTAAGGTTGTGAGTTGTACTGATTGGACCATTCGATTCAGCAGTTGCCAATTAATAAAAACTCAACATTTACTAGTATTGTCAAAATTTTGATTCTTTTTTTCCCAACCACCCGAGAATTATAGATCCTACTGAAGGGTCGTCACAGAAATGTTAGGATGTACTTTTTGGTTGGTTGGGAAAAAGAGTATATAATCAAAATTTGACAATTTAAACTGTCGCCATTTATAGATTGAGATGTTGGCCATATAAACAATTTACTATTTAGATTTCTGTGTGATCTGTAAGGTTGTGACTTGTACTGATTGGACCATTCGATTCAGCAGTTGCCAATTAATAAAAACTCAACATTTACTAATATTGCCAAAATTTTGATTCTTATTTTCCCAACCACCCAAGAACTATAGATCCTACTGAAGGGTCGTCACAGAAATGTTAGGATGTACTTTTTGGTTGGTTGGGAAAAAGAGTATATAATCAAAATTTGACAATTTAGACTGTCGCCATTTATAGGTTGAGATGTTGGCCATATAAACAATTTAACTATTTAGATTTCTGTGTGATCTGTAAGGTTGTGACTTGTACTGATTGGGCCTTTCGATTCAGCAGTTGCCAATTAATAAAAACTCAACATTTACTAATATTGCCAAAATTTTAATTCTCATTTTCCCAACCACCCAAGAACTATAGATCCTACTGAAGGGTCGTCATCACAGAAATGTTAGGATGTACTTTTCGGTTTGTTGGGCAAAAGAGTATATAGTCTAAATTTGCAATTTAACTGTCGCCATTTATAGGTTGAGATGTTGGCCATGTAAACAATTTAACTGTTTAGATTTCTGTGTGATCTGTAAGGTTGTGAGTTGTACTGATTGGACCATTCGATTCAGCAGTTGCCAATTAATAAAAACTCAACATTTACTAATATTGCCGAAATTTTGATTCTCATTTTCCCAACCACCCAAGAACTATAGATCCTACTGAAGGGTCGTCATCACAGAAATGTTAGGATGTACTTTTCAGTTGGTTGGGAAAAAGAGTATACAGGGTGGAAACTTTAACTGGAATAAAATTCATAACTGCGATATAGGCGATTTTTGCAAAAAATCCCGAAACACGCGAAGTATTGTTTTTTCTTGCCCTCATTTCTATGTATATGCTGCTTGTTTATCTGTTCCCGGAAGAGCCCAGCCACCTCCGACTTTTTTTTTTTTCAAATGGAAAGGTATGTCAAGTGACACCTCGTTTGAAAGGTCTCTTCGCAAGTAATACAACACACTATTTATTTCTTGAATATTTACAAAGCCCACGTGATAAAAAAAAGAAAACCACTTTTACGTTGAACATGTTTCGGAGTAAAGTTGTATGTTTTTGACATGTGTTTTGATGCTATCGAACTGCGTTGCTTAGTTACTAGTGATATAATAGAATTTGAACATTTGTTGCATAAAATAGTATTCAAGTTATAAAAGTGTTTTTTTTTATCACGTGGGATTTGTAAATATTCAAGAAATAAATAGTGTGTTGTATTACTTGCGCAGAGACCTTTCAAACGAGGTGTCACTTGACATAACTTTCCATTTGAAAAAAAAAAAGTCAGAGGTGGCTGCGCTCTTCCGGGAACAGATAAACAAGCAGCATATACATAGAAATGAGGGCAAGAAAAAACAATACTTAGCGTGTTTCGGGATTTTTTTGCAAAAATCGCCTATATCGAAGTTATGAATTTTATTCCAGTTAAAGTTTCCACCCTGTATAGTTAAAATTTGACAATTTAAACTATGGCCTTTTATAGGTTAAGATGTTGGCCATATAAACAATTTAACTATTTAGATTTCTGTGTGATCTGTAAGGTTGTGAGTTGTACTGATTGGACCATTCGATTCAGCAGTTGCCAATTTATATAAATTATACATTTACTAATATTGCCAAAATTTTGGCTCTTTTTTTCCAACCACCCGAGAATTAAAAAACTGCAACAACTGCAAGTCTGAGGGGAGAACCTGTTTGGGAGGGTCTTGCATTCTCCGATCAACTTTAGCCGGCGGTTAAGTTCGGTATCCATGACAATATTAACAGCGATTAAAGTTAATGGGGGGATTGTAAGTTGACAGTGTATTGAATAAAAGAGGATCAAGAGACTTATTGTTGCTTTGTTTTATTGAGTGCGATGGCAGATTTATTGAGTAAATGAAGATAAATGCGGATAGATAAGGATGCGGGGGCGTGGGGGGAAGACGGTCGTATGGTATCGAGGTGCGTAAACATGCGGGGAAGCCCCAATTATGATTCGGAATCACCACTCGAAGCTGCATGAGCTCGCGGTCAGTGGAGGGAGGAAGCGGATGTTGTTATGGTTATGGTCAGAGGCAGCGCAACGGATGGGTAGGCGGGGGTGGCGGTGGATCGTCGGCGTTTGTTTTTTTCTGATTTTGTTTGTTTCGCCGACCTGTATTAGCATCGGTGGCAGAGATTGATACGAATGTAGGTGTATTGTGTACGTGTGCGTGTCGGCGGTATCGGTTTCGGTAGGTGCGGACGTCACTGGCATTATCAACGCGTCGAGATGGTCGAGTCGTGTGTGGGGAAGAGAGAGCGAGAGAGAGACAGATGGCTGGCAGTGGCAATGTCGTCAGCCCGAGGTGGACACATAAGAATCCGGCAGAGTTAAAAACGTGGAGTGCCGCGGGGCGTGGGGGGGAGGCTGCGAGACGGCACAGACAGCGTATGACGCCAAAGTGATAGTCAACACGGCGCCAAAGTACAATACCGTGCAAAATATTCGCCTTGCGATGGAATGTCTGGTCGGACGGCGCGCCGCCGCCTCACAGCGTAAAAAACAATAACGCGAGTCAGCAGGACTCGATGCGCGCACCGTGCGCCTCCAGCGCGGACGGGGGGATCCCCGAGGGGCGCCTGTGATTTTGGTTACTCACCTCTTCTCCGGGGAGCCGTCGAATTCCTGACGCGCTGCTCCTGCGGGCGTTCACATCTTCATCGGGGGCAGCGGCTGTTGGCACATTGCGGGCGGCTGGGCTGGAGACGGTGTCACATCACAGGCCGCGTTATTATTGTCGCGCCACGGACCGCGTGCAATCACTGATAACACATCCGATCCGAGTCACACACCACTCATCCAGACAGGTTAAGAAGACCTACACGGGACGCCTCTGGACGTAAATAAGCGGGCTTTGGCACTTGTTTCGGGGCGCCCTGCTGTGTTGTCTGGCGTCCGCACGTCAGAGAATCGCACCCGCCTGCACGACTCTTCCCTTTAATTAAGATAAATCTAAAGATACTGCGTGTACAACACACACTAAAATATGATATGCTGGCTAGCACGGCGCCATGTTTACTGTTTCCGTTTCAGTTGTTCGCCTCGGCCGTCTCGCTCCTCGCCTTCTAGATGTTAACGGGCGCCCGGGGTCTCACTCGCACGCCCACCAGCGCGCATAGCCCCCTCTCGCGCAGAGTGACGTACTTGTAAAGGCCGTGCGGGCACCTCTCGCTCTGTCACGTCGGAATCTCCCTGCGTCCGTCTCGCTCCCACGCGCCCGCTCGGCACTTGTTTCTTTTTAATGACCGACACTGCCGTCTCTTTCACTGGCAAGTACGCGCACACCTTCCCTCTCGTTCCCGGTCTCGCTGGAATCTCCCTGGCTGCCGCGCCGCTCCCCGCCTCGCCCCCGCGCCAAGCGTCACAGCGCCGCCACACTCGCCACCTCACTCCTCGCTCCGTGGCCGGACGGACAAAAAAAAAAACTTTCAAACCTGTTCCACGCTCCGTCCCTCTCCTGCCGAGGGATTCACCTTATGCCGCGTGCGTCATGCTTTCTCTTTCTAAACATTGCTCCTTTTATTATGTACAAACTTGCGAGTTCAAAGTCCAAGCGGCGCGTTCAAAAGCTCGCACTTCTGCTCTCCACACACAACAATCTACGGTCTACTACGGGCGAACCCAAAAAGGGCGAGGGATTTGTACCGTAATTCGTCGGCGCGCACCTAAGGCGAACGGAGGACACCCCCCAGCTCCTTCGATTTTATTAACACTGTCGATTACTGAATCATCTCGCGAGTGGGCGGACGCGGGGACTAAATATAGGCACATTCAAGTCACTGGCGGGATGTGCACGCCCGATTATCTGCGCATGAAATTCGCGAACCATAAAAAACACCCACAAGAGTTGTACCCGGCAATACTTAGATCAAAATATTACCGGGTACAACTCTTGAACCTTACTAGTCAAAACAGTACTAGAACTGGAACGCTGTGCCGAGATTACTTTCCGTTTCCGTTTCGTACAAGTTTTCCTTAAATGAAGTTTTTCCTGTTTTTGTTTCAAATTCTTCCGATTCTTCATTATTGGTCCTCACTATATTCTTGTTGTTCTTGTACATTGATTTTATGATTTCGATAATCTTCCTTTTCACTCCTCTCTTTTCTAGCTCCCATCATATATCTTCTCTTCTTATCCTGTCGAAAGCTTTCTTCGCTTGCAAATATAGGTAGCAGTGCTCGAATTGAACCGGAACGATGTCCCGAGATTACTTTCCGTTTCTTTTAATGTTCAGTTTCGTACATGTTTTCCTTAAAAGATTCAGCATACAGCTGAACACACATTTTCTTTGGTTCTCACGCCACTGTGCAATAGGGGTAAAAGAGACGCAACGACCTTTGTGTTTCAGCTATTTATGCACCAAGGGCGTTATTACGATGATTACGCCCGAAGATTAATGATAAAATCCAGCTCGAGGGCTTTAGCCCGAGACATTGATACTGTACGATGCGTAATCATTCGGCGAAGCCGTGGTGCATATAGTCCAAGTCAAATGTGTTGTCACTTTTGCAGTAAAATTATGCCCAGCCTTCTCTTTTGTGAACTTCCAGGCGTTCGGCTCTCACGCAGCTAGCAACAAAAGCACGCTTTAAACAATAACGTGCTTTAAGGCGGGCGAGGAGTGGTAAAGCCGCAAATCGATGTCTATTACAATTTAATGGAAAATAGTCGCAGTGAAATAGGAATGAAAGTACTCCGCATGCGACCTAATAGCGCCTTTACTGCTCATGCCTTAAAGCTGATAATAGTTCAAAGACCTGGATTCTAAAAAGGATCGGTCGGCATTTTACTGCAAAACTGACATCATGTTTGACATGGACTATAGGTAGCAGTGCTCGAATTGAACCGGAACGCTGTCCCGAGATTACTTTCCGTTTCCGTTTCTTTTACTGTTCAGATTCGTACAAGTTTTCCTTAAAAAAACTTTTTCCTGTTTTTGTTTCAAATTCTTCTGATTCTTCGCTATTGGTCCTCACTATATTCTTGTTGTTCTTGTACATTGATTTTATGATTTCGATAATCTTCCTTTTCACTCCTCTCTTTTCTAGCTCCCATCATATATCTTCTCTTCTTATCCTGTCGAAAGCTTTCTTCGCTTGCAAATATAGGTAGCAGTGCTCGAATTGAACCGGAACGATGTCCCGAGATTACTTTCCGTTTCTTTTAATGTTCAGTTTCGTACATGTTTTCCTTAAAAGATTCAGCATACAGCTGAACACACATTTTCTTTGGTTCTCACGCCACTGTGCAATAGGGGTAAAAGAGACGCAACGACCTTTGTGTTTCAGCTATTTATGCACCAAGGGCGTTATTACGATGATTACGCCCGAAGATTAATGATAAAATCCAGCTCGAGGGCTTTAGCCCGAGACATTGATACTGTACGATGCGTAATCATTCGGCGAAGCCGTGGTGCATATAGTCCAAGTCAAATGTGTTGTCACTTTTGCAGTAAAATTATGCCCAGCCTTCTCTTTTGTGAACTTCCAGGCGTTCGGCTCTCACGCAGCTAGCAACAAAAGCACGCTTTAAACAATAACGTGCTTTAAGGCGGGCGAGGAGTGGTAAAGCCGCAAATCGATGTCTATTACAATTTAATGGAAAAT
The DNA here is from genome assembly GCA_951805005.1 of Othius punctulatus. Classification (NCBI taxonomy): domain Eukaryota; kingdom Metazoa; phylum Arthropoda; class Insecta; order Coleoptera; family Staphylinidae; genus Othius; species Othius punctulatus. Next base: position 4,643,320 of record OX638139.1, on the reverse strand, counting down.
AGTCGCAGTGAAATAGGAATGAAAGTACTCCGCATGCGACCTAATAGCGCCTTTACTGCTCATGCCTTAAAGCTGATAATAGTTCAAAGACCTGGATTCTAAAAAGGATCGGTCGGCATTTTACTGCAAAACTGACATCATGTTTGACATGGACTATAGGTAGCAGTGCTCGAATTGAACCGGAACGCTGTCCCGAGATTACTTTCCGTTTCCGTTTCTTTTACTGTTCAGATTCGTACAAGTTTTCCTTAAAAAAACTTTTTCCTGTTTTTGTTTCAAATTCTTCTGATTCTTCGCTATTGGTCCTCACTATATTCTTGTTGTTCTTGTACATTGATTTTATGATTTCGATAATCTTCCTTTTCACTCCTCTCTTTTCTAGCTCCCATCATATATCTTCTCTTCTTATCCTGTCGAAAGCTTTCTTCGCTTGCAAATATAGGTAGCAGTGCTCCAATTGAACCGGAACGCTGTCCCGAAATTACTTCCCGTTTCCGTTTCTTTTACTGTCGAGTTTCGTACAAGTTTTCCTTAAAAGATTCAGCACACAGCTAACACAAATTTTCGTTGGATCGCACGCCACTGTGCAATAGGGGTAAAAAAGACGCAACGACCTTTGTGTTTTAGCTATTTATGCACCAAGGGCGTTACTACGATGATTACGCCCGAAGATTAATGATGAAATCCAGCTCGAGGGCTTTAGCCCGAGACATTGATACTGTACGATGCGTAATCATTCGGCGAAGCCGTGGTGCATATAGTCCATGTCAAATGTGTTGTCAGTTTTGCAGTAAAATTATGCCCAGCCTTCTCTTTTGTGAACTTCCAGGCGTTCGGCTCTCACGCAGCTAGCAACAAAAGCACGCTTTATACAATAACGTGCTTTAAGGCGAGGAGTGGTAAAGCCGCAAATCGATGTCTATTACAATTTAATGGAAAATAGGCGCAGAGAAATAGAAATGAAAGTACTCCGCATGCGACCTAATAGCGCCTTTACTGCTCATGCCTTAAAGCTGATAATAGTTCAAAGACCTGGATTCAAAAAAGGGCCGGTCCGCATTTTACTGCAAAACTGACATCATGTTTGACATGGACTATAGGTAGCAGTGCTCGAATTGAACCGAAACGCTGTCTCGAGATTACTATCCGTTTCCGTTTCTTTTACTGTTCAGTTTCGTACAAGTTTTCCTTAAACAAAGTTTTTCCTGTTTTTGTTTCAAATTCTTCTGATTCTTCGTTATTGGTCCTCACTATATTCTTGTTGTTCTTGTACATTGATTTTATGATTTCGATAATCTTCCTTTTTACTCCTCTCTTTTCTAGCTCCTATCATATATCTTCTCTTCTTATCCTGTCGAAAGCTTTCTACGCTTGCAAATATAGGTAGCAGTGCTCGAATTGAACCGGAACGATGTCCCGAGATTACTTTCCGTTTCTTTTAATGTTCAGTTTCGTACATGTTTTCCTTAAAAGATTCAGCACACAGCTAACACAAATTTTCGTTGGATCGCACGCCACTGTGCAATAGGGGTAAAAAAAGACGCAACGACCTTTGTGTTTCAGCTATTTATGCACCAAGGGCGTTACTACGATGATTACGCCCGAAGATTAATGATGAAATCCAGCTCGAGGGCTTTAGCCCGAGACATTGATATTGTACGATGCGTAATCATTCGGCGAAGCCGTGGTGCATATAGTCCAAGTCAAATGTGTTGTCACTTTTGCAGTAAAATTATGCCCAGCCTTCTCTTTTGTGAACTTCCAGGCGTTCGGCGAAGCCGTGGTGCATATAGTCCATGTCAAATGTGTTGTCACTTTTGCAGTAAAATTATGCCCAGCCTTCTCTTTTGTGAACTTCCAGGCGTTCGGCTCTCGCACGGGCAAGCAAGAAAGCACGCTTTAAACAATAACGTGCTTTAAGGCGACGAGTGGTAAAGCCGCAAATCGATGTCTATTACAATTTAATGGAAAATAGTCGCAGTGAAATAGGAATGAAAGTACTCCGCATGCGACCTAATAGCGCCTTTACTGCTCATGCCTTAAAGCTCATAATAGTTCAAAGACCTGGATTCTAAAAAGGGTCGGTCCGCATTTTACTGCAAAACTGACATCCTATTTGACATGGATTATAGGTAGTAGTGCTCGAATTGAACCGGAACGCAGTATCGAGATTACTTTCCGTTTCCGTTTCTTTTACTGTTCAGTTCCATACAAGTTTTCCTTAAAAGAAGTTTTTCAAATTCTACTAATTCTCCGTTATTTGTCCTCTCTATATTCTTGTTGTTCTTGTACATTGATTTTATGATTTTGATAATCTGCCTGTTCACTCCTCTCTTTTCTAGCTCCTTTCATATATCTTCTCTTCTTATCCTGTCGAAAGCTTTCTACGCTTGCAAATATAGGTAGCAGTGCTCGAATTGAACCGGAACGATGTCCCGAGATTACTTTCCGTTTCTTTTAATGTTCAGTTTCGTACATATTTTCCTTAAAAGATTCAGCACACAGCTGAACACACATTTTCTTTGGTTCCCACGCCACTGTGCAATAGGGGTAAAAAAGATGCAACGACCTTTGTGTTTCAGCTATTTATGCACCAAGGGCGTTACTACGATGATTACGCCCCAAGATTAATGATGAAATCCAGCTCGAGGGCTTTAGCTCGAGACATTGATACTGTACGATGCGTAATCATTCGGCGAAGCCGTGGTGCGTATAGTCCATGTCAAATGTGTTGTCACTTTTGCAGTAAAATTATGCCCAGCCTTCTCTTTTGTGAACTTCCAGGCGTTCGGCTCTCACGCAGCTAGCAACAAAAGCACGCTTTAAACAATAACGTGCTTTAAGGCGAGGAGTGGTAAAGCCGCAAATCCTTGTCAATTACAATTTAATGGAAAATAGGCGCAGAGAAATAGAAATGAAAGTACTCCGCATGCGACCTAATAGCGCCTTTACTGCTCATGCCTTAAAGCTGATAATAGTTCAAAGACCTGGATTCAAAAAAGGGCCGGTCCGCATTTTACTGCAAAACTGACATCATATTTGACATGGACTATAGGTAGCAGTGCTCGAATTGAACCGGAACGCAGTCTCGAGATTACTTTCCGTTTCCGTTTCTTTTACTGTTCAGTTTCGTACAAGTTTTCCTTAAAAGAAGTTTTCCTGTTTTTGTGTCAAATTCTTCTGATTCTTCGTTATTGGTCCTCACTATATACTTGTTGTTCTTGTACATTGATTTTATGATTTCGATAATCTTCCTTTCACCCCTCTCTTTTCTAGCTCCTTTCATATATCTTCTCTTCTTATCCTGTCGAAAGCTTTCTACGCTTACAAATATAGGTAGCAGTGCTCCAATTGAACCGGAACGCTGTCCCGAGATTACTTCCCGTTTCTTTTACTGTTGAGATTCGTACATGTTTTCCTTAAAAGATTCAGCATACAGCTGAACACACATTTTCTTTGGTTCCCACGCCACTGTGCAATAGGGGTAAAAAAAGACGCAACGACCTTTGTGTTTTAGCTATTTATGCACCAAGGGCGTTACTACGATGATTACGCCGAAGATTAATGATGAAATCCAGCTCGAGGGCTTCAGCTCGAGACATTGATACTGTACGATGCGTAATCATTCGGCGAAGCCGTGGTGCATATAGTCCATGTCAAATGTGTAGTCACTTTTGCAGTAAAATAAATTATGCCCAGTCTTCTCTTTTGTGAACTTCCTGGCGTTTGGCTCTCGCGCGGGCAAGCAAGAAAGCACGCTTTAAACAATAACGTGCTTTAAGGCGAGGAGTGGTAAAGCCGCAAATCGATGTCTATTACAATTTAATGGAAAATAGGCGCAGAGAAATAGAAATGAAAGTACTCCGCATGCGATCTAATAGCGCCTTTACTGCTCATGCCTTAAAGCTCATAACAGTTCAAAGACCTGGATTCTAAAAAGGATCGGTCGGCATTTTACTGCAAAACTGACATCATGTTTGACATGGACTATAGGTAGCAGTGCTCGAATTGAACCGAAACGCTGTCTCGAGATTACTATCCGTTTCCGTTTCTTTTACTGTTCAGTTTCGTACAAGTTTTCCTTAAAAGAAGTTTTTCCTGTTTTTGTTTCAAATTCTTCTGATTCTTCGTTATTGGTCCTCACTGTATTCTTATTGTTCTTGCACATTGATTTTATGATTTCGATAATCTTCCTTCGCAAGCCACAAATTGATGTCTGTTACAATTTAATGGAGAATAGGCGCAGTGAAATAGGAATGAAAGTACTCCGCATGCGACCTAATAGCGCCTTTACTGCTCATGCCATAAAGCTCATAATAGTTCAAAAACCCTCCTTGCCTGGATTGTAAAAAGGATCGGTCCGCATTTTACTGCAAAACTGACATCATATTTGACATGGACTATAGGTAGCAGTGCTCGAATTGAACCGGAACGCTGTCCCGAGATTACTTTCCGTTTCCGTTTCGTACAAGTTTTCCTTCAAAAGAAGTTTTTCCTGTTTTTGTTTCAAATTCTTCTGATTCTTCATTATTGGTCCTCTCTATATTCTTGTTGTTCTTGTACATTGATTTTATGATTTCGATAATCTTCCTTTTTACTCCTCTCTTTTCTAGCTCCTTTCATATATCTTCTCTAATTATCCTGTCGAAAGCTTTCTTCGCTTGCAATTAGCCTTTGCTGGGGCTCACAGGATTACGGGCTCGCTCCTCACGCCGCTCACCCAGCAAACTTTCCGGCTCGTCCGTAAAGGCTAACTTACTAAGGCTTGCCACGTAAATAACTATTACGAATTCGCGCCGAGAGTACATAAATGCATTATTAAACTTGATGATCCTGCGTTGAGAATGTTCTTCAGCCACATTTCAAAGGTCACGGCAATTCTCTTGTACACAACGAAAAATGGGCTGTAAAAGCGGCATTCAATCGTTTACTGAAGACGTTTCTTAGTCAGTGTTTACACATTTTGCTCGCTTTCGCGGAAATGCTGCGTTTTTATTGCTCCGCCATCAAGGACAAACCGATGATTCAGCGGGGGAGACGTCCCAAAGCCGCCACATGTCGGCGGCACCCAATGAAAAGTGCAATCAGGAACTGATTTTTCGCGGAGACAAAGGGGCATAAAAAGAGCGCTCCAATTAATGCGCCAACTAGTAATTAACGTGTTCATTGGCATTTAATCCTTAAAAAGCGGCGCCTGTGAGCCCCACACGAACGGATCATGCCAAGTTTGTGGGCATTTCGTTGTTTCGCCTGCGGGGGCAAAGCGCGCGCCCCCCTTTGCGCATCTAGCCGCCTCTCTCTGCCGCTCTGGGTGCACCGGGTGGAGAGCGCGTGGGGGCACCACTCCCATCGAGCGTAAAGGAATCTCCTCCGCTTACGGCACCGGCGACAACGCGCACACTTGTCCTTGTTTTACATAACAGGTTACGGCCGCTCTCTCTGTTTCGGAATCTCCCCTTCGTCCTTGCTGACCAGCCGCGGCGTTGCCGGGTCCGCGCGGGCACGAGGCCGCTGCAGGAATGCCGCCGCCAGGCTATCGATCCCCCGGGCAGCGGGCGCGCCGAGGGGGCCGCCTGTTGCGCAACCGCCACACGGGACCGCCCCCGCAGGGCGCCCGCCGCCTGCCTGTAACGAAAACATTAGGGAAATGGCAACTGCGCGCCTGCGAGGCTTCCCCGCAACAAGTTGGCTCCGGGAACGGAACACCTGATGAATGAAATTATGCGGGCCGCTGCGTGTGCGGTGGTCAATTTGAATGGACATAGGCACGCGATGACCCCCCCCACCCCACTCTACGTGAGTGTAATTCGCGAGGCTAAAACCATATAAATAAGAATGAGGTAATTGGTTCCTGCGAAAACCGCGCCACTACGCGTTAGGAGGCATTACATCACCGCGAATTCCATGAATCACTAATTCGGAGAAAGGATTTGATTCTACGGACAGGGTGTTTGAAATGACTCCTCTCGCCCCACTCAGATTTCTCACTATTCGCTTTTATTAATAAAAAAATAACAAATCTCTGACTGGGTAACATACAATCTGTTGGAATCAATTAATTGAGGAACGTTCATGCAAAACCACACTTGTTCATAATATATATCCAAAGAATTAATAGTTTCTTTTGGTCGGATTTTCTTAATTTAATCTGAAATCAGATTTGCGCAAAAAATTTCTTGTCCTGTAGTAAATCCATAGGAAAGTACAAAACTCCAAGCAATAACTACGCTGCCATGAATCAAATAAATACAAGCATTTTTCATGGACGCTCCTCAATTATTACGAGTAACTATACTAGTAACACAACAAGGACATCATTTGAAACAGAGCTATCCTCCATTTGGCTGCAATATTTTTAAACGATAATACAAGTAGAAACGCAGCACAACAAAATCCTCCCTACGAATTACACTCAGACTCATTTATTTACAACGTAGACACAAAATTACTGGACACCTCTTTTTTTGTAAATCAAGAAATTTACTCACTTTGCATTTAAACACTGGCAGCGGCGAACGGCACCTCCTCCGCCTCAGTGGCGGTTTCCGTCGGCTGCACGTCCGCCTGCACGCTCACCCTCACCCCGCTGCAACCCGCCTCCGATGGATCCCTGCTGGGCACGGAAGCGATCGCCGGAGTATCCATCCCCTGAGTGCTGCTCTGCCAATTGTTCATATCTTCCGGTGCACACGACGGGCACTCAAAATGGACGCAGTGGAAAACCTAGACGAAACTGTATCAATTAACACATTCCAAGTGGCCGGGACACCAAAATCACCTCGTTTGCCGTGTTGTGCGTGCCCACGACGCGGATGAAGACGACCGGTTTGGGGGGAAACCGCACGACCTGCCATGACCGGCAGTTCTCCCTCGTCCTATCCACCAGCACTTCCCAGTCCCAAATGTTCAGCGACGATTCAATGTAGTAACTGTAGCTTCTGTCATCGCAGTCCCACAAGAGCAGCCGTAAACTTGATATTATATATGGTTGACCTTATGGAGTAAATATTCATTTCAAAATCTAATAACGACTAAGCCGACACAATCGGGTTAGACATTTTGATAGGCAAAGTAGTTTTCATACATGAGCAATAAATAATTTTGCAATTGGTTCTTTATAGAAGGCCTAAAATTATTCTATCTAATTATTACCGCCAACATGTACCGCCAGAAGTTTTAGATATTTGCGATATTTTCATACATTAAGACCACATTGTATGCAGGTAAAAAATTGAGGCAAATTTTGGATGACAGATGGCACGAGATTAGACTTTTATTTCATACACCCTGTTCTGTTTTTTGGTGTACAACACTTGACGTTTTCTCAGAATAAGTTTGAATTAACATGTGAAACTTGAAAATCCGCAACATTTCATGCCGAGTGATTGCAAACATAAGGGCAACCTTTAATACGTAATAATTGTGGCAACTTAAGTTTCAAAAACTTCAGTAAAACCAACCACACCATTTTTCTTTTGTTTGCAACATGGAATACATTAAATTCCTTGTCATTTAACAAGATCCCCTTCTCCACTAACCTAACTGAATCAGTATGGCGCCAGAGCCGAGCTGGTGACAGGTGTACCCCGAGTCCAGGTTGTAGTGCTTGATATCGCCATTCAGGAGGGCGTTCCTCGACCGGCACACGCCTTCAATCACGCAGGCGCTCTTCTCCAGCGTGGCGACGTTGTGCTTCGGACAGATGATATCGCCAACCATCAGCGGCAGCTTCTCCTTGTACATGGCCTCAAAGGCGACCACATGAAACACCTGGAATTCATGGGGCGAAATATAAAACAAATTTACTAATCGACGCTCAGACTACCTTATTTACAGTGTTATGCGTGCCAACTATTTTCACGTACTGCACGACGCGTGTGTCGAAGTACAGTGTCTGCCAAGAGCGGCACGAGTAGTGGCTGTAGTCCACTACTTTCACCCAGTCCTTCAGCTCAATCGACACCGCTATGTAATACGAGTAAGATCTGGAAAAGTTGTTAATTAGATTACATTGGCTAGCGCCCATCGAAGGAGATGTGCTACAATTAAAAAAAAAATTACATTAAAATAATAAATCTATAATATAACTAAATAAAAACTAGAATTTGTAAATATTATTGGGTTTTATGGTACAGACTATAATTTGGTAGTTAAGTTCAGATAGAAATTAGCCATTAAAGCTTGAATTACATTTTCGTACTTTACTTTTTTCATCTAGATTCTCGTTCGTTTTTGCTTCGAGACAATCCAGTATAATGTAAATCGGAAAACTTCATCAATTTCTGTTTGAATAGAAATATGCAGCCGGTCCTTTATTGCGTTTGATTTCGGCGCAAGTTCGGGCTTTTTTAGTGGGTTGGTAATTAAATCATCACTAGCGGCCCCCTCTATATCAAAAGAAATGAATTATAAATTGAACGGAAATCCAAGGAAAAACTCGAACGAGAATCTATACCAAATTATCAGAAAAAGTATAATGTAATTCAAGCTCAAGACTTTGCCTATCGCTAGTTGACGATAGCATGAAGCTATCCACAGAACCCGACACGGTCCTTATTATCTCGATTCCGAATGATGTTTGCGTATCGAAAAAAAAAATTCAATTATCACATATGATACGTCAGATTAGATTTTAGGTTACCTAAGGTCTCTGTCCCACAGCAGCATGCGAATGTGGTTTATTATCGATGGCTTCCCCAGTTTCACTATGATGCACTGGTCGCAGCCACCACCTATCGCGTGCCTTGTGTACCCCCGCTCCATGTCGTAGTTGAAATGGTCACCGTCCAGTAAAGCCTCCATCAGTTCACCAGCTATAACCTTTGAACCCATCCTTTGACTAGCAACATTCTCGTCTACCACTGAAATATACATACTCTATTCAAATACCATAGATTTCAAAATTTTCAGATGCAAAATTTTTGTACATAAAATAAATAAATAGTCTATCAAAAACAGAAGAAAAAAGTGACATAGTGATAAGTATTATTTATTAGATCGGGATATATTTCAGCTTGCAAGTTTTTATTTTGTTTACTTACAATTGGGCCGCTGATAATTTAGATTTGTACAGGGTGTAACAAAGATCATGTACAAAACTTTATTCTGGGCTACTGGGAAATAATTAAAATTGCAAATATAAAAATTTCAATTTTCAGAAGAAACTAATTACTACCCAGGAGCCTACAGAAAAAGTTTCGTACCTGTTTTTTGTTACACCCTGTATAAGTAAATAAATGTCAGCTTTTAGTTATTAAATATAAAATAACTGTTTTTGTATGAGTGATATACAAAGTGACTTACACAACTGCCCTCTATGCGGTAAATTGCTGATTCGTGCATTGGTCCTCTCCGCAATCGCATCGAGCAAAGTGTCCGGTTTCACGAGCCCTGCAGGCCTAACGACGGAAAGCAAGTCCGTGAGAGTCATCAGTGGCAGCCGCAGGCAGTTCATCACTCTGTCCTCGAGGTCCTCGTTGACGTTGCACCATGCGCACACGCCCTTGAAAATGTCGACCTCCGGCGCAAAGAAAGAGTTCCTCTGCAGCAGCTCCACCAGGGACGCCTGGGACAGCTGCACGAACGACTCGTGCTCCAGGATCTCGGCGGCGTGCTGGTCGAAGAAAGCGTGGCACACCTGCACCAGCTGCTCGAGGCCGTACAGCCGTGCCGTGTCCAGGATGGCGCAGACATTCTTCAGGGCAAGCAGCTGCCTCAGGATGTCCGAGATGGCAGTCTCAAGGTCCTGGAAGCCGTACTGGTGCGCCAGGCCGAGCGTTTCCAGGATCATGTCCTCGCGGACTGTCATGAGGAACATGTGGCCGGAATATATGTACTTCAGCAGCGTCTTAAAGGCGTTCACGGGGGCATCCGGAAGTTCTATTTCCGACTGAAATCGCGTCGATAAATTAAGAGTTTGTGTCATTGATTGGTCACCGATGGCGGGGGCAACTAATGTCTATTTGCCCAATGAATGTTGTAAATACAGGGCACACTTTTAATAGTGATTCCAAACATGCGCTCAACACATTCTCTAATTTTTCCCTTAATATACAGGGTGTTTTCTAACAGGGGTGAAAAAATTAAATGGTGTAGGTAGGATTAAATTGAAATGAGAGAATAAACTTTTTACAAATATCCTCTTCAAAGATATTCCTGTATAAAGAAAACTGCGCTCATCACAAATATGCATAATTTTATAAGTATCAACGTTGAGAATCACAGTAGTTAATCACTGCATGATTTCCTATTACCCATTACTTATACAGAGCATTCAAAAAAGTGGTTCAACTTTTATAAAAGTTCCAACAAAATAAAGACAAATGACATTTGAAAAAATCTAGTTAAATTATTTGCTTTTATCCCAGGAAATATTTCAGCAACATAGCAAAACATTTTGATTTTTATCTTAACAGTGTCATCTATTAGTATCCACTGTAAAAGTTGACAGGACTTTCTTGAATGCTCTGTACAATTATAATTATTTTTTATTGTACCTGTTTTGATTCTTTCATTCCTCCATAGAGTAGTGCCCGGAAATATTCGCTTCTCGCCGCTAAAATTACCTAAAAAATACAGTATCAGTTTGACCTTTGAATGCTACAAGTACACATTTGATTTATGTAAATTTGCTTTTATGTATTTAGGCATTGTTTGTATGTATCTTAATATTATACGAAATAGTAAAATGTCCACATCAGATTGATGAGTAATTTTCCAAGTATAGCTTTGTTTTACAAAAATACACCCCTCTTAAAATTATACAACTCCGTTCGTAAGCTCTTAATCATATTGATGATTCTATGATTTATTTTTGGGCATAGGTGAAAACAATACACCGTGCACCGAAAACATATAGGTAAATAATGTTTGGAGACACTCACTTTATGGGCATAGAGGCGCTGCCCCTCGACGATGAGCGTGACATCGGAGTACTCCTGATTCATGAAGAGGCTGGAGAGGTTTTCGGACAGCTGTCCCAGGTGTTCAATGTCGCCTAGCCTGGCGGTTGTGGTGACGGTGCTGTTGGAGTACTGATGGCTACTGCTCATCTGAAAAGTGGGCAAAATTCGTAAAGTGGCCCCCGGAGACGGTCAATAATATTGACGGTTTCAGTTGACAACGGATCACAAGCGATCAATCGCTTCGTTCATGATCAATGCATAGCATCAATGGGTGTGATTGACAATATTATTGTCACTATTGGGGGCCTTTAAGGAGAGTGATTGTTGTTGTTTTGATTGAGAGGCTTGGGCGTCTCTGGAGGTAGGCGATTTGGGGGCGGAAAAATTATTGCGGGGGCGCAGACTTACTTTGATTTATATGGGAGAGAATGTTTCCGCGGTGCAAATGGAGATTTTCAGTTTATTCCTGTTATTTAATAAGAGGATTTTGTAAATTGGGTAAATTACGATTGGACGCCATATTTAACTGTAACAATGGACGCGGTACTAACTGCCAACTGTATGAAGGAAAAACACCTAGAATCTTCTAGAAGCTTGAGCATCTTGAAGTTCGTTATCTAGTAAAATTGCTTTAAAATACCTTGATTGGTGAAAATATATACAAATTAAGCTTTTAATTAGTCCGCTGCTCCTTAATTAGAAGCCTATGATTCCGTTTATTGGATATTTTGGTTGAAAATTAATTAATGAGTCACTAGTTCCAACCTGTGGTTCCAACTTCATGTTAATCACTCCCAAGTGCATTGCCATTTTCTCACCGTCTCTGAAATCCGTGCTTGAAATTTAAAGGAAAATGTTTCCCGGACGCGCGCCTGTGCTCGTTCTAAGTAAGTCCCTTATATTTATACAGCCATACAACTTCTGTATGTCTCGTTTTTGTTGTCAGGTCAGAACACGAAGAGGGATTCCGGCCGCAAAGTTCAGCTGGAAAACATAAACGCCGGAAAGGTAACCACGTGCTTCTAATTACTGCTCACTCGCAAACTAATATCCATCACAGCACAAATAGCCCCAAAAATTCGACTCTGTTGCGCTGCCTGCCCCCAAAATTCTGTTTTCTTTTGTTTAAATGGCGGCTTTTGAGGTTACGTTTTAAGGGGCTCACCCCCCGTTTTTTCTCCGTTGTAGCAAATTGCCGATGTCATCCGGACATGCCTGGGACCGCAGGCCATGCTCAAGATGCTCATGGACCCGATGGGCGGAATTGTCATGACCAACGACGGCAACGCCATCCTCAGGGAGATCACCGTGCAGCACCCTGCTGCCAAGAGCATGATCGAGATCGCACGCACCCAAGATGAAGAAGTAAGGCCGCATCAATAATGCTTATACAATGTACATGCATCAGTTTTATGAACGTACTTGTTGTACGTTGTCGTACCCTGTATGTGTATACAGGGTGTATAAGAAATATGTCCGGTTATTCTATTCAATTATAGTACTGATGGAAAAAATCTTGCATCTATTCAACTTCTATCTATACTTCTCAATCGTACTGTAATACATAACTTCCCAGCTGAATAACGTAAATAACTATTCCTTTTGGTTAATTTTCATGTGTACCAACAAAAATATCACCATGGTATGGCCAACTATTGTGAAAAGAACCATTACATTTCAATTGAATTGTATTGTAAATATTGATTAATAGTTTTATAGATACCGAAATGATTTTTATATATATTTATCATTACACCTTCTACCAATTAGTGTAGGTGATTTTTAACTTCCCAATTTAAATTTTCAGGTTGGCGATGGAACTACTTCGGTTATAGTTCTCGCAGGCGAGATGTTGGCGGCCGCTGAACAGTTCCTGGAGCAGCAGATGCACCCGACGGTCATCATCAGGCAGTACAAGCAGGCCCTCGAGGATGTGGTCACCCTGCTCGAGGGGCCCCTCAGTGTGCCGGTCGACAAGAACGACAGGGCGGCCCTGGCCAATGTCGTCAAGGGCTGCATCGGCACCAAATTCATCGGCAAGTGGGCGGACATGGCCGTGAAGATTGCTCTGGACGCCGTGAACACAGTCACGCTGACGGAGAATGGCCGCACTGAGGTCGACATCAAGCGGTACGCCAAAGTGGAGAAGATCCCCGGCGGGTCGATCGAGGAGTCCCAGATTCTCAAGGGCGTCATGGTTAATAAGGACGTTACACATCCCAAAATGAAGAGACGCATAGAGGTATAAAAAAATCATTTCCGATTTTACTAACAATTCCAATGCTACTACATTGTTATACAGGGTGATCCAAAAAGGTTGAAGAGAAAAGGCCTGAAGTTGCATTAAATTACAGTGACAACTCGTCACTCTTGTTTAGATCGTTGTGCTTTTCCTGGGTTTTATTCAAATTTTGCTTTGTTTCACTTGGTTTTTTAATTTCAGAAGATTACTTACAATATTATTAATTATTAATCAATAATTATTTTTTTAAACTAAAAAAATTGTACGTAATTTTGTGATATAATTTATATATTCATAATTATTTATTATCTTACTATAGTTTAACCACTTTATTTACTTTAAAATTCACAACTAGTTAAAAGTAAGAATTTTAAAGTAAACATAGTAAGATAATAAATAATTATGAATATATATATATTACAGACTACCACATAATAAAGGTAGAAACAATCTTAATGATATAATTTACTTAACCACTGCTGTTAGAGATGCCACTGTAAAACAAATGTCATGAAAAATATTCATCTTATCACTGTGGCGGTAAATTCTATATTTTTGGATCACCCTGTATGTTTTGTAGCTCTTGGTGTTTAATTGTACAAGGCTTTGTGTTAGGAGTAACGATGAATAATCAATAATTACTGTGGCGGTAAATTCTATCTTTTTGTATCACCCTGCATGTTTTGTAGTTCTTGGTGTTTGATTGCACAAGGCTTTAGTCCTAACAGATGAATAATTACTCAAATAATTGTGGTTTTCAGAACCCCAGGATAATGTTGTTGGACTGTACATTGGAGTACAAGAAGGGAGAATCTCAGACAAACGTGGAGATTTCGGGAGAGTCCGACTTCACCCGCCTCTTGGTGCTCGAGGAGGAGCACGTGCGCCGCCAGTGCGATGAGATCATCGCCCTCAAGCCCGACCTGATCTTCACCGAGAAGGGCATCAGCGATCTGGCCCAGCACTTCCTCCTGAAGGCTGGCATAAGCGCCATCCGACGGGTGCGCAAGTCCGACAACAACAGGATTGCCCGGGCCTGTGGAGCCACCATCGTGAACCGCACGGAGGAACTCCAGGAATCTGATATCGGAACCGGCTGCGGCCTGTTCGAGATCAAGAAGCTCGGCGATGAGTACTTCTGTTACATTACCGAATGCAAGAATCCAAAGGTGAGAAAGGAAGCGAAATGGTAATAGAAATGGAGATAGAAACAATTGCAATCATAATCAATGCCAACAAAACATTCAGAGATGTCATGACTATAAACAAATTTGTATAATCAATTTAGAAGCGTGTCTTATTCATTGAGCAAACTTTTAGAAGCTACTATTAGCATTTCCGTAGCTGTGCACCAATTTTTTTGGTTGAGGAAAAGCAATATATCACTATATCTATGAAAAAAATTTCATTTACAAAGCTCATTAAATGAAGGTAATCTAGAATAAGATTACTATTGAATGAAAATTATTCATGTAAGTACCGAAAATTCATGGAGTTCCTTTCATTGAAACAAGTTATTAATTATTAGAGTAAAACTGATTATAAAATATAGTAACGATTAATAACTAGTGGCTATCATGATTATGATTGGTGCAATATACAAATAATATTTTCTGCCGAATTTTCAGGCCTGCACTATACTGCTTCGTGGGGCGAGCAAGGACATCTTAAACGAGACGGAACGTAATCTGCAAGACGCCCTGCAAGTTGCCCGCAACATAATGTTATCCCCGAGACTGGTGCCGGGCGGTGGAGCCGTGGAGATGGCCCTCTCGCACCATTTGGTGCAGAAAGCCACCCATGGACCCTACAGAGCCGTGGCTCATGCGCTGGAGATTATTCCGCGCACGCTTGCGCAGAATTGTGGGGCCAACACGATTCGCACATTGACGGCCCTCAGGGCCAAGCATGCGGCACATACGGACGCCTCGAAGCCGTGCACGTGGGGCATCGATGGGGAGTCTGGGGAATTGGTGGAGCAGACGGCAAATGTTGGCATATGGGAGCCGTTGGCTGTCAAGCTGCAAATTTATAAGACGGCCGTCGAGACGGCGATACTTTTGTTGCGCATCGACGATATCGTTTCAGGCTCGAAGAAGAAGGGGGATAAGAACGAGGGGCCGAAGCCGTCCGAAATGGCGCAGCAGCAGGAGTAATGTAACCTGTATTTATAATAATTATTTCTCACTGTATTGAACTCGATTCATTCTCCTGTATCACGCATTTTGGAGCCGTCATTAATTTAATGCTTTTCCGAATACTAATTTTTTTTTTATCACTAATAAAGTTTACTACTTAAAGGGTCGTTCTTTTGTTAACTTTAAATGTACGTTTACAACTCTATTTGTTTGTTTAAATGTGGAGTATGCCCACTCCTTCCTATTTTATTGGAGTGTTCCAAACATAGAACACAGTTAAGTCAGATCTATTTTGGTACTGAGGCTTACAACAAGGTCAGCCAATGAAACCCACAGGCCACAATAATGCAAAGCATTATTTATGCCCACATTAAAAGAGATGGTACAAGAAAAGTGAGTAAATTGTTTTCACACCTGAGCACATGCGGAAGTTACGATAGTAAGGCATCGACGACCGATTGCAGACGGGCAAAAATTTTAATGTTCGTGATACTGCTGCTGCTGGGCGTTTACATCGGAAAGGTGCACATGGAGGATGTGCCGGACATCAGTTACTTCTCCTCGGACACCACCGCCTACTGCCTTGCAGGTTATGAATCCCGGAATTCAGGAATTGCGTGGGTTCATCCCATCAATGCCATCACGCAGACAGGTAATAGTATATAGTACATTTACATTGCACTTGGAGATGCTTTTAAACAATTTACAACATTGTTAACCATGACTAAAACTTTTATAATAGAACGTGTAATAAAATGAAAATGGGCCGTTAGTTGGAAACAATCTAATGATTGGTTTATATTTTATAAATAATTGCAACTATTGCGACTATTAAACAAATGTTTCTGAATGGTGCTCCAATTTAAATTTGGTGGGTCAAAATTTTTATTTCCGTAACTTGTACTTAAAATAGAAAAATTGGAAGTAGGGATTCAAATTAATTGCGATTATGAAATTTTTTTTTCGACTATGACCGACTAGCTTGAAATTTAATGAGAGTAATTTCTGAGTACCACCCCAATGTCGCTTAAACGCCCACCAAAGTAACACATAAATGGTTTTTAGGAAAATAGGCATAAATCAAAACTACAAAAATTAAAAAACAAGGTAAAAGTAATTTAATTATAATAATTTTTCACAAAGCTCGAAGAACCTTTATATTCCATTAACGTAATTTTAAAATCCATTTCCTACAGAAGTGGTTTTTTTACTTGTCACTTTTCTTGAAAACCATCTATGTGATCTGGCAGTAACATGACACTAGATATAACATTGCAACTTTCAGAATCGCAGTTTTACCCCACCATTAAAAGTGCGTACAACACAGACTTCATGAAGCCGCCTCCAGAGGAGTGGCTGCTAGAAAATTGGCAGTTATCGGACTGGAGGTCGTTTGATACGATCCTGGACACCCGGTGGGAAAGTTGAGGGATCCAGTGTGTGCACCAACAGTTTTGTATAACCAAAATTTTGTAGGCCTCAAAACGACGATCTCAAAAGGTGAATTCACGCACACAAGCGATGCCAGTTTTCACATTAAAAAATTCCCTCTGAGCTTTTCCGTTTTATCGTCGAATCCAGTGGAGATATTGCTCTGCGAGGGCTGGAAACCACAGGAGTTCCCCTCGTATTACATTGTGATTAGCAGCAATGAAGTTATGTATAAGAAGATAAAGACTTTCACTGATGATATTAGTCAGGATGATATGCATCGGACTTTTAAGGTACGCTTTACATACATACACAATGCACTTAAATTTGTCTTTTGACACTATAAAAATATAATAAGAGTGAAATGAAATATGAAACGAATGTCGATTCCAGCAATAAGGAGCGATGAGTCAACGGGCTACTATACTGCAAACTTATAACTGCAGATCTGTATATGAACAAAATTTAATTAATTTTTTAGGCAGATCTGTCATTGCTCTCTGGTGAAGCTTGGAAGAGCTACCACCTGGCTTATGATGAAGACACGGGTGACTTGGAGCTTCGATGCATAATCGACAACAAATATGTGACCGTCGTCAAAGTGAAAACCACGAATCCCTTGAAGCCCCTCTATTTCCTAACCCGCACTAAAGGGGGCCCCGCAATGTGGAAAATTGAAGAACGTGAGTGTGATTTTGATAGAGCAGGGCTGGGCAACCTTTGTCTCACAATTGTTTATTTCATTTAGGCCAGATTTGTATAAAATTTTACATTATAAGCTAAACAATCTTTACTGGTTGATCGGAAGTCTGTGCGATGTTAAAAAGTTAAAAAGCTAAAAAAAACAAAATTCATTAATAATCTGGGGAGCTAATAATAAATATTACTGTTAATTTAGTGTCTTTGGAAAAAAATATTTTTACATGTGCTTGAAATTTCGTTAATGTGACATTCTATTATAAAAGGTTGCCCATGCCTGGCGCAGATCTTTTACAAACGATTTTGTCTTGTTAGGAAGATACTTGTACACCACTGCAGTTGGAAATGTGTCACTTGGGCCGAAACTACAAACCCTCAGCGATCAGCTGTGTGTGTCCATGTACGTGGCCCTCTGCGATGAGTGCACAATGCAGTTTTACATTTACGACAACGACAGCGTCCAGAATGTGACTAGGAAAATTGTAGCTAATAATGTAAGCAAAAAGCAATACTCCATCTGGAATATTGAATTTAAACAACGTGGAGTCAAACAAAATATTTTCCCTCATCTATGTTAATAATAAGTGCAATAGGTCACACCTAAGTTAATTTGATCCCGTCTCTAATAACTACATTTTCATACAATATAATATTCATGTGATATAGTTTATCTTAATTTTTTTATTAAGGAACCTGATGGCATCAAATGGAAAGAAATACGTTTGCTGATGGCCAACAAAATTCATGACAATGTCCAATTTCACATCAGCACTGATTTCACGGGAGCGCAGATTGAAAATTCCACTGGATTTTGGGCTTTGGATGAAGTGCGAGTGTGCACCCGTGATGGTAAATACATTATTTTTATTAAAATCGACAACTAGTTTGGTGGAAACCAAAAGTAATACCTGGACTAATACCAATGCAATTTTGATGTTTATAGAAATCAAGATTTCCACGTTGAAATCTGCAGACCTAAGCGATCGCAGTATGACCACATGCCAGTCATTGAATCACCCCCGGTGGAGGCCCAAGCGGGAAGAGATGCCTCCCAAGCCATCGTTTAGCGAGTTGGGTATCAAGGAGGTCACATCTACATCGACAACCTTCCGATGGCAATCTGATGTCCCCTTCATGCACACTTACATGTATAATTATAAAGTAAGTACAGGCAGTTAACAACACATTGCTCGTCTTTTCTTTGAAATCGTTTTGAGATAATGAATTGGAATCTGCAACCTAACATTGTTTAGATTGTTTTTTTCAAATGTTTTCAGATGTTTATTCAAATTTTAGGCCACTAAAGCGAAGCAATGCAACACCAGGTACACGGACAAGGTGAGGAGCAAATCCAATGGGTACGTGCTGACACCGAGCAATGAGGTGCACTTCAACAATTTGATACCGTACACATTTTACGACATCAAAATTACAGAGCCCATCTACAACTCCAGCAAAGTTATTAGTCTACTAACCAGCGAAACAGGTTTGTGGAATTTACCAAAGTCACAATTGGGAAGGAAAAATTCTGATATTTTGCGAAATTATAACTTTTTTATCTACCATTTTCTCAAACGATCGCCAAACTGACGATGGTTAAAAGCATTAGCACACTTGTCTCTCATATTACTAGTACTATACATGTTATCATATCAGCAAGGTTACTATATTGTTCTCTGCCTTTTATACTTAGATTTGCCGACTGAGAAGGAACTCCCGCAGAACGTTCTGATAAAACCCGGAAACGTGTCGGCACTGATCACCTGGGATAAACTGAATTGTACCGACAGGTATGGACCCCTCGTGTTCCAGCTGCGGGTGATGAACGAATCAGTGCAGCTCACAAATACATACTCGGGAACGGAAAGTCAGTATAACTTGGAGGATCTGCAACCAAACTCTGAATACACAGTCCAAGTGGTGACATCCAGGAGCGAAAATTACATGGACAAAGAAAATTTAACGATTGTTACTGCTTACAATTTTTATACTCTACCAGGAAGTAAGTTAAAAAAACATGAACACCTTGAATACATAAGAAACACTTGTGTACTTTATATTGTTAGGCTGACTTGAGACTTGAGAAGTTTTCGTCATTATGCCTCATCCTAATCGGCATTTTTTGGGGTCTATTGATTAGTTTATGTCGCACACGACATCTCGAATGGTTTTTGTCGCACATTTCAAATGCATTGTATTCTTGAAAAAGAATAAATTTGTTGAACAAGTGTTTCTTGAAAATGTTTTCATCCATATTTGCAAAGGGATATGGCTTGATAAAACGTCGCTGCTGTCTTTCAAAATGTTCCACAAGAACAAACATTTCTTCATTCTTTATCTTTCAAAATTTAATACCTTGTCAAAAATTTAAACAGCTTTATTATCAATGGGTAAATTATTCTTCAGAAAATATGTTTTCTATCTTCAGGGCTATCCCTCAAGGGTCTGTTGACAAGTTGGAGAGCACCCTGCGTTGTATTTAAGTCATAATTTGTCT
The DNA here is from genome assembly GCA_951805005.1 of Othius punctulatus. Classification (NCBI taxonomy): domain Eukaryota; kingdom Metazoa; phylum Arthropoda; class Insecta; order Coleoptera; family Staphylinidae; genus Othius; species Othius punctulatus. The sequence goes on along the minus strand of OX638139.1, from coordinate 4,623,409 downwards.
AACGTTTTTCAGTTGCACCGGATGTTGTCGAGTTAGAGGCGTACTCTGCAAGCACCAGCACTCTAGATTTACGTTTCAAGATCCCTTGGCTGCTGAACGGTCAGCCAATTGAAGTGAACACAAATTACTGCATATTCAATGTACAATGCGCCTCAGTTGTAAGCGAGTTAATAGAGTGCCCGCTAAGGCCCGAGTATTACTGCGTCCACCTGGAGGGACTCTTGCCCGACAAGGAGTACCACGTTCACGTTTCTTTGAGAAACAACGGCACCGATTATTTCGGCAGCGCAGTGAAGATCGAAGCAATGACCAGGGTCACAGGTGAGTGTGGATTGGAATTGTTATATCTTCTATTTAAACACTAACAGTGTTATTCGTAATTTTTTTTCGTGGTTTAGTGGTGTTTTACCAAAGGGTACCAAGGTTACTAAGATTAAACCACCGTTAAACAGTAACTTAAATTTTTATGAATAACACTGTAAATCTACAAGTCACTATGTGATTGACAAATGTCTGAATCAGCTTAGAAAACACACAAAATGCCTACAGATGATTCATTATTACGATTGTTTTTGTAGGTCCTGCAGCACCTACAAACCTCACCTACGAGATGGTGGATTGTGGACTGGAGGACACCTGTCATCTGCTGCTAACATGGAAGCATCCGGAGCGTGAGAAGTCCCCAATTGACTATTTCGAGATCATACTACAAGAGCAGATAAATATGGAAGACAATGTGGTCATAAAAGAGATGCATAAAATCGAGGAGTATGAACCTGAATATTCCCATCAGGTGATAATAATATTAATAACAATCCTCCTTGCCCCTTCTTTATTTGTCTCATAATTTCTGCTGAAGAATTCGTACCCTAGCTCCAACTTTACCGTTAAATTTTTTATAGATACGTTACATCCCATACAGCACGACCTACAATATATCCGTGACGTCGGCAAACTACCGCCACCTAGGGGAAGCCGTGTACATCATGGCGACCACCGACAATATAGGCCTTCACTTAGACCAGGAGCCGAAGCTGCTTAACACCTCGACCACACAGGCCGTCTTCACGGTGCCTGTTTTAGACGAGCGTTTGAAGTCGTTTCTCTTAATCGCCATAGTGCAGGACTTCAATGGCTCCGAGGAACCTGATGAGGACGTTTCCAACATAACCGAGGATGCCCTGTGCTCAGAGAAAGGCAAGGCCTGGATTGCTGCCGTCACAGAAGTAATAATAATGACCATAATATATTTATCAGTCAATTATTAGAAATCGGAGATAAGCATACATTTTATTGATAGTTAGCCTATTCAATTATTTTACCTTGCTTTAGAAAACAGACTATTACTGTAATTTTAATTTAATATGTTGTAAAAAAAAATAATTGGCTCATTTAGTGTAGCTTTGAAGTAACATTTTAATTTTTTTTTTAGGTGGTCGATGATAAATCTTACAACTTGACGATAGGCAATGGATTAAAATCGTATTCGAAAGATCTGAACATGAGTATTGATAACGTAGGCTTGAAGCCTGCTACTCCATACTGCGTAATATTTGTGATAAGAAACCGGCATCATAACAAAGAGCATGTTGTGCTGTATTATAACCGTGATCTGATTACTGATAGTTTGCCGAGCAAATTGGTGGAAAGAAGTCATTTTCCAATAGTTTTGGTAGCGTTTCTGATGATTTCGTTGTTACTAGTTTTAATTGGAGTTGTTATGCTTTTGTGCAGGTAAGTTATAAGATGGTTTGTTTTACAGATATGTTCTCAGCGCTCTACTGTAATCGGTGTCATTTTACAAATTGTTTAATTTATTAGATCTTTTTTCCTATCAATAATTTTGGTGTAATTTTTCTAATATAATATTATTTTGTTTATGGGGGTTGTTTTTAGTACTCTATTTTTGTATCATGATGATATTGTAGTTCTAGATTTAGAAATTTTTATTTAACTGTAATCACAATTTTGAGTAACTTTTTGTTGGCTATTATAATTTTCATTTGCAGATACTGGAATAAACGTAAATTTAGACTGAGGCAGAGAAACAACGGAGAACCCGTTTACATGTCCCTAGAGTCTCTCCCGCATGCCGTCGCAAATAACACGTACGATGTGCTGAGACATAACAACTAAAATTGTTTTTATAAGTTTTTGAACCTTTTGTGCCGATTGTTGTCATTGCGAGTGTGCCCTGTAAATATTTGATGTAATATACAAAGTTTTCCATAGTGCTGTTAATATTTCATTGTGGCACAGTTGTCACATAACCCTGGTAGCAAAACACCCTAACAAGTGGGGTGGGCCGCAAAAATCAATATTCACATTCCACAATGGCCCAGCCATGAAAACAAGTGAGGTTATTTCACCACATTGATCAATAGCTGAAACACTCGTGGGGGCCTTCCGGAGCGAGCCGCAGCTGCAACCATGCTGGCCTGAAGCCGCCGCGATGCCTAAGAAGATCGAGTTCAGCGTGATACACGTGACAGGTAAAGTTATGCAACGCCGCCGCGCCAATAACACACCCAACGGCGGTTCATTGCAGACGAGGACCCCAAGTGCAAGGCCTCGGAGCTGAACAGCCACGGCCCGACCGTCAGGGGATGGCAGTCTTCCAAGAGCTGCACCTACCCTCAGGAGCTCACGCTGCAACTAGAGAAGCGCTGCTTCCTCAACAAGATCCAGCTGCTGACGCACCAGTTCTTGATCCGTAAGTTTCAATGCCCCCGAAGTCAATGTAGCTAACTGTTTTGCCTGAGCAGCCTCGCGGGTGGAAATTTTTTCAAGCAACGAAGACACAAATACCATCACCGATGTCGCCAAAATCGGCTGGGACTACCTGGGGTACGTTACGCTCTCCGACAATCAGAGCACCGGGTTCAAAAGCAGGGAGCTCAAGTCGGCTAACGTGCCCACGACTGTTGCTTCATACTTGAAGCTTAGACTTGGCAAAAACCACAACAACTCCTACAATATACATAATCAGGTAAATAAGAGTTGATAATTTGTATAATAAAATCATGCCATGTTGATAAAAAAAAAGCCAATTGTCAATTTTCAATACAGGTTAGCTTGATTGCGATAAATATACTAGGAATGGAGAAGGAAGCGCCTCGCCGGTCGTCCTCCAGCGAAACCGATATAGATTTGGACAAATTAGAGTCCATACTAAACGACCCTGACTACATCTCGCCTTACGACGATTTAGCTTTTGATATGTATGTCGATGTCGATGTTGCCAAAATAATTAGGGAGATGGAGCTGAAGAAACATATAGCCGTTATAAGTAAGTAATGTATAATTGAATATTATCCCACCCTGAAATTACTGCATCAATTAATTTTTTTTAGCATTATAATTTAGCGACTCGAATAATTTCATTCTGCTCATTTTGGTATGTTTCATTTGGAAGACATTTCAATGGGTTAAATTTTGTCCCGGGATTTTTAATGAGCTTTATAATGATAGTTGATTAAAATATTCAAGAATCATGGAACTATAATGGCATCTGAAATATATTCAATGAAAATGTAGGACACAAATTTCACAATAGCAAAATTTAAAACACAAATTTCACAATAGCAAAATTCAAAACACAAATTCCACAATGGCAAAATTGATGAACACACAAATTTAAAGCAATGATACGATAATATTAATCAATTATAAGCTTATATAGCTTCCGCCAAAAACCACTGCATTTTCACGCTTTTCCGTTTTAGATGAAAGATTTGAGTACGCCAGAAAACTGAAGCTGGCGATGGAACAGCTGAGAAGTGCGGGTGAGAAGTTAGGGAAGTACGAGCTGGAGAAGCGACACGCAATCGAGCTGGAGGACTACGAACGCGCCAGGCACAAGAAGAATCAGATGGACGAGTTCCGCATGACAATCTATAGCGACCTTAACATAGATCAATTACTAGAAGTTAAAGGGGTATGTATATCATTTAAATACTTCTCCCATTCCAGACAACAAAATAAAATAATTAATAAAAAAAAAACAGACATCTTTTCAAATTCAAATAAAATTCAAAATATTTAAGATGAAATAAAATCAAGATAAATACACAGCAAAATTACACATTTGATGCCTCTGATGATGGTTTGCTAAACAAATTGAAACTAGTCAGGCAAAATAAAAATAAATAAATAATAAAATAAAATTAAAAATAACTATATCAGTAAGTACAGAATAATACCTTAAAACAATTAATAGTAGCGATCTGTGACCTAAACTTAGAAATATTCAAACATTCAAATGAATGATGATGTCCATTTTAGATATGCCCTAAGAATGATGAGTTAATGGATGATTTGGATGGTAAGCAGCCTCTTTCGCCCACCTCTCTGAAGATTCCAGAAGGGAAAAGGTCAGCCTCGCCGAACGCCCCTCACATCTATCACGCACCACCTTCCCCGCTGCACAAGCATCAGAGCCCAAAGACTGGCTCGCCTAGCACCGGGAGCCCTACCAGCCTGCAGCACCGCAGCTCTTTCAGACGGAGGAATAAATCTGCCGGTTCAATAGTAAAGTCTACGTACGAGCAATACGAGGAAAAGCCTTTGCCTGCATTGAGACAGTAAGAGAAAAATATTATTTTGCACTTAGCAGCATTACAAAGTTGGTAAACACCGTTCACAATCTAATCTTGTCAATGTTGGTTGTGTAAGGAAATATAAGAGAAAAAAACGGATCACCTTAAAAATAAACATAATTTTTAACACTGATGTAAATGTTTCAGTTCTCAAACAAATGAGTTCCTTAGAGAATGCCAAATGGAAATTGAGCATCGGACGACATCCAAGCTGACGGAGCGCGAGAAGAAGCAAGCCGCACTGCCTATCCTCGTGTTTGGCAGCGACTTGGTGGAGAAATTCTACTCGAAGCACTACCTCGACAAGGAGGAGGGTCTGAACCGGCTCAAGGAGGAGCTGCTCTCCTACGACAACACCCGGATGCACACGGCAAACAAGACCGGCCGTGCCGCGATATTTCTGCTGCACAGGGCGCTGAGGGACAAGGTGTTTTCGGTATACAACCTGGCGAACGAGGTGATCCGGCTGTACTTTGTGCAGTACGTGCCCGGCAGGTACGTCCATTCAGGCCGTTTTGGGTCAGTTGTTGTACTGGGTGCGGTTTCAGGGTTTCACCGGCCGAGGTGTCACGGAGTGTCGACAAGCTGCTGCCTGAGCTGCTAACCAAATCTGGCGACACCAGCGCCCGGATTCACCACATGGCCGTGCACACTATACTGACTATGGCCGAGTGCAAAAATGTCAGGTAAGATAAAACAACGAAGGATTCACACAGTGAATGGGACAAACGTTAGGTCCACTAGCTCAAGTCTCGATAGTGATTGTAATTACGAATGGTTCAAACCAATTCATTAACTTGAACCACTGAATGAACATGAAAATATTTTGTACCAAACAAGGGTTCATTCAGCTTTGAGAATGAAAATGTTTCAGTTCAAAATTTTGAACGGTTTTGATTTCAGGGAATTGCACCTTATTCCCGTACATCTGAGCCGGCCGATCATAAGCAGCACCCACCCTAGACTTGCTCTGAGCCGAGCTGAGATGGTCGAGCAGCTGATAATCAATCAAGGAATATCGACTGATAAACAAAGGTAGCGCGCAATTAATAATTGAGATATCGTCATTTCAAATAAAGCAACAAAGCAGCAAAAGGTCAACTTCAGAATCCATAAACACATGGAAAATTAAAATGATTAATTACTGAAGTTATTGATTATCGGAATTCTTAAAAACCCAATAACTTCAATGCATAATTTAGCAGATTTGCTGTCTCAAGCATTTCTTAGCAGACATGCAGGACAGCAAAATACAGGAAATTGAAATTATTCGTTTTAAAGAATCCAATTTTCTAAAATCCAAAATTGTACTCCTATTTTACAGTCGACATAAAGTCAATTTTAAAACATGCATCAATACAAAATTTGTTTAAGACCACCAATTTGACCAAGATCACTATCATCAATTGTAATAGCTGGTTCCGTTTTAGTGGCTTAACTTGCCGGACGCTTTCCGAGTTTGGCTCCAGCGGGCTACACCACCCCGCCGAAGCGGTGAGGAAAGTTGCCGAGCGCATCCTTGTGCTGGTCTACAAGGTAAATCCGCGGCTAGTCAGAAAGCAGCTGCCTCCTGACGATGATATAACGCGCAGGAACCTACTCTACAGGCAGCTCTTCCACGAGTTCGACAAGATAGACTTACAGGTCGGTAAAATACGACAATCGGAAAAAAATTTAGCGAAGGGTTTCAAAATCAATTAGTTTTACATCGATAATGACACTAGAAAATTAAAACTGCAACTCTAATATTCATAATGAATGTCATAAATGGGAAGGGATTCAATATTCGAATCTGTCATTGATTTATCTTTTTTGTATCGTTATGTAATGCGTATTACACGTCGGTAAAAGATTAAGATACAAAATTTAAAACTCTGTATCTTACTAAATTTGTAACTTTAAGCTATTACCTGGTTTTTCCGGACTCACTTTCTTCTTAAAAGTGAAACGATCATTTCATGCAAACAGCGGTCATGAGTTTTAAAGTTCCAATTTCTGATCCGTAATTTTGCTTGAGTTTCATCCACAAAAAGCATAATACAGTATCTCTCTGAATTTCTTCATACAGTGTATTCCATCAAATGATGATTATAGTGCCAATGAACAAAAATATCACGTCCTAAATCAAACAAAAAAATATGTAAGTTTACAATATTTTATTTGTTGACAAATTGTCATATCTGATGATATTACTACCATCCAAGTATTTTTGTTGTAATGTAATGGTGTACCTGTAATTTGGTCGGTGGTTTTAGAGGAAGAAGGAAATGTTGGAGAGGAACCGCCTGATCCAGCAGTGCTCGGTGAACGCGAGCGCCGACTGCATAAGCCCCGAGCCGGTCGTGCATTCGATGAACAAGTGCCAGAGCTCGTCCAACATCGCCAACGCTTTCTCCTATGAGCAGAATGGCACCGACAAGAAGGGCTACTCACTAACCAAGAGCGTCAGCGGCGGCAACATCGGTCGGCTGAATGGCGAGCTGAGCGACAAGCACAGTGGCAGCGGGATCTCGACGCCAAGCAACGGCTCACAGAAGGAGGAGGACGAGAAGTAAAGAGCCACATTCATGTTTGGCTTTTATTTATCCCTTGCCTTTGATTATAGACACTGCATATTCTGTGGTCAGTCCGAGACAAGCATCTTCACCGTCAGCAACTCGATGAACTCGCATTACTGGCGGGCGTGCCCCATGCTGGTCAGGTGCAAGGAGTGCAGCCAAGTTGTGGAGGTCGCCTCGCTCACCGACCACCTGCTGATGGAGTGTGAGCACCGTGACCACTACTCACAGTGCTCACAGTGCACCGAGCCTGTGAAAATCGATGACTATGAGTTACATGGACAAATCTGCACAGGTAAAAAATATAACAATATCAACAATAAAAATTCCTCATCAAGCCACACAGACAAACATTTATTTTAATATTCATATTCACCATCAGGGAAAAATGTAGATCTCTTTTTTATTTTCATTTTCCTCGATGGCGAATATATCCTGCCTATTTCATGAATAAAAAATTTCACTATGCGTTTTAATTTTAGACTTGGCGGAGGGTTGTAACAGGTGCCCGCTGTGCCACGAAAACCTTGAGGACGAAGAGTTTGTGTGGAAGAATCACCTGATGGGGGAGAAGCCGTGCACAAAGAACACCCGTATCAAGTCGCTGCCAAAGCAGGTGAAGATAAAACTTTAAGGAAAGAAATATCAACTTTTTTATATTTGATATCAATTAAACGTATATTTTGCACAAAACTGTAAACACTTGAGGAGATCATGACGTTACAAGCTTTAAATGTACATACGAGTATGCTGCGGCGTGTTGTTGATTAACGGTGACAAAATTGTGAGGTGATTATAAATAATCTACAGAATATTTACTAGTATATTTCATATTGATCTTTACATTTTTTCTAAATTCTTACATAACCTATTATCGTGTAGTACTAACTTCTCAATCAAATTTCGCGTTGTATGAGGATAGAGGCGCCTAACAGATAAACTAGAGCTCGAGCATTGGACTGTAATTCGTAGGTAACACTTCTCGTTCAGAAACACTTCAAAATTTTAGCGCTTAGGTAGAATAATGGGTCTATTATTTCGATGTCAGTCTGCACGGTTTCAGAAAAAGACACGACACATAGGATGTAACGTTAAATCTCGTTCTAGGACAGATATGACGACAACTTTTAGCCGCGTTCGATTAAAATGTGTAGAATGTTCACTCCTAGCAAGGTAATAAGTACATTAAGCTTAATTGTATGTAGCACCAACTGTTTAATTTCGATTAGGAGAAATTATTTATAAGAATCTCATTGGTGAAACTCATACAAGGTAAAATTGATCCGATCATTCGTCCATATACAAATGAATTGAATACACGTCTCCGAGCAGTAGAACACATTATGATTCGTTAACTGTTTATGTGATATTGGAGATCTTAGACTAACCTGAAAATTGTTTTTCTATATAATGTTATGAATAGAGATGTCCGGAACTTGGTGGAAAATTCCAATTGGCAGCCATGATTTGTTGTGAACAAAGAGTTTTAACCTCAAGACACACGAGAATAAAATGTGGTAAAAACTAATTATGAATATAAATATCAATTACCACATAGTAACGGTCAAATTAATCTTAATGAATAATCTTAAGAATAACATTAAAACTTTCGTGTGAAAGTGCAAAACATGGCTGTCAGGAGGCACTGACATCAACCTGGACATTTCAACTATGGGTAGGGTTAGGGGCAATTCTATTAGGTTTCTTTATGCGGTCCGATCATTTTAAAACCATCCCTGTTCTGGTAGTGTCATCCGTCCTGAGTACGTCTAGATAATTCCGCAAAGAAGTATTTTACTACATTCAGATCGGGCCGTGTAGTTTAATTTAAACAACCATAGGGTATACTTTGCTTATATTTGTGTGCAATTTTACCTCTTAGTGTCCATTGTTATGCGATTAATTCAATAAAAGAGAACATACTGTCTTGATTAAACTTACACAACTCATTCCGTTTTCACTTCCTCCAACGCCTCGCCCTCTCCACCATCCATCTCGGCTTTGGCTTCCTCTTCAGACTCCTTCAACTTCAGAAATTTATTTATATCTAAAAAAGAATCATAATGAAATCAATTTACATACAACAATTACTTGCAATTATAACAATTACAACAAGTTTTGTGCCATGGGTTGATTTCATGGATGAAAGCTTTGATAACCCTCAATAAATTCAATTCTTTCGCACGTCAATAAAACAAATTTTGAAATCCATTGAATGAGTAACATATAAGAAATGTGCAAAAATCAGAAACAAAAATTTGCAGTGTCTGAGAAGTACTTAGAAAGGTAACACAATTGTTTACATAATTACCATATTTTGAAGTGTCTCCTCCAAGTAATCGGAGCAAGTGCACAGTGCTGCACTGGGCCATGTAAACACGCAAAGACGTCGTTCCTCTCCATCCGCTCAGATGCAAGACCAACTTGTTGTCGGCATCGTTTTCCTCCGTGTAAATCAGAACGCAACTGCCCGGAGCTGAAAGATATCATTTAAATTGCAAGAACATTGACTCGGCACAGGATATACATTCGGATTGTATAAAAATGTTTCCAGTATGTCACAAATATTATACTTACATAGCGGAACGACTTGATTCTGCAGTCCTTCTGACAGCGATGTAATTTGGGGAGATCTTTCAGGGTTGTCATTTAACAATAAGTTGATTAAATCATCTTTTGGAACGTTCACCTTCCTTTCGGACCCAATCATATTAAAAATACTCTCCAGACCATCATTAGCAATCCTACAAAATTAATAAACTCTTTAGGGCTCAACACATTTTCAGTACGTCTAGTGGCAGAAATAAGAACTAGCAAAACAACTAGTTTTGCAGTGCCCCTATCGATTTGTTTTGAGCGCAATAGTAATAAATCTACTGCTCATCTACTTGTGGCATATGTGAATACTGTAATTTTTCCAGTATTCAGATTTTTCCATATTATTTATAATATCCGATCATTTACATGGTATAAACAGGATCTTTATCTAAGATCTGTAACCATCTCATTCACTATAATTGTATTAATTAATTCATTTATTTATTCCTTTGCCTTTCTACCTTTTGGTGCAATTGTAACTGTTCTAAATTAATATCAAAATAATATTGTTTTCTATTTTTCTTCGACTAGGCACAATTGAACCTCATACCTAAAAGCACAATCCTTCATATTCCTGTTATCGGACCTGACAAACAGCTTGACCCCGGTGTTAATGAACTTGATTGTGCCGTGGTTGCGAAGGACCAGGTCCTGGACGGGGGGCGACGTGAAGTAGATGTTCTTCTTCTTCCCCGAGTTGCACCTCACCAGCAGGCACTTGGGGTCGAAGTCTGCAGAAACATTGTAGAAGTTCTTGATGGACGGCCAGACATCCTCGTCGTCCTTGAAGAAGATGAACGGGTCCTCGCGGAAGCCGTCGTGCCTGGGACGCTTGCGCTGGTTCTGCGGTAGTCTGTCGTCGCTGAGCCGCTTGTTGGTCTCTTCCTCTTTTGACGGGGCGTTGTGGATCTTGAACGATTTTTCTTTCTCGTTCAGCGGCTTTATTTTTTCTAGCACCGCCACGAAGAATGCTCCGGTGTTTTGCTGATGAGGAAGAATGCGTATGCTGCAAGATAAATTGTAATTGTTGAACAGATAATTAAATTACGTGTTGCAAAATTATTGATTGGTTGAGCAAGGCCCATGTCTTAGATAATGTAATAAATTAAATAATCATCTGTCTCTGTAATTATATCAATTTTGAAAGACTATAATGTGGTATAGTAATAATACTCTTGTGCCTGGAAAGCATTAGATCAATACATAAATATTTAGTTCCGAACTAGCATCAGTTCTGCTACGAGATTCTGGCTGTTAGTGCATATTAAAAAAACGCCGACTACAAAAAGGTTTACATATTTAAAAATCATATTTTCCCTCATTGAGAATACAACTAAATAATTGGTTTACCATTTATTCAGATTGTACTTCTCTCTGTCCTCGGGTTTAGGCGGGAACATCTGAGGTCGTATTGTTGTCATCCAGTTCTCATCAACATCCTCCCATTTCTCGTAAAACTGTAGCGTTCGCGCCCCAACTATCCAACTTTCCATACCTTAAAAATGGTTTATTTATATATTTTGATACATCTAAGAGAAACAAAATTAGTTTTAAGTGAAAACCTCATGCTATTGTTAAAATATTTGTTGGCAACTTTTAAATTCCAGCAGAGATGATAAAGTAACCTAGCATTATTTCAATTTGCGGATAACAACTTTTTACAAACTATTAACAAACCCGGCAAACCTCTAAGTCCTAGCAGAGATGCTAACTTTACCTAATACATCTGAATTTGTATACGGTAGCATTGAAAACGGTTAATAACGAACCTGGCAAACTTTTGAGCCCTGGCAAAGATGCCTTTACATCAACCAACTGCAAAGCCCCGTCTGTTTCCGCCAACAACCTATGGATTACGGCTTCGTTTTCCATGGGATTTAGCGAGCATGTGGAATAGACCAACCGCCCGCCAACTTTTAACAGCTCGCACCCTCTTCTGATGATTCTGGACTGGATTCTGAAAGACGGGAATAAATCTGTAAGTCATTTCACACTGTTACTGATGCAATTTATTACCCATGCAAATTGATTCCGTTTGCAGGTGTCCACTTCATCCAGATGTCCGGGTTTTTCCTTAAAGTTCCATCTCCGGAACAAGGAACGTCACATAAAATTCTGTCAAACTGAACCTAAAATCATACGAAAGTTGTCAATTATTTATTTAAAACAAAATCGTCAAATAAAATTACTTGGCATTTTATTACATAATTTTATATTGTCGGTGAAACCAGAAAACAGTGTAACTACAAAAATGTAAATTTTACAGGACCATTTTAACGTCGTAATTATACATCATATGAAAATACACAATTTTTCAAAATGTTATTGCAGGAATCTCAAATCAATGTGCAATTAAATTTTATCAACAGAAAGAACAAGTACTGGCCAATGTATACTAAACTCTAATTTTTCAGTCAAATTTTCACCGACAATATAGTACATTTATTGTATCAAAGGCGATAATAACGATGATAGATGAAGACAAAAATTGTAATATCGCCGATATTTTGGCAGAAGGGCATTTAAACTCTTACTTGTTCTGTTGAGCCGTCTGGCAATGTAGCGGAAAAATTTGGCAGGATCGCACTGTCGTGGTTCGTGACAGCTACGCACGGCGAATTCAGGCGTTTCGCTTGATGCACAAGCATGTAACACCTCTTATTGTCCACATCGTTGGCGATCACATAGCCCGATGGGATGGGTACATCACCGGCGTGGAGCATCTCCAGGAGCTGTGCTGTTTTTGAGCCCGGCGCTGCACACATGTCCAAAACCTAAAAGAGCGGAATTAAAGTAGAGACATGCACAGAGGAACCAAAGCATCTTCCAAAATATTAGCAAAACCTAACAGCGTTATTCATAAATATTTAAACGATGGTTTAGCCGTGTTTTAGAAAGGGTTAACAAGGTTACTAAGATTAAACTACTGTTAAACCGCTGCTTAATTTTTTATGAATAATTGATTAAACCACTTAAACCGCGGCTTAAATATTTATGAATAACACTGTAAGAATGGATCAATGTAATGCCTACTTTATGATGAGGCCTAATATCCAATACAATTGGAGGGATCATGCTGACTGTCTCCTGTCTGGATATCGTTCCATTCTCAGTCTCGGTTATGAGAAAGTTGTGGAGCTTGTAAAACTCCTCCATTCGCCTAATGTCTTTTTTTGTCAAATTCATCTGCCAGGCAAGTTTGTCCGGATACCTAAAACATTGATTTATTTAACACGATTTACAATTATTTTTCAACACATCTACAGAATTGAAAAATGAAGCAATTGCGGTCACAAAATTTGAGTCAGTTGAAGTAGTAGTTGTTGATTGTTTGAAATATATTTCTGGCAACACTCACTCTATTACGGTTTTCTTTTTTTATGGAAATGATGGCACTTTACTCATACACATACTCCCTAATATCCAATACAATCGGGGGCATCATGGTAAATGTCTCCTGTCTGGATATCTTTCCATTCTCAGTCTCGGTTACTGCACAAACATACATATATACATACATACACATCACACACATACTGCACAAACGTACATACATACATACACGTGCTGCCAAAGATTTTTAAGTTGAAATCACTGATTGTGCAATGATTAAATGTTCCCATTTCGAAAAGAAAATCACATACACATGACACAGGCGAATGTTCTAAAAATTCATCATAAAATAATCATGAACAAAAATACCATCATTTTCATAGAAATAATAAAATCAATTTTTCACGAGTAGACCACAATTTACCGATTTTTCAGTACGAGTAACGAACGCTCTACTCACCAAGGCAGCGGAAATATGGTAGTGTTGAGGTTCTCGTTCTGATTGAGCAGCTCCTTAAGGTACTCGCCCTGCACTATGTCGACCATCTTTTTGGCCACGCACTTGGACCCGGTGATTCGAAAGGACGTGGGCAGATCAGTTTTCATGTGCGTGATAAAATCATCCCACTCTTCCGGTTTACAGATCCCAACCGTCTAAAAAACAATTTTTTTATTATACTTGTACTGAACTAGTTATATCATAGCTGGAAGAAATTAATCAATGCTTAATGAGGTATTAGTGATCGGCACCGATTGTGACAATGTAATATAATTCTTCTATGAACAATCAAATCAAAAGTTGAAAGAAAACAAATTTTTGTTTACAGACTTTCAAACAAATGAAAAGTTCAAAGAAAACAAAAATTTGTTGATAGACTCGCAAGAGGCCGAGGACTACATGCAACAAGGTGGCTATTCTAACCGTTAAATTTAATCACATGTCTCACCTTGTAGTACTCGATGAACTTCTCATTTTCCTTGATAATATCCTCGTACGGCTTCCTATTGTCTACCTCTTCAGCCCCTTCCTGAAAAACAGTTATTGTTACGGCTTTTGCGTGCAAAAACATTTTCAACTGTTTTGATAATCGTGGGGGTTAATTACCTGCAGTTTGAGTTTCTGCTTGCGGCCCTTGCGGAAGTTTTTGCGCCCCATTCTTGGTGTTTGCACAAACTCTACACAGAAAAACGAGAGTTTATATTTATTAAAATAACCCACATGCACAAACTCACCGCAAAGTGCGTAAAAAGTGTGCTCCAGGTTGCCAACTCACACAATCAAAACACGAATTGGTTCCAACTAAAATCTGCTAACCTTCAAAAATATGAAGATTAAAATGTGTGATATTGTAGAATATTATTTGTTACACATACATTTACATTTATTTGTTACACAAATATTTACATTTATATCATTTTAAAACTGAATGAAATTCTGAACTGAACGAGATGAAATTGAATCTTGAGCATTGAGTCATTGTTAGGGACATTTTGCGTCCAGAGATTGGCATTTATTTTTTATATGTATATACAGGGTGTTTCAAATTAAACCACTCAAATTGCCATTTCCATTCGCCAGATGGCGAAGTTTAAAATACATTTTTTTTAGGGCTTTGTCGGGCATCTTATTTGACACATAACTTTTGCTGCTAATTGAAGTAATGCAGATATATTCTGAGGCCCAGTAAATTTCGGCTCATACATGAAGGCAGTACATTTGCCTAGGCCATTGTGTGAACAATGATATCCTCCTAGGCAAATGTACCACGAACAAATATAATCGACGATTGTAAAACTGGGCCTTACTTTGCAGTATATCGATAAGCAATTACTAGTTTTTGCACATAGAAGTATGAACTGGTCTTAATAGAGAGTTAAGCATATTTAAGACTGTAAGTACTAAGATGTACAATCATGCTCACATATATCTAGTAGAAACAAATTGACATTGCTATATAAAATTGCTATTGTAACCTAATTTCTTGTACTAGATGCTCACATAAATCTAGTACAAACTATTTGTCATTGCTACTTAAAATAGCTATTCTAACCCATTTTTTTGAACTAGATTTATGTGAGCATGACTGTATATGACAATACAAGTAGAATTATTGAACTAATTCAATGATTATCTTAATATTTGCTCATTTTCCCCACCAGATGGCCTCACATGAACGTAAAAGGTCAATACAACATGAGTAATCTGTAATGGCTGTCAGTCTTACCAACAATTGTCCATTGTTAATGCATTTGGTACATTTATTTACATCCCAGTAAAGTGAATTTACATTCGCAATGTCGGGCTGGCTGGAGAACATCCCCACCTGCATCTGGTTCGAGGGCGAGGGGAGGAGGAACCCCCTGGCCACCATGGTGGCCGGATTCCTGGTATTCACCTTGCGATTGCTCCCCGAAACAAGTGACTAACATATTCCAATTTGCAGTTCTTCACGGGCTGGTGGGTCCTCATCGATGCAGCCTGCGTGCACCCGGGGTCTGTCCGTGCGGGCTACCACGTCTGCGGCGTGCTCGGCACCCTGTCGCTCATCATGGTGAACTCTGTGTCTAATGCGCAGGTAATTTGCGACTACTACAAATTCCGAGAGGATCTCGCTGAAATCTGGCACTATCACCGAAAGCAGTTCTTTTAATCATGTAGGGTTGGCGTGGGATGTTTCTTTTACACTTTCGCTGCCACCAAATAGTTACTTGTAAGCCACGCAAAGTGAAACACAATACAACAGAAGGGATCGTTTCGACGTTTGGCAGCAATGGGACAAGACTTGCGCTATCAGTATGTTGCCATTTGGCGACAGTGGCAGTAAACGTGTTGAAAAATATTAAGTTGTACATTCAAGTTCACTGAATTTATTAGATATTTATAATGAGGAGTGTTGAGTTGTGTTGTACTGTCATTTAGTAGTTTGGTTGTATGTTGGTAGGAGATCGTAATGACTGTTTGGCCGCCTGTCACTCTAGCTCATTTAGCGTTATCCAGGGTGCACGTGTAGTCTTCTACTACGGACGCGAGCTAGTTTGCACCCCATAATCTCGTAATAAGTATATTCCGCAAGCAATGCAATTTATAATAATAAATAAATAATGAATAATACATTCATGTTATTATTTCTGTCCGTTGCAGATACGAGGGGACGCCTTTGAGGGAGGCCGCATTGGGTCTCGAGGTTTCATGGTATGGTTGTTCTTTGGGTTTGTGATGGGATTTGCCTCCGTCATTGCATCATGCTGGATATTATTCGCCGACTATGTAGTCATAGGTACGAACTCCCACAAACTTCCTTCAAATTAATTCTTAATTGCGAACAAACCCACATTGAAATTTATGTAGTTCTACACTCAATAAATAAAAATGGGCATATCACATGTTGAAAACAAATTTGACACTATACAAAAATTATTTTCAGTGTTATGTATAAAACTTTAAGCCATGGTTTAACGGTGGTTTAATCTTAGTAACCATGGTAACCCTTTGTAAAACACCGCTAAACCACGGTTTAAATTTTTATGAATATCACTTTATTTTTAACTTTATTGTTAACAACTAAATTAATATAATCATAAAAAGGATCATTAATTTATAAAGAATTGCTATAAGCAGCATATTAATGGTAATCCTTTTAGGACAAAACAAAATCATGAAAACTAAAAAATGCTTATTGTAAAATGTTAATTTTTGTTACTTTTGTTTTCAAAGTGAGACATGCAAATATGTCAATTACTATGAAACAATGAACAATGTGGACATCAAAATTGTCGCCGATATTTGTTTAATTTATTTTATGATGTAACTAAAGTTTGCGATCCTCAAAATAATGTCATAAGTGAATAAATATTTTAAATACATCTCACTTTAATAATGCCTCATCATACTGTGTTCATTCAAAGTTTAAAAATGTCATCAAATTAAAAAAAAATCATGTCCACAAGTGTACTACGTATTTTGTTCGTCTTGTTAATTGATATTGGTGTGAATAACGTGTTTGAGGATAAACACTAAAACGAAAATCCCTTGCTCTAGCGGCTACTAAAATTGTTGCACCTTTTGTTTTCAGAGCATTCTGTGCAGTGGTCCGGGATCGCCCTATTCCTCCAGAACGCATTAATCTTCATTGCATCGCTGATCTTCAAGTTTGGAAGGTCAGAGGACTTGTGGGGCTGAAGCCCGCCGCTTATATAACTCTGAACCTACATGTAATCTCTTATTTATATTTAATTTGTTAATATATTTTCGTAACTTACGCACTTAGCAGATTTTAGTGTATTCGTCTATTTGCAAGTATCCCTTCTGTGTCATTTAATATGAGAATTATGAAGAGTAATGAATAGCAGGAATCCCTTCTGTGCCATTAAATGTAAGAATTATGAAGAATAACAGCAAATTTTATATCAAACACTTTTATGACCTACTCTCACCAGAGTAAGCTGTGACATTGTTTTGTCAAGTTGCATGTGAATTGTTGTAGACGTCAAAAAGTGACAGAAAAAATTGGGACGGTTTTATGAAACGTTAAAAAGTATTGACTTGTTGCCGAATGAATTTTGTAACAAATTTAAATGATATTCACCCAATCTGATGTCAACTATGCAGGTTCAAATTAATTTTTAAGGACATATCATGTTTTCAGGGTGTTTCTGAACAAGCTAATTGAGGGTTCTAGAAGTAAAAGGGTTTAAGTGCATTTTTTGAAGTTCCGAGATAAATGGCTTTAAAGTTAACTTGAATTTCAAAATTCCAGGAATAAGTTTAGAAAACTGTGTTAATATTTTAGTCTAAACCTAAGTCTTAAATATTAACACAGTTTTCTAAACTTATTCCTGGAATTTTGAAATTCAAGTTAACTTTAAAGCCATTTATCTCAGAACTACCAAAAATGCACTTACACCCTTTTACTTCTAGCCCCCTCAATTGAGCTAAGCTCGCTGAAGGGCGCAAAATGTCTTCATTTTAGGGAAAATATAAGCAAAGAGGTGGAAAGACCCCATGGGGTCGATCGCCTAATAAAGATTGTTTATATATATATAAGCAAAGTGACAACTGTATTTTGACTGACAGTGACATTTACTCCAAGTAAAATGTCAAACTTGACTATTCCGAAGCGAGTGAATATAGATAAACTGTTTTATGAAAAGCGGACATATATACTGTAAGTGGTATATAAGCTTTGTACTATAAGCGGTTTATAATACTACTGTTGCTTTGGCACAGAAGAGGTCGAGACGGATTATTATACTGTATAATTAGATAAGTAAAAATGTGACATTGACAGATATTTTAATATCATTAAATGTCATTGCATGCATGTTGCCATTTTTTCAATTAAAATAATTCCCTGAGCAAGTGTAAACTATCGGGTGTCTGGAAAAGACCATACGCCAATTATGTGGGTATCTTGGATTTTATTTTTCTTTAGTTGGTACTGTTCAGTGACGTGCGGAGCATTTCAACGGGGTTAAATAACAAATAATGGCAATCAAATAAAATCAGGATTGAAGAAAATAACTACATGATCCGTTTGGATTTTAAAATGTACATGCCATTAGGATGTACGCATTTTGTTCTATTATACTATATATTCTATATACTATTATATATTACACAATTTGTGTACACTTTTTTGGATAGTCTAGAAGACGGTTTTTAATAATGCTATAGGCACGCCGCTGCAGCTGTCACATTGACAGCCAAACTGCTAAAACGTCAGTGTTGCCAATAGTAATTGGAAACTTTGTAGTGCTACCAACACAAATTGCGTGCGGGACCCCCCTAAAAAACTAGTAGCTGTTTCGAAACACCCTGTATACTGTTTATTGGTTGCCTACGCTTGAGATATACATTTGAATTTGCCTCGCTCTGCCCTCATTGCGCCCATTAACTACTTGAATAATTGCGCTACCGTATGACACACATAATCACACGTATATAATTGCGATTGTAACGAGGTTAGCAGGGCCGTGCCGGCGATTCACATAAATTATTCAATTCTCTGCTCTGTATCTCACGCACGGAATCGCAATTAGAGAAACGAAAGCTCTTAGCCGGCTTCTCAGTGCCATCAAACGTGCGAATCGCACCGACAAGGCCGCGTTTCGCAAAGAATTCGGCGAATTGTTGGGAAACCGGTAGAAACTTGCCAAAAGGAAACGGAAACAGAGTTTGTAAACCCCCGGTTTCTCGCAACCGCTCCGCTTGGATGGTGGTTTGCACGCACGGGGTTGTCTCACGTTGGCACCACTGCACTTCGCCAATATGGTGCTATTTGACAATCGATGATGACAGCTGTTATTAAATAATAAGAAACCGGATATGGACAAAGATTTTCTCTGTGTGCTACTGTGAGGAGCTAAAGGTTTACGCGATGGCTTCGGTGAAGGTGGCGGTAAGGGTTCGCCCCTTTAACCAAAGGTGAGTTAGTTTTTGTGTGCACCTTTAGTCACCATTCCACGGTCCAGTGCACATTGCAAGAGGAAAACAACGAACAGATGGACGGAATAACAAAACAATGCACGCGTCACGCAGTCCAACAGATAAACATGAAAACAACCCATAAAAATAGAACAGGCGTTAAACTGCATTTCATGTTAACGTCACATGTGCGCTGCATTGGTCACGTACACTCGTTCACATGCTAATTAATTGTTCAAGATAATAATATTATTATACATTTGGTCCTATTCTGTACATGTTTTAACAGCAACGTTAGCTACATTTCGAGCGTTGCTAGGTAATATTTAAAAAAACTCGGACCCTGATTGGCTAAAAGGTAATTTTGCACTGTTAAACAACACCGCTATTAAAATATGTACAGAATTGAGCCAATTATGTGCTCATTTCATATGTAATTTCATATTTATATGTGTATTTGGATAAAAAATATTAAGACTATAAATTATGTTCCGCTAAAACTAAAATTATTAAGCACAAACAAAATATTTTGAAACTGACAACTCAATGTCTAAACATTTTAGTCGAATGATAAGATGAACTTTTATAAAAAATAACGTATGATAGATACTTGATCGTAACCCAATTACATTTTTTTACTGAAGATGAAGTAGTGTCAACCAAACGGTCCGACCCAATTTTCATCATACAGCTATAGTATAAATTAGTAGGCCTTAAAATTTATACTATAGCTGTATGATGAAAATTGGGTCGGACCGTTTGGTTGACACTACTTCATCTTCAGTAAAAAAATGTAATTGGGTTACGATCAAGTATCTATCATACGTTATTTTTTATAACAGTTCATCTTATCATTCAACTAAAATGTTTAGACGTTCTTATGCATTTAGCTTAAATCTGCAGCTTACATACAAAAAACTTGAAAGCAGATTTTTGTGTGAAGTAAAAAATTTGAAGGTAACTTTTATTGGCGAAATATTTTATTATCATTGGCCATGAATACCTATAAAGATTTAAATTTTTTATCTTACTCTTGAAACTTTTTTCATATCATTAATTGTGAGCCATTGTTAAAGAAATGTTCTCCAAATGAATTACTGTTATCACTTTTATCACAAATGAAAATAATTTTGTGTAAAATTGTAAAATTTGAAATATCAAAATTACGTTGCCCTACTTTTAGGGAGCTTGACATGGACGCCAAGCTGATCATACAGATGAAAGGAAAGATGACCGGGATTCTAAATAGCAAAGTGAGTTTGGCGGCGCTCCGTTTTTGACCAAGAGGAATTCGACAAGTACCACTGTAATTTTGTGCATTTGCAGGCGAACACGAGAGACGAAAGCATCAGACACAAGGAGTTCACCTTCGACCACTCCTACTGGTCGCATGACGACAAGTCCGAGTTCTACGCCTCGCAGGAGAACGTCTACTCGGACTTGGGCACGGAAGTGGTGGACTGCGCGTTCGAGGGTTATAACGCCTGTGTCTTCGCCTACGGGCAGACCGGGAGTGGAAAAACGTTCACAATGATGGGATCAAATGTAAGATTTTTTTTTTAATGGAAGTTTCCATTAAAATCCAGTTGAAAAATTTATCAGTTGGTAAAAAAATATTCATAAGGTTATTATGATCATAATAATTATTATGTCTATATACAGGGGTTAATTTTTTTATAATGCCCTATCATATCAAAATTTATTTATAGGAATATCACAACAGTACAGTCAACAGACCATTTAATCTGAACATCTTTCATTGATGGATGGCTATAGCTAGAGGAGCAATAGGAATTGTTATTATTTAAGGTTATTATATTATTATTATTATTTGGTACTGTCTGGTAATTTTTTTTTTAATTTAATTTAATTATTTATTTATTTTATTTCACCTGACTAGTTTCGAAACATTGTTTATAAACATTGAGTACATGCCTCTGATGATGGTTTTATATATAACCGAAACTAGTCAGGCAAAATAAAATAAAAAAATAATAAAATTAAATAAAAATAATTTTTCACTAGTAAGTACCAAATAATAATATAACAACCTTAAATATATAACTGGTAATTTATGAATAAAACCTTAAACTTATTGTTATTATTATTATTATTATGCATAAAATTGATCAAAAGTGTCACAAATTTTCTGAGAAGAAATAAAGACTGTCATCAATTATACATTGGTGACCGAAGTTTTTAAATCGCAACATTGATATGTTTATTGTACCCACAGTATTAGCATATTAAGAAAGTATTATTGGTAACTCTGGTAGTATTAATGTTTCTCCGAAAACAAGGTTACGGTTCAATGTGTAGTGATTTTTGTTTTGACCAACATATATGAAAGTAATAAGAAAATATTATTAATGTAATGAATATGGACTTTCAAAAAATAACTACCAAATCTATTAATATAGGACCATATAACTTTGTTATAACATATAACATTATTGAAGTGTATTTGTTTCCTTTTTTTTTAGGAAAACCAAGGGCTTATCCCGAGGATTTGCAAAGCTTTATTTGAACGCATGTCCGTGGACTCTAAGCGGGGCACGACGCACCGCGTGCAGGTCAGCTACTTGGAAATTTATCAGGAACGAGTTGCGGACCTGCTGCGGAACAGGGATGCCACCTTGTTAAAAGTCAGGGAGCACCCGAAGCGTGGACCATATGTACAAGGACTAACGACCTGCTTGGTGACGAATTACGGACACATACAGGAATGCATGAACAGGTAAGACAAGAAAAGTAAAAAGTCAAATTTGTAATTTGAGTTCCTATTGGGTTAATGATATTTATAACGGCTGGAGGTTGCCTTTAATCTCAACTATTAAAATACATTTATAGAAAATGTAACGGTTTTTAAACATATTCTTGTTTTAGGGGCAACTGCAATAGAACAACCGCTGCAACCAATATGAATGATGTCAGCAGTAGGAGTCACGCAATATTTACAATCACATTCGTTCAAGCAGGTTACTGCGATGGCGTTCCAAGTGAAACGGTTTCCAAAGTAATTTTGCATTTTTCTATGTAATCCACAAATCAAGAAAATTAATATTTTGACATATTAATTATTAATTAAGACAATCTGACATTGATTGTCAAGCTTCTCTCAAATTATCAAAATATTTACATGGTTTAAAAAAAATATATTTTATTACATTTTGGCCGTTTATAGATTTTATATCTTTGTCATTTTTAGATCCATCTTGTGGATTTGGCGGGCAGTGAGAGGGCAGATGCTACGGGGGCTACTGGGCAGCGGCTCAAAGAGGGTGCTCACATAAATAAATCGTTGGTTACTCTTGGTTCTGTGATATCCGCACTTGCCGAAATCTCCGTCGACACCAACGGCCATAAGAAGGCCGTCTTCATCCCGTACAGGGATTCGGTGCTCACCTGGCTGCTCAAAGACAGCCTCGGCGGCAATTCCAAAACGATTATGATTGCCGCCATCAGCCCGGCAGGTACCCAACATAAAATACATTTGATCACGGAAATTATTCGTAGACAATTAATTTATTTACATATTTTATAACTGTTTTCTTCTTAATTTGAGTACTTAATGGATGAACCCATAACAAAAATTAATTTATTATTTTAATTTTTTTTTTTTCATTCATTTTACCATGAATGACACCAAGGAGCTTTAAATTGAGTCATGAATTTATTCATTCATTTATTCATTTATTAATCAGCAAAGTTTAAGAAACCTTGACCCATCTAATGTTATTTTTAAACCTACAGAATTTTTTTTTTTAATTCAGAATTATTTGTTTTTAATTCAGATTTTTTAAATTTAAACACAAAAATATCTAAAATTAGAATTAGAAAATATGTATCAAATTTACGATTATTTTAATTTTATTAAAATAATCGTAAATTTGATACATATTTTCTAATTCTAATTTTAGATATTTTTGTGTAATGAAACTGTGTTTGATTGTAGATTGTAATTATGGCGAGACTCTAAGTACGTTAAGGTATGCAAACAGAGCAAAGAACATAATCAATAAGCCGACTGTCAATGAGGATCCGAATGTTAAACTCATCAGAGAGCTGCGTGACGAGATCACCAAGCTGAAGGCGCTCATGTTCAACGAGCTCAGGTCCGATGAGCACAGGTCCGACGACATGCTCGCCCAGCTTCAAGAGAAAGAAGCGAGGGAAAAGGTCAGATTATAATAATAACAACTTATATTTTCAGTGTGGAAAACAAAATAACACAAATTCAATAACTTCTTTGAAATTAATTTTCTGGAAAACTCTCGAAGGAGTACAGTTTTAATAAAATAACGTTCATCATTTCTTGGATTATTATTATTATGTGGAGGAGTAGTACGGATTATTACGGATTATTATTATTATTATTCTTCACCTGAAGAAGCCACAGTGTGGCGAAGCAATTGTCGTGAACAATAAAAACAATTTTGAATTTTTTTTAAAAAGTGCGTAACTTTATTTCATACATTAGTAAAATAACGTTATAACAAGATGAAAATGATGTAGTATATCTTGTTTTAAAATTGTGACGTCATCAATTTTTTTGTTAAATGACATATATTTTTATTATTGATTTTGGTAGTAATTTTTTAATTTTTTATAATAGTAATTTTGGTAAAATTTTCAATATTACATTTGAAAAAGAAATGAGAAAAGGTGCCTTGACTTTCAAATATTAAAAATTCTCTACATTTGAAAAATATTGAAAAAAACAGTTTTATGTGTTACATTATTTTCACACTGTATACGAGGCATACAAGTACTTTGTTGATTATGCCTTAATTATCGTTATTTCACATCGATTTCTTTTATATTGTAGGAACTGACCGAAGAATGGGCAGGGAAGTGGCGCGAGGCGCAGGCGATACTCAGGGAGCAAAAGGCGCTCGGCCTGCGGAAGGCCGGCCCCGGCGTCGTCCTGGATTCGGACCGTCCTCACTTAGTCGCGATCGACGATGACCCCCTCACCACCGGCGTCACCCTCTACCACCTAAAAGAAGGCGAGACGACGATAGGCACCGAGGAGGCGGACATCAAGCAGGACATCGGGCTCAGGGGGCCGGGCATGGAGCCCCAGCACTGCACAATAACCTTCGAGAACAGCGTCGCCACCCTGAACCCCAAGCCGGGGGCGCAGGTGTGGCTCAACAACGTGCTGATCGAGTATCCGGCGAGGCTGTCGCAGGGGTGCATCATATTTTTAGGGAGGGCACATGTTTTCAGGTACGACGACAAAGTATTCAGGAATCAAAGTAAATCATAAGCTCAAAAAATTGCTGTGCAAAATGTTTTTATCGCTAATTGGTGTGGATGTTATTTGTTGAAAATTCACAATTAAATTGTATGAAGTAAAGTAAAGCACTTTTAAATATTTCAAAAAAAATGGCTGCTATTTGTTGAAAATTCACAATTACATTGTATGAACTAAAGTAAAGCACTTTTAAATATTTCAAAAAAAATGGCTGCTATTTGTTGAAAATTCACAATTAAATTGTATGAAATAAGGTCAAGCACTTTTAAAATTTTCAAAAATAATTTTATTGTTTATTAGTTAGTAGATTTAATTTGTAGATTTTTCTTTGCCTAAACAATAAACAATAAAAACAAAATAATTTTGAAAATTTGAAGTGTTTTACATACTTTATTTTATACAATTTGCAAACGTTTTTGTTATTTTCTGACTGGAATTTTGTATCAATTCATTTGCTGCTATCTCAAGTAATTATATTCTAATTAACACTAATAAATATTGCCTTTTTTAAATTTTGAATTGCATATTAGAATCCATATGCTATAAATTAATTCTTAATCGTAAGAAACAGGCTTTCTTTAAACAAACAAAATCAAAAAGGCGCACTGTACTTTCCACAATCAGACTTTTAATTTATTTTTACATCATCGTAGACTCATTGATTTTAATTTGTAATACTTGTTCATCCCCGAGCACTACTATATAAATTATTTTAATTATCGCTGTGATTCACTTCTGTTATCTTAATTAGCCTTAATCATTTGATATATATTGTTTGTCTCTAATTAAAATTCTTATCATCTACTGTTGTGTAAGCCTGAACATTCATATGCTACAGATTTAACGATCCAGCTGAGGCTGCCGAGATGCGGAAGGGAGAACGCACTCATTTGTCCAGGATGAGCCTCCTAAGTTGGTCCACGCCGGATCTCGCCGCTTCAATGGAGAATTTACAACGGTAAAAAAAACATAAATTATGTAAAAATTTTAATAGTAAATCGGTAAAATTTAATATAAAGTTGCAGATTTATAATTAAATCGCTTCATTGAAATTATCATATTACCATGTCTTTCGCTCTTCAAATTTGCTCACTAATTGACGAATTGTATTGATATTTTGTACGTTATTTAGATCGCAATTTTTTCGTAATTTTGTCCAAGTCACAATTTAAAAAAAAATTGAATTTGATTTAGATTTGAGTTTATTTTTATAAATAAAAATTAAAGTTATTAATGAAATAACTCGTTCTGCTAATGTGTGCCGCTCCATACTAAATTCGGCTTGTATTCAATCTACGAAAGTGATATCACAACTGATAGAAAAGCATAGAACTAATATGGTGGTGCATTCAAATGATTGCTTTGTAATTCCCATCTTGTATATAAAAATATGTTTGTTTCAAATATCTACTTAGTCACAAATTACAGAAAAGTAATATACTGACAGACAATAAAATGCTGTTATTTTTAGTTTGAATGATCAGTCTGACTTACTAATAAAACACATTTTTAGTTTAAATGGTGATGATCAGTCTGATATAGAGACACAAAGACTGCACATAGTTAAAGAGAAGGAAAACCTTGAGAAGGAGCAGGAGGCTTTTGAGTTACGGAGAAAGTCCTTAGAAGAGGCCCAGGCGAAACTGGAAGCCGAAAAGAAGATCATGGAAGAGGAACATGCAGCTCAGGTACGTCAAGAAATATTATTTGAAATGGACATCGGAAACATATTAATCACATTAATCGTTATAATGATTATAAATCATTTTATAAAGCTACTGAGCGTTGAAGAAACTTTTCCAACTAGTTCCAATGAAATAATAACAACTAATGACATTTGAAAATATCTAGTTAAATTATTTGCTTGTATTTTAGGAAACATTTCAGCAACGTTGCAAAACATATTTGATTTGCATCTTGAACAGTATTAATTCTATTAGTATCCAGCGTAAAAGTTGAACCACTTTCTTGAACGCTCTGTACACAGCCTGGACATGTACATATTGTGTATTGCATAAATACTGTATTACGAACTGCCAATTATGAACCTCTGAAATGTGTTGCATATCTTTTACTTTCTATCTATGAACGCCTTGAAATTTATTTTAAACAAATTATCATTTGAAATTTATTTTAAACAAATTATTATTTTCTCAGTTAATGTTGTTGTTACATAGTATATTTAATGCGTTTTGTTATTCCTGTTAGTTTAGCTTTTGTTATTTTACTTTTTCCTTTTGTTGATAGGCTCGTCAGCTTCAAGAGAACTGGAGGAATTTGACTGCGCAACAAAAGCATAGGGAACATGAGCTGCAGAACAAAGAACGCGAACTAATTGCTCAACGAGAAGAGCTTGAGCAGGAGAGGAGGCAAATAATGGGCGAGGTAATGTCTCTTATACATGTTCACTGCCGATATAGCTCGGCCCAAGATCTGTCGGATCCGGGCAAGCGAGGTATAGGTGTTTCGTCTGGGTTCAACAAAGTCAAGAAAGAACGGAAATCCTTGCTTAGAAAGAAACTTTAAATGAAAGGACACTTACATAGTGACCAATGTCACATGGTGACGGCACTAAGTGCACTAAATAAGCACTTAGTGCACTTAGGTGTTTCGTCTAGGTTCAGCAAAGTCAAGAAAGAACGGAAATCCTTGCTTAGAAAGAAACTTTAAATGAAAGGACACTTACATAGTGACCAATGTCACATGGTGACGGCACTAAGTGCACTAAATAAGCACTTAGTGCACTTAGGTGTTTCGTCTAGGTTCAGCAAAGTCAAGAAAGATCGGAAATCCTTGCTTAGAAAGAAACTTTAAATGAAAGGACACTTACTTAGTGACCAATGTCACATGGTGACGGCACTAAGAGCACTAAATAAGCACTTAGTGCACTTCGGTGTTTCGTCTGGGTTCAGCAAAGTCAAGAAAGAACGGAAATCCCTGCTTATAAAGAAACTTTAAATGAAAGGACATTTACTACATAGTGACCAATGTCACATGGTGACGGCACTAAGTGCACTAAATAAGTGCACTTAGTGCTTATTTTCTGGTACTAAAGGCTTATTGAAGTGGCATGTTAATGTGCTTATTTTTATTATTAGTGTGCTGTTTTCGCTTATTCATTTGTTTATTTTTATTATTTATCTACGCTTGTTCAATTGCTTTATTATTTTCATATTGCCTTAATTATGGCTTAATTTCTGGTGTTAATTTGGGTTATTGATTTGTTTTTATTTTCATTTTCTTTTTTTTTTTTGTGTAGATTGAGGAGAACTGTAAAAGCCTCAAGGATTGTAAAAACGACCTCCTAAACAAGTTAAAGAACGTTAGCCAGTTAATTTTTTCCCATTGTAACGAGTTCACTTTTCCCGATTCCCATAGCAAACAGGCCTTCCAGGTACTATTATATTTTAATTTACTCTAGCGTAATGTTTCTCAAACTTTTTCAATTACCGTAAAAAAAATTAGTAACCTCATAATGTAAACCATAATGCGAAAAGAAAATTAATTTTCCTTACGATTAATAAAATTTTTACTGAAATGAAAAACGGTTTACAAATTTGTCTACTTTAAATTATATTGCAAATTAATTATTTAAAGTATTCAATTATGAAACGACTATTGAATATTTTCATATCCATGAATTGATGAAAAACTGAATTCTAACTAACTTTTTTATAATTTATATTATAATGTAATTCAAAAGTCGTTGTAAGTGTTAATTAATTTTACACTTCTCTGAATATTTTCATATCCATGAATTGATGAAAAACTGGACTCTAACTAACTTTTTTATAATTTACATTATAATGTAATTCAAAAGTCGTTGTAAGTGTTAATTAATTTTACACTTCCACATAGACCCTAGTTTGAGAAACTCTGCTCTGGTATAGTCTATTATTGATACCTAAATTATTTGCACCAATATTTCCATTTTTGTTTTTTTTTACTGATTTACTTCGTACAGCTAATTAGTACAAATAAACTTGTTGTAGGATTTGGTGACAAAGTCGGAAACTTATTCCCTCTCAGATTCAGAGTCCGATTATCTGGTGGATTTGTTGAACGGAGTCAAAGGCCAAGCTATGCTCCAGGAATTGGTTAACCAACACGTAAGTTAAAACGGAGCTTTTGTGTAACATCCCATTATGTAACATTATTGCATATTTCTGGACATATGTGAATTGATTAAATAAAACTTTGGTTTTCAACCGCTCATATGTTTCATCATGCCACATCTGAACTTCTATAAGTTTTTATTCTGACGATTAACAGATGAGTTAAAATGATGTGAAAACCGACTTCGATATGTAGAAACGAAAACTTGCATCTGCCGCATCTGAACTTGCATAAGTTTTTATTCTGATGATTAACAGATAAGTTAAAATGATGTAAAAACCGACTTCTATATGCAGAAACGAAAACTTATATGCTACAGTAATGGAATATCACTCTTCATTTATTAACTTGTTTAACTGTGATTTTTCTTTGAACACCTATTTTTGATCATGTTCTGTAGAGGAAGGAACTGGCCGAGCTTCAAGCTGAGCTGGAGCGCAGGGTGCAGACGTTATCTGACCGCAGAGTGGCCGTTGAGCGGCTCGATAAGAAATTGGTGGGGTTAGTGGACGAGCAGCTCGAGCTAGGCATGCCCTCCAGTGAGGAGAAACTTCACAGCTTGAAGGAGTCTCTGGCCTCCCGGACACAACAGCAGTTGCAAGAATTGGAAATGCGAAAGCAGGCGTAAGCAATAAAATATTTGTTTTAGACAAATTTTGCGGGCTTTTGAAAACCCCAAAGTAATTAAAGGCTTGCGGTTCAGTTTTCACTTCCGTAGCCATCATTTATTTTCTTCGTATCATTTCTAGTAATAGGCATTTTCTTATTAATTCGGTGTATGCATTCAAACAAACTCGTGCAATTAAAAGAGTTTGTTTTCAATGCAAATCATACACCGAATTAATAAGAAGAAAATGCCTATTGCTAGAAATAATACAAAGAAAATAAATGATGGCTATGGAAGTGAAAACTCAACCGCAAGTCTTTAATTAGTTTGGTGTTTCGAAAAAGTCTCTCTTACTTCAAATTATGTAATCAATATAGTAAACAAATCATTATAATTTTTAACTCGTGAGTTATAATATTTAGGGTCAGTTTTCTTATACGAATTATTTTTTAGGTTGACGCTGAACCTGAAAAAAATTAATTCAGCGCAAAGCCCCGGTTCGTTGGACATGAATTACAGCAGCAGTCTGGAGCACGGCACATTGAGCAGCGATACTTATCACACCGCGGCAAGCGGGTGCTCAGCGCAGATGCTGACCATCGAAGGCATCGAGCGACTCATGAGTGACAGTGGTGTCGAGTTACGTCCCAACTCCAGACCTCACGATGAAAGTGACTTATCCAGCAACGAGGATTATAAGGTAATTAATTCATTGCCTAATTAAAGTAACTATAATTAATGTAGTATTGATCATCAGAAATCAAAAAGTGAATTTTTTTATGGTCATCTATTAAGGAAGAACCGAATTGGATCTTAAAGAAGCAAATCGGAATTATTTGTTGGCATTTTTTTTTAAAAGGATTGTGTTTATATGTACTACTAAAATATTTTTTATTTTAGGGTGTGGGAAGCGATTCTCAATCGAGTAGTTCGGTGGAAAATCATTCGCCTGTGATACGGAAGAGGAGGAAAGATAACGACGCTTTGAGGCAGTTAACACAGCGTGTTGCCCAACAAAAACAGCTCATTATTAGGAGCCTCGACTCCAGGTGCTCGAAATCACAAATAGATGCTCAAATAGCTGTAAGTATTACAAAAAAAGATAACTTACAGAAATAGGCTAAGTTAGATTCTGCATTGAACTATGATGATTCGAGATATTCGAAGACTGATATGAGAAGAGTTTGATTAAAGAATGGTTCGCTTTTCAGATCCTGCAAGATTTACAAAAGCAGTGCATGGCTCTTAACGTGGGCTTGCCTTCGATGCTTTCCCCGGCTGCGGAGCATCCCCTACAGGATCTGGACAATACCCTGCACCCAATCCGACCAATACACGCAGGATCAACCTCAGCCTTATACTCGCCACCATTGCCTGTAAGTTGCGTAAATAATATGCAAATGTCACCTTTCCTGCTGGTTTCCACCTTTTCATGCAATCATTTTTATGATAATTGGAGTCGAATTGAGTAAAAGTAATAGTTTAGTGAGTACTTATTTGGGACTGAAAAATGTGTTACATATTGCCATGTATTTTAAGTGCAAAAACACAAAAGTGCATCCAAAAGAACTGGAAGTGCTAAAGCTAGCGAAAGCAATAAAATTAATTTTTGAGACAAATTATTGTAGATTAATTTTCAATTGCACAAGTTTCTATTCAAGAAAGATTTCAATTATTCAATTTCTATTCAATTCAATTCAATAACTATTCAATTTCATTACTGTTCTATAATTAAGGATTATTTAGTACAAAATTGCAAATTGTTGTAGTCAATACAATGGAAAACTTTTTGTTACTAGTATACCTTTGTGTTAAAATCAATACGGTTCTCGAAGGAACAGATATAAATATGTTATTATTATTATTTCAGTTACACAATAGTCAATTGTCGCCACACTACTCCTTATACCGCTCGATGCCGTCCATCGTCATAGAGACGGACAACGAGTCTGTGGTGAGCATAGGAAGCTACTGCCTACGGGGCACCGGTTCCCAGACCCACTACGAGTACGAGGTCCGGATAACCGTTTCGGACGAAAGGTGGTGCGTCCTTAGGAGGTACAGACGGTTCAGAGACTTACACTTAGCTATGAAAGCAAAGTATGGTGAAAAGGCAAGTCTATAATTTTAACTGAATCTTGCATCGAATCCAAATTAATATGCTATACGATAGTGATAACGATTACGATAACTGTCATACTGAGTTAAAGCTATTGACTAAGCTCTATTTGTAGGTTGGATTCGAACACAAGTTATGTTGAAAATGTTCAATTTTCCTGTGAATATTTTCTATAGGATGAACCACGCTGAAAATTTATTTTTATAAGATTAGTTAGAGTTAGTTTTCAAGCTTCAAAGCGTTCGCTAGTCATTTTGGGATTTTAGGATGAACCACACTGAATATTTATTTTTATAAGATTGGTTCCCATTAGTTTTCAAGCATAAAGCGTTCTCTAGTAATTTATTATAATTTTCAGGTGTCGCATATTGCGTTTCCCTCGAGGCAGCTCTTCGCGAACACCGAGTCGGTGGCGCAGTCGAGGAAGCGCCAGCTGGAGCTGTACCTGCGGCGGCTGATCGAGCTGTGCAAGCAGCACCCGGGGTGCCCGCTCGCCTACAGCGGCCCCATAACCAGAGCGACCCTGATCAATTTCTCCCCTTTCTTCAGGAAAGGCGTGTTCGAAAATGGAAAGTACGGGACCAGCTAGTGAAGTTGCTGATGTTGCTCTGTGCGAGGATTTTATTGAATTAATTTAGTTGTATGTTGGTTGGGGTTGGGAGGCTGCACCAGTTTATTATGTGTTTTTAATTTATTTATCGATGATGCTTTTAAAGTAAAGACAGTCGGCTTTAAACGAGTTCCATGTGCAATTAGGGTCTTGTGTGACTGTACCGAGTCCTTATTTTTATACCGTAGAAGCAAAATTATGATTACGCAGACTAATTAGTACAAATTAACCGCTTTAAAGCAATTAATTGAATGAAACTATAGTATTTTTCATATCCCGATGGAATTTTAAATTTTTTTGGTTATTTTTAGTTACCAAACCTTCGTCGAAAGTCATGAAGTTTTGCGTGACTGACAGATAAATTGACATATTGCAAAAATATTCTGCGTCTCCTTATTTTGGTAATTTTTTGTTTCATTTAGATTTTTACTTACTAGCAACATGACCATATTTTGGTAATTATTTGTTTCATTTAAATTATTACTTACTCTCAACATGACCTTATTTTGGTATTTTTTTGTTTCTTTCAGAGTACGTAATAATCTGAATGAAACAAAAATTACTGCAGTATGTCAATTTATCTGTCAGTATCACGTAAAACTTCTTAAGTTTGCTTTTTTTAATCATTATGAATACACTTGCTAACTTTTGGTAACTAAAAATTACGAGCATAAATAAAAATTGCGCTGAGATATTGAAAATACTATAACCACATAGATTCAAAAGCAATTAAATGTGACATAACTGTATGTTTAAATCGTTCAAAACAGACGCATACAATAATAGCAAAATGTCTAATATGTAAATAAGATAAACTTGAAGTTCATATATATATATATGTATATGTATACATGTGGCGTAAATTAAGAATAACTGTAATTTTTAAAATTAATGAGCACGACTATGATATAAAAACAAAAAAATTATGTCTGCGCCACTGACTTGTAAATTGTATCCTATATAAAATCGCCGCGTTTTTCCATTACAGTAATATTCAAAAATCTGATCAATTCAGGGCTTCGGAAACGCCTTATTAACATACATTTTCCCTTTTTGATATCGACGCTCTTTCCAGATGGATGCATATGTTTGCGGGGCTTTAGTGAATAAGAGAGACGTTTATTTTACTAACGCAACTCACCTGTACCTCCCACTTGATTTTTTTTGCCTGTCCGAAATAAAAATCATCGTTCTTGTGATATTAATATACTTCTGTGTGATATAACATTTTCGACGGGATTTGTGCGAAATTAAAAGAAACAAAATCAAATCGTCCGAGTTGGACAGTTTTTCAGTTGACACCGTTTGTGTATTTGGTGATTTCCTTTGACTGTAGATAGATTTATGATTCCTTTATATGATCACTTTTACTTGGTTAATGCACTGATATTTACATTGTATTTTTAGTTTGCAAACGAAATGATATCAATAAAAATTTTATTAACGTTTTATATTTCTAAAATGTAAATTTTTCTTATATGTACCCCATGTTGCGCCATTGATTGTGTAAAGTTAATCAACAAAAGTTGAATGAAAACTATAGTGAGAAGCTTTGTTTCAATAGAGTTGATCAACTTTAAACTATAGTTTTCGTTCAACTTTTGTTGATGAACTGCAATCGATCAATTAAACTTGATTCGTGAGAATGCGCATTAAGCACTTTCTCTGCTTGGTGATGTTGGTATAAGTGGACCCACAGCATTTCGTACCTTTGAGAAGGTTATTAGCTATTGAACCCCATGTAAGTCATATGGGCTGGGGAGTCTGCATAACACCTTTGAAAATTATTTTGTGGGGTTTAAACCCATGACCTTTAGTGCAGAAACTTGATAAAAAAAATGGTTTTAGATTGTGTAGAATTGGACAAACTTAATGCTGTTTTGAAAAATTTCTTTAAAATTTTGTATAGGAGGTAAGTAAAGATTTTTCAGCCATGTGATTTGCATATTTGCAAAAAAGGCGAAAGATTTATTCGCTTTGAAGAGAAACCGGACTAATGACGTGCATATTTTGTTGTGAAGACTTGTTTCATTACATCTAGTCATTTAAAAAAATTATAATAAATCTATGATAAAAAAATTTGAAAATTTCGAATTCGAAAGTTTTAAAAAATCCTGTTTTTCTAAAAACAGGATTTTATAATATTTAACAGATATATTAGATAACAGATGTTTAATATTTATGATATTTAACAGGACCCATAAAAAATAAGATTGATAGAAAAAATTATACAAAGTGAGCAACAATGACTGTTTTCAAGTCAAATATCCCGCCGAAAAATCTGGGGAATTTGTTCATTGCAAGTAACAAAGTAACTACATTTGACAGTAGTTGCGTCATTCGTCCTGATATAAGAAAAAAACTATACTTTTTATTGTCCTCATTATTATTAAAGTTGAAAACAAGCAGTTCTTAAGTTAAAAACTTAAAAAAAGCTTCATTTAAAAATAACAACAAAACAAATACAAAAAAAAAACAATAACAAAAATACATTCTTTAATGTCTTAATTATTGATAGTTAAAGCAAACAGTAAAAATAAAAAATAATTGAAATTAAATGAGCTCCTATTTTTATGTCATTAATAATGCCATTGCTATTGTCATTTGTTAATAAAGTTGATAGTTGATAGTTGATTAAGACTTTCTTCAATTTGTAATAAAATAACAAAACTTTAATATTCCTATGTCTTAATTATTGATGAAGTTAAAGCAAACAATTAAAATTTAAAAAAATCATTGAAATCAAATGTGATCCTATATTTTTTGTCTTAATTATTAATAAAGTTGATCACAAAACTTTCCTCAATTTGTAATAAAATAACAAAACTATAATATTCTTTAATGTCTTAATTATTGATAAGTTAAAGCAAACAATTGAATATAAAATATTGAAATCAAATGAGCTCCTATAGTTTTTGTCTTAATTATAATAAAGTTGATAACAAAACTTTCGTCAATTTGTAATAAAATAACAAAACTTTAATATTCTTTAATGTCTTAATTATTGATGAGTTAAAGCAAACAATTGAAAATAAAATATCATTGAAATCAAATGAGCTATATTTTTGTCTTAATTATTAATAAAGTTGATAACAAAACTTTCTTCAATTTGCAATAAAATAACAAAACTTTAACATTCTTTAATGTCTTAATTATTGATAAGTTAAAGCAAACAAATAAAAATAAAAAATCGTAGAAATAACTGAACTACTATTTTTTATCTTAATTATTAATAAGTTGATAACAAAGCTTCAATTTATAATAAAATAACAAAACTTTAATATCCTTTAATGTCTTTTATTAATAAGTTAAAGCAAACAATTGAACATCAAAAATCAATAAAAATAGATGAACTCCTATAAATTATGTCTTAATTATTAATAAAGTTAAGAACAAAACTTTCTTCAATTTATGAGTTAATAACAAAATTTTGGGTCTTCATTTACAAATTGAAGATTTTTAATAAAAGTTAACGCATTAAAAAATAAGAGACTTTATTTTTCTTTGAATGATATAACTGAAATTTAAGAAATTTAAAGTTTTCAACTTTATTAATTATTACCGCAATAAAACACAGGAGGCATTTTTGTTGCAATCACACAACGATTTATATTGCAAATTTGAGAATGATATATTTTCATATTACTTTAATAATAATTACGACAATAAAAAGTAAAGGAGTTTTATTGTGTTTCAATAACACATGTTTGTGACTTGTAACAATAATTTGTTAATTAATGAGAAAAATAATTAATGATAATAAGACATTGAAGAAATTTTTGTAGTCTTCAATTTTATAAAGGAATATTTGGAAAGTTTAGTATCTTAAAGTTTCTTTCTCTGAAAAACTGAAATTCAATGTTTTTTTAAAACAATTTTAAGGATTGTTTTGAGGATTGAAAAAAAAATACAGAACGTAATTTCCTGAAATGATGTACAGATTTCAATGAACAAAATTTAAAATCTTTATAATTGAGGAGGCAATATTGAATTCAGTATCAAAAACTTCATTGTTTTCGTGAATTTACAAAGTGATTAAATGCGAAGAGATGAAATTTTAAGTACTTTATGTGTCTTAACACATTGTTATAGGACGTCGCCACCAAATTTTTGAACATTGGATACATTATTTTTCTAGAGCTACATTGCCTTTAAAAATTCGTTGTCTATCTTCATATTTCAGTATATGGTGTTATAGGTTTTCAAAGAATTTTCATAGAACTTTTATAGAAATTTGACAGAATTTTCATAGAACTTTCATAGAATATTCATAGAACTTTCACATAAATGTCATAGAATTTTCATAGATTACTAAACAATAAGAAACTAACCCAAGGATGAAATGGATTATCATCCTAATAAAATTCTAATTAGATTAGGCCTAATAATTTTAAAATTGTGAGAAATATCGGAAGGCAAAATTGTTAAGTACAAATGAAAACTTTCAGTATTTTCATTTATTTACAACGAATTTTCTTACGAATTTGGGACAATCTTAAAAAAATATGGAGTGTGCAATAGGTAGTTTAATTTATATTATTATTGTGGATTTATAATCCAAAATGTCTGCAGAAAATATTTCCAAACAAAAAAAAAAAAAATACAGAACGTAATTTTCTGAAATGATTTAAAGATTTCAATGAACTGAAATGATATAAAGATTTCAATGAACACAACTTAAAAGCTTTATAATTGAGGAGGCAATATTGAATTCGGTATCAAAAACTTCATTGTTTTCGTGAATTTACAAAGTGATTAAATGCGAAGAGAAGAAATTTTAAGTATTTTACGTGTGTTAATACATTTTTATAGGACGTCTCTACCAAATTTTTGAACATTGCATACATAATTTTTCTAGAGCTATATTGCCTTTAAAAGTTCGTTGCCTATCTATTTCAGTATATTGTTTTATAGGTGTTCAAAGAATTTTCATAGAACTTTTATAGAAATTTCATAGAAATTTGACAGAATTTTCATAGAACTTTCATAGAATATTCACAGAACTTTCATATAAATGTCATAGAATGTTCATAGATTACTAAACAATAAGAAACTAACCCTAGGATGAAATGGATTATCATCCTAATAAAATTCTAATTAGATTAGGCCTAATAATTTTAAAATTGTGAGAAATATCTAAAGGCAAAATTGTTAAGTACAAATGAAAACCTTCAGTATTTTTATTTATTTACTACGAATTTTCTTACAATTTTGGGACAATCTTAAGAAATGATTTATAGATTTTAGTGAACAAAATTTAAAAACTTTATAACTGAGGAGGCAATATTGAATTCGGTATCAAAAAGTTCATTGTTTTCGTGAATTTACAAAGTGATTAAATGCGAAGAGATTAAATCCGTTATCCATCATACTTTATTTCATTTTTGTGGTTTCAAAGAAATTTCATCAAATTTCTAGACATTAATATAATTGTTATTTGTTATTTTAAGTACTTTCTGATATCTAGTATTTATTTATTTCTTTATCCCGACTATACCTTTTCAAGTTCAAACTGAGACCAATCAAGTTCAAATTGAGACCAATAAATTTCAAATTGAGGCCAATCAAGTTCAAATTGAGGCCAATCAAGTTCAAATTGAGACCAATCAATTTCAAATTGAGACTAAACAAAATCAAGTTGACACTAAACAATATCAAGTTGAGAGTAAACAAATAAAATTGATAATGTTTAGTGTCAACTTGATTTTATTTAGTCTCAATTTGAAATTGATTGGTTTCAATTTGGAATTGATTGGTATCAATTTGAACTTGATTGGCCTCAATTTGAAATTGATTGGTCTCAATTTGAACTTGATTGGTCTCAATTTGAACTTGAAATAGTTGGTTTCGGCTTAAAATCATCTTCAAAAATATAATTTAATTTACAAAAACCATTGATGATTACTGAATTTTGAGCGGAAACTAGTCGAGATAAATAAATAAATAAATACTACAAAATACCAGAAAGTACGTGAAATAACAAATAACAAATAATAATCAAAATTATCTGGTAATATGGATAAAATACTAACAATTTTTTTATATATTTCATATGCATAGTTATTTATATTACTATTCAGTATTAATATTATTATTATTTTATTTTATGTAACGAGTACGAAAAAGTGCAGTTTTCTGGACGAGTCTGAGTTTCGAGGCAATCAGACAGGCGATTATGTAACAATGACGAAAGGGTGCACATTTCAGGACGAGTCTGTTTTGAGGCAATCAGACAGGCGATTATGTAACAAGGACGAAAACGTGCATATTTCAGGACGAGTCTGAGTTTCCAGGCAATCAGACAGGGGATTATGTAAGAAGGACGAAAACGTGCACTTTTCAGGACGAGTCTGAGTTTCGAGGCAATCAGACAGGCGATTATGTAACAAGGACGAAAACGTGCACATTTCAGGACGAGTCTGAGTTTCGAGGCAATCAAACAGGCGATTATGTAACAAGGACGAAAACGTGCACATTTTAGGACGAGTCTGAGTTTCAAGGCAATCCAATTTCGGTCTTTAACTCCTGATTCGTTTCTTCCTATTCTCACCTTGTTTCTGTTGTTATTGTACAGCTCTTTTATTATGTTTATCATGTCTCTTTCTAACTCTCTTTTTTCTAACATATTCCATATGTCCTCTCTTATTACTCTGTCAAATGCTTTTTTCAGGTCTATGAAGCGTATGTGTAGTTTTTTTGCTTTTCTGATCGTCTTGTCTGTTAGTTGTCTCATTATGTGTATCAGGACCTGTGTACATATATTTCTCTTGAACGTTTACAGGCGATTATGTAACAAGGACGAAAACCTGCACATTTCAGGACGAGTCTGAGTTTCGAGGCAATCAGACAGGCGATTATGTAACATGGACGAAAACGTGCACATTTCAGGACGAGTCTGAGTTTCGAGGCAATCAGGCAGGCGATTATGTAACAAGGACGAAAACGTGCACATTTCAGGACGAGTCTGAGTTTCGAGGCAATCCAATTTCGGTCTTGAACTCCTCCGATTCGTTTGTTCCTATTCTCACCTTGTTTATGTTGTTATTGTACAGCTCTTTTATTATGTTTATCATGTCTCTTTCTAACTCTCTTTTTTCTAACATATTCTATATGTCCTCTCTTATTACTCTGTCGAATGCTTTTTTCAGGTTTATGAAGCGTATGTGTAGTTCTTTTCCTTTTCTGATCGTCTTGTCTGTTAGTTGTCTCGTTATGTGTATCAGGACCTGTGTACATCTATTTCTCCTGAACGTTTACAGGCGATTATGTAACAAGGACGAAAACGTGCACATTTCAGGACGAGTCTGAGTTTCGAGGCAATCAGACAGGCGATTATGTAACAAGGACGAAAACGTGCACATATCAGGACGAGTCTGAGTTTCGAGGTAATTAAATAGGCGATAATGTAACAAGGACGAAAACGTGCACATTTCAGGACGAGTCTGAGTTTCGAGGCAATCCAATTTCGGTCTTGAACTCCTCTGATTCGTTAGTTCCTATTCTCACCTTGTTTCTGTTGTTATTGTACAGCTCTTTTATTATGTTTATCATGTCTCTTTCTAACTCTCTTTTTTCTAACATATTCCATATGTCCTCTCTTATTACTCTGTCAAATGCTTTTTTCAGGACTATGAAGCGTATGTGTAGTTATTTTCCTTTTCTGATCGTCTTGTCTGTTAGTTGTCTCATTATGTGTATCAGGACCTGTGTACATCTATTTCTCCTGAACGTTTACAGGCGATTATGTAACAAGGACGAAAACGTGCACATTTCAGGACGAGTCTGAGTTTCGAGGCAATCAGACAGGCGATTATGTAACAAGGACGAAAACGTGCACATTTCAGGACGAGTCTGAGTTTCGAGGATATCAAACAAGCGAGGCCTGCACAAGCACTTTTTCCGAGGCGAATAGTATTTTTTTTCCATTAACTTCAAAAACTAAAACTTCGCCGCGGACCAATAAGTAAAAATTTTCGGCCGCGGACCAATAAGTAAGACTTTTCGTCCGCGGACCAATAAGTAAAACTTTTCGTCCGGAGACGATATATTATTATTATTTTATTTTATGTAACGAGTACGAAGAAGTGCAGTTTTCTGGACGAGTCTGTGTTTCGAGGCAATCAGACAGGCGATTATGTAACAAGGACGAAAACGTGCACGTTTCAGGATGAGTCTGAGTTTCGAGGCAATCAAACAAGCGAGGCCTGCACAAGAACTTTTTCCGAGGCGAATACTAATTTTTTTCCATCAACCTCAAAAACTAAAACTTTTCGTCCGCGGACCAATAAGTATAACTTTTCGTCCGCAGACCAATAAGTAAAACTTTTCGTCCGCGGACCAATAAGTAAAACTTTTCGTCCGCGGACCAATAAGTACTACTTTTCGTCCGCAGACGAAAAATTCTACTTTTAGGTAAGGTCAAATGAATATTTTCTTTTGATAAACTAATTGTTCCTTTGCAAGGTCGCGGTTTGCTGGGTCTTGATGCGTTTTTATTGTTCGCCAAGACAAATCAATGTAATATAACTGCACGTGCCATAAAACAAGTTCTATGAACAAAAAACCGCCGACGTCGATTTATATATAGCTTAATCGCCGTTGCGGCTGATTTAAATCCCTTTTTCTGCTAAGGTCAAGTCCGGTATCCTTCATTATCCTGGTACGGGCCTTTGCGTGCGTCCTTGCCACTATATATATAATATACATTTGCCATCCTGACATCATGTCAACATGTTATGTTGTGTCGTCTCCCTTCAACGGTATCCTCATTCGAACCTCGGCAGTCGCCTCGTGCGTACCAAGTCGCCCCCACGTTGTAAATACACATAAAAAACAAGGAAAACCATCAGTGCGCGTACAAACTTGGGGTGCATTTATGCAACACGCGATTGCATCAATTAATTAAAGCCGATAATTGCAATGTGCGTTGTAAGTGCACCATTACACCACCCACGCCCACCTCTGCACAGTGCCTAATCACCAGTGATCGAGACATGACGTTCAGACAGGGCACCGAGGAGTACTACCAGAAGTTCATCGAGCTCCAGGAGAAGTTGCGTAAAAGGTGCGTTTCTTTTTGTGTTTGTATCGTAGCGCCGAGGCTCATCAATATTCTGGTTTGTCTAGCGAGGAGGAGAGGCTCAAGCTGGAGATGAAGTTCAACGAGATGGTGCAGGTTACACAAGACGAGTGAGTACAACAAATTTTTATTTTGTGGCAGTGGAGAAATGGCAATGTCAATGTCGATATTGAATATCGATCACGAGCTCTACTGCACTCCTTTTTGGGGGTGGTAGGATAAAGGGGAAATTAAATAAATGCGGTTGCGTGTTCGTGGATTGCATGTTCGAGTATGAATTTGCACTTTCGCAATAAATTGATTCCTGCATTAATAATAATCGAAGCAGAAAATGGCCCCATATTAAAGTGTGCAGTAAAACATTGCTAAAAAAAAAATGACCGTGAAAATGGTAGGAAAATGTGTTTAAACGAAACTTGGAATATTTCGATAAACTCAAAAATTCTTAAATTATGCTAGTGCTGTTTCAAAATTGTTTAGTACTTGGGCAGGATAGAAATGACAAAAAAGTGTTTTTTTGACATTTCCACAAATTGCAAAAAATCCTTAAATTATACTCCTGCTAATTAATCTGTTTCCAAATGTTTGGCACTTGGTAAATACTAATTTGAATTTTGTTGTTAGTCAAAGTTCAACAAGTTGAGCATTCATTTTCAAAAATTTCTTGGCAATTTTTCCTATCGTGTGCTTTATATATTCTTCCAGAGAGCAGCTGTACTACAGGAAGCTGCGCTCCCAGTACAAGCGCTTCCTGGAGGAGAACCACAGGCGGCAGGACCGCAACGAGCGCATCCTGCGCCTCATGGAGCGCGTTGAAAGCAGGGCTGCAGTGCTGGAGGCGAAGACCCAGCGCTTCAGGTCGCTCCGGAGGCAGTACCAGGCATACCTCAGGAGGGTCGAAGGTCGTGAACCACCAACAGGCACCAGGCACGAGGAGAAGACACCAGAAGACGACGACGTCCTCCAGAGGTACCTTCGAGGGCTGAACTCCGACGAGCACCTCAGGTCGCGGATGGTGGACAGGAACGCAGACGTTAACGCAATTGCCGACGAAATCATGAGGTCCATCAAATCCAGGAAGAAGGATGGACATCAGGAGTTTGCAAGTGGAAATTTTGGGCGCGATTTGGAAAATGGTAGCAGAGGAAGTGAAGGATCAAGGACTGCCTTCAGAACTCGCGATGGTTTTCGAGGACTAGAAGTCGATTCATCTGATGGCTTTGCTCCCAGCGATGGCGAAGGCGAAGATGATGGATTTGCTAGCAGCCGAGGTAAAAGACAACTACCTAATCAAACTAATAACCGGAATTTAACTTACGATGATGACATTAAGCAACAACCTAAACTTGGAAGGAGCGATAAGTTATTGAAGTTCAGTGATGAGGTTATCCCTAAAAACCGTAATAACGATTACAGTGGAGCATATCTTGATGAGCACGACGAGTTTGGACGCACCAGAAGCAAGCAGTTTACAGAAAAGGATTATTTAGAAAAACCAGATCTAAACGCAACACAGTTAAAAGCAAACGGATTCGGAATTCACGAGGCTAGTGGAGATAATTACATCAAGCCTGAAGGAACTGTACGGCTGGAGGAATTGAATGGAATTTTAAATTCGAACGATAACATTAAAACCTTTAAAGAAAATTTGTACCTCAACAATGTGGGATTATCTGAGAAAAAAGCATTAAATGGAAATGAGAGAAATTCAATTACAGATACGACTAAAGTATCTGGCCATGAAAAAGGTGATGGCAGTATACTTACTAGAAATGGAGAATCAAACATACCTCTAACTAAAACTAATAACGAAAATTCTGAAGTCAATGGTAATTCCCTACGAAATAAAGTTCAACAACAGCAAGAAAATGCAACTAATGGATCTGG
Source organism: Othius punctulatus (assembly GCA_951805005.1). NCBI lineage: Eukaryota > Metazoa > Arthropoda > Insecta > Coleoptera > Staphylinidae > Othius > Othius punctulatus. Next base: position 4,580,220 of record OX638139.1, on the reverse strand, counting down.
ATTACGAAATGGTAACATTTTTGGTGATACAGAAGAACTTAAAAACGATGAAACCAATCAAAGCAGCAAAAAAGGTGCAGATGATGGACAGTTGGCTGTAAATTCTGAAGATAGAAATGGAGAATCAGCCAGTGCTGAAGAGCAATCTTCAAAGCATCGGGCACAAGTCGAAAGTGCCCAAGCGATTCAAAATGATGAAGGTGGCCAACCGATTAAATACGACAAAAGTGGCAAACTGATTGAATATGACAAACGTGGCCAACTGATTCAATATGACGAATGTGGTCAACCGATTAAATATGACGAAAGTAGCCAACCGATTCAATACGACACAAGTGGTCAACCGATTCAATACGGCAAAAGTGGCCAACCGATTCAATACGACAAAAGTGGCCAACTGACTCAATATGACGAATATGGCCAACCGATTCTACACGACAAAAGTAGCCAACTGATTCAATATGACGAAAGTGGCCAACCGATTCAAAATGCCGAAGGTGGCCAACAAATGCAGGACCACGAAAATGGCCAACCGATTCAGTATGACGAAAGTGGCCAACCGATTCACTTCGACGAAAGTGGCCAACCAATTCAGTACGACGAAAGTGGCCAACCGATTCAGTACGACGAAAGTGGCCAACCGATTCACTACAACGAAAGTGGGCAACCGAGTGGCCAACCGATTCAATATGATGAATATGGCCAACCCATCCAATATGACGAAAATGGAAAACTCGTAAATGGCAACGAAGGTGATCAGCGCAAGAAGCACGACGAAAACGGCCAACCAATTCAGCACGACGCAAATGGGCAACTCATCCATGGGAATTCAGTCAATTACGATGAACACGGGCAGCTTCTCGTAGGCCAACCAATACAGAATGGTCAAAATGGGCACTCCAATGCCGTCCAACCACTGCAGTATGATGAAAACGGACAGCCAATTCACCAACCAATCAACTATGATGCAAACGGGCAACCGACCAACCTGCAGTACGATGAAAACGGGAAACCGACTGACCTGCAGTACGACGAAAACGGGCAACCTATTGCTAACCAACCAACGCAGTACGACGAAAAGGGTCAACCTATTGCTAACCAACCAACGCAGTACGACGAAAAGGGTCAACCTATTGCTAACCAACCAACGCAGTACGACGAAAAGGGTCAACCTATTCACAACCAACCAATGGAGTATGGTGCAAACGGGCAACCTATTGACAGCCAACCAACGCAGTACGACGAAAAGGGTCAACCTATTCACAACCAACCAATGCAGTATGGTGCAAACGGGCAACTTATTGACAGCCAACTGCTGCAGTATGATGAAAACGGGCAACCCATTGTCAATCAGCAGTACGACGAAAACGGACAGCCTATTCACAACCAACCAACGCAGTATGGTGCAAACGTGCAACCTATTGACAGCCAACCTATGCAGTACGATGAAAACGGACAACCCATTGATAATCAGGTTATACAGTACGACGAAAACGGACAACCTATTCACAACCAACCAATGCAGTATGATGCAAACGGGCAACCTATTGAGAGCCAACCGGTGCAGTATGATGAAAACGGGCAACCTATTGTCAATGCACTTGTACAGTACGATGAAAACGGGCAACCTATAGTCAATGCACTGATACAGTACGATGAAAACGGGCAACCTATAGTCAATGCACTGATACAGTACGATGAAAACGGGCAACCCATTGAGAACCTGCAAGTCCAGTACGATGAGAGTGGTCGGCAAATTGAGTACGACCAAAACGGGCAGCCAGTTCAGTACGACCAAAACGGGCAGCCAGTTCAGTACGATGAACACGGCCAGCCGATTCAGTTCGACGAAAACGGGCAACCGATTAATTTCGAGGCGGATGCCCATGCCCAGTACGATGCAAGCGGTCAGCCTATTCAGTACGACGAAAACGGGCAACCTGTCCAGTACGGTCAAGACGGGCAACCCATTCATTATGACGAGAGCGGGCAGCCCGTGCACTATGACGAGAACGGGCAGCCAATTCCGTATGATGCACATGCTCAGCCTGTGCAGTACGATGCCAATGGGCAACCTATTCAGTACGACTCCAATGGGCAACCTATTCAGTACGACTCCAATGGGCAACCTATTCAGTACGACGAGTCCGGGCAGCCTATAGATTACCAAAACTTGCAGTACGACGAAAACGGGCAGCCTATAGCCTACGACCCTAGTAATTACTCGGAGACTCCACATGATGAGACCGAAGGCTCAGCTCAGGAGAGTAGGCAAATGACGCTCCAGGAAGGCGGAGATGAAGCCAAGAGACCCAACGTTATGGACCTACTGGACACCGACACGGAAAGTGCTAGGCAAGACACCAACAAGGTGTCCAACGACAGTGACTTCGACTTCAGTAACAACGCCTAAGTATTATTTTTGTTAGAACATCTTCAGATTGTAAGTTAATATTGTTAAAAATATGTTCACGTTCACTAATTTAAAATGTATTGGTCTTAAAAAAAAATCAACTTTAGAACCGTTGGTTCAAAAAGATTTTGTTCTATAATGATCAATGTAGCAAACTTATATTCATAGAACTATAGAACTATTTATAAAATACTTCAGGGTTCCTCATATTTTGTTACAGAAGAACCATCTAGCAATGTTGAAAAAGTTATGCAGATTCAACATTTTTTGTCATGTCATGTTTTTGAAAATTTTGTTCTATAAAGATCAATGCAGCAACTTCCTATCATAGAACTATGAAACTATTTATAATATACTTCAATGTTCCTCATAGTTTGTTTGAGAAGAAGCATCTTGCAATGTTGAAAAAGTTATGCAGATTCAACATTTTTTATCATGTCATGTTTTTAAAGATTTTGTTCTACAATGATCAATGCAGGAAACTTCCAATCATAGAACTATGGAACTATTTATAATATACTTCAGGATTCATCATTGTTTGTTAGAGAAGAAGCATCTGGCAATGTTGAAAAAGTTATGCAGAATCAACTTTTTTTTGTCATGTCATGTTTATAAAGATTTTGTTCTATAATGATCAATGCAGGAAACTTCCATACATAGAACTATAAAACTATTTATAATATACTTCAAGATTCCTCATAGTTTGTTAGAGAAGAAGCATCTGGTAATGTTGAAAAAGTTATGCAGATTCAACATTTTTTTGTCATGTCATGTTTATAAAGATTTTGTTCTATAATGATCAATGCAGCAAACTTCCAATCACAGAACTACGGAACTATTTATAATATACTTCAGGGTTTCTCATAGTTTGTTAGAGAAAAACTATCTGGCAATGTTGAAAAAGTTGTGCAGATTCAACATTTTTTGTCATGTCATGTTTTTGAAAATTTTGTTCTATAAAGATCAATGCAGCAAACTTCCAATCATAGAACTATGGAACTATTTATAATATACTTCAGGGTTCCTCATAGTTTGTTAGAGAAGAACCATATGGCAATGTTGAAAAAGTTATGCATATCAACATTTTTTGACACGTCATGTTTTTAAAGATTTTGTTCTATCTAGCAATGCAAAAAAAAGAATTTGTTCTCTATGATCAATGCAGCAAAGTTACATGCATGGAACTATAGAACAATTTATAATATACTTGAGGGTTCCTCATAGTTTGTTAGAGAAGAACCATGTACCAATGTTGAAAAAGTTATGCAGATCAACATTTTTCATCATGTCATATTTTTAAAGATTTTGATCTATAATGATCAATCCTGCAAACTTGCATTCATGGAACCATAGAACTAATTATAATATACTTCTGGGTTCCTCATAGTTTGTTAAAGAAGAACCATCTGGCAATGTTGAAAAAGTTATGCAGATTCACCATTTTTGATCGTGTCATGTTTTTAAAGATTTTGTTCTATAATGATCAATGCAGGAAATTTCCAATCATAGAACTATGGAACTATTTATAATATACTTCAGGGTTCCTCATAGTTTATTCGGGAAGAACCATCTAGCAATGTTGAAAAAGTAATGCATATCAACATTTTTTGTCATGTCATGTTTTTAAAGATTTTGTTCTATAATGATCAATGCAGCAAACTTCCATTCATAGAACTTTGGAAGTATTTATAATATACTTCAGGATTCCTCATAGTTTGTTAGAGAAGAACCATATGGCAATGTTGAAAAAGTTATGCATATCAACATTTTTTATCATGTCATGTTTTTAAAGATTTTGTTCTATCTAGCAATGCAAAAAAAAAAATTGTTCTCTATGATCAATGCAGCAAAGTTACATGCATGGAACTATAGAACAATTTATAATATACTTGAGGGTTCCTCATAGTTTGTTAGAGAAGAACCATGTACCAATGTTGAAAAAGTTATGCAGATCAACATTTTTCATCATGTCATATTTTTAAAGATTTTGTTCTATAATGATCAATCCTGCAAACTTGCATTCATGGAACCATAGAACTAATTATAATATTCTTCTGGGTTCTTCATAGTTTGTTAAAGAAGAACCATCTGGCAATGTTGAAAAAGTTATGCAGATTCACCATTTTTGATCGTGTCATGTTTTTAAAGATTTTGTTCTATAATGATCAATGCAGGAAATTTCCAATCATAGAACTATGGAACTATTTATAATATACTTCAGGGTTCCTCATAGTTTATTCGGGAAGAACCATCTAGCAATGTTGAAAAAGTAATGCATATCAACATTTTTTGTCATGTCATGTTTTTGAAAATTTTGTTCTATAAAGATCAATGCAGCAAACTTCCAATCATAGAACTATGGAACTATTTATAATATACTTCAGGGTTCCTCATAGTTTGTTAGAGAAGAACCATATGGCAATGTTGAAAAAGTTATGCATATCAACATTTTTTGACACGTCATGTTTTTAAAAATTTTGTTCTATCTAGCAATGCAAAAAAAAGAATTTGTTCTCTATGATCAATGCAGCAAAGTTACATGCATGGAACTATAGAACAATTTATAATATACTTGAGGGTTCCTCATAGTTTGTTAGAGAAGAACCATGTACCAATGTTGAAAAAGTTATGCAGATCAACATTTTTCATCATGTCATATTTTTAAAGATTTTGATCTATAATGATCAATCCTGCAAACTTGCATTCATGGAACCATAGAACTAATTATAATATACTTCTGGGTTCCTCATAGTTTGTTAAAGAAGAACCATCTGGCAATGTTGAAAAAGTTATGCAGATTCACCATTTTTGATCGTGTCATGTTTTTAAAGATTTTGTTCTATAATGATCAATGCAGGAAATTTCCAATCATAGAACTATGGAACTATTTATAATATACTTCAGGGTTCCTTATAGTTTATTCGGGAAGAACCATCTAGCAATGTTGAAAAAGTTATGCATATCAACATTTTTCGTCATGTCATGTTTTTAAAGATTTTGTTCTATAATGATCAATGCAGCAAACTTCCATTCATAGAACTTTGGAAGTATTTATAATATACTTCAGGGTTCCTCATAGTTTGTTAGAGAAGAACCATATGGCAATGTTGAAAAAGTTATGCATATCAACATTTTTTATCATGTCATGTTTTTAAAGATTTTGTTCTATAATGGTCAATGCAGCAAACTTCCAATCACAGAAATATGGAACTATTTCTAATATACTTCAGGGTTCCTCATAGTTTGTTAGAGAAGAACCATCTAGGAATGTTGAAAAAGTTATGCATATCAACATTTTTTATCATGTCATGTTTTTAAAGATTTTGTTCTATAATGGTCAATGCAGCAAACTTCCAATTACAGAAATATGGAACTATTTCTAATATACTTCAGGGTTCCTCATAGTTTGTTAGAGAAGAACCATCTAGGAATGATGAAAAAGTTATGCAGATTCAACATTTTTTTGTCATGTCATGTTATTAAAGAATTTGTTCTGTAACGATCAATGCAGCAAACTTTCATTCATAGAACTGTAGAACTATTTATAACATACTTCAGGGTTCCTCATAGTTTGTTAGAGAAGAACCATCTGATAGTGTTTCTTAACTTTCATTCATAGAACTATAGAACTATTTATACTATACTTCAGAGTTTCTCATAGTTTGTTAGAGAAGAACCATCTAGCAATGTTGAAAAAGTTATGCAGATTCAACATTTTGAGTCATATCATGTTTTTAAAGATTTTGTTCTACAATGATCAATGCAGGAAACTTTCAATAATAGAACTATGAAACGATTTATAATATACTTCAGGGTTCCTCATAGTTTGTTAGAGAAGAATCATATGGCAATTTTGAAAAAGTTATGCAGATTCAAAATGTTTTTGTCATTTCATATATCTACAGATTTTGTTCTATAATGATCAATCCAGCAAACTATAGGAACCATAGAACTATTTATAATATACTTCAGGGTTCCTTATAGTTTGTTAGAGAAGAACCATCTAGCAATGTTGAAAAAGTTATGCAGATTCAACATTTTTTGTATTGACATGTTTATAAAGATTTTGTTCTATAATGATCAATGCAGCAAACTTCCATTCATACAACTATAGAACTATTTATACTATACTTCAGAGTTTCTCATAGTTTGTTAGAGAAGAACTATCTGGCAATGTTGAAAAAGTTATGCAGATTCACCATTTTTGATCGTGTCATGTTTTTAACGATTTTGTTCTATAATGATCAATGCAGGAAATTTCCAATCATAGAACTATGGAACTATTTATAATATACTTCAGGGTTCCTTATAGTTTATTCGGGAAGAACCATCTAGCAATGTTGAAAAAGTTATGCATATCAACATTTTTCGTCATGTCATGTTTTTAAAGATTTTGTTCTATAATGATCAATGCAGCAAACTTCCATTCATAGAACTTTGGAAGTATTTATAATATACTTCAGGGTTCCTCATAGTTTGTTAGAGAAGAACCATCTAGCAATGTTGAAAAAGTTATGCATATCAACAGTTTTTGTCATGTCATGTTTTTAAATATTTTGTTCTATAATGGTCAATGCAGCAAACTTCCAATCACAGAAATATGGAACTATTTCTAATATACTTCAGGGTTCCTCATAGTTTGTTAGAGAAGAACTATCTGGCAATGTTGAAAAAGTTATGCAGATTCAACATTTTTTTGTGAAGTCATGTCTCTAAAGATTTTGTTCTCTATCATCAATGCAGCAAAGTTCCATTCATGGAACTATAGAACAATTTATAATATACTTCAGGGTTCCTCATAGTTTGTTAGAGAAGAACTATCTGGCAATGTTGAAAAAGTTATGCAGATTCAACATTTTTTATCATGTCATGTTTTTAAAGGTTGTGTTCTACAATGATCAATGCAGGAAACTTCCATTCATAGAACTATGAAACTATTTCTAATATACTTCAGGGTTCCTCATAGTTTGTTAGAGAAGAACCATCTAGTAATGTTGAAACAGTTATGCAGATTCAACATTTTTTTGTCATGTCATGTTATTAAAGAATTTGTTCTGTAACGATCAATGCAGCAAACTTTCATTCATAGAACTGTAGAACTATTTATAACATACTTCAGGGTTCCTCATAGTTTGTTAAAGAAGTACCATATGGAAATGTTGAAAAAGTTATGCTGATTCAACATTTTTTGTCATGTCATGTTTTTAAAGATTTTGTTCTATAATGATCAATGCAGCAAACTTCCATTCATAGAACTACAATTAATGTCAACAGATGTCGTAAAAACATATAATGAAGATCATTTTTTTGAAAAATATCTAAGAGTTTTCTTGTATAATTATTTATAGGTCTAAATAGAACAGAAGACGGCCGAATAAATGCATTTCAAGAGCAGAAAATGCAGTTTGGTGACCTCTGCTTCATTCTATTAACTTTCCTTTTTGCGTTCTAGTTAACGCAAGTTCGCTGCGCAAAAAGGACAGTTTCCCAGCTGCCAGCACATCGCACCTGTTAAATTTTCTTTAATAATTAAAATAATTATTATTATTCAGCTCAATGACGTGTCATTTGCGACGTTTTCTATAAATTGTATTGAACATTAGTAGCTGTTTAAGTACATATTAAATTACAACGTCTCGGATTGCAGACACGCAATTGTGGTTGCGATAATTATGTTGAAGAATGTTTTCTAAAACAGTAAAGTGAAAAGACGAAATTGTAACCTGATAATTTATTTTCCGAATAAATATTATTAATAAGTATGTCTATTTCTGGTTAGCTCCACTCGCCCCACCTAACCTAACCTAACCTAATGTTTAGGTCATCAACGTAGGTTAAGGTTCGTACAAAAGTCTTTATCTTTCTTTGATCACTATTTGTGGATCAGGAAACTCAATATTTTGCCCTCAATATTTTCCCCTTAACACTGATCACAATATTCGTATACCACATTGGCACGAGGTCATCCCCTAATCCCGATTTCACCCCTGTGCTAAAAATTGTTTTTTTTGTATTATTTCTGCACAGATTATCTTCAAATTTTGTACATGCACCTCAATCGGCATCTATTATAATACACTACAGCCTAACCTAACCTAACGTATAAGTTATGAATGTAGGTTAAGGGTTCGTACAAAAGTCTTTATTTTTCTTTGATCACTATTTGTGGATCAGGACACTCAATATTTTAAATACACCCTCCCGTTAATACTCATCACAATATTCTTATACCACATTGGCACGAGGTCATCCCCTAATCCCGATTTCACCCCCTGTGCTAAAAAATGTTTTTTTTGTATTATTTCTGCACAGATTATCTTCAAATTTTGTACATGCACCTCAATCGGCATCTATTATTATACACTAGAGCCATAATAATAATAAATACTCCCCAATGGTACTCTCACCCTTAGGTGCTACCTGGAATATTTGATATCAAATTTCCGACACTACTTGTGGATCAGGAAACTCAATATTTTGCATACATCCTTCACTTAATACCCATAATGGTATTCTTTTACCACATTGGCACGAGGTCATCCCCCAATACCGTTTTGCACCCCCTGTGCTTAAAATTGGTTTATCTAAAATTCCAAACGGTATCTCCCTAGCATAAATCAAATGAGCACCTAAATAGATTGATTTGTATTTCAATGATTCGAATCAAAATTTAGATACGAGGTTTTTGTAATGCATAATTTCTCCCTGGCATAAATGAAATGTGCACCTATATAGATTGATTTATATTTCATTCATTCATTCATTCATCATTCGAATCAAAATTTAGTTATGAGTGTTTGCAATGTATTGATTGATACTTAGAAATCCGTTATAGTATATAGTATAGTCGTTCCTTTCAGAACTGACAATGATTCATCGCCCCATATTGCGCGAATTTGACATACGTTTCTTATTTGATTTCTACCTTAAACATGCGATTTGCTTGAAAAACATGAATCATTGTCAGCTCTTGTTGGGAGGACAGTACATTGAAGTTTGTATTTTATTGAAAATTCGCGGTTTTATTTGGCGCCCAACGTGGGGCGTACTGCCAGAGGGATTTAATTGGAGCCCAACGTGGGGAATACTTCCACAGGGTAGTATAGTAATGCTCCTCGAAAGGTGTTTCTTAGCCTTTGGAGGACGAAGGTAACATAAATTATAATAAACATACTGAACTGAGTAATTAAATGGCTGCAATTAAGATCGTAGATGCTGACCAATCATGAAGTAATGCTCCTCGAATGGTGTTTTTAAGCCTTTGGAGGATGGAGGCAACATAAATTATAATAACCATACTAAATTGACTAATTAAATGACTGAAGATCGTAGATGCAGGCCAATCATGCGAGGACTTAAAAACGGTAATTGCTATTTTCACTAAACTGATATGACTTCTAACGACAAACCGCATTAGGTCGATTTAATTTTCATGTCAGGGTAGTAACACACCTGCTAAATTGGGCGTACGAAGTGGCAATTATTCACGTCCATTAGGTTTCATTGAAGTCAATCTCTGAAAATCCCTGCATCAATTTGGGCATGGGCATCAAATCTGGGTATTGATTGAGATCCTGCCGCTTTGAGGCGTCCGTGCGTCATAGGATTCACGAGGCTCGTCTGTTTCGGGGGCGTCTTTTCGCGCCGTCCGCGTAAAAACTCGTCCACCCGCACACCGTGGAGGTAAAATCAATAAAATTTCTTAGTTTAGTCCGTGGGCCGGCCGCTTGATCTGCCGGTTCTCCGGGCGTTCGCACGCTCTCCACACACACTCCACGTCCGACGCTCGTTGATGAAACGACCTAGGAGGTGGCCGTAGTCTAGTGGTCAGTCCCGATCGACCCAAAGTGCGAATCCGTCGGCGCGTCCGATCCTGCAGGTCAGGGCACGTGCGCGCCCCACGATGGACGAGCAGTACCTGAACGGGATCACCAAGCCCAAGTACCCCATGTGCTTCTACACCGACGAGGGCGACGGGGACAACCTGGAGAGGCACCTGGAGGAGGCCAGGACCCGTAAGTCTTCCACCAGGACCTTCACGTATTTCCCCTTGGCTAGGTTATGCGCGAAGAGCCGGTTTTGATTGATCGCCTTATCGCGTTCCCAATGCGAAAACCGGAGGCGATGACTCACCCTTCCATCAGCGTTCAATTGTTTTCGATAATTGCCCGGTACTTACTCACAAGGGCGTATAATTGCCCCAATAAAAACAGACACGATCACCACCCATCACCTTAATAGACAATTTTGTAACTTTTTTTATATTCATTCTCAAGGCTATTCAAGCCAAGAATAATATCGTGGGCATACAAGAAAAATTCAAAGTCAAAATTTGACAAAAATTAGTTGAGATGACCAAGTACCATAAAAGTTCGTTTTTTATCAAGAAAAAGTTTTTTTGTTGTCATGGTTCAGTGGAATGCTAATAAAAAACTTTGCGAAACCAAACAATCTGTGGTACTAAACCAAAACTCGATAAATCAAAAATGAAAAGTCAAAATATTGTTGGATTTTTACACCGGTGAGTCGCAAAGGAACGTATATCGGTACCTTTATTAATATTTTACGTATTCTAGGGTTTTGTCCATTGAAATCTCCCCTAAGGTCTACATCTGTAGGCAAGGTAGACAAAAATGTAGAAATCATGGGAAACTTTTTGTTAAAGGTAGATAGAGCGGCTCTTTTCAAAAAAAGTTTCTATGTTGTTATGGTTCAGTGGAATGTTTGTCATGGTTCAGCAATGCTAAGGCAAAACTCGATAAGTCAAAAATGAGAAGTCAAAATATTGTTGGATTTTGACACCGATGAGTCCCAAAATAACATACATATCGATACCTTTATGGCTTTACGTATTCTAAGGACATAAGAACCATGTCAGGGTTTTGCTAATTGAAATCTTCCCTCTAGGGTCTCTAAGGTCTCTACATATCGGCCAAAAATACGAACAATCGATTTATTGGAGTTTGTCGGAGTACCGCAGAAATATTGAAAACTAGATGATTATATTATTATTATTATTTATTTAACATATCTGCAAAAAAATGACAATTTTATTTGACTTTTATTTGCCAAAAATACGATCAAAAATCGATTTATTAGAGTTTGCCTTAGTACCACAGAAATATTGAAAACTAGATGAATTATAAAGTGTTGAATTTTTAAATGCATTTATCTCGAAACTGTTTTTTTTACTTGGTCACTTTTTCTTGTAAGCCTACGATATATTTATTATCCTTAAAGGAACTCCTAATGTCTGCTATGCTCACTACTAAGTATCTAATCAAAACAAGATAAAATAGTTTATCAGCAAATATTATTAAGAGAAAACACAAGGCCATTAATTTCGAAGCCAATCTAAACAGGAACTTTGACTAATTGTCGTTTCTTAGTGAGAAAGCAATCTCTGAAAGAAAAAAAAATTGTAGAAATTATGGGAAACTTTTTTTTTAAAGGTAGAAAGATGGCTCTTTTCAAAAAAGTTTCTATGTTGTTATGGTTCGGTGGAATGTTTGTCATGGTTCAGTAATGCTAAGGCAAAACTCGATAAGTCAAAAGTAAGAAGTCAAAATATTGTTGGTTTTTGATACCGATAAGTCGCAAAAGAACATACACCTTTACGGTTTTACGTACTCTAAGGGCATGATAATAGTATTATGGCAAAACATGCTATCTGCCTTTTTTTTCAAAATGCACCTTTTTGCATTAAATAGCCACAAATAAAGTATACTTTTAAGTATGAACGAAGTATCTTTATTTTACCTTTATATTATAAATAACTATGCCAGTGATACATGTTAACCCACATTCACAATTATAAATGCAAAACTCTTTTTGCTTTTGCTGTAAAACAACAAAAATGGCAGATAACATGTTTTGCCATAACACTACTGAACTATTAGAAACTTGCCACAAATGCAATTAATTAGAACTTTCCTCATTAACATTTTCTCTTAATTTGCCTAACTTAATTTGATTAATAAAACTCAAAACGTAATTAATAAAAATGGTTATTTTAATTCCATCTCAAAAAGTTATTGCTGACATACATCCACATGAAAATATATACCCACGTTGCAGAGATAGGTTTCAAAAATAGCTAATTTTAATTTTTTGCAAAAATCATTGCCCTCATAATACATGTTCTGCCGAGAAAGGAAAAAAAAAACTAAGAAATTATCTGTAAACGTATACTGACACTAACCACAGAGGGCGCTTAATGTTTATTATTATTATTACTGTTATTAATATTATTAAGATAAAGGAAACAAAGTAATATTTAAATAAATATAAATATATACAGGGTGGGCCACGAATAAGGGCTATTAAAAGTTTACGTGGTACCCGATGGAGGACAAATGTGACAAAAGTCAGCATTGCATGGTTGAATACGATCTCCTTAAGGAAAATATTTTCGACTTTCTATCATATCCGGTTCTACCGGAAATGGCTACCAACTTTGTTATTTTAAATGGAACATGCTGTATATTATTACATTTTTCGATTTCCTGTTCAATTGCCTACATCACCATATGAACTTGTGTTAACTTAACTTTTATAGTTTTTGAGTTAAAAATTTATTTGTCTAATGGGCACTGAAATATTGACATTTTTTAAATACCTATTGTCAAAATTGACAGATGTCAATTTAAAAAATGATTTGTCAAATGGGCACTGAAATATTGACACAAAATACCTATTGTCAAAATTGACAATGTTATTTTTTTTTAATTGTAGAAGGATCTTTTACTTACAATTCAAGATGCAGCTCCTGTTTTTATTAATTTTGACCTCAAAAAGACGTTTTGAAAAATGCGTATAACATCTAGTAGGAACTAGATAGAAACACGACAGCACCTTGAATTGTAACTAATAGATCCCTCTACAATAAAAAAAAAATAACATTGTCAATTTTGACAATAGGTATTTTGTGTCAATATTTCAGTGCCCATTTGACAAATCATTTTTTAACTCAAAAAGTATAAAAATTAAGTGGACATAAATTCATATGGGGATGTAGGGCCTACATCCCCATATGAACTTATGTTCATATGTGCCTACATTGTAGGCAATTGAACAGGGAATCGAAAAATGTAATAATATAAAAGGTGTTCTATTTAAAATAACAACGTTGGTAGCCATTTCCAGTAGAACCGGAAGTGATAGAAAATCGAAAATATGTTCTTTGAGGAGATCGTATTCAAGCGTGCAATTGCGATTTTTTTTCAAATTTTTCCTCCATCAGGAACCCCGTAAAATTTCATGGCCGTTATTCGTGGCCCACCCTGTATATAAACAATCTTTATTGGGCAATTGACTCCATGGAATTTTTCCGCCTTATATTTTCTATATAATATGAATATATTTTCTGGTACTTTCACAAAGTTAATCTTCAGTTTGCGTTATTTGATAGACACGCAATAAATCAAAGGCTAAATCCTCTCGTTGACGAAGTGAGCAAACATCTTGAACATCTGGATTCCGTTGGGAGCGAAAAATCGAGGAAGTGCTGATTGCTCGTCAAAGGCCACGTATCTAAAAATACTACCAGCTTCCGTATACATATTTCGGGCGACATTTTAATCCAAACATTTCAAGATAAATTGAGATACAAGCAACAGATAGCGCTTAGTTTTTTAATATCGCCTAATTTGCTTCGAGATGGAAACGAAAGATGCATAATTCTCACCAATTTGCATCCAATTTTAAGGCAAATGAAGTTTTTACATGTACCAAATCAGATAAAATAGTTACATAAACTTTAGGGAATATAGCTTAGAGAAGAATAAAGCTTGTGGAATATCGTTGTTTTCCTATTGAACAAATAACCTTAATTTTATTAATTAGGTTCGTTTGAGCTTGTGAAAGGTGAAATATAATTAAAACACGAATTAACCCCTTTTCACAAAAACATTTATTTACATTTAAAATTAATACATGTTTTTGTGAAAAAGGGTTAATTCGTGTTTTAATTTAATTTTATTAGTATATCATCCATTTGTATATCAGTTATCTGATTAAATTGCAGTTATTTCTTTATTTGAAGTACTTACTGGTAAAGTTTATTGTGAACTTTACCAGCAAGTACTTCAGTAGTTATACTAGGACAGTTCCAACGCAGGTCAGGTTAGTTTTCGATTAATTTAATCCGCGGTTTAATTGAACTTTTGATTCGCGTAATTAGAGCAATTGTATGCAAATACCGCGGATAATTACCGCGATTATTCCATTAAAACGCGAATCTAATGCTCTAATTACCCCCAAATTGCTCTACTTACGCGAATCAAAAGTTCGATTAAACCGCGGATTAAATTAATCGAAAACTAACCTGACCTGCGTTGGAACTGTCCTAGTATAACTACTTACGTCAAATAAAGAAATAACTACAAAATAACCGTAACGTTGAAAATTAATTTTCACTCTCTTTTTGCAGTTAATAATGTTGAATCAGTAACATGAAGTAGACTAAAAGCATATTTATGCCGCTAAACAGTAATTTTCAGTAGATAAATTGTTGTTGTATCAATGTATCTACTGAAGATTACCACTTGGTGGTAGAAACGTGCAATTAGTCTTAAAAATAATGCTGTTGTGAAAAACGAATTTCCACTCTCTTTTTGCAGTTTTTAATGTTGAATTAGTTACATGAAGTAGACTAAATGCATATTTATGCTGCTAAACGGTCATTTTCAGTAGATAAATTAATGCTGTATCAATGTATCAACTGAAGATTACCACTTGGTGGTAGAAATGTGCATTTAGTCTTAATAATATATAATAAAGAATATTTATTAGCAAATAACGCTACATAATATACAAAATTTCAACAAAAATATTATTAATAATTAAAAATAAATGTCGTGAACAAAATAAATTGCACTCTCTTTTTGCAGTTTTTAATGTTGCATCAGTAGCATTAACTACTAAATGCATATTTCTGCCGCCTTGCGGTCATTTTCAGTAGATAACTTGATACTGTATCAATGGATGGACCACTTGGTGGTAGAATTGTGCATTTAGTCTTAACAATAAATGTCGTTGTGAAAAGAGAATTTCCACTCTTTTTTTGCAGTTTTTAATGATGAATCATAACATTACAAAATAAACATTATTTCGGACGTAAAAGTGCATTGCCTTAATGTATGTAATGCAGCAACGTCAACACAACATTAAACATTACTAAGTAAATATTTGATCAATGTTATTTTGGTTTCGTTCATTCGTTTTATAGTAAATTTTAAAGACCTCAGCAAATATACCGATGCTGGAGGAAATTAAAATACGCCAGAACAACCGAATATATCACGTATCACAAATAACGATCAACCACACTTCCTGCTGGTAAACTGGGCAAACCAAATGCCAATTAACGGACGTAATTAATATGCAAAACACAGTTTTCAGCATATTCCACATTTAGTGGAGAGATGCGGAGAGCTACGCAGCAAAGTACACGTATAAATGGGGGATATTGTGATATCACTAATAAATGGGATATTGATTATTCAATTGTACAAATTACGCTAGTAATAAAGGAATTAACATGATGCGGGAAGGAGTTTGGATATGTTTCGAATACTAAGCCAAATTAACAATAGACTTCATTTAATTACAATAGTATTGTTACGTAATCGAAGGACCAGGCGGGTGTTCGCCAATTTAAATGATAAGGTAATTAAAACTCGTCGTTTTGGAAATAATGTGGACTATAATTTAATGCGTAACAATAATTAATACACAGCGATGTACACCGGTGAAGGTAACGAATTGAAGTCTCGTCTGCTCTGCATTCTTACAATTAAATCTTTGAGTTATTGGGGTGGGGTGCAATTTGAATTGTGCACCGCGAGGGGTGGCTTGAAGATGATTCCTGATTGGTGCGGCATTTCGTTTCGGTAAGCCATGTTGCCACACTTGGTTATCACAAGCCTTGGTTAATTCCTCTATCTGGTATTTCTGAGGATTCCTAATGCCGTCCAATAAATATATTTGGGATTTCCTGGTCGCTAATTGTATTTGCCGAAGTGGCAATCCTTGCTCAATAAACGGCTTAATGTGCCTATTGATCTTCATGCGCACCGTACTTTACTTAAGCACTTCTCGGTGAACATAATGGCTAAATAATAGCCACCCCAATAAATTGTCCTTACATTCTTAATACTACAAATGTATCGGCTGCAATAAAAGCCGACTAATGCGATTACACTTTAACCGATTTGGGGTTCGACGCTGTGCAATAGCGCCGAAACAAGTATCGTGGAGGGCAATTTGAATATTGAATGAGGTACAGATTCCAGTTAATATATCGTCGGCTTAATGTTACAAGGTTCTATGTGAAAATTTGAAAATTTGGGAATAAAGACTTTAAATATGTTTGTTATTTCAGAAGATAATGTACTGTGCACTGCAATTAGATTTTTTTTATATCATAGGTTCTTAATATTCTGATTTTAACCTTCCAACAAGCTCAAAGGTCCTGCTTTGAAAACATATGGTCCTGTAAAGTTGTAGACCTAAAAATTGAAAAAAATGTTACATGCAACCTTGTAACACCAAGCTGACGATATATAAAGGAAATTAATTTTGGAATTAGTTTCCAGAAATTATAAATGTTTAGTTCAATCGATTTTTGCTGTACTCCCCAAGAACCAAATCGCCCATTTGCTGCAACAATGCCATAATTCAAACATCGTTTGAATATCTCCAAACATCGCTCATAATGGAGTTCACCTGATTTCATGCATTTTTTAGAAAACGCATTTGAAGTTTAATATTTTTATAATCAATCAACAAATTATCATGTAGGACCATGAGACATCGCTATGTTATTTTTGTGAACGAAAACGGAATTTGGGCGTAGTTTGAATTAATTTCAAAACGACGCAGGCAAAAATGAACCCGAATTGTTTGATGATTAAGAAATAAAAACTATAAATTTTAGACTAAAACTTATACTGTAGGTAGTTATGTAAGTATTCAAGACAGAAATAACATGTTATTAGTAAGTCTGTTTTCCTTCATAAAAATGTATGGTCTTAAAAAGTAACGATTGATAATTTTTTCCGAGTTTTTATAGAAAGATTTTGACTGACTATCTTGCATGTTAGAAAAATTTAAAAATGTATGCCTGAAGTTCTTTTTATGCTGAACACACAGGTTTTTCAATTATTGTGATAGGTTAAAAAATAGCTTGGCAATTAAACTTTCCACAAACCAAGTTTTTCATGAAAATTTCCCCAACCGCCATTTTAACAATGGCTACCAAAAAAAAAAAACTATGGTTTATACATTGTTTTCAAACAGTGTTCTGTGACTGTCTACCCATAGAGAACACATGAAAAAAATCCAGGGCAATAAAAATATTTAAGCATCAAATGTTTATCATCAGGATGGTTTCAATCTTTACTACGTGGTAGTCGATATTAAAAAAACAGAGAAACAACTTTGTTACGTAATCGAAGGACCAGGCGGGTGTTCGCCAATTTAAATGATAAGGTAATCAAAACTCGTCGTTTTGGAAATAATGTGGACTATAATTTAATACGTAACAATAATTAATACACAGCGATGTACATCGGTGAAGGTAACGAATTGAAGTGTGGTCTGCTCTGCATTCTTACAATTAAATCTTTGAGTTATTGGGGTGGGGTGCAATTTAAATTGTGCACCGCGAGGGGTGGCTTAAAGATGATTCCTGATTGGTGCGGCATTTCGTTTCGGTAAGCCATGTTGCCACACTTGGTTATCACAAGCCTTGGTTAATTCCTCTATCTGGTATTTCTGAGGATTCCTAATGCCGTCCAATAAATATATTTGGGATTTCCTGGTCGCTAATTGTATTTGCCGAAGTGGCAATCCTTGCTCAATAAACGGCTTAATGTGCCTATTGATCTTCATGCGCACCGTACTTTACTTAAGCACTTCTCGGTGAACATAATGGCTAAATAATAGCCACCCCAATAAATTGTCCTTACATTCTTAATACTACAAACGTATCGGCTGCAATAAAAGCCGACTAATGCGATTACACTTTAACCGATTTGGGGTTCGACGCTGTGCAATAGCGCCGAAACAAGTATCGTGGAGGGCAATTTGAATATTGAATGAGGTACAGATTCCAGTTAATATATCGTCGGCTTAATGTTACAAGGTTCTATGTGAAAATTTGAAAATTTGGGAATAAGGACTTTAAATATGTTTGTTATTTCAGAAAATAATGTACTGTGCACTGCAATTAGATTTTTTTTATATCATAGGTTCTTAATATTCTGATTTTAACCTTCCAACAAGCTCAAAGGTCCTGCTTTGAAAACATATGGTCCTGTAAGTTGTAGGCCTAAAACTTGAAAAAATGTTACATGCAACCTTGTAACACCAAGCCGACGATATATAAAGGAAATTAATTTTGGAATTAGTTTCCAGAAATTATTAATGTTTAGTTCAATCGATTTTTGCTGTACTCCCCAAGAACCAAATCGCCCATTTGCTGCAACAATGCCATAATTCAAACATCGTTTGAATATCTCCAAACATCGCTCATAATGGAGTTCACCTGATTTCATGCATTTTTTAGAAAACGCATTTGAAGTTTAATATATTTATAATCAATCAACCAATTATCATCATCATGTAGGATCATGAGACATCGTCATGTTATTTTTGAAAAGAAAACGGAATTTGGGCGTAGTTTGAATTAATTTCAAAATGATGCAGGCAAAAATGAACCTGAATTGTTTGATGATTTAGAACTAAGAATTAGAAATTTTAGACTAAAACTTATACTGCAGATAGTTATGTAAGTATTCAAGACAGAAATAACATGTTATTAGTAAGTCTCTTTTACTTCATAAAAATTTATGGTCTTAGTAACGATTGATAATTTTTTTCCGAGTTTTTACAGAAAGAGTTTGACTGACTATCTTCCATGATAGAAAAATTTAAAAAATGTGTACCTGAAGTTTTTTTTGTGCTGAACACACAGGTTTTTGAATTATGTAAGTATTCAAGACAGAAATAACATGTTATTAGTGAGTCTATTTTCCTTCATAAAAATGTATGGTCTTAAAAAGTAACGATTGATAATTTTTTTCCGAGTTTTTACAGAAAGAGTTTGACTGACTATCTTGCATGATAGATAAATTTAAAAAAATTGTGCCTGAAGTTCATTTTATGCCGAACACACAGGTTTTTGAATTATGTAAGTATTCAAGACAGAAATAACATATTAGTAAGTTTTTTTTCCTTCATAAAAATTTATGGTCTTAAAAAGTAACGATTGATTTTTTTTTTCCGAGTTTTTACAGAAAGAGTTTTAACTGACTCTCTTGCATGATAGAAAAATTTAAAAAATGTGTGCCTGAAGTTCATTTCATGCTGAACACACAGGTTTTTGAATTATTATGATATGTTTTAAAATAGCTTGGCAATTAAACTTTCCACAAACCAAGTTTTTCATGAAAATTTGCCAAACCGCCATTTTAACAATGGCTGCCAAGAAAAAAACTATGGTTTATACATTTTTTTCAAACAGTGTTCTGTGACTGTCTACCGATAGAGAACACATGAAAAAAAAAATCTAGGACAATAAACAAATTTAAGCAACAAATTTTAATCAGGAGGTTTCAATCTTTACTACGTGGTAGTCGATATTAAAAAAAAAACAGATAAACAACTTGCTATGTTGTTACCACAAAATGTGGTAATTGTTTCTCTGTTTTTCTACAAATTTTATTTATATTGGCTAATTTGAATTGGACAATGTATATGAAGAAGTGGAGGGAATACTATCGAACAGAATAAATGTAAATGTAAATGCTATGATGTAAAATAAAGCTGTACATCGAAAGATAGAAAGGTGGCTGATTAAATAAATAAATAAAATTTGAATTGGATTGACCCAAAAGCAGCTAGCATATTTTGCCGTAACACTATGGAGTTATTTATGGTGCAAGTAAGTCTTTAAGAGCGAGGTAGGAATATATATTTGCGAGGCGTTAGCCGAGCTCTTACGGCACATTTTTTTTACAATACTCGTGCATTACGAATAGATTTCAGCTATTTAGAGATTTATTTATTTGAGAAGCTCAGGAACGTCAATCAATTGGTTTTGTATAAAGAATTTCAGGTATCTACAGAGCGTTCAAGAAAGTAGTGTCAACTTTTGAAACAGTTCCAACGAAACAATAACAAATAATGACATTTGAGCAGTTATTTGCTTGTATCCTAGGAAACATTTCAGCTACGTTGCAAACCATATTTGATATGCATATTTGCGACCCCCAACATACCCTTTAAGCCACAGCCACCTTCATCTAAAAAAATTAAATGGCACCTCCCTACTTGTGATGCATTTGAACAGTGTAATTGATCTAGCTAATCTAGCTTAAAAGTTGACACAACTTTTTTGAACGCTCTGTATTATTTGTTTGAGTAATGTTGAGTATAATGAAAGGTAATATCAGCAATCTGTGATGTCCCCTGCAACTTGAGAAGATATTTTAATTACTCACAGTCATTAAATTGCCGGTTTGCGCTGCAAAAGCAGTAATCTGAGCGCGAATACATTAGCTGCAGTAAAACGTAGTGAACAAATACATACTCGACGACCTTGTGCCTCCAAATTTCATCCGTCCACGAGTTATTACAAGCCGCAGTTACTCACACGCCCACGCATTATCGTTTTTTTGTTCTCTGTTATTGATTATACTATCGATTATAATAGACTATCGATTCAATTGATGCACCAAATTTTCCGTCGTCGTTTCGCTTGTGACGTCTGACTGACGTGTCGGTTCTGACGGCTTCCAGCACCCACACCTTTATGCCAGTGTTTGGCGGTGTTTGACGGTGCGATGCGTGAAATCACGTGAGCAACGTGTCTTATCAGCGGTATCAACGCGTTCTTCATATCTACCAACGGTAGTCCATCATGAGCCACAGAGGCATACAGCCTGGCAGGTCTGTCCTGCGTGCGGACGTCGCTCCTGAAGAAGGTAATATTCCACACCTATTTTTGTCGGCATCCTGCAGGACTTTTAGCACCACCAATCGCTTTATTATCTTTGTGTTATTAAAAATATTGTGTCACCATCACATGTGAAACGTTGAAAGGTATTTTTATGGTAATATTAATCTTGGTGTTACTAAAAATATTATATCTTGGTGCTCACAAACACACATGGAAGATTGAAAGGTATTGTTTACAGTAATAATTATCTTGATGTTATTATAGTATATAACGCCATTAGGCCGATATGTAGCAAATAACAGGCGCGGGTTGAAGTTTGTAAACCGAGGCGAAGCGGAGCGGAGCGCAGCCGAGGTTTATATTCAACCAAGCCTGTTATTTGCATATCGGCCGTATGTTATTCGATACTTTTTGTAATACCTAAATTACAAAAACTGGTCAATTTATCAATATTAAATTTCAAAATTAATAAACTAGTTATCCAGGCGCAATTTGATACCAAAGCAACATCAACGGTTCAAATACAAACAAACAAATCAAAGTGAAATTAGAAAAATAATGTCAGATGTGCAAAGTTCTTCGTTTTGTGGTATCCCCGAAGATGTACTAAATGAAGCAAATGCTGCCACAATCGATTTACTTCCCCAAAAAAGCAGCAGCAGGTATGAGAAAGAATATGAAGACTTCATTGCTCATAAATTTGCGTTGTCATTTAAATAACGTCCGCGGCCGTTACTATAACGGCCAAGGCCTTTACGCCTGTCATATCGATCAAGCAGACAGTACTGATAAATGTCAATAACACAGAGGTATTAAAAAAAAAGTAATATCTTAGTGGTCACAGTTACATATGAAAGATTGAAAGCTATTGTTTATAGTCACAATTATCTTGATGTTATTAAAAATATTATATCTTAGTGGGCACAATCATATGTAAAAGATTGACAGGTATTGTTTTTAGTAATAATTACCTTGTTGCAATTAAAAATATTATATCTTGGTGGTTCTCGCGTGCTAAGTGTATGGACCACACTTAACCGGCCTTAGCTGGTCGCATGTTTACTATATTCGACGAAAACTTGACCACTTCGACGAAGTGTGGTACATACACTTAGCCACGCGAGAAAGACGAAAACCTGACTAGCTACATACCCGGTTACAATATATGACTTCACATTAATTTTAATCAGCTCAAAACGTGCCTTAGATTTTGATGCCCGACACGATCACATGTGAAAGGTATTTTTTATACCTTTGAATTTTTGAAAACAGAAATAGGTAGGTGCTAATAGTAAAATTGGTATGCGTGGTTAATTGGAAGCAAATGAGGATTTAGCTAGTGGAGTTCGTATTAGGCAAACAAGTTCTTATGTGATGACCTGATTTCATGCTATTTCCTACGTGAACGAGCTCTAGTTGGGAATGAGAAGGTTACATCGATCGGTGGCATGAGCTGAAAGCTTCCGATTGTTCGCTTGGAGCAGTTTAGCGCTGAACATTGTTTGCATTGCAGCGGTCGGGCGATAACATTGTGTCTGTTTTAGTTGGAAAATCGAGGTCCTTACATTCGTTCCACTCCAGACTGTTTTATTAATTTTGTCGGTTATTGTTCATCATTACACAATAATTTTAGATTTACTACCATAATCATTATAGCCCAAGTAAATTGATCTAATTATATCTAATATTTTACATTTTTTGTTTGTACAAAGACAGGTCTAAATGAATCAACAAATATTGATTGAAAACATTGAATGAGCATAAATAGCTATTTGTATTACTAGGGAGAAAAGTGCATTATTTCCTTCCGCGGATATTTGATCGGGCATCAAAATCTAAGGGACGTTTTGAGCTGATTAAAATTAATGTGAATTCATACATTGTAACCAGGTATGTAGGTGGTCAAGTTTTCGTCTTCTGGGGAACATTTTTGTAGTTCTCGCGTGCTAAGTGTATGTACCACACTTAACCGGCCTTAGCTGGTCGCATTTTTACTATATTCGACGAAAACTTGACCACCTACATACCTGGTTACAATGTATGAATTCACATTAATTTTAATCAGCTCATAACGTCTCTTACATTTTGATGCCCGACGCGAAGCGGATCAAATATCCGCGGGAGGAAATGACGCACATTTCTCCCTTGTAATGCAAATAGCTTTAAAATTTTACAATCAACCGAGTCTGTTATATCCATATCGGCCGTATGTTGTTTTATAGTTTTTATGATACTAAAATAAAAAGGATTTAATTTTGCGAAATTATTTTTATAAATCATAATGACATATTTCAAGTATGCTGTGATGGTTGTGTAGTAACGCTTTTGAACACCAAAATAAATAACAGTCCACGGATGATAAATTTTAACGGCCGTGGCTGATATCAGTTAAATCACATCCATGGAGACAGTACCGATAATATGTAATTACAATCAAATATCACGAACAGTTTTTTGATACGCAATACACTGAATATTTACGTAGGAACGATTCTTTAGAATATCGTTAATAAATAACGGCCGCGACTGATACATTTTAACGGCCTAAGCTGTTTCAACACACAAATCGAAGTACTGTTAAAGCGCATTTAACAGCATGGTATTATGAAAACGTATGTTCATATCTAATCTAAATTTGGCTGAAAGAATAAATATCTATCCATCATTGTTAAAATACATGTAAACAATCATATTTGGCAATCGACCAAAGGAGTATAATTCTTATATTACTCTTATGACTCTTATTTTATAACTCTTATGAAAGAGTTGATACATTTTTGTTTGCAAATACATTCAAATGAAAGTCATGTTTAATTATTGCCGCAGCCCTAAACGAAAGTCGCACCCATAAACGTTATTTATGGCTTCCTGCTGCATTGGTTAAGTAAATTATGTTAATTTATCTGGCCGTTAAAATTAGTTGTAAACTTGGAATGACGCGCATAAAACAACATCCCTTTACACCGGCCATAAACCTCTGTCCAAAGTGTTGCGGACGTTGAACTGGACAAGGCCATTGTACCTAGTAAATCAATATCGCTGCGTCGAAGACATTTCATTTTTGTTGTACTACACGATAAAGTATAATCTTTGAAGTAGCATATTTACATTTAGATGTAAATTGTATTTTGTTTGATAATTACAGTTATACGGTTGTACTTTTACGTATTTCTGATGGCATTTACTTGCTTCATAATAATAATAATAATAATATTTTTTATTGTTTTATTCCTTCTTTATTTTATATATATATATATATATATATATATATATATATATATATATATATATACAATCTTTATTGGGCTATCGACCCCATGGGGTCTTTCCGCCTTTCTTTATTTTATTTATTTAGAAATATAGGTTTTTGTTGTTTTTATTATTTTTATTATTTCTTCTTCACCTTACTAGACTAGTTTCGGCTGAATGATATCTTCAGAGGTGTTATTTTTTTTTTAGTTCAATATGAATTAGATATTTTTTTTATAAATGTTTTGACTTTATTTATTATTTATTATTTTATTATTTATTTATTTTATTTTATTTATTTATTATTATTATTTATTTGAATTATTACTTCAAAATTAACACCTCTGAAGATGGCTGAAAGATAGCCGATACTAGTCTAGTAAGGTGAAGAAGAAATCATAAAAATAATAAAAACAACAAAACATTTTTATATCTAAACATATAAACTACCTGTAAGTGCTCAAATAAAGATGGAAGAAAACAATGAAAAACATAATAATAACTGGTATCTAAAATGGATGAAACTATAACAAAAATAATAATAATAGTATCTTTATTCCTACAAATATATACAATTGGCTATATCTACTTATATGCAGATATAGTATCACTAACAGAAATTCAGCATGCTATATTCAGTTCATTCACAAGTTGAAAGTGAAAGCCTACAGATAAATATACTCAATTTCCAAAATGTATCTAAAACTACTAAAAACATAAGCCTATAGATAAATATACTCAATTTCCAAAATGTATCTAAAACTACTAAAGACATAAGCCTACAGATAAATATACTCAATTTCCAAAATGTATCTAAAACTACTAAAAACATACCAATAAACTCTTAACGAAAGTACAGTAAAAATGACGAAACCAAAAAGCAATAAAATTGAGAAAATGTAATTATTTTGTCAAAATATACTACAAATTAATATACAGGGTCGCAAAAAGTATGGATACGGTTAAATATTTTGAAAATGCTTTATCAAAAATTGTTGAAATTTGGTACACGCTTAAAAGTAATTATATTCTATCGTCTGAGATGTTTTTCAAATTTCTGCTGTGATCAAAGTAAAACTCTACAGATAAAAATACCCAACTTCCAAAATGTATCTAAAACTACCAAAAACGTAACAATAAATAAACTCTTAACGAAAGTGCAGTGAAAAGGTGAAACCAAAAAGCAATAAAATTGCAGAAAATTTGTAGTATCAAAATGTACTACAAATTAATATACAGGGTGGCTAAAAAGTATGGATACTATTAAATATTTTGGAAAACGGTTTATCAAAAATTGTTGAAATTTGGTACAGGCTTAAAAGTAATTATCTATCATTTGAGATGTTTTTCAAATTTCTGCTATCATGAAAGTAAAACCCTACAGATAAAAATACTCAATTTCCAAAATGCATCTAAAACTACTAAAACGCATACTAATAAACTCTTAACGAAAGTGCAGTGAGAAGGACGAAACCAAAAAGCAATAAAAATGCAGAAAATTTGTAGTATCAAAATATACTACAAATTAATATATAGGGTCGCAAAAAGTATGGATACTATTAAATATTTTGGAAAACGGTTTATCAAAAATTGTTAAAATTTGGTACACGGTTAAAAGTAATTATATTCTATCGTCTGAGATGTTTTTCAAATTTCTGCTATCATGAACGTAAAACCCTACAGATAAAAATACTCCATTTCCAAAATGTATCTAAAACTACTAAAAACATAACAACAAACTAATAATGAAAGTTCAGTAAAATGGATGAAACCAAAAAGCAATAAAACTGCAGAAAATTTGTAGTATCAAAATGTACTACAAATTAATATACAGGGTGAAATTTGGTACAGGCAAAAGTAATAATATTCTACAGTCTGAGATGATCAAATTTCTGCTATCATGAAAGTTAAACGCTACAAATAAAAATACTCAATTTCCAAAATGTATCTAAAACTACTAAAAACATAACACTAAACTCTTAACCAAAGTGCAGTGAAAAACTGAAACCAAAAGGCAATAAAATTGCAGAAAATTTGTAGTATCAAAATGTACTACAAATTAATATACAGGGTCGCAAAAAAGTATAGATACTGTTAATATTGTGAAAAACGGTTTATCAAAAATTGTTGAAATTTGGCACAGGCTTAAAAGTAATTATATTCTATTGTTTGAGACGTTTTTCAAATTTCTGCTATCATGAAAGTAAAACCCTACCGATAAAAATACTCCATATCCAAAATGTATCTAAAACTACTAAAAACATAACAATAAACTCTTAACGAAAGTGCAGTGAAAAGGACGAAACCAAAAAGCAATAAAAATGCAGAAAATTTGTAGTATCAAAATGTACTACAAATTATTATACAGGGTGGATAAAGAGTATGGATACTATTAAATATTTTGGAAAACGGTTTATCAAAAATTGTTGAAATTTGGTACAGGCTTAAAAGTAATTATATTCTATCGTCTGAGATGTTTTTCAAATTTCTGCTATCATGAAAGTAAAACCCTGCAGATAAAAATACTCCATTTCCAAAATGTATCAAAAATTACCAAAAACATACCAATAAACTATTAACGAAAGTGAGGTGAAAAGGATGAAACCAAAAAGCAATACAATTGCAGAACATATAATTATAGTATCAAAATATACTACAAATTAATATACAGGGTCGTAAAAAGTATGGATGCAGTTAAATATTTTGGGAAACGGTTTATCAAAAATTGTTGAAATTTGGCACAGGCTTAAAAGTAATTATATTCTATCGTCTGAGATGTTCAAATTTCTGCTATCATGAAAGTAAAACCCTACAAATAAAAATACTCCATTTCCAAAATGTATCTAAAGCTATTAAAAACATAGCAATAAAGTCCTAATAAAAGTGCAGTGAAAAGGATGAAACAAAAAAGCAATAAAAATTGCAGAAAATTTGTAGTATCAAAATGTACTACAAATTAGTAGGGCGCAAAAAGTATGGATATGGTTAAATATTTTGAAAACTGTTTATCAAAAATTTGGCACACGCTTAAAAGTAATTAAATTCTATCGTCTGAGATGTTTTTTCAAATTTCTGCTACAATGAAAGTAAAACCGTACAGATAAATATATTTCATTTCCAAATATAAATGTATCTAAAAGTACTAAAACCATAACAATAAACTCCTAACGAACGTGCAGTGAAAAGGATGAAACCAAAAAGTCAAATATTTTGAAAAAAGTTTATCAAAAATTATTGAAATTTGGCACACGCTTAAAAGTAATTAAATTCTCTCATCAGAGATGTTTTTCAAATTTCTGCTATCATTTGTTTTGACTAATATGTTCAAATTTAATATTTTTGAAAAGAGTTTTTTTCCAAAATCAGTAATGTTACACATACATATCTTATTTTTTACTTACAAAATAGATTATGCGAGCATCAGAGTTTCGCTTTGAGAAGGTTAAGAAGAAGTAATATCAATAATTATAAGCAATAATAATTATAAATAATATAAATATTTTTTTATTTTATGTTGATTCCATTAGATAATTTTTGTGTTAGATTTACCGAAGAAATCTTTCAAAATCGGAGTAGATTCTTACATTTAAAAAAAAATATAATATTCATTTATTCACGTTGCTGCATTGTACTTATATGGTTAGTCAAAATATCTGTACAATGCAGCAACGTGAATAAAGAAATATTGTATTAAAAATTTTTTTTTGTAAGAATTTACCCCGATTTAGAAATATTTCACAAAAGTATACAACTAACACACTAAACAAACTAACACAACTAACAACAAACTAACAACACTAACACAAAAATCATCTAATGGAATCAAGTGTCGAATTAAATTAAATCAAATCAAATCAAAATAGTTTATTCAAAAATACCGAGTGGTCATTTAAAATTCAGCTCTTGTTATCCATGAAAATTTCGCAGCCAATAAGAAAGGCTAGATCACCAATCTCGCCTTTCTTATTGGCTGCGAAAATTTCCATTGATAAACTAGAGTTGAAATTTAAATGATCACCCCGTATCATCAATGTACAATTTTAAATTTAAATTTCAGCTCTAGTTATCCATGAAAATTTCGCAGCCAATAAGAAAGGCCAGATCACCAATCTCGCCCTTCTTATTGGCTGCGAAAATTTCCATGGATAAACTAGAGCTGAAATTTAAATGATCACCCCGTATCATCAATGTACAATTTATTTCAACACCTTACGGAATCAAGTATCAATAAATAATACTAATGAATAATGTATTTCGTTTCGCAATGGAAACATAATTAAAACGTTTGCAATAAAAAAAAATAATTAATTTCGATTAGGTGCGAATAAATTAAACCCACACCTGGCCAAGAAATCGCATTCCTCGACACTTCTATTGAACTTGCGAGGCACTTTATAATACGAAAACCGCTGAAATCGATCCAAATAACAGCACAATTAGAGCAAGCAAACACAATGAACTCTGTGCAAAATAACACCTGAACGTTAATGTTATGCAGGCAGAAAAACACGACACGCGAGTCGAATTATATTCGTGAAACACGAGAATTGGATCGATCGATGCGACAACGGAAAAACGAGGGGCAAAGTTATATTATACAGCGATTTATGTAGAATGTTTGTGAAAATGGTTTTTGATACACAATATACCTGATTAAATATTCATGGTATTGTGAAAAGCACTAAATGTCTAATGGCCGATAATGGCAAATAACAGACTCGGTTTATTGTATAACCTCGGCTATCGCCTCGATATAAAATCTGTATGCTGCATGTTTTAGATTGTTATATTTGGCCAGTTTTGTCTATTTCTTCTATTTTGTATATCATTTTTGTCTTTTTTCGCTATTTTGTTTTCATTGGTTATTTAGTCTGTTTGGTCTATTTTCACTGTGTTATCGGAATTATATATCTCGTCAGTCTTGTCTATATGATCTGACTTGCTTGTATTGAATATTTTGCTTCACTTGTATATGTCTATACTTTCTCGCGTGCATTTTGTGCACGCAAATATATACCTACAAATAAGTTTATCTATGTGTCTATTCATTGGTGCCAAGTTCTATTAAAGTTGCAAGGTGTAATGCATTCGTGTGACCTTTATATCGGACGTGAGATTATTGTTCTGTACCATATTGTTCCCGTGATGGACATTTGGAAAAGTTGCTCATACATCGTTTTATAGCTGCGTCATGTGGAAAAGTTTGCTCATACATTTTATGGCTGCGTTTCTCGAAATATTGCTGTCGTGTTTCGCAATGTGGAAAGTTCGATTTGTCAATTCAACGTCCGTAAATAGATTAGCAATCGCAAGAGCGACCCCTCATCGCCGCTGTCTCCGTGTAGTTTTCCCGGGAAATTGCGCTCAATCACCTCCCTTTGTTTTGTTGTGTAGGGTCTAAATTTAAAGTTTTCCTCGTTCTGTGCATGTTGGAACAAGCGCAGATGTATTGGAAACGGTTGGAGTGGAATTTTATTTTCGTCGGGCCCCACGGGGCGACGTCGCCAGTATTTTTGGACGCGATTTCCTGGATGTGTTCCTCTTTTGCGTAGGTTAGTTTTGTGAACGAGGGGCCGTAGAGCGGTCGTGTGTGCTCCCCAAATTTTCGCAAATCCTGCAGCTAGATAGCAATTCATTGCCACGGACTCGTTCTACATCAAGCCCTGCGACCTGGTGCCGGCAGGCATGTCGTCTAGGGGGCTGCTTATAGCGCAGAGCCCAGAGGATACGGTCGAGGTCCATATTACCACCCCCACGTACATCAGGCTTCATTCGTTCTTCGATGAAGGTATGAGCAGGAAATGTGCAGAGAGTGAAGGAGTCTTACGAGAGTTATGTTGTAGCAGAGTCATTTGTTAAACCATAAATTTTATCACCTTTTCCAAAAAATATTAAAACGCAAACATTAACTACGAACAGCCTAACATTATTAAAATTTTCATACTTAGAGGCTACCGAAATACCGAGTGATCATTTAAACATCACCTCTAGTTATTCATGCATATTTTAATGATCACTCGGTATAAGATCATAAGAACCATTAAAAATTTATTGGCAAACCAAACATATTTAGACAGAAACGCCAAGGGCCTAATAAAGATGATTCTCTATCTAAAAATATTCGCATTGCATCAAATTTTCTCCAATAATATACCTATACATTCTTTTTACTGTTTGAAACTTTACTTACTCAGCAATTGTAATTGGATTTAAAACTTTAAATTATACGATCCTGATCTGTTATCTTAAAAATCTCATAACTGTTCAACTCAAAAACTTTTCAACTCAAAAATCTCAAAACTTTTCAACTCAAAAATCTCAAAACTTTACAACTCAAAAATTTCAAAACTTTACAGCTCAAAAATCTCAAAACTTTACAAAAGTACAGTTGATTTGCTATTTTGGTTTGGGCAATGAAAGCAGGTATTCAAAAATATTAAAATAAATTATACCATTCTGATTTGTTATCTCAATAATCTCAAACTTAACAACTCAAAAATCTCTAAAATAGCTGATTTGCTATTTTGGGCAATGAAAGTAGGTATTCAAAAATATTGAGCCTAAAAAGTAACGGCGAAAAAAAGTTGTAGGCATGTAAAATCCTTCAAATTTAAGTTTCAATATCCTTGATTTGGCATTTGGGAAAAACCCCAAACTACTAAAAGAATTTCGAAATATTTCTAATTTGAGGATGAACATATCAGACAATACAAAACACATATCAGACAATACACATTCTTTTTACTGTTTGAAACTTTACTTACTCAGCAATTATAATTGGCTTTAAAAAACTTTAAATAAAACGACCTGATTTGTTATCTCAAAAATCTCGAAACTTTACAAATGAAAAATCTCAAAACTTTACAGCCCAAAATTTCAAAACTTTAAAATAAGTACAGCTGATTTGCATTTATTGTTATTTTACAGGAGAAGCAAAAACAGTTTCGTTTTTATAATTGTGAATGTAGATTAGCATGTATCAATCCCATAGCTATTTATAATACAAAGGTACCCTTTAATCAACTTAAAGTATTATTTATAAGTATTTGTGGCTATTTAATGCCAAAAAATAAATTTTGAAAAAAAAAAAAACAGAATGCATGTTTTGCGATAACACTACTGAATATATCTATACATTCTGTTTACTGTTTGAAACTTTACTTACTCAGCAATTGTAATTGGATAAAAAAAAAAACTTTAAATTATACGATCCTGATTTGTTATCTCAAATATCTCAAAACTTTACAACTTAAAAATCTCAAAACTTTACAGCTCAAAAAATCTCAAAACTTTACAATAGGTATAGCTGATTTGCTATTTTGGGCAATGAAAATAGGTATTCAAAAATATTGAGGCCAAAAAGTAGCAGCAAAAATAAGTTGTGGACATGTAAAAACCCTTCATATTTAAGTTTCCATATCCTTGATTTGGTATTTGGGAAAAAATCCAAACTACTAAAAGAATTTCGAAATATTTCTAATTTGAGGATGAACATATCAGACAATACACATTCTTTTTACTGTTTGAAACGTTACTTACTCAGCAATTGTAATTGGATTTAGAAAACTTTAAATTATACGATCCTGATCTTTTATCTCAAAAATCTCAAAACTTCACAACTCTAAAGTCTCAAAACTTTACAGCTCAAAAATCTCAAAACTTTACAATAAGTACGGCTGATTTGATATTCTGGGCAATGAAAGTAGGTATTCAAAAATACCTATACCAAAAATACCAATTGAGCCCAAAAAGTATCACCGAAAAAAAGTTGTAGACATGTAATATCGATATTTTTCGAAATTTTCCTGTCAGTCTGTACAACACCATATTTTTAGAAATGTTCTTATCAGTAAATTGTACAAATCATACAAATTATTGGATTTCCAACTTATGTTAATTTTGAAAAAGAAAGTCGACTATAGATTATAGGAATTTATGATTCCTTACATGATTAGTCAACTTACCTATAGTAATTTCTTAAAAATCGTTTAAATTTTTGGCAAAATTTCATCATGTTTTGAGAAATTTCATTAGGTTTTAATATAGTTTTCGAAATTCGCTTGCAAATCTATAAAGTCTGCTATTTTGCTTTGTAGAAAACAATGGAATTTTTGAATTTGTGACTTATTTAGATACATTACAGGATTTGCAGCTTGTGTCATTTTTTAAAACAAAATTGTATCCTACTTCAGTCCTAAAACAGTTTCAGTTTTAGATAAATTTTGGACATGGAGTATTTTTATTTGTAGGGTTTTACTTTCATGATAGCAAAAATTTGAAAAACATCTCAGACGATTGATTTAATTACTTTCAAGCGTATGCCAAATTTCAACAATTTTTTATAAACAGTTTTCAAAATATTTAACCGTATCGATACTTTTCACGACCCTGTATATTAATTTGTCAGTCTGTACAACATGATATTTTTAAAATTTTCTTATCAGTAAATTATACAAATCATACAAATTATTGGATTTCTAACTTATGTAAATTTTGAAAAACAAAGTCGACTATATATTATAGGAATTTATGATTCCTTAATTGATTAGTCAACTTACCTATAGAATTTTCTTAAAATCGTTTAAATTTTTTGCAAAATTTCATCATGTTTTGAGAAATTTCATTAGGTTTCAATATAGTTTTCGAAATTCGCTTGCCAATCTACAAAGAGTGCTATTTTGCTTTGTAGAAAACAATGGAATTTTTGAACTTGTGACTTATTTATATAAATTACTGGATTTCCTGCTTTTGATATTTTTATCGTAATATCGTTAATATCGTTAATATCGTATCGTACTTTGTAAACTAAACGATTTTGAGATAATTTACTCATATATAAATAATACAATAAATAATAAATTTTACTTTGTAAACTAAACGATTTTGCGATTATTTGTATAAACAATACCATAAACAATAAATAATTATGTATGTATTTGGATCGTACTTGCTCATAAACTCATCCATCAAAGTTGTCGCCATTTGCTTAAAAGTTTACTTTAACTTTATTATAACTCTAATAACTATATGTTATAAATAACTATATAACTTTATTGAAACTCTAATAACTATATGTTATAAATAACTAATGTTTCTCATATTAAGGTTTTATCTATATAGTTATGGGTTCAGAAAATTCTACTCCCTTAAACCCAATGAAGAATTAAGGAGGTACAATTTTCTAAACCCTATTCTAAACTATTTAAACCCTTCTAAACTATATTATTAAAACTTATTTAATTTGTTTTGAGAAATTTTTCATAGTTGTAGACTCTACATTTTTCAAAAATTTATAGTCAGTGTGTAAAATTTGATATTTTGTAAACATTTAATGGAATTTTGGAACTAGTGACATTTTTTTGTACAAAATAAATCTCGGAGGTAGGATCATAATTTTTGATGATTCTAGAGCCCAAAAAATTGTTACCAAAAATACTAAATTTTGAAACTGTCAAAATTTGCAAATTTTGATTTTTTTAATAAATCATTGATTTTCGTTTTTTTTAAAGCATGATTTATTCGAACCCTGAATAACCCAATTGGAGAAACCCTTCAAATATAAAAAATGTTTCTGTCTGTAATAAAAAAAAAAACAATATCATGGGAATTACTTATTCGATATGACTCAAATTACACATATTAAATAATAATATATTGTTTAGTATCACTAATAAATTCCATTCATCTTAATGTGGAAGTGCTTGAGATATCAATAGGTACCATGAGAAGAACTGGAGAAACACCCAAAATAGCCCCAAAAATCGTTTAGTCTTTAACAAAAAATTAAAATGGAATTTAAATCTTTAGAATTTATCATTGGAATGCTTCATATAAAATGATGAATTCTAAAGATATTAAATTTAAGAAAAAATATTAAAGACTGAAAGATATTTATAGCTGTTTTGGGCGTTTCTCCAGTTCTTCTCATGTTAGCTATTGATATCTCATAATTTGAATATTTTATTATTAACTTTTCGACTAATGTATCCATTGTTGTAATAATGTCCAATAAAATAATGATTATATTAGTTTATAATAATTAATTAATTATAATCTAATTCTTTATAGATATAAACTACTAAAATTATGATTACAGCGAGTTCAGTGACATTGAATTTGATCGATAAGATAAACTTTCGCAAGTAGTTATAGAACAACAATTTCAAGTATCCTACCAAAAATGCAATAAATTGATATTATTGGAGTACCTACTAGACAAGTATTATCAATCACGTATCTACAACACAACATACTCTACTCATGAGCTCACAAACTAAACCAACAATCAAAATACTGAGTCTTGAACCACGGCCATGCATGACTATCTTTATTTGCTCTATGTTGGAAAGTTGTACTTTTATGTCATTCTAAATTGGATGTAATGTTGTATATATTTTTATCTTAAATTTGTGTACTGTTTTTTGTACCGATCATTGTAAAATTACACCATTTCCTACATTTGTTTATATATGAATGTGTGTATGTAAAATGTAGGACATACAGATATCTATCTATCCATCTATCTATCTACAACGCAATATTTACTTGGTCAACACATATGGAGATAATTCCAATTTCTTTATTTGATTATGAGGTATATCTATTATCTGTGGCTTAGTGCAGGAAGTGCCTATTTTTATCAGGTCGAGATAACACGTACAATTAAAAAAAGATTCTAACAATATTGAATATATTTTTTTAATTATTACTACATTAGGTACTTATAAATTTTCAAAAAAAATCCCACATTCACTTTTGGCACAAAAATATTATAAGTTTGAATATAGTATACAACGTATTGTAATTATTGTATTGTAACAATATTGTAACAACAACGTATTGTAATTTATTTGTGTTTCTTCAGAAGTTTACATAAGTCAAAAAATATGAAAATAAACATTCACTAAATCTAGATATATGCAATACTAAAAATATAAGTTTTATTCAATAATCATTTTCGTGCTTTTATTCGAGTTTTGAAAACTTTGACTTCTTGTAGTTCTTCAATTATGAGTGTACAGTCCTGTGGAATGTCTTAGTTATGTTTCTATTGTAAATATTTCTTGTGTAATGTTACGTGCTCTTCCGAGGGATGGCCAGTTAGTCACGCCACACGATATGCCTGACCCGGGGACGTATAGCTGCAGAATGTGCCGTTGTAAATAGATTCTTGAAACTGTAGAAAGCTGGTGCATCCCTCGCCAGTCGGAAGGGCTGGCATTGTTTGTGAATCTGTTAAAACTCATTGTAATGGCTCTCTAAGAGCGAGTTCTTTTTCGATTGCGATCGGCGAAAGGTCCCGGGAGGAGCCCCGTCATTTGCTCGCTTGTTATTGTGCTTAACTTGTAATTTCGCAATAATAAATTCATACATTTCCGGGTAGCCGTTTTTCGTTTTATTACGGCGAGTCCCCCAACAATGAGGATTTAGGACATATGTTCATATGAACTTTTTTTATTCAAAAATGTCTTTCTTGCATACTGTGAGTTTATTATGAGAAATAAATATCTATATATCTATCTATCTATCTATTTTATTTATATTAACAGGACCAAAAACTTAAATATTTAATATCTATCTTTCTATCTATCTATTTTATTTATATTAACACGACTAAAAACTTAAATATTTAAATTTCTGATCTGTCGGTATTACTAGATAATCAACTTTCCAGGGGCTTCATACTAGAAATGGTTTTAAATTACAAATTAGAAGGTCTTAATTTTTTTTCCAAATTTGGATATCGGTCATTAGGCCATTACCAGTACATTTTTTTTAGTAAGTTGTCTCAATTTCGTTTCTTATTTGGCAGATGACAAGTTGCTAACGGAAAAGTTATTGCTGCTAATAAAAAAGTGGCAAGCGATGAAAACAACCACAAGTTCGTTACTCTTGAGGCTAGTGCACTTTAAACTTATAAATATCACCCCGTACATTTCAAATGCCGGACTTTCGTATTCGTCCTCCTGAATCACGATACTTTTTTTCATACAAACACGGCTATTTTTACCGGTAAACATGACTTTCCGCCAGAAGTCTGAAAAGATTCTATTCATAGGAAATCCACTCAAAATATTTATCCGCTGACAAGTGCCCTTCCCACATATCCAGATATTTCTTACGTATAAAAAGTATTACCAATTGTCGACGTTAATTGATCTTAACATGTCCTCTGCGTGTCAGAAATTGATTAATAAATAACTTTCATTGCCAATTGTGTGGATTGAATGATTGGCTTCTAATGTGTTCGCTGATTATGATTAACGCACGACACGTTTAGAGCAGAATTTAATTGGAGTCATAACTATTGTTGAAAATGTTGAAATACTGAAAAGTATGAAGTCGTAATTTATGAAAATTCCTGCATGTTTTAAAAACACAGAATTTAATAAATTATGATTATGATTATGACATTATGACACATGACTTCCTCATTATCAATGTGAAAAACAAAGATATGGGTTTCATAAAGTTAAAATAGTTAATCTTAATGTTATAATTATAAATCAAAATAGATTTTTGAAAAATTTCAACGATGAGTTTGGCGATGAGTGCTATGAGTTTATTTGGTACAAAAAATTTAGAGTTTCAGATTGTCTCAACTTTTATAAGAACAGAACGAAATCTGCCTGAAATTTTCTCGAAAACAATACTTTCCCAATGGACTTAGAGAAAGTAAGAGCTTTCCTCTAAATTTTAATAATAGGAGTAAAATAGTTTCCTTCTGTACTTTCTGATATATTCATCTTCAACTTATATAATATATAATGCTCTAAAGCATTTATAAAAACATGTTTAAAACAAATAATTGTTTCATTCTTACGTATATAAAGAGTAATCCCATGGTGAAGAATTAATTAGATAATAAATATGGTATTTCGAACACCTAATTCTGACACAAATGATTCCAAAAATGTTTAATTTTTTTTAATATTTATATAGCATTTTTAGATTTTATTTAAAAATATGTAAAACTCGTTCGTTTCAGTCGGTAGTTTAACATATACATATATACAGGGTGATCTATGAGTTAGGTGACAAACTTTGGCAGATGAATGGTTATGTAATTCCTAAAAAAGTTATGAATATGAAAAAAAATTGCCAGGAAATATTTGAATATGTCCCATCTGTCACTTCTCTAACATTATTTCGTTTACATTTATTTTCTAAATTTGAAGGATCCTCTTAATAGTTAGATATTTATAATGCGTTTGGATAATTTTGAAGAAATTTAGTAGAATATTTATTTATTATGCTGAAATCAACTTATGATTTTTAATAACTCAGAATTTTTTATTGGAATTCTGCATGTATACAGGGTGTTCGGGAAGTCGACCGAAACATTTCTAGGGGTGAATCAAAACGAAGTCGAATATTTTTGGTTTAGATGGATAGTTTCGTCATAAATCACTGTAAAAAAAGATGCCAAACATTTTTAAGACTGCTCAAATTAAACTTTGTTAATGCACGGTTTTTCTAATCAAGCATGTGAAAAGAGAAGTGAAAAAATTGATTGATATATTTTTATTTGTTGCTATAACGCCGAATTGCAGCAA
Source organism: Othius punctulatus (assembly GCA_951805005.1). Taxonomy (NCBI): domain Eukaryota; kingdom Metazoa; phylum Arthropoda; class Insecta; order Coleoptera; family Staphylinidae; genus Othius; species Othius punctulatus. The sequence continues at coordinate 4,542,038 of OX638139.1, read as the reverse complement.
TTGCATTGCCACCACATTTCCCATACACAAAAAGGGTAAACTTTCAAACGTTCAATTTTACCCTTTATATTTTGAAATCTCGCTTTTCTTATTAGTAAGATTACTGGTCAGCTCTTACTAGAGCTGAAATTTAATTGATCACTCGTTACAATAGTTTATACAAATAAATTTGCTGATATTTCTAAATTATTATCACAAAAAAAATATATCTTGAAAGAAAAAGCTATAAAACAGTCACAAACATAAATCTAATGGATGTAGCAGATGAGTTACGTCACATGATTGTGCAACAAAAATTAAGAAAAAAAAGTTCAAAAATTTTGGCAATATACGATTAATTTTTTTATAAATAAATGAAAATTTGACGAGTTTTTTAAATTATTATCAAAAAAACATAAAACTTTAAACAAAAGTGATAAAACGGTGGCAAACAAAAATCTAATGGATGTAGCAAATGTGTTACTGCACATGATTATGCAACAAAAAATAAGAAAACAAATTTCAAAAATTTTGCCAATATACGATTAAATTTTTATATACATAAATGAAAATTTTACGAGGTTTTTAAATTATTATCAAAAAAACATAAAACTTTAAACAAAAGTGATAAAACAGTCGCAAACAAAAATCTCATGGATGTAGCAAATGTGTTACTGCACATGATAGTGCAACAAAAATTAAGAAAATAAATTTCGAAAAATTTTGCAATATAGGATTAAATATTTATATAAATAAATGTAAATTTCAGAAGGTTTCTAAATTATTATCAAGAAAACATAAAGCTTGAAACAAAAGTGATAAAACAGTCGCAAACAAAAACCTAATGGATGTAGGAAATGTGTTACTGCACAGATTGTGCAACAAAAATTAAGAAAATAAATTTCGAAAATTTTTGCCATATACGATTAAATATTTATATAAATAAATGTAAATTTGAGAAGGTTTCTAAATTATTATCAAGAAAACATAAAACTTTAAACACAAGTGATAAAAAACAGTCGCAAACAAAAATCTAATGAATAACACATTCATTAGATTTTTGTTTTTGTTCACTGCACATGATAGTGCAACAATAATTAAGAAAATAAATTTCAAAAATTTTGCAATCGACTATTAAATATTTATAGAAATAAATCTAAACTTGATGAGGTTTCTAAATTATTATCAAGAAAGCATAAAACTTCAAACACAAGTGATAAAACAGTCGCAAACCAAAATCTGATGGATGTAGCAAATGTGGTGCAACACAAATGAAGGAAAAAAATCAAAAATTACGATATAGGATTAAATATTTATATAAATAAATTAAAAAAATCTGAGCTTTCTCAATTATTATAAAAAATAAATGCTAAATTGTATACTTTGGTACCAAATTTGGCAACTGTGGCAAGAACCAATTGTGCAGCATTAATAGGCGATTTATTTATAAGAGGAGTATCCTAGTCCCACGAGTAATTTCAAAAATGCAAGTAAACAAGTTCAATGCAAACTAGAAAAAATTGGCAACGAAAGTAAAAGGGATATATGCTTGTCAGTTTAAGCACGTGTAATGCGCAGTTTATGAATTTTGTAGGTTTTTCTTGGCAATAATAAGACTCTTTTGCAATCAAGTGATAATGCAGTATGTATATTATGAATACTTTATTGTAAACTTTCTTAATTCTCTCATTCTCACCAGCCTGTACTGACCCTGGGAAGGTAACAATTAGATGCAAGGTGCAATGGTTGACACGAGGCAGTGAAAAAAAATTACTTGTCCCGTTTCAAATTTATACTATATCTAGTCATGTTTATTATTTTAACTCACTTAATTTTCAATTATTATATTTTTTAGTATGTTTGTTTCAACTTTGCTATCGATCGATTTAAATATAAAAGTGCAATTAAGATTGAAATTATGATATTGTGTTTATGAAAATTTTGAAATCTTGATTTTTTTAAAGCATGATTTATTCGAACCCTGAATAATCCTTTTCGAGAAACACTTCAAACATCCGCAAAAAATGTTCTGTCTGTAATAAAAAAATAATATCATGGAAATTGCTTATTGGATATGACTTAAATTACGCATATTAAATAAAAATATGTTGTTTAATATCACTAATAAATTCTATTCATATTGATACGGTAGTGCTTGAGATATCATTAGCTAACATGAGAAGAACTGGAGAAACACCTAAAACAGCCCCAAAAAATGTTCAGTCTTCGATAAAATTTAAGAATTTATCATTGGATATGGAGCATATTATGTTTTATTATAAACTTTTTGACTCATGTATCCATTCTTGTAGTATCTGTAGACCAATATAGTAATACTTATATCTACAGTAATTAATTAATAATCATCTGATTAGGTTAAATCAAACACTTGGTTAAAGTTTCACTGTATTGAAAGAATAAACCTCTACAATTGTTTCGGCCTCCCGACCATTATCAAGAGTACAGAGATACTAAAATTAAAATTTAACAAATGTGCTATATATCCTAAGCTAGAAAAAAAAATTTACAACATGGCAATAAATGAATTACGGTCTTGGTTTTTCCGAACGGATGCCGCATAACAAAGGCGTATTATCAAAGATTAATTGTTCATTCACAATGTTATCCCCATTAGTGACCGCTTTTCGAATTTCTAGGATTTCGAGTAAATCCAGCCGTCTCCCTTTGTGTTCGGTGTGCATTACCTCCAGGCTGTCATTTCTGAAGAAATGATTATTCTCAATGCAATGCTGCGCTAATCCCGTGTCCTCCTTGTTTTGTAGAATTGCTCTCCGATGTTCTTTCATTTGTGTTATGAAATTCCTTCCTGTTTGGCCGACATAGAATGCGTCACAATCCGCGCACTTAAGTTTGTAAATGCCACTTTTTTGTAGAGGATCCACTTTAAAGAATCATCTTTAAATGATTCTTTTAAAGAAACAAAAAGAAAAATAATAATAATAATTATTATATCTATATATCTCTCATATCATTTCTATGCTATAGTCATTGACTGTAGTGTAAGATTCTCGTATTAAGACTAGTCTATAATGGACTGAAAAGCTGTGCTAGCAATGTTTATCAATCTTTAAAAAAATATCAGGCGCATCTATAATTTAGTTTTTATGTGTTTCTTTTCTCGTATTTAAACTTTCCTCTAGATATCTAGATATAGATATATGCTATAGTCATTCTAGATATAGATATATCTAGATATAGATATATCTAGATATAGATATAGATATATCTAGATATAGATATAGATATCTAGAAGACATCTAATCACCAATCTTGCCTTTCTTATTGTCTGAGGAACTTTCCATGGATAACTAGATCCGAAATTTAAATGATCATTGAACCGATATTGCCAAATTTTGTATATTTTAGTAATATTTGTTATAGTTTCATCCATTATTTATTTATATTTTATCTGTAGTATTTCGTGCATAAATGTTTTAAGTAACACATCTGCTAGATGCATCAGATAATATTATTTTGCTTTTAATATATTCTGCTAGATTCATTTTTTGTGCCTATTTTATCATGTTTCAAGTTTTAGGTTTTTAACCTACAATCATGAGAACTCTTCTAATTTCACACGTAAAAAGATCCAATTTTTTTAACTGCCACAAGTTTTTGATTCACTATGTACTAACTAAAAAATTATAATCAGGCTCTTGGGTTTATTCCAAACGTTTAATTTTTATTGCTGTTATATCTCTGCCAACTTGGTTGAATAACAACGGCAAGGTCGTGAAAAATAGTGTGAAAGTTCATCTGATAAGACGTGATAAAGATCCAGTGCGTGTGTGCAAGAGCCGTGTAACTGGGAAAAATCAACAATGAAATCGTGAACATTTATTCTGACTAATTAATTGCTTGAAGTAATTAATATTCAACAGTAATTATTTATTGATCTCCGGCTTATAGAACATTTTTTTGCAGGAAGTTGCATTTAGCTACGTCAGTATACATGTAAAAGTAGATAAGAAATATAGTCAGCGTGACGCCTATGAGTTTCTTGTAATGTAATGTTATGTTATGTTATGTAATGTAATGTAATTTTTATTGGTGCTAATACACTATTAGTATTTACACACGGCAAGAATAACAATAAAAATGGAATATATGCCACAAATATAAAAGTAAAGTATACAATAAATTAATTAAAGTATTAATTCTAAGTTTATTTCGTAATTAATTCTTGCTTCAGATATAGCAGATTATGGCTTTATGGCTATAAGGAAAATTTAAATTTGGGTGCATTTTGGTAAAATTTTGCTGTTGTGTGTTGATAGTATATAACGCCATTAGGCCGATATGTAGCAAATAACAGGCGCGGGTTGAAGTTTGTAAACCGAGGCGAAGCGGAGCGGAGCGCAGCCGAGGTTTATATTCAACCAACCTGTTATATGCATATCGGCCGTATGTTGTTCGATACTTTTTGTAATACCTAAATTACAAAAACTGGTCAATTTATCAATATTAAATTTCAAAATTAATAAACTAGTTATCCAGGCGCAATTTGATAGCAACATCAACGGTTCAAATACAAACAAACAAATCAAAGTGAAATTAGAAAAATAATGTCAGATGTGCAAAGTTCTTCGTTTTGTGGTATCCCCGAAGATGTACTAAATGAAGCAAATGCTGCCACAATCGATTTACTTTCCCAAAAAAGCAGCAGCAGGCATGAGAAAGAATATGAAGGCTTTATTGCTCATAAATTTGCGTTGTCATTTAAATAACGTCCGCGGCCGTTATTATAACGGCCAAGGCCTTTACGCCTGTCATATCGATCAAGCAGACAGTACTGATAAATGTCAATAACACAGAGGTATTACAAAAAAACATTGATTTGGGCAGCCTCAACGGGCCCTTAATGGGCAAATGCCTAATTTGTAAAATTTTGTTGTTATGTTAAAAACATATAATTGGGGATAATTGGGGATTTGGGGAGCCTCAACGTGCCCTTAGTGGGCAAATGCCCAATTTTCCCATAGGATAACACTGCCACTGCTTCAGAATTAGCAATTTTAGCGCGTTGGAGTCGAAAGATAATTTAATATTTTCCCATCATTCCTTGTATAATTTTTGCAAAACTTGCAGACATTCAAAACCAGGTTATCCATAACATACGCTGCAGACATTCAGGTGAGCCACTTCACCACTCGCACAAACGCTAATTCCTTCCTGATGAACTCCATTCATCAGCAGGTTATGAAATGTGGCTTTCTAGAGCGGGTTTCCTTACAAGGACCGACAAACGCAACGAAACGTCGGAGACACATGTCTGCATAATTACTACAAATTCATTCAAATATTTTTCAACGTAACAAATAAATTGTTCAACTAATTAATAGAAAAATATACAACATTCCACGAGATGCCATTCATTCATATGCTTCTCTCATGTTTCAATAATCCATTACAGAAAAAATTATATAACTATAAAATTATTAATTATAAAATTACATTACATTATAAAACCTAAGAAGTGTACAAATTGAGAATTACATTCGGATGCACTGGACTGATGAGACCCATCAGGTCGAAACCGGCCTAGGGAGATAATATCAAATGTGTACACTATTTTCATTATAATTAATAAAATTGAATCTATTTAATTTTAATTTTAATTTAATTTAATTTAATCATCTATCACGAAGTAGATGTCTACAACATTGACCAAATTGAATCTGTTTAAAATGAATCGGGATCGAGAGAAACTGCTCGAAAATTCTGCAATTCATAAATATAAATCCCAAGTGAAAATGGCACGAGTCCAGTGCAATGCATCCTTGGTGACAAATTATTATATTTGCCAAAATCTAATAAAACATACTTAGCACATTTTCTAAAATTAGGCAAAAATATATAAATATTTGGAAATTTGCAGAGAAGGCAAAATTTTCGTTGATCATAGAATTGCGCCAAACTCACCATTCTACGAGTTTCGAAAAAAAAAAACTCCAGAAATATTTGACTACTTAAAAACCTAATAATGGGGTACATCACTTGTTAGGTACTTGTCTGAGCTTGTATTTTTTTAGGCCCAGTTTTACAATCGTGGATTATCTTTGTTCGTAGTAATTTTGCCTGGAATACCACCGTGTCAACAATGGTATTAGGCCTTAGTAGTTGTTTCGGCGCTATTGCACAGCGTCGAACCCCAAATCGGTTAAAGTGTAATCGCATTAGTCGGCCTTTATTGCAGCCGATACATTTGTAGTATTAAGATTGTAAAGACAATTTATTGGGGTGGCTATTATTTAGCCATTATGTTCACCGAGAAGTGCTTAAGTAAAGTACGGTGCGCATGAAGATCAATAGGCACATTAAGCTGTTTATTGAGCAAGGATTGCCACTTCGGCAAATACAATTAGCGACCAGGAAATCCCAAATATATTTATTGGACGGCATTAGGAATCCTCAGAAATTCCAGATAGAGGAATTACCCAAGGATTGTGATAACCAAGTGTGGCAACATGGCTTACCGAAACGAAATGCCGCACCAATCAGGAATCATCTTCAAGCCACACCTCACGGTGCACAATTCAAATTGCACCCCACCCCAATAGCTCAAAGATTTAATTGTAAGAATGCAGAGCAGACGACACTTCAATTCGTTACCTTCACCGGTGTACATCGCTGTGTATTAATTATTGTTACGTATTAAATTATAGTCCACATTATTTCCAAAACGACGAGTTTTAATTACCTTATCATTTAAATTGGCGAACACCCGCCTGGTCCTTCGATTACGTAACAGTAGTCCTTATTAGTAGTTAGTGCACAGCTAGGAATAAACCTGAAATAATTTGGAATCCTAAACACAAGACTAATACAGATCTAAAATTTCATCCAATATAAATTTTTGCAGAATTTTTGGTATCAATCAATAAAGCATTATTATTATTTGATGTGATTATAAACATTTTAATAAAGTTCCAAAATTTCATCCAGCATCAATTTTCAAGCACGCAATTTTTGGTATCAATCAAGAAAGCATTGTTATTATTATTATTATTATCTAGGATGAATATAGGATGAGGATTATTAGATAAGATAATTAATATTTAGACACATTCCTCAATATTAATACATTATGTATAAATTTTTAACCACACCATGTTGACTCTTATTAAATTGTGTGCAACTTTAAATTTCTCGCAGTCATAACTTTAAGTGGCGATTTTTCGCCTGGTTCGGCTCACAGCCTCTGCGTCTCTGTGAGATGACGTGGTGGTATTTCGCGATAAGTTCTTTGGAACGACCACTGGACGGCTCAGTCCAGCTCTGGCAATTGCTTGGGAGAGAGTGCGCTTATGCACGTGTCTGTACGGCTAAAATTGTCTTGAACTTTGGGAGAATCTCTTGGTGTCCTGGTGAGGATGCCTAGGTCGCGCCTGCCAGTGCCAGGGAACGAGGTGCGTGCTAGTGATTGCCTCCTGGACCTTAACTGGACAAAGGACGATCTCGGAGAGATCATTAGGCGTATGTCGGAATGTGAGTAATATGAAGAAGGTATGGTGATAATGATGATTATCGGAAATGTTAAATGTTATGATGATGATCGAAAATGTTAAATGTTATGATAATGATCGAAAATGTTAAAAGTTATGATAATGATCGAAAATGTTAAATGATTTTTTTTTATTTTCAAAATTTACCTAATTTAGTTCTCAAATAGTTTTTTTTAATTTACAGTAGTTGAGAAATTCCATGTTCTTACTTTTCGTAACGCTATAGTTAGGAAATGAAATACTTTTCGCAAATTAGCCATGAAAATTAATTTCAACACTTACGAAAGAAACACAAAAATTAGCACAAAATAAGTCAAATTTGAAGTAATTATAAACAATTACACAGCTATTTCATATTCTTAGTTTTCGCAATTGGTTTTTTTTTTCTTCAAAATTTGCAGTAGTTGAGAAATTCCATGTTCTTACTTTTCGTAACGCTATAATTAGGAAATTTAAACACTTTTCGCAAATTAGCCATGAAAATTAATTTTAACACTTATGAAAGAAACACAAAAAATAGCACAAAATAAGTCAAATTTGATGTGATTATAAATATTTACACAGCTATTTCATATTCTTACTTTTCGTAGCTAGTTTTTAGTAGTTGTGAAATTTCATATTCTTACCTTTCGTAACTAGTTAGGAAATGAAACACTTATCGCAAATTAGTCATGAAAATTAATTTCAACACTTTCGAAAGATCACACAAAAATTAGCACAAATAAGTCAAATTTGATCTAATTATAAACATTTACACAGCTATTTCATATTTTTACTTTTCCTAACTAGTTTTTTTTTTCTTCAAAATTTACAGTAGTTGAGAAATATTTTATTCTTACTTTTCGTAACAAGTTATTTTTTTAAATTTACAATAGTTTCGAAATTCATATTCTTACTTTTCGTAACTATAGTTAGAAAATGAAACACTTTGTCATGAAAATTAATTTTAACACTTATGAAAGAAACACAAAAATTAGCACAAAATAAGTCAAATTTTAAGTGATTATAAACATTTACACAGCTATTTCATATTCATAGTTTTCGCAATTCGTTTTTTTTTTCTTCAAAATTTACAGTAGTTGAGAAATTTAATATTTTTACTTTTCGTAACTATAGTTAGGAAATGACACACTTTTTGCAAATTAATCATGAAAATTAATTTCAACACTTACAAAAGAAACAACAAAAAATAGCACAAATACGTCAAATTTGATGTGATTATAAACATTTACACAGCAATTTTGTATTCTTACTTTTCGTAACTAGTTTTTTTTTCTTCAAAATTTACAGTAGTTGGGAAATTTCATATTCTTACTTTTCGTAACTAGTTAGGAAATGAAGCACTTTTCGCAAATTAGTCATGAAAATTAATTTCAACACTACGAAAGAAACACAAAAATGAGCAAATGTTAAATGTTATTATAATGATCGAAAATGTTAAGTAAATGCTATGATAATAATCGAAAATGTTAAATGAGTTATTTTTATTTTCAAAATTTACAGTAGTTAAGAAATTTCATATTCTTACTTTTCGTAACTAGTTTTTTTTTCTCAAAATTTACAGTAGTTGAGAAATTTCATATTCTTACTTTTCGTAGCTAGCTTTTTTTTAAAATTTACTGTAGTTGAGAAATTGCATATTATTATAAATGTATATTATGTACAATTCTGTTGTTTTGTTTCATATGTATATTTTATCAGTTTCCTGACACATGTTTCGGCTTATTCAGCCATTTTCAAAGGATTATATGTGTTTACAATACAATTTATTTGATTGATGACACATTTGATTAGTTTGATTAATCAAATTAAGCCTGAAATAATTTGGAATATTTGATTAATAATATGATTTGAATAATTTGATTAATCAAATTAATCAAATGTGGCATTAATCAAATTAATTGTATTGTAAACATATATAATCGTTTGAAAATGGTTTAATAAGCAGAAACACATGCCAGGAAACTGCTAAAATATACATATGAAACAAAACAAGAGTAATTATACATAATATACATTTATAATCATAATAAAATGTTTCATCAAGGTATTAGCAAGGAAAGTATTAATTTTATTAAAAACGTAAATTTCATATTCTAACTAACTAGTTTCATAACTAGTTTTTTTTCTTCAAAATTTACAGTAGATGAGAAATTTCATATTCTTACTTTTGGTAACTAGTTTTTTTTTCTTCAAAATTTACAGTAGTTGAGAAATTTCACATTCTTAATTTTCGTAACTAGTTAGGAAATGAAGCACTTTATACAAATTAGCCATGAAAAGTAATTTAAACACTTACGAAAGAAATACAAAAATTATCAAAAAATGAGTCAAATTTGAAGTGATTATAAACTTTACATAGCTATTTTATATCTGATTACATGAATAATTATTTGATGGTGTTTGATGGGTTTTCGTCCCCTTTTTTTAAACTTATATATTGATTAACCACGTAGACTAACTACTATAATATTTTTAGTATTTAATAAAAAAAAAAAATTGAAATACAAAAGTCAAAAAGATTTTAATTATAATAGAGAATATTAATCTATATTTTATAATTATTTGATGGTCTTTGATGGGTTTTCGTCCCATTTTTAAAATTCATATATTGATTAACCATGTAGACTAACTACTACAATATTTTTAGTATTTAAAAAAAAATGAAATACAAAAGTCAAAAAGGTTTTAATTATAATACTGAATATTAATTTATTTTTAATATAAAAAAAAAATTATCCTCTGAAGATGACATAAACCGCCGAAACTAGTCGGGAAGAAACAAAATATAATAAAGATAAAAATCTTTTATTTAAATATTACCAGTACGTATAAAATAACGAAGAAACAAATCAATATAATAGTATAATATTGCTGCAATTTCACATTAATACGTTTTTTTTGTAAAACACAATTTATGACTGACTTGAATATGTATCAATATTTCAAATTTATTTCAAGTCATTATAAACATTTATATAGCTATTTCATATTTTCATATTCTTATTGTTTTTTTTTAATTTACAGTAGTTGAGAAATTTCATATTCTTACTTTTCGAACTAGTTAGGAAACGAAGCACTTTACGAAAATTAGTCATGACAAATAATTTCAATACGAAACAAACACAAAAATTATCAAAAAAATGAGTCAAATTTGAAATCGTTATAAACATTTACACAGTTATTTTCTACCTGACTACATGAATAGTTATTTGATTGTCTTTGAGGGGTTGATTCTGTCTTTTTCTCTTTAAATATTACCCGTACGTATAAAATAACGAAGAAACAAATCAATACTATATTGTGCTGCAATTTCACATTAAAACGTTTTTTTTTTGTAAAACACAATTTATGACTTGAATATGTATCAATATTTCAAATTTATTTGAAGTCATTATAAACATTTACATAGCTATTTCATATTCTTGTTGTTTTTTTTTGAAAATTTACAGTAGAGAAATTTCATATTCTTACTTTTCGCACTTGTTAGGAAAAGAAGCACTTTTCGCAAATTTGTCATGAAAAATAATTTCACTTACTAATAACATAATAACACTTACGAAAGAAACGCAAAACTTATCAAAAAATTAGTCAAATTTGAAATGAAAAAAACATTTACACCGCTTTTTTCTACCTGATTACATGAATAGTTATTTGATAGTCTTTGAGGGCCCCCTTTTTAAAACCTTAAAACTAATATATTGATTAACCACGTAGACTAACTACTATAATATATTGTGTATTTAAAAAAAAATTGAAATACAAAAGTCAAAAAGGTTTTAATTATAATACAGAATATTAATCTATTTTTTAATATAAAAAATTAATGATCCTCTGAAGATGGCATAAACCGCCGAAACTAGTCAGGAATAAACAAAATACAAAGATAAAAAATTTAAGTTTAAGGTTTTATCCATAAATTACCACTTATGTATTTAAGGTTGTTATATTATTATTTTTTGGAATTTACTGGTAAAAATTATTTTTATTTTATTTTATTATTTCTTTCTTTCTTTTTTCAGAATTTCGTTGATGACATGTAAATTAGTAGTTAATTTTATCCCGATTTTTAAAAGTTGTAGCAAAAAAAAAGTATGGTGTATGCTGAAGTCTACAAAATATTAATGAAATTGCAGTAGACCTTAAATCTGAAAACCAGAAACTAGAAACTTCATACCCCTTAGTATTGGTAATTTGGTAACACCATCATCAGAGGCATGATATGTATTTTAATATGTATATATCCTGATATTATTTTATGATATGTGATATTCTACACTCGAAAGGGTAGAATAATTATGATTATAATAATAATAATAATTTTATAATAAATATTTGTTATTAATCACGATGGTTAAAAAAAAAACAAAAAACGAAACTAGTCAGGCGAGTACAAATGTCTACTGAAGATGGCCACATAGTTGTAGAATGTACATTTAGCGAAATATATGTCGTTGTGAAAAAGGATAATTAGTTATTTTTCTTTAAGGCGAAATAAAATAAATAAATAACAAAATAAAATAAAAATAATTTTTACCAGTAAGTACCAAAAAATAATAATATAACAACCTTAAATAAAAATCTTTTATTTGAATATTACCAGTACGTATAAAATAACGAAGAAAACATCAATATAATACTATAATATTGCTCCAATTTCACATTAAAACGTTTTTTTTTTGTAAAACACAATTTATGACTGACTTGAATATCTATTAAATGAGAAATCTTGATTTAATTGGCCTTCCACGAATGTCTGCCAGCTTGTCTGAGGATTAAAGGTTACACTTAATTTATTTGCATCAGATACGTGTTTTATATTGAAATGAAAACACGCGTTTTATCATATGCAAAACATAGTTTGGAACGATTAATCTTCGTGTTGGTCTTAAATCGCAATTATCCATATCAAAGAATTTTAATTTTGATAATATTACTCTCAAGAAAGTTGTTGAAAGAAAGCAGAAAGTTCGAAAAGTTGTTGAAAGAAAGTTGAAAGTTCAAAAAGTTGTTGAAAGAAAGTTGAAAGTTCAAAAAGTTGCTGAAAGAAAGTTTCTCTTGTTTCTGAGAGCTTGTTATAGATAGTAATACCAACATACTCGATAAGAATATAGTATGAGTACTTAATGAGTACATGTGTACTTATGTGTGTTAATACTTATGTGTTAATACTTATGTGTGTTAATGTGTACTTAATGAGTACATTTCTTTTTAAATTTCATATTCTTACTTTTCGTATCTAGTTTTTTTTCTTCAAAATTTACAGTAGTTGAGAAATTTCATATTCTTACTTTTCGTTACTAGTTTTTTTTCTTCAAAATTTACAGTAGTTGAGAATTTCGTAACTAGTTTTTTTTCCTCAAAATTTACAGTAGTTGAGAATTTTCATATTCATACTTTTCGTAACTAGTTTTTTGTCAAAATTTACTGTAGTTGCGAAATTTCATATTTTTATAAATGTATATTATGTATAATTACTCTTGTTTTGTTTCATATGTATATTTATTTTATCAGTCTCCTGACACGTGTTTCTGCTTATTCAGCTATTTTCAAAGGATTATATGTGTTTACAATACAATTTATTTGATTGATGAGGCATTTGATTAGTTTGATTAATCATCAAGATATTAGCAAGGAAAGTATACATTTTATTAAAAACGTAAATTTCATATTCTTACTTTTCGTAACTCACACATTTGATTAATTTCATTGATCAAATTAAACCTGAAATAATTTGGAATATTTGATTAATAATTTGATTTCAATAATTTGATTAATTATTAAACATAACAACCTTAAATATATAACTGGTAATTTATGGGTAAAACTCTTAACTTAATAATAATATATTTAGGATAATACGTTAATTACAAATTCGTAATGAAAAATCTGGTTTATTGTGTATCGATTAACGTTAACAGTAACGTGTACGATATTCCCAGCCTCACATTCAAGTATCAAATGCTATTATGTCATAATTGCATTTGACGTTTGAATGTGTTGTTGCACAAAATAAATTATCTGCAACTTTTGAAAGACTGGAACCAGAAATAACGAACTACCAGTTTTTTTAATACTCAATTCACTTGAATATTACAATTTGCTCTTGTACGTTATTTTAGAACCAATGTTCTAGAAAGACATCGATTAAAATATATATTTAGTATATAAACATTTCTAAACATATCTATAGGAACGTTATCATACGCCTATAGGAACTATTTGCACAGTTTGTTCCATACTCACGTTCCTGAAGTTTGGCCAAGCATTTCAGTTATACCCTGTATATTACCTACAGATAATACGTTTATTGTTGATTATATTTTTTTACGACAGTGTGTAAACTAAATTATTACGTAAAGTGATACTTTTTAGCATAAGTGCGTAAAATAAAACACATGTGTGTAAAAACGTCAACTGTGCATAAAATAAATTTTACACACAATTCATTCACAAGATTCATTCAAAAGATAGTATTTTACAAATTCCATCAATTTTTTATAAAATTTTAACTGTTTTTCATAATAGCTGACGTAGAAAAAAACGTTGTACGATACATTTTCGTAAAGTAGTAGAAAAGACTTTGTATGATACATTTTCGTAAAGTAGTGCTTTACGAACTTGTATCATAACTAACTATTGTAACACATATTATCAGCGTAAAAACGTCAATTGTGTATAACATAAATTTTACTCACAATTCGTTCGCTCACCAATAAAAAAAGTATTTTGCATCAAATTTTAAATGTTTTTCATAATAGCTGACATAGAAAAAACTTTGTATGATACATTTTCATAGTAGTAGAATAAACTTTGTATGATACATTTTCGTAGACTAGTAGAAAAAACTTTGTACGATACATTTTCGTAAAGTAGTGCTTTACAGACTTGTATCATAAATAACTATTGCAATACGTATTATCAGCAATTGTTATGCTGCGCTCTTGTTATAATATTGTAAGACAAGATAAGCAATCGTTACACGCTTCACCAATAGCAATTACATTTTCTATGGCAATTTTCTTACGCAATTTGAGCACGAAATTAGCATCAGACTCCAATTTACAAAGCAAATTAGCGTAAACTAATCTATCATAATCGTCTTGTTTTTGGATGCACCAGCAAATAATTAACCTGAACGTCCAGACATTAACGAAGAACGTCACGGTAATCAGCAAACAAACGAAAACCAACGTGGCAATTAATGAGCAAACGTGCGCCTCCCACGCAATTAACAAACAAATGAATATAGGCGGGCAAACAAATGAACAAAGGCGGACAAACAAATGAAACGCGCACGATAACGTAACGTCGAGACATTGTTAAAATATGCACGGCGTAATTAAGAAACAAGTGAAAACTGCGGATTAATTAGGGCGCCGGATGATGGATTGCTGTAGAGTTTTTTGAGTTTAATTGATTCATCAGCCGCTTATAATTGCTTAACGTGGGTGTATTGAGCGAGCCGGAGAAATGCGAGGGAAGAAAATTCTGTCGAAAATCGCGGTTTTCACTATTTAGGACGGCCTCTAGAATAGCCCATAAATATTTATCAATGCACGTTCCTGATAGCAATGCATATATTTATATACAATTTGTATTGATAGGAAAGGTTCAACTTATAAATAGACTCAGCAATTTAAACGGACACTGAAAACGTGTCTTATAAATAAATACGATTATTCCATGCATAAATGATAAAGTGTACAAGAATTATGCGAAATGTTCGTAAATTTTATACCACAACCTTATCATATTTACATTTTACATCACATACAACCTGTTTCCTACACCCACCTGATTCATAAACTTACTTAACTTTACTTATGAAATGATAACATTTCTCGTATTGAAGTATTATGTGTACAGTTTTAATAAGCTCTTGAATGATTATTTTAACAATAAAAACTTTTTGTCACCTTTCTTTACTTATTTACTTTGTACTAAATGCACATAACGGCAACCAAATGACCATATTTACTGACCAGTAATCTATTTAATATGGCTACTTGGTGACCGTAATATGCATTTAGTAGAAAATACATAAGTAAAGAAAAGTTACTCAGTTTTTTATTGTTTAAAGTAATATGTATTGGAAACAACGCGATTATAAGTCCAATAGAAAGCTAAATATCAATCTATCATCTCAATTAATTTATTTTTATTTTTTGATTTCTTTATTTTATATCGCCTGATTAGTTTCGGTTATATACAACCATCATCACAGGCATGTATTCAATGTTCATACATCTATAAAATTTGATATATGTCAAATTTTAAAATTATATAGCAACCTTAAATATATTATTATTATTATTATTGTGTCATGATGTAACTCAGCAGGTTAACTCAACTGAGATACTTTACAACACAATCATAACTATTAGATAGGACACTCAACAATTCAATATTCAATATATTCTTATTAAAAAGTAGAGCAATAAAAAATAGAGTAAGAAAAAATAGAGTAAATTAGTAATTTTGTTGTCTTCTATAAACATGTGATTCTAAAATGCAGCGACAAATTGTGAAACTTTGCCATGTTATTTGTTTACATATTTATTATCTGCAAATCCTATATTGTAGAGAAGAACATATATTTGTTGGTATTAATCGTATCGACAGTTCTTTTGGCCCGTTTATGATAATATTATTTTTTTATCTACATGAGCATATTTATTTCTAATAATATAAATTATCACATATTTAATTTTGTACCATTTTGTTTGTAAATATTGCAAAATCATAATTTGCCATTCAATGGATATAATTCAAAATGTCTAATGTTTTGACTTGGTAAACCGCAGTTCGTTATTTTTGGTTCCTGTCTTCCAAAGTTGCAGATAACTCATATTGTACAAATTTGTGTCACTTTCTTTGTAAATATTGCGGTACCATAATTTTACCATTTCATGGAAATATAATTCACAAAAATGCACAAATAGCTATTTACGCACAGTTGATGTTTTTACGCACATATATTTTTTTGTGCAAAAGTATCACTTTACGAACCATGAACAGTACGTAAAATCTTAGTTTGCACTGTCGTAGAATTTTTTTTACATGTTCTATTGATTTGTTTACGAATTTTGGATAAGATAGTATCTCATAAGACAGGCCACTTGCAATAAACAAGACCATTTAACATAAGATAATATATGTATATATTATTTAAATATATTTAGTCTTAATTTCCTAGGCTGTAGATATCTCAACCATTGCTTTCTTAATTAAATAATAATACAAGTACAACAAATTACAGCTGCTACAATTTTGGACATTTACCTACTAACATTATAGCAGTTGAACTGGGCTAAAAAGTATCACTTTATGAACTTGAACAGTGCGTAAAAACTTGGATTGCACTGTCGTAGAAAAAATTGGTTACATGTTCCATTCATTTGTTTGTGAATTTTGGATAAGATATGATATTCGCATTATAAAAATTGTTTTCCATTATTTGCTTATAATTTTTTATCAGCCTTCATTTCCTGTGTGCCAAATTTTCATTACTACTTACAAGCGGTAATTAGACGTAGCGTTAGAAATATTATCGAAGCAAGATAGAGATATTTGTACCTTAACATTTATTAAATTTGTTTTACTTTGAGCTTGTAAAAGGAGAAATTTATTGGAAATATAATTCAAAATAACTGATGCTTTATCTTGGTTAATCGATAGTTCATTAATTTTGGTTCCAGTCTTTCACAAGTTACAGATACAGATTTTGTACAATTTTGTACCACTTCGTTTGTAAATGTTGCAGTACCATAATTTTGCTATTTAATGGAAATACGTAATTCAAAATGACTAATATTTTGACTTAATCCATAGTTCGATATGTTTTGTTCCAGTTTTTTAAATGTTACAGATAATTCATATTGTACAATTTTGCATCACTTTGTTTGTAAATGTTGCAGTACCATAATTTTGCCATTTAATGGAAAATTTTGAATTATTTCCATTAAATGGCAAAATTATGTACCATTTAATAGAAATAATTTAAAATGACAAATGTTTTGACTTGGTTAACTGATATTATATTTTTGGTTCCAGCCTTTCAAAAGTAGCAGATAATTCAAATTGTTTGCATTTTGCATCACTTTGTTTGTAAATGTTGCAAAACCATAATTTTGTCATTTAATGGAAATAATTCAAAATGACTACCATTTAACGGAAATAATTTAAAATGACTAATCTTTTGACTTGGTTAACCGATAGAATTTTGATGCTTATTTGATTTGATTTTTAATAAATATTTATCTTTTTAATACTCTAATTTGTTATTTTTGATTCAAGTCTTTCAAAAGTTACAGATACAGATTTTGTACAATTTTGTACCACTTTGCGCTTGTAAATGTTGGAGTAGGTACCATAATTTTGCCATTTAATGGAAATACGTAATTCAAAATAACTAATATTTCGACTTGGTTAACCCACAGTTCGGTATTTTTGGTTCCAGTTTTTCCAAAGTTACAGATACAAATTTCGAACAATTTTGTACTTTGTTTGTAAATGTTGCAGTACCATAATTTTGCCATTTAATGGAAATCATTCAAAATGACTACCTTTACTGGAACTAATTTAAAATGACTAATGTTTTGTCTTGGTTAACTGATAGTTCGTTATTTTTGGTTCCAGCCTTTTAAAAAGTAGGAGATAATTTATCTCAACTACTCAATGCATATCTAGTCTCATTGTCAAAATTTGACAGCTGCAACTTATATTTTGACAGATTTTCACAGTTTAATTATTCGATCTAATGAACTGATAGATGTTGGCGATTTATAGATATTGACAAAAGGGCAGTTGCTATTACAATATTCGAATAGTTGGAGTGAATTTTTTTTACAGATTTTCACAACAGGTGCTAAAACCTTCTGTACAATTTGCTACCTGTTTACGTAAGCATAAATCAGTACGTAAATGGGCCAAAGCAAAAACAGTTTAACCCTTGTGAAAATTTTAACATTTCAGTTGATTATTTTTAAGTTTCCATGGCAATTTTGGAATTTCAAATGAAAACTCTCAAATCCACATGAAAATATACAAATAACAAATGAAAACTATCAATCTACATTAAAATTTCGCAATTTCAAATAAAAACCTCCAAATTTTCATGAAAAATTTCCAATTTCAGTTGAAAATTTTCAAATATTCATGAAAATTTTACTCTTTTTGTTGATGATTTTCAATTCACGTGACAATTATGCAATTCCAAATCAAAACATTTAAATCCACATAAAAATGTACAAATTTCAAAAGAAAACGATGAATCTACATAAATATTTAGCAATTTCAAATAAAAACTTCAAAATTTTCATGAAAAATTTCCATTTTCAGTTGAAAATTTTCAAGTCTTTATAAAAGTTTTACTATTTTATTTGATAATTTTCAAATTTACATATCGATTTTGCAATTCCAAATAAAAACTTTCAAATCCACATAAAAATTTACAAATTTTAAATGAAAACGATCAATCTACATCAGAACTTAGCAATTTCAAATAAAACCTTCTAAAATTTAATGAAAATTTTCCAATTTCAGTCGAATACTTTCAAATCTTCACGAACATTTAACTGTTTTAGTTGATGATTTTCAAATTTACGTGACATGTAATTCCAAATGAAAACTTTCAAATCCACATAAAAATTTACAAATTTCAAATGAAAACTATCAATCTACATTAAAATTTAGCAATTTCAAATAAAAACCTCTAAATTTTAATGAAAAATTTCCAATTTCAGTTGAAAATTGTCGAATCTTCATGAAAATTTTACTATTTAAGTTGATAATTTTCAAATTTACAAAACAATTATGCAATTCCAAATGAAAACATTCAAATTCACATAAAAAATTACAAATTTCAAAAGAAAACGATGAATCTACATGAATATTTAGCAATTTCAAATAAAAACCTCCAAATGTTCATGAAAAATTTCCAATTTCAGTTGAAAACTTTCAAATCTTCATGAAAATTTTACTGTTTTAGTTGATAATTTTCAAATTTATGTGACAATTATGCAATTCCAAATGAAAACATTCAAATCCACATAAAAATTTACCAATAACAAATGAAAACGATCAATCTACATTAAAATGTAGCAATTTCAAATAAAAACCTCTAAATTTTAATGAAAAATTTCCAATTTCAGTTGTATACTTTCAAATCTTCGTGAAAATGTTACTGTTTTAGTTGATAATTTTCAAATTTACAAAACAATTATGCAATTGCAAATGAAAACATTCAAATCCACATAAAAATATACAAATTTTAAAAGAAAACGACGAATGTACATGAATATTTAGCAATTTCAAATAAAAACTTCCTAATTTTCATGAAAAATTTCCAATTTCAGTTGAAAACTTTCAAATCTTCATGAAAATTTTACTGTTTTAGTTGATGATTTTCAAATTTACTTGACAATTATGCAATTCCAAATGAAAACATTGAAATCCACATAAAAACTTACAAATTTCAAATGAAAACGATGAATCTACATGAATATTTAGCAATTTCAAATAAAAACCTCCAAATGTTCATGAAAAATTTCCAATTTCAGTTGAAAACTTTCAAATCTTCATGAAAATTTTACTGTTTTAGTTGATAATTTTCAAATTTATGTGACAATTATGCAATTCCAAATGAAAACATTCAAATCCACATAAAATTTTATAAATTTCAAAAGAAAACGACGAATCTACATGAATATTTAGCAATTTTAAATAAAAACTTCCAAATTTTCATGAAATATTTCCATATTCAGTTGAAAACTTTCAAATCTTCAGGAAAATTTTATTACTTTGTTTGATGATTTTCAAATTTACGTGACATATTATGCAATTCCAAATGAAAACATTCAAATCCACATAAAAATTTACAAATTTCAAATGAAAACGATCAATCTACATTAGAACTTAGCAATTTCAAATAAAACCTTCTAAAATTCATGAAAAATTTCCAATTTCAGTTGAAATTTTCGAATCTTGAGGAAAATTTTACTATTTTAGTTGATAATTTTCAAATTTACAAAACAATTATGCAATTCCAAATGAAAACATTCAAATCCACATAAAAATTTACAAATTTCAAAAGAAAGCGATGAATCTACATTAACATTTAGCAATTTCAAATAAAAACTTCCAAATTTTCATGAAAAATTTCCAATTTCAGTTGAAAATTTTCAAGTCTTTATAAAAGTTTTACTATTTTATTTGAGTTTTTCTATTAAATATTTGTGAAATTTAACCAAGTGCTTTATTTATACTAATTCTAGAGTATACTCATAGAATGGTAGTTCTTACTTATTAAGTTTTTGATATTAGCAGAAGTCAATATCCTGCAAAATATTCAAAGTTTCCTTGCCAAATGCTAGTTCGTAAACTAAGAAAATTGAAATGTCTAAAGAAATTGCAAGTGCCTCGTTAAGTGGCAAGTTAATGAAGAAGAGAAAAATATTTTGAAAATGAGAATTAGGACCAAATTCTAATCTCTGCTCATCATGAGCAACTCATCTTTTTCGAACTGCTCCATTGTGTTCAATATTTATAAAAGAAAATAAAAACAATGATTTTTGATAATTTATTGTTCATATTTATTATTATCCTAGGAATGTAATGAATTAAGTTCCGTCGTCAAGGATAAATAAATAAGCAAATGTAATGGCAACTTTACCGTACTTGTAACCATAAATGCGACGTCATCTTACGAGACTGCTAGTGTAAAAAGATCGTTATTTCTCTCTCATATGTAACGGTAAATTTGAAATCTTCTGATGTTTTTTGTTGCACTTTGTCAACGACGTGACGACATTACACAAATGAGAGTTTAGCTTTGTTATTAGCTGTATTCATATATGAACTATTTGTTTCCATTTATTTGATATCTTTGTTCTAATCAGTTTCTTCTTTTTTTTTTCTAGGTAGCGAAAGCCCGGCTTTTGGGGCCGGAAGGTTCCCAGAGAGCAGCAACGATCTCTCTAACGAGATCTCTGCACCATACGAAGTACCACAGTTTCCAATCGAGCAGATAGAGAAGAAATTAGCGATCCAGAGGCAAATTAATGTCAAGTAAGTATTTTATTTCTTCTATAAACATTCTGTTGTTTTTGGCACAGTATAATTTTTACTTTTATAATTTTGCCCTAAACGTTTCTTGTTTTACATTTGTAATTTTGCCCTAAACATTTTTCTTTTTATATTCATAATTTTGCCCAAAACTTTTTTTCTAAACCACAGAATTGCTTTGATAATATAAATTCTAGTTTTCTTATTTTGATTCTACTTTTTAAGGACCTAAACATTGCTAAAGTATACGATTAGTTATGACAAGTTCAGTTTTCTTTTACATTAAAAAAAGAGATAGTCTGTTTGATCTAGTGCAGTGTTTCTCAAAAAGTGGGAAAAAACATTTTTCTTTGTACATTTATAATTTTGCCCTAAACATGTTTTCTAACTATACAACTAAATCACAGAAATGCTTTCAAATATACATTCTAATTTTGATTCTACTTTTAAGAACTTAAACATTGCTAAAGTATACGATTAGTTATGACAAGTTAAGTTTTCTTTTACATTAAAAAAGAGAGAGTCTGTTTGATGTAGTGCAGTGTTCCCAAAAAGTGGGAAAAAACATTTTTCTTTTTATATTTATTATTTTGTCCTAAACATTTTTTCTAACTACACAACTAAACCATAGAAATGCTTTCATAAAATAAATTCTAGTTTTATTATTTTGAATCTACTTTTTAAGGACCTAAACATTGCTAAAGTATACGATTAGTTGTGATAAGTTAAGTTTTCTTTTACATTTAAAAAATAGAGTGTCTGTTTGATCTAGAGCAGTGTTTCTCAAAGAGTGGGTAGTGTGTCGATTTTTGTAAATTTTTTCTCTTGAATGTATATTTTCGATGTTTTTAAGATTAAAAAACTAAAACTCATAAAATATGGAAACAGCAAAAACAAAAAATCAATGCGCTAGGGATGAAGTGGTTGTATAATTTTTACATTTATAATTTTGCCCTAAACATTTTTCTTTTTAGATTTATAATTTTGCCCTAAACATTTTTTCTAACTACACAACTAAACCACAGAATTACTTTCATAATATAAATTCTAGTTTTCTTATTTTGATTCTATTTTTTAAGTTACTAAATATTGCCAAAGTTTACGATTACTTATGACAAGTTAAGTTTTCTTTTACATTAAAAAAATAGAGTCTGTTTGATCTAGTGCAGTGTTTCTCAAAGAGTAGGTAGTGTGTCGATTTTTGTAATTTTTTTCTCTTGAATGTATATTTTCGATGTTTTTAAGATTAAAAAACCAAAACTCATAAAATATGGAAACAGCAAAAACAAAAAAATCAATGCGCTGGGGATGAAGTGGTTGCATAATTTTTACATTTATAATTTTGCCCTAAACATTTTTCTGTTTACATTTATAATTTTGCCCCAAACATTTTTTTCTAACTACACAACTAAACGACAGTAATGCTTTCATAATATAAATTCTAGTTTTCTTATTTTGATTCTATTTTTTAAGTACCTAAACATTACTAAAGTATACGATTAGTTACGACAAGTTAAGTCTTCTTTTACATTAAAAAAGACAGAGTCTGTTTAATTAGTTATTGAACAATAATCATTGTTATTTTGAGAGAATAATTGAAATTTAAAGACAATTGAAAATGTGATAATACTCATTGAATTGCAGGCAGTAGTTAATGAAATTTTGATGGAAACATTGAAAATTTGCAGCAATGCAATTTCGGTATAATATCGGCAATTTCGATTTTCGTAAAAATCGTGTCCATTATTAAATTTTTCTCTCCCATTTATATGATTATTGCCCAAATTTCTGTGAACATTTTATTCGGTACTGCCAAAATTGCATTGCCGCAAATTTTTAATGTTTCCATCAAAATTTCATTAACTACTGCCTGTAATTGAACGAATATTATCACATTTTCAATTTAAATTTCAATTATTCTCTCAAAATATCAATGAATATTGTTAAAATATGTGTAATTAGTAACATTTTTAATTATATCTATCATAGTTTATTTTTCTGTTAATATTTCATTTGTTATGTCAAAATATAATTTATTTCTGTTGAAATTTTGATGGTTATGCTAAAAATTTCAATTATGTATAAAAATTTGAGTGATTGACGTAAAATGTGTACATTATTATTAAAATATAAATTTATTTATCCAATTTCAATCAATGTTGCCAAATTTACAATTATGTAACCAAATTGCATTGATTATTATCAATATTTTAATGATTATTGTATGACTGTTGAAATTTAGATGATTATTCTCAAATTCTATTGTTTATAAAAATCAACTTTTTGTGATTTTCGTAAAAATCGAGTCCATTATTAATTTTTTCCAAGATTATTGCCAAATTTTCTGTGAAAGTTTTATTTGGTACTGCCGAAATTGCATTGCTGCAAATTTTCAATGTTTCCATCAAAATTTCATTAACTACTGCCTGTAATTCAATGAATATTATCACATTTTCAATTGTCTTTAAATTTCAATTATTCTCAAAAATATCAATGATTATTGTTAAAATTTGTGTAACTAGTAACATTTTCATTTATATCTATCAAAATTTTATTTTTCTGTTAAAATTTCATTTGTTATGTCAAAATATCATTTATATCTGTTAAAATTTTGATGATTATGCTCAAATTTTCAATTATGCATCCAAATTGCAATAATTAAAGTAAAATCTGTACATTTTTTTTAAATTTAAATTTCTCTGTTCAATTTCAATGATTGTTGCCAAATTTTCAAATATGTAACCAAATTACATTGATTATTATCAACATTTTAATGATTATTGTATGACTGTTGAAATTTGGATGATTATTGTCAAATTTCAATGTTGATAATGATCAACTTTTTGTGATTTTCGTAAAAATCGAGTACATTATAATTTTTTTTTTCATCATTTCCAAGATTATTGTCCGATTTTCTGTGAAAATTTTATTCGGGACTGCCAAAATTGCATTGTCGCAAATTTTCGATGTTTCCATCAAAATTTCATTAACTACTGCCTGTAATTCAATTAATATTATCACATTTTCAATTTAAATTTCAATTATTCTCTCAGAATATAAATGATTATTGTTTACTGCAGTGTTTCCCAAAGAGTGGACCGTGAGTCGAATTTTTGTAATTTTTTTTCTTGAATGTATATTTTTGATGTTTTCAAAAACTAAAATTCATAAAATATGGCAACAGTAAAAACAAAAAATCAATGCTTTGGGGATGAAGTGGATCGCTATAGATTGTGTTTCTAAAAAGTGAGTCGCAATGTTTAAACGTTTGGGAACCCCTGTTCTAGTGCCTTAAGGCTCTGACTAATCAACAGTTGCGGGTTCAAGTCAGACCGAGGACATGATAATATACAGTAATAATAAATAAGTAAATTGAATAAAACAACTTTGTTATTTCCACTTACACTTTTACTTTTGAAAAATATTTAGTGACTGCAGTTTCCACTAAAGTCTAGTCATTATCAAACTAAGTCAGTGGAAATAACAAAGTTGTTTTATTTAATTTACTTATTTACAGTGTTCCATAAAGTAACATTACCAGTATACAATATTTGCAATAATAAATGTCAATATTAAAATCGTTAATGTGTCTTTAGATGAGCGCGAAGTTTGCCGGGTTGTAAAGTTTGTAGGGTCGTAAATTTTTACAGCGGATGCGTGATCGACTGTAGACTAATTAAGGTATTGGTGTAATTAAATTGGAAGTCGATCGATCATTGGAACACGCAAATCGCTGGATATTGTAAACGGGGGAGTAATGATGGAGATATTCGTACGTTAACTGCTTCTTCTAAGCGATAATTAGAAGTAGAAGCAGAATAAATATTGAAAGGAAACGGACATAATTAGTCATTCGTACTTAAAAATTATCGTTCGATACGTCAAATATTGATTTTTTTATTAATCTTTAATATACAGGGTGATGAACAAAAACCGATCGGATAGGTCTTGATATAAACTTTTTTATTCAAAATGACCTTCCTTATCATTTGATACCGTTTGGCTCATATGTAAAGAATCACCCTGTATGTGCGATATACAGGGTGATGAACAAAAACAGATCGGATAGGTCTTGAAATAAACGTTTTTATTCAAAATGACCTTCCTTATCATTTGATACCGTTTGGCTCATATGTAAAGAATCACCCTGTATGTGCGATATAAATGCTAACTTGCTATTTAAAAACTGCTTCTTGAAAGCGGTAATTTCAAATTGGAATAGAAAAAAAAGTATTGAATGGAAAAATATACTTATAACGAGAAAACAATATAATTGTTATTTATAATACAAGTTCGTAAAGTAGTACTTTTTGTATGAGCATGAATTTGAATACGAAAAAAACGCGAGTACAAAAAGCAATACTTTACGAACTTCTACCACCAAAAGTGTTTTCTACGACAGCTATTATGGGAAACAGTGGGAAACAAATTTGATGCAAAATACTATTTTTCTACGAAAGTGTTGAAAGACACGTTTTCTGTCATAAAATTTAACCTTGAAAGTTGGTATTTGTTACAAGGAGTGCAGAAAGTACTTTCCGCACTTATATGAGTGCGGAAAGTACTTTCCGCACTCACTTTCCGCACTCCAATACCTCTCTTTTGATTTTTGAGGCAATAAATCGGACGAAACTGTGGATGCAATGGCCGCAAGTTCCGGCGGAGTGTTTGTTATATCGTCACTATCGGAATCCATTATTGATATTCTTCTACTTCCAGTATTAATGTATAAATTTCGAGTCTTGATTTGGTGACAAGCGATTTATAAATTTTCTGACGTTTAAATTAATGACAATGACATTTATTTTAAATTAATGATTAAATTTACATTAATCTTTAGTTTTCTACACTTTCGTAGAAAAAATAGTATGTAACACTCTTGCGGAAATGGCCATTGCAAAACTCGTATGAATGGAGCACTCGCTGGCGCTCGTGCTCCAACTTTCATACTCGTTTTGCAATGAAGCCCTTTCCGCACTCTTATTACAATATACTATTTCTTTTTAATTGGTGAGTGAATGAGTGTGTAAAACTTATTTTACGCACAGTTGATATTTTTACGCACAGGTGATTTTTTTAAGCACTGTGCAAAAAAGTATCACTTTACGAACTATGAACAGTGCGTAAAAACATAGTTTGCACTATCGTAGAAAACATTGGTTACATGTTACATTGATTTGTTTGTGAATTTTGGACAAGATAGTATCTCATAAGACAGGGAATTTGAGATAAGCAAGACAATTTAACACAACATAGGATTTGTTATCTTATTTAAATATATTTTTTCTACTCGGTTTGGAAAACTTTAACAATTGAATACTAATTTGAGTTAGGAAAAGTGGAATATTTCCTAATAAGTGCGGAAGCAATATTTCAACATTAAAAGTTATAAGTCGATTTATTAAAATTGTACATGTTATTTTTTTATCATTGTTATAAATCTCAACAGAAACATGTTCAGAATTCGTGAATGAAATTCCAGAACAGGACTTTGTGGAAGTAGAACATTGTTTACGTTATGAACCTCTTCATTATTGAAAGCAGAACAATCTTGACCCTGCTATTTAATTTAGAAATAATTTTAAAATATTAAAAGTAGTTACAATCTTTGTTTGCTATCGACCAGATGTTTTTCTGCTTTTACAGTGATAGTTTTATTTTAAATGTAGTTTGAAGTATCAATATTAAAATTAACAATTAAATTAAATTAAAGATATTAAATTAAAAGAGATAAAAGAAAAAAAAAACAGATATGATGGAAGTGTAATGTGTGAAGTGTAATATGTGAAAATGAAATATGTCAGTCATTGTATGATTCGTATAAAATATTAAAATTATCCAAATTTAATTTATTTTCCAAACTCGTAATTTGGCAATTTACACCAAGATTTTCATAATCGATGCTGACATTTTGTATTTTATGACACAAATATTGAAAATTCCAATGACAGCTTTCAACTTATAGTGAAATTTAGGCAACAAAATTTTCATCATATCAGCACCTGATATTTTGTACTATATTGTATACATTTTGCAATTGTCAATGATATTTTGTATTTTATATTGAAATTTCGCATTTCACACTAAGATTTTCATAATCACTGCTAACATTTTGTAACTTATGACATAAATATAGAAAATTCCAATGATAGTTTGCATTTTATAGTGATATTTAACAAGTTGCACTAAGATTTTCATAATCAATGCTGACATTTTGTAACTTATGACATTACTCTTGAAAATTCCAATGATAGTTTGCATTTTATTGTGAAATTTTTCAATTTACCACAAAATTTTCATAATTGTACCACAAATTTTGTACTTTATTTTATAAATTTTGCAATTGGCAACGATATTTTGCATTTTAATATGAAATTTGGCAATTTACACTTCTTCTTCTTCTTCTTGGAGTGCCATACTCGAATTCGAGCGGAAGCGATTTCCCCACATACGTCACTCTTTAAGTGTATGAGTGTCTGTATCGTAGTTACACTGACGTATGGCACCTACAGTTTAACGTCGGCTGCGAACGACTGGTTTGGGGAAACTATCCTCGGCAGATTTACACTAAAAGTTTATAATAACTGCTGACATTTTGTAACTTATGACACAAATTTTGACAGAATTTTGAGATTTTTTCTAGTAAAAAAAATCATGTGTGCAACATGTAGGAAATCCATTTTTTTCCGTACACGACATGTTTTTAATCTCGGCTATCGCCTCGATCAAAAATCCCATGCCTAGTACGGAAAAAATACATTTCCTAACTTATTGCACAAATAGCTATAATCAAAATTTCCTGGGCCGTAGATATCTCAACCATTGCTTTCTTAACTTAATAATTATACAAGTGCAATAAATGATAGCTGCTACAATTTTCGACATATACCTACTAACATTATAGCAGTTAAACGTAGCAGCAAAAGAATATTGAAGATAGCAACATAAAAGAGATATTCGCGTTATAAAAATTGTTTTCCATTATTTGATTATCATTTTTATTTAGCCTTCATTTCCTGTGTGCCAAATTAACAAGATTTTTTCCTGATTCATTCAATTGGCAATTGGCGCGTTATTTGTATAATAAATTGGTACTTATGTGGTATCGTTATAAAGCTAATGTTATTGCCTATCAGAAATAACCAAAATATACAGGGTGTTCCATTAAAGAAAATGAAGCTTATACCTTTCATGTGTTTATTTGATTTTCAATGGTCCTTCTGAAATTAGGATAAATAGACGACAAAAAGTACCAAAACTTTTTTCTTTAACTATTCTCTATCTGTACTAATAACAGAAATATTTGTGTCACAATAAATCAAACAGACTGTATATCAGTATTATAAACTTTGAATAAATACATCAAGTGTCCAATAACTTCCAATCAGAAGTTTTCCTCAATTTTCATTTAGTCTAGCAGCAATGGGCCGAGCGAAGATAGGCAGGTCACCCTGTATATATATATATATATATATATATATATATATATATATATATATAACAATAAATTGTATGGTTAAACCATAGTAGTGTTTAATTCTGGATTTAATATGGATTATCACAAAGTAAATGTCTCAACCATCTTGATGGTTAAAATTGTATATGCTCTTATTTCGAGCCATTGAGCCACTTTAACGTCCAGCCTTCGGCTTAAAGACCCAATTTCTGTTCCACGTTGCACACAGTCGGCCATCCTCTTGCTAAAGAATGGCCCTTCCGATCGTGCCGGATGACAATAAGTCTCCGAACGCGATGTGGAGCTCACGCGAGCCCCACATTGCCCGGCGCCTCCACCAGAACTTAATGCCCTGAACTGCCCCCCAGGCGCGTTAATTTCAGACGAGAAGGGGGCGTCGGGGGTGGAGATGGGGCCGTGTCGCGTGGGGGCGGTCAGTCAGCGGTGTCCGGCTTCGCGACCCAGTGCTCCCCGCCCCCAACTTAGAAAAAACGCCAAGATGTTCGGCATGGACAGCGACTGGAGGTAAACGAAGATTGAGCATAACCGTGATAATTAATGGATACGAATCTGATTAACAAAAATATTTGATTCAACTAATAGTCAAGAGAGAAGATATTGCAAGCAGGGGATGGACTTCAATGTACTTCAAACTTTGAAAGATTAATTTTGAAATTGAAATAAAAGTTTTGAACGACGACCAATTTCTGCTATCAGGTCTAATACTCGCACCATGTATCTCATTTGGACACTCACAAATTTCGTCCTTATGATGAGAAATCCTGCTACAATACTCTGTTTCTGTTTCAGGTACCTTGAGGACAGGAAGAGCCACTACGAGCCTTCCGTGGGTACCACCGATGACGCAGTCAACATACCGGATGAACATGACTTCGTGCCGCACTTCCAGAGAGTCTCCATCTCCGGCGAGGACACCAGCGGGGTTAGTATTTGGAGTTGGGATGAACCCCTACAAAATGAGGAATCCATGCATGTGCATGAATATTTTAATCCTCCGATTCTAATACAAGCAACACTGCTGTACTGCATTTGCCAATAGCATGGGCACAAGTAAAGTTGGAGGTCAGCAGATTTTCTTGGATGGTTGTTAAACGAAGTGGGAACTATCACTAGAACTGTTTGTTCTTGATGATCTTAAAGTTTTGAACTTGCATTATTTGGTGTCAATGCAGACATATATCATTCAAATGTAATTTTTATAATTGAAGAATCATTCCTGGGCTTTTCCCTTGTCTGTTGTCATGGTATTCTGATGCTTCTTTTCTTCTACGTCTTCCATAATTCCTGGGCTTGTCCCTTGTCTGTTGTCATGTTATTCTTTCAAAAGGTGAGGCCAGTTGTGCTCTTAATTTGAAATCATTCCTGTGGGGTTGTAGTGTTCTAAGTTTGCTGTTATTTTTGTGTTCTCATTTTGTAGCCTTTCTTTGGTATTGTTAGTATTTTTTATACTATTTTTTCTTTTCAGTTTTGTGAGTGATTTTATTCTGATGCTTTTTTCTTCTACGTCTTCCATAATTCCAGGATCTTTTCCTTGTCTGTTGTCATGTTATTCTTTCAAAAGGTGAGGCCAGTTGTGCTCTTAATTTAAAATCATTCATGTAGGGTTGTGGTCTTCTAAGTTTGCTGTTCCTTTTGTGTTCTCATTTTGTAGCCTGATATAATTTAGATCCTCATTTCAATTATTTATTGCATATTTCAATATTTCAATCTTTTAAATATTGCTGTCTACTGTCAAACATTTAATAATTTCTGTCAAAATTTCATTTTCTATGATAAAATATTTAAGATTTTAAGAAGTATTTTAAATAAATTTTCTGTCATTTATACAATTTTATAAACATACCTATCAAATCAGTAATGATTACTGCAACGGTTTAGCTATTTTGCCCAAATGTCAGTTATCTACAAAATTATGTGCTGAATTTTAAATGTTATGTGTAAAAAATTTACAGATTACTGCACAATTTTCAATAGCAGTTAAAATTTTTAACATTACTGTTGTTATGTTATGTCATTATGTATATATCAAATTATGTCAAAATTGTGATTTGCAGTTATATGTAATTGATTTTAAATATATTGAAATGTTATAAAGCACCGCCAAAAGTACAATTGTTAATAAAATTTCAATTAAATTCAGTTATGACTGTCAAATCTTCAATTCTTTTTATCAAAACTTCAAAAATTAAAATTGAAATTTCAATTGTGCGTCAAAAATGCAATAATTACTGTCAAAATTTAAATTATAACGACATTTCATGATACCTATCAAAACAGGAATGATTACTGCAAAAGTTTATCAATTTTACTAAAATGTCCAAGTTATTTTAAAAATTATGTGCTGAATTTTAAATGTTATGTGTAAAATTTTTACAGATTACTGCACAATTTTCAATAGCAGTTAATTTTTTTAACATTACTGTTGTGATGTTATGTCGTTGTTTATATGTCAAGTTATGCCAAAATTGTGTTTACCAGTTATATGTACTTAGTTTAAAATATATTGAAATTTTATAAATCACTGCCAAAATTACAATTGTTAATAAAATGTCGGTTATGACTGTACAAATCTTCAATTCTTTTTATCAAAACTTCAAAGATTAATATTGAAATTTCAATTGTTAGCGTCAAAAATGCAATAATTACTGTCAAAATTTAAATTATACCGACATTTTATGTACTTGCTACTGACACTCTCAATTTTCTGTAAATTTTTTAGATAATACTGCCAAAATTTTAAAGATTACCGCCAAATTTTTATTATTTTGAATTAACGTTTTATTTATTACTGTTAGATATGTAATTGTTTACGTTAAAATTTCAATATATTTCTTAAAAACCGTATTATTATGTGGTTGTAAAGAATAATAACATATTTTCAATATCATTCAAGTTAAATGTCATTAGATTATTTCGTAGTCACTTATGTGCTTAGTATTAAATATATTGAAATTTTATAAATCACTTCCAAAATTACAATTGTTAATAAAATTTCAGTTATGACTGTCAAATCTTTAATTCGTTTTATCAAAACTTCAAAAATTAAAATTGAAATTTCAATTGTTAGCGTCAAAAATGCAATAATTACTGTCAAAATTGAAATTATACAGACATTTTATATACTTGTTACTGACACTTTAAATTTTCTGTAAAATTTTAGATAATGCTGCAAAAATTTTAAACATTACTGCCAATTTTTTTATATTTAGAATTAAGGTTTTATTTATTACTAATGTTAAAGTTAGAAACTAACGTACTTAACTTAACGTTAGGACTAACGAAATGTGTAATTCTTTACGTTAACATTTCAATATATGTTTCAAAAACTGTAGTATTATGTGATTATAAAGAATAATAACATATTATCAATATTATTCAAGTCAAATGTTATTGGATAACTTATCAAAATATGAAGTATTTCTATTAAAATTTTATTGCTTACTTTGAATTTTCCAACATTTCTGTAAACATTTCAATTATTTCGTTGATCAACTGTTAATTTATTGCAATTGATCAACTGTCAAGTTTTGAATTGCTTTTTCAACAATTAGTGATAAACTTTGAAAATTTCACTCACCCTGTCAAATATCATTGTCTAATAGTCAAAATATTAAAATTTCATTAATTTCTATTAATCTTTCTAATAGTTCGCAAAGTTGACAATTACTCTGTTAAATTTCATCGATAAATTGATAATTTTCCAATTATTTCTATATGAAATTTCAATTGTTCTGTCAACAATTAGTAATTAACTGTCAAAATTTCGCTTATCCTGTCAAATATAACTGACTAGCTGTCAGAATATTATTTATTTCTGTTAAACTTTCATTGTTTAATATAAATTTTCTAAAATTTCTGTAAACATTTCAATTTTTTCATTGATAAACTATCAATTTATCGATGATTTTTATTTGATCAATTGTTTTATAAAATATCATTGGCTAACTGTCAAAACATGAAGTATTTCTATTAATATGTCATTGTATACTGTCAATATTGCAAATATTTCTCTAAAAAGTCAACTATTCTGTCAAATTTCATGATCAACTGACAAATAATCAATCACAATTTCACTTATGATGTCAAATATCACTAACTAACTTTCAAATTTGTAGTTTTTCTATTCAATTTTCATTGTTTACTATCAATTTTTCAATGTTTCTATAAAAAGTTCGTTTATTTCGTTGCTCAACTGATAAATTAGCAGTTATTTTTTTGTCAAATTGTAATTGTTGTATCAACAATCAAAATTTTACTAATTATGTGAAATATCATTGGCTAACTATGAAAATAGGAAGTATTTCTGTTAAAATTTCATTGTTTACTAGCAAATTTCAAACATTTCGGTAAAAATTTAAATTATTTTGTTGATAAACTGTCAATTTATCATTATTTTTATGTGATATTGCAATTGTTCCATCAGCTATCAAAATTCAGTTATTCTGTCAAATATTATTGGCTAACTATCAAAATATGAAGTGTTTCTATTAAAAGTTCATTGTTTAGTGTCAGTCTTTCAAACATCACTGTAAAATTTTTAATTATTTTGTTGATCAACTGATATTCGATCAAATTTCATTGACTTACTGTCAAAATATGAAGTATTTTTATTAATATGTCATTGTTTACTAACAATTTTCAAATATTTCTGAAAAAAAATCAATTATTTCGTTGATTAACTGTCAATTTATCATTATTTTTATGTGAAATTGCAATTGTTCTATTAAGTATCAAAAATTCACGTATTCTGTCAAATATTATTGGCTAACTGTCAAAATATGAAGTATTTCTATTAAAATTTCATTGTTCACTCTCAATTTTCAAATATTTCTATAAAACGTTTAATGATTTCGTTAATCAACTGTCAATTTATCAATTATTTTTTTGTGAAATTGCAACTGTATTCTTAACTATGAAAATTTCACAAATTCTGTCAAATATCATTGGCTAACTGTCAAAGTATGACGTTTTTCTAATAAAATTTCATTGTTTACTGTCAAACTTTCAAATATTTCTGTAAAAATGTTAACTATTCTGTAAATGTCATTAATCAACTGTCAAATTTTCAATTGCTTTTTGAACAATCAGGGACAAACTTTCAAAATTTCACTCACCCTGTCAATTGTCAATTCATCAATAATTTTTTGGTGAAATTGCAATTGTATTATCAACTATGAAAATTTCACAAATTCTGTCAAATATCATTGGCTAAATGTCAAAGTATGAAGTTTTTCTATTAAAATTTCATTGTTTACTGTCAAACTTTCAAATATTTCTGTAAAAATGTTAACTATTCTGTCAATGTCATTAATCAACTGTCAAATTTTCAATTGCTCTTTGAACAATCAGGGACAAACTTTCAAAATTTCACTCACCCTGTCAAATATCATTGTTACTAGTCAAAATGTTAAAATTTCATTGTTTACTATCAATTTTTGAATGTTTCTATAAAAAGTTCAATTATTTCGTTGATAAACTGTCGATTTAGCAATTATTTTTATGTGAAATTGCAATTGATCTTTCAACTATCAAAATTTCAGTTATTCTGTCACTTATTTCGTTGATCAACTGTCAATTTATCAATTATTTTTATGTCAAATTGCAACTGTTCTGTCAAGTATCACAATTTCACTTATTCTGTCAAATATCATTAGCTAACTGTCAAAATTTGAAGTATTTCCATTAAAATTTCATGTTTACTATCAATTTTCAAATGTTTCTCAAATGTGCTCCTATTTTGAAATCATTCCTGTGGCGTTGTAGTGTTCTAAGCTTGCTGTTCTTTTTGTGTTCTCTTTTGTAGCCTTTCTTTCGTATTTTTATTTTTGACTATATCCTGTTGTGTTCTTATTTTGAAGACCTACCTATGGAATTCTACATTGAAGTATTCCTCATACACCCTTCGTGGGGTGTCAATTTGTAGTACTCCTGTGGCAAAATTACTTTGCAGTCCTTTTTGTGATCTTTCTCTTATTGGGCTTTACATGTAATGTAACTCTTGCAATGTTATTCTTTGCACTTCCTATGATGTTTCTCTACTTCTTATGACTTTCCTTGTATGGTAGCTCTTGCATTGTTATTCTTTGGTGATAATTTGTGTAGTCTTGCAATGTTATTCTTTGCAGTCCTTTTTGTGATGTTTGTCTTATTAGGATTTACATGTAATGTAGCTCTTGCAATGTTATTCTTTGCAGTCCTTTTGTGATGTTTGTCTTATTGGGGTTTACATGTAATGTAGCTCTTGCAATCTTATTCTTTGTAGTCCTTTTTTTGATGTTTGTCTTATTGGGCTTTACATGTATCTCTATCATTGCTCTTGCAATGTTATTCTTTGCAGTCCTTATGATGTTTGTCTACTTCTTTTGACTTTCCTTGTTCGGTAGCTCTTGCAATGTTATTCTTTGCAGTCCTTTTTGTGATGTTTGTCTCATTGGGCTTTACATGTAATGTAGCTCTTACAATGTTATTATTTGCAGTCCTTTTTTTGATGTTTGTCTTATTGGGCTTTACATGTATCTCTATCATTGCTCTTCCAATGTTATTCTTTGCAGTCCTTATGATGTTTGTCTACTTCTTTTGACTTTCCTTGTTCGGTAGCTCTTGCAATGTTATTCTTTGCAGTCCTTTTTGTGATGTTTGTCTCATTGAGTTTTACATGTAATGTAGCTCTTACAATGTTTTGCACTCCCTATGATGTTTCTCTACTTCTTTTGACTTTCCTTGTACGGTATCTCTTGCATTGTTATTCTTTGGTGATAATTTGTGTAGTCTACTTGTTTCTTTTGACTTTCTTTATGGGGTAGCTCTTGCAATGTTATTCTTTTTGATAATTTCTGTTTGTCTACGTGTTTTGCAATCATTCCCATAGTGTTATGATCTAGTCTTCCTCCCCCCGGCGTTCCTCTTTTGCGGTCCCCGTCTTCAGGACCGCGAGGGCAAGGGTCATATTCTTGAATCTAGTGTGGTCCGCAGGTGCCCCTGGAGGACTTGGAGAGGGCCTCCAAGCTGCTGGTCGAGGCCCTGAAGATCAGGCAGAGGTACATGAAGATGTCCTACCAGTCGTTCGCAGCCACCACGGCGAGGTTCCTCAACCCTGACGGCGAGAACGTGGTGCACCACGACGACAAGCAGACGATCGAGGGTAAGACACTTTAGACGTGCGACATCTGGTGTATATCCGTGCCGTTTTCTCTTTATCTTTATCCTTATATTATTAATCAGATTTTGGTTCACAGTAGGTGTTGTTCGGTGTGTTTTGTTTGCATGAGGATGGGTGTACGAACGGGGCTCTTCCAAAGCAAAATAATTAGCAGGAGATTCCAATGAATTTGGCCAAACTCTAATTAAGATAGCTTTCATGAAGAACTACAAAAATACAAGAGATTCATAGATTTCCTACGAATTAGAGAAACATTTTGTGATTTTTTTCAATTGGTGACAAATTTTGTCTCATAGTTGACAAATTTTGAACGATTGGTGACAGATTTTGTTTCATTGGAGATGGATTTTTTTCAATTGGTGACTACAAAGTCACCAATGCAGTACTTTGTAGCAGTACTATAAAATCAGTACTGCTGATAAATACTGTTTCACATACATTGGCATGGAACAACATTTCACACCAATCTTGCACCAAAATCTTTTGCAAAGGAACACAGGATGTTTAATAAATTTTTGGTGTAAAAATTGGTGTCAAATGTTGTCCCATGGTATCACATTTTATTCAATTGGTGACAAATTTTGTCTCATAGTTGACAAATTTTGAATGATTGATAGTATTGATATTTTGCTTTGGAACGAGTGTCCACTTCACTGGGCGTCCTCCTCTCCTGGTGTCTACTTTCGTATTGTCAGGACGAGGAGGTTTTGCGGAGAGGACGATGCCCACGTGGGTCTGTTTGGTGTGCTGACTGTGCCCCATCCGAAGGACTTAGTTATCCAGCTTGTGCATGTGGTAGAGATGGCAAGCAGTGAGAAAAGACCGAGCTATGTCGATTTCCTACTGAAGCGGTGCAGCAGCGATGCCTCATTGAACTGTATCTTGCAAAACCTCCCTGCAGGTAAAGCACGCAGAAGAGTAGTTAGTGTGTCGCACGCCACGCGTTACTTTTTGTTTTGATTTTGTTTTACACCAAACACCCATCAACTACCCAAAACCGACGGTTGTCGACAAGCAAATGCTCGAAGATAAAGCTAAAAATAGGAGAGAAGCAAGAATTTATTGTATTATTAGCGAGAATTGTTATTTCTATTAATTGGGCCAACAAATATTCAAAAAAGTAAGAAAAAAATTGGTGCGAAACTCGTACATTTAGATATTTTTGGAAAAACCATTATCAACGGATTAGCAACAATCTTAAGACAATTTATTGTTTGCAGACAAATTTGAACGAAGATTTTTTTACTTTATTTCTTGTAAACAAATACCAAATGGTTTATAAAAAAAAAAAAAAAAATCACAAAAATCAAAAATCAACAAAGTTGCCATGAGAAAAAACTGGGCAGATATAACATAAAAGTATGTATGATATGGGAAAGGATTATTCTCTTGTACTTCCTTAATATTTTATTAATTTCCATTTGCAAATGAAAAAATTATCCTTACTTAAAAATTTTGCTAAATCAATAATAAAAAAATGAATAAATACTAATTAATATAAATATCATATTAATAAAACATCGTACCCCATGGGGTCGATAGCCTAATAAAGATTGTTTATATATATATATATATATATATATATATATATATATATATATATATATATAAAATATCGTTAAAATTCTTTATCGTGACTTCTTTGAGGACATGTTAGTAGAGTAAGAATAAGTACTTACATCGAATTTTCTGCCGACTCTACCGAAAATTTACATTGAAAAATGAAATTTGAACAGAAACAAATAACATTTTGTTAGTAAATCAGTTATATTTGGCAGGATAAATGAAATTTTTACACATTTCACATATACATAATTGATAAATTGACAGTTGATCGACAAAAAAATTGAACCTTTTATTTAGATAGAAAAATTAGAATTAGAAAAATTTGCAAATGAAAATTAATAAAACATTAAGCAAATACAAGAGAACAATCATTTGCCATATTATAATCAAAAAACCCTTAATATGATACATATAACTGATAACAGTATGTCTTAGATTAATTACAAATCTGTCATTAATTGTCAAATCTGAGAGAATTTATGAATGTGAAATTAAAAAGAAGGAAATTAAGCATACGTAATATTTTTCATGGCACGCTTTGATGAAAGATTTTTTGAATCACATGTTATAATAAACAAGCAATCTGGAATTCTCCAATGATTAGCAAAACACACCAGAAAGTTTTATAAATCGCTTTGTAATTATTCTGTCAACTCTCATTGACTCTCAAATGTCGATATTTCACTTATTTTCTCACATATCATTGACTATCAGTTAAAACGTTATTTATTTCTCTTAAAATATCGTTGTTTACTAACAATTGTCATTCATTTCTCTAAAAATTTCAATTATTTCGTTGACCAACTGTCAATTTAACAATTATTTGTATGTGAAATTGCAATTGTTCTATCAACTATCAAAATTTCACTTATTCTGGCAAATGTCATTAGCTAACTGTCAAAATATGAAGTATTTCTATTAAAATTTCATTGTTTACTACCAATTTTTAAATATTGCTGTAAAAATTTTAATTGTTTCGTTGATCCACTGATATTCAGTCAAATATTATTGGCTAACTGGCAAAATATGAAGTATATCCATTAATATGTCATTTTTTATTATCAATTTTTAATATTTCTGTAAAAAATTCAATTATTTCATTGATCAACTCTCTATTTATCGATTATTTGTATGTGAAATTGCAATTGTATTATCAACTATCAAAATTTCACTTATTCTGGAAAATATCATTGGCTAACTGTCAAAATAAAGAAGTATTTCTACTAAAATTTCATTGCTTACTATCAATTTTCAAACATTGCTGTAAAAACTTCAATTGTTTCGTTGATCAACTGATAATCGGTCAAATATCATTGACTATCTGTCAAAATAGAAATATAAGGTATTTCTATTAATATGTCATTGTTTACTATGCATTTTCTAATAGTTGTGATCAACTATCGACTTATCAATTATTTTTATGTGAAATTGCAATTGTTGTATCAATTATCAAAACTTCACTCATTCTGTCAAATATCATTGGGTAACTGTCAAAATATGAAGTATTTCTATTAAAATGTCATTGTTTACTATCAATATTGACATGTTTCAGCAAAATATTCAATTATTTCGTCGATCAATTTTTATGTGAACTTGCAATTGTACTATCAAATAACATAGGCTAACTGTAAAAATATGAAGTATTTCTATTAATATGTCATGATCTACTGTCAATCTATCAAATATTTCTCTAAAAAGTCAACTATTCTGTCAAATTTCTTGATCAACTGTCAAATTTTCTTAAAATTTCTCTCAATGTCATTAACTTATAGTCAAAATGATAAAATTTCATCAATCTTTCAAATATTTCGCAAACATGGCAATTATTCTGTTAAATTTCATTGATCTGTCGCGTTAATAATATAAACGACATGTAAATTGTATATTAAAAGTATATGTTACATTTGTGTAATATAATAACAGTTGTAAAACTCAATGTTTGTTGATCAATATCTATATTCTTTTCACTATAGCAACTGCCCAACGCATGCTGCCATAATATAATATGGTGTGCACCACCACACTACCCTCCCCCAGAAAAAGCACAAGTATAAAACTGGTAAGTGTGCCTCAAATGACAAAATAGTTGCCTCGAGTGGCATGATTACTGCCTCGAGTGGCATGATAATTGCCTCGAATGGCAGTAGTTGCCTCGAGTAGCAAAAGTAGTTGCCTCGAGTGGCAAAAGTAGTTGCCTCGAGTGGCAAAAGTAGTTGCCTCGAGTGGCAAAAGTAGTTGCCTCGAGTGGCAAAAGTAGTTGCCTCGAGTGGCAAAAGTAGTTGCCTTGAGTGGCATGATAATTGCCTCGAGTGGCAAAAGTAGTTGCCTCGAGTGGCAAAAGTAGTTGCCTCGAGTAGCAAAAGTAGTTGCCTCGAATGGCAAAGTAGTTGTCTCGAGTGACAAAAGAAAGGGGCAAGTTTAATTGAAAAAAAATGAGGGAAATAAATTTTGCTCGGATAGCATGTGCGTATCCGTCAAAATAGCGTTATCCTTGCGTTGATAATGACATTATAATATGGGAAATGTCAAGTGTTGAATGAAATTGAAGTGAATAATTAATGAAAAAAAAGAAAAAAATCCAAATTGGATATGTGCTTTTAACTGAAAGGTGGTAGGGCAGCGCTGTGGTCATAAAGTTACAAAATTTTGAATACGGTCGAAATAGAAGGAAATAATATCAGCTCCTGTTCTTGGTAACGTTCGATCTGGCCCCAGGCCGTGACTGCTGCCTGTGTTGCTGAGGCTGCTGCTGGGACATTACGTGAGTCTACTGCTGCAATTGCCGGTTCTCCGTTGCTGTTGCTGCATAATTTGCGGATGCTGTTCCTGTGATCCTGTGGCTTAACTGGAGGTGATAGTGCACCGCGTCGACGAACAGCCAAAGCAGGGCGTCCCACGGCGACGGAAGTCCAAAATAGGGAGTCCCATGGAGACGATACGCGTTCAAAGAAATGTAGTACTGAAGGAAACAAAGGGGCACAACCAGCGGGCGTCACGTGTCTGAATAATGTCGAGGATCACCAATTATGGACTGGTCAAGGAAATGGGCAAAATCCAGCTAGATGCAGTCCTGGTCCTGGCCTGGCGTTCGATCAGGTCCAGGGAAGTTCAGCTTCTCGGTGACGTTGTTCGTAAGGGCGAACTAGCGTTATAACCGCGTTCCAAGGGCTTGTCACCAAAGGAATAGTATTGGACGCGAACTGGTCCGGTTGAAGCTGTCTCGAGATTCTGCGTGATCTTCATTTTAGGGGTCACCACTTGTCGATCACGTCGGGGTCACCACTTGTCGCGTTAATAATATAAACGACATGTAAATTGTATATTAAAAGTATATGTTACATTTGTGTAATATAATAACAGTTGTAAAACTCAATGTTTGTTGATCAATATCTATATTCTTTTCACTATAGCAACTGCCCAACGCATGCTGCCATAATATAATATGGTGTGCACCACCACAGATCAATTGACAATTCTTCAATTGTTTCTGTATGAAATTTCAATTGTTTTGACAACAATTGTTAATTAACTGTTAAAATTTCACTTATCCTGTCAAATATAACTGACATATTATTTATTTCTGTTAAAATGTTATAGTTTACTATCAATATTCAAATGTTTCTAAAAAAATAAACAGTTTTTTTCGTTGATCAACTGTCAATTTGTCAATTATTTATATGTGAAATTGTAATTTTTCTATTAACTATAAAATTTTCACTTATTCTGTCAAATATCATTAGGCTAACTGCAAAATACGAAGGTATTCTATTAAAATTTCCTTGTTTGCTATTAATCTTTCTGATATTTCAGTAAAAATGTCAACTATTCTGTCAAATTTCATTGATCAACTGTCAAATATTCAATTACTCTTGCAACAATCAGCGACTAACTCTCAAAAA
This sequence comes from Othius punctulatus, assembly GCA_951805005.1. Classification (NCBI taxonomy): domain Eukaryota; kingdom Metazoa; phylum Arthropoda; class Insecta; order Coleoptera; family Staphylinidae; genus Othius; species Othius punctulatus. The sequence goes on along the minus strand of OX638139.1, from coordinate 4,500,365 downwards.
CGTCACTTACCCTCACAAATGTCATTGACTAATAGTCAAAATGTTAAAATTACATCAATCTTTCAAATATTTCGCAAACATGACAATTATTCTGTTAAATTTTATCGATGAATTGACAATTCTTCAATTGTTTCTGTACGAAATTTTAATTATTTTGACAATTGTTAATTAACTCAAAAAGTCACTTATTCTGCCAAATATAATTGACTAACTGACAACATGTTATTTATTTCTGTTAAAATGTTATTGTTTAGTATCAATATTCAAATATTTCTAGAAAAATAAAAAGTTTATGTTTTTCGTTGATCAACTGTCAATTTATCAATTATTTATATGTGAAATTGCAATTGTTCTACTAACTTTTCACTAATTCTGTCAAATATCATTGGCTAACTGTCAAAATATGAAGTATTTCTATAAAAATTTCAACCATTCTGTCATAATTTTATCGCCCTGTCAAATATCATTGACTGACGGTTAAAATGTTATAATTTCATTGTTTACTGTCAATCTTTCTAATATTTTGCAAAAATTACAATTATTCTATCAAATTTCATGGATCAACTGTTAATTTTTCATTTCTCTATGAAATTTCAATTGTTGTGGCAACAATTATTAATTAAGTGTAAAAATTTCACTTATCCTGTATAATATCATTAGCTAACTGTCAAAATTTGACGTATTTCTTTGAAAATTTCGTTCTTAACTACCAATTTAACAAAAATTTCTGTACAAATTTGTATTATTTCATTGTTGAACTGTTAATATATCAATTATTTTTATGTGTAATTACAATTGTTCTATCAACTATGAAAATTTCACTTATTCTGATAAATATCATTGGCTAACTGTCAACATATAAAGTATTTCTATTAAAGATTCATTGTTTACTGTCAGTCTTTCAAATATTCTGTCAAATTTCATTGATCAACTGGCAAATTTTCAATTGCCTTTTCAACAATCAGTTTCAAACTTTCAAAATTTCACTCACCCTGTCAAATATCATTGTCTAATAGTCAAAATATTTTTTTTTATTTCCTATCAATCTTTCTAATATTTCGCAAATACGACTAATACTCTGTAAAATTTCATTGATAAATTGATAATTTTTCAATTATTTCTGTATGAAATTTAAAATGTTCCGATAACAATTAGTAATTAACTGTCAAAATTTCGCTTATCCTGTCAAATATAACTGACTAACTGTCAGAATGTAATTTATTTCTGTTAAAATTTCATTGTTTACTATAAATTTTCAAAAATTTCTGTAAAAATTTCAATTATTTCGTTGATGAACTGTCAATTTATCAATTATTTTTATGTGATCAATTGTTCTATCAAATATCATTGGCTAACTGTCAAAATGTGAAGTATTTCTATGTTTCATTGTTTACTGTCAATCTTTCAAATATTTCTCTAAAAAGTCAACTATTCTGTGCAATTTCTTGATCATCTGTCAAATTTTCAATTACTCTTGCAAAACAATCAGTGACTAACTTTCAAAATTTCACTCACCCTCTCAAATGTCATTGACTAATAGTCAAAATGTTAAAATTTCATCAATATTTCAAATATTTCGCAAACATGACAATTATTCTGTCAAATTTCATCGATCAATGGACAATTTTTTAATTGTTTCTGTATGAAATTTCAATTTTTTCGTCAATAATTATTAATTAACTGTTGAAATTTCACTTATGCTGCCAAATATAACTGACAAAATGTTATTTATTTCTGTTAAAATTTATTGTTTACTATCAATTTTCAAATATTTTTGTATAAAAACTTCAATTATTTCGTAGATCAACTGTCAATTTATCAATTATTTATGTGTGAAATTGCAACTGTTCTATCAGCTACAAAATTTTCACTTATTCTGTCAAATATCATTAACTAACTGTCAAAATATTTTTATTAAAATTTCATTGTTTACTATCAATCTTTCAGACATTTCAGTAAAAATGTAATGTAAAAACTAGTCTGTCAAATTTCGTTGATCAGCTGTCAAATATTCAATTACTGTTTCAACATTCAGTGACTAACTTGCAAAATTTCACCCCTGTCAAATATCATTGACTAATAGTCAAAACGTTAAAATTTCATAGTTTACAATCAATCTTCCTAATATTTCGCAAAAATGACAATTATTCTGTCAAATTTCTTTGATTAATTGTCAATTTTTCAATTATTTCTGCATGAAATTTCAATTGTTTTGTCAATAATTATAATCAAATATATTTGATTAACTGTCAAAATGTTATTTCTTTCTGCGAAAATTTCATTTTTCAATGTCAATTTTCAATAGAGGATGCAGACACTTCGATATAAGTATTCTTTATAAACAAATCCCCAAAGAAGTAACGATAAAGAAGAAACATATATTTTTTGCATTTAATTAAATACTCAAAAAATAGTAACGGACATTTTATTCATTGCACAAATACTGAAAGAAATATCAGAAGCTGAAGAACATTATATTTATTTTTGGTGAACAAATACAATATGCTCAATATAGTACACAATGTATGCCTCAAAATAAAGAGTGGAGCCAAACACAAAAACCGATTTTTTATCGTCAAAAAAGATATATAAGAAGTAGTAACAAATTGAGTAAAGGCAAGATTTTTTTAATACTCAAAAAAGAATAACGAAAATTTTGTTGTTGAACAAATTCTGAAAGTAGCAGCAGCTTAAGAAAATTATATTTATTGTTGGTAAATAAATTCTTCAAAATGAAGAGAGGAACAAAAAAAATACGATGATTTGTCAATTGTTGGCAAACCAATACAAAAAGTATGCCTCAAAATGAATAGTGGAGAAAAACTGATGTATTATCGTCAACAATTTTTAAAGAAGTAGCAACAAAGGTATAGTAAAGGCAGTTTTTTTAATATAAAGACACTTACACAGTGTCATTATACTTAATCTTCAAACACACATAGATTTATGTCTCCATCACAAGAAATAATAATCATAAAAATAAAACTTTTCTGCATTTGCGTTTTGTCGACAACCGTTTCGGTACAACAGCATCCATCATGAGGAATAAAGACCCATAAGACAGGTGATGCATGACCTCATTTTGCTCGAAGACTTATTTGAGGATTTGAGGTTTGAAGAGCGTGCGACAGCAATTTTAGAGCCGAAAAACACCCGAAGCAAAGGAAACACAAAATTTCGAACCATACATTGAACAAAAACATTGCATACATACAATGTAGCTGATTTATTAATAGTTAGTGAATCAATATTTTTTATTTTTTTATAATATTTTTAAAGCCTACAGAATGAAAAGCTTTTTTGTTTTGATACTAATCAATTGCAGCGAGTTATACATAACTTAATAATCAATTGAAGACGGAAAGTTTTAAAGGTTTGCAAAATCCCATCATCCAAAGAATCAAATTTTGAAATATTTCGTTCTCTACAGATTAATTCTTCTATTGCATATTTATTATTAGACTAAAATATAATATTGCCCAATAATTTTCTTGACCTAAACAATTTCTTTATACATAGGATCTTGTAATTAGGCAATCAAGTAATTTTCTTGATCTAAACAATTTCTTTATACACAGGATCTTGTAATTAGGCAATCAATAAATAACATTGTAAATAAAAAAATTAAATAACTTGCTATGTTTTTACCACAATATACCACATTAACCACATTTGATTTTTACCACATATAAACTATATCAATAAACTATTACTTTGATTATTGAAATTGTGGTAAAACATACACTGTGTATAAGCCAAATGGAATAAATTCGATAATAAATAAATGGGGGCGTGTTCGAAAAAACGCTCGGACACGTCGATTGTTATTTTTAGTTACGCATTTTTTCCAACAAAAACTTTTTATACAGGGTGTGTCATGTGACCGTGGCCAATACCAACTTTCTTATTTTAAATGCAACACCTGGTATATTATTCAATTTTTGGATTCTTCAGAAAATTCTAGACTTATTTCATGTACAATATCCTATACCTATCTTCAACTGTTTCGGAAATATTAAGTGTTTTCAGATTTATTGCAAAAATTAACATTAAAAAAAGAAAATTATTTGATTACAGAAATTCGTTACAACACACTCAAAAACTAATAAGTTATACTGTTTATTTCTTGATAATGTAAAAAAAAAAAAAAAAACAATAAATTTCAATGGAGGAGATGTTCAAAATGCTCGCCGTGAACGTCTTGGCAACATCCTAATCTTAAATAGAAATTTCTTCTAACGTTACTCAACATCTCAGGCGTGACCGATCTAATCGCAAGCATTATTCGTCTTCTTAAGTCAGCTAAGTCGAGGGGTTTAGTTTTGTATACAATACTTTTGACATATCCCCATAAGAAGAAGTCTAATGACGTCAGATCAGGGGATCGTGCTGGCCATTCCATCGATCCTCGCCTCCCTATCCACCGATTTGGAAATATTCGGTAGAGGTAGTACACTTAATATTTCCGAAACAGTTGAAGATAGGTATAGGACATTGTACATGACATATGTCTAGAATTTTCTGAAGAATCCAAAAATTGAATAATATACCAGGTGTTGCATTTAAAATAAGAAAGTTGGTATTGGCCACAGTCACATGACACACCCTGTATAAAATGTTTTTGTTGAAAAAAATGCGCAACTAAAAATAACAATCGACGTGTCCGAGCGTTTTTTCGAACACGCCCCCATTTATTTATTATTGAATTTATTCCATTTGGCTGATACACCCTGTATAATAAATAGCTATTTATTTTATGTAGAATATCACTTTCAGTATATTTTTTATTTAACAGTTTACTTTATTACTAATAATAAAAGAGGAACCGACGATTCTAAGAAAGTTGGAAACCCCCGTATAACTATACTAGGGTTTCTCCCTCTTAGATTCTTCGGTTATTACGACCCTTGGGACAATATTTTTTTGAGGTGCTAAAATTTAATTTTTATTAAATTATTATACGGATTTTGAACAATATTAAGTCGAGTTTAGGACATTGCACCTTTTCGATCTTTCCATCTCCAATTGATAGTCATCAATATAATCACAACCAATTTAATAACTAGTCACAGTAAGTTCACACACACAAAAAAACCACAACATCGCTGTTTCCCCAAACACTTGCACACTTCTTATAACAGCACTGTGTTCCATACGGACATGTAGCTTCGAACTAATCTAGTCGAACAAACATTCTGTGTGACTCTGTATATAATGTGTATATAAATTAGCAATGGACCGAGGATTGTTACTTCACAAGCAAACTATTTTTAAGAGCAACAGTGGAGTTCAAGGTGTGTGTTAAGCTTAAACCTTAAGCTTAAACTTAATAGTATTTTTAGTAGTAATGTGATGCGCACAAAAAAGTTAAAATACTTAATAATAGATAAAAATAATTGATATAATCGATTATGAAAATCATTCGAAGAAAACATCATCTTCAAAAATCAACTTATTATTCAAATAAAACACAGAATTATAATTTTTTTCAAGTTGTTTAGTACTTTGGTTGGGTGGTTTATTTATTATTTGCATATTGTTTGTTCGGATAAATTTCGCCTTTTTTGCGCCTATGGTCGGCCAATTGTCGGGAACTGACGAGAGCGCAGGCCCGATCTTAAGCCTGCTCGAAAAGAGTGGACACGCCAGAGTCGTTCGAAAACGGTGCCACGGAACCCGTGCCGTCATCCCCTGAGCAGCCTACCAGAGGGTAAGTCAGAACCCCATTTCGCCGACCACTTTAACGCCCACGCCGCGCTCACAGCAAGAAATTTTATCATCATAGTTAAAATATACAGTCCATTTAAACCCACCCGATTTATTAACACAAGTAATATAATCGAATAATATATAGTACGTATCAAATTAAACCACGCAATTCGCCATTTCCATCCACCAGATGGCAAATATCTTTCTTTAGCAAACAGTAAAAAACACAACTCTGCCAACTGCGTAATAATTTTTTTATTTCTAAGCTGAGATATTTTATTTAGGGTAAAATAAAATTAAATAAATCTGGCGACTAAGCCAACATTTAGAACAGGTATCTGTAATATCGAACTATTGTCATGTCGTTACTGTCAATGTCATTAGTTAATTTTCAAGATTTATAATAAATCAGTGTTACTTGTATGTCTTACTTGGAATTGATTCAACAATTTACAAAAACCAAACTCATTTTTGTAAATTTATTCAAGCCATAATTACTAATATTCACATTTTTTGCAAATAAATTAAAGAACGTGAAGATGAAATATCACCGAAATGTACTTTGAAAATGTAAATTATAATTCTTATCAATTTAATATACTCGTAATTGAGGTATAATCACCGTTTTTGTATTTTCATAACCGATTATCACAAAAAATCACAACATTTTTAAGAGAATTGAATTTATTCTGCTATAAAATCATATGCAACACTTTATATTTATAGGTAATTTATATACCTACAGGTAATTTTAAACGCACTTATACGAATAACGTAATTTTCAGTATTCTCACTTTATTTGATTAACGTATTTATTTAGTTTCTATAATTTTTTGAAAGCACATTTTTGTACTTTCATATGTACAAAAATTATTTTAATTCATCACATAATTTTTTTAGAAGAATTGAATTTATTCTGCTATAAAATCATATGCAACACTTTATACTTATAGGTAATTTATATACCTACAGGTGATTTTAAACGCACTTATCCCAATAACGTAATTTTTGTTATTCTCACTTTACTTGAGTATATCTTTAGTTTCTATAATTTTTGAAAGCATATAATATTGGATGAAAAACTTGAACTTTTTCCACTCTGTACGTAAAATATATTTTTAATTTTTATATCATAGTTAAAAATACGTTTAGAATTTAGGTGCACAAATGCATTAATTAGAAACTAATTGCAGTAAGGTTATTGTTATAAATTCATTACAGACCAGCAGCACCACTATTGCATTATTAACGAAGACTATTTACACAGCCAGACACACACCTGTTAGTCTTAATATAAGAATATAGAATTCAGAATATAGAATTAGACTTTAGAATATAAGTCTTAATATAAGATCGAAATTGCAAACAATTGCCAAACGTGAACAATTTTTATCAAGTTATATAATAGTTATATATAAAATGCGAAACTTTCGCTGAAATATTTCTTTAAAGTCTGTTAACAACAGCTCAATTAAAAAAAAGGGAAACGTCAATAAAAATGAAGTTATTTTTCAATTTTGTTATAGTTTGAAATTGGTTTTTAGAAATATAATACAATAATGGGCGATATTAATAATTATTACGTATATTATTTATTACCCATGTATCTAATTAAAAAGGATATTGATTAAATTTTTTGAATTGTGACTATTATTTGGCAAATACTTAAAACCAAATTTACGTTGGGAAAATTTTCATTTCCCTTTTTTTTTAATTTAGCTGTATAATGAACATTTATTTTCATATTCACATTTCATATTTTTATACTAAACAATAAATTTTTATTCCAATTTGAGTTAGTTACTTATGCCAGATCTACATGTAAAACAATTTCATCAAGTTAGAACTAAAATGAATTGAAAATTCAATCGTGCTACTATAAAATATGAATATTTCGCCGAAATGTTTCTTGAAGTCTATTACCTAGACTTTCTATGAAGTCAATTAACATAGAATATGCATAAGAATATGCATTTTTCTATAATTAACAATTAAAATTTATTCCAATTTGTGTTAGTTAACAGATAATAGAGGATATAAATACCCAAAACATAATAAATACAAAAGCTCGCAAAAATTGAAGGCTAGTAGTGCAACTTAGAGGGTTCTGGGACAGATTTGACAGTCGAAGGTCATTTGTTTTCACCAGCCATCTTGTCGTTTTTGACATTATATAGCCAGGACCTTCAGTGTTGCCCTACTAGCGTACATTCCAGATGACTGCATCACTTAATTACATAAATCTTTCACGAGTGACTAACATTAATACACCAAAGTAAAAAAAAACAACCAATCCTGCAGTCATCTGAATTATTTATTACAGAGATATTATAGAGATATTAATACTTCAGTCATCAATATATTTAATAAGTATTGAATTTATGCACTCTCAGAATAGAGTGAATAAGTAGCAATTTAAATTTTCACAAACGTGAACTATAAATTGCATATTTTCAATGTGCATTTGGGAATTATTTCCTGGGACAATTGGAGACTAGTTTCGATCTTATTAGATCTCATCAGTCCAATATAGTCAGTTACGTATCAATATATTTAATTCAATAATTTAATTCAATTAAAAAGTTACAATCCATTTAATTCAATAATTTAATTCAATTAAAAAATTACAATCATCATCACCCAAAAGGGTAAAAGAGAAAAAGATTAAGAAAGAAAGAAAGAAGAAAAAATTACAATTCAATTCCATTCAATAGTTTTAATATCTGTGATTGCAGAACTGTTCAAATGAGCTACGATCCTTTCTTAAAAACCACTGGCGAACAAAAAAAAAACCACATTCTAATGTACATACACATCATTTCATAGAAGAAAAGAAAATAGTAGCAACTAGTAGAACGATGGTTCTATGAGTTTGCCATAAGTTTTGTCAGCCCAACACAAGGACATACTCAGTTATCCATCGTGTTAACATTAACACATAGTCATCTGGTTCAGTGCTCCAGAACCCCCAGGTTCAGTGCTCCAGAACCCCCATTTGTACACTACTACCAGGCACACAATGAGTCCGTATCTACATTCGCGTATTTCAACGCCATAAAACTAATCCTCCACTCTCTTGAGTGACTTACACAACGATATAACAGACATTGCAACACCAAAACATTAAAACCCAATTTTCTACAGAATTAGAGCACTGGTACTCGTAACAGTGCGTAACTCCAGTCATCAATTTTCAGACAGTCGCCGTCCAGTTAATCTTGGCGCATCAAATTTAACATCTCTCTTGTTCAGTCTGTTGTCAATTTAACATCTTGTTAACATTCGCACATCACATTTAAAGTCCCAAGGTGACTTCTTGTCCAGGAGCCTCACTGTTACGCTACTAGCGCGCTCCCAAGAAGACGTCTGCGTTTAACCACGACTAACCTTCTTCCTCTCGTTGAAGAGCATGGAATCCACCCACCGTCGGGCAGCGCCAACCCCTGGGAGATGGCCGACACCCCCGACGGAGACATGGTGTTCGCCCCACAGGGAGGCGTCTTCCACGTCTACGCCAACGAGGCGGCCCTCGAGGAGAACAAGGCCTGCGACTACCCCTACCCGGACCTGGACACCTTCGTCAGCGACATGATCAACATGTGCAACATGATAGCCGACGGACCATTGTAAGTACACCTCCTCGTACAGTACTCCCCAGAAGAGCTGACAATGAGTTTGTAACGTAACAAATTAGGCGCACAGCGGTGGTTGCGCGGTTGCCTACGATAGCACCCTGTCGCGATAACTAATTCAATACCCCCTCCTAATATCAGTTGCTCCATTGTAACGTTACAAATTAGGCGCACAGCGGTGGTTGCGCGGTTGCCTACGATAGCACCCTGTCGCGATAACTAATTCAATACCCCCTCCTAATATCAGATGCTCCATACTCTCATCGCTCCAAAACGCGATCCTTTGTTCGAAAAATGTCAGTTTTTCTCAGGACTCCTGTACCTTTTCTCGTACTTATTTGTATCATTCTAATTTTTCTTTTTAGGAAGTCGTTCTGCTATCGTCGCCTGAGCTACCTATCGTCCAAGTTCCAGCTGCACGTGCTGCTCAACGAGCTGCGCGAGCTGGCCTCGCAGAAGGCGGTGCCCCACAGGGACTTCTACAACATCAGGAAGGTGGACACGCACATCCACGCCGCCTCCTGCATGAACCAGAAGCATCTGCTGCGCTTCATCAAGAAGACCCTCAAGAACCACGCCGACGAGGTGGTCACCAACAACAACGGCAACGCGATGACGCTGAAGGAAGTTTTCCAGGTATGGAAGCCCGTCAGAATTAGTTTGGACTGGGTAGGTGTCTGATACATGCGCAAGTAGGGCCTTTGATTTGCCACAGCTTCGCAGGCTTCATTAACACCCAAAGTACTCACACAAAGTATATCTTTGCTATACGGTGATGTATGCTAATTTTTAATATCGAACAGTGCTGATTTACGATTTTGAGTACTTTAGAGCAGCGTTTCCCAAATTGTGGGTCGTGACCCACTAGTATCCGTAGTTGCTACAGATTGAATTTCCAAAAATTAGATCGCTATGTTCAAAAGTTTGGGAAACCTTGTTTCAAAGTATATGTAGTTATTGCTGTGATTTTCATAATTAAGCCCTTGTAGAGCATTCAGTTTAGGTTTTAGAATAAAAGTTAGAAAGTTGGCATTTTTTGCAAAGGCTGTGATAAGAGTTAAGAAATTTTTCTGAAAATTCGGAAAATTAAAAAAAAAAGGAATTATCAAATTTCGTGTTAACTTGGATAAGATTCGCATGGCCATCATGGATCATATCCATATGTCCATCATATATCATATGCATATGTCCATATGTCCATCATGGATCATATCCATATGTCCATCATGGATCATATCCATATGCCCCTCATAGATCATATCCTTATGTTCATCATGGATCACATCCATATGTCCATCATGGATCATATCCATATATCTATCATAGATCATATCCATATGTTCACCATGTATCATATCCATAAGTCCATCATTGATCATATCCATATACCCTTCATAGATCATATCCTTATGTTCATCATGGATCACATCCATATGTCCATCATGGATCACATCCATATGTCTATCATGGATCACCTCCATCATAGATCATATGAATATGATACATAGTGAACATATGGATATGATCTATGATGGACATATGGATATGATCTATGATGAACATAAGGATATGATCTATGAGGGCTATGTGGATATGATCCATGATGGACATATGGATATGATCTATGATGGACATATGAACTTATGCATATGATCTATGATGGACATATGAACATATGCATATGATCTATGATGGACATATGGATATGATCCACAATGAACATAAGGATATGATCTATGAGGGGTATATGGATATGATTCATGATGGACTTATGGATATGATACATGGTGAACATATGGATATTATCTATGATGGACATATGGATATGATCCATGATGAACATGAGGATATGATCTATGAGGGGTATATGGATATGATCCATGATGGACTTATGGATATGATACATGGTGAACATATGGATATGATCCATGACGGACTTATGAATATGATACATAGTGAACATATGGATATGTCCATAATGGATCATATGCATATACCCCTCATAGATCATATCCTTATGTTCATCATGAATCATATCCATATGTCCATCATAAATAATTCCATATGCTCACCATGGATCATATCCATATGTCCATCATGGATCACATCCATATGTCCATATATCCATCATGGATCATATCCATGGCTTAGTTTAACTGAAGAAATGTTCTGGTTAATTCGAAAAATTTACACTTAAATTTAAATATTTTCACTATATCCTGAATATTTGTGATTACTGCAGATCTTTTATATATCTTTTAAATTTGGTACTAATAATTGAAATTTGATAATATTCATCGAAATTTCTAAAGAAATAATTGCAATTTTACTATTAAACTTTGCAATTATAACACAATTGAAATAGTTCACATTATTATTAAAATTTGATAGTAATAATTGACATTTTCGTAGCAATAATTGAAATTTCGAGAGTAAATATTGTAAATATAATTGACATTTGATAATATTCATCGAAATTTCCAAAGAAATAATTGAAATTTTAAGACTAAACTTTGCAATTAAAACACAATTGAAAAAGTTTACAACAGTATTGAAATTTAATAGTAATAATTGACATTTTCGTAGCAATAATTGACATTTTCGTACCAATAATTGTAGTTCCGAGAGTAAATATTGTAAATATAATTGACATTTGATAATATTCATCGAAATTTCCAAAGAAATAGTTGGAATTTTGAGATTAAACTTTGGAATTATAACAATTGAAAAAGTTTACAACATAATTGAAATTTGATAGCAATAATTGACATTTTCGTACCAATAATTGAAGTTTCGAGAGTACATATTGTAAATATAATTGATATTTGATAATATTCATCGAAATTTCCAAAGAAATAATTGGAATTTTACGACTAAACTTTGTAATTATAACACAATTGAAAAAGTTTATAACATAATTGATTTTTGATAGTAATAATTGACATTTTCGTACCAATAATTGAAGTTTCGAGAGTAAATATGGTAAATATAATTGAAATTTGATAATATTCATCAAAAATTCCAAAGAAATGATTGGAATTTTAAGATTAAACTTTGCAATTATAACACAATTGAAAAAGTTTACAACATAATTGAAATTTGATAGTAATAATTGACATTTTATTGTAAATATTGTAAATATAATTGACATTTGATAATATTCATCGAAATTTCCAAGGAAATAATTGGAATTTTAAGATTAATTGCAATTATAACACAATTGAAAAAGTTTACAACATAATTGAAATTTGATAGTAATTATTGACATTTTCGTAGCAATAATTGGCATTTTCGTAGCAATAATTGAAGTTTCGAGAGTAAATATTGTAAATATAATTGAAATTTGATAATATTCATCGAAATTTCCAAAGAAATAATTGCAATTTTAAGATTAAACTTTCCAATTATAACACAATTGAAACAGTTTACAACATTATTGAAATTTGATAGTAATAATTGAAATTTCGAGAGTAAATATTGTAAATATAATTGACATTTGATAATATTCTTCGAAATTTCCAAAGAAATAATTGGAATTTTGAGATTAAACTTTGCAATTATAACAATTGAAAAAGTTTACAACATTATTGAAATTTGATAGTAATAATTGACATTTTCGTAGCAATAATTTAAGTTTCGAGAGTAAATATTGGAAATATATCTGTAATCATTGAAATTTTTACAGATATAATTGCAATTTTGAGATATTCTTAGCATTTAGCCATAGCAGCAGAAATAGGCCACCGTTAAATAAACCAACAAATAATATAGTAATCATTGAAAATTTTGGCACAATTAGAGAAATTTGAGCGTAATCATTAAAATTTTGGTAGAAGTAATTGAAATTTTGAGAGTAATTAGTGAAAATATAAAATAATCATTGAAATTTTTAGAGCAATCTTAGCTTAATTATTGGCAAATTGTGTAAATTTAGACAGAAATAATTGCAATTTTGAAATATTCTTAGCATTTAGCCATAGCAGCCTAAATAGACCACCGTTATATAAACAAACACATAATATAGTAATCATTGAAAATTTGGCAAAATGAGTGAAATTTGAGGCAAAATCAGTGAGTAATCATTGAAATTTTGCTAGCAATAATTGAAATTTTGAGAGTAATTGGTGAAAATACAACGTAATTATTGAAATTTGATAATTTAATCATTGACATTTTCAGAACAATCTTACCTTAATTATTACAGTTCCACTTTTTTTTTGCAAATTTTGCAGTGAAATAATTGAAAATTTAACAAAATAAGTAATATTTAAGAGTAACAATTGAAATTGCAGTTAAAAAAATTGAAATTTGGACAGTAATTATTGAAAATTGAGTAGTAAAAATTAAAATTTGACAATAATCATCAACATTTTCTCAGAAATAATTGGAATTTTAATATTCATCTTTGTAGTTATCACACAATTGAACATATTGCAGTAATTATTGAAAATTTGGTAGCAATTATTGAAATATGACAATAATCATAGAAATTTCTACAGAAATAATTGGAATATTAAGACTAATCATTTAAATTATGTGACAATTGAAACATTTTACAACATAATTGAAATCTAATAGTAACAATCGACATTTTCGTAGCAATAATTGAAATTTCGAGAGTAAATATTGAAAATATGACAGTAATCATTGCAATTTAGAGAGTAATTAGTGAAAATATAACGTAATCATTGAAATTTAACAATGTAATCATTGAAATTTTCAGAGCAATCTTGCCTTAATTATTGGTAAAATTTGTAAATTTAGACAGAAATAATTGCCAATTTAAAATATTCTTAGCATTTAGATATAGCAGCAGAAATAGGTGATCGTTAAATAAACAAATAAATAACATAGTAATCATTGAAAATTTGTCAAAATGAGTGAAATTTGAGGGCAATCATTGAAGTTTTGGTAGAAATAATTGAAATTTTGAGAGTAATTAGTGAAAATATTTGAGGGCGAGAGAGAATATTTGAAATTTTGCTAGAAATAATTGAAATTTTGAGAATAATTATTGAAAATTGAAAATAGACAATTTAATCATTGCAATTTTTGAGCAATCTTACCAATCATTACAGATCGATTTTTTTGAAAATGATCATTTAACAAAACAAGTAAAATTTAAGAATAATAATAGAAATTTTAGTTAAAAAAATTGTAATTTTGACAGTAATTATTGAAAATTGGGTAGTAATAATTAAAATTTGACAATAATTATGGAAATTTTCTCAGAAATAATTGCGATTTTAAGATATATCTTTGTAGTTACGACACAATTGAAGAATTTATAATAATTATTGAAAGTTAGGTAGTAATATTTGACATTTGACAATATTCAACGAAATTTCCAAAGAAATTATTGGATTTTTAAGATTAATCTTTGCAATTCTGACACAATTGCAACATTTTACAACATAATGATAGTAATAATTGACACTCAAAATTACAATTATTGCAACCATAACAATTAAAATTTCGAGAGTAAATATATGACTGTAATCATTGAATTTTTTCCAGAGTTAATTGATATTTTGAGAGTATTTATTCTTTGCATTTAGTCAAACTAGCAGAAATAGGCCATCGTTAAATAAACAAATAAATAATAATAAACAATAATATGGTAATCATTGAAAATTTTGCAAAATTATTGAAATTTTGCAAGATGATTGAAACTTCAATTATTACCAATTATTACAGATCGTTTTTTTGCAAATGAAAATTTAACAAAACAAGTAAAATTTAAGAACAATAATTGAAATTTTAGTTAAAAAATTGAAATATTGACAGTAATTATTGAAATTTCTTGTACTGAAAGTATAAGAGTGCTAATCGAAGTTTATTTTGAAAGCAATCTTCCCAACTATTACAGATCAATTTTACTATAAATTTTGCAGTGATCATTGAAAATTTAACAAAATATTTGATGGTATAATTTTGGTTCTCATCCTCATCTCTTAACGGTTTTTGACTATTATTTCAAAATTTAACAAAATATTTGATGGTATTATTCTGGTTCTCATCCACATCTCTTCATGATTTTGATTATTATATCTTGTAGTCGATGAACTTGACAACGTACGATCTCACCGTGGACATGCTGGACGTGCACGCCGACCGCAACACTTTCCACCGCTTTGACAAGTTCAACGCCAAGTACAACCCAATCGGTGAGAGCAGGCTCAGGGAGGTCTTCCTGAAGACGGACAACTACCTGAACGGCAAGTACTTTGCACGCATCATCAAGGAGGTCTCCAGCGACCTGGAGGAGTCCAAGTACCAGAACGCCGAGCTCAGGCTGAGCATCTATGGCAAGAGCCGCGAGGAGTGGGACAAGCTCGCCAAGTGGGCCATCGAGTCCGACGTGTACTCAGACAACGTCCGCTGGCTCATACAAATACCCCGACTTTAGTAAGTGCAGAAGAAAAATTAAATCAATATTAAGTTAACACTTATAATTAATTAGTAATAAAGTCTAATTAAGACATTTGACATTTTTGTCACTTCTGCTTTTTACTGTTTGAGATGTTATTTTTTACATTACCAACCTAAATTACTGTCTCGCCCTAAGGGCCGGTTTTACAATCATGGAACATCCTTGTTCCTGGTTCAATTACCTAGGATACAATTGTTGAAACAATTGTATCCTAGTTGAAACAATTGTATCCTAGTTGAAACAATTGTATCCTAGTTGAAACAATTGTTGAAACAATTGTATCCTAGGTAATTGTACCAGGAACAAGGATGTTCCACGATTGTAAAACTGGGCCTAAATGCATCACTCAGTACATGAGTAATATGTAGCATTAATATTGTAGTTTTTACATAAACGTTTTAAGATTTTATAATAAGCATTAATACTTTTCAGTGACATCTTTAAATTAAACAAGATGATGAAGAACTTCCAGGAGATTCTGACCAACATATTCCTGCCGCTGCTTGAGGTGACCGCACGGCCCTCCTCGCATCCGGAGCTCCACCGCTTCCTGCAGTACATAATAGGGTTTGACTCTGTGGATGATGAGAGCAAGCCCGAGAATCCGCTGTTCGAAAAGGACATCGCCACGCCGGATAAATGGTCAGACGAAGAGAACCCGCCGTATGCGTACTACCAGTACTACATGTATGCCAACATTGCGGTGCTCAACCACTTTAGATCTGAGCGTGGGTTGAACACGTTCGTGCTGCGTCCCCATTGCGGCGAGGCAGGCCCCATACAGCACCTGGTCTGCGGCTACATGCTCTCAGAGAACATCTCCCACGGGCTGTTGCTCCGGAAAGTGCCGGTGCTGCAGTATCTCTACTACCTGGCGCAGATTGGGATCGCCATGAGTCCGCTCTCGAACAACAGCCTCTTCCTGAACTACCACCGCAACCCCTTGCCGGAGTACCTAGCCAGAGGATTGTGCGTCTCACTGTCAACCGACGATCCGTTACAGTTTCACTTCACCAAGGAGCCGTTGATGGAGGAGTACAGCATCGCCGCTCAGGTCTGGAAGCTGTCCAGCTGCGACATGTGCGAGCTGGCCAGGAACAGCGTGCTGATGTCCGGCTTCCCGCACAAGATGAAGCAGTACTGGCTGGGGCCGAACTACACCAAGGAGGGTGTCGCCGGCAACGACATCAGCCGCACCAACGTGCCGGACATCAGGGTGGCGTTCCGGTACGAGACGCTCCTCGACGAGCTGAACAACATCTTCAAGAGCCACCACAGCAAGGAGTGAAGCGATCCCAGGATTTTAGTTTTAATTTTTCGAACGTTGTTTAGCTTCAGGGGCCCCCTCAAGGCCCCGACCTCACGACAGTTTAATATCTATTTATGTATATTTTAACGAGATGATTATATTTACGGTTTTATTGCAGGTGGTCCTTTGTGGTTTCACACTTGTTACATTCAGCTCAAAAGCTATTACAAAAGTTCTAAAGTAACGACCAATAAAAGAGTAGTTGAATAGGGCTTATTCAGCCAAGAATAGAGTAATGTAAATATAGTTATAACAAATATTACAGATCCTATATATTAGTGTGTAGCTGGTACTTACATTATTTGCATATTGTTATTTTTTTCTAATTATATATTGAATAATTTAACGACCTTCATTTACAGCCTTAATTACTTTCCAATAGTTTGTTTCGATATTCAATCATAACCTATTTTTGCTGATGTGATTCATTGCCTATGGCAGGTTCAGACAGAATTCAGAAGGTTGCCTACAAACATTGGATCTCACATCCATAAAAATTAAAGATAAGTAAGCTTTGCTAAAAAAAATCCCAAAATAATGACAGACGTTTCAGGAATATGATAGTTATCTTTATAAAAATGACAATTATCTATATAATACAAGATAATCTTTTTACAGATTGATACTTTTCTCCTTAAAATTGAGTTATCTCTAAAACATTATCTTTGTAAATGCTTCTGCTGCCAGCAAAAAATTGCTGATATTTTTAGAAAATTCCGAAAATATATATTATATAAAACCAATAAATTAAATCGATAGATGTCTATGGGTAATTTACAGTTTTTCCCAAAAAAATAATTAATATTTGCCCAAATACTTTGGCTTCCATGATAATATAATCAAGATAATTATCTGTACAACATTAACACTTGCAACTGCAAAATTTACAGTTTAATCTAAAACAGTGTCAGTTATCTTTATAAATTTATAGCTGCTGGTAAAAAAATTCTGAAAATTTTGGAAAATTGATAATTACAGATTGATACTTTTCTCCTGAAAATTGAGTTATCTATAAAACATTGCCAGTTATCTTTGTAAATGCTTCTGCTGCCAGCAAAAAATTGCTGAGAATTTTACAAAATTCCGAAAATATATATTATATAAAACCAATAAATTAAATTGATAGATGTCTATAGATAATTTACAGTTTTTCCCAAAAAAGAAATTAACATTTGCCTAAAAACTTTGGCTTCCATGAAAATAATGATCAAGATAATTATCTGTACAACATTAAATCTTGCAAATGCCAAATTCACAGTTATCTCTAAAACAGTGCCAATTATCTTTATAAATGTTATTACTGCAGACAAAAAAAGTTGCTGAAAATTTTCCAAAATTGATAATTTCTCTAAAAAAAATGGCAGTTGCTTCTAAAAATATGTAATATATAAAACTGAAAAAATATATGAAACTGATAATATATAAAACTGAAAAAATCAACAGATATTTCAATATGTTTATAGTTTTGGCCAAAAAAATAAGAGTAAACTACGCAAAATTAATATATGCCTACAAACATTGACCGTTACATCCATAATAATAAAATAAAGATGATAAACTTGAATGATGATGGATGATGAACATATGAAACATCTAACTTTATCTAACTAATTTATCAGCAAAAAGTTTTTTTTTGTTTACAAACAATCATTTCCCCCACCTGAATAAGTCTGAGTAAACATAACCAAGCAATACAGGTGTTATAAATAGATCCTCTTTTGATTCCTCGAAGATGCGAAAGTACCATCAGCTCCTTCTGCTCATCATATCTGCAGCAAGCCTGTCCCTCCTGCTGATCTACAGGCACGAGTACAACCGGCTGCACTATGTGCTCGAGGTTTTCAATTTCTTCGGGCAACCGTGCAACCTGAGCGACCTCGTGAAGTCCAACAACATGGTCAACCACCACGACTGGGGTCCTTTGCCCGTGTGGACGGAAGACGACAACTTTCACGTGTACTCGAGCTTCTGGCTGCCCTCGCTAGAAGCCAAGTCGCTTATAGTACGCAACAGCAGATTTGAGCACGCAAAGAATTGTTATTTATGGTACGAGGACAAAAAGGAGGCCGTCGTAGGAAAGTTTAAATACTCCCAAATAGCCAAAGATGATGATAACGTCCTCGAGGCATATTACTACATATGCGCTAGCACGAAAACTGCAGCCCCATATGCAGTCTCCTTCACGCGGAATAGCAAACGCAAAATGCGGCGCCACTCGCTGGATATCAACAATAACAACGTCGAATTTGACACGACCATTTGTGTGGCGGCCGTCGCCGATGCCACTAAATCGCAGTTCATTGAATTCATGAGCTTCCACTCGCTCATTGGAGTCGACTCTTACGTGATTTACTCGGACAACCTTCCGTACCGACTGATCAAGATGATATCGAACTTATCCACCAGGCTGGCCATCAAAGTGACCTTCTTCCCGTGGAACTTCCCACACGTCGACTCAAAACTGGCGAGGCTCTTCATCGAGCAGGACTGCCTCATGCGCACCATCGGGCAGTCTAAGTTTGTCACCACTTTGTCCGTCGACGAATACCTGGTGCCCTCCACGGACTTCACCCTGAATGAAACCTTGGCGCGCCACGGAGGCAGCTCTGACCGGCTGGCAGTGCCCGTGCAGAAGTTCTGCATCAGCAGCGACAGCCCGATTATGCCGATTGCCTTGCAGAATTATAAAATCACCTACGACGATGAAAGGCCCGTGCAGGTCATCTACAGGAACAACAACGAGGGCAGCGTGATTTCCGCCGAGGGCATCGACAAGGACTTCATGTCTGTGCACAAGTACGTGCGGTGCAAAGGGGAGGCCTTCAAAACGTACGAGGATAACAGCATGTTGAAGTTCACAATTGATTTTACACGGTCGACACTGTTTCAACTCATGTCTGTTCATAAACAGTTGTGATTTTTTTATATTATATGTTAATAAATATTTTTAATATTTTGATTGATTTGTATTGTCTTTTCCATGTTGATTTACTCACTTAAGTTGCATAGAACTGGATGACCTTTTTCGTTACTTGTGAATTTAATTCGTTGCTGTACAAACAACAGAGTATTGACTGCTTATAGTCGCCACAGAACTCAATGATCTGCAGTAAAATTTCTTGAATCAACCTAAATATTCAGCTCATTGAGAATTTGTTATGCTCTACCATTGACAAAAAAGAAAAATTATTGTAATGTACTATTTTTTACTACTGTTATTTTTCAAATTGTTTTATTTAAAAAATATGATGAAACAACTTTTAAATTGAATATTCCATGAAAATCTTATAAAAGTTTTGGGCCATTGAATTTATACAAACTTAACTCATAAACTCTAAGGCCCAGTTTTACAATCGTTGAACATCCTTGTACCTGGTACAATTACCTAGGATACAATTGTTTCAACAATTGTATCCTAGGTAATTGAACCAGGAACAAGGATGTTCCATGATTGTAAAACCGGCTCTTACTCATATATGCTGTTGCTGCTTTGACTAATTACCATAATCAAAAAGAAATCCATATTGATGATTTGTTGATTACGAATTATCAATCAAAATTGTCCAATTTTTTTTGCTATTACTAATTTTGAGAAACTGTTATACTATACCATTGACAAAAAAGAAACAATATTGTAATGTACTATTATTTACTATTGTCATTTTTCAATATATTTTGTTTAAAAATATGATGAAACAACTTTTAAATTGAATACTCTACCACAGATGACTTATATCGTAGGCAGCCCTCAGAACTCTAATAATTACATTGCATGAGCTATCTGGTATAAGTCATTTGTGACTCTACCATGGACAAAAAAATAAATTGGAATGCACTAGTTATTACTACTATTATTTTTCAACATGTTTTGTTGAAAAATATGATGAAACAACTTTTAAATTGAATATTCCATCAAATTTTATAAAATTATTGGGCCATTCAATTTATACAAATTTAACTCCTAACCTCATACAGGGTGTTGGTGCTTTGGCTAATTACCATCATCACAAAGCAATCCATATTGATGATTTGTAGATGACGAATTATCGATAAGAATTGAAAAATTTGCTTTGTTTTGATCTGATTTGATGTTATTGTTGAAAAAGTGGTCTGAGATCTGACTGCTTTGTGCAGTGTGCAATAAAGAAGAAAGAAAACAAAAAAAATGTAATAACAATAATGTATGTAATAACTGGTATAACTAATGGATGAAACTATAACAAACATCTATTTTTTTAATTCGAAAAATCATTTTTGCTAATTTTTGATTTTGTTTGTTTCAGATTAGTTTTGATCTGATGCTTAATCTACTTTGTCTGGGATCTGACTGCTTTGTGCAGTGTATTATCACTGTCAAACTTTATACATAACAAAAGGGCTATCTCTAATGCTATAGCTAACTAAAGTCAGCTGTAGACATGATTGATATTGTTTCTTTTAGATTGTTTTTGATCTGATGCTTGATCTACTTTGTCTGGGATCTGACTGCTTTGTGCAGTGTATTATCAATGTCAAACTTTATACATCACGAAAGGGCTATGCTAATGCGATAGCTAATTATAGTCAGCTGTAGACATGATAGATTTTGTTTCTTTTAGATTGTTTTTGATCTGATGTTTGATCTACTTTATCTGGGATCTGACTGCTTTGTTCAATGTATTATCACTGTCAAACTTTATACATAACGAAAGAGCTATGCTAATGCTATAGCTAATTATAGTCAGCTGTAGACATGATTGATTTTGTTTCTTGTAGATTGTTTTTGATATGATGCTTGATCTACTTTGTCTGAGATCTGATTGCTTTGTGCAGTGTATTATCACTGTTAAACTTTAAACATAACGAAAGGACCATCTCTTATGCTATAGCTAATTATAGTCAGTTGTAGACATGATTGATTTTGTTTCTTTTACATTTTTTTTGATCTGATGCTTGATCTACTTTGTCTGAGATCTGACTGCTTTGTGCAGTGTATTATCACTGTCAAACTTTATACATAACGAAAGGGCTATCTCTAATGCTATAGCTAATTATAGTCAGCTGTAGCAATGATTGATTTTGTTTCTTTTAGATTGTATTTGATCTGATGCTTGATCGATTTTGTCTGAGATCTGACTGCTTTGTGCAGTGTATTATCAATGTCAAACTTTATACATCACGAAAGGGCTATGCTAATGCTATAGCTAATTATAGTCAGCTGTAGACATGATTGATTTTGTTTATTTTAGATTGTTTTTGATCTGATGCTTGTTCTACTTTGTCTGGGATCTGACTGCTTTGTGCAGTGTATTATCACTGTCAAACTTTATACATAACGAAATGGCCATCTCTCTCTAATGCTACAACTAATTACAGTCAGCTGTAGACATTATTGATTTTGTTTCTTTTAGTTCTTTTTTGATCTGATGCTTGATCTACTTTGTCTGGGATCTGACTGCTTTGTGCAGTGTGCTATCACTGTCAAACTTTATACATAACGAAAGGGCTATCTCTAATGCTATAGCTAATTATAGTCAGCTGTAGGCATGATTGATATTGTTTCTTTTAGATTGTTTTTGATCTGATGCTTGATCTATTTTGTCTGGGATCTGACTGCTTTGTGCAGTGTATTATCACTGTTAAACTTTATACATAACGAAAGAGATATCTCTAACGCTATAGCTAATTACAGTCAGCTGTAGACATGATTGATTTTGTTTCTTTTAGATTGTTTTTGATCTGATGCTTGATCTACTTTGTCTGGGATCTGACTGCTTTGTGCAGTGTATTATCACTGTCAAACTTTATACATAACGAAAGGGCTATCTCTAATGCTATAGCTAATTATAGTCAGCTGTAGACATGATTGATTTTGTTTATTTTAGATTGTTTTTGATCTGATGCTTGATCTACTTTGTCTGGGATCTGACTGCTTTGTGCAGTGTATTATCACTGTTCAACTTTATGCATAACAAAATGGCTATGTCTAATGCTATGGCTAATTATTGTCATCTGTAGACATATCTTTAAGATATTTTGGCTTTGTATATTTTTATTATTTTGTGTTTGCAAACTTTGTTAGTTTAATTATTTAACTCATGTGGGCTATTGCTGCTTTGTCTAATTACCTCATCGAGAAGCAATCCATATTGATGATTTGTTGATGACGAATTATTAATAAAATTGAAAATATCATTTGGTTTTGATCTGATTTGATATTATTGTTGTAAAATTGGATATTTAAGGATTATGCAATATTTTTGCTATAGCTTATTAGAAACACTAGTGAGCAATATATGAATATAATAATTTATAATAATAATTAATAATATGAATTTAGTAGCAAAAAAGTTGAGTCACCGCAAATTTCGTTTTGTTTTGATATGGTTTGATGTTATTGTTGTAAAATTGGATATTCAGCGATGGCCCATTTCTTATTCTATGGCTAATTGTAGTCGCCAGTAAGCAATTTATGAACATAATTAGCCATAGCGAAAAAAATGAGCCATCGCTAAATATCAAATTTTACAATAATAACATCAAATCAGATCAAAACGAAACGAAATTTTCAATTTTTCTATAGCCTAAATTGTTAAGTTGCTAAAAGTTTTGATGGAATTTTGAAGAAATAATAATTTAAAATTTTAAAATAATGCAATAATTTGTATCGAATTTTTTTTTCAATTTTTCTACAAAAAATATCTACAGTATTTTAACCTTTGCATCAATATTAAAAAAAAAAAACTACATATAGAATATTTTCCAACTTTGCCATTAGATACTTTAATAGTAGTCGTTCATTTTTTTTTACTGAAGAACTAATTTAGGAAATTCTGGAATTATTTTTTATTAATGAAAAATATTTTTTTTATGAATATGATATGTTGATATGTAACGTATTGAATTTGATTAATGTCCAATTAGTGGTTCTCGAGATATTTGCTCTTTACTGTTAGCATATATTTTCCATTGATATTTTCAAATAATGATATGACTTCATTAGCGATATCTCCAAAACCAGCGTGCCAATATCAATACAATTTATAATTGATATTAAGTGATATGTTGGTATCTAATGTATTGAATTGGATTAATATCCAATGAGTGCTTCTCGAGATATTTGCTCTTTATTGTTAGCATATATTTTCCATTGATATTTTCAAATAACGATATGACTTCATTTGCGATATCTCCAGAACCAGCGTGCCAATATCAATACAATTTATAATTGATATTAACTGATATGTTGGTATCTAATGTATTGAATTGGATTAATATCAAATGAGTGGTTCTCGAGATATTTGCTCTTTACTCTTAGCATATATTTTTCATTGATATTTTCAAATAATGATATGACTTCATTAGCGAAATCTCCAAACCAGCGTACCAATATCAATACAATTTGCGATTATTATTAGTATTGTAAAATTGGATATTTAGCGATGGCCCAATTTTTATTCTATGGCTAATTATAGTCGCTAGTGAGCAATCTATGAATATAATTAGACATAGTGAAAAAAATAGGGCCATCGCTAAACATCAAATACATACGTAACATGAAATCAGATCAAAATGAAACGAAATTTTAATTTTTCTATAGCCTAAATTGTTACGTTGCTAAAAATTTGGATGGAATTTTGATGAATTATTGGATTTTTAAAATAATACAATAATTTGTATCTGTGTTCGTTTAATTATCATTTAATGAGAACACTGGTCTTTGACGAAGGTGTTGTCCCTTCAATTAAATGCATTTTTGGAAATGATACACATTTTGCAAAAACTGAAATATCACAAAAACCTAACGTGCTAGAAATTTTTGTTGACGTTTCTGAAATCAGCTCAAAATTTTGGAATTTTAAAATAATACAATAATTTGTATCTGTTATGGTTTAATTATCATTTAATGATAACACTGGTCTACAAATTTTGACGAATGTGTTGTCCCTTCAATTAAATGCATTTTTGGGAATGTTACACATTTTGAAAAAATCTGAAATATCACAAAAACCTAACTTGTTAGAAATTTTTGTTGACGTTTCTGAAATCAGCTTGAAATTTTGGAATTTTAAAATAATACAATAATTTGTATCTGTGTTCGTTTAATTATCATTTGATAATAACACTGGTCTACAAATTTTGACGAATGTGTTGTCCCTTCAATTAAATGCATTTTTGGGAATGTTACACATTTTGCAAAAATTGAAATATCGCAAAAACCTAACGTGTTAGAATTTTTTTTTTACGTTTCTGAAAACAGCTCAACATTTTCTATCGTAAACGGCAATTAACGTCTAAGGGATATCAATCCCTTAGAAATGGTCAACAATTACAAAATTGTTGACCAGTGTAATCAGTTCTTTGTTGTACCATTGTTTACACTATGGTATCCTAGGCAAATGTACCATGAACAAAGATAATCCACGATAGTAAAACTGAACCTAAACAGAGCTATTATTTGGTATAATACACATCAATTTTCAATATAAATGTTTTCACGAATTCTGTATAATTAGTTGCCTATGTCAGCACACAACTCATTAATTTTTATTGATTAGCTTTGTACGAGGCATGTGCAAGTTAATTGCTCCGAATTTGAATCAGAATTCATAGTTTAGAAGAGCAGTACTACTCATCCATTTCCAAATTTTACTTTGGACGTCAAAACGTGCGAGAAGAATATCGAAAATTCGCACAATTTTTAATTTTAGACGATTTTATCGGAAAATTGGATGATTGAAAATTAGTTTTGTCAGCTATCTACTTAACCAAGGGCAGTTGAAAATTAGTTTTGTCAGCTATCTACTTAACCAAGGGCAGTGCATATAATCACTGGTTTAATATAATTCTTTAAACCTTATGACACGTTTCAAGAGATTAGATAATAAGCCATTGTAAATTATGCCTTTTCTAAGAACTTTTGTTTCTTACCAGAGTTTGCATTTTTAAGTTGGTTATAAATAAAAAGATTTTGAGTTAAAGATTTATTATTTCACTATCTATAAATTTCTTCAATGTATTTTTGTATTTTAGTTTAACCCTCTAAGTGTCCGAAAATCATATTTGGCGCTGACATATAATATCTGGACTTATAAAGGGCGCCATATCTCAAATAGCTTAGGGCCTTATCAAGTCTAAATCTGGCCCTGACAGAACAGGTTGGTCTTTTAAACTTCCCTTAAATTTTGAACCAATTAGCGCACAGTTGCGGTTAACCATAAAATACAACTTCCTTTACGCGCGAAATGATGGCGTATTAAAATTAGCGCAGTTATTGCGTTAAAATTCATAAAGCTCAGCTTTGAAACCGCACGAGCGTCGTTTAACGAAACCCCGAGTTTATCACCCCATTAGGCGTTTATCGAGGTCAGACAATGTCGTAAAGTACATATAACGCCACGCCGGGCATAATGAAAAACAGCAGGGGTGTATTCCCGGCGTCTTGCCGGGATCACCTTACCGCGTTGGGGCCGGGAAAAGGCGTAAAGAGAAAGTAAACAAACACGGGACACCAGTGTGGGAGAGAAAGAGCACAATCACTGGTAAATATTGACTTTTACGTGGTGATTAGGCGCGCCCTCGCCACACAAAGGCGCCCATTGTCTGGCGTCTTATTAAACTTTTTTTTTTTAGGAACAACGCCACAGATTTTCACCCACGAAATCAACACGTGTACATAGCTATTAATAATTATGTATGCATACAGTGTTGGTATAGGTTGGAACAAAAATCATAATGACGTCAATGTCATCAACGAAATTCTGAAGGTTGAAACTGCAAATTTCCACATTACCAATAATAAGGGGTATGAAGTTTCTAGTTTCTGGTTTTCAGATTTAAAGTCTACTGCAATTTCATTAATATTTTTTAGACTTCAGTATACACCATACTTTTTTTTTGATACAACTTTTAAAAATCGGGATAAAATTAACTAATTTACATGTCACCAACGAAATTCTGAAGGTTGAAACTGCTAATTTCCAAATTACCAATAATAGGGGGTATGAAGCTTCTAATTTCTGGTTTTCAGATTTAAATTCTACCGAAATTTAATTAATTTTTACGTAATACTTTATACACCATACTTTTTTTTGTTGCAACTATAAAAAATCGGGATAAAATTAACTACCAATTTACATGTCTCTCATTACCATTGAATGCCTGATTGTGAGTTGAAATTTTTCCTCGATTAAATTAGCGGTGAATGGGGGACTCGGGCCGTTCTTCCTTCGGCCGATTTGCGCGTAGGAACGGATTTGAATGCAAATTATGGTCGCTCGATTAGTCACGTCGGGCGCACAACGCGCGAATTGTTTATTAATTTATTTAAACATCCGATTCCATTATTTATTGCAACGGCGCGCATAGAAGATGAGAGAGATGTGGTCGGTTTTCGCTTTCATCGCGGCCCCCATGCTCACGTGCAGCTGTCGTTCGTTGCTCGAACGTGGGCATCAACAACAAAGACATTACATAGTTATTAGTACAGTAACTTTATTACTATGCTGGATTTTACAACTTTTTTTATTATACGTATAAAAGCGCTTTATTCAAACAGAATGGGCCAGTGACCATAGTATTTATGTCCGGGATAACGTACCCATGTAAACTATGTTCCATTTTTATTTTTAGTTGACTCTATTAGGGTGACAGTTTTGTTGGCCAATGTAAAAAGTCACTAAACATGAAAAAATAGGTTATATTAAAAAAAAGAGGTTATATATAAATGACAGTGGGCATTGTTGCCTTCAAATTGAGTATCTATTGAGTACAGAAGATATATGCTATTTTAAGTTTTATATATGAATTAGGCAACGTTGTTAAAAATCTGACATTTAATAATTTTTTCACTGTTAGATCAGTTTTGTTGGTGTTCATGTATAAAACTTTATAAAATGAAAGGGCATTTAACCATTACTTAAAAATAAAAATTCAACAGAGTATATGTACTTACAGAATTCACAAATATAATTAAATTGTAAGAGTCTATGGTTACCCCTTGGTGAAACATTGTTAAAATTGTAAGACTCTATGTGTTTAGTACTTTGGTTGGGTGGTTTATTTATTATTTGCATATTGTTTGTTCGGATAAATTTTGCCTTTTTTCCGCCTATGGTCGGCCAATTGTCGGGAACTGACGAGAGCGCAGACCCGACCTTAAGCCTGCTCGAAAAGAGTGGACACGCCAGAGTCGTTCGAAAACCGTGCCACGGAACCCGTGCCGTCATCCCCTGAGCAGCCTACCAGAGGGTAAGTCAGAACCCCATTTCGCCGACCACTTTAACGCCCACGCCGCGCTCCCAGCAAGAAATTTTATCATCATAGTTGAAATCAATATACAGTCCATTTAAACCCACCCGATTTATAAACACTATGGTTACCCCTTGGTGAAACATTGTTAAAATTGTAAGACTCTATGGTTACAACTTGATGAAACATTTTTAGTCAAATGAAAAGATGTATTTATTGTTTCGACCATTATCAAGAGTAATGTTAAAATAGTAAAGTTCAAAATACTTGGATGAGTCTCACTGTTTTTAATTCATTCCTCTATTGTTTAGACCATTATCAAGAGTAATGTTAAAACAGTCAAGTTTATCATTACTCTTGATAATGGTAACAATACCAAAGCTGGGTACAATTTTGTGTGGCTATGGTTATGGATTGTGGGCATATTTATTAGATATACGAAATCTTCGTTTGTCTAATGTTTAATTTGTTTAATTGACAAACCAGTTTGTCAATTAAAAACTGTTGTTTTTAATTGACAGTGACAGCTGTCATATTTTGAAATAATTAAAAATTTACGTATTGCCAAACTTCTGTTTTTTACCTTTTTTCTACAGAAAAATAACTGTCATCTGGTGGATGGAAATCACAGTTAGGGTGGTTTCATTTGAAACACCCTGTATATTAGTAGTTTCGTAGACTATCAATGAATGAAAACGTGGTACGCGCAATAATTTCATTATTTGTTATGTATGACATAGTTAATGCAATATATAAATTCAAAAGCATAATTTTTGCTGAGCCAGTTCTCACGTATTGTTGAATACTTGCCCAAATTAAATCTCACGGAGAGCATGGAATCATTCATATTTATTCCAAGAACAACGTTATCAAATAAAATATTTGTTGAGTTTGTATTCGTCCCACAAATTTCTATTCTATTTCTAAAATTGTCTATCCTGTTTAAATTCCAGGCAGTATTTTTCTTTGAAATATTTGCATTTATCAAATAAACCAAAAAAATGAGTAAATGAGTTTGTATTCGTCCTACAAATTTCTTTTCTATTTTTAAAATTGTCTATCCTGTTTAAATTCCAGGCAGTATTTTTCTTTGAAATATTTGCATTTAACAAATAAACAACAACAAAAAAATGAGTAAATGAGTAATATAGAAATTCAGGCTTGTATTTGATCTACACCCTTGTAACTTGTCACATAATTCTTGGCATTTGATAAACTAAAAGTCATTTAACAAATTCTGAAATACAAATTGAAAATTGATAAAAGTGGAAAAGCAAACATACATCATTATTTTGTATTCGTCCCACAAATGTCTATTCTATTTTTAAGATTGTTTATTCTGTTTAAATTCCAGGCATTATTTTTCTTTGAAATATTTGCATTTAACAAATAAACAAAAAAAAAATAGTAATGAGTAAAATAAAAATTTAGGTTTGTATTTGACCTACACCTTCGTAACTTGTCACATAATTCTTGGCATTTGATAAACTAATAAGTCATTTGACAAATTGTGAAATACGAATTGAAAATTGATAAAATTCCAAAAGCATACAAACATAATATTTGAAATACCTCAAAAACGCAAAACAACAACGAATACTAAATTGATAAAATTGGAAAAGCATACAAACATAATATTTGAAATACCTCAAAAATGCAAAACAACAAGAAACATAACATGTTTGTTAGGGACACAGGGTGTCCCAAAAATAGTGGACAAACTCAATACACGCCACTCAGGGATGGCCACTGAGGCATTAGAAAGTACTATAAAATAAATAAAAAAATTGAATTAAAATTTTTTTTTGAATTTTCAATAAATGTTAGTCATAGATAACTTTATTATCAGTATTTTAATTGTACAGCAGATTGTTGTCACGTTAATTTTTCAACAATTTTCATTTCGAAATATTTAAACACACTATTAGAAATTGAAATATCCAACAAGATTATTTAAAAAAATATATATAATTAAACAACATCACATCAATATGTCAGATTTTTTTGCTGAAGATCTTGTAGATTATTTAGAAATTTTTGATATTCTGGAACGACGGATGCCTATTCTTTTATTTATAAAAAAATATTTATATCAAACTTTTGTATGTACTTATATTAAATTATCTGAAAAAAGTATATTGAGTACAAGTTTCATTACTTAGCCATGAATGTATTAAGAAATAATGTAAGAATTTTAATATAATAAAAAAAATTAAGTCTTTATGAAAACAAATCTCGTCGTAAAAAAAAATCTACAGTATTTTAACTTATTGTATCCCCTTAATATTAAAAAAAATGCATATATAATATTTTCCAACTCTGCAATTACTTCAATATGTTAAATTTTTTTACTGAAGATCTGATAAAATTATCTAGCAATTTTGAAAAATTAAAAATGTGTTTTTATATAATGTATTGAATTGGATTAATATAAAATGAAGGGTTCTTGAGAGATTTGCCTTTTACTGTTAGCATGTATATTCCATCGATATGTTTAAATAATGATATGACTTTATCAGCGATATCTTGAGAACTAGCGTACCAATATCAATACAATTTATCATCGATATTAAGCGATATGCTGGTATCTAATATATTGAATTGGATTAATATCCAATAAGTGGTTCATGAGATATTTGCTTTTTACTGTCAGCATGTATATTCCATTGATATTTTCAAATAATGATATGACTTTATTAGTGATATCTCCAAAACCAGCGTACCAATATCAATACAAATTATCCTTAATATTCAAAAATATGTTGACATCTATTGGATTGAATTGGATTAATATCCAATGGACGATTCTTGAAATATCCGCCTTTAGGTAATACGTGTTACTATTACTTATACTTAATTAGTGATATCTCAAAACTGGCGTGTCAATACTAATATAATTTATTATTGATACAGAGTGATATATTGGTCTTTAATATACTGAATATCAACATCCAATGCGCGATATTTGGGATATTCACTGTTCAGTATAATATAATCATCAATATTCTTAATACCTTTATTAGCTATACCTCTAAAACTAGCGTATCATTATCTATGCAATTTATCATTGATCAGTGATATGTTGATATCTAATGTATTGAATTTGATTAGTATCCAATGAGTGGTTCTTGAGATATTTGGTTTTTACTGTTAGCATGTATTTTCCATTGATATTTTCAAATAATGATATAACTTTATTAGCGATATCTCCAAAACCAGCGTACCAATATCAATACAATTTATCACTGATACTCAAAAATATGTTTGTATCTAATGTATTGAATTGGATTAATATCCAATGGACGATTCTAGAAATATCCGGTTTTAGGTGATATGTGTTATTATTGCTTATACTTAATCAATGATATCTCAAAAACCGGCGTGATAATATTAATATAATTTATTACTGATATTGAGTGATATATTGGTCTCTAATGTATTGAATTATATCAACATCCAATTCGCTAGTTTTGAGATATTTATTCTTTAGGGTAATCATGTGTTTGTCATTGTTATTCAGTAATATTCTTAATACATTTATTAGCGATATCTCAAAAACTAGCGTATCAATATCAATGCAATTTATCATTGATATTCAAAAATATGTTGATATCTAATGTATTGAATTGGATTAGTATCCAATGAGTTGTTCTTGAGATATTTGCTTTTTACTGTTAGCATATATTTTCCATTGATATTTTCAAACAATGATATGACTTTATTAGCAATATCTCCAAAACCAGCGTACCAATATCAACACAATTTATCATTGATATTCAAAAATATGTTGATACCTAATGTATCAAATTGGATTAATATCCAATGGACGATTCAAGAATTATCCGCTTTTAGGTGATATGTGTTATTAATGCGTATATTTAATCAGTGATATCTCAAAAACTGGCGTGACAATATTAATATAATTTATTATTGATATTGAGTGATATGTTGGTCTCTAATATATAATATACTGAATTATATTAATATCCAATACGCGAATTTTGAGATATTTACTGTTTAGTGTAATCATGTGTTTGTCATTGTTATTGAGTAATATTCTTAATAACTTTACTAGCGATACCTCAAAAATTAGCACATTAATATCAATGCAATGCAGCATTGATATTCAGTGATATGTTGGTATCTAACGTATTGAATTAAATTAATATTCAATGAGTGGTTCTTGAGATATTTGCTTTTTACTGTTAGCATGTATTTTCCATTGATATTTTCAAATAATGATATGACTTTATTAGCAATATCTCCAAAACCAGCGTACCAATATCTATGCAATTTATCACTGATATTTAATGATATGTTAATATCTAATGTATTGAATTGGATTAATATCCAATGCGTGATATTTAAGAAATATGATTTTTAGTGTTTAGCATGTTATTCATTGATATATTCAAATATTGATGATTTAATTTTTGAAAACTACAAAAATTATGAAACAATAATAAAATACAATCAAGAAAAACGTCAATTTAGCTACAAAAAACATGCAAGTATTGGAAAGTTACAAAGATCCATTATAATAATATATTTCGGAGTCATAAATCGATTAATTTCGCATCAACATTTTTATGAGGGATTTAATTGAGATTTACAAATTGAGATTTACAGTTTCCAAAATGTTCCAAAAGTTCTGATTTTAATAGAATGAAACATCTGAAACCTATTTTTCACTTGGAACAAAATATTGCGCATCTCTTGAATAGGATGGTAACGATGGTATCTAACAATTTTCTATGCATATGAAATTATTTAAAAAAATTATAACGAGTACAACTTTCAATATTTTGTCATGAAATTATTGAGTAATCATGTTAAAATTTTGATATAGAGTAAGTAAACAATTTATTATGTTTTTCATAAATAATACATGTGTATTATTAATGTGTATATGAAATTTGTTTTTAAGTTTAATTATTAGTCATAAATTTATTAAGAAATGATGTAAGAATTTTTATGCACAGTCTTTTGTTGTTGTTTATTATTGGAAGTTTTTAGTTTGAAAGTTTTTATGAATACAAAACTTGTAGAAACATATTTATAATATGTATAACTTTGCCACATCCCCAAAATAAAAAATTGAAATATTTGATTTATATAAGCAAATCCACAATTTCTAGAATACTTTCCAGGGTTGGAATATGATGAAAAAAAATAATTAAAAAATCATGATTTATTTCATTTATTTGATTTTTTTCTATTTCTGATGAGTTTTTGTTAGTTTAGATGTGATTTAAATCAATTGATCTATATCACGTATAAAATCATATGTTTTTTGTTAATAAATGCTTGAATTTGAACAATAATTGATGATTAAAAAACAATCGGTGCATCTGTATTATGTGATGGATCAACAAATAGAAGAAAAAAACATAATTTTTCGTACTTCCAATTATCGATTTTAAAGCATGCTAACTCTATAGTTACATTATATTTTTAATTGTAGGTACATCTATTGGAGATCACAATAGTGCAAAAACAATGATTCATTTGAAGAAAAAAATCAAGTTAAATCTATGATTTATTTAAAAAAATATATTTGATTTTAAATCATGATTATCAATGATTTATTTAAAAATATCTATAATATTTATAACTTTGCCATACCCTCAAAATAAAAAAAATAAAAATCGATTTATATAAGTAAATCCACAATTTCTAGTATACTTTCCAGGGTTGGAATATTTCATTATAAAAATTATAAAAATCATATTAAATCATTATAAAAAAAAACAAAAATCAATGATTTAAAAAAAATCGTGATTTACATCAATTGATTTAAATCACACCAAGCCTGTGTGTTGCTATTGCTTCTACCTAATTAGTGATATCTCAAAAACTGGCGTGTCAATATTAACATAATTAATTATTGATATTGAGTTGCATGTTAGTTTCAAGTGTACTGAATTATATCAATATCCAATACGTGAGTTTTGAGGTATTTACTGTTTAATGTGCTCATGTGTTGTGTCATTGTTATTCAGTAATATCCTTAAATAAACCTGTATTAGCGATACCTCAAAAATTAGTGTATCAATATGAATATAACAATCTTAAATGTTTTTCTGTTACTTCTATTTTAAACCATAACTTAATAATGTCTATTTGGACAGTAGACTTGTTCTAATTGAATAATAGATTATTTCTGTTTTTCTATTTTTGTATTGAATTTGAATTGAATTTGAATTGAATTTGAATTAAATTTGAATTGAATTTGAATTTAAGACTATTGTTATCATATTGTTTTAGATATTATTATCAATGTTGGGCTACTAAGGATTTGTTTTCTCCTTTTACTTGAATATAAACATCGCCCTTCACAGGGATTTGAACCCAGGACCAACATGTAACAGCAACTTTAGTAATTCAACATAAACCGCCTGCATTAGTATCAAAACGCGAAGCCACAAAATCCGGCCGGAGATGATTTACATAAAAATTTGATTACTTGAAAGTATACGAAAAAATGGTGGCGGCGCCGGGCATATATTTTAAATTAATTTCCTGTTCGTTCAAAAATAAATCACGCAGCTCTGCAGCATTTATTTTCTACAAAAGAAATACGCTGATATTACTTCTAATTGATGTTATCAGTACTGGTAATCAGTACAGTACTGATTGAAGTTGACATAATACAAAGAATAATGTTTGTATATTGGTACAAATTGATTTCTTTATTTTGTGTTTAAATTTGTTCATTTTTTTAATGAGATTAATTCCGTTCATTTGAATAATGTTAGGGAGATACCGTTTGAAATTTTAGATAACTAAATTAATCTATTTTGTAGGTATTCATTTGATTTATGTTAGGGAGATGCCATATGGAATTTTAGATAGCTAAATTAATCTATTTGGGTGCTCATTTGATTTATGCTATTACTGATATAAGCATATTTTGCTGGCGAGTAAAAACAATTTGCAAAATTGCATATTATTAATAATCTATTTAGGTGCTCATTTGATTTATGATATCAATGATATAAGTATATTTTGCTGGCGAGTAAAAAAATGCAAAATTGCATATTATTAATAATCTATTTAGGTGCTCATTTGTTTTATGTTATTACTGATATAGGTATATTTTGCTAGAGAGTAAAAAAAATTCAAATTTGCATTTTCGTATATTTTGTATATGTTATTTTATATTATTTGTATATATTATTTGTATTATATATTTGTTTATTGTATATTCGACACCCAATGGGTAAAAGAGGGATGGATTGTGTATGTAAGTATATTTTGAGTAAAAAAAAATTCAAATATTAATCAAAATTGATATATTTATATTTATCACATCTGCACCCTGTGATAAAAATCGTTGTACCTCAAAGTCGTATTGGTTATTATTTGTATTATTTATATTGATAGTTTTATCCGATATCAGATATTTCCACGTCGTTTATTAATCGATCAGCCACGGTGGTTTTTGGTATTTAATCAGTGTCGGTTTTAAGGGGGTAGTTTCAGAATTGAACTGTTCTGTATATAATAGAATTCAGTGAGATTTTCCATCCATTTGTTGGTTTGAAATTGGCGCTGGTGTCCGTCGTGGCTGCCATTGGCGAGGGCCCCCCTCGCCGGGCGAAGAGCGGGAGCGCCGGTTTCTGTCTCTCGGTTCTCGGTTTTTCAATGTTCAATGTTCCGCCGGTGTTCGCCAGGTAAACCCGTCTGTCTGTCTGCGCGCCGTGCGCGTGTGTGCTGTGTGTGTGTGTTGTGTGCTGAGAGGTGCGCGCGGGCCGATCTCTCGACGGGCCCCCGGCCCACCAGCACCCCGTGCACCACACGAAACCGGCACTCGCGGTCCCCCCGGACACAGTGCTAAAAACCAATTTTGGATTACGACTGCCGAGGGCGAACGGGGCGAAAGGTGAGTACTCCTTGGCTCGTTTCTTCGGCGCCTGCCTACGTGCACCGTCTCTCCTCGGAGGACGAAAATTATCCCGCACGCAAAAGTACTGCTTCACTCTTGCTCTTTGGGAAGGTCAAGTTTCTGCTTCTATGCGGCTATTCGTGTGTGTGTGTGTGCAAGAGTGTGTGTTTGTAAATTGGTTTCTTCCATATTTGTAACGCGGCTTTTTCCGCCGAAGACCGGCGGCTCCCGGGGCCCCCCTTGGCCCCCTCGCCCATGTTTACTTTTCGACCCGTTCTTGGCCGCCAGGAGAGCGCCCAACACGCCAAACAGGTGGCAGATGAAAACAGTTTCTTCCCCCGTGGCCGATGACCGTCGTCCGGTTGACGGCGAGCAACACTCCATTAATGTTCTCACTCATATTGCTGTTGCAAAACAAAAAAACGAGCAACAGCAGCAGCATGAAGGCACGAATTCTTCGTCCATGCCATGTTATAAAAATTAGCCAAGAAAATAAATTTCATATAACGAATAAGAGTCGCAACACCTTTTTCATAAAAAAACAGTTTTTTGTGATAAATCTTATTTATAGATTAAAGAAAACTCCAAAATATCTCCAAATTATTAAATAATCTCTTAAAATCCTAAGAATCATCTCTAGAAATCTTGAAAATTGTTGGGAAATTTTGAAAATTATTCAAAAGTCTGTAATTATTTATTGGGAAATCTGTGGAAATCCCGAAAATTAATAAGAAATGTTGGGAATTATTGAAAAACGTCAACAAACCTGCATTTTTGATCTCGAAATTATTGAAAAATCTACAGAAATCATGATAATTATTAACCAACCTGCATTTCTGGTCTCGAACTTATTTGAAAATCTCCAGAAATCTTCATAATTATAGATCATCTTAAGAGATCTCAAAACAATTATTGAGAAATCAGAGAAATCTCACGAAATTTGACAATATTTAGAAATGATTTGGTATATATTAAATTATCGACAAATTTTGCGGATGAAAAATGTGAGTAGTAGTAGTATGTTTATAAAATGTATGAATAACATGAATCAAAAATATAAATAAACGCAGTACATTAATATGAACAATAATAATGTCAATCATTTCTGATTTATATTATCCCCAAATTATTGAATAAACTCTTAAAATCTTAAGAATTATTAAGATATATCTAGAAATCTTGAAACTCATTTAGAAATTTTGAGAATTATTCGAAAATCTCTGTAATTATTGATATCTATTGGGAAATCTGTGGAAATCTCGAAAATTAATAAGACATCTTGGGAATTATTGAAACATGTCAACGAACTTGCATTTTTGATCTCGAAATTATTGAAAAATCTACAGAAATCATGATAATTATTGGGAAATCTGTATAAA
This sequence comes from Othius punctulatus, assembly GCA_951805005.1. Taxonomy (NCBI): domain Eukaryota; kingdom Metazoa; phylum Arthropoda; class Insecta; order Coleoptera; family Staphylinidae; genus Othius; species Othius punctulatus. Next base: position 4,462,786 of record OX638139.1, on the reverse strand, counting down.
TCTCGAAAAATACTGAAAAACCGTGGAAATTATTGGAAAATCTCTCGGAACCTTTATAAAATTTAGAAATGTTTAGATATTTTGTGTTTTATTCTATAAATTTTTCGATAATTGATTATGTATAATATATAATTAATAGTAGTATTATATATAATTGATGATTATAATATAATTATTTAATGTTTATTTAAAGATTTTTTGACATACTATAAAAATTAGGCAAGAAAATAAATTTTATATAATGAATAAGAGTCAGATCACCCTCTTCATAAAAAAACCATTGAAACATGTCTAGAAATCATGATAATTATTGGGAAATCTGTATAAATCTTGAAAAATATTGAAAAACTGTGGAAATTATTGGAAAATCTCTCGGAATCTTGATAAAGTTTAGAAATGTTTAGATATTTTGTGTTTATTTAATATTTATTATTTAATGTCTATTTAAAGATTTTTTGACATAATATAAAAATTAGCTAACAAAATAAATTTCATATAATGAATAAGAGTCAGAATATCTTTTTTTATAAAAAAAAAAACCATTGCAAAATCTCCAGAAATCATGATAATTATTGGGAAATGTGTATAAATCTCGAAAAACCATGAAAAACCGTGGAAACTATTGGAAAATCTCTCGGAATCTTGATAAAATTTAGAAATGTTTCAATATTTTGTGTGTATTTAATATTTATTTAAAGATTTTTTGACAAACTCACTATGAAAATTGGCCAAGGAAATAAATTTCATATAATGAATAAGAGTCAGAACACCTTTTTCATAAAAAAACACCATTGAAAAATCTCCAGCAATCATGACAATTATTGGAAAATCTGTATAAATCTCGAAAAACATTGAAAAACCGTGGAAACTATTGGAAAATCTCTCGGAATCTGGATAAAATTTAGAAATGTTTAGATATTTTGTGTTTATTTAATATGTATTATTTAATGTTTATTTTAAGATTTTTTGACATACTAGAAAAATGAGCCAAGGAAATAAATTTTATATAATGAATATGAAACGAATAACTAAATCTAAACTTTCCACTAACTGATTATTGGTGATTAATAACTGATGACGTATGCTTTATGACTTATTTTTGTAATTCAATTCAATTCAATAATTCGATATTTTTAAAATTGTATGTAATGTATTGTATTTGACCTATGTAAACATCTAGGATGTAATGACATCTAGAATGTAATGACATTAATAAAGATCTACTCTATTCTATTCTAAGAGTCAGAACACCTTTTTCATAAAAAAAAAACATTGAAAAATCTCCAGCAATCATGACAATTATTGGAAAATCTGTATAAATCTCGAAAAACATTGAAAAACCGTGGAAACTATTGGAAAATCTCTCGGAATCTGGATAAAATTTAGAAATGTTTAGATATTTTGTGTTTATTTAATATGTATTATTTAATGTTTATTTTAAGATTTTTTGACATACTAGAAAAATGAGCCAAGGAAATAAATTTTATATAATGAATATGAAACGAATAACTAAATCTAAACTTTCCACTAACTGATTATTGGTGATTAATAACTGATGACGTATGCTTTATGACTTATTTTTGTAATTCAATTCAATTCAATAATTCGATATTTTTAAAATTGTATGTAATGTATTGTATTTGACCTATGTAAACATCTAGGATGTAATGACATCTAGAATGTAATGACATTAATAAAGATCTACTCTATTCTATTCTAAGAGTCAGAACACCTTTTTCATAAAAAAAAAACATTGAAAAATCTTCAAAAGTCATGATAATTATTGGGAAATCTGTATAAATCTCGAAAAATACTGAAAAACCGTGAAAATGATTGGAAAATCTCCCAGAACCTTGATAAAATTTAGATATGTTTAGATATTTTGTGTTTATTTAATATTTATTATTTAATGTTTACTTAAAGATTTTTTGACAAAGTATAGAAATTAGCCAAGAAAATAAATTTTATATAATGAATAAGAGTCAGAACACCTTTTTCATAAAAAAAACCATTGAAAAATCTCCAGAAATCATGATAATTATTGGGACATCTGTATAAATCTTGAAAAATATTGAAAAACCGTGGAAATTATTGGAAAATCTCTCGGTATCTTGATAAAATTTAGAAATGTTTAGATATTTTGTGTTTATTTAATATTTATTATTTAATGTTTATTTAAAGATTTTTTGACATTCTATAAAAATTGGCCAAGAAAATAAATTTCATATAATGAATAAGAGTCAGAACATATTTTTCATAAAGAATCCATTTAAAAATCTCCAGAAATCATGATAATTATTGGGAAATCTGTATAAATCTCGAAAAGAACTGAAAAATAGTGGAAATGATGGGAAAATCTCTCGGAATCTTGATAACATTTAGAAATGTTTAAATATTTTGTGTATATATAATATATATTATTTAATGTTTATTTAAAGATTTTTTGACATACTATAAAAATTCGCCAAGAAAATAAATTTCATATAATGAATAAGAGTCCGAACACCTTTTCCATAAAAAAAAACATTGACAAATCTCCAGAAATCATGATAATTATTGGGAAATCTGTATAAATCTTGAAAACTATTGAAAAACCGTGGAAATTATTGGAAAATCTCTCGGAATCTTGATAAAATTTAGAAATGTTTAAATATTTTGTGTGTATTTAATGTTTATTTAAAGATTTTTTGACAAACTCACTATAAAAACTAACCAAGAAAATAAATTTCATAAAATGAATAAGAATACCTCTTTCATTAAAACAATAAAGAGATTTGTGAAAAATATTAAGATTTTTTGAAAAACTTGAAAATATCTACTTTTGCAGATACATATAATGAAACTTGTGGTTCTCATTGGTTCAGCGCTTTTTGCAGAATATGCCCAAATTACGTGGTGCTAAAATGATATATTTTTATGTTTAGCTGCAAAGGATCAAATGATTTATCACATGGAAGTCAACATAATACATATCGTTTCCTATAAACAGTGGAGTTTCTAATGGCAATTTTTTATTTAGAAATCTATTTATTTATTGAAAAATCTCCAGAAATCTTCATAATTATAGATCATCTTAATTGATCTCAAAAAAGAGAATGATCTGAGAAATGAGAGAAATCTCACGAATTTGACAATATTTTGAAATGACTTGATAGTTTTTATGTTATAGACAAATTTGGAAGATGAAAAAATGTGAGTAGTAGTATGTTTATTAAAATGTACAGGTACATATGAATAACTTCAATCAAATATATAAATAAACGCAGAACATTAATATAAGCAATAATTATGTCAATCATTTCTGATTTATATGATCTCCAAATTATTGAATAATCTCTTATAATCTTAAGAATTATTAAATTATCTCTAGAAATCTCGAAAAATGTTAGGACATCTTGAGACTTATTCAAAAATCTCTGTAATTATTTATTAGAAGATCTGTGGAAATCTCGAAAATTAATGAGAAATCTTGGGAATTATTGAAACATGTCAACCAACTTGCATTTTTTTTATCTCGAAATTATTGAAAAGTCTCCGGAAATCATGATAATTATTGGGAAATCTGTATAAATCTTGAAAATTATTGAAAAATTGTGGAAATTATTGGAAAATCTCTCGTAATCTTGATAAAATTTAGAAATTATTAGACATTTTAAGAATAATCGAAAATTTTATAGAATCAAAAAATGCATGTAATAATCTTGTCGTATGTAACAATCATGCGAACCTTGTTGGATGTTCTGATTTTAATGATCTCAAAATTATTGAAAAATCTTTCGAAATCTCGAGAAATAATAAGAAATCCACGAAGAAATAGTTTAGAAGAAAGTAAAATTTCATCTTAAAATTATTCATGACAGACTTAATTTTTGATTTCATATTGTTGAAGCATAATTAACAGAATGGGAAGTACGACAAACTGTGAGTTGGGAAACACATCGACGATATTTAACACAGAAAAAGAAAAACACACAAAACATGATAATTATTTCGAAATCTATATAAATCTCAAAAAAGTATTGAAAAATCGTGGAAATTATTAGAAAATTCCGAGAGATTTTCTCGGAAAATCTCTCAGAATCTTTTTAAGTTTTTGAAAATTTTAGACTTTTTAAGAATTAAGAAAAAATTATAGAATCAAAAATGTATGTGATAATCGTGCCAATCGTGTGAACCTGGTTGGATTTTATGATTTTAATGATCTCGAAATTGTTGAAAAAAATCTTGAAATCTGTAGAATTAATAAAAAATCCGTATAAATCTCGCAATTTGTTAAGAAATCTTGGGAATTATTGAAAAATCTTTAGAAAACTCGATAATTTTTGTTTATTATATTGTAACATATCAGTAGTGTTATGGCAAAACTGTTATCCGCCATATTTGTCATTTTACAGGATAACCAAAAACAGTTATGTATTTAGACTTATATGAATGTATATGAATGTAGATTAGCATGTATCATTGCCATAGTTATTTATAATACAAAGGTACAATAAAGATACTTCATTAATACTAAAACTATACTTTATTTATGGGCATTTCTTGCCAAAAAGTGTATTTTCAAAAAATGGCAGTTAGCCAATGTTTTGCCATAACATTACTGATATGTGAAAAATGTAGCGATATCGATATGTAATGACAATGTGATACCCAATTAGGATAGGAAACTAATGAATAAAGAATAATTATTGAGATAATTAATCGTTAATATATTATTATAATAACAATTATAGAATTATTAAAGAATAAGAATTATAATAATATGTTATTATATGACGATAATTATATGTAGAAATCTCGAACAATATTAAAAAATCTTGGAATTGATTGAAAAATCTCTAGAAATTTTGTAATGCAAAATATTGAGCAATCATGGATATTGCAAATCTCTCGAAATCTTGATAATACTTTGAAATGACTAGATATTTTAAGAATCTTCAAGATATTTGAAGAATGAAAAATAACAGTAATAACCATGTCAATCTTGCCAATAATTTGCATTTTCTGATTTTAATGATCTCGAAATAATTGAAAAATATCTCGAAATCTTGGTAATTAATGATAAATATATAGAAATCAATAAAAAATATTGAAAATGTCTCCACTTTTTCAAGGAAAGGATAAGTATTTTTGTAAAAAAAAACATAACTGTGACAGTGACTGTAAAGATAATTAAGAAAATAAAATTATGTAAAGAGTATGAATATTTTTTTAAGATTCCTACAGATTATTAATAATCATCAAGATTTCTGGAGAATTTTTAATAAATAAAATGATTTCCTAATTAAAAAATGCTATTAAAAACTCCACTGTTTCAAGGAGAGGAAAGTATTTATGCAAAAAAAAAAAACAATCATGAACTATACTACAGAGAATTAAGAGCTCTACATTTCTCATTTTATTAAATGAATAAAGTATATATCTATATATCTACCTACATAAGTTGCGATATAAAAAAAATAGAATTCTTTTATAAAAAAAGTCAATGTCATTTGACATTGATATTGACAAAAGAGTCAAAAATTACTAACGTCATAATTTTCTTAAGTGCGTAAGAAAATGCGAAATAAATAACAAATTCGACCTCTTGGAGAATTTTTGATTTTTCAAGTTATCTATGTAGATATGTGTTAGGTATTTTACGTAAATTGTGTATATGGAATAAATGTTCATACTACTACGTAGAAAAATAGCAAGTTACTAAATTTCAAGTTACATTTCTTCGTAAACCAAGTCACAAGTCACATTTTGGAAAATATTCACAAAAAACAAAAAAAAAGTGCCCATTAAAAAAAACGAATCTGCACTAAGTTACATTGTAAAACCGTTAATGTAAAACTGTTTTTACTAAAAATCTCACTTTTCTTTCGACATTTTTTTAAGTGCAGCACTTTAAAGTAAAAAGTAGCACGTAGAAAAATAGCAAAATATTAAATTTCGAGTTAAATTTCTTTGTAAACCAAGTCTCATTTGGAAAATATTCACAAAAAACAAAAAAAACTTAACTTTCCATTGCCTATTAAAAAAAAAAACGAATCAGCTCAAAGTTACATTGTAAAACCGTCTATTAAAAATTTTATTTTCGAAATTTTTCGAGTGCAGCGCTTTAAAGTAGAAAATATCACGTAGAAAAATAGCAAAATATTAAATTTCAAGTTAAATTTCTTTGTAAACCAAGTCACATATCACATTTTTTTAAATTTCACAAACAACAAATAACTTAACTTTCGATTGCCCAATTAAAAAAAAACGAATCAGACTAATTTACATTGTAAAACTGTTTCTAATAAAAAAATCATTTTCTTTCGAAATTATTCCAGTGCAACACTTTAAAGTAAACTTAAAGAAAATGGAACGTAGAAAAATAGCAAAATATTAAATTTCAAGTTAAATTTCTTTGTAAACCAAGTCACATATCACATTTTGGAAAATTCAGTCCATTAAAAAAAACGAATCAGCATTTAGTTACTTTGTAAAACTGTTTCTACTAAAAAACTCACTTTTTGTCGATATTTGCGATAAGTGCAGCATTTTAAAGTAGAAAATAGCACATAGAAAAGTTGCAAACTATTACATTTTAAGTTAAATTTCTTGGTAAACTAAGTCACATATCACATTTTGAAAAATATTCTCAAAAAACAAAAAACTTAACTTTCGATTGCCCATTTAAAAAAAACGAAGCAGCACTAAGTTGCATTGTTAAACTATTTCTAATAAAAATTTCATTTTCTTTCGAAATTATTCGAGTGCAGCACTTTAAAGTAGAAAATAGCACGTAGAAAAATAGCAAAATATTAAATTTCAAGTTAAATTTCTTTGTAAACCAAGTCACATATCACATTTTGGAAAATATTCTCAAAAAAATAAAAAAACTTCAACTTAGATTGTCCATTAAAAAAAACGAATCAGCATTTAGTTACACTGTAAAACTGTTTCTACTAAAAAGCTCACTTTGTGTCGATATTTTGTAAGTGCAGCATTTTAAAGTAGAAAATAGCACATAGAAAAATAGCAAATTATTAAATTTCAAGTTAAATTTCTTTGTAAACTAAGTCACATACCACATTTTGAAAAATATTCTCACAAAACAAAAAAAAATAACTTTCGATTGCCCATTTAAAAAAAAAACGAATTAGCACTAAGTTGCATTGTATAACTGTTTCTACTACGATTTTTTTTTAAGTGCATCACTTTAAAGAGACAATCGATTGCCTTGCTGGTCAATGCACACCCTTCCCCCACAAGGCCCCAATTAGCGACCGCCAAGAGGAGCGCCCCCACGTTTCCGTCCCCCCTTTTATCGACTGATTTCCTCCTAGCGGACACCCGCACGCGATTGTTTCCAAACATCTGCCGCGCGACCATTGTCCACACTACAATCAAGCAGTCAAAGTTGTGACCCTGCATTGTGATTACTGATTAATAACCGCAACCGAAAGCATACAAACAAATCACAATGTTAGTAGGATCTACTTTACAGTACTAATAACCCCAACCGAATGTTTACAAACAAATCACAATGTTAGTAGGATCTACTTTACAGTACTAATAACCCCAACAGAAAGTTTACAAACAAATCACAATGTTAGTAGGATCTACTTTACAGTACTAATAACCCCAACAGAAAGTTTACAAACAAATCACAATGTTAGTAGGATCTACTTTACAGTACTAATAACCCCAACAGAAAGTTTACAAACAAATCACAATGTTAGTAGGATCTACTTTACAGTACTAATAACCCCAACAGAAAGTTTACAAACAAATCACAATGTTAGTAGGATCTACTTTACAGTACTAATAACCCCAACAGAAAGTTTACAAACAAATCACAATGTTAGTAGGATCTACTTTACAGTACTAATAACCCCAACAGAAAGTTTACAAACAAATCACAATGTTAGTAGGATCTACTTTACAGTACTAATAACCCCAACAGAAAGTTTACAAACAAATCACAATGTTAGTAGGATCTACTATACAGTACGATCGAGAATTGGCGAAAATTTGATAAATGTTGTGTAGTCATATCTACTTTTGAGTTTGTTTTCAGTAAGCAGGCAGCTGTTTTGTGACACAAAAGTGAGACAAGTCTTATAGTGAAATGGTCTAAAATTGAGCTGTGTAAACAAGTCTTTCGTCTCTGCAAAGAAAAACCAAGTAATGACATGTTACTTGATTTTTCTTTGTAGAGACGAATGATTTGATTACACAGCTCAATTTTAGATAAATTCACTATAAGACTTGTCCCACTTTTTTTGGCATTGTGAGATAAATACTGACATGTTACATAATAAAAAGCCACATTTTAGAGTAACCCATCAAGTCTAACCCCACCTAATTATTTTTCTGTGAAGCTTTTAATTCTTTTATAAAACTTTGGTACTTTTTTAAAAACATTAAAAAAAACTTTTTCTGGCAATTGGTAACATTGGTTGATAAAATGTGCGCAGTTTCTAAACCTTCGTACATTTTTTTTGCTAAATCAGGCAATTTCCGTTATTGGTAACATTACGTTACCAATTACGGAAATTAAGGCTTTTAACGACAATGTGGAAATAAAGAGAAAATAAGAAATATTTAGATTCATTTTACAAGGTAGATATGTGTGGATGTCATTATTAAAACTTTTCTGGCAATTTTCGTAATTGGTAACATAGGTTGATAAAATTTTCGCAATTTCTAAACATTCATACATGTTTTTGTGGCAATTGTGGCAATTTCCATAATTGATAATTTTGGTTGATATGATGTTCGCAGTTCCTAATCCTTCATACATGCTTATTAACATTCTAAACGTTTTAACTCTCATTATATTATGATTGCGTTTTTTTTTTCTTCAATTTTTCAATCTCCATAAATTTTGTTGGCAATTTCCTTTAGACATTTAACGGCGCTTTTAACATGGCTTTTAACGACAATGTGGAAATAAAGAGAAAATAAGAAACATTAAAATTCATATTGTAAGGTAGATATGTGTGGATATCATTATTAATCGTTTTCATAGAGAGGGTTGGCATTTATGGCCATCTGCTAAAGACGTCACTGTCATCAATGACATTCTGAAGGTTGAAACTGCTAGTTTCCCAATAACCAGTAATATGGAGTATGAAGCTTCTGGTTTCTGGTTTTCGGATTTCCACCAATAATACAGTATGAGCCAGAATAAATGGTATTAAAGTTTAGGCAACCAAGCATATGCATCTTGCGGAATGCGGCACAATGGGTGTGGTTGATTGCCTAAACTTCAGTTCTTTCTATTCTGGCGCATATTGTACTACTACTGGAAATCCCAAAACCAGAAACCAGAAGTTTCATACCCAACATTACTTGGCATTTGGAAACTAGCAGTTTCAACCTTCAGCATTTCATAGATGACAGTGACGTCTTTAGCAGATGACATTGATGCCATATTAATTAGTAAAAATTAGTATGGTAACAGTATGGTATTAGTATGGTAATGGTATGGTAGTAATTAGTAACTAAAAATTAGTACTGTCTGAAGTTTATTGTCGCTCAAAGTTGGTTAATAAAAGTGTTGTTACTGGGCAACTTTAAAACACGCTGTGCTAGAAAGTCGGTTTTTCGCACGCTTATTTGTAGGATAACCAAAGATTATGATACAGGTATGAAAAAAAATCATTGATAATTCAGTGTTTTCAGAATACTTGGTGGCACCTTTGCCTGGCTTGTTAAAATGCATTAATGCAAAACGCCGTGCAGTTGAGCGTCACCTTTAACTCGAGATTCCCAAACGGCCTACTGGCAACGATCGACTTTGTTAGCATTTAACGGACGGGCGAAGGCTCCGTGTGTTTTAACGCGATGCATTTTACCTGTTTTAAATGTCAAGTATGAGCCGAAGAGATGTTAGTCGTAACCTTTCCCGTCCACTCCAATAACCGCCGTAATTATTGTTATTACCGGCATATTCTTCTCGCAAATACCGTTGCTTCGATCGACGTGTATCGCCTTGTTTACCTGTCTACGCCAGAAAACCAGGCAGGGAATGATTCACGGGGAAATTTTGATAGAATTTAAGTATCACAGAAATTGTTAAGGCAGAGCTGTTTATATTTTTTTTTTAATGGGCAGTATAGAAAGGGAGATCGACAGAAAAGAAAGCTGAAGTCAGTAGTTAGTCTATGGGGGTTCTACATCACCCTCAGCAGAGATTTCGATTCAATTAATTTGCGGTTTTAATCGGCGGTTTTAATCAGCGGTCTAAACACCGCGAGCAATTACAATAGGATGAGTCAGTAGTTAGTATATGGGGATTCTACTACACCCCCAGCAGTTATTTCGATTCAATTGATTCACGGTTTTAATTGGCGGTTTTAATCAGCAGTCCAAACACCGCGAGCAATTACAAAAGGATTAGTCAGTAGTTAGTCTATGGGGATTCTACTTCACCACAGCAGAGATTTAATTAATTGGCGGTTTTAATCGGCGGTTTTAATCAGCGGTCTAAACACCGCGAGCAATTACAATAGGATGATTGCGGCAATTGTGATACCCTTCCATACTAATTATGCCATAGGTAGAGGAGCTCTAGAAATTATTATTTTCTGTTCAAAATCAAGACCTCAAAATATCGTTTGCCGATTCCAACTCTGATTTCAATTCGAGCTTTGTATTGGGGGCCTACATTCACGTCTAAATTTAATCCACTCACACTCCAGCAGTTTGATCAAGCCCCAATTCACCCCCGGGATAACTGCCGTGTTTCGTGCCCGGACGCCATTAGAGGCGCCGCTTTAGGCCCTTGACGGGCTAATTGAAAATTGAAAACGCGGAGCTCTGCGGCGATGGGGCCCCAAAGGACGGCCGCTCTTTAGTGTGTCACAGGAATCCCCCCGCCGCCGATTGAATGCACACGGATCCCGCGATTTGCATACCAGTTTTCCCATTCGGGGGCCCGACTTATTCGGCTTTTGTTTACCGTTAGAGGCGAAGTTATAACTAGTTCACCAGAGTTTGATTGAGTTCACGAACTTGATTCGTTAATCCTGCGGGGAAGCTAATCAAATATGTTTTTTTGCGCAGCTTTAAACTTTAACGGCCGAAATTCGTATTAATTAGTAATTAGAGTAAACGAGAGCGGGGAGCGTAATTGCGTCCATTACAGCGGTGGATGGATATTAATGTGGCGAACAAAAAAAAAACAACAAACGGTAATTAACATTGAAATCTTCTGGTGTGCGCGGGCGGTGTTTGCCACACTTTGCATTACATAAAAATTAATTAGTCGCGTTCCATTAACGAGCGACCTCGCGTTTTAGCTGTTTCGCGTTTTTTTTTTATATAATAACACGCGTGTAATGTGCGTTGTTCTAGTAACATTAGTTTGTAACAGTGGGAAGTGGAACGGAATCATTTTTACAAATACACACACACGTTATTATTATATGTATTACTACTAATGATAGGATGTAGACTTAATAATTTTTACAAATGCACATACAATATAATTGTATTATGAACAATAAGCAACATCGAATCCAGAAGATTAAAAAAAAAATGAATCGATGATTTTATTTAAGGTTTCTTAGGATTATAATTATATTCAATATAAATTATCAGCAATAAATTTGTTTCGTATTGATACGGTAGTTTTTGATATATCGTTATTTTAATATGAGTTTAATTGGAGGCCTACTTACAATAGGCCTAAAATATGGAATCTTCAAGCAAACATTGAAATCGCTCATTGAATGTTAACGAAATTGCATATATGATATACTGATATATCACTTAATAAAAAAAAAAAATTGCATTGACATTGGTACGCCAGTTCTTAAAATATCGATAATTAAATATGAGAAAAAATGGACAAATTGCCTTAAAAATCAATTAATCAAACTGAAAATAAAATAAGTCCATAATTACTCATTACTCATTGCAAATAAATTTAATTATACAAGTTTAATATAGGTATATCAGTCAATAGGAATATTAAATTTCATTTATATTGATACGGTGGTTTTTGAGATATCGTTATTTAAGTATGAGCATTATGGAGAAATATTTAAAATCCGCAGAAAAATGATTATCTCCAGAATCTCGCATTGCATTAGAATTGTAGATTATATCAGATCTTTAATTAGAAGATAATTATTAGAATTCTATAGTATTACTACAAGTATATCAGGCAATATCAACAATAAATTTGATTCGTATTGATACGGTGGTTTTTGAGATACCCTTATTTTAATATGAGCTTAATTGGAGGTGTACTTGCAATAGGCCTAAAATATCGAATATTCAAGCAAACATTGAAATCTCTCATTGAATGTTAACGAAATTGTACATATGATGTATTGATATATCACTTAATATAAAAAATAAATAGTATTGACATTGATACGCCAGTATCAATATATCAATTGTATCAATATATCAATGTATCAATAAATATCGATAACTAAATATGAGAAACATTGGAGGAATTACATTTAAAATCAATTAATCCCTGAAACTTTGTCAAAGTTTCAGGAGAATTACCTTCAAGTATACTGAACACAAATCTAATATTAAATATACACAAAATACATTTTCAAAAATTTCTTTAATAGAGACCTGACCTAACCTAACCTAACCTACTTCTGACTTTCGCACTTATTTATACTGAAACTTTGTCAAATTTTCAGGAGAATTACTTTCAGGTATACTGAACACAAATCTAATATTAAATATATAAAAAATAAATTTTCAAAAATTTCTGTAATAGAGACCTGACGTAACCAAACCTAAACTACTTCTGATTTTCTCACTCATTTAATACTGAAACTTTGTCAAATTTTCAGGAAAATTATCTTAAGGTATACTGAACACACATCTAATATTAAAAATACAAAAATCAAATTTCAGAGATTAGTGTCAAAACTGCATTCATTACTGTCAAAATTTCAATTATTTCTGTAAATTTGTTTAAATATTTCTACATAAATAGTAAGAACTCATTTTCAATCATTTTCACCAAATTCAAAGATTACTGTCAAACATTTAAATATTACTTTTTTTAACATGCATTCTGTAAAAATTTTAATGATTACTACTAAAATTTCAATTATTTCTGTAAATTTGTTTAAATATTTCTACATAAATAGTAAGAACTCATTTTCAATCATTTTCACCAAATTCAAAGATTACTGTCAAACATTTAAATATTACTTTTTTTAACATGCATTCTGTAAAAATTTTAATGATTACTACCAAAATTTCAATTATTTCTGTAAATTTGTTTAAATATTTCTAGATAAATAGTAAGAACTCATTTTCAATCATTTTCACCAAATTCAAAGATTACTGTCAAACATTTAAATATTACTTTTTTTAACATGCATTCTGTAAAAATTTTAATGATTACTACTAAAATTTCAATTATTTCTGTAAATTTGTTTAAATATTTCTACATAAATAGTAAGAACTCATTTTCAATCATTTTCACCAAATTCAAAGATTACTGTCAAACATTTAAATATTACTTTTTTTAACATGCATTCTGTAAAAATTTTAATGATTACTACCAAAATTTCAATAATTGTTTTCGAATTTGGTATAAATCAGTAATTGTTTTCGAACTATTAAAGATTAATTCTTTCAGTCAAAATTTCAAAAATTACTGGAAAAACTGCAATCATTACTGCAAATCTTTCAAAATATAGGTTAGGTTACTTCTGACTTTCTCACTTATCAAATACTGAAACTTTGTCAAATTTTCAGGAGAGTTACCTACAGGTATACTAAACACAAATCTAATATTAAATAAACAAAAAATAATTTTTCAAAAATTTCGAGGTTAGGAGACCTGGCGTAACCTAACCTAAACTACTTATGATTTTCTCACTTATTTAATACTGAAACTTGGTCAAATTTTCGGGAGAATTATCTTTAGGTATTCTGAACACAAATTTAATATTAAATATACAAAAATCACATTTCAGAGATTACTGTCAAAACTGCATTCATTACTGTCAAAATTTCAATTATTTCTGTAATTTTGTTTAAATGTTTCTACATAAATCTCAAGAACTCATTTTCAATCATATTCATCAAATTTAAAGATTACTGTCAAACATTTAATTATTATTTTTTTTAACATGCATTCTGTTAAAATTTTAATGATTACTACCAAAATTTCAATTATTGTTTTCGATTTTAGAATAAATCAATAATTGTTTTCGAACTATTTTAGATTAATTTGTAATTCAGTAATTTTTTCTGTCAAAATTTCAAAAATTACTGTCAATACTGCAATCATTACTGGAAATCTTTCAAAATATAGGTTAGGTTAGGTTAGGATAGGTCATTACAAGTTGAAATAATTTCTAATCGAAGTAATTTTGAGTTGAAGTAATTAAAAGTATTCTCTAGTTGACATATTTTCGAGTTATCTGAGTTTCGAGTTTCTGTAATTTTGTTTAAATATGTCTACAAAAATTGCAATGACTACTATTAGTTATCATTACTAATCATTACTGGAAATCTTCGAAAATGTAGGTTAGGTTAGATTAGGTCATTATAAGTTAAAATAATTTGTAATCGAAGTAATTTTAAGTTGAAGTAATTAACAGTTGAAGTATTCTCTAGTTGAAGTATTTTCGAGTAATCTGAGTTTCGAGTTTCTGTAATTTTGTTTAAATATGTCTGCAAAAATTGCAATGACTACTATTAGTAATAATTACCAATCATTACTGCAAATCTTTCAAAATATAGGTTAGGTTAGGTCATTACAAGTTGAAATAATTTCTAATCGAAGAAATTTTAAGTTGAAGTAATTAACAGTTGGAAGTATTATCTAGTTGAAGTATTTTCGAGTTATATGAGTTTCGAGTTTCTGTATTTTTGTTCAAATATGTCTACAAAAATTGCAATGACTACTATTAAAGTTGTAATTACACCGATATTTTAAAGATTTTGCTAATCACTGCAAAAATATTCAATTCATTACTGCAAATCTTTCAAAATATAGGTTAGGTTAGGTTAGGTCGCTACAAGTTGTAATAATTTCTAATGGAAGTAATTTTAAGTTGAAGTAATTAACAGGTCAAGTATTCTCTAATTGAAATATTTTCGATTAGGTATCTGAGTTTCGAGTTTTGGTAATTTTGTTTAAATATGTCTACAAAAATTGCAATGACTACTATTAGTAATCATTACCAATCATTACTACAAATCTTTCACAATATAGGTTACGTTAGGTTAGGTCAATACAAGTTGAAATAATTTCTAATGCAAGTAATTTTAAGTTGAAGTAATTAACAGACGAAGTATTCTCTAGTTGCAATATTTTTGAGTAATCTGAGTTTCGAGTTTCTGTAATTTTGTATAAAAATGTCTACAAAAATTGCAATGACTACTATCAGTAATCATTACTAATCATTACTACAAATCTTTCAAAATCTAGGTTAGGTTAGGTTAGGTCATTACAAGTTGAAACAATTTCTAATCGAAGAAATTTTAAGTTGAAGTAATTAACAGTTGGAAGTATTCTCTAGTTGAAGTATTTTCGAGAAATCTGAGTTTCGAGTTTCTGTAATTTGGTTTAAATGTGTCGACAAAAAATATTCAACTTGTCCTGAATATTTTGGCCATTTTTTTATCATGATAAGACGTTAAATGTCTCTTAAGGAATATACACATTAAAAAAAATGCACAACTTATTCATTTACATCGAGAAAATAAAAGCTTTTGATTTTCATAAATTTTAGTTATAACTTATAACTAAGTACGCTTTAAGTTTTTATTATTTCTACCAACTTTTCAATGATTACTACCAAATCATCAATTATTACCGTAAAATTTCAATTATAGGACTTATACTTATGACTTTGTACTTATGCACTCGTCATATATTCAACAAAAATCGAAACAAAATCTCATTATTGGCCATAATGTTTAATCACAATACTTAAGACTTACACTTATGACTTTGTACTTATGCACTCGTCATATATTCAACAAAAATGAAAACCAAATCTCATTATTGGCGATAATGTTAAATCACAATACTTAGGACTTATACTTATGACTATGTACTTATTCACTCGTCATACATTCAACACAAATCAAAACAAAATCTTATTATTGGCCATAATGTTAAATCACAATATTTAGGACTTATACTTATGACTATGTACTTATGCACTTGTCATATATTCAACAAAAATCAAAACAAAATCTCATTATTGGTCATAACGTTAAATCACAATACTTAGGACTTATACTTATGACTTTGTACTTATGCACTTGTCATATATTCAACAAAAATCAAAACAAAATCTCATTATTGGCCATAACGTTAAATCACAATACTTAGGACTTATACATATGACTTTGTACTTATGCACTTGTCATATATGAAACAAAAATCAAAACAAAATCTCATTATTGGCCATAACGTTAAATCACAATACTTAGGACTTATACTTATGCACTTGTCATATATCCAACAAAAATCAAAACATAATCTCATTATTGACCATAATGTTAATTGAATTTATTGCTAATTTAAATTTGGAGTAATTCAGGACCATAATGCCAAACATACAATGTTTTGTGTAGAAAAAACATTGTGTCAAATTAACAATTATTACTGTCAAATTTCAATTATACAATTATAATTGCAACTATTGCTATTAAAATTTCAATTATATTTCTCAAAATTTCAATGATCGATTATTTTTTGACTATTATCTGACTAGTTTCATAATTTCGTTTATTTCTGATAAATTATCAATTATTACTATAACATTTCAGATATACTGCCAATTTATCAATTATTACTGGTAAATTTTAATTATACTGTCAAATCATCAATTATTACTGTCAAATTTCAATTATACTGTCAAATCATCAATTATTACTGTCAAATTTCAATTATACTGTCAAATCATCAATTATTACTGTCAAATTTCAATTATTTCAACAAAAATTCCAACTGTTACTGTCAAATTTCCAATTATTTTGCCTTGATTGCAAAGAGTTCTTTTGAAATTTCCATTATTTGTACCAAAATTTCAATGAGTGCTGCTAAATTATCAAAAATTAATGTCAATGTTCAATTATACCGTCATACTATCATTATTACTGTTATATTTAAATAATTTCTACCACAGTTTCAACTGTTACTGTAAAATTTCAATTATGTTGTCAAATTTTCAATGATTTCTGTAAAATTTATATTTGTTTTACCATAATTGCGAAGATTACTCTAGAAAATTAAAAAAAACTACCAAAATTTCAATTATAATGTCAAAACATCAATTCTTACTGTCAAATTTCAATTATTTTCACAAAAATTTCAACTGTTACTGTCAAATTTTCAATTATTTTGCCTTGATTGAAAAGATTTCTTTTGAAATTTTCACTATTTGTACCAACATTTCAATGAGTACTGCCAAATTATCAAATATTACTGTCAATGTTCAATTATACCGTCATATTATCATTATAACTGTTAGATTTAAATTATTTCTACCACAGTTTCAACTGTTATTGTAAAATTTCAATTATGTTGTCAAATTTTCAATGATTTCTGTAAAATTTATATTTGTTTTACCTTAATTGCGAAGATTACTATAGAAAATTAAAAAAAACATTTACCAAAATTTCAATATTACGTGAAATATACAATATAATATTTATTATGTGATTATTAAGTGAAAGAGATTTGTCAATGCGTTTCGAAAATAGTAATAGCTGGTATTCGAGGAACACATGTTTTTCGGAAAATACAGGGTGTTGTTAATTTTTGCATTACCTGTCAAGTTGTAAACAACATCGAATCAAGAAGATAAAAAAATTAAAAAATAAGATAAATCGATGATGAAAAATCCATGTTTGGTTAAGGTTTTAAGGTTTAAGGAAACTAGTTATGTCAAATTTCAATTATACTGCCACATCATCAATTATTACTGTCAAATTTCAATTATTTCCACAAAAATGTCAACTGTTACTGTCAAATTTTCAATTATTTTGCCTTGATTGCTAAGATTTCTTTTGAAATTTCCATTATTTGTACCAAAATTTCAATGAGTGCTGCCAAATTATCAAATATTACTGCCAATGTTCAATTATACCGTCATATTATCATTATTACTATCATATATAAATTATTTCTACCACAGTTTCAATTGTTACTGTCAAATCATCAATTATTACTGTTACTGTCAAATTTCCAATTATTTTGCCTTCATTGAAAATATTTCTTTTGAAATTTCCATTATTTGTACCAAAATTTCAATGAGTACTGCCAAATTATCAAATTTTACTGTCAATGTTCAATTATACCGCCATATTATCATTATTACTGTTAAATTTAAATAATTTCTACCACAGTTTCAACTGTTACTGTCAAATTTCAATTATGTTGCCAAATTTTCAATGATTTCTGTAAAATTTATATTTGTTTTATCATAATTGCCAAGATCACTCTAGAAAATTAAAAAAAACATTTACCAAAATTTCAATTTTACGTGAAATATACAATATAATATTTATTATGTGATTATTAAGTGAAAGAGATTTGTCAATGCGTTTCGAAAATAGTAATAGCTGGTATTCGAGGAACACATGTTTTTCGGACAATACATGGTGTTGCTAATTTTTGCATTACCTGTCAAGTTGTAAACAACATCGAATCAAGAAGATAAAATTTTAAAAAAAAGATAAATCGATGATGAAAAATCCATGTTTTTTTAAGGTTTTAAGGTTTAAGGAAAATAGTTATGTCAAATTTTAATTATACTGTCAAATCATCAATTATTACTGTCAAATTTCAATTATTTCCACAAAAATGTCAACTGTTACTGTCAAATTTCTAATTATTTTGCCTTGATTGCAAAGATTTCTTTTGAAATTTCCATTATTTGTAACAAAATTCCAATGAGTGCTGCCAAATTATCAAATATTACTGTCAATGTTCAATTATACGTCATATTATCATTATTACTGTTAAATTTAAATTATTTCTACCACAGTTTCAACTGTTACTGTCAAATTTCAATTATGTTGTCAAATTTTCAATGTTTTCTGTAAAATTTATATCTGTTTTGCCATAATTGCGAAGATTATTCTAGAAAATTTAAAAAAACATTTACCAAAATTTCAAGTTTACGTGAAATATACAATATAATATTTATTATGTGATTATTAAGTGATAGAGATTTATCAATGCGTTTCGAAAATAGTAATAGCTGGTATTCGAGGAACACATGTTTTTCGGAAAATACAGGGTGATGTTAATTTTTGCATTAGCTGTCGTAAGTCGTAAACAATATCGAAGCAAGAAGATAAAAAATAAAAAAAATAAAGATAAATCGACGATGAAAAATCCATGATTTTTTTTTAAGGTTTTAAGGTTTAAGGAAAATAGTTATGGCTGTTATTCGAGAAAAATCTCCTTTTCCAAATAGTTATTTATGATGCAAGTTCTCACAAGTACTCGCATTTTTTTTTCACGCACAAAATTCGTGCTCATACAAAAAGCACTACATTATGAAATTGTATCAACATTCAAAGTTTTTTCTACGACAGGTATTATGAAAAACTTTTTAAATGGGTACAATTCCTGGCAGAGACATTCAAAACCTATAAAATTCAAAGCTTCTGCTGTGAAAATCTGTCAATTTTTCAATAGATACTGCCCGAATCTGTTATATTTTGTCAATTTTTGATATCCCAGTTTTAAAATGTAAACATCTATCAGATTTTTAAGATTTCAGTATTTCGCTTCAACCTTCTTTAGATACACGTCTAACAGCACAAGGGGCCGTCAGTTTCAGCCCCCTTTTATTCAAACGCCACCTGACCTTTTCTAAGCTCGTAAAAACTGCCTTGTTTCGATTGCTCCGTGTTGCGTAAGTAATTGAATCAAAATTTCCGCACGAATCAAAAAGAAAGCCTCAAATCCGCTTCTCGTTATCTCCAAAATCCATCGAGGCGAACGCGAAACAGGACTGGCCCAGATGATGTGCCCGTCAGCATCTCGATATTCACTTAGCTGCTGCGGTGAAAGGTGACCTCTGGCCATCGCCGGTGAGGCAGGTGGCCGTCCTGCGAAAATTACACCTACCCCTCGGGCAAGGGGGATGAGGCTGCAATTACGGTATGGAAATGCGGTTGCGTAATAATAATAATAAGCCTCCCGAGGGGCAGGGAGCAGGAGTCGCCTCGCCTGCTGGCTTCTAATAAATCGAAAGACTTTCACCTCTTCGCCGCGAATCTCGGAGGCGATAATAAAGATCCTGCTGGCGGGTGGGTGGGTGGCACATGCATAAAGTAGCCGCGACTTCCGCGTAGGTGTTAATTAAAAATAATAATAACAACAAACAAAGTTTATTTTAAGCGGCGTGATCCAGTTATTACTAACCAGCTCAATTGAGGAATAGAATTAGTCATTTGAAAAAGAAAATTTGTACGTTATAGTACAATCCAAAACTTTCAAATATTACGTCCCACTTTTTTGAAATCCAATCTATGGTGACCCACATAATTCCTGGTGCATTGAATTTTCTTGTATTTTCTTTCGGAATAACGTACGAATTTTGAATTTTAAATTTAAAAAAATGAGTTCTTAGAATATTGCTGGTTTTCTTTACAAACATTATAGCTGGCAGCAAAATTTGCAAAATTCTAAAAAATATATAATATTACATTGAACGAATACATAAAAAACGATAGATATCTTTAGAAAATTTACAGTTTATCCCAAAAACAAATCAGCAGAAAATTTACTGTACATTTTGTTAAATTGATTTCTCTAAAAAAATCGCAGTCGGTTCCAAAAATATGAATATATATATATATATATATATATATATATATATATATATATATATATATAAAACTGACAAATAAAATCGATAGATGTAGTTTATAGTTTTGTGCAAACAATAAACAATAAGAGTAATCTTAGCAAAATTAATATTTGCTACAAATACATACACATAGTCACATTAATAATAATAATATAAAGATAAATGTCATTAAAAAAGTGACATCTACTGGATTAACAATTTATATCCTAAAGATAAAATCTCCTAAAAGTAGGTACAGATAGCCTCTAGAATATTGATAGATATCTTATAAAATATTACATCATTTTACTAAGAAATCAAAGCAATTTGTTGTATACGAGTAATAATAATCTTGTTTTTTTTTCATTATTGGTCATTATTAATTTTACTTTGTTATAAATTGCTTACGCTTCACACATAATACCAACGGCATTCATTAATCCGCCGTTTGAAACGAAGGGCTCCAAGAACTAAGGGCCGCAAGAACGTTGGCATTTAACCCCAATAATGTCAAAGGGCCTCGTTCGAGACGTGAACTTTCCATGACACCAGAACAGTCCAAATTGAAATGCAAGACTGGGATGACTCGCACTCAATCAATATGAGCATGTAATCTCTAGTGTGGTATTTTAACTATTTTTATTTAACCAATTTATATAGTTGTAAAGTTTTAGAATGTTTTTGGGAATGTGTTTATTTTGTTTGTATTAGGAAATCTGAGTAAAAAACAAACAATTAAAAATTATTAAATTTCAATCAAAATTAGTTGTTTACGCAATGTTTATTACAGAAGTTAAAACACCCAAAACTATCAAAGTATTAATCAAAAAATCGAAATCATAATATTAATTAAATCTGAGTAAAAAACAATCAAATAGAAATTATTACATTTCAATCAAAATTAGGTGTTTATGAAATGTTTATTGGAGAAGTTAAAACACCCGAAACTATCAAAGTATTAATCAAAAATTCGAAATCATAATATTAATGAAATCTGAGTAAAAAACAAACAAATAAAAATTATTAAGTTTCAATCAAAATTAGTTGTTTACGCAATGTTTATTAGAGAAGTCAAAACACTCAAAACTATCAAAGTGTTAATCAAAAATTCGAAATCATAATATTAATGAATCTGAGTAACAAACAAACAAATAAAAATGATTACATTTTAATCAAAATTAGTTGTTTACGCAATGTTTATTAGAGAAGTTAAAGCATCCAAAACTATCAAAGTAATAATCAAAAATTCGAAATCATAATATTAATCAAATCCGAGTGAAAAACAAACAAATAAAAATTATTGCATTTCAATCAAAATTAGTTGTTACGCAATGTTTATTACAGAAGTTAAAACATCCAAAACTATCAAAGTACTAATCAAAAATTCGAAATCATAATATTAATCAAATCTAATCATTTTCAACGTTTCGTTAAAAAAGAGAAGTTAAAACACCTAGCCTATCAAAATATTAATAAAACATTCCCAATCATTGCTTAATATAAGGATTATTATTATTCATACTTGATAATTTTTGGTATTTTTAACTTATCTTACTAACATTTAGATAAGTATAGATAAACATTTCGTAAATAATTTTTATTGACTTTTTTTTTTTTTTGTTGGTTTTTGGGAACAATGGTAATGTTTTTGGGAATTTGTTTGTTTATGTTTGTATCAGGGAATCGGAATAAACAACAAACAAATAAAATATTATTAAATTTCAATCAAAATTAGGTGTTTATGAAATTTTTATTAGAGAAGTTAAAACACCCAAAACTATTAAAGTATTAATCAAAAATTCGAAATAATAATATTAATCAAATCTAATCATTTACAACATTTCGTTAGAAATTTGCCATAAAAGCAGAGTTTCGATTGAAATTTAATGTCAGTGTTTTCTATAATACACATTTCATGATATCAACAAATGTATTTGATTTAAATTTAATAATTTTTGATTTGTTTGTTTTTTATTCCAACTCTCAATCATAATACATATTGATTAAAGTTTATCATTTTCAACTTCGTTACAAATTTATTATGAAAACATAATGTCGATTGAAATGTTGTGTTTTTACGAATTAATTGTTTCTATTCCCGATCATATTTTTGATGGAGTTTTAAGATTTTTCAAAATTTCGTTTTACATTACTTCAAAGCATTAATCAAAAATTCCCAATCATAGCTTAATACTTGATAATTTTTAGCGTGTTTCACTTATTTCATTAACACTTCGTAAAGAACAAATTTTTATTGAAGTTAAATATTTTTTTATTTGCTGGTTTTTGGGAACGCTGGGAATGTTATTCGTTGTTTTTGCTTGTAGTTGCAAATCGGAATGAAAAACTAACAAATACAAAATTATTATATATTTTATTGTTATCTTCTTAAATATAAATTTCTTGAAAAATCAAAGAATCTTAAAAATTAGGATTTTCTGATGACAATTACAGCAGCAATTCTATGAAATTTTTGTACATATGTGAAGGATTTTTTAAAATTTGAGGGTATTTTAAGATCTGTTAAGAAATTTTATAAGTTGACGACTAAATATGATATAAGTTTTCCGGATACTTCAAGAAATCTTAAAACACGTTTTTTGTTGACAAATTAAATAGTGAATGTATTATATTGCTTTCTTCTTAGTTGGAGTACTTACTGGTAGTTACATATAAAAATCTTTTCATGTTTTTATTACGTTATTGTGTCTTCTTGACCTTACTAGCTAGTTTCGGCTTTTTTAGCCATCTTCAGAGGTTAATTTTTTTGAATTAATATATTCGATATTAAATTAGATTTTTGTATAAATGTTTTGACTTTCTAATAGTTTATTTATTTGTTATAGATGAAACCATAACAAAATTATTAAATATCGATCAAAATTAGTTGTTTATTAGATAAGTTAAAACTATCAAAGTATTACTGAAAAATTCCCAATCATAATATTATTCAAATTTAATCATGTTCACTCTTTCGTTAGAAATTTGCTATAAATGCAAGAACAATTTAGATTGAAATTTAATCTCGGTGTTTTTGACTTCAGCAATTGACATTTCGTGATATAAACAAATGATTTTGATTGAAATTTAATCATTTTTAATTTGATTGTTTATTATTCCAATTTTCATATTCATAATATTGATTAAATTTAACCATTTTCAACTTTTCCTTATAAATTGGTTATGAAAACACAATTTCAATTGAAATTTTGTGTTTCTTGGATTAATTGTTACGATTCCCGATTATAATTTTGATGGATTTTAAAGATTTTTCAAATTTTCATTTGACATTTTAATTTTAGAAAACAAGATAAATTAAAAAAAAATTACAACTTGCAAACTTTAACCTTGAATTAACCACACTACGATTAGATGATTATATATTATATATTTCAACTTATTGTTCAATATTTTAGTCAGAAAGTTTGATAATTATTATATTTTTTGATTAATAGTTCCTTCCTAATCATAATTTTGTTTAAATATAATCATTTTCAGTACTTCAGTCAGAAACTTTGCTTAATACTTAATAGTTTTGGTGTTTTTAAAATCTCTAATTAACATTTCGTAAACATCTATTTCGATTGAATTTTAGTCTTTTTCGAATTAATAGTTTTGATTCCCGATCATAATTTTGATGGAGTTTTAAGATTTTTTAAATTTTCGTTTGAGATTTTAATATACAAAGACAATTTTGTTTACACTTTTATAATCTACGAGTTTTTCACTAGACAAGTTGCAAACTTAGTCTTGATTTAATTTCACTGTGATTAGCTGATTACATATTATATATTTCAACTGTTTGTTCAATATTTTAGTCAGAAAGTTTGATAATTATTGTAATTTTTGACTAATGGTTTCAAGATTGCTTCCTAATCATAATTTTGTTTAAATTTAATAATTTTCAGTACTTCAGTCAGAAACTTTGCTTAATACTTGGTACTTTTTGGCGTTTTTAACTTCTCTAATTAACATTGAGTAAACAACAGTTTCGATTGAAATTTAGTCTTTTTCGAATTAATTGTTTCGATTCCCGATCATAATTTTGATGGAATTGTAAGATTTTTGAAATTTTCCTTTGACATTTTAATTTACAAAGATAATTTTGTTTTTTACAAAATATTTAGGCAACCTTTTAGAAATTTGCATTGTATTTTTAGTAATTTTGTAATTTTTGACTAATTCACTCGACACTAGAATTTGCACACTTAATCTTGATTTAATCATACTATAATTAGTTGATTACATTTTATATACGTCAACTTTTTGTTCGACACTTTACTTAGAAAGTTTGATTATTTTTGTAATTTTTGACCACAACTTTATCTATCTTGGAAATTTTAGGTAACATTTTAGTCAGATAATCTTACAAAATGCGGTGCTTTTGAAAAGTGATAATTTATGTAAAATCTACTTAAAACATAACAATACTGACAATGATATTACACATTTCTACCTTTTCTCCATGCCAGAAATAGAGTAATTTCATTGACAAAACAGTTAATTGTATCAATCACTACCATATATATACTACCATTATACACTATACTACCATTATATTACATTATACATTAGGGAATGAAAATCGACCTCTCACAGCAAACATTTATTATTTGCATATTATAGGAATGATTTACACGTTTCATGTAAGACAAATCATTTAAGACAAATAATTATATTATGACACCCAAAAACAACACAAACAACGACACCAACAAGAGAAGCATTTATACAAAAAAATGTAATTTTCCTGGCTCGGGATTTGTGGGAGGATTTACATTAATATGGATATGTGGATCCTATTTTTTGGATTACTGCAAGCCAGATTGCAGTAGTACTGTAATCAGAAAAACTTTTTTAATGTGAATCTGTACTTATTTGTTTTTTGAATCTTGACTTGTCAAAAAAAACTTGTAACATCACCAATAAATTATGATTATGATCCTTATGATTACAGTCGATGGATAATATATCAACATTTTTTTTCCAATTTATTAATAATTATTGCAAAATGAAATAAATAAGGAGATATGTTATATGTTATGTTATGATTAGGTTAGGTTAGGTTAGATTAGACAATGCAAATTTTGACCATTCTGCCAAATCTCGATTTAGTTTTAGCACATACAGTAGTTACTGACACTACAAGACATCAACTTAATTCTTCCTCCGATTTCATTGCTTCTCACGTGGCGCTCGTTGTTAAAAGTAAAAGCCGTACAATCCAGAGCTGTCCGATTCACCTGGTGATAATGAATTGACGGCTTCCTGTCGGCCTGGGTCATCGGCGTGTGTGCGTGAGCCATCACGCTGCATCGCAACGCATGCGAAGAGGAGAAAGACGCATAGAGAAGAAGCAGCAGAAAAAAAGGACGAGGGAAAACCACCCGGGGCGCGATTAGTTTTAGTACCCGCGCTTCCTGTGTCCTTGCAAGGCGTCGCCGCGGATTAACTGGAACGGGCCCAAGGACTCGACTGGTTCACCCATCGCATCCGGTCAACTCGCAATTCTGATATTATGCCCAGATACGAGATCTGAAGTTCATAATAGCTCGTTAGTTGCACAGGCGATGCGTGCAAATGAGTTGGAAGTTTCGACGGTTTAGTTTTCTAAACATTTTATTTGAATTTCGTACCTATATTTACATCCTCTGATAAAGTTGCGAAGAGTTATGTGACAGTTTTCGATACCCATCAGGATATTAGAAACATTAGGCAAACCATTTCTAACCTCATTGTCAGTACGTCTAACCTACAGATAAAGTGTCAACATCCTTTGAAATACCATCTCAAGATAGTGGTTTTAAACGGTATACTTAACAGATCTAGCAAAGGAGCCCTTTATATAGATAAAATATCAAAAAATATCAGACCATCTCAAGATACTGGTTAACAAATCTAGCAAGGGAGACCTCATAACCTATAGATAACATATCAACAACTTTTGAGAGACCATCTCAAGATGGTGGGATTATAAGATAATAGGAATGTTTTCAAATTTTTCCCATATCGCCAACCTCATAAACTTTAGAATCTCAAGATAGTGACTTTAAACGGTATACTTAACAGACCTAACAAGGGAGGCCTTATAACCTATAGATAAAATATCGACAACTTTTGAGAGATTATCTCAAGATGCTGAGATTAGAAGATAGCACAGATTTGTTCATTTTTTTCCTATATTGCAAACCTTGTAAACTTTAGATTCTCAAGATAGTGGCTTCGAACGGTGTACTTAACAGATCCAGCAAGAGAGCTTTTGAGAGACCATCTCAAGATGATGAGAGATTTAAACGATATGCCTAACAGATCTAGCAAGAGATGCTTTATAACCCATAGATAACATATCAACAACTTTTGAAAGACCATCTCAAGATGGTGGGATTAAAAGATAACAGAGATTTTGTCATTTTTTCCCATATCGCGACCTCGTAAACTTTAGATTCTCAAGATAGTGGCTTTAAACGGTATACTTAACAGATCTAGCAAGAAAGGCCTTATAACCTATAGATAAAATATCAACAACTTTTGAGAGACCATGTCAAGATAGTGGGTTTAAAAGATATCAGTTTTTTTCCTATATCGCGATCGTCGCAAATTTTTGATTTAATTGCTTTTTCAATTTCAATTTTTTTTTCTGTAGGGCACCATAGAAAATAGAAGAGAGAAAAATCGTTGTATTACATTAAAAAAAAACAATTTTCTACAAAAGTGTCCTACTAAATAATTGGTCTTCAAAGAATAAAAAGTTTTAACTTATTGTCAAGTCTAGAAAACACTTGCCAAACGTGTCGATTCACTTGTCAAGTATGAAACAACTGACTACAACAAAGCAAAAAGTACTCGTCATTGGAAACTTCATTAAATAAAAATGTATCAATTTCTTGCCAAGTACAAAAAGCTACATAAATCAAATGTCAATATTGTCACTTCTGCAAACATTTGCCATATTTGTCGACTTCACCTGTCAAGTATGAAATACATTACCACAAGGATAAAAAAAAGTTAAGTATGTAACTTGATAAAACAAAAACGCTAAGTGTAAAAACTTGGATGTATATATGTTTTTCAAGAATTTTCTTGGATATTTGTAAAATTTCGCGAATTTTTCAGTAAAATGTTTTACAGTAAATTGAAATGTACATATATTCAAAAGTTTTTTAATGTACTCATGAAAACTTCATAAAACAAAAACGTTTACCAATTTCTTGCCAAGTGCAAAAGCTACATAAAACAAATGCCAATTACTTGTCACTTCTGCAAATGTTTGCCAAATATATCGACTTCACCTGTCAAGTATGAAACACATTACCAGAAAAATAACAAAAAAATCGTCAAGTATGTAACTTCATAAAACAAAAACGCCAAGTGCAAAAACTTGGATATATGTATATTTTTCAAGATTTTTTTTCGATATTTGTGAAATTTTGCGGATTTTTCACTAAATTGTTTAATTTTACAGTAAATTGATATTTACAAATATTCAAAAGTTTTTTAATGTACTGTAGAGATTCTAAAATTTCATGTAAGTAGTTTTTATCATTTTGTAGAATTTTCAAGAACTATTTGTATAAATTGAAATTTACAAATCTTCAAAAGTTTTTTAATGTGCTATACAGATTTCAAAATTTGATGTGATTAGTTTTCATTCATTTTGTAGAAAAAAAAAATCGTCAAGGATTTTACTTCATAAAACTAAAACGCAAAGTGTAAAAACTCGGATATATGTATATTTTTCAAGAATTTTCTTGGATATTTGTAAAATGTCGTTAATTTTTTACAAAAAAAATAATTTTACAGTAAATTGAAATTTAAAAATATTGAAAAGTGTTTTAATGTACTGATGCAAACTTCCTAAAACAAAAACGTATCAATTTCTTGGCAAGTGCAAAAGCTACATTTATCAAATGTCAGTTACTTGTCACTTCTGCAAATATTTGCCAAATTTGTCGACTTCATCTATCAAGTATGAAACACATTACCAGAAGGATAAAAAACAGTGCAAAAACTTGGATGTATGTATATTTTTCAAATTTTTTCTTGAATATCTGTAAAATATAGCGAATTTTTCAGTAAAATATTTTACAGTAAATTGAAATGTACAAATATTCAAAAGTTTTTTAATGTACTGATGAAAACTTCATAAAACAAAAACGTATCAATTTCTGGCCAAGTGCAGAAGCTACATAAATCAAAAGTCAATTACTTGTAACTTCTGCAAATATTTGCCAAATTGTCGACTTCACCTGTCAAGTATGAAGCACATTACCAGAAAAATAACAAAAAAATCGTCAAGTATGTACCTTCATAAAACAAAAACGCCAAGTGTAAAAACTTGGATGTATGTAATTTTTCAAGAATTTTCTTGGATATCTGTAAAATTTCGCGAATTTTTCAGTAAAATATTCTACAGTAAATTGAAATGTACAAATATTCAAAAGTTTTTTAATGTACTCATGAAAACTTCATAAAACAAAAACGTATCAATTTCTTGCCAATTGCAAAAGCTACATAAATCAAATGTTAATTACTTGTTACTTCTGCAAATATTTGCCAAATATATCGATTTTACGTGTCAAGTATGAAACACATTACCAGAAGGATAACAAAAAAATCATCAAGTATGTAACTTCATAAAACAAAAACGCCAACTTGGATGTATGGATATTTTTCAAGAATTTTCTTGGATATTTGTAAAATATCGCGGTGCTTTCACTTTTTTTTTTTTAAATTTTATAGTACATTGAAATTTACAAATCTTCACAAGTCATTTAATGTGCGGTACAGATTTTAAATTTTGATAGGATTAGTAGTTATTCATTTTGTAGAGAAAAAAAATCGTCAAAGATGTAACTTCATAAAACAAAACGCTAAGTGCAAAAACTTGGATTTATGTATATTTTTTAAGAATTTTCTTGGACAAGTATGTAACTTCATAAAACAAAAACGCCAAGTGTAAAAACTTAGATATATGTATATTTTTCAAGAATTTTCTCGGACAAGTATGTAACTTCATAAAACAAAAAACACCAAGTGCAAAAACTTGGATATATATATATATATATATATATATATATATATATATATATATATATATTTTTCAAGAGTTTTCTTGGGTATTTGTAAAATTTCGTAGATTTTCCACTATTTTTTTTTATTTTACAGTAAATTGAAATTTAAAAATATTCAAAAGTTGTTTTAATGTACTCATGAAAACTTCATAAAACAAAAACGTATCAATTTCTTGCCAATTGCAAAAAGCTACATAAATCAAATGTCAATTACTTTTTACTTCTGCAAATATTTGGCAAATATATCGACTTCACCTGTCAAGTATGAAACACTTTACCAGAAGGATAACAAAAATATCGTCAAGTATGTAACTTCATAAAACAAAAATGTTAAGTGTAAAAACTTTAATATATGTATAGTTTTCAAGAATTTTCTTGGATATTTGTGAAATTTCGCGGTTATTTCACTATTTTTTTTTTAAATTTTCTAGTAAATAGACATTTACAAATCTTCAAAAGTTATTTAATGTGCTGTACAGATTTTAAAATTGGATATGATTAGTATTTATTCATTTTGTAGAAAGAAAAAAATTATCAAGGATGTAACTTCATAAAACAAGGACGCTAAGTGTAAAAACTTAGATATATGTATATTTTTCAAGAATTTTCTTGGACAAGTATGTAACTTCATAAAACAAAAACGCCAAGTGAAAAAACTTGGATATATGTATACTTTTCAAGAATTGTCTTTGGTATTTGTGAAATTTCGCGGATTTTTCACTAGTTTTTTAAATTTTAGAGTGAATTTAAATTTATATATATTAAAAAGTTTTTTAATGTACTGATGAAAACTGCATAAAACAAAAACATATCAATTTCTTGCCAAGTGCAAAAGCTACATAATTCAAATGATAATTACTTGTTACTTCTGAAAATATTTGCCAAATAATCGACTTGACACCTGTCAAGTATGAAAAACATTACCAGAAGAATAACAAAAAAATCGTCAAGTATATAACTTCATAAAACAAACACGCCAAGTGTAAAAACTTGGATGTATGTATATTTTTCAAGAATTTTCTTGAATATTTGTGAAATTTCGCGGTTATTTCACTATTTTTTTTTTAATTTTAGAGTAAATTGAAATTTACAAATCTTCAAAAGTTATTTAATGTGCTGTACAGATTTTAAAATTGGATATGATTAGTATTTATTCATTTTGTAGAAAGAAAAAAATTGTCAAGGATGTAACTTCATAAAACAAGGACGCTAAGTGTAAAAACTTAGATATATGTATATTTTTCAAGAATTTTCTTGGACAAGTATGTAACTTCATGAAACAAAAACGCCAAGTGCAAAAACTTGGATATATTATAACTTGGATTAGTATTTATTCATTTTGTAGAAAAAAAAAAAATCGTCAAGGATGTAACTTCATAAGACAAAACCCCCAAGTGTAAATACTTGGATATATGTATATTTTTCAAGAATTTTCTTGGACATTTGTAAAATTTCGCGGATTTTGCAGTAAAACTTTTCAATTTTACAGTAAATTGAAATTTACAAATATTCAAAAGTTTATCTACTGTAGATATTTTAAAATATGATGTAAGTAGTTTTTGTCATTTTGTAGAATGTTTATGAAGTTGTGTGTGTATATTTTATATAAATCGATAAAATTCAATTGATATAAATAATAAATAAAAAAACCAAAATTGACGCATTTAGATTTTTTTATTTATTATTATACACAAGACAGATTTCAAGCATCACCTTAACTTGCATCACTTCCATTAAAGTGTTGCAACTTAGAGGTACCGTCTTTGTGAATGGAAAGTTTTATGTCCATCGCAGAAAATAATTCATGAATAATTCTCATCATTGTCATCAGTTATTGTAATGACTCTCTTGAGGTCGCAAAATCTAATCACCTGCTGATGCATATAAAACTGTCCAATCACTGATGCCGTTATCTTTTTATTTTAGACATGAGAGATGTCGCCATAAGCCCTATTTTACTCATGTAGGAGAAATAGTAAAGTGTGCACTAGTTAAAGTGCGAATAAATATAGTAGTAAGTAAATATACTCAGGCCCTACCTAAGTGAATGTTTAAGTGTGCAGTTTGTGCACGTAGTGGATTAATAAAAAACCTGTGAATAAAAACCCTAAAGTCGTGGAGCATCAAAGAAAAGCTAAAACATGGTTTTGTGGTGAAAACCATAGGCGAGTGATGCATGGGCGCAAGCGTTTATAGTGGATCTCTTATAGTGAGGATTGCGCCGACAAGAGACAAGTATATAGTATATACATAAAGGTAGCTACTATGTACACCTGCAAGAAAAACCTTACTCACTCAAGCGATGCACTTTTATTAACCGAATGCGTTTTCGGTGGCGCAATTAAAGATAATGCCAAGGTTTGTGCGCATTAAAGAAACCTAACAAGGAGGCGCAAAGGCGAGTTTACGAAACCTTACAACAAGTAAGTTTCCTAAACTGTTGTTGTTTACGAAACATTACAACAAGTAATGATCGAAAACTGTTTTTTATGAAACCTTACAACAAGCAAGGTTCCAAAACAGTGGTTTTTTACGAAACCCTACAACACGTAAGGTTCCAAAACCGTTGTATTTACGGAACCTTACAACAAGTAAGGTTCCAAAAGCGTTTGTGTTTACGAAACATTACAACAAGTAATGTTCCAAAACTGTGGTTTTTTACGAAACCTTACAACACGTAAGGTTCCAAACCTGTGGTTTTTTACGAAACCTTACAACACGTAAGGTTCCAAACCTGTGGTTTTTTACGAAACATTACAACAAGTAATGTTCCAAAACCAAAGTTGGGGCGCAATGGGGGGAGACCTACAAACCTTGGTTGCGCATAATTAAAAACGGTACTCACTGCGGGACGTCTTGGAGCTCTTCTCAAAAAAAGACCTACCTTGTGAGTTTACGTTTAAAGTTGAGTTGGCGAAGATCCAGAATCTGTGGTACCTTTTCGGAGCAGCCTGGGCGTGGTTGGAGAGATCCTGCCCCGGGGCGGATGCGATCCCCCTGTAGCAATCCAAATCAACCATAACTACGCACTTTTGGTTTAGTTTGGGGCCTCTCCAAGTCAACAAGAGCAGGGAGGGCTCGCTTACAAAATGACTTACTAGATTATTGACGCCAGAAGGTAATCTGGACGCCGAGAACACTTGCACTTATTATTGTAACGAACAAAAACTGAACCGCACAAACAAATTAAGCAATATACGATTGGCCTGGGAAGGTAATCCCAAAGTGTAATCGCGAAGTTAAACATCACTGAAAGAAATTTTGAAATTAGTGAGCACACAAAATATAAGGCTCCTACCGAAAAAAATCGGGGGCGCGAGCCCCCGAAGGTGGTGGGAAATCTGCAGAAGATCATACCTCATGATTCACCTGGAAGGTTTCTTGCCACTGTTGGCCTGAAAAAAATATGAAATAATGAAATTCAGTTAACATCATATTAAAATCAGAGTGCAACAAGGAACTCGCAATTGTGATATGCAATGCAACACCAGCACTCAATAAGCTTAGATGCAAAACCTGCACTCAATATCCTTAGATGCAACATCATCACTCAAAAACTATGGAAGCAACATCAGCACTCAATAAGCTTAGATGCAACAAACTCTACACTTACATGGGGTTATGGTCGTAGATAAACGAATGAACCCACTTGTATGACGATATACCTATCAGCAGACTGAAATACCGAATGATGATGAACTACAATGGCAATATATAGCCCAAAATTATAAACAAATTGTAATTTGAGATTTGAAGACAAATCAAATATTAAATAATTACATGAAATTTTGTGTTTCACACACAAATGACTGATAGGCATGTACATTCATACATGTGGGTATCGATAATATTCCTCTCAGTAGACTGGTCAATGATATTCCTATTAGCAGACTGGTCGATGATACTCCTATCAGCAGACTGGAATACGGAATGATGATGATCTATAATGACAAAATATGTGCGTTTAAGACGTGCTACTGTGAATCATCACGATGATTTGTTGAAAACTTGCAAAATACAAGCTAATAATGCTGACAGTCATCGCGTCTGATGACTGTAAATTTATAAATTACGAATCAAGTCGTAACCTATGCAAAAACGTGTGTGATTCGTTTAATCATGATTAGCAATAAAACTTGCAAAATGCGAGTCATCGTAACAATAATTCATTAATGCCAAGACATCATTACGATGATTTGTAGAAAACTTGCAAAGTACAAGGCAATAATGCTGCAAGTCAGTCATCGCGTCTGATGACTGTAAATTTAACAAATTGCAAATCGAGTCGTAAAGTTGTAGTCGATGCAAGACGTTTCTGATTTGTTTTATCATAATTAGCAATAAAGCCTGGAAAATGTAAGTCATCGTAACAATAATTCATGAATGTTGTAAATCATCATGATGATTTGTAGAAAACTTGTAAAGTAGAAGGCAACAAAGCTGTCAGTCATCGCAATTAAAAATAGATAATTTATAAACGAAACTCATTACAGACATGAATCATGGATGAGTCATATGTATGACAGATGTATGACTCACAGACACATATATGGCACATGCATGACTCACAAAAAAATCTAGGAAATGCAGGCCATTAATGCTGCAGGTCATTAAAACGATTTAAATTTAGTGCACGACATTACAGATACGAGTCAATTGCATGATTCAATAAGATGCTTATTAGGTAATGCAAAACGTGTGATTCGTGTTATCATGATTAGCAATAAAGCCTGGAAAATGCCAGTCATCGTAACAATAATTTATTAATGTATTGAATCATCACATGATTTGTAGAAAACTTATGAAGTACAAGGCAATAAAGCTGTCAGTCATCGCAATAAAAAATAGATAATTTATAAACGAAAGTCATTACAGATATTAATCATGGATGACTCACATGTATGACTTATGTATGACTCACAGACACATATATGGCACATGCATGACTCACAGAAAATCTAGGAAATGCAGGTCATTAATGCTACAGGTCATTAAAACGATTTAAATTTAGTGCACGTCATTACACATACGAGTCATTTGCATGATTCAATAAGATGCTTATTAGGTAATGCAAGACATGTGATTCGTGTTATCATGATTAGCAATAAAGCCTGGAAAATGCGAGTCATCGTGACAATAATTCATTAATGTTGTAAATCATCACGATGATTTGTAGAAAACTTGTAAAGTACAAAGCTACAAAACTGTGTCATCGCAATTAAAAATAGATAATTTATAAACGAAAGTCATTACAGACATGAATCATGGATGACTCACATGTATGACTTATGTATGACTCCCAGACACATATATGGCACATGCATGACTCACAGAAAATCTAGGATATGCAGGTCATTAATGCTGCAGGTCATTAGAACGATTTAAATTTAGTGCACGTCATTACACATACGATTCAATTGCATGATTCAATAAAATGCTTATTAGGTAATGCAAGACATGTGATTCGTTTTATCATGATTAGCAATAAAACTTGGAAAATGCGAGTCATTGTAACAATAATTCATTTATGCTGAGACATCATTATGATGATTTGTAGAAAACTTGCAAAGTACAAGGCAATAATGCTGCAAATCATCGCGTCTGATGACTGTAAATTTATAAATTACGAATGAAGTCTTAAAGTTGTAATCAATGCAAGACGTGTGCGATTCGTTTAATCATGATTAGCAATAAAACTTGGAAAATGCGAGTAATCGTAACAATAATTCATTAATGCTGAGGCATCATCACGATGATTTGTAGAAAACTTGCAAAGTACAAGGCAACAAAGCTGTCACTCATCGCAATTAAAAATAAATAATTTTTAAACGAAACTCATTACAGACATGGATCATATGTATGACTCATGCATGACTCGCAGACATATATGGCACATGTATGACTTACAGAAAATCTAGGAAATGCAGGTCATCGATGCTGCAAGTCATTAAAACGATTTAACAGTCATTACAGATACGAGTTAATCGCATGATTCAATAAGATGATATTAGGTAATGCAAGACGTGTAATTCGTGTTATCATGATTAGCAATAAAGCCTGGAAAATGCAAGTCATCGTAAAAATAATTCATTAATGTTGTCAATCATCACGAAGATTTGTAGAAAACTTGTAAAGTACATGATAACAAAGCTGTCAGTCATCGCGATTAAAAATAGATAATTTATAAACGAAAGTCATTACAGACATGAATCATGGATGATTCACATGTATGACTCATGTATGACAAGCAGACACATATGTGGCACATGCATGACTCCCATAAAATCTAGGAAACGCAGGTCATTAATGCTGCAGGTCCCTGCATTTACTATATTTTCTGTGAGTCATGATGTGCCATATATGTGTCTGTAAGTCATATATGGTCATATATGGAGGTCATGAAAACGATTTAAATTTAGAGCACGTCATTACACATACAAGTCAATTGCATGATTCAATAAATGCTTATTGGGTAATGCAAGACATGTGATTCGTTTTATCATGATTAGCAATAAAACCTGGAAAATGCGAGTCATCGTAACAATAATTCAATAATACTGTGAATCATCACGATGATTTGCAGAAAACTAGTAAAGCACAAGGCAACAAGTCTCTCAGTCATCGCAATTAAAAATAGATCATTTATAAACGAAAATCATTACAAACATGAATCATGGATGACACATGTATGACTCGCAGATACATATATGGCTCATGCATGACTCACAGAAAATCGAGGAAATGCAAGTCTTTAATGCTGCAGGTCATTAAAACGATTTAAATTTAGTGTACGTCATTACAGATACGAGTCAATTGCATGATTCAATAAGATGCTTATTAAGTAGTACAAGACATGTGATTTGTTTCATCATGATTATAAATAAAACCTGGAAAATGAAAGTCATCGTAACAATAATTCATTAATACTGTGAATTATCACGATGATTTGTAGAAAACTTGTAAAGTATAAGGCTACAAAGCTGTCAGTCATCGCAATTAAAAATAGATAATTTATAAACGAAAGTTATTACAGACATGAATCATGGATGACTCACATGTATGACTCATGTATGACTCACAGATACATATATGGCACATGCATGACTTACAAAAAATCTAGGAAATGCAGGTCATTAATGCTGCAGGTCATTAAAACGATTTAAATTTAGTGCACGTCATTACAGATACGAGTTAATTGCATGATTCAATAAGATGCTTAGTAGGAAATGCAAGACATGTGATTCGTTTTATCATGATTAGCAATAAAGCCTGGAAAATGCAAGTCATCGTAACAATAATTTATTAATGTTGTGAATCTTCACTACGATTTGTAGAAAACTTGTGAAGTACAAGGCAACAAAGCTGTCAGTCATCGCAATTAAATATAGATAATTTATAAACAAAACTCATTACAGACATGAATTATGGATGACCAACATGTATGACTCACAGACACACATATGGCACATGCATGACTCACAGAAAATCCAGGATATGCAGGTCATTAATGCTGCAGGTCATTAGAACAATTTAAATTTAGTGTATGTCATTACAGATGCGAGTCAATTGCATGATTCAATACGATGCTTATTAGGTAATGCAAGACATGTGATTCGGTTTATCATGATTAGCAATAAAGCCTGGAAAATGCGAGTCATCCTGACAATAATTCATTAATGTTGTGAATCTTCACTATGATTTGTAGGAAACTTGAGAAGTACAAGGCCACAAAGCTGACAGTCATCGCAATTAAAAATAGATGATTTATAAACGAAAGTCATTACAGACATGAATCATGGATGACTCCCATGTATGACTCATGTATGACTCGCAGATACATATATGGCACATGCATGACTCACAGAAAATCTAGGAAATGCAGGTCATAATGCTGCAGGTCATTAAAATGATTTAAATTTAGTGCACGTCATTACACGTACGAGTCAATTGCATGATTCAATAAGATGCTTATTAGATAATGCAAGACGTGTAATTCGTTTTATCATGATTAGCAATAATGCCTGGAAAATGTGAGTCATCGTAGCAATAATTCATGAATGTTGTAAATCATCACGATGATTTGTAGGAAACTTGAGAAGTACAAGGCCACAAAGCTGACAGTCATCGCAATTAAAAATAGATGATTTATAAACGAAAGTCATTACAAACATGAATCATGGATGACTCCCATGTATGACTCATGTATGACTCACAGATACATATATGGCACATATGCATGACTCACAGAAAATCTAGGTTACTAGGATAAAAATTAAAACAAAAATACTAGGATAATGACCAGGATACAAAACTTACTAGAATAAAACACAATTATAACTGCAAAAGTTTCAATTGTGCCAAACATTTTATGGTAAATGGCAAATTTTTAATGATTATGATGGACATCAAAGTTGATATTATCATTGATTTTTCATAATCAACAACTAATTCATGTATCATTAAATTGTCGAAATTTCAAACGTGGCTATTAAATTTTCAATTCATTATATTTTGATTACTAGGTCAAAGTACAATTATTATTGTAAAAGTTTCAATTGTGCCAAAATATTTAAGATTTGAGGATTTTTTTTAATGATTTTGACGGAATCAAAGCCTGGAAAATGCCAGTCACCGTAACAATAATGTATTAATGCTGTGAATTATCACGATGATTTGTAGAAAACTTGAGAAGTACAAGGCCACAAAGCTGTCAGTCATCGCAATTAAAAATAGATTATTTATAAACGAAAGTCATTACAGACATGAATCATGGATGACTTACATGTATGACTCGCAGACACATATATGGCACATGCATGACTCTCATAAAATGTAGCAAATGCAGGTCATTAATGCTACAGGTCATTAAAACGTTTTAAATTTAGTGCACGTCATTACAGATAAAAGTCAATTGCATGATTCAATAAGATGATTATTCGGTAGTGCAAGACGTGTGATTCGTTTTATCATGATTAGCAAAACAGCCTGGAAAATGCAAGTCATCGTAACAATAATTATTAATGCTGTGAATTATTAGGATCATTTGTAGAAAACTTGTAAAGTACAAGGCAATAAAGCTGCCAGTCATCGCAATTAAAAATAGATAATTTATAAACGAAACTCATTACAGACATGAATCATGGATGACTCATATGTATGACTGATGTATGACTCGCAGACATATATGGCACATGCATGACTCACAGAAAATCTAGGAAATGCAGGTCATGAATGCTGCAGGTCATTAAAACGATTTAAATTTAATGCACGTCATTACAGATACGAGTTAATTGCATGATTCAATACGATGCTTATTAGGTAATGCAAGACATGTGATTCGTTTTATCATAATTAGCAATAAAGCCTGGAAAATGCGAGTCATCGTGACAATAATTCATTAATGTTTTGAATCTTCACTATGATTTGTAGGAAACTTGAGAAGTACAAGGCCACAAAGCTGACAGTCATCGCAATTAAAAATAGATAATTTATAAACGAAACTCATTACAGACATGAATCATGCATGACTTATATGTATGACTCATGTATGACTCACAGACACATATATGGCACATGCATGACTCACAGAAAATCTAGGAATTGCAGGTAATTAATGCTGCAGGTCATTAATACTATTTAAATTTAGTGCATGTCATTACAGATACGAGTCAATTGCATGATTCAATAAGATGATATTAGGTAATACCAGACGTGTGATTCGTATTATCATGATTAGCAATAAAGCCTGGAAAATGCGAGTCATCGTAACAATAATTCATTAATGGTGAGGCATCATCACGATGATTTGTAGAAAACTTGCAAAGTACTAGGCAACAAAGCTGTCAGTCATCGCAATGAAAAATAAATCATTTATAAACGAAAGTCATTACAGACATGAATCATGGATGGCTCACATGTATGACTCATGTATGACTCGCAGACATATATGGCAAATGCATGACTCACAGAAAATCTAGGAAATGCAAGTCATTAATGCTGCACGTCATTAAAACGATTTAAATTTAGTGCAAGTCATTACAGATACCAATCAATTGCATGATTCAATAAGATGCTTATTAGGTAGTGTAAGACATGTGATTCGTATTTATCATGATTAGCAATAGAGCATGGAAAATGCGAGTCATCCAAACCATAATTCATTAATGTTGTGAATCTTCCCTATGATTTGTAGAAAACTTGTAAAGTACAAGACAACAAAACTGTCAGTCGTCGCAATTAAACATAGATAATTTATAAACGAAAGTCATTACAGACATGAATCATGGATGACTCCTATGTATGACTCATGTATGACTCGCAGACATATATGGCACAGGCATGACTCACAGAAAATCTAGGAAATGCAGGTCATTAATACTACAGATCATTAAAACGATTTAAATTTAGTGCACGTCATTACACATACGAGTCAATTGCATGATTCAATAAGATGCTTATTAGATACTGCAAGACATGTGATTCGTTTTTATCATGATTAGCAATAGACCATGGAAAATGCGAGTCATCCAAACCATATTTCATTAATGTTGTGAATCTTCACTATGATTTGTAGAAAACTTGCAAAGTACAAGGCAATAAAACTGTCAGTCATCGCAATTAAAAATAGATAATTTATAAACGAAAGTCATTACAGACATGAATCATGCATGACTTATATGTATGACTCATGTATGACTCACAGACACATATATGGCACATGCATGACTCACAGAAAATCTAGGAATTGCAGGTAATTAATGCTGCAGGTCATTAATACTATTTAAATTTAGTGCATGTCATTACAGATACGAGTCAATTGCATGATTCAATAAGATGATTATTAGGTAATGCTAGACGTGTGATTCGTTTTATCATGATTAGCAATAAATAATGGAAAATTCGAGTCATTGTAACAATAATTCATTAATGCTGTGAACTATCACGATGATTTGTAGAAAACTTGTGAAGTACAAGGCAACAAAGCTGTCAGTCATCGCAATTAGAAATAGATAATTTATAAACAAAACTCATTACAGACATGAATCCTGGATGACTCACATGTATGACTTATGTATGACACACAGACATATATGGCACATGCATGACTCACAGAAAATCTATAAAATGTAGGTCATTAATGCTGCAAGTCATTAAATCGATTTAAATGTAATGCACGTCATTTCAGATTTGAGTCAATTGCATGATTCAATAAGAAGATTATTAGCCAATGCAAGACTTATCTGTTTGAGCATCTGCCCACAAACCTCGTAATACTGAATAATTAGATTAGAAGACCACCTTGCAATTAATGTGATTCGTTTTATAGTGATGGGCATTTTGTACGTATTATATAATTACCAGCAGCATTAGATGTATTCGAATTAATTAAGTGCTTTCAATAGAAACTGGAGGAGTTATTTACTTGTAAGAACCGAAATTGCAAAGTAAACATTATAACAACCAAGTACACACTTCTCTTGCCAGTTTCGTGTTTGAAATACCAATTAATTTTAAACTAAACTAAACCAATTAAACATCTATCACTTACATATGCCCTCCTCATAGATCCAGTGCCGAAATTATCCAATTCTTTGCCCGAAGAGCCTCAATTTTGGTGCAAATTTGCGTCCAAGTCGCCTTCGCTTGGCGTCGGTGAGGCTCGGCGCCGCTCGTGCCTTATGAGACTCCACCATGGAAATCACTGCCTAACCAAAAAAAACGCTGAATGTTGGGCCCAAAATCCTGAATTGGCGCGGCGTTTACGAACCTGGCCAGTATGCACAAAAGCCGAGGAATTGACTCCGGCGAGGGTTTTCATCGCTCGATGGCCTCTGGGGGGCCGATTAAACCGCAAAATCTTGCACAATTGCGGAGGCACTCAAAACGAAGCAAACAAAACAATGGCGCGGCGACACTGCGCCACCATCGGCCGGACCGTGAAGCTCAAAATCTGTATACAGGGTACTTACTGTATACGGGGTCCTGTAAATAGGGTGATTAATTAAGAATATATTCGACTTTTAGTTATTAGTATTTATACGTGCAGTATGGATTTTTTATACGTAACTAACATAGACAAACAGCCTGTACGTGCAAATAATCAATAAAGCTATCAAATAATCAATTGTGCATGCACACGGTATGCATAAACAGCCAGATCCAGGTTTATTATTAGTATTATTATTAGTGAATTTAACGATTATTTTATATACAACAAGAAAATTTCAAAAAACTATTATATTTATTATAAAATTTCCTGAAATATTTTTCCATACACCGGAAAATTAATGATTTCTCATAAAATTTCCAATAACACCAACAATTGTGTCAATACCTGTTTGAAGCAATTGTTTATAAACTTGTATGTTGCTTCACATCAGCTCACAATTATTTGCAGGATGCTTCTTTGTTTCTAAACATTTTATAACTATCCAAATTGTTTCAACAACTGTAGATATAATTTTGCTCCACTCACAAGCGACACGGCTCTCACAAGCAACCTATCTAGTGTCACTAGATAGGTTGTCCTATCTAGTCTCACCTATCTAGTGTCACTAGATAGGTTGTCGCCTCGTCAATCCTTTTTAAGGAGCGAATCTTCGAGTCCGTCCAGTTACATTCCCTCGCATTCAGTTCGTGCTGAACTGTGCTTGAGCCTCTTAAATTTAATTAGCCCCTCGCAATTACCGTCGCAGTGAGAACCGTGCCCCATTTAATAACCGTCTCCAGATCTTCAGCCAGAGATACATCCTGCGACTGTTAGAAGATAGCCATCAGGAAGCCTTGCGGAACGGTTCCGTTTAGCACGCGGATTAATTACGCTCTCGCGTTTCGGCGAAAGCGAATTTAACCAATTTAAAACAGCTTAAACTTATTTTTTACACTGCTCAAATCTGTTGCGTTTAAACGTAACTCGTCCTTTGAACCCGAAAAAATAGTGTTTATTTTAGAACATTTTAGTTGTAACTATAAAATGTTAGTGCTTTCTGTTAACGTTTCAGAGATTAGTGTCAAAACTTCATGTATTAGCGTCAAATTTATAATTATTACATTTTTTTTAAACCTAACCTAACCTAGTAACAACTAATACTGATTACTGATGCGCCCAAGAATATTACGTTCGAGTGTCACCAGTAACAATTCAGATTAATTACCGATGGATTCGAGAATATCAGAAATGTCGCCAGTAACAATTCAAACAAATTGATGGATTCGAGAGTATCAGAAGTGTCGCCAGTAACAAATCTGGTTAATTTCTGATAGATTCGAGAATATCAGAAGTGTCGCCAGGAACAATGCAAAGAAATTACTGATGGATTCGAGAGTATCAGAAGTGTCCCCAGTAACAATTCAGGTTAATTACTGATGGGCTTGTGAGTATCAGAGTGTTACCAGTAACAATTCAGACACATTTCTGATGGATTCGAGAGTATCAGAAGTGTCACCAGTAACAATGAAGGTTAATTACTGATTGGTTTGAGAGTATCTAAGTGTTGCCAGTTACAATTCAGACAAATTATTGATGGGTTCGAGGGCATTAGAAGTGTCACCAGTAACAATTCAGGTTAATTACTGATGGGCTTGTGAGTATCAGGGTGTTACCAGTAACAATTCAGACAAATTACTGATGGATTCGAGAGTATCAGAAGTGTCCCCAGTAACAATTCAGGTTAATTACTGATTGGTTCGAGAGTATCAGAGTGTCACCAGTAACAAATCAGACAATTTACTGATGGGTTCGAGAGTATCAGAAGTGTCGCCAGTAACAATTCAGATTAATTGCTGATAGTTTCGAGAGTATCAGAGTGTCACCAGTAACATTTCAGACAAATTACTGATGGGTTCGAGAGTATCAGAAGTGTCACCAGTAACAAATCAGGTTAA
Organism: Othius punctulatus; assembly: GCA_951805005.1. Taxonomy (NCBI): domain Eukaryota; kingdom Metazoa; phylum Arthropoda; class Insecta; order Coleoptera; family Staphylinidae; genus Othius; species Othius punctulatus. The sequence goes on along the minus strand of OX638139.1, from coordinate 4,419,030 downwards.
TTACTGATTGGTTCGAGAGTATGTATTCAAACTTTAGAGAGACCCAAGATATTGTAACAAAATTCTTTATAATGCTCATTTTAACAAATTTATATTTTGTGAAGCTGTTGGCTTGTTTATTTATGCTGTGCTTCTTATTGAGTAGTTTGCCTGATGATTGTCTGGGTCTAGACCGAAACTGGTAGCAAATACATTTAAGGAAGTAGATTTATTTCACCTGAAGATGTTTGTGTGTGGACTGTTCGTTTCTTAAATCGTGGCCAGAGCTCGCGATGGCTTGCAGCGAGCGGCGGAGAGCGCTCGAAGAAATCCTTCTGCAACCTTGAATTTTAATCACGAGACCGCCGTGCTGCGTCCTCCTCTATCTCCTGGTGAGGCCTGGCCGTTTGTCTTCTTCTTGTCGCCGGTGCACGCCTCGATACGTGCATTTTAAACCGGAGAGGAGCTTTTATGCCCAGCACAGTCGCTCAGGTGTGCGTTTGTGGCCCCGTGAGGTACGAGGGGGCCCATTGTTAGTGTGGGGCCGCTGCTGCTGGGGCCCCTCCGCCTGTGGGGCGCAGATCGGGAAAATCTTTCGTGCCCCTGTGGGCCGTTTTCAGCTTCAAAACCTTCCGATTCAAAACGTCGTTTTCTAAATCCATCGTGATGTTTTGCCGAAGGAAGAGGGATTGATGATGGCTTGAAATAATTTTTAAGACTAGAAGTGAACAAGACGTTATAAATATGTAGAAATCACACTAAAGTCAGTCATTTCGATAAATTTATCTGAAATGAAAATCATTTGAAAATCGATGAAAACTATGTAGAAGTATTTAACTGAAAAGAAAATCATTTGAAAATCGATGAAAACTATGTAGAAGTATTTAACTGAAAAGAAAATCATTTGAAAATCGATGAAAACTATGTAGAAGTAAGTAAATTATAATGAAAATAGAAATGTCAAAATGTCATTAATCCACAGAAACATTAAAGTTTTAATTTTTCGAAAGAATTCCGAGGAATAATGTTACATTTTCTCGAAATTTGTTAATAATCTCTGGAATATTCCTATAGTAGCAGTAGTAACAATATTTTATTGGCTATCGAACAAATGCATACACTTACAACCAAACAAATACATTTTAATGAAATTTGATATAGGTTGCCTGTACAAAAGTACAGGCAGAGAAGATGAAGTACTCCAGAAGAATAGAAGGAAACACAAAAAGAAAGGCTCGGATTAACAACAATACAAAAGAAGATAGAAGAGGCCTAAGTGAGGTGGTTAGACCATATGATTAGATGGGCAATGGCAGACAAGATGAGCCCCCCAGCTCATCCCAGCCCCAGAAGAATAGAAAGAATCACAAAAAGAAATGCTTGGATTAACAACAATACAAAAGAAGATAGAATAGGGGTAACTGAGGTGGTTGGGCCATATGATCAGATGGACATATAACAAGATGAAGTACCCCAGAAGAATAGAAGGAATCACAAAAAGAAAGGCTCGAATTAATAACAATACAAAAGAAGACAGTAGAGGGGTAAATGAGGTGGTTAGGGCATATGATTAGATGGGCAATGGCAGACAAGATGAAGTACCCCAGAAGAATAGGAGGAATCACAAAAAGAAAGGTCCGTATTAATAACAATACAGAAGAAGATAGAAGAGAGAGGTAACTGAGGTGGTTAGACCATATGATTAGATGGGTAATGGCAGACAAGATGAAGTACCCCAAAAGAATAGAAGGAATTATAAAATGAAAGGCTCGGATTAACAACAATACAGAAGAAGATAGAAGAGGGGTAACTGAGATTGTTAGACCACATGATGAGATGGGCAATGGCAGACAAGATGAAGTACCCCAGAAGAATAGAAGGAATCACAAAAAGAAAGGCTCGGATTAACAACAATACAGAAGAAGATAGAAGAGGGGTTACTGAGCTGGTTAGACCACATGATGAGATGGGCAATGGCAGACAAGATGAAGTACCCCAGAAGAATAGAAGGAATCACAAAAAGAAAGGCTCGGATTAACAACAATACAAAATAAGACAGTAGAGGGGTAACTGAGGTGGTTAGGTCATATAATTAGAAGGGCAATGGCAGACAAGATGAAGTACCCCAGAAGAATAGAAGGAATCACAAAAAGAAAGGCTCGGATTAACAACAATACAGAAGAAGATAGAAGAGGGGTTACTGAGCTGGTTAGACCACATGATGAGATGGGCAATGGCAGACAAGATGAAGTACCCCAGAAGAATAGAAGGAATCACAAAAAGAAAGACTTGGATTAACAACAATACAGAACAAGATAGAAGAGGGGTAACTGAGATTGTTAGACCATATGATTAGATGGGCAATGGCAGACAAGAGAAGAAAGCATGTGAAGCAAGAGCCATGGAAAGAAAATCAAAGGGAAGACCATGAGTGTCCTGGAACGCCTCAATTGCCAAAACGCTCTAACTCTAACATAGGGGCAAAAGTTGAAGCCAGGCAAAGAAATGTGCGAATGATAGGGAGGGAATGGATTAAGTTATACATACATTATAACTTTGACACCAAACACGAGTAAAAGAAAAGGAAGAGAAAAACAATAATTACATCAAACAGCATTACAAGTGGAGAATTTCGTATGAGAAGCCTTATCATAGCCTTATTTTTTATAGCATTAAGATAAGATATGATTATTTATTGAAGTTAACACCTTACGGTTTTCCCATTGCATGGAATTTATCCATATCTTACAGATCGATGGTTGATGGTTGCATTTCTTATTTATAGCATTAAGATAAGATATGATTAATTATTCATGTTAACACCTTACAGTTTTCCCATTCCATGGAATTTATCCATATCTTACAGAATGTGTCTTAGTCAGAAGTGTTAAGATAATCTGACCGACATAATGTGTTAGTTCATTTAGCGTTATCCAGGGTGCACCACGAGGAGGCGAACTAACTTTACACCCCGAAAACAATATACATTATAGTGAACAATAAAATGTAAACAAAATTATAAATTTAAAAAAAAACCATGAAGTTTTCTGTGTTAAAAATATTTAAGAGGCACCATGTTGAATTAATTTTATTGAGTTTCAGTGAAAATTGAAATTTAAAAATGTCGTAAATTCCCAAGAATATTGACGAACAAATTTAGAAGAATAATGTTATATTTCTTTTGTAGTGAAAATAAAATTTAAAAATTTATAAATCCACATTTGCATTTGTAGATTTATAATTTTTTGCAAAAATACACACTTTTGCATTTTTTATTGAGTTTGGTGCAAATTAGTAGTTATACAACAAGAGTTCCAGACCACCCCCAGCAGAGATTTCGACTAATTTAATTTCCGCAATGAACCTATTGTTACTGATCGCGGTGATTGATCAAAACCGCGAATTAAAAACGTAAATTAAATTAATCGAAATCTCTGCTGGGAACTCTTGTTGTATAACTGCTAAAATTGAAATAAAAAATGTCGTAAATTCCCACGAATACCGAAGAACAAATTTAGCAGAATTTGTAACATTTCTTTTGTAGCGAAAATGAAATTTCAAAAATTTATAAATCCACATTTGCATTTGTGGATTTATAAATTTTGCAAAAATGTTGCATTTTTTTATTGTTTCAGTGAAAATTGATATTTAAATATGTCGTAAATTCCCAAGAACATTGAAGAAACAATTTTGAAGAATAATGTTACATTTCTTTTGTAGTGAAAATGAAATTTCAAACATTAATAAATCCACATTTGCTTTTGGGTATTTATAAATTTTTGTAATTGAAGTTTTCTACTGGGTGTTTGACGCAAATTGTTGGTTAAAAGTTTATGGGGTTATGAATTGATACGATTGATTCAATCTGAATATGTAAACATATACAGGGTGCTCTATTTGAAATAACAAAGTTCATTGCCATTTCTGGTAGAAGCGGAAGTGATAGAAACATGTTTGTATTTTATTTTGGGAGATCACGACGAACCATGTTTGTGTGAATTTTTCAAAATTTTGTTTCATTAGGAACCCCATAAACTTTTAATCAACGACTTGCGCGAGACACCCTGTAGTTTTAATAAAGTTCCGAGGAATAATATTACATTTCTCGATATTAGTTAATATTTTTTGGAATACTGTTACATTTTATGGAAATTTCTCTGCTCTGAAAATTATTTGAAAATCGACGAAAAATTTTATAGGAACAAATTTGAGTGAAAATTGAAATTCTAAAATATCATAAATCCACAAAAATATTGAAGCTTTCAATTAAAAAAAAAAAAAAAAATCAAGTACTTTTCGAGCATTTTTTCGAGTTATTTATTATTTTTCGAGTTATTTTTTCGAGATATTTTAAGGATATCTACTTTTCGAGAATCTCGAATAATGTTACATTTTTTCGAAATTTGATAATATTCTGAGGATTAATGCTACATTCATTTGAGAGTTAAAGTTAAAAATATTCAGATGAAAACATTATTAATCGTAGTGAACAATGAAACTTCAAGACCATTACAAATCTATAAAAACAATTATAATTTTCATAACATGTTCTCGAAATCTTAATTAAATTCGATCCTGGAAGTTTTATGAAAATTATTGGAAAGTCGACGAAAATATTATAAATTATAGTGTACAATCTCTTTCCAAACATAATAATTTTCAGAATGTTTTCACTAGATTTGATAAATTTTTCTGAATGATTTATGAAAATTATTAGATAGTCGACGAAATTTTACACAAAAATACGTTTGAAGAATACGTTTATAAAAATGGAATTAGCAAAAACCATCGGATATTTATATTAAAAAAAAAAAAGAAAACAATTCCAGAGTAACGGAGATGCTCATTAACATGAATGAGATTTAGATGAGATGATTCATGAGTTATATTTCAGCTCTTGAGTTGCTCCACAGGGGAATATATGGGTTATACGTTTTTTTTTAATTTGTTCATATTTTCTCGAATACTCGTACATTTTTTTTTTAAATTTGATAGATTTTTGTGGAAGTTTTATGAAAATTATTTGAAAATTGAGGAAGGTAATATAAATTTTAGTTAACAATGAAATACCAATCCACAAAAACTAAGTTTTCAATTTTCAATATTGTTCCGAGGAATAATAATATTATTTGATAATTCATGAAAACTACATAGGAGTAAATTATAGTGAAAATTGAAATTTTAAAGTGTTACAAATCCACAAAAACATAGTAAGGTCAAGAAGACACAATAAAAATAATAAAAACAAGAAAAGATCTTTATATATAAAGTACCAGTATAAACAGTTTTGTCATACTGACAATGACTATAGAGTAGTCGAAACTGCAGTCACTAAATTATTTTTGTAAAATAAATGTGTTAGTGAAAGTAACAAGGTAAAATTGTTATATTTCATTCATTTACCATGTTCCACTAAGTAAAGGCTTCCAGTATACAGTATTTATACCAGCAAGTACTCCAATTAAGAAGAAAACAATAAAAATGTAAAATGCCCATTTAAATGTTCCTACGATGGAAAAAAACCCCTTGATGTAGATTATAGTAACAACTATTCTTTACTACCACTATTACAAAAATTGTTGCACTATGCTCCCAACGTTGTTTAAAAAGATTCAAGTGACAATTGAAACAAATTTCAAAAAAATATTCAAAATTCGTCTGATTATCCTATTCAAATATTAAAACTTTGTATACTTAGAATATTATTAGTAACTGCAATAAAACCTGTACTAAGCATAAAAAGCTTTAATATTTGCATAGGATAATCAGCCGAATTTTGAATATTTTTTTGAAATTTGTTTCATCTCTAGGTTGTTGCCACCTCTATTAAATTTTTATTCTGGAATCACTGATGCAAGTGCGTCTTATAATCTGGGATTGGGAGCACGCCAACGATATTTAATATGCACTGTACCAACAGTTTTACGCAACGCTTTTGTCCTGTAATGCCCCTCTTACCACTTAATCCGCCCGCTGCTGTCGTCTTAACAGTGCACAATGCTTTGTAATAATTGTTAAATTGGGTTGCACAATATATAATTCCTGGTAAGCCCATGCTGATACGAACCGCAATCTTCACATGGCTATGACTTGCGATTGTACATACAGCCCAGACTCAGCTCACAATCACAAAATATCAAGATGAATCATGGACTATATTGTTGCAATTTCGCTTCTTCAGCTATATCTCAATCTTTCTTTTGATCGAGAAAACACGAAACGTGTCACGTGTTTTGATCTGCGAATTTTACACAATTTCAGAGAAAAACTATTTCCTTACGTATTCGGTTATTTTCAATTTACATACACATTTTCACCATTGTTTTTCAGATCTCGTGAGAAGAATCTTTTGATTACTGTTTGTAAATCGGGTGGGTTTAAATGGACTGTATATTAATTTTAACTATGATGATAAACTTTCTTTCTGTGAGCGCGGCGTGGACGTTATCGGTGGTCGGCGAAATGGGGTTCTGACTTACCCTTCGCTGATGTGGGCGTAGATAGGCTGCTAGGTGGATGACGCCACGTGTTCCGTGGCACGGTTTTCGAACGAACTCTCTTGTTGTCCACTCTTTTTGAGCAGGCTTAAAATCGGGCCTGCGCTCTCGTCAGTTCCCGACAATTGGCCGACCATAGGCGCAAAAAAAGCGAAATTTATCCGCGAAACAAACAATAAGCAAATAATAAATAAACAACCCAACCAAAGTACTAAACAATTACAATTTTATATCACAAATCTACTTATTATTATATTTTCCCTATTTCCATGGATACCCCTCTTCAGGCTTGATTCTCTTCGGCACACTAATCTTGTGGTCTTGCTAATCAATTCCATACCTATTGACCTTTACCACGCCATACTATCCCTGACCCAGAAGGAATTTCGAAAATGATAAAAAGAGGTACGGAGAAGAATATGTGTTTAGCAAAGGGGAAAGCTATCCTTCTGGTTCGTCACCGAATTATTAAGAATAAAACAAAAAGGATGCTTTGGCAAAGGAAAGGTAGCTGAAGTATTAACTTAATTTATATTATAATTGCCATTTGTTTTAAAGAAAGGTTTAAAACTGTTTTTGTTCATAACGTCATCCACGTTTGTAATATGTAATAAAATTCGTTTTTATTGCTTTCAGTCGTAAGATACTTGACTTTGCCTCAAGATATTGCTATTGCTGGTGTGTTCCTACGAGGAACGTAGATTAGATTGCACAACAGTTTGATGTCCATTATCGATGCTCGCATCGAACGTCCAACCGCACAGTATCTGCACAACACACGTGGACAAAAAGTAACAATTTCGCAAAGGCGAAGGAACGGAGGAAAAACGCAATGAGATTGGCGTCGTCGGAGAGCAGAAAAAGCGGTGATCCCATTACGCCCGGCCATCAATAACCATTGTAGATGATTTCCGCGTGTGCACCAGGCCGTTTTCTCCGCCCTGATAAATAGATCGAAAAGGTTACTCACTCACTCGCCCGACTCGATTACTCTCCTTTATGTGCATACGAGTACGTACACGTTACCTACACATTCGCTTGTCTCCGTGCCTTCGGGGAGCAGAACGGAAGCACAACAATGTCCATTAGCAGGAGCCTATTAATTAGATGCAAACTTAGAAAGTTGTATAATCTACGGTGCATTGTGTTTATTTTATATTTTCGCCTACGCGTTCGTATCATTACGCCGAGGATAAATAACTGTGAGCCATGTAGGTGCTTCGGAGTTATGCGTTTCGTGGATGCAAATAATACGGATTTCGTGCCGTTGACGAGGAGCACGACCTCAAGGATCGGCGGAATCGGGATCCTCGTGGCTGATTACTTTTCGATGCGTTTCGCAAGTGCTGGAGGAGGAGGAGTTGTCTCGGTTATGCAAATCCGACGTCCTATTTCGCGAGGCGCCGTTTATCGCCTGCACGGCCTTTATTTATCATCTCTAATGGCGCCTATCGAGGCCCCCTCGACCGTTGCACATCGGCACGACAGCCACTTGCTTGGAAATCCTAAGATTCTCATACAAAGATGAACTGCACAGACTATTTCACGCCTCGCGAATAACCTAAAAAACTAATTTCGCTCACAAATAGTGTTTTCACTTGAAATTGAAAATGTACCTGCAATGAGGGTTTATTACGGTCAAGGGTTCTCCATTGTATGGCGTGCTGCGAAGAGGCTCCGAAGAGAAATTCCGTTCGCACAATGGACCGCAATAAACACCCTTCGTAGGTAGATTTTCAATTTCAAGTTAAAACACTATACCACCTACCTACTCATTCTATGAGTAGGTAGTTGGTAGGTACTACTAGGTTGGTAGAACAACATCCTGGCCAGGACCTTTGGGGGCGTGACCAATGTTTTGCATAATTTTCGTTACTATACATCTGGTAGGAATCCTTTTAAAATTCATTCATTCAACCTTACTCCATTCAATGCATCCAACCTCGAACGTTTACAGGCGAACTCCTAAACCCAGGTAATCCCAAGCGCTCGCGCTGTGTCCATAAGGGCGACGTCTCAATTCGGGTGTAAAGGTACTTCTGGACACTACTGTACTAGGTACATCAAGAAGATCAACCACGATCCTCAACTACCTATGTTTGGCCTAATGATTTACGAATGATGCTATAATATAAAAAAAACTTCATATTGTAATGTGTCATTCGTATAACTATAAAAAACTAAAAATTTTCAAAAACATAAATAATTTGAAATATTAAAACCAATTATGGCGATATAATCGGGACCAGATTACTTGAATGTGGCCCAACTTCCTGTTGTAATGTATCATTCGTATAACTATATAAAACTCAAAATTTTCAAAAACACAAATAATTTGAAATATTAAAACCAATTATGGCGATATAATCGGGACCAGATTACTTGAATGTGGCCCAACTTCCTGTTGTAATGTATCATTCGTATAACTATAAAAAACTCAAAATTTTCAAAAACATAAATAATTTGAAATATTAAAACCAATTATGGCGATATAATCGGGACCAGATTACTTGGATGTGGCCCATGGCATAATATGTTGCCTCATTTGGCATTGCAAGACACACGAATTTTCTAAGTCACCACACACAATGCAACGTGTTTCAATCAATAATACTAACCAAACCTACTTGAGTCACACCCAAGTTGATCTGGTCCCAGCGATGAGTAAGTAGCGTTTTTTAATTGTTTTTGCCAAAAAAGATAATTCAAAATGTTTTTTTTAACATTATTGGAACGAACCGTTCTAATCCTCAAAAGTTTTTGAATTTGTATGAGTAAGTCGAGTAACGACAGCACATATAGTCGACCCAAAAATCTAAGAATATTACGACGTTGACTTTTAAGTATTTTATGGGGGTTTTATTTGGTCTTTATTTTTGGGTCTTTATACAAGCCAGTATAAGCGCTGATTTTATGGCAACACCAAATAAAACCCCCATAAAATACTTAAAAGTCAAAGTCGTAATATTCTTAGATTTTTGGGTCGACTATACATAATATATTTCTATTTTTTATTGTTTTCTCTCTTCTTTATTGGAGTATTTATTGGTAGTATTTAAATATAAAGATGTTTTGTTGTTTTTATTATTTTTATTATTTCTCCTTTACTTTACTAGACTATTTAGTTTTACTACTACTTTTAATTATTTATCTATTTGACTTCAAAATTTGACAAGTAAATAAATAATTAAGTCATAACATTTATGAAATATTTTATCTAATATCATATGTATTGCACTTAAAAACATAACACCTCTGAAGATGGATCACAATAGCCGAAACTAGTCTAATATGGTGAAGATATATTGTAATATATTGAGTTAAACGGTTAAATAAACGGTTAAATAAAATAATAATAGACGGTTAAATAAATATTATTATTATTATAATAATAAGCACGCAACACAATAGAAATCGTCAAAAAAGTTATAATACCAACAGTAACGTATAGCAGAGAATCGTGGACTATGACAGGAAAGCAAAAAAATAGGATTCACGCGATGGAAATGATATTTCTCAGAAAAATTGAAAATAAGACCAGAAGGGACAGAATAAGAAACGAGACATACAGAAATAACTTAAACCTAAGACCAATCGATTGATCGATGTGGCTTTTATTTGTTGAAAATTCATAATTACTAATGTATGAAATAAACACTGAATACTGGTAGCCGTTACTTTGTGGAACATGGTAAATGAATGAAATAAAACAATTTTACTTTGTTGCTTCCACTAACACATTTATTTTACAAAAATAATTTAGTGACTGCAGTTTCGACTACTTTATAGTCATTGTCAAACTAAGTGACACTAAGTGACACTTAGTAACTAACTAAGTGACACTTAGTTTGACAATGACTATAAAGTAGTCGAAACTGCAGTCACTAAATTATTTTTGTAAAATAAATGTGTTAGTGGAAGCAACAAAGTAAAATTGTTTTATTTCATTCATGTATGAAATAAAGTTACGCACTTTTTTTAAATTTTCATTTCTTCACCTGAAGAAGCCACAGTGTGGCGAAACAATTGTCGTGAACAATAAAAAACAATTTTGAAAATTTTAAAAAAGTGCGTAACTTTATTTCATACATTAATAAGACCAATCAATAATAAAATAAACGAAGGACAGATGAGATGGTTTGGACATATCTGCAGAATGAACGAGGAAAGAATTACCAGGAGAGTATATGAGGCAAGAGCAACAGGGAGAAATCATAGAGGATGACCAAGAAAAGATAGGAATAACACAATAAGAGAAGAGGCGAGGAGAAAAGAGAGTTCCTGGGAAGAACTAAAGGAACGGACAAAAGATACCAAGAAGTGGAGAGAAAACTATCGAACAGAATACATATAATGTAAATACTATGATGTAAAAGAAAGCCTTATACCACATATCTGCAGAATGAACGAGGAAAGAATTACCAAAAGAGTATATAAGGCAAGAGCATCGGGGAGAAATCATAGAGCAAGACCAAGAAAAGAGTGGAATAACACAATAAGAGAAGAGGCGAGGAGAAAAGGGAGTTCCTGGGAAGAGGTAAAGGAACGGACAAAAGATAGGAAGAAGTGGAGGGAATACTATCGAACAGAATACATATAATGTAAATACTATGATGTAAAAGAAAGCCTTATACCGAAAGGTATAAAGGTGGCTGATTAAATTATTATTATTATAATTATTAAGAAGAAATAATAAAAATAATAAAAACAACAATACATCTTTATATTTAAATACTTTCTAACAGTAAGTAATCTAATAAAAAAGGACGAAAACAATAAAAAATATAATAACTGGTATCCAAAATAAATGAAACTATAACAAAAATATAACTAAAATATTTATATTTCTATTTTCAAAAACCAATTGAATTAAGAATTTTAGAAGAAAGCCTAGGTTTGAAAAAGAAAATAGAATTGACAACCAAAAACGTATGTTTACTCTTACTGTAATTTGGTTTCTCAACAATAATTACGAAAATATGCCAGGTTTTTAAAAATATTTTCAATAAAAATTGAAAATAATTCAAAATTGCTTATTTTTTTAAAGAAACCATGTTTCATGGCACTCTACGTTTAAGCATTATAAAAGTTTCGTGAATTTCTCCTTAAAATAGAAAATATTTTGAAAGCACTTGACTTCAAGTACTTAGCTGTTGTCTAATTAGTTGAGTTATAACAAATATATAACTAAAATATTTCTATTTCTATTTCCAAAAGCAATTTGAATTAAGAATTTTAGAAAGAAACCTAGGTTTGGGAAAGTATAGAAAATAGAATTGACATCCAAAAATGTGTGTTCATTCTTACTATAATTTGAATTCTCATCAATAATTACTAAAATATGCCAGGTTTTTAAAAATATTTTCAATAAAAATTAAAAAAAAATCAAAATTGCTTATTTTTTAAAAGAAATCAAGTTCCATGGCACTCTACGTTTTAAGCATTATAAAAGTTTCGTGAATTTGTCCTTAAAATAGAAAAAACAAATTGAAAGCACTTTACTTCTGGTACTTAGCTGTAGTCTAGTGGAGTTATAACAAAAATATAACAAAAATATTTCTATTTCTATTTCCAAAAGCAAATTGAATAAAGAATATCCGAGGTTTGAAATAGGTGAGAAAATAGAATTGACAACCAAAATTGTGTGTTTATTCTTACTATAATTTGGATTCTCATCAATAATTATGAAAATATGCCAGGTTTTTAAAAATATTTTCAATAAAAATTGAAAATAATTCAAAATTGCTTATTTTTTTAAAGAAACCTAGTTCCATGGCACTCTACGTTTTAAGCATTATAAAAGTTTCGTGAATTTGTCCTTAAAATAGACAAAACAAATTGAAAGCACTTGACTTCTAGTATTTAGCTGTAGTCTAATTAGTGGAGTTATAACAAAAATATAACTAAAAAAAATTCTATTTCTATTTCCAAAAGCAAATTGAATTAAGTATATCGTAGGTTTGAAATATGTTAGAAAATAGAATTGACGACCAAAATTGTGTGTTTATTGTTATAATAATTTGGCTTCTCATCAATAATTACGAAAATATGCCAGATTTTTAAAACGTAATTCAATAAAAATGAAAAATAACTCAAACTTGCTTATTTTTTTAAAGAAACCAAGTTTCATGGCACTCTGCGTTTAAGCATTATAAAAGTTTCGTGAATTTCTCCTTAAAATAAATAGAAAATATTTTGAAAGCACTTGACTTCAAGTACTTAGCTGTTGTCTAATTAGTGGAGGTATAACAAAAATATAATAAAATATTTCTATTTCTATTTCCAAAAGCAATTTGAATTAAGAATTTTAGTAAAAAACCTAGGTTTGAGAAAGTTTAGAAAATAGATTTTACAACCAAAAATGTGTGTTTATTCTTATTATAATTTGGTTTCTCATCAATAATTACGAAAATGTGCCAGATTTTTAAAAAGTAATTCAATAGAAATGAAAAATAATTCAAAATTGCTTATTTTTTAAAAGACACCAAGTTTCATGGTACTCTACGTTTTAAGTAGGTATTATAAAAGTTTCGTGAATTTGTCCTTAAAATAGACATTAAAAATTGAAAGCACTTGACTTCTAGTACTTAACTGTAGTCTAATTAGTGGAGTTATAACAAAAATTTAACTAAAAAAAATTCTATTTCTATTTCCAAAAGCAAATTGAATTAAGAATTTCCGAGATTTGAAATAGGTGAGAAAATAGAATTGACAACCAAAATTGTTTGTTTATTCTTATAATAATTTGGTTTCTCATCAATAATTACGAAAATAAGCCAGATTTTTAAAAAGTAATTCAATAAAAATGAAAACTAATTCAAACTTGCTTATTTTTTTTAAAGAAACCAAGTTTTATGACACTCTACGTTTAAGCATGATAAGAGTTTCGTAAATTTGTCCTCAAATTAAAATAAGAAAATTGAAAGCACTTGACATCAAGTACTCAGCTATTGTCAATCTGGGAAAATTTTAGGCGATGTTGGGAAATTTTGTCATAAGCAACGAGACCCGATGGAACTTATTTGATATATTATTATTATTTATATGCTATACTATGGCTGGGATAAATTTCTAACCAATACTCAACTAATTTTATTCTGTATCTTAACAATTAGATTGATTTGAATAATTGATTAAATTTTCGTAAAAAAGTAAACCAATTTTACCAATTTAGACTGTATTATGTTTGCCTTGTATTTATTTATTTATGACGCCTGTAAACTTGTATGTAAGTATTAACATTAATAAACATATTATATTATTATTATTATTATTACAAAAGTAAGAAAACCCCGAGTTTTTGGTAAAAACTATTCACTGCAATCTCCTTTTTTGGGCCAAAATGGGGTAAACTGACCCCTTTTTCTAGGTTGTTTTTGTTTTAATTTTTTTCGGTCACTTAAATAAGCAAAGAATATCTAGTTAAAATTTTACGGGGTTGTGTGCTGTGTAGATCAGCTTTTCAAAAACTCTGAAAACTCTCAAATGCGTTTTGTCGCATTTGCCAAAAGTAGGAAGAATAAATTCATCATTTTTGGATTTGTGCATTTCTAGTTTTTTTATTTCTTTAACTTGTTTATGACGAACTGATAATTACCTAAAAAATTAAAGTAGCCGATAATGATAATGCCGATAAATAATAACAACAACAAAAAATCCTGATGGCAATAGTAGAAACTTTAACGTGTCTCGGTTTCCGCTCATATAAAAAAAGCACCTGAGAAACCGTTCTCTCTTGTATCTTCGACTTTTGAGAACATCAATCATCCAGCAATAATAACATCCGAGAAGTACGACAATGAGTATCATTGCGGACACGTTACACGACATTACACCCGACACGTAGAACTCGGGAAGATAAATAACCGAAGGCATTGTTTTAGGGTTCAACGATCTCCTCAATAACATCGTATCATTATTATATTGTTGTCTCTAATTTCATTACAGTTACACTGGAGAGAGCGATGTAAGGTACTGGTTCATCGGCGCTGGCAAAAGTTCAAGTACACAACTGCTGGGAATACAATGGAGAATAGGATGGAAATTTTTAATGATATCCATGAATAATAATAACATCTTCGTGTCCGGAGCCGAATTAACCTATATTTGGGCCCCAACACATATTTTTCAAGATATTTTAATGATGTTCATGAACAATAATACCTTCGTTATCAGAGCTGAATCAACTTATATTGGGGCCCCAACACATTTCTTCCTAGAAATTTTAATGATATTCATGAACAATAATAATATCTTCGTATCTAGGGCTGAACTAACCTATATTGAGGCCCAAGACATTCCTTCCAATAAAATTTATTATAAGTTATAAAATACTTGCTTAATTTTGTTATTTAAAAATAAATGTATTGAACTCGCCAGATGCTCGCGTGGCGTTGATTGCTCGATTAATCGTAATTAATAATGATTAATCGCATTGTGTTCCGTTGGAAATGCGCCATTTACCGTGCCAGGCACATCTCGGGTTTGCGTAATCGTGATAATGGGTGCGGGTGGTGATAAATACCGGGCTGTGGAAAGGGTGGATAACATTACAAGAAATAATTGATCTGTTATTCCGCGTTATTGGCTCGAGTTTGCCAGTCAAAATAGTCCGATCTTCTGCACTGATTGCCGAAGATTGAACAAGGATTTACTGTTAGGCAGCAGAGCGCTTCCTTATGAGGTTCTCTTTGGTGGCAGCGCGAGAAGCCGCCGATTCCGCTCTTCATCTTCTTCATCTTCCTACCGCGCATGCAAATTAAATTGACCGAGCAAACACACGTACACATAAATCGTTAAATATTTATTTTATCTAATGGCCGGCAGAGGATCTCCGCTCCTCGCATCTGAATGTGTTCCTCTGCACACACTAATGGTGTGCGCTTGTGTGCACTGTGTTCGTACGTACGAAACGGCTACCAGTCGGTAGATCAATTACTTGGCCGTACATAGATACATACATACGTACAGCGGCTAAGGTACAATCTTACATGACATTCTGTGCGGTTATTGGATTAGTAATTGCCGCACTAAATGCCGGGGAACTGCAGAAGACACGTCGCCTCCTCTCTTCTCTGCGAGAGAAGATCTCTAGGATTCTGTATGCATAGCAGGAAAGACGGATGTGCACGTTTCAAGGAAATAACGTCGTAATCGTATTCATAATGTAATATCCTCAAATTGCTGGTGTGAGAAAAATGCCGTCGTAAATTAATGCACCAAAATTCCTATTATATAATGATTCCTCGTTTTGAAAATCTATTTCCATGAGAAATGGATGCACCAACATTTCGTTTCATAAACCAAATTAAACACTTTTTCTACACCATGCAGCCGATTTTCAATTTTCCCAAATATATTTTCATTAGTTTAGGAAATTTTCGTACACTTTCTTCTCCAGGAGTTTGAGAATTTCCGAATAGATTTCAAAATTCCAAAACATCTAAGGAAGTTTTGGAATTTTGCTTATATTTTCAACAAAGTTTTGGAATTTCCATACATTATGCGAATCCTATTGAATCCTCATTTTGAAAATACATTCCCACGAGAAATGGATGCACCAAACTTTCGTTTTATTTCGAAAATACTAAAATTTCGTAATTAATTCCTAATAAATGACAAACATTTTAATTGAAATATTTATAACTTATATAATTTATATAATAAAATGTCATTAATCAAGTCATCAATCAAATAAATTGTTTTGTAAACATAATCCTTTAAAAATGGCTGAATAAACCGAACACGTGTCACGAAACTGATAAAATATATGAAACAAAACAAAAGTAATTATACATAATATACGTTTATAATTTATAACTGCATTTCGGAAATTACCACTTCATATCAAGCATTGATGTCAATCAATGATAGAACACATCAAGCATTAAAATTCTTCCATTTATTATTCCCTTGATTTTATTTTACGATTTTGAATTTTCTTACTGTCCGAATCAGTTTCGGACATTTTCTTATACATACGAATTAAATTTGAGTTTCTAATATTATCAACAACGATTTGACGTTTTGGAATTTTCATATATTTATTTCCATTGCGATTTGCAATTATCATATCCCATTAGTTTTGGTAAATTTCGTATACTTAGAAGTTTGGGTTTTTTAAAAATATATTCAATGATAATTTGGAATTTTCACAATTTCCATTACGATTTGCAACTCTCATATTTGTTTTGGAAATTTTCGTATACCTAGGAGTTTTAGATTTTTTTAAATATAACAATTTGGAATTTTCATTATTTCCATTTCTCACATTTCATTAGTTTAGGGAACTTTCATATACCTACTAAGGATATTTACCACGAAACTAAGAAATTACCACGAGAATACACCAAGCATTAATATTCGTCCATTTATTATTCCCTTGATTTTATTTTACAATTTTGAATTTTCTTACTGTCCGAATCAGTTTCGGACATTTTCTTATACATACGCATTAAATTTGAAAGTTTCTAATATTTTCAATAACGATTTGACGTTTTGGAATTTCCATATATTTATTTCCATTGCGATTTGCAATTATCATATCCCATTAGTTTTGGAAAATTTCGTATACTTAGGAGTTTGGGTTTTTTAAAAATATATTCAATGATAATTTGGAATTCTCATAATTTCCATTACGATTTGCAAGTCTCATATTTGTTTTGGAAATTTCCATATACTTAGGAGTTTTGGAATTTTTAAAATATAACAATTTGGAATTTTCATTATTTCCATTACTCACATTTCATTAGTTTTGGAAATTTTCATATACCAACTAAGGAGTTTTGGATAGTTTTAAATATTTTCAATGACAATTGGGAATTTTCATATATTTCTATTACCATTTTTGTTATATTTCTGTTAGTTTTGTAAAATTTCGTATACTTACTTCCCTAGGAGTTTTGGAATTTCCGTATAGATTTGAAATTTTCTTATACAGGGTGAGTTTTTTCGGATGTTTAGCATGGGGATCTCGGGAACTAGCGGAGATAGAGGGACGATTAAATGGGGAAAGAATTGCAGTTTTACGAGTTCAATTTCATGAGCTTTTTGTTTTTTGGAAAAATTGTATGGCTAACTAAATATCTCGAAAAAATATATTTTTTGTTATTTTGTTCGGAGCATATTGCTCTGTTATTATTGACCTTAGAAAAAATGTGCAAAGGAAAAAGTTGTAGGAAATTATGTGCTTAATAATACAGTCTAACCGATTATTTTATTTAAGCTATAATTTTTGAGTTATGACACAAACTTGTGTTTTTTCTAATGCGCTAGTTTCCCAGATCCCCATATTAACATCCGAAAAAACTCACCCTGTATATCTCTTGTTGTTTTTTTGGAATTTTTCATTAAAGTTTTTTATGTGTACAGTTTTGTAATTTTCTTACATTTCCTTTGATGCTTTGGATTTTTATTACAATTTGTTTTTGTTGTATCCATTGTAGTTTGGATTGTATTGCATTAGATTATTTTAACATTTTCAATAACAATTTGGAATTTTCATAATTTCCATTGTGATTTGCAACTATAATATTTCATTCGTTTTGGAAACTTTCGTATACTTACGAGTTTACGAGTTATGTTTTTTTTTTATATTTTCAATGACTCTTTATATAATTTCCGTTACAATTTGCAACTCTCATATTTTCATCATTTTTGGAAATGTTCATATACTTGGGAGTTTTGGATTTCTTTTTAATATTTTCATGGACAATTGGAATATTCATATATTTCCCTTTATTCTTATATATTGCTATTGACTTGCCACATCGGTATATAGCAACGTGAATAAATATATTATTAGTATTATATATATATATATATATAATCGATCTTTATTGGGCTATCGACCCTAGTATTATATTATTTCCGTTTTTGTTATATTTCCATTAGTTTTGGAAAATTTCGTATACTTTCTTCTCCAAGAGTTTGAATTTCCGTATAGATTTGAAATTTTCTTATATTTCTGTTGTTGTTTTGAATCTTTCTTGTATATCTTCTAACCTTTTGGAATTTTATTTTTCATTACGGCGTGCAATTTCTTTTATATTTACCTGCAGTTTTAATTTTTTTAAATTATTTCTATTTACGTCTTGAAATTTTATTACATTTCGTTTGACCTGTTGGATTTTGTATTACGGTATTTTCATTATATTTTTATCAGTTTTGGACATTTTCGGATACTTACGAATTAAATTTTAAATTTTCTAATGGTTTCAATAACGATTTGACGATTTGGAATTTTCATATATTTATATGCATTACGATTTGCAGCTACCAGATTCCATTAGTTTTTGAAAATTTCGTATACTTAGGAGTTTTGGATTTTTTAAATATTTTCAATGATGGAATTTTCATAATTTCCATTACGATTTGCAACTGTCATGTTTCGATAAGTTTTAGAAACTTTCGTATACTTTGAAGTATTGGATTTAAAAAAAAAATTATAAATATATATTTATATTTATATAAATATATTTCTTTTGGAATTAAAATCATTTCATTTCCATTAATATTTTGGAATTTTTTATTAATTTTTTTGGGGATTTTCTAAACAAAAGTTTCCTTATTTGTTTAATTTGTTACTTTAAAATTTAAAAAAGTAAAACCCGCAAAAACATATATTTCGAAATCAATTGTTCAAAATAACTGAAGTCATATTGCTAGGGTACAATATGACTTTTGTTTTGTACCTAAATCACTCTTGCTAGAATGATCTATTGTAATCTTTGGAGGTTTTTTTTTGTTGTTTTCACAACAGAATATTACTGACCACTAAATTGCGCAACTATATGTCAAATTTTTGATCAATGACAATAGTTTTGTGACTACATATAACTTGCTATGATAATCTATTCCACTATATCATTGGTTAGAATGATATATTCATACCTACTAATGTAACCTTTTTAAAAACAAGTGCCTTCCAGCAATGCCTTTTGTTTTGTACCCAAATATCATTAGTTAGAATGATATTTGGGTTACCATGGTATTTATAGCTAATGTAACCGTTTCAAAAACAAGTGCCTTCCAGCATACCTTTTGTTTTGTACCCATATATCATTGGCTAGAATGATATATTCATACCTACTAATGTAACTGTTTCAAAAACAAGTGCCTTCCAGGAATGCCTTTTGTTTTGTACCCAAATATCATTGGTTAGAATGATATATTCATACCTACTAATGTAACTATTTCAAAAACAAATGCCTTCCAACAATGCCTTTTGTTCTGTACCCAAATATCATCGTTTAGAATGATATATTCATGCCTACTAATGTAACTGTTTCAAAAACAAGTGCCTTCCAGCAATGCCTTTTGATTTGTACCCAAATATCATCGGTTAGAATGATATATTCATACCTACCAATATAACCGTTTCAAAAACAAATTACTTCCAGGAATGCCTTTTGTTTTGTACCCAAATATCATTGGTTAGAATGATATATCCATACCTACTAATGCAACCGTTTCAAAAACAAATGCCTTCCAGCAATGCCTTTTGATTTGTACCCAAATATCATCGGTTAGAATGATATATTCATACCAACTAATGTAACCGTTTCAAAAACAAGTGCCTTCCAGCAATGCCTTTTGATTTGTACCCAAATATCATTGGTTAGAATGATATATCTTACTTAATGTAACATGTTCAAAAACAATTGCCTTCCAGCAATGCCTTTTGTTTTGTACCCAAATATAACGGGCTAAAATGATATATTCTTACCTAATCTAACCTTTTCAAAAACAATTGAATTCCTGTAATTACAGTAAAAAAGTGATAAATGCAAGTCCTGTAAATGCAACATTTTCTATTAGAAAATCCCTTTAAGAGCAACAATTTTTGATTCATTTTTCCAAAACTGTAACTTATGAATTTGACAGATCTAACCTTAACTAGTTGTAATTGTGTTGTTTCTTGTTTGTGTTCTACCTTATGTTTAAATTTAAGTTATTTTAATAAAACATATTATATAGTACGTTTGGCCTTAGTTTCTATATGTATTCGCATCGGTAAATTCTACTTTGGGTTAAAATTTTGTAATCAATTCGATAAAAGCAACTTGTTAAAAGCAAGGGAACCCCTCCAATTATAATAAGAAATATAATA
This sequence comes from Othius punctulatus, assembly GCA_951805005.1. Lineage (NCBI taxonomy): Eukaryota > Metazoa > Arthropoda > Insecta > Coleoptera > Staphylinidae > Othius > Othius punctulatus. Next base: position 4,398,444 of record OX638139.1, on the reverse strand, counting down.
TAGCTAAATCAGACATTTAGGCATAAAAATCCTGTAATTAATGAAATTATAATTGTTTGCCTTAATTAAATTAAGCCTCTTTTTGACAAATAGAATCAGGCCTGTTGCATTTATCGTATTTCTTCTGTACTTTTATTCCTGGAGTTATTTCATCGGAAGTAAAACCCCATCAGCTCACCCTATGGATTAAACACTCTAAGCACCATAAAATCACTAAACAACGTCGTACAGGAACGTATCCCATCATTTCAGCTTCTAAATTGATCGATTACAGCGAATCCGCAATAGCGTATCAAATACATCATCCGGTGTGTAAATAAGCCCCATTTTTGCCCGGCCATCACGCACATCGGGGCGATCCATCAATTCCCGCTCTAAGCGGCAAGGACACCATCCTCACGAAAGTGAACAACCTGAGCTCCTCGTTAATTTACTCGCAATTTACTTCGATGATTCTGTGGATTTCTTGCTGCACAGGTGGACCCCTTATCGGCCATCCTAATTTCCGACCATCGAGATTAATCAAATTTCGTGTCGCTGAAAAGCGTGCAATCATCGCCAGACCGACGATCGTGACAGATCGAGAGCGATCCTCACAAAGCTAATCACATAATAGGCGTTGCCTCCTGGTGGACCGGTGAAAGTCTTCTCTAAAGGGCATCGCAGCAGATGCAGTTCACATCTCGGCATTAACCGCACGTTTGACGGAATTAATTAATTCAAGCCTCCAGTTACCTATTCTTTATACTCGTGTACAACACTTAATGAATACGTACTAAATATATTATTATTATTATTGGAATCCAGTGAGTCTGAAATTTGGATCTATTTATGCAAGGTGCAGGGTTGGGCAGTCAATCGGTACTAATCTTTAAACATTGTGTGGTTAGAAGTAGTAAAGCAACAAGAGTTCGGGGTCAATTTCCCATAAGGTTTACATTAGAAAATTCACACTGCAAATTGCAAATTTGTAAATTTGCATTGTTGTCAATTACAAATATTTCAAAAACAATTGTGAAAGACATAATTATATTATTATTTTATTTAATCCGTAAATTATGAAATTTGAACCGTAAATTGAAAAATTTCATAGTCAAATGCAAAATTTCCACAATAAATCATGACATTTTATTGTCAACTGCAAAATTAGTATTGAGAATTGTGGACTCGCAATTTAATTGTAATTTTTAATTTACACATTTTCTTTCTCGAAATTTAAACTTTTCCCTGAACATATAATTAATTTATTATAATTATGATTATAATTAGTCTTATTTGTCTTTTGATAATGGTTGTGAGACCGAAACAATTGTAGAGTTTTTCTGTTAAAAATTTGTGAGACTTAACCAAGTGCTTTATTTATACTAATTTAATTTAATTTAATTCACCAAGTATTAACCACCGATTCATACAATCTAATATAATTAGTAAAATGCACACTGAAAATATCAAATTTATACATTATCATTGTAAATTTTAAATTTTCAGTGACAATTGTAACATTTTGATAAGACATTTCACTGAAAATTTAGAAGTTTGCTTGTAAACTCCAAAATATGATTGTAAATTTCAAAAGTTTATTAAGTTTATTTATTTCTAAATTTTCAGTGAAATGTCTTATCAAAATGTTACAATTGTCACTGAAAATTTAAAATTTACAATGATAATGTATAAATTTGATATTTTCAGTGTGCATTTTACTAATTATATTAGATTGTATGAATCGGTGGTTAATACTTGGTGAATTAAATTGCTAAAGTTTCAGTACTAGTTATGACATTTGTAGGCACCTGCAAAATGTACCCAGAAAATTACATTCTTATACGTGTTCAGTGAAAGCTGTAAAGTTTCAGCGAACATTTTTGAACTTCAATTTCTACCTTGCACACTTTCTTCTGTTACAATTATGTAATGAAAAGTTTATCATTCAATATTTCATTAGCAGTTGCAAATTTCACACTGCAGGTTATAAATTAGTGAATTATCATTGACATTTACAAATGAAAATTGTAACATTTTAATTCCACATTAAAAAAAATCACTGAAACGTTCGAAATGTGATTCGTTAGTTGCTAAATTTTATTGTCAATTGCTACATTTTCAATATAAATCATGAAATGTTGTAGCCAGCTGCAACATGTAGATTTGTAAATTGCAAAATATTATTGCCAATTGCTAAATTTTCAATATAAATCATGAAATTTTGTAGCCAGCTGCAAAATGAACCCTGAAAATTACAATGTTGCACGTGTTCACTGAAAGCTGGAAATTTTCGGTGAATCTTTGAGAATTTTAAGTTTACTTTGCACATTGTTTACTGTAAATTATGTAATTTAAACTTTTCATTCAATATATCATTGGAAAATTTGTCAATGATGTTGTAAATTAGAAGTTTTCAGTGACGATCGTGAAATTATTAGTACTCTTCTACTCTTGTCCTCTTCTAAAAATTTCACAGAATTTTATAAAGTTTGCATCGCTTTTTACCAAAATTTGCTTGCAAATTCCAAAAATGTATTGTCAATTGCTAAATTTTCAATATTAAGTTATTAAATTATGTATTAGTTATGAAATTTTGTAGGCAGCTGCGAAATTATGCGTATTCAGCGAAATTTGCAGATTTTGTAATTTTGATTTTTACCTTGGACATTTTCTTCTGAAACTTATATAATGAAAAGTCGTATCATTCAATATTTCATTGGCAGTTACAAAATTCACGCTGCACATTATAAATTTGTAAATCATTGTAATTTACACTTGAAAATTGCGAAATTTTGATTACACTTTCTAATATTCACTGAAACGTTTGAAATTTGAATTGTAAATTGCAACATTTTAGTGTCAATTGCTAAATTTGCAATATAAATCATTAAATTTCGCAGGCAGCTGCAAAATGTACCCACAAAATTACAATCGTGTACGTGCTCAGTGAAAGCTATACATTTTCAGTGGATATTTTGGAATTTGAATGTTACTTTGCACATTTTTTTTTTCTGGAAATGGTGTAATTTAAACTTTTCATTGAATATTTCATTGTCAAATTTGTAAATAATGTTGTAAATTGGTAACTTTTAGTGACGATCGTGAAATTTTGAGTACTCGTTGAAAAATTCCACAAAAATTTAGAAAGTTTGCAATGTATTTTCCAAAATTTGAATGCAAATTAAAAAAAAAAAGATTGTCAATTGCTAAATTTTCAATATAAATCATTAAATTTCGCAGGCAGCTGCAAAATGTACCCACAAAATTACAATCTTGTACGTGCTCAGTGAAAGCTATACATTTTCAGTGGATATTTTGGAATTTGAATGTTACTTTGCACATTTTTTTCTGGAAATGGTGTAATTTAAACTTTTCATTGAATATTTCATTGGCAAATTTGTAAATAATGTTGTAAATTGGTAACTTTTAGTGACGATCGTGAAATTTTGAGTACTCGTTGAAAAATTCCACAAAAACTTAGAAAGTTTGCAATGTATTTTCCAAAATTTGATTGCAAATTCCAAAAAAATGATTGTCAATTGCTAAATTTTCAATATAAATCATTAAATTTCAGACAGCTGCAATATGTACCCTCAAAATTACAATCTTGTACATGCTCAGTGACAGCTATACATTTTCAGTGAATATTTTGGAATTTTAATTTTACTTTGCACATTGTTTTGTGGAAATTGTGTAATTTAAACTTTTCATTGAATATTTCATTGGCAAATTTGTAAATGATGTAAGTTAGAAACTTTCAGTGACGATCGTGAAATTTTGAGAATTGCACTGAAACTTTAGAAGTTTGGATCGTAAATTCCAAAAATGAATTGTCAATTGCTAAATTTTCAATATTAGTTATGAAATTTTGTAGGCAGCTGCGAAATTTACGTATTCGTGTTCAGTGAAAGTACTAAAAAATTTAAAAAAAAAATCCCAAATCTACAATTTAAATTCTTGCCTTGCACATTTTCTTCTGCAAATTATGTAATGCAAAGTGTATGATTCAATATTTCATTGGCAGTTACAAAATTGACGCCTCAAATTATAAATTTGTAAACCATTGTAATTTACAATTTTGATTACACTTCACAAAATTGCAAATTATAGATTGCAAAATTTACTGAAATGTCTGAAATTTAAATTGTAAATTGCAACATTTCATTGTCAATTGCTAAATTTTCAATATTAAAGTTTTTTAAAAGACTTCAAAGACAATCAAATCAAAATAATTTCAATACTTACAATAAATAGTTTTCTAATCTTTGGAGAAAGATTGTAATTTTATATTTTCTGCTGCAATGATTCGATCTATCTTTGTACATTTGAAATATACCAGCCAAGCCATCAATAATATACTGTTTCCCAAAATGTCTTTTATTTTACTGTATTTTCTGTTGCTTGAATACAAATTTCCATTTGTGCTATTAACATTTGTTGCAATACATGAAAAGAAAATCGTATGTTTTTAATACCTATAAATTCGACTGCCCTACCTTGTATTTATATTACACCGCTGGGAAAGCCGACTCATCGGGTTTCCTTTCTTCTGGCGGAAGGCGGCCGGAAAACGGGAGCGGCCGGTCGGAAAAGCCTTCCAAATTAAGTGTGAATGATTTGATTTATAGACGGCGTGATTGATTCCGATTCCGTATCGGTTAGATGAATGCGAATCCCGATGGCCTTCGGCGATGGCCAAATCGAATGCTAATGTAAAAGTGAATTTGCACAGGCGAAAGACTATTGAATATGCGAACTCGATCCTTGCTAAATATCGCACGGTGATATCATGCAGCTTGATACGTTTCCCTCCAAAACCTGTGCTGTATTTACTTCTTTGGTAAAGAGGTTCAAACATTTTTAGGCCCTCCAAAAATCAGTTAGCAACAAAATAAAATTAATTGAAGAAAATACGCAAATATATTGCATTATAATTATATTAAAACAAAATATATTAAAAAAAAAGTAATTAGTTTACATATTACCTACTCTGAATTTGAATTAAATTTCCGGAAAATCTAAATATGGGAGAAATTTAGGTTTCAACATTTTCTAATAGTCCCAAGCCAAGTTAATAATCGTGTAAAATTTAAATATAATTAAACTACCAAAGGCAAAATCAGCTATCCAACCAGCCAAATCTACATGAATTAGAGAAGAAATTAAAAACCTTCATAGAAGAAGAGATGTCATACAACAAAAATAAAATTAATTGAAGAAAATACGTCAATCTATTGCCAATGTAATCATATAATTAATAATAATAATAATAATAATAATAATGATGATAATAATAATAATAATAATAATAATATTTATAATAATTATAATAATGATAATAATAATAATAATTATAATTATAATAATAATTATAATAATAATAATAATAATAATAATAATAATAATAAACGATTCATTAATGACAGTAACCAATTACGCCACAGACAGGGATGATTATTATTATTATTTGCATTCATGCTAACGATTGCGAGTTTCATTTGCGAGGGTTGATTGTGATTGCACCCACATCTAATTGAATATGTGTAGGCGAGGGTGAACTGGGTGTACTGTTAATGAAGGTTGACGGGGTCGCAATATGCGCATTCTGAATATTTCATGGTTAACTTCCAACCTTGACATGCGAAGGGTTTTAACTTTTAACGTTTGACGACTCCAAAAGCGCACAAATCCTCAGAAAACCTGTGAAATATATCGGAATCACGACTATTTATAACTGTGCTCGGCAAAATGCCACGCAAATATTGTTCATTACCGTTTGATAATTTATTGCGCATAATTAACTAACTGAACCACTTATTACGTCTTTGGTCTGCAATGTGGATATCTTATTAATAAACAATATATGATCTAATAACAATTGCGCAACGTTTCAACCCGAATATACCGGGTGACTCAAGTGTATTGTCGAAAATGACGACTTCCCAAAGATATTACCTTCCTCCCTTTATATCTAATATTGTATATTTTTTAATTATTTTTTATTGTATATTTATACAATAGACTTCCCAAAGATCTAAATTGGTCATACTTTATATCTAAGATTGTATATATTTTAATTATTTTTTATTGTATATTTATTAATTTAATTAAAAAGTTACAAGCCCTTAAATATCTCTATATTATTTGTATACTCTGTTCCATTTTTATCTTTAACAATGAATGGTGTGCTTTCATTTTATAAAGTTTTACACATGAACAACAACAAAAATTGTCTGACAATGAAAAACTTATTAAATGTCAGATTTATAGCAACGTTAATTTAATAATCTAGCAGCGAACAACGTTCTAGCCTAATTTATATATTAAAATAATTAAATTATTGTTTCAATCATTCAGGTGTGAGATGGTGTAAATTTTAAATAAAGCAATCATCAACATATTTTATATTATAATTTGACTGATTTGCTTTTGTAAAATAAAAATAGCAAATAAATTCTGTACTCAATAGATACTCAATTTGATGGCAATGTCATAAAATATAACCTCTTCTCTTTAAATATAACCATTTTTTTCAAATATAGTGATTTTTTACATTGGCCAACAATACTGTCAGCCTAACAGAGCTGACTAGTTAAAAATAAAAATGGAACAGAGTTTAAATACAATGTTTAATTCTAATATTGTTTTCGTTTCAGGATAAACAATAACTACAGCAGAGGCGAAGCCGAGGCAGAGGAAGAGAATTCATAAAGGTTTGTGCATTTCGTATTTAAATATCGCATTTACGTTTCAGTTACATACTCTACTAACAAGTGATAGTCTATTTTATTATCAGTCATTCTATCATTTATAACTTTATGCAACTTTTTAATTCTTATGTCATCCCCTTTAGTTTTTTTATAAAAATATTTTAAATGGTGTCTCAGGAGGAATCCTAAATATTTTTGGATTCTATAGTATGGACTATTTTGAGTAAAAAACCTAATATAAACATGTTCGATTCTCAATTAATATTATTATTATTAAGTTTAAGACGCGCCTCAGGCTACTTAGAAAAATTATATTAATATTAATGTACAAGCCAAAGAAAACCAGAATTATAATTATCCAGATTATTCATTAATCACGATTGAGTGTAAAGACTTAACACAAATGAACTATAATATTTTTTTAGTTGGACCAATTTCGTTAACAGTTTTGTATTTATTTTCACTCACATTTTTTTCGAAATTTTTCGTTTCTTATTCGTATTTTCGACTGCTTAAAAATTTGTATTATAATAATACTTATGCCATGTAAATTATAGTTTGCAATTTATGGCAAATTCATTATTGTTACAGGTCACTGTAACAGATCCTCACGGACAGGAGAATATCGGCATTAAAGCGATAATCCGATAATGAACAATTCCTCCCTTTGTAATGTTGTTTTGTAAAGAACTACTGTGAGCTCTCGAAATACGAGATGATTATAAATGTGCAATTTGGGGGCATCACTTGGAATTCCCCTGATTTGGCCCAATTTATACATTTGGTTATCTGTTAATAGCCAGGCCAATACAAATGCTGGAATGTCCAAATAGTTCTATGGCTCTACTGTATAATGTTAACAGTCTAACAGTAGTTACAGTTGTTAAACAGTAAACAGTTGTTAACAGTCTAACAGTAGTTACAGTTGTTAAACAGTAAACAGTTGTTAACAGTCTAACAGTAGTTACAGTTGTTAAACAGTAAACAGTTGTTAACAGTCTAACAGTAGTTACAGTTGTTAAACAGTAAACAGTTGTTAACAGTCTAACAGTAGTTACAGTTGTTAAACAGTAAACAGTTGTTAATAGTCTAACAGTTGTTAATAGTCTAACAGTAGTTACAGTTGTTAAAAGTAAACAGTTGTTAACAGTCTAACAGTAGTTACAGTTGTTAAACAGTAAACAGTTGTTAACAGTCTAACAGTAGTTACAGTTGTTAAACAGTAAACAGTTGTTAATAGTATAACAGTTGTTAATAGTCGAACAGTAGTTACAGTTGTTAAAAGTAAACAGTTGTTAACAGTCTAACAGTAGTTACAGTTGTTAAACAGTAAACAGTTGTTAACAGTCTAACAGTAGTTACAGTTGTTAACAGTCTAACAGTAGTTACAGTTGTTAAACAATAAACAGTTGTTAACAGTCTAATAGTAGTTTACATTACACCTACACCATTGTGGTAGAATTTGGACTGTTTAGACTGTTAACAACCCATTTGATGTTCCCAGAAACATAGAAATATAATAATATAAATAATACACAAAGCATAGAGAACCAGCATTATATGAATCCAGATTATCCATAAATCATATTTGTGTGTAAACACTTAACACAAATGAAGGATAATAATTTTCTAATTGGAGTAATTTCATCAGGCGAGCGATTATTGCCGCGGCGTAATTAATTAAGATCGTTAACGGCTCTACACGATCGTTAAATCGAAAGAATCCACATAAATTACGCGTTCGTGGATTCAATAGCGCGCATTCGCGTATGATTTCCGAATTGCGCAATTAATGCATGTAACTAGGTGACCCCCAAACCGAATCTGTTATCCAACTTTGTTTTGACACAAATGTAAAAGCGCGCTCATGAAACTCTGTAATTAACGGTGTTAACGGCAATAAAAATGGAATAAAAAACGGCGCAAGAAAACGCCTATTACTGATTGCAGTGCTCAAATTTGCATGCAACCTTAATCTAATTGAATGGGAAGTAATGTCATTGAAAATAACAAAAAACATACACGAAGTTGAAAATGTTTTGGATTTGATGAATTCAAATATAATGAAGTGTATGAGAAGCATATGAACGATACCTTTTATAATATTACTATCTTATTATTTTCATGATATTTAAAATTATAATTAATTCAAACTGATAAATTTTATTTTTTATAACTTGGTGAGATTGCATCTCACATATTCTTCATTTATGTAGATGCAGAGAGGCTTTCTTACATGCACTCACATATGCTCACATGTACACGTGCACACAATTGCTGGCTCGTGGTCCGAGGTCGAGGTTATTGGCCAAGGCGCTGCGGAGATTTTAAGGCTTGATATATGGCGTATTCTTTTTTCCAAACTGCATTTTTAAACACCCACAGATGAGCATGACCGTTCCTTTATGCGCTTATGCACCGCATGTGCGCTAGCTCTTGCACCGGGCAGGCCCGTATCCCAGTGTGTGCATCATTTTGTCCCGTATATGGAGCCCCAGACGACGTGAATTACGCCCCTGTAAAATTTTCGATTATTTATTGCCCGACGGTCAATAGGGGCTTACTCCAAGGCCTGGCATCTTCAGCAAGTGCATGTTCACTGCGCTCGCACGAGGACAAGACCCTTAACTATCTCCAGTGCGAAGTAAATCTCATTTTAAAATGCTGCTTGAATATGAAACTAATAAAAAAATTGAATAAATATTCTATACAGTCTGTTTGATTTATTGTGACACAGCAAATATTTCGGTTATATGAACAAATAAAAAAAATTGAAGAAAAGTTTTAGTACTTTTTGTCGTCTATTTAATCCTAATTTCAGAAGAACAATTGAAAATCAAATAAACACGTGAAAGCTATAAGCTTCATTTTCTTTAATGGAACACCCTGTGTATTTTGGTTATTTCTAATAGGCAATAACATTAGCTTTATAATGATACCACATAAGTACCCCTGTATTATACAAATAACGCGACAATTGCCAATTTTCACATAATTTCTCAATGTGTCAACAAAAATCTGATTTCATTTGTGAAAGCTTTGAAATTTTATGCAAAAGTGAAATGTTATTACAGAAGTCTAGAAAATGCATTTTTTTTTTGATTCCTCAGCTCTAGGATCCTCTTTTTGGAGGTTTTGTGAAAGCTTTGAAATTTTATGCAAAAGTGAAATGTTATTACAGAAGTCAAGAAAATGCATTTTTTTATTGGATTCCTCAGCTCTAGGATCCTCTTCTTGGAGGTTTTGTGAAAGCTTTGAAATTTTATGCAAAAGTGAAATGTTATTATTACAGAAGTCAAGAAAATGCTTTTTTTCTTGGATTCCTCAGCTCTAGGATCCTCTTCTTGGAGGTTTTGTGAAAGCTTTGAAATTTTATGCAAAAGTGAAATGTTACTACAGAAGTCAAAAAAATGCTTTTTTTTCTTGGATTCCTCAGCTCTAGGATCCTCTTCTTGGAGGTTTTGTGAAAGCTTTGAAATTTTATGCAAAAGTGAAATGTTATTACAGAAGTCAAGAAAATGCTTTTTTTTTCTTGGATTCCTCAGCTCTAGGATCCTCTTTTAGGAGGTTTCGTTTATATTCTTGGATTTTTCGGCCTTGGAATATTTTGTAATTCGTCGTTGAAAAGTATCTAAATTACGATTCAATATTTTCAATAAAATATGAACATATAATTTTTTTAATTAATTTTGCACCTATAAAATGCCGTGCACAGGAAATGAGAGAGATAACAATCTTTATTAGGCTATTGGCCCTTGGCCTTTTCGCCTTTTACATGAATTTTTTATGGAAATATTAAATTTTCCTGATAAATTAAAGTGATTCACAAATCAGAAAAATCTCCGGTGTTTTCCGTGAGATTTATCATTTCTATGTGAAAAATTTTCGGGAATTTTTATGGCTCATTATTTTTAGAAAAAATTCCAGAAAATTTCCAATGTCATTGGGAAAACGCCGGAGATTTTTTTAAATTTATCTATCAGGAATATTTTTCTAAACGTTTCCTGTGCATGGAATATTTAAAGTCTAAAATTGAAAACAAAACTCTAAAAATAAAAACACAACCAAAATAAATAATACAAATTTCACTTCCACAAACATCTGAACATTTAAATCGTATCATTTGAATGTGCAATTGGAATTTTCTGGAATTCTTATGGCTCAATATTAAAAAGAAGGTGTATTTATAATTTTCGTTTTTAATATTGCACATTAATAATGCCATGGACAGGATCTGAGAGAGATAACAATCTTTATTATGCTATTGGGCATTGGCCTTGGCCAGGAACTGAGAGAGATAACAATCTCTACTAGGCTATTGGCCCTTGGCCTTTTCGCCTTTTACAAGAAACTTTTATGGAAATGTTCAATTTTCCTGATAAATTAAAATGATTCACAAATCAGAAAAATTTCCGGTGTTTTTCGTGAGATTTATCATTTCTATGTGAAAATTTTTCTGGCTCATTATTTTTAGAAAAAATTCTAGAAAATTCCCAATGTAATTGGGAAAACGCCGGAGATTGTTTTAAATTTATCTATCAGGAATATTTTTCTAAACGTTTTCTGTGCATGGAATATTTAAAGTCTAAAATTAAAAACAAAACTCTAAAAATAAAAACACAACCAAAATAAATAATACAAATTTCACTGCCACAAACATCTGAACATTTAAATCGTATCATTTGAATGTGCAATTAGAATTTTCTGGAATTCTTATGGCTCAATATTAAATATATGTACAACACATTACATATATATGTAATTATAATTTTTGGTTTTAATATTGCACATTAATAATGCCATGGACAGGAACTGAGAGAGATAACAATCTTTATTATGCTATTGGGCCTTGGCCTTGGCCAGGAACTGAGAGAGATAACAATCTCTATTAAGCTATTGGCCCTTGGCCTTTTCGCCTTTTACATGTAATTTTTAAGGAAATATTCAATTTTCCTGATAAATTAAAGTGATTCACAAATCAGAAAAATCTGCGGTGTTTTCCTTGAGATTTATCATTTCTATGTGAAAAATATTCTAGAATTTTTATGGCTCATTATTTTTAGAAAAAAAAAACTAGAAAATTTCCTGTCATTGGGAAAACGCCGGAGATTTAAAAAAAAATTATGTATCAGGAATATTTTTCTAAACGTTTCCTGTGCATGGAATATTTAAAGTCTAAAATTGAAAACAAAACTCAAAAAATAAAAACACAACCAAAATAAATAATACAAATTTCACTTCCACAAACATCTGAACATGTAAATCGTATAATTTGAATGTGCAATTGGAATTTTCTGGAATTCTTATGGCTCAATATTAAATATATATATATATGTAATTATAATTTTTGGTTTTAATATTGCACATTAATAATGCCATGGACAGGAACTGAGAGAGAGATAACAATCTTTATTAGGCTATTGGGCCTTGGCCTTGGCCAGGAACTGAGAGAGATAACAATCTTTATTAGGCTATTGGCCCTTGGCCTTTTCGCCTTTTACATGAAATTTTTAAGGAAATATTCAATTTTCCTGATAAATTAAAGTGATTCATACATCAGAAAAATCTCCGGTGTTTTCCGTGAGATTTATCATTTCTATGTGAAAAATTTTCAGAAATTTTTATGACTCATTATTTTTAGAAAAAATTCTAGAAAATTTCCAATGTCATTGGGAAAACGCTGGAGATTTTTTAAAATTTTTCTATCAGGAATATTTTTCTAAACGTTTCCTGTGCATGGAATATTTAAAGTTTAAAATTGAAAACAAAAGTCTAACAATAAAAACACAACGAAAATAAATAATACAAATTTCACTTCCACAAACATCTGAACATTTAAATCGTATCATTTGAATGTGCAATTGGAATTTTCTGGAATTCTTATGGCTCAATATTAAAAAAAAATGTAATTATAATTTTTGTTTTTAATATTGCACATTAATAATGCCATGGACTGGAACTGAGAGAGAGATAACAATCTTTATTATACTATTGGGCCTTGGCCTTGGCCAGGAACTGAGACAGATAACAATCTTTATTATGCTCTTGGCCCTTGGCCTTTTCGTCTTTTACAAGAAATTTTTAAGGAAATGCTCAATTTTCCTGATAAATTAAAGTGATTCACAAATCACAAAAATCTCTGGTGTTTTCCGTGAAATTTATCATTTCTATGTGAAACATTTTCTGAAATTTTTATGGCTCATTATTTTTAGAAAAGATTCTAGAAAATGTCCAATGTCATTGGGAAAACGCCAGAGAAATTTTTAAATTTATCTGTCAGGAATATTTTTCAAAACGTTTCCTGTGCATGGAATATTTAAAGTCTAAAATTGAAAACAAAACTAAAAATAAAAACACAACCAAAATAAATAATACAAATTTCACTTCCACAAACATTTGAATGTGCAATTGGAATTTTCTGGAATTCTTAATATTAAAAAAAAAAATGTAATTATAATTTTTGTTTTTAATATTGCACATTAATAATGCCATGAGCAGGAACTGGGAGAGATAACAATCTTCATTAGGTTATTGGCCCTTGGCCTTTTCGCCTTTTACAAGAAATTTTTATGGAAATATCCAATTTTCCTGATAAATTGAAGTGATTTTTCACATATCAGAAAAATCTCTGATTTGTGTAAAACTCTTCAATCTGTCAGGAAATTTCAATATTTTCATAAACATTTCCTGTGCATGGAATATTTAGAGTCCAAAATTGAAAAAAACAAAACTCTGCATAGCTTTCTCCAATTTGCACAAATTTTCGGAAATTTTGGGAAATTTAAGTAGGTACCAATTTATTGTAGTTCAAGGATTCTAGGTGTAGATATATTACACATATACACATATAATAAATGGTGTATAGATATTAAATCTTGATTTATTCCAAACTATATATTTCATTTTGGTCTTTTCGCGTGTGCCTGTTTGTTCCTGTGTGTTTCACGTGTGTACGGTACGAGCTGTGCGTGCGACTGGGCAGCGGATGGTCGCGAAGAGGGACGTCGAAGAGGCAGGTGGAGGTCGTTGAACTGACGGGCGCGACTGGACATGGACGTCACCTTCGTCGGGCGACCTCAACGGCCACCGCTCACGTTGCCCGAAACATCGCCAGGAAGTATCCGGTTTCCCCAAGACATCGCGGACAAAACGCTCTTAACATGCTGCAACGCGCTAAGTCAGGGGCCGAATCCAAAACCCACGCGAAATTAAAACCCACGGAAATGGTTTGTGGAAGGAAGCTCGGACTCGAAAATAGTTGGTCAAGAAAATTATAACGAAAGTGGTCATTTATATTTCAGATCTAGTTAGCCGTGGAAATTTTCGCAGCCAATAAGAAAGGCGAGATCACCAATCTCGTCTTTCTTATTCGTTTCATTCATTTCATTTGCATTTCTTTATTTACCCATTTAGATTGAAGTTAACATGGATTGGGTATGTTGGGTTATTTACTGCGAAAATTTCCAAGGATAACTAGAGATGAAATTTTAATGATCGGTATATCAATATCCATATATCAGTATCAGTATCAGTAAAGTATCAATATACTATACAATATACAATATATATTCATCTTATTTTCATTTCTTTATTTATCCATTTAGCCTTGAAGTTAATATGGATTGGGTATGTTGGGTTAGACGTGAAATTTAAATGATCACTCGGTATTAGTAGTTAAGCAACACGAGTTCTAGACCACCCCCCGCAGAGATTTCGATTAAATTAATTCGCGCTTTTTATTCGCGGTTTTAATCGATGTTCTAGTCACTGCTGGGAATTACAATAAGATGATTGCGACAATTGCCAGTAACTTAATTACAATTACACGATAACAATAGAATAATGATTACAATAGATATCTCGAGGTATCTCAATGGTACTTCGTATCTCAATCAAGGTGTATCAACGGTACTTTCTCTTTGGTACTTGGTATCTCAATCAAGGTATCTCAATGGTACTTTCTCTTTGGTACTTGGTATCTCAATCAAGGTATCTCAATGGTACTTTCTCTTTGGTACTTGGTATCTCAATCAAGGTATCTCAATGGTACTTTCTCTTTGGTACTTGGTATCTCAATCAAGGTATCTCAATGGTACTTTCTCTTTGGTACTTGGTATCTCAATCAAGGTATCTCAATGGTACTTTCTCAAATATGACGTAAGTTGTGACAAATTGATTCTGATAATGCCGATGATTATAATCATCGCCGCACTTAAGTTATGGACAAAACTAACAATCCGCGATGAAATATGTTCAGCGAGAATAAATTATTAAACTTCTTGCAGCTAAAATCGTTACGTGCTCAGGTCTGAAACCGCTTTGAATATTACGCTGCCGTGCATACGCAAATAGTACCTACTCGATGTCTTCATGAGCACGTAGGCAACGCAAAAAGACTTTGATATCACATCCACATTGTAATTACGTTTCTGTTTGGTACGAAATGAAAATTTCTCACGTGTAATTGCCATCCCGGCGCACTTACCCGCCAGTAATTTATCGCCGTGGAAACGTAAAAACGATGTAAATGGACTTATTATACTAATTGGCCAGGCGAGATAAATTGTAATTTCATTTATTTATGTGATCCGTGATTAATAACCCTCCGGTGCAGCCGGATCTGTGCGAATATACTAGAGTGCCAGCAAAAAACTAAAATGCTTCCCATCTTTTAGATTTCATTTACCAATAGGTGATAGAATCAAATTAATTGATTGTTTAGTTAAATATCTTGAGAAATTAGTTTTAAATGTAGTTTTATGGTATCTATGTACATTTTTAACATTAATTGTATCTCCAGCTCGGGTTTTTAGTAGGGAATATAACTCATACGTAAAACAGTGACGTCATAACAATGCCGTTTCTATAGTTACGCATGTATTAATACCTGACAATGCTGATAATACAACGGTTGTATTTTCAGGGGTAATATAACAAGTGGTGTTCTCATTATCGATAATGATTTTATAAATACAACGAATTTCAACCCCAACGACGAAAATGCACCGAGCCCGAAGGGCGAGGTGCATTTTCAAAGATTGGGGTTGAAATAAGTTGTATTTTTAAAATCATTATCGATTTTTGAGAACACCACGACTTATATTTAGGAAGAGAATATAATGAATTGATTGAGTCATCTAGTAAAGCTGAATAAACAAGAAGCTAAATATACAGTTTAAATACCTATATTTATTTAGATCACTTCATCTTTCAAGCAGCAAACCACATTTATTACCACAATTTACTATTTTACTTGTACTTGAGACACACTGACATTTCGGGTTATGTTTTTATCATCGGCCGACTAGATTTTGGGCGCAACCGATTAATAGCACCATCGCAACGATCGTCGCTGCGATTTGTGCTTAACCAAAAATTGTGACAGCGACCGACATTTGTTCGTGGTATTATCCTGAAAATACAACATGTTGTATTTTCAACATTCTCAGTTATTAATACATGCGTAACTATAGAAACTGCATTGTTATGACGTCACGTTTTACGGATGAGTTATATTCTCAGGATAATACCACGAACAAATGTCGGTCGCTGTCACAATTTTTGGTTAAACACAAATCGCAGCGACGATCGTTGCGATGGCGTTATTTATCGGTTACGCCCACAATCTAGTCGGCCGCTAATAAAAACATAACCTGAAATGTCAGTGTGTTTCAAGTACAAGTAAAATAGTAAAATGTGGCAATAAATGTAGCTTGCTCTTTGAAAGATGAAGTGATCTAAATAAATATAGGTATTTAAACTGTATATTTAGCTTCTTGTTTATTCTGCTTTGCTAGATGACTCAATCAATTCATTATATTCGATTTCTAAATATAATTCGTGGTGTTCTCAAAAATCGATAATGATTTTAAAAATACAACTTATTTCAACCCCAAACTTTGGCAAATGCACCTCGCCCTTCGGGCTCGATGCATTTTCGTCGTTGGGGGTTGAAATTCGTTGTATTTATAAAGTCATTATCGATAATAAGAACACCACTTCTTATATTACTTGCAGTAATAACTTTCATATATTTGGGACATATGTTTTGTTATTGTAAATATACAGGGTGGCTCATTAATATGGGAAAGCTCGATTGCACCTACACCGTTAATGATATCGAAATAAATTAAGTGGCACTGCAAATGGGAGGCCAAAGTGTTGTGTTCTTCTCTTTCCTGTTAGCCTTGTTTCCCATATATTTATTTGGTTGTTGTCTTCTCTCCTGATTAGATGTCCCAGCCTAATTGTATATTTTCTATCGGTTTGAATTAAATAAAACAATTTTACTTTGTTACTTCCATTAACACATGCATTTTACAAAAAAAAAAATTTAGTGACTGCAGTTTCGACTACTTTATAGTCTTTGTCAAACTAAGTGGCAAACTAAGACTTAATTTGACAATGACTATAAAGTAGTCGAAACTTTGTTACTCCACTAACACATTTATTTTACAAAAAAAAAATTTAGTGTCTGCAGTTTCGACTACTTTTTAGTCATTGTCAAACTAAGTCTTAGTTTGCCACTTAGTTTGACAATGACTATAAAGTAGTCAAAACTGCAGTCACTAAATTATTTTTTTGTAAAATAAGTGTGTTAGTGGAAGTAACAAAGTAAAATTGTTATATTTAATTCATTTACCATGTTCCACACAGTAACGGCTACTAGTATATAGCATTCTATCTGTTTATTGAGTTCTACCATTTCTTGATCGTTTCTGATTTGTCCACATTTCTCACTCTAGTTTTGTTACTCCGTATACTTTCCTCATATTTTATATTTCATTTCAAGAGCTTGCATTTTGCTTTTTTTTTGTTTCTTGTTGAGAATCCACGTTTCACAGCCATATGGTAGGGTAGGTACAAATAGTACTTTGTATATTAAAGTTTTGTTTTTTTGGCTAATTTTGTTGTTGTTTAGGATAATATTGTTAATCGTGTAAAAGGTTCTTATCGTTGATTGGATTTTGCGTTTTTGTCTCTTGTTGAGAATCCACGTTTCACAGCCGTATAGTAGGGTACGTACAAATACTACTTTGTACATTAAAGTATTGTTTTTTAGGATAATTTTTTGTTGTTTAGGATAATTTTGTTAATCGTGTGAAAGGTTCTTGTCGTTGCTTGGATTTTGCGTTTTTGTCTCTTGTTGAGAATCCACGTTTCACAGCCGTATAGTAGGGTAGGTACTAATAGTACTTTGTACATTAAAGTATTGTTTTTTAGGATAATTTTTTGTTGTTTAGGATAATTTTGTTAATCGTGTGAAAGGTTCTTGTCGTTGCTTGGATTTTGCGTTTTTGTCTCTTGTTGAGAATCCACGTTTCACAGCCGTATAAGTAGGGTAGGTACAAATAGTACTTTGGACATTAAAGTTTTGTTTTTTAGGATATTTTGTTGTTGTTTAGGATAATTTTGTTAATCGTGTGAAAGGTTCTTGTCGTTGCTTGGATTTTGCGTTTTTGTTTCTTGTTGAGAATCCACGTTTAACAACCGTATAGTAGGGTAGGTACAAATAGTACTTTGTACATTAAAGTTTTGTTTTTTAGGATATTTTGTTGTTGTTTAGGATAATTTTGTTAATCGTGTGAAAGGTTCTTGTCGTTGCTTGGATTTTGCGTTTTTGTCTCTTGTTGAGAATCCACGTCTCACAGCCGTATAGTAGGGTAGGTACAAATAGTACTTTGTACATTAAAGTTTTGTTTTTTAGGATATTTTGTTGTTGTTTAGGATAATTTTGTTAATCGTGTGAAATGTTCTTGTCGTTGCTTGTATTCCGTTGTTTATTTCTGTTTCCATATTCCCTTTCCTTTTAATAATTTGTCCAAAGTATTTGATGTGTTCTGCTTATTCTATTTTCTCGTTATTGATTGTAATGTTTATTGCTTCTTTAGTTTCTCCTATTTTCATTACCTTTGTTTTTGATATATTTATTTTTAATCCAGCTTTTTCCAGTTCAGTGTCCCATATGTTAATATTTGTTTGTAAGTCTCTCTTAATTTGTGCGATGATTGCCACATTGTCGGCGAAAATACATTGAGTTATTGTTATGGGTTTTAATTTGTGGTATCCTATCACTGTTTTCTTTGTTTTGGTTTTAATCTTCTAAATGATTTCATCCATTGCTGGTTTTTTAATGCGAATTCAATTTTGTTTTGTTTATTTGGTTTGTTCAGTTTGAATCGCTCGATGTATTTATGTAATAATTGATGCGATTAATTAAAAAATACTGCAAGCTTTAGTGTTATTCGTATGTAGTCGGAGTGGAATAGTCATTTATATACTCTGATTTTTCTAAACTGGCATCAAACAGCTGTGTTATGAGGTTTTTTCGTACCAACGTGATTGTTTTCGAGAATATGCATAACAATAGTTTAAGAATCGAAATTAATCTGAGGATCATTTGTTACAAAACACCGATCACCGGTGGTTATAAATAGGTATTAGGTGTATTAACCAATTTTCGCCTGCCAATCATGTTATAAATCATGTTATGTTGGCGGCCGTGATATTTTTTCGGCGACGATGCCAAATCTTTTTCACTAACACTTGCTCATACATGTGTGTATAACCAAACTGCTTTGACGTTTAACTTGTTGCATTTGATCGATTATTACAATGCATATTTTGCCATTGTAGATGTTAAACCATAACCAAAAGATTGATATAGGTACGAAAAACGGCAGAGAAGTCGACGAATTTGATACGACTGTCGCACAAGATTGCACGGGCGCAACAGCTGATTGTAGCCATTTTTAAATACACAGGACAGCTGGCAACCTTGTAAAATTGTACCATCATTATTATGATTATTATTTTGATGACGTGAACGCCGAATTTAGAAAAATCAGAGTATATCTCACTCAAGGGCTCAGTTCTATGTGGTAGCATATGGAATCGAATATTACAGATTTTATATCGTGCGTTTTAATGTTTATATCCTCAATAACATGCGCCCGCTATTATCTAACAGATTGGGACGAAATGAAAGTTCTCTGGTTTCATTTCTTCATGTGCACCGAGCAATTATCCGAGTGAAGGTGCAAAGGAAGGATCTATGATGGATCGTGGCCCGGTGAAGGTGTACGGCACGGATGATGGACCGTTTAACAGACGGGATTAGAGTTATCACGAAAAAACGGGCGTTATATCACTGGCACACATGCAATCCGCGCAGCTTTGTACTTTCACCTGCGGTAAATCCGAAAAGAACAGCGACGAGAATGCAGGCATTGTGTTCTCATTACTCTAGATACGATATTATATGAAATCGCATTAGATTTGGCCTGTATTTATCTATTGCGTTCTTCGTATCTTCCACAGCATAAGTTATGGGAATTTTTTTCTTTTCAGTTTTGAACTATTCGAAGTAGTACGCTATAGAAACAATTGATAGATACAAACGACAATTATAGAGGTGGCCTATCTCCCGATCTCTCTGTTTTAGATTTTTATTTATGGGGAATGGTAAAAGATAGAGTGTATCAAACATCGTAAGTCATAGCAGATGACCTTAGAGAAGGTGTACTTACAAGTTACAAGTTTTTGCTAATATTGATGGACGCTCCGTTACAAAAGCAACAAATTCTGTTTTAAAAAGGTGTGCATTAATCATAATGGTGAAGTTTTTGAACATATTTAGTCTTAAATACTTTCCTAACTTTAATTACGTTGTTTTGGTACTACGTTAGTTACGTTCTAATATGCTTGTATTGTTTCTCAATTTATCGCCTGTCATTCCCTGTTTAGTAGTTTTGTACTTATGTAATTTTGTTTTGTCTGAATTAATTTTTATATAAAATTGTAACTCCAACGAAATAAACATTTTACACCAAAATAATGATGTTTATAATTTCGAAATGAAAAGAAAAAATTTAATGACTAACTTAAATTTTATTATTTAACGCGTTGCGCATCTATCAATTGTTTCCATAGCCTACTTCTTGAATAGTTCGAAAATGAAAAGTAAAAAATAACGATAATTTAATTATTTATAAAAATAAGTATATCAAGTGGTATATCATTAGAATACTTGAAAATGCGCCTGTTTTATAAAGTCATGGCCAACTATGGTTTCCATTAGAAAAAACTCAACTTAGTCTCATAACTCAAAAATTATAGCTTTAATAAAATAATTGGTTAGATTGTATTATTAAGCACATAATTACGTACAACTTTTTCCTTTACACATTTTTTCTAAAGTCAATAATAACAGATCCATAGGCACCAAACAAAATAACAAAAAAATTTTTTTTCGATATATCTAGTTAGCCATGCAATTTTTCCAAAAAACAAAAAGCTCATGAAATTGAACTCGTAAAACTGCAATTCTTTCCCCATTTAATCGTCCCTCTATCTCCGCTAGTTTCCGAGATCCCCATACTAAACATCCGAAAAAACTCACCCTGTATATATACCCTAATTATATATATATATATATATATATATATATATATATATATATATATATATATATATATATATATATATATATATATATATATATATATATTTATACATTATATATATATATATATATATATATATATATATGTATAAATAATATATATTATAATATATAAATGTAATTAAAACTAATTATGTAATAATTGCAAATAATCTGATGATCTAATAATTTAACTACTTGTGATCTGAAAGATCAATCTGCTTGTGATGCTTTCGATGTAAATCTGTTTGTCAAAAAAAGTTTATTTTTGTTTAAAAGTATTTTGTTCCGATTGTGATCTGGTATAAGAAAGTATACAGCTGCAGTTAATTAGATGCCGTTTTATCGGCGAAGATTCGCTTACGTCAAATAATAGGTCGTTGATAATTACAACAATTAGAAGCGATACGATCACTTGAGCCCCGCGATGAACTTATCTAATATTTACACTGTCATTTATCTCCACTCTTGATAATACAATGCACGGCGCACTTTCTACTCTCGCGATCAGCGAATGCACGTCGCTTATTGTGTCTGCGTTTATCGATGGGATGGGAACAATGGGCGTTTTTAAATAACGTTGTCATGCGGTTAAAAAATGATTGATAATGTTAATGCAAGATGTACCGTATCGGGAATGTGCAGATGTAGGCAAATATGGACTGGATGGTGATTTGAGGTGTACTACAAGATATTATGTGGTCGTGGTGAATGATTTCTTTACTCGAGGAGTCGATTGTCACGATCATTGCCCTAACATAATCATTTCTTAAATTAAAACAAAAAAAAAACAAAATGTTTATAATTAGTATTTTGATAATAATAATAATAATAAACATATGCAAAATACATATATGGAAGAAAATTGCGTCATAATTTACATACAAGTGCATAAGAGAGGTTTGCCCTTATAAGCAAATATAAGCGTATTTAAGGGAAATTAAAAGATACGTTATCTGTAGAAGTGGCCTATAGTAAGATTAATAAATATGTAAATAAACAATTAATATTCTTAACTTGCAAAATAATTGTGCAAAATAAATGCATTTTATGCCGTGTTTCTCAACAATATCATGATTTAATGTATTTAAATATGCATCTGTAATTGCGCATTGTTCGTACGCGTCGCTCCCCCAGGTCTATGCCGATGTCGAAACTCTATGGGGGAGCAGCGAAAAAACCATAGATATTGTTCCACTTAGGTGGCAAAAATCGGCGTATTTATTGCAGTCCACTGACGGAGTGCACATACCGAATATCTTAGTAACTCTCGGGTTGCGCTCTATTTACCAACGACTCCGCAATGGTGCACTAATGGGACTCGATACGAACGAATTACGAAAACAGCTGTTCGCAGAGGCTTTGTTCGTAGGCTCATTTACGCGAAAAGCACGAAAATTCTACTCCTAATAAAATTTAGAAAATCAAATATATATTTTACAAAAAAAATAAAAATAGTATATAACGCCATTAGGCCGATATGTTGCAAATAACAGGCGCGGGTTGAAGTTTGTAAACCGAGGCGAAGCGGAGCGCAGCCGAGGTTTATATTCAACCAAGCCTGTTATTTGCAACATATCGGCCGTATGTTCTTCGATACTTTTTGTAATACCTAAATTACAAAAACTGGTCAATTTATCAATATTAAATTTCAAAATTAATAAACTAGTTATCCAGGCGCAATTTGATACCATAGCAACATCAACGGTTCAAATACAAACAAACAAATCAAAGTGAAATTAGAAAAATAATGTCAGATGTGCAAAGTTCTTCGTTTTGTGGTATCCCCGAAGATGTACTAAATGAAGCAAATGCTGCCACAATCGATTTACTTCCCCAAAAAAGCAGCAGCAGGTATGAGAAAGAATATGAAGACTTTATTGCTCATAAATTTGCGTTGTCATTTAAATAACGTCCACGGCCGTTATTATAACGGCCAAGGCCTTTACGCCTGTCATATCGATCAAGCAGACAGTACTGATAAATGTCAATACCACAGAGGTATTACAAAAATATTTAAATTATATTTTTGGAATTTTGTAGTAGTTAGAGTTAAATAGTTCTTTAGTAGTAGTAGTAGTACTACTAGTAATTTTGTTGTAGTAGTAGTAGTAGTAGTAATACTACTAGTAGTTTTGTTGTAGTATTTTCGACACAAAGTTACACAGAGGTATTACAAAAAAATATTAACAAAGCATCTCACGACTAAAAATTCTGATTAATCACTTTTACTTTCCCAAAATTTCCCAAAATTTTCACAAAAGTGCCCACTTTTTTTTAAATGCTAATAGTATACAATTTCAAAAATATGATAGATATATGAAAAATATTGAAATATACAGTCCGTTTGATTTATGGTGGTACAGTAAATATTTCGATTATTAGTACCCATAGAGAAAAAGTTGAAGAAAAAAGTTTTCGTACTTTTTGTCGCGTTATTTGTATAATAAAAGGGTATTTATGCGGTATCATTATAAAGCCAATGTTATTGCCTATTAGAAATAACCAAAATATACAGCGTGTTCCATTAAAGAAAATGAAGCTTATAGCTTTCACGTGTTTATTTGATTTTCAATTGTTCTTCTAAAATTATGATTAAGTAGATGACAAAAAGTACGAAAACTTTTTTCTTCAACTTTTTTTCTATTGGTTCTAATAACCGAAATATTTGCTGTGTCACAATAAATCAAACGGACTGTATATTTCAAAATTTTTCATATATCTATCATATTTTTGAAATTGTAAACTATTAGCATTTAAAAAAGTGGGCACTTTTGTTTTTCTATCCGTACAGGGTGGCCCAATTTGGATGTTTCTATAGGAGATCTCGGTAACTAGAAGAGATAGAGAAAATCGAATGGCGGATCCTCGATCTCTTTTTTTAAGACCACCTCAATGGTGAAAACAAAAATTTGCTATCCTCTTTCGTTTTGAAGTTATGGGCAAAAATTCATTATATTCCATTTTAGATTTTTACCAATATTTCATTTATTTCTCATTTTATTAAAATAAGAGTTACACGTTCTTCAGGCACTTTTTTACGGTGAATTGAATAAGTTTTACAGAATTTTAATATATTCGTTAATAAACAAGATACAATACAGAGTTGTGTACAAAGAGAACATATGACGTTTTAAAAGAATTTTAATAGATTTCAACCAAGATGCAATTATAACATCTACATGTGATACATCATCGAAAAGAGAAAAAAATAACCTATTTATTAAGACCAAAGCCAACTACGACTTCTATTTAAAAAAAACACAACTTTGTACTGTATCTTGGTTATTAACGAAGATATCAAAATTCTGAAAAACTCATTGAATTCACCGTAGAAAAGTGCCTAAAGAACATGCAACTCGTATCTTAATAAAATGACAAACAAATGAAATATTGATAAAAATCGAAAATGGAAAATAATGAGTTTTTGGCCATAATTTCAAAACGACAGACGATAGTCAATTTTGTGTTTTCATTCACCATTAAGATGGTCTTAAAAAAAGAGATAGAGGATACGCCATCCGATTTTCTCTAGTCTCTATCTTCTCGAGTTTTTGACCATAACTTGAATACAAATGACGATAGCTAATTTTTCTTTACACCATTGAGTTGGTCTTGTAAAAAGAGATCGAGGATACGCCATCCGATTTTCTCTATCTCTTCTAGCTACCGAGATCCCCTATAGAAACAACAAATTGGGCCACCCTGTACTAATAACCAAAATATTTGCTGTGTCACAATAAATCAAACAGACAGTATACTCTGTTCCATTTCTATTTTTAACCAAGAAAGCTGTGGTTTCTTTTTATAAAGTTTTACACACGAACACATGAAAAAATATTAAATTTGCAGATTAATAAATGTCAGATTTCTAACAACGTTGCCTAATTCATATATTAAAATATTTAAATTATAGTTTCAATCATTCAAGTATGATAGTTTCTTAAGTAAACTTTAAGTAAATCAATCATCAACTATATTTTATATTATAATCTGACTGATTTGCTGTTGTAATATAAAAATAGCAAATGAATTCTGTACTCAATAGATACTCAATTTGATGACAACATTGCCCACTGTCATAATATATAACCTATTTTTTTATATATATATATATAACCTATTTTTTTATATATATATATATAACCTATTTGTTCAAGGCTAGTGACTTTTTACATTGGCCAACAATACTGTCACCCTAAGCGAGCCAACTTAGTTAAAAATAAAAACCGAACAGTTTATGTAGGTACTTAATTAAAGATAAATTGAAACCTGCAAATTTTTGATAGGAAACTAAATTTTATAGCTTCGTTTAGGACCTTTCGAACCTTTAGAAGGTTCGATGCGTATTTAAATAGATCAATCCAAACGGCCTCGACAATACAAGGTACCAACTCTATGGCAAATCGATAGGCCCTACTGATATTGCCCCGAGCAGACACACTGTCATGTGTACAATTACGTATGTCGGTACTTAATTAAAGATAAATTGAAAACTGCATATTTTTGATAGGAAACTAAATTTTATAGCTTCGTTGAGAACCTTTCGAACCTTTCGAAGGTTCGATGCGTATTTAAATAGATCAATCCAAACGGCCTCGACAATACAAGGTACCAACTCTATGGCAAATCGATAGGCCCTACTGATATTGCCCCGAGCAGACACACTGTCATGTGTACAATTAAGTATGTAGGTACTTAATTAAAGATAAATTGAAAACTGCAAATTTTTGATAGAAAACTAAATTTTATAGCTTCGTTTAGGACCTTTCGAACCTTTGGAAGGTTCGATGCGTATTTAAATAGATCAATCCAAACGGCCTCGACAATACAAGGTACTAACTCAATAGCAAATCGATTGGCTCTACTGATATTGCCCCGAGCAGACATACGGAATGTCTGTTCTTATCCCGTTTTCTGGCTTTTCCGTTTAAGTTCGTAAGATTGACTATATCTACTATATTTACTATCTACTATCTACTATATTTGGATTTTCCTTCTTTCCAAGGTATTCGCGAAAACACGTTAAAACTCGAGTAAATTATGCTGTACTTAGTTAAAGATAAATTGAAAACTGCATATTTTTGATAGAAAACTAAATTTTATAGCTTCGTTTAGGACCTTTCGAACCTTTGGAAGGTTCGATGCGTATTTAAATACATCAATCCAAACGGCCTCGACAATACAAGGTACCAACTCTATGGCAAATCGATAGGCCCTACTGATATTGCCCCGAGCAGACACACTGTCATGTGTACAATTAAGTATGTAGGTACTTAATTAAAGATAAATTAAAAACAGCAAATTTTTGATAGAAAACTAAATTTTATGGCTTCGTTGAGAACCTTTCGAACCTTTCGAAGGGTCGATGCGTATTTAAATAGATCAATCCAAACGGTCTCGACAATACAAGGTACCAACTCTATGGCAAATCGATAGGCCCTACTGATATTGCCCCGAGCAGACACACTGTCATGTGTACAATTAAGTATGTAGGTACTTAATTAAAGATAAATTAAAAACAGCAAATTTTTGATAGAAAACTAAATTTTATAGCTTCGTTTAGGACCTTTCGAACCTTTGGAAGGTTCGATGCGTATTTAAATAGATCAATCCAAACGGCCTCGACAATACAAGGTACGAACTCAATAGCAAATCGATTGGCTCTACTGATATTGCCCCGAGCAGACATACGGAATGACTGTTCTTATCCCGTTTTCTGGCTTCTCCGTTTAAGTTCGTAAGATTGACTATATCTGCTATATTTACTATCTACTATCTACTATATTTGGATTTTCCTTCTTTCCAAGGTATTCGCGAAAACACGTTAAAACTCGAGTAAATTATGCTGTACTTAGTTAAAGATAAATTGAAAACTGCATATTTTTGATAGGAAACTAAATTTTATAGCTTCGTTTAGGACCTTTCGAACCTTTGGAAGGTTCGATGCGTATTTAAATAGATCAATCCAAACGGCCTCGACAATACAAGGTACCAACTCTATGGTAAATCGATAGGCCCTGCTGATATTGCCCCGAGCAGACACACTGTCATGTGTACAATCAAGTATGTAGGTACTTAATTAAAGATAAATTGAAAACTGCAAATTTTTGATAGAAAACTAAATTTTATAGCTTCGTTGAGAACCTTTCGAACCTTTCGAAGGTTCGATGCGTATTTAAATCCAAACGGCCTCGACAATACAAGGTACTAACTCAATAGCAAATCGATTGGCTCTACTGATATTGCCCCGAGCAGACATACGGAATGTCTGTTCTTATCCCGTTTTCTGGCTTTTCCGTTTAAGTTCGTAAGATTGACTATATCTACTATATTTACTATCTACTATCTACTATATTTGGATTTTCCTTCTTTCCAAGGTATTCGCGAAAACACGTTAAAACTCGAGTAAATTATGCTGTACTTAGTTAAAGATAAATTGAAAACTGCATATTTTTGATAGGAAACTAAATTTTATAGCTTCGTTGAGAACTTTTCGAACCTTTCGAAGGGTCGATGCGTATTTAAATAGATCAATCCAAACGGCCTCGACAATACAAGGTACTAACTCAATAGCAAATCGATTGGCTCTACTGATATTGCCCCGAGCAGACACACGGAATGTCTGTTCTTATCCCGTTTTCTGGCTTTTCCGTTTAGTTCGTAAGATTGACCATATCTACTATATTTACTATCTACTATCTACTATATTTAGATTTTCCTTCTTTCCAAGGTATTCGCGAAAACACGTTAAAACTCGAGTAAATTATGCTGTACTTAGTTAAAGATAAATTGAAAACTGCAAATTTTTGATAGGAAACTAAATTTTATAGCTTCGTTGAGAACCTTTCGAACCTTTCGAAGGTTCGATGCGTATTTAAATAGATCAATCCAAACGGCCTCGACAATACAAGGTACGAACTCAATAGCAAATCGATTGGCTCTACTGATATTGCCCCGAGCAGACACACAGAATGTCTATTCTTATCCCGTTTTCTGGCTTTTCCGTTTAAGTTCGTAAGATTGACTATATCTACTATATTTACTATCTACTATCTACTATATTTGGATTTTCCTTCTTTCCAAGGTATTCGCGAAAACACGTTAAAACTCGAGTAAATTATGCTGTACTTAGTTAAAGATAAATTGAAAACTGCATATTTTTGATAGGAAACTAAATTTTATAGCTTCGTTGAGAACCTTTCGAACCTTTCGAAGGTTCGATGCGTATTTAAATAGATCAATCCAAACGGCCTCGACAATACAAGGTACTAACTCTATGGCAAATCGATAGGCCCTACTGATATTGCCCCGAGCAGACACACTGTCATGTGTACAATCAAGTATGTAGGTACTTAATTAAAGATAAATTGAAAACTGCAAATTTTTGATAGAAAACTAAATTTTATAGCTTCGTTTAGGACCTTTCGAACCTTTGGAAGGTTCGATGCGTAGTTAAATAGACCAATCCAAACGGCCTCGACAATACAAGGTACTAACTCAATAGCAAATCGATTGGCTCTACTGATATTGCCCCGAGCAGACATACGGAATGTCTGTTCTTATCCCGTTTTCTGGCTTTTCCGTTTAAGTTCGTAAGATTGACTATATCTATTATATTTACTATCTACTATCTACTATATTTGGATTTTCCTTCTTTCCAAGGTATTCGCGAAAACACGTTAAAACTCGAGTAAATTATGTTGTACTTAGTTAAAGATAAATTGAAAACTGCATATTTTTGATAGGAAACTAAATTTTATAGCTTCGTTGAGAACCTTTCGAACCTTTCGAAGGTTCGATGCGTATTTAAATAGATCAATCCAAACGGCCTCGACAATACAAGGTACCAACTCTATGGCAAATCGATAGGCCCTACTGATATTGCCCCGAGCAGACACACTGTCATGTGTACAATCAAGTATGTAGGTACTTAATTAAAGATAAATTGAAAACTGCAAATTTTTGATAGAAAACTAAATTTTATAGCTTCGTTTAGGACCTTTCGAACCTTTGGAAGGTTCGATGCGTATTTAAATAGATCAATCCAAACGGCCTCGACAATACAAGGTACTAACTCAATAGCAAATCGATTGGCTCTACTGATATTGCCCCGAGCAGACATACGGAATGTCTGTTCTTATCCCGTTTTCTGGCTTTTCCGTTTAAATTCGTGAGATCGACTATACCTATTTGGATTTTTCATCTTTCCTGGAAAACAAGGTATTCGCGAAAACACGCTAATCTCGAGTAAATTATGCTGGCTTCCTTGTGAAAGGTAAACCAGATGCCCAAATCAAGCAATTTTATCACTGCAATCGTTTCAATCTCATTGTAAACAAAATTCGCAACCGCTTTTATTGAAAATTAATTCTCATATTACTTCCAGCCGTTTAATTTATTTACAGATTTTTTTGTAGATTTTTATGCAATTGTAGAATCACCTTTTTTTTCATGTCCTCCGACTTTGTTGCCCTCGGAAGTCCATCAAAGGACCACGAGGAATGGAGACAACAGAAAATACTATTACGTTATTACCAAATTTTCCGATTTCTTTTTACCATGTAGCAGTTGTGTTTCATTTTACCTCAAATGCTTTTCCCTCTTGTGAACACTTGTCAATATTGTATCAAATGTATTCCCCATATGTCACATAGTTTTTTCAAATGCTTTTCCCTGATCTAATATTTAATCCATCTCAATCAGAGGGAAACGCATTTGATAAAGAGTGAAAACAATTTGACATCTGGGAAATACAATTGAAACAATATTTTCGTAATACTATACTGTTGTATCGTTTTATCAGAACTAAAAAAGCGCTGTAATGTCATGTTAAACTTGGTTGAAGTTTATAAACCTCGGCTGCGCTGTGCTACGCTCCGCTTTGCCTCGGTTTAAAAACTTCAACCTGCGTTCATTATTTGCTGCATATCGGTCTAATGACGTTAATAACTATTTTGTAATACCTCTGTGTTATTGACATTTATCAGTACTGTCTGCTTGATCGATATGACAGGCGTAAAGGCCTTGGCCGTTATAATAACGGCCGTGGACGTTATTTAAATGACAACGCAAATTTATGAGCAATAAAGTCTTCATATTCTTTCTCATACCTGCTGCTGCTTTTTTCGGGAAGTAAATCGATTATGGCAGCATTTGCTTCATTTAGTACATCTTCGGGGATACCACAAAACGAAGAACTTTGCACATCTGACATTATTTTTCTAATTTAACTTTGATTTGTTTGTTTGTATTTGAACCGTTGATGTTGCTATGGTATCAAATTGCGCCTGGATAACTAGTTTATTAAGTTTGAAATTTAATATTGATAAATTGACCAGTTTTTGTAATTTAGGTATTACAAAAAGTATCGAACAACATGCGGCCGATATGCAAATAACAGGCTTGGTTGAATATAAACCTCGGCTGCGCTCCGCTCCGCTTCGCCTCGGTTTACAAACTTCAACCCGCGCCTGTTATTTGCTACATATCGGCCTAATGGCGTTATATACTAATAACAAGAGGAAAAGACTTTGAGCATTTGATAAATAGTGAAAACAATTTGACTTAAGGGGAATACATTTGAAACAATATTGACACGTATTGACAAGAGGGAAAAGCATTTGAGATCAAATGAAAACAACTGATACATAGTGAAAAGCAATCGGAAAACCCTAATAACGTAATAGTATTTTCCGTCGTCTCCATTCCTCGGGGTTCTTTGATGGACTTCCGAGGGCAACAAAGTCGGCAAAAAAAGGTGTTTCTACAATTCACAACAGTCACAATATCACAATCAACAGCACAATCGTAATCGATTACGGATCACTCACCGTCCCTAATTCCGTTTGTACGCTTTTTCGGCTCCGACCTCGCTGCAAACGGCCGAAGAACGGAGGAGCGAACGAGGCAATTGCAACAGGGATAAATGTCAACGCGTTTAACACAATCACACAATCGCAAGGCACTTTCAGCCGAGCGAATCTCTCGAAGGCTCCACGTAATCTTGGCGCTGGATATTTTTATTCGGGACAACGTGTAATTATTTTAATTGCTCAATTTGTTCGGCTCGTCTTGCAGGTATTGATATTTTACGTATATCGAGAAAACTGCTCGAAGCAAGAACACAAACAAAAACATGATGATTGATGGTCGATTTTAAAAAGTAAAAACTCAACGTTACATTAAAAAAAAAATCTTCGATCACCACATGATTTATAATGGCTGAGGGATGGTTTGAAATTTTTGTCAAAAAAATGCACACTTATATGAGTAATTAAGTTGAAAGCATGTGTGGATACCACTTGGTGAAACATGATAATTAAGGTAAATCAAACACTTTGTTGAAGTTTCACTATATTGATAGAATTTACTCTACAATCCTTTCGGTCTCACGACCATTGTCAAGAGTAACAGAGATACTCTGTTACTCTTGACAATGCTAAGTAACAGAGATACTATGTTACTCTTGACAATAGAGATACTCTGTTACTCTTGACAATGGTAAGTAACAGAGATACTCTGTTACTCTTGACAATGGTCGTGAGACCGAAACGATTGTAGACTAAATTCTATCAATAAAGTGAAACTTCAACCAAGTGTTTGATTTACCTCTTATATGAGTCGTTGAATAATTATATTATTATAATATATTTTCAACATAAAACCTAAAATACTCCTTTTCCAGAGTTTAAAATTTTTGAGTCGTGTCACTATCAATGCAAAGCAACGATTTGTCAATATTGTAGAGATTTGTTTATTATTCTGGGAGAAAGTCATGCAATAGAAACACATTTCAGTTTTTATTGTTCGTGTGGACTTCTATGCGCACAAGGAGGTACGTTTAGCTCCGGCTCTGTACGTTCACGATGTACAATTGGGTTTAAATGTCAGGAGATTCTTTCTCTTCGCTGGCAATTCATAAATGTCAAAGCACCTAGCGCGCGCCGTGCCATCATCCTCTGGCAAAAATGGGCCGAGAGGTGCTCGCTGCCAGTGCCAGCGCACATAAACATAACAAAACGTGTGCCACGCAGATACGATCTATGCGGTAAGAAGCGAGAGCCCCTCATTATGGAAGCAATTGAAATTAAACCAAATATGCTTCATTTCGCTTGTTATTGTTAAACTACGGTAATAATAATCATTTATTGTAAATCTAATGGTAATAGTTAATAATAATACGAAATGTAATGCTTTATATGTTTTTATACCACGTATGTGTTATGTAATTTATACAATAAGTATGTTTGTAGTTTGTATGTTTGTAGTAAGTATGTTTGTAGTTTATAACTCCACTAGGGTGGAGTTATAAACAAGTTATAAATAATCATATTGCAAATTCGTTAATATCAGTCATACGAACAATTTACAGGATATATTTAACAAACTTGTATCTATCAAAACCTAGTTAGTGAATCCTGTAGTAATAGATGGAATGTGACATTGGAAGGCATCCAATAAAAATAATTTAAAAAAATACCAGACCAAAATTTGTCTGCTTCAAAGTTTGATTAGAAGAGTAGATGGGGGGAATATAACTGTAATCATGCCCTAAACTGATATTAACAGGCACATTGTACCCACAAATGGCAAAATAAACGATAAGAATCTGGTATTAAAAAATGTATGATGCAAAATTTAATTAATTGATAATAATAATTGTCAGGTGATACTATAATACTTCTAATAATTATTAATCTTTGTAGAATAAATTTCATAATAATTGCCAGGTGATGATAACATTATATTTTGAATTATCACAGCAATATTATTAATCTGTGTACAGTAACTTTTAGAAAGGTAATAGTGTGTTGTTGGCTTTGGCTGAGACGTTATTACTTCTGAGCGCAATTAAAAGAAAGTGAAAAGAAAGTACGCCACGCGTACGTGCAATTTTCTCATGTAATAGACGTGTACGCCGAAATGTCATACGTGATATAACAGTGATTACCAAAACTAGAGGCGCACTAATGTGATTTCCATGTTTGCATTGCACCGTTTAATTGACTCTCACTTTACATTCGCCGTTTCCGTTTTACGCGATTATTAAAATAATTGCTTTATCTTATAAATCATCGTTACGTATAAACTAATAGAGTTTCTCATATCAATAAAATTTTAATTTTTTTCAATTAGTCAAGCGAAATTTTATATTTAATGAATTATGTGCATATTTGTCGTTTCTTAATTATTAATTATAAAAAATGCTTTATTTTATAAAACATCGTCACATATAAAATTATAATCAGTATAATAGTAAGTCAGTAGACGAGTTTCTCATATCAATGATTTTTAATTTTTTTCAATTAGTCAAGCGAAATTTTATATTTAATGAATGATGTGCATATTTGCCTTTCTTAATTATTAATTCTAAAAATTGCTTTTTCTTATAAAGTATAATCGTCACGTATAAAATAATAATCAGTATAATAGTAAGTCAGTAGATGAGTTTCTCATATAAATGAATATTTTTTTTCAATTAATCAAGCGAAATTTTATATTTAATGAATTATGTGCATATTTGTTCTTTCTTAATTATTAATTCTAAAAATTGCTTTATCTTATACTGATCGTATAAGATAAAAAATTATACATCGTCACGTATAAAATAATAATCAGTATAGATAAAAAATTATACGTCGTCACGTATAAAATAATAATCAGTATAATAGTAAGTCAGTAGACGAGTTTCTCATATCAATGCAATTTTTTTTAATTAGTCAAGCGAAATTTTATATTTAATGAATGATGTGCATATTTGTCCTGTCTTAATTAATAATTCTAAAATAATATTACTATAAAACTACTATACTATAAAATTAATATATTAGCTTTCCAATAAAACCATAATAATAATACATTTATTCACTCAGCTGCATACATTACAGGAAAATTCATTATATAACTTTCAGAATTGAAAGGAATGGATTTCACATTTCAAGTGAAAGACGGTTTTTCAGAAGGAAAAGAAGTTTTTTCAGAAGTGAAAGAAGTTTTTTCAAATGTGAAACAAGAAACTTTGAGAAGATTCACTGAAATTTCTCAAAATTCCTTTCTTAATGATTAATGCTAAAAAAAAAAATTACTATAAAATTAATATATTAGCTTTCCAATAAAACCATAATAATCATACATTTATTCACTTAGCTGCATACATTACATGAAATTTCAGGATATAACTTTCTGAATTGAAAGGTATGGGTTTCACTTTCGGAAGTGAAAGATGTTTTTTCAAAAGTAAAAGAAGTCTTTTTTCAAAAGTGAAAGAAGAAACTTTAAGAAGTTTCACTAAAATTCCTCAAAATTCGTTTCTTAATGATTAATTCGAAAAAAAATATAAATTAATGTCTAATTATTATATTAGTTTTCCAATAAAACTATAATTATAATACATTTATTCACGCAGCTGCATACATTACAGGAAAATTCAGGATATAACTTTCTGAATTGAAAGGTATGGGTTTCACTTTCAGAAGTGAAAGATGTTTTTTCAGAAGTAAAAGAAGTTTCACTTTCGGAAGTGAAAAAAGTTTTTTCAAAAGTGAAAGAAGAAAATTTGAGAAGTTTCACTGAAAATTCTCAAAATTCCTTTCTTAATGATTAATTCCCAAAAAATATAAATTATTATAAAATTAATATATTAGCTTTCCAATAAAAACATAATAATAATACATATATTCACGCAGCTGCATACATTACAGGAAAATTCATTATATAACTTTCAGAATTGAAAGGTATGGGTTTCACTTTCAGAAGTGAAAGACGTTTTTCCAGAAGTAAAGGAAGTTTTTTCAGGAGTGAAATAAGTTTTTGAAAAGCGAAAGAAGAAGAAAATTTGAGAAGTTTCACTGAAATTTCTCAAAATTCCTTTCGTAATGATTAATTCTAAAACAAATATATTACTATATAATTAATATATTTTCTTTCCAATAAAACTATAATAACAATACATTTATTCACGCAGCTGCATAGACTACAAGAAAATTAAGGATATAACTTTCTGAATTGAAAGTTATGGTTTTCACTTTCAGAAGTGAAAGACGTTTTTTCAGAAGTAAAGGAAGTTTTTTCAGAAGTTAAAGAAGTTTTTTCAAAAGTGAAAGAAGAAGAAAATTTAAGAAGTTTCACTAAAATTTGTCAAAATTCCTTTCTGAATGATTAATTCTAAAAAATATATATTACTATCTAATTAATATATTGGCTTTCCAATAAAACTATAATAATAATACATTTATTCACGTAGTTGCATACATTACAGGAAAATTCAGAATATAGCTTTCTGAATTGAAAGGTATGGGTTTCACTTTCAGAAGTGAAAGACGTTTTTTCAGAAGTAAAAGAAGTTTTATCAAAAGTGAAAGAAGAAAATTTGAGAAGTTTCACTGAAATTTTTCAGATTTCATTCTTAATGATTAATTCTCAAAAAATATAAATTACTATATAATTAATATATTTACTTTCCAATAAAACTATAATAATAATACATTTATTCACGTAGCTGCATACATTACAGGAAAATTCAGAATATAACTTTCAGAATTGAAAGGTAAGGGTTTCACTTCAGAAGTGAAAGTCGTTTTTTCAGTAGTAAAAGAAGTTTTTTCAGGAGTAAAAGAAGTTTTTCAGAAGTGAAAGAAGAAGAAAATTTGAGAAGTTTCACTGAAATTTCTCAAAATTCTTTTCTTAAAGATTAATTCTCAAAAAAATATATATTACTATAACATTAATATATTAGCTTTCCAATAAAAACATAATAATAATACATTTATTCACGCAGCTGCATATATTACAGGAAAATACAGGATATAGCTTTCTGAATTGAAAGGAATGGGTTTCACTTTCGGAAGTGAAAGATGTTTTTTCAGATGTAAAAGAAGTTTTTTCAGAAGTGAAAAAAGTTTTTTCAAAAGTGAAAGAAGAAAATTTGAGAAGTTTCACTGAAAATTCTCAAAATTCCTTTCTTAATGATTAATTCCCAAAAAATATAAATCATTATAAAATTAATATATTAGCTTTCCAATAAAAACATAATAATAATACATTTATTCACTCAGCTGCATACATTACATGAAATTTCAGGATATAACTTTCTGAATTGAAAGGTATGGGTTTCACTTTCGGAAGTGAAAGATGTTTTTTCAGAAGTAAAAGAAGTTTTTTCAGAAGTGAAAGAAGTTTTTTTCAAAAGTGAAAGAAGAAACTTTAAGAAGTTTCACTGAAATTTCTCAAAATTCCTTTCTTAATGATTAATGCTAAAAAAATATAAATTACTATAAAA
Organism: Othius punctulatus; assembly: GCA_951805005.1. Classification (NCBI taxonomy): domain Eukaryota; kingdom Metazoa; phylum Arthropoda; class Insecta; order Coleoptera; family Staphylinidae; genus Othius; species Othius punctulatus. The sequence goes on along the minus strand of OX638139.1, from coordinate 4,362,029 downwards.
TTAATATATTAGCTTTCCAATAAAAACATAATAATAATACATTTATTCACGCAGCTGCATATATTACAGGAAAATTCAGAATATAACTTATTGAATTGAAAGGTAAGGGTTTCACTTCAGAAGTGAAAGACGTTTTTTCAGTAGTAAAAGAAGTTTTTTCAGAAGTGAAAGAAGTTTTTTTCAAAAGTGAAAGAAGAAACTTTAAGAAGTTTCACTGAAATTTCTCAAAATTCCTTTCTTAATGATTAATGCTAAAAAAATATAAATTACTATAAAATTAATATATTAGCTTTCCAATAAAAACATAATAATAATACATTTATTCACGCAGCTGCATATATTACAGGAAAATTCAGAATATAACTTATTGAATTGAAAGGTAAGGGTTTCACTTCAGAAGTGAAAGACGTTTTTTCAGTAGTAAAAGAAGTTTTTTCAGGAGTAAAAGAAGTTTTTCAGAAGTGAAAGAAGAAGAAAATTTGAGAAGTTTCACTGAAATTTCTCAAAATTCTTTTCTTAAAGATTAATTCTCAAAAAAATATATATTACTATAACATTAATATATTAGCTTTCCAATAAAAACATAATAATAATACATTTATTCACGCAGCTGCATATATTACAGGAAAATACAGGATATAGCTTTCTGAATTGAAAGGAATGGGTTTCACTTTCGGAAGTGAAAGATGTTTTTTCAGAAGTAAAAGAAGTTTTTTCAGAAGTGAAAAAAGTTTTTTCAAAAGTGAAAGAAGAAAATTTGAGAAGTTTCACTGAAAATTCTCAAAATTCCTTTCTTAATGATTAATTCCCAAAAAATATAAATCATTATAAAATTAATATATTAGCTTTCCAATAAAAACATAATAATAATACATTTATTCACTCAGCTGCATACATTACATGAAATTTCAGGATATAACTTTCTGAATTGAAAGGTATGGGTTTCACTTTCGGAAGTGAAAGATGTTTTTTCAGAAGTAAAAGAAGTTTTTTCAGAAGTGAAAGAAGTTTTTTTCAAAAGTGAAAGAAGAAACTTTAAGAAGTTTCACTGAAATTTCTCAAAATTCCTTTCTTAATGATTAATGCTAAAAAAATATAAATTACTATAAAATTAATATATTAGCTTTCCAATAAAAACATAATAATAATACATTTATTCACGCAGCTGCATATATTACAGGAAAATTCAGAATATAACTTATTGAATTGAAAGGTAAGGGTTTCACTTCAGAAGTGAAAGACGTTTTTTCAGTAGTAAAAGAAGTTTTTTCAGAAGTGGAAGAAGTTTTTTCAAAAGTGAAAGAAGAAGAAAATTTGAGAAGTTTCACTGAATTTTCTCAAAATTCCTCTCTTAATGATTAATTCTCAAAAAATATAAATTACTATATAATTAATATATTTGCTTTTCAATAAAACCATAATAATAATACATTTATTCACGTAGCTGCATACATTACAGGAAAATTCAGAATATAGCTTTCTGAATTGACAGGTATGGGTTTCACTTTCAGAAGTAAAAAACGTATTTTTAGAACCTTTTTTAAAATTTAATTCAGCAAATCAAGAAAAAATTGAAGAAAACATAAAATTAACAAAATCATGCATGTAACAAAATATTTTTCAAATTTAACAACATATTTTATAAACAGACATTTGGCACAGCTATGGGTAACACTCTTTCTACATTTATAGCATTTTTTTATAGCATTTAAGAAAATTTCCCAAAGTTTGGCTTAGATATGTGAATAATGTTTTTGCTATTGTAGATTCTAATTTTTGTATTTAGAGTTTTCTTTCTATTCTAATTTCCGAATTTGAGTCAATAAAGTTCACATATGAAGAAGAAATTGACTATAGCCTTCCATTTTTAGATATTAGAATAACAAGAATTGAAAATAAATTAGTTTTAGGAAATAAGGTAAATGTAATTTCATTGATTATTATTTTTCAGAAGTGAAAGAAGTTTTTCAAAAGTGAAACAAGAAGAAAATTTGAGAAGTTTCACTGAAATTCCTCAAAATTTATTAATCGCATATTTAGTGCCAGATTTAAGACACAGAGCTCAATTTGATATTGCCCAAAATCAACGAAACTTTATAAACGAAAATGGAGACGTTTTCGCAAATGTCTCGTGTTTAACCTAATCGCTCGATTAATTACATGTTATCATGTTATCAATCAAAATTATTGTACCCCGCCATACGCATATTTAAAGATTGAATTATAAAACAATACATTGTAGGAAAAATACATTATGACCAAAAAGTGACATTATTGCTTTCGAGTGATTGGCAAATGTCACTCTTAATCAGTATATATAATTACTCTTCGCGTTTAATATATAAATAACTGTTAAATTATAATGAAATTATATTTTATTTTATTTAATCATTTCCCTTGATTCTACCTTGTTTGTATGAAATTATATAATAATAATTAATAATATATTGTGTATTTTTTATTATTTATTATATTAATATATAGTGTATTATATTATATAATTATATAATTAATCCTTTGAAGGAGTTTTCTTAAAATCAAAACAGTCACAATTTCATTTTAAACTCTTAAACTCGTATTTCCGAATAAAACTATGTTTATCAATTTTAGAGTGAATCGCAGCAGAAATTACCTTGAAACACAGCTGAGATCGCAAACACATAAACAGCAATCAACTTGAAATCAGATCGTTATCGCGCAATTTAATTATAAAACACTTCAGTCAATTAAAGCGGATCAGTACATGCGTACACAAATCAATAGAATTTGATCACGTCAGTTCTCTATTAAAAATAATAAGCCCTATAATAAGAAAAAGATACAAAGATACAAAAATTTTATCTGCTTTTGATGATTAATCGTGACGATATCGCGAATAATTGTGGATGACGATAAAATTAATCCGTGAGAGAATTTTAGTTGCGCGAGTGAGTAGATCCTGCAAACATCTTAGAATAAATAGTTGCAGTAATTATTAAGAATAAATGGTTGCAGTAATTATTAAGAATAAATGGTTGCAGTAATTATTAAGAATAAATAGTTACTGTAATTATTAAGAATAAATAGTTACAGTAATTATTATTGCAGTGGATGCAATTGGATTATCAGTGCACTGAATTTGTGAACATTGTTAAAGTGAATATATGGGTATAATTACAGCCCATATTTTGTAATTTGCGTGGAGTGAAGTGAATATGTAACTGCAGCTTACTTAGGAAGCAAATAGGAGGAAAAGCAGATAAAAAAGAATAGGTAAAAATATTATTAGTATGTAAAAAAATATTATTAATATAGAACAAAATTTAGTAGATGAAGAATGTATGGAAGAAGTAAACATTTGTAAAATAGAAGAGGCAATAGAAACTAAATTTCTACTTGCAACGTGTATCAAGTAGAAGATTTAGTAGTAGAAATGGCAAATTAATATAGAGGAAAAAATAGTAGTTGAAGAATGTATAGAAGAAGCAAACATTTCTAAAATAGAAGTGGCAATAGAAAATTAATTCGTACTTGCAACGTGTATAAGTAGAAGATTTATTTGTAGAGTAATTTGACATATAGAAGAATTAGTATTAGAAGTGGAAAATTAATATAGAAGAAAAAATAGTACTTGAATAATGTATGGAAGAAGCAAACAATTGTAAAATAGAAGGAGGCAATAGAACATTTAAAAAACGTACTTGCAACATGTATAAAGTAGAAGATTTATATGCTATAAGAATTAGTAGAAGTAGCAAATTAATATAGATAAAAAAATAGTAGTTGAAGAATGCATGGAAGATGCAAACATTTGTAAAATAGAAGAGGCAATAGAAAATAAATTCGTACTGGCAACGTGTATAAAGTGCCAGATTTATTTGTAGAGTTATTTGACATATAGAAGAATTAGTAGTAGAAATGGCAAATTCATATAGAAGAAAAATTAGTGGTTGAAGAATGTAAAGAAGAACCAGACAAATGTAAAATAGAAGGAGGCATTAGAAAATTAAAAAAATCGTACTTGCAACATGTATAATGTAGAAGATTTGTTTGTAGAAAAATTTTTGTTAAGAAGAATTTGTAGTAAAAGTAGCAAATTAATATAGACGAAAAATTAATAGTTGAAGATTGTATGGAAGAAGCAATCAATTGTAAATGAGAAGAGGCAATACAAAATAAATTCGTACTTGCAATGTGTATAAAGTAGAAGATTTATTTATAGAGTAATTTGTCATATAGAATAATCAGTAGTAGAAGTGGAAAATTAATATCGAAGAAAAATTAGTAGTTGAAAAATGTATGGAAGAAGCAAACAAATACTAAATAGAAGCTAATAGAAAATTTAAAAAAAATCGACTTGCATCATGTATAAAGTAGATGATTTATGTGTAGAATAATTTGTCATATAGAAGAAGTAGTAGTAGAAGTGGAAAATTAATATCGAAGAAAAAATAGTAGTTGAAGAATGTTCGTCAATTTTGTCAATTATTACTATCAAATCAAATTTCAACTGTCAAATTTCAAAGATTACAGTAATGATTTTCCAATTTAAATTCATGTCATATTTTCAATGCTTACTGTTAAATTTGCTTCTTATATTTGTTAACATTTCAAATGCTCTGTGAAATGGTCAGTAACTATCAAATTTAAAATTATTACTTTGAAAATTTAAACAATTTCTATCAAAATTTCAATTATTGAGATATTTTCAGTGCTCAGTATCAAATTTTCATTAATTTCAATCAGAATATCAAATAGTGTAATTTTGTTTAATGGACACTGAAATGTCTAATTAGTTGTGTAACCATTTGAATTATTTCTTCAAAATTTCAATGCTTCGAGACAATTGAAATTAAAAAAAAAGAAAACGTACTTGCAACATGTATAATTTAGAAAATTTGTTTGTAGAATAATTTGTTATATAGAAGAATTAGTAGTAGAAGTGGGTAATTCATATAGAAGAAAAATTAGTAGTTGAAGAATGTATGGACAAAGCAAATCATTGCAAAATAGAAGGAGGCAATTGCAAATAAAAAAATCGTACTTACAACATGTATAAAGTATAAGATTTGTTTGTAGAATAATTTGTCATATAGAAAAATTTGTAGTAAATGTAGCAAATCAATATAGAAGAAAAATTAGTAGTTGAAAAATGTATAGAAGAAGCAAGCAATTGTAAAAGAAAAAAAGGCAATAGAAAATAAATTCGTACTTGCAACGTGTATAAAGTAGAAGATTTCTTTATAGAATAATTTGTCATATAGAATAATTAGTAGTAGAAGTGGCAAATTAATAGAGAAGAAAAATTAGTAGTTGAAAAATGTACGTCAATTTTGTCAATTATTACTATCAAATCAAATTTCAACTCTCAAATTTTAAAGATTACTGTAATTATTTCCAAATTTAATAAATTGATATCATATTTTCAATGCTTACTGTTACATTTGCTTCTTATATTCGTTAACATTTCAATTACTCTGTGAAAAGGCCAATAACTACCAAAATTTTAATTATTTTAATTTAATTTTAATTTCAAAAATTTCAACACTTTCTATCAAAATTTCAATTATTGAGATATTTTCAGTGCTCAAAATCAAATATTCAATTATTTCAATCAGAATATCAAATAGTGTCATTTTTTAAAGGACACTGCCAAATGTTCCAAATTTAAATTGATGTCATATTTTCAACGCTTACTGCTAAATTTGCCTCTTATATGTGTTATCATTTCAATTACTCTGTGAAAAGGTCAATAACTATAAAAAAATTAATTATTACTTTGAAAATTTCAACATTTTCTATTAAAATTTCAATTATTGAGATATTTTCAGTGCTCAATATAAAATTTTCATTAAGTTCAATCAGAATATCAAATACTGTCTTTTTTTTTTAATGGAAACCGCCAAAGTTTTAATTAGTTCTGTAACCATTTGAATTATTTCGTAAAAAAATCAATGCTTACAGTGAGAATTTCAGTTACTGTCATATTTTTAGTGCTTACTAATAATTGTAATCTAATTTTATTTATTTTTAGTAACCTGACACTGTAACATCTACTAGGATTCTGTGAAATATACTACTACTACTGTAATACCTTTGACATGTTTCAATTTATTGTTATTTTGTAATAATCTCCTGAAATAATCTATCTATTAATCTATCTATTTATCTATCTATCTATCTATCTATACATATATCTATAGAAGAAGCTAAAAATTCTAAAATAGAAGGAAGCAATAGAAAATTTAATAAAATCGTACTTGCAACATGTATTAAGTAGAAGATTTATTTGTAGAGCAAGTTGTCATTTAGAAGGATTAGTAGTAGAAGTGGAAAATTAATATAGAAGACCAAGTAGCAGTTTAGGAATATATGGAAGAAACAAACAATTGTAAAATAGAATGGGGCAGTAGAATATTAACAAAAAAGTTCTTGCAACATGTATAAAGTAGAAGATTTGTGTGTAGAGCAAGTTGTCATATACATAGAAGGATTAGTGTTAAAAGTTTAAAATTAATATAGAAGAAAAAGTAGTAGTTGAAGAATGTATGGACGAAGCAAACAATTGCAAAATAGAAGGAGGCAATAGAAAATTTAAAAAAATCGTTTGTGCAACATGTATAAAGTAGAAGATTTGTTGGTAGAATAATTTGTCATATAGAAGAATTAGTAATAGAAGTAGCAAATTAATATAGAAGAAAAATTAGTAGTTACAGAAAGTATGGAAGAAGCAAACATTTGTAAAATAGAAGAGGCAATAGAATATAAATTCGTACTTGCAACGTGTATAAAGTACAATATTTATTTGTACAGTTATTTGTCATATAGAAGAATTAGTAGTAGAAGTGGCAAATTCATATAGAAGAAAATTAGCAGTTAAAGAATGTATGGACGAAGCAAACAATTGCAAAATAGACGGAGGCAATAGAAAATTAAAAAATCGTACTTGCAACATGTATAAAGTAGAAGATTTGTTATCAAGCAGATAACATTTGTTATAAATGTTACAAATTTAACAGTAAGCATTGAAAATATGACATCAATTTCTTTCTTTGAAATCTTTGAAATTTGACAGATGAAATTTGATTTAATAGTAATAATTGATAAAATTGACATACATTCTACAACTACTAATTTCACTTATATATTAATTTGCCACTTTTACTAGTACTTTTTCTATATGACAAATTATTCTACAAATAAATCTTTATACACGTTGCAAGTACGTTTTTTAAAAATTTTATTACCTTCTATTTAACAATTGTTTGCTTCTTCCATACATTTTTCAACTACTAATTTTTCTTCGATATTAATTTTCCACTTCTACTACTAATTCTTCTATATGAAAAATTACTCTATAAATAAATCTTTTATTTTATACACGTTGCAAGTACGAATTTATTTTCAATTGCTTCTTCGCTTCGCTGTTTCTCTTCCCTGTTACAATTGTTTGCTTCTACCATACATTCTTCAACTACTAATTTTTCTTCTATATACATTTGCTACTTCTACTAAATCTTCTATATGATAAAATTGACGTACATTATTCAACTACTAATTTTTCTTCGATATTAATTTACCACTTTTACTAGTACTTCTTCTATATGACAAATTATTCTACAAATAAATATTCTACTTTATACATGTTGCAAGTACTTTTTTTTTTAATTTTCTATTACCTCCTATTTAGCAATTGTTTGCTTCTTCCATACAATTTTCAACTAATAATTTTTCTTCGATATTAATTTTCCAATTTTTCCCCAATTTTCCAGAATTCTACTACTAATTCTTCTATATGAAACATTACTCTATAAATAAAACTTCTATTTTATACACGTTGCAAGTACGAATTTATTTTCTATTGCCTCTTTTCTTTTATAATAATTTGTTTCTTCCAAACCTTCTTCAACTACTAATTTTTCTTCTATACTAATTTGCTACTTTTACTACTAATTCTTCTATATGCCAAATTACTCTACAAATAAATCTTCTACTTTATACACGCTGCAAGTACGAATTTATTTTCTATTGTCCCTCGTATTTCACAAATGTTTGCTTCTGCCATACATTCTTCAACTACTATTTTTGCCTCTATATTAATTTGCCACTTCAACTACTAAATCTTCTATTTTATACACGTTGCAAGTACAAATTTATTTGTCGTATTAGTAATAGAAGTAGCAAATGAATCTAGAAGAAAAATTAGTAGTTGAAAAATGTATTGTACTTTTTGGGAAAATACAATTCCCCCAAAAGTATTTATGGCATTCCCATGCCATAAATGGCATGGGCACTAAATGCTGGCACTAAATTAAATCCTCGAACAATATGTCAGGGTAGCAGTTCGAGTTACGTGCTTTTGCCGGTATCATCACTTTAAATTAATTGCATTGAGGCCTTAACAGTATCATCACACAAAATTTAAAATTTAATAAAATATTAAAAAATTTAAAACAATTAAAAAAGAAAAGCTCCAGACTGATTTACTACTAACAGACTCGGTCATAATCTCGCTGCATTACTATTATTAATAAATATGTATATAGTTGTTATTAATATGCACTATCATTGGCATTTAGTGCGAATTTAAATCGGTAAGTGACCTAGCTGGCATAAGAATTACAATATTGTAATGAGGCCCAGTTTTGGACTTTAAACAGCTCATTTGAATGTCCGAGTGGTATTGGTTCACTGTCACGTCGCGCCCCTCTTGCCCAACATTCTCATTGAATTTCTTACGTAATCCAAACCGCAGCAGCATAAACGACACTAATTCATTATGTTCGCCACGTTGCCAAGAAACCTGAAGACCAACACAATGCACCAATACTACCACTTTGTCCTCTTACAAAGAACTGATTGATAATACATTAAGGCTCCGACTAATAACAATCTATCATCTATCTCAAATATGAAAATTGTTTCATAAACAATTCATAATTATTTCATAAACAATTCATAATTATTTCATAATTGTTTCATAAACAATTGATAATTGTGTCATAATTGTTTCATGAACAATTGATAATTGTTTCATAATTGTTTCATAATCAATTACATTTATTGGTTGTATGGTATATATACCAATGTCAAAAAAGTATGTTGGTCAATGAATTTGAGTTTCTTGACCTTCGGTCTTTCAACTCATTTTTGCGCTGGACTTATTTATGGATCTTTCACAGGAAGCGCAAAAAAGCGGCGTTTTATTGCCGGATTAATTCATTAGAGCTGGGCATCAGACGGAAAGATCAAGGACGATCGGTAGCCCTTTCGCGTGAGTAATTACGTACGTATTAATTAATCGCAAACTTGTTTAGCGAAATTGTATACAACAAGTGGCCAGTTGTATAATACTATCTGCAGGTTTGCCCTTCACTCTTCGCAGCAGCATGCATACACAGAGACGCCAGAGATAAATAAATTGAACTCGGCTGTGCCTCGTTCAACAAAATTCACGCTCGGATAAAAAAAACTCTATGGGTTACATAATGTACATGTGTATTGTTGAGGGGTTCGCCGAAATTATACACATAGCTACCCGTAAATGTAATTTAGTATTCAATAAGTATTGAATGATTTGAGAAATTATACAACTTGATTGCACAATTTGCTGATACAAAGATCTTTAGGCGCTCGTGACCGTAAAAGACTTAGCTCTTCGAACATCACCAACGGTTTTAACATATATATATATATATATATATATATATATATATATATATATATATATATATATATATATATATATATATAAATATGTATGTGCTTCGCCTGTCCACATATATGTGTGTTTTTGTATGTCTGTGTGTGTGATTAGGCGAAAAGCGAGTTACAAATTAATAAATCATGCGGCAATGTCATTAGATTAGACCTGACTGTGTGCGAGGGAGTGCCTGGCTTTCATTACTTAATAACGACACGACAATTAGTCGCCTGCCAAAGTTCGAGTCGCGAATCTGGCCGTCAATTACCGAAATTAACGTGGGAGGGGGCACGTGCCCCCGCGGGGGCGGCCGTTAATGAATTAAAAGAGGGAATAATTGCAGACGGGATTGCGTGTAATTTCGCGGCAAAAGCAGCGACAATTACGCTTATTAAATGTGTCGCTGTCTGGGAGCCAAGGTCAGCTCTTCAATTTGTTAACGAAAAGTGAATCGATTATTTTATTGCGTGCTGATGAATCCTGTTACACGAGGGATTCATTAAAAATAAGTTAAATTAAATTAAATGTCAACTCAATCAGACAATGACTATTAAACGATATGTAACTGTAAATTTACAAAAAGTGAATCGATGATTTCGTGCTAGTGAATCAGTGCTCTTGTATGAGGGATTCATAAATATAAGTTAAATTAAATTAAATGTCAATTCAATCAGACAGTTAAACGATATTTAATTGTAAATTTACAAAAAGTGAATCGATGATTTCGCGCTAGTGAATCAGTGCTGTTGAACGAGGGATTCATAAATATAAGTTAAATTAAATTAAATTCAATACCAATTCAATCAGGCAGTGTTGTTATACGATACTTATGTATAGATTTCCAAAAAAGTGAACGGATTGTTTCGTGCCAGTGAATCAGTACTGTTGTTCTGAGGCATGGCGAAAATTTTGCGAAAATGGTAGAAAATATACTTCAAGATAATATTTGATTCTACTATGGGGCTACAAGCTACTCTTGGGCTATGGGAGCTTTATAAGAATTTCGATTTTATTTTTGGAATTTTATGGTATGATATCCAAGCCAGCGCCATCCCAAATCTTTGAGAGCTCGAGTCAGCTACGCCAAAGAAGTGATTCCCTAAGTCACTAGCAGTATAAAATGTCTACATGCTTCAGCAATGAAGCTTCACGTGAAGAGGAAGATTTGAACAATAATTGACTTGAGTAACGTTTTTTCACCAATTTTATTTGTTTGTGATGTACATTTCGGTCACTATGTGATATCTTCAATAGATTATTAAGAAGATCTGCATAGTTCTGAAATGAAAATGACTGTCACCACACTACCCCCGGCCCTGAAGAAACGTCGAAAAAAGAAACGAAAAGGGGAAAAGTGAAGAATTACGTCCATTAGATTTTGATGGAGAAGAAAAAACTATGCAAGAATAAAGTTTTTAATTGCTATAATTGAGCAAAGTCATTTACACTAAAGTAACGAGAGGAAGAAAAATAAGTTAAGTTAACTAAACAATTATTGTCTTGTGTATTATATACTTAGTGAAACCTGGGTGATGAATGAGAAACAAAAATCAAGGATACAAGCGTCCGAAATTAAATTCCTAAGAAGAATAGAAGGCATCCCGAAGAAAGACAAAATAAAAAATGTGGACATAAGAGTAAGGCTTGGAGTAAAAGCAACCCAAAAGCAAATGGGAAAATTGCCTTGTGTATTATGTTCTTAGTGAAACCTGGGTTATGAATAAGAAACAAAAATCAAGGATACAGGCATCCGAAATCAAATTCCTAAGAAGAATAGAAGACATCACGAAGAAAGACAAAAAACAAAATAATAAATGTGGACATAAAAGAAAGGCTTGGAGTAAAAGCAACAAAAAAAAAAATAGAAAAGTTGCCTGATGTATTATGTACTTAGTGAAACCTGGGTGATGAATGAAAAACAAAAATCAAGGATACAGGTGTCCGAAATTAAATTCCTAAGAAGAATAGAAGGCATCACGAAGAGAGACAAAATCAAATATGTGGACATAAGAGAAAGGCTTGGAGTAAAAGCAACCCAAAAGAAAATAGAAGGACAACTAAGAAGGTTTGGACATCTAAGCAGAATGGGCAGCGATATGCAAGTAAAGAAAGCATGGAAAGCAAAAGCAAAAGAAAACAAGTCAAAAGGAAGGCCGAGAGAAACGTGGGAAGACACGATCATGAAAACACTAAAAAGTAGAGGTAAAAGCTGGAAACAGACAAAGGACCTAACAAAAGATAGAAAACAGTGGATAGAGTTCTAGAAGCAGTAGAGCAAAACCCCGACACCCAAGAGGGTACAAGGGGTCAATGACTAAGAAAGAAATTATTATGTACTTATACATTTCCGATTCAAAAAGAAGTAGGAGAAGCAGCAGAAGAAACAGAAATAATTAGAATAATTAGATAAGGAATCATTCTCCATCTACTGCTTCTTCTTCTACTTTTTTTAAAGAAATTCTGGATGGTCCAACTCACCATATTTTGCAAAGGATGCTTATGTACCTAGTTTCCGATTCAAGGAGATGTAGGAAATTGATAAGAAGAAAAAAAAACAATTGGCTTCTACTTCGTCTTTTACACTGTAAAAATGTATTCTACATTTCTTCTTACGAAATTCAGAATCGTCCAAGGCACCAGATTTTGTTTAGAATTCTTATCTACTTATAAATTTCTAAATATAAAGTTAGAGTTCTAGAAGCAGTAGAGCAATACCCCGACACTAAAGAGGGTACAAGGGGCCAATGACTAAGAAAGAAATTATTATGTACTTATACATTTCTGATTCAAGAAGCAGTATGAGAAGCAGCTGAAGAAACAGAAATAATTAGATAAGGAATCATTCTCCATCTACTTCTTCTTATACTTTATTTTTTAAGAAATGCTGGATCGTCCAAATCACCATATTTTGCAAAACATGTTTATGTGCCTGCTTATAAATTTCCGATTCAAGAAGATGTAGGAAAAGGATAAGAAGGAAAAGAAACAATTAGTTTTTCCTTCGTCTTCTAGATTTCTTCTTAAGAAACTTCCTAAGAGCTTTCTTTTTAAGAAATGCAGAATCGTCCAAGGCACCAGATTTTGTTTTAGAATTCCTATGTACTTATAAATTTCTAAATATAAAGTTAGAGTTCTAGAAGCAGTAGAGCAAAACCCCGACACCCAACAGGGTACAAGGGGTCAATGACTAAGAAAAAAATTATTATGTACTTATACATTTCCGATTCAAAAAGAAGTAGGAGAAGCAGCAGAAGAAACAGAAATAATTAGAATAATTAGATAAGGAATCATTCTCCACGTAGTTCTTCTTATACTTTTTTTTTAAGAAATGCTGGATCGTCCAACTCACCATATTTTGCAAAGGATGCTTATATACTTACTTATAAATTTCCGATTCAAGAATATATAGGAAAATGATAAGAAGGAAAAGAAACAATTAGCTTCTCCTTCGTCTTCTATATTTCTTCTTAAGAGCTTTTTGCTTAAGAAATACAGAATCGTCCAAGGCACCAGATTTTGTTTGGAATTCTTATCTACTTATAAATTTCTAAAAATAAAGTTAGAATTCTAGAAGTAGTACAGCAATACCTCGACACCTAAGAGGGTACAAGGGGCCAATGACTAAGAAATAAATTATTATGTACTTATACATTTCCGATTCAAGAAGAAGTAGGAGAAGCAGCAGAAGAAACAGAAATAATTAGAATAATTAGATAAGGAATCATTCTCCATCTACTTCTTCTTATACTTTTTTTAAAGAAATGCTGGATCGTCCAGCTCACCATGTTTTGCAAAGGGTGCTTATGTACCTCCTTATAAATTTCCGATTCAAGAAGATGTAGGAAAAGGATAAGAAGGAAAATAAACAATTAGCTTCTCCTTCGTCTTCTACATTTCTTCTTAAGAAATTTCCTAAGAGCTTTCTTCTCGATAAATGCAGAAATACTTATCTATTTCCTACATCCTCATGAATCGGAAATTTATAAGTAGGTACATAAGCTGTGTAAGAAGAAAATGTGGAAGAACTAGAAAAGACAGAAGTAGAGGAAGAAGTGCAAGGAGAAGCAATTGCCTAGCTGTTAGCATTAATTGTTTATTTTGCATCCTTTGCAATATGCAAAAGTAAGATGCAAAAAAAGTATAAGAAGAAGTAGTTGGAGAAGGAAAAGAAACAATTAGCTTATCCCCCGTCTTCTACATTTCTTGTTAAGAAATTTCCTAAGGGCTTTATTCTTTAAAAAATGCAGAATCGTCCAATGCACCAGATTTTGCTAAGAATTCTTATCTACTTATAAATTTCCGATTGAAGAAGATGCAGGAATAGGAGAGGAAGGGAAAGAAACAATTAGCTTCTCCTTGCACTTTTTCTTCTCCTACTTCTTTCATTTCTACTTCCACTTTTTCTTCTTATACAGCTTATTTACCTACAAATAAATTTCCGATTCAAGAAGATGTAGGACATGGATAGGCATTTCTGCATTTCTTAAGAAGAAAGCTCTTAAGAAATTTCTTTAGAAGAAATGTAGAAGACGAAGGAGAAGCTGAGTGTTTCTTTTCCTTCTTATCCATTTCCTACATCTTCTTGAATCGGAAATTTATAAGGAGGTACAGTCATGCTCACATAAATCCAGTACAAAAAATGTAACATTGCTATATAAAATTGCTATTGTAACCTAATTGTTTTGTACTAGATTTATGTGAGCATGACTGTACATAAGCATCCTTTGCAAAATATGTTGAGTTGGACGATCCAGCATTTCTTAAAATAAAGTATTAGAAGAAGTAGATGGAGAAGGAAAAGAAACAATTAGCTTCTCCTTCGTCTTCTACATTTCTACTTAAGAAATTTCCTAAGAGCTTTCTTCTTGAGAAATACAGAGTCCAAGGCACCTGATTTTACTAAGAATTCTTATCTACTTATAAATTTCCGATTGAAGAAGATGCAGGAATAGGAGAAGAAGGAAAATAAACAATTAGCTTCTCATTGCACTTATTCTTCTTCTACTTCTTTCTTTTCTACTTCTTCCACTTTTTCTTCTTATACAGCTTATGTACCTACTTATAAATTTCCGATTCAACAAGATGTAGGAAATAGATAAGCATTTCTGAATTTCTCAAGAAGAAAGCTCTTAGGACATTTCTTAAGAACAAAAACATTATTCTTATAAATAAAATTCTAGAATATTCAGCCAAAAAAATAATGCAAATCCCCCTCTTCTATATTCAACATTAGAAGACGAAGGAGAAGCTGATTGTTTATTTTCCTTCTTATCCATTTCCTACATCTTCTTGAATCGGATATTTATAAGGAGGTATATAAGCATCCTTTGCAAAATATGGTGAGTTGGACGATCCAGCATTTAAAAAAAGTATAAGAACAAGTAAATGGAGAAGGAAAAGAAACAATTAGCTTCTCCTTCGTCTTCTACATTTCTTCTTAAGAAATTTCGTCACAGCTATCTTCTTGAGAAATGCAGAATCGTCCAAGGCACCTGATTTTGGCAAGAATTCTTGTCTACTTATAAATTTCCGATTAAAAAAGATGCAGGAAAAGGAGAAGAAGGAAAATAAACACTTAGCTTCTCTTTGCACTTATTCTACTTCTACTTCTTTCTTTTCTACTTTTTCCACTTTTTCTTCGTATACAGGTTATGTACCTACTTACAAATTTCCGATTCAACAATATGTAGGAAATGAATAAGCATTTCTGAATTTCTCAAGAAGAAAGCTCTTAGGAAATTTTTTAAGAAGAAATGTAGAAGATGAAGGAGAAGCTGATTGTTTCTTTTCCTTCTTATAAATTTCCTACATCTTCAATTGGAAATTTATAAAGAGGTACATAAGCATCCTTTGCAAAATATAGTGAGTTGGACGACCCAGCATTTCTTTAAAAAAAAAGTATAAGAAGAAGTAGATGGAGAATCCTTTGCAAAATATGGTGAGTTGGATGATCCAGCATTTCTTAAGAAAAAAGTATAAGAAGAAGTAGATGTTCTTGAGAAATGCAGAATCGTCCAAGGCACCAGATTTTTCTAAGAATTCTTATCTACTTATACATTTCCGATTAAAGAAGATGCGGGAAAAAGGAGAAGATGGAACATAAACACTTAGCTTCTCTTTGCAATTCTTCTTCTACTTCTTCCACTTTTTCTTCTTGTACTTCTTCTCAAGAAATGCAGAAGGAGAAGAAAATACTATGCAAAAATAAAGTTTTTAATTGCTATAAAATTGCAAAATCGTTTACAGTAAAGTAAATACGTTAAGGTAACAATTATTGCCTTGTTACCTTAACGTAACTTATTAACTTTACTGTTAACGACTTTGCTCAATTATTGCAATTAAAACCTTTATTCTTGCATTGTTTTTTCTTCTAGTTTAGTAAATAAGTGCATCGAGTGTACATTTTTAAGTGGAAATGACAGTTTTCACAGGTCGCAGTGGTAAAAGTCTGTCAATGACCATCACGGACTGATGTAAAGCCTCTTTTATATTTGGCAAGTTTACTGGTGGAAAGTACTTGCCGCCAGTAAACTAACAATGTGTAAACCAAAAACACGTCTTTCTTTCTTGTGTAGTTTCTTTCTTGACAAACGTTTTTCTGGTTTACACATCGTAAGTTTACTGGCGGTAAGTACTTTCGGCCAGTAAACTATCCAAATGTAAACGAGGCTTAAATGCAATACAAATCTCGCATTAATTAATTAATCATTAATGAGATTGCGAAGATGGTCTGTGCCACTGGATGAAATCAGCGGAGGCTCGCTAATTGCAGTTTCCGTTTTGTCATACCCGTCGCCGAGCAATCCGGTTAATTGCGTGGAAACGCACTGATAGCCTCAAATTGTGTTTGTAATGTGCGCGATTGTATCGTCTTGTTGCCATTAAAATTAATTGGTTGTAAAATTAGCTGTTACACGGAAAAATCCGCGGCGCTCCTCCGATACACGCGTTTAAACCAGTTTGCACGTCTCAACAGGACCATCGATCGATGCTTCACAATTTGGTCATAATAACGAATTATCATAGAAAAATTAATACAGAAAATTAATAATAATAACAACAGATAAAATTAATAATTAATACAGACAATTATCATTGCCTCACATAATGTAGCCATTATCTATTTTGATCAATTATTGATTGTAAAATATATATTTATACAGTATGTATATGTACAGTAAATACAGTAAACATATGTAAATATGTAACACAGTAAATTTATGTACAATATGTTCGATAAAAAGGGCCCAAGAGTGTAGCGACTTCATTTGTTATTTAATCATCAACAAACCATATATATTATTAAATGCGACAGTCTTGGCTACAAGTTAGTGATTTTTTTTTAATCACCTTTAGTTATTTGTAGTAACGTTACCGACAATTTTTTTAAATGGCTCCGTATATATTTTTTGTGTATTCTTGTAGAGCAGTTTATATTGCTTAGTGAGCAATGTTTTCTTTATAATTTAACATGTGTCAACTAATTAAGCGCTTCCACCGTTCAAACATACTATTAAACACAGAAATTATTCATGGCGTATAAAAACGTACCAATAATTACTATAGCAAAAAAAAATACACCTGTATCCTGCTCGAAGCGTCCCATTTTCCTGCCTAATTGTATAATTGGGGGGTTAAGCCGAGCCATCCGACTGTCACGTCCCACAAGCTACTGGTTCTTTTTTTAATTACAGTTCCCAGAGGTGCTCACGATCATGAATATTTATCGGGCGTCGATGATTAATTCGGCGTAACTGTTTGGCTTGCAAACAGAACCTCACCTGTGATTAATGTCCTTTTTTTTACGGAATGTTACCGGATCCTAACAGCTTCGTTAGGCCGACGAGAAATAATTCAGTGCACTTGAGGCGTATCTTCTTGCGGCTGGTTGGGGGGGCTTAAGAGCCCCAACCAGCGCGTTCCTGGGACGGGATTTACGATTCTAATCCGAAATATGGGGGGCTTTCCATGAATATGAAATCGGGGAAAGCCGTCAGGTGGAAGCCTGCACGTCCGACGCGAAATCGCACGTTTGACGGACGTTTTTTAAATTGGGGGCTGCTCTTTGCTCACATCGCAAGGAGAAGCAAAAAAAGCTGGCCTAAGAAACGCGAATGGCAATGTAGGTCATAGCAGGAATATGCAATTCTATTATTGGTAATCGTTTAACAAGAGTTACATCAAAATGTTCACGTTTGACGTGGGCTATTATAGATAGCAAGCAACTGAGGGTGGCATGAGATTTTTTTATTGGATGAAATAACGCAGAAATACGGACCACAAAAGACTGTAACCTCGAATACAGTAGTGGCTTTATGGCAAATAGTATGAAATATTGCTGAAAAAGATAATATATTAGTATAAATAAAGCACTTGGTTAAGTTTCACAAATTTTGTTTTTGGGAATTTCCAAAATTTGTGAAACTTAACCAAGTGCTTTATTTATACTAGGTTAAAGGTGTTTCACCAAGTATTAACCACCGATTCATACAATATAAGATAATACAGCAGTGGCTTTAAAGCAAATTGTTTTAAATATTGCTGAAAAAGATAATATATTAGTATTAATGAAGCACTTGGTAAAGTTTCACAAACTTTGTAAATTCAGAAATTCATTGTTTTTATGTTTGATTTGTGATTTGAGTGCTCAATTCTTATACACAAGTGGCACAAAAAATTGTTTTTATAAAACAATCTTGTACCCTTCATAATATTAACTTGTACCCTACGAGTTTTCATTCGAATATATTTGTTCTGTTGTTAATTTTCAAAACCTTTCAAAATACAAATTATTTATGAAATTATTAATAACAAAATAAACATTTTTAATGATTAAAAAAACTGATAAATTTGTAACCGTTTTTGTAATAATTTAAGTATTTCAGTAAAAATTCAAAAACCAATTGCCAACAATAACAATCATAAATATACTAATAGAATCTATATAACAACTTTAATTCAAATATATCTTACTAAGATTTAAATTTATTATATTAAAACATGATAATTGTTTTCAAATATTAAATAAAAGTGAATATTTTAAAACAATTTAATCTGTTATGCAAACATTTCAATTGTTACTGTCAAAATTTCAGTGACTCCTGTGAAAATTATATTTTTTTCTGATAAATTTTCAATTACTGTGTAAAATTTTAATTAATTATGATGGATTACAGTCAATATTTCTTTCATTGTTGAAGAAAAATTCAATTGTTGCCATTTGTGTTTATATACTGTCAAAATTACTGAATATTTTTAATAAATTCTCACAAATTTTCAATTGTTCTGTCAAAATTTCATCTACTATGCTAAAATTTCAATTGTTACTGTCAAAATTTCTGCGATTTCTGTAAATATTATATTGTTTCTGATAAATGTTATTTACTTTGTAATTTTGTTATTAATTATGCTGGATTACCGTCAATATTTCAATTATTGTTGTAAAATTTTCAATTTTTGTCATTTTTGTCTATTATTCTGTCAAAATTTCAATGATATCTGTATTGTTTTAATTAGTTCTTACAAATTCTCAATTATTCTGTCAAAAACTCATCTGTTACGCTAACATTTCAACTGATACTGTCAAAATTTCTGTGACTTCTGTAAAAATTGTAATTTTTTCTTATAAATTTTATTTACTCTGTAATTTTGTTATTAATTATGCTGGATTACAGTCAATATTTCAATTATTGTAAAATTTTCAATTTTTGTCATGTTTGTCTATTATTCTGTCAAAATTTCAATGATTTCTGTATTGTTTTAATTAGTTCTTACAAATTCTCAATTATTCTGTCAAAAACTCATCTGTTACGCTAACATTTCAATTGATACTGTCAAAATTTCTGTGACTTCTGTAAAAAAAAAAAAATTCTGATGTATTTTCAATTACCCTGTAAAATTTTAATTAATTATGATGGATAACAGTCAATATTTCAAAGATTGTTGAAAAAAAATTCAATTGTTGCCATTTTGGTTTATATACTGTCCAAATTTCGTAGATTACTGAATATTTTTAATTAGTCGTCACAAATTTCGGTGACTTCTGTAAAAATTATATATGTATATATATTTTATTTACTCCGTATTTTTTTTTATTAGTTATGCTGGATTACAGTCAATATTTCAATTATTGTTGTAAAATTTTCAATGTTTGTCAATTTTGTCTATTATTCTGTCAAAAATTCAATTATTTCTGTATTGTTTTAATTAATTCTTACCAATTCTCAATTATTCTGTCAAAATCTTATCTGTTATGCTAACATTTTAATTGATACTGTCAAAATTTCAGTGACTCCTGTAAAAATTATAATTTATCTGATAAATTTTCAATTACTCTGTAAAATTTTAATTAATTATGATATATTACAGTCAAAATTTTAATTGTTGCCATTTTTGTTTATACACTGTAAAAATTTCAAAGATTACTGAATATTTTTAATTAATTCTCACAAATTTTCAATTGTTCTGTCAAAATTGCATCTGCTATGCTAAAATATCAATTGTTACTGTCCAAATTTTTGTGACTTCTGTAAAAATTATAATTTTTCTGATAAATTTTATTTACGCTGTCTATATTGTAATTTTTTCTGAAAATTTTCAATAACTCTGTGAAAATTTCATTAATTATGCCGGATTACAGTCAATATTTCAATGATTATTGTAAAATTTTCAATGTTTACTGTATTTTTTTAAATTAATTCTCATAAATTTTCAATTATTCTGTCAAAATTTCGTTTGTTATGCCAAAATTTCAATTGTTATGTTACTGTCAAATTTTGTGTGACTTCTGTAAAAATTGGAAATTTTCGTTAAGATTTCATTGATGATACTGGATTACAGTTAATATTTCAATGATTGTTGTAAAATTTTCAATTTTTATCATTTTTGTCTATTATTCTGTCAAAGTTTCAATAATTAGTACATTGTTTTAAATAATTCTTTCAAATCTCATATCAAATTATTTGTGACTCCTGTAAAAAATATAATTTGAAAATTTTTCAATTGATGCCATATTTGTTACAGTCAAAATTTCAAAGATTACTGAATATTTATGAATAATTCTCACAAATTTTCCCTTATTATGTCATAATTTCTTGATGGTATCTCAAGTCTTTACAAAATTTATTCCACCAATAAATTAAAAAGAAAACACATTCGCATTCATTCGCGGCTCAAATGAGTCGAATGGGACGTGAAAAATATTCAAATTTTAATTGTACCTTACGTTAGTAGATGTATGCGAAATTTGGCAAAAATTGGATGATAAAATATACATATGAAACTAAACAAGAGTAATTATACAAAATATACATTTATAATAAAATGTTTCATCAAGATATTAGCAAGGAAAGGAGTAATTTTATACTCCACTTTGTTGAGTTTTATTAGTTTTATGTTTATTTATTTTAATTGTTGAACCTAAAGAATTATCTGCCCGAAATGATATTTTTACGTCGAGTTTTTTTAAACAATTTTTGCTATTTTGTTACTTTATTTACACCGACATAAGAAATTACTGCAAAATTATATGATAAAGATTTATTTTCATTCGGAAATTTTTTTTTTGGTGTTTTCTCTGAATATTTTTTTCTATAATTGTTTTTTTTTGTATGTGTATGATAAATTTTGAGGTGGAAATGATTTATTGTGAGAATATTTTATGTACATATTTTAGTACTTTATGGCATAAGATTAAAATTAGGTAATCTGAATTTAATAATTATTTCCATTAACGAAATTATTTAATTCGACATTAGGATAACTGTTAATAGTTAGGATAATGTTAGGATTACTGTTAACTGTTGATATGTTGTCTGATCACCCAATAAGAAAATGTTTTAAAATTTTATAGAAAATATCCAAAATTGCCATGAAATACCATAAAATTTGAACAAAATATATTAGTTTTGTGCAAAATTTGGAATCTTTATTGAATGTTTTAGAAATTTTCAGTAATCTTCTACAGTCTTCTATTAAGTTTTATAAAACATATAAAAATTGTTGAAAAGTCTTGAAATTATATTAATGATTAGAAAATGTTCAAATATTGCTAAAATTTTATTGAAAATATCCAAAATTGCCAAGAAATACTATAAAATTTGAACGAAACATATTAGTTTTGTGTAAAATTTGGAATCTTCATTGAACCATTTAGAAATTTTCAGTAATCTTCATACGATCTTCAATTAAATTTTATAAAACATAAAAATTGTTGAAAAAGTTTTGAAATAATATTAATGTTTAGAAAATGCCCAAAAATTGCTACAATTTTAAGGAAAATATACAAAATTGGCATGAAATACTATAAAATTTGAACGAAACATATTAGTTTTGTGTAAAATTTGGAATCTTCATTGAACCATTTAGAAATTTTCAGTAATCTTCATACGATCTTCAATTAAATTTTATAAAACATAAAAATTGTTGAAAAAGTTTTGAAATAATATTAATGTTTAGAAAATGCCCAAAAATTGCCACAATTTTAAGGAAAATATACAAAATTGGCATGAAATACTATAAAATTTGAACAAAACATATTATTTTTGTGCAAAATTTGGAATCTTCATTGAATCTTTTAGAAATTTTCAGTAATCTTCATACAATCTTCAATTAAATTTGATAAAACATAAAAATTGTTGAAAAAGTCTTGAAATTATATTAATGTTTAGAAAATGTCTGAAAATTGCTAAAATGTTATTGAAAATATCCAAACTTTTGATTTTGATTTGAACAAAATATATTAGTTTTGTGCAAAATTTGGAATCTTCATTGAGTCTTTTATAAATTTTCCGTAATCTTCATATAATCTTCTATTAAGTTTAATAAAACATTTAAAAATCGTTGAAAAAGTATGGAAATTTATAAAATATGCATGAAATACCATTTAACATTTAAGTGTAGTACATTCTTTTATCAGTCATATAAAAAAATATACGCTTTTGCATATATTTGGTTGCCCTACTCATTTGAAATATTAAAGTTGACCTTCACCTAGCAAGCTCAAGGTCATTCAAGCTCACGATAATATCACCACTAAATAGATTTTATTCAAGCCCTACAACCTTTACCTGAAACTTTTTTCACGAAACCGTCTTCCTTCCGGGATTTCCTGGTTTATCCATCTTATTTTAACACTGTAAAAATTTTTGGTCGAAAAACTATGATAACCCAGAAATTATATTGAAAACGCAATTATTGCCATTTTGTCCCTTCCACCCAATAACATACCGTTGTTTTTGTGACATATTTGTTTTCTGAAGTTACAATTATCTGTTTCTGATAAAACAAGAACTAATCAAAATATTCAGTTTTTATTTTCATATTCTCATTCTTCTTGAAAACAACTAAAAAAATTTAATTTTAATATTACCGCCCTTGTATCTTATACCACTTTTAGATATGCTCATCAATATGTATCAGAAAATTTATCATGTGTAGTTGGACCGAGTTACAAATATCGAGATGCTATAAAGACTTGATAAAGAAGAGGAACTTATAAACACCATTAAAGAGCGTAAACTGCAGTATCTCGGTCATATAATGAGGGGGAAATGCTACAGGTTGCTGCGACTGATTATGGAAGGAAAAATTAAGGGGAAAAGAACCATAGGAAGAAAGAAGAAGATTTCCTGGCTCAGAAATTTAAGAGAGTGGTTCCGATTAACATCAAGCCAACTATTTAGAACAGTTGTTAATAAAGTTGGGATTGCCATGATGATTTCCAACCTCCGATAGGAGAAGGGACTTTAAGAAGAAGAAGTACTTGTTCAGTGTAATAGGACGAGTAGGAGAAGGGACTTTAAGAAGAAGAAGTACTTGTTCAGTGTAATAGGACGAGTAGGAGAAGGGACTTTAAGAAGAAGAAGTACTTGTTCAGTGTAATAGGACGAGTAGGAGAAGGGACTTTAAGAAGAAGAAGTACTTGTTCAGTGTAATAGGACGAGTAGGAGAAGGGACTTTAAGAAGAAGAAGTACTTGTTCAGTGTAATAGGACGAGTAGGAGAAGGGACAATAAGAAGTACTTGTTCAGTGTAATAGGACGAGTAGGAGAAGGGACTTTAAGAAGAAGAAGTACTTGTTCAGTGTAATAGGACGAGTACGAGAAGGGACTTTAAGAAGAAGAAGTACTTGTTCAGTGTAATACGAGTCAACATGATTAATTTTTCCAACTTTTGTGCCGCTCACTTTATCATTGTTCCCCGCTCCAAGTAATTGCTGTAAAACGAGAGCATTTAATATCGCGTTAGCACAAACCGCAGTTGTATATTGGATCGTCTCGCAGAGTGAACTCCATCAATGACACGCGTCGTTGCAAATGGTGGCAGAAAACGAAATGATGATAGCCACACAAACCAGGAAGAGCGGACGAACCAGACTATCAAACAACGCACCAAACCATAACATATTTCGACATTGACGAAATTCACACAAAGACGTAAATTGGCGTATCCTAAAACTACAAAACTAATTGATAAATGATGATTGATAATTTTTGCGTGATGATACGGTATAGTACGTTCACGAGAATACGAATTTTGACCTAGAAAAAAGGTTTATTGAGGTTTATTCGTTTTCCGAATTTCATGCTTGGTAGCAACAATAATTTATCATTGTTATTTAATTTGTCTAAAAATTGTCAAATTTTGGTAACTAAATATCTCTTGAAAATGGTCACCCAAACAATTGTGTAGAGGATTTTCAGTAAAAAAAAGTGAAATCTAAACCAAGCGTTTTCCATTACTGCCTTTTTCTGATTGCAATTTTGTCGATACACATTATCTCCATGAAATTGGCATTGCGAGAGAGCCGTAATTAAAACCCGTCCAGTATTATAATTGACCTGGGGGAGTGTTTCGCCACGTGGACGGTTGATTAGATAAGATAGAACGGGGGCAACGCTGCATGCACACGACGTTTGCCTTGAAACCGAGTGTGGAAAGCCGCGCAGGAGATCGGAAAATGATTGGGAGAGCGTTTTGCAACGGCATATTGTGTGATTTCTACACGACCCTGCGGAAATTAATAAGTTAATTTGCGTGACGGAATAAATACGCGATAGTCACTGCTGATGTATTCAGATCTCATGATGTATGAGAAGGTGTTTACCGTATATTAAGATTGAGTGATACTGTTGCATTGAGATTCACAAGTTATATTTGTACATTGAGATTTACAGATGATATTGGTACATTAATTAGAATAGATTTATTATTATTATTAGATAGGTATTAGATAGAATTATAATCTTAAGGGCACAAGCTAACTAAAATTATTGTAAATATTGTAAATGTGAATGTGAACAAGTATGCACAAATCTACAGAGAAATGTGTAAGACATTTTATGGACACAGAAAATCGCAAGGTTTGTGGATCCGCGGATGAAGGTTGTTGATCGGTTACCACGGGTGACAGGTGACTTCGTGCATAGACGCATGTGAGATTGAAGAATTGAAGATCGGAGATAATCAACAAGAAAACAGATTGTCGAGTCGAGGGTAGAGGGTGAACGGCGAGCAGGGGAGACGGTAGTGGGTCGAGGGTCGTGATGTTGCCCTAATACTAATAGATTACATAAAATTAACGCGTGTTCAACGATGGGACATAGGACTGGAAAAGGGCAGTCAACAAGGAGAGGACTTCAACAAGATAGGAGCCGTGACGGAGATATTCGAAAATCAGGACTTCAAGCCGCTAAACTTCGCACACAAAAGTAGCTGTTTACTTTTGTGCGAATCAACAAAGGATCAGAAGACGAACGCAGGGACAAGAGGACGACGTAATCAAGAGACCAAAAGCAAGAAAATAACTGCAAGTATAGAGTTTGCGTAAATTACAAGAATCATATTCTCACATAAGTTAGCTTGTGTATATAGGATTTATTTTGTTAATGTTGGTCATAGTTTATTAGTTTTTGTAAATATAATTTTGTTTTCTATTGTTTTGGATTTGTTTGACTAGTTCACTTGATATTAGACGTTTTTAAGGTCTTTGGTTATTATTAATTCATTAAAGCATTTGAACAAGACTCTATTTAGTTCTGATTGAACCTACCATTGACCCTGAGATAAGAGAAATAATAAGGAGTTACAAATCAAGTAAATACGTAAATATTCAACACCCATAAAATAGGTAAAGTAAAAAAAATAAAAACGTAACAATATATATATATATACATATATGAGAAACTTTAAACCCACTTGACCAACTCTGTATATATTTCCGTGTAATAGATCCTAATGGTGGGTGTCGTAAAAGTGATCACCCTGTATATCTCTTTAACCTCAAATTATTGTGGAATGCAAGAATTATACTTAGAGCAGTGGGCTTCATAAATAATAATAATTTAACTTTCTTTTTTTTCAAAGAACGAAGAAAACCCTAAAAACTAATTTAACTATTTTATAATGAAAATGAATATTTTTCAAATATCTGGTGTCAATGCTTCTTTAGGGACAGATAGCCTAATTGGTGATACGTGCAGCTGGACCTCTTAATGGCCCCACTTAGCGGTAATAGCGGAAATCATGCCCGGAATGGGAGATAATTACGAAAACGCAGTGACCCGAAAATATTTGGGTCAGCGCTAGTCAATGGGATTACTAATGGATTATTAGACGCGTTTTTTATGCGTATCTGTATGTGAGTCGGTGTCGAAACCCGTGAAGGAGTAGCAATCAGCCGAGGTCACTCCAAATACCAATAATCAATGCGAATTTGTATTCCTCGGATTGGGTCTTGACTGATTTCTCTTACCACACGTACGGTGTTGGTGGTGTTGAAATTTCATTTGGCGAAATTCACACACAAACCATTAAATAAACCATAAATAAAAATTAAACCATTAAATAAACCAAATAAACCATTAAATCTCCTTGGTGCCATCCATGGTAAAATCCAATTAATAGAATTATTAAGAAAAATAAAAGTAATAATCATTTTTTAGGATTGATATTCTGATTCAAATAATTAATTTTGAATAATTTGATTTGATATTGAGCTAACTTTTGTCTTTCCTTTCCTAGGAAGTCTTCGTACATAATCCTAGTAAGGATCCAAAATGTTGGTACCTGAACGAAAATATCTCAATAATTGAAATGTTGATAGAAATTGTTAAAATTTTGATAGTTATCGACCACAGAGTAATTGAAGTTGACAAATATAAGAGGCAAATTTAACAATAAG
Source organism: Othius punctulatus (assembly GCA_951805005.1). NCBI lineage: Eukaryota > Metazoa > Arthropoda > Insecta > Coleoptera > Staphylinidae > Othius > Othius punctulatus. The sequence goes on along the minus strand of OX638139.1, from coordinate 4,335,166 downwards.
CATTGAAAATATTACATCAAATGAGATTTGGAAATCACTACTGTAATCTTTGAAATTTGACAGATGAAATTTGATTTGATAGTAATAATTGACAAAATGGAGAGTAAGCACTGAAAATAAAAACATAATAATTACAAGAATAAGCGCTTATCAATTACAGGATAATCTTCAACTGAATACAGTTCTGATCTGATGAGTACTCGGCTAATTTCTGTCTTGGAAACTTTCCTAGGACGTTTTCGTACATAATCCCAGTAAAGATCCAAAATGTTGGTACCTGAACGAAATATTTTTCAAAATTTTACTTCCTAAACATAATCCTAGTAAAGATCCAACATTTTTAAGCCTGAACGAAATGTTTTGCAAAATTTGAAATCCTAAACATAAATAAACATGAATACAGTTTAGATCTGATGTGTACTCGGCTAATTTTTGTCTTGGCAACTTTCATAGGAAGTTTTCGTACATAATCCCAGTAAAGATCCTAAATGTTGGTACTTGAACGAAATATTTTTCAAAATTTGACTTCCTAAACATAACCCTAGTAAAGATTAAACATTTTTAAGCCTGAATGAAATGTTTTGCAAAGTTTTCAATCCTAAACATAAATAGACATGAATACAGTTTAGATCTGATCAGTACTCGGCTAATTTTTGTCTTGGAAACTTTCATAGGAAGTTTTCGTACATAATCTTAGTAAAGATCCAACATGTTGGTACCTGAGCGAAATATTTTTCAAAATTTGACTTCCCAAACATAATCGTAGTAAAGATCCAATATTTTTAAGCCTGAATGAAATGTTTTGCAAAATTTGAAATCCTAGTTAGAAGAACAGTTTAGATTTGATCAGTACTCGGCTAATTTTTGTCTTGGAAACTTTCCTTGGAAGTTTTAGTACATAATCCCATTAAAGATCCAAAATGTTGGTACCTGAACGAAATATTTTTCAAAATTTGACTTGCAAACATAATCCTAGTAAAGATCCAATATTTTTAAGCCTGCACGAAATGTTTTGCAAAATTTGAAATCCTAAACATTAATAAACATGAATGCAGTTTAGATCTGATCAGGACTCGGCTAATTTTTGTCTTGGAAACTTTCCTATGAAGTTTTCGTACATAATCCCAGAAAAGATCTAAAATGTTGGTACCTGAACGAAATATTTTTCAAAATTTGACTTCCTAAACATAATGCTAGTAAAGATCCAACATTTTTAAGTCTGAACGAAATGTTTAGCAAACTTTGAAATCCTAAACATAAATAAACATGAATACAGTTTAGATTTGATCAGTACTCGGCTAATTTCTGTCTTGGAAACGTTCATAGGAAGTTTTCGTACATAAGCTTAGTTAAGATCCAAAATGTTGGTACATGAACGAAATATTTTTCAAAATTTGACTTCCTAAACATAATCCTAGTAAAGATCCAATATTTTTAAGTCTGAACGAAATGTTTTGCAAAATTTGAAATCCTAAACATAAATAAAAATGAATACAGGTTAGATCTGATCAGTACTCAGCTAATTTTTATGTTGTAAACTTTCCTAGGAAATTTTTGTACATAATCCCAGTAAAGATCCAAAATGTTGGTACCTGAACGAAATATTTTTCAAAATTTGACTTCCTAAACATAATCCTAGTAAATATCCAACATATTTAAGCCTGAACGAAATGTTTTGCAAAATTTGAAATCCTAAACATAAATAAACATGAATACAGTTTAGATCTGATCAGTACTCGGCTAATTTTTGTCTTGGAAACTTTCCTAGGACGTTTTCGTACATAATCCCAGTAAAGATCCAAAATGTAGGTACCTGAACGAAATATTTTTCAAAATTTGACTTCCTAAACATAATCCTAGTGAAGATCCAATATTTTTAAATCTGAACGAAATGTTTTTCAAAATTTAAAATCCTAAACATAAATAAACATGAATACAGTTTAGATCTGATCAGTACTCGGCTAATTTTTGTCTTGGATACTTTCATAGGAACTTTTCGTACATAATCCTAGTAAAGATCCAAAATGTTGGTACCTGAACGAAATATTTTTCAAAATTTGACTTCCTAAACATAATCCTAGTAAAGATCCAACATTATTAAGCCTGAACGAAATGTTTTGCAAAATTTGAAATCCTAGTTAGAAGAACAGTTTATATCTGATCAGTACTCGGCTAATTTTTGTCTTGGTAACTTTCATAGGAAGTTTTCGTACATAATCCTAGTAAAGATCCAATATCTTTGTACCTGAACAAAGTATTTTTCAAAATTTGACTCCCTAAACATGATCCTAGTAAAGATCCAACATTTTAGAAGCCTGAACGAAATGTTTTGCAAAATTTGAAATCCTAAACATTAATAAACATGAATGCAGTTTAGATCTGATCAGTACTCGGCTAATTTTTGTCTTGGAAACTTTCCTATGAAGTTTTCGTACATAATACCAGAAAAGATCTAAAATGTTGGTACCTGAGCGAAATATTTTTCAATATTTGACTTCCTAAACATAATCCTAGTAAATATCCAACATATTTAAGCCTGAACGAAATGTTTTAGCAAAATTTGAAATCCCATAAATAAACATGAATACAGTTTATATCTGATCAGTACTCGGCTAATTTTTGTCTTGGAAACTTTCCTAGGAAGTTTTCGTACATAATCCCAGTAAAGATCCAACATGTTGGTACCTGAACGAAATAGTTTTCAAAATTTGATTTCCTAAACATAATCCTAGTAAAGATCCAACATTTTTAAGCCTGAACGAAATGTTTTGCAAAATTTGAAATCCTAAACATAAATAAACATGAATACAGTTTAGATCTGATCAGTACTTGGCTAATTTTTGTCTTGGAAACTTTCATAGGAAGTTTTCGTACATAATCTTAGTAAAGATCCAAAATCTTGGTGCCTGAACGAAATATTTTTCAAAATTTGACTTCCTAAACATAATCCTAGTAAAGATCCAACATTTTTAAGCCTGAACGAAATGTTTTGAAAAATTTGAAATCCTAAATATAAATAAACATGAATACAGTTTAGATCTGATCAGTGCTCGGCTAATTTTTGTCTTGGAAACTTTCCTAAGAAATTTTCGTACATAATCCTAGTACAGATTCAAAATGTTGGTACCTGAACGAAATATTTTTCAAAATTTGATTTCCTAAACAAAATTCTAGTAAAGATCCAACATCTTTAAGCCTGAACGAAATGTTTTAGCTAAATTTGAAATCCCATAAATAAACATGAATACAGTTTAGATCTGATTAGTACTAGGCTAATTTTTGTTTTGGAAACTTTTATAGGAAGTTTTCGTACATAATCCTAGTACAGATTCAAAATGTTGGTACCTGAACGAAATAATTTTCAAAATTTGATTTCCTAAACAAAATTCTAGTAAAGATCCAACATCTTTAAGCCTGAACGAAATGTTTTGCAAAATTTGAAATCCTAGTTAGAAGAACAGTTTAGATTTGATCAGTACTCGGCTAATTTTTGTCTTGGAAACTTTCCTGGGAGGTTTTCGTACATAATCCTAGTAAAGATCCAAAATGTTGGTACCTGAGCGAAATATTTTTCAAAATTTGACTTCCTAAACATAATCGTAGTAAATCCAACATATTTAAGCCTGAACGAAATGTTTTGCAAAATTTTAAATCCTAAACATAAATATACATGAATACAGTTTAGATCTGATCAGTACTCGGCTAATTTTTGTCTAGGAAACTTTCCTAGGAAGTTTTCGTACATAATCCCAGTAAAGATCCAAAATCTTGGTACGTGAACGAAATATTTTTCAAAATTTGACATAATCCTAGTAAAGATCCAACATTTTTAAGTCTGAACGAAATGTTTTGCAAAATTTGAAATCCTAAACATCAATAAACATGAATACAGTTTTGAACAGATTAGTACTCGGCTAATTTTTGTCTTGGAAACTTTCCTAGGAAGTTTTCATACATAATCCAAGTAAAGATCCAAAATGTTGGTACCTGAACGATATATGTTTCAAAATTTGACTTCCTAAACACAATCCTAGTAAATATCCAACATTTTTATGCCTGAACGAAATGTTTTGCAAAATTTGAAATCCTTGTTAGAAGAACAGTTTAGATTTGATCAGTACTCGGCTAATTTTTGTCTTGGAAACTTTCATAGGAAGTTTTCGTACATAATCCCAGTAAAGATCCAAAATGTTGGTACCTGAATGATATATTTTTCAAAATTTGGCTTCCTAAACATAACCCTAGTAAAGATCCAACATTTTTAAACCTGAATGAAATGTTTGGCAAAATTTGATATCCTAAACATAATTCTAATAAAGATAACAAATTTTGGAACATGAACGAAATGTTTTGAAAAATTGAATTCCTAATCATAATCCTAATAAAGTCTAAAAATTGTATCAGGTTGAAGTATTTGAGGGTGTTGGCAGATCAATTATAGAAAGTGTTTGCAAATTTTTAATATAGCTAATTCGAAAGGGTTTTCGTTGCTGTCGTGGCCAATGTAGGTACGATTTATGTACCATTGGTTAACGTTAAACAATCTTTTACTAAGATTCGTTTCTCATGACTTTCATGTATAGGTTTTTGGTTTTCATGGTTTTTCATTCCATGTTTTCAACTCGGATTAGATTGATTTGCCTCGTATTTTGAACAAACACAGAACTCGCATTGCAAAATTTTCAGCAAATTTATTCTGCTCTTCGCTGAGACAAGAACTCGGTGTCTCATGGGGCGAGAGTCTCTCGAGGCCAATTTGTGCACGATTCATCTGCAAATTTTTAGTGGAACCCGAACAAAGCATGCAATCTCTGCCCCATCTATCACCTCGCGTTCCAAGTAATGGCCAGTTGGCCCCAAGCAGTTAGCGACCGTTAACACCTCAATTCGCGATCGAACAATTGAAGAGCGCTCACGAAGGCGCCCTTCCCCTGAGGAGCGCTCTTGGGCGAGGATGCACAAAGAGCTTCGGTGTTGCAATGCTCTGCACGGAGCGCCTAGCACCAGCCAAAGGTCTCCGTGCGACATTTAACGGCGGCGGCTCAAATATCGATTAGAGAGATGTGACAAAGAGCCCGCGACCCCCTTGACCCGATCGCCTTTTGTTTCAGAAGTCGAAGGCCGCGACTTTTACCACCGGCACATCTTCAGCAATGTGTATGATAATGCATGGCTTCGGCTGATGTGCATATTTCGATAAACCGAAATCTACCTAATACGAATTCTAACAGAATTCGAACAGAATTCTAAGAGCATTTGTTTCTCACATGGCTTTCATGGATAGGTCTTTGGTTTTTATGGCCTACTCGAATTAGATTGAGTAGGCTCCTATTTTTTGATCGAGAAGCAGAAAACACATTTCAAACAATCTAGAAGAATAAAGAATTCCAAAGAAAAAATTCTGGAAGAATAAAGAATTCCAAAGAAAACAAATCTGGAAAAATAAAGAATTCCAAAGAACAAATTTCTGGAAGAACAAAGAATTAAAAAAAACTGGAATAAGAATTCCAAAGAAAAAAATTCTGGAAAAATAAAGAATTCCAAAGAAAACAAAATCTGGAAGAATAAAAACCTCCGAAGAACAAAATTCTGGAAGAATGAAGAATTCCAAAAAAATCTGGATTAAAGAATTCCAAAGAAAAAAATTCTGGAAGAATAAACAATTCCAAAGAAAATAATTCTGGAAGAATAAAGCAACACCAATGAAAACAAAATTCATTGGATAAGAGCATACACGTTCGGGTGCTGTCGTTAAGTATTCGTGCCTCCTAAATGAATCCACAGGTGGATTCAAATCTCGAAATTTAGAATAGAAAGAAAAGTCTCAATACAACAATTCCAAAAGAAATTAATTCTGGAAGAATAAAGCAACACCAATGAAAACAAAATTCATTGGATAAGAGCATACACGTTTGGGTGCTGTCGTTAAGTATTCGTGCCTCCTAAATAAATCCACAGGCGGATTCAAATCTCGAAATTTAGAATAGAAAGAAAACTCTCAATACAAAAATTAGAATCTACAATAACAAACACATCATCTACATATCTAAGCCTTGATCATCTTGAATATGTTAAATTATTAAAACATTGCACAGATAAAAATTGAAACCTTTTCGAAACAATTCATATGAAAAAATTTCTACTGGTACCTATGCCTATACCTATAACGCATATATGTATGCCAATCGTCCCAACAGAAATCGCGTGAGCGACATCGAAATTGAGTCTGCTCCAATTGCAGAAACCCGCCCAGAATATTGCAAAGCACCTATTTCGCAATTCCCATCTCTTCTCGTGTGCAGCCTTGCCCGTGTTCCACGTGAACTTTGTGCCTCCTGTGAGAACATGTCCCGTTAACTGCGACCTTGACTTCAAAGCGGGAACGGAAAAAATGGGGGGGGCCGCGCCCGAAACCGTGGCTGAGAGACAATGAGAGCATAAATTTGACGTAACTTCGTTACGTTCGCATTGTCTCGATTCGTGCGAGAGGGAGACAGAGTTCACTTTCTTCCAAGAGTGTTGAGGTGTCGTAGCTCTCACCCAACACGTACTAAAATACCATCGGTAATGCAGTACGAGCCACAACATTAAATCGAATTCGAGGGGAAAAGGCCATCTAATAATAAAGATTAGATAAAATCGTTATAGTTTATCTAATAATAAAGATGATAAGTGCAGAACAAAAGTCTAAAACTGTTGTTTTTACTTTTATTATTATTATTAAAATTATTATTATGAAATTAAATTAATTGTTCACGATTTAACACGATTTGACGATTTAAATTCCTACGTGCAACATATGAAATGTAGGCGAATTATTTGTATAGATTGTCATATAGACGAATCAGTAGCAGAAGTAGTAATTCTAACTAAATGTTCAAAAATTCCAAAATTCTATTATTTTTTTGGTAGAAAAAAAAAAACAATTTTGTTCATATTTTGCTTCTGACCATATTTATTACGAAATAAAAAAAAATCTTTAATGAATTTAACAAATAATAAGAAGAAAAGAACAAATTTCGCATAAGCGAAGTTTCAAAATAAATAAATGAGTTAGTTCTATTTTCAATGAAAGAATCATTAAATAAACAAGCAGTTTAAAAAAGCGAAATTTAAAATATCAATTTGTTCTTTTGCATTTATACAAAGTAATCAGTAATCGAAGTGATAATAGCTGCATAATTCCGTTTACGGATATACAAGGTGATTCAAAATGTATGGTCCACACTTAAGAGTGTGATGTGGGATGCTATACGAAGCAAAACATGTTAATAAATCTTATTTCTTATTTCCAACCCTTATCTAGTTACAGAAGATTTATTTGTTTTTATCATGTTTTGTTAAATCAAGACATAATAAAAAATTAGTCAAACAAATGCTGATTTGTCAAATTTAATTAAATATTATTGAAATCTGCCAAATTTATAATTATAGTTGTCCAAATCCGTTAAATTTTTAACAAATTTCTAAATGGGCACAATTCCCTTTTACGGATATACAAGGTGAATGAAAATGTATGGTCCAAACTTAAGGGTGTGATATGGGATGCTATCCAAAATAAAAATGTTTTTTATCATGTTCTGTTAAATCAAATCATTATAAAAAAAATAGTCAAACAAATTCTAATTTGTTATGACGAAATTGACATTTTAATATCACCAATTGCACCTAAATGTTTGGACCCCACCCCTTGAATCACCCTGTATGTCAAATTTAATTAAATAATATTGAAATCAGCCAAATTTACAGTTATAGTTGTCCAAATCTGTTAAATTTTTAACAGATTTCCAAATGGGTACAATTCCCGACTGTGGCATTCAAAATCGATAAAATTCAAAGCTTCTGCTCTGAAAATCTGCCAATTTTTCAATAGATACTGCCCGAATCTGTTAAATTTTGTCAATTTTTAATATCCCAGTTTTAAAATGTATACATCTATCAGATTTTCAAGTGCAATAGTTCATATGCGTCAAATTCTCAATTAAAACTGTCAACATATGTCAAATTCTTAGCTTCATCTGTAAAAACCCGTAATTTTTGTAATAAATACTGAAAAAAATTGGTCTATTTTTGATGTCCCAGTGCAATAATGTAAAAAGCTATCAGATCGCACATTGAAAACAACAGTGACACTACATAAAATTCAACATTTTTCAGCAGTGTTAAGTTTGCTGTTTTTTTTTGTCATAAAAAGATATATCCCAAAATTTTTAGAAATTTAGCATTTTAATTTTTTAGTTCTCAATTAAAACCGTTGAAACCTGTCAAATGTTTTAATTGCAACTGCCAAAATATGTCAAAATCTTAGCTTCACCTGTGAAAACCCCTCATTTTTGTAATAAATACTGAAAAAAATGGTTTATTTTTAATGTCCCAGTGCAATAATGTAAAAAGCTATAAAACTATATAAACTTTAACAGTTTTCAGTAGTGTTAAGTTTTGCTGATTTTTTTTGTCATAAAAAATATATATACCAAAAATTTGATACAATTTAGCATTTTCATTCTTTAATTCTCAACTAAAACCGTCGAAATCTGTCAAATTTTTTAATTGCAACTGTCAAAATATGTCAAATTCTTAGCTTCAGCTGTGAAAATATGTCAATTTTTCAATAGGTACTGCCGAATGGGTTAAATTTTGTCAATTTTTGATATCCCAGTTTTAAAATGTATACAAATGTATATAAATGTTAAATGTATATCTATCAGATTTTTAAGTGCAACAGTTCACAATCAACAGTTCACAGTTCACAGTCAACACTTCACAGAATATGACAATGCGTCAAATTCTTACTTGAAACTGTCAAAATATGTCAAATTCTAAGCTTCACCTGTGAAACCCTGCCATTTTTGTAATAAATACTGAAAAAACGTCTATTTTTGATGTCCCAGAACAAAAATGTAAAAAGCTATCAGATCGCACGTTGAAAACAACAGTGAGACTACATAAAATTTAACATTTTTCAGTAGTGTTAAGTTTTGCTGATTTTTTTTTATCATAAAAAGATTATATCTCAAAAATTTGATACAATTTAGCATTTTCATTTTTCAATTCTCAATTAAAACCGTCGAAATCTGTCAATGTTTTTATAGACACTACAAAATGTGTCTATTTTTGATATCCCAGTTTTAAAATGTATATATCTATCAGATTTTTAAGTGCATCAGTTCACATACGTCAAATTCTCAATTGAAACTATCAAAATATGTCAAATTCTTAGCTTCACCTGTGAAAACCCGTAATTTTTGTAATAAATACTGAAAAAATTGTCTATTATTGATGTCCCAGTGCAATAATGTAAAAAGCTATCAGATCGCACGTTAAAAACAACAGTGACACTATATAAAATTTAACATTTTTCAGTAGTGTTAAGTTTTGCTGATTTTTTTTGTCGTAAAAAGATATATCCCAAAAATTTGATACAATTTAGCATTTTCATTTTTTAATTCTCAATGAAAACCGTCGAAATCTGCCAATTTGTTTAATTGCAACTGTCAAAATATGTAAAATTCTTAGCTTCAGCTGTGAAAATCCGTTAAAAAATATAATAGACAGTGCCTGAATCTGCTAAATTTTGTCAATTTTTGATATCCCAATTTTAAAATGTATACATCCATCATATTTTTAAGTGCAAAAGTTCACACACGTCAAATTCTCAATTGAAAGTGTCAAAATATGTCAAATTCCTTGTTTCGCCTGTGAAAACCCGTCATTTTTGAAAAAAAAAACTGAAAAAAAATTGTCTATGTCTGATGTCCCAGTGCAATAATGTAAAAAGCTATCAGATCGGACGTTGAAAATAACAATGACACTACATAAAATTTCACATATTACAGAAGTGTTAAATTTTGCTGATTTGTTTGTCATAAAAAGATATATCCTAAAAAACCGTCGAAATCTGTCAATTTTTTTAATTGCAACTGTCAAAATATATCAAATTCTTAGCTTCACCTGTGAAAACCCGTAATTTTTGTAATAAATACTGAAAAAAATTGGTTTATTTTTGATGTCCTAGTTCAATAATGTAGAAAGCTATCAGATCGCACGTTGAAACCAATAGTGACACTACACAAAAATAACATTTTTCAGTAGTGTTAAGTTTTGCTGATTTTTTTTGTCATAAAAAGATATATCCCAAAAATTTGATACAATTTAGCATTTTCATTCTTTAATTCTCAATTAAAACCGTCGAAATCTGTCAAATTTTTTGATTGCAACTGTCAAAATATGTCAAATTCTTAGCTTCAGCTGTGAAAATCTGTCAATTTTTCAATAGATACTGCCTGAATCTGTTAAATTTTGTCAATTTTTGATACCCCTGTTTTAAAATGTATACATCTATCAGATTTTTAAGTGCAACAGTTCACATGCGCCAAATTCTCAATTGAAACTGTCAAAATATGTCAAATTCTTAGCTTCAGCTGTGAAAATCTGTCAGTTTTTCAATAGATACTGCCCGAATCTGTTAAATTTTGCCAATTTTTGATATCTCAGTATAAAATATAAACATCTATCAGATTTTTAAGTGCAGTTCACATACGTAACATTCGCAACTAAAACCGTCGAAATTTGTCAAATTTTTAATTGCAAGGGTCAAAATATGTCAAATTATTAGCTTCAGCTGTGAAAACCTGTCAATTTTTTAATAGATACTGCCAAATTTAGTCTATTTTTGATGTCCCAGTGCAAACATGTAAAAAGCTATCAGATCGCACGTTGAAAATAACAGTGACACTACACAAAAATTAACATTTTTCAGTAGAATGTGTTAAGTTTGGCTGATATTTTTTTGTCATAAAAAGATTACCATTAATATACTGCTTATAGCAATGCTATTAATAATATTTTTTGATTGTTTTAATTTATTTGGTAACAATAAGATGAAATATAAAATTATATAAAAACTGTCTTTTAGTAATAACTTTTGTGTAGTGTCACTTTGTCAAATCATATTTTGTCTTCTGTTTATACATTCGGTCACATTGCCAAAATTTGTCTATTTTGTCCCAGTGCAAAAATGTAAAAAGCTATCAGATCGCATGTTGAAACCAACAGTGATACTACACAAAAATTATTATTATTTTTCAGTAATGTTAAAAGATATATCTCAAAAATTTGGTACAATTTAGCATTTTCAATCTAAAATTTCGATAATTATCACCACGTCAGTAACTTAAGATAACCCAAGATATTCACTTATTTAGCGAAGAAGACTGGAGTCGTATTCTACAGTGCCCTGATATATGATGGCGTGGTGATAATAACCTTAAAATTCCCAAAAATTTTGAAATTCCTGGAAAACTCCAGTGCTTATTCAAAATTACATGAATAAATCCCAAAAATTTGATACAATTTGGCATTTTTAGTCTAAAATTTCGATAACTATCACTACTGCCAGTAACTTTCCAGGATATCCACTTATTTAGCGAAGCCGACTGCAGTCGTATTCTGCAGTGCCCTGATATGATATGGCACTGTTTTGGTTATGGGGCCGTTATGGTCACAATACCATAAAACAGCCGAAAATTTTGAAATTCCTAGAAAACTCCAGTGATCATTCAAAATATCATGAATAAACCCCAAAAAATGGTTGCTATTTAGCATTCGAGTCTTAAATTTCGATAATTTTCGATGTAACCAGTGACGTACCTGAAGGGCACTCAGCACAAAAGGACCGTGAAATGAACCGGAATGTCCCTTTGGAATAACGACGGCCACTAGCTTGATGTCGGAGAGTGGGGTGGGTGAAAAGGGGGCTCCACGTAGCCTCTCCAGCTCAACATCGTTATGTAAGCAAATAGGGTCGTTTTAGATAGCACCAGATTTTAGATTTTGACATGAATTTTAATGGGGTTTTTAGAATCTTATAGGGTTTTGAACTATATATTTTTCTATCAATGTAACTAGTGACGTATCTGAAGGGCACTCAGCACAAAAGGGCTGTGAAAAGAACCGGAGTGTCCCTTTGGAATTACGAGGAGGGCCACTAACTCTCGATGTCGGAGAGTGGGGTGGGTGAAAAGGGGGCTCCCCGTAGCCTCTCTAGCTCAACATCGGTATGCAAGCAAATAGGGTCGTTTTACATAGCACCAGATTTTAGATTTTGAGATGAATTTTGATGGGTTTTTTAGAATTTTATATCTAAGAATCCTAGTACACCGTCTCCTATCGAAGGTTCGATCGAAGGTTCATATGGGTACTAAAACTTTATAAACTGCAGCCCCGAAATTTTGGACTATTTTTTTCCTGTTAGGTGGAGTACCTCTATAAGGTTAGATCCAACGAATCAGGATGACGCTCTTGTCCCTACTCTTATCTAACCTCATAGTGGTACCCTACTGTTAGGGTGAGCCCATCGCCATCTATGGGCATTTTGCTCTCGGAAATTTTTGTATCGAAGTGCAGTTAAACCAGCTACGAATATTTCTGTAGAATTGTAAATATGTTGGTATTTTGTCAAAAAAACTGGCTTAGGTCCAGTTGTACAAACGTGGATTATCTTTGATCGTGGTTCAATTTTTAAGGATACCATTGTGTCAATACGTAATCTAGGTAACTGAACCACGGTCAAAGGTACAACGGTACAACATAGGTTTGTACAACTGGCCCTTAGTCTCTCAAGTACGGTTTGTCTTCCCAATTTTCTACCACAATAACTTATTATTTTTCTCTTCGGCAGCATCAATCACCATTTGCGATTCTCGTATCAGCGTCTCTCGCATTCTCGAATCATCCAATTACGTCTCCACATCTCATTAAGCGTTTCGGTGCTGCCGTCGTGTTCCAGTTCGAAATCTCGCAGGCTCTAACGACCAGTTGAGAGGAACATTAATTACCGCAAGGTGTGGCGATCGCCGTGGCCCTAATCGGTACCTCGCACTCCGATGGAGCTGTGTATGGGTTTACCATGTGTGTGTGTGTGCACACACCTATGGCCATCGCCTTCAACAGTAGCCCGATACAAATGCGCTTCTAACGGTACCGTCGCACTTAAATACTTCATGTTATTGCCGCGCCACACCTCCAACCATCCGACCAAGGCGGCTACCCTTTGGTGAGGATGGATCTCGACGTGTAATCGCCGCGGTGCATCGGCTCAATCACTTACGTAAACGCCGCACCAACAGCGGCAGCAGAAGAAAAACGGGCACACCGCTTGCTGGGTGGGTTACCAAGAGTTCCTCGGATGCATAAATTTCGAAGCAAACACCAATGGACTTTAAAGAACTGGAGATGTTTCTCAATTTTACCAGCAAAACCATAAACGTTTCTTGCAAAACAAAAGACAGCAGAACAAATATGTTGCTTCATCCTCTGGCTTATCAAGAACTCCACACCAATGAACAACTTTCACCCCAATTTTAATATTGCCAAAATAACATTCGATCAGTTTCTTAATTTTGGTTTTGTTTCAGATCTAACCAGCTTCAACGCGTTGGCGTCGAAAGGTAAGTCCTGAGTTCTTTGGATACATAAATTTCGAAGCAAATACCAAGGGACTTTAGAAACTGGAGATGTTTCTTGGTTTTACCAGCAAAACCTTGCAAAATGAAAATGATGAAGAACGGGATTGAATCAAGAGAATTTTAAGATCATTGCTTGGGAATGGACCTTGAAGACTTTGCTATCAAATTTACCCCCCCTGTATATAAGCCGTTGAAAACTAGAGTGGTGTAAGTCCACTATTTTAAATTTCAGGTAAGTACAGAAATATACTTGCAGTACCTTGCATATTTTTGGAAGGATCTTTGCATTTTCCGGAATTTTGGTCTGTGGTCAGAATCTCATTCTCAATTTGCTGCCCAACATTTGATTCTTTACTACCAAAGAAAAGCCAAAACCATCTTAGCTTATATGAGCCGTTGAAAACCAAAGTGGTGTTAGTCCGTTTTCTTAAATTTCTGGTAAGTCCAGAAATACTCTTGGAAAGTTGTCCGTTGTAATTTCCTGGACGGATCTTTAGATTTTCCGAAAATTTGGGCTGCATTCAGAATCTTAATCTCAATTTGCTGGCCTACATTTGATTCTTTACTACCAAGGAAGTAGTTAAACTATGGGGATTCTAACGCACCCCCCGCAGAGATTTCGATTAATTTAATCGAACTTTTGATTCGCGAGGAATCGACGGATTCGCAAATAAACGACGTAATTAGAGTAATTGCGGTGTAAGTACCGCGGATAATTGTTGCGATTATCCCATTACCTGCAAATTTCGGCGATTAGACGCGAATCCGTCGATTCCTCGCGAATCAAAAGTTCTATTAAAATGCGGATTAAATTAATCGGAATCTCTGCGGGGGGTGCGTTAGAATCCCCATAGTTTAACTACTCAAGGAAAAGCCAAAATCATCTTAGCTTATATGAGCCGTTGAAAACCAGAGTGGTGTAAGTCCGTTTTTGTTATTTTCTGGTAAGTCCAGAAATATATTTGGGAAGTTGTCCCTTGCAATTTTCTGCAAGGATCTTTACATTTTCCGGAATTTTGGCCAAAATCTGAATCTCAATTTGCTGGCCAACTTGATTATTTACTACCAAAGAAATGCCAAAATCTTAGCAACTATAATTTGTTTGTTTTCTTAGCAACATTATTATATAGCTGTGGAAAACTGCTGTAAATATTATTAAATCGTGTTAAGCAAGAACCAAATATAAATGCTGCGTAATAATCGTTCTAGGTATGCGTTTTTAATGGGTCATTGCTGTACTTGTTAATTAATCCTTTGGCGTAATCATCGCCTTGTCGTCTGCGTTTTTCAGCTGGCAGATTTACAGTTAGAGCTGGGAATATAAAGCACGGCATTAGCGGAGTATGCCGATAAATAAGTTGGGAGCCGCCGTTCGCAACTGTAATAAATTACACATTTGGATGTCCGAGCGCTGGGCGTGAGGCGATTTCATTAAAGCGCGTTTTAAATATTGAGCATGTTATAACAGTGATTGAGTGGAGAGATTAGCAGCGTGTGTGGATTAGACGTGTAATTTTCCTGCGCAGTCCATTAGCTCCCGGAATAAAACGATAAGCGTAAAAACGAGCAGCAAATGTGTAATTGTTTTTGTTAATTCGAGGCGATTACAAGACACCGGTCTCGGGTTCGAATGCCACTGCAAGTCTGGTTTTAATTAGCAACGGTACTCCTGTGTAGCGTAGTAAATTAAGGAGTATTGAGTTAAGGCACCGACCACAGTAAATTAAGGAGTATTGAGTTAAGGCACCAACCAATAAATTACGACCTTATATTGTACCTGACTTGCCCAATCAACAATGTATGTTACTTTTAAGGATGAATAAACAGAACTGAACTGAACTGAACTAAGTTACTAAAAATTGCTTTCGATTGAAGGATCCTTATGTACTTATACATTTACGATTCAAAAATATGTAGAAGAAGCAGAAGACGAAAAAGAAATAATTAGAATAATGAGTTAAGAATTAATTCTTCTTCTACTTCTACTTCTTCTACTTCGTCTTCTTAAGAAATGCAGGATCGTCGAATACACTATATTTTGCAAAGGGATCTTTTGTACGTACTTATAAATTTCCGATTCAAGAAGATGTAGAAAACGGAGAAGAAGGAAAATAAACAATTAGCTTTAACTTATTCTTATTTTTCTTCTTCTTCTTCTACATGTCTTATTATGAAGTTTCCCAATAGATTTCTTAAGAAATTTCCCAAGAGATTTCTTCTTAAAAAATTTCCCAAAAGATGTCTCAAGAAAATTTCCTAAGAGCATTCTTCTTATGAAATGCAAGAGTGTCCAAGGCACTAGATTCTGCTAAGAATTCTTATCTACTTGTAAATTTCAGATCGAAATCCGATTGAAGGAAAATGCGACGAAGGAGAAGAAACAATTCGTTTTTCCTTCTACTTTTCTTCTTAAGAAATTTCCTAAGAGATTTCTTCTTAAGAAATTCCCAAGAGATTTCCTATTAAGAAATTTCCTAAGAGATTACTTCTTAAGAAATTTCCTAGGAGACGTTTTAAAAAAAATACAACAATCATTGAAATATTGACGGTAATCCAGCATAATTAATAAAATTTTGACAGAATAATTGAAAATTTGTGAGAATTAATTTAAACAATACAGTAATTATTGAAATTTTGACAGAATAATAGACACAACTGGCAATAATTAAAAAAATTTCAACAATCATTGATATATTGACTGTAATCCAGCATAATTATTAAAATTCTGACTGAGTATTTGATATTTTATCAGAACAAATTATAATTCTTAGAGAAGTTACTAAAATTTGGTTAGTAACAATTGAAATTTTGGCATAACAGATGAAATTATGACAGAATAATAGAAAATTTGCGAGAATTTATTAAAAATTGCAGTAATCATTGAAATTTTGAATGTAATCCAGCATAAATAATTAAATATTGACAGACCAATTGAAAATTTGTCAGAAAAAAATACAATTTTTACAGAAATCACTGAAATTTTGACAGTAAGAAGTGAAATTTTGGCATAATAGATGAAATTTTGATAGAATAACTGCAAATTTATGAGTATGAATTAAAAAAATACAGTAATCATTAAAATTCGGACAGAATAATAGACGAAAATTTGAAAAATTGAAAATTTTACAACAATTATTGTAATATTGACTCTAATCCAGCATTATTAATAAACATTTGACTGAGTAAATGAAAATTTGTCAGAAAAAATTACAATTTTTACAGAAATCACTGGAATTTTAATAGTTACAAATGAAATATTTGTATAACAGATAAAATTTTGACAGAATAATAGGCGAAAATGGCAACAATTGTAAATGTTACAAATATCATTGAAATATTGAATGTAATTCAGCATAATTAATAAAATTTTGATAGAGTAGTTGAAAATTTGTCAGAAAAATTACAATTTTTACAGAAGTCACTGAAAATTTGACACTAACAATTGAAATCTTAGCATAACAAATGAAATTTTGACAGAATATTTGAAAGCTTGTGAGAATTAATTAAAAAAATATATAGTAATCATTCAAATCTTGATAGAATAATAGACCAAAATGGCAAAAATTGAAAATTTTACAAGAATCATTGTGATATTGACTGTAATCCATCATAATTAATAAAATTGTGATACAGTAATTGAAATATGTCAGAAAAAAATACAAGTTTTACAGGAGTCACTACAATGTTTATAGTAACAAACTGAAATTTAAGCATAGCAGATGAAATTTTGACAAAATAATTGAAAATTTGTGAGAATTAATCAAAATAAAATACAGTAATAAATAAAATTGTCAGAATAATAAACAAAAATGATAAAAATTTCAAATTTTGCAATAAATCGTAAAAATATTGACAGTAATCCAGCATGATTAATAAAATTTTGACAGAGTAATTGAAAATTTGTCAGAAGAAAGTACAATTTTTACAGAAGTCACTGAAATTTTGAAAGTAACAAATTTTTACAGAAGTCACTGTACTTTTGACAGTATCAATTGAAAATTTGGCATAACAGATGAGATTTTGATAAAATAACTGAAAATTTGTGAGAATGAATTAAAAAAATACAGGAATCATTGATATTTTGACAGAATACTAAGCGAAAATGCCAAAAAATTAACAACAATTATATAAACATGGACTGTAATCCAATATAATTAATGAAATTTTGACAGAGTAATTGAAAATTTGTCAAAAAAAATACAATTTTTACAAAAGTCACTGAAAATTTGACAGCAACAATTGAAATTTTAGCATAACAGATGAAATTTTGACACAATAATTGAAAATTTGAGCAGTCATTGAAATTTTAACAGAATAATAGAAATTTGCAAGTATCAATCATCAATCATACCAATCATTGAAATATTGACCGCTATCCAGCATAGTTAATGAAAATTTGAAATAATACTATTAAATGCAATTTCAAAAAATTGACATGATAAATGAAACTTTTATTGCTTTTATTCAAAATTTGACAGTAGTTGTTGACAATACTGGATTTTTTTTACAGCAAACTTTGAAACTTTAAAATTACCCATTGCAACGGTTTACATTATTGAAAAAACCATTGAAATGACGGTAATAAGTGAAATTTTGACATAATGAATAAAATGTTAAGAGCATAATTGAAAATATAACAGAAATATCTATAAAAAAAATCAGTAATAATTGAAATTTTGAAAGATAGGTAATAATAAAATGTTTGCCATAATAAATGATAGTTTGACATAACATTTTAAAATTTGTTAGAAATAATTGAAATTATTAGCAAACAATTTAAAATTTACAATAATCATTTAGTGCAATTTCAAAAAATTGACATGATAAATGAAACTTTTATCGCTTTTATTCAAAATTTGACAGTAGTTATTGACAATACTGGATTTTTTTTACAGCAAACTTTGAAACTTTAAAATTACCCATTGCAACGGTTTGCATTAGTCAGTAAGAGTATTAAGTAAGTATTGAGTAAGTATTAAGCGTTAAGTAATAAGTACTAAGTAAGTATTAAGTAAGAGTATTAGGAGTATTAAGTAAGGAGAGTATTAGTAGTAACAAAAATAAGTAAGAGTAACCATTGCAATGGTTGACAGAAAAATTCAAAATATGACTGATTAAATCATTGGAATTTCTAGTTATTATTGATTAATGATTATTTAGAGAATACTTTAAATGTTGTCAGTAATCATTGAATGAACTAGTATCCGCGAAATCTATTTCCATTGCATATTAATTATTAATTAATATCGGCTGGTTAAAGTTAATACAAAATTGTACAACTTTTACATCAAGTTATATAATTACTTATTAATTAATAATTAATAATTAATCGTCGGTTACTTTCTATTAAAATAGTTGTAATTTGTGAGTAATCATTGTAATTTTAACCGAATAATAAAAATTGACACATTTGAAATTTTACAGTAATCACTGAAATATTTATAGTAATAATTGATATACAGTAAAATAAGTAATGATATTGTAATACTAGTGATTGTAAAATCTAAGTATTTTTTAATGATTTGTCATATTTACCATAATGGTATAATATATACCTAAGTATATATAATATATACTTGGCATATACTAATTTTCATATTAATGCCAAAATAGTGACAATTTTTCAGTGATATAGTCACTTTGGCGATTTTTCAGTACCAGATATTGAAAAATGTTTAATAAGTTTTAAGAATCCGTGATAATAACAGTTATATACTTTTGTTAGCATTTTATCCATTTCACCAGATATTTTTGATTATTTTTTTGTTATTTGTTGAAGTACTTTCTGGTATCTTCTAGTATTTATTTATTTATGTTTCCCTACTAGTTTCATCGAAATATTCAGCCATCATCAGGGGTTTATGTAAATTAATTTTGTTAATATTTATCATAGTATTTATCGCCCTAGTGCGATACTGGTACTTTATCGTTCTAGTGCAATAAAGTACCATTATCGAAATATCTGTAGTTTTTCAGTAACAATTATATTTTTTCATTTATAGTAAAATAGTGGTGTTTTTTAAGTATTGTGAAAATCCATTCAGCATTAATCATATTTTCAAATTAATGCCAACATATTAACTATATTTAATTATCTGTGATATTGTCTCTTTGGCAATTTTTCAGTAACAAATATTTTGATTTCTTTATTGCATCGCATTGCATTGTTTAAGAATTAGTGATAATAACAGTTATATATATATATATATCATAGTGATCATAAAATGTTTATAGTTTTTCAGTAACAATGACATTTTTTGTTTGTTAGTGAAATAGTTATGTTTTTCTGGTATTGCAAAATTTTCTTCAGCATTAATCATATTTTCAAATGAATGCCAAAATATGGACAATTTTCATTAACAGTGATATTGTACTTTCGTAACTTTTCAGTAGATAACAATGATATTTTTTTATTTATCTAAAATATTGGTGTTTTTCAAGTATAGCGAAAAAATATACTTTTTAAGAATCTGTTGCAAAATATTTTGTACACATTGCCTCGGTATTATACTTCTCGTCCGCGCCATTGTGGAGAAATTGGCGTTGTCATGAGCCTCTCGCGCCGCTCATTACCGAAGCAAATTGCAGATTTCCTTTATGAACTATTAACAGTTCCACTTGTGCGAATGCGCGACGTTTGCGCAACTCAAAGGTTAATTAATACAAATTGTCGCCCGGGAAAAATGGCGGTAATCTGTGCGACTGGCTAATTAGCGCAGGAATTTTCACGTTAATGCGTCTGCAAGTTCCGCACGTAACCATTCTAGCTACAATAGCACATGCAATTTAGCCGTCTGCCGATATAAGTCAACATCAGCAGCGGGACGAAGGAAAATTGTTACAATTCAGAAGTGGGATTTGTAAGTGATTACTGATTATAGAAAATTAAATTAAACAAACACTTTTCTTTGTTTATATCACACTGTTTTATTAAATTAGTGACTATAGTTTCTTTCACGTTCTGTTCATTATCAAACTTAGTGTTTGACTCTAAGAAAGTCATCAGGGAAAACCTTCAAATACAAAGTGTGCAAAAATTAATACAGATACGACAAGTAGGAAGGTTCGGGCACCTGATAAGAATGCCAGAAGACAGACAAACAAAAATAGTATGGACTTCAACAGACGAAAAGAAAACGAAGGAAAGAGGAAAAGATGGGAAAACAGCATAGAAGAGATCCTAACAAGAAACGACGTCGTTCTTATTTTGTCTGTCATCTTTTTAATTGTGAAGATATGGTCTTGTGTTGAATGTCCTTTCATGAATCCACTTTGTGACTTTTCCATTGTTTTTTCAATTTCCTTTCTTAGTTTGTTCTCTAGTATTGATTCATACAATTTTTGATTCGTGAATGAAAAACGTCTGCATTTCTCTCTCAATGTCATCAGTTGTAACAGGTCAATCATCCCATCGTTTTCGATTTCTTCATTTGCATTGCACTCTCTGGAAGTTGCACGCTTCGGATTTTCCCATGCCCCGTTTCGCGATCCTGCGCTTGAAGCCGGACGTTAACAATGGTCATAACCCTCCCCCTTGCGAAACCGGCGGTTCGGAAAATTTGTTGCTTCGGCTGGACGGGCGATTACCGCCTCGTGGTCTATCATTACGCTGAGTCGCCATTCTTCGGAATCACGGTAGTCGAAGGGAAAGTGTGTGCAGGACCTGAGCCTTCCTGGAAGCCTCCTCGCGATAACCACTGTGATGCACGCTCCAGGTAATTGTTTTCGTGAAGACCATTGCGAATTAATTGACGACAATCTCGGGAATCGCTTGCATCTTCGTCTGGCGAGAGCGATTGTGGGTGTGAGCCAGAATTCCGCGCTGATGCATAGGGGGAAGGCTGTCGAGAGTTTGATGCCCCGAGAGCAAACGCTTGAAAATCCCACTTCTGAATTGTAATAATTTCGTCTGATACAGCTATTAATTTAAATATTCTTTCTCTGTATCTTATGAGTGAGATACTAATCACTTGCAAATCCCACTTCTGAATTGTAATGATTTAGTAGTTACAGTAATAGCTGTGATACAGCTAGTCTTTAAATATGTTTTCACTTACAAATCCCACTTCTGAATTGTAGTGATTTAGGGTGATAGAGTTGTAACGCTCCGATATTATTTTATTATATTTATTTTATTATTCGTCGTTTTTATCGTGAAATTATTATATAATTTCTTGATTATTTTGGTTCGTGATTTATTATATAATGTTTTAATTATTTTTGGCTCGTGATTTGTTATATAATGTTTTAATTATTTTTGGCTCGTGATTTGTGATCGTATTTAGTACTTACACGTCATGACGATTAATTTAACTACCGTGATTACTCTTAAGGTACTTTGCTATTGGTAATGTGTTAATTAACGTACACTAATAATGGATTAATACAAGAAAGCACCAATTTAAGGATTTGTTTTGTTTATTTAATAATAGACCCGCTGAAATTGTAAGACACAGGGAAATAAAATACTGGTTGATAATGATGTAAATTAATTTATATAATTGTAACATACAGGAAAATAAAACACAGGTTGACGATTATGACATGAATTGATTTATTTTCTAGATTTCGTTGACCTTTTAATGAATTTGTAGATTCTCTTATTTATTCAATTGATAATTTGAAAATGGTTATTTCTACGAAGTTTATTTACGAGAGTTTGTTATACATGCACGTGCTTCTCTTAGACCATCTATTACCATGCTCTTTCACTCCATTCAACTACAGGAAAGTGATATGATCAAAAATAGAACTATTTAAAGATGTTGAAATATCCCCAATAATTCATGAATGATTACTAAAGGTATCTCGCGATCTTCCCGAATTTCATGGTTGTGTCGGTGTCCACACAATAATGTAATTATTGGAGCCCCATTGTTTACGTTGATTGAGGTAAATTAATAATTCTACCCACGACCACAGCAAGCACCAATGTCACAAGTAGTCATCACCGTCAGACATGTTACAAGTTGTGTCAAATAACAGTTCTGCTACCTCAATCGGAAATGTTTATGTAATGTTATAATATATTATTATTAGGAACATTGGAGGTTATTAATAACTTCTCTTGTGATTATACCAAGCCTCATTCTCTCGTTTATCATTTTCCCTGTTTATATGGGGTTTTAATAATTCCACTTATTTCTTGTTTACGATATTTAACCTTAAATTGTCATTATATCTTCAAATTATTGAGATTTAATCCAGCCTATTTTATCTGTACGATTCTAAATTACTCTGCCCAATAATAGGTACGTTATGTGCTTGTTTTATGATTTGAAATAAAGAAACCAGTAATTTTATACATTATGTTTTTAACTTATTAAGATTTTTAATCCAACTTATTTATTTATACAATTATAAATCACTCTGCCCAATAATATGCACGTTATGTGCTCATTTATGATTTAAAATGAAGAAGCCCTCATTTTTATGAATTATTTTGATTTGAATATGATGATGTATGTCGGAGGGTAACACTGAATGCCTTGATTAGTTGTTATAGTTATGGTGAATATAGCCACGTTGGTTTGCGATCGCGGGCGCGATGTATGTTGAGTTTTTATGTTTAAATGTTATGATGCTGACGACGATTTGATTCTAGTGGAGGAGGTGATTCCACAATAACAGGTGTGTGAACGAAGTGCGCGGGTGGGCGTCAATTACACCTGTGATTGCTTCCTCTAGTGATTCGTAAACACGAATAGCGTTCGAGCCGCCTTTGTTTACTGATAGGAATAGGTAATCAGTGTTTGGCTTTTCTAGGTAACTTGTGGTTGGTTAAATCGCATATTCTATTTGTTAACTGTAGTAGTAGTTGTTTCCCATCCCATATGATAAATATATTGAAATTGAATACTAGAATTGACTATTGAGATGGCTGCAATTAAGATCGTATATGCTGACCAATGCAGACCAAACATTAATTTCGAATTTTGACTGAACTAATGTGATTGTAATGGCATTTATTAGCCAAGATCCAATTATTGGACTACCATTCCCGATAAACTGCATCCCCTTTATTGCGATCGATCGTTATTTAATTCTTGCTCAATATTTACCACGACACTAATTTTCAGTGACACATTTTTCTGTGCCTGTGATAAATGCAATTAGTGCACACGACACTTATCTACCGGTTGCATTTAACATTTACCTACCCACGCCTCTTTGTCGTTCAGTGGGCTAGCCTAGGCACTCTGTGTGTGTCACTGCCTCTCGAGCGGAAGAGATTACTATTCAAGGCGATTGATTCAAATGGAGGTTTTTAGGCTCGGTTATCGCTGGATATTATAACAATGCCCAATAACACGCGTCGCACGACACACGCTCGACATACACACATCACGCGAAGAAATCCCGACGTTTCCTCCCACGCACCATCACCATACACACGGCTGAAGTCGCGTTTTCAGTTTCATTCGATTGTGTAACGACTTGTGCGTGCGGATCTTCCAATGGAATATTACTTCGTGCGAAGTGCGAATTTTCAATTTGGCACACTTTAGGTGAGTTATGAACTGTCATGTACCACAACTACAGAGTGTCTTAAATAGAATAGGTTTGCATGGGTATCTTTGTTATTTTGAAAGCTAGAGATCTGGTTAATGGGCAATATCATGCAGTTTTGTATACTGGTTCAGATTATGTTGAAAAGTTTTCAAAAGTCCGAGCAGTTTAGAAATTATTCTAAAAAAACTAAAAATTGCGATTTTCTAAAAGCTACAACTACAGATACGTATAAATAGATGTTTTATTTGTATTTTATTTTACTCTAAGTTTGATAATGATCAGAACGTGATCGAAACTATGGTCACTAATTTTAATAAACAGTGTGATAGAAACAAAGAAAAGTGTTCGTTTTTTATCATTCATTGTTCAAAAACCAAGGAGTGAACTTTTTCAAATAAACACAAAAAACACATAAAAGTTTATAAGACTGTCTTATTGTACGCGCCAAGCCATTATCCTGACGTGAAAACTTTGTGTCGAAAATACTACAACAAAACTACTAGTAGTATTACTACTACTACTACTACTACAACAAAATTACTAGTAGTACTACTAGTAGTACTACTACTACTACTACTACTACTACTACTACTACTACTGCTACTACTACTACTAAAGAACTATTTAACTCTAACTACTACAAAATTCCAAAAATATACTTTAAATATATTTGTAATACCTCTGTGTTATTGACATTTATCAGTACTGTCTGCTTGATCGATATGACAGGCGTAAAGGCCTTGGCCGTTATAATAACGGCCATGGACGTTATTTAAATGACAACGCAAATTTATGAGCAAAAAAGTCTTCATATTCTTTCTCATACCTGCTGCTGCTTTTTTGGGGAAGTAAATCGATTGTGGCAGCATTTGCTTCATTTAGTACATCTTCGGGGATACCACAAAACGAAGAACTTTGCACATCTGACATTATTTTTCTAATTTCACTTTGATTTGTTTGTTTGTATTTGAACCGTTGATGTTGCTATGATATCAAATTGCGTCTGGATAACTAGTTTATTAATTTTGAAATTTAATATTGATAAATTGACCAGTTTTTGTAATTAGGTATTACAAAAAGTATCGAACAACATACGGCCGATATGCAAATAACAGGCTTGGTTGAATATAAACCTCGGCTGCGCTCCGCTCCGCTTCGCTTCGCCTCGGTTTACAAACTTCAACCCGCGCCTGTTATTTGCTACATATCGGCCTAATGGCGTTATATACTATAACAAACGCAAATTCTTATATCGCCATTAAATTCGTTATGTAATTTTTGTGCAACTCTCCTATTCACTTTTCGCGTGCGAGATAATCTCTTGAGAGCGCCATTTATTATTAATTAATTATTGCTAATGATTTTTATGGGCCGTCTCGTTTTGTCCGGCCTGTAGAATGGCGAACGTGTGTCGGGCAGGATTAATCAATGTGCAATATAATTAATGCCGATGATTAATGGTCTTTGGCAACGCGTATCAGTGACACGTGTGTAATTGTTCTTTAATTCGCCGTGAAATTTATTCGTTTTCCATTCGCAGACAATTGTTGGAATGTGACCGTTTCTCACGAATTAACATCCTCGTAAATCAACTGCGGAGTTGCAACAGCAGACGAAGATTGAAAAAAAGTCATGAGATTGCATGCAGGGTCTGCATTGCTATGTGTGCATCAAGGTTTTTCGCTATCAATCCTTTTAATTTTCTCTCACGTCTAGATTTCGTAGGATTTATGATTTATCTGCATCAAGGTTTTTCTCGATCAATCGTCTTTTTGGTGTTCTTTCATATCAAGACAGATTTCGTAGGATTTATGATTTATCTGCATCAAGGTTTTTCTCGATCAATCGTCTTTTTGATTTTCTTTCATATCAACACAGATTTCGTAGGATTTATGATTTATGGTGCATCAAGGTTTTTCTCGATGAATCGTCTTTTTGATTTTCTTTCCTATTAAGACAGATTTCGTAGGATTTATGATTTATGTGCATCAAGGTTTTTCTCGATAAATCGTCTTTTTGATTTTCTTTGATTTGAAGGCAGATTTCGTAGGTTTTATGATTAAGATTAGGATTTCCCAAATTTTTCATTACGTCCTTATAACTTATACTGGTATGTAATTGTTATTTATTTCGTCCTGTGTCAAATTCCAATACTTTACGTCAACAGTTTCAGTCCGGGAAAACTCAAAAAACTGCCTAGTCCGGTAAAGTGACGCTAACAATTGCCAAACATCCGTTGCTAATCATGTTCCGAAAATGTTACTATATTTGCAGTATTTGTTAAATTATTTTGAAATTAATTTCAATGTTTCTTTAAAACAAAATTTGACACAGGACCAGAACCAATAGGTACTTGTGCAATAAGTTAGAAAATGTTTTTTTTCATACTGGGCATGGGATTTTTGATCGAGGCTATAGCCGAGATATCCTTTAGAATTAGCCGAGAAAATGGATTTTCTACGTGTTGCACACATGATTTTTTCTACTAGACTTTGAAAATAAAAAAAATTGGATAATTAAAAAATATATATTTCTAAATTAAATTAAAAAAACTTTATAAATGTCTAATTATCTGTCCATATTTCAAGAAAACAAAACATATTATTATACTAACAGGTGCATGATTTATCCATGCAGCGCTTTTAGAGTTTAAAAGAAACTAGAAAATCCTAGGAAAATTGTTATGAATATTCAAAACCATAAAATATATTATTATTGCATATTGCAAAAACATTATTTATTATTAATATATTTTACAGAAATATTGATAATGGTGTTAATTATATTTCTATTGAAATTTAGTGCTGTTATATAAAAAACAGTTCCATTTTACTAAAATATTATCAATTTATGTAGTGTTTCTCATAAAAAAATATCCAATTTTCTGTCAAAATTTCAAGAAAACAAAACATATTATTATATTATTATTAAAATAGAAATTCCTATGAAAATTGTAAAAGCATTATTTATTAAAAAGATATTGTACAGACATTTTTATATTGGTGTTCATTATAATTCTATTGAAATTTAGTGCTGTTATAAAATAAAACATTTGGACTTTAAAATAAAATCAAATTATGTAGTTTTTCTCATAAAAAATTGTAAAATGTTCTGTCCAATTTTAAAGAAATCAATACATATTATTGTACTAATATGTACATGATTTATCCATGGAGCGCTTTTAGGGTTTAAAATAAAATATAAATTCCTATGAAAATTGTCATGAAAATTTAAAAACTGAAAACATATTATTTTTGCACATTGTAAAAGCATTATTTATTAAAAAGATATTTGACAGAAATTTTGATATTGGTGTTCATTATAATTCTATTGAAATTTAGTACTGTTATATAAAAAACACTTCAATTTTACTAAAATATTATCAATTTAAGCAGTGTTTCTCATAAACAAATGTCCAATTTTCCGTCCAAATTTCAAGAAAACAAAACATATTATTATACTAATATGTACATGATTTATCCATGCAGAGGTTTTAGAGTTTAAAAGTAAATAGAATTTCCTATGAAAATTGTCAAGAAAATTCAAAAACGTAAAACATATTATTATTGCACATTGCAAAAGCATTATTTATGAAAAAGATATTTTACAGAAATTTTGATATTGGTGTTCATTATATTTCTATTGAAATTTAGTGCTGTTATTAAAAAAAAAACACTTCGATTTTACTAAATAATTATATCTCATACAGTCTCATAAAAAAATCTGTAAAAATTTCAAGAAAATAAAACATTAATATAATAATATGTACAAATGAATAAATACGTGATTTATTCATGCAGTGCTTTTTGGCTTTCAAAGAAAATAGAAATTCCTATGAAAATTCATAAACATAAAACATATTATTATTATTGCACATTGCAAAAGCATTTCACATATTATTGTTATAGATATTTAACCCATGCCGTACTTTCAGAAATTAAATATATACAAACCCCTACGAAAATTGAAGAAAATACACAGAAAATTTTTACGAAAATTGAAAAAAAAAAAGAAATATGAGGCACTGAAGAAATGGATGGAAATTTTAATGAAAATTATCATGGATATAAAACTAATATACAGAAAAATGTTAAACAAATTAATATTATTATTATACAAGAAAATACTCACACTCTATACATAATTCAGTGCTTTTAGAAAGTTAGTTTTAAAAAATACAAATTTCCTTGAAAATTAAAGAATATATAAATTCCTAGGAAAATTGTAATGAAAATTGAAGAAAATTTAAATTCCTATAAAAATTGTCATAAAAATTGAAAAAAAAAGAAATATGAAGCACTGGACAATTGGATGGAAATTCCTATGAAAATTGTCATGAAAATTCATAAACATAAAACATATTATTATTGCACATTGCAAAAGCATTGCACATATTATTGTTATAGATATTTAACCCATGCAGTGCTTTCAGAGATTAAAAACATAAAAAGCCCTACGAAAATTGAAGAAAACATAAATTCTTATGAAAATGTTTGAATGTTTTGTTATGAAAATTGAAGAAAACATAAATTCGTATGAAAATTGTCATGAAGATTGAAAAAAATAAAGAAATATGGAGCACTGGAGAAATGGATGGAAATTCCCATGGAAATTATCACGGATATAAAAAAAATATACCAACATAAAAATATTGCACATATTATTATTATACATATTAAAACATAACATAACATACATAAAGTGATGAAAATATAAATACCTATGAAAATTGTGATGAAAATTCAAGAATATAAATTCTGATGAAAATTGTCCAGCAAATTGAAATAAATAAAGAAATATGAAGCACTACAGAAATCGATTGAAATTCCTATGAAAATTATCATGGATATTAAAAAAATATACAGAGAAATGTTAAACGAATTAAAATTATTGTTAGACATTATTCGCACATGCAGTGCTTTTAGAAAATTAGTTTAAAAAAATACAAATTCCCATGAAAATTGAAGGAAATATAAATTCCTATGAAAGTTGTGATAAAAATTGAAGAAAATATAAATTCCTATGAAAATTGTCACGAAAATGAAAACAAAAATAAAGATATATTAAGCACTAGAGAAATGGACGGAAATTCCCATGAAATTAATCATGAATATAAAAATATGTACAAAAAAATATTGCACATATTATTATTATTATACATAATTTACCTATGCAATGCTTTTAGAAAATTAGTTTCAAAAAATACAAATTCCCATGAAAATTGAAGAAAATATAAGTTCCTATAAAAATTGAAGAACATATAAATTCCAATGAAAATTATATACAAAAAACTATTGTATATATTGTTATTATTATTATACATAATTCACCTATGCAGCCTATGCAGTGCTTTTAGAAAATTAGTTTCAAAAAATACAAATTCCTATGAAAATTAAAGAAAATATAAATTCCTATAAAAATTGAAGAAAATATAAATTCCAATGAAAATTGTGTACAAAAAACTATTGCACATATTATTAATATTACACATAATTCGCCAAAGCAGTGCTTTTAAAAGATTAGTTTCAAAAAATACAAATTCCCATGAAAATTAAAGAAAAAATCATTTCCTGTGAAAATTGTGTTGAAAATTGAATAAAATATAAATTCCTATGAAAATTGTCATGAAAAATGAAAAAAAAATAAAGAAATATGAAGCACTGGAGAAATGGATGGAAATTCCTATGAAAATTATCATGAATATAAAATATATTGCACATATTATTATTATACATAATTCACATAATTCACTCATTCAGTGCTTTTAGAAAATTAGTTTAAAAAAATACAAATTCCCATGAAAATTAAAGAAAAAATCATTTCCTATGAAAATTGTGTTGAAAATTGAAAAATATATAAATTCCTATGAAAATTGTCATGAAAAATGAAAAAAATAAATAAATATGAAGCACTGGAGAAATGGATGGAAATTCCTATGAAAATTATCATGAATATAAAATATATTGCACATATTATTATTATACATAATTCACATAATTCACTCATTCAGTGCTTTTAGAAAATTAGTTTCAAAAAATACAAATTCCCATGAAAATTAAAGAAAAAATCATTTCCTATGAAAATTGTGTTGAAAATTGAAGAAAATATAAATTCCCATGACAATTTTCATGAAAACTGAAAAAAAAAACATAAAGAAATATGAAACACTGGAGAAATAGATAGAAATATAGGAATTTCCATCTATATGGATTATTATTATTATTGGAAAATTATCATGAATATAAATAATATATACAAAAAATATTGCACATATTATTATCATTATTATTATTCATAATTCACCCTTCTTTCTTCTTCATTCATATTTCTTCCTTCATGCAGTGCTTTTAGAAAATTAGTTTCAAAACATAAACATTCCCATGAAAATTGAAGAAACCTTAAATTTCTAAATTGAATCTATTCATTAATTGAAGGAATACAAAGCACTGGACATATAATTATGGTAATACATGATTCATTCGTGCAGTGCTTTAAGAGTTTAAAAGAAAATTGAAATTCGACAAAATATCCTCAAGTTGGCTATTTCGAACAATTTTCGAAAATTTACAGTTTTGGATCCAAAATTCCGATGAAAATTGTGATGAAAATTGAAGAAAATATAAATTCCTATGAAAATTGTCATGAGAAATGAAAAAAACTAAAGAAATATGAAGCACTGGAGAAATGGATGGAAATTCCTATGAAAAGTATCATGAATATAAAAAATATGTACAAAAAAACATTGCACATATTATTATTATACATAATTCACTCATGCAGTGCTTATAGAAAATTAGTTTCAAAAAATACAAATTCCCATAAAAATTGAAAAACATCAATTCCTATGAAAATTTTCATGAAATTTGAAAAAAAAAAATATATAAAGCACTGGATAAATAGATGGAAATTAATATGAAATTTATCATAAATATAATAAAAGAATTAAAAAATATTACACATATTACTATACATAATTCACCCTTGCAGTGCTTTTAGAAAACTAGTTTCAAAAAATACAAATTCCCATGAAAATTGAAGAAAATATAAATTCCTATGAAAATTGTCATGAGAAATGAAAAAAACTAAAGAAATATGAAGCACTGGAGAAATGGATGGAAATTCCTATGAAAAGTATCATGAATATAAAAAATATGTACAAAAAAACATTGCACATATTATTATTATACATAATTCACTCATGCAGTGCTTATAGAAAATTAGTTTCAAAAAATACAAATTCCCATAAAAATTGAAAAACATCAATTCCTATGAAAATTTTCATGAAATTTGAAAAAAAAAATATATAAAGCACTGGATAAATAGATGGAAATTAATATGAAATTTATCATAAATATAATAAAAGAATTAAAAAATATTACACATATTACTATACATAATTCACCCTTGCAGTGCTTTTAGAAAACTAGTTTCAAAAAATACAAATTCCCATGAAAATTG
Source organism: Othius punctulatus (assembly GCA_951805005.1). NCBI lineage: Eukaryota > Metazoa > Arthropoda > Insecta > Coleoptera > Staphylinidae > Othius > Othius punctulatus. The sequence goes on along the minus strand of OX638139.1, from coordinate 4,303,730 downwards.
AAGAAAATATAAATTCCTTTGAAAATTGAAGGAATGCAAAGCACTGAATATATAAATATGGTGATACATGATTCATTCGTGCAGTGCTTTTAGAGTATAAAAGAAAATTGAAATTCCACAAAATAGCCTCAAGTTGGCAATTTACAATTATGTAGCATTTCAAGAAAAGTCTGTAAAATCATTAATTTATGTTATGTAACCTAACCTAACCTAACCTAACCTAACCTAACGTAGCCTAACCTAACATATTTCTCACAAAACATGTCCAATTTTCTGAAATTCTAATTTATAAAAAAATCGTATTTACTAAATTAACATCAGTTTTTGTAAAGCTATCTCTCACATAAAAAAAAGAAACGTCTAATTTTCTGAAATACCATCAATTTATGTAAAGTTATCTAAATTATTCTCAACAAATTGGTAAAATATCAAAAAAAAGACAATTTCAGAAGAATAAAAACGTAAAATTTACAATTTTTAAGCATTTAAAGAGAAAATTGTGTAGTTGATATAATAACAATTGATTTGAATTTGAGAGATATGTGAAAGACTCAAAGACTTGTCAAAGACTCAATTTGTTATAAGATTTTATGTTTTTTATTATTTTTATTATCATTATTGTGCTGATTTATTAATTTTAACCTGTTATGTGTATTTTTAACATTGATGATCATATCCACGAGATGACTGTACTACTAGTACTATTGTAATGTGGCCTAAATGATAAATAATTATCTATCTATCTATCTATCTATCTATCTATCTATCTATCTATCTATCTATCTAGCTATCTAAGTAACTATCTATCTATATATCTATCTATCTATCTATCTATCTATCTATCGATCTGTCTATCTAAAGCATTGAGGATTATTTGAAAAACTGTTAAATGTTTTGGATTTTGTTAGTATTGTCACGTGTTTATTTTCGATTTGAACATCGAACGGCTAGTTAAAAATATCGGTCAGGATAATAAGGCAAAGGCGGTAATTTCGGTTCATTAAGATTACAAATGATCTTACAGCAGGGTCCTTTGGGTGTCACCAGAAGCTATGGTTTTGTAGTTGAGGGGCGGCTCTGGAACGTAGAGAAAATATCCATGAGCCGAAGCTCAGTAAAATACACTTCCCCATCACCAGTTAATAGTTTCTAAATAGCTAATTAATTCTACTGTGGACACTAACTAAATACTGCAAGGTGCATCTCAAAGAGTACTATCGTTCCCCTTTGAAATAAGCGCGTGCTTAGACCGGAAGTTTTATAAGCAGGCTCAATTTAAATGCCATAAAAGACAGTGCCAAATCTCGCTTCAACGATCCACACACTAACACACAGACAACTAAATAATGTATGTAAATACAGGTGCCATCGCAAAGAGTACAACCGTTCCCCTTTGTAATAAGCCGACGATATGCCAAAAGTATAATAGACAGGCTCAATTTAAATGCCATATAGACAGTGCCAAATCTCTTCTGGAATTGTCTGTGATTATAGGTGCATCATAGGATAGCTACGCTCGGCTAAGAGTTAGGAGGCAGGCTCAATTTAAATGCCATATAGACAGTGCCAAAACCCTCTCGAAGTCCACACCCAAATCATACATTGTATAAACACAACATATGTGAGATCTCCTCCCCGCTAGCGGCGCAGTATATTATGTTAATAAGTAATTTCAGTCACTACTAAGGTTTAGGTAAATGTACTTACAGAATTACGCCATAACACCATAACACACACAGGGCACTACTTGAAAGTTAATACATGCACACCCTCTCTAGCTAATGTCTACTAGGGAACTATTCGATACCATACCAAGATGCGGGGGTAGGTAGGAAGGGTAGGTAGGGGTAGGTGGGGAGAGACACAGCATTCTCAAGTACTACTATGGAAAATTTTTCGGCCTCACAGTATGTTGTAGAAATTGTTTGTAAGATTGGCAAGATACACAAATGTTATGTATTCTTCGAAAAGTTTCACTTTTACCTAAGTTAGTGAGAGCTTGGCAAATTGGCATATTCCACGGTACGATGAAACAAACGAAACAAATGAATATAAAGACAAAAACAGGACACAGAGTAAAAGAGAAACTTACAAACTTGGATAAACAAACACCAAAAGAAATACCATGAATTAACAATAAATTCGATAAATTAATATTAAATATAGTTTTTTGTTACCCTATTAACCTATTAACTATCTTCTCTTCATTCACTCATATAAAAATATTTTTTTTAAACATAAAAAACGACATATAATGAACAAGCAGGACAAATGGGAATTGAAGAAAAATGGGAAACCTTTAAATATACACTAGGAGCCTAAACCATACAGGGACACATTCGAAAAATTAATAATAAATATAGTTTTTTGTTAACCTGTTAACCTATTAACTATTTTCTCTTCATTCACTCAAAAAAATATTTAAAAAATTACATAAAAAACGACATATAATGAACAAGCAGGACAAATGGGAATTGAAGAAAAATGGGAATTGAAGAAAAATGGGAAACCTTTAAAAATAGCTCACTAGGAGCCTAAACCATGCAGGAACTAACTCAGATTGATTGATCCAAATAAACTTCCGATCTCGCGATTTGATCGCGCCGATTAAAAATCGGATCTGATCGGATCGAATCAATTTAATCGGGAGTTTAATTGGCTCAATCAATCTGAGGATGTACCTGTATAGTTTACCCTACTATTGAGGGACATAAGAGAAGTCTAAAACAAAAAATGCGTATCCCCACTACCATCGGAAGATGTCGCCATTTTGAAAAATTGTTAAAAGTTGATATATCTCGTTTTCTATTGGTTGTAGACAAAAACTTTTTAGACAAGAAATGTTATATATAAAATATTACACATTTTTAGTAATTCGCTGGGTTATAGTTTATATTTCGAACGGTATACTGTGGATGAAAAATGGGAAAAAAAATGGGAGCTAAGCAAAAATAGTAATAGTTGATTTTTCTCGTTCTCTATTGGTTGTAGACAAAATCGTTTTAGACAAGAAATGTTATACATAAAATTTTACACATTTTTAGTCATTGGCTCAATTATAGTTTATATTTCGAACGGTAGACTGTGGATGAAAATTACACTGTGGATGAAAATTGGGAGCAAAAATAAGTTCCAAGCAACAATTTTCAATTTGCTTATCAAACGTAAATTTGCGTATGTACTAAACTAACTCTATGTACTGAATTTATTCATGTGAGCATAAATCATGCTTCCCGATTTGAATTTGCGCATTTGCGACTCTTCAAGGCAATCTGACGTTACCACTTTGAATATGCAGCCTCTTCCGCGTTTGCAGCAGGACAGCTGGAGACTCGAGTGTCGGGATTAATTAAATAACTGCCGCGTTTCCTTAAATTCCGCAATTATGGCAAAGCCGACGTGTGGTATCCTCGGAGGCTTGTACTGTCCACAATGACACTTTTTCCTGCAAGAAGAGCAAGGCTCGGCTGACGCATTCGCTTTTCCTTTTACGGCAGAAGGAGCGGTCATCTAACTACGCCAGTGCGATTAAGATGAAGGATGGTCCACGATGAATGCGGTAGAAAAATTCTGGAGATAACTGTTTTCGTATGTTGAGATGGAGGAAATAAAAAGTGTTAAACGCTTGAAACAAAGATTCTCTTGAGTTCAAGTTTTCGTAATTAATTTTGAAGATACTGTTGTGACACCAGGAAGTATTTTATATGTGTATTCCGACACAAAGTTTTCACGTCAGTACAATAAGACAATCCTATAAACATTTGATGACTTGTGTTTATTTGACAGAAGTTCACTCTTTGGTGTTTGAAAAATTAATGATAATTATTATAAAAAATGATACATTATATAGATGATGCTTAGTCTAATGTTTTCTATTTTTTTGGAAAGTGAAAAAGAAATTGATTAGAATATTGTTTGTTACTTTTGAAATTTGTTAATTTGTTAAATTACTGCCACCTCATCAATTTTAGCAAGATTTTTTTTAACAGATTCTTGATTCTCATAATTGAATGTATTCGGATTGGTTTTATGCTCTCAAAGAAACTGTGTTGTTTGGAATTCATATGTGCACTGCTAGAAAATTACAATTTTTCTAATGGAGAGTAGAAGTCAGTCGATGATTACATTTTTAATTGTATTAGGAATGATCTTCTGATAAAAAAAGCTATGTTGTTCGGAACATAGCGGAAGAGGCGGACTGGCCATGTGGAAAATGTGGAAAATCTCACATGGGCCTTATACAAATGGCCCAATTTGGTTTGATGATCCAAAAAAAAAAACTATGCTATTGGGAATCATTATGTGCACTGCAGGACAATCACAATTCTTGTAATGTACGGTTTAAGTTAGTTGTTGTTTAATAGTTGTAAATCATGTCTTAGCAATTAATACTATAATAGTATTATTTGCATTTTCCTGCGGTTTACATAATCACTCGACTTTTTATATCTCGCTAGCGACAAAGGTGTTCTTACACAACCAACACCAATTTACGCACTGTTATTATTAATCTCTTATTATTACTTAATCAGCATGACACACGCTGCCGAAAATAGCCGTGCGATCCTTCCTCATCGCCGCCCGAATATTATTATTATTGTTATTATTGAGGCACATTAAATCGCCGAAGGTCGCTATGATGACGTAACGCCTGGTGCTGGGAGAAAAAAAAATTGCAGACATGCGGAAGGATTAGCGCGCGCTCCTTGTGGCTAGACCGGAGTAGCGGTAATCATCGGATGACGGGGGCCCCCGGATTGGCGCTATTCATCATCATCAGCATCATCGTGGCGCGCGAATTAGTCGCGGACCACAATGGGGTAATTAAAACGGCGGCCGATCGATCGCCTGAAAAAATCCCACAATGTAAACGGCTTTTTATCGCACGCCCGCGTGAATAGTAATGATGTTATGATTGGGATGATTAATTCCTGATAGTGTGCTCATTGCATTCCAGTCATGTGGTGTTTATAGATATTTTATGGGCTGATGATTAAAATTTAATAAAAATCAATCTGATGTGTGGCCATCGCATAACTTTATCGCACCTATTAACCATGCGATTATAATCAAGATAATTACATTATTAAACACAAAAACAAATCAATAACATTAAAAAAATTACATTTTCGAAGCGGAATTAACGCTAATTCTGAACTGAATACTTAATTCCAGAATAAATACTAAACGGGTGGTTAGGTTAGGTTAGGTTAGATTGGGTTAGTTATTACTCAATTATGATTATCTATCGGGCAGGTTGTAATGTATGAATATTATGTAGTCTCCATTTAGGTATTCTCCACGTTTTTTTTTATGTTTATGTACTCTTTTATCCTGACGCTTCATATCTGTAACACTGCAGCTATTTGAATATACGTATTACTATTATTATTATTGTTATTATTATTAGGTTAGGTTAGGTCAGGTTAGCGACTAAATAATTACTCCCGATATAGAGCAGTTCTGCTTCCACATTCTTGTGTACGTACCTACATATAGTCGATTTTTTTTTTTTTTTGGGTTTGAATTAAAGTATTAAAATTTATACGAAAGAATCATGAACATGTGATCATGAAAATGGGATCATGAAAACTCGTAAGGATCATGAAAAAGGCAGAAAGGCCGAGGGCCAATAGCCTAATAAATATTGTTACCTATCTCTGTTAAAAACTGCGCAAACATAGAATATTTAAAATTTTGGTTTTCCGAGGTTTCTTCCATGTACGTTTACGAAACATGAAGTCTTGACGAACCCTAGACATGAAGATATGTGACCTCGGATATTTTGAATGAATGAATGAATGAATGAATGAATGAATGAATGAATGAATGCACGAATGAATGAATGCACGAATGAATGAATGAATGAATGAATGAAACATAAGTGGAATTTAAAAATTGTACAGAAACCGATGATGGCTAATGGCCCGTAGACTAATGCAAAAAAAAGGTTATGAAATTGAAATATTTTTGATATATTTATGTGTAAATTATTTGTATTTTTTTTGCAATTTTAGACCGATGGTGTAATGGCTCGTAGGCTAAGGCCAATTTTTTTTTGAGTTATGAAATTGATTTTTTTTATACCTATATTTATGTATAATTTTATTTAGGTATACATTTTTTGCAATTTTAGATCTAAAATGAAACATATTACCAACAAAGTTGCCGCAAAAAATATGTTTCGATTATAAAAAAATCAACTACGCAAATATTTTATATTAGAAATAATAATAATGATACAAATGGAAATAGCACACATTGGGACAATTGGAACATTTAATTGTGTACGTTTGTTTTTATTTTAATTTGGAACAAGAAAATATAAAAGTTTTGATATATGGCCCATGAAAATGACCCAAAACTGCGGAAGTATTGAATTGAGAGATATTTACGAAGGAAATAGTGGAAAAATTTATATGTGGATCATAAAAATATCAACATTTTCCAATTGCGATCAACTGTAACATTTACAAAAGAAGTAATTAAACGAATTCGGAGGAAGGAAAGTTTAAAATCTAGACAATTTAATCTTTTTAAACATGACAATATAAAAATGCATTTATATAAAAAAAAAAAAATTAACATTTGGATCATGAGAATGTCAAAATGTTGACTCATAAAAATATTAAAAAAACTGCGAAAATATTGAAATTTTGAGATTTTGATAAAGGAAATGGTGAAACTTTAACATTTGGATCGTAGAGATGTCAAAGTATTGTTTGCGTTTGCAGATATTGACGAAGGAAATAGTGAAAATTTTACATTTGGATCGTAGAAATATCAATATTTTCCATTTTCGTCCGACTTTATCATTAATAACAGAATAAATTCGTCACATTCGGACGAAGGAAAGTTTAAAATCTGGACAATTTAATCTTTTTAAACAAGAAAATATGAAAATGTTTGCAATTAATTGACAAATTAATCTTTTTAAACAAGAAAATATAAAAATGTTTGCATTTGGATCAAAGCAGTGTTAAAATGTTGACATTTGGATCATGAAAATGTCAAAGTTTTGACATTTGGCTCATAAAATTATCAAAAACTGCGGAAATATTAAACATTTGAGATTTTGATAAATAAATTGGCGAAACTTTAACATTTGGATCGTAGAGATGTCAAAATATTCGAATTTTCAACACTTTTGACATCTGAATTGGGAGATATTCACTATTCACTAAAATATGCAAAAATATTCATTTGCATCGTATAAATATCAACATTTTCCAATTTCGATTGGCTTAATCATTTATAACATTTTCCAATTTCAATAAACTTTATTATTTATAACGGAATATAGGAGGAAGGAAAGTTTAAAATCTGCACAAGTTAATCTTTTTAAACAAGAAAATATAAAAATGTTTGCATTTGGATCAAAGAAGAGTTGAAATTTTGACATTTGGATCAAGAAAATGTCAAAGTTTTCACTACAGCCCATAAAAATATGAAAATTTTAAAATGCGGAAATATTTAAATTTTGAGATTTTGATCAAGGAAATGGCGAAACTTTAACATTTGGATGGTAGAGATGTCAATGTATTTGAATTTTCAACAATTTTGACATGTAAATTGGGAAATATTCACGAAAGAAATAGTGAACATTTTACATTTGGATCGTAGAAATATCAACATTTTCCAATTGCGATCAACTGTAACATTTATAAAACAAGTAATTCGACGAATTCGTAGGAATAACATTTTAAAATCTGGACAATTTAATCTTTATAAACAAGACAATATAAAAATGTTTGCATTTGGATCAAAGAAGAGTTGAAATTTTTACATTTGGATCAAGAAAATGTCAAAGTTTTCACTACAGCCCACAAAAATATGAAAAACTGCGGAAATATTTAAAATTTGAGATTTTGATCTCAACTTTAACATTTGGATGGTAGAAATGTCAAAGTATTCGAATTTTCAACAATTTTGACATGTGAATTGGGAAATATTCACAAAAGAAATAGTAAACATTTTACATTTGGATCGTAGAAATATCAACATTTTCCAATTGCCAATAACTGTAACATTTATAAAAGAAGTCATTCGACGAATTCGGACGAAGGAAAGTTTAAAATCTAGACAATTTAATCTTTTTAAACAAGAAATTGCGTTTGGCTGAAAGATGGGTTGAAAATTTAACATTTGGATGTTGCAAATATCAAAGTTGATATATGGCTCATAAATAAATTCGTCGAATTTGGAGAAAGGAAAGTTTAAAATCTAGACAATTTATGAAAAACTGCGGAAATATTGAAAATTTGAGATTTTGATAGGTGAATGGTGAAACTTCAACATTTAGATCGTAGAGATGTCAAAGTATTCCAATTTTCAACAATGTTGGCATGTGAATTAGGAGATATTGATGAAGGAAATTGTAAAAAAAAATACATTTCGATCTTAGAAATATCAACATTATCATTTATGATTTATCATTATTCATTAGCATTATTATTTGCGATCAACTGTAACATTTATAAAAGAATTAATTCGTCGAATTCGTAGGAATGACATTTTAGAATCTGGACAATTTAATCTTTATAAACAAGACAAAACAAAAATGCATTTGGATCAAAGAAGAGTTGAAATTTTAACATTTGAATCATGAAAACATCAAAGTTTTGATATATGGACTCTGAAAATATCAAAAACTAATATTGAAAAATTGAGATTTTGATAAAGGAAATGGTGAAAATTTTACATTTGGATTGTTGAGATGTCATAATATTCGAATTTTCAATACTTTTGACATGTGAACTAGGTGATATTAACGAAGGAAATAGTGAAACTTTTACATTTGGATCATAGAAATATCAACATTTTCCAATTTCGTCCGACTTTTTCATTTATAAAAGAATGAATGCGACGAATTCGGAGAAAGGATATTTTTAAATCTGGACAATTTAATCTTTATAAACAAGACAATATAAAAATGCATTTGGATCAAAAAAGAGTTGAAATTTTAACATTTGGATCATGAAAATATGAAAGTTTTGATATAAGGCCCATAAAAATATCAAAAACCGCGGAAATATTAAAACTTGAGATTTTAATAAAGGAAATAGTGAAACTTTAACATTTGGATCGTGGAGATGTTTAAATTATTCGAATTTTGAACAATTTTGGCATGTGAATTTGGATATATTGACGAAGGAAATAGTGAAAATTTTACATTTGGATCGTAGAAATATCAATATTTTCCAATTTCGTCAGACTTTATCATTTATAAAAGAAGTAATTCGACGAATTCTGAGGAACGAAAGTTTAAAATCTAGACAATTTAATCATTTTAAACAAGAAATTATAAAAAAACGTTTTCGTTTGGATGAAAGAAGGGTTGAAATTTTAACATTTGTATCTTGAAAATATCAAAGTTGATATATGGCTCATAAATAAATTCGTCGAATTTGGAGAAAGGATTAAAATCTAGACAATTTATCAAAAACTGCGGAAATATTGAAAATTTGAGATTTTGATAGGTGAATGGCGAAACTTCAACATTTAGATCGTAGAGATGTCAAAGTATTCCAATTTTCAACAATTTTGGCATCTGAATTGGGAGCTATTACAAAGGAAATAGTGAAAATGTTACATTTGGATCGTAGAAATATCAACATTTTCCAATTTCGTCCAACTTTTCCAACAATTCGGAGAAAGGATATTTTAAAATCTGCACAATTTAATCTTTTCAAACAAGAAAATATAAAAACTTGGCATTTAGATGAAAGAAGGGTTGAAAGTTTAGCATTTGGATTATGAAAATGTCAAAGATTTGACATATGGTCCACAAAAATATTAAAAGCTGCGAAAATGTTGAAAACTTGAGATTTTGGTAAAGGAAATGGTGAAACTTTATCATTTGGATCGTAAAGATGTCAAAGTATTTGAATTTTCAACAGTTTAGGCATGTGAATTTTTGAAATCTACGCATTTGAATTTGCTACGCGAATATTTATAAAACTTGGATATTTTTGAAAAACTTTGCAGTGAAGACAACAGTATGCTTATTGTTTATATTTTGATCAAGTTTCAAATTTAAATACTGAATAATAATTTAAAATATATATTTTTTTATAAAATAATTAATGAAGGAAACATCGTAGGGAACATTTGCAATTTGATTTTATAGTAAAAATTCTATAAATTCATCAGCAACATTCATACTTAAAATGAGATAAAAAAATTAAAAGTGGTTTTAATTTTCCCATCCAATTTTATTATAATGACGAGATCTGTCAAATGTCATTTATAGGCAATACATTCGTTGAAACATTTTAATGCGTTTACAAAATAAATAACGAAAACTTTGACTGACGAGAATGCAGAGGAAACTAAAACTTGTATCACAACAATTCGCCAATTTTTCAACTTTAAGCTTTATTAGCGCTGCCTTAATGTCTATTTCACACCCGCTCTGCGCCGAATTAATTAGACCGTATACCTCGGTATCGCGCGAGCGAGACGGAGAGGTCGCCAGAGAAAGATAAAAAAGCAATTTAATTGATCACGAACTCACCCACTTATTACCGAACCGGCAGATTTTACATTTGTTGCAGAGCAATTAATTAAACGCAGATAAACTCTTCGTCACGGAATGGGACGATACGTAACAGGACGCTTTTCACGTCATCGAGCACTGCGATGCATCCCGTTTAGAGTCCACAACAAGATTGGGATTTAATGAGAACATTTCTTGCTCAACATTTTCTGCACGTCTTTACGTAATATAATAATTACTATGATTCATTCTAAATATCGTTATTAATAATTACATATTTACTATAACCATTCAATTTTGGCTACTATCAGCCAAAAGCTCAAAAGTCTACCTTACATGTCTATTGCCATTTCACCAACTACCTTTTAAATCTTTACAATTTTTCATACAAACCCATAATGGGTAAGTTAATTACGAAAACTAGAACCCAAGAGAATCTTTATACCAATTTTTTTTCTCTCGTCACGATGTACGAAAACAGTTATCTTCACAATTTGTCTACCGCATTCACGTAAAACCATCGTTGACCATCCTTCATCTTAATCGCACTCGCGTAGTTAGATGACCGCTCCTTCTGCCGTAAAAGGAAAAGCGAATGCGTCAGCCGAGCCTGGCACTTCTTGCAGGAAAAAGTGCCACTGTGGACACACTACAAGCCTCGCGAGGGTAACGCACGTCGGACTTAGCATAATTGCGCAAATTAAGGAAACGCAATGGGCATTCAATTAATCTCGACGTTCGAGTCTCTACAGCTGTCCAGATACAAACAAGGAAGAGATACGTTGCTCGCGTAAGTGGGCACGCCAGGTGCTGTGCCTTGAAGAGTCGTTCTCCACCAAATGCGCAATTCAAATTCAAATTAGGAAGTGTGATGACTTCTGCAACGATATGCTCACTTAATTAATTTCGCACAATAATGTGCAACGTGTTGCAAACGTTAATTGAAGACTTGAAATTAAAACCGATTAGGTCGAAATCGGTCCCCAGTTATCCGCGGAATAATTCGCAAATACACATTCAAATTATTACAATTTAAATTGTTATATCAGAGAGTGCATAAATCTTTACATTAAATAAAATTATAATTTAGTTATTATTACAAAAATACAAATGATTACAATTTAAATTGTTATATCAGAGAGTGCATAAATGTTTACATTAAATAAAATTATTATTAAGTTATTATTACAAAAAATAAATAACTTGCGCATTGCGTATGTATTGCGATTTCAAAAATTTGTTCAATTTTTTTTGCGGCATTACATGCTTAATTCCTCCAAAATGACAACAAAAACAAAATTTAACGTCAAGTTGTTTTGTAAAAAAAATGACAGTGTGTAGTGCGCCATGGATTTTGCCTCCAAAATGACAACATGACAACAAAAAAATACAACGCCAAAAAGTTGTTTACCAAAATTTATGGTTAGTATGCTGGAATTTGTTCTCACGATTACTCCAAAAAGGGAAGGAATTTTAGGTTTAACACGAAACGAAACTTCGAGCTAATCATTTGATTAAAAATGGCTAATCAGAAGTGAAAGCTTAATTCTTCTTGAAGTGCAAGATTATAGCTTTTTACACAAAAGTGTAATATTGTATTATTTTGTTTTTGGTGAATCTGGATACTTCATGTAAAATATAAATCTTTCTCAAGAATCTGTGTTATGGTGAAATTGAAATTGAAATTTAGTGTTTTGTAGAATTTTGTATTATATAAAACATATCATGAAATATAATTTTAAAAATTAGTGCATTAAATGCACTTATTACACAATAAGTGCATAAATGTACAAAGTAAATGCACAAAGTGAAACCTTACTTTGAGAGAATTTTTGAAAGTTTTCCGAAAAAATATTTCTCCAAAATCTCCAAAATGATGATGGTAATGAAATATATTTTTGCAATTGGTTTAAACATACCCTTATTTTGAAAGAATTTTCAATGTTTTCCAAATCAAATGCAATACAGTTTTTAAAGAATATTTTGTTCATGTATTCTCTTTTCAATATAATTTGTGGAAAATGGAAATACAGTAAAAAATCGATAAATGCAACTCCTTAAGTGCAAAATTCCCTATTAGTAACTTTCTATAAGAGCAACAATTTTTGATTAATGTTTTTAATTATGTTTTATCAAATCTAGTGAAACCAATGGTACAATGATGCAGATACAGATGACACAATACAATGATATCAATGATACCAATACCAATGAGTGTTTTATACTCAATTGAAATTGATAGTGATTTTTGTCATATCAAATGAAAATTGGCATGTCAAACTTTTTCAAAATTTCTTTCGATTAAAATAAGTAAAGTCGCAATTTTTGATACATAAAATAAATGAAAATAGATTACATACTTTGATGGTATCAAATCTAGTGAAACCAATGGAAGAATGATACAGATACAGATGACGTAATACAATGATACTAATGATACCAATACCAATGAGTGTTTTGTACTCAATTGAAATTGATAGTGATTTTTGTCATATCAGATACAGATGACATAATACAATGATACCAATGATACCAATACCAATGAGTGTTTTGTATTCAATTGAAATTGATAGTGATTTTTGTCATATCAAATGAAAATTGGCATGTCAAACTTTTTCAAAATTTCTTTGGATTAAATAAGTAAAGATGCAAATTTTTATATGTAAAATAAATTAAAATAGATTACATACTTTGATGGTATCAAATCTAGTGAAACCAATGGAAGAATGATACAGATACAGATGACGTAATACAATGATACTAATGATACCAATACCAATGAGTGTTTTGTACTCAATTGAAATTGATAGTGATTTTTGTCATATCAGATACAGATGACATAATACAATGATACCAATGATACCAATACCAATGAGTGTTTTGTATTCAATTGAAATTGATAGTGATTTTTGTCATATCAAATGAAAATTGGCATGTCAAACTTTTTCAAAATTTCTTTGGATTAAATAAGTAAAGATGCAAATTTTTATATGTAAAATAAATGAGAACTGATTCCATACTTTGATGGTATAAAATCTAGTGAAAACAATGGAAGAATGATACAGATACTGATGACGTACTACAATGATACCAATGATACAAATACCAATGAGTGTTTTGTACTCAATTGAAATTGATAGCGATTTTTGTCATATCAAATGAAAATTAGCATGTCAAACTTTTTCAAAATTTCTTTCGATTAAATAAGTAAAGTAGCAATTTTTTATACGTGAAATAAATGAGAACTGATTACATACTTTGATGGTATCAAATCTAGTGAAACCTATGGAACAATGATACAGATACAGATGACGTAATACAATGATACCAATTATACCAATACCAATGAGTGTTTTGTACTCAATTGAAATTGATAGTGATTTTTGTCATATCAAATGAACATTGGCATGTCAAACTTTTTCAAAATTTCTTTTGATTAAAATAAGTAAAGTCGCAATTTTTGATACGTAAAATAAATGAAAACTGATTACGTACTTTAATAGTATCAAATCTAGTGTAACCAATGGTACAATGATACAGATACAGATGACGTAATACAATGATACTAATGATACCAATACCAATGAGTGTTTTGTACTCAATTGAAATTGATAGCGATTTTTGTCATATCAAATGAAAATTGGCATGTCAAACTTTTTCAAAATTTCTTTGGATTAAATAAGAAAGGTCGCATTTTTTATACGTAAAATAAATGAGAACTGATTACATACTTTGATGGTATCAAATCTAGTGAAAACAATGGAAGAATGATACAGATACTGATGATGTACTACAATGATACCAATGATACAAATACCAATGAGTGTTTTGTACTCAATTGAAATTGATAGCGATTTTTGTCATATCAAATGAAAATTAGCATGTCAAACTTTTTCAAAATTTCTTTCGATTAAATAAGTAAAGTAGCAATTTTTTATACGTGAAATAAATGAGAACTGATTACATACTTTGATGGTATCAAATCTAGTGAAACCAATGGAACAATGATACAGATACAGATGACGTAATACAATGATACCAATTATACCAATACCAATGAGTGTTTTGTACTCAATTGAAATTGATAGTGATTTTTGTCATATCAAATGAAAATTGGCATGTCAAACTTTTTCAAAATTTCTTTTGATTAAAATAAGTAAAGTCGCAATTTTTGATACGTAAAATAAATGAAAACTGATTACGTACTTTAATAGTATCAAATCTAGTGTAACCAATGGTACAATGATACAGATATAGATGACGTAATACAATGATACTAATGATACCAATACCAATGAGTGTTTTGTACTCAATTGAAATTGATAGCGATTTTTGTCATATCAAATGAAAATTGGCATGTCAAACTTTTTCAAAATTTCTTTGGATTAAATAAGAAAGGTCGCATTTTTTATACGTAAAATAAATGAGAACTGATTACATACTTTGATGGTATCAAATCTAGTGAAAACAATGGAAGAATGATACAGATACTGATGATGTACTACAATGATACCAATGATACAAATACCAATGAGTGTTTTGTACTCAATTGAAATTGATAGCGATTTTTGTCATATCAAATGAAAATTGGCATGTCAAACTTTTTCAAAATTTCTTTGGATTAAATAAGAAAGGTCGCATTTTTTATACGTAAAATAAATGAGAACTGATTACATACTTTGATGGTATCAAATCTAGTGAAACCAATAGAACAATGATACAGATACAGATGACGTAATACAATGATACCAATTATACCAATACCAATGAATGTTTTGTACTCAATTGAAATTGATAGGGATTTTGTCATATCAAATGAAACTTGGCATGTCAAACTTTTTCAAAATTTCTTGCGATTAAATAAGTAAAGTAGCAATTTTTTATACGTAAAATAAATGAGAACTGATTACATACTTTGATGGTATCAAATCTAGTGAAACCAATGGAACAATGATACAGATACAGATGACGTAATACAATGATACCAATTATACCAATACCAATGAGTGTTTTGTACTCAATTGAAATTGATTGTGATTTTTGTCATATCAAATGAAAATTGGCATGTTAAACTTTTTCAAAATTTCTTTGGATTAAATAAGTAAAGATGCACTTTGTAATAAGTAAAATAAATTAAAAAAACAGATTACATACTTTGATGGTATCAAATCTAGTGAAACCAATGGTACAATGATACAGATACAGATAACGTAATACAATGATACCAATACCAATGAGTGTTTTGTACTCAATTGAAATTGATAGTAATTTTGTCATATCAAATGAGCAGTTCGTCTTAGGAATCTGAATCTGTAATTGTTTTTCACAAAACTCATTAAATAAGCGAGAAAACAGCAAAAAACTAAGCCCATCTGTTTCCCTTCTTTTCGATATATCTCGAAAAATATTTTTTTCTCAGAGGAACTTTTTGGCTCCGCAATGTCTCTTTGGGTCAAGAATCTATTGCTGCTATTTTTTTTTTCGAAATTCGAAGGTCGCATTAATTTTCCTATAAGTTTTCCCTTGAGGGCCCCTAAAACCCTTACCTAACCTAACCTAACCTAACCATAATCAAAATTGATGGTGATTTTTGTCATATCAAATGAAACTTGGCATGTCAAACATTTTCAATATTTCATTGGATTAAATAAGTAAAGTCGCAAATTTTGATTAGTGATATCAATGGTACAATGATTCAGATGCAGATGAAGATGATACTAATACCAATGAGTGCTTTTACCATTGTTGCATTCTATATTTAAATATATAAATAAAGAACATTTAATCTTTAATATCACATTTATTTATTAAAAATGTAACTATAGTTGACCCAACTTGGTACATGACCCATGTCTTGGTCATTTTGAAACTGATCTTTAATGACCAGGAAGATATAGAGGAAGACACCCACCAGATTATCATAAAACGATTGATAACTATTACGGCTAAAATAAACTGTGGCTCTTAATAAAGGAAGAAGGTATTACGGAATTAAAATATTATTATAACACCATCAGTGCATAAGCAAGGCCGATACAATTCTACAAAAGAATCCGTGCAAACAATGGCAAGTAAACTCCTCAGAAGCCGCGCGCATTAAATGTAGATTAAAAGAGGTGATTCATGCACAAATCGACATCAATTTTTGCATAATTCGATGTTAAATTGCTGTATTTGGAGTCTTGATCATCTTCAGGGCCGTGCTTGTGTTCTAAACTTGAACCCAAGGTTACGCAAACCGAATCTGCGAAGCATTGTATCACCAGATTTGTCATGAACCGAAAAAACTGTATCGAAACGGGTTATTGAATTAATTTTAAGATGTGAATTATTATTATTACTTATTGGCCAAGGTTGCCATGCCACCAAAGAAATATTTCAATCATGCAAAATTAATTAAAATAGGTTTTTCTTTAGAAACAAATCGCTACTATAAACGCTCATAAGCTTTCAATCTCATTAAATTTAATAGTGGCGTACAAATAAACTGATTAAAATTGCAAAACAAAGATATAATAAATATATAAAGATACAGTTATTGTTAATATTTGATTGTTCGACGGTTGAAAATTTTATATTGATATATACATTTTGATATCATTTTGTAGCACAACTGATAGATGAATCAAATTGCAAAACAAAGATATAATAAATATATAAAGATAAAATTACAGTTAATATTTGATTGTTCGACTGTTGCAAATTTTATATTGATATATACATTTTGATATCATTTTGTAGCACAACTGATAGATGAATCAAATTGCAAAACAAAGATATAATAAATATATAAAGATAAAATTACAGTTAATATTTGATTGTTCGACATTTTCAAATTTTATATTGATATATACATTTTGATATCATTTCCTGGCACAACTGATAGATGAATCAAAATTCAAATTACAAAACAAAGATATAATAAATATATAAAGATAAAGTTACAGTTAATATTTGATTGTGTGACGGTTGAAAATTTTATATTGATATATACATTTTGATATCATTTCCTAGCACAACTGATAGATGCAACAGTTGTCCGGTCAGATAATTCATTTTTCGAACGAGATGGCTCTCACGTGGTTCTCTCATACATTGCTATCATTACTTACTTAATTTTTATAATTTCTGTCAATTGTCAATGATTCATCTGTCAATTGTTACTGATTCATCTATCAATTGTAACTGCTTCATCTGTCAATTGTTAATGATTCATCTGTCAATTGTTACTGATTAATCTGTCAATTCTTACTGATTAATCTATCAATTGTAATTGCTTCATCTGTCAATTGTTACTGATTCATCTGTCAATTGTTACTGATTCATCTATCAATTGTAACTGCTTCATCTGTAAATTGTTACTGATTCATCTGTCAATTGTAACTGATTCATTTGTCAATTATCACCGATACATCAGTTAATTGTCACTGATTCATCTGTCAATTATTATTTGAAAATTGGCTGAGCACTATAATATATACTATTGTTGTGGTAAAGTTGGGGTTAATTTTAGGATTTTTTTTCATAATCAAATGATTTTTATTGCTGGTGATCAACTGCCTGGATGGTTGTAGTGGGGTTATACATAAATTGAACTAATCGTTGTTACCTTTTCGTCCGGACATAACAAACATTTAGCAATATTGTTTAATCTTAACAACAGCTAATTTCTTGATAACTGTTTCCGAGTTTCACGAACTGTTCTGAATTTGTGTCTTTAGTTGAGAGGCAGATGAACCCTTTGCTCCGTTCATCGGATAAATGGAGGAAGTTATGCACATAATCTAATAAATGATATTAAGATTTAACGTAATGGCAGGTCTTTAGGCCGCCATTAATTCCGCCATAATACGCACTGGAGGAGACAATAATGCCCACAATTTGAGACAAAACACGCATATATATCTCTTTTCTCTTCCTGCATTTACATTTCCCTTTTTGTTCCTTCTTTCGGCACGTTTCTCGGGTTTATGACATCTCAACACATTTCCACATCATTCAAGAAAAGCACACATGGACCAGTCTAAAGGTGGACTTTTGCTCTTTTACTCTTCAGTGAACAAATTAAAGAGAAAAATAGAAAGACAGGGAGAGCAAGAGAGAACGAGAAAGGAAGATAGATAGAGAAAGAGAACAAGAGAGGGAGATAGATAGAGAAAGAGAACGAGATAAGGAGATAAATAGAGAAAGATAACGAGAAACGGCGATAGGTAGAGAAATAGAATGAGAAAGAGACATAGATAGAGAAAGAAAACGAGAAAGGGAGATAAATAGAAATAGAGGTAGAGAACGAGAAAGGGAGATAAGGTTGCCTATGTTATCTGTGCCTATAATTTTGTCATAGTCTCTTAAATTTGTATTTTATTTTGTATTTTTATTTCGTATTTGTTATTTGCATTTCTGTAAGTTCTATTTATGTATCGATATTTTATCGGTTGTCTATATTATCTGTGCCTATAATTTTGTTGTAGTCTCTTAAATTTGTATTTTCTTTTGTATTTTTATTTCTTATTTGTATTTCTGTAAGTTCTATTTATGTATCGATATTTTATCCGTTGTCTATGTTATCTGTGCCTATAATTTCGTTGTAGTCTCGTTTGCTAATAACGTGTCTTTCTGCTGGGAATCTGCATACCGAACACAACTGCAGCCACAAACTATCTCGATGGTTTTCCTTTCATGCAGGTAATTGCGCCGTTCCATCGTTCGGCATGCTTCTGTGCCTTTCCTCGTGGGTAATGGCAAGTTTGTGGGTCTGCTGATGGCGCTCCCACAATGGAATCCGAGAGTCTAACTGCTGGCGTGCGTCTTTCATGTCTGCTCTGTTATTTTGCCATTAAATTTCATAATCCCTCCTGATTTTCGTGAGAAAGCGAAGTTGCGACGATATTGTGCCGTGGCCACGCTCTCCAGCCTCTCATTTGTATGCAGCCTTCGAACGATATTCCACACTAATTGCAGTGGGTGTTTCAATATTTTCTAATTTCAAACGTTGAAAATGAAAATGTTAAAATTGAGGTATGCACTTCCTGTTGGTGCAGGAAGTACATGCCTCCATTATTTTTCTATCTTCAATGATAATTTTGATGAAAATTTTCGAATTGAGGTTCTTTTGATGGCCTTGGTCCATCAACTACATTTTAACTACATTCAAACGACCCATTCAACTACATTAACTACAACAATTTTCAATTTTGAAATACAAGTCGGAAACAGGAACTGGGTGGTTACTCTTAGCATATTATTGTGTTTTATCAATAATTTCAACAATATTATAGATTTTTATTTATGTGTTTGATTACTAGTCAACAAACACATCATTAAGCCATGTATCAAAGCACTGTCGAGTTTATTTTTATGATTAATGGTTAGTAAGTTGCTCATTTTTTACCAAGGTAAAAAAGGCTGAGGCTGCGCCGCTAAGTTCCGCCCACAGATCCTCGGATCATAGGATATTTTCATAGTATATCATTCATCAGATTTCATTCAGATCATAGTATACTTAACAACCTTGGTGTATAATATAGTATTAATAAAAGTAAAATAATAAAAGATTATAATTTCAACTGCTCCTCCACCGCTGCATAATTTTTTTTGCAGATTATTCTGATCCAATTAAATTTTAAGTAAGTATAAATCTGGAGCAAATTATAAACGTATTGTCCCGTTATTGAATTCGTAGGTATCAGATGGTGGAAATGATTACGAATCGTTAGAGGAATTAGACCCAAAATGCATTAAGACAGGTAATCTGCTTCTTTGCACTCTATTAACAAAGCGTTGCACGTGTTGGAGACTCTAGCAGCAACTTGGATAAATATTTAGATCATTACACTCAGAGCGTATGAAATATTGAACATCAAAATGTTCGTTAACATGAGTATACGGCGAAAATCTCAGATTGGTTGATCTTAATGGGCTTATATATCTCATGGGCATGGGCATATGGGTCTTTGATGGAATTGTATTTATTACATCAGAAGTATTTCTTTTTATTTCAGTATTTTTTTCATTCATATCCATATAATATGTCCATAATCTATAGAAATCTAGTACAGTTACAGCCAGACAAACAAAAAATAGGAAAATTTTTGTGGAACTGTTACTATTTTGTAACAATGTTGAGGTGGAGGAGTAGTAGGAATTATTTTTATTATTATTATTATTTTAAAAAGTTAATAATAACTAAATTAAACCAATTTGTTATAAGTGGTGTCCCACTTTTTTTGCCATACTGTACCAACTTAGGTTAAGATATTTGAAGCAGTTAAAAGGTCAACCACTCAATAGTTGATAAATCTTAATTTATTCGAGAAAGAAAATGCTGCCTATCTTTAATCTGGATTACCTAATTATGCCCGAATTAATAGACTAAGGGAGGCTCCTACTATTCCAACTGAGGCTCCAAAAATGAAAAATGAAATATAATTTCAAAACACAATAATAAATTCAAAGAAATAAAAAGCGAAAGGAAGTACAAAATAAAGAAAATAGGCCATAATATCAACATGGTGCCATTGTAGTTCGTGAAAATTTTGGCAATGGGAACATCTCAGGAATTTCTGAATGACTTCTGAGTACTTCCAAAAATTTCAAGAAATTTATTAATGATATCGTGATGATTTTGGAAATGGGAACTTGTGAAAAATTCTCTTACTAAATACTATCAGAAATTTCGAGAAATTTATTAATTATATCGTGATGATGTTAAAACTTTTAAAAAATTCGAGAAACTAATGAATGATACGGCGATGATTTTGGAAATGGGAACATCTCGGGAATTCTCTTCCTGAGGACATATTTTCAAAAATTTCGAGAATTGTATTAATGATATCGTGATAGTTTTGAAAATGGGAACTTGTCAGGACTTCTCTTCCTGAGTACTTTCAAAACTTTTGCGAAATTTATCCATAGCATTGATGTTACATAGTTGTTACATTTTCAAAAAAAAAATATTCTTCACGTATGAATTGAATAAGTATTGACAAATGATTTTTGTTTTAATTTAATTACAATTAGTTTGTCTCTCAAGAATCTGAAGAATTCTCTTCCAGAGTACTTTCTAAAATTTCGAAAAATGTATTAACTCATATTCTTTATTTTACAGTGTTAGGCCTTATATGGGCATCAAATTGTCATTAGGTAAACACATTAAAAGTAACAAAAGTACAGACATTTTAAAAATGACAGTCATAAAACCTACAAAATACTAATATTATAAAAATCGATGATATATCATCTATCATAATAAGAATGATATCGTAAAGATTTTCAGAATGGAAATTCCCTTCCTGAGTACTTTCACATATTTCGAGAAATTTATTAATTCTTATTCTTCTTATTCTTTATTTCACAGTTTTGGGCCCTTCATGGGCATCATGTTGTAATTAAGTAAACACATTAAATACATACATTTTAAAAATGGTCATAAAACCTACAAAATACTAAAATTACAAAAATCGATGATATATCATCTATAATGATATCAATGATACCGTGATGATTTTCAAAATGGGAATTCTCTTCCTGAGTACTTTCAAAAAGTTCGGGAAACTTATTAATGATTTCGTACTGATTTTGAAAATGGGAACTTGTCAGAAATTCTCTTAATAAGTATTATAAAAAAAATTCGAGAAATTTATGAATAATAACGTGATGATTTAGGAAATTGGAACAAATCTGGAATTATCTTCCTGGGTACTTTAAAAAAATTCGAAAAATTTATGGATGATATCGTGATGTTGTGGAAACGTTGAACTTTTTAAGAATTCTCTTCCTGAGTACTTTCAAAAATTTCGAGAAATTTATTAATTCTTGTCCATCTTATACTTTATTTTACAGTTTTAGGCTCTATATGGGCATCACGTTGTCATTAAGTAAACACATTAAAAGTAACAAAAGTACAGAAATTTTAAAAATGGTAGTCATAAAACCTACAAAATACTAAAATTATCAAAAACCGATGATGTATCATCTATAATGATATCAATGATTTCGTAATGTAATGTAATATCAATGATATCGTGATGATTTTCAAAATGGGAATTCTCTTCCTTAGTACTTTTAAAAAGTTCGGGAAATTTATGAATGATATCGAACTGATTTTGATTTTGAAAATGGGAACTTGTCAGGAATTCTCTAAAAAAAATTCGAGAAATTTATTAATGATATCGTGATGATTTTGGGAATGGGAAAACATCAGGAATTCCCTTCCTAGGTACTTTAAATAATTTCGAAAAATTTATTAATGCTATCGTGATGATTTTGAAAATTGGAACTTCTCAGAAATTCTCTTCCCGAGTACTTTCAAAAATTTCGAGATATTTATTAATGATATCGTGATGATTTTGGAAGTGGGAACATCTCAGGATTTCTCTTCTTGGGTACTTTTAAAAATTTCTAAAAATTATAAATGATATCGTGATGATTTTGAAAATGGGAACTTGTCAGGAATTCTCTTCATGTGTAACTTTTGCGAAATTTATCCACAGCAGAGATGGGCCGTTGTTACATCTTCGAAAACAACATCATTCACGTATCAATTGAATAGATATTTAGAGATGATTTTTTAATTTAATTAATGTGGCCTAAGTAACACATCTTTCTTTCTTTTATAGTTTGGAGTAGTTCTTTCTATAATAACAATTGCAATGTATCAAACATTTTACACTTTTCCCAAACGCCGCAAAATACCTTCGCAAATCCTGCACATTCAAAATTTTTGAGAAATTTATAAATGATATCGTGATTATTTTGAAAATAGGAACATCACAGTTCGTCTGATGATTTTGGGAATTCTTAGGAATTATTTTCCCTAGTATATACTTTCAAAAATTTCGGGAAATTCATGAATGATATCCTGATGATTTTGAAAATAGGAACATCTCAGGAATCATCATCCTGGGTACTTTAAAAAATTTCGAGATATTTATTAATGATATCGTGATGATTTTGGAAGTGGGAACATCTCAGGATTTCTCTTCTTGGGTACTTTTAAAAATTTCTAAAAATTATAAATGATATCGTGATGATTTTGAAAATGGGAACTTGTCAGGAATTCTCTTCGTGAGTAACTTTTGCGAAATTTATCCACAACAGAGATGGGCCGTTGTTACATTTTCGAAAACAACATCATTCAAGTATCAATTGAATAGATATTTACAGATGATTTTTTAATTTAATTAATGTGGCCTAAGTAACACATCTTTCTTTCTTTTATAGTTTGGAGTAGTTCTTTCTATAATAACAATTGCAATGTATCAAACATTTTACGCTTTTCCCAAACGCCGCAAAATACCTTCGCAAATCCTGAACACATTAAATTATTAAATTTACATTAAAAAATTTTGAGAAATTTATCAATCAGAGAAGACTTCAGCCATTGGTCGTTATGCCAAAAAATAGGACATAAAATCTGTTTTGTAGGTCTTTTGTTTTGTACTCTAAGGGCGAATATGCGAAGCCCAATCATTACAAATACGTTCAACAAAAAAATAAATATCAACCATCAATGATCATGGTCAACCATTTGGTCAATATTGACCAAAGAATGCTTTCATTGAGAGAACTTTGCGAGATGTGCTCGACCAAAGAATGCTTTCATTGGGAGAACTTTGCGAGATGTGCTAACAGAAGTTCTACATATTTTTTGCATCCTCAAGGAGCATCAAAAATAGCGAGATGTGCTAACAGAAGTTCTACAAATTTTTTGCATCCTCAAGAAGCATAAAAAATATAATTTAGATGCAATGCAGACCATAAATTGTCTCAACCTATTGCCATTAGCGGCTGTTAACGAGGCTTTGTGGCCGACCGTAGGAGGATGTCGCAACTCCTAATTGCAGGATGAAGTTGGGCAAGTGGGTCTCCAAGAGGCGATCATCGCGGCCATCAATCAGTGCGCCGTTTACAACGGTTACAGCGGCGATTCGCCATTGTTCCACAAGAAGTCGTGCGTGTTGATGGGATGTCACATTGTCAATTGCACGCACTGATTGCTAGGCCAATTAACGAGATTACAGGAGACAATTAATGGAGATTACCGCGAGTCACGTAATTTAATTTTAGTACAATGTTAAATGATATAATGCCTGTGAGCTGAAGCTGAAAGCTGAAATGTTAATTATGGGATTTTTGAACACCTTGGGTAGACTAATGAGAAAAGTACGAAGAGCTTGCTCTGTAAACGATGTGCACTTTTGCCGGAATCGAACCCACAAATTCCAAGATGTTGACACCCCACTGCACCATCCTCCCGGAAATTGCGTTACAATGTTAATTATGGGATTTTTGAACACTTTGGGTAGACCAATGAGAAAAGCCAAATTCATTCAAATGCCAGAAGCATTAAAATTCTTCAATTTTCCTCCAAATACAATTGTTCTGCTGCATGTATTAGATAATTACTATAATTCAAGAAAAATCAAGGAATTCACCAACCAAACTTGGACAACTTGACAACTTGACGAGCTTTGCAGCTGCAAAGATGAAACAGTAATTAGATAATAAATCACTATAATGACCATAGTATAGCTAATACCAAATTAATATTATTAATTACTAAACTAATACCAATTAGGGTAAGAAGTTTATATAATTTATCCCCATCCCCAATCTCGACATTGTAACATTCTGTGAATCAAAATACACTAAAGGTTTATATTATTTATTATTATAATTATAATAAATCTAGCAATGGACGCCTTAAATCAAGCAAAATGAACTTCGCTTTAAATAAAACAAAAGTAACTCCCAATTGGCCTTGAATCAAAAACAAACTTCATCAATGTGTGCTTCAAGATTTCGTAAGGTGCAAATCGCTTTATGTAATCCGCTCTCCAAAGCTCACGATTTTTTCGCACAATCGCAGCAGAATTACACCCGTTCCAAGGCAGTCGTAGTCCATTACCTCTAATTAAAGCCTTGCATACGGATTTAATTATCGCAACACACGAGCGTTATGATAAATGTGCTGTAATTGTCGTGCACGTGAGATTTCGACCACTTTCACCAGAAGCGGCGTAAGTGCAGGATTCGCGAAGGTTTTCGCGGCGTTTGGGAAAAGGGCAAAATATTTGATACGTTGTTATTCGAATTAAATTTAAAAAAATCATCAATTAATCATCAATAATTAATCATCATTAATCAATTTCTACGCGATTAATGTTGTTTTCAAAAAAGTAACAAAGATACATTTCTTCTGCTATGGATAAATTTTGGAAAAGTTTAGAAAGTACACAGGAAGATAATTCCTGAAAAGTTCCTATTTTCAAAATCATCACGATATCATTGATAAATTTCTCGAAATTTTTGAAAGTGCAGAATTTGCAAAGGTATTTTGCGGCGTCCAAATATTTGATACGTTGTTATTCGAATTATATGAAGAAAATCATCTATAAATAACTATTCAATTTATACGTGATAAATGTTGTTTTTGAAAAAGTAACAAAAACACATCTCTTCTGCTATGGATAAATTTTGGAAAAGTTCAGAAAGTACGCAGGAAGAGAATTCCTGAAAAGTACCTATTTTCTAAATTGGACTTAGGCCATTGGTCCTTACGCCAAAAAATTGGATATAAAATCTGTTTTGCAGGTCTTCTGGTACACATTTATCTAGATTCGAGACCTACATTGCGATTGGATTAGCATTCCTGGTAGTGTAATTAGATAAACTCCATCGAGCATTGGAGATTGATGGCTTTTACCGACCCTTTCCCGGCGGATAATCGCACCATGGGCGTGGGCCGGAGTCTCATTCAATTACCATGGGAGGGTGAAGGGGGGCAATACTGTGCGAATGTGATAAACCCATCCACCATAATTCATGTTAACCACATTAGATATCGCTCGCACTTTTATTGCCCCCAACGAAACGGCCGTAAATCGCATGCAAAGAGGCGAATACGAGAATCGCGGTAAGCAGAGCAGAAGATGACCGTAGAATGCAGAGAAGAATAGACGAGCAGAAGAGGAGACAAACATGAGAATCGTGGCGTACGCAGGAGAAGAGAAGACTGCGAGCAAGCGACGGGAATTTACGGCCCAAGAGAGTGATTTATGGCTGGATTTGTGTGCGACTTCGTACTCTCCAAGGTGGAATATAATGGCACTGAACGGACGATATCCAGCTTTATGTCCTCCATAGATTGGCAGTTAAAGTCTGCGCTTTAATTTCAGCTTTAACTGTTACTGGACAAGAACTAATTACGTTGGGTAAAAATAGAAGCAGGTCTGCAGGTAGGAGGCGGAATGCATTTTCTGTTTTGCCTTTACTACTATAATGAGAACTGCCTTCAGAAATTATTGGTTTTTGCAAACAATCAAATTTCTACATTACAAAATTTTTAGATTTAGAAATGCAAAATTTTAGAAACTTGGAAATAATTTTTTTTATAGAAATTTAGTTATTTTGGTAAACTTCATCAGAACCAAAATTTTCAATCTATTACATGACTTATCCAATCAACAATGTGGTCTTGCTCACATAAATCTAGTACAAACAATTGCTATATAAAATTTGCTTGCGTTGCAATTGCGCAATGCATTTTTTGCCTTTACTACTATAATGAGAACTGCCTTCAGAAATGTAAATTATTGGTTTTTGCAAACTATCAAATTTCTACATTACAAAATTTTTAGATTTAGAAATGCAAAATTTTATAAACTTGGAAATTTTTTTCTTTTTAGTAATTCAGTTATTTCGGTAAACGATTCTACATTAGAACAAAAATTTTTAATCTATTATCTATTAGTTTGCAAATTTCTACATTACAAAATTTTTAGAATTAGAAATAAAATTTTTTATAAACTTGTAATTTTTTTTATTTTATTTAGTAATTGAGTTATTTTTGCAATTGCTATATGAAATTGCTATTGTAACCTAAATTCTTGTACTAGATTTATGTGAGCATGATTATGTTACCATGTGTGTGTTGCCCTAAAGATGAACAAACTGATCTGAGCTCAACTCAACTGAACTATTACAATTTTGCTATAATAAATGTAAAAACTTTTTATAACAGTTCTCTTTATTCACCATAACCAATAATAGTTATTTATGGTATAAGTGAATAAAATTGCTTTATTCACCTGTATCATACAAGATTTTTTGAAGTCGTTATCAGGATTGAAGAATTTGCGCGAAGTGTCACATTGTCAGGTGACAACGAAAATTTCAAGGATAGTGAATTTTTACGAATTTTTTTCTTTATTCACGTTGTCAAGGGTTATAGTGATTAAAGTGAAAAAGTAAACATTTTATTCACCCATTCAAATAATGTGTTGTTTTAATGATGAGATTCAATATACATAATGAGCACTTTAATATTGCGAATTGGATTTTTTTTAGTAATAGTGGTAAAGTAGTAGTAGTAGTAGTAGTAGTAGTAGTAGTAGTAGTAGTAGTAGTAGTAGTAGTAAAGTAGTAGTAGTAGTAGTAGTAGTAGTAGTAGTAGTAGTAGTAGTAGTAGTAGTAGTAGCAGTAGTAGTAGCAGCAGCTGCAGCAGCAGCAGCAAGCAGTAGGAGTAGTAGTAGTAGTAGTAGTAGTAGTAGTAGTAGTAAAAAGTTTAGTAACACAACAGAAAGTATTAGAAGACAATTACAATTTCAAAAAAAAAAATTAAATTCTAAAAAAAAGCCAAAACTGCAAATTCCAGTTACATTCAAAATTCTAAAAGGACTAATGAAATATGAAAACAATTCAGAGTTAATTCAAAACTAGAACAGTAATCCACCAAAAGTTCATGTGAATTCATGTATTAATCGTGAAAATCCTATAAGGACAATTTAAATATTAAGTATTTTCGGATATTTGCAATAATTCTAACAACAATCTATAACAAATTCTTGCAAATTTCAGTAAAAAAAAAAAGAAAATTGTTAGGAATACTTAAACGTTCTAACCAAAATTGAGAGAAAATTTATTAAATTCCTGTAAAATTCCAGAAATTAAAAATAATAAATTCAGAACATACAAAAACGATACAAAGTACTAAAAATTTCGAAGATATATACAATTTCTAACCAAAATTGACAATTAATTTCTTCCAAATTCCACTAATACTCCAAAAACTTGTAAAATGATTATTATATTAGAAAATTTTATAAATACAGAAATTCACAAAATAACAATTCAAATATTACATGTGGAATATTGTTAAATAATAATTGGTGGAATTGCTACCATTTCCAAAAGTTGTCTGTGATTTTTTTTAAAGAAGTCCAAATTGGATATTTGATAAAAAAATACATTTTGTCACATTTAGTTCAGTAACACAACAGAAAGTATTAGAAGACAATTACAATAAACAAACAAAAAAATTCTAACAAAAATCCAAAACAATTATTGCAAATTCCAGTAACACCCAAAATTCTAAGAAGACTAATGAAATATATTATAATATATAATAATAAAACAATTCAAAAATAAATGAAAACTAGAACAGTAATCCACAAAAAGTTCTTGTGAATTCATGTATTAATCGTGAAAATCCTATAATGACAATTTAAATATTAAATATTTTCGGATATGTGCAATAATTCTAACAACAATCTACAAGAAATTCTTGTAAATTCCAGTAAAAACAAAAAACAATAAATCCTGAGATCACCATTAAAATATTAGAAAATTGTTAGAAATACTTAAACATTCTAACCAAAATTCAGAGCCAAAATTCAGAGCAAAATTATTAAATTCCAATCAAATTCCAGAAATCAAAAAGAATGAATTCAGAAAATACAAAAACGACAGAAAGTACTAAAAATTTCGAAGATATATAAAATTTCGGACCAAAATTTCTTGCAAATTCCACCAATACTCCAAAAACTCGTAAAATGATTATTATATTAAAATATTTCATAACCACAGAAATACACAAAATAACAATTATAATATTAATTATGGAATATTGTAAAATAATAATTGGTGGAATTGTTACCATTTCCAAAAGTTGTCTGTGATATTTTTTTGAAAGACGTCCAAATTGAATATTTGATAAATAAAAATACATTTTGTCACAATTAGTTTAGTAGCACAAGTTTACAAAACACAGTTTTGCAACACAACAGATAGTATTAGAAGACAATTTAAAATTTCAAAAATAAATTTAAATTCTAAAAACAATCCAAAACTGCAAATTCCAGTGACCCTCAAAATACTAAAAGGACTAATGAAATATGAAAACAATTCAAAAATAAATTCAAACTAGAACAGTAATCCACAAAAAGTTCTTGTGAATTCACGTATTAATCGTGAAAATTCTACAAGGACAATTCAAATATTAAATATTTTGGATATGTACAATAATTCTAACATGAATCTACAACAAATTCTTGAAAATTCCAGTAAAAACGAAAACGAAATCCTGAGATTACCATTAAAATATTAGAAAATTGTTAGGAATACTTAATTGGATGTCCATTGTAATATCACTAATATGTATGACCTGCGTAAAACTATATGTTCTAAGCACCAATAAACCATTATTATTATTAAATTTCGTCTGTATTTATGTATTTAAAAAATACAAAATAACATCCTTTGCGATTTTTTGTTTGTTTTTAATTTAAATGATTACTTTTTTTTTCGAGGAAAACTTATGCTTTTTACTAAAAAACTAACATTTTCCAAAATATTTAGGGCTAAGAATGATTGTCTCTCAGTTTTGATTATCTTCTTGGTTGATAATTGTTCAATTGTTTTTCCATTTTGATTATCCTTATGATATTTAGCAACCGTTGATTTTGGGTTGATAGTAATTCTCTCATTTTTTATTATACTTTAGTTTTGGATAATTGTATGATATTTTTGATTATCATTTCAGTTCATAATTATTTTTCGTTTTTAATTAGATTACCTTTTCAGTTGATGATACAATTATTGGACATTGTTTACCTCCTTTTCAGCTGAGAATTATTTAATTACCTTGTGGGTTGATAATCGACCATCTTTGGAGTTGTTAATTTTTTGGCCGGTTCAGTTGAGAAATATTTGTCATTGATAATCTTTTAATTATCTTGCGGATTGATAATTGTTCATCTTCTGAGTTGATAATTGCTTGACATTTTTGATGATCTTTTAATTATCTTGTGGGTTGATAATTGGTCAACATTTTTGATGATCTTTTAATTATCTTGTGGGTTGACTTCTGGGTTGATTTGGGATTGATTGGTCATCTTTCGAGTTGAGAATTGTTTGACATTTTTGACGATCTTTCAATTATCTTGTGGGTTGACAATTGGCCATCTTTTAAGTTGACGGTTGTTTGACATTTACGATGATTTTTGAGTTGAGAATTGTTTGACATTTTTGACGATCTTTCAATTATCTTGTGGGTTGACAATTGGCCATCTTTTAAGTTGACGGTTGTTTGACATTTATGATGATTTTTGAGTTGAGAATTGTTTGACATTTTTGACGATCTTTCAATTATCTTGTGGGTTGACAATTGGCCATCTTTTAAGTTGACGGTTGTTTGACATTTATGATGATTTTTGAGTTGAGAATTGTTTGACATTTTTGACGATCTTTCAATTATCTTGTGGGTTGACAATTGGCCATCTTTTAAGTTGACGGTTGTTTGACATTTATGATGATTTTTGAGTTGAGAATTGTTTGACATTTTTGACGATCTTTCAATTATCTTGTGGGTTGACAATTGGCCATCTTTTAAGTTGACGGTTGTTTGACATTAATGATGATTTTTGAGTTGAGAATTGTTTGACATTTTTGACGATCTTTCAATTATCTTGTGGGTTGACAATTGGCCATCTTTTAAGTTGACGGTTGTTTGACATTTATGATGATTTTTGAGTTGAGAATTGTTTGACATTTTTGACGATCTTTCAATTATCTTGTGGGTTGACAATTGGCCATCTTTTAAGTTGACGGTTGTTTGACATTTATGATGATTTTTGAGTTGAGAATTGTTTGACATTTTTGACGATCTTTCAATTATCTTGTGGGTTGACAATTGGCCATCTTTTAAGTTGACGGTTGTTTGACATTTATGATGATTTTTGAGTTGAGAATTGTTTGACATTTTTGACGATCTTTCAATTATCTTGTGGGTTGACAATTGGCCATCTTTTAAGTTGACGGTTGTTTGACATTTATGATGATTTTTGAGTTGAGAATTGTTTGACATTTTTGACGATCTTTCAATTATCTTGTGGGTTGACAATTGGCCATCTTTTAAGTTGACGGTTGTTTGACATTTATGATGATTTTTGAGTTGAGAATTGTTTGACATTTTTGACGATCTTTCAATTATCTTGTGGGTTGACAATTGGCCATCTTTTAAGTTGACGGTTGTTTGACATTTATGATGATTTTTGAGTTGAGAATTGTTTGACATTTTTGACGATCTTTCAATTATCTTGTGGGTTGACAATTGGCCATCTTTTAAGTTGACGGTTGTTTGACATTAATGATGATTTTTGAGTTGAGAATTGTTTGACATTTTTGACGATCTTTCAATTATCTTGTGGGTTGACAATTGGCCATCTTTTAAGTTGACGGTTGTTTGACATTTATGATGATTTTTGAGTTGAGAATTGTTTGACATTTTTGACGATCTTTCAATTATCTTGTGGGTTGACAATTGGCCATCTTTTAAGTTGACGGTTGTTTGACATTTATGATGATTTTTGAGTTGAGAATTGTTTGACATTTTTGACGATCTTTCAATTATCTTGTGGGTTGACAATTGGCCATCTTTTAAGTTGACGGTTGTTTGACATTTATGATGATTTTTGAGTTGAGAATTGTTTGACATTTTTGACGATCTTTCAATTATCTTGTGGGTTGACAATTGGCCATCTTTTAAGTTGACGGTTGTTTGACATTTATGATGATTTTTGAGTTGAGAATTGTTTGACATTTTTGACGATCTTTCAATTATCTTGTGGGTTGACAATTGGCCATCTTTTAAGTTGACGGTTGTTTGACATTTATGATGATTTTTGAGTTGAGAATTGTTTGACATTTTTGACGATCTTTCAATTATCTTGTGGGTTGACAATTGGCCATCTTTTAAGTTGACGGTTGTTTGACATTTATGATGATTTTTGAGTTGAGAATTGTTTGACATTTTTGACGATCTTTCAATTATCTTGTGGGTTGACAATTGGCCATCTTTTAAGTTGACGGTTGTTTGACATTTATGATGATTTTTGAGTTGAGAATTGTTTGTCGTATTTGGTCACCTTTTAATTATCCTGTGGGTTGATAATTGTCGTCGCGACGTTCCTCGTGACCCACACAGTCCCGACGTGCACATAGAGCACATAGATGCTGAGGTAGATAATGGATTGCGCAACGATCTAGACGCTGAGTGCGCGACCTTTGCCACTTTTAACGATCCTCCGATCTCTCTCTCGCTTCCATTCTCTGTCACAGCACGGCGTTTCCTTGTTCGCTGCACATTTTTCGACCGATATATCATGGGTCAGTGTTCACATACAAACACACACACACATATATACAGCGTGTACCAAGAGAGAGACACACGGCCAGGGAATGGGTCATCGAACACCATATGGTCAACTAGTTTCCTAATAAGTATCGTGCGGATATTTCATTGCCGAGCGGGATTTTCGTGTGAGAATCGCACGGCGTGCGCAATATGCAAATGTCGAAGATTTGTGGCTCAGTTCCTGGACTTTGTTGGGCATCAATGTAACCAATTGACATCGTAAAAAGGGAAAATGCACGATGCCCACGATGGTTGCACTTTGTCATGCATTCTAATCACCTGGAAATGTCACTGTTGCGCAGAAATCCGCAATTGGGATCAAATGTCATTGCACAGAATTAGATGGTTGAGATCATTGGTAGGAGTTCTACTGGGTGCCTCAAAACTAACCACATATCCAATTGGTTGTCGTAGTGGATTCAGAAATTTTGAAATTTATAAATAGGATCATAATCGGAGGAATATATCAGTTCGTATGCTTCCTTAGTATAGAAATGAACGAATTCACAATTCAATCATACAGATTGAAAAGATCAATAGATGAAACGTTGAATAACCATTAATCCTATCCCAATTAATACAGAAGTTTTAATCCGAAGGCATTGCCAAATTTTTCTGGACCAAAGTTTGCAACCAACCAATGTGGTCACCTTGCACGTTGACCTCCAGACGTCTTGGGTCTCTCGCACACCCGAAATTCTTCCAATCTAGGCGCCCATCTGGATCCGGAGGCATGCTTTGTCTCCTGACTGTGTGGCATTGGCATGCCTAGGTGCAACACATTTCCGACGAATGCCTTCAAGATCCTCGATGATAACGACGGCAATTTATAGTCCTGACATGAAAGCCATTAATTGAGAATGTGTGAGGCATATATGTCTGCAGGACATTGCCTTGCAGAAATGCAGAAATATGGATAATGGAAAATGACACAGTAATCATTGGAATGACAAAAATTATTAATAATTGCAAGGTGTCAAATATTAGATATTAATTGACAGAAATAGTTGCAACTATTTTTTGCAGTTTTCAGTTGATTTTTTTGTTATTAAATTAAATGACCTTTTGCCCAACTAGAATTTCCAAATTTAATTTTATTAGAATTTTTGTCTATTTCTAAAATTTTCTAATATATTCAATTTATAGTCCTGCCATGAAAGCCATTAATTGAGAATGTGCGAGGCATAAATATCTGCAGGACATTGTCTTGCAGAAATGCAGAAATATGGATAATCAAAAATCTCACAGTAATCATTGGAAAGACAAAATAATGACAAACATAATGAATAATTCTAAGGTGTCAAATATTAGATATTGATAGACAGAAACTATTTTTTGCAGTTTTCAATTGAACTTTTTGTTATTAAATTAACTGACCTTTTGCCCAACTAGATTTTCAAAAATTTAATTTTATTAGAATTATTTCCGAAATTTTCTTATATTTTAGTTAAAATTTCTGTTACTGGAATGTACAACGCTTATACAAGGAAGAAGTATGAAGGCTTCTTCTTTAAGTGCAATGAAATGTTTTGATATTATAATAATCATTTTGCTATTATCTGGAATATAGGTGTAATTTACAAGGAATTTACAAATTGTCAATTTTAGTTAGATATTTTTATTTTTTAGAAATTAGGCACAACGTTTCTGTCTACTACTTTTTTGTGGAACTGTAACATTTTTAATCAGCAGTGAAATTTACAACTAAATATACATTTACATGATTTATTTATACTGCACAAATTTTCATTTAATATTTTTGCATCACCAAAAATGTCAAACAATTCTCAACTCAAAAGATGGCCAATTATCAACCCACAAGATAATTAAACGATCATAAAAAATGTCAAACAATTATCAACTCAAAAGATGGCCAAGTATCAACCAACAAGATAATTAAAAGAGCATAAAGAATGTCAAACAATTCTCAACTCGAAATATGACTAATTATCAACCCACAAGATATTTAAAAGATCATCAAAAAAGTTAAGCAATTATCAACTCAAAAGGTAATCAATAACAAACCCACAAGATATTTTAAAGATCATCAAAAATGTCATGCAATTATCAGCTCAAAAGATGGACAATTGTCAACCCACAAAATAATTAAAAGATCATAAAAAATGTCAAGCAATTATTAACTCATAAGATGAACAATTATAAACCTGCAAGATAATTACAAGATGATCAATAATGATAAATAATTTCTCAACTGAAAAGATCAAAAAGGCCAAAAAAATTAACAACTCCAAGAAGAGCCGATTATCAACCCAGAAGGTAATTAAATAATTCTCAATTGATAACGTGGTAAACAATGTCAAATAATTTTATAATCACCTGAAAAGATAAGGTAATGAAGAACGAAAAATAATTATCAACTGAAATGATAATGATAATGATAAATAATGATAATAATAAATGATAAAAAATACCATACAGTTATCCCAACCCAAAATATATTCAAAAATGAGAGACAATTACTATTAACTCGATTTTCCCCCGATCGATTTTTTTTATATGTCTACATCACAACTAAAATTATTTCTCAAACAAAATTATAAATATTGATTATTTTGTAAATTATGTATATCTATTGTATATCCCCGTGGGAAGTCTTCCTGTGGATAAATAAATATTATTATTATTATTATTATCAATAGGCCCTTTACCTTTCGGTGTGGGTTGAAAAATAAATAAATAAACAAAAAATAAATAACCCAAAATCAAAGGTTGCTCAATATCATCTGAAAATATGATCAAAAATGAAAAACAATTGATAATTATCAACCAAAAAGATAATCAAAACTGAAAGAAAATATTTTTGAAAAAGTCAGTTTTTAGTGAAAATCATAAGTTTTGCTCGAAAAAAATAAGTAATCATTTAAAAAAATATATTCACAGAGGATATTATTTTGTAATTTTTTAATATCATTCATACAGACGAAACTTCTTTGTGGAACTGTAAAATTTTTAATCAGCAGTGAAATTTACAACTATATATACATTTAGAAGATTTATTTATACTGCACAACTTTTTATTTAATATTTTTTGAAAATTTGAGTCTGTGTTTGTGAACCAATTACGTTTTGAGATAAATTGTTGTACTGTTTTTTTTTTCAAAAGTGGTTTGGTGTTTGCAGTTATTTTTTTGTAAATATTTTTGAATATTTTCAATTTGCTCCTAATACATATTCGTGCAAACTGCAGGGCCGGGCCTAGAGGTATTTTCACCCGAGGCAAGAAAATTTTGGGGAACAAAATTACTTTTGGCAGGTTTTTCAAAATCACTTCTTTACTAGAGTTCAGCCTATACATTATTATCTAATTTTTTAGACTTATTTACTACACAAATTTCTAGTAGAAGATGAAAAAAAAAATAGAACAACCTATCTTCTGTTTTTTCTGAATTTTCGAGATCGAGAATCGAGATTTTGAAGATAATTTTGCATGTTTCAAGAAAATTAATATTTTGTTCTAGACTAAAAATATTAATAAAACTTTCTGTATTTGTTAAGTACACTTTTTAGAATCAGAAAATGGAAAAATATTAATCACCCCATCTTTATTTTTTTTCGGAAATTGGATTAATTTATGCCATATTGAGCTTGTATCTCAATATGGCATATATTTTTCTCTTGTTTTTATAATTGTAGCTTATAATTATTACCAAATGTTCTACACTTATTTAAACACAATTTTCTATCAGAAAATGGAAAAATTTGAGAACTTCCATCTTTAGTTTTTCTGGAATTTTCCTTTAAACTCATATTAGATATTGCAATACATTTTGCAGGTTTGGAGGAAATCAATATTTAATGAAGTTCTAGACTATTATTATTACATTATTAACAAAATTTTCTGTGTTGGTTAAATACACTTTTTACTATTACAAAATAGAATTAGATAATTTTATGCATTTTAAAGATTTTCTCCAATTGACATTCTGCGGTTTCATAGCACTAAATTTTTTATATTTATTGCTATTTCTGAACCCGGAAAACTATGACATGTAGATTAAATATTCTGTACTTTTCAACTCTTGGTAATTTGATTGCATATTCCAGAATTTATTATTAAATTCTCATCAAACTTCTGCATGGACATTTATACATTTGTAAATTTAGATATTATGAATGAACTTTTTTTGCAGTTTTTGTGTTTCTACTTTAAAAATTCGTTGAGTTGTTAGTTTTATTTATTTAAGAACATTTTTGAACTCCTATTATTTATATTTGCAAGGTTTGTAGTTGCAACTTCTGAATTTTACTAAATTTTCAGCAATTTACATACATTTTCTGAAACTTTTTATATTTTTATGAGACTGTTATTAACTATCTTCGATTTATTAGAAATTAAGACTTTTTTCGGAAAACTGGGGAATTCCTTTTAAACTTCTCGTATAATTTTGTGTACATTTTATGCAAGTTTTTATACTTTTATGGCATTGTTATTAACTATATTCAATTTATTAGAAATTAAAGAATTTTCCGGAAAACTGGGGAATTTCTTTTAAACTTCTCGTATAATTTTCTTATCTGTTCAGACTTTCCAGAACCAAATTTGACCGAATTTGACCAATTTTTTTTTGTAATGTGCATAAATATTCTGCCTTTTAATCGGATACTTTTGATTACTAGCTATACTTTATTTGAGAATAATTCTAAGAATTCTTAAAAATATTAAAAGAAGATAGAAGAAAAGAAAATTATGGTTCCTGCTTTACTTTCATTTTAATAATAGTGCACAGGAATATCATGGGTACAATTTACATTTTATTAACATTTCTATTAGTTATTATGTTTCAAGTATTCTACGTAACTTACATAGATAGCAACGATTTATAGCTAATGATACATTTGAGGAAGTAAATGCAAATAAATATATTCAGGAGTCTACCGTTTACTGTAACCTTTGTACCGGTTTCGAAGGAAGCAACCGACGTGAGCACACGTCTGGCTACCTGGTGGCTCTTAGGTACCGTTATGTGAACCGGATGGTTCGATGATAACGTGACAATTGGTGTCCGATTGTCGCGACTTCCGACGGAAATGGCGTTCAATGGTGCACGCAACTCGCTCCCCAGACATAAAAATATGCGCATACATAAAAACAGCTTTGACTTTTCTTGCAGCAGCAATACTCACTCAGACCTACATCGTACATGCTCAGTCCTGATAGTATAGAATTTTAATTACTGCAAAGCTCCAATTTGACATGACAATATTTTATAAGTTAATTTGTATGCATTACAAGAATAATTACGTTGCTTTTCTAATAAGAGCCTGTGGACTACGACTATTGACCTTCGACATAAATTATTCCCCCATTTTGATATTTTGAATTTATCTGCCATATTGGAATCTCCTTAGCCCCTCAGCCCCTCCGCCCCTCAGATCCACCTCCACTCAGCCCCTCCGCCCCTCAGCTCCACCAACCACTCAGCCCCTCCGCCCCTCAGCTCAACCACCACTCAGCCCCTCCGCCCCTCAGCTCCGCCACCACTCAGCCCCTCCGCCCCTCAGCTCCACCACCACTCAGCCCCTCCGCCCCCAGTCCCTCACATTATCCTCTTTTAAACAGCTCATTTTGCATCATCTTCTTTTTCTTCATTATATGGCATCTCCTTTCAGGAGGTTTGCAATCATCATCGCTATCTTCACCTTGGAGGCGGTAGCTCGGAATAGCTCTTGGGATGTGGTATCATACCATTCTCTCAGGTTACGCAGCCATTTGCATCTGCGTCTACCGATGTTCCTCTTGCCCATTACTTTCCCTTGCATTATCAGTTGGAGCAGTCCATACTTTTTTACTCTGGGTATATGGCCTAGATATTGTAGCTTTCTTCTTTTTATTGTGTTTATGATTTTTATTTTAGAGAGGAAGATATAGACCTCGTAAGAATGAGGGGGCGGGGGGATGATGTCATCTAAGGCCCTATCTTGCTGCCATATTGGAATCCCCTCAGCCCCTCCGCCTCTCAGCCCCTCCGCCTCTCAGCCCCTCCACCCCTCACGATATCCTCTTTTAAACAGCTCATTTTGCATCATCCACACCACCTTACTATTTAAAGCTGTTTAAAAGAGGATATCGTGAGGGGCTGACGGGCACACAACTTCCGGTTCAAAGTGACAATATCTATATTGTCTAAATTCGCAAATCAAAAATTGCGAACGCAACAGACTGCCGAGAAGTGGCAAACAATAGACGGTTGCGCCCAATTGTTCTTCGCAGAAAAGCGCCGGTTTCGCTCGCATTCCCACAACGCTCGCTGCTCTTCACGGATCACCTGAACTTGGCCTCGCTCTTTGAGGGCGGCGAAATTTGCATTCGGACAGAAAAAAAAATGATGCACATCCGGACAAACACGTCGACACGGATTCCACGTCTTCTCGTGTGGAGGCAATTTCAGAGCCAATAACTTAAAAAGTGGTCAATTTATTGTTGCTTTTCAACAATGTTTCGCCCACTCAGCGCCGATTTGGTCGATCCCCGTTCTCTTGTTCTTGCATTATGCAACTCGCGTGCCTAAATTAATTTCGATGCGGACGGAATGACGGACGGAATAATGAGGCCCGATTAATGCCCGAGGAGAGGCTAATAGAGCATCGGGACGTTTAGGAGCGAATTAGATGTTGAAACGACTCCCACTCGGTGATAGAACGTTTAATTTTGAATGCTGGCCCGTTAGACCCAACGTATCATTACCTGTTGAGTAATTACAGGTGGAATATTAATGAAGCGCATTATGCGGTCTTCCACGTGAAATGTGGAGGACACGCATGGACAAAATTCTTTGGTGCATTCATAACTCAAATCTAAGACTGACAATTATTCTGATCGATTTCTTATCTTAACTTAACCTAGCGAAACAATTTCTTGCAAGTTAACGTTAAAGAAAAATGTTAATTTTAGAGAAAACAAAACAATTATATTTGCCCTGAAAATTTTCTGGATTTGATTGTTATATCAAAAAAAGTTGCTATAAATATTTCAAAAACTATTGAATGAGAGAAGCATGCAAGTGCCATCTCGTGGTGAAATCCGATTACTGATGCACTGTACTGATGAGACCCACCAGGTCCAAACCGGCCAACAGTTGTCCCCTAGCTCAGTGGCGAAAATGCACACCATATTTTTGCAATAATTTTTATTTGCTTAGCGAAATTCAGAAAACTGCACGAAGTTACAACAAATCTGAAAAAGTTAACATACAAACTAAATTAAAAAACTAAAGCTCAAAAGTTTTGGATTTGGAAAGTAAAATGTTAATTTAAAAATGATTCATGAATACACAAATAAATATAGAAGTTCCAAAACAGTTAGTTGACATAGATTTCAGAATTTGCCTAAAAGCTTTACCGAGCTAATGAAAATTTGCAATTAAAATATCAACGTTCAAAACAATATAGCAATATAAGAAAAATGCGAAAATTGCGAAAATTGTTTCAATGTTTCTATTAAGATATGCAAAGTTATAGAGACTTATTAAAATTTTCAGAAAATTTACCGAAATTTACAACACAATTTTTTAGTTGACAAAGATTTCAGAATTTGCCATAAAGTTTTAGGGAGCTAATGAAAATTTGCAATCAAAATATCGACGTTCAAAAATCTATAACAATATAAAAAAATGCAAAAATTGCGAAAATTGTTTCAATGTTTCTATTAAGATATGCAAAGTTATAGAGACTTATTAAAATATTCAGAAAATATACCGAAATTTACAACACAATTTGTTAGTTGACAAAGATTTCAGAATTTTCCAAAAAGTTTTACGCAGCTAATGAAAATTTGCAATCAAAATATCAACGTTCAAAAATATATACCAATGTAAGAAAAATGCAAAAATTGCGTAAATTGTTTCAATGTTTCTATTAAGATATGCAAAGTTATAGAGACTTATTAAAATTTTCAGAAAATTTACCGAAATTTACAACACAATTTGTTAGTTGACAAAGATTTCAGAATTTGCCATAAAGTTTTACGGAGCTAATGAAAATTTGCAATCAAAATATCGACGTTCAAAAATATATACCAATATAAGAAAAATGCAAAAATTGCGAAAATTGTTTCAATGTTTCTATTAAGATATCTATTAAGAATATTATTCAAATTTTCAGAAAATTTACCGAAATTTACAACAAATCTGTAAAAGTTAACACAAAAATGTAACCTAAACTAAAGCTGAAAGAAAACACTAAAGCCGAAAACGCCTAAAAATTTTGGATTTGGAATGTAGAATGTAGAATGTAGAATGTTAAAAACAATGATATTTGCTATCAAATTTTGCTCTGATATTTTGATTTGTTTAATTTTTTTAGTTTGGTTACATTTTTGTCTGAACTTTTGCAACTTTCATGCAATTCTTTCAAAATTTGAACAATATTATGAATAAAATAATATCCAGTAATAAAATTTTTGAAATTTGTTACAATGGTTGATCATTTCAGTTTTTGGACTTTCTGATACTGATATTTTGATAAATATTCTGGATATTGTTAACTATTTTGATATACAGTGATATACCCTGACATTTTTCTAGATTTAATTGTTCTTTCAAGAAAAGCTGCTAAAGATATTGCTACTTTTTTTAAAATTTATTAGTGAAAATAAGAAGAATATTGTTATGTCTAAAAATATTATTTATTTGTGTAATTGCTTCAGAACTGTGACCTTTTAAAAAAAATCGTAAAGCCTCTTAGCTAAATTAGGTATATAATGACTTTAGAGTTTGCATTTCAGATTTTTACATTTTTAGAAGTTTCTAGTAAGTCCATCTCGTTTGAGGCAATGGTGATAGTGTGCAATTTACGATTTTACGATGTGAAATAATTTGCGTGCGCTCGCGTCCGACCTCTGGTGTGATTACCGTGGTTTGGAAAATTGTAAACACATCGTAATGCAAGAGACTTTTGCAAGAACAGGCCTAGGGTTACCTCTAATACACCATAAAAATAGGAAATTACACTACAACAGCAACCGTCTGTAAACGCTGCTACGTGCCCATATGAGAGCTTAATCCATGCGTGTGGCTCTAAATACCCCCCATAAATATCAACAGTTAACCAGAACAAATCTCTCGATTGCACAGAAGAAATGATACAATCGATTCAATTATGGGCACTTAGATTTCTAAGCAAATTTTAGATATTCAAGAATTACAGTTACAAGTTCAGACAAAATGCGGATATAAAAACAATTTAAAAGAAAAAATAAGAAATTTAAAAGAAAAAGAAAAAATTTAAAACAATAATTGTTTTTGCCGAGAATTTGACATCCACCTGCAAGGTATGACCTACTGCTAAATTAACGAAGCATTAATCTTACAACATAGAATTATGTGCCATTCAGATTTCCAAAATTCGCAGTTGCAATATATGTACCTACTTACAAAACGTAGAAGTATATTTGTTTCCTACAATTGATACATTTTCTGCTTGGTAATGCGAGCGAAAAGTTGACGTTTTCCGAGGATCGTCACTTTGTCGCGCGTTGCTATTGACAACAAGCGCAAAAGTACGTGCATACACTTTGTCGCGCGTTGCTATTGACAACAAGCGCAAAAGTACGTGCATATACTTTGCCACAATCAGCGGTACAATCAAGAATAATACAACCTTATCAGTTTCTTTACAAATTGAATTGCAAATTAACGATTGTAATATGAAACAATCAATAGGGTCTTCCGCGACTTTTCAAAAACCTTGAAACTGAACTCTAGACATA
This sequence comes from Othius punctulatus, assembly GCA_951805005.1. Classification (NCBI taxonomy): domain Eukaryota; kingdom Metazoa; phylum Arthropoda; class Insecta; order Coleoptera; family Staphylinidae; genus Othius; species Othius punctulatus. Next base: position 4,261,031 of record OX638139.1, on the reverse strand, counting down.
TTAAAAACATCCTTGGCACTAATTTTTGTGCTGAGACAAATCGTTGTAATTAGCAAACACGATTTTAAAATTAACGGCGTTTGAAAAAGTCCCGAAAGCCCGCCATGTTGCTGTGACGTCACAACGCACGTGGCGCTCAGCTGTAGATTTGCTTACAATGGAGCGACAGAAAGAAAACGTCGGTTTTACGAAAAAAAGGACGAATAAGTATTGCATTGTGCCTGGATGTGATAGCAGCAGTAAATGCGAACCAAATAAGTTGTTTATAAACGTCCCAACAGGGGATATACGGAAAAGGGGGTTACAACAAGTCCGAAGTGATTCCGCGAGTGTCACTTTGACGTCTCACTATTTTTGTGAAGACCATTTTAATGTAAGTACATAATTTTTCAATAAATTATCGACGAAATTCGATAAATATATATAATTAACTATCATCATTAGTAATGGGTATTCAAGGGGATTTCCGATTATATATATACATTAGTAATAACATAACCTCAAAATAGTTTTGTGGGTTCCATTCTAAAACAATACCTTCCATATCATTATTACTTTTTTAAAGTACTGTGAGATTTTGTACAATATGTTCTTACACAAACGTTTAGTTAAAACTAAAAAACATGTTGAAACAATATTTGTAGCAAACTGTTGATTTTAGAAATTATAAGATGATTAATAATTACAAATTTCGAAATCAGCATAATCAATTCGTATGAGATGTAGGATATATTGCACAGTTTATACAGTATTTTATTTGTTCTTACAGCTGGAAGAGGATTTGGAAAATTATATGCGACTCCACGCGTTTCGGCTACGTTGAATAATTCACTTTTTGAGAAAAAGTCGGGAACCATTAACACGTGAACTTCTGGCAGATTATCTGGCTGTCCCTTTACTAACCCATCAGAACTTATTTTATGTCAGACTGGATTCTAAGTCGTATTAATCCAGATTCCTATCCTATCTTATGCACTGACTCCCGATCGCCAACATGCGCAAAGACGTCACAGTGCCGCTCGGCCAATAACAGCGTTTCGTCGGTCACGTGACAAAATGTGTAAGTTTTACGATATTGTATGTTGTTTGTTGATAAGTTACAATGAATACCAAACGTTTTCTCTGTGGGATGTTTAATTACAGGTTATAAACTTTACGTTAAGACACAAAAAGGTTATATTATTTTTTTTCAGGAAGACCCTATTGTAGGAAAAATCTTGTGTGCAATTCGAGCGTAGAGTGCCATTGTTGCTCTCGGGGCTATTTCCCCCGAGAGCAACAATGCACCATTTTGCACTCTTATTGCACAAACAGCTATTTAAATACTAATCTGAACTGGTTCGGCCTAGATTTGGCAAAGATTGTCATGATGTTGAACAACCTCCGATAGGAGATGCAACTGTAAGACGAAGAAGTAGATAAAAATCCCCTCGATAAGTTAAAGCATTCCACACTTTGTCACTAAGTCACGATCACCGTTAGGATCATTTCCACAGTTGGCCCGAGGAGGAAGAGGAGGAGGAGAAGAAGTGCCATCCTGGCGATTATTAAATCGCTAACCCCTGAGTGTCCTGAACTCTGCACCTCGGCGAATGCAAATGTGTCCAATAATCATATTTCACGGGCGCGGACGTGCGATCGAAAACCTTGGCCCCACGGCGGGGACCATTCCTTCCTAGGTACGCTCGCGGATGATGGAGAACGAGTACCGTTGCTGACGGGACCCTCATTATTTCCGATGAACTTGTACGCCTGTGTGTGCAAAGTTGACGGGGCCCAGGCCCCATACAAATATGGAATAACAGTAATAATGCGTTCCTGGGTGTGCGTTCGTGTGGAGATGCAATTTAAATGATTGATGGTTTAAATTAGCATTCGGAATTAAGTGCATATATAATAATAATCGATTGTTGACTTCTTGGGTTTCGTTCGCAGCCTATGCTTGCATTTGGTGCTGGTGTTTGCATCAACTGGAAGCTGCAGACAGCTGCGTAGGTTTGAGGTCTCATAAGGTAGATGAAGTAATATGTCTGGATTATTTTGAATTACTTGGGACTAATCAGAGAAAAATACTATAAGAACGAGAATAATGAGAGAAGTATGAGAAATAAGAAAGCAACCATAGCTTACACTGACAAAAAATAGAACAGACATGAAGCCATCCGCCAGACTCTCTAAAGGCCAGACCAAGGGTTCCCAAACCATGGTCTGTGAATATTGTATTGTTCAAATCTGATGGCGTGGGCGTTAGATAGTCAGCTATTGCGATAGTTTCGTAATTTTGAGTATCGCTGATTATCTTTCGTCAAGCCATATGGATAGCGTGGAGACCCTTATATTGAAGTACCGACAAGGTTAAGTTACGTGGAGCCCTTTTTAACCCCCCCCCCCCACCCCTACTCTCCGACATCGAGAGCCCGGCCCTCTTCGTTACTTCAAAGGGAACCTCAATTTACGCCGAATGCGTTGAAAGCCCATCAGGCACGTCACAACGAAATTACGAACGACGAAGGTCACTATCAATGCCAGAAAATATGCATCATCATTTTGAATTTTGAAAAATTTTGATATGCAAGCCAAGTGTGTCCATGAACTTGTATAGATTTGCATGAAACTTCCACAAATGTGTGTTTAACATCACGCATTGTCTAAAATGTAAGCCATTACAATTGAAGTGCATTACATGTCGTTTTTTTTGGCGATTTTGGCATTTCTAATGAAATATCTTTGATATATCTGATTCAATCATAACTTTAAATCAATCAATTATCTGATTATCATTACAATGGTACTGTACAAGGTTCAGAGATTGCTATCAAGTTTTCTATAATTTGTGTCTATACAGTTCAAGTCTCAAAGATGCTGTAAAGTTTTCAACAACTTTTGTAAAAAGGTTTTATTATTATGGCAACATTTCAATTACTACTGTATTTATTTATTATTGCTGAAAGATTGTCATTATTTGGCGAAAATTAACAGATCTTTATCAGAGATTCATTCACCACTGTCATATTTTCGGTGATTATTGTTAAATTTTGATTTATCTTATCATTATTACAATAATACTGTGCAAGTGTCAAAGATTGCTATCAAGTTTTCTACAATTTCTTTTTATACGCTTCAATTTTTAAAGGTGCTGTGAAGTTTTCAACAACTTTTGTAAAAACGTTTTATTATTATGACATTTCAATTTACTGTATTTATTTATTATTGCTGAAAGATTTTCAATTATTTTACGAAAATTAAATTATCTCCGAGTTTCATTCATCACTGTCATATTTTCCGTGATTATTGTCGAATTTTAATGCACGGTAATTATTGAAATTTTGTCTAAATATGAATTTATACAAAATTATTAAAATAAAAACCTAATAAACAGCGCATTTTGCCTAGGATTTTTTTTGCGTGTAATAACAAAAATTATCTAATTTGTTTCATCAATCTATTTCTATTCTAGAATTTTCTACAAATTTTCTAGAAGTTAGACTTTAACATATAGAAAGTTGGTCAAACTTTTTGGAAGTTGGAGCCTAACTTTCTAGAAGTTTGAGACTAACTTTGTAGAAGTCAGAATAACTTTCTAGAAGTCAGAGTGTATCTTCTCTAGAAGTTAGAGTCATACTTTCTAAAAGTTACGACTCCAACTATGAACTTTTGCGAAAATTAACTGATCTCTATCAGAGTTTCATTCATCACCGTCATATTTTTGGTGATTATTGTTTAAATTTTGAATTAATCTATCATCATTACAATAGTACTGTGTAAGTTTCAGAGATTTCTATCAAGTTTTCTACAATTTCTGTTTATACTGTTCAAGTTTCAAAAATGCTATAAAGTTTTCATCAACTTTTGTAAAAACGTTTTATTATTATGACAACATTTCAATTTACTGTATTTATTTATTATTGCTGAAAGATTTTCAATTATTTTACGAAAATTAAATTATCTCCGAGTTTCATTCATCACTGTCATATTTTCGGTGATTATTGTTAAATTTTAATGTACGGTAATCATTGAAATTTTGTCTTAATATGAATTTTTACAAAATTATTAAAATAAAAACCTAATAAACAACGTATTTTGCCTCGGATTTTTTTTTGCGTGTAATAACAAAAATTATCTCATTTGTTTCATCAATCTATTTCTATTCTAGAAATCTATTCTATTCTAGAATTTTCTACAAACTTTCTAGAAGTTAGACTTTAACTTATAGAAAGTTGGTCAAATTTTTTTGAATTTGGAGCCTAACTTTCTAGAAGTTTGAGACTAACTTTGTAGTAGTCAGAATAACTTTCTAGAAGTCAGAGTGTATCTTCTCTAGAAGTTAGAGTCATACTTTCTAAAAGTTACGACTCCAACTATGAACTTTTGCGAAAATTAACTGATCTCTATCAGAGTCTCATTCATCACTGTCATATTTTCGGTAATTATTGCATTTTTTTTAATTATTTGATCATCATTACAATGGTACTGTGCAAGTTTGAGAGATTGCCATCAAGTTTTCTACAATTTCTATTTATTCTGTTCTAGTTTCAAAGATGCTGTAAAGTTTTCAACAACTTTTGTAAAAACGTTTTATTATGACATAATTTCAATTTACTGTATTTATTTATTATTGCTGAAAGATTTTCAATTATTTTGCGAAAATTAACTGATTTCCTAGTTTCATTCATCACTGCCATATTTTCGGTGATAATTGTTAAATATTAATGTACGGTATTCATTGAAATTTTATGAATTTAATAAATATGAATTTATTTAAAATTATTAATATAAAAACCTAATAAACAGTGTATTTTATGTAAGAGTTTTGTTGCGTGCAATAACAAAAATTATGTCATTTTTATCAATCTATTTCTATTCCAGTAATCCATTCTATTCTACAATTTTCTAGAAACTTTCTAGAAGTTAGACTCGAATTTCTAGAAAGTTAGTCAAACTTTTTAGAAGTTAGAGCCTAACTTTCTAGAAGTCAGAATAACTTTTCTTGAAGTTATAGTATTACTCTATAGAAGTTAGATTCTAACTTATAGAAAATTAGTCAAACTTTTTAGAAGTTAGAGCCTAACTTTCTAGAAGTCAGAATAACTTTTCTTGAAGTCATAGTATTACTCTATAGAAGTTAGATTCTAACTTATAGAAAATTAGTCAAACTTTTTAGAAGTTAGAGCCTAACTTTCTAGAAGTTGGAGATTAACTTTTTAGAAGTCAGAATAACTTTTTAAAAGTCAGAGTGTAACTTTTCTAGAAGTTATAGTATTACTTTCTAGAAGTTAGAAGTTAGTCTTACTTTCTAAAAGTTACGAGTCCAACTACGGACTTAAGCGGCGAGGGAGTAACAATCCGAGGTAATAACAGGCATTATTGCGAGTAGTAGCCTTCAGGGTTAATAAAATTATACTAAATTTATTAAAATTTTAGCCAAGTCACGAGATTCTAATCTAAACACACCAGTTTTTCGAAAAAGTGTTAACTTGACATCATTTTGACAGCATCATGACAGGTCATGTATCAAACTGATGACGTTTCTCCTTATATGTTAACCTAAATCTGCCAGTTCCTCGAAATCATGCCAATTTGACATATATTTGACAGCAAGATTATAGTTTCATGAAGTTTCTCATTACGTTTTAACCTAAAACTGTCAGGTTTTCGATGTTATGTCAACTTAACTTAATTTTGACTGCAACATGGCAGGTTATGTATCAAACTGATGACGTTTCTCCTTATATGTTAACCCAAATTTGTCAGTTCCCCGAAAACATGTCAATTTAATATATATTTGATAGTAATATGATAGGTTAATGAAGTTTCTCATTATGTTTTAACCTAAAGCTGTCAGTTTTTCGATGTTATGTCAACTTCACTTAATTTTGACAGTAACATGGTAGGTTATGTAACAAACTGATGACGTTTCTCCTTATATGTTAACCTAAATCTGCTATTTCTCCGAAAACATGTTAATTTTACATATTTTTTTTAAAGCAATATGACAGTTTAATGAAGTTTCTCATTACGTTTTAACCTAAAGCCGTCATTTTTTAGATGTTATGTCAACTTGACTTCATTTTGACAGCAACATGGCAGGTTATGTATCAAACTGATGACGTTTCTCCTTATATGTTAACCTAATTCTGCCATTTCTCTGAAAACAGGTCAATTTGACATATATTTGACAGCTATATGACAGTTTAATGATGTTTCTCATTACGTTTTAACCTAAACCTATCAGTTTCTTTTGTTGTTTTGTTAAAATTTTGTATATTATGTAGCGTTTTTTTGCTAATAAATATTCTTTATTATTATTATTATATTATTATACTTTTTAGATGTTGTCAACTTGACTTAATTTTGACAGCAACATGGCAGGTTATGTATCCAACTGATGACGTTTCTCCGTATATGCTAACCTAAATCTGTCAGTTCCCCGAAAACAGGCCAATTTGACATATATTTGACAGCAATATGATAGTTTAATGAAGTTCCTCCTTACGTTTTAACCTAAATCTGTCAGTTTTTAGATATTATGTCAACTTGACTTAATTTTGACAACAACATGGCAGGTTATGTATCAAACTGATGACGTTTCTCCTTATATGTTAACCTAAATCTGTCAGCTATCCAAAAACGTGTGACTTTGACATATATTTGACAGCAATGACAGTTTAATGTAGTTTCTCTTTACGTTTTAACCTAAATCTGTCAGTTTTTCGATGTTATGTACTTAATTTTGAACTTAATAACCGTTTTTAGTATCTATAGGTATTAATATTTAGACGCTACTAAATTAGTTCACTATGCATATTGACTTGTCATATCCAATTATTGGCCTTACGTGACTAATAAATTATGTTTATGTTTATGTTTATGACTGAAAGTGTTCTAAATAAACGGTTATTTTTTTATTATTAGATTGTTTTACTCGCTGAAAAGTGTTTTCTGAGTACGATTTTATACTGGCTGAAACCTTTTTTTGTCCATCTTCAATGGTTTTTCTACCCCAGCCCATTAACTTCTTGCTAATTGTCTTCCGTGGGATAATGATTGAGCGAACGCTGCGACGACGGAGTCTCCAAGCAAAAGTGAATGGCTTTTAACAGATCCCTTGGATTTTTGCCACTTCTAGGTTCAAGCAACTTTACGCACTTAACTTGGCACGCATGTGAATCGGTGATTACGTGTGTATGCAGTGTGTACTCGAATGGTCGTGTGAGTTTCGCATTTTTATTGACCGCGGATGCGTTTAGTGTGAATAGCTCTCGCCTCTGTGAATGACAGACTGTTAAGTTATTCACCTTTGGTTTTGAAAATTTTGTTAACGAAATTTGTTGTTTGTGTTGAAGTTGAACAGTGGTTAACAAATATGTTGTTTGTGTTGAAGTTGAACAGTGTTGAACAAATTTGTTGAAGTTGAACAGTGTTGAACAAATTTGTTGAAGTTGAACAGTGTTGAACAAATTTGTTGAAGTTGAACAGTGTTGAACAAATTTGTTGAAGTTGAACAGTGTTGAACAAATTTGTTGAAGTTGGACAGTGTTTTTTTGTTGGACAATTTTTTTGTTTGTGTTGAAGTTTAACAGTGCTGAACAAATGTGTTGTTTGTGTTGAAGTTGAACAGTGTTGAACAAATTTGTTGAAGTTAGACAGTATTAAACATTTTTTTGTTTGTGTTGAAGTTTAACAGTACTGAACAAATTTGTTGTTTGTGTTGAAGTTGAACAGTGTTGAACAAATTTGTTGAAGTTGAACAGTGTTGAACAAATTTGTTGAAGTTAGATAGTATTAAACATTTTTTAGTTTGTGTTGAAGTTGAACAGTGCTGAACAAATATGTTGTTTGTGTTGAAGTTGAACAGTGTTGAACAAATTTGTTGAAGTTGAACAGTGTTGAACAAATTTGTTGAAGTTGAACAGTGTTGAACAAATTTGTTGAAGTTGAACAGTGTTGAACAAATTTGTTGAAGTTGGACAGTGTTTTTTTGTTGGACAATTTTTTTGTTTGTGTTGAAGTTTAACAGTGCTGAACAAATTTGTTGTTTGTGTTGAAGTTGAACAGTGTTGAACAAATTTATTGAAGTTGAACAGTGTTGAACAAATTTGTTGAAGTTAGACAGTGTTAAAATTTTTTTTGTTTGTGTTGAATTTTAACATTGCTGAACAAATGTGTTGTTTGTGTTGAAGTTAATTTTCATGGTGAAAATTTTGGAAAAAAATTCTATTTGAGTCAAATTTCCTTAACCAATAAACATTCTTCAATCGCAAATTTAGTTCCAATTACAATCAATTATATCTTGCTAAGATCAATCATTTTTAAAATCGCGACTGTCACAAACTGGAGCTGCCAATTTTTTTCGGCCGCACGGCGGCCGCACGACTTATCAATAACGAAACTTTGGACAGCGTGAGATGCCCAGCCTCTCTTATCTCTAATCTCTAAACTCTATGCCCGCTGTTTGTCTGTGTATCATTGCCGTCTGCGCCTAATGGTTCCTGCGTTCTGGAAAGTGAACTTATTGGCTAATTAAAACCTTGATATTTACATTGTGAAACGCGCCATTGTTCGTGCAGTAATTGCTCCCGTTTTTTTTAGGTGCCACTGTCACTGCCATTACCGTGGGATCGCATTCCTTGCAGTATAATGGCGAGGAAATTAGAGCTTTATTGTTTTACCGAACAAAGGTGATTACATGGTATTGAATCATTTGTGTTGGGTAATTGATGGCTGCTGCGGACTGTGTTAATGTATCTATTGTGGCGATTAAAAGCCAAGAAGTTGAATATTATTCGTATGATAAATCATGCAATGCAGATTAATAAAAAGCCAACACATGACGTAATCATACTAATTGAACTAAGTGCAATAATTAAGAATTAATATTACAACATTCTATGGAGGATTAAAATGTTAGAGCATATTAAATGATAAAACCATCAAGAAAATTTATTTCCACCAAATAGTATGCATCGTAAGATTATTTTCAAAGGAAATTGTTACTATTCTGTAGTGCTACTACACTTAAATTGTCGTGAAAATGTACAAATATACAAATCCTCCAAAAAGTATGTAGATTATGTTCAAAGGAAATTGTTGAAAAATTGGTAATGAGGTGTTTTCCAATTTTCATATTTTTTATGAAGGCAAAGATTTTCATTGCAAACAACAAAATTTAAATGGAAACTTTTGACATATTTCCTAGAAATTACAAAATGTTATTGAAAAATGCATGAAGTCTATTGTGACGATGAAAAACCAAGAAGTCGAATGTTATTCGTATAATAAATCAAAAAATCATGCAATGCAGATTAATAAAAAACCAACACATTACGTAATCATACTAATTGACAGAGCAAGTAATCTCAATAATTTTGTAATAATAAGTATTATTATTACAAAATTTTATGGAGGATTAAAATGTTAGATATTAAATGATAAAACCAATAATCTATCAAATGCACTGCAAGAAAATTTATTTTCACCAAAAAGTACGCATCGTGGAATTATTTTCAAAGGAAACTGTTACTAGTTCTATTATACTTAAATTGTTGTGTAAATGTCCAAATGTGCAAATCCACTAAAAAGTATGCAGATTATGTTCAAAGGATTTTTTTGAAAAATTGGTAATGAGGTGTTTTCCAATTTTCACAATTTCTATAAAGGTAAAGATTTTCATTGCAAACAACCAAATTTAAATAAAAACTTTTGACATATTTCCTACAAATTACAAAATGTTATTGAAAAATGCACACTCTACTGTGACGATTAAAAGCCAAGAAGTTGAATGTTATTCGTATGATAAATCATAAATCATGCAATGCAGATTAATAAATAGCCAATACATGACGTAATCATACTAATTGAATTAATCGCAATAATTAAGTATTAACATTACAAAATTCTATGGAGGATTAAAATGTTAGATCATATTAAATGATAAGACCAATAAACTATGAAATGCACTGCAAGAAAATTAATTTCCACCAAAAAGTATGCACATCATTATCAACGGAAATTGTTGAAAATTTGGCAATGAGGTGTTTTCCAATTTCCATATTTTTTATAAACGCCAAGATTTTCATTGCAAACAACAAAATTTAAATGGAAGCTTTTGACATATCCTACAAAATGTTATTGAAATATGCATAAAGTTCTCAATAAGAAATTTATATTCTATTTATTATTGGTAATTACAATATTTTTTATCGAAACTTCCAAAATTAAATTCGAAATTGAACAGTGTTAAACAAAATTGTTGAAGTTGAACAGTGCTAAACAAATTTGTTGAAGTTGAACAGTGTTGAACATATTTGTTGAAGTTGAACAGTATTGAACAAATTTATGGACGTTGAAATACACCAAAAAGTATGCAGATTATGTTCAAAGGAAATTGTTGAAAAAAAATTGTAATGGGATCATTTCCAATTTTCATATTTTCTATAAACGCCAAGATTTTCATTGCAAACAACAACATTTATACGGAAACTTTTGACATGTTGCAACTTAACGGAATGTTGCACTGCAATAATTCTGTAATATTGTCAAATATATATAACAATAGAAACTCAGTGGAACAATGGAACTAAATGTTAACTCTTCTTCAAACGGCATATACTAAAAAAAATAATTTATGAGAAGAGTCAGAATAATTGTCTACTATAATATTAATATTTTACTATTAAAAGAAATATTTCCCTCAAAATGGTATTGCATTTTTTTTTTATTAAGTTCTCAATAAGAAATTTATACTATATTTATTATTGGTGATTACAATGTTTTTTACCGAAACTTCCAAAATTTAATGGAAATAGCAAATCAGTCATAATAAATTACAAATCTCCTAATAGTATGTGTGTTGAGCAATTTCACTTTCTACAGTCCGAATGACAGCTACTCTACTACTTCAGTGCACAATATGCATATTGTGCACGGGGTGAAGTTGCCGCTATACATGTGACGGTTCGAAACCAGGTGTAATACAAATTCTCAAAATTTGTAATATTTTTGTAATATTCTCGAGTGGACTTAAGCTGTATAATAAGATGCCCAGGTATAATATGCCCATAATAAAGCTCAGGTGAGGGAATGCGTTTTTCAAATTGAGTTGTAAATAGAAATTGGTAAAATATTGTAATATGAAAACTGTATTTACTATTTAAGTCTTTGCTTTTGCATTGTTGTTTTTATAGTTTTGTTATGTTGTTTGTTGTCATGTATATATTTACCTTGTGTATATTATGAAGCTTTTCTGCTTATAAATATTCTTTATTATTGTTATTATTATTACATATTTGTTTGGCTCGTGATTTAAAAATTTTCATAATTTGTAAGTAATATTTATTACTTGGCTCGTGATTTAGTGGTATTAATTTACGTTATGTTTGATTTTGAAATCAATATCGTGACAACTTAATTCGGTTCGTTTTATTGGTAATGTGTTTGTTAGTAATTTTTGTTAGTAAGTAAACACAGATATATTGATTTCGTGTGATTTTTTCATTTTAAAAGATTATGCAAGCGACAGGTAAATAAAAGACAGTTTAATTACTCAAATGGGACGTTATTTATTTAATTATATTTATTTTATGTTTCTCATTTTTAGTATTTGTTGTACAACTGCGGCACATTATACACTTCCCCAACTTTTAAAAGTTGAGGAAGCTCAAAACATACCACAACCATACATTTATATATATATTTATAACCATATATTTTAATAAATATAATTAATTATATTTATTAAAAATTTGGAATAATTAGTTTTACTTCGAGCTTGCGAAAGGGCAAATAATTGAATAACACACATTAATCCTTTCTCACAAAAAAAAAATTATATTAATAATTATATTAATTAATTTTATTATAATAATTAAATAAATTATATATAATATTTATAATAAATTTTACAGTAATAATTGATATTTTACTAATAATTGGAAAGTTGTTAGTAATATTCAAAATTTTAATTGATATTTTACTAATAATTGGAAAGTTGTAATATTCAAAATTTTAGTAGAATCAGTGCAATTATTGCAATTTTGGCATTCATATATAGAATTTTAAAAGCAATTTTTCACAGACAGGATTGAAACTTTTGTAGTAATAAATAAAACTTAAAATATCAAATTACTGCAGTAATCTTTTAAATTTTGGTATAACTAAAACACTTTAACAGTAATCAATACTATTTTGATTGAAATATTTAAAAGTAACAGCAATAATTGAAATATTCACGTAAATTACTGTAGGAATCTTTTAAATTTTGGTAAACTAAACTTTAATCATTATGATTTTGACTGAAAAATAGGATCATCATAGGATATTTTTCAGTAATAAATCATATTTCATAATTTGTAATAGTATTTGGCTCGTGATTTACAAATTCTAATAATTTGTTATATCTGTTTAAATCTGTAAAAAAGGGTTAATGTGTGGCATTCAAAAATTTGGAATAGATTTATTTTTATAATTATTGAATCTTTATTTATATTCTTTGACAAGGCGGAAAGACCCCATATGGGGTCGATAGCCCAATAAAGATAGATTATATATATTCTTTGACTTTGAATGATTTATTTTATTTTGAAAACAATTAATTATATTTATTCAAAATTTGAAATAGATTTAATTTGATAACTATTGAATCTTTAGTTATATTGTTTGACTTTGAATGATTTATTTTATTTTGAAAACAATTAATTATATTTATTCAAAATTTGAAATAGATTTAATTTGATAATTTTTGAGTCTTTATTTATATTGTTTGACTTTGAAAGATTTATGTTATTTTTAAAACTGAGTTAATTATTAATACTACTGTTGGAATTACAAAGTGATATTAGTGGCTTCATGTACCAAAATCTTCAACTTGTACAGAGAAGATTGTGCCTTTAGTAGATATCATCACTGAATAGAAATTCATTAGCATTTGTGTCTACCAATGTATTTTAACGCCACCTTGTGGGTAGGAACGAATCACATCAATGAATTCGTACAGTAAAATACTTCAAATTGTACACTTTAATGTATACAAATACTACTATATTTTACTACAATACAACTTTATGTACTACTGTATTTACTACTATATGCACTACAAATAATTTCAGCCATGTCATCATAAAAACTTTAAGAGGTAATGTTATTCAAAACTGATTATAGTTTAGTATGATACAATCCTTTTCTACTTATAATTTTCTAACTACTTAAGGCATACATACATTCAGTTGATTCATTCTTAATGACTCATTCATTAAGAATGTATATTCATTGGAGGTGTATTGTACTCCTCAATGATTTCCCAGTAAGATATGCAATTCTCGAAAAGTTGCTGTTACTATTGATATGCCTAATTGTGTGATTATCTGTGATCGCTTCTACGACTTTAATTAATTATACGATTATATGTATGGTTATTGTGATGTATTGTTTATGTACACTATTTACTATATTTTTGACACTGACCTGTGTAAACATTTTTTTTTTTTGTGCTAACATTAATAAACTATCTTATCTTATCTTATCTTATCTAATGCTGAGATTACTTGAATATCGGAATGCTGAACAATTTTATTTATGAAATTAAATGATCAAAATTATCATTAAATTATTTATCTTGATACATTAATCCCCATGGTGTGACCGAAAATACCTTCAACCCTGAATCGATAATGTACTTTGGATGTGTTGTTAAATAATAATTACACGACGACCATAATTTGGAGACGTTGTTAATTAATAACTTCACAACGATCATATTCAGGACACGTTGGAAATGATAGGTGGACAGAAAAATATAAGTTTCTAAATGTTAACCAATTAGCAGAACGTTTAGGTTTTAATCCTGAGGTTCACAATTTAGAATATAAGATTAGAATACCGCTAAATAGAATGATCAAAACAATAAGAGAACAAAAACACGACGATTATCAATTGCTGAATGATTATCAATGATTATCAATAGGAAGGAATTTTACAATATTCTCCTTTCAGTATGAAAATATTGTCAGGAGTAGTATAGCTATGACAGTTCTGGGCAGTTTCTGATTAATAATTCAAATAATTCAAACTCGCACGTAATCCAAATGGCGGTTCAATTCAAGATGGTGGCTCCTGCGCAGATGTTAGGCAGCCCAACATAAACATCGCTGATAAGGGACTTAGACGAATTCGACGACCAGCCCGACCGGAAGTGAAGTAAATTTAGACCCCTATGTAAATTCCTATGGGAATTTGGCCCAGAACTGTCATAGCTATACTACTGTCAGGACAAGGTATAAAATGCAGTTTAGTTCGATCCATTACGCAGTATTGGGCGTTAGGAACCTGCATTTCTACATTTATGAATTTTGTTCCAATTGCAAGAGGCACGGTGACGCAATATCACTAGATAGGTTACTGTAGTATGGATAATTGACTTTAGAATTGTTAGTGTGGTGTACATTTGATTTCATTGCGTATATAATTACCCAAGAAATTAATGCTCAAAATCTGAGTCTTCGTGAAGCAGCGTAACAATCTGAGTAGTCTCGATTGGAAGTTTTTACTAAATTTTATTAATATCAGAAATCAAAATATCAGACATTGAATTTATAGGGTTCCCTAATTTACACTCCTCGCCCCGATAGCTATTCAAATCTGTTTTCGCCGAAAAATAACGCAATCCCAAAAGAGTTGTCGAATTACGCATATTGCTCGCTTATGTATCGTGAAGTAAAAAAACTTCAAAGTAGTCAGCATTCATTTGCATCAAACTCTCTTTTACTTCTTAGTCCTTTTCTCGTGTTCTTCCAAACTGTAGTAGACAATTTAGCCGTATAATGACGCAATCCCATATGAGTTAATCGAATTACGTATATTGCTCGCTTATGTATCGTGAAGTAAAAGAAAAACTACAAAGCAGTCAGCATTGATGTGTAGCAAACTCTCTTTTACTTCTTAGTCATTTTGTCGTGTTCTTCCAAACTGTAGTAGACAATTTGATATTACTCGCTTATGTATCGTGAAGTAAAAAAACTACAAAACAGTCAGCATTGATTTGCACCAAACTCTCTTTTACTTCTAAGGCCCAATTGTTCGAATGCTGATCACTTTGGTCGTGGTTCAGTCACCTAGGATACAATTGTGTCAATAATGGTATCCTAGGTGATTGAACCATAGTCAAACTGATCTACGTTCGTACAACTGGGCCTTAGTAGTTTTGTCGTGTTCTTCCAAACTTGTAGAAAATTTCACGATACCATACACCACCATGATGTTCACGATTACATTATTTACCTCTTTCCTTTTCAGGTCGTGGTGTTGCTGGCACTCCAAGGCCCACGGAAGAGACGAGTGGCGAACCATGCCCAGCAACTCTGTTCCCACATAATTTGGTAAGTGAGCCCATCACGACCGCTTCTCCAGCTAATTGTGTCACGATCCCAGCACCGTGCGATCGCGGGTGGGTGTCATTGATCGTCCCGGTGGGTCGCCCCAGTTCCTTCGACCTCCTCTTCGGATCTTTCGTTTAGTTATTTTATGTTTTTTTTTTTTTGTACTCGCTCATCTCCGGACTGTTAGGTCGCAAGGCCGTTCCGGACGCGAGCCGGCCATTAGACGCTCGTTATTCCATTAGTTTTGTTTACGAGCCGCGAACTGCAAAGCCGCCATCCGTTCCGGGAACAGATTCAGGCCGATTCACAATTAGCACAGAAAAAAAAAACATTGATGTGAATATCTTAAAAATTGATGTCATATGATATAAGTGTGTTTGAAATGATTTTCGGAATATTAAGCTGTGTCCACACCTAAAGCAACACATTGGAACATTGTGTTTGTCTTGCTTGTTCGTGGAACTTGTTTCTGAATGTTTTTTTCAAATTTCTAGACATTCAGAAGAAACTTTCAGAAACATTCAGTAATTAGTTCTGGGAACAATTAAGGTAGGCATAATGTTCCATACAAACTAATGTGTAATGTTTAAAACAAATTCTTTCACACACTAGAGATTGCACCTAAACATTTGTTATTATTATCCTTATTCAGAAGGATGTATAAAACAAAAGAAGCTTCCAAAGTACATAAATGGTTTCGGGACTATTTTTGGCTAGAATATGGAACCGTCAAATTTCAGCATTCTGCTTTCTGTACAGCCTATTTTCAAAAAAAAATCTAGAGAACCAGTTTTTATCTCATTCGGCTTTAAAAATTGGAAGAGAAAATATTAAGTACATCGAGATTTTGAGTATCAGGGAGTCGAAAATGGCCCCTTTTTAATAGCTCTCTCAAATGTGATCACTGTAGAAGTTGTTTTATTACAAAACAAACGCCAAATTTGTTTTGTTTGGAGGCCATAATGAAAGGCCGAAAGTACAAATCGTGGAAACTGTTTAGAAGAACTTTTTGAAGTTTTAAAAAAATATTTAACCATTTTTACTAAGTTGTAATCCTCCCAAGAATTGTGTCTAGATGAT
This sequence comes from Othius punctulatus, assembly GCA_951805005.1. NCBI lineage: Eukaryota > Metazoa > Arthropoda > Insecta > Coleoptera > Staphylinidae > Othius > Othius punctulatus. Next base: position 4,244,583 of record OX638139.1, on the reverse strand, counting down.
GTGTATCTAAATGGAATTGTAGACAGCCAAAACACTAAATTTGTTTTGTTTAGAGGCCATAATGAAAGGCCGAAATTAAATTGCAATTGTGTGATGAATACACAATATTAACGTGAATAAATATTAAACTTAACCAACCCAAGTTTATTTGGTCTCGACTATATAGCGCTGTTTTTTTAGTTTGAAATACTCTTGAACCTTGAGTGTCCTGAGTGTCTTGATTTTGTAAAATTATATAAGAATAATTGTTTTTTAAATATGATGATTGTCATTTTTTGTGGTCAGTATTTCAATCCATTGATAAAATCGCGAATAGTTATCTGACGGTTTGCTTATGTCACCAAGAGGATTAGAAACGCATTGAGCGGATAATTTTTAATTTGCATTGTGTAATGAATATACAGCATTAACGTGAATTAATATTAAACTAAAGCAATCCAAATGCCATTGGTCTCGACTATATAAAGCTATTTTGCTAGTTTGAAATACTGTTGAACCTTTAATGTCCTGATAATCTCATCATGTAAAATTATTAAAGTCTAATGGTTTTTAAATGATGGTAGTCATCTTTTTACGGCCAGTATTTCCATCCATTGATAACATCGCGAATAGTTACCTGATGGTTTGCTTATGATGTCCACAAGGGGATTAGAAACGTGCTGAGCAGATAATTTCTAAATTGAGTTGTGTGATGAATATACAACATGAACGTGAATAAATATTAAACTAAACCAACCCAAGTTTATTTGGTCACGACTATATAGAGCTATTATGCTAGTTTGAAATCCTCTTGAACCTTTAATGTCTTGAGTATCTCAATCTTGTAAAATTATTAGTAAAATTATTAAAGACTAATTGTTTTTAAATATGATGGTAGTCTTTTTATGGCCAGTTTTTCCATTTATTGATAAAATGACGAATAGTTACCTGACGGTTTGCTTATGACATCCCCAAGGGGATTAGCAACGCACTGAACAGATAATTTCTAAATTGCGTTGTGTCATGAATATACAACATGAACGTGAATAAATATTAAACTAAACCAACCCAAGTTTATTTGGTCTCGACTATATAGAGCTGTGTTTCTAGTTTAAAATACTATTGAACCTTTTAGGTCTTAATAATAATAATAATTGAGTATATCAATCTTGTAAATTTATTAGAGACTAATTGTGTTTTAATTTGATGGTAGTCGTCTTTTTATGGCCAGTATTTCCATCCATTGATAAAATGACGAATAGTTACCTGACGGTTTGCTTATGATATCCCCAAGAAGATTAGAAACGCACTGAGCAGATAATTTCTAAATTGCGTTGTGTCATGAATATACAACATGAACGTGAATAAATATTAAACTAAACCAACCCAAGTTTATTTGGTCTCGACTATATACAGCTGTTTTTCTAGTTTAAAATACTCTTGATAATAATAATCTATTATCATTTCTATTATATCTATACTTAATTCCCACTCAGTATCTTAATCTATATGCAGTCTCATGAATTTTTAATGAAATCTCATGACAATTTTCCATTATATTCCTCAACAATTTTCCATGAAATTCCATAACAATTTTCTACGATATTCTGCGAGAAGTTACGAAATACACTGAACTATTTTTTATTTCTTATTTTTTCACTAGTTTTCGATGAGATTCGTTGCCAATTTTCAATTAGATTTGCTGAAATTTTTCTATGAGATTTCTTGATTAATTTCCATGCGATTCTTCGACAATTTTCTACGAGAGTTTCCGAGTAATTTAAACGAATTTTCCTGAATGTTTTCTATAAGATTGGCAATTTTCCATGAAATTTGGTGACATTTTTTTATCAAACTCCATTTTCACATTCTCTATGAGATTTTTCAAAAAGTTTCCACGAGATTTCCCGACAATATTCTATCAGATTTTACAATAATTTTCCATGAGATACCTGGAAAAATCTATATAATAGTCTCGTGAATTATTAGTGAAAGTTTCCTCTATATACCACAAAAAAATTCAATTTTCAATTTTCTTCTGCGGGTTCTTGTGACATTTTATATTTTCTCACTACTTTTCAATGAGATTCTTCATCAATTTCAATAAGATTTGAGCAACTTTTAATTATTCTATTAATTTCCAGGCGTTTCTCTGACAATTTTTCTATGAGAGTTTTTGAGAAGTTTCAAAGAAAATCTCTGCATATTTTCTATAAGATTTCTGGGCAATTTCCCATAAAATTTGATGACAACTTTTTGCTATATTTCTCAAAAAAAATCTGTAAAATTCTATAATTGTGAACCTTTATTGTTTTAATGTTTTAATCTTAATTTTTAATTTTCCTCTATATTCCACAACAATTTTCCGTGAAATTTCATAACAATTTTCTTCTGCGAGGTCTTGTGACATTTTAATTTTCTCAATAGTTTTCAATGAGATTCTTCATCAATTTCAATAAGATTTGATCAACATTTAATTATTCTATTAATTTCCACGCGTTTATCTGACAATTTTTCTATGAGAGTTTTCGAGAAGTTTCAAAGAAAATCTCTGAATATTTTCTACAAGATTTCTGGGAAATTTTCCATGAAATTTGATGCCAATTTTCTGCTATATTTCTCAAAAAAAATCTGTAAAATTCTATAATTGTGAACCTTTATTGTTTTAATGTTTTAATCTTAATTTTTAATTTTGCTCTATATTCCACAACAATTTTCCTTGAAATTTCATAACATTTTTCTTCTGGACTTCTTGTGACATTTTATATTTTCTCACTGGTTTTCAATGAGATTCTTCATCAATTTTAATAAGATTTGACCAACATTTAATTATTCTATTAATTTCCACGCGTTTCTCTGACAATTTTCTATGAGTGTTTTCGAGAAGTTTCAAAGAAAATCTCTGAATATTTTCTATAAGATTTCTGGGCAGTTTTCCATGAAATTTGATAACAATTTTCTGCTATATTTCTCAAAAAAAATCCGGAAAATTCTGTAATTGTGAACCTTTATTGTTTTCATGTTTTAATCTGTATGTATTATTTGTATTATCTGTATTATTATTATTTATGAGATTTTAATCTCAATTTTCCCTTTCGACCGGTTTAAGTTGTATTGACTTTAGCAAATAAATTCTATTCTATTCTATTCTATAAATAATTTTCTACCACATTCTGCGAGAACTTAGAATGAAATTTACTGAACATTGCAAATAAATTCTACTCTATTCTATAAATAATTATCTACCATTTCTGCGAGAACTTATAACGAAATTTACTGAACATTTTTTAGTAGTAGTAACAATATTTTATTGGTTATCGATCTGCGGTCTTTCCGATTTTTTGTTTACAAATTTTATAAAATTCTTAGTTTTACTTGTTTTCCAGCTTATAGCCCCCCCCCCCCCCCCCCCACACCACTGCTTATTGATTATCATTATACAATAATTTTAGATTTACTATCATAAGCATTATAGCCCAAGAAAATGGATCTAATTTAATCTAATATTTTACATTTTCTATCATTATTTGCACAAGGAAGGTCCAAATCAATTAACAAATATTGAAAATATTGAATGAGCATAAATAGCTTTTTGTATTATGAAAGAGAAAAGTGCATCATTTCCACCCGCAGATATTTGATCCGCATCGCGTCGGGCATCAAAATCTAAACGACGTTTTGAGCTGATTAATGTGAGCAAATTAATGTGAATTCTTACATTGTAATTGGGTATGTAGGTTGTCAAGTTTTCGTCTTTTGGGGAACCTTTTTGTAGTTCTCGCGTGCTACGCGTATGTACCACACTTAGCCGGCCTTATCTGGTCGCATGTTTACTATATTCGACGAAAACTTGACCATTCATTCAATATTTTTCCTAAAAATTGCCGGCCTTGGATTTTGCCGCCCTGGGCTATAGCCCTCATAAGCCCCCCGTCAAGTTTTCGTCTTTTGGGGAACCTATTTGTAGTTCTCGCGTGCTAAGTGTATGTACCACACTTAGCCGGCCTTATCTGGTCGCATGTTCACTATATTCGACGAAAACTTGACCACACTTTCAATATTTTTCCAAAAAATTGCCGGCCTTATATTTTGCCGCCCTAGGCTATAGCCCTCATAAGTCCCCGTCAAGTTTTCGTCTTTTGGGGAACCTATTTGTAGTTCTCGCATGCTAAGTGTATGTACCACACTTAGCCGGCCTTATCTGGTTGCATGTTCACTATATTCGACGAAAACTTGACCACACATTCAATATTTTTCCAAAAAATTGCCGGCCTTGGATTTTGCCGCTCTAGGCTATATCCCTCATAGCTCCCCACCCCCTTAAATCCACCACTGGCTGAGATATGCAGATGGTTATAATGTCATCAAATTTGCAACTACTTTGGGATTCCTCCGATTAGGTTCATAGTTCTTCGTGCGTTCAAATATTTGCATTGAAACTGTAACATTTACTACACCGCTGCTACTACTAACATTGTAATAATCTATCTTTTATCCACATTAGCATCCGGGCAATTTGTAGCTATCTCTCTAATCGCACTTCCTCATCCCATTTGCAAGGCAGACGAGGCAAAACGCTCTGCCGTGCGGACAACGAACGTCCGCTCGGCACGTCGGAAACGGACGGATCTCGAAAACGGATTGTTTTCTCGCTCGCTGCGCTCATCCGTGCCACACATATGCAGCACCTGCCACACACACACTCACACATGTATTACCTGCGTGTGCGCTGTGCGAGTGTGAGTGCACGAGAGTGAGTGTCCGACGTGTGTGTGGATGCGAGAGCGAGCGCCGGGTTCAAGGTCGCCGCGGCATTCCGCCGCGGTGACTCGAAAAAGTCCACTTTTCGTCCGTTACAGGGGCCGATATTCGGATTACTCAGACGGCGGGAATTCGGAATGGGAGAGAAATAACGCTCGGGCGACTTCCAGGAAGTTGGGATGCGAAGAGGCGAGACCGACGATGGCCTACATAAATAAATAAACTCGTTCGTACCAGGAATTTTGATCTGTTGAGCGACTTTGTTGGGGACTCTTCAATTACTCGAGGAAATTTCGTTTCCAGTTCTTTCGCTGCCTGGTTAATTTTGACTGGTTTTTCTTGACTTGGATGAATACATGAAAATATTCCCAGTTTGCGATAGAGATCTACAATAGATAATCCGATGGTTTTTCTTGACTTGGACGAATCTATGAAAAGATTCCCAGTGAGCTCTACACTGGGAGCAGTTTTTCTTGACTTGGACTAATCTATGAAAAAATTCCCAAGTGTGCTCTAAAGATCTACAACAGATAATCCGATGGTTTTTCTTGACTTGGGACGAATCTATGAAAATATTCCCAATCTGCTCTAGACTGGGAGCAGTTTTTCTTGACTTGGACGAATCTATGAAAAGATTCCCAGTCTGCTCTAGAGATCTACAATACATAATCCGATGGTTTTTCTTGCCTTGGATGAATCCATGAAAATATTCCCAGTCTGCTCTAGAGATCTACAATAGATAATCCAATGGTTTTTCTTGACTTGGACGAATCTATGAAATGATTCCCAGTGAGCTCTAGACTGGGAACAGTTTTTCTTGACTTGGACTAATCTATGAAAAGATTCCCAGTCTGCTCTAGAGATCTACAATAGATCATCCGATGGTTTTTCTTGACTTGGGCGAATCTATGAAAAAAATCCCAGTCTGCTCTAGAGGTCTACAATAGATAATCCGATGGTTTTTCTTGACTTGGACGAATCTATGAAAAGATCCCCAGTCTGCTCTAGAGATCTACAATAGATAATCCGATGGTTTTTCTTGACTTGGACGAATCTATGAAAAGATTCCCCGTCTGCTCTAGAGATCTACAATAGATAATCCGATGGTTTTTCTTGACTTGGACGAAGCTATGAAAAGATTCCCAGTCTGCTCTAGACTGGGAGCAGTTTTTCTTGACTTGGACGAATCTAGGAAAATATTCCCAGTCTGCTCTAGAGGTCTTCAATAGATAATCCGATAGTTTTTCTTGAGTTGGATGAATCCATGAAAATATTCCCAGTCTGCTCAAGAGATCTACAATAGATAATCCGATGGTTTTTCTTGACTTGGACGAATCCATGAAAAGATTCCCAGTTTGCTCTAGACTGGGAGCTGTTTTTCTTGACTTGGACTAATCTATGAAAAGATTCCCAGTGTGCTCTAGAGATCTAAAATAGATAATCCGATGGTTTTTCATGACTTGGACGAATCTATGAAAATATTCCCAGTCTGCTCTAGAGATCTACAATACATAATCCGATGATTTTTCTTGACTTGGATGAATCCATGAAAAGATTCCCAGTCTGCTCTAGAGATCTACAATAGATAATCCGATGGTTTTTCTTGCCTTGGACGAATCTACGAAAAGATTCCCAGTTTGCTCTAGAGATCTACAATAGATAATCCGATGGTTTTTCTTGACTTGAACGAATCTATGAAAAGATTCCCAGTCTGCTCTAGACTGGGAGCAGTTTTTCTTGACTTGCACGAATCTATGAAAAGATTCCCAGTCTGCTCTAGAGATCTACAATAGATTATCCGATGGTTTTTCTTGACCTGGACGAATCTATGAAAATATTCCCAGTCTGCTCTAGACTGGGAGCAGTTTGACTTGACTTGGACGAATCTATGAAAAGATTACCAATCTGCTCTAGAGATCTACAATAGATAATCCGATGGTTTTTCTTGACTTGGGCGAATCTATGAAAAGATTCCCAGTCTGCTCTAGAGATCTACAATAGATAATCCGTGGTTTTTCTTGACTTGGACGAATCTATGAAAAGATTCCCAGTCTGCTCTAGACTGGGAGCAGTTTTTCTTGACTTGGACGAATCTATGAGAAGATTCCCAGTCTGCTCTAGAGATCTACAATAGATAATCCGATGGTTTTTCTTGACTTTGATGAATCCATGAATATATTCGCAGTTTGTTCTAGAGATCTACAATAGATAATCCGATGGTTTTTCTTGACTTGGATGAATCCATGAAAATATTCCCAGTCTGCTCTAGAGATCTAGAATAGATAATCCGATGGTTTTTCTTGATTTGGACGAATCTATGAAAAGATTCCCAGTCTGCTCTAGACTGGGAGTAGTTTTTCTTGACTTGGACTTATCTATGAAAAGATTCCCAGTCTGATCTGGAGATCTACAATAGATAATCCGATGGTTGTTCTTGACTTGAACGAATCTATGAAAAGCTTCCCAGTCTGCTCTAGACTGGGAACAGTTTTTCTTGACTTGGACGAATCTATGAAAACATTCCCAGTCTGCTCTAGAGATCTACAATAGATAATCCGATGGTTTTTCTTCACTTGGCACGAATCTATGAGAAGATTACTAGTCTGCTCTAGAGATCTACAATAGATACTCCGATAGTTTTTCTTGACTTTGATGAATCCATGAAAATATTCCCAGTCTGCTCTAGAGATCTACAATAGACCAATTATAAAGCTATCTAGATAGTTGTTTTGCAAGACTTATTTTACTATTTCGTGGTTATCACTCTACGCCATAAAAACGTCTTGAGTTGGTGTGGACGTGGAAGTCCACGTCCAGAGCGTCACGTTGGCGAAGAGCCTGGCAGGCGTCCGCGGGGCCGCAAGATCGTGGTAGTCAATCACGTGGCCTGGAGGTTCTTCGGATGGTGAGGAACAATGGTGTGCCCGGGAGAAGGACGTGACACGGCCGGCCGAGCCGCCCGGAGAGATATACTGGAATTGGTCTGCTGACTGTGGAGCGATGCCGTGTTGTGTCATTTTTAACGCCGCCGATACAATGTCCGGAATGCTTTATTGTTTCCCATGCGTTTCCAGCTCATGTTCGCCCCGTGTTTATTTATGCCGAACGGTACGAAGCACACACGCCAAGAGATAGGGCCGGACAGGATGGTGTGTACACAACGAGACGAACGAGCATGTGCACGCCACTTGACATACTTATTCATAACAGGCGATGAACAATCAATGAAGAGGTATGATCCAGAGACTTTCACACAAAATTAGTTATTAACATGTCATAAATCTAACATGAGCGGAATGCAACCCAGAAGAAGGTATGGGGAACTACAAGAAGATTTCAAAAGACTAATGAATTACATTAAAAGACAAATACAAAGGACCAATGAAACATTAGAAGACGAAACAAAGGACCAATGAAACTTGGATTACAAGAAGAATACAAGAAACCAATGAATACTTACATTATACGAATTCAAAAGACCAATATGTAACGGTTCTTAAATGAACATGGTTCTTTTTTGGCGCGGAAGTTGCGAATGGCAACATCGCTACAGTGCAGTGCGTACCTGCACTTCTATCGATGGTGATAGTTGAGCAACGGCAATGCAAGGATCGTCCACTTGGATTCAAAAAGCAGTCAAGTTCACAGGGGTGGTGCCCCACGAAATTTGTTGGTTAAATTACCAAAACCGGATTCCGGGATTTGTTCGTGTGTGCCCATTCATCTCTACTAATAGGATCAAAACCACTGGTACAAGACTGGGAGTTCATTTAATCCGCTCGAAAACAACTAACTCGAGCGGTTAACCAGGGCTTAATCAAGGGTTACCCAGGGGCTAACACAAGCCCTACTAGAAGATTCGAGTCGAAGGTCTAGAGATCGCTGGAGATTCTTGATTTACAAGAAGAATTCAAAAGACCAATGAATACTTATATTATAAGAAGAATACAAAAGATTCCAACCAATGATTACTTACATTATAAGAAGAATACAAAAGATTCCAACCAATGATTACTTACATTAGAAGACGAATACAAGAGACCAATGAACACTTACATTATAAGAAGCATACAAAACTCTACAGAACTTATAACATATTTTTCAGACATAACGCAACTAATGAATACAAGCTGATTCTAATCCATATCAGTCAATGGCGAAATTAACCTCTTGGAAATTAAATTACGAAGAAGAAAAATATATCGTCATTGGAAAACAGTATAATAACGATGAAATGAAGAAAATTCAACAGGAAGAACTGCCAGAACTTAAAATTTGTCAAAGACATAAGCTATGATAATTCAGCAACTGATGAATCCAAGGAGGAACATACGAAGTGCGAAACGTTTTCGTAAAAAACAGAAATACAGTATAAAAACGATAAAAGAAAATTCAATTGGAAGAACTGCCAGTACTTAAATATATCGAAGACATAAATTATGATAATTCACCAACTGATGAATACAAGGAACAACATACGAAATGTGAAACGTTTTCGTAAAAAAACGGAAAAACAGTATAATAACGATAAAAGAAGAAAATTCAACGGAAAGAACTGCCAGAAGTTATATTTTTTAAAGACGTAAATTATGATAATTCACCAACTGATGAATACAGGAAGAACATAAGAAATTCGAAACTTTTTGGAAAACTGTATTATAACGATAAAAAGAAAATTCAACGGGAAGAACTGCCAGAACTTAATTGTTTCAAAGACGTAAATTATGATAATTCAGCAACTGATTAATACAAGGAAGAACATCACAAAATAAAAATAAACTACTATAAAATTAATACTATGGCAGTAATCTTAAATTACTGCCATTCTGGGATTAGCCATACTACTAATTAGTAATTAGTAATCTTAAAAATTTTACTAATTGAAAATTTGTTAATAATCTTCAAAATTTCGATAGAATTAGTGCAATCATTGCAATATTGCCATTTATATATAACATTTTATAAGCAATCTTTGAATATATAACACAATTGAATTTTTTATAGAAATATATAAAACTTGAAAATAATAGGAAGAGAAAGTCTATTTAGGCGTATAAAAATTAAATATGGCGGCCATTTAAAATAAGAAAGTTGATATCAATATCTCGAAAACCGCCATCTTGACTTTTGTTTTGACTTGATTCTTAAGTTTGTGCGATCGAACCGAGTTACTTTGATTTTAAACTTTTTTTCCGCATCTTTAATAATTATGAATATATTGGAGTTTTTAGAAAATAGAAATTTTTAGTTTTTTTAGAATAACTTCTAAACTGCTCGGACTTTTGAAAATTTTTCTACATAATCTGAACCAGCATATAAAACTGCACATTATTGCTCACTTAACCAGATCTCTAGCTTTAAGAATAAGAAAGATACCCATGCAATCCCACTCTATTTAGGACACCCTGTATAGTTATAGTAATCATTAAATATTTGATAGCATTATTTTTAAGTTTTGTAAAATTGAAACTATGATAGTAATGAAAAAAAAAACGGTAATAATTAATTAATTTACATAAATAGAAATCTCTCGACAATAACTAAAATTGTGAAAATAAAAATAAAAAACTTCCATAGGAATAAAACTCTGGCAGTCCTTAGGAAATTTGAGAGTAATCATAGAAATTATACTAATTGAAAATTTGTTAGTAATCTTCAAAATTTCGGTAAAAGTTTTGTAGAATTGAAACAATGACAATAATAAAGAAAAAAACAGAAATAATTAATTAAATTGCAGCAATAAATGGAAATTTGTCAGAAATAACTAAAATTTTGAAACTTAAAACTAAATAAACTGCCAAAGAATTAATACTATGGCAGTAATCTTTGAAAATGTTGGAGTAATCATAGAAATTTTACTAATGGGAAATTTGTTAGTAAACTTCATAATTTCGGTAGAATTAGTCTTAACAGCAACTTTAACAGCAATCTTTGAATTTTTCTCACAAAGGATTGAAAATTTTATAGTAATAGATAAAACTTTATAAAAATATCAAATTACTGCAGTGATCTTCAAAATTTTTGTATAACTATAACTTTAACAGTAAGCATTACGATTTTGACTAAGATATTAAAAATAATGTAGCAATAATATAAATGTTCACGTAAATTACTGCAGCGATCTTATTAATTTTGAAATAAATAAATTTTAAATAAAAATACAATAATAATTGAAAATTTGTAGTAATCGTTGGAAATTTTATAGTAATAATTGATATATTACTAATCATTGGAAATTTGTTAGTTATCTTCAACTTTTCGGTAGTTTTCTAATAATTGGAAATTTATTTGTTATCTTCAACTTTTCAATAGATTTCAAACTTTGACTATAATCATTGGAAATTTGAAACTAATAATTGAAATTAATAGAAAAAAAAACTGTTTACAGTAATTTTAGAGTTATAACTTTAAAGAAATATCAAATTACTGGAGTAATCTTTTAAATTTTGGTATAACTAAAACTTTAACAGTAATCATTACTATTTTTATTGAAATATTAAATACAAACTACAGTAATAATTGAAATATGCACATAAATTACAGCATTAATCTTTTAAATTTTGGTATACTAAACTTTAACAGTAATCATTACGATTTTGACTAAAAAATAAAAATAAAAACACAATAATAATTGAAACAATGCAGTAACCATTGAAAATATTATAGTAATAATTGATATTTTAATAATAATTGGAAATTTGTCAGTTATCTTCAACTTTTCAGTAGATTTTTCTAATAATTGGAAGTTGTTAGTTATCTTTAACTTGTCGGAAGAATGCAAACTTTGACTAAAAACTTTTTGAAAAATTGAAATTATGAAAGCAATCCTTTTACAGTAACTTTTTACAGTAATTTTACAGTAATAACTAAAATTTTAAAGAAATATAAAATTACTGCAGTAATCGTTTAAATGTTTGTGTAATTAAAAATTTAATAATAATTCCGATTTTTCGGAAACAATTAAAAACAATACTGCGACAATTGAAATCATGACAGTAATAACCGAAGTTTTAACATCAATCCATGAAATGTAAATAGTTATACTAAAGTTAATAACTTTACTTAGCAAAAACTTAACATTTGGTAGTAATCATTCGGCAGTAATCTTTAAAGTTTTGAAGATTTGAAAATATGATTATTTCTTACTGTAATAATTAACAAAATACAGAAATCATTCAAAATCATTCAAAGTTTGTAATCTTGAACATTTTATTACAATTGAAACTTCGATAGTATTATGACTTGAAATGTTCATTGTAGCAATATTTTATTACTATTTTAATTTTGATAGAATTACTTGAAATTTTTATTGTAACAATTGAAAATTTGTTGATAATTTTTCAAATATTGTTGTATATAATTGTAACTTAGTTACATGTAGGTAAATCAGTGAACATTTAAAATTAATTATTCAAAACTCTAAATTTGACAGTAATTGACAACACTAGAATATGAAAACAGTAATTAATTGACAGTAATTTGATAAATAATAAACTTTGATAGTATTACTTGAAATTTTTATTGTAACAATTGAAAATTTGTTGATAATTTTTGAAATATTGTTGTATATAATTGTAACTTAGTTACATGTAGGTAAATAAGTGAACATTTAAAAATAATTATTCAAAACTCTAAATTTGACAGTAATTGACAACACTAGAATATGACAACAGTAATTAATTGACAGTAATTTAATAAATAATAAACTTTGATAGTATTACTTGAAATTTTTATTGTAACAATTGAAAATTTGCTGGTAATTACTGAAATTTTGTTGTATATAATTGTAACTTTGTTATATGTAGATAAATAAGTGAACATTTTAAAATAATCATTCAAAATAGGAAATTTTACAGTAATTGATCACACTCGAATATGAAAACAGTAATTAATTGAGAGTAATTTAATAAATAATAAACTTTGATGGTATTACTTGAAATTTTTATTGTAACAATTGAAAATTTGCTGGTAATTACAGAAATTTTGTTGTATATAATTGTAACTTTGTTATATGTAATTAAATAAGTGTACATTTTAAAATAATCATTCAAAATAGGAAATTTGACAGTAATTGACCACACTCGAATATGAAAACAGTAATTAATTGACAATAATTTAATAAATAATAAACTTTGATAGTATTACTTGATATTTTTATTGTAACAATTGAAAATTTGCTGGTAATTACAGAAATTTTGTTGTATATAATTGTAACTTTGTTATATGTAATTAAATAAGTGTACATTTAAATATAATCATTCAAAACTAGAAATTTGACTGTAATTGACAACACTAGAATATGAGAACAGCAATTAATTGACAGTACATTAATAAATAATTGTAAAAAAAAACTGTGACTGTTATCATTGCAATTTGCATAATAATAATTGAAATTTTGAAGCAATACTTTGAATTTTTAAAGAAAGAATTTACAATTAGATTGTGAAGGCGGAAATTTTACAAAAAAATAATCCTAACTAATCTTTAAAATTTCGGTGCAATTAAAACATTAGTAGTAATCATTATGATTTTTACAGAATTATACTACTCAACATGATTTTTACAGAATTATACTACTCAAAAGTATTATCGCATATTCCAATATTTTAAAAATTAATTAATAATTGATATTGAATTATATATTTTTATATATTAAATTACGTCATTAATGGGAATATGTGAAAATTATTTTGAGTAGGGTATTTAAGAAAAATACACAGATAATAGACATTTGGACACTAATAAATAAAGTTTGATAGTAATTTTTGACATGTAACAGAAATATGGATATTTAATAATTATAACTAAAATTTATTAAAATTAACTGCACTTATTGAACTTTTGATATTAATTAGTAGTAAATATGTAACAATTAATTAAAATAATTATATTTGTTAAAAAATTGAAGTTTTTGAGAATTTTAACTTTGTCAGCAATTTTTTTTTCCTTCGTAATTTACCCATCAGCCAAAAATAAAATGGCGACTTTTCAGTTGCTCTTCAGAAACATATATTTTCCCATCTTTAAGTACTCACTTTCTTCTTTGTGGAAATTAATACGTCTTTTATGTTCATGTCGTTACGACACTATTTCTCACAACCGACTTAATACCTTCCGAGGCTTTCGGTGCCCACAAATTCATCAACTTCCCCGCAATTATTTCCCAATTAAAGCCCGTGACGATTTATTTATTGCCCCTTTGGACAAATGGCCGCGCCGATCTATTAATCTCGTTTTTGTGCTGGTACGTGGGAATGCTATAAATTCGCCTCAAGCGATAAAAACCGCAGAATTCGGTCTTACTGGAATGCAGACCCTGACCGATCCAGGTACATACTTTTTTTTTTTGACGATTAGAGATGCTCTTCAGAGCATCTTTGCCAAAATCCCAACATTCACCCACATACATTCAATTAATCAAAAATTAGAATTGAGAAATTAGATTGAATAATATATAACTAAACTGTCGTTAGATTGAATAATATATAATTAAACTGTAATTTGGTATATATTGAATTATGATTACAATTCAGTAAAATGGTGACGATATTTTGTTGGTACATCAGTCACAGAAACATCGAAAGATGCCCTACACTCCCTGGTGGAGTAATAGGACCAAAGAAGAAGAAGAAGAAGATGATAAGAAGATGATTATAATTAAGAATTAGTTTGAATAATACTCATTATATGTAAATATAATGAGAGACGTTGCTAATGTAAGACGAGAGCGTTTTACATTAAATTGTTAAAAGTATTAAAGTGTTATATGGAAAATTATTAATAGTAAATAAAGATTCAATTGTTCACAAAAATGCGTCCAATTTGCAAATTGCAAATTTCATAAGATTTTTTTTTTGCGATATTAGGTGGCTTACTGACACAGTTAATTACTTATCATCATATATGGTGTAAACAAAATGCAAGCTAAATACTCAGTTTTATCTATGTGTGTCGAGTTGTCCACTTTGGCTATTTGCAAGTGAATGCATAGAAGCCTTAATCATGTAAATTTGCATAACGTTCAGTTGTTTGCGAATGTAAAAATGCCTGGAGTAGTAAGTTAAGATTTCGACTATTAAAAAGTTGTAGGTTCGATTCTCGCCTAGGATATTCTTCAACATGTAATAATAGTATATGAAATTGTGTTTTATTGTATAGTATTATCACTCGGAATATTACTTATATGCGCTCTAATTATAACAAAAATAATCATTTAATTAAAATTTATTTATGAAACAAATTTAGGGATGATTAATATTGACGCCTGTGGAATTTAGCAGACGATTAAAGCCGTGGGTGGGCACACTCAGAATCTCTGAATAATCAGAAGGGGCCAGTGTCATCATGCTTACGTGGAGAATTCTAGAATAACGTTAATATCCAGCTTAATTAAATGTATCATTAAACGTAGTTTTGTAGTGGTCACTAAATAAATAAATCATTAATAACGGCGGAATTATTATAATTATTTACGTTTTTTTGATTTGTGCTGTCGTCGATCGATTCCATTCCTTTGTCTCTGCTTGTCCCCGACAATTTGCACTTGTCGTGCGGAAGATCAATGAGGTTTTCACCTTGTCCGTTCTTATTATAGCGATGACTAGCGCGGTGCCACCCCTGGCGACGTCATCCCCCCACCACCCCCTCGGGGGTAGTTTTACTGCTACACCTTGTTTGGGGCGGCTGAGGGTGCGAGAGACACTAATGGAAACGGTCGCATGACTGCACTGATTTTATAGGGGGTGGCAACTAGAGAAGCTCACATCGCCATAGAGCTGAATTTACGTTGCGTTTCATTCAAAAAAATTAATTCATCGCGACAGAGCAATCACTTATTTACATTGAATTTATGGTTACCCACGACTCAATTATTTATTACTACTATACTATTTTTAGGGCTAGTATTTCCATCTGGAAATGTAATATATTTAATTCTGCGAAAATTACAGAACTTGTAGAAATAAAAGTGAAAGTTGTTATATGTATAATTAAAGGTTAGATATTTTTTTATAACAAATGATGATCGAAATACTCTCAAATTTTATGTGAGTACAGTTAATTTCTCTATTATAAGACAATACAAAAAACAAAAACCACCTTGTCCATAGTTTTTCTACAAAATTTTCTGAAGTTTTTCTGCAAAGTATTACGGAAATATAAAAATAAATGTGAAACTTGTTAAACTTGTAATGACAGGTTTTATTTTTTTATATAACAGATGATGTTCGAAATACTCTGAAATTGTATGTGTGTAATCGATGTTTATTTTTATAGGATACTGCAAAAGGCAAAAATATACCCCATCAAAAGTTTTTTCTGCAAATTACTATTGAAAATATAGAAATAAAAGTAAAAATTGATAAACTTGTAACTGCAGTTTAATTTTTTTATATTACAAATTTTGCTCGAAATAAAATTTAAAAAAAGTAAATTTTTGTTATTATTTCTCTTATTAGTCAATAAAATGATTCCCGAATCACACAGCATGTATAACTAAATGTGTCTTTTAACATCTTATACTCAGAATAAGCGATATGGAAAAAATAGGGGGTCGAAATTTATTAACCTCTAATAAAATTGTAAATAAAGAACACTTATGTGAAAATTTCACTTATAACTCGTAAAAAAAAATCAATATTTTAAATAAATAAATTAATCGTTGCACCATTACAATTTGGCACATCTTTATAATTTGTCACTTGAAAATGACCGTAAAAAGTCCAAACTAGTAGTGAATTTTAAAGAGAAATAAGGTTTTTTATTTTAATGAATTCTATTCATAGGTATACCATTGATTATAATATCCTTATTAGGATAATTAGGATATATTAGTATTAGGATATTATAACCAATGGTTATACTGAAGAGTTTCAAGTTGCTGGGTTGATTGTGGTTGTAGTGCGACCGACAACAGGTGCTGGGAGAGTGCATCAGGCGACAGAAGTGGGCTCATTATATTTGCAAATTTCCCACAAACCGCCTATAAATTGCGTCCCCGGCTCTCATTTTAGCAGCGCCTGAATTTGATGGACGGCATTTAATAAAATTATAATTCCGAGAACGCATTTTATGCCCCGAGGAGTTCCTAGGCGATTTATTATCCTTCAGCCTGTCTCCGGACGATAATGAGGATTGCTATATTACAAACGGCCAGATGGAACTAAACTTCCAAATCAACACAAATATCCACTCAAAATAAACCTAGTTTAAAACAATCATTCAATTTTATATACGAATATTCAAACAGTGGAAAGTTCATCGCTGCGAATTCACAGAAATAATCGAAAATTTTAAATTTGGCAACGAATAAATTTGTCTTTAAAGGTGCCAAAGGTGTCCAATAGGGGTCGACAAATATCGATAATATCAATAGTGTAGACTATCGTTTGCAATCAATAGTTTTTGAGTGACTATCGAACTATCGATTATAATCTACATATTTTTTAGTCAACAGCTTTGTACGAATAAGCACCCTTATAATCTAGCCTGGATATACAAATAACAAGAATGACGAAAATCCTTCTTTGGAATTCCATTGGAATTGGAATAAGAATTGAAAATTTTATAATGATTTTTAAAGTTTTGTCGAAATAATTAAAATTTTGCCATAAGTAGAAAATAAAATTATGACAGAAATAATTAATTAAATGTGGCAAGAATCATTAAAGCTTTCACAATAATCGCTGTAAATTTCATAGAAATAATCGAAAGTTTGACAGAAATAAGTCAAAATTTGGCAACG
The DNA here is from genome assembly GCA_951805005.1 of Othius punctulatus. Lineage (NCBI taxonomy): Eukaryota > Metazoa > Arthropoda > Insecta > Coleoptera > Staphylinidae > Othius > Othius punctulatus. The sequence continues at coordinate 4,227,101 of OX638139.1, read as the reverse complement.
AATAAAATTTTTATAGTGTCTTCAAACTTTTCCCGTTTAATTTTAGAATGTTATTAGTTATCATTGAAATTTTGACAGAATAATTGAATTTTTTGAATAAATAATTTAAATATAACTAAAATATTTATAGTTATTATTGCACTTTTGACAGAAAAATTCAAATTTCCGTAGAAATATTTGATGTTTTCAATTTGATGTTTCATTTATCTGGATTTTTGTGCAGGTTAATGTGCAAGTTAAATTCAAATATTGGAATTTAAAATCTTTTTAAGAACATTAAAATTTTAATATAAACTATTCTCTGCATTACTTTCATATAAATAATATCATTAATAATATCAAACTTAATTATTTTTCAAATAAAATTTGAATTAAAGGAAAATTTCTTGAATTTTTGAATAATTGTAGTCCACATGTTATGGACTTTCCACGTAATATCGGATTCGTGGATTTTCATCTAATTTTCAATTGATGCCCTTAAATATTATCTTGAAATTTCGCATTTAACAAGAAAATTCAAATTTTCGAGAAATATTTGGTGTTTTCAATTTGATGTTTCATTTATGTGGATTTTTGTGTAGGTTAATGTGCAAGTTAAATTCAAACATTGGAATTTAAAATCTTTGTAAGAAAATTAAAATTTTAATATAAACTATTCGCTGCATTACTTTTCTATTAATAATATCATTAATAATATCAAACTTATTTATTTTTCAAATAAAATTTGAATTAAGGGAAAATTTCTTCAATTTTCGAATAATTGGAGTCCGCATGTTATGGACTTTTCACGTAATATCGGATTCGTGGATTTTCATCTAATTTTCAATTCATGCCATTAAATATTATCTTGAAATTTCGCATTTTGACAAGAAAATTAAAATTTTCGAGAAATATTTGGTGTTTTCAATTTGATGTTTCATTTATCTGGATTTTTGTGCAGGTTAATGTGCAAGTTAAATTCAAACATTGGAATTTAAAATCTTTGTAAGAAAATTAAAATTTAAATGTAAACTATTCTCTGCATTACTTTTATATTAATAATATCATTAATAATATCATCATATTTATTTTTCAAATAAAATTTGAATTAAGGGAAAATTTCTTGAATCTTCGAATAATTGGAGTCCACATGTTATGGACTTTTCACAGAATATTAGATTCTTTAAATATTATCTTGAAATTTCGCATTTTTACAGAATTTTCGATCTACTAGCTACTTTCATGGAACACTATTCAGGATGTTTTATAAACCAGATAATTTTCAATTGTTTGCACTTTTATGCTAGATTTGATAAAATATTATTAAATTATTATCGAATTTCGTTAAATAATTATCAATTTATTTAGATTTTTCTGCTGGTTTAGATTCATAAATTGGAATTTAGAATCTTGTGAAATCTTTCACAAGAAGAAAGAAAAAGAAAAACTATACTATAGGATTAAGTTTAAGGTTTTATCCATATTTCCCAGTTATTTATTTAAGGTATTATTTTGTACTTACTGGTATAGTTATTTTTTATTTTATTTTATTTTAAAACAGACATCTATCAAAATATAAATATAATTTCAAATATTTATAATGAAATAAAATCAAAAGATATACACAGCAAAATTACACTTTTCACGCTTCTGATGATGGTTTGCTGAACAAACTGAAACTAGTCAGGCAAAATAAAAATAAATAAATAATTTAAAAAAATAATAAATAACTATACCAGTAAGTACAAAATAATACCTTAATGTTTCAAACACTATATAATTTTCAATTGTTTGCATTTATTCTGGATTGGGTTAAAATATTATTAAATTGTTATCGAATTTCGTATATTTAAATAATTATCAATTTATTTGTATTATTCTGCTGGTTTAGGTTCATAAATTGGAAATTAAAATCTTGTGAAATCTTTGATTTAGAAGAAATAAAACTTCTGTAATTTTCCAATAATTGTCATCCACATGTTATGCATTTTTCACAGAATACCGAATTGATTGATGTCATTTTCTATGAATAATGTCATTAGAGATTATCATGGAATTTTGCATTTTTATATAATTTTTAATCTCCTATCAAAGCAATTATCATTGAATACAAATTTTGAATAATTGTCATCCACATGTTATGCGTTTTTCACAGTATATCGAATTCGTGAATTTTCATGTAATTTATGATTAATGTCATTAGATATTATAGTGGAATTTTTGCATTTTTATATATTTTTTTATTTACTAAAGCAATTTTCATTGAATACAATGCATAGAATTCACTGAAAATTTCTTAAGCAGATGATCAAAAATTGTGAAACTCTGTAGAGTTTCATACATTTATTTCAATTTTCAATTAATTTTCAATTTTTCGTACTTTTGTGCTGTTTTAGATTAATTATCTTATTACATTGTTAACGAATTTCGTGTATTTATATAATTTCATCTTTTCTGGATTTTTGTACTGGAATGTCCTTCCATTTGTGTTATCTACTTGCAAAAATATTTTCTAAGCGCGGATCTAGAAGCGTGGAAATTTTTGTGACCGATTGCTCTTCGTAAAGAAAAAGTGCTCTTGTACGATATTTGTATTTTTCTTTTTATACATTTTCGCAAGAAAAAGTTAATGATAGGCTCATGACATGATTATATCAAAAAGTGTGTATGTTCCACTATCACCACTAACAATAACTTCCAATAAGTTCGAGATCATCATAATCTGCTGATGTTTAAGTATTATCATGATTGAGACTTGGTTGGAGCTTGTGAAATATTAATACTTAAAGAAAAATAACAAAATATCCTTTTTCACAACGACATATATTTTTCTAAATGTACATTTCAACCAACTTCCAATAAGTTCGAGATGTGGTCGTGGTTTAAATTGAAACACCCTGTATATTACTTCTATAATTTTCAACAAAAGTAATTTTCAACACTTATTATTGGTATTATTAAAACTGCTTATTTTATGCTGAAGAGTATATATAACCTTAAAGAAACTTGAGAGCTCGCTGGATTCATTTAGGAACTATTAAAATGTGATTTCTTATTCAACGTTATTACCATGCAATAATTGATGTATTCTCTTCTGAAATTGGAAGTAAAGGTCACAGGCGGTTAATTATTAGTATTTAGATGCAGGATGCGTTCCCGAAAATTTCAATGCTGTCACGCCCACGCGATGTCCTCAAGCAAGTGAGCAATTTGACTCGTGTTGCAGAGCTTTTTGTGGGTGTAATTTAAGCAGAATTGTTTAATCCGGCGATGATGGCGGATAACACAGGACACAGGAAATCTCCAGTGTCATTAGTGTTTTTTTTGTAGCCTAAAACTGTTGCCGATTCTAATTATCAGTAATTTAAGAGAAATAGTTTATTATTTACAATTAAATGTTTGTGTATGTATGTGGGTATACCGAGTGTCTAGGATAAGGGGCGAACATAGGAATTTAATATGTAAAATTAAATATGTGTAATTATTAGCTCCCCTATTAATTTTAGAGAAAAATCGTAAAGGAATATATTTTGAAATGATGTCAAACAATTATAAATTCATGCTTGTCATTTGGGATAAATCATTATAATAACACGCAATTAGTAGAAGAAATATACTTTTTTCATTATTAAAACATTTTACAGTGGCGTCATTTTACGCAGAGTTCGTGACTTTTCGGTTGAATTTAACAATCGACCAATTTCGTCTCCCAGACACTCGGTATATACTAATACTATACTTATAGTACTTATAGTACATGTAACACTTACACACTTAAAATACACAAATATACTTCCACAATTACCTCAATACTTTCCCATATGTAAAAATTACATAGAGAAAGTAAAAACTTCATAGAATTGTGAATGATGGCTATATATTTGTTTTTCTTGATTTGCATTCGCAGCGAATATTTTGTTTTTTTGGCTCACCTACATACAAGTTTTTAATATATTTACGAAATAGCTGTTGGTTTCTGAGTGAATGAAACTGGACCGTCCGAAATTGGCAAGAGGAAGAGGACGAGTCGGGTGACCGACGCCCACGTCGTGAATTTTTACTGCCGCCTCACGACAAAAGGGGGTTGCTGACCGGTTAAGTAATCCGTGTCAAGAGGCGAAAATCCGTTACTGTCACGATGGGCAGTAATTGATGCGCCTTGTCCTGACCGGCACGACCTTTAATGAGAGTCAATTAATGCAGATATCACCGAAGTGTTGGCACAGTTTCGGAAAGAGATTCTTTCCTCGGGTAATTGCAGGATTTCTTATTGGTACTAATGAGCACACATTTTATGGATTGTTTGATCTGAACGAGGGGTTATGAGTGGTAATTAATTGAAAGTGTCCAGATGCAAGTTTTCTATAAGTTTTTCTAGGAGAATCACATAAAAACAGGAGGTAGTTAGATGCTTCACTTTTTGTATTTGCCTTTTTTCGTTCGTCATTTATTTATTTGTATATTTATTTTTTATTGTGACTTGTGCCTATGGTATTTTTCCAAATATTTGCCGCCTCTGGATTTTGCCCCTACCTCCCTACCTCACCCCTACCTCCCTACCTCGCCCCTACCTCCCTACCTCACCCCTACCTCCCTAAATCCGCCACTGTGTTAAACCCAGTTACTTATTCTATTTTTTTTTCCTACCATTAACCTCTTAGGAATTTTCTTGATGTGCTAATTAGCCAGTTACCGCGAACGCATTAAATCCAATTAATTTCTCGTGAGCGAGCTTCGATTCTGCCAAAACCACCGACTCATTATTCAAATTCCTTCCCGATCACTGAAGTGAGTCAAACCACCGTCGTCTCAGGAATCCGCCGATTACTGCCCGAGTTCGTTTTCGTTTATTTCTCCTGCAGCCATCGCCCAGGTCCCTTCTGGGAAGTCTTCGGCAGCCGAAAACCGGGCGGAGGATCTTCGCCGTGGAGAGAGGAATTTTTCGAGGAACTGGTTTCGCGGGCGCGCGCCTCCTATATCCCGTGTCGTACGCGCGCTCAGGCGGCATTCGAAATTTTAACGCGCTCACGCGCGGTCACACACTCCTCCACCTCCTCCGCACACACTTCTTCTTCTACCAGTGTTCGTACGTGGAGGAAGTAGAAGGATATCCTGCGAGTGTTGCGATTGCTAGCTGGCCGCATTCGACTGCGGCGCGTCGCGGTAAACGTGTGCTTTCGATCGGTGATCAGTGCAGATCAGTGGTGATCGATCAGTGCTGGTTGACGTTGGTTCTTGTGATTAGTGACTTTGGGATTTGCACGCGCTTTTGGATACGACACGCACGCCAAATGAGAAGCTCGTGAGTATTTTTGGTAGCCTAACGATATCAGAGATTTGAGCTTTAACACCATCAACTTATTTAGACCCAGTTGTACAATCATGAAGTAAGTTTGATCATGGTTCAGGATACCTGGAATACCTTCAGAATACCTAGCCTAGGATACAATTGTTGACACAATGGTATCCATGGACCACGATCAAAGATAATCTTTTAAAGATCAGGGCTTTAACAGGCCATCAACTTATTTAGGCCCAGTTGTGCAATCGTGAAGTATTTGTGATCATGATTCAGGATACCTGGGATACCTTCAGGATACCTAGGATACAATTGTTGACACAATGGTATTCATATTCATGGACCACAATCAAAGATAATCTTTTAAAGATCTGAACTTTAACACCATCCACTCATTTAGACCCAGCTGTACATTCGTGAAGTATCTTTGATCATGGTTCAGGATACCTGGGATACCTTCAGGGTACCTAGGATACAATGGTATCCATAGACCACGATCAAAGATAATCTTTTAAAGATATGAGCCTTAACACCATCCACATAGTTAGGCCCAGTTGTACAATCGTGAAGTATCTTTGATCATGATTCAGGATACCTGGGATACCTTCAGGAATTCCTGGGATACCTTCAGGATACCTAGGATTCAATGTTATCCATGGGCCACGATCAAAGATTATCTTTTAAAGATATGAGCTGTAACACCGTCCACATATTTAGAGCCAGTTGTACAATCGTGAAGTATCTTTGATCATGGTTCAATACTTTGGATACTTTGGATACCTTCAGGAAACCTTGGATATAATTGTTGACACAATGGTATCCATGGACCACGATCAAAGATAATGTTTTAAAGATATGTGCATTAACACCACTCACTCATTTAATTACAGTTGCACAATCGTTAAGTACCTTTTGCCATCCTGCAGGTATGCCAGGTTTCCAAGGTATCCAAGGTTTGGTTCAGGCTATCAAAGGTATCCTGAACCAAACCTTGGATACCTTGGACACCTTGTATACCTGCAGGATACCTAGGATACAAATTGTTGTGACACAATGGTATCCATAGAAATTGAACCAAATTGTAAATTTTGACTTGTGTAAAACTCTGTTCTTGGCACTAAATAAACTAAACTAAACTAAACTTAACTAAACTAAACCACGATTGTACAACTGTGTCTTATGTGCTATGAAATCCAAGGGACGAGCGTTTCCTTATTAATACATTAGTCCTCACTGAGTGTTTCATAAATAATATCAATTGTACATAAAAAAATATGTTGGTATTAATTATACTAATTAAAAATTAAGCGAATATTAATATACTTCTGGAAGCCATTGGGTTCATTAGCATCAAATCATATTTATAAATTATCTCAGATATGAATATTTGATAAAACTATTAAACATTAGACTCGCTACCATGAAAGTTGCGCTACCAAAAAGTCGGAGCATTAACTGTCCGGCCCACTCAAGTGACTCAATTTTTATTAAATTTCATCAATCTTAGCAATTTTTAATGGATTTTTAGAAACATGGTTGTGCATTTACCGTAAAAAGTTCAATCTTTATAAGATCATAAAAAATATCGATATTTGTCATTGTATTTAATGCAAAATTTCTCTCATATTTTCATGTATTTATTTGTATATACTAATTAATAATTAAGCGAATATTAATATACTTCTGGCAGCCATTGGATTCATTAGCATCAAATCATATTTATAAATTATTACAGATATGAATATTTGATAAAACTATTAAACAGTAGACTCGCTACCATGATAGTTGCACTACAAAAAAGTCGGAACCTTAACTGTCCGAGCTGCCCTAGTGACAGAATTTTCATTAAATTTCATCACACATGGCAATTTTTAATAGATATATCTGGGTTATTCAATCAATATGTGAAATCGTCGGTAGTCGACGCCTTAAATGAAATAAAAATTTATTATAACAGCCTAATTGATGAATTTCACATTGTATAGTTTTTTTTCCTGATATTATTCCAAAAGTAAAAGTTCTGAAGATTTAAAAAATTGAAAACGAGCTTATTTTTTTAAAAAACATGACGAAATTCAATAAATAGAGGAATATTCTAAAAATAACACGTTTATAAATGTATCGCAATCAAAGTTGGAATCTTTAAAAAAATAAAAAATCAAACAAATCATGATTTACTTGATTTTTTTTTTTTTTAAATCATTTTCATCATTTTTTCATCAGTTTTTGCCAGTTTAGATGTGATTTAAATCAATTGATTACACCAGGCTTCAAATCATATGATTTTTCAATAAAATAAATCATGATTTACTTGATTTATTTGATTTTTTTATATTTCCGATCAGTTTTTGCCAGTTTAGATGTGATTTAAATCAGTTGATTTACATCACGCTTCAAATCACATGATTTTTATTAGAATTAATTCTTGAATTTAAACAAGACATTAAAAAAAATCGGTGTATCTGTAAATTATACGATGGACCAAAAATGGAAGAAAAGAAAATTGTTTTACTTACTAGGAAGTATACGTTTACTTATTATCTATTTTAAAGCATGCTAACTCTAGAGATTCTTTATATTTCTGACTGTACACCTATTGGAATGCAGCACAAACAGTGCAAAAACAGTGACTAAATGAAAAAAAAATATATAAATCATAGATTTATTTAAAAAAATTATTTGATTTAAATCACACTAACCCTGATCGCAATTATCATATTTTTTAAATTTTCTGATATTACTGCAAACGCAAAAGTTTGCATTTGTAAAAGATTTACAGAAGATTCGTGTACAGTACACCTGAAACTAATTCTAGTGAAAATTTGACAAAGTTTCAGTATTAAATAAGGGAGAAAATAAAACAGATAACTTTCTGCATTTACAAGTATGGGTTAGCTATTACTGAAATTTCTGAATAATGATTATTTGCAAATTTCTCATTTCCTTGTAATCCTAATTCCTTAAAAAGTCCTTAAACGTCCGTATAATCGTTTAATGACAAAAGGTTTAAGAAGCAATGAAAATTTGAAAACGTGACTTTTTTATTGTTGATAAAGACATCAGAAATTACAAGATATATCTACGTTTTTGCAGTAGTAAAAATTCTGAAGGTTTAAAAGCCCTTATAATTGTTTTATAGTGGACGCCTTGAATCAATTAAAACTTGTTAAAACAGCCTATTTAAATAATAACATCACATCACATTTCATAGTTTTGATTTTATTTTCTGATATTATTGCGCTGGAAAAAATTCTGAAGGTTTAAAAGTCCTTACAATGATTTAATAGTCGACGCCTTAAATCAATACAAACTTGTTAATACAATCTAATTAAATAATTACATCTGATCACATTTCATAGTTTTTTTTTATTTTCTGCTATTATTGCAATAGTAAAAGTTATGAAGATTTAAGAGTTCTTATAATCGTTTATTGAAAAAAGGTAAAAAAACAACTAAAACTTGAAAACGTGATTCTTTTTTGATAAGAAAATGAGAAAATTCAATAAATTTAGGAATATTCTAAACATATATTCATAAATGATCACAATATCGTGTTTTTTTTTAAGATTTCTGATATTGCAAACATATAAGTACATACTCAAGATTTTACAGTCCTTATAATCGTTTATTGAAAAAAGTTTTCAAAAGCACGTAAAATCTTAAAACGTGATTTTTTTATAAAAAGATTATAAAATTCAATAACTATTATAATTTCTAATTCTAAATTAGAAATACTAAAAGTTCTGAAGATTTAAAAGTCCTTATAATAGTTTAAAGAAGAAAGTTCTATGATTCAATTAAAAAATGAAAATGAATGATTTGTACGAAAATTCAATGACTGAAAATATCATTTTATAAAATTTTAAACAAAATAAAAAATGTTTTAAACAAATGTTAGTCGAGTGACAGAATTTTCATTGGATTTGATCAAACTTTGCAATTTTTAATAGATTTTTTCAAATATGGATTGCAATTAGTGTGTCAAGTTCAACCTTTATTAGATTATAAGTAAAATATATATATATATATATATATATATATATATATATATATATATATATATATATATATTCATAATTAATTATTATATTACTATGTTTTAACATATTAACGTATTATATTACCATGTTTTAACATAGTAATATAATAGATATTATAATATAATATCGCAGACTACCACATAGTTAAGGTAGAAATAATCTTAATGATTAAATAATATAGATATTTGTCATTGAATTTCTCTCAATTTCTCTTTCTAAGATTTTCTTGTTTTAATGTTTAATATTTCTCCTTTGCATGAAAGATTTAAAATATCTGTTTTAATCATTCAATTTCATGGCTATTTTATTGAAAATATAAAATATTTGAGTGAAAATTAAACAATTTCACTAATGGTTTTTGTTATAATTAAGAGGTAAATAAATCATTCATTTCCATGCACTCAAAATTAACATATATAGAATTTCATGTCTTTTAGCATTTTTCATTGTATTTCTTATCAATAGTGTCAATTTTTATCACATATTTTATAACTTTATTGAAAAACCTATCAAATGCATTTATTCTTAAATAGTCGATTTAGTTCTAATTTATTAATACAAGAATTGAACAAATAATCTTACAAATATAGAATTTCATGTTTTTTTTGCATTTTTCATTGTATTTTTTTTCAATAGCGTCAATTTTATCACATAATTTATAACTTGATTGATAAACATATCATTGTATTGTTTCTTAAAGAGTCGATTTATATCTAATTTATTAACACAAGAACTGAACAAAAATCTTACAAATGCTAACATAAAAATAATTAACAAAAACAACTGGAAACAACTGCAGACCGGTTTCGACCTGGTAGGTCGCATCAGTATAGTACGTCTGGATCTAGTTACCAAAATAATAGGATATCACTACAATTCTTAGTTTACGTGCAAGGGAAATTTTCTCTCTACAAAAAATAAATTGGATTTTGTTTTTTTATGAAATCTAAATTCCGATAAATATTACGCAATTTCTAATTAAATTATACAATTTATAGTGAATTTATTTACTTTAAAAAAAATTGGATTATTGTTTTTTGATGAAAACTAAATTAATTCCGATAAATATTACGCAATTTCTAATTAAATTATACAATTTATAGAGAATTTATGCAATTTATAATGACTTTATGTATTTTCCAATAAAATGATAAAGTTGCAAACAAATTTTATAGTTTTTAACGAGAATGCTCAAATGTTCTACCAGTATTAGGTTATTTAGATATAATATTTTATAATTTGTCATGAAATTTAATAAATTGTTCTAATATTTAGTGATTTCTACTCTAAAATTTGTAGTTTGCGTGAAAATGTCCTAAATTTTTAAATATTTGAAATTTTTAATGAAAATTCTGTAATTTTCAGTTTGCTGGCAGTTTGCATTTGTAATAATATTTGTAATAATAATATTCATGAAGCCATGAATTCTTCATGAAGTCATTCAGAATATGAAAATGAGTAAATTTATTTGTTTCCACGTTTGCGGTGCATGTTTGCATATTTTATGTATACCTGTGTGTTTATTTTACAAATTTGAGTACCGAAAAAAAAAATCGTACACGTGCTCTAGAAATGCCTGAATTTGGAGCGGAATTACACAAGCGACCTAGTTTCGGGAACATTTTGAAGCCTCGCTGTTTTCCAGCCATCCGAATTCATATTTATGAGTCGTGCACACCTCGGAATTAAACTTCCGAGTTGGGAATGTGATTTCCTAGTCTAAAATGCGGAAATTTACGGTTGCTTTTGAGGCGCCAGACGATTTGAATTATCGCTTCGCTTCATGATTTCACGAAGGAAATTATGGAAAATAGATCAGTTAATAAATCGCGAGTTTTAGAGCAGAAATGTAAGCCAATTTATCATTTCTATTTACATTCGATGGAATTGTTATAATTTATTTATCCACGGGCAAGGCACTACTAACGCAAGGCACCTACAGTTTAAAAATTACTGGGAACCTCTGATTTGATGAAGTTTTTATAAATGAAGGCAAAATCATATCTAAGACATAATCGAATGTTGGTCTTGTAAATAAATGTTTTCATAATGTATTGCTGTTATTGTGACATACTACATATACTTATATTTTGCGTGAGAATTTGTGACTAAATCCATTTATATTTCAGTTAAATAATGCAAATTCGCAACACGTCTGAACGTACTTGAAATTATGGCGATGCTACTTCGAGAAATTTCTAGCATTACTCATATACTGTTTTCTATGTCAGTGGCGTTTAAAAATTAAACAGTTATCCTTCATTGAAATTCAAGCCGCTTCACAGAAAGTCTAAAGGAAATTTAATTGAAACTGACCGCAGAGGTGATAAATATTCAACAAGCGATGATTCAAAGTTCTATAAATAATCTTACAACAGACGTTTGATTGCAGGAATACCTATTAGTAGTATGTAATTTTCAGGCGGACTTTGCAAAATCATCACGAATGATAATTATGAGAATTTCGATTGCTCAGTGAGAATTTATTAAGTGGGAAATGTCCGAAGAATTTTAGATAAGTATTATTTGTAGTCTACAATTTTATTCTGTTCTGAGAAAGAAAGTGTAAATTTCTCCAAAATTCAATGATCTTAACATTTTCTATAGATATTTTCGTCGTGCGAAATGCGAAAGCATTTTTAAAGAACGTTAAAGCAGCAGCAAAGAAAGTTTAGAACCCACTAAATTATGCTTTGATAAAATTGTACTTGTGGTTTCGAGAAAGCTTTCAAAATTGCGTTCGCACGTTTCGAATATTCATCTTCATATCGGAGAGCCGCGGGAATAGAAAATTTATTGAGCGTGAAGCCGCCAGGGATGTCGCCTCGACGTCCTCGAAAAGTGCATCTTTCTTCATTAACCCGTCTCGTCGCTTTGCACATCGCCATTCATCACAGAGCTGCGAAATTGCAATACGAATTGCGGAACAGCTCAAGACTAGTCTGGACACATTCACGTTGCAATACAATTTTATCGTCGCACGAGTTTCACAGCTACAAAGTGAATAGGGAATTGGATTTTTGCATTAAAAAATCTGCATATTTATAAGGATTTGACATAAATAAGAATGGATTTTAAATATTTACATGTATAAATACGAGTCGGAATACATTTTTCACAAAATAACATTTGTCTGAGATAAATGCTCATTTCAGTCGCAATGCGATCATTTTCTATAGAACAAACTTAAATTCCTAAGATAATCTGACGATAGAACGTACTGATGAAGGTAAATTAGTAAATTTTATCTAATCCAAAAATTACAATTTTTGTAATTTCTAAGAGAATCTGACGACAGAACCTACTGATGAAGTTAAAATAGTAAATTTTATCCAATAAAAAAATTACAATTTTTGTAATTTCTAAGAAAATCTGATGATAGAACCTACTGATGAAGGTAAAATTGTAAATTTGATCTAATCCAAAATTTAAAAATTTTGATTAAATTTTATGTAGTGTTGATTGTTGGTGTTGACGAGAAGAACTGAAGACTACAAAGAATAAACAAAGCAGAATAAGCATTTTTAAAGAAGGTTAAACAAGCAGCAAAGAAATCAAAAGTAAAATATTGGATCGAGTTAACTCTTAATACAGTTAAGTACAGTTTGTTCCACTGAAGATGAATCTTTTTTTTTGTAAATAAGCCTCAAAACCAACGAATTTAAGGAAACTTAATTTTTAGGGAAAATACTAATATGTAAATTTTAGGTAGTGTTGATTGTTGGTGTTGACCAGAAGAACTGAAGACTACAAAGAATAAACAAAGCAGAATCAGCATTATTAAAGAAGGTTAGAGAAGCAGCAAACAACACAAAATTAATTCAGAAACGAACAACAAAATACAAATTTTGATATATTGTATTTATTTATAGTTATGTAAAACTTGCTCAATACCAAAATATTAAATAGTGTTATAAGTCTTATTTGAAGATTTTCTTTCACAAACTCCAGAATATTTGGTTATTTACATGTATGTCTGTTTTTACAATTTTTTTTATAACTTTTTTGTTGAGTTAAGTCCTTGAAAACTCAATTTGTGTAGCAACATGAAACTCTGATAAAATCAATAAAATGAGTAGCAATAGAATGAAGAATCTTTAGAATCTCGTTAAAGACCTCAAAACCAACGAATTTAAAGAAACTTAATTTTTAGGGAAAACATAAATGTGTAAATTTTAGGAAGTGTTGATTGTTGGTGCAGACGAGAAGTACTGAAGACTACAAAGAAAAAACAAAGCAGAATTAGCATTTTTAAAGAAAGTTAGAGAAGCAGCAAAGATAGCAAAAGTAAAAATAGGATAGAGTTAACTCTTAATAAAGTTCAGAACAATTGGTTCTACTGACGATGATCACATTGCGATTGAAATGTGCATTTAGCTCAAATAAATCTTTTTTTGCCAAAAAAAAAGTGTTTTGAATCTTATTTAAAGATTTTCTTTCTCAAACTCAGCACAAGCTGAATTATTAATTGCAATAGACCAAATTTCATGGATTATTAAATACAAATGTACAAATCTACAAATTTGCAATGTTCTCAAGTATCAATTTAATCTTTCCAAAGCTGTCAAATTTTTAATTGACACTGTCAAAAATAAACAATTTATTATATGCAACTGTCAAAAATAATCCTTTTTTTTAATGCAACTGTCAAAAATAAACCATTTTTTTAAATGCAACGGTCAAAAATAAACCATTTTTTTAATGCAACTGTCAAAACAAAATTACATTTAAATGCAACTTTCAAAAATACACAATTTTTAATTACAGCAGTCAAAATAATCACATATCCAACTAAAACAATTAAAATCTATCAAATCTTTAGCACCAGCTACGAGAATCTGTAGAATTTTCACCTCTTACTATAAACATCTGCCAAATTTCAAACTTAACACTCCTAATTGTAAGAATTTTTATGAAAACTAGCCAAATATGATTTTTTTTTTCAAATGATACTTTTAAAATGTGTCACATTTTAACCAACTATCAATCTTTTAATGTTTGTCAAGTTTTTAAGCATCATCATATGAAAATATGTCTCATTTTCAAATAAAATTGCCTAAATTTCCAATTAGAACATGAAAAATCTTTTGAATTTTGAACTGTCCATGTCCACAAATGTGCATTTTTTTAAACATGTCACATTTTCAGTTGCTAATTTTCGAATCTTTTTAAGTTTTTTTCTTTACATCTGTTTCATCTATCAAATTTTCAATAGGAACTGTAAAAATAAATAAATTTCTAGCTACAACTGTCAAAATTTTGTAGAATTTTCACCTCTAACTATAAACATCTGCCAAATTTCAAACTTAAAACTCCTAATTGTAAGAATTGTTATGGAAACTGACCAAATGACTTTTTTTTTTAAATTATACTATTCAAATGTGTTACATTTTAACCAACTATCAATCTTTCAATATTTGTCAAGTTTTTAAGCATCATCATATGAAAATATGTCTCATTTTCAAATAAAATTGCCTAAATTTCCAATTAGAACATGAAAAATCTTTTGAATTTTGAACTGTCCATGTCCACAAATGTGCATTTTTTTAAACATGTCACATTTTCAGTTGCTAATTTTCGAATCTTTTTAAGTTTTTTTCTTTACATCTGTTTCATCTATCAAATTTTCAATAGGAACTGTAAAAATAAATAAATTTCTAGCTACAACTGTCAAAATTTTGTAGAATTTTCACCTCTAACTATAAACATCTGCCAAATTTCAAACTTAACACTCCTAATTGTAAGAATTTTTATGAAAACTGGCCAAATATGATTTTTTTTTCAAATGATACTATTAAAATGTGTCACATTTTAACAAACTATCAATCTTTCAATATTTGTTAAGTTTTTAAGGATTTACATATGAATATCTGTTTCATTTTCAAATAAAATTGCCTAAATTTCCAATTAGAACATGAAAAATCTTTTGAATTTTGAACTGTCCATGTCCACAAATGTGCATTTTTCAAACATGTCACATTTTCAGTTGCTATTTTTCGAATCTTTTTAAGTATTTATTTACATCTGTTTCATCTATCAAATATTCAATAGGCAAAGTTTTTTTTACATCGGTTTCATCTATCAGTGCATTGTGAAAATGTCACATTTTCAGTTGCTATTTTTCGAATATTTTTTTTTTTATATCTGTTTCATCCATCAAATTTTCAATTGGCACTGTAAAAATAAACAAATTTTAAACTGAATTTGTAAATGTTATTTTAGCATCAACATGTGAAAATCTGTCTTAGTTTCGAATAAAATTGGCAAAATTTCCAATTAGAACATGAAAAATTGTTTGAATTTTGAACTCTCCATGTCCACAAATTGGACATGCATTTTTCAAACATGTCACATTTTCAGTTGCTATTTTTCGAATCTTTTAAAGTTTTCTTTTACATCTGTTTCATTTATCAAATTTTCAATAGGAACTGTAAAAATAAATAAATTTTTAACTACAACTGTCAAAAATAAACAAATTACTAAATTGAATTTGTAAAAGTTAGTTTAGCATCAACATGTGAAAATGTATCTCATTTTCGAATAAAATTGCCTAAATTTCCAATTAGAACATGAAAAATCTTTTGAATTTTGAACTCTCCATGTCCACAAATGTGCATTTTTCAAACATGTCACATTTTCAGTTGCTATTTTTCGAATCTTTTTAAGTTATAATTTACATCTTTTTCATCTATCAAATATTCAATAGGCACTGTAAAATTCAATACATTTTTAACTACAACTATAAAAACTAAACAAATTTTAAACTGAATTTGTAAATGTTATTTTAGCATCAACATGTGAAAATCTGTCTTAGTTTCGAATAAAATTGTCTACATTTCCAATTAGAATATGAAACATTAATTTTGAACTGCCAATGTCCACAAATGTGCATTTTTCAAACATGTCACATTTTCAGCTGGTTTTTTTTTGAATCTTTTTAAGTTTTTTTTTTGCATCTGTTTCATCCATCAAATTTTCAATTGGCACTGTAAAAATAAATAAATTTGTAACTACAACTGTCAAAAATAAATAAATTTTAAACTGAATTTGTATAAGCCTCATATTTCAGGAAAAATTTATCACATTTTTAGCACTAGCTGCAAAAATCTGTAAAATTATGGACTCCAACTGACAAAATCAAAATCTATTAAATTTTCAAACTCAACTCTCTAAGTTTAACAGTATTCAAATATGACATTTCTTAAATGACACATACTCTTGAAATGTGTCATATTTCAAACTCCTACTGTCGAAATCTACCATTTTTTTAACGGTATGTCCGAATTTACCAAAATCTATTGTATATATATTTTGACTTGTGTAAAACTTTAATGTTACCTAACACCAATAAATACTATTCTATACTAATACTATACTAAATACTAAATATTTTAGGTATAAATGTGAAAATTTGTCCAATTTTCGAATGAAACTGTTAAAACTTTCCATTGGAACCGACCAATATTTTTGAATTTTTGAATTGATATTGTCCAAATATACAATTTTTTTAATTTTGGATTCATCTAAATGAATGTACATTTTAGAATGATTCTAAATGAAGTACTTTTTTTTTTAAATTTAAATTGACAGCCTTAATATGAGAAATCTAAGAAATTTAATTCATCTGTTAAAACAAGTTAAATTTGTAACTTGTAACTTGTTAATATGACAGACTTTGACTGCTGCAATAAGTAGCAATGGAATGAAGAATCTTGGCACTGACAAATATTAACAGTTTTTAACTACAATTGTAAAAAATAAATATTTTTTTATGCAATTGTAAGAAGTGTTATATTTTGAGCTAAGCTAATAATATCTATGATATTTTTAACGCCAACTGCGAAAATTTGAAAAATGTTCAACTCCAACTGTGGAAATCTACCAAATTTTCAACTTTAACTGTCCAAATTTGAAAAAATGTTAATGAAACTGTACAAATATATATTTTATAGAATTGAGTGTCCCAATTATGTCGAATTTAAACTCCAATTGTCGATATCTCAAATAAAAATCTATCAAAATTGTAGCAGCAGCTGTGAGAGTCTGTAAATTTTACACCGTAAAATATCAACTGTCGAAATCTACTTCAGTTTTCAAACTCAACCTCAACTAAAAACTCTCCAAATTTGAAAAACGATGTTAATCGAAACAGTCCAAATAAGATTTTTTGTTTAAATAATACTGTCCAAATAAGTAAGTATATGTATTTTAAACTCCAGTTGTTGATATCTGTTAAAGCTTTCTACAGTAACTACACGAATATATCAAAATAGTCTTAATTTTTAAATACAACTGTTTAAATTGCAATTTCCAAATTTTTAAAATAGAAATATCCAAATCAGCAAAATTTTTGATTGGGTTACTCAAGATCTATAATAGAAATTTGACTAGAATTAGTCAAATATATTAACCACTAAGCTCTTTCGATGAAAATCGAATCTGTGATGTGAATTATGATAGATATATGACAGATTTTGACTGTTTTTATAAAACATTGGCGCATATAGAAAATTTGAAAGACTGGGACAGTTCCAATTAAAAATTAAGCAAGTTGCATTTGAAAAATGGAGAGATTTCATATTTTCACATTTGGAAAAATAACGTTAAAGAAGCAGCAAAGAAAGCAAAAGGAAAATATAGGATAAAGTTTACTCTTATAGTTCAGTACAGTTTGTTCTACTGAAAATCAACGATTTGCGATTGAAATGTGCATTTTGCTCAAATAAATCCTTTTTTGCGAAAAAAGTGTTTTGAATTATTTACAAATTTTTTTACAAGCTCCAAAATATTTGGTTAGTTACATGTATGTATGTTTTTACTTTTTTTAATAACTTTTTCGTTGAGTTGATTCCTTGAAAACTCGCTTTGTGTAGCAATATGAAACTTTGAAGAAACAATAAAATGAGTAGCAATGGAATGAAGAATCTTTAGAATCTCGTTGAAGACCTCAAAACCAACGAATTTAAGGAAACTTAATTTTTAGGGGAAAACACTTAAGTGTAAATTTTAGGGAGCGTTGATTGTTAGTGTTGACGAGAAGAAATGAAGGCTACAAAGAATAAACAAAGCAGAATAAGCATTTTTAAAGATGGTTAAAAGAGCAGCAAAGAAAGCAAAAGTAAAATATTGGATAGAGTTAAGTCTTTTTTTATAACTTTTTCGTTGAGTTGAGTCCTTGAAAACTCGCTTTGTACAGCAACATGGATTTTGAAAAAAAAACAATAAAATGTGTAGCAATGGAATGAAGAATCTTTAGAATCTCTTCGAAGACCTCAAAACCAACGAATTTAAGGAAACTTAATTTTTAGGGAAAACACTAATGTGGAAGATATTGCTAGAAAGATAAGTTCACCAAGATTTGACAAATCTTGCCCGCTATGTTTGATCCTCAGCAAAAACTAGGTTGGGACAAGAACAGACAATAACAATGACAAGATAAAATTAGTAAAGGAAATTAATTCAGAATTTAAACAAACAAAAAAATTCCAATTGTTTTGTAAAACCTGCTCAATACCATTTTGTCTACAATCTTGTTCCACTACAAAACTTGAGTTAGGACGACAATAATGACAAGATACAAGTTTTGAAGTAAATTCAATTCTCTCAGAAACGAATGAAAAACTAGCAATTTTGGATGTTGTTTTTAACAAAAACAGTTAATAAATTACGAACAAAAGTTAAGGGACAATGCAATTTTCGCCTCGCGTTTGGGATATTGTATTATTTTTAGTGCTCAATACCAGAACAAATTATTTTCCTCTCATTTAGTTGCAGTAATAACGTGTATTTAGTCTGCGCGCATAACCAACAGGAAAAACAGGCCATTTTTCACCTGCACAGCTGCAATTAACCACAAACAGGCGACAATAAATTACTCCTTTCTTCGTGTTTCGCTTTTGCGCCGGGGCACTTAACCCGTGCGCCTTAGCCCTGTCAGTTTTGCGTGCTTCAATTGCAAAACGAGCCGAAAAACGCGCGCAAAAGTAAAAGTGCCATAAATTTCGTGGCTTGCGCGAATCCAAGTCGTGATCCCCCTCTGGACCTTTTGTTTCTTCCAACGCGAAGGAATTTGGGTGAAGAAATGAAGAGGTCGTGATACCGAATCGAACGGCGAGGGATAAATGGTGGAGGCGCCACGTTTGGTAATCGTTTTGAATATTTCATGATTGCATAAAACGATTGTATTGCAATTATTTGGCAATGTTGTAAACGGAATTGCCTTACTCCTGTTATTAAGTAATATAACAATAAGTACTTTTCGTAATACCATACTGTTAAATGTGCTTTAACAGTACCTTATGCCCAATCGATATGTGAGTTATAACAACCAGGCCGTTAAAATGTAGCAGCGCCTTACTTTTTGTAATACCATACTGTTAAATGTGCTTTAATAGTACCTACTTTATGCCCAATCGATATGAGAGTTATAACAGCCAGCCCGTTAAAATGTAGCAGCGCCTTTCTTCTGTCATTAAATAATAAAAGAATGAATATTAGTATTAGTAGAATGAGTAATATAACAATAAGTACTTTTTCGTAATACCATACTGTTAAATGTGCTTTAACAGTACTTTATGCTCAATAGATATGTGAGTTATAACAGCCATGCTGTTAAAATGTAGCAGTTCCTTACTTTTCGTAATGCCATACTGTTAAATGTGCTTTAATAGTACCTACTTTATGCCCAATCGATATGTGAGTTTATAATAGCCAGCCCGTTAAAATGTAGCAGCACCTTACTTCTGCCATTAAATAATAAAAGAATGAATATTACTATTAGTAGACTGAGTAATGTAACAATAAGTACTTTTACGTAATACCATACTGTTAAATATGCCTTAACAGTACTTTATGCTCAATCGATATGCGAGTTATAACAGCCAGGCCGTTAAAATATAGCAGCGCCTTACTTTTCGTAATACCATACTGTTAAATGTGCTTTAACAGTACCTACTTTATGCCCAATCGATATGTGAGTTATAACAGCCAGGCTGTTAAAATGTAGCAGCACCTTACTTCTGCCATTAAATAATAAAACAATGAATACTTTTTCGTAATACTACACTATTAAATATGAATTAACTATACTTTATGCCCAATCGATATGTGAGTTATAACACCCAGTCCGTTAAAATGAAGCAGCGCCTTACTTTTCGTAATACCATACTGTTAAATGTGCTTTAACAGTACTTTATGCCCAATCTATTTGTGAGTTAAAACAGATAGGACTGTTAAAATGTAGAGCCACGGCCGTTATTTAATAACGATATTCTTAACAACCGTTTATTTTAATGAAAAATTACTTAATCAAAAATAAATAATTTTTGAAAAGTCAATCAATTTTGTTTGATTAATTAAGTAATTGTTAATACTGATGGATTGACTAGCAGTAGTGTTAGTTCATTTAGCGTTATCCAGGGTGCACCACGAGGAGGCGAACTAACTTTACACCCCATTGCTTAAGTACTTAAGTACTTACTTAAGTAAGTAAGCCACTAAGTAAGTAACTTAGTGGCAATTAAGCCACAGATAACTCATAATTTTTTGTATATTGAAAAAAAAAATTACGAATCAACTTCCAATATTCAATATTCATGGTACAGTTTATACGGAAAAAACGTAGGACATCTATTAGACCGATTTTTTACCAAAATCTAGTAGTGTAAATCCCAATTTTGCAAATGTCAGAATCAAATTTCTAAACAAATCTCAAAATGTTTTTTCTAAACCTTATTACAAAATCTTAACCATGACATGACATGACATTATCACCTCAAATCATATAACCTATAACCTTATTATAACCATGACATCTTAACCTCAAATCATATCATAACCTATAACCATATTAGAACTCATTGAAATAAACAACTTTTCTTAGTTAAATTTTTTGAATTGGAGCCCAAGTTCATAGTTATTGGCGTTCTTTTGTTTTTCGAAAAATCGTCATTACTCCCTTATTTTAAGGAATATTTAAAAAATACAAAAGCGTTCAACATGCGCTTTCGGTTCTCTAAAACATTTGTATTTACAATTATTTTCTATTTTATCAAATAACAAAATGGCGACCGATCAAAAATTTCTATGCAAGATATTTTGAAAACCAATCGATCGATTTTTGAAAATAAAACATTTATAAAATCCTTGAACTATCTTATAACATTTGTCTGTTTTGATAATTATGCATTTTTATACAGAAATTATGCAAAATACGCACACAAATGATAAACATGACAGAAACTTTTCAAGATGAAGCAGAAATTTCTGAAGAACAAGATCAAAAAGTATTGAAATTTGAACGTACAAACTAGAAAACACGTGCCTCAACTTGTTTAATGGCCTAACTTAAGATTAGCCTACTTTGTTTTAAATGATTGTTGCAGTTTGTTAAAATTCATCTTGAAATTCAATTTGAATAATAACGTTTTTGGACAGATCGAAAAAAATGTTTCAGACAAATGTTATAATATAGTTTAAGGATTTCATAAATGTTTTATTTTCAAAAATCAACCGAGTGATTTTCAAAATATCTTGTTTCGAAAATTTTCTTCGGTCGCCATTTTGTTATTTGATAAAATAGAAAATAATTGTAAATACAAATGTTTTAGAGAACCGATAGCGCATGCTGAACGTTTTTGTATTTTTTAAATATTTCTTAAAATAAGGGAGTAATGACGATTTTTCGAAAAACAAAAGAACGCCATTAACTATGAACTGGGGCTCCATTTCAAAAATTTTAACTAAGAAAAGTTGTTTGTTTCAGTGAGTTCTAACTGCCATTTTCGGGTGTTACAACTTACTATTAACACCCTGTATATATATATATATATATATATATATATATATATATATATATATATATATATATCTTGAGATATGATTGTCGGATTTCTTTCTGGTCCATCGTGTGTCCGTTTCGCTTATTTTCCGCCGGTCATTAGAGCACCTAATCAGTCCACCGACTTTCGACTGCTCGGCCGTCTGCTGGTATAGCCATCATTCCGGCCGGCCTCGTTTTTCTGCCTCGACCTTTGTGTGTTATGTACACATGCATAAGAAGTGAAAACGGCGAGATTCGAGAGCACTTCCGCGTTAGTTTTTCACCATACCCAAATCTCCTAACCGAAATCTTCAACGAAAACTTTGATGATCTATATTTTTGGGCAATTTTTGAGAATTAGCTTTGAAAATTTATCAGCATTTAATTTTTATGTGTATGTGAATAGTCTCCATTCACGATGTTTTTGCGTCAAATGAATATCTAGTAATTTTGTTGGTAGTGTTTCGGAAACAACTGAATTCCCCAATGGAACTTGTCAATTTTTTTAGGTTAAGTTGTTTTCAATTTGAGGTTATATTTTTTAAATAACATTGTTGCCAGATGTAAAGTTTAAATTATTAGATATGAAAGCTAGTAGTGAAAAAAATTATAAATCTGGCAATGTGGTAGGAAGCAAATGTCTAATAGACATCGACACAAAAAAATAATTAACTTCCGTTGTATCACTAAAGCAGTTTGTCCAATATGACAAAAAAAAACAGTCAACTCGGTTGCAAAAAAATCGTGAATGTAATTTATGCGATGATTTAACGTTTGGGCAATTTTTGAGAATCATCAGTTTTGAAAATTTGTCCTCATATAGTTTTTGTATATGTGAATATTTGGTGATTTATATTTAGGGCAATTTTTGAGAATCATCAGCTTTGAAAACTTATAAGCATTTATTTTTTATGTGTATGTGAATAGTTGATGATTTGACGTTTGAGCATTTTTTGAGAATCATTAGTTTTGAAAATTTATCCTCATATAGTTTTTATGTATATGTGAATATTTGATGATTTATATGTTGGTTAATTTTTGAGAATCATCAGTTTTGAAAATTTATCCTTTTAGTTTTTATGTACATGTGAATACTTGAGGATTTATATTTTGGGCAATTTTTGAGAATCATCAGCTTTGAAAACATATCAGCATTTATTTTTTATGTGTATGTGAATATTTGATGATTTAACGTTTGGGCACTTTTTGAGAAACATCAGTTTTGAATATAAATCCTCATATAGTTTTTATGTGTTTTGTATATGTGAATATTTGCTGATTTATATTTTGGGCAATTTTTGGGAATTATCAGCTTTGAAAATTGATCATCATTTATGTATTATGTGTATGTAAATATTTGAGGGGTCTAGAATTATAACAGTTTAAGTGCATTTTTGGTAGTTCTGAGATAAATGGCTTTAAAGTTAACTTGAATTTCAAAATTTCACGAATAAGTTTAGAAAACTGTGTTAATATTTTAGACTTAGTTTTAGACTAAAATATTAACACAATTTTCTATACTAATTTTACTAAGTTTTAGAATTATTAACACAGTTTTCTAAACTTATTCCTGGAATTTTGAAATTCAAGTTAACATTGAAGCCATTTATCTCAGAACTACCAAAAATGCACTTAAACTCTTCTACTTCTGGACCCCTCTCATTTGATGATTTAACGTTTGGCAATTTTTGAGAATCATCAGTTTTGAAAATTTATCCTCATAGAGTTTTTATGTAAATGTGAATATTTGATGATTTATATTTTGAGCAATTTTTGAGAATCATCAGTTTTGAAAATTTATCAGCATATGTATATGTGAATATCTGATGATTTATATTTTGGGCAATTTTTGAGAATCATGAATTGTGTGAATTTTATAGCATATATTTCTATATGTGAATATTTTGTATTTATAGATTCGTCTAACATAATTATTTCGCTTCGTGAAAATGTTCATAATGCGATTCCTTGTAACAGTGTTATTCACACTTAAAACTCGTTTTTCTGTGCCAAAGACAATTAAATTTAACAGTTATTGCTAATTGAAATGCACGTCTTTCATCCAGTGTGTTTAGTGGAAGCTTGGATCCGTTAAATCATTTCGCAGAAACGAGAATTCTTAAGTGATTTTAGATGTACAATTTAGAACAAGCATAATTTTTCTGCAACGTCAAACTACCATCAACTGATCATTCTAACTGCATATTCGTTTTTATGGCTAATATCTAAGGCATGATAAAAATTCTGACCTTCCACTAGTTTGAGAAAGAGGAATCTTCCTCTTGAAAGAGGAAGAACGTGCTTCTAATTCTTATACTTTGAAGAGGAACATGCTTCTAACAATACTGGTTTTAAAGCATGAAATTATTAAAAGAGTTCTGTGAAAATTGAAATTCAAGATAAAATTTTGAAAAGTAAGAATTTGAAGATACTTGGAAGGGGAAGAATATGCTTCTAATCCTTATACTTTGAAGAGGAACATGCTTCTAACAATACTGGTTTTAAAGCATGAAATTATTAAAAGAGTTTTGTGAAAATTGAAATTCAAGATAAAATTTTGAAAAGTAAGAATTTGAAGATACTTGGAAGGGGAAGAATATGCTTCTAATCCTTATACTTTGAAGAGGAACATGCTTCTAACAATACTGATTTTAAAGCATGAAATTATTAAAAGAGTTCTGTGAAAATTGAAATTCAAGATAAAATTTTGAAAAGTAAGAATTTGAAGATACTTGGAAGGGGAAGAATATGCTTCTAATCCTTATACTTTGAAGAGGAACATGCTTCTAACAATACTGGTTTTAAAGCATGAAATTATTAAAAGAGTTTTGTGAAAATTGAAATTCAAGATAAAATTTTGAAAAGTAAGAATTTGAAGATACTTGGAAGGGGAAGAATATGCTTCTAATCCTTATACTTTGAAGAGGAACATGCTTCTAACAATACTGATTTTAAAGCATGAAATTATTAAAAGAGTTCTGTGAAAATTGAAATTCAAGATAAAACTTTGAAGAGTAAGTATTTGAAGAGGAACATGCTTCTAACAATGCTGGTTTTAAAGCATGAGATTATTAAAAAAATAACTAATAATATTCTAATTAAGATAAATTTTATTAATACTTGGTCCTTTCGTACTAAAATATTTTATAAATTTATAAATAATATAATAGGAAGAGCTTTAATTTTTGTTTCCATATTTTCATTTATTTTATTTAATATTTTTTATGATTATTTCCATACATTTTTTGAATTCTGTGAAATTTGAAATTCAAGATTAAACTTGTGAACTTGATACACTTGTAAGAGGAACAACATGCTTCTAATCCTTATACTTTGAAGAGGAACATGCTTCTAACAATACTGCTTTTAAAGCATGAAATTATTAAAAGAATTCTATGAAAACTGAAATTGAAGATTAAACTTTGAAGAGTTAGTATTTGAAGAGGAACGTGCTTCTAACAATACTGGTTTTAAAGTATGAAATCATTAAAAGAATTCTATGAAAATTGAAATTCAAGATTAAACTTTGAAGAGTTAGTATTTGAAGAGGAACACGCTTCTAACAATACTAGTTTTAAAGCACGAGATTATTAAAAAAATAACTAATAATATTCTAATTAAGATAAATTTTATTAATACTTGGTTCTTTCGTACTAAAATATTTTATAAATTTAAAAATAATATAAAAGGAAGAACTTTAATTTTTGTTTCCTTATATTGATTTATTTTATTTAATATTTTTTAGGATTATTTCCATACATTTTTTGAATTCTGTGAAAATAGAAATTCAAGATTAATCTTGTAAACTTGATACACTCGTAAGAGGAAGAACATGCTTCTAATATTTATACTTTGAAGAGGAACATGCTTCTAACAATACTGGTTTCAAAGCATGACATTATTAAAAGAATTCTGTGAAAATTAAAATTCAAGATAAAACTTTGAAGAGTAAGTAGAGTGGTTGTGCAGATTTTGAGATACTTTTCAATTATGGAAAGAATCTTAAGAATCCAAAAAATGTATGATCTCGTACTATAATGTAATGATTGATATTTTATTGTTTTCTTCTTAATTGGAGTACTTACAGGTATAAACAATACATAATAACAACAAATAACAATATATAAAGATATTTTCTTGTTTTTTATTACTTTATTGTGTCTTCTTGACCTTACTAGCTAGTAATGATTTATATTGTTGGTGAATCATATTAGAGAACAATTATTAAGTGCACACCCTAAACGTGCTCTAAACTTTCTCTTTCACTGCTTAGTCATTTTGTCGTGTTGTTACTGCCTAGGCAGTAAAAAAACTATTTATGTAGTGCAAGTCAGTTGATATTGAAGTTCCACTACCAAATTGAATGAAACTTCAATGTCAACTGACATGCACTAAACTGTTTATGTTTTGATTTTTTACTTTTGATTCTAAAGGGTTTAGCCTTAGTACCACAGAAACATCAACCTCATCAACCCTATTTAGTCGTGTTTTTACTGTCTAGGCAGTAAAAAAAAACATAGTGCTAGTCAGTTGTAATTAAAGTTTCACTGTAAAATTGAATGAAACTTCAATGTCAACTGACAATCACTAAAGTGTCATTTTTTATATTTTTTACTTTTGACTTAAAGGGTTAAGTCTCAGTACCCCAGAAACATTAACCTCATCAACCCTATTTTGTCGTGTTTTTGCTGCCTAGGCACAAAAAAAAAATAGTGCAAGTTAATTGATATTGAAGTTTTACTGTCAAATTCAATGAAACATCATTCTAGATGTGGAAATAAAGAGTAAATAAGAAACACTTAGATTCATATTACAAGATATGTACGTGTGGTTGCCATTTTTAATCGTTAAGATGAAGACAGTTGGCATTTGTTGCATCAATGTCATCTGCTATAGACGTCAATGTCATCAACGAAATTCGGAAGGTTGAAACTGCTAGTTTCCAAATAACCAATAACTTAACGGGTTTAACTTTAGTACCACAGAAACATCAACCTCATCAACCCTATTTTGTTGTGCTTTTATTGTCTAGGCAGTAAAAACAAAACCAAGTCAGTTTGATATTGCAGTTTCACTGTCAAATTGTATGAAATTTAAATGCCAATTGATATGCACTAAACTGTCTATGTTTTTATTTTTTACTTTTAATTTTACGGGTTTAGCCTTAGTACCACAGAAACCACCAGAGTACCACAGTGTATAGAAACATGAACCTCATCAACCCTATTTTGTTGTGTTTTTACTGCCTAGGCAGTAAAAAAGAAACAATTTAGTGAAAGTTAGTGCAATATTGAAATTTCACTGTCAAATTGAACGAAATTTTAATTGACATGCACTAAACTGTCTATGTTTTGATTTTTTACTTTTGACTTTCCGGGTTTACCCTTAGTACCACATCAATCTCTAAACTATTAACCTACGAAATTAATTAAAGCGAAAATTGTGCGGAACGAATGCAAGCATCGAAAACTCGCCTCGAAAACTAATTAGAGGATTCATTTGAATATTGTGCGTGAAGCAATGTATGCGTGGGCACAGAAGAGACCGCAGCACACAACAGTGAGCACAACACTACGTGAAGCCCCGTGCATTACCGGAGGTGATTAAACTTATTTCACACATTCCATAACAATACACACGGCACAACGAATAAATTAAACCGATTCGGTATTCAGCGAAGGGCAAATCCTCGCAGCAATTGTGGAATAGATAATGCGCAATGCTAATGAATTTTTTCGTTTGAAAATAGAATTTTTACAGAATATATTCATGAAAGTACATCAGAGATTCTTAATCTTTTACAGAATTTTTACAGAAATTATTCATGAAAATACACCAGACATTCTTAATCCCACATATAAATGCCTACAAATGAGTCTCTGTATGGTAATAGTATATTATGATACAAGTGCATAAGAGAGCATTTCAATCATGCTCATCAGGTTTAAAAGCATGGTGGTTTTAGGCAGTACCAATCTTAATTTTGGCAGTATCAATTAAAATATTGACAGGTCTTGACAGCTGAAGCTAAGAATTTGACATATTTTGACAGTTATAATTGAAAACGTGACAGATTTCGACGGCTTTAATAGAGAATTTGACGTATGTGAACTGTTGCACTTAAAAATCTGATAGATGTTTACATTTTAAAATTGCGATATCAAAATTTTTCAAAATTTAACAGATCCAGGCAGTATCTATTGAAAAATTGACAGATTTGCACAGCAGAAGCTTTGAATTTTATAGATTTTGAATGTCTCAATAGGGAATTGTATCAATTTAGAAAAAAATAATAGATGTTGACAACCATAATTGTAAATTTGGCAGATTTCGACAGTTTATAATTAAACTTGACATACAGGGTGATTCAAAAGGTGGAGTCCAAACATTTTTGTGTAATGGGTGATATTAAAATGCCAATTCCGTCATAACAAATTAGCATTTTGGAATGTGTGTGGATGCATCCTGACTTTTTGGTTAATGGAAAAGTATTTTCTTTATCTTTCAAATTAGCATTTGTTTGACTTATTTTTTATTATGACTTGATTTAACAGAACATCATAATAACAAAGAAATCCTCTGTAACTAGATAACTGGTGGAAATAAGATATAGATTTATTAACATGTTTTGCTTCATATAGCATCCCACATTACACCCTTAAGTTTGGACCATAAATTTTGAATCACCTTGTATATCCGTAAAAGGGGTTATGTAGCAATTATCATAAGTGGAGGAGTAGTAGAAATTATTATATTATATATCACTACTCATCACTTTGTATAAATACAAAGAAGCAACATGATAATTTAAATTTCGCTTTTTCAAACTGATTGTTCATTTAATGAGCGACTTAATTGGATTTTTATTGATTTTTGATCGGTTATTGATAAAAAAATTGCTTTTAATACGACTTCAATTAGATTTTTACTGATTTTAGACCGGTTTTCGATCAAAAAATAGCTTTTAATGCGACTTAAATTAGATTTTTATTGATTTTTAATCGGTTATCGATCAAAAAATCACTTTCAATGCAACTTGAATTGGTTTCGTATTGATTTTTGACTGGTTATCGATTAAAAAATTGCTTCAATAAAGTCTTTCATTGAAAATAGCCCTAACTCATTTATATATTTTGAAACTGTCGTTTGCGTTCGAAAAAATTATAACTGTTCGTATTATTTGTTCAATTAGCGATTTTGTACCAATTTTCAAATTCGTTCTAATTTAAATTTGAAATTTTTGAATTCGTTAATTTTTAATCCATTGAGCATGTACTACCATTTTTTTTTTTGTTTATACTCATCACTTTATATAAATAACAAAAAAACAACATGATAATTTAAATTTCGCTTTTTCAAACCGCTTGTTCATTTAATGAGCGACTTAATTGGATTTTTATTGATTTTTGATCGGTTATTGATAAAAAATTGCTTTTAATATGACTTTAATTGGATTTTTATTGATTTTAGATCGGTTTTCGATCAAAAAATCGATTTTTATATATTTTTGATCGGTATTCGATCAATAAATCGCTTTTAATGCGACTTAAATTGGATTTTTATTGATTTTTAATCGGTTATCGATCAAAAAATTACTTTGAACGCAACTTGAATTGATTTATTATTGATTTTTGATCGGTTGCCGATCAAAAAATTGCTTTATTAAAGTCTTTCATTGAAAATAGTTCTAACTCATTTATATATTTTGAAACTGTCGTTTACGTTCGCAAAAATTGTTAAATGTTTTTCGTATTATTTGTTCAATTAGCCATTTTGCACAAGTTTTCAAATTCGTTCTAATTTAAATTTGAAATTTCTGAATTCGTTAATTTTTAATCCATTGAGCATGCACTACCAATTATTTTGATTGTTTGTACTTATCACTTTGTATAAATAACAAAAGAAAAAAAAATAATAAGTTAAATTTCGCTTTTTCAAACTGCTTGTTCATTGAATGATTATTTTATTGAAAATAGCCCTAAGTCATATATATATATATATATATATATATATATATATATATTTTGAAACTGTCGTTTGCGTTCGAAAAAATTGTAACTGTTCTTCTTCGTATTATTTGTTCAATTAGCCATTAGCACCAATTATCAAATTCGTTCTTATTTAATTTTGAAATTTCTGAATTCGTTAATTTTTAATCCATTGAGCATGTACTACCATTTTTTTTTTGTTTGTTTGTACTCATCGATTTGTATAAATAACAAAAAAAAAACAACATGATAATTTAAATTTCGCTTTTTCAAACTGCTTATTCATTGAATGGTTATTTTATTGAAAATAGCCCTCACTTATTTATATATTTTGAAACTGTCGTTTGCGTTTGCTTGTTCATTTAATGATTCTTCCATTGAAAATAGCCCTAACTGATTCATAACTGTCGTTCGTGTTCGCAAAAACTGTTCACTGTTCTTCTTCGTATCATTTGTTCAATTGGCCATTTTGCACCAATTTTCAAATTCGTTCTTATTTAAGTTTGAAATTTCTGAATTCGTTAATTTTTAATCCATTAAGCGAGTACTATCAAATTTTGTATTTGTTTTTAATTTAGTTGTAGGTGCTTAGTATCTGCAACCTTGTTTGCTTTGATGGCATCAGTCGAAAATGAAATCTGTCTCACAAATGGTAAAATGGTGAAACAAACACAATAACTTTAAAGAATATGAACAGAGTTTATTGTGATACAAAGAAAAATATTTTTGATTCGTTATAGCGATAGCGTAAATAAATAATTTGTAAATTTTCTTTCATTGCAAGTTATAAATTAAGTTAGGTGCCATGTACAATTAAAATTTCAAACGTCCAACTCTCAAAAGACTAAACTTAAATCTGAGAAAGAATCGAAAGCATATCATCACGATATCATTAATTCAAAACTAGTTTTTTCGGATCTAAAAGTGAAGATACCATAATTGCCGCTACTGATGGCAGTAAAAATAGTGATGACGATAATTATAACATTCAACAAGTCATAACAAGTCCAATCAGAAACATAAATTAAATTCGGTGCCATGTATAGTTCAAATTTCAAACGTCCAACTCTCAGAAGACTAAACTTGAATCTGAGAAAGAATCGAAAGCATCGCAAGATCATCAAATAAAATCTAGTTTTTTCGGATCTAAAAGTGAAGATACCATAATTGCCACTTCTGATGGCAGTAAAAATAGTGATGATGATAATTATAACATTCTAACAATTTAACAAGTCCAATCAGAAAAATAAATTAAATTAGGTGCCATGTACAATTAAAATTTCAAACGTCCAACTGTCAAAAGACTAAACTTAAATCTGAGAAAGAATCGAAAGCATCGCGAGATCATTAATTCAAAACCACTTTTTTGGGAACTAAAAGTGAAGATACCTTAATTGCCTCTACTGATGGCAGTAGAAATAGTGATATAATATGGAAGTCCAGAAAATCAGTGTCAAATGGATTGACGAGCCCAAAAATCAATCGAAGAAGAAGGTAATGTTAGATGTGAATCTGTTGCTTCTGAAGAACAAATCGCAAGTGGAAATCCTAGTATTGTAAAGTACTTACAAGACAGTTGAAATAAATTCGATTAGACTTCGGAGTGCAATTTACGACAAAAAACTTCAAGGTATATTTGTCAGAATCTGATTGACGAGCCCAAATAGCAATTGAGGAAGAAGGTAACGTTAGATGTGAGCATCTAAAGAACAAATCGCAAGATCAAATCATAGTATTGTTATGTATTTACAAGACAGTTGAAATAAGTTCGATTAGACTTCTGAGAGCAATTTACGACAAAAAACTTCAAGGTATATTTGTCAGAATCTGATTGACGCACTCAAAAATCAATCGAGAAAGAAGGTAACGTTAGATGTGATCCTGTTGCATCTGAAGAACAAATCGCAAGATCAAATCCTAGTATTGTAAAGTATTTACAAGACAGTTGATATAATTTCGATTAGACTTCTGAAAGCAATTTACGACAAAAAACGTCAACGTATATTTGTCAGAATCTGAATCACCTTTAAATTGTTTTGTACAGAAGGTACTGTTTCTTTAGCTGATAGATGGTTCAGCAGATGGGCAAATTCATTGAAAACATGCCAAAGAAGCACAACTAGCATTTCCAAAATCATTTAAACGCCATCTCATGGTGAAATCAGTTACATTGGGAACTACACTCCGACGCACTGTACTGATGAGACCCACCACGTCGAAACCGGTCTACAGTTGTCCACGAGGGTGATATCCAATTTGCGCACGACACTTTTCATCAAAATTAATTATCAAATATTGCTAAAAAGGAAGAAAGGTATACTCTATTTTGGAAAAGTTGACCCCACTTTCTTGAACGCTCTGTAGCTTTATAAAATGATTTATGCTCTCATTTTTCTAAACTGGCGTTCACGTCATCAAACAGCTGTGTGATGAGGTTTTTTTGGTACCAACGTGATTGTTTTCGAGAATATGCATAACAATAGTTTAAGAATCGAAATTAATCTGAGGATCATTTGTTACATAACACTGATCACCGGTGGTTATAAATAGGTAATCGG
Source organism: Othius punctulatus (assembly GCA_951805005.1). Taxonomy (NCBI): domain Eukaryota; kingdom Metazoa; phylum Arthropoda; class Insecta; order Coleoptera; family Staphylinidae; genus Othius; species Othius punctulatus. Next base: position 4,194,417 of record OX638139.1, on the reverse strand, counting down.
TGTATTAACCGCGGACACAATTTTCGCCTGCCAATCATGTAATAATCATGTTATGTTGGCGGCCGTGATAATTTTTCGGCGACGATGCCAAATCTTTTTCACGAACACATGCTCATACATGTGTGTATAACCGAACTTCTTTGACGTTTAACTTGTTACATTTGATCGATTATTACAATGCATATTTTGCCATTGTAGATGTTAAACCATAACCATAAGATTGATGTCTGTACGATAAACGACAGAGAAGTCAACGAATTTGATACGAACCGCGCACTGTCGCAGAATATTGCACGGGCGCAACAGCTGATTGCAGCCATTTTTAAATACCCAGGACAGCTGGCAACCTTGTAAAATTGTGCCATCATTATTATGATTATTATTTTTTATAACGTGAACGCCAGTTTAGAAAAATTAGAGTATATGTCTTCCATTCTACAAAATTTGATCTTGAATTTAATTTCCCTCGAACTTTTTTTATAACGTAGTCTTCCATTCTACAAAAGTTGATCTTGAATTTAATTTCCCTTGAACTCTTTTTATAACGTAGTCTTCCATTCGGGAATTTAAACTGCTTGGGTATTGATGGGAACGATCGCGTAATCGTGTCCATTTGCATTTCGGCGTTCACCTTGACCTTCTGCATCTTAATTCGCGCTGCGTTGCGTAAAAAGCCGGCCAATTACCATAAGCCGGCTCTCTCGTTTGGGCCTGGCACTACACAGATCTGGTTCGATGCACCACAGCGCAACTTTGTATCAAAAATTGTTGCGCAAAAATTCTCCACATGAACGTGCTGGAAGTTCTGCCGTGGAAGATCACGCATGTTTCGCACGTGAGGCGATCCGTGCGGTTAATAACTCGCTTTCAGTTTCTTCCCGTGGAAACGGGGCGCCCATTAAACGTATTTATCGGCCGGGGTTCCACGAGGTTCCACTTTATGGCAGGCGATCGGGCGTTATTAACGCGCGATGGCTGCATTAATTCGATTTTTCTGTGGAAATCCGCGGTTATAACTTCATGCCGCATTTCATTGCGGTCTTCACACCCGAGGCGGACGCCCCCCTCTGCCCCCGCTGCAAGAAGGTGGAGGATCGTGCGCGCAGAACCCGCTCTTAAATTAGAATAAGGCAATATATCGATGTTAATATCTAGTTTAAGTGCGATGTATATATGCGCATATAGAATATGGGATTTATAAGTCAGAATCTCGTTTGTGGCTGATTTATGGGCGCCACGTAAAGTTTATTGTGGTTCGGCCGGTGTGGGTAAGTTCCCCGCCAAGTTAGAAACCTTCGGACCAGAGTTTCCCCGCATGGTTTATATGGGGAGGGAAATTTTTAATTTTCCCGTATCCGGTGATGGGTATTTCTCTTCATCACGGTGTCTTGGCCGCTGCATGGGTGTAAGTTATGGAGTACAGAGAGAGGTTGATGGTGTGGAGGAGCGTGTGCAGTGGAGGAGAGTTCACGCGGCCCTGCCTCGGAGTCAAGGCTACATTTTCACCAGGCGGACCTTGCTGACCAGAAGTGTGACCAGTCCAAGGACGAGAGCCGGTGCACACTGCACACTCTCCTCTTCTGGTCGACGATCTCCACACACTTTTCTGCCCGGCTAATGAGTGTGGTGCACACCGGAGCGAAAGAGCCTCCTCCTCGCCACCAAGACGTGCTATATTTAACATCGCCCAGCGTGCGCCATCCGCAACAAAGATGAGGAATTGTACACCCTTCATCTTTCAAAATAGACGCAACACATCGAAAAATAAAGATTGTAGAGATATAGAATAGAAGATTAGTAGATTGATGAGAAATAAGCATATAAAAGAAATTTACATACAGGTAGGCAGAAGAGAAACACGTGGAAATAACATAAATGCAGGTACAATCAAGGATTACCGTTGTAAGATAGAAGTATGCAAATAGAAGAAAGCTATATGGGGATATGGACATAAAAACTGCATATATATATATATATAAGAGAAGCATTACTATATACTATATATACTATATATAAGAGAAGCATACATAGTAATATTAGACACAGATGTACATATGTCTTCTGTTCTTAATTTATTAACATCTGATCCTTATTTAAAAAATTTAAAAAATCCAATAGAATCATATTCTAGAAAAGTAATTCAAACTTTGAAAGATTGTCCAAATTTAATAGATAAAAAACTTAATTATAATTTACGAAACTCAGATCCTCATATTTCAAAACTATACTGTTTACCAAAAATTCATAAACAAGGCAACAGTTACGGGCCAATAGTTCATAATATTAATTCTTCAACATACAAAATTGCGAAATGGCTTGTTAAAGAATTGAATAAATTTAAATTTGAAAATGATTTGTCCATTCTAAATTCAGTTGATTTAATTTCTAAACTGAAAGATATTGAACTAAATTCAATCGATAAAAAACTGAATTATAATTTACGAAACTCAAAATCCTCATATTTCAAAACTATACTGTTTACGGAAAATTCATAAATAAGGCAACAGTTTCAGGACAATAGTTTCTATTATTAATTCTTCAACTTTCAAAATTACGAAATGGCTTGTTAAAGAATTTAACAATTTAAGAATAATATTTAAATTTGAAAATGATATGTCCATTCTAAATTCCGTTGATTTCATTTCTAAGCTGAAAGATATTGAACTAAATTCAATGAATAACTTCATTATAATTTTACAATACTCAAATCCTCATATTTCAAAACTACACTGTTTGCCAAAAATTCGTAAATAACGCAACAGTTTCAGGCCAATTGTTTCTAATATTAATTCTTCAACATACAAAATGGTTTGTTAAAGAATTTAATAAATATAAATTTGAAAATGATATGTCCATTCTAAATTCAGTTGATTTCATTTCTAAGCTGAAATATATTGAACTAAATTCAGATGACAAATTTATTTCTTTTGATGCAACAGCTTTATTTCCAAACGTTCCTATAAATGAAACATTTAAATTTTTAGAATCTTTTTTAAAAGTTTAATTCAGTAAATCAAGAATACTTAAAATTAATAAATTTATGCATGGAACAAATATTTTTAAATTTAACGATATATTTTATAAACAGACATTTGGCACACCTGTGGGAAACCCTCTTTTCCATTTATAGCAAATTTATTTTTAAATAATTTTGAAAATAATGTAAAATGAAAATATCCAAAATTTCCCAAAGTTTGGCTTATAGATGTTTTTGCTAGTGTAGATTCTAATTTTTGTATTGAGAGTTATCTTTCTATTCTAAATTCCTAATTTGAGTCAATAAAGTTTGCATATGAAGAAGAAATTGACAATAGCCTTCCATTTTTAGATATTAGAATAACAAAAATTGAAGAAAAATAAGATTTAGATATTTACAGAAAAGCCTATCATACAGACAACTATATATATTCTAGCTTTATAACTTTTTGTAAATATAAACAAACAACGTTCTCTATTTAATACATAGATTATTTAAATTTCCATTTCCATCAGTAAAACTTTCAATAAAGAATTAAATTATATTCGGCATGTAGCAAAAATTAACAGTCACAGTAAAACTTTTATAAAAAAAAAAAATTACAATAAATCCAAGCAGGCCTATAATTTATCTAACGAGACCATAATAAAATTAATAAAACGAAACAATAATACCAACAATTTTTTAGGAAAATAACCTTTAATAAACATTGGGCAAATTATTTTTCACATCTTTTTAATAAATTTAAATTAACCCCGGACTTCTCTAATAATAACAAGTTAAAAGCAAAATGACCAAATGTATAAGACAAGGAACCTCATTTACAAAAATCGGGAATTTACCAGATAAATTGTTATGTTATGTTAAACATTATGCAAATTTACATGACTAAGGCATCTATGCTATATAACTATATACATTCTAACTCTTTAAATTAACCCCGGTCTTCTCTAATAATAAGTTAAAAAGCAAAATTACCAAATGTATTAGACAAGGAACCTCCATTACAAAGTGTAAAAAATGTTATATCGGACAAACAAAACGAAAAGTTATTAAAAGGATTTTAGAACAATTACAGACAAAATTTCAAAATACTGACAAATCTGCAGTTGCGGCACACCATTTTTAAAACAAAACACATTTTTAATTTCGAAGATGTTAAATTATTAAAACATTGTACAGATAAAAATTTAAACTGTTTCGAAGCAAAAATTCCAGCCTTGGTTACTTGTGATTACTAATTACTGATGATCTGTATCCTTTAATTAATCAAATAATCAAGTTGACCAGTTATCATTCACTGAAATTTCTAAAAAAATCAAAAAAATCTGTCATTTTTTTTTGCTAGATCTGTATATAGTGAGCCTCAAGATAAATGCTCTAAAAATTTGACCTTGAGTACATCTCAAATAAGTGAGAAAATCGAGATCTTAACATAACCCAGTTGATCGGAATATTACAATTATTCAGGGTAGTTGCTAGATCTGTATACAGTATACAGTAGCCTCAAGATAAATCCTCTAAAAATTTGGCTTTGAGTACATCTCAAATAAGTGAGAAAATCGAGATCTTAACATAACCCAGTTGATCGGAATATTACAATTATTCAGGGTAGTTGATTTACTACCCTCCAACGGCAAATTGGTAAGGGTCACTTGCAGGGTATATTCACAGACCCTTTAGGTCTAACATACATAAGTTTCATTAAGCGACAATTTGATGCACACTTTTTATGATATTTTTATCCGTCACGGAAATTTTTGAAAATTTATCTGTCGGAAATGTTTTTGTTTTGAAAGTATTGTTATGTTTTGAAAGTATGAAAACGCTTTCAAAATTAATCTTTTAAAGTTTGAAGTACATATAAATTAATTGTCATAATACATGTCAACTGAACTGCTACTGATGATGAGTGCCATTTGAAACCATTTGAAAAATAAAAGTTGACTATCGCTGAAATGAAAGTTGTTTTTGCCAAAAAAAAAGGAAATGAGGGCCCCTTTGTAGATCATGTGGAGCCATTTAATCTTGTTTTTGTTTTTTTGAAATCGGCCAATATATAAATGAGTTATGACCAGCGGCGTTTTTTAGGAGACACCCTGTATATATATATATAAAACAAGATATATATAAACAAAAACAAGATTAAATGGCTCCACATGTTCTACAAATAGGCCCTAATTTCCTTTTTTTTTGCAAAATCAACTTTTATTTCAGCGATAGTCAACTTTTATTTTTCAAATGGTTACATATATTCTCCTTTTTTTTCTGGTAGAGATTATTTTTCTGAATCCAAAGATGTATAACTAGTTGGCTTCGATGGAATATTCGTTACAGACAAAAAAACAATGTTTGAATAGTTTTTCAAGTGAGGCATGAAAAACAAAGCAAACACAATGTGGAAAACACAAGAAATACCTCCTAATTTTATATTTAATACAACTTATGCAATAACGAGAAGATGTCAGTTGTGTATTCAATTATTCAACAAGATGGCTGTCAGTTTGAGCAACTTTTGTAGATATGATTGTATTTTCTGATGCATAGTTTGAATTATTCCAATAAAAAATTACATATTGTTTTTCACATTGTGTTCGCTTTGTTTTTCACGCCACACTTGAAAAACTATTTAAACGTATTTTTTTCTGTAACGAATATTTCAACAGAGCCAACTTATTATACATCTTTGAATTCAGAAAAATAAGCTCTAGCAGAAAAAAAATTAGAAAATTTATGTAACCAACCATTTGAAAAAAAAAGTTGACTATCGCTGAAATGAAAGTTCATTTTGCAAAATAGAACAAAATTAGGGCCCCTTTGTAGGACATGTGGAGCCATTTGTTCTTGTTTTTTTTTTTTTTTTTGGAATCGGTTAATAAATAATGGAGTCATTACCAGCGGCGTTTTTTAGGAGACACCCTGTATATAGACAAATATATAAATAAAGTTGTGAAAAAAAGCAAAAAAAACGTAATTTCATTGATTATTATAATGATAATTATTTCTTTGCTGTACCATTGTTTGCACTATGGCATTCTAGGCAAATGTACCACGAACGAAGATGATCCACGATTGTAAAAATGGACTTAAACAGATAGCTATTATTAGGTATAATACACATCAATTTTCAATATAAATGTTTTGACGAATTCTGTATAATTAGTTGCCTATGTCAGCACACAACTAATTAATTTTTATTGATTAGCTTTGTGTTTTTGTATAGCCGAATTTGAATCAGAATTCATAGTTTACGAGCAGTATGTAAGCACTTATGTATGTCTATACCCATGGTATGTCTCACCCACTTCGAAATTTTACTTTAGGCCCCAAAAAGCGCTAGCAGCAATTTTAAAATTCCCATAATCAATTTTCAATATAAATGTTTTGACGAATTCGGTATAATTAGTTGCCTATGTCAGCACACAACTAATTAATTTTTATTGATTAGCTTTGTGTTTTTGTATAGCCGAATTTGAATCAGAATTCTTAGTTTACGAGCAGTATGTAAGCACTTATGTATGTCTATACCCATGGTATGTCTCAGCCACTTCGAAATTTTACTTTGGGCCCCAAAAGGCGCCAGCAGCAATTTTAAAATTCGCACAATTTTTAATTGTATTATACTGGGTGGTCCAGGAATAATTATTAAAAGTTTACGGGGTTCTTGATGGAGGCAAAAAAGTTTGCAAGTTCTCTCAACAATTCTGTCGCACTGGCTATGTACGGCGAATACATTAATAATTTCTTGATTTGTATACTTATTCATTTTAATCTCGATTCTTTCGCATTCAGAAATTTTGACACTTTGAAAATGAATTTTGAAACAATGAATATTGACACTAACCTACTATGGTGCACGTGTGAATAGTACAGCAGGTATTATATAGTGCAGAAATTCTGGGAGGAAACAAATTTCGAAATAACTCAAAAACCATTTGTTCTAGGTATAGGGTTGCATAATACTTTTGTGTAGCAAATTCGCCAATCGCCCTATGATATTGGTTGTTTCATTTGAAAAAAATAAAATATTATGTAACGGAAAAAAAATCAGCATTGCATGGTTGAATATGGTCTCTTCAAGGAAAATATTTTGGACTTTCTTTCATTTTCGGTTCAATCGGAAATGGCTACCAACTTTGTTATTTTAAATGGCTCTACGAGCTCGTCTCACAAACTTCTGGCTTGGACCGTTGAGTGGAGGAGTTTAAGTTACAAACTCCTTCACTCAACGTTTGGACGTAAAGGCTGTCCTAACGGACTTCTACGGACCAATAATAGTATTTTACAGCAGAAGTCCGTTAGGACAGCCTTTACGTCCAAACGTTGACGTAAAGGCTGTCCTAACGGACTTCTGCTGTAAAATACTATTATTGGTCTCCTGTAAAGTTTTGATTTTTTGACTCGCGGATTTTGGATTAAGCCTATGAAATATTGATTGACTGATACTGATAATCTAAATGAGGCGCAGATTAATTATTTGTGTTGTTTTTTTTTTCGTGCCGAGATGTATATAAGTTGTTTGGATCAAGGTTGCGCCGTGGAACGTGTAGCGGTTGTTTGAATAATTTGATCCGTGGGTTATTTATTACCGTTAGGCGGCAATCACATTGTTTAATTGTTAATTAATCGATTCGAATGCACGCGGATTTCGTTTAATTTTTTTCTCTTCGTTTCAGAGATGGGAGTAGACTGATTGGAGATGGCAGCGACGGACGGTCAAATAACGGTGGCGGCCGCTCGGTGGGCCGAGGAGGGCAGCTACCTGCGAGAGTACGTCACTAAACACCGCCTCCCGGCGGTGGTCAAGATAATCAAGGGGCAGTACGGGGGGCTGGGGGTGCCTACCCTGCCGAGCCCCGGCCTCCAGTCGACGGCCTTGCTGGTATCCGCGGGTATCCGCCAGAAGATCGTGGCCCAGGCGGTGAAGATTAAGGAGGGTAGGCGGTTGGTGTGTGTAGGGCCGCGTATAGCCATACCCGACACCTACCCTGGGTACTTCGAGCTGCTCAGCGAGGAGGGTAGGGCGGTGAGGTGTATTGAGAGCGTCGCCGAGCTGGCGAGGCGGAGGCCCGAGGAGGGCTGCCTGGTGAGGGAGACCATCAGGGGGGTGCAGGCAAAGACTGATCTCGATGGTTCCGTGGTGCCTGAGGGTGCGAGGACCATACCGGCCGGTGAAATACTAGTCCCCTCCGGCGAGGCCGTGCTGCCCGGCTCCAAGGGCCGGTACCTGAAGTGCCTGGACACCCGCGGCGACATCATCCTCTTGGGGCTGGAGCAGCGGGGTAAGTTCTCGGCGTTGGCGCGCGAGGACAACATCAGCGGCGTGCACACCGCCAAGAACCTCCTCAGCAAGAGGATGCCGCTGACGGTGAGGCTCGTCCACGGGACGGCCCCCAGGGGGCTGAAGAGCCCGAGTCATTTTGTGCCAGAACTTAGATTACTGTCGATATTCGAGGAGGAGCACGTGTTCGCGCTGCCGCTCCAGAAGGAGACCCAGAGCGTCACCGCCTTGCCACTGGCGGCCCCCTTGAAACTCCTGCGCACCAGGAACGACGAGCAGCTGCGTTCGATGCTGGAGTTCAGCAGGCTGGTGGAGAAGTGCACCAGGCTGGTGGGCGACGTCGCCGATCGCATCCAGGTGCTCGACGGGAAGCTCGGCGACAGCAAGAAATCCCCCACCCAGGTGCCCGAGCTCAAGAACGGGTACCTCCTGAGACGCAGCGCGTCCTCCGACTCAGCCAACCAGCGCACCAAACACCACCACCGGAAGGACGAGAATCGAATCCCCATACACCCCAAGGACTACGAGGAGATTGACCAGATCTACGACTACGTCCGCGGCTTCGCGCCGCTCCCGAAGAACATCCGCTCCCCATTCTCCGACCCACCACCTCCCGTACCGACGACGACCCCAGTCGAAACCAAACCAGAGCCCCCACCCATAGAAACCATACCCACCAAGAAGCTGCAGGCCGAGAAGCGCAACCGCAAGGCGGCCTCCTCGACCATCAGGGACCCCACGAAAGTCCACGTCCACCACGAGAAGACGCCGCCGGGCCTGCCGAAGCTCTACGTCAAGAACGGCCACTCGCAGCGCAGCCGCCTCTTCCGCCAGAAGAGCGCCTCCCCGATGAAAGAAACCCCCCCAAGCCCCATCTCCAAGTCCGGCTCGCCGCTCTTCAACATCCGCTACAAGTCGCTCAACAACCTCCAGCAGGCCATGGAGCTGGACGGCACCCTCGACTCGAGCAACTCCGGCGGCAGGGCGTCCGGCGACTCCGGGGGCGGCGCCAAGCAGCCCGAGAAGCGCTCCAGGAAGCTGTCGAGGCCGCGCAGCCTCACGAACCTGGTGTGGGAGCTGCGCGAGTACCCGGACATCTCCATGATGGACAGGCCCAAGAAGGCGGTGGTGGACGCGCCCGTCGCCCTCGTCTACAAGAAGCACTCCAAGTTCGTGCACGGACACAACCAGAAGCGCGAGGCCCTCTACCTGTAGAGGCGCGTGCCATTTACCAGTGCGAGTGTCTTCAGTTCGTTAGTGGCGCTTTGTGATCCGTACTCTTTAGTGAAACTTTTATTTTTATCTCGTTTTTTTTTGTTCTTTCTTTCTTAGAGGTTAAGACTTGTGATTCATTTAGGAGGTAATTTTTCATTGATTATTGTTATTAGGTATTATTGCCCGGGCCTGCGCATATCGATCAGCGAGTATTGGGAAAATAACACACAAAAAAGAGTGTACGAAAGTACCATATGAATGCCACCTCTTATTAGGCAAGCATACACATACGGGATTTTCAACCGATCAGCTAATTTTGGACAGATCGGCGTGACAGGGATGCCCAACGTAACGACGGGCCAGATCGGTTGAAAATCCCGTACGTGTGTGCCTGCCTGATAAAATCAATTACTAAAGAAAGTCATCGTCCCTGGTATACACTTCAGTATACAGGACGTATCAAAATACCAAATTGGGAAATTTAAAATTACAATTTTCGGAAATAAAATCCCGTTTTAGTTATTATAATATACACGGGAAAAACCGGCTTCATTATACAGGGTGTTTCAAAAAACAAATTGGCACATTTAATTTTTTGTGGGGTCTTGTAGTCCCGCCTCCAAGCTATTGGGCTTGGCTACGAGCACAATAGCTTGGCTTGGCTTGGCTACGAGCTCCCAACCCTGGCATAAGGTACGAACCTACAGCCAGTTCAAAGATGTCAGGATTATAGATTCATATTTTAATTTGGAAATTCCTAAGGAAGGTAGTAATTGACTGGATTTTTTTCTATTGTTTAAAACTAGTAAATGAATAATGCTTACGGGGCGTGAGATATTATAATTTGATAGGTCGTTCATCAGGGTTTTTCGTGGTAAGAAATATTTTTGACATGAAAAAATTATGTGGATTAGTGTCCCTTCACCCTCATTGCATTCGCATTGGGGATTTGGGACTATCCTTGTTTTAGATAGATAGCTGGGGAAACAGCCATGGTTAAGTTTAAGTCGCGTTATTGAGGATGAGAAAAAACTAGAAACATGATAATTGTAGACGTAATCAATTTTTCCGGGAAGATGAGGATGGATGATGTTGTATGGCCGATATAAAATTTTCGGAAATAAAATATTGAAAATCCCCTTTAGGTTACTATAATATTTGAAGAGTACACGGAAAAAAACGGTTCATTTTTATATAAAACTGCGATAGCAGCACGATCCTGAGCTAAATTTTCCGCTATCTCTACTCAGCCGATTACTCAGGAGAAAACTCAGGAAAGTCACAAGATATGGCCAGATTTAAAATCACGCTTATCCTATTATACATTCACGATCTTTTTGCAACCGAGTTGGCTGGGTTTGCTTTTTGTCATGTTGGACAAACTGATTCAGTGATGCAACGGAAGTTAATTATTTTTTTGTATCGATGTCTATTAGACATTTGCTTCCTATCACATTGTCAGATTTATAATTTTTTGCATTACTAACTAATCATCTCTAATAATTTAAACTTGACATCTGGCAACAATGTTGTTTAAAAAAATATAACCTTAAATTGAAAACAATTTAATCTAAAAAAAATTGACAAGTTCCATTGGGGAATTCAGTTATTTCCATATTATAGATTTTCATAGACATATTTCCAGATATTGATAGACTCCCCTGACGCAAAAACATCGTGAATGGAGAGTAGATATCATGTTGAATCCTGTGAACATTCGCTCTGCCATGGAGTTTTAATAACGCCCATAGCTCGAAAGCCATAATGTGTTACTTAACCGATGTATCCTTCATTTATACCTAAAATTGTCTAAATGGCAATTTAAAAATAAAACTTGACATGCCCAAGCATTGTACTTAAATATTTCTCTCTTCGGTTTTATTGAATTTATCCGTTACTTTGGAACCTCCCTGTATATAAATTTCATTGAATTGTCTAAAAATGATATAAAATTCTATAGAAATTTCGTAATATTTGGCATCCAACGTTGAACTATCATCGAATTCCCAAAAACGCCATGTGTTCGAGAAATGGCTCGACAATTCGTAAAAAAATTATTTGATTCTGTTGAAACTTTTTAGAAGTCTAGAATTCGACAAACATCTCATTCAATTATGTAGAAATAACATTTTATTTTATAAAACTTTCATTGATTTCGTGTGAAATTTCATTCTACCAGGCATAAATTCTATTGAAATGTCCAAAAAATCTTTTTGGCAATTATGTTCCATTGAATTCTGTATAAATCCCAATCATTCATTCTATCAATTGAGAAGTCTAAGAAGAAGACGATTGAAGTATGTGTAAATTGCATTGAATTAGTAGACTTTTTTGTAGGATTTAGTACAAATTTCATTAAATTTTTATTAAAATCTTTTCAATTCTATGGCAATTATGTTCCATTGAATTCTGTATAAATCCCAATCATTCATTCTATCAATTGAGAAGTCTAAGAAGATGATTGAATTATATGTAAATTGCATTGAATTAGTAGACGTTTTTGTAGGATTTAGTACAAATTTCATAAAAATTTTTTCAGTACAGTAAAATTGTAGTTTTGCCTCGGAAAAAATAGTACTTCAGATTTTTGTTTTGTTTTGAGAAGTGTTAAGGGACACAAGACAAGTCTAAAACCAAAGAGGCGTATCCAACTACCGTTGGAGGACGGTGTCCGCCATTTTGAAATATTGCAAATGTCGATTTATCTCGTTTTCTATTGGTTGTAGACAAAAACTTTTTTGTTCCAGAAATATAGCACATAAAATTTTACACATTTCTTGTCATTAATGCGATACTGTTTAGATGATATTTCGAACGGCAGAGGTCGTCAAAATTATTATTAATAAGTTTTTTCCCAATTTTCTCCCCATAAATCATATCATGGCAAATATAAAAGTTGTAGAACTTGAAAAATTTATAAAAGCCCGTTTGAATCATGTAATTGCTGCAAATAGTCTTGGTTTTTTTTTTTTAATCTACGCAAATATAAAAGCGGTTGAACTTGAAAAATTTACGAAACCTCGTTTGAATCATGTAATTGCTGCTAAGTCTTCGTTTTTTTTTTAATCATCGCAAATATAAATATTGTAGAACTTTAGAAAACTACAAAAGCCCGTTTGAATCATGTAATTGTTGAATCATCGCAAATATAATAGTTGTAGAACTATAAATATCTACAAAAGCTCGTTTTAATCATGCAATTGCTGCAAATAGTCTTCGTTTTTTTTTTAATCATTGCAAATATAAAAGTTTTAGAACTTGAAAAATCTACAAAAGCCCGTTTGAATCATGTCATTGCTGCAAATAGTCTTCGTTTTTTTTTTTAATCATCGCAAGTATAAAAGTTGTAGAACTTGAAATATCTCCAAAATCCCGTTTCAATCATGTAATCGCTGCAAATAATCTTCGCTTTTTTTTAGTCATCACAAATATAAAAGATGTAGAACTTGAAAAATCTACAAAAGCCCGTTTGAATCATGTAATTGCTGCATATAGTCTTCGTTTTTGTTTTTTTGAATCAACGCAAATATAAAAGTTGTAGAACTTGAAAAATCTACAAAATCCCGTTTGAATCATGTAATTGCTGCAAATAGTTTTCGCTTTTTTTAATCATCGCAAATATAACAGTTGTAGAACTTGAAAAATCTACAAAATCCCATTTGAATCATGTAATTTGCTGCAAATAGTCTCAAAGTCAATCGCTTCAAAATCCGGTTGGCGCAAGAAATCGATCAACGTTTTTGGAATAAAAACTTTGAGCTCTGCCGTTCGAAATATCAACTATACTGTATGATGATAAGATGACGTTGATAATGATGAGATGATAAGAAATGTGTAAAATTTTGTGTGCAATATTTCTTGCCTAAAAAGTTTTTGTCTACAATCAATAGAAAACGAGATAAATAGACTTTTACAAATTTTCAAAATGGCGGCAGCTTCCGACGATAGTAGTGATACGCCATTTTGGTTTGGTTTTAGACTTCTTTTATATCCCTCAACACTTCTCAAAAAAATAAATCTGAAGTAGTATTTTTTCCGAGGTAATTCTTTTTAAATATTTTTTAGAACGATTTTATTGAATTTATCCGATAATTTTGAACCTCCTTGTATAAAAATTTCGTTGAATTGCATAGAAATTATATAAAATTATGTAGAAATTTCGTAATATTTAACCTCCAACGTTGAACTTTTATAGAATTCCCAAAAACGCGATTGTATTCTAGAAATAAATTGTGCAATGTCTCGGAAAAATAGTACTTTTTTTCCGAGATAACAGTGTTTTTTCCGACAATTTTACTGTACTGATTCTTTTCAAATATTTTTCTCAACGATTTTATTTGATTTATCAGATAATTTTGTACCTCCCTGTATAAAAAAAATCGTTGAATTACATAGAAATTATATAAAATTATGTAGAAATTTCGTAATATTTGACCTCCAACGTTGAACTTTTATAGAATTCCCAAAAACGCGATTGTTTTCTAGAAATAAATTGTGCAATGTCTCGGAAAAAATAGTACTTTTTTTCCGAGATAACAGGGTTTTTTCCGACAATTTTACTGGACTGATTCTTTTCAAATATTTTTTTCAACGATTTTATTGGATTTTTCAGATAATTTTGTACCTCCCTGTATAAAAATTTCGTTGAATTGCATAGAAATTATATAAAATTATGTAGAAATTTCGTAATATTTGACATCCAACGTTGAACTTTTATAGAATTCCCAAAAACGCGATTGTATGCTAGAAATAAATCGTACAATTCATAAAATTACTTTTTGATTCTGTTGAAACTTTGTAGAAGTGTTATTACGTAGAATTTCATAAAAATCTTATTTAGTTATGTAGAAATAACATTTCATTTTATAAGAATTCCATTGATTTCGTGTGATATTTCATTCTACTTGTTACAAATACTTTTGAATTGTCCAAAAAATCTTCAAAAAACGTTGGACTTATATAGAATTCCCAAAAACGCGATTGTATTCTAGAAATAAATCGTCCAATTCGTAAAAATACTATTTGATTCGGCTCAAACTTTTTAGAAGTGTTATTACATAGAATGCCACAAAAAAATCATTTAGTTATGTAGAAATAACATTTCATTTTATAAGAATTCCATTGATTTCGTGTGATATTTCATTTTACTCCTTACAAATACTTTTGAATTGCCCAAAAAATCTTCAAAAAACGTTGGACTTTTATAGAATTCCCAAAAACGCGATTGTATTCTAGAAATAAATCGTACAACTCGTAAAACTACTATTTGATTCTGCTGAAACTTTTTAGAAGTGTTATTTCGTAGAATTCCACAAAAATATAATTTAGTTATGTAGAAATAACTTTTCATTTTATAAGAATTCCATTGATTTCGTATGATATTTCATTCTACTCGTTACAAATACTTTGGAATTGTCCAAAAAAATCTTCAAAAAACGTTGGACTTTTATAGAATTCCCAAAAACGCGATTGTATTCTAGAAATAAATCGTGCAATTCGTAAAAAACTACTATTTGCTTCTGTTGAAACTTTTTACAAGTGTTATTACGTAGAATTTCATAAAAAAATTATTTAGTTATGTAGAAATAACATTTCATTTTATAAGAATTTCATTGATTTCGTGTGATATTTCTTTCTACTCGTTACAAATACTTTTGAATTGTCCAAAAAATTTGTTCACTTCCCTGGCAATTATATTCCATTGAACTCTGTATAAATCCTAATAATTCATTCTGTCAGTTGAGAAGTCTAAGAAGAAGAAGAAGAAGAAGAAGAAGAAGAAGATTGAATTATGTGCAAATTGCATTGAATTAGTAGATATTTTTGAAAAGATTTAGTACAAATTTCGTTAAATTCTGTTCTACAGTTCTATAGAATTTGTAAAAATGGTATTTTTACTTATTTTTACTGGTATTAAATTGGAATTTTATAAATTTTTGCCTTCTTTGATTTTTTCTTCCCCTTTAAAAAATACGCGTTCTGGACATGGCTTTGTTCTTGCACAGACCTTTTCAAAGGTTTGATGATAATAATAATTATAATAATAATAATAATTGCCTTTATTCTTTCGAACCATTCAGTATAAAATATGTCAATTACATCAAGTTATTGATGGCTAGGAATTAGAACAAATTTCATTAAGTTCTGTCAAAATCCTATTGAATTTGTAAAAATGTCATTGAATATTATAAATTCCTTGCCATCTTTGAGTTTTTTGCAACATTCAAATATACGCGTCCTGGACATGGCTTTGTCTTTGCACTGACCATTTCAAAGGTTTGATGGCTAGGATTTAGGACAAACTTCGTTAAATTCTGTTGAAGTTCTATTGAATTTGTAAAAATGTCATTGAATTTTATAAATTCTTTGCCATTTTTGAAATTTATGTGCCACTAAAAAAACTAGTGTTCAGGACATGGCTTTGTCCTTGCACAGACCATTTCAAAGGTTTGATGGCTAGTATTTAGGACAAATTTTGTTAAATTCTGTTGAAGTTCGGTTGAATTTTTAAAAATGTCATTGAATTTTATAAATTCCTGGCCATCTTTGAATTTGTAAAAATGTCATTAATTTTTTTTTAAATCCTTGCCATCTTTGATTTTTTTGTGCCATTCAAAAATATGGGTTCTGGACATGGCTTTCTCCTTGCATAAACCATTTCAAAAGTTTGATTGCTAGGATTTAGGACTAATTTCGTTAAATTCTGTTGAAGTTCTATTGAATTTGTAAAAATGGCATTGAATTTTATAAATTTCTTGCCATCTTTGATTTTATTTTGTACCATTCAAAAATACGCGTTCTGGACATGGCTTTGTCATTGCACAGACAATTTCAAAGGTTTGATGGCTACGATTTAGGACAAATTTCGTTAAATTCTGTTGAAGTTCTATAGAATTTGTAAACATGGTATTGAATTTTATAAATTCCTTGCCATCTTTGATTTTTAAATACCATTCAAAAATAATCGTTCTGGACATGGCTTTGTCCTTGCACATACAATTTCAAAGGTTTGATGGCTAGGATTTAAGACAAATTTCGTTAAATTCTGTTGAAGTTCTATTGAATTTCTAAAAATGTCATTGAATTTTGAAAATTCCTTGCCATCTTTGATTTTTTTAGCCATTCAAAAACACGCGTTCTGGACACGGCTTTCTCCTGGCACAAATCATTTCTATAGTTTGATGGCTAGGTATTAGGACAAATTTCGTTGAATTCTGTTGAAGTTCTATTGAATTTGTAAAAATGTCATTGATTTTTTTTATTACCTTGCCATCTTTGATTATTTTCTTGTGACATTTAAAAACATTCGTTCTGGACATGGCTTTCTCCTTGCACAAGCCATTTTAAAAGTTTGATGGTTAGGATTTAGGACAAATTTCGTTAAATTCTGTTGAAGTTCTATTGAATCTCTAAAAATGTCATTGAATTTCATAAATTCCTTGCCATCTTTGAGTTTTTTGTGTCATTCAAAAACAGGTTTACTGGACATGGATTTATCCTTGCACAGACCATTTCAAAGGTTTGATGGCTAGGAATTAGTACAAATTTCGTTAAGTTCTGTTAAAATCCTATTAAATTGTAAAAAATGTCATTGAATTTTATAAATTCCTAGCCATCTTTGAATTTGTCAAATTGTCATTGAATTTTTTTAATTCCTTGCTATTTTTAGATTGTTTTGTGCCATTCAAAAACACGCGTTCTGGACATGGCTTTGGCCTTACACAGACAGACCATTCCAAAGGTTTGATGCCTAGGATTTCGGACAAATTTCGATAAATTATGTCGAAGTTCTCTTGAATTTGTAAAAATGGCATTGAATTTTATAAATTCTTTGCCATTTTTGAAATTTATGTGCCATTCAAAAAACATCCGTTCTGGACATGGCTTTGTCCTTGCACAGACCATTTCAAAGGTTTGATGGCTAGTATTTAGGACAAATTTTGTTAAATTCTGTTGAAGTTCGGTTGAATTTTTAAAAATGTCATTGAATTTTATAAATTCCTGGCCATCTTTGAATTTGTAAAAGTCATTAATTTTTTTTTAAATCCTTGCCATCTTTGATTTTTTTGTGCCATTCAAAAATATGGGTTCTGGACATGGCTTTCTCCTTGCATAAACCATTTCAAAAGTTTGATTGCTAGGATTTAGGACTAATTTCGTTAAATTCTGTTGAAGTTCTATTGAATTTGTAAAAATGGCATTGAATTTTATAAATTTCTTGCCATCTTTGATTTTATTTTGTACCATTCAAAAATACGCGTTCTGGACATGGCTTTGTCCTTGCACAGACCATTTCAAAACTTTGATGGCTAAGATTTAGGACACAAGTTCTATTGAATTTATAAAAATATCATTGAATTTTTTTTAATTCCTCGTCATGTTTTAATTTTTCGTGCCATTCAAACAGAAGCTATCTGAACATGGCTTTGTCATTGCACAAACCATTTCAAAAGTTTGATGGCTAGGATTTATGACAAATTTTGTTAAATTCTGTAAAAGTTCTATTGAGTTTGTTAAAATGTCATTGAATTTTATAAATTCTTTGCCATCTTTGAGTTTTTTGTGACATTCACATTAACGCGCGTTCTGGATATGGCTTTGTACTTGCACAGACCATTTCAAAGGTTTGATGGCCAGGATTTAGAACAAGTTTCGTTAAATTCTGTTGAAGATCTATTGAATTTGTTAATGTCATTGAATTTTATAAATTCCATGCAATCTTTGAGTTTTTTGTGCCATTCAAAAAACATGCGTTCTGAATATGGCTTCGTCATTGCAAGCCTCGCAGATCATTTCAGAAGTTTGATGGCATAACGGTGCTCGATGGTTCGCTGCATTTTCACTCTCTAAACACATTATCTACACATTCCAAAGGCTCGGAGGCAACTGAGCTGGTTATCCTAGCTTATGAAGCCACAGACCATTTCAAAGGTTTGATGGCACAACGTTGTTCGTTGCATTTGAACTCTCTAAACACATTATCACATTTACAGCAATCTACACATTCCAAAGGCTCGGAGGAAACTGAGCTGGTTATCCTAGCTTATGAAGCCTCACAGACCATTTCAAAGGTTTGATGGCACAACACTGTTTACGGCATTTCCACTGTCTAAACACATTATCAGTTTGGCAGCGATCTACACATTCTAAAGGCTCGAAGGCAACTGAGCTGGTTATCCTAGCTTATGAAGCTTCATAGACAGATTTGATGGCCCAACGCTGTTTGCTGCATTTTCGCCCTCTAAACACATTAGCACTTTGGCAGCAATCTACATTCTCCAAAAGCTCAGGGACAATTGAGCTGGTTATCATAGCTTATGAAGCCTCACACACCATTTCAAAGGTTTTATGGCACAATGCTGTTTACGGCATTTCCACTCTCTAAACACATTATCAGTTTGGCAGCGATCTACACATTCTAAAGGCTCGGAGGCAACTGAGCTGGTTATCATAGCTTATGACGCCTCACAGACCATTTCAAAGACCATCGATATTTCTTGGTCAATTAAATGAGATTATCACATCTCAGTAAATTTCTTAGAAATGATTACATCTTAGTAAATTTCGTAGTAATGATCACTTCTCAGTAAATTTCGTAGTAATGATCACAAATCCGTAAATTTCGTAGTAACGAAAACATTCAATTTCAAACGCGATTTCATCCACTTCCATCTGTATGCGATTTTCTCCGTTTCACTTGGCGAGATGCGGCGCAGATAGTTTCGATTCCAATGAACCCGGCGACCCGAGGAAAACAATTAAACGTCCTTAAATGGTGAACCTTTAAAACTACGTGGAAAAATTAACGGCCGTTTGTATTCAAGCGCGCCTCTTCCCACATGGCCGGCGGAACCAACGCGCCGAAGGAGAAGAGGTGGAGGACGATAGGAGGCACAGAGGACGATTATGAGGAGGAGGGCCGCTCGCATGAGTGACGGCCGCACGAAACCTTTAATGCATGATTAAGATGCAGGACGGGGCCGTCTAATGTATGCACAGATATTACAGATACGTATACCTCCACGTGTGTATGCCTCCTTGTATGTGTGTATGCGTATGCGTATACACCAGTCAAAGACCTGCGTGCGTTTCCTGTGCATGTGCACGCGTGTGTGTGTGCGCGCGAGCCTTTGGAAGCGCGAGGGTTCAACAACCACACACGAAACACGAAAGAAGTTCTTTGGATGGACAGCCATGAGAAGGCGTGACAAAGTGTAATACATGGAAATGCTTGTTTTCATCAATCTTAAGTTTTGCTTCCAGATCAAGCACAGACTCATGATATAATCAGCACCAAATTAATTTGGGTTAACCTATCATACTAACCGAATGATAATATTTGCGTAAGACGTCCTACACGTGCCTAGAGAATCTAAGCCTAAAAATATTCGTAGTGGTAAATGTGTTCATTACTCTTTGAAGTGCGAACCATCTCATCTTTAACCTTTCTTGATCCGTCACGAACAACAATCCTAGCCGTTAATCTCCAACGAATCAATGAAAGTTATTCCTGCAAATTGCATCATACGACTCGACCTCAATACCTGTTTAAAGGAGGTAAATGAAATCATTCATCAACAATTACGTATTATTAATTTATGAAACGTACAAATATCAGCAACTTAACATTCGATATTCAATACTGCTAGTAAATTATCGCCAATTATTACTGCGAAATTAAGAAAGAAAAAATATTTGGTAAATTGTTTCCACAGAGTTATTATACAAACTTGATCTCTTCTAATGAGTCATATAAAGAAAATTGTCTTCAATTTGGTTTTCAATACAAAAATATAACTTTCCGAAACACAAAAAGTGGTTAATTCTTAAAACTGGTTAATCTTTACATCTGACAACAAAGTTGTTTAAAAAACATAACCTCAAACTGAAAACAACTTAACCTAAAAATATTTGACAAGTTCCATTGGGGAATTCAGTTATTTCCAAAACACTACCAACAAAATTACCAGATATTCATAGACTCCCCTAACGCAAAAATATCGTGAATGGAGAGCAGGTAATCTATGCTTCATTATTCAAAAAATATTAGTAAACTGTCCTCGCGAAATTTCAATTAGTTAAGTGTGTTTATTAGTGTTTTAAACGAAAAATTGTTATTTTCAATGAATTTCTGATGTTTTTTCCCAATACTCTGCAAATCTATGCGTTGCGTCTCGATTTTGTGTCATCCCACCCCCCGAGAAATACACTTAAGATCGTCCCCTTCTGCCATATATAATGTATGTACTTAGGCAATTTATATAAAGAAAGAATGATCGTTTTTATTACTCATAAGTTGATCGATATAGCTTATTTTCATCTGTGATGAATCCATGTCGTATATTTTAAAAATACTACATAAGCATATGAATATAATTATATAGAGATACTCAGTATAAGTTTGTACGTAAATGATAACATATTAATGACGACGGAAGTATGTAATCGGAATTTAATTACGACTTGCTAAAACGGAAATACACGTTGTGCTTCGCTTTTGTGCGCACGCGTTCTACTCGAAATTCGCTCTCACCTCGGTTTTCTATGCGTTGTTTTTGTTTTTGTGTATATTTTTTTTTTGTTATATTTTGTCACCCCTCGGTTCGAATTCTGTAGGCCCTTTTCGTTTCCAAGACAGTCTAGTGATACGGTTTCAAAATCCAGAGTATGTATTTTTTGTGTGCTAAAAGAACCTTGTCATGATTATATGAATATAATATAGCAAATGTATATTTTATCCAAATAAAATGTGTAAAATTATTTCATCGCAATGCATCCTCTCTTTACCCTATTTCATGAAATAATACTATTAAAACCACCACACAAGAAGAAGACGATTTCATCACCTGGAAGCCTAAGGTAAGAGAAGCACCAAACCTAACCTAACCTAACCTAACCCAAACTTTTCGTACGATCAAAATTAAATTAAAAAAAAAATATGCCCCAGGAATCTTTAAACTTGATCCTCTCGTTGCCCTCTTTCATGATATAATGCTGTTAAAACCACCCCCGAAGAAGAAGACAATTTCATCACCAAAGGCCTAAGGTAAGAGAAGCACGCCCAAACTTTTCATTCAAGATCAATAACCTAAAAACAAAAAAAACAAAAAATATGCCCAAGGAATCTTTGAACAGTTCCTAAAAATATCAAAATCCTTTCAAAATTTGAATAAAATATTTACATATACAAATAAAAGTTCATATCTATTTCATATGAAAATTCCAGAAATATCAAAAGGTTGATCATTTTGATTGTGATACAAGAAAGTCTGCAATTATTTTGAAAAATATCTAACCATAAATGCAAAAATTGAAAAGGAACAAAGATTGCCAAATAAATCCAAGAACTATTCCAAAGTAGAATCAAAATAAAAACTAAATACAAAAAGCTGCGTTTAAAAAAAATATGCAAAAAATATGAAAATCTCCAAGGTTGAACAAAAGAGACAAATATTTAAACTATTATTTTGGAAAATAACGTAAAAATAATAAAGTGAACAAATATTTTATAAATAAATGGCAAATACCAAAACTTAAAAATAAAAAAAGTGGTGAATACGAGTGAGTCTAGTATTTTAGAAAATACATTGTAATGAATAGAAAAAAACAAAAATTAAAAAAAATATGCCCAAGGAATCTTGTAACTGTTCTTAAAAATTTCAAAATCCTTTCAAAATATGAATAAAATATTCACATATACAAAAAATTTCACATCTATGTCATATGAAAATTCCAGAATTATCAAAAGGTTAATAACTTTTCTAAGATTGTTATATTATTATTGTTAATAATTTGGTTTGTAATACAATTAGTACAATTAATTAATTTGGAAAATGCCTAACCATAAATGCAATAATTGAAACGGAACAAAGATTTCCTAATAAATCCAAGAACTATTCTAAAATAGAATCAAAATTAAAATTAAACACAAAAAGCTGCACAAAAAACATATGCAGAAAATCTGCAAGGTTGAAAACAAAACACAAATATTTAAACTATTATTTTGGAAAATACAAAAATTCGAAGGTATCTCAAAACTGTTAAATGAATCCTGTCAGAAATATAATCAAATTTAAAGTAAAAATAATAAAGTGAACAAATATTTCATAAATAAATGGCAAATACCAAAACTTAAAAATAAAAAAAGTGGTGAATACGAGTCAGGCTAGAATTTTAGACAATACTTAGTAATAAATACAAAAATATATGCCCTAGGAATCATTGAACTCTTCTTAAAAATTTCAAAATCCTTTCAAAATTTGAATAAAATATTTACATATACAAAAAAGTTCACATCTAATTCATATGAAAGTTCCAGAAATATCAAAAGGTTAAAAAAAATTTATGATTGTTATATTATTATTTGGTAATAATTTTCTTTGTAATATAAGTCTGCAATTAATTTGGAAAATGCCTAACTATAAATGCAATAATTGAAAAGGAAAAAAGGTTGCCAAATAAATCCAAGAACTATTCCAAAATAGAATCAAAATTAAAATTAAATACAAAAAGCTGCACAAATATTTGAAGAAAAAAAACATATGCAGAAAATTTGCAAGGTTGAAAAAAAAGACAAATAATAAAATTAGTAAAAATAATAAAATGCACAAATATTTCATGAATAAATCCGGCAAATACTACTCCTGAAATTTGAAGGAAATTGCAAAATACAAAAGAGTACAAAAGACGTCAATATTTTTCTTGTGAATAACTGAAAGTTTGAAATTATTTTGGAAAATATCTAAACTTCATAAGGAGCAAAAATTTGCCAAAGAATTACTAGAACTATTCGAAAAATTATAAATAAATGGATATCAAAAAGTTAACAAATATTTTTGCAAATGCCAGAAAATCTGGAATTATTTTGGAAAATACTCAATAAATATTGTTAAAATTGAATTTTTAGATATTTATCATTTAAATATAAACTACTAATCTTTAAATTGCATGAATATCTTTATTATTCATTAGATTTGTTTTATTTATTCATCTAATAGGCAGAGATTATAAAGATTTGCTGAAGTAAAACCAATAAAATGCACAAATATTTCATAAATAAATCCGACAAATACTACTCCTGAAATTTGAAGGAAATTGCAAAATACAAAAGAGTACAAAAGACTTCAATATTT
The DNA here is from genome assembly GCA_951805005.1 of Othius punctulatus. Taxonomy (NCBI): domain Eukaryota; kingdom Metazoa; phylum Arthropoda; class Insecta; order Coleoptera; family Staphylinidae; genus Othius; species Othius punctulatus. The sequence continues at coordinate 4,170,812 of OX638139.1, read as the reverse complement.
TTCTTGCGAATACCTGAAAGTTTGAAATTATTTTGGAAAATATCTAAACTCCATAAGGAGCAAAAATTTGCCAAAAAATTACTAGAACTCCTCGAAAAATTATAAATAAAAGGATATCAAAGAGTTAAATAAAATCTGGAATTATTTTGGAAAATACTTAATAAATATTGTTTAAATTGAATTTTTATATATTTATCATTTAAATTTAAACTACGTATCGTTTAATTGTATGTATATCAATATTATTCATTAGATTTGTATTATTTATTCATCTAATAGGCAGAGATTATAAAAATTTGCTGAAGTAAAACTAATAAAATGCACAAATATTTCATAAATAAATAGGGCAAATACTACTCCTGAAATTTGAAGGAAATTTCAAGATACAAAAGAGTACAAAAGACTTCAATATTTTTCTTGCGAATACCTGAATGTTTGAAATTATTTTGGAATATATCTAAACTCCATAAGGAGCAAAAATTTGCCAAACAATTACTAGAACTATTCGAAAAATTATAAATTAATGGATATCAAAAAGTTAACAAATATTTTTGCAAATGCCAGAAAATCTGGAGTAATTTTGGAATATACTTAATAAATATTGTTAAAATTGAATTTTTAGAGATTTATCATTTAAATTTAAACTACCAAACTTTTAATTGCATGAATATCTTTATTATTCATTAGATGTGTTTTATTTATTCATCTAATAGGCAGAAATTATAAAAATTTGCTTACTATACATAAAAAAGCCAATAGTATAAAAAAATTGCCAAAGAAATATTTTGGCATGAATAATAATAATAATAATAATACTGTTTATTTCATATGAATAATAATAATTAATATATCTTTATTAGAATATCTTTATTATTCATAAGATTTGTTTTATTTGTTTATTTAACAAAAAGTGCAGAATTGTTCCATATAAAAATTCAAGAAATCGAACAAATATTACTAAAAGTAAATTATTTCAAAAAAATAAAATTAAATTAAAAAATACCTTTGAAAATACAACGAATGTAATTTCTATAGCTATTTAGAGCTTTTAAAGCTTATTGTTAAATTGTTAAGTTAACAACCACAAATTGTTGTTGTCTTGTATAATAAATTTGTTACTACTACTACTACTATTACTACTACTACTACTACTACTACTGCTGCTACTACTACTACTACTACTACTGCTACTGCTACTACTACTACTACTACTAGTATTATTTTAATTACATGAATATCTTTATTATTTATTAGGTTTGGTTTATTTAATCATCTAATAGGCAGAAATTATAAAAATGTGTTTACTATACATAAAAAAATGTAATAGTATCAAAAAATTGCCAAAGAAATCTTGGAACGTTTTGTTGAATTTTAAACAAAATGTTAAGGAACAAAAACTGCAAAATTGTTCCATATACAAATTCAAAAAAATACAACAAATATTACGTAATGTGAATTATTTCGAAGAAAATAAATAAAATAAAAAAATACTTTTGAAAATACAACGAATGGTGAATCTATTCTAGAGAATCTAATGTGGAATCTATTCTAATTCCATTTGGAATCTATTGTAATTCCAATTGGAATCTATTCTGATTCCAATTGGAATCTATTCTAATTCCAATTGGAATATGTTCGAATTCCAATTAGAATCTATTCTAATTTTAATTGGAATCTATTCTAATTCGGTTTAATTCCGAATCGGATTTTAATCTAACGTAGCCTAACCTAACCTAACCTACCATTGACTTTCTCACTTATTTAGTACTGAAACTTTGTCAAATTTTCAGGAGAATTAGCTTCAGGTATACTGAATACAAATCTAATATTAAATATAGACTTAATAAATTTTACAAAAATTAGCTATGTCTAACCTAACCTAACCTAACCTAACCTATTTTTGACACGAATTTTATAGCTTTTTAAAGCTTATTGTTAAATTGTTGAATTAACATTAAAAAAATGGTTGTTGTCAAGTAACATAAATATGTTTCGATCGATAATTTGGGAAATATTACAGAAACTTAGGTAGACATAAAGGTTATCTAAAATTGCATATTTTTTGCACAAAAATGATCAACTGATCAAAATGATGAAAATGAAAATGATCAATTTTAGTTTAACTTGAATATATTTATATATATATATATATATATATATATATATATATATATATATATATATATATATATATCGTAATTGATTTCTGAGAGAATTGCACTTCAAATAAATTAAATATTAGTAGTACCTTTTTCATGTAAATGAATATAATTTAATTACTTGTTATTTATGCATTCAGGGAATAAACGAAGGTTTTAATCCCAAGGGATTATTGAGGTTTATTCCCGAATTTCATATTTGTACATTTATTTCGATTTTTGCTGAAACTATCAAAACTTAGGTAGACGAAAAGGTCATCTAGAATTGCATCTTTTTTGCACAAAAATTTTCAACTGATCAAAATAATGAAAATGAAAATGATCAACTTTAGTTTAACTTGAATAAATATCGTAATTAATTTCTGAGAGAATTGCACTAAAAAATAAAATAAATATTAGTAGTTCTATGAAAAAGGTAAAAGAATATATTTTAATTAATGGTTATTTGTGCATTCAGGGAATAAACGAAGGTTTTAATCCCAAGGGATTAATGAGGTTTAATCCCGAATTTCATATTTAAACATATTAATTTCGATTTTCAAAATTTGATAGCTGAAAATATGAATACTTAGGTAGATAAAAAGGTCATTTAAAATCTAAAAAATTACATTTTTTTTGCACAAAAATTATCAACTGATTAAAATGATGAAAATGAAAATGATCAACTTTAGTTTAACTTGAATAAATCATTCAATTGATTTTTGAGAAAATTGCACTTAAAAATAAATTAAATATTAGTAGTTCCATGAATGATATTAATAATAATCGTATTATAGCTCGATTTTTAGCTTTACCCAAGGAGACTACTAGACTTCATCCTATACAAATTATTATATTTAATAAGTCTAGAGGGCCAGTTTTGGAGATTTTGTTTCAAAGAAAGCTGAAATCTGCCACAAAAAGTTACTCCAATACGTTTCTATTTATGTTTTCGGATTATTCACTTACTGGCAGCAACAAAATCATTTTCCTGTTGCAACTCGAACGGATTAGTTTACGTCTATTTATAGTTTTCAATATCGCCTCCGAGACAACTTGAACATTCCGCATTACGCAACGCTGGTAATCTAATTGAAATCGATTAATTAGCCGCAGACAGACGGATTTTTTCGCTTTCGTAATGTCAATATCAGGGTAGGAACTGTGCGCACGTAAGAAAACCCGTTGGATAACAACGCAGTTAACTCCTTTAAAGTGTCCCGCGCCTTGACATTATAGCCTCATGAATTTCCACCGTCAATATCCTTCATCGCAGGATACACGATACATACACCACTGAGTTAATTAGATTTTCAATTGATAGACTGAAGAATGCGACTGTGATGACGAACGTAAGTGATTGGTGCACAATCAATAAATCGGAAAATCGTCATGAAAAGAAAAGTAAAGTTTATTATTACCTCTGAAGATATGTACAACATTAAGGACATATGAGCCGTTTATTTTGAAAGTGGCTTAAGTCCATTTTCATCTTTTATCAAGTTGGCACTTGTGACATTTATAATTTATGCTGAACTGTCAAAAAAATAAATCGGTATTGAAATATACTTAGTACATTTGAAAATTTTATATCACGTACATTTTCAAAATAATATAAATACTGAAAATCCTAATTTTAAAAGTGACTTAAGTCCACTTTTTATTGACGATGTCAAAAAGTGCGGCCCAAAATGTTGAAAGCAGTGATGAAGGTAATTTAAATTACGTTTTGATATTGAATTGAAATTTAAAAAATAATATTTAATTTAAAGAAATTATTAAACCCATGGGAAAGGATAAAATAACAAGATTTCTTGATTCTGAAAGTGAAGAGGAATTAAACTCATACAACAGATTTAAAAAAAGAAGGAGAATTTTAGAAGTTCATTCTTCAACAGAGGAAGAGGAAGTAATTGAGAATGAGAATTTACAAAACAGCACCTTCAAAGAAGGATTCAGAGAACACAGAAGTGGTACTTATATTCAGAAAATTCGTAAGATTAAACGGAATTCAGGGAAAAGATACGATACACAATCGGGAAAAAATATTCCTGCCAAAGTTTTTCAAAATGAAGATTGCCAATGCCGAAAAGACTGCTTGAAAAATTTAAATGAAGCAGAACGAAAACGTATTTTCGAAATGTTTTGGAACTTAGGAGACATTAATAAGCAAAATATATTGCTATACGACGCGACCGGCGCAGTGTTGTAAAAAGAAGACGTCAGAGAAACGGAAAAGGTTCATGTAGAAATGAGAGTTTTACGTATTGGTTAAATTCTAAAACAGGCAAAGTTGCTGTTTGTAAAAAAATATTTTTAGATACTTTTCAAATAAGCGAAGGACGATTGAAACGTGTATTGAAATCTAAAAACGTTGGCAACGATTTACGTGGGCGTTTGCCTGGATCGTCGAGAAAAATATGTGATTAAGCAAATATGATTGTTCAAAACCATATTAACAGTTTCCCGAAATTTGAATCCCATTATACTAGGGACCACAATCCCGACAGAAAATATCTTCATCCTGAACTGACTATAAAAAAAATGTTTAATTTTTATGAGCTTCACTGTGAAGAAAATAATTTAAAAGCAGTTAATGAATGGACTTACAGAAAAATATTCAAAAAGGATTTTAATCTACATTTCCACCAACCACGCAAAGACACATGTCAAAGATGTGATCTATTAAACATTAAAGTCAAAGCATCAGAAAACCATGAAGAACAGAAAAAACTTATGGAAGAACATGATATTCATTTGAAGCTAGCAGAATCGGCTAGAAATGCGTTAAAACAAGATCGAGAGCGAGTATCAAGCAATCCATCTCATTATTTTGGCTTTTCATTCGATTTGCAGAAAGCGTTACCATTCCCAAAGTTAACTACTTCAGTAGCTTATTATAAATGTAACATGTATATTTTAAATTTAGGCATATACAATTTCCACAACGATAATGTATACATGTACGTTTGGGATGAAACAAAAGCTTCTAGAGGTTCCCAAGAAGTGGCTTCATGCCTCTTGAGACACCTAAAAACCCTGAAAGGTGAAAAACACATCATTGCATATAGTGACATGTGTGGAGGACAAAACAGAAACATCAAAATATCTTTAATGTGGTTAAAAATGCTATCGATGGGAAATGAGTGGAAATCATAGACCACAAATTTTTAATATCAGGGCATTCATTTTTACTTAATGACAGAGATTTTGGCGTTATAGAAATGTCGTTAAAAAGAAATCAGTTATTGTATGTGCCACAAGATTATTATAATATAATTAAAAAATGTAGAAAAGGTAATACTTTCATACTAAATGAAATGAAACAAGAGGATTTTATATCAACAAGACTCTTGGAAGAAGCAGTTTACAAAAGATCCAAAAATACCAACGGGGAAAAAATAAACTGGCTTCAAATATGCTGGATGCGATTTTTAAGAAATGAACCATATAATTTTTTATACAAAACAACCATGGATGAGAACGCAGAATTTAAAATTCTTGATTTATTGCCACGTCGGGGTAGACCTAAAAAATTTGGGAATATTGTATTGCCATCGTTATATAAAAGTATAAGAAGCATCACATCACTAAAATACCGACACATGATGGACTTATTGCGGTATATACCTCCGGAACACCATAACTACTCCAAATCACTCCCGCATACTGAGAATTTTAACGAATAACTTGTTACTAAATTTATTTCTATTATCTAAAAATATAATTTAAATGTTTTTTCTTCTATTTTTTAAGCTATATGTAACGGACTTAAGCTCTCACTTTTTGTAACAAAACAAATTTTTATTTTGAAAGTGACCTAAAGTCCTTTTAAGGTAAGCAAGGTCATATTATACACTTAATAATAGCGACTTTTTAATAGGATGTACAAAATTAAATCCCTTAAATGCGATTTAACATTGCAAGTCAACCATATATCTTACGTATATTTTTAATTTTGTAAACACGCGAAACCTTAAGTATTTCAAATTAAAGATAAATGGACTTAAGTCACTATCAAAATGAACGGCTCATATATTCATTATAGCAGTACATACATTTGTACAGAAAGAGTCTGTATATGTTAAGATTGGCGTACAAATCTTGCCTAACCAAGTTGTATACAATTCTGTCAAAAGTTGCACAAAAGTAGTTAAATTTAGGCCAAAAAAATGGAGTTTAAAAAAAATTAATTTATCAACTTTTATAACTTCATCAACTTTATCAATTTATTAACTTTAATTTCGATTTTCCTGTATCTTCCCGCTTTGCTCCAGTAACGTTAATTTACTTAAGTCAGCACATTCCAGCATGAACTCGCATGGATCGAAGGGGCCTCTTTAGGAGACCGGGCGCTTATGTCATTCATTAGTACGCATTTATCCAGCAAGTTATGTAGTTGTATATAAAAGTATATAGTGCCTGCAGCCCATAGAATTAGATAATGTAAGTACACCTTCGTAGATTGCACGGTAGAATAAGGTAGAAAGACTAACCAGTAGAGAGACTTATTTGCCATCGTCGTATATGGGATCCTGCACTCTACAATTATGAATCGCATATATGTTGCGGGATGTGTCTAGGAGGAGGTTGGGGACGCCGGTGTTATTGCCAATTATTTACGGATAGTTAGACCCCATCTCTTACTCCTGGCCGGGCATAGGTTCCGTCCTCATGGGGTGAGTTTGAGTAGTCCCTGAGGAGCATTCGTTTATGGCAATATTGCCCACCGTGCATATGGGATCCCCAACTCTACATTTATGAATCGCACATGGTTGCGGGATGTGTTCAGGGGCATCTTAGGGTCAACGGTATTTTTTCCTACTATTTATGGATAGTAGACCCTAATTTTCATAACTCCTGGCCGGGCATATGTTCCGTCCTCAGGGGTGAGTTTGAGTAGTCCCTGGGGAGCATTCGTAATATGCAGTCTGTGTACATGTATATGTATATGTAGATATATATGTGTATGTGCATGTATATATTCATCACTTCTTCGGAAGGGTGCTTACTGAGCTTTGGCTCAGGAATATCTTCTCTTCGTTACAGAATCGTGCCGCTCCGCCAAGGCTTGACACGTCCAAGCCAACCTAGGTACCCTAGCCATTAACGTATTAAGCCATTAATAATAATTAATGTATTTTAGTAATAAATATGTTTTAAGAGTTCGTCTTGTGTTAAAGGCGTATTAAACTTGCTCTTAATCACGTCCCTTTTCACCACTCAAATTATCGGCCTGACAACTTATATAACTGTATTTCCTTTTATAACTTTACTAACTTTTAATTTAACTTTTCTTTGTAACTATCTGTCTCTACATATGAGGCGAAATAAAGATTATTATTAGAATAATAACTTTAATAACTTTTATTACATAGACACAGTTATGTGTCTATGTAATACTTTACTGAAGTAATTTTGGCAGCACGTGGCATTCAACCTTCATTTTCTGTCGTGTAATAACACGCTGAATAGACAGACAGGACAACAACCCCCTAATTACTGGCGTACGAACGGACGGCACTTACTCACTTCCTTACACATGTTTAAGAAAAAAACACAATAGGAGCGATCATTACATTACCTTCGGAGCTCCGCAAATACAATAACGATTTCATTATATAAGATTAATTAGCATAAAGTTAATCGCCTGTTGTAACGGTGCAAACAGCGCTCGAGTTTTTTTCTCTCCTCTCCGGGAGTAATTAATTACGTTAAGCGAAATTGGATAATCTTCGGGGAACCTTGATTGGGATCTGGAGACGCTTACGATATTATTAGTAATAATGATGCTGCTTATTAAATTCAATTTGCGGCGAGATGTAATTTTCGTTTTTTTCTCTCGTTTAACAATAAGGAAGATGAGTTAATCTAGCTGATGTCATTTGTTTTGTTCGCGCTGCACGTGAGGCCGGAATCCGCAAGGATTAAAAATTATTTGTTAATTGGCGGCCGCTCAGTGTCGGCTAATTTATGCAAATGATTGATTACCGAATTTCACGGACATTTGAGATTGATATTCAGTTCGTTAAGATTTTTTTTGTTTTGTGGATATCTTCATAATTGCTAATTAGCTTAGCTACATAACATCTAATTGTTTAGGTTCGTTAAGATTTTTTATTTGTGGATATCTTCATAATTGCTAATTATCTTAGCTTTGAAACAGCTATTTTTTAGTTGTTTTTTTTTTTAAATAATACTACCCCTAAATTAATTTCAATTATTGGACAAGGGTATCAAGCTGAATCTTGCCAGTTAAAATCTTTATTTTTGTTTCAAATAATCATAATAATAATGTTTATTATTCATTATAATCATTTATGCAAATGATTGAATACCGAATTTCACGGACGTTTAAATTTGGTATTAAGTTCGTTAAGTTTTTTTTTGGTTTGTAGATATCTTCATAATTGCAAATTAGCTTAGCTACATGACAGCTAATTGTTTACGTTCGTTAAGATTTTTATTGTGGATATCTTCATAATTGCTAATTATCTCAGCTTTAAAACAGCTATTTTTTTAGTTAGTTTTTAAAATAATACTACCCCTAAATTAATTTTAATTATTGGATCAGGGTATCAAGCTGAATCTTGCCAGTTAAAAACTTGTTTTTGTTTCAAATAATAATAATAATAATAATAATGTTTATCACTGTTTATACAAAATTATTTGTTTACATAGTGGTATAAGCTGAACTTTCTGAACTGACTCATAGATGGCAACACTGCCGCTGCGTTTTCTGTGTATGTTTGTGTGTCTGTCCTTTAGTTCAGTCCTATAAGTGAACTCGTGCCGACAACATCTACGGATGGTCTCTGACCCCTCTGGATGCCTCTTGGAATCCAGTTGACTCCCGTATTGAGTGCCTCAGCTTGACGGGGTACTGGAGCTGGAGTTAGTGCGAGAACATCTGCAGCGCGAAGCAGATAATCAATGGGCAGTTGTTAATCTATTTGCAATTTCATACGACGCACATTCCGTATCGATACATGTTGCAATCCAATTGTGCCCAACTACTCGCGCCTCCTGCACAATAACCTGTTTGTGTCGTCGCATACTAACGAGAGCACGAGAGTCCCCAGACTATAAATATCGCATTCTAACTTGTGTTTTTCTGTTCCCAGATTTTCGTGATCCACCCTCACTTTCTCAGATGAGGTTCCCGGTATCAATAGGTGAAAAATCAATAGGTCAAAAATAAAAGTGGTTCTTAAAAAATTTCCACATAAATTTTGCAAAATTGCGAATGGTACAATTCTGTAACGAAAATATTATGGAAAAAAGAGGAATATCTAACGCCCAAATGAAGAAAAACACAGGAAACAAGAAGATCTGGAATCTACTAAGAAAATACAAGAAATTGAAAAACTACAACATTCTACACCCGAAAGGGTACTAGAATTATGACTATAACAAAAATAATAATCTAAATTCCGTATTTTTTAAGAGAGACGCTCTATTGCTCAAACAATTGAGGTTGCTCATGAGGTGAGTTTATCTTGAATTTTATTGTTATTTTCATTTTTAAATCAGTTATTCTGATGTATAATTCTCTGTCGAAAAAGTTAAAGTAAACTGCTGCTTGGGGAATTCACTTCGCAATTTTCGGCAAATCATGTGAGGACGCAATCAGGTGTGCATACCTGGACGCAAATGTATTTCGTGCGTGTCGCCCACGCAGCAGACGAGACGTGTGCGTGTGAAAAATTCCGCGCTCCGATAAGAATCGTGTTTTGTGGAAAAAATCGTGAGCGAAACTTTTAATGAATTAATGGGGCGCGTTTTGTCGTCGCCTATTCGCTCCGCTGATGAATAAACGCGATTCTTTTTACGACGATGTTAATAGATTTACGAGGCGAGGTGATTTAAGGCTCCGACTTTGAATCGTTAAGCGTGCCTTCGATTCAGACCCAATGCAATATTGAAATAGTTAAATTTTCCTGGACTTTTCTACCTATTATAGGAAATTGACCCAAAAACTAAAATAAAAAAGCGTGGGGAGACTTTCGAAGCAAGAGATATGTTACAGCTTTGACTACAGGACCCAAAAACTAAAAAAAAAGCGTGGGGGAGACTTTCCAAGCAAGAGATATGTGCGCCTTCGATTCAGCCCCAGTGCAATATTGAAATTATTAAATTTTTCTGGACTTTTATAAATATTATAGGAATTTGACTACATGACCCAAAAACTTAAAAAAAAGCGTGGGGAGACTTTCCAAGCAAGAGATATGTTACAGCTTTGACTACAGGACCCAAAAACTAAAAAAAAAGCGTGGGGAGACTTTCCAAGCAAGAGATATGTTACAGCTTTGGCTACAGGACCCAAAAACTAAAAAAAAAAAGCGTGGGGAGACTTTCCAAGCAAGAGATATGCTACAGCTCACTTTATCGAACACAGGGCAAGACAGTATCGGCATAACTTGATAATCCATTAATTCCCTGTCCTTATTATTATTATCATTATTATTATTATTATTATTATTATTATTATTATATTATTATTAAACGTTGAGAATCCCAAAAAATAATAAAGTGCAATTACCAGGTGTCATTAGGAATTACCCGTATCTGGCCTATTAAGAACTTTAGGTAAGCTGTTAATAGCCAGGCCGGATTCAGAGATGCCCAAAATCGTTTTATGGCTCGATTGTTAGCAGCCTCTAATGGGATTCCCAGAAACGGTTTTGTGAGCAAGAACACAAACCCAAGAAGATGAAGACTTCCAGACTCCACCCAATACTACCAACCCCCACCAAAGGGGAATATTTCCCCCACGCAAGAAAGAGCAATCACCAACAACTCATCACCAACTCGTGGTGCAGTCAATACCACTCAACATCAACCCATCGGGCAGTAAACATCAAATGTTTTACGCCAAACACCAACCACACCATTTTGTATCAATTTATTAAAGCATTTGTTGAAATTTTGTATATTATGTAGCGTTTTTTGCTAATAAATATTCTTTATATTTATATAATATCATTTAATAATATAATAATAATAATAATAATAAAGAATATTTATTACCAAAAATAATAATTTTCCATAAAACTGCAACTTATTTACACAAACAAAGGTCCTTCAAACAACAAACAACAATTTCGGTGTTACGAGCCGGATACAAAACAAGATATTCTAGAAGATTTTTTCTTCTGTTAGGAATTTCCTAATGCTTGTTAAATTTTAGTCGACTTTTCTACCTATTATAGAAAATTGATAATAGGATATAATAATAAAGAATATTTATTAGCAAATAACGCTACATTGTATACAAAATTTCAACAAAAAACAACAAAAGAAAACACACAAATCCCAAAATCCCAAAGACCCAAAATCTGAAGAAAAAAAAACGTGGGCAGGCTTTGCACGCAATTTTTATTAGAAATTTTTGTTCTGTTCTGTTCTGAAAATGTGCTCTGTTCAGAAAATAGGACCTAAAATATAAAAATAGTGTGGGCAGACTTTCCCCGTCAGTTATTTCTATCAGAAAATTCTATTAGAAATGTTGTAAAGTTGTTCTATTAGAAATGTTCTAAAAGCTTGTTCTATTAGAAATGTTCTAAAAGCTTGTTATATTTACCTGTGACTTTTCTATAGAACATTAATAATAGGACCCAATATCTAAAAATACGTGATTAGACTTTCCACACAATTTTATTAGAAACTTTTTTTCTGTTACAATTTTGCTAACTGATACATTTTCCTGTGACATTTCTACCTATCATTGAAAATTTACAATAATACCCAAAATCTAAAAAAAAGCGATGGTAGACTGTCCACGCAAGTTATGTCTACTTTCTATAAATTTTTTTTTCTATAATTTTATTTCTATTAGTAATGTTAACAATACAAGATACAAATACCGGATTCAAAACAAGATATTTTAGAAGATTTTTTTTTCTGTTAAATATTTCCTAAATGCTTGTTAAATTTTCCTTGACTTTTCTACCTATTATAGAAAATTGATAATAGGACCCAAAATCTGAAGAAGAAAAAACGTGGGCAGGCTTTCCACGCAATTTTTATTAGAAACTTTTGTTCTGTTAGAAATTTGCTAACTGATTGTTACATTCTTTATTATTATTAGTATTATTATTTATTTTCTGTGAGTCTTCTACCTATTTTAGAAAATTGACAATAGGACCTAAAATATAAAAATAGCGTGGGCAGACTTTCCCCGTCAGTTATTTCTATCAGAAAATTCTATTAGAAATGTTGTAAAGTTGTTCTATTAGTAATGTTTTAAAAGCTTGATATATTTTCCTGTGACTTTTCTATAGAAAATTAATAATAGGACCCAATATCTAAAAATACGTGATTAGACTTTCCACACAACATTATTAGAAACTTTTGTTCTGTTACAATTTTGCTTACTGATACATTTTCCTGTGACCTTTCTACTTATCATTGAATATTGACAATAAGACCCAAAATCTAAAAAAATGCGATGGTAGACTGTCCACGCAAATTATGTCTATTTTCTAGACTTTTTTTTCTATAATTTTATTTCTATTAGTAATTTTAACAATGCAAGATACAAACACCAGATACAAAACAAGATATTTTAGAAGATTTTTTTTCTGTTAGGAATTTCCTAAATGCTTGTTAAATTTTCCTTGACTTTTCTACCTATTATAGAAAATTGATAATAGGACCCAAAATCTGAAGAAGAAAAAACGTGGGCAGGCTTTCCACGCAATTTTTATTAGAAACGTTTGTTCTGTTAGAAATTTGCAAACTGCTTGTTACATTCTTTATTATTATTATTATTATTATTTATTTTCCTGTAACTCTTCTACCTATTTTAGAAAAGTGACAATAGAACCTAAAATATAAAAATAGCGTGGGCAAACTTTCCCCGTCAGTTATTTCTATCAAAAAATTCTATTAGAAATATTGTAAAGTTGTTCTATTAGAAATGTTCTAAAAGCTTGTTATATTTTCCTGTGACTTTTCTATAGAACATTAATAATAGGACCCCATATCTAAAAATACGTGGTTAGACTTTCCACACAATTTTATTAGAAACTTTTGTTCTGTTACAATTTTGCTAATTGATGCATTTTCCTGTCACCTTTCTACCTATCATTGAAAATTGACAATAAGAACCAAAATCTAAAAAAAAAAAGCGATGGGAGACTGCCCACGCAAGTTATGTCTATTTTCTATATAATTTTTTCTATAATTTTATTTCCATTAGTAATTTTAACAATACGAGATACAAATACCGGATACAAAACAAGATATTTTAGAAGAATTTTTTTTCCTGTTAAAAATTTCCTAAATGCTTGTTAAATTTTCCTTGACTTTTCTACCTATTATAGAAAATTGATAATAGGACCCAAAATCTAGAGAAAAAAAAACGTGGGCAGGCTTTCCACGCAATTTTTATTAAAAACTCTTGTTCTGTTAGACATTTGTTAACTGATTGTTACATTTTCCTGTGACTTTTCTACCTATTTTAGAAAACCTAATTTTAATATTTGACAATAGGACCTAAAATCTAAAAATAGCGTGGGCAGACTTTCCCCGTCAGTTATTTCTATCAGAAAATGTTGTTCTATTAGAAATGTTCTAAAAGCTTGTTAAATTTTCCTTAACTTTTCTGTCTATTATAGAAAATTGATAATAGGACCCAAAATCTGAAAAAAAAACGTGGGCAGGCTTTCCATGCAATTATTTTTAGAAACTTTTGTTCTGGTAGACATTTGCTGATTGTTACATTTTCCAGTGACTTTTCCACCTATTTTAGAAAACCTTACTTATATTATTTGACAATAGGGCCCAAAATCTAAAATAGCGTGGGCAGACTTTCCCCGTCAGTTATTTCTATCAGAAAATGTTGTTCTATTAGAAATGTTCTAAAAGATTGTTAAATTTTCCATGACTTTTCTACCTATTATAGAAAATTGATAATAGGACCCAAAATTTGAAGAAAGGAAACGAAGGCAGGCTTTCCACGCAATTATTATTAGAAACTTTTGTTCTGTTAGAAATTTGCTAACTAACTGTTACATTTTCCTGTAACTTTTCAACCTATTTTAGAAAACCTTATTTTTATTATTTGACAATAGAATCTAAAATCTAAATATAGCATGGGCAGACTTTCCCCGTCGGTTATTTCTATCAGAAAATGTTGTTCTATTAAAAATGTTCAAAAGGCTTGTTATATTTTCCTGTGACTTTTCTATAGAAAATTAATAATATAACCCAATATCTAAAAATTCGGGGTTAGACTTTCTACACAATTTTATTAGAAACTTTTGTTCTGTTAAAATTTTGCTAACTGACATTTTCCTGTGACATTTCTACCTATTATTGAAAATTGACAATAAGACCCAAAATCTAAAAAGAGCGAGGGCAGACTTTTCATGTAAGTTATTTCTATATTCTATATTTTTGTTTCTATAATTTTATGTCTATTATTAATTTTCTAAATGCATCAATTTTTTTAATATGATTTTGCAACGCAATAGTTAGCCTTACATTATAACCTTACGTGTGTAAGGTACATAGATAAACCAGTGAATTAATTGCGCAAAAGTGAATCTGGGTGGGTTATAATAGGAAATTGTACATTGATGTAATGAAGGGCAATTTTAGTGTATTAATTAATTATAAAGAGTGGACGATGTCGTTTGCAGTGCAGACGGAATTCTAGTAATGACAAGGCGATAAATTAATTGCGAGGGAGGCAATACCTCATTATGATGATGCATGTATGTCTGTATTATTGAAATTAAACTCGCATGAGTTATTATGATGATATTATTCTTTATCATTGCGATAACGAGTTTCTGAGAGTTTTCAGAAGGCTATTGACGAATGATATCAATCTGATATCAATGAAGGAATAATATTGAAGGAATTATATAATGTATGAAAGAACATCTGTATACTCAAGCATTTTAGTATATAATAGTCTTCCTAATGAAATAAAGTCTTGTAACAATATTGTCATGTTCAAGGGAAGACTAAAACAATTTCTCATACAGAAGTGCTATTATGCTTTTTTCAGAATATCCGTGATATAGAGGAGTATTTGTATCTGCATGTAAGTGTAATTAATGTTAATTGACTGTATTGTCTATTTTAGTATGCTGACGACCACATCCACAACAATTTGTGCGGTTCAATGTAATTGTATTTGTATATATTGTGTATGTATTGTATATTTTGTATATTGTGGCTAGGTGGAAATAAATGATTATGATTATGATTATATTGTTATGATATTGATTTTGAGGAAGGATTTTGGGATTAAAACTTCAGGTGTGCTATTAAACTCTTGTTCATGAACACTCTTGTATACAGCTTTTAGAAAATTGATAATAAGACCAAAAATCTAAAAATAGCGTGACCAGACTTTCCCCGGCAGTTATCAGAAAATGTTGTTCTCTTAGAAATGTTCTAAAAGCTTGTTACATTTTCCTGTGAATTTTCTATAGAAAATTAGTAATAGAACCCAATATCTAAAAATGCGTGGTTCGACTTTCCACATAATTTTATTAGAAACTTTTATTCTGTTAGAAATTCTTAACTGATTGTTACATTTTGCGACTTTTGTTCTGTATTTTTTGTCGTCTTTAGTCTTTAGTTTCATATAGGCTGAACTATAACTTTCTGCATTGACAAGTATAGGTTAGCTTTTACTGAAATTTCTGAAAATTCATTATTTGCAAATTTGATATTAGATTCGTGCACAGTACATATAAAACTAATTCTCCTAAATATTTGACAAAGTTTCTGTATTAAATAAGGTAGAAAATCAAACACTAAACTTTCTCAATTGACAAGTATGGGTTAGCTATTACTGAAATTTCTGAAAATTTATTATTTGCAAATTTGATTTTAGATTCGTGTACAGTACACCTGAAACTAATTCTCATGTACAGAAATGAAATTCAATAACACAATATTGCATAACATTTCTCTTACAATATATTCACATATTTTTATTCTCTCCGTGTCCGCGTGTATTGTTGTTATGTGTGCGACACACGGCGGGGCACTCCCATTCCTCACGTCGCTCCCACAAGAACCGTTAGCCGGCATGTCCACTCATGGCAGTCGCCGTCGCCGTCGTCGTCGTCGTCGGTTTTCGTTTCCTTTGTTTGGAAACAGGCCCAGACACGTTTCCGCATCGCCGTCGCTCAGCCGACGACCTGGATCTCCGAAAACAAGCAGCACCTCGTTTTCGTGCACGTGGGCTCGACACCATTGTTTTCCACTCCTCGCTCTTCCAAGCATGAAAATCCAGAGTGGACTTTAAACAGACGAGCTCCGATGATCGTGTGTGCTGAGAGAAATTTTTGATCTGGGTCACCCAAAAAAATTGCTCATCTAATAAGTGCGCCTATTGTTTCCAAAAATGGGTGCGATAATTTCTGAGTGCAGAAGAGTAGGCTGAAGTGGAAATGTTGTCTTGAGTGATGAGATGTAGATACGGAATTAACACTACAATGGATTTTGGCCTCATGACTTACAGCAACAAGATTCTATGCCCAAAGAAATTTTCTTCTACTTTTACTGTTGAAATAAGTGGGCACTGTGACCACGTATCCGCGAGCTATTTTAGAATTGGTTGATACATTTGCAACGTGAAGAAAAGCAGCTGACCAAAAAGGAGGAAAATGCGATCGCATTAAACGACCGGAAGGAATTATATTACATGTAGAAACAGTTTCTGTTCGCCAGCTTCTCTTCACGTTGCAAATGGATCACCCAATTCTAAAATCCAAGTATTAATTTATTCAAATTTCACCAATGTAAAGTGATATACATTGATGACAATAGCTGTTCCAAATTTCTTAGAACTTTTTTGGGCATCAAGTGGCGCTTACTTACTTGATGCCCAAAAAAAGGCAGTGTGGCTTTTTTAATTTGGAACGCATTGTGTTCCATGTATAGTACTTTACAGTTGTTTCCGTACATCATTAACCACGATAAAGTACGAAAAAAAAATATGGCCTATGAACCTTATTTTTTGTGCATACCGATGTAATCGCCGGTATTTACAATCCGTGCGTTGTTTCAGAGGAAACCAAGCAAAACCAATGCCATCACCGGCTATCGATTATTGGTCATTTGTTTGTCGGCGAAGAAGTCGAGGTGAGGCTCACGTACTTTGATAAGCATCCGGCCGTGTCGTCACTTGCTGCGAAAATAATAATTACCTGAGGATGACCGCTGGGCGGGCGGACCGTCGAGGCTCGGAACACAGAAACACACATACCCGATGAAAAACGCGCGGCGAAGGCGAGAGGCGAAAAATCGCGAGGAGATAATTATTGGCGTCTGTGAATAATTACAGGTGTTCGCGGCGGGCACAATACATTACGATATCCGGAATGGAATGCTCTCCAGGACCAGAGACCATTTATCACATCATCGCCGTGTGGCCCGTATATGGGTTATCACGATGCCTTCGCCGCAAGGACGGTGTCTGCTTATTATTAGAAGTGTGTTAGAAGAGTGAATTACAAGAATATTTTTCTTGTAAAAGTATTAACTTTCAGTATATGTGTACACATATAATTCATTCACAATCAATTTTTGGTAATGCAAGCCATGATATTTATTTATGTGGTGGCTGCAATTAAGATCGTAGATGCAGACCAATCATGCGAGTATGTAATAAAACGATAATTACTAAGTTTGACTGCTGTACAACATAATATCTAACACATACTTATCAATGCAGAAAGTTATATGTTGGATTTTCTCCCTTATTTAATTCTGACACGTTGTAAAATTTTCAGTAGAATTAGTTTTAGGTGTACTGTACACGAATTTGATATCAAATTTGCAAATAATACATTTTCAGAAATTTCAGTAATAGCTAACCCATACTTGTCAATACAGAAAGTTATATGTTTGATTTTCTCCCTCATTTCATACTGACACTCGATCAGATTTTCAGGAGAATTAGTTTCAGGTATACTGTATACGAATTTAATATTAAATTTGCAAATAATAAATTTTCAGGAATTACAGTAATAGCTAACCCATACTTGTCAATGGAGAAAGTTATATGTTTGATTTTCTCCCTTATTTAATACTGAAACTTTGTCAAATTTTCAGGAGAATTAGTTTCCGGTATACTGTACACGAATCTAAAAGTAGGATAAATCTAAAGGTAGGTAAATTTTCTAATAATAAATATTCAGAAATTTCAGTAATAGCTAACCAGGGGGGACCTTATCTGTACCTGGTGATTTTTTTTTTCGTTATTTATTTCACGACGCCCCCTAGTATTGTATCACTTGATGAAAAAAGAATGTGTGCCAAGTTTGAAATCGATCGGGCAACGAGAAGACTTTGAGTTTGAAATTTTGAAAATTTTGAAAAATGAAAATATTCGGGATCCCTCCAGAATTCGTTGTGTTCGGTAAGAAAATGTTCTGTGAAAATTCTCACGACTGAAATATAACACGAACACGTTGCACAAGCCCGCAAAAAAAATAAGAAACATGAAAATTTATATAGAATAGTGAAACTTCCGTTGTAATAACTAGATTTAATTTTTAGTACAAAAAGTGAGTAACATATTTACAATTGTTTCGATAATGTACTTTTGTTTGTATCTGGGAATAGCCAATATAGTCCGCCACGATTTGAAGTATACATTGTTTCTCCTCCTCGTTTTCAGTTAGAACTTCATTATAATCCTGCATGAGTTTAACTCCTCGTTCTGCAAAATCATTAACAACCTTGAGCCGTTTTACAATTTCAGCGCCTCTCTTAAATCAGTCATCAATCTCTCATATAGAAGGATAAATCTCAAAGTATTCTGTTGGCAATGAAAATCGTTCAAAAAGTTTCAGAGATTCTTTAGAAATGAAGCTTTCGATCCCCTTTCATTTCGATTTCGGGTTTTCAATCGATTTATGTATTCGCCAACATCTTTCAGTAGCATTGCACATTTCTTCACCAGTTCTTTGAAAAGTTTCTGCATCTTGTGTCTACAGATATTTGACTGTTAAAAAATGACATCGCAGCTGTTTCTGGTACTAAATACCACAGATGGTTACAAATTTTTGTTAACGCCGTTCGACTTGTATTTTTGTCAATTTTGGTGTACTCCTGAAGATTTTGCATAAATTGCAAATCTTGGCATTGCGCTTTTACAGCATTAGGGGCTAACGTCCAGGCTTGAACGTATAAATGGGCTAAAAAAATGCAAATGTCTCTAATTCCAGTTTCTTCATCTCCCAAACTGAACTTGCAATAGAGCATTCAGATATCCACGCATCGCATACTTTACGCTATTTTTTATTGGTGCATTTTAATACCAAAATATAGTTATTTAAGCAACTAGACTTCATGTTTGCGATTAATAATCAAGACAGTAGCCGAGATTGTTATTCGCCATTAATATTCGTGTTGATTACAATATTTTTTCGTTGATTTTAAATTATTAGCACTCGAAGAACTGCTCACAAATTTATTTAATCTGACTTCCAAAGCAAACAAATTTGAAATGTATCATAGTTACGCAATAATTATGATGCCTTAAAATAAAAGTCACCGTTAATAAAGCATTTTAACGGTAGGTTTTACATTAAAGAAAAAAAGTATATTAAAAATAAGGTAAATATTTACACTTTGTGTAATACACTGTAAATATTTACACATTGCGTAATACACTGTAAATATTATATACAGTGTGCGCCTAAAGTAAGAAATAAATTCATTAAAACCGAAATAACAAAATTTGGAAAAAAATCCTCGAACAGGTCGATTTTCTTTGATAAAAATACACATTTTTGCATGACAGTCATGACAGTTTCTTTTGAAAAACAATCTCCTATTTTTGTTCTTGATTTTGAGAGATATTTTCATTGTCAAAGTGACAGTATAAAAATGTTGCCATGATACATGAGAAATATTTCGAGTAAATGACAATTGAAAGTGAAAAAGTGAAAGAGAAATGACGAATATATTGGCATAGATAATATTTTTATTTCACGGTCATTTCTTTACATTTTAAAGATTTAAAGATTTTTTTAATGAATTAATATATTTTTTTTAATATTCATATAGAGGAGAAAAATAAAAATTCAAAAACATATTAAAACATATAGTTTCATGGAATTTTAAAAATTCATATTTTCAAATTGGATGTGCCACGTCTTCCCGTTGTTCAATCGATCTCAAATTTTGCACACATTATTTTTTCACCTAGTGGCATAATTCTAAGAGGCGTCGGGACAATAATTTCAAGGTCCAAAAATAAGGTCCACCCTAAGCTAACCCATACTTGTCAATGCAGCAAGTGTTTGATTTTCTCCCTTATTTAATACTGAAACTTTGTCAAAGTTTCAGGAGAATTAGTTTCAGGTGTACTGTACACGAATCTAATATACAATTTGCAAATAAAATATTTTCAGGAACTTCAGTAATAGCTAACCCATACTTGTCAATGCAGAATGTTACTATATGTTTGATTTTCTGCCTTATTTAGTACTGAATCTTTGTCAACTTTTCATTAGAATTAGTTTCAGGTGTACTGTGTACGAATCTAATATCAAATTTGCAGATAATAAACTTTCAGGAATTTCAGTAATAGCTAACCCATACTTGTCAATGCATAAAGTTATATGTTTGATTTTCTCCCTTATTTAATACTGATTTTTTGTTAAATTTTCAGGAGAATTAGTTTCAGGTGTACTGTACACGAATCTAACATCAAATTTGAAAAGAATAAATTGTCAGGGATTTCAGTAATAGCAAACCCATACTTGTCAATTAGCAGAAAGTTATATGTTTGACTATCTCCCTTATTTAATATTGAAACTAAATCAAATTTTAGGAAAAATCAGTTTAGATGTACTGCGTACGAATCTAGTATCAAATTTGCAAATAAAAATATTCGGGAATCGCAGTAACAGCTAACCCATACTTGTCAATGTAGAAAGTTATATGTTCAATTTTCTCCCTTATTTCATACTGAAACTTTGTTAAATTTTCAGGAGAATTAGTTTCAGGTGTACTGTATACGAATCTAATATCAAATTTTCAAATAATAAATTTTCAAGAATTTCAGTAAAACTTAACCCATACTTATCATTGCCGATAGTTATGTGTTTATTAAATTTTTTAGGAGATTTAGTTTTAGGTGTACTGTACATGAATCTAATATCAAATGTGCCATTAATAAATTTTCAGAAATTTCAGTAATAACTAACCAATACTTGTCTATGCAGAAAGTTATATGTTTAATTTTCTGCCTTATTTATTACTGAAACTATGTTAAATATTCAGGAGAATTAGTTTCAGGTGTAATGTACACGAATGTAGTATCAAGTTTGCAAATAATAAATGTTCAGTAATTTCAGTAATAGCTAACCCATACTTATCGATGCAGAAAGTTATATTTTTGATTCTCTCCCTTATTTAATACTGAAACTTTGTCAAATTTTCAGGAGAATTGGTTTCAGGTGTACTGTGTACGAATCTAATATCAAATTTGCAGATAATAAACTTTCAGGAATTTCAGTAATAGCTAACCCATACTTGTCAATGCATAAAGTTATATGTTTGATTTTCTCCCTTATTTAATACTGAAACATTGTCAAATTTTCAGGAGCATAAGTTTAAAACGTACTGTACACGAATCTGATATCAAATTTGTACATAATAAATTTTCAGGAATTTCAGTAATAGCTAACTTATACTTGTCAATGCAGAAAGTTATATGGCTGATTTTCTCCCTTATTTAATCCTAAAACTCAATCAAATTTTTAGGAGAATTAGTTTGCGATATACTGTACACGAATTTGGTATCAAAATTGCAAATAATAATTTTTCAGGTATTTCAAAAATACCTAATCCATACGTGTCAATGCAGAAAATTATATGTTTAATTTTCTCCCTTATTTAATACTAAAACTATGTTAAATATTGAGCAGAATTAGTTTCAGGTGTACTGTACACGAATCTACTATCATATTTGCAAATAATAAATTTTCAGGATTTTCGGTAACAGCTAACTAATACTTGTCAATGCAGAAAGTTATATGTTTGATTTTCTCCCTAATTTAATACTGAAACTTAGTCAAATATTCAGGAGAATCAGTATTAGTTGTATTTAATACAACGTATTGTATTCGTATTGTATACGAATTTAATAGCAAATTTGCAACTAATAAATTTTCAGGAATTTCAGTATTAGATAACCCATACTTGTCAATGCTGAGAGTTATATGTTTGATTTTCTCCCATATTTAAGACTGAAACTATGACAAAGTTTCAGAAAAGCTAGTTTCAGGTGTATTGTGCACGAATTTAATATCAAATTCGCAAATAATAAGTTTTCAGAAATTTCAGTAATAGCTAACACATACTTGTCAATGCAGAAAGTTATAAGTTTGATTTTCTCCCTTATTTAATACTGAAACTTTGTTAAATTTTCAGGAGAATTAGATTCAGGTGTACTGTACACGAATCTAATATCATATTTGCAAATAATAATTTTTCAGGAATTTCAGTAATAGCTAACCCATACTTGTCAATGCAGAAAGTTATATGTTTGATTTTCTCCTTTATTTAATACTGAAACTTTGTCAAATTTTCAGGAGAATTAGGTTCAGGTGTAGAGTACACGGATCTGATCAAATTTGTGAATATCAAACTTTCAGAAATTTCACTAATAGCTTTTTTTCTATTATAACTTAATTAATTGCATGGGCCTCGAAATCTGGTCACGTCTGCCAGCCGAGGTGCACCAGGATTGGGTGAATCACGTCGGATGGTGCCAGGGCAAAAACGGGAACTCTTCGCCGTGCTTGCGAGATCACAATAGAATAGACAATGGTTTCGGATCATCGTCCCTCACCACACTCGCCTCCGTCTCTCTTCTTCTGGGAGGCCTTGACACCGAGGTCCCAACCGAGTTTTACGATCGCGTTTCGTCCGAATGCCGGTTATTGAATCTCCTGAGTAATTAAGCACCTCACCTTTAGCACAGATACGTGCCTGGGATGCGCCCGAGAACTAGTTTTTGCGCAACTAATGCCGTGTGTCACTGCGAAGACGAGGGCTCGTGTAGGATTAAAATGGAGAAAATAAAAACGATCGTCGATTCAATGTTTTGGCCTAAACGCTTTAATTTTAGGTGGTGATTAATGAATTATAGTTTCCATTAGGGAAAGATTATATATATTTATATATATATATATATATATATATATATATATATATATATATATATATAAATATTAAGGGCGTAAAGAGCCTGTTATGGCGCGAAGTTTTATTTCTGGCACGAGGCAACAGCTGAGGGCCAGGAAAAGGCTGCAGGGCCATAAAGACGCAAGTTGCAGGTCGGCCGCCGTAACTTGGCAAGGTCCAGCGCAACCCGAACATTTACTTCGTGTCCGCTCGTGCGTGTTCAAAGTATCCATTGGCGGAGACTCGTGACTATCGTGACGTCACAGCCAATCACAGCCCAGTATGACAATATGCTCTCGTCAACTCGTTGGCCGGTCTATGCATGTATGTATAGCAGACACTGTTTCTTGCACAGAACAAGTTTATATCTCAGAACAATCATTGTGTAACAAATAATAGTAAATATCACCCACACACTTGTAACACAAGTTTGTGTTACAATTTTTTTTTATTGTCAAGTTTTATTGTCACAAATACTCTTTGAGATTGTACAATTTTTTTTTTCTATTTTGTGTAAAAACCTCTTCATTCACTTCGGACTTGTATGACTTTTATGTGACCCTTTGACTGATACAATATTACAAAATATATTCTAAATATCGATCCGGCCTCTGTTTGTTAACATATTATGAAACGTTATGGTTGATTTTTAAAGGTTGCCGCGAGTTTTCAGAACTCGTTGGCGGCAATTTCTGCAACCATTGTGTTGCACTGGTACATTAATATGCGCAGATTTATTGCGAATTTCTCCATCTGATCTGCTCCTATTAAATTGCAACGACTGAATTCCGCCGGTGATTCATTGCGCTATCCTTGAGCGGCGCTTTTTCAGTCCTCACACCCACAATTACCATGTCGAGGGACGCCGACTGGCGAAAATCTTGGGCAATGGACCAATTAACGGCGATTTATTGCGGCGGACGGCGGAAAAACGCCCTCAGCGGAGTGTTACAAGAGCGGAAAAGTCGCGTTTTCGCGTAGTAGGAGTGCGCGGATCTGCGTGTCTAGCGAAAGAAACGGCCGGAAAAATGTTACAGAACTCGTTTTGCTTTACGGCCGCGCGCGCCTCGGCTCGATCATTGCGCAGCAGTGCCATCTATGCGAAGGGGTTAATTTATTTTCGTAATACCTAATCGTAAACTGCCATTTAACTCTATAGCAACGACCATTCCAAATGACCTTTTATATGAGATGCCTTAATTACTGCTAGAACGGCCGATAAAATAAAAACAAAATCAGCTAGCTTTATACAGCAACGGCCGATTTTTTGAACTGCTAATTTAATATGATGTTATAATTCTAATAAAAGAAGTAATAGAATAAGTAGATGATACCATATGGCACAAGATAGACCAGCATGGGGGTCACTAAGAAAACCTTGCGTTGAGAAGTGGACATCAATTGGCTGAAGAATGAGAAGAATTTTGACATAGTTTCAGTATTAAATATGGGAGAAAATTAAACATAAATTTCTGCATTGACTAGTATAGGTTAGCTATTACTGAAATTCCTGAAAAATTATTATTTGCAAATTAGATATTAGATTCGTGTACAGTACTTCAAATTGAGACCAATCAATTTCAAATTGAGACTAAACAAAATCAAGTTGTCATAATAAATTTGTTTTGTTTACTCTCAACTTGAAATTGATTGGTCTCAATTTGACATTGATTGGTATCAATTGGCCTCAATTTGAAATTGATTGGTCTCAATTTGAAATTGATTGGTCTCAATTTGAAATTGATTGGTCTGAATTTGAACTTGATTAGTCTCAATTTGAACTTCAAAAGGTACAGTATTAGTTATGTATTTAAAATTGGTGTCAAAAATTGGTTTAAAAAATCGCTCAATTTGTAAAATGTACGTAATTTTATTGCAAGCAAGAGTGCATCTCTCATCAATGAACATGATATATATATTTTCGCATTAACCCAATTCATCATAGTAACATGCCTCAAATGCGGCTTTATTTATTTTGTAGTTTATACTTCGTGCTTTGCTCAACCGATTGCTTCCTTTTGGACAGCTTTTCCACGATATACTTCTTGTGCAGCTCCTCAAGCAACACGGTCTTGTCCATCCGCTCTTTCGCGATCTGCTCAATCTTTTTGTAATATACGGAATGCAGGGGGAAACAAGTCCTGAAGTTTCGCCTGTCCAAACGGTAAACTTCGCATATCTCAATTGCCACCACATTTGCTATTCGTTTCTGGTCTTTGCTCACCAACGCAATCTCACCGAAATATGCACCATCTTGCAAATGACATATCTGTGCAAAAAAAGAAATACAATATGACTCTTAACAGCTACAACATTAGTCCATCTTCCTTGTTTACATAGAACTTCTGACCACAATAAAAAGAAAAAAAGTTGCACACCTAAGACATATCATGCGAAACTAGAAGTATGATATCCTTTAATTCATCATCGAAGGCAAGATTTAAGGAAAACGAGGAATAGGAAGGAAGATGATGATAGCATAATCTCTGGTCCACGACCAGTTGGTCGTGGTTCGGTAACATAAGGAACTTTTGACCGTAATAAAAAGAAGAAAAGTTGCATACCTAAGACATATCATGCGAAACCAGAAGTATGATATCCTTCAATTCATCATAGAAGGCGAGATTGAAGGAAAACGAGGAATAGGAAGGAAGATGATGATAGCATCATCTCTGGTCCACAACCAGTTGGTCGTGGTTCGGTAACATAAGAAACTTTTGACCATAATAAAAAGAAGAAAAGTTGCATTTCTAAGACATATCATGCGAAACCAGAAGTATGATATCCTTCAATTCATCATAGAAGGCAAGATTGAAGGAAAACGAGGAATAGGAAGGAAGATTATGATAGCATCATCTCTGGTCCACGACCAGTTGGTAGTGGTTCGGTAACATAAGGAACTTTTGACCATAATAAAAAGAAGAAACGTTGCATTCCTAAGACATATCATGCGAAACCAGAAGTATGATATCCTTCAATTCATCATAGAAGGCAAGATTGAAGGAAAACGGGGAATAGGAAGGAAGATGATGATAGCATCATCTCTGGTCCACGACCAGTTGGTCGTGGTTCGGTAACATAAGGCAATGAACTTTACTAAGTACTATCGGTAGTTTGGTTCATACCCTCAGAAACCATCAAGAAATGCACCACATTCTCGCAAACATACATTAATGGATAAATGCACCAAAAAAAGAATACGTTTACATAGATAAATGCAGAAGACCCTATGATAGGTTGTTTTACAAAGCAATTTCTGTTTCACTATTATTAAACAAGTATTACGAAGAAATAATAAATATTTTTGCCTAACTTGACAAAATTTTTTAAGAAAAAAAAATTGGTACCTATGAATTGGTATCTAATGGTGTATAAAGACCCAAAGCCAGTATAAGCGCTGATTTTATGGCAACACCAAATAAAACCCCCATAAAATACTTAAAAGTCAAAGTCGTAATATTCTTAGATTTTTGAGTCGACTATACCTAATGGTGATTGGTACCTATGTAATTCAGGAACCTATTGGTGGTTGGTACCTATGTATTTCAGGAACCTATTGGTGATTGGTACCTATGTATTTCAGGAACCTATTGGTGATTGGTACCTATGTATTTCAGGAACCTATTGGTGATTGCTACCTATGTATTTCAGGAACCTATTGGTGATTGGTACCTATGTATTTCAGGAACCTATTGGTGATTGGTACCTATGTATTTCAGGAACCTATTGGTGATTGGTACCTATGTATTTCAAGAGAGTTGTTAAGAGCACCAACGTGAAAATAGCCTTTGCTAACCTCCGAGTAGGAGATGGCACATACAGAAGAAGAAGTAAACAATTTCTCTGTGGTGCGAGAATCCGAAGAGACTGATTTGATCAAGAAGTGGATCATGACTAATAGAGGAACTTATCTACATCGTTTGATTTGTAACAATTTTTATAAGAAAAAAAATCTTGATACCTATGAATTGGTACCTAATGGTGATTGGTACCTAATGGTGATTGGTACTTATGTATTTCAGGAACCTATTGGTGATTGGTACCTATGTATTTCAGGAACCTATTGGTGATTGGTGCCTACGTATTTCAAGAGAGTTGTTAAGAGCACCAACGTGAAAATAGCCTTTGCTAACCTCCGAGTAGGAGATGGCACATACAGAAGAAGAAGTAGACAATTTCTCTGTGGTGCGAGAATCCGAAGAGACTGATTTGATCAAGAAGTGGATCATGACTAATAGAGGAACTTATCTACATCGTTTGATTTGTAACAATTTTTATAAGAAAAAAAATCTTGATACCTATGAATTGGTACCTAATGGTGATTGGTACTTATGTATTTCAGGAACCTATTGGTGATTGGTACCTATGTATTTCAGGAACCTATTGGTGATTGGTGCCTACGTATTTCAAGAGAGTTGTTAAGAGCACCAACGTGAAAATAGCCTTTGCTAACCTCAGAGTAGGAGATGGCACATACAGAAGAAGAAGTAGACAATTTCTCTGTTGTGTGAGAATCTTAAGAAACTGATTTGATCAAGAAGTGGATCTTGACTGATAGAGGAACTTATCTACACCGTTTGATTAGTAACAATTTTTTATAAGAAAAAAAAATCTTGATACCTATGAATTGGTACCTAATGGTGATTGGTACCTAATGGTGATTGGTACTTATGTATTTCGGGAACCTATTGGTGATTGGTACCTATGTATTTCAGGAACCTATTGGTGATTGGTATGTATTTCAACATAGTTGTTAAGAGCACCAAAGTGAAAATAGCCTTTGCTAACCTCCGAGTAGGAGATGGCACATACCGAAGAAGAAGTAGACAATTTCTCTGTGGTGCGAGAATCCTAAGAAACTGATCTGATCAAGAAGTGGATCATGACTGATAGAGGAACTCATCTACACCGTTTAATTTGTAACTCTTACCTCCCTTCCAGTTGGAGTTGAAACGGCAACAGTACCAGTTGAAATAAAGTACATGCAATCCCCAGATGTGCCAGCCTTAACAATAATGTCGTTGTAGAGAAAAACTTCGTGCTTTAAATTTGTAACTACATCAGAGATTACGTCTGAAGGTAGATCCTTAAGCAGCGAAACGTTTTCAATTAGAGTACGACATGAGTGCATGTAAATCTCTCGCCGTAGCGTTTCTGTTAATATAGATATGGTTAATAGATAATAAATCCACAATGTTTAGCAGATCTACAAAGATCTGCTAAACATGCAGATTTACAATGAAAATCAAAAAGAATTCAAAAGAATGCCAAAATCATTTGGAAGCACACATTGCAGCAGTGTTTAGCAGATCTACAAAGATATGCTAAACATGCAAAATTTCAAAGAAAATCAAATGAATTCAAAAGAATGTCAAAGTCATTTGGAAGCACACATTGCAGCAGTGTTTAGCAGATCTACAAAGATATGCTAAACATGCAAAATTTCAAAGAAAATCATATGAATTCAAAAGAATGCCAAAGTCATTTGGAAGCACACATTGCAGCAGTGTTTAGCAGATCTACAAAGATATGCTAAACATGCAAAATTTCAAAGAAAATCAAATGAATTCAAAAGAATGCCAAAGTCATTTGGAAGCACACATTGCAGCAGTGTTTAGCAGATCTACAAAGATACGCTAAACATGCAAAATTTCAAAGAAAATCAAATGAATTCAAAAGAATGCCAAAGTCATTTGGAAGCACACATTGCAGCAGTGTTTAGCAGATCTACAAAGATATGCTAAACATGCAAAATTTCAAAGAAAATCAAATGAATTCGAAAGAATGCCAAAGTCATTTGGAAGTACACATTGCAGCAGTGTTTAGCAGTTCTACAAAGATATGCTAAACATGCAAAATTTCAAAGAAAATCAAATGAATTCAAAAGAATGCCAAAGTCATTTGGAAGCACACATTGCAGCAGTGTTTAGCAGATCTACAAAGATATGCTAAACATGCAAAATTTCAAAGAAAATAATGAATTCAAAAGAATGCCAAAGTCATTTGGAAGCACACATTGCAGCAGTGTTTAGCAGATCTACAAAGATATGCTAAACATGCAAAATTTCAAAGAAAATCAAATGAATTCAAAAGAATGCCAAAGTCATTTGGAAGCACACATTGCAGCAGTGTTTAGCAGATCTACAAAGATATGCTAAACATGCAAAATTTCAAAGAAAATAATGAATTCAAAAGAATGCCAAAGTCATTTGGAAGCACACATTGCAGCAGTGTTTAGCAGATCTACAAAGATATGCTAAACATGCAAAATTTCAAAGAAAATCAAATGAATTCAAAAGAATGCCAAAGTCATTTGGAAGCACACATTGCAGCAGTGTTTAGCAGATCTACAAAGATATGCTAAACATGCAAAATTTCAAAGAAAATCAAATGAATTCAAAAGAATGCCAAAGTCATTTGGAAGCACACATTGCAGCAGTGTTTAGCAGATCTACAAAGATACGCTAAACATGCAAAATTTCAAAGAAAATCAAATGAATTCAAAAGAATGCCAAAGTCATTTGGAAGCACACATTGCAGCAGTGTTTAGCAGATCTACAAAGATATGGTAAATATGCAAAATTTCAAAGAAAATCAAATGAATTCAAAAGAATGCCAAAGTCATTTGGAAGCACACATTGCAGCAGTGTTTAGCAGATCTACAAAGATACGCTAAACATGCAAAATTTCAAAGAAAATCAAATGAATTCAAAAGAATGCCAAAGTCATTTGGAAGCACACATTGCAGCAGTGTTTAGCAGATCTACAAAGATATGCTAAACATGCAAAATTTCAAAGAAAATAATGAATTCAAAAGAATGCCAAAGTCATTTGGAAGCACACATTGCAGCAGTGTTTAGCAGATCTACAAAGATATGCTAAACATGCAAAATTTCAAAGAAAATCAAATGAATTCAAAAGAATGCCAAAGTCATTTGGAAGCACACATTGCAGCAGTGTTTAGCAGATCTACAAAGATATGCTAAACATGCAAAATTTCAAAGAAAATAATGAATTCAAAAGAATGCCAAAGTCATTTGGAAGCACACATTGCAGCAGTGTTTAGCAGATCTACAAAGATATGCTAAACATGCAAAATTTCAAAGAAAATCAAATGAATTCAAAAGAATGCCAAAGTCATTTGGAAGCACACATTGCAGCAGTGTTTAGCAGATCTACAAAGATATGCTAAACATGCAAAATTTCAAAGAAAATAATGAATTCAAAAGAATGCCAAAGTCATTTGGAAGCACACATTGCAGCAGTGTTTAGCAGATCTACAAAGATATGCTAAACATGCAGAATTTCAAAGAAAATCATATGAATTCAAAAGAATGCCAAAGTCATTTGGAAGCACACATTGCAGCAGTGTTTAGCAGATCTACAAAGATATGCTAAACATGCAAAATTTCAAAGAAAATCATATGAATTCAAAAGAATGCCAAAGTTATTTGGAAGCACACATTTATTTATGCAAGTGTGCTAACATTTTTAGCCGATCTACAAAGATATGCTAAACATGCAGAATTTCAAAGATAATCAAATTAATTCAAAAGAATGCCAAAGTCATTTGGATGCACACATTTATTTATGCAAGTGTGCTAACATTTTTAGCAGATCTACAAAGATATGCTAAACATGCAGAATTTCAAAGAAAATCAAAAAGAATTGAAAAAAGAAAATCTTCAAGAATTTCAAAAATACGCTCTAAAGAAGAGTAGGAGAGTAGGATAAATAAATCAAAACCTGAAAGCATGCTGAGAATTTTGCTCTCTTGAAAGAACTTCTTCTGAAAACGCTGTTCATAATAAGTGAGAATTCTGTCATGCATGTCTATTGGGAGATCTTTGTAGACCATGTAATTCTTCACTTGTGAGATGATGGAGAAATATTTTGTTTCTGACGAATTTATGGACAAAACCATTTGAAGTGATAATACTGAAATGTTGAAGATTAGAAAAATACTATAGGCTAGCATGTACGTAATAAGTGCATTGTGCATTGTACATTAGTGCATTGTGCATTAGCATTAGTGCATTGTGCATTAGTGCATTAGTGCATTGTGATAGATGTTCGGTGCCTTACCCAGAAATATATTGTAGAATATCCATCCAATTATTGTATAAATCATATGTATTATAAATTCCCTCAAGTCACCAATTAATGAATACTGTGATCTTTGAAAAGAGGTCGACAAGCCAACACCTAAGAAAATAAAAGTGATGATGAAGTAATACCCATAATTGTTAACAAAATTATTAAACAATGCAGTGAATAAGCTATCTATATTAAGCATTCTTAATAAAATCATAGCAACAAATAACTAACTCTGCAGTTTAGATACTGTGTTTTTTTTTTTTTTTTAATTTTTGTATTCTCTAGAAAGTTTAATTAATAATAATAATAATCCGTACTACTCCTCCACCTATGGCGGAGGTTATAATTAATTCTCGTAGTAGTTATAATTACCTAATAAGTATGACATGACGATGAACACTGCTTTGCAATACATAGTACAGTAATCATATGCAGCAAGATCATTGTAATCTAGAACATGTACTTCAAATTCTACTTGAGGATTAAATAGGTGCTCAAATAGTATTGAGAAAATGTAAATGCAAGTAAAACAGTGAACCAATAGTATAGCAATGAGCGAGTATTTCAAAGCAATCCTGTAGTAATAATATTTTGTGTAGTACTCCATAGTTTCTTCGAGATACTTAAAACACTTCACAGCTCGGGCTAGTTTAACAACTGAGTATAGTTCAACATATGGCGACATTGATCCATACTGTCCTCCAGTAAAGACGAATGTTATGTACAAAAACATATGAGTTGGAATGCTGGAGAACGTATCTATGTAAAAAGATGCGCTAGTCACATATAACCTATGGAAACAGTTTAATAATTTCAGTTACAATACAAGTGCCAATATTTGCCATGAAGTATTAGACTAATTGTTGAGAATGAAATTGGCTATATTCAATCGAATAGTATTTTGTAATTGTATATTTTGTGATCACTAACATCCCGAATGGGATTGGCAGTCAAAGAAGAAGTAGAAGTAGAAGTAGAAGTAGATGTAGCAGTAGTAGTAGAAGAAAAAGAAGAAGAAGAAGAAGAAGAAGAAGAAGAATTGTATATGGTGCATTATACTTATTATTGTATTATACCAATATTTTTAAAAGAATATTGTGCATTATACTTAGAACTCTGAACAAATTAGTAGTTATACTAGGACAGTTCCACTCCACCCCCCGCGAAGTTTTCGATTAATTTAATCCGCGGTTTAATCGAACTTTTGATTCGCGTAAGTAGAGCAATTTGGGGGTAATTAGAGCATTAAAGCGGCGGATTCGCGTTTTAATGGGATAATCGCGGTAATTATCCGCGGTATTTGCATACAATTGCTCTAATTACGCAATTATCCGCGGTATTTGCATACAATTGCTCCAATTACGCCAGCTATTCCGCGGTACTTACACATAATTGCTCTAATTACCCCCAAATTGCTCTACTTACGTGAATCAAACAGCGAATCAAAGCGCGGATTAAATTAATCGAAATCTTCGCGGGGGGTGGAGTGGAACTGTCCTAGTATAACTACTCAAATTGTTAAATATTATTTTTGCCAGTTTTTAATATGACCTGTACTTATTGCATTGTTTACAATTTCGTACAAATAAATAAATTTAATTCAACCATTTCTGAATCTAGTACCTCATTACAGTTTACAAGGTATATATTGCTAATGTTTTAATGTTCAAAAATAAATCAAGCTTACTTTACTATAGAGCGCTGCTCTAAGACAACAGTCTTCGTAGATGGTATGCAAATTCCAGTGAAAAATGTCATCACAACATCGATCAGACATAGAAAATCAAAAACCACTTCAGCAACTTCCAATGGCGATATATTCCTTTGAGTGTGATAGTAACTGCAATGGGAATTATTTGCTGCCACGACAAACAAACTCGCGTACATTAAAATTTGGAATACTATCTGCCATTTAATCCTGCAATTACGAAGCTTTTCAAATTTGTATTTTCCTTTCGGTAAAATATTGCTGACCTGAATAAGCTCAGCGGATGTACAATGTAGTGGTACTTGGATTTCATGTGCCTTTTCCGCTCTTTCTCCGAAGAAGCCAAACTGTTGAAGTACATCTTTGTCTTCGGGTGTTTCTCGGATATTTGTTTCCACGTTTTGCGGTTGCTGTACAAATATTCAGTTTCATTTTCAAGTGAACAAATGTGGTTGTAATTCATTGCAATTTGCTACTCTCGTCGTCTTAGTGTCACCATTTGACTTTAGCTTACTTGAAATTATTTTCCGATTTGGACTTGGGCCCAAATCTACATTCTGTACTTGAGCACGAGTTCGATTCAAGTCGTGTATTTGGTTGCGTATTTCACTATAGACGTTTATGCATCAAACACAACCAAATATACGCAAATATATGACTTAAGTCGAACTCTTGCTCAAGTACGGACTATAGATACGGGCCCTAATGTTCAAGACTAATATTCAAGACAATTTGGAAATTGCTCATAAAAATATTGAACAGTAGAAATGGACAGTACCTACTATATGGTATATTTATATATTGTAACTAAGTACCTATAAACTAAAATACTAAAAGACTATGTTACTATGTTACTAAATTTTGTGACATTTGACTAGATGATGTAGAACCCAATGTGGCTTTCCAAATGTGATTTTGGGGGTCATATTTTAAGTAGCAACGTGTCAACTAATCGCCATTAGCATCAAAACGAAATGCACTTTGCTAATTAAAATACTCATCTGACAGATTTCCTGCATCACCTAAACCTGCATCACCTCCGGAACATTCTGAAAGTGTTGCGAGTTAGAGGTTCTGTCTGTGAATAGAAGGCTCTACTTACAATGACGGCTAATATTAATTGATTAATTGAAACACTTCTTAGGTTCTAATTGTTCTCCCGCGGTTTCAAGATTACATGTTGTTGTAAATAAAGCCGTCCCATTCACCGATGCCGTTATCTTTTTATTTTATACATGAGAGATTCGCCAAGAACCCTATTATACTCATGTGAGACATACAACAAACCCCTAAAATATTTATTCCAGGTTTGAATGTTCTAATGTTGAGGAGAACTCTGTTCTAAAGCCGAACAAAGTGGGCACTTAGCCTTCGGATAATTCATTTTGAGTAGTTAACTAACTGAAGAAGCCATTAAAGTAGTTTATGAAGTCTACTGTATTGCTAAGTGAGTGGTCTCACTCTTTAATGTTTGTTTTCTTTCCCTGTATTTCCGCACCTAACTAAACCACCGGATAATTCTTATTGAGGAGTACTCTGTTCCAATAATGAACAGAGTGGTCTCACTCTCAAATGTTTGTTTTCTTTCCCTGTATTTCCGCACCTAACTAAACCACCAGATAATTCATATTGAGGAGTACTCTGTGAAAATAATTAACAGATTGGTCTCACTCCTAACTGTTTGTATTCTGTAAATGTGTGTTTCCCAGTATTACCGCACCTACACTAAACCACCAGATAATTCTTATTGAGGAGTACTCTGTTCCAATAATGAACAGAGTAGTCTCACTCTCAAATGTTTGTTTTCTTTCCCTGTATTTCCGCACCTAACTAAACCACCTGATAATTCTTATTGAGGAGTACTCTGTTCCAATAATGAACAGACTGGTCTCACTCTTAAATGTTTGTTTTCTTTCCCTGTATTTCCGCACCTAACTAAACCACCCGATAATTCCTATTGAGGTGTACTCTGTTCCAATAATGAACAGAGTGGTCTCTCTCTTAAATGTTTGTTTTCTTTCCCTGTATTTCCGCACCTAACTAAACCACCAGATAATTCTTATTGAGGAGTACTCTGTTCCAGTAATGAACAGAGTGGTCTCACTCTCAAATGTTTGTTTTCTTTCCTTGTATTTCCGCACCTAACTAAACCACCTGATAATTCTTATTGAGGAGTACTCTGTTCCAATAATAAACAGAGTGGTCTCTCTCTAAAATGTTAGTTTTCTTTCCCTGTATTTCCGCACCTAACTAAACCACCAGTTAATTCTTATTGAGGAGTACTCTGTTCCAATAATGAACAGAGTGGTCTCACTCTCAAATGTTTGTTTTCTTTCCCTGTATTTCCGCACCTAACTAAACCACCTGATAATTCATATTGAGGAGTACTCTGTTAAAATAATGTACAGATTGGTCTCACTCCTAATTGTTTGTATTCTGTAAATGTGTGTTTCCCAGTATTACCGCACCTACACTAAACCTGTAGATAATTTGTATTGAGGAGTACTCTGTTCCAATAATACTCTACAGAGTGGTCTCACTCTTAAATGTTTGTTTTGCATAAATGATTATTTCCCTGTATTTCCGCCCCTACACTTAACCCCTGGATAATTCGTATTAAGGACTACTCTGTTCTAATAATGAACAGAGTGGTCTCACTCTCAAATGTTTGTTTTCTCTCCCTGTATTTCCGCACCTAACTAAACCACCAGATAATTCTTATTGAGGAGTACTCTGTTCCATTAATGAACAGAGTGGTCTCACTCTCAAATGAATGTTTTCTTTCCCTGTATTTCCGCACCTAACTAAACCACCAGATAATTCTTATTGAGGTGTACTCTGTTCCAATAATGAACAGAGTGGTCTCTCTCTTAAATGTTTGTTTTCTTTCCCTGTATTTCCGCACCTAACTAAACCACCAGATAATTCTTATTGAGGAGTACTCTGTTCCAGTAATGAACAGAGTGGTCTCACTCTCAAATGTTTGTTTTCTTTCCTTGTATTTCCGCACCTAACTAAACCACCTGTTAATTCTTATTGAGGAGTACTCTGTTCCAATAATGAACAGAGTGGTCTCACTCTTAAATGTTTGTTTTCTTTCCCAGTATTTCCGCACCTAACTAAACCACCAGATAATTCATATTGAGGAGTACTCTGTTAAAATAATGAACAGATTGGTCTCACTCCTAATTGTTTGTATTCTGTAAATGTGTTTTTCCCAGTATTACCGCACCTACACTAAACCTGCAGATAATTTGTATTGAGGAGTACTCTGTTCCAATAATGAACAGAGTGGTCTCACTCTTAAATGTTTGTTTTCTTTCCCTGTATTTCCGCACCTAACTAAACCACCAGATAATTCTTATTGAGGAGTACTCTGTTCCAATAATGAACAGAGTGGTCTCTCTCTTAAATGTTTGTTTTCTTTCCCTGTATTTCCGCACCTAACTAAACCACCAGATAATTCTTATTGAGGAGTACTCTGTTCCAATAATGAACAGAGTGGTCTCACTCTCAAATGTTTGTTTTCTTTCCCTGTATTTCCGCACCTAACTAAACTACCTGATAATTCTTATTGAGGAGTACTCTGTTTCAATAATGAACAGAGTGGTCTCACTCTCAAATGTTTGTTTTCTTTCCCTGTATTTCCGCACCTAACTAAACCACCTGATAATTCTTATTGAGGAGTACTCTGTTCCAATAATGAACAGAGTGGTCTCACTCTCAAATGTTTGTTTTCTTTCCCTGTATTTCCGCACCTAACTAAACCACCAGATAATTCTTATTGAGGAGTACTCTGTTCCAATAATGAACAGAGTGGTCTCACTCTCAAATGAATGTTTTCTTTCCCTGTATTTCCGCACCTAACTAAACCACCAGATAATTCTTATTGAGGAGTACTCTGTTCCAATAATGAACAGAGTGGTCTCACTCTCAAATGAATGTTTTCTTTCCCTGTATTTCCGCACCTAACTAAACCACCAGATAATTCATATTGAGGAGTACTCTGTGAAAATAATTAACAGATTGGTCTCACTCCTAACTGTTTGTATTCTGTAAATGTGTGTTTCCCAGTATTACCGCACCTACACTAAACCACCAGATAATTCTTATTGAGGAGTACTCTGTTCCAATAATGAACAGAGTAGTCTCACTCTCAAATGTTTGTTTTCTTTCCCTGTATTTCCGCACCTAACTAAACCACCTGATAATTCTTATTGAGGAGTACTCTGTTCCAATAATGAACAGACTGGTCTCACTCTTAAATGTTTGTTTTCTTTCCCTGTATTTCCGCACCTAACTAAACCACCAGATAATTCCTATTGAGGTGTACTCTGTTCCAATAATGAACAGAGTGGTCTCTCTCTTAAATGTTTGTTTTCTTTCCCTGTATTTCCGCACCTAACTAAACCACCAGATAATTCTTATTGAGGAGTACTCTGTTCCAGTAATGAACAGAGTGGTCTCACTCTCAAATGTTTGTTTTCTTTCCTTGTATTTCCGCACCTAACTAAACCACCTGATAATTCTTATTGAGGAGTACTCTGTTCCAATAATAAACAGAGTGGTCTCTCTCTAAAATGTTAGTTTTCTTTCCCTGTATTTCCGCACCTAACTAAACCACCAGTTAATTCTTATTGAGGAGTACTCTGTTCCAATAATGAACAGAGTGGTCTCACTCTCAAATGTTTGTTTTCTTTCCCTGTATTTCCGCACCTAACTAAACCACCTGATAATTCATATTGAGGAGTACTCTGTTAAAATAATGTACAGATTGGTCTCACTCCTAATTGTTTGTATTCTGTAAAT
Source organism: Othius punctulatus (assembly GCA_951805005.1). NCBI lineage: Eukaryota > Metazoa > Arthropoda > Insecta > Coleoptera > Staphylinidae > Othius > Othius punctulatus. The sequence continues at coordinate 4,132,883 of OX638139.1, read as the reverse complement.
GTGTGTTTCCCAGTATTACCGCACCTACACTAAACCTGTAGATAATTTGTATTGAGGAGTACTCTGTTCCAATAATACTCTACAGAGTGGTCTCACTCTTAAATGTTTGTTTTGCATAAATGATTATTTCCCTGTATTTCCGCCCCTACACTTAACCCCTGGATAATTCGTATTAAGGACTACTCTGTTCTAATAATGAACAGAGTGGTCTCACTCTCAAATGTTTGTTTTCTCTCCCTGTATTTCCGCACCTAACTAAACCACCTGATAATTCTTATTGAGGAGTACTCTGTTCCAATAATGAACAGAGTGGTCTCACTCTCAAATGTTTGTTTTCTTTCCCTGTATTTCCGCACCTAACTAAACCACCAGATAATTCTTATTGAGGAGTACTCTGTTCCATTAATGAACAGAGTGGTCTCACTCTCAAATGAATGTTTTCTTTCCCTGTATTTCCGCACCTAACTAAACCACCAGATAATTCTTATTGAGGTGTACTCTGTTCCAATAATGAACAGAGTGGTCTCTCTCTTAAATGTTTGTTTTCTTTCCCTGTATTTCCGCACCTAACTAAACCACCAGATAATTCTTATTGAGGAGTACTCTGTTCCAGTAATGAACAGAGTGGTCTCACTCTCAAATGTTTGTTTTCTTTCCTTGTATTTCCGCACCTAACTAAACCACCTGTTAATTCTTATTGAGGAGTACTCTGTTCCAATAATGAACAGAGTAGTCTCACTCTCAAATGTTTGTTTTCTTTCCCTGTATTTCCGCACCTAAACTAAACCTGCAGATAATTCTTATTGAGGAGTACTCTGTTCCAATAATGAACAGAGTGGTCTCTCTCTTAAATGTTTGTTTTCTTTCCCTGTATTTCCGCACCTAACTAAACCACCAGATAATTCTTATTGAGGAGTACTCTGTTCCAATAATGAACAGAGTGGTCTCACTCTTAAATGTTTGTTTTCTTTCCCTGTATTTCCGCACCTAACTAAACCACCAGATAATTCTTATTGAGGAGTACTCTGTTCCAGTAATGAACAGAGTGGTCTCACTCTCAAATGTTTGTTTTCTTTCCTTGTATTTCCGCACCTAACTAAACCACCTGTTAATTCTTATTGAGGAGTACTCTGTTCCAATAATGAACAGAGTGGTCTCACTCTTAAATGTTTGTTTTCTTTCCCAGTATTTCCGCACCTAACTAAACCACCAGATAATTCATATTGAGGAGTACTCTGTTAAAATAATGAACAGATTGGTCTCACTCCTAATTGTTTGTATTCTGTAAATGTGTTTTTCCCAGTATTACCGCACCTACACTAAACCTGCAGATAATTTGTATTGAGGAGTACTCTGTTCCAATAATGAACAGAGTGGTCTCACTCTTAAATGTTTGTTTTCTTTCCCTGTATTTCCGCACCTAACTAAACCACCAGATAATTCTTATTGAGGAGTACTCTGTTCCAATAATGAACAGAGTGGTCTCTCTCTTAAATGTTTGTTTTCTTTCCCTGTATTTCCGCACCTAACTAAACCACCAGATAATTCTTATTGAGGAGTACTCTGTTCCAATAATGAACAGAGTGGTCTCACTCTCAAATGTTTGTTTTCTTTCCCTGTATTTCCGCACCTAACTAAACTACCTGATAATTCTTATTGAGGAGTACTCTGTTTTAATAATGAACAGAGTGGTCTCACTCTCAAATGTTTGTTTTCTTTCCCTGTATTTCCGCACCTAACTAAACCACCTGATAATTCTTATAGAGGAGTACTCTGTTCCAATAATGAACAGAGTGGTCTCACTCTCAAATGTTTGTTTTCTTTCCCTGTATTTCCGCACCTAACTAAACCACCAGATAATTCTTATTGAGGAGTACTCTGTTCCAATAATGAACAGAGTGGTCTCACTCTCAAATGAATGTTTTCTTTCCCTGTATTTCCGCACCTAACTAAACCACCAGATAATTCTTATTGAGGTGTACTCTGTTCCAATAATGAACAGAGTGGTCTCACTCTCAAATGTTTGTTTTCTCTCCCTGTATTTCCGCACCTAACTAAACCACCTGATAATTCTTATTGAGGAGTACTCTGTTCCAATAATGAACAGAGTGGTCTCACTCTCAAATGAATGTTTTCTTTCCCTGTATTTCCGCACCTAACTAAACCTGCAGATAATTTGTATTGAGGAGTACTCTGTTCCAATAATGAACAGAGTGGTCTCACTCTCAAATGTTTGTTTTCTTTCGCTGTATTTCCGCACCTAACTAAACCATCAGATAATTCTTATTGAGGAGTACTCTGTTCCAATAATGAACAGAGTGGTCTCTCTCTCAAATGTTTGTTTTCTTTCCCTGTATTTCCGCACCTAACTAAACTACCTGATAATTCTTATTGAGGAGTACTCTGTTTTAATAATGAACAGAGTGGTCTCACTCTCAAATGTTTGTTTTCTTTCCCTGTATTTCCGCACCTAACTAAACCACCTGATAATTCTTATTGAGGAGTACTCTGTTCCAATAATGAACAGAGTGGTCTCACTCTCAAATGTTTGTTTTCTTTCGCTGTATTTCCGCACCTAACTAAACCACCAGATAATTCTTATTGAGGAGTACTCTGTTCCAATAATGAACAGAGTGGTCTCTCTCTCAAATGTTTGTTTTCTTTCCCTGTATTTCCGCACCTAACTAAACTACCTGATAATTCTTATTGAGGAGTACTCTGTTTTAATAATGAACAGAGTGGTCTCACTCTCAAATGTTTGTTTTCTTTCCCTGTATTTCCGCACCTAACTAAACCACCTGATAATTCTTATTGAGGAGTACTCTGTTCCAATAATGAACAGAGTGGTCTCACTCTCAAATGTTTGTTTTCTTTCCCTGTATTTCCGCACCTAACTAAACCACCTGATAATTCTTATTGAGGAGTACTCTGTTCCAATAATGAACAGAGTGGTCTCACTCTCAAATGTTTGTTTTCTTTCCCTGTATTTCCGCACCTAACTAAACCACCAGATAATTCTTATTGAGGAGTACTCTGTTCCAATAATGAACAGAGTGGTCTCACTCTCAAATGAATGTTTTCTTTCCTTGTATTTCCGCACCTAACTAAACCTGCAGATAATTTGTATTGAGGAGTACTCTGTTCCAATAATGAACAGAGTGGCCTCACTCTCAAATGTTTGTTTTCTTTCCCTGTATTTCCGCACCAAACTAAACCACCTGATAATTCTTATTGAGGAGTACTCTGTTTTAATAATGAACAGAGTGGTCTCACTCTTAATGGTTTGTATTCTGTAAATGTGTTTTTCGCAGTATTACCGCACCTACACTAAACCTGCAGATAATATGAATTGAGGAGTACTCTGTTCTAATAATGAACAGAGTGGTCTCACTCTTTAATGTTTGTTTTTTTTCCCTGTAGTTCCGCACCTAACTAAACCACCAGATAATTCATATTGAGGAGTACTCTGTTAAAATAATGAACAGATTGGTCTCACTCCTAATTGTTTGTATTCTGTAAATGTGTTCTTCCCAGTTTTACCGTACCTACACCAAACCTGCAGATAATTCATATTGAGGAGTACTCTTTTATAATAATGAATAGATTGGTCTCACTCCTAATTGTTTGTATTCTGTAAATGTGTTTCCCTGTATTACCGCACCTACACTAAACCTGCATATAATTTGTATTGAGGAGTACTCTGTTCCAATAATACTCTACAGAGTGGTCTCACTCTTAAATGTTTGTTTTGCATAAATGATTATTTCCCTGTATTTCCGCCCCTACACTTAACCCCTGGATAATTCGTATTACGGACTGCTCTGTTCTAATAATGAACAGAGTGGTCTCACTCTTAATTATTTGTTTTGCATGAATGTATCGCCGCACCTATACCTAACCCCCAGATAATTTGTATTGAGGAGTACTCTGTTCCTATAATGAACAGAGTGGTCTCACTCTTAAATGTTTGTTTTTTTTCCCTGTATTTCCGCACCTAATGAAACCACCAGATAATTCTTATTGAGGAGTACTCTGTTAAAATAATGAACAGATTGGTCTCACTCCTAATTGTTTGTATTCTGTAAATGTGTTTTTCCCAGTATTACCGCACCTACACTAAACCTGTAGATAATTTGTATTGAGGAGTACTCTGTTCCAATAATGAACAGAGTGGTCTCACTCTTAAATGTTTGTTTTCTTTCCCTGTATTTCCGCACCTAACTAAACCACCTGATAATTCTTGTTGAGGAGTACTCTGTTTTAATAATGAACAGAGTGGTCTCACTCTTAATGGTTTGTATTCTGTAAATGTGTTTTTCGCAGTATTACCGCACCTACACTAAACCTGCAGATAATATGAATTGAGGAGTACCCTGTTCTAATAATGAACAGAGTGGTCTCACTCTTTAATGTTTGTTTTCTTTCCCTGTAGTTCCGCACCTAACTAAACCACCAGATAATTCATATTGAGGAGTACTCTGTTAAAATAATGAACAGATTGGTCTCACTCCTAATTGTTTGTATTCTGTAAATGTGTTTTTCCCAGTATTACCGCACCTACACTAAACCTGTAGATAATTTGTATTGAGGAGTACTCTGTTCCAATAATGAACAGAGTGGTCTCACTCTTAAATGTTTGTTTTCTTTCCCTGTATTTCCGCACCTAACTAAACCACCTGATAATTCATATTGAGGAGTAGTCTGTTAAAATAATGAACAGATTGGTCTCACTCCTAATTGTTTGTATTCTGTAAATGTGTTCTCCCCAGTATTACCGTACCTACACCAAACCTGCAGATAATTTGTATTGAGGAGTACTCTGTTCTAATAATGAACAGAGTGGTCTCACTCTTAAATGTTTGCTTTCTTTCCCTGTATTTCCGCACCTAACTAAACCACCAGATAATTCTTATTGAGGAGTACTCTGTTCCAATAATGAACAGAGTAGTCTCACTCTTAAATGTTTGTTTTCTTTCCCTGTATTTCCGCACCTAACTAAACCACCAGATAATTCATATTGAGGAGTACTCTGTTAAAATAATGAACAGATTGGTCTCACTCCTAATTGTTTGTATTCTGTAAATGTGTTCTCCCCAGTATTACCGTACCTACACCAAACCTGCAGATAATTCGTATTTAGGACTACTCTGTTCTAATAATGAACAGAGTGGTCTCACTCTTAATTGTTTGTATTCTGTAAATGTGTTTTTCGCAGTATTACCGCACCTACACTAAACCTGCAGATAATTTGTATTGAGGAGTACTCTGTTCCAATAATGAACAGAGTGGTCTCACTCTTAAATGTTTGTTTTCTTTCCCTGTATTTCCGCACCTAACTAAACCACCTGATAATTCATATTGAGGAGTAGTCTGTTAAAATAATGAACAGATTGGTCTCACTCCTAATTGTTTGTATTCTGTAAATGTGTTCTCCCCAGTATTACCGTACCTACACCAAACCTGCAGATAATTTGTATTGAGGAGTACTCTGTTCTAATAATGAACAGAGTGGTCTCACTCTTAAATGTTTGCTTTCTTTCCCTGTATTTCCGCACCTAACTAAACCACCAGATAATTCTTATTGAGGAGTACTCTGTTCCAATAATGAACAGAGTAGTCTCACTCTTTAATGTTTGTTTTCTTTCCCTGTAGTTCCGCACCTAACTAAATCACCAGATAATTCATATTGAGGAGTACTCTGTTAAAATAATGAACAGATTGGTCTCACTCCTAATTGTTTGTATTCTGTAAATGTGTTCTCCCCAGTATTACCGTACCTACACCAAACCTGCAGATAATTTGTATTGAGGAGTACTCTGTTCTAATAATGAACAGAGTGGTCTCACTCTTAAATGTTTGCTTTCTTTCCCTGTATTTCCGCACCTAACTAAACCACCAGATAATTCTTATTGAGGAGTACTCTGTTCCAATAATGAACAGAGTAGTCTCACTCTTAAATGTTTGTTTTCTTTCCCTGTATTTCCGCACCTAACTAAACCACCAGATAATTCATATTGAGGAGTACTCTGTTAAAATAATGAACAGATTGGTCTCACTCCTAATTGTTTGTATTCTGTAAATGTGTTCTCCCCTGTATTACCGTACCTACACCAAACCTGCAGATAATTTGTATTGAGGAGTACTCTGTTCTAATAATGAACAGAGTGGTCTCACTCTTAAATGTTTGTTTTCTTTCGCTGTATTTCCGCACCTAACTAAACCACCAGATAATTTTTATTGAGGAGTACTCTGTTCCAATAATGAACAGAGTGGTCTCACTCTCAAATGTTTGTTTTCTTTCGCTGTATTTCCGCACCTAACTAAACCATCAGATAATTCTTATTGAGGAGTACTCTGTTAAAATAATGAACAGATTGGTCTCGCTCCTAATTGTTTGTATTCTGTAAATGTGGTTCCCAGTATTACCGCACCTACACTAAACCTGCAGATAATTTGTATTGAGGAGTACTCTGTTCCAATTTGAACAGAGTGGTCTCAGTCTTAATTGTTTGTATTCTGTAAATGTGTTTTTCCCAGAATTACCGCACCTACACTAAACCTACAGATAATCTGTATTGAGGAGTACTCTGTTCTAATAATGAACAGAGTGATCTCACTCTTTAATGTTTGTTTTCTTTCCCTGTAGTTCCGCACCTAACTAAACCACCTGATAATTCATATTGAGGAGTACTCTGTTAAAATAATGAACAGATTGGTTTCACTCCTAATTGTTTGTATTCTGTAAATGTGTTCTTCCCAGTATTACCGTACCTACACCAAACCTGCAGATAATTCATATTGAGGAGTACTCTGTTAAAATAATGAACAGATTGGTCTCGCTCCTAATTGTTTGTATTCTGTAAATGTGTTCTCCCCAGTATTACCGTACCTACACCAAACCTGCAGATAATTTGTATTGAGGAGTACTCTGTTCTAATAATGAACAGAGTGGTCTCACTCTTAAATGTTTGCTTTCTTTCCCTGTATTTCCGCACCTAACTAAACCACCAGATAATTCTTATTGAGGAGTACTCTGTTCCAATAATGAACAGAGTAGTCTCACTCTTAAATGTTTGTTTTCTTTCGCTGTATTTCCGCACCTAACTAAACCACCAGATAATTTTTATTGAGGAGTACTCTGTTCCAATAATGAACAGAGTGGTCTCACTCTCAAATGTTTGTTTTCTTTCGCTGTATTTCCGCACCTAACTAAACCATCAGATAATTCTTATTGAGGAGTACTCTGTTCCAATAATGAACAGAGTGGTCTCTCTCTCAAATGTTTGTTTTCTTTTCCTGTATTTCCGCACCTAACTAAACCACCAGATAATTTTTATTGAGGAGTACTCTGTTCCAATAATGAACAGAGTGGTCTCACTCTCAAATGTTTGTTTTCTTTCCCTGTATTTCCGCAACTAACTAAACTACCAGATAATTCTTATTGAGGAGTACTCTGTTCCAATAATGAACAGAGTGGTCTCACTCTTAAATGTTTGTTTTCTTTCCCTGTATTTCCGCACCTAACTAAACCTGCAGATAATTTGTATTGAGGAGTACTCTGTTAAAATAATGAACAGAGTGGTCTCTCTCTCAAATTTTTGTTTTCTTTCCCTGTATTTCCGCACCTAACTAAACCACCAGATAATTTGTATTGAGGAGTACTCTGTTCTAACAACGAACAGAGTGGTCTCACTCTCAAATGTTTGTTTTCTTTCGCTGTATTTCCGCACCTAACTAAACCACCAGATAATTCTTATTGAGGAGTACTCTGTTCCAATAATGAACAGAGTGGTCTCTCTCTCAAATGTTTGTTTTCTTTCGCTGTATTTCCGCACCTAACTAAACCACCAGATAATTCTTATTGAGGAGTACTCTGTTCCAATAATGAACAGAGTGGTCTCTCTCTCAAATGTTTGTTTTCTTTCCCTGTATTTCCGCACCTAACTAAACCACCAGATAATTTTTATTGAGGAGTACTCTGTTCCAATAATGAACAGAGTGGTCTCACTCTCAAATGTTTGTTTTCTTTCCATGTATTTCCGCACCTAACTAAACTACCAGATAATTCTTATTGAGGAGTACTCTGTTCCAATAATGAACAGAGTGGTCTCACTCTCAAATGTTTGTTTTCTTTCCCTGTATTTCCGCACCTAACCAAACCTGCAGATAATTTGTATTGAGGAGTACTCTGTTCCAATAATGAACAGAGTGGTCTCTCTCTCAAATGTTTGTTTTCTTTCGCTGTATTTCCGCACCAAACTAAACCACCAAATAATTCTTATTGAGGAGTACTCTGTTTTAATAATGAACAGAGTGGTCTCACTCTTAATTGTTTGTATTCTGTAAATGTGTTTTTCGCAGTATTACCGCACCTACACTAAACCTGCAGATAATATGAATTGAGGAGTACTCTGTTCTAATAATGAACAGAGTGGTCTCACTCTTAATTGTTTGTATTCTGTAAATGTGTTTTTCCCAGTATTACCGCACCTACACTAAACCTACAGATAATATGAATTGAGGAGTACTCTGTTCTAATAATGAACAGAGTGGTCTCACTCTTTAATGTTTGTTTTCTTTCCCTGTAGTTCCGCACCTAACTAAACCACCTGATAATTCATATTGAGGAGTACTCTGTTCTAATAATGAACAGAGTGGTCTCACTCTTAATTTTTTGTATTCTGTAAATGTGTTTTTCCCAGTATTACCGCACCTACACTAAACCTACAGATAATATGAATTGAGGAGTACTCTGTTCTAATAATGAACAGAGTGGTCTCACTCTTTAATGTTTGTTTTCTTTCCCTGTAGTTCCGCAACTAACTAAACCACCAGATAATTCATATTGAGGAGTACTCTGTTAAAATAATGAACAGATTGGTCTCGCTCCTAATTGTTTGTATTCTGTAAATGTGTTTCCCAGTATTACCGCACCTACACTAAACCTGCAGATAATTTGTATTGAGGAGTACTCTGTTCCAATAATACTCTACAGAGTGGTCTCACTTTTAAATGTTTGTTTTGCATAAATGATTATTTCCCTGTATTTCCGCCCCTACACTTAACCCCTGGATAATTCGTATTACGGACTACTCTGTTCTAATAATGAACAGAGTGGTCTCACTCTTAATTATTTGTTTTGCATGAATGTATCGCCGCACCTATACGTAACCCCCAGATAATTTGTATTGAGGAGTACTCTGTTCCAATAATAAACAGAGTGGTCTCACTCTTAAATGTTTGTTTTCTTTCCCTGTATTTCCGCACCTAACTAAACCACCAGATAATTCATAATGAGGAGTACTCTGTTAAAATAATGAACAGATTGATCTCACTACTAATTGTTTGTATTCTGTAAATGTGTTCTTCCCAGTATTACCGTACCTACACCAAACCTGCAGATAATTCATATTGAGGAGTACTCTGTTCTAATAATGAACAGAGTGGTCTCACTCTTAATTGTTTGTATTCTGTAAATGTGTTTTTCCCAGTATTACCGCACCTACACTAAACCTACAGATAATCTGTATTGAGGAGTACTCTGTTCTAATAATGAACAGAGTGGTCTCACTCTTTAATGTTTGTTTTCTTTCCCTGTATTTCCGCAACCTAACTAAACCACCAGATAATACTTATTGAGGAGTACTCTGTTAAAATAATAAACAGATTGGTCTCACTCCTAATTGTTTGTATTCTGTAAATGTGTTCTCCCCTGTATTACCGTACCTACACCAAACCTGCAGATAATTTGTATTGAGGAGTACTCTGTTCTAATAATGAACATAGTGGTCTCACTCTTAACTGTTTGTTTTCTTTCCCTGTATTTCCGCAACCTAACTAAACCTCCTGATAATTCTTATTGAGGAGTACTCTGTTCCAATAATGAACAGAGTGGTCTCACTCTTAAATGTTTGTTTTCTTTCCCTGTATTTCCGCAACCTAACTAAACCACCAGATAATACTTATTGAGGAGTACTCTGTTAAAATAATAAACAGATTGGTCTCACTCCTAATTGTTTGTATTCTGTAAATGTGTTCTCCCCTGTATTACCGTACCTACACCAAACCTGCAGATAATTTGTATTGAGGAGTACTCTGTTCTAATAATGAAAATAGTGGTCTCACTCTTAAATGTTTGTTTTCTTTCCCTGTATTTCCGCAACCTAACTAAACCTCCTGATAATTCTTATTGAGGAGTACTCTGTTCCAATAATGAACAGAGTGGTCTCACTCTTAAATGTTTGTTTTCTTTCCCTGTATTTCCGCAACCTAACTAAACCACCAGATAATTCTTATTGAGGAGTACTCTGTTCCAATAATGAACAGAGTGGTCTTACTCTTAAATGTTTGTTTTCTTTCCCTGTATTTCCGCAACCTAACTAAACCACCAGATAATACTTATTGAGGAGTACCCTGTTAAAATAATGAACAAATTGGTCTCACTCCTAATTGTTTGTATTCTGTAAATGTGTTCTCCCCTGTATTACCGTACCTACACCAAACCTGCAGATAATTTGTATTGAGGAGTACTCTGTTCTAATAATGAACATAGTGGTCTCACTCTTAACTGTTTGTTTTCTTTCCCTGTATTTCCGCAACCTAACTAAACCACCTGATAATTCTTATTGAGGAGTACTCTGTTCCAATAATGAACAGAGTGGTCTCACTCTCAAATGTTTGTTTTCTTTCCCTGTATTTCCGCACCTAACTAAACCACCAGATAATTCTTATTGAGGAGTACTCTGTTCCAATAATGAACAGAGTAGTCTCACTCTTAAATGTTTGTTTTCTTTCCCTGTATTTCCGCACCTAACTAAACCACCAGATAATTCTTATTGAGGAGTACTCTGTTCCAATAATGAACAGAGTAGTCTCACTCTTAAATGTTTGTTTTCTTTCCCTGTATTTCCGCACCTAACTAAACCACCAGATAATTCATATTGAGGAGTACTCTGTTCCAATAATGAACAGATTAGTCTCACTCTCAAATGTTTGTTTTCTTTCCCTGTATTTCCGCACCTAACTAAACCACCAGATAATTCTTATGAGGAGTACTCTGTTCCAATAATGAACAGAGTGGTCTCACTCTTAATTGTTTGTATTCTGTAAATGTGTTTTTCCCAGTATTACCGCACCTACACTAAACCTGCAGATAATTTGTATCGAGGAGTACTCTGTTCTAATAATGAACAGAGAGGTCTCACTCTGTAATGTTTGTTTTCTTTCCCTGTATTTCCGTACCTAACTAAACCACCAGATAATTCTTATTGAGGAGTACTCTGTTCCAATAATAAACAGAGTGGTCTCACTCTTAAATGTTTGTTTTCTTTCCCTGTATTTCCGCACCTAACTAAACCACCAGATAATTCTTATTGAGGAGTACTCTGTTCCAATAATGAACAGAGTGGTCTCACTCTCAAATGTTTGTTTTCTTTCCTTGTATTTCCGCACCTAACTAAACCACCAGATAATTCTTATGAGGAGTACTCTGTTCCAGTAATGAACAGAGTGGTCTCACTCTCAAATGTTTGTTTTCTTTCCCTGTATTTCCGCACCTAACTTAACCCCAAATAATTCTTATTGAGGAGTACTCTGATCCAATAATGAACAGAGTGGTCTCACTCACAAATGTTTGTTTTCTGTCCCTGTATTTCCGCACCTAACTAAACCACCAGATAATTCTTATTGAGGAGTACTCTGTTCCAATAATGAACAGAGTGGTCTCACTCTCAAATGTTTGTTTTCTTTCCCTGTATTTCCGCACCTAACTAAACCACCAGATAATTCTTATGAGGAGTACTCTGTTCCAATAATGAACAGAGTGGTCTCACTCTCAAATGTTTGTTTTCTTTCCCTGTATTTCCGCACCTAACTAAACCACCAGATAATTCTTATTGAGGAGTACTCTGTTCCAATAATGAACAGAGTGGTCTCACTCTCAAATGTTTGTTTTCTATCCCTGTATTTCCGCACCTAACTTAACCACCAGATAATTCTTATTGAGGAGTACTCTGTTCCAATAATGAACAGAGTGGTCTCACTCTCATATGTTTGTTTTCTTTCCCTGTATTTCCGCACCTAACTTAACCCCCAGATAATTCTTATTGAGGAGTACTCTGTTTCAATAATGAACAGAGTGGTCTCACTCACAAATGTTTGTTTTCTGTCCCTGTATTTCCGCACCTAACTAAACCACCAGATAATTCTTATTGAGGAGTACTCTGTTCCAATAATGAACAGAGTGGTCTCACTCTCAATTGTATGTATTCTGTAAATGTGTTTTCCCTGTATTACCGCACCTACACTAAACCACCAGATAATTCTTATTGAGGAGTACTCTGTTCTAATAATGAACAGTGTGGTCTCACTCTCAAATGTTTGTTTTCTTTCCCTGTATTTCCGCACCTAACTAAACCACCAGATAATTCTTATTGAGGAGTACTCTGTGCTAATAATGAACAGAGAAGTCTCACTCTCAATTGTTTGTATTCTGTAAATGTGTTTTCTCAGTATTTCCGCACCTAACTAAACCACCAGATAATTCTTATTGAGGAGTACTCTGTTCTAATAATGAACAGTGTGGTCTCACTCTTAATTGTTTGTTTTCTATAAATTCCGCTGTATTTTCGCACGGGAGGAAAGGAATTGAATTTGAGGGTAGTGATTCTGTGTTAGGACATGACTCCCCCTCTGTATTGGGGAAGTGAGCGGGAGTCAAGGCTCGCGTGGGCAGGGTCGCTTCCCTGAAGTAGACTTATTCCTGCTGGGGTCGCAAGAAGTATCTACCCGCTACCCGGAAATGCCAGAGCAGAAGTAACAGAAGAGGCAATTAACAGGAAGATATGAAATTAAATGGGCCTGCAGAGGATTGCAGAGGACATAGGCAGATCGTGATCGTGACATTGCAATCATTTTTCTGTTTCATATCACAATCAAAAAATCAAATAAATATTCCATGTTTGAATGAACGTAAATCATGTATAAAACATAAGAGAGAATAGCACATTAAGGAGACTGTGCTGAAGTATAGAAACTCAGAGATTGAACTATAGCTGTTCATAAATTCTTCGAGATAAAACAATGTAACATTATGGACACAATGAATATTTCACATGAGCAAGCTCTTGACGAAGGTTATGGAGTAATTGAGTGAGAAACTCGAATCTATAACTTTCCCAGTGTGTCACCAAATTTTCTGAAAATTTATGAAATGGAAAAGTTTATGCCAGATTTCCATACAGTATGCCTGCAGATATATATTCTGAAAATTTGACAGCGGGCATGTCTCAAATAAGTGATAAATTAGAGCTGACCCTTATGATGACACTTTTTAAGATATTTTATTCCATTTTAATGCACACTTTTTATATATATTTTTTAAGTTAGGGTTGATTCACTACTCTTCTAATGGCAAAATGGACAATACCTACTACAGGGTACATTTATATGTTGCAACTAAAAATTTGACTAGATGATGTAGAACCCAATGTGGCTTTTCAAATGTGATTTTGGGGGTCATATTTTAAGTAGCAATGTGTCATCCAATCGCCTTTAGCATCAAAACGAAATGCACTTTGCTAATTAAAATACTCATCTGACAGATTTCCAGCATCACCTAAACCTGCATCACCTCCGGAACATTCTGAAAGTGTTGCGAGTTAGAGGTTCTGTCTGTGAATAGAAGGCTGTACTTACAATGACGGCTAATATTAATTGATTAATTGAAACACTTCTTAGGTTCTAATTGTTCTCTCGCGGTTTCAAGATTACATGTTGTTGTAAATAAAGCCGTCCCATTCACCGATGCAGTTATCTTTTCATTTTATACATTAGAGATTCGCCAAGAACCCTATTATACTCATGTGAGACATACAACAAACCCCTAATATATTTATTCCATGTTTGAATGTTCTAATGTTAAGGAGAACTCTGTTCTAAAGTCGAACAGAGTGGGCACTTAGCCTTCGGATAATTCATTTTGAGTAATTAACTAACTGAAGAAGCCATTAAAGTAGTTTATGAAGTCTACTGTATTGCTAAGTGAGTGGTCTCACTCTTAAATGTTTGTTTTCTTTTCCTGTATTTCCTCACCTAACTAAATCACCAGATAATTCATATTGAGGAGTACTCTGTTAAAATAATTAACAGATTGGTCTCACTCCTAATTGTTTGTATTCTGTAAAAGTGTTTCCCAGTATTACCGCACCTACACTAAACCTGCAGATAATTTGTATCGAGGAGTACTCTGTTCCAATAATACTCTACAGAGTGGTCTCACTCTTAAATGTTTGTTTTGCATAAATGATTATTTCCCTGTATTTCCGCCCCTACACTTAACCCCTGGATAATTCGTATTAAGGACTACTCTGTTCTAATAATGAACAGAGTGGTCTCACTCTTAATTATTTGTTTTGCATGAATGTATCGCCGCACCTATACCTAACCCCCAGATAATTTGTATTGAGGAGTACTGTGTTCCAATAATGAACAGAGTGGTCTCACTCTTAAATGTTTGTTTTTTTTCCCTGTATTTCCGCACCTAACTAAACCACCAGATAATTCTTATTGAGGAGTACTCTGTTCTAACAATGAACAGAGTGGTCTCACTCTCAAATGTTTGTTTTCTTTCCCTGTATTTCCGCACCTAACTTAACCACCAGATAATTCTAATTGAGGAGTACTCTGTTTTAATAATGAACAGAGTGGTCTCACTCTCAAATGTTTGTTTTCTTTCCCTGTATTTCCGCACCTAACTATACCACCAGATAATTCTTATTGAGGAGTACTCTGTTAAAATAATGAACAGATTGGTCTCACTCCTAATTGTTTGTATTCTGTAAATGTGTTTTTCCCAGTATTACCGCACCTACACTTAACCTGCAGATAATTTGTATTGAGGAATAATGAACAGAGTGGTCTCAATCTAAAATGTTTGTTTTCTTTCCCTGTATTTCCGCACCTAACTAAACCACCAGATAATTCTAATTGAGGAGTACTCTGTTTTAATAATGAACAGAGTGGTCTCACTCTCAAATGTTGTGTTTCTTTCCCTGTATTTCCGCACCTAACTAAACCACCAGATAATTCTTATTGAGGAGTACTCTGTTAAAATAATGAACAGATTGGTCTCACTCCTAATTGTTTGTATTCTGTAAATGTGTTTTTCCCAGTATTACCGCACCTACACTTAACCTGCAGATAATTTATATCGAGGAGTACTCTGTTCTAATATTGAACAGAGTGGTCTCACTCTTAAATGTTTGTTTTCTTTCATTGTATTTCCACACCTAACTAAACCACCAGATAATTTGTATTGAGGAGTACTCTGTTCTAACAATGAACAGAGTGGTCTCACTCTCAATGTTTGTTTTCTTTCGCTGTATTTCCGCACCTAACTAAACCACCAGATAATTCTTATTGAGGAGTACTCTGTTAATATAATGAACAGATTGGTCTCGCTCCTAATTGTTTGTATTCTGTAAATGTGTTTTTCCCAGTATTACCGCACCTACACTAAACCTGCAGATAATTTGTATCTAGGAGTACTCTGTTCTAATATTGAACAGAGTGGTCTCACTCTTAAATGTTTGTTTTCTTTCCCTGTATTTCCGCACCTAACTAAACCACCAGATAATTCATATTGAGGAGTACTCTGTTAAAATAATGAACAGATTGGTCTCACTCCAAATTGTTTGTTTTCTGTAAATGTGTTTTTCCCAGAATTACCGCACCTACACTAAACCTGCAGATAATTTGTATCGAGGAGTACTCTGTTCTAATATTGAACAGAGTGGTCTCACTCTTAAATGTTTGTTTTCTTTCATTGTATTTCCACACCTAACTAAACCACCAGATAATTTGTATTGAGGAGTACTCTGTTCTAACAATGAACAGAGTGGTCTCACTCTCAAATGTTTGTTTTCTTTCCCTGTATTTCCGCACCTAACTAAACCACCAGATAATTCTAATTGAGGAGTACTCTGTTTTAATAATGAACAGAGTGGTCTCACTCTCAAATGTTTGTTTTCTTTCCCTGTATTTCCGCACCTAACTATATCACCAGATAATTCTTATTGAGGAGTATTCTGTTAAAATAATGAACAGATTGGTCTCACTCCAAATTGTTTGTATTCTGTAAATGTGTTTTTCCCAGTATTACCGCACCTACACTAAACCTGCAGATAATTTGTATTGAGGAGTACTCTGTTCTAATAATGAACAGAGTGGTCTCACTCTAAAATGTTTGTTTTCTTTCCCTGTATTTCCGCACCTAACTAAACCACCAGATAATTCTTATTGAGGAGTACTCTGTTAAAATAATGAACAGATTGGTCTCACTCTCAAATGTTTGTTTTCTTTCCCTGTATTTTCGCACCTAACTAAACCACTAGATAATTCTTATTGAGGAGTAGTCTTTAAAAATAATGAACAGATTGGTTTCACTCCTAATTGTTTGTTTTCTGTAAATGTGTTTTTCCCAGTATTACCGCACCTACACTAAACCTGCAGATAATTTGTATCGAGGAGTACTCTGTTCTAATATTGAACAGAGTGGTCTCACTCTTAAATGTTTGTTTTCTTTCCCTGTATTTCCGTACCTAACTAAACCACCAGATAATTTGTATTGAGGAGTACTCTGTTCTAACAATGAACAGAGTGGTCTCACTCTCAAATGTTTGTTTTCTTTCCCTGTATTTCCGCACCTAACTAAACCACCAGATAATTCTTATTGAGGAGTACTCTGTTAAAATAATGAACAGATTGGTCTCACTCCTAATTGTTTGAATACTGTAAATGTGTTCTTTCCAGTATTACCGTACCTACACTAAACCTGCAGATAATTTGTATTGAGGAGTACTCTGTTCTAATAATGAACAGAGTGGTCTCACTCTTAAATGTTTGTTTTCTTTCCCTGTATTTCCGCACCTAACTAAACCTCCAGATAATTTGTATTGAGGAGTACTCTGTTCTAACAATGAACAGAGTGGTCTCACTCTCAAATGTTTGTTTTCTTTCGCTGTATTTCCGCCCCTAACTAAACCACCAGATAATTCATATTGAGGAGTACTCTGTTAAAATAATGAACAGATTGGTCTCACTCCTAATTGTTTGAATACTGTAAATGTGTTCTTTCCAGTATTACCGTACCTACACTAAACCTGCAGATAATTTGTATCGAGGAGTACTCTGTTCTAATAATGAACAGAGAGGTCTCACTCTTAAATGTTTGTTTTCTTTCCCTGTATTTCCGCACCTAACTAAACCTCCAGATAATTTGTATTGAGGAGTACTCTGTTCTAACAATGAACAGAGTGGTCTCACTCTCAAATGTTTGTTTTCTTTCCCTGTATTTCCGCACCTAACTAAACCACCAGATAATTCTTATTGAGGAGTACTCTGTTAAAATAATGAACAGATTGGTCTCACTCTCAAATGTTTGTTTTCTTTCCCTGTATTTCCGCACCTAACTAAACCACTAGATAATTCTTATTGAGGAGTAGTCTTTAAAAATAATGAACAGATTGGTCTCACTCCTAATTGTTTGTATTCTGTAAATGTGTTCTTCCCAGTATTACCGTACCTACACCAAACCTGCAGATAATTTGTATTGAGGAGTACTCTGTTCTAACAATGAACAGAGTGGTCTCACTCTTAAATGTTTGTTTTCTTTCCCTGTATTTCCGCACCTAACTAAACCACCAGATAATTCTTATTGAGGAGTACTCTGTTCCAATAATGAACAGAGTGGTCTCACTCTTAATTGTTTGTATTCTGTGAATGTACATATGTATAAATGTATAAACGTTTGTATTCATTTCGAAAATTGAAATTTTCAAACATCTTATACAATTTTTGTTTCCCCCCAATAATTTTAAATATTTAACATGAGCAAGCTCTTAGGAATATTTCATAAGTGCGATTGGTACTGGCTAGTTTATTTTACTTTGACATTTTAGTGGAATAGGTTCCAGATTTAAAAAAACAAAACTTTGGCTGACATTGATGTTATTAACCAAACACAAGCCTTAAAGTACTTTAATAAGTTTTAAATCTCTTAATTATAATGAAGATATGTTTGGTGCTATTACTGTTATTATATACTATTTACCGAAAATATGTTTTCACTTTCACTTGAGTTTTTTGTTTTACAAGTGGGGACACTGTGCGCGGCCATTTTCATTCCGCCAGATGCTCTCTTTGCAGCTGATTGCTGTTGTGTGTTTATTATAAGAAACTCAACGCATTTAAGTTGCAAGAGAACGATGAATTCTCAAAATTTTGTGTATATTTGTGCGCCACATTCGATGCATTAACAACTAAATGATATTTTGGTTCAAGTCAGTTACGGGTTTCAAGTGCCTTTCTGAGTGTTCAAATGCAGATAACTAATAAGTTAATACATATATCTAAGTGTAATTACTTATATTAACTGCTATTAAACGGTTATGAGTAGTAAATGGTAAGTGAATAAAGTAGGTTAATAACCTCGGATGCATGTACGGAAAGATAAGTAGACAATGTAGGTTTAAATCGGTGTATGCATGGCATCGAGAAGTTTAACAAATTCTTAATTAGAGCAGGCATTGAAAGAATGAAATCATTTGTTGGCTCGATACAACTGCTGGTCCCAATTAATCCCAATTGTTGTACCACCATAACCAATGGTTACGGTGGTAAAACATGTAACGAGGTTTCAGAAACGCCGGAATATACAGAGTATGAATATGAATATCATTTTGATATTCAATATCAATTTTTACCATTTGAATATCATTTTTTGTCATCTCAAGTTGGAAGATTTGTTTGGTGGCTTGGTGATAATGCTTGTTTTTTTTTTAATCATCAAAACCCATCTACTTTTTTTAAAGTGTATTAATTATTAATTAGTTGTATTAATTAAATAAAGTATTTGCTTCACCAGTCACTCAAGATAAAAATTCTTGGCTTTTCGCTGCTGCTGATTAAGGTAAGTACACATGTAACGCTAGCCATTTATTAAAATTGAATACTTTATAGCTTTAGAAATATCTTTAAAGATCTTTTGTATACTTAAAAATAGGTTTAAAGCTTTAGAAAACGATATAAATAACACGATGAATAATGAATGAAATGAAAATGAGATTTTGGTGATCATATTTTAACGAGCAGCCATGAACAAACTGCCATTAGCATTAACGCTAAATGCATTTTGCAAGTTGCTCATTAAAATATTTGTCCGACAGATTTCCAGCATCACCTTAACCCGCATCACCTCTGGAATGCTCCAAAAGTGTTGCGAGTTAGAGGTTCTGTCTGTGAAACAAACGCTTGATTTACGATCGCAGACAATTTAATAACGAATGTAGAAATTTCAAATTGTTCACGGTTTCAAAATAGGATTGATCCGCAGCTGTAAATGAAACGTCCGCTTCACCGATGCTGTTATCTTTTTATTTTATACATGAGAGATTCGCCTAGAGCCCTATTATACTCATGTCCCCCCACCCCCCAACCCATCGTCGAGTGAAATTTAGTATATGAAGTATAGTTTTACTTGGAGTGTAGTTTTTTCGAAGATATAGCCTACCTAATATATGAGATAACGGACACCTACCTAATACATGAGATAACGGACACCTACCTAATACATGAGATAACGGACACCTACCTAACACATGAGATAAGTGTGCAGAATTTATGCACAGCGCAATAAAGGGATACCCCTAGCACATTGCGTTACAAGTAGAATTGAAAACGCATGGTACGGCGCCGACAATGTGGGAGCGCATTAATAGAACGGCAAACCTTAATGGTTTACAGTGCATCTCTTGTTGTGAGGAATAGCGCCGACAACACATAAAAATATGGCGCCTGTAAGAAAAACCCTGCTCACTTAAGCGATGCACTCAATTTAATACTAATAAAAGGAAGGTAAATGGCTGATTCACGGATTTCTAATGCAATACAATGCTGTGGCAATGCGAACAATTGGTGACGGGAATGTCTGCCGTACCAAGTCGGACATCGGCACATTGAGAAAACATTGCGAATGCTCCAATAAGGAGTGGCAATCATCTCTTCATCAGTAACTGAATTAATTTAAAAATTAAACTAAAATTAAGGAAGAACATAATTGGGTGATAAGGCTAATAAAAAATATCTAAACTGATAATGATCATATTAAATCGGTAAGAATTATAACATCGCTGTGGGTATTTATGGAAAAATGCCCATAGCCTTAGCTTTGCCACGACGTTGCGTTGCGCAAGATATCTATGAATCAGCCTTAAGAGGCCACCTAGCGCTCTTGCGGTCGAGCACTAGGAGGCCTCTTAAGCGGTAAGTAGAAGTCCGAGAAAATCATGCGGTTTTCACGAACTTCGACAAGCGGGGATGTCATCGAAAAACGTACTCACCCTTGAATCTTGCTTTAAAGTTGATTAGTGAAGATCCAGACACCTGACGTACCTCTTCGGTTCAAACCGGTGTGGAAAACCATCGTGGCACTCTCTTACCGAGAACATACCGCAGGAGACTGAACGAAATGCATGGCAAAGTCGAGAGTTGTGCCCTGGTGGTCTACCATAGGCAGCCGGCAACAATAATAAATTGCAATGAATCAACTGTTAGCGACGGGAATGTCTGCCGTACCAAGTCGGACATCGGCACGTCTTTGCGAATGCTCCGACAAGGAGTGGCAATGAAGAAAAGAAGAATGAACAAAATGATTGGGTGGTAATTAATTACGCAAGGCAAATAAAAAAAAAACTGTAAAAAAGTCTTACGCCATAAGCTGAGCTTGACGCTGAATGAGTGAGCCGAGATTAAATAATTTGCACAATTAGTTAATCTCAGTTTTTTAAACTCGAAAATGCCATCGCCTGGTTTAAAGAAAACATGAATGTGACAATGAAACCAGCAGAAGTGTGCATACAACTTTGAATCGGCTCTAATAATATAACCGCAGGTATATATCTGTACGATGATAGTGCTGGATACATGAAAGATTGATGCAAAATCGTCTCTTAAGTAATATTATCGGAGCTGCACATAGAAATAGTAATCCAGAAAATATTAATAAATTTCGAGAAAATGTAGCGTTATTCCTTGGAATTTGTTTGAAAATTAAAATGTTCGTTTTGTGGATTTAATAACTAATACTTTGAGATATTTTGACTAATATTTTGAAATTTCATTATTTACTATAATTTCTATTGGTTGAGTCAATTTAAAACAATGGAAATTTAATCAAAATTTAAAAATTGAACGAAAACAATAAGTTTTTCATGTAAAATGATAAATTGATTTTTTATATTGCAACTTTATACACACAATAATAATTTTATATTTCATATTGAAACTAAAAATGACAAAATTATTGAAAGTCGTACAGATATACCAACGATTATAATGTAATAATGTATGTTAATAAATTTCAAGCTTGTAATCAATTGAGAAATTATGTTTTGAACAATATTTGCAGTTATTTAAATTTATTATAAAAATGTAAAATTATCAGTTCACATGTTGAAAACAAATGTTTTTTTTAATATAATTTTAAGGTTAACCTAATTGTTAGTACATAAATATAAAAAAATATTTATAGCAAAAGAATTACTATGAAATAAATTTTAAAAAAAACATTTATAGCAAAAGAATTACTATGAGCAGTATTTTTTAGGACAAAATAAAATCACCTAAACTCAAAATGCGCTATTGTTAATTTTTGTTGTCACTTTTGTTTTCAACATGCAATTTGTTAACAGCTAGTAAAAAAATCAATTGATTAGTAAGTTAAGTTACTATTGTAAACATGCCTGAAATTTATTATCAAGTTAGTCAGTTGCTGCACCCACCTATTGTCCGCTAGCATACGGAATTAATAAATTCAGTCTCCCACGGTTTATTCTCTCACTAAACTTTACTTTAATTACATTGTAAACGGCACAGGCGCCAGAAGGTAATCTGGACGCACACACTTCCCGACATTTTAAAAAAACCTGGGAACAAAATCAAACCACGCACTGGTCACTAATTTACAAATTAAGCAACGCGTGTGCCCGACTCGGGAAGGTAATCCCAAAGTGCGAACACGCTTGCTGAAAGAAATTACACGATTAGTGAATGCAGGGTGACTCCGCACTCTCCGAAAACCGCCGGACCGCACAGAGCGCGCCAACCAGAGGAGAGCAGCCAGCAACGGGTAGGTAACTGGAATCGCCACCCCGAAACGGTAGTTCTGCTCAGGCTCCAGAAAGCACGTCCACCCGATCCGACGTAAAAAATGATTGGTGTAAACATAACGAAAAATTGGCAGGAAAAGTGCTAAATCACCCTGCATTGAGTAAAACAAAAAAAGGCCCCGGATCGGGATTCTGTAACTCTTAATGAGAGAAGTTAACTGTAACAGCCGATAACAAATGTTAACGGCACTAGTGTAAAATTTGGCAGATGAAAAATAACGGGAGCAGTTACTGGCAGCAACAGATGAACAGATGGTAGTTATTGGCAACCACAAGTCCCGATGATTACTATTGATATCTACAAACGACCAAACTTGGTACTAATAACTACCGGTACATGACATGATGGTTTTTAACGGGACTTATGATTGTCAATAACTACTGTTTGTTACTGATGATTACTGATGATGATGTTACTGATGATTACTCCTGTTAACCTCTTGCAAAATTTGCTGGTGACCGTTCAGATTTTACGTTATTAGTCACAAAGGAAACTATGTAACAAGTTACAGAATCCCGTGGGGTAGAAATACAGCTGGATTAAAAAAAAAAGGGAAATGTCAATAAAAATGACGTTCTTTTTCCACTTTTGTTATAGTTTGAAAATTATTTTAAGAAATAGGTTAGAATTATTTGACGGTATGTCAGTTTATAAATAAATTGGTTAAATTTGAACAAATTAAGAACTTTGCAACAAAATTTACGCTAGGAAAAATTTCGTTGCCTGTTTTTTTTTTAATTCAGCTGTACGTTAAGATCATGCAACGTGATTCTCGATAAGTGACGTTCCCCTGAAAAGCAGCAGAAAATTAGTTTTCAGTTTGCAATAAATTATTACGTTGATTTTTGGTTACTCGTATGAAAATTAACATAGTAATTATACACAGGAACACACAAAACCAGACACAGGTAAGCAAACGTTAAGTTACATTTAAGTGTAGACAAAAATGTAAAACATTGTAGATAAATTTAGGTAAGTCTAGCAAAAAGGTAATCATTAGGTTAAGTTATATCTAAGTAGCAATGAATGGAGACATTGCATAGAAGATGCCAGAAGATAATTTCTTTAAAGCACACTTCAGCAGAATGACAAATCTAAGTAAGTCTAGTAACGAATTAAGCAATAAGTTAAGTTATATTTAAGTAGCAATGAAGAAAGAAGAAATCGCCTGCCGTTTGAAGGGGCCCCCCTAAGTTGATGACAGCAAATCGCAAACTAGCAGTGAATTGGAAAAGTATCGACGTGCTCAACCATTGAATGCATATGTTACTCTGAAGGAGCTTCATTATGAAATCCTTCGCAACATTTATTTTCAGATTTATGATTTATTGATTAAAATACATTATATTACAACTACAATATTGCTTTTTTGTTCTTAGATACAAAATTGATCAAGTTTTAAGTCTCCAAAATTTTGAGAAAAAAATTAATTTCTGACATGTCTATAGGAACTTTTTTCACCATTTTGGTCCATACGTCTTGTTTGTGAAATTGGCTAAGCAATTCAGTTACACCCTGTATAGTATATGGGGTCTTTCCGCCTCCTGTATAGTAATATATTAGATTTGATAACTATACGTGACAAATAATCATGCTTTTGTGTCTTGTGTATTACACCGATGATAATTTTCATACAATACAGTACCAATTGTGCTCTAACTGATCGCAACTTGCATATAATATTTGCAACGTTATATAGTAACTTGGTAGTAACATTAGTGTTTCAAAATAGTCGGGTTGCGCCTGCATTTAAGTAAGGTAGGGAGTTAAGACTCTGACTAATCAATAGTAGTATTTAAACAATCATGAACTAATGATTAGCAGGAGTAATTACTCCTGCTAATGCTAAAGAGAAAATTTTGTTCTTAAAATCCCTATTTAAAAATTTTATTGTATTTTTATGGATTTATTTGCGGCCTAATGGAGTCTGGGGGAATCAATATTTCCGTTAAAATATTGAATCCCATCCGTGGAGCATCAGGTTTTCAGCCCATGTCCATTCGGTAACCATATAATAGTGTATGCAAGTTGCGGTCGGTATTATAGCATATCATCAGTACAATTCGCATAGTGAGTTACATGCTGAAAGTATAATCAAGATATTTGAATTTGGATGTAACATAAAAATGATTTCATAAATCTGCCCGATTATATATATATATAATCGATCTTTATTGGGCTATCGACCCCATATGGGGTTCTGCCCGATTATTTTTCCAATTTTACAATTAATTGGGAAACGGAATGTTGCACACTATGCGAATGATTGACGATATAGCCAATTTCAGCAATACCTCGCAGAGTCCAGAGTACCAATACAGTACGGTTTTAGATTTAAAAAAATGAATTTTTTACACTATTTTTATATATTATTTTTAATTTTTATTATGGATTTTTCCCTTAACTCAATCAAGTCTTCTATTGATTTATTTTTATATTGTTAGGTTAGTTTTGGTTATTTA
Source organism: Othius punctulatus (assembly GCA_951805005.1). Classification (NCBI taxonomy): domain Eukaryota; kingdom Metazoa; phylum Arthropoda; class Insecta; order Coleoptera; family Staphylinidae; genus Othius; species Othius punctulatus. Next base: position 4,108,197 of record OX638139.1, on the reverse strand, counting down.
GGTTAGGTTAGAAGATATGTCTTAATTTTTTGTTGGTGCTGTGTGTAGGTACACTTCCCCGATCAAACTAATCGGGAATATCGGTGAAACCTATTACCCAGACTGTGCGAGGTGGTGCTGTACTTAATATTAATTGAATATTATAGCTCTGTAGATGATTATAAATATTGAAAATAAATGTGATCGGCTGTTCAGCCATACCTTTAACCCACCTCCAGTACTGATTAAAATCAATTTGCCGTAGAAAAAAACGTTCCGTTTTTCCAAACGCTGTTAAAACCAGTTTGCAAAGCAGTTACAAAACGTACAAATTCAATTAATGAGTAGTGATTATTGAGCGTGTGGCGGATTATTTAACTGAGTAACTCTTTTGTGGTGGAAGCAGCAAACTTTTCTTCCTTCAAAGGCTTAACTTGGTAAATGTAACATTTATTGAAATAATCAAAACCCGAGTAACTTTGAAAACCAAGTGACTATATTCATTAGTGTACACGAAATATGCATGTAGTTTAGTGTACACGAAATATGCATGTAGTATAAAATAAATGAGTGATGAAAAGTTACTCAGTTTTTGATTATTGCAATAAATGTTACATTTACAAAGTTAATCCTTTGAAAGAAGAAAAACTTGCTGATGCCACCACAAATGATGTGTTATTAATAAACATGTTAGCGCTGTAGTTTATGCTGGTAATCCTTTGGCAGTCATTATTCTCATGCATTCGTGATACGTGTCCAATTAATAAAATAATTTAAAAAAAAAAAAAATTAATAAAATAGAAATTTTGAATATTGAAGGGATGTGATTTCTACTGATCTTTCCACTGATATTGCAGTAACAATGTAATAATTTAATAAATTAGAAATATTTAATATTGAAGGGATGTGATTTCTACAGGTATTGCTGTGGCGATGCATTGCCGATAATAGCAGCTGCGTTAATAATGGGCGCTGGTGAGGACCACACGGTGTAGATATGTAATACAATTTAAAGTCCTGAACGATTAAAATGAAATATCGTTGAAGTATCTAGATATTGACGCATTATTTTTTAAAACGAATAAGCGCCGAAAATACAACTTTTGCTTTACATGTTTGTACCACAGTAAATTACACTAAATTATGTTGTTAATACGACAGTTCAACTGGAAATAATGAAGACTAAATTGTAACCAAGCGTAAAAGAAGTTTCCAATTTAATTGAAATTACGTTAACTTATCGATTTATGTTGTCTCCTGTAGAATTGTTGTATTGTCGCTTATCCCCTTTAAAAAGAATGTGTCATGAGTAAAAAAGTTCATATAAACTTAATAATGTACCCCCCCCCCAGCCGAGCAGGGATCGGCAATTGTATGGCTGTTGAACGTTTGTAATGCGTCATGTAAATTTGATTTTTAAATTATTATTAATAATAATTTAAAGGCCTCGTTATTTTATTGAATATAAAATTACCAGAAATATTTTATTGTGTTACAGACACTTATGTGTTTACACTTGTCATACAAAAATACAGAGAATTAAGTATACATGAATATCTTTCTTATATATAATCAATCTTTATTGGGCTATCGACCCCATATGGGGTCTTTCCGCCTAGCATTATATCTCTTATTATTTAAGATAGAGATTCGGTTAAATGGGCAACGTTGTACAGTTTTGAGCGTTTCAACATATGCCAATGAGAAAGTTTACAAAATTTGAACCATTATGATGTTATTTTAAAAAAACTTTAAATTTATGATTTATTTTATTTGAAGTCAAATATTTTAAAAACTATATAAGTTTACTATTGAGTATACAGAAATGTTAAACATACTTAAAAGTGATATCAAAATAAAATTTAATATGGCGGTTTCCAAGGTACTTCTAGCATCTTTCTTATTTTAATTGGATAAAGCGTCTTTGATTTAAAATTAATACTATTAATATTTTCAGTAAAAATTTGATAAATGCAACTCAATGTAAAAAATTATATTTACATATAATATTAATAATAATGTATTAGAAACGGTTAATTCTACTCTGCGTTAAAATTTTATAATCCATTCGTTAAAAGCAACTTTTTTTGACAAAGAGAATCAGTCGTGTTGCATTTATCGAATTTTTACTGTATATTTTTTTGTTATCAGAGGGTAAAATGTCCGAACATATTTTTTAAACACCCTGTATATAGAAATTTAATTGAACTTAAAATTTAAACGAGAGAGAATCATGTAAACTATAGAACGCTTTATCTAACAAGCAATATTTTAATTCAATGTTGATTTATTGAAATTATCAAATTTAATGTTGAATATGTAATAATTACAATTTAATTCTCTAATTAATTATTAACGTACTATAAGTTATTTGCATATAATATTAATAATAATGTATTAGAAACGGATAATTCTACTCTGCGTTAAAATTTTATAATCCATTCGTTAAAAGCAACTATTTTTGACAGAGAATCAGTCGTGTTGCATGTATCGAATTTTTACTGTATATTTTTTTTATTATCAGTGGGTAAAATGTCCGAACATATTTTTTAAACACCCTGTATATAGAAATGTAATTGAACTTAAAATTTAAACGAGAGAGAATCTTGTAAACTATAGAACACTTTGTCTAACAACCAATATTTTAATTCAATGTTGATTTATTGAATTTATCAAATTTATTGTTGAATATGTAATAAGTAAAATTTAATTCTCTAGAATTAATTATTAAAGTACTATAAGTTATTTGCATATAATATTAATAATAATGTATTAGAAACGGTTAATTCTACTCTGCGTGAAAATTTTATAATCCATTCGTTAAAAGCAACTATTTTTGACAAAGAGAATCAGTCGTGTTGCATTTATCGAATTTTTACTGTATATTTTATTTATTATCAGTGGGCAAAATGTCCGAACATATTTTTTAAACACCCTGTATATAGAAATTTAATTGAACTTAAAATTTAAACGAGAGAGAATCATGTAAACTATAGAACGCTGGTTAGGTTAGTTTTGATTATTTAGGTTAGGTTAGATTACAACCAATATTTTAATTCAATGTTGATTTATTGAATTTATCAAATTTAATGTTAAATATGTAATAAGTAAAATTTGTTATTAATTAAAAAGTTATTTGCACATAATATTAATAATAAGGCGGAAAGACCCTATGGGGTCGATAGCCTAATAAAGATTGTTTATATATATTAATAATAATGTATTAGAAACAGTAAATTCTACTCTGCGTTAAAATTTTATAATCCATTCGTTAAAAGCAACTATTTTTGACTCAGGCCTGATGCATTTATCAGGCCTGTTGCATTTATCAAATTTTTACTGTATATTTTTTTATAAACAGCCTATAGAAATTTAATTGAACTTAAAATTTAAACGAGAGAGAATCATCTAAACTATAGAACGCTTATTATTTATTAAAGTACTATAAGTTATTCGTATATAAGATTATAAAGTAATGTATTAAGTTTATGTTTCAATTTTGCTCTGCGCCCTGATCGGACGGAAAGTTGGGCTGACCCCTACAACAGGCAACGACAACACCTGATCATGTGTGACCCTCTCCAGCGCACCCCACGCCGAAACTCGCCTGCTGCATAAGCCAACGCAGAGCGGGTCGACGAGTTTTGGTGCGCACCCCCCTCACAAATATGCATACAGGTTGCCAGGAAACGAGTTTGGAAGTACGAAAAACCAAAGACCTTTTTCACGAAACACATTTATTCAGTCTAAATGTACATTTCAATCGCCAGGCGATTATTCAGTAGAAACTGTTTCAGTAATGTTTCTACTGAAGATGATCGCCCAGCGTATCGTTTACATTGAATAAGTGTGTTGAATGAAATAAGTGTTTTTCTTATTTCTAGAAACCATTCACAAGCCCCAAGATACATAAGAGACACTTTAACGATAACAGAATGCACGCATGTAGAAAATCTTGGTTTTCAGAATAGTTGCCGTTGGTAATGTTGTGGTGTGGTTCGCTGCCCAGCGATTGAAATGTACGTTTACATTGAATAAGTGTGTTGAGTGAAACTGGTGTTTTGTTTATCTTATTTCTAGAAACCTTTCACAAGCCCCAAGATACTTAAGAGACACTTTAACGATAACAGAATGCACGCATGTAGAAAATCTTGGTTTTCAGAATAGTTGCCGTTGGTAATGCCGTGGTGTGGTTCGCCTGTGTGGTTGGTGTGTGTGTGTGTTCTGTGCATTTTCATGTTTTGTTCTCGTCTGTTCTGTGAATGTGCTGCCTGTTTAGTGCTCGTGTGTTCGGTAGCTTGTGGTATCCTGTTGGGTTAAAATGTGTTCAGAATTAATATATTGCGATTAAATAATTAATTCGTTCCAAAAATAAACACATCTTCTTGTGGTGTATTAAATTGTTGTGATTAAATCGGTTGTTGATTAAAAAAAAAGTACAGCAAAAGTATTGTGATTCAAACAAAAAAACAGAAACAAGTTGCTATGTTTTTACCACACAATTTTGTTAATGATATAGACATACAATAAAATAACAACCCGAGTTTCGACTTCTTACGGTCATTTTCTTTTCACTTAAAAATGACCGTAAGAAGTCGAAACTCGAATTATGTTATGGTACGACTATCTATCAATAAACATTTTGTGGTAAAAACATAGCAAGTTATTTCTCTGTTTTTTCGCCCAGCGATTGAAATGTACGTTTACATTGAATAAGTGTGTTGAGTGAAAAGGGCGTTTTGTTTTACTTATTTCTAGAAACCTTTCACAAGCCCTAAGATACATAAGAGACACTTTAACGATAATAGAATGCACGCATGTAGAAAATCTTGGTTTTCAGAATAGTTGCCGTTGGTAATGCTGTGGTGTGGTTCGCCTGTGTGGTTGGTGTGTGTGTGTGTTCTGTGCATTTTCATGTTGTGTGCTCGTCTGTTCTGTGAATGTGCTGCCTGTTTAGTACTCGTGTGTTCGGTAGCTTGTGGTATCCTGTTGGGTCAAAATGTGTTCAAAATTAATATATTGCGATTTAATAATTAATTCGTTCCAAAAATAAACACAGCTTCTTGTGGTGTATTAAATTGTTATGTGATTAAATCGGTTGCTGATTAAAACAAATGTACAGCAAAAGTATTGTGATTCAAATAAAGAAACAAAGAAAGAAAAAAAGTTGCTATGTTTTTACCACACATTTTTTTTAATGATATAGACATACAATAAAATAACAACCCGAGTTTCGACTTCTTACGGTCATTTTATTTTCACTAAAAAATGACCGTAAGAAGTCGAAACACCTAACACCTTAGGGTAGATAGGTTTTCGATTATATATATAAGAAGTCGAAACTCGAATTATGTTATTGTACGTTTATGGTAAATTGTAACATTTTGTGGCAATGTTTTACACCTAACACCTTAGGGTAGATAGGTTTTCGATTATATATATAAGAAGTCGAAACTCGAATTATGTTATTGTACGTTTGTGGTAAATTGTAACATTTTGTGGTAAAAACATAGCAAGTTGTTTCTCTGTTTTTTAATAGTGACGTACTAAAGGTCGAAACCATCCTGATAAAAAAACAAAGTGTTTTGGTGTACTATATGATTGAAAACTTTTTGTGTTTAAGACTGAAAAGCAGTTGTTTGTTGGTATTATAACGAGTATCAAGAAACAATTGTAAACATAACTATTAAGGCCCAGTTTTACAATCGTGGAAGATCCTTGTTCCTGGTACAATTACCTAGGATACAATTGTTGAAACAATTGTATCCTAGGTAATTGAACCAGGAACAAGGATGTTCCACGATTGTAAAACCGGCCCTAAGTGTGTTCATGTAGTACAAGATTGAAAAATGGTGTTGTGTTTGAGACAGAATAACTGTTATTTGTTGGTGTCGAGAGGATCAAGGAACGAGCGTAGCATCAACTTTTAACGTCCATATGGATTGTTTACCCTAGTAGCTACTAATGTTATTCAGAGTGATTTATCTTGCAGAAATGACATTCGGAGATGTACTTGATAACCTTCTTTTAGTATCTACCAAGGTTTAGTAGCTACTAAGTTCACTAGGCACATGGCTGTAAGTGTTTTGGTGAAGTATGTGATTGAAAAATGTTTTTAAAGCTGAGTAACAGTTGCTGGTGTTATTAGGTTTAGTAGCTACAGTTCACTAGGCATATGGCTGTAAGTGTTTTGGTGAAGTATGTGATTGAAAAATGTTTTTAAAGCCGAGTAACAGTTGCTGGTGTCATTATGAAGATCAAGAAACAAGTGCAACAATAACTAATCAACTGTGTGTGCAAATAGTTTAAATTTAGATGTGTAAAAATGCGTTTGTATGTGGAAACTAAAATAATTAATAATGGATGAAACTATAACTACAATAATTAACTTGTTGAGCTATTTGTGGGTTGTTATGTAGTGATGGAACGGCCAACTCGTTAAAATGTTTTTAAAGCTGAGTAACAGTTGCTGGTGTTATTATGAAGATCAAGAAACAAGTGCAACAATAACTAATCAACTGTGTGTACAAATAGTTTAAATTTAAATGTGTAAAAATGGGTTTGTATGTGTAAACTAAAATAATTAATAATGGGTGAAACTATAACTACAATAATTAACTTGTTGGGCTATTTGTGGGTTGTTATGTAGTGATGAAACGGCCAACTCGTTGAAATCCAAGTGTTGTTGTGGAATGTTTTTGGAGGTTAGAATGGTAGTGAATGAAATGTTTTTGGAGGTTAGAATGGTAGTGAATGAAGAGTCCAGTTGAGGGCGCCACCGACTTGCGCAGTTGACTTCTGCGCATTTTTACAGTTTGAATTTTTACCTTCCAACGGCTTTTAAGGGACGCCGAAAAATCGATTTTCAAATCGATTTTGGCGATCACTGGATTGTCGGGGGCGACTCGGATTTCGCAGAAACGCTTCGGGGGCCCTTCCTCTGTCGATCACGCTCGTCTACAGCATTTTGCACTTGGCCCGCTTGGCCGAAAAATCGCGGTTTATTTCGGTTTGACGCCTTCGCGGGGCTGCTAATGTTGAAAGGGTTGTAATTAAATTAAAATTCGCTAGTTTTAACTGGTTTTAACTGGTTTTTGAAAAAACTGACCGTGAACACGTCTGAAGAACTCGAGAACCAAGACGCTAATGAGAGCTCTGAAGTAGGGTAGTGCATGAATTTCTCGCTTGGGGTACCGTCTTAGCCAATCACAAGGGCGGATTACCAATAGCGCCTTATATGGGCATACGCACACGATTGGTCAAAATCGAACACGTGCACGTTACATCAGCGGCGCCAACACAGGGGGTAGTTTTACCCCCTTTTCAGGGCCCCATTTCTCAACATATACGAGGGGCACAGGCCTGGGGATGGAAGATCGCCATTAGTCTAGCGTTGTTTTAAATTAAATTCTATTACTTAACGCCGAATAACGCAATTGAGAAGAGTATTTTGCTGCCCCCATTCAAATTTCCTGCGCCACTGGCACCGAATGGCCATTTTGAACGAAATTAAATGAACAAATTTTCAGGATTATGCCGCGTTTTCAATGCCAGAATTGAGAGAAATAATGTCTAATTAAAACACCCATAAGCTCCAATCACGTTAATTCCCGCAATCCTTAATTTTGCCTGCAATTTATCAATCTCCAAATCTTATTACTGGCATTTTCAATGCCAGTATTGAGAGTAAATCATGTCTAATTGGAACACCCATAAACCCTATTAAGAGTACTTAATTCCTAATTGGAACACCCATAAGCCCTAAACACTCTAATTGCCACGTTAATTCCTGCAACCCTTTATTTTGCTTACATTTTATCCATCTCCAAATCTTAATACTGGCATTTTCAATGCCAGTATTGAGAGTAAATCATGTCTAATTCCAACACCCATAAACCCTATTAAGAGTACTTAATGTCTAATTGGAATACCTATAAGCCCTAATCACGTTAATTACCGCAGCCCTTTATTTCGTCTGTAATTTATACCAAATCTTATCCATTGATTACATGATAAACATATTATCATTTCCACCCTTTCATTCATCCTAACAATGGCCATTCAATTGCCAGTCAATCAAATCAGAGCCTAATTTCCAGTGGCTAGGGTCATTGACCCATAGACACCACATGTCTATGGTGATTCAATCCCCAGTTAACTCTAATCAGAGTCTAATTTCCAGTACCTAGGGCCATTCCTTGACCACACATGTGTGTTTATACGAATACCTATGGTGATTCAATCTCCAGTCAACTCTAATCAGAGCCCTATTTCCATGCCCAGGGTCATTGACCCCACATGTGTGAACATTGGAATTGGAATTATTCCTATTGGAATACCTCTGGTGATTCAATCTCCAGTTAACTCTAATCAGAGCCTAATTCCAAGTACTCACAATTGCCTGGCCAGGCATTTGCGTTTATTGGAATTACCCCCAGATTAGGAATAACTTGGGATTAAAGGCTGATTCAGTAATACATGAATGATAATGGATGGTGGTACTACCACTGATCACATGTGTTATTAATACTCGCCTTTCTGGTGGCAATTACATTGCCAAGATCACCCAATATGATTTCATGCTTTTCAGGATCCAATAGGATTTTTTTACTGTGAAGGAGACAACATTTCCCTCGAAACCACAACCCATCACGACATGCTTGAGTCGGACATATGTTTGAGGAGCTTACATGCATTGCGGACGAAAAGATTAAATGATAAGAAACAACCAGCAGCTACCCATGGTCATAACACTAGGGGCCGTCATAAGTTGGTCGTTCCGCTGAGAAGACTACACGCCACCGACTCGACATCGATAGGGCTAAAAATACTAAACCACCTACCAGATGAATGGATACACCTAAATGATGTTCATTTAAAAAAAACTTTTATTTCATATTTAAAATCAAAATCATTTTATTCAGTTGAAGAATTTTTTAAGGAAATTATAATCTGTAATAATTAGTCTTGCTACCACTTTCTATACACTTATATTTTGTGACCTCACGTACTATAACGTCTAATAAAGGATTTATTATTATTATTATTATTACATGATACAAAAGTTTAAGCTGCAACTTTAACTCATATGAGAAGCTATCCTGCACGATACACAAGCTTAAGCTGCAACTTTAATTCATATGAGAAGCTATCATGTAACGCCCAAACCAATTGAGAAGCATGTTGGGTTACGGCTCTTGACATTTAACCTATAATCGAGGGTTTCATTCGAGTCGATTGCAATATAATAAATGTTCTATTACACACCAAATGACAATTCTATAGGATACACTAAGAAATTGGCCATGATTTGACCTCACATTTAATCTTTAGATAGAAATATCCTTGAGCTGGAAATATATTTGAGCATGATGCAGGAGTTTAAGCTGCAACTTTAATTCATACGAGAAGCTAGCATATAACACTCCAAATCATTTGAAAAGCCCATTGGGTTACGGCTCTGGACATTAAGGTCCGGTCCATTCACCTCCAAGGAAAGTATCTGTTACTGTATCTGTAAATTATCTGTTACTTATGTAATGTAATCTGTTACTGTATCTGTAAATTATCTGTTACTTATGTAATGTAGTTAACACTACTTGATAGATTTGATCAGAGTTCTGTTTTCATAAATTCTGTCCCTATAGCATATAACACAGGCTCCAAATCATTTGAAAAGCCCATTGAGTTACGGCTCTGGACATTAAGGTCCGGTCCATTCACCTCCAAGTAAAGTATCTGTTACTTATGTAATGTAATCTGTTACTGCATCTGTAAATATCTGTTACTTATGTAATGTAATCTGTTACTGTATCTGTAAATTATCTGTTACTTATGTAATGTAGTTAACACTACTTGATAGATTTGATCAGAGTTCTGTTTTCATAAATTCTGTCCCTATAAAGTATCCTGCAAGTAGTTAATGACGACAGAAAATGTTCTCTACAGATTAGGATTGATGAAAAGACGAAACTCTGATAAAATCTATTAAATAAGGTTAAGTATAAAGTATTCTGTAGGTGGTTAATGGACAGAAAATGTTCGTTTCTGTCCTGTAACTGCTTGCAGGTAACCCCATTGGATTACGGCTCTGGACATTAAGGTCCGGTCCATTCACCTCCAAGTAAAGTATCTGTTACTTATGTAATGTAATCTGTTACTGTATCTGTAAATTATCTGTTACTATATCTGTAAATTATCTGTTACTTATGTAATTTAGTTAACACTACTTGATAGATTAATAATAATAATAATAAGTAATAATAGATAGATTTGATCAGAGTTCTGTTTTCGTAAATTCTGTCCCTATAAAGTATCCTGCAAGTAGTTAATGACGACAGAAAATGTTCTCTACAGATTAGAATTGATGAAAAGACGAAACTCTCATAAAATCTATTAAATATTATTCTGTAGGTAGTTAATGGACAGAAAATGTTAGTTTCTGTCCTGTAACTGCTTGCAGGATACTCTACAGAATAGATTTGACGAAAAGATGGAACTCTGATAAAATCTATCAAGTAGGGTTAAATATAATGTATCCTGTAAGTAGTTAGTGGACAGAAAATGTTCGTTTCTGTCCAGTAACTACTTGCAGGATACTCTTCAGAACAGAATTGATGAAAAGACGGAACTCTGATAAAATCTATCAAGTAGGATTGACTGTCACGCAAGTAACAGACACTTTATTTGGAGGTGAGCAGACCGGGCCTTAATTTATAGTAATAGGTATGATTCAAGTCTATTGCAATATAATAAACGTTCAATTACTCACTAAATGACGGTTACATAAGATACAGTAAGAAATTGAACATTCAATAGAAAATCCAAATACATTATACTTGATATTTAATTCGGACAAGTCTAATTGGTATATAATTAAAATTAAACAATAACATAAGTGCATCGGTAAACAAACATGATATACATAACATGCAATGTATAAAATAAACATAAAATCACAGAATCATGTGAGAAACCAGTTCTTATCGATTTTAGGATAGTCTATATAATTAAAATTAAACAGCAAAATAATTACATCATAAATAAACCTATGATATACATGGCATACAATGTATGTAATGTCTAATAGGTATATAATTAAAATTAAACAATAAAATAAGTGCACCAGTAAAAAATATATGATAAACATAACATGCAATGTATAAAATAAACATAAAATCAGAGAATCATGTGAGAAACCAGTTCTTATCGATTTTAGGATAGTCTATATAATTAAAATTAAACAGCAAAATAAGTACATGATAAAAAACCTATGATATATATGACATACAATGTATGTAATGTCTAATAGGTATATAATTAAAATTAAACAATAAAATAAGTAAATCATAAATAAACCTATGATATACATACATATAAAATGATATACATATACCTATGATATACATATATATAAAATGTATAGCAATTGTATTGTATTTTTCTCTCTAGGTTAGTATCAAACCTTTATTGATGTATTGTGAATTTTATTGTGAATGTTAATTGTGTCCACATTTTGTGTGTTCTAATTTGTATGACTTGTGTAAACTCTATGTAATAGCACATAAATAAATTATTCTATTCTATTCTATACATGACATACAATGTATAAAATAAACATACAATCACAGAATCATGTGAGAAACCAGTGCTTATTGATTTTAGGATAATCTATATAATTAAAATTAGACAATAAAATATGTACATCGGTAAAAGAACATATGATATACATGACATACAATGTATGTAATGTCTAATAAGTATATAATTAAAATTAAACACTTTTGTGCTCAGTAATGTTCCGTATTAACTTAAAATAATGTCGGGTGCTGCATTACTCCCATCACTATCAAATACTTTATCTTTGTAGTCCAAGGTATTGTTAATTCAATTCCCCATATATAGAATAGCAAACAAACCTAAAAAATATGGAAGTTTTAATTTGGCAGAAAATGCAGTCATGCTCATAAAAATCTAGTATTATACAAACATATTTATGTTGCTATATAAAATTGCTATCGCATCGAAATTGCTTGTAGATTTATGTGAGCATGACTAGATATATGTGTCGATAAAGTGGACTAATAATCTGTTCCACCTTAAAATACTGCTTTTATAAGTTGCATTTTTGATGCATAATTTTGTGCATGATCTACTCTTTAATCAAATTGTGTGGAATATTACAGAAGTTTATAGTTTATAGTGTATAAATGAAAATATCAATATCATACTTCCGGAGTAAACACATTTAGAGTATCGATAACTTGGTACTGCTGTTAATTATCGAATAATACCCAAATACTAAATCGAAAGGACTTAAGTCGCAGGTTCGTGGTGGCCATACAACAAATCCTCTTGCTTCCAATCATGTATGTGGAAATTGATTTTCTAGGAACTCCTAAACCTGTACTGCATACAGCATAAATGCACCGTCCTAATGGAAAGTAGAGTCAACTAGGCAATTTTCGAAAATACCAGGCAAACTGTAGTTTTGTAACTACAGTAGATTACAGTTGCATCGTAGATAACTTCCTCCATTAATATTACCATTGTTTAGTATCTGTTTCTGTTCGAAGCAAAATAAAGATTATTATTATTAATATTACCATCTATGAAAAATGGTCGATTAATTCGTCCTGACCAAATCCAGCCCAGACATTAGTGCCTGGAGATAAAACATATAATTCCATTAAAACATGCACATAACTTAATAACCCGTAAAATTATACAGATAAAATTATTGCCGGTTAAAATGAAATTTAGATTCATCGGTCCGTAAAATTTGATCTAAAAGATTAGAATTTTCTTCTTCCCTAGTAAAATCGCACTGAATATTATACTCCTCTGAATGGATCACCTTCATTGAGAGCATGTATCATTTGTGTATTTGTATCACCAGCAAGATTCTGATCCAATATCCTTTAAAATTAAAAAGCGGTTAACGAATGGCAGAGAAATTTCAAAGCTTCGAGACGGTTATCGTTAGGAAGAAGTCGGATCAATGTACCTTTCGCCTTTTACTAAATAAATGAGACATTCAATCGTTCCAGAGCATTCAAGTTTGGCATTTTACATGGAATAAACGTCACTGTCACTCAAAGTGCAGTGTTCCCAACAAAGTTGTAGGAGGGAAAAGTGGCTAGCTTTTCAAAACACCCTGTATATCCATTAATTTTTAATTATTTATTTATTTACATATTTACTTATTTAGACTTCTAGATTACTAATGCAACAGTAAGTACTACGATAATTTCTAATTGGGTGATTGCGAATGTAGCTGTATGTAATTCGTCACAATGCCATCTCTTTGTGGCTCGTGAACTTCTTATTGTGCAGAAATTTCGATATAACTAACTGCCACTTTCTATGTATTGAAAATTCGTATAAATTTTCCAACTTCATTAATAAGGGCGTTTAGTTTGAATATATCAATTTATCAGACATAATAACATTAAATGTATATCGGAAAGTGTTTAATCTTCTTTATTTGCGTTGATTAGCAAATGTTAATTCATTTATCCTAATTTTCGTTACTTAGAAACGTGTCATTAGTGGTAGCGAAAATTCAGCTATTTTTTTTAAATTTTGTTGTAGCAATGTGAAATTCTCAATTCATCTAGCTAACTAGATTAAATGGACGGTGGTTATTCTCGTAAATGCTCTAAAATACTAATTACTAGGATTTTGATTAATTCTGGACACGTTTTGTGCAATTACAAGCGGTTTAACAAGTACAACGAATGCCTTTGAATGTACATCCCCCTTCAAAGTTATGATGGCTGACTGACAGTGCACTTGTATATCAACAATTTTGCCTATTTTGAGTGACTGAGTGCATTAATTGGTAAGTTGTGGTCTCAAACAGCTCCATAGATCATCATATATGGAAAGGTATTTTTGGTCCTACACGAAATGTCACAAAATATATCCGAGAATGTAATTTCTATTGTTGACGTCCACCTTGCAGAATACCACACTTAAATTAGTTTCAAGGAATGTTAGAATCCTATTACTGAGAAGCTATTATTATTAATCGTACTACCCGTACTAATGTTACTACTTAGCCAAAGTTGTACGTAGGTAAAATTAAACGCAGATTACTTTGTTTATATCACTTGAGTTTATTAAATCGTGACTATAGTTTCGACACTTAGCGTGTCATTTTCGAACGTACAATAAATCATTGCTATAAACATCAAGACATTTATATCAAGTGATATAAACAAAGTAATCTGCGTTTAATTTTACCTATTTAACAATGTATCACAAAGTAGAGCCGTCAACAGTTACTCATCAAAGTTGTACGATCGTGGATCATCCTTGACCATGGTTCACTTACCTAGGATACATTTGTTAATACAGTGGTGTCCTTAGATCAAAGATAATTCACGATCGTACAGGCCATAATCCTGGGAATCCAGGGCCTGGGTCCTATAGTCTTAATAATTTCACTGTCTTTACTTATTCGGCCTAACACATTTTTGTTAGTAATTTTGTCCATCCATGAAATTTGTAGCATCCTATTACAACACCTTCAGATAAATACTTTATATTTTGCTATGTTCTTTCAGGTGCGTTACAAGGTAGCTCATCCGGGCTGTGTCCAGCGTCTATGCACCCAGTTAACGGACTACATATACGAGGCATGCCGAACTTATGGGAGTGCCCGCTCTGCTGCAAGCTGGGCAAGAACACGGACTACCAGCTAAGGCACTGCAGTGTGTGCCAGAAGTTACTGGAAATGTAATCCATTTGTTGATAGTTTGTGTCCTTTTAGAGCGAGTGTTGTATTAAATTTGGTGTTTGTGCAAAATCGTATGTTGATTAGTTGCTTCACCATAAATGTATACATATACCTTTGTATACATATACATATTTGAATGGCGGCACAATTGAATTGAAGTGATTACATAACAACAATCATTTAGGTACACCTTGTAGAGCTGATGAATGCTAGTAATTGGAAACGCAAACATTTTTTAATTGCTCTTTTAGTTTTCGAACCACAGCTGTTTCAAATTGAGGCTTTTGAGTGATTTCATGTAATTTAAAAATTGATTTGTTGCTCAACCGTTAATGCCATCGCTGTTTTCTTTGTGTACATGTAGAGCTGATGAATGCTAGTTATTGGAAATACAAATCATTTTTTTATTGCTTTTATAGTTTTCGAATCGCTGCTGTTTTAAATATAGGCTTTTGAGCGATTTCATATAATTTAAAAATTGATTTGTTGCTCAACCGTTAATGCCATCGCTGTTTTCTTTGTGTACATGTAGAGCTAATGAATGCTAGTAATTGGAAACGCAAACATTTTTTAATTGCTCTTTTAGTTTTCGAACCACAGCTGTCTCAAATGTAGGCTTTTGGTGATTTCATGTAATTTAAAAATTGATTTGTTGGTCAACCGTTAATGCCACCGCTGTTTTCTTTGTGTACATGTAGAGCTGATGAATGCTAGTTATTGGAAATACAAATAATTTTTTTATTGCTCTTATAGTTTTCGAATCACGGCTGTTTTAAATATAGGCTTTTGAGCGATTTCATGTAATTTAAAAATTGATTCGTTGCTTAACTGTTTACGTGATCTCTGCTTTGTTTGCATACATATAGAGCTGATGAATGCTAGTTATTGGAAATGCAAATCATTTGTTGATTGGGCTTATAGTTTTCGAACCACAGCTGTATTAAATTTAGGCTTTTGAGTGGTTTCATGTAATTTAAAAATTGATTTGTTGCTTAACCGTTAACGTGATCTCTGCTTTGTTTGCATACATATAGAGCTGATGAATGCTAGTTATTGGAAATGCAAATCATTTGTTGATTGGGCTTATAGTTTTCGAACCACAGCTGTATTAAATTTAGGCTTTTGAGTGATTTCATGTAATTTAAAAATTGATTTGTTGCTTAACCGTTAATGTCATCGCCGTTTTCCTTGTGTACATGTAGAACTTATGAATGCTAGTTATTGGAAATGCAATTCATTTGTTGATTGGGCTGATAGTTTTCGAATCACTGCTGTTTTAAATATAGGCTTTTCAGCGATTTCATGTAATTTAAAAATTGATTCGTTGCTTAACCGTTAACGTGATCTCTGCTTTGTTTGCATACATGTAGAACTGATGAATGCTAGTTATTGAAAATGCAAATCATTTGTTGATTGGGCTTATAGTTTTCAAACCACAGCTGTATTAAATTTAGGCTTTTGAGCAATATCATATAATTTAAAAATTGATTTGTTGCTGAACCGTTACTGGCATTGCTGGTTTCTTTGTTTTTTTTTTGAGCCAGAATACGGACAGCGCAGGCACGACTGTCGTCATCGAGATGAAGCAGAATAAAGAGCAGTAAGTTGGTTTGACGCAACCATTAATATCACCGCTGCTTTCTTTGTACACAAATATTAAACATTTTACACAAAGCTAATGTATATTTTTGTACATTGTATGCATATGTATATTGTATATTGTGTTCTAATATTCTGCGCTTGAGATTAAAATTGAGCGAAATATCACTGGCTTCTACAATTTATAAGGAAAGTTTCTGCATTCTTGTTCACAATATGAAAACTTGATAAATAATCTGCATTATATTAAATTTATATCAGTTTTTATAAATTAATACATTTGAAGCTTTTGAGGAGAGGTTTCCTTTATAAATAATAATTAAATAAGTAATAATAATAAGTCATAAGTAGTAATAAGTGATTGTTGTTATACTACCAATAAATACATATTTTATATGCATATTTTTATTCAATTTTGTGCACCTTTGTATCTAATACCATCTACAAATTCCATGAGTATCAAAGCTGGAAATGCTGGTAAAAAACTTAGAAAGTAACAACTATCTCATCAGTTGTCCGTATCGTCGCCTTGCAGGAGAAATTTCACATTTGGTATCTGGATGTTAAACATTTTACACAAAGCATATGTATATTTTTGTACATTGTATGCATATGTATATTGTATATTGTGTTCTAATATTCGGTGCTTGAGATTAATATTGAGCGACATATTACTGGCTTCTACAATTTATAAGGAAAGTTTCTGCATATTTGTTCACAATATGAAAACTTGATAAATGATCTGCATTATATTAAAATTATATCAGTTTGTATATCAGTTTTTATAAATTTATACATTTGAAGCTTTTGAGGCAAGGTTTCCTTTATAAATAATAATTAAATAAGTAATAAGTAGTAATAAGTGATTGTTATTATACTACCAATAAATACATATTTTATATGCATATTTTTATTCAATTTTGTTCACCTTTGTATCTAATACCTAATGAATCTAATGAAATTTGTAGATGGTATTAGATACAAAGAATACCATCTACAAATTTCATGAATATCAAAGCTGAAAATGCTGGTAAATAATTTAAAAAGTAACAACTATCTCATTCATCAGTTGTCCTTATTGTCGCCTTGCAGGAGAAATTTCACATTTGGTATCTGGATCATAGGAGTATAAGAAGAACAAGACGACAGAAATGAATGAAACAACAGAATGATCTTGTTATTAAGATTATTATTACAATTTAAGCTTAAAATTAAGAAAATATATTTAGTAGGTAAATAACAAATAATAATAACCAATAACTCGTCGCCTTGCAGGAGAAATTTCACATTTGGTATCTGGATCATAGGAGTATAAGAAGAACAAGATGACAGAAATAAATGAAACAACAGAATTATCTTATTATTAAGATTATTATTACAATTTAAGCTTAAAATTAAGAAAATATATTTAGTAGGTAAATAACAAATAATAATAACTAATAAATGATTGTATACCTATTAAATGTAACAACCTATTTGTTAGGTTTTATTATTTGTTATTTATTTATATAGCTGTAAGAGCTAAATAAACGTTATTATTATTATTAAACACCAGAAAGATTGCATCTTACAGTTCACATTCACATAACAGTTCGGTAGTATTCCTTTTAATTATTGTTAACTAAACATCTTGAAGTGTTCTGCACTCAGTTTGTATCATTTTTTTTTACTATTTCGTGAAATATTTCAAGGACCTTATGGAATTTCCGTGAAATTTGAAAATTTCCTATGGCAATCGATAGAGGGTCTTTATATAAGACTTTTCCCAAAACAATTTGATGCATATCATTCTAGTTTTTGCGAGGGAGGGAATTTAATACGCCATATTTCATTTCTTTTATAATTTTTTTCTCAATAACTAAAGATTAAAGATTTTGAAAATTTCCAATGGCAATCGATAGAGGGTCTTTATATGACTTTTCCCAAAACAGTTTGATGCATATCCTTCTAGTTTTTGCGAGGGAGGGAATTTAATATGCCATATTTCATTTCTTTTATAATTTTTTTCTCAATAACTAAAAATTGCACGGTAATGCGGTTTGCGTATTTGGAGTCAGCATTCATTAGTCTATCGTTTCCAACTTAAAATTTGGCTGCATTACTGTAAGTTTGTGTGAAATGGGGACGAAGTTTCGATTAGTTGTATATGTTGAAAACTGGTGTATATTTGGTGGCCTATTCACGTTGAAATAGTGAAATAGAAAAATCAGCAATTTTGGTACATATGTGTATATTTGGTTGCCTGGTCGCTGTAAAATGCTATAAACCAACAATTTAGGTACAAATAAAATAAGATAACTATCTGATTGCACATAATAACGGATTTGTCAAGTTTATTTCAGCATCTTTATAAGCATATTGTTTTACATATTAAGTTTGGTCGCGTTTTGTAAACAATTGACGCTCAAAAACATTGCCAATAGTTGTCAAGATGGACATGTTTTGTGTTTGTTTTGTCGTTGAATAATTTCGACAGTTTCAGTGGTTATTAAGATGGGAATAGCTTTATTTTTGCCTTTTCTGAAGATTTAGGTGAGTGGCAATTTTATAGCGTTTCGGTTGTACGTGTAAAATTTGAATTTGGCGCCCATATGCGCGTTATCCTTGCGTTTGCCCTTGTGGACCCCGTTTAGCGTTGTTATGAATTCAATATGGCGATAATTAGTGTTGTGTCCGCTAACAAAAATATACCAATAAATCGCCAATAACGTACAATTATTAGCTGTGCTGGTGTCGGAGGCAGACTGGGTACACGCGCGACAATTTGGCATGACATGGGAGAGTGTGGCCGCCCCAAGTTCTGAGGTGTTACAATAATACAGCGTGTTTCCATTAATTCATTAGTAAATTGTCTAAAATCGCACGGAATCGTTTCCAGTGCGAGAACGACTGGCAGACTTCGTGATATTGCAGGTTTGTATATGCACAGCCCGTATTTGCCTTCCCCCGTGCGGGATTCTCCCGTAATTTAGGTTATTCTCACCCGAATACTTGACGTTTGTTTATGCTTACTCAAGCCAAACATTTGTCAAGAGTTTGACGTTTTCCACGGCAGGATTTTTTGATCTCTATTGGGAGTCTCGGGACCCCCAGTAAGCCACGGTACATTTCTTGCCTCAGGGCGACCCTCTTCACGAATTTACTGCTTATGTGCAGATTTCTTTATCGGTTTGAGGTAACCACCACCACCGACAATAAAAAATAAATAATCTTCACTCGTGCCCTCAAATTAGCAAAGAAAACATGCACACACAAGCAAATAAGCATCGTACAAATATTGCAATCGTCGTTTTAATAATATTGTAACCGCTTCCATCGCTGGGCTAAGTTTAATTGCCTCTCCGTGAAAACTGCTTCAAAATACATGTTAATAGCAACGTAATGATCATCATGCACTAGATTTTTTAAGAGAAGCACTCGCAGCAGTTTCAGTAGAGAAGTCGCGGGTCATAAAGATGAAACCACAGAAAAGCTGTTTTGTGGAAATAACATCATTTTCAAGTACAACTACCTCATTAATGACAAAACTTGCAATTATGAAACATTTTCAAAGAATAATAAAATTGATAGTCATGTCAGATCTATAAATTTTTAAACTATGCAAGCAATCAATGAATACATTATTTTTGGGATTTGCTTTATTAGTCGGCATCCTTTACGGCAATTGTGTTCTAAATTTTAATCTGCGACCGTCAACGTTAGAAATAATCCAAATTTCTCAGTTTCTCAGCATAAAATCCTTTTTGTAAATAACTGATAGTTTTTTAAAAACATCCGCCAGTTGTAATTTGATTAAAAAAATTGTCGGCTGTCACCATTTTTGAAAAATACCTTCTAATTTTATACATACTTTAACCTCCAAAAAACGTATATTAACTGGAATCCATCACTTATCTTAAGTTTAACCCTAGCGTGTAATAATACCATGGTTTAATGATATAATTACAAAATCTGGTATGTATTGATGAGTCACTGGATGTAATGTATCCAGCATTCACATATTATAGGTTAATGTTGGTAAACACAATTAACTTCTTATCTTTGCAAAACTTAATCTCGCACTATTTAAGAATATCATTCGTAATGACTAATATTATCTTAATAGCTAGATCAGTTTTCTTTATTACCTGGTTTGGAATAGTGTTGTTTCCATATAAACTTACATAATTGTCGGTCAAGGACGCGGGCGTTAAATAGTAGGGCCTGTATAAAAACGTTTTAATTGAATTCCGGCACATTTGAAGTTTATACCGTCGGTATCGCTACTTGTGTACGACTCTGACAATAATATTTTACTAGTGGGATTCTTATGTCAACTCTCGCTTATAGTTGCCGAGAATCTGTACTTCAGCTGTACTATTTTCACTTGCACTGCAACGATATTGTGAATTCTGAGGTTGTAAAATTTTTTCACATTTGAAGTTTATACCATCGGTATCACTACTTGTGTACGACTCTGGCAATCATATTTTACCAGTGGGATTCTTATGTCAGCTCTCGCTAATACTTACGGAGAATCTGTACTCCGGCTGTATTATTTTCATTTGCACTGCAAAGATTTTATTATTGTGAATTCTGAGGTTGTTAATTTTTTTTCACATTTGAAGTATATACCATCGGTATCACTACTTATGTACGACTCTGACAATCATATTTTACCAGTGGGATTCTTATGTCAACTCTCGCTAATAGTTGCTGAGAATCTGTACTCCGGCTGTACTATTTTCATTTGCACTGCAACGATATTGTGAATTCTGAGGTTGTAATTTTTTTTCCACATTTGAAGTATATACCATCGGTATCACTACTTATGTACAACTCTGACAATCATATTTTACCAGTGGGATTCTTATGTCAGCTCTCGCTAATACTTACGGAGAATCTGTACTCCGGCTGTATTATTTTCATTTGCACTGCAACGATATTATTATTGTGAATTCTGAGGTTGTAAATTTTTTTCCACATTTGAAGTATATACCATCGGTATCACTACTTATGTACGACTCTGACAATCATATTTTACCAGTGGGATTTTTATGTCAGCTCTCGCTAATACTTACGGAGAATCTGTACTCCGGCTGTATTATTTTCATTTGCACTGCAACGATATTGTGAATTCTGAGGTTGTAAATTTTTTTCCACATTTGAAGTATATACCATCGGTATCACTACTTATGTACAACTCTGACAATCATATTTTACCAGTGGGATTCTTATGTCAGCTCTCGCTAATACTTACGGAGAATCTGTACTCCGGCTGTACTATTTTCATTTGCACTGCAACGATATTATTGTGAATTCTGAGGTTGTAAATTTTTTTCCACATTTGATGTTTATACCATCGGTATCACTACTTGTGTACGACTCTGACAATCATATTTTACCAGTGGGATTCTTATGTCAGCTCTCGCTAATACTTACGGAGAATCTGTACTCCGGCTGTACTATTTTCATTTGCACTGCAACGATATTATTGTGAATTCTGAGGTTGTAAATTTTTTTCCACATTTGAAGTTTATACCATCGGTATCACTACTTGTGTACGACTCTGACAATCATATTTTACCAGTGGGATTCTTATGTCAGCTCTCGCTAATACTTACGGAGAATTTGTACTCCGGCTGTATTATTTTCATTTGCACTGCAACGATATTATTATTGTGAATTCTGAGGTTGTAAATTTTTTTCCACATTTGAAGTATATACCATCGGTATCACTACTTATGTACGACTCTGACAATCATATTTTACCAGTGGGATTCTTATGTCAGCTATCGCTAATACTTGAGGAGAATCTGTACTCCGGCTGTATTATTTTCATTTGCACTGCAACGATATTATTGTGAATTCTGAGGTTGTACATTTTTTTTCTCAATTGAAGTTTATACCATCGGTATCACTACTTGTGTACGACTCTGGCAATAATATTTTACTAGTGGGATTCTCATGTCAGCTCTCGCTAATACTTACGGAGAATCTGTAGTCCGGCTGAATTATTTTCATTTGCACTGCAACGATATTATTATTGTGAATTCTGAGGTTGTAATTTTTTTTTACCAACTGGCAAATGCGGTTGCTAATTAGAGTTGGTCGGTTGTTCTGCACATCTCTATAGAATTTCAGAATGTCTTGTAACACAAGTTTTCTCTGCAACTTTTGTTCATGACAAAATATGGATTCTAATGGGTGTTATCATGTGTTTTGGATATTTCTGTTATCCGATCGTAAGTAATGGCAACAAACCTCTACTGACCCATGGTGTAGGTTCTCAAACTCGGCGGATTCTCACTCGAAATTTATCCCATTTGGTAAATTGACCAGAAAAATTTTGAAACTGTACAATGACAAGTTAAGATTAATGAAGTTTTTCAAACACTTCTCGAGTCTGTTATTTGTGTGAAGTATAAAACCGATA
This sequence comes from Othius punctulatus, assembly GCA_951805005.1. Classification (NCBI taxonomy): domain Eukaryota; kingdom Metazoa; phylum Arthropoda; class Insecta; order Coleoptera; family Staphylinidae; genus Othius; species Othius punctulatus. The sequence goes on along the minus strand of OX638139.1, from coordinate 4,085,461 downwards.
TTTATACAATGACAAGTTAAGATTAATGAAGTTTTTCAAACACTTCTCGAGTCTGTTATTTGTGTGAAGTATAAAACCGATATTTAAAAGACATCTCCCATCTGTAGCAACTGTCACTTCTGATAAATTGCGACAACTGTCAATTACGATTAATTGTGAAAAATGTAACTTTTAAATAGTTCTTATAGTAATTCTTATTTTAAATTGTAACACTTTTATAAATCGTAATTCATACATACTCATATTTCACCGCCGATATGCTATTGATTGATGGTATGCAATTGATGTAGCGGTAAATCTTATGAAGACTTTTACTTTCAAAGATTTTATTTATTTTTCTTTAAAAGTACAATTAAATCTTCATAAGATTTACGTATTTCATAAGATGTAGCGGTAAATCTTATGAAGACTTTTACTTTTAAAGATTTTATTTAATTTTCTTTAAAAGTACAATGAAATCTTCATAAGATTTACGTATTTCATAAGATGTAGCGGTAAACCTTATGAAGACTTTTACTTTTGAAGAATTTATTTATTTTTCTTTAAAAGTACAATTAAATCTTCATAAGATTTACGTATTTCATAAGATGTAGCGGTAAATCTTATGAAGAGTTTTACTTTTAAAGAATTTATTTATTTTTCTTACAAGTACAATTAAATCTTCATAAGATTTACCGCTACATTCAATTGCATACAATCAATCAATAGCACGTTGGTGGTGAAATATGAGTATGTACGAATTACGATTTTTAAAGTGATACAATTTAAAATTCATATGTAAGTCAAGGTCATGCATTATCGGTTGACTATTAATTTTGATAATTTTCACTTTTATGCAGTGGCGGTTCCTCCTATTGGTTACAGGTTTGCGCAAACTGCGAAATAAGAAGATCACAATAGTTCAGGTGTCCACGTAACACATAATTATACTACCGTATACTATAGTTACTCGTGCTCGCTCTGTGAACTCGATAGTCAGGAGCTGTCACTGCTATTTTCAAATATTAAGTTTTATAAATCGAGTTTTCGCACCAATTTTATTTTGTAATCGAAATCTATTTGGCGTATTCATGCATGAATTAATTTATTACCTATGTTATTTGATTGAGATAAGAGAGTGGTCGTAACGTTGTGTCTCTTTTGCAGTCGGTATGTGGGACACATTGAACCGGTCAATATAAATCCTACTCAACGATGACGGACACAAGGAGGCGGGTGAAGCTATACGCGTTGAACGCCGACAGACAGTGGGATGACAGGGGCACGGGGCACGTGTCGTCGGCGTATGTCGACCGCCTGAAGGGCATATCGCTGCTGGTGAGGGCAGAGAGTGATGGGTCGCTGCTGCTGGAGTCGAAGATCCAGCCGGACACCGCCTACCAGAAGCAGCAGGACACGCTGATCGTGTGGTCGGAGGGGGACAACTTCGACCTGGCGCTGAGCTTCCAGGAGAAGGCCGGGTGCGACGAGATCTGGGAGAAGATCTGCCAAGTGCAGGGCAAGGACCCGTCGGTGGAGATAACGCAGGACATCGTCGAGGAGTCCGAGGATGAGAGGTTCGACGACATGTCGGACTCGGCTCCGCCCATCGAGCTGCCCAGCTGCGAGCTGAGCCGGCTGGAGGACATCAGCGAGCTCATCAGCAACTGCCTCAGCTCTCCGATGAGGAAGGAGAAGCTGGCGGCGGCTATCGAGAGTGAAGGGTATATCCGCAAGCTGCTGAACTTGTTTCATATGTGCGAAGATTTGGAAAATTATGAGGGTTTGCATCACTTGTATGACATTTTCAAGAATATTTTTCTATTGAACAAGAATGCTCTATTCGAAGTTATGTTTAGTGACGATGTAATATTCGATGTGGTGGGTTGCTTGGAGTACGATCCGTCTTGTATAACTCGTAAGAAGCACCGGGAGTATCTGAAGCAGCAAGCGAAATTCCGAGAGGCCATACCCATCAAGAACACCGAGCTCCTCTCCAAAATCCACCAAACTTTTCGTGTGCAGTACATACAAGATGTGGTCCTGCCGACTCCGTCTGTGTTTGAGGACAACATGCTCTCAACCCTGAGCAGCTTCATATTCTTCAACAAGGTGGAGATCGTCTCGTTGGTCCAGGAGGACGAGAAATTCCTAACGGAATTGTTCGCCATGCTCACAGACGTCAGCACGCCCGACTCTAAGAGGAGGGATCTTGTTCTGTTCCTCAAAGAATTTTGCAACTACTCGCAGAACCTGCAGCCGCAAGCCAAGGAGACGTTCTACAAAACCCTCACGAACCTAGGAATCCTATCGGCCCTTGAAATCACACTGGCCATGGAAGACCAAAAGACAAAGACTGCTTCCATAGATATTCTCACCTACATTGTCGAATATTCACCATCTTTCGTTAGAGAATACACATTACAACAAGCCAATAACACTGACGAGGTACATATTAACTAATTAGATTTATTACCCATACTCATTCTGCGCCTTCTGTAGTCATGGCATGATTTTTTAATATTAAATATCTGGGGGCAAAGTTTTTTTTTTGCAGTCCTACTGAAAATAATTATAGAATCAAGCCGCTGTTAACAGTAGACACAAATATTAATATAGACTGATCATGTTTCGTGAGTACCTTCTAATTTTGTTTCTTATTTCTGCAGGACCAAATTTTACTTAACATAGTCATAGAGCAGATGATCTGTGACACGGATCCTGAACTTGGGGGCGCCGTACAACTCATGGGCGTCCTCAGGATTCTGCTAGATCCAGAGAACATGCTCGCACAAGTCAACAAATCTGAAAAAACTGACTTTCTCAATTTCTTTTACAAGCACAGTGTACAGATACTTATAGGTGAGAACATTATAATACAAATCTACCATAAGTCATTTACAATAAATGAAAAGAAAAACCTTTCAAACTCTAAATATTCTATTAAACATTAATTTTCTTATCACTCAATGGGGTGTATTGCATACCAAAAAACGGTAACAGTCAAGTGTACGTTATTTAACCGCATCACTCTCAAATATCAAATGCTATCATGTTAAAATTGCATTTGACATTTCAATGAACACATAACGAACCCGTTGCTATTATCGTTTTTTAATATGTAATACACCTGACTATGTCTTTAAAATTTTAATTTGCAATTTAAGATTCTGACAATTTGTTTTAGTTCTTTATCGTTACTTTTATTAATGTGTATGTGATGTGGTCGTAGAAAAATATATGTAAATAAAATAGCATAATCAATGTATGTTGTGAATAATGCCCTTCAAATGAGAATAGATTTTCTATGTTCAGCACCTTTGCTGGAGAACACGGCGCATGGAGAGCCCCAGAAGGAGGACTACCAGACGGTCCAGCTGCTCGGGCTCATACTCGAGCTCCTCTCGTTCTGCGTGGAGCACCACACGTACCACATCAAGAACTGCATACTGAACAAGGACCTCCTGCGGAGAATACTGGTCCTGATGAAGTCAACGCACAAGTTCCTGGTGCTGTGCGCTCTCCGCTTCATGCGGAAGCTGATCGCGCTTAAGGACGAGTTCTACAATCGGTACATAATTAAGGGGAACCTGTTCGCGCCCGTGGTGGACGCCTTCGTCAGGAACAACGGCCGGTACAACCTGCTCGACTCGGCCATCATCGAGATGTTCGAGTTCATCAAGCTGGAGGACATAAAGACTCTGTGCTCGCACGTGGTGGAGAACTACGGGAAGAGTCTGGACGACATCTGCTATGTTCAGACCTTCAAGTCGCTGAAGTCCCGGTACGATCAGCACCAGGACAAGCTTAAGGATCGCGAGAGGAACGCTCTGGAAGGGTAAGTTTTAACATCGTAAGTAAATTGTTGGAACTAATACAATTAGAATCAAATATAATCATGAAACACTTAGCACTGATACTCTTAGCACCTGTCTTTTCATCCTCTGCCAAAGTAATGAATACTCATTTCAGTGAATGAGTTGTAACAGTCTAAAATTTTCCGAAGATTGCGCATATGATACACGAAAAATTAGGAATTCATAGGAAGGTACGGTCCATCCTTTTTGTATGCAAATTTATCAGGCAAATAGCCAGGTATTTGTTGAATTGGCACCCTTTAAAACATTTTTGAAGTGTTTATTGATTGGGACAAAATATTTTCTAGTTTGAAATTAAATATTTAGTCCTGCACTAGCACTGAACAACAGCAGAATAAAAACCAATAAAAGCTTCTGAATTTCGTTGCTCACTCTATATCTCCATGTAATTATTTGTTACAGAGTCCCCTCTATTCTACGCAATAGTAGATACAGGAGGGATCAACGCCAGATGGACGAAGAGGAGGAGATGTGGTTCAATGAGGATGACGATTTCGATGATAACGAGGCGATTGTGCCGGCTGCGACGACGGACATCCTCTCGAAAAAGCTGGACACCGACCTGGAGAGCATAGGGAAGATAATTGAGAAGAAGGTGGAGGCAAACGGCCCCAAGATGAACAACAACTCATCGCAGAAGTCGACGGTCCTGAACAATAACGCAAACAGTGGCACGCCGCCGCCTAGTCCCGCGCCAGTGGAAAACAAGTCTGCCTTATTCAAAAGAGTATGTGCTGTGCGTCACGGCTCGGCATCGCTTTATTAACATGTACTTGGTGTTGTTGCAGAGTCTTGTGGATTATGAGGGCGGCGATTCAGACGAAGAAGACGACGATAGCACCGAGGTGACGAAAAGGCCCCGACTGTCATAGTATCCGTTACATCCGGCGGCACAGGTAAGTTCACTACAAACTCAAGTGTCGCGGACTTCAGAGTGATCTCATAGTGCGATATGAACGGTCAATTACAACCAGTGCTAAGCCACAGTACAGTTTGCAAAAGGGGGAATATGTGATAATTAAAAGAGAGAATATACAAATTACCAGCAATCATTAGTCGGAGCAGGCACACAACAGAAAATGCTTTAAGTAGACTACAAATATCGGAAAAGAGAGTTTGTGTTGTGTGCGCAGTTGTGGTGCGTGTTATTTGCCATTGTTAAGTTTTGGAACTTTGTATGTACTTAAAACTGGCAAATAATGACCTTCGGGCTGACTGTCGAAATAGCACATTACCTTACACTGAAATTGTGAGAATAATTTCCATCTTGCAGTAAAGAATATATTTATTATTTCTGTGTACATGCTCGCGATTTCATTGAGAACCATTTGTTACTGCAAGATAAAGCATTTTTCCGCCTCTCTAGTAGAATACCGAGTGGAATGTATGCAGTAAGTCTAGTAAAAAGTACCATTAGAGAGTGAGATTATATTTTATTTTGCCGATTATATTAAATGAAAATTACTGTAAAATATTGATTGACACTTGCTACATATTTGTCCAGCTGTAAATTACCTCATTAATTGGGATTTTACTCCAGAGGCCGATTTTAATTACCATTATAATTAATGAATGATTTATGGATTATGAATGCTTCATAATTTTAATGTGAAGTTCTGAAGAACTTATGTGAATTTACTTATAGGCTAAGTATTTAGGTAGACTAGAAGATAGTATCATTATATCTTAAAAAGTGCGTGTAGTGTCAATGAAGTGCTTAGATTGTGGAAATGAATACTTCGTACTGTTAAGTTCGTTCAAATTTTACTAGTGTGATAAAAATCACGTTTGTTGATTAATTGCAAAAATGATTTAATTATTTATTTAAAGTATTTGTTTTACTTTTAATTGGAACTATTAGCAGTATGAAGTAAGAAAATATAGACTAAACAATTTTATTCTTACCTTTTATTTTGTATTAAATGTGATGAATAAATTGTGTTATAAAATAACTCCATTATGTCCTATTTTTATTACTTTTTTCTTTTTCAGTTTATGTTGGAATTGTAATTGTTTGAATATCTGGAATTGTAAAATCATATAGAGGTATACAGAAAATTTCATAACATTTATAAATTGTACATAATCAATTAATTTTCGTTCGTTTACGCATTCGAATATCCTCTCTGGACATTTCGTGTTATTCAGGCTGCAACTGGAGATTTTATACAACAGGCACTGACCACACATGGCCACAATCGAATGCATAAGCGAACTCTGTTTTATTTGGTAAAATTTATACAAATGTAGATTTTGTATCCACACCCGTGCAATTGTATATTTTTTACTGGGATGCATTATTTATTAACAATAATTTAAAATATGGCAGCCTAGTTATATTTTTTATACACTTCATCGTTTAAAAAAGAAGCAGAACGTTTATATAAACATATATAAAGGCCATGTCTCTATTCGACTTGTTTCTTTTCCTTTATAGAAAAAAATTAATGTTTTTAACAAAATGTAAAATAAAATTGTACTCGTTATATTTAGGTAATAAATATAAAATTTAAACAGTGTCATATTTTATTCAATCATCAACAACTCCCACAATACACGAGTTTTTCGCTTGCTCTCAATTCAATCAAACAGAATCCATCCTTTTCCTCTTCTTCCGGGTCTGTCTCTTTGCCGACACCTTCCTTTTCAAATCAACGGCTTCCTCGTTCGATATCGTAGTCTTCAGCAACGTGAGCGCCTCCTTATATTGCTCAACCAACGGCTCCAACTGCTCCTCATCTATTTTAATTTCCTGTAAATTTGTCTTCGAGCCGTGCTGCAATAGCACTTGGAATTTCGGAAACTGAGTTTTATGCACCAGAGTGACGGCAAGGCCTTCTTCTCCGGCCCTCGCCGTCCTGCCGACACGATGAATGTACGTCTTCAAATGATTAGGAGCGCTGTATGAAATCACGCATTTAACTCCTGCCAAATCAATGCCTCTAGCTAATGCATCAGTACACACCAATCTAAAATGAAGTACAATAAAATTCACAATCTCAGCAAATATTAATTTAACAAAACAATTATATTTCATCACTTATAGTAAATATGATACCCCGGTAGTAATGAAACTTGAATTGTTTTATTACATATTAAATAACAAAGTTTTAAGAAAGATTACAACGGAAAATACATACATATCAATATCTCCCTTCTCGAAATTTTCAATCAAACTATTCCTCAACTTCGGGTCCAAGTTGGAGCCAATCTCTTCAATTTTCCTTTCGTCCTTAAACAAAGACTTTAGAAGCACTTTTAACCGATGCGTGCTTTCCAAAGAATATGTGAAAACCATAGTTTTTGTAAGTTTTTCCGATTTTAAATACTCGTAGAGCACGAGTGGTTTTAAATCCACCGAGCAGATTATGTACTTCTCAGTTAATTCTTTGGGCGTAGTGTACTTGCCGATGAAATGATCTGAAATCGAGACAGACGAGGCTTCGTCCCCGCCGCCTTCAACAATCGACGTGAACAGCTTGGGCTGGAAAAGCCCCAGCTTCTGTAGTTTTTCAGGATCCTGCGAGAGGGTTGCCGAAAATAATAGTTTCTGTGGAGGCCTGTGGGAGTTTAGCATGTTCAAGTTTAACATTCTGTTCCCGCTGCTTACGACACCTGTAAAATGCAAGTTGCGTCAGTGAGTCAAAGAAGTTCAGTCTTTTTACCATCGTTATAAATATGCTTTTCCAGATGGTACAGCCAATCGTTTTGGATGGTATCGAGCACGCGATCGGCTTCATCAATAACGAGGAACTCCAAGAACTCGAGTGTAAATCCGGGGGTTTGTTTTAAGTGGTCCACAAGCCTGCCAGCTGTGCACACAAGCACATCAACTTGGCATAAGTAACCGAACGCTGCATCTACAAAAATAACAGGTGAAAGTGGAATAAATTGAATCATTTAAAATCGTATTCTTGAAGTGGAATTAATGCTACTTCAAAACCATATATTTATTTCTACTCGTCTAAATGTATAAAGCCCAGACTAATTATTTTGTCTCGAATTAGTGTTAGTTCCAGTTCGAGAATAAGGATATAATATTTTTAGATTGTACACATAGTTTCCAATGTACCTTTAGCTACCAAACGGTCTTGCTCTTGCTGGAACGGATTTTTGCCGGTTATCAGACACACCTTAATATTTGTTCCGGCTGCAAACTTTCGGAACTCCTTAAAAACCTGCAGCGCCAGGCCCTGAGTCGGCAGTATGACCAGGGCACGTATCTGCTTGGCGGTGTGGCATTCGAGCGCCTGTATTATGGGCAACACAAAAGCCAAAGTCTTCCCGCTTCCTGTGGGCGCAGAAACGCAGATGTCATTGGGCTGCAAGCAATTCCTGATTCTGTTGCTGTTCAGGAGCCAAGGGATGACCTGCGCTTGAACTGGGAAGAAGTACTTCACGCCGCTTTCTTTCAGCTTGGTGCGCAGGCCTTTGCTCAGCAGCTTAACGGACGAGACTTTGGTTTTCAGGTTCTGCAGGTCCACGGAGATTACAATTGGATTCGACAGCCATTTCGGCAATACTCTTTTCACCTAAAAATAACATAATTTAAACTAATTTTACTTATTATTATTATACGTGTGGAGATTCATCCTGATTGATTAAGTTTGTAGATAAATCAGATTGAGAAAAAAATCTTCAACATGTCGCTTCTGTCCAGGAACTACTTTCAGAAACTTTACAGGACAGAATTAATGAAAAGTCGTAAGCTTTTTATGTAAGCTTAACGGTCACATAAGTAACAGACACTTTACTTGGAGGTAAATAGACCGGGCCTTAATTGATTGTTATTTTTTGTTCCCTTATAAAAGTTGTATGACTACTTTGTTATCGGAATCTATTTGCTGATTAAATAAACGATATTACCTTCGCTCTCTTTTTAAAATCCTCGCCACCTAAAATAGTAAAACCATCGACGGCCTTTATCACGTCGGTCCGTGAAGGATCCCGTTTATCCTTTGTAGGCCCCGGTACTTCTTCAGACGGTACTTCTACAATATTCTCATCTATGATCCCCGGAAACGATTCCGGCACTTTCACTATCTTTGCCTTGGCTTGCTTGCGCTTGAAACGTTCTTCGGTCACGTTTGCTACCATCTTCCAGCGCTTGACTTTCTTTTCCTTGAGGCGCTCCTTCTGCCGCTGGCGGTAAATCTGGTTCTTCTCCACCCTCTTGAACATCTTAGCGAGATGCGCCTTCTCGTCGACCGTTTGTTCGGCAGCATAGTGTCTATGAAGAAAACCAAGAGCAATCAAGAGTTTTGTGTTGATTTCACACAGATTAAAAGAAACGTGATTGGGAGATAATTAAAGGCATATTACAAAAGGGCAAAATATTTCACTTGCTTGGGAATACTATTGGCTAAATTGGGTGTTTTGTGTCGGTAAGAAATCACCTTTAGAGTCAAGATGGGATGTTAATCGGGTTCATAAATATTAATGATTAATCTGAATAAAAACTGCTGATAAGTATGCATATTTAATACAATAACTAATTTAATTGATTTATTGCAATAGAATAACTTATTACCTGTTGACTACGAATAAATCCATCTTAATCTGTTTATTTTCCTTTGATTATTCGTAGGTTATATTTAGACACGTGAGAGACTTTGGGACATTTGTGTAAGTAATGTTGGCATTCCTGGTACATTCGTGCAAGTTCGGTACAACATGTGAAGATAAGACCTTCGGCTTAATGTATAAAAATTAATTTGTCACATAATGAAAGTTGATAGCCTATTTAATATATCATACCATATATCAATAACAAATCCAGTTTAACATCAATAACAATATATTTATGTAAAATTGTAAATGCCACAAAACAGACATAAAAGAAAAATGTACGAATATAACCGATGTTTTGTCCTTCATTGGTTGAACGATGCTACCATAGAAGAAACAAGATGCCAACTCACCAATACAAAAAATAACTGATGCACATCTGATCGAATAATAATCAAGTGCCTTGGTTTGATGACAACAATTTGCAATTTTAATTTAATTTACTGCAAGGTACATTATAGAAAATTGCCATGAAATGTATAAATCCCTCTCACAATCTCTAACATACCAGAGTTGAATAAATTCCTGTTACAATCATTAATATACAAAAGAGATAATAAAATTCTCTCACAATAATTAATATTGTTGATCAAAGAGACTCTTCAGTAGTAGTTTGAACATTTATTCAATATAGCCTTTGTACAATTATTTATTAGGTTGATGTAGTTATGATATTGTTATATGAATGATATAATACATATATGGAATAAGCTATCACTTTCGTCTTTCAGCCCAAAGAGAGACTCTTCAGTTAATGAAAAATTGAGAAAAGTATTAAGATTTAACTGTCTAAACCGAAGATGATAGCTAAGAGGTTGAAATTTTTTAAGTTGAATTCAGCTCTTAATTATCTTTATTTTGCTATCGCACCAATATTATTGTAACGAATCAATAAGGATTATTAAAGTCATATATGTATGCCTCGATTTGCACATTATTTTACAAATTGGGTGGGATGCCAGAATTTAACTACTAATTTTCTGTATTTTTGTTTTGTAAGCCGGGATTATTTATTCATAATTTACAGATGAACACATCAACGTATAATGAGATTTTATCTGAAATCAAGGATCACCGAGGTTTGACTATCAACTGCATTAAACACCTGAAAGTCACTTTTCCCAAGTAAGAGTTTTGTTTCACTTCTAATATCGCTCATAAATTGGTATGTAAATGATGCAGTTGTTAAAATGGGGTTCTCATAGGTACGATAAGAACTTAGATGAGTTAGATATGTCGCTGTAATAATCTATTGGCTATACTCAATTTCTTTGAATATGATCATAACAATTTGTATTCAAAATACGACAAACTGTATATCTAAATTATTTATAGATTCATTTACAATCTGTATCATTTCCAGGATCAGGCAAGATACGTTATGGAGCATCTTATCGCTAGAATACCAGAAGCTGATGAAGCAGAACTTTATAAAATCGGACTCTTTTATCGATAGATGCTTCAATCTGTATAAAAGCGCGCTTGAGAATAAGGAGCCCAGCGGTATAATCTTGCGGATCTCCGAAAACGAGAATATATCGCCATGTTTAATCGCCAAATTAATTCTTGCAAAGTTTATGGAAGAAACTGATTATGTAGAGGATGATAACAATACTTATTTGAGCCAGGCTAACAAGTTTATAAGAGATACGACATTGATTTCGGATCCTGATTTGGCATACGAGGTTTTCTTGGTAAAAACAATTTCGGTCCTTCAGTCTCCGATTAGCTTTAACCCAATTTAACAACATCTGTTGCATTAGGAAATACACTGCTCAAATGAATGATCTCATATTAAAAAATTAATATATGTATTAAACATTTTTATAATTGTATTTACACATAATCATTATTAATGATGAATATTCGATAATTCGTTGAGTAGTGCAGCTTAATAGTGCTTGTCTTTACCAGCTGGTTTCACTATCTTTGGTATTTGTGATACTGATTTATTTTTAGTGCACGATTTATGATGACCATTACAGCCCAATAGTCGAAAGCATAAAAAGGTACTCACAGATATCAGAAAAAAATTATAAATGGTTTTAACATGCTATCACTTCCAGTTCTGTAGGTCAGCAGTATGAAATTCAGTTGTGTAGACAAGTGCACGATTTAAAACTCCCATTCCGAGATGAAGATTACCTGAGGAAGTTCGGCTATGACAAGACGCCAGACGTTAAACTGGAGATTCCGATTGCCGTCGACGGCTTTATTATACATTGGATTGAGAGTAAAGCTTTGTTTGGCGACGTTGATGTACATCGGGAATATATAAGGAATCAGTATTCTAGTTATTGGAATAGGTAATATAATTTTTATTTGGCTAACTCTCTGGTTTTTCTACTAATTTAATACACTTAATTATATACATTATTTCTAATTATATCAATAAATTGTGGAGAGAAAAACGATTTCGCTTGCACAAAACATGTTCAATGGAGCCTTCATTCAGGCCCTTTTCTGCCACCGGAAGTTAAATGAACCATAACAAAACCATTCACTGGAGGCAATGTTTTATTTGTTGAAAAATTGTAACGCCCATAATTAATTTTATTTACTCTGTTTTTCTCTTTGTTTTAGATTCGGACCTGGCTTGGTTATATATTGGTTCGGATTCATAGAAACTATTGTTTCCCCAACGGACAAAAGGTTTATTCTAAGAGACCACATGCCAAATAATATTGTGACGATTATTCCGGGGGAATAATTATTTATACCAAGTGTTCTCTTTTACATATAATCATGATTTATTTAAGTCATACTACAAAACAAGTATTATAAATGTACCGTACATATAAATATAGCTATTAATAATTTTTTATCATTTCTTTGAGCCCTTTACTCTAGTTTTAATGGACGATATAGAGTCTCAGAAGTAAAATCAAAAGCGCTTACTATTGGATATAGAGATATGATAAAAATAACAGAGTGCATTGTACTAAAGGCAAATGCGTGCAATTGTTACAACACCTGCACACATGATTATTGTATTATCAGTTGTACTGAAAACTCGCAAGATGCAAAAATATATCGTTTCCTTAATAAATAGTAGAGCAGAACATTTTTCTGTTGTGGTACGGAAATATTAATGAATTTCACTCTTATACAACTTAATGTTAGTGCTTAAAGTCTTTATTTCCTTGTATTTCGTCATTCTTAAGCTGTTTTACAGTAAAGAGTTCATGTTATGAAAAACCTGGTTACAGTTTAACGTTTCAAGATAATTAATTGCACATTTAATATCAATAACTGATACAATGCTCAATCTCCACCAAAGTAATTATCAGTTAAAATTAACCGAGTTAATCCAAATACTTTAATTCATGGGGCACGTTTTTAACTTGGTATAGCATTATTTTTACTCAACAATACTGTGCAAATTTTGATATATAGCGTAATTAAATATTCGCTAAAAACTAGGCAACCAAATGTACATTTTGCAAAACAAAAGTCGACAAATTGTACATTTGGTTGCCTAGATTTAGGAGAACTTTTAATTGCGTTATAAATCAATATCTGCACAGTATTTGTGACTAAAAATAATACAATAAGCATTAAAAAATGCGGCCTCTTCGCTCCAGGACATTGGTTTATCAAATGATTGCAGTTGAAATCATAGGTATAAAGTTCACTAGTTTCTGCGCTGGCATCGCCCTCCGCTTGAAATCGTAGGCAACCAAATTGACATATATGAGTCTATTTGGTTGTCTACCTTATTATTATTTAACCTTAAAATTTGCCTTAAAACAGATAATTTGTTCAAATTAAAGTACTAAAAGACTTTGTTTTACAACTATTACTGCTAATAATGTACTAATAGGGATAATAAATGCTTTGAGAATGTGACCAAATATATTTTTGATTTATTATCTTCAATCATGTGTGGAATCATTTGCTTTTTAAAGCACTCGGATGATGAAGACAACATATTTGATATTTTGGTAAAACTTATTTTTCATCAAATAAAGTCTCTGTGTTTGCATTTCTTAGTTACGCTTCGCACTCTCAGGCTGATTTACTTTTTCTTCCTACTCTTGGAGACATGTGCCAGTCTCTTTGGCCGTTTAATTGGCATTCAAACGTTCGACTGTTAATACTTTAATTTTCAGTTTGATCAATTCACACACAATGTTACTCGCCGTGGCCCCGACTCCATTGGCAAGTGCAAGCAGCGACATGGAACGTATACAGTCACCTTTACAGCGAGCGTCTTATGGCTGCAAGGGTCACAAATAACAAGGCAGCCCGTGGAAACAGATAAGTCTGTTTTCATCTACAACGGGGATATTTTTGACCCGAAACCGTCGGAAGATGGAAATGGAGACACAAAACGGTTTTTACAGTACTTAGAGGAGTCTGATAATTTAGTGGCTGATTTAGAGTTAATTTGCGGACCGTACGCTTTCATGTATTTGGATAAGGAGGCGTGCAAATTGTATTTCGCCCGTGATCGGTATGGAAGGCGCAGTTTGCTGATTGGGAGGCACGGTGGCAGCATTTTAATATCGAGTGTTGGCGTTAAAAACGGTTGTGATTTTATTGAGCTCCCCCCGATTGGCCTGTACGTGCTCGATTTGGTTTCTGGCGGCTTAGGAATCATGCCGTGGGCGTGCAAACATGAAAATTATACTATTAAATTGAAAGAAGTAATAGCATGCTTAAATACTGATATTGAAACAATAGCTGCGAGTAATTATTGCTCGTTAAGTAGGGATTATAAAGAGCCCACGGAAGACGATTTGAAATTGTACTGTGAAATCGAAAGTTTGGATGCAATTTCTGCTTTTAACACCATATTAAGAGATAATGAATTTCTCGGACGGGTAAACGAGTTATTAGTTCTCTTGGAAAAATCTGTGCATCTTCGCGTATTGGCAAAGCCAAAATACTGTAATGATTGCATTACTGCGAAACTGAACTGCACTCATAGTAAGGTGGGCATCTTATTTTCCGGCGGTTTAGATTGTACCGTCCTTGCATTATTAGCGGATAAATTTGTAGATAAAAGTAGCCAAATAGATCTTATGAATGTGGCATTTGAGAGCCCTGCCAATTTCGACACACCAGACCGGATATCCGGCCGTTCATCTCTCCAAGAACTCCGACACATATGCCCTACACGCAAGTGGAACTTCTTGGAAATTAATGTCACAAATGAGGAGCTAAACAAGCGACGCGATTCCCATATAAAGCACCTCATTTACCCTCTGAACACCGTCCTGGACGACAGCCTCGGCTGCGCCTTGTGGTTCGCGAGCCGCTGCCTGTGTGAGGCGTACGAGTCGCAATGCAGGGTGGGACGGTTTCATTTGCAATTTGATTGTCGCTATATTGGTTTTTGATTTGCAGGTGCTTCTTGTGGGGATGGGAGCCGACGAGCTTTTTGGGGGGTACACGAGACATCGGACTGCTCTTCGGCGGCAAGGTTGGCGGGGCCTGCATGACGGCTTGAAGGAGGAATGGCAGAATATTTCGCACAGAAATTTGGCCAGAGATGACCGGGTCGTTTCCGATCACGGGAGACAGCTGAGGACGCCTTATTTAGACGAGAATGTAGTCAAATATGTTCAAGGGCTTAATGTGTGGGAAAGGTGAGTAGTTGGGAGGTGTTACTGCGATGATAGTTGGTTAATTGTCTTATCAAAGATAAAGCATTGCTGACGAAGGAATTGTAATTTTTCATTTACAGTCTAAATGTAGCAACTATTGCTATATATTGCGACTCGTGATTCTCCTTTAGGTTAGTTATAATATTATAGGAATGTGTGGTAAATGTAAAGTAAATAATGTTGATGAAAGTTTTTCAATAATTATAGGGGGTTATTAAAGCCAGATTAATAATATAATTAATTAGGGTATTATTATTTTGTACTTACTGGTAGAGTTATTTTTATTTTATTATTTATTTATTTTATTTGCCTGACTAGTTTCAGTTTTTAACAAATTATCATCTTGATCTTATTTCTATCATAAATATTTGTAATATTTAATTAAGCTTAATAATTAATTAAATTAAAGTAAAAAATAAATATCCTACATTTCTAATTATAATAACTATAAAATCTACAAAATGACGAATGACGAATGATGCAATTGTAATCGAAATTGCAGTTTTAGTAAACGTAAAAATAAAACTGACATAAAAATTAGTGAAATGTTTGTTTCTATTCTTTGTAAAGTAAATAGGTCAGAATATACTTTTATACTTGTGTATCTTTGCAGGACTTGCCCTTCGGATAGTCTTCCACAAGGTCTCGGAGATAAGATATTGCTTAGAAGTCTTGGCTATAAATTGGGCTTGAGGAATGCTGCAATGTTGAAAAAGAGGGCTTTGCAGTTTGGTTCCCGGATTGCGGACAAAAAGGAGAAAGCACATGAAGTGTCTCCTAGGCTGTGATGAAGATGTACTGTATTGATTTCTTTTATCAGAAGAATGAACGACATTGAAGATTAATATTTCAGGATCATTTTAAGACTTGTCAATTGAGAAGATGTGTACAGTGATAATAAATGCTATTTGTTTTGTTATTATTTTAAACTTGGATGTTTTTGTTACAAATTAATGTTGATTTGCAATAAATTGATCTTAAAATTAAGTGCCGCAAAAAAGAATCGCATCGCATGAAGTACTTATGAATGAAATTACATTGAAGATTAATATTTCATGATCATTTGAACACTTGTCAATTGAGGAGAATGTGTACAGTGATAATAAATGCTATTTGTTCTGTTATTATTTTAAACTTTGACGTTTTTGTTTCATGATGAATGTTTATTTGCAATAAATTGAACTTAAAATTAAGTGCCGCATAAAAGAATCGCATCGTAAGAAGTACTTAACTGGTATCACTAAGTATATATTAATAATGTAATTTTTACTTTGTAGGTATCACAGTTTATTTTAAAAAAGTGACTATAGTTTCGACTGAACAGTCGGGCATTTTCAAAAATTTAATGTATTAATTTATAACTGTATTAGAATAAACGGTGATACCTACAAATGTGTTAATAAACTTATCACTAAGTATTTTTACACATAGTGTAATTGGGTAGCCAAGGAATCCTAAATACAATGTAAGTGCAAAAGTTAATAATTCAAACATGATTTATATATATATATAGAATGCAACTTAATTCTATATCTTTTGATATGATACTTAAAAAATGGAAAATTAGTGTAATATATTTGAGCGCTATAGGCAACTCAATGTGCATCAATGTATGTCATGCGTATGAAAGCCTATGAAATATAGGAACTAAAATCACATAGTCTGCATTATAATGCATTTCAGGCAATTATCATCCCAATTAATTGATCAAAATGATATAAAGGATGATAGATTTGACGAACAATTGGAGCCAACATGTAATTCAATAATTAAAATTACGAATTTACACGAAAAAACACAAGAGGCTTTCTACTGCAATCACATTGCTCATAAATCATTCCAATAAAAGTAACAATTAAAGCTATAATTTTGATAATAAACAAATAAAATAAGGAGTAGTTCCTTTAGAAGATATCTTGAAATTTCTAAAGGCAAAAAATTTAATTAGATGTGAATTTCTTTAAAATTATCTTACATCTTATCTTACATAATAAATTGTAATGCCTTTTTATATACTATCATATGCACTATTTTCCGGGTGCATATTGGTACTATTATTGGTGCATTGTTTATTTTGTGCCTCTGAAAATCATCATCTATACATTAATTTTGATCAGTTCAGGAATGTTATCACGAAACATAAATCAGATCAATTTTAAGTATCTTATTTGGAACTGATGAACTATAAGTAATCTAATCAAATCTGAAATCGAATCAGTTAAATGGGGCCACATATTTTATGTACTGCGATTCCAATAAGTTAGAAGTAACCAGAATAATAATAAATAATATATAAGATGAGTAAAACATAATCAGTAAATATACAGCCAAGGAGGGTGGATTTTCAAATCCTATATACAATGTAAGTGCAAAACTTAAGAATTCAAACATGATTTATATATAGAATACAACATACTTCTATATCTTTTGATATGATACTTAAAAAATGGAAAATTAGTGTAATATATTTGAGCGCTATAGGCAACTCAATGTGCATCGATGTATGTCATGCGTATGATAGCCTATGAAATATAGGAACTAAAATCACATAGTCTGCATTATAATACATTTCAGGCAATTATCATCCCAATTAATTGATCAAAATGATATAAAGGATGATAGATTTGACGAACAATTGGAGCCAACATGTAATTCAATCATTAAAATTACGAATTCCCACGAAACAATACAAGAGGCTTTCTACTGCAATCACATTGCTCATAAATCATTCCAATAAAAGTAACAATTAAAGCTATAATTTTCATAACAAACCAATAAAATAAGGAGTAGTTCCTTTAGAAGATATCTTGAAATTTCTAAAGGCCAAAAATTTCATTTGATGTGAATTTCTTTAAAATGTTCTTACATCTTATCTGACATAACAAATTGTAATGCCTTTTTATATACTATCATATGCACTATTTTCCGGGTACATATTGGTACTATTATTGGTGCATTGTTTGCTTTGTGCCTCTGAAAATCATCATCTATACATTAATTTTGATCAGTTCAGGAATGTTATATTAATAATGTTATATTCAGTTCACGAAATATAAATCAAATCTATTTTAAGTATCTTATTTGGAACTTATAAACTATAAGTTATCTAATCAAATCTGAAATCGAATCAGTTAAATGGGGCCACATATTTTATGTACTGCGATTTAAATAAGTAAGAAATAACCAGAATAATAATAAATAATATATAAGATAAGTAAAACATAATCAGTAAATATACAGCCAAGGAGGTTGGATTTTCAAATCCTATATACAATGTAAGTGCAAAACTTAAGAATTCAAACATGATTTATATATAGAATACAACTTACTTCTATATCTTTTGATATGATACTTAAAAAATGAAAAATTAGTGTAATATATTTGAGCGCTATAGGCAACTCAATGTGCATCAATGTAAGCCATGCGTATGAAAGCCTATGAAATATAGGAACTAAAATCTCTCATAGTCTGCATTATAATGCATTTCAGGCAATTATCATCCCAATTAATTGATCAAAATGATATAAAGGATGACAGATTTGACGAACAATTGGAGCCAACATGTAATTCAATCATTAAAATTACGAATTCACACGAAAAAACACAAGAGGCTTTCTAATGCAATCACATTGCTCATAAATCATTCCAATAAAAGTAACAATTAAAGCTATAATTTTCATAATAAACAAATAAAATAAGGAGTAGTTCCTTTAGAAGATATCTTGAAATTTCTAAAGGCCAAAAATTTCATTTGATGTGAATTTCTTTAAAATGATCTTAAATCTTATCTTACATAATAAATTGTAATGCCTTTTTAGATACTATCATATGCACTATTTTCCGGGTGCATATTGGTATTATTATTGGTGCATTGTTTATTTTGTGCCTCTGAAAATCATCATCTATTCATTAATTTTGATCAGTTCAGGAATGTTATCACGAAACTTAAATCAAATCTATTTTAAGTATCTTATTTGGAACTTATGAACTATAAGTAATCTTATCAAATCTGAAATCGAATCAGTTAAATGGGGCCACATATTTTATGTACTGCGATTCCAATAAGTTAGAAATACTAATGTATGAAATAAAGTTACGCACTTTTTTAAATTTTCAAAATTGTTTTTTATTGTTCACGACAATTGTTTCGTCATAGTGTGGCTTCTTCAGGTGAAGAAGTTAGAAATAACCAGAATAATAATAAATAATATATAAGATGAGTAAAACATAATATGCAGCCAAGGAGAGTGGATTTCTTTAACATGTGCTTACATCTTATTTAAATAATATTTAAATGAAATGTATTTGTGGTTACCACTTGGTGAAACATGTTAATTAAAAGGTAAAAGGTAAATTGAAAGGTTAAAAGGTCTTTAAACCAAGTGTTTTATTTACCTTTTAAATAATATTTACATGTATAATAAGTTATTGATAAAAGAATCAGTTGGTTAGTCAACAATAAGTTTACTGATTTTTCTCCCCCAGTTTTCTTGGCTATTTTCCACTTAATGAAATTTTCTATCGTACAAATTATTGGTATGAAGAAAAATATTTAAGATATTGCACTATCTATATTTCCAACAGTGTTTGGAGATAACTTTAATTACTTAGATAGTTGATAAGATTCGAATGCACCATTGTACTATTTAAAAAATATTAAATCAATAAATTAAAATAATATGAAATCAGTGTAAAAGTATTAATTGTTGTTTGCCTTTTGGAGTGTTCAAAATACAAAGTGATTAGTTATAAAAATTAAATGAACTGCTGAAATTAACGTGTTAGTCTCATAGATAACTCTAAATATGGAAAAGGATAGAAAATGGACTTTTATCTATTTAAACATATTATTCAAGACCAGTTCCATACTTAACATTAAATTAACGTTAAAATGAAGTTAAATTTAGCTCATTTCAGTTGATGATTGAAAGTTGATGAAATTAATATTATATTAATAAATATTAATTGTCGTTTGCCTTTTGGAGTGTTCAAAATACAAAGTGATTTGCTATACAAATAAAATGAACTGCTGAAATTAACGTGTTAGTCTCATAAATAACTCTAAAAAAGCTAGAAAATGGACTTTTATCTGTTTAAACATATCGTTCAAGACCAGTTCCATTCTTTACATTGAATTAACGTTAAAATGAAGTTAAATTTAGCTCATTTTAGTTGATGATTGATAGTTGATGAAATTACTTTAAGCAATGCCATTAAAAATGCAAAAGGGATCTATTATTTAAAGTCAATGAAGATAAAGTTATTGATGAAATTTGGCTTCAATTGATATGAAAGTGGACATACAATTGATTGAGTTTAGTTGATGATTGATTTTATAAAGCCGATATAGTCCTAGTATTTTGAAATTACTTTAAGCCATGCCATTGAAAATGCAAAAGGGAACTATAATTTAATATCAATGAAAACAAAGTTATTGATGAAATTTGGCTTCAATTGATATAAAAGTGGACATACAATTGATTGAGTTTAGTTGATTGATTTTATAAAGTTGATATAGTCCTAGTATTTTGAAATTACTTTAAGCCATGCCATTAAGAATACAAAAGGCAACTATGATTTGAAGTCAATGAAAACAAAGTTATTGATGAAATTTGGCTTCAATTCATATGAAAGTAGACATACAATTGTTTGAGTTTAGTTGATGATTGATGTTATAAAGCCGATATAGTCCTAGTATTTTGAAATTACTTTAAGCCATGCCATTGAAAATACAAAAGGGAACTATGATTTGAAGTCAATGAAAACAAAGTTATTGATGAAATTTGGCTTCAATTGATTTAAAAGTGAATATAAAATTGATTGAGTGTAGTTGATGATTGATTTTATAAAGCCGATATAGTCCAAGTATTTTGAAATTAATTTAAGCCATGCCATTGACAATGCAAAAGGGAACTATAATTTAATATCAATGAAAACAAAGTTATTGATGAAATTTGGCTTCAATTGATATAAAAGTGGACATACAATTGATTGAGTTTAGTTGATTGATTTTATAAAGTTGATATAGTCCTAGTATTTTGAAATTACTTTAAGCAATGACATTAAAAATGCAAAAGGGATCTATTATTTAAAGTCAATGAATATATAGTTATTGATGAAATTTGGCTTCAATTGATATGAAAGTGGACATACAATTGATTGAGTTTAGTTGATGATAGATTTTATAAAGCCAATATAGTCCTAGTATTTTGAAATTAATTTAAGCCATGCCATTGAAAATGCAAAAGGGAACTATAATTTAATATCAATGAAAACAAAGTTATTGATGAAATTTGGCTTCAATTGATATAAAAGTGGACATACAATTGATTGAGTTTAGTTGATTGATTTTATAAAGTTGATATAGTCCTAGTATTTTGAAATTACTTTAAGCCATGCCATTAAGAATACAAAAGGCAACTATGATTTGAAGTCAATGAAAACAAAGTTATTGATGAAATTTGGCTTCAATTCATATGAAAGTAGACATACAATTGTTTGAGTTTAGTTGATGATTGATGTTATAAAGCCGATATAGTCCTAGTATTTTGAAATTACTTTAAGCCATGCCATTGAAAATGCAAAAGGAAACTATAAGTTAATATCAATGAAAACAAAGTTATTGATGAAATTTGGCTTCAATTGATTTGAAAGTGGACATACAATTGATTGAGTTTAGTTGATGATTAATTTTATAAAGTCGATATAGTCCTAGTATTTTGAAATTACTTTAAGCCATGCCATTGAAAATGCAAAACGGAACTATAATTTAATATCAATGAAAACAAAGTTATTGATGAAATTTGGCTTCAATTGATATGAAAGTGGACATACAATTGATTGAGTTTAGTTGATGATTGATTTTATAAAGCCGATATAGTCCTAGTATGTTGAAATTATTTTAAGCCATGCCATTGAAAATTCAAAAGGGAACTATAATTTAATATCAATGAAAACAAAGTTATTGATGAAATTTGGCTACTATTGATATGAAAGTGGACATACAATTGATTGAGTTTAGTTGATGATTGATTTTATAAAGCCGATATAGTCCTAGTATTTTGAAATTACTTTAAGCCATGCCATTGAAGATGCAAAAGGGAATTATAATTTAATATCAATGAAAACAAAGTTACTGATGAAATTTGGCTACAATTGATATGAAAGTGGACATACAATTGATTGAGTGAATTTGTGAATCAGTTTCACAAATAATATCCGATTTTAATTAAAAATTATCCGAGATAGACCTACACTATTTGCAATTGCAGTGAATTTGCAATTACATCCTTCATCAAAGCACGGCATTTATTAGCTTAATGCTTACACAAGGGAGCACTCAACTACTTCTAAGAAGACAAGCTCCATTGCTGTAATTAAATTTGTTTTGTTAAAAAAAAAACTATATTATTGGATATCTGTACACACTCTTAAGAAACAATCAAACGTGAAAAAATAGTCGTGACTGTGTTTGCGAAAATGCATCAATTAAAATGGTATAATTGCATGTTATGAGCGTTAAAGAATAAAATAAGTTATGCTAAAGTGCGTTACTTGCAAACACCTGCTCGAAGTGTAATTATTTTTTTTGTAGATGGGTGGAGAGATTGTTATTGCTGAGGCTATGTGGGTGATGATTATTATCGGGCAACGACTGATAAAATGAGAAAATTGGAGTGATATGGCAGAATGCACACTTGAGATCAGTATATAAGCCAATTGATACGATTGGAAGCGATCACATGCAGTGTATTGTTTCATTTGGCAAAATAATTGTGAGTTAACATGTTGCTGCGTTTCTTGGCAGTAATTTTGGTGGCGGATTTGGCTTTGGGCTTAGACAATGGACTGTCTTTAACACCACCAATGGGATGGATGAATTGGCAAAGATACAGATGTGAGGTCGATTGCGATTTATACCCAGATGAATGTGTCAGGTAATGATTTGGTCAATATTTGATATAACAGTATACATTTTTATTTATTATTACTTTTGATGATCACAAATCATCTTCAGTAGAAAAACTGTACTACGGTATAGTACAGTTGCAACAGTACAGTTTTTCTCCTGAAGATGATCACAAAGAGGTCGAAATGTACATTTAGTTCAAATACATATTTTTTGGGAAAAATGTGTTCTGACTCTTATATAAAGATTATTTCACAAGCTCCAAAATATTATTATCTTTAGGCAGATTGTATGCATATCAGGCATACAATTTTCATCATATCTATCAGATAAATATTCGGGAATTTAAGTGACAGATAACTTATACTAGTCAATTGGGAAAGTTAATTACTCGATTTTCTCCCTTCATTTGCACATACCCATTATCAAATTTTCAGAGAATCATCTTCAGGCATACTATATGCAAATCGGGCATAAAATTTTCATCATATTTATTAATATTTATGATTTCTGGAGTTTTTTTTTCAATAATTTCAACATAAAAAAATGCAAATTGGCTAATGGGTGTAATTGGCCTAATAATATTTTCTATAATTCCCAAGATTTCTCAATAACTTTCGAGATTTTCACTGATTTCCTAATAAATAATTTCCCAATAATGTTCGAGATTCCTACAGATAAGTATCTCAATAATTCTTACGATTTTGAGAAACAATTTTGAGATCATAAAAATTAAAAATGATTGACAATATCATTGCTTATATTTTTGCATTCTCCAAATTTGTCGATTTTGTAAAAAATATCAAGACATTCACTCTTAAATATCTTAACATTTCTACATTGTATCAAGAATTTAAGACATTTTCCAACAATTTCTACGATTTCTCCAGATTTTTAATTTGGATTTTTACAGATTTACCAATAATTATGATTTTTAGAGTTTTTTCAATAATTTCAACATAAAAAAAGCAAATTGGCTAATAGGTGTAATTGGCCTAATCATATTTTGTATAATTCCCAAGATTTCTCAATAACTTTCGAGATTTTCACTGATTTATTAATAAATAATTTCCCAATAATGTTCTAGATTCCTGCAGATAAGTATCTCAATAACTCTTACGATTTTGAAAGACAATTTTGACATCATAAATATTAAAAATGATTGACAATATCATTGCTTATATTTTTACATTCTCCAAATTTGTTGATTTTGTAAAAAATATCAAGACATTCACTCTTAAATATCTTAACATTTCTGCATTGTATCAAGAATTTGAGAGATTTTCCAATAATTTCTACGATTTCTCCAGATTTTTACTTTAGATTTCTACAGATTTACCAATAATTATGCTGTCTAGAGTTTTTTCAATAATTTCAACATGAAAAAATGCAAATTGGCTAATGGATGTAATTGGCCTAATAATATTTTCTATAATACCCAGGATTTCTCAATAACTTTCGAGATTTTCACTGATATCCTAATAAATAATATCCCAATAATGTTCGAGATTCCTGCAGATAAGTATCTCAATAACTCTTACGATTTTGAAAGACAATTTTGAGATCATAAATATTAAAAATGATTGACAATATCATTGCTTATATTTTTGCATTCTCCAAATTTGTCGATTTTGTAAAAAATATCAAGACATTCACTCTTAAATATCTTTACATTTCTACATTGTATCAAGAATTTAAGACATTTTCCAACAATTTCTACGATTTCTCCAGATTTTTAATTAGGATTTTTACAGATTTACCAATAATTATGATATCTAGAGTTTTTTCAATAATTTCAACATAAAAAAAGCAAATTGGCTAATAGGTGTAATTGGCCTAATCATATTTTCTACAATTCCCAAGATTTCTCAATAACTTTCGAGATTTCACTGATTTATTAATAAATAATTTCCCAATAATGTTCTAGATTCCTGCAGATAAGTATCTCAATAACTCTTACGATTTTGAAAGACAATTTTGACATCATAAATATTAAAAATGATTGACAATATCATTGCTTATATTTTTACATTCTCCAAATTTGTTGATTTTGTAAAAAATATCAAGACATTCACTCTTAAATATCTTAACATTTCTACATTGCATCAAGATTTTGAGAAATTTTCCAACAATTTCTACGATTTCTCCAGATTTTTAATTTGGATTTTTACAGATTTACCAATAATTATGCTGTCTAGAGTTTTTTCAATAATTTCAACATAAAAAATAGCAAATTGGCTAATAGGTGTAATTGGCCTAATCATATTTTCTATAATACCCAGGATTTCTCAATAACTTTCGAGATTTTCACTGATTTCCTAATAAATAATTTCCCAATAATGTTCGAGATTTCTACAGATAAGTATCTCAATAACTCTTACGATTTTGAGAGGCAATTTTGAGATCATAAATATTAAAAATGATTGACAATATCATTGCTTGTATTTTTGCATTCTCCAAATTTGTCGATTTTGTAAAAGATATCAAGACATTCACTCTTAAATATATTAACATTTCTACATTATATCAAGATTTTGAGAAATTTTCCAATAATTTCTTCGATTTCTCCAGATTTTTACTTTAGATTTCTACAGATTTACCTATAATTATGTTTTAGAGAGATTTTTTCAATAATTACAACATCAAAAATGAAAATTATCTAATAGGTGTAATTGGCCTAATAATATTTTCTATAATTCCCAAGATTTCTCAATAACTTTCGAGATTTTCACTGATTTCCTAATAAATAATTTCCCAATAATGTTCGAGATTCCTGCAGATAAGAATCTCAATAACTCTTACGATTTTGAGAGACAATTTTGAGATCATAAAAATTAAAAATGATTGACAATATCATTGCTTATATTTTTGCATTCTCCAAATTTGTCGATTTTGTAAAAAATATCAAGACATTCACTCTTAAATATCTTAACATTTCTACATTGTATCAAGAATTTGAGAGATTTTCCAATAATTTCTACGATTTCTCCAGATTTTTACTTTAGATTTCTACAGATTTACCAATAATTATGCTGTCTAGAGTTTTTTCAATAATTTCAACATGAAAAAATGCAAATTGGCTAATGGGTGTAATTGGCCTAATAATATTTTCTATAATTCCCAAGATTTCTCAATAACTTTCAAGATTTTCACTGATTTCCTAATAAATAATTTCCCAATAATGTTCGAGATTCCTACAGATAAGTATCTCAATAATTCTTACGATTTTGAGAGATAATTTTGAGATCATAAAAATTAAAAATGATTGACAATATCATTGCTTATATTTTTGCATTCTTCAAATTTGTCGATTTTGTAAAAAATATCAAGACATTCACTCTTAAATATCTTAACATTTCTACATTGTATCAAGATTTTGAGAAATTTTCCAATAATTTATACGATTTCTCCAGATTTTTACTTTAGATTTCTACAGATTTACCAATAATTATGTTTTCTAAAGTTTTTTCAATAATTTCGACATAAAAAAATGCAAATTGGCTAATAGGTGTAATTTGGCCTAATAATATTTTCTATAATTCCCAAGATTTCTCAATAACTTTCGAGATTTTCACTGATTTCCTAATAAATAATTTCCCAAAAATGTTCGAGATTCCTACAGATAAGCATCTCAATAACTCTTACGATTTTGAAAGACAATTTTGAGATCATAAATATTAAAAACGATTGAAAATATCATTGCTTATATTTTTGCATTCTCCAAATTTGTCGATTTTGTAAAAAATATCAAGACATTCACTCTTAAATATCTTAACATTTCTACATTGTATCAAGAATTTAAGACATTTTCCAACAATTTCTACGATTTCTCCAGATTTTTAATTTGGATTTTTACAGATTTACCAATAATTATGATATCTAGAGTTTTTTCAATAATTTCAACATAAAAAAAAGCAAATTGGCTAATAGGTGTAATTGGCCTAATCATATTTTCTATAATACCCAGGATTTCTCAATAACTTTCGAGATTTTCACTGATTTCCTAATAAATAATTTCCCAATAATGATCGAGATTCCTGCAGATAAGTATCTCAATAACTCTTACGATTTTGAGAGACAATTTTGAGAACATAAAAATTAAAAATGATTGACAATATCATTGCTTATATTTTTGCATTCTCCAAATTTGTCGATTTTGTAAAAAATATCAAGACATTCACTCTTAAATATCTTAACATTTCTACATTGTATCAAGATGTTGAGAAATTTTCCAATAATTTACACGATTTCTCCAGATTTTTACTTTAGATTTCTACAGATTTACCAATAATTATGTTTTCTAAAGTTTTTTCAATAATTTCGACATAAAAAAATGCAAATTGGCTAATAGGTGTAATTGGGCTAATAATATTTTCTATAATTCCCAAGATTTCGCAATAACTTTCGAGATTTTCACTGATTTCCTAATAAATAATATCCCAATAATGTTCGAGATTCCTACAGATAAGTATCTCAATAATTCTTACGATTTTGAGAGATCATTTTGAGATCATAAAAATTAAAAATGATTGACAATATCATTGCTTATATTTTTGCATTCTCCAAATTTGTCGATATTGTAAAAAATATCAAGACGTTCACTCTTAAATATCTTAACATTTCTACATTGTATCAAGATTTTGAGAGATTTTCCAACAATTTCTACGATTTCTCCAGATTTTTAATTTGGATTTTTACAGATTTACCAATAATTATGATATCTAGAGTTTTTTCAATAATTTCAACATAAAAAAAGCAAATTATCTAATAGGTGTAATTGGCCTAATAATATTTTCTATAATTCCCAAGATTTCTCAATAACTTTCGAGATTTTCACTGATTTCCTAATAAATAATTTCCCAATAATGTTCGAGATTCCTGCAGATAAGAATCTCAATAACTCTTACGATTTTGAGAGACAATTTTGAGATCATAAAAATTAAAAATGATTGACAATATCATTGCTTATATTTTTGCATTCTCCAAATTTGTCGATTTTGTAAAAAATATCAAGACATTCACTCTTAAATATCTTAACATTTCTACATTGTATCAAGAATTTAAGACATTTTCCAACAATTTCTACGATTTCTCCAGATTTTTAATTTGGATTTTTACAGATTTACCAATAATTATGATATCTAGAGTTTTTCAATAATTTCAACATAAAAAAAAGCAAATTGGCTAATAGGTGTAATTGGCCTAATAATATTTTCTATAATTCCCAAGATTTCTCAATAACTTTCGAGATTTTCACTGATTTCCTAATAAATAATTTCCCAATAATGTTCTAGATTCCTGCAGATAAGTATCTCAATAATTCTTACGATTTTGAAAGACAATTTTGAGATCATAAATATTAAAAATGATTGACAATATCATTGCTTATATTTTTGCATTCTCCAAATTTGTCGATTTTGTAAAAAATATCAAGACATTCACTCTTAAATATCTTAACATTTCTACATTGTATCAAGAATTTGAGAGATTTTCCAATAATTTCTACGATTTCTCCAGATTTTTACTTTAGATTTCTACAGATTTACCAATAATTATGCTGTCTAGAGTTTTTTCAATAATTTCAACATTAAAAAATGCAAATTGGCTAATGGGTGTAATTGGCCTAATAATATTTTCTATAATACCCAGGATTTCCCAATAACTTTCGAGATTTTCACTGATTTCCTAATAAATAATTTCCCAATAATGTTCGAGATTCCTACAGATAAGTATCTCAATAACTCTTACGATTTTGAAAGACAATTTTGAGATCATAAAAATTAAAAATGATTGACATTATCATTGCTTATATTTTTGCATTCTCCAAATTTGTCGATTTTGTAAAAAATATCAAGACATTCACTCTTAAATATCTTAACATTTCTACATTGTATCAAGAATTTAAGACATTTTCCAACAATTTCTACGATTTCCCCAGATTTTTAATTTGGATTTTTACAGATTTACCAATAATTATGATATCTAGAGTTTTTTCAATAATTTCAACATAAAAAAATGCAAATTGGCTAATGGGTGTAATTGGCCTAATAATATTTTCTATAATTCCCAAGATTTCTCAATAACTTTCGAGATTTTCACTGATTTCCTAATAAATAATTTCCCAATAATGTTCGAGATTCCTACAGATAAGTATCTCAATAACTCTTACGATTTTGAAAGACAATTTTGAGATCATAAATATTAAAAATGATTGACAATATCATTGCTTATATTTTTGCATTCTCCAAATTTGTCGATTTTGTAAAAGATATCAAGACATTCACTCTTAAATATATTAACATTTCTACATTGTAACAAGATTTTGAGAGATTTTCCAACAATTTCTACGATTTCTCCAGATTTTTAATTTGGATTTTTACAGATTTACCAATAATTATGATATCTAGAGTTTTTTTCAATAATTCCAACATAAAAAAAAGCAAATTGGCTTATAGGTGTAATTGGCCTAATCATATTTTCTATAATTCCCAAGATTTCTCAATAACTTTCGAGATTTTCACTGATTTCCTAATAAATAATATCCCAATAATGTTCGAGATTCCTGCAGATAAGTATCTCAATAACTCTTACGATTTTGAAAGATAATTTTGAGATCATAAATATTAAAAATGATTGACAATATCATTGCTTATATTTTTGCATTCTCCAAATTTGTCGATTTTGTAAAAAATATCAAGACATTCACTCTTAAATATCTTAACATTTCTACATTGTATCAAGATTTTGAGAAATTTTCCAATAATTTCTACGATTTCTCAAGATTTTTACTTTAGATTTCTACAGATTTACCAATAATTATGATTTCTAGAGTTTTTTAAATAATTTCAACATAAAAAAAAATGCAAATTGGCTAATGGGTGTAACTGGCATAATAATATTTTCTATAATTCCCAAGATTTCTGATAACATTATTCATAAATTTAGTTATTGACATTAATATATGAATGAATAATAATATATATAACATGAAATTATATGGTATTCTGCTGAGACTGTTTTCATATACAACAATTTACATTTTGTAATTTCTAATTTGGCAATACAATTTCTCGAGTTATAAATATTTTTTCACAAGCTTGAAAATATTTGCTTGTACTATACTAAAACTTAAAATTATTTATAAATTTAGATATTGATATTAATATATGAATGAAAATTTATATAATATATATAACATGAAATTATATGGTATTTTGCTGCGCAGTCGACGAATTTATATTAAATATATCTAATGGATTTCTTTTAGCTTGATTACAATTAACAATTCTAGTCATATCTTATAAAAGGCGACATAATTAGTGTAAATTTCGCGCTATTTTCAGTATATTGTAGCAGTTGATTGCAACAATTTCGCCATTACTGGAAATAATTTCTGCATTTCCACATTAACGTGATTGAAACGTGCAGCAGTGGAGAAGTGGAAAACACTGCAGTCGCTAGTTGGGAAATTAAATTCGTTCGGAAAATGCAAGCCTTTTGCCTTTTTCATTGCAGTTTGCGTATAATTTAGCAGGAAATGTACGCGTATTGGGTGGGAGGGCAATTGGTTGCTCCTTTTATTTTACTATTTCATTTGTCATCTGCGCTCCATGAATTTCCCTTTGTGTTGCAGCGAGAAATTATTTATGACCATCGCCGACAAGATGGTGTCCGAAGGATACGCAGAATTGGGGTATGAGTATGTTATAGTTGATGACTGCTGGAGCGCCATGGATCGTGATGAAAACGACAGGCTGGTTGGTGATCCAGAGAGGTTTCCAAGTGGCATGAAGGCACTAGGAGATTATGTTAGTATTAGGCTTACGGTTTTTGAAATCATTTCAACATTGATTTTGTCCTGTTTTTCATGCTCACTTTACATATTTCATTAATTTGTACATCATCTCATTGTTTTCAAACATTGAAATTTAATTTGTAAGAAAACTTTCCAACTACCAAAGAAAATTTTGCAAGAAAACATTATTTGGTTAAAATCACTAATAATCCCCAAATGTAACTTTAATTCAAATTGTACCCAAATCAAGAGATGTTGCAGTCAAATGAAGGGTTATTAAAGGTTTCATTGTTATCAAAGTTATGTATAAATCTTATAATCATCGGGTATAATCATCGAAGAAAACATTAATTGGTTAAAATCACTAAAAATTAAAAATCACTCGTTAAAATCACTTTTTTTAATCTTTTGTTCATTTTGAAGCATTTTTGTTTTTTTACATTTTTTTTTATATATGTATTGTTCATTGCAATAGAAAATATGTCTTGTTCATTTTGAGGTGTTTTTGTTTTTTACATATTGTTTTTATTTGATATGTATTGTTTATTGCAATAGAAAATATATGCCCTTGTTGTTTTAAGTGCAAATATTATCACCATACATTTGACTGATTGGACTGGTTTTTTATAAGTTTTATAAGATTACTTAACTACATTATTATTAAGCTTATCTCTAAATGTTCGACAGATCAGTTCATTGCACTAAAAATTTATCTTCGACTACCCAGAAATGTTTGCTGAGTACCTACTTTACAATTATAGATTGTTTGTACCAATTAATTGATGCACCATCAGATAACATAAGTGAAGTGATCAAATATTTGGAGAATGTTTTGTTTCGTTTTAAAAAAATAATCATTACAATTATTATTACTACTTTACAATTATATATTTCTTGTACCAATTAATTGATGCACCTACAGATAACATAAGTGAAGTGATCAAATATTTGGATATTTTTTTCTCCAAAATGCATGGAGAAAACCATGCATTTTGGTTTTCTCCATGAAAAACCAAAATTGAGAAAGAAAAAAAAAATTATCAATTGATTTTAGATTCACAATTTGGGTTTGAAGTTTGGTTTGTATGGAGATTATGGCACCTTCACCTGTGCTGGATATCCAGGTAGTTTGCACCATCTAGAAATCGATGCCAAAACTTATGCAGAATGGGGCGTTGACTACGTGAAGCTTGATGGATGTTATGCAGATCTTGAAGGCATTGAGGAAGGTACGTGTATACTTTATTAATTGCAGAGACTTTTAGTTATGTTAATAAACCATAGGTTATGCTGAGTATGGGAGGTATTTGAACGAAACTGGGCGCCCAATGGTGTTCTCCTGCAGTTGGCCAGCGTATCAAGAATCTTCCAACATTCATGTGAGTTAGTAATTCTGTTCTCAAAATTTGGATTCAAATCTTCGAACATTCATGCAATTGTGTTCTCAAAATTTGGATTCAAATCTTCGAACATTCATGTGAGTTAGCAATTCTGTTCTCAAAATTTGAATTCAAATCTTTGAACATTCATGTGAGTTAGCAATTCTGTTCTCAAAATTTCGATTCAAATCTTCGAACATTCATG
Source organism: Othius punctulatus (assembly GCA_951805005.1). NCBI lineage: Eukaryota > Metazoa > Arthropoda > Insecta > Coleoptera > Staphylinidae > Othius > Othius punctulatus. Next base: position 4,053,136 of record OX638139.1, on the reverse strand, counting down.
TGAGTTAGCAATTTTCAAAATTTGGATTCAAATTTGGAAATATTGGGTTGTGGTTTCTCATAACTCGGAAATATCGTCTGTATAGAGGCGAAAATCATTAACTTACATTTTTATATTTCTGATATAAGATATATTACTAATTATTTGGAATAAAGCACGAAATTACTCAAGAAGTTCTTTTTACATGAACATTAAAAGTATCTAGCAAAGTGTTTAGATCCTTTATGATTATATCTTCGAACATTCATGTGAGTTAGCAATTCGGTTCTCAAAATTTGGATTCAAATCTTCGAACATTCATGTGAGTTAGCAATTCTGTTCTCAAAATTTTGATTCAAATCTTCGAACATTCATGTGAGTTAGCAATTCTCAAAATTTGGATTGAAATTTGGAAATATTGGGTTGTGGTTTCTCATAACTCGGAAATATCGTCCGTATAGAGATGAGAATCACCAACTTACATTATTATATTTCTGATATAAGATATATTACTAATTATTTGGAATAAAGCACGAAATTACTCAAGAAGTTATTTTTACATGAACATTAAAAGTATCTTGCAAAGTGTTTAGATCCTTTATGATTATATCTTCGAACATTCATGTGAGTTAGCAATTGTGTTCTCAAAATTTGGATTCAAATCTTCGAACATTCATGTGAGTTAGCAATTCTGTTCTCAAAATTTGGATTCAAATTTGGAAATATTGGGTTGTGGTTTCTCATAACTCGGAAATATCGTCCGTATAGAGGTGAAAATCATTAACTTACATTTTTATATTTCTGGTATAAGATATATTACTAATTATTTGGAATAAAGAACGAAATTACTGAAAAAGTTATTTTTACATCAACATTAAAATTATCTTGCAAAGTGTTTAGATCCTTTATGATTATATCTTCGAACATTCATGTGAATTATTAACTCTGTTCTCAAAAATTAGATTCAAATCTTCGAACATTTATGTGAGCTAGCAATTGTGTTCTCAAAATTTGGATTCAAATCTTCGAACATTCATGTGAGTTAGCAATTCTGTTCTCAAAATTTGGATTCAAATTTGGAAATATTGGGTTGTGGTTTCTCATAAATCGGAAATATCGTCCGTATAGAGGTGAAAATCATTAACTTACATTTTTATATTTCTGATATAAGATATATAACTAATTACTTGGAATAAAGCACGAAATTACTTAAGTAGTTTTTTTACATGAACATTAAAAGTATCTTGCAAAGTGTTTAGATCCTTTATGATTATATCTTCGAACATTTATGGGAGTTAGTAATTCTGTTCTCAAAAATTGGATTCAAATATTCGAACATTCGTGTGAGTTAGTAATTCTGTTCTCAAAATTAGGATTCAAATCTTCGAACATTCATGTAAGTTAGCAATTCTGTTCTCAAAAGATGGATTCAAATTTGGAAATATTGGGTTGTGGTTTCTCATAACTTGAAAATATCGTTCGTATAGAGGTGAAAATCATTAACTTACATTTTTATATTTCTGATATAAGATATATTACTAATTATTTGGAATAAAGCACGAAATTACTCAAGAAGATCTTTTTACATGAACATTAAAAGTATTTTGCAAAGTGTTCAGATCCTTTATGATTATATCTTCGAACATTCATGTGAGTTAGTAATTCTGTTCTCAAAATTTGGATTCAAATCTTCGAACATTCATGTGAGTTAGCAATTGTGTTCTCAAAATTTGGATTCAAATCTTCGAACATTCATGTGAGTTAGCAATTCTGTTCTCAAAATTTGGATTCAAATTTGGAAATATTGGGTTGTGGTTTCTCATAACTCGGAAATATCGTCCGTATAGAGGTGAAAATCATTAACTTACATTTTTATATTTCTGATATAAGATATATTATTAATTATTTGGAATCAAGAAGTTCTTTTTACATGAACATTAAAAGTATCTTGCAAAGTGTTTAGATCCTTTATGATTATATCTTCGAACATTCATGCGAGTTAGTAATTCGGTTCTCAAAATATGGATTCAAATCTTCGAACATTCATGTGAGTGAACAATTCTGTTCTCAAAATTTGGATTCAAATCTTTGAACATTCATGTGTGTTAGCAATTCTCAAAATTTGGATTCAAATTTGTAAATATTGGGTTGTGGTTTCTCATAACTTGAAAATATCGTCCGTACAAAGGTGAAAATCATTAACTTAAATTTTTATATTTCTGATATAAGATATATTACTAATTATTTGGAATAAAGCACGAAATTACTCAAGAAGTTCATTTTACATGAACATTAAAAGTATCTTTCAAAGTGTTTAGATCTTTTATGATTATATCTTCGAACATTCATGTGAGTTAGTAATTGTATTCTCAAAATTTGGATTCAAATCTTCGAACATTCATGTGAGTTAGAAATTCTGTTCTCAAAGTTTGGATTCAAATCTTCGAACATTCATGTGAGTTAGCAATTCTGTTCTCAAAATTTGGATTCAAATTTGGAAATATTGGGTTTTAGTTTCTCATAACTCGGAAATATCGTCCGTATAGAGGCGAAAATCATTAACTTACATTTTTATATGTCTGATATAAGATATATTACTAATTATTTGGAATACAGCACGAAATTACTCAAGAAGTTCTTTTTACATGAACATTAAAAGTATCTTGCAAAGTGTTTAGATCCTTTATGATTATATCTTCGAACATTCATGTGAGTTAGTAATTCGGTTCTTCAAATTTGGATTCAAATCTTCGAACATTCATGTGAGTTAGCAATTCTGTTCTCAAAATTTGGATTCAAATTAGGAAATATTGGGTTTTGGTTCCTCATAACTCGGAAATATCGTCCGTATAGAGGTGAAAATCATTAACTTACATTTTTATATTTCTGATATAAGATATATTATTAATTATTTGGAATCAAGAAGTTCTTTTTACATGAACATTAAAAGTATCTTGCAAAGTGTTTAGATCCTTTATGATTATATCTTCGAACATTCATGCGAGTTAGTAATTCGGTTCTCAAAATTTGGATTCAAATCTTCGAACATTCATGTGAGTGAACAATTCTGTTCTCAAAATTTGGATTCAAATCTTTGAACATTCATGTGTGTTAGCAATTCTCAAAATTTGGATTCAAATTTGTAAATATTGGGTTGTGGTTTCTCATAACTTGAAAATATCGTCCGTACAAAGGTGAAAATCATTAACTTAAATTTTTATATTTCTGATATAAGATATATTACTAATTATTTGGAATAAAGCACGAAATTACTCAAGAAGTTCATTTTACATGAACATTAAAAGTATCTTTCAAAGTGTTTAGATCTTTTATGATTATATCTTCGAACATTCATGTGAGTTAGTAATTGTATTCTCAAAATTTGGATTCAAATCTTCGAACATTCATGTGAGTTAGAAATTCTGTTCTCAAAGTTTGGATTCAAATCTTCGAACATTCATGTGAGTTAGCAATTCTGTTCTCAAAATTTGGATTCAAATTTGGAAATATTGGGTTTTAGTTTCTCATAACTCGGAAATATCGTCCGTATAGAGGCGAAAATCATTAACTTACATTTTTATATGTCTGATATAAGATATATTACTAATTATTTGGAATACAGCACGAAATTACTCAAGAAGTTCTTTTTACATGAACATTAAAAGTATCTTGCAAAGTGTTTAGATCCTTTATGATTATATCTTCGAACATTCATGTGAGTTAGTAATTCGGTTCTTCAAATTTTGATTCAAATCTTCGAACATTCATGTGAGTTAGCAATTCTGTTCTCAAAATTTGGATTCAAATTGGGAAATATTGGGTTTTGGTTTCTCATAACTCGGAAATATCGTCCGTATAGAGGTGAAAATCATTAACTTATATTTTTATATTTCTGATATAAGATATATTACTAATTATTTGGAATAAAGCACGAAATTACTCAAGAAGTTCTTTTTACATGAACATTAAAAGTATCTTGCAAAGTGTTTAGATCCTTTATGACTATATCTTCAAACATTCATGTGAATTAGCAATTCTGTTCTCAAAATTTGGATTCAAATCTTCGAACATTCATGTGAGTTAGGAATTCTGTTCTCAAAATTTGGATTCAAATCTTCGAACAATCATGTGAGTTAGCAATTATATTCTCAAAATGTGGATTCAAATCTTCGAACATTTATGTGAGTTAGCAATTCTGTTCTCAAAATTTGGATTCAAATTTGGAAATATTGGGTTGTGGTTTCTAATAAATCGGAAATAACGTCCGTATAGAGGCGAAAATCATTAACTTACATTTTTATATTTCTGATATAAGATATTTTACTAATTATTTGGAAGAAAGCACGAAATTACTCAAGAAATTATTTTTACATGAACATTAAAAGTATCTTGCAAAGTGTTTAGGTCCTTTATGATTATATCTTCGAACATTCATGTGAGTTAGTAATTCTGTTCTCAAAATTTGGATTCAAATCTTCGAACATTCATGTGAGTTAGCAATTCTGTTCTCAAAATTTGGATTCAAATCTTCGAACATTCATGTAAGTTAGCAATTCTCAAAATTTGGATTCAAATTTGGAAATATTGGGTTGTGGTTTCTCATAACTCGGAAATATCGTTCGTATAGAGGTGAAAATCATTAACTTACATTTTTATATTTCTGATATAAGATATATTACTAATTATTTGGTATAAAACACGAACTTACTCAAGAAGTTCTTTTTACATGAACATTAAAAGTATCTTTCAAAGTGTTTAGATCCTTTATGTTTATATCTTCGAACATTCATGTGAGTTAGTAATTTGGTTCTCAAAATTTGGATTCATATCTTCGAACATTCATGTGAGTTAACAATTCTGTTCTCAAAATTTGGATTCAAATTTGGAAATATTGAGTTTTGGTTTCTGATAACTTGGAAATATCGTCCGTATAGAGGTGAAAATCATTAACTTACATTTTTATATTTCTGATATAAGATATATTACTGATTATTTGGAATAAAGCACAAAACTACTCAAGAAGTTCTTTTTACATGAACATTAAAAGTATCTTGCAAAGTGTTTAGATCCTTTATGATTATATCTTCGAACATTCATGTGAGTTAGTAATTCTGTTCTCAAAATTTGGATTCAAATCTTCCAACATTCATGTGAGTTAGCAATTCTGTTCTCAAAATTTGGATTCAAATCTTCAAACATTCATGGGATTTAGCAATTCTCAAAATTTGAATTAAAATTTGGAAATATTGGGTTGTGGTTTCTCATAACTCGGAAATATCGTCCGTATAGAGGTGAAAATCATTAACTTACATTTTTATATTTCTGATATAATATATGTTACTAATTATTTGGAATAAAGCACGAAATTATTTAAAAAGTTATTTTTATATGAACATTAAAAGTATCTTGCAAAGTGTGTATATCCTTTATGATTATATCTTCGAACATTCATGTGAGTTAGTAATTCTGTTCTCAAAATTTGGATTCAAATCTTCGAACATTCATGTGAGTTAGCAATTCTGTTCACAAAATTTGGATTCAAATCTTTGAACATTCATGTGAGTTAGCAATTCTCAAAATTTGGATTCAAATTTGGAAATATTAGGTTTTGGTATCTCATAACTCGGAAATGCCGTCCGTATAGAGGTGAAAATCATTAACTTACATTTTTATATATCTGATATAAGATATATTACTAATTATTTGGAATAAAGCACGATTACTCAAGAAGTTATTTTTACATGAGCATTAAAAGTATCTTGCAAAGTGTTTAGGTCCTTTATGATTATATCTTCGAACATTCATGTGAGTTAGTAATTCGGTTCTCAAAATTTCGATTCAAATCTTCGAACATTCATGTGAGTTAGCAATTCTGTTCTCAAAATTTGGATTCAAATCTTCAAACATTCATGTGAGTTAGCAATTCTCAAAATTTAGATTCAAATTTGGAAATATTGGGTTTTTGTTTCTCATAACACGGAAATATCGGCGTATAGAGATGAAAATCATTAACTTACATTTATATATTTCTGGTATAAGATATATTACTAATTATTTGGAATAAAGCACGAAATTACTCAAGAAGTTCTTTTTACATGAACATTAAAAGTATCTTGCAAAGTGTTTAGATCCTTCATGATTATATCTTCGAACATTCATGTGAGTTAGTAATTCTGTTCCCAAAATTTGAATTCAAATCTTCGAACATTCATGTGAGTTAGCAATTATATTCTCAAAATGTGGATTCAAATCTTCGAACATTCATGTGAGTTAGCAATTCTGTTCTCAAAATTTGGATTCAAATCTTGGAACATTCATGTGAGTTAGCAATTCTCAAAATTTGGATTCAAATTTGGAAATATTGGGTTTTGGTTTCTCATAACTCGGAAATATCGTCCGTATAGAGGCGAAAATCATTAACTTACATTTTTATATTTCTGATATAAGATATATTACTAATTATTTGGAGTAAAGCACGAAATTACTTAAGAAGTTCTTTTTACATGAACATTAAAAGTATCTTGCAAAGTGTACAGATCCTTAATGATTATATATTCGAACATTTATGTGAGTTAGTAATTTGGTTCTCAAAATTTGGATTCAAATATTCGAACATTTATGTGAGTTAGCAATCCTGTTCTCAAAATTTGGATTCAAATCTTCGAACATTTATGTGAGTTAGCAATTCACAAAATTTGGATTCAAATTTGGAAATATTGGATTGTGGTTACTCATAACTCGGAAATATCGTCCGTATAGAGGTGAAAATCATTAACTTACATTTTTTATATTTCTGATATAAGATATATTACTAATTATTTGAAATAAAGCACTAAATTACTCAAGAAGTTATTTTTACATGAACATTAAAAGTATCTTGCAAAGTGTTTAGATCCTTTATGATTATATCTTCGAACATTCATGTGAGTTAGCAATTCTGTTCTCAAAATTAGGATTCAAATCTACGAACATTCATGTGAGTTAGCAATTCTCAAAATTTGGATTGAAATTTGGAAATATTGGGTTTTGGTTTCTCATAACTTGGAAATATCGTCCGTATAGAGGTGAAAATCATTAACTTACATTTTTATATTTCTGATATAAGATATATTACTAATTATTTGCAATAAAGCACGAAATTACTCAAGAAGTTCTTTTTACATGAACATTAAAAGTATCTTGCAAAGTGTTTAGATTTTTATGATTATATCTTTGAACATTCATGTGAGTTAGCAATTCTGTTCTCAAAATTTGGATTCAAATCTTCAAACATTCATGTGAGTTAGCAATTCTGTTCTCAAAATTTGGATTCAAATCTTCGAACATTCATGTGAGTTAGCAATTCTCAAAATTTGGATTCAAATTTGGAAATATTGGGTTGTGGTTTCTCATAACTCGGAAATATCGTCTGTTGCTAAATTCATTAACTTACATTTTTATATTTCTGATATTAGATATATTAATAATTATTTGGAATGCACGAAATAACTTAAGAAGATATTTTTGCAGATTTTTTACATAATGAGCATTAAAAGTATATTGAAAAGTATTTAGATCCATTCTAATTATATGTAAAATCAACAGGTGAGGACAAAACTATCAGGTAGTTTAAAGTCAGTCTTTAGTTTAGCTAGTCCACTAAAGACTGACTTTACACTACCTGATAGCCTCAAAATTTGCAATTCTCAAAATTTGGATTGAAATTTGGAAATATTTGGTTTTTCATGACATCACCTGTTGATTAAAAGTATAATTGTCACTTACCTGCATTTGTAAATTTATTATCAAAAAGGGAAAACATTTAAACTTATGTAAATATATTAAATAATTTTTGCTTAAAATGTTACTAATGAGATTTGCCTCTGAACCGACGATGTATTTGTTATAATGACTTTACATAATAATAATAATAAGTTACTTTTATTCTGTAGGACCTTGCGGAATAGATTGAGACAATAAAAGCATTACAAATCAATACGAATATGATAAAATACAACAAACATTACTACTTAGAAACAAAACAAAAATAATTTCTAAAAATAATTTAGGTGAAAATTAAATAAATAAAAAATTATAAACATAATTACATGACATTACATGTGTATTATAAGGTTTTGTGTTGAGGAATTATTTTTGATGTAAAGTGCTTTTTATAATATTTTCTTATTTTTATTTTATATATTTTATATATAAATTAATATAATAATTTCATGATGTATAATTTCAAAACAAAAATAATTTCCGAAACTGTGAGGTATTAATTTTTATGTTAAGTGCCTTTTATATTAATAATTTTATGATACACCATTTGAAAACAAAAATAATTTCCGAAACTAGTTAGGTGAAAATTAAATAATTAAAAGGTTATATACATAATTACCAGTAAGTACAATTAAAAAGAACTAATAATTTTCGAAACTTGTTAGGTGAAAATTAAATAAATAAAAGGTAACCATAATTACCAGTAAGTACATTAAAAAATAACTTCAAGATTAAAAACAATATTTTATTCTTGATATTTTTCACAATTTAATTGTAAGAGTTGGTGTGTTATGACTTGAATATGTTGCAGGCTGATTATGAAAAGCTCAAGAAGACGTGCAATTTGTGGAGGAACATTTGGGATATTCAGGACTCCTGGGGTAGTGTCAAAACCATCACTGACTGGTTTGTGAAACACCAAGATCGTGTAGCTGAGCACTCTGGTCCTGGACACTGGAATGATCCTGATATGGTTTGTATTATACATACAAATATTATTTAGATACATATTTTGATATTTAGATAAAATAACACTTGGTTAAGGTCCATTTTTAATAATTTATAAGACCCAGTTGTACGATCATGGATCATCATTGACCACGCTTTAGTTAGATAGGATACAATTGTTAATACAATGGTATCCTTAGAAACCGAACCACGATCAAAGATAATCCACAATCGTACAACTGGATCTAAGGCTTAGGCCCATTTGTATGATCGTGGATCATCCTTGATCATGGTTCAGTTTCTAAGGATACCATTGTATTAACAATTGTATCCTAGGTAACTGAACCATGGTCAAGGATGATCCACGATCGTACAACTGGGCCTTAGTTGTACGATCGTGGATCATCCTTGATCGTGGTTCAGTTTCTAAGGATACCATTTTATTAATAATTGTATTCTAGGTAACTGAACTATGGTCAAGAATAATCCATGTTCGTACAACTTAGGCCCAGTTGTACGATCGTGGACCATCCTTGACCATGGTTCAGTCATCTGGGATACAATTGTTGATACAATGTTATCCTTAGAAACTGAACCACGATTAAGGATGATCCACGATCATGCAACTAGGCCTTAATAAGTTGAACTCTAGAATTAAAATCCTGGCTGAAAATTTTTTCATCAACTTTGTTATTTACTTTATGTATTCAGGTCAAAATTTTAGAAATTTATTACATATTCTTGTACAATAATCTAAAACTTCTAAAACACAATGAATAATACAAAGGTTCCAAAAAATTGCACTTGTTCATACTCAAATTTAGTTGTATTGTATTTGTAGCTACTTATTGGAGACTTTGGGTTAAGTATTGAGCAGAGCAAGTCTCAGATGGCAATTTGGAGTATCATGGCAGCACCACTGATCATGTCAAACGACTTGAGCAATATACGACCTGAGTTCAAGGAAATTCTGCAGAATAAGGATGCTATCGCTATAAACCAGGATTCTCTAAGTATCCAAGGACGACAAGCCGCTGATGTAAGTAGTCAAAGTAAAATTTATTATTATTATATTTTCTTTTATCATTTCTTTTATCTTTTATCTCTATTTGTTCATTTTATTATCATTATCGTTTCTTCGTTAAAAGATGCTACAGTGTGGCGATAGTTGTTACGAACAATAAAAACAGTATTGAAAATTAAAAAGTGCGTAACTTTATTTCATACATTTCTAATGTAAAATTTGTTGCTTTAAGCTGCCATTGAGATATTTTATAGATACAAATAACAGATATAAAAACAGATATAATTCTAAACGTATAAATACGTTTAGAATAAAATTCGGCTTCGCTTATTATTAATAAATAGTTGTGGCTGATATTTGTTGAGATTTCATTTTCACTTCACTTATTGCAAGATAATTTAGAAATCAATCTGTACGCTGTAATTAGTAAAGATTTGATTATTTTCTTTAGGTTAACAGCATAAAAGCCTGGGTGAAACCAATTAATCCAATAATCAATGGTCAGCCTTCTTATGCCGTTGGTTTCGTAAGCTACAGAGAAGATGGAATACCCTATCCGAAGAGATTCAGCTTCGAAGAGATTGGCGTAGAATCTGCTCCTGCTTACAAAATTAAGGTAGGTGGCATAACTTATAATAGCATAATAATAGAAATCCGTAAATAAATTGGAGGCTTATTTATGAATAATCAATAATTATAAGTATTTTTATTAATAGAGAATGTAGTGTACCAATGAGTTAATTTGTGTCATCAGTTAGGGATGAAAATCAGTCGTTATAAATAAATTCAAGTACTAAGTATATCAGAAACTACATACATACATATCATCAGAATATCATATATATCAGAAAAACATACTTATCTGTAGTTGTATGCATTAAGGCAGTAAAACAGTGTAGTGTACAAAGTGGTTAATTTGTGTCATCAGTTAGGGATGAAATCAGGTGTTATAAATTAATTCAAGTACTAAGTACATCAGAACCTACATATATACATATCATCAGAATATCATATACATCAGAAATACATACTTATCTGTATCGATATGCATTAAGGTAGTAAAAGAGTGTAGTGTACCAAGGGGTTAATTGGTGTCATCAGTTAGGGATGAAATCAGCTGTTATAAATTAATTCAAGTACTCAGTATATCTGAAACTACATACATACATATCATCAAAATATCATATACATCAGAAATACATACTTATAAATGTAAGGAAAATATGTATGCATTAAGCCTGATAGACTGAGCTCTTAACAAAGATTTGTTATCTCTCTCAATAACTTTTAGGAATTATCGCAACTTGAAGTTTTAATGCAAAATTTTGAGAACTGTTTAAAAATTCTGACTTTTTTTAATTGAACGTTGTAGTTTTAAGGTAAAAAAAAAGAATATTAAAATTTAAACAAAAATATTCATTGCATTCATATAATGTAACGCATTTTCAGAATATATTTACTGGAGAAGAATGGGTGTCTGATCTTCAAGAATTCAACGTGAGAGTTCCACCAAGCGGTGAGTAAAAATTATGTTTTGCACTAGAGCTGTGTTTCTCAACCTTTTTTAACCCTTTTTACGTGGCTCACTTCGAAATATTACTAGCCCCCCTCCCCAAATATGTTACTACTTTGCTAGTTGCTAATGCTGTTTTTTCAAACTAAAATCTAATTTTACAATGTAGGCAAATTGTAAAACAAATGTCATAGCCCGGCGCCTCCACCATAAAAAATATCAAAATTAATTTATTATAACTTCAAATTTTAGAATAAAAATTACTTACCAAATATTTTAGCAAGCACATTAGGCTAAAAGTGCGCCCAATCAGTTTTCCGCGAATTATTTACATTTTTTTAAAGAATTATGTGTACATAATTTCACATAATTAAACAGCTAGTAACAAAATAATATAAATAATAACAACATACCTAGAAATTTTCCATTTAATCACAGTTTACTTTCCCATGAAGCCTCTATGTTCTATCCACATTGGAATTCAATTTGGAAATTCATCCAAATAACAAAAAAACATGAAAAAACTGAAAATTTCGTGATATTAAAATAATTCTAAATATATCTACCTTGGTCTCGTTTAATTCACAATATTCTTCTGAGTTGAATGAGATTTGTACATTCTTAAGTTGTGGAGAGTTGAAAATTATTATACTTCGTTTTATTATAGGTGCTGTTTTCCTGAGAGCAACTCCAATGTTCGACTAGATGAAAATTTTTAAACGCAATAAATTTATCAAACATTTATGAGTACGTTCTAGTTTTTTCTTGATACCCAGCCCTTGGTTAATCCCTCAACAATTATACCTACTGTCCAATGCCGTATAGAGGCCTACCAAAAATTAGTTAACAACACCATAAAATTATTTTAAGGAAATACCTCAAAAATCTATTGCATTATAATTTTAATACAAAATATGATATAAAATATAATATAGATAATAACATAATTTAAAATGGGTAACAATAATATATAAAAAAATAAAAAAAATGAAAATCTGTCAACAAAAATGTCTATAGATTACTCCTCCGATTTTAGATTAAATTTCCAGAAAATATAGAGATGGGGTACATTCTAATTTATGAATATTCTAGTAGTATCAAGCAGGGCCGGATTTAGACTTGATAAGGCCGTAAGCTATTTGAGATATGGGGCCCTTTATAAGTCCAGATATTCTATCAACAGAAATGTCTATAGATTACTCCTTTACTACATTCAAATTTTTGAATTTTCGAGTAGTACCAAGCAGGGCCGGATTTAGACTTGATAAGGCCCTAAGCTATTTGAGATATGGGGCCCTTTATAAGTTCAGATATTATATGTCAGTGCCAAATATGATTTTCGGATACCTAGAGGGTTAAACTGAAATACAATTGAAAAGTATATAGATAGTGAAATAATAAATCTTTAACTTAAAATCATTTTTATTCATAACAAACTTAAAAATGCAAACTCTGGTAAAAAACAAAGTTCTTTTAAAATGCACAATTTACAAAGGCTTATTATCTGATCTTTTGAAACATGTTGTAATGATTAAGGAATTATATTAAACTAAAATATTTTCTTTCTTGCCTGTGCCAGAACAAAGTCACTGATGACATCATCAAATGATAAACTGCTTAGTTTGTGACTTTCTATGCACATGAGACTAAGGCCCGTATCTATAGTCCGTACTTGAGCTTGAGTACGACTCAAGTCGTATATTTGGTTGCGTATTTTCTATATACGTTTATGCACCAAACGCAACCAAATATACGACTTCTGTCTTACTTAAGTTTAAGTACCGACTATAGATACGGACCTAAGGGAACATAATTTATCTTGAGTTATTGTTGTTCAAAATTCATTTCTTCTTGCCTTTGCCAAAGCAAAGTCACTGATGACATCATCAAATGATAAACTGCCTAGTTTATGAGTTTCTATGCACATGAGATTAAGGGAACATAATTTATCTTGAGTCATTGTTGTTCAAAATTCATTTCTTCTTGCCTTTGCCAGAGCAAAGTCACTGATGACATCATCAAATGATAAACTGCTTAGTTTGTGACTTTCTATGCACATGAGACTGAGGGAACATAATTTATCTTAAGTCATTGTTATTCTAAATTTATTTTGTGTCCTCTTCAGCTGAGAAAAAGATCTTTCTCCAGAGCAATTTGCAACTATCATACTAAGAAATAATCTCAAAATTGCTTTTTTGGTATTTATGTTGTTTTTGATTTCATTTTTTACTGCTGCAGGGGTCGTATTTTTGATCTCTTTATATTCTTGGATAATTTCTTCATCAGTTATGATTTCTTCTTCTTGCTCCTCATTGGGTTGAAATATTTTTTCAAGGTGCTCAGCAAACCTTTGACCTTTTTATTCATTATTTCTGGCTCATTTACTATCGGTTTTTCTAATGGGAGAAATTTTTGTAATAGGTGTTGTCCTTTATGTTGCCTTCCAGAGCGAATACTCAGTGCTTTTGTCGTTGGTTAGCTCTCTCAGGAAGGTGATTACTGTGTTGTTTTTTAGGTCTTATCTCTTCTCAGTTGTTGGGTGAGATTGTTTAGTATAGTTTTATCTTGCGAGGCTATTGTTTGTTGCCACCGTTTCCTTGATTTCCGATTTTCAGCTATTAACTCTCTAATTTCTGTAGGATAGTTGTTTTCCTTGTATCTTCTTTTGGATTCCGGCGTGTTTTCTCAAGCTGCTTGCTGGATATCAACTATGAATTTTTCGACTTCAGTGTCCAGTTCTTGATTTTTTTAATGGTACCATTAAGTTTATCCTTCCTTCTAGGCTTTGTTTAAAACTTTCCCAGTATGTGCGTTTATTGACCAGTGCTGGGTGATTATTTTTCTGGATGATATTTTCACTTATTATTAGAACTATTGGGGAATGATCGGAAGTTTTGCATAGCTGTGAATATTTTCACGTTCAAATTTCGGGTCATTTTCAAAAACCTGCAAGTTTTAAATTTGTGGATCTATTCATTCATGTAGATTTAAGCCTAAAATTGGAAATTGTACGCGTATTTTTTTTTTTTAACCTGTTTATGATAAATTTGACAGTGTTTTGCATAGCTGTGAACCAGTTTTTGTTCAAATTTCGATATTCATTTTCAAAAAGTTACAAGTTTTTGATATAATTTTATATTTGTAGATCAACTCATTCATGTTTAGATTTATGCCTAAAATTGGCAATTGTACACATTTTTCAGTTGTTCTTTTATCAGTTTATATTATATTTGACAGTGTTTTAGATAGCTGCGAACAATTTCTTTTCAAATATCGATTCATTTTCAAAAAGCTACAAGTTTTTTATATGATTTTATATTTGTGGATCAACTCATTCATGTTTAGATGTATGCCTAAAATTGGAAATTCTATACGTTTTTCAGTTGATTTTTGTTACCTGTTTATGATATATTTGACAGTGTTTTGCATAGCTGTGAATAATATTACGTTCGAATTTCGAGTTATTTTCAAAAACCTACAAGTTTTAAATTTGTGGATCAACTCATTTATGTTTAGATTTAAGCCTAAAATTGGCAATTGTTTAGGTTTTTCTTTTTTTTAACCTGTTTATGATATATTTGACCGAGTTTAGCCTAGCTGTAAACAAGTTTTCGTTCAAATTTCGATATTAATTTTCAAAAAGCTACAAGTTTTTGATAAGATTTTATATTTGTGGATCAACTCATTCATATTTAGATTTATGCCTAAAATTGGCAATTGTACACATATTTCAGTTGATTTCTTTACCTGTTTTTGAGATATTTGGCAGTTTTTTGCATAGCTGTGAATATTTTCACGTTCAAATTTTGGTTATTTTCACAAACCTACAAGTTTTAAATTTGTGGATTAACTTATTCATGATTAGATTTATAAGATTCATGTATAGATTATAAAATTGGCAATTCTACACGTTTTCAGTTGTTCTTTGATCAGTTTATGTTATATTTGATAGGGTTTGCATAGCTGGAACAATGTTTTGTTTAAATATCGAATCATTTTAAAAAAACTACAAGTTTTTGATGTGATTTTATATTTATGGATAAACTTATTCATGTTTAAATTTATGCCTCAAATTGGCTATTGTACACGTTTTTAAGTTGATTTTTTACCTATTTCTGATATATTTGACAGTGTTTTTCATAGCTGTGAATATTTTCACGTTCAAATTTCGGGTCATTTTCACAAACCTACAAGTTTTAAATTTGTAAATCAACTCATTCTTGTTTAGATTTATTAGATTCATGTATAGATTATAAAATTGGCAATTGCACACGTTTTTCAGTTGTTCTTTTATCAGTTTATGTTATATTTGACAGGTTTTTCATAGCTGGAACATTTTTTTGTTTAAATATCGATTCATTTTCATATATCTTCAAGTTTTAAATTTGTGGATCAACTCATTCATGTTTAGCTTTATTAGATTCATGTATAGATTATAAAATTGGCAATTCTACACGTTTTCAGTTGTTCTTTGATCAGTTTATGTTATATTTGATAGGGTTTGCATAGCTGGAACAATGTTTTGTTCAAATATCGAATCATTTAAAAAAAACTACAAGTTTTTGATGTGATTTTATATTTATGGATCAACTTATTCATGTTTAAATTTATGCCTCAAATTGGCTATTGTACACGTTTTTAAGTTGATTTTTGACCTGTTTCTGATATATTTGGCAGTTTTGCATAGCTGTGAATATTTTCAAGTTCAAATTTTGGTCATTTTCACAAACCTACAAGTTTTAAATTTGTGGATTAACTCATCCATGTTTAGATTTATAAGATTCATGTATAGATTATAAAATTGGCAATTCTACACGTTTTCAGTTGTTCTTTGATCAGTTTATGTTATATTTGATAGGGTTTGCATAGCTGGAACAATGTTTGGTTCAAATATCGATTCATTTTAAAAAAAAACTACAAGTTTTTAATATGATTTTATATTGGTGGAACAACATATTCATGTTTAAATGTATGCCTCAAATTAGCTATTGTACACGTTTTTCAGTTGTTTTTGTACCTGTTTATGATATATTTGACAGTGTTTTGCATAGCTGTTAATACATTCTTGTTCAAATTTCGATATTTATTTTCAAAAAGCAACAAGTTTTTGATATGATTTTATATTTGTGGATCAACTCATTCATGTTAAGATTTATACCTAAAATTGGCAATTGTATACGTTTTTCAGTAGTTCTTTTATCAGTTTATGTTATATTTGACAGGTTTTGCATAGCTGGAACAATGTTATATGTCAAATAATAACAATGTCTGTAGTAATAATATTTTGTATAATATTTTGTATATAACAGGGTTTTCCCGTAAATAAATAAATAAATAAAATAAATTAAAAAAATAAATATATTCAAAAATCGATTCATTTTCAAAAAGTTTTGGATATGATTCTATATTTGTGGATCAACTTATTCATGTTTAGATTCATGCCTAAAACTGGCTATTGTAGACGTTTTTCAGTTGATTTTGTACCTGTTTAATGATATATTTGACAGTGTTTTGCATAGCTGTGAACAAGTTTTTGTTCAAATTTCGATATTCATTTTCAAAAAGCTACAAGTTTTTGATATGATTTTATATTTGTGGATCAACTCATTCATGTTTAGATTTGTGCCTAAAATTAGCAATTGTACACGTTTTTCAGTAGTTCTTTTACCA
This sequence comes from Othius punctulatus, assembly GCA_951805005.1. Classification (NCBI taxonomy): domain Eukaryota; kingdom Metazoa; phylum Arthropoda; class Insecta; order Coleoptera; family Staphylinidae; genus Othius; species Othius punctulatus. The sequence goes on along the minus strand of OX638139.1, from coordinate 4,036,241 downwards.
GTTTATGACATATTTGGCAGTGTTTTGCATAGACGTTAATACATTTTTGTTCAAATATCGATTCATTTTCAAAAACCAGCAAGCTTTTGATATGCTTTTATATCTGTGAAAAGTTCATAACAGTTTCGATTATTTAAAAAAAAATTGCAGGACTGATATAATTTTGTTTCTACATTAACGCATTCATTTTTATATTTATGCGTACAATTGGAAATTTTACAGGTTTTTCAGTTTTTCTTTGCTAGTTTATGATATATTTGATAGTTATATATTATATATTCTAGTAGTCAAGTTATTATAATAGAGAGGTTGTTAGATAGCTCATAATTAACTATGCTGTATTTTATCAGCTATAATCAATTAGCATCAATTTTAGAATCAATTCTAAAAGTTTTGAAATGTATATGGTGAAAAATTGTTTATAAACTTTCAGATTATAATTCCGGAAAATCTAGAGATGGCATATTCCGATTTTTACATTTTCAGGTAGTATTACGTATACTTAACAAACTTGTAGAAAAATTATATTCATAAACCACAGTTTTTGAAAAAAATGTATATAAATGTTCAATATTTCTCTTGTCTACTTAATTTCACATTAATTTCATAACGAAATTCTGCAGTGCGTGGGTAAATAAATCAGTTTCTCGTTGAACAGAATGTAATCTTTACTGTCGCACACGGATAACTGTTCATTTACAATTATGTTACTCCATATATATATATATATATATATATATTGTTACATTTTTATATTGCCCCACGTTGGGCTCCAAAATGTTACGTTTTCGTTGCCTGCCCCACGTTGGGGACTACAAAATGTTACGTTTTGTATATTTACTCTGCCCATTTTATTAGTGTTGAATATTTTAGCATTTACTTGTTTTGTAACTTTTTGTTCTTTCTCTTATCTCAGGTTCCATAGTAGGTTCACTCATAACTAAATAGAGTTTGTTCAAATACTTTAATGAATTGAAATTAACCAAAATTATTAAAACGTCTAATATAAACTGAACTAAACAAACAAATCAAAAACAATAGAAAACAAAATTATTAAATACATAATAAACTATGGCCAACATTAACAAAATAAATCCTATATACACAAGCCAACTTATGTGATAATATGACTCTTGAACTTTACGCAAACTTTCTACTTGCAGTTATCTTCTTGTGGTTCCTTGATTACGTCGTCCTCTTGTCCCTGCTTTCCCGTCTGATCCGTTGTTGATTCCCACAAAAGTAAACATCTACTTTTGTGTGCGAAGTTGAGCGGCTTGAAGTCCTGATTTTTGAATATCTCCGTCACGGCTCCTATCTTGTTGAACTCCTCTCCTGGTTGACTGTCTTCTTCCAGCAATATGTCCAAACGTTGAAACCCCGTTAATATTTTGTAATGTATTCGTATCAGAATCGCAACATCTCCACCCGCGATCCACACGCGTCTCTCCCACTCGTCAAACTCCTTGTTGATTATTTTCGACTTTCCATTATTCAATTCCCCAAGCGTCTATGCACGAAGTTGCCTGTCACCCGTGGTAACCGATCAACAACCTTCATCCGCGGATTGCTTTGTATATTTGTGCATACTTGTTCATATTCACATTTACAATATTTACAATAATTTTTGTTAGCTTGTGCCCTGAAGATTATAATTCTATCTAAAACTTATATAATAATAACAATAAATCTATTCTAATTAATCTAAATAAATACTTCAAATCTATATATATTAATATTTACATACATTACATTACAATTTTGTTTACTTAGTTTAATTGTGTATTGCAATGCTACCATTGCAATCTTCGCTTCATTACCAAATGAGTAGCATTGAGCCAGTGATAGAATGATTGCTGATAGTACAATTCTTCAGCATCATTACCACTCATCTTTTAGCGTTTTGTATTCGTTTTTGTCACGTTTTACTCACTTAATAGCAGAAATACCAGTCTCTCAAAAACTGTCAGAAATTAAGGAAAAATACTAAATAAACTTGCTTTTTAGAAATAAACGATCTAATTATTAGCTGTGTGCATTGCAAATACGTCATGTGAGCATATAGCCTGTGGCCTCCAGCTGCTCTATTAGTAGACTCCTGGAGGACCAGGCAATTGGGTCCCATTAAAATATGATCGTGGCGAGTTTCCGTCGCGGTGATTGATAGATTTTGGGGCAGACGTATTTAAATTAGATGATGAAGGTAAACGATGTGAGCATAATTAATCCCGTGAGGCGGAACAAAGGCCTGTGATGTCGAGCTATCAGGAACAGCTAGTTAGCGGTTTGTGCAGGTTAATCATTCTCCCGTTTTTGGTTAGTTAAGAGCTTATAAAGGCATGGGGAGGAGAGGGCATGCAGACGTCAGGCAGCATGATAATAGGTAATGAGCGGGTTATTAGCGGCGCAGATGCCGTTGACGGCCCCCCGGGAGGTTCGAGGGGCCTCCCTTGTAGCCCCGCGATTATTCATTCAACCGGGGGGCCCCGTTTTGTCGGGGACGGTTTTCCCGAAGACAGTCCGGCAAAGTTTCCCTTTGAACTTCACACACCACACACACACACACACAAACGAGCACATACATAGTTCGGGTTGGACTTTATTTGCTGCTTAAATATTTGTCTTTGGCAAAAATTACCGCCAAGATGCGACAAGACACTCGGAAATTAATAATAAAATTCTCTGGCGATGTGTGTCTCCAATCCTTTTTTATGAGGCGCCAAGCATTGAACGGCCCCAAGTTTAATTTGTCGGCTTACGTATTGTGTGTTTGCTTAGAGGGTCGACACCTCCGAGCGTCAGAGGCGGCCACTTTATGCTAGTCAGCAATTTTCGCATTCAATCGAACACGATTCACAGTTCGCACTGGGGAGATGTAAATAAGGCCCTCGCCGATATTAAATTTGAATTACCGGGGCTGGGGGCGGCCGCATTAAGCGCCAATATATTACGGGGGTGGCTTTAGAGCTGCGCCCTCGACCCGCGTAAGCCGCCCCCGTCTAAGTGTGTTTTCGGGAGGAATTTGTCCGGCTGATTGGCAATATCGTCGAAAGGATTTCGAGGCTTGGATTAGGCGACGTGTTTAAATAACTGTATCACGCTCCCAAGACTCTTGCATCCCCAACTTATTTAATATCGCCGGTATTACTGAGCTGCACAAAAAGTAATAAACTAAGAGTTACAAGTCGTATCGCATTTGCATTCGCACTTACTCCGTTACTCCATGGACTTGATAATTTTGTAGTTAGCACCATTTTTATTTCGAAGATTAATATAACTGGGCATATACCTGGGCCGTTTTTCGAGGGCTGCATACACATAGGTGGTACTCCATACTGTTGTTGTTGGTACTATTTTGTGTGGTGTTCGATTATTGATGCATCATTCTGTCTGATTCATGAACTAATGCGAGGTGCGTTTATTGCTCAAGGTCAAGAATGCACAAGTGTCCATATACCTGGGCCGTTTTTCGAGGGCTGCATACACATAGGTGGTACTCCATACTGTTGTTGTTGGTACTATTTTGTGTGGTGATCGATTATTGATGCATCATTCTGTCTGATTCATGAACTAATGCGAGGTGCGTTTATTGCTCAAGGTCAAGAATGCACAATTGTCCATATACCTGGGCCGTTTTTCGAGGGCTGCATACACATAGGTGGTACTCCATACTGTTGTTGTTGGTACTATTTTGTGTGGTGATCGATTATTGATGCATCATTCTGTCTGATTCATGAACTAATGCGAGGTGCGTTTATTGCTCAAGGTCAAGAATGCACAAGTGTCCATATACCTGGGCCGTTTTTCGAGGGTTGCGTACACTTAGGTGGTACTCCATACTGTTGTTGTAGGTACTATTTTGTGTGGTGATCGATTATTGATGCATCATTCTGTCTGATTCATGAACTAATGTGAGATGCGTTTATTGCTCAAGGTCAAGAATGCACATATGTCCATATGCCTGGGCCGTTTTTCGAGGGCTGCATACGCATAGGTGGTACTCCATACTGTTGTTGTTGGTACTATTTTGTGTGGTGATCGATTATTGATGCATCATTCTGTCTGATTCATGAACTAATGCGAGGTGCGTTTATTGCTCAAGGTCAAGAATGCACAAGTGTCCATATACCTGGGCCGTTTTTCGAGGGCTGCATACACATAGGTGGTACTCCATACTGTTGTTGTTGGTACTATTTTGTGTGGTGATCGATTATTGATGCATCAATCTGTCTGATTCATGAACTAATGCGAGATGCGTTTATTGCTCAAGGTCAAGAATGCACAAGTGTCCATATACCTGGGCCGTTTTTCGAGGGCTGCATACACATAGGTGGTACTCCATACTGTTGTTGTTGGTACTATTTTGTGTGGTGATCGATTTTTGATGCATCATTCTGTCTGATTCATGAACTAATGCGAGATGCGTTTATTGCTCAAGGTCAAGAATGCACAAATGTCCATATACCTGGGCCGTTTTTCGACGGCTGCATACACATAGGTGGTACTCCATACTGTTGTTGTTGGTACTATTTTGTATGGTGATCGATTATTGATGCATCATTCTGTCTGATTCGCGAACTAATGCGAGGTGCGTTTATTGCTCAAGGTCAAGAATGCACAAGTGTCCATATACCTGGGCCGTTTTTCGAGGGCTGCATACACATAGGTGGTACTCCATACTGTTGTTGTTGGTACTATTTTGTGTGGTGATCGATTATTGATGCATCATTCTGTCTGATTCATGAACTAATGCGAGGTGCGTTTATTGCTCAAGGTCAAGAATGCACAAGTGTCCATATACCTGGGCCGTTTTTCGAGTCCTGCATACACATAGGTGGTACTCCATACTGTTGTTGTAGGTACTATTTTGTGTGGTGATCGATTATTGATGCATCATTCTGTCTGATTCATGAACTAATGCGAGGTTCGTTTATTGCTCAAGGTCAAGAATGCACGAGTGTCCATATACCTGGGCCGTTTTTCGAGTCCTGCATACACATAGGTGGTACTCCATACTGTTGTTGTAGGTACTATTTTGTGTGGTGATCGATTATTGATGCATCATTCTGTCTGATTCATGAACTAATGCGAGGTGCGTTTATTGCTCAAGGTCAAGAATGCACGAGTGTCCATATACCTGGGCCGTTTTTCGAGGGCTGCATACACATAGGTGGTACTCCATACTGTTGTTGTAGGTACTATTTTGTGTGGTGATCGATTATTGATGCATCATTCTGTCTGATTCATGAACTAATGCGAGATGCGTTTATTGCTCAAGGTCAAGAATGCACGAGTGTCCATATACCTGGGCCGTTTTTCGAGGGCTGCATACACATAGGTGGTACTCCATACTGTTGTTGTTGGTACTATTATGTGTGGTGATCGATTATTGATGCATCATTCTGTCTGATTCATGAACTAATGCGAGATGCGTTTATTGCTCAAGGTCAAGAATGCACGAGTGTCCATATACCTGGGCCGTTTTTCGAGGGCTGCATACACATAGGTGGTACTCCATACTGTTGTTGTTGGTACTATTATGTGTGGTGATCGATTATTGATGCATCATTCTGTCTGATTCATGAACTAATGCGAGGTGCGTTTATTGCTCAAGGTCAAGAATGCACAAGTGTCCATATACCTGGGCCGTTTTTCGAGGGCTGCATACACATAGGTGGTACTCCATACTGTTGTTGTTGGTACTATTATGTGTGGTGATCGATTATTGATGCATCATTCTGTCTGATTCATGAACTAATGCGAGGTGCGTTTATTGCTCAAGGTCAAGAATGCACAAGTGTCCATATACCTGGGCCGTTTTTCGAGGGCTGCATACACATAGGTGGTACTCCATACTGTTGTTGTTGGTACTATTTTGTGTGGTGATCGATTTTTGATGCATCATTCTGTCTGATTCATGAACTAATGCGAGATGCGTTTATTGCTCAAGGTCAAGAATGCACGAGTGTCCATATACCTGGGCCGTTTTTCGAGGGCTGCATACACATAGGTGGTACTCCATACTGTTGTTGTTGGTACTATTATGTGTGGTGATCGATTATTGATGCATCATTCTGTCTGATTCATGAACTAATGCGAGGTGCGTTTATTGCTCAAGGTCAAGAATGCACAAGTGTCCATATACCTGGGCCGTTTTTCGAGGGCTGCATACACATAGGTGGTACTCCATACTGTTGTTGTTGGTACTATTATGTGTGGTGATCGATTATTGATGCATCATTCTGTCTGATTCATGAACTAATGCGAGGTGCGTTTATTGCTCAAGGTCAAGAATGCACAAGTGTCCATATACCTGGGCCGTTTTTCGAGGGCTGCATACACATAGGTGGTACTCCATACTGTTGTTGTTGGTATTATTGTGTGTGGTGATCGATTATTGATGCATCATTCTGTCTGATTCATGAACTAATGCGAGGTGCGTTTATTGCTCAAGGTCAAGAATGCACAAGTGTCCATATACCTGGGCCGTTTTTCGAGGGCTGCATACACATAGGTGGTACTCCATACTGTTGTTGTTGGTACTATTATGTGTGGTGATCGATTATTGATGCATCATTCTGTCTGATTCATGAACTAATGCGAGGTGCGTTTATTGCTCAAGGTCAAGAATGCACAAGTGTCCATATACCTGGGCCGTTTTTCGAGGGTTGCGTTCACGTAGGTAGTACTCCATACTGTTGTTGTTGGTACTATTGTGTGTGGTGATCGATTATTGATGCATCATTCTGTCTGATTCATGAACTAATGCGAGGTGCGTTTTTTGCTCAAGGTCAAGAATGCACAAGTGTCCATATACCTGGGCCGTTTTTCGAGGGCTGCATACACATAGGTGGTACTCCATACTGTTGTTGTTGGTATTATTGTGTGTGGTGATCGATTATTGATGCATCATTCTGTCTGATTCATGAACTAATGCGAGGTGCGTTTATTGCTCAAGGTCAAGAATGCACAAGTGTCCATATACCTGGGCCGTTTTTCGAGGGCTGCATACACATAGGTGGTACTCCATACTGTTGTTGTTGGTATTATTGTGTGTGGTGATCGATTACTGATGCATCATTCTGTCTGATTCATGAACTAATGCGAGGTGCGTTTATTGCTCAAGGTCAAGAATGCACAAGTGTCCATATACCTGGGCCGTTTTTCGAGGGCTGCATACACATAGGTGGTACTCCATACTGTTGTTGTTGGTACTATTATGTGTGGTGATCGATTATTGATGCATCATTCTGTCTGATTCATGAACTAATGCGAGGTGCGTTTATTGCTCAAGGTCAAGAATGCACAAGTGTCCATATACCTGGGCCGTTTTTCGAGGGTTGCGTTCACGTAGGTAGTACTCCATACTGTTGTTGTTGGTACTAATTTGTGTGGTGATCGATTATTGATGCATCATTCTGCCTGATTCATGAACTAATGCGAGGTGCGTTTTTTGCTCAAGGTCAAGAATGCACAAGTGTCCATATACCTGGGCCGTTTTTCGAGGGCTGCATACACATAGGTGGTACTCCGTACTGTTGTTGTTGGTACTATTGTGTGTGGTGTACGATTATTGATGCATCATTCTGTCTGATTCATGTACTAATGCGAGGTGCGTTTATTGCTCAAGGTCAAGAATGCACAAGTGTCCATATACCTGGGCCGTTTTTCGAGGGCTGCATACACATAGGTGGTACTCCATACTGTTGTTGTTGGTATTATTGTGTGTGGTGATCGATTACTGATGCATCATTCTGTCTGATTCATGAACTAATGCGAGGTGCGTTTATTGCTCAAGGTCAAGAATGCACAAGTGTCCATATACCTGGGCCGTATTTCGAGGGCTGCATATACATAGGTGGTACTCCATACTGTTGTTGTTGGTACTATTATGTGTGGTGATCGATTATTGATGCCTCATTCTGTCTGATTCATGAACTAATGCGAGATGCGTTTATTGCTCAAGGTCAAGAATGCACAAGTGTCCATATACCTGGGCCGTTTTTCGAGGGCTGCATACACATAGGTGGTACTCCATACTGTTGTTGTTGGTATTATTGTGTGTGGTGATCGATTACTGATGCATCATTCTGTCTGATTCATGAACTAATGCGAGGTGCGTTTATTGCTCAAGGTCAAGAATGCACAAGTGTCCATATACCTGGGCCGTTTTTCGAGGGCTGCATATACATAGGTGGTACTCCATACTGTTGTTGTTGGTACTATTATGTGTGGTGATCGATTATTGATGCCTCATTCTGTCTGATTCATGAACTAATGCGAGATGCGTTTATTGCTCAAGGTCAAGAATGCACAAGTGTCCATATACCTGGGCCGTTTTTCGAGGGCTGCATACACATAGGTGGTACTCCATACTGTTGTTGTTGGTATTATTGTGTGTGGTGTACGATTATTGATGCATCATTCTGTCTGATTCATGAACTAATGCGAGATGCGTTTATTGCTCAAGGTCAAGAATGCACAAGTGTCCATATACCTGGGCCGTTTTTCGAGGGCTGCATACACATAGGTGGTACTCCATACTGTTGTTGTTGGTATTATTGTGTGTGGTGTACGATTATTGATGCATCATTCTGTCTGATTCATGAACTAATGCGAGATGCGTTTATTGCTCAAGGTCAAGAATGCACAAGTGTCCATATACCTGGGCCGTTTTTCGAGGGCTGCATACACATAGGTGGTACTCCATACTGTTGTTGTTGGTATTATTGTGTGTGGTGATCGATTACTGATGCATCATTCTGTCTGATTCATGAACTAATGCGAGGTGCGTTTATTGCTCAAGGTCAAGAATGCACAAGTGTCCATATACCTGGGCCGTTTTTCGAGGGCTGCATACACATAGGTGGTACTCCATACTGTTGTTGTTGGTACTATTATGTGTGGTGATCGATTATTGATGCATCATTCTGTCTGATTCATGAACTAATGCGAGGTGCGTTTATTGCTCAAGGTCAAGAATGCACAAGTGTCCATATACCTGGGCCGTTTTTCGAGGGTTGCGTTCACGTAGGTAGTACTCCATACTGTTGTTGTTGGTACTAATTTGTGTGGTGATCGATTATTGATGCATCATTCTGCCTGATTCATGAACTAATGCGAGGTGCGTTTTTTGCTCAAGGTCAAGAATGCACAAGTGTCCATATACCTGGGCCGTTTTTCGAGGGCTGCATACACATAGGTGGTACTCCGTACTGTTGTTGTTGGTACTATTGTGTGTGGTGTACGATTATTGATGCATCATTCTGTCTGATTCATGTACTAATGCGAGGTGCGTTTATTGCTCAAGGTCAAGAATGCACAAGTGTCCATATACCTGGGCCGTTTTTCGAGGGCTGCATACACATAGGTGGTACTCCATACTGTTGTTGTTGGTATTATTGTGTGTGGTGATCGATTATTGATGCATCATTCTGTCTGATTCATGAACTAATGCGAGGTGCGTTTATTGCTCAAGGTCAAGAATGCACAAGTGTCCATATACCTGGGCCGTTTTTCGAGGGCTGCATACACATAGGTGGTACTCCATACTGTTGTTGTTGGTATTATTGTGTGTGGTGATCGATTACTGATGCATCATTCTGTCTGATTCATGAACTAATGCGAGGTGCGTTTATTGCTCAAGGTCAAGAATGCACAAGTGTCCATATACCTGGGCCGTTTTTCGAGGGCTGCATACACATAGGTGGTACTCCATACTGTTGTTGTTGGTACTATTTTGTGTGGTGATCGATTATTGATGCATCATTCTGTCTGATTCATGAACTAATGCGAGATGCGTTCTTTGCTCAAGGTCAAGAATGCACAATTGTCCATATACCTGGGCCGTTTTTCGAGGGCTGCGTACACATAGGTGGTACTCCATACTGTTGTTGTTGGTACTATTTTGTGTGGTGATTGATTATTGATGCATCATTCTGTCTGATTCGCGAACTAATGCGAGATGCGTTTATTGCTCAAGGTCAAGAATGCACAAGTGTCCATATACCTGGGCCGTTTTTCGAGGGCTGCATACACATAGGTGGTACTCCATACTGTTGTTGTTGGTACTATTATGTGTGGTGATCGATTATTGATGCATCATTCTGTCTGATTCATGAACTAATGCGAGGTGCGTTTATTGCTCAAGGTCAAGAATGCACAAGTGTCCATATACCTGGGCCGTTTTTCGAGGGTTGCGTTCACGTAGGTAGTACTCCATACTGTTGTTGTTGGTACTAATTTGTGTGGTGATCGATTATTGATGCATCATTCTGCCTGATTCATGAACTAATGCGAGGTGCGTTTTTTGCTCAAGGTCAAGAATGCACAAGTGTCCATATACCTGGGCCGTTTTTCGAGGGCTGCATACACATAGGTGGTACTCCGTACTGTTGTTGTTGGTACTATTGTGTGTGGTGTACGATTATTGATGCATCATTCTGTCTGATTCATGTACTAATGCGAGGTGCGTTTATTGCTCAAGGTCAAGAATGCACAAGTGTCCATATACCTGGGCCGTTTTTCGAGGGCTGCATACACATAGGTGGTACTCCATACTGTTGTTGTTGGTATTATTGTGTGTGGTGATCGATTATTGATGCATCATTCTGTCTGATTCATGAACTAATGCGAGGTGCGTTTATTGCTCAAGGTCAAGAATGCACAAGTGTCCATATACCTGGGCCGTTTTTCGAGGGCTGCATACACATAGGTGGTACTCCATACTGTTGTTGTTGGTATTATTGTGTGTGGTGATCGATTACTGATGCATCATTCTGTCTGATTCATGAACTAATGCGAGGTGCGTTTATTGCTCAAGGTCAAGAATGCACAAGTGTCCATATACCTGGGCCGTATTTCGAGGGCTGCATATACATAGGTGGTACTCCATACTGTTGTTGTTGGTACTATTTTATGTGGTGATCGATTATTGATGCATCATTCTGTCTGATTCATGAACTAATGCGAGGTGCGTTTATTGCTCAAGGTCAAGAATGCACAAGTGTCCATATACCTGGGCCGTTTTCGAGGGCTGCATACACATAGGTGGTACTCCATACTGTTGTTGTTGGTATTATTGTGTGTGGTGATCGATTATTGATGCATCATTCTGTCTGATTCATGAACTAATGCGAGGTGCGTTTATTGCTCAAGGTCAAGAATGCACAAGTGTCCATATACCTGGGCCGTTTTTCGAGGGCTGCATACACATAGGTGGTACTCCATACTGTTGTTGTTGGTATTATTGTGTGTGGTGATCGATTACTGATGCATCATTCTGTCTGATTCATGAACTAATGCGAGGTGCGTATATTGCTCAAGGTCAAGAATGCACAAGTGTCCATGTACCTGGGCCGTTTTTCGAGAGCTGCATACACATAGGTGGTACTCCATACTGTTGTTGTTGGTACTATTTTGTGTGGTGATCGATTATTGATGCATCATTCTGTCTGATTCATGAACTAATGCGAGGTGCGTTTATTGCTCAAGGTCAAGAATGCACAAGTGTCCACATACCTGGGCCGTTTTCGAGGGCTGCATACACATAGGTGGTACTCCATACTGTTGTTGTTGGTACTATTTTGTGTGGTGATCGATTATTGATGCATTATTCTGTCTGATTCATGAACAAATGCGAGGTGCGTTTATTGCTCAAGGTCAAGAATGCACAAGTGTCCATATACCTGGGCCGTTTTTCGAGGGTTGCGTACACGTAGGGTGTACTCCATACTGTTGTTGTTGGTATTATTGTGTATGGTGTTCAGTTATTGATACATCATTCTGGCTGATGCGGGTACTAATGAGAGGTGCGTTTGCTGCTTTCAAAGAGGCCCTTTGGTCTTTAACACTTTCCCGGGCGTCAGCGCGCCAGGGCTTCTTGCGGAGGGGTTAAGTACCGACTCTGGTAGATCGTAAACCCTCTCTGAAAAGGAGGTAGTCTGCTATTACGATAGGGTCAGGTATATACAGTGCTGTCGTTGGGAAAGTTTTAAGATCGATGGGTCAACACTGGTCAGTAGTATGCGCGGGTTTCATTTGCACCTGCAAAGGTCAAGAATGCGCACGTGTCCATATTCTTGGGTCGTCCATCGAGGGTTGCGTACACGTAGGTGGTACTCCATACTGTTGTTGTTGGTATTATTGTGTGTGGTGTTTGGTTATTGTTGCATCATTTTTGCTGATGAGGGAATGATCGCTAGTTTTCAGACATACAATGCATATGCTTTTCTTGCAATGCGAGAATGAGTGAGTAAGACCATTCTGTTTATCGTAGAAGAGACATCTTCTTAGTACGGCCTGTCTGTAGGTAAACTATATCTGCGCAGTTTTATGCTCGGTGTGGTGGTTGGGAGGAAAAGTTAGGGCTATGGCCAATTGCTTCATGAGCTTAAGTAGCTTTCATGCTACTTAAAAGCATAATATCTTTTATCGCTAGTCTTTAGACATAGAATGCATATGCTTTTCTTGCAATGCGAGAATGAGGGAGTAAGACCACTATGTTCATTCTCAGAACAGATATTTTTTCAGTACGGCCTATCAGTAGGTTAACTAAAGGTGCGTAGTTTTATGCTCGGTGTGGTGGTTGGGAGGAAAAGTTAGGGCTATGGCCAATTGCTTCAAGAACTTAAGTAGCTTTCATGCTACTTAAAAGCCTAATATCTTTTATCGCTAGTTTTTAGACATAGAATTTATATGATTTTCAAGCAATGTGAGAATGAGTAATGAGTTCATACTGATAGCAGTAAAACAATCAGACAATCAAAATCTGCACTAGCCACCCCCACACTCTAAAGAGTAACCTCGGTGTCGGGGAGCCCCCCGCCCCCCCCCCCATTAAAGACACTGAATCGATTTAAATTGGCAATTTCTGTATAATTTTAAAGCGGCCCCTTTGTAACAGAGCGATTTTCTTGTGAATGGCAGAAATGGGCCGCCCCCCTGCGCCCCTCGCTCGCCGCCCCCGTGGGCCACTCTAATCGGCTCGTTCTCGGTGCGAGAACGAGAAGGCAGTGATTGTGGGGAAATGGCTCGGAATGGGCGCTAGGAAGGAAACCGCCTGGATCGGAGTAGTGTGCTTCTTTGTGCCCGCAATTAGACGCTCTAATATCGCTGATAATTCACTCGTTATCGCTATACAACGCTTAAAGGGCCTTAAAGGGCCTGCAGGACGCGCGGCCGACCGCGCGGGCGGCGGCGGTGGCGGGGGCGGTTAAAGGAATCGCCTGGAGGACGCATTGTGGCGATGCGGAGCGTGTAATTTTTTAGGTGAGCGGGGCCCTTGCTGGAAAATCATTCAATTGAGGACAATTGGTCCATTAACATCTCCTGGAGAACGTTTGGAAACAAATAAACTCGACACAATTGAAACTCGTGAATTCTCTGCGTGGAAACCTCCACAAGACTTCAACCTTCAAGACCTTCACTTGAAAGCTTGAATGTAGATAATTAGATGCATCCACATTCAAATATTGTACACAAAATATCACATTATATTAATAACAAATATTGAAGCCATAAGATTACGAGATTAACTTGGGTGTGATCCAACTATCAGACCTTATTTAATGAGTACCTGGTATGGTTTTATTAACGAGGCATATTTTGATCTCTTATTAATTTTCTGAACCAATGGCGCAAAACAGATTTTTTTCAGTTTTTATTTTTTTGTGCTAAAATCACTGAACCGATTTTAACATGGATATGTAGGCATCCATAAAGGCATCTAAATAAGCAACAAAAAATATACCATGCAATTTAAAAATATACATCATCATGATGTCGCACTTTTTTGGCACACCTCGTATAATCAAAAATATTTTCCTGAAATACGCCTCAGAATGCAAGCAAAGTCTGCAAAATATCAAAACTCTAACTCAATTAGTAACTGAGCTATAGAAGGCGGGAGGTGAAATGACGGACGCTGTATAAAAATACATTATTATAATTTATGATTTAAATTCCTGCCATTTGCCTCAAGATACTTGTAGGCACTTTTTTGGCACACCCTGTATAATCAAAAATATTTTCCTGAAATACGCCCCAGAATGCAAGCAAAGTCTGCAAAAATATCAAAATCCTAACTCAATTAGTAACTGAGCTATAGAAGACGGGAGGTGAAATGACGGACGCTCTATAAATATACATTATTATAATTTATGATTTAAATTCCTGCCATTTGCCTCCAGATACTTGTAGACGATTGAAGTCTGGTCTTCTCCAGTCTGCTCGAATAAAATCGATGATCGACTCCTGTTGAATCGATTGACTTGCCCCTCGCAAAATACTTCCGCGCAGTGCCTTTAATTGCGAATCTGTCCGCAGATTAAGTCCCCGCAGCCGCCCTTGTCCCTTCAGCAGACCGCAGAATGGGTTTTCAACAAATTTTTGAGGGCCCTCGCGGCGCCCATTGTGCGGACGGCATTAGACCGTCAAAGGGCCGCTAATGTCCTTTAATGACATGCATTGTATTTCAATTCCTTAATCGTCGGATTCCAGCACAGCCTGTCCCCCCAAAAAGAGGCAGAAAAAAGAGGCAGAAAAAAGAGGCGTAGAAGTGCATTAATAGATGCAGAACGATATTTTTCATAAAATACAAATCATTTTAGAAGTCGTATAGTCGTATGTATTAAAAAATGAAATATTGTTTTCACTTACATTTTACAAAATAAAAGTTTGTAATAATCTTAACTTAAATAACTTAACTCAAATATGTATTGAATTATTGTTGTTATTACCTGCCAATGCTGGATAAAGTTGCTGTAAAGTAAAAGTTTGTAATAATCTTAACTCAAATACCTAAACTCAAATATGTATTGAATTGTTGTTGTTATTACCTGGGAGTGTTGCATAAAGATGCTATAAAGTAAAAGTTTGTAATAATTTTAACTCAAATACCTAAACTCAAATGTGTATTGAATTATTGTTGTAATTACCTGCTTGTGCTGCATAAAGTTGCTGTAAAGTAAAAGCTTGTAATAATTTTAACTCAAATACCTAAACTCAAATATGTATTGAATTATTGTTGTTATTACCTGCTAGTGCTGCATAAAGTTGCTGTAAAGTAAAAGTTTGTAATAATTTTAACTCAAATACCTAAACTCAAATATGTATTGAATTGTTGTTGTTATTACCTGGGAGTGTTGCATAAAGATGCTATAAAGTAAAAGTTTGTAATAATTTTAACTCAAATACCTAAACTCAAATGTGTATTGAATTATTGTTGAAATTACCTGCTTGTGCTGCATAAAGTTGCTGTAAAGTAAAAGCTTGTAATAATTTTAACTCAAATACCTAAACTCAAATATGTATTGAATTATTGTTGTTATTACCTGCTAGTGCTGCATAAAGTTGCTGTAAAGTAAAAGTTTGTAATAATTTTAACTCAAATATCTAAGCTCAAATATGTATTGAATTATTGTTGTTATTACCTGGGAGTGTTGCATAAAGTTGCTGTAAAGTAAAAGTTTGTAATAATTTTAACTCAAATACCTAAACTCAAATATGTATTGTATTATTGTTGTTATTACCTGGGAGTGTTGCATAAAGTTGCTCTAAAGTAAAAGTTTGTAATAATTTTAACTTAAATACCTAAACTCAAATATGTATTGTATTATTGTTGTTATTACCTGGGAGTGTTGCATAAAGTTGCTGTAAAGTAAAAGTTTGTAATAATTTTAACTCAAATACCTAAACTCAAATATGTATTGAATTATTGTTGTTATTACCTGGGAGTGTTGCATAAAGTTGCTCTAAAGTAAAGTTGTCATATTTAGTCTTTTCATAAAGTTGTCATATTTAGAATTTTCATAAAGTTGTCATATTTAGTATTTTCATAAAGTTTACTTTCATAGAGTTGCTGATTATTAAATAAGTAGTTATACTAGGACAGTTCCACTCCACCCCCCGCGAAGTTTACGATTAATTTAATTCGCGGTTTAATCGAACTTTTGATTCGCGTAAGTAGAGCAATTTAGGAGTAATTAGAGCATTAAAGCGGTGGATTCGCGTTTTACCATAAGTACCGCGGAATAGCTGGCGTAATTAGAGCAATTGTATGCAAATACCGCGGATAATCGCGAAATTAGAGCAATTATGTGTAAGTACCGCGGAATAGCTGGCGTAATTAGAGCAATTGTATGCAAATACCGCGGATAATCGCGTAATTAGAGCAATTGTATGCAAATACCGCGGATAATTACCGCGATTATCCCATTAAAACGCGAATCCGCCGCTTTAATGCTCTAATTACCCCCAAATTGCTCTACTTACGCGAATCAAAAGTTCGATTAAACCGCGGATTAAATTAATCGAAAACTTCGCGGGGGGTGGAGTGGAACTGTCCTAGTATACCTACTTAAATATACTGAAAAATCCTGCTTAATAAATACCAGGAATTTAAATCAACTATTTTTTTTAAATTAACCATCGATTTATATCAATTTTTTTTTTTAAATTAATCATTGTTTTTGCATTGTTTTTGAATTTTTTGTGCATTCCAATAGGTGTATAATTAAACATATAATGTAACTGTAGAGTTAGCATACTTTAAAATAGATAATTGGAAGTGAGTAAAATAATTTTCTTTACTTTATCACATAGTACAGATTCTTGTTCCATAATAATAAAAATAATAATAATAATTCCTACTACTCCTCCATATAGTCTATATATATATATTCTATATAGTCTTGGCTGATGATGACCAATTAATTGGTCGAAAAGGGTTGCAAAAGCAATTATACATTTTAATTAAGGAAGTACACGTTTTTTACTGAATTGTTTAAATTACCTTATTATAAGTCAAATACAAGATTTTAATAGTAATTTGAGTTAGAAAAAGCAGAATATTTGCGCTAAAATACTATTTCAATACTAAACGTTATAAATTAATTTATTGAAATTTTACAAACTATTTTTTATCATTGCTTCAAGTCTTAGCAGTAATATTTTGACAATTTTTGAATGAAACTCTAGAATAAGTCTTACTATAAGTAGTTATAAAAATAGTCAAATATTTAAATTTCATACAACAAAATTCATAATTGAATCGTTTATTTCAGAAAAAGCGTTAAGTGACTTTTTCAAATTTTTGAGAAACGAAGAAAAGCACTATATATTTTTATATTTTATATATTGTAATTAAGTGTTAGACATACGTCATATATAAAGTATTCCGTAAAAAAGAAAAATTCATAAAAATGTATATTGACAGGTTTCTGAAATAAACGATTCATTTATAAATTAAAAAAATTAACCTAACCTAATCTAACCACTAATCTATAGAATTTATATAGCTACATGATTCCATGATATTATGAGAACACCATTTTCACAACTACCAATATTTTCATTGATACTTGAAGTTTATACCGAACTAAGCTCTCAATAATATTAATTTTCATATTAGCAATTGCTAATTGTTTATTGTTCTAACTGAAATTACTTATATTATTAATGACTAAATCAATTAAATGAATTATTAATTAATTGGGCTGGTATTTACAACTATCTTCATCCCCTAAATTATACGTCTTAGCTACAAGCTATAACAAATTTTCTTCTACAGCTCAACTTTTAATCATCCATCAAATTTATGATTTCGTGGCAATGGAATGATGATTCTAATTGCAGCTGGATCAAATTGGAGGATGATTATAGTGTGTTCCAATTAAACCCATCCTCCAATGCAAAATAAAGCATAGTAATCCAACATTAGCAATAATGACTGGAAAATACATGATTTATTTATCAGGAACAAACTGCATTTTTATAATCATCCTTGAAAAACAATTGTAGCTCGAGTTTTAGTCATTATTAAAGTACAATTGGAAAGTGGGCTGGTGGGCACAGGTACAATCATCCCCTAAATTCTGCAACTCAACTGTAATTGTATTTTTTCTACAGCACAACTTTAAATCATTTATCAAAGTTATGATTTCGTCTCAAAAAAATGATGATTCTAATTGCAGCTATATCAAATTGGAAGATGATTAAAGTGTGCTCACCCACCCATTCTTATATTCAAATTTCATACTATATAAAGCATTGGACTTCCAACTTATTACAATGACTGGAAATTTCATGATGTATTTATAAAGTACCATCTGCATTTTAATAATTATCATTGAAAAGCAATTGTAGTTCAAGTGTTAAATCATTATTTAAGAACAATTAGAGGGTGGGTGGGTGGGCACAAGTATAATCATCCCCAAAATTCTGCACCTCAACTGTAACTGTATTTTTTCTACAGCATAACATTCAATCATCCATCAAATTTATGATTTTGTGTCAAAAAAATGATGATTCTAATTTCAGTTAAAAATCAAATTAGAGGATGATAATAGTGTGCTCACCCACCCACCCTTAATTTCAAATTTCATGCAAAATAAAGCATCGGACTTCCAACTTATAACAATGACTGGAAATTTCATGATTTCTGCAGCACAACTTATAATCATTTAAAAAAAAAAGATATCATACCAATAAAATGATGATTCTAATTGCAGCTAGATCAAATTGGAGGATGATTATAGTGTGTCCATCCATCCACCCCCAATCCAAATTTCATGTAAAATGAAATTTTAGCATTGAAAAGCATAACTTTTAATCGTCTATCAATATATGATTTCGTGTCAAAAAAACTGATGATCCTAATTTCAGCTAGATCAAATTAAAGGATGATTATAGTGTGCCCATCCACCCACTCTTAAATTTAAATTTCATGCAACATAAAGCTTTGGACGTCCAACTTGCTGCAATGACTGGAACTTTAATGATTTATTTATTAAGTACCATCTCCATTTTAATAAGCATCTTTGAATAGCAATTGTAGTTCGAGTGTTAAATCATTATTCTAGAACAATTGGAGGGTGGGTGGGTGGGCACAAGTATAATCATCCCCAAAATTCTGCACCTCAACTGTAACTGTATTTTTTCTACCGCACAACATTCAATCATCTATCAAATTTACGATTTCGTGGCAATAAAATGATGATTTAATTTGCAGCTGGATTAAATTGGAGGATGATTATAGTGTGCTCACCCACCCACCCTTAATTTCAAATTTCTTGCAACATAAAGCATTGGACTTCCAACTTATAACAATGACTGGAAATTTCATGATTTTTGCAGCACAACTTATAATCATTTAAAAAAAAAAGATTTCATACCAATAAAATGATGATTCTAATTGCAGCTAGATCAAATTGGAGGATGATTATAGTGTGTCCATCCATCCACCCCCAATCCAAATTTCATGTAAAATGAAATTTTAGCATTGAAAAGCATAACTTTTAATCGTCTATCAATATATGATTTCGTGTCAAAAAAACTGATGATCCTAATTTCAGCTAGATCAAATTAAAGGATGATTATAGTGTGCCCATCCACCCACTCTTAATTTCAAATTTCATGCAACATAAAAAAAATGACTTCTAACTTATTACAATGATCGGAAATTTAATGATGTATTTATTAAGTACCATCTGCATTTTAATAATCATCTTTGAACAGCAATTGTAGTTCGAGTGTTAAATCATTATTCGAGAACAATTGGAGAGTGGGTGGGTGGGCACAAGTATATTCATCCCCAAAATTCTGCACCTCAACTGTAACTGTATTTTTTCTACAGCATAACATTCAATCATCCATCAAATTTATGATTTCGTGTCAATAAAATGATGATTCTAATTGCAGCTGGATCAAATTAGAGGATGATAATAGTGTGCTCATCCACCCACCCTTAATTTCAAAATTCATGCAACATAAAGAATTGGACTTCTAACTTATTACAATGATTGGAAATTTCATGATGTATTTATTAAGTACCATCTGCATTTTAATAATCATCTTTGAAAAGCAATTGTAGTTCGAGAGTTAAATCATTATTTAAGAATAATTGGAGGGTGGGTGGGTGGGTACAAGTATAATCATCCCCAAAATTCAGTACCTCAACTGTAACTGTATTTTTAGCACAACATTCAGTCATCCATCAAATATATAATTTCGTGGCAATAAAATGATGATTCTGATTACAGCTGGATTAAATTGGAGGGTGATTATAGTGTACCCATCCACCCACCCTCCAATTTAAATTTCATGTAAAATAAAGCATTTGGCGTTAAACTTACTGCAATGACTGGAAATTTAATGATTTATTTATTAGGAACCATCTGCAGTTTTAAAATCATCCTTGAAAAACAATTGTAGTTCGAGTGTTACTTTATATTTGAGTACAATTAGTTCGAGTGCTACATATTATTTGAGTAAAATTAGAGGGTGGGAGGGTGGGCACAACTAAAATATATAGGGTATTCCATTAAAGAAAATGAAGCTTATAGCTTTCACGTGTTTATTTGATATTCAATTGTCCTTCTGAAATTAGGATTAAATAGACGAAAAAAGCTACTAAAACTGTTTTCTTCAACTTGTTTTTCTGTCTGCACTAATAACAGAAATATTTGCTATGTCACAATAAATCAAACTGTATATCCAATATTTTTATCTATGTATCTTATAATATACATATATGTGGGATTTTTCGTTAGGTGGGCCTATTTGTCACATTAATAATATAAAGTCCGTTAAGTAAAGTGGGGTGTAAAGTTTGTTCGCCTCCTCGTGGTGCACCCTGGATAACGCTAAATGAACTAACACATACATTCTGGAAATCAGATAATCTTAGGATCTCCTGACTAAGACACATTCTATAAAGATACTAATGAGAAACGCAACAATCATCGCAAAATCGTAAATGTGGACCCCTATGTAAATCCTTATGGGAAATTGGTCCAGAACTGGTGTTGCTTATCTACTAAGTTCCTTTTGGTTCAAGGTTACAGCATGATTCGTTTTTTTATTTCGAGTTTGCATTTTGTTAAAATATGAATTTGCATTTCTGCATCAAAACTATACTAGTTTTCAGCATCGCTTTAACTTGTACCACGTTCAGCATATTTGATAACAGTTGCAGGTATCAGCTTTTAAATCAAAGCAGAAATATTAGTATTTTAAACTTAGTAATAACATACGATCATGAATGGTATAATATTGAAAAATCTGCGAACCCTAATAGAATAGACTGTAGAGAATGCAAGTGCAATCGTTGTTGCGCAAACACAGAAGTGGGGGTGAAGACTTTTGGTTGGGTGGAGTTTGTGCGGTTCTCCTGTGGAAAAATAACGGTGAAATAAGGGAGCGAAATAAGCGCCCCGACGCGGCCCGACGGCGACGTTTGTTCAGCCAAACGCAATAACAGAAAGTCACAATAATTAATTCTTCATTAAGCGAGCTACCCCCGCAGCGAAAACAAACACCTAGAGCTAAACTAAGAACCAACAAGTCTTTATTACATTGATTTGTAGTTAATCGAGGTTGCAGCCCCGGCGTCTGACGTCGTGAGCGCAACGGCAATAAGTGCCCAAACACAACACACCCACACACTCACACACATACACATTTTGCCGATTCACGCGAAATCTGCATACGCGAGGAGAAATTCTGGGTATAAATTCTGGCAGCCAGGAAATGCGGGGGCAAAGTAGGAGGTTTTCGAATTCAGATGCCTCGTTTCGGCTCGTCGCCCAGCACCTGCAGGGGTTTTTCTGTTTCCGCGCAGTGATAGCAACTGGGCTGATAAAACTGGTGGAAGTGGTGGAAGTGGTGGAGTCGCCGGGGATGACAATATTGGAAATTCGATTGATGCAATTTGTGCATCGGGGCGACAGGAAGGGATCCCTTTGTCGCGGCTGCCGCCCTGGACGGAATTATACGAGAATTAAATATCGAAATGTTTTTCTGGCGGAGTGTGTGCGCCTCGGGATTTAATTTCGGCCATGTTTGTCTCGTAAAAACCAATAACTGGTCCCGGCGTGGATATCTCTTATATAGAGAGAGGACAGGAGGAGCCCCGGGGCAGCCAAGCTAACACGCCATTCACACGGAACCTATTTTACTCTTTTTAGGTAATAAACTGAAGTTGGTTTAGTTATTGCTCCGATTCGGTGTTTGTACAAAGGATAATCTGTGTTATTGCGCGTTTTCGGTGTGCATTACGGCCGGATGCGCTACACGCGATATTACAGTTTCCGCCCAATTTCCTCTTCCCAGACCAGGGAAGACGAATTTTACAACCACATCAAGAGGTGCACTTGTATCCCAACCCCCCACTATGCACCACCCACATAAGGATAAAGTACAATAATTATTTACCGTACCCAGTGGCGTAACATGAAACATTCCACTGCCTTACACCATCATCCAATAATCGGATACAAAATACTGAAACATTTTGTAATCGACCACATTTTTACAAAATTCAGACATTTCTATATTAGACTAGAAGATAATATAACTATGTTAAAAATCTAGAAGATTAAATACAACAATTACATACAAATCTAAAAATGTCTATAAAAATTTTATGAAAATTTAAAATTAAAAAAAAAAATTTTTGGCGAAGAATTTCTAAAACATTGATAGAAACCGTCCATATTTTTATGAATAGTAGATATTTTTATGCTATACTATACCTTGTCAAGTTCAAATTGAGACTAATCAAGTTCAAATTTAGACCAATCAATTTCAAATTGAGACCAATCGAGTTCAAATTTAGATCAATCAATTTCAAATTGAGACAAATCAATTTCAAATTGAGACCAATCAATTTCAAATTGAGACCAATCAAGTTCAAATTTAGACCAATCAATTTCAAATTGAGACAAATCAATTTCAAATTGAGACAAATCAATTTCAAATTCAGACCAATCAATTTCAAATTGAGACCAATCAAGTTCAAATTTAGATCAATCAATTTCAAATTGAGACAAATCAATTTCAAATAGAGACCAATCAATTTCAAATTGAGACTAAACAAAATCAAGTTGACACTAAACAATTTATTAAGTTGAGAGTAAACAAATAAAACTTATAAGGACCTTAGGACTACCTAATTGATTAATATGTGTCGTATTAAAAATACCACTCTGCATAAAGAAAGCAGAAATTTTACATCTCAAGAAGCAGCTGTGTGCTGTTTATAATAATAATGGAAAACTTTTGCTAATACGATTGACTTAAAGAAATCATCAATGGGTAAAAAAGCTAGAAGAAACAGTAAATGAGGTGGAAGGCGTCTCGTTAATATTGCCGACGAACATGGTGCTTTCATGGAGCAACCTGTATTGTAGAAAATCTAAAAATTTCGCTGAAGATTTTAAAAGAGAGTAAAAGAGAAGAAACAATTGTAGAGTTATTTCTATCAAAAACATTATGAAACTTATACCAAGTGCTTTAAATCTCTTTAAAAGAGAAGTAATTTCAAAGATTTAATATTAATGTCACATACGCACTTTTTAAAAAAATTCAAAATTGTTTTTTATTGTTCACGACAATTGTTTCGCCACACTGTGGCTTCTTCAGGTGAAGAAATGATTGAACGTGAATGTGAAGAATTGTCGTGAACAATAAAAAAACAATTTTGATTTTTTTTTAAAAGTGCGTAACTTTATTTCATACATTAGTAATTATGAATTTTCAACAAATAAAAGCCACATCGATCAATCTATTAATGTCACAACAAAATTCGACAACAGTTGGATGACTTAACAGTATACCCTAAAAAATGCAAGAAATGTGCCGGAAACGGTAAATTCGGATGAAAATGAAGGTAGACGGTATTTGTAAATACAACTGTTGAAATTCCTGGCACAGAATTCACAAATACGTGGTGTGCTATTTACAGTATCAAAATAAATGGTGCTAAATACACCATGGTTTACTAATTTAGATAAGCAAAACCAAATACGAATCAAACACGAAACTTGAATATTATGTTCGCAACATACTTAATTCACTAGAATTAACTATAATTCTATTCAGCATTCTGTTAACAGAATGTTTACCACACTAAACAAAAATAATAAAATTAATGAAATAGCAATTAATAACAACTTTTAATTGAAAACAATTAATAAAATAATTGAAAAAACAACATACAAATACTTCAAAAGAAAACATAATATTAATAACAATATATCAAAAAATAATAAACAATCACTAAAAACCACTAACAACATACCTACAATACAGATTACTTACTTACCAAGGACACATCTGCGACAAACTGAATCAAATATTAAAAACTATAATATTAAAATTTCACACTCACTAGCATTATATCATTATTACATCTCACCAGTAATCAACCCTAGTATACAATATTACGCTTTTTTTTTTCTTCCAACGAAAGTTCATTACTTTATTTTATAATTACATTGTTTTACAAATAATTAGAATGTATAGGCGGAAAGACCGCAGGTCGATAGCCAATAAAATATTGTTACTACTACTAAAATTTCATTTAACACAATAAAAACACAATTATTAAATGCAAAAGACAATACTAAAAATTTATACAAAAATGGAGTTTATGCCCTAAGCTGCAAAGATTGCTGTGTAATACACATTGTAGAAACAGGAAGAGCCATCAAAACAAGAATTACAGAATATATCAGAGACAAAACTATATCATATTTTGGAAGACATTTACATTTCAACAACCACATCTTCGACGTAAATACCAACACAAAATTATTAAACAACACTAACAGAGGACTCAAACAAATTTTATTAGAGGCATATGAAATAGATAAAGTAATAAATACAGAACCAAATACAATATGTTCAAACGACCAAACAGAGCTAAATTTTAAAATTCCATAAATTTTCCTTCGTGTAAGTCAAATAATTTTTTTTTGCCTTTTTTGGGCTGCTTACCCATCCGCCACTAATGAAAGATTATAAATTCCAATTTCTAAATTTATCTTGCATATTAACCTGCACAAAAATCTAGATAAACTGACATCAAATTGAAAATCAAATATTTCAAGGAAAATTTGAATTTCCTGTCAAAAGTGCACTAATTAAAAATATTTCAGCTAAAATTTAAATGATTTATTCCAAAATTTCAAATATTCTGTCAAAATAACTAACTCCATTTTAAAATGGAACGGAAAAAGTTTGAAGACACTATAAAAATGTTATTCGTTGCCAAATTTTGAATTATTTCTATCAAATTTTCGATAATTTCTGTGAAATTTACAACGATTACACTATATAAATATTTAAATAATCCTTACAGAATCTAAATTAAAACAACAAGAAATAACATAAACTTCAAAATTTCAAGTCCAAACAATGATATTTAATTATATGTAGTAGTATTTGGGAGTACTTACTGGCATTTGTATAAAATCTCCAAAATCCTACTACATATAATTTATATAACTGGTAATTATGGATATAACTTTTACGAAATGATATTTAAGTTTTGATTTTAAGTTTACGATGATATTTAAAGTTTTGTCAGACTAACTGAAATTTTGACATAAGTAGAAAATAAAATTATGGCGGAAATAATTAATTAAATATGGCACGAATTATTAAAACTTTTACAATAATCGTTGTAAATTTCACAGAAATAATCGAAAATTTGAAGGAAATAATTCAAAATTTGGCAAAGAATAACATTTTTATAGTGTCTTCAAACGTTTTCCGTTACATTTTAAAATGGAGTTAGTATTTTTGACAGAATAATTGAAATTTTGGAATAAATCATTTAAATTTTAGCTGAAATATTCACTAATCAAATATCTTACAAAGATTATAAATTCTAATTTCTAAATTTATCTTGCAGATTAATCTGCACAAATATCTAGATAAATTGACATCAAATCAAATATTTCAAGGAAAATTTGAATTTCCTGTCAAAAGTGCAATAATTAAAGCACTTTTGACAGGAAATTCAAATTTTCCTTGAAATATTTGATTTAATGTCAATTTATCTAGATTTTTGTGCAGATTAATCTGCAAGATAAATTTAGAAATTAGAATTTATAATCTTTGTAAGATCTTTGATTAGTGGCGGATGGGTAAGCAGCCCAAAAAAGCCAACAAAAAAAATTCTTAGACACACGAAGGAAAATTTATGGAATTTTCGAATAATTTGTGTGCACATGTTATGAACTTTTCACGGAGTATCGGATTCGTGAATTTTCATCTAATTTTCAATTCATGTCATTGGATATTATTTTGAAATTTTGCCTTTTTACACAATTTTCTATCTACTAGCAATTTTCAATGAATTGAAACATCCTGTAATTCTGCTCCAACAGGAGAGGAAACAGGACAGGAACAGGATACATTCAACATTAAACATCCTGTATAGTATGTTTCAAAAACTATATAATTTTTAATTGTTGCACTTTTATGATGTAGTGATAAAAATATTATTAAATTGTTATCGAATTTCGTATATTTAAATAGTTATAAATTTATTTGTATTTTTCTGCTCGTTTAGATTCATACATTGGAATTTAGAATCTTGTGAAATCTTTGATTTAGATGAAAGAAAAGTTCTGTAATTTTCGAATAACTGTCATCCACATATCATGAATTTTTCACGGTATTTTTGACAGAATATTTGAAATTTTGGAATAAATAGTTTCAATTTTATCTGAAACATTTTCAATTATTGCACTTTTGACAGGAAATTCAAATTTTCCTTGAAAGTTTTGATTTGATGTCAATTAATCTAGATTTTTGTGCAGATTCATGTGCAAGATTAATGTAGAAATTAGAATTTATAATCTTTGTAAGATCATTGATTGGTGGCGGATGGGTAAGCAGATCAAAAAAGCCACAAATCTTTGACTTACACGAAGGAAAATTTATGGAATTTTCGAATAATTTGTGTGCACATGTTATGAACCTTACACGGAATATCGGATTCGTGGATTTTCATCTAATTTTCAATTCATGTCATTGGATATTATTTTGAAATTTTGCCTTTTTACACAATTTTCTATCTACTAGCAATTTTCAATGAATTGAAACATCCTGTAATCCTGTTCCAATAGGACAGGAAACAGGACAGGAACAGGAAACATCCAACATTAAACATCCTGTATAGTATGTTTCAAAAACTATATAATTTTCAATTGTTGCACTTTAACGCTGTAGTGATTAGAATATTATTAAATTGTTGTCGAATTTCGTATATTTAAATAATTATACATTTATTTGTATTTTTCTGCTCGTTTAGATTCATAAATTGGAATTTAGAATCTTGTGAAATCTTTGATTTATATGAAAGAAAAGTTCTGTAATTTTCAAATAACTGTCATCCACATATGATGAATTTTTCACGGTATTTTTGACAGAATATTTGAAATTTTGGAATAAATAGTTTCAATTTTATCTGAAACATTTTCAATTATTGCACTTTTGACAGGAAATTCAAATTTTCCTTGAAATATTTGATTTGATGTCAATTTATCTAGATTTTTGTGCAGATTCATGTGCAAGATTAATGTAGAAATTAGAATTTATAATCTTTGTAAGATCTTTGATTAGTGGCGGATGGGTAAGCGGCCCAAAAAAGCCAACAACAAAAAATTCTTAGACTTACACGAAGGAAAATTTATGGAATTTTCGAATAATTTGTGTGCACATGTTATGAACTTTTCACGGAATATCGGATTCGTGGATTTTCATCTAATTTTCAATTCATGTCATTGGATATTATTTTGAAATTTTGCCTTTTTACACAA
The DNA here is from genome assembly GCA_951805005.1 of Othius punctulatus. Lineage (NCBI taxonomy): Eukaryota > Metazoa > Arthropoda > Insecta > Coleoptera > Staphylinidae > Othius > Othius punctulatus. Next base: position 4,008,630 of record OX638139.1, on the reverse strand, counting down.
TTTTCTATCTACTAGCAATTTTCAATGAATTTAAACATCCTGTAATCCTGTTCCAACAGGACAGGAAACAGGACAGGAACAGGAAACATTCAACATTAAACATCCTGTATAGTATGTTTCAAAAACTATATAATTTTTAATTGTTGCACTTTAATGCTGTAGTGAATAAAATATTATTAAATTATTATCGAATTTCGTATATTTAGTTAATTATAAATTTATTTGTATTTTTCTGCTCGTTTAGATTCATAAATTGGAATGTAGAATCTTGTGAAATCTTTGATTTAGATTAGAAAAGTTCTGTAATTTTCGAATAACTGTCATCCACATATCATGAATTTTTCACGGTATATCGAATTCATGGAATTTCATGTAATTTTCGATTAATGTCATTAGAGATAATTATGGAACTTTGCATTTTTATATAATTTTTGATCTCCTACTAAAGCAATTTTCATTGAATACAATGCATAGAATTCACTGAATATTTCTTAAGTAGTTAATCAAAAATTGTAAAACCCCCTGCAGAGTTTCATATATTTATAGCAATTTTCAATTAATTTTCAATTTTATTGCACTTACATCTTATTAAATTGTTAAATAAATTGTTAAATTGTTGTTCAATTGTTGAATAATTGTCATCAACATGTCATGCGCTTTTCACAGTATATCGAATTCGTGGATTTTCATGTAATTTATGATTAATGTCATTAGATATTATAGTGGAATTTTTGCATTTTTATATATTTTTTGATTTACTGAAGTAATTTTCATTGAATACAATGCATAGAATTCACTGAAAATTTCTTAAGCAGATGATCAAAAATTGTGAAACTCCCTGCAGAGTTTCATACATGTATTTCAATTTTCAATTAATTTTCAATTTTTCGTACTTTTGTGCTGTTTTAGATTAATTATCTTATTACATTGTTAACGAATTTCGTGTATTTATATAATTTTATTTTTTTCTAGATTTTTGTACTGGAATATCCTTCACTTTGCGTTATCTTCTTGCACAAATCTCCACTTCTGAAAGCTCTCTAGAAGCTTGGAATTTTTTGTCACAGATTGATGTTCACAAAGAAAATGTCTTTTGTGCGGTTTTTGTATGTTTCCATTTATACATTTTTGCAAGAAAAAGTTAATGCAAATGCTGAATCCATTGATTTGGACGTCATCATTATTAAAATAATATATTTGGAAAGGTCAAAAGCCAGGGAACAGACAGATCTGTTATTATTTTGGAAAATAACTGAGTAAGGACTCTCTGGTTTAGATGGATTAAATATTAAATTAGGGAAAAGCATTTGATAAATAGTGAAAACAATTTGACATATGGGGAATACAATTGATACAATGTTGACAAGTGTTGACAAAAGAGGAAAGCATTTAAGATACAATGAAACACAACTGATGCATGGTGAAAAGCAGTTGGGAAAACTCTGTATTATGATTAATAAATGATGCAATATTTTTGCATCTCGCCCATTAATTTGCAAAATCTTGAGTGCCGAGTTGAGGAACTGTTGTAAGTTGGGATGGAGGGAGCACCTGGGAGCAAACTTCGCGAAGCGCCGAGTGTAAATTAATTGTAACGAGCAGAACTTTTGTATCATCGGAATGTAATTACGAGTGTACACGGCGATGATAACTGCTACAATGAAGTGGATCTATTGAGTCTGATTTAATAATTCCGGAGAAATTAATAATAATTGTATTATATTGAATTGACAGTCGACTTTGATGTTGCGCATTTGAACTCCGGCATTGTTGGAAGTTGCTATTGTTTGCTCGCGCCCGGTTAGCTACGTCCATGACGACACCGTGTCGCAGCAATCCCAAACAATTACACGTGGAGCAGGTGCCGACACCCAACAACAAACCCCACCTGACCTGACCACCCACCGAATAAAATACCCGCGAGGCAGCAGTTCCAAATCGCGGGAGTATCAGTCGCTGGAAGGGCGAAATCGGCGGGGTTGGTCGATATTAATAGCCGGGCACAGTTTGGGGGTAACTGGTCACCACCGGCAGCGAGGTCCCTCCGCATCTCGCTAATGCACATTTAATTTGACAAAAATTGACTAATTCCCATTCATTCCGGCGCCGGAGGCGGATGTCGAAGCGATGCATCGGGAATTCTTGTGCTGCATATTAGTTGGTGTAGCTCTCACCGTCAATAACCACCCCCCAGCCCCGGCGATGGCACTGCCGCCACCCCCCGGGCAAATTAATTTCGTCCGCTGCCGCCCCCGCGCCCAACCCCTCGCCGCCCCCACATCGCGACACTACCATTGTCCTCGCGAACTCTTCGGATTGAATGCGCAAAGGACCATTGTCACGGCGGCGCAAATGCCACTCACGGACGGTGCATTTCCAGGGGCGGCGGCGGTGGAGGGTGCAGCTGCAACAGATACGAGCCAGTTGTTGAATTGCTGGGGTGTATTTTTCAAATTAAACGAATTGGCGAGCGTGTCGCGCCACTTGATGCAATAAAATCACACACCGACAAGTCATTGTGAAGAGATTCAAACGCTGAAAGTTATTTCTGTTTGATGCACAGCATCGATCTCTGGAACCTCATTTAATACCTTATTCTCATTCAATTCTGCACTACACAAAAATCACCCTCTAATTTGAATCAGCTGCAATTAGAATCATCATTTAATTGACACGAAATAACAACTTTGATGCATGATTAAAAGTTGTGCTGAAAAATACAGTAATAGCTGAGACGCAGAGTTTAGGGGATGATTATACTTGTGCCCACCCACCCACCCTCCAATTGTTTTCAAATAATGATTAACACTCGACATACAACTGCATTTCAAGAATGATTTTAAAAATGCAGATGGTTCCCTAGTAAATAAATCATTAAGTTCCAATCATTCCAATCATTGCAGTAAGTTGGGCGTCCAACTGCTTTATTTTGAAATGGAAGGTGAGTGGATGGGCACACTATAATCATCTCCTAATTTGAACCAGCTGCAATTAGATTAATCATTTTATTGCCATGAAATCATAAATTTGATAGACGATTAAAAATTGTGCTGCAAAAAATACAGTTACAGTTGAGACGCAGAGTTTAGGGGATGATTATACTTGTGCCCACCCACCCACCCTCCAATTGTTTTCAAATAATGATTAACACTCGACATACAACTGCTTTTCAAGGATGATTTTAAAAATGCAGATGGTTCCTAATAAATAAATCATTAAGTTCCAATCATTGCAGTAAGTTGGACGTCCAATGCTTTATTTTGCATGAAATTTGAATTGTAAAGTGAGTGGATGGGCACACTATAATCATCCTCTAATTTGAATCAGCTGCAATTAGAATAATCATTTTATTGCCATGAAATGATAAATTTGATAGATGACTAAAAAATGTGCTGCAAATAATACAGTTATAGCTGAGACGCAGAGTTTAGGGGATGGTTATACTTGTGCCCACCCACCCACCCTCCAATTGTACTCAAATAATGATTAACACTCGACATACAACTGCTTTTCTAGGATGATTTTAAAAATGCAGATGGTTCCTAATAAATAAATCATTAAGTTCCAATCATTGCTACTGTAATGACGCAGTTGGACGCCCAATGCTTTATGTTGTATGAAATTTGAATGTAAAGATGGGTAGGTAGGGACACTATAATAATCCTCTAATTTGATCCAGCTGAAATTAGAATCATCATTCAATTAACACGAAATCATAATTTTGATGGATGATTGAATGTTATGCTGTTCAATGCTTCATTTTGCATGCAATTTGGTTTGGGGGTGGGTGGGTGAGTACACTATAATCATCCTCCAATTTAGTCCAGCTGCAATTAGAATCATCATTTTATTGACACGAAATCATAATTTTTATGGATGATTAAAAATTGTGCTGCAAAAATACAGTTATAGTTGAGACGCAGAGTTTAGGGGATGATTATACTTGTGCCCACCCACCCACCCTCCAATTGTACTCAAATAATGATTAACACTCGACATACAACTGCTTTTCTAGGATGATTTTAAAAATGCAGATGGTTCCTAATAAATAAATCATTAAAGTTCCTATCATTGCAGTAAGTTGGAAGCCCAACGCTTTATTTTGCATGAAATTTGAATTGGAAGGTGGGTAGGTGGGCACACTATAAACATCCTCTAATTTAATCCATCTGAATTTCGAATCATCATTTTATTGACACGAATTAATGAATTTGATGGATGATTAAAAATTGTGCTGCAAAAAACAGTTATAGTTGAGACGCAGAGTTTAGGGGATGATTATACTTGTGCCCACCCACCCACCCTCCAATTGTTCTCAAATAATGATTAACACTCGACATACAACTGCTTTTCAAGAATGATTTTAAAAATGCAGATGATTCCCTAATAAATAAATCATTTAGTTCCTATCATTGCAGTAAGTTGGACGCCCAATGCTTTATCTTGCATGAAATTTGAATATAATGATGGGTGGGTAGGGACACTATAATAATCCTCTAATTTGATCCAGCTGAAATTAGAATCATCATTCAATTAACACGAAATCATAATTTTGATGGATGATTGAATGATATGCTGTTCAATGCTTCATTTTGCATGCAATTTGGTTTGGGGGTGGGTGGGTGAGTACACTATAATCATCCTCCAATTTAGTCCAGCTGCAATTAGAATCATCATTTTATTGACACAAAATCATAATTTTTATGGATGATTAAAACTTGTGCTGCAAAAATACAGTTATAGTTGAGACGCAGAGTTTAGGGGATGATTATACTTGTGCCCACCCACCCACCCTCCAATTGTACTCAAATAATGATTAATACTCGACATTATCACTCGCCTTTCAAGGATGATTTTAAAATTGCAGATGGTTCCTAATAAATAAATCATTTAGTTCCTATCATTGCAGTAAGTTGGACGTCCAATGCTTTATTTTGCATGAAATTTGAATTGGAAGGTGAGTGGATGGGCACACTATAATCATCCTCTAATTTGCACCAGCTGCAATTAGAATAATCATTTTATTGCCATGAAATCATAAATTTGATAGAAAAAAATACAGTTACAGTTGAGATGCAAAATTTAAGGGATGATTGTACTTGTACCCACATACCCACCCTCCAGTTATTTTCAAATAATGATTAACACTCGAACTACAATTGTCTTTCAAGGATGATTATAAAGATGCACATCGTTTCTAATAAATAAACCATTAAAGTTCAAAATACAGTTATAGCTGAGCAGAGTTTAGGGGATGATTATACTTGTGCCCACCCACCCTCCCTCCAATTGTACTCAAATAATGATTAACACTCTAAATACCACTGCATTTCAAGGATGATTTTAAAAATGCAGATGGTTCCTAATAAATAGATCATTAAAATTCCAGTCACTGCTGTAAGTTGGACGTCCAATGTGTTATTTTGCATAAAATTTACACACAGTAATAAATGGAAATTTGCCACTAAACATAGAAATATTTATAACGTTTTATAGTCTAGGCCTAACTAACTTGAGTGTGATCAATGAGATGATTAATCAGCACCAACAATTGATTATTGATATTGATATTGGCATTTTGGCAGTAATCATTAAAATTGTCACAGAATAATTGAAAACTTGACTGTATTCATTAAAATTTTGACAGTAATTAATGAAATTTTGACAGTAAACATAGAAATATTCATTACATTTTATAGTCCAGGCCTAACTGACTTGGGTGTGATCAATGAGATGATTAATCAGCACCCACAATTGATTATTGATATTGATAATAACATTTTGACAGTAACCATTGAAGCTTTGACAGAATAATTGAAAACTTGACAATATTCATTAAAGGATTGACAGTAATACATGAAATTTTGACTGTAAGCAGAAATATTTATAACGTTTTATAGTCCAAGCCTAACTAACTTGGGTGTGACCCATGACATGATTATTCAGCACCAGTAATTGATTTATGATATTGATAATGACATTTTGGCAGTAATCATTAAAATTGTCACAGAATAATTGAAAACTTGACTGTATTCATTAAAATTTTGACAGTAATAAATGAAATTGTGACAGTAAACATAGAAATATTCATAACGTTTTATAGTCCAGGCCTAATAACTTGGGTGTGACCAATGACATGATTATTCAGCATCAACAATTGATTTATGATTTTGTTAACGGCATTTTGGCAGTAATCATTGAAATTATGACAGAATAGTTGAAACCTTGACAATATTGATTAATATTTTAACAGTAATAAATGAAATTTTGACAGTAAACACAAATATTTATAAATTTTATAGTCTAGACCTCACTAACTTAGATGTGACCAACGACATGATACTTCAGCAACGACATTTTTTTATTGATATTGATAACGACATTTTGGCAGTTATCATTGAAACCATGACCAAATAATTGAAAATTTGACAATATTTATATGTGGCAAAATTTTTGGTAGAATTCCATGAATATGATCGAAACAATTATCAAATGCATGCAAAATAAAATAATATGTCAAAAATTTTACAAGAATTGACAATAATTATTCAAAGAAATAGAATGTCTAATAAATTTTGAATACAAACTTTGCAAGTAACAATTTTTTTAATGAAAATTCAACAATTTTTTTGGGTGAGTAGGTGGGTACACTATAATCATCCTCTAATTTAATCTTGTAAATATTAGAATCATCATTTTATTGACACTATATCATAAACTTGATTGTTGTATGATCGAAACAATTATCAAATGCATGCAAAATAAAATAATATGTCAAAAATTTTACAGGAATTGACAAAAATTATTCAAAGAAATAGAATGTCTAATAAATTTTGAATACAAATTTTGCAAGTAACAATTTTTTTAATGAAAATTCAACACATTTTTGGGTGAGTAGGTGGGTACACTATAATCATCCTCTAATTTAATCTTGCAAATATTAGAATCATCATTTTATTGACACTATATCATAAACTTGATTGTTGTATGATCGAAACAATTATCAAATGCATGCAAAATAAAATAATATGTCAAAAATTTTACAAGAATTGACAATAATTATTCAAAGAAATATAATGTCTAATAAATTTTGCATACAAATTTTGCAAGTAACAATTTTTTTAATGAAAATTCAACAAATTTATGGGCGAGTAGGTGAGAGTACACTATAATCATCCTCTAATTTAATCCGGTAGCAGTATGAATCATCATATTATCGACACTATATCATAAATTTGATTGATGACTAAAATTTCTGCTCTCCAATGCTTTATTTTGCATGAATTTTGAATTGGAGGTGAGTGTGTGGATACACTATAATCATCCTCTCATTTGATCCAACTGAAAATAGAATCATCATTTTATTGACACGAAATCATAAATTTGATGGATGACTAAAAGTTGTGCTGCAAACTAATGAAAATTGAGAAAAACATCTTACTGGAAGTTATTGGACACTTCATGTGCTACTTTTTGAAATTATTATCGAGTGTACAGAGGTACCATAGATCCGGAACTCATTTTTATATGGGACATTCTGTATATTCTTTCATTTTTGGAATCTGTTTTATGTGGGCTCCACAAATCATTTTCATTTTTAGGGATCAGATGCAACGTTGAAACGTTGCAAGTTTTAATCAAAATTAACGAAAAATCATGGACGTGGAAAAAAAAAAATCACATCCTCACTATAAGAGATCAATAAAAGAATCTGGGTATGCAAGTACCCAATCAATGTGCCAAAACATACACAATATTTGGAGTCCTACTTAGATCCCTAACAAAAAAAAAATATTTCCCTAACTTTTTTTATTTTGTTGCGTTTATTGCAAAAAGTAAACTATTATTTGGATCACTTTGTGTGATCCCACATGTCCCTGGATTCTTTTCTGGGTTTATCTGAATTAATATAAAATGGACTTACGCTATTCTGGTTTTGAACGTCTCATATGATTCTCGCTATAATTTCTATGGGAGAATGTAGATTCCTAACAAAAACAAAAAAAAATCTCTAACCTTTTTTTATTTTGTTGAGTTTATTGCAAAAAGTTAACTATTATTTGGATCACTTTGTGTGTAATATATTGAGCTTTTGAAAACCAGAGTGGTGTAAATTAATTTTTTGTTAAATTCAGGGAAGTCCAGAAATATACAAGGGACATGTCCTTGGATTCTTTTCTGGGTTTATCTGAATTAACATAAAATGAACTTACGCTATTCTGGTTTTGTACGTCCCATATGATTCTCGCTATAATTGTTGCTATTGTGTTGCTATTTACCTTGTCAATTACTCGAGTAGTTATCTATCTTGCCCATTAGTTAACCGTGAGTTACAAAATTAAATCTAAACGAGGCTCGTTTAATATTAAATACATTATCGCTCTGGCTATTATCTGGGTATTAAGATTATTCGTACCAGCCATTAGCGTTAATCCCGCTGCTATTAATTCATTAACTTTCAGAGCGCGATGCACAAAAGGATTGCTTGAGGTGTCATATTAACAGAATCTATTTCCGTGCACAAGTCCCCCAAAACCTGGCTTCTTCTACCTGCCCAAAATCAAGTGAATAGCAGATCGTTATTATGATCCGGATTATCGTCTGCGGTGATAATTAACCCATTACGCCCTGGAGATTGCCCCCCGCGTGGGGCCCAACCGAGGCTCGGATAAGCCTTCATCCTAATCATCCTAACGATCATCCTAACGACAGTATTTTTTGTCGGGTTCGTGGCCGGACGGGGGGCTTAATTAAATTACTAAGCATTTTCCACGGCGGGCGCCATTCATGCACTCTAAACGCCCGTTTAATTAGCGCTAATTGTGCGTTAATACGCCTTAATTGCTGACGCAAGTGGCACGCGAGGCGTGCGTGAAAAACGTGGGTTTTCCTGCACACGGGCGACTCCGTGGGTACATTTTTTTGGTTTGTTTGCGATTAGAAATTCAATTACTCAATTACGCCGGTAACGGGCTTTTAATCGAGTTAAAGTTTAACTTGGGAAGTGCGATTGCAACAACTATTAATGCTAGTGGTTTCGGTGGGTATTAATAAATTTACTTTCTATTGTTCAAGGCGTAATTATGATTCTGAGTGTTAATTATAGCGACCAGGTTTTTAAATGTTATCAGAAAATTTAAATTATTTTAGATTGGAATTTTAAAAAAATCGGTAACGCATATACAGGGTGATTCATTTAAAAATACAAAGTGCATTGCCGTTTATCCAATTACAAACCACCCTGTACATCTAAACAATAATAAGTATTTTATTCACTTACCTGTTATATACAGGTGTAAACAAATAGGTTCTGCAGAAAAGAAATGCAAATAACGGTGGTGTCCTCAAATAATAATAAGAATAGAGGAACAAAAGACAAAACATAGAATGGAACACTCTGTATGTGGATATTTCCAAAATGGGATTGATCTTGATAGCTCCATATTTATTTAAAAGAGCCAAAATATTAATTCTCGAAATTTGTAGTTATTTATGAATAATAATAAGAATAGAGGAACAAAAGTCAAAAACGTAGAATGGGACACTCTGTATATAGATATTTCCAAAATGGGATTGATCTTGATAGCTCCATATTTATTTTAAAGGGCTAAAATATTAATTCTCGAAATATGTAGTTATTTATGACACATGTTCGTAAAGCACTACTTTACGAAAATGTATCATACAAAGTATATTTATCAAGTTCATACAATTTATACAACTCATGCCAATCAATATGTTTACATGAATTTTAATTATTTATTTTATTTATTTAATCGTATCTAAACTATACATAATTGTATCTACATAAATGAAATAACTGCAAGTGACATGGATAACATCGCCATGAGCGAGAACTGAACCCATAACTATTTATTACTTCAGCTTTCATTTATTCCACACTTGTTTCATTATCGTTATAATTATTATAAGTATTTCGACACAGTCTAGACATTTATTTTTAGCTCTTCGAATTCCGACGTGGACCTGATTACAAAGATAACTAAATCTTCAATGAATTGCCAGAATTTTAAATGTGATTATAAAGTTAACTACTTCTTCAATGGTACGGTAATTATGTAATTATTGGGTCGTTAAGATTAACTTCTCGAGTAAATCTGTGCTCATTGATGGAGCGTAAATGTATTGGTCGTAATGTGTTTCCGTGAAAATTATATACACTTAATAATAATTATAAATTTAGTATATAATTATAAACTTATTACAATTTTTTTTACTTAATGATATTTGGGTCTTTGGAGATCAATGGATTATTTCGTTCCTGCGTCAACCTCCACTTACTAATATTAATTTATAACAAAATAAAACAATACAATAAATAAATTGAATAACTGCAAGTGACACGGATAACATTTTAACATCACCATGAGCAAGAACTGAACCCATAACTATTTATTACTTCAGCTTTCAGCAAATAATATAATTACATTATTATAAAAATAAATAAGTATCAATTTTGTGTATGAGGGGATATGCCTCGAACTTTTTCGAATCTTAACCTGTAGGAATATTGACTTGAAAGTTGATATTTACCTGTTTAGCAACATAACTTAGTGCCAATTAGTGCTAATTAGTTATTGGTTGAAAATTGCTAACAGAACGTGCGAGATTTGTATACTGACGTCTGTGAAATTGACGTTTGTCATCAAACTGATGTCTTTCAAACTTAATTGCGTCAAACTGACGACTGTCAAGCTGATATCTGCGAAACTGAAGTCTGTCAAACTGACGTTTGTCAAACTGACCTCTGTGAAATTGAAGTTTGTCATATCAAACTGACATGTGTCAAACTACCGTGTGTCAAACTGTCGTGTGTCAAAATGACGTCTGCGAAACTCACGTTTCTCAAACTAACGTCTGTGAAATTGACGTTTGTCAAACTGACGTATGTCAAGCTGACGTCTGCGAAACTGAAGTCTGTCAAACTGACGTTTGTCAAACTGACCTGATGTCTTTCAAACTTATGTGCGTCAAACTGACGTCTGCGAAACTGAAGTCTGTCAAACTGACGTTTGTCAAACTGACCTCTGTGAAATTGACGTTTGTCATATCAAACTGTCGTGTGTCAAACTATCGTGTGTCAAACTGTCGTCTGTCAAACTGTCGTGTATCAAACTGTCGTGTATCAAACTGATGGGTGTCAAACTGACGACTGTCAAGCTGACTTCTGCGAAACTGACGTCTGTCAAACTGACGCCTGTGAAATTGACGTTTGTCATATCAAACTGAGGTCTTTCAAACTTATGTGTAGCAAACTGACGTCTGTGAAGCTGACATCTGCAAAACTAACGTCTGTCAAATAGACGTCTGTCAAAGTGACGTCTGTGAAATGAACGTTTGTCATATCAAACCAATGTCTTTCAAACTTACGTGCGTCAAACTGACGTCTGTCAAGCTGACGTCTGCGAAACTGAAGTCTGTTAAACTGACGTCTGTCAAACTGACCTCTGTGAAATTGACGTTTGTCATATCAAAGTGACGTGTGTTAAACTGTCGTGTGTCAAACTTACGTGTGTCAAACTGATGTCTGTCAAGCTGACGTCTGCGAAACTGACGTCTGTCAAACTGATGTCTGTCAAAGTGACGTCTGTGAAATTGACGTTTGCCATATCATACTAATGTCTTTAAAACTTACGTGCGTCAAACTGACGTCTGTTAAGCTGACGTCTGCGATACTAAAGTATGTTAAACTGACGTCTGTGAAATTGACGTTTGTCATGTCAAACTGACGTTTGTCAAACTACGTGTGTTAAACTGTCGTGTGTCAAACTTTCATGTGTCAAACTGACGTATGTCAAGCTGACGTATGCGAAACTGACGTCTGTCAAACTGACGCATGTGAAATTAACGTTTGTGATATCAAACTGATGTCATTCAAACTTATGTGTGTCAAACTGACGTCTGTCAAGCTGACGTCTGCGAAACTAACGTCTGTCAAAGTGACCTCCGTCAAATAGACGTCTGTCAAAGTGACGTCTGTAAAATTGACGTTTGACATATCAAACTACTGCCTTTTAAACTTACGTTCGTCAAACTGATGTCTGTCAAGCTGACGTCTGTGAAATTGATGAGATTGTCAATTGAAGAGAATTTGTCTCAAAAAAAGTATAGACTTATACAAATTTATTAAAAATGCTGGACAATTATAACCAGTTGGCATAAAATAAAGACTATAGAAAATTGCTAAGTGTGTCATTACAATTTCAGTAAATTCCGAAAAATCAACAAAAGCATCTCCTGAAACTATGATTCAAATATCAGATTTCTACAAACACAATAAAAATGCTGGATAATTAGAAATAAATAACATACATTTTACAAGCTGGAAAATTGAAAATTGACGTTTGTCATCAAACTGATGTCTTTCAAACTTACGTGTGTCAAACTGACGTCTGTCAAGCTGACGTCTGCGAAACTGACGTCTGTCAAACTGACGTCTGTCAAACTGACGTCTGTCAAACTGACGTCTGTCAAACTGAAGTCTGTCAAACTGACGTCTGTGAAATTGATGTTTGTCAATTGAAGAGAATTTGTCTCAGAAAAAGTATAGACTTATACAAATTTATTAAAAATGCTAGACAATTATAACCAGTTGGCATAAAATATAGACTATAGAAAATTGCTAACTGTGTCATTACAATTTCAGTAAATTCCGAAAAATCAACAAAAGCATCTCCTGAAGCTATGATTCAAATACCAGATTTCAACAAATACAATAAAAATGCTAGAAAATTAGAAATAAATAGCATACATTTTACAAGCTGGAAAATTGAAAATTGACGTTTGTCATCAAACTGATGTCTTTCAAACTTACGTGTGTCCAAACTGACGTCTGTCAAGCTGACGTCTGCGAAACTGACGTCTGTCAAAGTGACGTCTGCGAAACTGACGTCTGTCAAACTGAAGTCTGTCAAACTGACGTTTGTGAAATTGACGTCTGTCAATTGAAGAAAATTTGTCTCAAAAAAAGTATAAACATATACAAATTTATTAAAAATGCCTGACAATTATAAACAGTTGGCATAAAATAAAGACTATAGAAAATTCCTAAGTGTGTCGGTACAATTTCAGTAAATTCCGAAAATTCTACAAAAGCATCTCCTGAAACTATGATTCAAATATCAGATTTAAACAAATACAATAAAAATGCTAGAAAATTAGAAATAAATGGCATAAATTTCACAAGTTGGGAAATAATTAATATTTTCTTCGTACATAATTAAAACTGAAGACTCCTAAAAAATAAGAAATTGAAACCGTGCAAAATGTCTGTATCATTATAAAATTATCATAAATTATTACTACTTAGACGATATTTGGGTATTTGGAGATCAATGGATTATTTCGTTGCTGAGTCAATCTCCACTTGCTAATATTAATTTTAAAAGAATAAGACAATGCATAAATAACATAATTACATTATTATAAAAATAAATAAGTACCAATTTTGGGTATATGCCTCGAACGTTTTCGAATTTTAACCTGTAGGAATATTGACTTGAAAGTTGATATTTACCAGTTTGGCAACATTACTTAGTGCCAATTAGTGCTAATTAGTTATTGGTTGAAAATTGCTAACAGAAAGTGCGAGATTAGTCTACTGAGGTCTGTGAAATTGACATTTGTCACATCAAACTGATGTCTTTAAAACTTATGTGTGTCAAATTGACGTCATCAAGCTGACATCTGCGAAACTGACGTCTGTCAAAGTGACGTATGTCAAACTGACGTAAGTCAAAGTGACGTCTGTCAAAGTCACGTCTGTCAAAGTGACGTATGTCAAAGTAACGTCTGTAAAATTTACGTTTGTCATATCAAATTGATGTCTTTCAAACTTATGTGCGTCAAACTAACGCCTGTCAAGCTAACGTCTGCGAAACTGAAGTCTGTCAAACTGACCTTTGTGAAATTGACGTTTGTCATCTCAAACTGACGTGTGTCAAACTACCGCGTATCAAACTCTCGTGTGTCAAACTGTCGTGTGTTAAACTGACGGGTGTCAAACTGACGTATGTCAAACTTATGTGTGTCAAACTGACGTCTGTCAAACTGATGTCTGTGAAATTGATGTTTGTCATATCAAACGGATGTCTTTCAAACTTATTTGTGTCAAACTGACGTCTGTCAAACTGATGTCTGTCAAAGTGACGTCTGTGAAATTGATGTTTGCCATATCAAACTAATGTCTTCCAAACTTACGTGCGTCAAACTGACGTCTGTCAAGCTGACGTCTGCGATACTGAAGTCTGTTACGCTGACGTCTGTGAAATTGACGTTTGTCATGTCAAACTGACGTGTGTCAAACTACGTGTGTCAAACTGTCGTGTGTGAAACTGTTGTGTATCAAACTGACGGGTGTCAAACTGACGTATGTTAAGCTGACATCTGCGAAACAGGCGTCTGTCAAACTGACGCCTGTGAAATTGACGTTTGTCATTCAAACTGATGTCTTTCAAACTTATATGTACCAAACTGACGTCTGTGAAGCTGACATCTGCGAAACTAACGTCTGTCAAAGTGACGTCTGCGAAACTGAAGTCTGTTAAACTGACGTCTGTGAAATTGACGTTTGTCATATCAAACTGACGTGTGTCAAACTGACGTCTGTCAAGCTGACGTCTGCGAAACTGAAGTCTGTCAAACTGACGTTTGTCAAACTAACGTTTGTCATATGAAACTGACGTATGTCAAACGGATGTCTGTGTAATTATTCCATTTTGGGTTTTATGAGGTATGTGAAAAATAATGCAATGAAAGCTAAATTCAATTAAAACAAATACACACACACACATGCATATTTTGATTAATAAATTAACTTAATTATTAATTTATTATGATTAACAAATAATACAAATAAACAAACAAATTTCACCTTAAAAATATTAAATTTTAAATACGAGGAATTTATTTATTTATATTTCCTATTCCTATTTATTTAATTGTTTTAATTTAGTTTGTTTCTAATTTAATTCGTTTTTCCATTCAAATATTTTGTTATAGATAATTGAGTAGGTAAATAATGAGGGACGTAGCAAATCGTGTAAAACAAACTGGTAGTCCATAGGTATCAGTGATATGTCAAGTATTACAAGTTACAAGGGGATAGATTACAAACGAGCATTTAAACTAGGGTGAATTAAATGATGAAGTCATAAATGGGGACGATGCAATTACAATAGGGAACTAGTTTTACACAGGGATTAATTGTCGAAGAGATTCAGTACACATCGCGTCACTTTGTGCTCAGGATCAAACGGCTATTATGACGCAAATTTAATTGGAGGATAAGTATTCGATGCACAAGGCGAAGCATGGATTTGTAACTCAGGCAATCTAGAAATTTATCTATTAATTTGTTTTTCACCGATTAATTGCTTTCATGAAAATTATTAAGGGATGCATTGTTACATGATAAAACTTCATAAATATTAAAATATCGAAAAATTGTAGAAATGTCAATTTTGGAAATTTTACTAGAAAAACGTATACTGAAATATGTTTCAGTAATATTTAATAAACATAGAAATTATGTATTCACTTGTCTATGTATAATTGATTGCTTTCATGAAAATGAAAATTTCATGAAATTATAATTCTTATCTACATTGGTTTAATTATTACATACTAATTTGTGAAATATTTTTATTAATATTTGAGTAATTATGTAATTAATTAAGTACTTATTTCAATATCCTATCAATTCCGTAGAGATACATAAAAATTCACTTTACATTTACAATTTACAAATGAATTTACAAATGTGTTGCTGTGCAAATACACATTCATCCATAAATTGTACTAAAATATGATTTCGCTCTTATGTGTGAAAATACACGTATGTCCTTAAAATTTACAAAGGCGAATTTATATTGTGGGGTATAAATAGATTAGAGATTTTGTTGACGTGACTTCAAAGAAAATTCTCAGGAAAATAAAAACATATTTTTGTGGCTTGTTACTAAAAACGCTTATAATAATTTAGCATATCATTTCACTTTAAAGCTGTTACTAAAAAGTATTTTTTACTGGATGCATGTTTAAAATATGCAAAAAAAAATGATGCACCATGTTGTGAGCTTGAACGATTTCGGAAGTAGGATTGAATTTTACATTCTGTGTAAGATGTATTGCGTATCAAAAAACATTAACAGTGTGGTGGTGTACACATCATATTATATTATGGCAGCATGATTTGGGCATTTGCCATAGTAAAATTAAATTAATTTGATCAACAGAAATTTATATTTAAAACATTTTTATTTATACACAAAATGCAAGCAAATTATTTATATTTATAATATACAATTAAAATGTTGTATCAATATTAATACAACAGTAATATGTACGTTACTTGACAGCATCACATTCAAATGTTAGATGCAGGTCTGACAAATGCCTCTGACTTACGAATGTGATGCTGCCAAGTAACATACACGTTACTGCTGAAGTTTTTTGATACACAATACACCTAATTGTCTCTATAAAAAATAATATAACTGATACCTATATTTTTCTTCTTTCTTGAATTCCTAGTTTCTATTGTAAGTCATTACCTATCCCTGAAAAATTTTCAGGTAAACACAGGGCTCAAGCGAAAGATACGCAAATTTACGTGGTAATACTTCTGTTCTCTGGTGGTAGATACAAATGGTGGTTAAGAAGGATAATTCCCTTTGTGCTTATTGTGGGGTTACGGGGATATACCATGTTTTGGGTACACGGGCATTGTGCCAAATGGTTAAAATTTGTTTCCATGTAATTTAGCTAACTTTCAATGGCGCTAAAGCCGCTTCTTGGTAATCTTCCATTGTGCGTGCATTTTAAAATTATACACCTCACTATATGAATATGAATCGTAATGCCTGTAGTATACTGTAAATATAGTCATGTGGTATTAGAAAGTATTTTTCGTCATATTGTTAGAAATTTAGATATTAAAACTGTGCATGTGAATATTTTGTGATGATCAAATTACAGAACAAAAAGAAATTTTATTCTGATGGTGATGAAACTTCCAAAATGTAATGGAAAAAGCAAAGCGGTCTTAATAAATTACAAAGTTTAGTTGTAAATTACGAAATCTTTATAATTAATCACAACAATTTCGCGAATTTTTATTACATATCGACGTTGTAGTGTATAAATGTTGTAAGTGCTAAAATTAAACATTCATTTTTAGTCTGTAAGTTACACATTTGTACCTCCCTTATTAATATTCCACTCTAAGCTTATAGGTCCTGAGGTTGTACGTTTTGACAATTACACTTTGACTTCACAATTCACTAAACTGATTAGACCCAACTAGGTCGAAACCGGTCTTCAGTTGTCTGTATAGTGTTTTACGAAAACGTACTCCCGAATCTCTTTATGATTTGTTTTGAAAATTTCTAAAAAACCTTACTTATTATGATAATCACAATCATAATATTTGGATTAAAGTTCTGGGTGAGTGACTTTGTATGAAATTAATTTAATGAAATTAGTAGTAAACACGTAAAAAGTCATGTACAAAATTATGAAAATGTTGAACCAGCTTTGCCAGAATGACAATGATTTTGTCATCACAGTACTAAACTTTGTCGGTAAAGTACAAACTATTAAATGCAATACTATTGATTTTGTCATTTCAGTACTCATATTTTTATAGAGCTACACATTTTTGACGTATAGTACTAATTCTGTCTTTTCACAGAAAATGTTAGGAAAATTTTACCTAATTTAATCAGGACAGTACTTAGTATGATATTCAATATTACGAATGCTTCAAACGTAAATATTCTATTAACCATATCCTTTATATCTGATACCATTGATTTTGTCATTTCAGTACTGATATTTTGGCAGTACTACAAATTTTTGACGTATAGTACAAATTCTGTCTTTCACTGAAAATGTTATAACTATTTACTATGTTATACAAGGTTTATCAAGATAATAATGATTTTGTCATTAAAGTACTAAAGTAAAGTACAAACCATTAAATGCAATACTGTTGATTTTGCCATTTCCGTATTAATAGTTTGACAGTGCTACAACTATTTGATGTAAAGTACTAATTCTGTCTTTTAACAGAAAAATTTAAGAAAATTTTACCTAATTTAATCAGGACAGTACTTTGATAGTATGATATTCAATATTACGAATGCTTCAAACGTAAATATTTTGTTAACCTTATCTTTTATATCGAATACCATTGATTTTGTAATTTCAGTACTGATATTTTTACAGTACTACAAATTTTTGACGTATAGTACAAATTCTGTCTTTCACTGAAATTTTTATAAACATTAACCATGTTATACAGGGTCTATCAGGATAACAATGATCCTATTTTGCCCATTAATAATAAAAGAGAAAAAATAATAAAATATATATCTCTGGCTACGACAAAAGGTAAAATGCTTCAAATGGCTACACAAAATATAACTTAATATAGTAATTATCAATAAAATATAATATAATAAAAAAATGAATAACATTTTCTTGTTCAATTTTTCTTTGTTTTAATGAAAGTACCAAGTGAAATATCTGAATCAGTTCGTTTAACCATTTTTATTCGTTTTTGTCAAATAGTCAGGAAGTAGTCTCAAAGAAGAATTGACCAGTTTGGTATGATTGACAACAACAATAAAAGCCATAGAACGTCATAGAACGCAATAGATAATTGATTAATAGTTAATTTTTCTAGCCATAGAAAAGCCATTTTCGTATATTAACGGATAGTTTTTAATAATATCAACTGCCATAACAGTTTGATCACTGATTTCATTTGTTTCGTAATTTGAAATTCAAAATATTAAAAATACAGTTTACCCAAGTTTCATAAATTGATGACACAAATTACACAACATTCGTTATTCCACGCAAAAATATCTTAGGCAAAATACGCTGGTTATTACGTTTTGATTTCCATTACTTTGTATACTATATATTAAGTATATTACTATATATTATATATTATGTCGAAGTTTCAATGATTACCATATTTTTTTTCTTAATTTTTTTAAATTTTCATATCAGTATTTCATTAATTTTACCAACATTTCAATTATACTTCGAAATTTCATTGACCACTTTCACAATTTCAATGTATTACCATCAAATTTTTAATTATTTCATATTTCATAATGGTAATTGAAAATATTTAAATGATTGCTATGAGAGTGTCTAAGATTGATGTCAAAATTCCAATTATTTTATTGATCACTATCAAAATTTCATTGATTACTGTCAAAATATAATTGATTACTGTAAAATTTTCAATTATTTCACTTTAATGGTAACTAACAATATTTCTGCGATTACTGTCGAAGTATGAAAGATTATAATCAAAATTGCAATTATTTTGTCTACATTGCTATTAGTACTGCCAAAATGTATATGAAAATCGCATTTTTTAAAATTACTTCTCACAAATTTGCAATAATTCTGTCACTATGTATCATATAATTTGCAAAATTCAATTATTACAGTCAAAATATTATTGATCACTTCAAAACTTGACTGAGCACTGTCACAATTTTAATGATTACCATAAAATGTTCAATTATTTCAAATTTCATAATGGTAACTCAAAATATGTTAATGATTGCTGTGGGGGTCTCTAAGATTGTTGTCAAATTTTCATATAATATGTATAAATAACAATTATTGCAATAAAAAATTCACTCATTACTGAAATTTATTAATGTTTCTCATAAAATTTCTATTATACTGTCAACATTTTATTGTTTACTATAAAAATTTCATTGATCACTGTCAAAATGTAATTGATTACCATCAAATTTTCAATTATTTCAAATCTCATAATGGTAACTCAAAATGTTAATGATTGCTGTGAGGGTCTCTAAGGTTGTTGTAAAAATTTCGATTATCATGTATAAATTACAATTATTGCTGTACAAAATTTACTGATTACTGTAATTGTTTATTGTTTTTCACAAATTTCCTATTACACTGTCACCATTTTATTAATCACTTTTAAAATTTCATTGATTACTGTCAAAATGTAATTGATTACTGCCAACTTTTCAAATATTTCATTTTAATGGTAACCAACAATATTTCTACGGTTGCTATCGAAGTACGAAAGACTGCAGTCAAAATTGCAATTCTTTTGTCTAAATTATTATTGGTGCTACCAAAATTTACATGATTACCGTAATTTTTTTTAATTACTTGTCACAAATTTGCAATAATACTACCAATGTGTCATTTAATTTGCCAAATTCAATTATTAGAGTCAAAATGTTATTGATCACTTCAAAATTTCGCTGAGCACTGTCAAAAATTCAATGATTACCATCAAATTTTCAATTATTTAAAATTCCAGTAACTCAAAATATATTAATGATTGCTGCGAGGGTCTCTAAGATTGTTATCAAAATTTCAAGTATTATGTATAAATAACAATTATTGCAGTACAAATTTCACTGATTACTGAAATTTATTAATGTTTCTCATACAATTTCTATTATACTGTCAACATTTTATTGATTTCTATAAAAATTTCATTGATTACTATAAAAATGTAATTGATTACTGTAAATTTTTTAATTATTTAATTTTAATGGTAACCAACAATATTTCTGCGGTTACTGTCGAAATATGAAAGATTGTAGTCAAAGTTGCTATTATTGTGTCGAAATTGCTATTGGAGTAGCCAACATTTATATGATTACAGCTAATTTTTAATCACTTCTCACAAATTTGCAATTATTCTGTCATTATGTTTCATTTAATTTGCAAAATTCAATTATTACAGTCAAAATGTCATTTATCAATTCAAAATTATGTTTAGCACAGTCAAAATTTCAATGATTACCATCAAATTTTCGGTTATTTTAAATTTCATAATGGTAACTGAAAATTTGTTAATGATTGCTGTGGAAGTTTCTAAGGTTATTGTCAAAATTTAGATTGTTATGTATAAATTAAAATTATTGCTGTAAAAATTTCACTGATATTTTGTCTACATTGCTATTAGTGCTGTCAAAATTGATATGATTACCGCATTTTTAAAATTATTTCTGACAAATTTGCAATTACTGTGTCATTTAATTTGCTTAATTCAACTATTACAGTCAAAATATCATTGATCACTTCAAAATTTCGATGAGCACTGTCAAAATTTCAATGATTATTTTAATGGTATTCTAAATTTTAATGGTAACTGAAAATTTGTTAATGATTGCTGTGGAAGTTTCTAAGGTTATTGTCAAAATTTAGATTGTTATGTATAAATTAAAATTATTGCTGTAAAAATTTCACTGATATTTTGTCTACATTGCTATTAGTGCTGTCAAAATTGATATGATTACCGCATTTTTAAAATTATTTCTGACAAATTTGCAATTACTGTGTCATTTAATTTGCTTAATTCAACTATTACAGTCAAAATATCATTGATCACTTCAAAATTTCGATGAGCACTGTCAAAATTTCAATGATTACCATCAAATTGTCAATTATTTAAAATTTCATAAAGGTAACTCAAAATATGTCGAAGATTGCTTGAGGGTATCTAAGATTGTTGTCAAAATTTCAATTATTATGTATAATTTACAATTATTGCAGTACAAATTTTAGTGATTACTGTATTTTTTTATTGTTTCTCATACATTTCATTGATTGCGGTTGCATTTCTCACAAATTTTCAATTATTCTGTCAATTTTGCCAAATTTAATGATTACAGACAAAATGTCATTGATCACTTCAAAATTATGTTGAGTACAGTCAAAATTTCAATAATTACCATCAAATTTTCAATTCTTTAAAATTTCATAATGGTAACTCAAAATATGTTAATGATTGCTGCGAGGGTCTCTAATATTGTTGTCAAAATTTCAATTATTATGTATACATTATAATTATTGTTGTAAATATTGCAACGATAACTGCACATATTTTCTCACAAATTTTTAATTATTCTGTCATTTAATTAACGAAATTCAATTATTACAGTCAAAATATCATTGATGACTTCAAAATTTCGTTGAGCACTGTTAAAATTTCAATGATTACCATCAAATTTTCAATTATTTAAAATTTCATAATGGTAACTCAAAATATGTTAATAATTGCTGCGAGGATCTCTAAGATTGTTGTCAAAATTCCAATTATTATGTAAAATTATAATTATTGCTGTAAACATTTCACTCATACCTGTAATTTTTTTATTGTTTTACAAATTTTCTATTATGCAGTCAATATTTTATTATTCACTATCAAATTTTCAATGATTACTGTCAAAATAGATTTGATTACCATCAAATTTTCAATTATTTAAATTTAATGGTAACAAAAAATATTTCTATGGTTGTTGTTGAAGTTGAACTATGAAATAATGCAGTCAAAATGCAATTATTTTGTCTAAATTGCTTTTAGTGCTGTCAAATTTGATATGATTACCGCTTTTTTTTAAAATTATTTCTTACAAATTTGCAATTATTCTGTCAATGTGTCATTTAATTTGCCACATTCAAAGGTTATAGTCAAAATATCATTGATCACTTCAATATGTTGCTGAGTACTGTCAAAATTTCAATAATTACCATTAAATTTTCAATTATTTAAAATTTCTTAATGCTTACTCAAAATATGGTAATGATTGCTGCGAGAGTCTCTACGATTGCTGTCAAAATTAGAATTATTATGTATAAATAACAATTAATGCCGCAAAAATGTACTGAATACTGTAATTTTTTTATTGCTTCTTACAAAATTTCTATTGTAATGTCAACATTTCATTGATTACTATCAAAATTTCATTGATTACTGTCAAAATGTAATTGATTACTGTAAAATTTTCAATTATTTCATTTTTAAGGTAACCAACAATAATTGTAAGGTTTCGATTGCACTATGAAAGACTGCAGTCAAAATTGCAATTATTTTGTCTAAATTGCTATTAGTGCTGCCAAAATTTACATGATTATTTCTCACAAATTTGCAATTATTCTGTCAATATGTCTTTTATTTTGCCAAATTCAAAAATTACGGTCAACATGTCACTGATCACTTCATAATTTCGTTGAGCACTGTAAAAATTTCAACGATTACCATCAAATTTTCAATTATTTCAAATTTTATAATGGTAACTCAAAATATGTTAATGATTGCTGTGAGGGACTGTAAGATTGTTGCCAAAATGTAGATTATTATGTATAAACTATAATTTTTGCTGTAAGCAATGCAATGATTACATTTACATTACCAAATGTACATTACTGTACATTTTTTCTCACATTTTTCTATTCTGTCGAAATTTCATTTATTTTGCTAACATTTCAATGATTACTGCATACATATCAATTCAAACTGTAATCTTTTTTAAATTAATTCTAGGCCATTTTAATTGATCTATCAAAATACCATTGATCACTCAAAATTTCATTGATTGCTGCATATATACTATGCCTAGATCAATGGTAACCGCCGATTAAAGTTAATTGGTGATTACAAAACTAGAAGATTTACTAGTAGTAGTAGTAGTAGTAGTAGTTGTAGTAGTAGTAGTAGTAGTAGTAGTAGTAGTAGTAGTAGTAATAGTCTTAGTTATAATCTCAACTCACTATATATGGGGATGTAATGATTTTTAACGTGTAATGATTTTTAATATTTCAATGATTACTACGAACATATCAATGCTTATTATAATCTATTTTAAATTAATTCTGGTACATTTTCAATTGTTCTATCAAAATACCATTGATCACTCAAAATTTTAATGTTGCATTACTGCATGTTT
This sequence comes from Othius punctulatus, assembly GCA_951805005.1. Lineage (NCBI taxonomy): Eukaryota > Metazoa > Arthropoda > Insecta > Coleoptera > Staphylinidae > Othius > Othius punctulatus. The sequence continues at coordinate 3,984,859 of OX638139.1, read as the reverse complement.
ACTATTACTATTTCAATGGTAACCGACGATTAAAGTTAATTGGAGATTAAAAGACTGGACGTATTAGTTGTAGTAGTTATAATCTCAACTTACTATACATGGGGATGGGGATGTAATGATTTTTAAGTTTGTTGATTAAATTATTAATATGTTATTATCTATGGAGTTCAGTTGATATCGGTGTAATTTTGATTTCGTGGCGAAAAGTCCATGGCCAACAACAGCAGATTACCGATGGCTTTAATATGCTATTATTAATTATTAGGTAATATTAAGCAACGATAACAAGGCAAACACGAGCTAATAAATAAAGTACTCTTCATTAAAATATTATCGCGCCGTGTTCATCACCGGATCGACACCTGCAGGATTCCCAAATGTGCGTGTGGGTGCGTGGCAGCCCGGCGCCTCCACCACCGGGGCTCTTCGGTGCGTAGCGTCGTGCGTAGGAAAGAGCGAGACGGCGAGTGCGCGCACACATCCTCGCTAATCCGTTCCATTATAAAGTTAATACAATAACCAGTATTTATGTGTGTAATTCGAAAGCGTTAATAAAATTCGTAATCTGCGAGCGGCGTGGCCTGGAGGTGCGTGGGGCGCGTGCGCCGGGCCCCCACGACGACGCCCATTGGCCGACACGTAGGGGTGGGTTAGCGCCGAGCGCCGCTTCTAAATCCCCTGCAAGTGGTTGAAATAGTCAGTCAAATTCCAGCCGCATCCAGGCCCACATCTGGGAAACAGTGAGGGCTGAACCTACCCCTGTGACAAACGTTTCATTCCGCACATCCCCCACAAGAACCAGTTAACATTTCGCGTGTGTGAACATGTCGCAGTCGCAGGTTACCACCGAGGAGATGAGGCCGCGCGCCGTCTACAGCATCGACCAGATCCTGGGGGTTGGAAGCTCCCCGCCGACCAGGAAGACCAGCGAAGGTAATAAATTTTAATTTTTACACCCGGCCGGCGACACGTGTGCCTGCCAGACAATGCCCCCAATGTTAATAGCTAGTTGCGGACAAGCATTCGGACACAATGTAATTAGAGTGGTAATTAGGGGGGCGCAGATGGGGTGGGCACCCCAAAAAAAATTGCACCCCTGCTCGAACCGCGCGCACACGTGCTCTCCCCATAGACGCTCGCGACGCTTCTTCGGCCAATTAAAATTTCCACGATTAAAAACCGTTAATGCGTATTAAACGGCGCGTATTCCCCAATTACCGCCGCTTAAATGAATTAAATATCAATTACGGCGCAATTACCTACGAAAATAGTTCCCCTCAGCAGCGAACTTCCAAAAACCAAATGGTAATTTGTGAGGTATTAGCGATAGCCGCGGGACGGATTACAGCACACCGGTCACAGGTATAACACACACACACGCACACAAACAACCTCCCCTATCCTGCATCATCCCCATGTCGATTAAAACCTGAGAGTTTTATTTGTGCCTCCTCCTTCATCCCTCATTACCGGGCATTTAGGGCTGCCCATGCGGAAAGGATTATCTGTGTGTGTTAGGTACGCACCGGGGCGATTTGCATTAACATCTCGATTAAACGCTCTTCGAAGCGCCCGTTTTTAATATCGGATTTAACGTTTTTTCTTTCATTCTTTGTCTGCGTTGTGTGAAGGACGCGCGCCCAAATCGAGGGCCCAGTAACGAACCGAAGAGGTCAAGTGGAGAACGCATTGCCTGCAAAAAGAACCACACAGCTTAAAAAGCAGCATAAAACATGTCATGAAAAGTGTCAGAAGTTTAAGGTGTGTGGTGATAAGTGACCCAAAATAAGCACCACATAACTTTCAAAAACAGCATTAAACATATCATGAAAATTGTCAGAAGTATAAGGTGTGTGGTGATAAGTTACCTAAAATAAGCACCACATCAAAAAACAGCATAAAACATGTCATGAAAACTATCAGCAGTATAAGGTGTGTGGTGATAAGTGACCCAAAATAAGCACCACATAACTTTCAAAAACGCTATAAAACATGTCATGAAAAGTATCAGAAATATAAGGTGTGTAGTGATAAGTGAACCAAAATAAGCACCACATAGCTGTCAATATCAGCATAAAACATGTCATGAAAAGTATCAGAAGTATAAGGTGTGTGGTGATAAGTGATTCAAAATAAGCATCACATAGCTTTCAAAAACAGTATAACATATGTCATGAAAAGTATCAGAAATATAAGGTGTATACTCATAAGTGACCCAAAATAAGTACCTTTCAAAAGCAGCATATAACATATCATGAAAATTGTCAGTAGTAGGTATGAAGTAGGAGTATAAAACATATCATGAAAATTGTCAAAACCTCTTACACACATAGGTACGAGGTGTGTGATGATAATTGACCTAAAATAAGCACCACATAGCCTTCAAAAACAACATAAAACATATCATGAAAATTGTCAGAAGTATAAGGTGTGTTGTGATAAGTGACCCAAAATAAGCACCACATACCTAGCTTTCGAAAGCAGCATAAAACATATCATGAAAAGTATCAGAATTATAAGGTGTGTGGTGATAAGTGACCCCAAGTAAGCACCCCATAGCTTTCATACACAGTATAAAACATTTCATGAACAGTATCAAAAGTATAAGGTATGCAGTGATAAGTGACCAAAAACATGCAAGTATAAGGTGTGTGGTAATAAATGACCCAAAATAAGCACTACATATCTTTTAAAAACGGCATAAAACATGTCATGAAAATATCATAAGTATAAGGTGTGTAGTGATACGTGATCCAAAATAAGCACCACATACCTTTCAAAAACAGCGTAAAACATATCATGAAAATTGTTAGAAGTAGGTACGAGGTGTGTTGTGATAAGTGACCTAAAATAATCACCACATAGCTTTCAAAAAACAGCATAAAACATATCATGAAAATTGTCAAAACGTCGTACACACATAGGTACGAGGTGTGTGATGACAAGTGACCTAAAATAAACACCACATAGCCTTCAAAAACAACATAAAACATCATGAAAACTATCAGAATTATAAGGTGTGTTAATATGCTAAAACTGTCAGAAGTATAAGTGGTGATAAGTGACCCAAATTAAGCACCACATAGCTTTCAAAACAGCATATAATTCATTATTATTTCATTATTATATTACATTCTTTATAATTATTATTATTATTATTATTATTATTAAGTATAATAACAATAATAGTATAAGGTGTGTGGTGATAAGTGACCCAAAATAAGCGCCGCATAGCTTTCAAAAACAGCATAAAATATATCATGAAAACTGTCAAAACCTCGTACACACATAGATACGAGGTGTGTGATGATAAGTGACCTAAAATAAGCACCACATAGCTTTCAAAAACAACATAAAACATCATGAAAACTATCAGAAGTATAAGTGGTGATAAATGACCCAAAATAAGCATCACTTAACTTTCAAAAACAGCATATAATTCATTATTATTTTATTGTTATATTACATTATTTATTATTGTTATTATCATTAGTATTATTATAAAACATATCATGAACACTATCAGAAGTATAAGGTGTGTGGTGATAAGTGACCCAAAATATTCACCACATAGCTTTAAAAAACAGCATAAAACATATCATGAAAACAGTCAGAAGTAGGTACGAGATATGTGGTGATATGTGACCCACAATGAGGACCACGTAGCTTCCAAAACAGCATAAAGTTATTTATTATTTCATTATTACATTACATTCTTTGTTATTATTATTATTATAAAATTATCATAAAAACTATCAGAAATATAAGGTGTGTGATGATAAGTGACCCAATATAAGTTTCACATGGCTTTCAAAAACAGCATAAAACATGTCATGAAAACTATCAGAAATATAAGATGTGTGGTGATAAGTGACCCAAAATAAGTACCACATGGCTTTCAAAAACAGCATAAAACATGCCATGAAAACTAGAAGTGTAAGGTGTGTGGGGATAAGTGACTCAAAATAAGCACCACATAGCTTTCAAAAACAGCATAAAACATGCCATGAAAACTATCAGAAGTTTGTGTGTGGTATTAAAAGATCCAAAATTATGTTATTGCAATTTAGATTGCCTTTCATTTTCAGTGATTATTGAAAAATAATTTTCTATAATATATGTAGAGCATATTTACGGATTGAGTTACCAAGACGAAGCATATATAGGGATAGATAGGAACATTATCCTCTGTTTAGGATATTACAAAATATATTATTCTATTAAAAGCTTTTTTATTTTGATTTCACAAAAAAAAAACATCACAAAAGTTTTCCATATTGTCATTTGTCTGTCAAGCGTCGCACATAATCAAAATTTGATGTGGTTTCAGGGGGATTGTTCCCCATGATTTTGATAAATTGGAGAAATAAAAGATAAACATGTTTTTCTTGGTAATTCAATCCGGGAACATACTGTATATAATTTCGCACTAAATATTTAATCCCAGACTGCATATTTAGTTCCAACATAGAAATTTAGCTACTAGCTGTACTGTAGACTTCGGGAGCATAGGTATATTTAGTGCTGAATTAATTATGATTTAATTAGCGGTAATTAGCATTAAGTCTCCGAGAATCCGGCTGTTATTTTTTAAATTAGTTGCACTGAAAAATTAATTATCACAAAAATCGAAAATTTTCAAGAACTTCATAAAACATATTATCGAAACTATCAGAAGTATAAGGTGTGTGGTGATAAGTGAGCCAAAATAAGCACCACATAGCTTTCAAAAACAGCATAAAACATATCATGAAAATTGTCAGAAGTTGGTACGAGGTATGTGGTGATACGTGACCAAAAATATGCACTACATGGCTTCCAAAAACAGCATAAAATTATTTATTATTTCATTATTACATTACATTCTTTATTATTATTATTTTGTAAGAGTTATATCGATAATTACTAGATATATAAATGATATGTAGTAGGGTTTTGGAGCACTAACTGGCATTTGTATAAAATATCAATTGTCTTTGTTTTTGTCCTTTATTCATTAAAATAAGTTGTTTTACCTTGTTCTAGGTAGAACAACTTATTTTAATGAATAAATAACAAAAACAAAGACATATTTGACATTTTATTCAAATGCCAGTAAGTACTTTAGAACCCTGCTACATATAATTATTATTATTATTATTATAAAATTATCATGAAAGCTATCAGAAGTATAAGGTGTGTGGTGATAAGAGACCCAAAATAAGCATCACGTAGCTTAAAAACAGCATAAAACATATCATGAAAACTATCAGAAGTATAAATGATGCTAAGTGACCCAAAATAAGCACCACATAGCTTTCAAAAATAGCATAAAACATATCATGATAACTGTCAGGAATAGGTACGAGGTGTGTGGTGATAAGTGACCCAAAATAAGCACCACATACCTTTTAAGTTCAGCATAAACCATATCATGAAATCTATCAGAAGTGTATGGTGTTTTGTCGAATTTTCATTTATTTTGCTAAGATTTTAATGATTACTACGAACATATCAATTCTGACTGTAAACTTTTTAAAATTAGTTCTGCTACATTTTTATATTTTATTTCAAAATAATATTGATCACTCAAAATTTCAATGATTACTGCATATTTACTATTACTATTTCAATGGTAACCGACGATTAAAGTTAGTTATTTGGTGATTACAAAACTGGACGTGTAGTAGTTATAATCTCAACTCACTATACATGGGGATGTAATGATTTTGAAGTTTGATGATTAAACTTTTAATATCTTATTATCTATGGAGTTCAGTTGATATCAGTAAAATTTTGATAAATTTTGATAATTTTGATAAATTTTTGATGAACAAAACAGCATAAAACATGTCATGAAAACTATCAGAAGTATAAGGTGTGTGGTGATAAGTGACCCAAAATAAGCACCACATATCTTTCAAGAACAGCATAAAACATATCATGAAAACTGTCAGTAGTAGATGCGAGGTATGTGGTGATAAGTGACCCAAAATAAGCACCACATTTAAAACACCATAAAACACATATCATGAAAACTGTCAGAAGTAGGTACGATATATGTCGTGATAACTGATAAGTGACCAAAAATAAGCCCCACATAGCTTCCCAAAACAGCATAAAATTCTTTATTATTTCATTGTTACATTACATTCTTTATTATTATTATCATATTATATTATTATATTATTAACATACCATGAAAACTATCAGAAAAGGTGTGTGGTATAAGTGACCCAAAATAAGCACTACATAGCTTTCATAAACAGCATCAAACATATCATGAAAACTATTATAAGTATGAATAAGTGATCGAAAATTATGTTATTGCGGTTTTGATTGCCGTTCATTTTCACAGTGATTATTTATTGTAAGGTCTTTTATAATGTATGTAGAGCATGTCCAGTGTCCACGAATTTAAGTTACCAAGACGAGACATGTACAGGGATAGAAAAGAATAATATCCTAAACCGGGATCATACTACAAAATATACTATTCTATTAAAACCGTTTTAATTTTGATTTCACAAAAAAATCACAAAAGTTTTTCAAATTGTCATTTTTCTGTCAAGCGTCCCCCATAATCACATATTTTCATAATCACATATGATGTGGTTTTACGGCTATTGTTCTCCATGATTTTAATCATTTGAATCGTTAATTTCAGAAAACCGTCAACAGACATATTTATAAATTTAATTTTTTTACGAAATTTACCGTATTTTGAAAACAAAAATCAGTAATTAAAAACGCATATATTTTTAAATTGTCCGTTTAACTAACATTCCATTTATGGGATATTTTATTACAATATATAAAATATGAAAAGTTATACAGTGTAATTCATAAAAACTTAAGCCGCAGTTTAACAGTGGTTTAATCTTTGTAACCAAATTAGTTGCGCCGAAAAGTTAGTTAATTATCACAAAAATTGAAAATTGATTTACAGAGAGACAAACTTACGTGTTTAAAAAGCCAATATGTTGCTATTATTTATATCAATTGAATGTACTAAATTTTCTTAAGTTAAGTTAAATTAAAGTTGATTGTTGGGTAATAATTACATGCATGTGTTTGGATGTATATGGTGGGCATACGAGAAAAAAGTATCCTTAAAAGTCAAAATTTGAAAAAAAACAGGTAATCCTTGGTAATCCTTTGTAAAACACTGCTAAACCACGGTTAATTTTTTTATGAATGACTGATAGTGTTTTTCTTCGTTTCCCGAAAATTTGAAAAAGTACACTTAACAGGTTTCTGAAATAAACCATTCAATTGGAGAAATAAAAGATAAAAATGTTCTTCCTCTTGGTATGATTCAAATTCAAATGAGTAGGTATGGGTTACCAAGAGGAAGAACATTTTTATCTTTTATTACTCCAATTGAATGGTTTATTTAAGAGGAAGAACATTTTTATCTTTTATTTCTCCAATTGAATGGTTTATTTAAGAGGAAGAACATTTTTATCTTTTATTTCTCCAATTGAATGGTTTATTTCAGAAACCCCTTAAGTGTACTTTTTCAAATTTTCGGGACATCCGGGGACATACTGTATATGATTTTGGACTAAATATTTAATCCCATATTACATATTTAGTTCTAATCTAGCAAATAAGCTACTAACTTTACTGTATACTTTGGAAGTATAGGTATATTTAGTGCCAAATTATATACGTTTTAATTAGCTCCTATTACCATTAATTCTCCGAGAATCCGGGTGTTAATTTTTAAATTAGTTGCGCTGAAAAGTTAATTATCACAAAAAATCGAAAATTGATTTACAAGACAAAATAACTAATTTCACAAACCAATATGTTGCTATTATTTATATCAATTGAATGTACTACATTTTTTTAAATTAAGTTAATTTAAAGTTTAATTATTGTGTAATAGTTACATGCATGTTTTTGGGGATGTACAATCATGCTCACATAAATCTAGTACAAGAAATTAGGTTAGAATAGCAATTTTATATAGCAATGTCAAATTTTTTGTACTAGATTTATGTGAGCATGACTGTATATATAAAAAATCAGTTGAAATGATCGTGGTGCCATAAAAATTATGGCAAAATCTTAAATGGTACCATAAAACTGGTACCAAAAAAGTTTGTTGTATTTATCAGGAAGAAGTTTTTATGTTGTGTCATGGTTCACTGGAATGTTATCGAAAACTTTGGAAAACCAATATTGTATCGTAAGTAATTAATATTTCTAGTTCTAGTTCTAGCTTGGTTTTTAGACAATGTAATATACCATTGAGAGTCGATATACAAATATAATTATTATTATTAGTAGTAGTAGTAGTACCTAACAATCTTTTACTGGCTATCGACCTGCGGTATTTCCGCCTTATTATTATTATTATTATTAAATGCATTAATCTCAAAATTATCTTTTTTGACTTTTTTTTGTGAGCACACGATAAATTATTTATTAATAATTAATAATTTTAAGCAAATAACGATAATCATCAATTTTTAAAAGAGTGTTGCCATGTAATTATTTTTTAACAAAATTTATGCAGTTTTTAATTATTCTTTAGAATCGAAAAGATTTTTCGATAGATCGATAGATTAGATAGAAGAATATATAGAATCGATAGATTTTTTAATTAAATTTATTTGGTTTATTTAACGAGGACCTATTTCTGCTGCTATGGCTAAATACCGCCACCAAGGAGCAATCCACCACACTTTTCAATAATTAACAGTGAACTAAGTAAACATTAACTTAGTGATGTTCAAAATACTAAGATAATGCTTTGGTTTTTCAAAAATTGATAATTCATTTACTGTAGGACATTAAATATATACCAATCATTCTTGTTTCTTTTAATTGTCGAGTTGTTTTCTTTTCAATAAAAAAAAATATTTTTTCTACACATTTGCTTTAGAATTTTTTAAAAATTAACCGTCAACTTAGTAATGTTAAAAAATATAAAAATTATGTTTTGGTTTTTTCAAAAACTGATAATACCTTTACTGAAACACAATAAATAAATTCAACATACTTTTTCTCTTTTAATTGTCGAGTTGTTTTCTTTTCAATTAAATAAATGTACAGATTACAACTTAGTAATGTTAAAAAATATAAAAATTATGTTTTGGTTTTTTCAAAAATTGATAATACCTTTACTGAGGCACAATAAATAAATTCAACATACTTGTTTCTTTTAATTGTCGAGTTGTTTCCTTTTCAATTAAAAAAAATGTACAGATTCCTTTTTTCGACACCTTTACTTTAGAAATTTTCAAAAAATAACAGTACACTTAGTAATGTTAAAAAATACTAAGATTATGCGTTGGATTTAAAAAAGAAGGTGATTATTTACTCAGGCACGTGAAACAAATATCAAGATATTCTCGACTCTTATAATTAACGAGTTGTTTTCTATTCAATAAAAAAATGTCTGGACCATATAAAAAAATAATGTCCAGATTATTGTTTTACGACACCTTTACGTTAGAAGTTTAAAAAAATTAACGGTGCTCTTAGCAATGTTAAAAAATACTAAAATTATGCATTGGATTTTTTTAAAAATTGGTGATCATTTACTCAGGGACGTTAAAAAAATATCAAGACATTCCCGTTTCTTATAATTATCGAGTTATTTTCTATTCAATAAAAAAATAATGTCTGGACCATATAAAAAAATAATGTCCAGATTATTGTTTTAGGACACCTTTACTTTAGAACTTTAAAAAAATTAACGGTGCACTTAGCAATGTTCAAAAATACCAAGATAATACTTCATAAATTGATAATACATTTACTTTAGGAACATTAAACAAATTCCATATTAAAATTACCTAGATATTGCTTTAATAATGTTCAAAATACTAAGGTAATGCTTTGGCTTTTTAAAAAATTGATAATTCATTTACTCTGGGACATTAAATACATACTAATCAATCTTGTTTCATTTAATTGTCGACTTGTTATCTTTTCAATGAAAAAAAAAGTTCAGATTACATTTTTTCGACACATTTGCTATAGAATTTTTCAAAAATTAACAGTCAACTTAGTAATGCTAAAAAATATCAAAATAATACTTTGGTTTTTTCAAAAATTGATAATGCCTTTACTGAGGCACAATAAATAAATGCAACATACTTGTTTCTTTTAATTGTCGACTGTTTCCTTTTCATTTAAAAAAATGTAGAGATGCCTTTTTCGACACCTTTACTTTAGAAATTTTTCAAAAAATAACAGTACACTTACTAATGTTAAAAAATACTAAGATTATGTATTGGATTTTTTTTCAAAAAAATGTGATCATTTACTCAGGGACGTTAAACAAATATCAAGACATTCTCGTTTCTTATAATTATCGAGTTATTTTCTATTCAATTAAAAAATAATGTCTGGACCGTATAAAAAAATAATGTCCAGATTATTGTTTTAGGCCACCTTTACTTTAGAAATGTTTAAAAATTAACGGTGCAATGTTCAAACATACCAAGATAATACTTCATAAATTGATAATACATTTACTTTAAGAACATTAAACAAATGCTATATTAAAATTACCTAGATATTGCTTTGATTAAAAAAAAAATAATGCATTAACTTAGTGATATTAAACAAATGTTAATAATGCATGTATATACATTAACTAATAATGCATTAACTTAGTGATATTAAACAAATGTTAATAATAATGTATATTCCTGTTAATTTTTTGGAATCGTCGAGATATTTTCTTAATGTTTCTTCAACAATTGTCTACATGATTTTTTTTGTAAGTATAGACACTTTTACTTAGGACTTGAACAGTAAAAATGACATCCAGTTTTAGTTAATTTTTGTTTGATTATACAGAGCGTTCAAGAAAGTGATGTCAACTTGCCTAACTAGTTGCAACGAAACAAAAAAAAGACATTTAGATTTTTTTTGTTAAGATATTTGCTTGTATATTAAAAAACTTAAAAAATACCATACATGGAAACACGAAATAATGTCAATTAATAACTTTTGAAAAAATCTAGTTAAATTATTTGCTTGTATCCTAGAAAACATGTCAGCATCGTTGTAAAAGATATTTGATTTGCACCTTGAACTGTGTCTAATAGCATCTTATAGTATCTTGTAATATTCAACGTAAAAGTTTTCCACCATTTTCTTGAACGCTATGCATTTTTATTAACTTCTGCAGATTTGTTGCAAGTCGTGCAATTTTCTCAAAACTTCGGAAATATTCTGAAACTGATTTTATTAGATCAGTAGTGTTATAGCAAAACATGCTATCTGCCTTTTTTTAAATGCACTTTTTGGCATTAAATGTGTTAAATGTGTAATAGTGTTGTCAAAAATTACAAATTGTAAATACAAAACTGTTTATGCTTCTCCTGTAAAATAACAAAAATGTCAGGCAACATGTTTTGCCATAACACTACTGAGATGTTGTATTTAGACTCGTTAAAAAATTAACAATTTAATATTGTCGCAATTTTTCTTATTTGTAACATTGGTTTTGTATATCAACCATTGATAATATTGTCGTGGTTGATATAATATGGTCGTAATAAAATATTAAGTATATTAAAATTGAATACCTATACTCTTCGTACTGATTAATTGTGCTTACAGCTATACTACAAAAGTAATGGGAAACTTACATTCAAGTCAAAAAATCATTAAAAAAGTATAATAAGATAAGTGTGTTATGCATAATTAGTCAAATATATAAAAGAATATGATTGACTTTATCAGTGCAATTAATTTGTTTACAGTTTACAGTTGTTTAAGTTTATTGCAGTGCATGCATATAGCACAATAGAATAATTAAAAAAAATCATGTGGGCAGCACAAAATTTTCTTCATATGGTCATTTAAAAAATCACGCAGTTTTCGTAAAGCATAGGTGGCATTTTTATTTCTTACAAAAATATGCTGTACAAGATTATTATTCAAATATGTTTGAGATCTGTATTGGGCTTATCTTTATTGGGCTAGCAACCCCATGGGGTCTTTCTGCAAAATATTTAGCAAAATTTCCGCAAAATAGCAAAATATTTGTATATGTTTATATACTTTAATAATGTTTTACAATTATTTTCAATTAATTATCGATATAAAATATACATATTTGGCTATTATATTATGCGGGTTAATTAGTCAATTCGCTTTGGGATAATTATAATCGCAATCACTGGATATGTTTAAATTTCGCGTGCGAGTGTGAGCGGGCAGTTTTAATTTGCGATTTTCATTGTTGTGCTTTCGCATTTTTGAAAATCCGCACTCCAGCAAAGCTGCAAAACTGTTCCATCCCCATCACATATTGCGTTCATTAGCACGTTGCACGTAAGTGTAATCCCCGGTTCGCGAATAGCGCAGTAAGCGCATTTAAATATTTGAATAATTTTCAATTTTATTCGATAATCCGCGCCGAAAAAGATTATTTTAATGGGCATTAAAATTTCCAGCGCAAACACGCATCATCCCCCCAATGGAGGGGATGGTCCGTTTAAAAGCGCGCATCGCGTGTCTTTTCCCGTGCAGCGCAAATATTAATTAAAATCCGATTACACCGTGCATGTCACAAAGTTCGCTTTAGATTGCCATTGAAATCTGCATAAATGAATCAAAACTAACGAACGCGGTCAAAAGCGCGCGCACACATACACGTGTAGGTGTGTGTGCACGTACAACACGTCCAAGTTATGAATACCAAATTCAAATAAGCAAGGCCTGCCCTCGCCAACCCCCGCAGGACGAGCGAGGGCCAATATGCTGCGTTAAATGCCGAGGGTAATCTTATTCGGCCAGGCGCTTTTGTAAAACATGTCGACGTGCATGAAATGAGCACTGCGAAAACTGGTAAAAAGGGCAGGTATCGCTTTGAGGGGATGATTTTCGTTCAAATGAATGCACGAGGGCGAAAAGTGCAAAAAATATTAACGCTTCGCCCAAAAATATTATAACCACTGCATTAATAAACTATTTTAGTTTAGAAAACATTAACTATTAAGAGCAAATTGCACTCCACCAGGTTAGGTGAGGTTAGGCTAATGAAAACAATCTCAAAAATTAATTATTTAAGAGTATATGTACCTACTGGACAATTTAAGCACGAATTATGAATCTGGCCTTAAATTTAAAAGAAACTGCTTTAATCCTCCAGCGGAGTTATTAGGACGCACACGATCAAATCCCGGAATCCGGTTGCGGAAATGTAACCACGGGAATGTCCTCCACGGGAAAGGCTGCAGAGGCTCAGATATTTGATATCAGGAGCTAAAACTTCACAGAAGTTCCTTTCAAACATACATACACATCCATATTAATTTTCATCAAAATTGTATGGTCCAGTTGACATGGAATGACCCAATCACAATACCTATTACCTGTATGTTGTTAGAAAATTGGAATGAAGAGCTGATCGCCTTTAAAGATAGTTTGTATTTAACATTGGTTTCTTCTTGTTTATTTGCAGAGTCTGATTCGAAAGTCGATTCAATTAGCGAAGGCGAGATGATGGAGGGCGATGAAGGCATGGATGGCATGGGAGAGTCGAGGCCGAGGAAGATTAGGAGGTCGCGGACGACGTTCACCACGTACCAGCTGCACCAGCTGGAGAGGGCCTTCGAGAAGACGCAGTACCCGGACGTCTTCACCAGGGAGGAGCTCGCCATGAGGCTGGACCTCAGCGAGGCCAGAGTTCAGGTCAGCACCAAATATTTTTTCTTGTACATTCGAAATGCAACGCGTTCTTTTATGATAGCATTGTGGACATTTGAGGGCGTAGCCTGTAGGGCTGTAAACCCCCGATTACCAATAAGGTCGAGATTAGCTCTAGTTTGTGACTTTTCGTTGAACTTCGAAATAAGGGAGAATATCAAACAAAAAACTTTCTGCATTGACAAGTTTGGGTTAGCTATTACTGAAATTTCTGAAAACTCATTATTGGCAAATTTGATATTTGAATATACAATCAATTTCTTGAATTTACATTGATAATTTACAAATTTATAATTTGTAGTGTGAATTTTCCAACTGACAATGATATATTGAATAAAAAATGATGAAATTACACATTTTCCTGAAAAAATGTGCAACGTAAGATAAAAATTCAACAATTTCAACAATTTTCACTGAAAATTGTATTCCTTTGCAATTTGATGGGTACATTTTTCAGCTTACAATTAAATTTCATGTTTTATATTGAAAATTTAGCAACTGACGGTAGAAAATTGTAATTTACAATACAACTTTCACCATTTTCAATGAAATTTCTCAGTGTTTTATTGAAAATGTTTCAGTATTAAATATAGGAGAAAATCAAATATATAAATTTCTGCATTGAAAAGTATGGGTTAGCTATTACTGAAACTCCTGAAAATGTATGATTTAAATTTTTTATAGTAGATTCGTGTACAGTGCACCTGAAACTAATTCTTCTGAAAATTTGACGAAGTTTTATTAAAAGGGAGAAAATTTATTATTTGCAAATTTGATTCTAAATTTGTGTATGGGTCAGCTATTACTGAAATTTCTGAAAACTCATAATTGGCAAATTTTAAGTTTGAATATACAATCAATTTTTTGAATTTACATTGCAATTTCCACATTTCTGTGAAATTTTTCAATGAGTACTTAAAATTTCACCACCATCACTGAAAGTTTCTAATTTTCAACATGGTTTACAAGTTTGCCAATGAAATATTGAATTAAAAATTTGAATTTCATAATTTTCAGACAAAAATGTGCAAAGTAATTGCAAAATGTTTACAGAAACTTTAGAGCACTCACAGAATGCGTGTAAGGTTGTAATTTTCGAAGTACATTTGGCAGCTGGTTACAAAGTTTAATGATTTATATTACAAATTCAGCAATTGACATATTATTTTGCAATTGACAATAGAATTTTGCATTTTTCAGCACAATTTTCATAATTTTCAGCGAATTTTCCCAATGTTTCATCAATTTTTTTACAGTTGTTATGGAAAATTAGTAAATTTACAATGATAATTTACAAATTTATAATTTGTAGTGTGAATTTTCCAACTGACAATGATATATTCAATAAAAAATGATGAAATTACATATTTTCCTGAAAAAATGTGCAACGTAAGATAAAAATTCTACAATATCAACAATTTTCACTGAAAATTGTATTCCTTTCCAATTTGATGGGTACATTTTTCAGCTTACAATTAAATTTCATGTTTTATATTGAAAATTTAGCAACTGACGGTAGAAATTTGTAATTTACAATACAACTTTCACCATTTTCAATGAAATTTCTCAGTGTTTTATTAAAAATGTTTCAGTATTAAATAAAGGAGAAAATCAAATATATAAATTTCTGCATTGAAAAGTATGGGTTAGCTATTACTGAAACTCCTGAAAATGTATG
Source organism: Othius punctulatus (assembly GCA_951805005.1). NCBI lineage: Eukaryota > Metazoa > Arthropoda > Insecta > Coleoptera > Staphylinidae > Othius > Othius punctulatus. The sequence continues at coordinate 3,969,516 of OX638139.1, read as the reverse complement.
ATTTAAATTTTTTATAGTAGATTCGTGTACAGTGCACCCGAAACTAATTCTTATGAAAATTTGACGAAGTTTTAGTATTAAATAAGGGAGAAAATTTATTATTTGCAAATTTGATTCTAAATTTGTGTATGGGTCAGCTATTACTGAAATTTCTAAAAACTCATTATTGGCAAATTTGAAATTTGAATACACAATCAATTTCTTGAATTTACATTGCAATTTCTATATTTCTGTGAAATTTTTCAATGAGTACTTAAAATTTCACCATCATCACCGAAAGTTTCTAATTTTCAACGTAGTTTACAAGTTTGCCAATGAAATATTGAATTAAAAATTTGAATTTCATAATTTTCAGACAAAAATGTGCAAAGTAATTTCAAAATGTTTACTGAAACTTTACAGCACTCACAGAAAGCGTGTAAAGTTGTTATTTTCAATGTACATTTGGCAGCTGGTTACAAAGTTTCATGATTTATATTAAAAATTCAGCAATTGACATATTATTTTGCAATTGACAATAGAATTTTGCATTTTTCAGCACAATTTTCATAAATTTCAGCGAATTTTCCCAATGTTTCATCAATTTTTTTACAGTTGCTATTGAAAATTAGTAAATTTACAATGATAATTTACAAATTTATTATTTGTAGTGTAAATTTTCCAACTGACAATGATATATTGAATAAAAAATGATGAAATTACATATTTTCCTGAAAAAATGTGCAACGTAAGATAAAAATTTAACTATTTCAACGATTTTCACTGAAAATTGTATTCCTTTGCAATTTGATGGGTACATTTTTCAGCTTACAATTATTTCATGTTTTATATTGAAAATTTAGCAACTGACGGTAGAAATTTGTAATTTACAATACAACTTTCACCATTTTCAATGAAATTTCTCAGTGTTTTATTAAAAATGTTTCAGTATTAAGTAAAGGAGAAAATCAAATATATAAATTGTTGCATTCAAAAGTATGGGTTAGCTATTACTGAAACTCCTGAAAATGTATGATTTAAATTTTTTATAGTAGATTCGTGTACAGTGCACTTGAAACTAATTCTTCTGAAAATTTGACGAAGTTTTAGTATTAAATAAGGGAGAAAATTTATTATTTGCAAATTTGAGTCTAAGTTTGTGTATGGGTTAGCTATTACTGAAATTTCTGAAAACTCATTATTGGCAAATTTGAAATTTGAATATACAATCAATTTCTTGAATTTACATTGCAATTTCTACATTTCTGTGAAATTTTTCAATGAGTACTTAAAATATCACCATCATCACTGAAAGTTTCTAATTTTCAACATAGTTTACATGTTTGCCAATGAAATTTTGAATTAAAAATTTGAATTTCATAATTTTCAGACAAAAATGTGCAAAGTAATTTCAAAATGTTTACTGAAACTTTACAGCTCTCACAGAATGCGTGTAAGGTTGTTAGTTTCAAAGTACATTTGGCAGCTGGTTACAAAGTTTCATGATTTATATTAAAAATGCAGCAATTGACATATTATTTTGCAATTGACAATAGAATTTTGCATTTTTCAGCACAATTTTGAGCGAATTTTCGCAATGTTTCATCAATTTTTTACAATTGTTATTGAAAATTAATAAATTTACAATAATAATTTACAAATTTATAATTTGTAGTGTGAATTATCCAACTGACAATGATATATTGAATAAAAAATGATGAAATTACATATTTCCTGAAAAAATGTGCAACGTAAGATAAAAATTCAACAATTTCAACAATTTTCACTGAAAATTGTATTCCTTTGCAATTTGAAGGATACATTTTTCAGCTTACAATTAAATTTCATGTTTTATATTGAAAAGTTAGCAATTGACGGTAGAAATTTGTAATTTACAATACAACTTTCACCATTTTCAATGAAATTTCTCAGTGTATTATTACAAACGTTTCAGTATTAAATAAATGAGAAAATCAAATATATAAATTTCTGCATTGAAAAGTATGGGTTAGCTAATACTGAAACTCCTGAAAATGTATGATTTAATTTTTTTATAGTAGATTCGTGTACAATGCACCTGAAACTAATTCTTCTGAAAATTTGACGAAGTTATAGTATTAAATAAAGGAGAAAATTTATTATTTGCAAATTTGATTCTAAATTTGTGTATGGGTTAGCTATTACTGAAATTTCTGAAAACTCATTATTGGCAAATTTGAAATTTGAATATACAATCAATTTCTTGAATTTACATTGCAATGTCTACATTTCTGTGAAATTTTTCAATGAGTACTTAAAATTTCACCATCATCACTGAAAGTTTCTAATTTTCAGCATAGTTTACAAGTTTGCCAATGAAATATTGAATTAAAAATTTGAATTTCATAATTTTCAGACAAAAATGTGCAAAGTAATTTCAAAATGTTTACTGAAACTTTACAGCACTCACATAATGCGTGCAAGGTTGTAATTTTCAAAGTACATTTGGCAGCTGGTTACAAAGTTTCATGATTTATATTAAAAATTCAGCAATTGACGTATTATTTTGCAATTGACAATAGAATTTTGCATTTTTCAGCACAATTTTCATAGTTTTCAGCGAATTTTCGCAATGTTTCATCAATTTTTTCACAATTGTTATTGAAAATTAGTAAATTTACAATGATAATTTACAAATTTATAATTTGTAGTGTGAATTTTCCAACTGACAATGATATATTGAATAAAAAAAGGTGAAATTACATATTTTCCTGAAAAAATGTGCAACGTAAGATAAAAATTCAACAATTTCCACAATTTTCATTGAAAATTGTATTCCTTTGTAATTTGATGGGTACATTTTTCAGCTTACAATTAAATTTCATGTTTTATATTGAAAATTTAGCAACTGACGGTAGAAATTTGTAATTTACAATACAACTTTCACCATTTTCAATGAAATTTCTCACTGTGTTATTAAAAATGTTTCAGTATTAAATAAAGGAGAAAATCAAATATATAAATTTCTGCATTGAAAAGTATGGGATTTAGCTATTACTGAAAGTCCTGAAAATGTATGATTTGAAAATTGTATAGTAGATTCGTGTACAGTGCACCTGAAACTAATTCTTCTGAAAATTTGACGAAGTTTTAGTATTAAATAAGGGAGAAAGTTTATTATTTGCAAATTTGATTCTAAATTTGTGTATGGTTTAGCTATTACTGAAATTTCTAAAAACTCATTATTGGCAAATTTGAAGTTTGATTATACAATCAATTTCTTGAATTCACATTGCAATTTCTACATTTCTGTGAAATTTTTCAATGAGTACTTAAAATTTCACCATCATCACTGAAAGTTTCTAATTTTCAACATGAAGTTTGCCAATGAAATATTGAATTAAAAATCTGAATTTCATAATTTTCAGACAAAAATGTGTAAAGTAATTTCAAAATGTTTACTGAAACTTTACAGCACTCACAGAATGCGTGTAAGGTTGTTATTTTTAAAGTACATTTGGCAGCTAGTTACAAAGTTTCATGATTTATATTAAAAATTCAGCAATTGACATATTATTTTGCAACTGACAATAGAATTTTGCATTTTTCAGCACAATTTTCATAATTTTCAGCGAATTTTCGCAATGTTTCATCAATTTTTTTACAGTTGTTATTGAAAATTAGTAAATTTACAATGATAATTTACAAATTTATAATTTGTAGTGTGAATTTTCCAACTGACAATGATATATTGAATAAAAAATGATGAAATTACACATTTTCCTGAAAAAATGTGCAACGTAAGATAAAAATTCAACAATTTCAACAATATTCACTGAAAATTGTATTCCTTTGTAATTTGATGGGTACATTTTTCAGCTTACAATTAAATTTCATGTTTTATATTTCAAAATTTAGCAACTGACGGTAGAAATTTGTAATTTACAATACAACTTTCACTATTTTCAATGAAGTTTCTCAGTGTTTTATTAAAAATGTTTCAGTATTAAATAAAGGAGAAAATCAAATATATAAATTTCTGCAGTGAAAAGTATGGGTTAGCTATTACTGTAACTCCTGAAAATGTATGATTTAAATTTTTTATAGTAGATTCGTGAACAGTGCACCTGAAACTAATTCTTCTGAAAATTTGACGAAGTTATAGTCTTAAATAAGGGAGAAAATTTATTATTTGCAAATTTGATTCTAAATTTGTGTATGGGTTAGATATTACTGAAATTTCTGAAAACTCATTATTGGCAAATTTGAATATACAATCAATTTCTTGAATTTACATTGCAATTTCTACATTTCTGTGAAATTTTTCAATGAGTACTTAAAATTTCACCATCATCACTGAAAGTTTCTAATTTTCAACATAGTTTACAAGTTTGCCAATGAAATATTGAATTAAAAATTTGAATTTCATAATTTTCAGGCAAAAATGTGCAAAGTAATTTCAAAATGTTTACTGAAACGTTACAGCACTCACAGAATGCGTGTAAGGTTGTTATTTTCAAAGTACATTTGGCAGCTGGTTACAAAGTTTCATGATTTATATAAAAAAATCAGCAATTGACATATTATTTTGCAATTGACAATAGAATTTTGCATTTTTCAGCACAATTTTCATAATTTTCAGCGAATTTTCGCAATGTTTCATCAATTTTTTTACAGTTGTTATTGAAAATTAGTAAATTTACATTGATATTTTACAAATTTATAATTTGTAGTGTGAATTTTCCAACTGGCAATGATATATTGAATAAAAAATGATGAAATTACATATTTTCCTGAAAAAATGTGCAACGTAAGATAAAAATTCAACAATTTCAACAATTTTCACTGAAAATTGTATTGCTTTGCAATTTGATGGGTACATTTTTCAGTTTACAATTAAATTTCATGTTTTATATTGAAAATTTAGCAACTGACGGTAGAAATGTGTAATTTACAATACAACTTTCATCATTTTCAATGAAATTTCTCAGTGTTTTATTAAAAATGTTTCAGTATTAAATAAAGGAGAAAATCAAATATATAAATTTCTGCATTGAAAAGTATGGGTTAGCTATTACTGAAACTCCTGAAAATGTATGATTTGAAAATTGTATAGTAGATTCGTGTACAGTGCACCTTAAACTAATTCTTCTGAAAATTTGACGAAGTTTTAGTATTAAATAAGGGAGAAAATTTATGATTTGCAAATTTGATTCTAAATTTGTGTATGGGTTAGCTATTACTGAAATTTCTGAAAACTCATTATTGGCAAATTTGAAATTTGAATATACAATCAATTTCTTGAATTCACATTGCAATTTCTACATTTCTGTGAAATTTTTCAATGAGTACTTAAAATTTCACCATCATCACTGAAAGTTTCTAATCTTCAACATAGTTTACAAGTTTGCCAATGAAATATTGAATTAAAAATTTGAATTTCATAATTTTCAGACAAAAATGTGCAAAGTAATTTCAAAATGTTTACCGAAACTTTACAGCACTCACAGAATGCGTGCAAGGTTGTTATTTTCAAAGTACATTTGGCAGCTGGTTACAAAGTTTCATGATTTAAATTAAAAATTCAGCAATTGACATATTATTTTGCAATTGACAATAGAATTTTGCAGTTTTCAGCACAATTTTCATAATATTCAGCGAATTTGTGCAATGTTTCATCATTTGTTTTACAGTTGTTATTGAAAATTAGTAAATTTATAATGATAATTTACAAATTTATAATTTGTAGTGTGAATTTTCCAACTGACAATGATATATTGATTAAAAAATGATGAAATTACATATTTTCCTGAAAAAATGTCCAATGTAAGATAAACATTCAACAATTTCAACAATTTTCACTGAAAATTGTATTCCTATGCAATTTGAAGGGTACATTTTTCAGCTTACAATTAAATTTCATGTTTTATATTGAAAATTTAGCAACTGACGGTAGAAATTTGTAATTTACAATACAACTTTCACCATTTTCAATGAAATTTCTCAGTGTTTTATTAAAAATGTTTCAGTATTAAATAAAGGAGAATATCAAATATATAAATTTCTGCATTGACAAGTATGGGTTAGCTATTACTGAAACTCCTGAAAATGTATGATTTGAAAATTTTATAGTAGATTTGTGTACAGTGCACCTGAAACTAATTCTTCTGAAAATTTGACGAAGTTTTAGTATTAAATAAGGGAGAATATTTATAATTTGCAAATTTGATTCTAAATTTGTGTATGGGTTAGCTATTACTGAAATTTCTGAAAACTCATTATTGGCAAATTTGAAATTTGAATATACAATCAATTTCTTGAATTCACATTGCAATTTCTACATTTCTGTGAAATTTTTCAATGAGTACTTAAAATTTCACCATCATCACTGAAAGTTTCTAATCTTCAACATAGTTTACAAGTTTGCCAATGAAATATTGAATTAAAAATTTGAATTTCATAATTTTCAGACAAAAATGTGCAAAGTAATTTCAAAATGTTTACTGAAACTTTACAGCACTCACATAATGCGTGTAATGTTGTTATTTTCAAAGTACATTTGGCAGCTGGTTACAAAGTTTCATGATTTATATTAAAAATTCGGCAATTGACGTATTATTTTGCAATTGACAATAGAATTTTGCATTTTTCAGCACTTTTTTCATAATTTTCAGCGAATTTTCGCAATGTTTCATCAAATTTTTTACAGTTGTTATTGAAAATTAGTAAATTTATAATGATAATTTACAAATTTATAATTTGTAGTGTGAATTTTCCAACTGACAATGATATATTGAATGAAAAATGATGAAATTACATATTTTCCTGAAAAAATGTGCAACGTAAGATAAAAATTCTACAATATCAACAATTTTCACTGAAAATTGTATTCATTTGCAATTTGATGGGTACATTTTTCTGCTTACAATTAAATTTCATGTTTTATATTGAAAATTTAGCAACTGACGGTAGAAATTTGTAATTTACAATACAACTTTCACCATTTTCAATGAAATTTCTCAGTGTTTTATTAAAAATGTTTCAGTATTAAATAAAGGAGAAAATCAAATATATAAATTTCTGCATTGAAAAGTATGGGTTAGCTATTACTGAAACTCCTGAAAATGTATGATTTGAAAATTTTATAGTAGATTCGTGTACAGTGCACCTGAAACTAATTCTCCTGAAAATTTTCTCGACGATTTCTCGTCGATGGGGGTGGCATTTTTCGAGGATTTTCGGAGAATGTAAAACTAAGCCTCTCGCATGAATCTTTTTTTATCGTCGATGGGGGGTGGTTTTTCGGGGCCTAGGGGCTGGATCCGGGCCGGGGAGATTGCACACTTTAAATGAGACATCAGAGAGCGAGAGTCTGGTGCCGGAACCGGTTCCGATTACCCCCATTGTCACCGACAATGGCCAATTGCGGCGCTACTTACGCCCTCGCAGGCCGGATTAATTATCAAAATTGTTTCCAATTAAGATGCAATTCATGTCGGTGGGCAGGCCGGGCGTGACTGATGCGATACGACGAAGCCCCCCCCCCCCCGAGGGGGGGGGGGAGTTCGACCGTAAAATCCAAGTAACAATGGACATTAGGTACGCAGGATCGATCGGCGATTTTCCGCGATTTTCTCTTCGGAACCCGCCAATTTCGCCCCCCACAGTTTCCTAATTTTGCAATTTCATAATTCGTAATTTCATAATTTCATTATTCGTAATTTCATAATTCGTAATTTCATAATGTCTTAATTTCATAATATCATAATTTCATAATTTCATATATTGATAATTTCATAATTCGTAATTGCATAACGTCTTAATTTCCTAATTTCATACATTCATATATTCGTAATTTCTTCATAATTTCATACATTCATAATTTCATAATTTCGTAATTTCGTAATGTGGTAATTGTTTTATAAGGCGGGATGTAAGTGCGACCATTATGTAATCCTGGAGGGGCCCCGGGGGCCCTCGTACGGTTCTGGCGGGCGTAATTGCCTCAAAGCAATTAATTTGCGAGCTAAGTTGATGTTAACGAATTGCGTGGCCGCGTTTAATTCGTCTCTGGCTCCGCCAGCGAGGATGATAAGGACTGGGACACCTGCGCCCCCACCTGACTACACAAAAACCGCGTAAATCCTCATTAAATATCGGAATCCCGAATGCGGGGGTGGAGAAACTGTGCCCCCCTTTTATTGCCACGGAAAAGGTCTGGAAATTAAAAAGAAACGGCAGAAACGGTTTTAATAACTTGAGTCAGCCGGTAAATATTTTTGCTATTCCACGTAATTTCGGATGAGCACTCTAAGCTGGAATTAATAACCTTAAAATGCACGTAATTATTAATATGTTAACTAACGAGGAAATCAGACAGCATATAAATCATTTCTGTTATCAACGGTGAGATAAAATTTATAACTAATATAGTTTATTATTGTGTGCAGGTGGATTATGATGTAATGAGTAATAAACTAAAAGACATTTTACATGATTTGATCACACTTTACAAAATTCACTGGTACGTTTGAGATTCGATGTATCGCAATCGATAACATGATATTTATCGATTGCGATACATCGAATCTCAAACGTTTCTGTGAATTTTTTAAAGTGTAATCAAAATTTTACAATTTTCATTTGAAAATTTCAATGATAATTCACTAATTTATAACTTGCAGGGTGAAATTTGCAACTGCTAATAAAATATTGAATGATAAACTTTTCATTACATACTTGTAACAGAAGAAAATGTGCAAGATGAAAATTGAACTTCCAAAATGTTCACTGAAACTTTACAGCTTTCACTGTAATGAAGAATAATAAGAATTGTATGAATAAGAATGTAATTTTCTGGGTACATTTTGAGGCTGCCTACAAATGCAATCATTGCAATTGAAAATTTACAATATTTTCTTCAAAGAGAAGAAATCTATTTTTAATGACTATTGAAATTATGTTGGTTTGATTATGTCACCTCAAAATTTGACGATCGTAACTTAAAGTTTCAAATTTACAATGTCATTTACAAAGTTGCCATTGAAATATTGAATGAATAGTTTATATTACATAACTTCCAGAAAAATTGCAAAGTAAATTTACTGTTCATTGAAAATTTACAGCTTTCAATGAATACTTTCTGGATATATTTTACAGCTGCCTACAAAATTTCATGATTTATATTGAAAATTTAGCAATTTGAGTGTTGCAATTTACATTTCAAATTCAAGTTTCAGTGAATATTTGTAAGTGTAATACAAGTTTCACAATTTTCAATGCTAAATTACAATGGTTAACAAATTTATAATGCGCGGCGTGAATTTTGTAAGTGCCAATGAAATATTGAATCATAGACTTTTCATTACATAATTTTCAGAAGAAAATGTGCAAGGCAAAAATTAAAATTACAAAGTCTGCAACTTTCACTAAATTCGTACGGATAAATTTCGCAGCTGCCTACAAAATTTCATAACTAATATTAAAAATTTAGCAATAGACAATACATTTTTGAAATTTACAATCAAATTTTGGAATTTGGGATGAAAACTTTCTAAATTTACAGAGAAGTTTTTCTATGAGTACTCAAAATTTCACTGATATTTTTTCAGTGATTCATTTTCATCATCACTGAAATTTTCTAACTTACAACATAAATTACAAATTTGCCAATACAATAAATGAAATATAGAATTGAAAATTTAAATTACATAATTTCCAGAAGAAAATGTGCAAAGTTAAATTAAATTGCAAAATGTTCATTAAATATGCACAGATTTCTCTGAACACTTATTATATCGTAATATTCTGGGTGCAATTTGAATCAAGCAATATCACTGAAAATTTAGAAGTTCGCATTGTAAATTTCAGAATTTGATTAGTAATTCCAAAAGTTTATTGTCTATGCTAAATTTTCAATATAAATCATGAAGTTTTGTATGCAATTAAATTTCATGATTTGTATTGAAAATTTAGCAATAGACAATGAACTTTTGGAGTTTTCAATCAAATGCTGGAATTTACATTGCATACTTTTAAATTTTCAATGAAATGTTTGTCAAAACGTTACAATTGCCACTGAAAAATTGAAATTTACGTTGATAATTTACAAATTTGATATTTGCAGTGTGAATTATGTCAAGGGAAAAGTCAAGGGTAAATTTCCAGAAAATAAAGCATCATTCCACAATTCTCTCTGTTAATTTAGCAGTAGACAATAAAATTTCATGATATATATTGCAATTTTGGCATTTGCAAATAAAATATTTCACTTTACGGTTCAAATTTCATAATTTTCAGTGTTGTTTTATTGTAATTATGTCTTTAATGTAATCTGTACGACTCAAAATTTCACAATTGTTATTACTCACAATTATCATTCACAATTTTTACTATAATGATAATTTACAAATTTGCAATTTGCAGTATGACTATTGCGATTGACAATGAACAATTGACTAAAAGGTGTAAAGTAGGTACATATTTTCCAAAAAAATGTGAAACGTAAAATTGAAATACAAACATTTATACTGAAAATTTACTTTCTAAAGTTTCTTATTTCCACTTCTACTTTTTACTTTTCATTACTGAAAACTCACAATAAGCACATATGCCATTGTTCAAAAATGTACACTGAATATTTACTACTTTCAATAAGCAAATATGTCATAGCAATGTTCTGTATACATTTTGCAGCCGACAATGAACTTTCATGATTTATATTCAAAATTTAGCGATTTACAATAGAATTTTCCAATTGACAATAGAATTTTCCAATTAAAAATAGAATTTTGCAATTGACAATAGAATTTTGCAATTGACAATAGAATTTTGTATTTTTCAGCACAATTTTCATCATTTTCAGTGAAATTTCGCAATGTTTCATCAAAATTGTACAATTGTCATTGAAAATTTAGTAAATTTACTCTGATAATTTACAAATTTGTAATTTTCATTGTGAATTTTCCAACTGACAAAGATATATTGAAGAAAAATGGTTAAATTACATATTTTCCAGAAAAAATGTGCAACTTAAGATTAAAATTCAACAACTTCAACAATTTTCACTGAAAATTTAACATTTTTCACTGAAAATTGACATTTTTCATTTAAAGTGTAAGCGTTTGCAATTTGATGGGTACATTTTTTAGCTAACACAATGAAATTTCATGTTTAATATTGAAAATTTAACAATTGCCAATAGAAATTTGCAATTTACAATACAATTTTCATAATTTTCAGTGATATTTCTCAATGTTCAATCAAAATTTTATAATTGCCACTGAAAATTAGTAAATTAACAATAATAATTTATAAATTTGTAAGTTGCAGTGTAAATTTTCCAACTGACAAAGATATATTGAATAAACAAAGTCTAAATTACATAGTTTTCAGATAAAATGTGCAACTTAAGATTAACATTCAACAAATTCAACAATTTTCACTGAAATGTAACCTGTAATAAAAATTTTACATTTGTAAATGAAAAATTTGCAATTGAATACAATGATAGTTGACAACTTTCAATGAGCACTTGTGCCTTTTCATTTTTTTTCTGGTAAAGTTTGCAGTTAATAACGAAATTTCATGTTTTATATTAAAAATTTAGCAATTGACAATAGAATTTTGCAATTTACAATACAATTTTCACCAATTTCAGTGAAATTTCTCAATTATTAATCAAAATTGTATAATTGTCATCGAAAATTAGTAAATCGACAATGTTAGTTTATATATTTGTAATTTGCACTGTGAATTTTACAACTGACGATGATATGGTGAATAAAAAAAAGTTTAAATTACATATTTTCCAGATAAAATATGCAAAGTAAAATTAAAATTCAACAAATTTAACAATTTTCAACCTTTCAATTTTCGGGTAAATTTTTCAGCTAACAAATAAATTTCACGATTTATATTGAAAATTGTACAATTAACAATAGAAATTTGCAATTTACAATATAACTTTCACCATTTTCAGTGAAATTTCTCAATATTCAATCAAAATTTTACAATTTCCACTGAAAATTAGTAAATTAACAATGATAATTTATAAATTTGTAATTTGCAGTGTGAATTTTGCAACTGATAAAGATATGTTGAATAAAAAAAGGGTAAATTAATTTTTTTTCGGACTAAATGAGCAACTTAAGATTAACAGCCAACAGATTCAACAATTTTCACTGAAATGTAACCTGTAATAAACATTTTACAATGGTAAATGAAACATTTGCAGTTTACTACAATGATAATTGACAACTTTCAATGAACACGTTTCAATTTTCTCGGTAAATTTTGCAGCTAGCAATGAAATTTCATATTTTAGATTGAAAATTTAGCAAATTACAAAAGAATTTTGTAATTCGCAATACAACATTACTCATTTAAGAAAAATATGTGCAAAGTAAAAGTAACGTACTACAATTTTCTCTGTTATTTTTGCAGCGAACAATAAAATCTTATGATTTATAGTGAAACAATTTCTATTTGAAATTATCAAGAGTGTTTGGAAATCCTAAGCAATGCAGCAAATTTTGCAGCTAACAATGAAATTTCATGTTTAAGATTGAAAATTTTGCAAACGACAATAGAATTTTGCAAACGACAATAGAATTTTGCAATTCGCAATACAACATTAATCATTTCAGAAAAAGATATGCAAAGTAAAAGTAACACACCACACTTTTTTTTGTTAATTTTGCAGCTGACTATAAAATCTTATGATTTATAGTGCAACAATTTCTTTTTGAAATTATCAAGAGTGCAATGCAGCAAATTTTGCAGCTAACAATGAAATTTCATGTTTTAGATTGAATATTTAGCAAATGACAATAGAATTTTGCAATTCGCAATACAACATTAATCATTTCAGAAAAAGATGTGCAAAGTTAAAGTATCATACCACAATTTTCTCTGTTAATTTTGCAGCGGACAATAAAATCTCATGATTTATAGTGAAACATTTCCTTTTTGAAATTATCAAGAGTTTTTGGAAATCATAAGCAGTGCAGCAAATTTTGCAGCTAGCAATGAAATTTCATGTTTTAGATTGAAAATTTAGCAAATGACAATATAATTTTGCAATTCACAATACAACATTAATCATTTCAGAAATAAAAGTGCAAAGTATAAGAAACATACCACAATTTTCCATGTAAATTTTGCAGCGCACAATAAGATCTCATGATTTATAGTGAAATATTTCCTTTTTGAAATTATCAAGAGTTTTTGGAAATCCTAAGCAATGCAGCAAATTTTGCAGCAAACAATTAAATTATGCATCAAATTTTGCAGCTAACAATGAAATTTCATGTTATAGACTGAAAATTTAGCAAATGACAATATAATTTTGCAATTCACAATACAACATTAATCATTTCAGAAAAAGATGTGCAAAGTAAAAGTAACATACTACAATTTTCTTTATTAATTTTGCAGCGGACAATACAATCTCATGATTTATAGTAAAACAATTTCTTTTAGAAAATATCAAAAGTTTTTGGAAATCCTAAGCAATGCAAAACATTAGAAAAACTAAGCAATGCAAAATATTAGAAAAACTAAGCAATGCAGAATATTAGAAAAACTGAAAATGTCCCATAAAACTTTATCGTTATTAAGAATATCCATCATCTGGAGACACAGAACAATCTTTATTATTAGGCTATTGGTTCTCGGCCATTCTGGTTTTCTGGATTGCTGGATAATCTAGACTTTTCTAAAACTTGATAATTGCGAAAATCTATCCAAAACCAGAAAAATACAGAACATTTGTGAAGACCCAAAAATATGTGCGATTCAAATCCTTCAAATTACCAAAAATCTAATTTTTTAAATACAATACTTAAAATTTACTACTCGTATATTTTGAATTTTGTGGTTTCTACCTACAAATACGTATCACATCGGCAATTAAAAATAATAATGCTGTTGTTTCTTGAAATATGCGATAATTATTTTGAGTTGTGAAGTAGAATGTATGAAAAGTGTCAATTGACTTTTTTTGACTGGCGGTTTAAATTTTCAGGCTATTGATGCCTAATTTATGAATAACGTAGTTTTTTTTATATTAAATGATGTAACCCACTAAAGAAAACGTTTGAAAAGAAAACGTTTTATGAAAGAAGATTTGAAAAGTGAAGAAAATGAGTATAAAACTGGGCATGAATTTGGATTAAGTTTTGGGTGGTGGATTCTGGAAAGTTCCCAGCAGATCTTAGTAATCTTTGATAGGGGACTACATTAATTTCTTCATTCCTTCTCATTTCTTATAATTTCCTCATTCTTCGAACCACCAAAGGTACTAGGAGGGATCTGCCTATTACTGACTATGGTATACATTGGGGTGCAGCCCCCAGGGCTAAGGCCCTTTGCTTCATTGAGGCCTTAGCATTAGTTTGGTTGGGGACTACATTTTTTTCTTCAATTAGAAAGTCAGAAAGTTCAATTAGTGTCATTGCTTATCCTTTTCTCTACTTCCAACCACCAACGGTACTAAGAGGGATCTGCCTATTACTGACTATCGTATACATTGGGGTCTTAGCCCTTTGCTTCATTGATGCCTTAGCATTAGTTTGATTGGGGACTACATTTTTTTCTTCAATTAGAAAGTCAGAAAGTTCAATTAGTGTCATTGCTTGTCCTTTTCTCTACATCCAACCACCAACGGTACTAGAAGCGATCTGCCTATTACTGACTATCGTATACATTGGGGTCTTAGCCTTTTGCTTCATTGAAGCATTGGCATTAGTTTGGTTGGGGACCACATTTTTTTCTTCAATTAGAAAGTCAGAAAGTTAAATTAGTGTCATTGCTTGTCCTTTTCTCTACTTCAAACCATCAACGATACTAGAAGGGATCTGCGTATTACTGACTATCGTATACATTGGGGTCTTAGCCCTTTGCTTCATTGAGGCCTTAGCATTAGTTTGGTTAGGGACTACATTTTTTCTTCAATTAGAAAGTCAGAAAGTTTAATTAGTGTCATTGCTTGTCCTTCTCAACTTTCAACCACCAACGGTACTAGAAGGGATCTGCCTATTACTGACTATCGTATACATTGGGATCTTAGCCCTTTGCTTCATTGAAGCATTAGCATTAGTTTGGTTAGGGACTACATTTTTTCTTCAATTAAAAAGTCAGAAAGTTTAATTAGTGTCATTGCTTGTCCTTCTCTACTTTCAACCACCAACGGTACTAGAAGGGATCTGCCTATTTCTGACTATCGTATACATTGGGGTCTTAGCCCTTTTGTTTATTGAGGCCTTAGGATTAGTTTGATTGGGGACTAAATTTTTTTCTTCAATTCTTCTCATTGCTTGTCATTTTCTCTACTTCCAACCACCAACGGTACTAGAAGGGATCCGCCTTTTACTGACTATCGTTTACATTGGGGTCTTAGCCCTTTGCTTCATTGAGGCCTCAGCATTAGTTTGATTAGTGACTACATTTTTTTCTTCAATTCTTCTCATTGCTTGTCCATTCCTCCACTTCCTACCACCAACGGTATTATGAGGGATCTGCCTATTACTGACTATCGTATACATTGGGGTCTTAGCCCTTTGCTTTATTGAGGCCTTAGCATTAGTTTGATTGGGGAGTACATTTTTTTCTTCAATTCTTCTCATTGCTTGTCCTTTCCTCTACTTCCAACCACAAACGGTACTAGGAGAGATCTGCCTATTACTGACTATCGTATACATTGAGGTCTTAGCCTTTTGCTTCATTGAGGCCTTAGCCCTTTGATTCATGGGGGTCTTAGTGCTTGGTAACATTAGGGTCTTAGCCCTTAGCTTCATTGAGGCCTTAGTCATTTGCTTCATGGGGGGTCTTATTCCTAAGTTACATTAGGCTCTTAGCCTTTAGCTTCATTGGGGTCTTGGTGCTTAGCTTCATTGGGGGCATTATTGGGGACTGGTCTTCTTCATTGGTCTTCTTCTTTCGTGCAACTGGCCTAGGTGTTTGGTGAACGCAATAGTGCTAACTAGGATGGGTCTGAGGGCGTTTATTTTCTTTGGGTGAAGATTACTTAAAACTATGCACTTTTGAAGATGATATAATGTACTTATCTTAATTTTCTTTGACTTATCCTTTATTTCTGTTTCAGGTTTGGTTCCAAAACCGCCGTGCCAAGTGGAGGAAGCGCGAGAAAGCCATGGGCAGGGACGCTGGTCCGTTCATGCACCCTGGTGATCAACCGGGCATCCCCGAATTCGCGCTGCACCCCCATCTGGCTCTGCCCCCCGTCACCGGGGATCACTTCTGGCCGGGCCTGCCGTTCCCCCCGATGTTCAACCCCGCACTGGGCCTCCCCTGGGCCAAACCACCCCACCTGAACGTGCCGTCGTTCCACGCGCTGCTCTCCCAGTACGTCCTCGCCGGCGGGGCCCCCCAGGGCTCGGCGATGGGCCAGCAGTCCGAGGAGCGCTCGCGCAGCGCCAGCCCAGAGGACGCCCCCGGCTCCCCGACGAGGAGCTCCATCGACGCCCTCCGCATGAGGGCGCAGGAGATGATGGTGCCCAAGACGTCCCCCCAGCTGCACGCGAAGTCTTAAAACTCGACCGCGCCGAGCAGATAGCCTAAGTAGCCGTGCAATCCCCACTTGTGTAAATAGTAGATGTAAATACGCGATCCTGTGTGTGTATACAAATCCCCCAAATGTTTTTATTATTATTATTATTATTATTGTAATCGCCTCTCTGACGGCCTGACTGTAAATATAATCGGTGTTCATGTAATAATGGATTTATCATGATGCATACGTATTTAGATTGTGTCTATATTAAAAACTGTTACTTATTTAATTCCCCGTGTTTTATTAGGCCGTGCAGGTGTTCTATTTGTTTGCCCTGGGTTTGTTTATAAAGGTCGATTGGCTCGTACGGCAAACGTGCTCCGATTCCGGTTATCGAGTGCCGTAATGACCGATTTTACGATAATTGAGTCATAAGTCATGCAAACATCGTACAGTTTAGTTACGACCGTAATGACGAATTGCCTACGCGTTTGCTGGCTTGTGTGGTCGCTAATATTGCTCCCCCACAGTCTAGTTAGTACCTCCATGGTACTCTACATATGGATTATGCACACCATATATGTTAAGCTTATTACCTCTACTAAGAAACTATATTAATAATAACGACTGATTATTTTGTTCAACCCCCGAGGATTGAATTTTTTTAAACTTAACTTTTTATACAATTTCCATAAGAAATTATAAATTTGATTAGGGTTTTATATGTTGAATTTTGAAACCGTTCATGCCTACAATTTCTACAAGAAATTTTATAGGCACCTATTAGAATTGTTCATTTTGACTTTTGAAACCATTAATGACTATCATTTCCACACGAAATTTTAAAGGCACACATTGGAATATTTTCTTTATACATTTGAAACTATTCATGCCTACCATTTCCACAAGATATTTTATAGGCATCTATTAGAATTTTTCATTTTGACTTTTGAAACCATTTATGACTATCATTTCCACACGAAATTTTAAGGGCACACATTGGAATCTTTTTTTTACATTTGAAACCATGCATGACAATAATTTCTAAAAGTTATTTTAAAAGCATCTTACAGAATAAACAGATATATTAAAAATCTGTTATGTATTGAATGCTCAATTAATGTAATCCAGTTTTCAAATACAAACAAAATCATAAATTCGTTTCGAATAACAGCTCATCAAAACTAAGAATTTATTAATATCCATCTACAAAAATGATGGATATTAATAAATTCTGAAATTCAAAACCGATCGTTTGAGGACCTTTTCGTTTTCTTAATGGAATACAATGCACGTGTACTTTTTTATTGACTTAATTGAATAGGGAGTAAAAAAGTTCATCCTTGATGCACCGCCGAGGCGTATATTTTCATTCAGTCATCGCTTTTCGCCTTCGCATGGAAGTGATGAGACGGAGCTTAAGAATTTGAAATTGTTTATAACATATTAATACTTAATTGTCTCTACATATGAGGCGAAATAACGTTTATTATTATTAATACTTAATATATAGTCTTTGTTTTAATCGAAACTGCAATTCGGATATTTGAGTTCCTCCAGCCCGAAATTGGCAACAAAGATGATAAGATTGAGGGCGCAGTGTTATTAACATTAGTGCAGAATAAGTGGACTATATAGTATGAGTGATTCCTGCTTCATACAGTGTATATCAATGGGAGTTTGGAAAAGTAACGTAAGTAACATTTTTTTAAAACTAATTCAATTGCATTAACGTACTAGCTTAGTGTATTTTCACCGTCAAATTTTCATTATTTCCAAAATATATATATGTGAGCATGATTATTACTATACTGTGATGGTTGTTTTGGTTTGTTGAACCTTTTGTTCTTTTGTCATTTGGTGTTTGCAGGATATTTCTGCAAACTTCTATTTGCAGAAAACTTCTATTCTATATTTCTATTTCTTCTATTTTTATCCACTGTTCAATGAATCACAGGTTTATTCGACACTTAATGTATTTGAAGATTTCCAAGAAACTTTTCCTGAAGTAATCGTTCACTTTGATAAATTCAGCAGAAAACTAATTCAGACATAGGTACTTATTTTTATTTCATAGCACGCTTTGATGATTGAAAGATTTTTTAAAGAAACATATGAAGAAAATAAGTAGATTTTTTCGATCACATGTTATGTAGAAATGAAGAAAATAAGAAGAGACTATTTTGGTTGAAAGTAATTTAAAGTTATTCAAAATTATTATGCAGATGATAGTTTCTTATCTTGTGCGGTATAACAATTCCGATAGACAACTTTATTCCAACTTTAGAAAGATTGGTCTTTGACGAGGAAGTTAATAAGTTTATTAAGGAATTTAATTTGGAATTAAGGCAATTAGTTGTACAACTGAAGAAAGTTAGAAGAGAATCAAACCATTTAGGTTCAAAATAATTATAAGTTATTCAAAATCAATAGGCAGATGCTAGTTTTTTATTTTTTTTTCATAGCACGCTTTGATGATTGAAAGATTTTTTAAAGAAACATATGAAGAAAATAAGTAGATTTTTTCGATCACATATTATGTAGAAATGAAGAAAATAAGAAGAGACTATTTTGGTTCAAAGTAATTTAAAGTTATTCAAAATTATTAGGCAGATGATTGTTTCTTATCTTGTGCGGTATAACAATTCCGATAGATAACTTTATTCCAACTTTAGAAATACCGGTCTTTGATGAGGAAGTTAATACGTTAATTATGAAATTCCGTTTGGAATAATAGCAAATTAGTTGTACAAAAGAAGAAAAAAAGAAGACGACAATTATAATTACGATTATAAAATCATTAGGCAGATTATAGCTTCTAACTTTCTGATGTCATAGTTATCCAGCAGATAACTTATCTTCAACGTTAGAAAGACCAGTCTTTAACACGGAAGTTAATGAGTTCATTGAGAAATTTTGTTTGAAACTATAACAAATTAGTTGTACAAAAGAAGAAAAGAAGATGAATACATTTAGACTATAAAATCATTAGGCAGATGGTAGCTTCTAAGTTCTGATTGAACTAGATGATAACTTCTAACATATCCAGCAGTTAACTTATCTTCAACTTTAGAAAGACCGGTCTTAAATAAGGAAGTTAATGAGGTTATTAGGAAATATTTCGTTTGAAGCAGTTTATTAAGGAATTTCGTTTAAAATAAAAGCAAATTAGTTGAACTAAAGAAGAAAATAAGAAGAAGACCATAAAAATCATTAGGCAAATGGTAGCTTTAAGATAGCTGGTGTTTTTATCCAGCAGATAACTTATCTTCCAATTCAGAAAGGCTGATCTTTAACAAGGAAGTTGTTGCGTTTATTGCAGAATTTCGTGGACGTGATATATTATCATAATACTGAATGACTTTCACCACAAGAAAGCTCAATAAAACTTTGAAGGTATAATATCAGAAGTTAGAAGCTACCATCTGCCTAATGAGTTTATACTCTAAATGTCTTCTTCTTCTTCTTTTCTTCTATTGTACAACTAATTTGCTATAGTTTCATATGAAATTCCTCCATAAACTCATAAACTTCCTTGTTGAAGGCCAGTGTTTCTTAAGTTGAAGATAAGTTATTTGCCGGATACGTATGCCATCAGAAAGTTAGAAGCTACCATCTGCCTAATGATTTTCTAGTGTAAGTGTGTTCTTCTTTACTTCTTTTGTACAATTAATTTGCAAAATTCTAAAGAAAATTCTAGAAATTTCTAAATTATAGAAGTAGTTTGAATCATCATTCATCCCAAATCAGAGGTTGGGTGGGCACACTATAATCATCCTCTGGCAGCAATATGAATCATCACATTATTTGTGCCAAATCATGCATTTACTAGATAATTTGAAGTTAAAATAACGATATAATTATCATCGATGCCCATAGTTTGGAGGATGATTATACGTGTGCCCACCCACCCACCCTCTGATTTGGGATGAATGATGATTCAAACTATTTCTAAAATTTAGAAATTTCTAGAATTTTCTTTAGAAATTTTTAGAATTTAGCAAATTAATTGTACAAAAGAAGTAAAGAAGAACACACTTACACTAGAAAATCATTAGACAGATGGTAGTTTCTAACTTTCTGATGACATAGCAATAGCTTATAACTTATCTTCAACTTAAGAAACACTTACTTTCAACAAGGAAGTTAATGAGTTTATTGAGGAATTTCATATAAAACTATAGCAAATTAGTTGTACTACAAAAGAAGAAAATAATAAAAAGACATTTAGACTATAAAATCATTAGGCAGATGGTAGCTTCTAACTTCTGATAGTATACATATCCAGCAGTTAACTTATCTTCAACCTTAGAAAAAGTGTCCTTTAACAAGAAAGATAATGAGTTTATTAAGGAATTTTGTTTTAAATAAAAGCAAATTAGTTGTACAAAAGAAGAAAAGAAGAAGAAGACATTCAGACTATAAAACCATTAGGCAGGTTATAGCTTCTAACTTCTGATGGTATACCTATTCGATAGATAACTTATCTTCAACTTTAGAAAGACCAGTCTTTAACAAGGAAGTTAATGAGTTTATTGAGGAATTTCATATGAAACTATAGCAAATTAGTTTTACAAAAGAAGAAAAGAAGAAGAAGACATTTAGAGTATAAAATCATTAGGCAGATTGTAACTTCTAACTTCTGATGGTATACATATCTAGCAGTTAACTTATCTTCAACTTTAGAAAGACTGTCCTTTAACAAGAAAGTTAATGGGGTTATTAAGAAATTCCGTTTGGAATAATAATATTTATATTTATTAGCAGAAAGCTACATACATATTTCGAAAAATAAATACAAATCAAATAAAATTAGTAAAAGCAAATTAGTTGTACAAAATAAGAAAAGAAGAAGAGGACATTCAGACTATAAAACCATTAGGCAGGTTATAGCTTCTAACTTCTGATGGTATACCTATTCGATAGATAACTTATCTTCTGTAACTGTAGAAAACCCGGTCTTTAACAAACAAGTTAATAAGTTTATTAAGGAATTTCGTTTGAAATAATATAAAATTAGTTGTACAAAAGAGGAAAAGAAGAAGTGGACAAATAGACTAGAATACCATTAGGCAGATGGTAGCTTCTAACCTATGCCTGGTAACCTACGCCCTGGTGCCTATGCTTATAACCTATGATAGGTATATCCAATAGATATATCTATCTAGCAGATAACTTATCTTCAACTTCAGAAAAGCCAGTCATTAACAAAGAAGTTATTGTGTTTATTAAGGAATTTCGTGGACGTTTTATATTATTATAATTCCGAATGACTTCCACCACAAGAAAGCTATTTTTGATAAAGTTACGGGATGATTTGAAATATGTATTAAAAAACATAAAAAACTATCATCGATGCCCTTAGTTAGTAAGATGATTATACTTATACCCACCCATCCACCCTCAAATGTAAGATAAATGATGATTGAAACTAATATCTACAGTTAGTATCAAAACAGATATTTAAAGTTGTAGTAATTCCAAGAAATGATGAAATTCCAATTCTTCACTTTACATTGAATTTTGACTGAATCACAAAATAATCATCCTCTACCTTAATACGGCAGCAGTATAAATCATCACATTATTAAAAAACAGAGAAACAACTTTCTAAGTTTTTACCATAAAAATATAGCATGGATTCTGTTTTCTAATATCTGTTTTTTCTCTGTTTCTCTGTTTCTCTGTTTTTTAACATGGACTACCACGTAGTAAAGGTCAAAACCATCCTGATCATCATTACATTATTGATGCCAAATTATAAATTTACGGGATGATTTGAAATTTGTGTTTGTGAGATTTGGAAAAATTATATAATTATCATCGATGCCCGTAGTTGATGATTATATCAACGGAGAATGATTATACTTGTGCCCACCCACACATCCTCAGATCGAAGGTATATGATGATTCAAACTATTTCCAAAATTAAGTGTAAAATGTTGTGAAAATGTGAAAGAGTAGTAATTCTAAGAAATAGTACGTTCAATTCCTCACTAAACATTAAATTTTGATTGGAGAAAAGGTGGGTGGGCACACTATAATCATCCTCAAATTTAACCTAGAAGCAATATGAATCATCACTTTATTGGTGCCAAATCATGAATTTGCTGGATGATTTTAAATTTGCTATGTAACGTTAACTATATACGAATATATAACTTGTGAACTATATACGTTCATACTACATTGTACACTATAATCATCCTCAAACTTAATCAAGCAGCAATAGGAATCATCACATTATTGATGCCAAATCATTAGTTTATTGGGTCATTTTAAATTTGCGTTCAAAAATTCTATAATCATCATCGATGCACATAGTTTGGCGGATGATTATGTCACCCCACCCACCCACCCTCCAATCTAAGGCGAATCATGATTTAAACTATTTCTATAATTAAGCACTATTAGACATGTAAAGTTATAGCAATTGCAAGGAATTGTACGTTCAATTTATCACTTTATGTTAAATGTTGATTGGACTGAGATTAGGTGGTAATCATCCTCAAAACTTAATCAGGTAGCAGTATAAATCACCATATTATTGAAGTAAAATCAAATCAAATGAATTCACTTGATGATTTTAAATTTTCGTTAAGGGTGTTTTCGCAATTGCCCAAAATGTAGCGTTTTCGTAATTCCAACAAATCGCCGTAATTTGTGAACGGAAAACGATATAATTATCATCGATGACCATAGTTTTGAGTACACACGTATACAGTATACCTAAAATTAATTTTCCTGAAATTTTGACAAAGTTTCAGTATTAAATAAGGGAGAAAATCAAACATATAACTTTCTGCATTGACAAGTATGCGTTAGCTGTTACTGAAACTTCAGAAAATATATTATTTGTAAATTTTATATTAGATTCGTCTACAATACACCTGAAACTAATTCTCCTGAAAATTTTACTGAGTATTAGTATTAAATAAGGGAGAAAATCAAACATACGACATTATGCATTGATAAGTACGGATTAGCTATTACTGAAATTCCTGAAAATGTATTGTTTCCAAATTTTAGTTTATATTTGTCTACAGTACACCTAAAACTAATTCTCCTGAAAATTTGACAAAGTTTCAGTATTAAATAAGAGAGAAAATGAAACATATAAATATGCTATTATTGAAATTCCTGAAAATGTATTATATGATATTATTTGATATTAGATTCATGTACAGTACACCTGAAACTAATATTCCTAAAATATTTTCAAAGTTTCAGTCTTAAATAAGGTAGAAAATTAAACATTTAAATTTCTGCATTGACAAATATGTGTTAGCTATTATTGAAATTCTTGAAAATTTATTATTTGAAAATTTGACAGTAGATTCGTGTACAGTATTCCTGAAACTCATTCTCCTGAAAATTTGACAATGTTTCAGTATTAATTAATGGAGAAAATCAAACATATAACATTCTGCATTGACAAGTATGGGTTAGCTATTAGTGAAATTCCTGAAAATTCATTACTGGTAAATTTGAAATTTGAATATACAATCAATTTCTTGAATTTACATTGCAATTTCTACATTTCTGTGAAATTTTTCAATGAGTACTTAAAATTTTACCAACATCGCTGAAAGTTTCTAATTTTCAACATAGTTTACAAGTTTGCCAATGAAATATTGAATTAAAAATTTGAATTTCATAATTTTCAGACAAAAATGTGCAAAGTAATTTCAAAATGTTTACTGAAACTTTACAGCACTCACAGAATGCGTGTAAGGTTGTTATTTTCAAAGTACATTTGGCAGCTGGTTACAAAGTTTTATGATTTATTTTAAAAATTCAGCAATTTACATATTATTTTGCAATTGACAATAGAATTTTGCATATTTCAGCACAATTTTCATAGTTTTCAGCGAATTTTCGCAATGTTTCATCAATTTTTTTACAGTTGTTGTTGAAAATTCGTAAATTTACAATGATATTTACAAATTTATAATTTGTAGTGTGAATTTTCCAACTGACAATGATATATTGAATGAAAAATGATGAAATTACATATTTTCCTGAAAAAATGTGCAACGTAAGATAAAAATTCAACAATTTCAACAATTTTCACTAAAAATTGTATTCCTTTGCAATTTGATGGGTACATTTTCAGCTTACAATTAAATTTCATGTTTTATATTGAAAATTTAGCAACTGACGGTAGAAATTTGTAATTTACAATACAACTTTCACCATTTTCAATGAAATTTCGCAGTGTTTTATTAAAAATGTTTCAGTATTAAATAAAGGAGAAAATCAAATATATAAATTTCTGCATTGACAAGTATGGGTTAACTATTACTGAAACTCCTGAAAATGCATGATTTAATTTTTTTATAGTAGATTCGTGTACAGTGCACCTGAAGCTAATTCTTCTGAAAATTTGACGAAGTTTTAGTATTAAATAAGGGAGAAAATTTATTATTTGCAAATTTGATTCTAAGTTTGTGTATGGGTTAGCTATTACTGAAATTTCTGGAAACTCATTATTGGCAAATTTGAAATTTGAATATACAATCAATTTCTTGAATTTACATTGCAATTTCTACATTTCTGTTAAAGTTTTCAATGAGTACTTAAAATTTCACCATCATCACTGAAAGTTTCTAATTTTCAACATAGTTTACAAGTTTGCCAATGAAATTTTGAATTAAAAATTTGAATTTCATAATTTTCAGACAAAAATGTGCAAAGTAATTTCAAAATGTTTACTGAAACTTTACAGCACTCACAGAATGCGTGTAAGGTTGTTGTTTTCAAAGTACATTTGGCAGCTGGTTACAAAGTTTCATGATTTATATTAAAAATTCAGCAAT
The DNA here is from genome assembly GCA_951805005.1 of Othius punctulatus. Taxonomy (NCBI): domain Eukaryota; kingdom Metazoa; phylum Arthropoda; class Insecta; order Coleoptera; family Staphylinidae; genus Othius; species Othius punctulatus. Next base: position 3,944,226 of record OX638139.1, on the reverse strand, counting down.
TTACATATTATTTTGCAATTGACAATAGAATTTTGCATTTTTCAGCACAACTTTCATAATTTTCAGCGAATTTTCGCAATGTTTCATCAATTTTTTTACAGTTGTTATTGAAAATTAGTAAATTTACAATGATAATTTACGAATTTATAATTTGTAGTGGGAATTTTCCAACTGACAATGATATATTGAATGAAAAATGATGAAATTACATATTTTCCTGAAAAAATGTGCAACGTAAGATCAAAATTCAACAATTTCAACAATTTTCACTGAAAATTGTATTCCTTTGCAATTTGACGGGTACATTTTTCAGCTTACAATTAAATTTCATGTTTTATATTGAAAATTTAGCAACTGACGGTAGAAATTTGTAATTTACAATACAACTTTCACCATTTTCAATGAAATTTCTCAGTGTTTTATTAAAAATGTTTCAGTATTAAATAAAGGAGAAAATCAAATATGTAAATTTCTGCATTGACAAGTATGGGTTAGCTATTACTGAAATTTCTGAAAATGTATTTCAATCAATGCCATTTAATGATTGCTACCATGCGGATATACGATATAAATATCCGATGCAGGAGAAATATGTGTGGTTTTCATTGGAGCTGCTCAGCAGTATATTGCAGGTGTAATTGCGTCGCTGTACGCCATTAATTCCTTCAGGCAATGAACTTATTAAGAGCATTGCCGTGATGGATTGCAAAACATCGATTGCCGCGGTACGTGATTGAGTCTACTGTTTGAAGATTTTATTGTAAACATGCCTTGCGACGGTCGTAATGTTCATATATATTTGTTCGAAACTCATGCAGAGCTAATGTATAGGGCTTTACGTGTTTATAAGTAATTCGATTCGCCCCGTTTGCTCCTGTTGCCCTCTTTATAGGCTGGTGCCCATAAAACAATAAACGTTTGCTTATTGCTCCGTCCGAGAATTAAACAATGAAATTAAGTACTGAACGCATTTTTAACTGCAAATTACTTAAACGCGGCCACATCTGTATCCACTCGTACAGTCGCATAAATATATTTCCGTCGCAGTTCTTGTGAGCTGATATCGCAATGCATAAAATTATTGAAGAAATTACTGCGCATTTTGAATGACTATGCTTTTCATTTTACGGATAGATTAATATATTCGAATGCTCCAAATGCTCTCGAATAATAAGACTATCGGCATTTCGGTAAATACTTATCTACATTATTTAATTAATCGATATTTAATTAATCTCTCGTTCTCGTTGTATTTATCTGTTAATGACTTTTACTATATTGCGGTGCTTTTTAAGCTGTTTATGGCCCCTATATGCACAATATACAGGAAGTTTCAAATGTAACTATATAAAATCGTTGATTCGAATCTTCGATCTTGAAAAATATTTGAAAAAATCTTCGATTTTTTTATTTATTTATTTCAAAAAGAATACATACCCTTTTTGAAATAAATAAATAAAAAAATCGAAGATTTTTTCAAATATTTTTCAAGATCGAAGATTCGAATCAACGATTTTATATAGTTACATTTGAAACTTCCTGTATATTGTATTAATTTTATATTTTGGATATGTATCACTCGATACATATCCATCAATAATTGTTCTCTGTTAGTTTTAGCACAATCAAAATTTTCTGTTTTTCTCTTGTGCTGTTTATTCTCGAGCACCTGGAGGCTCCCCGTGGCTTCGTGGCTTCTCCCTCTGCAGCGTTCAGAGTTAACCACCCAGAGGACGCCAATGCGTCCAGTGGATCGTGCCGCCGCACTAATGGACCTTAATATGGATGGGAAACTTCGGCGGTGCCTTTATTTGCAACCCGATCGGTGCGAACGAGATCAACCCTTTATTTACGCGACTTCCCGTCCAATTCGCCAAATTCGATTAATGAGGGACTTGCCGATTCAATGGGCCTGAACGTCAAAGTAAATTAAAAATCAGATTAAGAAGCGAGCAATAAGCAACTGCTCGACCGGTAAGTATTAGGTAATTAAAAATTACTTCATTCTGTATCTGAAATCACTCTAATTACCATTTCTCTAATCTGATCAATTGAAATCATAAAACAAAAACGAAAAATAAATATAATAATATTAATAATAATCAACTAATACCTACTATAGTAGGTATAGTAGGTACTAATAAGATATAATAAACAAGTATAATAATCCTCCCAACTATCGACATTATTGATAATTATATCGTTGTTTTAACGCAAATTTCAAATCATCCTATAAATTCATGATTTGGTATCAATAATGTGATGATTGTCACACTGTTGCCTGATTATGTTAGAGGATGATTATAGTGTGCCCACCCACCTTCCTTCCAATCAAAATTCAATGTAAAGTGAAGAATTTAATGTAAATTTTTTTGCCTTTACTACACCTTTATATACCTGCTTTGATGCTTAATTGTAAAAATATTTAAAATCATCATTAGCCTTAGATTTGAAGGTGAGTAGGTGGACATAAGTATAATCATTGGGTGAATGAACGTAAAATTTCTGATCGATGATCATTATTTGGTGTTTTAACGCATATTGGAAATCATCCCGATAATTCTTGATTTGACATCAATAGAGCGATGATTCATATTGATACCAAATAAAGAGTTAGAGGATGATTATAGTGTGCCCACCCACCAATCAAAATTTACTGTAATGTGAAGAATTGTAAGTGCAATTTTTTTAAATTACTTTATCTTTATTTACCTATATTGATGTTTAGTTGTAGAAATAGTTTTAATCATCATTCACCTTAGATTTGAGGGTGGGTGGGTGTGAATACGTATAATCATCCTCAAAACTATGGGCACTGATGATAATTATATAGTGTTTTTTTTTAAGTAAATTTGAAATCATCCAGTAAATTAATAATTTGGCATTAATAATATGATGATTCATACTGCTTCATACCTATTCATACTGCCGGATTAAGTTAGAGGATGATTTTAGTGTGCCCACCTACCCTCTATTCAAAATTTTATGTAAAATGAAGATTTGAACGTAAAATTTCTAGGCATTAATACATCTTTATACATATACCTGCTTTGATGCTTAATTGTATAAATAGTTGTAATCATCATTCGCCTCAGATTTGAGGGTGGGTGGGTGTGTACAAGTATAATCATCCTCTCAACTATATGCACTGATGATAATTATATAGTTTTTTTTATGTAAATTTGAAATCATCCTGTAAATTGATGATTTGGCATCAATAAAGTTATGATACATTTTGCTGCCCGATTAAGTTAGAGGATGATTATACTGCGCCCACCCACCCTCCATCCAATAAAAATTGAATGTAATGTGAAGAATGGAACGTAATTTTTTTGGCATTACTACACCTTTATCCTTTGCTGCTTTGATGCTTAAATTTAGAAATAGTGTTAATCATCATTTGCCTTGGATTTGAGGGTAGGTGGGTGGGCACAAGTATAATCATCCTCCCAACTATGGGCACTGATCATAATTATTTTGTTTTTTTTAAAGTAAATTTCAAATCATCCAGTAAATTTATGATTTGGCATCAATAAAGTGATGATTATTATCGCTGGCTGCAAGGTTAAGTTAGAGGATGATTAGTGCCTACCCTCCCTCCAATTTAATGTCTTTATCTTTATCCTTTGCTGTTTTGATGCTTAAATTTAGAAATAGTGTTAATCATCATTTGCCTTGGATTTGAGGGTAGGTGGGTGGGCACAAGTATAATCATCCTCCCAACTATGGGCACTGATCATAATTATTTTGTTTTTTTTAAAGTAAATTTCAAATCATCCAGTAAATTTATGATTTGGCATCAATAAAGTGATGATTATTATCGCTGGCTGCAAGGTTAAGTTAGAGGATGATTAGTGCCTACCCTCCCTCCAATTTAATGTCTTTATCTTTATCCTTTGCTGTTTTGATGCTTAAATTTAGAAATAGTGTAAATCATCATTTGCCTTGGATTTGAGGGTAGGTGGGTGGGCACAAGTATAATCATCCTCCCAACTATGGGCACTGATCATAATTATTTTGTTTTTTTTTAAAGTAAATTTCAAATCATCCAGTAAATTTATGATTTGGCATCAATAAAGTGATGATTATTATCGCTGGCTGCAAGGTTAAGTTAGAGGATGATTAGTGCCTACCCTCCCTCCAATTTGATGTCTTTATCTTCATCCATTGCTGTTTTGATGCTTAAATTTAGAAATAGTGTTAATCATCATTTGCCTTGGATTTGAGGGTAGGTGGGTGGGCACACGTATAATCATCCTCCCAACTATGGGCACTGATCATTATTATTTTGTTTTTTTTGAAGTAAATTTCAAATCATCCAGTAAATTTATGATTTGGAATCAATAAAGTGATGATTGTTATCGCTGGCTGAAAGGTTAAGTTAGAGGATGATTAGTGCCTACCCTCCCTCCAATTTAATGTCTTTATCTTTATCCTTTGCTGTTTTGATGCTTAAATTTAGAAATAGTGTTAATCATCATTTGCCTTGGATTTGAGGGTAGGTGGGTGGGCACAAGTATAATCATCCTCCCAACTGTGGGCACTGATCATAATTATTTTGTTATTTTAAAAGTAAATTTCAAATCATCCAGTAAATTTATGATTTGGCATCAATAAAGTGATGATTATTATCGCTGACTGCAAGGTTAAGTTAGAGGATGATTAGTGCCTACCCTCCCTCCAATTTAATGTCTTTATCTTTATCCTTTACTGTTAAGATGCTTAATTTAGAAATAGTGTTAATCATCATTTGCCTTGGATTTGAGGGTAGGTGGGTGGGCACAAGTATAATCATCCTCCCAACTATGGGCACTGATCATAATTATTTTGTTTTTTTTAAAGTAAATTTCAAATCATCCAGTAAATTTATGATTTGGCATCAATAAAGTGATGATTATTATCGCTGGCTGCAAGGTTAAGTTAGAGGATGATTAGTGCCTACCCTTCCTCCAATTTAATGTCTTTATCTTTATCCTTTGCTGTTTTGATGCTTAAATTTAGAAATAGTGTTAATCATCATTTGCCTTGGATTTGAGGGTAGGTGGGTGGGCACAAGTATAATCATCCTCCCAACTATGGGCACTGATCATAATTATTTTGTTTTTTTTAAAGTAAATTTCAAATCATCCAGTAAATTTATGATTTGGAATCAATAAAGTGATGATTGTTATTGTTAGGTGGGTGGGCACAAGTATAATCATCCTCCCAACTATGGGCACTGATCATAATTATTTTGTTTTTTTTAAAGTAAATTTCAAATCATCCAGTAAATTTATGATTTGGCATCAATAAAGTGATGATTATTATCGCTGGCTGCAAGGTTAAGTTAGAGGATGATTAGTGCCTACCCTTCCTCCAATTTAATGTCTTTATCTTTATCCTTTGCTGTTTTGATGCTTAAATTTAGAAATAGTGTTAATCATCATTTGCCTTGGATTTGAGGGTAGGTCGGTGGGCACAAGTATAATCATCCTCCCAACTGTGGGCACTGATCATAATTATTTTGTTATTTTAAAAATAAATTTCAAATCATCCAGTAAATTTATGATTTGGCATCAATAAAGTGATGATTATTATCGCTGACTGCAAGGTTAAGTTAGAGTATGATTAGTGCCTACCCTCCCTCCAATTTAATGTAAAGTGAAGAATTGAATTTGGCTTATTGATTTGGCATCAATAATGTGATGATTGCTATTTCTGCTAGTTCAGGTTTGAGGATGATTACAGTGTACCCACCCATCCTCCCTTGAATCAAAATTTAATGCAAAGTAAACAATTGAACAAACAATTTCTTACAATTGCTATAACTTTACATGTCTGCTTTGATGCTTACTTGTAGAAATAGTTTAAATCATCAAGACTTAGCTTGAAGGGTAAGTGGTTGGGCACACGTATAATCATCCTCCAAACAATGGACATCGGTGATGATTATATAGTGTTTTTGAATACAAAATTTCAAATTATTCAGTAAATTAATGATTTGTCATCAATAATGTGATGATTGTTATTGCTGCTTGATTAAGTTTGAGGATCATTATAGTGTACCCGGCCACCCTCCCTTGAATCAAAATTTAATGCAAAGTAAACAATTGAACGAACAATTTCTTACAATTGCTATAACTTTACATGTCTGATTTGATGCTTAATGCTAATATTTAATTGAAAGCTTAATTGCAATCATCATTTATATTAAATTGGAGGGTGGGGTAGGCACAAGTATGATCATCCTCCTGGCTATGGGTTTCGATGATAATTATATCATTTTTTAACACAAATTTCAAATCATCCTTCAATTTCATGATTTGCCATCAACACAGTGATGACTCATATAACTGTCAGATTAAGTTACAAAATGATTATAGTGTGCCCGGCCACCCTCCCTTCAATCTAAATTTTATGTAACGTGAAGAATTGAACGTACTATTTCTTGGAATTACTATACTTTTACATACCTAATTTGATGCTTAATTGTAGAAATAGTTTGAATCATCATTCGCATTACATAGAAGGGTGGGTGCATATGTACAAATAAAATCATCCACCAAACTATGGTCATCGGTGATAATTATATCGTTTTTAAACACAACCTTCAAATCATCTAGTAAATTCATGATTTGTCATCAATAATGTGATGATTCATATTGCTGCCAGAGGATGATTCGGTGATAATTATATCGTTTTTAAACACAAACTTCAAATCATCTAGTAAATTCATGATTTGTCATCAATAATGTGATGATTCATATTACTGCCAGAGGATGATTCGGTGATAATTATATCGTTTTTAAACACAAACTTCAAATCATCTAGTAAATTCATGATTTGTCATCAATAATGTGATGATTCATATTGCTGCCAGAGGATGATTCGGTGATAATTATATCGTTTTTAAACACAAACTTCAAATCATCTAGTAAATTCATGATTTGTCATCAATAATGTGATGATTCATATTGCTGCCAGAGGATGATTCGGTGATAATTATATCGTTTTTAAACACAAACTTCAAATCATCTAGTAAATTCATGATTTGTCATCAATAATGTGATGATTCATATTGCTGCCAGAGGATGATTATAGTGTGCCCATCCACTATTATACCTTGAAAGTTTTTCAAAGTAGAGCTTTCTTGTGGTGAAAGTCATTCGGTATTATAATAATATAAAACGTCCACAAAATTCTGCATTATACGCAACAACTTCCTTGTTAAAGATCAGCCTTTCTGAAGTTAAAGATAAGTTATCTGCTGGAAAAGAATGCCATCAGAATGGTAACTTAAAATCTACCATCTGCCTAATGATTTTATAGTCTGGTTGTCTTCTGCTTATTTTTTTTTTAGTACAACTAATTTGCTTTTAATTCAAACGAAATTACTTAATGAACTAATTAACTTCCTTATTAAAGACCGGTTTTTCTAATGTTGAAGATAAGTCAACTGCTGGATATGTATACCATCAGAAGTTAGAAGCTACCATGTGCCCAATGATATCATTCATCAGAAGTTAGAAGCTACCACGTGCCCAATGATATCATTCATCAGAAGTTAGAAGCTACCATGTGCCCAATGATATCATTCATCAGAAGTTAGAAGCTACCATGTGCCCAATGATATCATTCATCAGAAGTTAGAAGCTACCACGTGTCCAATGATATAATTCATCAGAAGTTAGAAGCTACCATGTGCCCAATGATATCATTCATCAGAAGTTAGAAGCTACCATGTGCCCAATGATTTTATAGTCTGAATGTTTTCGTCTTCTATTCTTCTTTTGTATAACAAATTTGCTTTAGTTTCGAACGAAATTCCGCTATAAACTCATTAACTTCCTTGTTAAATGCCGTTCTTTCTAAAGTTCAAGATAAGTTATCTGCCGGATAAGTATGCCCTCAGTAACTTTGAAGCTACCATCAGCCTAATGATTTTGTAGTCTGAAAATGTCTTCTTCTTCTTTTCATCTTTTGTAGAACTAATTTGTTATAGTTTCAATTGAAATTTCTCAATAAACTGATTAACTTCCTTGTTAACTGCCGTTCTTTCTAAAGTTCAAGATAAGTTATCTGCCGGATAAGTATGCCGTCAGAAACTTTGAAGCTACCATCAGCCTAATGATTTTGTAGTCTGAAAATGTCTTCTTCTTCTTTTCATCTTTTGTACAACTAATTTGTTATAGTTTCAATTGAAATTTCTCAATAAACTGATTAACTTCCTTGTTAAAGGCCGATCTTTCTAAAGTTGAAGATAAGTTATCTGCTCGATAAGTATGCCATCAGAAAGTTAGAAGCTACCATCTGCCTAATGATTTTCTAGTGTTCTTCTTCTTTTCTACTTTTGTACTATTACTTTGTTTTTATTCCCAACGAAATTCCTTAATAAACTAATTAACTTCCTCATCAAAGACCAGGCTTTCCTTCTAAAGTTGAAAATAAGTTATCTATCGGATAGGTATACCTGACAAGATTAAGAAACTATCGTCTGCCTAATGATTTTGAATAACATCGAATAACTTTGAATCTAAATAGTTTGATTCTCCACTTTTTATTTTCTAATGTACAACTAGATGGATCCTCCAGTTAACTGGATATGGATATATATACCATCAGAAGTTAGAAGCTACCATCTGTCTAATGATTGTATAGTCTATATGTCTACTTCTTCTTCTTTTCTACTTTTGTACACAAAATTTGCTATAGTTTCAAACCAAATTTCTCAACAAACTCATTACCTTCCTTGTTAAAGGCGGGTCTTTCTAAAGTTGAAGATAAGTTAGTTGCTGGATATGTATACCATCAGAAGTTAGAAGCTACCATGTGCCCAATGATATCATTCATCAGAAGTTAGAAGCTACCATGTGCCCAATAATTTTATAGTCTGAATGTTTTCGTCTTCTATTTTTCTTTTGTATAACTAATTTGCTTTAGTTTTAAACGAAATTCCGCAATAAACTCATTAACATCCTTGTTAAATGCCGTTCTTTCTAAAGTTCAAGATAAGTTATCTGCCGGATAAGTATGCCCTCAGAAACTTTGAAGCTACCATCAGCCTAATGATTTTGTAGTCTGAAAATGTCTTCTTTTTCTTTTCATCTTTTGTACAACTAATTTGTTATAGTTTCAATTGAAATTTCTCAATAAACTGATTAACTTCCTTGTTAAAGGCCGATCTTTCTAAAGTTGAAGATAAGTTATCTGCTCGATAAGTATGCCATCAGAAAGTTAGAAGCTACCATCTGCCTAATGATTTTCTAGTGTTCTTCTTCTTTTCTACTTTTGTACTAGTACTTTGTTTTTATTCCCAACGAAATTCCTTAATAAACTAATTAACTTCCTCATCAAAGACCAGGCCTTCCTTCTAAAGTTGAAAATAAGTTATCTATCGGATAGGTATACCTGACAAGATTAAGAAACTATCGTCTGCCTTAATGATTTTGAATAACATCGAATAACTTTGAATCTAAATAGTTTGATTCTCCACTTTTTATTTTCTAATGTACAACTAGATGAATCCTCCAGTTTACTGGATATGGATATATATACCATCAGAAGTTAGAAGCTACCATCTGCCTAATGATTGTATAGTCTATATGTCTTCTTCTTCTTCTTTTCTACTTTTGCACACATAAATTGCTATAGTTTCAAACCAAATTTCTCAATAAACTCATTACCTTCCTCGTTAAAGGCAGGTCTTTCTAAAGTTGAAGATAAGTTATCTGCTGGATAAGTATGCCATCAGAAGTTAGAAGCTACCATGTGCCCAATGATATCATTCATCAGAAGTTAGAAGCTACCATATGCCCAATGATTTTATAGTCTGAATGTTTTCGTCTTCTATTCTTCTTTTGTATAACTAATTTGCTTGAGTTTCGAACGAAATTCCGCAATAAACTCATTAACTTCCTTGTTAAATGCCGTTCTTTCTAAAGTTCAAGATAAGTTATCTGCCGGATAAGTATGCCCTCAGAAACTTTGAAGCTACCATCAGCCTAATGATTTTGTAGTCTGAAAATGTCTTCTTCTTCTTTTCATCTTTTGTACAACTAATTTGTTATAGTTTCAATTGAAATTTCTCAATAAACTGATTAACTTCCTTGTTAAAGGCCGATCTTTCTAAAGTTGAAGATAAGTTATCTGCTCGATAAGTATGCCATCAGAAAGTTAGAAGCTACCATCTGCCTAATGATTTTCTAGTGTAAGTGTCTTCTTCTTTTCTACTTTTGTACTAGTACTTTGTTTTTATTCCCAACGAAATTCCTTAATAAACTAATTAACTTCCTCATCAAAGACCAGGCTTTCCTTCTAAAGTTGAAAATAAGTTATCTATCGGATAGGTATACCTGACAAGATTAAGAAACTATCGTCTGCCTAATGATTTTGAATAACATCGAATAACTTTGAATCTAAATAGTTTGATTCTCCACTTTTTATTTTCTAATGTACAACTAGATGAATCATCCAGTTTACTGGATATGAATATATATACCATCAGAAGTTAGAAGCTACCATCTGCCTAATGATTGTATAGTCTATATGTCTTCTTCTTCTTATTTTCTACTTTTGTACACATAACTTGCTATAGTTTCAAACCAAATTTCTCAATAAACTCATTACCTTCCTTGTTAAAGGCAGGTCTTTCTAAAGTTGAAGATAAGTTAACTGCTGGATATGTATACCATCAGAAGTTAGAAGCTACCATGTGCCCAATGATATCATTCATCAGAAGTTAGAAGCTACCATGTGCCCAATGATTTTATAGTCTGAATGTTTTCGTTTTCTATTCTTCTTTTGTATAACTAATTTGCTTTAGTTTCAAATGAAATTCCGCAATAAACTCATTAACTTCCTTGTTAAATGCCGTTCTTTCTAAAGTTCAAGATAAGTTATCTGCTGGATAAGTACGCCCTCAGAAACTTTGAAGCTACCATCAGCCTAATGATTTTGTAGTCTGAAAATGTCTTCTTCTTCTTTTCATCTTTTGTACAACTAATTTGTTATAGGTTCAATTGAAATATCTCAATAAACTGATTAACTTCCTTGTTAAAGGCCGATCTTTCTAAAGTTGAAGATAAGTTATCTGCTCGATAAGTATGCCATCAGAAAGTTAGAAGCTACCATCTGCCTAATGATTTTCTAGTGTTCTTCTTCTTTTCTACTTTTGTACTATTACTTTGTTTTTATTCCCAACGAAATTCCTTAATAAACTAATTAACTTCCTCATCAAAGACCAGGCTTAGCTTCTAAAGTTGAAAATAAGTTATCTATCGGATAAGTATACCTGACAAGATTAAGAAACCATCGTCTGCCTTAATGATTTTGAATAACATCGAATAACTTTGAATCTAAATAGTTTGATTCTCCACTTTTTATTTTCTAATGTACAACTAGATGAATCCTCCAGTTTACTGGATATGGATATATATACCATCAGAATTTAGAAGCTACCATCTGCCTAATGATTGTATATTCTATGTCTTCTTCTTCCTCTTTTCTACTTTTGTACACATAATTTGCTATAGTTTCAAGCCAAATTTCTCAATAAACTCATTACCTTCCTTGTTAAAGGCAGGTCTTTCTAAAGTTGAAGATAAGTTAACTGCTGGATATGTATACCATCAGAAGTTAGAAGCTACCATGTGCCCAATGATATCATTCATCAGAAGTTAGAAGCTACCATGTGCCCAATGATTTTATAGTCTGAATGTTTTCGTCTTCTATTCTTCTTTTGTATAACTAATTTGCTTTAGTTTCAAACGAAATTCCGCAATAAACTCATTAACTTCCTTGTTAACTGCCGTTCTTTCTAAAGTTCAAGATAAGTTATCTGCTGGATAAGTGGGCCCTCAGAAACTTTGAAGGTACCATCAGCCTAATGATTTTGTAGTCTGAAAATGTCTTCTTCTTTTTTCATCTTTTGTACAACTAATTTGTTATAGTTTCAATTGAAATTTCTCAATAAAGAGATTAACTTCCTTATTAAAGGCCGATCTTTCTAAAGTTGAAGATAAGTTATCTCCTCGATAAGTATGCCATCAGAAAGTTAGAAGCTACCATCTGCCTAATGATTTTCTAGTGTTCTTCTTCTTTTCTACTTTTGTACTATTACTTTGTTTTTATTCCCAACGAAATTCCTTAATAAACTAATTAACTTCCCCATCAAAGACCAGGCTTTCCTTCTAAAGTTGAAAATAAGTTATCTATCGGATAGGTATACCTGACAAGATTAAGAAACTATCGTCTGCCTTAATGATTTTGAATAACATCGAATAACTTTGAATCTAAATAGTTTGATTCTCCACTTTTTATTTTCTAATGTACAACTGGATGAATCCTCCAGTTTACTGGATATGGATATATATATCAACAGAAGTTAGAAGCTACCATCTGCCTAATGATTGTATAGTCTATATGTCTACTTCTTCTTCTTTTCTACTTTTGTACACATAATTGCTATAGTTTCAAACCAAATTTCTCAATAAACTCATTACCTTCCTTGTTAAAGGCAGGTCTTTCTAAAGTTGAAGATAAGTTATGTGCTGGATAAGTGTGCCATCAGAAAATTAGAAGCTATAATCTGAGTAATGATTTTATATTCTGATTGTCTTCTTGTTATTTTCTTTTATACTACTAATTTGCTTTGATTCCAAACAAAATTCCTTAATAAACTCATTTACTTCGTTTTATAACTAACTTTTAAACTAATAATTATAACTAAACTTTTATAACTAATCAAAGTTATACGTATGATTTTCTGCCTTATTTAATGCTGAGAATTTGTCAAATATTCAGGAGAATTTGTATCAGGTGTACTGTGCACGAATTTGATATCAAATTTGCAAAGAAAATTTTTGAGGAATTTCAGTAATAGCTACCCATACAGAATGCAGAAAGTTATATGTTTGATTTTCTTTCTTATGTAATACTGAAAGCTTGTCAAATTTTCAGGAGAATTGGTTTCAGGTGTACTGGCTTTGGTTTGTAATGTTATTTCCAACTCCCAATTTTTGGGGGATGCCTTGTCCTTTCCATTTTTTTTAATTCTGAAAGCAATTTAATCGGCTGATTCGTACATACATATAGGTGGTTGTTATTAATCCTGCGAAGCTAAACAGAGAATTAAACCCCGGCCGCATTCCCATTAGTGAATTACGACTCCCGATCGGGTCAATCGAACTGTGACCAGGGGTAATAAACGATCCGTCGGTCCGCCTAATTTCCACCCTGCGGGTGTCGCATGCTCTCCGGTGCGCAACAGCGAACACGTCCGTGAGAACTACCCCCGTCTAATTCCCCGGCTTATTTCCGACAGATTGGGTGAAATTGGTCGAAAATATTCACTTAATAAGTGCGCCGTTTAGTGCGGATAATGGAAAAACGCGCGTGCGCCGCCCCAAAATTCGCCACCCCCAGCCCCCCCACACACCCCGGCGCACGGGGATTATTTTAATCCGCGATAAATTGCCGCTTGCATTTTGCGATTCTCACGTTTTGCACATCGGACGTGCATAAATTGCGGCGATCGATTCTGCGCCGATTTCGTGTTCAATTTGCATAATTAATATCTACCATCATTGTGCGTTTGTGCGTCCCCATATATGGATAAACAGCCCTCAATGGAACGGCGCACTCAATTTGGGGATATTTATATGCGGGACGGGGTAATTCCTGTTCAAATTTTGGGCAAACAGCCACGGCTAATTAATTGCAGCACAAATAATCCCGTAAATTTATTTATTAATGCAATAAACCAGCGCAAATTGCGAATAAATATTCAATTCGATTGCTGTGTTTGGATTTAATAGCGGGTTAATTGGACGTATTGTTTTCGTGCCATTCGAAATTTAATCGAATCATAAAATTTATTTCGAATGCCAGCCAACGAATTTCAACACACAAATTACATAAATCTAGATACTAGTGCAAGAATTATTAAATACTATGAAGTACAGTATATTTCTCGTTTTTTCTCATCCTCTATAACGCGACTTAAACTTAACCATGGCTGTTTCCCCAGCCATCTATCTAAAATAAGGATAGTCCCAAATCCCCAATGCGAATGCAATGAGGGTGAAGGGACACTAAACCACATAATTTTTTCATGTCAAAAATATTCCTCACCACGAAAAACCCTGATGAACGACCTATCAAATTACAATATCCCACTCCCCGTAAGCATTATTCATTTGCTAGCTTTAAACAATAGAAAAATTTTCACATCAATCACTACCTTCCTTAGAAATTGCCAAATAAAAATATAAATATATAATCCTGACATCATTGAACTGGCTGTAGGCTCGTACCTTATGCCAGGGTTGGGAGCTCGCAGCCAAGCCCTATGGCTTGGAGGCGGGACTCCAAGACCCTACAAAAAAAAAAAAAAAAAAAAAAGTACAGTATATGTGATAAACAGTATTGAAGAAAAACAAAGAAACATATGACTACCAGAAGTCAGTTGTTTAACATATGACTACCAGAAGTCAGTTGTTTAACATATGACTACCAGAAGTCAGTTGTTTAACATATGGAAACTTCCCATACATGGGAAGAAAAACAAAGAAACATATGACTACCAGAAGTCAGTTGTTTAACATATGGAAACTTCCCATACATGGGAAGAAAAACAAAGAAACATATGACTACCAGAAGTCAGTTGTTTAACATATGGAAACTTCCCATATATTAAACAACTGACTTCTGGTAGTCATATTGCTTCTTTGTTTTTCTTCAATACTGTATATCACATATACTGGAAACTTCCCATATATTAAACAACTGACTTCTGGTAGTCATATGTTTCTTTGTTTTTCTTCAATACTGTTTATCACATATACTGTACTTCATAGTATTTAATAATTTTTGCACTAGTATCTAGATTTATTTAATTTGTGTGTTGAAATTCGTTGGCTGGCATTCGAAATAAATTTTATGATTCGATTAAATTTCGAATGGCAGAAAATTCGAAAATTTTGGAAACTGCAGAACATTTATTGAAGAATATGCCCATCTCTACTTTTTAATCATCTCTAAAAGTATAATCAATTTCCAAATCCGCCAATTATGATTGGTATTACTATAAAGTAAATTATAATGAAAGCATGGGCTGTAACAATCACGTTATAAATCTAAAACTTCGCTGATTTACTTGATTTTCAAAACTAATTTAATATTAATATAAAATTAGAGTTACAACCACAGATAATAATAATAATAATAATATTTATTTGCATGTTAGAAAAAAACTTCACATTTTTTTTATATGTCAGGTTTACAGAATATGAGATGAGATATCGAAATTGACAAACCTATTGCACCTACACAAACTCTTATGGTAATTATCAAAAATGTATTTTCGTATGGAAGTCTTAATTTTTGTTATAACCATTGGCTTAATGAGGGGTGGCGTGGGTTCTGCCCCCGGTGATGGCCAGGCCCTGGCGGGCTGAAAGTACGCAGGTCTCGAGTGCAATCCAGAAACAAAAGACCACTTAAATAAGGATCAAAATTTAAATTGAGCCTTTATTTGCCTACAGGATCTGTATTAAGCCACTTAAGTTTTTAATATAGAGCCACGGCGCTCTGGGGTACCGGGGGAGGCGGCGGAGGAGGCGGCTGTGCCCGGAGGGGGCGGCAGAGTGAGTGGGTGGCGCGTTTAAATAAAATTAAAATCAATTAAGCCCAGTGAACGGGGCGAGGAGGATTTAAACGGCGGGCGAGAGATTGCTGCTCACGTTCAGCGATTGGACCATTTGGGGGTGCAAGAGTTGGGAATTAATACTTAGCCATTTGCAATATTTTTTGGTCGATGACTTCATAGTTCATAGAAGAAGTATAACTAGTCTGAAAACTAGTTGAAATACATAAATGTTTCAAATTAATTTCGTCATTTCTATTGATAACAATATATACACATTCAAGCCGAACAACTCTTCATTTAACTTTCCTAACACTAACAGATAATAGGTATTGTGATGGGAAATTTCATGTCAACTGGACCAGTGGCCGACCACCTTAAATTTTGATGAAAATTAATTTGGATGTGTATGTATGTTTGAAAGAAACTTCTGTAAAATTTTAGGTCCAGATATCAAATATCTGAGCCACTGCAGCTTTTCCCATGGAGGTCATTTCAAACTCGAAGCGTCTGCTGCATCTTAGACAAATTTTGCTGATGAATACAAAAAAAAATTCTACTACATACATTAGAATTACATAGTACTAATAACATTTTTGAATGACTAATTGTCAAAATTTTGAGCTTAAAAATATATCAGTCAGGTTTTATAATAATAATAATAATAAAGAATATTTATTAGCAAATAACGCTACATAATATACAAAATTTCAACAAAAACAATTTTTCAGGTACAATTAGAGATCAATTTTCCGTTTTTATCTTATTTGTAAGAGAAATTAAAGCCATTTTTCTTAACGTCTTTCTGAGGTCAAAATCTTGAAATTTAATTTTTATTTCAGAAAGTAATAAAGATAATAGTAAAGAAGTAGTTGTAAAGATAGTAAGTAGTAAGATAAGAAGTACACACATTTCTATAATAGATGTTTTCAAATTAAACGGGGAAGCGAAAAACATAATAATATATAGGGTGCTCTATTTAGAAAAAAAAACAAAAGTTGATGGCTACTTCAGGTAGAACCGGAAGTGATAGAAGGTAGGATGTATTTTACCCGAGAAGAACGGAATCAGCCATGTTTGGATGAATTTAAAACAAAATATATCTTATAGGGAACCCCATAAACTTTTAATGGTCCATGAGCGTGGGACACCCTGTATAATAATTCTTAAAGAAAGATACGAAAATATGAAAAAACCCATAAATTACAAATTATATCAAATTTCTAGAAAATCAAAAATGTGTATAATACTAAATATGGAAAGAAAATTCATAAATTAGAATTATATGTAGAATTAGATTACAATTATTGTTAAAATTCTAAGATAATGTCACAAAATGTCAATAGAATATCTGTCACTACATTTTTAATACCAAAATTACACAAAATATAAAAAAAAAATCGCTATCATGTTTGGAAAAATGTTTGAATATATGAAACTTTCATAAATTATATAAATAATAATACCCTGTATAATAATTCTTAAAGAAATATATGAAAATATGAAAAAACCCATAAATTACAAATTATATCATATTTCTACAAAATTCAAATTGTGTATAATCCTAAATATGGATAGAAAATTTATAAATTAGAATTATATGTAGAATTAGATTAGAATTATTATTGAAAATTCCAAGATAATGTTACACAATATCAGTAGAATATCTGTTAGTTAATTTTTAATACCAAAATTGCACAAAAATATTAAAATTTCGCAATAATTCTAAATAAACTATATGAGTATATAAATAAATATATGAAACTTTGACAAATTGAATATTACATTACAAATTATATAATTAATCCACAAAATAAACGTATATTTTATGAAAATATATAAAAAATATAAAATGTAGAATTTGTATGATAATAAATAATAAAATACTAAATATTAAAAATAAATTCAACAATTCCATGATAATCTTATTGAATATCCATGGAATATCTATCTTTAAAATGACAATTATGCAAAAATTTGAAAAGTTCCATGGAACTAAACGGTGACATTAAAAATATAGAAAGAAAATGCAGCTATATTAAAAATATCGTCGGAATATCTGGAAACATTCATTTTCATCATGAAATTTGCACGAATATATAAAAATTTACAATAATTGTTAAAAAAAGAAATGAAAATATGAAAACACTTTCCACGAGATATAACACAATTCTACAGAATTAAAAATGTGTATAATACTAAACATGGAAAGGAAAATTTTGCAAAAATTTGAAAAGTTCCATAGAACTAAATGGTGACATTAAAAATATGGAAAGAAAATTCAGCTATTTTAAAAACATTGTCAGAACATCTTAAAACGTTAATTTTAATTAAAAAATATTACATGAAAATATGAAAATTTCACAATAAGTCTTAGCAAAATATATGAAAATATGAATACATATGAAACTCCAACAAAATATATCAAAATTCTACGGGATTAAAAATCTGTATGATACTAAATATAAAAAGGACATTTATAAATTAGAATTTCTACAAATGTCATTATGTCTATAAATTTTAAACCATCCAAAGACGATTTTTGATTGATAAAAAGCATTATACTGTGATTAAATTCATTGACACAATTGATCTACGACAGTGCGTAAACTAAGTTTTTACCCACCGTTCTCAATGCGAAAAGAGATAGTTTTCAGCACAAGTGCGTAAAAAAATAACCTGTGCGAAAAACATCAACAATGCGTAAAATAAGTTTTAGACACAATTTTGCATTAAATTTTACTTAGAAGTCAACATTCAATAATACGAAAGAAGTCCAAAACTTTAAAGACTCAAGTTAATGATACAATGTGAGATTTTCATTTGTTTCATAATTGCTGTTGTAAAAAAAAAACTTTGTATGATAAATTTTGGTTTTTACTTAGAAGTCAACATTCAATAACATGAAAGAAGTCCAAAACTTTAAAGATTCACGTTAATGATACAATGTGAGATATTAATTATTTTCATACTAGCTGCCGAAGAAATAACTTTGTATGATAAAGTTTGGTAAAGTAGTGCTTCATTGTACGAGCATGAATTTTAATGTACGAGGCGCATCCGAGTTTAACGAAAAACGCGAATGCAGAACTTGTGTTATTTTAAATGGCTAAATGGCTTGAATGTGCCATTTCAAATAGCTATATCATAATGTAAGTAACAGATAAGTGAATAAAATACGTATTTTTTTGTATGTATGTTGTATGTTGTATTATTTTAAATGGCTAAATGGCTTAAATGTGCCATTTCAAATGGCTATATTATAATGTATTCATTTTATGTTGTACAATTTTTGTTTTAGTGTTTGTTTCTTCTCATTGACATGACTTATTACATCTGTAAGTAACAGATAAGTGCATAAAATACGTATTTATTGTATGTATATAAGATCTTTTATCGCGGTTTCCAATATCTCATACAATGTTCTGATTTGTCAATATTTATTTGTACTCACAATTAATATTTTTTTTATATAGATTTTATGTAACTTATGTATAACTACTTATTGTTGAATCTACCTATACACATATGTTATGATAGTCAATTATTTATACGTTACACTGTATACCTCTTTTTGATGACTTGTGTAAACCTATTGATAACATTCATAAAGATTATTATTATTATTATTATTATTATTATTATTATTATTATTATTATTATTATCCATCCTGATTAATTTTAACATCGACTTTTTATGATAAAAAATCAAAAAAGTATTTCCGTTTACATGATAAGTATTTACAAGTAAACAGACATACGAAATATGATTTTATCATGAAAATCGATACGGTTTTTAAAACCTTTAAAATAACTCAAAATACACATTTTTATTATTATTACATAAAATTTCGCAATAATTTTTAGAAAAATATATGAGTACCTACATTATATATGACTACCTACCTATATGAATACCTACATTATATAAAACTTTCACAGATAATATAAATCATGTGCAAAATTGATGTATACATGATGGAAATATATCAACATTTTATAAAATAAAAACTTTGCTAAAACTAAATACTAAAAACAGGCAGAGATTTTGTTATTTCCATTTAATCATCTTGTTAAGGAAATAATTGAATTGTGTCTTTGCTTTCAAAGTGAAATTTTTTATGGAATGAAAACATTCCATAAAAGAAAAACTTTGCAAACTAAATACTAAAAACAGGCAGGGATTTTGTTATTTTTATTTAATCATCTTGTTATGGAATTAATTGAATTGTGTCTTTGCTTTCAATGTGCATCACTTTGTAAGGCGTCCATCTATTTTCATTTAGCTCTACGGGCTCAGAGTGGATCATCTCCTCGAACCCCACTAGTCACGGCCGACACCTTACCTGCATGTTTTGTCACATTGTCAGACGTCCAATTGCCGCTCCATCGACCTCCACAACGGTCCATCAGAGGACCCGAAAACACGTGTATCACGCACACCGTTTACAGCCTCTGGTCGGCCCTTAATAGATACGAAATTGAAATATACATAAAAAATACTCATCGTCATGAAAAATAATTTAATCTAATAAAAGAAAATACAAGAAAGTTATTTAAAGGTATAAACAAAAAAAAATGTCTTCAGGTCGCAGTGTTAGAAAGGAAACAATGAAAAACGAAGAGTAGGTATGAAACATACATGAAAATCTTCAAAATAATTGGGTTGTATTGAATTGTATAATCCAACATTCAACCTTTTTGGATGAGAAACACTTCAACTGGTAATAATAATAATTGAGGGGCTTAGATGTAAAGGGAAACAAGTGACAAAATCTAATTATTGAAAAAAGGACAACTAAAGGAGGAAACAATGCAAATGAAGAGTATTAAACAAACATCAATATCATCAAAATAATTACATGATCATAAAATTGGTTTGCTTTGAATTGTACAACCCAACATTAAACCTTTTTAAGATGAGAAACACTTAAACTGATAATAATAATAATTGAGGGGCTTAATTCTTTTATTTAGGAGTATAAAGTTATTTTCTTTAATTAAAATGTTCAAAGTGTTTCGGCATTGAAAAAAAAAGTTGTTAATATATTATTTTTTGTTTGTTTCATGTATGCACTGGTATATAAAAAGTCTTTTATTACAAAAATATACTAGTAAGTATGTATAAAAATAGAAGAAAATAATAATAATGGTCCCTACTGCTTCGTCACCTGTGGCGTAATTTGTAACTGTCATCATTATACATAATACTTGTATAATATAAACTGCAGTTTGAAATAATTTTAGCAATGTAGTTTAATAATTTTAATTCCTTTTTCGAATTTCCTATACTTTTCAATTCTAAAGTATATGATTGTATACGATTCCGCACAGTTTTTGCGTTAGTTGCAGTGCGTAGGTGGTGGAAATTGTAAGTCGCTCATTTGGTCATTTATAAAGCCGGGCATTCACTCGTTACGCGCAACATTATTGCGGATAATATCGGAGCCTGGCATTATACTCATTGAGTTATTTGTTAATTATGCGTAATTCCCTGGACGTATTTGCTGCCCGCCGGCAAATAAGCCTGCTTATGTGCTTTTGTGCCCCACAGTACGCAACTGTGTAGAGATAATCCGATATAATTACTGCTGCCCGGCTATGGGCCTATTCCGCAGCTTTCCGTTTGATTTCTTTCAAAATTTCAACATTTCAACTTTTGAAAATTTCAGATTTCAACATTGAAAACGTCTACATATCAGCATGTATGCACGTCATTCGGTCTGTAGCTTTCTGCTTGATTTCTTTCATAATTTCAACATTCAACTTTTGAAAATTTCAGAACTTAACATTGAAAATTCGACCGTTCATCAGCATATACCCATATTATTATTTCCGTAGTTTTTTTCCACATATCAGCATATACCTATAGTATATGCCTATAATATAATTTGGTCCGCAGCTTTCCGTTTGATTTCTTTCCAAATTTCAACATTCAACTTTTGGAAATTTCAGATTTAAACATTTAACATTGTAATGGGCCCAAATATACGCCCAGTATAATACGCATTTACGCAATAAAGTGACTCATATTTTAAAAATCATGAATACAACAAAATTATTAAATTAATTCATTTACAAATAATCCCAGGGTGAAATGTGATAAATAGCCATCGCAAGTCGCGCCAGAGCGTCGCCAAATATCTCAAGAGCCGAAGCCTGTATATGCACGGTTCTGGAAGATTCCATGTCGTGGTGTCACATAAACAATTTGGGTATCAGCGCCCCTTAGAAACGAGCAAGCACCAGGCACGTAAAAATCACCTCGAATGGCAACTCTTTAAGTTAAGTGTAAAACTCTGCGCTAAAAACGCATTAATACCACACGCACACTCAAGATTTATAATCACCATGATAACTAAGGGATGGGGGCGAATATTTAGCAGTAGATATGTGAGGGGAGTGGAGATTTGAAGCTGAAAAAAACCTATTTAAGCACAAGCCACACACGAGCGAGATCAGTAAGAAAGTTGCGTCGGCCACAGGCAACGCACACGACATTCGCGGTTTTGAGTATATAAATTCACGTCGGGTTATAATTAAATTAACGATTGCATATAACGTTGTAAAAAACGCAAAGTAGAGTAAAAATTTGAATAAAGCGAAAAACGTACAATTCTAGGTACAGAGTAATTTAATGTTTTTATTATTATCGATAATATAAAGTTGTTAAACCAGTCTCAGTATAAATTCACGGGAGTGCTTATTGCTTTCAATCAACCCTAAGTTACTTATAAATACCAAACACCGATTACCTATTCCTGTCAGTAAACAAAGGCGGCTCGTACGCTATTCGTGTTTACGAATCACTAGAGGAAGCAATAACAGGTGTAATTGACGCCCACCCGCGCACTTCGTTCACACACCTGTTATTGTGAAATCAAATTCCCGCACTAGATTCAAATTGACGGAAAATAGTGTATTTAACCAACCACAAGTTACCTAGAAAAGCCAAACACCGATTACCTATTCCAAATCAGTAAACAAAGGCGGCTCGAACGCTATTCGTGTTTACGAATCACTAGAGGAAGCAATAACAGGTGTAATTGACGCCCACCCGCGCACTTCGTTCACACACCTGTTATTGTGGAATCACCTCCTCCACTTGAATCAAATCGTTATCAGCATCATAAGATTTAAACATATAACCTCATTATACATCGCGCCCGCGATCGCAAATTAACGTGGCTGTATTCACCATAACTATAACAACTAATCAAGGCATTCAGTGTTCCCCTCCGACATACATCATCATATTCAAATCAAAATAATTCATAAAAATGATGGCTTCTTCATTTTAAATCATAAATGAACATATAACGTGCATATTGTTGGGCAGAGTGATTTATAATTGTATAAATAAATAAGTTGGATTAAAAATCTTAATAATTTAAAATCATAATGTATACAAATAATGGTTTATTGATTTCAAGTCATAAAACAAGTACATAACGTATCTATTATTGGGCAGAGTAATTTAGAATCGTACAAATAAAATAGGCTGGATTAAATCTCAATAATTTCAAGACATAATGACAATTTGTGGTTAAATATCGTAAACAAGAAATAAGTGGAATTATTAAAACCCCGTATAAACAGAGAGAATGATAAACGAGAGAATGAAGCTTGGTATAATCACAAGGGAAGTTATTAATAACCTCCAATGTTCCTAATAATAATATATTATAACATTACATAAACATTTCCGATTGAGGTAGCAGAACTGTTATTTGACACAACTTGTAACATGTCTGACGGTGATGACTACTTGTGACATTGGTGCTTGCTGTGGTCGTGGGTAGAATTACTAATTTACCTCAATCAACGTAAACAATGGGGCTCCAATAATTACATTATTGTGTGGACACCGACACAACCATGAAATTCGGGAAGATCGCGAGATACCTTTAGTAATCATTCATGAATTATTGGGGATATTTCAACATCTTTAAATAGTTCTATTTTTGATCGTATCACTTTCCCGTAGTTAAATGGAGTGAAAGAGCATGGTAATAAATGGTCTAAGAGAAGCACGTGCATGTATAACAAACTCTCGTAAATAAACTTCGTAGTAATAACCATTTTCAAATTATCAATTGAATAAATAAGAGAATTTACAAATTCATTTAAAGGTCAAAGAAATCTAGAAAATAAATCAATTCATGTCATAATCGTCAACCTGTGTTTTATTTTCCTGTATGTTACAATTATATAAATTAATTTACATCATCGTCAACCTGTGTTTTATTTCCCTGTGTCTTACAATTTCAGCGTGTCTATCATTAAATAAACAAAACAAATCCTTAAATTGGTGCTTTCTTGTATTAATCCATTATTAGTGTACGTTAATTAACACATTACCAATAGCAAAGTACCTTGAGAGTAATCACGGTAGTTAAATTAAACGTCACGACGTGTAAGTACTAAATACGATCACAAATCACGAGCCAAAAATAATTAAAACATTATATAATAAATCACGAGCCAAAAATAACTAAAACATTATATAATAAATCACGAGCCAAAATAATCAAGAAATTATATAATAATTTCACGATAAAAACGACGAATAATAAAATAAATATAATAAAATAATATCGGAGCGTTACAGCATTGAAAATTTGAACGTCCATATATCTGCACATACGCATATCATTAGATCCGTAGCTTTTTTCACATATCAGCATATACCCATATTATTCGGTCCGCAGCTTTCCGTTTGATTTCTTTCAAAAATTTCCACATTCAACTTTTGGAAATTTCAGATTTTAACATTGAAAATTCGAACGTCCACATATCAGCATCTACCCACATTATTCGGTCCGCTAAACGATATCTCATTACCCACGCATTGTGCCCTCTGGCAACTCGCAACAGAATCCAGGTGGACACGCACAATGATACGTTTCCAGCCGTGGCCTATGGCATTATACGTTATTAACCAGGTAATTTGAGAATGAGGTGTAAGTTATCCGCCGTTGTGTGTAGGAAACCGCCGCAAAGAGGCCCGGCTATTCATGGGGTCCTGTCGGCCAGGACGTGTTTATACTCCATACGCTTACAGTCACTGTTATTGTCGAAATGTAACAATTAGGCAGGGGGACGTGCTCGATTTGCCCTCTCTGCAGAATCTTATCTGGGATCAGGCTCTCCCTTGGACGACAATGAGTGCTGGGTTTGCGAGGTAATTGTCAGGGACGCGTGTAATCGAATATAAAATCGGACTCCCACCAGTTGATACGTCTCAATCTCTCAATAATACAACAACGTACAACACTCAACAGAAACTTTTTTCAGATACACAATAAGTACCAATATTTCAATTGTACATTGCATCAAGGTAATTAGCAAGGTTATACGATTTAAACAGTAACATAACAAACAGACGAGTGAAGCCCACCCACCCCACTCTCCAACATCGAGAGCTAGCCCTCCTCGTTATTCCAAAAGAATTCTTCAGTTGTTTCCACGGACATTTTGTGCTGAGTGTCATGCTCACATAAATCTAGTACAAGAAATTAGGTTACAATAACAATGTTATATAGCAATGTCAATGTGTTTGTACTAGATTTATGTGAGCATGACTGTAGGTCATAGAGTGAATATCAATATTTAGCAAGGCAAAGCTGTGTATGCAATTTAATTGTTAATTGCTAATTAACAAACAATTACTTGCAATTTACTGCATTTCCTTATTCTGTTTAGATTAGATAATAAAAATCATAAACGGTGAAGAGTTAACAATTCGCAGAGCAGAAACACAACATATTTCGAAGGGGTGTGCCAACAGATGTAGTGCCCCGGAGCTCCACAGCTCTATTATAAACGGATTTCATTAAGAGACATTAGTGTGTATTGTTATGGGCATCAGCATTATAAAGCTAACTGTGATATTAAAAAAAAAACAAAAAATATATGTCCCCTAGAATATCCACCAGACATCATGCAGCATCCGAAAAAGTATGGTCTGCTGCATCTTAGTAGTAGTAGATCAATCTTTATTAGGCTATCGACCTAACCGGTCTTTCCGACGTTCTGCATCTTATTATACAAGGGAAGATAATGCGAAAGAGGAGTGTAGGAAGAAGGACAATCTCATGGTTAAAAAACTTAAGAACATGGTATGGTAAAACAACTGCCCAACTGTTTCGAGCAGCAGCTCATAAAGTGAAGATTGTCAATTTGTCATCATTGTCAATGATCGAATCGGTCAAGGTACTTAAGTAGTTATACTAGGACAGTTCCACTCCACCCCCGTTTTCGATTAATTTAATCCGCGGTTTAATCTAACTTTTGATTCGCGTAAGTAGAGCAATTTGGGAGTAATTAAAGCATTAAAGTGGCGGATTAAATTAATCGAAAACTTCGCGGGGGGTGGAGTGGAACTGTCTTAGTATAACTACTTACTTACAGAAGAAGAAGAATATCCATACTAATAATAATAATCCCTACTACTCCATCGGAAAGTACATGAATGCAAGCAATGGCTAAGCTGCGAAAAGACTAGGCCAAAAAATCCATCAATCATTATCATTGTCGTAATCTTAATTACTGAGATTTTCGATATCATGAGATATTTCATTGAATTCTCATAAGTTTTCATAAAATTTCCTTCATCAGGTCCTTCATAGCAATTTTCTAGCTTTCACGAACTGATATTGATTATTCAGATAGCCTACTCTATTGAATATTTAGAACTTTATTGCATTGAAATGTTCAGAAATGTTCTAAAATATTCAGAGTTTTTGTGAATAATGGAAAACTTTATAACTATGATTAGATTAGTATTTTGCACATTACTATTTCTTTCTGTGAAGATTAAAGTTAAATAAAAGCTTGTAGTCATCGAAGCTCCGAATAAAGAAGTCACCTCCCTTCTCTTTTTAAGCTTTAGGGCTTATTGAGTCTTCTAATAGAATGTTCAGAGATTTGTTACATTCAAGTATTGAAGAATCATCTAAAATATTCAGAATTTGTGTGGATAATGGGATAATATTTCAGTAAATGCTCATGAGTTTTCATAAAATTTGTAACATATTTGTGGTACCTACTCAGCATTTTACAGATTTCTGATTAGTGTTTAACAAAAGATTTGAATCTTTCAGAATTGGTTTTCGTTAGATTTCATTATCCACACAAATTCTGAATATTTTAGATGATTCTTCAATACTTGAATGCAAGAAAATTGTTTTACGAACTGATATGGATTAATCAGATAGCCTGTTCCTGTTCTATTGAATGTTTAGAAATGTATTGCAAGGAAATGTTCAGAAATGTTCTAAAATATTCAGAATTTTTGTGAATAATGGGTGGAATAATTATAACTATTTTTAGATTAGTATTTTGCACTTTATTTCTATCTGTAATGATTTAAGTTAAATAAAAGCTTGTAGTCATCGAAGCTCCGAATAAAGAAGCCACCTCCCTTCTCTTTTTAAGCTTTAGGGCTTATTGAGTCTTCTGATAGAATGGTCAGAGATTTGTTGCATTCAAGTATTGAAGAATCATGTTAAATATTCAGAATTTGTGTGGATAATGGGATAATATTTCAGTAAATTCTCATGAGTTTTCATAAAATTTGTAACATATTTGTGGTACCTACTCAGCATTTTACAGACTTCTGATTAGTGTTTAACAAAAGATTTGAATCTTTCAGAATTGGTTTTCGTTAGATTTCGTTATCCACACAAATTCTGAATATTTTAGATGATTCTTCAATAGTTGATTGCATGAAAATTGTGCAGATTTTTATTCTCAGGATTTTTTTTTTAGATTTTCGCAATTTTTACCGTACAATTCGTAGTATTAAACGAAAACTCATGAGGATTACTGAAATATCTCATTTTTCACACAATTTGTAGATATTTTAGATGATTGTTCTCCTCTATAAAAGAGTTTTCTGGTATTTATCGAAGACATTCAATAATGTTCAGGCACATTTAGAATTAATATTCTCATATTTTTATGGAATTTGAAAAATTCTGCTATTTTACAAAATTTTCGCTTATGATATAATTGTGGATGGCATGTCTTCCTAGTTCTGAAATGGTATCAAGTTTTGTGACATACTTGAAGATTACCTAGGATTCATTTTATATTTGATGCAATTTTCTGGTGAATTAAAGAATTGTCTAGTTAAGATATTGATAGAATTGTGCGAGAATAATCTGATTCGTTCACAGATTCTGAGCTATTTTGCGACTTAAATCGTCCAGAATGTTTAACTTGTTTTGGTATCTTCTAGTATAGTGAAGAAATATCTAGTTTTCATAAAAATATGGACGATTTATATCGACATTTTAGAAATTCTTTGCTAAAAATCACAATTTTTGATCCTCATAAGGTTTTTAGAGACAATATTAGATTTATATGTCATTGTTGTATTAAATATTCCAGAAATTATAAAATTGTTAAGGTATTTTCGAGTATAATATGGAGATGTCTAGTTTTCATAAAAATATGGGGGATTTTCATGAATCTTTGAGAATTTCCACGCAAAATAATCCAATTTTTAAATCCTCAGTAATCTTAATAAAAAAATATAATAATATCTTCATATTATCCTAAAATGTTTTTAAAATTTTAATAAACATACAAAAATTACTTGTAGTTATTCTACCACTTGCTGTACTATCAATACTAACTGATTATGAGAAAATAAAATAACATTTGAAGATTGTCTAGGATTCATTTTTCATTTGATGCAATTTTCTGGCGAATTATAGAATTGTCTAGTTTAGATATTAATAGAATTGTGCGTGAATGATCTGATTCATTCACAGTTTCTGTGCTATTTTGATAATGAAATCCTGTAGATTGCTTTAAATTGTTTTGGTATCTTCTAGTATAGTGCAGAAATATCTAGTTTTCATTAAAATATGTACTATTTATATTAATATTTTAGAAATTCTTCACAAAAAATACAATTTTTGAATCCTCATAAGTAATAACCTTATAGACATAATTAGATTTATATGTCATTGTTATATAAAATCTACCAGAAGTTATAAAATTAAGGTATTTTCTGGTATAATATGGAGCTGTCTAGTTTTATTAAAAATATGGAGGATTTCCATGAATGTTTCTAATAATTTCTATGCATAATAATCACAATTTTCTCAGTAATGCTGAAATCCTCAGTAATGCTGAATAATATCTTCATATTATCCTCAAATATTAAAATTTTTTTTTAAAAAAACATACAAAAATGTATATACTATATATATAGTATACATGTAGTTATTCTATCACTTGCTGCACTATCAATACTAACTGATTAAGAGAAAATAATGTAAACATTTAAAGATTGTATAGGATTCATTTTACATGTGATGCAATTTGCTAGTGAATTATATAATTGTCTAGTTAAGATATTGATAGAATTATGCGAGAATGATCTAATTCGTTTACAGATTTTATACTATATGGCGACTTAAATTTGTTGAAATGTTTTAAATTGTTTTAGTATGTTCTAGTATAGTACAGAAATATCTACTTTTCATAAAAATATGGACGATTTATATCGACATTTTAGAAATTCTTTGCTAAAAATCACAATTTTTGATCCTCATAAGGTTTTTAGAGACATTATTAGATTTATATGTCATTGTTGTATTAAATCTTCCAGAATTTATAAAATGGTGATTCCTCTGTAATTTTCGCATATCCTTTTATCCCCTTTCTTATGTGTTGGTAAAATTATTCTTTTATTCCATTCTCTTGGTGTTTCCCCGCTGCTTATTAAGTCATTTATTAGTTTCGTTATTTGTGTTATTCCTTCTTTTTCTATGTGTTTCATCATCTCCTGGGTTATATCGTCTGTTCCTAGTGTTTTCCCATATTTTAAATTTTTTATTGCTTTATGTACTTCTTCTTTTTTAATTTGTTCAATTTTTTTCTCTTGCCTTTCTTGCGACTTTTCCTCCCATTCTTGTGTTACGTTGTCTTCTTCATCCTTAATTCTTTGAAATTTTGTCTCCATCTTTTTATTATCTTGTATTCATTCGTGGCAATTGTTCCATTTGGTAGAATTATTCCTTTATTCCATTCTCCTGGTGTTTCCCCGCTGCTTATTATGTCATTTATTAGTTTTGTTAGTTGTGTTATTCCCTCTTCTCTCATGTGTTCCATCATCTCCGGGGTTATATCGTCTGTTCCTGGTGCTTTCCCGATTTTTAGTTTTTTATTGCTTCTTGTACTTTTTTAATTTGTTCAATTTTTTTCTCTTGCTTTTCTTGCAACCTTTCCTGCCATTCTTGTGTTACTTTGTCTTCTTCATCCTTAATTCTTTGAAATTTTTTTCTCTTGCCTTTCTTGCGACTTTTCCTCCCATTCTTGTGTAACGTGGCCTTCTTCATCCTTAATTCTTTGAAATATTGTCTTCATCTTTTTATTATCTTGTCTTCATTCGTGGCAATTGTTTCATTTGGTAGAATTATTACTTTATTCCATTCTTCTGGCGTTTCCCCGCTGCTTATTAAGTCATTTATTAATTTCGTTAGTTGTGCTATTCCCGCTTTTTCCATATGTTTCATCATCTCCTGGGTTATATCGTCTGTTCCTGGTGTTTTCCCATATTTTAATTTTTTTATTGCTTTATGTACTTCTTCTTTTTTAATTTGTTCAATTTTTTTCTCTTGCCTTTCTTGCGACTTTTCCTCCCATTCTTGTCTTACGTTGTCTTCTTCATTCTTAATTCTTTGAAATATTGTCTCCATCTTTCCATTATCTTGTCTTCATTCGTGGTAATTGTTCCATTTTTATCTTTTATGTTCATCGTGTTGTGTCCTTTTTTTGTTTTAGTTGCTTTTGCATAATACTGTATGAAAAATCAACAATGTATTCATGTATATCTATATATAACAAAATCCATATAAAGGCAAATCAAAATATCAATGCTTTTAAAGATCAACACAGAGCTTTTATCATTGAAAAGTGTCTCTACTCATACTCTGAGTTTGAATGTATGTAACAAAGTATCAATTTTTTAAGTGTTATAATTTTGTATTATGTTTTTCTACATGTATATTTTTATTTTATATTGTACCTGACTTGTCTAATCAACAATGTAAGTTGCTTGTTAAGGATGAATAAACTGAAGTGAACTGAACTTTAGGGTTCCGTAGAATAGTTTTTGGTTCTGCCCAAAATTCTTATTCATTTTTTCGCCAAATTTCGTACATGATTTTTGTTTTGCTTCTTTTATTATTGAATTCGTTTTGTTTCTCTTTTCTTTGTATTTTTCATAATATTCTATTTTGTTTGTACGTATCTCTTTTTTGTCTTTTATCTCCTTTTTGACTTCCTCTGTCCATCAGTTTCTCTTTTCTTTGTATTTTTCATAATATTCTATTTTATTTGTTTCTAAGTATCTCTTTTTTGTATTTTATCTCCTTTTTGACTTCCTCTGTCCACCAGTTTCTCTTTTCTTTGTATTTTCATAATATTCTATTTTGTTTGCTTATAGGTATCTCTTTTTTGTCTTTTATCTCTTTTTTGACTTCTTCTGTCTACCAGTTTGTCTTTTTCATTTCCTTGTTTCCAATTTTTGCTGGCCTGCATGTCTCCTTTGCTGCTTCTAGTATATTTCTTTTGAATGTTTTGCATTTTTCTTCTATGTTTAGCTTCATTTGGCTGCCTCTGAATTTATTTTGTAGTATTTTTTTGTATTTATCTTGTAGTTGTGTTTATCTTAATCTGCAGGCTTTTATCTTTTCTTTAACCTTCACCCTCCTCTTGTCTGTTTTTTTTTGTGTTTTCTTCCAACTCATGTCCATTTTATGCAGGCTTTTATCTTTTCTTTAACCTTTATCCTGCTCTTGTCTGTTATTTGTGTTTTCTTCCAACTCATGTCTATTTTTAGTTGATGGTGGTCACTTCCTATTTTAGCCTTGTAACTCTTACATTTATTATTTTGTTTGTTTCTATTAATTAGGTGGTAGTCTATTATCGATATTTCGTTTCTGCTTGGCTGTTTTCTTGTGTGCTTGTGTATGTTTTTGTGCTTGAATTTGATATTTGTTATTTTCAATGTATGTATTATTCTTTCCCCATTGTTGTTTGTAATTTTTTCTCCTTCTATTCTCATTATCCCTTCTATTCTGTTATTTTGGCATCCTGCTCTACGGTTTCACGTCCGAGGTTTACTGGTTTAGGGTATAAATGTACTCGTATTTTTGGATTAAGTACGTATGATGTTATCGCTGTTGAGTTACATTTATGCTGGGTGGTGTGGTGTATGAAAATTGTGTATTGATCATATTGACGCTTATTGAACCGAACACACAATAAATGTGAGAAAAATGGCCCCTTAAATACTGGCATTACACTGGCAATCGAATACCAGTGATTATCCCAAACTTTTCACATGACGATTAAACCTTACAAACATTCGGGTGCGGACAAGTCCGGCCCAATTACTCTGGCAGTTAATGATTTTCGGCGTCCGCACACCAACACAGGCACACACCTACGAGGATTTTATTGTCCCAGCAGTTGTTTAAGTAGCCCCATTGCACAATAGCCCCGGCAATTTAATAAATAGTTTCTCATTTGCGAAAACACGTGGGGCGCATGTATCAGATTACCGGGTCGGAGGCGGGCTGCGGGGACCGTGGGACACACGGGTGTGATCCCCGTGGCCCCCTCAAGCAGCCACCGCTCGCCCCCTGCCCGAAGGGGGCCCCGGCTTCCTCTATTTACCCCACCGAATTATGCCATCATAATAGCCGATCGGGGCTCGGATCTCATTATTGTCCTCCTAATGGATTTAATTGATACATTTCTATTAGTGGGGCCGAGAGGGGGCCCCCACGACTTCACTCCTGTCGTCCTGTGTTCTTTATTGTGTGCAGCAGCGGCAGCAGTAGCTTTTGATCGCATCAATTACGCGATGGGAGTGGATGCCGGTGACGTGCGTCTGAACGCGCAGAAGAGGAGGCCCAATTACCATAATGGACCCCATCACGGCTTCATCCGCCGACGGGGTAAATTACGGCCGCCCCCAGGTGCGGCTGGCGCTGTTTGTCGCCGAAGAGGTAAACAGTCCCCCGAGTGAGGTGGCGACATTAAAAGCACCCCCGCCGAGGAGGCGAATGTGCGAATATAAATATAACGACGTCGCCGGCGGTGTATGGGAAATGCCGAGGACAATTGAGCTGCAATGAACTGTAAGCCGTCGAAATTGGACGAGTTTCTACCCCCTCGCATATTATACTATTTAGTAAAAGGTTTTCAGCTTACGCGCGCGACGTTGTTGTGATTCTCCATGTTTGTATCATTAGGCGGGCCTCTTCGTTATTGCTGCTGCTGCAGCAAGATCGTTGCGTTATTATCATCTGATTTCCCATAATTTATTTCCGAGTGCATGCATGTATCTTCTAATCTCCTCTGAGCCCCGCGCCCTCTCGGTCCATTACCTCTTCGGCAGGCGCACGCTCGAACGCCCCCGTCGGCTCCGCTCCGTCAAAGATACCACCCCCGTCCCACCCTCTTCAGGAGGACGTCTCTCACCTCCGGGTCGCAGACTTACGAAATAAAGTGGATTGCTTTGTAGGGCTCCTCCGCCGCGGAGGATCAGCAGGATCTTCGAGTGCACGAAGGGGCGAAGGTGTAAATTGGGGAGGGCGCATTGTTCGTCGCCATCCGAAGCCAGATTTGCGCGTTCGTCCGAAAATTGGGCAAAGGTGCCGATGGGCTCTTCTTTACGGAATGTTTAGGCAAACAAATATCTTCAATGGCGATATTTTTAAAGGAGGACGCTTCAGAAGTCATGTTGAACCTCCAAACCTCCAAACTCCTCCAAAAAGTAGGCACGATATGAAAATATATGTGCAGAATTTATTTCTGCGTCAATCCATCGCTGGAAAATGTTGATGAGATATTTAGAAATGTGTAGACCTACCGACTCAATGAAAACAGTTTATAAAGTGGCAGGGGTGATTTTTTGTCTGCAATTTTTTGTACTGATAACATTTTTTAATTGTTCCATTATTAATTTAGACAAAGAAAAAAGGCAATGGTTGTATAGATTAGGACGAAGAATATATATTTTTGTACAGTGGAGTTACAGAAAATACCCAAGCACAGGCAGGGGTTGGTTGTATCCTGGCAAAAGACTACAAAAATCAGTTAAGAGAAGCCTAATTTATTTCAGAAAAAAATCGTAGTAGTAGAAATGGAACAGAATAGGAATGAGAAATACCGAATAATTGTAGCATATGGTCCTAACGAAGACGAAAAAGTTGAAGCAAAACAGGACTTCTGGGAACAAATGCAAAATACATATGAAGAATCAGATATAGTCAGTTTCATTGTAGGGGATTTAAATCGACGGGTCGGCAACATGGCAGGAAAAAATATTTGCAAACTCACACAAGAGAAGATTTAGATGCATACAGAGTACACAGGAAAAAAGCTAATGAAACGGCAACTCAAGCAAAGAAAAACAGTTGAGAGGATTTAGGAAGAAAAATAGAAGAAAGCAAAGGTGCGAATCAAAAGCTGTTTTTCCGAATAATTAAAAGTTTTAGGAAAGAAAACGCTACAACAACTCCTGACCAAAGAAGGAGAAGTCTTAATGAACGATGGAGATATTGTCAACAGATGGAGGGAACATTTCCAAGAATTACTAGTGGACAAAGTTGAGGAAACATGTAAACACGAAGACCCTATGCGACTCAAAACTATATACAAGGAAACCGAAGATACATTAACAGAACAAGAAGTGGCCATCGAACGAATAAAACTAGGAAAAGCCACAGGAGAGGACCAATAGTGCAATTGTGCAATAGTGAGGACAGAAGCAAGTGGCGCAGGTTTATTGCAGAAGCCACAAAAACCTAAATTAAAGAACTATCCTTCGACACCCTCAGGATATAAGAGGACCAGATTATATATGTATTAATTTAGTTAATTGACTAACATTCTTAATTATAAAAGAATACCTCTGCAGGTGTAATTTAAGCTTGTGTTGGCAAGATGGTCAGCAAAAGCAGAAGCAGTATTAGCTATAAAACTTGGTTTCACCCATATAAAAATATATAATACTTCAAAATAGTTTTAAAAAAAGCAGGGGTTTCGCCCATTTAAAAATATATGTAATACTTCAAAATTGGGTTTAAACTAAGCAGGGCTAAATTCTAAGACATGCAATAAATATTAAAAAAAAAAAGTTTATCAATCCTTTTGTAACATCTATACTGGGACAGACTGTATATATGTAATATAAAGTGAGCAAGTATATAAATTAAATTTTGAATAAAAATATTTATATTGTTTTATTGAATGCGATTTCTGCTCATGATTGAAACTTCGACACAACTAAATTACCACACAGAATGTAATGATTATAATACAGACTATTGAGGCAGAGGTAAAATTAGATATTAACAAATTTTCTATCAATTACCATAAAATTTGGACAAATTACTTGAAAAGTGTAAGTGGAAATAACAAAGTTGTTTTATTTAATTAATTACGATATTCCACAAAGTAACGACTACCAGTATAACAGTTTATAGATAAAAGATAATTGCTGAAAATGTACAGAATATTATTAAAATTTCCATAAATTACCCATAAAATTTTGATAAAACATGGTACAATTTTCAATGTATATCTATAAGGGAATTTCTATAAAATATCATAAAACAATCTATAGGAGATTGATCAAATTTCTATAAAATATCATAAAACTTCCATAAAACAAAAGTAAATTAAAGCAAAAGCAAAAGCTACAGAAAATTTATAGGATATTAATAATAATAATATAATAATAAAGAATATTTATTAGCAAAAAACGCTACATAATATACAAAATTTCAACAAATTACATTAACAAAATTTCCCTAAAATACTGTAAAATTTCGACAAAATATGACATATTTTGAATATTGTTTCAATTTTTCATAAATTTTCAGAACTATTCATACAATATTCAATGAAACCTTAGAAAATATCTAACAATGGCTGAAATTTTCTAGAAAGTTAACAAATTTCCATTAAGTATCATAAAATTTTGATAAACAATACACAATATTACTGGAAATCTATAGGTAATTAATAAAATGTCTATGAATTACCACAACAATTCAGTAAGAGAAAGGCCAATTACTGAAAAGATCATTCTATTTTAATAAAATATCAGTAATGTCAATTACTGAAATATATATAAAATATCAGAAGTTTTCCATGAAATGCCAGGAAATTTAGATAAATTATAACGGAATTGATGAAGATATATAGAAAATTGATCAAATTTCCAAATAAAAGGTAATTAATTAAATTGTATGAGAACGTGGTTACTTCTTGGTGAATTATTTTGATTAGGTTAATAAAGAAAACACTTGGTAAAGTTTCACAAGTTTTCGATAAATTAAATTCTATAAAACTTGTGAAACTTTACCAAGTGTTTTATTTATTAACCTAAAAGGTAATTGCTGAAAATGTATACAAAATTAGAAAATAGTCCATAAAATACCCATAAAATTTAGATAAACAAAATACATTTTCACTAGAAATCTATTGGAAAATGATAAAATGTTTATAAAATACTACAAAATTTCTGTAAGAGAAAAACCAATTACTGAAACAATCATTCAATTTTAATAAAATACCAGAAGATTAAAATACGATAACATTTAGATAAACAAAACACAATTTTGCTGGAAATATATAGGAAATTGATAAAATGTCTATAATATACCACAACATTCAATAAGAGAAAAGCCAATTACTGAAAAAATCATTCAATTTCAATAAAATACTTGGGTAAATTTGGAAAATTTTGATAAATTATAATGCAATTGATGAAGATTTATAGAATATTTATCAAATTTCTGTAAACTAACATAAAATTTTGATAAAACAAAACACAATTTGTGGTAAATCTATGGGAGAGTGATAAAATTTCTATAAAATACCATAAATCTTCTAGAAAACAAATTCAAATGCAAAAATAAAAAAAAATTGATAGGATATTAACAAAAATTCCATAAAATACTGTAAAACTTTGGCAAAACATATCACATTGTGAATCTTTTTCAATTTTGCATAATTTTTCACAACAAATTAAAGCAAAAGCAAAAACAAAAGAAAATTGCTGCATATTTTGAATCTTTTCAGTTTTCAAATTTTCAGAACTATTCATACAATCTTCTATGAAACCTTAGAAAATGTCTAACAATTGCTGAAATTTACCATATATACCATAAATCTTCAAGACACCAAATGCAAATTAGAGCATATTAAAGCAATAGCAAAAACAAAAGAAAATTGATAGGATATTAACAAAATTTCTCTAAAATATTGTAAAATTTTGGCAAAACATGTCACATTTTGCAACAAGGTTCCATTTTAAATAAATTTTCAGAACTATTCGTTCCATCTTTAAAACTACAAAAATGACTAGCAATTGCTGAAATTTTCCAGATAGTTAACTAATTTCCATTAAATACCTTACACTTTTGATAAACTAAACACAATTTTACTGGAAATCTATAGGAAATTGATAAAATGTCGATGAATACCACAACATTTCAGTAAGAGAAAAGTGTATTACTGAAAAAAATCATTCAATTTTAATAAAATATCGGAAGTTTTCCATGAAATGCTAAGAAATTTTGATAAATTGTAATGCAATTGATGAAGGTTTATAGAATATTTATCAAATTTTTATAAACTACCATCAAAGTTTGATAAAATTAAATACAATTTACGGAATATCTTTGGGAGAGTGATAAAATTTCTACAAAATATCATAAATCTTCAAGACAACAAATGCAAATTAGAGGAAATTAAAGCAAAAGCAAAATCAAAAGAAAATTGATAGGATATTAACAAAATTTCCCTAAAATATTGTAAAATTTTCGCAATACACGTCACATTTTGTATCTAGGTTCCATTTTTCATAAATTTTCAGAACTATACATACAATGTTCTATGAAACTTTAGAAAAATGTCTAACAATTGCTGATTTTTAATAGAAAGTTAACTAATTTCCATTAAATACCTTAAAAGTTTGATAAATAAAACACAATTTTACTGGAAATTTATAGGAAATTGATAAAATATCGATGAAATACCATAACATTTCAGTAAGAGAAAAGCCAATTACTGAAAAAATCATTCAATTTTAATAAAATATCAGAAGTTTTTCTTGAAATGCCATAAAATTTTGATAAAATTAAACACAATTTGCGGAATATCTTTGGAAGAGTGATAAAGTTTCTACAAAATACCATAAATCTTCAAGACAATAAATGCAAATTAGAACAACTTAAAGCAAAACCAAAACCAAATAAAAATTGATAGGATATTAACAAAATTTCCCTAAAATATTGTAAAATTTTGGCAAAACATGCCACATTTTGAATCTAGGCTCGATTTTCCACAAATTAAGTGATACTGATTTACATGATAATGATTATTGATACAAATTTTCAGAACTATTCATACAATCTTCTATAAAACTTTAGAATATGTCTAATAATTGCTGAAATTTTCTAGAAAGTTAACAATTTCAAATACCATAAAATTTTGATAAATAAAACACAATTTTACTGGAAATCTATAGGAAATTGATAAAATGTCGATGAAATACCACAACATTTCAGTAAGAGAAAAGCCAATTACTGAAAAGATCATTCAATTTTAATAAAATATCGGAAGTTTTCCATGAAATGCTAAGAAATTTTGATAAATTATAATGCAATTGATGAAGATTTATAGAAAATTGATCAAATTTCCAAATAAATGGTAATTAATTAAATTGTATGAGAACGTGGTTACTTCTTGGTGAATTATTTTGATTAGGTTAATAAAGAAAACACTTGGCAAAGTTTCACAAGTTTCGATAAATTAAATTCTATAAAACTTGTGAAACTTTACCAAGTGTTTTATTTATTAACCTAAAAGATAATTGCTAAAAATGTATACAAAATTAGAAAAAAATCCATAAAATACCCATAAAATTTAGATAAACAAAATACATTTTCACCAGAAATCTATTGGAAATTGATAAAATGTTTATAAAATACTACAAAATTTCTGTAAGAGAAAAACCAATACCGAAACAACCATTTAATTTTAATAAAATACCAGAAGATTAAAATACGATAACATTTAGATAAACAAAACACAATTTTGCTGGAAATTTATAGGAAATTGATAAAATGTCTATAAAATAATACTACATTCAATAAGAGAAAAGCCAATTACTGACAAAATCATTCAATTATAATAAAATACTTTGGTAAAATTTGGATAAATTTGATAAATTATAATGCAATTGATGAAGATTTATAGAATATTGTTGAAATGTCTATAAACTACCATAAAATTTTGATAAAATAACACACAATTTGCTTAAAATCTATAGGAGATTGAACAAATTTCTATGAAATAAGATCAAATTTCTATAAACTACCATAAAATTTTGATAAAACAAAACACAATTTGCGGAAAATCTATGAGAGAGTGATACAATTTCAATAAAATACCATAAATCTCCAAGAAAACAAATTCAAATGCAAAAATAAAAGAAAATTGATAGGATATTAACAAAATTTCGTTAAAATACTGCAAAACTTTGGCAAAACATGTCACATTGTGAATCTTTTTCAATTTT
Source organism: Othius punctulatus (assembly GCA_951805005.1). Classification (NCBI taxonomy): domain Eukaryota; kingdom Metazoa; phylum Arthropoda; class Insecta; order Coleoptera; family Staphylinidae; genus Othius; species Othius punctulatus. Next base: position 3,904,978 of record OX638139.1, on the reverse strand, counting down.
CCATAAATTTTCACAACAAATTTAATCTAAAGCAAAAACAAAAGAAAATTGCTAGGATATTAACAAAATTTCCCAAAAATATTGTAAAATTTTTGCAAAACATGTCACATTTTGTATCTAGGTTCCATTTTTCATAAATTTTCAGAACTATTCATACAATGTTCTATGAAACTTTAGAAAATGTCTAACAATTGCTGACTTTTAATAGAAAGTTAACTAATTTCCATTAAATACCTTAAAAGTGTGATAAATAAAACACAATTTTACTGGAAATTTATAGGAAATTGATCAAATGTCTATAAAATACCATAATATTTCAGTACGAGAAAAGCCAATTACTGAAAAGATCATTCAATTTTAATAAAATATCAGAAGTTTTCCATGAAATACCAGAAAATTTGGATAAATTGTAATGAAATTGATGAAGGTTTATAGAATATGGATCAAATTTCTATAAACTACCATAAAACTGTGATAAAATCAAACACAATTTGCGGAATATCTTTGGGAGAGTGATAAAATTTCTACAAAATACCATAAATCTTCAAAACAATAAATGCAAATTAGAGCAGATTAAAGCAAAAGCAAAATAAAAGAAAATTGATGGAATATTAACAAAATTTCCCTAAAATACTCTAAAATTTTGGCAAAACATGCCACATTTTGAATCTAGGTTCAATTTTCCATAAATTAAGTGATACTGATTTACATGATAATGATTATTGATACAAATTTTCTGAACTATTCATACTCTATGAAACTTTAGAAAATGTCTAACAATTTCTGAAATATTCTAAAAAGTTAACAATTTTAAATGCCATAAAATTTTGATAAATAAAACACAATTTTACTGGAAATCTATAGAAAATTGATAAAATGTTTATTAAATACCACATTTCAGTAAGAGAAAAACCAATTACTGAAAATAAAATTTAATTTTAATAAAATATCAGAAGTTTTTCATGAAATGCCAGAAAATTTGGATAAATTATAACGCAATTGTTGAAGATTTATAGAATATTGATCAAATTTCCATAAACTGCCATAAAATTTTGATAAAATTAAACACAATTTGCCGAATATCTTTGGGAGAGTGATAAAATTTCTACAAAATACCATAAATCTCCAAGACAACAAATGCAAATTAGAGCACATTAAAGCAAAAGCAAAAACAAAAGAAAATTGATAGGATATTATCAAAATTTCCCTAAAATATTGTAAAATATTGGTCACATTTTGTAATTATGTTCCATTTTCCATAAATTTTCTATTCATGCCATCTTTGAAACATAGAAAATGTCTAGCAATTGCTGAAATTTTCTAGATAGTTAACTAATTTCTATTAAATACCATACAATTTTGATAAACCATAATATACCATAAATCTTCAAGACAACAAAAGCAAATTTGAGCATATTAAAGCAAAAGCAAAAACAAACACAAAATTAATGTGATATTAACAAAATGCCCTAAAATAATGTAAAATTTTGGCAACACATTTCACATTTTGTATATAGGTCCCATTTTTCATAAATTTTTAGAACTATTCATGCAATCTTCTATAAAGCTTAGAAAATTTCTAGCAATTACTGAAATTTTCTAGAAAGTTAATAAAAACCCATTAAATACCTTAAAAGTTTGATAAATGAAATACAATTTTACTGGAAATCTGAAGGAAATTGATAAAAAATTCCCTAAATTATTGTAAAATTTTGTCAAAACAAGTCACATTTTGTATCGAGGTTCCATTTTCCATAAATTTTCAGAACGATTCATACAATGTTCTATGAAACTTTAGAATGTGTCTAGCAATTGCTGACATTTTCTAGAAAATAAACTAATTTCCATTAAATACCATACAATTTTGATAAACAAAACACAATTTTACTGGACATCTATAGGACATTGATAAAATGTCTATGAAATACTATAATATTTCAGAAAAAATAGCCAATTACTGAAAAAAATCATTCAATTTTAATAATATACCAGAAGTTTTACTTCAAATACTAGAAAATTTGGATAAATTGTAATGCAATTGATGAAGATTTATAGAATTTTAATCAAATTTTCATAAACTACCATAAATAAACACAATTTGCTGAAAATGGCATTGATCAAATTTTCATAAAACACTATCAAATTTCTACTAAATTTTCAATCTTGATTTAATGTTCAATGTTATTCATATTACACTTTATAAATGTCTAACAATTGCCTAAAATATATATTCTTTATGAAATACCAGAAAATTTTGATAAATTATAACGCAATTGATGAAACATTATAGAAAATAGGTCAAATTTCTATAAACTACCAAAAAATATTGATAAAATAAAACACAATTTGCTGAAAATCTAAGGAGATTTATCAACTTTCTATAAAGTACCATAACACTTCGATACAACAATAACAAATTAAACCAAATCAAATCAAAAGCAAAAACAAAAGAAAATTGATAGTACATCATCAAAATTTCCCTAAAATAGTGTAAAATTTTCGCAAAACATGTCAAAATGCCACAGTTCTTCAGTACGAGAAAAGTAAATTACTAGAATATGATATTGATCAAATTTCGATAAAATATCATCAAATTTCAACAAAATTGATTGATGATTCAATTTTCTATAAAATTTCAGAATGTTCATATGAACTCTTTTTACACTTTAGAAATGTATAACAAGTGCCAAACAAAACATGTACTTTATTTTGGCGGAACATTTAATTGTCGGGTTTTGTTGAATCAAATATTTTTTTACAAACGAAAATTTTTCGTTGTTTTCAATTGTTCGTTTGTTTTCATACATATTATCATCATAAAGTAGTCAGAGTCATAGTAAATCTAAAATTAAAAACAAATGCATTAATAAATATATTTTACTAATAACAGTACATTAAGAAAACAAATTTAGGTAGTATTAATTGAATACTTCACTTTCACTGTATTTCAATGAATATTTCACTAGTACAACAAATGATTACCACGAAGTTATTTAACAAGTCGAGAAGTCTAGAAGTTTGTGTGAAACTTTTGATAATATTGTCGGGTTTTGTTGAATCAAATATTTTTTTTGCAAACGAAAAATGTAATATTTTTATACATATTATCATCATAAAATAGCCAGAATCATAATAAATCTAAAATTAAAAACAAATGCATTATTAAATATATTTTACTAATAATAGTACATTAAGAAAAACAAATTTAGGTAGTATTAATTAAATACTTCACTTTCATTGTATTTCAATGAATACTTCACTAGTATTGTTTTTAATTGAATATCCGACGTCCACATATCAACAACAAATGATTACCAAGAAGTTATTTAACAAGTCTAGAAGTTCGTGCGAAATTTTTAATGATTTTAATACTGTGACTATTAAAAAAATATATGTTTCAAGTCACAGTAAAAAGTTGGTTCTTTCGTAACGCTTCAAAAGAATAGTAAAACTTATTGATAGAATTATTGGAGTATGTGTGGATTCCTGTGACAAATAAAAATTCAGAATATTTTCAAATTCTTTATAACTTCTGTGTAAGATTTGAGAAAAGTGGCTTAAATGGATTGAAAATTGAATATTAATGATCCAATATTTTTAATAGCTTTAGAAATTTCAGGATAATGTTTTGTGATTCTGATTTTTCACAGGAATCCACACAAACTCCAATAATTTATATAATAATAATAATACATAATAATAATATTCAATAGAAATTTTATAAAATTCTGCTCAATTCATGGAAAATCTATCTAAATGTGTTAAAATCTAATTGCTTTGCTGTCATTTCAGTATGGTTTATTCTCACCTAATTATATTTCATTTTGTTCAGGTTTTCTTGTACCCATAACAAAATATTGAACTCAATGATGCTGAACTAAGTTAATTACGTTAGTTTGTGTTTAAGGGTATGCAAATTATAAATTCGGCCCATAAGAATCCGCCCGACGGTTTCCGATTAACCGTATTGAAATTAGTTTGCAATTTGCGACATCCAATAAACCCTATTGTTAAACTTGCGACTGGCATGCTGACAATTTAGGTGGCGAGTGGCAAGAGAGCGATCGACGTGTGTGTGTGCGAGTGTGTGAGTGAGCCACAGCCCCCAGCCACCCGCAGCCCATCCCCACATAGTCAATCATTAAATCCTGGAACAGTTTCCCGTCGTGTGTACTTAATGTATTCAATCATAGCTGGTTATCCCGAATGTGCAGGGCTAATACGAAAAAGAGGAGGATAGCTGCCGGGAGTCTCGGCAGTCTGGGGGGCTGGAGGGTTTCGGCGTCGGGCGGGATAGATAGATGGCGAACTAATAGAGGCAACCGACTAAATTCAAATACAAAGACAAACACGGCAACGAAAAATATAAACCTCGAGATCAATGTAAACGTAATAAGTCGGCCCTAATGCCATTGTGGGGGGATTTCTGCAGGCGATTACCATATGAGCTGTGCGACGGGGGCCCCCGCCCCCCGTGCCCCCGGGCCCCGTACCCTCGGATATATTGGTTTCTGATTCACTTCAGTCGGACAAGATCAACACTCACTTATATTCGGTGTATCTGTGTGTGCATGCGACGATCCCATCCATTCTACAAATCTCGAAAGCAGACTCGGTTATATCCACCAGCAACAAAAATATTCACTGCTTAACAAACCATTTTTTATCACACATTAATTTAAAACACAAATCTTTTACGATTATAATTGCAAAAAAAATATTATTAATCCAATGCAATTGTAGGTATTACAAAAAACGTTGTATGTTACACGTCGTACAAACATAAGAGCTCGGACGGTTAATTGCCTAGCTAAAGCCTCGCCAATTCCGACCTCACTCTTGAAGACTTACTTAGAGGATTTTCGCCATAAATATTTATAATATTATACCATAATTCAAGTACAGAGCCCAAAAGTACAAAGCTCAAAAAGCTCGTAATTTTTTAGGCATTTAGATTCATTTTACGAGGTTGTAGAGGGTTGCCATTTCTTGCATCAATGTCTTCAACGAAATTCTAAAGGTTGAAACTGCTAGTTTCCAAATAACAAATGATATTAAGTATAAAGCTTCTGGTTTTCAGATTTCCAGCAATTGCAAATGAATCATATTTAAAAAGCTGTACAATAACAACAGAAGCAAGGTGAGAATAGGAACAAACGAATCAGAGGAGTTCAAGACCGAAATTGGACTAAAACAAGGTTGCATTACTCTTCGCATCACTCATAGATGAAGCAATATGGACAACCAAAGAAATAGCAGCAATCACGATTATAGGATATAGGAAACTGGAAATGATAAAAATACAAATACTTATGTTCGCAGAGATAATAATAACAGACTCAGATGAAAAACTCCAACGTAACCTTAATATATACGAAGAAGAACTGAAAAGGATAAATTTAGAAATAAACATCAGCAAAACTAAAACAATGGTAATAGCATCAAAAGAAAACAAACACAAAATAGAGCTAGAAGGGAAACAACTAGAACAGGTGAATCAATACAACTACCTAGGAACAATAATAGAAGAAAAGGGAAAGATTGACCAAGTAGAAGAAAGAATAGGAAAAACAGGAAGGATCTACAACACAATAAAAAACACGTTTCTAGAGAAAAAAGAAATTACTAAAGAAATGAAAAACTGAGGTATACAAAAAAATTGTAAAGCCCTCTCTAATATATGGAAGTGAATCGTGAACAATTACGGAATGAAAGAAAAGCAAAATCAACGCAATGCAAATGAGATTCCCTAGGAAGATAGAGAGAATTACCAAAAAGATACAGTAAGGAACACAGAAGTAAGGAAACGGCTCAACATAAAGCCAACAACAACAACAATAGAGGAAAGACAGCTAGGTTGGATAGGACATATACACAGGCTAGAAGAGAATAGAATAATAGAATACATAAAGTAAAAATACAATGCAAAAATAAAGTAGGTAGACCGAGGAAGGGATGGAATGAACAAAAAGCAGCGGAAAGAAGAGGAATAGAATGGAATGAAATAAAAAAATTGGCACAAGACAGGCACCACTGGAAAAGAAGAGTGAAGGAATTAATTAGCGAAGACATGTGATTGTAAAATATATTATAAATGTAATTGAGTAGCCGACACCCGAAAGGGTAAAAGGACGAAGGATAAATAAATAAATATTTCATATAAAACAAGGAGAATAACCTTTTTCACAACACACATTTATTTATACTAAATGTAGATTTCAACTGTAAGGCAGCCATCTTCAGTAGACTTACAAGTAATGAATTCTCTTTGTCTTATTTAAAAACTTTCACAAGCTCCAATACTTAGATTTGAAATATTTCATATTTATAGCTTTTCAAATAACTGCAGCAAAACATAAAAACGATATAGCAAAATTTCGGATTTTGTCGAATATCTCCGCAGTAAGAGGATTTTTCTGGTTTTCTCAGCAGAATATTAGTGACCACTGAATAGCCAAACTTTTTGTAATATAAACGCCTTTGTAACTTTTACGATTTTTTTAAGATCCCCATTCTGTTGATCCTTATCTTGGACACCGTATATTGCTTTTTAATTTCCAATTATTTTAGTAAATAATTCAATAATTTTAATAGAATATTCACGATAACTATAAAAATTTGAATTATTTTTGTCAAAATTTCATTATTTTCTATAATTTTTGCATAATTGCTGCCAAAACTGGAATAATTACTGTCTAAGTTTCAATAGTATGCAAATTGCAATGATTACTGACAAATTTCCAATTATTTCAGTCAATATTTCAATAATTTTATTAGAATATTCATGATTACTATAAAAGTTTCAATTATTATTGTGAAAATTTTAATAATTTTTATCAAAATTTCTATTATTTTCTATAATTTCTGCATCATTGCTGCCAGATCTGGATTGATTTCTGTCTACGTTTTAATAGTATGTAAATTACAATCATGACTGTCTAATTTACAATTACTTCAGCCTATGTTTCAATAATTTCATTAGAATATTCATGATTACTATAAAAGTTTCAATTATTATTGCCAAAATTTCAATAATATTTATCAAAATTTCTATAATTTTCTATAATTTCTGCACCATTGCTACCAGAACTGAAATGATTTCTGTCTAAGTTTAAATAGTATGCAAATTGCAATGGTTATCGTCAAATTTCCAAATATTTCAGTCAATATTTCAATAATTTGATTAGAATATTCATGATTACTATAAAAGTTTCAACTACTATTGAAAAAATTTCAATAATTGTTATCAAAATTTCTATTATTTTCTTTAATTTCTGCATCATTGCTGCCAAAACTGGAATGATTACTGTCTAAGTGTTAAAAGTATCCAACGCGCAATGATTACTAACAAATTTCAAATTATTTCAATAATTCAATTAGAATATTTATGATTACTTCAAATATTTCAATTATTATTGCCAAAATTTCAACTACTTTTGTCAAAATTTCAATTGTTTTCAAAAATTTCTCCAAAATTATAATATTTCCACTAAAACTGGAATGATTACTGTCTAAGTTTTATTAGTATGCAAATTACAATCATAACTGTCAATTTTCTAAGTATTTCAGTCAATATTTCAATAATTTCATTAGAATATTCATGATTTCTATAAAAATTTCATTTATTATTGCCAAAATTTGGAAAAGTTTTGTTAAAATTTCACCATTTTCTATAATATCTGCATCATTGCTGCCAAAACTGGAATGATTTCTGTCTAAATTTCAACACTATGCAAATTTCAATGATTACTGTCAAATTTCCAATTATGTCAGTCAATATTTTAATAATTCCATTAGAATATTCATGATTTCTATAAAAATTTCATTTGTTATTGCCAAAATTTCGATAATTTTTGTTAAAATTTCATTATTTTCTATAATTTCTGCATCATTGCTGCTAAAACAGGAATGATTACTGTCTAAGTTTTAATAGTATGCAACGTGCAATGATTACTAACAAATTTAAAATTATTTCAATAATTCAATTAGCATATTCATGATTACTTTTAAAATATTTCAATTATTATTGCCAAAATTTCAACAACTTTTGTCAAAATTTCAATTGTTTTCAAAAATTTCTCCAAAATTATAATATTTCCACTAAAACTGGAATGATTACTGTCTAAGTTTTATTAGTATGCAAATTACAATCATAACTGTCAATTTTCTAAGTATTTCAGTCAATATTTCAATAATTTCATTAGAATATTCATGATTTCTATAAAAATTTCATTTATTATTGCCAAAATTTGGAAAAGTTTTGTTAAAATTTCACCATTTTCTATAATATCTGCATCATTGCTGCCAAAACTGGAATGATTTCTGTCTAAATTTCAACACTATGCAAATTTCAATGATTACTGTCAAATTTCCAATTATGTCAGTCAATATTTTAATAATTCCATTAGAATATTCATGATTTCTATAAAAATTTCATTTGTTATTGCCAAAATTTCGATAATTTTTGTTAAAATTTCATTATTTTCTATAATTTCTGCATCATTGCTGCTAAAACAGGAATGATTACTGTCTAAGTTTTAATAGTATGCAACGTGCAATGATTACTAACAAATTTAAAATTATTTCAATAATTCAATTAGCATATTCATGATTACTTTTAAAATATTTCAATTATTATTGCCAAAATTTCAACAACTTTTGTCAAAATTTCAATTATTTTCTATAATTTCTCCAAAATTATAATATTGCCACTAAAACTGGAATGATTACTGTCTAAGTTTTATTAGTATGCAAATTACAATCATAACTGTCAATTTTCTAAGTATTTCAGTCAATATTTCAATAATTTCATTAGAATATTCATGATTTCTATAGAAATTTCATTTATTATTGCCAAAATTTGGAAAAGTTTTGTTAAAATTTCACCATTTTCTATAATATCTGCATCATTGCTGCCAAAACTGGAATGATTTCTGTCTAAATTTCAACACTATGCAAATTTCAATGATTACTGTCAAATTTCCAATTATGTCAGTCAATATTTTAATAATTCCATTAGAATATTCATGATTTCTATAAAAATTTCATTTGTTATTGCCAAAATTTCGATAATTTTTGTTAAAATTTCATTATTTTCTATAATTTCTGCATCATTGCTGCTAAAACAGGAATGATTACTGTCTAAGTTTTAATAGTATGCAACGTGCAATGATTACTAACAAATTTAAAATTATTTCAATAATTCAATTAGCATATTCATGATTACTTTTAAAATATTTCAATTATTATTGCCAAAATTTCAACAACTTTTGTCAAAATTTCAATTATTTTCTATAATTTCTCCAAAATTATAATATTGCCCCTAAAACTGGAATGATTACTGTCTAAGTTTTATTAGTATGCAAATTACTATCATAACTGTAAATTTTCTAAGTATTTCATTTTCTAAGTATTATTGTCTATAATTTCTGCATCATTGCTGCCAAAACTGGAATGATCACTGTCTCAGTTTTAATAGTATGCAACGTGCAATGATTACCAAAAAAATTCAAATTATTTCAATAATTCAATTAGAATATTCATGATTACTTTAAATATTTCAATTATTATTGCCAAAAATTCGATAATTTTTGATAAAAATTTCATTATTTTCTCTAAATTCTGCATCATTGCTGCCAAAACTGGAATGATTTCTGTCTAAATTTCAACATTATGCAAATTTCAATGATTACTGTAAAATTTCTAATTATGACAGTCAATATTTTAATCATTTCATTAGAATAGTCATGATTACTATAAAAATTTCAATTATTATTGCCAAAATTTCGATAAATTTTGTTAAAATTTTAATTATTGTCTAAAATTTCTGCATCATTGCTGCCACAACTGAAATGATTACTGTCTCAGTTTTAATAGTATGCAACGTGCAATGATTACTAACAAATTTCAAATTATTTCAATAATTATATTTGAATATTCATGATTACTTTAAATATTTCAATTATTAATGCCAAAATTTCAACAACTTTTGTCAAAATTTCAATTATCTTCCATAATTTCTGCATGAAATCATTACTGTAAACTATTCTACTATAAACTACTACTTACTATAAAAGTTTCAATTATTATTGCCAAAAGTTCAATAATTATTATCAAAATTTCTATTATTTTCTATAATTTCTGCATGATTTAAATATTGTCGCCAAAACTGGAATGATTACTTTCTAAATTTTTATAGTATGCAAATTACAATCATGACTGTCAAATTTTCAATGATTTCAGTCTATATTTCAATAATTTCATTAGACTATTCATGATTACTATAAAAGTTTCAATTATTATTGCCAAAATTTCAATAATTATTATCAAAATTTCTATTATTTTCTATAATTTCTGCATCATTGCTGCCCGAACTGAAATGGTTTATGTCTAAGTTTGAATAGTATGCAAATTGCAATGGTTACTGTCAAATTTAAAATTATTTCAGTCAATATTTCAATAATTTCATTAGAATATTCATGATTACTATAAAAGTTTCAATAATTATTGCCAAAATTTCAATAATTTTTATCAAAATTTCTATTATTTTATATAATTTCGGCATCATTGCTGCCACAACTGATATGATTTCTGTCTAAGTTTTATTAGTATGCAAATTGCAATGGATACTGTCAAATTTCCAATTATTTCAGTCAATATTTTAATAATTTCATTAGAATATTCATGATTATTTTCTGGTTTTCCAAATTTCCACTTCAGTCAATATTTCAATAATTTCATTCATGATTATTTTCTGGTTTTCTCAACAGAATATTACTGACCACTAAATTGCCAAACTTTTTTCTAATTTAACCGCCTTTGTAACTTTTACTAGATCCGAGATTCTCATGCTGTTGATCGTTATCTTGGACATCCTGTATATATTTTTTTTAAATTTATATTCTTTATAATGAAAGCAATTAATAACTTCTTCAATCAAGTAATAGGATTTTGCAATCACTCACGTGTATTTAATGACCAATACATTTTTGATATGATTACTTATTACCGGATTGATATATTCAATATTTATATATGCAGTTCATTACGGAAATTCTATTCACTTAAATTACGAAATATTATAAAACCATTATAAAATGTTGTTGCATTTTATGCATGCATAATGGCAGAGCGGCACATAAATTATATTGATTTCTGTTTCTATATTTTTAATACACTATCATGTTTTTCAAAATTTCAAGTCATGTATTCTCGGTGTAATGTATAAATTGTGTAGAGTAGAGTAGAGTAGAGTACATTTTTATTTACAAAATAAATATTACATTCATGGGTCAGAATAATAAAATAATAATACAGTATCTTATAAGATTCACAATATTACAAAGTATATGCAAGCAAAAACTTAGTCACTATGTATATTAACATGTTAAAATTTTGGTGTATAAATAAAATACAGTTACAATCGAAGTTCGTGTCGAAGTTATCATGCCCAACACGATGGTATTGTAAATGGTAAGAGATAAGAATTGGTTTAGACAAAAAATTAGACAAAATAATCGTCGAGATAAGGCCTATTTTGCAAGGGAAATACAAGTTTCGAAAATTGAATAATTTGGCTGCCAATGACGAAAATCCAAAAAAACTGCATTTTCAATTCCAGTTGTTTTTTCGTAATAACAAAAGTTTTTTAAAGATTCTATTTTTTAAATAAAGGCAGTACTAACATTTAAAATTTGATACCCAAAACATTAATTTTCCTTAAGTAAAACATTGCTTAATTCATTTACGAATAATTTTTTAATCTCAATTAATATATTTAAACAAGAGCTATATTTTTGTTGCTGATAGACCCAAGTCAATCTTGTCCTGACTATATCTATTACAGCTCATTATCGACTATGCATTTACTTTCTTGTGGCAGATTGTAATCAGTAACACAGCGAGTTTTGCACACTTTCACTTCAATCAATTTCACAATTACACCTGCATATTTCACGCTTCAAACTGATTGCATTTTATAATTAGCATGCAGCCTATTAACGTTTGTTTAATAATTTGCGTCAGTTAAATTCGCAGTCACAAATTGGAATGGAATTAACGGAAATTTTGCAGAATTTTAATGAACCGCCGTATAATTACATTTAGTTGGTGGAAAACATTTTAAAAATTAACTAATACTTCATCATACAAAATTGCAATTACAGTAAAAAAAATTTTTGCAAATAAATATTATTTGCATAATAATAAATGCAAATTATGCATAATTTTTCACAATCAATGAAATTACGTTTACGTTATTTTCCACAACATTGATTATATATTTATATATAAATAAAAATGAAATTACGTTTACCTTATTTTCTACAACTTTATTTATATGTATATTTATATATAAATAAAACACAATTAGTGTGAGTTTCACAAAATATTTAATGTTGTACTGCGACAATTGTTTTGTTACAATATTAAATATTTTGTTATTCTATATGTATGTTCTTGTTATTCTAATAACTAAAAACGGAAGGCTATTATCAATTTCAAGGCATTTCGCAATTTTGTATGTTAAAGAATTAATATCAGAAACTATTGGCTTGAAACTGTTGCCTTGTTTATGAATTTTTGGTAAACAAGTTTTGGAATATGAGGATTTGAGTTATAAATATAATTAAGTTTTTTTATGTGTTAAAATTTTACGAAAATTTGTCTTGGGGTCGCTTCTAAAAGGGGATTGATTTCTAGTCTTCCAACTTATTTGTTCGTATTTTATTAGATGTATATTTATCCGTAAGTTTAGTAATTTAAACACTTCGTAAGTTAGAGCTCGTTACGTTGAAAAAATTAAGTGTCCACACCAACAAAGCGCATTGTGCATTATTAATGCGCGCGTTAATAATCGGTGTCTGTCGTGCGCGACAATCACTGTAAATATTTATTCAATATCGATTTGGGTAATCAATCGTTGAAAATCCACATCCGGCTGCAGAATGGTCCTCGTCTGCCATCTGTGGGCAGATGCTGAAGCCCGTTTACGACGGCGTCGCGCCGCTCTGCGAAGCTTTGAGCTTTCAGACGCCCATTACAGATGGAGCTTAATGTGCAAAACCGTGCGTCCACCGCGTGAAGTTCGAACGGTCCGCAAAAGCCGGTAATTTCCCTAAAATCGCCCGTGAATAATTCAGTGCGCCTCTCACTAGGGCGTCGATCATTAATGCATATTTTATCAGCCCGCGCGGCTATTATTCATGCGGCCGTCATTAATACAGCCACTAAGCTGCGACAGTTTTATAATATTAAATTACACCGCCGCAACGGACATCTCCGGTTAATAAATGTAATTTATTTTATAGGTTTTGCCTGTTTCACGTGTGTAATAACATTAAAAGCGACTTTTAATACATTATTCATGGCGTAAGCGTGGTCGGGCGGTATCAGATTTATATGTGTATTGAAAAGTAATCCATTACCGGGCCTGGGTAATGGACGGCCGCGTTGTTGTTGGAATAAAATATTAAAAACGGCTCACGCGGTAATTCTGTTTAGGTTTCCGTTTTAACGGAATGGCCGCATGTTGGTAGGTGGGTGTTCGTGTGGAGTGTTATTGCATTGATACTCACTAATAGATTGTTATGTATATTGTGTGGCGACAATTATTACCCAACCTACACTTTTCGTTGCCACTTCACTTATTTCCAGAAGTGTCACTCATTTGTAATAATAATAATGATAATAATAACAATGATAAAATTCATTCATCAAATCTTCAAAATCTGCAGCACTTCAAATGCTGTAGCTCAGTCATCTCTCACTAAGAAGTTATTGGAAATTTCATGAAATCTTCAAAATTTTGTATCTCACCTACTAAATCTCCCAGATTTTAATGAAAATTTCATCAAACATTCAAAATTTCATGAAAACTTCAAAATTTTGTCTCTTACCTACTAAATCTCTCAGATGAAAACTTGAAAAACTTTTCTCTCAACTACTAAATTTTTCAGGTAGTAACCAAAAATTCATGAAAACTGCAAAAATTAATCTCTCATTAAGATATTAATGGAAATTTCATGAAATCTTGAAAATTTTAATGGATATTTTCATAACTATGTCCATGAACATGAAGTAAATACATCATCTGCAAATGAACCTAGGACCTGTGAGCTACAGGATAAGTGCTTAACGATGGGTAACTGAAAGTGGCAGTGCAATAATTAAATACCTAGGAATTAGTAAATTTTCAGCTGGGTTCGTCGCTTGACGCAGCACATCCAGCATAGGGTCTCCAGCGCCATGTTATATAATTGCATGTCATTTCCTTCAGGTTATGGTTTTTCCAAAACTGCTTCCGGAATTTAAATCCCCGATAGTTGCTTATTATGTACTAAAAAAATTGTTAAAGTATCGTATGAAACGATGTAGTTATTTGTAAGTAAATTCAAAATATTGTATTTTAAGGTATTGAATTTAAATGCCTGATTGCTGCTTATTGCGCACCATAAAAAATGCTAAAGTATCTTATGAAATTATGTAGTTATTCGTAAGTTAACTCAAAATATTGTAATTTGGGTTTTACTTTATTTACATTATTCTCTGAGCGTTGTGAAAATTAGGTAATTAAAATAACTTTTACATTTTTTTTTACAGTTTATGAATATAAGCGCGTAATGTATGAAGTATATATTTAGTTATATTTAAAATGAACTATGAAAAACTTAACCCTTTTACGTTATTCTCTGAGCTTTGTGAAAAATTAGATTATTAAACTAACTTTTACCTTTATTTCACAGTTTATGAATATAAGCAGATAATGCATAAAGTATATATTTAGTTATATTTAAAATGAACTGCGAAAAAAAGGTAAACGTTATTTGAATTAATTATATTACTTAATACCTTAACTTTATAACAGTCACAATTTTCTTATCTTGTAAACAATTTTGCACTTCTTTGTTAAATGAATATTCATTTTCCAAAATTTTTATTTTAAAATTTTAAACTACAATTAATTTCAAATTTTTAACCTTGTGCAACATTTCTTCATAAATAATTTGTACAAAAAAGGGAAAACCGAAAAAAATGTATACCGTTATAATTTTCATTACTCGTCGATAATTTATTAAACTATTCATGCAAATTTAATGCACTCTTTAATATTGTGGCTCTCACCAAATAAATCTCTAGGACATTAGTGAAAATTTCAGGAAATATTCAAAATTATGTTTTACACCTACTATATCTTTAACATATTAATGGATATTTTATGAAATCTTAGCATCATATTTTGTCTCTCACCAACTAAATCTCTAGGACATTAATGAACAGTTCATGAAATATTCAAAATTATGTTTCACACCTACCAAATCTTCAACATATTAAGGGATACTTTATGAAATCTTCAAATTGTTTCTCACCAAGATATTAATGGAATTACATGAAATCTTAAAAAAAATATGTCTGCTTTTCTACTACTATTCAATGAAAGGTTCAATTTTTTATTGAAACTGTGCAAATATGTATTATAAATTTTTAGCAAATATCCAAATCCATCAAACTTTTGATCGAAACAGTTAATTTCATCCAAATTTTTGACTGCTGTTGGCAAACTTTCTCAAATACTAAACTGCAGTTGTAAAATTTGGACCACTTTTCAATTGTAACTATCGAAATTGTCAAGTTTCTAATTGTGAAAACTGTCTATGAATTATATATTAAATTAATATTACTATATTAAAATAAAAAGTACTTTCGAAGTTGTGTCTGTCTGTTCTGTACCTATGTATTTCTGTGTCTTCTGTCTTTGCCCTTTGCATAGTGTTTTTACTTGAAATTGAAAATCTACCAGGTAAAGTAAGCAAGCTACAGCAGTAAAAATCAGACCTGTTTTTAGCCGCAAGAGTCATAAGTTATGACTCATAATAATCATATTTTCAATTTCCATTTTGAGGATCTTAAACATTTTCATCTCCAATTGTCAAAATCCGGTGAATTTTCCAGCTTGACTTCCAAATTTTTTACATTTAATTAATTGTATTGATTTCTTTATAAATCGTTCGTAAAAAAAATGGAAAACAGAAAGAAAATGTATACCGTTAAAATTTTCATAACTCGTCGATAACTTATTAAACTATTCGTGCAAATTTCATGCACTCTTTAATATTGTGTCTCTCACCTATTAAATCTCTAGGACATTAGTGAAAATTTCAGTAAATATTCAAAATTATGTTTCACACCTACTAAATCTTTAATCTTTAAATATTTTATGAAATCTTCAACACGTTTATCTCTCACCAAGATATTAATGGAAATTTAATGAAATCTCCAATATGTTGTCTCCCACCTTCTAAATCTCTCAGATTTTAATGACAATATCATTAAACATTGGAAATTTCATGAAATCTGTAGGATATTAGTGGAAATTTCATGCAATCTTAAAAAAAATGTCTCCCACCTACCAAACCTTTAACATATTAATTGAAATTTTATGACATCTTAAAATTTTTATCTCTCACCAAGATATGAATGGAAAATTCATGAAATCTTCAAAATGTTGTTTCTCACTAAGATATTATTGAAAATCTCATGAAATCTTCAAAATTTTGTTTCTTACCTATTAAATCTCTCAGATTTTAATGAACATATCAGGAAATCTTCAAAATGTTGTCTCTCACCTTCTAAATCTATCAGATATTAATGGAAATTTCATGAAATCTTCAAAAACTTTTCTCTCAACTACCAAATCTTTAAGATAATAATGAAAAGTTCACGAAATAATAATAAAAATATCTTTTACTAAGATATTAATGGAAATTTCATGAAATCTTCAAAATGTTGTCTTTCACCTACTAAATCTTTAACATATTCATGGAAATTTTATGAAATCTTCAATATTTTGTCTCTCAGTTACTAAATTACTGATATTAACGGAAATTTCATGAAATCTTAAATATTTTGTCTTTCACCTACTAAATCTCTCAGATATTAATGTATTAATGAACATTTGATTAAATCTTCGAAATTTTATGAAATCTTCAAAATTTTGTTTCTTGCCTACTAAATCTATCAGATATTAATGGAAATTTCATGAAATCTTCAAAATTTTGTCTCTTGCCTACTAAATATCCCAGATATTAATGGAAATTTGATGAAATCTTCAAAAGCTTGTCTCTTAACTACTAAAGCTTTAAAATAATAATGGAAATTTTATGAAATCTTTATTACCTTACCTCTCACTAACATATTACAAAACTTCGATGTTATTTTAAGCATTGAATTGCAGTATTGTATTGTAGAAATCTATTCAATACGTAATAAATTTAATGATTTGACTTGTGTAAGTCGTATGGCGACAGGTTTGAAAATATTTTCTATTCTATTCTATTCTATTAATGAAAATTTCATGATTTTCAATATTCAAAAACATCTATCTTCAAAATTCTGTCTCTCATCTACTTAATCTCTCAGATATTAATGAAAATTTCATGAAATCTTCTGAATTTCATGGAATCTTCAACATTTTGTGTCTCGTCTACTAAATCTCTCAGATATTAATAGAAATTTGATGAAATAATTAAAAGATTGTCTCTCAACTACTAAATCTTAAAGATAACAATATAAATTTAATAAAATCTTTAAAATTTTATGTCTCACTAACATATTTCAAAACTTCGATGCTATTTCGATACATTGTATTCTAGAAATCTTTTAATATGTAATTCGAAATCTTCGAAATTTCATGAAATCTTCATGAAAAAAATTCTTTTGCTTACTAAATCTCTTAGATGTTATTGGAAATTTGATGAAATCTTCGAAAGGTTGCCTCTCAACTACTAAATCTTTAAGATAATAATGGAAATTTCATAAAATCTTAAAAAAATATCTTTCATTAAGATATTTTAAAACTTCGATGTTATATATATAAACAATCTTTATTAGGCATGTTATTTTAAGCATTGTATTGTAGAAATCTTTTTAATATGTAGTGAATTTATTGATTTGACGTGTGTAAGTCATCTTACGACAGACAAGAAAATATTTTCTATTCTATTCTATTCTACAAAAAGAAAATTCATCGATCTCTAAGATATTAATTGAAATCTTCAAAATGTTGTCTCTCACCTACTAAGTTACTAAGATATTATTGGAAATTTCATGAAATCTTAAAAATTTTGTCTCTCACTTACTAAATCTCTCAGATATAAATGAAAATTTAATTAAAACTTCGAAATTTCATAAAATTTTGAAAATTTCATGAAATTTTGTCTTTTGCCTAGTAAACCTCTTAGATATTATTAGAAATTTGATGAAAATTTCATACCTTCGAAATTTCAGGAAGACTTCAACATTTTGTCTGTTGCCTACTAAATCTCTCAGGTATTAATTATAATTTCTTAAAATCTTCGTTATTTCATGAAATCTTCAAAATTTTGTTTCTTGTCTACTAAATCTATCAAATATTAATGGAAATTGGATGAAATCTTTAAAATCTTGTCTCTCAACTACTAAATCTTTAAGATTGTAATGAAAATTTTATAAAATCTTTAAAATTTTGTCTCTCAGTAAGATATTTCAAAACTTCGATGTTATTTTAAACATTATTTGTAGTATTGTATTGTAGACATCTTTATAATATGTACATATTATATTGATTTGACTTGTGTAAGTCGTATGGTGACAGGCATGAAAATATATTATATTCAATTCTATTCTATTAATGGAAATTTGATGAAATCTTGAAAATGTTGTCTCTCACTTACTAAATCTTTAGGATATTAATGGAAATTTCATGAGATCTTCAATATTTTGTCTCTCGTTTACTAAATCACTAAGACGTTAATGAAAATTTCATTAAATTTTCGAATTTTCATGAAGTCTTCAAAATTTTGTCTTTTGCATACTAAATCTCTCAGATATTAATGGAAAATTCATGAAATCTTCAAAATTTTGTCTCTTGCCTACTAAATATCTCAGATATTAATCGAAATTTGATGAAATATTCAAAAGCTTGCCACTCAACTACTACACCTTTAAGATAATAATAGAAATTTTATGTAATCTTTAATATTTTTTCTCTCACTCAGATATTTTAAAACTTCGATGTTATTTTAAGCATTGTATTGTGGTATTGTATTGTAGAAATAATTTTAATATGTAATTAATTTATAGATATGACTTGTGTAAGTCGTATGACAATTGGCATGAAAATATTTTCTATTCTACTCTATTCGACTAATGGAAATTTCATGAAATCTTCAAAATTTTGTCTCTCACATACTAAATCTCTAAGATAATAATAAAAAATTCATGAAAAACCCAAAAGTTTGTCTTTCACCTACTATATCTCTCAGATATTAATGGAAATTTCATAAAATCTTTAAAAAAATATCTCTCAGCTACTACTAATCTCTTAGATATTAATGAAAATTTCATGAAATCTTCAAAATTTTGTCTCTTGCTTACTAAATCTCTCAGATATTAATGGAAGTTTGATGAAATCTTCAAGAGCTTGCCTCTCAACTGCTAAATCTTTAAGATAATAATGGACATTTAATAAAATCCTAAAAAAATTATCTCTCACTAAGATATTTCTAAACTTCGAAGTTATTTTAAGAATTGTATTGTAGTATTGTACTGTAGAAATCTTTTTAATATGTAATTAATTTATTGATTTGATTTGTGTAAGTCGTATGACGATGGGCATGAAAATATTTTCTATTCTATTCTATTCTATCAACGGAAATATCATGAAATCTTTAATATTTTGTTTCTCACCTACTCAGATAAATAAAAAAAAGATAAAGATAAGAAAGATAAATCTCTCAGATATTAATGAAATTTTCATAATATCTTCGAAATTTCCGGAAATCTTCAACATTTTGTCTCTTGCTTAATGCATCTCTCAGATATGAATGGAAATTTGATGTAATCTTCAAAAGCTTGCCCCTCAACTACTAAATCTTTAAGATAATAATAGAAATTTCATGATATCTTAAAAAAAAAACTGTCATTAAGATATTTTAAAACTTTGATGTTATTTTAAGCATTTTTTTGTAGTATAGTATTGTATAAATCGTTTTAATATGTAATTAATTTATTTATTTGACTTGTGTAAGTCGTATGACGACAGGAATTCGTGTGACTATAGGCATGAAAATATATTCTATTCCATTATATTCGATCAATGGAAATTTCATGAAATCTTTAAAATTTTGTTTCTCACATACTAAATCTCTAAGATATTAATAAAAAAATGCATGAAAAATCAAAAAGTTTGTCTTTCACCTACTATATCTCTCAGATATTAATGGAAATTTTATAAAGTCTTTAAAAAATTATCTCTCAGCTACTACTAATCTCTTAGATATTAATGAAAATTTCATGAAATCTTCAAAATTTTGTCTCTGACTGACTAAATCTCTAGGATATTAATGGAAATTTCATGAAATCTTCAACATTTTGTGTCTCGCGTACAAAATCTCTCAGCTATTAATGGAAATATGATGAAATCTTCAAAAGCTTGTCTCTCAACTAAATCTGTAAGATAATAACGAAAGTTTAATAAATTTTTCATATAGTACAGAGTTATTGTACTGTACGATGGATTCTGCAATGGATACGGTGGATATAATATATTGATATAACATACTTTGTCATTTGAAGAAGTTTATGGATGATATTACTTCTTCTCGGAGTGCCGTACTCGATCTCTCGAACGTAGGCGATTTCCCCGCATACGTCAGTGTATGAGTGTCTGTATCGTAGTTACACTGACGTATGGCACCTACAGTTTAACGTCGGCTGCGAACGACTGGTTTTGGGGAAACTATCCTGGGCATGATATTACTATTAGGATAATAATTGGATAGGAAGGTCCCATGACGATTTTCAAAAATCGACGCCTCTGCATGTCACAAATTCTGTTCTCAATCTAAATAACTGGTGAAGTTTAATATCACTCTAGCAGTAGTTCATGCGTTCTTCTGAATTCTATTGAGTTCTTGAATTGTTATTGGTTTGGTAACATACTTTTATTTGGGTGGCTTCAATAAATTTATGTTACCAAACCAAAAAAGCACAAAACCGGAAACAATAATATCTGCAAAGCTTGACAATAAGGTTTTAAGGTTTTCGGATTGTTTTTATCGCCTTTCAAATGTTTGGAGTCGTTCGCATGTCTTGTAAACCAGCAGCAAATGAAACGATCCGCGTCCCATTTTCGCCGTCATTAATTCCGACGGATTTGTACCTCGCGCCATATAAATCACCAATTAATCCCCTACCGAAAACCAGGGGGGCTCCGCCCCCGCGCCTAATTCAATAAATCCGCAATCATTCAGTGCTCGCGTGCGTTGTGAGCGAGAAGCAGGCAGTTTCCTGCAGCGGCCTTGGCTCGTTAAACGGTATGAAGTAATTATGCCGAGAGAAAAAGAATAATTCCGCTCCGAAAATACGAGCCAGGTAATGGGCATATAATGCATAATCGGCCAGGCCAGGCCATTGTGCGTGACCATAACCGCCGTACTTAATCGCGTATTTAATTAAGTTAGGATTAAGATTATAATAAAATATTGTCACGATAACTCGCAATGTCACGACACCCTAATTCCATTATTTATTTAACTTTACAGGAAACAAGAAAAATAACAGATGTTAATGGATTGCCGTTTTATATGCTTTTATTTTAATTGCCCACGAATAAAAAATATTTAGCCGCCGCAACACGGAATTTATGTGCGCGGTTAATTGAAACCAAATACGTACGTGTACGTACACACGTACACAGAGAACTGTTTAGTTTAGCCCCCAAATGTGGCACGAAAGCGGCAGAAATTCCTCGCCGGTTCTAATGTGAATTTATTTTTACACCTTCGATTCCGCAATTAGTGCGATTAAGCGTGTTTAATTGCGAGGTACTGTGGATAATCGCCCGGGAACATCGCCGATTGGTCGTAGCCGATAGGGGATGATAAATGGTGACGCAAATTGCTGCCTTTATTTGTCGCCAGCGCACGAAGCCCCCAAACCATCCACCAACCTAATCGATTGGGTGATAATGTAATTTTCACGTACGGATTTTCCACATTCATTCTACACCCAAACTGATTCATATCAGCGCAAGTTCATTTCAATAATTAAAACAATCTTATATGACCACCACAAGATCGATGTAATGGATGAAATTTGTATACTTCAAAAAAATTAAAAAAAGGAGGTTTTAAAAATTTAATTTTTTACTAAAACTCTTTACTGAAGTTCTTTTAATTCAAACTTGATTTTCTAAATTGCCCTCGATAGAATTATCAACACCTACTGAACATATAGAAAATGATGTTAAAACTCTTTACTGAAATTCCTATTAAACAAACTTAATTCTCTAAATTGCCCTCGTTAGAATTATCAACACCTACTGAGCATGTAAAAAGTGATGTGAAAATTCATAACAGTAACCTACTCACTGAAATCGTAAGGAATTTTCACAATGGATATGCGCCTAAAATCTCCATCACATTGTCATTGTTGTAGTAATATTTAAACACATTATTTTAAAACCATTGAGGTACGTACCCAGCTAATAAGTTTATAGTCCATTATAGGTATTTGGGAATGGGCTTAGGTTTACAAATTCCGTACAGATCCGCCCGAAAAACAAGGAAAACGTTTCACAATTGATGCCGCCGCAAAGGACGTCTTCCCCGAAAATCCACGTCCAAGGCAACGTCCAGATGAGGAGTGCAGATACCGGCGCCATGGCCACAGTAACCGGCGAGGATAATCTCCGCTCAATCCGCTTACGGCGGTCAGGACAACCCTCTTACGACGTCCTCTAATGCCTCAAGAACACAAACATGCCCCATGATATATTACACAACTGGTTGTGTAAAACAAAAACAGTACTAACTAAAACAGCTAACTAACTCAGTAACTAAAAACAGTCAACAAGTATCAATAATATTGAAATCAATAATAATCTAAATGAATGAAAATTATAACTATGCATTATTGCACTACAAACAATTAAATGATATTTTATTTTATTACATTTACAATATTTTTTTAAATGTAACATTTGCTGCTGAAATTTTATGAAACAACTGAAACTTCCAACGAATTGACGAAACTTCAAAAGTGTCAATCAAAAAATTTTACACCTTCCATTATAATTTTTGCCAGTTTCATAAATTTCTTAAATAATTAAAGTTATTAAAAATTTTAATACTTTGTAAGGAATATGGTTTCTAGGAGAAACCATTATAATTTCTAACTAAAAACTCGCAGGTTCCATTAATCTTTGTAATTTCAGAAAATTTTGGTGTTTATAATATAAAATCTAATGAAAATTTTGTATTTTCCAATACAAATTCGACATACCTTTTAATGAATGTTAACAATGATTTTGATAAAAATTCTACTTACATTGTTTTCTTCGATTAAAAACACTGAAAAGGACCCTTAGAAATTTCAGTAAGTATTTGACATGGCAAATGTTCTAATCTATTTCTGATTACTCTCCGATTTTGATTTCATTTACAGTGATATAGTTAATTAGTAATTTGGTAATTTCTATACAAATTCTCGGCATACCTTTTAATGAATGTTAACAATAATTTTGTTAAAAATTCTACGTACATTGATTTCTGCGATTAAAAACACTTAAAGTCCTAAACGTTTACTCACATGTCAATTAAGAGGTCTTACTTCTGAATTAAGGCATTTTGAAAATTCATGTTTATGAACTATTTTTCTTAATTGTAACAGTTGTAGTTGAAATTTTATGAAGCAACTGAAACTTCCAACGAATTGACGAAACTTCAAAAGTGTCAATCAAAAAATTTTACACATTCCATTATAATTTTTGCAAGTTTCATAAATTTCTTAAATAATTAAAGTTATTAAAATTTTTAATACTTTGTAAGGAATATGATTTCTAGGAGACACCATTATAATTTCCAACTAAAAACTCGCAGGTTGCATTAATCTTTGTAATTTCAGAAAACTTTGGTGTTTATAATATAAAATCGAATGAAAATTTCGTATTTTCCAATACAAATTCGACATACCTTGTAATGAATGTTAACAATAATTTTGATAATAATTCGACTTACATTGATATCTGCGATTGAAAACACTGAAAGTCCTAAGCGTTTTGTCACATGTCAATTAAGAGGTCTTACTTCTGAATTAAGGCATTTTGAAAATTCATGTTTATGGACTATTTTTTCTTAATTGTAACAGTTGCAGTTGAAATTTTATTAAACAACTGAAACTTTCAACGAATTGACGAAACTTCAAAAGTGTCAATCAAAAATTTTTACACCTTCCATTATAATATTTGCAAGTTTCGTAAATTTCTTAAATAATTAAAGTTATTAAAAATTTTAATACTTTGTAAGGAATATGATTTCTAAGAGAAACCATTATAATTTCCAACTAAAAACTGGCAGGTGCCATTAATCTTAATAATTTAAGAAAATTTTGGTGTTTATAATATAAAAAGTAATGAAAATTTTGTATTTTCCAATACAAATTCGACATACCTTGTAATGAATGCTAACAATGATTTTGATAAAAAATCGACTTACATTGATTTCTGCGATTAAAAACACTGTAAAAGACGCTTAGGACTTTCAGTAAGCACATGGCAAATGTTCGAATCTATTTCTGATTACTCTCCGATTTTGATTTCATTTACAGTGATATAGTTAATTAGTAATTTGGTAATTTCTATTCAAATTCTCGACATACCTTTTATCGAATGTTAACAATAATTTTGACAAAAATTCCACTTACATTGATTTCTGCGATTGAAAACACTGAAAGTCCTGAGCGTTTTGTCACATGTCAATTAAGAGGCCTTACTTCTGAATTAAGACATTTTGAAAATTCATGTTTATGTACTATTTTTCTTCATTGTAACAGTTGCAGTTGAAATTTTATGAAACAACTGAAACTTCCAACGAATTGACGAACCTTCAAAAGTGTCAATCAAAAAATTTTACACCTTCCATTATAATTTTTGCCAGTTTCATAAATTTCTTAAATAATTAAAGTTATTAAAAATTTTAATACTTTGTAAGGAATATGGTTTCTAGGAGAAACCATTATAATTTCTAACTAAAAACTCGCAGGTTCCAATAATCTTTGTATTTTCAGAAAATGTTGGTGTTTATAATATAAAATCGAATGAAAATTTTGTATTTTCCTATACAAATTCGACATATCTTGTAATGAATGCTAACAATGATTTTGATAAAAATTCTTTTTACATTGATTTCTACGATTAAAAACACTAAAAGCCCTAAGCGTTTTGTCACATGTCAATTAAGAGGCCTTACTTCTGAATTAAGGCATTTTAAAAATTCATGTTTATAGACTATTTTTTCTTAATTGTAACAGTTGCAGTTGAAATTTTATGAAGCAACTGAAACTTCCAACGAATTGACGAAACTTCAAAAGTGTCAATCAAAAAATTTTCACCTTCCATTATAATTTTTGCAAGTTTCGTAAATTTCTTAAATAATTAAAGTTATTAAAATTTCTAATACTTTGTAAGGAATATGATTTCTAGGCGAAACCATTATAATTTCCAACTAAAAACTCACAGGTTCCATTAATCTTTGTAATTTCGGAAAACTTTGGTGTTTATAATATAAAATCTAATGAAAATTTTGTATTTTCCAATACAAATTCGACATACCTTGTAATGAATGTTAACAATGATTTTGATAAAAATTCTACATACATTGATTTTTGCGATTAAAAACACTGAAAATAATGCATAGGACTTTCAGTAAGCACTTGATATGGCAAATGTTCGAATCTATTTCTGATTACTCTCCGATTTTTATTTCATTTACAGTGATATAGTTAATTAGTAATTTGGTAATTTCTATACAAATTCTCGACATACCTTTTAATGAATGTTATTAATAATTTTGATAAAAATTCTACTTACATTGATTTCTGCGATTAAAAACACTGAAAATCCTAAGCGTATTGTCACATGTCAATTAAGAGGTCTTACTTCTGAATTAAGGCATTTTGAAAATTCATGTTTATGGACTATTTTTCTTAATTGTAACGGTTGCAGTTGAAATTTTATGAAGCAACTGAAACTTCCAACGAATTGACGAAACTTCAAAAGTGTCAACCAAAAAATTTTACACCTTCCATTATAATTTTTGCAAGTTTCGTAAATTTCTTAAATAATTAAAGTTATTAAAATTTTTAATACTTTGTAAGGAATATGATTTCTAGGAGAAACCATTATAATTTCCAACTAAAAACTCGCAGGTTCCATTAATCTTTGTAATTTCAGAAAATTTTGTTGTTTATAATATAAAATCTAATGAAAATTTTGTATTTTCCAATACAAATTCGACATACCTTGTAATGAATGCTAACAATGATTTTGATAAAAATTCTACTTACATTGATTTCTGCGTTTATAAACACTGAAAAAGACGCTTAGGACTTTCAGTAAGCACTTGACATGGCAAATATTCGAATCTATTTCTGATTACTCTCCGATGTTGATTTCATTTACAGTGATATAGTTAATTAGTTATTTGGTAATTTCTATACAAATTCTCGACATACCTTTTAATGAATGTTAACAATAATTTTGATAAAAATTCTTCTTACATTGATTTCTGCGATAAAAAACACTGAAAGTCCTAAACGTTTTGTCACATGTCAAGTAAGAGGTCTTACTTCTGAATTAAGGAATTTTGAAAATTCATGTTTATGGACTATTTTTCTTAATTGTAACAGTTGCAGCTGAAATTTTATGAAACAACTGAAACTTCCAACGAATTGTCGAAACTTCAAAAGTGTCAGTCAAAAAATTTCACACCTTCCATTATAATTTTTGCAAGTTTCGTAAATTTCTTAAATAATTAAATTTATTAAAAATTTTAATACTTTGTAAGGAATATGATTTCTAGGAGAAACCATTATAATTTCCAACTAAAAACTCGCACGTTCCAATAATCTTTGTAATTTCAGAAAATTTTGGTGTTTATAATATAAAATCTAATGAATTTTTTTTATTTTCCAATACAAATTCGATATACCTTGTAATGAATGCTAACAATGATTTTGATAAAAATTCTACTTACATTGATTTCTGCGATAAAAAACACTGAAAAAGACGCTTAGGACTTTCAGTAAGCACTTGACATGGCAAATATTCGAATCTATTTCTGATTACTCTCCGATGTTGATTTCATTTACAGTGATATAGTTAATTAGTTATTTGGTAATTTCTATACAAATTCTCGACATACCTTTTAATGAATGTTAACAATAATTTTGATAAAAATTCTTCTTACATTGATTTCTGCGATAAAAAACACTGAAAGTCCTAAACGTTTTGTCACATGTCAAGTAAGAGGTCTTACTTCTGAATTAAGGAATTTTGAAAATTCATGTTTATGGACTATTTTTCTTAATTGTAACAGTTGCAGCTGAAATTTTATGAAACAACTGAAACTTCCAACGAATTGTCGAAACTTCAAAAGTGTCAGTCAAAAAATTTCACACCTTCCATTATAATTTTTGCAAGTTTCGTAAATTTCTTAAATAATTAAAGTTATTAATTTTTTTAATACTTTGTAAGGAATATGATTTCTAGAAGAGACCATTATAATTTCCTACTAAAAACTCGCCGGTTCCATTAATTTTGGTAATTTCAAAATACTTTGGTGTTTATAATATAAAATCTAATGAAAATTCTGTATTTTCTAATACAAATTCGACATACCTTTTAATGAATGTTAACAATAATTTTGTTAAAAATTCTACGTACATTGATTTCTACGATTAAAAACACTAAAAGCCCTAAGCGTTTTGTCACATGTCAATTAAGAGGTCTTACTTCTGAATTAAGGCATTTTGAAAATTCACGTTTATGGACTATTTTTCTTAATTGAAACAGTTGCAGTTGAATTTTTATGAAACATCTGAAACTTCCAACGAATTGACGAAACTTCAAAAGTGTCAATAAAAAAATTTTACACCTTCCATTATAATTTTTGCAAGTTTCGTAAATTTCTTAAATAATTAAAGTTATTAAATTTTTTAATACTTTGTAAGGAATATGATTTCTAGGAGAAACCATTATAATTTTAAACTAAAAACCCGCAGGTTCCATTAATCTTTGTAATTTAAGAAAATTTTGATGTTTATTATATAAAATCTAATGAAAATGTTGTATTTTCCAATACAAATTCGACATATCTTGCAATGAATGTTAACAATGATTTTGATAAAAATTCTACTTACATTGATTTCCGCGATTAAAAACACTGAAAGTCTTAAACGTTTTGTCACATATCAATTAAGAGGTCTTACTTCTGAATTAAGGCATTTTGAAAATTCATGTTTATACACTATTTTTTCTTAATTGTAACAGTTACAGCTGAAATTTTATGAAGCAACTGAAACTTCCAACGAATTGACGAAACTTCAATAGTGTCAACCAAAAAATTTCACATTCCATTATAATTTTTGCAAGTTTCGTAAATTTCTTAAATAATTAAATTTATTAAAAATTTTAATACTTTGTAAGGAATATGATTTCTAGGAGAAACCATTATAATTTCCAACTAAAAACTCGCACGTTCCAATAATCTTTGTAATTTCAGAAAATTTTGGTGTTTATAATATAAAATCTAATGAATTTTTTTTATTTTCCAATACAAATTCGATATACCTTGTAATGAATGCTAACAATGATTTTGATAAAAATTCTACTTACATTGATTTCTGCGATAAAAAACACTGAAAATGACGCTTAGGACTTTCAGTAAGTACTTGACATGGCAAAAGCTCGAATCTATTTCTGATTACTCTTCGATTTTGGTTTCATTTACAATGATATAGTTAATTAGTAATTTTGTAATTTCTATACAAATTCTCGACATACCTTTTAATGAATGTTAACAATAATTTTGATAAAAATTCTACCTACATTGATTTCTGCGATTAAAGACACTGAAAATAATGCTTAGGACTTTCAGTAAGCACTTGATATGGCAAATGTTCGAATCTATTTCTGACTACTCTCCGATTTTGATTTCATTTACAGCGATATAGTTAATTAGTAATTTGGTAATATCTATACAAATTCTGGACATTCCTTTTAATGAATGTTAACAATAATTTTGATAAAAATTCTACTTACATTGATTTCTGCGATTAAAGACACTGAAAGTCCTAAGCGTTTTGTCTCATCTCAATTAAGAGGTCTTACTTCTGAATTAAGGCATTTT
Organism: Othius punctulatus; assembly: GCA_951805005.1. Lineage (NCBI taxonomy): Eukaryota > Metazoa > Arthropoda > Insecta > Coleoptera > Staphylinidae > Othius > Othius punctulatus. The sequence continues at coordinate 3,875,756 of OX638139.1, read as the reverse complement.
GAAAATTCATGTTTAAAGACTATTTTTTCTTAATTGTAACAGTTGCAGTTGAAATTTTATGAAACAACTGAAAATTCCAACGAATTAACGAAACTTCACAAGTGTCAATAAAAAAATGTTACACCTTCCACTATAATTTTTGCAAGTTTCGTAAATTTCTTAAATAATTAAAGTTATTAAATTTTTTAATACTTTGTAAGGAATATGATTTCTAGGAGAAACCATTATAATATCCAACTAAAAACTCGCAGGTTCTATTAATCTTTGTAATTTCAGAAAAATTTGGTGTTTATAATATAAAATCTAATGAAAATTTTGTATTTTCCAATACAAATTCGTCATACCTTGTAATGAATGTTAACAATGATTTTTATAAAAATTCTACTTCTATTGAATTCTGCGATTAAAAACACTGAAATAGACGCTTAGGACTTTCAGTAAGCACTTGACATGGCAAAAGTTCGAATCTATTTCTGATTACTCTTCGATTTTGATTTCATTTACAGTGATATAGTTAATTAGTAATTTTGTACTTTCTATACAAATTCTCGACATACCTTTTAATGAATGTTAACAATAATTTTGATAAAAATTCTACTTACATTGATTTCTGCGATTAAAAACACTGAAAGTCCTAAGTGTTTTGTCACATGTCAATTAAGAGGTATTACTTCTGAATTAAGGCATTTTGAAAATTCATGTTTATAGACTATTTTTCTTAATTGTAACAGTTGCAGTTGAAATTTTATTAAACAACTGAAACTTTCAACGAATTGACGAAACTTCAAAAGTGTCAATCAAAAATTTTTACACCTTCCTTTATAATTTTTGCAAGTGTCGTAAATTTTTGAAATAATTAAAGTTATTAAAATTTTAATACTTTGTAAGGAATATGATTTCTAGGAGAAACCATTATAATTTCCAAATAAAAACTCGCAGGTGCCATTAATCTTTGTAATTTAAGAAAACTTTGGTGTTTATAAAATAAAATCTAATGAACATTTTGTATTTTCCAATACAAATTCGACATACCTTGTAATGAATGTTAACAATGATTTTGATAAAAAATCTACTTACATTGATTTCTGCGATTAAAAACACTAAAAATGACACTTAGGACTTTCAGTAAGCACTTGACATGGCAAATGCTCGAATCTATTTCTGATTACTTTCCGATTTTGATTTCATTCACAGTGATATAGTTAATTAGTAATTTTGTAATTTCTATACAAATTCTCAACTTACCTATTAATGAATGTTAACAATAATTTTGATAAAAATTCTACTTACATTGATTTCTGCGATTAAAAACACTGAAAGTCCTAAGCGTTTTGTCACTTGTCACTTAAGAGGTATTACTTCTGAATTAAGGCATTTTGAAAATTAATGTCTATGGAATATTTTTCTTAATTGTAACAGTTGCAGTTGAAATTTTATTAAACAACTGAAATTTCCAACGAATTGACGAAACTTCAAAAGTGTCAATCAAAAAATTTTACACCTTCCATTATAATTTTAGCAAGTTTCGAAAATTTCTTAAATAATTAAAGTTATTAAAATTTTTAATACTTTGTAAGGAATATGATTTCTAGGAGAAACCATTATAATTTCCAACTAAAAACTCGCAGGTTCCATTAATCTTTGTAATTTAAGAAAATTTTGGTGTTTATAATATAAAATCTAATGAAAATTTTCTATTTTCCTATATAAATTCGACATACCTTGTAATGAATGTTACCAATGATTCCGATAAAAATTCTACTTACATTGATTTCTGCGATAAAAAAACACTGAAAAAGACGCTTAGGACTTTCAATAAGCACTTGACATGGCAAATGTTCGAATCTATTTCTGATTCCTCTCCCATTTTGATTTCATTTACAGTGATATAGTTAATTAGTAATTTGGTAATTTCTATACAAATTCTCGGCATACCTTTTAATGAATGTTAACAATAATTTTGATAAAAATTCTTCTTACATTGATTTCTACGATTAAAAACACTAAAAGCCCTAAGCGTTTTGTCACATGTCAATTAAGAGGCCTTACTTCTGAATTAAGGCATTTTAAAAATTCATGTTTATGGACTATTTTTCTTAATTGTAACAGTTGCAGCTGAAATTTTATGAAACAACTGAAACTTCCAACAAATTGACGAAACTTCAAAAGTGTCAATCAAAAACTTTTACACCTTCCATTATAATTTTTGCAAGTTTCGTAAATTTCTTAAATAATTAAAGTTATTAAATTTTTTAATACTTTGTAAGGAATATGATTTCTAGGAGAAACCATTATAATTTCCAACTAAAAACCCGCAGGTTCCATTAATCTTTGTAATTTAAGAACATTTTGGTGTTTATAATATAAAATCTAATGAAAATTTTGTATTTTCCAATACAAATTCGACATACTTTGTAATGAATGTTAACAATGATTTTAATAAAAATTCTACTTACATTGATATCTGCGATTAAAATCACTGAAAAGGACGCTTAGAACTTTCAGTAAGCACTTGACGTGGCAAATGTTCGAATCTATTTCTGATTACTCTCCCATTTTGATTTCATTTACAGTGATATAGTTAATTAGTAATTTGGTAATTTCTATACAAATTCTCGACATACCTTTTAATGAATGTTAACAATAATTTTGATAAAAATTCTACTTACATTGATTTCTACGATTGAAAACACTGAAAGTCCTAAGCGTTTTGTCACATGTCAATTAAGAGGTCTTACTTCTGAATTAAGGCAGTTTATAAAATATATTCTTAAATTTAAAAATATTTTGTTCCATGCATAATTTTGTTAATATTGAGTATTCTTCAAGTTTTTCTTGATTAACTAAATTGAATTTTAAAAAAAATCTAAAAGTTTAAATGTTTCATTTATAGAAACGTCTGGAATTATAGCTGTTACATCAAAAGAAATAAATATATTAAATTACGAAGTTATTATTGGAGACTACAAAATAGACTTGCACCACTCTGGTAGATTTGTTGTCTTCAATTTCAACCATCTCCTATTAAAGGTGCCCAAGAATTTCTGTTGATTTTCATTGTAGTTAGTTAATTTCGAATCTCGCCGGCATAGAATATTTGATATCCATGCAAATGCAGTGAAAACAAATCCCTTGCTTCGCCCCCATCATTAGCACCCGTGATGTGGATCTTCCCCAATTGGCGGCGCACCCCCACACGTCCCGGCCGCAGAGAGCGCGATAATTAACTCTCTCTATTACTTTATTGGTTTGTGCCTGTCTATTTGGTCCTTCTCTTTTTTAATCAGACTGTTTCCAGACCGCCCAACCATTCTAATTGCCCTTTTATTGCCGGCGGTCCGCTCGCTTCATCTGATATAAATTTAACCAAACCGACGGTTCGCTGAGCGCGTCCTCCCCCAGCTCCAAGGGCTTTTTCCCTTGCCGCCTCACCGAGCCCATACTAATTTCGCTTCTTTGTCCGCCCGCACCACCCCCGACCCCCCGGCCGCCCCCGCAGAACCGCCGCGCGTTATTGCCGTTTTTAACGTTGATTTTTGCCGTCGAGCGGAAGATAAGTTAATAGTGGTCTTTATTAAGGTACTTTGTCTGTAGTTTCCACATCAGGGGTTATTTCACCCCCATAACAGAGATTAACTGTGAGGACTCTAATAATGAAGGCAATCTCTATACTGTTTTAACTGTTATGGAAAGAGTTGTGAGCTAAAATATCCTGATGTTATGAAAACAATGTTACACATTGCAAATTACATTCGCACCAATGCAAAAAAATGATCGACGATTCAAAAATTTCCTTAAAGATTTAAAGGACGAAGAACTTCCAAATGACATTAAATTCTTTTGCATTGTTAGATGGTTATCGAGTTAAAATATCCTAATGTTATGAAAAGTAGGGTAAATCACATTCGCACCGATGCAAAAAATCATCGACCATTCAAAAATTTTCTTAAAGAATTAAAGGACGAAGAACTTTCATTTCAAGACCATTTGAATATGATTTTTTCTGAAACCATTTGAAATTAACATAATTCAAGGTGAGTTTTCCATTTCCAATATAATTATGACCCAAAAAGCATCTGGAGAATTAGAATTAATGGAGATGCAAGAAGATCAAGCTCTACAATTAAAATATAAGTCGACGTCGATTACTGAATTTTGGAAATTTTTACCTGAATCGAAGTATCCTGAATTAAAAAAAAAATGCTACTTGTCGAATTATTTCAATATTCGAAACAACGTACTTATGTGAATCATATTATTCAACTTCAAAGAAAACTTTTAAAATATTTCAAGACTTGAAATATTTTAAATCGTTGATTTTTTTCTGAATCTATTTGAAAATAACATAATTCAAGGTGAGTTTTCCATTTCCAATGTAGTTATGACCCAAAAGCATTTGTAGAATTAGAATTAATAAAGATGCAAGAAAATCAAGTCTACAATTAAAATATAAGTCGACGTCGATTACTGAATTTTGGAAATTTGTACCAGAATCGAAGTATCTAGAATTAAAAAAAAGGCTGCATGTCGAATTATTTCAATATTCGGAAGAACGTACTTACGTGAATCATTTTATTCTACTTTAAACCAAACATTTAAAATATTTCAAGACTTGAAATATTTTAAATCGTTGATTTTTTCTGAATCCATTTGAAATTAACATAATTCAAGGTGAGTTTTCCATTTCCAATAACGTTATGACCCAAAAGCATTTGTAGAATTAGAATTAATAAAGATGCAAAAAGATCAAGTCTACAATTAAAATATAAGTCGACGTCGATTACTGAATTTTGGAAATTTGTACCAGAAACGAAGTATCTTGAATTAAAAAAAGGCTACGTGTGGAATTATTTCAATATTCGGAACAACGTACTTATGTGAATCATTTTATTCCACTTTAAACCAAATATTTAAAATATTTCAAGACTTGAAATATTTCAAATCGTTGATTTTTTGCTGAATCCATTTGAAATTAACATAATTCAAGGTGAGTTTTCCATTTCCAATATAGTTATGACCCAAAAGCATTTGTAGAATTAGAATTAATAAAGATGCAAGAAGATCAAGCTCTACATTTAAAATATATGTAGACGTCGATTACTGAATTTTGGAAATTTGTACCAGAATCGAAGTATCCTGAATTTAAAAAAAGGCTGCTTGTCGAATTATTTCAATATTCTGAACAACGTACTTATGTGAATCATTTTATTCCACTTTAAACAAAACATTTAAAGTATTTCAAGACTTGAAATAATTTAAATCGTTAATTTTTTTCTGAATCCGTTTGAAATTAACATAATTCAAGGTGAGTTTTCCATTTCCAATATAGTTATGACCCAAAAGCATTTGTAGAATTAGAATTAATAAAGATGCAAGAAGATCAAGTCTACAATTAAAATATAAGTCGACGTCGATTACTGAATTTTGGAAATATGTACCAGAATCGAAGTATCCTGTATTAAAAAAAAAAGATGCTTGTCGAATTATTTCAATATTCGAAACAACGTACTTATGTGAATCGTTTTATTCCACTTTAAACCAAACATTTAAAATATTTCAAGACTTGAAATATTTTAAATCGTTGATTTTTTGCTGAATCCATTTGAAATTAACATAATTCAAGGTGAGTTTTCCATTTCCAATATAATTATGACCCAAAAAGCAGCTGGAGAATTAGAATTAATAGAGATGCAAGAAGATCAAACTCTACAATTAAAATATAAGTCGACGTCGATTACTGAATTTTGGAAATTTGTACCAGAAACGAAGTATCTTGAATTTTAAAAAAGGCTGCTTGTTGAATTATTTCAATATTCGGCACAACGTACTTATGTGAATCATTTTATTCCACTTTAAACCAAATATTTAAAATATTTCAAGACTTGAAATATTTTAAATCGTTGATTTTTTTCTGAAACCATTTGAAATTAACATAATTCAAGGTGAGTTTTCCATTTCCAATGTAGTTATGACCCAAAATCATTTGTAGAATTAGAATTAATAAAGATGCAAGAAGATCAAGTCTACAATTAAAATATAAGTCGACGTCGATTACTGAATTTTGGAAATATGTACCAGAATCGAAGTATCCTGTATTAAAAAAAAGATGCTTGTCGAATTATTTCAATATTCGGAACAACGTACTTATGTGAATCGTTTTATTCCACTTTAAACCAAACATTTAAAATATTTCAAGACTTGAAATATTTTAAATCGTTGATTTTTTTCTGAATCTATTTGAAAATAACATAATTCAAGGTGAGTTTTCCATTTCCAATATAGTTATGACCCAAAAGCATTTGTAGAATTAGAATTAATAAAGATGCAAGAAGATCAAGTCTACAATTAAAATATAAGTCGACGTCGATTACTGAATTTTGGAAATTTGTACCAGAACGAAGTATCCTGAATTAAAAAAAAGCTACTTGTCGAATTATTTCAATATTCGAAACAACGTACTTATGTGAATCATTTTATTTCACTTCAAAGAAAACCTTTAAAATATTTCAAGACTTGAAATATTTTAAATCGTTGATTTTTTTCTGAATCCATCTGAAATTAACATAATTCAAGGTGAGTTTTCCATTTCCAATAGAGTTATGACCCAAAAGCATTTGTAGAATTAGAATTAATAAAGATGCAAGAAGATCAAGTCTACAATTAAAGTATAAGTCGACGTCGATTACTGAATTTTGGAAATTTGTACCAGAACGAAGTATCCTGAATTAAAAAAAAGCTACTTGTCGTATTATTTCAATATTCGAAACAACGTACTTATGTGAATCATATTATTCAACTTCAAAGAAAACTTTTAAAATATTTCAAGACTTGAAATATTTTAAATCGTTGATTTTTTTCTGAATCTATTTGAAAATAACATAATTCAAGGTGAGTTTTCCATTTCCAATATAGTTATGACCCAAAAGCATTTGTAGAATTAGAATTAATAAAGATGCAAGAAGATCAAGTCTACAATTAAAATATAAGTCGACGTCGATTACTGAATTTTGGAAATTTGTACCAGAACGAAGTATTCTGAATTAAAAAAATGCTACTTGTCGAATTATTTCAATATTCGAAACAACGTACTTATGTGAATCATTTTATTCCAATTTAAAGAAAACCTTTAAAATATTTCAAGACTTGAAATATTATAAATCGTTGATTTTTTTCTGAAACCATTTGAAATTAACACAATTCTAGGTGAGTTTTCCATTTCCAATGTAGTTATGACCCAAAGGCATTTGTAGAATTAGAATTAATAAAGATGCAAGAAGATCAAGTCTACAATTAAAATATAAGTCGACGTCGATTACTGAATTTTGGAAATTTGTACCAGAATCGAAGTATCCTGAATTTAAAAAAAGGCTGCTTGTCGAATTATTTCAATATTCGGAACAACGTAATTATGTGAATCATTTTATTCCACTTTAAACCAAACATTTAAAATATTTCAAGACCTGAAATATTTTAAATCGTTGATTTTTTTCTGAAACCATTTGAAATTAACATAATTCAAGGTGAGTTTTTCATTTCCATTGTAGTTAAGATCCCCCTTTAGCATTTATAGAATTAGAATTAATAAAGATGCAAGAAGATCAAAGCTACAATTAAAATATAAGTCGACGTCGATTACTGAATTTTGGAAATTTGTACTAGAAACGAAGTATCTTGAATTAAAAAAAAGGCTGCTTGTCGAATTATTTCAATATTCGGAACAACGTACTTATGTGAATCATTTTATTCCACTTCAAACAAAACATTTAAAATATTTCAAGACTTGAAATATTTTAAATCGTTGATTTTTTTCTGAATCCATTTGAAATTAACATAATTCAAGGTGAGTTTTCCATTTCCAATGTAGTTATGACCCAAAAGCATTTGTAGAATTAGAATTAATAAAGATGCAAGAAGATCAAGTCTACAATTAAAATATAAGTCGACGTCGATTACTGAATTTTGGAAATTTGTACCAGAACATAGTATCCTGAATTTAAAAAAAGGCTACTTGTCGAATTATTTCAATATTCGGAACAACGTACTTATGTGTATCATTTTATTCCACTTTAAACAAAACATTTAAAATATTTCAAGACTTGAAATATTTTAAATCGTTGATTTTTTTCTGAATCCATTTGAAATTAACATAATTCAAGGTGAGTTTTCCATTTCCAATGTAGTTATGACCCAAAAGCATTTGTAGAATTTGAATTAATAGAAATGCAAGAAGATTAAGCTCTACAATTAAAATATAAGTCGACGTCGATTACTGAATTTTTGAAATTTGTACCAGAACGAAGTATCTTGAATTAAAAAAAGGCTGCTTGTCGAATTATTTCAACAGTCGGAACAACGTACTTATGTGAATCATTTTATTCCACTTTAAACAAAACCTTTAAAATATTTCAAGACTTGAAATATTTTAAATCGTTGATTTTTTGCTGAATCCATTTGAAATTAACATAGTTCAAGGTGAGTTTTCCATTTCCAATGTAGTTATGACCCAAAAGCATTTGTAGAATTAGAATTAATAAAGATGCAAGAAGATCAAGTCTACAATTAAAATATAAGTCGACGTTGATTACTAAATTTTGGAAATTTGTACCAGAATTTACCAGTAATTTCTCCGTAGCTTTTTGTCCCATGTATTTTAGCATTTCCGTCGTGACTCTGTCCTATCCTGGTCTATTCCCATTTTTTAGGTATCTTATAGCTTCTTTTATCTCTGTTATGGTAATTGCCGGTTCTTTGAAAGAAATAATTTCGCCAGTAGTTAAGTAAAATCCTGTAACTTTCTTAGTGTTAATTTTTTTTTTAATTTCCATTGCGATTTACCCCTAAAGAAACCTACATAAGGGTGCAAAATATTTAGCTATTAATATTCACACCAGCTGTAAGTAGGTATGTGGAAAATATAGTTCCTTGATAATTTCTCATTCGCACTATTAATATCCTCAATGTCGCGACATGAAAGCTCCCCTGGGCTTTGGTCATTTACATCGACCTAACGAGACGGCCGCCAGTTTCCAATCCGCCGCTTGAAATATGTGAAATTTATGCTGCCGCAGCGAGGGCAAGGCGATACCTTGATAAGGAATTTATTACAAAATGGGCATAAAATTTATCAAGCGCGTTATAACGTTAAACAAATTTACCAGCACACACACATACTGTGAGCCCGTCGCAAGTCAGATTTTAATCGCTTAATTTGCTAGCGTGCCGCAGGAAACTTAGGAGAGAGGCCCTTTCCAACCAGCCATGGCACACAGAGAACGTAACACTAATTTACTGTTTACATATTTTATTAATTGTGATAAATATTAAGTGGGACGACTGGGCGGCGCTCGAAAATCTCAACGCAATTATTATCCCGGGGGAGTTGCCCCCCTGGGGGTCGGTGGGGGGTAATTGCGTCGCCATTATGCCGCCCACGGTGATAAAAAAGTTCATTATCGATTTCTGTGCTTGCGCTGATTAACAACTGCAACATCATTGCGTTACACGCCGAAGCCTTCGTGTGATGGGAATGTGCTTTTGTTGGTTTAAAAAAATCCACAAATTAAGATTCTTCAGGTAATTGAGTTATTATTTTCCTTCATGATCTCCTACTTTCATCACAATCGTAATCATGATCATAATTTATTGATGATGGTACAAGTTGTTTTCATAAGTCAAGATGTAAAACAGAAATATAAGTACACAATAAATAAGTAATACATTATTACACGTACGCTACATCATGACATTCTAATCGTTTTATCAAAATAATCAAATGTCTAAAATAAAAAAAACCTTAATAATTATTGTCGTATCTTAGGCGGAAAGACCCCATGGGGTCGATAGCCCAATAAAGATTGTTAATATATGTATATATATATATATATATATATATTTATATATATATATATATATATATATATATATATATATATTTATATATATATATTATTGTCGTCATTATAAATTTTATATTTATGTATAGTAATTTCAAGTACAAGTTGTACAAGTCAAATATTGTCTAAGTAGTTATGCAAGGATAGTTCCAACCCACACAGTGATCTTGATTTAATTTATTCGCGGTTTTAATCGTCGATTTTAATCGGTGGTCTAATGACCGCGTGCGATTGCAGCAGGATGATACCAGTATTTGTGAGTTTATTATCATAAAAAAAAATGAAAATTTATGTAAACATATAAGGTGTTACGTTAAAGGACTATTAAGGCCTAGTTTTACAATCGTGGATTATCTGTGTTTCTGGTACATTTGCCTAGGATACAATTGTTAATATAACGTGGTATCCTAGGCAAATGTACCACGAACAAAGATAATCCATGATTGTAAAACTGGGCCTTGATGGTCCATTAACGTGGGACACTTTGTATGTTTACATATTTTTTTTCTTTTTGATAATAAACTCACAAATACCGGTATCGTCCAGCTGTAATCGCACGCGGTCATTAGACCACCGATTAAAATAAATCGACGATTAAAACCGCGAATAAATTAAATCAAGATCACTGTGTGGGTTGGAACTATCCTTACATAACTACTTAGATAATCTTTCTGATAACATAAAAATTTGAAAAATTTCATCCAAACATGGCTGATTCCATTCTTAATGATATACTTAATGAGATTTACTATTAAATTGACGATATATTAATATTTTTTTTGTTAAATGTTGATGTTTTGATATGGTTATAAGTAACTCTGGTATATATTGTAGGTGGAGTTTTATGGGAGTATCTACTGAAATGGATAAATTGTGTGTTGTCAGTGACATAGAAATATGAAAGATCGTTTATTACGTCGGGCGCGATCATGCGGTAATGCAAGGTGATGATAAAAGGCAGGTAATCACTTTGATCGATGTTAAAGTCTGTGGAGGCAAAAATACACCGTAATTTTAATTTAATTGGTTGTAAATGTAATTTTCATGGAATCTTCGGTTGAAGCAGTAGAAACTGAACACCGACGAACCTAAATGAAGGTTATTATTATTATTTTTATTATTATTATTAATATTGTGAGCATACTTTCTCAATTGTATTCATAATTAGATATTAAATTAGTATGTTTTAATATGTTGACAACATCAAGTGTTTCACTTCATAATAATAGTATTAACGAGTAGAACTGAAAAATAAAATTAACAATACATGTCCGTATTTAAAAATTTAAACTTGATGACAGTTGCACTCACACGAAATGTGTAATCAAAAATCTAAAATTCCCGTGTTATAGATGAGAAAAAGTGGCAATAAAAATATGATTATTATTTTTTAATATTTCTTCAAATAACGAAAGGAAAAAATAAATAAAATTGACGAAAATTTTATTTTTTTAAACATATCCCTGTAACTATTGAAATGTTTTTAATTATTTTTATTGATTATTGTTCCATGCACTAAAAATAATTGATTTTTTTATAAGAATGATGAGTATTCTAATGGAATGATTGAAATATGGACTAAAATAATTGGAAATTTGACAGTAATCATTCCAGATTTGGTAGCAATGATGCAGAAATTATAGAAAATAACTGAAATTTTAATAGAAATTGTTGAAATTTTGGCAATCGTAATTGAAATTTTTAAAGTAATCATGAAGGTTCTAATAGAATTATTGAAATATTGACTGAAATAATCGGAAATTTGACAGTAATCATTGAAATTTGTATAACATTGAAACTTAAATAGTAATCACTCCAGGTTTGGCACCAATGTTAAAATCATGCAGAAATTATAGAAAATAATTGAAGTTTTGACTGAAATAATTAATTTTTTTATAGTAAACTTGAATATTTTAATAGAATTATTGCAATATTGACTAAAATAATTCGAAATTTGACAGTAATAATTGAAATTTGCATACTATTAAAACTTAGGCAGTAATAATTTCAGTTTTGGCAGCAATGATGCAGAAATTATAGAAAATAGTTGTAATTTTGACAAAAAATATTGAAATTTTTATAGTAATCATGAATATTCTAATGGAATTATTGAAATATTGACAAAAATAGTTGAAAATGTGATACAAATCATTGCAATTTGCATACAACTGAAACATATACAGTAATCAATCCAGTTTTGGCAGCAATGATGCAGAAATTATAGAAAATAACTGAAATTTTGATAAAAATTGTTGAAATTTTGGCAATCGTAATTGAAATTTTTAAAGTAATCATGAATATTCTAATTGAATTATAGAAATAGTTTGAAATTTGATAGTAATCATTGCATGTTGCATACTATTAAAACCAAGATAGCAATCATTCTAATTTTAGCAGCTACGATGAAGAAATTATAGAAAATATTGAAATTTTATCAAAAATTATCGAAATTTTGGCAATAATAATTGAATTTTTATAGAAATCATATTCTAATTAAATTATTGAAATATTGACTGAAATAATTATACATTTGATAGAAATAATTGAAATTTGCTTGGTATTGAAACTTAAACAGTAATCATTCCAGTTTTGATATCAATAATATATTGATGCAGAAATTCTAGAAAATAATTGAAATTTTGATAAAAATAAATAAAATTTTGACAAAAATAATTGAAATTTTAATGGTAATCATGAATATAATATTCTAATGGAATTTTTGAAATATTGACTCGCATAATTGTAAATTTAACTGTTTATTATAAATATATCATATTTTGATAGTAATATTTAAAAAATTGCAGCACTCTATCAAAATTTGGTATAATTAAAACTTTAACAGTAATAATAACAATTTTTATATAAATATGACTCAAAAAGGATACAAAGATTTAATTTTTTTACAGTAACTTGATGTATTGACACTAAAAATGGTGGCAGTTATCTCTAAAAATGTAGTAACCTTGACACATACGATAGTAATCATTCTAGTTTTGTAAGTAATATTAAAATAAATGTAAAAATAGAATAAAAGAAAAAAAAATCAAAGAATTGCATGAAATTTGGATTGAAATAATTTAAAAAGATTAACAGTAATAATACTTATTCGAACTATGAACATTATTCCATCATTGCAAAATCAATTGCAAACATTGCAATAACTTTGAAACCAAAGTGAAGATTTTTGATTTTTTTTGGCCTTCTTCTTCTTTGAGTGCCTATCCGTTACCGGATGTTGGCAATCCACACGGCAATTCTGACTTTGTTCACTGCTGTTATGAACAGTTCGTTGGTTTTGGCCAGTTCGAAAATATTATATGAATTTTTCTGTATGTAAAATAATGTAGTCATGCTCACATACATCTAGTAGAATACATTATGTTGCAAAAGCAATTTTATATAGCGATGTAAAATTGTTTGTACTAGATTTATGTGAGCATGTCTGTACACAAATTTTGATAATAATTATTTCAATTTTGGTCAGACCAATTGAATATTAACAGAAAGAACTGCAAATTGTACTGCAATTATTTAATTTATTTATTTATTTTTAATTGTCGCTTCCATCATTTACCACCATTTTGATTAAAATCAATTCGAGTCATATTCAGTTTTGATTTTCGTCTTAACTTGCACTTCCTCAATTTTAGTCTGGTGCAGTATATAAATAGTAATTATTGAAAACTTGGTAGTAAACTATCAAATTAAATATTACACAGTTAAAGCACCTATACTTCATACTTGTACAAAATGTAAAAAACAGAAAGTACACCATCTTTAGTTTTTGCATAATCTTCAATTTTAATCTAAAATTGAAGATGCTACTTACTTAAATAAAATGCAATTTGTACTTATTATTTTGACATATTTTTAGAACTTGACTATTTTTAAACTTCACAAAGTTATTAAGTACCCTTGATATTAGTAGAAAATCAAAAATCGGAAAATACACCAACTCTAGATTTTCCGGAATTTTAATATCAAGCCGGAGAAGGAAAAATCTACAACCTGCAGTTTGCACAAGTTTCGTTTGAACATTTTTGAACTTACATTTAGTGGTTTAATAAATTTAAAATTTTACGTAGTAACTACTTTAACCTATATTTAGTATATTTTTACTATACTAGTAGAAAATGCAAAAATCAGAATATTTCTCATCTCTAGTTTTTGCATAATTTTAATGTAAAGTTTGAAAAGCAATATTATATTAGGTAGATGCATTTTGCATATATATTTATTCAATTGTTTCGAAACGTTATTTTTAGGTACCTTGGTAATTGTTTTAACTTTACGCAGTTATTAAGATATTAGAATTTACATTTCTCCATACTCAATTTCAAGTTTTCCGGAATTTCAACATACATTTTTTGATGCTGGTAGAAATTGCAAAAACGAGAAGATACCAGAGGTGGAATAAAACATGATTAAAAAAATTCAAAAAGCAATGGTCTAAAAAAAACGAATCATGATTAATTTGATTTTGTGTACTAGAAAACTACATTTTTTTCTTCTCTGGTTTGATATAAAAATCCGGAAAACTAGAAGTTGTGTATCTTCCAGGGTTGGTGTGATTTAAATAAACTGATTTTTTGAAATAAATCATTGATTTAAATCAAAAATGATATATTTTTTATTAATTTTTGTTTTTGCACCGTTTGTGCATTCCAGTAGGCGACAATTAAAAATATAATGTAACTATGGAGTTAGCATGCTTTAAAGTAGATAGTTGTAAGTAAAAATTTTTCATTTCTTCCATTTCTTGATCCATCACATTTTACAAATACACAGAAATTTGTCTTAATCATCAATTCTAGTTCAAATTCAAGAATTTATTAAAAAAAAATTATATGTTTAGAAACGTGATCTAAATCAATTGATATAAATTACATTAAAGTAGCATACAATGAACAGAAATATAAAAAAATCCAATAAATTATGATTTGATATTTTTTTAAATTATTAGTTTTTCATTTTTTTTAATCATGATTTATTCCAACTCTGGTATCTTCTATTTTTTTCATTTTCTACCAGCATCAAATGTTGTTCAAAAAATTTGCTAACTGCAGGTTTATATAGAAATTCCGGAATATTGAAATGTAGTATGTAGAAAATGTAAATTCTTGTTTGTTTCTTCTTCAAATCATTATTTATTCCGACCCTATAAATTACTAAAATTTCACAAAATTTACACACTATTTACTCACCAAAAGATAATACAAGAAACCTTTGCAAAGATTAGGTAATAGATTTTATTTTTAATTAGATTAGAAAACAACGAAGGAGAAGAAGAAACGAGAAATAGATAATTGGGTTCGTCGCTTGACCTAGCATATCCAGCATAGGGTCTCCAGCACCATGTTACGTAACGATATAAAAAAAAAATCCGGTTTCATATTTTTGCAAACTGCTTCCGGATTTTGAAAGTAGGATAACTAATTGTTGTTGTGTTCAAAGAAGAGTACAAAGCATTAATAAAAAATCAAAAATTAAGAGTGTTATCAAAGAAAAATGGAGATATCAACATAATCACGCACTATTTTAATTTAATTGCCAATATCAAATAAATATCAAAACAGTACATCACCAAATATCAGACTTTAATTGCAATTATATAGGTACGCCGGATATTGACATATCATAATTTAAATACGAGAAAAATTGGAAGAAACACTTAGAAATGAAATATTTTCACTGAAATTCAAATATCTCAAGAGTTACTCATTGGATGTAAAACTTATTACACATACGAAAAATTGATATATCGAAATAATCACTAAATGAGATATCATTGTTTAAACAACACACTTAAAAATGAAATATTTTCTATGATGATAATGAACCACATTAGTGTTCATTTTTTCCAAATTTTTATTATTTATATTTTATTATTTATATTCAGGAACCCCAAAAACTTTTAATCAACGACTTGCGTAGGACACCCTGTATATTAGTTGAGTTCCATAGGTTCTCTCATTTGTGTAAACAAAATCAGATGTTTGAAATATTTCGTAAAATGACACCTTGTATATTAGTTGAGTTCCATAGGATCCCACATATGTGTAAACAAAATCAGATGTTAAAAATATTTCGTTAATTGACACCCTGTATATTAGTTGAGTTCTATAGGATCTCACTTTTGTGTAAACAAAGTCAGAAGTTTCAAATATTTCGTTAAATTATTCAGTCAAGGTCTAGGTAATAGTCTATAGCAGCGTTTCTCAAAGTGTGCTCCGCGGAGCCCTGGGGTTCCGCGAGCTACCCCAAAGGGCTCCGTGAATTATAAATTGAAATCCGCTAAAAATTAATATATATTAATAAAAAATGAACTAAAAAATTTAGATTATGTTTTTTTTAAAGATTTTTAGCGGTTGAGAAACACTGTCCTAAAGTGTGAAGCGTGTGTGAGTGTGTGCGCGTTGCTAACTTGAGTGGCTTTGAGTCACCCTAATTTTGTTCGTACGCCCGAAAGCGAAAAGCGACTTGGACGACTCGGGCTGGAGACGTATCGGGCCGGGCCGGGTACAAATAGTCAAAAGTCGGCCCGTGCAGACCATTGTCTCCACCGTCCGCAGATTGCGCCAAGAGTGGTCTTACAAACTGAAATTAAGTGAAATTTTTATAAAGTGAAGTGGAAGAATATTGAGGTGTTTTATTTTATTTATTTCTATACATTACTTATACACGGTTAGTTTCTTAAATGCGAGCATGCCGCACATGTGGGTAAATGGTTGGAAGACAATAATGCGGTCTGCCGCGTGGCCGTTTGCTTTTTCAGCTTTTTCTTAGGTTTAGTTTGCATCAGTTTGCTCGCTCTATCGCTATTTTATGCGTAGGCGTGATGAACTCTTAAAGCGACAAAACCTAATTGTTTCAACTTTTAAAACTGGCAATGAGAAGGCCACTGAAGCATCATACATTGTCAGTTATCGTATTGCACTGGCAGGCGAAGCTCATACAATAGCTGAAACATTGATCAAGCCTTGTGCAGTCGATATAGCTAAATGTATGCTTGATGAAAGGTTGGCAAAAGAAATAACTAATGTGCAACTATCCAATGACACGGTAGCTCGCCGAATTAAGGATTTAGCAGCCAACGTAAAGGCTGAATTGATATCTCGTCTGCAATGTTGTAATTTTTCTCTACAAATGGACGAAAGCACAGACGTAGCTGGACTTGCAGTCTTGCTTGTATTTGTCCGATATCAGCATCTAAATTTGCTTGAAGAGGATCTACTTTTGTGTGAACCATTGCCAACCAATACAACTGGTGCCGAAATATTTAATATCGTGGATAACTTTTTTAATGCTCATGGTTTAGATTGGAAAAAATGTGTTGATATCTGCACTGATGGTGCAAAGGCAATGGTAGGAAAAACTGCTGGCGCTGTCGCAAAAATCAAGAATATGGCACCAAACTGCACAAATAGCCACTGCATACTTCACCGCCAAGCACTTGTAGTAAAAAAAATGCCATTGTCACTTAAAAAGGTCCTTGACGAGTCTGTAAAGATAATAAATTTCATAAAATCGCGACCATTACAAACACGGCTTTTCAAAATTCTATGCGAAGATATGGGAAGCGTTCATAAAGCTTTACTGCTCCATACCGAAGTACGATGGCTGTCTCGAGGGAAAGTACTTGTTCGACTATTCGAGCTGCGTTCCGAATTGGGCACCTTTTTCATGAAAAACAATATGGATTTACAAGAAAGGTTGACAGATAAACTATGGTTGTTTCGACTTGGATACCTCGCCGACTTTTTTTCAAAGATAAACATTGTGAATATGTCACTTCAAGGAAAACAAGTAACAGTGTTCACAGCCAATGATAAAATTCAAGCTTTCAAAAAGAAATTGGAATTTTGGATCACTTGCATTCGCTCTCGTGAGCTAGATAGCTTCCCAATACTTAAAGATTTCTGCGATGAAATTAATGGAGACATTGATGCAAATGACCTTACTATGTTGTGTGATGAAATTTGTCAACATTTGGAAGATATTCTAAACTCGGTCAAACAATATTTTCCAGATGAAGAGAATGAAAAGCTTAAATTTATACATGGATTAGAAACCCATTCATAGTTCAGAAAAGGCCAGACACATTCACAGCTAAGGAGTACGAAATGTTCGTTGACATGATTACAGATTCCTCACTACAAGCCATATTTGAAAAGCTATCTTTGCCAGAATTTTTGTGCACTTTGAGAGAAGAATTTGCAGATTTATCAATGAAAGCTGTTAAAATACTTCTTCCTTTCGCTACGACTTATCTGTGCGAATCTGGCTTTTCTTCATATGCTGCAACAAAAACCAAATACCGCAACAGACTCGATGCAGAAGCTGATATGAGGATTCAACTGTCCTCTATAAAGCCAGACATAAAAGAACTATGTAAAAATAGGAAACAAGTCCATGCGTCCCACTAACAATGAAGTTTGTTTTTATAATATTTAGCAATTATTTGTTGATAAATAAATGATTTTATTGAAGAACAAATAATTTCATTCTTTCTTTTTGTTTATATTTATTTATATAAACTAAAATACTAAAAATAAAATATATTTAAATACATATAAATAAAATATATATATATATATATATATACATATATATGCTTATTGAACCAGTGGGGTTCCGTGGAAATTTGTATGCCTTTGGAGGGCTCCGCCGCTCAAAAAGTTTGAGAACCGCTGGTCTATAGGTTAATTAAAATTAAGATTATTTTATTCTTGATTTGTACAAATAAATTGTACAAAGAAAAATGTAGGTGCTTTGATTTATATGCTGGATTTCTATTCAATATAAACGTGCATAAAAATGTAACAGAATTTTATTTTATTCTTGATTTGTATAAATAAATTGTACAAAGAAACATGTACTCACATTTGTGTAAACAAAATCAGATGTTTAAAATATTTCGTTAATTGACACCCTGTATATTAGTTGAGTTCTATAGGATCTCACTTTTGTGTAAATAAAGTCAGAAGTTTCAAATATTTCGTTAAAGTATTCAGTCAAGGTCTAGGTAATAGTCTACAGGTTAATTAAAATTAAGATTATTTTATTCTTGATTTGTACAAATAAATTGTACAAAGAAAAATGTAGGTGCTTCGATTTACATGCTAGATTTCTATTCAATATAAACGTGCATAAAAAAAAATTTACTGAATTTTGTTTTATTCTTGATTTGTATAAATAAATTGTACAAAGAAAAATGTACTCACATTTGTGTAAACAAAATCAGATGTTTAAAATACTTCATTAAATTATTCAGTCAAGGTCTAGGTATAAGTCTATTGGTTAATTAAAATTAAGATTGTTTTATTCTTGATTTGTACAAATAAATTGTACAAATAAAAATGTAGGTGCTTCGATTTACATGCTGGATTTCTATTCAATATAAACGTGCATAAAAAAATCGTTACAGAATTTTGTTTTATTCTTGATTTTGTCAGGCCGATAATTTGAGTGGTGAAAAGGGACGTGATTAAGAGCAATTTTAATACGTCTTTAACACAAGACGAACTCTTAGAACATATTTATTATTTATAATACATTAAATTATTATTATATGAATATAATTGGGGCACATAGATGGGCTTCGAAGTGTCAAGGCTTGGCGGGAGCGGCACGATTCTGTAACGAAGAGAAGATATTCCTGAGCCAAAGCTCAGTAAGCACCCTTCCGAAGAAGTGAATGAATATATACATGCACATACACATATATCTACATATACATATACATGTACACAGACTGCATATTACGAATGCTCCCCAGGGACTACTCAAGCTCACCCCTGAGGACGGAACATATGCCCGGCCAGGAGTTATGAAAATTAGGGTCTACTATCCATGAATAGTAGGTAAAAATACCGTTGACCCTAAGATGCCCCTGAACACATCCCGCAACCATGTGCGATTCATAAATGTAGAGTTGGGGATCCCATATGCACGGTGGGCAATATTGCCATAAACGAATGCTCCTCAGGGACTACTCAAACTCACCCCATGAGGACGGAACCTATGCCCGGCCAGGAGTAAGAGATGGGGTCTTACTATCCGAAAATAATTGGCAATAACACCGGCGTCCCAACCTCCTCCTAGACACATCCCGCAACATATGTGCGATTCATAATTGTAGAGTGCAGGATCCCATATACGACGATGGCATTTAAGTCTCTCTACTTGTTAGTTTTTCTACCTTATTCTACCGTGCAATCTACGAAGGTGTACTTACATTATCTAATTCTATGGGCTGCAGGCACTATATACTTTTATATACAACTACTTAACTTGCTGGATAACTGCGTACTAATGAATGACATAAGCGCCCGGTCTCCTAAAGAGGCCCTTTCGATTGTAGCGTGGACGCACAGGAATGTGCTGACTTGTGTAAATAAACGTTACTGGAGCAAAGCGGGAAGATACAGGAAAATCGAAATTATTGACGCGTAACAATTTGTATAAATAAATTGTACAAAGAAAAATGTAGGTGCTTCGATTTACATGTTGGATTTCTATTCAGTATAAACGTGAACGAAAAAAAATCGTTACAGAATTCTCAATTAGAGAGACTGGGCAAGTAAGTAGTAACACCCACACATCCGCCTCAAAGGGAACCGGTTGACTTACTTCCATTAAATCCTGATGAATCTCGATGTAATGTATTCAATGCCTCCATTAGGCCCGAACGAATTGTATAATTGATGGCGCGTCGGCGGGGATACATTCGCGCAAGAGGCGGCGGGGAAGCGGTCGGCGTACGCCGCCTCCCGGGGGCCGACGCCCCCCGGGGGCCGCCGCCCCCAGGACCCTCCTCGTGGCACTGTGCCGTCTGATTAGCGACGACAAACACGCATTAGCATTTTATTGCTTTGGCCCCGGCCCCACTCTCTACGCCCCGTAGATAAAGTGGAATTAAAACTGGAGAGCCCTTTGATCTCCACTGTATTAACTAAACTGCACTTATTAAATGAGAGAGAGACCGATCGGCGGTGAGCGAGACGGGGGTGTGTAAGGGGGTTGGAATTCCGCGGCAGCCGCGCCGTTCTATTCATTAACGGCGTTTAGACGCAACTTAATAACTTGTTAAAATGATGATTAAAACATTCTCCCTTGGTTTTGGTTTAATTTTGTTTCTATTAAAATACGGTAACAATTTTAATTTTAATTAGCGCACACGGGGAGACATCAAAGCGCCAAGAAAGTCGTTTAAGTAATATAATTTATTGTGCTTTATTTACAAAAATTCACAGCTCTAAAAGGAAACAATTACATAATTAAGTTATTTACTCGTAATTTATTTCAGTACATTGCAATCATCTTATAAATAAATTAAAAATCATACAAGGAGAACCCTACTTATTTGCACGAAATGTCGTCTTTACACATTATTCTCAAGCATGATTCGGAAATTTTTGCAAAAAAGTCGCCGCCCCACGGGGGAAGCCGGCAGTCCGGGGGTTGGTGGGGGGCGGGCGTGCGCTCGCACCACAAAAAAAAACACTCGAGAGAAACATAAACGTCCAACAACTATATAATACACAATAATATATTTATAATATACACCGACGTTATTTACAGGAACACCGAACGCCACGCTCGTATTTACACGCGGGGGCCGCACGCCGCCCTCGCCCCCGCCTAGACCATCTGCAGCCCCTTGGTGATGTTCTCCACGTGCTCCTTGGCTTTCAGGCGGAGCGCCGCTATGGAGGTGCTCCTCAGGTCCGGGTTGCTCGACGGCGAGTGCGAGTGGGAGTGCGAGTGCGCCATCGGGGGCGGGTGCCTGCCGTGGTCCCCCGGCACCGGCGGGGTCAGGTAGCTGGGGTACCCCGTCTGGGGGTGGCTCAGGAAGCCCGGCAGCGCGGACAGCAGCGGCGGCGACAGCCACGGGTCCATCGGCAGCGCCAGGCTCGAACCCGCGGCCCTCGACAGCGTCGACACGGCGTGGTACTCGCTCAGGCCCAGCCTGGCCGCCTCCATCTTCTCCTGCCGCCTCCACTTGGCCCTGCGGTTCTGGAACCAGACCTGAAACCAGAAGAGACAATTGTGAGTATTCAAAATTTCGAGAATCAAAAATATGTTTCAAAAAATTTGAATGTCGTACAAATATTGCATATTATTGTATAAATTCGCACACTGCAAATATCATTAAATTGAAAGAGCAATGTACAGAACAACAAGAATATAGTGAGAACCTAAACCAATAACGAAGAATCCGAAGAATTTAAAACACATAGGAGTAAGTTGTATCTTGGGCCACGTAATGAGAAGACAAAAATACCTTAAAACTTAGAAAAACATTTCTTAAACAGAAATAACTTCTGTAGTTATTCACGCGTGGAAAGATCCAAGTAAGTAATACCTTAAAACTTAGAGAAAAAATTCTTAAACAGAAATAACTTCTGTAGTTATTCATTCATGGAAAGATCCAAGGAATTAGAAGTATTGGACGTCGACGTACATCTTGGCTACGACATCTCAGAGAGTAGTTCTAGTGCACATCTACCGAATTGTTCAGAGCAGCTGTTTCAAAAATAAAAATAGCATGCCAAACTTCGCAGCGGAGAAGGCACTTAAACATGAAGAAGTATCTTGGTGCTTGTGAAAGGTTCGTAGAAATAAGATAAACAAAACGCCTTTTTCACAAAACACATTTATACAATCTAAATGTACAGTCATGCTCACATAAATCTAGTACAAACAAACTGACATTACTATATCAAATTGCTATAGTAACCCATTTTCTTGTACTAGATTTACGTATGCATGACTGTAAATTTCAAAGTTTGTCATTAGTCAGTAATGTTTCTACTGTAGATGATTGCGTGGCGATTGAAATGTAAATTTAGATTGAATAAATGTGTTTTGTGAAAAAAGTGTTTTGTTTTTCTTATTTCTAAGTATGAGTAATACAGTGGTGCATACTCAGCCCAATGCTATTTACATTGGTGCTAGACAAAGCCATAAAATCTGCAAAAAAAGAACATGAAAACACTGAATGTGGGACACTAGAATAGGGAAGAAACGAAGGTAGTAGAAATGATATTTGCCGACGACACGATATGGTGATAATAACAGAAACTGAAGAAGACCTACAGAATATGGGCATAGTGAACAGAGAATTGAAGAAAATAAATACTATAATAAATCAAGAAAAAACGAGAAGTGACTAAGAATGGTGATAATGACAGAAACTGAAGAAGACCTACAACAGAATATGGGCATAGTGAACAGAGAATTGAAGAAAATAAATACGATAATAAATCAAGAAATAACGAAAAGTATAGCAGTGACTAAGAAAACATGTCTGATGGTAACCACATTTGATGAGACGGTTACCACTACCACCACCACCACCAAAATCATCAAAAACAAAGCACAGAGAACATATCTATATATTTAGATCATCATGAAAGCATGAAAAAAATATAAGTAGGGTGACAATATTCTAAAATTGTGAAACACAAAGTGTAGTAGAGAATACTAGTAAAGAAAAATTACATTTATCTTAATTTTTTAAGATTTAGAAAATTGTTATAAGCCACTAGCTTAGAAAATTAGCTTTAGGTGTGCTTAACAGAAAACTGATATTAAATATGCAATTAATAAATTTTCAGAAATTTCAGTAATAGCTAATTCATACTAGTCGATGCAGGAAGTGATACCTTTGATTTACTCACTAATTTAGCACTGAAATTTTGTCAAATTTTCAGGAAAATTAGTTTTAGGTATACTTAACACAAATCTAATATTAAATATGCAATTCATAAGTTTTCAGAAGTTTCAGTAATAGCTAAAACCTTGTAGTCAATGCAAACAGTTATATTTTTGATTTTCTCACTTATTTAGCACTGAAACTTTGTCAAATTTTCAGAAGAAATAGCTTGCGGTATACTAAATACGAATCTAGTATTAAATATGCAATTAATAAATTTTCAGAAATTTCAGTAACAGCCAACCCATACTAGTCAATGTAGGAAGTTATACGTTTGATTTTCTCACTTATTTAGTACTGAAATTTTGTCAAATTTTCAGGAGAATTAGCTTCAAGTGTACTAAATAAATATCTTATATTAAACATGAAATTAATAAGTTTTCAGAAATTTCAGTAATAGCTAAGCCCTAGTAGTCAATGCAGAAAGTTATATTTTTGATTTTCTCACTTATTCAGTACCGAAACTTTGTAAAATTTTTAGGAGAATTAGCTTTAGGTGCTTCAAGTGTATAAAAATACAAATCTAATAATAAATATGCAATTAATATATTTGCAGATTTTTCAGTAATAGCTAACACATACTAGTCAATCTAGGAAGATATACTTTGATTTTCTCACTTATTCAGTACTGAAACTTGGTCAAATTTTCAGGAGAATTAGCTTCAGGTGTAATAAATAGGAATTTAATATTAAATATGCAATTAATAAATTTTCAGATATTTCAGTAATAGCTAAGCCCTAGTAATCAATGTAGAAAGTCATATTTTGGATTTTCTCACTTATTTGGCACTGAAACTTTATCAAATTTTCAGGAGAATTGGCTTCAAGTATACTAAATAGAAATCTAATATTAAATATGCAATTAATAAATTTTGAGACATTTCAGTAACAGCTAACGCATATTAGACAATGCAGGAAGTTATACTTTTGATATTCTCACTTATTTAGTACTGAAACTTTGTCAAATTTTCAGAAGAATTAGCTTGCGGTGTACTAAATACAAATCTAATATTAAATATGCAATTAATAAATTTTCAGATATTTCATTAATAGCTAATCCAAACTAGTTAATGCAGGAAGTTTGCTATATTTTTGATTTTCTCACTAATTTAGCACTGAAAATTTATCAAATTCCTAGGAAAATTATCTTCAGGTGTACTAAACACAAATTTTAAATTAAATATGCAATTAATAAGTTTTCAGAAATTTCAGTAGTAGCTAAGCCCTAGTAGTCAATGCAGGAAGTTATACTTTTGATATTCTCACTTATTTAGTACTGAAACTTTGTCAAATTTTCAGAAGAATTAGCTTGCGGTGTACTAAATACAAATCTTATATTAAATATGCAATTAATAAATTTTCAGAAATTTTAGTAATAGCTAATCCATACTAGTCAATGCAGGAAGTTATACTTTAGATTTTCTAACTTGTTTAATACTAAAATTTTGTCAAATTTTCAGGAGAATTAGCTTTAGGTATACTTAAAACAAATCTAGTATTCAATATGCAATTATTACATTTTCTGAAATTTCAGTAACAGCTAACCCATACTAGTCAATGCAGGAAGTTATACTTTTGATTTTATCACTTATTGAGTACTGAAAATTTGTCAAATTTTCAGGAGAATTAGTTTCAGGTGTACTGTAGACGAATCTAATATCAAAATTTCAAATAATATATTTTCATACATATTACATACATACTAGTCAATGCAGGAAGTTATACTTTTGATTTTCTCACTTATTTAGCACTGAAACTTTATCAAATTTTCAGGAAAATTGGCTTCAGGTGTATTTAATACAAATCTAATATTAAATATGCAATTAATACATTTTCAGAAATTTCAGTAACAGCTAACCCATAATAGTCAATGCAGGGAGTTATATTTTTGATATTTTCACTTATTTAGTACTGAAACTTTGTCCAATTTTCAGGAGAATTAGCTCCTGGTGAACTTAACACAAAACAAATATTAAATATGCAATTAATACATTTTCAGAAATTTCAGTAATAGATAGCCCATACCAATGAATGCAATAAGTTAATATTGAAATAGCTTTTAAAAAATGCTGTTGCTATTACTATGATAAGTAATCCTGATACGATATTTTATGCAATTTGTTGTTATACTTGAAGTATTTTTTAATCGTCTGTGGTCGAAAAATCTGTTTTCTATACTTTGCTTTTTATGATTTTTGAATATTGTTATCGTCTCTATTAAATTTTTATGCAAACATTTCTTACTTTTGAATTTTTTATATCATTTTCAATGATATACTGTATTTATTTATGACTATTAATTCGTTTAGTGCATTATTGTAAGAAAATTACAATGCAGATTAACAAAACATTATTGGATTATCAAAGACAACTGTAAATATAACTATAACTATAATAAACTAATATACTAAAGTACTATAATAAGAATTATAAGAACTATATAAAAGAGGGTTACAAATAAATTTAAAAACTATATTATTCGATACGTTTCTAGTACGTAAAACATTACAATTATCAAAAATCATTACAAAATGACCAGGCAATGTAATCTTTAAAAAAATAGGAAAATTACAAAGTCTCAAAATTAAAACTAAATTAAACTAATGACATATTTTAAAAATTATCAAAAACAATGCACAGAGAACATATATTTTTAGATTATGAAAACATGGAAAATTTAGGTAGGCTGACAATATTTCAAAATTAAAAAACACAAGTGTAGACAACACGCAAAAAATGCATTTTTCTTATTTTTTTATGATTCTGAAAACTGTTACAAGTCCTGTTAACCTTTTTATGATAAGTTTTGCAAATTATTGTTATACTTGAAGCAGGTTTTGATGATCTGTGATCGAATCTGTTTTCTATACATTGCTTCTTATGATTTTCGAATATTGATATCCTCTCCATAATATTTTTATAATTAAATCTCTTAATTTTGAAGTTTATCAAATAACCCTAATGAAATAATTCAAAAATTATCAAAAAACAAAGCACAGAGAACAATATATATTTTAACATCATGATGAAAGCATGGAAAAATTATAAGTAGGCTGAGAATATTCCAAAATTGAGAAACACAAGGTATAGAGAACACTAATTAGAAAAATTTCATTTATATTTTTAAGATTTTGATAATTGTTATAAGCTTGTTGACCATTTTATGAAAAGTCTTGCAAATTGTTGTTATACTTGAAGCAGTTTTTGATGATCTGTGATCGAATCTGTTTTCTATCCTTTGCTGTTTATGATTTTTGAATATTTTTATCCTCTCTATTAAGTTTTTATAAAAACATCTCTTACTTTTGAAGTTTTTATCTCATTTTCAATAATATACTGTATTTATTTATTTTTATTCATTCATTTAGTTCATTCATCTATGCGAACTACAACATAATTCTCTGTTAAATAATGATAGTAACCAATTACGCGTAGGTGGAGGAGTAGTAGGGATTATTATTATTATTATTATTGCAGATTAAAAAAACATTATTGAATTTTAAGAGTTAAATGTACTACAATAAAGAGGGTTACATATAAATTTAGAGACTATACGTTTCGATACGTTTCTAGTACGTGAAAAAATACTATTTTCAAAAATAATTACGAAAAGGCTAGTAATGATCGATGCTAGTAGTGTAATGATCTTTAAAAAAAAAATGAAAATTACATTTTTTCTAAATTAAAACTAAATAGCCCTAATGAAATAATTCAAGAATTATCAAAAACAAAGCACAGAGAACATATATATTTTTAGATTACGAGCGCATGGAAAATTTAGGTAGGCTGACAAAATTTCAAAATTAAAAAAAGACAAAGTGTAGACAACACAAAGAAAAAATACATATCATCTATTTTTTTTAAATTTTGGAAACTGTTACAAGCCTTGTAGACCCTTTTATGATATTTTTTGTAATTTGTTGTTATACTTGAAGTATTTTTTAATGATCTGTGGTCGAAAACTCTGTTTTCTATACTTTGCTTTTTATGATTTTTGAATATTGTTATCCTCTCTATTAAATTTTTATAAAAACATCTCCTACTTTTGAAGTTTTTATATCATTTTCATTAATATACTTGTTTTAGAGAACACTAATAAGATAAATTGCATTTATATTTAATATTTTTAAGATTTTGATAATTGTTATAAGCCTGTTGATCATTTTATGATAATTTTTGCAAATTGTTATTATACTCGAAGTATATTTGAGTGATCTGTGATCGAATCTGTTTTCTATACTTTGCATTTTATGATATTTGATTATTGTTTTCCTCTCTATCAAAATTTTAGAAATATATCTCTTACTTTTGAAGTGTTTATATCATTTTCAATAATATACTGTATTTATTTATTTGTATTAATTTATTTGATTCATTCATGTGTGCCAACTACAATGCACATTAACAAAACATTATTGGATATAAAACGTCAAGTAAATATGAAACTATAAAAAGAGAGTTACAAATAAATTTAGACTATACGTTTCGATACGTTTCTACGTGAATAATTACAATTTTCAAAAGTCATTACAAAATAGCCAGTCAGTGAAATAATCTTATAAAAAATTCAAAATCAAAACAAAATAAAACTGTATTTATATATAAACTGTACTTTATGTGTTTTTTTTGTGTTTTTGATTTTATGTACTTTGACTAATCACATATGTACAATGCAGCTATGTGAATAAATAAATATTACTATATTATTAATGATATAATTCCTAAATTATCAAAAACAAAGCACAGTGTTCACATAGTTTTAGATTATAATGGGTTTTTATTTAGTTCTTCACTTTCCACTTCAAATGGTGTCTTCCTAGCATAAATTGAAATTTTAAATGGCCGCAGTATATTGACTGTGCAAAGGTAGCATAATAATTGGTTTTTTAATTGATAGCTCAAAGCAGAAAAATTGACAAATTATAGGTAGGCTGGCAATATTTCAAAATTAAGAAACACAAAGTGTAGAAAACATGCAAAGAAAAATTGCATTTATAATTTTTCTTAAGATTTTAAAAAAATTTATAAGACCCTTTTATGATAATATTTGTTGTTATACTTGAAGCATTTTTTGATGATATGTGGTCGAAACTGTATTCTATACTATACTTTTTTTATGATTTTTGAATATTGTTATCATATATATATATATTTTTTATATATATTTTTTTTATAAAAATATCTTTTAATTTTGAAGTTTTTATATAACTTTCAACAATATACTTTTCGATACAATGCATTGGCATATAAATGAATAAAAGTTAGTTATATGATACAGATACAATTCCATAGAAAGTAGTTGCAATATTTAGATATCAATTTTCAACAACACCACTTGAAATGTGATAGATAGAGAGAGTACTGATAGAAATTAACTGATAACCTTTTACCACAGAAATAAAGAGTTATTATGAAATCGTACCAGAATTTTAAGGATTTTTGAAAATTCAATAGACATTGACACAATTATTTTTTAATTTGATTTGTTCGTTTTGAAGTATTTAAGCAGTTTTAAGCTGAAGAGATTTTTTGAATTACCTAGGTAAAAAATGAAAAATTATTAACTACTACACGTAGATAATCTATTTTATTGTGCTTTGATGCATAGCGTAAAGATGTGCTATTTGACTATATATGACTACATGTGACTATATATATGATGTGCTTTGATGCATAGCGTAAAGATGTGCTATATGACTATATATGACTACATGTGACTATATATATGATGTGCTATATGTGAGTAGTGAAAACATATTTTTTTGTTTATGATGTTTATGGTGGTCAATTTTCAGCAGATTTAACCTTTTCACGGAAAGTTTTTTTTGAACAATCATTATAATTAATAATTATTAAATATGGTTTTTATTATGTTAGATGAAGTTTTCGGTGGTGGACCGGTTCGGATGTCCGGGCACGGTAGATTAACCGTGGGAGCAATTTAACGGCCGCTAATAAACAGAAAATAATTAAATATCAAAATGAAGACAAATTTAATATTAGATCGCCTGCGCTGCCTGGGGCACCTCCGCCGAAGAGTTGTCCTCCCCCGCATTCTCGCTCTCGCTCGCACCCGTGGCGTTTCGGTCGCTCTGGGTCGTTATGTGTGCGAGTGTGGGCGTCCTCGCATGCCCGGAAAATTGAATTATCGCGGGGAAAATGACGTGCGCGCGCGAAGAAACCGACTTTCCGCACGCTTTTTTTGGCCCGTTATTAAACACTTTTTCCGCCGCTGCGGAGGAGATTTCCTCGCGCAATTATACCAGGGTACGGCGATGATTGCGCCCCCGTTAGCCCGCTATTTGCTCCTCAGCTTTCGTCAACAACGCCCGGAAAATTACGCCTCCCCATAACGGGGCTGGGGGAGAATCCGCTAAAAGTTTTTATTGCATTTACTCAATTTAGGACAGCTTCAGCCCGCTATTAGCCCGGGCAAAGAATGACATCAAATTGACAATTAATGCATCAGTTCAGAACCAATTTTGAGTTGCGCCCGGGGCGCTCCACGGCGCCTAGGCGGGCGTCTGCACCCCGCCGGCGGCAAGGGGGAAGACCAAGAATAAGGATAATCAAGGGGTGGTTCCTCCCCGCGTCTCGCCGCGCCCTTCCTTCGGCTGGGGGATGGCGGAGGGAGGCTTCGGGGTGCATACAAATACAATCTCACCACGGCAAATAACACACGAGCTCCCCGGGCGGATATTGTATGTACTCTTGCAAACGTATCTTTTACTTTAAGGGAGGCCCTTTTTTAGGGCTGCTACGTGAATCGCTCTCCCATTCGTCGTAACGAGCATTGATTAAGGGGCAGATTGCGTATAAACGCTCGGGCATTCCTGTACGTCCTCTGAAGCTTCCATGTTTAGACCACGACAAATTTTCTATAGAAAATAAATCTGTAAATGTGACAAAAAATTTGGAAAATAGGAATTACAAATTTTCACAGTTGTATTTTGTCAACATCTTTAAACTTTGACACAAAAAAATCGAGCAGTTCGAGTTGAAAAGTTTGGAAGAGTTTGACAGTTAACGCTTAAAATCCGACACATTTACACAGTATAATTTAAAAAAAACATCAAAAGCGTATGACTGTTTCAATTCCATTAACATTATTCTAATTTATTAGAGTTTAAATATTTGTCAGATTTCGACACTTGGAGTTGAAGTTTACCAATTTCAACATCTGGTGATAGACACTTCACAGATTTTGATAGTCACAATTGACAATAGGACACTTTGTAGGCGCTACAAATGTCATAGGCTCTGTTAGAAATATGACGATTTTGAAAACATCGATAATGAATATGTAAAAAACGACAGATTCGAGTAATAAATTTGATAGAACAGCAAGATATTAAAGTCTTAACATTTTCAAACTTTGACATTAAAAAATTTACAGTTTCGAGAAATAAATTAGGCAGATTTCAACTGTTAGAGTTTAATATCTGGCACATTTATCAAAAATCATTTAAAAAATTGTCACATTTGACCCGTTTCCATCATTTTTATAGACATTTTGTGAGTGCAGTTTGAAAATATAGCAGATTTCGACAGTTGGAATTGAAAGTTTTGACTGATTTTCGCGGCTGGTTCTAAAAATGTCATTGATTTTAATACATTCAGTTGGAAATATGACGATTTTTACAAAGGCAATAACGAATATGACTAAAATTTGTATATTTTTGTCTGTACCAGTTAGAAATTTGACAAATTTGGACACATGACTATCGAAAACTTGCAACTGGAAATTTGGCAGACTTAAAATATGCAAATTTGTGGATTTGGACATTGGCGATAACGAATATGACAAAAATTTGTTTATTTTTGTCTATGTTAGTTGAGATTTGAAAAATTTGGACACATAACTTTGAAAAGCTTGCAACTGGAAATTTGGCAGACTTAAAATATGAAAATTTGTGAATTTGGACATTGGCGATAATGAATATGACACAAATTTATTAATTTTTGTCTGTGCCAGTTAAAAATTTAAAAATTTGACAAATTTGGACACATGACTTTTGATAGTTTGCAACTGGAAATGTGGCAGACTTAAAATATTGCCAATTTGTAGATTTGGATATTGGCAATTAAAAATTCAAAATATTGAGTCTATTCCAATTAAAAATGTATGTTATTGTATTTTAAAAATAGGCAGAGTTTCACATTTTCTTGTGGACCTAAAAGAATGACAGATTTTGATACATTAGATCAGTTACAGTTGGAAAATTTAATTAATTCCGGTATTTCCAATAAAACAATTAAACAATTTGGACAGTGGAATTGAAAATTTTCACAGTTCTATTTGAAAATTTGTCACGTCTTAACATTTTCAAACGTTGGCATAAAAAATCGACAGATTCGAGTAATAAAGTTGATAGATTTCTACAGCTAGAGTTTAAAATCTGGCACATTTATGTAGAATCATTTAAAACATTGTCGCATTCGAGCCGTTTCCATCAACTTTATAGACATTTTGAGAATGCAGTTTGAAAATATAGCAGATATCGACACTTGGAATTTAAAGTTTTACTGACTTTCGCAGCAAGTTCTAAAAATGTCAGATTTTAACAAGTACAGTTGGAAATATGATAATTTTGACAATGGCAATAATGAATATGACAAAAATTTGTTTATTTTTGTTTGTGTCAGTTACAAATTTGAAAAATTTTGACACATAACTATCGAAAACTTACATCTGGAAATTTGGCAGACTTAAAATATGAAAATTTATGGATTTGGGCATTGGCAATTAAAAATTCAAAAGATTGAGTCTGTTCTAATTAAAAATGTACGTTCTTGTATTTTAAAGATAGGCAGACTTTCACGTTTTCTTGTGATCCTAAAACAGTTACAGATTTTGATAGATTTGATAAGTAACAGTTGGAAAATGTAATTGATTCTGATGTTTCAAATAAAACATTTGAACAATTTGGACAGTGGAATTGAAAATTTTCACAGTTGTATTTGAAAATTTGTCAGATCGTAACATTTTTAAACTTTGACATAAAAAATTGACAGTTTCGAGAAATAAATTTGGTAGATTTCGACTGTTAAAGTTTAAAATGTGAAATGATACTTGAAATATGATGATTTTGACAATGACGATAACGAATATATGTTTATTTTTGTCTGTGTCAGTCATAAATTTGACAAATTCGGACTTTCGAAAACTTGCAACTGGAAATTTGACAGACTTAAAATATGCAAATTTGTGGATTCGGACATTGGCAAATAAAAATTCAAAAGATTAAGTCTGTTTCAATAAAAAATGTAAGTTGTTGTATTTTAAAAATAATCAGAATCTCACATATTCTTGTGAACCTAAAACAATGACAGATTTTTATAGATTAGGTCAGCTAGTGTTGAAAAATTTAACTGATTCTGGTTTTTCCAATAAAACATTTGAACAATTTGAACAGTGGAATTGCAAATTTTCACAGTTGTATTTGAAAATTTGTCAGATCTTTACATTTTCAAATTTTAGCATAAAAAAGAGAAATAAATGTCGTAGATTTCGATTGTTAGAGTTTAAAATCTGACAAATTTATATAGAATCATTAAAATAAATGTCACATTTGGGCTGTTTCCATTAACATTATGCAAATTTTGAGAAAAGAGTTTGAAAATTTGGCAGATATCGACTGTTACAGTTGTAAATTATTGAGTTACTGATTTTCGCAGCTGTTGCTAAAAGTTTCATAGATTTTAACAGGTTCAGTTAGAAATATGCCGATTTTCACAATGACGATAACAATATAACAGAAATTTGTGTAAGTGTCAATTAATTTTTTTACAGATTTAGACTAATAAATTTCGAAAAATTTCTACTAAAGATTTAGCAGATTTATAAAATGACACAAACAATACATTTTGACACTAAAAATCGACAGATTGGATCAGTACGAGTTGAAAAGTTTGGTAGAGTTTGACAATTAATCTTTAAAATCTGATACATTTAGACA
Source organism: Othius punctulatus (assembly GCA_951805005.1). Taxonomy (NCBI): domain Eukaryota; kingdom Metazoa; phylum Arthropoda; class Insecta; order Coleoptera; family Staphylinidae; genus Othius; species Othius punctulatus. The sequence goes on along the minus strand of OX638139.1, from coordinate 3,842,184 downwards.
GTACAATTTAAAGATTGTCAAATATGTATGACCGTTTCATTTTCATAAACATTATACAAATTTGGAGCGTGGAGTTTGAAAATTTGTCAGATTTCGGCACTTAGAATTGAAAATTTTACTGATTTCCACGTCTAGTGATTTAACTTCACAAATTTTGATAGTCACAATTGATAATAGGACACTTTATAGGCGCTATCATCTGACAAATAGTGCCTTTATAGGCGTTACAAATATCATAGATTCGCCAGGTTCTGTTAGAAATATGACGATTATGAAAACGACGATAATGAATATGACGAAAATTTGTTTAATTTTGACAGTGTGAATTAAAAACTTTACATATTTGGACACATGACTTTCGAGAAATTGCAAGTGAAATTTGGCAGATTTAAAAAAATTGAAAATTTGTGGATATAGTCATAGGCAAATAACAATTATCAAGATTGGGTTTGTTACAATTGAAAATGTAGGCTGTTGAATTTTAAAAATGGACAGATTTTATCTTTAGTTTTTTATACTAATTTTTAATATGATACTTTGATTGAATTTGGATGCAATTGGTGCATTTGATTGTAATTTTGGAAATTTTTAATATCCATTAAATATTTGTTGCAATTTCTAATTTTTTTATGAAATTTCATTTAACTTTTTGTTTTTATAGAAAATTAGTATATTTAGTTGTATATTTTGAGGTAGTCTTTTGCCTATTTTCCATTTTGTCAGTTGTGTTCTATAATTTGTCATATAACTTTTAGTTTGTCAAAAGAGTTATACAGTGGCTGTCGAAAAGTCGGCATCATATGGGATTAAACGTTCTGTTTTTTAATATGGACTACCACGTAGTAAAGATCGAAACCATCCTGATGATTAAAACCTAATTAGCTCCGATTAGATGTACCGAGTGATTTTAAGTTACCTAGAAAATCACGTTTTCAAAATGATGAAAAATCAAAATAGTGGTAGTTTTCAGAAATAACGCAAGATATCAATGAGATTTTTGTATTTTAAAAGATTTAGAAGAGACAAGAAATAACTACTTAAGTTGTGTATGTAAAAAAACTTTATTAGCACCGATCTGATGTACCAAGTGATTTTTAGTTACCTAGAAAATTACGTTTTCAGAATGATGAAAAATAGGAAATAGTGATAATTTTCGGAAATAACGCAAGATATCATTGAGCTTTTTGTATTTTAAAAGATTTAGAAGAGAGAAGAGTTAACTACTTAAGTTGTGTATGTAAAGAAACTTTATTAGCTCTAATCAGATGTACCAAATGATTTTTAGATACATAGAAAATCACGTTTTCAAACTGATGAAAAAAAGGAAATAGTGATAATTTTCGGAAATAACGCAAGATATCATTGAGCTTTTTGTATATTAAAAGAATTAGAAGAGAGAAGAAATAACTACTTAAGTTGTGTATGTAAAAAAACTTTATTAGCTCCGATCTGATGTACCAAGTGATTTTTAGTTACCTAGAAAATCACGTTTTCAAACTGATGAAAAATAGGAAATAGTGATAATTTTCGGAAAAAACGCAAGATATCATTGAGCTTTTTGTATTTTAAAAGAATTAGAAGAGAGAAGAAATAACTACTTAAGTTGTATATGTAAAAAAACTTTATTAGCTCTGATTAGATCTACTGAGTGATTTTTAGTTTCCTAGAAAATGACGTTTTCAAAATGATGAAAAATCGAAATAGTGCTAATGTTCGGAAATAACGCAAGATATCAATGAGATTTTTGTATTTTAAAAGATTTAGAAGAGAGAAGAAATAACTACTTAAGTTGTGTATGTAAAGAAACTTTATTAGCTCCGTTCTGATGTACCAAGTAATTTTTAGTTACCTAGAAAATCACGTTTTCAAAATGATGAAAAATCGAAATAGTGAAAATTTCCGGAAATAACGCAAGATATCAATGAGCTTTTTGTATTTTAAAAGAATTAGAAGAGAGAAGAATTAACTACTTAAGTTGTGTATGTAAAGAAACTTTATTAGCTCTAATCAGATGTACCAAATGCTTTTTAGATACATAGAAAATCACGTTTTTAAAACGACGAAAATTCGAAATAATGCAAATTTTCGGAAATCAGGCAAGATATCAATGAGATTTTTTTTATTATAAGAGATATAGAAGAGAGAATAAATAACTACTTAAGTTGTGTAGGTAATTTGTGTAATGTTCGGCTTCGAAACTCAAATATTAAAAATGAAGACCAAACGTACCAATAATGGTGTGCATTTCTCGTCGTCAATAGTAAAAAAAACTCTTACTTTAGTTCAAATAGACGGGATAACAATATTCCTGTAAATAACTATCTTACTAAGTTTTGATGAAAGACTTTGATAGAAGAGAGAAGAAATAACTATTTAAGTTGTGTAGGTAATTTTTATAATGTTCGGCTTCGAAACCCAAATATTAAAAATGAAGACCAAACTTACGAAGAATGGTGTGCATTTCTCGTCGTCGATGGTAAAAAAACTCTTTCTTTTGTTTTCAGATCAAATAGACGGGATAACAATATTCCTGTAGATAACTATCTTACTAAGTTTTGATGAAAAACTTTAATAGAAGAGAGAAGAAATAACTACTTAAGTTGTGTAGGAAATTTTTGTAATGTGCGGCTTCGAAACCCAAATATTAAAAATGAAGACCAAACTTACCAAGAATGGTGTGCATTTCTCGTCGCCGATGGTAAAAAAAAACTCTTTCTTTAGTTCAAATAGACGGGATAACAACATTCCTGTAGATAACTATCTTACTAAGTTTTGATGAAAGACTTTGATAGAAGAGAGAAGAAATAACTACTTCAGTTGTGCAGGTAATTTGGGTAATGTTCGGCTTCGAAACTTAAATATTAAAAGTGAAGACCAAACTTACCAAGAATTGTGTGCATTTCTCGTCGTCGATGGTAAAAAAAAACTCTTTCTTTAGTTCAAATAGACGAGATAACAATATTCCTGTAGATAACTATCTTACTAAGTTTTAATGAAATACTTTGATATCTAGTATGGAAATGTGATTTGATTTACTGAAAACTACTACATTGTTTGTTTTTTTTTCACAAATTAGCCACAAATTTGCATTTTATAGCAACTCATAATATTGCAATCAATAACTCTCATTCGTGCAGCAGCTCTACCTTAACCAATCCAGGAACTATGCGAGTCTGTACTCAAATAGCGGCTAATAACGAAGTTTGAGCTGACAGACATAAGCGCGTTATAAGCGCAACTTATTTAATTAACTATTAATTATCGCACGGTGTCCGGGATTGCCAACTTTGCCCCTAGAAGCATAGAGCGAGATAGCGCTTCCAGTTTCAGATTTAATATAATTCATCTCGTTACCTGCTTCCACTATTTGCACACACTGCTAAATTAAAATATGGAGATGCAACGACATAATCTCATTACAGAAATGAGTTACCTATATTTGGAAATATATGTAAAAGCAATGTAAGTAAATACCTACTAAGTTACTTGGAAGTCTATGAATGCAGTGAGTTTAAGTGCCACCTTATTCATCCACTAATAAATTTAGGTATAGTTACCAAATAGTTTATCAAATAAAATTATAAACTTTTGGCTAGGTAGTCCTAGTAGTAGTATTATAACTTATGGGTACGTTTATTTCCTGATCGATTTAATGATCAAAATCATATATAAATAAAGTTAGAAACTTATTGGGTACATAGTACTAGTAGTAGTATTATAACTTATGGGTACGTATAAGTAGGGAAAACAATGTTGGTTCTGGGACAGATTGGCCCGAAATCAAATTGATTTCGCGAGATCTGATTTTTAAACGACGCCCAAGATCTCGCGATTTCATCGCATCAATTAAAAACCGGATCTCGCAATATCAATTTGATTTCGGACCAATCTGTCCCAGAACCAACATTGTTTTCCCTACTTATACGTACCCATAAGTTATAATACTACTACTATTACTATGTACCCTATAAGTTTCTAACTGCACTTATTTATGATTTTGATCATGAAATCGATCAGGAAATAATCGAGCTCTTGTAAGTACTTAATTTGGATGAGATTTTAAATGGGCCAATCGGTCCCAGAACCAACATTGTTTTCCCTACTTACAAGATTAGAAATTCCTAGGGTAAGTAGACAAATTCAGTGAGTATCTTCTTATCAACAACTTCTTATTAATTATTTGTGGTGATAACTGATAACTGAACTTGCCATCATTTTTGGCTTTTCAGGATTTCGGAAAATTCATATCTACAGGAAATCAAAATTTCCTGGCATTCATATATTGGTGTTTGCACACATTTGAATGACTGGATCTATAAAAGTTTTATCTATAAAAGAATCTTCTCCACTTATTCCACTTGCCTGCCACATAACTAGCTAAATCCTTCTTTCTCAAAACTTCCTTACCCCAAACCTCCACCCTTTCGTCCATCCACTCAACATTAAATGCATTTCCCCAAATAAACACGAATGTTTACATGGGAATCAATAGGCTCGAATTAGAGTTGCGTCACACCGGAGTCCATGATTGTTGGACAAACAGCGACGTCGGTAACGATAATGCTATTAGGAGCACCTGGGGATGGGGTGTATTTATCAAAAAAAAAAAAAGAAAAACGGTAATGATCCGGGCTTTCCGGTAACGACCGGGGCAGGACGCGTTTACACAGCCAACGCTGACACTAAACGCGCCCCAAATCTAATTACGGCCTGTGTGATTTGTCTTCCGCACCAAAGTGGTTGTAAACGCACCGAAATTTGTTGGTATTGGTGACTTGTCGATTTTTCATTAGCCGCGGCCATTTGAACTACTCCAACTTCGATGTGGCGTAATGGACTGTGGCATGGATTGTATCGTGTCGACTTTGTTACTTAACGGGTATCTAAATATGGTAATGGATTGTTAAAACTACTGGGCATACTTGCGATGTGTTTGGAATCAAAACATGATAAGTATTAATGGATTGAAATGAATTATTTATCAATTTTATACGGATTACTTTTTACTACAAATGTTTTTAAAAATCAGTTAAATTTGATCAATATGCCACTTTTTTTTAGAAGTGTACTGTTAAATTAGGCCTGAATTGGATTGACTATATTCAATATTAGTATATTCAATGGTAGCATATGGACTGTAATCTAATAATACTTTTTAAAAACGATCAATTTCAATAAGTATTAGCCATTTGAAAATAGCAGCAATAGTCCGAGCGAGGATAGGTGGGCCACCCTGTATATAACTGGTAATTATGGATGAAACCTTAAACTCAAATAAAAATAATTGGATAAGGTGCACATTGAATTCTGATATTCGGATATAGTGTGCAATAACTGTATCTGATCTCAAAAAATAAAAATGATTTGTGAAGCCCACATAAAGCAGATTCTAAAAATGAAAGAATATACAAGGTGATCCATAATCCAGGTGATCTTAAAAAAGAGACCACATTTTGTGTCCCTGATTTATGGTACACTCTGTATATTTGAAAATAATATTAAAAACTAGGACAGTAAGTGTCAAATAACTTTAATTCAGATGATTTCATCAATTTTCATTAGTCTAGCAGCAATGGTCCGAGCGAGGATAGGTGGGCCACCCTGTATTAAATAATGGCACAATTGCACAGTTGTGTAAAATTTTAAATCTTTGTAATTTTTCGAATAAATGCTAGTTTCAGAAATTAATATCTGTGCAATCGAAACAATGTGCTTTGTTTTTTTACAAAAAATAACATTAAATTTTTTATCCTCATTTACTAGTATGTTTAAAAAAAATTAGAAACATTTATGCAACTTTTAATATTTTCAACTTTGTGGTTTTCAATTGAAACTTCTGATGGTTTTGTTAAATTTTCTGCTATTTTGCATACAATTTTTGTGTTATTTATATAAATTTAAGCCGCGGTTAAAGGAGGTTTGATCTTAGTAATCTTTGTAACCATTTGTAAAACACCCCTAAACCACGTTTAAATTTTTATGAATAACACTGTAAGTGTTTCAGAAAAAGCTCAAATTGTTTCTTATAAAGTATCTGCATTAACTGTACTTAAAGCTCTGACCTCGCAATACAGCCGAAGATATATTATATATAGGTATATACTTATTATACCTACTTGCTGTAACATTGTTAAAACAATGATAGGTGATACAATTTCAGAAAATTTAGATAAAATGAGGGAAACTTATTAAAAATATCAAACTTTGCAAGTATAATATTCTGAACATTTTCATAATTTCGTTTCTATTACATCTAATGGGTAAAAAAAAATTGCAGAAAATTTATTGAAAATATCAAATTTTGAAAAACTTTCTGAAAATTCTGTTTTTAAATTTTCTAATACGTCTATTAACTTAATAAAATTGAAATATTGCATACATTTGCTGCTATTTTTTTTAAATATGCTGCAATGCTTTCAATATTTTTAAGTTTATAGACGTATTAGAAAATTAACTATTCAAATTTTTATCCTGATTTTAGAAAAATTTATTCAATTTTTAATATTTCAATTTTGTGGTTTTCAGTTGAAACTTCTGATGTTTTTGTTAAATTTTCTGCATTTTGCATACATTTTTTGCTACTTTTTAAAAAGTTTTCTGCAATATTTAGTTTTATTGAGTTTACAGACGTATTAGACATTTATTTATCCAAATTCTTATCCGGATTTACTGGCATGTTCCAAAATGTTTAGAATCATTTATGCAACTTTTAATATTTTCAACTTTGTGGTTTTAAGTTGAAACTTCTGATGATTTTGTTAAATTTTCTGCATTTTGCATACATATTTTGCTACTTTTTCAAGTTTTCTGCAATATTTTCACTTTTATTAAGTTTATAAACGTGTTAGAAAATTACTTATCCAGATTTACTGGCATGTTCCAAATATTTTAGAAACATTTATGCTACTTTTAATATATTTACCTTTGGGGTGATCAGTTGAAACTTCTGATGGTTTTGTTAAATTTTCTGCATTTTGCATACATTTTCTGCTACTTTTTAAAGTTTTCTTAATAACTCAATAAAATTTAAAATATTGCAGAAAACTTTTTCAAATGAAAATACCAGAGTTGAAAAGATTAAAAGTTGCATAAATGTATCTAAAAATTTTGAAACATGCCAGTAAATCTATGTATTGGAAAATTAATTATTCAAATATTTATTCTGATTTACTTGTATGTTTCAAAATGTTTAGAAACATTTATGCAACTTTTAATATTTTCAACTTTGTGGTTTTCAGTTGGAACATCTGATGATTTTGTTAAATTTTCTGCATTTTGCATAAATGTTTTGCTACTTTTTAAAAAGTTTTCTGCAATATTTAGTTTTATTGAGTTTACAGACGATTTAGACATTTATTTACCCAAATTCTTATCCGGATTTACTGGCATGTTTCAAAATGTTTAAAATCATCTATGCAACTAATATTTTCAACTTTGCGGTTTTCAGTTGAAACTTCTGATGGTTTTGTTAAATTTTCTGCATTTTGCATACTTTTTTGCTACTTTTTAAAAAGTTTTCTGCAATATTTAGTTTTATTGAGTTTACAGACGTATTAGACATTTAATTATCCAAATTCTTATCTGCATTTACTGGCATGTTTCAAAATGTTTAGAATCATTTATGCAACTTTTAATATTTTCAACTTTGTGGTTATCAGTTGAAACTTCTGATGGTTTTGCTAAATTTTCTGCATTTGGGATACATTTTTTGCCACTTTTTAGAAAGTTTTCTGCAATATATAGTTTTATTAAGTTTACAGATGTATTAGACATTTAATTATCCAAATTCTTATCCGTTTTTACTGGCATGTTTCAAAATGTTTAGAATCATTTATGCAACTTTATATATTTTCAACTTTTGGGGGTTCAGTTGAAACTTCTGATGGTTTTGTTAAATTTTCTGCATTTTGCATACATTTTTGCTACTTTTTAAAAAGTTTTCTGCAATATTTAGTTTTATTGAGTTTACAGACGTATTAGACATTTAATTATCCAAATTCTTATCTGCATTTACTGGCATGTTTCAAAATGTTTAGAATCATTTATGCAACTTTTAATATTTTCAACTTTTGGGTTTTCAGTTGAAACTTCTGATGGTTCTGTTAAATTTTCTGCATTTTGCATACATGTTCTGCTATTTTCAAGTTTTCTGCAATATTTTTAGTTTTATTAAGTTTATAAACGTGTTAGAAAATTAATTATCCAGATTTTTATCCAGATTTACTGGCATGTTCCAAATATTTTTGAAACATGTATGCTACTTTTAAGATATTTACATTTGGGGTGATCAGTTGAAACTTCTGATGGTTTTGTTACATTTTCTGCATTTTGCATAGATTTTCTGCTACTTTTTAAAGTTTTCTTAATAACTTAATAAAACTGAAAATATTGCAGAAAACTTTTTCAACTGAAAATGCCAGAGTTGAAAAGGTTAAAAGTTGCATAAACTTTTCTAAAAATTTTGAAACAATTTTTTTTGGAAATTCTGAATAAACGTAACACGAGTGCAAAAGAGAAACAAAAAAGAGAAAATTGCAAACAATTTATTTACAATATGAAAAAATATAAATAAATATAGAGGGTGCTTTGTAACAAAAATAAAATTACGTATGTAGGTATCACATCTATGTCGAACTGAGAGCATAACATTTTTACAAGTTTCTTCTCGTTTCTGAGTTAATGAGTTTAATGATAAAGTTAATGAGCAATCCATCTAAAAATCTACCATTGCAATCTTTGCTTCATTACTAAATGAGTAGCATTGACCCAATGATCGAATGATTGTTGAGTTGCACTATGTACAGCACGTATTCCAAATAACATTATTATTACTTTTTTAAGTTATCGATGTGATTCGTGTTTGTAGGTAGAAAGAAATAAAGTAAAATATGCCACTATTCTTTTGAATGGTTTATTTCTATTTCTATCCCTAGAGCTAGAATTTAAACAAATCAATTTAGATAAAACCATGATTACCACGAGTAAAAAAAATGAAATATGCGATAATTCTTTTGAGTATTTAATTTCTATTTCTAACCCTGGAGCTAGAATTTAAACAAATCAATTTACTACGAAGAAAACAAAATAAATATGCGATAATTCTTTTAAGTAGTTCATTTCTATTTCTAACCCTGGAGCTAGAATTTAAACAAAACAATTTACAACGAAGAAAAAAAAAAAATATGCGATAATCCTTTTAAGTAGTTCATTTCTATTTCTAACCCTGGAGCTAGAATTTAAACAATACCACGATTACGATAAACGAAATTGAATATTCCCTCATCAAAGCTGATACCTATTTTCTGAAGATCATCTGATGATCGAACGAAAACAAACCCGTTCTTCGATCACCGGCGAAAACATCGCTTCCTCCGGAGCGCCCCTTTCCGAGCGCCAACGTAAATAATCCCCCGACACGGGGGAGGCTCCAAAAGACTCATCAGAGCATGTAAATGCCGAGGCCGCAGTTCACCAAGAGAGGGATGCAATCTTTTGTGCCATGTGTCGTTTGGTATCGCTCCTAATCAAGGGTCGGTAATTGCTGTTTATTCACTGTTTGGTGACGCTTATTCATCCTATTTTAATTACAACACAGTTGAGGAATTCTGGGCAAATGCGCAGCTTGGAAAAAGAAACAAAATTAACAGCAACAAGGAAATTCAGATAAACTAAGAGTTGCTTAATAGGAAAACGTACGTTCAATGCACATTTTTTTATTTTGTATGCCATCCCATTTACTGTCATTTGTAGACGATCTATAATTTTGCTATTTTCCTTATTGATTTTTGTATTTGTCTTTCTGTTTTAATGATGTCATTATTTATGTATATTGAAAAGAAAACTAAACCATCTACTCTCAATTTGTTGAGAGGCATAAGTTCATGGAAAGTTGTATTGTAAAAATGGGGAATCGATAAATGTCCATTCAAGGGAGGCGTCCGCTATTCGGAAGCGTCCGTTATGGGAGGTTTTTACTGTACTGTGATTCTTTTATAGCCTGTATTGTTCTCTTTCTTTTTGTCTTCTCTTGCTATTTTCCTTATTTCGTTTTGTGTTCCTCTTTCTGTTTTAATTTTATACTTATTTAGGAATATTGCAAAAAAAATCGTCCAAATGTGTGAGTTAAGAGCATATGATGGAAATTTCAGTGACTTCTTCAATTGTATATCTATATATATATATATAAATTAACTTGATTTTTTGTTATGATTCTTGTAAATTATAAACATTTTTACATACTGCTTATACAGTGCGATACTAATCTTATCAATTGTTATCTATGGGCCAATTCTTGTCGTTTTTTAAATATATACATAATTGAACTATTAAAACGTCTTAGCTTTAGATTTAAGTTAAAACTTCCTCCCCAATCGATCTAGCCTACTTCTCGTAACCTAATCGATGGCTGGGCGTTGTATAAGTCCGCAATCCTCGGATGTCCCTTAAAACTTTTCCGCCCCGAGGGGGTCAACAGTCGGCCCTCGGACATAAAGGTCTCTCCCGTTTTAATAAGGGATCCAATTTTGGTTCCGGCAGGGCACATCTCGTGGGCCCGCTAAAAGGGACACCGCGTAATATAACGCTAATAACGTGGAGCGGCGCTGCCCACGCCGGAGCCCGGGCAAACAGCGGACGCCGTCGGGGCCCCCTTAAACAATCGCGGGGCCACGTGGCCCGCACGGGGCCCCCAAATTACACGTCGGATTAGGCAACAAAGTGCGTCGCGGTGACGTTGATGTGTGTAACTGCCAATTTATTACGGCGTGGGGGAGGCGGCCCCCACACAACCACCACACATGCACATGCACCCACACGTATGCATACGGGGCCCCCGGCGGAGTAATAAGCGCTGTTAACTGCGAGTCGCAACACCGGTGATTAGCGAAATTGACTTTTCGCGGTGAGGCTTCGGGGGGCCCTGGGGGTGGCTGCGAGGGGGCCTGCGTGCGCCCCGATCGCACGCGCGCCTCTGTAATTTCAGAAAGGCAGGAATTAGAGGGCACCGGGGGTGGACGGGCGCCCCCCGTGTTGTGTGCCGGTGACGAGTCTCGGAATTGAAAGCTGGCTGTTGACGTTTGATGAAATTAATTTCAATATGCACAGTGGATTTCGGCAAAGTTACAGTCAATTACCGGCAGATAATGCGCAACAAGAAATATTTGTTGGTAATATAATTTTTTAACACTCATTCCTATAATTATTTCGCACATTGTTGCAATTCATTGTACCATTACAAAGTTACAACAGCAAAAGAATGACCTCAACTTATTACAACTTTAACTTCAGACAAAGAAATATTTGCTAGTAATATAATTTTTTAACGCTCATTCCTATAATTATTTTTCACGTTGTTACAATTCATTGTACCATTACAAAATTACAACAGCAAAAGAATGACCTCAACTTATTACTACTCTAACTTCAGACAAAGAAATAATTGCTAGTAATATAATTTTTCAACGCTCATTCCAATAATTATTTCTCACATTGTTACCATCACATTGTACCATTACATATTTACAACAGGAAAAAAATAACGTCTACTAATTATCGGATTGATGAGGCTGATACTTGATGAAACTCCATGTTAATATGTAAATTAAACACAATTGGTGTAAGTTTCACAATCAAATTAATATTGTACCTACTGCGACAATTGTTTCGCCACACAGTGGCTTCATCAGGCAGATGAAAACTATATATAGAATTATATTGGTAATACTGATATAAAATTTGCTTAAAATTTAAAGTGTGGATATTGAGATATTTTGCTTTTTAAATTAATTGACGATTTCATTAATAATCCAAGTTGCGTCCAATTTAAAAATTAAAAATTGATATTGCTACTGCGTTACTTAAAAAACTGGCGTGTTAATATTTACCTTTTTTATGAGTTATGTATAGAATTATCTTAGTAGTGCTTAGATTAAATTTGGTAAAACTGCAATGTGTGGTTACTGCAAATACTTACAATACTTGTGCTTGCAATACTAATATTGCAAGCTGAGCCTAATTCAATAATTAAAAATTGAACGGCGTTTCTTAAGAAACTGGCGTATCTATATTTATGATTTTTATGAGCTATATATAGAATTATATTGGAAGTGCTCATATTAAATTTTGTTAAATTGCAATGTGTGATTACAGAGATATTTTAATTTTTCTATGAACTGGCGATTTTCAACAAAATTATAAGATGCGCCTAATTCAATAATTAAAAATCGAACGGTGTTTCTTGAGAAACTGGCGTATCAATATGTATGATTTTTATGAGTTATGTATAGGATTATATTGAAAGTGCTCATATTAAATTTGGTAAAAATACAATGTATGATTACCGAGATATTTGTCTTTTTCTATGAGCTGGCGATTTTCAATACAAATGCAAGTTGTACCTAATTTATTAATTAAAAAATTAACGGCGTTTCTCGGGAAACTGGCGTATAAATTTTTGTGATTTTTATGAGCTATATATAGAATTATATTGGAACTGCTCATATTAAATTTGGTTAAAATACAATGTATGATTACCGAGATATTTGTCTTTTTCTATGAACAGGCGATTTTCAATAAAATTGGAAGTTGTGCCTAATTTAATCATTAAAAATTGAACGGCGTTTCTTGAGAGACTGGCGTATCAATATTGATGATTTTTATGAGTTATGTATAGAAATATATTGGAAATGCTCATAATAAAGTTGGTTAAACTGCAATGTATGAATACTGAGATATTTTGCTTTTTCTATGAACTGGAGATTTTCAATCAAATTGAAAGTTGTGCCGAATTTATTAATTTACAATTGAACTGCTTTTCTCGGAGAACTGGCGTATCAATATTTATGATTTTTATAAGCTATATATAGAATTATATTGGAAGTACTCATATTAAATTTGCTTAAAGTACAATGTGTGATTACTGAGATATTTTGCTTTTTCTATGAACTGGCGATTTTCAATAATATTGCAAGTTATGCCTAATTTAATAATTAAAAATTGAACGGCGTTGAGAAACTGGCACATCAATATTAATGAATATTATGAGTAATACAGGGTGATTCCAGACGAAATGGAAATATTTTAAAAACATGTCCAGGAAGCAAAAAAAGTTTGTAAGTTCAGTAATACATTTTCCTATAAATTTATAAATTGTTCAAAATATCTCTAAAACAAATGAAAATTGGACTTGATAATATAAGCTTATTTTGCTTTTTTTGCTTTCTGGACATTTTTTTAAATATTTCCATTTCCTCCCGAATTACCCTGTATATAGAATCATATTGAAAGTGCTCATCTTTAATTTGGTTAAAATTCAATGAGTGGTTATTAAGATATTTTGATTTCTCGAAAATTCTCCAAGATATTCCTGACAATTTTGTACGGGATTTACCGAGAAGTTTAAACGAACGTTTCTGAACACTTTCATAAGATTTCTTGGCATTTTTCCATTTCATTTTTCATGAAAGTTGATGACAATTTTTGATCAAACTCCTCGACAGTTTTCTTAGATAGATCCCCCTCCCAAACAATTTTTTATAAGATTTTCTAAATTTTAAGAAAATTTCCAAACATTTTTTATGAGATTTCTCAACAAGTTTCCACGAGATTTCCCGACAATATTCTATCAGATTTTACAACAATCTGCTCCTCAGACAATTATCAAACTCCTCGACAATTTCAGATGCCTCCCCCCCCCCCCAGATAATTTTCGATAAGATATTCTAAGTTTTACAAAAATTTCCAGACATGTTCTATGAGATGTTTCAATAATTTATTACGAGATTTCCCGAAAATATTCTATCAGATTTTACAACAATTTTCTATGAGATATCAGGATTAATCTATACGAGGTGTCTCAAAAGTCATGTATCCTTTATAGGCCTACATTATTAGTCCCTATAAAGTACAAAATCGTTTGCACATAATAAGTTAGTAGTTTAGTTAAGATGAAAAAAATGAGTAACACTTTCATGGCTTTTTTCAATTTTCAGACATTTTCTATGAGATTTTTCAATAAGTTGCTACGAGATTTCCCGACAATATTCTCTCAGATTTTACATCAATTTTCCATGAGATATCTGGATTAATTTATACAAGGTGTCTCAAATATGGTGTCCATCTTTTATAGGGTAACATTTATAGTCCCTATAGAGTACAAAATCGATTGCAGATAATAAATTAATAGTTTAATTAAGATGAAAAAAATGAGTAACACTTTCATGGCTTGGGTTATAAAAACATAAAAGTAAGTACTTCTATAGTTGCCAGATGTGTCTCTATTTTAATCAAATTTTGCAAGTACACATTATTTTCTCAAATTTTGTGATAAACAAATTGATTTGAACTTCATAAGTTTATAACTTAAACTAAAATAACTATAACTTTTATAACTAAAATAACCTTCACAGGAAAATTTTGTTCATGAATTTAGAGCCACATTGATGAGCAGTAGTGACATATAAAGGATACTCCGTTTTAGAGACACCCCGTATAATTTTCCCGCGAATTTTTAATGAAATCTTATGAAAATTTTCTACTATGTTTCTCAACAATTTTCTGTAAACTTTCATTACAATTTTTACGAAATTTATAACGATGTTGTTCTGGAATTGTTCTATTTATTTGTATAATTTTTATTGTCATATTTCTTTTATTCGGACTATGTAGTTTGTTAATTGAAATTTAACTAAAAAACCTAGTATTTAATCTGAATTAATGAAGGTGTGCAATAAAAGAAATAACTTAAGTGTTTCAGTCTTACAAGAAAGAAATTTTCGAAATAAAAAAAACGACAATTGAAGTTATATGAAATTAAAAAAAACGACAATTGAAGTTATTTGAAATTAAAAAAACGACAATTGAAGTTGTTTGAAACAAAATCGCACGTGTATCTACACCAATAATAGGCCCATCAATGTTTTATTTTTGCATTTGTACACTGTGATGTCCACTGCCCATCATTGTTTCAGTTTTGCATTAGTACACCCTGTCATCCACTTTTCTCGAAATATTAAAAAAAAATCATTCAGAAAAATTATTTACACAATTTTCTTTACATTACTGCAACGTCTTTAAATTATTAATACTTTCAAACGAAAATCTAGTAGTAGTAGTAGTAGTTGTAGTGTGAACATTTATTCCATATATATATATATATATATATATATATATATATATATATATATATATATAATTAACAACATGCTTAATATACATAACAATTATAGATGATGTGATACATGACAAATAGAATGGGCTATCGACTTTCGTCTTTCGGCCCATGAATTCTTGTGAATATGAATGATTGTCTAAAAATATTAATTCGTGAGTTAGTCACTGTCTTGATGGTTTGTCAGTCTTTCGTACAATGTTTGGGAGTGATATTTGAATTTAGGAGTTTGGTTGATGTTGGTTGATGATGTTGCAGTTATTTAACCGAAATGGTGTAAATCATTTTTCTATGAACTGAATTTTTATTCGACTTTTATGGAATATTTTGACTAGGAATAAATAAAAATTGATACTCCAACTATTTGTTTTTGTTCGGTCATCAGATGATCTACAGAAAACAGGTATCAGATTTGATAAGAGAACATTCAATTTCGTTAATTGTAATTATCATTTTGTTTAAATTCTAGCTCCAGGGTGAATGCAAATTGTTAAATTGTACCCGTCCCAATATTATTTCGTGTATTCGTACAGTTATAAATTGTTCATTACAGGATCAATAATTATAATAACTATAATAATGACGCCCTAAATTACATACACGAAATTTCCATTATGAAGGCAAATGTTTCAATTTTCTCTTCAATTACCAGTACTTACTTTGGATACTTTGGATACTGGCATGAATAAAAATGATTATGACTTAATTTTAATGTTTTATGATTATTATTATTATTATAATTAGAATTTACATATTTTTTACCTTTTCGGATGTCAAGATTCGTTAAATATTATACATTAATATTCTTTTGCAGTCTCAAAATATTTTCTTACAAAAAATATTTCCATCTTCCTCTATCCAGTGCCAGTTCCATGTATGTGTCTATCTCATTGTCTATTCTATAATATATGGTCTATAAAATGTTAATCCCATTTGTTTCTTATCCAGAACCAGTATGTCACTATTCGAGTACTATTCCAGTATGCATATTCCAGTATATATATACTATTCCAGTATGCATTCCCTCAATCCCGACATTTCCTTACAACTTCTTATTTTTTACTTGTCAGCTTCAATTCTTCTCAGAATTTTTGCCTCAGCAGCTTGCACGTCGTTTTTCGATCGTTGGTTGTTAGTATCTATACGATTGCTGCATATATCTTTCTATCTTTCTATACGATTGCTGCATATACAGGGTGTCTCAAAGCTCTGGGAACGGTCAACTACGCGGTTATTAATCAAAATATCAAAATTTGTTTTATACAAAAGTTGTGTGCATTAATGAGTTGCACTTCATAAATATATCGAAATATATACAGGGAGATTCATATAAAAGTTACAGATAAACTTAGGTGTTTTTAAATGGAGAATCCTATATATCTTTGCATTTTTGGGTACTGTGTTACTGGCTACTCACCATTTTTATGGTGAGTACGTCATCATCTTCATGATCACCATCTTCATGGCGAGTACGTTAACTGGGACACCCTGTATATATATATATATATATATATATATGTGTGTATGTGTTGAAAATGAGAGGGTAATCAGGATGTATTGATTGCGTTAATTGCTGGCAGGACTGCTCAAACGGTAGCCGGCTGAGTTGCACAGGCCACGGCGAAATTATCCCTCAGATAGCATCTCGAGATTCTGATACATCGTTAAGCTTTTATATATAACTAGGTGTGGCGGCGGCGGCCACGCGAATGCACACTAAACGAAAAATCCATATATGCTAATTTTAATGCTGGCACAATAAAACGCGAGCGCGCAAACAGAATTATGGCTTCATTTGCGGCCCCCGTCGCCTCACATGCGCGCATGCCATCCATTACTTTGTTATTCTTTAATTACGCCAATTATCCCGGCGCATCCACCACCGTGTTCGGGTCCAATCGATGGGGGTGCAGACGAGAAGGAAAAACGGTTATACACGTTAGATTCGATTCCTGCGCTTTCCTCTCGCCTCCTCGGCCTGGGGCTCTTCCCCCCCACGTTCGGGCTCCACGCCCCTGGCGTTGCCACGGCCGGATCTTGGCCGGGGGCCCCATGCTGGGACCGGTTCACTAAGATGTCAGGCGCAGATCCGCGCCAGTAATACAATCTCGGGGGGTATAATAGGGCCAATCCGACCTCTGCCGTGTCATTAGCCGACACAATGCAGACGGCGCTCCCGATAACAAACAACGATTTTATCAGCTACTAATGGAAACGGTAACAGCTCACAATGGGCCCATAATCGATTGCAGTTAATCGGGGACCTCTTTATCGACACCGAAACACACAAATAAACATTTCAATAACGCCGAACAGCACACATTTATACACATACTCACACACACAGTCACACATATACATCACACACATACATTTATACACATACTCACACACATAGCCACACATATACATCACACACATACATTTATACACATGCTCACACACATAGTCACACATATACATCTCACACATGTACATATATACAGAGAGAGCCATGCAAACGCACAGTCGCATACAGATAGGCACAGGGCCGTGCCTGACCGGCGTTTATTACGTGCGCCGCACGCAGGCGGCCAAATTAAAAGGCGGCCTGACGACCAGAAAAACAAACAAAAATTAAAAAGCAAAATAACAATGTTAATATATAGTCATAGTCATATATAATCGAAGTAAATTGTAAAATAGTTGAGTGTTGTTGTCAATTCGTCAATTGTAATTTTATAATAAATTAATTTCAATATAAATCTTTATTGATATTTTTAAACATTTTAGTAAAAGGCCTAAGAATGACTGGAAAAAAAACGAAAAGATTTTCTGGAGCACAGTATAAAAGAAAGCGAGAAGAAAAACAACATGTTGCTAAAAAAATCTTTGGTTCACTAACCAAATATTTGGAAAAACATCCAGAAATGCAAAATGCTTGCAGTAGCCAAGCAAATCCAAGCAGTTAATTTTTTTCCAATGAAAATGAATTATCTGCCGAAAATACAAATGATAATGACAATATTAGTAGTAATGATGAAATAGGAGATATTGCAGTTACAAATATCGACGATATCACTGAAATTGATGAAGAATATTTTGCTATGTGTATAGAACTAAATGATCCAGCTTGCTGGCCTTTAACACTTACCAATAAAATGCTGGATATTTTAATTGAAAAAGGCCCTATTCAAAATATACAATCTAGATATCCACTAAATGAATTTGGAAGATCATTTTCAAAGGTTTATTTCTATAGAAAACTGCCAAATGGTGATAAATTTAATCGTGAGTGGTTAATCTATTCTCCAAAAAATGATGCCATATTTTGCTTCTGTTGTAAATTATTTGGCAAACAAGAAATAAAATTAGTTAATGAAGGCTTCAACGATTGGCAACACATATCTGACAACTTATCTCGTCACGAAAAAACATCGCTGCACATCGAAAATTGCACCTGTTGGAAAAAATGGAATTAAATTTAAAAAGAAAAACTACAATTGATAAGAATATGCAACGGTATTATGACGCCGAGAAAAAACGATGGTGTCAAATTGTCAGGCGCATGATATCTGTGGTACAATTTCTAGTAGGACAGTGTTTAGCTTTTAGAGGTTCTTCCAGCAAATTGTATGAAAAAAATAATGGAAATTTTCTGAAAGCAATTGAAATGATAGGAAAATTTGATGATATAATGGCAGACCACATAAAACGCGTACAAGAACCAATCGCTTTAAAGAACCACATGCCACATTACCTGGGAAATCGCTTTCAAAATGAAATAATCACTATCCTTGCAACCCAAATTCAAAAATATATATTAACATCAATAAAAGAGGCAAAATATTTTTCAGTCATTTTGGACTGTACGCCGGACACTGGACATGTCGAGCAAACTACAATGATTATTAGGTATGTACATATTAAAAATTATGAAGTTGAAGTAAGAGAAAATTTCATTGGCTTTTATCAAGCTGAAAAATGTACTGGAGAATCTTTTTACGACTTCTTAATGCAAAAGTTAAACTTTCTTGAATTAAATATTAACGATATGAGGGGCCAGGGATACGATAATGGGTCTAATATGTCCGGAAAACATAAAGGATTGCAAAAACGAATTTTGGACAATTATCCACGAGCTCTGTTTATGCCATGCAACGCGCATACATTAAATTTGGCCATTAATGATGCAGCTAAAGTTTCGTTTTCAACGGTGGATTTTTTCAGTAATGTATCTGCGATATACAACTTTTTCAGTGGATCACCATTTAGATGGGAAGTTTTAAAGAAAAATGTAAAATCTTTAACATTGAAACAAGTTAGTGAAACTCGATGCGAAGCAAGAATTAAAGCGATTAGACCACTGCGAAATGAATTAGGTGAAATTTATGACAGCCTTATAGAAATAGCTGAGGAATCTTCAATGCCAACAGTTCAACATGAAGCTGAATGTTTGGCAATGAAACTTAAATCTTATAAATTTATTTCTTCAATAATAATATGGTACGAAATCTTGGAAAAGGTAGATTTTATTAGCAAAATGATGCAGAAAGTTTCTTGGAATATCAGTTCGTGTACTGAATCAATTAAGGAAGTTTTGAAATTTTTCAAAAGCATTAGAAATGACGAAAGTTTCGAAAATTATTTGCAGATTTCTAATGAACTTTCTAAAGCACTTGAAACAGAACCGAATTTTCCTGCTGAAATTAGTGTACGTCACCGACATCACCGAAAACAATTTAGCTATGAAGGAGATGAAAATATTCAATTTACTCCAAAAGAAGATTTTCAAATTAATTTTTTTATGTAATACTAGATACAGCTATTTCATCTCTTACCACCTGTTTTGAAACTTTGTCAAATTTCGAACAATGTTTTGGATTTCTATACAAATTTATTGATATGGAACATGAGGAAATAAAAAAAAGTTGTTTCGATCTCCATAATAAATTTAAAGATGGTGAATCTTGTGATATCAGTGGCGTAGAATTATATCAAGAGTTAATTTCTCTAAAAATTATCATAAAAGACAGAAAGCAGCCCGAAGAACTCATAAAGTTTTTATACAAATACAACTTGGAGACTTCTTTTCCAAATGTCGCCACAAGTTTAAAACTTTTACTGACAGTTCCAGTATCTGTTGCATCTGGAGAGCGAAGTTTTTCAAAATTAAAAATAATCTAAAACCACCTGAGAACTTCAATGACTCAAGAACGTCTCAGTAATATATCAATTATTGCAATTGAAAGTGAAATTGCTGATTCCTTAAATATTGAAGGGGCGATTGAAGAATTTGCCTCTAAAAAATCGCGTAGAGTAAATTTTTGATTGTAATATCATAGATTTATAGATGTGCCATAACATATTAATGTTTTATATTCAATGGTAATATGTACATTAGATATATATGTATAATAATAAACATTAAGAAAGAAAATTTTCTTTGATTTTGACGTTATCTCAAAGGGCGGCCATGCATACTAACACGCAGGCGGCCATATACCCAGGCACGGCCCTGGATAGGCACATACACATACCTACTTACATACATACACATACGCATATGTATTAACACATTCTTTATACACATAATTAGGTACATATGCAGACATATACATACTTATGAGGCTACTTAGCGAAATAGGCATACACATAGGTGTAAATTGTAGAACACAAATCCGACGGCTGGGGAGTGAATATTGAGTCGCCCTGTATATATTGATGCTCACGTGTTTTCATATAATCTGATGCAAATATACAAATACTAGGCTAATGCGTACAGACATAATACACATAAAATATCTTATGTCCGACTGTCCGAAAATATAAAAGCTCTATTTATAGTCCTCGCTCGCAAGCTCGCTCGGATATTCAAATTTAAGGCTCATCCATAAAGTCCCAAACTATGTATGTTTATGTACCCTAAATTTATAGTCCTCACTCGCAAGCTCGCTCGGACATTAATCTTTAGAGCTCATCCATTAAGTCCCAAATTATGTATTTATCATATAAGTACATGAAGCTTATGTACCCTAAATTTATAGTCCTCGCTCGCAAGCTCGCGCGGACCTTAATGTTTAAGGCTCATCCATAAAATCCCAAATTATGTACTTATTATATAAGTACATGAAGTTTATGTACTCTAAAGTTTGTAGTCCTCGCTCGCAAGCTCGCTCGGACCTTAAGGTTTAGGTCTCATGTATAAAATTCTAAATTATGTACTTATTACATAAACAGCTATAAAAACACCGAAGAGAAGTTCACGTCATTATTTTTTTTACAAAAAGAGCCATATTATAGTTTTATAGATGAGACCTAAAGTTTGTAGTCCTCGCTCGCAAGCTCGCTCTGACCTTAAACTTTACCTTAAACTTAACCATAAAATTCGAAATTATGAACTTATTACATAAATAGTTATAAAAACACCGAGGAGAAGTTCACGTCACTCATTTTTTTATGGTGTACACTTAAGCGACGGTTATGTTGCCTGACAACTCCAATTTAAATGGCATGGGAGTGAAAAACCATTGTTTACGGCCCGTGCATGGCTGTTCACTTCATAATTTAAGGTTATTATCCATAACCGCTGGCATTTAATTTTTAATTAAGCCCTGACTTTTGAGTCCCCGCATTGTCTTTAGGTTTTTTTTACAAGAGATGATATAAGTCTACTAATAATTTTATTGTGAATGTGCAGCACAATTATTCACTTCCTGATTCGTCATTCTTAGGTGTGCTATAAATATAGAATAATCTGAGTTCCGTAGCAATTAGCTGAAAAAATAAAGTAGGTATAATTTAAATAAAGTAGCTATAAAGTAGGTATACGTCTACAATGAGTGTTCTACAAGAAAATGTGAAAACTGTAAATACCCTACGAACAGTTTTCCCACAATTTCCAACTGAAGATGTAAGTAATAAAATATTTAAAGAATGTATACTTTTAGAACAAATTTTGTACGAAATTTGATGGGCATAACCTATATTCTGTTCGCTATAAGAAAATACAAAAAACAAACAAAAAAATCTCATCAATAGTTTTTGCACAATTTACAACTGAAAATATAGTACTTAACATTATTATATTTGACATTGTTATGTTGCTAAATTTGTAAATAAAGTTTTAATTATTAATTTTGTACCATAAATGATTTACCAATTACTATGAAAATTAATATGAACAATCATTATTTATACTGTACAAGAAAATGCGAAAACCGAGAAGCACCTCATCGATAGTTTTTCCATAATTTTTCACAGAAATAGAGAACTAAACGAAAATTGCATATTTGTAACCAAAGATTAAATATATTTTTTGTTTTGATAAAATTGATAAATGATTACGTTATGATGTGATACGAACGATTATGATAATGATGGTGATTACTCCCAAATTTTAGGTGACGTATCAACATAGATTTCTCTACCAGAAAATGTATAAACTGAAAAATACCAATAATTAAATAACACATAGTAACCTTTTTTCACAATAACACATTTTTTAATTAAATGCACATTTCGGATGCGATGCGACCATCTTCAGTAACGTATACATAGGTATACCTACGTGTCTATGATTTATGTTTCTGTGTTATTTTTTTAAATCTTTTTAACATAAAAAAATATAAAAAAAAGTTTTATGCTTTTTAAGGACTCGGTGGCCATCCCCGTGTAGCTTGCTGTTGAGCTTGTCCGCTATTTTTGACACACACTGTATATGTAATCTATATTCTACATTCTACAAAAATATGTGAACCACTCAAAATACCCCATCGATGGATATATAAAGCGTAGTAACTAAATTGCGTTTCATAAAATATCTAAACTTGTAAATAAAGTTAATTTTTTTAAATCTACTAAGGTACATTGTACATTTGTACAAGGAATGATAAATAAATTACTCTCAAAATTTGTACAAGTAATCGATAACGAAAAAACGAAAATGTAAAATCTAGAAATACTCCATCGATATTTAAAAAAAAATCTCACTAAATTCTCATAGAAAATCAAATAAAACTTTGAAATTTATACTGAGGGATACATTTTATTTTCTATTTATAAAAAGGTTTACCTTCAAAAACTTTGGTAGAGTCTTTACTCTACTAGTAGATGGAGTGTTTACTCTACTAATAGATAAAGTCTTTGATTTACTAGTAGATAGAGTCTTTACTCTCCTAGTATATAAAGTCGTTTACTAGTAGATAGAGTCTTTACTCTCCTAGTAGATAAAGTCTTTACTCTACTAGAAGATATAGTCTTTACTCTACTAGCAGATATAGACTTTACTCTACTACAAAACACAGTCTTTACTCTACTAGAAAACAGATTATTTACTCTACTAGTAGACAGAGTCTTTACTCTATTAGTAGAAGAGTCTTTACTCTACTAGTAGATAGTCTTTACTCTACTACTAGTAGACAGTGTTTACTATACTACTAGAAGACAGTATTTACTATACTACCTGTAGAGAGTCTTTACTCTACAACTAGTAGACAGTCTTTACGCTACCAGTAGACGCAAAAAAAGATACATTGAATAGTACATCCCATAGTTTATTACCGAAATATTTCTTACTAAATTCTCATAGAGAATCAAATAAAACTTTGAAATTTGTACTAAGGGATACGTTTTATTTTATATGTATAAAAAGGTTTACCTTCAAATTCTTTGGTAGAGTCTTCACTCTACTAGTAGATGGAGTCTTTACTCTACTAATAGATGGAGTCTTTACTCTACTAATAGATAGAGTCTTTACTCTACTAATAGATAGAGTCTTTACTCTACTAATAGATAGAGTCTTTACTCTACTAATAGATAGAGTCTTTACTCTACTAATAGATATAGTCTTTACTCTACTAATAGATAGAGTCTTTACTCTACTAATAGATAGAGTCTTTAGTTTACTAGTAGATAGAGTCTTAACTCTCCTAGTAGATAAAGTCGTTTACTAGTAGATATAGTCTTCACTCTACTAGTAGATATAGTCTTTACTTTACTAGTAAACAGAGTCTTTACTCAACTAGTAAACAGATTATTTACTGTACTAGTAGACAGAGTCTTTATTCTATTAGTAGAAGAGTCTTTACTCTACTAGTAGATAGTCTTTACTCTACTACTAGTAGACAGTCTTTACTATACTACTAGAAGACAGTATTTACTATACTACCAGTAGAGAGTATTTACTCTACAAATAGTAGACAGTTTTTACTCTACCCGTAGACGCAAAAAAATATACATTGAAAAGTACATCCCATAGTTTATTACCGAAATATTTCTCACTAAATTCTCATAGAGAATCAAATAAAACTTTGAAATTTGTACTAAGGGATACGTTTTATTTTCTATTTATAAAAAGATTTACCTTCCAATTCTTTGGTAGAGTCTTCACTCTACTAGTAGATGGAGTCTTTACTCTACTAATAGATGGAGTCTTTACTCTACTAATAGATAGAGTCTTTACTCTACTAATAGATAGAGTCTTTACTCTACTAATAGATAGAGTCTTTACTCTACTAATAGATAGAGTCTTTACTCTACTAATAGATAGAGTCTTTAGTTTACTAGTAGATAGAGTCTTAACTCTCCTAGTAGATAAAGTCGTTTACTAGTAGATATAGTCTTCACTCTACTAGTAGATATAGTCTTTACTTTACTAGTAAACAGAGTCTTTACTCAACTAGTAAACAGATTATTTACTGTACTAGTAGACAGAGTCTTTACTCTATTAGTAGAAGAGTCTTTACTCTACTAGTAGATAGTCTTTACTCTACTACTAGTAGACAGTCTTTACTATACTACTAGAAGACAGTATTTACTATACTACCAGTAGAGAGTATTTACTCTACAAATAGTAGACAGTTTTTACTCTACCCGTAGACGCAAAAAAATATACATTGAAAAGTACATCCCATAGTTTATTACCGAAATATTTCTCACTAAATTCTCATAGAGAATCAAATAAAACTTTGAAATTTGTACTAAGGGATACGTTTTATTTTCTATTTATAAAAAGATTTACCTTCCAATTCTTTGGTAGAGTCTTCACTCTACTAGTAGATGGAGTCTTTACTCTACTAATAGATGGAGTCTTTACTCTACTAATAGATAGAGTCTTTACTCTACTAATAGATAGAGTCTTTACTCTACTAATAGATAGAGTCTTTACTCTACTAATAGATAGAGTCTTTACTCTACTAATAGATAGAGTCTTTAGTTTACTAGTTTACTAGTAGATAGAGTCTTAACTCTCCTAGTAGATAAAGTCGTTTACTAGTAGATATAGTCTTCACTCTACTAGTAGATATAGTCTTTACTTTACTAGTAAACAGAGTCTTTACTCAACTAGTAAACAGATTATTTACTGTACTAGTAGACAGAGTCTTTACTCTATTAGTAGAAAAGTCTTTACTCTACTAGTAGATAGTCTTTACTCTACTACTAGTAGACAGTCTTTACTATACTACTAGAAGACAGTATTTACTATACTACCAGTAGAGAGTATTTACTCTACAAATAGTAGACAGTTTTTACTCTACCCGTAGACGCAAAAAAATATACATTGAAAAGTACATCCCATAGTTTATTACCGAGATATTTCTCACTAAATTCTCATAGAGAATGAAATAAAACTTTGAAATTTGTACTAAGGGATACGTTTTATTTTCTATTTATAAAAAGATTTACCTTCCAATTCTTTGGTAGAGTCTTCACTCTACTAGTAGATGGAGTCTTTACTCTACTAATAGATGGAGTCTTTACTCTACTAATAGATAGAGTCTTTAGTTTACTCGTAGATAGAGTCTTTACTCTCCTAGTAGATATAGTATTTACTCTATTAGTAGATAGTCTGTACTCTACTAGTAGACAGAGTCTTTACTCTACTAGTAGACAGATTCTTTACTCTACTAGTAGATATAGTCTTTACTCTACTAGTAGACAGATTCTTTACTCTACTAATAGACAGAGTCTTTACTCTACTAGTAGAAGAGTCTTCACTCTACTAGTAGATAGAGTATTTACTCTACCAGTAGATAGTCTTTACTCTACTCCTTGTAGACAGTCTTTACTACACTACTAGAAGACAGTATTTAGTATACTACCAGTAGAGAGTCTTTACTCTACAACTAATAGACAGTCTTTACTCTACCAGTAAATGCAAAAAAAGATACATTGAATAGTACATCCCATAGTTTATTACCGAAATATTTCTCACTAAATTCTCATAGAGAAACAAATAAAACTTTAAAAATTTGTACTGAGGGATACATTTTATTTTCAATTTATGAAAAGGTTTACCTTCAAATTCTTTGGTAGAGTTTTTACTCTACCAGTAGATGGAGTCTTTACTCTACTAATAGATAGAGTTTTTACTCTACTAATAGATATAGTGTTTACTCTACTAATAGATAGAGTCTTTACGCTAATAATAGATAGAGTATTTACCTTTATTTAGAAAAGTTTTACCTTCAAATTCTTTGGTAGAGTTTTTACTCTACTAGTAGATGCAGTCTTTACTCTACTAATAGACAGAGTCTTTACTCTACTAATAGATAGAGTCTTTACTCTACTAATAGATAGAGTCTATACTCTACTAGTAGATAGAGTCTATACTCTACTAGTAGATAGAGTCTTTACTCTACTAATAGATAGAGTCTTTAGTTTACTAGTAGATAGAGTCTTTACACATACATCCCATAATTTAACACAGAAATATAGAGAATCAAATAAAAGTCTCACATTTATAAATTTGTAAATGTAAAACATAAAAAATACCCCATTGAAAGTTTTCCCAGAATTTTGGTGACCAAGGATTATATTTTATTATATTTTTCTAACAAATGATGAACTGAAAATTCCCGAAGTGTATTCCTACATTCTGTATTCTACAAGAAAATGGACTGAAATATCCCATCGATAGTTTTTCCATAATTTCCATTGAAAATGTAGTAACTAATTTACTAATTTCTTTTCTATCTAACTATTATTTCTACTTATACTTTACATATACTACTATATACTTTCTTTTCTACTAATTTCTTACTAATTATTAACTAATTTAATTTACCAATTTCTAAATTTGTAAATAAAGTTTAATTTTTTTAATTTTGCAAAATAAATGAAAAAGTAATTACTCTCAAGATTTATATGAGTAATCCGTATTTTATACTCTACGAGATAATGGAAAACCTTAAAACACCCCATATATGTTTCACATAATTTCTCACTGAAATAGAGAATCGAACAAAACTTAACTGAGGGTTAAAATATATTTTACTTTTATAATACATAATAAATGTATTCTCATGTATTGTGACTGTAATTTATAGTCTTTACTCTACCAGAAAATGAAAAAAAAATTAGATACATTGATAGTTTTTATTTCCCGTTCATATTTTATACTCTAAAAGAAAATGGAAAACCTAAAAATACCACATCGATAGTTTTCCCCATTATTTCTCACTAAATGCTCACAGAGAATCAAACAAAACTTTCAAATTTTTAACCGAGGATTACATTTTTTTTAAAGTAATAATTGTATTACTTTTAAGTTTTATGCTAGTAATTTACCGTCTTTACTCTACAATAAATGGCAAAAAACTTGATAATAATCTATTTATAGTTTTTCCATAATTTCTCGCCAAAATAGCGTGAAAAAGTAAAAAAAAATAAAAAAACCCCATCAATTGTCACTTTCAATTATTACTCTCAATAAACTGGCCTATTACGATTTAGAATAATATTTAAAATTGCATGACACATATTTTAATTATTTTACAAAAAAGTTGTTCTTCATTTCAAATTGTATTTAAACATTTATGTATGTAAGACGATTTTGGTTTTCAAGAATTTTGAAGGGGATTCTGAATAATTTTCGTTATTAAAAATGTCGGTTTAAATTACCGGTACAACGGTATGGTTTGCAATTTTTGCAGAATTGGCAGTAACACAAAAAGTTTTGATTTCCCAAAATATTTCCAAAGTTTTTCCCAAAATTGTCGCGTTATTTGTATAATGAAAGGGTACTTATGTAGTATCATTATAAAGCTAATGTTATTGCCTATTGGAAATAACCAAAATATACAGGGTGTTCCATTAAAGACAATGAAGCTTATAGCTTTCACGTGTTTATTTGATTTTCAATTGTTCTTCTGAAATTAGGATTAAGTAGATGGCAAAAAGTACTAAAACTTTTTTCTTCAACTTTTTTTTTCTATCTAGTAATAACAGAAATATTTGCTGTGTCACAATAAATCAAACAGACTGTATAAAATTGCTGTTGTAACCTAATTTCTTGTACTAGATTTATGTGAGCATGACTGTACCTATCTACATTACAAGTTAAACTGGTATATATCCTGTGGTTAATTAAGGATATGGTGCTTGTCAGAAGAATGAATAATTGGGAAGTGATACAATTAGGCGTGAATAGTTATGTGTTTAGTATCAATTTGTGGTTCTAACATAGCAGATGTTAATAGAAAAAAATATATGTAACGCCTTTTTGTGTGTTTAGCACCAATGAGTCTCTTCACTTTTCGGGTGGAAATTCGACATAATAGGGCCACTTTCATCCAAAGATCCGTAACTCGAGATAAAAAGCGCTCCACATTCGCAGCACGAGGAACGATAAGTAAATGGGGTACTTTTTACACATGCACACCCCAGAATTTCTGCTGCATTTTCATAACAGGCGACGCAAAGCTCCGGGGCACACAGACTAATGCAAGAACACAGCAACATTTACACACACCAACAATGGCAGCGCCACTCGACTCACGCAATTCGCCCCGCAACAGAAACCCTTTTGTGCCCTCAACGGACGTGAAAGGGTGATTGCATTAGTCCGGGCTTACTTCAGCAAAAGGTGTGCGAACCACTCGAGGATGCTCCACGCGGCGGCATCCTTTCGGACCTACTCGCCGATCATAATAACATAATAATGATCGGAGCAGTTTTTTCCACCGGGCATTGTGCGAACCAAACCGTGCGGAATGTTTGATCAATACGACGTGCACAAGTGCCTGGTTATTGTCGAGCCCCGCTGCTGCGTCTGAAGACCCGAGAGTTTGCAGCGTTCCGGCCTAATTCCGGCTAATTCTGCGCAAATTGGGCCCGGATCCGTGCGGGGGTGCAAAAGTTAAGCGCCCATCCAGACACGAGCGCAGTTTCCTCCCCCAACACTTTCGGCGATAAAGGTCGGGGGTTGATGGTCCGACGGCTCGGGGGTGGAAAACGGGGCGTCGGGGGCGGCGGTCTCGACTGCTATATAAGTGTGGGAACGGGCGCAGGCTGGCGGCGCGCTGCCATCCGGAAAATTCGTTTGTGGAGGAAAATGGAGCCGGGTTTTTCCCGAAGACAAATGATGTGGGGGCGATGTATCCATACTAATGCGATGTTTCTTACGTGCTCTCGCCCCTAAGCAAAAAAGGGCAGGGAAATTGGAGGGCGGAAAAACGCCCGGTGTTGGTACGTGGGCTGTTTGGCTGTCAGGCTGCATGATTTTCAGTATCTTACAGTCATGAAAAACTAACTAAAATGTAACAACGTATAGATACATGTAAGCATTGCTAATACCACTAGAACCTGAAGACTTGAAGCCTGAGCTTATTATTGTTAAAATAACAATTGAAATTAAACAAGCACTGCACCCAAAAATAATATTCTATTAAGTTAATATCAAGTTTAATTTACCAAGTTCCAGTATGGAACAGTATGTCTGTGTATTTATCAGTATTGTGCCCAAAAATAATTATTGATTAGTCTTAGACCAGTGTTAATATACTCACTGCTATGGCAGATAGAAATAATAATAATAAAAAAGTTAATAAAAGGTGCAATGGATATTAGAAATGCAACATTATATTAAAATTCCCACTTTTAAAAAATCAAGTAAAATATATTAAATAAAACTCGTTAAAATTAAAACAGAAAACTGCATTTCCTCTTAGATTTCATAATTTACATTGTGTGAAATAAAATCTGCTTTTGGTGTTTCAGAATAATTGAAAGTTTTACAAAAATATTTGTATAGAAATTTTTCAATTCATATTTCAACACTTCAATTTTCAATATAATTAGTAAAACAATTTCAATTGCGGTAGCCAAATTTGCTCGTAGGTAATTTTGACAAAAATATTTGATACCTGCCAATGATTGAATAATTCGTAAAAATAATTAAAATTTTGGTAGCAAAATTTGCTAATAACAATTGAAATTTTAATGAATTCCCATTTATATTCATTAACACTTATCCTCAATTACTCTTAATTTTTTTTTCATTATGAGTGTCAAATAACAAATCTTTTGTTTTAGAAATTTATGAAATTTTATTAGAAGCATTAAAATTTGTATAGAAAAAGTACACACTTTAACATTTAATTATAAGTGTCTAATAACAAATATTTTTTTCAGAAATCTATGAAATTTTATTAGAAGCATTGAAATTTGTATAGAACTAAGCACACATTTTAAAGTAACAGTTTAATATTTGTACAGTTAAAACTTTGACCATAATATATATTTTATAGTTCATTTTCGGTATACCATGAAATGTGTTGGTGTGTTGGTAATTACAAAATAATCATTTTTTAACTGTTTGAAGACAATCTTCAAAGTCTTCATCTTATAATAATTAAGTTACTTATTTTATGTCAGATAATAATTACTAGAAATAATTAAAATTTTGACAGTAATAATTTTAATATTTGCACAAATCATTGAATTGTTGATAAAAATGTTTTTTTTTTCTATGAAACTGTCTCACTTTATCAAAATTTCTAAAGGTAAGCATGTACAACTATCAAATTTTAAACTTCAATGGTCAAAATTTGCCAAAATTCCCAACATAAGTATTCGTAAAAATATTCAAACTTGAGGAGCAAAATTTGCTAGTAACAATAGAAATTTTAATGAATTTCCATTTATATTCATTAACACTTATCCTCTATTACTCTTAACTTTTTTTTAATTATAAGTGTCTAATAACTATTTTTTTTTTCAGATATCTATGAAATGTTATTAGAAGCAATGAAATTTGTATAGAAATAAGTACACACTTCACAGTAACAGTTTAATATTGGTACAATTAAAACTTATAAATATTATTAAAACAATTAAAACTAAAACCATAATATGTGTTTTACAGTAAATTTTCGGTATACCATAAAATGTGTTGGTGTGTAGGTAATTACAAAATAATTATTTTTGAACTGTTTGAAGACGATCTTCAAAATCTTCATCTTACATTAATTAAGTTACTAATTTTATGTCAGATAGTTACAAGAAATAATTAAAAATTTGACAGTAATAATTTTAATATTTGCACAAATCATTGAATTGTTGATAAAAATGTTTTTTTTTTCTTTTCAACTTTTCAATTGCAACTGCTGAAGTCAA
The DNA here is from genome assembly GCA_951805005.1 of Othius punctulatus. NCBI lineage: Eukaryota > Metazoa > Arthropoda > Insecta > Coleoptera > Staphylinidae > Othius > Othius punctulatus. Next base: position 3,810,641 of record OX638139.1, on the reverse strand, counting down.
GAACAAATTTGTTGAATTTTCATTGATCATTGATTTCAATTGAAATCTTCTCAATTTTCAAAGTTCCAAACGTTACTATTCAAATCTGCAAAATTTTCAATATCACCTGTAGAAATTTGCCAAATATTCAACTTAATCTGTCGAAATTTACCAAAATTTTAATTTACCTCATCACTTTTGTGATTTTTATTGAAACTGTCCAAAATTGTAGTCCAGGTAAAATACTAAGCTGCACTAAAATTTTGCTGTTTTCACTGCAACTGTATAAATCTTCATATTTGCAGCAATATTTTTGTAGTTTTTAGCACTAACTATGAGAATCTGTAAACTACAACTGCCGGAATCTGCCAAACATTTTCAATCTGACTCCCAAATTTGTTGAATATTCATTGATCATTGATTTCAATTGAAATCGTCTCAATTTTCAAAGTTCCAAACGTTACTATCCAAATCTGTAAAATTTTCAACATCACCTGTAGAAATTTGCCAAATTTTCAACTTCACCTGTTGAAATTTACCAATTTTGATAATTTAGCTCATCAATTTTGTATTTTTTTAAACTATCCGAATTTGTAGTCCAGGTAAAATACTAAGCTGCACTAAAATTTTGCTGTTTTCAACTGCATCTGTAAAAATCTTTATATTTGCAGCAGTATTTTTGTAGTTTTTAGCACTAACTGTGAGAATCTGTAAACTTCTCAATTACAACTGCCGAAATCTGCCAAAAATTTTCAATCTGACAGTAATAATTATAATATTTGCACAAATAATTGAATTATTCAAAAAAATGTTTGTTTTCTTTTCAACTACAACTGCCCTTGACTGATTTGACCTTGACAAGTTTGTTGAATTTTCATTGATCATTGATTTTAATTGAAATCGTCTCAATTTGTCAAAGTTCCACATGTTACTATCCAAATCTGTTACATTTTCAATATAACCTGTAGAAATCTGCCAAATTTTCAACTTCCCCTATCGAAAATTGCCAATTTTGTTAATTTAACTCATCAATTTTGCACCAAAATTTTGCTGTTTTCAACTGCAACTGTAAAAATCTTCATATTTGCAACACTTTTATGTTGTTTTTAGCACCAACTGTGAGAATCTGTAAATTTTTCAACAACTACCGAAGTCTTCCAAATTTAAAAATTAAAATTTCCAACATCCCCTGTAGAAAATTGCATTTTTTTAAATTGAAGTGTCAAAATTTGTCAACTTTTCAACTTATCAATTTGACTTACAAATTTGTTGTAGTTATTTTCAATTGAAACTATCTCACATTATCGAATTTCTAAATGTATTCTAAAATTCTTTTAAATGTAATCTAAATTTATTAATACTATGAAATTTTCAACTTCAACGGTCAAAATTTGCCTGATTTTCCAATTTAGTTTCCATATCTGTTGAATTTTCAATTGAACAGTCCCAATTTGTCAAATTTTCAAATGTTACTATCCAAATCTGTAAAATTTTCAACTACACCTCTCGAAATAAGCGAAATTTTCCAATTTAACTCATCAATTTTGTATTTTTTATTAATACTGTTCAAATTTATTAACTATTCAACTGATCAATTTGACTTACAGATTATTTGTAGGTATTTTCAATTGAAACTATCTCACTTTGTCAAATTTCTAAATGTCACCATCTAAATCTATCAAATCTATCAAATATTTAACTTGAACGGTCCAAATTTGGGAAATTTTCCATTTTAACTTCCAAATTTGTTGAATGTTTAGTTGAAACCGTCTCAATTTGTCAAATTTCCAATTGAAACTACCCAAAACTGTCAAAATTTTAAATTCATCCGTAGAAATTTACAAAATTTTCTAATTTATCTCATCAATTTTGTATTTTTTTTTAATCTGTAGAAATTTGTCAACTTTTCAACTGATCAATTTGACTTGTAGATTTGTTGTAGGTATTTTCAATTGAAACTATCTCACTTTGTCAAATTTCTAAATATACCATGTAAATTTATCAAATCTATTAATCATTTAACTTGAATGGTCGAAATTTGCCACATTTTCCAATATAACTTCTACATTTATTGAATTTCCAACTGAAATCGTCTCAATTTCTAAAATCTCTAAACGTAACCATGCAAAGCAATCAAATCTATAAAAAAATTAACTTCAACGGTCGAAATTTGCTTAATTTTCCGATTTAACTTTCACATTTGTTAAATTTTCAATTAAAACCGTCTAAATTTGTCAATATCAAAATGCAACTAGCCAAATCTGTCTAATTTTTAACTTCACCTGTCAAAATTAAGCGAAATTTTCTAATTTAACTCATCAACTTTGTATTTTTTCTTGAAACTGTAGAAATTTGTCAACGTTTCAACTGATCATTTGACTTGAAGATTTGTTGTACTTAGGTATTTTCAATTGAAATTGTCTCACTTTGTCAAATTTTTAAATGCAAGCATCTAAATCTATCAATTCTATCAAATTTTTAACTTCAACGGTTGAAATTTGCCACATTTTTCAAAATAACTTCTACATTTATTAAATTTTCAATTGAAATCGTCTCAATTTTTCAAATCTCTAAATGTAACTATACAAATCTATCTAATCTATAAAAAAATTAACTTCAACGGTCGAAATTTGCTAAATTTTCCCATTCAACTTTCAGATATGCTAAATTTTCAATTGAACTCATCTTAATTTGTCAATTTAAAAATACAACCAGCCAAATCTGACAAATTTTTAACTTTTTCTGTCGAAATTAAGCAAAAATTTCTAATTTAACTCATCAATATTGTATTTTTTCTTGAAACAGTAGAAATTTGTCAACGTTTGAACTGATCAATTTGACTTCAAAATTTGTTGTAAGTATTTTCAATTGAAATTGTCTCACTCTGTCAAATATTTAAATGCAAGCATCTAAATTTATCAAATCTATAAAATTTTTAACTTCAACGGTCCAAATTTGCCACATTTTCCAATATAACTTCTACATTTATTGAATTTTCAATGGGAATCGTCTCAATTTCTCAAATCTCTAAACGTAACCATACAAATCTATCACATCTATAAAAAAAAAATAACTTCAACGGTCGAAATTTGCTAAATTTTCAGATTTAACTTTCACATTTGTTGAATTTCCAATTAAAACCATCTCAATTTATCAATTTTAACTGCAATATTCTAAGTTATGTTAAAATATTATTTAATTTCTATGAAAATTGATGAAAAAAAAGCTTAACAGAGTAAAACTTAACAATTTTTCTAATGTCAGTTAATGTTGTTAAAAAATTATGGGAAGTTTCTAAGCACATTACAGTATTATTAGAATTGTTGTTTCTTTATTATTTTGTGTTCTGCCTAGTTTCATCTCGAATATCTCAGAAACGCTTAATTATTTCAAAGTTCAAAAAGTATACCTTTCTCATGCCAATAAAGCTAATCACAGAAAAATGGTACATGATTTAATTGTTTTTAACTTTTTACGGAAATTAGGAAAATTTTCATGTAACTTAGAATGTTGCAGTAATAATTACGGAAGTGTAAGTATATTTATTGGAAATTGTAAAATTTATGAAAACCTCCTGTAAACTCTTCAATTATGTTGTAAAGGTTTTGACTGTCAGATTTCGTGTTTGCTGCATAGGAATGAATAAATTGATTTCCAGGAATCTACCTGAAATAACTGAAAATAAATCCGTTGACACCGTTCGTGACGCTCCACATTGGGTCTTTTCAATCGTCGCAATCGATACGTTTTTAAATATACACCCCCGCATACATCCTCAGGATTTTTCAAGCACGCCATTGCCATTCAATTTGGCCCAGGCACGACACCAGCCCGAAGTTAAAATCCAATATTTTTACACGGAACCCCTCCCAGGTGACATGGATATGGATATCCCGAAGGAGGAGCGGGATGAATGCGCCGGTGTCGGGTTTAATCGAGCCGATCTCGCATTGTGCGTCGCGATCTTTCAAGGCTGCTCGGCTTACCTGGGTGTCACGTTTCGGCACCGACGCCGACATCCTCAGGGGCACCTCCGCCATGTGTGCAGGCACACACACACGTGAGACGTGCACCTACCTGGGGGACGTCGGCGTTTAATTGAAATCACAAAGGGCCCATTAAAAGAAAACGACTGTGTTAGCGGGGTGTGGGGGTACGCGGGGGCGTATTAATTAGGTCGGCAATTACCCTTTGTATCACGTGCTGACGGTTGATTGGAGCGATGAAATGAATTGTTGGGACGTAATTGCTTTCAGTGGTGGTATTCAAATGATCGTAAATTATGCCTGATCGCAGTCTTCCTGGGGAAACCTAAACCATCTCGCAGATGATCGAATCTAAATCACAAATTAATGGTGAAAGCGTGTTACCATCGTCGTAATTTGAAGCACAAACATATTGTGAGGGCCACCAAAAATTAGTTACTACAAAAGTTTACTAGTTTAGTTTACTACAGAAATTAAATTATTTTAAGAAAATGCGTCAATATAATATTTTTAAATAAAAAATAATGAAAACCATGTAAAACATGTATTGCTTCTTTTTGAAAATAACTTGCAGATAAGACAAAAACGAACTTACTTCCTCCAAAAAAAAAAAACCGCATATAAGACAAAAACGGAACCGTTTTTAGAAATCAGTATTCTAAAGTTCTAGGATTGGCTTTCACAAATCAGTGCTTGAATATTCAAAAAATTGTAAAATTTGCAGAAATTTATAATTCGAAATTCATAAATTTTCAATACTCCTTGCTAAAACAAACATACATTGTGCAATTTTCGCAAGCAAATGCACTGAGATTACAAAAATTTTACTTTGAGAGTTCAGAATTTATTTCTATAATTTCGACCTTAAAAAGACGTTTTGAAAGATGGCTTATGTTCCTCTTAGGAATAAGACAAAAAACACAAATTGAACATTTTTAGCAATCAATGCTTTAAAATTCTACAAATATTCCTCAATGTTATCTCTAATAAAAACCAGTGCTATAAAACTCCAACAGGTCAAATATTCTACAATTGATGCTCCAGAATTCCAAAAATGATCAATGTTTAAAATTAAATCTATAAACTTCCAAAATTAATCAAATTCTCTTTATTATTTTTTTTTTCTATTTTTTTTTTCTGTATTTTTGAATCCCGAAAATAACCAATTTAAAGAAATGAATTGTCCCAAATCCTTAAATTGAACATGAGTGCTAAACAAATGCACAGTGACCCAATTTTTTAGAAAGTATTACTCAAAACTAAGTTCAACTGTTTTTAGAAATCAATACTCCAATACTCTTTCAGCAGTGGCAAACATTCATAAATCAGTAATAAAAAATTCCAAGCTTTGTACAATTTTCAGAAATTAGTACCTCGAAATTACGAAATTGATCAAGTTTTTAACAACCGTTGTTGGAAAAAGTACTATTAGGAAATACTATTAGGTTGCAAGAAATAATTCATAACTTAAAAATATACTACTAAAAACTAGTGCTATAAAACTCCAACGGACCAAATATTCTACAATTGATGTTCCAGAATGCCAATAATGATCAATTTTTAAAATTCAAGCTATAAAGTTGAAAAATTGAATAAAAAAAATTAATCTGTATTCTTTAATCCCCAAAATAACCAATTTTCAGAAATGAGTTATTAAAAATTCAAAACGTTAAAATCAGTGCTAAACATATGCATAGTGGCCCAATGTTTTGCAAAGTATTACTCAAAACTTTCAAAATTCACCTGTTTTTAGAAATCAGGACTTCAAAGTTTCAGCTGTGTTACACATTCATATATCAGTAATAAAATATTCCAGGCTTTGTTCAATTTTCAGAAATTATTGCCTCGAAATTACTCCTAGGTTACAAAAACTGTATTCATAAGTTAAAAATATACTACTAAATATCAGTACTATAAAACTCCAACAGACCAACTATACTACAATTGATGCTCTAGAATTCCAATAATTATCAATTTTCAAAATTCAAGCTCTAAAGTACCAAAATTTATAAAATTCTTTTTAATCTGTATTTTTGAATCGATAAAATAACAAATTTTTAGAAATGAATTAGTAAAAATTCCAAATTCCCAATTTAGAAATTTAGAAATTTAGAAATTATTACTCAAAACTTTCAAAATTCACCTGTTTTTAGAAATCAGTACTCCGAAGTTTCAGCTGTGGCACACATTCATAAATCAGTAATCAAAAACTCTAAGCTTTGTTCAATTTTCAGAAATTAGTACCTCTAAATTACGAAATTAATCAAATTTTCAACAACCGTTGCTAAACAAAGTGCGCAAATACTCTTAGGTTACAAAAAATTACTTGACGAGTTAAAAATATGCTACTTAAAACCTGTGCTATAAAACTCCAACAGACCAAATATTCTACAATTGTTGCTCCAGAATTCAAATAATTATCAATTTTCAAAATGCAAGCAATAATGTTGCAAAATTGATAAAATTATCTTTAATCTGTATTCTTGAATCCGCAAAATAACCAATTTTAAGGAATGAGTTATCCAAAATTCCAAAACTTAAAATCAGTGCTAAACATATACATATTGGCCCAATTTTTTATAAAGTATTACTCAAAACTTTCAAAATTCACCTGTTTTTAGAAATCAGTACTCCAAAGTTTCAGCTGTGGCAAGCATTCATAAATCAGTTATAAAAAATTCCAAGGTTTGTTCAATTTTCAGAAATTAGTGCCTCGAATTTACGATATTGATAAAATTTTCAACAACTCTTGCTAAAAAAAGTGCGCAAATTCTCTTAGGTGAGAAAAATTTAATTCATGAGTTAAAAATATACTACTAAAAACTAGTGCTATGAAACTAAGAGACCAAATATTCTATAATTGATGCTCCTGAATTCCAATAATTATCAATTTTCAAAATTCAAGCTATAAAGATAAAATTCTTTTTAATCTGTATTCTCGAATCCCCAAAATAATCAATTTTCAAAAATGAATTAATCCAAAATCCCAAAATTAAAAAATACTGCTAACATATGCGTATTGGCCCAATTTTGTACAAAGTATTACTAAAAACTTTCAAAATTCATCAGGTTTTAGAAATCATTACTCGAAAGTTTCAGCTGTGGCAAACATTCAAAAATCAGTAATAAAAATGTCCAAGCTTTGTTCAATTTTGAGAAATTAGTACCTGGAAATTACAAAATTGATCAAATATTCAACAACCCTTGCTAAAAAAAGTGCACTTTGTAAGCAAAGACTCTTACAGTGTTATTCATAAAAACTTAAACCGTGGTTTAGCGGTGATTTGGAGGTGTTTTACAAAGGGTTACCATGGTTACTAAGATTAAACCACCGTTAAACCGCGGCTTAATTTTTTATGTATAACACTGTTAGATTATCAACATTTTAATTCAAAAGTTATAAATGTACTTTACAAATATTGACCTTAAAACTACGTTTTGAAAATTGGCTTAGGAACAAGATATGTATGAAACTTTCGAAAATTATGAAAGTTTGAACACTTCAAAGAATTTTTCAAATTGTTATTACAGAAATTGTGTCTTTTTCCCATATATTCTGGAATATGTTCGGAATTTTTAATACTATTGAACATATCGTCGGCTTACAAGTGAAATACACTAATCAATTTTTGGCTGCTTTTTAGTTTATTTTCAGGGTTTACTAAATTCAAGGGCTCAGTAGGGGTATAGTAAAGGGTCTTGTAACCAAATTTCCAAATTCTTAACTCAATAAATGACTGAGTGGGAAAGGTAACAGCAGAATATAAAACTTTAAATGCAATTTCTCACATTTTATAGTCTTTGACTTAAGTGTAAGCCAACGATATTTCCTTAAAAATTTACAGAGATTATAATGATGATAGAAATTACCGTGAAGTTATCCAGAATTTTCAGAACATTTTCTTAATAGTTTCTCATAACTTTGATGTATTTTCTACAATATTTGCATTTTAAAAGTAGGAAATTATTTTCAGGAATATTCAGCATATTAAAATTTGGAAATTATTTTTAGGAATTTTCTGAAATATTTGCGGAATTTCCGAATATTTATGAAAATTTCACTTCACTTTAATATTTTTAGAATATTTTAGCACTTGTTTGGTACATTTAGGCACTTAGGTGTGATATTTTAACATACGAACACAAATTAATTTTCTCTCATTATTACACTATTTTCTCAAAATCTGTTGCAAACATATCAAAAATTGCATTCTGTGGTCTTTATAATATACTGGTGTACAATATTGTTATGCATCGTTGCACAAAATCAAACATACAACGATTTATCTTGCATATAGTTTGCACACGTTTTGCATGTCGTGAGTTTTTTTGTTTATAATGTTATCACAACCAGTCAACTACGATTTAATAATGATCAACGTGTTGAGCTTCCTATTTGCTATTTCAATAGAGCCGCACAATGCAAAAAACTATTAGTTTTGTATCTCGATTTTGGCAGATGTTTGCAGGCACTTGAAAACTTTTATTTGTGAACATACAGAGTCGAGTGGAGGGTCCTCTATTCGGCGAGGGCCTAATATATTTATCGGCGCATCGTGACTCGCACGATTAAACCCCACGGTCTGGTCAAGTGGAATCCCCCGTATCAATTCCCCATCATTTCAAGCAGATGATGGTTTATTTACACGTTGTAAAATGGCAACGATTCAGTTGCGTGATCATTGCATGAAAATAGTGGGTACGTTATTGTTTTGTTTTACGTGAATCTCACAGCCGTAGGTACTTGCGAATAGGCATAATTTGCGCTAGCTGTGGGCCTTGGGAAATGGGGGCCTCAAAATTAAGTTTAGTATTTATACAAATTTAATATTAGCTATTTAAATTTGAAAAGTTGATAAATGTTATCAAACTGCAGAATGTAATTATTAATAATTCTATTATCATAGTACAAGTTGTAATGAGAAATTTAGAACAAACGCACTGAAATTTGTTTGCAGAACATTATACAGGAAAACGTATAAGAAAACAAAAGAAAATTTGCAAGAAATAAACCGTGTCGAGTATTAAAATAAAATTTGTAAGAATTTGAACGAATATTTCAATTTTTAGAAATTTCAATAACAACTGACCTACAGTTATCAATTCATAAAGTTATATCGTTGATATTTTCAGATATTCAATGCAGAAACTTGGTTAAATTTTCAGGAGAAATGACTGTAGGTAAACTGAATATAATTCTAATATTGAATATGCAAAAAATAAATTTTCAGGAATTACAGTATAAACTAACCCATACTTGTCAATTTGGAAAGTTATATCGTTGATTTTCTCACTTATTTAATACTGAAACTTTGTCAAATTTTCAGGAGAATTAACTTCAGGTACGCTGAATACCAATCCAGTATTAAACATGCAATTAATAAATTTTCACGAATTTCAGGAAAAACTAACCCATACGTATCAATTCAGAAAGTTATATCGTTGATTTTCTCACTTATTTAACTTTGTCAAATTTTCAGGAAAATTAACTTCAGGTGTACTAAATACAAATATAATATCAAATATGTATATAATAAATTTTCAGGAATTTCAGTAAAAGCTAACTCATGCTTGTCAATGGAAAAAATTATATCGTGGATTTTCTCAGTTATTTAATGCAGAAACTTCATCAAATTTTCAGGAGAAAGTACTTTAGGTGTGTTAAATACAAACCCAATATTACATATTCAATTAATATATTTTCAGAAATTTCAGTAACAATTGACCTATACTTATCATTCAGAAAGTTATATCGTTGATATTTTCAGATATTCAATGCAGAAACTTTGTCAAAATTTCAGGAGAATTAACTTCAGGTATACTGAATACCAATCCGATATTAAATATGCATTTAATAAATTTTCAGGAATTTCAGTAAAAACTAACCCATACTTGTATATTCAGAAAGTTAATCCTGGATTTTCTCACTTATTCAATACAGAAACTTCGTGAAATTTTCAGGAGAAAGTACCTTAGGTGTATTAAATACAAACCTAATATTAAATATTCAATTAATATATTTTCAGAAATTTCAGTAATAACTGACCTATAGTTATCAATTCAGAAAGTTATATCGTTGTTTTTTTCAGATATTCAATGCAGAAACTTTGTCAAATTTTCAGGAAAAATGACTTTAGGTGTACTGAATATAATTCTAATATTGAATATGCAAGTCATAAATTTTCAGGAATTTCAGTAAAAACTAACCCATACTTGTAAATTCAGAAAGATATATCCTTGATTTTCTCACTTATTTAATTGCACTTTCTAAAAACGTGATACATTATGATAGTTTTAGTGCAAAATTGATAGTTTTGGAAAATTGCAATTGAAAATTTGAGAGATTTGAACAGATAAAACGTTGCCAGAAAACGTTGCCACAAAAATTTTATGGAATATAATATTTTCATTTTACAGCTGGAGTTGAAAGTTTGTCATATTTTATTAACTTCCTATTTTATTATATTCAACTTATTTGATCAGTTGAAAATTTGGACAGTTTAAGTAAAAAAAAAATACAAATTTGAATAGATAAATTGGAAAAATGGGCGAATGTCGACGGATGAAGTTGAAAATTTTACAGATTTGGCCAGTTGCATTTGGATATTTGCTAAATTGAAACAGTGTATATTGAAAATTCAACAAGTTTGGAATTCAAATTGGAAAATTTGGCACATTTTGACAGTTGGAGTTGAAAATATTATATATTTGGATAGTTACATTTAGAAATTTGATAAAGTGGGATAGTTTCAATTGAAAATACCTACAACAATCTGGATGACAAATTATGAGTTGAAAGGTTGACAAACTCCTACAGTTTCAAGAAAACATACAAAATTGATGAGTTAAATTTAAAAAAAAGGCAACTTTCGACAAGTGAAGATAAAAATTAGATAAGATTTGAATAGTTCCATTTAGAAATTTTTTAAATTAAGACGATTTCAATTAAAAATTCAACAAATTTGGAACTTACATAGGAAAATATTTCAAATTTCCACCGTTGAAGTTAAAAATTTGAAAGCTTTGATAGATTTACATCGCTACATTTAGAATTTTGAAATGTCAATGGATGAAGTTGAAAATGTTACAGATTTGGCCAGTTGCATTTGGATATTTGCAAAAGTGAGACAGTTTCAATTGAAAATACTTACAAAAAATCTAGAATTTAATTGATCAGTTGAAAATTTGACAAATTTGGACAGTCTTAAGAAAAATTAGAAAATTAATGCGTTCAAAAAGAATATTTTGCAAAAATTTAGAGATGTGAAGTTGAAAATTTAACATATTTGGACAGTTGCATTTGGACTGCAAACTATTTAACAAACTATCATTTGTTAAATTGAGACAGTTTATAAATAAATTATTACAGTTATGATAACATTAAACATTTCGCAAAAATTTCGAAAGGTGAAGTTGAAAATTTGACATATTTGGACAGTTGCATTTGGAAATTTGTTAAATTGAGACAGTTTATAAATAAATTATCACAGTTATAATGACATTAAAGTTTTACACAAGTCAAATACAAAAATAATAATCTGATATAAGGCTAAAATTGGTGCACATACAGAAAAAAACAATAATCAGTCTTGGCATGTTCAATTTACAATCGAGTATCACAGAAGCCTTCATTCAACATTTCAAAAGTTGTAAAATATCTACAGTTTCAAGAAAAAACACAAAAATGTTGAGTTAAATTACATAAATTTTCGTATTTCGGTAGGTAAAGTTGAAGATTTAACTAATTTGGAAAGTTGCATTTGGAAATTTCACAAATTGAGATGGTTTCAATAAATATATAAAATATAAAAAAATATAAAACTTCAATAAATGTTGAATTCAATTGGAAAAAGTTGACAAAATTCGACAGTGTCAAGAAAGAACACAAAAATGTTGAGTTAAATTACATAAATTTTTGTATTTCGGTAGGTAAAGTTGAAGATTTAACTGATTTGGAAATTTCACAAATTGAGATGGTTTCAATAAATATATAAAATATAAAAAAATATAAAACTTCAATAAATGTTGAATTCAATTGGAAAAAGTGACAAATTTCGACAGTTTCAAGAAAAAACACAAAAATGTTGAGTTAAATTACATAAATTTTTGTATTTCGGTAGGTAAAGTTGAAGATTTAACTGATTTGGAAAGTTGCATTTGGATATTTCACAAATAGAGATGGTTTCAATTGAAAATGTGGCCGATTTCGGCTGCAGGAGTTGAATATTTGACAGATTTGGGTGATTACGTTTAGAAATTTGATATAGTGAGATACTTTGTATTGAAAATATTTACAACAGAAATATCAAATTAATCAATTGACAAGTTGACAAATTTCTACAGTATTAAGACAAAATACAAAATTGATGAGTTAAATAGGAGAATTTGGCATATTTTAATAAATGAAGTGTCGAAATTTGTCAAGTTTTCCAATTGAATTCTACATTTATTGAAGTTTCAATTGAAACAATCTCAATTTTTCAAATTTCCAAGTGCAACCATTCAAATCTGTTAAATTTTCAACTTCACCTACCGAAATACGCCAAATTTGACTCAAATTTCTTGAGGAAACATCCTCATTATGTCTCAGATTTTGATTATTGAAAACACGTAGCATCTAACACCTGTTCCATCTGTGGTATATATATATATATATATATATATATATATATATATATATATATATATATATATATATATATATATATATATATATATATATATATATATAATCGATCTTTATTGGGCTATCGACCCCATATGGGGTCCTTCCGCCTTCATCTGTGGTATTTGCAGTAAATTCTGTTATTAGAGGCCGAGCAGGTATTTAGAGGAGTTTGGTATAAAAAAATTATGTCAAAATTTCAATTATTTCTTACGAGCAAATTTTACTACAAAAATTGTAATTGTTTTACTAATTATTCTATTACATGTTTCTATATAATTGAAACATTTCTATGCAAATATTTCTGTAAAAATTTCAATTATTCTGAAACACCAGTAACACCAAAAACAGAAATTTTGGAAACAAAAGCGATTCGATTTTTTTTTTACATATTTATTTAATTTTGCCTTTCTTAGCAAGCTTCTAAATTTATGCCACGAGGTTGTGGTACACCTCGTATAATGTTGAATATTTTTCAAAATTGGAGTTTCGAACAACTCTGTAATTGTCACTGCAATATTACAAATTGTATTACAAATTTCTTCATTTCCATGAAGAATTTGTTATATACAAGTCAAATTTCATAATCAATTTCATAATTATCTTTATATAGGGTCAGTCGGGAGGAACGTACTAAACTCCAGGAGTGTATTGTATACGTGAAAATAAATTAAAAGAACTTAAATGTTGTTATCCGGTTTTCATTTGCTTTCAAGTTACAGTTTTGAACAGTTTGTTGAAAAGTCAGATAAATACGTTATTATCCGGAGTTTTCTAATGTGGAAACCATTGGCGATATCCTTCAGCAGCAGCTGTAGCACACCCATTACAAAAACCATAGACAAACACCATATTTGCATAATCAAGATTTGAAACTTTAACTTGAAAACAAATGAAAAACGGATAACAAGTTTAATTTTTTTAAAGTTATTTTCACGTGTACAATACACTCCTGGAGTTTGGTCTATTCCTTCCGACTCACCTTGTATATGAAGCTCTTGAGGAAACATACTTATTATGTTTGAGGCTTTGATGGTTGAAAACATGTATTTCAATGAGATTTCCAATAGAAACTGCTGCTGAAGCATCTAGCACCTGTTCCATCTGTGGTATTTGCAGTATTATTAGAGGCCGAGCACTGATTTATATGATTATACGAGAATTGTTGTGCTTTCAGATTGATATACTAATTTGCTCGAACTTGGCGTGTCAGCCGCGTTTTTGGGCACGATATAACTTGCGCTGCATCGAAGCTAATCGATCACACCAACGTTGGGGTTAACGCGTTTGTCATATAGCAGTTTTAACTTTTCGTCTGCGGAACACGAGAGCCAGAAATGCATAAACCGTTCAATCACGGAAATTATTGGAACGTGAACCCCCCTCGAGGGGGGCGCGGATTGCGGACCGTGCAATTTCACATGGCCTCACATCGAATCACGCATGACAGGTTGCGTTATTTTATTTCATTTTTCCCCGCTCGCCGCTAACGAAATTCCAATAGAAATAATGATTCGCCAATAAAGTGAAACGAAGAGAAAATTGATTACGTCGGGCGTAACGGGTAAATGTGGGGCTGGGGGGTGGTTATTGAAAATCCATATAGCCCCGGCTGTGCGGATTGTTTTACCGCGGCGGCGGCAGCAGCGGTGGTGGTGGCGGGGGGCACACATGATGTTGCATTTTTGCCCGGGGAACCGAAGATGTGCCCCTGTGGCACGCCAGCCGCGGCCAGTCACGGAAACCCTCCCCCCGCGGGGGCCCTACAATTTATCGCATTTTTAGCGGGGGCGGGATTATTTATGCCGCTCGTAATTCGGGCCCCTGATTTATCGGCGTACTTTACGCAATATGTAAAGTTGTTATGTCGATTCGTGCCATTAGGGGGCCGCGGAGAGAAAGAAAAATTCCGATTTAATGAAATTATTTATACGGCGCAATCAAATTTTTATCCGACATGGATACGAGGGCGGAATAAAAACGCACGGAACGCCGTAAACATATTACGTTATTAAATTTTATATTTGCCATCCTCCCTTTTAATTTTCATTGCCGGCTCGCGTGAGGGCGGCCGCCTAATCGCTTCATCTTATAATTTACTCCCGTTTACTATCAATCTACTCCCCCCTACTCGCGCCACCTACGCACACATACATAGTAACGCGCGCGTTAATCGGCGGTCGGAGGGATATGCAATTATCGCGGACGCTCAATTATCCGTCCGGCAAATTGGGACCATCGCGAAACGCCCTGGTAATTGGATAGCAGCAATCGCATTAAAGAGGCTGAGGCTGGATGAACCGGCTGGAAAGTCTCGCCTGGCGAGCGTCAATCTGACACGAGATCAAGAATGTAATCCGATTGTCTCGTTAGAGACGTCTTGTTAGTTCAGCACTTTGATAAATTGGCGCCGCCGTCGCGCAGGTGCACGCGACAATCGCGGAAATCGGATGAATCACCTTCCGCCCCCCTAAAACACCCCCACACACGCATATACACACCCCCGCACATGTACAACATATACAGCGTGTCCACGGATTGACACAAGCAAAATTTGTTTCATTTTTTTGTTTTCAAACAAATGCCTTCTTTGCATAACTATATCGAGAAGTTCAACAAAACTTTCATCAAAGTTGCCATGAAAAAAGAAATATATAAAATGTATAAACACCCCTAAACACCCCCACACACGCATATACACCCCCACACACATGTATAATATATACAGCGTGTCCATGGATTGACACATAGAAAATTTGTTTCATTTTTTTGTTTTCAAACAAATGCCTTCTTTGCATAACTATATCGAGTAGTTCAACAAAACTTTCATCAAAGTTGCCATGAAAAAAGAAATATATAAAATGCATAAACACCCCTAAACACCCCCACACACGCATATACATCCCCCCACACACATGTATAATATATACAGCGTGTCCACGGATTGACACATAGAAAATTTGTTTCATTTTTTTGTTTTCAAACAAATGCCTTCTTTGCATAACTATATCGAGTAGTTCAACAAAACTTTCATCAAAGTTGCCATGAAAAAAAAGGATTGACATAAAATGTATGTCTCAGCTTACAGTTGATAGTTTGCTGTACAGATTTATCAGAGCATATCTCGAACGTAATGCATTTGAAGATTTCCAAGAAACGTTACCTGAAGTGATCGTTCACTTTGAAAAATTCAGCAGAAAAGTAATTCAGACATATGTAATTTTCTTCATGGCATGCTTTGATGAAAGATTTTTTGAATCACATGAAACGAATTTACTAAATTTTCCGAAAAATTAAATTAGCCAGGAAATCTATTATCAATAGGACCGCTGCCCATCACATTCAAGGAACTTAGTAGGGAAAACTGTAGAGTACGTAAAGTATATAAATGTGTGTATAATGTAAACGTATGGAAAATTCCAAAACTGTGGTTTTGCAATCCAATGCAACTAATTAATACGTATCTGAAAATATGAATATTTAAAAAAAATGAAATTGTACGTACTTGGAGCAGACATTGAGACATATTATGTAATGGTGTTAGCATTAATAAATTATTATTATTATTATTATTATTAATACAATGTTTAAAGAATTGTCATAATCTGCCAAATTTCATGACTCGCCAAATCTGTTTAATTTTCATTTGAAACTGTATCCTAATTTGTTATATTTTCTACTGGAACTGTCAAAATTTGTAAAATTTACAACGGTGACACTCAAAATTTGTTCTATTCTCAATTGTAGCTGTCAATATTTCAAAATTTCAACTGTAACAGTCATAATCCGCGAAGTTTTTATCATCAGCTGTGAAAGTCTCTAAAATTTTTAACTCCAATTGTCAAAATTTATAATAATGTATGAACTCGTCAAATTTTTTAAATTTTCATATGAAACTGTTTCCAAATTGGTTATATTTTAACTGTAACTGTCATAATTGATAATATTTTCAACAGTAACTGTCAAAATTCGTCTGTAACTGACAAAATTGATAGTATTTTCTACAGTAGTTATCGATATTTGTATATTTGTGATATTTTAAAATTTGGCTGTTGATATTTCTGATATTTTGAAATAGTTGCCAAGTTCTTCATATTTTTAACTGTAGCTGTCATAATCGGTAATATTTTCAATGGAAACTGTCAAAATCTATCATATTTTTAAATATAGCATCAACATTATTAATTGTATCTATTCTATATTTTGTATATCTTTCTTATGGCTTATATAACCTATTCCGGGAATAGCATGAATATACTATTATTATTATATTACATCATCATGATTGTGAATCATGATGATTTCAGAAATCAATACAACAAATGCCTTCTCGGAGTAGACAAAGAGTTTTTCTTCTGATGGGAGCATTATTATCTACATACATATAATAATTGTAATTCCCACTATAGCCGGTTACAATTAAAAATATGACAAATATACATTTCCAGTTGTAAATATGACAAATTTTGACAGTTACAGTTGAAAATATGACGAATGTTTCCACTTACAGTTGAAAATTTGATAGACCCTGTTGAAAATATGACAAATTTTGACAGTTTTAGTTGAACATAACCAATTTTGATAGTTACAGTTAATAATGTAATAAATCTAGATTGTAGTTGAAAATATGATGAAAATGTCCACTTACAGTTGAAAATTTAATCTTCCCAGTTGAAAATATGACAGTATTTTGTATGATATCACAGTAATTTTGGCAGTTAAAGTTGATCATAACAAAGTTTGACTGTTAAAGTTGACAATGTAATAAATCTAGACAGTTAGAGTTGTAAATATGGAAAATATAACCAATTACAGTTGAAAATGTGACAATTGTGCCACTTACAGTAGATAATAAGACAAATTAACAGACACAGTTATAAATATGACGAGTGTGTTCACCTACAGTTGAAAATTAGACAGTTAAAGTTAAAAATATGACAAATTTTGACAGTTACTGTTGAACATAACAAATTTTGACAGTTAGAGTTAAAAATGTATGAAATAGACAGTTACAGATGAAACTATAGCAAATACAGCCGGTTACAGTTGAAAATGTAAAAAATATAACATTTACAATTAAAAATGTCACAAATTTTTATATTTACAGTTGAAAATATGACGAATGTGTCCACCTAAGTTGAAAATTTTATGTTTCCAGTTAAAAATATGACAAATTTTGACACTTTTAGTTAAAATCATGACAAATTTTGACAGTTTCAGTTGAACATAACAAATATTGACAGTTACAGTTAATATTGTAGTTAATCTAGAAAATGTTTGACAGAAAATTGTAATTTTGACAGAAATAATTGAAAATTTTACAGTAATCATTGGAACTTCAACAGAAATTATTGAAAATTTTGCAGCAATTACTAAAATTTTGGCAGAAATACTTGAATACTGCAAATGTGTTCAAAAATGTGTTGAACACAAATAATTGCCTCTTGTGAGTCGTCTTTAAAAATGTGTTCTTAAGAAATAGATAGTAATTAGTATAATTTTGACAGAAATAATTGAAAATTTGACAGTATTTCTTTAGAGTAATAATAACCAATTGCTTGTGCCACATTTCCCATTAAAAATTTCATTTGTTTTAATTTTTTAAGTACTTAAGCCGTGAAAAGCTAACAGTAAAACTTAATTTAAATGTTTGACAGAATAATTGTAATTTTGACAGAAATAATTGAAAATTTGACAGTATTTCTTTAGAGTATTAATAACCAATTGCTTGTGCCACATTTCCCATTAAAAATTTCATTTGTTTTAATTTTTTAAGTACTTAAGCCATGAAAAGCTGATAGTAATACTTAATTTAAATGTTTGACCGAATAATTGTAATTTGGACAGAAATAATTGAAAAATTTACAGTAATCATTGGAACTTCAACAGAAATTATTGAAAATTTTGCAGCAATTACTAAAATTTTGGCAGAAATACTTGAATACTGCAAATGTGTTAAAAAATGTGTGGAACACAAATAATTGCCTCTTGTGAGTCTTCTTTAAAAATGTGTTCTTCAGAAATAGATAGTAATTAGTATAATTTGGACACAAATATTTGAAAATTTGACAGTATTTATTTAGAGTAATAATAACCAATTGCTTGTGCCACATTTCCCATTAAAAATTTCATTTGTTTTAATTTTTTAAGTATTTAAGCCGTGAAAGCTAACAGTAAAACTTAATTTAAATGTTTGACAGAATAATTGTAATTTTGACAGAAATAATTGAAAATTTGACAGTATTTCTTTAGAGTATTAATAACCAATTGCTTGTGCCACATTTCCCATTAAAAATTTCATTTGTTTTAATTTTTTAAGTACTTAAGCCATGAAAAGCTGATAGTAATACTTAATTTAAATGTTTGACCGAATAATTGTAATTTGGACAGAAATAATTGAAAAATTTACAGTAATCATTGGAACTTCAACAGAAATTATTGAAAATTTTGCAGCAATTACTAAAATTTTGGCAGAAATACTTGAATACTGCAAATGTGTTAAAAAATGTGTGGAACACAAATAATTGCCTCTTGTGAGTCTTCTTTAAAAATGTGTTCTTCAGAAATAGATAGTAATTAGTATAATTTGGACACAAATATTTGAAAATTTGACAGTATTTATTTAGAGTAATAATAACCAATTGCTTGTGCCACATTTCCCATTAAAAATTTCATTTGTTTTAATTTTTTAAGTACTTAAGCCGTGAAAAGCTAACAGTAAAACTTAATTTAAATGTTTGACAGAATAATTGTAATTTTGACAGAAATAATTGAAAATTTGACAGTATTTCTTTAGAGTATTAATAACCAATTGCTTGTGCCACATTTCCCATTAAAAATTTCATTTGTTTTAATTTTTTAAGTACTTAAGCCATGAAAAGCTGATAGTAATACTTAATTTAAATGTTTGACCGAATAATTGTAATTTGGACAGAAATAATTGAAAAATTTACAGTAATCATTGGAACTTCAACAGAAATTATTGAAAATTTTGCAGCAATTACTAAAATTTTGGCAGAAATACTTGAATACTGCAAATGTGTTAAAAAATGTGTGGAACACAAATAATTGCCTCTTGTGAGTCTTCTTTAAAAATGTGTTCTTCAGAAATAGATAGTAATTAGTATAATTTGGACACAAATATTTGAAAATTTGACAGTATTTATTTAGAGTAATAATAACCAATTGCTTGTGCCACATTTCCCATTAAAAATTTCATTTGTTTTAATTTTTTAAGTATTTAAGCCGTGAAAAGCTAACAGTAAAACTTAATTTAAATGTTTGACAGAATAATTGTAATTTTGACAGAAATAATTGAAAATTTGACAGTATTTCTTTAGAGTAATAATAACCAATTGCTTGTGCCACATTTCCCATTAAAAATTTCATTTGTTTTAATTTTTTAAGTACTTAAGCCATGAAAAGCTGACAGTAATACTTAATTTAAATGTTTGACAGAATAATTGTAATTTTGACAGAAATAATTGAAAATTTTACAGTAATCATTGGAACTTCAACAGAAATTATTGAAAATTTTGCAGCAATTACTGAAATTTTGGCAGAAATACTTGAATACTGCAAATGTGTTCAAAAATGTGTAGAACACAAATAATTGCCTCTTCTGAGTCGTCTTTAAAAATGTGTTCTTCAGAAATAGATAGTAAATAGTATAATTTGGACAGAAATAATTGAAAATTTGACAGTAATTGCATTATTTCTTTAGGGTAATAATAAGCAATTGCTTGTGCCACATTTCCCATTAAAAATTTCATTTGTTTTAATTTTTTAAGTACTTAAGCTATGAAAAGCTAACAGTAATACTTAATTTAAATGTTTGACAGAATAATTGTAATTTTGACAGAAATAATTGAAAATTTTACAGTAATCATTGGAACTTCAACAGAAATTATTGAAAATTTTGCAACAATTACTAAAATTTTGGCAGAAATACTTGAATACTGCAAATGTGTTCAAAAATGTGTTGAACACAAAATAGTTGGCTGTATTTGTCAATGGTAGATACATGTCAGAAGTTTCAAAGTGACAACTAACATTGACGAAAAAATATTGTTGTATTCATCATATGATAATAACTATTCTAGATATTTAGTGTATTATTTTTTTAATTTTTTAGTTTATTATTTATTCTGCCATTAAAAGTGGCAGTAGACCAGTAGTGATAGACCAGTTGTAGTAGAGTATCGGTGGTTATGTTTTTACTCAACAAAAACTCTCACTGTATCATTAATTAAATAGACCTAAATCTAACCTTTCAAAATATTTGTATGTACAATACTTTTTTTTAACTTTGTGAAATTAAGTCA
The DNA here is from genome assembly GCA_951805005.1 of Othius punctulatus. Taxonomy (NCBI): domain Eukaryota; kingdom Metazoa; phylum Arthropoda; class Insecta; order Coleoptera; family Staphylinidae; genus Othius; species Othius punctulatus. The sequence continues at coordinate 3,789,687 of OX638139.1, read as the reverse complement.
CATTCACGCGTAGGAAATGTACAACACTTTAATGAACACAACTGTACATGGAATGCCTTCGCAGCCTCTTCGGCTTACTGTCCTCGGCTTACGCCTCGGATATGAATTACTGCATCGGCCCGAAAAATCAAACACAATATACAATTACTACTATTACTATAAACTACTAGTATTAACTACGTACGATTACACTATTAAACTATTAAAAATTACTACTACTATTACTAACTTTTAAAAACGGTAATAAACAAATAAGCTGAAAAAGCAACATTTACGATTTTTCCTATTCTACATTATGAGGAACTTGGTGGATACATCTGGAATTGATTCATTTAAAATAATATGTAATATGTATGTATATACTATGTAATATAGTACGTAATAAAAAAATAATAACTGGTGTATAACAGATATTTAATAACTACGAAATGATTAATCTCAGCAAGAAATAAGAGGTGTACATATCTGTGAACCTCGTTTCAGTGCATCTAATGAAACATCTAATGTACCTAATGAATATTGTTTCGGCAGTGTGCATCTTCAGGTTTTCAATATATTTTTTTCAGAGTTTTCATAAAGTTTTAATTTTGTTTTAAACCATGGACCTTATATTGTATTTAAATAAAACAAGGAGAAAACCATATTTCACAATAAACATTTATTACACTAAATGTACATTTCGATTGTAAAACAACCATCATCAGTAGACAGACAAATACTGAATATTCAGATATTGTGAAAAAGCTGAAATCTCGAATACTTTGATTATATTGTATTTGCCTGATGTTTTCGCTATTTTACGTACTTATTCTACAACACAAGTACATAATCGTACTTTCAATGTAGTAATACTGTACTTTCAATATAGTAGATATGTGATACAAGAAAATTAAAAATTACGTCATGATATAATCTAATTGCCTTGCGTTGATTAGTGTCGGCGAAGGATGCATGGTGGATGTTTGGAAGGGCATTAAGGGACGATTCAGGTGCTGATCGAATTTGCGCCGTCGGATGCCGGTCCAGGCAGATGCTGAGCCCCGGTTGGCGCTGGAGGGGGCGAACGGGGGGCGCCGATTGGTCCACGTAACAGCCTTCATTAAAACTTTCATTAATAACCGCTAAATTGAGTGTTAAATTCATTACACAAAGTGAATAAATTGAAGATTAATTAACCATTGATGATTTAAACTCGCTAGGCCGTAGGTTTAACGAGGTTAAAATTTGCATTTGAGGACGGAAAGCACTTTACTGGCATAAACACAATTAGGCGGGCCAAGGGGTGGGCATGGGGGTGGCGCCCCCGGGGATGTTGCCGGGGTCGGGGGGCGGCCCGTGCGGGGGCGAGACTCGCCCGGTCTATACAACACTTGATTAGGCAAGGAGAAGGGTTGCCCGGAAGTGTCAAGTGCACGCGCACTTCCGGCCGTCCGTCTGGCGGGCCATCTATCAATCAACCCTTTGGCTAATCTGCGGACCACGGGGCGCTTTCGCACGGACCTCAAATGCACCGGAGGGTGTATTCCTAATACTGAATGCCGAAATCGAAGAGTTAACAATCGGAGTAATTTTCAATGCAGAAACGGAACGAATGCAGACGAACATGGGATGATTATATGAGCCGTTTATTTGTGGCTTAAGTCCATTTTCATCTTTTATCAAGTTGGCACTTGTGACATTTATAATTTATGCTGAACTGTCAAAAAAATAAATCGGCAATGAAATATACTTAGTACATTTGAAAATTTTATATCACGTACATTTTCAAAATAATATAAATACTGAAAATCCTAATTGTAAAAGTGACCTAAGTCCACTTTTTATTGGCGATGTCAAAAAGTGCGGCCCAAAATGTTGAAAGCAGTGTAAAGGTAATTTAAATTACGTTTTGATGTTAAATTGAAATTTAAAAAATAATATTTAATTTAAAGGAATTATTAAACCCATGGGAAAGGATAAAATAACAAGATTTCTTGATTCTGAAAGTGAAGAGGAATTAAACTCATACAACAGATTTAAAAAAAGAAGGAGCATTTTAGAAGTTCATTCTTCAACAGAGGAAGAGGAAGTAATTGAGAATGAGAATTTACAAAACAGCACCTTCAAAGAAGGATTCAGAGAACACAGAAGTGGTACTTGTATTCAGAAAATTCGTAAAATTAAACGGAATTCGGGGAAAAGATACGATACACAATCGGGAAAAAATATTCCTGCCAAAGTTTTTCAAAATGAAGATTGCCAATGCCGAAAAGACTGCTTGAAAAATTTAAATGAAACAGAAAGAAAACGTATTTTCGAAATGTTTTGGAACTTAGGAGACTTCAATAAGCAAAATATATTGCTATACGAAGCGACCGGACGCAGTGTTGTAACAAGAAGACGTCAGAGAAACGGAAAAGGTTCATGTAGAAATGAGAGTTTTACGTATTGGTTAAATTCTAAAACAGGCAAAGTTGCTGTTTGTAAAAAAATCTTTTTAGATACTTTTTAAATAAGCGAAGGACGATTGAAACGTGTATTAAAATCTAAAAACGTTGGCAACGATTTACGTGGGCGTTTGCCTGGATCGTCGAGAAAAATATGTGATGAAGCAAATATGATTGTTCAAAACCATATTAACAGTTTCCCGAAATTTGAATCCCATTATACTAGAGACCATAATCCCGACAGAAAATATCTTCATCCTGAACTGACTAGAAAAAAAATGTTTAATTTTTATGAGCTTCACTGTGAAGAAAATAATTTAAAAGCAGTTAATGAATGGACTTATAGAAAAATATTCAAAAAGGATTTTCATCTACATTTCCACCAACCACGCAAAGACACATGTCAAAGATGCGATCTATTAAACATTAAAGTCAAAGCATCAGAAAACCATGAAGAACAGAAAAAACTTATGGAAGAACATGATATTCATTTGAAGCTAGCAGAATCGGCTAGATATGCGTTAAAACAAGATCAAGAGCGAGTATCAAGTAATCCATCTCATTATTTTGGCTTTTCATTCGATTTGCAGAAAGCGTTACCATTCCCAAAGTTAACTACTTCAGTAGCTTATTATAAATGTGACATGCATATTTTAAATTTAGGCATACACAATTTCCACAACAATAATGTATACATGTACGTTTGGGATGAAACAAAAGCGTCTGGAGGTTCCCAAGAAGTGGCTTCATGCCTCTTGAGACACCTAAAAACCCTGAAAGGTGAAAAACACATCATTGCATATAGTGACATGTGTGGAGGACAAAACAGAAACATCAAAATATCTTTTATGTGGTTAAAAATTCTATCGATGGGAAATGGTGTGGAAATCATAGACCACAAGTTTTTAATATCAGGGCATTCATTTTTACCTAATGACAGAGATTTTGGCGTTATAGAAATGTCGTTAAAAAGAAATCAGTTATTGTATGTGCCACAAGATTATTATAATATAATTAAAAAATGTAGAAATGGTAATACTGTCATACTAAATGAAATGAAACAAGAGGATTTTATATCAACAAGGCTCTTGGAAGAAGCAGTTTACAAAAGATCCAAATATACCAACGGAGAAAAAATAAACTGGCTTCAAATATGCTGGATGCGATTTTTAAGAAATGAACCATATAAAATTTTATACAAAACCATGGATGAGAACGCAGAATTTAAAATTCTTGATTTATTGCCACGTCGGGATAGACCTAAAAAATTTGGGAATATTGTATTGCCATCGTTATATAAAAGTACAAGAAGCATCACATCACTAAAATACCGACAAATGATGGACTTATTGCGGTATATACCACCATAACTACTTCAAATCACTCCCACATACTGAGAATGTTAACTAATAACTTGTTACTAAATTTATTTCTATTATCTAAAAATATAATTTAAATGTTTTTTTTTCTATTTTTTAAGCTATATGTAACGGACTTAAGCTCTCACTTTTTGTAACAAAACAAATTTTTATTTTGAAAGTGCCCTAAGTCCTTTTAAGGTAAGCAAGGTCATATTATACACTTAATAATAGTGACTTTTTTATAGGATGTATAAAATTAAATCCCATAAATGCGATTTAACATTGCAAGTCAACCATATATCTTACGTATATTTTTAATTTTGTAAAAACGCAAAACCTTAAGTATTTCAAATTAAAGATAAATGGACTTAAGTCACTTTCAAAATGAACGGCTCATATAGTCTGTCCAATTCCAAGATAGAGCACGCGCAAACGTAGTTCAGGTATATAGCAATAACAAAATCCACTTAGTTCGGCTATGACTGCAGACTGCGGGACGACCAATCGTATGCACACGATTGCAATTTATTATTTAGTATTTTCTGAAATTTTGATAATTTCACAAACTTAATGCAGAAATGAGATATGTAGTAAAAACATTATCGCATTTCAATTTTGTCCCTGTACGATTTTATAATCTAGTTATTTTCACGAATGTGAGGGGTGAATAAAAAAAAAACAACGGTGTTAATGTTTTCTAGCCCTGGAATCTGCAGGCATCTGATTCCCACGGGTCTAATGGCACGGATACGAGGCGATCACAGCCAGATTAAGGGTCGGGGGTGGTGCTAACTTCCATCCACGCATTTTATTATCGCAGAAGAGGGCGACTCGCACCGCTGCGTTCTGTTATGAGAACAAACATGTGCCCTTTTTTACCGCCGGCGCCCACGCACAATAAGCGAATTACGGCACGAATTGAATCATTAGGTAAACGATTGCCTTCACTTGCGCACGGCGAATTAGGGATAATGCCAAGCTCGATTTCGGACCATTAAATTACGGGGCGATAATGTGTGTGCTGCGGAGTCGCTGGGGGGTGGCTGAGGTGAGCCCTCGAGCGCACGGAATCCCGCAGGGTGTTCCAAATTGCTCCACGAGAGACTACATCAGAATTGAACGAAGGGAAATAAGATTTTCACGAGTTATATTCTTTAGGAATAATAAATAGTGACAAGAGGATGGATAGTACTTGCTCAATGGATAAAAAATTAACGAATTCAGAAATTTCAAATTGATACATAAACGAATTTGAAAATTGGCGCAAAATGGCTAATTGAACAAATAAGAACAAGAACACTTAACAATTTTTGCGAACACAAACGACAGCTTCAAAATAAATAAATGAGTTAGGACTATATTCAATGAAATAATCATTAAATGAACGAGCAGTTTAAAAATGCGAAATTTAAAATATCAATTTGTTTTTTTTTGTATTCATACAACGTGATGAGTACTGCGAAGTGATAATCGCTGCATAACCCATTATACGGATATACAAAGTAATTCAAAAGGTATGGTCCAAACTTAAGGGTGTGATGTGGGATTCCATACGAAGCAAAACATATTAATACACCTATGTCTTATTTCCAACCGTAATCTAATTACAGAGGATTTATTTGTTTTAATCATGTCAATCAATCACATAAATCACAATCAATCTGTTAAATCTAGTAAAAAATAAGGTAAACAAATGCTAATTTGTTATGACGGAATTGGTATTTTACTATCACAAATTACACCTAAATGTTTGGACCCCACCTTTTGAACCACCTTGTATCTCAAATTTAATTAAAAACTGTCGAAATCTTCCAAATTTACAATTATAGTTGTCAAAATTTTTCAATCAACTATCTAATTGGCTACAATTTCCGATTGAGACATTCAAAATCTATAAAATTCAAAGCTTCTGCCACGAAAATCTGTCAATATTTCAATAGATACGGCTTGAATCTGTTAAATTTTGTCAATTTTTGATATCTCAGTTTTAATATGTACACATCTATTTTAGATTTTAGATTTTTAAGTGCAAGAGAAAAAGAGAGATTTTCTGCTGAGAAAATCTGCTAAATTTTCAATAGATACGGCCATTTTTTTATATCCCAGTTTTAATATGTACATTGTACACATCTCATAGATTTTTAAGTTCAACGGTAACAGTGTAAAATGTTCAAGCCTAATTTTTAGTTTAAACTGTTTCTTGCTATTCTTTTTTTAAATAATTGTAAGATTTAAATTTTTTACCGATGATTTTTCAAACAAATGCATATTTTAATCTTATTGCTGTATTTTCCTCTTAACGTTAAAATTGGTTATTATTTTGAAAATTATCTTTCGAAAATTTGCCTCTAATATTAATATGAAAACAGCAGTATGCAAATAATCAAACAGCAAATATTGGACAATTTGAATTTTTGTAAACTTTAATGAAAGAGATACAGTCAATAAATACACAAATTTGTTTAGAGATGAGCTTACAAAAATCCAATATGCAAAATGATTCCCACCGCAGTAACAAATCTCCAAAATTTATATATCCGGGTGATGCTGTAATCTGACCTTAGCAATCATCATCGTCATTACCATTACTACTGTTGCTGGACAATATGGACAATAATGGGTAATCATTTTATCAATATCATTGTATCGAAATCAAGCTAATGGGGCTAATCAAAACAGTGAAAAATATAGATGATCCCATGTACAATAATTGTACAATCGACAATAATCGGTAATAATTTTATCAATATCATTGTATAAAAATCAAGCTAATGGGGCCATGTTGGAGCATGGAAGAAGTACTTTCGAGATGTACTGTAAAACAGTGAAAAACAATCACCAATCGCTTCAAATACGAAGAAATATAATAGGATTTTGACTAAAAACGTTCAGAGATCAAGATAAAAAAGAAAAATTTATAGATGATCCCATGTACAATAATCGTACAATGGACAATAATCGGTAATCATTTTATCAATATCATTGTATCGAAATCAAGCTAATGGGGCCATGTTGGAGCATGGAAGAAGTAGTTTCGACATGTACTGTAAAACAGTGAAAAACAATCACCATTCGCTTCAAAAACGAAGAAATAGAATAGGATTCTGACTAAAAACGATCAGAGATCAAGATAAAGAAGAAAAATTTATAGATGATCCCCCCAATGGACAATAATCGGTAATCATTTTATCAATATCATTGTATCGAAATCAAGCTAATGGGGCCATGTTGGAGCAAGGAAGAAGTACTTTCGACATGTGCAGTAAAACAGTGAAAAACAATCACAGTTCGTTTCAAAAACGAAGAAATAGAATAGGATATTGACTAAAAACGATCAGAGATCAAGATAAAGAAGAAAAATTTATAGATGATCTCCCCAAAGGACAATAATCGGTAATCATTTAATCAATATCATTGTATCGAAATCAAGCTAATGGGGCCATGTTCTAGCATGGAAGAAGTACTTTCGAGATGTACTGTAAAACAGTGAAAAACGATCACCATTCGCTTCAAAAACGAAGAAATAGAATAGGATTTTGACAAAAAACGATCAGAGATCAAGATAAAGAAGAAAAATTTATAGATGATCCCCCCAAAGGACAATAATCGGTAATCATTTTATCAATATCATTGTATCGAAATCAAGCTAATGGGGCCATGTTGGAGCATGGAAGAAGTAGTTTCCACATGTGCAGTAAAACAGTGAAAAACAAACACCTTTCTCTTCAAAAACGAAGAAATAGAATAGGATTTTGACTAAAAACGATCAGAGATCAAGATAAAGAAGAAAAATTTATAGATGATCCCCCCAAAGGACAATAATCGGTAATTATTTTATCAATATCATTGTATCGAAATCAAGCTAATGGGGCCATGTTAGAGCATGGAAGAAGTACTTTCGACATGTGCAGTAAAACAGTGAAAAACAATCACAGTTCGCTTCAAAAACGAAGAAATAGAATAGGATATTGACTAAAAACGATCAGAGATCAAGATAAAGAAGAAAAATGTATAGATGATTCCCCCAATGAACAATAATCGGTAATCATTTTATCAATATCATTGTATAAAAATCAAGCTAATGGGGCCATGTTGTAGCATGGAAGAAGTACTTTCGAGATGTACTGTAAAACAGTGAAAAACGATCACCATTCGCTTCAAAAACGAAGAAATAGAATAGGATTTTGACTAAAAACGATCAGAGATCAAGATAAAGAAGAAAAGTTTATAGATGATCCCCCCAAAGGACAATAATAGGTAATCATTTTATCAATATCATTGTATCGAAATCAAGCTAATGGGGCCATGTTGGAGCATGGAAGAAGTAGTTTCCACATGTGCAGTAAAACAGTGAAAAACAAACACCTTTCTCTTCAAAAACGAAGAAATAGAATAGGATTTTGACTAAAAACGATCAGAGATCAAGATAAAGAAGAAAAATTTATAGATGATCCCCCCAATGGACAATAATCGGTAATCATTTTATCAATATTATTGTATCGAAATCAAGCTAATGGGGCCATGTTGGAGCAAGGAAGAAGTACTTTCGACATGTGCAGTAAAACAGTCAAAAACAATCACCGTTCGCTTCAAAAACGAAAAAATAGAATAGGATTTTGACTAAAATCGATCAGAGATCAAGATAAAGAAGAAAAATTTACAGATGATCCCCCCAAAGGACAATAATCGGTAATCATTTTATCAATATCATTGTATCGAAATCAAGCTAATGGGGCCATGTTGGAGCATGGAAGAAGTACTTTCGACATGTGGAGTAAAACAGTGAAAAACAATCACAGTTCGCTTCAAAAACGAAAAAATAGAATAGGATTTTGACTAAAAATGATCAGAGATCAAGATAAAGAAGAAAAATGTATAGATGATTCCCCCAATGAACAATAATCGGTAATCATTTTATCAATATCATTGTATAAAAATCAAGCTAATGGGGCCATGTTGGAGCATGGAAGAAGTACTTTCGAGATGTACTGTAAAACAGTGAAAAACGATCACCATTCGCTTCAAAAACGAAGAAATAGAATAGAATATTGACTAAAAACGATCAGAGATCAAGATAGAGAAGAAACATTTATAGATGATCCCCCAAAGGACAATAATCGGTAATCATTTTATCAATATCATTGTATCGTAATCAAGTTAATGCTGCCATGTTCGAGCATGGAAGAAGTAGTTTCGACATGTGCTGTAAAACAGTGAAAAACAATCACCATTCGCTTCAAAAACGAAGAAATAGAATAGGATTTTGACTAAAAACGATCACAGATCAAGATATAAAAGAAAAATTTATAGTTGATCTCCCCAATGGACAATAATCGGTAATCATTTTATCAATATCATTGTATTGAAATCAAGCTAATGAGGCAATGTTGGAGCAAGGAAGAAGTACTTTCGACATGTGCAGTAAAACAGTCAAAAACAATCACCGTTCGCTTCAAAAACGAAGAAATAGAATAGGATATTGACTAAAAACGATCAGAGATCAAGATAAAAAAGAAAAATTTACAGATGATCCCCCCAATGGACAATAATCGGTAATCATTTTATCAGTGTGATTTTATCGAAATCAAGCTAATGGGGCGTTGGAGCATGGAAGAAGTAGTTTGGACATGTGCAGTAAAACAGTGAAAAACAATCACCTTTCTCTTCAAAAACGAAGAAATAGAATAGGATTTTGACTAAAAACGATCAGAGATCAAGATAAAGAAGAAAAATGTATAGATGATCCCCCCAAAGGACAATAATCGGTAATCATTTTATCAATATCATTGTATCGAAATCAAGCTAATGGGGCCATGTTAGAGCATGGGAAGAAGTAGTTTCGACATGTGCAGTAAAACAGTGAAAAACAATCACCGTTCGCTTCAAAAACGAAGAAATAGAATAGGATTTTGACTAAAAATGATCAGAGATCAAGATAAAGAAGAAAAATGTATAGATGATCCCCCCAATGAACAATAATCGGTAATCATTTTATCAATATCATTGTATCGAAATCAAGCTAATGGGGCCATGTTGGAGCATGGAAGAAGTACTTTCGAGATGTACTGTAAAACAGTGAAAAACGATCACCATTCGCTTCAAAAACGAAGAAATAGAATAGGATTTTGACTAAAAACGATCACAGATCAAGATATAAAAGAAAAATTTATAGTTGATCCCCGCAATGGACAATAATCGGTAATCATTTTATCAATGTCATTGTATCGAAATCAAGCTAATGGGGCAATGTTGGAGCATGGAAAAAGTACTTTCGAAATGTACTGTACAACAGTGAAAACCAATCACCATTCGCTTCAAAAACGAAAACATAGAATAGGATATTGACTAAAAACGATCAGAGATCAAGATAAAGAAGAAACACTTATAGATAATCTCCCCAATGGACAATAATCGGTAATCATATTATCAATAATTTGTATATCATTTTTTTTTGTATGTAGAGTCATGCTCACATAAATCTAGTACAAGAAATTAGGTTACAATAGCAATTTCATATAGCAATGTTAAAGTTTTTGTACTAGATTTATGTGAGCATGACTGTACCTATAGAAAATCTAAAACAAACTGTAAAAAACTGCGAGTCCATGACTTTACGTTATTAAAAAGATGTTTTTTTTTAATAGTTTAACTTACGTATATTGAATGACTTGCTCAAAAATTCAATTCACCTGTTATCAAAGTAGATATATTTTAATCAGTTAGTTTTTTTATTCAGCCTTTCTGTCCTTTATCAGACTTAAAACTTTCAATTCAGCTTTCTGGAAAACGACCAAAATTGAATCTGATCGTTTTTTCTCGTAGCCCTTCAAATAATTCCACTTTCAGAATTCTTTTTATTACAGTATCTATGATTTTGCATAATGAGGAGGGCTTTCGATCGATAATTTTCTGGTTCACTTCTGGTTCACTTCTGGTTCACTTGCATCTCCTTTTCTGTGGATCGGTATAATTACTGTAGTTTTGAGGTATTCAGGGTATTTTCCGGTTTCTAGTATCATATTTGTTAGATTAGTTAGGATGGGGGCGAGGATTTTGTTTTATGATGTTGTTCGTAATTAGGTCAAAGCCTGGTGCTTTGTTGTTTTTGAGTTTTCTGATTTTGTTGATGATTGGTTCTTCTGTTGTTGTTATTGCTGTGAAGTCGTTATTTTCGTTGTTAGGGGTGTTTTTTAGTGAGCAAGGTGAGTAGGGTTGTGTTTTACTTGGTTTCATTATTTTGTTTGCAAGTTCTTCGCCTATCGTCGCAAAATACTGGTTTATTGTGTAGGCGATTTCTATTTTGTTTGCTGTCATTGTGTTATTGTTTTTTTTTAAATATCTTTGGTGTCAGAATTCTTGTTTTGTTTATTGCTTGTTAGTTGTTGTATGACTTTTCATGTTTTGACTTTGGGGGGATCATTCTTCGCCTATCGCGCAAAATACTGGTTTATTGTGTAGGCGATTACTATCTTGTTTGCTGTCATTGTGTTATTGTTTTTTTTTAAATTTCTTTGATGTCAGAATTCTTGTTTTGTTTATTGATTGTTAGTTGTTGTATGACTTTTCATGTTTTGACTTTGGGGGGATCATTCTTCGCCTATCGTCGCAAAATACTGGTTTATTGTGTAGGCGATTTCTATCTTGTTTGCTGTCATTGTGTTATTGTTTTTTTTTAATTTCTTTGATGTCAGAATTCTTGTTTTGTTTATTGCTCCTTAGTTGTTGTATGACTTTTCATGTTTTTTCCGGTTTGTGATCTAGTTGGGTTAGTTTGTGTTTGTAATGATTAGTGTTGGCTTTTTTAATTGCGGAGAAGTCTTCTTTTTTTGTTTCCTGTATTTGTCTTCTAACTGCTGGTGGTTGAGTGATTTTCTGTGATTTCAGTATAGTTTATTTCTTTGTTTGATGTTTTTTAGTATACATTGGTTGATCCATGGCGTGCCTTTTCTTATTGTTATGGTTGTTGTAGTGGTGGAAATTTTGTATTATTTGTTGCATAGTTTTAGAGAGTTGTTCAAATGATAAAATGTTGATATTCGTAGGTCTTTTACAGATGATTTTATTTTGTAGTGGTTGGTGTGTATTTTTGTATTTGTTCTGTCGTCTGTTGTTTTATGGATTTGTTTTATTGTGGTTAGCAATGGATAGTGATCGGATGTGTTTGTGGGTAGTATTTTGACTCGCGGATGTTTGGAGCTTATGTTGGTTATAGTATGATCTATTATGGTGTTTTCGCCTTTGTGGTTTATGTGAGTATAGTATTGTTTTCCTATATTATTTAGTATTTTGTAACCTTTTTCTTTTAGTGTTGTTCTGTAGTTTCGTGTGATTTCATTTTTCACTGCTAAGTTAATGTTTGTGTTTCCGATAATTATGTGTTGTTTTTTTGGTGTTGATGGTATTATTTATCATTGTTCTTTCTAGTGTGTTGCATGTTACGTGTGGGGGTTTGTATATGGCTGTTATATTTAGTTGTTCTTTGAATATTGTGATTGTTATGAATTCTACGTCTTTTATTATTTTTATTTGCTGTTTTATATTGATGTCAGCTCTTACATATACTGCTATGCCTCCTCCTCTTTTTTCTCTTCTAGAATGGAATTCTACATTATAGTTTTTTATATTGTATAAGCTTTCAGTATTTGGTTTTAGCCATATTTCTATTATTATTATTACGTTTGGGTAATTAATTTGTTCTGGTATCAGTGCTAGTTCTTCTAGTGTGTTGTTTAGTGATCTAATGTTGTGTGTATAGATGTTGAATGTGTTGTCCTGTGTGTTTGTTTTTTTATTATTATTTTGTGTGCGTTGGTTTTGTGCTTTCTGGTCGTTGTTCGCTCCTATGTTGTTGTTCTTTGTATTCTTGTGGTATCTTCTGTTGTTGCTGGTGCATTTGGTGGTTTGGTGTCTAAAAAAGTTCTTCTGAAGTTAAATCTTTCGTAACGAGTTCCGCATGGCCAGATGTTGCTATTGTATATTTCGTTATTGTGTGTAAGTGGTACTCCAATTTGGAAGTATTTATTGTTGTATGCTGTTGAGTGCTCTGTTACTGATATTTTGTTGCTAGGTTTTGTATATTATGCTATGTTTAGCAATTCCTGTATTAATAATATTGTTCATTATTGCATTTTGATGTTCTTCTAGTATGTATTTGTAGTTTAGTAGAAACTGATACTCAAATTTCATCCCACGGTTTATACACGCGCACTATTCATTTTCAGGCCCTTGGAAATTTGTTGCTGCAACTTCTTTGTAGGCGTTGTATATTTGAAGAGTTATGGAACGAGTTACACCTTTAAATTTGCTTGGAAATTTTCGCTCACTCCAAAGCTCGCGTTTAACTCGTGTTAATTGCGGAGGAGGTACTTACTTTTCACCTTCCATTACGTGTAATCGCCGCCTCGAGCATTGCCGTTTAATTGAGCCGGGGGCGGCCAAAAGGAGTTATTGCCGCCGGTCGGAGATAGCGGCGTCGAGCCGGCGTTGGCGGCGATTAAGTGCGCCGCCCCCGCGCACCCCCACCGGTGGGGGTCGCGTGATCGCCGCCCCCGTTATTAGACACGACATTCGGAATTATTTTATCAGCGGCTGAGACGCACGAGGACCCTTATTTCCTGCCATTTATTAGCAATCACGCGCCCCGTACTGGCCTTTTCTACCCCGTGCCAGCTTCGTGAGCTCGTTAATTATGCGAACCACCCTCGCATGCCTGGCCGCCCCGTCAACCCCCCGGCCGCCCCCTAAACGTGGCTCGGGTTACTGTTAGCTTAGAGCCCAAATCACCGGGCCCCGTATAATGTAAGATAAATTAATTTTATTGCTGACTAAACAGCCCAAGATTGTTGTCGAGCCGGCACGCAATGTGACATGTATTTATGCCGTAGTCGCACGAACACCTCGTTACGCGTACGCACAACACCCCCCGCGTAACGCACGCACACGTCCCGGGGCCCTACGCGTGCGTCGGTGTGCGTATGCGCGCCCCCCCGAATCCGAAAGTTTAAATTAAATTTCCGTTTTTGAATTGCACGCAACAACCGGGGCCAATTGGCGTTTTATATTCTCGAGCGCCCCCTTCAACCCCCCCAACGCCCGGGGGGGCGCCGCCGCTCCCCCGCGCGGAAAATAGCTTTTCTTATATATTCTGCAGCCAATATGAGTCGGCGGAGCAAATAAAATAAAAAGACACAAAGTTATTCAATTTATACGAATTTTCCGTGCGAGTTAGCTTATATTGAATCGATGTGACGAAAGTTCCACTTGATAAAGTACTTTTCGAATAGGTTAGCATATCTTTTATATGCGTGCTCGCCTCCCCGCATGTCTCGCAATTTCATCTGCCGCCCCTCTCTCGCGCACCCACCCTTAACCAGCCGGTCGGGGGCGGCGAACACTCCCGACGGCGCCGAGCCGCCCCACAGCACTTGATCACCTTGTTTCCCACAAATCTCACACGAGCTTTGAATAAATTTGAATAATCCGTTCATTAATTTCGCCCCCAGATATTCATATAATTTAAATCACTTAATTAACAAATTTACACGCAATTACTCAAACAACTTCAAAAATCTATATCAAATAGTTTCAAAATTTCCTAACTTTTAAACCATGTACAGTGCGTTACTTATATCGGCAGCGTGTTATTAGGTTTAGAAAAAAATATATTAAAAGGTATATAAAAAAGACTATTTGCAATAGCCCCAACCCTACTTAATAATCGTGTAAAATTTAAATGTTATCAAACAACCAAAAGTATGGCAAATAATAAATCAATTATAAAAGATGTGAAATGTATATGGTGCAATGTTGCTTATCAAGTTTCAGATTAAATTTCCGGAAAATCTAAAGATGGGGTACATTCTGATGTTTGCATTTTCTAATAATAGGTACCAAGTACAGTACCTATTATTAGAAAATGCAAAAATCAAAATGTACTTTCCACTGAAACTCGCAGACAAATGTAGACATTTTATTGATAGACTTTATGAAAGTTACTTCATAAAAATGGAAAAAATTGTGAAAAATATCATGGTTTAGGAAGACTTGAATAATATTCCTTAAAATTTAGGCAAATCTATGGTAAGATATGGGAAGTTTTTGAAGAAATTAAAATTTCATAGTGTTTTTGCAGTAAAACTCGCAAAAATGGAAGACAGATGTAGAAATTTTCTTGATAGAATTGATAAGATTTGAACTAAATATCGTGATTTTTGACAACTTTTAAAAGATGCCTTTATAGTTTAAATATTAATGCTAAAAGTGCAGAAAATTGGTGTCCTCTTAGAATTGATATCCAATTTTTAATGTTAAAATTACGTCTCTTTTAGAAGTTTCTTTTAGAAGTTAAAATCCAATTTTTAATGTTAAATTTACGTCTCCTTTAGAAGTTTCTTTTAGAAGTTAAAATTTCATAGTAAAATGATGTAATTGCAAGACAAAAGATGTTAAATTTACGTCTCTTTTAGAAGTTTCTTTTAGAAGTTAAAATTTCATAGTAAAATGATGTAATTGCAAGACAAAAGATGCATTTAATTGCATTAAAATGTTTCTTAAGTAAATTGGAAAGATTAATGCTAAAACCACGCTCTTCACTTCATGTTTTTTAACACAAACATTGATACAATATTATTGATACAATATATACAATATTGATACAAGAAGTACTAAAATAGTAATATAATTATAAATACTATAAAAATTAATAAATCGATTTAAATTCACAAAAATAATTAACAAATTGAAAACTATTCCTTCAAGATTAGTTAAAATCAACGATAAATGTATGGTCTCTTCCAGAAGTTAAAATTTCATTAAAAAAATGGTGTAGATTCAAGATACGTTTAAAAAGTTTCTGAAAATATTGGAAAAATTTAAATCAATTAATTAATACCGTTATAATATTAGAACAAGCTTTCTCCAAAATTCGTATAAAATTTTTCTTCAAGGGATCTTCTAGAAACTATAATTTTATAATAGAAGCATGGCGAAGATTTAAGACGATTATGATGAAGATTTAAGATGGTTTTGATGAAGATTTAGACAATTTTTTAAAGTGGCTTGATAAAATTGGAAAAATCCTTGCTAAATATCATGACTAAAACGAACAAAATTGCTATAAACTTACCTATAGAATAAACACATGTTAAATTATGGATGTTTATTAATTATTGTAATATTTTCAATCATTTCTGTCAAAATTTCAGTAGTTAATGTCAAATTTTCAATTAGTTCTGTCTAAAATACAATTATTCTGTCAAAATTTCAAATAAGTACTACTATTATCAGCATTTCATGGCTTAGGTACTTAAAGACACTTAAAACAAATGAAAATGTTACTGGAAAAGGTGACGGCAACAATTTATTATTATTAATTTAGACTAATAATGCAATTGCTGTACAATTTTCAATTATTTCTGTCTACATTTCAATAGTTACTGCAACATTTTCTGTTAAAGTTACAGTGATTACTGTCAAATTTTCAGCTATTTCGGTCAAAAGTACAATTATTTTGTCAAAATTTCCATTATTACTGTCAGATTTTCATGGCTTAAGGACTTAAAATATTAAAACAAATGAAATTTCTAATGGAAAATGTGAAAATGTAATAATGCAATTTCTGAAAAAAAATCAATTGTTTCTGTTAAAATTTCAGTAGTTACTGCAATATTTTCAATTATTTCTGTCAAAGTTTTTGTGATCACTGTCAAATATTCAATTATTTCTTTCAAAATTACAATTATTCAGTCAAAATTTCAATTAAGTTTTACTGTCAGCTTTTATGACTTAGGTACTTAAAAAACTTAAAACAAATGAACACGTTAATGGCAAATGTGACAGCAACTATTTATTATTAATAATTTAGAGTAATAATGCAATTGCTGTAAAGTTTTCAATTATTTCTGCCAACAATTCAGTAGTTACTGCAACATTTTCAATTATTTCTGTGAAAATTACAATTATTCTGTCAAAATTTCAATTATTACTATCAGCTTTTCAAGGCTTAAGTACTTAGAAAAATATAACTAATGAAATTTTTAATGAAAAATGTGGCACAAACGACTGCTTATTATTACTTTACAGAAATAATGTAATTACTGTAAAAATTTTAATTATTTTTGTCAAACTTTCACTAGTTACTGCAACATTTTCAATAATTTCTGTCAAAGTTTCAGTGAATACTGTCAAGTTTTCAATAATTTCTTATAAAATTACAATTATTCTGTCAGCATTTGAAATAAGTATTACTATTATTAATATTTTATGGCTTAGGTACTTAAAAAACTTAAAACAAATGAAATTGTTAATGGCAAATATGACACCAACAATTTATTGTTAAATTTATAGTAAAAATGCAATTGCTGTAAAATTTTCAATTATTTCCGTCAAAATTACAATTATTCTGTTAAAGTTTCAGTTATTACTGTCAGCTTTTTATGGCTTAAGTACCTAGAAAACTAAAACAAATGAAATTTTTAATGGAAAGTGTAGCACAAACGATGGATGTTATTAATTTAGAGTAATAATGCAATTTTTGTCAATCTTTCAATTATTTCTGTCAAAATTTCAGTAGTTACTGCAAGATTTTTAATTATTTCTGTCAAAGTTTCTGTGATTTCTGTCAAATTTTCAATAATTTCTTTCAAAATTACAATTATTGTGTCAGCATTTCAAATAAGTATTACTATTATTAATATTTTATGGCTTAGGTACTTAAAAATCTTTTGAATGAACAAAATGAAATGAAACTGTTAAATGAAATTGTTAAAGGCAATGAACAAATGAAATTGTTAATGGCAAATATGACACCAACAATTCATTATTATTAATTTAGAGTAAACACGCAATTGCTGTAAAATTTTCAAATATTTATGTCAAGTTTTCAGGTATTCCTGTCAAAATATCAGTAGTTACTGCAACATTTTTAATAATTTCTGTCAAAGTTTCAGTGATTACTGTCAAATTTTCAATTAATTCTGTCAAAATTACAATTACTCTGTAAAAGTTTCAATTATTACTGTTAGCTTTTCATGGCTACAAACTTTGCAGTAATCACTGAAATTTCGAAGGAAATAATTGAAACTTTGACAGAAAATGTATTATTTCTTTTAAGTAATAATAATCGATTGTGTGTGCCACATTTTCCATTAAAAATTTCAGTGATTACTTACTGTAAAATTTTCAATTGCATTTTTTAAAGTTTTAGTGATTACTGTAAAATTTTCAATGATTTTTGACTAAATTACAATAATTCTGTCAAAATTTCTATTATTACTGTCAACTTTTCATAGCACTTAGAAAGTACTTAGAAAAATGCAACAAATAATTTTTTTAATGGAAAATGTGGCACAAACAATTGCTTATTATTAATTTACAGTAATAATGCAATTACTGCCAAATTTTCAATTATTTCTGTCAGATATTCAGTAGTTACTGCAATATTTTCAATTATTTCTGTAAAAGATTCAGTGATTACTGTCAAAGTTTCAGTGATTACTGTCAAATTTTCAATTATTTCTGTCAGATTTTCAGTAGTTACTGCAATATTTTCAATTATTTCTGTAAAAGATTCAGTGATTACTGTCAAAGTTTCAGTGATTACTGTCAAATTTTCAATAATTACTTTCAAAATTACAATTATTCTGTCAGCATTTCAAATAAGTATTACTGTTATTAATATTTTATGGCTTAGGTACTTATAAAACTTTAAACAAATGAAATTCGGTCAAAATTTCAATTATTAATGTCAACTTTTCATGACTTAAGTACTTAGAAAAGTAAAACAAATGAAATGTTTAATGGAAAATGTGACACAAACGATTAATTATTATTAATTTATAGTAATAATGCAATTTCTGTCAAATTTTCAATTATTTCGATCAAAATTTCGGTAGTTACTGCAACATTTTCAATTATTTCTGTAAAAGTTTAATCGATTACTGTCAAATTTTCAATTATTTCTTTCAAAATTACAATTATTCTGTCAGCATTTCAATTAAGTATTACTATTATTAGCATTTTATTGCTTACGTACTTAAAAAAAAAACTTAAAACAAAGGAAATTTTTAATTGTAAATGTGACAGCATCAATTTACTATTATTAATTTAGAGTAATAGTGCAATAGCTGTCAAATTTTCAATTATTTCTGTCAAGTTTTTCTGTCAAAATTTCAGTAGTTACTGTAACATTTTTAATTATTTCTGTCAAAGTTTTAGTGATTTTGGTAAAAGTTTCAGTGAATACTGTCAATTTTTAAATTATTTTTCTAAAATTACATTTATTCTGGCAAAATTTCTATTAAGTTTTACTGTCATCTTTTGAACATGAATTGAAATGTTGAAAGAATAAGTTTCTGTGCTTACAGTAAAATTTTCAATTATTTCTGTCAAAGTTTCGGTGAATTCTGTTAGATTTTCAATTATTTCTCTAAAATTACAATTATACTACCAAAATTTCTATTAAGTATTACTGTCATCTTTTGAACATGAATTGAAATGTTGAAAGAATAAGTTTCTGTACTTACTGTAAATTTTTTAATTATTTCTGTCAAAGTTTCAGTGAATTCTGTTAAATTTTCAATAATTTTTGTAAAATTACAATTATTCTGTCAAAATTTCAATTAAGTATTACTATCATCTTTTGAATATGAATTGAAATGTTGAAAGAATAAGTTTATGTACTTACTGTAAAATTTTCAATTATTTTTGTCAAAGTTTCAATGAATACTGTACAATTTACAATTATTTCTTTAAAATTACAATTATTTTGTCAAAATTTCAATTAAGTTTTACTATCATCTTTTGAATATGAATTGAAATGTTGAAAGAATAAGTTTCTGTGCTTACAGTAAAATTTGCAATTATTTCTGTCAAAGTTTCGGTGAATACTGTCAAAAATTTAAATTATTTCTCTAAAATTACAATTATTCTGTCAAAATTTCAATTAAGTATTACTGTTAGCTTTTGAACATAAATTGAAATGTTGAAAGAATAAGTTTCTGAACTTACTGTAAGATTTTCAATTATTTGTGTCAAAGTTTCGGTGAATACTGTCGAATTTTCAGTTATTTCTCTAAAATTACAAGTATTTTGTCAAAATTTCAATTAAGTATTACAGTCATCTTTAGAACATGAATTGAAATGTTGAAAGAATAAGTTTATGTACTTACTGTAAAATTTTCAATTATTTCTGTTAAAGTTTCAGTGAATACTGTCAAATTTTCTATTATTTCTCAAAAAATATATTTATTTTTTCAAAATTTCAATGAAGTATTAGTCATATTTTCATAGCTTAGGTACTTGAAAAATTAAAACCAGTCATCGTCTATAAATGTATAATACATAGTCAAATTTACAATTATTTCCTTAAAATTACAATTTTTTTGTCAAAACTCCACTGAAGTATTACTGTCATCTTTTCACAGCTTTGGTACTTAAAAAAATACAACAGCATAATTGTTTTGCAACAGCAATAGTTACAAGTTAATGTTAATAGTTACATGATAATTTTATAAGAGAATGTAACTAAACAAATAAGTATTATTGGGTTCGTTGCTTATGCAGGTGACTTCGATAATTATATAAATTTTCTTTTCATCGAAATCTTTAATGTTATTCTTAGTTTGCTAATCACTTGATGAAACATTGTTTCTTGTCGTTATAAATGTATTATAAATCTATGTCGAATTTTTGTATTGTATAAAACTTTGATCAATTTTGATTCTGGTCCTGTTTCTATGGATGCCACAGTGTCAATAATTGTTCTTCTATATTTTTGTTCTTAAAACAAAACAAGTTCAAAACCAAACAACAGTTCAACATAGATTTATAATACATTTATAATAATAAAAAACAATGTTTCATCAAGTGATTAGCAAGCAAATTATATTACAAAAACGAGATTTTGTTACTGTTTTTATTGCTTTTGTGACAGTGATTAGCAAAGTATATTACAAAAAAAAAAAGGTCTAACAATAATTGTCTAGAACCAATTGAAGAATATTCCTTCAAAATTAGAAAAATCAATGGGAAATTAATTGTCTCTTCTAATGGAACAAAACCAAAGAAACCTCAATAAGTTAATTCACAAAACGATTTTTTTTAATTTCAGGGATACACAGTAATAACAATAAAAGACTACATATTTGTCTTACTTAAGTAAAGTTACTTATGTTTTACACCATTGAACTTATGATTCGAATATGTTCTATTGAAAAAAATAGGCCACTGAAGGAGAATTTTTTAAGTTACTATGTTGTAGATTGTAATATATTGTTTATTTCGAACAATAGTTCAAATTAGAGCACAGAATCGTTACACATTCTTTAAGTTGATGACAAAATTATGCATAAACTGTATTTATGATGGTTTTATTTAGAGTTACAAAAAAATTTACACAATAATGTTATAAGAAAACGTAAATAAACATTTACGTTTTATTGGGTTCGTCGCTTATGCAAGTGATTTCGATAGTTATATAAATTGTCGTTTCACCGAAATCTTTAATATTGATAAAACATAATATAATATAAAAGTATTATAAATCTATGTCGAACTCTTGTTTTGTTAACAACTTGCAATAACTTTGATTCTGGTCCAGTTTCTTTGGTTACCATTGTGTCAACAATAGTTCTTCTATATTTCTGTTCTTAAAACAAAACCAATTCAAAACAAAACCAGGGTTCAACATAGATTTATATACATTTATAATAATAAGAAACAATGTTTCATCAATTGATTAACAAACACATTCTTAAAGTGGATGAACAAATTGTGCATAAACTGTACTTATGATGGTTTTATTTAGAATTACAAAAAAAATTTACTCAATAATGTTATAAGAAAACGTAAATAAACATTTACGTATCATTGGGTTCGTCGCTTATGCAAGTGATTTCGATAATTATATAAATTTTTGTTTCACCGAAATCTTTAATATTGATATAAAAATATATAAAATAAATGTATTAAACATCTATGTTAAGCCCTTGTCTTGTTTAAAACGTGGATTAACTTTGATTCTGGTACAATTTTTATGGTTGTCATTGTGTCACCAATTGTTTTATTTTTATATTTCTGTTCTTAAAACAAAAAAAAAACAAAACAAATTTGAAACAATTGAAAATTTTACAACATTTTTATTATTTCTGCAAAGTAATATTAACGAATTGTTGAAGCCGCATTTGCCATTAAAAGTTTCAGTAACTGGTGTAAAATTTTCAATTATTTCTGTCAAAATTACAATTATTCTGTCACAATTTTAATTATTACTGTCAGCTTTTCTTGGCTTAAGTACTTAGAAAATTAAAAGAAATAAAAAAATTAACGGAAAATGTGGCACAAACGATTGATCATTATTAATTTATAGTAATAATGCAATGTCTGTCAAATTTTTAATTATTTCTCCCAAAATTACAATTATTCTATCAAAATATCAGTTATTGCTGGTAGTTTATCATTTTATGGCTAAAAACTTTACAATAATCACTGAAATTTTTGCAGAAATAATTTTCTAAAATTAATTCTAAATTCAGTAAAATTTTCAATT
The DNA here is from genome assembly GCA_951805005.1 of Othius punctulatus. Taxonomy (NCBI): domain Eukaryota; kingdom Metazoa; phylum Arthropoda; class Insecta; order Coleoptera; family Staphylinidae; genus Othius; species Othius punctulatus. The sequence continues at coordinate 3,767,356 of OX638139.1, read as the reverse complement.
ATTTGTGTCAAAGTTTCAGTGAATACTGTCAAATTTTTAATTATTTCTCTAAAATTACAATTATTCTGTCAAAATTTTAATTACGTAGTACTGTCATCTTTTGAATATGAATTAAATTGTTTACAGGATAAGTTACTGTACTTAGTGTAAAATTTTCAATAATTTCTGTCAAAGTTTCAGTGAATACTGTCAAATTTTCAATTATTTCTCTAAAATTACAATTATTCTGTTAAAATTTCAATTAAGTATTACTGTTATTTGTTTGAACATGAATTGAAATGTTGACAGAATAAGTTTCTGTATTTACTGTAAAATTTTCTATTATTTCTGTCAAAGTTTTAGTGAATTCTTTTATATTTTCAATTATTTCTCTAAAATTACAATTATTCTATCAAAATTTCAATTTCAAGTATTACTGTTAGCTTTTGAACATGAATTGAAATGTTGAAAGAATAAGTTTCTGAACTTACTGTAAAATTTTCAATTATTTCTGTCAAAGTTTCAATGAATACTGTCAAATTTACAATTATTTCTTTAAAATTACAATTATTCTGTTAAAATTTCAATTAAGTATTACTGTTATTTGTTTGAACATGAATTGAAATGTTGACAGAATAAGTTTTTGTACTTACTGTAAAATTTTCTATTATTTCTGTCAAAGTTTTAGTGAATTCTGTTATATTTTCAATTATTTCTCTAAAAATACAATTATTCTGTCAAAATTTCAATTAAGTATTACAGTCATCTTTCGAATATGAATTGAAATGTTGAAAGAATAAGTTTCTGTACTTAATGTAAATTTTTTAATTATTTTTGTCAAAGTTTCAGTGAATTCTGTTAAATTTTCAATTATTTTTGTAAAATTACAATTATACTGTCAAAATTTCGATTAAGTATTACTGTCATATTTTGAATATGAGTTGATGTTGAAAGAATAAATTTCTGTACGATTTCTGTAAGATTTTCAATTATTTCTGTCAAAGTTTCAGTGAATACTGTCAAATTTTAAATAATTTCTCTAAAATTACAATTATTCTGTCAAAATTTCAATTAAGTATTACTATCATCTATTGAACATGAATTGAAATGTTGAAAGAATAAGTTTCTGTACTTACTGTAAAATTTGCAATTATTTCTGTCAAAGGTTCGGTGAATTCTGTTAGATTTTCAATTATTTCTCTAAAATTACAATTATACTACCAAAATTTCGATTAAGTATTACTATTATCTTTTGAACATGAATTGAAATGTTGAAAGAATAAGTTTCTGTACTTACTGTAAATTTTTTAATTATTTCTGTCAAAGTTTCAGTGAATTCTGTTAAATTTTCAATAATTTTTGTAAAATTACAATTATTCTGTCAAAATTTCAATTAAGTATTACTATCATCTTTTGAATATGAATTGAAATGTTGAAAGAATAAGTTTATGTACTTACTGTAAAATTTTCAATTATTTTTGTCAAAGTTTCAATGAATACTGTACAATTTACAATTATTTCTTTAAAATTGCAATTATTTTGTCAAAATTTCTATTAAGTATTACAGTCATCTTTTGATCATGAATTGAAATGTTGAAAGAATAAGTTTCTGTACTTACTATAAAATTTTCTATTATTTCTGTAAACGTTTTAGTGAATACTGTCAAATTTTCAATTATTTCTCAAAAATTATAATTATTTTATCAAAATTTCAATGAAATATTAGCCATATTTTCAGTACTTAGGTACTTGAAAAATTAAAACAAGTCATCGTCATTATAAATGTATTATACATAGTCAAATTTACAATTACTTCCGTAAAATTACAATTTTTCTGTCAAAACTCGACTGAAGTATTAGTATCATCTTTTCACAGCTTAGGTACTTAAAAAATTACAACAGCATAATTGTTTTGCAACAGCAATAGTTACAAGTTAATGTTAATAGTTACATGATAATTTTATAAGAGAATGTAACTAAACAAATAAGTATTATTGGGTTCGTTGCTTATGCAGGTGACTTCGATAATTATATAACATTTCTTTTCATCAAAATCTTTAATGTTATTCTTAGTTTGCTAATCACTTGATGAAACATTGTTTCTTGTAATTATAAACGTATTATAAATATATGTTGAACTTTTGTTTTGTTTAAAACTTTGATCAATTTTGATTCTGGTCCAGTTTCTATGTACTATAAATTTATGTTGAACTTTTGTTTTGTTTAAAACTTTGATCAATTTTGATTCTGGTCCAGTTTCTATGGATACTATTGTATCAACAATTGTTCTTCTATATTTCTGTTTTTAAAACAAAACCAATTAAAACAAAACCAGAGTTCAACAACATTTAATAATACATTTATAATATTAAGAAACAATGTTTCATCAAGTGATTAGCAAGAAAATTATATTATAAAAAAACTATTTTGTTCATATTTGTATTGCTTTTTGACAGTGATTAGCAGAGTATATCACCAAAAAAAATCTAAAACCCAAAAAAAGATATAAAAGTCATTATGTAGAGCAAATTGAGGAATATTCCTTCAAAATTAGAAAAATCAATGGGAAATTTATGGTCTCTTCTAATGAAACAAAAACAAAAATAAACGAACCTCAATAAGTGAATTCACAAAACAAATCTTAACGTGGTAATAAATTTTAATATCAAGGATACATAGTAATGCACATTTTTGCCTTACTTAGAGCTCGTCTAGAGCAAATTAAAGAATATTCCTTAAAAATTAGAAAAACAATGGGAAATTTATGGTCACTTCTAATGAAACAAAAACAAAAACGAACGAACCTCAGTAAGTAAATTCACAAAACAAATCTTAACGTGGTAATACATTTTAATTTCAAGAATACACAGTAATGTACATTTTTACCTTACTTAAGTTAAGTTATTTAAGCTTTGTACCATTGAACTTACCTATTGCTTATATTACTTTTGTAGGAGATATTGAGAGATATACTTAAGTTAAGTTATTTAAGCTTTGTACCATTGAACTTACCTATTGCTTATATTACTTTTGTAGGAGATATTGAGAGATATACTTTGTAGATATACTTTGTTAATAAAAGTGATCGAGCATGAAATAAAGTTAGTCTTAGTTCATCCTAAAAACTTCCCAAGAAATAATGTGGGAATAAAAAGCAAATTTCTCTCCAGACTTATATTGCATAACTTTCTCAATGTCTACTTGTTGCTTCATTTTAGGGACAGGTTTTTGATATGCTCTGTTGGTAGAAAGTTAAGGGTTAACATTTGGCTTTATTAACATAAACATATGAGAAACACAGCCAACTTTGTTGATTTTGAAACGAGTGATTCGTCTGTTATTTTGTTTGTTTCTATTGTACAGTCATGCTCACATAAATCTAGTACAAGAAATTAGGTTACAACAGCATATTTTTATGGCTATGTCAAATTGTTTGTACTAGATTTATGTGAGCATGACTGTACATTAAAACCATATTTTGTACCATTTCCTGGATTTATGTAATTATTTATGTAAACATACAGGGTGTCTACGCTAAACCGTTCGTTAAAAGTTTACATGATTGCCGTTGTACTAAAAATTTCAAAAAAATCCTCGTTACACGGTTGAATCAGTTGTCCTCATGTGAAATATTTTCAAGTTTCTATCACTTCCGGTTCCACCGGAAGTAGCACCAACTTTCTTATTTTAAATGGAACACCCCATATATTATTATATTTTTGAATTTCTCGCTTAAATTAGAACATATTTTGTAAGAACGTATGTACACTTATCTCTTCTAGTTTTCAAGAAAAAAAATGTTTTCTAAAATTTTGACCTCTAAAATGTAGCCTGAAATCTGTCTATAAGTTCTCTTTGGAATAAGATAAAATTATGAATTATATTTCTAATTATACATAGAGGATGCCTCTATGAGTGACATAATTGGAAACTGTCAATTTTGATAATAAGTGTTCATAAAATGTCAATATCTAAGGCCGGTATCTATAGTCCGTACTTGAACTTGAGTACTACTCAAGTCGTATATTTGGTTGCGTTTGGTGCATAAACGTATGTAGAACATACGCAACCAAATATACGACTTGAGTCGTACTCATGCTCAAGTACGGACTATAGATACAGGCCTAAGCGCCCTCTTAAATATCCTGTAATTCATTTTTTTTTAATGGAATGACCCATTTTTTATTGCATAGCACGATAGGGAGAAAAATTTACTACAAAAAAGTATAATACAACCATACTCCTAAAGCAAGTATTATTTGAAATATTTCGAGGATTACTTTTTCGTCGCATTTCTGCAGGGTATAATTGTGCATGTCACAAGTGTACTTTAGTAGGCATGTGATATGCTTTTGTTTTATCGCCATTGTAATGCAACTGTCAAATAATTAAACTATTTAGAATAAAGTATTACAGAAATCAAAATCAACAAAATGAATCATTACACAAATCAACAAATTATCAATTTATTCTTTATTAATGGCAACTGTGAATTGTTGTTCTGACATGTAGAGTATTCAATAAAACTTATCCACATTTGCCGCCGATGAATAAATCAATTCCCTGCATAAATTGGAACATATTTTGTAAGAACGTATGTTAAGTGTACATACGTTACCAAGAAAAAAAAATTGTTCTAAAATTTTGACCTCTAAAAGGTAGCCTGAAATATGTCTATAACTTCTCTTAGGAATAAGATAAAATTATGAGTTATACTTCTAATTGTACCTAGAGGATACCTCTATGAGTAAAATAATTGGAAACTGTCAATTTTGATAATAAGTGATAATTGTGCATGCCATGTTTTTTCAAAATTGTCTGTACTGAAGATTTAACAACGCCTAAATCCTCTTGAGCACAGCGGATAGATGCTTGTGGATTAACTTGAAAATAGGCCGGCCGACACTATTTCTTGCACTTCCTCATTTTCCATAACTGGCTTTTGTCGATGTCTTATTGCATTCACTTGTCCAAATTAAACAACATTTGATTCCAATCTTCTAAATCTTGTTTTATTCATCGGCGGCAAATGTGGATCAGTTTTATTGAATACTCTACATGTTAGAGCAACAATTTTATCGCAGTTGCCATGTATAAAAAATAAATTGATAATTTGTTGATTTGTGTAATGATTCATTTTGTTCATTTTGATTTCTGTAATACTTTATTCTAAATGTTTTTATTATTTGACAGTTTGCATTACAATGGCGACAAAACAAAAACATATCACACGTCTACTAAAGTGCACTTGTGACTTGCAAAATTATACCCTGCAGAAATGCGACGAAAAAGTAATCCTCGAAATATTTCAAATAATACTTGCTTTAGGAGTATGGTTGTATTATACTTTTTTGTAGTAAATTTTTCTCCCTATCGTGCTATGCAATAAAAAATGGGTCATTCCATTTAAAAAAAATGAATTACAGGATATTTAAGAGGGCACTTAGATATTGACATTTTATGAACACTTATTATCAAAATTGACAGTTTCCAATTATGTCACTCATAGAGGCATCCTCTATCTATAATTAGAAATTTAATTCATAATTTTATCTTATTCCTAAGAGAAGTTATAGACAGATTTCAGGCTACCTTTTAGAGGTCAAAATTTTAGAAAACATTTTTTTTTCTTGGAAACCAGAAGAGATAAGTGTACACACGTTTTTACAAAATATGTTCGAATTTAAGCGAGAAATTCAAAAATATAATAATATATGGGGTGTTCCATTTAAAATAAGAAAGTTGGTGCTACTTCCGGTGGAACCGGAAGTGATAGCAACTTGAAAATATTTCACATGAGGATAACTGATTCAACCGCGTGACGAGGATTTTTTTGAAATTTTTAGGACAACGGCAACCCCGTAAACTTTTAACGAACGGTTTAGCGTAGACACCCTGTATGGGGAATAAAGGTAATCTATCTATCTATCTATCTATCTATCTATCTATCTATCTATCTATCTATCTATCTATCTATCTATCTATCATTAATGTGTAGAGGTATTTAAAGTATTTTGGCTGTCTTGGTTTAAAATGTCATTTTCAGCGCTTGTACTGTTCTGTTTCTTGCATATTCTTATTGTTCTTGGTCTAGTTATTTCGCTTACGGAATCAATTTATACAATATCTATGTGTAATTTGCTGTAAGTTTCTTACCTGCACTCTGACCTCTGGCAAGTTGACCTTCATCGCGAGCTCCTCCCTGCTGTACACGTCGGGATAGTGGCTCTTCTCGAAGGCCCTCTCCAGCTCGTGCAGCTGGTAGGTGGTGAAGGTGGTGCGGTTCCTGCGGTGCTTCTTCTTGCAGTTCTCGCTCTCGGACATGCCCACGGCCCCCGCCTCGTCCTCGGAGCCACTGCCGGCCCCCTTGCCGTAGCGCAGCTCGGAAACCCCGTCGTTGGAATTACAGCTTCCTTCTCCTGGAAATCCGGAACACCGATTAGGAAGCGCTCGATGACGTCCGCGAGGGGGTGGAAAAAAAGGCGAGCGAGCAGGTGAATGGGGCCTAATGGCGCTCGGGTATGAATAATTTATTGTTGTAATAAATTTAAAAGGCGTATTACGGTGTACATTATTTATCAATAAAATAAACACATTAACATGTGTAAGTATCATTAGCGGTCATAAATTCAACACTATGGAATTATTAAAGATGAAGGATAAATGCGAGTGTATCACAATAATAATAATAACGGCGGTCGATGCGGTCCCCCGATACGCGGGGTAATTAATGTGCTCACTTTTTTTATCGCCCCCTCAGCCCCCTGTAGCCCCACAAACCCCCCGGTTTCGGATGATAAATAATTGAGGGAGTTTTCGAAAGCGATATCCGCGCCGATAACGCTCGGACACTGCATCATTACGTTATGATATATGATATACGATGTGCGATACGTGTGATATGCGCCTCGGTCGTGTTTGTATTGTCCGCTATTAGTTTAGGACCATTGTCGGGGCTGATTGCCGTCGGGGGACAGGTGTGATTCAGGTAATTATATACATGGTTATGCCGTGTGATCGATGGATATAAAAGCTCTGATGAAATTAGGTGTATATCTTTCGATGACGGAAGTCAGCACGAGGCACGCAAGTCCGGCCGTTTGTGTACGAATTGCCGAACGGATACGGCGAATCAAATCGAAATTACACAACTTAATGGTACCCGGAACACCCCGGAATATACACTCGGAGTGTTGTGATTGTGATTGATTTCGCGCGCCCCGAGGCCGACGGGCGTTATATTTCGCACGTTAACGCTTTTATTATCTCACTCGTGAGTTATGCCCCGCACGTAAAGCCGCACGGAACGCTGATAATTGCATTAATTCATTTTTATTAAGGTTACGTTTCTTACAATTACCATAATTCACTCCGTACCGCATAATATAATTATCAGGAAAATAAACAACTCGTAATTTATAACGAGTAATTGTCGGTTAATTATGCATGCACTCGTTATTATTGTTAATTTGTTACATACCATTCGGACTCGAAAAAACAAGTCGAACTCTTCGTAGTAAACACCAATTACTACAAACAGACCGCTCAAGAAAATAACGACAACTTTTAAAACTAGTTCAAAAGAAATAATGACAAATATTAACATCTGAAAAAAGTGCTTGAATCTTAGGAAACATTTCAGAAACGTTGCAAAACATTTTCCAACTTCCAACATTTCCAACTAGTGCCCCCAATTGTCATCTCTATATCGTTGTGTTTAATTAGAAGTACCAGAGCTGGATGATGACGATCCTCCTTTGTAATTGGGTGTAGACTTTTACGAACTGTGTCCAACAGAGATTGAGTAAACACTAGGTTAAGTTTATGCTGATGATTGCTCACTATGTTATACAACTGGTGTAGATTTAGTAATTAGATTTAGTAAGATTTCAAATCACTGCAAATGACTGAAAAAAATCTGAAGAAAATTGCTTGTATCCTAGAAAACATTTCAGCAACGTTGCAAAACATTTTTCCAACTTCCAACTTTTCCAACTAGTTCAAACGAAATAATGACAAATATTGACATCTGACAAAAAAATTGCTTGCATCTTAGAAAACATTTGAGCATCGTTGCAAAACATTTTTCATTTGTATCTTGCACAATGTCATCTATTACCATCCAGCATAAAAGTTGACACCACTTTCTTGATAAAAACTATTATATATTAATATTGCAGAAACTATTGAAATTAGAATAAAAATATTGACCAGAGTATGATTTCAAATTACTGCAAATGACTGAATGCACTGACAAATATTGACATCTAAACAATAATGCTTGCATCTTAGAAAAAAATTCAGTAACGTTGCAAAACATGTTTCATTTGCATCTTGAACAATTTCATCTATTAGCATCCAGCTTAAAAATTGACACCACCTTCTTGATTTAAACTGAATCTACTGGAATTCGAATTAAAATATAGAGCAAAGTAAGATTTCAAATCACTGCAAATGACTGAATGCACTGACAAATATTGACATCTGAAAAAAATTGTTTGTATGTTGCAAAACATTACAGCAACATTACAAAATATTTTTAAAACCTCCAATTTTTCTAACTAGTTCAAACGAAATAATGACAAATATTGACACCTGACAAAAAATTGCTTGTATCTTGGAAAACATTTCAGCAACATTGCAAAATATTTTTCATTTGTATCTTGAACAGTGTGATCTATTAGCATCCAGCTTAAAAGTTGACACCACTTTCTTGATATAAACTGTTATACATAAATGTTGTATAAACTACTGAAATTAGAATTAAAATATTGTGCAGAGTAGTATTCCAAATCACTGCAAATGACTGAATGCACTGACAAATATTGACATGTTTTAAAAAAATTCTTGTATCTTGAAAAACATTTCAGCAACTTTGCAAAACAATTTTCCAACTTCCAACTGTTCCAACTAGTTCAAACGAAATAATGACAGATGACAGAATGACAGAAATAATGACAGATAAGTTGCATGTATCTTGAAAAACATTTCAGCAACTTTGCAAAACATTTTTTCAACTTCCAACTTTTCCAACTAATTCATACGAAATAATGACAAATTTGACATTTAACAAAAAATTGCTTGTATCTTGGAATACATTTCAGCAATATTGCAAAACATTTTTCATTTGCATCTTGAACAATGTCATCTATTAGTATCCAGCTTGAAAGTGATACCACTTTCTTGATATAAACTGTAATACATTAATATTGTAGAAACTATTGAAATTGGAATTAAAATATTGACCACAGTAAGTTTCCAAATCACTGCAAATGACTAAATGCACTGACAATTATTGACATCTGAAAAAAATTGCTTGTATCCTAAAAAACATTTTAGCAACGTTGCAAAACATTTTTCCAACTTCCAACTTTTCCAACTAGTTTATACGAATTAATGACAAATATTTACATCTGCAAAAAATGCTTGTATCTTGGAAAACATTTCAACAAGGTTGCAATACATTTTTCATTTGTATCTTGAACAGTGTCATCTATTAGCATCTAGCTTAAAAGTTGACACCACTTTCTTGATATAAACTGTTATACATAAATATTGTAGAAACTTCTGAAATTTGAATTAAAATATTAACCAGAGTAAGATTCCAAATCACTGCAAATGACTGAATGCACTGACAAATATTGACATGTTAAAAAAATTTCTTGTATCTTGGAAAACATTTCAGCAACTTTGCAAAACAATTTTCCAAGTTCCAACTGTTCTAACTAGTTCAAACGAAATAATGACAGATGACAGAATGACAGAAATAATGACAGATAAGTTGCATGTATCTTGAAAAACATTTCAGCAACTTTGCAAAACATTTTTCCAACTTCCAACTTTTCCAACTAGTTCAAACCAAATAATGACAAATTTAAACATCTGAATAAAATTGCTTGCATCTTAGAATACATTTCAGCAACGCTGCAAAACATTTTTTTATTTGTATCTTGAACAGTGTCATCTATTAGCATACAGCTTAAAAGTTGAGACCACTTTCTTGATAAAAAGTATTATATATTAATATTGTAGAAACTATTGAAATTAGAATTAAAATATTAATCAGAGTAAGATTCCAAATCACTGCAAATGACTGAATGCACTGACAAATATTGACATCTGAAAAAAATTGCTTGTATCTTAGCAAACATTTCAACAACGTTGGAAAATATTTTCCCAACTTCCAACTTTTCCAACTAGTTCAAACGAAGTGACAAATATTGACATCTGACAAAAAAATGTTTGCATCTTAGAAAACATTTCAGCAACGTTGCAAAACAATGTTGTTCATCTTGTTTAGTGTCATTTATTAGCATCCAGCTTAAAAATTGACACCACTTTCTTGATATTAACTGTTATACATTAATATTGTAGAAACTATTTACATTAGAATGAAAATATTGACCAGAGTAAGATTCCTAATCACTGCAAATGACTGAATGCACTGACAAATATTAACATCTGAAAATATTTCAGAAACGTTGCAAAACAGTTTTCCAACTTCCAACTTTTCCAACTAGTTCAAACGAAGTAATGACAAATTTGAGATGTAACAAAAAATTGCTTGTATCTTGGAATACATTTCAGCAACGTTGCAAAACATTTTTCATTTGTATCTTGAACAGTGTCATCTATTAGCATCCAGCTTAAAAGTTGACACCATACTCTTGATATAAACTATTATACATTAATATTGTAGAAACTATTGAAATTAGAATTAAAATATTGACCAGAGTAAGATTCCAAATCACTGCAAATGACTGAATGCACTAACAAATATTGACATCTGAAAAAAATTGCTTGTATTTTCGAAAACATTTCAGCAACATTGCAAAACATTTTTCCATCTTCGAACTTTTCCAACTAGTTTTTACGAAATAATGACAAATATTGACATCTGACAAAAAAATTGCTGGCATCTTAGAAAACATTTCAGCAACGTTGCAAATCATTTTTCATTTGCATCTTGAACAATGTCATTTATTAGCATACAGCTTAAAAATTGACACCACTTTCTTGATATAAACTGTTATACATAAATATTGTTGAAACTTCTGCACTTAGAATTAAAATATTGACCACAGTAAGATTCCAAATCATTGCAAATGACTCCATGCACTGTCAAATATTGAGATCTGAAAATAATTGCTTGTATCTTGGAAAACATTTCAGTAACATTGCAAAACATTTTTCCAACTTCCAACTTTTCCCACGAGTTCAAACGAAATTATGACAAATATTTACATCTGAAAAACATTGCTTGCATCTTAGAAAACATTTCAGCAACGTTGCAAAACATTTTTGATAATCTTGAACAACAGTGTCATCTATTAGCATCCAGCTTAAAAGTTGACACCATTTTCTTGATATAAACTATTATACATTAATATTGTAGAAACTATTGAAATTAGAATTAAACTATTGACCACAGTAAGATTCCAAATCACTGCAAATGACTGAATGCACTGACAAATATTGACATCTGAAAAAAATTGCTTGTATCATAAAAAACGTTTCAGCTACGTTGCAAAACATGTTTCCAACTACCAATTTTCCAACTAATTCATACGAAATAATGACAACCTTGACATGTGACAAAACATTGCTTGTATCTTGGGAAACATTTGAGCAACATTGCAAAACATTTTTTATTTGCATCTTGAACAGTGTCATCTATTAGCATATAGCTTATAAGTTGACACCACCTTCTTGATATAAACTGTTACACATAAATATTGTAGAAATTAAGAATTAAAATATTGACCAGAGTAAGATTTGAAACCATGCTTCATTTGAAACCAGTTGCTGCAACAATGCAGAAGAATACATTGTAATCAATATGAAATGAAAAATTTTAACAGAGTTCTTAAACGCCAATTAGGGACAAAATATTTAATTCCGCCCGAAATATTTAGTCCAGCACAAATTCGGCAAATCCGTCAAATTACTTGTATATTTTTTATTGTAAATATACACCTCTTCATTTCAAATACATGATTTAGTATCAGTAATAAAATTAAAGATTGTTTTTTTTAAATATTTTCATGATAATAATAAGTAGATCAATGAAATTTTTACATAAAAAACAGAAAATTTGAGATATTTATTGATTAAATTAATTTATATAGCCGTAGATATAGATATGGATATAGATAAATATAGCCGTAGATATAAATGTAGATATAGAAATTCGGATATAACAGCCTACAAGTTTAAATCACATTACATTTAGTTTTTTACATTTTTTGGAAATATTTCATAGTATAACCTTTAACTCTACTAAAAATTTAGACAGGTGAAAAATACTTAAACTGCTCTACAAGAATACCCCAAAAACATTATATCGAGTGATATAATGTTAAACAATTACATCGAGTGAGTTTAAAAAAAATGTCGGTGACGTCACTACAAATAAATGAAGTTGATTAAAACATTATTTTTCAATAACTTGTAGCTAATACTGTCTCTTTAATGATATATATATATATATATATATATATATATATATATATATATATATATATATATATGTGTATGGTTTTTTGATGATTAAATAATAAATGAATTCACTACACTCTCGGGCCCTTTTTATCGAACACACTGCATATATGTAGATATGGCTCTGTAATGTTCTTTCTGAATCTATATACAATAAATGATATTATTATAATTATTTAAAAAATTTACGCAACTTTTTGATATTTTTGTACATACAGACATGATTACTGAAAATTTTATAATTTTCTAAATATTTTGACAGGATAATTGAAAATGGTACAGCAATAAATAAATAATGTTATTAATAATGACAAGTTTGACAGAAATATTTGAAATTTTGGTATAAATAATTGAAACATTGATAGAAATCAATGATTTTTTAACATATATAAATGAAAATATTACATTAATCATTGAATAATTACCACCAATTATAAAAATATGACAGAGTAGTTAAGGTATAAATGTATAATTATAATTTTGGCTGAGATATAGCATTTTGTATTGCACTGAAATTTTTATAATTTTCTTCAAATTTTTACAGGATAATTGTAAATGGCACAACAATCAATAAATTATGTCATTAATTATGACAAGTTTGACAGAAATATTTGAAATTTTGGTAAAAATAATTAAAAATTTGGTAGATATCAATGGAATTTTGGTAAAAATTATTAAAACTTTGATAGAATTCAATGCAATTTTAACAGAAATAAATGAAAATTTTACATTAATCATTGAATAATCACCACTAATTATAAAAATATGACAGAGTAGTTATAGTACAAATGTATAATTATAATTTTAGCTGAGATAATTGCATTTTAGGATTATACAAACTTAATAATTGTTCTCATCCAAATTTACATAAAATAATTAAAAAATGTACAGTAATCATTGATATTTGACAACAATCATTGAAAGTTTGGCAGAATAATCTAAATTTTGACAATAATAATCAAAATGTTGGCAAATATAATTGTAATTTTGACAAATAATTGAAGTTTGGACATGAACTAAGTACAGGTAATAAAAATGAAGTTTATTTTATATTTGCAGACTTACTCATTGAAAGTTTGACGAAATAATTTATTATTGGCAAAGAAGCAAACAAAGTAAATAGATAGAAATATATATTTATTTTAAGAGATTATTTCAAAATAACAATAAATTGAAACATAACAACAAGGTACTAAAGTAGTACTAGTATATTAGTATAGTAGTAGTATAAAGTAACAAGTTTAGTTTTCCGAAGTTTATTTATGAATTAGTTGGTGTTGCGTTTTCAACATTAACGGAATAGTTTTAAAGTAATTCAAATCGAAATTATTATTTTAACATGCATTGAGAATCAGTAATAACATGGAAGGTATGTTTTTATATTTGCAGACTATTTTTGAAATTGTAACAAAAACCTTGAATTTTTAAAGAAAATAATTGTTTTTTTGGTGTATATTGACTTAAACATAGTAATTTACTTAGTTATACACAGGATTGGAATAATTTATTTATTAACTAATTAAATATTGTATATTGGTAGCCGTTAATTTGTAGAACATTGCAATGAAGTAAATTAAATTAAAAAAACTTTGTTATTTCCACTCACACTTTTAATTTTGAAAAATATTCAGTGACAGCAGTTTTGACTATGGTTCAGTCATTAGTTGACTAATGTACAACTAATGTAAAATAATAAATTCTCTTGTGATTTCATTTTTCTTTACGTTTTCAAGTCTAATGTACTTAGTTTGATAATGACTAGACCTTAGTCGATATTTACTATCTAGTACTAAATATTTTTAGAAAAATAAAAGTGTGAGTGGAAATAACAAAGTTGTTTTATTTAATTTACTTATTAACTAATTATTTAATCAATTAATTTAAATCACACCAACCCTGATATTATATTTATAAAATTTTGACCGAATGAATTGATATTTTGACAGATTATTTTATACGCATTATGTACTTGTGCAATACAATAAAATTTCAAAAAATATTATGTACAGATTAACAATTAAATATTATCAGGGTCTGATAGTTCCTACTATGACATTTGAAAGTGGGGCAAGTCATTTTTTTAAATTCAAATATCCAGAAATTCTCTTGTAATTTCATTTTTCTTTAAGTTTTCAAGTTTAATGTACTTAGTTTGATAATGACTAGACCTTAGTCGATATTTACTATCTAGTACTAAATATTTTTAGAAAAATAAAAGTGTGAGTGGAAATAACAACGTTGTTTTATTTAATTTACTTATTAACTAATTATTTATTCAAGAGAAAATTTAAAATTTAAATTTAAAAAAATCAAAAATCAATTAGCATTTGAGAAAAATCAAATAAATCATGATTTTTATTTATTTTTTATATTTCTAGTTGTTTTGATGTGATTTATATTAATAGATTTACATCACGATTTAAATCATATGATTTTTTTTAATAAATTCTTATATTTGAACAGGAATTTATGATTAAAAAAATCGGTGTATCTGATTAACTTTATAACTTTGTAACTTTATAGACATATTAAATATTTCATTGTTTACCTATTGGAATGCACAAAAAGTGCATATTTTTCGTTTATTGTCTTATTCTTTATTTGAGAGATTTATTTTTTTAACATTAAATTCATTAAATGATAGAGGATATAATATGCGTAAGAGTATAATATGATCATTTTTAAAAATAATTTTTGAAGCTAGAATAAATAAAACGAGTATTCCTCCAATTAAAATAAGAAATAAAATAAGGGTATAATAGGATAAATTTTGTTTGTAAATTTTGGTGGTAGAATAAATAAAACTAGTATGCCTCCATTTATAATAAGAAATAAAATATAAAAACTTTAAATCAATTTTGATTTAAAAAATAAGTTGATTTAAATAATGTTCATGAGTTCATGATTTAAATCAATTTATTTAAATCACACCAACCCTGATATAGTATATTTATAAAGTTTTGACCGAATGAATTGATATTTTGACAGATTATTTTATACGCATATGTATTTGTACAATACAATAAAACTTCAAAAAATATTATGTACAGATTTACAATTAAATATTATCAGGGTCTGATAGTTCCTAATTTGAGTCATTATTTTAAATTCAAAAAGTCCAGAAATACACAATGAATGTTGTTGAATTTCGGGACAATTTCTGGACTTTTCTCAATTAAAAAAAGGACTTACTCCACTTACTGCACTCAAAATCAACAGCTTATTTATTATCGAATGACGGATGGTCAATGCTTATTACATGAATAATATTTGTCAAAATCTTAAATATTATATTATATCATATTAATAATTATATTATTATATAACACTGGCTCAATAAATATGTTTTGTGAAAAAGGTGTTTTGTTCTTCCTATTTTTACGAACCTTTCTGTAATGTTTATATGAAGGTTTGTACTGAAGATGATCGCCTAGCGATCGAAACGTATATTTAGATCGAATAAATGTGTTTTGTGGAAAAGGTGTTTTGGCTTTTTTATTTCTAGTTATAACCTGATAATTAAATGGTTGTTCAGTTGTATGGTTTCTCGAGGGCAAATAAATGGCTTTGTGTCTGCACGTTGTGTCCTGTCAGATCTTTTCTTTACCTATCCCTTTGGCTTGTCGTCCGTTGCGCAAAAAGGGTGTAGGCCCATTACGTGCACTTTAGATGCGAATATCTTGCTTTAATTTATCGCCTCCTGAAATCAGGCAATTATCTTAAGTATATAAGCTGCAGCAGAGGCGAGATCATAATAGTTGACAGCGCGTCCGTCCCATATCTGGGGCCGCCCATCTGGCCGGGCATTAAGGCCGGGGCTCCTTAATGTTGTTCTATTAAATCTCCTTCGATCTTGATAACAGGATGAATGTGGTGCATTAGATCTAATGTTCCGGGACGCCGTTGTTTTGGGGGATTAAATTACTGGCGAGGATGATTTTGTAAACACCTCGTGAAGTGGACGGACGAGCCTGGAGGCTCCTCTGGCACGGGTTTTCCCAGAAACCGACGTTTCATCCGACAAATTGTTAGGGTCTGACGTGGGCAGGTGGAATTCGTGCATTAGTCAATTAGCGTTTGCTTGTTTTCCTCACTAATACGCAATTGGGTAATTGGAGGACTTTTACTGGGATTACTGGCATTAGGACGAAGATTGGGTCTGTGTTCATCCAACGAGTTGTTTCAATTTAAAAATACTGGATAACTACTTACTCTTAGATATTACATTCATTTAAATGACGTGATTTTTTTTGTACCAAAACATATTTTGGGTTCATACGAGTTGTTTCAATTTAAAAATACTAGATAACTACTTACTCTTAGATATTACATTCACTTAAATGACAAGATTATTTTTGTACCAAAACATATTTTGTGTTCATACGAGTTGTTTCAATTTGAAAATACTAGATAACTACTTATTCTTAGATATTACATTCATTTAAATGACGTGATTTTTTTATGTACCAAAAAATGAAATAATAATTGGTAAAATTTAATAAATAATAAGAAAAGCAGTATAACCCTTATAAATGGTTTATCAACCCATTAGCTTAGTTAGCCCCATCCGCAATTAGTTTAACAAAATGCCAGATTTGTGTTATAACAAGGAGCTTTTCTTTTGAATTGTACCTTATTTCAATACTATTTATCCATTTTCTTGTACTCGTAAATATAAATTTGTCAGGTAATGAAATCAGTGTGTTAAGGAATTGTCTAAGTTTTATCCATGCAGATGTAGATAAAATAATTAAAAATAGTGTGTTAAGGACTTGTGCAAGTCTTATCCATGCAGTTGTAGATAAAATAATTAAAAATAGTGGGAGCCTTAAATTACTTGACCACGCAAAGAAAGATTATTCCTCTTTGATCAATTAATGTATTTATAAAATTGTTTCTCTTCAACTGCCATTACCAATTTTTCGATCGATTCTTTTCGAATGTGCTGCCTGCCGACCGACGGGGGGGCGGCCGAGTTAATCGTTGTCGGCACTCCGAGCCGCGTAACTCAATTAACGTTTTATGTGCGGCGGAATCGAGCGGCCCCCCGTACCTGTGCCGGGGGCTGAGGGGGGCCGCATTAGCGGCCTTCCTAGTTAAATCGAAATAAAAACATCACGTTAAGTAATCTAAGTGGTGTTCCATTAAACCGGTCGTATCGCCGGGGCGACACAGGCGCGGACACGCGATCTCGGGCCCCCCGAGCCGGGGGCGAAATGGGGCCCGGAAGTGCATGGTTATGTCGCTATTGGGGGGATACGCCCAGAAGAAATCGGATGCTGGTGAAAAATGGTTAAATGATAGCAGGTGATTGATAAAGCTAAGGATTTGGTTTTAATTGAGAGCTGGTAAAGTGTAGTGGCAACATGAGCAACTTATATTTTGTTGGTGTCAAGAAATGTTACATACAGTTACAATAAAACCATGGTACATAAGGTACCATAGAGTGAGTGAAGGCTCTAAATAATAGCTCTAAATAGTCGCAATACTACTAACATTCAATTTTGAAAATAAAACCAAGGTACAAAATATATAGTGTTTTTACTTGAAATTGAAAATCTACCTACGAAGGGTGTTTGTTGCGCTCCATTGTGCGAACGGAATTTTATGACGGGTAATGGGAAAAGAACAGAGTCCAGAGCCTCTTCGCAGCACGCTATACAATGGAGAACCCTTGACCGTAATAAACCCTCATTGCAGGTACATACATTTTCAATTTCAAGTGAAAACACTATACGTTTTTGTTTTCAAAATAAATGTTATAATAATTATATAAATCCTATAAAAATATAAACGCAGAGTGAAACACTCACAGTGTTAAATTTTCAAATGTTTTGCATTTTTTTCAAAAATATCGCAGCAAATAGGAATATTTACAAGAAATTGTTTTCAAAAGTGGATAATGCCAAATTATTTTTTGCGAATTTAACGAAACACAAACACATATTTCTAAAGAGGTTTCAGCCGTACACAAGTGACAACTTGTCCATACATCTATTAAAACTTTTTTTAAATGCCGAATTTTTACAGTCACAAATTACTGAAAATTTTTCGACACATTTGCAATGGAATTTTTCAAAAACATACAAGTGCGTATGCAGAAAATTACACATGCCAACATAAAAAAGGTTTCAAAAATCTTTTTAAAACTTGATAGCTGAATTTTATACTTTTTTCGGTGCTAAATCCGTATCTGAACTCTGATCGTTTCCATCACCCATAGTTTAGTCACAATTTGATCTAGTGAAATATGGGAAAATATGCTAAATATGCAATAATTATCAAAAGTATACGACTTTTAAAATACCAACAGAACTTTATTTTAACATAGAAGATGGCTTTATATTCTTAACATTATATTCTTCAAAGGCTTTACATGCCCATTGATGTATATTTTCTATGTCTCTGTTCTTAAAAGCTGATATAGCTTTTTCTTCTCTGTGCCGATTGCTAAAGTGACCTCTCTCAGTGAAGTGACTAACAGTAATCTCCCATCATGTTGGAGTTCATGTTGTCCCTGATAACGTTTTTCCATCACTTTTAAATCTTGATGAAAACGCTTACCTTCATCTTCACTTACATCACCTAAATTGTCCAGAAAGAATTGTAAAAGACTATTCGAAAAGTGAACTTTGAGACTCATTAAACATCCCAATTTTTAAAGGCATCCAGCATATTGGCAACAATTGCTTGATAGTCTGAGTCTTTTTTGTTGCCTAGGAACTTATTTACAACATGTTTAAATGCAATCGACGCTTTCTTTTTCATTTACTGTCATATCTAGATCAAATTGGGGATCAAACATCATTTTTTAAAGGCATCCAGCATATTAGCAATAATTGCTTGATAGTCTGGGTCTTTTTTGTTGCCTATGAGCTTATTTACAACACGTTTCAATGCAATCCACGCTTTCTTTTTCATTTACTGTCATGTGTAGTTCAAATTGGGAATCAAACATAATTTTTCTAATATCGGATCCAACGAAGGTATCCTCTTTTAATTTTGCTTCAGACATCTTTCACAAAAGTATTTGAAATACTGCCCATCTTTAGACAAGGCCTTCACAAATTGTTTCATGAGATCTAATTTTATGTGCAATGGAGGCAGCATAATCTTGTGATGGTCTGCCAGATGTTCCCGTAGAATGTTATATTCTCCTGGCTTTAAAGATTTTCTTGTAGGCCAATTGTTTCTAGGCCAAGACCAATGCCCTTCTATCCCATTCACATAGGAAACATGGGAATTTAGTAAAATCACTTTGCTGGCCAAGAAGCACGCATATCACCACATATCATCCATCCATGAGCTGAGTAGTTTAATTTCTCTAAAAATATACTGAGGTTTTCGTCCATTCTTCTTTTTTGTATTCAATTCCGAATTCATTCACCAGACGGGCAATATTCGAGCAAAACACTAAATGATGTTCTTGTTTGAAAAAATGAACAAATTGCTGCTCTCTTCTTCGTACAGAAGAACATAATCGAGAAAAAGCTGAACTGCTTGGTTCCAGACTCAAGGAAAAGAACTTGTTAGCAGCTGAAACTTCAATTCGTGTGTACACACGAACAATTCGTGTTTTCATGATCTCGCCAGAATTTTTTTGTCAAAATATTAATCTACATTTAATTTTTTCTGCAAAACTTAAAAAACAACAAAACAAAAAACTCGTATAAAAGCTCATTTGCCACAAGAAACTAAATAGTTTTAAATTTTTTTTAACTTTAAGCAAATATCAAGCAATTATCAATTATTTTTAACTTTAATCAAATTTTAAGCAATATTCAAGCAAAGACATGTAAAGATCCCATCTTATTTTACCTGTAGATAGTATAGTAAAGTAAATTAAAAAGTTTATAATAGCGGTTCCAAAAATGTAGATTTTCGTTTGAAAATACAAAGTTAGAAAAGAAAATACAAATACAAACCTTGAAAAGACCTTCAACATGTTCGCAAAATCAAAACTAAATTTTGAAATTTCATTTTCCTAAGGTTTTGTTTGAAACCTTTTTGGGAAAATGGGTTGCTTTCGAGACATTTCGTTGTAGCAGCGTAAATAACATGACATGAATATTACATAAATATAACATGAATATAACGACATAACATAACAAAATGAAACATAACGAATTTAGATTGATAAGTCTGCAATAAATCTAACTTGATATAAGTATATATGAATCTTGTATACATTCAGCAATCTGCTATATATTCATAAGTTCATAACTGACCAATTTTTTTTAAATCAAATTCTCGAACACATCAATTTTAGATTTCAAAAAGCACCAAATGACAAAGTTTCTAGTTTCTTGTTCTCGGATTTTCAGCAATAGTAAGTAGATTTAAGTTGTAATATGTAACTACATTTAATTTTTTTTTTTGAATAAAAATTAGTACTGCTTGACGTTTAATGTTGATCAAGGTTAATCAATAAAAGTGTTAGGCAATCTTAAAACACTACGTGATAGAAATACTGTATTCTGGAACGCTTATTAGTTCGATAACCAAAGATTACGATGGAGGTATGATAAAAAACAATATTATATTTCACAGATTGGCACTTTATAGTAATCATTAGCTATAATAATATAAATAATCGTGCTCTATAAAACTCGTTTGTTAATTCCAGATGAAAACATAATAATAATAATATGTTTTATCAAATCACATCATCTCAAATTGATTGGATTACAATGAAATTTGCGTTCAAACTTTCCCATATTTTTTTATAAATTAATATTTTTTGATGTATCTTACTTGTGTGCACATAATTAGCGTGCTAAGAGATTAGTGGTATGTTTGCCAACCCCCTATGCATATTACCCTGGTGAAAATTGAGGGCTTTCGCCTCGCAATGATCGATGGCATTTCAGGCTGTCGAAAAGTAGATTAATATAAAAATCATTCCCAACGTCTCATTTAGGCGCTGGGCGTAATTACGAATTAAGAAAGCAATCTGGTAATAAAATTACGTGGCCATTACGATCGCGGGCTTCGTGCCGGGAAACTCGGCTCTTTATTTCGCCGCGTCTAACGAACATAACGAATTTTGATTGATAAGTCTGCCCGATCATGTGATAACACCGTGCCTTTTGAGCGATAGACTGTAGCAAAACTAATATTTATTTTACCCTGCATTCGCCAGAAATTATCGAAGCAGAAGTATAAAATAAAAAGATAAAAAATTATAATGAAACTAGTAACGTAAATAAATTGTAGTAACATATTTTTTTTTTTGGAATGGAACCAAAGCACTTCTGCCGAGATTTCTCGAAATAATACTAAAATCCTCCAACAGGTCAATTTTTGTTATTTATTCACAATTGCTGGTGCATTTAGAAAAATTGTGTAATTAATTTTTGAGTTGTCATCAGTTTGACTTTTTTTAAATGGAAGTCGATTTTGTTTATTTCACAACTTTTGTAGATTTGAGACTAAAGTAGAGTAGAATAGACAGTAGAATTCATGCAAGCAACGGAAAAACCATTTCTGGACGTGTTATGAACGATACTTGTTATTATACGTAATTTTTTGTAATACATATGAACTTTTATAATTCTTTTTACAGTCGTATTGCAAAAATACGTACTAATTCTTTATTTACTATTAACGCGCCTCTACAATTAAATGTGTATTAAATTCATTATTATAATTGCCTTGGTGCAATCTGAAAAAAAAAAAAATCAGCAGTAATTTTTATGGCTTATCTGATCCAAACCGTGGTACAATTATAAAACCCCCCCTCGCACAACAATCAACCTTTTTTACAATTCACATTCAACTTCCTGGATAAACGGCCGCGCTTTATGAACCGATTAATCCCCCCCCCCCCCCCTCTTTCCCACCCCCGCACGCTTTATCGGGCACGAAAAAATCGAGACAATTAAAACGATACGCGAGCACAGGGGCGTAATGGCCGGCTAGCGGCAGTCCGTCCCTGGGGGGCCCCCACGGGGGCGGCCCAGGGTGACGACGGGGGTGGGCGGGGGCGGGCGACGGCATGCGAAAACGCAATTAACAATTACCCGACTTATCGCAAATCTGTTGTGTTTATTATTAATGCGGGTAATTAGACGGCACGAGAACGGGCGCCGGATCAATGTCGCTAATTAAATAATCAATTGCGCCGCTTTCAAACGCAGGGCGCTTACGGAAAATCTCACTAGAGAGATAAAGGACCTTCATGACGAAATTTTTAATTACCGATTAATTTGCCTTCATTAAAATTTATTGTATTCCATCCAATTCCAAATATTACCTATGGTTTTTGCGTTTTCTCTATTCAATTTTTAATTACCGATTAATTTGCCTTAATTAAAATTTATTGTATTCCATCCAATTCCAAATATTACCTATGGTTTTTGCGTTTTCTCTATTTTTGGTAAAATAATAAAGATACCAACATTGACAATACCAATGACACAAGATACCAAGATACCAATGACACCAATCTAAAAATGATTGGTATTAAGTCGAGATTGGTGTCATTGATAAATAATCAATAATTGTTGATCATTTACCAATGACACCAATCTCGACTCAATACCAAAGTTTTTTTTTTATGAATTTAATAAATCGCAACTTTTTTCGCAACTCTCAAGATAAAAACTTACCCGGTATAATAAATAATTCGCAAATTTAAATCAGAGTCAATCCATTTCAAATCACCCAATATAAATAATCGAGTCAAATTAAGTAAAAAAAAAATATTATAATTTGGACTTGAGTAATACAAAAGTGTTACTTGAGACAAATAAAACAACAACATAAAACTGATTTACGAGAAGCAAGAAAAGTGACACAACTGTTTTGATCAGGTAATACCATAACAAGAGCTGATTTATAGATTTGTAATATTCGTCCATAATATTTAACAACATTTACCGCAATAGATCTGAAATTTAAAAGATGCTTATACTATGCAATATAAGTTTGACAATTTTCTGTTTTCGTTATTTCTCAAAAACTGCATTTTTGAGTTATGTCTCTTTCCTTGCCTGAGTGCGACATGTACAATTTCAATAAATTGACTTAGAACTTTTAATGTTCAAATATTATTTCCGCACTTATCGGAAATATTCCACTTTTCCTAACTCAAATTATTATTTTAATAATGAAATATTATTTCCATACTTGTTAGGAAATATTCCACTTTTCCTAACTCAAATTAGTATTCAAATGTTTAAGGATGTCAGGATTTGGGCATGAGTTTGACTGAAGTCGTATATTTGGGTATATTTGGTTGCGTTTAGTACATAAACGTTTATGGAAAATATGCAACCAAATATGCGACTTGACTCGAACTCATGCTCAAGTACGGACTATAGATATGGGCCTTAGTTTTCCAAACTCTAGTAAAAGTTATTTTTTTATAAATATACCTAATTGAATTGTGTGTTTTTGCACAGATGTATTGCCCTTTTTTTGCACTTTCTTGCGCAAAGATCTATATATCTATCTACCTTGCATTCATTGTAAAAAAAAAATCACATTAAAAAGTTTATATGTCATCATTTAAAATATAATATGATGCTTGAGAGATATCATTTTTCTGTGATGATAAGTGCAATATAATTGAATGATTTTTATTTCTATATTGTTATAAAATAAATAAAAGTAATGCCTTGAGTAAGTTCCTAGCAACAATTTTAGTTTCCACTATGAGAACAACATGAAAATACTGTAACTGGTCTAAAATATCTAATCAATGCTTGATTTGGATAGTTCCAATCAAAAATTTGAATTGTGTGTTTTTGCACAGATGTATTGCCCATTTTTTGCACTTTCTTGCGCAAAGATATCTATCTATATATCTATCTACCTTGCATTCATTGTAAAAAAAATCACATTAAAAAGTTTATATGTCATCATTTAAAATATAAAATGATGCTTGAGAGATATCTTTTTTCTGTGATGATTAGTTCAATATAATTGAATGATTTTGATTAGATATTTTCTATATTTTTTCTATATTTTATATATATTGTTATAAAATAAATAAAATAATTGCCTTGGGTAAGTTCCTAGCAACAATTTTGGTTTCCACTATGAGAACAACACAAAAATAGTTTAACTGGTCTAAAATATCTAATCAATGCTTGATTTGGATAGTTCCAATTAATAATTTAGATAATTGTTTTAAAATTTTTGATGAATTTCACATTTTCACATTTGGAACTAAAAAGAAAATGATAGATTTTAAGTTTCTGGCAACAATTTTGGTTTCCACTATGAGAACAACACGAAAATACTTCAACTGGTCTAAAATATCTAATCGATGCTTGATTTGGATAGTTCCAATCAAAAATTTGGATAATTGTTTTAAAAATTTTGATAGATTTCACATTTCCACATTTGAAACTAAAAAGAAAATGATAGATTTTAAGTTTCTGGCAACAATTTTGGTTTCCACTATGAGAACAACATGAAAATACTTTAACTGGTCTAAAATATCTAATCAATGCTTGATTTGGATAGTTCCAATTAATAATTTAGATAATTGTTTTAAAAATTTTGATGAATTTCACATTTCCACATTTGGAACTAAAAAGAAAATGATAGATATTGCCACGTTCTGTCATCTTTTAGTTCTACATGTCGAAATATATCTAATTTTCATCTGCATGTTTCAAAATCTGATAACAACTTCAACTTTTCAACTTTTCAAATATAACAGCCCGAATTTGTTAAAATTTGTCGTTGTTTTAGTTGCAAATGTGAAATCCGCCACATTTTCAATAGGGAAAAACTTTAAAATGACGAATTGCAACTATAGAAGACATTCTTTTAGTCGAAATATATCTAATTTTCATCTGCATGTTTCAAGATCTGATAAAAACTTCAACTTTTTAACTATAACTGCTCGAATCTGTCAAAATTTGTCGTTATTTTAGTTCTAAATGTGAAATCCGCCATATTTTCTATAGGGACTGGCAAAATCTTTAAAATGACCAATTGCAAGCATAGAAGTCATTCTTTTAGTTGAAATATATCTAATTTTCATCTGCATGTTTCAAAATCTGATAACAACTTCAACTTTTCAACTATAACTGCTCGAATCTGTCAAAATTTGTCGTTGTTTTAGTTCCAAATGTGAAATCCGCCACATTTTCAATAATGACTAGCCAAATCTTTAAAATGACCAATTGCAACTATATAAGTAATTCTTTTAATTAAAATGGGCAAATCCATCAGGTGTTGAGCCAGTGAGTACAGATTACCCAGTCAAAGCCTTAACTACAATACTTCAACGTTGCTAAGGTTTAAAATTTCACAGGTTTTTACAGCTACAGTACAATTTTCATTGTCAGAGCTTAGTGTTTGGTACATTTGACCAATTCTACAAAAACAGATTTCGGGTATATCATATCGAAAATTCCATTGATTTTGATATATCCAATAAAACATTTGAACAATTTGGACAATGGAAGAAATTGAAACATTTTCACAGTTGTAGATATTTGAAAATACGTCAGATATTTGAACATTTTCAAACTTTGATATACTAAAATTGATAGATTCGAGCAGTTACAGTTGAGAAATTTTGTACAACAATTTGGAGAATGGGAATTGAACATTTTCGCAGCTGTAGATATTTGAAAATGTGTCAGAATTTAACACTTTCAAACTTTGACATACAAAATTTGACAGATTCGAGCAGTTTCAGTTGAAAATTTTGGTAGATTCTGACATAGTTTAAATCAGACACATTAACACAGTGTCATTTACAAAAAAATGTCTTATTTGGACAGTTTCCATTAACATTATACAAACATTTTCATAGCTGTAGATATTTGAAAATGTGTCAGATCTTAACATTTTCAAACTTTGATATACTAAATGTAATAGATTCGAGCAGTTAGAGTTGAGATATTTTGTATAACAATTTGGACAATGGGAATTGAACATTTTCGTAGTTGTAGATATTTGAAGATTTGTCAGATTTTAACGTTTTCGAACTTTGATATGACTAAATTTTAAAGATTCGAGCAGTTACAGTTAAGAAATTTAGTATGACAATGTGGAGAATGGGAATTGAACATTTTTGCAGCTGTAGATGTTTGAAGATTTGTCAGATTTTAACATTTTCAAACTTTGACATACAAAATTTGACAGATTCGAGCAGTTTCAGTTGAAAATTTTGGTAGATTCTGACATAGTTTAAATCAGACACATTAACACAGTGTCATTTACAAAAAAATGTCTTATTTGGACAGTTTCCATTAACATTATACAAACATTTTCATAGCTGTAGATATTTGAAAATGTGTCAGATCTTAACATTTTCAAACTTTGATATACTAAATGTAATAGATTCGAGCAGTTAGAGTTGAGATATTTTGTATAACAATTTGGACAATGGGAATTGAACATTTTCGTAGTTGTAGATATTTGAAGATTTGTCAGATTTTAACGTTTTCGAACTTTGATATGACTAAATTTTAAAGATTCGAGCAGTTACAGTTAAGAAATTTAGTATGACAATGTGGAGAATGGGAATTGAACATTTTTGCAGCTGTAGATGTTTGAAGATTTGTCAGATTTTAACATTTTCAAACTTTGACATACAAAATTTGACAGATTCGAGCAGTTTCAGTTGAAAATTTTGGTAGATTCTGACATAGTTTAAATCAGACACATTTACACAGTATCATTTACAAAAAAAAAATTGTCGTATTTGGACAGTTTCCATTAACATTATACAAACATTTGCGCAGCTGTAGATATTTGAAAATGTGTCAGATCTTAACATTTTCAAACTTTGACATACTAAATGTGATAGATTCGATCAGTTACAGTTGAGATATTTTATATAACAATTTGGACAATGGGAATTGAACATTTTTGCAGCTGTAGATGTTTGAAGATTTGTCAGATTTTAACATTTTCAAACTTTGACATACTAAATGTGATAGATTCGAACAGTTAAAGTCAAGAAATTTATTATAACAATTTGGAGAATGGGAATTGAACATTTTCGCAGTTGTAGATATTTGAAAATGTGTCAGATCTCAACATTTTCAAACTTTTACATACTAAATGTGATAGATTCGAGCAGTTACAGTTGAGAAATGTAGGTATTGTTGTGAACATTTTCGCAGTTGTAGATATTTGAAGATTTGTCTGATTTTAACATTTTCAAACTTTGACATACAAAATTTGAGATTCTAACAGATACAGTTGAAAATTTTAGTAGATTCTGATAGAGTTTAAATCAGACATATTTACACAATGTCATTTACAAAAAATTATCATATTTGGATAGTTTCCATTATCATTATACAAATTTTGAGAGTGGAGTTTGAAAATTTGACAGATTTAGCAGCTGGAACTAAAAATTCCATAGATTTTAATAAGTTCAGTTGGAATTATGACGATTTTGTAGATTTTGTAGATGATATTCAAAGATATTTGAACATTTTCAAACTTTAATATACTAAATTTGATAGATTCGAGCAGTTACAGTTAAGAAATTTAGTATGACAATGGGAATTGAACATTTTCGCGGCTGTAGATATTTGAAAATGTGTTGTCAGATCTTAACATTTTCAAACTTTGACATACTAAATGTGATAGATTCGACCAGTTACAGTTGAGAAATTTTGTATAACGATTTGGACAATGGGAATTGAACATTTTCGCAGTTGTAGATATTTGAAGATTTGTCTGATTTTAACATTTTCAAACTTTGACATACAAAATTTGAGATTCGAGCAGTTACAGTTGAAAATTTTGGTAGATTCTGACAGAGTTGAAATCAGATACATTTACACAGTGTCATTTACAAAAAATCTCATATCTGGATAGTTTCTATTAACAATATACAAATTTTGAGAGTGGAGTTTGAAAATTTCACAGATTTAGAAGCTGGTACTAAAATGTCCATAGATTTTATTAAGTTCAGTTAGAATTCTGACGATTTTGGCAATGGCAGTAACGAATATGGAATTAATTTGTTTATTTTTGACAGTGTCAATTAAAATTTTTGCAGATTTGGACACACGAATTTCGAAAAATGTCAACTAAAAATTTGGCAGACTTTAAACATGCAAATTTGTGGGGTTTTTATAAACTGAAAATGTAGACTATGGGAGTAAAGATTTTTCACAATTGTATTTCAGATGTGTTTGATCTTGTTAATGAAAATAATAATTGTCATACCTTTTCTTCACTATTTTTATTGGTGACTAAATGTAAAATTCGGTCACAACATGATCATAATCATTAGTATACTCTTCGATAGTAAACATGAGTATACTAATGATTATGGTCACGTTGTGACTGAAATGTACATTTAGTCACCAATAAATATAGTGAAGAAAAGGTACCAGAATTATTATTTGCGTTAACAATTTCCTTCACGTGCTCAATAACATATATTATGTCAGATAAATTCAGGGAAATAAAATATTTTGAACAACATTGCCTTTGTGATTTGAAATGGATTGATTGATTAATTTAAATTAATTGGGACCCATCCAATTGCAAATATTCCTCATGGTACGTACTCGTTTTTTTTCTTCTATGGTATCTTCAATAATTAACACATTATATTTGTTACTGCGCATTATATGATAACTAAGGTGAAAACTAAGCATGACTTAGCATAACTGCTTGTAACGATTATAAACATTGATTATAAAATCCTTGCATTACTCATGCCATTTTCTTCTGTGTTGCTTACGGTGTGCAGTTTTCCACGGAAATAGGCAGCGCGAGATTATTAATCCGACGTCTATGCAAATGCGGGCTGGGAAAGGGTTGCAGCGATAAGGCGCAGCGCAGCGTCGCGACGCGCGCTCCCTTCTAATCGCCCTTGAGATTTACAGCCGAATTATGCGCCGCAATTACGAGACGCCGGTTTTTAACGTGCAACTTTGCGCGTGTGCTCGAGCCAATGCGGCATATATCAAAACCGCGGGCCATAAAAGGTGTGCCGCAAACGTCGCTTTTTTTTACCGGAAAACATTACGGGTTTACGTTGGTACGAGTGATGTAATTGCTGATACGGATCGACGAGACGAATGCATGTGAAACGTGCAAATTATGTTTGCACGGTGTGTAATGAGAGATAATTTATTTATTTTCTTTCAAAATTGAATCATTCAAGAACGTTTTCCACTTTCCCAACTTCTGAACCTTTTCGATTCATGGGGTAATAAACTAATACTTAATTAATGCATACTAGAGGAAGGATATGTATGCCTTATTTGTATATATTATAGAAGACGCTTAAGTCGAAGCACTTTGGGCATGGATAAGGACTGGAAGAATCAGTTCTTGTACGGATGTGTTGGTGAATGGGTCATATGATGGTGAATGGGTTGTGTGGTGTTTTGGTGGGTGATATGAACGGCGTTTAATCATTATGGAATAGGCGTTTTAATGGATTTCAGGTCAGTAAACTACGATGCTCATACTAAGGAGAGGTGTCCTTACATCCTTACGTACGAAAGTAAAGTACGGTGCTCAAATAAGGACAGGTGTCCCAAAATCCTTATATATATATATATATATATATATATAAAAGTTAACTACGCTACTCATATAAAGGAGAGGTGTGCTTACATCTTTACATATGTTTTGTCATCTTCTGTATAATAGAAATCAAAAAATAAAACGGAAATGAAAATAACATTGTCTTTTCTTTTTTTTTTTTATAGATTGATTTTTACTTTAAATCATAGGCATCCTAAAATGTTGCAGCATCCTAAAATGCCACAGTTTGAATAGTATCTCATACTGCACAAACGTCAATGAATAAAGCCTAATTTTATCTAATAAAAAATACGGAAATTTTCACTAAGTATCGTTCACTTTTGGATGGCCGTTGGACAGTCTCAAGTTATCGCAGATATACTTTGTGCTGTGTCAAGATTTGAAATTATATTGTTCAAAATGAGGAGAAACACAGCAAATTTCCACCTCATCTAGTGATTGCAAGTATACTTCCAAAATCTGTTCTAAATCTGTATTGATGAAATATTTTATAAATATTAATATAGTTGTATAGATCAAAATGAGGAGAGACACAAGAAATTTCCACCTCCTCTAGTGATTGCAAGTATACTTTCAAAATAAGATCTAAATCTGTATTGATGAAATATGAGATGATTATTATTATAATTGTATTGATCAAAATGAGGAGAAACCCAACAAATTTCCACCTCCTCTAGTGATTGCAGGTATACTTTCAAAATCTGTTCTAAATCTGTATTGATGAAATATTCGATAAATATTATTATAGTTGTATTGATCAAAATGAGGAGAGACACAAGAATTGTCCACCTTCTTTAGTGATTGCAAGTATACTTTCAAAATAAGATCTAAATCTGTATTGATGAAATATGAGATGAATATTATTATAATTGTATTGATCAAAATGAAAAAAAAACACAACAAATCTCCACCTCCTCTAGTGTTTGCAAGAATACTTTCAAAATAAGATCTAAATCTGTATTGATGAAATATGAGATAAATATTATTATAGTTGTATTGATCAAAATGAGAAGAAACACAACAAATTTCCACCTCGTCTAGTAATTGCAAGTATACTTTCAAAATCAGATCTAAATCTGTATTGATGAAATATTAGCCAGTTAAATCAGAGACCCCGACCAATTTACATACGCATGCAATGACTCCAAAGCACCAGACCTGATGGAAATTTAATGTTCTTTAAAGTGTGATTGAAGGTTACCCAATACCACGCAGTTTATGAATATTGATGCTATTGGACCGCTCAAAGCTTCATTTGATATGAATCTACGTACCTACTGAAATAATATTCGCATATTTATGAGTTGTCGTTTAAGATAACCGTTAATAAATTTGGTATTGAAGATATTCGCTCTATAATAGAGATAATAATAGTTAAAAATATAAAAGATAAGCTAATTAAGCTAATGGGTTCATACCTCATTTATAGGTTGTTATATTGTGTACTTATTGGTAAGTAATGTTTATTTTTATTTTATTATTTATTTTGCTTTTTATTTATTTTATTTATTTTTATAGTTTCGGTATTTCTATAACAATTTTCAGAGGCATGGTATGTATGTTAATATGTATATATCTTGATCTTATCATGATGATAGATCAATTATCTTTAGGCATACTGTATGCAAATCTGGCTTAAAATGTTCATAATATCCTTTAGATAATTTTTCAGGAATTTCAGTGATGGGTAACTCATACTAGTCAACTGGGAAAGTTAATAACTCGATTTTCTCACTTAATTTGCACACACCAGTTATCATATTTTCACAGGAATTATCTTGTGGCATACTGTATGCAAATCTGGCATAAAATTTTAAAAATATCCTTTAGATAAATTTTCAGGAAGTTCAGTGACAGATAACTTATACTGGTCAATTGGGAAAGTTAAAAACACGATTTTCTCACTTCATTTACACACACCTGTTAACGAATTTTCAAAAGAATTATCTTCAGGAATACTGTATGTAAATCTGGCATAAAATTTTCATAATACCCATAAATTTTCAGGAATTTCAGTGACAGATAACTTACACTGGTCAATTTGGAAAGTTAATAACTCAACTTTCTCACTTAATTTACACACACCCATTATGAAATATTTCGAGGAATTAAATTCAGGCACACTGTATGCAAATCTAGCTTAAAATTTTCATAATATCCTTTATATAAATTTTCATGAATTTCAGTAACAGACAAGTCACTGATATAATATACTAGTCAATTTGGAAAGTTAATAACTCGACTTTCTCACTTAATTTACACATACTCGTTATCAATTTTTCAGAGGAATTATTTTCATGCATACTATATGCAAATCTGGGATAAAAATTTTCAAAATATCCTTTAGATAAATTTTCAGGAATTTCAGTGACTTATACTGATCAATTGGGAAAGCTAATAACTCAATTTTCTCACTTAATTTACACACACCCATTGTCAAATTTTTTGAGGAATTATCTTCAGGCATACTGTATGCAAATCTAGCATAAAATTTTCATAATATCTTTTAGATAAATTTTCAGTAATTTCAGTGACAGATTACTTATAGTTACTAGTCAACAGGGAAAGTTAATAACTCGATTTTCTCACTTAATTTTCATACACCCATAATCAAATTTTCAGAGGAATTATCTTCGGGCATACTATATGCAAATCTGGCATAAAATTTTCATATTATCTTTTAGATAAACTTTCAGGACTTTCAGTGTGCAGATAGCATTCACTAGTCAACTTGGAAAGTTAATAACTCGATTTTCTCACTTACTTTACACACACCAATTGTCAAATTTATAGAGGAATTATATTTAGGTTTACTGTATGTAAATCTGGCATACAAATTTCATAATATCCATTAGATGAATTTTCAGGAATTTCAATGACAGATAACTTATACTGGTCAATAGGGAAAGTTAATAACTCGATTTTCTCACTTAATTTACACACACCCGGTATCAAATTTTCAGAGGAATTATCTTTAGTTATACGGTTTGCAAATCTGGCATAAAATTTTCATAATATCCATTAGATAAATTTTCATGAATTTCAGTTACAGATAACTTATACTGGTCAATTGGGAAAGTTTATAACTCGATTTTCTCACTTAATTTTCCTACACCCGTTATCAAATTTTCAGAGGAATTATGTTCAAGGATACTGTATGTAAATCTGGTATAAAATTTTCATAATATCCTTTAGATAATTTTTCAGGAATTTCAGTGACAGAGAACTTACACTAGTTAACTCGGAAAGTTAATAACTCGATTTTCTCACTTAATTTACACACACCCATTATCAAATTTTCTGAGAAAGTATCTTCAAGCATACTGTATTCAAATCTGGCATAAAATTTTCAAAATATCCTTTAGATAATATTTCAGGAATTTCAGTGACAGATAACTTACACTGTTCAATTGGGAAAGTTAATAACTCGATTTTCTCACTTAATTTACACACACCCATTGTCAAATTTTAAGAGGAATTATCTTCTAGCATACTGTATGTAAATCTGGTATAAAATTTTCATAATATCCTTTACATAAATTTTCAGGAATTTCAGTGACAGATAACTTATACTGGTTAATTGGGAAAGTTAATAACTCGATTTTCTCACTTGATTTACACACCCCAATTGTAAAATTTTTAGAGGAATTATCTTCAGGCTTACTGTATGCAAATCCGCTATAAAAATTTCATAATATCCTTTAGATAATTTTTCAGGAATTTCAGTCACAGATAACTTATACTGGTCAATTGGGAAAGTTAATAACTCGATTTTCTCACTTAATTTACACACAACTGTTATCAAATTTTTAGAGGAACTATCTTCAGGCATACTGTATGCAAATCTGGTATATAATTTTCATAACATCCTTTAGATAAATTTTCAGGAATTTCAGTGACAGATAACTTAAACTGGTTAATTGGGAAAGTTAATAACTCGATTTTCTCACTTGATTTACTCACACCCGTGATCAAATTTTCAGAGGAAATATATTCAGGCATACTGTATGCAAATCCGCTATAAAAATTTCATAATATTCTTTAGATAATTTTTCAGGAATTTCAGTGACAGATAGCTAATACTAGT
The DNA here is from genome assembly GCA_951805005.1 of Othius punctulatus. Classification (NCBI taxonomy): domain Eukaryota; kingdom Metazoa; phylum Arthropoda; class Insecta; order Coleoptera; family Staphylinidae; genus Othius; species Othius punctulatus. The sequence continues at coordinate 3,733,296 of OX638139.1, read as the reverse complement.
CAAGTGGGAAAGTTAATAACTCAATTTTCTCCCTCAATTTACACACACCCGTTATCAAATTCTCAGAGGAACCATCTTCAGGCACACTGTATGCAAATCTGGTATAAAATTTTCATGATATCCTTCAGATAAATTGTCAAGAATTTTAGTGACAGATAACTTATACTTGTTAACTGGGAAAGTTAATAACTCGATTTTCTCACTTAATTTACACACAACTGTTATCAAATTTTCAGAGGAATTATCTCTAGGTTTACTGTATGCAAATCAGGCATAAAGTTTTTATAATATTTTTTAGATATATTTTCAGGAATTTCAGTGACAAATAACTTATACATGTCAATTTTGAAAGTTAAAAACTCGATTTTCTCATTTAATTTACACACACCCGTTATCAAATTTTTAGAGGAATTATGTATAGGGATACTGTATGTAAATCTGGCATAAAATATTCATAATATCTTTTCGATAATTTTTCAGGAATTTCAGTGACTGAGAATTTACACAAGTTAACTCGGAAAGGTAATAACTTGATTTTCTCACTTAATTTACACACACCCATTGTCAAATTTTCAGAGAAATTATCTTCAGGCATACTAAAGACACATCAGGCATACATTTTTTATAATATCCTTAAGATAAATTTTCAGGAATTTCAATGACAGATAACTTATACTGGTCAATTGGAAAAGGAAATAACTCGAATTTCTCAGTTAATTTACACATACCTGTTATCAAATTTTCAGAGGAATTATCTTCAGGCATACTTCATACAAATCTGGTATAAAATATTCATAATGTAATAGCACCTTTACGGCAGCACTTCGTTAATTGTTGTTTTGATTGTTGTCTTGATTGTTGTGAGATCATTTTGATGAACAAAAGAAGATAGTTAACAAAATTAAAATTTTCAAATAAATGTACCTATATTCTTTATAACTATTAAGGGCCCAGACATTTTGAGGATATTTTCTGTGGTTTTAGAACATGCAAAAATGTTCTCGAAGAACGATATTGTTACAGCAATCAAAAAAGTTTTGTAATTTTGTAAAGTTGAAGTGTTAATTCTGCTCCCCACAGTAGTATTACGTTATAATTAATTCAAGCATTTAATTTATCGCTATTTTACTGTATTATTAAATTACGTGTTATCAACGGCGATCGCAATCCCTTACCAGCGATTAAATTATTCCTTATTGTGCGTTTCATTAAAAAGCAGGGGGTCGTGGGGGACCTTTTGATATGGGAAATTATTCATGTGCCCGATTACAATCTAAATTAATTTACCTGAAATGATCGTGATAATAAAAACGAAGGTTAGGCCCATCATACATTCTGACACCCCCAGCGCGGTGAACGTGCGTGCGGCCCGGCACTAAAAACCCTCCGTACCCTCCATGGGGGTGTGTGTGTGTGTGCGTGGGCCTTCAGAATTACGAATTCTAACATCCGAAAAATCCATCGGCGCCTAAGTGGCCCGTTAATCCGTTAATTAGCGCCCCATTCTTCGGCCGGACAATGGGGGGTCGCGGGGGGTCTTGGGGGTCGCGCCCCCCGCGCGGCTCAGGCGAATTAATCACCTCTTGACGGATAATTAAAACGCAAACCTTCCCAATTAGCGTGTGCGTCGGGGGCCCCGTGTAACAGCCTTAATTACTCGCTGATTGCCCGCTTTGTATTTCGAAGCAGATTAAACGAGATGCCGGACGGCTTTCCTTAGGTGCAACTCTGCAGGATTACAGGAATTCAACAGCAATTACCAGAGGGGATAGTTGGGTCTTGCACGAGATGAAAACTTTCGAGAATTCAAAAGGTTTCTTTAAAAGTGTTCATGCAATCGAATACAAAAATCAATCAACACAATTAATTTGATTATTTCATTCGGCAATCAATTTCATCTGAAATTACGTGAGCGACATCAGAACATATAACTAAGGCACATATCTATATTCCGTACTTGAGCTTGAGTTCTACTCAAGTCGAACATTTGGTTGCGTTTGATGCATAAACGTTTATAGAAAATACGCAACCAAACATACGACCAGAGTCGACTCAAGCTCAAGCATGAGTTCGATTCAAGTCGTATATTTGGATGCATATTTACTATAAACGTATATGTTCTAACGCAACCAAATACACGACTTGAGTCGAACTCATGCTTAAGAGCAAACTATACAACTACAAAATTTTAGATTAAATAAGTATACATCTAATGTGGGACAAAATAATCTTGTAAGAAGAATTTCTGCCAACCACAGATGACAACATAACTAAGTAAATTGTACTGAATGAAAAATAATTCTTAGCAATTTATATAGTTTATGTGATTTATTTCAAAGGCCAACTCTAACAAGCCTCATAAAAGCTTCGCGTAATTTCGTTGCAGTTTAAGTTCGTTTTGCTTTCTTTCGTGTGTGCTCTTGGGGCGATCAGGTTCGTGCCACTGTGATTTGAAAAATCGCCCCAACAACCGGAACCGGGTCGTTCCAGGACCAATAATAAATTATAATACATATTATAAATGGAAACGCCGATAAACTAACGTGTAATTATTTTTTCGCGTTTTCTCACGAGACGTTTAAAGATTAGAGGTCAACGTTGATTCAGCGATTCTTATTCTGGCTAACAATACCGGAGACCAACACGGAAGTGGTAACACGGTTTATTAAAATGTTCAAAACAAAGAACGTATTTATGAGTAGGTATTGAATTTAGTTTTAAGAATTAAAACAGTCCTCAAACCTAAAATATTTATCATTCCTCTTGAAACCCCCTGGCAAACGTATTTTTCAATTGTTCTGGAATTTTAATGCCACTATGGAAACAATACTTTCAAGGTTTACTGGAAAAATATGATTAAACAAAAGATAAACAGAATACAGAAAAAACAATAGAAAACAATAACAATAAGAGAGACAAACACATCAACGAATATATGTTATTATTACTACAGTTATCATTATTATTATTTTGATTGATAATGTCTTTGACATTCTATCAAACTAATATTAGTAAAGTAGTATTAGTTTGGGAATTGATAAATCCTAAACTAATTCAAACGAATATTTATATACGTATCACGAAAAAAGTTGCTGTTATTAATACTACAGTTATCGTCATTATTATCTTGATTATTAATGTCCTTGACATTCTATCAAACTAATATTAGTAAAGTAGTATTAGTTTGGAAATAAAATTGATAAATCCTAAACTAAATCAAACGAATATTTATATACGTATCACCAAAGAAAGAGTAGCTGTTATTATTACTACAGTTATCATTATTATTATCTTGATTAATAATATCCTTGACATTCTATCAAACTAACAGTAGTAAAGTAGTATTACTTTGGAAATAAAATTGATAAATCTTAAACTAATTCAAACGAATATTTATATACGTATCACAAAAAGTAGCTGTTATTATTACTACAGTTATCATTATTATTATCTTGATTGATAATGTCCTTGACATTCTATCAAACTAATATTAGTAACGTAGTATTAGTTTGGAAATAAAATTTGTAAATCCTAAACTAATCCAAACGAATATTTATATACGTATCACAAAAAAAGTTGCTGTTATTATTACTATAGTTATCATTATAAATATCTTGATTGATAATGTCCTTGACATTCTATCAAACTAATATTAGTAACGTAGTATTAGTTTGGAAATAAAATTGATAAATCTTAAACTAATTCAAACAAATATTTATGTACGTATCACAAAAAAAATTGCTGTTATTATTACTACAGTTATCATTATTATTATCTTGATTGATAATGTCTTTAATATTCTATCAAACCAATATTAGTAACGTAGTATTAGTTTGGAAATAAAATTGATAAATCCTAAACTAATTCAAACAAATATTTATATACGTATCACAAAAAAAGTTGCTGTTATTATTACTACAGTTATCATTATTATTATCTTGATTGATAATGTCCGTGACATTCTATCAAACTAATATTAGTAAAGTAGTATTAGTTTGGAAATAAAATTGAAAAATCCTAAACTAATTAAAACGAATATTTATATACGTATCACAAAAAAAGTTGTTGTTATTATTACTACAGTTATCATTATTATTATCTTGATTGATAATGTCCTTGACATTCTATCAAACTAATATTAGTAACGTAGTATTAGTTTGGAAATAAAATTGATAAACCCTAAACTAATTCAAACGAATATTTATATACGTATCACAAAAAAAGTTGTTGTTATTATTACTACAGTTATCATTATAATTATCATGATTGATAATGTCCTTGACATTCTATCAAACTAATATTAGTAAAGTAGTATTAGTTTGGAAATAAAATTGATAAATCCTAAACTAATTCAAACGAATATTTATATACGTATCACAAAAAAAGTTGTTGTTATTATTACTACAGTTATCATTATAATTATCATGATTGATAATGTCCTTGACATTCTATCAAACTAATATTAGTAAAGTAGTATTAGTTTGGAAATAAAATTGATAAATCCTAAACTAATTTAAACGAATATTTATATACGTATCACAAAAAAAGTTGCTGTTATTATTACTACAGTTATCATTATTATTATCTTGATTGATAATGTCCTTGACATTCTATCAAACTAATATTAGTAAAGTAGTATTAGTTTGGAAATAAAATTGATAAATCCTAAACTAATTTAAACGAATATTTATATACGTATCACAAAAAAAGTTGCTGTTATTATTACTACAGTTATCATTATTATTATCTTGATTGATAATGTCCTTGACATTCTATCAAACTAATATTAGTAAAGTAGTATTAGTTTGGAAATAAAATTGATAAATCCTAAACTAATTCAAACAAATATTTATGTACGTATTACCAAAAAAGTTGCTGTTATTATTACTACAGTTATCATTATTATTATCTTGATTGATAATGTCCTTGACATTCTATCAAACTAATATTAGTAACGTAGTATTAGTTTGGAAATAAAATTGATAAACCCTAAACTAATTCAAACGAATATTTATATACGTATCACAAAAAAAGTTGTTGTTATTATTACTACAGTTATCATTATAATTATCATGATTGATAATGTCCTTGACATTCTATCAAACTAATATTAGTAAAGTAGTATTAGTTTGGAAATAAAATTGATAAATCCTAAACTAATTTAAACGAATATTTATATACGTATCACAAAAAAAGTTGCTGTTATTATTACTACAGTTATCATTATTATTATCTTGATTGATAATGTCCTTGACATTCTATCAAACTAATATTAGTAAAGTAGTATTAGTTTGGAAATAAAATTGATAAATCCTAAACTAATTTAAACGAATATTTATATACGTATCACAAAAAAAGTTGCTGTTATTATTACTACAGTTATCATTATTATTATCTTGATTGATAATGTCCTTGACATTCTATCAAACTAATATTAGTAACGTAGTATTAGTTTGGAAATAAAATTGATAAACCCTAAACTAATTCAAACGAATATTTATATACGTATCACAAAAAAAGTTGTTGTTATTATTACTACAGTTATCATTATAATTATCATGATTGATAATGTCCTTGACATTCTATCAAACTAATATTAGTAAAGTAGTATTAGTTTGGAAATAAAATTGATAAATCCTAAACTAATTCAAACGAATATTTATATACGTATCACAAAAAAAAAGTAGCTGTTATTATTACTACAGTTATCAATATTATTATCTTGATTGATGATGTCCTTGACATTCTATCAAACTAATATTAGTAACGTAGTATTAGTTTGGAAATAAAATTGATAAATCCTAAACTAATTCAAACGAATATTTATATACGTATCACAAAAAAAGTTGCTGTTATTATTACTACAGTTATCATGATTATTATCTTGATTGATAATGTCCTTGACATTCTATCAAACTAATATTAGTAACGTAGTATTAGTTGGGAAATAAAATTGATAAATCCTAAATAAATTCAAACGAATATTTATATACGTATCACAAAAAATGTTGCTGTTATTATTACTACAGTTATCATTATTATTATCTTGATTGATAATGTCCGTGACATTCTATCAAACTAATATGAGTAACGTAGTATTAGTTTGGAAATAAAATTGATAAATCCTAAACTAATTAAAACGAATATTTATATACGTATCACAAAAAAAGTAGCTGTTATTATTACTACAGTTATCATTATTATTATCTTGATTGATAATGTCCTTGACATTCTATCAAACTAATATTAGTAAAGTAGTTTTAGTTTGGAAATAAAATAGATAAATCTTAAACTAATTCAAACGAATATTTATATACGTATCACAAAAAAAGTTGCTGCTATTATTACTATAGTTATCATTATTATTATCTTGATTGAAATTGTACGAGAGGTAAAGATTATGAGATACGGGTAGAAAGTCTAATTTGGTATGGATAATAATTGGCCATTAATGAGCGCTAAAATTTGAATAATCTCCAGTCAAGTTTAATTGAAATGTATGCCAATCAAATTACCATCGAGTGTGTTATGATAATGCGTTAATTAACGAAAAAATCAATCAAGATTTAATAGAGCTATCGCTCGGCTTATTCGGGCATGATTGAGTTGAATGTGAGAGAACCGGCGATTGCTAGCAAATTCGAGGAACAGAAATAAAATGTTTAAAAATTTTTAACAACATTTACCAACAAAAGAATTTATAACAGGAATAGAAAAATGTGTCTAATTTATTTATAAATTAAAAACAAAGCAATTGAAAAAACAAAACAAATTAATAAATTAAAAACAAAACGTTGGGTATTTTTTTATTAAACAAATTTATTTTGTATGGATTTTCCATGAATTTTCTTAAATGTAGGTAGCTGTATATGAAATCATTAAAATTTTACATTAAGTAGGTATGAGTTAAATTACTTTGTCTTGAATTCCTAGAGAATTTTGATCTACAGAATGAAAAATTGTAAATTGAAATCTTGAAAAATGTCAAAAAAATGTACAAAATTGTGAGGAAATTTAAAAAAAAACAAACCCACGTTAGAATTTGATTAGTTAAAATTGCCATTGGAATTGTTGATAAATTTAGTTTTCTGCACATAACTTTTAATATGTTGGGAATGGAGATAGGGTTGTAATTAGAAAAAATGTTTGTCTTTTAATACCGCATGGAATTACATAAAAATATATACTGGGTTTCCAATTTAAAATAAGAAAAATAAAGTGCTTAAAAGTTTGAAAAGTTTGATACTAAATTTTGGACACTCTGTATAATGTGTATCAATAAAACTTGGTTAACGCAAGTGTCAGACCTTATTTAATGAGTACCTTGTATGTATTTTAACCAATAGTGCAAAACTGTTTTTTTTAAAGTTTTTATTTGTTTGTGCTAATATCACTGAACCGATTCCAATCAAATTTTATGGGTATGTAGGCATCCATAAAGGGCACCCAAATAAGCAACAAAAAATAATCATGATGTGCATTTGTAACTATTTTATGGTGTACTTTTTTAAAATTAATTATTGTCTTGCATATTTATTGAAGTTAATCTACGTTGTTATGGTTAATTATCTAATTTACGGTGCGGTAATGTTTATATTACAATTTTGAATATCTAATTTTCTGATGAGTCGTTAATGTAACATAAAGTTTTAAGATGTTTTGTCTGTACAAGTGAATTTAAGATTAATATATTGTTATTAAATATTATTAACAAAAACAAATATGTAAATGAAAGTTATTTATGTATAATTACAAGTTTTCGAGTCTCACGTTCTTGCTAATTTAATTACAGCCTGTAATGCGCGCTGAGAAAAATTAACTCTCGTAATTAAACCATTACTTCTAATCACCGGCTTTCACCGCGGCCGAAATATCTATATTTAAGCCCCGAAACGGGCGCATGATTTACGACGTCGTATCCTCGCGCATGCATATTTCGGTGGGAAGACGAAATTGGCGCGCATATTGTCCTCCTCCACCTGTAATTAAACAATTTGTTTAATTGATCGCCCATCGTTCGCATGCGCGCTTATTAAACAATTAATTAGCCCCCGGGCGGTTACGGCGCGGAATTATTAATTCGGTATAATAAATTCGAGGCACTTATCCGCGGAATATCTCGATAATTAATCTCCACTGTTTTAAATTGTTAATTAGCGCCGGGCTGTTAGTCACGGCCTGTCTTCGAGTTAACTCCGCCCCACCTTTTAGGCCGGCATTCCTTCTTCTTCTTCTGCTTCTTCTTCGTGCGCGTCTTCTCCGCCGCGAGAGAGGAAACTGGCCTTTTTTTTGGGCCTTCTCACGGCGAGATAGTTGATTTACAAGAGCGAGGATTAGAGTTTTTTTCGTCACGTCCCGCTGTCGCATTGTCGCTCAAGTTCGACCCACTTTTTGCCACCAGATTCTGAGCAGCCCACTTTTGAAATCCGACACATGCTTCAAATCCAAAAATAAGATAATTATTCTTAAACTGCTAAATTACGCGACCACTTTCAACACCAATTAGCTATATCAGCAGAAATTCGTCATATTTTTTTATTTAGTTTACAAATTTTTTCAAAGAACTCTCAAAACTTTTGTTCGAAACCTTATGTTTGTCATTAAATGAACAAATTCATCATATTTTTTTCAGTTAGTATAGACATTTTTTCAAAGAACTCTTAAACCTTTTGTTCGAAACCTTATGTTCGTTATTAAATGAACAAATCGAAAAAATATTAATATTTTGAAATACTACCATTGGATGGTTCTTCGAAATAATTTGTACTAAATAAAAAAACTTGCAATTAATCAACTAAACAAAACTCCAACATTTTTGTCCGATTCTTGTTAAAATAACTGCTTCATCATGCCGGTCTACTATCCAGTTTTACTACATAAGCACTTCTTCCATTCAGCTGCTCTTCTCGTCCCGTTTATGTTCGCCGTTCGATCGAACGCTCACGGTCTATGTCTTCATTGTGTGCCGGAGCTAATTGTGTTTAAGATGCTGTTAACTAATTGACGGGCGGGGTTCTGTACACCTGAACCGGACCAATTAAGTCGTCTGCGCGCGCCCGTCCAACGCAAGACGGACGGATACCTGCTCGTCTCTCTCCTCTGCCCGAAGAGATAGTGTCCGTCCATCATTGGGCTGTTAATGTACGGTAGCTGGGAACCAGGCGATGAGGAGGTTTGCCCCAAAAATTGAGGTGTAACTGTAGGCGATGGGTTAATTAGGTAGGTGCTACTTTGTAAGACCAATGTATAAAATCGTAGAAATTAAGGTACCATACCTTAATTGGTACCATACCTGTAAGGTTAACTACTTACAGGTATGGAAATAAATTAGCTATTAGCTATGACATATATTACTGTTCATTTTGTCTATTATGCGCAATATTTTTATAATTTTATGACTTCATTGAATATAATGATGAATTGATATAAATTTAGTTGATTTTGGAGAACTTTTGATAAAATTTCCTAGAATGTTGACCACATCTGACTGTATTTATGACATTTTATCTATGTAGTTGCAACATGTTGCAACAAATTTTATAGATTTTGAAATAATATTTTATTAAATTTGTGACATACTATCAATTTTATGATAACATTTGTCTGTTTGTCAACAAGCAAAAAATAATCAGTTTTTGACAACATTTGATATCATTTATAGCATATTCTAGATTTTTTGATTTTTTTAAGAACATTTGATCGAATCTCTTATAATTTACCTTTGTATTGAAGACATTTTATTACCTTTGCGATCGATTGAAAGCCAAATTTATATTATGATAATTTATTGATTCAAGTGCAGCATTTTAGCTTTTTTGGATTAGATATTCTGGTACACAGCAATGATACTGCCCATACACAAGAAAGGAAACAACAAAGAATGCAGCAACTATAGGGGACTATGTCTATTCTATTGTTGTTTGTGTCATCGATGAAATGCAACAATTTTATGACAATATTTTCTCAATTCTATGATATTTTATCAGTTTGGGGTAATTTTGGGGCGTTGATAACAAAATGAATATATTGGTATATACATTTCGATTTGTCAAAATTTGTTGATATAAAATCGATTTTTGTTCACATAAGATAACATTTCTGCTATTTCTTAGAATTTTGACAACATTTTATAGTATTTATGACATTGATTGTATCGATTTATTTACAAAATTTTGTCTACTATGGAGAATATATTGCTAATTTATGACAACATTTTATTGATTCTATGATATTTTATCAACACTACTTACTTTTATAACTTTTTTGTAATTTTTGTAATAAATAAATATTATTTTGTGAAGTTTTGTAAAGTTTGTGATCGACTGATCGAAACTAATTTTGTTGTATCAAGTTATTTACGACATTTTGTCTATTATGCGCCAAAATTTGATAATTTTATGACAAGTATCATTTCATTGAATATAATGATGAATTGATATGAATTTAGTTGATTTTGGAGAACTTTTGATAAAATTTCCTAGAATGTTGACCACATCTGACTGTATTTATGACATTTTATTTATGTAGTTGCAACATGTTGCAACAAATTTTATAGATTTTGAAATAATATTTTATTAAATTTGTGACATACTATCAATTTTATGATAACATTTGTCTGTTTGTCAACAAGCAAAAAATAATCAGTTTTTGACAACATTTGATATCATTTATGGCATATTCTAGATTTTTTGATTTTTTTAAGAACATTTGATCGAATCTCTTATAATTTACCCTTGTATTGACAACATTCTATTACCTTTGCGATCGATTGAAAGTCAAATTTATATTATGATAATTTATTGATTCAAGTGCAGCATTTTAGCTATTCTGGCAGACAGCAATGATACTGCCCATACACAAGAAAGGAGACAACAAAGAATGCAGCAACTATGAGGAACTATGTCTATTCTATTGTTATTCTATTGTTATTCTATTGTTGTTTGTGTCATCGATGAAATGCTACAATTTTATGACAATATTTTGTCATTTCTATGATATTTTATCAGTTTGGGGTAATTTTGGGGCATTGATAACAAAATGAATATATTGGTATATACATTTCGATTTGTCAAAATTTGTTGATATAAAATCGATTTTGGATCACATAAGATAACATTTCTGCTATTTCTAAGGATTTTGACAACATTTTATAGTATTTATGACATTGATTGTATCGATTTATTTACAAGATTTTGTCTACTATGGAGAATATATTGCTAATTTTATGACAACATTTTATTGATTCTATGATATTTTATCAACACTACTTACTTTTATAACTTTTTTGTAATTTTTGTAATAAATAAATATTATTTTGTGAAGTTTTGTAAAGTTTGTGATCGAGTGATTGAAACTAATTTTGTTGTATCAATTTATTTACGACATTTTGTCATGAATTGCAAATTTCGATAAGGGCTCATCTCGGGGCGGATTCAAAACAGACTTTTTCGCGCTTTTTTCGTGTACAATCGCCAACATTCGAAGTGCAACGAAAATGAGTATATGGCTCTGGTCTTTAACCAGAGCGAATTTCGATCTTATTGGTAATTGCTGTTTAGGCACGTACAAGTACAAATACAGATGCAAAACAGCTTCGCCCTTAAATGTCCACAAAGCGGTTGTGAAAAAAACGGTGCTGCACTTCGAATTTTGGTGATTGTACATATAGACTGATATCGTATAAGCGAGAAAGGCTCATATTTGGTGTTTATAGTGGTATAAGAGTAATTTTAGAAACAAAAAACCCAAATAAATCAAACGATTCAATAGAAATTCAGTTTTTGATGTCTCCTGAAAATAAAAAGAAAAAGAAAGAAAAAGTAAATAAAAAAATTTCAAGAGATGAGACGTTTTAGAAATTTGCAATTCAATTATTCCTCTTGTTAAAATATATACTTGGTTTCAATACAAACCAAAAGGCCTTAGATGCAAAACAAACGTTGTTAATAATAATATTTGCTCGCACTGTACCTACTACTAAAAATTATGTAAAATATCAATTACATATTACACAGAGCATACAATACATAAGAAATTTTCAATTTAATTAATCCTCTTGTTAAAATATATACTTGGTTTCATTACAAACCAAAATGCCTTAGATGCAAAGCAAACGTAGATAATAATAATATTTGCTCGCACGTTACCTACTACTAAAAATTATGTAAAATATCAATTAAATATTACACAGAGCATACATTACAGAGCAATAATTATGTAATTGTTGTATTTATTCCTTTTGAACGTTTTAGTTGAACGTGCTTATTATATAATCCAGAACGTATGTTGAATACAATTACTTTTTAAATAATATAATAATAAATCAGTTAAGTTAATACTTAATCGCCGGGAATCACGAGCACAACACGGTTAATGTAAATCAATGGCTTAAACGCCGCGTTTCATTAATTGAGTGCAGCAATTTGCATTAATGTATAAATATGTCAATTAACCGCACGAAGAGCCCAACAAATCCGACAACCACGGAAAACACGCATCAAAACACGCAATTCTCTACGCATCCAGAAAATTATTTTCTGCAAAACCGATAGAAACGATGGGAAACTTAGCGGTTTATGCAAATTATTATTTATGCAGTCAAGACAATATATGGAATAAAAATCATACAACAGAACACATTTCTTTGCAAAATTATCTAAGTTGTAAATAATTTAACTCAAAAATAGTAATATAAGTTTAGTTATACATATGTATACGATTTATTTGCCTTGAGCTGTTCTATTTTTTAATCATAATTCCATGTTTTTTTTAAAGTAAGGTAGTTAAATTTCGACAAAGTTATCAATTATAAATTTTTGGTCCAAAAACTATTTGGAGTCAATATATGGAATTAAAATCATTTATAATATCAGAATACATTTTTTTGCAAAATGATTAAAGTTGTAAGTAGATACAATAAGTTAACTCAAAAATAGTAATTATTCGTTTAGTTGTACATATGTATGAGATTTATCTGCATTAAGCTGATCTATTTTTTTTGTCATAATTCCATGCTAATTTTAAATGTGTAGTCAAATTTCAACAAAGTTTTGAATTATATTTTTTGGTTTAAAACTATTTGGAGTCAACATATGGAAAAAAAAACATATAACAATAATAGAATACATTATTTTGCAAAATGATTAAAGTTGTAAGTAGATACAATAAGTTAACTCAAAAATAGTAATTATTCGTTTAGTTGTACATATGTATGAGATTTATTTGCATTAAGCTGATCTATTTTTTTAATCATAATTCCATGCTATTTTTAAATATGGCAGTCAAATTTCAACACAGTTTTCAATTATAATTTTGGGTTCAAAAACTATTTGGAGTTTGGGGATTCTATTTTATTTACTTTTGCAGATTTGTAAAACGTTTCATGCGAAGTTTCTATAAGTTTGGCCAATATTCAGAAGCTAGTTTTATAAACATTTTGAACATTTTTAAAGGGGACAAATTTTAACAATTAGCTTATATGATTGACTTTAATCTGATCAATGCTTATTACAAAATGAGATTTTTAAGAATTTTGACAATACTTTAAAAATTGCCAATATTTTTCCTACCTTTCAGAACTTGTATTTTTATAAATTGAAATTTCGCTGTAAAAAAATGATCAAGTTGTCGTGTAACTATTCATTAACAAGCAAAAAAAAAATAGATAGTGAATATGTTGAATGAATGAATATTTTTGAGAAAAATGCACTTATACGACAGTTTCGTGCAATTTTCTAAAAAAATGGGAAATATTCTGAACCTAGATTTATAAAGATTTTCTACATTTTAAGGGGGGCAAATTTTAACAATTAGCTTATATGATTGGCTTTAATCTGATGAATGCTTATTACAAAATGAGATTTTTAAGAATTTTGACAATACTTTAAAAATTGCCAACATTTTTCCTACCTTTCAGAATTTGTATTTTTTTTAAATTGATTTTTCGCTGTAAAAAATTGATCAAATTGTAGTATAACTATTCATTAACAAGCAAAAAAAAAAATAGATAGTGAATATGTTGAATGAATGAATATTTTTGAGAAAAATGTACTTATACGACTGTTTCGTGCAATTTTCTGAAAAATTGGGAAATATTCTGAACCTAGATTTATAAAGATCTTGTACATTTTAAGGGGGACAAATTTTAACAATTAACTTATATGATTGAATGTAATCTAATCGATGCTGATTACAAAACAAGCTTTTTAAAAAAACTGACAATACTTTAAAAATTGTCATCTTTTTTCCTAACTTTCAGAACTTGTATATATATTTTTTAATTGATTTCCCGCTCTAAACAACCGATCAATTTTTAGTATAACTATTCATTAACAAGCCAAAAAAAATACTTTTTGCAACATATTTTTAACAAATTTTACAGTGGAGCAATCAAAGTTTCCATTCACATATTTTCGTCATTTTAGATATTTCCACATGTAAAAAAATATTTTTTGGTCTTTCTAAGACTTTTCTTTGTTTATTGTGGAAACAAAGGTTGCTGTGAGAAGGTTTTAACCTGATTATTTATTTTTTAGTTTTTTACTGCTCCCTGCTTTTCATCAATTTTAATAAAACAATCAATGAGGTTATATAACATTTCATAATAATCCAAAACGTTTTATGAAGGTTGAAGATTTCCAAAATATGCAATCAAATATATCTAAAAGAGATAAATAAAATGACTAGAATATTGACACGTTAAAAATATTAGAATGTTGAAACTGCTAACAATAGTTTAAATATTTCAAATTTCGACAAATTGTGAAAAATGTTTTTTTAAATGTCTTTTAATGTTTAAATGTCCTCCTTAAAAGACATTTTAAAAAACACTATATATTTTTTAATTGATTTCTCGCTCTAAACAACCGATCAATTTTTAGTATAACTATTCATTAACAAGTCAAAAAAATAGTGTGTTTTCTACAATTTTTCGAAACTTGAAACATTGCTTACAGTTTCAACATTCTAATATTTTTTACGTGTTCGTCAACATTTTGGTCATTTTAGTTATATCATTTAGCTATATTTTGATTGTATATTTTGCAAATTTTTAAACTTCATAACACTGTCGAAGTGTAAGTTTTCTGCAATATCCTCATTTTTGTTTTGTTTCTTTGCAATCATTGTACTTTCGATTGAATCTAATCTTTTTTTCTCCAATATTCATATATTTTTTTGCGATTTTTTTACATATTCCGCTATTTTATTCAGTTTCACAAAACAAAACAAAATATATGCTTGTTTCAATATTTTGGTTATCTTTTTTTTAAATAGGAAGTAAAGTTAGAAAAGTTTCTGGATTATTTATATTTACCATAATATTTGTACTCTACTTGATATTGCTAAATCCAAAACTGTTTGGAGTTTTAGAGTTTTTAGTTTGATTATATTTCTTATTAACGTCTGCAGTTTTTTGTACAAACTTTTAAACATACTAAAAAAATTGAGGAATATTTTAAATCTAGTTTCATTGAGATTTTATAGACTGTTTCTGAATATCATTTAAATATGTTTGCTAACATTCTGAACGTTTCACCATTCTTGATATTTTGAGTGCATATTTAAAAAAAAAATTAATGTACACAAAACTTTTTAGCAATTTCTAAAATTTTTATGAAATGTGTAACTTTGAGATATCGTTATTTAAATAAGACCTTAATTGAAGAAATACTTGAAATAGTTCTATTATTCGATATTATCAAACAAAAATTAATATATCTCAAGAATCTATCATTGGATCTAAATTTAATTACACCCATTTAATATCAGTATATCAGTCTATAGCAGTAATAAATTAGATTAATATTAATAAGGTGGTTTTTAAAATAGTCCTAATATTCAATATTTTCAAACAAAAATTGATATATCTCAAGTATCTCTCATTCGATATTTTTTAAACTGCATATATGTAATACTAGTATATCGGTTTATATTATAAAAAAACTGCAATTACATTGATACACTAGTTTTCTTTATTCCGTTATTAATATGTAAACATTTGAAAAAGAGATTTTCAAACAGAAAATGATATATTTTAAGAATCCTGCATTGGATTGAAATTTACTTTTGTTTCTACAATATCGTATATCAAGCTATATTAGCAATGATTTAGATAGGTATTTATATAATGGTTTTTGAGATATCGTTATAATAGTTCTAATATTCAATATTTTCACACCTAAAGTGATATAGCTCATATGTTCACACATAAAGTGATATATCTCAAGAATCTATCATTGGATCTGAATTTAATTATATCAAATTATTATTAGTATATTATTATATAATAGGAATAAATTACATTAATATTGATACGGTGGTTTTTGAGTTATCGTTATTTAAATATGAGCCTAATTGGAGGAACACTTTAATATAGTTCTCATATTTGATATTTTCAAACAAAAATTGTTATATCTTAAGAATCTATCATTGGATCTAAATATAATTACGCCAAATTATTATTAATATATTATTCTACAGCAGAAATAAATTATATTAATATTGATTCGGTGGTTTTTGAGTTATAGTTATTTAAATAAGAGCTTTATTGAAGAAACAATTAAAATCATTCTAATATTCGATAGTTTCAAACATAAAATGATATATCTCAAGAATCTATCATTGGATCTAAATTTAATTGTACCAAATTATTACTAGTATATTATTCTATAGCAGTAATAAATTACATTAATATTGATACGGTGGTTTTTGAGTTATCGTTATTTAAATATGAGCCTAATTGGAGGAACACTTTAATATAGTTCTAATAATTGATATTTTCAAACAAAAATTGGCATATCTTAAGAATCTATCATTGGATCTAAATTTAATTATACCAACTTATTATCACTATATTATCCTATAGCAGCTATAAATTACATCAAAATTGATACGGTGGTATTTGAGTTATCGATATTTTAATATGAACCTAATTGGAAGAAGACTTGATATAGTTCTAATATTTGATATTTTCAAACAAAAATTGGCATGTCTTAAGAATCTATCATTGGATCTAAATTTAATTATACCAAATTATTATCAGTATATTATTCAACAGCAGCAATAACTTACATTAATATTGATACGGTGGTTTTTGAGTAATCGTTATTTAAATATGAGCCTAATTAGAGGAACACTTAATACAGATAGTTCTAATATTTGATATTTACAAACGAAAATAGTGATATCTTAAGAATCTATCATTGGATCTAAATTTAATTATACTAAATTATTATTACTATATCATTCTATAGCAGCAATAAATAACATTAATATTGATACGGTGGTTTTTGAGTTATCGTTATTTAAATATGAGTCTAGTTGGAGAAACACTTGATATAGTTCTAATATTTGATATTTACAAACGAAAATAGTGATATCTTAAGAATCTATCATTGGATCTAAATTTAATTATACTAAATTATTATTACTATATTATTCAATAGCAGCAATAAATAACATTAATATTAATACGATGGTTTTTGAGTTATCGTTATTTAAATATGAGCCTAATTGGAGGAACACTTAATATAGTTCTAATAATTGATACTTTCAAACAAAAATTGGCATATCTTAAGAATCTATCATTGGATCTAAATTTAATTATTCCATTATAATATCATTTTATCAGTATATCGCAGCAATAAATTACATAAATATTGATGCGGTTGTTTTTGAAATATCGGTTTTTAAGTATAAGCCTAATTGAAGGAACACCATTGATTATTTTATTAAAAATGCCAAATTTAGTACATATATTTAATTGTATATATAAATATTATTATTGAGCTGAATTATAAAGCTTAATCAATAATTAATTGGCAAACATCTCAACTATTGCTATGAAATTAGAGATGAGACAGAAATTAAACTTTTTATTTTCAAAATCACAATATTACAAAAAAAAATCTAACTACTACCCAAACTTCAAAATAATTATTAAGTTTTGAGAATAGTCATTTGAATTACAAACAATAAACATTGGAAATAAACTTTGAAACTTTAGCATAATATTTTCTCCATATAGAGACTTATGGAGAAACTGAACATATCAAAATTATAATTAAGTTTTGAGAATATTTATTTGAAGTACAAGCAAATAACATTGGAAATAAACTTTGAAAGTTTAACATAATATTTTCTCCATGTAAAGTCTTATGGAGAAACTGAACAAATCAAAATAATAATTAAGTTTTGAGAATATTCATTTGAAGTACAAGCAATAACTATTGGAAATAAATCTTGAAACATTTGCATAATATTTTCTCCATATAGAGTCTTACGGAGAAATTGAACATATCAAAATAATAATAAAGTTTTGAGAATATTAATTTGAAGTACAAGTAATAAACATTGGAAATAAATTTTGAAATTTTGCATAATATTTTCTCCATATAGAGTCTTATGGAGAAACTGAATATATCATAATAATAATTAAGTTTTGAGAAAATTCATTTGAAGTACAAGCAATAAACATTGGAAATAAACTTTGAAACTTTAGCATAATATTTTCTCCATGTAGAGTCTTATGGAGAAACTGAACATATCAAAATAATAATGAAGTTTTGAGAATATTCATTTGAAGTACAAGCAATAAACATTGGAAATAAACTTTGAAACTTGTGCATAATATTTTCTCCATATAGAGTCTGATGGAGAAACTGAACATATCAAAATTATAATTAAGTTTTGAGAATATACATTTGGACTACAACCAATTGTTGTTTTGAGACCAATTTGAAGTACAAGCAATAACCTTTGGAAATAAATTTTGAAACTTTTGCATAATATTTTCTCCATGTAAAGTCTTATGGAGAAACTGAACAAATCAAAATAATAATTAAGTTTTGGGAAAATTCAATTGAAGTACAAGCAATAACCTTTGGAAATAAATTTTGAAACTTTTGCATAATATTTTCTCCATGTAAAGTCTTATGGAGAAACTGAACAAATCAAAATAATAATTAAGTTTTGGGAAAATTCAATTGAAGTACAAGCAATAACCTTTGGAAATAAATTTTGAAACTTTTGCATAATATTTTCTCCATATACAGTCTTATGGAGAAACTGAACATATCAAAATAATATTTAAGTTTTGAGAATATTCATTTGAAGTACAAGCAATAAACATTGGAAATTAACTTTGAAACTTTAGCATAATATTTTCTCCATGTGAAGTCTTATGGAGAAACTGAACATATCAAAATTATAATTAAGTTTTGAGAATATACATTTGGACTACAACCAATTGTTGTTTTGAAACCAATTTGAAGTACAAGCAATAACCTTTGGAAATAAATTTTGAAACTTTTGCATAATATTTTCTCCATATACAGTCTTATGGAGAAACTGAACAAATCAAAATAATAATTAAGTTTTGGGAAAATTCATTTGAAGTACAAGCAATAACCTTTGGAAATAAATTTTGAAACTTTTGCATAATATTTTCTCCATATAGAGTCTTACGGAGAAACTGAATATATCATAATAATAATTATGTTTTGAGAAAATTCATTTAAAGTACAAGCAATAAACATTGGAAATAAAGTTTGAAACTTTAGCATAATATTTTCTCCATGTAGAGTCTTATGGAGAAACTGAATATATCATAATAATAATTATGTTTTCAGAATATTCATTTGAACTATAAGCAATAACCATTGGAAATAAATTTTGAAACTTTTGCATAATATTTTCTCCATATACAGTTTTATGGATAAACTGAACACAAAACTTTATTAATATTTCAATGATTACTGTGAAACTTTCAAATAATGCTGTCTCTATTTCGACAATTCAGTAGTGTTATGGCCACACATGCTATCGGCCTTTTTTCAAAATGCACTTTTTGGGTATTAAATGGCCACACATAAAGTATACTTCAAGTATGAAAGAAGGAAGTATCTCTATTGTACCTTTGTGTTATAAATAACTATGGCAATGATAGATGCTAATCTACATTCACATTTATAAAATACAAAACTGTTTTTGCTTCTCCTGTAAAATTACAAAAATGGCAGATAACATGTATTGCCATAACTCTACTGAATTATTTTCAAATTTTAAAATTTTAATTATTACTGTCAAAGTTTCAATTATGCAGCAGTAAAAATTTCATTGATTATTGTCAAAATCATTTGTCAATAATTTTGACAAACAAAACAATGATTTTGACAACAACAAAAAAATTATGTGACGAGTCGCCATGCCCAAGTTATTTAGGCTCTGAGCATAAAGCTTTAGCAATATTTCAAGGATTAATATCAGATATTTTATCATTTTAATCTCATCAATTCATATACCTATTCATATTATCAATGATTTATGGAAAAGGTTCAATGATTACTGCCAGACTTTCAATTATTACTGTCAATATTTCGAAAAAAATCGGAAAGACCGGTTATACCATACTGGTAGCTATGGACCCCTACTATTTCGACAATTATTGCCAAATGTAAGCATTTAGGGATAATGATTCGAATTTGGATTACAAAACAAAATCTTTTAGAGTCATGAATTTCATCCCTCACTGTATCACCTCACTGCGTATGTACCTGTATAATAAGACCTAATCAGGTCATCACAGAACCTGCAACTGTTCTGTGATTTGTCTTGATTTTGTTTTTTTTTCCGGGGCGTTATTTCGATCTCAGTTTTCATCGTACTGTCCGTTTTCCTCGCGATTTTCACGTCTGCCTCGTTCGTGTATTTTCT
This sequence comes from Othius punctulatus, assembly GCA_951805005.1. Classification (NCBI taxonomy): domain Eukaryota; kingdom Metazoa; phylum Arthropoda; class Insecta; order Coleoptera; family Staphylinidae; genus Othius; species Othius punctulatus. The sequence goes on along the minus strand of OX638139.1, from coordinate 3,712,584 downwards.
TTTGAAATTTATCAATTCGTCGGCGTGTGTTCGTGCGGCTCGACGTGCCGCGGGGCAAAGGCTGCGCCCCGAACACTTAATTAAGTCCCGTTCTTGATCCTATTTGTCAATCTCGTAATCCTGTCAAATATAATTCCCTGTCAGAGGCGAGCGGACGTCAAATTAGTGCGCTGTCAATAGCGGATGAGGCTAGCGTGTGTATGTAAGTCGGTCTGTGTCTGTGTATGGATACATGTTCGATGCCATCTCCGCTAATATCTTGTTATTTGAATGGGCCCAAGGCTTTTTCCACATATCGAAATGCTAATTCAATCAATCTGATATTCGATAAGTGGAGCGTTCTGTTAATTGTTAGCCTCTTTGGGCATCACTGAACCGACAAGTTCCATCAGTTAGGGCAACAATTAAAATATTAGAGCCTCTAGATTATTGCCAGGGATATGTAAATTAAACTTATTATATAATTAGTTCATTTTTCTACGACAGTACGTAAGCTACGTTTTTACGCACAGTTTACAGTGCGTAAAGTGATACTTTTCATCACAAGTGCATAAAAAAATATCCCATGTGTATAGAAACATCAACTGTGCGTAAAATATGCTTTACACACCATCATCATCATCATCGACATTAGCGCCAATCCCAAGTGTGGTAGATAGCTCCCTGGCAACGGTAATTCGCCATAGCAGCATCGCAGATAAACACATAATTACGCGCGAAATATAAATATCTGCGACCGAACACACCCTAATTAATTATTTCTCGACTATATCGTGGCAGATATTTCTTGAAACTCGACTTTAACCCAATTACCAATTCTCTCTCCAGTTTCTCTTTAATCCGTCGACTTACACGAGTGTATTATTGCGTGTGTGTGTGCGTTGATAAAATTATGAAAAGTGGTTCACAAAATGTTAATTAGTTAAACCGCAGCGTGCCCCCAAAGAGCCGCATCAAATCCACTCTGCTGCTAATTGCGTTCCCATTGTGTTCATGTGTAATTTAATACGGCTTACGTCGTCGGATTAAGTCTAATTTTCATTCGAGCCCTTGCGGCGTGAAGCTCTACAAGGATGTATTTACAAATCCGAATTAAATTGGGTTCCAGATGCATTTACATTACGGAAAACAACAGCAGTTATTAACAAAATATCATATGGCCACCACATGACTGTAAAACTGGCTAATTAAACCTGTAAAACTGGCTAATAAAACCTGTAAAACTGGCTAATAAAACACGGAAAACAACAGCAGTTATTAACAAAATATCATGTGGCCACCACATGACTGTAAAACTGGCTAATAAAACCTGTAAAACTGGCTAATAAAACCTGTAAAACTGGCATGACTGTAAAACTGGCTCATGATGATGCCTTGGAGGCCTTTCAAATTTTATGATGGCTCAATTGCCTTTCTATTTTTTGACGATATTCGTCATGTGTTTTGGAATATGAATACGAATTTTGGTAATCTCAGAAAAATATTGTTGTGCCTCAATCAGTTAAGCCTGCCTCACAGGAGGCCTTTCAATATTATCAATATTCAATTATAATATTGAATATTATTATAATCAATATTATTGAAGCAATATTATCGAAGCAATATGATATATGGAAAATATTTTGCTGTCAATATTATTGTTACAATACAGGGTGTCTCTAAATTACCTGGACATGGCTTAACCACAGATTACTGGGATAAAAAGAAGACGATTTAACAAAATTTATCTATATACAAATGCGTTTGGTTTAGCCAGTATTCAGCTTCAAAGTTAATTTTAAAAAAAACAAAATTTGCAAATTAAATCGTCTTCTTTTGATCCCAGTAATCTGTGGTTAAGCCATGTCCACATAATTTAAAGGCACCCTGTATACCCCTGAAGTGGTCAATATATTAACGAAAATCGATATTGAATCAAGAATATTGTCAATCCCTTGAGTCGACTGTCATGATGATTTTCAAGATATCACTTTAGTAAACATTATAATTTTAATGTTAGAATTGGTAGTTATATTAATTTCCAAATTGACAATAACGATGATTTTCATACTTTAGTTTGACAATCACAAAGTCTTTCAATACTAATAGTAATATAGTCATGATGATTTTCGATAAAAATATTGTCAAATTATGACACATCCAAGATAATTAAGTGGTATAATTTTATTATACTAATGTTATCAATTTTATTATAGGCAATCATAAATGTTCCAATGTAAATAATAGTTTTACAAATATAAAATCCAAAAATGTTTTAATCTTTTAATCGATTATCATGATGATTTTCAAGATTTCACATTGACAAACATTATAATTTTAATGTTTGAATTGGTTGTTATAATAATTTCTTAATTAGCAATTCCTATGATTTTAATACTTTAGTTTGACTATCATAAAGACCTTCAATAGTAATAGTAATGTAGTCATAATGATTTTCGATCGAAATATTGTCAAATTGTGACAAATTCCAAATAATTTCCATATTTTAAAGTGGTAACATTCGTGTATACTAATGTAATCAATTTTAATATTGATCATCATAAATGTTCCAATGTAAATAATAATTTTACAAATAAAATTGATAGACAATGATTTTCTATAGTAAATTAACTATGATGATGACTTAAAATATTTATATTGATAGCCTCATTAATTGCCCTTCTAGTTTATAATGATATTCATCATGCAATTTGGAATACGGATTCGAACATTGCTAATCTAAAAAAAAATTGGTTGTGTATTCATCTTTAAATCGAGTGTCATGATGATTTTCACGACTTTACAATGGCAAACAGTATAATTTTAATGTTTGAGTTGGTTGTTATAATTATTTTCTTATTGACAATTACTATGATTTTAATACTTTAGTTTGACCATCATAAAGACTTTCAATAGTAATAGTAATATAGTCATGATGATTTTCGATCGAAATATTGTAAAATTCTGAAAAATTCTAGATAATTTCCATATTTTTAAGTGGTATAATTTTTGTATACTAATGTAATCAATTTTAATATTGATAATCATAAATGTTCCAATGTAAATAATAGTTTTACAAATATTGATAGATATTTTTTTATAAAATTGATAGAGAATAATTTTCAATAGTAAATTGACTATAATGATGACTTAAAATATTAATATTGACAGCCTCATTAATTGCCCTTGTAGCTTTTAATGATATTCATCATTTAATTTGGAATATGAAATCGAATATTAGTAATAAAAAAAAATTGATTGTGTATTAATCTTTAACTCGACTGTTATGATAATTTTCACGATTCGCAATAGCAGTCATTATAATTTTCAACGTTTGAATTGATTGTTATAATAATTTCCAAAGTGACAATTACGATGATTTTCATAGTAGTAGACAATCTTTATTAGGCTTCGAACTATGTGGTCTTTCCGCCTTAGGTTTTACATTTTATATATTGTATACATTGTAAATTCTATATGATGGATGATGATGATGATGATGATGATGGTGAGCTGTGGTGATGTGAATGATGAGAACAGGTATGCCAAAGTCATTCTTTGTATATTTCGTATAATGTGTTTGAAGGGTTTGTTCGTTCGTCTAGTGGCTCGTTCGATGCATAGTTTGTCCATAATTGTCCAGTTTGTTTCATTTTGTTTGGTTTGTTTAATACTGACTGTAACAATGGATTTCAATCTTAAGACTGACCATGACGATGTCTCAAAATATTTATATTGCTAGATTCATTAAATGCCTTTGTGGATGATGGTGATATTAATAATGTGATACCGAATTTTGGAAATAAAAAAAAAAATGTGTGTTTATTTTAAAATCGACGGACATAGGATTTTCAAGATTTCGCATTGGCAGTCATTATAATTTTCAATGTTTTAATTGATTGCTATATTAATTTCCAAATTGATCATTACGATGGTTTTCATATTTTGTCTATGATGACGACTTTCAATGGTAATAGTAATAGTAATTTAGGTCATTCTTTGTTTAGTCTTTTTAGTAATTTCAACAGTAATAGTAATCGATCGAAATATGGTCGATTTGTTACAAATTCATGAAGATTTCCGTATTTAGAAATGACAATCACGATGATTTTCAATCTTAAGATTGATCATGAAGATGAGTTAAAATATTTATATTGGGAGCCCCATCAAATGCCTTTGTGGTTGATGATGATATTCATCATGTGATTTGGAATACGAATACGAATTTTGTTGGTAGTCTAAAAAAAATATTGTTGTCTTTATCTTAAATTCGACTGTAATTGTCATTTTCAAGATTTCACAGAGGCAGTAATAATTAAAATTTTCAATTTTCATGGTTAAAATGATTGTTATACTAATTTCCAAATTGATAATTACGAAGGTTTTCATACTTTGACTATCATGATGACTTTCAGTGGTAATAGTAATGTAGTCATGATGATTTTCCATGAAAATATCATCTTGAAGCTTAATTTTGTATTAGCAGAAGTCCAGTGTAAAAGTTTCAACAGTTTAAAAAAATTTGATATGCTGCGTTTTTTTAACACTGCTAGTGTACAATTGATCATCAATGATTCTGTCGACATTTAAAAAGTTTAAGCATTGATTATCAAAGATGCTATCAACATTTAAAAAGTTTTGACCAGTGTTATTGACCAGGACCAGTGTTATTAACCAAATGTTGACCAGTGTTATTTATCAAAGATGCTATGGACATTTAAAAAGTTTTGACCAGTGTTATTGACCAGGACCAGTGTTTTTAACCAAAAGTTGACCAGTGTTATTTATCAAAGATGCTATGGACATTTAAAAAGTTTTCACCAGTGTTATTGACCAGGACCAGTGTTATTAACCAAAAGTTGACCATTGTTATTTATCAAAGATGCTATCGACATTTAAAAAGTTTCAGAATTGATTATCAAAAATGCTATCGACATTTAAAAAGTTTTAGCATTAATTATCAAAAATGTTATCGACATATAAACATTTTTAGCATTTATTATCAAAGATGTTATAAACATTTAAAAAGTTTTGGCGTGAATGCTATTAGAATGAGCTACAGCAGGATTTTAGAGCCAGTGGAAGAAGCTATTAGAATATGTTTATGCTTCTTCTTCATAGTATACCGTCTTCTAACGAAAATTGGTGGTCCATATGACATTTAAAAAGTTTTGACCAGTGTTATTAACCAAAAGTTGACCAGTGTTATTTATCAAAGATGCTATCGACATTTAAAAAGTTTCAGAATTGATTATCAAAGATACTATCGACATTTAAAAAGTTTTAGCATTGATTATCAAATATACTATCGACATATAAACATTATTAGCATTGATTATCAAAGATGTTATCGACATTTAAAAAGTTCTGGCGTGAATGCTATTAGAATGAGCTACAGCAGGATTGCAGAGCCAGTGCAAGTAGCTATTAGAATATCATTATGCTTCTTCTTCTTCATAGTATACCGTCTCCTTACGAAAGTTGGTGGTCCACATGGATAATTGAACTACCCGTGCTATCAACAATTATTTAGATAAGTGGAAATTGTCAGTCAGAACCAACCAATCCGAATACTCTAAAATAAAAAATTGCCACAAATGGTTAAAGGATACTCCTTATAATTGGTCAAAATTGTGCTAAAAATTGCAGTAGGAAATATAGCAGTATTAATTGGTTTGTTTTGATTAGAAATAGAATTATAGAGCTTGTGATTTAAAATCACAAGCTCGCTCGGTCCTAAAGAAGTATGACTGTATGACTGTCGTATGAAGTATGACTGAATTATCGCCTTCTATGACTGTCTCAGCGTTATGGAACCTGCCAAGAAATGTTGAAGAAGGACTCGGATATGCATCCCTACAAAATACAGGCCAATCATGAATTACTCTTACCAGATTTTAACAGACCCTAGCAGACATACTTCAGGGCAAAATCTCAAGGGCTTATTTTATCTAAATAATTGTTGATCGCACTGTATATAAACTGCAGCTTAAAAAATGTCTGTGGACTCAAACCAGCGACGTTATAATTTTAATACCGAAAATGGGGAGTGGAATATTTGAGAGCAAAGGTTTAAAATATCCGTCGGAAACTAATTGAGCGGTTTACATTTTTACATGTACTGTTTACATTACTGTTTTCATTACAGGTTACATTTAGAATACAATTTGCAATACTATTTTGGCAAAATGGGTGATAATATCGTCAGTAGCCAAATAAGTATTGTTTACAAATCTAAGCATGCCTTGTACGTAATCTTCTTCTTCTTCATGTGCATATCCGATTTCAGATGTCTGCTATGAGCATGACTATCTTCACTTTATTGGTTGCTATTCTAAAGAGCTCGTTCGACATAATCTAATTGTTGTATTATGTAAACTTTTTTTTTTAAATTGAAAAGGAATTAAAAAGGATAATGTGATATTTTTTATACAAATGTAATTTGTATTTATAATGTAGGTAAACTGTATTAGTCCACAAAAACAAAAATGACAAAAGCTCTCAAGTCCTAGAAATTTGAGTTGTCTTGTGCCAACGAATTTCAATTGTGGATTGCAGATTTCAATTGTAAACAACAAGTTTCAATTGAAGCGCATGCAGTTCGATTGGCTGCTAATATAATTGCTGGTCATTTATTATTAACTTTATTAGGAAATACAGGACCAAGAATAACGAATAATTAGATAGTTGAAGGACCTTAGAAATCCGAGTTGTTTAACTTTGCAGAAAAGCAAACCAATTGCAAAAATTTCGAGATCTTCATTTATGAAAAAAACAAATTTATTTTTATATTGCAGAAAACTAGTAAACTTTGAAAATTTTGTTGAAAATGATAATAAGGAAATTTAGATCTTTTGATGCTTCAACTGAATTTTTGCAATGCAATGCATTCATTGGCAAGAGAAATTAAAAATATTATTGAAAATGATTCTAAATTAATTTAGATCTTTTGATCCTTCAACTAAATTTTTGCAAAGTATTCAACTAATGTGCCAACGACTTTCAATTGTGGATTTCAATTGTAAACAACGGGTTTCAATTGAAGTGCATTAGATAGTTGAAGGACCTTAGAAATCCGAGTTGTTCAACTTTTGCAGAAAAGCAAACCAATTGAAAAATTTCGAGATTTTCATTTATGAAAAAACAAATAAATTTTTATATTGGAGAGAGCCAATAAGTTTTTGATTTTTTTTATTGAAAATGATAGTAAGCAAATTTAGATCATTTGATGCTTCAACTGAATTTTTGCAATGCAATGCATTCATTGGCAAGAGAAATGGAATTGAAAATTTTATTCAAAATGATTCTAAACTAATTTAGATCTTTTGATCATTCAACTAAATTTTTGCAAAGTATTCATGGGCAAAGGAAATGAAATTGAAAATTTTATTGAAAATGAGTCTAAGCTAATTTAGATCTTTTGATGATTCAACTGAATTTTTGCAATGCAATGCTTTAATTGGCAAGAGAAATGAAATTGAAAATTTTATTGAAAATGATTCTAAACTAAAATAATCGGTTGGAGCTTGTGAAATATTAATACTTAAAGAAAAATAACAAATTATCCTTTTTTACAACGACAGTACCAATGTCTACTGAAGATGACCATCATCCTTTTTCACAACGACAGTACCAATGTCTACTGAAGATGACCATTATCCTTTTTCCCAACAACAGTACAAATGTCTACTGAAGATGACCACGTAGTGGTTGAAATGTACATTTAGAGAAATATATGTCGTTGTGAAAAAGGATAATATGTTATCTTTCTTCAAGTTTCTAAACTAATTTAGACCTTTTGACCCCTCAATTAAATTTTTGCAATGTATTTTTGGGCAAAGGAAATGAAATTGAAAATTTTATTGATAATGATTCTAAGCTAATTTAGATCTGTTGATGCTTCAACTGAATTTTTGCAATGCAATGCATTCATTGGCAAGATAAATGAATTTGAAAATTTTATTGAAAATGATTCTAAACTAAAATAATCGGTTGGAGCTTGTGAAATATTAATACTTAAAGAAAAATAACAAATTATCCTTTTTCACAGCGACACTACAAATGTCTACTGAAGATGACCATTATCCTTTTTCCCAACGACAGTACAAATGTCTACTGAATATGACCATTATCCTTTTTCACAACGACAGTACAAATGTCTACTGAAGATGACCACGTAGTCGTTGAAATGTACATTTAGAGAAATAAATGTCGTTGTGAAAAAGGATAATTTGTTATCTTTCTTCAAGTTTCTAAACTAATTTAGACCTTTTGATCCTTCAACTAAATTTTTGCAATGTATTCATGGGCAAGGGAAATGAAATGGAAAATTTTATTGACAATGATTCTAAGCTAATTTAGATCTTTTGATCCTTCAACTAAATTTTTGCAATGTATTCATGGGCAAGGGAAATGAAATTGAAAATTTTATTGGAAATGATTCTAAGCTAATTTAGATCTTTTGATGCTTCAACTGAATTTTTGCAATGCAATGCATTCATTGGCAAGAGAAATGGGATTGAAAATTTTATTGACAATGATTCTAAACTAAAATAATCGGTTGGAGCTTGTGAAATATTAATACTTAAAGAAAAATAACAAGTTATCCTTTTTCACAACGACAGCACAAATGTCTACTGAAGATGACCATTATCCTTTTTCACAACGACAGTACAAATGTCTACTGAAGATGACCAGTATCCTTTTTCACAACGACAATACAAATGTCTACTGAAGATGACCACGTAGTGGTTGAAATGTACATTTAGAGAAATAAATGTCGTTGTGAAAAAGGATAATTTGTGATCTTTCTTCAAGTTTATAAACTAATTTAGACCTTTTGATCTTTGAACTAAATTTTTGCAATGTATTCGTGGGCAAAGGAAATGAAATTGAAAATTTTATTGGAAATGATTCTAAAGTAATTTAGATCTTTTGATGCTTCAACTGAATTTTTGCAATGCAATGCATTCATTGGCAAGGGAAATGAAATTGAAAATTGTATTGAAAATGATTTTAAACTAAAATAATCGGTTGGAGCTTGTCAAATATTAATACTTAAAGAAAAATAACAAATTATCCTTTTTCAGAACGACACTACAAATGTCTACTGAAGATGACCATTATCCTTTTTCAAAACGACAGTACAAATCTCTACTGAAGATGACCATTATCCTTTTTCACAACGACAGTACAAATGTCTACTGAAGATGACCACGTAGTGGTTGAAATGTACATTTAGAGAAATATATGTCGTTGTGAAAAAGGATAATTTGTTATCTTTCTTTAAGTTTCTAAACTAATTTAGACCGTTTGACTCCTCAATTAAATTTTTGCAATGTATTTTTGGGCAAAGGAAATGAAATTGAAAATTTTATTGACAATGATTCTAAGCTAATTTAGATCTTTTGATGCTTCAACTGTATTTTTGCAATGCAATGCATTCATTGGCAAGAGAAATGGGATTGAAAATTTTATTGACAATGATTCTAAACTAAAATAATCCGTTGGAGCTTGTCAAATATTAATACTTAAAGAAAAATAACAAATTATCCTTTTTCAGAACGACAGTACAAATGTCTACTGTAGATGACCATCATCCTTTTTAACAACGACAGTACAAATGTCTACTGTAGATGACCATCATCCTTTTTAACAACGACAGTACAAATGTCTACTGAAGATGACCATTATCCTTTTTCACAACGACAGTACAAATGTCTACTGAAGATGACCACGTAGTCGTTGAAATGTACATTTCGAGAAATAAATGTCGTTGTGAAAAAGGATAATTTGTTATCTTTCTTCAAATTTCTAAACTAATTTAGACCTTTTGATCCTTCAACTAAATTTTTGCAATGTATTCATGGGCAAGGGAAATGAAATTGAAAATTTTATTGAAAATGATTCTAAGCTAATTTAGATCTTTTGATGCTTCAACTGAATTTTTGCAATGCAATGCATTCATTGGCAAGATAAATGAATTTGAAAATTTTATTGAAAATGATTCTAAACTAAAATAATCGGTTGGAGCTTGTGAAATATTAATACTTAAAGAAAAATAACAAATTATCCTTTTTCAGAACGACAGTACAAATGTCTACTGAAGATGACCATTATCCTTTTTCACAAAGACAGTACAAATGTCTACTGAAGATGACCACGTAGTGGTTGAAATGTACATTTAGAGAAATATATGTCGTTGCGAAAAAGGATAATTTGTTATCTTTCTTCAAGTTTCTAAACTAATTCAGACCATTTGATCCTTCAACTAAATTTTTGCAATGTATTCATGGGCAAAGGAAATGAAATTGAAAATTTTATTGATAATGATTCTAAGCTAATTTAGATCTTTTGATCCTTCAACTAAATTTTTGCAATGTATTCATGGGCAAGGGAAATGAAATTGAAAATTTATTGAAAATGATTCTAAGCTAATTTAGATCTTTCAATGCATTAACTGAATTTTTGCAATGCAATGCTTTAATTGGCAAGAGAAATGAAATTGAAAATTTTATTGAAAATGATTCTAAACTAAAATAATCGGTTGGAGCTTGTGAAATATTAATACTTAAAGAAAAATAACAAATTCTCCTTTTTCACAACGACAGTACAAATGTCGACTGAAGATGACCATTATCTTTTTTCACAACGACAGCACAAATGTCTACTGAAGATGGCCATTATCCTTTTTCACAACGACAGTACAAATGTCTACTGAAGATGACCACGTAGTGGTTGAAATGTACATTTAGAGAAATATATGTCGTTGTGAAAAAGGATAATATGTTATCTTTCTTCAAGTTTCTAAACTAATTTAGACCTTTTGATCCTTCAACTAAATTTTTGCAATGTATTCATGGGCAAGGGAAATGAAATGGAAAATTTTATTGACAATGATTCTAAGCTAATTTAGATCTTTTGCTATGTATTCATTGGTAAGAGAAATGGAAATGAAATATGAGTGTTTGGAGCCTTCAGTTATGGTGGAGTACAACAAGTGTTTGGACTAATTGGCATATTTGTGGGGGAAATGGTTATTGGTGGTGTTATTGGTGTTCTACTTGTAGGTGCGTTTGGTAACGTTGTCCAGCAACTGCCCACCGATTTCCTGGGCACCAGCTGTTGCCTATTGTTAAAAGCATGGGTTTTTGCAGATGTGCATTGCTTGGTAGTTTGGTAGTATTTTTTTCATTCGTGCATTATTTTTTTGTTTTTTTGGACGTACCCGCGCTTTCGCCGTTCCCGGGCGTGATGGCCCTCTCCCTGTCCGCGTCCTCCTTCCTCACCAGGCCGAGTATGTTGTCGATGGTGTGCCTGGGGCCCGAGTTCGGGCTGGCCACCATCCGCAGCGGTTTCACCTCCAGACCGAAGCCACCAAGCATACTGGACGTGTCCTCACAACGTTCCGACTCCATGGCGCGGTTTCGACTGACTGGCCGCGTCGGTGGCGCCGGGCGCTCCCGCGGGGGCCCAGGGGCGGTTTTGTTCGAAGGTGGAGCGTGCCGGCGCAAGGGGGCCAATTGCGTCGTGGCGCCCCGGCACCATCATGGAGTCCCCGCCGGCGCCCTCCCCACGTTGAACAGAGACCGGTTCCTATGGCGTTCCCCATGGATTGGAGCGAGAGGCGATGAGCGTGGGTCGACGAGGAAGGCGAGACGACGGCGCGCGCCGTGGTCCTCTTCGGGATGCTGTGGGCCCCCCCACCATCTTCGGCGCGGAGTTCTGCACGGTAGTCCGCTGGAAAAACGTTTATGAACGTGTCGGTAATTGGGGTTACGTTTGGATGTTTAGTAGATTACCTATTGGTGTAGGGAGACGGGGGGAAACGGAATAATTGGATTGGATGCTGCTTGCCTATTCCGCACACCCGAGCATCATAGCCCCTGATGAGGCCACAGCCTCACAAAGGCCACGGATGCCCTCAGCCGACCGCTTATTATTAAATAATTCCAACACCTACAAGTCAATCCACTTTGGATTAGCTCTAAGTGGCTAAAGCCCCAATGCTTCCTCCCGATTACTCCTCACCAGATATACAAATCTACACTTGACTCCTATGCAATATTCCAACCAAAATCCCTACCAAAATCCCTTTCTACAAAATCACATATAACAACATTTCTTTCACCTAGATAGTTAACGAGGTTCGTTAATTTTGAATCTTCGAAATTATGTGGTTTCTTCATTGCAATGAACTGCCATGTAATATTGCAACCAAAATCGTTTCTACTAAATTATATAGAGCAACATTTCTAGATAGTTAACCATCTTCGTTAATCTTGAATCTTCGAAATCATGTTGTTTCTTCATTGCAATCAACACTCATGTAATATTGCAACCAAAATCGTTACCAAACTCCGTTTCTACTAAATTATATAGAGCAACAGTTCTACATAGTTAACCATCTTCGCTAATCTTGAATCTTCGAAATTATGTTGTTTCTTCATTGCAATTAACTCCCATGTAATATTGCAACCAAAAACCTTACCAAAATTTGTTTCTACTAAATTATATAGAGCAACATTTCTTGATAGTTAACCATCTTCGTTAATCTTGAATCTTCGAAATTTTGTGTTGTTTCTTCATTGCAATGAAATAAGACATAATTTTGAAGATTCAAGATCAAATTGCTGATGTGTGCCAAGGTCAACATACATATGTACTATATATATAAAAATATTAGCACAAAACTATCAATTAAATGTCGAAACATAAAAATACAAAAATAAAAGCCCGGCGCCTGCACCATAAATTTCATTTATTTTAAACTTTTATAACCGTTTAGTACCATTAAAATGAATTTATTTTGGCAAAGAAATGAATGGATCTTACAATTTCTAAGTATAAAATATATTTATATATTTTTGATTTGCCTAATTACAAAAAAAAAATCGAAATAAAGGTTACTTAATTACAAATACACTTAAATAACTTATTATATTTTTCAGTTCTTTTTGACATATTTTTACATATTACATGTACGATCTTGAAAGAGATCGTTTGGTGCTGGATTCTGTTTTTTTTCCTTCAATATCATATCAACTTGTTTAGAAGAGTTTTCATATAGAAGATTATTATTTGAATGTTGGTAAAGGAAAATTATTATAACTATAGTGTATAGGTAATTATATTTATTCTGCAAGTAGCTGTTTAAAAACAGAATTTTAGTGAATTTAGATCATAAATATAACTACTTCAGCAACACAGAATATGTTAAACTTTTTATTGAAACGTTTTATCAACATTTGTAGTAGTTTCACTTCAACTTATTATGTTTCCAAAAGTTTTCAAAACGATCTTGAAAGAGATCGTTTGGTGCTTGATTCTGTTTTTTTTCCTTCAATATCTTATCAACTTGTTTAGAAGAGTTTTCATATAGAAGATTATTATTTGAATGTTGTTAAAGGAAAATTATTATAACTATAGTGTATAGGTAATTATATCTATTATACAAGGAGTTGTTCAAAAACGTAATTTTAGTGAATTTAGATCATAAATATAACCACTTTAGCAACACAGAATATGTTAAACTTTTTATTGAAAGGTTTTATCAACATTTGTAGTAGTTTCACTTCAACTTATCATGTTTCCAAAACGTTTTCAAAACGATCTCGAAAAAGATCGTTTGGTGCTGGATTCTGTTTTTTTCCTTCAATATCTTATCAACTTGTTTAGAAGAGTTTTCATATAGAAGATTATTATTTAAATGTAGGTAAAGGAAAATTATTATAACTATAGTGTATAGGTAGTTATATCTATTCTACAAGTAGTTGTTTAAAAACGGAATTTTAGTGAATTTAGATCATAAATATAACTACTTTAGCAACACAGAATATGTGAAACTTTTTATTGAACCGTTTTATCAATATTTGTAGTAGTTTCACTTCAACTTATTATGTTTCCAAAACGTTTTCAAAACGATCTCGAAATAGATCGTTTGGTGCTGGATTCTGTTTTTTTTCCTTCAATATCTTATCAACTTGTTTAGAAGAGTTTTCATCTAGAAGATTATTATTTAAATGTAGGTAAAGGAAAATTATTATAACTATAGTGTATAGGTAATTATATCTATTCTGAAAGTAGCTGTTTAAAAACGGAATTTTAGTGAATTTATATCATAAATATAACTACTTTAGCAACACAGAATATGTTAAACTTTTTATTGAAACGTTTTATCAACATTTGAAGTAGTTTCACTTCAACTTATGTTTCCAAAACGTTTTCAAATAGACTCTAAAAACTTAATAAAAAATAATTAATTATACTCTTACTGGGTTTTAGGGTTTTTTAAAATGGAAATTTTTGAATAAATATAAGTATAAATAATTCATGTTTATAATTTATATTTAAACATTTTTATATCAAGCTTAGCGCTAATTTATATTTAACATAATTATTGTATTCTTTGTAGACATTTCACGCCTCTGATGATGGTTTGCTAAACAAACTGAAACTAGACAGGTGAAATAAAAATAAACAAATAATAAAATAAAATAAAAATAACTCTACCAGTAACTACCGAATAATTCCTTAAATAAATAATATGGATACATTAAGCTGTTTTTTACCTTTCAGTGTATTTATATACAAAGTCCAATAAAATATGATTACGTTTATAAAAGAATGGGTTGACGTGCAGTTATGCTGAAAAAAAAAACGAAAAAAGTTGCAAATAGATGAAAATTAATTGCCAAAAACTGAAAAGGCATACTAAATCTTCATTTACTGATAAAAAGATTACCCCAGTTAAATGTCTCTAGTTCAATCCCGAGTTTAATCTCTGGCAATTTTATATAATTGTCAATGAACATTTTGTCATTTCCAGCAAAATTTTCAATTGTCATTAAAACTTCAAATGATGAAAAACGATGAAAAGCTTCTTGTTTTTCTATATTGTGGGATCTATTGTATGCAGTATTGTACAATCTATTAGTATCACGGTTAAAACCCGACTTCTAACTGATTACAATAATAATAATTCAGCATTGACTGATTGCAAAAAAATCAGTAGTTATGAAAATGTTATATAAAACTTTTGCAGAATGTCTGAATTGTCAATGAACATTCGGTCATTTCCAGCAAAATTTTGCAATTGTCATTAAAACTTCAAATAAAAGATGAAAAGCTTCTTGTTTTTCGATATTGTACTATCTATTGTATGCAGTATTGTACAATCTATTAGTATCATGGTTAAAACCCGACTTCTGACTGATTACAATAATAATAATTCAGCATTGACTGATTGCAAAAAAAAAATCAGTAGTAATGAAAATGTTATATAAAACTTTTGCAGAATGTCTGAATTGTCAATGAACACATTCGGTCATATCCAGCAAAATTTTGCAATTGTCATTAAAACTTCAAATAAGCGATGAAAAGCTTATTGTTTTTCGATATTGTACAATCTATTGTATGAAGAATTGTACAATCTAATAGTATCACGGTTAAAACCTGACTCCTGACTGATTGGAAAAAGAATAATTCAGTATTGACTGATTGCAAAAAACAATCAATAGTTATGAAAGTGTTATATAAAACTTTTGCAGAATGTCTGAATAGACATGTGTGTGATTGTGTGTGTGTGATAGACATGGTGTGATTTAAATCAACTGTTTTTTTAAATTATTCATTGATTTAAATCAAAATTGCTTTTTTAAATTATCTATCTTTTTCTATTATCTAAATTATGTTTTATATTTCTTGCAATATTTGAAATTATTATGTTGTATGTATATATATACAATCTACTTTCACATTTGCAATTATCTATAAGAATCTGTATTATGACATTTATATATACTTGTAACCTGACGTACATAAGTACAATATTTTGTATAATAATGTTAATAATAAACACTTCATCTATTCATAATTTTTGTACTATTTGGCATTCCCATAGATGAACAATTAGAAATATAATGTAACTATAGAGTTAGCTTGCTTTAAAGTAGATAATTGTAAGTAAGAAAAATATTTTCTTTTTTTCCATTATTTGGTCCATCGCATGGTACAGATATACAGAAATTCGTTTCAATTATCAATTCTTGTTCAAATTCAAGAATTTATTTAAAAAAAATCATATTTAAATCGTGATGTAAAGCAATTGATTTAAACCACACGAAAACTGACAAAAATTGATCAGAAATATAAAAAAATCAAACAAATCATGATTAATTGAAATTTGTTTTAAATCATTGATTTATTTTTAAATCATTATTAATTCCAACCCTCATCTCTAGTCAAATAACTAGTTTTTTAATATCTTATTTAAAAGTCAGAAAAGTTGCAGTATCGGACAAAATATTGGTCTTTGGCACTAAAATACTCAGAGTTTGTTAGACATTGTGATTCATATAGATTGTAGCGATTGGTAGTCAGCTTTTTTTATTGATTTTGTTTTAATAACATAGCACCAAATATTCAACTGTTTTGTTTTATAAACATGGCATACTTGAAAAAGATAATCATGTTGAATAAAAGATAAAAGATAGAAAAAAAAATTATTGGAGGTAAAATTTGAAATAGATAATATTTATTGGTAAGTTCCAAAGGGAATAGGCACCTCTGGTTTGTTTCTAATTTTTTAACTCTTTTTAAAGGCAACTCTTTGTAGCTATATTTTCGACACTTCTTTAATAACCTCTAATTTGCAGTTTGATTTTCAGGTTTTTTTTTGTTTTTTTTTTGTTTTAATACCAAGGCACCAAATATTCAACTGTTTTGTTTTATAAACATGGCATACTTGAAAAACAAATTGCGATGAATAAACGATAATAGATTGAAAAAAAGATAGACAGAATTAGAAATAGAAAATATTTATTGGCAGAAGTTACAAAGGGAATTGGCACTTCTGATTTGTTCCCAATTTATAAACTCTTTTTAATGGCACTTCTTTGTAGCTATATTTTCGACACATCTTTAATAAACTCTGATGTAAAGTTAGACTTTAAATTGTTTTTTTTAATAATACGGCACCAAATGTTCAAGTTTTTTGGCATGGCTTTCTTGAAAATGAAAATCATGTTGAATAAAAGATAGAAGATAGAAAAAATATATATTATAGATTGAATTAGAATTTGAAAATATTTATTGGCAGAAGTTAAAAAGGGAATTGGCACTGATTTGTTCCCTATTTTTCAACTCTATTTAAAGGCACATCGTTGTAGCCTATTGTAGATTTTCAATTGTTTCTTTTTTTAGTAACATGGCACCTTTGATTTGTAGACACGTTAGAATTGTTTTATATTAAATAACACTTTGTAGCTACATTTTAGATACTTCTTTATTAACCTCTAATTTGCAGTTAGATTCTCAATCGTTTTTTGTTTTTAATAACATGGCACTCTTGATTTGTAGCCACGTTTTCAACTGTTTAATATTAAACAGCACTGCATCTTTGATGTCGCTCAACTTCTCAAAATTAGAATAGAATAGAATAGAACTTCTCAAAATTAATTGCCAAAAACTGTTAAATTAGTTGTCGCAGTTTCGCAAATAACTCAATTTCTCGATAGGTTTGAGATATCATCTTAGTTGGTGTTACTGCTGCATGTATCCACCTTCCCAGAGATACTAAAGCACAGATTGGTACTACTGCTGTGCATATTCACCATGGATTGCCCATTGTTTACATATCTTATTGTACGTCAGGTTAGGTTAGGTTAGATTAGATACAGATACAGCTATCCTGCAATAAGATGTGTATTCATAGAAGTTTTTATAGTACTTTGATTTCAAGAGCAAATCTGCAAAATTTAAATTTATTTTGCCATAATTGCAAGGCAAAATAAATGTAAATTTTGCAGTCATCATTGAAAATTTGACAGCATAATTGAAATATAACAGTAACAGTTGACATTTATAGAATTAATTGAACATTGACAGTAGTAATTGATAATTTGAGAGAAATCATTGACATTTTGACATGGACGTGGAAATATCAAAACTAATCTTTGAAAGTATGGCAAAATTAATGATAATTTTGCAGTAATCATTAAAAATTTAACAACATATTGGAAATTTGACAGCAACAGTTGAAATTTTAGTGGAAATAATTAAAATTTGATAGTAATAATTGATAATTCGGCAGTGATAGTTGAAATTACGACAGTAGTATTGAAGTTTGATAATAGTCATTGAGATTTTGAGAAAAATAATTGAAATTTTAAGAGCAATAGTTTCAATTATAGTGGAATAATTGGAATTTATCAGTAATAATTGTTTATTTTACAGTATAATTGAAATTTGATGGTAATAATTGATAATTTGACAGAATTACAAGAACACAATTGAAATTTTGATAGAAATAATGGAACGTTCAAGAGTAATCTTTGTCATTATGGCAAAATAAATATATTTTTTTCTGTAATCATTGAAAGTTTGACAATCAATTGAAATGTAATAGTAACACTTAAAACTGCGGTGGAAACAACTGATATTTGACAGTAATAAAGATAATTTGATAAAATCATTGAACTTTGTCAGTAATAATTGATAATTTGATAGTAATCATACATATTTTGGTAGAATAATGGAAATCTCATAGTAATCTAAGCAAGTATGGCAAAACAATTATAAGTTTTGCAGTAATCATTGAAAATTTGACAACGTAATTGAAATTTGACAACGTTATTGAAATTTGACATTACCCTCCATAAAATATCTTCAAGAAACCTAAACCCCATCAACGTGAATATTGGCTCGACCCTTTCACTTTTGATTTACTATTTCATAGCACAGTCTGTGGCTTCGCATCCAAGCGATATAGGCTAAACTATGGTTTTCTAAAACTTGCATAAGACACGAACCCACATCCAGATATTTGGATTATTTTTTAAATTAACTTGTGACACGATGAATCAATCTGACTGTGAGTAGGTAATAAATTGTTTCACAAAATTGTACTAGATTATTTTTCACAATATCTAATTTGATTTTTTCCCTAACCAATATTTTTTCGTTATTTTAATAATTTTTGTGACTTCATATTATTTTTAAACTTATCTTAAAACAAGTCATTAGTATTTTTTTCTCGATAAAAATTTCGTTTGGTTTTTCTGTTCATGTTTTTGTATTGTATTGTAATAAGAATGTTTTTCAGGTTAATCAATTTTGTTTTATTCCAATATTTTAAATCCAAGCCTTTTTTCTTAATTTTGTTTTAACTGACGTTGTTTTGAATGGTAACTAGATGTATTTTGCACATTGATATAATAATTTAATAGTTTTACTTTAACGCACTTTTTCTCAATTTTTTTCAAATGTTATATATTGAAAATGTCATGTTGTTGAAAATATTAAAAAGTACTATCAAAATCAATAATAAAAAATATAGGTTGTCATTAAAAAAAAAATGGCTCTGACATTATAACTTCAAAACGGAGAGGGATGGAAAATGAAAATGGTCTCAAAATATTTTTTTGAAAAAAAAACATTTTGATCTGTAAAAGCGTTATTCGAAAATTTATTCAGGGGAAAAAATAAAGGCAGGTCTTAATACTTTATGCGCTCTGAGTAAAGTACTATTATATCGTACGAATATTGTGTTACTATAAATTGTAGGAATATAGTAGCACAGCTATTTACAGTAGCACTGTATAGTATGTATAATTGTATATAGCACTACTACATTGTAGAAATATATTATCACTATAATAAGGAGAAAAAATAAAGCCAGGTTTTAATACTTTATGCGTTCTCTGTATAAATAAAACACGATTGGTGTGAGTTTCACAAAATATTTAATGTTGTACTGCAACAATTATTTCGTCACCCAGTGGCTTCATCAGGCAGATGAAAACTTGTGTTTTATTTATAGAATAATTTCCCAATGTTACTTATGCTATGTCTGGTAGTCAACTTATATAAATAACGTCGGTGTACATTTTTGGTGCAATGTAGTTTTTTGAAGTTGAGAGTTACAGTTCGAAACTAAAATTACGAAATTATTTTATAGATGCACCATCGCAATTATTTCTGTTTGTTGATTTATCATGTTTTAAAGGTATTGGCGATATATACAATATTGGTCGTTAGATCATAAAAATCAAATCAGTGTTTAATGCCCCCATATTTATGGACTAGTTAGTTCCCTTTTAATTCACAATGCTCAATCTCGTTGCTTTATAACGAGCGCCTGGAAAAACCAATTCCACTCGTTTTCTGCAGCCCACCCCGAATCGCCCCTGTTCAATATTTATAATCCACTTGTGCTCGTTTAATGCAAACATAACGAATCGCCGGTTAAACGGCGATGCTGTGATAAGCCGCCCCTCGCCTCCGGGGGTGGGTAGATGCGGGGGCGGATAAATGCGTCTGTGATTAGACGGGCGAAAAAACGCAATCACCTCCATGCATTGGGAGAAGACCTCCACGTTGAGCTGCTAGCCATTGTTGAAGAGCAAATGCAATAAAGCGCGTTTTTCGCACAGCAGCCCATCTGGCGCTCTCTCTATCTATCTATCTTCGCGCGCTTAATCGCATTACGTACTCCATTTTTGAAGCGCCCCGCGTCGAGCGTGCAATTCAATTTAAAAGTCATTTGTACCATGCACGAATATTGTTAGCATCGTTAATAATAATAATAATTTCATTTAGCACTCAGAACATGACGGGGAGATTGTTACGGAACGGCGTGCGTTAAAAATGAATATTATAAGAGGTCGTTTGGCAGGCGCATTTTCCAATTTTCCCGGGCGCCTCGACACCCAACCCCCCACAACCCTCCCTTGCTCTTTCCGCTCTCCATGGAAAAACTAATCGCGAAAGTAATTACTCGCGCATTATCTCGTCACGCCTCGGACTTTCCCGGGGCCCGTTTCCTTCGCCCCCCGCCCCCAAGTTGACGCTGATTTTTTTTCACGGCCCTCCTCGCGTAATTAATGGGACTGTAATTTTTCCCAACCCCCACGCCACCCCCAGAGCTTTTTTGATTTCGCGATACGGCGCGATTTTATTACCCCGTTGACGTCGTTAATTGCCTCAATTAATCAAAACGGAAATTTAATATGCGCGATGCGAAAGCTGCAGACGTTTTCTTCATTTCACCTTTATTTCCTGTATTTACTTATATGACGTGAATAAACACATAAGTCTCAGTAACACAATAATATATTTCTTAGTATTTGTATTTGTATTTGTACTTGTATTTGTATTTGTATTTGTATTTGTATTTGTATTTCTATTTATATTTTTATTTCTATTTCTATTACTATTTCTATTTCCTTATTTCTATTTCTATTTCTATTTCTAATTACGTTTTTGTATTTGTATTTGTATTTGTATTTGTATTTGAATTTGTATTTCTATTTGTATTTGTATTTGTATTTGTATTTGTATTTGTGTTTTTGTTTCTATTTCTATTACTATTTCTATTTCTTTATTTCTATTTCTATTTCTAATTTCGTTTTTGTATTTATATTTGTATTTGTATTTGAATTTGTATTTCTATTTCTATTTCTATTTGTATTTGTATTTGTTTATTTTTATTTCTATTTCTATTTCTATTTCTATTTCTATTTCTAATTACGTTGGTTTTATTGATTGCAGTACGCTTAAGTACTGATAGTTTCTAATACTGTGGGTATCTGCTAAATGCAATTTTGAACGCTGGAAATCGAATGATCTTGTTGATTTGCCTCATCAAAAGTACGGACCTGCGCTAATCTTCTGTAATCGCATGTGAAGTGATTTTACGTTCCATGCAGAGCGGCGTCACCAATTGATGCACTTAAACACGCTCATGTTGGCCCAGTAATGAGTTCCACACGGTCCATCGAGTCATCGGGGAAAATCCCATTGATTTTCACCACCACGCAGCACGACGCACTTACCATGCCCATGCAAATGCAATTAGTTTTCGTCGGTATATTCTTTTAATCATAATAACTTTCAAAATTTGATTTAACATTTGATATGATTATATAATTTGACCTGTGTAAGACATGCTACTGTCAGAGACATCAATAAATTACAACAATTATTAAAATGTATTAACAACATGTTACTGCTATCATGTCGATAATTTTCAAGAAAAGTGGCATAAATCAACAAACCAAAAATTGTGATAATTTATTTTTGGACATCGTCTAATAATACGAAACAAATGAAACATTATGAAACAAGTGATTTTCTCAGAGTTCTGTTTTCTATCAATTGATTTTTATGAAAAAAATGTGTGAATTTGTTTTTGGACATTGTCTAACAATATGAAACAAATGAAACAATATGAAACAAGTGATCTTTTCGAGTACTATTTTATATCAATTGATTTATATAACAATATGTGTGAATTTGTTTTTGGACATCGTCTAACAATATGAAACAAATGAAACAATACGAAACAAGTGATTTTCTCAGAGTTCTGTTTTCTATCAATTGATTTTTATGAAAAAAATGTGTGAATTTGTTTTTGGACATTGTCTAACAATATGAAACAAATGAAACAATATGAAACAAGTGATTTTTTCGAGTACTATTTTATATCAATTGATTTATATAACAATATGTGTGAATTTGTTTTTGGACATCGTCTAACAATATGAAACAAATGAAACAATATGAAACAAGTGATTTTCTCATAGTTCTGTTTTCTATCAATTGATTTTTATGAAAAAAATGTGTGAATTTGTTTTTGGACATTGTCTAACAATATGAAACAAGTGATTTTTTCGAGTTCTATTTTATATTAATTGATTTATATAACAATATGTGTGAATTTGTTTTTGGACATCGTCTAACAATATGAAACAAATGAAACAATATGAAACAAGTGATTTTCTCATAGTTCTATTTTCTATCAATTGATTTTTATGAAAAAAATGTGTGAATTTGTTTTTGGACATTGTCTAACAATATGAAACAAATGAAACAATATGAAACAAGTGATTTTTTCGAGTACTATTTTATTTCAATCGATTTATATTACAATATGTGTGAATTTGTTTTTGGACATCGTCTAACAATATGAAACAAATGAAACAATATGAAACAAGTGATTTTCTCAGAGTTCTGTTTTCTATCAATTGATTTTTATGAAAAAAATGTGTGAATTTGTTTTTGGACATTGTCTAACAATATGAAACAAATGAAACAATATGAAACAAGTGATTTTTTCGAGTACTATTTTATATCAATTGATTTATATAACAATATGTGTGAATTTGTTTTTGGACATCGTCTAACAATATGAAACAAATGAAACAATATGAAACAAGTGATTTTTTCGAGTACTATTTTATATCAATTGATTTATATAACAATATGTGTAAATTTGTTTTTGGACATCGTCTAACAATATGAAACAAATGAAACAATATGAAACAAGTGATTTTTTCGAGTACTATTTTATATCAATTGATTTATATAACAATATGTGTGAATTTGTTTTTGGACATCGTCTAACAATATGAAACAAATGAAACAATATGAAACAAGTGATTTTTTCGAGTACTATTTTATATCAATTGATTTATATAACAATATGTGTGAATTTGTTTTTGGACATCGTCTAACAATATGAAACAAATGAAACAATATGAAACAAGTGATTTTCTCAGAGTTCTGTTTTCTATCAATTGATTTTTATGAAAAAAAATGTGTGAATTTGTTTTTGGACATTGTCTAACAATATGAAACAAATGAAACAATATGAAACAAGTGATTTTTTCGAGTACTATTTTATATCAATTGATTTATATAACAATATGTGTGAATTTGTTTTTGGACATTGTCTAACAATATGAAACAAGTGAAACAATATGAAACAAGTGATTTTTTCGAGTTCCATTTTATATTAATTGATTTATATGATAAAATGTGTGAATTTTTTTTGGAGTTGGACATCGTCTAACAATATGAAACAAATGAAACAATATGAAACAAGTGATTTTTTCGAGTTCTATTTGATATTAATTGATTTATATGATAAAATGTGTGAATTTGTTTCTGGAGTTTGGACATAGTCTAACAATATGAAACAAATGAAACAATACGAAACAAGTGATTATCTCAGAGTTCTGTTTTGTATCAAATGATTTAAATGAAAAAAAATGTGTGAATTTGTTTTTGGACATTGTCTAACAATATGAAACAAATGAAACAATATGAAACAAGTGATTTTTTCGAGTACAATTTTATATCAATTGATTTATATAACAATATGTGTGAATTTGTTTTTGGACATCGTCTAACAATATGAAACAAATGAAACAATACGAAACAAGTGATTTTCTCAGAGTTCTGTTTTCTATCAATTGATTTTTATGAAAAAAATGTGTGAATTTGTTTTTGGACATTGTCTAACAATATGAAACAAATGAAACAATATGAAACAAGTGATCTTTTCGAGTACTATTTTATATCAATTGATTTATATAACAATATGTGTGAATTT
The DNA here is from genome assembly GCA_951805005.1 of Othius punctulatus. Classification (NCBI taxonomy): domain Eukaryota; kingdom Metazoa; phylum Arthropoda; class Insecta; order Coleoptera; family Staphylinidae; genus Othius; species Othius punctulatus. The sequence goes on along the minus strand of OX638139.1, from coordinate 3,688,211 downwards.
GTTTTTGGACATCGTCTAACAATATGAAACAAATGAAACAATACGAAACAAGTGATTATCTCAGAGTTCTGTTTGGTATCAATTGATTTTTATGAAAAAAATGTGTGAATTTGTTTTTGGACATTGTCTAACAATATGAAACAAATGAAACAATATGAAACAAGTGATTTTTTCGAGTACTATTTTATATCAATTGATTTATATAACAATATGTGCGAATTTGTTTTTGGACATCGTCTAACAATATGAAACAAATGAAACAATATGAAACAAGTGATTTTCTCAGAGTTCTGTTTTCTATCAATTGATTTTTATGAAAAAAATGTGTGAATTTGTTTTTGGACATTGTCTAACAATATGAAACAAATGAAACAATATGAAACAAGTGATTTTTTCGAGTACTATTTTATATCAATTGATTTATATAACAATATGTGCGAATTTGTTTTTGGACATCGTCTAACAATATGAAACAAATGAAACAATATGAAACAAGTGATTTTCTCAGAGTTCTGTTTTCTATCAATTGATTTTTATGAAAAAAATGTGTGAATTTGTTTTTGGACATTGTCTAACAATATGAAACAAATGCAACAATATGAAACAAGTGATTTTTTCGAGTACTATTTTATATCAATTGATTTATATAACAATATGTGCGAATTTGTTTTTGGACATCGTCTAACAATATGAAACAAATGAAACAATATGAAACAAGTGATTTTCTCAGAGTTCTGTTTTCTATCAATTGATTTTTATGAAAAAAATGTGTGAATTTGTTTTTGGACATTGTCTAACAATATGAAACAAATGCAACAATATGAAACAAGTGATTTTTTCGAGTTCTATTTTATATTAATTGATTTATATGATAAAATGTGTGAATTTGTTTTTGGAGTTTGGACATCGTCTAACAATATGAAACAAATGAAACAATACGAAACAAGTGATTATCTCAGAGTTCTGTTTTGTACCAATTGATTTATATGAAAAAAAGTGCGTGAATTTGTTTTTGGACATTGTCTAAAAATATGAAACAAATGAAACAATATGAAACAAGTGATTTTTTCGAGTACTATTTTATATCAATTGATTTTTATAACAATATGTGTGAATTTGTTTTTGGACATCGTCTAAAAATATGAAACAAATGAAACAATATGAAACAAGTGATTTTTTCGAGTTCTATTTTATATTAATTGATTTATATGATAAAATGTATGAATTTGTGTTTGGACATCGTCTAACAATATGAAACAAACGAAACAATATGAAACAAGTGATTTTCTCATAGTTCTGTTTTGTATCAATTGATTTATATGAAAAAAATGTGTGAATTTGTTTTTGGACACTGTCTAACAATGTGAAACAAATGAAACAATATGAAACAAGTGATTTTTTCGAGTACTATTTTATATCAATTGATTTATATAACAATATGTGTGAATTTGTTTTTGGACATCGTCTAACAATATGAAACAAATGAAACAATACGAAACAAATGATTATCTCAGAGTTCTGTTTTGTATCAATTGATTTATATGAAAAAAAAATGTGTGAATTTGTTTTTGGACATTTTCTAACAATATGAAACAAATGAAACACTATGAAACAAGTGATTTTTTCGAGTACTATTTTATATCAATTGATTTATATAACAAAATGTGTGAATTTGTTTTTGGACATCGTCTAACAATATGAAAAAAACGAAACAATATGAAACACGTGATTTTCTCAGAGTTATGTTTTATATCAATTGCCTAAAAACATTAAAAGTGCACAAACTCTTTACGGTGATCAAATATTCCGTTAACGTATTTTGTAGTCGACTAGCTTCGTAATGCTATGTTTGTTTTAGAGAAAAGCATGCATAAGCACCTACTTTATGGAATTGTGCCGAAAAGTGTGCCATAAAGTATCCATAACAACAAAATAATCAGTCATAACAACAGTCAAAGATTACGTTGTCTTTTATTCGTAGCATGCATTGCAACATCGAACACGATTGACAATTAATTTCTTTAAAACTGATAATTTAACAGAGATTTTGCACAAAGATGCTCGATAATTATGTACGAAACTATCAGAATTTATTTAACAATTATATGTTTCAAAACAAAGCAATATGATATTTTCGAAATCATTCGAACGCCCAAATGACATTTTTCACATTTACTATTTATAAAACCGACAATATTGACACTTTTTAGAAATTTGGCATTTTATTACATATTTAGCACCAAATTGACTCGCAGTATAATACAATTTTTGAAGAAATAAACTGACTGAATTTTTCTTGATTAACACGTACAGTTTTACAGCTAATTTTTACAAAAATCATCTTAACTTGGCATTAATTTTGTTCGAAACTAATCATTTTGCATGAAACTGTCGCTTATTATGTACAAAACTATCAGTTATATTGGTAGTTTATACATAACTTAAGATTTATCATTTATTTTCTAGACATTAAAGATTTATACTTTTTTGACAGTTATTTTTAATCAAACTAACAATTTATACATAACTTAAAGTTTGTCATTTATTATCTAGAGGCATTAAATATTTATACTCTTTTCTTGACAGTTATTTTTTAAAAAACTAACAATTTGAATTAACACGTACACTTCTACAGCCACTTTTTACAAAAATCATCATAACCTGACAATCTGGATCTGAAATCTGGAAATTGCCTGGAAATCCGACAGATTGACATGTATTTAAACAAACTAACTGATATTTGGTATAGAAAATTGACTTGACATTATGATAGTCATTTTCTACAGAACTGATTGTTTGGCAATTATTTTGCATAAAACTGAAAGTTTAACTCAAAACAAACGAAAAGAATATTTTCAAGTCTTTCGAAAAACCAATTTACATTTATCATATTTGACCAGATTACTTCGTACAAAATTATCACTTGGTTTAAAAATTACGGTTTGGACACTTATTTTATGGAAATCCGACAGATTGTGACATTTATTTAAAAAAACTGACTGATATTTTGTATAAAAAATTCACTTGACATTATGATAGTCACTTTCTACAGAGCTGATAGTTTGGCAATTATTTTGCATAAAACTGAAAGTTTGACTCAAAACAAACGACAAGAATATTTTCAAGTCTTTCGAAAAACGAATTTATATTTATCACATAATACCAGATTACTTTGTTCAAAAGTGTCACATTTTAGACACTTATTTTCTGGAAATCCGACTGATTGACATGTATGCATGAAAACTGACTGATATTTTGTATAGAAAATTGACTTGATAATATGATGGTCATTTTCTACAGAACTGATAGCTTGGCAAAAATTTTGCATAAAACTGAAAGTTTGAGAGTTGTTTTGTACAAAACTGACCATTTGACAATTATTTTGCATAAAACTGGGAGTTTTACAGTTATTTTACACAACACTGATAGTTTTTTTGTGATAGGCTTTTCAAGGATCAAATGACGATGTTTCGCATAAAAATAGACTACTGTGTACAAAATTCTAGAATATCGCTCGCTATGCTCCTTGCTATAGTAGAAAAAGTAATGTCAAATTCAGAAAAAGTAGAATCAAATTCAGACAAAGTAAAAACAATTTCAGAAAAAAACAACATCACATTCAGAAAAAGTAACATCGTTAAGTAACATACAACATTTTAAACTGTTATTGTCGGAATCTGTGAAGTTTTTAGTACCAGTTGGGAAAATCTGCAAAATTTTCAACTTTAAGCTGTAAAAATTTTACCTATTTTCCAGCAAATATATTAAATTTTCAAATTATTTCATAAATTGTTAACATTTATCGAATTATCAAATCCATCTGTCGAATATGTTATTAATATTTTAGCTCCATCTAAATTAAATTTGTCCACCTAAGTTAAATTTATAACTCCTTATAATGGAAATCTATTATATTTTCATGCCATTCTCATTGGCATCAGATGTGAAAATCTGTGCAATTTATTACTGCAACTATCAAATTCTGCCAAATTCTGAAGTGTACTTCAAATCTGTTTTCAACATTTTGAGTGCTACTATAAAAATTTGTCAAATAATTACATCCAGTTATGTAAATTTGCCAAATTTACAAGTGTGACAATAGTATTGTAAGAATTGTCAACAGTACTCTGCTAATATTGGCAGAGCACTGTATTCATTAATGAATACTGTTATTCACAAACACCTATCCTATGAATTATAAACTAATTCCATAATATGCTATTAAAAAAAAAATCTTTTTACCTGTGTCACTTTTCTTGAAAACCATCGATTACAGAAAAAACATTTTTGCGCAGTATTCTGAAACTGAAAAGAAGAAAGAAGATTCTGTAACTGGTACTTTAATGTGTAGTACCTCTACGCAATTAATGTTCTAAATCCTCTCGATTGTCCGCTATTCCAATTAACTACTTATTGACGTGTAGGTGGCCACATCCCTTCGACGCTTGTTATCTGTTGTGGTTTTGCGGTGCGGATGGCCGGGGCCAAAGTCAGATGGATCAGTAATGAAACTAAATTGTTTAAATGCTGGTAACACAAATATTGGAGCGCTGTAAACCGATTTAATTTCCGGCAGCCGGGCCGCATGACTATGGTAATTAGCACCAGGTGGCCCGCCCCACCCGCGCACCCCCAGCCGCCCCCGGGGGGCCGCCGCCGCCGCCGCTCCGGGTATGAGAACTAATCACGAATGCGACCGCAGTTAGACTCCATTATTTACCAAACTGCCTCTCCCGTTGATTGGTTTCGATTGGAAATTGGCCGGCAGTTCACTGTGTTTGGTTTGTGCACAATTTTGTGCGAAACAGGAAGCAAATGTCTAAAAAATAAAGTACTACTAAAAATTATTACAAATATTATATCAATGAAAAGATAAAACAATTATTGGGTAATAAATTAGTTTGATTCAATACGCACTGTTAAAATTGCATTTTATCTACTCTTTATCTCATGCTAAATTTCAATTTTATTATTTAGACCAGGGGTCCGAAAACTTTCTGGCAGAAAGGCCACCTAGTTTTTGTTAGTTTACTTGGGAATTTAAAAAAATGCATTACTTATAGTAAAGCTATAATACTGAAACCCTGTCAAATTTTCAGCAGAATTACATTCAAGTATACTGAACACAAATCTAATATTAAATATAAAAAAAATCTGTAATAGAGACCTAACCTCGCCTAGCTTAACCTAACCTTACCTAACCTCGTTCTGACTATCTCACTTATTTAATACTGAAACACTGTCAAATTTTCAGCAGAATTACCTTCAGGTATACTGAACACAAATCTAATATTAAATATTAAAAAAATCTGTAATAGAGACCAAACCTCGCCTAGCTTAACCTAACCTTACCTAACCTATTTCTGACTATCTCACTTATTTAATACTGAAACTCTGTCAAATTTTCAGCAGAATTACCTTCAGGTATACTGAACACAAATCTAATATTAAATATAAAAAAAATCTGTAATAGAGACCTAACCTCGCCTAGCTTAACCTAACCTTACCTAACCTCGTTCTGACTTTCTCACTTATTTAATACTGAAACACTGTCAAATTTTCAGCAGAATTACCTTCAGGTATACTGAGCACAAATCTAATATTAAATATTAAAAAAATCTGCAACAGAGACCTAACCTCGCCTAGCTTAACCTAACCTTACCTAACCTCGTTCTGACTTTCTCACTTATTTAATACTGAAACTCTGTCAAATTTTCAGCAGAATTACCTTCAGGTATACTGAACACAAATCTAATATTAAATATTAAAAAAATCTGCAACAGAGACCTAACCTCGCCTAGTTTAACCTAACCTTACCTAACCTCGTTCTGACTTTCTCACTTATTTAATACTGAAACTCTGTCAGATTTTCAGCACAATTACCTTCAGGTATACTGAACACAAATCTAATATTAAATATTAAAAAAATCTGCAACAGAGACCTAACCTCGCCTAGTTTAACCTAACCTTACCTAACCTCGTTCTGACTTTCTTACTTATTTAATACTGAAACACTGCCAAATTTTCAGCAGAATTACCTTCAGGTATACTGAACACAAATCTAATATTAAATATTAAAAAAATCTGCAACAGAGACCTAACCTCGCCTAGTTTAACCTAACCTTACCTAACCTCGTTCTGACTTTCTCACTTATTAAATACTGAAACTCTGTCAGATTTTCAGCAGAATTACCTTCAGGTATACTGAACCCAAATCTAATATTAAATATTAAAAAAATCTGTAATAGAGACCTAACCTCGCCTAGCTTAACCTAACCTTACATAACCTCGTTCTGACTATCTCACTTATTTAATACTGAAACACGGTCAAATTTTCAGCACAATTACCTTCAGGTATACTGAACACAAATCTAATATTAAATATTAAAAAAATCTGCAAAAGAGACCTAACCTCGCCAAGTTTAACCTAACCTTACCTAACCTCGTTCTGACTTTCTCACTTATTTAATACTGAAACTCTGTCAAATTTTCAGCAGAATTACCATCAGGTATACTGAACACAAATCTAATATTAAATATTAAAAAAATCTGCAAAAGAGACCTAACCTCGCCTAGTTTAACCTAACCTTACCTAACCTCGTTCTGACTTTCTCACTTATTTAATACTGAAACTCTGTCAAATTTTCAGCAGAATTACCATCAGGTATACTGAACACAAATCTAATATTAAATATTAAAAAAATCTGCAAAAGAGACCTAACCTCGCCTAGTTTAACCTAACCTTACCTAACCTCGTTCTGACTTTCTCACTTATTTAATACTGAAACTCTGTCATATTTTCAGCAGAATTACCTTCAGGTATACTGAACACAAATCTAAAATTAAATATTAAAAAAATCTGCAACAGAGACCTAACCTCGCCTAGTTTAACCTAACCTTACCTAACCTCGTTCTGACTTTCTCACTTATTTAATACTGAAACTCTGTCAAATTTTCAGCAGAATTACCATCAGGTATACTGAACACAAATCTAATATTAAATATTAAAAAAATCTGCAAAAGAGACCTAACCTCGCCTAGTTTAACCTAACCTTACCTAACCTCGTTCTGACTTTCTCACTTATTTAATACTGAAACTCTGTCAAATTTTCAGCAGAATTACCATCAGGTATACTGAACACAAATCTAATATTAAATATTAAAAAAATCTGCAAAAGAGACCTAACCTCGCCTAGTTTAACCTAACCTTACCTAACCTCGTTCTGACTTTCTCACTTATTTAATACTGAAACTCTGTCAAATTTTCAGCAGATTTACCTTCAGGTATGCTGAACACAAATCTAATATTAAATATTAAAAAAATCTGCAAAAGAGACCTAACCTCGCCAAGTTTAACCTAACCTTACCTAACCTCGTTCTGACTTTCTCACTTATTTAATAATGAAACTCTGTCAAATTTTCAGCAGAATTACCTTCAGGTATGCTGAACACAAATCTAATATTAAATATTAAAAAAATCTGCAACAAAGACCTAACCTCGCCTAGTTTAACCTAACCTTACCTAACCTCGTTCTGACTTTCTCACTTATTTAATACTGAAACTCTGTCAAATTTTCAGCAGAATTACCTTCAGGTATACTGAACACAAATCTAATATTAAATATTAAAAAAATCTGCAACAGAGACCTAACCTCGCCTAGTTTAACCTAACCTTACCTAACCTCGTTCTGACTTTCTCACTTATTTAATACTGAAACTCTGTCAAATTTTCAGCAGAATTATCTTCAGGTATACTGAACACAAATCTAATATTAAATATTAAAAAAATCTGCAACAGAGACCTAACCTCGCCTAGCTTAACCTAACCTTACCTAACCTCGTTCTGACTTTCTCACTTATTTAATACTGAAACTCTGTCAAATTTTCAGCAGAATTACCTTCAGGTATACTGAACACAAATCTAATATTAAATATTAAAAAAATCTGCAACAGAGACCTAACCTCGCCTAGCTTAACCTAACCTTACCTAACCTCGTTCTGACTTTCTCACTTATTTAACACTGAAACTCTGTCAAATTTTCAGCAGAATTACCTTCAGGTATACTGAACACAAATCTAATATTAAATATTAAAAAAATCTGCAACAGAGACCTAACCTCGCCTAGCTTAACCTAACCTTACCTAACCTCGTTCTGACTTTCTCACTTATTTAATACTGAAACTCTGTCAGATTTTCAGCACAATTACCTTCAGGTATACTGAACACAAATCTAATATTAAATATTAAAAAAATCTGCAACAGAGACCTAACCTCGCCTAGTTTAACCTAACCTTACCTAACCTCGTTCTGACTTTCTTACTTATTTAATACTGAAACACTGCCAAATTTTCAGCAGAATTACCTTCAGGTATACTGAACACAAATCTAATATTAAATATTAAAAAAATCTGCAACAGAGACCTAACCTCGCCTAGTTTAACCTAACCTTACCTAACCTCGTTCTGACTTTCTCACTTATTAAATACTGAAACTCTGTCAGATTTTCAGCAGAATTACCTTCAGGTATACTGAACCCAAATCTAATATTAAATATTAAAAAAATCTGTAATAGAGACCTAACCTCGCCTAGCTTAACCTAACCTTACCTAACCTCGTTCTGACTATCTCACTTATTTAATACTGATACACGGTCAAATTTTCAGCACAATTACCTTCAGGTATACTGAACACAAATCTAATATTAAATATTAAAAAAATCTGCAAAAGAGACCTAACCTCGCCAAGTTTAACCTAACCTTACCTAACCTCGTTCTGACTTTCTCACTTATTTAATAATGAAACTCTGTCAAATTTTCAGCAGAATTACCATCAGGTATACTGAACACAAATCTAATATTAAATATTAAAAAAATCTGCAAAAGAGACCTAACCTCGCCTAGTTTAACCTAACCTTACCTAACCTCGTTCTGACTTTCTCACTTATTTAATACTGAAACTCTGTCATATTTTCAGCAGAATTACCTTCAGGTATACTGAACACAAATCTAAAATTAAATATTAAAAAAATCTGCAACAGAGACCTAACCTCGCCTAGTTTAACCTAACCTTACCTAACCTCGTTCTGACTTTCTCACTTATTTAATACTGAAACTCTGTCAAATTTTCAGCAGAATTACCATCAGGTATACTGAACACAAATCTAATATTAAATATTAAAAAAATCTGCAAAAGAGACCTAACCTCGCCTAGTTTAACCTAACCTTACCTAACCTCGTTCTGACTTTCTCACTTATTTAATACTGAAACTCTGTCAAATTTTCAGCAGATTTACCTTCAGGTATGCTGAACACAAATCTAATATTAAATATTAAAAAAATCTGCAAAAGAGACCTAACCTCGCCAAGTTTAACCTAACCTTACCTAACCTCGTTCTGACTTTCTCACTTATTTAATAATGAAACTCTGTCAAATTTTCAGCAGAATTACCTTCAGGTATGCTGAACACAAATCTAATATTAAATATTAAAAAAATCTGCAACAGAGACCTAACCTCGCCTAGTTTAACCTAACCTTACCTAACCTCGTTCTGACTTTCTCACTTATTTAATACTGAAACTCTGTCAAATTTTCAGCAGAATTATCTTCAGGTATACTGAACACAAATCTAATATTAAATATTAAAAAAATCTGCATCAGAGACCTAACCTCGCCTAGCTTAACCTAACCTTACCTAACCTCGTTCTGACTTTCTCACTTATTTAACACTGAAACTCTGTCAAATTTTCAGCAGAATTACCTTCAGGTATACTGAACACAAATCTAATATTAAATATTAAAAAAATCTGTAACAGAGACCTAATCTCGCCTAGCTTAACCTTACCTTACCTAACCTCGTTCTGACTTTCTCACTTATTTAACACTGAAACTCTGTCAAATTTTCAGCAGAATTACCTTCAGGTATACTGAACACAAATCTAATATTAAATATTAAAAAAATCTGTAACAGAGACCTAATCTCGCCTAGCTTAACCTTACCTTACCTAACCTCGTTCTGACTTTCTCACTTATTTAACACTGAAACTCTGTCAAATTTTCAGCAGAATTACCTTCAGGTATACTGAACACAAATCTAATATTAAATATTAAAAAAATCTGCAACAGAGACCTAACCTCGCCTAGCTTAACCTAACCTTACCTAACCTCGTTCTGACTTTCTCACTTATTTAATACTGAAACTCTGTCAAATTTTCAGCAGAATTACCTTCAGGTATACTGAACACAAATCTAATATTAAATATTAAAAAAATCTGCAACAGAGACCTAACCTCGCCTAGTTTAACCTAACCTTACCTAACCTCGTTCTGACTTTCTCACTTATTTAATACTGAAACTCTGTCAGATTTTCAGCACAATTACCTTCAGGTATACTGAACACAAATCTAATATTAAATATTAAAAAAATCTGCAACAGAGACCTAACCTCGCCTAGTTTAACCTAACCTTACCTAACCTCGTTCTGACTTTCTTACTTATTTAATACTGAAACACTGCCAAATTTTCAGCAGAATTACCTTCAGGTATACTGAACACAAATCTAATATTAAATATTAAAAAAATCTGCAACAGAGACCTAACCTCGCCTAGTTTAACCTAACCTTACCTAACCTCGTTCTGACTTTCTCACTTATTAAATACTGAAACTCTGTCAGATTTTCAGCAGAATTACCTTCAGGTATACTGAACCCAAATCTAATATTAAATATTAAAAAAATCTGTAATAGAGACCTAACCTCGCCTAGCTTAACCTAACCTTACCTAACCTCGTTCTGACTATCTCACTTATTTAATACTGAAACACGGTCAAATTTTCAGCACAATTACCTTCAGGTATACTGAACACAAATCTAATATTAAATATTAAAAAAATCTGCAAAAGAGACCTAACCTCGCCAAGTTTAACCTAACCTTACCTAACCTCGTTCTGACTTTCTCACTTATTTAATACTGAAACTCTGTCAAATTTTCAGCAGAATTACCATCAGGTATACTGAACACAAATCTAATATTAAATATTAAAAAAATCTGCAAAAGAGACCTAACCTCGCCTAGTTTAACCTAACCTTACCTAACCTCGTTCTGACTTTCTCACTTATTTAATACTGAAACTCTGTCAAATTTTCAGCAGAATTACCATCAGGTATACTGAACACAAATCTAATATTAAATATTAAAAAAATCTGCAAAAGAGACCTAACCTCGCCTAGTTTAACCTAACCTTACCTAACCTCGTTCTGACTTTCTCACTTATTTAATACTGAAACTCTGTCATATTTTCAGCAGAATTACCTTCAGGTATACTGAACACAAATCTAAAATTAAATATTAAAAAAATCTGCAACAGAGACCTAACCTCGCCTAGCTTAACCTAACCTTACCTAACCTCGTTCTGACTTTCTCACTTATTTAATACTGAAACTCTGTCAAATTTTCAGCAGAATTACCTTCAGGTATGCTGAACACAAATCTAATATTAAATATTAAAAAAATCTGCAACAGAGACCTAACCTCGCCTAGTTTAACCTAACCTTACCTAACCTCGTTCTGACTTTCTCACTTATTTAATACTGAAACTCTGTCAAATTTTCAGCAGAATTACCTTCAGGTATACTGAACACAAATCTAATATTAAATATTAAAAAAATCTGCAACAGAGACCTAACCTCGCCTAGCTTAACCTAACCTTACCTAACCTCGTTCTGACTTTCTCACTTATTTAATACTGAAACTCTGTCAAATTTTCAGCAGAATTACCTTCAGGTATACTGAACACAAATCTAATATTAAATATTAAAAAAATCTGCAACAGAGACCTAACCTCGCCTAGCTTAACCTAACCTTACCTAACCTCGTTCTGACTTTCTCACTTATTTAATACTGAAACTCTGTCAAATTTTCAGCAGAATTACCTTCAGGTATACTGAACACAAATCTAATATTAAATATTAAAAAAATCTGCAACAGAGACCTAACCTCGCCTAGCTTAACCTAACCTTACCTAACCTCGTTCTGACTTTCTCACTTATTTAATACTGAAACTCTGTCAAATTTTCAGCAGAATTACCTTCAGGTATGCTGAACACAAATCTAATATTAAATATTAAAAAAATCTGCAACAGAGACCTAACCTCGCCTAGCTTAACCTAACCTTACCTAACCTCGTTCTGACTTTCTCACTTATTTAATACTGAAACTCTGTCAAATTTTCAGCAGAATTACCTTCAGGTATGCTGAACACAAATCTAATATTAAATATTAAAAAAATCTGCAACAGAGACCTAACCTCGCCTAGCTTAACCTAACCTTACCTAACCTCGTTCTGACTTTCTCACTTATTTAATACTGAAACACTGTCAAATTTTCAGCAGAATTACCTTCAGGTATACTGAACACAAATCTAATATTAAATATTAAAAAAATCTGCAACAGAGACCTAACCTCGCCTAGTTTAAACTAACCTTACCTAACCTCGTTCTGACTTTCTCACTTATTTAATACTGAAACTCTGTCAAATTTTCAGCAGAATTACCTTCAGGTATACTGAACACAAATCTAATATTAAATATTAATAAAATCTGCAACAGAGACCTAACCTCGCCTAGTTTAAACTAATCTTACCTAACCTCGTTCTGACTTTCTCACTTATTTAATACTGAAACTCTGTCAAATTTTCAGCAGAATTACCTTCAGGTATACTGAACACAAATCTAATATTAAATATTAAAAAAATCTGCAACAGAGACCTAACCTCGCCTAGTTTAAACTAACCTTACCTAACCTCGTTCTGACTTTCTCACTTATTTAATACTGAAACTCTGTCAAATTTTCAGCAGAATTACCTTCAGGTATACTGAACACAAATCTAATATTAAATATTAATAAAATCTGCAACAGAGACCTAACCTCGCCTAGTTTAAACTAATCTTACCTAACCTCGTTCTGACTTTCTCACTTATTTAATACTGAAACTCTGTCAAATTTTCAGCAGAATTACCTTCAGGTATACTGAACACAAATCTAATATTAAATATTAAAAAAATTTGCAACAGAGACCTAACCTCGCCTAGTTTAACCTAACCTTACCTAACCTCGTTCTGACTTTCTCACTTATTTAATACTGAAACTCTGTCAAATTTTCAGCAGAAATACCTTCAGGTATACTGAACACAAATCTAATTTTAAATATTAATAAAATCTGCAACAGAGACCTAACCTCGCCTAGTTTAAACTAATCTTACCTAACCTCGTTCTGACTTTCTCACTCATTTAATACTGAAACTCTGTCAAATTTTCAGCAGAATTACCTTCAGGTATACTGAACACAAATCTAATATTAAATATTAAAAAAATTTGCAACAGAGACCTAACCTCGCCTAGTTTAACCTAACCTTACCTAACCTCGTTCTGACTTTCTCACTTATTTAATACTGAAACTCTGTCAAATTTTCAGCAGAAATACCTTCAGGTATACTGAACACAAATCTAATTTTAAATATTAATAAAATCTGCAACAGAGACCTAACCTCGCCTAGTTTAAACTAATCTTACCTAACCTCGTTCTGACTTTCTCACTTATTTAATACTGAAACTCTGTCAAATTTTCAGCAGAATTACCTTCAGGTATACTGAACACAAATCTAATATTAAATATTAAAAAAATCTGCAACAGAGACCTAACCTCGCCTAGTTTAAACTAACCTTACCTAACCTCGTTCTGACTTTCTCACTTATTTAATACTGAAACTCTGTCAAATTTTCAGCAGAATTACCTTCAGGTATACTGAACACAAATCTAATATTAAATATTAAAAAAATCTGCAACATAGACCTAACCTCGCCTAGTTTAACCTAACCTTACCTAACCTCGTTCTGACTTTCTTACTTATTTAATACTGAAACTCTGTCAAATTTTCAGCAGATTTACCTTCAGGTATACTGAACACAAATCTAATATTAAATATTAAAAAAATCTGCAACAGAGACCTAACCTCGCCTAGCTTAACCTAACCTTACCTAACCTCGTTCTGACTTTCTCACTTATTTAATACTGAAACACTGTCAAATTTTCAGCAGAATTACCTTCAGGTATACTGAACACAAATCTAATATTAAATATTAAAAAAATCTGTAATAGAGACCTAACCTCGCCTAGCTTATCCTAACCTTACCTAACCTCGTTCTGACTTTCTCACTTATTTAATACTGAAACACTGTCAAATTTTCAGCAGAATTACCTTCAGGTATACTGAACACAAATCTAATATTAAATATTAAAAAAATCTGCAACAGAGACCTAACCTCGCCTAGCTTAACCTAACCTTACCTAACCTCGTTCTGACTTTCTCACTTATTTAATACTGAAACTCTGTCAAATTTTCAGCAGAATTACCTTCAGGTATACTGAACACAAATCTAATATTAAATATTAAAAAAATCTGCAACAGAGACCTAACCTCGCCTAGCTTAACCTAACCTTACCTAACCTCGTTCTGACTTTCTCACTTATTTAATACTGAAACACTGTCAAATTTTCAGCAGAATTACCTTAAGGTATGCTGAACACAAATCTAATTTTAAATATTAAAAAAATCTGCAACAGAGACCTAACCTCGCCAAGCTTAACCTAACCTTACCTAACCTCGTTCTGACTTTCTCACTTATTTAATAATGAAACACTGTCAAATTTTCAGCAGAATTACCTTCAGGTATACTGAACACAAATCTAATATTAAATATAAAAAAAATCTGTAATAGAGACCTAACCTCGGCTAGCTTAACCTAACCTTACCTAACCTCGTTCTGACTTTGTCACTTATTTAATACTGAAACTCTGTCAAATTTTTAGCAGAATTACCTTCAGGAGATTAAGAAAAATGATAATTAAACGTCATATTATTTAATAGACTGTTCATGGTATTAGAGCTATTGGGCTTGTTATAGGGACGTGATGTTGCTAAACGGCCCTACATTAGATAAACCTTTCAGGCCATTCTGGTGGTAATTATAATCCATATAGATGGGGGCAGATAAGCGCCTCGGAGATGGATTTAACTCCACGTCCAGCTAGAGGAGTGCACCTGGCCTTCAGAACTACCACATAAAAAAATGTGGACGTCCTAATTTCGATGCGTGCGAGATAAAACTGTGGAGGCATCTGTGCATTTTGTCCACGCATTCAGTGGGAGGACACGGGCCAGATCTCAGTGGGGCCACATCCTAAATCCGAAAACAGGCCACGCCAACAATGCCCCCCCTGAGGGACTCTTAAGCCGCCTTTTGAGGAGCGCGAGATCCGCAAAGATACTGTAAATATCGCCGAGCGGAAGACTCTTGAAACGCAATATGCGCCGACAATGCCGAAGGTTGTGTCTGCAAGTTTGTGCGTGGCTCTTTTCAAGTCGCCCCCACAATGGGGACAAGCATATTATGCGCCGCGGCTCATTATATTATCTGGCCCATTGGGTCCTCGCCGAATATGCAGACACAAATGCAGGGGGTGTAAACTGGATGTTTTGGGTATTGATTCTTAAGCCGAGTCTGGGCGTACGTCTCACCACCACTATGGGGGACAATAATGATGCTTTCACACCTCTAAATATGTTTGCAAAACCGCGACCATTATATCGGACGCGTTGGAGAATTACAAACTTTCTTTCATACGGTGATAATGGCCCTGTATAATGGGGCAAACAAATCTGCGCCCTCAGAATGCACTTAGTCACATAAGCGGCCGTTGTTAAAACTTCATCCTGTGCAGATGAATGGGGAATGTTACAGTTTCCCACACAATAACTACACACAGGAGTTTGTTTCCTTTTGTGGCAGATCGAATTACTGTGCGGTTATAAAAGTAATTCCTTGGACATTTATGTTAATCAGTTACAAAGATCTCTGGAAATTTTGTATAATGATAACTTTAATTACATTACAGCGCATTTGTGATGTATCATAATATTTGAGATGAGCTCGTTTATGATGGGCAAGGCGAGATATGTTTCTATACGCTTCAAATATTATTAAAATCATACTTATTATTATTATTATTACATTCGTCCATGGAACGATATTTTATTTTAACTTGGCAACACATGGTAAGTTTGTAACTACATCATCGTTGAATTTGGAATTTAAAACTACTGTTTTATTTAAAATTACCATTTTACCATTCACCATTTTTGTAACTACATCATCGTTGAATTGTATATTTGAAAATACTACTACGTTTTATTTAAAATTAATTAATTACCGCTTTCAATATATTTACCCTTTTTTTATTATGGTGGAGGCGCCGGGTTATAAAATTTCCCTTCGTAATAAGTATATATTTTTAGAATCCTAATAAACTTATTGCTAACAGGCAACATTAATATATGCTTTTCCCTAATTGCCGCATTACTTATAAACCCCCCTAGCCGAAAAATAAATTAATTGCGCTTATTAATACGTCCGCTCCGTTTTAATTTAGAGAAAAGGCAACTCGTTATAACACATTCATTGGCCATTACATTAAAAATTAGTGCCATTATCGCCCTAATCCATTTTAAATACTCACTTTAATTAGGTTAAATATAAAATTGAAGTCAAGTTTTTACAAAATGTTTAAATATAAATTATAATAGTATTTTTTGTGTGTATAAATGATTTAGTGTCTATGTAATTTGTTAGTGTGGGGAAGAATTAAAATGTGTGAAAGTTATTTTTATGGGGGTATTAATTTTGATAGAATGTAAAATCAATTCTTATATAAGTGTTTCAGTTATTTTATATGTATATATTTAGAATTATTTAATTGTTACGCTGTTCTTATTAATTTTCTTTTTTATATTATTATGAATTGATTTTTCTTTTACGTTAGTTTTTGTGTATGCATTAGTGTTTTTTTGTTCTGCTATTTTGATTATTTTTGTGCATTCCCCTTTGATTTGTTGTTCTTGTGGGTGTTGTTCCTTTCTTCTTTCTTAATTTTATAATCTTGATACGTTTTATTAATTGTTTTTTGTTATCTCGTATAAGTTTTGGAATTTGTAATACTAATTTTCTATTTCCTATATAGAATTTGCAATATTCACAGCAATTTACTAATTATTCATATTTATTTATTTTTGTGTATATTATGTAGTTTCTCCTGCTGATACGTATAATTATTATTATTATTTTGAATATAAAATGAATAATTCAAATGAGGATTTTGGGCTTTAATTAACATTTTGCAGTTTTAAATGCAATGTAATAATGCTGAAAATTACCTTATAATAACTATCCTTTCTCTCTTGTAACGTTTACAATTACAATATTTTAATCAACGTTTTAATTCTACAAAGGTTTTAACGATTACTAAAGAATTTCCAAAATTATTGCCAAAAATACATTAATTACAGCAAAATTTCTAAAAAATGCTCCAAAATTTTCATTGCGTAAGAATTTCAAATATTATAAAGTTTTTGTACATTTCTGTCAAATTTTTAAAGATTGCTGCCAAATGTTAATTTTGTTATGTAAGATTTTCTACTATTATAAAATTTAATACAATTGTGGCAAAAATTCACCTCCTCAGTCAAAATTTTTATAACTGCTGTCAAAACTGCATTAATTACTGTCAAAATATATCTCTGTAATTTTGTTTGAATACTTTTTTTTAAATATGCATTCAAAATTTTAATGATTACCATCAAAATTTCAATAATTGCTTTCGATTTTGGTTCATTTCCAAAAATTAGTGTTAAAGCCGCAATCGTTACTGCAAACATTTCACTTGTTTCTGTAATATTGTTTAAATATTTGTATAAATCGTAAGAACTCATTAACAGCAAACTGCTAATCAACTGCTAATTAGCAGTTGAACTGTTCTCTTTCGAGTAATTTGAGTTTCGAGTTTCTGTAATTTTGTTTAAATGTGTCTAGAAATATTAACGATTTTGCTAAAAAATCATTGTAAAAATCTTCAATTGGTCTAGAATATTTTGGCCTTTTGTTTATCATGATAAGACGTTAAATGTTTTATATTAAATGTACGTATGTATGAATATACATATTAAAAAAATGAACAACTTATTCATTTAATTCGATTTTCGTAAATTTTAGTTATAATTAATAACCATGTAGGCATTAAGTTTTCATTATTTCTACCAATGTTTCAATGATTACTGCCAAATTATCAATTATTAGCGTCAAATATCAATTATGTTGTCAAATTAACAGTTAGTACTATGAAATTCCAATTATACAGTTATAATTGCAACAAGTGCTATTAAAATTTCAATTATTTTTCTCAGCATCTCAATGATGATCAAATATTATTTTACTATTATCTGACTACTGTCATAATTTCGATTATTATTGCCAAATTATTCATTATTACTATCAAATTTCAGTTATACCGTCAAATTATAAGTTATATCTGTAAAATTTCAGTTATTCTGTCAAATTATCAATTATTATTGTAAAATTTCAGTTATACTGTCAAATTATCAATTATTATTGTCAAATTTCAATAAATTCCACAGAAATTTCAACTGCTACTGTAAAATTTCAATTAAATGGCCAAATTTCAATTAAGTGGTCAAATATTCAATGATTACTGCAAAATTTACCATTATTTTGCCAATGATTGCAAAGATTAATTTTGAAATTTTCATTATTTGTACCTAAATATCAATGAGTACTGTCAAAATATCAATGATTACTGCCAATGTTCAATTTTTCTGTCAAATTATCATGATCATTGTCATATTTCTACTATTTTTACAACAGTTTCAACTGTTACAGTCAAAATTCATTTATGTTGTCAAATTTGCAATGATTTCTGTGAAATTTATATTTGTTTTTGATTACTCTAGAAAATAAAAAATAAATAACAAAATTTCAATTAATATTATCAAATTATTTAGTGTCAAATTAACAGTTATTACTGTCAAATTTTAATTATTTCCACAAAAATATCAACTGTTACTGTCAAATTTCGATTAAGTTGTCAAATTTTCAATGATTAATTGACTGCAATTTACAATTATTTTGACATGATTGCAAATATTTCTTTTGAAATTTCCATTATTTGTACCAACGTTTCAATGATTACTGCCAAATTATCAATTATTACTGTCAAATTTCAAATATACTGTCAAATTATCATTTTTACTGTCAAATTGCAATTGCAAAATTTGACCGTGTTTCAGTATTAAATAAGTGAGAAAGTCAGAACGAGGTTAGGTAAGGCCGGGTTATAATTTTTTTCCGGGTAATAAGTGTATATTTTTAGAATCCTAATAAACTTATTGCTAACAGGCAACATTAATATATGCTTTTCCCTAATTGCCGCATTACTTATAAACCCCCCTAGCCGAAAAATAAATTAATTGCGCTTATTAATACGTCCGCTCCGTTTTAATTTAGAGAAAAGGCGACTCGTTATAACGCATTCATCGGCCATTACATTAAAAATTAGTGCCATTATCGCCCTAATCCATTTTAAATACTCACTTTAATTAGGTTGAATATAAAATTGAAGTCAAGTTTTTACAAAATGTTTAAATATAAATTATAATAGTATTTTTTGTGTGTATAAATGATTTAGTGTCTATGTAATTTGTTAGTGTGGGGAAGAATTAAAATGTGTGAAAGTTATTTTTATGGGAGTATTAATTTTGATAGAATGTAAAATCAATTCTTATATAAGTGTTTCAGTTATTTTATATGTATATATTTAGAATTATTTAATTGTTACGCTGTTCTTATTAATTTTCTTTTTTATATTATTATGAATTGATTTTTCTTTTACGTTAGTTTTTGTGTATGCATTAGTGTTTTTTTGTTCTGCTATTTTGATTATTTTTGTGCATTCCCCTTTGATTTGTTGTTCTTGTGGGTGTTGTTCCTTTCTTCTTTCTTAATTTTATAATCTTGATACGTTTTATTAATGGTTTTTTGTTATCTCGTTTAAGTTTTGGAATTTGTAATACAAATTTTCTATTTCCTATATAGAATTTGCAATATTCACAGCAATTTACTAATTATTCATATTTATTTATTTTTGTGTATATTATGTAGTTTCTCTTGCTGATACGTATAATTATTATTATTATTTTGAATATAAATTGAATAATTCAAATGAGGATTTTGGGCTTTAATTAACATTTTATAGTTTTAAATGCAATGTAACAATGCTGAAAAGTACCTTATAATAACTATCCTTTCTCTCTTGTAACGTTTACAATTACAATATTTTAATCAACGTTTTAATTCTACAAAGGTTTTAACGATTACTAAAGAATTTCCAAAATTATTGCCAAAAATACATTAATTAGAGCAAAATTTCTAAAAAATGCTCCAAAATTTTCATTGCGTAAGAATTTCAAATATTATAAAGTTTTTGTACATTTCTGCCAAATTTTTAAAGATTGCTGCCAAATGTTAATTTTGTTATGTAAGATTTTCTACTATTATAAAATTTAATACAATTGTGGCAAAAATTCACCTCCTCAGTCAAAATTTTTATAACTGCTGTCAAAACTGCATTAATTACTGTCAAAATATATCTCTGTAATTTTGTTTGAATACTTTTTTTTAAATATGCATTCAAAATTTTAATGATTACCATCAAAATTTCAATAATTGCTTTCGATTTTGGTTCATTTCCAAAAATTAGTGTTGAAGCCGCAATCGTTACTGCAAACATTTCACTTGTTTCTGTAATATTGTTTAAATATTTGTATAAATCG
This sequence comes from Othius punctulatus, assembly GCA_951805005.1. NCBI lineage: Eukaryota > Metazoa > Arthropoda > Insecta > Coleoptera > Staphylinidae > Othius > Othius punctulatus. The sequence continues at coordinate 3,667,478 of OX638139.1, read as the reverse complement.
TAAGAACTCATTAACAGCAAACTGATAATCAACTGCTAATTAGCAGTTGAACTGTTCCTTTCGAGTAATTTGAGTGTCGAGTTTCTGTAATATTGTTTAAATGTGTCTAGAAATATTAACGAATTTGCTAAAAAATCATTGTAAAAATCTTCAATTGGTCTAGAATATTTTGGCCTTTTGTTTGTCATGATAAGACGTTAAATGTTTTATATTAAATGTACGTATGTATGAATATACATATTAAAAAAATGAACAACTTATTCATTTAATTCGATTTTCGTAAATTTTAGTTATAATTAATAACCATGTAGGCATTAAGTTTTCATTATTTCTACCAATGTTTCAATGATTACTGCCAAATTATCAATTATTAGCGTCAAATATCAATTATGTTGTCAAATTAACAGTTAGTACTATGAAATTCCAATTATACAGTTATAATTGCAACAAGTGCTATTAAAATTTCAATTATTTTTCTCAGCATCTCAATGATGATCAAATATTATTTTACTATTATCTGACTACTGTCATAATTTCGATTATTATTGCCAAATTATTCATTATTACTATCAAATTTCAGTTATACCGTCAAATTATAAGTTATATCTGTAAAATTTCAGTTATACTGTCAAATTATCAATTATTATTGTAAAATTTCAGTTATACTGTCAAATTATAAATTATTATTGTCAAATTTCAATAAATTCTACAAAAATTTCAACTGCTACTGTAAAATTTCAATTAAATGGCCAAATTTCAATTAAGTGGTCAAATTTTCAATGATTACTGCAAAATTTACCATTATTTTGCCAATGATTGCAAAGATTAATTTTGAAATTTTCATTATTTGTACCTAAATATCAATGAGTACTGTCAAAATATCAATGATTACTGCCAATGTTCAATTATTCTGTCAAATTATCATGATCATTGTCATATTTCTACTGTTTTTACAACAGTTTCAACTGTTACTGTCAAGATTCATTTATGTTGTCAAATTTGCAATGATTTCTGTGAAATTTATATTTGTTTTTGATTACTCTAGAAAATAAAAAAATATATAAATATCAAATTATTAAGTTAACAGTGTCAAATTAACAGTTATTACTGCCAAATTTTAATTATTTCCACAAAAATATCAACTGTTACTGTCAAATTTCGATTAAGTTGTCAAATTTTCAATGATTAATTGACTGCAATTTACAATTATTTGACATGATTGCAAAGATTTCTTTTGAAATTTCCATTATTTGTACCAACGTTTCAATGATTTCTGCCAAATTATCAATTATTACTGTCAAATTTCAATTATACTGTCAAATTATCATTTTTACTGTCAAATTGCAATTGCGAAATTTGACCGTGTTTCAGTATTAAATAAGTGAGAAAATCAGAACGAGGTTAGGTAAGGCCGGGTTATAATTTTTTTCCGGGTAATAAGTGTATATTTTTAGAATCCTAATAAACTTATTGCTAACAGGCAACATTAATATATGCTTTTCCCTAATTGCCGCATTACTTATAAACCCCCCTAGCCGAAAAATAAATTAATTGCGCTTATTAATACGTCCGCTCCGTTTTAATTTAGAGAAAAGGCGACTCGTTATAACGCATTCATCGGCCATTACATTAAAAATTAGTGCCATTATCGCCCTAATCCATTTTTAATACTCACTTTACTTTTCCTAATATACACCACTCACACACACACAAACAGGCACGGATCGGTTGGAATTTCGGGGGCGGCGATTAGCGGCAGTTTCTGGCTTTTACATTAATGATGCGTAATTGCCACGATTAATTCCACGTAATTACGAGTTGTAGAGTTACGAGGAGGGGGTCAGATTGGATATATATATATATATATATATATATATATATATATATATATATATATATATATATATATATATATATATATATATGGCTCTGTTGGCTCTGTTATAGTGACAGTTTTGTTGGCCAATGTAAAAAGTCACTAGACTTGACAAAAAGGGTTATATTTTATGACAGTGGGAAATATTGCCATCAAATTGAATATCTATTGCTCAAATCAAATAAACTCTGTTCAATTTTTATTTCTACCAAGTTGGTTCTAGTTGGTTATTTTAAAAATACCAAGTACCAATACCAGAAATTTATTAATATTGAATAAAAGATTGTTTGTTATATAACCTCCGTTCCATTTTTTTTACTAAGTTGGCTTTGTTAGAGTGACAGTTTTCTTGGCCAACGTAAAAAGTCACTAGACTTGAAAAACTAGGTTAAATAAAAAAAGCGTATATTTTATGACGGTGGACAATGTTGCCATCAAATTGAGTATCTATTGAGTACAGAATTTATTTGCTATTTTTGTTTTACAAAAGAAAATCAGTCAAATTAAAATATAAAATAGTTGATGCTTGATTTACTTAAAGCATAAATTTAAATAATTATAAACCAGCACACTTGAATGATTGAAGCAATAATTTAATTATTTTAATATATGAATTAGGCAACGTTGTTGGAAATCTGACTTTAATAATTTTTTGACTGTCAGATCATTTTTGTTGGTGTTAATGTGTAAAACTTTATAAAATGAAACCACAGCGTTATTAATTAAAATTTAAAATGGAACATACTATAAGTATAGTAGAATTCACGAGAGGTGGCTAATGATTCATTCTAAAGGAATGTTTTTCCAATAGTTCCTTTAATGGAAAATTGTTCGAATAGCGATTGCTCGAATGGAAAATTGCTCGAATAAAAATTTGCTCTAACGGAAATTTGATCGAAAGGATAAAATAAGTTAGTAAAAGAAAATCTTCTAAATTTATATAAATCCAAAATATGTAATTAAATGCATGTAAAGTGCATGTGTAAAATTCTACTACAAGATTTTATTTTATTTATCACAAACTAAATTGACATTTAAGTAAATTTGATTGTTATTCCACTTATCTCTTCGACTTATATTGGTATTATTCGGGTTGCGGAGGATTGCTGGAAAACAATTGCTCGAAAGAAAATTGCCGTAAACAATTGCCCGAAAAGTAGTTCCTCGATTAGAAAATTGCTCAAATATCAATTGCTCGATTGGAAAATTGCTCGAATGAAAAACTGCTCTTACGGAAATTTGCCCGTAATGATGAAATAAGTTAGTAAAAGAAATTCTTCAAAATTTATATAATTACAAAATATGTAATTTGAATGGTGTTGGCGTCTAATTCGTGATACATTTTATTAATTATAAATAAAACACATTACTTTGTTAGTATCACATAAAATTATTATTGATTTGTTACTATTTTCGACTACACTTAAGTAATTATTATCAAACAGAGTCAAACAGATTACTTAAGCAGTCGAAACTAGTAACAAACCAATAAGTAATGTTATGTGATACTAACAAAGTTATGTGTTTTATTTATTACAAAATATGAAATTAAATGCATGTAGTAGTAGCATGTTCTTTGAAGCAGGTTGGTTGCGTTAGGTTACGTTAGGTTAGGTTAGGTTAGGCTACGGTAGGTTACGGTAGGTTAGGTTAGGTTAGGTTAGGTTAGGTTATAGTAGGTTATGTTAGGCTAGGTTAGGTTAGGTTAGATTAGGTCAGGTTGGGTTGGGGGGTTGGGTTGGGTTAGTTTAGGTTAGGTTAGATTATTTAGAATTCTACTCTATTACTATTGTACTCGTAAGGGTTAAGTGTAAACAAATGCAAAATACTTTGCCAGTACATGCATTCAATTAGGTAAGTAGGTACATATTTTGTATATAGGTATACTAAATAAATAAACAGGTAAAGAAAGTATGGGGAGCGATGGTAAAAGTTTGTTTATTTAGATTATATATATATATATATATATATATATATATATATATATATATATATATATATATATATATATATATATATACAGGGTGTATCAGCCAAATGGAATAAATTCAATAATAAATAAATGAGGGCGTGTTCGAAAAAACGCTCGGACACGTCGATTGTTATTTTTAGTTGCGCATTTTTTTCAACAAAAAATTTTTATACAGGGTGTGTCATGTGACCGTGGCCAATACCAACTTTCTTATTTTAAATACAACACCTGCTATATTATTCAATTTTTGGATTCTTCAGAAAATTCTAGACATATTTCATGTACAATGTCCTATACCTATCTTCAACTGTTTCGGAAATATTAAGTGTTTTCAGATTTATTGCAAAAATTAACATTAAAAAAAGAAAATTATTTGTTTACAGAAATTCGTTACAACACACTCAAAAACTAATAAGTAATACTGTTTATTTCTTGATAATGTAAAAAAACAAAAAAAAAACAATAAATTTCAATGGAGATGTTCAAAATGCTCGCCGTGAACGTCTTGGCAACATCCTAATCTTAAATAGAAATTTCTTCTAACGTTACTCAACATCTCAGGCGTGACCGATCTAATCGCAAGCATTATTCGTCTTCTTAAGTCAGCTAAGTCGAGGGGTTTAGTTTTGTATACAATACTTTTGACATATCCCCATAAGAAGAAGTCTAATGACGTCAGATCAGGGGATCGTGCTGGCCATTCCATCGATCCTCGCGTCCCTATCCAGCGATTTGGAAATATTGCAATAAATCTGAAAACACTTAATATTTCCGAAACAGTTGAAGATAGGTATAGGACATTGTACACAAAATATTTCTAGAATTTTCTGAAGAATCCAAAAATTGAATAATATACCAGGTGTTGCATTTAAAATAAGAAAGTTGGTATTGGCCACGGTCACATGACACACCCTGTATAAAAAGTATTTGTTGAAAAAAATGCGCAACTAAAAATAACAATCGACGTGTCCGAGCGTGTTTTTGAACACGCCCCCATTTATTTATTATTGAATTTATTCCATTTGGCTGATACACCCTGTATATATATAAAAAAATCATAGATTTTCTTTTACCAACTTATTTGATTATTTCGAGCAACTTTCCATTCGACCAATTGTTATTCGAGCAACTCGGCTTTCGAGCAATTTTCCATTCGAGGAATTATTTTTCGAGCAATTGTTTTCGAGCGATTTTCTTTAGAGTTATTGTTTTCGGGAAATTCTCAACAAACCTATTATTTATACTTACTTAACATTTGTTTATTATTCGATGAAACTACTTCGAGATTATGTTATTATTCGATTTAGTATCTCGTTATAATAATCGTGACTATATAATAGAACTCTCTTTATAAGTGATTAAACAATTACAGCTATGTGCATAGTGAACTTAGTAACTTCTAAGCTAGTGGGTATTAAAAACGGTTAGAAAGTACATCATTTAATGTGATTTCTGCAAGATAAATCACATTCTGATGAGCCTGACTAAGCTTTAGTAGATACTAGGGTCAACAATGCATATGGACGTTAGTTTCTGATGATCTTGATATTATTTTCTGACTTATGTTTCATAATTATTTGAGACACTATAAAATTTAATTAATCTAAAAATTTATTACCAAACTCAAATAGAAGACACTGCTATAGTCAACACCAGATAAACTTGGGTATGCAATGGCAATAATTTTCCAGTAGTATGAGATTGTACAATGAGATTAAACTTTTTGCATGTGTAATTATTTGTTAGTCCATAGGCTATGAGAAACAGCATAATTTATAAACGGTTTAATGTACAAATGAAAATAGAAAAAAAACGCAGCTATAGTCAGGACCATACAAATCGAAAACTACATAAAATACTGTCGTGTGTAATCGCAATAATGTGCCAGCATCTACGACGAGATAAAACTTTTTGGGTATGTAATTATTTGCTAGTCCAAATGCAATGAAAAACAGCAGAATTTATAAACAGTATACAAATGCATGCATGCACAAATGCAAATAGAAACACAAATATAGTCAGGACCATATAAACTTGGGTATATAATCGAAATAATTTGCTAGTATCTACTCGGACATTAAACTGTTTGTATCTGTAATTATATGTTAATCTATATGCAATAAGAAGCATAATTTAGAAACGTTTCCACGTATAAATGAAAATATAAGAAAACGCAGCTATAATCAAGACCATATAAACTATGCTATGTAATCGCAATAATTTGCCAATATCTACTGCGGGATTAAACGCTGTGTATCTGTAAATATTTCTTAGTCCATATAAACGTAGAAAACAAAACAGCTATAGTCAGAACCAGATTAACTTGGGTATGTAATCGCAATAGTTTGCCTGCATCAACTTCGATATTAAAATTTTTGGATCTGCAATTATTTCTTTGTCCATATGCAATGAGAAGCAGCATAATTTATAAATGGTAGCATGTACAATTGAAAATACGAACATAATCATAATATATAGTAAGTGTGTAATTACATCATAGTAAAATTATATACATACAACATAGATACATCATATCATTCACTCTATAGTATTACTATCTAAAATCGATGTATCCATAATATAGTACTATGTAAAACTATATAAATTTCTACTGGATTATTTGACTGATATATAACTTATCTTGAGATTGAGAGGTATAATTTGTTTTTGTTATGGTAATCATACTTAACATTTGTTTATTATTCGACGACACTACCTCGAGATTTTGTTATTATTCAAGTTATCTCGATACTTTATGATTTTATTATTTCAGAAATTGAAAATATTGTAGACATTTTGTGTTATTCAATTATTTCTGTGATTTTTCAAAATACACACCTATATTTTTATTTATAACTTTTTTTGATATTGTTAAGCTAGATCTTTTTCCAATCGTAGCCTTAACTTGACGTCATATTTAATACATAAATTTTCGCCATTTTACCTATTAATAATAATAATCACTTACATAATATACTGTATTTTCATTGGTCAGGATGCGCAGGCTTTATATTGAACTCGATCCGAAGATGGCATTGGCTCCAAATGATTTCCCCACATATAAAGAGTATTCTTTTAGTATTGTATATTAACTATAATTGGAAGGACTTACCGGGGGAGCAACTCCCCTTCCCCCGCCAGTTCTCTCGCCAACTGGATCGCTAGCACTCACGGCTTCAACCATTATTCTCTACGACTATTGTATTTCACCTTCATGTGCAAAGCAGTGACATACACCTCTTACTAGGACGAACCTCTCTTGTTGCAATTAGGACGAACCTCTCTTGTTGCAATTAGGACGAACCTCTCTTGTTGTAATTAGGACTAACCTCTTTTGTTGCAATTAGGACTAACCTCTTTTGTTGCAATGAGGACGAACCTCTTTTGTTGCAATGAGGACGAACCTCTCTTGTTGCAATTAGGACGAACCTCTCTTGTTGCAATTAGGACTAACCTCTTTTGTTGTAATTAGGACTAACCTCTTTTGTTGCAATTAGGACTAACCTCTTTTGTTGCAATGAGGACGAACCTCTTTTGTTGCAATGAGGACGAACCTCTCTTGTTGCAATTAGGACGAACCTCTCTTGTTGCAATTAGGACGAACCTCTCTTGTTGTAATTAGGACTAACCTCTTTTGTTGCAATTAGGACTAACCTCTTTTGTTGCAATGAGGACGAACCTCTTTTGTTGCAATGAGGACGAACCTCTCTTGTTGCAATTAGGACGAACCTCTCTTGTTGCAATTAGGACGAACCTCTCTTGTTGTAATTAGGACTAACCTCTTTTGTTGCAATTAGGACTAACCTCTTTTGTTGCAATTAGGACTAACCTCTTTTGTTGCAATGAGGACGAACCTCTTTTGTTGCAATGAGGACGAACCTCTCTTGTTGCAATTAGGACTAACCTCTTTTGTTGCAATGAGGACTAACCTCTTTTGTTGCAATGAGGACGAACCTCTCTTGTTGTAATTAGGACGAACCTCTTTTGTTGCAATTAGGACGAACCTCTCTTGTTGCAATTAGGACTAACCTCTTTTGTTGCAATTAGGACTAACCTCTTTTGTTGCAATGAGGACGAACCTCTTTTGTTGCAATGAGGACGAACCTCTTTTGTTGCAATGAGGACGAACCTCTCTTGTTGCAATTAGGACTAACCTCTTTTGTTGCAATTAGGACTAACCTCTTTTGTTGCAATGAGGACTAACCTCTTTTGTTGCAATTAGGACTAACCTCTTTTGTTGCAATTACCAGAACGCACCTCCAGGACGCACCTCTATCTAATATACATATTGTAGTTTATGTACTGACCTTTAATCCATTCCAACAACTAATCCATAACCGTCCACATCGCAACACACACCAATACATTAGCACACACATGCTTTCCCCATAATCAGCACCCAACTTGCATCCACACTCCATAAACGCACGTAACTCAATGTGCCCCTCGTTCTCGTTCTTAAGCTGAGCGCGTCGCGCCCCGGCTTATATAAACAAACAAAGCCACAGATGCCGCCTCTAATATTAATAATCAATTATTATCCAATGATACAATTTGATACCTAACAATATGGTCTGATATAGCGTGAATCCTGAAAATTGTATGAACATGAAAAAATGAATTTGACCGTCGACGGAAAACAATTCGGGCGACTTATATTTAGCTGAAAATTGGAAAATCTATTACCTGAAACGTCTGGCAGACGTCAGGCGAGAAGGCGCGTACGTGCCGAGGAAATGGGCTCGTTAAGGCAGACGTATCACAATCCCTGGGACCCTAACGTTTTGAATAAACACGCGTAATTGAAAGCCGCGCGGAAATGGCGTCCTGGAAACTTCCGCCGTTTTCCACCCCCGCCCAACCCCCTGCCGCCGCCCCCTCAGCCAGTTTTGTGTGTTGCGTTTTCCGCGCCGTTCGATTTTTAATTTCGACGTCGATTGGGCGCTGCCCCGGCAAAATGGGAACGTGATTAGTGACCATTCCGTAACGAAGTTATCCAAATTAAATTCCCCATATTAAAAATGTTATTAAAAGGCATTTAATATTTTATCGCATGAATCAATAACGTCCATTTACATGCAACACAAACAAAAATTAATTGCTTTTTATACGGCGCACTCGCACTCACACATGCACACACGTACACGGATATGTGATTATTTTCGTTTGATGTGTTCGACGTTTTGGGGTGGCGGTTTGGTCCAATCATTGTCATGACCATAATTCGATCAGAGCGCAGCTACACAGGGAGGTGGACTTTTGTGCCTCAGCCGCCCCCAGACCCTAAGGGGCGCGTGCCCCCAAAAGGCACCTTTCCCTCCAAACTGAAATTATCCCGGAACTCGTCCGTTCATGTTTAGATCTAATCAGCAAATCTGCCGTTTGGGACTATAATTTTCACCGCGGTTGACTTCTGATTCACCATGAGATACGTTATCAGCACAAACGTAAATAATTACAAGCTGCAGAAGCCGTTCCATTATGGTGAAATTACATTGTGTTTTCCACGATTAGAGATTGCTACAATTATTTTGTGACTATTTGTTGTTTTTATCAACGGCCTATCTACGCTGCCTAGTGTATGTAGTTGGAGGCCTTGGGCGCAAACATAATTTGAGATTTCACCAAATTTTCCAAAAGATTTCTCAATAATTTGTAACAAGAAACCTCAACAATTTCGCAGGAATTTTCGTATCACATTCTATGAGAAAATCATGTGAAATTGCCAATGAATATTATGACAATTTTATATGATATTTCCGTACCATTTTTTTGAATATATTTGAAATTTTAATATATTTTCGTACCAAATTTCGCGACAATTTTCGATGAGATTTCACATTAATTTTTCATAATATTTCTTGACAATATTCTATGAGATTTCCCAACGATTTTCCTAGAGATGTTTCGATAATTTTCAATAAAATACTTCTACAATTTCCCAGGATATTTTCCTGTCTTAGGTTCTACCTGAAGATTTACCTGAAATTTATCATTGGATGGTTCACAAAACGTTTCATAAACGTTTCATAAAACGTTTCACTACGTTTCATAAAACGTTTAATAAGACGTTTTATAAAACGATTCACTAAATTTTTTTGCGAGATTCTCCTAACATTGTTAATAAATTTTTGTAACCATTTTCTATAAGTTTTTTTGACAATTTTCCTTAACATTTTATAGCATCTTTTGTCAAATTCATCCAGAATTTGCCCGACAATAAGATTTTATATGCAAAATTGTAAAACGTATTTCAATACAAAAATTCCATAAGATTCACTAACATTTTTTTGCGAAATCCTCCTAAACTTGTTAATGCAATTTTCTTACCATTTTCTATAAGTTATTATGACATTTTTGCTCAACATTTTATAACATCTCTTATCAAATTCCTCCACAATTTTCTCGACATTACGATTTTATATGCAAAATTGTAAAACGTATTTCAATACAAAAATTCAGTACCAAACATTTCAATCAGAACATTTTCAATATGGAATATTATTTTACTTAAGTATAAAATTTCAATGTCAAACGTTTTATTACGAATTTTTATGAACAGATTTTTTAACAAGAGATCATCCAGTAGATAATTTGTTTGTTGTTTTTTATATAGACTGCAATAGCATCATGAAGGCATAAGACCTTCTAGGTCCTTAGGCATTAGACCTTAAGGCATAAGAACTGTAAATCATTTACAGTTTTTATAATCACCTGAAATTGGTAGTGAATTGCATGACTATGTTGTACGACATTTCTTTGCAGTTTTCGACATTTTAAAATCTGAAGATATTTTGGTATCATATTCTACGATAAAATCACGTGAAATTGTCAATGAATATAATGACAATTTTATATATTTCTGTACAATTTTTGAAATTTGAAGATATTTTCGTATCATATTCCGCGACAAAATCACTTTAAATTGTCAATGAATATTATGACAATTTTATATATTTCCGTACAATTTTTGAAATATGAAGATATTTTCGTACCAGATTCGGCGATAATTTTCTACGAGATTACACACTCATTTTCCAAGATATTTGTCGATAATATTCTATGATATATCCCACCAATTTTCTAAGAGATTTCAATAAAATAACTCAACAATTTTGTAGGATATCTCCCTGTCTTAAGTTCTCGATGATATTATTCATAAATTTTCACAAAGATTTACCTGAAATTTTTCATTGAATTTCATGTCTAATTTCCATAAGATACACTAACAAATTTTTGCAAGAATCACCTCACATTATCAATGACATTTTCCGACCATATATTATAAAAAAATTCGACATATCACATACATATCAAATTGATATTTCCCTGTCTTAAGTTATCAATAAGATTCTTCATATATTTTTAAAAGATTTATCTGATATTTTTCATTGGATTTCATGACTAATATCCATAAGATTCACTAACCACTTATTGCGAGATTCTCCTGAAATAGTCAATGACATTTTTTTACCATTTTCTATAAGATTTTTTGACAATTTTCCATAAAATTTTATGACATTTTTTATCAAATTCATCCACAATTTTCCCGACAATACGATTTTATATGCAAAATTGTAAAACGTATTTCAATAGAAAAATTCAGTACAAAACATTTCAATCAGAACATTTTCAATATGGAATATTATTTTACTTAAGTATAAAATTTCAATGTCAAACGATTTATTACGAATTTTTATGAACAGATTTTTTAACAAGAGATCATCCAGTAGATAATTTGTTTGTTGTTTTTATATAGACTGCAATAGCATCATGAAGGCACTTATATGTAACTTGAATTTTGTATTTAATTAATTTTATACTTATATTATATTTATGTACCCTACATGTACCTGACCTGTGAAATCATTATTTGTACTGACACAAAATATTTTATTATTATTATTATTATTATTATTTTACCTAAGTATAAAATTTTAATGTTAATCTTTTTAATTCGCATTTTTATAAACAAACTTTTTAACAAGAAATAATCCAGTAAGTAATTTGTTTGTTGTTTTTGTTCAGACTGCAATGACATCATGAAGGCATAAGACCTAGATCGTCAAAAGTTTTTAAAATGACGTGAAAATCTCTATAATTTTCGAAATTTTAAAATTTGAAGATATTTTCGTATCCTATTCTAAGACAAAATCACGTGAAATTGTCATTGAATATTATAACAATTTTATATGATATTTCTCTACAGTTTTCGACATTCTAAATTTTGATGATATTTTCATATCACCCTCTACGACATAATTGGGTGAAATTGCCAATGAGTATTATGACAATTTTATATGATATTTCCGTACCATTTTTTTGAATATATTTTGAATATATTTGAAATTTGAATATATTTTCGTACCAGATTTCGCGACAATTTTCGATGAGATTTCACATTAATTTTTTATAATATTTCCCGACAATATTCTATGAGATTTCCCAACGATTTTCCTAGAGATGTTTCGATAATTTTCAATAAAATACTTCTACAATTTCCCAGGATATTTTCCTGTCTTAGGTTCTACCTGAAGATTTACCTGAAATTTATCATTGGATGGTTCACAAAACGTTTCATAAACGTTTCATAAAACGTTTCACTACGTTTCATAAAACGTTTAATAAGACGTTTTATAAAACGATTCACTAAATTTTTTTGCGAGATTCTCCTAACATTGTTAATAAATTTTTGTAACCATTTTCTATAAGTTTTTTTGACAATTTTCCTTAACATTTTATAGCATCTTTTGTCAAATTCATCCACAATTTTCCCGACAATAAGATTTTATATGCAAAATTGTAAAACGTATTTCAATACAAAAATTCCATAAGATTCACTAACATTTTTTTGCGAAATCCTCCTAAACTTGTTAATGCAATTTTCTTACCATTTTCTATAAGTTATTATGACATTTTTGCTCAACATTTTATAACATCTCTTATCAAATTCCTCCACAATTTTCTCGACATTACGATTTTATATGCAAAATTGTAAAACGTATTTCAATACAAAAATTCAGTACCAAACATTTCAATCAGAACATTTTCAATATGGAATATTATTTTACTTAAGTATAAAATTTCAATGTCAAACGTTTTATTACGAATTTTTATGAACAGATTTTTTAACAAGAGATCATCCAGTAGATAATTTGTTTGTTGTTTTTTATATAGACTGCAATAGCATCATGAAGGCATAAGACCTTCTAGGTCCTTAGGCATGAGACCTTAAGGCATAAGAACTGTAAATCATTTACAGTTTTTATAATCACCTGAAATTGGTAGTGAATTGCATGACAATGTTGTACGACATTTCTTTGCAGTTTTCGACATTTTAAAATCGGAAGATATTTTGGTATCATATTCTACGATAAAATCACGTGAAATTGTCAATGAATATTATGACAATTTTACATATTTCTGTACAATTTTTGAAATTTTAAGATATTTTCGTATCATATTCCGCGACAAAATCACGTGAAATTGTCATTGAATATTATGACAATTTTATATATTTCTGTACAATTTTTGCAATTTGTAGTTATTTTCTAATCATATTCCGCGACCAAATCACTTTAAATTGTCAATGAATATTATGACAATTTTATATATTTCTGTACAATTTTTGAAATATGAAGATATTTTCGTACCAGATTCAGCGATAATTTTCTATGAGATTACACACTCATTTTCCAAGATATTTGTCGATAATATTCTATGATATATCCCACCAATTTTCTAAGAGATTTCAATAAAATAACTCAACAATTTTGTAGGATATCTCCCTGTCTTAAGTTCTCGATGATATTATTCATAAATTTTCACAAAGATTTACCTGAAATTTTTCATTGAATTTCATGTCTAATTTCCATAAGATACACTAACAAATTTTTGCAAGAATCACCACACATTATCAATGACATTTTCCGACCATATTTTATAAAAAAATTCGACATATCACATACATATCAAATTGATATTTCCCTGTATTAAGTTATCAATAAGATTCTTCATATATTTTTAAAAAGATTTATCCGATATTTTTCATTGGATTTCATGACTAATATCCATAAGATTCACTAACCACTTATTGCGAGATTCTCCTGAAATAGTCAATGACATTTTTTTACCATTTTCTATAAGATTTTTTGACAATTTTCCATAAAATTTTATGACATTTTTTATCAAATTCATCCACAATTTTCCCAACAATACGATTTTATATGCAAAATTGTAAAACGTATTTCAATACAAAAATTTAGTACCAAACATTTCAATCAGAACATTTTCAATATAGAATATTATTTTACTTAAGTATAAAATTTCAATGTCAAACGTTTTATTACGAATTTTTATGAACAGATTTTTTAACAAGAGATCATCCAGTAGATAATTTGTTTGTTGTTTTTTATATAGACTGCAATAGCATCATGAAGGCATAAGACCTTCTAGGTCCTTAGGCATGAGACCTTAAGGCATAAGAACTGTAAATCATTTACAGTTTTTATAATCACCTGAAATTGGTAGTGAATTGCATGACAATGTTGTACGACATTTCTTTGCAGTTTTCGACATTTTAAAATCTGAAGATATTTTGGTATCATATTCTACGATAAAATCACGTGAAATTGTCAATGAATATAATGACAATTTTATATATTTCTGTACAATTTTTGAAATTTGAAGATATTTTCGTATCATATTCCGCGACAAAAGCACTTGAAATTGTCAATGAATATTATGACAATTTTATATATTTCTGTACAATTTTTGAAATTTGAAGATATTTTCGTATCATATTCCGCGACAAAATCACTTTAAAATGTCAATGAATATTATGACAATTTTATATGATATTCCCTTAAATTTTTTGAAATTTTAAGATATTTTCGTACCTGATTCCACGACAATTTTCTATGAGATTTCACAATAATTTTCCAGGACTTTTCCCGACAATATACTATGAGATTTGCCAACAATTTTCCAAGAGATGTTTCGATAATTTTTAATAAAATACCTCAACAATTTCGCAGGATATTTCCCCATCTTAATGCACCATTTTTATGATATTTTTAAATATTCTAATTTAAAGCTCACTTTTTATAATTTTTTTATATATTCAGGGTTGATTTGCTACCCTCCTACGGCAAATTGAACCACAGACCCTTCAGGACTAAAATGCCTAGAAAATCGAAAGTATAACTATCTGAATTGACAAGTATGGGTTAGCTATTACTGAATTTTCAAAAAAATTATTAATTGCATATTTGATATTAGATTTGTGTTCAGTATATCTGAAACTATTTTTCATGAAAATTTGACTAAGTTTAAAGATTAAATAAGTGATGAAATCGAAAGAATACACGCTATTTTTTTTTAATATTGAGGGTTGATTTACTATCTTTCTACGGCAAATTAAAAAGCACCACTTACAGAGTCTATCCACAGACCCTTCAGGACTAACATGCCTAAGTTTCATTGGGCGACAATTTAATGCACACTTTTTATGATGTTTTTAAATATTCCAATTTAATGCACACTTTTTTTTTTTAATATTCAGGGTTTTAATACTACCCTCCTATGGCAAATTAAAGAGAACCACTTACAGGGTATATTCACAGACCTTTCAGGACTAACATGCCTAAGTTTCATTGGGCGACAATCTAATGCACACTTGTTATGATATTTTCAAATATTCCAATTTGAAGCACATTTTTCATGATTTTTTTAAATATATTCAGGGTTGATTTACTGCCCTCTTACGGCAAATTGAAAAGCACCATTTACAGGGTCCTATCACAGACCCTTCAGGACTATCATGCCCAAGTTTCATTGGGCGACAATTTAATGCACACTTTTTATGATATTTTTTAACATTCCAATTTAAAGCACACCATTTATGATCTTGTTTATATATTAAGGATTAATTTACTACCCTCCTACGGCAATGTACCACTTACAGGGTATATCCACAGACCGTTTAGGTCTAACATGCCTAAGTTTCATTGGGCGACAATTTAATGCACACTTTTGATGATATTTTTAAATATTCTAATTTAAAGCACACTTTTCAGGATATTGTTTATATATTCAGGATTAATTTACTACCCTCTTACGGTACATTGAAATGTACCATTTACAGGGTCTATCCACAGACCCTTCAGGACTGACATGCCTAAGTTTCATTGGGCGACAATTTAATGTACACAATATGCAATATTTTTGAATATTCCAATATAAAGCACACTTTTTATAATTTTTTTAAATATTGCAATTTAAAGCACATTTTTTATAATTTTTTTTAATATTCAGGGTTGATTTACTACCGTCATATGCCAAATTGAAAAGTACCATTTACAGGATATATCCAGAGATCCTTCCGGACTAATATACCTTAGTTTCACGACAATTCAATGCCCTCTTTTTACGATATTTGTAAATATCCCAATTTAATGCACACTTTTTATGATAACTAAATAAATATAGGAATAAGAAAACATTTGATTGACGTTTCACAGTATTTATATTGTAATGTTTTTGCATTGCCCTTCTTTCGGGACTACAAATGTTACGTTTTTATTTATTTACTCTTATCTCAGGTTCAATAGTAGGTTCAATCATTACTAAATAGAGTCTTGTTCAAATACTTTAATGAACTGAAAATAACCAAATATTAAAACGTCTAATATAAACTTAACTAAACAAACAAATCAAAAACAATAGAAAACAAAATTATTAAATACATAATAAACTATGACCAACATTAACAAAATAAATCCTATATACACAAGTCAATTTATGTGATAATATGACTCTTGCACTTTACGCAAACTTTCTACTTGCAGTTGTCTTCTTGTGGTTCCTTGATTACGTCGTCCTGTTGTCCCTGCTTTCCCGTCTGATCCGTTGTTGATTCCCACAAAAGTAAACATCTACTTTTGTGTGCGAAGTTGAGCTGCCTGAAGTCCTGATTTTTGAATATCTCCGCCACGGCTCCTATCTTGTTGAACTCCTCTCTTGGTTGACTGTCTTCTTCCAGCAATATGTCCAATCGTTGAAACCCCGTTAATATTTTGTAATGTATTCGTATTAGTATCGCAACATCTCCACCCGCGATCCACACGCGTCTCTCCCACTCGTCAAACTCTTTGTTGATTATTTTCGACTTTCCATTATTTAATTCCCCAAGCGTCTATGCACGAAGTCAACTGTCACCCGTGGTAACCAATCAACAACCTTCATCCGCGGATTGCTTTGTATATTTGTGCATACAATAAATTTTGTTAGCTTGTGCCCTGAAGATTATAATTCTATCTAAAACTTATATAATAATAACAATAAATCTATTCTAATTAATCTAAATAAATACTACAAATACCATCACAATATATATATAGAAAAGAACTCTACAATTGCTTTAGTTCAATTGTTTCAAGTTTATACTCTTGAGAATGGCTGAGAGGCCGAAACAATTGTAGACTTCTTTATTATATGTACTGTGAAACAGCAAGCAAGTGTTTTATTATTCCTATACTTATATGTTTCACCAAGTGGCAACTACTCGTCCAATTTAACTAAATAAATAACTGGAACATTTCTTTTTAAGTCTAATTGCCTAAACTTAAAATTAATTACCTAAAATTAGCAATCTGGACTTTTTCAAATCAATTTGAAATCATTTTGAATTTGTTTTCTAACAAAATTTCATATCATCTCTATTGCATATGAAATCAATGTTGATTTATGTTTACACTTTTCGATTTCAAATTTTCAAAGGTAATTGTAAAATTGTGTCAACTCCCATGTATCTCCTAATACCGTCACAATTCACGTTAACCGCAGCTCATCATAACAAGGCCAACAGAAAAACCCATGACAATCACGCCATTTACATCCCCGACAATGGCGTCAACCCCAATCAACGGCAAGACTCTTCATCCCATTGTGCACCTTTTCACCGCCGCTCGCCTTGAATGGCCCGGTAAAGGGTTACTCTTGCCCATTTGCCCATTTGCCCATTAGCCCGTTTGCGTCATTCGGCCTCCTGCACGCTCTCCCGTCCTCCGTGCTTCGCACACGCATCGCTTTGAGCCGTCCTCATTATCCTCATTCGTTGGAGTGATTTTATTTGTAAATCGTCGAGATCCGTCGCGATAACGGCGAAACCGTTGCTGACGTTGGGGCTTAAGTGGATTACAATGATGTATTGATAAGTGCATTAGGTTGTTATTGCGTGCACAAATTTAATACTTTCAAACCCACATCAGGAGAATTACTACACACAAAAATCGTATAGATTTGGTAGATTCCATTTTTATTTTTAACTAGGAAGGCTGTGGTTTCGTTTTATAAAGTTTTACACATGAACACCAACATAAATGATCTGACAGTGAAAAGATTGTTATATGTCAGATTTGTAACAACGTTGCCTAATTTGCTGTTGGAAAATAAAAATAGCATATAAATTCTGTACTCAATTGGTATTCTTTGATGGCAACATTGCCCACTGTCATAAATTATAACCTCTTTTTTTTTAAATATAACCTATCTTTTTCAAGTCTAGTGACTTTTTACATTGGCAAACAGTACTATCACCCTAACAGAGCCAACTTAATTAAAAATAAATATGTAACGGAGTTTATGTGATCGTGATATATAGATCGAAATATGACCCCAACGCAAAAAAATAATAACAAGTATTAATTTAACCTCAAATTTAGACTTTTTTATACATAATTCATGGTGAGTATTAATTACGTAAGTCGCCTTGTCGTACGCATCAGCATGCTAGCCGTTGCATTAAATCCCGTTGCTTTTGTGCTAGATTCAACATTCAAACCTAATCTTGCGTTCCCTAGGCGTATCATAACCTGGCAACCTATAATTTGCAGATCCGCGCCTCGGATCAGATCCAAAGTAACCCTTTGCACAATAGCGATGCACCCTGCGGTGATTTTATAATGACATCTGGCGCGCCGATTGATAATGGAAAAGACACCTCCGTGTAATCGCCGCTTTTTATCGCCCCAAACAACGGTGAGAGGGTCGAAGCCTAAAGCCCTCCATTGTACTCAAACGTAATTACACGGAATAGGCATTTAATAGAGAGAGGAGAGCATGGAGAGGAATTGGGAGAAGAAAAACTGTTGCAAATTGATTTAATAGACGGTCTCGCATATGGCTTTCGAAATCAATGCAATTAATTCAGGCACAGAATACATGCAACGTTCAGTTGTGAATCTAATTTATTACATTTGCAATTTTTGAGTTGGCTAGAGCTGAGACAATGCAATGTTATTTTATGTATTATTACAACTTATGAAATGCGTTATCCAACATGAACAATTATTTTGTACCACAAATAATTACTATAATCTAACAATATGTAGCAGAGATAAAAATATGGAATCAATAATTTACTAAATTAATTAGCCTACTTACCTTATAAAGTATAAATAATGTAAGCTTAGGTAATAGAATTGTTATAAGTAGATATTAGATTAAGAAACACCAATCCACTATTATTGTATTTTATATTAGAATTAATATATATATATATATATATATATATATATATATATATATATATATATATATATATATATATATATATATATATATATATATATATATATATATATATATATATATATATATATATATATATAATCGAAAACCTATCTACCCTAAGGTGTTAGGTTATTTTATATTAGAATTAAATAAATAAAAAATAATAATAAACATTATAATAATTTGTTTAAATTTGTAAATAATTTAAAATTGTTTGAAATTTTGAAAGTGAATGTAGCAAAAATAATTTCCAAATATTGTTTCAATACGTATGTCAAAATATGTAAAAATATATAAAAATATGTTAAATTATAAACCTGGCAAATGAAAAAAGACTGTAATTTTTGTATTTAACTTGAACATAAATTATTATTATTATTAATATTACTTTAAGGTATAACATTGAATATACGAGATTTGATAATTTCAGTAAGTTGGTTTTACATACATAAATACAACATGTAATTATAAGTAGAAAAGTGCCTCGAATTTGATTGGGCAAATTAGTATAATAAACACATAATAATATTTTTATATTTTACTAAATATTAGAGCTTGTATTGCAATAAAATCGTTTTCCTACAATTTACACACAAGGTAGGTCTTTCTGAGAGCGAAACTTTGTCAAATTTTCAGGAGAAATGTCTGTATGTGTACTAAATAGACATCTAATATTAAATATGCAATAAATAAATTTTCAGGAATTTCAGTAAAAGCTAACCCATACTTGTCAATGCAAATCGTTATATCGTTAATTTTCTCAATAGTTTAATGCAGAAACTTCGTCAAATTTTCACAGGAAAGTAATTTAGATGTACTAAATACAAACTTAATATTAAATATTCAATTAATATATTTTCAGAAGTTTCAGTAACAACTGACCCATACATATCAATTCAGAAATTTTCAGGAGAAATGTCTGTATGTGTACTAAATAGAGATCTAATATTAAATATGCAATAAATAAATTTTCAGGAATTTCAGTAAAAGCTAACACATACTTGTCAATGTAAAAAGTTATATCGTTGATTTTCTTAGTTATTTAATGCAGAAACTTTGTCAAATTTTCAGTAGAAAGTACTCTAGGTGTACTTAATACAAACCTAATATTAAATATTCCATTAATATATTTTCAGAAATTTCAGTAACAACTGACCCATACTTATCAATTTAGAAAGTTATATCATTGATTTTCTCACTTATTCAATACAGAAACTTTGTCAAATATGCAGGAGAAATGACTTTAGGTGTACTAAATACAAATTTAATATTAAATATGCATATAATAAATTTTCAGGAATTTCATTAAAATTAATCCATACTTGTCAATTTAGAAAGCTGATATAGCTTTCAATCAACGATATGTTGATTTTCACACTTGTTCAGTACAGAAACTTCGTCAAATTTTCAGGAGAAATGATTATAGGTGCAATAAATACAAATCTAATATTAAATATGAATTGAATAAATTTTGAAAAAAGTGATATCGTTAATTTTCTTAGTTATTTAATGCAGAAACTTCGTCAAATTTTCAGGAGAAACTACTTTAGGTGTACTGAATATAAACCTAATATTAAATATTCAATTAATATATTTTCAGAAATTTCAGAAAAAGCTAACCCATACTTACCATTTCAGAAAGTTATATTGTTGATTTTTTCAGATATTCAATGCAGAAACTTTATCAAATTTTCAGAAGAAATAACTTTATGTGAACTAAATACAATTCTGATATTGAATATGCAATTAATAAATTTTCAGGAATTTCAGTAAAAACTAACACATACTTGTCAATTTAGACAGTTATATCGTTTATATTCCTCACTTATTCAATACAGAAACTTCGTCAAATTTTCAGGAAACATAACTATAAGTGTACTAAATACAAATGTAATATTTAATATGCATTGAATAAATTTTCAGGAATTTCAATAAAATCTAACCCATACTTCTCAATGCAAAAGGTATATCCTAGATTTTCTCAGTTATTTAATGCAGAAACTTCGTCAAATTTTCAGTAGAAAGTACTTTTGGTGTACTGAACACAAACCTAATATTAAATTTTCAATTCATATATTTTCAGAAATTTCAGTAACAACTGACCAATACTTATAAATTCAGAAACATATATGGTTGATTTTTTTAGATATTCAATGCAGAAACTCTGTTGAATTTTCAAGAGAGTCGACTTTAGGTGTACTTAATACAATTCTAATATTGAATATGCAATTAATAAATTTTCAGGAATTTCAGTAAAAGCTAACCCATACTTGTCAAAGCAAACAGTTACATCGTTGATTCTTTCAGATATTCAATTCAGAAACTTCGTCAAATTTTCAGAAGATATCACTATATGTGTACTAAACATAAATCTATTATTAAATATGCATTTAATAAATTTTCAGGAACTTCAGTAGAAGCTAATCCATACTTGTCAATGCAAAAATTTGTAACGTTGATTTTTTCAGTTTTTAATGTAGAAACTTTGTCTAATTTTAAGGAGGAAGTACTTTAGGTATACTAAATACGAACCTAATATTAAATATTCAATTAATATATTTTCAGAAATGTCAGTAACAACTGACCCATACTTATCAGAAAGTTATCAATTCAGAGAGTTATATCTTTAATTTTTTCAGATAATCAATGCAGAAACTTTAACAAATTTTCAGGAGAATTGACTTTAGGTGTACTAAATACAATTTTGATATTGAATATGCAATTAATAAATTTTCAACAATTTCAGTAAATAGTAACCCATACTTGTCAATTTAAACAGTTATATCGTCGATTTCCTCACGTATTCGATACAGAAACTTAGTGAAATTTTCAGGTGACATTACTATAGGTATACTATATACAAATCTAATATTAAATATGCAATTATTAAATTTTCAGGAATTTCAGTAAAAGCTAACCCATACTTGTCAATGCAATAAGGTATATCTTTCTTTTCTCAGTTGTTTAATGCAGAAACTTTGTCAAATTTTCAGGAGAAAGTACTTTAGGTGTACTAAATATAAACCTAATATTAAATAGTTAATTAATATATTTTCAGAAATTTCAGTAAAAGCTAACCCATACTTATCAATTCAGAAAGTCATATCGTTGATTTCTTCAGGTATTCAATACAGAATCTTTGTCAAATTTTCAAGAGAAATGACTATAGGTGTACTTAATACAATTCTAATATTGAATAAGCAATTAATATATTTTCAGGAATTTAAATACAAGCTAACACATACTTGTCATTGCAAAAAAAAATATCGTTGATTTTTTCAGTTATTTAATACAGAAACTTCGTCAAATTTTCAGTAGTACGTACTTTAGGTGTACTGAATACAAACCTAATATTAAATATTTAATTAATACATTTTCAGAAAGTTCAGTAACAACTGACCCATACTTATCAATTCTGAAAGTTATATCGTTGATTTTTTCAGATATTCATTGCAGAAACTTTGTCAAATTTTCAGGAGAAATTACTTTAGGTATACTAAATACAACTCTGATATTGAATATGCAATTAATAAATTTTCAGAAATGTCAGTAACAACTGACCCATACTTATCAGAAAGTTATCAATTCAGAGAGTTATATCTTTATTTTTTTCAGATATTCAATGCAGAAACTTGGCCAAATCTTCAGGGGAATTTACTTTAGGTGTACTAAATACAACTTTGATATTGAATATGCAATTAATAAATTTTCAAGAATTTCAGTAAAAGGTAACCCATACTTGTCTATACAAAAAGTTATATTGTTGATTTTTTCAGATATTTAATGCAAAAACTTTCTCAAATTTTCAGGATAATTGACTTTAGGTGTACTAAATCCAATTCTAATATTGAATATGCGATTTATAAATTTTCAGGAATTTCAGTGTAAACTAGCCCATACTTGTCAATTTAGACAGTTATATCGTTTATATTCCTCACTTATTCAATACAGAAACTTCGTCAAATTTTCAGGAAAAATGACGATAGGTGTACTAAATACAAATCTAATAGTAGTATCAAATATTCATTTAATTTCAGGAATTTCAGTAGAAACTAAGCCATACATGTCAAAGCAAAAAGTTGGATCGTTGATCTTCAAATTTTTCGTCAAATTTTCAGGAGAAAAGTATTTAGGTATGCTATATACAAATCTAATATAAAACATTCAATCAATATATTTTCAGAAATTTCAATAACAACTGATCCACACTTGTCAATTCAGAAAGTTATATCCTAGATTTTGTCAATTATTCAATGCAGAAACTTTGTCAAATTTTCAGGAGAAATGTCTTTTGATGTACTAAATATTACTAGATAATATTAAATATTCAATTAATATATTTAATTGAATTATTAAATATATGGACAATAATAATAATAAAACAATTCAAAATGCGTTAGAACAAACGGCATTACAAAAGTAATAGGCAAAAACTGTTTTTGAATAATTTTTGTATAAATCATTTTTGTAATAAGCACTGCAAACTCACATAAAAACAAGTATCAGATCCAAATCACCAAAAACAAGATCAAATTTGTAGCCCTGTGTTATGTATATTGAAACAATTGTCAACACAAGTCTGTGCAAACTCACACAATGGTTTTTTTAATATTTAAACTGCAGTTTTCTTTAAGTTTTAACTTCAAGTTTCAGCCCCATCGACAAATCAGTAACATTTGTTTACGTCAGTAATATTATTATGAATTGCATTTTCATTTGTACAAATATTGTGAAATTTCAGATAGAAATTTCATTCAGATCAGATAGATCCTATAGGTGTGAAAATATTTTAATAAGACGTGAATTTTTTTTTTTTTTAAAGAAACAATTTTCTAATTTAAGAATTTTAATTTTTTGCTAGATTAACCACATCACTACCATTTGTTAATGATTTATTTCTGTGTAAGTATATAATTGCACAAGGAATAAGTTATGTGGCATCATAATTTATCTCTACCACGTTCTGTAGTAATATTACATATTTCTGCGTACAAATACTCAATCTCATCCCTGATGCATCTCGGCAGATTTTATTATTTATTTTTTCTTGCAAATGGCGTCTCCCCGTCGTGTGCAGGCATTAGGGCAAATTGCATCAAACGGTGCCATTGTCGAGGCGAGAGAGTTTATTGACGGCCAGACGCTTCCGTGAAAACCTCCATTCTTGCGGAATCGGAGGATTCTGCACTCACACGTGTGCACCAAAAGTGATGCAGATCATTATGTGGTGTGATGTGCCTGTGAGCTGCAGGTATCCCGTGGCGAGCACCGTCATTAATCTCCTCTGTGTACGTGTTAAGTGCTTAGGAGGAATCCGATTTTCCGGATCACGTGCGGATTACGCACCAGGCGTGAGGGAAAATATCTTGTTTTCGTCTCTAACGCCACTCTTTGCGGCATTGTGGGCATTGTTTGTAAGCCGAGGCGAAGAAGCAGGTAAACAGAGGACTGTCTTTGGCGGTTGAATGATGGTTTGGGGATGATTTTTACCTATTCATTTTTAGAACAAACCATGTAAATGATTCACAATTATTTGTTGCAATATTGACCATTATGATTTTATTTGACGAAGCAATATCAAGATTTGAGCAACAAGCTAACCTTAACCTGGCCAATTTTTATGAAAATCACACAAATTCTTAGTAGCCAGTGCAGCTGAAATTGCCAATGATGTGTGCTTTAAATTGGAATATTTTAAAATATCATAAAAAGTGTGCTTTAAATTAGGATTTGTAACAATATCATAAAAAGTGTGTAATAAATTCTTGCCCCATGAAACTTAGGCATGTTAGTCCTAAAGGGTCTGTGGATATACCCTGTAAGCGGTACTTCTCAATTTGCTGTAGGAGGGTAGTAAATCAACAATGAATATATATAAAAAAATATAAAAGTGTGCTTTAAATTAGAATATTTAATATTATATTAAAAAGTGTGCATTAAATTGTCGCCAATGAAACTTAGGCATGTTAGTCCTGAAGGGTATGTGGATATACCCTGTAAGTGGTACATTGCAATATACCGTAGGAGGGTAGTAAATTAATCTTTAATATATAAACAAGATCATAAATGGTGTGCTTTAAATTGGAATGTTTAAAAATATCATAAAAAGTGTGCATTAAATTGTCGCCCAATGAAACTTAGGCATGTTAGTCCTGAAGGGTCTGTGAATGGACCCTGTAAATGGTGCTTTTCAATTTGCCGTAAGAGGGCAGTAAATCAACCCTGAATATATTTAAAAAAATCATGAAAAATGTGCTTCAAATTGGAATATTTGAAAATATCATAACAAGTGTGCCTTAGATTGTCGCCCAATGAAACTTAGGCATGTTAGTCCTTAAAGGTCTGTGAATATACCCTGTAAGTGGTACTTTTCAATTTGCCGTAGAAATCAACCCTCAATATTAAAAAAAAATCATAAAGTGTATTCTTTCGATTTCATTACTTATTTAATCTTTAAACTCAGTCAAATTTTCAAGAAAAAAAGTTTCAGATATACCAAACACAAATCTAATATGAAATATGCAATTAATAAATTTTCAGAAAATTCAGGAATAGCTAACCCAGACTTCGTCAATTCAGATAGTTATACTTTCGATTTTCTAGGCATTTTAGTCCTGAAGGGTCTGTGGTTCAATTTGCCGTAGGAGGGTAGCAAATCAACCCTGAATATATAAAAAATATATAAAAAGTGAGCTTTAAATTAGAATATTTAAAAATATCATAAAAATGGTGCATTAAGATGGGGAAATATCCTGCGAAATTGTTGAGGTATTTTATTAAAAATTATCGAAACATCTCTTGGAAAATTGTTGGCAAATCTCATAGTATATTGTCGGGAAAAGTCCGGGAAAATTATTGTGAAATCTCATAGAAAATTGTCGTGGAATCAGGTACGAAAATATCTTAAAATTTCAAAAAATTTAAGGAAATATCACATAAAATTGTCATAATATTCATTGACAATTTCACGTGATTTTGTCGCGGAATATGATACGAAAATATTTTCAAATTTCAAAAATGGTACAGAAATATATAAAATTGTCATAATATTCATTGACAATTTCACGTGATTTTATCGTAGAATATGATAGCAAAATATCTTCAGATTTTAAAATGTCGAAAACTGCAAAGAAATGTCGTACAACATAGTCATGCAATTCACTACCAATTTCAGGTGATTATAAAAACTGTAAATGATTTACAGTTCTTATGCCTTAAGGTCTCATGCCTAAGGACCTAGAAGGTCTTATGCCTTCATGATGCTATTGCAGTCTATATAAAAAACAACAAACAAATTATCTACTGGATGATCTCTTGTTAAAAAATCTGTTCATAAAAATTCGTAATAAAACGTTTGACATTGAAATTTTATACTTAAGTAAAATAATATTCCATATTGAAAATGTTCTGATTGAAATGTTTGGTACTGAATTTTTGTATTGAAATACGTTTTACAATTTTGCATATAAAATCGTATTGTCGAGAAAATTGTGGAGGAATTTGATAAGAGATGTTATAAAATGTTGAGCAAAAATGTCATAATAACTTATAGAAAATGGTAAGAAAACAAGGTTAGGAGGATTTCGCAAAAAAATGTTAGTGAATCTTATGGAATTTTTGTATTGAAATACGTTTTACAATTTTGCATATAAAATCTTATTGTCGGGAAAATTCTGGATGAATTTGACAAAAGATGCTATAAAATGTTAAGGAAAATTGTCAAAAAAACTTATAGAAAATGGTTACAAAAATTTATTAACAATGTTAGGAGAATCTCGCAAAAAAATTTAGTGAATCGTTTTATAAAACGTCATATTAAACGTTTTATGAAACGTAGCGAAACGTTTTATGAAACGTTTATGAAACGTTTTGTGAACCATCCAATGATAAATTTCAGGTAAATCTTCAGGTAGAACCTAAGACAGGAAAATATCCTGGGAAATTGTAGAAGTATTTTATTGAAAATTATCGAAACATCTCTAGGAAAATCGTTGGGAAATCTCATAGAATATTGTCGGGAAATATTATGAAAAATTAATGTGAAATCTCATCGAAAATTGTCGCGAGATCTGGTACGAAAATATATTCAAATTTCAAATATATTGAAAATATATTCAAAAAAATTGTACGGAAATATCATATAAAATTGTCATAATACTCATTGGCAATTTCACCCAATTATGTCGTAGAGGGTGATATGAAAATATCTTCAAATTTTAGAATGTCGAAAACTGTAGAGAAATATCATATAAAATGCAATTCACTACTTTCGATTTTCTCACTTATTTTCTCCTGAAACTTTGTCAAATTTTCAGGAGAACTAGCTTCAGATGTACTAAATACAAATCTACTATTAAATATACAATTAATAAATTTTCAGGAATATCAGTAATTGCTAACCCATACTTGTTAATGCAGAAAGTTATACATTCGATTTTCTAACATACTGAAACTTTGTCAAATTTTCAGGACAATTAGCTTCAGGTGTACTAAATACAAGTCCAGTATTAAGCATGCAATTAATAAATTTTAAATAAATTGAGAATAAACTTTTTATTTTTATAAAGACAATAGTAAAAAAAAACAAATAAATCAAATAAAAAATGAGTAGTTGTATGAACATTTATTCCATATACATATTTGCAGCATACTTAATACATATAATAATATAGCCTCGAAGTGTAAATCAAGATTTATTTGTTTTTTTTTAATTATTGTTTTATTTCAATCCTGATTATAACTATGTATGTTATGTATTATCTCACTTATTTACTTCATAACCTTCGTAAAATTTTCAGAAGTTATATTTTCAGGCATATTGTAACCAAATCTGGTATAAATTTTTCCAAATATCCATGAGACAAATTTTCAGAAATTTCAGTGATCGATATAGCAAAACCTGTCAACTGGGAAAGTTATATGTTCCATTCTCTCACTTATTTAATTCATAAGCTTCATCAAATTTTCAGAGGATATATCTTCAGGCATACTATATCCAAATGTCGAATGATTTACATTTTGCGACATTTAAGATGCAATTTTATGATTTAACAGAACTGTTGATGCATTATATATCGTAAAAGTTTATTTCTATTATTGTTCAGAATATTAAATATCTACACAGAAGTAAATAATTTGGTATTGTTGCTAATATATTAACACTATTTCGATTTTGTGCAACGTTGTAATAAAAACTAAAAATATAATAAAATATAATTAAATGTAGTAAGGCAAATAAATAAAATATGTAAAAAAACAAACAGTACTTCGCTTTTTAAAAATACCTGTAAGTACAATTATAAGAAAATAGAAAATTTAAAAAGTACTGATATAGTCAGAATTAAAAATAACAATTTTGAACTAGAAGAACGCTTAAATTATTCTCAATTTTGCAAATATACTATAATAATTTTCAATAGTATACTTATATAAATTTTATTGTAAATTGATAAATTTCCCTACAAAATGTAAAAAATCATTAGAAATTTTGTAATTTCCCTATAAAATGTAAAGTATCATTAATACAAATCAAATTACAATTTTGATTATTCTATTATGCTCTATGCTTCTATTATACTTTGTATGTATATTATGTAGCTTTATGCTAATAAATAATCTTATTATTATTATTAAAAAAATATATAATATATAATATGAATTTCCAATGATATTTTGCATATTATAGGCAAATTTATCAATTTACAATAAAATGTTCATAAAGATATTACTTTTCAGCAGCGATTTTGAAATTTTTGTTGTAAATTGCCAAAATTTCACTATAAATTTTGTAATTTAGAATACAAATTTTTCAGTATTCATTGTAATTACATATTTAATACTGTCGAATGATTTATATTTTGCGACATTTAAGATGCAATTTTATGATTTAACAGGACTGTTGATGCATTATATATCGTAAAACTTTATTTCTATTATTGTTCAGAATATTAAATATGTGCACAGAAGTAAATAATTTGGTATTATTGCTAATATATTAACACTATTTCTATTTTGTGCAACGTTGTAATAAAAATTATAAATATAATTAAATATAATTAAATGTAGTAAGGCAAATAAATAAAATATATAGAAAAACAAACAGTACTTCGCTTTTTAAAAATACCTGTAAGTACAATTATAAGACAATTGAAAATTAAAAAGTACTGATATAGTCAGACTTAAAAACAACAATTTTGAACTAGAAGAACGCTTAAATTATTCTCAATTTTGCAAATATACTATAATAATTTTCAATAGTATACTTATATAAATTTTATTGTAAAGTGATAAATTTCCCTACAAAATGTAAAAAATCATTAGAAATTTTGTAATTTCCCTATAAAATGTAAAGTATCATTAATACAAATCAAATTACAATTTTGATTATTCTATTATGCTCTATGCTTCTATTATACTTTGTATGTATATTATGTAGCTTTATGCTAATAAATAATCTTATTATTATTATTAAAAAAATATATAATATATAAATGAATTTCCAATGATATTTTGCATTTTATAGGCAAATGTATCAATTTACAATAAAATTTTCATCAAGATATTACTTTTCAGCAGCGATTTTGAAATTTTTGTTGTAAATTGCCAAAATTTCACTGCAAATTTTGTAATTTAGAATACAAATTTTTCAGTATTCATTGTAATTACATATTTAATACTGTCGAATGATTTACATTTTGCGACATTTAAGATGCAATTTTATGATTTAACAGGATGTTGATGCATTATATATCGTAAAAGTTTATTTCTATTATTTTTCAGAATATTAAATATGTATACACAGAAGTAAATAATTTGGTATTGTTGCTAATATATTAGCACTATTTCTATTTTGTGCAACGTTGTAATAAAAACTAAAAATATAATTAAATATAATTAAATGTAGTAAGGCAAATAAATAAAATATATAAAAATACAAACAGTGCTTTTTAAAAATACCTGTAAGTACAATTATAAAACAATTGAAATTTAAAAAGTACTGATATAGTCAGACTTAAAAACAACAATTTTGAACTAGAAGAACGCTTTAATTATTCGCAATTTTGCAAATATACTATAATAATTTTCAATAGTGTACTTATATAAATTTTATTGTAAATTGATAAATTTCCCTACAAAATATAAAAAATCATTAGAAATTTTGTAATTTCCCTATAAAATGTAAAGTATTATTAATACAAATCAAATTACAATTTTGATTATTCTATTATGCTCTATGCTTCTATTATACTTTGTATGTATATTATGTAGCTTTATGCTAATAAATAATCTTATTATTATTATTAAAAAAATATATAATATATAATATGAATTTCCAATGATATTTTGCATATTATAGGCAAATTTATCAATTTACAATAAAATTTTCATAAAGATATTACTTTTCAGCAGCGATTTTGAAATTTTTGTTGTAAATTGCCAAAATTTCACTGTAAATTTTGTAATTTAGAATACAAATTTTTCAGTATTCATTGTAATTACATATTTAATACTGTCGAATGATTTATATTTTGCGACATTTAAGATGCAATTTTATGATTTAACAGGACTGTTGATGCATTATATATCGTAAAAGTTTATTTCTATTATTTTTCAGAATATTAAATATGTATACACAGAAGTAAATAATTTGGTATTGTTGCTAGTGTATTAACACTATTTCTATTTTGTGCAATGTTGTAATAAAAATTATAAATATAATAAAATATAATTAAATGTAGTAAGGCAAATAAATAAAATATATAAAAATACAAACAGTACTTCGCTTTTTAAAAATACCTGTAAGCACAATTGTAAGACAATTGAAAATTAAAAAGTACGGATATAGTCAGACTTAAAAACAACAATTTTGAAATAGAAGAACGCTTTAATTATTCGCAATTTTGGAAATATACTATAATAATTTTCAATAGTATACTTATATAAATTTTATTGTAAATTGATAAATTTCCCTACAAAATGTAAAAAATCATTAGAAATTTTGTAATTTCCCTCTAAAATGTAAAGTGTCATTAATACAAATCAAATTACAATTTTGATTATTCTATTATGCTCTATGCTTCTATTATACTTTGTATGTATATTATGTAGCTTTATGCTAATAAATAATCTTATTATTATTATTAAAAAAATATATAATATATAATATGAATTTCCAATGATATTTTGCATTTTATAGGCAAATTTATCAATTTACAATAAAATTTTCATAAAGATATTACTTTTCAGCAGCGATTTTGAAATTTTTGTTGTAAATTGCCAAAATTTCACTGTAAATTTTGTAATTTAGAATACAAATTTTTCAGTATTCATCGTAATTACATATTTAATACTGTCGAATGATTTATATTTTGCGACATTTAAGATGCAATTTTATGATTTAACAGGACTGTTGATGCGTTATATATCGTAAAAGTTTATTTCTATTATTGTTCAGAATATTAAATATGTATACACAGAAGTAAATAATTTGGTATTGTTGCTAATATATTAGCACTATTTCTATTTTGTGCAAAGTTGTAATAAAAACTAAAAATATAATAAATATAATTAAATGTAGTAAGGCAAATAAATAAAATATATAGAAAAACATACAGTACTTCGCTTTTTAAAAATACCTGTAAGTACAATTATAAGACAATTGAAAATTAAAAAGTACTGATATAGTCAGACTTAAAAACAACAATTTTGAACTAGAAGAACGCTTTAATTATTCGCAATTTTGCAAATATACTATAATAATTTTCAATAGTGTACTTATATAATTTTTTTTGTAAATTGATAAATTTCCCTACAAAATGTAAAAAATCATTAGAAATTTTGTAATTTCCCTATAAAATGTAAAGTATCATTAAGAGAAATCAAATTACAATTTTGATTATTCTAGTATGCTCTATGCTACTATTATACTTTGTATGTATATTATGTAGCTTTATGCTAGTAAATAATCTTATTATTATTATTAAAAAAATATATAATATATAATATGAATTTCCAATGATATTTTGCATTTTATAGGCAAATTTATCAATTTACAATAAAATTTTCATAAAGATATTACTTTTCAGCAGCGATTTTGAAATTTTTGTTGTAAATTGCCAAAATTTCACTGTAAATTTTGTAATTTAGAATACAAATTTTTCAGTATTCATTGTAATTACATATTTAATACTGTCGAATGATTTATATTTTTGCGACATTTAAGATGCAATTTTATGATTTAACAGGACTGTTGATGCATTATATATCGTAAAAGTTTATTTCTATTATTTTTCAGAATATTAAATATGTATACAGAAGTAAATAATTTGGTATTGTTGCTAATATATTAACACTATTTCGATTTTGTGCAACGTTGTAATAAAAACTAAAAATATAATAAAATATAATTAAATGTAGTAAGGCAAATAAATAAAATATGTAAAAAAACAAACAGTACTTCGCTTTTTAAAAATACCTGTAAGTACAATTATAAGAAAATAGAAAATTTAAAAAGTACTGATATAGTCAGAATTAAAAATAACAATTTTGAACTAGAAGAACGCTTAAATTATTCTCAATTTTGCAAATATACTATAATAATTTTCAATAGTATACTTATATAAATTTTATTGTAAATTGATAAATTTCCCTACAAAATGTAAAAAATCATTAGAAATTTTGTAATTTCCCTATAAAATGTAAAGTATCATTAAGAGAAATCAAATTACAATTTTGATTATTCTAGTATGCTCTATGCTACTATTATACTTTGTATGTATATTATGTAGCTTTATGCTAATAAATAATCTTATTATTATTATTAAAAAAATATATAATATATAATATGAATTTCCAATGATATTTTGCATTTTATAGGCAAATTTATCAATTTACAATAAAATTTTCATAAAGATATTACTTTTCAGCAGCGATTTTGAAATTTTTGTTGTAAATTGCCAAAATTTCACTGTAAATTTTGTAATTTAGAATACAAATTTTTCAGTATTCATTGTAATTACATATTTAATACTGTCGAATGATTTATATTTTTGCGACATTTAAGATGCAATTTTATGATTTAACAGGACTGTTGATGCATTATATATCGTAAAAGTTTATTTCTATTATTTTTCAGAATATTAAATATGTATACACAGAAGTAAAAAATTTGGTATTGTTGCTAATATATTAACACTATTTCTATTTTGTGCAACGTTGTAATAAAAATTATAAATATAATAAAATATAATTAAATGTAGTAAGGCACATAAATAAAATATATAGAAAAACAAACAGTACTTCGCTTTTTAAAAATACCTGTAAGTACAATTATAAGACAATTGAAAATTAAAAAGTACTGATATAGTCAGACGTAAAAACAACAATTTTGAACTAGAAGAACGCTTAAATTATTCGCAATTTTGCAAATATACTATTATAATTTTCAATAGTATACATCAATTCAGAAGCCACTGAGACAGTTTTTTTTTTGTATTTGAGTGGAGTTTCTACTTATAACGTATATTTTATTTTATTTATTCCTTTGCCTATCTACCTTTTGGTGTAAGGCGTACATTATTAATTTATATAATATTCTCTGCACTTCCAAATCTGGTATAAAATTTTCAAAGTATCCATTAGACGAATTTTCAGAAATTTCAGTGGCAGATATGGCGATAACTGTCAACAGGAAAAATTATATGTTCGATTCTCTCACTAATTTAAAAAAAAAATCATAGTTGCACCAAACGGTGAAGCACTAGGTATTAGCTTATAAACTGGTCATATCCCAATTTGTTGGTAATGTACTTGTTGGAGCAGAGTTTCCAATTATTCTGTTTTATAATTTTTATTATATTGTATTTTGCTTTAAATTGAATTAATTCACGTGTTTTCTGAATATGAATTCTTGTAGATATTTGTCTGTATTACAAATTTGTAAATTTCTAGCACCGATTACACCGGACGTGAATATTTTCACATTATTAGAGCAAACTCCCTGTACTCCTATCCAGGCAAAACCCCCTGGTTCCTGTAGGGATAACGATGTAAGGACATAACTAGTTTAGGGCGCACCTCGGAGGCCCCCCGGGGGTAATCGGCGCCTCGCCCTGCATTGTTTACAGTTGTATATCAGCCCCCCTTTGTGCTCCTCTCCTCGCGCGGACAATGCGGCTTTCTGCTCTCTGTTTGCGTATACGAATATCCTATCTCGCCTTCTCTCCTCTCTTTTATCATCATGAGTGCGTGTGTGTGTGGATGACATTGTCACCTCGTCGACAAATCGCGCGGTAATCCCTCTAATGACGTGTTTAAACCGGGCCGACAATGAGCGTTACGCTTTTTTTATTGTCATCGCTGCGGTCTGGGGACAGGTAGGGCGCGAACTTCCCTTTCTCTCCCTGTCTGCCCTCAAGAGGGCGAGAGACTACCCTTTGTTGGGAATCGGCGCAGCAAATCTGGATGATTGCCCCCGAGGTGTCAGAAGAGAGAAAACAGTTGTTTCGATAGGTTATTAAGGTATTTTATGTTACTTGATATACCTACTAATTCTGATATTAATTGTATCACCTAAAACTAATTCTCCTGAAAATTTGGTAAAGTTTCATAATTAAAGTTTGCGTTATGCAGAAAGTTACCAACCCACATTAGAACTAAAACGAGATATCAGACTTTACAGTTTTTATTGATATAATAAATTATTAACAACATTAAAATAATTCTTCATATTTTCATTATGTTTTAAAACTAATGAAATAAAAATATGAGCAAAATATTTCCTTGTAAGATTTAAATTGTGCTAAATATGGCGGTGTTTTAAGGGTTGGTAGCTTTGTGCTCTGTGTAAAAACAATAAATCAAACATTGTTTGAACAAAATTGCCAAACTTATGTTTTTATTAATTAGTTATACAAATATAGCAACAAACGAAACATAATGTCTTTATGGCTTTTATTCTGCATCAATTTCGAAATCCAATGCTTCAATATTATGGCCATCGACATCTTCAATAATATTGGCACAATAATCTTGCATTTGACGGGATTAGGTGCATTATTTCGCGTAAGTTTTGTAATTTTGATTCTGCGATGGATTTTTCATTTGGCCACAGGGGTATCAAGTCTTGGAAAATATACTGTTTCGAAGGTCTTCCACGAACGGATTTTATAATCGTTTTTTTTTTTAATGGGTTTGAATATTCATTCTCCTTCATCATTAATATAAAAGGTGCTTCTTTTTCAATTTTGATTTCTCTTACTGTTAACCAGTTAATTTTTTGCTGTAAATTTCCTATTAACATTTTTTTTCAACATTTGTAATTCCCATAAAATCCCATATATTCAACTGTAACTGTCAAAAGTTGTCTTATTTTCAACTGTTACTGTCAACATTTCTCATATATTCAATTATAATATACTAATAAACTAAACAATTTAATAAATAAAAACTTTAATAAAAATTAAATATATGGAAACAAAACCCGGACAGTGAACATGTGACTTATATTCAACTGTAAATGTAAAAATTTATTATAATTTTGACTGTGATTGTCAATATTTCTCATATCTTCAACAACAAGTGTTTAAAGTTGATATATTTTAAACTATTACTGCCAATAATTCTCCTATATTCAACTGAAACTGTCAAAAGTTGCTACATTTTCAACTGTTACTGTCAATATTTCTCCTGTATTCAACTATAAGTGTCAAAAGTTGACATACTTTCAACTCTAACTGTCAATATTTCTCATATATTAACTTGCAACTGTAAAAAACTGTCATATTTAACTATTACTATCAATATTTCTCATGTATTCAACTGTAACTCTCAAAAGTTGTCATATTTTCAATTATTACTGTCAATATTTTTCATATATTCAACTGTAACTGTCAACAATTGGCACATTTTTAACTGTTACTGTCAATATTTCTCCAGTATTCAACTATAAGTGTCAAAAGTTGACATACTTTCTACTGGAAGCGTCAATATTTCTTATATATTCAATTGCAACTGTAAAAACTGTCATATTTACCTATCACTGTCAATATTTCTCATGTATTCAAGTGTAACTCTCAAAAGTTGTCATATTTTCAATTGTTACTGTCAATATTTCTCATATATTCAACTCTAACTGTCAAAAGTTGGCATATTTTCAACTGTTACTGTCAATATTTCTCCAGTATTCAACTATAAGTGTCAAAAGTTGACATACGTTCAACTGTAAGTGTCAATATTTCTTATATATTCAATTGCAACTGTAAAAAACTGTCATATTTACCTATCACTGTCAATATTTCTCACGTATTCAAGTGTAACTCCCTAAAGTTGTCATATTTTCAATTGTTACTGTCAATATTTCTCATATATTCAACTGTAACTGTCAAAAGTTGGCATATTTTTTACTGTTACTGTCAATATTTCTCCAGTATTCAACTATAAGTGTCAAGAGTTGACATAATTCAACTGGAAGTGTCAATATTTCTTATATATTCAATTACAACTGTAAAAAACTGTTATATTTAACTATCACTGTCAATATTTCTCATGTATTTAAGTGTAACTTTCAAAAGTTGTCATATTTTCAATTGTTACTGTCATTATTTCTCATATATTCAACTGTAACTGTCAAAAGTTGGCATATTTTTTACTGTTACTGTCAATATTTCTCCAGTATTCAACTATAAGTGTCAAAAGTTGACATAATTTCAACTGGAAGTGTCAATATTTCTTATATATTCAATTACAACTGTAAAAAACTGTTAAATTTAACTATCACTGTCAATATTTCTCATGTATTTAAGTGTAACTTTCAAAAGTTGTCATATTTTCAATTGTTACTGTCAATATTTCTCATATATTCAACTGTAACTGTCAAAAGTTGGCATATTTTCAACTGTTACTGTCAATATTTGTCATATATTCAACTGTAACTGTCAAAAGTTGGCATATTTTCAACTGTTACTGTCAATATTTCTCATATATTCAACTGCAACTGTCAAAAGTTGGCATATTTTCAACTGTTACTGTCAATATTTCTCATATATTCAACTGTAACTGTCAAAAGTTGGCATATTTTCAACTGTTACTGTCAATATTTCTCATATATTCAACTGTAACTGTCAAAAGTTGACATACTTTCAACTGTAACTGTCAATATTTCTCATATATTAAATTGCAACTGTAAAAAACTATGATATTTAACTATCACTGTCATTATTTCTCACATATTCAAGTGTAACTATCAAAAGTTGTCATATTTTCAATTGTTACTGTCAATATTTCTCATATATTCAACTGTAACTGTCAAAAGTTTTCATATTTTCAACTGTTACTGTCAATATTTCTCCAGTATTCAACTATAAGTGTCAAAAGTTGACATACTTTGAACTGGAACTGTCAATATTTCTCATATATTCAATTGCAACTGTAAAAGACTTTCATATTTAACTATCACTGTCAATATTTTTCATGTATTCAAGTGTAACTCCCAAAATTTGTCATATTTTCAATTGTTACTGTCAATATTTCTCATATATTCAACTGTAACTGTCAAAGTTGTCTAATTTTCGACTGTTTCTGTCAAAGATGTCTTATTTTCAACTGTTACTGTCAGTTTTTTTTCATATATTCAACTTCAACTGCCAAAAATCGTCATAGTTTTAACTATTCCTGTCAATTTTTCTCATATATTCAACTGCAACTGTCAAAAATTGTAATATTTTTAACTATTACTGTCAATGTTTCTCATATATTCAACTGTGACTGTCAGTATTTCTCATATATTCAGCTGTAACTATCAAAGTTGTCTTATTTTCAACTGTTACTGTCAAATTTTCTCATTTATTCAACTGTAACTGTCAAAAGTTGTCATATATTCAACTGTGGCTGTCAAAAAATGTAATATTTTTAACTATTACTGTCAATTTATTCATTTATTTATTGAAATAATATTTATTATTGTGGCTGTCAATATTTCTCATATATTCAACTGTAACTGTCAAAAGTTGTTATATTTTCAACTGTTGCTGTCAAAATCTATTAAGTTGTTTACATCAGGTGTCAAAATATTGAAAATTTAAAACCCCAATTGTCGGAATGTAACAAATTTGACAGTTGAACTCGTCTAATCTGTTAAATTTTCAATTAGAGTTGCCCAATGTTTTCACTCTAAGTTTCTAAATTTTGCAAAATCTTCGCAATAATTGATGTAAAATATTATAAAATCTATACGCTTCTACCAATATTATACCAAAATACTTGCAAATATTTTATTTTCTAAGCCTAAAGTTTAAATTTCATCTGATACAATAAAACGGAAAATTCCAGTTATTTAATATAGTAATAGATTTTTCCTAATTTGATAATAATTTCTAACGAAATTTTGAAAATACTAATGAAAATGCCAGAAACCTTCTAAATTTGTGGAATTTGTGATAATGCCCGAAACTTTCTAAATTTGTGGAATTTGTGAAAGTCTTGTAATTTAGAAATAAAACGTAGCACCTTTTTCACAAAAAACATTTATTTTTACTAAATGGAGATTGTCTTGTAATTTAAGCAAAGCGCGATTTATTTTCCCACTTTCCTATTATTTTCCATTAGAATACCAATGTTGATAATTCCCATTATGTAATATAGGCATAGAATTTTCCTAATTTTATAACAATTTATGTTTGGAAACACTATTGAACGCACACTTATTAACAAAAGTTTGTTTTGTTGGGTTCTGCAAGCCCTAGAAGTTTGTCCCTGCAATTCATCAACAGTCCATATAAATATTTATAATATATATTTTTAAAATTGCATTAAATATAATTATTATTAATAATTATTTTTGTTAGTATTTTATCCATGTTACCAGATAATTTCGATTATTTGTTATTTGTTATTTTAAGTACTTCCTGGTATCTTCTAGTATTTTTTTTTCCTCAATAGTTTTGGCTTAACATTCAGTGATAGTGATGGCTGAATGTTAAGCTGAAACTAGTAAAACCATCATCAGAGGCATATGTATTTAATGTTTATATGTACAAAAACAGTGTTAATTTTTTTTTCTATATTTTGTGGGTTGGTTGGTTTCTGCATAACCCGATCCAATTATACATTGCTGGAATACATCTCAAAACTATGAAGTAAAGATTTTTACAATTGCACAAAATGTTTGTGTGTACGTACACAATATGATGTTGTTTGCATCATCTGGTGTCAAAAAGACACCAGAAATGAGAAATGAAATTTGTAGAAGATTATCTGTAGAAGTGACGAAGTGTACATAATTCTAAAACAAAAATGAAAAAAAAATGTCTTAGGGTGCCGACTGAATTATAATTGGTCGGAAAAGTCGCGCTCGCCATGGCCGATCGTTATTCCATTTAAAATCCATTTGAATGAGCGGAAACGCGAAGACAGGGATGTAATAATAATTTAATTAGAATTTCACTGCTTCGTAACGAGGATATTGTTTTTATGTAATTACAA
Organism: Othius punctulatus; assembly: GCA_951805005.1. Taxonomy (NCBI): domain Eukaryota; kingdom Metazoa; phylum Arthropoda; class Insecta; order Coleoptera; family Staphylinidae; genus Othius; species Othius punctulatus. Next base: position 3,627,579 of record OX638139.1, on the reverse strand, counting down.
GAGCAGATCTGGGCGCAAAAATACCCCATTAAGCACTTAATTAGATTCGTGAACGTTAATTGACTTTTACTCGGCGAATTCCCCATTAAGAAATAAATACGGAAACATTATTGTAATGGCTTTCCCATCCGCATCGACGTCGCGGCGCCCCCCCCCCCCCCCCAGGGGGGGGGGGGTTACATATTTAATGTGTAATTAACGATGTACCTGGTAATGCACTAGTTTTTATTGCCATTTCCGTTTAATCCAATTACGCTTCGGGCGCACAAAAACAAGGCGCTTGATTAATGGCTCACCCTCGTTAAGCTCAAGTTGACAAACGCGCAATTATTTATTTTCGAATAGTTTCGATTAAACATTTTTAAAAGCAATATTCGCAGTCGGGTAATTTTTTAATTCGATAATCCCAATCACGGGCTAAGAGGAACAAATTAAAAGACGGTGATGAACTTTCGAGCTGAGGGCTGATTGAAATCCATTTCCAATTCGCGTCTCGCTTCCAAAGTGAGCGGAAATTGCCGCGTTCTTATTGCTCGTCGGACCTTTTTAAAAATACGTTTTCACCTCCTCGATAATTGCCCGATGCTCGTATAAACACGGCGCGAAGGGCTGCTTTATTTGGATCGTCCGAACCCCAATTAAATCGGAATTAACATCAAAAATCACCCCCGAGGAACACCGGAGTCTATTAAATGTGTGCAACCCCCCCATCCCCCACAACCGGAGCACGCACAAACGGATAGTTGCGTTTCATCTCACCCCACACACGGCGCAGAAAACAAACGCTATAAAGGTCCATTATAGGGACATTATCACCCCGGGCAGAGATGTAATGATTTTTCAAACGCAATTAGGTTTGTTGGAACACAAACACACACACACATGTACACACACACACGCAGACATACACACACACACACATGTACTTACGTAAACCGACATTTGGCGCAGGAGGACACTTTTGCTCTTCAGGCGTCCCTTTTGTCCCTCACACAATGGTCCTGTCATAATTTAATACAATCCGCACGAACTCGATTATTGCGACATATGACTGCACGTATTAGCCACGCTAAATAAAGAGACGAAGAACGGCCCTGGCAAGTTGTGATGTGGAAAAGAATGACACAAAGTGCACCCAAAATGTGTGTTCAAATTTTATTGTACTTTAGAAGAAAAGAAAATCTAACTCCAGCCTTCATAAATTACAAATACCCCTCTTATATTAACAAACAATTCCAAGCACAAATAAAACAAAATAAACTAAAAAAAATTAAGCACATAAACACTACACTAACCTAGAAAAAAAAAACAGAAATTGAATTATTAATCAATATCTTGAATAGCAGAACAGACATAATAAATCTACAATCAATCATGGATAATATAAAACTACAATTTAAAGATATTCTGACGAAAAAACAAATAATAAAAAATAACAAGATTATAAAATTAAGATAGAAGAAAGAAAACCAAGAAGAATTTTACAATAAAAACCTATAAATAATAATACTTATATTAACAATACAAACACTTAGACTAAGTATAGACTGACACACTATAATACACTAACACAACCAAACATAACGAATCTTTCAAATACATTGTTTGACACATTAAGAAGAGTAATTAAGAAGTAAGACGAATTAAGAATCATTAAAACTATTAAACAAAGGACCGAAATATGCATTAATCCCAAAAAAATATCAATTTTCCTCTTCTTTCAATATTGTATGTGTATTTTTTGATATTGCTCTAAATCAGCACCCACAAGAACAACAAATAATAGGAGAACGCATAAAAATAGCAGAACAAAATACACAAGAACTACCCTTACACAAAAACTAATGAAAATGCAAAATTAATTCTTCATAATATAAAAAAGAAAATTACTTAAAGAACTTAACAATTGTGAATAAAAATGCAGCAAAGAATGACGAAGAAAAGAATGACTAGTAATTTTATATAAAACAACCTATATAAATAAAACAGAAAATTATTGTAATTCGTGTAGCATTATTGAAATATTGTAGTCCATCATAAATATTTTGCAATATTCATCCTAATGTTAAAAATGGTAAATGGTAAAAATGCTGTAAAGAATGACGAAGAAAAGAATGACTAGTAATTTTATATAAAAGAACCTATATACATAAAACAAAAAAATATTGTAATTAATAGTAGTATTATTGAAATATTGTAGTCCATCATAAATATTTGGCAATATTCATCCTAATGTTAAAAATGTTAAATGGTAAAAATGCAGCAAAGAATGACTAGTAATTTTATATAAAACAACTAATATAAATAAAACAAAAAAATATTGTACTTAGTAGTAGTATTATTGAAATATTGTAGTCCATCATAAATATTTTGCAATATTCATCCTAATGTAAAAAACGGTAAAAGGTAAAAATGCAGCAAAGAATGACGAAGAAAATAATGACTAGTAATTTTATATAAAACAACCTATATAAATAAAACAAAAAAATATTGTAATTAGCAGTAGTATTATTGAAATATTGTAGTCCATCATAAATATTTTGCAATATTCATCCTAATGTTAAAAATGGTAAATGGTAAAAATGCAGCAAAGAATGACGAAGCAAAAAATGACTAGTTATTTTATATAAAACAACCTATATAAATAAAACAGAAAATTATTGTAATTAGCAGTAGTATTATTGAAATATTGTAGTCCATCATAAATATTTTGCAATATTCATCCTAATGTTAAAAATGGTAAATGGTAAAAAAGCAGCAAAGAATGACGAAGCAAAGAATGACCAGTATTTTTATATAAAACAACCAATATAAATAAAACAGAAAATTATTGTAATTAGTAGTAGTAATATTGAAATATTGTAGTCCATCATAAATATTTTGCAATATTCATCCTAATGTTAAAAATGGTAAAAGGTAAAAATGCAGCAAAGAATGACGAAGAAAAGAATGACTAGTAATTTGATATAAAACAACCTATATAAATAAAACAGAAAATTATTGTAATTAGTAGTAGTATTATTGAAATATTGTAGTCCATCATAAATATTTTGCAATATTCATCCTAATGTTAAAAATGGTAAATGGTAAAAATGCAGCAAAGAATGTCAAGGAAAAGAATGACCAGTAATATTATATAAAACAACCAATATAAATAAAACAGAAAATTAATGTAATTCGTAGTAGTATTATTGAAATATTGTAGTCCATCGTAAATATTTTGCAATATTCATCCTAATGTTAAAAATGGTAAATGGTAAAAATGCAGCAAAGAATGACGAAGCAAAGAATGACTAGTAATTTTATTTAAAAGAACCTATATAAATAAAACAGAAAATTATTGTAATTAGTAGTAGTATTATTGAAATATTGTAATCCATCATAAATATTTTGCAATATTCATCCTAATGTTAAAAATGGTAAATGGTAAAAATGCAGCAAAGAATGACGAAGCAAAGAATGACTAGTAATTTTATATAAAACAACCAATATAAATAAAACAGAAAATTATTGTAATTAGTAGTAGTATTACTGAAATATTGTAGTCCATCATAAATATGTTGCAATATTCATCCTAATGTTAAAAATGGTAAATGGTAAAAATGCAGCAAAGAATGACGAAGAAAAGAATGACTAGCAATTTTATATAAAACAACCTATAAAAATAAAACAGAAAATTATTGTAATTCGTAGTAGTATTATTGAAATATTGTAGTCCATCATAAATAGTTTGCAATATTCATCCTAATGTTAAAAATGGTAAATGGTAAAAATGCAGCAAAGAATGACGAAGAAAAGAATGACTAGTAATTTTATATAAAACAACCTATATAAATAAAACAGAAAATTATTGTAATTAGTAGTAGTATTATTGAAATATTCATATTCATAATATTCATATTCATTCAATATTCATCCTAATGTTAAAAATGGTAAATGGTAAAAATGCAGCAAAGAATGGCGAAGCAAAGAATGACTAGTTATTTTATATAAAATAACCTATATAAATAAAACAAAACAATATTGTAATTAGTAGTAGTATTATTGAAATATTGTAATCCATCATAAATATTTGGCAATATTCATCCTAATGTTAAAAATGGTAAATGGTAAAAATGCAGCAAAGAATGACTAGTAATTTTATATAAAACAAGCTATATAAATAAAATAGAAAATTATTGTAATTAGCAGTAGTATAATTAGCAGTAGTATTGAAATATTGTAGTCCATCATAAATATTTTGCAATATTCATCCTAATGTTAAAAATGGTAAATGGTAAAAATGCAGCAAAGAATGACGAAGAAAAGAATGACTAGCAATTTTATATAAAACAACCTATAAAAATAAAACAGAAAATTATTGTAATTCGTAGTAGTATTATTGAAATATTGTAGTCCATCATAAATAGTTTGCAATATTCATCCTAATGTTAAAAATGGTAAATGGTAAAAATGCAGCAAAGAATGACGAAGAAAAGAATGACTAGTAATTTTATATAAAACAACCTATATAAATAAAACAGAAAATTATTGTAATTAGTAGTAGTATTATTGAAATATTCATATTCATAATATTCATATTCATTCAATATTCATCCTAATCCTTCACCAGAAAAATGCCCTTCATGCGAATCAACAGAACATGCCGCTTGGTCGATGAAATGTCCAAACCGACCAACAAAACCTATTGAGGGCATACCAAACGCACAAATTAAATCACTTAACAAGAAATCCCAGGAATTGCCACCCAACTTAACCCTAAATAGCAGGATACATAAACCTGTAACAATACACGACGAAATTATTAACATAGTCATACATAAAATTAACAAACCAAAACATACAGACCGAGCCAAATTAATCCAAGCGCTGAAAAAAAGATTTATAGACAACTATAGGGTAGATATCAATATCTCTTTCTCAGGAAATAGATTGTATATCATAATGCATGACCTCGAAACACCCGAACTGGCATCACCCACAGAACCCACACATGGCATTCAAATAAGCAGAGCTCAAAATTAAATTTATCTATGCAAATATCAACAGTTACATCCTCAAGAAACACCTAATCAACAATTATATCGAAGAAAATGGCACAACCGGCACTCTTTTTGTAGAAACCAAATCATCCATCAATACACCCATGAGCTATAGAAACTGGAAGATCATACAACAGCACGGGAATAAAATAACAAACAAGCCCAGGGGTGGCGCTCTAGCGCAAATACACCCTAAACTGGTCACTACAAGAGAAAATCCTCCCAAAATGAATAACCCTCTAAACGACGCACTACACATAAAAATCAAATATCACGATGACTACCTCCATATCATCCTAGTATATATACACCCCACAGCTAGAATTGAGGAGACAATATTCAAAAAAGCATCGCAATACAAATACTGCATCGTAATCGGTGATTTTAATGTAAATTCGTCAGTCAAACGAAAACAACTGAAAAACTTCCTAAACAACTCGGACTTTATACAACAAAAAACTACATCTACCTTTGTGATGGCCAACAACAATAACTCAACGCCGGACATAATACTATACACAGCGAGCATGAAAAGCCTTATTAGCAAAGTGAAAGTCGTACCAGACCTCTGCAGCGACCACTTAGCCCTGGAATTTGAAGTAACAACTCCAAACCATAACATCCTGATCGACCCCCAATCAACACGCCCTAATTATAAAAAATGTGATATTGCAAGTGTAAACGAAGAACTGACCAGATACCTGGAGAACTCAGCACATTCCCCTATATCGAAGGAAACTATAAAAAAATTCCTCAAACATACAGAACATATAATCCGTCTGAATACGCCAAACGTGAAAATAAACTATTATACACACAACATACCACCGTTCATAAAAGCATTAATTAAGGAAAAGCGAAAACTCTACCGAGAATTCAAAAGGACGGAATGCAGAGAACTGAAACGAACTTTCAACAAGCTAAACAACGATATACACAACTTAATACTACAATTCAAAACCGACAACTGGCTACAAAAGTGCGAAAACCTTAATGCAACAAAGGGGAAAATATTCTGGAGAGACATCAAATGCATGACAAAATACAAAGAATCCAAACTGAACTACCCCATTAAAATGAACAACAAAGAAATTGAAAATGATCATGAAAAAGCGGAAGCACTAGCCGCACATTTTGCTACAGCCTACAAAGTCGATAACAACCCCTTATACAACAACGACAAATTTAAGGAAATCAACAAATGGCACCAGGAATTTACAAACGATAAATCACACGAGCGGGACATCGAAATCACTGAAGACGAATATTATGAGATCCTCTACAGTGGAAAAAACAGTTCACCCGGACAAGATAACATCACAAAAGCCATCCTACGAAACTTAAATCCGACCATCCATAACTACATCCGGAAAATATACAACTATTGTCTAAGTAACACCCACTTCCCCGAAGAATGGAAAACTGGTGTAATAATACCTATCAAGAAACTCAACTGTGACCCAACGCTGATAAGCAACTTCAGACCCATCACCCTACTACCAGTTATGGGAAAAAACCTAGAAATCTACATCAAAAATAAAATAGAGGAAGCAACGACAGGAGTTGTGCCACCTTACCAATTTGGATTCTGCAAACAAAAGGGTACAACACTCCCCATCACCATCGCGCTAAACAACATACAACACAACTATAAACTAGGCAATGCAAGTGCATGCCTAATGCTAGACATCAACAAAGCATTCGATAGCGTATCCCATCCATCACTCATATATAAACTACACGCAGTCCAGGTACCAAAACAACTCACCCTGTTAGTAAACGAAGTGCTGAAAAACCGCAAAAGCAAAATAAAAATAAATAATCATCTCTCCGACCCGTTTGGAATTGAACAAGGTGTCCCACAAGGTTCGCCCCTATCGCCTACATTATTCAACTTGTACTGTCACGATATATATAATGCAAACCCTGAATATTTCAACCCCAACTGTTACATCCTACAATACGCAGATGACACAGCGTTAATATCACACCATAACTCCATTGACAAAGCAGTAAATCAATTACAAAGCCTTATCAACAACACCACAGAATGGTTCCTTAATTGGCGACTACTACCAAACCCAGAAAAATCCCACCTCGTACTACATCACCACCGAATCGAAACTAATTCACCTTACATCACCCTCTTAAATCAAGACGTCTTCCCTGAATCATCGGTTAAGTATCTGGGAATAACCATAGACAGTGCCACCACACTACAAGAACACACGTCTTACATCAAGAAACAAATAACAAAACGAGCGAAATATTTCAACAGCCTAAGGCTAAATAACTCTGGCATAAACATAAAAACGGCTTCGCGTATCTACAAAGTCACCTGCAGACCACTTCTGGATTACAGCTGCATAGCGTACCTCAACTCCAACAAGAGCGTCCTCACCAACTTAAAAAGAGCAGAGACTATTGCACTACGTAAAATAACTAAACTGAGACACCCTCATAACCCAGTGCACAATCCATCCAATCAATTACTATACAACAAGACCCGCATACAACCCATCCAAGAAAGAATAAAATATCTGTCACAGCGATTCATCAATAAAGACTCAAATAAAACCATCATCACTCAATTCACCCCAGCCACCACAGACATCTGGAAAAGAAAAAAACCCAAAGCCACCATTAAAGAGATACTGTATTCCCTGGAAATGGACTAAACCAAGGACAATGACCATCAAGGGCGGAAGGACTCCGGTCGATAGCCCTTTGCCAGGACCAAACCATCTAATACCATACCAATATATACATAAATATTACGAAATGTAGCCCTGGCAATAAATTTCTTATTCTTCTTCTTCTTCATCCTAATGTTAAAAATGGTAAATGGTAAAAATGCAGCAAAGAATGGCGAAGCAAAGAATGACTAGTTATTTTATATAAAATAACCTATATAAATAAAACAAAACAATATTGTAATTAGTAGTAGTATTATTGAAATATTGTAATCCATCATAAATATTTGGCAATATTCATCCTAATGTTAAAAATGGTAAATGGTAAAAATGCAGCAAAGAATGACTAGTAATTTAATATAAAACAACCTATATAAATAAAATAGAAAATTATTGTAATTAGCAGTAGTATAATTAGCAGTAGTATTGAAATATTGTAGTCCATCATAAATATTTTGCAATATTCATCCTAATGTTAAAAATGGTAAATGGTAAAAATGCAGCAAAGAATGACGAAGAAAAGAATGACTAGCAATTTAATATAAAACAACCTATAAAAATAAAACAGAAAATTATTGTAATTCGTAGTAGTATTAATGAAATATTGTAGTCCATCATAAATATTTTGCAATATTCATCCTAATGTTAAAAATGGTAGATGGTAAAAATGCAGCAAAGAATGACGAAGCAAAGAATGACTAGTAATTTTATATAAAAGAACCTATATAAATAAAACAAAAAAATATTGTAATTAGTAGTAGTATTATTGAAATATTGTAGTCCATCGTAAATATTTTGCAATATTCATCCTAATGTTAAAAATGGTAAATGGTAAAAATGCAGCAAAGAATGACGAAGCAAAGAATGAGTAGTAATTTTATATAAAACAACACATATAAATAAAACAGAAAATTATTGTAATTCGTAGTAGTATTATTGAAATATTATAGTCCATCATAAATATTATGCAATATTCATCCTAATGTTAAAAATGGTAAATGGTAAAAATGCAGCAAAGAATGACTAGTAATTTTATATAAAAGAACCTATATAAATAAAACAAAAAAATATTGTAATTAGTAGTAGTATTATTGAAATTTTGTAGTCCATCATAAATAGTTTGCAATATTCATCCTAATGTTAAAAATTGTAAATGGTAAAAATGCAGCAAAGAATGACGAAGAAAAGAATGACTAGTAATTTTATATAAAAGAACCTATATAAATAAAACAAAAAAATATTGTAATTAGTAGTAGTATTATTGAAATATTGTAGTCCATCATAAATATTTTGCAACATTCATCCTAATGTTAAAAATGGTAAATGGTAAAAATGAAGCAAAGAATGACGAAGCAAAAAATGACTAGTTATTTTATATAAAACAACCTATATAAATAAAACAGAAAATTATTGTAATTAGTAGTAGTATTATTGAAATATTGTAGTCCATCATAAATATTTTGCAATTTTCATCCTAATGTTAAAAATGAAAAATGCAGCAAAGAATGACGAAGAAAAGAATGACTAGTAATTTTATATAAAAGAACCTATATAAATAAAACAGAAAATTATTGTAATTAGTAGTAGTATTATTGAAATATTGTAGTCCATCATAAATATTTTGCAATATTTATCCTAATATTAAAAATGGTAAATGGTAAAAATGCAGCAAATAATGACGAAGCAAAGAATGACTACCAATTTTATATAAAACAACCTATATAAATAAAACAGAAATTTTTTGTAATTACTAGTAGTATTATTGAAATATTGTAGTCCATCATAAATATTTTGCAATATTCATCCTAATGTTAAAAATGGTAAATGGTAAAAATGCAGCAATGAATGACGAAGCAAAGAATGAGTAGTAATTTTATATAAAAGAACCTATATAAATAAAACAAAAAAATATTGTAATTAGTGGTAGTATTATTGAAATATTGTAGTCCATCATAAATATTTTGCAATATTCATCCTATTATAAAAATGGTAAATGGTAAAAATGCAGCAATGAATGACGAAGCAAAGAATGACTAGTAATTTTATATAAAACAACCTATATAAATAAAACAGAAAATTATTGCAATTCGTAGTAGTATTATTGAAATATTGTAATCCATCATAAATATTTTGCAATATTCATCCTAATATTAAAAATGGTAAATGGTAAAAATGCAGCAAAGAATGACGAAGCAAAGAATGACTACTAATTTTATATAAAACAACCTATATAAATAAAACAAAAAAATATTGTACTTAGTAGTAGTATTATTGAAATATTGTAGTCCATCATAAATATTTTGCAATATTCATCCTATTATAAAAATGGTAAATGGTAAAAATGCAGCAATGAATGACGAAGCAAAGAATGACTAGTAATTTTATATAAAACAACCTATATAAATAAAACAGAAAATTATTGTAATTCGTAGTAGTATTATTGAAATATTGTAGTCCATCATAAATATTTTGCAATATTCATCCTAATGTTAAAAATGGTAAATAGTAAAAATGCAGCAAAGAATGACGAAGCAAAGAATGACTAGTAATTTTATATAAAACAACCAATATAAATAAAACAGAAAATTATTGTAATTAGTAGTAGTATTACTGAAATATTGTAGTCCATCATAAATATGTTGCAATATTCATCCTAATGTTAAAAATGTTAAATGGTAAAAATGCAGCAAAGAATTACTAGTAATTTTATATAAAACAACCTATAAATATAAAACAGAAAATTATTGTAATTCGTAGTAGTATTATTGAAATATTGTAGGCATCATAAATATTTTGCAATATTCATCCTAATGTTAAACATGGTAAATGGTAAAAATGCAGCAAAGAATGACGAAGAAAAGAATGACTAGTAATTTTATATAAAAGAACCTATATAAATAAAACAAAAAAATATTGTAATTAGTAGTAGTATTATTGAAATATTGTAGCCCATCATAAATATTTTGCAATATTCGTCCTAATGTCCTAAAAAAAATATAATTTGTAATTGAAATGGCAAAAAAAGCATAGTTTCTATTCAATTCAAAAAATATATTTTCAACATTTTAGACCTTGCTTTATATTTTTTGCAAATTTCTATGAAATCTTTAATAAATTTGTAAGGCATATTTCATGATTTCTGGGGAAAACCGTTATAATTTCCATCTAAAGCTTTGTAGGTTCTATCAGTCTTTGTAATTTATGAAAAAAATGTATTTCCAAGTCCATTTTGAGTCCATTTTGGTCGTTTTCCAGATAACAAAATTGAAAGTTTCAAGTCTAATAAAGAACAGAAAGGATGAATAAAAAACAAATTTTCAGGAGAATTAGTTTCAGGTGTACTGTACACGAATCTAATATCACATTTGCAAATATTAAATTTTCAGGAATTTCAGGAATAGCTAACCCATACTGGTCAATACAAAAAGGTATATGTTTGATGTTTTCCCTTATTTAATATTGAAACTTTGTCAAATTTTCAGGAGAATTAGTTTCAGATGTACTGTATACGAATCTAATATAAAATTTTCAAATAATAAATTTTCAGGAATTTCAGTAATAGCTAACCCATACTTGTCAATGAAGAAAGTTGTATGTTTGATTTTCTCCGTCAATTAATACTGAAATATTGTCAAATTTTCAGGACAATTAGTTTTAGGTGTACTGTATACGAATTTTATATCACGTTTGGAAAATAATAATTTTTCAGGAATTTCAGTAATGGTTAACCCATACTTGACAATGCAGAAAGTTATATGTTTGATTTTCTCTCTTAATAAGTACTGAAACTTTGTTAAGTGTTTAGGAAAATTAGTTTCAGGTGTACTGTATACGAATCTAAAAGCAAATTTGTAAATAACACATTTTCAGAAATTTCAGTAAGAGCTGACTCACAATTGTCAATGCAGAAAGTTATATGTTTGATTTTCTCCCTTAATTAATACTGAAACTTTGTAAAATTTTCAGGAGAATTAGTTTCAGGTGAATTAGTTTCAGTTTCAAAAAATTTTTAATGAATGTAGTTGCAAATTGGACAGATATTCACAAAAAACAAGTATTCGACAGATTCGGCAAGTTGCAGTTAAGGAAATGGGAGACTGTGACAGTTTTTGTGGAAATTTGATACATCTGAAAAATCACAATTGCAAATTTAGCACTACAAAATTTGTTGGATTTAATGTTCGAGTTCAAAATTTGACAGAATTGATAATTTACATATGAAATATGGACAGATTCAATAGAGAAATATAGATTTAAAGAGATAAATAACAGTTTAACAAATACCAAAAATAGATTTTGGTATTTTCACATTTGGACTGGAAAAAATTGTATGTATTGGCAAATTAGTTAAAGGTGTACTGTATACGAATCTAATATCAAATTTGCAAATAATACATTTTCAGAAATTTCAGTAAAAGCTAAGTCATACTTGTCAATGCAGAAAGTTATATGTTTGATTTTATCCCTTATTTAATATTGAAACTTTGTCAAATTTCCAGGAGAATTAGTTTTAGGTGTACTGTATATGCATTTAATATCACATTTTGAAAATAATAAATTTTCAGGAATTTCAGTAATGGTTAACCCATACGTGTCAATGCAGAAAGTTATATGTTTAATTTTCTCCCTTATTTAATACTGAAACTTTGTCAAATATGCAGGAGAATTAGTTTTTGGTGTACTGTAAAATTTTTCAGAATTCAGAAATATTGATGATTTTATATGTACCGAATATTAAAATTTCAGATTGTTATTTTGACATTTACAGACTCACTTATTGATATTTTGACAAATATAACTGAAGTTTTGTTCGATATATTTGAAAATTTGAAAAAATTATATTTTTGTACATACAAACGTAATTAGTGATTTCTTTATTACATATTTAAACTTTTGTAACAAATTCCACAGTAACCATTGAATAATGTCACTAATAATAGAAGGTGCGAGAGAAATAATAGAAATTGCTAAAAATAATTGAAATATTGGTATAAATCAATGAAATTTTGACAGCAATTACTGAAAATATTACATTAATCATTGACCAATAACCATGAAAAGGGTCAATTATCAATACCAATAATACCAATAACCATGAAGAGACGACAGAATAGTTATGGTATAACGTATTAATGAAATGTTTGCTGTAATAATTGCATTTTTTGTATATACCTATATTTACATACTTTATAATTGAATTTTTTACAGAAGTATTGAAATTCTGATCAAATAATTAAACAAAAATACATTAATCATTGATTAATTGACAATCATCCTGGATTGGCGAAATAATCAAAATAATTGACTTAAGGTTGATTCGTAATGAAGATTTTTATTTTGCAAGGTTTCCATTTCTTACTGTTAATGACATTTTGGGTTTTGTTAGTAACATTATTTAGAATTTTCCATTGGGCCAAGCAATAATTACATCCATTTCGGAAAATTTGGAAAATATTTGAAAACTAAAGATTGATACGTAATAAATATTTTGTTTTTTTGCAAGTTTTCCATTTCTTACTGACAATTACATTTGATATTTCAGTTTTCGTAAAATATACAATCAAAAAGAGTAACATTATTTAGAATTTTTCATTGGGCCATGCAATAATTACATCCATTTTGGAAAATTTGGAAAATATTTGAAAACTAAAGATTGATACGAAATAAATATTTGTTTTTTTTGCAAGTTTTCCATTTCTTACTAACAATTACATTTGATATTTCAGTTTTCGTAAAATATACAATCAAAACTTTTGAAAAGAAATCTTGAAATATCTAAAGATTGGTACACATCATTAATATAATGAATGTTTTTATTTTTGCAACGTTTCCATTTCTTCCTGTTTTTTACATTTGAAATTTTGAGTTTTGTTAAGAATAATTTTGTTGTTGTTTTGTATAATTTGTAAAAAAAAAGTTTTTAACGAGACCCTAGTTTATTTTTTTTACCAGTAAAATATGGAATTTTTTAAAAAATATAAATATTATCAATTTTGTATGCTATCGACAACTTTGTAAATATATATGACTTTGTCCAGTTTTCGTTGGTACATGTAAAATATACAATCTAAAGTTTTGAAAAGTTTTCCATTTATTTACTGTTAACAACGTTTTGGGCCCTTTTAATAATATTTTTAGAATAGTTTTGTTGTTTTCTTATGTAACTTAGTCAATTTTAACATTATTTAGAATTTTTCATTGGGCCATGCAATAATAACAACTATTTTGAAAATTTTTGAAAATGTGGGAAAACTAAAGGTTGATACGTAATAAATATTTTTATTTTTGCAAGGTTTCCATTTCTTACTGTCAATTACATTTGAAATTTCAATTTTCATAAAATATTCAATCAAAAGTTTTGAAAAGAAATCTTGGAATATCTAAAGGTTAATATCTAAATATAATGAATGTTTTTATTTTTGCGAGGTTTCCATTATTTTTTACTGTTATCAACGTTTTGGGTCATGTTAATAACATTTTTTTAGAATAGTTTTGTTGTTTTCTTATGCAACTCAGTCAATTTTTCATTCGGTCATGCAATAAATACTTCCATTTTGGAATATTTAGATTTTTTTTTAAATACGACAGCATAGTTAAGGTACAACGTATAATTGAAATGTTTACTGTAATAATTGCATTTTTGGTATACACCTACAATTACATTCTTAATAATTGAAATTTTTACAGAATCATTGAAATTCTGATCAAATAATTCAATAAAAAATACATTAATTTTTAATTATTTGTCAGTAATCCTAAATGGACTGACAGAATAATTAAAATCATTGAACTTTTCATATGAATCATAGAAATTCTGCCACAAACAATAGGAATTTCGAGCCATTGTAAATTTAGTATAAATTATTGAATTGTTGCCAAAAATATTGAAATTAGGAATCTAATAGCAAATTTGTAAATAATACATTCTCAAAAATTTCAGTAAGAGCTAAGTCGTACGTGTCAATGCAGAAAGTTATATGTTTGATTTTCTCCCTTAAATAATACTGAAACTTTGTCACATTTTCAGGAGAATTACTTTCAGGTATGCTGTACACGAATATAGTATAAAATTTGAAAATAATAAATTTTCAGGAATTTCAGTAATAACATACCCATACTTGTCAATGCAGAGAGTTATATGTTTGATTTTCTCCCTTATTTAGTACTGAAACTTTGTTAAATTTTCAGGAGAATTAGTTTTAGGTGTACTCTACATGAATCTAATATTATATTTGTAAATCATAAATTTTCAGGAATTTCAGTAATAGCTAACCCATACGTGTCAATGCTGAAAGTTATATGTTTGATTTTCTCTCTTAATTGATACTGAAACTTTGTCAATTTTTCAGGAGAATTAGTTTCAGGTGTACTGTAATAATGCCAACAAACAGCAAATGTACATTTTGTTTTGTCTACTTTTGTAACTTGTTTCTCATCAGTTATTTGAAGAGAATTGTTATTTCGACTACTACAGAGATGCATTAACAAATTTGCAACGTGAGTTGAGGGGATATTAGAACCGAATCGAAATTGAATCCCTGTAATCGAGTTGTTTGGATGAGGGTGGCTAACATTATTATGGACCGCCGCCGGACTATGAAGGCACAATGCAAAACTAATATCTTCAGCATTAAATGCTTCGTTCGTTTTTGAGTACAGATTTATTATAAACACCAATTATCAGCACCTTACAATGCAAGAATGTTCCTGAAATACGTAATTTGGCGATTCATCTTCATCCTTTCCATAATTTTCAGTATTCTAGATCAATGGTTCTGAAACATTTATAAGTAAAAAAGCTCGTAGACCATCAAGCCAGTAAGATTACTCTGCCATAATAAAATAAATAAAACGAAGAAAACCGATAAAACAATAACGTAATCACAATATATATTTTAGTTGCCAACAATTTATTAAAAAAAAATCATCTCTATACTTATTTATAAAACTTTAAAATTTTGTAGAAAATGTAAAAGTGTACTTTGCGGTAATAAAAGTAATAATATGAGTCTCCTTTTATTTTTTTAACTTTATGTAGATACATTCCTACGTTTTATATTATTTAAATCATTCGTTGAAAATTCATAAATATTTAGCGATTTACAAGACGCGCATAATTATTTAACTTACGAACGCTTCGACTTGTTACCTCTTCGCTATCGCAAGACCAAATCTTGCCGAGTAATTTTCATATATACAATTGTAAAATTAATGTGTTTGCATCTAAATTGCTCAATTAAATTACGGTGTGAATACATTAACTAAAAAATAACGTGCAATTACATGTAAGTGGGAACAAACAAACAAAGAAGCTTTTGATTGAGAGTACGTTACTTATAAGAAATGGTAATTATTAATGAAATGTTCCGTTTTAAATTAGTAATAGTAAAGGTTATTGCGCATAGGTTTATTTTAGAGTAGATAATTACAGCTCACTGTTTTGAAGTATGTGTGTTAATATTTAATTTTTTTGTGGAGATTAAGTCTCAATTTTATTGTGTTTTATGTAGCTGATGTAGTTTTATGTGTGATAAAATTTTGGTTTTTGTTTTATGGTAAAATATAGTTCTAACATTCATTCATAAGCAAATTTAATAGTTTAGTATTTTTTTATTTATTTTTAATAACTCCTATGAAGTTCCTATGAGTTTATTATAAAAAATATATTAAGTAAAATATATTAAGTAAAGTAAATGGACATGTAAAAATATATAACAATAATAAAGACATATAAATAAGTTCCTGTGAATTATTTATAAAAAAAATATATAAAGTCAATACAACAAGACACTAAATGAACATATCAAGAGACATAATAATAATAATAATAATAATAATAATAATAATAGTAATAATAACAACAATAATAATAATAATAATAATAATAATAATAATAATAATAATAATAATAATAATGATAATAATAAAGACATATAAATGTATACGAAACGTTGTACTGAAAATTTGTAGAACTTAAAAAGTATCAATAAGAAACTTCATTTTGTTTTTTTTTATACCAATTCAAATAACTTAAGAAAATAATAAATACGAAATCGCAAAATTTCTGACTTTTTCGAATATCTCCTGAAGTAAGCGGAATTTTCTGGTCTTCTCAACAGAATATTATTGAATATTGACCACTAAATTGAGCAACTTTTTTTGAATTTTAACCACCTATGTAACTTTTACAGTTTCCTAAATCCCCTGTTTATCCCAATCTTGAACACCCTGTATACACGATCTAAAATGGGTAGATGTCGATAATAGACAGAACAAACATATAGTATTATTTTGATGTTATTACCAAATACTTCCTTTATTCGACTTGTTTCGACATAAATAGTAATAATATTATAGCTAATATTACAGCTATTATAATTTAATAATAGTTAGTAACAAATACAAAAAAAAAGAAAAAATAGCAGCAGTAAAGTTACAAACAATATATTAATTGAGTTCAATTAAATGTATTTTACATTCCACGTCAATAAATGTAAATATATATTATTTTGAATGGTTATTAATGATATTATTACTAATTACTTTTTTCGACTTTAATAGTTTTGCAGAAATAGTGATAATAGCAGCAGTAAAGTTATAAAAATATATAATTTAAGTTCAATTAAAAGTATTTTACATTCCACGTCAATATATGTAAATGTATATTATTTTGCATGCTTATTAATGATATTATTAACAATTACTTTTTTCGACTTAAATAGTAAAAATAGCTAATAGCTGTTACTTATAGTAACAAGTAAAAAAAATTGTAGTAGCAGTAAAGTTACAAAAAATATATAATTTCATTTCAATTAAGAATATTTTACATTCCACGAAATGATATTATTACCAAATACTTTTTTCGACATAAATAGTAATAATAGCAAATAGAGAATAGCTGTTCACAATAGTAACATATAATTATTCTCTTACAAATAAAAAAAATAGTAGTAGCAGTAAAGTTACAAAAAATATATAATTTCAGTTCAATTAAGAATATTTTACATTCCACGTCAATAAATGTAAATGTAGGCATATAATTTTGAATGGTTATTATGATATTATTACCAAATACTTCTTTCGACATAAATAGTAATAATAGCAAATAGATAATAGCTGTTAATAACCGTAACATATAATTATTCCCTTACAAATAAAAAAAAGTGGAAGCAGTAAAGTAACAAACAATACATTATTTGAGTTCAATTAAGAGTATTTTACATTCCACGTCAATAAATGTAAATGTATATTATTTTGAATGCTTATTAATGATATTATTACCAATTACTTTTTTCGACTTAAATAGTAAAAATAGCTAATAGCTGTTAATAATAGTAACAAATAAAAAAAATGTAGTAGCAGTAAAGTTACAAAAATATATAATTTCAGTTAAAATTAGAATATTTTACATTCCACTTCAATAAATGTAAATGTAGGTATATTATTTTGAATGGTTATTATAATATTATTATCAAATACCTTTTCGGACATAAATAGTAATAACAGCAAATAGATAACAGCTGTTAATAACCGTAACATATAATTATTATCTTACAAATAAAAAAAAAAGTAGTAGCAGTAAAGTAACAAACAATACATTATTTGAGTTCAATTAAGAGTATTTTGCATTCCACGTCAATAAATGTAAATGTATATTATTTTGAATGGTTATTAATGATATTATTACCAATTACCTTTTTCGACTCAAATAGTAAACATAGATAATAGTTGTCAATAATAGTTACAAATAAAAAAAATAGTAGTAGCAGTGAAGTTACAAAAAATATATAATTTGAGCTCAATTAAGAGTATTTTACATTCCACGTCAATAAATGTAAATGTATATTATTTTGAATAGTTATTAATGATAAGTAGTTAAGCAACGCGGTTTCTACTCCACCCCCCGCGAAGATTTCGATTAATTTAATCCGCGTTTTGATCCGCGGTTTAATCAATTACCGCGGGCAGTAACAATGGGTTGATTGCGGAAATCGCGAGTAATTTAATCGAAATCTTCGCGGGGGGTGGAGTAGAAACCGTGTTGCTTAACTACTATGATATCATTACCAAATACTTCTTTCGACATAAATAGTAATAATAGCAAATAGATAATAGGTGTTAATAATGGTAACATATAATTATTTTCTTAAAGAAAAAAAAATTAGTAGTAGTAAAGTTACAAACAATATATTATTTGAGTTCAATTAAGAGTATTTTACATTCCACGTCAATAAATGTAAATGTATATTATTTTGAATGGTTATTAATGATATTATTACCAATTACTTTTTTTGACTTCAATAGTAAAAATAGCTAATAGCTGTTACTAAAAGTAACAAATAAAAAAAAATAGTAGTAGCAGTAAAGTTACAACAAATATCTAATATCAGTTCAATTATGAATATTTTACATTCCACGTCAAAAAATTGTAAATGTAGGTATATTATTTTGAATGGTTATTATGATATTATTACCAAATACATTCTTCGACATAAATAGTAATAATACCAAATAGATAATAGCTGTTAATAATAGTAACATATGAAGATTCTCTTACAAATAAAAAAAAAGTAGTAGCAGTAAAGTAACAAACAATATATTATTTGAGTTCAATTAAGAGTATTTTACATTCCACGTCAATAAATGTAAATGTCAATGTAAATCAAATACCTGTTTGGACATAAATAGTAATAATAGTAGTAATAGTAGTAATAATTTGCGTTCAATGATTGCCATTAAAAAAAAGTCGATGAAGTCATGAGGAACTCAAGAGAATCAAGAACATTCTTGTTCAATAAATGTAAATATATATTATTTTGAATTGTTATTATGATATTATTACCTTTTTCAACGTAAATAGTAATAATAGCAAATAGCTAATGTATGTTAATAATAGTACCAAATAAAAAAAATAGTAGTAGCAGTAAAATATCAGTAAAATTACATAAAATATATAATTTGAGTTCAATTAAAAGTACTTTTCATTATAGTTCTTATAAATATAAATATACATATTCTTTTGAATGGTAATTAACCATTGATAATAGCTGTTAATAATAGTAACAAATATACATTCCAGTTTATCAGCGAAGTTACAAAAAATATATAATTTGATGATCAAAAATATATAAAATTAAAGATAATTTGATCTTAACTCATGAGAATCAAGAACAATCTAGTTCAATAAATATTAATATATATTATTTTGAATGGTTATTATGATATTATTACCTTTTTCGACATCAATAGTAATAATAGCAAATAGCTTATGTATGTTAATAATAGTTCCAAATAAAAAAAATAGTAGTAGCAGTAAAATGTCAGCAAAATTACATAAAATATATAATTTGAGTTCAATTGAAAGTACTTTTCATTATAGTTCTTATAAATGTAAATATACATATTACTTTGAATGGTTATTATGATATTATTACCTTTTTCGGCGTAAATAGTAATAATAGCAAATAGCTAATGTATGTTAATAATAGTAACAAATAAAAACATTAGTAGTAGCAGTAAAATAGCAGTAAAATTACAACAAATTTATAATTTGAGTTCAATTAAGAGTACTTTTCGTTATAGTTCTTTTAAATGTAAATATACATATTTATTTGAATGGTTATTATGATATTATTACCTTTTTAGACGTAAATAGTAATAATAGCAAATAGCTAATGTATGTTAATAATAAAGAATATTTATTAGCAAAAAACGCTACATAATATACAAAATTTCAACAAAACACACAAATAGTAACTACAATTTTCATTTTAACATATATTTTATTCTATTTACTACATCTACTATTTTCTATCTACAGTCAATCAATTTAAACACATATTCCCTCACCTGAGATTTAAACTTATGAAAATTTATCTCATTTTTCATGTGACAGGGCATATAAATTTTCATAAGTTAATAATAGTAACAAATTAAATTAGTAGTAGCAGTAAAATATCAGTAAAATTACAAAAAAAATATATAATTTGAGTTCAATTAATAATACTTTTCATTATAGTTCAATAAATGTGAATGTATATTATGGTGAAATCTGAATTATTGATATTATTTGTCCACTACAAAGCCATATATTTATTTATCCATATTATATATTATTTGTTGAAATTTTGTATATTATGTAGCGTTTTTTGCTAATAAATATTCTTTATTATTATTATTATTGCTAATAAATATTCTTTATTATTATTATTATCACATGAAGAAACAGGCATTTTCACAAATTTCAATATTTGAATAAAATGATATTACGTTATGAAGGTAGTGACTGGCGCCATCTAGAAACTTGCATCGATATAACATCACTGGCCAAATTGTAAAGGAACCTGTTAGTCGGTAAAGTATTAAAGTGTTCTACCTTTCTTGGATTTGATTTATGAAATTACGTATTGAATGTTTTGAAAATTCTCAATTTGCTTGATTTATATGTACGATTTAGGCCCAGTTTTACAATCGTTTAATATCTTTATTCGTGGTACATTTGCTATAACAAAGATAACAAAAGAATGAAAAACTGGGCCAAAGAAGTAGTCACAAAATATAATGTGCCTATTATTTTGCACTTGGCTAAATTTAAGATTACATTAAATGGGCAGTTTCTTGAATAGAACAAAAGAATTACACCCATGAAATGGGTTCACCCATGATGGGTGAATTGATGGGAATTGTAATCAAGTTGATGAAATTATTGCAAGATGCTTTTAGTTTTCTGTTAAAATTAACTCTCTGATAAACGTAAAAATGCACAAACATTCTGAAAAATATGAAGTAAAATATTATAAAAATATGTTTTGTAATTAAAAAAAAAAATATATTACAGTCTTAAATTGTAAAATAATTAGTACACAACAACTTATGACCCATTACATGATTCATGAGCATCATCATATCACCATGATGATCGTCATGAATAAATAAGGACAATTCTATTCTTATTTATTCTTAAATCTTATTTATTTTCAAAGTTCTTGCTTATCAACTTTCAAAGTTTAGATAGGTCATAATTCAGTCTATTGCAGTAAACTGTTAAATCTTTAAGTAAATGTAAATCTGTAAGTATTGCAATATCAGTGATTTTTTTTTTATTTTGTACAATTTCTGTTTTCCAAATTTTATATAGACTGTAGCTAGTTAATTGACATACTGTATTACACTATTTTGTGGTGAATTAAAAATCTATCTATCAATAATGATTAATTCATCTATTTATTTACAGAATTGTTAAACATAAAACATTAAAGTCTAAAAATTCTTCCCAAGTATAAAATGCATTTAGTATTAGAATCGATTTTAATGTGGATTTAAAACCTTGAAGAGGCAGCTCCCTGATATAATGGGGAAGCTTATTAAAAAACTTAATACTATCTTAATTTGTGATGACTTTACTCTAGAAACAAAATACCTTCAGCAGACAACCAAATATTTTGGAGCTTTAAAGAACCTTTAAGGTTCTGACTTAACTTTGCAGAAACTTTAAATAAGGATCAAAACACCATTTTCACAAAAAAAGAACACAAAGAATTAGTTTGGTTAAAAATTGTTTTTTTTTTCTCTGTAAAAAAAGGTGTTCAGACTGATTTAAGTATCTGCATTAGCAATGACAAGGGGACGGACATTATCTGAATCAAGATTAAATACAGATTACAGATATTGATTTACAATTCAATACAAAACCTTAATATGAGAATTCCGAATGATGTTGTTTAAAGATTCTTTCAAGCTAAAAAATATTTGGTCTTCTGCTGAAACTATTTAGTTTCGATCATGGCGAATAAAGTAAAAGGACAATAAGATCCAATCGAAAATGAATTTTCAATGAAATAGTACATACAACATATCTATGCCCATATTCCATATATGATTTTGCTCTTTCGTATAATTTACAGAGGAATGAATAAAACGGATAGTGGCCCATGAGGGGATCGAACCCGCGACCTTCGCGTTATTAGCACGACGCTCTAACCAACTGAGCTAATGGGCCGATGTGTTTTTTTGATAGATATTCTGCAGCTACAGCAATTTGTACACATAAATCATGTTGGTTGCATATGTTAAAATCAATAACTTATAATTTACAAATATTTATCAATAAAAATCAGCAAATCAACCTCATGTGATCACTAATTTAGGATATTATTTATAAAGTCTATAAAAGTTTATAGAACTCTATTAAACTTTATAAAAGTTTAATTATAAAGTATATTATGCATTACTATAAAGTATATTAAGTATATTAAATATATGTTATAATCAATAATGTATAATTTGCAAATGTGTATCAATAAAGATTAGCCAATCAGCCTCATGTGATCACTGATTAATGGATATTATATATAAAGTGTATAAAAGTTTATAACAATTTCTAAAACTTTATAAAAGTTTAATTATAAAGTATATTAAGTATATTAAATAATGCATAATTCATTAATTATTTATAATACAGGATTCAATTACTTATGATACTTAATTTCTTCAACAAATTTTATATAAATATATTATAATATACTTCATAACAACAGCCGAAAACCAAACGAATTTTATAGCATAAGTTTGCTATTGCCTTATTTTATAATTGAGTTATTTTGGTTGTTTAGAAGGTGGTTTTGTTCTAGTAGTACTGTGTACTGGGCTAAAGAAAATTAAGAGCATAGAAGCATTTTTTTTCATATTTGCGCATGAAAGCAATTAATAAAAGCAAGAGAAAATGAAAAATATGCCCTAAATTGGCCTTTTTTCTGAAAAACATCCTAAAATATGCAGAACTGTATGCTGAAATATGCAAAAAATAAATAATGCATATTCATGCATTTTTATCAACATATGAAAAGGCATGAATATATTTAGGTAATTAAACAATTGTGCTAAAATATGCAGAACTGTATGCTAACATACGCAAAAATATGTTGTTATGCTAAAATATCTGAATTTTTTATATTTTTATATTTTATAATATTTTAGCATATAGTTAGTAGCACAGAAAAGAAATGGCCATACTAGGGCATATTATTCATTTCTAAGAGCATCATTTCAATTTTTTAATAATTAATTAATTAATTAATATTTTAGCATACAGTTAGTAGCACAGAAAAGAAATGGCCATATTAGGGCATATTATTCATTTCTAAGAGCATCTTTTCAATTTTGAAGAGCATATTTACAATTTTTAAAAGCACATTTTTAATTTTATAGTACATTATTTTATGCTATAATATCTGAAGATAATATTTCAGTTCGGAAGAGATAAAGGGAATAAGAAAAAAACAAATAAACTCTGATCAAAATTAATGAGGAAAAGAAGGATTTATTACTATCACACCTGTAAAATTAGATTTTACAGATTATCATATATTGAATGCTATGAAAAGTTTGCATAAAAGCATATTTTTGCATATTTTAGCATATAGTTATTTATTTATTTATTTATTTATTGAATAAACGGGACAATGCCCACTAATACATTGCTTCATAAATATATTACAAAATTTAATTCATATTACAACATGTAATAATTCTACTAATAACATTAAATTAAAGTAAAACGAGGTTTTTAATTTGTTATGCATATTTAAGCATGTTTTTCAGAAAAAAATGTTCATATTTGAGCATATGGTCCGTTTTTAAGAGCATATTTTCAATTTTAAGAGTATATTTCCTATTTTTAAGAGCATATGTTTAATTCTATAGGACATGCCTATGTTTTTTAGAAAAAAAAAAATGTCAATTTTAGAGCATATTTTTCATTTTTAAGAGCAATTTCCAATTTTTAAAAGCATACTTGTAATTCTATAGGACATTATTTTATGCTAAAATATTTGAAAATAATATTGTAGCATATTTTTGCATTTTTAGCATATAGTCCTGCATATTTCAGCATGTTTTTCGGGATTAAATATCTATTTTAGAGCATGTTTTCTATTTTTAAGAGCATGTTTAAAATTTTTAAGAGCATGTTTTTAATTCTAATGGACATTATTTTATGGTAAAACATCTGAAACGAATATTTCAGCATAAAAACATATTTTAGCATAGTTCTGCACATTTCAGTAAGTCTTTTCAGAAAGAAATAGGTATTTTGCAGCATATTTTCCATTTTTAAGGGCATATTTTCAATTTTTAAGAGCATATTTACGATTTTTAAAAGTATAATTTTAATTTTATAGTACATTATTTTCTGCTAAAATGTCTGAAGATAATATTTCAGCATAAAAGCATATTTTTGCAAATTTTAGTGTATAGTTATACATATTTAAGCATGTTTTTCGGAAAAAAAAGTTCATTTTGAAGTATATTTTCCATTTTTAAGAGCAATTTCTAATTTTTAAGAGCATACTTGTAATTCTATAGGACATTATTTTATGCTAAAATGTCTGAAAATAATATTTTAGCATAAAAGCACTTTTTTTCATATTTTAGCATATAGTCCTGCATATTTCAGCATGTTTTTCGGAATTAAATATTTATTTTAGAGCATATTTTCTATTTGTAAGAGCATATTTTCAATTTTTAAGCGCATGTTTTTAATTCTATGAGACATTATTTTATGGTAAAATATCTGAAACGAATATTTTAGCATAGTTATGCATATTTCAGCATGTGTTTTCAGAAAGAAATAGGTATTTTGCAGCATATTTTCCATTTTTAAGAGCATATATTCAATTTTTAAGAACAAACTTTCAATATTAAATACATATTTTCAATCCTATAGGACATTTTTTAAGCGCTTAAAATCATTTTTTTAGAACATATTTAGTCAATGGCATACTTATGAGATATAATTAGCAAAATAATAATAACACCCTATAATTGTACATTATTATTAATTTTTATGTTGTTAGATTTGCTTGAACATTTTATATGTATTAATAATTATCCTAGTGTGCTATGGATGCAACAATTTTAACAACATGCCCTTTTTCATAACTTTTAGTAAGCCAGCTGAAACTAACCTAATCTAAACCAGCCAAACATACTTAAACCTAAATTAATTTTTACGATCCTTTCACAAGTACCCAGATTAACAATTATTGATTATTAAGAAATGGTTAATTACGTAATATTAATTTATTTTTAACAACTTATGAAACTGCGTGAATATATGTAATTAAGTAATTGTGAATATATTAACAAATTGTTAATTGCATATATTCATGCATTTTTAAGTTATATTATGTTATGTTAGTTAGGTTTAGGTCAGACTAGTTTAGGTCAGGTTGGATTAGATTAAATTAGTTTTGGCTGCCATGAATATAAGTAATTAACAAATTGTGAATATATTAACAAATGGTTAATTGCATATATTCATGCATTTTTAAGATATATTATGTTAGGTAGGTTTAGGTTAGACTAATTCAGGATAGGTTGCTTTCGATTAAGTTAGTTTTGGCTGTCTTAAGCTGATTTATAAATTTCTTAAGCGATGCAACGCTACGCTATGACAATACTATCGTTCTTATACTAATAATATTAATACTTATTAATAATACTTATCGTGGCAATTTTCAACACGCATTGAACGCTTTTGAAAATGCCCATAGCGATAACATTAAAACAGCGTAACGTTGCTTAAGAAATCTAAGTATCAGTATCAGCATGTTATGAAAGTTCAAGCAAATAGCCAAATGACAATACAATTTCTTCATATATTGAAGAAATCTGGAAAGAGTAGAGAATACATCAATATTTGCTAACTTCGTGCATTTGTCCACTTCAAATTTATATTTTGTAATATAGAATGGTATGTTACTATAGGCAACTTAAAGTACAGAACATGATGGAGAAAATCAATACAGACTTTACAGAGTGCTGTAATATCACATTTAGTATGTGTCAGGATGGCCGAGCGGTCTAAGGCGCCAGACTCAAGGTTTCCCCTTGCCTGTATACCCAGGTTCGAGCGTTCTGGTCCTCTCTGAGGGCGTGGGTTCGAATCCCACTTCTGACAAACTTTTTGCTTGCCTCACGTCTATACATTAACTTATTATCAATTATGGTAATACATTATGTGACACTTTATAATAACCATCATATCTCATTTGTTTAGGGTTTACAACTGTCTGTTGTGAAAATAAAACATATACATATCTCATTTTTGGTGCATCCAATTACTGCTCCAATCAATAATTAATAGGCAAGAGTTAATAAAGTAAAGAGTTCATAGGAAATTTTCCTAATATATGGTGATATATACATATAACAATGATGATAATAATATATAATATGAAGTTGATATAATGATATTTTCTATTCCTAATATATTAGGGGGAGTAACTGCCCTTGTTATATCAATTGATGATATCATTATATCAATGATGAAGTACAATATGTTTCCATGGATAATGAAAGTTGTTTAATTTCCTACTAATAATGTTAATAAGTATAATATCATTATTAATAATATTCTTAATGATGATATATTTTATTCCTAATCAATTAGGGGGAGTAATTGCCCTTGTTATATAAATTGATGATAGCATTGATGACATCATTATATCAATGATGAAGTATGATATTTTTCCATGTATTATTTAAGTTGTTTAATTTCGTACAAATAATGTTAATAAGAATAATATGATTATTAATAAGAAAAATGGTTCTAGTTTATTACTAAAATTGTTTAAGTCCATCTCTCGACATAATTATTAATAATAGGACAATTAATGTGTAAGATTATTTCGACGTTACTACGTGGCAATCTTTAATATTTATATTCACAATTGTTTATAAAATTACAATGTGTTTACCTCTTTTTTTTTGG
This sequence comes from Othius punctulatus, assembly GCA_951805005.1. Taxonomy (NCBI): domain Eukaryota; kingdom Metazoa; phylum Arthropoda; class Insecta; order Coleoptera; family Staphylinidae; genus Othius; species Othius punctulatus. The sequence goes on along the minus strand of OX638139.1, from coordinate 3,600,073 downwards.
TAGAAAAAGTTGTAAAAATATTGTGATTTAATAAATAATTATGAATATAAATAGTACAATTATTTAATTTTTTCCTTAGTGTCTTTCACCAATTTTTTTTATAAAAAAAAGGTAAACATATTGCAATTTAATTAATAATTATGAGGACAAATATCTTTCTGATGGGCAACTGTTATTACTAATTTAGTTTCAGCTATTCCTTATTTAGGAACTAGAATTGTTCAATTATTATGAGAATTTGCAGTTGACAATGCAACAATAACACGATTTTTTACATTACATTTCCTTCTAACATTTGTTACATATAAGAATTGAATATAAATAGTAGTATTATTTAATTTCTTCCTAGTTAATGTTTTACTAACTCTAAACTAAACTAAATCTTACTATGCAATTACTCCATACTTTTGTATATTATTTTCCCTCAAGTGAAATTAAGTTATTTGTACGTTGTCTTGAATCAAACACATTGTAATGACGGAATTGAGCATTGCAATCGAATTATTTTCATTTACTTATAAGTTACGAATTCGGTACAGTGGTTCTACAAAATTGTCTGTCAGAAGTGGGATTCGAACCCACGCCCTCAGAGAGGACCAGAACGCTCGAACCTGGGTATGCAGGCAAGGGGAAACCTTGAGTCTGGCGCCTTAGACCGCTCGGCCATCCTGACGTTGTATGTCCTACGAATGATTAGATTTTAAATGCATATTTTGGTGATAAGAATCGGTGTCTGAGTCCACACGATATGTGCTTATCAGCTGCTGTCGATCGGAGCCCTAATCGGTGTTTAATGAGTGTGTACGGGTTTAATGATGTCGATAAACGTGATCCACTTCAGGTGCTTTACATGCGATTATGGTGATAAAATGGGGGCGATTAAATTAGAATGAATTCTTTATTAGAATAAACAAAGTAGATGAATTGATACGTTTTTATGACTAATTGCTTTGATGTTATTATTATTATTGATAATAAAATAAGCCCAATTAACCGACAGAGAAGCAAATATATTTGTTTGAATTCTTAATAATGAAAGAAACAACAATTTCTAAAACAGCTGTACAATTCTGACTTTTCTCTATTAACTTTATACGTAACTTACTTTATATAGAGTCATATAATCACATAAACCTATTACAAGAAATTAGGTTACAATAGCAATACTAAGTAATTGTTTGCTTACTTGCTTACTTGCTAAAGTATTTACTACTTACTACAATAATATTATAATAATTAATCAAGTTACGTTTACCTTTGTTCACAAAGTTGTGAATTTGATTGATCATTATAGAAATACTTTTCACAAAGCTCTGAGTATAATATAAACCTTTCCCTACTTAAACCCTACTTTCCTATTTTAGGAAGAAGAAGCATTTCCTGGCTCAGAAATTTAAGAGAATGGTTCGGATTAACATCAAGCCAACTATTTAGAACAGTTGCTAATAAAGTTTGGATTGCCATGATGATTTCCAACCTCCGAAAGGAGATGGGACTTTTAGAAGAAGAAGAAGTATTTACTTAACATACTACAGCCTATTCAACAAAGCAATTTTAGCTCACGTTAAAACTCGTTGCTAAATTGCAGCATCTGATTTTTGCTTTGCCATAAATATCACGCGAGCAAGAAATCTCACGTTTTCACGTGTGAAGATAATTGGGGCTTTTGCACTCTGCTATTAAGTTTAACATTCCTTCCTGAACGTTTTGGAGGTGTGTCCGGCTCGAAAGTCCCCCATTGGACGCAACTGCGTGTCGTCTTGTTGTGGTCAGACGTTTTACCTGGTGGCGTGATGTCGATAAATCAGGGTCAAGAAATACGAGCTGCAGAGCTGCAGAGCCTCGGGCTCGAAAACCGACCTTGACGCTGCAGTTTTGTAACGACTGCTTTCGCCAGTTGCACTTTGATCGACAGGACATGCACATTTTGGGACACAGAAGACTGCAACAGGATTTTTATTTGGCTGATGGGTATGTCTGCAGATTGAAATAAGAATGCATAAACAGATCGTGGGCTTACGAAAGAAGTTACTAAGTACCAAAAAAGACAGTTTCGAGATAAATGTTAGATACATGATAAGAAAACTGAAACTGGATTATTTTGGCTGAAGGATATGTCTGCAGAATGAAATAAGAATGCATAAACAGATCGTGGGCTCACGAAAGAAGTTACCAAGTACCAAAAAAGACACTTTCGAGATAAATACATTTTAAAGTGCAACACGTTTTGTACAAATCAAATTAAACAAATCATTATGAGGTATCAAGTTAAAGTTCAAACAATTAATATTGAATTTGTTGTGTTTACAAAGTTTTTATTAACATTCCACTGAAGCATGATGCAACCTAGAAACTTTTTCCTAATAAATCTTTTATGGTAACTGGACATTTGAACAAACTTTTGACAAATTTTGACTTGCAGATTTTTTCGTTTTCAGTTTTTCTTGTACGTAGCTATGCGATATTGAAAACAATCGTTTCATATTTGTCGTCTAAATATTTATGTTTAGAAATTTATTGTATTAAATATAAGGCTTATAATAAATATAATAAATAGAATTAATAAATAAATAAATAAATAATAAAAAAAAAAAAAAATAATAATAAAATAAATAAATAAAATTAATTGTTTTTCCAAGTAAAAAAATACAGTTTCGAGATAAATGCATTTTAAAATGCAACGCTTTAGGAAAAATCAAATTAAATAAATCAGTAGGATTTATCAAGTAAAAGTTCATTCAATATTCAATATTAATATTGAAATGTTTTTGCAGTGTTTTTATTAACATTCCAATAAACCATGATACAGCATTAAAACTTTAATGTAATAAATAAAATTAATCATAAATGTAGAGTGAAATAAGAATCCATTTCAAAGTCAAGTCAAGTTTTTCCAAGTTAAAAAAGACAGTTTCGAGATAAATGCATTTTAAAATGCAACGCTTTAGGAAAAATTAAATTAAATAAATCATTAGGATTTATCAAGTTAAAGTTCATTCATTATTAAATATTGAAATTTTTAGTTTTTGCAAAGTATTTATTAGCATTCCGGTGAGCCATGATACAACATAGAAACTATTTTATTATTAATCTTACAAAATTTTATGGCAATAAAATGGTCATTCCAACTATTTTTTTCTATTTTTATCAAATTTTGACTTGTAAATTTTTCATTTTTCTTATTTATGTAAGTAGATACCTATGCTCACGATATTGACACAATTATTTTCATATTTCTCATTTAAATGATCATGTTTAGAAATTTATTGTATAAAATAAAAGATAAATTGTAATAAATATAATATATAAAATTAATCATAAATGTAGAATGAATATTTCAACTATTGTTTTCTATTTGTGTCAAATTTTAACTTGTAATTTTTTTCTTTTTTGTTATTTATGTAAGTTTTCAATAACATTCCAATGAACCATGATACAACATAGAAACTATTTTCTAATAAATCTAACAAAATTTTATGGTAACTGGTAATTTCAACAATTTTTTTCCTATTTTTGTCAAATTTTGTTTTGTAAATCTTTTCTTTTTTTGTAAGAAGGTATCTATGCTCACGATATTGACAATTTTTTTTCATATTTCTCCTTTAAATGATTATGTTTATAAATTTACTGCATACAATATAAGCCAAATTATAATAAATATAATAGATAAAATTAATCATAAATGTAGAGTGAATATTTCAACTATTGTTTTCTATTTGTGTCAAATTTTAACTTGTAATGTTTTGCTTTTTTCTTATTTTTGTAAGTTTTTATTAACATTCCAATGAACCATGATACAAAATAGAAACTATTTTCTAATAAATCTAACAAACTTTTATGGTAATTGGTCATTTCAACTATTTTTTCTAATTTTGTCAAATTTTGATTTATAAATCTTTTCCTTTTTCTTTTCTTTGTAAGTAAGTACCTATGCTCACGATATTGGCAAAATTCTTTTCATATTTCTCGTTTAAATGTTTATGATTAGGAATTTATTGTATCAAATATAAGGCTAATTATAATAAATATATTATATAAAATTAATCATAAATGTAGAGTGAATATTTCAACTATTGTTTTCTATTTGTGTCAAATTTTAACTTGTAATTTTTTTCTTTTTTGTTATTTGTGTAAGTTTTCATTAACATTCCAATAAACCATGATACAACATAGTAACTATTTTCTTTTATATCTAACAAACTTTTATGGTAACTGGTCAATTCAGCTATTTTTTTTTTCTATTTTTGTCAAATTTTGACTTGTAAATCTTTTCTTTTTTCTTATTTTTGTAAGTTTTTATTACCATTCCAATGAACCATGATACAACATAGACAACAGATTTTCTAATAAATCTAACAAACTTTTATGCCAAATTTTCACTTGTAAATCTTTTGTTTTTTCTTTTCTTTTTTGTAAGTAGGTGCCTATGCTCACGATATTGACAAACATTGTTTCATATTTCTCGTTTAAATGTATATGTTTAAATTTTTGTTGTATTAAATGTAAGGCAAATTATAATAAATATAATAAATAAAATTAATCATAAATGTAGGGTGAATATTAACTTATATCGCACTGATTTAAGTGTCACATCATCCAACTAGCTTCATCATTTGGATGATACATACCATCATCTTCATTAATCATTTACAATTCATCATCATCCAAAAATCATGTCACTGTGAGTCGAAGGTATCAAATTAAGGTTAAAAAAAAATAGGGCATATAATTGCTATATAACTTTATGTCTTGATAAACTGTATAAACTGTGTAGCAGACTTATTTTTGCTAGAACTGATGAAGCAATGAAGCTATAAAACTAGATTTGCTAAACATAGCTTTGTGTCTTGAGAAACTGTGTAAACTGTAAATCAGATTTTTTTTGCTATATTAACTAATGAAGCTATAAAACTAATTTGCTAAACATAGCTTTGTGTCTTGACAAACTGTATAAACTGTGAATCAGATTTTTTTGCTATATTAAGTAATGAAGCTATAAAGCTATAAAACTAGATTTGGTAAAATATGATTGTGTATTGACAAACTGTAAACTGTGAAGCAGATTTTTATTGCTATAATTGATGAAGCCATGAAGTTATGAAGCTATAAAACTAGATTTGCTAAAAATATCTTTGTGTCTTGACAAACTGTGTAAACAGTGAAGCAGATTTATATTTGTTATAATAACTGATGAAGCTATGAAGGTATAAAACTAGATTTGCTAAAAATATCTTTGTCTTGACAAACTGTAAACTGTAAAACATATTTTTGTTGCTATAACTGATGAAACTGTGAAGCTATATAACTTGATTTGCAATACATATGTTTGTGTCTTGACAAACTGTGTAAACTTTATTTTGCTATAATAACTGATAAAGCTATGAAGCTATACAACTAGATTTGCTAAACATATCTTTGTGTCTTGATAAACTATGTAAACTGTGAAACAGATTTTATTTTGCTATAATTACTGATGAAGCTATGTAGCTTTAAACCTAGATTTGCTAAAAATATGTAGTGGCCCATGAGGGGATCGAACCCGCGACCTTCGCGTTATTAGCACGACGCTCTAACCAACTGAGCTAATGGGCCTGTGCTATCCATTACAAAATTACGTTTTTTTTGCTATGATCACCGATGAAGCAATGAAGCTATAAAACTAGATTTGCTAAACATAACTTTATGTCTTGATAAACTATGTAAACTTTGAAGCAGATTTATTTTTGTTATAATAACTGATAAAGCTATGAAGCTATAAAACTAGATTTGCTAAATATATCTTTGTGTATTGATAAACTATGAAGGATAATTATGTTTACTGTAATGACTGATGTAGCTATGAAGTTATAAAACTAGATTTGCTAAACAAATCTATATGTCTTGACAAACTGTGCGAACTGTGAAGCAGATTTATTTTTGTTATAATAAGTGATGAAGCTATAAGACTAGATTTGCTAAACATATCTTTGTGTCATGATAAACTATGTCAACTGTGAAGCAGATTTATTTTTGCTGTAATAACTGATGAAGCTATGAAGCTATACAACTAATAGGCTAAACATATCTTTGTGCCTTGAAAAACTGTGTAAACTGTGAAGCAGATTTATTTTTGCTGTAATAACTGATGAAGCTATGAAGCTATACAACTAATAGGCTAAACATATCTTTGTGCCTTGAAAAACTGTGTAAACTGTGAAGCAGATTTTTGTTGCTATAATTGATGACGCTATGAAGTTATATAAATTGATTTGCTATACATATCTTTGTGTCTTGACAAATTGTGTAAACTGTGAAGCAGATTTATTTTTGCTATAATAACTGATGAAGCTATAAAGCTAGATTTGCTAAGCATATGTTTATGTCTTGACAGAGTGTGTAAACTGTGAAGTAGATTTATTTTTGCTATAATAACTGATGAAGCTATGAAAGCATAAAACTAGATTTGCTAAGCATATATTTGTACCTTGACAAACTGTGAAAGGAGATTTATTTATGTTGTAATAACTGATGAAGCTATGAAGATTGAAAACTAGATTTACTAAAAATATATAGTGGCCCATGAGGGGATCGAACCCGCGACCTTCGCGTTATTAGCACGACGCTCTAACCAACTGAGCTAATGGGCCTGTGCTATCCACTATAAAATTACGTATTCAGGATTACACATTTAAACACAAAAGCCAATCGAATATTAATGAAATTAAATAATAATTTGATTTATGAACCATTTGTTATGAATAAATACATTTGTAAAACACATCAGTGTACATGTTATTACTATTCTGTAATGCAAAGATCAATTATTTGTCCAAGTATATGTTCATCTTATATTATTATTATTATAAACGATATAAGAAAGTTAATAAAGTTAAAGAAGTTAGAAGAAGTTACAGAAATTAAAGAAAATTTAAGAAAAAAAAGTCACAAACGTTAAAGGAGTAAATACTTCATTATTATAATTATGCATTAGAATGATAATAATCAATTGATTATTAGGTGTATATTGTAATAGTAACAATACATATGTTATTAAGTTTCTGTAATTCAAATATCAAATATTCTTTCAAGTATGTATTTATCTTATATTATTATTATTACAAACGACATAAAAAAGTTAATAAAGTTAAAGACGATAAAGAAAGTTAAAGAAAAAAAAAGAGAATCAAAAGAAGTTGAAGAAGTTAATATTTCATTATTTTAATCATAAATAATTGTGACAATAATCAATTAATCAATATGTTATTGTAATAGTAATTATAAATATGTTATTAATTGTCTGTGATTCAAATATCAAATATTATTTCAAGTGAGGGTTTATATATTATTATTATTATTATTACAAACGATATAAAAAAGGTAATAAAGTTAAAGAAGTTAGAAAATGCAAGAGAAGTAAAAACAAGTTTAAGAAAAAAAGAAAATCCAAAGAAGTTAGAAAAGTTGAAGAAAAAATGAAAGTCAAAAGAAGTTACAGTAATGACACAGCACTCGTGGCAAATACACGTGTTAATGGTGAATTTATTTTGTTCAGTCAATACGAAGAAAATAAGGAGAATCAAAGTGGAAGCAAGGGCAGAGTTACATCATCGTTATCATCTGTATCCAGCAAAGATAAGTGCTAGTCTCTATAAGGTTGTAATCGCTAATTAAATCAATTTCCCCTCGTCCTGCGTTCACGCAGGTGAGGGGACAGCAGCTCTCCCCCCGCGCGCGGTCGCACGGGCTGTGCAGGTGGGGATCATTGGAGCCAGAGCAGCGGTGAGCGATATATCAAGCTGCGTATTATAATGGATTCCCGCTTGCGAGACGGTGAGTCTGCCGTTGATGGCGGACAGAGCCAAAGGAATCCCGCGTCCTCTGTAGCTGGAGGATCGTATATCAACGTCGATTCAAATGTTCAAACAAACGAACCATCGGGGACTGAAGTCCCTCAGTCCTTTGCGTCCGTAGTTAAAGATAAAAGCTACACACCGAGTTTTACATTCCCGGAGAGGGAACAGGCAATAGTGCTTGACGCTATTGCAAACTGTCAAAAAAACGATTATATCACGGCTGTAGGCACAATCATTGGGCCTAAAAACATCATCTTCGCTTCGCGCATTTCTAATAACCGTATATGCATCTACTTGTCTACCAAATATGTGGTAGAAGAGTTTATGAGCAAGGCTGGTGGCATTAAGCTGGATGATTCATTCATTCCAGCTCGTAGATTAGTTTCACCGGCGAAAAGAATTATTCTATCAAATGTTTCCCCTTGTCTTCCACATGATGTGGTGGAAGGCGCATTAAGAAGGGCTGGACTTAAAACGGTTTCGCGTATTAGCTTCATTAGCGCAGGGCTGAACACCCAGGAATACCGGCATGTTCTTAGTTTTAGAAGACAAGTATATGTTGTTTTAGAAGAAATGGATAAACTGTCTGAGTCAATCCTCATTAGTCATAAGAGCAATATGTTCAGAATTTTTCTCACCACTGATGAGATTCGGTGTTTTGTATGCAAGAGGACTGGACATATTGCGAGCAAGTGCAGCAATGGCCCAAAAGAACACGGAGACATCAGAGAAAAACCTTCGGATAATTCAGAAGATCTTGCGTATGTCCAGGCAGTAGAGGACACCCCAGGAAGTATCATTCAAATTAGTGAACAAGGAGAAACTAGTAGGGGAGGGGGTACTGGTTTCAGAGCTCACACCCCCCTACAGACGGTAACTAACTGTTATGTTCATGCAGCAGCCGAGAATAAAGGAGACATGATAAATATCACAAATCCAGGAGTCTCAGAAACTAAGAAAAGAGCGGCCCCCTCATCGACCTCAGATTCAGTACACAAGGGATCTGAGGCAGAAGAGGATATATTAAAAACACTAAAACAGAAGCAGAAGAAAAAAAAAACCGAAAACTTGAGTGATCCATACTTAGCAGAAGTCGCTCCAGTCTTTGAAGAAAAGATAGAGGTTATTACATATGAAGATCTCTGTGAACTGATAGCGAGATGCAAAGGCAAACAAAACGTTGCAGACATTGCGAGGGAATACTCTGCAGATTTAAGTTCTTTGGTGGAAGTGCTGATTATGGCTGTTCGAATTGTTAAAACCAACAATCTTAAGAGCCGCATTAAGCGAATAATTGCGAAAATTAAGAAGGAATTAGGGGAGACTATGTCTCTGGATGACATCAGCTCCACCTCATCACAAATGTCAGATCAAATGTCAGACATTATGGGCTTCGAATCCTTCGAATAATGGAGACAATAAATCACAACTTACACATATTGCAGTGGAATGTACAATCCATCATGTCAAAAAGGGAGAATCTGGAGATGCTATTACACGAATACAAGATAGACATTGCACTCATTTGCGAAACTTGGCTGAATATATCAGCCCAATTCAAAATTAAAAATTACAAAATAGTTAGAAATGACAGAGAGGATGGGTATGGCGGGACAGCTGTGCTAATCCACAAAACAATAAAATTTTCGCAAGTAACCTTCACTAATTTGCCGGAACGCATTAATATCTGTGGAGTATTCCTGCCACAATTGGGTTTTTCAATAGCTAGCTTCTACCGGCCTCCTCAGTCAAGAGTTAGTTGTGAAGATTACACTAATCTTTTTTCCCAAATGTCAGCACCCAGTATTATATGCGGAGATTTTAATGCTCACAATAGAGTATTTGGCTCAGAGAAGACCGAAAATGCGGGGAATATTATTTTAAAGGTAATAGATGAATTAGGCTTGATCTGTTTAAACGATGGCAGATCCACGCGAATAAATAGACCAACCGAGAGAGCTTCGGCACTTGATCTGACGCTTGTTGACCCAGAGCTAGCTATAAAATTAGAGTGGAACATCTTGGAAGATTCGTACAGCTCTGATCACTTCCCTATTGTGATTAGATCCGGAGAATATAGTATCGCGAATCAAATTATCTTTCCGTCTAGAAGATGGAAAATACTCCCAGAAAATATGCTCGACTTTAACAGAGCAGTTGGCAGGATATTTGGAGATGCGAATAACCTTACCATGTGGAGCGCGGAGGCTAAGCTGGAACATATTATAACGTGTATTCACCAGGCAGCCGACGAAATATTCAAAATCAAGAAGCCGGTGATTACCTCAGCGAAACCGCCACCAGTTTGGTGGGATGAGGAGTGTACTAAAATAATAATGGAACGAAAAGCCATGGTTAAGCAGTATAAACGAGACCCGATACTAGATAATTATATCAAATGGCAAGAAGCCTCCGCGTATTCGAAAAAAATTCTCAAATCCAAGAAAAGAGAGAGCTGGAGAGGGTTTATAAACAACTTGAATAAGGATACCCCCCTAAGCGAAATATGGTCCAAAATAAAAAAAATTAGAAGGGCCAATCAGCCGGGCTCAGTAACCTCAGCGACGGATCTGGAGGAAATAATAGACTCGCTAGCACCGGCTTTTGTGTCCAACGAGGTAACTCCCCTTCCGGCTAATCAAAAGCATTGTACTGATAAATTTATGGCGGACCCGTTTATAAGGGAAGAATTAGAGAACACATTAGCAGACAAAAAGTCCAGTACTCCAGGACTGGATGATGTAGATTTTGCTTTCATAAAGCACCTCCCAGACAATGTTAAAGAAGTCCTGCTAACAATCTATAATGAATTATGGGTAAATGGAGTAGTTATCGGTTCATTAAAACAAATTTTAATAGTTCCTATTCCGAAACCTAATCTTAACATGGATCAAAAACCTTCCTTTAGACCGATTTCGCTGCTTTCCTGCTTCACGAAAGTGTATGAGCGCATGATAAAGGCCAGGCTTGAATACTGGGTGGAAAAAAACTCTATCCTCCCCAACAACCAGTACGGATATCGCCGAGCCAGGGGTACAGTTGAGGCAGTATCTCATTTAGCGATGGATGTTCAAATTTCCTTCTCTAAAAATGCATACTTAGGTTGCATCTTCCTTGATATTAGAAGCGCGTATAATAACGTAAACCTTGAGATTCTGGAGGCTAAACTGATCAAATTGAAATTACCTGCCAAAACTGCAAGGGCTATTACCAGCATTTTCCGAGAGAGATCCATTTACGCACGAGCCACCAATCGGGAGATGGTGGGTCCGCGGACAGTGTCGGTAGGAATTCCGCAGGGTTCGGTGCTAAGTCCACTGCTATTCAATATATATACCGCAGACTTCCATAAGCTCTTCAGTGGTTACACAAGCTCAATTCAATTTGCAGACGATTTCGCAGTATACGTGTCCAGCACATCGCTAGAGACAACTGTGAGGAGACTATCCATGATCATGGAGCAGGTAAATGTCTGGGTGAGAATGAACGGTCTCGAACTATCGTTAGATAAATGCTCTGCATTATTCTTTTCGCGACGTCGGGATAGTCCAGTAGATAGTATATCACTGGGAGGCATGAAAATATCCGTGCGACAAAACATCAAATATCTGGGGTTTGTCATTGATAACAAATTAAAATGGACCAATCACATTCAACACTTAGCAAGCAAATGCGAGAAGTATATAAACCTGTTGCGGGTTATCTCAAAAAAGGGGTGGGGCGCAGACCTATTTGTAGCAAAAATGTTTTATAGGGCCTGTATACGAGCCCATCTAGACTACGGTTCCTCTGTGTATGGCTCGGCAAGTTTAAATCAGCTGAAAGCACTGGAAAGAATCCAAAATAAGGCACTTAGAATATGTCTGGGAGCAATGGGCTCCACGCCTACTGATGCCCTGCACGTTGAAGCTGAGGAGCCACCGCTGGACCTCAGAAGAAGGTTTCTGGCTTGCAAAACCTGTATACAATGGTCTACAAGAAACAACGAGGAGATGCTAAAGAAAACGCATGAAATAACTCTCGAAAACCTCCAAAACCAGTACTGGCGAAAAAGAAATTCTCCTCCCTTGGCGGAAGCCTTTATCACCACCGCATCGATTCGAGAGGAATTGTACAAGGCGGTCCAAGTTGAACCGGACAACTTCGCGGATCTATTACGTCGTCCTGCAGTAATTACCCCCGTATACAGTGTATCGGTCGCAGTTAATATAAAGATTCATAACAATCTGCTGGAGGCTTTAAGTGAACATAGAGCAATATACACGGATGCCTCCAAACACAAAGATGGATGCGGCTGTGCGTTCTTGGATAATACGAACAATAAGACAAGACAGTTTTCCCTGAACAAGCACCTCAGCATATTCTCAGCGGAGGCTAGGGGAATAGAGGAAGCTATGAGGTATATATTAGGAATTGAGGGAACTAAATTTGTTATCATGAGTGATTCACAAAGCGTATTAAAATCCATCAGCAATAGGAAACACCCGTCTCGAGCGCATGAAAGCATTCAGAGGATATGGAACCTGTCAGCGGAGTCACGGAAACAAGGAAAAACGATCGTTTTTGCGTGGATCAAAGCTCACACGGGCATAAATGGCAACGAATTAGTGGACAAGGCAGCAAAAGAAGCTGCTTACGCAGGGGGAGCCCCAATAAACGAGATGCCGTCGAAAGATGCAATTAACTTGTTAAAACATAGAATTTTGAGGGATGAATGGGATGTCCGCTGGAGGAAGCGGTGTGCCCTAAAACAAACGCAGTATGCTAGGATACAACCTCATATTAAGCACAAGCCTTGCTCCAAGAACGTCAAAATATCTCGAGCGCATCACACGATGGTAGTTAGACTGCGAATTGGGCATTGCAGATGTCCATCGCACCTGTTCAGATTAGGTATTATCGACTCACCTGAGTGTGAATGTGGCACTGATGAGGGGAACCTCAATCACCTTTTGTTTGGATGTCCGAGGTACGAGGAAGAGCGCTGTGCATTTTTCGAGAAATTGGCAAATCTAGGTATCAAACGTCCATGCAATCTGGTTCATCTCCTCTCTGGCAATTATTCAGAGATCAATATGGCAATATGCGTGTTCTTAGAAGAATGCCGCATTATAATTTAATTAAGTATTAGCTATTAAGAATCCTATGTGAGCAGTCCTATGTGGGTTAACCCTTTTTCCAGCGGCCGTATTGTTGTTTGTGTTAAACAAGTCCTTACGATAGGCCTCGTAAGGTGAAGTCAGTGTCCCTTGTCTTTCCCAATTGTAATAAGTAAAGTGGCGGATGGGTTGAGTAGCCCGAAAAAGCCAATCATAAAAAAAAAAAAAAAAAAAAAAAAAAAAAAAGAAGTTAAAAAAGTTGAAGAAAAAAAGAAAGTCAAAAGAAGTTAATTCAGTTATATATTTATTATTACAATTATTATGATAATAATCAATTAATAAATATGTTATTGTAATAGTAATACTAAATATGTATTATCAAAGAAGATGCAATACTCTGGAAGATCGTATTATATATCTTTGTAGTATAGTAGATTGTAGTATCTTTATAATTTTTTGGTGTTATATTACTTTTTTTATAATAATAATAAAAGTGTTATAAAGGGTGTGTTTGTCTTATATTATTATTACAAAAGATTCAAAAAAAGTTAAAGAAGTTAATACTTCATTATTTTAATTATGTATAATTGTGACAATAATCAATTAATCAATATGTTATTGTAATGGTAATAATAAATATGTTATTGTAATGGTAATAATAAATATGTTATTAATTATCTGTAATTCAAATATCAAATATTCTTCCAAAAATATTTCCCTTATAACCCTCAATCCAAGTGAAGGTTTATCTTATATTATTATTATTATTACAAACGATACAAAAAAAATATTAAAGTTAAAGAAGTTAGAAGAAGTTAGAAGAAGTTAATGAAAGTTGAGCTCAATTGATTCAGATTTCAGAACAGCATTGATTGAGGACTAAATTTGTCAGACATTCTGTAAAGTTTGCAAAATTTTCTCAGAAGAAAGACTTTTCTATATTACGGACTTCAGGAATACGTTTTATAATTCATGCAACCAAAATCTATTAGTAGAAGAGCTATGATGCTATTTTCTGAATTGAATATTGTCTGCCAAGTTTACGTCCAATGTCAGGATGGCCGAGCGGTCTAAGGCGCCAGACTCAAGGTTTCCCCTTGCCTGTATACCCAGGTTCGAGCGTTCTGGTCCTCTCTGAGGGCGTGGGTTCGAATCCCACTTCTGACAAATCGTTTTATGCACTTGTGGCTGTTCAATGAGTCGATGGAAGAATATAATTCGACAGAATAAAACATATAAGGAATAATATATTTTGTGTAAAAGTCATAGAAGATTGAACAATGAAATTCAGCATTCAGGATGGTCTAAAAAATGACATAAATAAGTAGAGGAAAGTAGAAGTAGAAGTAGAAGTAGAAACAGTAACAGAGATAATTAGAAATTAGAACTTTGGCAATTTTCAATGAAATAATTACTTAAGATGCTGAAAATATATTTTAGGACAAATAGTTGTACAAAGTAAGCAAACTTACGTTATTGTTTTAGGTCCATTATGAATAATTTGGCGTGTTTGTTTTGGGACGATTATGAATAGTAACTCCATAACAACCATATAACTAAAAAATTGATGATGTGCTTTAATTATTTAACTCCTTCAAATGGTATGCAGAATATAACTTTCTTTCTTCATATTTTTATTAATATGAAAAAAAAATTGCATATAATTAAAATACAGGGAAATTAAATATGAAGAATATTTATATTTCAGCATATAATTACCAAATGCTAAAAATATGTATTTTTCTTTGTTGAATTTATTTTGGGAGTACTTAGTTTACTGGTATATTTACCGGTTATTTTTATTTAAAAAAAATATATACTTTGTAGTATATTATTTATTTAGATTTTTCTGGCTTACTAGTTTCAAATTTTTGAAATAGTTATCTTCAGAGGCCCTATTTTTATGTAAAAGTATATAGTTAATTATATAGTTTTTATTTTTAGAGATGTTATATAAATATTGACGTTTGTAGAATTTATGTCCTATGAAGTGTTTTTAACATTAAAATTTTAACAATTTTTTTAACACTTTGTAGTATATTATTTATTTTGATGTTTCTGCCTTACTAGTTTCAACTTTTTGAAATAGTTATCTTCAGAGGCTTCATTTTTACGTAAAAGTATATATTATATAGTTTTTATTTGTAGAGATGTTATATAAATATTGACGTTTGTAGAATTTATGTCCTATGAAGTGTTTTTAACATTAAAATTTTAACAATTTTTTTAACACTTCAACCTCTAGACGTGATTATATTACCATGAATATCAATTATTATGCAATTATCAATAAAATAATAGTTAATACAACTTTGACTTTTGTAGAATTTATGTCGTTTGAAGTATTATTAACATTAAAATTTTAACAATTTTTTTTAACACTTCAAGCTCTAGTCGTGATTATATTACAATGAATATCAATTATTATGCAATTTTCAATAAAATAATAGTTAATACACCTTTGAATTTTGTACAATTACTGTCGTTTGTGGTTTTATTAACATTAAAATTTTAACAATTTTTTAACACTTCAAACTTTAGTCGTGATTATATCACAATGAACATCAATGATTATGCAATAACCTATAAAATAATAGTTAATGCACCAACATAAATTTCCATACCATAAGCATTTATTGGTATTATTAAGTAGTAATAAAAATAGTATTATAATATTTTATTATGGGTATTAATATTGAATACCATGAAGTAAAGCTCAAAGCAATGTTAATGATTATTTATTTAAAATAGTTTTTAAAAAATTTTGGAATAATTTAGGAAATTTTCTTTAAACAAATATTTATTTATAATTTATTGATATCACGATTATCAGTATTAATCTACTGTATTTTGCTGTAATTTTAGTTACGATACATCCATCGAATTGTTATCAAATGTACACTGTAATAGTCACGTATTATTAAATAAACGTGTGATATGATCAATGTACATAATGTTTGTTATGATTACATATTATTATTAATAGAAAACTTTTTATTTATATATCCATGAATTCATTTTAAGCCTATCAAATATGCATTATAGTGAAAATTAACTAATTAATTCGTTAATTAATGTTTCAAATCAAAACATTATTTACACCTATAATTATAAATTTGAAGTGGGCAGTGCATGGCTTATGAAAAAAAATACCACTTACTCTGTAAGTGGTACTTTCCAATTTGCCTTAGGAGGGTAGTAAAAAATCCTTGAAAATTAAAAAAAATCATAAAGAGTGTAAATTTAATCAGAATATTTTAGAAAAAACATGACAATTTGCCGTACGAGGGTAGTAAAAAACCCTTGAAAATTAAAAAAAAATCATAAAAAGTGTAAATTAAATTAGAATATTTAAGAAAAAATATATAAGGTGTGCATTAAAATGGAATATTTTAATTTATTTATATTTCAGTAATAGCTGAACCATACCTGTCGATGCAGAAAGTTATACTTTCGATTTTCTCACTTATTTAATACTGAAACTTTGTCAAATTTTCAGGAGTATTAGTTTCAGGTGTATTGTACACGAATCTAATAGCAAATTTGAAAATAATACATTTTCAGAAATTTCAGTAAGAGCTATCTCATACTTGTCAATGCAGAAAGTTATATGTTTAAATTTCTCCCTCATTTAATACTGAAATTTTGTCAAATTTTCAGGAGAATTAGGTTTAGGTGTGCTGTATACGAATCTTATATCAAATTCGCAAATAATAAATTTTCAGGAATTTCAGTAATAGCTAACGCATACTTGTTAATGCAGAAAGTTATACTTTCGATTTTCGCACTTATTTATTACTGAAACTTAGTCAAAATTTCAGGACAATTAGCTTCAGGTGTACTAAATACAAGGCTGGTAATAAATATTCAATTAATACATTTTCAGAAATTTCAGTAATAACTAACCCATACTTGTTGATGTAGAAAGTTTATACCTTCGATTTTTGCACTTATTTATTGCTGAAACTTAGTCAGATTTTCAGGAGAATTGGCTTCAGGTGTACTAAACACAAAGCTGGTATTAAATATGCAATTAATATATTTTCAGAAATTTCAGTAATAGCTAACTCATACTTGTTATTGCAGAACGTTATACTTTCGATTTTCGCACTTATTTATTACTGAAACTTTGTCAAAATTTCAGGACAATTAGTTTCAGGTGTACTAAACACAAAGCTGGTAATAAATATGCAATTAATAAATTTTCAGAATTTTCAGAAATTTCAGTACCTAATTGTTAACCCATACTTGTTAATGCAGAACGTTATAGTTTCGATTTTCGCACTTATTTATTACTGAAATATTGTCAAATTTTCAGGACAATTAGCTTCAGGTATACTAAACATATATCTAATAATAAATATGCAATAAATAGATATGCAGTAATTTCAGTAATGGCCATACTTGTCATGCTTGTCGTGATGTTATCAATTCAAAATTATTATTATTATTACTTCCAGCTTGACAATGTCATTTTTTGAAGAAAAATATTCAGTCGACGAAGGAGGGCATTGCCTACTAATTAATCCCCACTTCTGGTCTGTTGCCTTTTGGCAGCAGACATGAAAACATTACGTCTAAGGATCACCTCATACATAATTCAAAAATAAATGCAGTGCAAATATTTACATTTTTCTGGGGACGTCCTATTTAAATCACCGTAACCCAAAAGCTCATCCAAAAAAATAATAAAAATTAGGAAAAGACAAAAAAAAAACAATAGGCAGATAAATAATATTTCTAATGCATTTCTAAGTACAGTCATTCTCACATAAATCTAGTACAAAAAATTAGGTTACAATAGTAATTTTATATAGCAGTGTCAAATTGTTTGTACTAGATTTATGTGAGCACGACTGCACATCTTAATTATAATAATAATAATAATAATAATCCGTACTACTCCTCCATTAATTGCAGATAAATACTATTTTTGATGCCATATAAGAGATTACACGTTTTTATTATTTTTCATCAAATGTATTATAGGATATATTATATTATATGATTATATTATAGGATATGTAAATTGCACTACAGCGATTTTACATCAATAGGTTAATTTTTTTAAGAATGGCAACATTCTGTGTTATGAATATTCGTTTTATAGGAGTTTTAATTAGGTATATTTCTTACCTAATAGTACCTTCTACCTATATTTAGGTTATATACTTTAACTTGTTGCTTTTTCATGATTTCAATTTTTTATCGTTTTAGATTTTTTTTGAAAATGATTTTATCGTTTATATCGTTATAGATTTTTTTTTGTAAAATGTTCTGATGAGTTGTAGGTATATGGATTATTTTTTTATATAAATCAACTCAGATTCTTAATTATATTAAACCTTAATATTAATAATAGTTCCAATCATAATAATATTAAACGGAAATGCTTACGTTTTATACAAAATTTGAAAGATTGAAGAATATGGTGGGGAATTTTTGAGGATTTTTTTTATATAAAAAGTGGATCCATGTCCACTCCTTCCATTGGACCATTCCAATATCCATTCGTAATAATATTAAATCTAGATATTAATAATAATTCTAATCATAATAATATTAAAAGGAAATGTTTACGTTTTATACAAAATGTGAAAGATTACTGACAGAATGTATTTTTTTGAAGAAATTATATAATATAAAAAATTGGATCCATGTTCCTACCTAACAGCAAAATATTATACTAGAAGATTCTTCAACAATAAAAAAAATCTATTGATGAAAAACTAAATCGTCAAATTTACCATATAGTCCAGGTATTTTATACAATATAAAGGTCAACCTTCAAAATATCCAAGTGAAGATTTTCCTTCGGGATTTTCATTGTATAGCTTTCAGGAACACTATGTAAAATGTCCATTACAACGCTTTTGCAATGGACCTTTTTAACATCTGAAACACTGTATAAAAAGTCAATTACAACTCGTTTGTAATGGACTTTTTACACATCAGAAACACTATGTAAAAAGTCCATTACAACGCTTTTTCAATGGACTTTTTATTCAGTGTTTCTGATATGAAGGAGAGCGATATTAGCGATATGAGCGATATATTGAAAATCGCTAACGTTTCACTGTTTAGAATATCATAATATCATAATATCATAATATCAATAGAATATCATATCATAAACTTCATTAATCATCAATACCTGTGATTTAACAAAAAAAATGTAAAAAGCTATATTGAATAAATGTTCTTACTACTACTGACTAGAGTATATTATAAATTTGATGATTCAGTTTTTCATCAAATGGTTAATTTTTAATCGTTTTAGATATTGATAAAAGACTGGACTAATATTATAATAAACAATTATACCAGCTGCATAGACTTTGATGCAAATACATCCACACAAACATGTAATTAATTAAAGGAAAACTAAAACACTTGGTTGAGTTTCCATGAATTCACTGACAAAAAAGACTGACTTTTATTTTTCCTGTAATTCAAATATATTTCACCAAAAGGTAACCACCGAGACTTACAATTTAATCTAATGAATCGTTATTTTTTGCATATTTTATACATGTAACTAACTCATTTGTAGCTAGATTAGTATTTTTAGGCACTTCTACTAACACCCTGCAGCTAGCAGATAATAATAATAACAATAATAATAATAATAATAATAAAATACGTACTACTGAGTTGGAATTTGTGTACTATCAAAGGATATCCAATTAGGCGCATTTGAAATACGTGCTGTAACTAAAATACTTCTGAAAAATATTTAGATGTCATTGAACAATCGTTGGCTGCTAACTTTGTTGTTGTTATGCTTAGTGTAATTTAAATTAAAACAGAATACGCCGTAAAAATATGTAGTTGAGGCACGTGCGATGAGTTACTGTCCAGAACATAATCTGAAAATCATAACAGTTCTAAAACGTATTAATTATTTTTATATTTTATTTATGTTTTACGTAATTAATACGTTATTTAGGCTAATGATAAACTTATTTAATCGATATGTACAATTAATTACTACAATCTTAATTAAGATCAATTAAAGAGAGATCAATTAGAGAATTATTAATAATTTTTAATACAGGAGAGCTAATTCGAAAAGGTATTTTCATTAAAGTTTTTAGGTCCAAAATTAATATTAGTAATTTTTACAACTGCAATTAGAGTGATAAAAAGAAATAAATATTAAAAATAAGATAATATTTGATGGAGATCAATTAAAGAATTATTGATAATTTTTAATACAGGAGAGCTAATTCGAAAAGGTAATTTCATTTAAGTTTTTAGGTCCAAAATTAATATTAGTAATTTTTACAACTGCAATTAGAGTGATAAAAAGAAATAAATATTAAAAATAAGATAATATTTGATGGAGATCAATTAAAGAATTATTGATAATTTTTAATACAGGAGAGCTAATTCGAAAAGGTATTTTCATTTAAGTTTTTAGGTCCAAAATTAATATTAACAATATTAATAATAATTAAATTATTAATAATATTAATAATTTTTATATCACATTAGAGTGATATAAAGATAAGTAAGTATTAAAAATAAGATAATATTTGATGGATAGTTTAAAAATTTTCTTAATATAAAATTAAAATAATTAATATCATTAAATTCATATATACTATAATTGTAATGATTTATAAATATAGTATTTATTATTATTATAATTATTATAATAATAATAATATAATACATCAATTTAGAGTACTTTTATACCTTTCTTGGTAAACTTTATGTAATTTTCGTTAGTTTTATGAAATTTTCTGTTGTTAACTGACATTTTACAGAAATCGTAATAAAATTTATAATAAATTGGCCATTTTTTATAAATTGGTAGACATTGACTATATTGAAATTGATGATTATTTATTTCTATACATTACTAAAATGTACCATTCGGTGATTAATTTTTTAGGGTACAAAGTATGAACCAGCCGATGAAAATTTTAAAGATGATTCTGATTGTGGAATTTTCTATAAATAGAAAAGTTGGTCATTTGATAATAATAATTATCATATAATAATTATATTGATAGTCTCTCATATGGTATCGACCATATTAATGGTCTCTCAATAATATTGATAGTCATTGATCTCATATGGTGAGATCCATTGATCTCACCAATGATCTCACCAATGGTGAGATCAATGGATCTCACCATCCATTGATGGTGTCTCTCAAAAGTCTCATAGACTCTTTGATTTCACCGAGAGCTGGCGTTCAGTGCCTCTCTCTTTTATTAATATTATCATAATTATTGTAATAATAATGCTTCTTAAAATAAATAGGAAAGTAGTATTAGAATATTTAAATTTTTCATTAGAGGCAATTCTTGTTATATAGATGAATAAAACGAGTATTCCTCCAATTATAATAAGGAATAAAATGTTACTAAAGTAGAAATTTAAACAGTATCAAATCAAAAAGTCATGTATCTAATGAAATAATAATTGTTTGTTACAAAATGTCATGTATAACAAATATAATTTATTAATAAAATTAAGCTTATAGAGAGAGGATGATTTATAAATATAAATAACTTTGATATTATTAAAGATATCGTTAATATAAAAATAATGCAGAAAATAGTTTATAAAAGTTTTAATTTTGGAGATTAAAGATAGACATAATTTTATTCCTGGGAAGTTTTAAAAGACTAATGTTAAAGTTAGTTTACAAGACTAATATTTTATATTTAAATTATTAAAACTTATGTTAATATGTTTGATATGATTTTCAATTTTTAAATATTTGATAGGTTTATTTTCATTTTGTATAATCTAATAAACAATAAAATATTATATAAAACGTAAACATTTTCTTTTAATATTATTTAGAATAGAAATTATTATTTTATCTTTATATTTTAATATATTTATTTATTTAAGATATAAAGAAAATTAATTCATTAAATTAATTTGTATAAAATGGTTTTGGGTTAATAATGATTTTTTAAATAAATATTTTAAAAAGATTAAAGGGAGGGATTTAAAATACGAGAATAATTAAGAGATATTTTGATTGTGAATATTATTTTAGAATAATTTAGTAATAAGAGTTTGTGAAGGTGCTTCAGGTTTATCTATTTTAGTTTCTATGATTCCATCTCATGGAAATGATTATTTTCAAACTTATAGAGTTTAATAATAAAGTTAATTTTATTAAAAATGTATACAGAAAAATTGTGTAATGAATGTATAATTGTTTGCCTTAATAAAATTAAGCCTATATATATATATATATATATATATATATATATATATATATATATATATATATATAGAGAGAGAGAGAGAGAGAGCGAGGATGATTCATAAAAACAAATACATTTGATATTATTAATGATACCATTAAAATAATAAAATAATTCAGGGATAGTTTATAAAAAAAAAAAAAATTTGGAGATTAAAGATATAAATAATTTTCTTTCTCTGAACTTTTAAAAGTCTAATCTTTAATTTAGTTTACAAACCTAATATTTTATATTTAAATTATTAAAACTTATGTTAATATGTTTGATATGATTTTCAATTTTTATAAATTTGATAGGTTTAATTTCATTTTGTATAAAACGTAAACATTTTCTATTAATATTATTAAGATGGAATATTATAAAACTTATCAAGGGGAAATAACCATTTTAAAGTTAGTATCGTTTTATGATGAAGTATAAAATGCTCTAAATAAAATTTAAATTTATAATACCATAAAAATAAGAAACGAAAAAAATTTCTTAAAAAAATAAAGAATAAAGAGGAATAAAATTTAATTTTTGATTGCCCTATATATTATATGTAGTATAAATTATGTTTTAATATGACTAATAAAAAAATCCATTTGAAGCAAACTTTAGTAGATACACTTAAAAGACAATTACTCTTTCTATGACTCTTAAACATTTTCGGTAGTATCCTTGTTACATATTATAAAAAATAAATTTCAATTTTTTTGTAGTCTATCCTTATTAAATTTTATAAAAAAAAAACATTTTCATAATAATAATAATAATAATAATATAAACATTTTCGGTAGTATCCTTGTTACATATTATAAAAAATAAAGTTCATTTTTTTTGTAGTCTGTATCCTTAATAAATTTTATAAAAAATATACATTTTTCGGAAGTACCTATTCTAAATTATTATTAAAAATATAAGTAGGTACCACATTTTTTGGTACTCTCCATATTACATACCGAAAAGTCGAATAAGTTGTGAATTTTAAAGAAAAATAAAAGTGGCAAAAACATGTAATAATTATGAATTTATACTAAGATTCAATTACCTAACATAAAATGTTGAAGTAAATTTCAATGATTCAAATCAATTTAGTTATTAATTTATTAATAATAATAATCTTTATTTCG
Source organism: Othius punctulatus (assembly GCA_951805005.1). Taxonomy (NCBI): domain Eukaryota; kingdom Metazoa; phylum Arthropoda; class Insecta; order Coleoptera; family Staphylinidae; genus Othius; species Othius punctulatus. The sequence continues at coordinate 3,576,791 of OX638139.1, read as the reverse complement.
CTTCGAACAGAAACAGATACTAAACAATATATATATATATATATATATATATATATATATATATATATATATATATATATATATATATATATATGTGCAATACACGTTATTAATTTATTGAATACTTAATTTAGAATGTCTTGAAAAGTATGAAATTCCTGGGAATTTGGATATTTACCGAGTTAAACAAAACGTTATTGCTAAAATAATTGTTCTTACTTTAAAAAATGGTAAGTATAAATTGGAAACTCTTTGTAATATACAGAGCGTTTATGGTACCCACTTTTCTTATTAGTGCCAATAGATTGAACTCATTTTGTATAATATTTTGTATATAACAGGGTTTTTCCGTAAATAAAAAAATTGAAAAAAAAAAAAAAAAAAAGTATTTGTGATATATGACAACATTACAAAACAGTGTCAATGTAAATTGTAAATTTGGCAAAATCGTTCAAATTGATTTACATCTAATGTCAATCTTACATCCATTTATAAACAGCACCAAACAAAATAATGATTAGATAATATGTTATCTAATCTTATGATAATTATTGTAATAGTAATATTTATTAAAATAAATATAAAAGTGACAACTGATGACATTTGAAAAAGTTCAGGTAATATTGTTTTCTTGTATAGCAAACATTTCAGCAATGATGCAACACATATTTATTTTGCATAATGAACACTGCCATCTAGTATCCATCGTAGAAGTGGACACAACTTTCTTGAACACTCTGTATAATATCCAGTTATCATTTTATCATTATTTGTTGGGTTGATGTTATTTGATCTTTGCTTCATCATTAGTACATGAATCATTGTATTAAACCTTGAGGGCCTCTATGTAGAACATGTGGAGCCATTTAATCTTGTTTTTGTTTTTTTGAAATCGGTCAATAAATAAATGATTTATGACCAGCGGCGATAGTAGTTATACTATGGGGATTCTGGATCGCCCCCCGCGAATATTTCGACTAATTTAATTCGCGATTTGATTCGCGTTAAGCGACCTAATTAGAGTAATTGTGGTGTAAGTACCGCGGATAATTGCCGCGATTATCCCATTAAAACGCGAATCCGCCACTTTAATGATGTAATTACCCGCAAATTCAGCCGATTAACGCGAATCAAATCGCGAATTAAATTAATCGAAATCTTCGCGGGGGGCGATCCAGAATCCCCATAGTATAACAACTGGCGCTTTTTAGGAGACACCCTGTATATAACTGCTAATTATGGATAAAACCTTAAACTTAAAGAAATAATTTTATTATGGCTAAGACAAAAGCAATTTTGTTTGCCGCTATGGATCTTGATAAATGAGGCTTACTTGCATTTTTTATTTGAAATGGTAAAAATTTTTCGCGCATATAAATGAATATTTTTGTTCAAAAGTGGAAAATTTCTACCAAAATATCCCTTTTTTTGTAATACGTATGTGAAATGAAAAGTACGGTAATAAAATATTACACAAATATAAACATATTATCAAATAATATTTATTCCTTATCTACACTTTTGTTTGAATTATTTGGTGCCATAATAATTCAATTGACGTAATTGATATTAATTCTTGGATAACTGAAAACTTTACGTATCACTAAAGAGATTGCTAGAAACTTTTTGTTTCGCAATGAGTTGTTTGGTATTGCAAAATAATTAAACATTGTGCTTTAATTGCTAGTAGATAGCAATAAATAAAACTTGCTTCAAATGAATAATGGAGAAAATAAAACCAATCGGAATGATTGATAAATTATGTTAACAAAACTTTTAGATATAAACTGAACTTTGTGCAGTGATTTTATATGCACATGAATATTTGTTCGCTCATTTGCATTGGTAATATACAACAAAAAATAATAAAGTACGTAAATATTAATAATAATAAGTAATAAGTTGTAAGTTATACTATAATAATAATTAAAATTACTTTTTGTTACATTTTGGGCATTTATAATTTTCATCGAGGTTATATTGGCAACTTTTGAAGATACTACAGAATACTTCACGTACCAATTATTTTACTTATTTAAAAAATATTAAATATTAATAATAATAAGTAATAAGTAGTAAGTAATACTTCAATAATAACTAAAATTACTTTTTGTTACATTTTGGGCATTTATAATTTTCGTCGAGGTTATATTGGCAACTTTTGAAGATACTAAAGATACTTCAAAACGTACCAATAATTTTACTTATTTCATCATACTATTTTGTACTTAATAATTTCTGTTTGTTAATCTATGAGTTCGGCAAGCGAAATTTTGGCACTTTCCTTGTATGTCCGCTGCAGATGACCTGCTTTAACACTCTTCAGTTAATGGGGAGAGCCGAGTCGTGTCAGTAACCTCGATTCCTCTCCTTTCGGCGATTCCTGCATCTGTCTGATGCAATTCCGAACCAGAATTGAGTGTCGAGCATAACACCGTAGCAAAAACCGTATCCTATTTGTAGGTAAAAATGCTGATGCAACTTTTGGCACGTTTTGCACATATCGTTTTCGAACGGCTATTTGATCTGCAGATTGGAGAGTTGATAATGTTTGTTTACCGCGAGGACGTTATATTGGGTGACGCACATGAATCCATTCATTGAATAATGCCTCAATGAAATGCACGATTAAATTGTTTGCTGAAATGTGCCTTAAGTGATTTATTAGTCAAAGCAGAGCAGCTGTCGTACCAAATAAAAGGAGGATTTTTAATGGATGTCTTAAGATGATGATCATTAAGATGGTCATTAAAAAGATGACCATTAAGATGGTCATTAAAAAAAAGATCATTATAAAGATAATCATTAAGAAGATGATCATTAGAAGATGATCATTAAGAAGATGATCATTAGAAGATGATCATTAAGAAGATGATCATTAAGAAGATGTTCATTAAGAAGAAGAGACTTATATACTTATAAGTTATATACTTATAAGTACCTACTTATACTTATTAAGAAGAAGAGATTTATATACGTATAAGTACCTACTTATACTTAGAAGGGAAATTTCGAACGAAAGTTATTAAGATGATGATCATTAAGAAGAAGAGAAGTTACATTATTTATATTTATCAAACAAAAAGGAATTCAAAAAAATAGTCAAAACAACTATTAAAAGGAACACCAAAAAATACACGAAAAACTATAAATCTGATATAAAACACGTCTTCCAAAGGTTTTGTTATTATTTTATCTCATATAAATTATGGATTTTTAAAATACTAGGAGATCAATGTTACAGATAATTATTATTTTTAAAGAGTATGTACAATTACCTTCATAGATAACTATTACAGCCAATTACTTATTCAAACAACCTTAAACTATAATAAATAATTATTTGTTTTATTATTTAATAATGTTTAATTATTTCATTGTTTATTATACATTGTAGCACATATATGTATGCTATATAATGCATAATAAACAATCGAATATCTCAAAAATACAACAAAATATATAATGAGACAACAAAAATAATACTATACATATTTATAAATTTCACTGAAATAAACTATAATTTTAAATTTCATAAAAATGCAATTCATATCATATACGATAGTCGTGATTTAAATTACTAAATTATTACAAGCAGATGTTCACGCAAACACTTAATTCTGGCGCTCCAAAAATAGAATGGTCCAAATTCAAGATCAAGTTCGGGACACTTATCGTTTTTGCCAAATACCGACTGCTTCCTCATTTTGCAAATTATATTGTTGTTTTCGTATGCAATCATTACATTATTTACTATCCACAAGACTGCATTGTTTGAAAAATCTCCTTTCTACAATTGCCTAAATCTATATAATAGATTACCAACTTCTATCAAACATATAGCAAATGTCTGTAAATTTAAAACTCTGCTAAAACGATTTCTTATTGATAAGGAGTATTGTTATGTAAGTGAGTTCATCGCTGATTACTTGTGATTAATTTTAATGTTCAATTTTAAATTGAATGTGTTATGTATTGATAATTGCATGTTTTGTATTGTTTTAATATATTATATATACATATAGCTTTTTTCGACTTATCACATCTGTATGTACTACAGCTGAGTGAATAAATATAATAATAATAATAATAATAATAATAATAATAATAATAATAATAATTATTATTATTATTATTATTATTATTATTATACTTATTATTATTATTATTATTATTATTATTATTATTATTATACTTATTATTATTATTATTATTATTATTATTATTATACTTATTATTATTATTATTATTATTATTATTATTATTATTATTATTATTATTATTATTATTATTATTATTATTATTATTATTATTATTATTATTATTATTATTATTATTATTATTATTATTATTATTATTATTATTATTATTATTATTATTATTATTATTATTATTATTATTATTATTATTATTATTATTATTATAATTATTATTATTATTATTATTATTATTATTATTATTATAATTATTATTATTATTATTATTATTATTATTATTATTAGTATTATTATTATTATTATTATTATTATTATTATTATTAGTATTATTATTATTATTATTATTATTATTATTATTATTATTATTATTATTATTATTATTATGCCAAGTATAATACGTATAGGAAGCCAGAAAATACTGAGTCGAAGGTTTTGAACCAGCTCCTATCTGGTCTTAGGTCCTATACAGATCTAAACAGATCCTGAACAGATCAAAACAGATCCTGAACAGATCAAACTAATATTGACTACATCTGATGGTACATTGGATCAGCAAATTTGAAGAAACCTTTGAAAATTTGAAGCGGGAAAAGTTTTTTATGGATCCCTTGACATCACCTAAACAGATCTAAATAGATCCTAAATAGATCTAAACAGATCCTGAATAGATCGAACTAATATTGACTACATCTGATGGTACATTGGATCAGCAAATTTGAAGAAACCTTTGAAAATTTGAAGAGGGAAAAGTTTTTTATGGATCACTTGACATCACCTAAACAGATCGAAACAGATCCTAAACAGATCTAAATAGATCCTAAACAGATCGAAGTAATGTTGACTACCTCTGATGGTACATTAGATCAGCAAATTTGAAAAAAACTCAGAAAATTCAGAATGACCCATTACAAGTGGTTAATTTGATAGTCATAGATGGTCCAATAGTAAGCTATGGGATGCATTTCTGTAGTCACCATAAAGATGGTTGTATTACTAATTTTTAGCATTTTATTGGAGTTATCCATATATTACAGAATGTGTCTTAGTCAGGAGATCCTATACAAATCCTGAACAGATCTAAACATATCCTAAACAGATCTAAACTGATCCTAAACAGATCTAAACAAGTCCTAAACATATCTAATATCATTGACTACCTCTAATGGTACATTAGATCATCAAATTTGGAAAAAACTCAGAAAATTTGAAGAGTGAAAAGTTTTTTATGGGTCACTTGATATGGAATGACCCATTACAAGTGGTGAATTTGATAGTCATAGATGGTCCAATAGTAAGGTATGGGATGCATTTCTGTAGTCACCCTAAAGATGGTTGTATTTCTAATTTTTAGCATTTTATTGGAGTTATCCATATATTACAGAATGTGTCTTAGTCAGGAGATCCTAAACAGATCCTGAACAGATCTAAACAGATCCTAAACAGATCTAAACAGATCTAAACAAGTCCTAAACATATCTAATATCATTGACTACCTCTAATGGTACATTAGATCATCAAATTTGAAAAAAAACTCTGAAAATTTGAAGAGGGAAAAGTTTTGTATGGGTCATTTGACATGGAATGACCCATTACAAGTGTGAATTTGATAGTTATAGATGTTCCAATAGTAAGGTATGGGATGCATTTCTGTAGTCACTATCAAGATTGTTGTATTTCTAATTTTAGGCATTTTACTGGAGTTATCCATATTTTACAGAATGTGTCTTAGTCAGGAGATCCTAAACAGATCCTGAACAGATCTAAATAGATCTTAAACAGATCTAAACAGATCCTAAACAGATCTAAACAGATCTTAAATAGATCTAAACAGATCCTAAACAGATCTAAACAAGTCCTAAACATATCTAATATCATTGACTACCTCTAATGGTACATTAGATCATCAAATTTGAAAAAAACTCAGAAAATTTGAAGAGGGAAAAGTTTTTTATGGGTCACTTGAGATGGAATCACCCATTACAAGTGTGAATTTGATAGTCATAGATGGTCCAATAGTAAGCTATGGGATGCATTTCTGTAGTCACCATAAAGATGGTTGTATTTCTAATTTTTAGCATTTTATTGGAGTTATCCATATATTACAGAATGTGTTTTAGTCAGAAGATCCTAAACAGATCCTGAACAGATCTAAACAGATCCTAAACAGATCTAAACAGATCCTAAACAGATCTAAACAGATACTAAACAGATATAAACAAGTCCTAAACATATCTAATATCATTGACTACCTCTAATGGTACATTAAATCATCAAATGTGAAAAAAACTCAGAAAATTTGAAGAGAGAAAAGTTTTTTATGGGTCACTTGACATGGAATGACCCATTACAAGTGGTTAATTTGATAGTCATAGATGGTCCAATAGTAAGGTATGGGATGCATTTCTGTAGTCACCATAAAGATGTTTGTATTTCCAATGTTTGGCATTTTACTAGAGTTATCCATATTTTACAGAATGTGTCTTAGTCAGAAAATCCTAAGATTATCTAACTGCCAGTAAGTGTTAGTTCATTTAGCGTTATCCAGGGTGCACCACGAGGAGGCGAACTAACTTTACACCCTAACTATAGCAACAATAAAATCAAAAAAATAAAGTAAATTGAAAAAAGTTTTACATCCATATTTTAAATTTTGATGCTTATTTTAAATTGAATGTAAAATGTATATGTACGGAAAATATAAGAAATTTAAAATTTACGCCACATCGAATATTGTTATTGTTATTATTGTTGTTTAAATATTCAATAACAATAACAATAATAATGCCAAGATAAGAAGTAAGAAAATTGATTCGATTTTGGGAAATCGATTCAAAACTCATATGTATTGTTTTATATCGAGTAACGTTGGTTCATAAATTACAAATTAATGATTCTCAAAACGTAAATACAGAAATTTGTGATTAAAAACCCAAAATTCTTGGATATATAAATATAAATACAGTTAGCTCTTGCAAATAGGTGTATAAAATAGCAAAATATCCTCTTTGCACTGTCAATATGCCTACATATTGGTCAAGTTATTCTCGATTTGGACATTTTGTACAGATTTATAGCAATTTTCAAAATTTATGTTAAGAGTTATGTGTTAGACAATGTTTAACACCCTGAACATTTATTAATATGGGTTTAAAAAAAATCCAAAATTCCTTATTAATATTTAAAATCCAATTTTTGTCCAAGAAATCTATGGTTAGGTACTTATAAAAATATCAATATCATGTATATGTAAAAAAAAAATTCTTGATGAAATTTTTAGAAAATTGGAAAACTTTTGTACATAAAATCTTTGGTTAGGTACTTATAAAATTTTCATGTATTTCCTAACTTTGATATTTTCATAAAAGTGTTTGCAATTTGCATAAAATTCGGAATATATAAGACAGGTAAGATATATAAGAGAAAAATACTTCACTGTATTACTATTTGTGAGATTTATGATAAGAGATATGTGTAAGACAATGTTTTACACAATAAAAATTTATTAATATGTGTTTAAGTGTTTAAAAAAATAATCACATAATTCCACGTCCGTATTTAAATTTTCACAATTTTTGAAATTGGTAATTCTGCTAATCTTATGTATGGCATTGGATATATGTTTTGTCTAGTCAGCAATTAGGTAGTTATTTTACAAATTTAAATTACGTTATTATCATAATAATCTACATTCTTGAAACAAAGTTTTGCATGAAAAGGAAAACTTTTTTGTTCATTTATTTATTTGTATATTTACAAATTTCTCATTCATTTGATTTGTATTTATTTTTGGAATATGTATGTAGCTTTCTGCCAATAATCATTATAAATATATTTATTTACATATTCTTAAAGATATATATATATTTCTTGAAGAATTGTGTGAATTATTATAATATTTCTCGATTACATGTTATTTTATATAACAATAGTTTTATCAACATATTCATGTTATTTTGTTTTCCAATAAAAAAAATAATGTGAATGGTTTTAAATAAAATTATTCTTGTTATTTTAACTTAATTAGTATTTTTAATTTTTTTAATTAGATATTTAGTTTACATAGTTTTATTAATGCTCTAGTAATACTTATACTTTACTAAGTTAATTATTATACATAAATAGAACTATAGTCTATATGGTGTATGTTTGAATGCATTTTTAGATATAGGATATATTAGATCTCTTAATACGTATAAACCATTTCCATTTTGAATAAAATAAATGATTTTTCAGTGTACCAATTAAAAAGTTACGGAAATCATTGCAACTTCGACATAATAATTTAACTTAGGACAGAAAAAATTAAATTTCGTTAGAAATGCCTGAAAATTTGATTACACTATTTAGATTTTGACAAGAATCATTGATATTTTGAGAGAAAAATCAAAATTTCACCAAAATAAATGAAGTTTCAGTGTATCAGTTGAAAATTTGACGGAAATCATTGTGACTACTACATAATAATTGATATTTGAAAATCAAATTTCGTCAGAAACTTTTAAAGAATAATTGAAATTTCACCAAAATACATGAAATTTCAGTGTACCACTTGAAAATATAACGGATATTCATGTGACTACCACATAATAATTGAAACATTGACAGCAAAATCAAATTTTGTTAGAAATACTTGAAAATTTGATTGCATTGCTTAGAATTTTGACAATAATCATTGATATTTAGGAGAATAATTGAAATTTCACGAAAATAAATGAAATTTCAGTGTATCAATTAAAATTTTGACGGGAATCATTAAAACTTCCAGATAATAATTTTAATTTTGACATGAAAACCAAATTTCGTTCAACATAATTGAAAATTGGTTAGAACTAATTAGAATTTTGACAATAGTCATTGATATTTTGAGAAAATAATAGAAATTTCACGAAAATAAATAAAATTTCTGTGCATAAATTGAAAATATGATGGAAATCATTGTGACTTCTACATAATAATCGAAATTTTGACAGAAAAATCAAATTTCGTTAGAAACACCTGAAAATTGTTTAGAACTAATTAGAATTATGACAATAGTCATTGATATTTTTAGAAAATAATTGAAATTTCATCTAAATAAATGAAATTTCATTGTGCCAATTAAAAAATTGACGGAAATATTTGTTGCTTCTGTGAATTTATTACGTAGTTTTGACAAAAGAACAGTTTTTTCAAATTTTATCATATTTTCGAATTGGCTTTGATTTATATAAAACAGATTTTTCAAAGAGCATCTTAAATAATATTTTCTCAGTGAAAATGAAAGAAAAGAAAACAGTGCAACACCACTTTTCCCGACAAATGATATATTAGCGTCTTTTTATATTTAATTTATAATTCATTTTTGGTTTTCTGTTTTACAGAGTATTTTTCATTATCCAGGGTGTAAGTAAAATGCAAAATAACATTAACAAAATGTACATAATTATAGATAAGATTTGAAATTTTGGTTTTCTGATTTTACCGAGCATTTTTCATTATCCAGGTTGTAAATAAAATGCAAAATAACATGAAACAAATGTATATAATTATAGATAAGATTTGGGTTTTTGCTTTTCTGATTTTACCGACGATTTTTGACTATCTAGAGTGTAAGTAAAATGCAAAATAACATTAACAAAATGTACATAATTATAGATAAGATGTGATTTTTTTGGTTTTCTGGTTGTACCGAAGATTTTTTAATTATGCAACATAAAAAAATGTATATAATTATTGATAAGTCTGGATAATAATTTAAAAAAATAACAATCATTATAATTATTATGATATTAATTTAATCATTCATTCATTCAATTCATTCATAATATTATTGATACTTTTTATTCAATTTCAATTAATGCACGTTATCTTTTGCAATTGTCTATAAATAAATTACATAATTAAAAAAATCTACAGAAAAACTGATTGTATGCAAGTGAACAAGAAACGTGCACAGTAAAACGACGATTTATTATTATCAAGGGTATAAATAAAATGTAAAATAACATGAAACAAATATATATAATTATAGGTAAGATTTGGATTTTTGGTTTTCTGGTTTTAACGACGATTTTTCATTATCCAGGTTTTAAATAAAATGCAAAATATCATGAAACAAATGTATATAATTATAGATAAGATTTAGATTTTTGGTTTTCTGGTTTCACCGACGATTTATAATTATCGAGGGTGTAAATAATATGTAAAATAACATTTAAAAAATGTATATAGTTATAGATAAGATTTGGAGTTTTGGTTTTCTGGTTTCACCGACGATTTATAATTATCGAGGGTATAAATAAAATCTAAAATAACATTAAAAAATGTATTTAATTATAGATAAGATTTTGATTTTTGATTTTCTGGTTTTGCCGACGATTTGTCGTTATCCAGGGTGTAAATTAAAATGTAAAATAACTTTAAACAATGTATATAATTCTATAATCTGGATATTCATTAAAAGAATTAACAATCATTATAATTATTATGATATTAAATAATTCATTCATTCATTCATGCAATTCATTGATAATATGAATGATACTTTTTATTCAACTTCAATTAATCCTTAACGTACGATTGAACAATGTGCAAAAAAATGTCTTTAAAAAAAAATCGTTTGCAATTGTTTATAAATAAATTACATAACTAAAAAAAAACTACAGAAAAACTGATTGTATGCAAGTGAACAAGACACGTGCACAGTAAAAGTGTATATCCATTTAATATTACGAGCACTTAAACGCTATATGCAGACATTCAAATAAAATTAACGGGACATTTAAATGTTGATTACTTTTCAAGTTACTTGCTATAACAGGAACAACATTAAAATTTACAATCCATTAAATCACCATTCCTCAACTAAATTGCGTTTTAAGTAAAGCTACTTATTACGTCAATGCTTTCTGCGCCGAAAACAATTAATACATATAATCGATTGGAATATACAATAACAACAATTAGTTTTATGCGTAAATAGTAGATTATTTATAGTATTTTTATATGTTAATACAATAATGTAGTAATACTGAATTATTTATAGTTAACAATAGTAGGTTAACAATAAGATTTATTTGTTTGAATTTGTAATTGTTTTACGTCAACAATTAGTTTTATACGTAAATACTATATTATTTATAGTACTTTACTTAGTAGTACTTTACTTACTTACTAATAGTACTTTTTTTATAGTATACAGCAATTATTATTGGATTTTTAAATCATATACATGGTTGTAGAATTATGATGTTTTTTAAAATTATTTTTAGTTTTATTATATCGTAGGCAGACAATAAAAATTCAAAATTGGAATATTAGAAGTTAGTGATTATTAAAAGAACAACTATATTTCACAGGAAAACCTATTTTCTCAAAATATACTTTTGATTATAAGAAACTAATAGAAATTTTATATTAATTGCTCATATTTTTTGGAATTTTACTCATACATTGCTACACTACTTTGGGATATTAAAACGAAAGCTATATTTTATACGAAGAGATATTTTCTCAAAATATTTTAGATTTTTTGGAATTTTACTCATACATTGCTACATTACTTTGGGATATTAAAATGAAAGCTATATTTTATACGAAGAAATATTTTCTCAAAATATTTTTGATTATAACAAATATCTAAATCTATAAATTTTTCGGAATATTACTTATACATTGCAACAATATTTTGGGATATTAAAAGAAAATACTATATTTTATACGAAACCATGTTTCCATGTTTTCTGATAAAAATATTGATTCAAACAAAATAATTTGAATTTAGTTGGGAAAATACGTTTATAATTATTGGGCAAATTATCGCTGTTCGTAGAAATTAATGCAAAGTAAAACCAAAACAGCGTTATCAACGCAGACAGGAAAATGCAAATCTCCGCTTGTAAACTTCCCATTGGCATGTTTATTTTTCGGTGATTATCTTGCACATGTGCTCTTTCAACCTTTCTGGGCTCCACGTGAGCAGGGGGAAAAAGTTATCCACGACACAAAGTTTTATGGTTTCTCCCCTACTTATCTACGTAAAAAAAGAGCCACACATGCGCACTTCGTAGCCTCATGCTACGCCTGACGTAGGCTGGCAAGCCTCTCGAAAAACGCACAAAAAAAACGCCCGTCTGTCTCGCCTGGTATCACCGTCGTCCAAAAAGGATTACATCATCCCATTTGGTGCGGCACGTATAAAAGCTTCGGCCTGACGAGGGCCTCGGCACAATCTTCGCTGCTGCTGCGTCCGCTGAAGACGTTTTTGAAAGTTCGAGTTGTGTTTCGTGTGCTACGACGTGCCAGCCTATTCTTGTAACAGTTATAAACCAAACAGTGCGAGGGAGTGACAGGATATTATTCTTCGTGAATTTGATTTTTATTTTTGCTGCGATGGACAGAAAGATTGAGAATATCGATTACAGCCACTTCATCAATGTTCACTCCGCCAGGAGGAGGCCAGCAATCACCAGAGAACTAAGTGAGTATTTTTTTTAATGATTAACAGGTAACTAACAAAATATTAATTTTCAGTAATAATTGTAATAATCAGTAATAAATAATATTTTTTGGTAATTAATAAGTTATTTAGTTTAGTTAGTTATTTATATTATACTTATTTATTATATCTATCTACCTTAACGTAAATATGATTTCTATCCAAAATCGTTATGTGAACGAACAAATTATTTCATAGCTTAAAATTGTGTTGAAAATTGAATATAAAATATGATACAAGAAAGAACAATATTGATCAATGAATGAACAATATCAACATTTAACATATTTTTTTTTATTGTTCAAAGAATGAACAATATTATAACGTAATAGTAATTATAATAAATAATATATTTCGAAGAGCAGAATATTATTCATATAATTTCATATAGTTTTAAGCTTTTAAGTAATAATTGCCTTGATAGTGGTTGATGAATTAATGATTTGTCATGGTTAATTAACAATATCAACATTTAACATATTTTTTTATTGTTCAAAGAATGAACAATATCAATTATAACGTAATAGCAATTATAATGAATAATATATTTAGAAGAGCAGAATATTGTTCATATAATTTCATATAGTTTTAAGCTCTTAAGTAATAATTGCCTTGATAGTGGTTGATGAATTAATGGTTTGTCATGGTTAATTAACAATATCAACATTTAACATATTTTTTTATTGTTCAAAGAATGAACAATATCAATTATAACGTAATAGCAATTATAATAAATAATATATTTAGAAGAGCAGGATATTGTTCATATAATTTCATATAGTTTTAAGCTTTTAAGTTATAATTGTCTTGATAGTGGTTGATGAATTAATGGTTTGTCACGGTTAACTGTTAATATTTTTTGTGTCTGATGTTTTGTATTCCCAAATTTATGTATCTATTGTCAATGCAAATAAATTAAATTGTATTAAACTGTATTGTATATACAATGCCAGATAATTAATATTTTAAGTGCGCTTTTGATTCATTGTGATAATAGAGAGAAAAAACATTCTATTCCAAAGCAACGCAAAGAAAAAGTAGTATCTTGGAGCTTGTGAAAGGTTTGTAGAGATAAGATAAACAAAACACCTTCTTCACAAAACACATTTATTCAATCTAAATATACATTTCAATAAAGATTAGTTAAATTAATAGAAGTAATGTTTCTACTGAAGATGATTGCCTAGGAATTGAAATGTACATTTAGATTGAATACATGTGTTTTATGAAAAAGGTGTTAGATTAGTAGAAGTAATGTTTCTACTAATCTAACTAATCTTTATTGAAATGTTCATTTAGGTTGAATGTGATTTTGAGAAACAGGTGTTTTGTTTTTCTTATTCCAACACAGATAAACTTAACAAACTTCACAATATATAAGAAAGTAAACAAACAAACTTTTCATTTAAACAAAAATAGTAATTTGGCTAAGAAGAGACAAATTGATGGTTTACCTGTGGAATTTTCTGACAACACATGTGCATATAAATTGCATACAAAACATACCTGTGGAACACATTTGCATCCAAATTTCATACAAAACATACACATTTTTACAGAAATCAATCTTCAACAGTATTTATAGATAAATATAGGTATAGACACTTACAAAAAACACCTTCATTTTATAATTTAAGTTGGAATAACATTACTCATTGATCCATCTTTGATCAGATTGTAATAATTGTAGTAAAATACGATTACGTGTTTTGCATAATAATAAAAAAAAAACTTACAAAAGAAAAATAGTAATAGTTATTTAGTTAGGAAGACAAACATTGATGGTGCTAAGAAAACAATAAAAAAGAAAACAGCAAAAATCTACAGTGAAATGAAGTTACTTTAAGTAAACACAAATTGTTTTTGTTATACAGACAGATAATTGTAATCATTAAGATGTTTGTAACTTAACTATGTGGAAGTCTGTGATATTTTAAAATTCACTGAATAGTATAGAAAAATAAAAGTGGTAGAAACATAGTAATTACTTACGAATATACAGATAATTCTGTTTTTGTGTTGATTAGTGCAATAGAACTGAAGGATTTTGATTTCATATTGCCCTATAGTTTACAGCTATAATTAATTTTTATTTTTATTTCTACTTCTTCTGTTCATAGGTTTAGACGTTAGCCGAAATAACTTAGTGTATCAGATATTGATAATATCTCACGGCTATAGTTAATTTTTATTTTTATGTCTACTTCTTCAGATGATAAGTTTAGAAGTTTTCTGAATTATTTTAGTGTATCTGAGATTCATAATAATCATACGAAACTGATAATTAATGAAATAATGAATAAATAAGTTCCATAATAACATTTTGATTAGTGCATTAGTGCAATAGAACTGAAGGATTTTGATTTCATATTGCGCTATAGTTTACAGCTATAAATAATTTTTATTTTTATTTCTACTTCCTCAGATCATAAGTTTAGACGTCAGCCGAAATAACTTGAGGTATTAGATATTGATAATATCTCACAGCTATAGTTAATATTTATGTTTATGTCTACTTCTTTAGATGATAAGTTTAGAAGTTTGCTGAATTAACTTAGTTTATCTGAGATTGATAATAATAGTACGAAACTGATAATAAATAAAATAACAATGAATAAATAAGTTCAATAATAACATTTTGATTAGCGCAATAGAACTGATGGATTTTGATTTCATATTGCGCTACATTTTACAGCTATAAATAATTTGTATTTTTATTTCTACTTCTTCAGATCATAAGCTTAGATGTTAGACGAAATAACTTAGTGTATCAGATATTGATAATATCTCACACCTGTATATTATTTTTATTTTTATGACTCCTTCTTCAGATGATAAGTTTGCTGAATTAACTTATTGTATCTGAGATCGATAATAATCATACGAAACTGAAAATAAATGAAATAATGAATAAATAAGTTCAATAATAACATTTTGCCATATCCTTCCCGTCTTTGATGTTAAAACTTATGAATTTTCTAACCATTTCTTAACCATTTCTCAATCTAACCTAACCTAACCTAAAATAACCTAACCTAACCTAACCTAACCTAACCTAACCTAACCTAACCTAATCTAATCTAACCTACCTACCTACCTACCTACCTACCTACCTAAAAAAATTCATAATCTTCCCGTCTTCGATGTTAAAACTTATTATTTTGTAACTATTTCTTAACCATTTCTTAACGTAACCTAACCTAACCTAACCTAACCTACCTACAATTTCGCTCAGCTGCAGAACTGTATAACAACATGCTTGATGGTTTCGCAAATGTAATTGTATATAATAAGTTTGGCAATTATTCCACTTCATCGTTTTGTCTCTTAATTATAATTACAAGAAAAATATTAAATATAGTGTTATTATCAGTAAAACGCTAATAGAAAAATATGATTAGAAAGATGTAAAATAGAATTGTCAAGTGTGTTAACTTTATGTAGCAGAGACAAGTTCAAACAATTTATTTAACATCTTCTTTTTGTAAATTCGAAAATCGATCGTTTATAATAATAATGAATTCAAAATTTTGATTGTTTGTAGACTTTGTCATCGTATTTTTTTAAATTTTCTTAAAATATTCTGCAATTTGCCTATATTTTTTTATATAATTTTTGTTTGTAATTATTATAGTTTGTCATTCGTAATTTTTTTGATTTTATAACATATTCTGTAATTTGCCTTTATTTTTTGATACAATTATTATGTTATTAAGATTTCATTTACTGTTTTATAATATAATAGGAAATAACTTAATGAAACTTCCAGAACCTTTTGAATACTTCACAGATTTGCTACATTTGATTTTTTTAATTATATTTTCCGGAATTTTCATTTGTCTACATTCCCTTTTTGTAAATTTGAAAAACGATCATTCATAATAACAATGAAAATATAAAAAAAATTGAATCTCTTTAGACTTTGTTATTTCTAACTTTATATTTTAATTAAATATTCAGCAATTTACATAAATTTTTGGATAGATATATTTTGTTATTAACGTGTAATTTACTGTTTTTGAAATTTAATAGAAAATAACTTAATAAAACTTTTAGAACTCTTGGTATAGGTACTTGTAAGATTTTCATTGTTTCAAAATTTCAAAATTTGATATTCTTTTGTTACATTTTCCGGAATTTTCATATATTTTTGTTGATTGTTTTTGCTATTACCTTTTTTTTAAATTTATGTCATAATAAATATAATAAAGAAGAAAGAAGACAATAAAAAATATAATTTTTTATATTAACAGTTGTTAGTTTTTTTAGAAAATTACTTTATGAAATTTTCGGCAAATTGAGAATATTTCTAGTGGTATTGTCAGAAAATTCACGTACAAAAGTCTGCGCAGATTTATTGCAATTTTTTTGAGGTTTTATTAACTGTTTGAAAACAATTTTCAGAAAATTCAGGAAATTCGACATAAAATTATAACCTTTGGTATACTTTTCATTGTCTTTTTGTTTTTAAACTTGTTATTCCCCTTTTTGTAAATTTAAAAATCGATCATTCATAATAACAATGAAAAATAAAAATTTTGAATGTTGGTAGACTTACTCATTCGTTTTTTTTAAATTTTCATAAAATATTCTGCTATTTTCCTATATTTTTGATACAATATTTAAGTTATTAAGGTTACATATACTGTTTTTTTTGTTATTAAGGTTACATTTACTGTTTCTGAATTTAATAGATAATAACTTAATGAAACTTTCAGAACCTTTTGTATAGTTATAACATTTTCATTATTTTTGCAACATTTGATATTTTTTATTAAATTTTCCTGAATTTTCATTTATCTACATTCCCTTTTCGTAAATTTGAAAATCGATCATTTATAATAACAATGAAAAAATAAACATTTTTAATCTTTGTAGACTTTGTTACTCCTAAATTTTTATTTTTTGAACATGTATGTAGCTTTCTACTAATAAATATTATTATAGTATAATTTTTAATAAATATTCTGCAATTTGCATACATTTAATGATGCTTTTTGTTTTATATTTTTGGTAATTAAGGTTTAATTTACTCTGTTTATATTTAATACAAAATAACTTAATGAAACTTTCACAACCTTTGGTATACTTACAAGATTTTCACTGTTATTCTTTTATTACATTTGCCAGATTTTCATATATTTTTAGGCTTGATCTTGCTATTGCATTTTTATTTATAATATATTATCTTAATATTTATCAACAGTTTGTTAGAATTATTTGAAAATTACTTTATAAAATATTCGGAAAATTAGGAACTAATGATATTGTCAGAATATTGAAGGAAAATCACATTCAAAAGTTTGCACAGATTGATTGTCATTTTCTTGAAGTTTCAGTAACAGTTTAAAACCAATTGCTTGAAATTTTCAGAAAATTCGAGACATTTTTCATAACTTCTGGTATACTTTTGATTGTCTCTTCATTTAAAAACTTTTTTAGATTAATAGTTATTCGAAAATTTGATATTTTCATAAACTTTCCTACATTTTGTATATAATTTTTGCCAATATTTGATCGTAATTATGCTTTTATGGACTGTTTTTGGATTAATTTGAAAATTACTTGATGCAATTTCCTGAGAATTTGTTATCTTTTCTAAAACTTCAAGTATACTTTTCAATATTACAAATTTTCATTGTTGTAACTGACGTCGGTAATTCTGACATCTGTCAAACTGACGTGTGTCAAACTGACGACGGTAACATTTTTTATTCCACTATGAGAGAATCATTGCAATACTTTAACTGGTCAAAAATATTGAATGCTTGAATTGGATAGTTCCAATTAAAAATTTGGATCATTGTTTTTAAATATTTTACAGATCTATGTATCTATCTACACCTTTGGAACTAAAAAACAATGATAAATTTTGCCAGATTTTATCGAATTCTCAACTTCTAAATATATGTTTTCTTCATATCCTTTGCAAAGAATAGATGAGATTTGAAAGTTATTGGGAGGAAATTAGGTACTTTATTTAGGCACTTTTAGGCACAAATTGGGGGAAGTTATTGAAATTACTAAAATTAGGCACTAGGAAGATGCAAATTGATTCTGTAACAAGTTTCTTACTCCTTCTCTTATTTCTATTCTTCGTTTCTTATTTCAGCCAAGAGGCACTACAATGCTCCAAAAGAGGCAATCTCCTTGGCCGAAGGGATGCCAAATGAGGTGACGTTCCCTTTCGAAAGCATCAACGTGACCCTGAAGGACGGAAGCTCGTTCTCAGTACAAGGACCAGAACTAGGAGCTGCCCTTCAGTACATCCCAACACAGGGATATCCTCCTCTGCTCCAGACCCTCAAGGAATTCACCCAATTCATCCACAAGCCTCCAAACTGGGAACGCAGCGAGGTCCTGGTCACCACTGGCTCCCAAGATGGCATCAGCAGGTCCATCGAGATGTGCATCCAAGAAGGAGATGCTATGGTGGTGCAGGATCCTTTGTATGCTGGCGTTGAAGCAGTGGTAAGTAACAAGACAACAATCGTATAAAGCAAATATACTCAATGACTTTGTTATAACGACAAAAAATGTCAGAAATTCTTGTTATTCAATATTAACATTGAATTTTCTTAAAATTAGCAGTGGTAAAGAACAAAGGTATAATACAGAAGTTCTTGTGATCCAAAATAAACAACAACGAATTTAAAAAAAAATTGCAGTAATAAGTAAGAAGACAATCCTATTTTGCAAATGGCTTTGTTATACCAAAGAAAAATATAAGAAATTTCTAGAATCAGTAATTTAATATGAACAACAATGAAATTTCTAAAACTTTGAAGTGGTAAATAACAAAGATATGAAACAGAAGTTTTTAATATCCATTATAAACAACAACGAATTTTCTATAAAATAAACAGCAGAGACAAGTAAGAAGACAAGTTTATATCGTAAATATACACAATGGCTTTGTTGTACCAAAGAAAAATATCAGAAATTCTTGTTATTCAATATGAATAACAATGAATTTTCTTAAAATTAGCAGTGGTCAAGAACAAATAAGTTAAGCAGAAGTTATTGTTATCCAATATAAACTAGTGATAAAGAACACAGAAGAAAAACAGAAGTTCTTGTTATCCAATATAAACAAGAACGAATTTTGTAAAAAAATAAAACTGCTAAGTAAAAAGTCAATCTTATATCGCAAATATACCCAATGGCTTTGTTATATAGCAAAGTTAAATATCAAAAATTCTTGTTATCCAATATAAACAACAATTTTTTTTCTAAATATGCGTTCAACGTATTAAAACGTGTCAAAACTTTTTGTATTAATAACAAAATATCTGCTCGTTTCTTGGCAATCGTTTTCATCAGATGTTTCACAAACAAACAAACAAACAAACAAACAAACAAACAAACAAACAAACAAACAAACAAACAAACAAACAAACAAACAAACAAACAAACAAACAAACAAACAAACAAACAAACAAACAAACAAACAAACAAACAAACAAACAAACAAACAAACAAACAAACAAACAAACAAACAAACAAACAAACAAACAAACAAACAAACAAACAAACAAACAAACAAACAAACAAACAAACAAACAAACAAACAAACAAACAAACAAACAAACAAACAAACAAACAAACAAACAAACAAACAAACAAACAAACAAACAAACAAACAAACAAACAAACAAACAAACAAACAAACAAACAAACAAACAAACAAACAAACAAACAAGCAAACAAACAAACAAACAATAGATGGTTATGATAATCTTTCAACGGGATTCGAACCCAGTACCCTTGCATAACTGAGCACTGTTAGTTCTTCTAAATATCTGGTCTTTAACGATTTCCTTGTAGGTGTTTAGTGACTCAATTGTATGGCAATTTTAAGGAATTCGTAGCCTCTTGCCAAAAGTTGAGAAGATTCACTGGCGGCCTCGAACCTGAGACTCTACATTGCCAGCGGTCTAAATATAAGCACGAGCGCAGTGACCACCAAAGGCAACAGCTGGCGCATTGCAAGTGGCGATTCATTGCGAGAAATTCTACAGATTTCCTGGAGAGAAATTATATTTTAATCGAAGCTCCGTTGCAACATCAATTAATTTAATTACAGCGTAATTATAGAAATCGAATAGCTACAGTTACAATATAAATAGGAGAGAAAAGTTTTGCCAGATATAATTATTACAAGTGAAAGGAGGAATAAATGAAAAGTACTCTATAAAATAATTATTCAGAAGTTAAATGCAATTTGTTAAATGGACATTGCAAAGTGGACATTGCATTCAGAATACATTAAATAATTCGTCAAAAAATTATATTTTGTTTGAAAAAATTACACTTTCTAAGTTTTAATTGAAAAAAGTTTTGTTATAGGTACCATATTTGAGACATTTCAAAACTTGAAATCCAAATAATAATAATAATAATGAAGATATTTATTTAAACCTTGCATTCAAGGTTATTATTATTGATCAGTATTGATTCCTTGATGAAATCAGTACTGATCAACCCAGTGGAATGTAAATATATGAAACTTGGAACACTCATGTTTTTTCAAATGTCTCAAACCATATTTGAGACATTTTAAAACATTGAAATCCAAATAATAATAATAATGAAGATATTTATTTAAACCTTGCATTCAAGGTTAACATTCATTGCATATATATTTATGCGAAATTTGGAATATTTTACGACAAATGTGTAAAATTTTAGAAGATTCCAGACAGAAATTTATTTATATTGAATTTCGAAATATTCTCTGCAAATCAATGGTTTTAAAAAGATTCATAACTTTTTTTTAATTTGAAAATATTCACGATAAAATTGTGCAATTAGGTTAAAATATTTATGTAAATCTCAAAAGATTCTTGACAATTATGCTTAGTTTAGAGAGATTCAACATAAATTTATAAATTTTGGATTCAAGGTTATTATTATTGATCAGTATTGATTCCTTGATGAAATCAATACTGATGAAACCAGTCGGATGTGAATATATGAAAACTCATTGCATATATATTTATGTGAAATTTGGAATATTTCACGACAAATGTGCAAAATTTTAAAAGATTCCCGACAGATTTATTGAATTTCGAAATATTCCCTACAAATCTATGATTTTAAAAAAGATTCATAACTTTTTTTAAATTTGAAAATATTCACGATAAAATTGTGCCATTTGGTAAAAACATATTAGTGAAATCTGAAAGGATTCTTGACAATTATACTTAGTTTAGAGAGATTCATTATAAATTTATAAATTTTGGAAAGATTCAAGACAATTCTTTTAATATTTTCGTTATATTTGAAACAAAAAACAAGAAAATAGAAAAAAAATGTCAACAATAAGTAAATGTATTATTATGGTTACTGAACATTGTATATATCATTACAGTTCTAGGCTACACACTCTATCTTAGAATGTAGAAAAACAAATGAAATTACTATAAAACACACAAATATACTACAAAATTTATAATAGTAATCTAAACTATAAAAAAAACCATGTCAATCAATTTTTGATAACCTAACCTAATCTAACCTAACCTATTTTAGTTGCATAGATAAATTGCATAGATTCGCAAGTTTCTATAAAATTTTGAATAACCTAACCTAATCTAACCTAACCTATTTTAGTTGGATAGATAAATTGCAAGACTCGCAAGTTTCTATAAATTAAAAAATAACCTTAAAAGTCATTAAAAAAGAGTGAATTATAAAGTTTATTAAATGGTTCAAACATACTAAGATAATAATGAATTATGAAAATATATATCACGGACTACCACATAGTTGAAATTTCAGTGAAATTTTAATGGAAATGTGAGGCACATTACAATATTTTGAATTGTTGCTTATTGTTACTTATTTATTTATGAGCACATTACAAAGTTTTTATAGAAACTGTGAGAATTTGATCGTCTTAGATTAATTTTAGAAATGTTAAAATGTCAAGTTTGGTATGCGAAGTGTAAAATTTGTTCAAATTTAATGCTGAAAAAAAAATCTGTCGTTAATTGAAAAGGTAGATTAATAATTGCAAACATTTCTGTGTAAATCATAAACTTTTCATGGAAAATTGAGTGAAACTTACAAAATTCCAGTGAAATTTTATAGGAAATTTGAGGTAAAGTTACAAAATTCAAGTCAAATTTTCATGAAAACGAGATAATTAATGATGATTAGTATATGATCAATAATGATTATTATTGTTTTATGGAAATTTGAGTAAAAATTACAAAATTGCAGTGAAATTTTAAAGGAAATTTCAGGCAAAGTTACATAATTCAAGTGAAATTTTCATGAAAACGAGACGATTAATAATGATTATTATATGATTAATAGTAATTAATATTGTTTCATGGAAATTTGAGTGAAAATTACAAAATTGCAGTGAAATTTTAAATGAAATTTGAGGCAAAATACAAAATTCAAGTGAAATTTTCATGAGAACGAGATAATTAATAATGATTCTTTTATGATTAATATTGTTTCATGGAAATTTGAGTGAAAATTACAAAATTGCAGTAAAATTTTATAGGAAGTTTAAAAAAGTGCAGTCACAAAATTCAAGTGAAATTTTCATGAAAACCAGATAATTAATAATGATTATTATATGTTTAATATTGTTTCATGGAAATTTGAGTGAAAATTACAAAATTGCAGTGATATCTTTAAACGAAATTTGAGGCAAAGTTACAAAATTCAAGTGAAATTTTCATGAAAACGAGATGATTAATAATGAGTATTATATAATTAATAATGATTAATATTGTTTCATGGCAATTTGAGCGAAAATTACAAAATGGCAGTGAAATTTTAAAGGAAATTTGAGGCAAAGTTGCAAAACTTCAAGTAAAATTTCATGAAAACGAGATAATTAATAATGATTAATATTGTTTCATGAAAATATGAGTGAAAATTACAAAATTGCAGTGTAAATTTAAATGAAATTTGAAACAATGTTACAAAATTCAAGTGAAATTTTCATGAAAACGAGATGATTAATAATGATTATAATATGATTAATAATGAGTAAAAGATGATTAATAATGATTATTATTGTGTGATCATTTCTATTTTTTTATTTATAGAAACTTGCCAATCTGTAAAATTTATGTATTCAACTAAAATATGTTGCATTTTTTGTAAAATATATTCCACCCCAAGACATTTTACATTATTTATATATTCTTCTTTACAAAAATTGATAGACATGGATTTTTTTTATTATTTTGGATTACTGTTATTAATTTTATAGTATCTTTGTGTTTTTTAAAGTAACTTCATTTGTTTTTCTACATCCTAAGATATTTTATTGGGGTGATAGAAAAAATTATAAACTTTTGAGTGTGTAGAGTCTTGTCTATGCAACTAAAATATGTTAGGTTAAATTAGGTTAGGTTATCAAAAATTGATAGACAAGGATTTTTTTTATAGTTTAGATGACTATCATAAAATTTGTAGTATCTTTTTGTGTTTTAAAGTAACTTCATTTGTTTTTCTATATTCTAAGATAGAGTGTGTAGAGTCATAGGTTCGAGATCGAAAATTCTCATATTGGTTAGTGCTGGCACTCCAACTGTAATAATATATACAATTTCCAGTTGCCATAACAATACTTTAAGTTACTTTAGGTAAGGATAAGAGAAAATGATATATACAATTTCCAGTTACCATAATAATACTTTAAGTTACTTTTGATAAGAGTAAAAGAAAAATGATACATACAATTTCCACTTACCATAATAATACTTTAACTTGTGATAAGTGTAAGAGAAAAAAAAATGTATGCAACTCGGGTTAACTAGCGTTTTGTAATTGTTATAATTACACCCTTGATAGATAAATACCTATTATTCTCCGCCATGAAAAATATTAAAATTAATTAGGATTATTGCAATTGTTAACTTTTTCATTTGTTTTTTGCATAACTGTTATAATTACACCCTTGATAGATAAATAAATGTTATTCTCCCCCACGAAAAATATTGAAATTAGTTAGGATTATTGCAATTATTAAATTTTTCATTTGTTTTTTTCCAGTTGAACCCCTTCAAACC
This sequence comes from Othius punctulatus, assembly GCA_951805005.1. Taxonomy (NCBI): domain Eukaryota; kingdom Metazoa; phylum Arthropoda; class Insecta; order Coleoptera; family Staphylinidae; genus Othius; species Othius punctulatus. Next base: position 3,552,057 of record OX638139.1, on the reverse strand, counting down.
GATGCTTTTGGCAATCGCTCAAGACCAATATGGGATGATTCCCGAAGTCTTCCACGAGGTCATGGAGAACTGGAAGGCCAAGTGCGACGAAGGCACAGGTCTTCAGATGCCCAAGCTGATGTACATTAACCCAACAGGTAAGAAAACTGCCCATCAACATGGACCAATTACCTTTTACTCGAAGAGATTTATGATTAGAAAGGATCAATTTTTTGTTCGCCAGAAGCAATTTCGGTGCTCTTACAATGATGATAGCAGATTATTTGAATCTAATACCACAAAAACATCTATTGTACTTTCATCTTCGGTGCTCTTACAGTGTTGATAAAGAATTACTCAAATCTAATACTACTAAAACATCTATTGTAATTTCATGTTTGAGTGTGCGAATTATTTCTTCGGTACTTTCATTATTAAGTTTTTCATTACTTTTTTGCAGGCCTTTTCGAAATTTGCAATTCAATATGTTTTTCAATGTAAATTTCAATTTTTCAACTACAATATGTTTATTTGTCTTTCAGCTACAAATCCTTCTGGTACCATTTCAGAGAAATTTGCAATTCATCGGTTCATTTGTGTTTCTGTTACAAATCCTTCTGGTGTCTTTTTCGAAATTTGCAATTCAACTGTTTATTTGTCTTTCAGTTACAAATCCTTCTGGTGTCGTTTTCGAAATTTGCAATTCAACTGTTTATTTCTCTTTCAGTTACAAATCCTTCTGGTAATTTTCGAAATTTTCAATTAAACTGTCTTCATTTGTCTTTCAGCTACAAATCCTTCTGGCACGACAATGACCTTGGAAAGGCGCCGCCAGATATACGACCTGTGCTGCAAGTACAACATTCTGATCCTGGAGGACGATCCTTACTATTTCCTGCACTTCTTGGATACTGAAACGCCCTCCTTCCTGTCCTTGGACACGGATGGACGTGTGCTGCGCTTCGACTCTGTCTCCAAAATCCTTTGCCCAGGACTTAGGGTCGGATGGGTCACAGGGCCAAAGCAGTTGGTGCAGAACATCGAGCTGCACATCCAAAGTTCCTACTTACATTCCAGTACTTTAAGCCAGGTAAGAAGATAGATAATTACCATAAAAGTTTTGGTTATTGTACGTAAAATACAATGATCAAGGCGCCAGGTAAGAAGATAGATGATTTCCATCGAAGTTTTAGTTCTTGTATTGTACGTAAAATACGATGATCAAGGCCAAAATTTAAATGTGTGTGAATGATATCTGGCAATGACCGAGAAAACTTGGCAAAAACTGTAGCCTCGCATTGACGTCATGAGCTATAAATTTCCTGCCAAAAACTCTCTACTGCAAGTCTGACCTTACATAGACAAACAGTCTTTAAAGAAAATTTCACTTCCTAACAAAAACCTACTCTGAAATTTAATATATGTCTTAATTTTTCAATAAATTGTTTAAATCAAATCAACTAAACAAATAACCCTTGAAAATGGAGAGAGAAACCGAAACAATTGTACAGGATTAGATATAAAAAGATTCAAACTTGAAACCTTAAACTTGAACCTGAACCTAAACCTAAAGTTATTTATTTGTATTTACTGAAATTCAAATCTGTAAAAATGTTTTATTTGCATCATATGTTTCAGAAAGATCATTAAAGAAACAAAACAGAAATAAATTTCAAATAAAATTTAAAAATTAAAAAACTCATAAATTATGAATTTTAAAATTTCACATATAAAACTACATAAATAATTAAACAATTACTGTAAAAGCAGAAAGCTGAAAAAGCTAAACCTAAACTTAAAGTTTTTTTATTGTGTTTACCGAAATTCATATCTGTAAAAAAACGCTTATCTGCAGTTAATCATATGTTTCAGTAAGATCGTTTAAAAAAAATAAAACAAAAAAAATTAAAATACAATTTAAAAAGTAAAAAACTCATTAATTATGAATTTTAAAATTTCACACATAAAACTACATAAATAATTAAACAATTAATGTAAAAGCAGAAAGCTGAAAAACCTAAACTTAAACTTAAAGTTTTTTATTGTATTTACTGAAATTCAAATCTGTAAAAATCGCTTAACTGCAGTTAATCATATGTTTCAGTAAGCTCGTTTTAAAAAACACAAAAAAACAACAAAGTAAATTAAAAAAGTAAACAACTCATTAATTATTAATTTTAAAATTTCATACATAAAACTACATAAATAATAAAACTATTACTGTAAAAGCAGCAAGACTTCCGGTCGATAGCGAATAAAGATTGTAACTGCTAAAAAGTCATAATATGTAAAAAATAAATTAAAATTCGACCGGAAGTATTATTTCGCTTCTCCTAATTGTATTACTTAAAAAAAAAACGACTAATTTTTGCAATTATCAATAACTCTCACTCTCAAACATTATCAGCACTGCTATAATTTTAAACGAAACTAGAAATATCTGGTTTTCTGAACTCTACATGTTACCGTACGTTATCAGTGCTCATAATTCAGGAAGCCGCTGATAATTTGAGTAATGCTGACCTGATATTGCATGGCATTAAAATATTTCGTAATTCTTGCATGGACGTGGATCGTGACGCGACGTAGATTTTTTGTGGGATGAATGAGATTGCATTATCTCTGTTTGTTTTGATATGATTCAATAATGAATTGCTAGACCCATTTTTGCTGTGTTTTTGTGTCAGTTTTGTATGTAAACACAACGCAGTTAATCAATATGTGTGTTATTGGCAGTGTCCTTAAATTTGTTATGCTTTACGTGACGTCTTCAAGGAATATGTTAAAATATGAGCACCAAATTCTGAAGGCTATTTCAAGCCAGCAAAAAAAAAAACTAACTGGAAACTTTCCTAATATATTTTCGAATTCTGATCAGGTGGTTTCTGATGGCTTATTTCTAGCAAATTAAAAAAAAAAACGAATTATGATGGATCATAAGAAATGATAAGGAAATTTCAGCTCAAAATTATTGTTCAACGGTAATGCAAAAAAAAAGTAGATTGTAGAAAAAGTATATTGATAATCGTAAACATTTCTGTGTAATTCATAAACTTAACAACTAACTGGAAACTTTCCTAATATTTTCGAATTCTGATCAGGTGATTTCTGATGGCTTATTTCAAGCAAATTAAAAAAAAAAGAGTTATGAGGGATCATACGAAACGAAAGAGTAAAATCTGCTCAAAATAAATTTTTCAACTTTAATGCAGAAAAAAAAAATCAGTATCAGATTGTAGAAAAAGTAGATTGATAATTGTAAACATTTCTGTGTAAATCATAAACTTAGACAGTACCCAATTATCGTGTAATCTCGAAAACTTGAATGCACAATACAAAGTTTTTATAGAAACTATGTGAATTTGATCATCTTAGTTTTATGTTAGAATATTAAATAGTAAAGTTTTTTGTCTGCCCAAATTTAATTAAGAAAAAAAAATCTGTAGCTTGTAGAAAAGGTATATTGATAATTGCAAACATTTCTGTGTAAATTATAAATTTTCATGGATATTTGAGTGAAAATTACAAAATTGCAGTAAGATTATTATGGAAATTTGAGCGAAAACTACAAAATTGTACTGAAATTTTCATGAAAATTATAACATTGCAATAATTGCTTAACAAAATTATGGCAATTGTTAAATTGGAACAAAAATTTCAAGCATTCATGAAAAAAATAAAGTTGGAGTGAATTATTACAAAATGTTTATGAATATTCGATAATTGAACTGAACAGAACAAAATTATTAGGGAAATTTGAAAACTTGAATGCACATTACAACCTTTTTATGAAAACTGTGTAAATTTTATCTATATTTTTATAGCATTTGGTGTAGAAATTGCAATGGTATGTTATCTTCTATCAGAAGTTATCTTTTTTGTTATCTTCTTTCAATATTATTTTCTGTGTTATCTTCTTTCAGAATTATCTTCTGAATGAATTTTTTGTTATCTCCGTAACTAGCGTACCAATATTAATGAAATTTATTACCGATATTCAGAAATATATTGGCATCTAACATTAGTTGAATTAGATTAATATCCAATGCGTCATTCTTGAGATATTTGCCTTATACTGCAAACGTGTGTTTTCCATTGATATTTTCTATTGATATTATTTCATTGACTATATCTCCAAAACTGGCGTACCAATATTAATAATATTTAACTTTAATATTTAGTAATATATTAAGCATCTACCATGTTGAATAAGATTAATATCCAATGCGTAATTTTTGAGATATTTGCTTTTTACTGCAATAATCTGTTTTCCCTTGATATTTTTAATTGTTGATATGACTTCTTTGGCCATAACTCCAAAATTAGCATACCAATATCAATGTAATTTATCACTGATATTCAAAAATATATAGGAATCTTATGTGTTGAATTGATTCAATGTCCAGTTAATTATTCTTGAGATATTTGCTTTTTACTATATCTCTAATTGACATTTTCAAAAATAGATATTGGCGGTATCTCCAAAACTGGCGTACCAATTTTAATTAAATTTATCACCGATATTCAGTAATATATTGACATCTAACATGTTGAATTAGATTAATATGCAATACATGATTTTTGAAATATTTGCTTTTTACTGCAATAATCTGTTTTCCCTTGATATTTTTTATTGTTGATATGACTTCTTTGGCCATAACTCCAAAATTAGCATACCAATATCAATGTAATTTATCACTGATATTCAATAATATATAGGTATCTTATGTGTTGAATTGATTCAATGTCCAATTAATTATTCTTGAGATATTTGCTTTTTACTATATCTCTAATTGACATTTTCAAATATAGATATTATATCATTGGCGGTATTTCCAAAACTGGGGTACCAATATTAATGAAATTTATCACCGATATTCAATAATATATTGACATCTAACATGTTGAATTAGATTAATATGCAATACATGATTCTTGAGATATTTGTTTCTTACTACAATCGCGTGTATTCCATTGATATTTTTAACTATCGATTAGGATTTATTGGTGATAACTCAAAAACTAGCGTACCAATATCAATGAAATTTATTAGCCATATTCACAAAAATATTGGTATCTAACATAATGAATTCGATTAAAATCTAATGCATCATTCTTGAGATATTTGTGGTTACTTTGTTTATAATTGGAATTTTCAAATATTGATATTATTTCATTGGCGGTATCTCCAAAACTGGGGTACCAATATTAATGAAATTTATCACCGATATTCAATAATATATTGACATCTAACATGTTGTATTAGATTAATATGCAATACATGATTCTTGAGATATTTGTTTCTTACTACAATCGCATGTATTCCATTGATATTTTTTACTATCGATTAGGCTTTATTGGTGATAACTCAAAAACTAGCGCACCAATATGAACGAAATTTATCACTGACATTCAGTTATATGTTAGTATCTAACAAATTGAATTATATTAATATGCAATGCATCATTCTTGAGATATTTGTGGTTAATCTGTTTCAAATAGAAATTTTCAAATATTGATATTATTTCATTGGCGGTATCTCCAAAACTGGCGTACCAATATTAATGAAATTTATCACCGATATTCAGTAATATATTAGTATCTTACATGTTGAATAAGCTTAATATGTAATGCGTCATTCTTGAGATATTTGCTTTTTACTGCAATCGTATGTTTTCAATTGATATTTTTAAGTATCGATTACGTTTCATTGGCGATAACTCCAAAACTAGCGTACCAATATCAATGACACTTATCATCGATATTCAGTAATATGTTGGTATGTGATAAATTAAATTACATTAATATGCAATGCATCATTCTTGAGATAGTTGTATTTACTCTGTTTCCAATTGAAATTTTCACATATTGGTATTATTTCATTGGCAATAACTCCAAAACTGGTGTACCAATATCAATGAAATTTATCATCGATATTCAGTAATATGTTAGTATCTAATGTGAGGAATTGATTTAATATCCAATGAATCATTCTTAAGATATTTGCTTGTTACTATGATCATGTGTTTTCTGTTATATTTATAACATATTTTCAAATATTGGTATGACTTCATTACCGATAATTCAAAAACTAGCGTACCAATATCAATTCAATTTGTCGGCGATATTTAGTGATATGTTGGTATCTAAAAAAATAAATTGCATTTATGTCCAATGCATGATTCTTGATGCTTCATTCTTCTAAAATATTTTTGAACTCTGGTGGAGTAATTTCGGCTCAAAAAAAATCTTGCAACATTATTATAGGTATTTTCGATCCAAAATATGTTTATAATAATAATTTTTAATAATTGTTAGTAATTTTTTACAGCACGATGTAATTTTTAATGTAATTACAAATGTAATGTAAATTGTAATTTAGTGATTTCTTCACTATGCAAGTATGTAGTACACTTAAACGAAAATCTAGAAGAAATTAATTTATTAAAATATAGGTATTTTGGATCCAAAGTATGTTTGTAATAATAATTTTTAATAATTGTTAGTAATTTTTTACATCACGATGTCATTTTTATTGTAATTGCAAATGCAATGTAAATTGTAATGATTTAGTGATTTCTTCACTATGTAAGTATGTAGTACACTAAAACGAAAACCTAGAAGAAATTAATTCTAATCAAGCAGAATATTGTGAGTAATCGTCGATTAATTTCAATTTAATTAGATGACGAATGATTCATTGTATGATAAATACAAGATCGATTTTCAAAATTGAAATTGAAATCGAATGATTGAAATTAAAATGCAAGAGATAGAATGGGAATTTAGTTGAAAAAAATATTATTTATAATACTAGGTTACACAGATTCGAAGGGGTGCCTGGTTGCACAGCCACGGACTCTAGGAATGATCCGTCCGTCCGAGCAGTCTGTTCGAATGGGTGCCTGGTTGTACAGCCACGGACTCTAGGAATGATCCATCCTTCCAAGCAGTCTGTTATCCTTGTCTACCGTGCCCCTACCGTGCGGGACCAGACAAGGATGGCACACTGCCCGGTCATACGAACGCGTCATTCCCAGAATCAGTGGCTGTACATTATTATCTGCAGGGGATACTGAAATAGTTTTAGCTCTTTCATCAATGACTGACGCACAAGAGTGGAGAATTTTGGCTTGCCCGAGTCGTCCTAAAATAGAAAATCTTGCACACCCACACACCTTTTATATTCAAAATTGAGAAAATAATTAAATTGGAGGAATTAAGAACACAACATTCGAAATTTAACACTCAAACATAATTTATAATTTTCTATATGTAAGTAATTTCTGATTAATTGATTGACTGTAAATAGAAAATAGTAGATGTAGTAAATAGAATTAAAGTTATGTTAATATGAAGATTGTAGTTGCTATTTGTGTGTTTTCTTTTGTTGTTTTTTGTTGAAATTTTGTATATTATGTAGCGTTATTTGCTAATAAATATTCTTTATTATTATTATTATTTATTAATGTGAAAATTAAAATTAAAACGAATTATAATTTTCTTTATGTAGATAAGTAAGTAACTTCTGATGAAAGTGAATATCACGTAATTTATAATTTTTCTATATGTAAGTAATTTCTGCTGAATGTGAAAATTAAAATTAAAATTAAAATTAATTATAATTTTCTTTATGTAGATAAGTAAGTAATTTCTGATGAAAGTGAACATAACATAATTTATAATTTTCTATAATTTCTGATGAATGTGAAAATTAAAATTTAAATAAATTATTATTTTCTTTATGTAGGTAAGTAAGGAAGTAATTTCTGATGAAAAGAGAAAATGTTCTGTAGTAGCTAAGCAAAATTAATTAATCTCTCGATTCAATAGGCATTCCAAATTAAATGTGTTAGTAATGAGTAATACTCATTTCAATAGAATTATGTAATTTCTACATTAATTTTACTTTACTACATAGTGAAGAAATCACTAAATCATTACAATTTACATTACATCGTAATGTAAATTGAATGATTAAAAATTATTATTATAAACATATTCTTGATCCTAAATACCTATAATAATAATGTTGCAAAATATTTTTAAACAGAAGTTACTCCATCAGAATTCAAAAATATTTTAGAAGAAAAAAGTATTAAGAATCAAGCATTGGACATAAATACATTTTAATATATTAGATACCAACATATCACTAAATATTGCCGACAAATTGGATAATTCACAATATTCTACATTTCACTTAATCGATTGATTTCTTTAAGATTTTGGATTTACTTTACTGCATAGTGAAGAAACCACTAAATCATTACAATTTACATCACATTTGTAAGTACATTAAAAATTACATCGTCATTCATTCAATAAATGATCAAAAATATTGAAAATTATTATTATAAACATATTCTGGACACAAAATGTACTCCATCTGACTTGAAAAATATTTTAGAAGAAACAAGCAAAGTGAATGATGCATTGGACATAAATGCAATTCAATATATTAGATACCAACATATCACTAAATATTGCTAACAAATTGGATTGATATTGGTACGCTAGTTTTTGAGATATGGGTAACGAAGTCGTAAAAATATTTGAAAATATCAATGGAAAACACATGATCACAGTAAAAATCGAATATCTCAAGAATTATTTATTGTATTATAAATCAATTCAACACATTCGATACTAATATATTATTGAATATCGACGATAAAATGCATTGATATTGGTAGGCTAGTTTTGGAATTATCACCAATGAAGTCATATCAATGGTTGCAAATATCAATGGAAAACACATACTCGCAGTAAAAAGCAAATATCTCAAGAAAGACGCATTACATATTAATCTAATTTAACATGTAAGGTGCCAATATATTACTGAATATCGATGATAAATGTCATTAATATTGGCACATCAGTTTTGGAGATACCACCAATGAAATAATATCAATATTTGAAAATTTTAATTGGAAACACAGTAACCGCAAATATCTCAATAATGATGCATTAGATATTATTCTAATTCAATATGTCAGATACCAATATATTAGTGAATATGAGTAATAAATTTCATTAATATTGATACGCTAGTTTTTGATATATAGGTAACGAAGTTGTAAACATATTTGAAAATATCAATGGAAAACACATGGTCACAGTAAAAATCGAATATCTCAAGAATTATTCATTGGATAATAAATCAATTCAACACATTCGATAAAAATATATTACTGAATATCAACGATAAATTTCATTGATATTGGTACGCTAGTTTTGGAATTATCACCAATGAAGTCTTATCAATAGTTGAAAATATCAATGGAAAACACATACTCGCAGCAAAAAGAAAATATCTCAAGAATGACGCATAACATATTAATCTAATTTAACATGTAAGATGCCAATATACTACTAAATATGAATGATAAATTTCATTAATATTGGTACGCTAGTTTAGGAGATATAGCCAATTAAATAATATCAATATTTGAAAATTTTAATTGGAAACAAAATAAACATAAATATCTCAAGAATGATGCATTGCAAATTAATCTAATTCAATTTGTACTTTTTGTACCAATATATTAGTGAACATCAGTGATAAATTTCAATTATATTGGTACACTAGTTTTTGAGATATAGGTAACGAAGTCTTAAAAATATTTGAAAATATCAATGGAAAACACATGATCGCAGTAAAAATCGAATATCTCAAGAATTATTCATTGGATAATAAATAAATTCAACACATTAGATACTAATACATTACTGAATATTGACGATAAATTGCATTGATATTGGTACGCTAGTTTTGGAATTATCACTAATGAAGTCATATAAATAGTTGAAAATATCAATGGAAAACACATACTCGCAGTAAAAAGAAAATATCTCAAGAATGACGCATTACATATTAATCTAATTCAATATATCAGATACCAATATATTTGTAAATATCGGTGATAAATTTCATTGATATTGGTACGCTAATTTCTGAGTTATCATCGCTAATGAAGCCTAATCGATAGTTAAAAATATCAATGGAATATACGCGATAGTAGTACGAAACAAATATCTCAAGAATCATTTATTGTATATTAATCTAATTCAACAGATTATTAAGTATCAAGCATTGGATATAAATACAAATTAATATATTAGATACCAAAATGTCACTAAATATTGCCGACAAATTGGATAGATATTTGTACGCTAGTTTTTGAGATATGAGTAACGAAGTCGTAAAAATATTTGAAAATATCAATGGAAAACACATGATCACAGTAAAAATCGAATATCTCAAGAATTATTCATTGGATAATAAATAAATTCATCACATTTGATACTAATATAATACTGAATATCAACGATAAATTGCATTGATATTGGTACGCTAGTTTTGGAATTATCACCAAAGAAGTAATATCAATACTTGAAAATATCAATGGAAAACACATACTCGCAGTAAAAAGCAAATATCTTAAGAATGACGCATTACATATTAATCCAATTTAACACGCAAGATGTCAATATAATACTGAATATCGATCATAAATTTCATTAATAATAGTACGCCAGTTTTGGAGATACCACCAATGAAATAATATCAATATTTGAAAATTTCAATTGGAAACACAGTAACCGCAAATATCTCAATAATGATGCATTAGATATTAATCTAATTCAATATGTCAGATACCAATATATTAGTGAATATTGGTGATAAATTTCATTGATATTGGTACGCTAGTTTAGGAATTATCACCAATGAAGTCATATCAATAGTTCAAAATATCAATGGATAACACATACTCGCAGTAAAAAGCAAATATCTCAAGAATGACGCAATAAATGTTAATCTAATTCAACATGTAAGGTGCCAATATAGTACTAAATATCGATGATAAATTTAAATAATATTGGTACGCCAGTTTTGGAGATACAACCAATGAAATAATATCAATACTTGAAAATTTCAATTGGAAACACAGTAACCACAAATATTTCAAGAATAATGCATTAGATACTGATCTAATTCAATATCGGTGACAAATTTAATTAATATTGGTACGCTGTTTTTTGAGTTATCGCCAATGAAGCCTAATCGATAGTTAACAATATCAGTGGAATACAAGCGATCGTAGTAAGAAATAAATATCTCAAGAATCATGAATTGCATATTAACCTAATTCAACAGATTATTAAGATTCAAGCATTGGACATAAATACAATTTAATATATTAGATACTAACATATCACTAAATATTGCCGACTAATAACATTCATATTGGTACGCTAGTTTTGGAATTATCACCAAGGAAGTCATATCAATTCTTGAAAATATCAATGGAAAACACATACTTGCAGAAAAAAGCAAATACCTCAAGAATGACGCATTACATATTAAACTAATTCAACATGTAAGGTTTCAATATACTACTAAATATTGATGATAAATTTCAATAATATTGGTACGCCAGTTTTAGAGATACAACCAATGTAATAATATCAATATTTGAAAATTTCAATTGGAAACAAAGTTACTACAAATATCTCAAAAATGATGCATTGCATATTGATCTAATGCAATATCTCAGATACCAATATATTAGTGAATATCGGTGATAAATTTCATTGATATTGGTACGACAGTTTTTGAATGATCGTCATTGAAGCCTAATCGATAGTTAAAAATCTCAATGGAAAACACACGTTTACAGTAAATAGCAAATATCTCAAGAATGACGCATTGGATATTAAAATTATTGAACATGTAAGATACCAATATATTACAAAATATCGATAATAATTTTCATTGATATTAGTACGCCAGTTTTGGAGATACCGCCAATGAAATAATACCAATGTTTAAAAATATCAATTGGAAACATAGTAACCACAAATATCTCAAGAATGATGCATTAGATATTAATCTAATTCAATATGTCAGATGCCAATTAATTAGTGAATATCGGTGAAAAATTTCATTGATATTGGTACGCTAGTTTTTGAGTTATGGCCAATGAAGCCTAATCGATAGTTAAAAATATCAATGGAAAACACACGTTTACAGTAAATAGCAAATATCTCAAGAATGACGCATTACATATTAATCCAATTTAACACGCAAGATTTCAATATAATATTGAATATCGGTGATAAATTTCATTAATATTGGTACGCCAGTTTTGGAGATACAGCCAATGAAATAATATCAACATTTAAAAATTTCAATTGGAAACACTGTAAGCACAAATATCTCAAGAATGATGCATTAGATATTAATATAATTCAATATGTCAGATACCAATATATTAGTGAATATCGGTGATAAATTTCATTGATATTGGTACGCTAGTTTTTGAGTTATCGATAAAGAAGTAGGGACAGATTCTTCGGGAGTAAGAATTTGGGATACTAAAAACCAAGGGATGTTATCACTTTCAAATGAAAATTGGCTAACTCTATAGGAATCGATTTTTTCAACATATCTCTTTCTAAACTTAAGTTACATTTAAAGCTTAGATAAACTGTATTGACTGTTTGTATTGTATTGGCATGGCTTTACCATTAACAAATAAACAAACCTTTTATTACTGAATATATTATTATGAGTGTTATTATAACAACAAAATGCAATTAAGAAATAAACAAATAAACAAACCATTTATTACTGAATATATTATTATGAGTGTTATTATAAGAACAAAATGCAGTTAAGAAATAAACAAATAAACAAACAATTCATAACTGAATATCTTATTATGAGTGTTATTACAACAACAAAAAATCTTGATATAAACGAAATTATTTATATCATCGCAATTGGTAAATTACTCCAGCGCAAAATGAGGAAAAAACAAGACGTCACCTCACTTAATATACTTGTAGCATCGCGAATTGTTGTTTATTAAGATTATTCAGTTTAACGTATCGTATGATGTATTTTTTTTGCACAACATGACGTAGGTAATTGAACTGTAGAGATAAATTGCTGCTGTAGATGACTAGCGATTATTAAATGAAGAAATTGTTGGAGTGGAGGTTGACTGAAATCACACCACAATTTCGATTAACAACATTGCTGTTAGTTTATAATATGAACGTTAATGGATTCAATTTTGTACAATTATTAAGTCCGGATTTATAATTGGACGTAGTTACTTATTTAAGGTACTAACTTATAAAATATTATTGTATAATAAAACTGTTTTTATCTTTTGATCCTGCAACTAATTTTTTTATTTCTTTAAACTGATTTAGAACTTTTTTAGAACTAAAAAATATTATTTTATAATAAATCTATTTTTATCTTATGATCCTTCAACTATTTTTTTTCTTTCTTTAAACTGACTTAGAAAATTTTTAGGATTATTATTTAGTCCCTCAATATTTTGATTACTTGCATTTGAATATTTTCAGATGGCAATATTTTATTTTTATTGACTAAAACCACGAAAAATTCACATTTGCAAGCAAAATCAATCAAAATGATTATTATTCTATATTACAATTAATATTATAATTATAAAGTGTTCATGTGAATTTAAGCTCTAGTTATCTATGGAAATTTTCGCAGCAAAAAAAAGATTGGCGATCTCGCCTTTTTATTGGCTAAATTTCCATGGATAACTAGAGCTGAAATTTAAATAATCACTCGGTATTTGTATTGTAATCTGAAATACAATTTCATCACATTTCCGATTATATTTTTTATTGATCTGAAATTTAACGTTATCTAATTTTATTGACTTCATTGTAATAATAATCTGTATACAGTTTCATCACATTTCCGATTACAGTTTTTATAGATCTGAACTTTTATGTTGCTTTGAGGTCGAATCGCTTTAAAGATTCAGAAGCTCTGACGTCCAAAGTCAGATGTTCAGTTCGGTAGGTGTGGCAAACTAATTCTGTTTACAGATAGCTAAAGTGGGGACCTTCAAAGAGTTCGTAATCAAGTGACTGTTGTCCTGAGCAACAGATCTAAATATATGCAATTGATATAAACATGACCGTGAATTGTTCCCCAGCATTAATGAGCCTTGCAATTTTAAGCGGTTACATAAATTGGATTGACGTTATAAGTTACGATGAACTCTGTGATGATTTATGTACACCATTAGTGGCAATTGCAAAATTTGAGCAATTTAAGAAAATTGCATTGGCGTTATAAATTTGTTTGGTCAAGCTTTTACTCCGAAGCCATATTAATTCAGAAGAATATTTTTGAATATAGAATATACTTATTTTAGTATTGACAAAGTTATTTTATAAAATGTATTCTTGATTTGGAATAACAAATCTATTCTTCTCTTGCAGGTGATAACCAACAACTTATTGAAGACGTGGGGCTTCGAGAAGCTGCTGGAGCACCTGAACTCCATCCGCGAGTACTACAGGGCTCGCAGGGACATCACCCTGTCCTCCATGGAGCGCCACCTGAAGGGCCTCTGCGAGTGGACCGTCCCCTCCGGAGGGATGTTCGTGTGGATCAAGGTGAAGGGCATCAGCGACGTCTACGACATGCTGATGACCAGGGGGCAGAAGAAGCTGGTGACCTTCGTGCCTGGGCACGCTTTCATGGCTGACCCTGCGGCGGCGTGCAACTACATCCGGGCCTCCTACAGCAAGGCCCACCCCAAGCAGATAGAGAAGGCGATGAAGCACCTGGCGGAGCTGATAAGGGAGGAAAGGGAGCTGATAAACAGGAAGCTGGACAACTTCACGTAATGTTGGCGCTGCAGTCGGGGGTGAGATTTGGGCGAGCGCGCGCCCCCTCTGCCGTCGGGAGGCGGCGGATGGGGGTGGTTAGGGAGCTGGATTCGCCCCCCGGGTGGCTCCTCAGTCAGGCTGCGGGGGTGGAGATGGTGCCACATAGTATTTCTCTTTGTAAAATAGCGAGTCTGCGAGTCGGCAGAACGATATATTTTTATAGAAAGGCTAGATTATGTAATTTATATACATAGTATTATAGATATTAGGGCTATATGTATGTACATGTGTTATTTTATTATTTTATATAAATATGAATTAAACAATTAAGAAGATTACGTAGACTTTTATTTATCTTAAATTTATACGTGATAAACAATGACATCATCTTTAAATACAAATCAGAACACATTTTACACAAAAAACACTACAGTGTGTTAGCGAAAAAAATATTTAAAATAAAAACTTTCTTCTTATTTTCTATTGCGATGGAAATGTATGAAATGACTCTTATTGAAATATTTTTTTACAACTTCCAAATCATTTGATTAATAGACATAATTTTGTTTTCATTTGATTCAAATCAGAACACATTTTACACAAATAAACACTACAGTCTGTTCTAGCGAAGAAAATAATTAAAATAAAATCTTTCTTCTTATTTTCTATTGCGATAGAAATGTACCTTAGCTCAAATAAATGTGTTTTTCGTAAAAAAAAGGTGTTCTGACTCTTATTGAAATATTTTTTTACAAGTTCCAAAACATTTGATTAATTGACATAATTTTGTTTTTATTCAATTTCTTTATTTGCCCATTTAGCCATGAAGTTAACATGAATTGGGTATGCCACATTAAAAAAAAATACACAAGTGGTGCAATATAGAAGTTACAATAAAAAGAAAAGAAAAATATGTACATTAAAAACACTTTGAAAACACATTTAAAACTTTATAATCTGTTGGTAACAGTAATGGTGGTAGCGAAATTTGAATGATTTTGGTACTCCTGCCCATCTAAACGCATATCATGTTGTTAATTTAGAGAGGCAAATTTGAAATTATCATGAAAATTTCATTTTTGTAATAATTTCTTAACAAATATGGCTTAAATTGAATGTGAGTAGTAATCACTTTAATTTAAGAGAATTAAAAAAAAAACACTTGGTATAAGTTTCACATTTTTTTTTAAAGAAATAACTACAATTGTTTCGGTTGTTAAACCATTTTCAAGAGCAAATGAATACCGAATATATTTTACCTGAATCCTGAATACAGAATCAGTATTCAATTCACTTTTTTTTTTAATAGAAATAACTCTACAATTGTTTCGGTTGTTAAACCATTTTCAAGCGCAAATGAATACCGAATTAATTTCAACTGAATCCTGTATCCTGAATCAGTATTCATTTGCTCTTGAAAATGGTATAACAACCGAAACAATTGTAGAGTTATTTCTATTAAAAAAATTGTGAAACTTATAGCAAGTGTTTTTTTAAATGTCCTTTAACAAAAATGGCTTTTACACTAGGACACAACATTTTTATTATAATGACATATTATCGTACCAAAATTTTTGATCATGTTAATTGTTGGTAATATCCTACTGAGACTTGAGTTCACAAATTAAAATTATATTAAATAATTTTCAAATCCACGAACTGATTTTTCAAATTCTACCGTTTTATTGATACATTTTCTGACACTTTTTGTTAACTTTCGTTATATTTGATCAAATTTTTAGAACTTTGGACATTTTAGACTTTAGAACTTTTAGAACAATTACGACAGAATATTTATTAATTAACTTTATTTACCTATATTAAAATTTGTTCATATTAATTAAAAAATTAAGATATTTGCCTCCATATGCATAGTTGAGTCATAGTAATTGAAGAGTTATTTCTATTAAAAAAATTGTGAAACTTGTAGCAAGTATTTTTTAAATTTCGTTTAACAAAAATGGCCTTTACACTAGGACACAACATTTTTATTAGAATAGCATATTTTCGTACCGAAATTTTTGATCATGTTAATGGTTGGTAATGTTCTACTGAGACTTGAATTCACAAATTAAAATTATATAAAATTATTATCAAATTCACGAACTAATTTTTCAATTTCTGCCATTTTATTAATGAATTTTCTGACACTTTTTGTTCATTTTCGTTGTATTTGATCAAATTTTTAGAACTTTGGCAAATATTATACCATTACGACAGAATATTTATTAATAAACTGTATTTATAATAAAATGAATTCATATTGATTAAAAAACTTAAGATATTAGCGTCCATATGCATAGTTGATTTAAGTAGCTACTAAAGCTTAGTAGTTACTAATGTTAATCAGAATATGATTTATCTTAGTTTTACTTACCTAGAGAAATAATTGAATGACACACATTTACCCTTTTTCACAAAAAATATATATTTGGTATCTGCACATTTCGGACACGGTGCGACCATCTTCGGTAATTTATAAATAGGTACTTGAATGTTACTGAAGATGGTCGCCCCGCGTCCGAAATGTGCATTTAATTAATAAATGTTTTATGTGAAAAGGGGTTAAAGTCTGTCATTCAGTGATTTATTACTTTCTAACATGTTTTTGTGTTTACTAAGGTTTAATAGCCACTAAGTTCTCTATGCATGGCTGTAGATATTCTGTAACATTTCATAAAAAATTTCAGGACATTTCATAATATTTCGAGAACATTTCATAAATGTTCAAGAAGATTTAATAAAATTTCATAGACAATTCAGCATAAGTTGAAAAATGTTCTAGAAATTTAATGAAATGTGTATGAAATTTTATTAAATGTTCTCGAAATATTATGAAATGTCCTGAAAATTTTATGAAATGTTACAAAATAACTACAGCCATGGGTATAGTGAAATTAGTAGCTATAAAAAGTTCACTATGCGCATGGCTGTAGATATTTTGTAACATTTCATAAAATTTTCGGTTCATAAAACAGTTCATAAAAGTTCAAGAGCATTTAATAAAATTTCATAGACATTTCATTTAATTTCTAGAAAATTTTTCAACTTCTATGAATTTGCAACATATTTTATTTGAATTACATGCAATAGTTTCGAAATTCACAAAAATTAAACAATTTAGACGATTATGCCGACTATAATTTATCTTAAACTTATTCCTGATAAACAATGACATAATTTTTAAGTAACAGTCAACATATTTTTCACAAAAAACACTACCATTTGTTATACTTCGTAACTAATTATATCAAAAACATTTCAAGAATTACTAAGTTCACTATGCATATGGCTGTAGATATTTTCTAATGTTTCATAAAATTTTCAGGACATTTCATTATATATCGAGAACATTTCATAAAAGTTCAAGAACATTTAATAAAATTTAATAGACATTTCATTAAATTTCTAGAACATTTTTCAACTCCTATAAATTTGTAACATTTGAATTACGTGCAATAGTTTCGAGAATTCAAAGTTTACTATGCATATGGATGTAGATATTTTGTGACATTTCATAAAATATTCAGGGTATCATAATATTTCGATAATATTTCATAAAAGTTCAATTTAATAAAATTTCATAGATGTTTCATTAAATTTCTAGAACATTTTTCAACTTCCATGTATCTGCTACATTTCAATTGAAATATGTGCAATATTTATCGAAAAATTCAAAAATTAAACACTTTAGAAGATTATGTCGACTTTTATTTATCTTCAACTTATACTTGATAGATAATGACATAATTTTCAAGTAATAGCCAACACATTTTTCACAACATAACTTTTGTTATATTTCGTACTAAGTATATCAAAAACATTTCATGAAATGCAGAAATTTTTACAAGCTAAATGTAAGCTAATAATAAAAGCAGCTTGTTAAATCTCTTAATTAGCTTACATTGTCATAGTATCTGCTTTCAGTCAAGGCAAATAAGTTAGAAATATAATTTGTTTTTCACTATCTAATGCATTCACTCATTCAAGAAAATTGGTCAATAATGACTTGACTATTAAGCCTTCACAAAATTCTTAATGATTGCTATCAGTCAAAAAACAAGCCAATGATGAAATGATGACAGGAGCCTTTTTAAGTATGATAATTACAATGCTATTTCTTACCAACAATAAAACATATTTAATAATATGTGACAAGAATTTGTTAATAATAAAGCCCATGTACATGATTTAAACACTTTTTGCTTCCATACAGTCATTAAAAAGGCCTAAATTTTCATAAACATTTATACTTTAACAAAATATTGGAGAATTTTATACAATTTCATACTAAGTAATCAATATTTCATGAAATGTAGATAGAATATTGTTTCAAATTTCACGAGATTTACAGAAGCTTCAGAGGGTTTTCTACAATTTCGTAATATTTCAAGGATATAACATAAAATGTCATAAATATATAGCAATTTGATTCAATTTCGTAGTTTTTCCCATAATTTCTACAAAAAATAGAGAATTACATGAAATATTCTTTACATAGTAATATATTGTAACTTGAAATAGAAATGTAGAGTTTTATTCTTTAAACAATGCTATTTTAGATTTCCATTGCTAAGACCATTTCTAAAAATGTTATTAAATCTTGAAGATATTGCCAATTTCATGTGGCTTTCAACTGTTATTAAATTTCATTATATTTCACATAATTTTCAGAAGTTTTAAAGAACTGTATACAATTTCAACGTGAAAGGTGGAATATGTTCAGGATATTTGAGGAAATTATTAAGATCCAATATTTAACTTAGATGATAAACCCTTCCAACGGCCGGAAGATGATTAAATCTCAGCCTCTATTTATGTTTTAATAATGATTAGTATGTTGCAATTAACGATAAAAAACTTTAAAAGAAAACTAAACTAAAAAATATACAGTATAACATCCTCTTAGTTGATATGTTAGCAATAGAAGAACTAAAAAAAACTGAACTAAAAAATATACAGTATAACCATCCTCTTAGTTGATACGTTAGCAATAGAAGTCATCAAAATATTTACACAATAAAATAAGTATTGTCATTATATCAAGTCTTATCAACTCATAGCAAGTCAATTTTCTTTAATAATAACAATAATAATAATATATTTATTTCAAATTATCTTAAATATGTACATACATATTTACATTAAAATTAATGTAAAATTTTCGTCTGGTACGTAGTAAGCTGAAAGTTTATTTCGAACAGCTGCAAGCCCAAATGACTTTTGAAACGTCATCAAGCTTGACAACAATCAAGATACAGCAATATGAAAAAGTGAGTGTTAGGCTTATTAATTTAATACTTATTAGTTGTGGAATGATTTCAGCAGTTAGCCCTGTAACGTAGACAGCTAAATCTGTGGCTTTGTAATAGTTGAGGGTTCAATTCTTACCCATGGTAATATTAAAGTTCCATATCAATCTAAATATCGTTGGTATACAGGAAAAAGTGGCTGTATATAGTGAAGTATAATGTTTATAATACATCATTTCAAGTTCAGTTTTACCCCTGAATATTCTCCTGTAAATTTAATTTAAAAATGGATTTGGTTAATTATGAAATTACAGAATAAAGTAAATGTTTTCCATGAAATAATGTTGTCTGACCATCGGCAACCAAGTTTACAGGTTTGTATTCTTAAAACAGAGAGTAGAGGCAATCGTTATTAAACTCTGTATTTTGCACACACTGTCGACAATGTAGTCTTACTTTGTGTAGTCTGAATGGTAGTTTTAGTTTGTTGTAATAATAATTTACAATACAACGTTCTAATGTACGTAAGTCTGGGGTGTAGACTTAGAACTCCCACTTCTCAATAATGCTGGTACTAATAAATATGATAACAATAATAATATATATATAATCGATCTGTATTGGGCTATCGACCCCATATGGTGTCTTCCGCCTTCAATAATAATAATAATGTATTATTTGAAACTTCAAAGTCAAAGTTTGATACATAAAACTTGGAACAGCCTAATCTTCAAAACATTTATTGTTACCAAGTAATAAAGCAATAATTTGTATTTCAGAGTTATAATTTATAATATTAATAATTCAAATATAAACGATGAAAAGGTAATTTTATATTTTAATAAGAAACACTTTCAACTTTGTTAATATACATTTATTTAGAAATAGTGACTATAGTTTCGAATAAAACCTGGTCATATTGAAACTATATGTAAAATAACTATTACCACAGATGACTTATAAGTACTTATAAGTCATCTGTGCTATAACTATGGTATAAAAAACTATAGTAGCTATTTCTAAATAAATGTGATATTAACAAGTATTCCTTATTTAAATATTAACCATGTATCATGAAGTGAAAGACTCTAACATTAATCAAGTAAAATTATAAGGCACGATGTAACGAAACAATTTTGGGATTTACATGCCTCGTCTGTAAGAATTAAGCAATCGCCGAAAGGAATACAAAAATAAAGGAGCGATTATCAATACACTGCACAAGCAATAGATGTTAGAAAGTATTCGTTGCAGTTAAGAGTATAAAATTTGATTTCTATTAGGAATTCAAAATACGTATAATGGGGTGCCTATAGTGTAACATAGTCTGCAATTTCATCATATTCATTTGTTCAAATTGCTCTTCCATGGTTAAATAGTGGTCATAGAAAAGTTGTTTTGTTACAAATTATTATTAAAAATTCGATTGATATTGCCACAATGACATACCTACA
Organism: Othius punctulatus; assembly: GCA_951805005.1. Taxonomy (NCBI): domain Eukaryota; kingdom Metazoa; phylum Arthropoda; class Insecta; order Coleoptera; family Staphylinidae; genus Othius; species Othius punctulatus. Next base: position 3,530,693 of record OX638139.1, on the reverse strand, counting down.
TAAAAAAATTCATAGTTAAACATTTTAGTAGTAACCTTTCGTACTATTTAGTAATCTATTGTATAAATGAAGAACTTTACATCTAAAATTATGACCTGTACTTGCTTTTCTTCAAAATATTTTCACCTACAGTTTTGATTAATTATATTAAAATTGCACGTAATTCACAAACCGTTAATTACTAATAGCAAGTTGAAAATTTTTATTCATTGCAATTTTCTATTGAAAACCACATAAGTAAAGATCTTTACATTCAAAAATCTCACCTGAATTTGCTATTCTTCAAAATATCTGCACTTTAAGTTTTGATGAATTTGATTAAAATTGCACGTAGTTCACAAATCGTTAATTTCTTCAATTCGTTCAATTTTCTATCGAAGACTACCTAAGTGAAGAACTTTATGCCGAAAAATCTGTTGTGCAATTGCTATTCGTCGATGTATCTTCATTTATAGATTTCACGAATAACATAAAATTTCATGTAATTCATAAATCGCTGATTTTTAATAGCAAGTTAGGAAATTTTTATTCATGGCAATTTTCCATTGAAGACTACCTAAGTGAAGAACTTTACATCAAAAAATCTGTTGTGCATTCACTATTAATCGAAGTATCTGCATTTATAATTTTCACGAATTTCATAAAATTGCATGTAACTCACCAATCGCTGAATTTTAATAGCAACCTGGGACATTTTTATTCATAGCAATTTTCTATTGAAGACCACTTAAGTGAAGAACTTTACATCTAAAAATCCGATCTGCAATCGCTATTCTTCAAAATATCTGCACATACAGTTTTGATTAATTGTATTAAAATTGCACATTATTCATAAATCGTTAATTTCTAATAACACGTTGAAATTTTTTATTCATTGCAATTTTCTATTGAAGACTACCTAAGTAAAGACCTTTACATCAAAAAATCTGTTGTACAATAACTATTCTTCGATGTATCTTCATTTATAGTTTTTACGAATTACATAAAATTGCATGTAATTCACAAACCGATGATTTTTAACAGCAACCTGGAAAATTTTTATTCATTGCAATTTTCTATTGAAGACTACTTAAGTGAAGAACTTTAGATAAAAAATTTGACCTGCAATCGCTATTCTTCAAAATATCTGCACTTACAGTTTTGATTTATTATATTAAAATTGCACGTAATTCTCAAATCGTTAATTTCTAATAGCAAGTTGAAAATTTTTATTCATTGCAATTTTCTATTGAAAACTACCCAAGTGAAAAATTTTATATCCAAAAATGTGTTGTGCAATCGCTATTCTTCCATGTATCTTCATTTATAGTTTTCACGAATGACATTAAATTGCATTAAATTCACAAATCGCTGATATTTAATAGCAATTTGGGAAAATTTTATTCATAGCAATTTTCTATTGAAGACTATTTAAGTAAAGAATTTTACATCAAAAAATCCAACCTGCAATCGCTATTCTTCAAAATATCTGCACTTACAGTTTTGATTAATTATATTAAAATTGCACGTAATTCACAAATCGTTAATTTTCAATAGCAAAATGAAAATTTTTATTTACTGCAATTTTCTATTGAAGAGTACATTAGCGAAGTACTTAACATCAAAAAATCTGTAGTGCAATCGCTATTTTTCAATGTTTTTTTATTTATAGTTTTCACCAATTACATTAAATTGCATGTAATTCACAAATCGCTGATTTTTAATAGCAACCTGGGAAAATTTTATTCATAGCAATTTTCTATTGAAGACTGCTTAAGTGAAAAATTTTACATAAAAAAATCCGACCTGTAATCGCTATTCATCAAAATATCTGCACTTACAGTTATGATAAATTATATTAAAGTTGCACGTTATTCACAAAGTATTAATTTCTAATAGCAAGTTAAAAAAATTTATTCTGTGCAATTTTCTATTGAAGACTACGTAAGTGAAGTACTTTACATTAAAAAATCTGTAGTGTAATCGCTATTCGTCAATGTATCTTCATTTATAGTTTTCGCGAATTACATTAAATTGCATGTAATTCACAAGTCGCTGATTTTTAATAGCAACCTGGAAAAATTTTATTCATAGCAATTTTCTATTGAAGACTACTTAAGTAAAAAATGTTACATCAAAAAATTTGACCTGTAATCGCTATTCATCAAAATATCTTCACTTACAGTTTTGATGAATTATATTAAAAATGCACGCTATTCACAAATCGTTAATTTCTAATACCAAGGTGAATTTTTTTATTCATTGCACTTTTCTATTGAAGACTACCTAAGTGAAGAACTTAACATCGAAAAATCTGTTGTGCAATCGCTATTCTTCGATGTTTACTTATAGCTTTTACGAATTACATAAAATTGCATTTAATTCACAAATCGCTGATTTTTAATAGCAACCTGGGAAAATTTTATACATAGCAATTTTCTATTGAAGACCACTTAAGTGAAGAACTTTACATCCAAAAATATGACCTGCAATTGATTTTCTTCAGAATTACTCCACTTACAGTTTTGATCAATTAATATTAAAATTGCACGTAATTCACAAATCGTTAATTTCTAATAGCAAGTTGAAAATGTATATTCATTGCAATTTTCTATTGAAGACTACCTAAGTGAAGAACTTTACATCCAAAAATCGGTTTTGTAAACGCTATTCTTCAATGTATCTTCATTTATAGTTTTCACGAATTACATAAAAATGCATGTAAAATACAAATCGCTGATTGTTAATAGCAACCTGGGAAAATTTCATTCATAGCAATTTTCTATTGAAGACTACTTAAGTGAAGAATTTTACATCCAAAAATCCGACCTGCAATCGCTAGTCTTCAAAATATCTGCACTTACAGTTTTGATGAATTATAGTAAAATTGCATGTAATTCTCAAATCGTTCATTTCTAATAGCACGTTGAAATTTTTTATTCATTGCATTTTTTTGTTGAAGACTACCTAAGTGAAGAACTTTACATCAAAAAATCTGGCCTGTAATCGCAATTCTTCAACGTATCTTCATATATAGTTTTCACGAATTACATAAAATTGCATGTAATTAAAAGTCGCGGAATTTTAATACAAACCTGGGAATATATTGTTTACATTATATTAACTAATTTTATAAACTATTATTTTTTCAGTGGAATTGATATGAAATATTCAACAAAATTAAAAAAAGTATTTGTGAATTACACATTTTACAGGAATCCAACAATTTTTCCAGTGAAATGCATTGATCTGAAAAATAGGTTTCTCCTATATTCGATAGTTAAATTAAAAGTGATTGAGAGTAAATGTTATGAATTCAGAATAAATAGCTTGAAAACTAAAAGCATCAATAACGATTCGGTTATAAATGTATTACGCGATTATATTTTTCAAGTCAAACTGCTGTATGTAACTTTTCTCTGCTTCCCCATTATTAATTTCCAGTATATAACAGCTAACACGCAAAAAGGAAGAAAACCACCCCCAAAGGAGGCCAACTTTCACACGCAAATCTCCAAATTTCGCATACGAATGACCGATTGGGTGCCTCCTTTGCGTCCGCGAAGTGCAACTTTGTGGCGGGATGAGCCGTAAAAATGTAATGGGGGCGGCCAGGTGGGCCTGTATCAGACACACGAAAGCCGCCCCCACACCGCCCCCATGGCCTGGGGGTTGGAGGGCCAGCACAGTAGCAATGCACACGTTCGGATCGTGTTTCACTCTGGCGGCTTAACTCTGGCCGGCTTTACCGGTATTACACTTTATACATAAATCTACAAGATACATAACTCTCCGCCGGGATCAGGTCGCATCCGTTCGGCCTCTCGGCCGCCCCCAAACCACCCCCGTATATATAAATATGATAGGCCGTTGTGTGCCGGGACGATATGCCATTATACACTGCCGGAATTTTAACTGCCGCTTTATGGATCCGGATTTCTCCGGGAATTCTTTTTTCGCCCTGCTTTAACGCTCACCGGAAACACACACATGCATATTTGTGTGCGAGCATAGGTGTGCTTGCGCCTCCGGAACTGCCTGATGCATGTTTAATGAGGCCTGTGCTGGAGTTTAATGGGGGAGGCTGTGGAATGGGGTGATAATGTCGCCGGATTCTGTGACGATTCTGATTCTTTTTTGCGGTGGGATGAGCACAAGTTCGTGCTCAATCGAAAAAGATACAGCTTTTTTGTATAATCATCGTTTACAGAAAATATTTAACAAAATCGAATCTCAAAACCTAGTTAGAGAATCCTAAAGTAATAGATGGAGTGTGGCATTTGACACAAACATTGCCATGTTTCATGAAGTGGTGACATGCATTGAAATAGCTGTGTGGGCACAAACGTAGAGCCATAAAATAATCCTTTAATATGATGATGGTCATGGTGGTGATGGTGATGGTGATGGTCACCATATGACCATATGTTTAAGTCCAAAAAAGTAAATTTGACAGGAGACGAAAAAACTTTTCAAAACGAAAATATCGTTGCTGCATGGAACGTTTTTTTGAAATTAAGTTTGTTTAGATTTAGACTAAATAAAACAGTAATAAAAAATATTTTTATTTAATTTAAGCAAAGTAAATGGACGCAAAAATCACATTTAAAATCGTCATTATTTTTGCACTTGTGCGATTTACAACAATAATTTAACAAAGTGGTCTAATTGTTTCCGACAAAATTTGTCATTTCAGACATGAGTAGCTTTGGCAATGAAAATTATACGAATCGACGAAGGAGACGAGTGTATTTTTCCAAAAGCAAAAGCTACGAATGTCTTAAATGACAAATTTTGCAGGGAAAAATTAGACCACGAGTTGTATTTGGCCTGACAATCCATCGAGCAAATTTTTATTTATCAGAGTATAGAGAGGCAAAAATCCAACTGCTTTGCTTCAACGTGAAAAAAATTATGTCCAAATGAAATGTCAAAAAATGTCAAATTTATATAATTGAATATCAACTACATACACTGATATTAAATTTATTAAATTTGACATTACCTGACAATTCATTTTGACATAAATTTTGTTCCCCTTTCCCCTTGTGACGCAGAAAATAGTTCCTGTCCTTTGAATGTGAGTAGTTAGGCAACACCATTTCCCGACCACCCCCCGCGAAGTTTTCGATTAATTTAATCCGCGGTTTAATCGAACTTTTGATTCGCGTAATTAGAGCAATTGTATGCAAATACCGCGGAATAGCTGGCGTAATTAGAGCAATTGTATGCAAATACCGCGGATAATCGCGTAATTAGAGCAATTGTATGCAAATACCGCAGATAATTACCGCGATTATCCCATTAAAACGCGAATCCGCCGCTTTAATGCTCTAATTACCCCCAAATTGCTCTACTTACGCGAATCAAAAGTTCGATTAAACCGCGGATTAAATTAATCGAAAACTTCGCGGGGGGTGGTCTAGAATCGGTGTTGCCTAACTACTAATGTGATCCAAAATTGTAAAATTATGGACGATCAATTTCGTCTTATAATATAACGCAGATACATTAGATTGGGGAGATAAGAAAACTGATTGCAAATCCATTGTGAAAACTTAGGACTCTTCATCGTTTTCGTTTTCATTTCGAGCTTCATTTTTTTTATGAGGTGCATCTTATATATTTGCTCTGAAATATTGTTTGTTCGGTACTCTACGCAAATTTCTTTTGAGGGGTAAAAATGGAAGCATTCATTTCATCAAAAATATACTTAAACATTGTCAAACTGACTGCTGTAATTACCTTTTCTTTACACCACGAATCTTTGTAGAGTGTAAAGAGCTCAGTTTTACTCTTCCAACGTGCTTCAAAATAGAGTTTAGAAGATGATTTTGGGCAATAGTGGGACTCTAACTTCGGCAAGCTATTAAGAAATTCTGTAACTGTAGATTTTCTTTCAATATTCCTTAACGTGCTTTCGTCTACATTTTGCCTTTAAGTCTCTACATTTGCACTAGAGGCCTTCTTAGTTTCTGGCGAATTTAAACCTTGGTGAAGCCAATCTGTAACTGGCCTCTGGATACACCCAAGGTATTACAAAACATAGTCTTGCACACTCCGATTCTCTCATTTTTCTTATCCATGAAGAATGTATAAGATACTGTAATTTGGCTTTTACCCTCAAATTTTCTGTTTCTCGCCCTGATACTGATAATACCTGATACTGTTGTTCTTCCCATAATGATCCCTGATACTGATAATACCTGATACTGTTGTTCTTCCCATAATGATCCCTGATACTGATAATACCTGATACGGTTGTTCTTCCCATAATGATCCCTGATACTGATAATACCTGATACTGTTGATCTTCCCATAATATAAACTTTTTTCCTCCCAAGAGAATTTCCAGAATTTTTAAAAATCTTCTGTCTTTCTACCTCATTTATTTTATAGCATTCAATAGACGTCTTAGTTTTAGATTTTCTTTGATCGATGATAATCGAACTTTCATGACTGATTTTCTTTCTTGGGATAGTAAAATTGTTATCTTTTCTTTCCATGTATGACCCAACTTGTTACCGTTTCTTTTTGTTACTATTATAGTCCCAAACTCCACAGTCACTTAATCTCTTTGCTTGAACAGATGTTCACTATTTCATTCGCTTGCCTATTATCTTTCCTGGATAAAAATTGTCTTCTTCTTCCACTGTGCATTCTATTTCATTGGGCGTTTTCTTCTTGTTTTTTTGAGCAACATCCTCATCTTCCTCTGCGCTGCATTCAATTGCAAGCCAATCTTTGTCTAAAACATTTTGGACGTCCTCTTCTGGGCTGTTTTCTTTTCGAAATTTAATAGTTACAAACAAAATTAGATTCAAAAACATATTTCATTGGGCGTTTTCTTCTTGTTTTTTTGAGCAACATCCTCATCTTCCTCTGCGCTGCATTCATTTGCAAGCCAATCTTTGTCTAAAACATTTTGAACGTCCTCTTCAGGGCTGTTTTCTTTACGAAATTTAATAGTTACAAACAAAATTAGATTCAAAAAGAGAACCATATCGTCACTGTATTCTATATAAATTGCTTTTTGAAGGCACCCTTATAATCCCTCAAAATGAGACTTTGAAAACCAGATTCTGCCATCTAAGTATATTAATTAAGAGACTTTGAAAACCAGATTCTGCCATCTAACTATAGTAATTATGAGACTTTGAAAACCAGATTCTGCCATCTCCTCCTCTGCGCTGCATTCATTTTCAAGCCAATCTTTGCCTAAAACATTTTGGACTTCCTGTTCTGGGCTGATTTCTTTTCAAAATGTAATAGTTACAAACAAAATTAGATTCAAAAACAGAACCATATCTTCACTGTTTTCTATATAAATTGGATGCACCCATACAATAATCCCTTAATTTGGACACCTTAACATTTTGGAAACCAGATTCTGCCATCTAAGAATAGTAATTACAGTCAAAATTTAAAAGATTACGAACAAAATCAGATAAAAAACAAAAACATATCAGCATGTGACACTCTGGAAACCAGATTCTGCCATTTAAGAATAGTAATTACAGTCAAAATTTAAAAGATTACAAACAAAATCCGATAAAAAACAAAAACATATCAGCATTGAATCTTCACTATTTTCTTTACATTAGAATGTGTCGATAATGATTAATTATCAACACCCGACTGCTTATGAACAATTCGCGAAAAAATCCAGCACCAAATCTGCATTATTTAACGCTCAGTTTGCTGGCAATTCAAACGGCCGGCTGGCCAATTAAACTTGACCGTTAATCGTCTATTTTTGGTTCAATTTCGGCCACTTTCTACAACGAAAATCGCAAATGCAGTGCAATTTAATTTGTTTGGTCACGGACCGTTCCTCAGGAGAAGATACAAGAGGATTAATAATTCAATAGCTGGTGGTAAAAACGAGAACGTTCGGGGTATAAAAGGGGCAAGCACTGATTCGGAAGTCAGTTCGTTACCGAGAAGTGTAGAACAGAGTGTGTTTGTGTGCAAAATGAAGATGTTTTACAATGTAAGACTATTAGTGTAATTAGTAGTTGTGGAAGTGAATACTAATTTAGAAACGTTTTATAGAGTACTCTGAAAAATTATCTCATATTCAAAAAAATATTTATACATACATTTTAATAATTGCATTAACATATGGTCATTATTATTAATAATGAGTATGTGATCATTCTTTTGAGTAGTGTAATATTTTTTGATTTTTGGAGATTTTGGTTAAACAGTTTGAACACAAAAAATCTATAAGTACATTTTAATAATTGCATTAACATGTGATCATTATTAATAATAATGGATATATGATCATATAGAGTAGTTCTTCTTTTGAGTAGTGTATAAATTTTTGGCTTTTTGGGTTTTAGGATAAACAGTTTGAAGAAAAAAATATATATACCTAAGTACATGTTAATATAATACATGTGATCATTATTATTAATACTGCACATGTGATAATTATTTTGAGTAGTATATTGATTTTCGGCTTTTGGAGCTTTTGGTTAAACAGTTTGAACAAAAAAATCTATAAGTACATTTTAATAATTGCATTAACATGTGATCATTATTATTAATACTGAACATGTGATAATTATTTTGAGTAGTATATTAATTTTTGGCTTTTGGAGCTTTTGGTTAAACAGTTTGAACAAAAAAATCTATAAGTACATTTTAATAATTGCATTAACATGTGATCATTATTATTAATACTGAATATGTGATAATTATTCTGAGTAGTATATTAATTTTTGGCTTTTGGAGCTTTTGGTTAAACAGTTTGAACAAAAAAATCTATTAGTACATTTTAATAATTGCATTAACATGTGACCATTATTATTAATACTGAATATGGGATCATTCTTTTGAGTAGTGTATTAATTTTTGGCTTTAGGAGCTTTTGGTTAATCAGTTTGAAAAAAAAATATATACATAAGTACATTTTAATAATTCCATTAACATTTGATCATTATTATTAATAATGAATATGTGATCAGTCTTTTGAGTAGTGTATTAATATTTGACTAAATTTGAACCAAATTTATTTAAATTTCGATATTATATACTCCCTTACGTCCAAAATTGGGGTATACATTTCTCTAAAATTCTTGGATTATTATCAAATCTTTGAGGAAATAATGAGTTTTAATCAGTTTAATATAATCTAGATAAGTTGTTCTTAATTGAGTCTTAGATGGATCTGGATACAAAAATTTAGCCCTTACAGTCTGCCAGTTAGAAAACAGGAACATGTCAGAAAATCAAAAGTACACCTGTTGTGACAAAACTATGGAAGAGACAGCTCATAAAAGTCAAAAGAAGAGAATAAAAAGCAAAACAGTGGACCCATTTTAGGAATTTCAGAGTTCTTGCAACTTCTTGCATTTTACATCTCGCATCTTGCATCTTGAGTCTTGCATTCTTGAATTCAAAAACTGGTATGTAATTGAAGCGGGGTGCTATTGAACAAGCTGCAAATAAGAGTAGTTAAGCAACAAGAGTTCCAACGCACCCCCCGCAGAGATTTATATTAATGTAATTCGCGGTTTGATTCGCGTTAATCGGCGGAATTTGCGGGTAATTGCATCATTCAAGTGGCGATTCGCGTTTTTAATGGGACAATCTCGACAATTATCCGCGGTACTTACACCACAATTACTCTAATTACGCCAGCTATTTGCGCGATTATTCCGCAGGTAATTGCGCAGGTAATTACATTAACGTGATGCGGACAAGTGCCGGTCAACACACCACCCCCAGTAAAAACGCGAATCGCCACTTTAATGATGTAATTACCCGCAAATTCCGCCGATTAACGCGAATCAAACCGCGAATTATTTTAATATAAATCTCTGCGGGGGGTGCGTTGGAACTCTTGTTGCTTAACTACTAATAAGTTTGTTGTTTCCCGTTAACTATTTCCCGAATTGAAAATAGGGCCAAGGAACAATACTACCAAGGGAATTTTTGTACTCTAGTTCTTGCATCTTCTTGCATCTTGTATCTTGCATCTTGCATCTTGCATCTTGCATTCTTGCCTTAAAAAACTGGTATAAAATTGAAGCGGGGTGCTAATGGACAAGCTGCAAAAAAGTTTGTTGTTTCCAATGAACTATTTCCAGAATTTGAAATAGGGTCAAGGAACAGTACTATCAAGGGAATATTTGTACTCTTCTAAGAAAAATAAACTTTAAAAGTTTTGTATACAATAATTTGGGACTAATAAAAGAGGCAAATGTATACCATATTTTGGGACAGAGGGAGTAATTATTATTAATAATCGATAATTATTGTAAGAAAATATACAGTAAAACAAATGAGGAACAATATGTTTTTATTATAATTGTTATAAAAAGTATAAACAAACAAAAACCTTTGGTTAAGCTTCACAATTTTTAATAGAGTTTCCCCTTTTTAATATTTTCTTTTCGTTCTTCAGTTTTTGGTAATCCTCGCCATAATTATTATAATTGTTATAAAGAGTATAAACAAACAAAAACGTTTGGTTAAGCATTACATTTTTTATAGATTTTCTTCTTTTTTAAATATAATTTTTGTTTTTCAGTTTTTGGTAATCCTCGCTATCATCATCATCGCCGTTGAGGCCAGAATATCGTCTCCAGCGAACAATCAATACCTTGAAAATATTGAGGATTACAAAGATGAGACACCAAAGGATTTTAGTGTAAGTGCTTGTTTAAACATGATTAAACAAAATATGGAATCAAAACTACAAGACGTCTAGAATATTAACAAACATATTAAAAGTTTCAGAATGTTTCGAAACTGAAAAGATTATATCAATCAATATTACAAATTAACCAGAAAATGACATTTATTAAATGTTTAAAATTTCATACTTTAAATCTCCATAAAAATTAAATTATTTTCAAAAAAACCAAACGAAATCAAACAAATATGGTATACAATTAAAGTTAGTTAAGCAGAATATTTATACAAATTTCTAAAAATTTAATGACTATATAAAACTTGCAACTAGAAAGTATAAAACAAAAATAAAGACAAATGAAATTTTTTGTTAGTATTTTAACCATGTTACCAGATATTTTTGATTATTATTTGTTAGGAGTATTTTTTATATTAAGTACTTTCTGGTATCTTCAAGTACACATTTATTTATTTTTCCCTACTAGTTTCGGCTTAACATTCTGCCATTATCAGAGGTTTTTGTAAATGAAATTATATTTGACTTTTTGTGTCATTTTCTAAAGTTTTCAAAAAAATATAATTTAACTTAACATTCAGCCATTATCAGGGGTTTTTGTAAATGAAATTATATTTGACTTTTTGTGTCATTTTCAAAAGTTTTCAAAAAAATATAATTTCATTTATAAAAACCCCTGATGATAACTGAAGCCGAAACTAGTAGGGAAAAATGAATAAATAAATACTTGGAGATACCAGAAGGAATTTAAAATAAAAAATAAACAAATAATCAAATATGAATATGTAAACAAATGTAATAAAAAACCCACAAAAATGAAGAAAATATTTGCAAACTGCTGACCATTTAACAAAACTATAACTACTAAAAACTAAAAATAATAGAAGTTAAAAATTATTCCTATATTTTCTGAAAAATTATAAGAAATCTGAAAAACTCAACTTGTTTATTACGAAACTGAAGGAAATAAACAAGATTGGAGAAAGTTGCAAAAACTGTAGTTATAATATATACATTTACAGATAAATACTAAAGTTATACAAAATTTCACAAAGGTTAAATAATTTAAATATAAATTTTATCAACAAATTCTGGAATCTGTAGCCAAAATATTAAAAGAGTGAGAATTTCAGTACATTTAATCAAAACATTAACAGAAATTCCGTACATTATAGTAAATGCAGAAGAATATCTAATTGACATTAATCAATGTGAAAAATTAAATACAAATTTAATGGAAATGGAAATTTGCAAAAATATGCAAACAAACTAGTTAATAAATGAATACAAGATTTCTAGAATGGAAAAAGAACTATTTGCTTCTGAAAATTATTTCTTTTCTATTCTAGAAATCTATATTGGATTTATAGTATGGAAAAAGAACCATTTGCTACTGATATTACAAATAAGGTATTACATTAATAGAAATTGCGTACACTGTAGTAAATGCAGAAAAATATCTAATTGACATTAATCAATGTGAAAAATTGAATACAAATTTAATGAAATTTTCCAAATATTTGCAAACAAACTAGTTAATAAATCCATAATGGATTTCTAGAATGGCCAAAGAACCATTTGCTATTGTTATAACAAATAAAATATACAAGATTTAGGCAGATTATTTATGCAAATTGCTGAAAATTTAATGACAAATTCAAATTTGCAACCAGCAAGTTTAGAGAGGTTTCCTAATTTTCTGAATATTTGCTACTGATATAACAAATAAGATATACAATTAAAATCAGATTATTTGTGCAAATTGCTGAAAATTTAATAATAACTTCAAATTTGCAACCAGCAAGTTTAAAATGGTTTCCCAATTTTCTGAATATTTGCTACTGATTTAACAAATAAGATATACAATTAAAATTAGATTATTTATGCAAATTGCTGAAAATTTAATAACAACTTCACATTTGCAACTGGCAAGTTTAAAAAGGTTTCCCAGTTTTCTGAAAACTTCATTAATTTATAATCAATTTGACACAGTTAATGATAGTGTCATAAAAACCTAAAACAGGGATAAATTTTTTTATAAATTGCTAAACATTTAATAAAAATATCAAAACTAGACACCATACAAATGGGCGCTTAACAATCCTTCCTGTATTTTAAATTAGATTGGAGAAAATTACAAAAAAATGTAGTCATAATATCAAAATTTACAGATAAAAAGATACATTTCTTTAAATTTCGCACAGATTTTAAAATTTTGCAACTAGAAAGTATAAAACAAAAATAAAGAAAACTGAAAATGTTAAAAAAACGCAATAAAAAACCCACAACAATGAGGAAAATATATGTAAATTGCTAAACATTTAATAAAACTATCAGAAGTAAAAACTAAAAATAATAGAAGTTTGAATATTTTTCCTATATTTTCTCTTCAACGTGTATATTATGAAACTGAAGGAAGTAAAAGAAGATTGGAGAAAGTTATAAATAAATGTAGTCATAATATCAAAATTTACACATAAAAAGATAATTTTCTTAAAATTTCACACAGATTTTAAAATTTTGTAACTAGAAAGTATATAACAAAAATAAAGAAAACTGGAAATGTTAACAAACGTAATAAAAACCCACAAAAATGAGGAAAATATAAGCATATTGCTGAATATTTAATTAAACTAACAGAACTTAAAACTAAAAATAATAGAAGTTTAAATTTCGTCCTATATTTTCTGACAAATTATAGTAAATCTGAAAAAATCAACATGTTATCAAAACTTATAGATAAAAAGATAAATTTCTTTAAATGTCACACAGATTTTAAAATTTGGCAACAAGAAAGTATAAAACAAAAATATAGAAAACTGGAAATGTTAATAAACATAATAAAGAACCCACAAAAATGAAGAAAATATGTGCAAATTGCTGAACTTTTAATAATACTATCAGAACAAAAGTCTAAAAATAATAGAAGTTTAAAGTTCCTCCTATATTTTCTGAAAAATTATAGTAAATCTGAAAAACTCAACGTGTTTATTGTGAAACTGAAGGAAGTAAAACAAGATTGGAGAAAGTTGCAAAACAAATGTAGTCATAATATCAACATTTGCAGATGAATACTTAAGTTATTTCACAAAGATTAAATAATGTAAATAAAAATTTATAAAAAAAAAAAATTATTAAAAGAGTGAACATTTCAGTACCTTCAATCATAACATTAAAAAAAAATGCATATATTGTTGTAAATGCAGAAAAATGTCAAATTGACATTGATCAATGTGCAAAATTAAATACAAATTTAATGGAAATGGAAATTTACAAAAATATGCAAACAAACTATTTAATAAATAAATAATGGATTTCTAGAATGGAAAAAGAACCATTTGCTACTGAAAATTATTTTTTTTCTATTCTAGAAATCTATAATAGATTTTCTAGTATGGAAAAAGAACCATTTGCTACTGATATAACAAATAAGGTAATTAATATTAGAATAATTATGCAAATTGCTGAAACTAAATCTAAAAATAATAGAAGTTTAAAGTTCTTCCTATATTTTCTGAAAAATTATAGTAAATCTGAAAAAATCAACGTGTTATCAAAATTAATAGATAAAAAGATAAATTTTATTAAATTTCACACAGATATTAAAATTTTGCAACTAGAAAGTATAAAACACAAATACAGAACACTGGAAATGTTAACAAACGTAATAAAGAACCCACAAAAATGAAGAAAATATATGCAAATTGCTGAACATTTTATAAAACTATCAGTACTAAAGACTAAAAATAATAGAAGTTTAAATTTCTTCGTATATTTTCTGAAAAAATATAGTAAATCTGAAAACCTCAATGTTTAAAGTTTAAAGAAAAGTTTATTTTGAAACTGAAGGAAGTTCTTAAAATGTTACAATGTTAAAAGATTTTAGAAACTTGAAAGAAGCTTAATAGAAATTTTTTGAATATGCTGACTGCATATCAAATATATCAATATCAATTTGATTTATGAAGATATATCAAAAACGTTAAAAGTATAATACAATTAATAAAAACATCGAACTGGTTAAGAAATTGTGAACATTTTAGTAAATCTTGTAAATTGAAACGATAAACGTTTCGAAGCCGAAAAATAACGAAGACATTTTTTTCTCGCAGTTAAAAGCATTTGAGCATAAATGTTACGAATCCACAATTGATAACTTGAAAACTAAAAGCATCAACAACGATTAGGTTATAACTTATAAATAAGTAGTTATATAAATGGTTATGATCGATAAATTTAATCATGAATTAAGAACTACAGATGTATACAGAAGTTACAAGTCATAAAGATTTCAGAAGTTGCCTAAAAGTTTTTTATAGCTTTAATGAAAATTTGCAAAAATTTGCAGACATACTGGTTAAAAATCCAGAATCAAAATATCATAACTATTAGAAAGGTCAGAAACTGGAAACATAATATCAACCAATGTAAGCAATTGCGAAGATTCAATTGTTTCAACGTTTTTCAAAATTTTACAAATGCTTTATAAAGATATGAAACTTTACAGAATAACCCTCAAATGTATACAAAAATGCACAAGAGTTATAAGACAACTCAAACAAATCAGTTATAAAAAGCTAAAAACATTAGAAGATGGTCAGAAGATCTGGACATTTTCATAAAGTTTGAATTAGCTAAAATCTCACTTATAAGACTTACAATTCTACAAATTTTCAATAAATCAGAAGCAATCAAACGAAATCAAGGCACATACATTTTTTTAAATTTCACAAAAATTTTAGTATTTTGAAGTAAATTTAGTAAAAAAAATCTGAATGTGCAGTCATAATATCAACAGCGTTAAAAGTCTGATATAATTAATGAAAACATCAAACTGGTTAAGAAATTGTGAACCATTGAAACATTGAAATGTTGCACCATTGAAACATTGAAATGTTGAACCATTGAAACATTGAAATGTTGAACCATTGAAACATTGAAATGTTGAACCATTGAAACATTGAAATGTTGAACCATTGAAACATTGAAATGTTGAACCATTGAAACATTGAAATGTTGAACCATTGAAAATTGAATCAACATTGAAGGTCTTGGTTTGCATAATTGAAATCTTGATAAATAAAACTTTTCTTAAATCATCTCATAATGAAATTTTCTGGAGTAATTTAATTACAATTTTCAATGTTTTTACATTTGGATATTATCTCCGCGGACAACTGGAAACTGGTTTCGACCTTTTGGGTCTCATAAGTTATATACGTCCGGAATGTGACATGAATCTCCACTCTTTCGTATTTCCTCTTCTCTGTGTTTAGTAATTGATTTCAACAAGAAATTACGGTCATACGCTTCTCTCATTCATCATTCTTTTCTAGGCTTATCCGAAGTACAAGTATTCCTATGGTGTCGATGACCACAAAACTGGTGACTACAAGATCCACGAAGAGGAACGTGATGGTGATGTCGTCAAGGGAATATACACCGTGGCAGACCCAGATGGTACCATCCGTACGGTTCGCTACACCAGCGACAAAATTGGAGGATTCCAAGCAGTAGTCAGCACCACAAAATCCGATGGTACCGAAATCTCCAAATCGGAATCTCAACCGGAACCAGCTGATTTTCAAAACATACCAGAAGCACCCAAATACTGGCACCCAAAACCCGTGATTACACATCGCAAATCCGAAGCTCCTAGGCATTACCACACCACGACTGAAGCACCTCAAACGCTCTACAAGATCAACGAAGCTCCTAAACTAAACTACAAGACCACAGAAGCACCTCAAAACTATTACATACACACAGACGCACCTATAAAGTTTTACCCGACCACCACAGCAGCGCCTCCAAGCTATTACAAGACCACAGAGGCACCCAAGAACTATTACAAGAACACTGAGGCACCTCAACAGTATTACAAGACTACTGCAGCACCTAAAAACTACTACAAGAACACCGAGGCGCCTCAGCAGTACTACAAGACCACAGAGGCACCTAAAAACTACTACAAGAACACTGAGGCACCACAACAGTATTACAAGAACACCGAGGCACCTCAACAGTACTACAAGACCACAGAGGCACCCAAGAGCTATTACAAGAACACAGAAGCGCCCCAGCAGTATTTCAACACCCACCACCAATACAACAAGAACACGGAAGCGCCCTACAAGTACACCAAGGCTTCCACACAGTACAGCAAAACCACCGAAGCCCCTCAACATTACCTCAAGAACACCGAAGCCCCTCAACATTACCACAAAAATACTGAAGCCCCTCAGCATTACCATAAGAACACCGAAGCCCCTTACCAGTACTACAAGAACACGGAAATTCCTCACCAGTTCAAAGCTCCGGAAGCCCCTCAACAGCTCTATAAGCTCCCGGAAGCTCCTTACCAGTTCAACAAGATCGCGGAAGCCCTCCAGCTGTACAACAAGAACATGGAGGCTCTTCAGCAGAGCAAGGAAGCTCTTCAGGTGCACAACAAAAACACGGAAACTCCCTACCAGTATTTCAAGCCTGCAGATGCTGCCCAAAAAAACAACGAAATCCCCCAAAATTATTACAAGCACCAAGAGGCGAACTACAATAACTTTGAATCGTTTAAGCCAACGGTTGCAGCTATACTACCAGTAAAAATGATTCCATTTAAACCTACCGAAGGTTCCAATGTAGCACCCCATAGCTACACACAAGTCGAATTGTCTGCTTTGCCGAAAACTGAGGCCCAAAAAACTGGGAATTACTATAACGCTCCAGAGGCGCTCACGTATAGTTTTGGCCCAGGAAGCCCCAGTCAAAATTCCAAGCAGCAGGAGTCTTCCCAGAGCCAGCCTCAGGATAACAAATTGAGCGTTGCAGCCCAACAATTCCTGCAGAATCCCTACGATTACGTAGAGAAATCGCAGAATGCGCCTGTTTATAAGCCACTTGCGAATTATAACCAAGATGCCAATGCTGCAAAGTCTCAATATTATAATTAGTAATATGGGGAAATGTTAATTTATTGATGATGCCAGGATTTTGTGTTGTTATTTATTGTTGAATGTTGAATGAATAAATTGCTATTAATTGATTAATATTAGAAGTTTTTACTTAGTTGTACATGGTTAATATTTAAATAAGAAACACTTTAAACTTTGTAAATAAGTATTACATTTATTTATTTACATAAATGAGATAATAACAAAGTTCAAAGTTTCAAAAACGTTTGAAAATATTAAGATCTGCCAAATATTCCAATACAATGTGAAAATTTTCAATTCCCATTGTCCAAATGGTTCAAATATTTCATTGGACATATCAGAATCAATCAAATTTTCTAACTGTAACTGACCTAATCTATCAAAATCTGTCCATTTTTTTGGCTTCACAAAGAGTACAAAGAGTACACAAAGTACAAGAGCGTACATTTTCAAATAGAACAGACTTAAGCTTATCAATTTTTAATATCCAATGTCCAAATCTGACATATTTATGCAGTATCATTTAAACGTTGTGAAATTTGGATTATTTCCAGGAGCATTATACAAATTTTGATAGTGGAGTTTGAAAATTTGGCAGATTTTAAACTTTAACTGTAGAAATCTACCATTTTATCAGTTGTAACTACTCGAATCTATTGAGTTTTTTATGTCAAAGTTCGAAAATATTAAGTTCTGACGAATTTTCAAATACAACTGTGAAAATATTCAATTTCCATTGTCTAAATTATTCAAATGTTTCATTGAACATATCAGAATCAGTCAAATTTTCGAACTGTAACTGACCTAATCTATCAAAATCTGTCAATTTTTTAGGTTCACAAAAAAAAGTGTGGAACTGCCCATTTTTAAAATACAACCCCATACATTTTCAATAAGAACAGAGTTAACCTTTTCAATTTTTAACATCCAATGTCCAAATCTGACACATTAACACAGTATCATTTAAACGTTGTCACATTTGGATTATTTCTATTAGCATTATACAAATTTTGAGAGTGGGGTTGAAAATTTGGTATATTATAAATTTTTACTACTCGATTACTACTCGAATCTGTTGATTTTTTTATGTCAAAGTTCGAAAATATTAAGATCTGACAAATTTTCAAATACTACTGTGAAAATTTTCAATACCACTGTCCAAATTGATCAAATGTTTTATTGGAAATATCAAAATCAGTTAAGTTTTCCTACCAAATCTACCAAGATATGTCAATTTTTGGATTTTTTCCATTAGCATTATACAAATTTTGCTAGTGGAGTTTGAAAATTTGGAGATTTTAAACTTTAACTGTAGAAATTTACCATTTTTTCAGTTGTAACTACTCGAATCTGTTGATTTTTTTAAGGCATAGTTCAACAATATTAAAATCTGACAAAATTAAATATTGTAATATTCAAAGTCCAAACCCACAAATTAGCATTTTTTAAATCTGCCGAATTTCCAGTTGCGATTGCCAAAATTGATGTGTCTAAATTTGTCAAATATTGAACAGACACTGTCAAAAATCAAAATATGTACGTCATATTCGTTATGGTGATTGCCAAAATCGTCATATTTTCAATTGAACCTGTTAAAATCAATGATATCTGTAGAACCAGCTGAGAAAATCAGTAAAATTTACAACTCTGTCAAAATTCGTCAATTGTTTCAGTTAAAACCGACTTAAGCTTTTCAATATTTAATATCCTATGTCCAAATCCACAAATTTGCATTTTTTAAATCTGCCAAATTTCCAGTTGCAATTTTATCGAAATTCATGTGGCCAAATTTGCCATATTTTTAACTAACACTGTCAAAAATGAACATATGTACGTCATATTCGTTGTGGTCATTGTCAAAATCGTCACATTTCCAAGTGAACCTGTTAAAATCTATGACATATTTAGCACCAGCTGAGAAAATCAGTAAAATTTACAATACAAACTGTCAAAATCCGTCAATTTTTTCAGTTAAAACAGACTTAAGCTTTTCAATATTTAATATCCAATGTCCAAATCCACAATTTTGCATTTTTTAAATCTGCCAAATTTCCAGTTGCGATTATCGAAACTCATGTGTCCAAATTTTTAACTGACACTGTCAAAAATGAACATATGAATGTCATATTCGTTATGGTGAATGTCAAAATCGTCATATTTCCAAGTGAACCTGTTAAAATCTATCACATATTTAGCACCAGCTGTGAAAATCAGTAAAATTTACAACTCCAATTATCAAAATCTGTAAAAAAATTAAGGTAAAACAGACTTAGGCTTTTCAATATTTAATAATTAATGTCCAAATCCACAAATTAGCATTTTTTAAATTTGACAAATTTCCAGTTGCGATTATCGAAATTCATGTGTCGAAATTTGTTAAGTTTTCAACTGACACTGTCAAAAATGAACATATGTATGTCATATTCGTTATGATCATTGTCAAAATCGTCACATTTCAAAGTGTACCTGATAAAATCTATGACATCTTTAGCACCAGCTGAAAAATCAGTAAACCTTTCAACTCTAACTGTCAAAATCCGTAAAAAATTTCAGTTAAAGCAGACTTAAGTTTTTCCAATTTATAATATCCAATGTCCAAATCCACAAATTTGCATTTTTTAAATCTGCCAAATTCCCAGTTGCGATTTTATCGAAATTCATGTGGCCAAATTTGTCCAATATTTAATTGACACTGTCAAAAATGAACATATCAATGTCATATTCGTTATGGTGAATGTCAAAATCGTCATATTTCCAAGTGAACCTGTTAAAATCTATGACATATTTAGCATCAGTTGAGAAAATCAGTAAAATTTACAACTCCAATTATCAAAATCTGTAAATAAATTAAGATAAAACAGACATAGGCTTTTCAATTTTTAATAATTAATGTCCAAATCCACAAATTTACATTTTTTAAATATGCCAAATTTCCAGTTGCGATTAGCGAAATTCATGTGTCCAAATTTGCCAAATTTTTAACTGACACTGTTAAAAATGAACATATGTATGTCATTTTCATAGTAGTCATTGTCAAAATCGTCATATTTCCAAGTGACCCTATGACATATCTACCACCAGCTGAGAATATCAGTAAAATTTACAACTCTAAATATCAAAATCCATCATATTTTTAAGTTAAAACAGACTTAAGTTTTTCAATATTTAATATCCGATGTCCAAATCCACAATTTTGCATTTTTTAAATCTGCCAAATTTCCAGTTGCGATTATCGAAACTCATGTGTCCAAATTTGTCAAATATTTAACTGGTAATGTCAAAAATGAACAAATGTATGTCATATTCGTTTATTCTTTGTGGTCATTGTCAAAATAGTCATATTTCCAAGGGAACCTGTTAAAATCTATGACATCTCTAGCACCAGCTGAGAAAATCAGTAAAATTTACAACTCTAACTGTGAAAATCCGTCATTTTTTTTAGTTAAAACAGACTTAAGCTTTTCAATGTTTAATATCCTGTGTCCAAATCCACAAATTTGCATTTTTTAAATCTGCCAAATTTCGAGCTGCGATTTTATCGAAATTCATGTGGCCTAATTTGTCAAATTTTTAACTGACACGGTCAAAAATTAACAAATGTATGTCATATTCGTTATGGTTATTGTCAAAATCGTCATATTTCCAACTGAACTTGTTAAAATCTATAAAAAATTTAACACCAGCTGCGAAAATCAGTAAAACTTTCAATTCCAATTGTTAAAATCTGTCAAATTTTTAAATACAAGTACCAAAATTTGTATAATGGTAACAGAAAAACCCCAAATATAGCAATTTTTACGTAATACTGTATAAGTTGTCCAGATTTAAAACTCTAACAATATTTTCTGCTCACATCTGTCAAATTTTGTTCAATTTTGTTCAAATGTCAAAGTATGAAAATGTTACAATACAAGAAAATACAACTGTGAAAATGTTCATTGCCCTTTTGCCAATTTGTTATATGTTTTATTGGAAGTGCCACAGTCAAATTTTCGGTTAACTTGATCCTGCATCAATTGGAATCCTCTCACGATTGCTGAAAAATATGATCAAGCAGGAAGATTAAAATTTGTATTCTAAATAATTGTATATTTAGAATTGGGAAATGAAAATTTTCACAGTTGTATTTTGTTGGATCTTAATGGATAATTTTCAGACTTTGACATTTTTTTTTACAGATTTGAGCAGAAAATTTGGTAGATTTCGGCAGTTAGAGTTTAGAATCTGACAAATTTATACAGTATCACGTAATAAATTGGTACAACGAGAGCTGATCCGTAGTATGTCAAAGTCGGGAAATGTTACGATCCAACAAAATACAACTGTGAGAATTTTCATTTCCCATTTGCCAAGTTGTTCAAATGTTTTATTAAAAATATCACAATCAGTGAAATTTTCTATTAACTTGATCAATTGGAATCTTCTCATGATTGCTGAAAAATATGATCAAACAGTATGATTAAAATAATTATATATTTAGAATTGGGAAATGAAATTTTTTACAGTTGTATTTTGTTGGATCTTAATGGATAATTTTCAGACTTTGACATTTTTTTTAACAGATTTGAGCAGAAAATTTGGTAGATTTCGGCAGTTAGAGTTTAAAATCTAACTGCCGAAATAATAATAAATATAAATTAATATACATTATCACGTAATAAATTGCTACAATGAGAGTTGATCCGTAGTATTTGGGGGATGATTATACTAGTGAACACTCAGCCACTCTAAAATTTTACACGAATAATGATCAATAATTGATCTACACTGTTTTAAAAAAAAACAATTAACATACAGATGATAATTACTAAATGAGACCGATAATTTATATTGCTCCCGGATAAAAATATTTGTACGCTCCCACAAACCCTCCAATCTTACATAAAAAATGATCAATATTTAATCTGTACTTGTTTTTTAAACTGATTAAGAAACACATGATTAATACTGAATGAAACATCAATCTAAAGCTGTTATCCTTGCAGGACATTGTAATTCTAATATTTTACATTACAGGAAAATTTAATTGGGGGTGGGGGGGTGGGCACACTATAACCATCCCCTAACTTTATCCCGCAGCAATAGAAATCATATCATTATTGCTACGAAATCATAATCAAACAGGATGATTAAAACTTTGTATTAAAAAAAAAGTATAATTAGAGCTAGTACGTAGCATTTGGGGGAGGATTTTAATAGTGGCCACCTACCCACCCTGCAATATTGTATAAATGATGTTCAATATTTGATCTGCATTTGTTTTTACAAATGATTAAGACACAGATGATTAATACTGAATGAAATATCAATCTCAAGGTGTTATACTTGCAGGACAGTATAATTCTAATGTTTTACATTATAGGACAAATGAATTGGGGGTGGGTGGGTGGGTACACTATACCTATCCTCTAACTTGATCATTGCAGTACAGTATAATTCTAATATTTTACATTATTGGACAAATGAATTGGGGGTGGGTGGGTGGGTACACTATAACTATCCTCTAACTTGATCCCGCAACAATAGGTCCCAATAATCTCCCAGCATACTTTTGTCCCAAAATCCTTGATAATTTCTTCATCACATTATTGCTACGAAATCACGAATAAACTTGATGATTCAAATTTTTGTTCTGAATAAGAAATCAGTTAAAGCAGACACCTGGAACCTAACTAATATTAAAAAATCGCTGCTTGGGTATCACCGGGCAACCAGGAGGTGCCTCCTCGTCGGCGATGCTCGCCTCAGGGAGGGTAATTGTTTTATATTGATACGCTCCCCGGGAGTAATTGAGTGCTCATGTCAGTATCAATAAATCAGGACGCCAATATATTGCGGATCAGGAGGATCACGGGTCACGTGCCTCGCATTACTCCCGTCTTCTTGCCCGACATATTCACCGTCCACCCTCCATGCAACCCCCCACGAAAAACATCGCTAATCCAGTGTAATACGCACCGTTATTGCCCATACGATCCGTGAACCACGAGTTTTCCTCCCCTAGACCAAGCAAAACACAATTAAGTGCCCGAGAATGGGCCGACCAGGTTGCACGGCTCGAACAAATTAATGCAGACAGGTAGATTGGGATCGGATAGATGGAATATCAGTGTGAGAAGAGTTTAGAGAGAAGAAAAAGTGGCATGTATAATGGCATGATTCACAATGATTCTGTAGTTATCACTTTTTTTGTTTTCGAGGAAATCATCTACGATGCTATTAAAAGATTGCCAGGCTGCAGATTCTTTCTCTGATAATTATTGTGAGAAATAATCATCATTCAATAACTTCCTCATCTGAGGACCAACAAATATGCCTTCTTCAATTTTAGCATATGAAATTGTAAGAAAAATTGCTAAAAAATGTATAAAAGCAGCACCATCTTAAGAACTAAACCTGATAGCGCAATTCTGGTGGCAAATTTGAATTCTATATATGAGCCGTTTATTTTGAAAGTGGCTTAAGTCCATTTTCATCTTTTATAAAGTTGGCACTTGTGACATTTATAATTTATGCTGAACTGTCAAAAAAATAAATCGGTATTTAAATATACTTAGTACATTTGAAAATTTTATATCACGTACATTTTCAAAATAATATAAATACTGAAAATCCTAATTTTTAAAGTGACCTAAGTCCACTTTTTATTGACGATGTCAAAAAGTGCGGCCCAAAATGTTGAAAGCAGCGATGAAGGTAATTTAAATTACGTTTTGATATTGAATTGAAATTTAAAAAATAATATTTAATTTAAAGAAATTATTAAACCCATGGCAAAGGATAAAATAACAAGGTTTCTTGATTCTGAAAGTGAAGAGGAATTAAACTCATTCAACAGATTTAAAAAAAGAAGGAGAATTTTAGAAGTTCATTCTTCAACAGAGGAAGAGGAAGTAATTGAGAATGAGAATTTACAAAACAGCACCTTCAAAGAAGGATTCAGAGAACACAGAAGTGGTACTTATATTCAGAAAATTCGTAAAATTAAACGGAATTCAGGGAAAATATACGATACACAATCGGGATAAAAGCCCTGCCAAAGTTTTTCAAAATGAAGATTGCTAATGCCGAAAAGACTGCTCGAAAAACTTAAATGAAACAGAAAGAAAACGTATTTTCGAAATGTTTTGGAACTTAGGAGACTTTAATAAGCAAAATATATTGCTATACGAAGCGACCGGACGCAGTGTTGTATAAAGAAGAAGTCAGAGAAACGGAAAAGGTTCATGTAGAAATGAGAGTTTTACGTATTGGTTAAATACTAAAACAGGCAAAGTTGCTGTTTGTAAAAAAATCTTTTTAGATATTTTTCAAATAAGCGAAGGACGATTGAAACGTATATTAAAATCTAAAAACGTTGGCAACGATTTACGTGGGCGTTTGCCTGGATCGTCGAGAAAAATATGCGATGAAGCAAATATGATTGTTCAAAACCATATTAACAGTTTCCCGAAATTTGAATCCCATTATACTAGAGACCATAATCCCGACAGAAAATATCTTCATCCTGAACTGACTATAAAAAAATGTTTAATTTTTATGAGCTTCGCTGTGAAGAAAATAATTTAAAAGCAGTTAATGAATGGACTTATAGAAAAATATTCAAAAAGGATTTTAATTTACATTTCCACAAACCACGCAAAGACACCTGTCAAAGATGTGATCTATTAAACATTAAAGTCAAAGCATCAGAAAACTATGAAGAACAGAAAAAAACTTATGGAAGAACATGATATTCATTTGAAGCTAGCAGAATCGGCTATAAATGCGTTAAAACAAGATCAAGAGCGAGTATCAAGTAATCCATCTCATTATTTTGGCTTTTCATTCGATTTGCAGAAAGCGTTACCTTTCCCAAAGTTAACTACTTCAGTAGCTTATTATAAATGTAACATGTATATTTTAAATTCAGGCATACACAATTTCCACAACGATAATGTATACATGTACGTTTGGGATGAAACAAAAGCTTCTAGAGGTTCCCAAGAAGTGGCTTCATGCCTCTTGAGACACCTAAAAACCCTGAAAGGTGAAAAACACATCATTGCATATAGTGACATGTGTGGAGGACAAAACAGAAACATCAAAATATCTTTAATGTGGTTAAAAATTCTATCGATGGGAAATGATGTGGAAATCATAGACCACAAATTTTTAATATCAGGGCATTCATTTTTACCTGATGACAGAGATTTTGGCGTTATAGAAATGTCATTAAAAAGAAATCAGTTATTGTATGTGCCACAAGATTATTATAATATAATTAAAAAATGTAGAAAAGGTAATATTTTCATACTAAATGAAATGAAACAAGAGGATTTTATATCAACAAGACTCTTGGAAGAAGCAGTTTACAAAAGATCCAAAAATACCAACGGAGAAAAAATAAACTGGCTTCAAATATGCTGGATGCGATTTTTAAGAAATGAACCATATAAAATTTTATACAAAACAACCATGGATGAGAACGCAGAATTTAAAATTCTTGATTTATTGCCACATCGGGGTAGACCTAAAAAATTTGTGAATATTGTATTGCCATCGTTATATAAAAGTATAAGAAGCATCACATCACTAAAATACCGACACATGATGGACTTATTGCGGTATATACCTCCGGAACACCATAACTACTTCAAATCACTCCCGCATACTGAGAATGTTAACGAATAACTTGTTACTAAATTTATTTCTGATATCTAAAAATATAATTTAAATGTTTTTTTTTCTATTTTTTAAGCTATATGTAACGGACTTAAGCTCTTTCACTTTTTGTAACAAAACAATTTTTTATTTTGTATGTGACCTAAGTCCTTTTAAGGTAAGCAAGGTCATATTATACACTTAATAATAGCGACTTTTTAATAGGATGAATAAAATTAAATCCCTTAAATGCGATTTAACATTGCAAGTCAATCATATATCTTACGTATATTTTTAATTTTGTAAAAACGCAAAACCTTAAGTATTTCAAATTAAAGATAAATGGACTTAAGTCACTTTCAAAATGAACGGCTCATATAATCAATTTACATCGAATCAATTTACAATCTAATTTATACGAACTTATATTGCAGAATAATATGCCCTGACAATAGGAGATACTGATTCCGCAAAAAAAAAAACAATAAAAATGTCTGTTGACCAGTTTCTGAAATAAACGATTCAATTAGTAACCTTATGTATACTCTGTTCCATTTTTATTTTTAACTAAGTAGGCTCTTGTTTCATTTTATAATGTTTTACACATGAGCACCAACAAAAATGATCTGACAGTGAAAAAATTATTAAATGTCAGATTTCTAACAACGTTGCCTAATTTGCTGTTAGAAAATAAAAATAGCAAATAAATTCTGCACTCAATAGATACTGATTATGATGGCAACATTGCCCACTGTCATAAAATATAACCTCTATTTTATATAATCATAAACTATTTTTTCAAGTCTAGTGACTTTTTACTTTGGCCAACAATCTTGTTTTATTTTATAAAGTTTTACACATGAACACCAACAAAAATGATCTGACAGTGAAAAAATTATTAAATGTCAGATTTCTAACAACGCTGCCTAATTTGCTGTTGGAAAATAAAAATAGCAAATAAATTCTGAACTCAATAGATACTAAATGTGATGGCAACATTGCCCACTGTCATAAAATATAACCTCTTTTTTATATAAAATAACCAATTTTTTCAAGTCTAGTGACTTTTTACATTAGCCAATAATGTAGTTTCATTTTATAAAGTTTTACACATGAACACCAACTGAAATGATCTGACAGTGAAAAAATATTAAATGTCAGATTTCTAACAACGTTGCCTAATTTGCTGTTGTAAAATTAAAATAGCAAGTAAATTCTGCACTCAATACATACTGAATTTGATGGCAACATTGCCCACTGTCATAAAATATAACCTCTTTTTTATATAATCATAACCTATTTTTTCAAGTGTAGTGACTTTTTACATTGGCCAACAATGTTGTTTCATTTTATAAAGTTTTACACATGAACACCAACAAAAATGATCTGACAGTGAAAAAATATTAAATGTCAGATTTCTAACAACGTTGCCTAATTTGCTGTTGGAAAATAAAAATAGCTAATAAATTCTGCACTCAATAGATACTGAATTTGATGGCAACATTGCCCACTGTCATAAAATATAACCTCTTTTTTATATAATCATAACCTATTTTTTCAAGTGTAGTGACTTTTTACATTGGCCAACAATGTTGTTTCATTTTATAAAGTTTTACACATGAACACCAACAAAAATGATCTGACAGTGAAAAAATATTAAATGTCAGATTTCTAACAACGTTGCCTAATTTGCTGTTGGAAAATAAAAATAGCTAATAAATTCTGCACTCAATAGATACTGAATTTGATGGCAACATTGCCCACTGTCATAAAATATAACCTCTTTTTTATATAATCATAACCTATTTTTTCAAGTGTAGTGACTTTTTACATTGGCCAACAATGTTGTTTCATTTTATAAAGTTTTACACATGAACACCAACAAAAATGATCTGACAGTGAAAAAATATTAAATGTCAGATTTCTAACAACGTTGCCTAATTTGCTGTTGTAAAATTAAAATAGCAAGTAAATTCTGCACTCAATACATACTGAATTTGATGGCAACATTGCCCACTGTCATAAAATATAACCTCTTTTTTATATAATCATAACCTATTTTGTCAAGTCTAGTGACTTTTTACATTGGCCAACAATGTTGTTTCATTTTATAAAGTTTTACACACGAACACCAACAAAAATGATCTGACAGTGAAAAAATTATTAAATGTCAGATTTCTAACAACGTTGCCTAATTTGGTATTGGAAAATAAAAATAGCAAAAGAATTCTGCACTCAATAGATACTAAATTTGATGGCAACATTGCCCACTGTCATAAAATATAACCTCTCTTTTATATAAACATAACCTATTTTTTCAAGTCTAGTGACTTTTTACATTGGCCAACAATGTTGTTTCATTTTATAAAGTTTTACACATGAACACCAACAAAAATGATCTGACAGTGAAAAAATTATTAAATGTCAGATTTCTAACAACGTTGCCTAATTTGCTGTTGGAAAATTAAAATAGCAAATAAATTCTGCACTCAATTGATACTGAAATTGATGGCAACATTGCCCACTGTCATAAAATATAACCTCTTTTTTATATAATCATAACCTATTTTTTCAAGTCTAGTGACTTTTTACATTAGCCAACAATGCTATCACCCTAACAGAGCCAACTTAATTACAATTAAAAATGGAACAGAGTTTATACAAGTTTACATGATATATATAATCAATTTACATCTCCTATACCATTTCGAGTGTCGAGATTCATGTCACCACTAATTTATGTTTACGAAGTTTTTCCATTCCTCTCTATTTGTAGCCTTTTCCTTGCTTCTTGCTGATCGAGATCGTTTTTTCTTTGGATCTCTTCTATGTTGTTTTCCCATCTTTTCCTTTGTTTTCCTCTTTCCTTCTTTTCGTCTTTTGATGTCCATACTATTTTTGTTTGTCTATCTTCTGGCATTCTTATCAGGTGCCCGAACCATCCTAGTTATCGTTTCTGTATTACTTTTTGCACACTTGTATTTGTAGGATTTCCCTGATCTGTTCGTATCTTACTCTGTCTAATCTCGTGACTCCTTCAACTTTTCTTAAGTATCTCATTTCGGTTGCTTGTATTTTGTTAATTGCCTTTTCATTTGTTGTCCACGTTTCGCTTCCATATACGAGTGTTGGTCTATAAATTGTCTTGAAGAGTGTCATTTTCGTGTTTTTAAAAATTCTTCTATTGTTTATAATGTACTTGTTCATTGCATAATAGATTTTATTTGCGGCCATGAATCTGTTTTCCATGGTTCATTTATTATGTATTATTGTACCTAAATATTTGAAGGTTTCAACGTGTTCTATCATTTTCAAATTTATAAGTATTTTTGCTTTTGTTTCCTCTTTTGCTACTATCATTACGTTTGTTTTGTTTATATTAATTACCATGTTGTGTTTTTTCAGTTGCTCCTCCCATATGCTTATATTGTGCTTGTATATTTCGCAGGAAAATTATCAACTTTTCAACATTGCTGTAAACGTGCTGAAAAGTTCCAGTGGCTATTGATTTTTGTGTGGCAGTTCACTCGGGCATAAAATAGAGCACGCAAAGCGACGTTTCAGTCCACAATGCGCTTCAATATGTATCTTTCCATTTTTCGTTGCGTAATGGAAACTGGCAAGTGTAAAGTGAAACAAAGGCACTTTAAATATTGTGCGAGCAAACAGGATTCTCAAAGTTCTCATGAGCGCAATGTTTGCATCGCTCATTTCGTGAAACGGTTAACCGCTCTGTGAGTTATAATTAGACCTCGAGCTCGCCCAACAAACTTACGCACACAAACGGACACGAAAACTCGACCATCACGAAATTTAGGTGTTTTCCGGTTGCACACTTACCTGCGATGATATTGAAATGTTGTTGGTTTGCCGTGATTTAAGGCTCTGATTGATTAGCAGCCAAGGATTTTATTCGCAGGACGATACGAAAATCGCTCAGGACGATACGAAACTCGCTCAGGACGATACGAATATTGTTCAGGACGATACCTAAATCGCTCAGGACGATATGAAAATCGCTCAGGACGATACGAATATCGCTAAGGACGATACCGAAATCGCTCAGGACGATACAAAAATCGCTCAAGACAATACGAATATTGCTCAGGACGATACGAAAATCTATCAGGACGATGCGTATATCGCTCAGGACGATACGAAAATCGCTCAGGACGATACGAATATCGCTCAGGACTACATCTAAATTGCTCAGGACGATACGAAAATCGCTCAGGACGATACGAATATCGCTCAGGACTACATCTAAATTGCTCAGGACGATACGAAAATCGCTCAGGACGATACGAATATCGCTCAGGACTACATCTAAATTGCTCAGGACGATACGAAAATCGGTCAGGACGATACGAATATCGCTCAGGACTACATCTAAATTGCTCAGGGCGATACGAAAATCGCTCAGGAAGATACCAATATCGTTCAGGACGATACGAAAATCGATCAGGACGATACGTATATCGCTCAGGACGATACAAAAATCGCTGAGGACAATACGAAAATATTTCTCATGCCACACATTATTTCTCCCATATTAGGATATAACGATATTAGGGTCCAATTGATCCAATTGCGATGATATTGAAACGTTGTTGGTTTGCAGTATTTTCGAGTAAGCAGGGAAATTTGACCAGTTTTCAACTGCCATTGTTTATTGTCGTAAGTGTCAAATTTTTATTTGCTACTGCTAAAGTCTTTAGAAACTTTAGTTCAGAATGGTTAAATCTATCAATTATTTGTCTGAAATAATCAAATTATGTCAAATATCTAACTACAGCTGATTAAATCTAAGTAGTTAGTAGAGTACTATGTACTAAGTAAAGTAAAATTTGTAAAAAACTTAGTGTCAGCAGGGAAATTTGACCAGTTTTCAACTGCCATTGTTTATTGTCGTAAGTGTCAAATTTTTATTTGCTGCTGCTGAAGTCTTTAGAAACTTCAAATCAGAATGGCTAAATCTATCAATTATTTGTCTGAAATAATCAAAATATGTCAAATATCTAACTACAGCTGATTAAATCTAAGTAGTTAGTAGAGTACTATGTACTAAGTAAAGTAAAATTTGTCAAAAACTTAGTGTCAGCAGGGAAATTTTACCAGTTTTCAACTGCCACTGTTTATTGTCGTAAGTGTCAAATTTTTATTTGCTGCTGCTGAAGTCTTTAGAAACTTCAATTCAGAATGGCTAAATCTATCAATTATTTGTCTGAAATAATCAAAATATGTCAAATATCTAACTACAGCTGATTAAATCTAAGTAGTTAGTAGAGTACTATGTACTAAGTAAAGTAAAATTTGCCAAAAACTTAGTGTCAGCAGGGAAATTTGACCAGTTTTCAACTGCCATTGTTTATTGTCGTAAGTGTCAAATTTTTATTTGCTGGTGCTGAAGTCTTTAGAAACTTCAATTTAGAATGGCTAAATCTATCAATTATTTGTCTGAAATAATCAAAATATGTCAAATATCTAACTACAGCTGATTAAATCTAAATAGTTAGTAGAGTACTATGTACTAAGTAAAGTAAAATTTGTCAAAAACTTAGTGTCAGCAGGGAAATTTGATCAGTTTTCAACTGACATTGTTTATTGTCGTAAGTGTCAAATTTTTATATGCTACTGCTGCAGTCTTTAGAAACTTCAATTTAGAATGGCTAAATCTATCAATTATTTGTCTGAAATAATCAAAATATGTCAAATATCTAACTACAGCCGATTAAATCTAAATAGTTAGTAGAGTACTATGTACTAAGTAAAGTAAAATTTGTCAAAAACTTAGTGTCAGCAGGGAAATTTGATCAGTTTTCAACTGCCATTGTTTATTGTCGTAAGTGTCAAATTTTTATTTGCTACTGCTGAAGTCTTTAGAAACTTCAAATCAGAATGGCTAAATCTATCAATTATTTGTCTGAAATAATCAAAATATGTCAAATATCTAACTACAGCTGATTAAATCTAAATAGTTAGTAGAGTACTATGTACTAAGTAAAGTAAAATTTGTCAAAAACTTAGTGTCAGCAGGGAAATTTGACCAGTTTTCAACTGACATTGTTTCTTGTCGTAAGTGCCAAATTTTTATTTGCTGGTGCTGAAGTGTTTAGAAACTTCAATTTAGAATGGCTAAATCTATCAATTATTTGTCTGAAACAATCAAAATATGTCAAACTTTGAACTACAGCTGGTTAAATCTGCCAAGGACTAAGTTTCAGCAGTAAAAATCGAACAGTTTTTAACTGTAATAGTAATATTGTTAACAGTAACTATCAAAATCTGTAAAAGTGTTATCGTCAGTTGTGAAAATATATTAAATTTTCGACAAGAGTCAAATGTTCATCAGCACCTAATCTATTTTTATCAATATCTGTCAATATTGTAGATAGGCGTTTCAAACAGGTAATGTCAGCGCCTCCGACTACCAACAATGTCGCCAAAGTTCGTCGTAGGCAATAACCAGTGTATTCCTTCCAATTTGGTAACTTTAAATAAGATGATGCCTCTTTGGCTGCTTCATCAATTTTATGAATTCCCATTACTATTCGATGGCAGACTCCATTATGGTATCTTAGGAAAAATCTCTGCTATTCCATAGCAGCTGGTCTAAGTGAAGCATATTTTCTGTATGTATTTATGTATACATCGCCAATGACAGTAAATGATCGTTTCTTGTGAGTTTTACTATCAGGGCTTTTTATTAGCAGAGTCGATCCTAAATCATCAATATCGTTAACTTTCATTTTTACCAGCTCATCACACCGGATATCCCAAATATCAAAATAACCTAAAAAAAACAGGCATGATTTCAAACTTTTAGGCATAGAGTAATTTTACCGTTATCCCCAAATATTTTCCATCTGGAGCATTAGACAGGAAATTATCAATTTCTTCTTTAGTTAGGACTTTTGCCTTTTTTGGTATATAGCTTTCATTTTGTTTCTTGAAGAATGCATGAAGAATACTCAATAATGTCTCAATAAAAATGAAATAAAATTTACGATTTACTGCTTTGGAGCAGATGCTGGTATCGGTTCAAATTTTGATGTAAAAAAAATGCGCACCCAGATTAAAAATCGGAGATTCAAGTCGCTCTGTGAGGAGTTCACCCGTCAGCAGTTCTCTTATTGCGTTTCGGTAAGAATTTGTGTGGGAATATCCCGCATGCTCAGGTAAGTGTACACAAAGAGCAATGCGAGGGCTGTCGCATGAGTTTTGCGTAATGAAATAATAAAGGGACATGTGGGGAGTGCGAGGCGATGACAGGAACGCGTGCCAGACACGTGCCAATAATTCCTGTCTTTGACAAACAAGGACAATCGCCACGTTCACAAAGTGCAGGTGATTAATTCGAATTGACGTTGGTAATTGCAGGATATGATTTTGCTACCAGACCGTTTGTAATTTAATTTAAGGCAGAACATAGGTTATTAAGAAATATTCAGACAAAATAGTTTAATATCAATTTAGGCTAAGACAAATCATCATTCATAGTCTGATGTTGATAGTGATAATGATGATATTATAAATTGAAAGACCTTACAAGAAGAAAAGGTGTTGCCTCTAAAACAGTTTAAAATCAATTTAGGCTACGCAAAAATCGATTGTTTGGTCATTCCTAGTCTAATGATAATAATGATAATGATGATATTAAAAATTGAAAGACCTTACAAGAAGAAAAGGTGTTGTCTCCAAAACAGTATAAAATCAATTTAGGCTAAGCAAAAATCGAATGTTTGGTCATTCATAGTCTAATGATAATATTGATAATTATGATATTATAAATTGAAATACCTTACAAGAACAAAATGTGTTGTCTCTAAAACAGTTTAATATCAATTTGGGCTAAGAAAAATCGAATGTTTGGTAATTCATAGTCCAATGATGATAATGATAACTATAATGATAAAGATGATATTAAAAATTGAAAGACCTTACATATTTCGATAAAATTAAATATTGTGGAAGAAGAAATTGCTAAGGATGTAATACAATTTCATATTGATATACCGAATGATCATTTAAATTTCAGCTCTAGTGATCCATGGAAATTTTCCCAGCCAATAGGAAAAGGCGAGGAAATTTGATGTTTCTGTGTATTTTTTGCCTATAGGAAATGCTGATTTTAAAAATAGAAAAACCTTTGGTATATATTTCGACAAAATTTAAAATTGTGAAAGAAGAAATTTTTAAGGATGTAATACAATTTCATATTAATATACAGAGTAATCATTTAAATTTCAGCACCAGTGATTCATGGAAATTTTCCCTGCCAATAAGAAAAGGCGAGGAAAATTGATGTTTCTGTGTATTTTTTTCTTATGGGCTCACCACTTAGTGGCATACTAGCAAACATCACTCCTAATAATTTAGTATACCTAATTAGAAATAACACAAACCCTTTGAATGACAACATAACTCTTTGGAAACGCTGACAAGATGACATATTAGTAATATAGACAAAAAAAAAACAAATACACAATCACAGATTTAGATAATTACGTAAACACATTACATAAAAACATCAATTGTACTTTAGAAATTAGTGTTTGAGTTATTTTATATGTATATATTTAGAAATATTTACTTACGTATTCAATGTTTATACATCTTGAATTCACTTCAAATGTTATTTAAAAATTTGATATACAGGGTGGTCACTTATAACAAAATGAGAAATGGGAGAAAATATATGAAACTCTACAAATTGAAATATTAGTTTCAGAAAGGCTCCTCAATTTCCTCATTTTTTTTAAACAAGAAAGAACGAGTGCAAATGAAATATTTGCAGAACATTTATTTCATAAAAATTATAGAAATTATCGTTGGTATAGAGGAGAAAGTGGTCAAGTTTAAAATTGATTTTTATCGTCAAATAATCTAAGGCATACTTATCTTTTTATGAGATAATTTCAATATCCATTTTTTAAGAAATTCGTACGTTTTTCTGTATATTCATAATTAACCAAGTCCATTTTCAAATTAAATGTACATGAGAAAAATGAACTTAAAATGATGAATAATGAACTTGGCCACTTTCTCCTGTATATTTCTCCTGTACATTAAATATGAAAATGGATTTGGTTAAATAAAAATTTGACACTTACGACAATAAACAGTGGCATTTGAAAACTGGTCAAATTTCCCTGCTGACACTAAGTTTTTGACAAATTTTACTTTACTTAGTACATAGTACTCTACTAACTACTTAGATTTAATCAGCTGTAGTTAGATATTTGACGTATTTTGATTATTTCAGACAAATAATTGATAGATTTAGCCATTCTGAATTGAAATTTCTAAAGACTTCAGCAGTAGCAAATAAAAATTTGGCACTTACGACAATAAACAATGGCAGTTGAAAACTGGTCAAATTTCTCTGCTGACACTAAGTTTTTGACAAATTTTACTTTACTTAGTACATAGTACTCTACTAACTACTTAGATTTAATCAGCTGTAGTTAGATATTTGACATATTTTGATTATTTCAGACAAATAATTGATAGATTTAGACATTCTGAATTGAAGTTTCTAAAGACTTCAGCAGCAGCAAATAAAAATTTGGCACTTACGACAATAAACAATGGTAGTTGAAAACTGGTCAAATTTCCCTGCTTACACTAAGTTTTTGACAAATTTTACTTTACTTAGTACATAGTACTCTACTAACTACTTAGATTTAATCAGCTGTAGTTAGATATTTGACATATTTTGATTATTTCAGACATATAATTGATAGATTTAGCCATTCTGGATTGAAGTTTCTAAAGACTTCAGCCGCAGCAAATAAAAATTTGACACTTACGACAATAAACAATGGCAGTTGAAAACTGGTAAAATTTCTCTGCTTACACTAAGTTTTTGATAAATTTTACTTTACTTAGTACATAGTACTCTACTAACTACTTAGATTTAATCAGCTGTAGTTAGATATTTGACATATTTTGATTATTTCAGACAAATAATTGATAGACTTAGCCATTCTGAATTGAAGTTTCTAAAGACTTCAGCCGCAGCAAATAAAAATTTGACACTTACGACAATAAACAATGGCAGTTGAAAACTGGTCAAATTTCCCTGCTGACACTAAGTTTTTGACAAATTTTACTTTACTTAGTACATAGTACTCTACTAACTACTTAGATTTAATCAGCTGTAGTTAGATATTTGACATATTTTGATTATTTCAGACAAATAATTGATAGATTTAGCCATTCTGAATTGAAGTTTCTAAAGACTTCAGCAGCAGCAAATAAAAATTTGGCACTTACGACAATAAACAATGGCAGTTGAAAACTGGTAAAATTTCCCTGCTGACACTAAGTTTTTGACAAATTTTACTTTACTTAGTACATAGTACTCTACTAACTACTTAGATTTAATCAGCTGTAGTTAGATATTTGACATATTTTGATTATTTCAGGCAAATAATTGATAGATTTAGCCATTCTGAATTGAAGTTTCAAAAGACTTCAGCAGCAGCAAATACAAATTTGACACTTACGACAATAGACAATGGCAGTTGAAAACTGGTCAAATTTCTCTGATTACACTAAGTTTTTGACAAATTTTACTTTACTTAGTACATAGTACTCTACTAACTACTTAGTAGTTAATCAGCTGTAGTTAGATATTTGACATATTTTGATTATTTCAGACAAATAATTGATAGATTTGGCCATTCTGAATTGAAGTTTCTAAAGACTTCAGCAGCAGCAAATAAAAATTTGGCACCTACGACAATAAACAGTGGCAGTTGAAAACTGGTCAAATTTCTCTGCTGGCACTAAGTTTTTGACAAATTTTACTTTACTTAGTACATAGTACTCTACTAACTACTTAGATTTAATCAGCTGTAGTTAGACATTTGACATATTTTGATTATTTCAGACATATAATTGATAGATTTAGCCATTCTGGATTGAAGTTTCTAAAGACTTCAGCCGCAGCAAATAAAAATTTGACACTTACGACAATAAACAATGGCAGTTGAAAACCGGTCAAATTTCCCTGCTTACACTAAGTTTTTGACAAATATTACTTTACTTAGTTCATAGTACTCTACTAACAACTTAGATTTAATCAGCTGTAGTTAGACATTTGACATATTTTGATTATTTCAGACATATAATTGATAGATTTAGCCATTCTGGATTGAAGTTTCTAAAGACTTCAGCCGCAGCAAATAAAAATTTGACACTTACGACAATAAACAATGGCAGTTGAAAACTGGTCAAATTTCCCTGCTGACACTAAGTTTTTGACAAATTTTACTTTACTTAGTACATAGTACTCTACTAACTACTTAGATTTAATCAGCTGTAGTGAGATATTTGACATATTTTGATTATTTCAGACAAATAATTGAAAGATTTAGCCATTCTGAATTGAAGTTTCTAAAGACTTCAGTAGCAGCAAATAAAAATTTGGCACTAACGACAATAAACAATGGCAGTTGAAAACTGGTCAAATTTCCCTGCTGACACTGAATTTTTGACAAATTTCACTTTACTTAGTACATAGTACTCTACTAACTACTTAGATTTCATCAGCTGTAGGTAGATATTTGACATATCTTGATTATTTCAGACAAATAATTGATAGATTTAGCCATTCTGAATTGAAGTTTCTAAAGACTTCAGCAGCAGCAAATAAAAATTTGGCACTTACGACAATAAACAATGGCAGTTGAAAACTGGTCAAATTTCCCTGCTGACACTAAGTTTTGATGAAAATGCTGAAAATTAAACACTAGTGTGTTTAATTTTCAGAGCGCTACTATAACTAACTGTACATTTAGTGTAAATTTTTGTAATAAAGAAAATCACAAATAAAAGTATAGTTATATATAATCAAGACCCTTTTCTACCCGTTAGGGTGTAGGGTATATGGCCTCAATGGCCCTTAATAAACTTCTGCCATATTTTTCTGTTCTTTGAAATTTCTTTGGCTTCTGTCCATGTTTTTCCTTTCTTCTTTAGTATTTTTCCTATCGCGTTGTCCCATGTGTCCTTCGGTCTTCCTCTCTTTCTTTTTCCTTGTGGTTTCGCCTCCCAGATCTTTTTCACGGGTGTTGTGTCGTTCATTCTCTGCATGTGGCCCCACCATCCAAGTTGCCTCTTCTCTACAAATTCTTCAACGGGTTCTATCCCGAGCTCTTTGCGTATCTGGTCGCTCCTAACCCTGTCTCTTAATGTTACACCTTTCACTCTTCTAAGTATTTTCATTTCTGCTGCTCTGATCTTGTTTCTGTCTTTCCTTGATAATACCCATGTCTCACAGCCATAAGTGAGTATAGGTCTGTATATTATCCTATATACTTTCATTTTAGTTTCTTTTGATATTTCTTTGTTTCTTCCCAGTACCTTGTCCATTGCATAATATGCCTTGTTTGCCATTTCAACTCTTTTGTTGAGCTCTGCTTCTTGTCTGCCTGTTTCATCTATCATGGTACCTAGGTATTGGTAGCTGCTAACCTGTTCAATTATTTCTCCGTCTATCTTTATTTGTACATCTTTCTTTTCTTCCGATATCACCATTATTTTTGTTTTGCTCTTGTTCATTTTCATTCCGTTTTCTTTGAGCACATCATTCCATGTTTTCAGGTTATTTTCGAGGTCTTTTTTATTCCTGGCTATGATCCCCACGTCGTCCGCAAAGGCACAGTCCGAGATACCAATCCTCTCTAGTTTTCTATAGCCTATATACAGGGGCCTGGTTCTTTGTTTCGTTGCTTTGATCAGATCGTCCATGAAAATGATGAATAATAGCGGGCTTAAGCTTCCTCCTTGTCTTACTCCTTCAGTGGTATAGAATATTTCGGATTTCATGTTTTTACTTATTACGCAGTTTCTGGTTTTATTGTACATGCTTTTAATTACCTTAATTAGTTTTTGGTCGATGTTCCTTTTATTCAAAGCTTCCCATATCCTCGCTCTTGGCACCTTATCAAAAGCTTTTTCCATATCTAGGAATGCCAGGTATGTTGTTTGTGATCTGACCAGGGTTTTGTTTATTATTTCTTTAATTGTAAATACATGATCTTGCGTACATCTGCCTTTCCTGAATCCGCTCTGTTCTTCTGACAATGACTGCTCTACTTGTTGTCGCAACCTTTTCTCCAGAATTAGTTCCATTAGTTTCATAGTTGTTCCTAACAATGTGATGCCTCTATAATTGTTGCAGTCCATCTTGTCTCCTTTTTTGAGTATTGGGACTATTAGTCCTATTTCCCACTGTTTTGGGATTTTTTCCTCAGTCCACACCTTGTTGCATATATTTAGCAATGTTTCTCTTCCTCTTTCTCCCAGACACTTAATCATCTCCGCCGTGATTTGGTTCCATTTAGTAATTCCTCCATAGTTATATTCGGTTCTGTCTTCGGCTCTTTTTGGTCTCTTTTGCTTGTTGTATCTTTTTCCTTCTCTTGCTGTCTTGTTTCTTTCTCTACTAGTAGGTTTTGAAAATACTTTCTCCAGCGTTCCATTATTTGTTTCTCGTCCGTTAGGACTCTGCCCTTCTCGTCTTTAATTGCCAAATTGTCTGCTTTTTTACTACTTCTGCAATTTTTGAGCACCCTGTAGAATAATTTCTGGTTTCCTTTGCTGTCTTTTTCTATTTTTTCACCAAATTCTTGCCAGGTTTTCTGCTTTGATTCCATAATCATATTTTTTACTTGGACTCGTTGTTCTTTATATATTTCGTAGCTGCTAGTTGTTTTCATATGTAAGTACGTCTGCCAGTTCTTCTTTTTGATTTTTACTTGCTCTTTAATCTTATCTGTCCACCACGCTGTTTGTTTTTTGTTCTGATTTTGTCTGTTGGTTCCACATATATCCCGTGCTGTGTCGATGATGATAGTACTGAATACTTTCCAAAGCTTCTCAATATCCATGTATTCTAGTTTATCTACTGTGTTTTCAAATTTTTCATTTGTTTTTTTTTCGTATTTCTTTGCCGTTTTTCTGTCCTTTAGTTTATATGCTCTTATTATTTCCGTGTGTTTTCTCTTTTCATATTCTGGGGTTGTTTTAGTTTCTTCGTTCTTTGTTTTGGTTTTTGCCACAAGTAGGTGGTGATCACTGTATATCTCAAATCCTCTTCTGACTACAACGTCTCGTATCGAGTCTCTGTTTTTCCTTTCGAGTATTATATAATCTATTATGGATTTTTCGCCTCTACTCTGCTGCACTCTTGTATATTTGTGTATGTCTTTATGTTCATAGAATGTGTTCGCAATGATTAGGTCGTGCAATGTACAGAAGTCCAGCAATCTCTCTCCATTATTATTTCTTTTCTTTTCTCCGTGTTTTCCAATGGTTGTTGTGTGAACATGGTCTCTCTGGCCAACCCTTGCGTTTAGGTCACCTACCATATATATGGGTCCTCTTGCTGTTTCTGTTACTAGGTCTAGTTTTTCCCAGAATCTGTCCTTGTTTTCAATTGTATCATTCTCATCTGGTCCATACACTGCGATTATTGTTTTCATTTCTCTATCGTTTTTCAGTTCTAACATTAGGATCCTCTCTGATATAGCTTCCCAATTATTCAGTGTGTTTTTTGTGTCTCGATGTAAAATACATCCAATTCCCGCTTTTGCTCTCTCCTTCTCCTCTACTCCGCTGTATACTAGAAGATGACCCTTATATATTTCTTCAGTCCCTTTTCCCTTTTTCTTCGTTTCTGTTACTACTAAAATCTCTAAGTTTGCTCTCTCGAATTCGTCTACCAGTTCTACTTCTTTCCCGTTTAGGCTTCTAACATTCCATGTTCCCAGTCTTTTATGAACTTGTTTTATTTTTCTCTCCTGTTTCTCATTTACTGTATTCCTTTCTTGTCTTATTTCTTCATCTGTTTCCTTATTGTATGTTTCTTTTGTTTTTGTATCACACTCCTTTTTCGTTACCTTTGTCGCCTCCTGGGTTGCATCTCTTTCCTCATTATCCTTTTTCGTTGCCATTGTCGTCATCTTTATATCTTGTGGTTGTTCTTTAGTCGCTAATCCTTTTTTGTCACCCCTTGTTCTTTTTGGTCCCAGACGTAGGGTTGTCCATTTATGTATATTTTCTTGTACCCTGTCTTAACTGTATTTCCTTTTTCCCTCTCACTTCTAGCAATCTTACGAATTTCAGCCTGTATTTTTCTTTCTGTTAGTGTTAGGTCGTTCTCCAGGTATATTTTGGTTCCCTTCAGTCTGTACGTGTTCTTCATTACTTCTTGTTTCTGCTCCCATGTCTCCATTTCAATCACTATCATCTTCTCTTTACCATTCTTGCCTATGTCCTTCTTTTCTTTGTATTTGATATCGATTTGCAGTTTTTCTTTTAGGTTTTCCATAAGCGGTTTAGTTTCATTATTTTCAAGATTTTTGATAATTATATTGTTCTTCCTCTTTTCTTTGTCTTGCTGCTCAATTCTCTCTTCCAGTTTATCAATTCTCTCATTTAGCTCCTTCTTTTCTTGTTCCCATTGTCTCTTACTTTCTTCCATTTCCGCCTTCATTCCTTGGATCTCTGAGTTTGTGTTTTTAACTTCTTTAAGAATTTCTTTGATCATTTCCTCCATTTTTAAGGTTTCATCTTTGGTTTTACGATCTTCGTTTATTTTCAGTACTGGGCTTCTTATTACTTTTTTGCTCTTCGTGAATGCCTCAGCTTCTTTATCCGGGCTACTGTCCGGCTCCCTATCTCGCTTATTGCTTCTCATTTATTGTTTCCGTTCGCGACAGCTATTGCGCCCGTCCAGCTTATTTGCTAGTTTGGTTGCCTATGGCTAGCTACGTCGCGTTGTTTATTTTCTTGAGTATATAACCTCACTTGATTGTCTTTAATATTTTACTGGTCTTTGCCACTGTTTTCTGCTTAAATTTTAGCCCTTAGGTTCACTTGATTGACTGACTACACTCGCCGTTGTTTTTCTTGCCGTGACGGAGTCCGTAAACGGTGCTGTTCGTCGCCGGTATGAAAAACACGTCTGTCTCGTCTCTCTAAAAAAAAAGTATAGTTATGAGTATTTTTTACTTCAACTAGCTGTACATTTAGTGTTATTTTTTGTAATAAAGAAAATCGCAAAAAAATCTATAGTTATGAGTATTTTTTACTTTTTCTCCGCTGGCAGACAAAGTTAACACTTTTTGTCCTAGGAGAAAAAGTGAATCTTTAAATTTGCGTATCCAAGGATACAAAGTGTCACGTTTGTGACGTTTCAAGAAAAAGTACATTTATAAGAATAGAGAACTGGAGTAACTGGATTAGAGTTTGCTGAAGAGTTGAAGATATAATAATCATGAATGATTTAACGATAAAGGAGGTGGACTACGAAGGTCGATAAAAGGTGATCCGTGTTAGTATTGTTTTATTTTTGTTCTGTTGAAATAAGATAAAGTTGCGTTTCAAGTCATGGCTTTTAAGTACACCTCCGGCAGACGTATCAAGGACTCTCCCCCATTCTCTGACCGCGGAGGCATCTCGGAAGGCGCCACCCCCGCGTCGCCCCCAGCGGACCCTCCACGCCGCCCCTCGTCATCCATCCTCCCAGCGCCTCTTCGGGAGAGCATTTTAAATC
Source organism: Othius punctulatus (assembly GCA_951805005.1). Taxonomy (NCBI): domain Eukaryota; kingdom Metazoa; phylum Arthropoda; class Insecta; order Coleoptera; family Staphylinidae; genus Othius; species Othius punctulatus. The sequence goes on along the minus strand of OX638139.1, from coordinate 3,487,906 downwards.
GTCGCTCGGCGGCTGAGGAAGGCCCGCGCGCGCGAGGGGGGCGGCGGGGGCGGCCGGGGGGTGGCGAACAATACGCTCACTTGTTCCTCCGCCATTTTGCGTTCCCAGGGGAGACGGGCGAGTGCAGTTTCGTGTCCGCATTACTCTTGATTTCCTGCCGTGACGGCCGCCTCGATCCTCGCTCTCCTGCCAGGACCGCCGCCGCCGCCTGCGTTCCTGCGGGGCCCTGCGAGCGGGGGGGCGGCGGAGGCGGCGCGGGGGGCCGTCGAGGATTGTTTTAAAAGTTACGGCAGGAGTTTGCGACCGTCTTGACCCGATCGATGACCGCAGGAAGTTCGAAGATTCGATCCTGCAGGAGCCCGGCGGAAGTGTAAAAAAATATATTTGAAAGATTTATTTCATCACGTCCAGTTACCGATTTTTCCACGTTCGTAATGTTTGCAAAAACAAGCAGACAAACTAAAATTTAGTTGCAGCAATGCACTAAAAATTCTGGGAGAATTATTGGCTAAACTCAAAACCTAAAAGGCTAAAAGGTATGAACCGTATGACTCTCCTGAATCGAATAAGACTATTCGAGCTACCTCGCTTTTCGTCATATTTCCAACTGAACTTGTTAAAATCTGTGACATTTTTAGCACCAGCTGAAAAATCAGTAAAATGTACAACTGAAACTGTCGAAATCTGTAAAAAAAATCAGGGAAAACAGACTTAAGAACTCAAGTTTCAATATTCAATGTCCAAATCGACAAATTTGCATCTTTTAAATCTGCCACATTTCCAGTTGCGATTATCGAAATTCATGTGTCCAAATTTGTTAAATTTTTAACTGACACTGTCAAAAATTAACATATGTATGTCATATTCGATATGGTTACTGTCAAAATCATCATATTTCCAACTGAACCTGTTAAAATCTGTGACATCTTTAGCACCAGCTGAAACATCAGTAAAATGTACAACTGAAACTGTTAAAATCTGTAAAAAAAATCAGGTAAAACAGACTTAAGAATTCAATTTTCAATGTCCAAATCCACAAATTTGCATCTTTTAAATCTGCCAAATTTCCAGTTGCGATTATCGAAATTCATGTGTCCAAATTTGTTAAATTTTTAACTGACACTGTCAAAAATGAACATATGTATGTCATATTCGATATGGTTACTGTCAAAATCATCATATTTCCAACTGAACTTGTTAAAATCTGTGACATCTTTAGCACCAGCTGAAACATCAGTAAAATGTACAACTGAAACTGGCAAGATCTGTAAAAAAAATCAGGGAAAACAGACTTAAGAATTCAATTTTCAATATTCAATGTCCACAAATTTGCAACTTTTAAATCTGCCAAATTTCCAGTTGCGATTATCGAAATTCAAGTATCCAAATTTGTTAAATTTTTAACTGACACTGTCAAAAATTATCATATGTATGTCATATTCGATATGGTTACTGTCAAAATCGTCATATTTCCAACTAAACTTGTTAAAATCTGTGACATCTTTAGCACCAGCTGAAAAATCAGTAAAATGTACAACTGAAACTGTCAAAATCTGTAAAAAAATCAGGGAAAACAGACTTAAGAATTCAATTTTCAATATTCAATGTCCAAAGCCACAAATTTGCATCTTTTAAATCTGCCAAATTTCCAGTTGCGATTATCGAAATTCATGTGTCCAAATTTGTTAAATTTTTAACTGACACTGTCAAAAATTAACATATGTATGTCATATACGATATGGTTACTGTCAAAATCGTCATATTTCCAACTGAACTTGTTAAAATCTATGACATCTTTAGCACCAGCTGAAAAATCAGTAAAATGTACAACTGAAACTGCAAAATCTGTAAAAAAAAACACAGAAAACAGACTTAAGAATTCAATTTTCAATATTCAACGTCCAAATCCACAAATTTGCATTTTTTAAATCTGCCAAATTTCCAGTTGCGATTATCGAAATTCATGTGTCCAAATGTGTTAAATTTTTAACTGACACTGTCAAAAATTATCATATGTATGTCATATTCGATATGGTTACTGTCAAAATCGTCATATTTCCAACTGAACTTGTTAAAATCTGTGACATCTTTAGCACCAGCTGAAAAATCAGTAAAATGTACAACCACAACTGTCAAAATCTGTATAAATTTTTAGGGAAAACAGGCTTAAGCCTTTCAATTTTTGATATTCAATGTCCAAATCCACAAATTTGCTTCTTTTAAATCTGCCAAATTTCCAGTTGCGATTATCGAAATTCATGTGTCCAAATTTGTTAAATTTTTAACTGACACTGTCAAAAATTATCATATGTATGTCATATTCGATATGGTTACTGTCAAAATCGTCATATTTCCAACTGAACTTGTTAAAATCTATGACATCTTTAGCATCTGCTGAAAAATCAGTAAAATGTACAACTGAAACTGTCAAGATCTGTAAAAAAATTCAGGGAAAACAGACTTAAGAATTCAATTTTCAATATTCAACGTCCAAATCCACAAATTTGCATCTTTTAAATCTGCCAAATTTCCAGTTGCGATTATCGAAATTCATGTGTCCAAATTTGTTAAATTTTTAACTGACACTGTCAAAAATTAACATATGTATGTCATATTCGATATGGTTACTGTCAAAATCATCATATTTCCAACTGAACTTGTTAAAATCTGTGACATCTCTAGCACCAGCTGAAAAATCAGTAAAATGTACAACCGAAACTGTCAAAATCTGTAAAAAAATTCAGGGAAAACAGACTTAAGAATTCAATTTTCAATATTCAATGTCCAAATCCACAAATTTGCATTTTTTAAATCTGCCAAATTTCCAGTTGCGATTATCGAAATTCATGTGTCCAAATTTGATAAATTTTTAACCGACACTATAAAAAATAAACATATGTGTGTCATATTCGTTATGGTCATTGTCAAAATCGTCATATTTCCAAGTGAACCTGTTAAAAAAGATCTATGAAATTTTCTACACCAGCTGCGAAAATCAGTAAAACTTTCAATTCCAATTGTCAAAATCTGTCAAGTTTTTAAACTCCACTACCAAAGTTTGTACATATAATGTTAAAGGAAAAACCTCAAATGTAGAAATTTTTACGTAATACTGTATAAGTTTGCCAGATTTTAAACTCTAACCAAATATTCTGCTCAAATCTGTCATTTTTTTTATGTCAAAGTCTGAAAGATCCAACAACATATAATTGTGAAAATTTTCATTTGCTATTTTCCAAGTTGTTCAAATGTTTTATTAGAAATATCACAATCCGTAAAATTTTCTATTAACTCGATCCCGCATAAATAGGAATCATCTCATGATTGCTGCGAAATCATGATCATTCAGTATGATAACGGGGAGTTGGAGCTTGTGAAAGTATGTTTAGAAATAAAACGTAGCACCTTTTTCACAAAAGTGAATTTTTTTTTTTTTTAGTGAAAATAAATGTTTTTTGTGAAAAAGGTGCTACGTTTTATTTCTATTCAGTATGATTAAAATTTGTGTTCTAAATAAATATACAATGAGAGCTGATCCGTAGCATTTGGGGGATGATTACACTAGTGTCCACCCACCCACCCTCCAATTTTACACGAAACATTAACAATAATTGATCTATACTTGTTTTTAAAAATCATTAACATACAGATGATAATTATTAAATGAAAGCGATGTTTTATATGACTCCCAGATTCAAATACTTGTACGCACAAACCCTCTAATCTTATATAAATAAATAAATAATAATCAATATTTGATTTAAATTTGTTTTTAGATATGATTAAGAAATAGATGATTAATACTGAATGCGGCATCAATCTAACATGAGAAATACATTCCAAAATGTTAATTAAGGTTTATTACGCTTTTATGCAATCACGTATCAAATATGGTATCATTGCAGAAACAAGCAGACAAACTAAAATTTAGTTGCAGCAAAGCACTAAAAACTCTGGGAGAATTATTGGGCCCTCTATGACTCCTCCAAATTTCGTCGGAATCGGATGAGGCATTCTCGAAATGGAATTTCTTCGAGATGGCAAAAAACGCGACATTTTCGAAAATTTCGAAAATTAAAACGTCTTCCAAAGTATATCAAGTGTGGTCTGGTATGAACCGTATGACTCCCCTGAATCGAATGAGACTATCGGCATCGAGATTGGACCGTTCGTTTAGAAGTTCAATTTTAATGGCCCTTTTTTGCTTTTTTTTAATTTCCCAACTTTGAGGGCGGATATCTCGAGAACCGCTGCGGCTAGGAGGCTGAATGTTTGCTCATTGGAATCGGGAGGGTCCAATTAGTCTAGGCATGTTCCTCTAAGATCATTTGGAGCAACTTGAAAAATCGCAATTTTTGGGGTTTTTCCTTGTAATAGGCCCAAATATACGCCCAGTATAATACGCATATACGCAATAAAGTGACTCATATTTTAAAAATCATGAATACAACAAAATTATTAAATTAATTCATTTACAAATAATCCCAGGGTGAAAAGTGAGAAATAGCCCTCGCGACTCGCGCCAGAGCGTCGCCAAATATCTCAAGAGCCGAAGCCTGCATATGCACGGTTCTGGAAGATTCCATGTCATGGTGTCACATAAACAATTTGGGTATCAGCTCCCCTTAGAAACGAGCAAGCGCCAGGCACGTAAAAATCACCTGGAATGGCAACTCTTTAAGTTAAGTGTAAAACTCTGCGCTAAAAACGCATTAATACCACACGCACACTCAAGATTAATAATCACCATGATAACTAAGGGATGGGGGCGAATATTTAGCAGTAGATATATGAGGGGAGTGGAGATTTGAAGCTGAAAAAAACCTATTTAAACACAAGCCACACACGAGCGAGATCAGTAAGAAAGTTGCGTCGGCCACGGGCAACGCACACGACAATCGCGGTTTTGAGTATATAAATTCACGTCGGTTTATAATTAAATTAACGATTGCATATAACGTTGTAAAAAACGCAAAGTAAAATAAAAATTTGAATAAATCGAAAAACGTACAATTCTAGGTACAGAGTAATTTAATGTTTTTATTATTAACGATAATATAAAGTTGTTAAACCAGTCTCATTATAAATTCACGGGAGTGCTTATTCCTTTCAATCAACCCTAAGTTACCTATAAATACCAAACACCGATTACCTATTCCTGTCAGTAAACAAAGGCGGCTCGAACGCTATTCGTGTTTACGAATCACTAGAGGAAGCAATATCAGGTGTAATTGACGCCCACTCGCGCACTTCGTTCACACACCTGTTATTGAGGAATCACCTCCTCCACTAGAATCAAATCGTCGTCAGCATCATAACATTTAAACATATAAACTCATCATACATTACGCCCGCGATCGCAAACTAACGTGGCTGTATTCACCATGACTAAAACAACTAATCAAGGCATTCAATGTTACCCTCCGACATACATCATCATATTCAAATCAAAATAATTCATAAAAATGATGGCTTCTTCATTTTAAATCATAAATGAGCACATAACGTGCATATTATTGGGCAGAGTGATTTATAATTGTATAAATAAATAAATTGGATTAAATCATAATAATTTAAAAACATAATGTATAAAAATACTGGTTTCTTTATTTCAAATCATAAAACAAGCACATAACGTACCTATTATTGGGCAGAGTAATTTAGAATCGAACAGATAAAATAGGCTGGATTAAATCTCAATAATTTGAAGACATAATGACAATTTATGGTTAAATATCGTAAACAAGAAATAAGTGGAATTATTAAAACCCCGTATAAACAGAGAAAATGATAAACGAGAGAATGAAGCTTGATATAAACACAAAAGAGGTTATTAATAACCTCCAATGTTCCTAATAATAATATATTATAACATTACATAAACATTTCCGATTGAGGTAGCAGAACTGTTATTTGACACAACTTGTAACATGTCTGACGGTGATGACTACTTGTGACATTGGTGCTTGCTGTAGTCGTGGGTAGAATTACTAATTTACCTCAATCAACGTAAACAATGGGGCTCCAATAATTACATTATTGTGTGGACACCGACACAACCATGAAATTCGGGAAGATCGCGAGATATCTTTAGTAATCATTCATGAATTATTGGGGATATTTCAACATCTTTAAATAGTTCTATTTTTGATCATATCACTTTCCCGTAGTTAAATGGAGTGAAAGATCATGGTAATAAAAGGTCTAAGAGAAGCACGTGCATGTATAACAAACTCTCGTAAATAAACTTCGTAGTAATAATCATTTTCAAATTATCAATTGAATAAATAAGAGAATTTACAAATTCATTAAAAGGTCAACGAAATCTAGAAAATAAATCAATTCATGTCATAATCGTCAACCTGTGTTTTATTTATCTGTATGTTACAATTATATAAATTAATTTACATCATCGTCAACTTGTGTTTTATTTCCCTGTGTCTTACAATTTCTGCGTGCCTATTATTAAATAAACAAAACAAATCCTTAAATTGGTGCTTTCTTGTATTAATCCATTATTAGTGTACGTTAATTAACACATTACCAATAGCAAAGTACCTTGAGAATAATCACGGTAGTTAAATTAAACGTTACGACGTGTAAGTACTAAATACGATCACAAATCACGAGCCAAAATAATCAAGAAATTATATAATAATTTCACGATAAAAACGAAGAATAATAAAATAAATATAATTAAATAATATCGGAGCGTTACATCCTTTTAGTCGATTTGATCGGAAAATCATCGATTTTACGTTTTGTCAACTGGGTGCTCTACCAAGCGGTAGTTTTTCAAATCCTTTTATGGGGAATTAAAACGTCTCAACTCAAAAAAATGTGAGAATTGGATAAAATAGTTATGTGCCAATACATATTGTATTTGTAAGAGGAAGGTGCTTACAATATACTGTATTACCTTTAAGATAGTTTGTTAGTTATTTTTCAGATTTAGTTTGTTAGAAACGTTGTGGCCGATAATTACAAACCAGGAACTAGTCCTGCCACTCTCTGGCAAACAAACGGCTAGCCTTGTGTGCCGGTGGCTTTCTTCAAAAAATGAGGGGCACTCCGCAGCAATTAGTGCTGCTTCTTGTTTGCCAGTCTGCTGTTTGCTCTTTTACGCCACGCTTATTTTAAAACCGTAAGCCGTGCGTGCGGCTCGTGATGCATTAATTAAAAATCGATGGCGCCCGGAGCGGATCCGGTGGTCGAAAAATGCTGTGCAACCGTCCGACGATGGCGCGCTAAACAGTTAGATAAGCTATTAATTAGTGGCTGATCGCGAACTAGTGCTAATGGGGGGCCCCGGAGCGAAGGTCGACACGCCGACTCACATCCAGATGCATTCATTAAAGGAACACGAGAAGTGATAACGTCGCCGAGGTGAAACTATGGATGGCAGTTTTTGGAATACTGATTTGAAGTTCGTTAATATTTTACGAAGCTGCCGCACGAGCGACCACGTCAAGGCGAGGCACTGAATACGGGAGTCAACCGAATACCACGACGCATCCGAGGCATGACCATATCAGCAAATGTTTTAGGCACGAGTTCAGTTATTAATAGGATTGAACTTGAGGTTCAACTCACAGATCCCCAACTTGGGCGCAACACAGCACCATGGCTCCTATGGGATTTCTGATTGGCTCCCTTCATTAGCGCTAAGGGAAGCTTGAAAAAATTGCGAAGAAACATTATAGTAAAAATCACACAAAATTTCTACTAAATATTTTTGTGGAAAGCTTGGGTGACTTTAAGATAATATATATAAATATTATCTTAAAGTCACCCAAGCTTTCCACAAAAATATTTAGTAGAAATTTTGTGTGATTTTTACTATAATGTTTCTTCGCAATTTTTTTTTGTCGTTTTGTCTGTAATTCACGTTGAGGTTGGTCGTTTAATTTGCGAAAGTCGTCGCTAATTCATTGCTCCATTTAGGACGCGTGGCGTAGCGCTGTTAATTGGACGCAGAGGCACTCACGCCCCCATCAGCAGCGAAAAAAGCGTCGCTGCGGCAAATTGAAAATGTCGTTCAGTTCTGCCTCGAACAGGCATACCACCCACTATGGAAATTGAATTAGAAAAGTGCACAACTGCCTGTCAGCGGGGGCGCCGCTCGAAGCGTGTGTCCAACCTCCGGCCGTTTTCCGCCTAGATTTTCCACGTGCGGAAAAACGACGCACAAGAATACGACGCGAATTTGCGAACGAAAATTGTAAAGACACCTAAAAAGCTCGTTTGTGTGATACATGAGCATTAAAGGGTCCTGATATTTCCAAAGATGAACATTATTTGGCAGATACCACACACAAAATATGACAAATTTGGTTATTTGCATCAGAAAATTTGATTGGTGTAAACAGTTTCATTTGAAAATTTCACATAACAAACATACAACAAACATAACAAAATTTAAATTGGAAAGTAATGTGCACATTTCTATAGTTTAAGTTGAAAATATTACAGATCCTCATAGCTGCTGCTAATAACTAAAAGTGAGACATATGACAATTTTGATGGTTGTAAATAAAAACGATAGAATGGTGTAAATGTAAATGATGTAAACGATGTAAATGACGTAAATGTACTGCATTAGGTTATTTGCATCAGGAAATTTGATTAGTGTAAACAGTTTCATTTGAAAATTTAACATAACAAACATACAACAAACATAACAAATTTTAAATTGGAAAGTAATGTGCACATTTCTATAGTTTAAGTTGAAAATATTGCAGATTCTCATAGCTGCTGCTAAAAACTAAAACTGAGACATGTGCAAATTTTGATGGTTGTTAATAAAAATGATAGAATGGTGTAAATGTAAATGGTGTAAACGATGTAAATGGCGTAAATGTAAATGAAAACTGGTCCGATTTTCACTTCTGAAGTTTCTCAGATTTTACAAGTTGCAGGTGAAAATTTGGTACATTTTCATGGTTTCAGTAAACATGGATAGTTAACTAATGACAGATCTGATAGTTTTCGGTCTTCCAGGTCTTGCTGAGGATGGTTATTTATATAACTGAAACTGGTCGCAAGTGAAAATAAATAATAATTAATGAAATAGAAGAGAAGAACCTTATCACCTAACAGTAATATTGGTATTTATGTAGCATCATAATTAAAAAAATCCAACAGACTTCCAGATTGTACAAATTTTCCATCTTTATTATGCAAAAATGAAAAACAAAATGCAACAAATTTTTAATTTCTACAAGTTTTCCGTGTTTATTATTAAAAAATGTTAAAAAATTGCAACAAACTAACAAAAAAATACAACAGACTTCCAGATTGTACAAATTTCCCATCTTTATTATGCTAAAATGAAAAACAAAATGCAACAAATTTGCATTTTCTACAAATTTTCCGTCTTTATTATGCTAAAATGTTAAAAAGTTGCAACAAACTAACAACAAAATACAACAGACTTCCAGATTGTACAAATGTTCCATCTTTATTATGTAAAAATGAAAAACAAAATGCAACAAATTTTCAATTTCTGCAAATTTTCTGTCTTTATTATGCCAAAATGTTAAAAAATTGCAACAAAGTAACAGTTGCTACAGGGTTTTCAATCCTTATTATGTCAAAATGTAACAAAAATCCATTAAACTAACGGATTCTATCAGTTTTTATTCTTGAAAATGTCATAATGAAAAAACAAATCAACATACCAAGGTTTTTCATTATTATCAACTTTCCTTCTTTATTATATAAAAATGTTAACGAAATGCAACAAACTCACCGTTTCTACCAATTTTCTATCTTTATTTTGTCAAAATGGATAAACAGCAATGATTTTCCATCATTATTACTAACTTTCCTTCATTATTATATTAACATGTTTAAAAATGCAACCAACTAACTGTTTCTACCAATTTTCTATCTTTATTATATAAAAATGGATAAGAAAATGCAACAAATTTATCAATTTCTACCAATTTTCCATCTTTATTATGTCAAAATGTTAGAAAAACTTACAGTTTCTACAATTTTTTTTTTAATCTATACTTTATCAAAACGTAAAATAATGCAACAAGCTTACAGGTTCTACCTATCAGTTTTTTTAACTTAATTATGCCAAATTGCAAAAAAATAACACACCATTATTGCCAACTTTCCTTCATTATTATATTAACATGTTTAAAAATGCAACAAACTAACTGTTTCTACCAATTTTCTATCTTTATTATGTAAAAATGGATATGAAAATGCAACAAATGTATCAATTTCTATCAATTTTCTATCTTTACTATGTCAAAATGTTAAAAAAACTGACAGTTTCTACTAGTTTTTTTTAATTTATACTTTATCAAAACGTAAAATAATGGAACAAACTTACAGGTTCTACTCAACAGTTTTTTTAATTTAATTATGCCTAATTGCAAAAAAATATCACACCAAAGATATTGACAAATTTTCAATATTTTCAATATCAAAATATTAAAAATTGCAATAAACTTACAGTCAGTACAAATTTTCCATTTTTAATATCTAAAAATGAAAAACAAAATGCTACAGATAATCAATTTATACCAATTTTCCATCTTTATTATGTGAAAATGTTAAAGAAATTACTACAAACTAACTGTTGCTACAAGTTTTTAAATCTTCATTATGTAAAAACGTAACGAAAATCCATCAAAGTAACAGATTCTATAAGTTTTTAATCTTTAAAATGCCAAAATTTAAAAAAAATGCAACAAACCAAAATTTTTAGTTTAAATGCTACTAATAATCAATATCTACCAATTTTCCATCTTTATTATGTCAAAATGATAAAGAAATTACTATAAACTAACTGTTGCTACAAGTTTTTCCATCTTTATTATGTTAAAACGTAACAAAAATGCACCAAACTAACAGATTCTATCAGTTTTTAATCTTTAAAAAGCCAAAATGAAAGCGAAAATGCAACAAACCAAAAATGTTAGTTAAAATGCTACAAATAATCAATTTCTACCAATTTTCCATCTTTATTATGTCAAAATGTTAAAGAAATTAAGAAACTAACTGTTGCTACAATTTTTTCAATCTTCATTATGTTAAAACATAACAAAAATGCACAAAACTAACAGATTCTATCAGTTTTTTATCTTTAAAATGACAAAATGAAAAAAAAATGCAACACACTCAAAATTTTAGTTAAAATGCTACAAAATATCAAATTCTACCAAATTTCCATCTTTATTATGTCAAAATGTTAAAGAAATTACTACAAACTAACCGTTGCTACAAGTTTTTCAATCTTAAATATGTTTAAACGTAACGAAAATCCATCAAACTAACAGATTCAATCAGTTTTTATTCTTGAAAATGCCAAAATGAAAAAAAAATGCAACAAAGCAACATTCTTAGTTAAAATGCTACAAATAATCAATTTATACTGATTTTCTATCTTTACTATGTCAAAATGTTAAAGAAATTATTGCAAACTAACTGTTACTATAAGTTTTTCAATCTATATTATGTTTAAACGTAATAAAAATGCACCAAACTAACAGATTCTATCAGTTTATAATCTTTAAAATGCCAAAATTAAAAAAAAAATGCAACAAACGAAAAATTTTCGTTCATTATTACCAACTTTTCTTCATTATTATAGTAATATGTTTAAAAATGCAACAAACTAACTGTTTCTACCAATTTTCTATCTTTATTATGTAAAAATGGATATGAAAATGCAACAAATGTATCAATTTCTATCAATTTTCTATCTTTACTATGTCAAAATGTTAAAAAAACTGACAGTTTCTACTAGTTTTTTTAATATAATTTATCAAAACGTAAAATAATGGAACAAACTTACAGGTTCTACTCAACAGTTTTTTTAATTTAATTATGCCTAATTGCAAAAAAATATCACACCAAAGATATTGACAAATTTTCAATATTTTCAATATCAAAATATTAAAAATTGCAATAAACTTACAGTCAGTACAAATTTTCCATTTTTAATATCTAAAAATGAAAAACAAAATGCTACAGATAATCAATTTCTACCAATTTTCCATCTTTATTATGTGAAAATGTTAAAGAAATTACTACAAACTAACTGTTGCTACAAGTTTTTAAATCTTCATTATGTAAAAACGTAACAAAAATACATCAAACTAACAGATTCTATAAGTTTTTAATCTTTAAAATGCCAAAATTTAAAAAAATGCAACAAACCAAATTATTTAGTTTAAAAGCTACAAATAATCAAATTCTATTAAATTTCCATCTTTATTATGTCAAAATATTAAAGAAATTACTACAAACTAACTGATGCAACAAGTTTTTCAATCTTATTTATGTTAAAACGTAACAAAAATGCACCAAACTAACAGATTCTATCAGTTTTTATTCTTTAAATTGCCATAATGAAAAAAATGGTACAAAACAAAAATTTTCCTTCATTATTATCAACTTTCCTTCATTATTATATTAACATGTTTAAAAATGCAACAAACTAACTATTTCTACCAATTTTCTATCTTAACTATGTAAAAATGTATAAGAAAATGTAACAAATTTATCAATTTCTACCAATTTTCCATCTTTATTATGTCAAAATGTTAAAAAAACCTACAGTTTCTACAAGTTTTTTTATTAATTTATACTTTATCATAACGTAAAATAATGCAACAAACTTACAGGTTCTACCTACCAGTTTTTTTAACTTAATTATGCCAAATTGCAAAAAAATAACACACCATTATTGCCAACTTTCCTTCATTATTATATTAACATGTTTAAAAATGCAACAAACTAACTATTTCTACCTATTTTCTATATATATTATGTAAAAATGGATAAGAAAATAGATAAAACTTATCAATTTCTACCAATTTTCCATCCTTATTATGTCAAAATGTTAAAAAAACTTACATTTTCTACTAGTTTTTTTTTTCATCTGTACATTATCAAAACGTAAAATAATGTAACAAACCTACAGGTTCTACCTACCAGTTTTTTTAACTTAATTATGCCAAATTGCAAAAAAATTAAACACCAAAGATATTGAACAATTTTCAATATATTTAATATCAAAATGTTAAAAAATGCAATAAACTTACAGTCAGTACAAATTTTCCATTTTTATTTTGTAAAAATAAAAAAACAAAATGCTACAAATAATCAATTTATACCAATTTTCCATCTATATTATGTCAAAATGTTAAAGAAATTACTGAAAACTAACTGTTGCTACAAGTTTTTCAATCTTCATTATGTTAAAACGTAAAAAAAGGCACCAAACAAATGGATTCTGTCAGTGTTTAATCTTTAAGTAGCCAAAATGACAAAAAAAATGCAACGAACCACAAATCTTAGTTACAATGCTACAAATAATCAATTTTCACCAATTTTTCATCTTTATTATGTCAAAATGTTCAAGAAATTACTAAAAACTGACTGTTGCTACAAGTTATTCAATCTTCATTAAGTTAAAACGTAACAAAAGTGCACCAAACTAACAGAATCTATCAGTTTTTAATCTTAAAAATACCAAAATGAAAACGAAAATGAAACAAACAAAAAAAAATAGAATTGCTACAAATGATCAAATTCTACCAAATTTCCATCATTATTATGTCAAAATGTTAAAGAAATTACTACAAACTAACTGTTGCTATAAGTTTTTCAATCTAATTATGTTAAAACGTAACGAAAATCCATCAAACTAACAGATTCTATTAGTATTTATTCATGAAAATGTCATAATGCAAAAGAAAATCAACAAACCAAAGTTTTTTATTATTACAAACTTTCCTTTTTCATTGTATAAAATTTTTAAAGAAATGCAATAGAACAACCGTTTCTACCAATTTTCTATCTTTATTTTATAAAAGAGGACAAACATGCATCACACCAATGATTTTCTATCATTATTACCAACTTTCCTTCATTATTATATTAACATGTTTAAAAATGCAACAAACTAACTCTTTCTACCAATTTTCTCTCTTAATTATGTAAAAATGGATGAGAAAATGCTACAAATTTATCAATTTCTACCAATTTTCCATCTTTATTATGTCAAAATATTAAAAAAACTTACAGTTTCTACAAGTTTTTTTTTAATCTATATTTTATCAAAACGTAAAATAATGCAACAAACTTACATGTTCTACCTACCAGTTTTTTATCTAAATTATGACAAATTGCAAAAAAATTACATACCATTATTACCAACTGTCCTTCATTATTCTAACATGTTTAAAAATGCAACAAACTAACTGTTTCTACCAATTTTCTATCTTAATTATGTAAAAATGGATAAGAAAATGCATCAAATTTATCAATTTGTACCAATTTTCTATCTTTATCATGTCAAAATGTTAAAAAAAACTTACAGTTTCTACAAGTTTTTTTTTTTAATCTATACTTTATCAAAACGTAAAATAATGCAACAAACTTACAGGCTCTACCTACCAGTTTTTTAATTATGCCATATTGCAAAAAGATAACACACCAAAGATATTGACCAATTTTCAATATTTTCAATATCAAAATGTTAAAAAAAGCAATAAACTAACAGCCAGTACAAATTTTCCATTTTTATTATGTAAAAATAAAGAACAAAATGCTACAAATAATCAATTTCTACCAATTTTCCATCTTTATTATGTCAAAATGTTGAAGAAACTAGAAAAGTCATCAATGTTACGCAATTTTAATATGAATATAACTTTCTGTATTACGTATATTACAGTCTTTTTATCTTGAAAATATCTATGATTATGGTAATCGCTGGTGATAATATATTTATATTTGTGATATTATATATTATTATTTAATATCGTGAAGAAGTAAGTAGCCCAGACAATCATCATCAGTCATAACCAATCCAATAAGAATTTGAACATCTGATAATGATGTTGAATGAATGAAATTTATTATTTAGGTTTCTCCTCAAAAAGTCATCAATTTTACGCAATTTCAATAAGAATATAATTTTCTGTATTAAGTATACTACGAGGGCGGTTTGACGGAAGAGTGACTTTTCAAAGGTTGGTAACACTTTTGCTATAATAATTATGTTGCTAGCTCCTGAGGTCTTTCGGAGGTCTACTGTCAAAATTTGGCACCAATCTGACAGCTAGATTATGTTTTATACTTATTTGAAGAAAACTGTTTTCGTTGTTGTGTAAATATGGAGAAAAAATAATTTCGAGTGTTGATTAAACATTATTTCCTGCGTGAAAAAACAATTAAAGAAACCGAGGAAAAGTTACGTAAATATTATCCAGAATCTGCTCCGTCCCATGGAATGATTTGTAAGTGGTTTCTGCTTTTAAAAGTGGCCATATATGCAGATCGTCCAAAACCATCATTTACTGTAACTACTCCAGAAATGGTTAATAAACTCTATGGCCTTGTAATTGGCAATCGTTGAATAAAAGTTCGTGAGATAGCTAATGAAGTAAACATCTCAACCGAACGGGTATACAATATTTTGCATGAACATTTCAATAAGAAAAAGCTATCCGCGAGATGGTTGTCGCGTTTGCTTAATGGTGATCAAATGCGCGCTCGCATTAAGAATTCAGAAGAATGTTTGGCGTGTTCAACGTAATTCAAAGAATTTTCTTCGTCGATATGTCACAGTAGATGAAACTTGGATACATCATTACACTCCAGAAACAAGAATACAATCTAAATAATGGATTTCTCCATGCGAACATGCTCCCAAAAAGGCAAAAACACTTTTTTCGGCCAATAAGGTCATGGCCACAGTTTTTTTGGGATTCTAAAGGTGTAATCTTTATTAATTGTTTACAAAAAGGAAAAACGATAACTGGCCAGTATTATGCTGATTATGCTGATACGTTTTGATACCGAACTTGAAAAACTACGACCGCATTTGATGAAGAAATAAGTGTTGTTCCATCACGATAATGCACCCTCTCATTCGTCTGGATTTGCTACAACTAAATTGGCTGAATTGCATTACGAATTACTGCTTTATCCGCCATATTCGCAGATCTGGCTCCCAGTGATATCTACTTATTTCCAAATTTAAAAAAATTGCTGGGTGGAAAAAGATTTCAGGCAAATGAAGAGGTGATAACCGAGACAAATGCATATTCTGAAGACATTCCAAAAGAATACTTTTTGGAAGGTTTAAAAAAACTGTAAACTCGCTGGGCTAAGTGTGTACAGTTGAAAGGGTGTTATGTTGAAAAATAAAATATATTTTGAACAGAAAAATAACGTTTTCATTAAAAAGTCACTCTTCCGTCAGACAGCCCTCGTATTTTTAACTTGAAAATATATATAATTATGGTAATCGCTGGTGATAATATATTTATATTTGTGATATTATATTTTATTATTTTATATCATGAAGAAGTAAGTAGCCTAGACAATCATTATTAGTCGCAACCAATAAAATAAGAATTAGCACATCTGAAATTTCCGATATCACTAATAGGTCCGTGCTGCCCTTGCCGGCCCACGTTAATCGCCCTTATGTGTTCCTGGTTCCGCATGTGTGTTTATGTGTGGGATTAGGGCCGATAGCTGTGCGTTTAATGGTTACCGGATAAGCGCCGCCGCCCCCCTTCCGCCCTTCCTCCCCCTGCCGCCCCCGCACGGCGACATTATCAGAAGGTATCCGTTCCATTTGTGTGTGCGCGTCCCGGGGCGAAAATCGGAGACAAAAGGGAATAAGGGCATAAGTCATAGCGGCAAATACCAGTAGGCAATATGAGAAGCCATTACGTCGGCTCTATATGGGGCGGTTTCACGCTTTATATCTCTTTTATTCCCACTTTTATTTTACGATTATGCCGTGATTCCGGCGGCGCCGTAATAATAAAAAATATCACGACGACGACTTTTAAATTTAATTTTTATGAATAATAACGGCGCGCTCGTTTGTCGCCGCGTTCGCCCCCCACCACTATTGAGGGGGTGGGAAATCAGTTAATTAGCGATTTTCGCGATTTCCAGTGGAAGGGCAAAGGCGGCGCCCAGACTTGGATTTTAATATAAAAACACATATAGAGTGTAAGATTTATGCAGTAGGTAATTTAAAAGTTTATTCGGGGTGGAAATCCATTAGAGAGGTGACGTGAAAAGCAGGGCGGAGCGTTTCTATATTAATTAAGGGCTACCTGTCACTAACCGTCCCGTCTCATGATGGATGACTGCAGAGGCGACTCGTCCCAGGGCAAGTCTCAAGGATGCGCGGCGTCCGTCCGCACGTCTGAATCTCATCTTTATCAATTATAACTTTTCTCCGCACTTATTAAAACTCCTCCTCGAGATCCGTCCCGTCCATCGATCATTATTAATGGATTCCTCCGACAAATTATTAATAAATTACAGTTAAATAATCGCCCCCCAAACATTCAGGCGCCTTTTCGCGCCCGCCAAGGGCGGCAAACTTCCACTCCCACGCCACTGGCCCGATCAATCCGGGCGAGTTTTATCTATTTTCGCTCCTCATTTCCAACCCCCATGAGCCGATCATGGGCGTCGCATGCATGGGTGTGTGTGTGTGTTTGTTCGCTAATGCACCTCCGACTTTTCGAAAAATCATTTCCTTCCTGCGAGGAGGATCCACCACCACCACCACCCCATAGACCCTAACCACCCCGCTAGTGATAATCTCAAGCTGACGCAATAAAATTAATCACATGCAAACAGGAAGCGCAGGGTCAGTGCATGTAAGCCTTACTGTCGTGAATATTAATGAAATGCAATAATGTATAGTTGTTTGTTCAACAGTAATAACAAATAGCTCAAGAAATATATGCCTTTAGTCAGTGGTTGGAAGAAAATACAATACAACATACACTGTATTCGGCTCCAACACTGATATTAGTTAAAGTTTCTAGACGAGGCGAAGACCGAGGCCAACGAATCTCGAGGACTCTATCCGCAAAGAATAAAAAATCGTCTATATTCGAAGAAGAAACAATTCCAAAGTAGGGGATATTTTACTGAAATTTGGAAATTAGATAAAATTGTTAGCCGAGGTGAAGACCGAGGCCAACGAATGTCGAGGACTCTATCTTCTACGTATAAATATTGGTCGAAGAATTTTTGACCGATTAAATTTGTAACTGAGAAAGTAGCGGTTATTTTACTGAAAACTTCTTTCACTATCTTTCACGAAGTCTCCAACATTTTGTCTCTCACTAAGATATTATTGGAAATTTCATGAAATCTTCAAAGTTTTGTTTCTCACCTAGTAAATCTCCCAGATTTTAATGACAATTTCATTAAATATTCGAAATCTCATGAAATCTTCATAATTTTGTCTCTCACCTACTAAATCTCGCAGATTTTAATGAAAATTTCATTAAATATTCAAAATTTCATGAAATATCAAGGACTCTATCTGCGAAGAACAAAAATTCGTCTATATCCGAAGAAGAAAAATTTCTAACTCTTAAAGTAGCGGATATTTTACTGAAATTAGATAAAGTTGTCAGCCGAGGTGAAGACTGAGGCCAACGAATCTCGAGGACTCTATCTTCTACGTATAAATATTCTTCTATGTTCGAAGATTTGTTGACTGATTTAAATTTGTAACTGAGAAAGTAGCGGTCATTTTACTGAAAACTTCTTTGAGTATCTTTCACGAAATCTTCAACATTTTGTCTCTCACTAGATATTAATGGAAATTTCATGAAATCTCCAAAATTTTGTTTCTTACCTACTAAATCTCCCAGATTTTAATGACATTTTCATTAAATATTCGAAATTTCATGAAATCTTTATAATTTGGCCTCTCACCTACTAAATCTCGCAGATATTAATGGAAATTTCATGAAATCTTCAAAAACTTTCCTCTCAACTACTGAATCTTCAAGATAGTGATGAAAAATTCATGAAATCTTCAAATTTTTATCTCTCACTAATATTTTATTGAAGTTTGGAAATTAGATAAAATTGTTAGCTGAGGTGAAGACCGAGGCCAACGAATCTCGAGAACTCTATCTTCTACGTATAAATAATGTTCGAAGAATTTTCGACTGACAAATTTGTAACTGAAAAAGTAGCGGTTATTTTACTGAATATTATTTCAGTATCTTTCACGAAATCTTCAACATTTTGTCTCTCACTAAGATGGAAATTTCATGATATCTTCAAAATTTTGTTTCTCACCTACTAAATCTCGCAGATTTTAGTGACAATTTCATTAAATATTCGAAATTTCATGAAATCTTCATAATTTGGTCTCTCACCTACTAAATCTCGCAGATATTAATAGAAATTTCATGAAATCTTCAAATACTTTCCTCTCAACTACTGAATCTTCAAGATAGTGATGAAGAATTCATGAAATCTTCAAAATTTAATCTCTCACTGAGATATTAATGAAAATTTCATGAAATCTCCAAAGTTTTGTTTCTCACCTACTAAATCTCCCAGATTTTATAGACAATTTCATTAAATATTCGAAATCTCATGAAATCTTCATAATTTTGTCTCTCACCTACTATCTCGCTGATATTAATGAAAATTTCATGAAATCTGCAGTACTTTCCTCTCAACTGCTAACTCTTTAAGATAGCGATGAAAAATTCATGAAATTATCAAAATTTAATCTCTCGCTAAGATATTAATGGAAATTTCATAAAATCTTCAAAATTTTGTCTTCTTTGAAAACTGGAAATTTTCATTACTGTGAGTTACATGGCGAGTGATTAACTATGGAGGAGTGAAACCGTCAGTGCAATAATTAAATATCTTGGAAATAGTAAATTTTCAGCTGGGTTCGTCGCTTGACGCAGCAGACCCAGCATAGGGTCTCCAGCGCCATGTTATAGAAATGCACTTTATTTCCTTTAGGTTATGATTTTTTCAAAACCGTTTCCGGAATTTAAATGCCTGATAGTTGCTTATTACGCCCCCCAAAAATTGTTAAATTATCTTATGAAACTATGTAGTTATTCGTAAGTAAACTCAAAGTATTGTATTTTGAGGTATTACTTTACTTACGATATTATAATTAGGTAATTAAAATAACTTTTACCTTTACTTGACAGTTTATGATGATGAGCGTATAAATACATGACGTATATATTTAGTTATAATTAAAATGAACTGTAAAAAAAATATAAAAGTTAATTTAATTAATTACATTTCTAAATAACTTACCTAATAACCTTACTACTACTACCAATCAACATCCATATATTACTAGAGAGAATTGTGCTACAAATTCTTGAGATTGTGTCATTGGACAGGAACCAACTACTAAGGTATTCATTTTTTCAACAAGTTACCCTTCGAATTTAAAAGTCTACCTTTAAAAATATTTAAAAGGAGAACACAAGAAATTTTAATTGATCGTGAGTTCTATTCAATAGAGGATATTTTACGAGTTTAATTAAAATGTTTTATTTTGTGATTGCATTATTATTGTATTATTGTATTCATGTATTATTGATTTTCAATGTTTTAATATTATGACCTGTGTAAACAATTTTGTATCAACACCAATAAATTACTATTACTATTACTATTTACCTAATTACTTAACTTTATAGCAATCACAATTTTCTTATCTTGTAAACGATTTTCACGTCTTTGTTAAATGAGTATTTATGTTACCCAATCTTTATTTTAAAATTTTAAACCACAAATAATTACAAATTTTAAACCTAGTGCTATATTTCTTCATAAATCATTCCTACATAATATAAATAATAATAATAATAATAAATAAGATAGAACATAAGTAAAAATTGTAAATTTGATGCATTTTGTTTTTCATGTTTATATAATATAACTGAAATAATTGTTGAAACTTTTAGTTTGTCCCATATTTTGACATAATAATGAAGGAAAATTGGTATAAATTATTGGTTTGTTGCAACTTATGTACATTTTGACATTGTAGAAAAGTTAATATACTTGAATATGTAGAATTTACTATACCATAATTATCATACGAAATTTCATTTGGTAGATTTTTTTACAAGATTGAAACACTTGTAGCAACTGTTAGTTTGTTGCAATATTTTTAACATTTTAACATTAAAGAGAGGGAAAATTGGTATAAATTGATGATTTGTTGCATTTAGTTTTTCATTTTTACATAATAAAAATGGGAAATTTATACAAATTGTTAGTTTGTTGTATTTGTTTTACATTTTTATATAGTAATGAAGAAAAGTTGGTAATAATGAAGGAAATATTGGTTTGTTGCATTTTTTTTTCATTTTGGCATTTTAAAGATCAAAAACTGATAGAATCTGTTAGTTCGGTGCATTTTTGTTACCTTTTAACATAATTAAAATTGAAAAACTTGTAGCAACATTTACTTTGACGTAATTTCTTTAATATTTTGACCTAATAAAGATGGAATATTTGTAGAATTTGATTATTTGTAGCATTTTAACTAATATTTTTGGTCTGTTGCATTTTATTTTTATTTTGGCATTTTAAAGATTCAAAACTAATAGAATCTGTTAGTTTGATGCATTTTTGTTACGTTTTAACATAATAAAGATTGAAAAACTTGTAGAAATAGTTACTTTGTATGAGGAGAAACATAAAAAATATCTTTCATTCAATAAAATTAGTGCAATTAAGTGATTAGAATCTAAGGGATACTAATGAGTAGGCCATTAGCATTAAACCTTCATTTAGTAATTTTCGTTGGCATAATATTACTCATTGATCCATCTCTGATTAGATTGTAAGAATTATAGTAAAATACGATTAAGTGTTTTGCATAATAAAAAAAAATAATATTCTTCATTTTTTAACATTACAAAGTACAGTATCAATTTTGGAAAAATCAAACGTAAAAGTGTCAATAAAACATTAAAAATCATGCATACTTTTAACTTTTGAAAAATTAAGAAGAAACAACTTGTCAATCAAATAACAGGAATGTCTTCGTATATTGTTAACACTGTCAAGTAAGTAACATACATTTTTAATAAATTCCAACGTAAGAGTTTAATATATTTGAAAGATTACTTGAAAATTAAAAAAAAAACAGGAATGGTACATTTTTTACATGCACCTTTTGTCAAAATCCACAAGAATGACTTGGTATTTTTAACATTACTAAGTGCAGTATCAATTTCGGAAAAATTCAAACGTAAAGGTGTCAATAAAACATTAAACATCATGTAGACTTTTAACTGTTGAAAAATTAAGAAGAAAACAACTTGTCAATTAAATTACAGGAATGTCTTCGTATTTTGTTAACACTACGAAGTTAGTAACATGAATTTTTGATAAATTCCAAAGTAAGAGTTCCATAATATGTGACAAATTACTTGAAAATTAAAAAAAAAACAAGAATGGTATACTTTTAACATGCATTTTTTGATTAGATCAAAAATAATGTCATGGTATTTTTTAACATTACTAAGCACTCTATCAATTTTTGAAAATTTCCGAAGAAAAGTTGTCGATAAATCATAAAAAAAAAACATGTACACAACTTTGGAATATTCAGAACAAAACATCTCAACAATTGAAAAAAACAAGAATGTCCTCCTATTTTTTCAACATTGTGAAGTTTGTGACTTACTTGTGAATTTTTGTTTTTTTAGAGAACTGATTGATTGCAAAATTTTAAAGTAAAGTATTATTACCATTACTTTAGAATTTTTCAATTAAAAATAACTTGAATGGCATTTTTTGTTGTAAGTTATGGCAAAATCCAAAGCAATAGCTTGGTATTTTTTAACATTCCTAAGTGCACTATAAATTTTGGAAAATTTCTACAGTAAAGGTGTCGATGAATCATAAAAAAATCATGTAGATAATTTTTTAAAAATAATAAGTGACATGAATTTGTTAATAACTTCCAAGAAAGAATTGACACCATTTTGAAAAAATCTCCAGAAAACAAATTTATAAATAAAGCATTTGAAATATCTCAAAAATTTTTCCAACATTTCCAAATTTCTTGATAATGAGTGCGAACACACTTTATATCTATATTATTTTAACATTTTACCTATTAATTTATAAAAACTACGTCATAAATGTGTCGAAAATTTTTCAGTAGTTCATTCCATAAAGAAAATTCGTTAAGAATAGTCAAAGAAAGCCAAGAGGAATTAAAAAAATCAAGTTTTCAGAATTCAATTTTTCACCTTACAGTAAATCACCTAACATCAAAAGCACTCTTATTGTACTGTACTCAGTACTCATTGAACAAAGTCGTTGTATACTTTGGGTACCTTTTGGGTGATGAAAATTTACAAAAAAGTAACGTGTCTTCACAATTTTGTCTAAAAGTACAATCAGCAACGTTTTTCCTTTGATGGAAATTACAACTTTAATGACTGTTTTCATAATCATCCAATATTTGATTATAAGTGCGAACATATATGCCGAAGAGCTTCTCGATGTAAAAAATTACTACCGGAAAACGTTGTGAAACTTGAGAAAAAAAAAGCAATCGATTTCCTGCTATTTCGTATATTGCTGATTAAATCGTAGAGTTGATACCATTTTGAAAAATTCTCCAGAAAATATATTTATTTAAAAAACACTTGAAATATCTCAAGAAATTTTGCAACATTTCCAGATATCTTGATAATTATTGCGAACACACTTTATCTATTTTATTTTAATATTTTACCAGTTCAATTATAAAAAATTAAGTCGTAAATATGTCGAAACTTTTTCAGTAGTTTGTATTATCAAGAAAATTGGTTAAGAAAAATCAAAGGAAAGCCAAAAGGAATGAATAATCAAGTTTTCAGATTTCAATATTTCACCTTACCTTTTTACCAAAAGCTCTCTCATTGTACTGTACTCAGTACTTATTGTACAAAGTCATTGTACATTTGGGTGATGAAAATTTACAAAAAAGTAACGTGTCTTCACAATTTTGTCTAAAAGTACAATCAGCAACGTTTTTACTTTGATGGAAATTACAACTTTAATGACTGTTTTCATAATCTTCCAATATTTGATTATAAGTGCTAACATTTATGCCCAAGAGCTTCTCGATGTAAAAAATTACTACCGGAAAAACGTTGTGTAATTTGAGAAAAAAAAGACCCAATCGATTTTCTGCTATTTCGTATTTTGTCGATTAAATCGTACAGTTGACACCATTTTGAAAAATTCTGCAGAAAATAAATTTATAAAAAAAGCACTTGAAATATCTCAAGAAATTTTGCAACATTTCCAGATGTCTTGATAATTATTGCCAACACACTTTATCTATTTTATTTTAACATTTTACCTGTTAAATTATAAAAAAATACGTCGTTAGTATGTCGAAACTTTTTCAGTAGTTTATATTATGAAGAAAATTGGTTAAGAAAAATCAAAGGAAAGCCTAAAGGTATTAATAAACTAGTTTTCAGATATCAATATTTCACCTTACAAGTAAATCAACAGCTCTCTCATTGTACAGTACTCAGTACTCATTGTACAAAGTCATTGTACTTTTGGATGATGAAAATTTACAAACAAGTAACGTGTCTTCACAATTTTGTCTAAAAATACAGACAGAAACGTTTTTCCTATGATGAAAATTTCAACTTTAATGACTGTTTTCGTAATCATCCAATATTTGATTATAAGTTTTTGCATTATTAACATTTTTGCCCAAGAGCCTTTATATGTAAAAAAATTACTACCGGAAATACGTTGTGTAACTTGAGAAAAAAAACCCAATCGATTTCCTGCTATTTCGTATTTTGCTGACTAAATCGTAGAGTTAATACCATTTTGAAAAATTCTCCAGAAAATATATTTATTTAAAAAACACTTGAAATATCTCAAGAAATTTTGCAACATTTCCAGATATCTTGATAATTATTGCGAACACAATAATCTATATTACTTTAACATTTGACCTATTAATTTATGAAAACTACGTCATAAATGGGTCGAATATTATTTAGTAGTTTATATCATAAAGAAAATTGGTTAAGAAAAATCAAAGGAAAGCCAAAAGAAATTAATAAACATGTTTTCAGATTTCAATATTTCACCTTACCTTTTTACCAAAAGCTCTCTCATTGTACTGTACTCAGTACTCATTGTACAAATTCATTGTACTTTTGGGTAATGAAAATTTACAAAAAAAGTAACGTGTCTTCACAATATTATCTAAAAATACAGTCAGCAACTTTGATGGAAATTACAACTTTAATGACTGTTTGCTTAATCATCCAATATTTGATTACGTTTCATTGTCATAAGTTAGTGTACTTTTGGGTGATGAAAATTTACAAAAAAGTAACGTGTCTTCACAATTTAATCTAAAAATACAGCCAGCAACTTTGATGGAAATTACAACTTTAATGACTGTTTGCATAATCATCCAATATTTGATTAGCTTTCATTGTCACAAGTCATTGTACTTTTGGGTGATGAAAATTTACAAAAAAGTAATGTGTCTTCACAATTTTGTCTAAAAATACAGTCAGCAACTTTGATGAAAATTACAACTTTAATGACTGTTTGCATAATCATCCAATATTTGATTAAGTTTCATTGTCATAAGTTAGTGTACTTTTGGGTGATGAAAATTTACAAAAAAGTAACGTGCTTCACAAATTTTGTCTAAAACTACAGTCAGCAACTTTGATGGAAATTACAACTTTAATAACTGATTGCATAATCATCCAATATTTGATTAGCTTTCATTGTCATAAGTTATATTACTTTTGGGTGATGAAAATTTACAAAAAAGTAACGTGTCTTCACAATTTTGTCTAAAAATACAGTCAGCAACTTTGATGGAAATTAAGTGTGAAGATTTTGGCCCAAGAGCTACTCGATGTAAAAAAAATACTACCGGAAATACGTTGTGTAACTTAAGAAGAAAAAAAGACCCAATCGATTTCCTGCAATTTCGTATTTTGCCAATTAAATTGTAGACAAAATTTGAAAAGCAGCTCTGAATACTATTTGCAATTACTTAAAGGTGAATTGAGCCGTTGAAAACCAGAGTGGTGTACGTAATTTTTTTTTATTCAGGTAGGTCCAGAAATGTACAAACAATGTTGTCCCTTTAATTTTTCTGGACTTTTCTTAATTATAAGAAAAACAAACTGGTTTTCATTGACTCAATTATTATAGGTAAGTCATGGCAATTTTCGGGCGACTCTTTCCATCAGTATCTATATTCTTCATATAGTTGGAATCATATCCAATCGGTTTGAAACCGATTGGAGAACAAACTTGCAAAGAGTTTATCCTTCTCGTGAGAGCTTAACAATGCTCTCACATTATACGAATGTACGATGAAAATTTCGACACGTGTAGAAAATCTGGAAAATGCAAATCTGTAGGTGGGCAGACATGAACGCTCCATGCTGAAATCAAATTTCTGATGGTAAGCCAGATAGACATCAGTAAATCTGCACCCTAATTTCGGCGCGGAATTACCCCGTGGAAAAATCGGTATTTATCGCCGGCGGCCAATTTTCCCGTGGAAATTGCGGATTTACGGTCAAGGTCGGCACCGCAGGGCGACCCCACGTAACCCCCCCTGATTTCCGTGCGCCCTCCTGCATGCCCGCACAATAGGTGTATGGGGGTGTGTGTGCGAGGCGTCGCGGCGCCGAAAGGGGGCGCCGCGGGGGCCTCCCTGGGGGCGCGGGCGTCGCTCTATAATGCATGGTGTTATTATACATATTCACGGGGGCGCGACGGCTAATGCGGTAAGAGATAATGGACCGGCGCATTCGCGCGCCCGGAAAAAACACCGCTTCCCTTTTTATTTTTAATGCTTATTCATCCTGTCCGTGCATTATTATGACGGAGCCAAAGTTGATGTTCGTGTTGCATATTTATGCGGTGCGGCGCGCTCGTTTTTTTGACACGGGGGGGACCGCCCAGGACGGGGATGCTGACGCTGATGCTGACGCCCGCACGTCAGCCCGACGCCTCCGCAACTTCTCACAAAAAAATAATAACTAATAAATAATATATCACATCTATAAAAAACACCATTAAAATATTATTTTCTTCAATAACACATTGAAGATATACAGATACGAGTACAAAGTTTAAAGAATACAAATTCGATTCAAATTTCTTTAATCACTTTCTGAATAAATATTGATTTTACATAACATATGCCAAATGATCATTTAAATTTCAGCTCCTAGTTAGCCATGAAAACTTGAGCAGCCAATGAAAATGACGAGACCGGTAATCTCGCATTTGTATGAAATACAGTGAAATTGTATGAAATAAATAAAATTAAGTGAGGAAAAGATACTAAAATGTATTATTGTCTATATTGATCTATAAATATCTGTATTGATTAATAATAAGTGTATTGGTTATTAATAAGTGAAAAATTAACAAGTGATGTAAATAAAGTGATTCTTTTCCAAAATTGTGAAAAAAAAAATTGTGATAAAATTACCGTATCATATATATATATATATATATAGTATATATATATATATATATATATATAATATATATATATATACTATATATATATATATATATGTGTTCATGTGTATGTTTTCACGGACGAAATGTGTTTGAACATGTTCCGGGTCTTTGAACTTCCGTGTATTGTTTTGTGTGTCCTGAAAAGGACCTTTTTCACGACGTTTCGGCAAAATCGCATTTGCCATCTTCTGGTGGATTCTTCTCGAGTGTTAGGAGAGAACTGAAGAGAGTTTATTGCTGTGTCCTTTTATACCTCCTTTCTGGCGCGGCTTCTGGTCATCGGACCGGTTGTGTGTTGTTGGTTTACGTGATCAACGGGGGGCTTGGGTAGTCGGTGCGGATGAGATGGAGGCTGGAAACATACCCTTGCAGGTAAAACACCGAAACCCGTGGACCCGAGTCATTAAGCTTCCAAGAAGACCGACGCAACGGATTAACAACTCCTTGAATAGCTCATTAAGTCGGATTACGAAGCCTCCATCTCATCCGCACCGACTACCCAAGCCCCCGTTGATCACGTAAACCAACAACACACAACCGGCCCGACTGACCAGAAGCTCGCGCCAGAAAGGAGGTATAAAAGGACACAGCAATAAACTCTCTTCAGTTCTCTCCTAACACTCGAGAAGAATCCACCAGAAGATGGCAAATGCGATTTTGCCGAAACGTCGTGAAAAAGGTCCTTTTCAGGACACACAAAACAATTACACGGAAGTTCAAAGACCCGGAACATGTTCAAACATATAATATATATATATATATATAGTGATGGTTTTGTAGTATTTATTTAGATTAATTAGAATAGATTTATTGTTATTATTATATAAGTTTTAGATAGAATTATAATCTTCAGGCACAAGCCAACAAAATTATTGTAAATATTGTAAATGTGAATATGACCAAGTATGCACAAATATACAAAGCAATCCGCGGATGAAGGTTGTTGATTGGTTTACCACGGGAGACAGGTGACTTCGTGCATAGACGCTTGTGGGAATTAAATAATGGAAAGTCGAAAATAATCAACAACGAGTTTGACGAGGGGAGAGACGCGTTGTGGAGTCGCGGGTGGAGATGTTGCGATTCTAATACGAATACATTACAAAAATATTAACGGGGTTTCAACGATTGGACATATTGCTGGGAGGAAGACAGTCAACCAGGAGAGGAATTCAACGAGATAGGAGCCGTGACGGAGATATTCAAAGTCAGGACTTCAAGCCGCTCAACTTCCGCACACAAAAGTATCTGGTTACTTTTGTGGGAATCAACAACGGATCAGACGGGAAAGCAGGGACAAGAGGAGTCGACGTAATCAAGGAACCACAAGAAGATAACTGCAAGTGGAAAGTTTGCGATAAAGTGCAAGAGTCATATTATCACATAAGTTGGGCTTGTGTATATAGGATTTAATTTGTTAATTGTTGGCCATATTTTATTATGGTATTTAATAATTTTGTTTTCTATTTGTTTTTGATTTGTTTGTTTAGTTCAGTTTGATATTTAGACGTTTTAATATTTGGTTATTTTCAATTCAGTTAAAGTATTTGAACAAAACTCTATTTAGTTTATGATTGAACTTACTATTGAACCTGAGATAAGAGGTAAATAATTAAAAACGTAACATGTTGTAGTCCCGAAAGTAGGGCAATGCAAAAACATTACAATTGGCACCCGAACGTGGGGCTACAAAAACATTACAATAGTATTATATATATATATATATATAATATATATATATATATTATATATATATATATACTATATATATATATATATATTGATACAAATTACAGAATACAATATAATGGAGGTATTTCTTTAGAGTCTCTAAAGTTTCTTAAAATGCGTTTAATTTTATAAGCACTTCCTTTCAAATTGCCATGATTTACAGTTACTTTGTTTCGCCAGCCTTTCAATTATTTATTTAGAGTTGTTCCTGGTGACTGTGAGCAGTCATTATTTTTTCTTCCACTTCGTGTTGGAATTGACTTACATTCGTTTGTTTCGTCACCTTTCAATTATTTATTTATAGTTGTTCTGTTGACTGTGAGCAGTCATGAATTTTCTTCCTCTTTCTTCTTGGAATTGCTGGAGGCCGATGCAGGGAGGTAAATTGGCTCGGGGGGTTGCACGCACGCAAGTGTGCCAATCGATACAATAAACCCTTTGTAATGAATAGCCCGGGCCATCGCATGAAATTAAATGCCGAAGATTACCGCCGAGGCCATGCCGGGCGCACCTCCGATTCGTTCGGTTTTTTGATTAGTTTCGGCTGATCTGATTATGCACCCCGCAAGGGACGTCATCCAGGAAAACTAATAAACGGCTCAGACAGCTGCTGAGGATTACCGCGCGTGTATTTATTGCAAGTGCACGCATGCAGGAAGCCCAAATTTTGGTCTGCTAAACGGGGGGTGGTAAGCGATTATGCGCGGCGACGGCTCGAGCGTGTGCAAGAAGTAAGCCGAGGGAGAGTTGGTGTTAACACAGAGCAACAGATTACAGATGTTATGAATTGATTTAGCCAGTTTAATATGTAAATATGTATTTTAAACTTTTTTAGTTATCACGTTTTAGAATACCTACAAAAACCATAGTTTCAACCATTCACGTTACTCATAATCAAACTATAATGACCAGTTTGTAATAAAAAATGTCTACATATTACTCGTCCTCGCGTAAGACTCGATTTCAGATTATATTTCCCTAAAATATACAGATGAGATATTTGCATTTTCCAACAGTCCTTAATAATGGTGTAATATTTGAATAGTATCAAACTATCAAAAATGAATTTAAAAAATCACTTCCGAAACTTCCCCAGTAATATAGTAATACTGTATTACAAAATAGTCAGTTTACAATTGAGGTTCAATTTACATTAAAGTTTTACACAAGTCAAATATGAAAACAATAATCTGATAAAAAGGCGAAAATTGGTGCACACATAGACGAACAGATAATCAGTCTTGGCATGTCCAATTTACAATTGTGTATGACAGAAGTCTTTATTAAAATATTTATCACCTATTTAAAAATACACTATATAAAATAAAGCTGTGTACAGCTCTACAGAAAACACTTAAAGAAAGCCAGACTTGTAAAACTATTTAAATTGTTTTGGGGTTGTGAAATGTACAGTCATGCTCACATGAATCTAGTACAAGAAATTAGGTTATAATAGCAATTTTATTTAGCAATGTCAATATGTTTGTACTAGATTTTTGTGAGCATGACTGTATGGTGCAATGGTGCTTCTAAAGTTTTAGATTAAAATTCCGGAAAAACTAAAGTAAGTTTTCTTGCATTTTTAGAATTTCATGGTGCAAAAAATGCAGACCGATCCAAAAAGAGGATGTTTGAAAATGTAGAAACTGCAGAAAACTAAAAATTGAAAACTATGAGAAAGAAAGAATAGATATAGGTACCTATTTAGATGGAAAAATATAATAGTGGAATCAAAAGTCCACCGGTTTTCGGAAAAGTTGCACGATTTCCCGACTTACATCGCAAATTAAAATAAAAACTGCAAATTTTCCAATTTGAGAATCGCTATTTAAAAAAAAATTGTAGGGCAAACATCATTTGACTATAATATAAACATTGTTCTGTAATGGAAGAAAAATATATAATCCAATTATAAGAGTATAATCTTCTCCTTCTTCTTCCTCTTATCACAACGAAATTGGGTAAATTGAATTGTTTTAATAATAATTGCAATATGCTTAAAAAAATATGTTTATATATATATATATAGAAATTATATCGAAATATTTTCAGTTGAAGTCAATTGAAAACATTTGTTTTAGGCAAAGCTGCAATTTTTCCCAATTTACGTCGCAATGAAAACTAAAAGAAAGAAACAATACATATACCTATTTAGGTGAAAAAATATAATAGTGGAATCCAAAGTCCACCAAGATTTGTTTTTGGAAAACTTGCATGATTTCTCGACTTACTTGGCAAATTAAAATATAAACTTCAAATTTTCCAATTTAAGAATCGCTATTTTTAAAAAATTCGGTCGAGCAAACATCATTTGACTGTAATATAAACATTGTTCTGTAAGGAAGACAAATATATAATCCAATTATACGAGTATAACCTTCTTCTTCATCTTCTTTCTATTTTGGCATCACAACGAAATTAGCTAAATTTAATTATTTTAATAATAATTGCACTATACTTAAAATTAAAAAAAGTTATAAATTATATTGAAATATCTTTTTATTGTTTTCTTCTTATATTTAGTTTGTCTTATTAGTATTATTATAGTATTAGAATTTTGGAGTACTTACTTTGTTGTAGTCTATATATAAAGATGTTTTCTTGATTTTATTATTTTTATTATGTCTTCTTGATAATAGTAACCGAAACTAGCTAGAAAGATCAAGAAGACCTAATAAAAATAATGAAAACAAGAAAACATCTTTATATATAGACTACAACAAACTAAGTACTTCAAAATTCTACTAATAAGAATAACATCTTCATATATAAACTACCATTAAGTACTCCAATTAAGAAGAAAACAATAAATAAATATAATAATAACTGGTATCCAAAAATGGATTAAACTATAACAAAATATTTTCATTTGAAGTCAATTGAAAACATTTGTTTTAAGCTGCAATTTTTCTTAATTTACATCGCAAATTAAAATAAAAACTGCAAATTTTTCAAATTCAGAATCGCTATTTCTTAAAAATTTGGTCGTGCAACAACATTTTACTGTAATTTGAAACATTGTTCTGTACTGAAAATAGCAAATTTTGGAATAATATCACAACAACTGATATATTAATGTAAGTACAATATGTTTGGCAAAAACAAAACTTTATTTTCCAAGTACTTAATTAGAATTTTTTAACGAGATCTTGAAATGTCATGAAAAATCCAAAAAAAGGTTATCAGAATGTTACCAATTACTATATGCTGGACAAGAAAGACCAATACATTATACTATGTATTAGTCAGTACAAGGCACACAAAATTGATTATTTAAAATTTCATGAATACGATTTTATAAATTTCTAAAAAGTTACATATCATTTTGTTTAAATTAATACCTGTACTTTCCTTGCTAATATCTTAATAAAAAAAAATATATAAATATATATTATGTATAATTATTCTTGTTTTGTTTCATAAATTTTATCAGTTTCCTGACACGTGTTTCGGCTTATTCAGCCATTTTCAAAGGATTAAAATATATAAAACAAAACAAGAGTAATAATACATAATATACATTCATCTTCTTTTTCTGTTTATGAATTTTTAAAGAACTTTCAATATCATTAAAATAATTTGAGGTAGAATTTTATTTTTCATGAAAAGTTAATGAACATTTCCACGAAACAAATTTTGAAGGAAGTTTCAATTTCATTAAAGCAATTTGATGAAGAATTTTGTTTTTGGTCAATTTTGTATGAGATTCTTTAAGGATTTTCAAAAGCACTAACGAATTTGATACAGAATTTAATATTTTTGTAAAATAATGCACAAATTAATTATTGTTTCTTCACGAAGAGGACGAGTTCATTGAATAATCATCCATAAATTATGGTATCGTAACTTTCATTTGCAAGTTTTAAACGCCCCCAATCGTCATTTAAAAAAAATAAAATAAATATTAAGATAAAATTATATTCTGCCATTATTGTGTTCTGGAATTTAGTACAAATTAATAAATAAATAAAAGTTATGTACAGAACGAACGGTCATTTGGAAGTAATCGTATCTTACAGGTTAAATAATTTAATCATGATTCTAACAATTGCACTAGGTATTTTTTTTCAGGTATGTATCTCATATTAGTGTAAATTTTATCTTCAGTGATAAATCCTCCTTATAGTTTTGCCTAAAGATTGTTGAATGATTAACTGAAATCGGTTGCAAATATTAATAAATTATGTTATTAAGGAAGTACGACATTTCACTGAAGATATAATTTTCAGTAGTACCTAATTCCACTTCAGTCATTTGATGTTTTACATCACGTTCTGATAATTTCGTGAATCACTTGAATACCAACCTGCAATAGTAATTCTACGTGGACATCACTTTATGATTTACATCACGATCTGATGATTTTGTGAATGACCTGAGCACAAATCTGCTTTAGTAATTCTACATGAACATTATTCTTTATATCACGTTCTGATACGAAACTGATTCTGATACACGAGCTTTATATGACGTTATGATGATTTGGTGAATCACCTAAGCACCAACAACATCATTTGATGCTTTACATCATGTTTTGATACCTGAATACCAACCTGCATTAGTAATTCTACTTGAACATCACTTGATGATTTACATTACGTTCTGATGATTTCGTGAATCACCTGAACACCAACCTGCATTAGTGATTGTACATGAACATTATTCTTTATATCACGTTATGATACGATACTGATTCTGATTCACGAGATATACATCACGTTATGATGATTTGATGAATCACCTAAGCACCAACAACATCATTTGATGCTTTACATCATGTTCTGATGATTTGGTGTATCACCTAAGCACTAACAACAATATTTGATGCTTTACATCACGTTCTGATGATTTCGTGAATCACCTGAACACTAACCTGCTTTAGTAATTCTACATGAACATAATTCTTTATATGACGTTCTAATACGATACTGATTCTGATACACGAGCGTTACATCACGTTATGATAATTTGGTGAATCACCTATGCACCAAAAACATCATTTCATACTTTACATCACGTTTTGATGATTTCATGAATCACCTAAGCACCAACATCAATTCCACTTGAACATAATCTGATACTTTATATCACGTTCTGATGATTTCGAGAATCACTTGAGCACCAACCTGCAATAGTAAGTCTACTTGAACATCATTTGATGCCTTACATTACGTTCTGATGATTTTGTGAATCACCTGAGCACCAACCTGCATTAGTAATTCCACTTGAACATCATCTGATACTTTATATCACGTTCTGATGATTTCGAGAATCACTTGAGCACCAACCTGCATTAGTAAGTCTACATGAACATCATTTGATGCCTTACATTACGTTCTGATGATATTGTGAATCACCTGAGCACCAACCTACATTAGTAATTCCACTTGAACATCATCTGATACTTTATATCACGTTCTGATGATTTCGAGAATCACTTGAGCACCAACCTGCATTAGTAAGTCTACATGAACATCATTTGATGCCTTACATTACGTTCTGATGATTTGGTGTATCACCTAAGCACCAACAACATTATTTGATGCTTTACATCACGTTCTGATGATTTCGTGAATCACCTGAACACCAACCTGCATTAGTAATTCTACATGAACATTATTCTTTATATCACGTTCTGATACGATACTGATTCTGATACACCAGCTTTACATCACGTTATGATGATTTATTAGTTTAGTGGGAAAAACTACTCCTGGAGGTTCATTAGCCATTCATTTGGTCTTCTTCCCATGAATCTCCTTTCCTTAATTTTCCCTGCATGACCTTTCATCAATTACGTCAATTATAACTTCACTAAATATGATGACTTATTCGTAAATGATCATAGCTTTAATTTTAGAAAAGTATAAAAGTTTAATTTTAGAAAAATACCCTTCAACCCTCCAATTGTACTCGAATAATGATTAACACTTGAACTACAATTGCCTTTCAAGAATGATTATTACAGTGCAGATGATTATGATTACTAACAAATTAATCACGAAAGTTTCAGTCATTGAAGTAATTTGGACGTCCAATGTTATATTTTGCATGTTATTTAATTTGGGGGGTGGTTGGGTGGGCACACTATAATCATCCTCTATTTTGATCCAGCAGCAACTAGAATCATTATTCTATTTATACGAAATCATTAATATAATGGATGATTAAATATTGTGTTGTAGAAAATGTACAGTTATAACTGATATTAATTGTCTAGGGGACAATTAATAGGGAACAAATCCTGATAGCACGATTTAGGGGATGATTGTGCTTGTCTTGAATTTTTTAGATTTATTCCTGTGCATATACATAAGTGTCAGATCGCACTTATTCATTCCTGAAAGCCCTTCAGGTAACTGCATCAAAACGTGATTCTGAATCAATCACTGCAATAGCGAAAGTTTTCGGGGTGCGATTTGGCTATCATTTGCTCCCCATTTCCTTCCTCGCTGCATTCGTGGATTGATGCTTGCAATCGATAGGTAAACGTCTGGAGGAATTTAATTTAACTTCTGGGGGGCCTCGGCGATCGCCAATATCCTGCACCGTGGGGCCCGGGGGCGGCAACGGGGGATGATGATCCCCGTAATGGTCCGATCAGGGGCTACGTCTCCCATGAGCCTCACTTCATTATTGACCCATTTGCAGCAACGCCGGGGCGCGTTGATCGACAGCCCCGAAACTGTTACGTTCTATTTTACATACTCTTTATTTTATGACCGGGACGTCCTGGGGGGCAGAAGCGGCCCCCTTTTTCACCCCCGGCTCGGGGGTGGAAGGGCGGCCCATAGGATCGCGCGCAACTATATAAATAGGGGCGAATTTGCTAGTTTATTGTGTCCAAAGGAAAATAATGGGGGTGGTAAATCTGCGTACCCTGAAGATGTTAAATTATCCATCAGAAAGATGTTATACCAAGTGATCATTTAAATTTCAGCTGTAGTAAGAGCCGACTAGTTCTTTTTATGTTGCATGGATGGCGCTACTATAATTTGACGGAAACCCACATTTATTCTCTATCTTCATAATAATAGTGCTTAAATATGTCAAGTAGATCGTGTGTTGTAAATTCAAGCTATTTTTGCCAGTTCAACGTTTACCAAATGATCCATTGCCAGTCGTTCCTGGTACTACAAGCAGTGATTCGTAATCATCAGTTTCAACAATCTTTTTTTTTCTAATTTAGTCATTGGAGATGATCTTATTACAACAATAAGACACGTCCACAATGTAAAGTCCAAACAATCCTTCGCTAAGTTCCTCTCAATTTTTTCAATTCTCTGTCCATATTGAATTTAGAATGGGCCCGGGGAGAACTGCCGCCCCTCGCGCACAGCCGCCGCCCCCCTTTGTGGGTGGCTTCGATTGAGGGCCAGGGGGCGGCAGAGGGTGGCAGGGGGCGGCAGGGGGTGGTAGGGGGTGGTAGGGGGTTCCCATTGTTGTTGCCTGGTGACGGCACTGGCGCGCGTTGTCCCTGTCGGGGATCAAAGGGAGCCTGCGGAATGCAGCTAATATCAGACCGGTGCACTCCACGCTAATGGGGAAATATTTTACCTGCTTATTGCCTCCACTCTCCTGCGCCTTCGCGTTTATTTATTTATTTTTTCCGCCCCGCGCGCCGCCGCTTTTGGATATTCCGGCATCCCGGCCGCCCCCCATACACCCCCATGCGCCCCATATACACCCCCATCCGTCCACCATACACCCCCATCCGCCCCCACGTTTCGGCGAAGGAGCGAGCGAGGCACGTGGAGTGTCCCGGGGATCCGCGGGGGCGGGGGTTGAATTGATTCGATGCACTTGTGGAATTAATTGCATTCGTTTCGCGTTATTCCACAAGCATGACTTCGCTGTGGATACTGGTTAGGTACAAGAGTTAAAAACTACTTTTAATTTCCTTCATCTATAGAGCATTCCAAAGTGATGTCAACTTTAACGCTCGATACTAATAAATGACACTGTTTAAATTGCAAATCAAATATATTTTGCAAAGTTATCCTGTTTCCAAGGATTGAAGAAAATAATTGTATCGTTTAGGTCAGAAACGCGTCAACAAACATTTTTATGATTTTTCTTTTTTTACGTAATACGATATATCAGTAATCAAAATGCATGGTTTTCTGAATCATCTCTTTAACTGACATTCCTTTTTATGGGATATTTAATTATAATGTCAAAATATGAAAAGATATAGCCTTTTTATTTGTTTTCCGAAAATTTGACGGGTTTCTGTTCTACATGATTCAATGTAATTAGATTTTTTCAAATATAATTTTTTTATGTCAATTCGTTTAAACTAGTTGCAATAAAGTTGACACCACTTTCTCGAACGCTCTGTAGTAATTTTATAAAATTGGACACTATTGCTAATTCAGAATAGCTATATTGAGTAGGTGGTATGGCTAGTATTCATTTGATCGAAGTTGGTAAATTTATTGTAGAAATTCTATGTCATATAGAAGTTCATCTTAAATAATATATGTGTTAACAGAAAAATTCTAGATATAGAAATTAGTCCTACTCCCATAATATTTTTATTTATTTTTTTCACAGTATTTTATCCAAGCCATCACTTCAGCTACTTCTAAAGATTTTGAAAATTTTACAAAAAATATTGAAATTTTGATGAATTGACAAGAACTGGAAGATAAATATTAAAAAAGCGCAATAGCGATAATAAATTTATTTTATAATCTTGGATTAGCAAGGTAAATACTTGATGATATTATTACTAGTACTACTGATACTACTAGATGATATACTGATAATATACTTGATGATACTACTTGATGTTATACTGATACTACTTGGCGATATTTCTATACAAGGTGTCACACAACTTTGCGGAATAAATTTAGGAGCATGCTAAGAAAGGCAAAATTAAGTGAAAATGTAAATAATTTGTTTTTCTAATGAGAAAAAAATATATTTAGATTCTCATTTAACTTTGCCCTTCTTAACATGCTTCTAAATTTATACCACGAAGTTGTGGGACATTAGAATTTCTGATGAGAAAAACAAATTCTTTACATTTTCATTAAACTTTGCCTTTCTTAGCATGCTTCTAAATATATACCACGAAGTTGTGGGACACTAGAATTTCTGATGAGAAAACAAATTATTTGCATTTTCATTTAACTTTTCCTTTCTTAGCATGCTCTAAATTTATGCCACACAGTTGTGGGATACCTTGTATATTAATGTAGATATAGAAATCTTCCATCATATTTTCATTTATTTGTTCACAGAGTTTTATCCGTGCCATCACTTTAGCTATTTCTGAAGATTTTGAAAATTTTGAACAAATTTTGTAATTTTGAAGAATTCAAGAAAATTGTAAGACAAATATCTGGACGCAAGTATTAAGTAAAATCGCAATAGCAACAATAAAATTATTGGAAATTCTTGGATTAACAAGGTAGATACTTGATGATATTACTGCTGGCACTACTAATACTTCTTGATGATATACTTGATGATACTTCTTGATGATACTACTTGATGATATACTTGATGATGTACTTGATGCTATATTGATACTACTTGGTGATATTAATATAGAGTGTGTCCCCGGATTGAGTTTACAAAAGGGATTTATTTTTATTTTTACTTTTTAGTAAAAATGTTATATGAATTAAAATTTCTGCTTGGTATGAAACTACTATTTCAGTTATTAAAACATTGATTAATTTATACAGGGTGTTGGCTAAATTAAAAAAATAAGCCTAATTTTGACACTTTATGTCAAATAATTATGGAAAATAACATCATTTAAACAATATCCCACCATTTTCTTCACACAGTTCAAGCCTGGTATGGAACTCTTGAAGACTATTTTAGATTTCTTCAATGATTATTGATGCAAATGCCTCTCGCAGACGACTTTTTAAATATTCAGTATCATTTTCTGCATTTGGGGGATTGTTTGAATGATTTTATTTTTCTTTAATGATGTTAAATGTAATTTTAAATTCCTTTGGCAAATAGTAAATAAATAACTGTCAAAATAAGTTTTAGTTTTACACCCTGTATAAATAAATCAAAGTAAAAATCTCTTGTAAACTCAAACCGGGGACATACTGAATATTAAATGATATTTAATGTAATTGGAAAGGCATTATTTTAGATTTTTTAGATTACCTCAATCAACTGGATTCATTTATAAAAAAACATTTAGAAAAAAATGCTAGTTGGGATAAAACAAATTACGGATCACACAAAACTTGTGGCGGATTTATTAATTTAATAGCTAAAAAAACTATGGATGCTCTATTTACGAAAGTAAAATTAAATGTTAATTCTTAACTCAATTAACAGATGATTGATAACAATCATGTCACAATTTAATTACACTTCAATTACAGTAAAACATAGATAAATGCAACAGCAACATTCATACTTAATTGTTTTTTTTTCTTTTCATTATAATAGAGAATTTCATTAGAGAATGAAAACCACTTAACGTACGATCTGTCAAATGTAATACTTAATACTAATAGAAAAAAATGAATCAAAAAGAGTTGCTCTTATAAAGAGTTGCTTATAGGGAATGTTCCATTTAAGGAGTTGCATTTATCGAATTTGTACGTTTTGTTGAACGAAATTAATTCAATAGGACAGTTACCAGGGAAGATTTTAAATGCTGTTGAAGATATACAAAATTGACAGATATTTCAAGACATTTTCAAGACATTTACAATTCTTCAATTACCAAGGCGACCATTTTGAACAATTCTTATAACATTTTTTTATTGTTTTCTTCTTAATTAGGGTACTTACTTTACTTTACTTTAATCCTCTTTACTCCGATCGGAGCATAAGGCTTCTTCTTCTCATTCTATTCTCTTCTTCTCATTCTACAAGCTTCTTCCATCCTTCTATATCTTTAGCTTTTCCTTTAACTTCCGACCGACTTTCAAGGCTTGTGTAAGTTTCCGTAGCACGCTCCCTTTTACGTTGCAGGGTTGCTAGCCCTGCGAACAACCCTCCTCCTTTCACAGCCGGGCTTGGGACCGGGCACAGCGAAGTTAATTGGAGTACTTACTGGTAGTTTATATATAAAGATTTTTTTTTGTTTTTATTATTTTTATTGTGTCTTTTTGACTGATTTCTAATTTCTTGACTAATTTATTCTTCGAAATTAAGCAAATTTTGGCTATATTTTTCAGCCATCTTCAGAGGTTAATTCTACAATATATAACAAACAATATTATAACGTTTATAACGTTTATTGCATGTTATATTGATATGATTTTGTTTATGTGCGCCATTTTCATTCCAAGGCTTATGTTATTCTTAATAAACCAATTATCCTTTTACCTAATTTTTGAACTCAGTTAACTTAGAAACGATGAAAATTTTTAAAAAGTTTTTCTCTCATTTCTACTTAGAATGTGATCCTGCATACGGCCTTTAATATTTGCACACCTGTTATAAAACACTCTGTATATCAAGAAATTGGTTATATATTTCAGCCATATTCAGAGGTTAATTCTGTAAACTCTAACGAAAATTCTTATAAAGTTTGATATTGATTATTAGGTTGATATGATTTTGTTTGTGTTCGCCGTTTTCAATTCAAAGCCTGTGTTAGTCTTAATATAGAAAAATTTTAAAGAAAAATATTCCATAATTTTTCCTTTTACCTAATTTTTGAACTCAGTTAACTCAGAAATGAGAGAAAATTTGTAAAAAAAATATTCTCTCATTTCTACTTAGAATGTGATGCTGAATACGTCATTTAATATTTGCACACCTGTTATAAAATACTCTGTATATCAAGCACCTATATATTACAATTACAGAGCAATTTTGAAGTTGCGTTACTCAAGTGTTGTTATGCGATTTTCATTTGTTTTCAAGATGCAAAATTTCAAGATATTATCTAATGATATGAATTGAATATTAGACGAAAATCTACGAATCCGATATTCCGTGAAAAGTTCAGAACATGTAGACCCGAATTATTTGAAAATTCAAGAAAATTTCTTTCGTGTAAATTTCATTTTTTTTCTTATTGATGATGATGATGATTGTCACATCAACTAGCAGATGTTAATACACTGTCTGTACACGTGGCGACGTGATGAAAGAATGATTATTACTAATATTAACTCAAAGATCTAAGAAAGATTTTGATTCTTAATTCCAATTCTGAATTTACCTTACACATTAACCCGCACAAAAATCTAGATAAATTAAAACATCAAATTGAAACCATCAAATATTTGAAATATCAAAAGTGCAATGAGAACTATAAATATTTCGGCAAAATTTTAAGTTATTTATTCAGAAATTTCAATTATTCTATCATAATTTCAATGATAACTAATAACATTCTAAAATGAAACGGAAAACGTTTGGAGGCAATATGCAAATTTTATTCGTTGCCAAATTTTTAATTATTTCTGTCAAATTTTCGATTACTTCTGTGAAATTTACAACAATTATTGTAAAAGTTTTATTGATGGATGCCATATTTGATTAATTATTTCCGTCGTAGTTTTGTTTTCTATTTCTGTCAAAATTTCAATTAGTCTGATAAAGCTTTAAAAATCATTGTAAAATGTCCAATTCCTATTCCAATTCCAAAGGAACTCCAAAGATGTTTGGCCATTTTTGTTATTTGTACATCAAGACTTGATTTTAAGGGTAACTATAACTATTTCGGCCAAATTTTAAATTATTTATTCACAAATTTCAATAATTCTATCATAATTTCAATGATAACTCATAACATTCTAAAATGAAACGGAAAAAGTTTGAAGGCACTATAAAAATTTTATTCATTGGCAAATTTTGAATTATTTCTGCCAAATTTTCGATTACTTCTGTGAAATTTACAACGATTATTGTAAAAGTTTTAATGATGAATTCCATGGTTGATTAATTATTTCCGTCGTAGTTTTGTTTGTTTGTCAAAATTTCAATTAGTCTGACAAAGCTTTAGAAATTATTGTAAAATTTCCAATTCCTATTCTAAATCCAAAGGAACTCTTTTTTTAAAGGAATTTTTGTTATTTATATATCCAGACTAGATTATAATGGTGCCTGTACGTACGAAGTTTTTGACTAAAAAATATGTAGATAATAATTGCTAGTTTGATAGTCACTCAAAAACTATCGATTGCAAACGATGGTGTAAACTGTCAATACTATTGATAGTGCTATCGATATTTCTCGACCCCTATAGTTTAACGTACGTAAGCATAAATTAAATGAACACCTAAATTGATTGATTTAGAACTTTTTTATTTTATTCTTTTGAGGATTTTTTCATAGTAGATTAGTTCCAACTTCTAAAATTAAATCCTTCTAATAAAACCCATATAAAAAAGGTAATCCAATTCAAATTCCAAATAAAGTAACGGTTAAAGCCATATTTTTATAACTTATTTACTTACTTTATTACTTGTGATCTATGAACATATAAATACAATATATAAATCACAAAATATGTGATCAAATGAACACCTAAATTAATTGATTTAGAAGTTTTTTTATTTTATTTTATTTTTTTGAGGATTTTTTCATAGTAGATTAGTTCCAACTTCTTAAATTAAATCCTTCGAATAAAACCCATATAAGAAAGGTAATCCAATTCAAATTCCAAATAAAGTAACAGTTAAAGCCATATTTTTATAACTTATTTACTTACTATATTACTTGTGATCTATGAACATATAAATACAATACATAAATCACATCCGGTAAGTTTTTTTTTTAATTTTATTTTTTGAGAATTTTTTCATAGTAGATTAGTTCCAACTTCTAAAATTAAATCCTTCCAATAAAACCCAGATGAAAAAGGCAATCCAATTCAAATTCCAAATAAAGTAACAATTAAAGCCATAATTTTTATACCTTATTTACTCACTTTATTTCTTGTGATCTATCTTGTGATTTAGCTTTATTGTCATAAAAAAGGTATACTTCTTGAACTTTTATAACTAAAATAAAATAACTAAAAAAAAATAACGTTAATGGAGGTTAAACTAGACAGAAAACATAAAATAGTAATAAAAAATTGTTGAATATTTCCGTGTACAGTCTTCTTGGGGTTGCTGATTTTTGTTGGCAATCGCCCAGTATTAAAAGCATATCCGTATATTCATTGTTGGTGTAATTTTACATAGTTAACTTTCTATACTGAGCTATCGATACCGTCGATAGGGATACCGATATTTCTCGACTACTAATATTAAGTTATTGAAACCATAATCATGATCAGTACCATCATTAAATATGAATCTAATATGTAGAGGAGATTTGAGTTTTTGTAAAGGAAAGAAGCAGAAAGAAAATTTTGCAAAAAAAAAATTAAGGAGGAATCAAATATGTAAAGGAAATTTGAGTCCTTGCAAAGGAAAGAAGCAGAAAGAAAATTTTGTAAAAAAAAAAAGTAGGAAGCAAATATATAAAGGAGATATGAGTCCTTGCACAGGAAAGAAGCAAAAAGAAAATTTTGTGGAGAAAATTTGCGTTTTAAATAAATATGTATTAAACACAATTGGTGGAGGTGCCGGGTTATTGGGGCTGAATCGTTTTTGCGAGCGATAAAGCAGAAGCAACAAAGAAATGGTCGCAATAAAGAATCAAAAGATCAATTTTGGCGATTCCTGTGATAGAAGAGGGCGAAGATAAGACACTCTCCGGATGCTTCGCATGCGGATGGAGGACGGCGAAGAGGCCGAGATGAGTGAGAGGCAGAGTCCGGAGTCGCCCCCACCCGGAGGAGCGACAGAGGCGACCGTCCCGGAAACAGGCCCGGCGGCGTCGTTCGCCCAGCGGCGTCGCGGCGTCGAATCGCGCTCCGAGCCACGCCCCCCTCGCGGACGCCCCCGCTTGGCACGCCCACCCCCGCCCCTTGGTGGTCGCCGTCTCTTTCGCTCCTCCATCTTCCGTCTCTTACGACAGAGAGGCACACGCCGCCACGGGTGCCGCCGCCGCCTCCGCCGCACCACCCCCACCCCACCC
This sequence comes from Othius punctulatus, assembly GCA_951805005.1. NCBI lineage: Eukaryota > Metazoa > Arthropoda > Insecta > Coleoptera > Staphylinidae > Othius > Othius punctulatus. Next base: position 3,443,836 of record OX638139.1, on the reverse strand, counting down.
CCCACGCCACGTCCCGGGGAATGAAGAACATATTCACAATTCAGTATCAAATCAGTACTCATTAAATAAACAGTGCAGTGCGTCAGCTCCGGAGGGCCCCGCTCTCTGCAGTCACCCACCATGCTCAACAATCTCGGCTCTGTCGGTAAGTTAGTGGGGGCCGCCCGACTAATTGGCGCTAAAGTCTTTAGCGATTCAGCGTACTAACGATAGGCTAGTTAAATGGGCCAAATTGAAGCTGCCTCGCCCTCATTAGGCCAATATACCCGGCCCGCTCCGGTAGGCCATGCAATTAAGGGCCCACGCATCCCCGATACACTCTCTCGCCGCCACTCGTCGCCTCTTTAATACTTTCAGTTCGCATCCGCGGCGCGGCACGGTCACCACCATCCACCACCAACTCACCCATCCACCACCATCGACACCTACGTACACGTATACACCCTCCGTGCATACCCACCCCCGGGTCGCGCGAAACGGGCCTTCACCCATAGTGAACCAAAACCCTCGAACCACGGGACGTTGTCGCCTCCGTCGCTCGTGTGCTCTTGAACCGAAGAAAATTGCAGACATAAGTTACCACCAGAAGGCCTCGCGACACCCTGTGCTCATAAAACGGGTGACCATGAAGTAACGGGCAGTGAGTGATAGATGTATTATCTGAATTATTATGATGATGGTAGGTATGTATCTCTAAGGAGAAGGATAAACTAGCTACTGCATACTAATGTCTTCTTCAATCCGGTAATTGTGAACAAATTTTGTGCTAATTTGGACCTACAGTTTTGCTATCACTGACAAATTAGCAACAAATTCATATAGTCACCAAATACTAGTGTACAGCATATAAAGTGAAACAAATCAATTGTAAACCATACAAAATAATGGTTCTGCAATATTGCCACTTTCATAATTTGTGTATTAAATGATGCCGCCAATTGAAAAGTTGGAAGTGTGCTAAGAGCCAAAATAACAATTTTGCGGATTTGTGCACAAACATGTGTTTGTTCAAGTTTTTTTGTGTCGAAACTGTAACAAATATCAAAAACTAAAGAAATACAAAACAAAACTTAATAATGAATGTCAGCGTCCGATTTGATTTTTTAAATTTATTTATTTGCTTATGTCATTAAAAAATATGAATGTATTACTATTGGGCCTCACTTGTTTTATACACAGCCGGTCTACTGATAATAACAATATTATGTAAAAATATGAGTTATGCCCGTATAAATTATCGTACCAAACAACATCCAAATCAATGTAAACGTTATCTTTTTATAAGCAAATTTTGTTTTTTTTTAATTAACTTTGAAGCTGAATTCTGGCTAAACCAAACCCATTTGTATGTAGATAAGTTTTGTTAAATCGTCTTATTTTGATGCCAGTAATCTGTGGTTAAGCCTTGTCCACATAATTTAGAGACACACTCTATATTGTAGTATCAACCTCTGAAGATGGCTAAATATAGCCGAAACTAGCTAGTAAGGTCAAGAAGACAAAATAAAGTAATAAAAACGAACGATCTTCATATATATCTACCAGTAAGTCCTCCGATTAAAAAGATAACAATTATAAAATACATTAAAAATAAATCAATCATAAAATTTTGATTTAATTACTTATCTTAAAATTAGCACTTCGGTACTTATCTACTCCGGCCTACTCATCTACTGCGGCCTACTCATACATTCCACTCTTCAATTACCATCGCCAAGGAACGATCCACATTTATAAAAATGCATCAATTTACATTTGCGAATTTTTACTCTTCCTAACAGTAGTTTCACTTCCCTTCCAAATAAACTAAATAGTTTCAATATTCTCAAATTTGCATAAGTATAGGTATAAGCGTTCTTAGTTCAAATTTTAGCTAAATAATTAAAAGTAAGTAAATCGAAAGAAAATTACATTAAAGGAAACATACAAAGAAAATTATATCACCAATAACACTGGTCAACAAAATGAAACTCTTTTGTGTAACAAAAGGTTTGATAAGAGATTGTAGTTATACTTTTCATGTAGAAACCAAATATGTTTTCAGTTTTGGCGTACCACCCAAGGTTTGTAAGTAATACACAAGCAAAGTATAAAAAAAAACGTACATTAGACATTAAAATTACTATAAAAAAATTCCTAGCACATTTTTTAAAACTTTTTGATTGGATTTTACCTGGGTAACATCTATTCTGCATGTTTAGTATGAATGAACCACCATATGCCAACTCTTCTTGTCCTAGTAGCGTACATTCTTATTTTAGAGAATTTCAGTCACTGCTACGAAATTTAAAAAAAAAGTCAAAAAAGCTTTAATACGATACTCTAACCGTATTAGGCATGCAGAATTCAAAAATGTTATTCGTTTAGTTGAATCACGAGGACGGAATTATAAACAGACATGGGGCCTAACTACACCTTGCCCGAGTAAAGGTCTTTATTTTACCCCGATACTTAGTAGTTTTAGAAAAAAGTGTGAGTAATAGACAATTGCCGGTTGCAGATTTGAATTCAACGTGAAACAATATATCAAACTCACTATCAAAGATCAGTGTTACATAAATCGTCTAGACTAGTGTAATTAGTTAATTGAAATTAATAAGCATATTAGGTAGTTACGAATCTACTAATCCAACATAGGAGCACAAAGAAAAAAAATCACTTAATTACCTACTTATACAGGGTGAGTTTTTTTAAAATTTTTAGCATTGGAATTTCGGAAACCATAAAACATAGAGATTCGGTTAAATGAGGAAAGTTTATGCAAGATATGATTTTGTTTTTTGAAAAATACATAGTTATTGAGTTATAATACAAACTTCATTTTATATATATATATATATATATATATATATATATATATATCAGTCATAGTTGACATTGATATTTCTGGACAATTTTTTCTCTTCATAACGATATAAGGTTTGCTATACATAAATAAATGAGATGCAGGAATTGTCGTTGCATAATTTGAGTAGAATTTGTTCTAACTCGAATCGAAAAATTAATAGAAATCTCGTAGTAAGAGGACTAAACAAAATATTTCCATGGCAAACTCTGTTTTTGCTACTCTCAATAATACAAATCACAGACTGAAGTGGAAGCATCCATTTGATTTGGCTACAAGTGGCTTGGTGGCAGTTCTTCAGACTTGTAGCCAAAATCAAATTAGAATTTACAATGTTCCACAAAGTAACGGTATACACCAGTATACAATATATAATTTTCATAAAGTTAAATTTCGAAAATGGCCTTTATTTATCAAAGTAAATATAGCAAACTTTGCATCGCTATAAATAGAAACATAATGTCTTTTTTTTAAATGTCAATGACTGCCATTTAATTAAAATAAAATTTGTGTTAAAAATGAAAAACTGTGGTCTTTTTTCAAAAAACAAAAGCATATCTTGCATAAGCTCCAAAAATGACAACGCTTTCCTCATTTAACCGAATCTCTATAACTTATGGCTACCGAGATCCCAATGCTTAAAATGAAAAAAAAAACTCACCCTATATGTTTCAAATGTTAATGCAATTTTAATATTTGGACATCACTCACTGGCACATTTAATTTTTTTTATTGCAAGTAAATTTGGTCGTAATTTTGGTTACACCAGTACACAAATGATTTTGTCTAAATGTTGGTTACACTAGTACACAAATATTTTTATTGAAATTTTGATTACACCAGTACCCAAATTTAAAATTTGAAAAAAACCCAAGACATTCAGTTAACTTTTATGAAGGTTTGCAGATCACATTTCTCAAAAAAATTAAAACGTGGTATTGTATAAATTATGGAATGTATTATTATGGGTATATTAATTTAGTATTTATTAAGACTATTTATATTAATTTACTAAACACGTTTAAATAAATAACTGTTTCAACTTTGTTAATATCACATTTAAATGTGAAATTAACAAAGTGGAAAGAGATTTGTATTATTTTAATTAACTAAAAACATTTAAATAAAGGTGTCTTTCAACTTTGTTAATATGACATTTAAATGTGATATTAACAAAGGGGAAAGTAAAACACTAATAAATAAATAATATACTTCAATGTGATATTAATAAAGATGAAAGTGTTCTCTACTTAAATATTAGAAATGTACGAAAAAGTAAAAGCCTCTAAAATTAATAAATTATCTAAAGCCGTGTCTAATTTACTTCCATATAATTTTTTATTAATAATAATAATAGTAATTTTTTTATTGTTTTCTTTCTTCTTTATTAAGAGTACTTACTGGTAGTATACTTAAAATATAAAAATGTTTCTTAGTTTATCTTCAAATATAAGTTATAATTTGTTGAATGGTGGCGGTAGTTATTTTGTGATACATTATAAGACACTTGTTTTGATAATGACCAGCTGAGTGGTCGAAACTATAGGCACCAATTAATAAATTTATAACATATCCCCCTAATTTTTATATAACTCTAGCGAAAATTATTGAACCAGAAATATACAGGGTGACTCTAAATTGTGTGTTTTATACACAACCGGTCTGCTGATAACAACAATATTATGTCAAAATATGAGTTATACCCGTATAAAGTGTCATACCAAACAACATCCAAATCAATGTAAACGTTCTCTTGTTATATGCAAATTTTGTTTTTGGAAAATTAACTTTGAAGCCGAATTCTGGCTAAACCAAACGCATCTATATACAAGATATGTTTTGTTAAATCGTCTTTTTTTTATCCCAGTAATCTGTTGTTAAGCCATTTCCACACAATTTAGAGACACCCTGTATATACATATTTAAGTTTTTATTAGAGTGCGAATTATCAAGAATTATTTTGAATAAAATAAGACCTGACTCTGTTTGCTCTATCTTCTAAAAAACTACCCGAAGAAGGTTTCTAAGCACCATTGTTTCCAACATTTGTCTTAAGAACCTTCCTAAAAAAAATTTGACAAACACCAGCATTCAAACATCTGTACCATGAATCAAGATCTTCAGCAACTACAAAGTAGTTGTTTTATTGATTATAAGTTATAAGTTATTAGAATGGGAATTAATTAAGATGCAGTAGATTAAAAATTCAAAGCTAAGAAAATGTTTGCAAAAGACTTACTTCTTACACTTACTACAAAAGAGTTTAAAAATAATAACTGAGAGCGCCTCAGTTATGATTTTGGAATATGTATTTAGGAACTGCTTCCGTCATCAGTCCGAGTCTAATTCAAGTTACAATTCCCACAAGCATATTTGCAACTCATAAAGCGTTTAATACTAAGAAAATGTGTTTAGAATTCAAAACTACTCACTTGCGGTCATATGGATTCTGAAATATTTGGTTGTGGTATTTTTTCCACACTTTATATGCACATTGATATAAGTGCAATAAATTTACTCAAGATTGCAATAGTAATTACTTACAATTACAATTTAGTAAATAATAACAATTACAGTAATCACTATTATAATTAGATTATGAAAATTTCAGATAAAAATTTCACAGTGTTGAACAATTTCAGATGAAAATTTTACAGTGTTGTACAATTTCAGTCGAAAGTTTAACAGATTTGGACAGTTGAAGTTAAAAATTCGACAGATTCTATTGGTTTCAGACTAAAATTTGTCAGATATTTCCATATTCCCATTTGATATCAAACAAATGAGGAATTTGGTTAGTAACTGCTGAAAATTTGACAGGTTTTCTTAATTGTAGCTTTGAATTTGACAGATTTCGATGTTTATTATTGTGTTTTGAATCATTTTGTGGGGACTTGTAGATTTTTTGAATACTTGACAAGGAGTACCAATAAGTTGCCAAAAAACTTTCAGATTAGGACTATTTCAGTTAAAAGTTTGACAGATTTCGACAGTTGAAGTTAAAAATTTGACAGATTTGGACAGTTGAAGTTAAAAATTTGTCAGATTTGGATCGTTAAAGTTAAAAATTCGATAAATTCTATATGACGTTCAAATTTGAGGCTGTTAAGTAACTTACATGTTATTGCTAACGTTTTTTTTGATACGCAATTACCGGATTATATACCTAAGTTAAACGAAAACTTTCATTACTCAGTACTCGCTATGCAGTATATACTATTCACTACTCAAATGGGCAAAACAAATTTGAAAGAAAAAAATATATAACAAATTTTGAAACAACTAAACCAAGAATCAGAAATTCTATTAAATTGAACATACATTCGAAAATAAAATTTGTTTAAATTTGTTTGTAAATTTAAGTTGAACAGATACATTTACAACTCAGTTACCCACTATGCACTATTCTCATATACTATTCTCCACTCAAATGGGCAAAACGGAATTTGGAAGAAAAAAATAGATATAAAATTTTGAACCAACTAAACCAAGAATCAGAAATTCTATTAAATTGAACATACATTCGAAAATAAAGTGTGTTTAAATATGTTTGTAAATTTAAGTTGAACAGAAACATTCACAACTCACTTACTCACTATGCACTATTCTCATATACTATTCTCCACTCAAATGGGCAAAACGGAATTTGGAAGAAAAAATAGATAACAAATTTCGAAACAACTAAACCAAGAATCAGAAATTCTATTAAATTGAACATACATTCGAAAATAAAATTTGTTTAAATTTGTTTGTAAATTTAAGTTGAACAGAAACATTCACAACTCACTTACTCACTATGCACTATTCTCATATACTATTCTCCACTCAAATGGGCAAAACGAATTTGATAGAAAAAGATAGATAGACAATTTAAAAAGAACTAAATCAAGAATCAGAAATACTATTAAATCAAACATACATTCGAAATTAAAATTTGTTTAATTTTGTTTGTAAATTTAAGTTGAGCCAAAACATTCACAACTCACTTATGCACTAGGCACTATTCTAATATACTATTCTCTACTCAAATGGGCTAAACAAATTTGATAGAACAAATAGATAGAAAATTTGGAAAGAACTAAACCAAGAATCAGAAACTACTATTAAATTAAACATACATTCGAAAATAATATTTTTTTAAATTTGTTTGTAAATTTAAGTTGAGCAAAAACGTTCACTACTCAGTATGCACTAGATACTATTCACTACTTAAATGGGTATAACGAATTCGAAAGAAAAAATAGATAGAAAATTTAAAAAGAACTAAACCAAGAATAAGATATTCTATCAAATTAAACATACATTCGAAAATAAAATTTATTTAAATTTGTTTGTAAATTTAAGTTGAGCATAAATATTTACTACTCACTACTCACTATGCACTAGATACTATTCACTACTCAAATGGGCATATCGAATTTGAAAGAAAAAATAGATCGAAAATTTAGAAAGAACTTAAGCAAGAATAAGAAAATCTATCAAATTGAACATTAATTCGAAAATAAAATGTATTTCATTTTGTTTGTAAATTTAAGTTGAGCAAAACTATTCACTACATACTACTCACTATGCACTATATACTATTCACTACTCAAATGGGTAAAACGAATTTGAAGGAAAAATGGGTAGAAAATTTAAAAAGAACTAAACCAAGAATATGAAATCCTATCAAATTTTACATAAATTCGAAAATAAAATTTGTTTAAATTTGTGTTACATTTGTTGGAGATTATTTTTTATCTGCCAAATTATGCTTGTCTCTTGATATTTGAAAAAAAAATGTGTAGAACATTTAAAAAGAACAAAACCAAGAATAAGAAATCCTATCAAATTTAACATAAATTCGAAAATAAAATTTGTTTAAATTTCTTTGTATAACTAAGTTGAGCAAAAACATTCACTACTCACTACTCACTATGCACTAGATTCTATTCACTACTAAAATGGGCATAACGAATTTGAAAGACAAAATAGATAGAAAATTTAAGAGGAACTAAACCAAGAAAGAATTGTGTCAAATTGAACATAAATTCGAAAATAAAATTTATTTAAATTTGTTTGTAAATTTAAGTTGAGCAAAAACTTTCACTACTTACTACTCACTAGATACTATTTACTACTAAAATGGGCATAACGAATTTGAAAGAAATGATTGTTAGAAAATTTAAAAAGAACTAAACCAAGAATATGAAATCCTATCAAATTTTACATAAATTCGAAAATAAAATTTGTTTAAAATTGTGTTACATTTGTTGTAGATTATTTTTTATCTACCAAATTATGCCTGTCTCTTGATATTTGAAAAAAATTGGTAGAACATTTAAAAAGAACTAAACCAAGAATAAGAAATCCTATCAAATTTAACATAAATTCGAAAATAAAATTTGTTTAAATTTCTTTGTATATCTAAGTTGAGCAAAAACATTCACTACTCACTACTCACTATGCACTAGATTATATTCACTACTAAAATGGGCATAACGAATTTGAAAGAAAAAATAGATAGAAAATTTAAGAGGAACTAAACCAAGAAAGAATTGTATCAAATTGAACATAAATTCGAAAATAAAATTTACTTAATTTTGTATGTAAATTTAAGTTGAGCAAAACTATTCACTACTCACTACTCACTATGCACTATTTACTATTCTAAATACTATTTACTACTCGAATGGCCAAAAGGAATTTGAAAGAAAAAATAGTAAAATAATTTTGAAAGAACTAATCTAAGAATCAGAAATAGTTTTCAAATGAACATAAATTCGAAAATAACATTTGATTAAATTTGTTCGTAAATTTAAGTTGGGCAAAAACATTCACTATGCACTATATACTATTCACTACTCAAATGGCCAAAACGAATTTGAAAGAAAACAGATAGAAAATTTAGAAAGGACTAAATCTAGAATCGGAAATACTATCAAATTGAAGATAAATTCGAAAATAAAATTTGTTTTAATTTGTTTGTAAATTTGAGTTTCGCAAAAACAATCACTATGCACTATATAGTATTCACTACTCAAATGGCCAAAACGAATTTGAAAGAAAACATACATAGGAAATTTAGAAAGGACTAAATCTATAATCAGAAATACTATCAAATTGAACATAAATTCGAAAATAAGATTTGTTCAAATTTGTATTACATTTGCTACAGATTATTTTGGATCCACCTAATTATGCTCGTTTCTTGTGCGATTCTATGGTCCACTTGTAAGACGTGAATTATCTTTGAGGAGGTGCTTAAACTTGTTGCTATATTCTTTTGATGACAGTTTCGTGGTATTTAGTACTTATTCTCGACAACTAAAGAAGCTCACAAAGAAAAGTATTACTAAAAGTGGTCAATTTTAATTTCACCCTATAGACTATATAGAAGTATAATTCTATATAGACTATATAACTATAGACCGATATGGATTTAATGCTATAATAATTAAATTAAGTTATGTACTATTTTGATTAACGACTGTAGATTAAATGATTAACATACGAGAGATTAATAGGTAATTGAACATCAACTTAAAAAAAAGTTGATGCTGGCCAAAAGTTGATGAGACAATTCTTGACATTCTTAGACAAAATGTTAAGATATGATTTGAATATATTTTTGTTAATTTTGAGACTTTATAGTTAATTATCTTGATTATTAATATTTATACTATTTCTTTTTTATTTTAGTGAGAAGCTTTTTGATTTCAATTAGTTCTTGTCAATCTAAGAAAACCATAACGCCAACTTATAATATCCTGTTCATTTTTACGTTTAAATATATGAAAGGAATTTTTGTATGGAAGCTTTTTTTTATAAAAAAAATGATTTGAGGCAAAATGAGCGAAAAGTAGATAATCTTAATAAAAATTAAATTACCACACGAGTGTACAGTCCTGTTAAACATAGAAGTAATTAAACAAGGAGAAAAATCTTTTTCACAATAAACATTTATTACACTAAATGTACAGTTTGATTGCAAAGCAATCATCATCAGTAGATGGGCAACAAAAAATTTCTCCTAGTTTTATTGAAAAAAAATCACAAGCTCCAATACTTTGATAAAAGTAGTAACTGACAAAATCATTATTTCGAGATATATTTAATAAACTTTGTTGTAATGCCATCAAATAGGAATATTTAAATAAAAATTTGAAATTTTGAATTTTGAATTTACTAAGACTTTGTAAAACTTAATCTAATAAGTCAGAGCATAATTTCAGCACATAAGCAGGTATTAGAGATTTGATAGATACGATATTTAGAACAAACATCATACAAATTGCAAGCATCTAGAAGCTATAAAAGTAATTGATATGACTTAAAGTCTTAACAGAGCACTGTTGGTATCTTGGTGATAAATTAACCTATCATTTCTAAAGTTGTGGACGTCATAAGCTGAAAATATAAAAAAATGAAGATTAATATGAATATCATATTCATATATATAAACAATCTTTTTTTTTTTTTTTTTTAGCTTAATAAAGATTGTTTATATATATGAATATGAAGATGTAGATACAAATTTCAAAAACGTGTAATGACTTTTCAGTAATAATAATCTAACTACTCCTCCACATATTGTTACCAGTTACTGACAAACTAACTGATATGGCTGAAAGCATTAAAGGATAAACCAAAAGTACTCTTAAGATCACATTGATAGAAAATGCATTGTCCGGTGAAGAAACTGTTTCATATACCATATTTTGTGTGTCGGTTAAATCCGTATGTATTTTCTCCATACGTTCCAGGTATAAAAGAGATGTGCGGCGAGGACATCAAGCGGCACCAAGGGGAGCTGAAGGTGCTGGACCAGCCCCGCCTGAGCGGCCTCTGCGACTCCGGCCTGCCGCCCCTCGGCTCCCTCGGCGGGGGCGGCTCCAGCGACGGAGACAAGCCGGCCAAGCAGAAGAGGCACAGGACGAGGTTCACTCCGGCACAGCTCAACGAGCTCGAGAGGTGCTTCTCCAAGACACACTACCCGGACATCTTCATGCGCGAGGAGATCGCCATGAGGATCGGCCTCACCGAATCAAGAGTACAGGTAATAAATAACAACAATAACAATTATTATCACTATGGTAACTATAAGAAGAAACATGTTACAGTTTGATCCAACAAAAAATATATTAAAAGTAATAATGAGTAAAATTATTAATAAGGTAACAATAAGAAGAGCCTTATGGTAACTAGAAGAAGAAACATGTTACAGTTTGATCCAACAAAAAATATAATAAAAGTAATAATGAGTAAAATTATTAATAAGGTAACAATAAGAAGAGCATTATGGTAACTAGAAGAAGAAACATGTTACAGTTTGATCCAACAAAAAATATAATAAAAGTAATAATGTGTAAGATTATTAATATGGTAACAATAAGAAAAGCATGTTACAGTTTGATTAAACAAAATATCTAGATTTTCTTCACTCGCGTAGAGTTTTTACAGAGCATATCACAACTCATCTGCAAAACTATCACAACACAAAATAGCAACTTTATCATTAATGCATCTGAAAAAGATATAGGAATCACATTTATGGGGATCGATTAAAAAAAATGTGTAGCTTGCAACCGAGGAATATCCCAATTAATCATTTGGTTTCAAAAAAATTGAAGATATGAAAATGGTTTTAGTGAATTATTTTTGTATCTTAAATTGAACTTAGCAATAATTGGGTTGCAAAAAATTTGAAGATATTTATATCTTCAAATTTTTTGCAATTTTTAAATGGTGTTAATAAATACTTTTTGAATCTCAAATTGAACTTAGCATATTCGATCATTTTGGAAAAGTGATAATCAAAAGTAAAAGTGTTTTATTTTTATGATAACACTGAATTATCTTAAAGTAACGGTTTTGCATATAATTTTTTTAGAAAATGCAAAAATTACAATGCATATAAAGTAGAATCACTTCAAATAAATGACCCATATAATTCCCCACTTCTCTATTTATAGTTTCTGATTGTGTTTTGTATTGGGAATCGGTTTCCGATCGGCTTGTCGATTACAAGGGAAATCAAAGTTGTTGGTCGGTGTTGTCGTCGGGGGTGGAAAGGTTCGCACCGCAAAGCTCTGCTCTAAACCATACTCTAATCCCGAAACCCCACAGGATCCCCAACTTACAACAACCCGCGTCGTATAATTAATATGAATTGAATATCACCGTGCAGAATCCGTAATTGGACCTTGGGAACTTCGTCTCGAATTATAATGAAAGATATGTCCAGGTCTAATGGCTACAAACTGCCAGATCGGGAGGTTTAATGAGTAAATCAGACGAGGGAAATTAATACATTGATTCATTTATTTGTAGATAATAATATGAGCATTATCGCAATGTCTTTAAATGGTTTGCTTGTGGAGAACATAGCTTAATTCGTACTTAATTACATAGGTAAATAAATGCATACATACTTACCTACATACATACATACATACATACATACATACATACATACATACATACATACGTACGTACGTACGCACATACAAACATACATACATACATACATACATACATGCATGCATACATTCATACATACATACTTAATTACATGTATCATACGTACATGCAATGAAACATGCATAAATGCATACATACTTAAATACATATATCATACATGCATAAATACATACATACCTGCATACATACATGCATGCATGCATACATACATACATACACCATTTTTATTGTTCTATGTCTCACATTCAAAATCAAAAATCTAATCAGCAAATCAAAATATCATAAAACACGTGTAGGCGTGACCATTTTTATTGAAATTACAAAAATTGTCAACCTGAATGTCAAAATATTATTTTAAATCTTAAAAGTTGACAATATGTGTGAAAATTGAACTTCAACAAATCCCAAAATGTCATTTTTATTGTTCTACCTGTCAGATTCAAAATCAAAAATCTTATAAAGATACTAAAGTATCATAAGAAACTAATGAGAAATTGCAGGTTCGACAATATTACTTGAAATTACAAAAATTGTCAATCAGAATGTCAAAATCATCCTTTATATTTTAAAAATTGACATTAAGTTTGAAAATGGAATATGAAAATATCCCATATTGTTATATTTATTGTTCTACCTCTCACATTCAAAGTCCAAATTCTGATAACAATACCAAAGTATCACAAGAAACTAATAAGAAAAAGTAGGCACGACTATATTTCTTAAAATTTCAAAAATTGTCGATCAGAATGTCAAAACATTACTTGAAATCTTAAATATTGACAAGAAGCATGGAAACGGTACTTAAAAAAATCTCTGAATGTCATTTTTGGTGTTCTACCACTCACATTCAAACATTCAAAATAAAAAAATCTAATAACAATACCAAAGTATCACAAAAAACTGATAAGAAATAGCAGGCATGACAATATTCCTTGAAGTTACAAAAATTATCGATCAGAATGAGAAAATCTTACTAGAAATCGTAATAGTTGACAATAAATGTGTAAATGGAACTTCAAATAATCAAAAAAATATTTTTTTTTCTCTACCATTCACTTTCAAACTCAAAATCTAATAACAATACCAAAGTATCACAATAAAATAATAATAAATAGCAGCTAAGACAATAATATTTGAAATTTCAAAAATTGTCGAACAGAATGTTAAAATTATCCGTGATATCAAAAAAATTGACAATAAGTATGAAAATGGGACATGAAAATATCCCAAATTGTCATTTTTATTGTTATACCTCTCACATTCAAAATCAAAAATCTAATAAAGATACCAAAGTCACAAATACTAATGAGACATAGCAGGCACTACAATATTATTACAAATTTTAAAAATTATCGATCAGAATGTCAAAATATTATTTAAAATCTTAAAAAATGACAATAAGTGTGAACATGGAACTTTCAAAAATCCCAAAATGTAATTTTTATTGTTCTAGCTCCCACATTCAAAATCAAAAATCTAATAACAATATCAAAGTATTACAAAAAAAGAATAAGAAATAGCAGGCAGCACAACTTTTCTTAAAATTACAAAAAAAGGCGATTAGAATGACAAAATATTATTTGAAATCTTAAAAGTTGACAATAAGTGTGAAAATAGAACTTCACAAAATCCGAAAGTGTTTTTTTTATTGTTCCACTTCTCATATTCAAACATGCAAAATAAAAAATCTAATAACAATACCAAAGTATCATAAAAAACTGATAAGAAATAGCAGGCATGACAATATTCCTTGAAGTTACAAAAATTATCGATTAGAATGAGAAAATCTTACTAGAAATCGTAATAGTTGACAATAAGTGTGAAAATGGAACTTCAAATAATCAAACAAATTTGTTTTTTTTTCTCTACCATTCACATTCAAAATCAGAATCTAATAACAATGCCAAAGTATCACAATAAAATAATAATAAATAGCAGGCAAGACAATAATACTTGAAATTTCAAAAATTGTCGATCAGAATGTCAAAATCATCCATGATATCTTAAAAATTGACAATAAGTTTGAAAATGGGACCTAAAAATATCCCAAATTGTCATTTTTATTGTTCTACCTCTCACATTCAAAATCAAAAATCTAATAACAATACCAAAGTATCACTGAAAACTAATAAGAAATAGAAGGCATGACAATTTTTCATGAAATTTCAAAAATTGTCGATCGGAATGTTAAAATCATCCTTAATATCTTAAAAGTTGACAATAAGTGTCACAATGGAACTTTCGAAAATCACAAAATGTAATTTTTATTGTTCTACTTATCACATTCAAATTCAAAAATCTAATAAAAATACCAAAGTATCACAACAAACTAATAAGAAATAGCAGGCACTACAATATTACTTCATATTTCAAAATTTGTCTATCAGAATCACAAAATATTACTTGAAATCTTAAAAAGTTACAGTAAGTATGAAAATTGAGCTTTCAAAAATTCCCAAAATGTCTTTTTTATTGTTCTACTTCTGACATTCAAAATCAAAAATCTAATAAAAACACCAAGTATCACAAAAAACTAATAAGAAATAGCAGGCACGACAATATTACTTGAATTTTCAAAAATTGTCAATCAGAATGACAAAATATTACTTAAAATCTTAAAAGTTAACAAAAAGTATGAAAATGGAACTTAGAAAAATCCCAAAATGTAATTTTATTGTTCTATCTCTCACATTCAAAATAAAAAGCCTAAAAACAATATTAAATTATTTCAAAAAACTAATCACAAATATCAAGCACGGATATATTTTTTTAAATTACTAAAATTGTTAATCATAATGTCAAAATATTACTTGAAATTTAAAAAAATGACAGTATGTATGATAAATAAACTTCCAAAAAACCCAAAACGGAATTTTTATTGCTCTACCTCTCACATTCAAAATAAAATAAACTTAATAACAATACCAAAGTATCACAAAAAACTAATGAGAAATAGCAGGCACGACAATATTACTTTATATTTAAAAAAATATCGATGAAAATGGAACTTTCACATTTACATTTACATTTAAAATTAAAAATCTAAAAAAAGTATCACAAAAAACTAATGATAAATTTCAGGCACGACAATATTACTTCAAATCTCAAAAATTGTCGATCAGAATGACAAAATATTACTTGAAATCTTAATAGTTGAGGATAGTGTAAAAATGGAACTTCCAAAAATCCCAAATTGTAATTTTCATTGTTCTAACTCTCACATTCAAAACAAAAAATCTAGTACCAATACCAAAGTATCACAAAAAACTAATAATAAATAGTAGGCATGACACAATTATTTCAAATTTCAAATATTGTCGATCAGAATGACAAAATATTACTTGAAATCCTAAAAACTTCAAAAATTTCCAAATTGTTAGTTTCATTGTTACAATGTGTGATTTCACATTGTAATGTGGATTGGATTTTGAAAAACATTTGAAGTGCATGAGTACATGTTTTTAACAAATAAATAATAATTACTAAATTTATTTTTTAAAGAAAATTTATTTGGGATATGGGAATTTTTCGTGTGTTTGTTTTTGTAGCATGTTATGAGACTACACTTTTAAGAATTTCTGATTTTCTTTTATATTTACATTTTTGATCAAGTTTCAGTGAACAATTTCGTGAATTAATAATAATAATAAGATTTTTAACAATTTTAATTGATCTAGAAATAAATGATACAAATTTAAGTAAAATCAAATATTAAAGTCTGAAAAAACTCTAAATATAAATTAATATAAGTATTTAACTTGAAAACAACAGTTTTTACCTGTTTGTTTAGGTTACTATTTTTTTCAGTATTGAACATTTTTATGCTTAAGGATTACATTTTTTGTATGTTTAGGGAAATTATTATTATTTGCGTACAAATTTAGCAAATGATGCAAATTTAAGAAAAAAATTAATCCAAAAACCACGGAAAACCCTCAATAAAAAAATAATTTAGGAAAATTGTGAGTTATGACCATTAAATTTGATGGAAGCTTCTGAAAAATGCAACAAAAATAGTAGTAATAAAAATTTCAGCAGACAGAATGATGACAGTAGGTAACTAATTACGCAATAAGTAGAAGACTAGTTGAAATTATTGTTATTATACATAAGTCAATACAATGTAAAATGTTGTAGATTAAGATTTACAATAGATTTTTACTGATATGTTCAATAAAAGTTTATAAAAATTATGAACAGAAATTGCAAATTTGATTAAGAAATTAAATGAAACATAATTAATTTATAAAAATCTCAGTTATGACAATAGGATTTTTTTAAGCTTCGGAAAAATACAATAGAAATGGCAGTTATTTGTACTTATAGCAGACAAAAGACAAAGACAAAAATACTTATAGAAAATTTGAAAACCATGAAATTTGTATACTCTTTCAAGAAATTTTCTACATTTTCTGACATAATTTCGAGATATTTACATTTTTTTATAATTGTGTCTCTCATCTTGCAGTTAATGAAAAGTCAACTACTGTAAATATTCATGATCGAATGAATTTTAGCATATTTTCTTGCAATAATAACTCTCTCTCTCTCTCTCTCTCTCTCTTTCTTTCTTTTAAGATTTGAAGTTATTTTGAAAAAATATATTAATTATATTGATTCTAATGATATTTGTATATGTTGTTTATAATCTCTATAATTTTTAGATATCCTAGCAATGGAATTCTATAGGATTCTTCAGAATGTTTATAAATATTTTGAAAACTATGGAATTTGTACACTTCAATTAAATTTTTACACACAGTTTTCCGGCATATTTTCAAAATATTTGAGAATTTTTATAAAACTTTCCATGACTTATGCTATAAAGTCCCGGATATTGATACTTGATACAATCAACTACATTTTTTTACATGTATAATGATAACTTTCAAAAATTATAAAAGTCTGAAGACTTAAAAGAGTTTTTCTAAATTTTATTAAAGATATTTTGGTGTTTGTTCTATAAATTCTGGAATATGTAAAGATTTTTTAATTCTATTGTACGATATAACGATATACTATATAATTATACTATTATAACGAATTCCCTTAAAAATGTACAGAGATTATACAGATGATAGAAATTAATAAGATGTTTTTTAGAATTTTCAGAATATTTTCTTAATAGGCATGTGTTCTTTGTTCCTAGAAATTTTATTAAAATTTGCTCATAATTTTGTTGTAATTTCTACAATATTCAGCATATTGAAAGTCGGAAATTAGAGAGAGAGAAACAGATTTATTCAAAAACCATGCACATATATACATAACAGAGTACATGTAGCATTATAATAAAAGGTTTAAACTGACGTTTGACAAACGCCAGTTTGACAAGCGTCAGTTTGTCTCCAGTTTGACAAGCGTCATTTGGACAAGCGTATGTTTGACAAACGTCAGTTTGACAAACGTCATTTGGACAAGCGTATGTTTGACAAACGTCAGTTTGACAAATGTCAGTTTGATAAATGTCAGTTTGATAAACGTCAGTTTGATAAACGTCTGACTGATATTTTAAAAGCTTGCTGAAATGATATCCAAATGTAAGTTCAAATATTTAAAATTATGATTAAACATTCTATAGAATATTTATCTTACAAAATTTCATGTATTCTGAAAATATATGTAACATACTGCAAGTTAGTTGCGATTCCAACTTCTATGGTTATAAATAACCATTGCCCGGCGCGTTTATACGGCACCTAATCCTTATTAAAACCGGACAAATCAAATCATCACTCTTCATTAAGCATTTATACAAACATTTGACTGTATAATGAAGCGTGCGTTTTTTTATTGGCCCATCGGCGCGCCCCTTCCACGCACCCCATCCACGCACCCCCGCACTTGTCGCGCCCGCTTGTAGCATCCCTTTGTCTGCCCCCAACCGCCCCCCAATTTGGGGAGAAAAAAGTCGTGGGGCTAATTAATCGCTGCGGCCGCGCGGCGGTCAGCAGATGGATTACCCCTTGATCACCTGGCCGACGGACTCACCACCGGTGTTTCATCTGCTCGGCGTTAATTTGCCCCCGTGATTCATGCCCCACGGGGGCATCCGGCCGATACTTATTGACTTATGCCACCCTGGGGTGACTTGCAATACCCCATTTACGCTAATCCGTTTGTAATGTATACCGGGGCTCCGCCGGCAACGCGCTTACACGATATTCGCCTTGTTACAGCAGCAGGATGAATTATTTACAGCGAAAATTGTATTGATAATTGGGAACTAATGAAGTGAAATGTATCATCATTTGCAAAGACGTGTATAGCTTAGAGAGTTACAAATCGATAAACGCCAGCGATTGGCCACCAACGATATTTATCTCATAAATAGAAGCTGATGTGGCGCCAGACTTTCCGCAAATATTTATTTACAAAATTTGTTCTTTTTCCATCCAAGTTTCCAAGTTTATTTTATAAATATTTATGGTGGTGACTCACAAGTTTCATAAATTAGCTTCAAATTCAGATTGTTTTCTGAAGTTTTCTGAAGGAAGCTTGTCAAACTGACGCTTGTCAAACTGACGTTTGTCAAACTGACGTTTGTCAAACTAACGTTTGTTAAACTGACGTTTGTCAAACTGACGTTTGTCAAACTAACGTTTGTTAAACTGACGCTTGTCATATTGACGTTTGTCAAACTGACGTTCGCCAAAACTGACGTTTGTCAAACTGACGTTTGTCAAACTGACGTTAGTCAAAAATACCTGCTTCAAACATTATAAATTATTAAAAATCAACAATGTTGCTTAGCAACACTCTCCAGACTCGTGATGTAATATTCCTTTTTCGGCCGCAAAAGGCGACCGTAAATATGTATATCACGACGCAGCATGAAATAAATACCATTTCAGGGCATTCAGGCATAAAACTGTGCACAGCACTAAATTTCAGACCTGTAATTACAAATGTGCATAATCCCTCAAAAGGCAAAGTACCTTCAGCATTGCTTTTTGGCGGAGGAGTGGCCTCACGTATTACGGATTGCGCGTAATGGATTTTAAGCCGCGGACGTAATTGCAAATCCCGCACTTTACGTGTATCTGTAATTGCTGCGTCTTATTTGCATGGAGACATTAACATGTTAATTCCGACACAGGGGGCGCCGTGTTAAAATAATTAACTAATTAAAATTTAATTTACATGCGTTGTGAGAAATTAACATCGTAAATTGGAAAGACTGCGCGCAACTTTTACGTGCCTAATGCCGGCGCCGTTTTTGGCGGTCTAATTTGAATAACCGAGAGTTTTAAGTGCGAGAGGGCATAGATTATGCGTGCTTAATTTTATATAACATTCTCGTTCGCATATATTCTGCACTAAGGAATTATATCAAAGTGTACTTAAATAATAAGAATACACTTAATAGCCATTAAATCTCTAGAGAAATGCGTAGAAGTTAATTGGCAATTATTAAAAATCTGAAAGAAATTTGTAGAATTTTATTGATAATTGTTATGGTTACTAAAACAAGCATAGATAAAACGTAAACACTTTATAAAACAAAATACTCAAAATTTTAAAATTAGCCATATTTCTGCCAATGGTGGAAATAATGCCCACAACTTTTCGCAGACATGTTAATGGTCATTTAAGGGTGGTAAATTTTTATTAATACAAAAAATCAAATAGTTATGGTTACTAAAACAAGCTTGGATAAAAAGTAAACCCTTTATAAAACAAATATTCAAAATTTTAAAATTGGCCATATTTCTGCCAATGGTGGAAATAATGTCCATAACTTTTCGCAGACATGTTAATGGTCATTTAAGGGTGGTTTATTTTTATTAATTATTAATCTTATTAATCTTATTATTTAATTTATTATCCCTTTAATTGTTTCAACTGTGCAAATTGTAAGAGGCCTTTATATTATGCATCAGGCAATTCGAGAACGTTCCATGCCATCCGATATACGATCAACTCGGCACGTGAGGGAATCGCGAAGAGATTGATACTTGTCATTCAGGGCGCGATGTGAAGAGTTCATATAGCAGGATCCTGGAGTTCATGGGGCTGTAACCGTGCGCTACGTAATTCATGACCCCGTGAGTGCGCGACTTTCAGGGGGCGACGCCTGAAACGCTCGTAAAATATTCACTCGCAGGATCCCGGAAGAATTTCAGGACCTTAAATGCCGCACTTCAAATCTTCCACCGAGCCGTGAAATAATTCCTCGTTATCACTATTCAGGACCTTCGTGTGTTGCCAAAGTTTTAGTTGGAAGGACGTTTGAGAAATGTAAATGTTTTACGATTGATGTATTTGCAAGTATATATATTATGGGTATATATTATAGTATATATTATGGGTTACTCTGTAACCTGACGTGCATAAGTACGAAATTTTCTACAATAATGTTGATAAATTCTATTTAATTCTATTCTATGCTATTGTTAGGTATGGACAACTTTTGGTTTACAACATAACAGGATATTGGTGGCTATCAATAAAATTACAGCCATGCTCACATAAATCTAGTACAAATATATTGACATTGCTAAATAAAATAATGCTTATGTTGCAAGATATCTTATGGAAGATAATGGCTTACTAATACACTAAAGTTAATAAGAGATGGCCAGCAATTACATTAGCAGCTAATCGAACATGACATTGCTATATAAAGTTGCTACTGTAACCTAATTTTGTGTACTAGATTTATGTGAGCATACAAATCGCGTACAATTGCATGAAAGTAGTGATGATTGTTAAAACTTTTTTTTTTTACGAATATTTTCTCAAATACTCCCTTCGTTCCAAAAAAATGTATCCAATTTTACCTTTTTGAAAGGATTATTGAATTTGTGTAATTAAAAGTATCAGTAGTTATTTATTTCAATTAAGCATGAAAAATGTGACTCCAGTAGCTGCCTGAAGTTTCGTCAAAAACAAATTTGTCAAAATAGTGCTTGAAGTATACAGGCAAAGTTTTGTAACAATAGTTAGTTTGGTTGTTTACCTGCTGACAATTTGTGTATGATTAATTAATGAAAAATAATCGTGGTACCGTTTCTTCACTATATTTATTTGTGACTAAATGTACATTTCGGTCACAACGTGACCATAATCATTAGTATACAGGACCGAAATGTACATTAAGTCACAAATAAATATAGTGAACAAAAGGTACGACGATTATTTTCCATTAACAATTTCCTTCACGTGATCAAGAAATATATATTAAGATTACGGTCGTTATTGCAAAAGCTATCCAAAAAGTGAGGACTTCAAAGCATCAAAGCTTCAATGCTTCAAAGTTCATGAATTCAATGCATTCAATGCTTCATGAAGCTTTACAAACTTCCTCATATGAGCAAGACATAATTACGCAAGCAAATTTTCAGGAGTTACTACCCGAATCCCTCATTTGTTTTACATCAAATGTGAAAATGGGAAAATTGGTCAAAAATTTTCAGCAGTTACTACCAGAATCCCTCATTTGTTTAATATCTAATTTCAAAATGGGAAAATCTGTCAAATTTCTACCTGCAACAAATAGAATCTCTCAAATTTTTAACTTCAACTGTCCAAATCTATCAAGCTTTCAACTGAAATAGTCCAAATTTGTCAACGTTTTAATTGCAACGGTCTGTTTTTGTTCAATTTTCAAGTGATTCTGTCTAAACCTGTCAAATTTTCATGTGACAACATCCAAATCTATATGTTTTTTAATATCAGCTGTCATATTTTGTGTAAAATATGACAATTGACAAATATGACGATTTCAACTGTCAAAATCTGTCAAATATTCAAATCTATATATTTTTTAATTGAAGCTCTCATATTTAGCGAAATTTTCAATTGCAATTGTCAAATTATGTCAAATATTTAATACAACTGCCCAAATCTATCACACTGTCAATTGCAACTATCAAACTGTCAAAGCCGTAAAATGCCCAATTGCAACTATACAAATATACCAAATTTATAATTGGCACCGTCAAAATCTGACTAGTTTTCAATTGTTTATGTCAAAATTGTCACATTTTTGACTGTAGCTGCCAAAATCTGTAAAGTTTTTTTCACCAGCTGTGAAACTCCGTACAAATTCTAATTGTAACTGCCAAAATCTGCCAAATTTTTTACATCTACAATAGCGACTGTCATATTCTGTAGAATTCAAAGTTCAAAGTGTGAAAACTTGTCACATTTTCAACGACTGCTGTCAGAATCTGTATTTTTTTAGATGCAGTTGCGTGCGAATATGTGGAAATATGTCTTACAGAAACTGTCAAAATATGTCATTTTTAAAGTGGTCAAATTTGACAAAAAAAAAAAATTAAATATTCAAATCTGTCTAAACTTTAATAGTTTACAACAATATAGGTATATCTAACCTGCAGATATCGAATTGGCACTCCTTGCAACGTGTTCAAAAAACCTTTAAATCCCCACAAAATGCTTTAAATTTCAATAATAATCGTCGAAATTTGCATTTGTTCATCAACGATCAGCTTTTGTTAAATTTTCTGGTAAATCTGTCTAAACCTAAAAAATCAAATTTTCATTTGCAAACATGCAAATCTATAATTTTTTGAATTGCAGCTCTCATATTATGTGAAATGTTCAATTGCAACTATCCAAATCTGTCATATATTTGATACAACTGCACAAATCTATCAAAGTTTCAATTGCAACTATCAAAATCTGTCACGTTGTGAATATTAAATATTCAAATCTGTAAAATGTTTAATTGCAACTATATAAATATCTCAAATATTCAATTGGCACCGTCGAAATATGACTAGTTTTCAATGGCTTATGTCAAAATTGTCATCTTTGTTACTGTAACCCCAAAAATCTGTGAACGTCACTGAAAATTTGTATAAATTGCCCAGTATAATGTTTTTTGTGTTTTCTTGTAGACCATTCTAAGTACTTTTGGCCAGTTTAGATTTTTAGTAGGATTATACTATTAAATGTATGCCAAAAATGTGAAAAACTGATTGGAGCCAATAGGCTGTAATATACGAAATTCTCTGGAACAAAACATTGGTAATAATAATTAAGCAAGCTTAAAATAAATTTATTCGTTTCGCAGCATCATTCATTTGTAAATTATAAACTAGGTCGACCCAATATTTTCAATTATAACTGTCAAATTTTCCTTATATTGCCATCTATATATATAAAAATTTGTCATATTTTCAACGACTCAATTTTTCTCATGATTTTAACTGTGACTGTCAAACTTTGTTATATTTTTAATCTGTAACTGTCAATATTTCACATATTCTCAACTGTAATTGTCAAAATTTGTCATATTTTCAACTGTGACTGTTGAAAGTGTCAATTTTTTTTCCATTTTCAACTGTAAATGTCAAAATTTGTCATATTTTCAACTGTGACTGATCAAAGTGTCAATTTTTTTTCCATTTTCAACTGTAAATGTCAAAATTGGCGATATTTTCTACTGTGACTGTGAAAAGTATCAATTTTTTTTTCCATTTTCAACTGTAAATGTCAAAATCTATAGAGATCATCAGTCATAAAATACTTCAAAGTTTTAAGCTTTAATTGTCGAGATCCATGAAATATGACATATGAAACTCGTCGAATCTTTTACAGCGTTATTCATAAAAATTTAAACCGTGGTTTAGAAGTGTTTTACAAAGGGTTACCACGGTTACTAAGATTAAATCACCGTCAAACCGAGGCCTATTTTTTATGAATAACACTGTTAAATTTCATATGAAACATAATCATGTTTTTTGTTAAAGTTTTATCCATTTTGGATACCAGTTATTATTATATTTTCTTTTCTTGTTTTCTTCTTAATTGGACTACTTAGTGATAGTTTATACCGAGTGAGTTTTTTCATTTTAAGCATTGGCATCTCGGAAACCATAAAACAGAGATTCGGTTAAATGAGGAAAGAGGAAACAGTCATTTTGAGAGATTTTACAAGATATGCTTTGTTTTTTGAAAAAAAAGACAAAGTTTTTGAGTTATAATACAAAAGTTTACATTTATTACCAATGTTTTCAAAATTTCAAAGTCAACAATATTCTAAGTTGTGCAACTAATGAATTTTAAACGATTTCTAAAACGTGTTGCGTTAATACGAAAAAAGAATAACTGAAATTGCTTAATGAACTGCCTAGGAGAAAAAAACGAATTTAGTGAAGTATGCACAAAAGCACCATCGATTTTGTTGTCATGTATATATTTACCTTTTGTATATTATGTAGCTTTTCTGCTAATAAATATTTATTATTATTATTTACATGTGTTGTAAAATGATTATTAAATGACGATCACTGTAGTAATGGAGATAGTGGCTTGACCATTATTGTAGCCTCATCTGTAGAAATTACAAAATCAAAAAAATGTTATTATTATTATTCTTTTCCATGGCATTGAGTGATCAGTGATAGAAGTCAACTCTGGCACGAAAATCTGTCACTCCAAGGGGCTGCTATAGATGGACGTGGTAGGGACAAAAAATTCTGCAACTTGATAGGCTAATTCCCAATTGGGTATTAATTTTATGTGATCCTGTTTGGTTCTTCCTCAACGGACGTTTCCACTTAAAGCTCAATGTTGTACCTCAATAAACTAGGATGCTACAAGAGACGTATTTGCATTTCTGTTGACCGGTCCAACAGGACAGAGGAGGGACTTCGGTTTTATGCGAAAAGAGACATCTTGGCATGGACTATGGTACATCTTCTCGCTACTTTTTGGTAGGCTGTTAGCGCATAAAATTTATATGGGTTTTAAAGACGTACCTGCGCTTGGATTATTATTTGGAAACGATTGTTAAAGAATAATTGCGTGAATTTGAGAGCTACAGGATTGCTGAGGGTTGATTTCGCGTTTATTCAGAAAGCTACATCGTTCGCTCGAGATGAGTTTGCAGGAACGAAATTAGCAATTAATTAAATGCGCATCGCATCTGCATTATAAATTGAAAGTAATTAAACAAGTCAAACGAATGTCACGCGAAAAATCGCTTGAGCACTGACCAGGATCAACCTGCCACCATACGAATTTTATAAATATTAATTGGACATAAAAAAATATGCATGTCACATCATACCCGAAATATATTTATTCTATATCACCGTGTGTGTAGGTGAATTGATATTTTTCATAATTGACACGGAAACTGGCACCTGATTGTCAGTTTCGGTCTATCCGTGTACGGTGCATGTGCAAAAATGCACGTGCCGAGGCGGAAGTGACGAGACGGACAGCCGGATGTAATGAAAAATGGCGGAATAACGCGGCGTTTTAGAGGGAAGAGCCAAACGGTGTAGTCGTGATGAATGTCGACCGGCCCGGAATATGTTAATTAGGGCCGCGCGGGTTTTGATTTGTAAGATGCGACGCGACGTTTCGGTTGTACACGGTTATGGCATTTGCAGTGTTCGCGTTTTCCCTCCCGGATCCCGGAGTCCTGATTGATTGCCACCGGAATTAGCGACGCGGGGGGCGCCTGGGTTCCCATCGATCTCTTCCCCATTCACGCCCCAACAGTGTTAACACCGACAACCCCAGAATTTACAATTTGAATTTACGAAAAAAACACACAATAACTTTTTTATTTTGCATTTTATACCAGTGCTTCCCAAAGTTTTTTGACTTGCAGCCCCCTATTTGAAACAGGGTTTCCCAGAGCGCCTTTCCCTTAGCATATTTTTTTTGCAAATTTCTAAGAAATACACGGTGTCTTATGCAGGTCGTTACTATTGAACAATTACGAGAAAGAATCATACAATAATGTTGAGCTATTGCTAGACAAACTGCTAGAAAGGAGGCTATATTTTTTATTTTTGTTTAGAAAACAATGGAAACCATTTCCAACATTTACTTTTACATTGTATTTGAATTTAATCGTCATTGAACACTAAGGAAAACACTTATTAAAGTTTCACAAGTTTTATAGAATTGCGCAATTTAAATTAAAACTATTTAAATTTTTAATTTCTAACCAGAATTATGTTTTAAAAAGTTTTGCAAATTTCTATTAAAATATAAATAACTAAGTGAGGGATAAGCTTTGTTTAAATCCTCTGTGATTTCCACTAAAAATTGATATAGGTTCAAAGATTTTATATATTAAATGGTATAATAGGATTAATTTTTCTAGTAATTTTTGGTGGTAGAATATTAATTGTACCTAACTTACTTATAATAAATTCAACCAATGATCATATCAGAAACCGAACGCTGCAATTTCCCGCAGATTTACGACCCTTTATCGACGATGAAACCCTAACCATGGCCATTTCTACGCAATCCCCTCGCATTGTCCAGCCATTTTCCGCGAGATCATCCCCATGTGGCAGGGTGGAAGAACGCTGACCGCGCCAGTGGCGTGTAGGGCACATAAAACTTTTACAGCACCGGAAGGGTTTCAGCCATATAAATCTACAGGGCCCATTAGCGTTTATTGCACGTTATAACCCTACGCCCTTCTACCTGAACACGCCGCGACGACTTTTAATTCGCACGACCACAACACGAACAAGAAATACGTACAAACGTAAAAACTTCAGTTTCAACAAAATATACAATTCAATATGAGAATTTTAATAATACAACATTAATGACTTTCATATTTAAATTTTAATGATCAAAAATTTAAAAAAATTGAAGGTAAAGTCTGTACCATTTTTATTTCATAATTTTCTTTAGTCATAATTAGAGTAAAAAATTTAACCAAAGCTTATTTGGTCCTATACAAAGCAATTAATCTATAATAATAATAATAATAATAATAATCCGTACTAATCCTCTTCCTCCTCCTCCTCGTATCTAATAGACCTTTGTACCAAAATGCTCCCTGAAAACCATACAAGGTGTTAATGAAAACAAACATATTTCTCTCTCTTGTTTTCTTAGATTTCTCATATCAAGGTTGTCAATTTAAATTAAAAAAATCTGTACTTCCTTATTTTTTTTTAAATCGGTGGTTTAAACACCGAAAGCGGTTGCAAATAAAAATGTTAATAAAATTAAGGAAGTACAGATTTTTTTTATTTTAAAATATTTCTATTGTTGGAAAGTAAACAGTTACATTTTCATAATCAGGTACACTGATTTTGATAGAAATTTTTATTTTTAAACAATATCAAGACAATGGCTGTCGTAAACAGTCATTAATTATTTTAAAGTCTCTGTTGTTTGTTAAAATGTGTGCTTTTAACAAACAACAATGGGTTTAAACAGTTACAGCTAAGAATTTTCAAGGCTTCTAACGAAATTCGTCAAAACTACAATATTCAGCAAGTATATGGATCGTTAGTACGACGGTGTTATGCTTGTATTGAGGGCAGTTTGAATATTTGTTACAGTTTTCAATCATTATTTTGTTAATATTGTGTAAATTTTGATGTATTTTCAAATATTTATTTATTTATTTATTTATTTATGGGAAGACCCTGTTATATACAAAATATTATACAAAATATTATTACTACAGAATATCATTAAATTAATCGGATTATTTTTTTCATTAACACCCTGTATCTTTTTCAGGGAGTATTTTGGTATGTGGGTGTATTAGGTTATTTGCTTTGTATTGGTCCAAATAAGTTTTGGTTAATTTTTTTTACATCTGCTTATGACATTTCCATCTAATTTTTTACATCTAATTAATTATGTAGTACTGTACTAGTATAGTATGGTACTGATCATGTTGCGCATAATTATCTTTAAAAGACCCTTAACGAGGACAAGAAAGGTAGTGATAAAGTTGCGAACAATTACCTTACAGTTTGAAAGGCTCCTAACGAGGATAAGGAAGGTACTGATAAAGTTGTGGATAATTATCTTACAGTTTGAAAGACCCCAAACGAGGACAAGAAAGGTACTGATAAAGTTACGGATAAAGTTACTGATAAAGTTCATAGCTGGTGAAATATACTATAGAGATTTTGGCAGTTGCAGTCAAATAGATGACAATTTTGCATAAACAATTGGAAACAAGTCAGATTTTGACGGTGCCTAAATATTTGTATAGTTTCAATTAAACATTTGACAGATTTGAATATTTAAAATTGAAAATATGACATATTTTGATAGTTGCAATTGAAAGTTTGATAGGTTTTGGCAGTTGAATTAAATATTTGACAGATTCTGACAGTTGCAATGAAACATTTCACGAAATATGACAGCTGCAATTCAAAAGAGTTTAGATTAGGATGTTTGCAAATGAAAACTTGATAGTTTTAGAAAGATTTACTAGTAAAATTAATAAACACAGATCGTTGCAATTAAAAATTTGACAGATTTGGACTATTTCAGTTGTAAGTTTGAACGTAATATTATTAAATGGGACAGTGTTAGCTACAAATTGGTGAAAAAAAGTCTCTTTTGAACACTTTCATTTATGTATTGTAATGTCACCGACAATTTGATTAAATAGCTGTGTATAATTTTCTTTTGTGTATTTTTGTAGAGCATTTTAAGTACTTTATGAAATTAGAAATGTATGCAAAACATGTGAAAACTGATTTGAGCTAATATGCTGTTAAATAGGAAGTTTTCTGGAACAAACAATTGGTGATTTTTTCAATTGTCAATATTAGTAATATTTTCACCTGTAACTGCCAAATTTGTGATATTTTCAACGTGACTCAATTTTTTTCATCTTTTCAACTGTAATTGTCAAACTTTGTTATATTATTCATTTGTAACTGTCAATATGTCACATATTTTCAACTGTAATTGTAAAATTTATTATATTTTCAACTGTGACTGTTTAAAGTGTAAATATTTATTTTATTTTCAACTATAATTGTCAAAATCTATGGAGATTTTATCATCAGTCATGAAAAACTATAAAATTTTAAACATTAATTGTCGAATTCCTCAAAATATGACATTTGAACTAAAATCTCTTACAGCGTTACTCATAAAAATTTAAACCGTGGTTTAGCGGTATTTTTCAAAGGGTTACCAAGGTTACTACGATTAAACCACCGTTAAACCGTGGCTTATTTTTTTATGAATAACATCGTTAAATTTTATTTGACATATAACCATGTTCGAGTTTTCTTCGTTTTTTTCTCTTTTGCTTTGTTTCGACATATTTGATCACTTGCGGTTAAAAATTACCATTTCCACCTGTTTTAGACAGAAATTTGACAGGTTTTCCCATTTTCTCACTTGAATGTAAAATAATTGAAAACTAGTCAGACTGTGACATTGCCAAATGAAAATTTGATACTTAAATTTGGTTGCAATCGTTTATTTCACAGACTTGAACATTTAAAATTGCAAAATCAGTCAGATTAGTATAGATGCAACTGAAAATCTGTCAGATTTTGATGGTTTGAATTGATTTTTTTAAATTTAGACAGTTTCAATAGAATCTGTAACATATTTTGACAGTTGCAGATGAAATATAACAAATTTTGACAGTTACGATTGGTTTTCCCATTTTCTCACTTGAATGTAAAATAATTGAAAACTAGTCAGATTTCGACATTGCCAAATGAAAATTTGATACTTAAATTTACTTGCAATCATTCATTTCACAGACTTGGACATTTAAAATTGCAAAATCAGTCAGATTAGTATAGATGCAACTGAAAATCAGTCAGATTTTGATGGTTTCAATTGAATTTATATTTTATAGGTTATATTTTATGACAGTGGGCAATGTTGCACTCAAATTGAGTATCTATTGAGTGCAGAATTAATTTGCAATTTTTATTTTACAAAAGCAAATCAGTCAAGTTATAATATAGAAAATAGTTGATGATTGGTTTACTTAAAGTTTACTTAAATAACTGGCACACTTGAATGATTGATGCAATAATTTAATTATATCAATATATGAATAAAGCAACTTTGTTAGAAATCTGACATTTAATTTTTTTTTCACTCTCACATCATTTTTGTTGGTGTTCATGTGTAAAACTTTATAAAATGAACCACAGCCTTCTCAGTTAAATATAAAAATGGAACAGAGTATCACAGGCTTATCAATTGTTTAGTTTTTGTGTAGTATAAGCAATCACAGAAAAATTGAAACTAAATATCAAATTCAATTATGAGCCTTAATTGCCTTAGTTTTCTTTAAGAAAAATAACTTGCAATAATTCAAGACAGAAAATAGCACTAAAAAATAGGTACCAACCTACTTATAATACTTTTTAGTTTGCAGTTATTAATGATAGAAATTTTCGTAATAATGAGTATTTCATTATTTGTTTGTCTAATTTTTATTTGGACTACACTTTTTTTAACTTTTTTATTGCTAGTTGAGCAAAAACTATAAACATCAAATTTAAATATTAATGGCTTAATCAAGACTTATGACGTTGCGTTATGACTTCGTTATCTACAAAAAATACAAAAAAACCTGATGTCAAGATTTTCTTTAAGTATTGTTTTTCATATCTGTAATACTCCCTCAGTTCCAAAATAAGGGCCCGATTTAGAAATATATTTATTCTAAACTATGTATCTAATTGCATACAAAAAATATGCAGAGGGATATTCAGTCTGTTCGATAAAAAGCACCCAAGACTATGATCGTATGTTGTCTATGGCCAATGAGATGAACCGATTGCCTAGCTTTGATTTGGCTAAGCCTTTTCATAACTTTAAATGGGATGTATTGCGTGAATTTCTGTTTTAGATATGGTTTACCATTTTCATTTATCATTGTTGGTTATTCGTCTCCTTAGGGTTAATTGTTGTTATTTTAGTGTTCTAGTGATATGTACACTTTGCTTATTACTTGTAATGTATGTAAAAATAGAGTTTTTTTCCGTTAAATAACTAAATAGATAAGTAAATAAATATAATATAATTAAATGAAATTAATTTATAAAATTGTGGAAAATTATCTTATAGTTTGAAAATCCCCCTAACGAGGACAAGATAGGTACAATTCAGGTAGTTTACAACAATGTAGGTATATCTAACAGTATATCTGCAAATAACTAATTTGCATTCCTTGTAAAAAGTTTGAAATAACGTTAAAATCCCCACAAAATGCTTCAAATTTCAATTATAGAATAATTCAAAGCTACAATTAAGAAAACCTGTCAAATTAATGTACAACAGTTACTACCCGAATCTCTCATTTGTTTTATATTAAATGTGAAAATGGGAAAATCTGTCAAATTTCTGTCTGAAAAAAATAGAACCTGTCAAATTTTTAACTTCAAGTGTACAAATATGTCAAACCTTCATCTGAAATAGCCCAAATCTGTTAAATTTCTAATTGCAACAATGTGTTTTTGTTAAATTTTCTAGTAAATCTGTCGAAATCCATCAAATTTTCATTTGCAAACATCCAAATCTATAATTTTTTGAATTGCAGCTGTCATATTTTGTGAAATGTTCAATTGCAACGGTCAAAATCTGTCAATTATTTAATACAACTGTCCAAATCTAACAAGCTTTCAATTGCAACTATGAACATCTGTCTGTGTTTTCAACTTAAAATATTCATATCTGTCAAATGTTTACTTGCAACTATACAAATATCTCAAATTTTTAATTGGAACTGTCAAAATCTGACTAGTTTTCAATTGCTCATGTCAAAATTGTCATCTTTTTTTACTGTAACTGCCAAAATCTGTGAAGTTTTTTTCACCAGCTATGAAACTCCGTACAATTTCAAACTGTAACTGCCAAAATCTGCTAAATTCTTTACATTTACAATAGCGACTGTCACATTTTGCAGTTACAGGTGTGAAAGCTTGTCACATTTTCAACGGCTACTGTCAGAATCTGTATTCTTTTAGATCCAGGGGCGTGTAAATACGTGAAAATATGTCAAACTGTTTACAGAAATTGTCAAAATATGTCGTTTTTAACCGCAACTGGTCAAATATGATTTTAAAAATTGAATATGAATAAAATTGAAGAAAACTCAAACCAACATAGTTATATATATTTTTAAATATTTAAAAATAAAAAAATAATCACAAAAGTCAAAACATTTATATAAAAATCTTATCTACTATCGAATATATTGAACTCAAGAAAATTAACCTCTGAAGATGGCTGAAAGATAGCCGAAGCTAACTAGTAAGGTCAAGAAGACCTTAATATTATAATAAAAATAATAAAAACTAGAAAACATCTTCATATACAGGGTGTTTTTTTTTTCATTTTAAGCATTGGGATCACTGAAACCATAGAGACCAACTGAAGACATAGAGATTCGGTTAAATGAGCAAAGAGTTGTCGTTTTAAGAGTTAAAGGTATGCTTTTGTTTTTTGAAAATAACACATAGTTTTTGAGTTATTATATTTTTAATGGCGGTCATAGTTCGCTTAGACATTTTTAAAAACGGCACATTTTTCTCTTTATAGCGATGCAAGGTTTCCTATACTTCGATAAATAAAAGCAATCTTCGAAAATTAACTTGATGAAAATTATTACTTTGACAAATAAATACATGACTGTTTGTATTATTGAGAGTAGCAAAAACAGACAGTGACAGTTGTCATGGAAATCAATTTTTTTCGTTTTAATACGAGAATTCTATTAATTTTTCAATCATATGACTTTCAAGATTTTATTATTAAAAAAAATGTTTTCAAACCGTCATTTAATCATTCGATTCATTTGAATTTACACAACAAATCAGCTCGAATTGTATGTTTGATGTACAATTTAAAAATTTGCAAAAGCAAAAATTAGACATAACAGGATTATGTATATTTGAACTTAGGGGATGCGTAAGGTGCGTAACGAAATTCATATTCTTTTCAGCATTTTCAGCAGTCGTGTCTAATAAATAATAAACCGGGGGCAATATCTGCATGTAGGGGGATGACTTCCCCATTACGCCGTAAAATTTCACGGAATAAAATAACCTCGTTGGTTTAGCGGAGGCCCTTTATCGTGCGTTCTTCGGGGGTGGTGGAGGTTTTACGCATATTGCTCCGCTGCTCCCATCCCCAACGGTGATTTATCGCCCTGAATATTTCATAAAGCCAACGTTTCGATTAAAATTTCGCCATTGTGATCAAAATAAGTTAGACTTTCTGTACGAAGTTTTCAAAAAGTTTAAATTATAAAAACACATCCATTTATAGATAAAATTTAATAAATTTATATGAAATAAATATAAAATATCATATAAAATAAATATAAAATATCAGATTAAATATCACACATTCATTTATAGATCAAATTTAATAAATTTATACAAAATGAATATACAATATCAGATTAAATATCTCACATTCATTTATACATAAAATTTAATAAATTTATATAAAATAAATATAAAATATCAGATTAAATATCACACATTCATTTATAATTTTTTTTAAATAAATTTGTATAAATAAATATAAAATATTAGATTAAATATCACATTCACACATTCACACATTCATTTATAGATCAAATTTAATAAATGAAATAAATATAAAACATTAGATTAAATATCACACATTCATTTATAAATAAAATTTCATAAATTTATATAAAATAAATATAAAATATCAGATTAAATATCACACATTTATAGATCAAAATTAATAAATTTATATAAATAAATATAAAATATCAGATTTAATATCACATTAAATATCACACATTCATTTATAAAAAAAAAATAATAAATTTATATAAAATAAACATAAAATATCAGATTATGTAGCTATTTTATGAAATAGACAAAAACAAACAAAAATTAATCTTAAAGATCTTTTTATAGTACTTACTTGTAAGTTTTGAATTAATTTGATTATAAAAAAATATCAAAATCTACCACTAAGAACTAGGTAAAAATAGAACTTAAAGAATACAAAATAATTAGTAAAATGTTACAAAATAAAAACAAAAATCAAAAAACTAAAAATATTATGGTAGTGAATGCAGTTTATCCCCGGATAGCTATGATAATTAAAAAAGAGGTTTGCAAGATATGATAATTAAAAAAAGAGTAATAATGTTTTGAATCACTGAAACATACATATTTATTTCATTCATCCACTTTAGTCATTCATCCACTTTATTATTATTAGGCGGAATGACCGCAGATCTATGACCATTAAAATATTATTACAACTACTATTTTATTATTATTGTTATTAAGACAATTAAAATATGATTGATTCAATTAACCCAAATTCTATTCCCTGGCCAAATCATCCCATTCATTTTCGATTCATCCGCAATCGTTTCCACTGCGTCATTAAGGCTGTAATAGCGCGACGATCCCGGAATGAAATCTCGGAGAAACGCGCTTGAGCGGGGTTCCAACCCCCATAACTCACAATCACCGTCCAACCCTGGGCAGCCCCCCAGAAATATATATAAAAAAAGAGGAAGGGAAGGTTAAAACTATCGCAATATTTTACTGGGTAACGCCGCGATCCGGGGTTAGGGACGTCGTAAAGGTAATCGAAAGTCGTAAAGTGGTAATCCGCTATGGAATTCGGTGGTTGAGGCTTTGGGGGAGGCCCCACTGTCCCTGGCAATAGTCACGTAATTAAACAAGAAAAAACGGCGAGGGATGTTATTTGGTGCGTGTGAAAATAGTATATTATGCAACGAGCATTTAATAACCATTAAATGCGAGTTGCATACACTAGTTTATCTACACAAAGCACTAAAAGTGGTGATTGCCAAAATTTATTAAAACTAAATATACAACATCATTATATCCTTCAGATTTTATATTTAATAAAGCATGTAATTTGGATAATTTGGGTATGCCCACATTATGTTTGCTACCCAACGAAGATATCAAAATTGCATATTGTGTCCATGTGAGTTGCATATACTTTTTTTTTCTACACAAAGCACGAAAAGTGGTAATTGTCAAAATTTATTAAAAGTAAATAAACAACATCCTTATATCCTTCAGATTTCATTATTATTAAAGCATGTCATTTGGGATATTTGGATTTGTCCACATTATGTATGCTACCCAACGTAGATTTAAAAATTGAATATTGTGTCCATAAAGTTGGATATTTCAATTTTTTTGAATAATAAAAATAAGACGTTTTTGGAAAAGCTGCTGATCTTATTTGTGTCTCTCCACCATAAAATTAGAGTACAATTTCTCGTAAGTTTTTAGCGATTTTACTGGCAATAAATTGTGTGTGGCCACAAGAGCCCACTCAATAAATAATTTTCCATACCACTATCACTATTCGACATGTTTAATGATTTTATTTTAAAAAAGCAACAATTTATTAAGAATACGAATCACCAATTCCCCATGCACAGCTGTCAAAACTAATAATTTTTTATTTCTGTCATTGTCATGGCTTTTTAAAAAAACTTGTATCTTAATGAAACATTTGTATCCAAATGACTATCATTTAGGTACAGATAGCGAATGTTTAATATATCAATTAAAGTTTAGGAGTAAAAAATGTTATTAAAATGTATGTTAGAGTCAGTCCATGTCAAGTGGAACAGTTTTGAAAATTTTCCCTGCTCCACCATCTTCATTTTTAAAGAAAATTAATATAGATGTATATGTATATTTGTAAGGAACTTCTTTGAAGTTTTTTTAATTTTTACTTGTGAAACAAAACGTTTTGACCGTTTTCATCCTTCAAAACCATACCTATAATTCACACTAAAAATTACATAAAGGAATAATTTATACTAGTTATAGAAACGAAAAGTTAACGAAAAATGATATAATTTGACAGTTGTAAATTTAAACTGTTACACAGACTACCACGTAGTAACGAAAAGTTGACGAAAAATGATATAATTTGACACTAGAAAACTTAAACTGTCACACAGAATACCACGTAGTATCAGTGGTGACAATTCTGAGGATTCAAATTATGAAGTTTACTTGCTTGGATTTAGGTTTTCTAAATGATACAATTGAAGGTTCCTGGCGACAGGAACTTGGTGAATTAATAATAATAATGTAATATAATTTTTATTGCTCAAACCACATATAGAACATCACTGAACCAACCATAAGAATAAACAATATTACATAAAAATAAATAAATAACAAAATAAAATAAAAATAATTCTACCAGTAAGTACCCAATAACAATACTTTAAATAAATAACTGGTATCTTATGGATAAAACCTTAAACTTAATAAACAATATAATGACAACGAATCTGACAGCTGTCAAACGAATCTGTCAGCAGTCAAAAGAATCTGCCAGTTGTGAAACGAATATGTCAGCTGTCAAACTGGTAACTTATGGATATAACCTTAAACTTAATAAACAATATAATAACAACGAATCTGACAGCTGATAAACAAATCTGTCAGCAGTCAAATAAATCTGACAGCTGTCAAACGAATCTGTCAGTTGTCCAACGAATATGTCAGCTGTCAAATGTATCTGACAGCTGTCAAACGAATCTGTCAGCTGTCAGAAGAATCTAACAGCTGTCGAATGAATGTGTCAGTTGTCAAACGAATATGTCAGCTGTCAAACTGGTAACTTATGGATAAAACCTTAAACTTAATAAACAATATAATAACAACGAATCTGACTGCTGCCAAACGAATCTGTCAGTTGTCAAACGAATATGTCAGCTGTCAAATGAATCTGACAGCTTTCAAACGAATCCTTCAGCTGTTAAATGAATCTGACATCTGTCAAACGAATCTGTCAACTGTCAAACGAATAGGTCAGCTGTCAAATGTATCTGACAACTGTCAAACGAATCTGACAGCTGTCAAACGACTCTGACAGATGTCAAACGAATCTCACAGCTGTCAAATGTATCTGTCAGCTGTTTACACTAGTTACAGAAGTTAATGAAAAATGATGTAATTTTACAACTGTAATTTTAAACTGATACACAGAATATCACGCAGTATAAACGATTCAAATTGTGAAGTTTATTACATGCTCGGATCTAGGTTTTCTAAGTGATACAATTGAAGGTTCCCGGCGATCTGCAAAATTATTGAATTGAGGTGTTATAAATAATTTTTATTGGTCAAACCACATATGGAACACCAATGAACCAATCATAACAATAAACATTTTTTTACCAGTAAGTACCAACTAATAATTTAACAAGTTTCAATACATAACTTGTAATTAATGGATAAAACTTTAAACTTAATAAACAATATAATAACAGCGAAGCTGACAGCTGCCAAACAAATCTGTCAACTGTCAAATGAATCTGACAGCTGGTAAACGAATCTGTCGGCTGTCAACCGAATAGGTGGAATAATAATATAACAACCTTAAATACATAACTGGTACTTCATGGATAAAACGGTAAACGTAATAAACAATATAATAACAACAAAACTGACTGCTGTCAAACGAATCTGTCAGCTGTCAAATGAATCTGTCAGCTGTCAAATGAATCTGACAGATATCAAACGAATCTCACAGCTGTCAAATTTATATATTTTATTTATTTTTTATTTATTTAATTCTCTAATCACGTCGCCACGTGTACAGTGTATTTACATCTGCTAGTGGATGTGACAGTCAACATTAGAATTACTAATAATAATACTAAAATAATACTCAAAATACTGTCAGATAAAATGTATCTGTCAGCTCTTTACACTAGTTATAGAAGTTAATGAAAAATGATTTAATTTTACAACTGTAAATTTAAACTGCCACACAAAATATCACGTAGTATCAGTAACGACAATTCAAACGATTCAAATTGCAAAGTTTATTACATGCTCACATATAGTTTTTCAAAACTATATACTTAGAGATTCCTGGTTACTTGTAAAATTGGTAAATTTAGGGGTCATTTATCATTTAAATAGATTTTGGGTACACCACATGTGGAACTTGTTACATCTTGTAATATAATATGTAATGTAAATAATGTAATCATATGTAATGTAATTGGAATTATAATATGTAACAATTGTAATATTTGACGTATCCTATACTTTGTGTCTCAAGAAATAAAGGTATAATTATTATTATTAAATTATTATTATAACATCACTGAACCAATCGTAATAATTAACAAAATAATAACAACAATATTACAGTTGCCATACGAATCTGTCAGCTGTCAAACGAATCTATCAGCTGCCAAACGAATCTGTCAGCTGTCAAAAGAATCTGACAGCTGTCACACGAACCTATCAATTGTCAAACGAATATGGCCGCTGTCAAATGAATCTGACAGCTGTCAAACGAATTTGACAGATATCAAACGAATCTCACAGCTGTCAAATTTATTTATTTAATTTATTTTTTATTTATTTAATTCTCTAATCACGTCGCCACGTGTACAGTGTATTTACATCTGCTAGTGGATGTGACAGTCAACATTAGAATTACTAATAATAATACTAAAATAATACTAAAATAATACTAAAAATACTGTCAGGTAAAATGTCAGCTCTTTACGCTGGTTATAGAAGTTAATGAAAAATAATTTAATTTTACAACTGTAAATTTAAACTGCCACACAGAATATCACGTAGTATCAGTAGCGACAATTCTAATTATTCAAATTGCGAAGTTAATTACATGCTTACATCTAATTTTTCAAAATGATATACTTAGAGATTTCTGGTTACTTGTAAAATTGGTAAATTTAGGTGTCATTTATAATTTCAATAGATTTTGGGTATACCACATGTTGAACTTGTTATATCTTGTAATATAATATGTAATGTAAATAATGTAATAATATGTAATGTAATTGTAATTATAATATGTGACACAATTGTAATACTTGACGTTTCCTATACTTTGTGTCTCAAGGAATAAAGGTATTATTATTATTATATTATTAATATAACATCACTGAACCAATCGTAATAATAAACAATATAATAACAACGATATTACAGCTGTCAAACGAATCTGTCAGCTGTCAAACGAATCTATCAGATGTCAAACGAATCTGTCAGCTGCCAACGAATCTGACAGCTGTCAAATGAACCTGTCAGCTGTCAAACAAATATATCAGCTGTCAAATGTATCTGACAGATGTCAAACGAATCTAACAGATGTCAAACGAATCTCACAGCTGTCAAATGTATCTGTCAGCTCTTTACACCAGTTATAGAAGTTAATGAAAAATGATTTAATTTTCCAACTGCAAATTTAAACTGCCACACAGAATATCATGTAGTATCAGTACCGACAATTCTGACTTGTGGCTCAAGGAATAAAGGTATTATTATTATGACATCACTGAACCAATTATAGCAATTAACAATATTATAAAAACGAATATTTCAGCTGCTAAACGAATCTGTAAGCTGTCAAGTGAATCTGACAGCTGTCAAACGAATCTCACAGCTGTCCAATGTATCTGTCAGCTAGTTATAAAAGTTCATGAAAAATGATTTAATTTTACAACTGAAAATTTAAACTGCCACACAGAATATCACGAAGTTTCAGTAGCGACAATTCTGACGATTCAAAGTGCGAAGTTTATTACATGCTCACATGTATAGTTTTTCAAAATAATATACTTAGAGGTTCCGGGCTATAGATAGATTTTGGGCACACCATATGTGGAACATCACTGAACCAATC
The DNA here is from genome assembly GCA_951805005.1 of Othius punctulatus. NCBI lineage: Eukaryota > Metazoa > Arthropoda > Insecta > Coleoptera > Staphylinidae > Othius > Othius punctulatus. Next base: position 3,404,103 of record OX638139.1, on the reverse strand, counting down.
GTAATAATGAACAATATAATAACAATGAATATTACAGCTGCCAACGAATCTGACAGCTGTCAAACAAATCTGCCAGCTGCCAACGAATCTGACAGCTGTCAAATAAAACTGACAGCTGCCAAACGAATATGACAGTGACTGAAACTTGTACTGTCCAACTTGAAAAGATTATATCTCGATTTTCTCACTTAATTTACACATACCTGTTATCAAATTTTCGGAGAATTAATCTTCAGTCATACTGTATACAGATCAGGCATAACATTTTCAAAATATCTATTGGATAAATTTTCAGAAATTTCAGTGACCGATAACTTATACCTAATGTCCAACTCGGAAAAGTTCATATCTCGATTTTCTCACTTAATTTAAAATTAAAATTTCAGGGGATTTATCATCAGGCATGCTGTATACAGATCAGGCATAAGATTTTCAAAATTTTCATTAGATAACTTTTCAGAAATTTCAGTGACTGATAACTTATACTGGTCAACTCGGAAAGTTAATAACTCGATTTTCCCACTTAATTTATACGTAGCTTTTATTAAATTTTCAGAGGATTTATGTTCAGTCATACTGTATACAGATCTGGCATAAAAATTTGAAAATATCTATCGTTATTTTTAGTTGGTCAGTAAAAATTATCGGTCACTGATATTTCTGCAAATTTATTTAATGGATATTTCGAAAATTTTATAAAAAACTTGATTGAAAAAATAGTGGAAGCTAATTTTAAAACTCATTCACATATATAGCAGATATGTCTATGCGACGGATAATTTATGCTGGTGACTTTTGAAAGATTTATCGTAAGAGGCAAATTACTGCCATACTGGATGTTTTCAAAGAAACAGGACTTATGGATGACTGTTGAGCCTACAGGAAAAATCGTAAAAGGACTATAGAGGCCAAAGTGCTAAGGGCCTAGAGAAACTACTCAAGGAAAATAAAGAAGTGGCAAGTTCAAAATATGTATTAGTATATTAGGAATATTTTATCACAAATTTGCTTACAAGTTTATTTATTTTGCTTTTACTTATTTAGTAAAATATGAATATTGTGGCATAAATTTGCTTACAAGTTTACCCATTCAGCTTTTGCTTTCCAGTATCTCTGACAAATTCAGGTCGATACTTATGCGGCTTTGTCTTTGGTAATTATCATTGCATCTGATATGGACAAAATAAATGAAATTTTCAAAATAACCATTAGATAAATTTTCAGAAATTTCAGTGATTGATAACTTATACTTTCCAACTCGTAAAGTTAATAACTCAATTTTCTCACTTAATTTTAAATCAAATTTTTAGAGGATTTATATCTTTAGGCATACTGTATATAGATCAGGCATAAAAATTTCGATATATCCATGAGATAAATTTTCAGAATTTTCAGTGACTGATAACTTATACTATACAACCTGGAAAGTTAATAACTCGATTTTCGCACTTAATTTATACGTACCCATTATCAAATTTTCAGAGGATTTATCTTAAGACATACTGTATACTGATCTGGCATACAATTTTCAAAATATCCATAAGATAAATTTTCCGAAATTTCAGTGACTGACAATTTATACTTTCGAACTCGGAAAGTTAATAACTCGATTTTCTCACTTAATTTATACGTACCCTTTATCAAATTTTCAAAGGATATGTATTCAGGTATACTGTATACAGTTCTGGCATAAAATTTAGAAAATATCCATTAGATAAATTTTCTGAAATTTCTGTGAGTGATAACTTATACTTTCGAACTCGGAAAGTTAGTACCTCAATTTTCTCACTAAATTTATACATACTCGTTATGAAGTTTTTAGAGGATTTGTATTCAGGTATACTGTATACAGATCTGGCATAAAATTTTGAAAATATCCATTAGATAAATTTTCAGAAATTTCAGTGACCGACAACTTATATTGTCCTCCACGGAAAAGGCTGCAGTGGTTCAGATAATTGAATAAATTTATTAGTAATTAAATGTGCCTATTGATTTTCTGGATTGCAATAATTATGGGAAGGGTAGCATCCCTCTACATCGTCACGCAACATTTGAATCTATCCATCTGCGGAGTGTTGAGAGTAATTCTTGGCCCAGAAGGCGAAACAGACTTTCGCACTTTGGCACAGCACGCGCGATCGTCAGGGTCAGGGGCGGCGCTGTGCGGGGGTGACGGGGGCGGCGATCCCGCGGGACGGCTTGACAGTGGTTATCCATCGTGGGGAGATGTATGGCTGTTAAATAATCCAACACCATTAGCGACCCCTGCATCTGATGCACCAGCGCTGTCCGCAGAGATTTACCCTCTCTCGGCAGCATCAAATGCCCCGTGTGATGGGGCCGACGTGAGTGAGCGAGTGAGCAGCAGAGTGTATCGGAGCCCTACATCAAAGTGTCACAACAGGTCACAATCTGCCCGAGAGGCACCAAGAGTGCTGACTTCATTCAAAAATAATAATAATTAATATTTATGAAAAGGTAATTGTTAAATATTAATAATTGTTATTATAATAAATAAATAAATGACGAACGAAAAAACCTACAACCTCCTACAACTTCAAAGATTAGAAATTGTCAATTTTATGCTAACATATGTTATCTCGATTTAACGTATAAAGTAATAAGCTACAGTCTGAGTAGATCCATCAACCATATCAGTATACACTGTTTAAGAACAAAATTTAACATTTATGAAAATTGAGCACTAATGAAAGCGACAGTAACTTAGTATGAAGATTATATGAACAGAAAAAAACGAATATCCAGGCAGATGAAACCAGAGCAGGAGATGTAGAATTGATTGGTGGAGAAAATTTCAGAATCAACCAAGAGTACTAAAATACTTTTAAAGTTCAACGTCCCAGAAGCACTTTGACATTGTGTGCAAAGCTTTAGTAGGTACCCTTAGAATATTTGATCAAATATGTTTTTGCATAGCGACTCTTTGATTCTCAAAATCTCGATATACTGGATATGTTCTCAAGCTTTCTTCCACTTTTAATGACGATGACTTAGATGCTTCACTTCTTGTATTTGTCTTTTTTTGTTCATCATTTATTTATTTATTTGTATATATATATATATATATATATATATATATATATATATATATATATATATATATATATTGTAACGTTTTTGCATTGCCCTACTTTCGGGACTACAAAATGTTACGTTTTTATTTATTTACTCTTATCTCAGGTTCAATAGTAAGTTCAATCATAACTAAATAGAGTTTTGTTCAAATACTTTAATGGAATGAAAATAACCAAATATTAAAACGTCTAATATAAACTAAACTAAACAAACAAATCAAAAACAATAGAAAACAAAATTATTAAATACATAATAAACTATGACCAACATTAACAAATTAAATCCTATGTACACAAGCCAACTTATGTGATAATATGACTCTTGCACTTTACGCAAACTTTCTACTTGCAGTTATCTTCTTGTGGTTCCTTGATTACGTCGTCCTCTTGTCCCTGCTTTCCCGTCTGATCCCTTGTTGATTCCCACAAAAGTAAACATCTACTTTTGTGTGTGAAGTTGAGCGGCTTGAAGTCCTGATTTTTGAATATCTCCGTCACGGCTCCTATCTCGTTGAATTCCTCTCCTGTTTGACTGTCTTCTCACAGCAATATGTCCAATCGTTGAAACCCCGTTAATATTTTGTAATGTATTCGTATTAGTATCGCAACATCTCCACCCGCGATCCACACGCGTCTCTCCCACTCGTCAAACTATTTGTTGATTATTTTCGACTTTCCATTATTTAATTCCACAAGCGTCTATGCACGAAGTCACCTGTCTCCCGTGGTAACCAATCAACAACCTTCATCCGCGGATTGCTTTGTATATTTGTGCATACTTGGTCATATTCACATTTACAATATTTACAATAATTTTTGTTGGCTTGTGCCCTGAAGATTATAATTCTATCTAAAACTTATATAATAATAACAATAAATCTATTCTAATTAATCTAAATAAATACTACAAATACCATCACAATATATATATATATATATATATATATATGTTATTGTGACTTGTGCCTCTGGTGTTTTTGCAAAAATTACAGAGAGAGCGCTGAATACTGGAATGGTAAATTCTGTTCGGAGATAAAAATTTTAGATTCAGGATTACGTGCCAATAAATTAGGCGCGCCATAAATTATACTGCTTGCATCGTAACATATTTATTGCAAAGTCATTTTTCGCTGCAATTCCGGACTTAATACGTTAATCCGGGGCACGCGTAAAATTAGTTTTATCGCGCCTTCGCGTTTCACTTTTACAGATCGTATTGTTTACGAGACGGCCCTTTAACTCAAAGAACGCGTGCTTATAAATAAACTCGCCCTTTACGATGGGGTAGGTAATGAGGGCGAGGAGCGTTATTGCTATTCTAACAAATGGTTAATATGTTAACGTTATTGCTGCGAGGTAAGCCTGCGGGGAGTTAATTTCGGCGGTGGCTGGCATCATTAATCCCTAATGGGGCGCGGTTGATGTATGATCGGCGGCGGTGGGGCCCTCACCCCCGCAGGGCTCGGACCCCTAGACGGGGGCGGCGGCGGGTGCCGCTGTGGTGGTGCGTGCCCCGCGGGTGGGAGCGAGAGAGGGATGATGCAGGGACGGCCGCCCGCTTATATTACATCTGTTGGGCGCTGATGTAATACGAATGGGCCCCATTTAATATGTAAACTTATTGCTATTAATAAGCATTAGCCGCCGGTGTGGTGGAGGCGGGTGGAATCCGGCCATCATCAATACCGAATTGCGACCTAAAGTATTATATCTCCACTAAACGGGTGCGTTGATGTGCGAGAGGGTCGGGGCTAAGTAAATTAACGTGTTCGTAAATCGACTCCGAATGCAAAATAAGATTCAGAGGCAAATTATTTATTCGACGGTAAATCTACCTTAAATAAAAACTAATTAAATATTTCTTTCAAATATTTTTCTGGCTCTGTAGCCACGTGTTTTGATTCAGTTAGTTTTATGACGACAATACCGACAATACACGATAATGTATCAACAATATCTGGCGAACGCACGCGAAATTTTGATTTTCAAAGTTGGTACGCACTGCGACTGACTACTTCGCGTCATTAATCACATGTTTGATAAGTCCTTTGATGACATATGAAAACGCTACAGTGAAATTGTTTCAGTACGATAACATCAGCCTAACGCACGTGAAATTTAGTATTTCAAAGTTGGTACGCACTGCGATTAACGACTTCGCGTCATTAGTCACATATTTCATAACTCCTCTATTGATAAATGAAAACATTATAGTGAAATCGTTTCAGTACAATAATATCGGCCAAACTCACACGAAATTTTGTATTTCAAAGTTTGTATACACTGTGACTGATGACTTCGCGTCATTAGTCACATATTTGATAACTCCTTTATTGATAAATAAAAACGTTACAGTGATAACGTTTCAGTACAAAAATATCGGCCGAATCACACGAAATTTTGTTTAGTTCAAAGTTTGTATGCACTGTGACTGACGACTTGGCGTCATTAGTCACATGTTTGATAACTCCTTTATTGATAAATAAAAACGTTACAGTAATATCGTTTCAGTAGAATCATATTGGCCGAGTCACATGAAATTTTGTTTTTAAAAGTTGGTATGCACTGTGAGTGACGACTTCGCATCGTTAGTCACATGTTTGATAAGTCCTTTGTTGATAAATGAAAACGTTACAGTGAAATTTGCTATATTAAATTTGCTTTGTGAAATATTAGTGATGGTCATGTGTTATGTGCAATGGACCAATATTAAAGACCATCTAATTTCTAAATGAATATTTATTGTTGTAGCCTGGTGATTTTGTAAAGTGTTCAAAAAACCTTCAAGTTCCCACAAAATGCTTCAAAATTCAATAATAAACATCGAAATCTGTCAAATTCACAGTTACAACTAAACAAACCTTAAGTTAAATTTTCAGCATTTACTACTCGAATCCCTCATTTGTTTTATATCCAATGTGAAAATGGGAAATTCTGTCAAATTTTTGTCTGAAACAAATTGAATCTGTCGAATTTTTAACTTCAACTGTCCAAATCTGTCTAACTTTCAACTGAAATAGTCCAAATCTGTATAAAAAATTGGCAACTAATTTGCACTCCATGTAAAGGGTTCAAAAAACCTTCAAATCTCCACAAAATGCTTCGAAATTCAATAATAAACATCGAAATCTGTCAAATTCAAAGCTACAACTAAGAAAACCTGTAAAATTTTCAGCAGTTACTACCCGAATCCCTCATTTGTTTTATATCAAATGTGAAAATGGGAAAATCGGTCAAAAATTTTCAGCAGTTACTACCTGAATCCCGCATTAGTTTTATATCAAATGTGAAATTGGGAAAATCTGTCGAATTTCTGTCTGAAACAAATAGAATCTGTAACATTTTTAATTTCAACTATCCTAATCTGTCAAACTGTCAACTGAATTAGTCTAAATCTGTCAAACTTTCAACTGAAATGGTCCAAAGCTGTAAAAAAGATAACTAATTGGCACTCCTTGTAAAGTGTTCAAAAATTCTTTAAGTCCTTCCAACATGCTTCAAAATTCAATAATAAACATTGAAATCTGTCAAATTTAAAGCTACAACTAAGAAAACCTGTCAAATTTTCAGCAGTTACTACCCGAATTTTACTACTTCATTTATAAGACAGTTGACTGGGTTTAGTACTTTATTTGACAGTTAAAAGACAGTTGACAAATTTGAGTACTTTATTTGAAAGTTGAAAGACAGTTGACAGATTTTAGTACTTTATCCAGAAGGCAGTTCACTGGTTTTAGTACTTTATTTGACAGTTAAAAGACAGTTGACAGATTTTAGTACTTTATTTGAAAGTTAAATGACAGTTGACAGATATTAGTACTTTATTCAGAAGGCAGTTGGCTGGTTTTAGTACTTTATTTGACAGTTAAGAGACAGTTGACAGATTTTAGTACTATATTTGCCAGTTAAAAGATAGTTGACAGATTTTAGTACATTATTTAGGAGACAGTTGACTGGCTTTAGAACTTTATTTGACGATTAAAAGACAGTTGATAGATTTTAGTACTTTAGTTAGAAGGCAGTTGACTGGTTTTACTACTTTATTTGACAGTTAAAAGACAGGTGACAAATTTTAGTACTTTATTTGAAAGTTAAAAGACAGTTTCCAAATTTTAGTACTTTATTCAGAAGGCAGTTCACTGGTTTTAGTATTTCATTTGACAGTTGAAAGACAGTTGACAGATTTTAGTACTTTATTTGTCAGTTAAAAGATAGTTGACAGATTTTAGTACTTTATTTAGAAGACAGTTGAATGGTTTTAGTACTTTATTTGACAGTTAAAAGACAGTTGACAGATTTTAGTATTTTATTTGTCAGTTAAAAGATACTTGATAAATTTTAGTACTTTATTTTAAAGTAAAAATATAATAGACAGATTTTCGTACTTTATTTAGACGACAGTTGACTGCTTTTAGTACTTTATTTGACAGTTAAAAGACAGTTGACAGATTTTAGTACATTATTTGTTTTATGTCAAATGCGAATATAACAATATCTGTCAATTTATTGTCTGAAACAAATAGAATCTGTCGAATTTTTAACTTCAACTGTCCAAATCTGTTAAACTTTCAACTAAAATGGTCCAAATTTGTAAAACAAAATTGACAACTAATTGGCACTCCATTTAAGTGTTCAAAAAAACTTTCAAGTGGCCACAAAATGCTTCAAAATTCAATAATAAACATCGAAATCTATCAAATTCAAAGCTACAACTAAGAAAGACTGTCAAATTTTCAGCAGTTACTACCCGAATCCCTCATTTGTTTTATATAAAATGTGAAAATGGGAAAATCGGTCAAAAATTTTCAGCAGTTGCTACCTGAATCCCTCATTTGTTTTATATCAAATGTGAAATTGGGAAAATCTGTTAAGTTTCTGTCTGAAACAAATAGAATCTATAACATTTTTAATTTCAACTGTCATAATCTGTAAAACTGTCAACTGAATTAGCCTAAATCGGTCAAACTTTCAACTTAAATGGTCCAAAGCTGTAAAAAAGGCAACTAATTGGCACTCTTTGTAAAGTGTTCAAAAATCCTATAAGTCCTTCCAAAATGCTTCAAAATTCAATAGTAAACATTGAAATCTGTCAAATTTAAAGCTACAACTAAGAAAACTTGTCAAATTTTCATCAGTTACTACCCGAATTTTACTACTTCATTTATTATAAGACAGTTCACTGGTTTTAGTACTTTATATGACAGTTAGAAGACAGTTGACAGATTTTAGTACTTTAATTAGAAGGCAGTTCACTGGTTTTAGTGCTTTATTCGACAGTTAAAATACAGTTGACAAATTTTAGTACTTTATTTGAAAGTTAAAAGACAGTTGACAGATTTTAGTACTTTATTCAGAAGGCAGATGACTGCTTTTAGTACTTTATTTGACAGCTAAAAGACAGTTATCAGATTTAAGTACTTTAATTTAAAGTTAACATATAATAGACTGATTTTAGTACTTTATTTAGAAGACAGTTGACTGATTTTAGTACTTTATTTGACAGTTAAAAGACAGTTGACAGATTTTAGTACATTATTTGTTTTATGTCAAATGCGAATATAGCAATATCTGTCAATTTTTTGTCTGAAACAAATAGAATCCGTTAAATTTTTAACTTCAACTGTCCAAATCCGTCAAACTATCAACTTAAGTAGTCCATATCTCTAAATTTTTTTGGCAACTAATTAGCACCCCTTGAAAGGTATTCAAAAAACCTGCAAGTCCCCACGAAATACTTCAAAATCCAATAATAAACATCGAAATCTGCGAAATTCAAAGCTACAACTAAGAAAACCTGTCAAATTTTCAGCAGTTACTACCCTAATCCATCATTTGTTTTATATCAAATGTGAAAATTGGAAAATCTGTCAAATTTCTGTCTGAAACAAATAAAATCAGTTAAATTTTAATCTTTAACGGTCGAAATCTGTCAAACTTGCAACTGAAATATTCCAAATCTGCAATTTTTTTAATTGCAACCATCTATTTTTGTTAAATTGTCAAGTTAATTTATCTAAATCTATGAAATTTTCATTTGCAAACATCCAGAGCTATTTGAAACAATTGATAGATACAAAACATAATGAAGCTGTCATATTTTGTGAAATGTTCAATTGCAAAATCTGTCAAATATATAATTACAACTGCCCAAATCTATCAAAGTTTCAACTGCAAATATCAAAATTTGTCATATTTTCATATTTTCAATTGTAATCATTGTAATTTTATTCATAATCATTTTTAATGTGTTAATTTTTTGTCATTATTGCATTATTGTCTGTTCGTTAAAAAATGCCCAAAACTATAGCAACTTCATTTGTTATTTAATACTTAAGAAATCATACATATTATTAATCGGAAATTTTAGCTATAAGTTGGCAAAACAAAATCTTTTTAAACAGATCATTTATTTATTGTGACGTCACCGACATTTTTTCTTTTTAAATATCTCGGTATATATTTTTTAGTGTAATCTTGTACAGCATTTTAGGTACTTTTCACCGGCCTAAATTTTTTCTAGGGTTATAATATGAAATTTTTGTAAAAAATTTTAAAAACTGATTTGAGCTAGTAGAATGTTCAATCATAAATTTTCTAGAATAAACAATAAGTTTTGAAATTATATTTAAAACAATAAACTTGAACTCAAAATTAACCCCTTGATGCCCTTACTGCATGATCTGTTTTGATAACTTTTATCCGACATCTTAATAATTATTTGGATACATTTATGACGGGTTTTGGGGGTCGGTCTTTAGTACATAGCACTGTACTAGTATAGTATAGTACTGATAAAGTTGCGGATAATTATTTTACAGTTTGAAATACCCCTAACGAGGACAACAAAGGGACTGATAAAGTTGCTGATAATTATCTTTCAAGTGAAATATTCCAAATCCTCAAATTTTTTAATACCAACGATTTGTTTTTGTTAAATTTTCTTGTTAATCAGTCTAAATCTATCAAATTTTCATTTGCAAACTTCCAGATCTACTTGAAAGAAATAATAGATACAAAACATAATGCAGCTGTTATATTTTGTGAAGTGTACAATTGCAACTGTCAATATCTGTCATATTTTCAATTTAAAAAATCAAATTAAAAAAAGAATTCTAATTTCAATCTGAAACAAATAGAATCTGTCGAATTCTTAACCTCAAGTGTCGAAATTTGTCACACTTTCAACTGAAATAGTCCAAATCTGTAATTTTTTTAATAGCAACGATCTGTTTTTGGTAAATTTTCTTGTTAATCTGTCCAAATCTATCAGATTTTCATTTGCAAATATCCAAATCTATAATTTAAAAAAAATGCAGCTATGCATATATTTAAATGATTCTGCCATCAACATTTCCCACTAATCCTTGTAGCCTTTGGGTACATTCCCTGTATTTTTTTTCTGAAGTACTAACCTAACTAACCTGACCTGATCTTGGCTGACCTGACTTAACTGTACAAATTATTTTGTTTTATTATGACTTTAGATACCTACATTTATTTCCATTTTTTCTTATATTAATATAGGATTATGAATAGGCCTATAAATTAATCTATTATCTATTATTACGTTAATTAACTATTGAAAATAGTTTATTAAGATACAACTATTGAAATCCGGAAAAAATACAAATAATAATATTTAAAAACAAGCGCCTATCATTTATTGATCATTACTCATGTATAATTGGTTCAGTTCACTAGCTCATCATTTCACCGCTGTCAGTTCACCACGCCATCAATTCACCGCAGTCAATTCATCGCGCCATCAGTTCACCGCGACATTGGTTCACTGCGTCATCAATTCACCGTAGTCAGTTCATCGCGCCAACAATTCACAGTAGTCAATTCATCGCGTCATCAGTTTACCGCGCCATCAGTTCACCGCGCCATCAATTCACCGTAGTCAATTCATCGCGCCATCAGTTCACCGCACCATCAGTTCACTACGCCATCAATTCACCGTAGTGAATTCATCGCGCCATCAGTTCACTGCGCTATCAGTTCACTGCGTCATCAATTCATCGCTGTCAGTTCACCGCGCCATCAGTTCACTGCGCCATCAATTCACCGTAGTCAACTCATCGCGCCATCACTTCCCCGCGCCATCAGTTCTTTGCGTCATCAATTCACCGCTGTAAGTTCACCGCGCCATCAATTCACCGTAGTCAATTCATCGCGCCATCAGGTCACCGCGTCATCAGTTAACTGCGTCATAAATTCACCACTGTCAGTTCACCGCGCCATCAATTCACCTCTTCACATTACTTTTTTTTGAGTACTGTCTTTGTTCTGCAACAGTACTTTTCAGATATAAAACTTAACGTGAAGCATTGCAAGAATGACTTCGGAAAAACTGTTAAAAATCCCATTCAAAACTACTGATGGTAATTATTGTGTCATAACTTATTGCCTGCGCAATATTTTAGTAATTAACGACGTAAAAATAATTTTTCATTAGTGTATCAGTATTTTTTTAAGCCAGTTAGCGTTACCCAGGAGACACCACGTGGAGGTCGGCTTTATCGTCTCCCACAAAATATGTTAGTAATAGTTTTTATGTCTATTGGAATATTTGTCTTGTACCAATTAAAATCTTAAATTGCTTTTAAACCAATTATAATATTGCTATTGTATAATAATGATATTGTGCGCAATTCCTGAAAGATCTGAAAGTCTATCATGTTTCTTCCATTCAAAATCCATTCATCCATCAAAAATCCATCAAAATTTTCCACCAATCTTAGTAAAAGGCGATTAAGAAGGTACAATCCTTGTTGTTTTTACGGTAGTAACCTAAAGCAACCTTTAAGTTGTAACGTTGTCATTGATTCATTGTTTTGACATTATGACACACATCTACTCAATTGTTATGTTTTGACAGCTGTCCCCCATTAATCTGTAAAAAATTCCCACTAATCTTTTCGCTAAAGTCTTTGTTTATTTTGTCTACGGTCCTAACCTAATCTAACTTTTAGGTTGTCTCGATACCAATGAATCATTATTTTGGCACTTTGACACAAATCATATCTACTCAATTGTTATATTTCGACAACTGTCACTCATTTATTTGTGATAATGTGACAGTGGTCTCCACAATTTATCCCAATTTAACCTTTAAGTTGTCACGTTGTCAACATTGATTCATTGCTTTGACACTTTGACACAGATTACATCTACTCAATTGTTATATTATGACAGCTGTCACCCATTTATTTGTCATAATTTGACGGTGGTCTTCACAATTTATCTTAACCTATCCTTTAGGTTGTCACGATGTCAACTTTGATTCATTGTTTTGACACTTTGACATACATCTACTCATTGTTGTATTTTGAAAGCTGTCACCCATTTTGTCACAATTTGAAAGCTGTCTTCTCAATTTATCCTAAACTAATCTTTAAGTTGTCACGTTGTCATACTATTGTCATATATTAGTTTTATAATTCATTACTTGAATTACTTAGTAGTGACTTATTAGTTTTGGTGATTTATTTTTACCTACTCACTTGCGGAGAGTAAGTTCGGTGTATTAGTGTTGCCTATGGCTATGTCTTTGTCTATTTTTATGTCTACGAGTATGTCGACGTTATTTTGCCTTTCGAAACCATTTAAAATTTGATTACTGCTAGAGCATCTCATCGTTTTTTTTTTGTATTCCGATGCTTACACACTTCAGCGCATGTTAATTTCGGAGCGATCCTGGAGCCTTCCAGGTTTCAATTACCTGGAGGATCCGCTCCCGTCGGAATTAATTTTGCGTGGAGCGCGCGCGTCCCCCACGGTCCCGGAATGCCTGCGACGGGGAAAACGGGAAAGCGGGAGAAGACATCGGGAGTAAACCGTCGGCAGTTGAATCAATTGAGTGCTCATAAAGTGAATCGGGAGCGGCGGGGGGCGGCGGCGGCTAGGCGGGCCGTTCCCGAACCGCCCCCCATCTGGGGGTGGGGGCGGCCCCGGGGGTTGCCTGGGGGATGGAAAGCGCCGCCACCTATGCAGAGGGCGAGGTCGCTCGATAACGTGGCCTTTGTGCGGATGTGTGTTTACAATTCCGCGATTGTGTGGGTGGATGTGTGCTACCTGCGGATACGTTAGCTGCCTGAGAGAAACGGAATCCCGACCATAATTATTTATAATTATGCCGGACCCAGGAACATTTGTCGGGCTCGCTCGTTATTAATTACGCCACAGTTCTGTGGTATTTACGGGGGCGGTAAAAGCGATGGTCGTAAATAGGGGCAATTGATTCGTTGGGCGGGCTTTTGATTGGGCGGGTGAATTTTACAACCATTTTTAATTAAATACTACGCAAAAGGAATATACTAATAAATATACAAAATAATACACTACCTACCCTTTAAATACTACTACTCTGAATACTACTATAATACATACATAAATGCTTCCACTAATTCCATCAAATTATTAATAAGTATCTTTACAGAAAAATAACTTCCTACTCTTTAAATACAACTACTCTGAATACTACTAAAATGCATACAAAAATGCTTCCACTGATTCCATCAAAATTATTAACAAGTATCTTTAAATATAGCTAAACATAAATTTTATGGTTATATTTAAAGATACTTCATTAATAATTTTGATGGAATTAGTGGAAATTTCATAAGAAGTTCATTTTCAGTTCAGTTTATGAAATTCATCGTTTTTATGGTTATATTTAAAGATAGTAAATTAATAATTTTGATGGAATTAGTGGAAGTTGAAATTACTACAAAATACTACAAAAATACACTAGGTAGTGTATTTTACAAGGTAAATACTACTACTCCGAATACTAGTAAATAATACTCTACTACTAAAATACTACTAAATACTACTCTTTAAATATACAAAAATACACTATTTCAGAAGAATTATTGAATTATAGCATGTTATTTTTTCTTTTGGTGAAATTGAAAATTTGAATTATTTCATATTGGCTGAGTTCAGATTAAATTTCTGCTGCACCTAGAGACATGTATTATAATTTTTGCTCTCTATAATATGTAGTAAAAGTTCATTTTCAGTTCAGTTTATGAAGTTTATCATTTCTATGGTTATATTTAAAGATAGTAAATTAACAATTTTGATGGAATTAGTGGTAGTTGAAATTACTACAAAGTACTACAAAAATACACTACATGGTTTATGTACTTTATAATTATAGTAAGATTTTTAAAACTGGAAATTTTTCTCCAATTTCTAATTACTAAATAATTAATTAATTTTACTAAATAACTACTTAACAAGATTGCCAAATTTTTATATTGTCGAAGTACTAAAATATTTTTTGGTCCATGGTCCATGGTCCATGGTCCATGATCCATGGTCCATAATATGTCCATTTGGAATGTTCCATTGTTATTCCATTGTTTCCATTCCATGTTCCATTCGAAATACGTATGTAAAATCGCCTAAATAACTTTTTAGCTGATTGCTAATCCGATGTATGGAATATATTGATTTTTTTAATCATCTTATAGTGTCATATCAATATAGCAAATAAGTAAAATTTTAACCATGTTCAAGCAGAAAAGTTGACTTCAAAACATAAAATGCAAAATTACCCATTAACAGCGTTATTAATAAAAATTTAAACCGTGGTATAGCAGTGGTTTTGCGGCGTTTTACAAAGTTTTACCAAGTTTACAAGATTAAAGTACCTTTGAAACCGTGGCTTTTTTTATGAATAACACTGTAAATCTTTGATATTGCTTGGTCACATCAGAGTAAAGCTCCTTAAAAATTAGAAATGATATATATTCTGATTTTATATTCTTATATTTGGATTCTGATTTTAGTATTTTTTAATGGTTCTTTAAACACTTAAATAGGTCTATATTTTTGCATTTTATAATAGTCTTATATGTACTTAGAATATTTGTAAAATTTTGTATACATGTTGTTTCAAATTGGAGTGGTTTTGAGTTATTGTGCGTTTTCAGTGTTAGGGTTCGTGTCTTGACCCAGCATAGGATCTCCAGTCTTAAGTTACAAAACGAGGCACAATTTTTTTCAAATTAAAAATTTTGATAAACTGTTTTCAGGATTTGTAAGTGAAGTGTTTAATTATTATGCTCCCAAAAAATGTTTGTACGAAATTATGAAATTGTTAATGTTCTTGCACGAGAAATGTAAAAATTCTTAAATTTACTAATTTGTACCATAAAATTGCACTTTTTAACAAAATTCCACCAATTTTATTCACAAACGAAGTAAAAACTTGCATCATTTATCAATTGTTAGTAATAGTAAGTAGAAAAAGCTCTTTATTAGGCTATGCATCCGAAATCTATCTGTCTTTATATTCTCATTTTGGTGTATTTAAATGATTCTCTAAACACTCAAATTATTTTGTATTTTTGAATTTTCTAATAGTCTGATATGTACTTAAAAGATTTATACAATTTTGTGTTCATGTTGTGACATTTTGTATTAGTTTTGACTTATTGAGCGTTTTCAGTGTCACAAAACGAGGCACAATTTCTTTCATATTAAAAATTTTGATAAACTGTTTCCAGGATTTGTAAGTGAAGTATTCAATTATTATGCTCCAAAAAAATGTTTGTACAAAGTTATGTAATTGTTAAGGTTTTTGCACGAGAAAAGTAAAAATTCTTAAATTTTCTTATTTGTACCATAACATTTCACTTTTTAACTAAATTCCACCAAATTTGATCACAAACGAAGCAAAACCACGCATAATTTATAAATTGTTAGTAATAGTAAGTAGGTAAATGTCTTCATTAGGCTATGAAACCGAAATCTGTCTGTCTTTATATGTTGATTTTAGTACATTTTAATGATTTTCTAAACACTCAAATTTATTTGTATTTTTGCATTTTCTAGTACCTAGTCCAATATGTACTTAGAAGATTTATACAATTTTGTGTTCATGTTGTGACAAACTGGATTAGTTTTGACTTATTGGGCGTTTTCGGTGTTGCACTTTTCACAAGAATTCCAAAATCTATGATTATTTTGCTTTATATTTGTCCAGAAATAAAGTCATTCAAAAATCATCAAGGGAAATTACAAAAATTTATAGTACCAGATGACCACCATGATATCTTGGTAATTTTACAAAAATTTCGAAATATTTTCCAATTTTCCAATCTATGATGTTTTTTTACATTTATCTAGAAATAATGTGATTCAAAAATCTTCAAGGAAAATTACAAAAAATTATAACGCCAGATGACCATCAGGGTATCTTTGTAATTTTACAAAAAAATGCGAAATATTTTCCAATTTTTGATCACAATAACAAGAATTCCAAATTATATGATTATTTTTTATATATTGGTCCAGAAATAACGTGATTCAAATATCTTCAAGGAGAGTTGAATTTCATACTAGTTTTACGAAAATTTGTACCATTTTTAGAAAGTGCAAGATCGCTCATGCCATTTTTGAATGTAAAATCAATGATAACGTAATAAAATGTTATTAATATAACAAAACATCGGAAATCTGACATTAATGCCAAGATATTTTCAATAAATATATTTAATTTAAAAAATCTAATAATACAATATAATAATACTGTATATAACACAGTTTATATAATAATACTATAATAATAATACAATCGCATAAATGGAAATGTCGTAAATACTACCAAAAATCTAAAAATCTTAAAAGTTCACGTTATTTTCACAAATATTACAAATATACGAATATCTATAATAAATATAAGGGCATTAATACCAAAGTCATAAATTTAACTACATTGTATACATTTCACAAAAAATCTAAATTCTATAACTTTTTTTAACATTTTCATAACAACAATGTATTTTTGTTTGTTATTATGATGACAGTTTTAGCAACTTTCTCGTTTGTATTTTGTTTGGGAAGATTTCAGAAAGTTTGGGAGCATTTATGTATTTTAATGTAATGTATTGTATTGTACTTTATTGGACCAAATTATTTTCACAAACATTACAAATATTCAAATATCTGTAATAAATATAAAGGCATTAAAAGCTAATCATAAATTTGTCTTATTTGTATACATTACACAAAAATTCCAAATTTTTTGATAACTTTTTTTAACATTTTCACAAAACCAATAAATTTTTATTTGTATATTTTATTATGATTACATTTTCAACAATTTCCTCGTTTCTGTTTTGTTCGAGAATATTTCAGAAAATTTCGGAGTATTTATGTATTGTAATGTATTGTATTGTACTTTATTGGACCAAATTATTTTCACAAATATTACAAATATTCGAATATCTATAATAAATATAAAGACATTAAAATCAAAGTCATAAATTTATCTTCTTTGTATACATTTAATAATAATTCCAAATTCTGTGATAACTTTTTTTAACATTGTCACAAAACCAATGAATTTTTGTTGTATATTTTATTATGATTTCATTTTCAACAATTTTCTCGTTTCTATTTTGTTCGGGAATGTTTCAGAAAATTTTGGAGTATTTATGTTTTGTAATGTATTGTATTCTACTTTATTTTACCAAATTATTTTCACAAATATTACATATATTCGAATATCTATAATAAGTATAAAGACATTACAGCCAAAGTCATAAATTTATCTTATTTGTATACATTTCACAAAAAAATCAAATTCTGTGATAACTTTTGTTAACATTTTCACAAAACCAATACATTTTTATTTGTATATTTTATTATGATTACATTTTTCAACAATTTTCTCGTTTCTATTTTCTTCGGGAATGTTTCAGAAAATTTCGGAGTATTTATGTATTGTAATATATTGTATTGTATTTTATTGGACCAAATTATTTTCACAAACATTACAAATATTCGAATATTTATAATAAATATAAAGACATTAAAATCAAAGTCAAAAATTTATCTTATTGGTATACATTTCACAAAAATTTCAAATTCTATGATAACATTTTAAAATTTTCACAAAAACAATGTATATTTTTTATATATTTTGTTATTATGATTACATTTTCAGCAACTTTGACGTTTCTATTTTCTTCGGGAATGTTTCAGAAAATTTCGGAGTATTTATGTATTGTAATATATTGTATTGTACTTTATTGGACCAAATTATTTTCACAAATATTACATATATTCGAATATTTATAATAAATATAAAGACATTAAAATCAAAGTCACAAATTTATCTTATTTCTATACATTTCACAAAAAAATCAAATTCTGTGATAACTTTTTGGAACATTTTCAGAAAACCGATGAATTTTTATTTGTATATTTTATTATGATGACATTTTCAACAATTTTCTCGTTTCTGTTTTGTTTGGGAATATTTCAGAAAATTTCGGAGTATTTATGTATTGTAATATATTGTATTTTACTTTATTGGACCAAATTATTTTCACAAATATTACATATATTCGAATATCTATAGTAAATACAAACACATTAAAATCAAAATCATAAATTTATCTTATTTGTATACATTTAATAATAATTCCAAATTCTGTGATAACTTTTTTTAACATTGTCACAAAATCAATGAATTTTTGTTGTATATTTTATTATGATTACATTTTCAACAATTTTCGCGTTTCTATTTTCTTCGAGAACATTTCAGAAAAGAGTATTTATGTATTGTAATATATTGTATTGTACATTATTGGACCAAATTATTTTCACAAATATTACATATATTCGAATATCTATAATAAGTATAACGACATTAAAAT
Source organism: Othius punctulatus (assembly GCA_951805005.1). NCBI lineage: Eukaryota > Metazoa > Arthropoda > Insecta > Coleoptera > Staphylinidae > Othius > Othius punctulatus. Next base: position 3,385,325 of record OX638139.1, on the reverse strand, counting down.
CAAAGTCATATATTTATCTTATTTATATACATTTCACAAAAAAATCAAATTCTGTGATAACTTTATTTAACATTTTCACAAAACTAATGATTTTTATTTGTATATTTTATTATGATTACATTTTCAACAATTTTCTCGTTTCTATTTTCTTCGGGAATGTATCAGAAAATTCAGGAGTATTTGTGTATTATAATATATTGTATTGTACTTTATTGGACCAAATATTTTCACAAATATTACAAATATTCGAATATCTACAATAAATATAAAGACATTACAGCCAAAGTCATAAATTTTATGTATTTGTATACATTTCACAAAAATTCCGAATTCTATGATAACTTTTTTAAACATTGTCACAAATACAATGATTTTTTTGTATATTTTATTATGATTACATATTCAACAATTTTCTCGTTTCTATTTTCTTCGGGAATGTTTCAGAAAATGTTGGAGTATTTATGAATTGTAATATATTGTATTGTACTTTATTGGGCCAAATTATTTTTACAAACATTACAAATATTCGAATATCTACAATAAATATAAAGACATGACAGTCAAAGTCATAAATTTAATGTATTTGTATACATTTCACAAAAATTCCGAATTCTGTGATGACTTTTTTTAACATTGTCGCAAATACAATGAATTTTTTGTATATTTTGTTATTATAATTACATTTTCAGCAACTTTCTCGTTTCTATTTTCTGCTGGAATGTTTCAGAAATTTTCGGAGCTTTTATGTATTGAATTGTAATTGATAGGACCAAATTATCGTATTTTCATCATTATTACAAATATTCGAATATCTATAATAAATATAAAGACATTAAAATCAATCATAAATTTAACTTATTTGTACACATTTCATAAACATTCCAAATTCTGTGATAACTTTTTTTAACATTTCCACAATAACAGTGATTTGTTTTTGTACATTATGTTATTATGATTACATTTTTAGCAACTTTCTCGTTTCTATTTTTTTCGGGAATGTTTCAGAAAATTTCCGAGCATATAAAATCATTAAAAAATGTATATAAAACCTAAACAGTGTTTTTTTTTGTATATTATGTTATTATGATTACATTTTTAGCAACTTTCTCGTTTCTATTTTTTTCGGGAATGTTTCAGAAAATTTCCGAGCATATAAAAACTAAATATATAAGACTTAATTACTTTACCAGTAAGTACGAGAAAAGAAACATAATAAAATATTTACAACTGGTATAACGGATGAAACTATAAAACAAATGAAAATATAAAAACGTTGTTTCAAATTTTTTGGAATTTTCATGAAAACTACGAATATTTGGCTTAAAATTTGATAATTTCAATTAAATTTCTTCAATTTAATAAAAATTTCCGCAATTTAATAAAAAAAATCCTCAATTTAATAAAAATTTCTGCAATAACAATAAATATTCTGCTATGTGTGTTTTGTTTTTCTTTTACACTATGAATTAAGTGGTTTAGTGTAGTTACATCTTTTATAACTGACTTCTAATAATTATCAACTCTGTGGCTACTGAAATTTTAATGTAGTGGCTGCCCAAACTTATTTCTACTTTTATTATCTTGGCTTTCGTGTCGATTGACTAACAATTTCGTTCAATTAACGCGTAAATTAAGCCACCGAAGGTGCCTCTGCGATGCACATTTCAACCACTTCTTCGGTAGTTTGTCCCACTAACGTTTTATTAGTCGTAAAGTGGTAGTAATAAAGAACTCATAAACTCCACCTGTCTGCATTGTACGAAGACGCCGTATGCACGGAAACGTTTTTTGTTTACCAACTCTCATGATCCACCACAAGTTCTACAGATACACATATAAATGATAATAATAATAAGAATATTTATTAGCATATAGCTACATAATTGCTACAAAATTGCTAAAAAAATATTATTTGTGACATTAATTCTGTGATGGGTGGGAAAAACAGTATAAGTCGAAAATTTGGGAAAATGAGTTTAAGTCAAATTATATTTCAGAAAGTGATGCTGTACATTGTGTTTGAAATAGTATATATCACATTATTCAGTTAAGGCTTTTAAATAGGTTGGCAGTTTTAGTACAACTTTAAGTGCTACGATTATTGGAGGGAAAAAAGGTATAAGTCGACGCTTCCTTAAAATGCTAATTCTTGACTTATACTGTTTTTCCCACCCATCACAGAATTATTAATTGGTAAGTTTTATTTGTAATCTTACTTATTGTCTAATTTGCAATCATCTAATCATCGTAATAATATAATTTGTACTTATAATCTTAATTACTCAAGAAATGTTTTATTTTATTCTATTGTATTGTATTTTGTATTTCTTTTTTGTATTTCATATTTGTATTTCTATTGTATTGTATTGTAATAATTTTTTAAATTTCATTATGTTTATTAATTACATTTGACCCAGACACAGATTTTTGTTGCCTTACTGGTAAAACTGCATGTTGCATCAAATTTATTGACATAATTTCCAGCACCTAGTGGCTATTGTACAACATCATCAATATGAACGTTATTTTAAGAAAAAAAATGTTCTAATGATTTTTTTATGAAAAAAAAAAGCACCCATCTAACAAAATAAAAATTACAACTGTAAAGTTTTGCATTTGTCAAAGTTTTCATATATTATATAACCCAGATTTTATATAATTACACTTGTTACTCTAACAATTTATGGATTAACAGGTGTAAATAATTAAATAAATAACCATTTCCACTTCATTCTTCATTCTTACTGATATGTTTCATTTCATTCCACTTCATTCTTATTGATATGTTTTTTTAATTCCTGTTTTATTCTTGAATGCTTTACATGTTAAAACGCTGTTTATCTATCTGTAGACGTGCTCACGTTCAAAATTGTGTTTCCAGACACCCGAATATTTTCACATCTCTCTGTGGAATGTTTAGCTCCATAAAGTTTGCCCTTCTGGGTCCCACACGGCGGCGTTTCCTTAACGTTTTAAGCCTTTTACACTCTTTAAACTTCAGGAGTCGTGCGGGCCTTTAAACCTTGGTAACCCAACCAAACCGGAAATAACCACGACGAATAAACACGAAGAGCAGAGGATAAAGTGAAATCACACAAAAATTGGAAATTTACGTGTTGCGAATGAAATATACTTCCTGTGGCTGAACAAGTGACAAGCAGACAAGTGGCAAGAGATAATAAGACTTGTAGAAGTAATAACTAAAAAAAAACAATACATTAAAATTGTAATAAGTATTTGAATTTGTTACTGAGGATGACATATATTACGGATGAAATATGCTTGCTATGGTTGAACAAGTATATAGAGATAACAGAGGCATGTAAAATTTATAATTAATAAAATCGTGATAGTAAAATTGTAACAATTAAATTTGTTAATGAGGATGGCTATTTCTTATTGAAATTCTTTCATTTCTTACTGAAATTTGAATGAAAGAAGCATGATAATAACAATTAAGTTACTTTTACCTTCCTTCACAACTTTTCTAATTCTAAATCTACTAGTAACTTAATTGATTATTATAATAATATTTTTCACAAAGCTCTGAGAATAACTTAAGGAGAATGATATACAAAATATTATAATCAAATATTTGTTAATTTGCATATTTCAAATTAGGACGTATTTTCGCTTTTCTAGTTCTTAATCTTCTAATAACTTAATTGATTATTGTAATAATAATTTTCACAAAGCTCCGAGAATAATTTAATGAGAATGATATACAAAATATTATAATCAAATATATTTAATCAATCAATTTAGGTATTTATTTGATTTATGGTGGGGAGATACCAGTTTTTTAAGAAAGGAATTTAATTCGATTTTTAAAATTTAATTAATTTAATTTTTAATTAATTAAATTTTTAAAATTAAATATTTTTGCATAATGTTGTTGATTTGCATATTTGAAATTAGGACTTATTTTCGCTGCTATAACTAATTACCACCGCTGGCAGTATTAATTAATTATTTGGTAACAAAATTATGCCCGCATAAAAATAACGAGCGCGCAAATTGAGGCACAATCGAATGTTTCAGGAGTCCAGAAATAACATGTGACGTTGTAGTTATCGTTTCATTGCTAATTAACTGACAAAACTTTTATCTGACACGTCGTCAGCCTCTCGTTATTGCCATGTCCAACATACAGGAATGCAGCCACATTTGCAGAAGTAACGTGCAGAGAGTTTCGCGGTGATTGTTTCGAATTAGCCATCGAAACTTCTCTTTGATGACCCCATTTAGGGAGGTCTGCTCGGTTTTGAGGTGGCTTGCTCGGTTGGGAAGTTGCCCGTTAAACGTACCAATTCGTAAAATCGTTTATTCACTAGGGCAGTAATCATAAATAACTTTATAAGTCCGAGAACGCATATTTTACAGTACGAGTCAGACGTTTAAAAACGAGGCGAGTCTCTAAACTCGAAACGATAAAGAGGTTATAAAGAATCAAAGAAATTAATTTCAAAATAATTTAGCAAATGCTCCAAATTCAGTTACATTTTCAGAACATGATTTGCAAGGGCTGTTTGGCATTTTTAAACAACACTTTACCACACTTGGCTATTTTTTTGCTTTTTCCCAGACCGAAATTGTTGACGTAAAGTATTGGAATTTGACACAGGATGAAATCAAATTTGTTACAAAATTAATAAAGGTATAGGAAATTATTGCTTTAAAGATAATCTGAAAGGTACCTTAAAGGTAATCAACTTTATTACAAAATTAATAAAGTTATAGGTAATTATTGTATTGTATTGTATATATTTCTCCTTTTAATTAAAAAAAGTGTTTAAGTCGTCATACAGCTTTAAATCCTAAAATAGTAAAGCATAGAACACAAATATAAAGTATTATACACTTACAGAGAAGCCTTTGTAAAGGTAATATGAAAGATATATGAAAGGTAATCAAATTTATTATAAAATTAATAAAGTTATCGGTAATTATTGCTTTAAAGGTAATTGAAACGTACCTGAAAGGTAATCATATTTATTACAAAATTAATAAAGTTATAGGTAATTAATTTACTATAACATACATTACTGTATTTATTATTCTTGTTATTTCTATTTGTTTCATTACCAATATTATATAGTATGTGGTTTCTTTGAATATTCACTTTTAAGTTTTAATTGTTCTCAATTCACGATACATAAAAAATGGGGTTTGCCCTTAGTATATTGGGCTTATTTTCCGCTCTATTTTAACGACGCCATGTTATCGCATACCTGAAGGGTGCGAGGGTGCAAAGGGCGCATGCGCCTAGCCGCCCCCGGTATCGAATGCCGCCCCCGTTGCTCCGCCAGAGAGGCGCATAAATATGCATGGGCCGGCCCAAAATTGAATCCGGCAGAGCCTCAAGGAAAGCGCGGAAAATTCCCTATCGCGCCGGAAAGCTAATCATTTCCAGCCAGGTAGAAGGAAAACGCGGCAAATTACGTTTCCGGCCGGAATTCTACTTGTTTGGCTGCAAATCAGTTGCAGCAAAGTAGAAATCGAACGAAGAAAACGGAATTTTCCAATCGGACAACTATTCATTAAAACAAAACGTAGAAAATTCCCGTTCGAGCAGGAAAGCTAATCATTTGTAGCAAAGTTCAACGATAACGCGAGAAATTCCGTTTCACGACGAAAAACTATTCCTTTCACTGCAAATCATTTGCAGCATAGTAGAAACTACAAAGTTCTTGCGGAAAATTCACTTTACAGCAGGAAAGCTATTCATTTCACTGCACATCATTTGCAGCATAGTAGAAACTAGAAAATTATTGCGGAGAATTCACTTTACAGCAGGAAAACTATTCATTTCACTGCAAATCATTTGCACCAAAGTAGAAAGTTTCTAGGGATATAATATCCTTGAGTACTTGTACGTAGAAAGAAAACGCAGAAAATTACTTTTCCAGCCCGAAAACTAGATAAACGTTTTCAGCAAAGTGCAGAGAAAGTAGAAGTAGAAAGTAGATAAAAAGTTCTGGTGGAAGATTCATTGTACAGTAACCAAATTATTGATTTCACTGCAAATCATTTGCATTAAAGTAGAAACAATTTTCTAGGGAACTAAAATCCTTGAGTACTTGTACGTAGAAAGACAACGCAGAAAATTATTTTTCCAACCCGAAAACTAGCTAAACGTTTTCAGCAAAGTGCAGAGAAAGTAGAAGTAGAAAGTAGATAGAAAGTTCTGGTGGAGGATTCATTGTACAGTAACCAAATTATACATTTCAGTGCAAATCATTTCCAGCAAAAACGAAGTAGACAAAATACGTGAAAAATTTCTTTTCGAGCAGGAAAGCTAATCATTTGCAGCGAAGTAGATTTGCTGCAAAGAAATATATACTATACATTTCAAAGTAAAAACATAGTAAAAACAATATTCTTTTAAAAATAAATCCTCGAGTACTTGCACGTAGAAAGAAAACGCGGAAAATTCCGTTTCCAGCCAGTAAACTTCATTTCACTGAAAATCATTTGCACCAAAGTAGAAACAATTTTCTAGGGAAATAAAATCCTTGAGTACTTGTACGTAGAAAGATAACGCAGAAAATTTCTTTTCCAGCCCGAAAACTAGCTAAACGTTTTCAGCAAAGTGCAGAGAAAGTAGAAGTAGAAAGTAGATAGAAAGTTCTGGTGGACGATTCATTTTATAGTAACCAAATTATTCATTTCACTGCAAATTATTTCCAGCAAAAACGAAGTAGACAGAAAACGTGAAAAATTCCCTTTCGAGCAGGAAAGCTAATCATTTACAGCAAAGTAGATTTGCTGCAAAGATAGATGTACTATTCATTTCGCTGCAAATCATTTGTAGCAAAGTAGAAATTAATCGCGGAAAACCCCTACGGAGCAGGGAAGCTAATTATTTGTAGCAAAGTAGAACGTAAACGCAGAAACATGAATTTTCCAATCGAACAACTATTTATTTGACTGTAAATCACTTGCATCAAAGCAGAAAGAAAACGCAGAAAATTCCCTTTCCAGCAGGAAAGCTGATCATTAGCAGCAAAAACCGGCAAGAAAAGACCCGTTTCCAGTCGGAAAACTAGTCATTTCAATGTAAATCATTTACAAAGTAAAAAGTAAGAAAGTGAAAAGTAGAAGGTAAAAAGTTCTGCCGGAAAATTCACTTTACAGTAGGAAACTATTCGTTTCACTGCAAGTCATTTGCGATAACATAGAAACAATATTTTTGGGAAATAAAATCATTGAATACTTGTGCTTGCCACACCCGGAAAATGATTCAATAAAAGTAAGGACGCGGATATAATAATGATATGCAGCAAAAGTAGATAGAAAGAAAACGAGAAAAATTTCCCATCGAGCAGGAAAGTTAATCATTTGAGCAATGTGCTTCCGTTTGCAGCTGGGAAACTATTCATTTTACTGCAAATAATTTGCAGCATAATAGAAACTAGTAAGTTCTGGCGGAAAATTCACTTTACAGCAGGAAAACTATTCATTTCAGTAGTAATAATTTGCAACAAAGTAGAAACAATTTTCTAGGAAAATTGAATCCTTGAGTTCTTGTACGTGGACAAAAACGCGGAAAATTCTTGTACCGGCCGGGAAACTATTAATTTTGCTGCAAATCATTTGTAAGAAATTTTGTAAGAATACGTAAGAAATGCCGTTTCCAGTCGGAAAACAACTCATTTCATTGAAAATCATTTGCAGCATAGTAGAAAGTAGAAAGTTCTGGCAAAAAAATCGCTTTACGGCAGGAAAACTATTCATAACACTGCAAATCATTTGTAACAAAGTAGAAAAAAAATTCTTGGGAAATTAAATCCTCGAATACTTGTACGTAGAAAGAAAATGCGGAAAATTACTGTTCCGGCCAGAAAACTATTCATTTCGCTGCACAGCATTTGCAGCAAAGTAGAAAGAAAACGCGGAAAATTTCATTTTATCTAGGAAAGCTAATCATTTGCAGCAAAGTGCAAAGAAATTGCGATAAATTCCGTTTTCTGCCGGAAAATTATTCATTTCATTACAAATCATTTGCAGCATAGTAGAAAGTATAAATTTCTGGCGGATTTACTTTGGACACTTTACTATGGACACTTTATATCAGGAAGACTATTCATTTCACTGCAAATCATTTGCAACAAAGGAGAAACAATTTTCTTGAGAAATAAAATCTTTAAATAATTGTGCTTGCCACAGCCGGAAAATGATTAATTAAAAGTAAAGCCGCGGAAATAATTTTCCGGAAGGGAATTTTTAAAGAGTCTGAAAGCATACAGTTGCTCGCTAGGGCCGGAAAATAAATCATTAAAAGTGAGACAGTGGAAACAGTTTTCTTGGAAAAGAGAATTCATGAAAATCTTGTAGGATAGTTGTTCTTGTCAAATCATTTTCACTTTATATCAAACGCTTTTTCAATATTTATTTGTAATATGTCATAAACGTGGAAATGATCAGTCGTCGTTTGTAATCGCAAAAGAAAAATTATTTCGTGCGTCTTCTTTGCCTCTTTCAAAAATATATCAATTTTGAACAACGCTGATTGAATTCTATAAGCCTATAATTATAATTCTATAAGTTGTCTAAATCAATCTATTTGGAATCGATCTTTTGTGGAAATTGAAAGAATTTGCTGCATTAAAGGGGATTATATAAAAATCAAATTCAATATTCTTACAATCTCAATATTCATATGATCAGTATAAATAATGAACAATATTTTTAATTGTGAAATTGTGGAAATTCAAAGAATTTGCTTCATTTGAGGAGATTATATAAGAATTAATTTCAATATTCTTACAATTTTAATATTTATATGATTAGTATCATTACTGAACAATATTTTTAATTGTAATTAATAATGAGTTATTAAATTTATCTAATAAATATTAAAATTAACAGGCATCAAAAACCATTCATATAATTCTACATGCATTGTTTTGTTTATAAGATTAAAAATTTATTTTGTAAATCGACTTACTATTTACTCTTAAAACTAAATTTTTTCCTTGCAGTTTTTTCGGTATACTCTCAAAATGCTTCAATATTTCTTGAATTGAATTTGGAAAATATATAATTAAAGAAATAATGCAGTAAAATTTATATTCTTTATATTGTAATTTATAATTTTGCACCAAACTGTCTAAGTTTGGTGCAAAAAAAAATTGACAATTGTACTTGTTACATCAGTGGTTCCCAATCTTTTATTAATGTTATAGAAAGAAGATTTTCAGAACACTTTAACAGAAAAATATAAGGGCAACATGCATTTTTTCCAGAAATTTTCATTGTTAACCGCTTAGAAATGAAAAAAAAAGGATTTTCCGACATATTTCATTTTTGAGGAATATTTATACTTTCCAGCAACCTATACAAAAAATACTAAATTCGGAGAAGAATTTGAAGATATTTTAATCATTTACTAATTGAAATTTGATGATATTTTAATTTAGAGAAAAATTACATAGGCGATAGACTTCTAGAAATCTCATTGTCACACCAAAATGATTCTTCGACAGATATGTTTTTTGAGCTTTCCAGTTGATACTTTTTGAATAGTTGATTACTATTCAAAAAATACTGATATTGAAGAAGTATTTAAAGATATTTTAATATCTTAAAATTGAAGATATTTTAATTTGAAGACAAAATACACATATGACTGCAATTCTATGATGTTGATCAGTACTCAGTACATCAGTACAGTACAGTATTATATAAGTCATTATTTATATAAAAATAATTAGATTTGAATTAATTAAAGGACATTAAGAAACTATAATCAAGTTTTTTAGTGGTGCAGTCTTGTATTTATTTTCTATTTTAATCATGTATCACACATATACACATTATATTAGTGAATATTATTTGTGAATTTTACTGCTGGTAAAGCAGTATCGGAAATAATGTATGCTGTAATGCATGTAGAAGTAATTATAAACATAAACACAACTTATTACTGTAACATTAAATAATAACCATGACGAGCTACAAGTTAAATCATGATATAATAAATGTGTCCGAAGTTTTCATTAGGCGGCTTGCTAGAAATCACATGATTAAACAGATTTTTATTTTGACAGACAAATTTGAACAAAATTGATACTTTCAAGTGGACTATACAAAAAATACTAAATTTGAAAAATAATTTGGACCAATTCTTCTAAAAATCTCATTGTTAAACGCTTTAAAATGAACAAAAAAAGTAAGGATAATAAATTTGGAGATGAATTTAAAGATGTTTTAATATTTCTATATCATATAGTTGCAAATATTTTTATTTGAAGATAAAATACATAAGCCTCAGACAATTCTTTTAGAAGTATCTCTATCAAACGTGGTTCTAAAATGAAAACTTAGAATTTTCTACTATTTTATGTTTGGGCAAAATTTATACATATATTGCAATTCAAACAAAACACACAAAAGTATTAGCATACAAAGCATAGTAAAAGAATTTTCGACAATTTTATATTTAAGCAAAATTGATACATATTTTGCAGTTCAAACAAAACACACAAAAAGTGTTAGCATACAAAGCATACTAAAGCATACTAATACTACTATTATATAATACTATTACGTAATATGATTAGCATACTTAATTTGGAGAAGAATTTGAAAACATTTTGTTGTTTTAATAGTTACAATTGAAGATATTTTCATTTGAAGACAAGATACATGAGTGACAGAAAATTCTTCTAAAAATCTCATTATCAATGCTTGAAATTAGAAAATGGACCATTTTTATTACTACTACTATTACATAATACTGTCAGCATTCTAAATTTGGAGAACAATTAGAAAATATTATTGTTATTTTAATACTTACAATTGAAGATATTTTCATTTCAAGATAAGGTACATGAGATGAGAGAAAATTCTTTAGGAATCTCATATCAAACGCTCAAAATTGAAAAATTGGGCCATTTTCGGGTTTTCGGAAACGAGCGTGAGCCTATTTAGGACACACCTAAAATCGTACCTTTCAAATGGAGGTTTCTATATGGTACAGGAGTTCCTGACTAATGACTGTAATTAATGTTGATTGACTGTATTGCCTATTTTAATATCCTGACGATCACATCCACAATGATTTGTGCGGTGCAATGTAATTGTCTCTGTATATATTATGTATGTATTGTATATTTTGTATATTGTGGCTAGGTATAAACAAATGAATATGAATATGAAGCTTTCAGAAAATGTTGGCATCCTTTGGCTACATTTAGTGCATCCTGATTCTCAAATTAAAAAATGTAATTAAATATTCAAACACATCCATACAGTCAATTTCTTGTATGATATTTTGTAATCTTGATTTTTTGACAGATTTTTTACTTTCCAGTAGGCGATACAAAAAAAAACGCTAAATTTAGAGGAGAATTTGAAGATTTGTTTGCGTGGAATTATATCAAAGTGTTTCGTTTCAGGTTTGGTTCCAGAACAGACGTGCGAAGTGGAAGAAGAGGAAGAAGACAACGAACGTCTTTCGCACCCCTGGAGCTTTGCTACCCTCGCACGGTCTTCCTCCCTTCGGAGCCATGGGCGATGGCCTCTGTGGCTCCAGCATGTTCAGCACGTCGGAGTCGAGGTGGGGCGTCGCAGGTATGGCTACAGGTTTGTAAACCAAAACCTATATACCTACTTAGGGCTAGTACTTAAGCAAGAGATAAATTATCCAGCGATAGATATACTCATAAGGACGTACTTAACATGACCGAAATGACAATAACAAAAAATAAATTCTTCGACAGATTTTATTTCTGAGCTTTCCAGTTGATACGTTCCAGTGGACTGTACAAAAAATACTAAATTTGTAGAAGAATTTGATGATATTTTGATATTTTAATTTGAAGGCAAAATACATACATGACATGAAAATCTATTAGATATCACATTGCATTTCTAATGCATTTCTAATAATTATCCAGCGATAGATATACTCACACAGGATGTACTTAACATGAACAAAATGAGAAAAAAATGGATTCTTCGACAGATTTTATTTTTGAGCTATTCAGTTGATACTTTCCAGTAGACTGTACAAAAAATACTAAATTTGGAGAAGAATTTGAAGATATTTGAATGTTTGAATACCTTAAAATTAAAGATATTTTAATTTGAAGACAAAATACATATATGACATGCAATTCTATTTGAAATCACATTGCATTTCTAATGCATTTCTAATAATTATCCAGCAATAGATATACTCACTAAAAGGCACTGGACATGAACATGCATTTCTTATTACCTTATAGGTTGACTTGTTTTCGAAAATTTTGATAGCCTACAGCAACATTTTGATCCGTTACTTTCTTTATTCTTTATTTCGATTTTTTCTTAGAATTTATCCTTAATTAGAGGAAAGAGAACTTGAGGGGTTGATAGCCGAATGAAGATAGATTCTCTTTTTCTATTATCAAAAAAACTAAGGAATAATCTAAATTGCTATAAAAAATCAAATATTCTATGCAGTAGGATATTATATCACAGGATATTATGATAATATTTTATGCTTAGGATATTAATCTTATGATATATGAGGATATTTGTTATGGTAATAAAAATTGCCATAACAAATCAACAATTCTATGTCCTAGGATATTACATCATAGGATATTATGATAATATTCATAGGAGGATATGTCTATGCATATGACTATATAGAAATGCAAATTTACAACAGTAAATATTTTATAGTTTTGTGTATGTAATATGTTTAGATTTTAAAAGTTTGAAATGTAAGCAATGATATGTGGCATTTCGTGTTTTGATGAATCTGTGCACTTTTTTCGAGTTAATTGTGTTTATTGGGCAGTTTGCTTTGTGAGTTTGCGGCCGGGCGATAAACGGCGCGGCTCATAAATAATTCATAATAGCCCTTGCGGTTTCGCATTATCGCGGCTTTCATCTCTTTCCCTCTTCATGTTCCAGGGTTAGGTCAACTGAGTCAGGGCGGTGTATCAATGGGTGGCTTCGGACAGTCGTTAGGACAGCTGAACCAGAACTCGGGATTAAGTCCGGCCCTGCCTATTAGCACGGCGGCGGCAAGCACCGTCTACCAAGCCCACTACGGACTAAACTCATTAGGTGAGTATAGTTTGGTCACAAGTCTTTATGAGAATCACATATTGTATCAATCAACAAAAAACAATTGAAGAATGGTGTAGATAAGTGCAAAAAAAATAGTTTGCGGATTTGTTACGTTATCGTTAAGGTATCGTTACGTTTTTGTTACGTTATCATTACGTTATCGTTAAGTTATCGTTATCATTACATTATCGTTAAGTTATCTTTACGTTATTGTTGCGTTATTGTACGTTACGTTACGTTATCGTACGTACGTTACGTTATCGTTGTAAGTTATCAAGTTGACGATCAAGTCAGGTATCCATTATTTTACAGTGCGTTTGTACCTGAAGATGTCTGCATTACAAAAAAAAGCATTGATTGCTCGTTTTGTAACTTAAACAATAACTTGTATTCAATTATCTTAAAATTAGCGATTCAACACTTTGAGCAAAAGCTTCAGAAAATGCCCTTTACATTAAAGTCAACTTTAGAGGATAAATATGTGTTATGAAACGCATATTGAAAATTAAACTGAGCTTTAAAATTTAAAGTCACTTTAAATTGATTATGAAATTGGCTGTCTACCACTTATCAATTTCACTCTTCAATTTACCAAAGGGAATATGTATGCAATTGTTATGATGTCTCATATATCATACCATAGGTATGTTATGATATCTCATATATCATACCATAGATATGTTATGATATCTCATCATAACAATAGCATACAATCTCTCAATTGGTCTCATTTCTTCCTAAACTAGAGCAATTGTAACATATATTTTAGATATCTATTTTTTATAAAGAAATGTGTTAAATTACTACAAAACTTATACTAATTCATCAATAGCACCATCGATAGTGTGGATAGTTTAGACTATCGATAATACCATCAATAGTATCGATAGTTTAGACTATCGATAGTATCGATAGTTTCGATAGTAATAGACTATCGTTTGCAATCGATAGTTTATGAGTGACTATCGAACTATCGATTATTTTCTACATTTTTTTTTACTCATAAACTTTGTACGTATAGGCATCCTTATAATCTAGTCTGGATATACAAATAACAAGAATGACGATAATTCTTCTTTAGAATATCATTGGAATTGCTATAGGAATTGGAAATTTAACAATGATTCTTAAAGATTTCCAGACCAATTGAAATTTTGACACAAGTATAAAATAAAATTATGATGGAAATAATTAATTAAATATGGCATGAATCATGAAAAGTTTTACAATAATCGTTGTAAATTTGACAGAAATAATCATAAATTTGACAGAAATTACTCAAAATTTGGCAACGAAAAAAATTTGTATAGTGCCTTCTAACTTTTTCCGTTTCATTTTAGAATGCTATTAGTTATTATTGATATCTTGACAGAATGATTCAAATTTTGGAATAAATAATTTAAATTTTAAGCGAATAATTTATACTTGTTAGGTTACTTGTATTAGGTTAGGTTATTTGTACTTGGTTAGGTTAGGTTAGGTTAGGTATAGCTATTACTGAAATCTCTGAAAATTTATTAAGTGTATATTTGCTATTAGATTTGTGTTTAGTAAACCTGAAGCTAATTCTCCTGAAAATTTAGCAAACTTTCAGTACGACAGCTTAACAACTATGCAATTGTACAAACTGGACAACTTTGTACGTGCATATTTGGGTAGACCTTATTTTTGGACCTTGAAATTGTTGTCACGACGCCTCCTAGAATTATTCCCCTAGGTGAAAAAATAATGTGTGCAAAATTTGAGATCGATTTAACAACGGGAAGACGTGGCACATCAAATTTGAACATTTGAAACTTTAAAAAATCCATCAATCTATATGTTTCATTATGTATTTGAATTTGAATCACTTCTGACAGAAAAATTCAAATTTTCGTAGAAATATTTGAGCTTTTCAATTTGATACTTCAATTTATTTGAAATTTTGACGTTTTCAATTTGATACTTCAATTTATCTGAATTTTCGTGCAGGTTAATGTGCAAGATAAATTCATAAATTGGAATTGAAAATATTTGTGAGATCTTTGATTTACTTGCAGGAATATTTCTTGTATTTTTGAATACTTGGAATCCACATTTTTTACGAAATATCTGATTTGTGGATTATCATCAAATTTTCAATTCATGTCATTAGATATTACCTTGAAATTTTGCATGTTTACATAATTTTCAATCTACTAGCAATTTTTATTGAATACTATACAGGATGTTTCATAAACTATATAATTTGCAATTGTTTGCTATTTTATGCTGGATTAGATTAAAACATTATTAAATTGATATCGAATTTTGTATATTCAAATAATTATCAATTTATTTGTATTTTTCTGCTGGTTTAGTTTCATAAATTGGAATTTATAATTTTGTGAAAACTTTGATTTAGAAGAAAGAAAAGTTCTGTAATTTTCGAACAATTGTCATTCACATGTTATGAATTTTTCACGGTAAATGGATACATGGATTATCATGTAATTTTCGATTAATGTCATTAGACATTATCATGGAATTTTGAATTTTTATATATTTTGATCTCCTACTAACGCAATTTTCATTGAATACAATGCATAGAATTCACTGATATTTTTTTAAAGTAGTTGATGAAAATACCCTACTACTTACAAACTACTCCCTGTAGAGTTTCATATAATTTTTTTTCATCAAGATTGTTTTGACCTTTACTAAGTGGTAGTAGAAAAAAAAAAGAGAAACCACTTGCTATGTTTTTACTACAATTTTGTTGTAAAAACAATTATTCTAAGGAGTTTCCTTATTTAATAGACACATATATACAAATATATACAATATCAACATATCAAGTATACACATAGCAAGTGGTTTCTCTGTTTCTCATATATTTATTTAAATTTTCAAATATTTTGTTTTCAAATTTTCTGCACTTTTGTGCTGTTTAGATTAATATCTTATTAAATTGTTAACGAATTTCTTATACTTATATAAATTTATTTTTTTCTGGATTTTTGTACTGCAATGTACTTCCATTTGCGTTATCTATTAGGAAAAATCTCTTATTCTGAAAGTGGGGATCCAGAAGCGTGGACATTTTGGTCACATATCGCTGTTCACAAAGAAAAAGTATTTTTGTACGAAAATATTTGTATTTTTCATTTTATTCACTTTTTCAGGAAAAAGTTAATGCAAATGCTGAAACCATTAATTAGGAAGTCATCATTATAAAATAATATATTTGGGAAGGCCAAAAGCTAGTCAACAGGGAGATCTATTATTATTTTGTAGAATGTCTGAGTAAGGAATACAAATCATTAATCACTATTTTGATCTTTTTACTTTTGCAGGAAAATGTTAATGCAAATGCTGAATCCATTAATTCGAAAGTCATCATTATAAAATAATATATTTGGAAACGCCAAAAGCCAGTGAACAGACAGAACTGTTATTATTTTGTAAAATGTCTGAGTAGGGAATACAAATCATTAATTACTATTTTGATCTTTTCAAGTAACAGAAAATGACTTAATACCGTCATAATTTATTAGAACATACATATATATATTCATATATATATATATATATATACATGTATATTCCTGGTTGTGTAAAGTACATATGTGTATAGTGCAACAGGACAACTTCTATCAGTAAAACGTTTTCATCTTAGAGTTGAAAATTTAAATATGATAACATTTTTACACAAGAATTTAAATTTTTAACATATATTTGTAGCCACTGCAATAAATAACTACTTAGTACATATTTTTTACCGATATATCGATAGTTATTGATAGTAAGCCCTCGTACTATCGATAACTATCTATGGGGCCAACTAACAATATTTTCCGACCCCTAATGTGAACCATTTAAAAAATATATAATTCTCAAATTCTTTTGAAGATTTCATGGCAGCTGTCGATTTATTCAAATAAATTCGAGAATCTAAAAACTACTCCAATTTTCAACTCTAGAATGGACACCTAAACCTAAACAAGTTTTACGTAACATGTCACGATTTCAATTGTCTCACCTAACCATTAGAGACTCTTTTCTTGTTTTTAATTTTTTCTTTATGTATATCAAAATCTGCATTTTTCTTCTCCACCTCATTATCATTATTTAAGATTTTTTTCTTTATTTATATCTAAATCTGTATTTTTCTTCTCCACCTCATTATCATTATCTAAGAATTTTTTCTTTATTTATATCTAAATCTGTATTTTTCTTCTCCACCTCATTATCATTATCTAAGATTTTTTTCTTTATTTATATCTAAATCTGTATTTTTCTTCTCCACCTCATTATCATTATCCTTATTATCCTTATCCTGAATGTCCTTATGCCTACCCTCTGAGGCACTTAAAAAAAGAAGATTTTTCTTGTCCGTGCAGTTTTCGATTGTTTAGTATAAATCGGCGTTTGCTTCTGATTAAAATGAAGCTAACACACAAACTGAATTCAGATCAATATCCAAAAGGTTTCCACTTAGCGCGGCTAATTAAAGTACGAATGACCTCGTGCACTAAAAGCGGCGAAATTCGTTGTCCAAACAAGCAACATCACAGAAGAGCCGCCCGCTTACGAAACTCTCTAGGATTTTCGCTCCTAAAGACAATGGCTCTAATTATTTAGCTCTTGAGAAGATCTTGTCCCGATCTAGGATGGCGTTTGGAGACCGGTCAATTAACACCGCTTTAAAAATTCTACTGTTTGCTCGCGAAGCCGGTCCTAATGTGTTTGCACAGTGGGCCTGTGCATTGTTTGTTGGACGCGTTTTCCTCGGATCGACCGTTTTTTATCCTTCAACGCAAGCAAGGACGACGGTGGTTTCAAATCCACGAAAATTGTAACCGAAAACTGGAATTACAATTCAAATATGCCATTGGAGAAATTGAGAATTAGGTACAACTATAATATGCCATTGGAGATAAACTCTGCAAAACTTGTGCCTAAAAACGTGAATTACAAATGTGCCACTGGAGATAAACTCTACACAAATTTTGAGCGAAAACGGGAATTGCAATTAAAATATGCCATTGGAGATAAAATGAACAAAAATTTGTAACTGTAAATGGGAATTGCATGTAAAATATGCCATTGGAGATAAACTCAAAAAAATTTAACTGAAAATGGGAATTGCAAGTAAAATATGCCAGAGGAGATGGATCCAACAAAAATTTTGACCGAAAACCTGAATTACAATTAAAAAATTCAATTGGTGATAACTCAACAAAAAATTTAATTATCGTACAACTAAAATATGCCACTGAAGATAAACTCAACCAAATTTTTAACTGAAAATGAGAATTGCAAGTAAAATATGCTAGTGGAGATGGATCCAATAAAAATTTTGACCGAAAACCTGAATTACAATTAAAAAAATCAATTGGTGATAACTCAACAAAAATTTTAAATGTGAATTATCGTACAACTAAAATATGCCATTGGAGATAAATTGTGGATTTCCGAATATTGCCCAAAAAGTGCCACAAAGTGATTCCATCTTTATGACCTCACATCGCGTGATATTTTGATAAGTGGTGAGTAGTACCTTGCAAATTCTTCGACGTACACGTTTCAGTAGTTTTCGAGTCATCCTGCAACATCGTGCCATTCGCGTGAGATTTCTCACTTCGCCTATTTCCACAAAAACAGCGAGTAGACTACATTACATTGCACCTGTTTGCAGCATCGATTAGCACCTCGCTCGTGCGAAGAATTGCCAATAAACTGCCGAAGAGGAGGAGGCACATGTCTATATGTAGGCACATATGTAGGTGTATGCATATGTGGGTACATATGTGTGTGGATATTTGTGTGCGAACATTTCTGCATCTGAATACAAATATGTGCGTACACATGTATGGCTGCCTGGTTTTATGGATGTGTGCATGTATGTATGTGAGTGTATGCATGCAATTAGAGAGCCGTCGACGCGTATTTCGGTAGCGGATAACGAGCAAGGCCTCTAATTACTGCTAATTACATGTGGTCCAGCCCCACGCCTCTCCGCCACTGGAATACCTCACCGACTTGTTACTTTCGACTGAAGGTGTCAAAAGTAAACGAAACTGGGACTCCGCGTCTCTCACTTTGTATGTGTATGTGGATGCCTCTTGTATGTGTGTATTAATATGTGTATATGTGTGTGGACTTGTGCGCCATGTATGCGTTTGTATGTCTACCTGTGCATCGGTCTGTATGTGGTTGCATGTGTATACGTATACACACGTAGATATTTGTGTGGATGTGTGTGTTTGCTTTTCAAAGCAAAGGTTGCTATGCTTTTATTAGTTGTTTCATTTAGAAAGCGCGTCCTCGTTGGGGCACACAATTTCAAAGAGTTACACAGTTTCTCTTGTAGCATAGCAGAGGTTTAAGGGGTGGATATTACCCTAAACCACTTTGCCATAAAATTAAACAAGCAACAAATGGCACTTCTCATGAAGCTACACACATCCCCAGAAATAGAGACGATGGAGGCAAATATTGAGGAGGATAAAATAAAAATAGAGTCAAAGTCAATTGAATCACGACTCCTCTGCCAAGAGGATACAATGAAGAAGAAGAAAGATTACCATATAGTAGTGTACACATATTCTATGGCATGATGTGTACACCCTCCCCCAGAAAAGGCACTGCATTGGGCATTGCTGTAGTATAATGATTCGTCTAGCAGAAAAAATAAATCAGTAGGAGAAGGAAATAAACCAAATAGAAAAAGAACTCAAAAAAACACTACTTACCATAGCAAAAACAGAGGGCAAAAAAGATAATTACATTAACGAACCAACAAGAAAACCAATCGAACATAGAAGAATACTGAATGAACAGGGGATGAGACAATCAATTGAATACACAGAGCTGAATAGAACCATTAAGAAAATTATAAAATAAGAAAGAATGCGAATACAAGAAGACACAGTACAATCCATCATCGAAAATAACAAAAACATGAAATGTCTAAGACCCAGACTGGGCAAATCAGAAATAAATAAACTCAAAGATGAAAAGGGCAATGAAGCAAATACTACAACAGAAATTATTAGAATAATTGAAAATTACTACTCGGACTTCCACTTAAATTAAATTAAAATAGATTGAATGCGTTTATTACCATGTCATTAAGCACTGTTTGTATATATATTGCACTGTTTGAATATTTTATATTAGTTTATACTCTTGAGAATGGCTGAGAGGCCGAAACAATTGTAGAGTTATTTTCTATTTAATTAAATTTTAAATTTAATTTTAAATTTAAATTAAAATTTTAATTTTTTTAAATTTAAAATTTTATTTTATTTTATATTGTGAAACGTCAACCAAGTGTTTTATTATTCCTATACTAATATGTTTCACAAAGTGGTAACCACTCACACATCCAATTTAATTTTTATAATTTATTTGATATATGTATATACTAACGAACTGACCTGACTTGTGTAAAACATTTCTGTTCTAAACATCAATAAACCATTATTATTATTATAATTATTATTAATCTAATAGTAAAAGCCAAAAACAGATATTTTTGGACCATGAATTTTATTGACGAATTTTCAAAAACTTTACAATATGACAACTGCATACTGTGATATGCATGATGATCGTTATATGATATTGTGTGTGTAATGTATTGTTGTTTGTATTATTTTGTGTACCTGTATATTGGCATATAAAATTTTCACTTTTCTTCTTTGTTATAATTTTTAGAATTTTCAAGACTTTTGTTAATAATAACGACAAACATTCATGTCCGATTACAATCATGCATCGAATGTTATAAGCATGGCCTATATGATTATTGTACAAATAAATAAATAAATAAATACATAAATAAATAAATAACTAAATAAATAAAAAGGGAGGTTTATGCAAAACGCTATTTTTCGCTAGTGAAGGGGGCCAAGAGGCATACAGGGTGAACAAAGACAAAGATGAATGAATGAAGTTTTCAATAACTTTACTTATGAGTTATGAATTTGCACACAAATCAATTGAATGTTAATTCATTTTCATACCTCAAGAGCTTCAATAATATTTTCCAATGTCTTTTACAGTTTCATTCTAGAAGTCGAAATAAAATACCAAAGCGAAGATAGAAAATTTTAAAACTCGCACTAAATTTTCTAAAATTTCCTAATTTTCTGGGACTAGTTTCTATTGTTTTTGGAATATTATCTGTCTATACCTTTAAATTTTCAGGTACGTTTCACATAGTTCACAATAATTTAATAATAAACTTCAATAATATTTTCCAATGTCGGTTACAGTTTCATTCTAGTAGTCGAAAGAAAATACCAAAAGCAGGATAGAAAATTTTAAAACTCGCACTAAATTTTCTAAAATTTCCTAATTTTCTGGGACTAGTTTCTGTTGTTTTTGAAATATTATCTGTCTATACCTTTAAATCTCCTGGAACATTTCACATAGTTTACAATAATTTAATAAAAAACTTCAATAATATTTTCCAATGTCTTTTGCAATTTCATTCGAGAAGTCTAAATAAAATACCATAAGCAGGCTAAATTTTCTGGGACTAGTTTCTGTTGTTTCTGAAATATTATCTGTCTATACCTTTAAATCTCCTGGTCATTTCACATAGTTTACAATAATTTACTAATAAACTTCAATAATATTTTCCAATGTCTTTTACAGTTTGATTTAGAAGTCGAAAGAAAATACCTAAAGCAGGATAGAAATTTTTAAAACTAGTGCTAAAGTTTCTAAAATTTCCAAATTTTCTGGGAATAGTTTCTGTTATTTATGAAATATTATCTGTATATACCTTTAAATCTCCTGGTACATTTTACATAGTTTACAATAATTTACTAATAAACTTCAATAATATTTTGCAATGTATTTTACAGTTTCATTTAGAAGTCGGAAGAAAATACCAAAAGCAGAATAGAAATTTTTAAAACTGGCGCTGAATTTTCTAAAATTTCCTAATTTTCAGGGACTAGTTTCTGTTGTTTTTGAAATATTATCTGTCTATACCTTTAAATCTCCTGGAACATTTTACATAGTTTTCAATAATTTAATAATAAACTTCAATAATATTTTCCAATGTCTTTTACAGTTTCATCCTAGAAGTCGAAAGAAAATACCAAAACCAGGATAGAAAACTTTAAAACTCGCGCTAAATTTTCTAACATTTCCAAATTTTCTGGGACTAGTTTCTATTGTTTTTGAAATATTATCTGTCTATACCTTTAAATCTCCTGGAACATTTTACATAGTTTTCAATAATTTAATAATAAACTTCAATAATATTTTCCAATGTCTTTTACAGTTTCATTCTAGAAGTCGAAAGAAAATACCAAAAGTAAGATAGAACATATTAAAACTCGCACTAAATTTTCTAAAATTTCCGAATTTTCAGAGACTAGTTTCTGTTGTTTTTGAAATATTATCTGTCTATACCTTTAAATCTCCTGGAACATTTTACACAGTTTACAATAATTTAATAATAAACTTCAATAATATTTTCCAATGTCTTTTACAGTTTCATTCTAGAAGTCGAAAGAAACAACCAAAAGCAAGATAGAAAATATTAAAACTCGCACTAAATTTTCTAAAATTTCCTAATTTTCAGGGACTAGTTTCTGTTGTTTTTGAAATATTATCTGTACCTTTAAATCTCCTGGAACATTTTACACAGTTTACAATAATTTACTAATAAACTTCAATAATATTTTGCAATGTATTTTACAGTTTCATTTAGAAGTCGGAAGAAAATACCAAAAGCAGAATAGAAATTTTTAAAACTGGCGCTGAATTTTCTAAAATTTCCTAATTTTCAGGGACTAGTTTCTGTTGTTTTTGAAATATTATCTGTCTATACCTTTAAATCTCCTGGAACATTTTACATAGTTTATAATAATTTAATAATAAACTTCAATTATATATTCCAATGTATTTACAGTTTCATTCTAGAAGTCGAAAGAAAATACCAAAAGCAGGATAGAAATTTTTAAAACTCGCGCTCAAATTTCTGAAATTTCCAAATTTTCAGGGACTAGTTTCTGTTGTTTTTGAAATATTATCTTTCTATATCTTTAAATCTCATGGAACATTTTACATAGTACCATAATTTAATAAAAATATAATATTTAATGCATTAATATTGAAGTTTCTAGCAAATTAAAAAAAAGAACTATAGAAATTTTTAATTAGTACGTACAATCTTTATTCGCTATCGAACAGACGTGTTTCTGATTTAACAGTAATAGTTTAATTATTTATGTAGTTTGATGTATGAAATATAAAAATCAATAATTCATTCAAATTAAAAGTATTAAATTAAAAGAGATAGAAAAAACAAAAAATAAACATCTGATATGATGGAAGTGTAAAGTGTGAAGTGTGTATATGAAGGGGAAAATGAGATATGTCAGTCATTGTATGATTCGTATAGTATTTTGGATGCAATTGTCCGTGTGAAAAAGAATAGAAAAAATCAAAATCATGAATCCTCAAAATTTTGGTACATTGTACACGAAATTACATTATGATTCGCAAGAATTTTAAGACGAAAATAATTTTTATTTTCTGAAAATAAATTCCTGCGAAAGTGTAGGAAATCTTGGTAGTAATGTTTCTAAATTTGAAGCAATTTGGATTTTCTTTTTACAAATTTTGCAATCTACTGTATTGTTACATTTTTGTAATAACTGTATTGGTATTGTAGTTTCTACCATTTTTATAAAATAAAACTCCAGAGCTTTCACAACAATGTCGCAATAACAAAATTGCATTACATTTATCCAACAATTCGAAAATTAGAACCGAAATCCAAGAAAATTTAAAACATTCGTCCTGCATTTCAAAATTTTCTCGGGTTAATTTTGATAATGTTTGCTTAAATTTGTCATTCCAGTATTGCCATACTGCCATACTGCCATACTGCCATCCAGCATGGCAGTTTTATTGCAGTTTTCACAACTATGTTGCACTATGTCCAAAGTGCATTACAATCTCCAACAATTCGAAAATTAGAACAGAAATTATGGAAAATTGAAAACATTCGTCCTGCATTTTAAAATTTTCTGGGGTTTATTTTGATAATGTTTTCTTGAATTTTGCAATCTGCCGTAGTTTCCTCCATTTTTTAATGGATATTCACAATAATTAGACTACAAAAAATTCCTAAAAACGCCAACATTAAAATAGAATATTTAAAACAAATCTGCTTAATTTCTGTCATCTATTGGGTTATAGGGTTGGCTGGTTTAATAAATGAATGATGTAAAAGTTGTAAATATGTATAAAATTAGAAAATATGAATACATTTGGTCTAGTTTGTTTAGGCCCTTAACACATCGGCCTCTATAGTCCTTTTGCAATTTTCCCTGTAGACTCAACAGTCATCCATGAATCCTGTTTCTTTGAAAACTTCCAGTATGGCAGTAATGCCTCTTACGATAAATCTTTCAAAAGTCACCAGGATAAGTTATCCGTCGCATAGACCTATCCGCCATATATGTGGATGAGTTTCGAAATTAGCTTCCACTAATTTTTCTAATCTTCCACTAATCAATTGTTTTAATAAAATTTCCAAAATATCCATTATATAAATTTTCAGAAATTTCAGTGACCGATAACTTATACTGGCCATCTCGGAAAGTTAATAATTCGATTTTCTCACTTATTTAAGACATTCTGGCGGTCAAATTATCAGAGGATTTATCTTCAGGCATACTATGTACAGATCTGTCATGCAATTTTCAAAATATCCAGTAGAAAATATCCATTAGATAAAGTTTGAGAAATGTCTGTGATATATAACTTTTGAGTAAAAATTTATGTTTACTTCATAACTTTATCAATTTTTCAACTTTAAGTGCATACTCAAAAATAGCCCAAAACAGACACTTTCAATTTATTCATATTTTCTCATTTTATTACATATTTGCAACTCTAATTTCATAACTTTAACAATTTTTCAACTTTAACTGCATCCTCAAAAATAGCCCAAAATAGACACATAAAATTTATTCATATTTTCTCGTTTTATACATTTTTGGACCTTTTACTTCATAACTTTGACAATTCTTCAACTTTAACTGCATACTCAAAAACAGCCCCAAAACATACATATTCAATTTTTTTATATTTTATGGTTTGATTACATATTTGCAACCTTTACTTCATTATCAAAAATAGGACATATTTATTCATTTTTCTTTAATTTGTGATATATTCAACGATTTTTTCGCTATTTTCTTAACAGTTCCACAAAGTCAAAATTATAGAATTTTATTTATGACATTTTGAAAAAAACAATTTTTAGAAGCAGGAAGACCACCAGCCTGTTAAAGATAGTTTCCTTTCCCTCACAATTTTGGCTTATCACATTCTTGTATGTTATTGAGCACAATTTAAACTGATATAATACAGAAATTGAATAAATTTTACTCCAAAGTCAAAATCATGAAAACGCAGTCATTAAAATTGGATAAGTCTGTTATAGATTAGTTGATACTATGCTAAATAACTTACAAGAAAATGAGCCAAAAATTTAATTTTTTCAAAATGTCTGTCTTCAGTATCATCACCTTATCATTTGAGACTATGCTGAAAAACATAGAAACATGTGATGAGTGAGGAGCCAAAACTTTTTTTTTCAAAATTCTTCTGAATTGTCACAATTTGTTTCAAAAATATTGAAATATGTGAAGCCCAAAATTTTATTTTGTAATAAACGTTTTGTTTTTTGTTTTTGTTTTTGTGAACGCTTTTGTAATCGTTGAGAAAATTGGGATACTTTTGCTACGCATTTTCATGACTAAAATTTAAAATTTCAATCTAAAATAGATATTTGGTACTAAAATTAACTAGGAGAGTACTTTATATGCAGTGAAAGTTGCACATATACATTTTTATTATCTCACAGAACAATTGACAAAAACACTAAACTTTTACAGAATACCAACAAAGGTCAGAAACAAACATTATTAGAATCATACGCAATTGATAAACTTTTAAATAAAGAACCGAAAATACAATGCCTCAATAATCAAACAAATCTCTAATGGATTACAAAATTTTGCCGAAATATGAACTCAACAACTCGACAGTTAAAAGTTTGTAACAACAACCAAAAATATGCATTAATTTTTCTGAAAAAAATTTCAATTGTAACGAGTCAAAAATTTACTTCGATATAAACTTCAGGCAGCACATAATTATCTGGCAATTTCTTTATCTCGCCGTGACATAACTCTTGGCGTCTACGCAGTGACGTGCATTTGAGGACTTAACACTCAAACACCAATAAAACTTTCGCCCAAAAAGTTCCAAGAACCGTGCCGATGTTACGCAATCCAAATTCCGGAGGCCGCAAACCGCCGAAAGTGTTTGCAGGCAATAAAATCGTCCTGTGGCCTACGTATTAGTCCTCCTCGAGGGTCCACATATTTGTCCAGTCTCGACAGGTGAGTCACACGTGTGCACTGCGAAAACACGGAGGAAGACGCAAAAGCGAAGACGAGGATATTGATGGATGCTCGTGAATTTTATGGCTGTTTGCCAGTCAATAACGACACGCTAAGATATTCCTCGGGAATTACCTTGTTGTTCTCGCCTGTTGGTGCTTTCATTTCCAAAAATAATCTGCGAGTATGTAATAATGTGCGTATTGTGTTTGAGCACCAATACGAAACAATTAATGCATAAATTATGGGCTGCAATTAAAGCATGGCGCTTAGTAATTAAAACAACGAACGGAATGTAATTGTAATTATTACAATGATAGAGCAGATTTGCGAATTAATTAATCGTTTGTCCGCGTAATTGTGCCCATTTCGAAGCTGCAGTCCAGAAGAACCGCACGTTATATATTTGTATACTTGATAATGTGCACAATTTTTGGTGTCCATCGATGCAAAAATATGGTCAGCACGTTACATAAAATTACGATCATATACGAATGTGTCATGGCTTCCTCCATCAAGTTTATTCATAATTATTAATAATATTGAGTTTTGAATTCAATAGAATTGCAGTCAAATTGCAATAAAACTCTTCTTACACATCCTTATAATTATTTTTGTATCTACGTTTTTGTGTGTGCTTTGGTGTGGCAAAAATGTGGAACCAGACGGACCGTGAACTGGACGCGCGTCCGCTAAATTATGCAGAAGACGGCAGTAAAAGTTAACCGCTAAAACACCATTTTAAGTGATATAATATGTATGCCGGGATGATACCTTCGGGCAGGTGAGGCCAACATGACATGAGAGGTTCTGGACTTCAGGGAACAGGGGATAAAGCATGTCCGCATAGATGCAGGGATAATTAGCCAAAGCCGCACAAGTATCGACCAGAATTTATAAGAGATAATTTACAAAAGGTTGTGTATCAGGGTTTATTAATTAACTTTTATTTATATAAATTTCTTGTTAAGTATGAGTACCAGAAAGCAAAAGCAACATTGTAAAACATGTAAGCGAATTAGTGCCAAATTTTTATATATTTGTCTACTAAATTGTAAGTCTCGGTGGTTACCCCTTGGAGAAACATATTTCAATTAAAGGAAAAATAAAACACTTGGCTGAGTTTCACTGATTTTTATAGACTGTTGATTGCAATTATTTCTAAGATTAAACAGGAAAAATAAAACACTTGGTTGAGTTTCACTGATTTTGATAGCTATCTCTATAATTGTTTCGGCCTAACGACAATTTTCAAAAGTTATACCACAGATGACTTATAAAGATAGCTCATGCAATGTAATTATTAGAAGTTCTGAGGGCTGCCTATGATATAGTTAATTTTTATGAGAATATAAGTCATCTGTAGTTATACATATAAAACTCAGTTTAGAGATGGCATAGATAACTAGAGCTGAAATTTAAATGATCACGCAGTATATGTTTTAATAACAAAACATAGATTTGAAATTTTTTGAAACAAAATCCAGACTACTTCAAGTTTAAAAACTTTACCAACGACAATACCATTATCAAGATTTTAATTTTTCAAGAAATTAATTGAGAATTTATATGGTATATTAATAAAAAATATTCTCAATTTTGAATTATTGGGAATCATGAAGCAATTTCTTAAACTTTTACAATAAGCTGTGAATGTACAATGTACTTAACCATATTGTTACGAAAATCTCTGACGTTCTTTTTATAAAAAATACTAGGAACTTTATTGTACAATTAAATACAATTAATCATTGTGCTTCCACTAATTTATATTAAACCTTGTAAAACACTCTAGGATATTCAAAAATTTCGGAAAATATTAAAACTTTAAAATTAATAATTAAAAAATTGGGAAATTTTACAAAGTTTTTATCTATCTAGTGGGAGTCTTGAAATTTTCTATCCTGCTTTTGAAATTCTCGGTAATCATAATACAGATCTTCGGCTTCTACAATGTAACTATAAAATCTATTGGAAAATTTTATCGAAGTGCCAAATACTTGGAGTATGAAAATGAATGTAACTGTACCTAAAAGTTGAAGTATGAAAATGATAACCTAATATCTTCGACTTCTACAATGTAAGAGACATTGGAAAATTTTATTAAAGTGCCAAAAACCTGAAGTATGAAAATGATTAACATAAAAATCTTCGACTTCTACAATGTAACTGTAAATGACATTAAATTTTTTTATCGAAGTGCCAAAAACTTGAAGTATGAAAATGATAAACATATAAATCTTCGACTTCTACAATGTAACGGTAGAAGACATTGGAAAATTGTATCGAAGTGCCAAAAATTTGAAGTGCGAAAATGATTAACATTCAAATCTTTGACTTTTACAATGTAACTGTAAAAGACATTGGAAAATTTTATCAAAGTGCCAAAAACTTGTAGTGCGAAAATGATTAACATCTTCGACTTCTACAATGTAAGAGACATTGGAAAATTTTATTGAAGTGCCAAAAAACTGAAGTGTGAAAATAAATAATGTACGTGTAAAAGACATTCTAAAATTTTATCGAAGTGCCAAAAACTTGAAAATAATTAACTTTAAAATCTTCTACTTCTACAATGTAACTGTAAAAGACATTGGAAATTTTTATCGAAGTGTCAAAAACTTGTAGTGCGAAAATGATTAACATATTCAACTTCTACAATGTGATAGACATAGAAAATTTTTATTGAAGTGCCAAAAACTTGAAGTACGAAAATGATTAACATAAAAATCTTCGACTTCTACAATGTAACTGTAAAAGACATTCTAAAATTATATCGATGTGCCAAAAACCTGAAGTATGATAATGATTAACATCTTCGACTTCTACAATGTAAGAGACATTGGAAAATTTTATTGAAGTGCCAAAAACCTGAAGTATCTAAATGATTAACATTAAAAATCTTCGATTTCTACAATGTACCTGTAAAAGACATTCTAAAATTTTATCGAAGTGCCAAAAACTTGAAGTATGAACATAATTAACATTCAAATCTTCGACTTCTACCATGTAGCGGTAAAAGACATTCTAACATTTTATCGAAGTGCCAAAAACTTGAAGTATGAAAATAATTAACATTCAAATCTTCGACTTCTACAATGTAACTGTAAAAGATATCGGAAAATATTATCGAAGTGCCAAAAACTTGAAGTATGAAAATAATTAGCACTCAAATCTTCGACGTCTACAATATATTTGCAAAATACGTTGAAAAATATTATCAAAGTGCCTAAAACTCGAAGTGCGAAAATGATTAACATTCAAATCTTCTACTTCTATAATGTAAATGACGTTGGAAAATTTTATTAAAGTGCCAAAAACTTGAAGTATGAAAATTATTAACATTAAAAATCTTCGACATCTACAATGTAACTATAAAAGACATTGGAAAATACTATCGAAGTGCCAAAAACTTGAAGTATAAAAATGATTAACATCTTCGACTTCTACATTATAACTGCAAAAAACGTTGGAAAATTTTATCGAAGTGCCAAAATCTTGAAGTGTGAACATTAAAATCTTCGACTTCTACAATGTAACTGTAAAAGACATTCTAAAATTTTATCGAAGTGCCAAAAACTTGAAGTATGAAAATGATTAACATTGAAATCTTCGACTTCTATAATGTAACTGTAACTAGAAACTTGAAGAATGAATATGATTAACTTCTTCGACATCTACAATGTAAGAGACATTGGAAAATTTCATTGAAGTGCCAAAAACCTGAAGTATGAAAATGATTAAGATTAAAAATCTTCGACTTCTACAATGTACCTGTAAAAGACATTGGAAATTTTTATCGAAGTGCCAAAAACCTGAAGTGCGAAAACGATTAACATAAAAATCTTTGACTTCTACAATGTAACTGTAAAAGATATCGGAAAATATTATCGAAGTGCCAAAAACTTGACGTATGAAAATAATTAACATTCAAATCTTCGACTTCTACAATATATCTGCAAAAGACGTTGGAAAATATTATCGAAGTGCCAAAAACTTGATTACAATTCAAATCTTTGACTTCTAGACTGTAATTGTACGACTATAATTCATGAACTAAAATAATCATTTTCTTTATATTTAGGATTTTATCAATAATTACTAGTCAATATAGTACAAATACAATTATTTGTATTTGAGGCTGTTGTATCAAATACTTACTGGTATTTATTTTTATTTTATTTTATTATTTATTTTTATCGCCTGACTGGTTTCAGTTTATTTAAAAAAAACATTTATTTCAATATTTATATATCCTGATTTTATTTGAATTAAATTTTGGAATTTGATAGTTATAGATGTCTAATTTGAAGTTATAGTTAATTGGTATTCTTGTTAAAAAAAATGGGTTGTTAATTTTGAAAGCATCTACAACCTATTTTATTTTATATTTAACTTTTATATAAAAAAAATGGCATACATAGAATATTTCAATAATTATCGACAATTAAAAATAAAGTTACTATTTTATCAATTTTACCAGATATTTTTGATTATTATTTGTTATTTGTTAAAGTATTTTCTG
Source organism: Othius punctulatus (assembly GCA_951805005.1). Taxonomy (NCBI): domain Eukaryota; kingdom Metazoa; phylum Arthropoda; class Insecta; order Coleoptera; family Staphylinidae; genus Othius; species Othius punctulatus. The sequence goes on along the minus strand of OX638139.1, from coordinate 3,354,323 downwards.
GTACCTTCTAGTATTTATTTGTTTGTAGCCTACTAAATCAAAATTTAAAAAAATTTCAGAAGATACCAAAAAGTAATAAGTACCATAAGGAAATAACAAAAATAATCAAAAATATCTGGTAAAATGGATAAAATACTAACAATTTTTTTTAATTATCGATAATTATTAAAATATTCTATGTATGCCATTTTTTTTATATAAAAGTTAAATATAAAATAGCATAAGTTGTAGACAAATTATATATTTTTAAAAAATGACTAACATGTTGGATTTTTATTATGAAAGGTAATTCCAAGATTATTTTTGCAAATATTTTCCAAATTTATCCGCTATATTTCCGCTATATATATTTTTTTCCTATACCTATCTACCTATTGATTTAAGGACGGTGGAGTGTAGTTTTTTTAAATCTACTTATATTTCTATTCTATGGTACTATGTAAGCATTTTATGTAATTCACACCAATACAAATTATTATTATTATTATTGTTTTCGTTTTCATATTTTTCTCTGCATTTCTCGTGTCTTGTCTTATCTACTTGTGTAGCTACTAGCTACCAGCTGTCTATGTTATTTTCTGTTTCTGTTCTATTCCTTTTTTGAATAATATTTTGATTATATTTTCGTACACATATTTTCAACGATTTCTTGGATTTCTTGTAAATTGTTTATTCTCTTGTGAATTTGAACTAGTGGTACAAACAAGTATGAACATATGAAGTATAATTATAACTATTTATTAAATATCTGTTTACTGATGGAAATCTGATTGCTGATGAAAATCTGATTGCTGATGAAAATCTGCTTGCTGATGAAACTTCTAACAGTTTGTGCAATACACTAATGTGGTTCTTGCTTGATTTCAGGTGATACAATGATGACGTACTGCAACAACAGCGGCGGAGGCGGCGGGGCGGGCGGCACGGGCGGCTCGCCGCCCCCGCAGCTACCCTGCTCGAGCGCCCCGACGCCGCCGGGGGCGTCGGGGGGCTCGCCGAACGACCAGGAGGACGACGTCTGGCGCGGCCACAGCATAGCCGCCCTCAGGCGGAGGGCCTCCGAGCTGAACGCCGCCATCCCCTCGTATCTGCAGATCAACTACGACACGCACAACAACGCATCAGTTTACTGATAGACCCCGCCCCCCGCATCAGCGGTCGCCTGGCCACTCCGCCGCCATCAGTGGTGGGCAAGGGGCGCCGATGACTACGACGACGGCGACGGCAGTGCGCCTCTCTGATAATCATGATGATGATGATGATGATGAATGTGTTACCGTGCAATGCAACAGGACGCACCGAACACGTTTTCAATGACAGGAAAGATGACACGGTACGAACACCATGGGGTTCGAGGGGTTTTAATGATGCCTTCAAAACTTGTCTGAAGTATAGTTTCAATTTTCGATACATAACACTTAAAATGTAAATTGTATACAAAACACCATTCAGATAGATGTTATGTTAGAAGATAGATGATGATGGATAACTTACAGTTTGGATGATTATTGATTTTTTCCACGACAGTACGTAAACTAAGTACTTTACGCACTGTTAACAGTACTGTAAAGTGATACTCGCGATACTCTTGATACTCGTGATTGCGCACAAGTGCGTAAAAAAATTGCCAGTATACAGAAGATAATTTTGGTTGATGTAGCTATTTTATAATTTTAATGATTATTGATTTTTTCTACGACAGTACGTAAACTATGTACTTTATGCAACGTGAGCAGTATTGTAAAGTAATACTTTTGCTCAAAAGTGCATAAAAAATCGCCTCTATACAAAACAAAATTTGGGTTGAGGTGGATATTTTATAGGTTTCATGATTATTGATTTTTTCTACGACAGTACGTAAACTATGTACTTTATGCAAAGTGAGCAGTACTGTAAAGTGATACTTTTGCACACAAGTGCGTAAAAAATCGTCTCTATGCAAAACAAAATTTGGGTTGAGGTGGATATTTTATAGTTTTAATGATTATTGATTTTTTCTACGACAGTGCGTAAACTATGTACTTTACGCAACGTGAGCAGTACTGTAAAGTCATACTTTTGCGCACAAGTGCGTAAAAAATCGCCTGTATAGAAAACAGAATTTAGGTTGATGTGGATATTATATAGTTTTAATGATTATTGTTTATTTTCTACGACAGTGAATAAACTATGTACTTTACGTAACGTGAGCAGTACTGTAAAGTAATACTTTTGCGCACAAGTGCGTAAAAAATCGCCTGTATAGAAAACAGAATTAAGGTTGATGTAGATATTTTATAGTTTTGATGATTATTGATTCTTTCTACGACAGTGCGTATACTAAGTACTTAACGCACTGTTCACAGTACGTAAAGTAATACTTTTGCGCCCAAGTGCGTAAAAAAAATCGCTTCTTCGTAAAAACATCAACACACATTTCATTCAGTCAACAATTAACAAGTATTAAAGTTTTTTGTATCAAATTTTATCTCTTTTTCATTATAGCTGTCGTAGAAAAGACTTTGTATGATACACTTTCGTAAAGTAGTGCTTTACGAACTTGTATCATAAATAACTATTTCTTAACATAGTTTCATATTAACCGTATCAATTACTTAGAGACAATGTGCTAATCAGATTGCCATAGGTAACAGATTCCTAAATTTAAAAAGATTTTTTAAATTTATTTTAGGGTTCATTAATTTTTTTCCTGAATTAAAAATACACACATATTGCATGACTTTTACAAATGACTTTCATTATAAAATTCTGTTACGTAATCATTGATTTACTAGCAATGAAGTCGTTTGAATTTGACTGACAACTTACTAATGTGGGTGTAGAGAAACAGTTGAAAGTTGAATTTAGTAAAACGTTATAATAATAGTAATAAATTTGTTTCTATAAGTTATAAAAAACAATAAACAATTTGTAAAAAAATTCAACGAAACGTTGAAAATATTGGCATGAAAACTGAATCAAAACAATATTAAAAAATCAAACTAATAAAATCAGAATAACATATAAAACAAACACTTCAAAGTTTATATAAGACGACAGAAGCAAAATTTTTAATTTAAACACATTCAAATTTACATTCACATTTATGAAAATATGAAATTATATCGATGAAAATTATGAAATCATGAAAGATGAGCATGATGATGATCATGGTCAAGATGATATCATACAGCAGGTGAAAGCTTTCATCAGCAAACAAAAAATGATAAGAATATATTGAAAACATGGATTCAAATATTTTCTCGAAACAAGGATACAAAAAAAAAGTTTGAAAACGAACCTTGAAAATATTTGTATAAAAACTGAACCAAAATATTATTAAGAAAATCAAACTAATAAAATCACAATAACATATAAAACAAACATTTCAAAGTTTATATAATTCCACAGAAACTAAAATTTTAATTTAAACACATTAAAATATACATTCACATTTATGAAAACATGAAATCATATCGATGAAAATTATAAAGTCATGAAAGATGAGCATGATGATGATCATGGTCATGATGAAATCATACAGCAGGTGAAAGCTTTCATCATCGAACAAAAAATGATAAGAATCTATTGAAAACACGGATTCAAACACATTCCAATTTACATTCACATGTATGAAAATATGAAATCATATCGATGAAAATTATGAAATCATGAAAGATGAGCATCATGACTATCCTGGTTATGATGAAATCATACAGCAGGTGAAAGTTTTCATCAGCAAACAAAAAATGATGAGAATTTATTGAAAACACGGATTCAAATATTTTCGCGAAACAAGCATAGAAAAAAAAAGTTTGAAAACGAAACGTTGAAAATATTTGTACAAAAACTGAACCAAAACATTATTAAAAAATCAAACCAAAGGATTGAAAAAAAAACATGTTTTAGACATGAATTCGTAAATCAATCAGAAAATAATCTATTACTATTTTGAACATATGGATAATAATTTTTATCATAGTTGATGATCATGGTCAATGATCATGAAATCATGTTCATCTTTCATGATTTCATAATTTTCATCGACATGATTTCCCTCAATTTCCAACTTAAAATCACTTGTTACATTTTACAATTTTACATAAGTAATGTATAGGAACCAATTTACACTTTATTTCATACCATCCTTTTACCAAATATTATATAATTTAGATATTAAAAAAACAACAAAATTTTTGAGAATTTAAGCAATTCTTGTAATTCCTTGCGATACATTACTTTTTATTCAATAATTAACATTTTAAGGGCTTTATTAAATTATATTGTCGAACATTTCAAAATGATACTAAAATATTGGGCAATCCAGAAATTTCAAGAAATTTTGAAAATTAGGTAATTTGAATTTCTCTAATTGTATTGAAAATAATAAGCTGTGAGAAAAATTTTAAATTCTGTATTTTTTTAAATGTTAACTACATTTTAATGGTTTTATTAATAATATTTATAAACATTTGAGGAACATAATTCTAAATTGGGCAACCATCCAGAAATTTAAAGAAATTTAAAAATTACGTAATTTGAATTTCTCTAATTGTATTGAAAATAATAAGCTGTGAGACAATTTTTAAATTCTGTATTTTTTAAATGCAAACTACAGGGTAATGGTTTTATTAATAATATTTATGAACATTTGAGGAACATAATTCTAAATTGGGCAACCATCCAGAAATTTCAAGAAAATTCGGTAATAGATATTGAAAATAATAAGCTGTGAGATATTTTTTTTACTACTAACTACATTTTAATGGTATTATTAATAATATTTATGAACATAATTCTAAAGTGGGCAATCATCCAGAAATTTCAAGAAAATTCGGTAATGGAGTAATATGAACTTGAACATAATTGTGTAATTTGGTTTGATATAATAATCTGTCAGAAATTTTGCCAATTAAATTTCTGGAATATTTGGAATGGTCCAATGTTATAAATGAAACATTAGTCCTGTATATTTTTCTAGTTAGAGTAAATTTTCTCAACCTTAATTGATCCTGATTTGTACCAAAGTTGCAACAAATCAGGATAAATTAAAGTTCAGAAAATTTACTTTAACTAGAAAAATTTACAGGACTAATGTTTCATTTATAACATGGGAAAATTCCAAAGATTTCAGAAATTTAATCGCCTTATGCTTATTGCCTTAATTGCTTATCCTGAAATAATCCTTCAATTGTCAAAATATTGTTATTATTTGTTTTTAAAACAAAATAATCTTCAATATAATTTAATAATGCTGAATCCAATACTATTTGGTGTTTTAGTTTGTTTTAACTTTGATTCAAAAATTGTTAAGTTTTGCAGGCTTGTGAAATTTTATGAAAATTTGAGGAATATTTTGAACCTGTATTATGTTTCCTTAGTAGACTTTTTGAAAACTTCAGGACATTTTAACTATCTTAATATTATGATTGCATATTTTATTAGTTTAATCTAATTAAATATTACTAGATAGAATACAAATATTGATTTGTTGCAACTTTGGTACAATTTTCTGAGAATAAGATCCTAACTATTCTGAAATAATCCTTAATTTGTCAAAATATTGTTATTATTTTATTTTGAACAAAATAATCTTCAATGTAATTTAATAATGCTGAATCCAATACTATTTGGTGTTATAGTTTTTTTAAATTTTGATTAAAAAATTGTAAAGTTTTGCAGGTTTGTGTAATTTTATGAAAATTTGAGGAATATTTTGAACCTGTATTATGTTTCCTTAGTGGCCTTTTTGAAAACATCTGGACATTTTAACTATCTCAATATTATCATTGCACATTTTATTATGTTTAATCTAATTTAACATTACTAGGTCTTATACTATTTGGAGTTTTAGTTTTCTTTAGTTTGATTCAAAAATTGTTTAGTTTTGCAGTTTGGTGCCAATTTAAAAAAAAATGAGGAATATTCTGAAACTAGTCTACTAAGGAATTAAAAATACCTAAGTAAGATTTTGAAAACATTGAAACAATTACATTTTCAAGTAATTTTCATAATTAATGAAGTGTTTGTAGTTTCTCAACCTTATACAAAATACTTTTGATAGTTTGATTAAAATTCCAAATATTATGATATATTATGATTGCTCATTTTGAAACAAAAAGCGAACAAAAAATGATAAGAACAATTTGAGAATAATTCTGAAAGATTGGGCTACAATCTAGAAATTTCAAGAAATTTCAAAAATTACGTAATTTGAATTTCTCTAATTGAATTGAAAATAATAAGCTGTGTGAATTTATTTTTCTACTACTAACTACATTTTAATGTTTTCATTAATAATATTTATGAACATAATTCTAAAGTGTACAATCATCCAGAAATTTCAAGAAAATTCGGTAATGGAGTAATTTGAATTTGAATATAATTGTGAAATTTGGTTTGATATAATAATCTGTAAGAAATTTTGCCAATTAAATTTATGGAATCTTTGGAATGGTCCAATGTTATAAATGAAACATTAGTCCTGTATATTTTTCTAGTTAAAGTAAATTTTCTTAACTTTAATATTTCCTGATTTGTTGCAACTTTGGTACAATTTTCTGAGAATTTAGGAGCTTATTTTGACATAATCGTTACATTGTCAAAATATTGTTATTTTTTTTTTTTAAAGAAAATAATCTTCAATTTAATTTAATAATGCTGAATCTAATACTATTTGGTGTTTTAGTTTGTTTTAATTTTGATTCAAAAATTGTTTTGCAGGTTTGTGTAATTTTATGAAAATTTTAGGAATATTTTGATTCAAAAATTGTAAAGTTTTACAGGTTTGTGTAATTTTATGAAAATTTGAGGAATATTTTGAACCTATATTAAGTTTCCTAAGTAGATTTTTTTAAAACATCTGAACGTTTTAACTATCTTAATATTATGATTGCACATTTTATTATGTTTAATCTAATTTAATATTACTAGATCCAATTCTATTTCGAGTTTTAGTTTTCTTTAGTTTGATTCAAAAATTGCTTAGTTTTGCAGTATGGTGCAATTTTATAAAAAAATAAGGAATATTCTGAAACTAGTCTACTTAGGAATTAAAAATACCTAAGTAGGATTTTTGAAAACTTTGAAACAATTACATTTTCAAGTAATTTTCATAATTGATGAAGTGTTCGCAGTTTCTCAATCTTATACAAGATACTGTTGATAGTTTGATTAAAATTCTTAACTAACTTAACTTAATTTGTCCTTAACATTATGATATATCATGATTGCTCATTTTGGATTTTGGAACAAAACACGAACAAAAAATTATAAGAACAATTTGAGAATAATTCTGAAAGATTGGGCAACCATCCAGAAATTTCAAGAAATTAAAAAATATACGTAATTTGAATTTCTCTACTAAAATATACTTTTGAACATTTCAGAATAATTCTAAAATATTGGGCAATCCAGAAATTTCAAGAAATTTCGAAAATTACGTAATTTGAAATTATTTAATTGTATTGAAAATAATAAGCTGTGAGATTTTTTTTTTCTTCTACTAACTACATTTTAATGGTTTTGTTAATACTAATTATGAACATAATTCTAAATTGGGCAATTATCCAGAATTTTCAAGAAAATTCGGTAATGGAGTAATTTGAATTTGAATATAATTGTGTAATTTGGTTTGATATAATTGATTATTGATTGGTTTGATCAATAGATTATTGATAATAATCTATCAGAAATTTTGGCAATTCAATTTCTGGAATCTTTGGAATTGTCGAATGTTATAAATGAAACATTAGTCCTGTATATTTTTCTAGTTAAAGTAAATTTTCTGAACTTTAATTTATCCTGATTTGTTGCAACTTTGGTACAATTTTCTGAGAATTTAAGAGTTTATTCTGAAATAATCCTTAAATTGTCAAAATATTGTTATTATTTTTTTTAAAGAAAATAATCTTCAATTTTGATTTAATTATGCTGAATCCAATACTATTTGGTGTTTTAGTTTTTTTTAAATTTTGATTCAAAAATTGTTTTGCCGGTTTGTGTAATTTTATGAAAATTTTAGGAATATTTTGATTCAAAAATTGTAAAGTTTTACAGGTTTGTGCAATTTTATGAAAATTTTAGGAATATTTTGAACTTATATTATGTTTCCTAAGTAGACTTTTTGAAAACATCTGGACATTTTAACTATCTTAATATTATAATTGCACACTTTATTATGTTTAATTTAATTTAATATTACTAGATCCAATTCTATTTGGAGTTTTAGTTTTCTTTATTTTGATTCAAAAATTGTTTAGTTTTGCAGTTTGGTGCAAGTTTATAAAAAAATGAGGAATATTCTGAAACTAGTCTACTTAGGAATTAAAAATACCTAAGTAGGATTTTTGAAAACATTGAAACATTTACATTTTCAGGTAATTTTCATAATTGATGAAGTGTTCGCCGTTTCTCAACCTTATACAAGATACTTTTGATAGTTTGATTATAATTCTTAGCATTATGATATATTATGATTGCTCATTTTAGATTTTGAAACAAAAAGCGAACAAAAAATGATAAGAACAATTGAGAATAGTTCTTAAAGATTGGGCAACCATCCAGAAATTTCAAGCAATTTCAAAAATTACGTATTTGAATTTCTCTAATTGTATTGAAAATAATAAGCTGTGAGCATTTTTTTTTTCTACTACTAACTACATTTTAATGGTTTTATTAATAATATTTATGAACATAATTCTAAATTGGACAATCATCCAGAAATTTCAAGAAAATTCGGTAATGGAGTAATTTGAATTTGAATATAATTGTGTAATTTGGTTTGATAGAATAATCTGTCAGAAATTTTGGCAATTAAATATCTGGAATCTTTGAAATTGTCCAATATTATAAATGAAACATTAGTCCTGTATATTTTTCTAGTTAAAGTAAATTTTCTAAACTTTAATTTGTCCTGATTTGTTGCAACTTTGGTACAATTTTCTGAGAATTTAGGAGCTTTTTCTGAAATAGTCCTTAAATTGTCAAAATATTGTTATTATTTTTGTTAAAACAAAATAATCTTCAATTTAATTTAATAATGCTGAATCCAATACTATTTGGTGTTTTTGATTCAAAAATTGTTAAGTTTTGCAAGTTTGTGTAATTTTATGAAAATTTTAGGAATATTTTGATTCAAAAATTGTTAAGTTTTGCAGGTTTGTGTAATTTTATGAAAATTTGAGGAATATTTTGAACTTAAATTATGTTTCCTAAGTAGACTTTTTGAAAACATCTGGACATTTTAACTATCTTAATATTATGATTGCACATTTTATTATGTTTAATCTAATATTGTATTACTAAATCCAATACTATTTAGTTTTACTTTTCTTTAGTTCTTTAGTCACCAAACTGCAAAACTAACAATTTTTGAATCAAAATTGTTTAGTTTTGCAGTTTGGTGCAATTTTATAAGAACATGATAAATATTCTGAAACTGGTCTACTAAGGAATTAAAAATACCAAAGTGGGATTTTTGAAAACATTGAAACAATTACATTTTCAGGTAATTTTCATAATTGATGAAGTGTTTCCAGTTTCTCAACCTTATACAAGATACTATTGATAATTTGATTAAAATTCTTAACATTATACCTATCTTGATATTATGATTGCTAATTTTGGATTTTGGAAAATTTAAAATGTCAATAACTTTTTTTCATTTCGTTTGGTTCCAGAATTTATTAATATCATAAATTTCTATTCGATCAATAATGGCACTAAAAGCTCAATTTTGTTATCTATTATTTGTTACGGTTTTCTGATAAACATTATTATCCATCTATTTAAAATAGTTAAAACCTTATACAAGATACTTTTGATAGTTTGATTAAAATTCTTAACATTATACCTATCTTGATATTATGATAGCTCATTTTGGATTTTGGAAAATTTCAAATATCAATAAAACAATAAAATTAGAATCAAAATAAAATCAATAATATTTCTTCATTTCCTTTGTTTTCAGAATTTAGTAATATCATAAATTTCTATGTAATCAATAATGGCACTAAAATCTCAATTTTGTTATCTATTATTTGTTACTGTTTTCTGATAAACATTATTGCCAATCTATTTAAAATAGTGAAAACTTTATACAAGACACTTTTGATAGTTTGATTAAAATTCTTAACATTATACCTATCTTGATATTATGATTGCTCATTTTGGATTTTGGAAAATTTCAAATATCAATAAAACAATAAAATTAGAATCAAAATAAAATCATTATTTTTTTTTTCAATTCCTTTGGTTTCAGAATTTATTAATATCATAAATTTCTATGTAAACAATAATGGCACTAAAAGCTCAATTTTGTTATCTATTATTTGTTACTGTTTTCTGATAAACATTATTGCCAATCTATTTAAAATAGTTAAAACCTTATATAAGGTACTTTTGATAGTTTGATTACAATTCTTAACATTATACCTATCTTGATATTATGATTGCTTATTTTGGATTTTGGAAAATTTCAAATATCAATAAAACAATAAAATTAGAATAAAAATAAAATCAATAATTTTTCTTCATTTCCTTTGTTTTCAGAATTTATTAATATCATAAATTTCTATGTAATCAATAATGGCACTAAAATCTCAATTTTGTTATCTATTATTTGTTACTGTTTTCTGATAAACATTATTGCCCATCTATTTAAAATAGTAATAGAATATTTGTTGACTGATTTATGAATTCATGTCTAAAACATTTTTTCTTAATCTTTGTTGCGGGAAAATATTTGAATCCGTGTTTTCAATAGACTCTTATAATTTTTTGTACGCTGATGAAAACTTTAACCTACTATATGATTTTATCATGACCATGATCATCAAAAAATGATAAAAATTATTATACATCTGTACAAAACAGTAATAGAATATTTGTTGATTGATTTATGAATTTATGTCCACAACATTTTTATTTTCGATCCTTGCTTCAGGAAAATATTTAAATCCGTGTTTTCAATCATCATGACTAAGATCATCAAACCATGATAAAAATTATTATCCATCTGTTGATAATAGCAATAGAATATTTGCCGATTGATTTATGAATTCATGTCTGAAACATTTTTTATTTTCCATACTTGTTTTGGGAAAATATTTGAATCCGTGTTTTCAACAGATTCTTATCATTTTTTCCCGCTGACGAAAACTTTCACCTGATATATGATTTCAGCATGACCATGATCTTCAGCATGCTCATCTATCATGATTTAATAATTTTCATCGATATGATTTCATGATTTCATAAATGTAAATGCGTTTAAATTCAAATATTAGTTTCTGTCGCCTTATATAAACTTTAAAGTGTTTGTTTTATATGTTATTGCGATTTTATAATTTTTTTCTACGACAGTGCGTAAACTAAGTACTTTACGCACTGTGAACACTACTGTAAAGTGAAACATTTGCGTAAACAAAAATCGCTTCAGCGTAAAAACATCAACACACATTTCGTTCAGTCAACAATTAACAAGTATTAAAGTACTTTCTATCAAATTTTATCTATTTTTCGTAAAAGCTGTCGTGGAAAATACTTTGTATGATACACTTTTGTAAAGTAGTGCTTTACGAACTTGTATCTTAAAGAACTATTTTTTAACGTAGTTTCATATAACCGTATTAATAACTAAGAGACAATGGGCTGATCAGATTGCCCCAGGTAACATATTCCTAATTTTGAAAACATAATTTTGATTTATGTTCACAAGCAATTTTTTCCTGAAAATTTTGTTTCCTGAAAATAATGACTATTAAGGATACAATCACGAATGACGTTATAATGACTCAGTACTGAAAATTGAATCCACTATACTTTGACAAAGTATTGAGAATGCAAGGCATCATTAAGCGGTCCCATATGGAGCCCCATACAGGTCCCATAAGCGGTCCCATACAGCTGGGTTCATCGTGCAATAAAATCTTCCGCCACCACCGCGGAAAAACGGGGCTTTACATCGGATTTGCGGGTAAACTTCTTGTTCTGCGTTAACAGTGAGTGCCGATGGCGACGAGGGTGGACCATTTCCTCGCAGAAGAACGGCGCTGATTGGGGGGTTCTGGGGAGGGTTTCGAAGCGGGGATCTCTGCATCATAAATATTTTAAGATATTTACTATTTTAACTGTGGCGTCTGTATACGATGTAAAATAATTTATTGTACAAAGCAAAAAAACAAGAAAAATCGTATGCTGAATGAATTTAATTGTAATAAGATTAGTGTGATGTGTTAAATAATTGTATAATTAGTTTATAGAGCGGCGGGGGGCGGCGGGGGCAGCGGCGCCCCACCCCCCGGGGGCGGCAGAAGGGGGGCAGCACCGCCCCCGCCGCCACCATCCCCGCGTTTCAATATGGAGAACAGTGATAGAGATTGTACGATTTGTAATGATTCTACATAGGACTCGTTTCTACCAAAAATAAGCGACAAAGTAAACGTATACGATAAGTGTTAAGGTATGTTTTATTAAGATTTTATGTATGTAGGTAGGATGTTTACATGCTGACACACACACACATAGACACAGACACAGACATACATATACCTACACGCAAAAACCCACACAAACACATAAGTGATGCTGTAAATTTCTGCATTGTTTACAATGTCATTTATTTTTGTAAGAAAATTGTAACTAGATTTTTTTAAATAACAATGTTCTGTACATTACAGTTCCGTTGTATATTGTACCATTATGTGTAATTAAAGGAGCGGTCAATGTATACGTTTTTTTCCTCATTTTTATCCATCCCAAAACCAACAATATTTGTTATAGTTTCATCCATTTTGGGTACCAGTTACTATTATATTTTTTATTGTTTTCTTCTGTTTCAAGTTATCTGGCAAATTGCTGATTTTTGTAAAGGAAGTTACTTATCTAATAAATTTGGTAATTTTGATTTTAACTTGTTATTATGAGAGAAGGCCAGGGTTAATTTAAATTTATTAAAAATATTTGAAAGAGAACTTGCCCAATGTTTATTAAAGGTTAATTTAACAATTAACCCTGAAAAAGTAATAACCATCAAACTAATGAATTATTGTTATTGAAATACAAATCAATGCAAAACCAACAAATTTTTTAATCTTTCCAGTTTAAATGTTTTAAGATTTATATTAAATTATCCAATAAATAATTCGTTTTAATGCTGTTAATAACTTAACTCTCGCACTGAATCCCTCAATTAATCACGCATATAAAAAGAAATAACAATCAAATTATTGTATTATTATTATTGAAGTAAACATCAGTGCAAAATAAACTACATTGTTAACCTTCCTAGTTCAATTGTTCTTGTCACTTGTATAAGATTAATAATAAATGATTTAAATAACAGTTCGTTTTAACACTGTTAATATATAATTGTACCAGTAATAGTTAATTAAGAATAACTAAATAATTTATTACGTTTAATGGTACTACTGGAGACATCTGTACGACTTCAGCTCAACTCAACACATTTATCGATCAGAAGAGAAATGTTTGAAACTGGCGAGGATTGAGTGCAGTGTATATATGATAGGTGGCGCGGCATGTACTAAATTTCATCAAAATCGAAACAATTTAAATTTTCGGGATTGCTGTGTTTTGAATGCTGAAATTGTTGTATGCTGATAACAGATTTAAGGATAGTGAAATATATTCGTTTAAGTAAAAGAAATGCAGTCATTCTTTCACAGACATACAGTCAAATACAAGTAAATTTCAAAACCTGACTAGATAGAGTTCAAATGTCCACTGAAGATGACCACGTAGTGGTTAAAATGCACATTTAGAGAAATAAATGTCGTTGTGAAAAACGATTATTTGTTATTTTTCTTTAACTGACCAGCTAGAGTAAAAGATATTTTAAAATTTGTATAAGAATGAATAAGGATTCTAAAGTGTGTAAAAATTGTTATTTTGATACAACTTTAATAGTATTTTGTGAATTTACCAGAAATATTATACCTCTTCTCAAATTTATGACATTTTTGCTCACCTTTATAAGATTATTGTATACAAATTACAGAAAACTTGAATATTCCAAAATATTAGATTAAATCAAACACTTGAAAATATTCAGAATATTCTTCTCACGGAATATTCTCCCAAAATGTGCAGAAAATATATATTTTTTATTTATTTAAAATAAATAATTTGTAAAAATTTGATACATTAATATGTTATCAACAATTGCCTTTTATATTATCGAAGTTTTATATCTTTTCTGGAAATTGTATGGTACTTTATGGAAAGTTATTATACTTTTCATAAAATTTTGGAAATTATTTGACTGATGATTAAATTAAGTCTAAAAATTGCTTGATGATTAAATATTTTGTACGAATTTGATATATTTATATATTATCAACAATTGTCTTATATATTATCGAAGTTTTATATCTTTTCTCGAAATTGTATGGTATTTTATGGCAATTTAGTATACTTTTCACAAAATTTTGGAAATTATTTAACATTTTCTAAAGTTCAATAGAATATTGTATGCAGAATTCTGAAAATTGGCTGAAGATAAATATTTTGTACGAATTTAATATCTTTATATATACATATATATATATATATATATATATATATATATATATATATATATATATATATATATATATATATAATCGATCTTTATTGGGCTATCGACCCCATATGGGTATATTTATATTTTATCAAGAATTGTCTTTCATATTATCGAAGTTTTATGGTATTTCATGGAAAGTTTCTGGTACTTTATAAATCATAATTGCATTTTTAAATATTCTACTTTTTTTTGTCATTTTCTGCTTTGTGCTTTGTGTACTTCCAATAAATTTTCAGTCAGTCATGAGTTAACATTATTAGTTAACAGAAATAGTAAATATTTTGGCCGTTCTAAAGTCGACTGCAAACATGACATCAGAAAAATTAAAGTATTTATTATTTTGCGAAGACAATTTTTGACACAATGGCAATGCAACATTTTCAAAACTATATATTATTATACTATTATATTACAATACGATTATAGTATTATATTACAATAGTATTATACTATTATATTACAATACTATTATACTATTATATTACAATACTATTATACTATTATATTACAATACTATATAACTATAAATTTATAAATTCTAGGGCATATCAAAATTTTGTGAATAATGTACCAATATTTTCGTATTTGTTTAATTATTGTAAATTGCAGCCAAAACACAAAAATGATGTCAGCTCCTGAAACATGCTAATTTTTTTCTTGGATGGAATTTACAAAAAAATCAAAATCAAAAGAATAATAGAAATGACTCATTGAAGACATTGACTAAATAAAAAAACTATTTTAAAACGCATAAATAATAAATTCTATAAAGGAATTTAATTTTTTTATTATAGGTATGATAGATTTTATTATAGATAGATAGAAAAGTCAGAATATTTTATAGTAATACTTAAATATTTACAATTTTAATTACTATGAATGATGAAGCAATATTATTATATTTGTATAATTCTTGTTCTAAAAATTCATCTAAGAAAAAAATTATATCAGCTCCTAGAAAATACTTAGTTTTTTTCTTGGATGGAATTTCCAAACCAGCAAAATAAATAAATATATTATTAGAAATGACTAATTTTCTATGAAATAACAATTTTAAAAAGTAAAATTAATAAATTCCATGGTTTCATAAATTCTATGGGTTCATAACTGTACCAATATTTATGTATTTGTGTAAGAATATATACTTTTTTGTAAATTCCATCCGACAATAAATAATGTCAGCTACTGAAAAATACGTGTGTTACTTTTGTGTACTACTAATGTTTTCTTGGATGGAATTTACAAAATTTGCAAAATAATTATATTAATAGACTTAACTCATTATTAGTCAATCAAATAACAATTGTAAAACGCAAAATTTATAAATTTCATGAAGAAATATGAAAATGTTATTAATAATGAGTATAATAATGATTGTGTTAGTATAATTTTTGTAAGTTCCATGCAGAATAAAAATGATGTCAGCTCCTGAAAAATATTCAGTTTTTTTGGATAGAACTTACAAAAATTTCAAATTACATAATGGTAATGGACATGTCTCATTATTGTTCAATCAAATAACAATTTTAAAACAAAAAAAAAAAAAATTATAGGAATCTTCTTCTTGCAATAATGAGTCAATATTTTTGTATTTCTAAAAATTCTAAATTTCGGCTCCTGAAAAATACTCAGTTTTGCATATGCAAAATTAATAAATTCCATGGTTTCATAAATTCGATGGGTTCATAAATGAACTAATATTTATGTATTTCTGTATGAATGTATAATTTTTGTGAATTCTATCCAACAAAAAAATTATGCCAGCTACTGAAAAATACTTGGTGTTTTCTTGGATGAAATTTTACAACAATTGCAAAATAATTGTTTTAATAGAAATAACTCATTATTACTCAATCAAATAACAATTTTAAAACGAAAAATTAATAGATTCAATGAAGGAATATAACAATTTTATGAATAATGAGTCAATACTTTTGACTCATGTCAAAAGTATTAGTATAATCATTTTATTAGTATCAGTTCAATGCAAGAAAAAAATGATGTCTGTTTCAAATTATCTGGTAAATTGCTGATTTTTGTAAAGGAAGTTCCTTGTCTAATACATTTGGTAATTTTGATTTTAACTTGTTATTATGAAAGAAGGCCAGGGTTAATTTAAACTTATTAAAAAGATTTGAAAAAGAATTTGCCCAATTAAAGGTTAATTTACAAAAAAACATTGTTAGTATCATTGTTTTGTTTAATAAATTTTAGTGTTGTCTGGCTAGATAAATTATAAACCTTCTGATATCTACTGTAAATTTTTTAAATAAAAATTTTACTGTAACCGCTAATATTTGCTACATGCCGAATATAATTTAATTATTTCATGAAATTTTGTACTGATAATCGAAATTTAAATAATCTATGTATTAAGAGATAGAACGCCGATTGTTTATATTTATAAAAAGTCATAGAGCTAGAATTTATATAGTTGTCTGTATGACAGTCTTTTCTGTAAATATCAAAATCTATTTTATTTTCAATTCTTGTTAATCTAATATCTAAAACTCGAAGGCTATTGTCAATTTCATATTCATATGTGAACTTTATTGACTCAAATTTGGAATTAAGATGAGAAAGAAAACTCTCAATACAAAAATTAGAATCTACAATAGCGAAGACATAAGAACTTTAAAAGTGCTATATCTCCTGTTTTTCCAGAACTACCAAACTTTAGGAAATTTTGGATATATTTTTTTAATATTATTATCAAAATAATTTAAAAACAAATTTGCTATAAATGGAGAAAGAGGGTTATCCATAGCTGTGCCAAATGTCTGTTTATAAAATATATTGTTAAATTTAGAAATATTTTGTATCATGCATAATTTTGTTAATTTTAAGTATTCTTCAATTTTTTCTTGATTTACTGAATTAAATTTTAAAAAATATTCAAAAAAATTTAATGTTTCATTTATAGGAACGTTTGGAAATAAAGCTGTTACATTAAAAGGAATAAATTTGTCACCTGAATAAAGTTCAACATCTTTTGATTTTTTCTTGATTTACTGAATTAAGTTTTACAACAGATTCTAAAAATTTTAATTTTACATTTATAGGAACGTTTGGAAATAAAGCTGTTACCTTAAAAGAAATAAATTTGTCACCTGAATATCTTTCAACTTAGAAATAAAATCAAGGAAATTTAGAATGGACACATCATTTTCAAATTTAAATTTATTAAATTCTTTAACAAGCCATTTCATAACTTTGTATGTTGAAGAATTAATTTTGAAATTATAGGTCTGATACTGTTGCCTTGTTTATGAATTTTTGCTAAACTGTATAATGTAGAAAAATTAGGATTTGAATTTCGTGAATTATAATTAAGTTTTTATGTATTATATTTGGACAATCTTTCAATGGACATATCATTTTCAAATTTAAGTTTATTAAATTCTTTCACAAGCCATTTCGCAATTTTGTATGTTGAAAAATTAATATTTGAAACTATTGGCCTGGAACTATTGCCCTGTTTATGAATTTTTAGTAAACAGTATAGTTTTGAAATAAGAGGATTTTAATTCAGTAAATTATAATCTTTATAATTAACGTTGGACAACCTTTCAAACTTTGAGTTACATTTCCAGAATATTACATATGAATTAGTTTTCAATAAAGATTAAAGGAATTTAAATGTTTCATTTATAGGAACGTTTAGAAATAAAGCTGTTACGTCAAAAGACAAATTTATGTCTTATAGTCTTGCCTACCAGAATTATCACAAAAAATGATAAACCTGATTCTTGCACTGAACCCCTGAATTAACCATGCATATAGAAATTAATTACAATCAAATTATTGTATTATTATTATTGAAATACAAAGCAATGCAAAATTCACTAAATTTTTAACCTTTCTAGTTTAATTTTTTCTAAGATTTACAATAAATTATCCAAATAATAATTCGTTTTAACGCTGTTAATAACTTGACTCTCACACTAAACCCCTCAATTAATCATGCATATAAAATGTAATAACATATAAACATATAAAAAGTAAAAACATATTGTATTATTACTATGGAAGCAGAAATCAATGCAAAATTAACTAAATTGTTAACCTTCCTAGTTTAATTGTTCTTGTCACTTGTATAAGATTTACAATATATTATCCAAATAATAATTCGTTTTAACACTGTTAATATATAATTGTACCAGTAACAGTGAATTGATAATAACTAAATAATTTATTACGTTTAATGGTACTACTGGAGACATCTGTATGACTTCAGCTCAACTCAACACATTTATCGATCAGAAGAGAAATGTTTGAAAATGGCGAGGATTGAGTGCAGTGTATATATGATAGGTGGCGCGGCATGTACTAAATTTCATCAAAATCGAAACAATTTAAATTTTCGGGATTGCTGTGTTTTGAATGCTGAAATTGTTGTATGCTGATAACAGATTTAAGGATAGTGAAATATATTCGTTTAAGTAAAAGAAATGCAGTCATTCTTTCACAGACATACAGCCATGCCCAGCATTTTTAATATTTAAATTTCAAAACCTGACTAGATAGAGTACAAATGTACACTGAAGATGACCACTTAGTGGTTCAAATGTACATTTAGAGAAATAAATGTCGTTGTGAAAAAGGATAATTTGTTATTTTTCCCTAACTGACTAGATAGAGTAAAAGATATTTTGAAATGTGTATAAGATTGAACAAGGATTCTAAAGTTTGTAAAAAATGTTATTTTGATACAACTTTAATAGTTTCTTTGTGAATTTACCAAAAATATTATACCTCTTCTCAAATTTATTAGATTTTTGCTCACCTTTATAAGATTATTGTATACAAATTACAGAAAACTTGACTATTCCAAATTATGCAGAAAATATATATTTCTTATTTATTTAAAATGAATAATTTGCAGAAATTTAATATATTTATATGTTATCAACAATTGCCTTTTATATTATCGAAGTTTTCTATCTTTTCTGGAAATTCTGGTACTTTATGGCAATTTATTGTACTTTTCATAATATTTTGGAAATTATTTGACTGATGATTAAATTAAATCTAAAAATTGCTTGAAGATTAAATATTTTGTACGAATTTGTTATATTTACATATTATCAACAATTGTCTTTTATATAATCGAAGTTTTATATCTTTTCTTAAAATTGTATGGTATTTAATGGCAATATACTATACTTGTCATAAAAGTTTGGAAATTGTTTGACATTTTCTAAAGTTCAATAGAAAATTGTATGCAGAATTCCGAAAATTGCTTGAAGATTAAATATTTTGTACGAATTTGATATATTTATATATTATCAATTATTCATTATTCTTTCACAGACGTACAGCCAAGCCCAGCATTTTCAATATTTAAATTTCAAAACCTGCCTAGATAGAGTAAAAGATATTTTGAAATCTGTAGAAGATTGAATAAGGATTCTAAAGTTTGTGAACATTGTTATTTTGATACAACTTTAATAGTATTTTGTAAATTTAACAGAAATATTATACCTCTTCTCAAATTTATGAGAATTTTGCTCATCTTTATAAGATTATTGTATACAAATTACAGAAAACTTGAATATTACAAATTATGCAGAAACTATATATTTTTTATTTATTTAAAATAAATAATTTGTAGAAATTTGATGTATTTATATGTTATCAACAATTTCGTTTTATATTATCGAAGTTTTATATCTTTTCTGGAAATTGTATGGTATTTTATAGCAATTTACTATACTTTTTATAACATTTTGGAAATTATTTGACTGAAGATTAAATTAAATCTAAAAATTGTTTGAAGATTAAATGTTTTTTATGAATTTGTTATATATTTATATATTTTTATATATATATATATATATATATAATCGATCTTCATTGGGCTATCGACCCCATATGGGGTCTCTCCGCCTTTATATATTTATATATTACCAACAATTGTCTTTTATATTATCGAAGTTTTATATCTTTTCTCGAAATTGTATGGTATTTTATGGCAATTTAGTATACTTTTCATAAAATTTTGGAAGTTATTTAACATTTTCTAAAGTTTAATAGAAAATTGTATGCAGAATTCTGAAAATTGGCTGAAGATGAAATATTTTGTACGAATTTAATATATTTATATATTATCAAGAATTGTCTTCTATATTATCGTTTTAGTGGATAAGTGTTATGGTATTTTGTTCAAAGTTTCTGGTACTTTATAAATAATAATTGCATCTTTAAATATTCTACATTTTTTAGTCATTTTCTGCTTTGCGCTTTGTTTACTTGCAATAAAATTTCAGTCATGAGTTAACGTGATTAGTTAACAGAAATAGTAAATATTTTGGCCGTTCTAAAGTCGACTGCAAACACGACATCAGAAAAATTAAAGTATTTATTATTTTGCGAAGACAATTTTTGACACAATGGCAATGCAACATTTTCAAAACTATATATTATTATACTATTATTTTCCAATACGATTATACTATTATATTAAAATACTATTATACTATTATATTACAATACTATATAACTATAAATTTATAAATTCTAGGGCATATCAAAATTTTGTGAATAATGTACCAATATTTTCGTATTTGTATAATTATTGTAAATTCCAGCCAAAACACAAAAATGATGTCAGCTCCTGAAACATGCTAATTTTTTTCTTGGATGGAATTTACAAAAAAATCAAAATCAAAAGAATAATAGAAATAACTGATTGAAGACATTGACTAAATAAAAAAACTATTTTAAAACGCATAAATAATAAATTCTATAAAGGAATTTAAATTTTTTATTATAGGTATGATAGATTTTATTATAGATAGATAGAAAAGTCAGAATATTTTATAGTAATACTTAAATATTTATAATTTACATCACTATGAATGATGGATCATAATTATTACATATATTTGTTTAATTCTTGTTCTAAAAATTCATCTAAGAAAAAAATTATATCACCTCCTAGAAAATTTTTGGATGGAATTTCCAAAGGAGCAAAATAAATAAGTATATTATTAGAAATAACTAACTAATAATAACTAACTAATAATAACTAATAATAACTACTAACTAATAAATAACTTTCTATCAAATAACAATTTTAAAACGTAAAATTGATATTATATGTAGTAGGGTTTCGTTAGTACTTACTGGCATTTGTATAAAATATCAATTATGTCTTTGTTTTTGCCCTTTATTCATTAAAATAAGTATAGCAAAATACTACATATAATTTTGTATATGGTAATTATGGATATAACTCTTATGAAAGTATTAATAAATTCCATGGTTTCATAAATTCTATGGGTTCATAAATTAACCAATATTTATGTATTTGTGTATGAATGTATAATTTTTGTGAATTCTATCCAACAAAAAAAATAATGCCAGCTACTGAAAAATACTTGGTTAAAAATACTTGGATGGAAATTACAAAAGAACATCAAAATCAAAAGGTTATTAGAAATGAATCATTATTAATCAATAAAAAAACAATTTTAAAACGCAAAAATAATAAATCCTATGAAGCATTTAAAAAAATTTATGATAGGTATGATAGATTTTATTATCGATAGATAGAAAAGTCAGAATATTTTATAGTAATACTTAAATATTTACAATTCACATGACTATGAATGATGAACCAATATTTTTATTTTTGTATAATTCTTGTTTCAAGAATTGATCTAAGAAAAAAAATTATATCAGCTCATAGAAAATACTAAGTATTTTTCTTGGATGGAATTTACAAACCAACAAAATAAATAAGTATACGAGTATTAGAAAAGACTAATTTTCAATCAAATAACAATTTTAAAAAGTAAAATTTAAAATTCCATGGTTTCATAAATTCTATGGGTTCATAAATGAACCAATATTTATGTATTTGTGTAAGAATATATATTTTTTGTAAATTCCATCCAACAATAAATAATGTCAGCTACTGAAAAATACGTGTGTTACTTTTGTGTTCTACTAATGTTTTCTTGGATGGAATTTACCAAATTTGCAAAATAATTATATTAATAGACTTAACTCATTATTAGTCAATCAAATAACAATTGTAAAACGCAAAATTTATAAATTTCATGAAGAAATATGAAAATGTTATTAATAATGAGTATAATAATGATTGTGTTAGTATAATTTTTGTAAGTTCCATGCAGAATAAAAATGATGTCAGCTCCTGAAAAATATTCAGTTTTTTTGGATAGAACTTACAAAAATTTCAAATTACATAATGGTAATGGACATGTCTCATTATTGTTCAATCAAATAACAATTTTAAAACAAAAAAAAAAAAAATTATAGGAATCTTCTTCTTGCAATAATGAGTCAATATTTTTGTATTTCTAAAAATTCTAAATTTCGGCTCCTGAAAAATACTCAGTTTTGCATATGCAAAATTAATAAATTCCATGGTTTCATAAATTCGATGGGTTCATAAATGAACTAATATTTATGTATTTCTGTATGAATGTATAATTTTTGTGAATTCTATCCAACAAAAAAATTATGCCAGCTACTGAAAAATACTTGGTGTTTTCTTGGATGAAATTTTACAACAATTGCAAAATAATTGTTTTAATAGAAATAACTCATTATTACTCAATCAAATAACAATTTTAAAACGAAAAATTAATAGATTCAATGAAGGAATATAACAATTTTATGAATAATGAGTCAATACTTTTGACTCATGTCAAAAGTATTAGTATAATCATTTTATTAGTATCAGTTCAATGCAAGAAAAAAATGATGTCTGTTTCAAATTATCTGGTAAATTGCTGATTTTTGTAAAGGAAGTTCCTTGTCTAATACATTTGGTAATTTTGATTTTAACTTGTTATTATGAAAGAAGGCCAGGGTTAATTTAAACTTATTAAAAAGATTTGAAAAAGAATTTGCCCAATTAAAGGTTAATTTACAAAAAAACATTGTTAGTATCATTGTTTTGTTTAATAAATTTTAGTGTTGTCTGGCTAGATAAATTATAAACCTTCTGATATCTACTGTAAATTTTTTAAATAAAAATTTTACTGTAACCGCTAATATTTGCTACATGCCGAATATAATTTAATTATTTAATGAAATTTTGTACTGATAATCGAAATTTAAATAATCTATGTATTAAGAGATAGAACGCCGATTGTTTATATTTATAAAAAGTCATAGAGCTAGAATTTATATAGTTGTCTGTATGACAGTCTTTTCTGTAAATATCAAAATCTATTTTATTTTCAATTCTTGTTAATCTAATATCTAAAACTCGAAGGCTATTGTCAATTTCATATTCATATGTGAACTTTATTGACTCAAATTTGGAATTAAGATGAGAAAGAAAACTCTCAATACAAAAATTAGAATCTACAATAGCGAAAACATAAGAACTTTAAAAGTGCTATATCTCCTGTTTTTCCAGAACCACCAAACTTTAGGAAATTTTGGATATATTCTTTTTATATTATTATCAAAATAATGTAACAACAAATTAGCTATAAATGGCGAAAGATGGTTCCCATAGCTGTGCCAAATGTCTGTTTATAAAATATATTGTTAAATTTAAAAATATTTTGTTTCATGCATAATTTAGTTAATTTTAAGTATTCTTCATATTTTTCTTGATTTACTGAATAAAATTTTAAAAAATATTAAAAAAATTTAATGTTTCATTTATAGGAACGTTTGGAAATAAAGCTGTTACATTAAAAGGAATAAATTTGTCACCTGAATAAAGTACAACATCTTTTGATTTTTTCTTGATTTACTGAATTAAGTTTTACAACTGATTCTAAAAAATTTAATGTTACATTTATAGGAACGTTCGGAAATAAAGCTGTTACATTAAAAGAAATAAATTTGTCACCTGAATTTAGTTCAATATCTTTCAACTTAATTAAATTAAAATCAACGCAATTTAGAATGGATCATTTTCAAATGTAAATTTATTAAATTCTTTAACAAGCCATTTCATAACTTTGTATGTTGAAGAATTAATTTTGAAATTATAGGTCTGAAACTGTTGCCTTGTTTATGAATTTTTGCTAAAC
The DNA here is from genome assembly GCA_951805005.1 of Othius punctulatus. Classification (NCBI taxonomy): domain Eukaryota; kingdom Metazoa; phylum Arthropoda; class Insecta; order Coleoptera; family Staphylinidae; genus Othius; species Othius punctulatus. The sequence continues at coordinate 3,329,732 of OX638139.1, read as the reverse complement.
TGTATAATGTAGAAAAATTAGGATTTGAATTTCGTAAATTATAATTAAGTTTTTATGTAATATATTTGGACAATCTTTCAATGGACATATCATTTTCAAATTTAAATTTATTAAATTCTTTCACAAGCCTTTTCGTAATTTTGTATGTTGAAAAAATAATATTAGAAACTATTGGCCTGAAACTGTTGCCCTGTTTATGAATTTTTAGTAAACAGTATAGTTTTGAAAAAAGAGGATTTTAATTTAGTAAATTATAATCTTTATAATCTTTATAATTAACGTTGGACAATCTTTCAAAGTTTGAATTACTTTTCCAGAATATTACATATGAATTAGATTTCGAAAAAGATTAAAGCAATTTAAATGTTTCATTTATAGGAACGTTTAGAAATAAAGCTGTTACGTCAAAAGACAAATTTATGTCTTATAGTCTTGCCTACCAGAATTATCACAAAAAATGATAAACCTGATTCTTGCACTGAACCCCTGAATTAACCATGCATAATTACAATCAAATTATTGTATTATTATTATTGAAATACAAAGCAATGCAAAATTCACTAAATTTTTAACCTTTCTAGTTTAATTTTTTCTAAGATTTACAATAAATTATCCAAATAATAATTCGTTTTAACGCTGTTAATAACTTGACTCTCACACTAAACCCCTCAATTAATCATGCATATAAAATGTAATAACATATAAACATATAAATAGTAAAAACATATTGTATTATTACTATGGAAGCAGAAATCAATGCAAAATTAACTAAATTGTTAACCTTCCTAGTTTAATTGTTCTTGTCACTTGTATAAGATTTACAATATATTATCTAAATAATAATTCGTTTTAACACTGTTAATATATAATTGTACCAGTAACAGTTAATTGATAATAACTAAATAATTTATTACGTTTAATGGTACTACCGGAGACATCTGTATGACTTCAGCTCAACTCAACACATTTATCGATCAGAAGAGAAATGTATGAAAATGGCGAGGACTGAGTGCAGTGTATATATTATAGGTGGCGCGGCATGTACTTAATTTCATCAAAATCGAAACAATTTAAATTTTCGGAATTGCTGCGTTTTGAATGCTGAAATTGTTGTATGCTGATAACAGATTTAAGGATAGTGAAATATATTCGTTTAAGTAAAAGAAGTGCAGTCATTCTTTCACAGACATACAGTCAAACCCAACATTTTTAATATTTTAATTTCAAAACCTGACTAGATAGAGTACAAATGTCCACTGAAGATGACCACGTAGTGGTTGAAATGCACATTTAGAGAAATAAATGTCGTTGTGAAAAAGGATAATTTGTTATTTTTCTTTAACTGACTAGATAGAGTAAAAGATATTTTAAAATCTGTAGAAGATTGAATAAGGATTCTAAAGTTTGTGAAAATTGTAATTTTGATACAATTTTAATAGTTTTTTGCGAATTTACTAGAAATATTATACATCTTCTCAAATTTATGACATTTTTGCTCACCTTTATAAGATGATTGTATACAAATTACAGAAAACTTGAACATTCCAAAATATGCAGAAAATATATATTTTTATTTATTTAAAATAAATAATTAGTAGAAATTTGATATATTAATATGTTATCAACAATTGCCTTTTATATTATCGAAGTTTTATATCGTTTCTGGAAATTGTATGGTATTTTATGGCAATTTACTATACTTGTCATAAAAGTTTGGAAATTGTTTGACATTTTCCAAAGTTCCATACAAAATTGTATGCAGAATTCTGTAAATTGCTTGAAGATTAAATATTTTGTACGAATTTGATATATTTATATATTATCAATTATTCATTATTCTTTCACAGACATACAGCCAAGCCCAGCATTTTTAATATTTAAATTTCAAAACCTGACTAGATAGAGTAAAAGATATTTTGAAATCTGTAGAAGATTGAATAAAGATTCTAAAGTGTGTAAAAATTGTTATTTTAATACAAATTTAATAGTTTTTTGTGAATTTACCAGAAATATTATACCTCTTCTCAAATTTATGAGAATTTTGCTCACCTTTATAAGATTATTGTATACAAATTACAGAAAACTTGAACATTCCAAATTACGCAAAAAATATATATTTTTTATTTATTTAAAATAAATAATTTGTAGAAATTTGATATATTTATATGTTATCAACAATTTCGTTTTATATTATCGAAGTTTTATATCTTTTCTGAAAATTGTATGGTATTTTATAGCAATTTACTATACTTTTTATAACATTTTGGAAATTATTTGACTGAAGATTAAATTAAATCTAAAAATTGTTTGAAGATTAAATGTTTTTTACGAATTTGTTATATATTTATATATATATATATATATATATATATTTATATATATATATATATAATCGATCTTCATTGGGCTATAGACCCCATATGGGGTCTTTCCGCCTTTATAAATTTATATATTATCGAAGTTTTATATCTTTTCTTGAAATTGTATCGTATTTTATAGCAATTTAGTATACTTTTCATAAAATTTTAGAAATTATTTAACATTTTTTAAAGTTCAATAGAAAATTGTATGCAGAATTCTGAAAATTGGCTGAAGATTAAATATTTTGTACGAATTTAATATATTTATATATTATCAAGAATTGTCTTTTATATTATCGAAGTTTTATGGTATTTTGTGGAAAGTTTCTGGTACTTTATAAATAATAATTGCATTTTAAAATATTCTACATTTTTTGTCATTTTCTGCTTTGTGCTTTGTGTATTTCTAATAAAATTTCAGTCATGAGTTAACATTATTAGTTAACAGAAAGAGTAAATATTTTGGCCGTTCTAAAGTCGACTGCAAACACGACATCAGAAAAATTAAAGTATTTATTATTTTGCGAAGACAATTTTTGACACAATGGCAATGCAACATTTTCAAAATTATATATTATAATACTATTATACTATTATATTACAATACTATTATACTATTATATTATAATACTATTATACTATTATATTACAATACTATTATACTATTATATTACAATACTATATAAATATAAATTTATAAATTCTACGAAGGCATATCAAAATTATGTGAATAATGTGCCAATATTTTCGTATTTGTATAATTATTGTAAATTCCAGCAACAAAACAAAAATAATGTCAGCTCCTGAAACATCCTCATTTTTTTCTTGGATGGAATTTACAAAAAAAATCAAAACCAAAAGGTTAATAGAAATGACTCATTATTAATCAATCAAAAAACAATTTTAAAACGAAAAATAATAAATTTTATGAAGGAATTTAATTTTTTTATGAATAATGAGTCAATACTTTTGACTCATATCAAAAGTATTAGTATAATCATTGTATTAGTATAAGTTCCATGCAAGAAAAAAATGATGATAGATCTTATTATAGATAGATACAAAAGTCTGAATATTTTATAGTAATACATAAATATTTACAATTTACATCACTATGAATGATATTTTTACCAATATTTTAATTTTTGTATAATTTTTGTTCTAAAAATTCATCTAAGAAAAAAATTATATCACCTCCTAGAAAATTTTTGGATGGAATTTCCAAAGGAGCAAAATTAATAAGTATATTATTAGAAATAACTAACTAATAATAACTAATAATAACTACTATCTAATAAATAACTTTCTATCAAATAACAATTTTAAAACGTAAAATTGATAATATATATAGTAGGGTTTTGTAGTACTAACTGGCATTTGTATAAAATATCAAGTATGTCTTTGTTTTTGTCCTTCATTCATTACAATAAGTAAAGTAAAATACTACATATAATTTATACAACTGATAATTATGGATATAACTCTTACCAAAGTAAAATTAATAAATTCCATGGTTTCATAAATTCTATGGGTTCATAAATGAACCAATATTTATGTATTTGTGTATGAATGTATAATTTTTGTGAATTCTATCCAACAAAACAATAATGCCAGCTACTGAAAAATACTTGGTGTTATCTTGGATGGAATTTTACAAAAATTGCAAAATTAATGTGTTAATAGAAATAACTCATTATTACTCAATCAAATAACAATTTTTAAACGAAAAATTAATAACTTCAATGAAGGAATATGAAAATTTTATGTATAATGAATCAATACTTTTGACTTATGTCAAAAATATTAGTAAAATCATTTATATTAGTATATATAATATTAGTATTAGTAGTATATTAGTATTAGTATAAGTTCAATAAGTTCAATGCAAGAAAAAAGTGATGTCTCGCTCCTGATAAATACTCAGTTTTTTAGATAGAATTTATAGAAATTGCAAATTACATAATGGCAATAGACATGACTCTTTATTGTTCAATCAAATAACAATTTTAAAACGAAAAATTAATAAATTCTAGGAATCTTCTTCTTGGAATAATGAGTCAATATTTTTGTATTTCTAAAAATTCTAAATTCCATCCAAGAAAAAAAATATTTCAGCTCCTGAAAAATACTCTGTTTTGCATATGCAAAATTAATAAATTCCATGGTTTCATAAATTCGATGGGTTCATAAATGAACTAATATTTATGTATTTCTGTATGAATGTATAATTTTTGTGAATTCTATCCAACAAAAAAATTATGCCAGCTACTGAAAAATACTTGGTGTTTTCTTGGATGAAATTTTACAAAAATTGCAAAATAATTGTGTTAATATAAATAACTCATTATTACTCAATCAAATAACAATTTTAAAACGAAAACTTAATAAATTCAATGAAGGAATACGAAAAATTTATGAATAATGAGTCAATACTTTTGACTCATGTCAAAAGTATTAGTATAATCATTTTATTAGTATAAGTTCAATGCAAGAAAAAATGATGTCCGCTCCTGAAAAATACTAATTTTATAATTACGTTATTTTGGTTGTTTAGAAGGTTGTTTTGTGCTAGTAGTACCAGAGAAAATTAAGAGCATAGAAGCATTTTTTTCACTTTTTGCATAAAAGCAATTAATAATAGCAAGAAAAAATGAAAAATATGCTCTACACTAGCCTTTTTTTCTGAAAAACATGCTAAAATATGCAGGACTATACGCTAAAATATGCAAAAATAAATAATGCATATTCATGCATTTTTATCAACTTATGAAAAGGCATGAATATATTTAGGTAATTAAACAATTGTGCTAAAATATGCAGAACTATATGATAACATATGCAAAAATATGCTTATATGCTAAAGTATCTGAATATAATATGTTAGCACAATACATTTTTAAGAGCATATTTTTAAATTTTAAGAGCATATTTTCCATTTTTAGAGCATATTTTCAATTTTTAAGAGCAATTACCAATTTTTAAGAACATATTTTTAATTCTATAGGGTATTATTTTATGCTAAATTATCTGAAGGTAACATTTTAGAATAGTTTTTTTGGATAGAATTTACAAAAATTGCAAATTACATAATGGCAATAGACATAACTCATTATTGTTCAATCAAATAACAATTTTAAAACGAAAAATTAATAAATTCTAGGAATCTTCTACTTGGAATAATGAGTCAATATTTTTGTATTTCTAAAATTTCTAAATTCCATCAAAGAAAAAAAAAATCAGATCCTGAAAAATACTCAGTTTGTTCATGAATGCCATTTACGAAAAGTTGATAAAAATATAACGAAATTTGGGAAATCTAAAACTCAGTTTTAGATTTAGAAATATCACATAAGATATTTTGTCACAATGTATTACAATTGTAGGTACATATTGTACTACAGTACAATACATACAATACATACTGTACAATATAGATATTATACAGTATAGATACAGATACAGATACGTTTCAAAAAATGTATTGCAATTGTAGGTACTTATTGTACTACAGTACAATACATACAATACATACTGTGGAATACATATATTATACAGTACAGTGCAGTACAATACATACCATACATACTGTAGAATACAGATAATATTCAGTACACTATAGTACAGATACAGTACAGTACAGATAATGAATAATGAGTCTATATTTTTGTATTTGTAAAATTTCTAAATTCCATCCCAGAAAAATAAATATTTCAGTTCCTGAAAAAATCTCAGTTTGTTCATGAATGCCATTTACGAAAAGTTGATAAAAATATAATGAAATTTGGGAAATCTAAAACTCAGTTTTAGATTTAGATATATCACATAAGATATTTTGTCACAATGTATTACAATTGTAGGTACATATTGTACTACAGTACAATACATACAATACATACTGTACAATATAGATATTATACAGTATAGATACAGATACAGATACGTTTCAAAAAATGTATTGCAATTGTAGGTACTTATTGTACTACAGTACAATACATACAATACATACTGTGGAATACATATATTATACAGTACAGTGCAGTACAATACATACCATACATACTGTAGAATACAGATAATATTCAGTACACTATAGTACAGATACAGTACAGTACAGATAATGAATAATGAGTCTATATTTTTGTATTTGTAAAATTTCTAAATTCCATCCCAGAAAAATAAATATTTCAGTTCCTGAAAAAATCTCAGTTTGTTCATGAATGCCATTTACGAAAAGTTGATAAAAATATAATGAAATTTGGGAAATCTAAAACTCAGTTTTAGATTTAGATATATCACATAAGATATTTTGTCACAATGTATTACAATTGTAGGTACATATTGTACTACAGTACAATACATACCATACATACTGTACAATATAGATGTTATACAGTACAGATACAGATATGTTTCAAAAAAATTATTGCAATTGTACGTACGTATTGTACTACAGTACAATACATACAATACATACTGTAGAATACTTATATTATACAGTACACTACATTACAATACATACCATACATACTGTAGAACACAGATATTATTTAGTACACTATAGTACAGATACAGTGTAGTACAGATACAGTACAGTACAGATAATGAATAATGAATCAACATCTTTGTATTTGTAAAATTTCTAAATTCCATCCAAGAAAAATAAATATTTCAGTTCCTGAAAAATTCTGAGTTTGTTCATGAATGCCATTTACGAAAAGTTGATAAAAATATAACGAAATTTGGGAAATATAAAACTCAGTTTTAGATTTAGAAATATCACATAAGATATTATGTTTCAATGTATTACAATTGTAGGTACATATTGTACTACAGTACAATACATACAATACATACTGTACAATATAGATATTATACAGTACAGATACAGATACAGATATGTTTCAAAAAATTTATTGCAATTGTAGGTAATTATTGTACTACAGTACAATACATACAATACATACTGTAGAATACAAATATATAGTACAATCCATATAACAGTACTACAGTACAATACATACAATTTATACTGTAGAATACAGATATTATTCAGTACACTACAGTACAGATACAGTATAGTACAGATACATTACAGTACAGATATAGTACAACAGTACTATACAGATTATAATCTACTAGAATTGTAAGTATGTACTATAAAAATCTTGACAATCTTTTTAATTTAATTTCTGTATCAAGAAAGGGTATTCAAAATATTGGAATTTTATTTGTTATTTGCAAAAATTCAGGTTTCAGGAAATTGTTATTTGCAAAAATTCAGGTTTCAAAAAATGGTTCAGTGATTGTGTGCCACCATATTCTACCTTACGAATTATATACTACAAGTAATATAATAGTAATATACGAGCATCATAATTCTACTTAGAATATTATGCAGAATTTATGAATCAACATTATGTATAGTTTAAAATAGCCACAATGAGAAATCTAATGCAAGAAATTATGCAAATAGGTATTAGAACGTGTTTTCCTGAGGCAGTTTGTAGAAACATATTATTTTAACAAATTCACAGAAAACTTATTGCCTTATATACGTATATGTCTAACCGCGTTAACTAACGTAAAAATATCAACCACATCAATGTAAATATACCAACAAAAACCCACTTATGCCACAAAGTGGATATTCTAAACCGCAATCATCTGAATTGCATTTTGATAACACTTTTTTTATCTGTTGACCTTGCATGTATAATCAAATCGATTAGTAATGGAAAACTCATTAACTTATTAGTTTTAAATATTTTCTACACCATCCTTGAATTCATAAATATTCGTTTCGTTTAGATTATTCGTATTACGACTTATCTGATAACTAATGCAATTGCGAATATTAATTAATTAACATCCGTCAACTAAATAATTATAATTATAAAGGTTATAATAAGGTATAATAATAGTATATTAAAAGTATAATAACATACAATTTAATAAATCAATAAATGTGAGGTTTATTTGTTAATGTATTAAACAAATTAATGAATAATGCATTAATTTGTTTAATACATTAATAAAGTGCTTTACTTTTATTTATTTATTTAATTAATTGAAAGTTACTGTGGTTACCCTTTGGTGATTTTAAAAAAATTTAAGTTACAATTTAATAAATCAATAAAAGTGAAGCTGCTGTACTAATGTATTAAGCAACTTAATGAATGCATTCATTTGTTTAATACATTAAGAAACGTGCTCCACTTTTATCTAATTATTTATAAAATTGTAAGATTCTGTGGTGAAAACAAGTTAACTCAATGAAATAAAATAACAACAATTGTTGAAAAATATATTTATAAGTGCTTATTCGTTGGTGAAAATTTTTTCATTAAATGAAATAAAATAAAAACCATTGTAGAAATATCATTTAAAAGTGGTTATCCCTTGGTGAAAAAAAAAATTAAATGAAATAAAATATAAACTATTATAGAACTATCTATATAATTGTGGTTATGACTTGGTAAAAATTGTTTATTTTAAGATACAATTTCATAAATCAATAAAAGTGAAGCTCATCTATTAATGTATTAAACAACTTAATGAATGATGCATTAATTTGTTCAATACATTAATAAACGTAAAAGTGAACTCGTCTAGTAATGTATTAAACAACTTGATGAATGATGCATTAAATTGTTTAATACATTAATAAACGTGCTTCACTTTTATTTATTTATTTATTAAATTGTAAAATTCTGTGGTTACCCCTTGGTGAAAAAAAAAATAATTCAATGAAATAAAATGAAAACAATTGTAGAAAACTCAATTTAAAAGTGGTTATCTCTTGGTGAAGAAAAATTAATTAAATGAAATAAAATAAAAACAATTGTCGAAAATTCTATTTAAAAGTGGTTATCTCTTGGTGAACTAAATTTAATTAAATGAAATAAAATAGAAACAATTGTGGAAAAATCTATTAAGAACTGTAAAACTCAACCAAGTTATTTTAGGCTTTGTCTAGATCAGGGGTCTCCAAACTTTTTGGTAGAAGGGCCACATACAAATATTACAAGCTTTTAGCGGGCCAGGCCACGAAAAGAAAATATTTGTGGATAAGTGTAGCAAAATAAGTTTTTTTAAAAGTTGTCTTCTTGACATATAATTATAATTAAAAAATATGTGTGTGTGTTTGACTGATTAAAAATTGACTACGCCTCTGCATTCTTATCAAAAAAGTGCCTGAAGAACGCAGAAATTATTTATTTCTATTCTCATAAATAAGTGACCTACAGCCGTAAAACGAAAAGTAAAAACATGTTTTGCGAATAACTCGAAAGCAAAGGACAATAGCCTATTTTTGTTTTCGCCATTAAGTTTTTCTCGAAAGAAGAGATCAAGGATGGGGGGTCCACTCTATCATACCTGTCATAGTTATCGAGATTCACTATTAAAACATCTAAATTTACCCACCCTGTACAATTAAGTAACTTTTTTAATCCAAAATATCTCAAATATGATATTATCAGTTGAAGCTAAAATATTTGTCAATTGAATTTCAAGAAATTTCACAAATTTGAACAATTCACAATATATGCACTTACGTGTCGGATATTAATTGCGTCGTTGAAATAAATTGTAATTTTGAGAGTCGCAGATGAATCTATCAAAATCTGTTAATAGCTCCCACCTGTATGTCCAATTTTAATTAATAAAATAAAAAAATCAAAGAGTTTGGTTTGGAAAATTTGGAAGATTTGTCAACTGGAATTGGATTAATATTTTTTTTAGATATTTTCACAGTTAGTACAGTTGAAAATATTTTGACAGTTGCAGTAAAATATCAATAAATAATCATTTATTATTGCACACTTATAATGTGGCCACATATATTATAACGAATATAAAATATGCCAAAAGGTGTTTATGAATCACATTATTCCATGGCAGAGAATTAATGAAAGTTTTTAAAATATGATTATTATTCGTGTAAATTGACAAATTTTCACAATTGGAAGTACTTATTTGTCAAATTTTGTTAGTAGCCTCAAAATTTGAAGATTTGAAGCACACTTCAGAATTTGGCAGATTTTGATAGTTGCAGTTATAAATTGTACAGATTTTCACATCTGATCCCAATAGATTGAGAGCGGCAAGAAAATATAACACACATCAATTGTTAGAGTAGTAAATATGACAAAATTTAACAGGTGATGCTTAAAAATTAACAGATTTTGGCAGATGCATTTGAAAATTTAACAAATTTTAACAGTTTATGAAAATTTAAAATAATTACAGTACAGAGAGTTCAGATTTCACAGTTCAGAGAGTTCAGAGTAGAGTACAGATGGAAAATAGGTCAAATATCTACAGTTGTTGAAGTTGAAAATTTTACTGATTTTCACATTTGATGATAGAATGTGACACGAAGTTGCTATTTATGAATTAACAATATTGAAACTATAGATTTGACAAAATTTTATTTTTTGAGATTTGTAGTACTCTACAGAAAATTTGACAGTTGCAGTTAATATATAAAACCATTACCTAAACTTCAATTTCAGATGAAGTAAAGTGAATTTCTGAAAAAGTAAAATCAATTTTAGAAAATGTAAAATAAATTTCAGGAAAAGTAACATCATATTCAGAAGAATCAACTTCGACTTCAGAGAAAGTCTATTCAGAATGGTTTTTGTTTCAAAAATTGTATCTTGAATAAGTTACCTAGTATTTACAACACAGTTAAGAATACTCACTACAATATTTGATGTACATTACTATTAATTTATATCGTACAGTGTCTTCCTAATTTCCGTTTTCCTTCTGCTTCAGTTTCTTGCATTATTCGCGCGCACGAGATTCATCGCTGGCTTTGTTACACCTTCTTTTGCATCTATTTTGACGATTTTCATTATCATTTTCCAATAGTTTGTGGTTATCGTAGTGATTTTACAATATTAAATACAAAACTATTCACATTATTGAAATACAAAACTATTGAACATTCAGTTTTATTCACTCTAGCACTCTACTGTATAAATATTCTGAAATTTAAATTACTTCTGAAGTCGATGTCACCTTTTTCTGAATTTGATGTTCCTTGTTCTAAAATTGATTATTCACTCTAGCAGTCTACTGTATAAACATTCTGAAATTTAAATTACTTCAGAAGCCGATGTTACTTTTTCTGAATTTGATGACCCTTGTTTTAAACTTGATTTTACTTTTTTTCTGAAATTGACTTTACTTTTTTTGAAATAGAAGTTAAAAATGTCTAGTATTCGACAGATGTGCCCAGTTGCGTTGCTAAAAGGTCATAAGGTTACAACGGTTTAGACGAAAATATGACAGTTTTTGAAAGTAGCAGTTGAAACTTTTGACATCGGCAATAAAAGTTTTAACGAATTCTACCTCTGCGGCATAGTATTTAAATAGTTGTGTAGATAAATTGACAGATTTTGACAATTACAATTGAAAATTGAACAGATTTAATAACTTCATTGTGAAAATTGGCCATGATACGACTATGCTATTGCAAATTACAGCGGTAAATAAAAATTTCATAGATTTTTATGCAGATGACATTTTTCGATTATTCCACTTTCAAAATGGTAGTTTTTGACACTCGTAAATGAAAGTTTGAGAAATTTGGGTAGTTGCAATTGAAAATATGTCAAATTTAATCTGTTGCACTTGTAGATTTAATATAATTTTTCAATAAGCAATCAGAAATGAACACCCCCGGAAATTTGTATTTGGAAATTTGACATTTAATAGCATAAATTTGTTTAATTTTGTTAACACGGCCAATATAATTCGCTGCAAATGAATTTAATTTCATATCATATGTGACATAAATTTAAACTTTCAATTGAAGCATTTGATCTTTAAAAATAATTCCCACATTTAACTGCAAATATTAAACATTGAATAATAATTTGAGTACGAAAATAATTGGTGTAATTGTAATGACAAAAGGCAAATAAATTTGTGGTACCCTAAGTTTAATTTTATTTATATTTTTGATTGGCTGAGAAAATTGAACCATCCTTAGGTTACAGTCGGGTTTTTTTTTCAGTAGGTTTGGCAATGTCATTTAAAAAAATTCTTCACCTAGCTACCATCCTTCAGCTCCTTATTGTGAATTTTATGCAGTGTCAGTAAAATCTGTGTTTTCTGTACCAATCACAAATGTTATTATTCACTTATGAAAACACAGTTAACATATTTTTTAATTAACTTAAAGAATAAAATATTGGCTGGCCGGATTGAATCGTCTCGAGGGCCGGATCTAGCCCGCGGGCCGTAGTTTGGGGACCCCTGGTCTAGATAATAGGTTTTTTCTTCTTCTTAATGTAAGTTATTATTTGCAAGATGAATTAATTTGTTTAATACATTAATAAACGTGCTTTACTTTTATTTATTAATTTATTCAATTGTACAACTCTGTGGTTACTCCTTGGTGAAAAAATAAAAATAAAATAGAAACAATTCCAAAAAAAATTATTAAAAACTGGTTATCCCTTGGTGTTTTTTTTAATTAAATGTAATAAAAGAAAAACAATTGTAGAAATTGTTTAAAACTGTAGAACTCAACAAAGATCTTTTAGGCTTCAGCTAGATAATAAGTTTTTCTTCCTCTTCTTGGTGTAAGTAAGCTATTATTTTCGAGACTATTTGTATTATATTCCATGTATAATTTGTCTAAGACATTCTATTGTACCCAATTGTGCATACGATTTGTAATTTGTCTAAGATATACTGCTGTCAGGGACACCAATGAATTTTTATTATTACTATTAAGTGTTATTCATTTCATTTTATTTATTTGTTCAATTAATTATTCATTCAATTTATTCAATTTATTCATTCAATTCAATATTTTATTCTTCTTTAATGTATGTATTTTATTATATTTTATATTAGCTAATCATACGAATGATAATGAACAACTTACAACTGGACATTGCGAATTAAATATTAACCAGTACACATCCTGACTCAATAATTGCTTCAATAATGCACAGATTTTTCGGACGAAAGGACAAACAAATCGCAGAACTTATCGACATCCTTGAAGAATGGATGTATTACAATGCCTCAATCCTTTAAACCAAATGCAACGAATTCTGTTCTTGATGGCATTTACGTGCAAGAATGGGTTATTTTACGTACGAAAAGTTGAATGGGTTTTGATGATACCAGCCATTGCAGCATCAAGCATTGTAGCATATTGTAGCTACGATCTTTCGGAATATCCAAGACGAGTAATTTCAGTAGTAAGCAATATCGATAACTGGATAGATGGAGCTTTGCCAATCTTCTACTACGTGAAAAATTATAAATTGGAGCTGAATCTTGTTAAAGTGCTTGAGAAGCTTATAAAAATGGAAACGATGGTTGATGCAGCCTGCATAAAAAGGATCAGAATTTTCGTGTTAACTGTTATAGCAACAACAACTACTTTAAGCTGTATACAAATTTTTAATTACTGCTACCAAAATAGCACGGCTATTAATAAGTTGAAAGCTATGATTTCGCATTTCCCTACATTATTAACCAACGCATTAATCTGCAAATGGATGGTTTACATATACATTACAGCACAATACTTTAAAAAGCTCAAAGTGCTAATAAGGCACAACCAAAAATCAAATAATTTGCAATCAGTACTTAGAAACGTACGAATCAAATATAACGATTTGTACGTTATTGTGGATGAAATTATTAATGCCTTTGCGGCTTACATTATTGCCTTTATATTGTTCATTTACGTAAATATTCTTGGATGCAGTTATGAGTTAATGGTTCATATAGATAGCCTCAAATTTGAAATGTTTACTGATTGTTTGGTGCACATGGTGCAGTTTTTTGCAATTGTTTTTCCTTGTTTGTATCTACAAGAAGCTGCCAATTCTGTAGGAAGAGAAGTTAATAGGATAATCGCAAAAACGAAGATGACTTTTAATATGGTGAGTAGATTTGCTATTAATAATTTTTAGATTTGATTTTGATAATTTTTAGATTTGCTTTTGATAATTTTTAGATTTGCTTTTGATAATTTTATAATTTATTTATTTTTATACGATATTTACTAGTGATAATTTTTAGATTTGCTTTTGATAATTTTTAGATTTGTGTTTGATAATTTTTAGATTTGCTTTTGATAATTTTATATTTTATTTATTTTTATACGATATTTTATATTTATATTTTATTTAATATATATGATATTGGATAAGAATTTAATAAATGTTTTCAAATAATTTATGTATTTAAAAACTATAACAAAATAATTAGTAAAATATATTATAATTATTGTTATAATTTATATTAATAATAATTTTATATTTTATTTATTTTTATATGATATTTCAAATTTATATTTTATTTAATATATATGATATTGGATAGGATTTTTATAAATGTTTTCAAATAATTTATGTATTTAAAAACTAATTAACAAAATAATTATTAAAATATACTATTATTATTGTTTTCAATAATAATAAAAAATATTATTCATGTAATCACATATTGACAATGAAGTTCCGACTTTTCAAGAATCTTGGATTTGTTGGATTAAATGAAAGGTAACATTCTGTCGATTGTGGAAAAGGTAGATTCATAATTGCAAACATTTCTGTGTAAATCAAAAATTTTTCGTTAAAAATTGAGTGAAAATTACAAATTGCAGTGCAATGTTGCAGTGCATCAATTCCTATGTTCAATAGTAATGTGAGGGCCGAAAAATTGAGAGCAATCTAATATTCATTACAGCCCTGGGGTGTAATAACAATAATTATTATTACATGTCTGAGGTACCTATTTGCAATATATATCTCTATATACATATATATATATATATATATATATATATATATATATATATATATATATATATATATATATATATATATACAGTGTGGCCGAAAAGTCGCTTTACCGAAAATAGCATAATCTCCAAAATATGTATTGTTTTTTTCAAATTGTATTATTTTCAGTAAAGCGACTTTTCGGCCACCCGGTATATATATATATATATATATATATATATATATATTGTTACGTTTTTGCATTGCCCTACTTTCGGGACTACAAAATGTTACGTTTTTATTTATTTACTCTTATCTCAGGTTCAATAGTAGGTTCAATCATAACTAAATAGAGTTTTGTTCAAATACTTTAATGAATTGAAAATAACCAAATATTAAAACTTCTAATATAAACTGAACTAAACAAACAAATCAAAAACAATAGAAAACAAAATTATTAAATAAATAATAAACTATGGCCAACATTAACAAATTAAATCCTATGTACACAAGCCAACTTATGTGATAATATGACTCTTGCACTTTACGCAAACTTTCTACTTGCAGTTATCTTCTTGTGGTTCCTTGATTACGTCGTCCTCTTGTCCCTGCTTTCCCGTCTGATCCGTTGTTGAATCCCACAAAAGTAATCAGCTACTTTTGTGTGCGAAGTTGAGCGGCTTGAAGTCCTGACTTTGAATATCTCCGTCACGGCTCCTATCTCGTTGAATTCCTCTCCTGGTTGACTGTCTTCTCCCAGCAATATGTCCAATCGTTGAAACCCCGTTAATATTTTGTAATGTATTCGTATTAGTATCGCAACATCTCCACCCGCGATCCACACGTGTCTCTCCCCCTCGTCAAACTCTTTGTTGATTATTTTCGACTTTCCATTATTTTATTCCCCAAGCATCTATGCACGAAGTCACCTGTCACCCGTGGTAACCAATCAACAACCTTCATCCGCGGATTGCTTTGTATATTTGTGCATACTTGTTCATATTCACATTTACAATATTTACAATAAATTTTGTTAGCTTGTGCCCTGAAGATTATAATTCTATCTAAAACTTATATAATAATAACAATAAATCTATTCTAATTAATCTAAATAAATACTACAAATACCATCACAGAATATATATATATATATATATATATATATATATATATATATATATATATATATATATATACCTATATCTCAATAATTGCAAGAATATTGCACATAGGACAGTTCTTGATCCAATAAGTTTAATGTTAATGTATTATTTGTTTAGGTATTTATGTAAAATTTTTTTTTTTTGTGAAAGAGGTGTTTTAAGTCTCTTTTAACAATTATGTTAAACATAAATTGTACATACAAAGGCGTAGTTATGAAAATTAATATTGTAAGAATATTCTAGCTATGGAAATAACTATTTATGAAATATTTGTAGGTCACAGCGCTGTCTTTACAAACACTGGAACAATCAATAACGATTCAACCTTTTGGAGCATTCGAGTTGAACGGAGAGTTAATTGTGTCGGTGAGTTCAGGTAACTTATATAAGTAGGTACATTTATTCCCTTTACCTGAGTATTTTTTTTGTCCTTATAATTTACAAGGCATTCAATCAATATATCAATCATATACAATTCAATGAATATTGATTTGAATATGATTATTCGATTTATTATTAAAACAAATTACAAATTACAAATTATTATACACTACTCATAAGCTTATTATTTTTTAAAATTATATACAGGGTGTTAATACTAAGTTGGAACACCAGAAAATGGCAGTTAGAACTCATTGAAACAAACAACTTTTCTTTGTTAAAATTTTTGAATTGCAGCCCAAGTTCATAGTTATTAGCGTTCTTTTGTTTTTCGAAAAATCGTCATTACTGCCTTATTTTAAAAAATATTTAAAAAATACAAAAACGTTCAGCATGCGCTTTCGGTTCTCTAAAACATTTGTATTTACAATTATTTTCTATTTTATCAAA
The DNA here is from genome assembly GCA_951805005.1 of Othius punctulatus. NCBI lineage: Eukaryota > Metazoa > Arthropoda > Insecta > Coleoptera > Staphylinidae > Othius > Othius punctulatus. The sequence goes on along the minus strand of OX638139.1, from coordinate 3,312,611 downwards.
TAACAAAATGGCGACCGATCAAAAATTTTTATGCAAGATATTTTGAAAACCAATCGATCGATTTTTGAAAATAAAACATTTATAAAATTCTTGAACTATCTTATAACATTTGTCTGTTTTGATAATTATGCATTTTTATATAGAAATTATGCAAAATACGCACACAAATGATAAACGTGACAAAAACTTTTCAAGATGAAGCAGAAATTTCTGAAGAACAAGATCAAAACGTATTTAAATTTGAACGTACAAACTAGAAAACACGTGCCTCAACTTATTTAATGGCTTAACTTAAGGTTAGCCTACTTTGTTTTAAATGATTGTTGCAGTTTGTTAAAATTCATCTTGTAATTCAATTTGAATAATAACTTTTTTGGGCAGATCGAAAAAAATGTTTCAGACAAATGTTATAATATAGTTTAAGGATTTCATAAATGTTTTATTTCAAAAATCAATCGAGTGATTTTCAAAATATCTTGTTTCGAAAATTTTCTTCGGTCGCCATTTTGTTATTTGATAAAATAGAAAATAATTGTAAATACAAATGTTTCAGAGAACCGAAGGCGCATGTCGAACTATTTTGTATTTTTTAAATATTCCTTAAAATAAGGGAGCAATGACGATTTTTCGAAAAACAAAAGAACGCCAATAACTATGAACTTGGGCTCCAATTCAAAAATTTGAACTAAGAAAAGTTGTTTGTTTCAATGAGTTCTAACTGCCATTTTCGGGTGTTACAACTTTGTATTAACACCCTGTATATATATTAAAAATCGCATACTCTAAAATGTTAATTAGGGTCTAACTTCATGTGGTTATCTTGAATACCAAATTTTTATATATTTTTTAATTTAAAATATTACATTCAAACGAAACTAAAGTCACCTTAATATATTAAATTGTGATGAACACCAACAAAGTAGAAATTGTATTATTTATTTACTCAAGGAATTATTTGAATCTTGATTGTAAATTTTGGTAATTATTTCTGTACTTAGTAATAACTAGTTACTTACAATAAGAAATATTTACTCAATGCGTTCCTAATTTTCTTGAAGGAAATATATCACAAGTAATATCACAAGTAATATCACAGGTAGTAATCACAAATGATTACTAAATGATTACTAACTAAATGATTACTTGGTAATAACTAGTTACTTACAATAAGGAATATTTACTCAGTGCGTTCCTAATTTTCTTGAAGGAAATATATCATAATATCACAAGTAATATCACAGGTAATAATCACAAATTATTACATAACTGTTTTATGTTTGGATTGAAAGTCATTGAGAATGATTTAAATCACCATCACTTTATATCTTTAATTTTGTCATTTGTTATTTATTGTTTGTTATTTTCGGTTTTATGTGTGTTATTGTGACAACCACTGAATTTATTAGCAAGATTTTATTGATTATTTATATTTGAATTTTCACACATATTTAAGTGTTACTACTATAACTTATTTGAATACTTTATATCTATCTATCTATCTATATCTATCTATCTATCTATCTTTTTATATATAAACTTTATATATTTGAAATGAAATATGACAACCACTGAATTTATTTGCGAGATTTTATTTACCTATTTATATTTGAATATTCACACATTTTGATGAGTTACTGTTATAACTTAATAACTTTCTATATTTGGAACGAAAATTATTGAGTATTTTAATAACCATATATGTTTGTCTTTTATTTTATTATTTGTTATTTATTATATTCCATTTTGTGTTTTATATCAGTAAATTTATGTACTTGTATGACAGCTACTAAAGTTTTATGCAAAATTTTATTTACATATTTATATTTTTATTTTCACACATTTTTATGTGTTACTACTATAAGGTAATAACGTTCTATCGTTGGAATGAAAGTTATTGAGTATTTTAATAACCATCACTTTATATCTTATATTTTGTCATTTGCTATTTATTATATGCTATTTTCTGTTTTATGTGTGTAAATTTGTGTACTTGCATGATAACCACTGAATTTTTTATCAAGATTTTATTCACATATTTATATATGTATTTTCGCACATTTGTATGTGTTACTACTATAACGTAATAACGTTTTTTATTTGAAATGAAAGTTATTGAGTCTTTTAATAACCATATTTTGTTCTCTTTTATTTTGTTATTTGTTATTTAATATATGCCATTGTTTATTTTATATGTGTAAATTTGTGTACCTGTACGATAATAATTTTATTTAATTTTTATATTTCTATTTCCACACATTTTTATGTGTTTCTACAATTACTATCTGATTTTTTCTTTTGCAGATTTTTGCCAGTGTTGGAGTTTATCTGGTTTTGTTAATTCAGCTAAGTTACTACTGAGGAGCAACAAATGCGTGGCTAATATAGTGTGCAGTTTCTATACTTATAAAATCCCATTAATAATTCTATAGCAACGTTTCTGTTGTAATTTTATAAAAAAAAACCTTTACATTTACTACTGTGAATTACAAATTTGCATATAAACAATGCACTAGATTATTTAGGCGAGTTTGATAGTTCTGCTCAATTAAAACGAGTAAATAAATATTACTGACTTTTATAAATACAATAATATTTCTGAATATAATTCAGCTAAGTTGCTACTGAGGAGCAACAAATGCGTGGCTAAAATAGTGTGTAGTAGCTATACTTATGAAATCCCATTAATAATTCTGTAGCAACGTTTCTGTTGTCATTTTGTATAAAAAAAAACTTTACATTTGCTGGTTTTAATTACATATTTGCATATAAACATTGCACTAGATTATTTATGTGAGTTTGATAGCTCTGCTCAATAAAAACGAGTACATAATTAGTACTGACTTTTATAAATACTGACTTTTAAAAAGGCACGTACAAAATTTTCAAAACTGTTCCGGATAAACAATAAAAACAGTTTTGAAAATTTGTGCTTTATTTATGTTTCATACAATTTTATTATTATTATGCTCACAATTTCTAAAAGATATGTAACGAAAAATTGAACGAAAAAGCTGATAATAAGAAATCTGCAATGTTTCAGAAAATCAATTGAAATATACAATTCAATGAAATACAGCGAAATTGTGCCTGTAATATTACAGTAAATTACTTTTGAGAGGCAGAATAAGTCTCAGCAAAATAACAGGTTTCTTGAATCATGGGTATTGATCGCACAAGGGGTAGTAATGTAGAATCCTGTATTTCCCCCTGCACATATATTTTACACTCATAAGGGTGGATAAAATAGTCTTCTTCACTCAATGGTTACTGAAACGCCCGTGCGGTGACGTGTTTTAAGGCTCCGACTAAATAGTCTAAGTCTAAATATTAGAGAAAATTTTAAAATAATTTAATTTTCCTTCAAAACTGCTAATTAATAGTAGTAGTAGTAGACAATCTTTATTAGGCTTCGACCTATGTGGTCTTTCCGCCTTAAGATCTTACATTTTATATATTGTATACATTGTATTAAATTCTATATGATGAATGATGATGATGATGATGATGATGATGGTGAGCAATGGTGATGTGAATGATGAGAACAGGTATGCCAAAGTCATTATTTGTATTGCTAATTAATATTTAATATATATTTAGTATATATTTTTAACTAATGTATGAAATAAAGTTACGCACTTTTTAAATTTTCAAAATTGTTTTTTATTGTTCACGACAATTGTTTCGCCACACTGTGGCTTCTTCAGGTGAAGAAATGATACATAAACTGTGTACAATTTGCTTAAGTAGTGTATTGATGGGGGTGGGGGGCAAAATCAATCCGGGAGAAATCAAAAGTATCGGATATTATTTTTACAAAAGCAGAATCGAGTTATAAAAGAAGGAGTAATAGCAAAATCAATCCGGGAGAAATCAAAAGTATCGGATATTATTTTTACAAAAGCAGAATCGAGTTATAAAAGAAGGAGTAATAGCAAAATCAATCCGGGAGAAATCAAAAGTATCGGATATTATTTTTACAAAAGCAGAATCGAGTTATAAAAGAAGGAGTAATAGCAAAATCAATCCGGGAGAAATCAAAAGTATCGGATATTATTTTTACAAAAGCAGAATCGAGTTATAAAAGAAGGAGTAATAGCAAAATCAATCCGGGAGAAATCAAAAGTATCGGATATTATTTTTACAAAAGCAGAATCGAGTTATAAAAGAAGGAGTAATAGCAAAATCAATCCGGGAGAAATCAAAAGTATCGGATATTATTTTTACAAAAGCAGAATCGAGTTATAAAAGAAGGAGTAATAGCAAAATCAATCCGGGAGAAATCAAAAGTATCGGATATTATTTTTACAAAAGCAGAATCGAGTTATAAAAGAAGGAGTAATAGCAAAATCAATCCGGGAGAAATCAAAAGTATCGGATATTATTTTTACAAAAGCAGAATCGAGTTATAAAAGAAGGAGTAATAGCAAAATCAATCCGGGAGAAATCAAAAGTATCGGATATTATTTTTACAAAAGCAGAATCGAGTTATAAAAGAAGGAGTAATAGCAAAATCAATCCGGGAGAAATCAAAAGTATCGGATATTATTTTTACAAAAGCAGAATCGAGTTATAAAAGAAGGAGTAATAGCAAAATCAATCCGGGAGAAATCAAAAGTATCGGATATTATTTTTACAAAAGCAGAATCGAGTTATAAAAGAAGGAGTAATAGCAAAATCAATCCGGGAGAAATCAAAAGTATCGGATATTATTTTTACAAAAGCAGAATCGAGTTATAAAAGAAGGAGTAATAGCAAAATCAATCCGGGAGAAATCAAAAGTATCGGATATTATTTTTACAAAAGCAGAATCGAGTTATAAAAGAAGGAGTAATAGCAAAATCAATCCGGGAGAAATCAAAAGTATCGGATATTATTTTTACAAAAGCAGAATCGAGTTATAAAAGAAGGAGTAATAGCAAAATCAATCCGGGAGAAATCAAAAGTATCGGATATTATTTTTACAAAAGCAGAATCGAGTTATAAAAGAAGGAGTAATAGCAAAATCAATCCGGGAGAAATCAAAAGTATCGGATATTATTTTTACAAAAGCAGATAAAGGAAACACAATCATCGCAATAAACAAAAACGAATACAAAAATAAAATCAAACTCTTCCTAGAGTCCAACTCATTTAAATTACTGAAAAATAACCCAACCAAAAAGTTCCAGACAAAATTAAAACAAGAAATTAGTCAAAGTACAGCTTTATTTTCGGAGAAAGAAAAATATTTCCTCACCACAATGAACCCACAACCACCTAAATTGTACGGTTTGATTAAATTACATAAAGAGGACCAACCTATAAGACCCGTTGTATCATACGTAAATTCCCCCGGCACCAAATTAGCCAAACAACTGAATACATTAATTAAACAACATAGCAAGTTTAACTCAAAGTTCGCAATTAAAAATAGCCTGGAACTCGTCACAAAAATTAAAGACGTTAAATTACCACCCAACAGCAAATTCGTTTCATTCGATGTAAAGAATTTATTTACAAACGTACCGCCATCGGAAACAGTCACAATAATAGATAAGATGATGACAGACAATGGGACAAATACTATTATAATCTCAGAAATTATAAATCTCCTGGAACTTAATATTGCTCAAAATTACCTAAAATTTAACGACCAATTCTACTCCCAACCGGACGGATTAGCAATGGGGAACCCATTAAGCCCCTTAATGGCAGAAATATTTATGAATAACATCGAGACACAAATTTCTAAATCAACGGCTTTTAAGAACTGCCTATACTGGTATCGCTATGTGGATGATGTAATAGTGGCGTTTACAGGAACAAACAGACAACTAGATTCATTTCTTATTCTTTTAAACAACTTACATAAAAATATTCAGTTCACCATGGAGTTAGAAACAGATAACAAGATTAATTTTCTTGACTTAACAATATCAAAAATTAACAACAAACATGACTTCGCAATCTACAGGAAACCAACACACACTGACAACACCATCCACAATGACTCATTTCACCCAAAATCACAAAAAATGTCAGCATATAATTTCATGATACATAGATTACTAACCATCCCAATGACGGAACTCAATTATACACAAGAACTGAACATAATTAAACAAATTGCCGGAAATAATGGATTTCACGAAAACCTCATTGATACCATATTAAAAGCAAAAATTAAACAACGAACTACAAACTTAATATACCCACGAGGAAAAGATAATAATCATATGAAGTATGCCTCCATCACGTATTCAGGATCCTCATCCTTAAAAATTGCAAACATTCTGAAAAAGAAAAATGTGAAAGTCTCGTTCAAAACAAACAACAACCTAGGTAGAATAATAAAAAATAACAAAAAATCCAATTATCAAAACTGACCGCAGCGGGGTTTACATGTTGACGTGTGGGGACTGCCCAATGATTTACGTAGGGCAAACAGGTCGTGCCTTCTCAGAAAGGATCGAGGAACATAAAAAATGTTTCACTAATAATAAAAATTCTTCCACGTACGCGAACCACCTACGAGAGGAAGGACATTCGTTCGACCCCAAATTCCAAATACTCCATCAAGAAGAAAAAGGAAGGAAACTTAACCACCTGGAAAGCCTGGAAATCAACAAAAGGAAATTAAGCGGCCTCCTACTTAACGACCAAACGGACGTCAATCATTCACCGCTCCTCAATATATTTAAAACTTGTTAATAGCTACCCCCCACCCCCATCAATACACTACTTAAGCAAATTGTACACAGTTTATGTATCATTTCTTCACCTGAAGAAGCCACAGTGTGGCGAAACAATTGTCGTGAACAATAAAAAACAATTTTGAAAATTTAAAAAGTGCGTAACTTTATTTCATACATTAGTAATTATGAATTTTCAACAAATAAAAGCCACATCGATCAACATATATTTTTAATGTATATTTAATTACAATTTATAGTGTAAGTGAATAAAGACGAATTTTATCCACGAAAAAATAGCTTGGCGCACGAAACGAAGTCGAGTGTCATAATTTTTTTCAGTGGATACAATTTTTGGTAGTTTGAACATTTATTCCATTTACAGGTACATATTTACAGCATACTTAATACATATAACAATGATATAATATTGATGATAGCTAGATAGATATATGATATATCATGTGATACATGCTATATCAAGTGATATATGGAATAATAATAATAATAATATAATAATAATAATTTTATGTATTGTATATGGATTCATAGAGAACATTATAGAGTTAAAATGTACAAGAACAGTACACAAAAATGTTACACTGTCAAATAATTAAAAAAATGGGCTATTGACTTTCGTCTTTTGGCTCTAAATTAAAAAAAATAACAAATTTCTACATTCATGTGTATCATACAATATATTTTCCAACTTCGTCATCAGAATTTCCAAAAATTGGTTATTGCTTGGGTAATTCATTTACATAAATGTTAATTATATCGGAAAATTGAAAAATTTGTGCAAAGTGTAGTATATCTTATAAACAATCAAAATATTAAACATAGTTCGGATTTTTTTTTTTACTTTAATCATGTTATTAATAGCAATGTGATGTGCCACATTGTTTTTATAAACAACGAAAATATCAAAGATATTAAGATTTTTTTTTACATTATTCATGTTATCAATAGCAGTGTGAATAAAATGTAGCTATAAAGATTTTTTTCGTACTTTTGATTAAATTATTGTTTTAATAATGAACTTTAATATATAAAATAAGCATTGCATTATTTGGAATTGGAATTGGAATTAGATTACTTATATACACCCTATTCTATCAATTAAATGGAATAAACAATACATATATTTATTAATTTCATTTTATCGTTTATCAATTTATCATATTTTCCATTAATTTATTTACATTTATATGTACATAAATGTAACAATGTAAAACGTCAGACATAGAAAATATCAATAATATCATAAAAGTAATTATCTTATCAGTTAACGCCAGAAATCAAACATTAAATAAGTATTCTATCTCAGAAACAATCTCAGTGCATGATATATTGGTATCTAATTTATTAAGTTATATTAATATTCAATATATATATTTTTTGAGATATATACTTTTTACTGTGTCTATCTCTATCTCAATATTGATTCATACTTTTTTAGCGATACAGCAAAATTAAGCGTATCAATTATAAAACAATTTATTACTGATATTGCGCGTTATATATTTAATATATAACTGATATTTGAGATATCTGATATTTGATATATCTTATTTTGTTTAGTACCCCATGTACAGCTTTTTGAGATATTTGTATATTAGTGTAACTTTTAGTGTTATTCTCACAATTTGCTCATACATTATTAAGGATATGTCAAACACTAGCATAGAAATATTAATATATTTTATTAACGATATTGCATGATATATTAGTATCTAATATGTTTAGTTTTACAAATATTCAATATATATGTTTTGAGATATATGCGTTTTAGTGTGCGTATGTGATTTCAGGTGCTGATCTCAAATTTTATTTAATTTTTTTTAACAATATCTCAAAAACTGGCGTATAAATATTAATACAATTTATTACAGATATTACACGGAATATCAGTATTTAACATACGTAATTTGTTTAGTATTCAATATATAGTTTTTGAGATATTTGCTTCTTAGTGTGACTATAAGTGATATTCTCACATTTTGCTCATACATTAATAATGAAATCTCAAAAACTAGCGTATCAATATTAATATAATTTATTAGCGATATTGAATGATATATTGGTGCCTAACGAATTTAGTTTTACTAATATTTAATATATATTTTTTGAGATATATGCGTTTTAGTGTGCATATATAGTTTTAGATGCTTGTCTCAAATTTTATTCATACCTTTTAAACAATATACCAAAAGCTGGCATCTTAATATTAAAACGATTTATTAACAATATTGCACAATATAGTGGAATATAACATGTTTAATTTGTTCAGTATTCAATATAAATTTTTGAGATATTAGCTTCTTAGTGTGACTTTAAGTCCTATTATCACATTTTGTTAATACACTATTAATGATCTCTCAAAAACTAGCGTATCAATATCAAGATAATTTATCAGCGATATTGCATGATATATTCGTATGTAACATATTTAGTTATAATAATATTCAATATATATTTTTAAGGATATATGCTTTTTAGTGCGCCTATATAATCTTAGGAGCTGATCTCAAATTTTATTCATACTTATTTAACAATATCTCAAAAACTAACGTATCAATATTAATATAATTTATTAAAAATACTGCACGCTATATTAGCAGCAAGAGAAAATAGTTTTATTAATATTCAATAATTGTATTTTGAGATATATGGTTTTCAGTGTGCCTGTATAATTTAGGTGCTGATCTAAAATTGTATTCATACTTAATTAACGATATATCAAAAACTAGCGCATTAATAAAAAAAAAATATTACTGATATTGCACGATATATCAGTATTTAATATATGTAATTTGTTTAGTATTCAATATATATAGTTTTTAGATATTTGTATCTTAGTGTGACTATAAGTGATTTCCTCACAATTTGCTCATACATTACTAATGATATCTCAAAAACTAGCGTATAAATGTTAATATAATTTATTATCAGCATTAAACGATATATTATCAGCAAAAAAATGTAGTTTTATAATTTTTCAATAATTCGTTTTAGAGATATATGGTGTTTAGTGTGCTGGTATAATTTAGGTGCTGATTGAAAATTGTATTCAAACTGAATTAACGACATATCAAAAACTAGCACATTAATATTTAAACTATTTATTACTGATATTGCACGATATAACAGTATTCAATATGTGCAATTTTTTTAGTATTCAATATATAGTTTTTGAGATATTTGCTTCTTAGTGTAACTATAAGTGCTATTCTCACATTTTGTTAATACATTATTAATGATATCTTAAAAACTAGCGTATAAATATTAATATATTTTTTTAGCAATACTGCACAATATATTAGCAGCCAAAAAAAAATCTTATTACTATTCAATAATTATTTTTTGAGATATATAATTTTTAGTGTGCTTATATAATTCAGGTGCTGATCTAAAATTGTATTCACACTTAATTCAGGATTTATCAAAAACTAGCGCATTAATATTTAAACAATTTATTATTGATATTGCCTCGATATATCAGTATTTATTATATGTAATTTCTTTAGTATTCAATGTATAGTTTTTGAGATATTTGCATCTTAGTGTGACTATATGTGATTTTCTCATGATTTGCTCTTACATTACTAGTGATATCTCAAAAGCTAGCGTATCAATTTCAATATATTTTATTAGCGATGTTGCACGATATATTGGTATTACATATATTTAATTTTAGTAATATTGAATATATATTTTTTGAGATATCTGCGTTTTAATGTACGTATAAAGTTTTAGGTGCTTATCTTAAATTTTATTCATACTTTTTAACAATATCTCAAAATCTAGCGTATAAATATTTAAAAAAATATATTAGCGATATTGCAGGATATAGCTGTATGTAATTAGTTTAATTTATTTAGTATTCAATATATATTTTTTGAGATATTTGCTTCTTAGTGTGACTTTAAGTGCAACTATAACATTTTGCTCATATATTACTGAATTATATCTCAAAAACTAGCACATCAGTATCAATATAATTTATCATTGATATTGCATGATATTTTGGTATCAACTGTATTTAGTTTTACCAATATTGAATATATTTTTTCTAAGATATGTGATTTTTAGTGTGCCTATATAATCTTAGGAGTTGAACTCAAATTTTATTAATACTTATTTAACAGTATCTAGCGCATCAATATTAGAAAAAAATATTTACGATATTGCAGGATATATTGGTATTTAACATGTTTAATTTGTTCAGTATTCAATATATAGTTTTTGAGATATTTGCTTCATAGTGTGACTTTAAGTCGTACTATCATTTTTTGCTCATACATTACTAACGATATTTCAAAATCTAGCGTATGAATATCAATATAATTTATTAGCAGTATTGCACAATATAGCTATAACTAACATGTTAAATTTCAATGATATTCAATATATATTTTTTAGGATATATTTGTTTTAGTGAGCGAATATAATCTTAGGTGTTGATCTCAAATTTTATTCATACTTTTTTTTGTATATTGTACGATATATTAGCATTATACATATTTAATTTCATTAAAATGTCAAATCCAATTTTTTTTTTGGATTTTCGATGTCGCTGATGTGTAATTGTTTCTATTTTTATCAGTAAATCGCATGCATCTTCCATCTCTTATTGCTGAAGCCGCGAATTATCTATCTAGCTGATATTATGTGATATGTCACCATTCGGCGAAGGTTTTTTTATCCCATATATTTTAAAACGTCATGCACACAATGCATTCCATTCTTTCATCGTCTCGATTTATCTCTCTTACCAATTATCACTTATGGAGCTGATATCCTTCCTTCCTTCCCAACCCACAACCGAGCTGACCGGATATGCATGCTAATTCTTATGGTAACTTACTTCTCAACTTCCCCTTTATTTCCTTACTACATTTCTGCATACACGAAAATCATGACTTCATATTTACCGAAAATTCATGTTTATTCTTATGGCAACTCACTTCTCAACATCCCCTTTATTTGCCCACTATTTCAGCACACACAAAAATCTTGAATTCATATTTTAATAATCCATTAAGCCTTATTTTTTCACGTAAACCCAGTCGATGGTTAAAGCTTCCATTCCGCACAGTTTCCACCAATTTTCACCTCATCCGTGGAAATCCGCTAAGCGGCCACAGCAGCAATTACTAAATGGAATAATATCGTTACGATTACCGTTGATAATAGCGCACTAATCATCTTAAAAGCCGCTCGCCATTCATAACGGGAACGCGGCAGTCTTCGGCTCCACGTGGCTGCTGAAAGCACCCTTTGAGCGCCTCGAGGTGTGTTTAAATATTTATTAATTAAACGTGTGCGAAAGCCCCTTTCTCCCCCGCCTATTTATCCACGTTCACTTCAAAGTTGTCGGAAAATTCAATCCAAGCAGACGCGAATCAGACAATTTATATGACGTACTTTACAGGGAAAAACAAAATAATTAAGACATACAGTAATACAAATTATAAGGGATTATAATTTGAACGGGCAAAGGAGGCAATTCAGAGTGTTATTTGTGCCTACAAGCCAATAATGGCAATTACTAAAATGCATTTGTACATATTAACGTTCCTTTATATGTATTCTGTATTGATGCACATCCAAGTACTTCAATTTTTTTTAGCAGGGTTATTTAATACTGACTCATAGTCATAGCCGCCTCATAGTCATAGCCGGCTCATAGTCATAGCCGTCTCATAGTCATAGCCGCCTCATAGTCATAGCCGCCTCATAGTCATAGCCGGCTCATAGTCATAGCCGCCTCATAGTCATAGCCGCCTCATAGTCATAGCCGCCCCTTATCTAAATAGTTGATCGCACTGTATTTGAAAACAAATGCGAAAATTGGCAACAAAAAGTGTTTCTTTTTTATAATGTGTGCTTGTTTTACATATTACAATCTGAATCAAGAAATGAGGGTGCAAATGAATTTTCCGCTGAAAACTTTGCTGCTCGTGAAATAACGATGTTAGTACAATTAGCGTCCGTAGTAATAAAATAGAATAATGAAACTATTTACGGAATTAAGGCTGCAATTCGTGCTGGCGAAGACTTCAAAGTGTATTTTTTTTAATTCATCCTTTTGAAAACACGAGCTCACCATAAATTAAACAATTCTGGATAATATGTGCGCACAACTGTAGCACGATAATTATACCATATATCTACGAAATTATCTGCAGGATACATAATTAAGACTTGCAGGCGAAGCGGCGAAGCTCTCGATGTGTAATTTTTTGTGCGCCGGTTAATTCCTCCCCGTGCAATTTCCATATTGCGCGACTTGCAGTTGATGAAAATTGCACCCCCGGAGGGGGTGGAACATTAATTAAGGCGCAAAGAGCCCGCCGGACGTCGGAACTAATTTATATGTTTAGTGCCCTCGGATGGTCAGTTACAGATTTCGACGGGCTGAATACTAAAACGGGAGCGTTGTCCGACAAGGCTCAACTTCGAACTTTGCATAAACTGCCGGACACGCCGTTTTCGATCGCAGACATTATACATTTACAGCCCTGCGGATACAAGACCGCCGAACCCTCAAAGAAACAGCTGAACTGGACGCCATCTGCAAGCACCGAAGTTAAATTGATGATTAGATGATTGCAAAGGTGTTGAATTGCAGTCTTTTTCTTCAGGTTTTTCCTTTCTGAAAAAATCATCTTTTGTTCCCATGTTTTCCTGTCAATGTCAATGAGTTATTCATGACATATTTTCATTTTAGTAAGAACATTTTATTTTAAATACCAATTTAAGTATATCTCCAATATTTTTCTTCAATATAAATAATGATATCTGAAGAACATATCAATATCAATTAAATATATCCGTGATATTTAGTGATATACTGGTACCTACTGTACATAATTTAATTAATATGCAATGAGCAACTCTTAAGATATTATAATATTTGTGTAGGACTGCGTTTTTTTGGACTATTTAAATTGTGCCTTCAAGTTAGCCAATTTTTGATTTACAATATCTTAAAAACTAGCGTATCAAAATAAATGCAATTTATCAGTAATATTGTACTCTATACCACTACTCAATGTGCATAATTAAATTTATATCCAATGAGTTATTCATGAGATATTTTCATTTGAGTAAGAACGTTTAATTTTACATACTAATTGAAGTATGTCTCCAATATTTTTCTTCAATATAAATAATGATATCTGAAGAACTAACGTATCAATATCAATTAAATTTATCTGTGATATTTAGTGATATACTGGTGCCCACTGTACGTAATTTAATTAATATGCAATGAGCAACTTTTAAGATATTATAATATTTGTGTAAGACTGAGCTTTTTTGGGCTATTTAAATTGTTCGTCCAAGTGAGCCAATTTTTGATTTACAATATCTCAAAAACTAGCGTATCACAATGAATGCAATTTATCACTGATATTGCGCTCTATACCAGTACTTAATGTGTATAATTACATTTATATCCAATGAGTTGTTCATGAGATATTTTTATTTTAGTAAGAACGTTTTATTTTTAATACTAATTTAAGTATATATATCTCCAATATTTTTCTTCAATATAAATATTGATATCTGAAGAACTAACGTATCAATATCAATTAAATTTATCCGTGATATTTAGTGATATACTGGTGCCTACTGTACGTAATTTAATTTATATGCAATGAGCAAATCTTAAGATATTAAATTATTTGTGCAAGACTGAGCTTTTTTTGATCTATTGAAACTGTTCCTCCAAGTGAGCTAATTTTTGATTTACAATATCTCAAAAACTAGCGTATCAAAATGAATGTAATTTATCACTGATATTGCGCTCTATACCAGTACTCAATGTGTATAATTAAATTTATATCCAATGAGTTGTTCATGAGATATTTTCATTTTAGTAAGAACGTTTTATTTTGAATACTAATTTAAGTATATCACCAATATTTTTTGTCAATATAAATATCGATATCTGAAGAACTGACGTATCAATATCAATTAAATTTATCCGTAATATTAAGTGATGTACTGGTGCCTACTGTACGTAATTTAATTAATATGCAATGAGCAACTCTTAAGATATTATAATATTTGTGTAAGACTGAGCTTTTTTTGGGCTATTTAAATTTTTCCTCCAAGTGAGCCAATTTTTGATTTACAATATCCCAAAAACTATCGTATCAATATGAATGCAATTTATCACTGATATTACGTTATATACCAGTACTTAATGTGTATAATTACATTTATATCCAATGAGTTGTTCATGAGATATTTTTATTTTAGTAAGAACGTTTTATTTTAAATACTAATTTAAGTATATATATCTCCAATATTTTTCTTCAATATAAATATTGATATCTGAAGAACTAACGTATCAATATCAATTAAATTTATCCGTGATATTTAGTGATATACTGGTGCCTACTGTACGTAATTTAATTTATATGCAATGAGCAAATCTTAAGATATTAAATTATTTGTGCAAGACTGAGCTTTTTTTGATCTATTGAAACTGTTCCTCCAAGTGAGCTAATTTTTGATTTACAATATCTCAAAAACTAGCGTATCAAAATGAATGTAATTTATCACTGATATTGCGCTCTATACCAGTACTCAATGTGTATAATTAAATTTATATCCAATGAGTTGTTCATGAGATATTTTTGTTTTTGTAAGAACATTTTATTTTGAATACTAATTTAAGTATATCTCCAATATTTTTCTTCAATATAAATAATTATATCTGAAGAACCAACGTATCAATTTCTTTTATTAAGTGATATACTGGTGCATACTGTACGTAATTTAATTAATATGCAATGAGCAACTCTTAAGATTATAAATATTTTATAATATTTAAATTGTTCTTCCAAGTGAGCTAATTTTTGATTTACAATATCTCAAAAACTATCGTATCAATATTATTACAATTTATCACTGATATTATGTTATATACCAGTATTAAATGTGTATAATTGGATTTATATCCAATGAGTTGTTTATGAGATTTTCTTATTTTAGTAAAAACGTTTTGTTTTTAATGATAATTCAAGTGTATCTCCAATATTTTTCTTCGATATAAATAATGATGTCTCAAGAATTTACGTATTATTATCAATACAAAATTTTTCTGATATTTATTGATATATTAGTATCTTTTATATTTGATTTATTTTATATGCAATGAGCTCTCTTATGATATAATAATATTTTTGTAAGATAATGTGTTTTGGGCTATTAAATTGCTCCTGAAAAAATATCTCAAAAACTATCGTATCAAAATGAATATAATTTATGAATGATATTGCGTTATATATCAGCATTAAATATGTGTAACTAAATTTCTATCCAATGAGTTGTTCATGAGATATTTTCATTTTAGTAAGAACGTTATATTCCAAATGCTCATTTAAATGTATATCCAATTTTTCTTCGATTTAAATAATGATATCTCAAGAACAAGCATATCAATATAAATTAAATTTGTTTCTGATATTTAATGATATACTAGTATCTTAGTAAGAATGTTTAATTTTAAATGCTAATTTAAGTGTATCTCCCATTTTTCTTCGATTTAAATAATCATATCTCAAGAATTAGCGTATCAATATCAAGTAAGTTTGTTCCTGATATTCAGTGATATACTATTATCTACTCTGTGTGATTTAATTTATATGCAATAAGCAACTCTTAAGATATTTTAGGATTTGTGTAACACTGGGTTTTTTGGGCTATTGGAATTGTTCGTCCAAATTGGCTAATTTTTTATTTACAATATCTCAAAAACTATCGTATCAAAATGAATGCAATTTATCATTGATATTGCGTTATGTACCAGTACTGAATTTGTATAATTAGATTTATATCCAATGAGTTGTTCATGAGATTTTCTTATTTTAGTAAAAACCTTTTGCTTTAATTGCTAATTCAAGTTTATCTCCAATATTTTTCTTCGATATAAATAATGATATCTTAAGAATTGGCGTATAATTATCAATAAACAAAATTCTTGATATTTACTGATATACTGGTGTCTCCTATATTTGATTTAATTTATATGCAATGAGCATCTCTTATGGTATATTAAAATTTTTGTAAGATGGTGTGTTTTGGGCTCTTTTAATTGCTTCTCAAAATAAACCAATTTTTGATTTACAATATCTCAAAAACTATCGTATCAAAATGAATATAATTTATGAATAATGAGTTATATGAGTTGAATGGAAGCATTAAATGTGTGTAACTAAATTTCTATCCAATGAGCTGTTCATGAGATATTTTCATTTTAGTAAGAACGTTTTATGCCAAATGCTAGTTTAAATGTATCTCCAATTTTTCTTCGATTTAAATAATCATATCTCAAGAATTAGCGTATCAATATCAAATATATTTGTTCCTGATATTCAGTGATATACCATATCTCCTGTATGTAATTTAATTTATATTGCACTCTATACCAGTACTAACTGTGTGTAATTTAATTTATATCCAATGAGTTATTCATGAGATATTTTCATTTTAGTAAATGAAATTTATATCGAATGAGTTGTTCATGAGATATTCTTATTCTAGTAAAAACGTTTTGTTTTAAAATCGCAAAAGATAAATTGTACATGCAAATTTTATACATTTTCGTTACATATTACAAAATTTTATCAAAAATGGCAAAACGCTTTTGAAACTATAAAAATCTCATTGAAATTATATCATGTAGATCCAAGTTAACAAAGAATGTTGCATTTTCATAGGGAATTACAAAATTTTCACACTCTGAAGCACCTTCTTGACTCAGAATATTAGATACGTAAGGAAATAGCTCTATTTTAACTAAAGTGGCTTAGAACATTAAAATAATAAAAAAAAACTCAATATTTCAAGTCATGAATTGAAGTTTATATTAAAAACTTCAATGCATGACTTAAAACTCATAAAAATTATTAAAAATTCTGGAAATTCTGGCCATGAAATGAGGTTTACATTAAACACATGAATTCATGACTTGAAACACATAAAAATTCTGGAAATTTAGATCATTAATTGAGGTTTACATTAAAAACCTCAATTCATGCCTTGAAACTCATAAAAATTATTAAACATTTTTTTAATTCTGGCCATGAAATGAGGTTTACATTAAACACATGAATTCATGACTTGAAACTCTTATACATTATTTAAAATTCAGGAAATTCTGGTCATGAATTGAGGTTTACCGTAAAAACCTCAATTCATGACTTTAAATAAAAATTATTAAAAAACTTTGAAACAATCTTTTTATTGCGACTTTTTGTATATACATACTCAATGAAAATCAAAGGCAAAACGATAGTATTGATTTAATCCAAAAACTAATATTTATAATCCAATGAGTAATTAAATTTGTATCCAATGAGTTATTCATGAGATATTGTCATTTCAGTAGGAACGTTTTATTTTAAATAAACATCGAATTTATTACTGTATTTGATTAAAAACAAACCGATGCATTGCCCAAAAAAAAAAATTTACCTCGCAAAGAATCACGCTTTTTCCTGCAATAATCAAATAGCGATAAAAATCCGAGCCGGCAGGGCGCTATCAAATCAAAATCTCCGCCCTCGCGCTGCTAAATTTTAAAATCGTTTGCATTAATCGCCGTTTGAAGAACTGCACCGTTAAAATTAATTAAAAAGCCGGACGCGGTGCGCCGGTTTTTGCCGAAATCTCAATTTATATTCAAATTTCTACCCCCCGTCTGGCCGGAAATGCACACAGGTATCGGGAATCTATATTCAATTAAAAACGAATCCTTGCAGCGCCGGCTCCGCAGCGGCCCCCCAGGCCGGATGAGGAAGGCAAACTCGCGAGGAGAATTGCTATTCGCGAGGCGCCGAATAGATTTACACCGGTTCCAGGAGGTTCTGCACAGAGGCTACGTGTATTCATAATTGAATGCAGTCTGCATGGAACGTGTACCGAGGAAAACGATTGGATTTCACTTGTAAATTGAGCGGAGAAAAATTGGCCGAATGAAATGCACATTGTTACGAGGCGTGGAAGCGTTTTGTTGAATGCTTGATTATGGATGTAATAAATATGGATGGATAGATATGGATCAAAATGTTGATGTAATAAATAGGTCATATAAATATGGGATAAGCATTTGATACAAAATGTATATAATTTGACATATCGTGAACTTACAAGAAAAAGTGAACAAGTCAAAAAAGATAGTTTCGAGATAAATGCATTTAAAAATCCAACTTTATAAGAAATATAGTTTTGAATAAAAAGGAAAGAATATGGTAAAAGGCCAAACTGAATGGCTCAGACGGAAGCAATTAGAATCGAAGATATATAAAACGTAAAACAATGAAAGAGAACAGACAATAAAAGTACGGGAGAGAGAAAAATTATAAAAAATATAAGGGCAGACCAAAGAATGTATAGCAAAGAAATGAATGAGAGAATATTACCCATACCTAAAGCAAACAGTTAAAAAACTGGAAAAGAAAATAGAGCATATATAAGAAAAAGGAGAAGAAGTTTAATATAATAACTGAAGGACTGAGAACAAAATCGCAGGATGTCAAAAAAAAACAGAGGAGCTATTCAGAGACAAACTGGAAATACAATCTGAAACCAAAGCAGCATATAAAATCGGGAAAACGGAGAAAGCTCTCCTAGTGGTAGAAACAGCAAATTGAGAAAACACAGTAAAGGTCATGAAAAACAAAAATAAGCTAAGAAACTCTGACATATTCATAGATATTAACCTAACCCCAAAAGAACTATAAATACGAAAAAACCTGAGAAATATAGCAAGAGAAGAGACTAGGATACAACGTAATAGAAAAGTACCAATACATCATAATCGAAGACACGACATATCTCTGGAAAACAAATCAGAGAAACTGGTAAGAAAAAACTAAATTTTATTATTCACATTTAGTACTGGTTTATAACGAAATATCATTGATAAATTTCATTCATTTTGATACGATAGTTTTTGAGATTTTATAAGTCAAAAATTAGCCAATTTAGACAAACAATTCCAATAGACAAAAAGGTTTACACAAATATTATAATATCTTAAGAGTTGCACATTGCATATAAAGTAATTTACACGCAGTAGATACCAGTATATCACTAAATATCAATAACAAATTTAATTGATATTAATACGCCAGTTCTTGATATATCATTATTTAAATCGAAAAAAAATTATAGATACACTTCAATTAGAATTTTAAATAGAACATTCTTACTAAAATAAGAATATCTCATGAACGACTCATTCAATATAAATTTAATTATACACATTTAGTACTGGTATATAACGCAACATCATTGATAAATTGCATTCATTTTGATACATTAGTTTTTAAGATTTTGTAAATAAAAAATTCGATCACTTGGAGAAGCAAATAAAATAGCTCAAAAAAAGGTCAGTCTTACTTAAATATTATAATATCTTAAGAGTTGCTCATTGCATATAAATTAAATTACGTACAGTACACACCAGTATATCACTCAATATCACGGATAAATGTTTTTGATATTGATACATTAATTCTTGAGACATAATTATTTAAATTGAAGAAAAATTGGAGATACACTTTAATTAGTATTTAAAAATAAAACATTTTTTCTAACATGAAAATATCTCATGAATAAGTCATTGGATATAAATTTAATTATACACATTCAGTTTTAGTATATAACATAATATCGTTCATAAATTACATCCATTTTGATACGATAGTTTTTGAGACGTCGTAATTCAAAAATTGGCTCATTTCGAGGAACAATTAAAATAGCTTAAATTGCCATGACGCAGTCTTGCACAGATATTAAAATGCCTTAAGATTTGCTCATTGCATGTAAATTAAATTAAATGTGGTAGATAACAGTATATAACAATATATTAGCAACAAATTTGATTGATACGGATACGCAAGTTATAAAAATATCATTATTTTAATCGAAGGAAATTTTTTCGGCAAGAATTGTCCTATTGTCCGGTATTTGTTGAAATTTGTTTCATAGTTTTTCCAGTATACATGTTATTCCGAGTGTACTATTTTAGTTGTCACACCTCATTTACATATTATTATTAGACTTGTTATTATTAATTACTATATTAATAGATTTCTCTCATTGCTTATGGTAAAATTACAGAATGTATAAAATCCTGAGCAGTGCGTAATTGGTAGCAATATCAAGGATATAATTAGCAATAAACGGCTAAACCATTAACCTACATTTAATGCAATTGAAATTGTATCAATTATCTGCGTGAATTATCATTGGAATTTTGCATTTTTTCCTGTTACCTTGTCCATTTTTTAGTGCCACTTGAAGGCACGAGGAAGAAAGTGTCCATGAATACTAAGGATACATATTAGAGCTACTAATAAACTTAAATACCTCAGTATTTATAATTTTGTGGTTGAAATGAATATGTATTTTTTAAATTGATTCAGTACGCCATAATTGCATATTTTGTATCTGTAAGCATAATTTACACGTCATGTGGCATAGTTTACAATTATAAGTACATAACATTAAATTGTAATTTATGAATGAGTGTTTGATGAGACAGTATTATGAAGTGTAATTGTGGGATGTAATTTTGTAGTTCGTTAGTCTTGACTTTTAATACATAATTCGTAGAGTATAATCCTATTGTAGTGCCTTTATTGGATTTATTGTGGAGTTTTTCTAGTCTTTGTTGAATGGGTATTATTTTGGTGATAACCAAAATTTTAGTGATTTTGTTATAAAATTATGTTTGCTATATTATGAAGATGATTGTCCTTGTATATATTGATATATTCTTTCGACCTTGTGATATTGTGCATAATTATTTTCAGGGAAAATCCATATACCAAAACACCAAAATTTTGGCGATTTTGGTATAAAATTATGTTTGATACGTTATAAAGATGATTGCTTTACATATATTCTTGTGACCTGGAGATAATGTGCATAATATTTTTCAAAGGAAATCGATTTTGTGCTTTGCGTTCTCCAGTATTAAATAATAGATAATCAAAGGATGACCTGCATCTCATCCAGATTATTATTAATATTATTACTGCAAAAATAACGAAATAATTTTGAAAAGTGAAAAGGTGCTGAGATATTTTATGCATTATACTTAAAATAATATACAACCAAACTTTTATCTGCTCTTCTATCTATTAAAAATATTATATATATTATATCATATAATTATATATTAAAAATATCTATCTAGGGCCGTTCTTTGGATTTGGAGGCTTCGGGCATAAACATAAAGAGGGGGAGAATGAAAAAAAAAAATTAACACAAGCAGTACCTGGTTTGGGGCCCCTTTAGCCCCCGGGGCCCCGGCCATACGCCCGGTTTGACCGGCCTTAAGGGCCCTACTGTATATATCTGTCGAAATGTTAATCTTTAGAATCAAAATTTCTTCACTTACTGTTCATTCTGACACATACTAGTTATAACTATCAAATATTAATTCTATATGTCAAAATTTCAAAGACTATTGTGAAAATTTCATTCACTTCTGCCAAAATTTCAATTATTTTCGAAATTTTGTTTAAACATTTCTGCAAAAATTACAATGATTGCTGTTTATGTTTCATTACATCGATATTTCAAAGACAACCACAAAAAATTAATATTTTTCAAAAATATTAACAATTACTTTAATATTTTTCAAAAATATTAACAATTACTTAAATATTTTCAATTCTCTCTCTTACAATTTCAGCGTTTACTTTCAAAATTTCAATTATTAGTGTCACAATTGTAATGATTTTGTGTAAAGTTTTATTTCTAGCAAAATTTCTGAAACTACTAATACATTTTCAATTATTATTAAAATTATAATCGTTATTATTAAGTTTCCAAGAAATATTGCCAAAGTTTCAATTTTTAGAGTAAAATATTACAAAATTTTAGTTAATATTTTTAAATATATAATTTTTTTAATGAGTTGTAGCAATATTTATTCAATTATTGGTCATTCTAGTAAATTCTAGTTATATGTATTAAAAAATAATTCTTTCTGTCAAAATTTCGAAGATTATTATGAAAATTTCATTCATTACTGCCAAAATGTCAATTATTTCTGAAAGTTTGATTAAATATTTCTGCCAATATTAGAAGGAAAGCTATTAAAGTTTTATTGCATGGATTACAATCGTTTATATCGACTCCAAAAAAAATGTAAATTTATAATTAAATTTTATTATTTAATTTAAAATATTAGCAATTACTTTATTGTTTATATCGACTACAACAACAACAAAAATTAATTACATTTTATTAATTTATTTAAAATATCAGGAATTGCTTTCAATTTTTCAATTCTCTCTCTTACAATTTTCGCTTTTACTTACATAATTTCAATTATTAGTGTCACAATGATATGTGTCACAATTGTAATGATTTTCGCCAAAGTTTTAACTCAAAGTTTCAAAAACTAATAAATTTTCAATTATCAAGTAAAATTACAGTCGCTACTGTCAAGTTTCTAAAGATTATTACAAAAGTTTAAATTTTTTGTGTCAAATGTCAACAAACAAAGTAAATATTTTTTTAAGTATTTATATAGCTTTTTAATATGTATTGATTTACGCCAAAGTATTTATTCTATCAACATTTTAAAAACTTGTAATGAATTTTTAATTATCAATAAAATTATCAGTTAAAATTGTCAAGTTTCCAAAGATTATTATAAAAGTTTCATTTCTTAGTGTAACATATTAAAAAAAATTAAGTACTATTTTTTTAATAACGTATATCTGTAAAAATTTGAATGATATGTATCAATATCATACCAGATACCACATATACCATATACCATATATAGTATCAATATTTACTTAACTATTTTTCATTCTAGTAAATACTAGTTATAACTATTAGAGAATAATTCTATTTGTCAAAATTTCGAAGATTATTATGAAAATTTCATTTATTACTGCCAAAATTTCAATTACGTCTGAAATTTTCTTTAAATATTTTTGTCAATATCAAAAGAATAGCTGTTTAAGTTTTATTACATCAATAACAACAATCAATTACATCTACTTAAAAAAAAAAGATTTTGTTTGTAAAATATTAGCAATTACGTAAAAACACTTGTTTGCAATTTAAGCTATTTCTTTCAAGATTTCAATTATTAGTGTCACAATTGTATTGATTAACGCCATAGTTTTATTCTATCAACATTTCAAAAACGTGTAATTAATTTTCAATTATCAATAAAATTATCAGTTAAAATTATCAAGTTTCTAAAGATTATTATAAATGTTTCATTTCTTAGTGTAACATATATAAAAAAATTCAAAGTACATTTTTTTTAATAACGTATATCTGTAAATATTTGAATGATATGTACCAGTATCATACTAGATACCATATAACATATATCGTACCAATATTAACTTAAGTATTGTTCATTTTAGTAAATACTAGTTACAACTATTAAAGAATAATCCTATTTGTCAAAATTTCGAAGATTATTATGAAAATTTCATTCATTACTGCCAAAATTTCAATTATATCTGAAATTTTCTTCAAATATTTTTGTCAATATCAAAAGAATTGCTGTTAAAGTTTTATTACATCAATAACAACAATCGATTACATCTACTACAAAAAAATTGATTCTGTTTGTAAAATATCAGCAATCACGTAAAAACATTTGTTTGCAATTTAAGCTATTTCTTTCAAGATTTCAATTATTAGTGTCACAATTGTATTGATCAACGCCAAAGTTTTATTCTATCAACATTTCAAAAACTTGTAATTAATTTTCAATTCTCAATAAAATTATCAGTTAAAATTATCAAGTTTCTAAAGATTATTATAAATGTTTCATTTCTTAGTGTAACATATATAAAAAAATTCAAAGTACATTTTTTTTAATAACGTATATCTGTAAAAATTTAAATTATGTGTACCAATGTCATACCAGATACCATATACCATATATCGTACCAATATTAACTTAAGTATTGTTCATTCTAGTAAATACTAGTTATAACTATTAAAGAATAATGCTATTTGTCAAAATTTCGAAGATTATTATGAAAATTTCATTCATTACAGCCAAAATTTCAATCATACCTGAATTTTTTTTTAAATATTTTTGTCAATATCAAACGAATTACTGTTAAAGTTTTATTACATCAATAACAACAATCGATTACATCTACTGCAGAAAAATTGATATGGTTTGTAAAATATTAGCAATTACTTAAAAACATTTGTTTGCAATTGCAGCTTTTACGTTCAAGATTTCAATTATTACAATTATTACATTATTGTCACAATTGAAATGATTTTCGAGAAAGTTTTTATTCTATCAACATTTCAAAAACTTCTAATTAATTTTCCTTTATCAGTACAATTATAGTCATTACTAGCAAGTTTCCAAAGATTATTACTATTCTTCAATTACTACAATGACTATTCTAAAATTTCATTTCTTAGTGTAAAATATACCAACAATTTTTAAGTACTATTTCTTTAATGAGGTATATATGTAAAAAAATTAATGATTCGTATCAATATTTACTTAATGATTGTTCATTCTAGTAATTACTAGTTATAACTATTAAAAAATATTTCTTTCTGTCAAAATTTTGGAGATGATTGATGATGATGATTCATTACTGCAAAAACAGAAGTTTTTTAATACAATAAATTTTAAAATAAACAAAATAACTGCAAGTTATCAGAAATGTTATTAAAATATGTTAAATATATTTGTTGTAAAATATTTTGCAAAAAGTTTAAGGATTACTATTAAGAATTAATTATACCGATATTAGAAATTAAATAATAAACTGTATGTATTATAAGGGAAAAGATTTATCCTCCGAAATATGTAAAAAAATACATAACCAAATACACACAAATCAAGCTTTCATTTAACTGCATTGGGTCTACTTTTTAAAAATCGTTGAATTTTCAAATATAAATTTAGGCAATTGAGAGTTTCAATCGCGCGATTTGCGTCTCTGGGGCGCGTCCAGGGCAATCAAAAACCTCCAAAATACGGACCTTTCGACCCTGAATTGCCAATTGCCATATTTTCGCGTTTAATTGTCGCGCCGGCCGCATTAAAAAGCGGCCCAGCGGACGCATTAAACCGGAAAACAATTTCCACCGCGCCTGACCGGGGATAAAATTTTCATGCATCCACCCCGAATTTCCCAATTTTCCGGGACCGTCTTTCGCACACACGGCTCGGGGATTAGAAACGAGTCCGGAAGCAGGAAGCAGGAAAGGAATGCGCGCATTCTTTTCACTTCGCGACGCACGCTCGATCACTTGTCCACACACGCACATTCACTCATACACACATGCACACATCGATATATACAGGGTGTTAATATTAAGTTGTAATACCGGAAAATGGCATTTAGAACTCATTGAAAGAAACAAGTTTTCTTTGTTCAAATGTTTGAATTGAAAACTTCAGTTATTGGCGTTTTTTTGTTTTGATTTTGTACGATCGTGGATCATCCTAGACCATGGTTCAGTTGCCTAGGATACTATTGTTGACCCAGTAGTATCCATAGAAACTGGACTGAAAAACTGGAAAAATATTCATAATTTCTTTTACGAATGGAATGGTTGCTTAAATTTTTTGGCATATTGGAGCTAAAGCATGGCTCTATCATTACAATAATTAGTACGTGTTTATATTTCACTACTATTCAAGTACTAATCAAATGTTTTAGAAACATGTACGTATATTCTTTTAGGAGATCCAGGAGAACATTAACCATGTTTTTGGGAATTTAAAAGATATATATTTTCATCAGGAACCCCATAAACGACTTTCGTGGAACACCCTATATATAAATAGAGAGAGCAATAAAAAAAAGTAAAATTTACGGTATTGTCCCGTAAAATATGTCATTGTGGTGCAATATCGTTGGACATAAATCACGACCGCTGCGTTCCTCCTTTGAGGTTCATAAAGCGAGAGAGTGTATGGTCCTGCGAGCTGGAAGGCTCTCCCTCACGAACAGGATGGGCAAGGATGTGCGGGAATGTGTATACGTGTGTATGTGTGTATGTGTGTTTGCATGCGGCTGTGGTGACCCGGTCAGACAAATATTCCGTCCGTAAAAAAAATAAAAAGAGATTTATACGTGATGCGAAACTTTTGAATCCCTGCCGCCCCCAGGCGAAGTTGGGGCAGACTTTAATGCCCCCTATAATGCCCCCCTATAACGGCGAGGGTGGATCCATCATTACATCGCGTAATCGCGTTCCGCAAAACTGAAAGGCGAGGACCATTAATAATTTATGCTGATGACTCGGGCGCTGCCGATCCCCGAAATTGACATTGTTTATGCCCGGAACACGCGTGTGCGATTTGCTTGATGTATCGCGGCGATTTAATGCAATTTGTTATTCCCCCCGAGGCTCCCATGAAAAAATGCCCCCGGCTCGTCTAGACGGGAAAAACAGTTAAAAGCTTTCGGTGCCATGTCTGCGCTTTTCCGCGGCGCTTTCCCGGAAAACTGCGGCCGCAGGAGCGGCCCGAGAAAAACGCTGGCCGCAAAAATGCCTTCAGTTGATTACATCGCTCCAAAAAACGCATACAAACAACTGATCAGATTAAATCGGATTAATAGTACACCTACTATTATTTATTACAGTAATTAAACCATGAGTCCATCGCATATCCAGCAATATATAGCTGAACTTAAAAAAACGAAAAATGTCAATTAAAATGACACTTTTTCACTTTTGTCATAGTTTGAAAATGTTTTTTTTAGAAATAGGTTAGCATTGTTTTCAGGTAGGTATGCCAGTTTATAAATAAATAGGTTAAATTTGAACACATTATATGTTTTAATACTCTATTACAAAACCATGCAGAATGAGCACATAATAGAATAATGGGCGATATTAATAATGATTACTATTTGATGGCTGAAAAATATAGCCAAAACTAGCTAGTAGTAATAAAAATAACAACAACATGAAAATATCTTTATATATAAACTACCAGTAAGTACTCCAATTAAGAAGAAAACAATTAAGAAAAAAAATTATTATGTTATCATTTATATATAATATATAATTATTATTAATTACCAATGCTATTTAAAATTTTCGAGGGGTGCTTATTGGAGGGGTTGAAGGGGGACTGACACACATGTCAACAGTACGTCAAACGATGTCCCCCTCAAAATTAAAATTGACATATTTCGGGCGTTTTAATTTTGCCCTTATTTTCTGAGAAATCCGGAGTGGGCACTTTTTAAAAAATCACCCTGTATATGAAATGGTATGCAAGTTGACTGAAATGCATAGAAACTCAGTGATATTTGTAGATTTCAATTAAAATTCTTATATTTAAATGAAAAATTTGTAAAATTGCGCTACTAGTACCCTCCTACGGAAAATTTCAAACTGCCACTTATAGGATATATTCACACACCCTTCAAGACTAACATACATGAGTTTCATTAAGCGACAATTTGATGTACACTTTTTATGATGTTTTTAAATATTCTAAATGTTCTGAAACTGAAATTTCTGAAAATTTATCTAATGGTTATTTTCAAAATTTTATACCAGAGCTGTATACAGTATGCGTGAATATTATTTCTCCGAAAATTTGACCACTATAATATCTCAAATAAGTGAGAAAATCGAGTTATTAACTTTCCGAGTTGACCAGTATAAGTTGTATGTCACTGAAATTTCTGAAAATTTATCTAATGCATGTTATGAAAATTTAATACTAGATCTATATACAGTGTGCCTGAAGATAAATTCTTTGAAAATTTGAGTACTAGAATATCTCACATAAGTGAGAAATTCAAGTTATTAACTTTCCAAGTTGGCCAGTAAAAGTTATGTCATTGAAAATTCTGAAAACTTATCTAATAGATATTTTTAAATTTTTATGTCATATCTATATACAGTATGGCTAAAGATAAATTTTCTGAAAATTTGACAACGGCTATATGTAAATTAAGTGAGAAAATCGAGTTTTTAACTTTCCGAGTTGACCAGTGTAAGTTGTATGTCACTGAAACTTCTGAAAATTTATCTAATGGCTGTTATGAAAATTTTATGCCCGATTTGTATATAGTATGCCGGAAGATAAATCCTCTGAAAATATGACCATTAGGATATCTTATATATGTAAGAAAATCAAGTTATTAACTTTCCGAGTTGGCCAGTATAAGTTATCACTCACTGAAAATTCTGAAAACTTATCTAATGGATATTTGGAAATTTGATGCCATATCTGTATATAGTATGCCTAAAGATAAATCGTCTGAAAATTTGACAACGGGTATGTGTAAATTAAGTGAGAAAATCGAGTTATTAACTTTCCGAGTTGACCAGTGTAAGTTGTATGTCACTGAAACTTCTGAAAATTTATCAAATGGATATTTTTAAAATTTTATGCCAGATCTGTATACAGTGTGCCTGAATATAAATTCTCTGAAAATTTGACCTCTAGAATATCTCAAATAAGTGAGAAAATCGAGTTATTAACTTTCCAAGTTGGCCAGTAAAAGTTATCAGTCAGTGAAAATTCTGAAAACTTATCTAATGGATATTTTGAAGATTTTATGCTATATCTGTATATAGTATGCCTAAAGATAAATCGTCTATAAATTTGACAATGGCTATGTGTAAATTAAGTGAGAAAATCGAGTTATTAACTTTCCGAGTTGACCAGTATAAGTTGTATGCCACTGAAATTTCTGAAAATATATCTAATGGATATTATGAAAATTTAATACTAGATCTGTATATAGTATGCCTGAAGATAAATCCTCTAAAAATGTGGCCACTAGAATATCTCATATAAGTGAGAAATTCAAGTTATTAACTTTACAACTTGGCCAGTAAAAGTTATCAGCCACTGAAAATTCCGAAAACTTATCTAATGGATATTTTGAAATTTTTATGCCATATCTGTATATAGTATACCTAAAGATAAATCGTTTGAAAATTTGACAACGGCTATGTATAAATTAAGTGAAAAAATTGTGTTATTAACTTTCCGAGTTGACCAGTAAAAGTTATCAGTCATTGAAAATTCTGAAAACTTATCTAATAGATATTTTTAAATTTTTATGTCATATCTATATACAGTATGCCCAAAGATAAATTTTCTGAAAATTTGACAACGGCTATGTGTAAATTAAGTGAGAAAATCAAGTTATTAACTTTCCAAGTTGACCAGTATAAGTTGTATGCCATTGAAATTTCTGAAAATTTATCTAATAGATATTTTGAAAATTTTATGCCAGATCTATATACAGTGTGCCTGAATACAAATTCTTTGAAAATTAGACTACTAGAATATCTCAAATAAGTGATAAATTCAAGTTATTAACTTTCCAAGTTGGCCAGTAAAAGTTATCAGTCACTGAAAATTCTGAAAACTTATCTAATGGATTTTTTGAAAATTTTATGCCATATCTGTATACAGTATGCCTAAAGATAAATCGTCTGAAAATTTCACAACGGGTATGTGTAAATTAAATGAGAAAATCGAGTTATTAACTTTCTGAGTTGATCAGTATAAGTTGTATGTCACTGAAACTTCTGGAAATTTATCGAATGGATATTTTGAAAATTTATTACTAGATCTGTATATAGTATGCCTGAAGAAATATTCTCTGAAAATTTGATCATTAGAATATCTTATATAAGTAAGAAAATCAAGTTATTAACTTTTCGAGTTGGCCAGTGTAATCAGTCACTGAAACTTCTGAAAATTTAGCACTAATCACTAATCATCACTAAGCACTAATCTAATTGGAAAGATATAGAAATGATTAGTAAGCTTTAAGACTAATAATAAATGGTATGAAAATTAAATTACTTACAATTGTATAATTATCAAAATCAAATGCTCCTGAAGTGAATTGGAATTTAATTGGTATTTGTATACAATATCATTTGTTGTATTGTTTGTTGTCATGTATATATTTAGCTTTTGCATATTATGTAGCGTTTCTGCTAATAAATATTCTTTATTATTATTATTACAAATGTATATTTTTTTGTAGGAATCCATAATTTAATCATCTATTTTCATTATTCATCTGCCCGATGAAGACACTGTGTGGTGTCGAAACATGTCCCAGGCAATAAAATAATTTCTTTAAACTATTTTCATTTCGAAAAAATCAATATAATTTATGTGTAATGAATACTATTTTTGTACATGTAAAGCTATGGACTGAAACAAACGAATTATACATTTTTACAAGTTAGACAAAAATTTAGTTAATTTATAAAACAAATCATTTACATAAGTATAAAAAATAGTTAAAATTTTGTTAATGTAAATCGTTATACACTGAAAATATATTGTAATGTTTTAATTGGTGACATCTACTTCGTGATAAATGATGAAATTTATTAAAACAAATACGTTTCTTTGTTTAAAGAGAAAGTGTTTAAAGAAAAGTGTTTGTTTTATTTAATGTAATGTTCTATATTTTGCAATATTAAACGAACTTTAAATTTATGCTCTCAATTTTTTGTATTTTTCATGCATAATGAGCCGCTAAGTTTATAAAACACGGCTATACAATATATATTTTTAGTGAATTTATAAAATAAACTACTATCTCAATTACTCAAATTTTTAAATTTGAGTTATTAACTCAATTTTTGTTACAGCAAATCGTTATACACTGAAAATAAATACTTATACAAGGTGAGTTTTTTTTCATTTTAAGTATCTCGGAAACCGTAAGAAATTCGGTTAAATAAGGAAATAATTGCCGTTTTAAGAGCGTATGCAAGATATAGTTTAGTTTTTTGAAAAAAGACCACAGTTTATCAGTTATAATACAAACTTTAATTTTTTTTTAATGACCGTCATTGTTGGTTGAGACGTTTTTAAAAAGCACACATTTTTATATTTATAGCGATCCCTTAAGCAAAATTTAAAAACACCCATTATTTTCTCAAAATTTGTGAAAAAAAATTAAATTCAACAATTTTTTTATACAACTTTAGACCGTTTTATATGATTGACACCGAAATTTTTGCGAAAATATTATAAAGAGTCTGCATTTGCAACTTCATTATAGGCGTATGAAGTAGCGAATGCAGACTTAGATTCTCTTTATAATATTTTTCCAAAATTTTCGGTGTCAATCATTTAAAACGGTCCAAACTTGTATAAAAAAAACGATGAAATGAATTTTTATTTCAAAAATAATCACCACTGGATTTTTTTGTGTGGATTTAGTGCCACATTGGTTGGTAGTATGAGACACCCAAAATTCATACCTAATAACATTTAATTGTAGACAGTAGTCTTCAAAGTTATGGTATATTTACATCAAAAAATTGCAAACAGTAGCAAAAGTAATCTGATATTCCGAGAGAACAAATTAATTCAAAATAAACCTACTAAAACTAAAATTAACAATGATTATAGGAATTTGGATAGTAATCATTACAATTTTGATAGAGATATTAAAAAAAAACAAGTGTTAATTGAAGATTGACAGTAAACTTAAAAATGTTGTTATATTCTGCACTAAAAATTGAAAACTTGGCAATAATTTTAGGAAACTTGACATTAATGACTGTAATTTTACTTATGATTACAAATTTATTAGTAACTTCTGAATTTTTTGTAGAATTATAACGTTGACGTCAATCATTATAATTGTGACACTAATAATTGAAATTTTGCAAGCAAAAGCTGAAGTTATAAGAGATTTTTTTAGGTAATTGCTGATAGTTTACAAAAAAAAATTGTGGTCTTTTTTAAATTTATCTTATAGTATTATTTTGTAGTATTCTTTAAAATATCGATATAATAAAATGTTAACAGAAATATTTGTAATATTGGCAAAAATATTTAAACAAAATTTCAGAACTTTGAAATATTTGCAGTAATGAATGAAGTTTTCACAATAATCTTATTCCTATTCCCAACACACAAATCACAATACTCAGGTATGGATCTAAATACGTTTCAATTTAATAGTAATCGTTATAATTTTGGCCCAAATATTATAACAATATTTCAGAAACAGTTGAAATTTTGGCAGTAGTGGAAGAAGTTTTTACAGTATACTCTGACATTTTGATATACCTTATATCTGTCATTTCAAATTTAATAGTAATCCTTACAATTTTGGTACAACTATTGTAATAAAATTTCAGAAACAGTTCAAATTTTTGCAGTAATGGAAGAAGTTTTTACAGTACACTCTGAAATTTTGACAGATATACCTTATATCAGCAATGGAAGAAGTTTTTACAGTAGTAATTTTGAAACATATACCTGCCATTTAAAAAAAATCAGTTTGTATTATAAATCAAAAACTATGTTTTCAAATATGTTTTCAAAAAACAAAAGCATATCTTGCATAAGCTCTTAAAATGACAACTCTTTCCACATTTAACCGAATCTCACTATTACATGACATGTGTCAAACTCAAGGCAAAGGTTTTTGTGGTACATTGTTCAACTTATTTTTATTATTTCTGAGGTGGATTCTGGTACAAACGTAAATTAAATGGATGAAAAATTTACAAATTTTAATATCCTAAAAAAATATACGTTTGTAATTTTTTTTAATAAATTATAAGGGAGCTAATAATTAGACATATTTAAATTTACATGTTAAATTCCTATGTTAGCCCCTTATCCCAGATACTCAGAATTTAATTGAGGTTTTTTTTTTAACTAAGTATATAAATTTCCAGAGTAACAGAATATTCCTCTGTAGTAACTTTCCAATAATAACCAAGTTAGATAACACTTTGTGAACTTGTTGAGAAAAAATCCTACCCCGTTATTTTTTGTCATCCATCATTGCACAAAACCTTCCCCACTATTATCCGCATCTCCGCAAAAATAAAAGTCACTTCCCTTGTGGGTGTGTATCCCTTTTCTATGCTAATCCGAGACCAGTTCGGTGGGATGCTGGCGAAAGCGAAATCTATGTGGGGCAGGAAGTCGCGCAGAACGCGCTGAGGTTTCGTTTCCTGTGATGGCCGTTTTTTCGTTTTCCCGCCGCCCTCCGGCCGTTTCCCCGACAGCGGCTGGTAATTAGGCGTGGGGGCGGCGGCAGGCCTCCAGACCGCGTCGATTTCGCGGAAACGGATCGAACCTTTTGTGCGGAACTTCCGCTCCAAGGCGGAAAAAAACGGGGAAGTCGAACGCGCGCGCTCCAGAAACCGGTACCAATTAAACGCGCTGCAAATCAATAATGCAACAGCATTCAAGCTTCGATGGCTGTACAAATATTTGCAAGCAAAATATCAATCGACAGTACTGGAATTTTTTTTAAATAAACAAAACAAAAACACATGATTTTAACATACCTACAATTTACAACTTCAAATTGTAATAGATTATAAGTGACATGATTTATAGGCAGTAAAAATTGCGAGAAGAAAACGACAGTAAATAACTATTATAATTTTACTTCCTCGATATGCCGTGCGAGCAAAAATTATTATCATCAACATTTGCTTTGCACCAAGACCGTAACTGGGGTACATTGGTATTTTAATAAATTTTTCTGCAATTTTAGTAAAATTCTGCCAGTAAACAGCGACAATAAAGGTGAGGGGAAACTTGAAATTGCCTAGGTAAAATTTAACGCAGATCACTTGTGTGAAATTGCCTGTTATCAAAATCGAATTGAGAAATTTGCAAATACTTACTATTCAAATTCTACCATTTAATATTTTAGGATTGATAGTGCTGTTGTTCCCTAAGGGGTTGAAATATTGAAGATAAGCCAATAGAAGTAGGTAAATTTTATCAGAGACTTTCATAAAAGATGAATTTTATAAGAACTTATGGTATTATACTAATAATATACAGTATATAAGTATTTAAGTATTGAAGTGTTGAGAGTAGTATTGTTGTATTGTTATAAGTATTGTATTTGTACAAATATCTATTCTTTTAAGCTACTTTTGACATGTTTCGCCGATTTTTATAAATTTGCCTAACTGTAGGTACTTTTGTAGTTCGTTTGTCTTATCTTTAAATACATAATTCGTCGAGAAGTGTCCTATTGTCCGGTATTTGTATACTTTTTCCAGTATACATATTATTCCGAATGTACTATTTTAGTTATCACACCTCATTTACATATTATTGCGCTGACCTGCGCAAGAAAGGGAAACCAGTCAATTGCACAGTTTTTACGTAGCAGTACAACTACCAGACGATTATACATGTAAAAAAAAAGTAATATTAAAATTAAATTTACTTTTTGTCTGTAACGATGGTTATAAAATAAAGATATTTACAATTTACATATTATTATTGATACTATTAATTTATTATTATTAATTACTATATCAATATATTTCTCTCATTGCTTATGGTTAAATTACAGAATGTATAAAATCCTGAGCAGTGCGTAATTGGTAGCAATATCAAGGATATAATTGGCAATAAACGGCTAAACCATTAACCTACATTTAATGCAATTGAAATTGTATCAATTATCTGCGTGAATTATCATTGGAATTTTGCATTTTTTCCTGTTACCTTGTCCGTTTTTTAGTGCCACTTGAAGGTATGAGGAAGAAAGTGTCCATGAATACTAAGGATACATATTAGAGCTACTAATAAACTTGGTATTTATCATTTTCTGGTTGAAATTAATATGTATTTTTTAAATTGATTCAGTACACAATAATTGCATATTTTGTATCTGTAAGCATAATTTACATGTGGCATAGTTTACAATTATAGGTACATTACATTAAATTGTAATTTATGAATGAGTGTCTGATGAGACAGTGTTATGAAGTGTAATATTATTCATGAAGTGTTTTTGTCGGATGTAATTTTGTAGTTCATTAGTCTTGACTTTTAATTCATAATTTGTAGAGTATTATCCTATTGCACTGTCTTTATAGGATTTTATTGTGTAGTTTTTCCAGTCTTTGTTGAATGGGTATTGTTTTGGTGATAACCAACATTTTTGTGATTGGTGAAAATTGTGATTGTGATTTTTGTAAACATAATTTGTTATAAAATTATGTTTGCTGTATTATGAAGATGATTGTCCTTGTATATATTCTTTCGACCTTGTGATAGTGTGTATAATTTTTTTAGAGGAAATACATATACCAATATAACCAAAATTTTGGGATATTGGTATCAAATTATGTTTGATGAATTAAAGATGATTGTCCTTGTATATATTCTTGCGACCTTGTGATAATGTGTATATTTTTTGAATAAGTGTTTAATGAGACAATGTTAAGAAATGAAATATTGTTCATGAAGTGTTTTTATCGGATGTATTTTTGTAGTTCGTTAGTTTTGACTTTTAAGATATAATTCGTCGAGTATTGTCCTATTGTACTGTCTTTATTGGATTTTATTGTCTAGTTTTTCCAGTCTTTGTTGAATGGTTATTGTTTTGGTGATTTTGTTATAAAATTATGCATGATATGTTAAGAAGATGATTATCCTTGTACATATTCTTGCGACCTTGTGATAATGTGTATATATTTCTTTAGAGGAAATCCATATACCAAAATCACCAAAATTTTGGAAATATTGATATCAAATTATGTTTGATATGCTTTAAAAATGATTGTCTTTGTATTTATTCTTGCGACCTTGTGATAATGTGCATCATTTTCGAATGAGTGTTTGATGAGACAGTGTTATGAAATATAATATGGTTCATGAAGTATTTTTGTCGGATGTATTTTTGTAGTTCGTTAGTCTTGAATTTTAATACATAATTCGCCGAGTATTGTTCTATTATACTGTCTTTATTGGATTTTATTGTGTAGTTTTTCCAGTCTTTGTTGAATGGGTATTATTTTGGTGAAAACCAAAATTTTGGTGATTTTGGTATAAAATTATGTTTGATATGTTATGAAGATGATTGTCCTTGTATATATTCTTTCGATCTTGTGATAATGTGTATATTTTTTTTTTAGAGGAAATCCATATACCAAAATCACCAAAATTTTGGTGATTTTGGTATCAAATTATGTTTGATATGTAATAAAGATTATTGTCCTTGTACATATATATTTTTGCGACCTTGTGATAATGTGCATAATTTTTGAA
This sequence comes from Othius punctulatus, assembly GCA_951805005.1. Classification (NCBI taxonomy): domain Eukaryota; kingdom Metazoa; phylum Arthropoda; class Insecta; order Coleoptera; family Staphylinidae; genus Othius; species Othius punctulatus. The sequence continues at coordinate 3,275,879 of OX638139.1, read as the reverse complement.
TGAGTGTTTAATGAGACAGTGTTATGAAATGAAATATGGTTCATGAAGTGTTTTGGTCGGATGTATTTTTGTAGTTCATTAGTTTTGACTTTTAATACATAATTCGTCGAGTATTGTTCGATTGTACTGTCTTTATAGGATTTTATTATGTAGTGTTTCCAGTCTTTGTTGAAAGGGTATTATTTCGGTGATAACCTAACCTAACCTAACCTAACCTAACCAAAATTTTGGTGATTTTGTTATAAAATTATGTTTGCTATGTTATGAAGATGATTGTCCTTGTATATATTTACATATTCTTTTGACCTTGTGATAACGTGCATTTTTTTTTCCAGGGAAAATCCATATATCAAAATACCAAAATTTTGGTAATTTTGGTACAAAATTATGTTTGACATGTTATAAAGATAATTGCCTTTTGTATATTCTTGTGACTTTCAGATAATGTGCATAATTTTTTTTTCAAAGGAAAACCATTTTGTGCCTCCAGTATTAAATAATAAATAATCAAAGAATGACCTACATGTCATCCAGCTTATTATTATTATTATTACTGCAAAAATAACGAAATAATTTTGAAAAGTTTTGATTTAAAAAAAATAATCTTAAGGTGCTGAGATATTTTATGCATTATACTTAAAATAATATACAACCAAACTTTTATCTGCTCTTCTATCTATTAAAAATATTATATATATATTATAACATATAATTATATATTAAAAATATCTATCTAGGGCCGTTCTTTGGATTTGGAGGCTTCGGGCATAAACATAAAGAGGGGAAGAATGAAAAAAAAAAAATTAACACAAGCAGTACCTGGTTTGGGGCCCCTTTAGCCCCCGGGGCTCCGGCCATACGCCCGGTTTGACCGGCCTTAAGGGCCCTACTGTATATATCTGTCGAAATTTTAATCTTTAGTATCAAAATTTCTTCACTTACTGTTCATTCTGACACATACTAGTTATAACTATCAAATATTAATTCTATGTGTCAAAATTTCAAAGACTATTGTGAAAATTTCATTAACTTCTGCCAAAATTTCAATTATTTTCGAAATTTTGTTTAAACATTTCTGCAAAAATTACAATGATTGCTGTTTATGTTTCATTACATCGATATTTCAAAGACAACCACAAAAAATTAATATTTTTCAAAAATATTAACAATTACTTTAATATTTTTCAAAAATATTAACAATTACTTAAATATTTTCAATTCTCTCTCTTACAATTTCAGCGTTTACTTTCAAAATTTCAATTATTAGTGTCACAATTGTAATGATTTTCGGTAAAGTTTTATTTCTAGCTACATTTCTGAAACTACTTATCAATTTTCAATTATTATTAAATTTATAATCGTTATTATTAAGTTTCCCAGAAATATTGCCAAAGTTTCAAGTTTTAGAGTAAAATATTACAAAATTTTAAAGTACTTTTTTTTAAATATATAAAATTTTTAATGATTTGTATCAATATTTATTTAATTATTGGTCATTCTAGTAAATTATAGTTATATCTATTAAAGAATAATTCTTTCTGTCAAAACTTCGAAGATTATTATGAAAATTTCATTCAATACTGCCAAAATGTCAATTATTTCTGAAAGTCTGATTAAATATTTCTGCCAATATTAGAAGGAAAGCTATTAAAGTTTTATTGCATGGATTACAATCGTTTATATCGACTGCAAAAAAAAATGTAAATTTATAATTAAATTTTATTATTTAATTTAAAATATTAGCAATTATTTTATCGTTTATATCGACTACAACAACAAAAAATTTAATTAAATTTAATTATTTTATTTAAAATATTAGCAATTTCTTTCAATTTTTCAATTCTCTCTCTTACAATTTCCGCTTTTACTTACATAATTTCAATTATTAGTGCCACAATGATATGTGTCACAATTGTAATGATTTTCGCCAAAGTTTTAACTCAAAGTTTCAAAAACTAATAAATTTTCAATTATCAAGTAAAATTACAGTCGTTACTGTCAAGTTTCTAAAGATTATTACAAAAGTTTCAATTTTTTGTGTCAAATGTCAACAAACAAAGTAAATATTTTTTTAAGTATTTATATAGCTTTTTAATATGTATTGATTTACGCCAAAGTATTTATTCTATCAACATTTTAAAAACTTGTAATGAATTTTTAATTATCAATAAAATTATCAGTTAAAATTGTCAAGTTTCCAAAGATTATTATAAAAGTTTCATTTCTTAGTGTAACATATTAAAAAAAATTAAGTACTATTTTTTTAATAACGTATATCTGTAAAAATTTGAATGATATGTACCAATATCATACCAGATACCATATATACCATATACCATATATAGTATCAATATTTACTTAACTATTTTTCATTCTAGTAAATACTAGTTATAACTATTAGAGAATAATTCTATTTGTCAAAATTTCGAAGATTATTATGAAAATTTCATTTATTACTGCCAAAATTTCAATTACGTCTCAAATTTTCTTTAAATATTTGTTTCAATATCAAAAGAATTGCTGTTGAAGCTTTATTACATCAATAACAAAAATCGATTACATCTACTGCAAGAAAAAAGATTTTGTTTGTAAAATATTATCAATTACCTTTTCAGATTTTACCTTCAAGATTTCAATTATTAGTGTCACAATTGTATTGATTAACGAAAAAGTTTTATTTTATCAACATTTCAAAAACTTGTAATTAATTTTCAATTATCAATAAAATTATCAGTTAAAATTATCAAGTTTCCAAAGATTATTATAAAAGTTTCATTCCCGAAAGTAGAGCAATGCAAAAACGTTACAATATATATATATATATATATATATATATATATATATATATATATATATATATATATTTACAGGGTGGTCACTTTTACGATTGGTTAAATGGGATAAAAGTTTATTATTTTTGTGCCTTTCAATATACTGAAATGAAATCTGGGAAATGTTGCACAGTTCCTGAGATATCGCTGAAAAACTGAAAAAGTGAACTTTCATTTTCCCCTTATAACTTTTTTACCTTTGAAGGAAGTATTACAAAACTTGGCACGCTTACGTTTTTCTGATGACAGTACCAAACATTTTGTGCGCCAACTAGATGCCCAAATTTTCATAGTCAACTTTTGATTTTATTATGGCCGCAATATTTTATTTTAATAGCATTAAAAAGAGCGAAAAAGTCCAATTTCAACTAAATTTATAATGAGCTGGTGTAGCATATTTACATTATAATAGTTAAATAATAAGTTACTCTGTAATTATAATTGTACGTTTTTTTGTACTTGTCTACTAGCTACATGAGGAAAACTTTTTTGTTATTAGCTTTAGGCAAAAATTTACTCAGCTACAAAATTCGCTATTACCATTTGTTTTAATTTCCAATTCTCTACTTTCGATTTGTGTATATAACGTCTAGGGGATGCTGTTGCTGAACCCAGTGGCACCCCTCGCCGCAATATCCCCCACGGAGCGGAAGTTTTTCCGGTAATTAGGGGAGGGCGCCTTTCAATTTGGCCACATTGCGACACAGGGCCGCACTTTTAATTCCGGCGTTTCCACGGGAAATTTAAATATAATTAGTTTGGAAAGTTAAACGCGCGCCTGGAAGTTTTTAAAGAAAGCCGCTTAGAATTTGTAATGTGGACATAATAAGGGGGCGCCCCTATATTGTACACCGGCGCGACCTGTGCGTGTGGTTGCATCGGGGGCCCTTCGGTTTTTCCTCAGTTTCGGCAGTTAAAAATTGCATGAATTATTCATTCGGCCGACGGTTACGCAATGTGCGTATTTAGTTACGCGCTTGATATGGCCATTGGCACAGATTTGCGCAACTGGCACACGTTTATAACGTTCTCGTACTTTTAATATTACCAGAATGATATAACTTAGAACGTAAAAAATATGTCGGCGATTTGTAAAACTAATTTAAACCAATTCCAAATAAAAAAATTATAATAAATCCTAAACTTACATTCAAACCAGTAGAAAATGTTCATAATGTTGACATTTTTATATTTTTTTGTAAATAATGATAATTGTTGAGAAATTATGTAAGCATGCCAAGTTTCGAAAAATTTCCTTCAAAAGTAAAAAAGTTATAAGAGGAAAATGAAAGTGCACTTTTTCAGTTTTTCTGCGATATTTGAGGAACTGTACAAGATATCCTGGATTTCGTTTCAATATATTGAAAGGCACAAAAATAAGAAACTTTTATCGTATTTGATCAACTCTGTATGTACTCGTATTTCCTTTTAATAGATCCTAATGGTGGGCGTCGTAAAAGTGACCATCCCTGTATATGTGGCCCTTTCATATGTAATATTCGTGTTACGTATGATAAAGCCTGAAGCTTAAATTGTATTCGCCTATTAAATTTTGCGTTGAGATGCGATAATTACTGAATAATTAATTTCTATATTAACCATGTATTAGTCTCGCCAATCACATTAGTGTGGTTAATTAGCACGTGAATGTCTAAAACTCTGCAGTCGATTAATGAACGCGCTTGAAACGCGCTGTACGGACAATTCATGCATTAAAGCAACAATTACTCCTCGGAGCCGCATCCGATCGGGGCAATTAATACCGAAATTTATGTGCATTTTAAGAGTTGCATACGCGATGCAAATCGAAGCAGCTCCCAGTAATTAGATTAAAACTCACGAACGACCGGGGCGTTAATATGTAGCGCAGCCAACAAACGCCCCTATCCGACTTTCCCAATTCGCTTTAACGACATCGCGGGTGTATCTCGCAGATTTTATTGGAATAGTTCTTTAATCGGGGGCTGCGGAGGTCGGAGCTCCGAGTTAATGAAAATGCGGATCGCATTAAAAGTATCCGTAGTATTTTCGCAACATTTGCAGCCGGCAGGATTCGTGTAATTCACTTTTTAATGGTCTCTCCCGTATAAATTTCTCCGTTTACATCGGTCAACACCCTCGCAGACGGCCCGAAAAAAGCCGGACAAAAAAATTCATCGCACCGTATTTCATCACTCCCGTAACATGCAAATGTATTTATGTCCCCCGGTCGGCCCGGGCAGGCAATTTTTTCCAAGGATTTTCCCCGTCAGTCCTCGGCTCTGCGCTGTCCCCAGACGTCGGCCACAACATTTTCGCAGGTGGAACGAAATTGAATAGCACAAACACTCTATAGAAAGCGAAATCCGACGAGGGAACGAAGTAATTACAGGTTTATTAAAGCAGCTCCGAGTACTTTAAAACATCAGTTTTTTTTGCAAGACTGTTACGAAGGTTTTAGGGACACCAATTCTTAATGCTGAATCCTGAACATCCTTGAAGCCTCTTTGAGAAGCAAAGGTTTAATTTTTTTGCACCAACACATCTTCACTATCAATATTCTAAGAAATTGACCAAGAAAGTGATAATGAACAAAGATTACACCGTTAAACAAAGAAAAATAAATACAAGACTAATTCTCCTATTACATCCTTGTATTCAACTGAAACTGATTATTTTATTAATTTTAGAACGAAATAGATTAATTTTAGACCGAAAAGTATGTATAGTCGTGTCGACAATGACTCAGGTTCTTTTGAAGAAAAAATCGCGTTTTATGTGGTCGTTCATCATACTGAAGGCAAATGTAATAGAGTGAAATAACTAGGAAACGTATGTCAAATTCAGGCAATATTGAGCTATTATAAGCTCTCGATAGGTCGACTATATGAATTGCATTTTAAATACAAAAATCAACCAGTTCAACTTTTTTTGTGCTAAAAAAGAATTAATAACATTAATTTTATTAATAAAAAATTTTGCAGATAATTAAAGTTAAATTTATCTGATTTATCAAGATAAATATACTGATAATATTAATGTTATATTGTCCGTCTGGTAACAATTTTGCAGACAATTAAAGTTGCATGTATTTAAGGTACCTGAGTTACCTGAAGGAAAATAAATATACTGACAATATTAATATTATATTTTCGGTCTGGTAACAATTTTGCAGACAATTAAGATTGCATTTATCTGAAGTACCTGTTTTATCAAGATAAATATAAAGATCAGATAAATCTCTTAACTCTTATCTCAAAACTCAACTTAACAACTCTTAACTTGACTCACATGTCCAAGTGAGTTATTATTATACTAATTTATTTTGTAAACTATACATCCATATTATTAACTGAAAAATTAGAATTGACCTGGATCCAATTACCTGAGGAGTAACGTAAATGTACCAGCCTTAACCATCCTGCAGTGTGTATGGTTCGCCTTGCAAGTGCGATATCCGTCGGCGTTTGCTCAGGTGCAAATAGGTGTGACCCATATCTGCAATTGTGAATTTGCGTCGTGTACAAATTGATTTGAATAATTTCGCGGTGATTGTGAGCGAGTGCCAGCAGTTGCGACACATTATCGCCTTCACTTCGCTGAATTGTTGTTAATGGCCTGCTAATACGTGCAATTTTTGTTAGTTTTGTGGATATTACGATTTCCTTCCTAAAAAATTTCGAGTGTGTTTACATGTAACGTTATTTTATTGGAGTTGGACGGTGCAGCTCAATTAGGCTAATTGTAAACTATTCCAACTCGGAACCTTAATTGGCAAAAGAAAGTTGATTTTAAAAATACAAAATTATAGCATTTTTCAAATTTCAACAGTGCATATTTGGTACTTCTGAGATAAATCGCTTTCAAGTTGACTTGAATTTTAAAATTCAATATTTGAGTCTAAAATATTAACACAGTTTTCTAAATTTATTCCTGGAATTTTGAAATTCAAGTTAACTGTAAAGCCATTTATCTCAGAACTACCGAAAATGCACTGAAACCCTTTTACTTCTAGACCTCTCAATTGCAGAATTTGGAACAAAATTACGTCGATATTTTATTAGGATATATTCAAGTTAACTTTAAACCTATTTATCTCAGAACTACCAAAAATGCACTCAAACCCTTTTACTTCTAGACCTCTCAATTGCAGAACTTGAAACAAAATTATGTCGATATTTTATTAGAATAAATTTAAGTTAACTTTAGACCCATTTATCTCAGAACTACGAAAAATGCACTTAAACCTATTTACTTCTAGACCTCTCAATTGCAGAATTTGAAACAAAATTGCGTCGATATTTTATTAGGATAAATTCAAGTTAACTTTAAACCCATTTATCTCAGAACTACGAAAAAATGCACTTAAACCCATTTACTTCTAGACCTCTCAATTGCAGAATTTGAAACAAAATTACGTCGTTTTTTTTATTAGGATAGGTTAGGTCCATCAAAATTACGTCAATTTTTGGCTAGGTTTGGTTAGGTATATAAAAAATAAACAAAATTTAAACATAATTTCCGAATTTAAAACAAAATAACTGATTTAAAAATATGAAGATTGCAAAATAGCAATACAAATCAAAAGTTTAAATGAGACAATTATTGTTCTGTGTTGAAAAGAATATTTATTAATATACTTATTAATCGCATCTGTAAAAATACTAATTTATCGTATCTAAAAAAATAATTATTAATCATATTATGCCGCACTCCCCTAATTTTAGTATAACCTCAGCTACAATTATTGAACCAGAAACAGAAGCTTCAACATGAGCTTTTGGCAATCACAATTGAACAAAATATATGAGTATTTTCATTCACTTTTTAAGTTATTTTATAATATATACAGGGTGTCCAAGATAAGGATCTTGGACAGGGACAGGGAGCATGGGGACATCGGAAACCGTAAAAGTTACAAAGGCGGTTAAATTAGAAAAAAGTTGCGCAATTTATTTGTCACTAATATTCTTTTGAGAAAACCAAAAAAATCAGCAAATTGAAAATCATATCAAATATATTAACATAAGGGCTGAAAAACGAAAGTCGATAGCCCATTTCATATAGCATATCATAAACTTCATTAATACCATACCAGTGATGTAACAAAAAAATGTAAAAAGCTATATTGAATAAATGTTCTTACTACTATATTAACATAAGTTTTAATAATTTAAATATAAAATATTAGTCGTGTAAACTAAACTTAAGATTAGTCTTATAAAACTTTAGAAAAAGAAAATTCTTTCTATCTTTGATCACCAAAATTATTATTTTTCTTTATACTATTCTACTATTATACTACTACTATACTATTATTTAACTATTCTGGAACTATGGACGAGATAATAAAAAGTACAAAGAAAAAAATAGTACAAGCAAACATAGAATTTAAAAACATGGAGAAAATAAAAATATCGGATGGAGCTTTTGCAGACGACGTAGTAGTAATAGCGGACAATGCAAGAAATCTACAACGTAATTTGAGAATTTGAAATGAGAATCTAAAAAAAAATTATGAAGATTACTCTTGACTGGTCATTGTTTATTATAAATATTGCAAAGTTCGTGAAAATGTTCAATGATTCCTCTAAAATTTAGAATTATACCTTCAATACTGTAATTATTTGTGTTCAAATTGGATACTTATGTGTTTCAGTTTTTACTGTAATTTTTTAATTATTTCTTACAAATTTTCCTTTATTATGTCAAAATTTCAACTATTACTTTAAAATTATCAATTCTTATTGTCATAATATCAATAATAATTACTGTAACAAAATTTATGTCAAAATTGCAATTATAATTCCTTCAACAACTGTCGAAATTATAAAGATTACTCCAAATGTTCATTGTTTTTTGTAAATAATGCAAAGTTCTTAAAAAATTTCGATGATTCTGCTCAAATTTAGAATAATACCTTCAATACAGTAATGATTACTGTTCAAGTAATACACTTTTTGACAAAAGTTTTTTATTTATCCTTCGTCCTTTTATCCTTTACTCTAAAGAGATACTTTAAAGTTATCAATTCTTACTGCCAAAATTTCCATAATAATTACTGCAACAAAGTTTCTGCCAAACTTTCAATTAGTACTCTAACAATTTCAATGATAACTGTTAATTTTAATATATCTCAAATATTTTCAATTGTTTCTGTAAAAGTTTCAATTATTATAACAAAATTTCCTTCGACAACTGTTCAAATTATAAATATTACTCTCGACTGTTCATTGTTTTATAAATATTGCAAAGTTCTGGAAAACTTTCAATGATTCCTCTCAAATTTACAATTATATGTTCAATATTGTAATGATTACTGTTCAAGTTGTGTAATTATGCTGTGAAATTTCAAATTTTTCTGTAAAATTTTTGTTATTTCTTACAAATTTTTCTTTATGTTGTCAAAATTTCAATTATTACTTTAAATTTTTTTATTTCTCTTTCGTCCTTTTATCCTTTACTCTAAATAGATACTTTAAAGTTATCAATTCTTACTGTAACAAAGTTTCTATCAAAATTGCAATTGTTATGACAAATATTCAAATTGTACTGTCACAATTTCAATGATTAATGTCAATTTTAATATATCTCAAATATTTTCCATTATTTATGCAAAAATGTCCATTATTATAACAAAATTTCCTTCGATAACTGTTGAAATTATAAATACTACTCTCAACTTTTCATTGTTTATTATAAATATTGCAAAGTTCGTGAAAATGTTCAATGCTTCCTCTTAAATTTAGAATAATTCCTTCAATACTGTAATGATGTCTGTTCAAGATAGGTAATATTGCTGTGAAATTTCATATGTTGCTGTAATTTTTTTAATTATTTCTCACAAATGTTGCTTTATTTTGTCACAATTTAAAATATAACTTTAAAATTATCTATTCTTACTATAAAAATATCAATAATAATTACTGTAACAAATTTTCTGTCAAAATTTCAATTATAATGACAAAAATTTAATTAGTACTGTCACAATTTTAAAGATTACTGTCAATTTTAATATATTTCACATATTTTCAATTATATCTGTAAATATTTCAATTATTATAACAAAATTTCCTTCAACAACTGTTGAAATTATAAAGATTATTCTCAAATGTTCATTGTTTTTTTGTAAATAATGCAAAGTTCAGAAAATTTTCAATGATTCTTCTCAAATTTAGAATTATACCTTCAATAAAATAATGATTACTGTTCAAGTAAAGTAATATTGCTATGCAATTTCAGATATTACTACTTTGAAGTTTTTTAATTATCCTTCGTCCTTTTATCATTTACTCTAAAGAGATACTTTAAAGTTATCAATTCTTACTGCCAAAATTTCTATAATAATTACTGTAACAAAGTTTCTGTCAATTTTTGTTAATTATTATGACAAAAATTCAATTAGTACTATCACAAATTCAATGAATACTGTTAATTTTAATATATCTCAAATATTTTCAATTATTTCTGTAAAATTTCAATTATTATAACAAAATTTCCTTCGACAACTGTCGAAAATTTAAAGACTGTAATTAATTTTAATATATCTAAAATATTTTCAATTATTTCTGTAAAAATTTCTATTATTATAACAAAATTTCGAAACTGTTGAAATTATAAATATTACTCTCGACTGTTCGTTCATTGTTTATTATAAATATTGCAAAGTTCGTGAAAATTTTCAATGATTCCTTTCAAATTTAGAATTATACCTTCGATACTGTAATGATTACTGTTCAGGTTGGGTAATTATGCTGTGAAATTTCAGATTTTACTGTAAAATTTTTGATGTTTTTCACAAATTTTCTTTTATGTTGTCAAATTTTCAATTATTATGACAAAAAGTCAATTACTACTGTCACAATTTCAATGATAACTGTTAATTTTAATATATCTCAAATATTTTCAATTGTTTCTGTAAAAGTTTCAATTATTATAACAAAATTTTCTTCGACAACTGCTGAAATTATAAATATTACTCTTGACTGTTCATTGTTTATCATAAATATTGCAAAGTTCGTTAAATTTTTTAATGATACCTCTTAAATTTAGAATGATACCTTCAATACTGTAATGATTACTGTTCAAGTTGGGTAATTATGCTGTGAAATTTTAGATTTTACTGCAAAATTTTTGGTATTTCTCACAAATTTTCCTTTATGTTGCCAAAATTTCAATTATTACTTTAAAGTTATTTATTTATCCTTCGTCCTTTTATTTTTTACTCTAAAGAGAGACTTTAAAGTTATCAATTCTTACTGCCAAAATTTCCATAATAATTACTGCAACAAAGTTTCTGCCAAAATTTCAATTATTATAACAAAAACTCAATTAGTACTGTCACAATTTCAAAGATTACTGTCAATTTTAATATTTTTCACATATTTTCAATTATTTCTGTAAAAATTTCAATTAGTATAACAAAATTTTCTTCGACAACTGTTGAAATTATAAAGATTACTCTCAAATGTTCATTCATTTTTGTAAATAATGCAAAGTTAATTTTTTTTAATGATTCTTCTCAAATATTGAATTATACCTTCAATACAGTAATGTTTACTGTTCAATATTGCTATGAATTTCAGATGTTACTGTACAATTTTTAATTATTTCTCACAATTTTTCTTTTATATTGTCAAAATTTCAATTATTACTTTAATGTTATTAATTCTTACTGCAAAAATATCAATAATAATTACTGTAACAAATTTTCTGTCAAAATTTCAGTTATAATGACAAAAATTCAATTAGTACTGCCACAATGTCAAAGATTACTGTCAATTTTAATATTTTTCACATATTTTCAATTATTTCTGTAAATATTTCAATGATTATAACAAAATTTCCTTCGACTGTCGAAATTATAAAGGTTACTCTCAAATAATCATTGTTGTTTGTAAATAATGTAAAGTTCTTAAAAAATTTCAATGATTCTTCTCAAATTTTGAATTATACCTTCCATATTGTAATTATTACTGTTCAAGTTGGGTAATTATGCTGTGAAATTTCAGATTTTACTGTAAAATTTTTGTTATTTCTCACAAATTTTCCTTTATGTTGTCAAAATTTCAATTATTACTTTAAAATTATCAATTCTTACTGCCAAAATAACAATAATCATTACAGTAACAAATTTTCTGTCAAAGTTTCAAATATAATAACAAATATTTAATTAGTACTGTGACAATTTCAAAGATTAATATCAATTTTAATATTTTTCACATATTTTCAATTATTTCTGTAAAAAATTCAGATATTATAACAAAATTTCCTTCGACAACTATCGAAATTATGAATATTACTCTCAAATGTTCATTGTTTTTTGTAAATAATGCAAAGTTCAAATTTTCTGAGATTCTTCTCAAATTTAGAATTATATTTTCAATACTGTAATGATTTCTGTTCAAGATAGGTAATATTGCTGTGAAATTTCAGATGTTGCAATCAAATTTGTAATTATATCTCACAAATTTTCCTTTATTTTGTCAAAATTTCAAATATTACTTTAAATTTATCAATTCTTACTGCTAAAATGATTACTGTCAAAGTATCAATGGTTACTCTAAATTCTTTTTAATTATTTAATTTAATTTTATTTTAATTATTAATTTAATATTAATAAATTATATCTTATATACAGTCATGCTCACATAAATCTAGTACACACAATTTGACATTTGTGTATAAAATTGCTATTGTAACCTAATTTTTTGTACTAGATTTATGAGAGCATGACTGTATATAAGATATAATTTATTGAAACATTTACATATTTGCTGTTGTATGTACATTATTAAATTGTAAAAGAAGGTCTTGCTGCAATGCTTCAAATCGCCATCAGCCGCAGCCTTTCAGTCTTTCACCCATATTTTAATTATTTATCAAAATTTAAAACAATTTCGTCAATATTTCAACAGGTGTCGAGGAAACTTCAAATATTGCTATTGTTTGCAAATTTGACTCATAGGGAACTTTATTTTTGCAAATGTTCAATCATTAATATCAAAATTATAATGTTTACTGTATATAACCCACAAAGATTGGACACCTGTGGTATAGTTGACGCAGAAAAAAGTAGAACACACTGTTTAGCCTGATTTACACCATTAGATTTTAGTAAAAACTCTGATGAAGATGAAGAGTTTTTTATGAAGATTTGGTGGTGGTGTGTACAGATGAATGTGTACAGAAAAATTAGTTGCCCTACTTTTTTCTGCGTCGGTTTGTCGGTGACATATCCATTTACGGCCTTTTTGCAACCGATTTGGCTGGGTTTTATTTTTGTCATGTTGGACAAACTGATTCAGTGATGCAATGGAAGTTAATTATTTTTTTGTGTCGATGTCTATTAGACATTTGCTTCCTACCATATTATCAGATTTATAAATTTTTAACCAGCTACCTTTATCAGATTTATAATTTTTTTACCAGCTACCTTTACTACTACCAGCTTTTAAAGATATCATTATTTTTTTTACTGCATTTTCGAACCCAGAAATAATTTTTCTAATAATTCTGTCAAAATATTAATCAAAATACCAAAAATTGTATATTGCAACAAAAAGTTCATCTCTAATAATGTAATCTTTACTTTACTAATCTGGCAATAATGTTATTTAAAAAATATAACCTTAAATTGAAAACAACTTAACCTAAAAAAAAATGACAAGTTCCATTGGGGAAAGTAGTTATTCCGAAACACTACCAACAAAATTACTAGATATTCATAAACTCCCCTGGCGCCAAAAGACAAAAGATCGTGAATAGAGAATACAGTAAACGTTAATATTTTGATAGAAATATTTTTGATAGATGATTGAAAATTTGGCAAAATCTTCATCAAAAATCCACCAGTGATTCAAAAATTACTGTTTCCTTGCGATTCTACAAGACTCAGAAGCGGGTTACAAAGGCGGCAGGTGCACTCCGTCTTGAGCTGGTCCCGATGAATTTTTGAACGCCCGCCGCCTCCCTGCGGCTCCAGCGAAAGAGTTTAATACCTCAAAGTGAGAGACAGGCGGCGGAGGCGGCGAAGGAGCTACTGGGCGACGCGTAAAAGTGTCACACTTAATATTTTATGTGGGCAATAACACTTAACCGCCTGATGCGGGTTTACGTGGGAAAATTGAAAAGTTCAGAAGAAAAACCGCAGAGGCGCGCTGCAGCCGCCCCCACGACGCACAAATGTCCAAATGAATGATGAAAAGGAATATAAGTTATCGCGAAAATTACTAAGTTTTGGAGAAAGCTTTTGGAAGAGTTAGCAATACATACGTGTATAGTTAACCCAAAAATCTAAGAATATTACGACTTTGACTTTTATGTATTTTATGGGGGTTTTATTTGGTGTTGCCATAAGTTGTATAAAGACCCAAAGCCAGTATAAGCACTGATTTTATGGCAACACCAAATAAAACCCCCATAAAATACTTAAAAGTCAAAGTCGTAATATTCTTAGATTTTTGGGTCGACTATACTAAGAATTTTGTATTGCCATTATGTGTTATATTTGCCATTCTCTTTCAATGGACGATGAAGTTAACACCAACTTCCGATTATCAATTTTTTTCAAACGCAATAGAAATTTACATTACATCTTTATTCCATATAAAGTATCTAAACGTAGTATTAAAGATTAATTCCTTTTTCCCCCAATTATCATCCCTTCTTCCAAAAACATTAAAAATTGTTGTATTCCGCTTCACTGTGACATTCACCTCTTGGCCGTTGCATAACCGTCTGGTTCCGACCGATCGCCTTTAATTGATTGCACATCCGCAGCAAAAATTACTCGCAATGTTTTCGGGTGTGAGCGCAATTCGTTATACTTTCCCCGAATTTCTGTTACGTTAATCGGTGCGGGCGCAAAAAGTGCGGTATTATGTCACAGTGCAGTGCAGGTCTTGACACTGTTTCGGGCCAAAACTGTTCCGAATTACCTCACAGCCGGCATGAGTTGCGAAATTCAGATTTGGGAATGTATATTTTTACATCGGAAATAGCCCGAGTCATGAGCACAACAATAACAAAAATGAGGTTTTGCATTTCTTCGCAACTGCTTAGTTTTTAATGCAAACGGAAGACAATAATATAGCCCACACTGTTTAATTGCGCTTACATTTTGAAATTTGTACTTTTTTTTTGTAAAATGTTCAATTTAGCAACAAAATTTGGATTTTAAAATTTTTGAGATCTACAGTGTAAAAAAATTAAAACGACCCAAAAGTGATCTAATTTTTCATTGAGGTATTTTTAAAAAGCATATATAAATTTTTAAAGCTGTGTGTCACAGACACTCGGTATAAGGTGCGAATATACGATTTTAACATGTAAAATTAAATACAGGCTGAGTTTTTTTTTTCATTTTAGGCATTGGGATCACAGAAACCATAAGAGATAGAGATGCTATTACATGAAAACAAGTTTTTGTCTTAAGAGCTTATGCAAGACATGCTTTTGTTTTTTGAAAAAGATCACGGTTTTTCCTCCTATTATTACAGTAACATGTGAAATTTCACAGCAATAATAACTATCTTGAATAGTAATCATTTCAGTTTGGAAGGTTATAATTCTAAATTTGAGAGGACTCATTGAAAATTTTTAAGAACTTTGCAATATTTACAATAAACAATGAACATTTGAGAGTAATCTTAAACATATTATTATATTACATATTAACGATTCAAATAAGTTTTTTTATATTCGTTTTCAAGAAGATTTAATAAGTTTATTTTATAATAAATTTTAATATTAATTATATATATATATATATATATATATATATAATCGATCTTTATTGGGCTATCGACCCCATATTTATATTTTTGCAAGTATTTCAAGTCTTCAAATATGCATATTGTTCAATATATCACCCTGTGGGTAAGGAAAAAAAACTTTGTGAAAGTACATAAGTATAAGGAACACGAAGTCACACTTCATGATTTTACCACTAAGTATTTTCTCTTCCAAATATGCGTTAATTGCATATCATATGCGTGTCTTGTATTGTATTAAATCTCCAATCACTCTTTATTAATAGCCACATTTGTCATGATAATATTTTTGTTTGAAACAAGGTGTCCATTATCTTGCCAGAAATATACATACTTATCAGGAAAAAAAAAATCTTAGTAGATATGGCAGTGGACGCCCCATTATAAATCAATCATAGCTAATTATTAATTGGAGCTTTAATTCCGTCTAATAATTGGAGCCAAAATGATCAAAAATTACGTTGCAAAAGTGAGGTCTATATTTTGCAATAGTGCAAATATCGCTGATATAAGTACGAAAACTATATTGAACGGTTTTGTTAGGTATTTCATAATCTTTAACATTGTTTTACTCCAATTTTATGCTAAAACTGGCAGTTCCTGATTTATTATTAAATTATTAATATTATTATTATACACTGATTCTATTCTGTGCCGAGACTATTCATAAATAAAAAGTTGTAAGGAAATTTAATTATTTTTCTAGATATCTCAGCCCCATATCTATAGTCCGTACTTGAGCATGAGTTTTACTCAAGTCGTATATTTGAGTATATTTGGTTGCATTTGGTGCATAAGTATTTATAGAAAATTCGCAACCAAATGTACGACTTGCATTGTACTCATGCTCAAGTACGGAATATAATTACATACTTAATTAAATCATCATAAATTGCAACTAAAAACCATATGAAATACTACTTATAAAGTTTCAAAAACGTGTGTAAGGTTTCTAAACGAAAAACAAAAGTCCAATTTTCCACTATTTCTATTTTTTGGCTTCTTTCAAACCAATAAAATAGAAAAACATAACATTTTATGATGCATGATAATTTTATTTATTTATTTATTTATTTATTTCACGGGACAAGCCTTTGTACTGTGACAAATGAGATGTTATAAAAGATGTTATAAACCATTTGACAGGATAATACTACAGTAGAAACATATTACATATAAACAAATATAACTCCAGAATAGTACAATATATATGAGAGGATACAGCTACAATTAACTTGGTTTTCCTCTACAAAGCCTTTTTAACTTTTATACCAATGTCAAAATTGCCACAAAAAATTTAGATACCTTCCCTCATTTTCTATTTTTTTGAATTATTTAGGTTCAAACAAAAAAGATAGAAAAACAGAAAATCTTATAATAATATGAAAATTGTTAAGTATTTGGACACGTCTAGAATGTGCATTCAAAGTATTAAAAGACTTTGAAGTTCAGAACTTCTTAATGTTTTGGTATTCAACGAAATCGTGAACCTGAAGATAGCGAAACAAACATATTTTTATGTAAGAAATTGTAAGTTTGATTATGACCCGTTAAGGTGTCGAAACTATAGTCACTGCTAAATAAATCTAAGTGATACTAACAAAGTAACCTGTGTGTGTATTTTACATTATTTTTTCTTGATATTCCAGAATACTTCGAAAACTGCGAAAAAAACAACTTTTCTCAGTATTGTAGTAGGACTGACAGTATATACAGGTACCTAGACAATATATACAGGTATCTATAGGTATAATTAGGTTTAACTTTTGTGGTTTTAGCCTACTCAGAATATACAATATCTACATGAGGCCCTTCTGGCAAACGTCAGGAACCCATGTCCCATATCTAGGGGCTTCGAAAAAATGTTTTGTCAGAAGTGGGATTCGAACCCACGCCCTCAGAGAGGACCAGAACGCTCGAACCTGGTTTTGCAGGCAAGGGGAACCTTGAGTCTGGCGCCTTAGACCGCTCGGCCATCCTGACATTGTGACAAATGATCACTTCTAGTCAACTGATAACCGTTATCAACATGCGACCTTCATAATCAAAGTCATGTTTTCTGATACGTTATATAGATTTCAACTAAATCACTTCACTAGACTAATGCATAATTATTTAAATAATCTATTAACTCGAGCAGAATTAGGTAACATAAGTTCATTAATCAGGATCTATAGTCCTTCTATAGTTTCTATTAAACTAATTATAAAAATCTTAATTAATTATTGGCATCTACTTATATAATTATATATATATATATATATATATATATATATATATATATATATATATATATATATATATATATATACCTATGTATCCTACATGAATATGACTTGGGTAAACACTCTTAATTGTATTGACACCTAACTGTAATAAAATTATATTATTATTATTGTTATTATTATTATAATTATTATTATTATATAGAGTCAAACTAACATTACTCTGAAATTCGGTTTGCCCTCACACAAAAGTTTTTGCAATTAAGAATTTACTCATTATATATGCATTCCATAAACCATGTTTAATAGTCATTTGTTATAAACAAATGACTATTCAAGTCAGTAGTTTAAAAGTACTGCTGTGGTATAACCATAGCAGTACTTTTAAAATTTTGAGGTCTTTGCTAAACATGAGTGAAATTTTGAAACTTATTGCAAAATGTAGGGGGAAAAAGCGGAAAGACTCCATATGGGGTCAATAGCAAATAAAAATTGTTTATATGTATGCAAAATAATTGAGAGTAATAGACAATTTATTCATGAAAGTCCTCCCAGATTTGAATTTCAATCGATTTATTATATTATTTCCAATTTTTGTATTATCAATAATGTTATTATTGTTATTATATAATACAAACATATTATTATGCTATGAATATGTTATTATTAGGCGGAATTTAATTAGAATAATAATTTAAAAAATGAAAGTGGAGGCGCTGCTTAATAGTTACTCTAAATTTAATGAACGATATATTTTTGTTTTAATAGGTACTGAAAATACATCGCTGAATACATTTTTAGTTCAACGTTGGTTAGTCAACAGTTGGCATCTGGCCCATTAGCTCAGTTGGTTAGAGCGTCGTGCTAATAACGCGAAGGTCGCGGGTTCGATCCCCTCATGGGCCACTCTCCGTTTTATTAATTCCTCTATAAATTATACAAATTCGAAAGCACCAAGTCAACTGGGCATCAAAAAGTTAGAACTGATTTCATTGATATTTACTTTATTTGCGACGAAAACAAAATGTGAAATAAAATAGCTTGAGCAGAATAGCAAATACATATTTTTGAACTTGACATAATCTTTAAGTAAGAGTCTGAACTCGTTTTTTTTACAAACAAAAACGATATTTAATTATTTTTGTCAAAATGGTGTTTTGACTTTTGACTTTGAATGGTGACTTATTGTTAAGAGTAATGTTACAGAGTTAAGCAATACCTTTAAAAATAAGTAAGTATAATAAGTATTGTTCTTATTTATTAACGATTATTATTAATAATTACTAATGATTTATTTGTTTATTTGTTGATGAATTAGATTGGCCGTAATTACTAATTTGTCAGTGTCACTGTAATTCTGCAAACATGAAAAAAATGTAGTTCAATTATTTTGCAAGCAAGTTGATATTTTTTTGTGAAAAGGTGTTTTAACTCTTATTAAGCTTCAGCAGAAGTTTCAGCAAGAACTTTAATGTAGGTAAGATTAAATAGACTTATTTATTAATTATTAATGATTTATTTGTCGTTGTATTAAATTGATCTTAATAATTATTTTGCTAGTGTCACTGTTATTCGGCTCATATTTTTGTGCGAAATTCAATATTTTGGGTACCTTGATTATTTTACTATGGCACTTTTAACTATTAATGTACTATGGGACTATTTATAAGATTTCTCCAATTAAGCTCGTATTTAAGTTACGATATACCTAAAAGTACCGCATCAATATAGATATAATTTATTGTAGGTTTTTTGTGATATGCAGGTATGATATTACCATAATTTAATGTGTGTCCGATGGGCATTTCTAGAGATATATAATGAATAGTGCAAACATCCAATTTTAATAGCTGATCTTAGAATATCTCTGATTTTTATCACTCTTAAATCCTGATATCTCTCGATCTAGCGTATCAATATAAATGCAAGTTATGTGTGATATTAAGTGATGTACTAGTATATAAGGCATGTAATTTAATTAATATTCAATGAGTGATTCTTGAGAAATTTATTTTTTTGTGTGAAATTCGATATTCTAGGAGGATTTTAAAGGTTTCTGCTATTAGCTTATTTAAGTTACCATATCTCCAAAACCACTGTATCAATATAAATATAATTTATTACACGTATTTTGTGATATCCAGCTATGATATTCCCAAAATTTAATGTGTATCCGATGGGCATTTCTTGAGATATATAATGTATAGTGCAAACATCCGATTTTAATGGCTGATCTAAGTATATCTCTGATTTTTCTCACACTTAAATCCTGATATCTCTCGATCTAGCGTATCAATATCAATGCAACTGATGTGTGATATTAAGTGATATACTAGTATATAAGGTATGTAATTAAATTAATATTTAATGAGTGATTCTTAAGATATTTAATTTTTTGTGTGTTAAAAGTTTAACTTCTGGACAGGCTTCATAAATTTGGCATTAATTTTAGAATTGTAAACGAATTTCATGTCATGTTTAAATCAAGATATTTAACATGGATTTTTCTTAAATTTTATCTTGAAACTTCCTGAGTTCGTTTAATATCTTGGAATATTTTTAATAAATTGTAATATCTGGAAGAAACTTCATAAATCTCATACAAAATTATCTAATTTTGAAGGAATCTTATCAATTTATCATAAATCATGTTCTTGGTGTGAATCGTACTAATTTAATCAAGAAACTTTCTGAATTCGTTTTGAATCTTCATCAAATTTCTACAAAATTATCATTTCTGGAAGAAACTTCAATAATTTAACAATGTACTTCTAATTTTGGAGGAATCCTTATTAATTTGTTTTCTGTCAATTTTTAACTTCTGGAAGAGGCTTCATAAATTATTTTAATATTGTGAAAGAATTGTTTATAGTTTGTCCTAAATCAGTATATTTAGCATGAATCTTACAAATTCTATCAAGAAAATTACAGAATACATCTTTTGTTTTGGAGAATTTTACTACGAAATTTTAACTTCTGCAAGACACTTTCTAAATTTATCATTGATTTGCCAAATTTTGAAGCAAACTTTTTCTATTTGTTTAAATCAAGATATTTAACATGGATTTTTCTTAAATTTTATCTTGAAACTTCCTGAGTTGGTTTTATATCTTGGCAATTTTTTATTAAATTGTAATATCTGGAAGAAACTGCGCAAATTTCATGCAAAATTACCCAATTTTGGACCAATCTTTTCAATTTATCATAAATCATGATACTTGGTATGAACCATACTCGTTTAATCAAGAATGTCGTCGAATTAGTTTTGAATTTTCATCAAATTTTTATAAAATTATAATTTCTGAAAGAAACTTTGCAAATTTCATGCACAATTACCTAATTTTAGAACAATCTTTTCAATTCATCATAAATCATGATACTTGGTATGAATCATACTCGTTTAATCAAGAAAATCGCTGAATTAGTTTTGAATTTTCACCTAATTTTTATAAAATTATAATTTCTGAAAGAAACTTTGTAAATTTCATGCACAATTACCTAATTTTAGACCAATCTTTTCAATTTATCATAAATCATGATACTTGGTATGAATGATACAAATTTAATCGAGAAACTTTCTGAATTCGGCTTGAATCTTATATTGAGATATATTGACATAATCGAACAATTACTATTAAAAAGGCGGAAAGACCCCATGGGGTCGATAGCCGAATAAAGATTGTTTATATATATATATATATATATATATATATATATATATATATATATATATATATATAAATATATATACTATTTAAAAATTGACAGTTGTAGTTGAAAAATTTATAGATTTTCACATTTAGTGCGAAAAATTTCACATATTTTCGCAATTATAACATCAAAAACATAAAAAAATTAGACTAATATTCATCAGTATAAAGCTCAGGTGAGGGAATACGTTGTTCAGCGGTTTATAGATCGGTTGCAGACTATTGTAGCTTATTACTTTATACGTTAAATCGAGATAATATATCTCAGCATAAAATTGACCAAAAAGTCGTTTTTAATCTTTGAAGTTGAAGGAGGTAGTTATATGCTTTACTTTTTGTATTTGCCTTTTTTCGTGAATTTGTGAATCGTACTTGTTATTTTTGTGACTTGTGCCTTTGGTATTTTTCCAAAAATTTGCTGCCCCTCGTTTTTGCCGCCCTGGGCAATAGCCCTCGTGCCCCCCACCCCTCTAAATCCGCCGCTGCTAACGTGCTAATTCCAGGATATCGAATTGTTCACGTGTTAGAGGGTTGTATTGAGACGCCGGCGTGGATGCGCCCCCCTGGAAACCTGGGGGTGGTAAGTGGTGCACTTAGGGCGGTAAATAAGTAAACACGATGCTCGGTAACCGATAGGTTTCGTTTTCAATCGAGGCCCTCAGGACTGGAAGGATCGCCTGAGAAACGAACGGATCACGTGCGACGAAAAACTTAAGCCCTAACTGCGAGCGGGGGCGAAGGGGGTGTCGATTCGGCAGGAATTGCATTCGTGTGTACGTTTTACTGGTGCCCCCCTCGCAAATCGGACTTTTTTTCATCCCTGCGGGGTGTTTTATTTCCGATGCCGGCGTAACACTTTGTCAGACTGCCGAGTTCAAGAGGCCCAGGGCAATTTCACGATTGATTCCCGCACTCCGGAGGCTGCCAAGGGGCATAACAGCAGAAGAATCCGCGCCCCGGCTCGCGTTAATTACTCATTAAATTGCGCGAGATTTAAATTAAATCGTCGCCGTCACACGGGGCCGCGTAAATCAAAGTAATTAAGGCCGTTTCTTAATCTATTCCGCGTTTATCTCCTCTTTAATACGTGTTTTCGTTATAAATCCGGCTTAATTAAACGTAAATGTCTGCGCGGCCAGATAGGCGATATTTGCGGAGCGCTTGGCCAGCCTCTGCTGATGCAAATTCTCCAGCATTGTTGTACTCGCATGCACCTATACATCGGACGTATAATTTTCCATCTGTTAACGTTCCTCCGATATAATGCGGCCGCCGCAATTATCGTTATGTGAGATTCTCTGCGTCCGTTATCGGGGACGTTTATTGCCGCAGAACTCGGGCTAATAACGTAACATCCTCCCCCGCATCCACCACCATCTACCACCACGTCCCAAGTGCGCCCCCGCTTAAATAATGGATTTAACGGCTTCGATCGATTCTTCATGTCCGATTGGGCTCGAACAAAGCGTAATGCCGCCCGACAATGCACTCTTTTCATCCGGCGTGCGAAAACCGTGATGTATCGGCTATCAAATTATCGGATATTAAAGCAGCAAATTGCCCGGGACAAATAACCGAGATTTGTATCGATGTTTACCTAAAAATAAAGTCGTGCAAAATGCAGGCCGCCTCCATCTAATAGCGTTACATCTGCCTGTCTGCTACAAACACAATCCACGTGCACTCGAGTCCTCCTGCACTCGCAGAAAGTAACAGCCTAATGGATTTGCAGCGCAGTATTTTTCATTTACCTCGCAGTCTTCCATTTTTGCACCGTCTCATTTTCAACAATACTACCCCAGAAAAGCACTAAAACAAACGCAAATTGAGTTCGCGATATTTGCGCCGCCCTTGTAAACTTTCAATATTTATATTACTCACATTTTTCCCCTTTAGTCAATTGTTTCTCTTTGAAGCTCGGTTTATTCACAAGTTTCAGTACAAATGTTGTTACGTTTCTGCGTTAATTGAATGAGGGCTTTGGGTAGCCGAAACCGGACTTATCCCGTCACCGTCTGTTGTGCAATCTGCTCGCCAAAAGAAAAGAAATTTGCAAGCGCTGTTTTCGCCATCGCTTGCGCAACCCTGTGGGATTTTTTCCGGCTACCGTAAATCAGCAATTTTTGCAAACGCGAATTTCTCCGTTTTTACGACCACCTCTTACTTCCCACGTTCTGCAGCAACAGTTATACACATAGCATAATCAGTTAAAAAATTAACTTGCATTACATCACATCGCTTCCCTCGATTAATCGGACAGTATCAGTATTATCGATAATAATCATGTAAACTTGTATAAATCGGACATCAGTATTATCGATAATAATCATGTAAACTTGTAAAAATCGGACAATATCAGTATTATCCTAAAAATTATTATACAGGGTGTCCGGAAAATACGTGTACAACGTTTGACGACAGACTCCTGACGTCAAAATAGGTCGATCTAAGCCGACTTAGTTATATCCAAAATTGTCTCGTTTAGCCGGTAGAGGGCGTCAAAAATTAATATCAATGACGTTTAATAATTTGACAATTAATCAAGTATAATATTTACTCAAGTATACGATCAACATTATTGAATTACAAGTTCATTTTACCATTAAAAATGGAAAATTATACAAACTCTCAGAAAGTTGACATGCTCCTGGTATACGGGTTTTGTCGAGGAAATGGGCGTCAGAGTGTTAGGGTTTACATGGAGAGGTTTCCTAACCGTCGAATACCAAACCACCAAACATTTGCCAATATTGAGCGTCATCTTCGGGAAACGGGCAGTTTTGAGAAAAAGTTTGAAGGCAGGGGTCGTATGCGAACAACTCGAACTGTGGAAACAGAAGAGATGATTCTGGAAAGAGTTGAAGAAGAACCAAGTACCAGTACCCGTCTCTTAGAACGTGAGTTAAATGTTCCTAAAACGATTGTCAATGAGGTTTTAAGAGAACAGTTGTTACATCCTTACCACATACAAAAAGTCCAGGAACTTTTACCGACTGATCCCCCCATGCGGCTTACATTTTGTCAATTTATTAGAAACAAAAGAATCCTTGTTCCAAATTTTTGTAGAAAAATTATGTTTACTGACGAGGCATGCTTTACAAGATCTGGGGAAACCAATCTGCACAACGAACATATTTATTCCGATGAAAATCCACATGCCATTAAAGTTGCACATCATCAGCATCAATTTAAAATTAATATTTGGGCAGGTATTATTGATCACTACCTTATTGGTCCCATTGTTATTCCAGACAGGTTAGATGGAAATATTTATTTAAATTTTTTGCAAGACACATTACCAATTCTTCTGGAGAATTTGCCCATTTTACTTCGGAGGGAAATGTGGTATATGCATGATGGTGCCCCGCCCCATTTTTCCGTTGCCGTTCGGCAATACTTACATCATCAGTATCCCAACCGATGGATTGGAAGAGGCAATGATGCACCAGTAAAATGGCCACCACGTTCTCCTGAGTTAAATATGTGTGACTTCTTTTTGTGGGGCGCTATTAAAACAGAAGTTTACAAGACTCCGGTAAACACACGCGATGATTTATTGCAGCGGATTTTAAATGCAGGCAACCATTTTAATAATCCCGAGACATTAGATAGGGTCCAATATCATTTTTTAAAGAGTGTTAATAAGTGTATTCAGCAAGATGGCGGTCATTTTACACATTTGCTTAAGTAATGTTTTTGTTTTACTTAGTTTCTTACAATAGATACTTTCAACTTTGTTATACTTTTGTTTTTTTTGACGCCCTCTACCGGCTAAACGAGACAATTTTGGATATAACTAAGTCGGCTTAGATCGACCTATTTTGACGTCAGGAGTCTGTCGTCAAACGTTGTACACGTATTTTCCGGACACCCTGTATAAAAATAATTAAAAATATTATACTAAATAAGTGCGTAACTTTATTTCATACATTAGTAATCAGTATTATCGATAATAATCATGTAAACTTATATAAATCAAACAATATCAGTATGATCGATAATAATCATGTAAACTTGTGTAAATCGAACAACATCAGTATTATCGATACTAATCGTGTTAACTTGTATAAACTCTGTTCCATATTTATTTGTACTTAAGTTGGCTCTGTTAGGGTCACAGCACTGTTGGCCAATGTAAAAAGACACTAGACTTGAAAAAATGGGTTATGATTATACAAAAAAGACTGATAAGTGTTTTATTGTTTGCTTAGTTATAGACTTAGATTAATATCCAATGCGTAAATCTTAAGAAATTTGCTTTATGCTGTGGTACGTGTGTTTTCTATTGATATTTACAAATATTGATATAATTTCATTAGCAATAACTCAAAAAGTAGCGTATCAATATCAATTCAATTTATTACAGATATTCAGTGATATGTTGATATTTAATGTGTTAAATGGGATTATTATCCAATGCGTGATTCTTGAGATATGTGCTATTTACTGTGAACATGTATGTATGTAATATTTTCAAATATTGATATGACTTCATTGGCGATATTTCCTAAACTTGCGTATCAATATCAATGCAATTTATAAGAGATATTCACTGATATATTAACATCTAATATATTGAATGGTATTATTTTCCAATGCGTGATTCTTGAGATATTTGCTATTTACTATGAACATGTGTTTTCGATCGATATTTTCAAATATTGATATGACTTCATTGGTGATATTTACTAAACTAGCGTATCAATATCAATGCAATTTAATGCAGATATTTATTGATATTTTGATATATAATATATTGAATTGGGTTCATATCCAATAGACGATTCTCGAAATTTCCAGTTTCAGATAATATTTGTTACTATTGCTTGTACTTTATTAGCGATATATCACAAACTGGCAAGTTCAAATTAATATAATTTATTACTGATATTGAGTGATAAGTTGGTCGTTGATGTAATGAATTATATCAATATACAATGCCTGATTTATTAGATATTTACATTTTAAAGCCATCACGTATTTGTTATGTAATTAGTGATATTCTAACCTTTATTAGATATATCTCAAAAACGAGCATATCAGTTTGAATAAATTTTATTGCTGATATTAAGTGATTTACTGTTTTCCAAGTTATAGAATTAGATTAATATCCAATGTACAAATCTTAAGAAATTTGCTTTATGCTGTGGTACGTGTGTTTTCTATTGATATTTACAAATATTGATATAATTTTATTAGCAATAACTCAAAAAATAGCGTATCAATTTCAATGCAATTTATTACACATATTCAGTGATATGTTGACATTTAATGTGTTGAATGGGATTATTATCCAATGCGTGATTCTTGAGATATTTGCTATTTACTGAGAACATGTGTTTCCCATCGATATTTTCAAGTATAGATAGGACTTCATTGGCGATATTTCTTAAACTAGCGTATCAAAATCAATGCGATTTGGTTTTGATATTAAGTTATATTTTGATATATATATATATATATATATATATATATATATATATATATATATATATATATATAACGCATTGAATATTAATATCCAATGGACGATTCTCGAAAATTTCAGTTTTAGATAATACTTGTTACTATTGCTTGTAATTTATTAGCGATATATCAAAAACTGTCAACTTCATATTAATATAATTTATTACTGATATTGAGTGATATATTGCTCTTCGATGAAATAAATTATATCAATATACAAAGCGTGATTTATTAGATATTTACATTTTAAAGCAATTACGTATTTGTCATTGTTATTAGTAATATTCTTAATAACTTTATTAGATACATCTCAAAAACGAGCGTATCAGTTTGAATAAATTTTATTACTGATATTAAGTGATTTACTGTTCTCTTAGTTACAAAATTATATTAATATCCAATGCGTAAATCTTAAGACATTTGCTCAATACTATGGTCGTGTGTTTTCTATTGATATTTACCAATATTGATATAATATCATTAGCAATAACTCTAAAACTATCGTATCAATATCAATGCAATTTATTACAGATATTCAGTGATATGTTGACATGTAATGTGTTGAATGGGATAATTATCCAATGCGTGATTCTTGAGATATGTGCTATTTACTGTGAACATGTGTTTTCCATCGAAATTTTCAAATATTGATATGACTTTATTGGCGATATTTCCTAAACTAGCGTATCAATATCAATGCAAAGTAGTATTGATATTTAATGATATTTTGATATATAATGTGTTGAATTGGATTTTTATCCAATGCGCGATTCTTGAAATTTTCTGTTTTAGATAATATTTGTTACTATTGCTTGTACTTTATTAGCAATATCTCAAAAACTGGCAAGTTCAAATTAATATAATTTATTACTGATATTGAGTGATATGTTGGTCTTTGATGTAATAAATTAGATCAATATTCAATGCGTGATTTTTGTGATATTTACATTTTAAAGCACGTATTTGTCATTGTTATTAGTGATATTATTAATAACTTTATTAGATATATCTCAAAAACGAGTGTATCAGTTTAAATACATGTTATTGCTGATATTAGGTGATTTACTATTCTCTTAGTTATAGAATAAGATTAATATCTCATGCGTAAATCTTAAGATATTTGCTTTATGCTGTGGTCGTGTGTTTTCTATTATACTTACCAATATTGATATAATTTCATTAGCAAAAACTCAAAAAGTAGCGTATCAATATCAATGCAATTTGTTACAGATAGTTAGTGATATGTTGACATGTTATGTGTTGAATGGGATTGTTATCCAATGCGTGATTCTTGAGATATTTGCTATTTACTGTGAACGTGTGTTTTCCATCGATATTTTCAAATATTGATATGACTTCATTAGCGATATTTCCTAAACTAGCGTATCAATATCAATGCAATTTGGTATTCATATTTAGTAATATTTTGATATATAATGTATCGAATTGGATTGATATCCAATGGAAGATTCTCGAAATTTCCAGTTTTAGATAATATTTGTTACTATTGCTTGTACTTTATTAGCGATATATCAAAAACTGGCGAGTTCAAATTAATATAAGTTATTACTAATATTGAATGATATATTAGTCTTTGATGTAACGAATTATATCAATATACAATGCCTGATTTATTAGATATTTACATTTTAAAGCCATCACGTATTTGTTATTGTAATTAGTGATATTCTTAATACCTTTATTAGGTACATATCTCAAAAACGAGCGTATAAGTTTGAATAAATTTTTATTGCTAATATTAAGTGATTTACAGTTCTCCTAGTTATAGAATTTAATTAATATCCAATGCGTAAATCTAAAAAAAAATGATTAATGCTGTGGTCGTATGCTTTCTACTGATATTTACCAATATTGATATGATTTAATTACCGATAACTCAAAAAGTAGTGTATCAATATCAATGCAATTCATTACATATAGTTAGTGATATGTTGGCATCTCATGTCTTGAATTGGATTATTATTCAATGTGGGATTCTTGAGATATTTGCTATATACTGTAAACATGTCTTTTCCATCGAAATTTTCAAATATTGATATGACTTCATTGGCGATATTTCTTAAACTAGCGTATCAATATCAATGCAATTTGGTACTGATATTTAGTGATATTTTGATATATAATGTGTTGAATTGGATTAATATCCAATGGACGATTCTCGAGATTTCCAGTTTTAGATAATATTTGTTACTATTGCTTGTACTTTATTATCGATATATCAAAAACTGGGAAGTTAAAATTAATATAATTTATTACTGATATTGAGTGATATGTTGGTCGTTGATGTAATAAATTATATCAATATACAAGACGTAATTTATCAGATATTTACATTTTAGAGCAACCACGTATTTGTCATTGTTATTAGTGATATTCTTAATACCTTTATTAGGTACAAATCTCAAAAACGAGCGTATAAGTTTGAATAAATATTATTGCTGATATTAAGTGATTTACTGTTCTCTTAGTTATCGAATTTAATTAATATCCAATGCCTAAATCTTAAAAAAAATGAATTATGCTGTGGTCGTATGCTTTCTACTGATATTTACCAATATTGATATGATTTAATTAGCGATAACTCAAAAAGTAGCGTATTAATATCAATGCAATTTATTACAAATATTCAGTGATATGTTGACATCTAATGTATTGAATGAGATTACTATCCAATGCGTAATTCTTGAGATATTTGCTATTTACTGTGAACATGTGTTTTTCATCGATATTTTCAAATATTGATATGACTTCATTGGCGATATTTCCTAAACGAGCGTATCAATATCAATGCAATTTTGTTTTGATATTTAGTGATATTTTGATATATAGTGTATTGAATTGGATTAATATCCAATGCATGATTCTTGAAATAATTGCTATTTACTGCGAACATATGTTTTTCAACATGTGTTACTATTATTATTATTATTATTATACCTCTTAGTCTCATTTCTTAAAAGACATAGTGGTTATACATTACACAATCTTTATAAATAGTATAATAAATAGTTGTTACACATTTTATTCCCACAAATTAGCACAATCGTTCTCTTTATGTAGGAATAGCACGACTCGCCATTGAGAATTGTATAATAAATTGCGACCTTATAATTATTACAATCAATTCGGGACGTTTTCGATTCACGCCTAAATTTCGCAAGCATTTGTTGGTGTTATTATATTGTCAGACTCAATAATTATTCGTGCGAAAATAATAAATGGCTCATGATTACAGGATGGTGTTATGCTGACCTTTTTCTGCAACTCCTACTAATTACGACTGTAAAAGATCCAGATGAATTTACGAAGTTTTTGAAAGTAATCACGATTGAAAATAATTCATAACTTCAAAATTAGAAAAAGTAATGTTGAAATAATAACTTATCGAGGAAGTTACAAAGATTGCTGACAAATTTTCAATTGTTTCTGTCAAAAATTTAGTAAGCATGTCAAAGTTCCAATGAATGCTGCCAGAATTTCAATTTGTAATTCTGAAAGATGTCAAAAAATATGATTTACGGCAAATTACAGATAATTCAAATTTTCAAATTTAGAAAAAGTAATGTTGAAATAATAACTTATCGAGGAAGTTACAAAGATTGCTGACAAATTTTCAATTGTTTCTGTCAAAAATTTAGTAAGCATGTCAAAGTTCCAATGATTGCTGCTAGAATATCAATTTGTAATTCTGAGAGATGTCAAAAAATATATAAGTATGTGTTTTAACAGTTGCAGAAAAAATATTTATATCTGAACATTCTATTTTGACATTTTATTTTGAATGTAGTTACTATTGATAAAATTTGCATTGCAGGACATTTTTATTGTAACAGTTTCGTATTCATCTTTCCACACAGAAAAAGGCTCCCTGAAGCTTTAGTGGGATTTTGGGACACCCTATATATAATATATGAGGTTACCTAGTTTTTATACATCGAATAGTTGCAGATGATACAAAAATACATAAATATACCGTTAAAGACAGGAATATATTTTCTCTGAAGTTTATAAAGAATAATCTTTATAGTATATTATTATTATTATTATTATTATTATATATATATATAGAAAATAGAAGACAACAAAAATTGCTTTAAGCAGTATATTAATGGTAATTTTAGTTAGAACTAAAACTTCAAAATACTCTCAAAAGTGTCACTTTTGTTCTCAACATGCGAAATGTACTTTCACAGATAATAATAACTTAAATATCTCTACTGACAATAACTCATTGGTTTTCCCGTAACAAAATATTCTTCATGAGTGATAAACATAATGATTTGCTTATAATTCGTACGAAATACAATTATGTATGGTAAAACACAGCCGATTATAATTATATGCTTTATTAATTCTTGTTGTGGTGAGTTGGGTATTCGAATTAGTTCTGTATCTACATTGCGGTGTGCGGGATTTTCACATTGGCATTTGACTTTCGATTGGAGCGGAATAGAGGCACTAAACGGAACAGGATCAATTTTTAAAGCCCAG
This sequence comes from Othius punctulatus, assembly GCA_951805005.1. Lineage (NCBI taxonomy): Eukaryota > Metazoa > Arthropoda > Insecta > Coleoptera > Staphylinidae > Othius > Othius punctulatus. The sequence continues at coordinate 3,244,383 of OX638139.1, read as the reverse complement.
CAGCCGCAGACGCCTGGCGAAGGCAATCTACATCAATTATGCATTTGCAGAACTTTCGTTGCGCCAATTGAATTTATTTATTCAATGTGCGCTAGGCAGTTGCACAACGTCGGAATTCGCATCGGCCTCCTTCCAAAGCGCGTATCGATAATACTGATCGGCCGATTTATCGGGAGAAGCAATGTGAGGCGATTCAAGTTAATTTCGGCCTCCTAAAAGCGCGTATCCATAATGCTGATTGGACGATTTTTTCAGAGAAGTCATGTGAATAGTATATTAGTAAATATTTATATTAATTATCTATATTATCTATAAAAAACCAAACTTGAAATTATCTATACAGGCTGAGTCAACAGAACGGGATCGGAGGATATCTCGTTTAATTTTGAAAATACAAAAAATGTTTTAAATAAAAGTTTCAGCATACCAAAATGTGCATATACTAAAATTAGTTTCAAATATTCAGAGTGTTCGATATACGAAAATAAAACAATATAATATACTTTATTTTAATGAAACACACTGTATAATTTAGAACATTTTATTTCAGCACAATTTTGTTAAATCAGAACCATTTTTTATTTTAAATTTTAGTACAGGCTTGCCAAGTTATTTAGATTTTTCTCAACAAAATGTTAAAAACTTGGGCCTACAAAAGAAATGGTTCTAAGACTCTATGTGGCTCAATGAAACTTGTGCATGTTAGTCTTGAAAGGTCTGTTAATATAATGTATAAGTGGCATTGTCTAATTTACCGTAGGAAGATAGTAAATCAACCCTGAATATTTTAAACAGTCATAAAAAGTGTGCATTAAACTGTCGCCCAATGAAACTTATGTAAATACAAATTATTGCAATTTCTGAATGTGAATATGTATGTTATCCTACAAAGACAATATTATACTCTATTTAGAGTCATAATACTAATAAATGATTAAATGAAATGATAAGATGTTAAGAATATCAATAATAACAATGACAAACACGTGATTGCTTTAAAATGTTAATATCTCAAAAATCACGCATAGGATATTGATCTAATTTGTTACATTAAAGATGAACATATCACTCAATATCAATAATAAATTACATTAATTTGAACTTGCCAGTTTTTGAGATATCGCTAATAAAGTACAAGAAATAGTAACAAATATTATCTAAAACCGGAAATTTCGAGAATCGTTCATTGGATATTAATCCAATTCAATACGTTACATATAAAAATATTACTAAATATCAATACTAAATTGCAATGATATTGATTCGCTAGTTTAGGAAATATCGTCAATGAAATCATATCAATATTTGAAAATATCGATGAAAAACACATGTTTACAGTAAAATGAAAATATCTTTCGAATCACACATTGAATATTAATCCAATTTAATAGATTAGATATCAACATATTACTGAATATCTGTTCTTAACTGAATTAATATTGATAAGTTAGATTTTGAGTTATAGCTAATAAAGTCGTATCAATATTGGCAAATATCAGTAGAACGCAGTGTTGGAATAAAAAATTGTATTAAAAAGTTTAAACATTCTTATTGCTAGAGTTGCAATCCTTTTCTTTATTTCTGTTATTTTTTTTAATTATTACAAAAAAAAACATTGCATACTTACTGCAAAAATTGTCTGTTAAACTTTCAAAATTTCAAAGAATGTAGACAAAATAGCATATATGTCTATCATATTTTGATTAATTACTTTTAAACCATCATATTTTCTCTCAAGTACCAGCTATGAAATTTTCGATTGTTTCTGAAATATTTTAATTGTTTTGCAAAAATTTGAACAAAATTTCCATGTTTTCTGTTAAAATACCAATTATTGCTAGCAACATTTTATTGATTAATGTCTGATTTCAAGTATTCCCGAGATTTCCCATAATTTTGACTTGCCAGTTTTTGAAATATCGCTAATAAAGTACAAGCAATAGTAACAAATATTATATAAAACCGGAAATTTCGAGAATCGTCTATTGGATATTAATCCAATTCAATACGTTATAAGTCAAGATATTAGTGAATATCAATATTAAATTGCATTGATATTGATACGCTAGTTTAGGAATTATCGCCAATAAAAACTGTATTAATATTTGAAAATCTCGATGGAAAATACATGTTCACAGTAAAAAGCAAATATCTCAAAAATCAAGCATTGAATATTAATCCAATTTAATATATTACATACCAACATATCACTGAATATCTTTGCTAAATTGCATTGATATTGATACGCTAGTTTAGGAAATATCAATAATGAAACTGAATCAATATTTGAATATGTCGATGGAAAATACATGTTCACAGTAAAAAGCAAATATCTCAAAAATCAAGCATTGAATATTAATTCAATTTAATAAGTTAGATATGCACGTATCACTGAATATCTGCGCTAAATTGTATTGATATTCATACGCTAGTTTAGGAAATATCGCCAATAAAACTGTATCAATATTTGAAAATGTCAATGGAAAATACATGTTCACAGTAAAAAGCCAATATCTCAAGAATCACGCATTGAATATTAATCCAATTTAATAGATAAGATACTAACATATCAATGAATATCTGTGCTAAATTGCATTGATATTGATACGCTAGTTTTTGAGGTATCGCTAATAAAGTCATATCAATATTGGAAAATATCAGGAGAAAGCAGGGTTGGAATAAATCATAATTAAAAACAAAATTTAATTAAAAATGTGTATTAAATAGTTCAAAAATCATTATTGCAATTGTTGCTAAATTCAAATAATTTAATTAAAAATTTGTATTAAAATGTTTAAACATCGTTATTGCTAAAGTTGCAATTATTTTATTTATTTCTGTTAATTTTTTTAATTATTTCAAACAACATTGCATACTTACTGTCAAATTGTCCGTTAAACTTTTAAAATTTCAATGATTCTCGACAAAATCGCATTAATTCTATCAAATTTTGATTAATTTCTTTTAAATAAACATATATTCTCACAATTTTTTGTTTCGTCAAGCACAAGCTATGAAATTTTCGATTATTTCTGATACATTTTAACTGTTTAGTGTAAATTTCAATAAAATTTCCATGTTTTCTGTTAAAATGACAATTATTACTATCAAAATTGTATTGATTAATGTCTGATTTCAAGCATTCCCAAAATTTCCCATAATTTTGACTTGCCAATTTTTGAGATATCGCTAATAAAGTAAAAGCAATAGTAATAAATATTATCTAAAACTGGAAATTTCGAGAATCGTCCATTGGATATTAATCCAATTCAATATGTTATATACGAAGATTATACTGAATATCGATATTAAATTACATTGATATTGATACGGTAGTTTAGGAAATATCGCTAATGGAAACAGTATTAATATTTGAAAATGTCGATGGAAAATACATGTTCACAGTAAAAAGCAAATATCTCAAAAATCAAGCATTGAATATTAATCCAATTAAAAGGATTCGATATCAATACATCACTGAATATCTGTGCTAAATTGCATTGATATTGATGGGCTAGTTTTTGAGTAATCGCTAATAAAGTCATATCAATATTGGCATATATCAGTAGAAAGCAGGGTTGGAATAAATCGTGATTTAAAAAAACAATCAAAAATCAAATAATTTTATTAAAATATCTACTAAAAGTTTAAAAATTGTTATTGCTAAAGCTTGCAATCCTCTTCTTTATTTCTGTTGATTTTTTTAATTATTACAAACAACATTGCATACTTACTCCGAAATAATCTTTTAAACATTCAAAATTTCAAGGATTGTAGACAAAATCGCACTTATCTCAATCATATTTTGACTAATTTCTTTTAAATTTTCATATTTATATGCTATGAAATGTTTAATTATTTCTGAAACCTTTTAATTAATTGCATTTATTTCTATCACATTTTGATTAATTTCTTTTAAATTATCATATTTTATCACAATATTTCTTTACGTCAATTACAAGCTACGAAATTTTCAATTATTTCTGAAACATTTTAATTGTTTCGTGTAAATTTCAACAAATTTCCATGTTTTCTGTTAAAATATCAATTATTACTATCAACATTCTATTGATTAATGTCAAATTTCAAGTATTCCCGAGATATCCCATAATTTCGACTAGCCAGTTTTTGAGATATCGCTAATAAAGTACAAGCAATAGTAACAAATATTATCTTAAACCGAAAATTTTGAGAATCCTCCATTGGATATTAATACAATTTAATACACTATGTATTAAAATATTACTGAATATCAATACAAAATTGCATTGATATTGATACGCTATTTAGGAAATATCGCCAATGATAACTGTATTAATATATGAAAATATTGATGGAAAACACATGTTCACAGTAAACAGCTAATATCTCAAAAATCAAGCATTGAATATTAATCCAATTTAATAGATTAGATATCAATATATCGTTGAATATCTATGCTTAATTACATTAATATTGATACGCTAGTTTCAGAAATATCGCCAATGAAAATTGTATCAATATTTGAAAATGTCGATAGAAAATACATGTACACAGTAAAAAGCAAATATCTCAAAAATAACGCATTGAATATTAATAAAATTTAATAGATTAGATATCACCATATCACTGAATATCTGTGCTAAATTGCATTGATATTAATACGCTTGTTTTTGAGTAATTGCTAATCAAGTCATATCAGTATTGGCAAATATCAGTAGAAAGCAGGATAGAAATAAATCATTTAAAAAAAAAACAATCAAAAATAAAATAATTTAATTAAAAATTTGTAATATGAGGTTTAAACATTGTTATTGCTAAAGTTGCATTATTTTGTTTATTTCTGTAATTTTTTTAAAATTATTACAAACAACATTGCATACTTACTGTCAAATTGTCTGTTAAACTTTCAAATTTTTAAGGATTCTAGACAAAATCTCATATATTTCTATCAAATTTTGATTAATTTCTTTTAATTTATAATGTTTTCTTAATTTGTTTTATTTCGTCAAGTACAAGCTATGAAATTTTCGATTATTTATGAAACATTTTAATTGTTTTGTGTAAATTTCAACAAAACTTCCGTGTTTTCTGTTAAAATATCAATTATTACTATCAACATATTATTGATTAATGTCTGTTTTCAAGTATTCCCGAGATTTCCCATAATTTTGACTAGCCAGTTTTTGAGATATCGCTAATAAAGTATCAAAGTAAAAAGCAAATATCTCAAGAATCACGCATTGAACATTATTTATATTCCATTGGTTAGATACCAACATATTACTGAATATCTGTGCTTAATTGCATTAATATTGATACGCTAGTTTTTGAGGTATCGCTAATAAAGTCATATCAGTATTGGCAAATATCAGTAGAAAGCAGGATAGAAATAAATCATAATTAAAAAAAAAACAATCAAAAATCAATTAATTTAATTAAAAATGTGTATTAAAAAGTTTGGACATTGTTATTGCTAAAGTTGCGAAAATCAAATAATTTAATTAAAAATTTGTATTAAAAAGTTTAAACATTGTTATTGCTAGAGTTGCCACTATTTCATTTATATCTGTTAAATTTTATTACAAACACTACATACTTACTGTCAAATTGTCTATTAAATTCACAAAATTTCAAGGGTTCCAGTCAAAATTGCATTTATTTCTATGAAAATTCCATTAATTTCTTTTAAATTATCATATTTTCTCACAATTTTTCGTTTCATCAAGTATGCAATTTTCAATTATTTCTGAAACATTCTAATTGTTTGAGTAAATTTCAACAAAATTTCCATGTTTCTGTTAGAATATCAATTATTACTATCAACATTTTATTGATTAATGTCTGATTTCAAATATTCCCGAGATTTCCCATAATTTTGACTTGCCTGTTTTTGAGATATCGCTAATAAAGTACAAGCAAGGAAATTTCGAAAACCCTCTATTGGGTATTAATCCAATTCAATACATTATATATTAAAATATTACTAAATATCACCCCAAATCACACCAACCCTGACTATAAGTACTTAAATCCTTACAAATTTAAATATTCTTACTCTTACTTAACGTTTAATTTGTATGGGGGTACATTACAAAGCATCGGCTGCTAATTCACAAAATTGTGTTAATTATAACGTTTCCTCGCATTAACCTTACACACCGCCGGTCTTTGCAAGATTACTCAACACAATGCGAGCTACGCACTATGCAAATTATGGTCGCGGTCCTCGGGCTTATCGCCTAGTTTCTCTTCACCTCTGGGACAATAGTCGCGAAATTCCAGCCCCTACCACCCATAATTCGCACCTTTCCATTTCACTTCGCTCCTCGTCTTGGGCGGCTATTAAAAAAAATGCACTCCACTTCCAAGCCACTTCGGCAAATGCACCACCCGCACACAATCAGTGCGTTTTCGGCCACCGACTGCTAAACATGTCCTGGGTGCCTCCTGACATCGCGTCCCTGTGCACGGTGCACACGACCATCACCAGCTGCTCTCCTTCGTCGCTGCTCTTCCTGCAGATGGTCGCCGCGACCTTCGGCGGGTCGCGGGACTCGCAGGACGACTCGTCCTTCTACGGAGGCTACGGCGGCTACGGCGGCTTCGGGGGGTCCTTCGGAGGGCACGGGAACTACCACACGCACCAGGACTCAGGGGATTACGACTTTATTGTAATTGGAGCGGGCAGTGCGGGATGTGTGGTAGCCAACAGGCTCACCGAAATCAAAGAGTGGAGAGTAAGTCAATAACGAATATTTTACATATATTGGGGTGCGTCAGTTAATTAATTAAAAGTAAATGAAATGTTTGGTGTACGTTTCACAAATTTTAGAGAACGCTGCAATTGTTTAGGTTTCACGACCACAACGTAAATAAATACTAATATTTGTTGAACGCAAATGAACTGTTATATTTACCTACAATCAACATGTTCACCAAACTGACAAACACATTTTATTTAATTAATTACTGATACACCTGATGATATTGAAAACTGAAGAAAATGATTAGTATAAGAGGAAACTCACATAAATATGTTGACATTTATGTATGACATTAATTTTGATGATGCTGCTGTCCTTAGCAGCTTAGCAAAACTATATAAAACTATAGCAAACTCGCGTTTTTTTTAATATATTTACGTTAAAAACGCTGCGTCGTACTTGAAACAAGCAATGTGACATACCAATTATAATAGTATATTCCATTACTAGTCTTGGAAATAAGGATTTTTCCGCGCGTGACAAATTCGCCTCACATGGAAAAATCCATTTCTGGACGAGTATTGAACGATACTTCTTATTATACTTATTCGTGTAACCGTTAGAATTATATCTTTTTTTCGCTCAGAAAAAAATCGGAAATCCATTTCTGGACGAGTATTGAACAATACTTCTTATTATACTTATTCGTGTAACCGTTAGAATTGTATATTTTTTGTGCTCAGAAAAAAATCGGTAAAAGTTTTCCGTGCGTTGTTCTGAAAATGCCACCTTTACATCATTCTAATCCGATTTTAGAAAAAGGTGTTTTCAGATAAGTATAATAAAAAAAACATCAGGTCCTTATTTATAAATTTAAAATAATCCAATTGAATCATATGTTAGAAAAGTAATTCAAACTTTGAAAGATTGTCCAAATTTAATACATAAAAAACTAAATTTTAATTTACGAAACACAAACCCTCATAATTCAAAACTATAATTTTCTCTTCAATAAATAATTACTTAATAATTCTAAAATTAACCTAATTATCTGTTTATCAAAATTTCATAAACAATGCAACTATTTCAGGCCAATAGTTTCTAATATTAATTCTTCAACATAAAAAATTGCGAAATGGCTTGTTAAAAAATTTAATAAATATAAATTTGAAAATGATATGTCCATTATAAATTCCGTTGATTTAATTTCTAAGTTGAAAGATATTGAACTAAATTCAGGTGACAAATTTATTTCATCGTTTCTGTCAAATTTGTCTGTTGAATTATTATCTACACAGAAAATGAAATATTTTACAATACAAATGCAAATGCGAACAAATTCGATTTTATATTGATCATGCAATAATAATATTTAGACCGCAAAACGCTCACTTATTTTGTCTGTTATAAATTCTTGTACCTACTTTCATTCTTGACATGAATAGGGACTTGTTTCTTAAATTTATTGAGTAATTGTGTAACGAATTAACTTATATAATATATAACACTTGCATTAATAAGAACAATTACTGAAACTAATGATACTAGTAATGCTCTCATTTTAACTTTCATGTTACATTTAAATAAAATAGAAATATGAATGAAAACATTACATTAACTTTTTATTTTATTTTTTATTTTCTAAAAAAATTACTGAAACTAATGAAACTTGTAATGCTCTCATTTTAACTCTCAATTTACATTTGAATAAAATAGAAATATGAATGAAAACATTATATTTACTATTTTTTTTAATTTACTGAAACTAATAAAAGTTGCAATGCTCTCATTTTGCTATCAATTTACATTTACAATTCACACAAAATATTAAAATAAATGAAAACACTATATTAACTTTATATAATAGTTTCATTAATTATACCAGTTATATTATTATGTTAGGATTGATGAGGTTAGTACATAATGAAACTCAATGTTAATATCTAAATAAAACACAATTCGTGTGAGTTTCACAAAATATTTAATATTGTTCTGCAACAATTCTTTCGCCACACAGTGGCTTCATCAGGCATATGAAAACTGATGAACTGATGAACAGTTTTCATCTGTCATGATGGGAATTATTATTATTATCATTATTATTATATTTCAATGTCAAATGTAAATACTGCAATGATCCTACTATCAAAGTATCAATTATTTGTATGGAATGTTCAATTTTTGCAAAATTTTCAAATATTGTTAAATTTTGTATAATATTGTGATAATATGTCAACTGTATATCATAATTTCCATAAATAACTGTTTAAATTATGTCAATAAAATTTTCAATTAATAATGTTAATTGAATTTCAAACAAAATATATATAAACAACTTATTTTATAACTTCAGTCATCTATCAAAATTTAAATAAAATTCCAAATATTTATATTGAAATAAAATCAAGAGATATACACAGCAAAATTACACTGTTCACGCGTCTAATGATGGTTTGCTAAACAAACTGAAACTAGATAGGCAAAATAATTAAAAAAAATCTATCAGTAACTTTTTTTACAATTAAATATTTAATTTCTGTCAAACTTTCATTTATTCTGTCAAAATTTCATCTGTTCTATCATATATCAATGACAATATTGCAATAATATATCAATATTGCAATAATTCTACGACAGTGACCACTGTCTCATTTTCATTCATTCTGTCAAAAATTTCTAAATATTTCATATGTTAATGATTATAGTCAAAGTTTCAATAATTTGTTGTCAAATTTCAATTATTGTTAACACTATATTAATTATTACTATGGAAGTTTTAATCGTTTTGGGAAAAAAATCATTTATCTGTCATATTTCAATGACACATTTCAATATTGCAATGATCGTACTATCAAAGTATCTATTACTTGTACGGAAAGTTCAATTTTTGTAAAATTTTCAAATAAAATCAAATTTTGAAGAAATTCTGTGATATGTCAACTGTATATCATAATTACAATAAATATCTGTATAAATTATGTCAATCAAATTTTATAAGATTAGTGTCAATTCAATTTCAAACAAAAAATATTACTAATGTATGAAATAAAGTTACGCACTTTTTAAAATTTTCAAAATTGTTTTTTATTGTTCACGACAATTGTTTCGCCACACTACGTACACTTTACGTAGGGCAAACAGGTCGTGCCTTCTCAGAAAGGATCGAGGAACATCAAAAATGTTTCACTAATAATAAAAATTCTTCCACGTACGCGAACCACCTACGAGAGGAAGGACATTCGTTCGACCCCAAATTCCAAATACTCCATCAAGAAGAAAAAGGAAGGAAACTTAACCACCTGGAAAGCCTGGAAATCAACAAAAGGAAATTTAGCGGCCTCCTACTTAACGACCAAACGGACGTCAATCATTCACCGCTCCTCAATATTTTTAAAACTTGTTAATAGCTACCCCCCACCCCCATCAATACACTACTTAAACAAATTGTACACAGTTTATGTATCATTTCTTCACCTGAAGAAGCCACAGTGTGGCGAAACAATTGTCGTGAACAATAAAAAACAATTTTGAAAATTTTAAAAAGTGCGTAACTTTATTTCATACATTAGTAATTATGAATTTTCAACAAATAAAAGCCACATCGATCAATCAAAAAATATTACAACAACTTCTTATATTAACTTAAACTTCAAACAGTTATCTATCAAAATTTAAATAAAATTCCAAATATTTATAATGAAATAAAATCAAGAGATATACACAGCAAAATTCACGCCTGTAATGATGGTTTGCTAATCAAACTGAAACCAGTTAGGCACAATAAAAAAATAAAATAATAAAATTTAAAAAAAATAACTATACCAGTTAGTACCTTCAGAATATTACCTTAAACTTTTTTTATTATCAAATATTTGACTTCTGTCAAACTTTCAATTATTCTGTCAAAATGTCAACTATCCTGTCATATATCAATAACAATATTGCAACAATATATTGCAATAATTTGACAGTTCCCACTGTCAAATTTTCATTCATTTCTGTCAAAAAATTCTAAATATTTCATATTTTCATGATTACAGTGAAATTTTCAATAATTTGTTGTCAAATTTCAATTATTCTTAGCAATATATTAATTATTACTATGGAAGTTTTAATGGTGTTTGTAAAAAATTCTTTTGTCTGTCATATTTCAATGACAAGTTTCAAATATTGCAATGATCGTACTATCAAAGTATCAATTACTTGTATGGAAAGTTCAATTTTGCAAAATTTTAGCAAATTTTAGCAAATTTTGTAAAATTCTATATATCATGTATAACTGTATATCATAATTTCAATAAATATCTCTTTAAATTATGTCAATCAAATTTTCAATGATTAGTGTCAATTGAATATCAAACAAAAAATATTAAAACAACTTCTTTATAATTAAATATTTATTTTCCGTCAAACATTCAATTATTCTGTCAAAATTTCAACTGTCCTGTCATATATCAAAGACAATATTGCAATAATATATCAATATTGTAATAATTTGACAGTAATCACTGCCAAATTTTTATTAATTTCTGTCAAATATTTCTAAATATTTCATATTTTAGTGATTATAGTCAAATTTTCTATAAATTGTTGTCAAATTTCAATTATTGTTAGCATATATTAATTATTACTGTAAAAGTTTTAATCGTTTTGGTAAAAATTTCATTTATCTGTCATATTTCAATGACATAATTCAATATTGCAATGATCGTACTATCAAAGTATCAATTACTTGTACGGAAAGATCAATTGTTGCAAATTTTTCAAATATGGTCAAATTTTGTAAATGTCTGTGATAATATGTGTACTGTATATCATAATTACAATAAATATCTGTTTAAATTATATCAATCAAATTTTCAATGATCAGTGTCAAATGAATTTCAAACAAAAAATATTAAAACGACTTTTTTTATAATTAAATATTTAATTTCTGTCAAACTTTTATTTATTTTGTCAAAATTTTAACTGTTCTGTCATATATCAATGACAATATTGCAATAATATATCAATATTGCAATAGATTGAGAGTAACCACCGTAAAATTTCCATTAATTTTTGTCAAAAATTTCTAAATATTTCATATGTTAATGCTTATAGTCAAATTTTCAATAATTTGCTGACTAATTTCATTTGTTAGCAATATATTAATTATTACTATGAAAGATTTAAACGTTTTTTGTAAAAATTGATTTCAATGATTAGTGTCAATTGAATTTGAAACAAAAAATATTAAAGCGACTTCTTTTATAATTATATATTTAATTTCTGTCAAACTTTCACTTATTCTGTCAAAATTTCAACTGTCATATATCAATGACAATATTGCAATAATATATTAATATTGCAATAATTTGACAGTAACCACTGTCAAATTTTCTTTCATATCTGTCAAAACTTTGTAAATATTTCATATATTAATGATTACAGTCAAATTTTCAATAAATTGTTGTCAAATTTTAATTATTGTTAGCAATATATTATTTATTACTATAGAAGTTTTAATCGTTTTGGAAAAAAAAATCAATTATCTGTCATATTTCAATGACAAATGTCAATGTTGCAATGGTCGTAGTATCAAAGTATCAATTACTTGTACGAACATTTCAATTTTGGCTAACTTATAAAATAATTTTTTTTTTTTAAATATTCCGGGATAAAATGTCAACCGAATATCATAATTTTAATAATATCTATTTAAATTTCAATAATGTCAAGCAAATTGAATACTGTCAATTGAATTTCAAGTAAAAAAGTATTAAACAAACTTTTATTACAATTAAGTATTAAATTTCTGTCAAAATTTGAATATTCTGTAAAAATTTTGATGGTTACTGTCAAATTTTCATTTATTTATGTCAACAATTTTATATTTTAATGATTACAGTGTAATTTTCAATAATTTGAAGTAAAATTTCAATTATTTTTTTCAAAATATAAATTGTTGCTATGAAATTTTGAATCATGTTTGTCAAAATTTCATTTGTCTGTCGTATTTCAATAACAAATGTCAATATTGTAGTGATCATAGTATCAAAGTATCAATTACTTGTACGGACATTTCAATTTTTGCGAAATTATGAAATACTATTAATTTTTTTAATATTCCAGTATAAAATGTCAACTGAGTATCATAATTTCAATAATATCTATTTAAATTTCAATTATGTCAAGCAAATAGATTACTGTCAATTGGATTTCAAGCAAAAAATTATTAAACCAACTTTAATTATAATTAAATATTAAATTTCTGTCAAAATTTCAATTATTCGGTCAAAATTTCGATGGTTAGTGTCAAATTATTATTTATTTATGTCAAAAATCTCATATTTTAATGATTAGAGTGAAATTTTTAATAATGTCAATCAAATTGATTACCGTCAATTGAATTTCAAGCAAAAAAGTATTGAACCAACTTTTATTATAATTAAATATTAAATTTCTGTCAAAACTTCAATTATTCTATCAAAATCTCAATAGTTACTGTCAAATTTTCGTTTATATATGTTAAAAATTTCATATTTCAATGATTACAGTACAAGTTTCAATAATTTGTACTAAAATTTCAATAATTTTTTGCAAAATATAAATTATTACTATGGATTTTCAATTTTCAATCATTTTTGTCAAAATTTTATATATCTGTCATATTTCAATGACAAATGTCAATATTGTACTGATCGTAGTATCAAAGTACCTATTACTTGTACATACATTTAAATTTCTGCGAAATTTTTAAATAATTTTTTTTTTTAATATTCCGCGATAATATGTTCACTGAATATCATAATATCAATAATATCTATTTAAATCAAATCCGTCAAATTTTCGATGATTACTGTCAATTAAATTTCAAGCAAATAAGTATTAAAACAACTTTTATTATAATTAATAATTTAATTTCTGTCGAACTTTCTATTATTCTGTCAAAATTTCATAGGTTACTGTCAAGTTTTCATTTATTTCTGTCAAAAATTTCATAAATACTTTATATTTTAATGATTCAATGTTCAAAGTTCCAATTATTCGTACCAAAATTTCAAAATTATTTTTATCATGATATCTTATATGACTGTGAAACTATATGACTGTGAACTGCCATATTTATTATAATTAATAATTTAATTTCTGTCAAAAGTTCAATTATTCTGTCAAAATTTCGATGGAATATTACTATTATTACTATGGAATTTTTAATCAATTTTGTCAAAATTCCATTTATCTGTCATATTTCAATGACAAATGTCAATATTGCAGTGATTGTAGTATCAAAGTATCACTTACTTGTACATACACTTAAATTTTTGCGAAATTTTTAATATAATATCATTTATTTAATTTTCCACGATAATATGTGCACTGAATATCATAATTTCAATAATATATATTTAAATTTAGAATGTGTCAATCAAATTTTCAAATGATTACTGTCAATTAAATCTCAAGCCAAGAAGTATTAAAACAACTTTTATTATAATTAATAATTTAATTTCTGTCAAACATTCAATCATTCTGTAAACATTTCAAATGTTAATTCCAAATTTTCATTAATTTCTGTAAAAAAATATTATATCATAAATATTTATATTTTAATGATTCAAAGTTCAAAGTTCCGATTATTTAAACCAAAATTTCTAAATTATTTTTATCAAAATATGCTATGTGACTGTGAAAGATATTATTATTATTAATAATTTAATTTCTGTCAAACTTTCAATTATTTTGTGAAAATTTCAAAGGTTACTGTCAAGTTTTCTTTTATTTCTGTCAAAAATTTCATAAATATTTTATATTTTAATGATTCAAAGTTCTGATTATTTGTACCAAAATTTCAAAATAATTTTTATCAACATATCCTATATGACTGTGAAACTTCCTAATATTTTTAATTATTCTGTCATATTTCGATGACAACTGTCAACATTGAAAATATTTCTGCAAACATTTCAATTATTATCAATTTACATTACAGTACAGTACTTACATTAAAATTTACATTACAGTCAGTACATTTGTACCGATAGCCCAATTTTTATGAAAATTTCAAATACTGTCAAATTTTTAAATATTCCGTAATAATGTCAACTATATCTGTCAGAAGTTCAACAATTTATGTTAAAATTTTATTGATAGCAATCAAATTTTAATTGCTATATGACTTTCAATTACTCTATCAAAATTGTAATTGTTACTATCAAATTCTCATTTATCTGCAAGGTGTTTCAAAATAAACCACCCGAATTGCCATTTCCCAAAACTTCATTTAAAACCAAACACACAATAAAATATCTACCTTCAAATTTCAACGATAAAAATGGAGTTTATGCTATTACATGTAATCATTGCAGTGCTATAAAATTTATAATAAAATAACATTTAAGAGATATTACTTGTACTTATTTATACAAGCAATTCTTTTTCTGAATCTTTGTATTGTGATTTGTATAAGAGAATTAATAGAAAAAGAAAATCATAAATAATGAAAAATAAAAATATTCTTTCATTATGTTTTTCTTTTTGTATTACTCTCTTAGGTATATAAATCTCATAATACAAAACTAAGATAACTCATATAAGGTGTTAATTTGTTAGAAGACATAAATAACTAAATGTTTGTTGAACCATTTGACTTAATTTGAGCATTTGAGCAGATAGCTGATAGCAGCTAGTTTTCAGATGATGATAGCAGCTTGATTTCAGCATTTTAGGCAGATTTGATTTGAGCTTTTTTTTTTCTTCAAAACTCTCTTTCCTTTCGTTATGTTCTTTCTTTACTTTTTACTCTGTACTATTTTTTTTTGTATTTTCACAATATTATAAGAGTTATTTGTATCTTACTTTTAATAGAAAACATTTTTTTTAATCTTTGTATTGTGTGTATTTTATTTTGTTGAATTTAAAGTTTAATTTTACAAAATCACGTTAATAATTTTTAGTTTTACTATTTTGATCTATAATAATTATTGTATGTACATGCAGTAGAGTCAATGAACTCTTATAATTTCTGCCACGTGTTTCACTTAATCGTGTACGAACTTGTGTACAAACACTTCTTGTCTTGACACATATTTTGTTGCAAACCTTGTCAGATCGGATGCACGCTGCATATCTCGCAAAAACCTGTCTGCAGAGCCAAAAAAAGCAAGCAAATTCCGTCAGTCGAGACGAATCTGTGTACCTCGTTTTGCGTTCGCAAGTTCCTTCCGCGATTTCCGGGAAGTTATATCGATAAGGTATTTACATGGCTTGGAGCAGAAACGTTTCTTTGCTCGTTTTATTTGACTGCGTTTCATTGACTCCAAGCAGAGCTGCATGTTGTGCAGATATGCAGTACGTTTTAGAGAGTGCAACGGAAACCTGCAGGCAAGTGAAGGCGCCGTGATTATTACCTACGCATGCATTTATAAATATGCTCGACTATTAATGAGCAAATGGATTAAATAATTTCGTCGCGTGATTTAAATTGCGAAAAAAGTTGTATTGGATTTATTGCAACGAGAGTTTGCAGCGATCAAGGAAGTTTGCCTGCATTTGGATTATGTAATGTGCAATGATTTAAGCTACATTTACAGAAACTGGTGTAATTTATCCAATAAAAAGTTAATATAATTTTATCTTTCAAGTTTCTAGTTTTCTAGTTTATGTTAACGAAACTTAAAAGTTAAAATAAGAGAATTGTTTTTGTTTGCTTTTGTTAAGAGTTAATATAATTGTATCTTGCAAATTTCAATTTTTCTATTTTATGTTAACGAAACTTAAAAGTTAAATTTAGAGAATTGTTTTTGTTTGTTTTTGTTAAAAGTTAAAATAATTTTATCTTTCAAATTTATATTTTTCTATTTTATGTTAACGAAACTTAAAAGTTAAATTAAGAGAATTGTTTTTGTTTGTTTTTGTTAAAAGTTAAAATAATTTTATCTTCCAAATTTCTATTTTTATATTTTATGTTAACGAAACTTAAAAGTTAACATAAGAGAATTGTTTTTGTTTGTTTTTGTTAATACAAGTGTTATATGTTATATTCGTTTGCCTGCATATGTACAATATGATTTAGGCTTTGATAATTTTTTTATAATAACTCTTATATGGTGTCAATACATAAAGTTCTCCTTTCTGAGATTAGGAAAATTTATAGGAGCTTGAATGACTCCTATAATTTCACTCAGTTTTCATACCTACTAAATCCAACCTATCGATTCCAATTTCTCCCCGATTTTTATCGTGATTTTCTCGGCTTTATTTGTGCATGACAAAACCGTGAAGCAGCGAGATGCTGCGATCCGTGAAAATAATTAGCCAGTCACTTTCGGTATCGGGAAATTATCGTGACCCGCGACTCGGGAAATCGCGCGAATTTTCCAGGTAACTGCGCCCGCCGTAAAACATTTTATGCAGGATTTGATGGCGGAAGTGGCAAATGTTGATGAAAACCAAGGTTCGTTCGAATTTTATTCTGCTAGGGGCGGTGGCCTGGCTAATCGCTCACGAGGCCAGACAGGATAAGGATTGTTACGGCAATTTCCGCAATATCTTGCCGTGTAATGGAAAAATTAGCGCGCTACAAATAACATAATGAGATTTATGATGTTGCTGGTGGTTGTTACAAGAATGTTACATCAATGGTTATTTATTGCTGGATGGTGTAACGTTCGAATCGTGAAACAATGCTTGGGTTGGTGCTTATAAATTAGATGCCATATTTGATGTATTTTACACCAAGTTAAAGTTCAAAATTAGTTGAATTATAAAATTCGAAAAGGACTCATCTCAGTTTCGGGGAGGATTCATAACTCTTTCGCTCCATATTTTGCCAATATTTTTTAGCGAGAAAGGCTGACATTTGGTTTGCATAACAGTAATTTTAAAAGAAAAAATAATTTCAAATCAAATAAATATAATATAATATAATATAAATATGCTCAAATTAAGTCAAATGGTCATAATGAACTTTTTCGCTCCATATTTTGCCGATATTTTTTGGGCGAGAAAGGCTCATATATGGTTTTCATGGTGGTGAAATCGTTATTTTTTGAAGAAAAAAAAACTGCTCAAATGAAATCTGCTCAAAATCTGCTCAAATTTATCTGCTATCAGCTATGTATTCAAAATAAGTCAAATGGTCGTAATGGACTTTTTCGCTCCATATTTTGCCGATATGTTTTGGGCGAGAAAAGCTCATATTTGGTTTCATGGTGGTGAAATAGTATTTTTTTGAAGAAAATAAAATGATCAAATCAAATCTGCTTAAATCTGACCAAATCTATCAGCTATTAGATATATGCTCAAAATAAAAATAAATCAAATGACTGAACAAATATTTAGTTTTTTGTGTCTTCTAAAAGATTTTAATCTTCGGAGATAGGCCCTTTTGGCAATTTGCAATCCAATGCAACTAATTAATACGTATCTGAAAATATGAATATTTAAAAAAATATATATGAAATTGTACGTACTTGGAGCAGACATTGAGACATATTATGTAATAGTGTTAGCATTAATAAATTATTATTATTATTATTATTAATACAATGTTGAAAGAATTGTCGTAATCTGCCAAATTTGATGACTCGTCAAATCTGTTTGATTTTCATTATCCATATATCATTATCATTATTATCATTATCATTTTCATATCCATATTTGTTATATTTTCTACTGGAACTGTCAAAATTTGTCAAATTTACAACGGTGACACTCAAAATTTGTTGTATTCTCAACTGTAGCTGTCAATATTTAAAATTTTTAACTGTAACAGTCATAATCCGCGAAGTTTTTATCTTCAGCTGTGAAAGTCTCTAAATTTTTTAACTCCAATTGTCGAAATTTACAAAAATTTATGAACTCGTAATTTTTTTTAAATTTTCATATGAAACTGTATCCAAATTGGTTATATTTTAACAGTAACTGTCAAAATTCGTCTGTATCTTCCAAAATTGATAGTATTTTTAACGGTACTTATCGATATTGGTATATTTGTGATATTTTGAAATTTGAAACATGACAGTTATAATAATTGATAATATTTTCAACAGTAACTGTCAAAATTCGTCTGTAACTTCCAAAATTGATAGTATTTTCAACGGTAGTTATCGATATTTGTATATTTGTGATATTTTGAAATTTGAAACATGACAGTTATCATAATTGATAATATTTTCAACAGTAACTGTTAAAATTCGTCTGTAACTGCCAAAATTGATAGTATTTTCAACAGTAGTTATCGATATTTGTATATTTGTGATATTTTGAAATTTAGCTGTTGATATTTCTAATATTTTGAACTGTAGCTGTCATGTTCTTCACATTTTTAACTGTAGCTGTCATAATCGGTAATATTTTCGGTAATATATGACGAATGTGTTAACTTACAGTTGAAACTTTGACAGTTAATGTCGAAAATATGACAAATTTTGATAGTAACAGTTGAACATAAAAATTGTGATAGTTACAGTCTAATAATATATGAAATCTAGACAGTTACAGTTAAAACTATAGGAAATATAGCCGGTTACAGTGGAAAATGGGACAAATATACTATTTACAATTAATAATGTCACAAATTTTGACATTTACAGTTGAAAATATGACGAATGTGTCCATCTACGTTGAAAATTTGATGTTCCCCGTTAAAAATATGACAAATTTTGACAGTTTTTGTTAAACATAACAAATATTGACAGTTACAGTCAATATTGTAGTTAATCCAGATAGTTACAGTTGAAAATATGGGAAACATAACTTGTTACAGTTAAAAATGTGACAAATTTTGACAGTTACAGTTGTCAGTTTGACGAATGTGTCGATTTACAGTAGAAAATTTGATAGTTACAGTTGAAAATATGACAAATTTTTACAGTTATAGTTGAATTTAACACATTACAGTTGGAAATGTGACAAATTTTAACAGTTACAGTTGAACATATGACGTGTCCAGTTACAGTTGAAACTTTGACAGTTAATGTTGAAAATATGACAAACTTTGATAGTAACAGTTGAACATAACAAATTTTGACAGTTACAGTTAATAATATATGAAATCCAGACAGTTACAGTTGAAACTATAGCAAATATAGCCGGTTAGAGTTGAAAATGTAAAAAATATACCATTTACAATTAAAAATGTCACAAATTTTGACAGTTACAGTTAAAAATATGACGAATGTGTCACCTAAGTTGAAAATTTTATGTTGCCAGTTCAAAATATGACAAATTTTGACACTTTTAGTTAAAATCATGCCAAATTTTGACAGTTTCAGTTGAACATAACAAATTTTGACAGTTACAGTTAATATTGTAATTAATCTAGATAGTTACAATAGAAAATATGGGAAACATAACTTGTTACAGTTAAAAATGTGACAAATTTTGACAGTTACAGTTGTCAGTTTGACGAATGAATCGACTTACAGTAGAAAATTTGATAGTTACAGTTGAAAATATGATAAATTTTTACAGTTATAGTTGAATTTAACACATTACAGTTGGAAATGTGACAAATTTTAACAGTTACAGTTGAACATAAGACGAATGTGTTCACATACGTTGAAAGTTTCACAGTTAATGTTGAAAATATGACAAATTTTGATAGTATTAGTTGAACATAACAAATTTTGACAGTTATTGTAAACAATATATGAAATCTAGACAGTTACAGTTGAAACTATAGCAAATATAGCCGGTTACAGTTGAAAATGTAAAAAATATACCATTTACAAATAATAATGTCACAAATTTTGACATTTACAGTTGAAAATATGACGAATGTGTCCACCTACGTTGAAAATTTGATGTTTCCAGTAAAAATATGACAAATTTTGACAGTTTTAGTTAATAATATGACAAATTTTGACAGTTTTAGTTGAACAGACCAAATTTTGACAGTTATAGCTAATATTGTAATTAATCCAGATAGTTACAGTTGAAAATATGCGAAACATCACTTGTTATAGTTGAAAATGTGACAAATTTTGACAGTTAGAGTTGACAGTTTGACGAATGTGTCGACTTTCAATAGAAAATTTGATAGTTAAAGTTGAAAATATGACAAATTTTTACAGTTATAGTTAAATTTAACACATTACATTTGGAAATGTGACAAAATTTAACAATTACAGTTGAACATATGACGAATGTGTCCGCTTATAGTTGAAAATTTGACAGTAACAGTTAAAAATATGACAAATTTTGACACAGCTAGTTGAATATGTCAACGGAGTTTTCAAAAAGTTAAAAATACTTTTTGCTATTAATTTGCTAATAAAAAACGATTTCACTAATTTTTCGAGCTGTTAGTCCTTAAGCGAAGATGTGGTCTTTGATTTCAGTGAATATGCACCCCACATACGTACATTTCAGGGATTGTTTATTTTCGGTTTTTAATATTTTAATTTGAAGTATTTCCTATTAGTATTATAATGAAAAGAATAAAATGTATCTTAAAATTATGCACTATGTGGTTATGTGGTCATTATAATGGAAGCTTTATTATGTTATCGAGTGATAATTAGTGCTACTGTTGCTTTCCACTGCAATTACTA
Source organism: Othius punctulatus (assembly GCA_951805005.1). Classification (NCBI taxonomy): domain Eukaryota; kingdom Metazoa; phylum Arthropoda; class Insecta; order Coleoptera; family Staphylinidae; genus Othius; species Othius punctulatus. The sequence goes on along the minus strand of OX638139.1, from coordinate 3,223,160 downwards.
TAATGATTATGCACAGTCTCAGAGATATTAGTTATCTTGTCCTGTTAAAGCATGTAATTTTGTATTAAGAGCAGGGAAATGCGCACTTCAGATTGCAAGTGCTTGTAATAAAACGTATGGAAATTAATTGCTTCAATTTATATAATGTAATGTATTGATTTATTTATAAAATATATTTATGAAATGAAACGAGAGTTTAAATACATTCATAATAATGTATTTATTATGTATTTATTAACTATTAATAAACAAATACTAATGGTATACTAACCATTTCATTTTTATTTTAAGCTTCCTGTAATAATAAAATCAGTGCAATAATTATCAATGTGCTGGTTTTAACTGAAAATAATGCGACGTTGATGTATGTAAATATACATCAAAAATTTGCTGTAAAATTTGCACGAAAATATGAATATGTCGTCCAAATATTAACTCTACAACAAAATTTAAGAATTGCAACTATGTCATAAAGAAATGCAAAATACTGCCAACAAAAATATACGTATTTTATTCCGTTCAAGGTAAATGCATACTAAAATATAGACAGTTATCAGCAAAATAACATAATATAAAACGGGACATTTTGCTGAAAAAAAAACCACGCAGAAGAAAGTGAAAGAAAACTTTGGAGAAAACTAATATAATTATTCATAACAAGAGTAGTTTTATGTTTTCCCAGAATTTGCAAAAATTAAATTACAAAATCGTGGGTTTGTAAGAAAAAGTGACATATCTGCAACTTATGTATACATGTATCAACTTATATAATGTGCCAAATTTATCATTATTATTTATACTTTATAATTTGTAATTTGTATTGTATATTTCGTTTTATAACTTGTATGAGTAGGGTAAACCTGCGGGTAACACCAAATAAAGATTATTATTATTAAAAAAAAAACTTTTTGACAAAAGTGACAAAATTTGCAACTAACAAAAGAGAGTTGCAAGTAAAAAAAATACAGTTTCGAGATAAGTGCATTTGAAAATTCAAAACTCTTCATGATTATGATCACGATTCTAATTAGTACCATAAAATATTGAAATCACAATTTTCAGGACAAAATACTGATTTAAAAAGTCTTTAGAAAAAATAAAAGAAAAGAAAACACGTGGAGTTTCAATACTGCCATTACAAAACATTTTCTTTTAAAAGAAGATTTAAGTTTTTTGTCATAAAATATTAAAAGATGGTAATTTTTGTCATAACGGTAATTAGTGACATGAAATTCTAAAATACTGTTCAGGACAAATGAAGAAAGTTAAGTAGTATCTCTTAAGCAGAATCTTAAGTGTGATAATTTTTTGTCACAACGGTAATTAGTGACATAAAATTCTAAATTAATGTTCAGGACAAATAACGAAACTTAAGTAGTATCTCTTAAGTAGTATCTTAAGGGCTAAGTAGTACTAACAAAAGTTAGGTATACAAATATATGATAATAAAAAAAAATAGTTTTCAATATTTATAGTTTTTGCAATGTCTTCATAAACATTCCTGTGAACCATGATAAAACATAGAAACTTTTTCCCGAGAAATACAATGAACTTTTATGACACATGGCCATTTCAGCTCATTTTGTCAAATTTTAACTTCGTAACTTTTTCTTATGTACCGACGAAATTTAGTTTCACTTGAATCACATCGATATACGATGAAAATTCATATTTCCTTAAAAATCGACAGTAAAATCCTTATTAATATCTTCTTTATTAGTCCTTATTAATATCTTAACCACATTTGACCAAAAAGTCAAAACTAAAAACCCAAATAAGACCTTTACTTCCGGAAATACACTAGGAAAATCTAAAATTCCATATCTTGCTTTTTTCTCAGAAATAAAATTATCAACAACTTTCATTATAATTTTTCTCTCATAAAATCGACGTTTTTCGAGATATTGGCGAAAATTAACCCAATATTTGAAGGAAAAAAAACTATATTGCTTTCATGAGATGAAAAGGGGTATATAAAATTACCTACATTTAGCTGCTACGAAAATATCGATACGACTATTTCGATAGTAGATATCGCAGGTTGAAAATTTCAGTGAATTTGACTAAAATTGCAATTTTAGTGAAAGTATTAAATATTTTAGCTGAAATTTATACAGTTATTTTGAATATGAGCTACCTACATCCAAAATATGGTCTAACTCAATTGATATTTGGCCGAAATAGTGGCAGCAATTTTTTTTTCTTTTAACATTTACAGTAAAACTGAATCATTTTTGTACCTTAGCAACTGGTTTAAGTGGTCGAAAATAAAATAAACCAAAAAAACATCCCCAAAAATGACCAATCTACCCCTTTTTAGCCAAAAAAGTGGTAGCACGATATTGTTTTCAAAAACTCAGGGTTTTTTTTGATTTTTGCTTTAAGAAAGTTCCACTGTGACTCGTTGTTTTTATCAAAAGTTCCCAACCTCGTCTAAAATTTTCCCAGATTGACTCCCCTAAGTTGCCAATAGGCAAATAATCATTGATATCTTTTGAAAATCACAGAATGTTAATTTTAATCGGTTTTTTTTAAATTTCAATGTAGATGTCTTAAAATTGAGATCGTTTTGATCCAAAAACTTGGGGTGTTTTAATTTTTGCCTTAAAAAAGTTCCACTGTGACTCATTGTTTTTACCAAAAGTTCCCAACCTCTTCTAAAATTTTCCCAGATTGACTCCACTAAATTGCCAATAGGCTAATAATCATTGATCTCTTCTGAAAATCACAGAATGTAAATTTTTATCGTTTTTTTTTTAATTTCAATGTTGATATTTCCAAATTTCTATCGTTTTGGTCAATAAAGTTGAAATTTACGCCGTTATAAAGAAATTAATTAGAAATATCAGCATTTACCGTACTCTTACGTACTTTTCTGGACAATGACCTACTGCAATTTTGCATAAATTTCTATTACCCAGCCCATGAGATGCAAATTAATTACAGGGTAATTACAATACTAGTACACACTTTACCTATAATCCGTTATTTTACGTAAGAAAATATATGAGAATATCATTCAGCTCAAGATAATTAATTAGGAATTAATTACGCACTGTGAAAATTTTTCAATGCACGTAGCCACAAGTAGTGAGAGTAATTATTACTGATATCATTAAAAATAAGTTGAATGGTATTACATAGTAATTTTTCTTATAATTGATGAAATGATGATGGATATGAAATATATGAACAATTTTTCTTATTATTGACGATAGATATGAAATATACGAAGCATTTCTTTATGCTGATTGATATGATGAGTAGTTATTAATTCTGATATCATTAAAAAAATGTATTACATAGTCATTTTTCTTATAATTGATGATGGATATGAAATATATGAACAATTTTTCTTATAAATGACGATAGATATGAAATATACGAAGCATCTTTTCGTGCTGATTGATATGATGAGTACTTATTATTTCTGATATTATTAAAAAATTGTTGAAAGGTATTACATAGTAATTTTTCTTATAAGTGATGATGGATATGAAATATATGAACAATTTTTCTGATAAATGACGATAGATATGAAATATACGAAGCATTTTTTCGTGCTGATTGATATGATGAGTAATTATTATTTCTGATATTATTAAAAAATTGTTGAAAGGTATTACATAGTAATTTTTTTTATAATTGACGATAGATGTGAAATAATCGAAGAATTTTTCTTATAATTGACGATAGATATGAAATATATGAATCATTTTTTCGTGCTGATTGTTATGATGAGTAATTATTATTTCTGATTTCATTAAAATAAAGTTGAATGGTATTAGATGGTAAGTTTTCTTATAATTGACGATAGATATGAAATAATCGAAGATTTTTTTCTTATAATTGACGATAGATATGAAATATACGAAGCATATTTTCGTGCTGATTGATATGATGCGCAAATATTATTTCTGATATCATTAAAAAAAAGTTGAATGGTATTACATAGCAATATTTCTTATAATTGACGATAGATATGAAATATGTGATCAATTTTTCTTATAATTGATGATTGATATGAAATATACGAAGAATTTTTTCATGCTGATTGATATGATGAATAATTATTATTTCTGATATCATTAAAAAAAAATTGAAAGGTATTACATAGTATTTTTTTTATAATTGACGATAGATGTGAAATAATTGAAGAATTTTTCTTATAATCGACTATAGATATGAAATATATGAAACATTTTTTCGTGCTGATTGATATGTTGAGTAATTATTATTTCTGATATCATTAAAAAAAAGTTGAATGGTATTAGATGGTAATTTTTCTTATAATTGACGATAGATATGAAATATCCGAAGATTATTTTTTATAATTGATGATAGATATGAAATATACGAAGCAATTATTCGTGCTGATTGATATGATGAGACTTTATTACTGTAATAAGACTTTCTGTGAAACTTTAAAATATTTATTTATTAAGTATAAGGTTTAAAAAAACCTTAAATGGGGTTAATTAAATTATTTATTAATTAACCGCATTAAATTAATTAAAACTAATTACATCTTTATTTTATTTATTATGTTTATCTAATATTATTTCGCTACAATGTGCCATCTTCAGGTGAAGAATGTATACAAAATTAAATTTAGACTTATTTTTTTATGTTTATAAAAACTGACTGTTGTGATTTTTGTCATAGTAACTACATCTATTAATTTATGATGAGAAATATCAAAAATACAAAAACAGATCGTGATTCTCATAAAAGGATCTTATTAATTTTTGTTTATTTTTTGTTATTTTTGGCTAAACAAGTCGTCACATTAAGTATGTTTTCTCTCTTTATTATTATTATTTATATATTTAATTGTTAAGTTTTTTTTTTTTAAATCCTGATGTTTGATCACATGGTACATGGTATATGATAAATTATCTCTGTGTACATATCAAAAAATGATTTAAATATAATAATATTAAAAAATAAACATTCTAAATTTGTTTTAATCATTAATTCTTGTCCAAATTCAAGAATATATAATAAAAAAACATGATTTAAAACATTACGTAAATCAATTGATATAAATCATACTTATTCTGGTAAAAACTGATCAGAAATATAAACAAATAAAAAAAAATCATTGATTCTAAATTTTTTTTTTTAATCATGATTGATTCTAACCCTGATTTAAAGACACATCAAAACCATTTCATGTTTTTTTAAATTTTGGAATAATGTGGACTTTTATAGAAATGTAACATTCTGAATTCGGTTCGTTTGTTATTTTGACGAAATGAAAATGAAATAGAATTTATTTCAGATTCCTCCCTTCTTAATTATTTTGATTTTAAATATCAAGACAATTTGGAGAAGTTTATTTTGTATTTTTGACTATTTTTTGTTCATTTGTGATTGCCAACAGCTAACATGATAAATAATTATTAAAAAATCGATAATATTTGATGGGTAGTTAAAAATGTTCTGTACACATAGAGATAATTTATTTTTTTGTTCACATTGAGACTCTTTTTGATATTTTGGTAAAATGAAATGTCAAATTCCGTTAATGGTTCTCACTTCTTAGTTATTTTTATACGTTCATACAATTTTGTACAATTTTATGCAGTTTTATACAATTCAATTTTCAAGAATGATTTTTTTAAATTTTGATATACGATATATATGTCTATTAGTCTATATAGATCTCAGAGATAGAGATATTTTTGTTTGTTTTGGCATGTGTACTCACACTGCTTATGTAAGGCAATTTGTTTTTGACTTTTTCGTTATTTTGATTATTAATTCAGACATAATTTTTTCAGTTATTTTTATTTCAGAAAATGTTGCAGGCTATGTAACTATCTCTTTGATTATTATTGATACGTCCCAAATTATTTAAGTTTCTAAAATTTTTCTACTGTGTCATTTTGATTTACAGTCTTTCATGGCAAAAAAAAACTTTCAGACTTTGGTTTTAGCTTTTCTGTTGTTTTTACGATCTTTCATCAATTTAGCTTTAAGACTCTCACTTGTACGTTACTTCAACGTTACGAAATTTTCAAGGTTATTTACTTTGCTATCTTCGATTGCTTTATAACATCGACTTTTGTTGATACAGTTTAACTTTCTAGATTAGTCCTTTGATAATTTGCTGTTTTTCATGTTTTCATGATATTCTGATCATTATTAAATTTTTCAAAAAATTCAGATTCAATCATTCAGATTCAAAATTTTATGTCACTAATTACAGTTGTGGAAAAAAATGTGAATTTTTATTATTTTATGGCCTTGTATAGGGCAATTTGTTTACGATTTTTTGTTATTTTGATTTATAATTTAGACTTTAATTTTTCAGATATTTTTGTTTCAGGAAATTATATAAACTATCTATCTGATATGATACATCCAAATTAATTTCATTTTCTAAAAACTTTCTACTGTGTCAATTTGATTTACAGTCTTTCATCGCAATAAAAGAAATTTTAGACTTTAGTCTTAGCTTTTATGTTACTTGTACGTTCTTTCATCAATTTAGCTTTCAGACTTTCGCTTGTATGTTACTTCAACGTTATGAAATATTTTATAAAATTTTCATGATTATTTACTTTGCTAACTTTGATCGCTTTATAATAATGACTTTTGTTGATACAGTTTAACTTTCTAGTTTCGTCCTTTGATAATTTGATGTTTTGATGATATTCTGATCATTATTACTTAAAAAGTTTATGTCACTAATTGCAGTTGTAGAAAAAATATGATCTTTTATTATTTTATGGTCTTGTGTAAGGCAATTTGTCCTGGACGTTTTTGTTATTTTGATTAATAATTCAGATTTTTCTTTTTCAGTTATTTTTATTTCAGGAAATTTGGTAGGCTATCTAACTATCTCTCTGATTATCATTCATACTTCCAAAATAATTTAAGTTTCTAAAAAATGTCATTTTGATTTACAATCTTTCATGGCAAAAAAAAAAACTTACAGACTTTTGTCTTAGCTTTTAAGTTGTTTTTACGATCTTCCATCAATTTAGCTTACAGACTCTCACTTGTACGTTACTTCAACGAAATTTTCAAGGTTACTTACTTTGCTATCTTCGATCGCTTTATAACATCGACTTTTGTAGATACAGTTTAAGTTCCTAGTTTCGTTTTAGCTTTATTTAATTGAGCTTTGAAGCTCTCGCTACTATACAAGCGAACACTTCAACGTTACGAAATTTTCATGATTATTTACTTTGATATTTTTTATCGCTTTAAAACATTGATCTTTGTAGATACAGTTTAACTTTCAAGTTTCGTTCTTTTGATATATTGATGTTTTTGATGTTTAGGTTATATTTTGATGATTATTACTTCAACATTTCATGTCATTAATTACAGTTGTGGCAAAAATTGCGATCTTTTATTATTATATGACAAAAAACTTCGATCTTCATTTAAATGAAAATGATTTGTGATGTGATGATCAGTGTATAATTTAATATATCCATTTTTCATTATCATTATCTCAATATGTGCAAAAGAGTTCACACATTTCTTGATTCTGTAATACGTGAACTTGCGCGGCTTTCGTATCCAATCTTAGAATGTGTCCTCGCTTTTCTGCGTTCTAAACCGTGACCAAAGCTCAGCCTTCGCCTGCGAAAAATTGCAATTCTAACGGCATGCATCTAAATTTTAGATAATGAGCGGGAACATTCGCTCCTTTTATCCGCTCACGAATTTATCGCCGCTCTTAGGCTTACCATTCACTCCAGAAGTCTTAACTCAATCAAGTATAATAGTTTACAGCCGGCTTCGTTAAGGCACGAACGAGAAAAGGCAATAGTTTACGTGAGATATAAATGATACATTGAAATGGATTATGCAGTTATGCTTGAAGTTTAAAAGGACACTAAAGTAGGTTTGTCGATATTTTTAATTAGGGAGGTGTATAAGTGATTACGATTGTGGCTAGAAATGCTTGTCATTACCATGATTTTTTATGTAGCTCCTATGAAGAAAACAGATTAGATTGATACGCAATCTATACGCAACGGATTTAGCATGTTCATTACAGTGACTTTTTATGTAGCTCCTATGAAGAAGACTGATTAGATTGATACACAAGTTTTGGGAAACATTAAAAGAGTTCAATTATGTTTTGGCAAAAAGACGTAAACGATTTGCCTTAATGAGTTTGCATCATTTTTAAATGATGAGATAAAGTAACAATTATTTTCGGAAATTTCCGATTTTAATTATTGATGGATATAATTGTTGCTTGACATGTGCTTACTAATATATGAGCTGTTAAAACCCAGAATGGTGTAAGTACATTTTTTAAAATTTAGTAATACATCCAGGAACGTTGGACAACGGACGACAAATTTTTGACTTTTCTGATTAAAAAAAAAGGTTTTTAACAGCTCAAGTAGTACATTAGTAAGTACATTTTTTTAAATTTAGTAATACATCCAGGAACGTTGGACAACGGACGACAAATTTTTGACTTTTCTGATTAAAAAAAAAGGTTTTTAACAGCTCAAGTAGTACATTAGTAAGTACATTTTTTTAAATTTAGTAATACATCCAGGAACGTTGGACAACGGACGACAAATTTTTGACTTTTCTGATTTAAAAAAAGGTTTTTAACAGCTCAAGTATATAGTTAAAAATTTTACGTAAACGTCCTTTTGTCAAAACAAAATCGATCTCTCTTAATGTTGAGGAAAACTTGCGTATAAATCTAATTAGTTCTCCTCATAGGAGCTAATTAAAAAATCATGGTAATGAACATGCTAAATCCAATTTAAAAAAATCTGCAGAATTTTTCAATCGTTCGTATAATCATAAAGCTAATCAGTGCTCCGCAAAATTAAGAATCCCAATGAGTTTTCAATTAGCTCGACGCCATTCGGCGTCGTAATTCTGAACGCTGCGACGCTTTTATTACCACTTAGCGGCGCACTATCGGATCGGCGCGCGGGGCTCTGCCCCCCAATGTAGCCCCTCTATCGGGGGCTTTCAATTTCCTGGCTTCTCCATTAAAGTTTTACATGTTTAAATAATATTTTCCGCGCCCCGAGCTGCACGGATTGATTCGGAATTGAAATATTTCTCTTCAGCTCGCAGCACGCGAGACCTTTGTTCACATTCCACTCGATATTACTCCATCGCACCTCATCTGCAGACCCTCGTCACGTCGGGATGTGTATGATGAGGATTTCGGGTGAGAGGGGAATACAGTTACGGGTGTAGGTTTTGTACTTTCTTCGCCGAGGCTGGCAAATATTTGTACGGTGATCAGCCTCGAGTTTGGAGTAATTTTCAAACATAAATTGCTTACAAAACTAGATATATTCCAGCCGAAATTTTGCTTTTGTGGAAACTTGAAACTGCAGCAGCGGTCCAGAAGCTTTATAGATAATTTGCATCATGACGAATTATTATTACATATTAATTTGTTTACAAGTTTTATTTACATGTTCTTAATTTTTTGAAGTTAAAGTTTTTGAAAGACCAAATAAATCCAAATGTAATGTAAATAAATGTAAAATATAATCCCTGTGTAAGATATCTACTAGCGTCAGAGATATCGATAAATTATTATTATTATTATTATTATTAATATACAACATTGGCAGTTTCAGTTCCCCATACAAATGTATTTACAACAAAAACATTGGTAGTAGTTTCAGACACACCATTATTTATCTAACAGTGTACGAGATCGCCAGCTTCAGTTCCCCATACATTTTCATTGCATTTTCACCAAAACCATGTCAATCTCAACTAAACATAACTGGTGATGGACAGCTAAACAAATTGCTATTAAGATCATTTACTATGCTCAATCGCGTAGAAAACTCCAAACCGCCAATATCATAACGTCCAGCAAGAAACCAGACCACATAGTTAATTAAAAATGGAGCGCGAGACGCTTAATTTAGCAATAGAAAGCATGGTGTTCTGCGCAAAATGGGAGCGAAAACTGCGCGAATTTTCTTGCAGCGCGAAAAAAATTCGCCCCCTGATTCGCTTGTCGCAATAAATATACTAACCAATTTGTGAAGTACGTTCTTGTGACTGCTGCACTTACATAAAACTAAGGCCGAGGTGGACGGAGGCGAGTAGAAAGTGCGGTTTGGCATGTAAATTCCCGGCAATGAGACATAAAGTGCATTCGTGGGACACGTTCTAAACGCGCTGAATGTGTACGGCAGACCACAGATGTGGATTTTCCGGTGGCTGATTTTTCTGCTGATTTCGTTTTATTGTCGTTATAATTGCAACCGGTTTTCTACAATCACAGTGAAAGCACGCTGTTTATTGCAAATTATTTGTCTCTTAACATAATAATGCATGTAATACTAATATCGAGTAATATAGAGTCAATCTTTATTAGGCCATCAGCCGTGAGTCTTTCAATCAAATCAATAAATAAAAATAAATCAAATTTATAAATATATAAAATTCTTAAGCAATCAATTCTAGTCTTTTCATTTTTTATATTTTTTTTACAACATTTTATCAAAAATTTCATATATCAAGAATACATATCCATGTATTCTTGTACTGCCAAAGTTAGCAAGTATTTAAACAAATCGTTAGTGTTATTTTTGTTTCTCTTCGATAGATATATGATCTAATATATGTTATTTGAGAAAAAAACATTAAATACGATTCCATGGTAGGTAATAAAGTAGTAAACAAAACTGGTATCTAAAATAGATGAAACTATAACAAAAATTTAAAAAAAGTTATTACGATAAATAAAAATAAACCAAATTAATAAATATATATAAATTTCTTAAGCAATCAATTCTAGTCTTTTCAATTTTTTTACTTTTTTTGCAAAATTTTATCAAAAACTTCATATATTAAGAATACATATAAATGTATTCTTGTACTTCCAAAGTTAGCAAGTATTTAAAGAAATCGTTAGTGTTATTTTTGTTTCTCTTTGATAAATATATGATCTAATATATGTATGTTATTTGAGAAAAAAGATTAAATACGAGTCCATGGTAGGTAATTAAAAAAACAGGTATCCAAAATGGATGAAACTATAACATAAATTAAAAAAAAAACGTTATTACAATAAATAAAAATAAACCAAATTTATAAATATATAAATTTATTAGGCAAACAATCCTAGTCTTTTCAACTTATTATTTTTTTTGCAAAATTTTATCAAAAATTTCATATATTAAGAATACATATAAATTTTTGTACTTCTTGTACTTCCAAAGTCAGCAAGTATTTAAACAAATCGTTAGTGTAATTTTTGTTTCTCTTTGATAGATATATGATCTAATATATGTTATTTGAGAAAAAACTATTAAATACGAGTCCATCATAGGTAATTAAAAAAAAACTGGTATCCAAAATGGATGAAACTATAACAAAAGTAAAAAAAAAAAATCTTTATTTATTCGTAATAAAGCATGAAATTTATTCAATAATAAATATTAATTATGTTTTAGCAAATTTTCATATCAAAGATCACGGAGCATTCAAAACGCAATTTTTGTTGTTTTTTGAATTGGAAATTTTTCTCTTAATAATAATAATATCATTTATTCTACAGTAACGGAGCATTCAAAACGCAAATTTTGTTGTTTTTTGAATTGCAAATTTTTCTCTTAGTAATAATAATATCATTTATAGTATTCAAATTACTCAATTTTTGTTGTGTTTTGATTTGAAAATTTTTCAAATAATAATAATATCATTTATTGTATTCAATTTCAGAATGAACATTACAGAGTCTAACATACAAGTTTGGCATACAAAAACATTGCACTGTCAAAAGTTTCTTCTATAGTTCTTTTAAAGAAAGGCCACTTCTAAAGAAGTTTCTTCTAAAGAATTTACTTCTATTAGAAGATTAGCGCACTTGGCTCTCATGCCAAGGGTCGCAGGTTTGAACCACGTGATCATGACATTTTTTTGGCGATTATAATTCTCATTATAATTCATCAAAGTGCTTTTCCATTGGAGGGCATTGCTACCCAAAATTTAGTCGATCTTTCAATATTTTAATGTTTCAATGAAGTTTTCAATTATTTAGTCAAAACATTACTGTCAATTTATCGTTATTTCGTCAACATTTCAATAACAAATTTCAATGATTACTATCCAATATTCATTTATTTGAAAAAATTTAATCATCAAAATTGTTAAAGAGCCTGTCAAAGATTACTTTAAATTTATTATTACTCAGTAACTATTCAATGGGTTTGTCAAAATTTCATCAAATATTGATGACAAATATTGTCATCATGACTATCAAATATTCAATTCCTATTGCAGTAAAAATTCGATAAATGCCACTCCTGTATATGCCACATTCTCCATTAGTAAATTTAGAAGAGCAACAATTTTTGATTAATTTTTTTTAACTGCCACTAATGGCATTTGACAGATCTAAGCTTAACTGGTTGTAATTGTGTAGCTTCTTGTTTGTATTCTACCTTATAGCAAAATTCAAATTAACCTAATAAAAATATATCGAACGTGTGGCCTTACTTTCTATATGTATTAGCATCAGAAATTTTAAATTTTAAATTTTATATAAAATATTATTATTATTATTACAATAAAAAAAATTATAATCAATTCGATAATAGCAATACTCTTTCAAATATGTTTTTGACAAATGGAATCAGGTCAGTGCATTTATCGATTTTTTACTGTAATACTTTAATCATTATGTCGCAAATTCTACAGACTTCTGTAAATATTTCACATATTTTGATTAAAATATTATTGATTACAAGCAATTTTGGAAATATTTCTATCTCAATTTCATTGTTTCTGTAGAAATTATAATGATGTTTTTTAAAATTATTCTGTCTAAATTTCAATAACTTCTGTCAACTTATCTTTGCTGCACTATATTTTTCAATTAGGCTGTCAAAATGTCAATGATGTCTGTTAAATTATATTTGTTGCATCATATTTTTCAATTATTGTTTCAAAATTTCGAATATTACTACTAATATGTTGTTACACCGTGAAAATTTCGATGATTACTATTAAATATTCAATTATTCATTTATTAAAATTGAATCATTACATTATAAATTGATTTACTGTCAATTTTTTATTAATCTAAAATTCTATAATTACTGTACATACATCTATTAGTGCTATTAAAGTTTCAATGATTACAGACCAATTTGTTATTATTTCTACCGAAAATTTAATTTTTCTTTGGAAATTTTTTAGTTTCGTAAAAAATCGATTACTTCGTCAAAATTTAAAATATAACTGTAAATTTATTATTATTCTTTTAAAATTTGAATGATTCTGTCACAATTTCAATAAAGTTATCATTATTAATAATAATAAAGAATATTTATTAGCAAAAAACGCGAATAAACGAAAAAAAACCGATTATTCAGTAAATATTCAATGAGTTTATCAAAATTTTAATGATTGACTCTAAAATATTCAATTTCTAGTAATACTGTAATCATTATGTCGCAAATTCTAGTGATTTCTGTCAATTTTTCAATTATTTTAATTAAAATTTCAATGATTACAGGCAAATTTGCAATTATTTCTGCCATAATTTTAATACCTATGTAGAAATTTTAATGATTTTTTCAATTATTCTCTCAACATTTCAATAATTTCTGTCAATTTATCTTTGTTCCATTATATATATATATATAAACAATCTTTATTAGGCTATCGACCCCATGTTCCATTATATTTTTCAAGTATTCTGATAAAATTTTAATGCTTCTGTAAAAATTTTAATGATATTTTCAATTATTCTGTCAAAATGTCAAAAATTTCTGTCAATTTATTTTGTTGCATCATATTTTTCAATTATTTTGTCAAAATTTCAACGATTTCTGTCAATTTATCTTTGTTGGATCATATTTTTCAATTATGGTTTCAAAATTTCAAATATTACTGCCAATTTGTCGTTATACCAGGAAAATTTCAATGATTACTATTAAATATTCAATTATTTAATTATTAAAATTGACTCAATATATTACAAATTGATTTACTGTCATTTTTTTTATAAATTCAATATTATATAATTTCTATACGTACATCTATTAGTGCTATTAAAGTTTCAATGATTACAGACGAATTTGCTATTATTTCTTCCAAAATTTTAATTATTCTTTGGAAATTTGATTGAGTTTCATAAAAATCTTCGATTATTTCGTCAAAATTTCAAATATCACTGTCAATTTATCATTATTTCATCAAAATTCGAATGATTATGTCAAAATTTCAATGATATTCAATTGTTTGTTAAAATGCAACCATTATGTGCCAAATTCTAATTATTACTGTCAATTTTTTAATTATTCCTTTTAAAATATTTAATAATTACAGGAAAATTTGCAATTATTTCTAACAAATTTTTAATTATTTCTACTTAAATTTGAAATATTTCTGTAAAATTTGAAAATATTCTGTCATAGTTTTAATGATTACTATAAATTTATCCTTATTAAATAAAAATTCAATGAGTTGGTCAACATTTTCAGGACTACTACAAAATAATTAATTTCTAGTAAAATTTTAGTCATTATGTCACAAATTCTAATGATTACTGTCAATTTTTCACTTATTCTTAATAAAATTTAAATTATAGCAGACAAATTTGCAATAGTTATTGTTGTCTAGCATCTAGTGATTCCTGTAAATTTTCAATTAAGTAGTTCTATTCAAATTTTAATGCTTACAGCAAACTTGTATTATTATTTCTTTAAGATTTTTAAATAATCTTTGAAAATTTAATGTTTTCTATGGCGGAAAGGCTTAGGACCAATAACCTAATAAATATTGTTATCTCTTTCTGTAATGATTTGAATGAAAATTTTAATTATTTCTACCGATTTTTTAAATATTCTGTCAAAATTTCAATGATTACCATAAATTTATCTCTATTAAATAAAAATTCAATTAGTTTGTCAAAATTTTTAGAACTTCTACCAAATATTCAATGAATAGTAAAACTTTAGTGATTATGTCACAAATTCTAATGATTACTGTCAATTTTTAACTTATTCCAAATAAAATTTCAATGATCGCAGACAAATTTGCAATGGTTTTTGTTGTATAGATTCCAGTGATTACTGTAAATTTTTCAATTAAGTAGTTCTTTTAAAATTTTAATGCTTACCGCAAATTTGTCAACAGAAATTTCAAAATGTCCGTCAACATTTCAATAATTACTATAAATTTATCATTATTCAGTAAAAATTCAATGTGTTCATCAAAATTTTGTTGATTGACTATCAAATATTCAATTCTTAGTAAAACTTGAATCTTTATGTCACAAATTCTAATGATGACATTGACAATACTGGCAATTTTTCACTTATTTCTAATAAAAATAAAATCTAATCTAAAATAAAAAATAAAAAAAAGTTTAAGGATTCTGTAGAAATTTTTATGATTTACTTAAATTATTTTTCGATTATTCTGTCAAAATTTCAATGATAATACTACAAATTTATCAGTATTCTGTCAACATCTTATTGATTACTATCCAGTATGCAATTACTGGGGAAAATGTAATCATTCTGCCAAAAATTTCAATGATTACTGTGAATTTTTCAATTATTTGTATCTCAATGTTTCAGTGAATACTGCAAAGTTTGCAATTATTCATAATAAAGATTATCATGTGAAAGTTTTAATGATTTCTTGTAAATTTTTCAGCTATTCTATCAACATTTTAATGATTACTCTCAATTGTTTAATGATTCTTCCGTTTCAACGTTTTCCATTCTATTCTCTTTCAGTTATTCTGTCGCGCAAGAAAAAAAGTAATATTCAATGCATATTTTTCAGATTTTCGTATTTTGCTGTAAGAATATAAGACTAGTTGATTGATTTATATATTATCAGATATTTTAATGATTTCAAGTAAATTTTTCAGATATTTTATCAACATTTTAATGATTACTATGAATTGTCCAATGATTCTTCCATTTCAACGTTTTCCATTGTTTCTCTTTCAATTATTCTGTCACATAAGAAAAAAAGTAATATTCAATGCATATTTTTCAGATTTTCGTATTTTGCTTTAAGAATGTAAGACCAGTTGATTGATTTAAGTATTATAAAATATTTTAATGATTTCTAGTAATCATTCCTCTATTTCAATGTTTTCCATTCCATTCTCTTTCAATTATTCTCTCACAAAAGATGCAAACAAGTAATATTCAATGCATATTTTTTGTGATTTTCGTATTTTGCTGTAAGAATGTAAGACTAGTTGATTGATTTAAGTATTATCAAATATTTCTAGTAAATTTTTCAGATATTTTATCAACATTTTAATGATTGCTATCAATTGTTCAATGATTCTTCCATTTCAACGTTTTACATTCTATTTCCTCTCAATTATTCTCTCACGAAAGATGCAAAAACCTAATATTTAATGAATATTTTTGTGATTTTCGTATTTTGCTGTAAGAATGTAAGACTAGTTGATTGATTTATGTATTATCAAATATTTTAATAATTTCTAGTAAATTTTTCAGATATTTTATCAACATTTTAATGATTACTATCAACTGTTCAATGATTCTTCCATTTCAACGTTTTACATTCTATTTCCTCTCAATTATTCTTTCACGAAAGATGTAAAAACATAATATTTAATGAATATTTTTGTGAATTTCGTATTTTGCTGTAAGAATGTAAGACTAGTTGATTGATTTAAGTATTATCAAATATTTTAATAATTTCTGGTAAATTTTTCAGATATTTTATCAACATTTTAATGATTACTCTCAATTGTTCAATGATTCTTCCATTTCAACGTTTTCCATTCTATTCTCTTTCAATTATTCTTTCACGCAAGATGCAAAAAAGTATTATTGAATGCATATTTTTCTGTTTTTCGTATTTTGCTGTAAGAATGTAAGACTAGTTGATTGATATAAGTATTATCAAATATTTTAATGATTTCTAGTAAATTTTTCAGACATTTTATCAACATTTTAATGATTGCTATCAATTGTTCAATGATTCTTCCATTTCAACGTATTCCATTCTATTCTCTTTCAATTATTCTCTCACGAAAGATGCAAAAAAGGAATATTCAATGCATATTTTTCTGATTTTCGTATTTTGCTGTAAGAATGTAAGACTAGTTGATTGATTTAAGTATTATCAAATATTTTAATGATTTCTAGTAAATTTTTCAGATATTTTATCAACATTTTAATGATCACTATCAATTGTTCAATGGTTCCTCTATTCCAACATTTTCCATTCCATTCCTTTTCAAATATTCCGTCACAAGACGCAAAAAAAGATTAATATTCAAAGCATATTTTTTGAGATGTTCGTATTTTGCTGTAAGAATGTATGACTAGTTGATAAATTTAACTATTATCAAATATTTTAATAATTCTGGTAAATTTTTCAGATATTCTATCAACATTTCAATGATTACTGTAAATTTTTCAATAATTCCTCTATTTCAACATTTTCCATTCCATTGTATTTCAATTATTCTGTCACCAGATGCAATAAAAGATTAATTTTCAAAGCATAGTTTTTGAGATTTTCGTATTTTGCTCTAAGAATGTAAGACTAGTTCATTGATTTAAACATTGTCTAATATTTTAATGATTTCCAAAAAAAATTTCAGCTATTCTATCAACATTTCAAAGATTACTGTCAATTTTTCAGTGATTCCTTTCTTTCAACGTTTTCCATTCCATTCTATTTCAATTATTCTGTCAAAAGACACAACATAAAATTAATAGTCAAAGCATATTTTTTATATTTGAGTATTTTGCTCAAACAATGTAAGACTTGAGATTGATTTAAGTATTATCAAATATTATCTCAAAAAATAGCGTGTCAAATATAATGCAATTTATTGTCGATATTCAGTGATATGTTAGCATGTATATTATACATAATATAATTAATATCCAATACGTGAATTTCGAGGTAGATTTTTATTAATATGATCGTGTGATTGGTCTACTTCAAGTATTCTCCGAAGGTCCAATTTAAATACTGATGGCTCAAAAACTAGCTTATTAATACTAATGAAATGTTATTGATAATGCAATCATAAATGTCGCATGCAGCATTTTATTCCCTATTAGGTAGGTACCTTTTTTCGTTTTTTTTTTTAAGTTTTTGTCTAAAATAATTATCAGAGCTAAATATTACAAGAATACCATATTACAGGTAAGCACCATATAGAATTTCTTTTAAATTGATTTACCAAGTCGTAAATAGACGAATGGCAATAAAGCCTTAAAAAATCATTTCCTAGAACAAACTACATTAATTTATCAAATGCTTACAAAAACCAATTGAATATTTAAGTTTTCCAACTTTGTTACTTTGGACTTTTACACTATTTTGAATTGCTTTTGGGCTGGGCGTCGCGACGTCCTACAAAGGAATTGCTGTGTGGAGACGTTCTCCTGGCACACCATTGTCCTTTACCTTCTGGGTGCGGACCCACGAACGTTCCGAGGCATTTCACGTTCCAAACAGGCGGGTAAGTCACACCGGAGTTACGAAATCGTTTGTGTTTAGATAATAGCAGTAAATTGAATAAAGCAATAATTGAGAATTGTTCGTGTGATGGGTTATAATAATATCCTGCAAAATGTTAATTGAAAATTGGAAACTTTTGAAAATGTCAAAATATCAGGAAATATTCAACATAACAATTCTGATATTTATTTTCATGTTGTTTCATGTTATGTTTCATGTTATTTCATGTTATTTTCTGCCAAAATCTGTGAAATCTAGATTTTGCTCTTAAAAACGTAATTTCAAAATATTTTGCAAATTACCATTTTTGACTGACCGTGAAAATTTACATCTACATACGCAAGTCAACATCTTTTACTAATACCATACGTTCTTCATATATGTACTTATATGAAGACAGTAACGAAATATTCTTATTTTCAAATATCAAAGATAAAAATTAGTATTTTGTACCTACATTTCCAATAAACGAATATTTAATTTTTCACTTTTGACTAATTGGCATTTAAAAGATTTTCAGTAGCACCGTTTAAGTGATATTGTTAAGGCCTTAATTGGCGAGCATATCATTCAACGTTTTCCATTCTATTCTTTCAATTATTCTTTCACGCAAAATGCAAAAAATTAAAATCAATGCATATTTTTCTAATTTTCGTATTTTGCTGTAAGAATATACCACTAGTTGATTAATTTAACTATTATCAAATATTTTAATAATTCTGGTAAATTTTTCAGATTATCTATCAACATTTCAATGATTACTGTCAATTTTTCAATGATTCCTCTATTCCAACATTTTCCATTCCATTCCATTTCAAATATTCCGTCACAAGACGCAAAAAAAAGATTAATATTCAAAGTATATTTTTCCTAGGAAAAGGAATCAATAGAATTATTACTGCTGCACGGCCTCTAATATCACTCGAATTACGTCACGAAGTTATATAACCAATATTGCTGCATTTTTGTGACCAGATGGGAGCAATTAGGGCAAAAGCGAGGCCGATTTACATTTACCACTAATCACGGTTAAATATTGAATATGCATTCGAGGATAATTACTGTGCCGACGTTTATTTGCACTGAATGTTTCGGAGCTTCGATCAAATAAACGATATGTGATTCCTGTTTGATTTTTGGACGTAATTATATATAGACGATGATAGAAACCCTCACAACAGAGTACCACTGGATAACATTCGATATCAAAGCCTAATTAAATCGTTTAATAATCGTAATTTAATTATAACAAAGATTATAATAATGATTACAATAATAATATTGGTATTTATGTAAGCATATATAAAAAAAGTTATATATTTATATATAAATCAAATTTTATCGACGTTTATAAAATATTGGACATAATAAATTTTAATAAAATAGTTCATTTAAAATAGTGATTCTCAAATTTGGTCGACAAATGTAAAATTTTGATTGTCATCAGTGCATTTCAATGATGACTATGTATCAACATTGATGGGCATTTGCAAAATTTTACTTGTGGACGAGCATTGAAGAGGAAGGAAAAGAAGAACTGACCTCGACTACAATTTACTGCCGCATTTCTTCAAAACGTTTTACTGCATAATCTTGAATTTGCGATTTGATGAAGTTCTTGTTTCGTCCATTCCTGGAAGTATTTGCTTCCACGGACGTCCCACATTTCCCGTATATGCCATTGTTTATGGACGGCTGTGCAAAGATACACTTGCGGACGTCTGTAAGCGTTCCTTTTAAAAACTACGAAACTTGTTTGTCAGCATTCTGCTCCGGGCTGGCTTAGTACTTTATGGCGTTGTTATTGTTTTCTTCGCTTTCGCCCGGAGTCCGTGTCGCCCGTAATTTTCCCCGGAACGCGACGACACTGTCCCGGATTAAGCGATGCCCGGAGTCGAGATAATCTCCGGTTTTTCGCCAAAGACATGCCCCTTGCATAATTGCATCGCGAGATGTGGTACAGTTTAAGCAACAATCATCCAGCTGGAGCACGACCACGAAGAATATCAGTGCAAGTGAGGTGATAATTGATTTATGCACGCCTGGCGCATAACTTTCACGTCGATTGGCTCCGCTTGGCTATGTTTTTAAAACAACAATTTCATGCTAATTAGACTAGCTGCAATTATGTTACAACTGTTTTATGATTAATTTTCGTTCGCCACCACAAGTAGAATGTGTAAAGAGCGAATTCGGGGCACACAAATTCAACATTCTATTTAAATTACGCGAGTGTTCAAAACTGGCGTCATTTAAATAATTACGCACTCACTAATTAAGCAATATTTATGAAGCAATGAATTATACACTATAATAACGTTTCAAATTTATACATAAAATAGGCGACCTTATATTCATTATTGAAACCATGTAATATACAAAACTATAATTTATAATGATGATGAAGCATTTTTAGCTTACTCTTATACAAATTATATATAAATTATATGAAAATTCACCTTCATAAGTAGATTAACTCGTAAGTTAAACTATACATTACAAATAGTCAGTGCCAAAATTTTAAATCTAAATTAAATTAAAATTTAAATTATTTAAAAAAATTAAATTTAAAATTTCAATGATTTATTATGAATAGATTTATACTGGCTGCTGCTTTATAAGTATATATCTATCCTTACTGTTTAAGTAAGTGACAATCATCTTTTATTGTTATATAACGGGTTTTCCAATAAGAGGTGTTATTTTGAATAGCCCGCTATTTCGGTAGATGTCACTTTTGAAGCTGTCATTTCTTGGCATTTGACAAGTAGAAACTACGCCATTAATAAAAATTGTACGATACACGCTTCAACAACGCATTGAAATTATTAAAATTCACTATAAAAATGGTGAAAATTTGGCAGAGACGGTTCGTAAAACTCGAACATTTTTGGGTCGTCGTGAAGCACCTTGTCGGACCGCAATACAGAAATTGGTGGAAAAATTCGAGCTGTTGGGACAAGTTAGTGATGAGAAGAATAAAACCCGTGCACGTCGCTCAAGAACAGCCGAGAATATTGCTGCTGTAGCCGAAAGTGTTGAAGAAAACCCAGGTTTGTCCATTCCTCGTCGTTCTTTGGAATTAGGTATTCCACAAACGTCATTACACCGTATTTTGCATAAAGATTTGGGTCTTAAGGCTTATAAAGTCCAGTTAACACAAGAACTCAAGCCGGCCGATCATCAACAACGTCGTGACTTTGCTGATTGGGTCGTTGAAATGCATGAAAATGATCCGGAATTCCATCGAAAAATCATCTTCAGTGATGAGGCCCATTTCCACCTCGGTGGCTTCGTCAACAAGCAAAATTGTCGCATCTGGGGCTCAGAAAACCCAAGAGTTATTGTTGAAAAGCCTCTCTATCCTCAACGTGTGACTGTTTGGTGCGGTTTATGGTCCGGCGGAGTCATTGGACCTTACTTTTTCGAAAATGAGGCTGGCGCAACAGTTACGGTGAATGGATTGCGCTATCAAGAGATGATTAACGATTTTTTATGGCCGGAATTGGATGGTATTGATCTGGACAACGTTCACTTTCAACAAGACGGCGCTACGTGCCACACAAGCAACGAAACCATTGATCTTTTAAGGGAAAAGTTTCCGGACCGTGTTATCTCTCGAAGAGGTGATCACAATTGGCCACCGAGATCTTGTGATTTAACACCTTGCGACTTCTTTCTTTGGGGCCACGTGAAGGAGAAGGTCTACGCCAACAGCCCAGTATCGATTCAAGACCTCAAAGATGGAATTCGTGAGGCTATCGAGGACATACAGCAGCCACTTTGCGATTTAGTTATGGAAAATTTCATGAAAAGGATTTTGTCCTGTAAGCGTGGCCGTGGTGGTCATTTGCTTGATGTTATTTTCCACTATTAACGGCATACCTTCCTCTTTGTAATGAAATAAACATCTGATGATTTATAATAAAAAATGGCATTTTTCTTTGAATATCAAAATAACACCTCTTATTGGAAAACCCTTTATATATATATATATATATATATATATATATATATATATATATATATATATATATATATATATATATATATATGTTCGTATTGACCTGTCACATCTGTATACAGAAAGGTGAATAAATATTTATATATATTATTATTATTATTCCCATTATAACTAAAACTTTACAAAAAATATATACATTACAGTCAAAATTTCAGATACTACTGGAAAACTTTCAAAGATCCTCAAAAATATCAAATTTCGTGTTGAGATTTGGTTATTTAGTCGTAGTTCAAATTATAATTCTATTAAAAATGCAAAATAAAACGAAATTGGCAGTCTTAGATTGTAGTCACGTCTGAAATGTAGGTCTTTTAGTTGTGGTCTGCAATCAATATTCAA
Source organism: Othius punctulatus (assembly GCA_951805005.1). Taxonomy (NCBI): domain Eukaryota; kingdom Metazoa; phylum Arthropoda; class Insecta; order Coleoptera; family Staphylinidae; genus Othius; species Othius punctulatus. Next base: position 3,200,332 of record OX638139.1, on the reverse strand, counting down.
TAATTTGCAAATACCGTGCAATTTGCATAGAATGTAAGTACAGTGTGGCGTATTGCCAATAAACGCTTATCGCACCCACAATCTTTGTTGTAATTCAAAATTACCATACTTTGAATCCAGGCGGTGTTAATAACGGGCAAATAAGTCAATAATGGAGGCTGATTTTTACTTTCGTTTGCACATTCGCATGCTCTAGTGCACTGGAAGTGGCCTTGAGATGGCGACTTTGGTTTTTTTTAGAATTATGTACGCTTCTTGAGCATGGTCTTATTATGTAATTGGCCTATTTACGTTCTAACCCAAAAACTAATGTGTATCAAAGTATTATTTTGAGCATGGTATTATTATGTAATTGGCCTATTTACGTTCTAACCCAAAAACGAATGTGTATCAAAAATATTATTTATACCATTTTGAACGTCTAGAATTAATTGATATATAAATTACGTGGAATTATGCAAAATATCTTGAATGTGTGTCATTATATTTCTAGGATTACAGTCATTACATTTATGTTTATAGAAATGTTTCTGCGGCAGTTTGCAATTTATATAACGATAGACATTTTAAATCAAATGTTAATAAACTTTCAAATTGAATATCAACAGCGTTTTAGTTATGTCAGAATAATTAGTAAGAATAATAATTAACGTATGTAGTATTAAATCTGCAATACAGAACTCAATTCAAATTGTATAAACTTTGATACAATTGACACAATTTCCACGAATAATTATAAGTAATATAAATAAATTAAATATAATTAATTTATAAATATAATTAATTTATTATAAAAGACAGATATTTTTGTTGCAAATTCAAGTAAGTTCTGTATATTCTATCCAAATTGTAGAGTTATCATCCACAAAAATTCTACAAGATATTCATAGAAATTATATGCAATTCACCTAAACTATATAAATTAATTGACATTTTAAAGATTCTACAGAAATTTTATATTTTTTAAATATTTCAATATCATATTTTTTTCATAAAATTTCTACAAATTTCAATATCTGATAATTTTTTTCAACAACTCAACAAAATTCAAAAATATATTTATGCATTCCAGTTAATATGTATACTCTTTCATCCATAGAATCTATAGATCTCATGCATAGATTTCAGCATCGAACTTGATTATTTTACATATTTCCATTAAAATATCAGAGGTTTCCATCAAAATTTTTTGATGATAATGTATATTGTACATTTTCATGTATATTCCACCCTTGAAATTAGAAAAATATCCATAGCAAATCTAAACATTTAATAGAAATTTTCCAATTTTTTAATTTTCATATTTAGATATGAGATTAGTTATCTTGCAAGTCCTGTATATTCTGGCTTAATTCTAGAGGTTTTTTTAATCTATATCACAAACTTCCATAAAAATTCTACCAGATATTCATAGAAATTATATGCAATTCACCTAAACCATATAAATTAATTGACATTTTAAATATTTCATAGAAATTTTAGATTTTTGTTAAATTTAAAAACCATATTTTTACTAAAATTCTACAAATTTCAAAAACATTTCTATGCATTTCAGTTCATTTGTATAGTATTTCATATATATGTTCATATGGTATTTTTTTAATTTTTTGTTTCTCCTTGACTCACTTATCACATTTGTAAAAACTATTAGGTGAATAAAATACGTATTATTATTATTGTTATTATTATTATTATATAGAATCTATAGATCTCCGTTATTGATTTCATCATAAATCATGATGTAAATTTTACAAACTTCCATTGAAATTTCCAAGGTTTCCATCAAAATTACACGATGGAAATGTATATTGTATATTTACATGTATATTCCACCATTGAAGTTACAAACGTATCCATTAAAGAAATAAGATACCAAAATTAAGCTTCTAACTTAATTTTTTAGCAATGAAACTTCGTTATAAATTCTAAATATATTTTTTTTTATTTTTAATTTTTCATATTTATTACATATTTATTTAAATTCTACAAATTTCACAGAACTTCTACGCATAAGTATGCAAAAGACGTGTAAAATTGAAACTAATGTATAATGTAATCCCTTTTTATTCGAGTGTTTATGTTAAAAAATGTGGTCATGCAAAATATTGTCATAATAAAACTATTCTATGCAATTATTTCAACATTAAAGTTTCGGTTGATAAATATTTGCATAATGTGCGTTTTAAATTAACCCATTATTGTGGCAAACGTTTCGCTCGTTTAGTTCATTAGTAAATGTTCATTAGTATACCCACACGGCTACAGAAAATATAAATTTTTGCAATTATGTTTTCAGTTAAAATTTCATCACATATTTACAAAGGCTTTAATTATTCTAATGGATTTAAATGGGTAATAATTTTAATTAAATTTGAAATGTTAAGCAGCTTAAGTAAATCTAAAAAAGCCTACCGTACAAACAAGTCGGGACATTTTCGGACAAAAAATGGAAACACTATTTTTTTGTAGATTTATACATTAAAATTGTTAGCTTAATTTCGTCAGCATTACAGCAATATAATTACAGCAGTATAGGTAAATGGGTTTCAAATTTCTTAAGTAGGTCAAAATTTTTGAAAAATTAATAACTTTAGAACATTTATTTTATCACGGAAAAATGTCTACTTATAAAATTAATAACTTAAGAACATTCATTTTAACACGGAAAAATGTCTACTTATGAATATGGGATATGCATATGGAATAAATTCACTGTTTTTTGTCCTGAACAAAGGACATTTAGAAAATTGATGTTTACAGAATAGCTTTATCTCCATAATTATTAAGAATTAAAATTTCATGTAAACTAAAGACATTTAGAAAATTGATGTTTACTGAATAGCTTTATCTCCAAAATTATTAAAAATTAAAATTTCATGTAAACTAAAGACATTTACAAAATTGATGTTTACAAAATAGCTTTATCTCCATAATTATTAAGAATTAAAATTTCATGTAAACTATGAACATTTAGAAAATTGATATTTAGAGAATAGTTTTCTCTCCATAATTATTAAGAAACATAATTTCATGTAAACACTATCAAAGCAAGAACCACAAAAAATCTTCAAAACAGTCGTTTCAATCATAACAGTTCTGTCATCAAAGTTGTCCATATAAGTTAGGATTATCGTGACTTATTCCAATTCAGTCAGTTTTATAAAGCACTATTTCAGAAAAATCTTGCCAAAGTTATTACCTTAGCTGAGTCCTTTCAAATTCATTTTTGAATGCGTGTTTATTTGACTTATTTCAAGGTTTTTCAAAAAGTTTTTAGTTTTTAAGTAGTTATTATAGCTCTTATTTTTAAGTATTGTCAATATACCTACATCAAAGCAAGAACTCCAAAAAATCTTCTAAACAGTCGTTTTATTCAAAAAAGTTCTGTCGTAAAAGTATTCCATATTAGTTAGGGTTATCGTGACTTATTCCAATTCAGTCAGTTTTATAAGGCACTATTTCAGAAAAATCTCGCCAAAGTTATCACCTTAGTTATTATTATCATCAGTATTTCATGTAAGACTTGTCTACTTCATCTAAGTCGAGTCTTTTCAAATTCATTTTTGAATGCGAATTTATTTGACTTATTTGATGGTTTTTCAAAAAGTTGTTAGTTTTTAAGTAGTTTTTATAACTCTTATTTGTAAGATTTGTAAATATACCTAGAATACTTTTCTCTCCATAATTATAAATAAACAAAATTTTGTGTAAACACTATCAAAGCAAGAAGCACAAAAAATCTTCTATCTAAACAGTCGTTTTAGTCATAACAGTTCTGTCGTAAAAGTATTCCATATTAGTTGGGGTTATCGTGACTTAGTCCAATTCAGTCAGTTTTATAAGGCACTATTTTAAGAAAAATCTCGCCAAAGTTATCTCCTTAGTTATTAATATCAATATTTCACGTAAAACTTTTCTACATCATCTAAGTCGAGTCTTTTCAAATTCATTTTGAATGCATATATATTTAACTTATTTGATGGTTTTTCAAAAAGTTTTTAGGTTTTGAGTTGCATTTATAACTCTTATTTTTAAGACGTGCCAATATACAGTTGATTTTTATTGAGTAGTTTTTATAACTCTTATTTTAAAGACTTGTCAGTTTCATTTGCGTTACTAGTCTGGATTTGATAGTCTTGTTATCAGTTGTTCAAATCATATTGCTGCATTAGCCTAATTCTTGTAATTTCTGTTTATTTTACAAGTCTAATAACTTTTGAGTTAGTTTAAGTAGCCAGTCTTGTCATCATCTTGCTCTTCTTATGGCACTATAACTTTTGATAGTCTAAATTTTTATAGTCTAAGAATTTAGTCATAAAAGTACAGTCATAAAAGTATTCTATATTAGTTAGGGTTATCGTGACTTATTCCACCAATTTAGTCAGTTTTAAAAAGCACTTTTTCAGAAAAAATCTTGCCAAAGTTATCACCTTAGCTAATTTTTTTTCAAATTAATTTTTGAATGCATGCTTATTTGACTCATTTCATGGTTTTTCAAAAAGTTTTTAGTTTTTATGTAGTTTTTATAACTCTTATTTTTAAGATTTCTCAATACACCAACAGTTGTAATTTTTTGAGTAGTTTTTAATACTCCGATTTTAAGACTTGTCAGTTTTATTAGCTTTACTAGTATTGATTTGATAGTCTTGTTATCAGTTGTTTAAATTATGTTGCTGCGTTAGACTAATTCTTGTAATTATTGCTGTTTATTTTATGAGTCTAATGACTTTTGACTTAGTTTAAGTAGCCAGTCTTGTCATCTTCTTCTTCTTGTTATGGCACTACAAGTTTTGATAGTCTAAATATCAGCTATTTCAAACGTGTCTCTCTTTAGTTATCGCATGTAAGTCTTGTTCGATTTATTACAAGTAGCCATTCTAGTTATCTTCTGCTTCTTCTTATGGCAGTACAACTTTTGATAGTCTAAATATCAGTTATTTCAAACGTGTTTCTCTCTTTAGTTATCGCATGTAAGTCTTGCTCGATTTATTACAAGAGTAAGTCTTGTTCGATTTATTACAAGTAGCCAGTCTTGTTATCTTATTCTTCTTCTTATGGCAGTATAACTTATGATAGTCTAAATATCAGTTATTTTAAACGTGCCTCTCTCTTTAGTTATCGCATTTGTTGTTGTAAGTGTTGATCGATTTATTCCATTTAGCCAGTCTTGTCATCTTGTTTTTCTTCTTATGGCAATACAACTTTTGATAGTCTAAATATCAGTTATTTCAAACGTGTCTCTCTCTCTTTAGTTATCGCATCTAAGTCTTGCTCGATTTATTACATGTAGCCAATCTTGTCATCTTCTTCTTCTTATTCTTCTTCTTATGGTACTACAACATTTGATAGTCTAAATATCAGTTATTTCAAACGTGTCTCTCTCTTTAGTTATCGCATGTTAGTCTTCTTCGATTTATTACAAGTAGCCAGTCTAGTCATCTTCTTCTTCTTCTTATGGCAGTACAACTTTTGATAGTCTAAATATCAGTCATTTTAAACGTGCCTCTCTCTTTAGTTATCGCATTTGTTCTTGTAAGTGTTGATCGATTTATTTCATTTAGCCAGTCTTGTCATCTTGTTTTTCTTCTTATGGCAATACAACTGTTGATAGTCTAAATATCAGTTATTTCAAACGTGTCTCTGTCTTTAGTTATCGCATGTAAGTCTTGCTCGATTTATTACAAGTAGCCAATCTTGTCATCTTCTTCTTCTTCTTCTTATGGTACTACAACATTTGATAGTCTAAATATCAGTTATTTCAAACGTGTCTCTCTCTTAAGTTATCGCATGTAAGTCTTGTTCGATTTAGTACAAGTAGCCAGTCTAGTTATCTTCTACTTCTTCTTATGGCAGTACAACTTTTGATAGTCTAAATATCAGTTAATTTGAACGTGCTTCTCTCTTTAGTTATCGCATTTGTTCTTGTAAGTCTTGTTCGATTTATTACAAGTGGCCAGTCTAGTCATCTTCTTCTTCTTCTTATGGCACTACAATTTTTAATAGTCTAAATATCAGTTATTTAAAACGTGTCTCTCTCTTTAGTTATCGCATGTAAGTCTTCTTCGATTTATTACAAGTAGCCAGTGTAGTCATCTTCTTCTTCTTCTTCTTATGGCAGTACAACTTTTGATAGTCTAAATATCAGTTATTTCAAACGTGCCTCTCTCTTTAGTTATCGCATTTGTTCTTGTAAGTGTTGATCGATTTATTTCATTTAGCCAGTCTTGTCATCTTGTTTTTCTTCTTATGGCAATACAACTTTTGATAGTCTAAATATCAGTTATTTCAAACATGTCTCCCTCTCTTTAGTTATCGCATGTAAGTTTTGCTCGATTTATTACAAGTAGCCAATCTTGTCATCTTCTTCTTCTTCTTCTTCTTCTTATGGCACTACAAGTTTTGATAGTCTAAATATCACTTATTTCAAACGTGTCTCTCTCTTTAGTTATCGCATGTAAGTCTTATTCGATTTATTACAAGTAGCCAGTCTAGTAATCTTCTTCTTCTTCTTATGCCAGTACAACTTTTGATAGTCTAAATATCAGTTATTTCAAACGTGTTTCTCTCTTTAGTTATTGCAAGTAAGTCTTGTTCGATTTATTACAAGTAGCCAGTCTAGTCATCTTCTTCTTCTTCTTATGGCAGTACAACTTTTGATAGTCTAAATATCAGTTATTTTAAACGTGTCTCTCTCTTTAGTTATCGCATGTAAGTCTTGTTCGATTTATTACAAGTAGTCAGTCTAGTCATCTTCTTCTTTTTCTTATGGCAGTACAACTTTTGATAGTCTAAATATCAGTTATTTCAAACGTGTTTCTCTCTTTAGTTATCGCATGTAAGTCTTGCTCAATTTATTACAAGTAGCCAATCTTGTCATCTTCTCCTGCTTCTTCTTGTTATGGTACTACAACATTTGATAGTCTAAATATCAGTCATTTTAAACGTGCCTCTCTCTTTAGTTATCGCATTTGTTCTTGTAAGTGTTGATCGATTTATTTCATTTAGCCAGTCTTGTCATCTTGTTTTTCTTCTTATGGCAGTACAACTTTTGATAGTCTAAATATCAGTTATTTCAAACATGTCTCTCTCTTTAGTTATCGCATGTAAGTCTTGCTCAATTTATTACAAGTAGCCAATCTTGTCATCTTCTCCTGCTTCTTCTTGTTATGGTACTACAACATTTGATAGTCTAAATATCAGTCATTTTAAACGTGCCTCTCTCTTTAGTTATCGCATTTGTTCTTGTAAGTGTTGATCGATTTATTTCATTTAGCCAGTCTTGTCATCTTGTTTTTCTTCTTATGGCAATACAACTTTTGATAGTCTAAATATCAGTTATTTCAAACATGTCTCCCTCTCTTTAGTTATCGCATGTAAGTTTTGCTCGATTTATTACAAGTAGCCAATCTTGTCATCTTCTTCTTCTTCTTCTTCTTCTTATGGCACTACAAGTTTTGATAGTCTAAATATCACTTATTTCAAACGTGTCTCTCTCTTTAGTTATCGCATGTAAGTCTTATTCGATTTATTACAAGTAGCCAGTCTAGTAATCTTCTTCTTCTTCTTATGCCAGTACAACTTTTGATAGTCTAAATATCAGTTATTTCAAACGTGTTTCTCTCTTTAGTTATTGCAAGTAAGTCTTGTTCGATTTATTACAAGTAGCCAGTCTAGTCATCTTCTTCTTCTTCTTATGGCAGTACAACTTTTGATAGTCTAAATATCAGTTATTTCAAACGTGTTTCTCTCTTTAGTTATCGCATGTAAGTCTTGCTCAATTTATTACAAGTAGCCAATCTTGTCATCTTCTCCTGCTTCTTCTTGTTATGGTACTACAACATTTGATAGTCTAAATATCAGTCATTTTAAACGTGCCTCTCTCTTTAGTTATCGCATTTGTTCTTGTAAGTGTTGATCGATTTATTTCATTTAGCCAGTCTTGTCATCTTGTTTTTCTTCTTATGGCAATACAACTTTTGATAGTCTAAATATCAGTTATTTCAAACATGTCTCCCTCTCTTTAGTTATCGCATGTAAGTTTTGCTCGATTTATTACAAGTAGCCAATCTTGTCATCTTCTTCTTCTTCTTCTTCTTCTTATGGCACTACAAGTTTTGATAGTCTAAATATCACTTATTTCAAACGTGTCTCTCTCTTTAGTTATCGCATGTAAGTCTTATTCGATTTATTACAAGTAGCCAGTCTAGTAATCTTCTTCTTCTTCTTATGCCAGTACAACTTTTGATAGTCTAAATATCAGTTATTTCAAACGTGTTTCTCTCTTTAGTTATTGCAAGTAAGTCTTGTTCGATTTATTACAAGTAGCCAGTCTAGTCATCTTCTTCTTCTTCTTATGGCAGTACAACTTTTGATAGTCTAAATATCAGTTATTTTAAACGTGTCTCTCTCTTTAGTTATCGCATGTAAGTCTTGTTCGATTTATTACAAGTAGTCAGTCTAGTCATCTTCTTCTTTTTCTTATGGCAGTACAACTTTTGATAGTCTAAATATCAGTTATTTCAAACGTGTTTCTCTCTTTAGTTATCGCATGTAAGTCTTGCTCAATTTATTACAAGTAGCCAATCTTGTCATCTTCTCCTGCTTCTTCTTGTTATGGTACTACAACATTTGATAGTCTAAATATCAGTCATTTTAAACGTGCCTCTCTCTTTAGTTATCGCATTTGTTCTTGTAAGTGTTGATCGATTTATTTCATTTAGCCAGTCTTGTCATCTTGTTTTTCTTCTTATGGCAATACAACTTTTGATAGTCTAAATATCAGTTATTTCAAACATGTCTCCCTCTCTTTAGTTATCGCATGTAAGTTTTGCTCGATTTATTACAAGTAGCCAATCTTGTCATCTTCTTCTTCTTCTTCTTCTTCTTATGGCACTACAAGTTTTGATAGTCTAAATATCACTTATTTCAAACGTGTCTCTCTCTTTAGTTATCGCATGTAAGTCTTATTCGATTTATTACAAGTAGCCAGTCTAGTAATCTTCTTCTTCTTCTTATGCCAGTACAACTTTTGATAGTCTAAATATCAGTTATTTCAAACGTGTTTCTCTCTTTAGTTATTGCAAGTAAGTCTTGTTCGATTTATTACAAGTAGCCAGTCTAGTCATCTTCTTCTTCTTCTTATGGCAGTACAACTTTTGATAGTCTAAATATCAGTTATTTTAAACGTGTCTCTCTCTTTAGTTATCGCATGTAAGTCTTGTTCGATTTATTACAAGTAGTCAGTCTAGTCATCTTCTTCTTTTTCTTATGGCAGTACAACTTTTGATAGTCTAAATATCAGTTATTTCAAACGTGTTTCTCTCTTTAGTTATCGCATGTAAGTCTTGCTCAATTTATTACAAGTAGCCAATCTTGTCATCTTCTCCTGCTTCTTCTTGTTATGGTACTACAACATTTGATAGTCTAAATATCAGTCATTTTAAACGTGCCTCTCTCTTTAGTTATCGCATTTGTTCTTGTAAGTGTTGATCGATTTATTTCATTTAGCCAGTCTTGTCATCTTGTTTTTCTTCTTATGGCAGTACAACTTTTGATAGTCTAAATATCAGTTATTTCAAACATGTCTCTCTCTTTAGTTATCGCATGTAAGTCTTGCTCAATTTATTACAAGTAGCCAATCTTGTCATCTTCTCCTGCTTCTTCTTGTTATGGTACTACAACATTTGATAGTCTAAATATTAGTTATTTCAAACGTGCCTCTCTCTTTAGTTATCGCATTTGTTCTTGTAAGTGTTGTTCGATTTATTCCATTTAGCCAGTCTTGTCATCTTGTTTTTCTTCTTATGGCAATACAACTTTTGATAGTCTAAATATCAGTTATTTCAAACGTGTCTCTGTCTTTAGTTATCGCATGTAAGTCTTGCTCGATTTATTACAAGTAGCCAATCTTGTCTTCTTTTTCTTCTTGTGGTACTACAACATTTGATAGTCTAAATATTAGTTATTTCAAACGTGTCTCTCTCTTTAGTTATCGCATGTAAGTCTTGCCCGATTTATTACAAGTAGCCAATCTTGTCTTCTTCTTCTTCTTCTTCTTCTTCTTCTTCTTCTTCTTTTGGAACTACAACATTTGTTAGTCTAAATATAAGTTATTTCAAACGTGTCTCTCTCTTAAGTTATCGCATGTAAGTCTTGTTCGATTTAGTACAAGTAGCCAGTCTAGTCATCTTCTTCTTCTTCTTATGGCAGTACAACTTTTGATAGTCTAAATATCAGTTATTTCAAACGTGTTTCTCTCTTTAGTTATCGCATGTAAGTCTTGCTCAATTTATTACAAGTAGCCAATCTTGTCATCTTCTCCTGCTTCTTCATGTTATGGTACTACAACATTTGATAGTCTAAATATCAGTCATTTTAAACGTGCCTCTCTCTTTAGTTATCGCATTTGTTCTTGTAAGTGTTGATCGATTTATTTCATTTAGCCAGTCTTGTCATCTTGTTTTTCTTCTTATGGCAATACAACTTTTGATAGTCTAAATATCAGTTATTTCAAACGTGTCTCTCTCTCTTTAGTTATCGCATGTAAGTCTTGCTCGATTTATTACAAGTAGCCAATCTTGTCATCTTCTTCTGCTTCTTCTTGTTATGGTACTACAACATTTGATAGTCTAAATATTAGTTATTTCAAACGTGTCTCTCTCTTTAGTTATCGCATGTAAGTCTTGCTCGATTTATTACAAGTAGACAGTCTAGTTATCTTCTACTTCTTCTTATGGCAGTAAAACTTTTGATAGTCTAAATATCAGTTATTTTAAACGTGCCTCTCTCTTTAGTTATCGCATTTGTTCTTGTAAGTGTTGATCGATTTATTTCATTTAGCCAGTCTTGTCATCTTGTTTTTCTTCTTATGGCAATACAACTTTTGATAGTCTAAATATCAGTTATTTCAAACATGTCTCTCTCTTTAGTTATCGCATGTAAGTTTTGCTCGATTTATTACAAGTAGCCAATCTTGTAATCTTCTTCTTCTTCTTCTTCTTCTGATGGCACTACAAGTTTTGATAGTCTAAATATCACTTATTTCAAACGTGTCTCTCTCTTTAGTTATCGCATGTAAGTCTTATTCGATTTATTACAAGTAGCCAGTCTAGTAATCTTCTTCTTCTTCTTATGGCAGTACAACTTTTGATAGTCTAAATATCACTTATTCAAACGTGTCTCTCTCTTTAGTTATCGCATGTAAGTCTTGCTCGATTTATTACAAGTAGCCAGTCTTGTCATCTTCTTCTTCTTCTTCTTATGGCAGTACAAGTTTTGATAGTCTAAATATCAGTTATTTTAAACGTGCCTCTCTCTTTAGTTATCGCATTTGTTCTTGTAAGTGTTGGTCGATTTATTCCATTTAGCCAGTCTTGTCATCTTGTTTTTCTACTTATGGCAATACAACTTTTGATAGTCTAAATATCAGTTATTTCAAACGTGTCTCTCTCTCTTTAGTTATCGCATATAAGTCTTCTTCGATTTATTACAAGTAGCCAGTCTAGTCATCTTCTTCTTCTTCTTCTTATGGCAGTACAACTTTTGATAGACTAAATATCAGTTATTTCAAACGTGCCTCTCTCTTTAGTTATCACATTTGTTCTTGTAAGTGTTGTTCGATTTATTCCATTTAGCCAGTCTTGTCATCTTGTTTTTCTACTTATGGCAATACAACTTTTGATAGTCTAAATATCAGTTATTTCAAACGTGTCTCTCTCTTTAGTTATCGCATGTAAGTCTTGTTCGATTTATTACAAGTAGACAGTCTAGTTATCTTCTACTTCTTCTTATGGCAGTACAACTTTTGATAGTCTAAATATCAGTTATTTTAAACGTGCCTCTCTCTTTAGTTATCGCATATGTTCTTGTAAGTCTTGTTCGATTTATTACAAGTGGCCAGTCGTTTCATCTTCTTATTCTTCTTATGGCACTACAGTTCGTTATGAGCCTTGACCTAAACAACAATCTCCCTCCATCTCTTTCTATCGTTTATAATCGCTCTCCAGCTTTGCGCTCCAATTTTTTCTATGCTTCTTTCACTCCATCTATGTATCTCAGTCTAGGTCTCCCCCATTTTCTCCTTTGAACTGGTACCCATTCTGTTTATCCCTCTTTTTCTCTTTTCAACTGGTGCCCATTCTGTTATGTTATCTTGCCATCAGCTATTTCTACTTTATCAGCGACAGTGGTCTTGAAAAATCGTTAGTTTTTCCAGTTTTGATAGTATTGTTAAAAGTTAGTAAAAGTAAAAGTTAAAAGAAGGTAGTTCTATGTAAAAATGTTAAGCTTTTGGTTTTCTTCCTGTAAGTCATTGTCAGTCTATCTTACAATTCCTGCCGGTCTATGACTCCAAATCTGATCATCAATATCTGTCTAGCTATTCTTGTGACTATTTTCTCTGCTTCATCTTGCTCCATTGCAAGAATTTCCTTCATGGGAAAGCAATCTAATAAACGCATTCCACCCACATTGTCGAATCCCGGCAATCCTCTTACACTCATTGTGACTTCGCGCACGGATTGAATATTTGCTCGCGCCGGAAAATGCAGCGGGAAATCCGTGCAGTTTTCTTGCGGCTGCAATCTTGCAACGCGGATTCGATTTTTTCCCAGCCTCGGCATGGACTTTATCGCTCTGTGCAAACCAAGCGACACTTTTACAAACGCAAAGTGCATTTTCCTTCGCTACTTTGCTCTAACAAGGCACACGTAAGAACCCATAAACGGCCGCCGAGCGGATTAGGAGTGATAAAATGCAAGGTGAACTGTGAAAGGACACTGGACAAGAAAAATCGGCAGGCAGAGCGAAGAAGGGGAAATTAGTTTTCAGAAGGTTTGGAGACACCTTCAAATTAAACCAGACAATAAACTTCACTGTTGATTGGGTGAGATTTTTTGGTTGAAAAATTTAAACTTCCTTTCAGCTTTACTATTGACTTTAATAAATACGAGTCCTCATCTAATTACTAAAATCAATTGCGAAATTAAAAACTTTGTTTTCAACTTGTGTGTGTTCAATTGAATAAATTTTGTCAATTTGGTTAAGCATCTCATCTAATTATTACTAAAATCAATTGCGAAATTAAAACGTTTGTGTTCAACTTGTGTGTGTGTTCAATTGAATAAATTTTGTCATTTAGGTTAATCATCTCATCTAATTATTACTAAAATCAATTGCGAAATCAAAAAGTTTGTATTCAACTTATGTGTGTTCAAATGAATAAATTTTGTCATTTTGGTTAATCATCTCATCTAATTATTACTAAAATCACTTTCGAAATTAAAAAGTTTTTGTTCATCATGTGTGTTCAATTTAATAAGTACATTTTATCTGTTTTGGGTAATTTCAAATCGTGAATTTTAATTTTAATTTTTATGCTTTTGATAAAAAGCATATGTAATAATGCATATGTGCATAAAAAGATGTAATACTGACATATAGCATCATTATAGCAATCTTTGATTTATAAAGTACCTACAAAGTACTATAATCTTATTGAGACTAATTTGGAATAATGCCATCGATTCTTGAAATTTGCTCACAACTCATTTTATGTTACATGTCCCCTTCATCCACTTGCTGACCTTTGCATGATGAAATGTGTTTATTCGCTGAATCCAGCCGAGTCATATTTCCCTTTAATAGTTTCCGCTACTTTTTCCTGCGTCCTTAGGTACTAATTAATTGTCCAGCGCCTTATAATAGCGCAGATTGTAATTCACTCTTTGCAGAGAGCGAAAGGCGCAAAATATACATACAATTCGTTTCATGGCCTGAGGTCGGAAATGACTGGTAATATTGTTTTAATTGAGGCACACTTGCAAAACACGCAAGACTGGCGTTAGAAGTGCGTGGTTAATTAACGTGGGCACTATAAACTATGCACGGTTAATGAATTAGGTGCAACTCGGTCGTAACTTATCGGTAATGTGCGGTGAATGTTTACCTTTTTATTGGAGACAAAATTAAAAAGAGAATATTACAACCATGTATAAAGTTCTATTATGTTTATCAAAGTATTATAGAGTATACTGTACTACTCTACTATTGTAGAGTATTATTTGTCACCGACCTCATACACTCATAGATCACCCAGGATCTATGAGCTCGGTGACAAACTTTGCCGGATGAAAAGTCATGTAATTTTGAGGAAAAAAATCATAGGTCCGATTTATTGGTATTTTCATTGCATATAATGAAAATTTTTAATCGTTAGCAATTCCTGAAAACTTGTAACCATGTTACAACTTTGAGGTTACAAGTTTTCAGGAATTGCTAAGGATTGAAAATTTTCATTATATGCTTTTCTATACGTTGTTATAGAAAACTTATTTTCTTGCGTTATTTGGAATAGGATCGGGGCACAACTTAGTCTTTTTAAATTAATAGAAAATTGGGGGTCCCTTTTGATGACAAGGGACTCCAAACTTTTAACAAGGTTACAAGTTTTCAGTAATTGCTAGAGATTGAAAATTTTCATTATATGCTTTTCTATACGTTGTTATAGAAAACTTATTTTCTTGCGTTTTTTTGGAATGGTATAGTGGCTCAATTTGGTCTTCTTATATTAATAAAAAATGTGAAAATAGAAAAACACCTTGTCCTTAGTTTTTCCAGGATGTTCATTTATATTCAATAGTAAAATGAAAAACAACATAACATAAATATTCTCGTGCAACTATTGAGACCCCTTAAATTAAATATGAATGAAACGTTTTGAATACAAAAACGAAAGAAGACTATGAAAAGTACAAGGAATACAACGAAAAACAAATCGAAGTAAAGATGGGATCAGGAAAGCAGAAAAATAAACAAAAGACATAGAGAAGATACCTTAAAGCAAAACAAAACTAACGAGGATAGCCAAGGAGAGGAAAGAAATAACACTGAAACTACTGAAACCCTTTAAATTAAATGTTAACGAAATGTTTTCAATACAAAAACGAAAGAAGACTATGAAAACTACAAGGACTATAACGAAAAACAAATCGAAGTAAAGATAGGATCGGGAAAGCCGAAAAAACAAAAGACATGGAGAAGATAACTGAAAGCAAAACAAAAGTAATGAGGATAGCCAAGGAGAGGAAAGAAGTAACACTGAGACTACTGAAACCCTTTAAATTAAATGTTAACGAAATGTCTTGAATACAAAAACAAAAGAAGACTATGAAAACTTTGGCACTTAACAAAGCCAAAACTTTATTAGTGTGGCAATTTTTGGCACTGCATCGAGAAAAACTTAATCCATGTTCATATAAAAGTAAATATTATAATTAAAAAATATTTTGTCAATAGTTTTTCCAGAATTTTCATTTATATTTCGTATGTCATATTATACATATATGATAAGTTTGCCTGAAATACCAGTTTTAGTCTGTGTATTAAATTGTTATAAAAGTAAATAATATAATTAAAAAACATTTTGTCAATAGTGTTTCCAGAATTTCCATATATATTTGGTATGTAATATGATGCATATATGATAAGTTTGCCTGAAATGCCAGTTTTCATCTGTGTATTAAATTCTTCATATAAAAAATATATAATATACTCGGAAAATATTCCATAAATAGTTTTTCCAAAGTTTTCATTTATATTTAGTAATATAAGGCAAATATGGCAAGTTTTATTATGGTTTTTGCACTTAACAAAGCAAAAACTTTATTTGTGTGTTAATTTTTGGCACTGCATCGAGAAAAACTTAATCCATGTTCATGTTAAAAGTTAATAATATAATCAGAAAACATTGTTTCAATAGCTTTTCCAGAATTTTCATTTATATTTGTCATGAACTATGATCCATATATGATAAGTTTGCATGAAATGCCTGTTATATGATAAGTTTGCATGAAATGCCTTAAAGAAGCCAAAACTTCACCCGTGCATTAAATATGCTTCGTGTTAATAGAGAATGAGATATGTTGTTAATATAAACAAGTTTTCAGCAATTTAAAAAAAAAAATGAGGATTTTTATTTTCTTCAGTTTCAAAAGGTCTGTATTACGTTTTTCATTAAGATATTCTACCATCTAGCACTCTTGATACATAGATTGGAATTTTTAACTTTTGAAATCTTTTGTTTTCATAATGTTCAGTATAAATTGTTGCCAATTTCTCAAAACTTTCATAAATTTGGTATACTTTAATAAAAATATATATTTATTTGTATATTTTAATATTATAAAAAATTCAAACTTTATTTGAACTTCAAAGCCAAAAATTTACGTGTATGGCAATTTTGGGCACTGCATCGAGAAAAACTTAGAGAAAACTAGAGTTAATAGAGAATGAGGTATTTTAAAAACATAACAAGTTTTCTGCACTTTCAATAAAATTTTCTGGCTTTTCATTTTCTTCAGTTTCAGGAGTCCACCATCTAACACTCTTGATAGTTAGATTGAAACTATTAACTTTTCAACTCTTTTGTTTTCAGAATATTCAGTTAAACTTTATGCAAATTTCTGAAAACTTTAATAAATTTGGTATACTTTAATCAAATATATATATTTATTTGTATTCTTTGATATTATAAAAAAAAAAATATCAGACTTTATTTCAACTTTATAGCCAAAACATTACTTGTAAGGTAATTTTTGGGATGCATCAAGAAAAATTTAATCCATGTTTATATTAAAAGTAAATAATATAATCGGAAAACATTTTGTCAATAGCTTTTCCAAAATTGTCATTTATATTTGGTATGTAATATGATGCATGTATGATAAGTTTCAGTGAAATTCCAGGTTTATTATGGTTTTAGCACTTAACGAAGCCAAAACTTCACCTGTGCATTAAATATGTTTCGTGTTAATAGAGAATGGGATATTTTGAAAATATAAACAAGATTTCTGAAATTTCAATCAAATTTTCTGGCTTTTCAGTTTCAGAATCGTATTAAGTTTTTCACTAAGATATTCCACCATCTAACACTCTTGATAATTAGATAGAAATTATTAACTTGTCAACTCTATTGGTTTCATAATGTTCAGTATAACTTTTTTCAAATTTCTTAAAGCTTTAATAAATTTTGTATACTTTAATAACAATATATATTTATTTATATATTTTGTTATAAAAAAATACAAACTTTATTTGAACTTCAAAGCCACTTTACTTGTGTGGCAATTTTTGGCGCTGCATCGAGAAAAACTTAGAGAAAACGAGAGTTAATAGAGAATGAGGTATTTTGAAAATATTAACAAGTTTTCTGCAATTTTAATAAAATTTTCAGGCTTTTCATTTTCTTCAGTTTCACTCTCTTGGTTTCATAATGTTCAGTATAACTCTTTGCAAATTTCTGAAAACTTAAATAAATTTGGTGTCCATTAATAAAAATATATACCTAATCATTTGTATATTTTGACATTATATAAAAATTCTAACTTTATTTGAACTTCAAAGCCACAACTTTACTTGTGTGGCAATTTTTGGCGCTGCATCGAGAAAAACTAAGAGAAAACTAGAGTTAATACAGAATGAGGTATATAGAAAACATAACAAGTTTTCTGCACTTGCAATAAAATTTTCTGGCTTTTCATTTTCTTCAGTTTCAGAAGGCCTATATTAAGTTTTTCTTTAAGATATTCCACCATCCAACACACTTGATAAATAGATTGACATTTTTAACTTTTCATATATTTTGTTTTCATAATGTTCAGCATAACTTTTTGCCAATTTCTGAAAACTTTTAAAAATTTGGTATACTATAATACAAATATATACCTATGCATTTGTATATTTTGATATTATAAAAAAAACAAACTTTATTTGAACTTCAAAGCCAAAACTTTACTTACTTGTGTACTTTACTTGCTTACTTACGTGTGTACTTTACTGTACTTTATACAGAATTTAATACTTCGTAAGGCTTTATTGTCGTTTGCTCCATTTGGCTATTACAGAGTCAATATTACTACATATACAGGGTGAGTTTTTTTTCATTTTAAGCATTGGGATCTCGGAAACCATAAGACTAAGATATTTGGTTAAATGAGGAAAGAGTTGTCGTTTTAAAAGCTTATTCAAGATATGCTTTTGTTTTTTGAAAACAGACCACAGTTTTTCAGTTATAATACAAACTTTAATTTTTATAAGTCATAGTTGGCTTAGACATTTTTAAAAAGGTCATAGTTGGCTTAGACATTTTTCTCTTTATAGCGATACAAGGTTTGCTATACTTACTTTGATAAATAAAAGCCAACTTCGAAAATTCGTCAATTCGTTAATTCACCATTAACTTTATGAAAATTATTATTTACTGTGACAAATAAATACGATACAGAACTATTTGCGTTATTGAGAGCAGGAAAATAGAGTTTGCCATGGACAATTTTTTTTTTCCTCTTACTACAGGAAGTCTTTTAATTTTTCTATTCTAATTATACTATATTCTATTCAAATTATACAACGAAAATTCCTGCATCTCATTAATTAATGAAAGTGAGTATGGCAAACCTTATATCATCATAAAGTGAAAAAAATGTCCTTTTTAAAAATGTCAAAGACACATATGACTGCAGTATTATAACTCAAAAACTATGGCTTTTTCCAAAAAACAAAAACTCATAATTGATATGAATTTTACAGAATCCTTAGTAATTTATAGGCAACTATTAGAGTTTTTATGCAATTTGTTGAAGTTCACGGAGATTTTTTGGATATTTAGGGAATTGTTTAGTGTTAGTTAGTATTTATAGAGCATTTATGATTGAATGAAAAAAATTGATAAATTTATGAAATTCATGAATTTCTATTCATGCTATATTGATATATGTCATCTATATATGATATATCTTGCAGAAGCTCTTAAAATGACAACTATTTCCTCATTGAACCGATGTTTTCGGTTGTTCTATGTTTTCTGGTTTCCCAGATTCCAATGCTTAAAATGAAAAAAAGAACTCACCCTGTATAAAACTTTAACCTTCTTAAATATTCCTTATATCATAAAAAGAAATTCATGAATTTCATTCATTCATCAATTTTTTTCATTCATTCATAAATGCTCCATAAGTACTAACAATTTCCTAAATATTTAAAAAAATCTCCGCGAACTTGAACAAAATGCATAAAAACTTTAATAGTTGCCTATAAATTACTAACGATTCTGTAAAATTCATATCATTTATAAACAAAAACTGATACACATTTTAACAAATTGTATAAAAATCTATGAGTTACCTGTACGCTATCAAAAGATGGGTACAAATTCCTGAAAACATTAGATATCAGTAATTTTTTTAATGTGATATAAAATTCCAATTTCAAAATCTTCATAAATACTCCTGAAACAGATATCTTAACAGATTGTAACAGATCTGTAATGTTCATTCTGATTTTCAATACAATAAATGATATTATTATTTTTATTATTATTGTTGTTTAAAGATTCCCAACAGTTTTATAAAGCAAATTCTATTTCTAAAAAACTCCTGGAACTTTAAAAACTGTTAGCTTCGTGACCCTGACTGCAATAAATATTTGCCATTCGTTTCCCATTCTTTGTAGAATCTCCTTATTACTCAATTTTATAAGGCAAATTGTATTTCCAAAAAACTCCAGAAATTTCAAAAAACTGTCAGCTTCCTGACCTTCACTTCAATTAATATATGCCATTCCTTTATCGTTTTTTGTAGAATCTCCTTATTACTCAATTTTATAAAGCAAATTGTATTTCCAAAAAACTCCAGAAATTAAAAAAAAAATGTCAGCTTCGTGACCTTGACTGTAATTAATATTTGATATTCCTTTCCCATTCTTTGTAGAAACTCCTTATCACTTAACTTCATAAAGCAACTTGTATTTCGAAAAAACTCCAGAAATTTAAAAAACTGTTAGCTTCCTGACCTTGACTGCAACTAATATTTGCCTTTCCTTTCCCATTCTTTGTAGAATCTCTTTATTACTCAATTTTATAAAGCAACATGTATTTCCAAAAAACTCCAGAAATTAAAAAAAACTTTTAGCTTCCTGACCTTGACTGCAATTTATATTTGCCATTCCGTTCCCATTCTTTGTAGAATCTCCTTATTACTCAATTTCATAAAGCAAATTGTATTACCAAAAAACTCTAGAAATTTCATCAACTGTTAGCTTCTCGACATTGACTGCAATTAATATTTGCCATTCCTTTCCCATTCTTTGTAGAATCTCGTGGTTAAATCATAACTTGAGGATGCGCCGATATCCATAGCTCGAATGCTTTCAGTTTTCTTTCTGTATCATTTCCAGTGTCCAAAATATCTACCAGTACATCTACCAGTACATATTTGTATGAGTAATCGCAATTTCTCTTTTCAGGTGTTGCTTCTGGAGGCTGGCGATGAGGAACCGGAGGTGGCCGACGTCCCTGCCTTCGCCCCAATGCTGCAGCGCTCCAGCATCGACTGGGGCTACATGACGCAGCCGTCCCAGCACTCCTGCAGATCCCGCCAAGACGGCAGGTGCTCCTGGGCCCGTGGCAAAGTCATGGGCGGCTCCTCCACCATCAACTACATGATCTACATCCGAGGAAGCCCCCTGGACTACGACGAATGGGCAGCGGCAGGCAACCCAGGCTGGAGGTACAAGGACGTCCTGCCATACTTCATCAAATCCGAAGACAACCGCAATTTGGAGAAGATTGAAGCATTTTACCACGGCGTTGGTGGTTACCAGACCGTCGAAATATTCCCGTATCAAGATAAGAACGTGTACAGTGTTATTGAGGCGTTTAAGGAGTTAGGCTTGGAGGAGTTTGATCAGAATAGTGAGAGGTTGATTGGTACCATGCTGCTGCAGCACACTACAAGAGATGGTGAGAGGTTGAGTACCAATGGGGCGTTCATTAGGCCTATAAGGAATAAGAGGGCTAACTTGGAGGTGCGCACGAATACTCACGTTACAAGGATCATCATTGATCCGCACACCAAGAAGGCGAGTGGTGTTGAGTTTATGGCGGATGGGAAGCTGCAGCAGGCGTATGCTAGCAAGGAAGTTATTTTATCAGCAGGCTCAATAAATTCGCCCCAGTTACTGATGGTCAGTGGTATAGGTCCGCATGATGAACTACAAAGTTACGGCATTCCGGTGATCAAGGATTTGGCTGTTGGTTATAACCTGCAGGATCACACCACTATTGATGGTATAATTTTCGCGTTGAGCAACAAAACCGCGACATCAGTAGATGATAAGCAGCGCGAATCAGATGTGCAATATTACCAGGAAACCCATCGAGGTCCTTTATCAGCAACAGGACCTTTACAGGCCAACGCCTTCGTGCAGACGCAGTTTGCCAGTGGTGACCGCCCAGACATCCAGTACTCATTCGATGCAGTCAACGTGATGGATTTCATTACTGACCCCATACTAACAGCAGCCACCAGTACGAATCCTCTTGCGTACTACGATGGCATCATGGTACGCCCAATCCTGCTGGGCCCAAAAAGCAGAGGCGTGGTACGGTTAAACGACACTGACCCCGTGCTGGGTGACCCCCTGATCTTCGCGAATACCTTCACGGAACGCGTGGACCTCCTCACCATGGTCGAAGGCATCAAGCAGAGTCTGAACCTCGTCAGGACCAAAACTCTTATCAAAAAAGGGTACCAGCTGGTGGACATACCTTTACCAGCGTGCGAGTACTACGATTTCGGCAGTGATGATTACTGGGCTTGCGTAGCCACTGAGTACACCACGACCATCTACCATCCCGTGGGTACCTGCAAAATGGGGCCCAAAAACGATCGTGACGCCGTAGTTGACCCAAAATTGCGGGTGTACGGTATCAAAAACTTGCGAGTGATCGATTCCTCGATAATGCCTACGATTGTCAGGGGCAACACCAATGCACCTACCATCATGATAGCCGAAAAGGGTAGCGACATGATAAAAAACGCGTGGCTGAAGAGCGATGCCCTAAGGTACGCGGAGCCCTACGATGTCACGGAGAAGGTGTTCAAGTAGCCAGTGATCCTCATTAAAAATTTGTACATAATTTATGATTAGAAAGTATTATCATCAGCGGCGTTGCGTGGCCGAAATGTTCGGTTGGTATTACTATTCGTTACTTCCGGGTGATCCATTTAGGGTGAGAAGTTGGTAACTTACCTTGAATTTTCAATTTTCTACAATTTTTTATATTACTTTTATTGTGGTTATACGCGTGAGCATATTCAATCCGGAACATAAAAAATCCACTTTGTGGAATAGGTTGTCTATCACTGAACATTCATTATTGTCGTTTTTCGCGTGAGCATTTTCAATCCGGAACATAAACGATCAACTTTGTAAAATGGGCTGCCTATCTCTGAACCCTATTAACCACTCAACAGAGTAAGAAACTCTGAACAGCGCCCCAAAAGGCCAATAACATTATAGAGCACGTCTAAGAGAAGAGTAGGTATAGAGTAAGAGAGTGCATGCGAGAGTATTGCACCCCCTGGAATTTAGTTATTTGCTGACAATAACTTAATAAAAACTTAATAAATCAATTTTCGGAAAAAATACAGTTTCTGTTCGAAAATAACGTTGACAAGCTCAAGTAAAAAAATTACAAGGCATTTGGAGTTGATAAAGAAGATATTACACATAAGATAGCAAACAGGTTGTAAATAACGTTGACTTCTCAGATAAAATTATTGGTGTAAGTGATGAAAAAGATAACAACCGAGGAGGTTATAAATAGCAAGTACGAAGAATGTAACTTATATAAAAGCTGATGAAACTTTATAAGCTGATATAAGAATTGATACAATCAAAATAGAAAATTTTCAAATTGCCATTAATTTATAAAATTTTAATAAAATTAATACAAAATTTAGAATCTTCATCCAATTTTCTATGGCTTTAAATAACCTCATATTAAATTTTGAAAAATGCCTGAAACTTCCTGAAATTTGATACCAATATCTATATTCTTCAAATTTTTAGAAATATGTTATCAAAATTTAATACTTGTCTAGAAGAAGCTAATGTTTAAAAAAAATATATTATGTTTTAGAATAGTTATAGTAAGGTTATAAAATTTTCATAAAACACCATCATATTTTGATAAAATAAAAGAATTGTCTTACAAAAGCTGATAACTTATATAAAAGCTGATAACTTTATAAGCTGATAGAGAATTGATACAAACAAAATAGAAAATTTTCAAATTGCCATTAATTTATAAAATTTAAATGAAATTAATACAAAATTTAGAATCTTCATCAAATTTTCTATGGCTTTAAATAACCTCATATTAAATTTTGAAAAATGCCTGAAACTTCCTGAAATTTGATACCAATATCTATATTCTTCAAATTTTTAGAAATATGTTATCAAAATTGAATACTTGTCTAGAAGAAGCTAATGTTTAAAAAAAAATATTATTATATTTTAGAATAGTTATGGAAAGGTTACAAAATTTTCATAAAACACCATCATATTTTGATAAAATAAAAGAAATATCTTACAAAAGTTGATAACTTATATAAAAGCTGATAACTTTATAAGCTGATAGAGAATTGATACAAACAAAATAGAAAATTTTCAAATTGCCATTAATTTATAAAATTTAAATGAAATTAATACAAAATTTAGAATCTTCATCCAATTTTCTATGGCTTTAAATAACCTCATATTAAATTTTGAAAAATGCCTGAAACTTCCTGAAATTTGATACCAATATCTATATTCTTCAAATTTTTAGAAATATGTTATCAAAATTGAATACTTGTCTAGAAGAAGCTAATGTTTAAAAAAAAATATTATTATATTTTAGAATAGTTATGGAAAGGTTACAAAATTTTCATAAAACACCATCATATTTTGATAAAATAAAAGAAATATCTTACAAAAGCTGATAACTTATATAAAAGCTGATAACTTTATAAGCTGATAGAGAATTGATACGAACAAAATAGAAAATTTTCAAATTGCCATTAATTTATAAAATTTAAATGAAATTAATACAAAATTTAGAATCTTCATCCAATTTTCTATGGCTTTAAATAACCTCATATTAAATTTTGAAAAATGCCTGAAACTTCCTAAAATTTGATACCAATATCTATATTCTTCAAATTTTTAGAAATATGTTATCAAAATTTAATACTTGTCTAGAAGAAGCTAATGTTTAAAAAAAATATTATTATATTTTAGAATAGTTATGGAAAGGTTATAAAATTTTCATAAAACACTATCATATTTTGATAAAATAAAAGAAATGTCTTACAAAAGCTGATAACTTATATAAAAGCTGATAACTTTATAAGCTGATAGAGAATTGATACAAACAAAATAGAAAATTTTCAAATTGCCAATAATTTATAAAATTTAAATAAAATTAATACCAAATTTAGAATCCTTGTCCAATTTTCTATGGCTTTAAAAAACCTCACATTAAATTCTGAAAAATGCCTGAAACTTCCTGAAATTTTATACCAATATCTATATTCTTCAAATTTTTAGAAATATGTTATCAAAATTTAATACTTGTCTAGAAGAAGCTAATGTTTAAAAAAAATATTATTATATTTTAGAATAGTTATGGAAAGGTTATAAAATTTTCATAAAACACTATCATATTTTGATAAAATAAAAGAAATGTCTTACAAAAGCTGATAACTTATATAAAAGCTGATAATTTTATAAGCTGATACGAGAATTGATACAAACAAAATACAAAATTTTCAAATTGCCAATAATTTATAAAATTTAAATAAAATTAATACCAAATTTAGAATCCTTGTCCAATTTTCTATGGCTTTAAAAAACCTCACATTAAATTCTGAAAAATGCCTGAAACTTCCTGACATTTTATACCAATATCTGTATTCTTCAAATTTTCAGAAATATTTTATCAAAATTTAATACTTGTCTAGAAGAAGCTGATGTTATAAAGATGTTGTATTATTATATTTTAGAGTAGTTATAGAAAGGTTGTATAATTTTCATAAAACACTATCATATTTTGATAAAATTAAAGAAATGTTTTACAAAAGCTGATAATTTATAAAGAATTAACATAAACTACAACAAATATTTTCAAATTTCCACACAATTTATAAAATTTCAATAAAACTGATACAAAATTTAAAATTTTCATCCAATTTTCTATGAATTCTATGGAAAAACCTCACATTAACTTTTATAAAATCTCAAAAAGTTTATAAATGTTAATTTATTACAAATATTTACAAATCTGCCAAATTTCAAAAATATTTTTATCAAACTTTAATACTTGTCTAACAGTAGCTGATTTTTCGAAGTTTAATAATAAATTATGCAATATACCATTACATTTTTGATAATATTGAATTTTTAAATTTCATAAAAGTAGTAAAATTACTATGTATTTGCAAACTTCCAGTCCATTAAAATTTAACTGTTTTGTAAAAACTCCAAGTCAGGCAAAGACTATATATTTATCAAATTTCTTATTATTAATATGTATTTGTTTTGGTAATAAATAAGGTAATTATTAATATTAATAAGTTTTGCACTGAGCACCATAATTTTTTTTTTCACTATTAATATCACTATTTCAATTTTTTTTGAAATTTACGATTGATGAGGTTACTAATGTTACAAACAAGTTAAATGAAAAAGCTGGTGACTGTGAAAAGAAAAGGATGTGTGAGATTTTTTGGAAAGTTAAAGCCTCTTCTGTAAATGTTCCAATTAAAAGTCCACTTCTAATACCAAATATTTGCTAGCATTTTCTACTATAGAGTCTACACTTATTTTTTTCGTATTTTTTTTACTTAGAGAAACTGTGATCATTTTACCAGTACGAGGGTGAAAGAGATAGTGGTAAAAAAAAGAGTGTGGTAGATGGTTAATAGGGTTCAGAGATAGGCAGCCCATTGCACAAAGTTGTTTATTTATGTTCCGGATTGAAAATGCTTACGCGGTGAAACCACAATAATGAATGTTCGGTGGTTAATAGGGTTCAGAGATAGGCAGCCCATTTTACAAAGTTGATCGTTTATGTTCCGGATTGAAAATGCTCACGCAGAAAAACCACAATTATGGATGTTCAGTGATAGGCAACCTATTTTACAAAATGCAATGTTTATGTTCCGGACTGAAAATGCTCACGCGGTATATAATTCAGTGTCTTACTGACAAATTTATAATAAGCATTAACCAATTTATCTACATATATCTATATCTATATGTTATTATAGATATGAATTATCAAATTCAAGGTCGGCCAAAATGCCACATTGTATAATAATTTTGACAATAATTGTAAAAAACTAGTAAGAAATATGTCATTGATGTCAACATGTGTTTTGAAGTTATGAGTGAATAATGAATTTCTCAATGAAATAATGAATAATCCTCAATGAATAATCATATTAATATTGCTGCCACAATTAATTAGTTAAAATACCCATTGGCATTCCTAGTAACTTTATCAATAACAATAATGCCAACCCAATGGCACTTTAACAATTCATATCTATAATAACATATAATATAACCTCAAAACTCATGTTGACATCAATGACATATTTGT
Source organism: Othius punctulatus (assembly GCA_951805005.1). Lineage (NCBI taxonomy): Eukaryota > Metazoa > Arthropoda > Insecta > Coleoptera > Staphylinidae > Othius > Othius punctulatus. The sequence continues at coordinate 3,173,847 of OX638139.1, read as the reverse complement.
TACTAGTTTTTTACTTGTAAAAAACTAGTAACAAATATGTCATTGATGTCAACATGTGTTTTGAGGTTATGAGAACTCAATGAATAATCATATTAATATTGCTGCCACAATTAAATAGTTAAAATACCCATTGGCATTCCTAGTAACTTTATCAATAACAATAATGCCAACCCAATGGCATTTTGACAATTCATATCTATAATAACATAAAATATAACCTCAAAACACATGTTGGCATCAATGACATATTTGTTACTAGTTTTTTACAAGTAATGTAATGGATGTAGTTTACATTATTTTTGATAATATACAATTTTGACACGCAAAGCTGCCAATTACTATTATCTATTCAAGTATTTCATTATCTATTCTATTATTGTATTATCTTTTATATTATTCTATTATCTATTCTATTATTCTATTTTCTATTCTATTTTCTATTCTATTATCTATTCTATTATTCTGTTTTCTATTCTATTATCTATTCTATTATTCTATTTTCTATTCTATTATCTATTCTATTATTCTGTTTTCTATTCTATTATCTATTCTATTATTCTATTTTCTATTTCATTTCCGCCAAATATAAATAGTTAAAATACCCATTGGCGTTCCTAGTAATTTTATCAATAACAATAATGCCAACCCAATGGCACTTTGACAATTCATATCTCTAATGGATGTAGTTTACATTATTTTTGATAATATACAATTTTTACACGCAAAGCTGCCAATTACTATTATCTATTCAAATATTTCATTATCTATTCTATTATTGTATTATCTATTCTATTATTCTATTTTCTATTCTATTATTCTATTATCTGTTCTATTATTCTATTTTCTATTCTATTATCTACTCGATTATTCTATTTTCTATTCTATTATCTATTCTATTATTCTATTTTCTATTGTATTATCTATTCTATTATTCTATTATTTTTTTATTCTATTATTCTATTACCAACCTAAAATAGAGTTTCATGCTGAATTGATCACTCGGTATTTATATTCATAAACAGGACTGAGCTTGTTCAATCTCGGGTTTGCAACGCCGTCGATTTGTATGCGTTACTTTGTAAGCAAGCCAGGTGTTTTTAGACAAATATTTGCATTAATTAACTGCTATTTTATGTATATATGAATAAATTTTAATTTTATGTATTAAAATAATAATAAATATCTATTGGTATTATTAATGCACCTTTCGTTATCACAGAAAAAGTAATTTATTTTCCTTAACATTTGAATAACCATTCAAATGTTAAGGAAAATGAAATTTTTTGGCACAATTACTTGATAAGTTGGCACTAATCATCATTAGAAAGTTGTTGATGGTTATTATTGAAATTTGGACAATTAAATGATATTTTGGCAAAACCATTCAAAAATTTCCAAAAATAATTGTAGTTATGGTAATAATAATTGATAAATTGACGAAATGTCATGAAATTTTTACAGAAACATGGCGTTGATATGCATTCTATATCAATAATAATATATTTATTTATTTTATATTTTCAAAGTGATCATAGACCCTGAAAAACCCCAATACCGAAACTACCCAAATTATGAATTATTTGTAAAAAAAAAAAAACTACATGATAATTAATAATTTGGCAAAATTCAATGAAATTTTGATGGATATTATTGATATTTAGATGGAAATAATTTAAAAAATGAAGAAAAAAATAAAAAGTTGCTAAAAACCATTGAAAGTTTGACAATATCTCATGATTTTTTTTTACAGAAACATTGATTTGATATGCCTTGAGTATCAATAATAACATACTGTTTTTTTTCGATATTTTCAAATGTGATCATAGACCATGAAAACACCCAATACCCAAAGTACCCAAATATTGAAATATTGGGTGAAAATGAAAAAAAAAACTACACTATAATTGATAACTTGGCAAAAGTCAATCAAATTTTAATAGATATTATTGAAGTTTAGATAGAATTAACTGAAATTTTTAAAGAAAAAACTGAAAAATTGCTTAAAAAAACATCGAAAGTTTGACAAAATCTCATAATTTCTTTACAGAAACATTGCTATTACATGCATTGAGTATCAATAATAACATATTGATTTTTGTCGATATTTTCAAAAGTGACCATAGGCCATGAAGAAACTAAATACCCAAAGTACACAAATTTTGAAATATTGCGTGAAAATGAAATGGAAAACTACATTGTAATTGATAATTTCGCAAAATTCAATGAAATTTTGATAGATATTATTGATATTTACATGGAAATAATTAAAAAAATTGAAGAAAGAAATTGAACATTGCTAAAAACTATTGAAAGTTTGACAAAATCTCATGATTTTTTTACAGAAACATTGCTTTGATATGCCTTGGGTATCAATAATAACATATTGATTTTTTTTCGATATTTTCAAAAGTGATCATAGACCATAAAAAACCATAAAAAAGTACCCAAATTTTGAACTATTGGGTGAACATTAAAAATAACTACAGTATTATTAGTGATGATTTATCAGTGAAATTTTGATGGATATTGTGGAAATTTAGACAGAAATTATTAAATTTGAAAAAAATAAAAACTTGCTAAAATAAACCATTGAAAGTTTGACAAAATCATTAAGTTTTGATGTTCATTGAAAATCAGTGATCAAATTAAAGAATAATTTTAGATATTTGCACCACTCATCATTGATCATCTTAATATTGATAAAAAATCGAAAAAAAAAATGATACAATTCATTGATTAGTTGGCAAAATTCGTAAAAAATTTGACGAATCTCAATGCTAAAGTACCCAAATTTTGAAGAAAAAAAAATTGCTAAAAAAACCATATAAAGTTTGAGAAAGTTAAATTTTGATATGAATTGAATATCAGTGTGGCAACAGAACGTAAATGTATATAAGCAACTTTAATCGATAAAGTTTTGAACACTTCACACATTCTTATCCTAGAATTGTCCAAATTTGCAGACGGCAAAAAATGAGTGACGAAGTATGTATATAGTTTTCCAAAAATCAGTAAAATTGATTGAATACAGTTATATTACAGATATAACGTGAATACAGATTGTATTAACACTAAAATCTGAAAAGTTTTTAGTTTTCCATAAATCAGTAATATAGATTTTATATAGTTGTGTTAACATGAAACCTTTCAGGGTAAAAATACAAAGTTTAATATTAGGTGAAAACAATAATAAAATTGATAAATTGATAATTTGGAAAAATTCTATGAAATTTTAATAGATATATTGAAATTTAGACAGAAATCATTAAAAAAATTGACAAAACAATGAAAAATTGCTGAAACCCATTGAAAGTTTGACAAAAAAAAAAAAGTTTTTATGTGCATTGAATATCAGTGGTTCAATTAAATTATAATTTTAGATATTTGCACCACTCATCATTGATGATCCTAATATTGAATGAAAGTCGAACAAATTTGATACAATTCACTGATTACTTGACAAATATAGTAAAATTTTTGAAAAATCCCAATTCCAAAAGTACCTAAATTTTGAAGCATTGGATGTAAATGAAAAAAAAACTACCCTATTGTTAGTGATGAAAACTTTGACGATTGTCATTAAAATTCTGATAGAAATAAATGAAAATTAGGTAATAATAATTGAAACATTGTTAAAAATTATAAAAAATTTTACAAACAAAATACGTTTGATATGCATTGAATATCAGTCAGGTAACAGATCAAAAATTGGTTAAAATCCATTTTAATCAATTAAGTTTTGGACAGTTTTGAACACTTCTTGAAAGATTCTTATCCTAAAATTATTCAAATTTGCACACAGCAAAAAAATTAGCGACGAAGCAGGTATGTACTTTTCAAAAAATCAGTAAAATTTTAAAACAGTTGTGTTAATACTAAATTTTAAACAGTTTTTAGTTAGACAAAAATCAGTAATATAGATTTAATATAGTTGTGTTAACATGAAACCTTTCTGAGCAAAAATTTAATAATGGATAAAAATGAAAGAAAAAAACTACACTGTAATTGATAATTTGGCAATATTCAATGAAATTTTGATGGTTATTATTGAAATTTAGACAGAAATATTCAAATAATTTGAAGAAAAAAATGAAAAATTGCCGAAAACCATTGAAAGTTTGACAAAATATATTGTATATTGTATTGTATATATTGTAGTTGTGTTAACACTAAATTCTTAAACGTTTTTAGTTTTCCAAATATCAGTAATATAGATTTGATACAGTTGTGTTACCATGAAACCTTTTAAGGCAAAAATACAAAATTTAAAGTGTATTTTTCAATAAATTGTTGAATTAATGTTCGCCAATTGTATTTTTTTTCGGTAAGGTTGTGTAATGCAAAAATTGCACAATGCACAAAATTTAGTGTTCTTAGATTTCCAAATTCAGTAATATTTATTCGATACAGTTTTATTAACATAAAATCGTTTAATGCAAAAATACAAAATTTAAGGTTTTTATTCTTCCAAAACTCAATAATAATAATAATAATAATAATAAATATATCATTTATTGTAATCAAATTCAGAATGAACATTACAATATTGATTGTTTTCATTGTATTTTTTGTGTTCAAACATTTTCAATGTTTCAGGATTTAAGCATTTTAGCGTTTTTTAAAGGGCTGTTTATTTTTTATTGAATTTTTTTCCAAAATCTGATCAACATTTGATACCTATATACACAAAATTGTTTTATAATTTGAAATTAATAATTTAAATGATTTTACTGCCTAATTTATTACTTATCTGCTTAAATGACGATTTATAAAACAAGCTAAATAAATAAAATATGTGGAATAATCAGAGAAAATTGAATTCAGGTTCTCTAAAAACAATTTTAATAGCAGAAAAAGCTATTTAATTATCTCTACAAGCTATAGAACTAAGAATTATTTTAATCAACCGAACAAAATCAAAAGAACAATCCTTCGTTTTACTTAACTTGCAAAATAAAATAAAAATAGTCAATAATATAAAATATTTCAAAGCAATTGATCCAGAGGTGCATGTTCAGCTTTTCAGTGTTTTTATTAAGAGCTCTTTATTTTGAATTGAATATTTTTCTACAATCTGATCAGTTATTTGATTATTATACGCACAAAATTTATTAATCATGGGTTATTTTAGTGCAGATTTGGGCTGGTTTTACTGACTATTTTCTTACTTAGGTGACTATCCAAGAAAATATTGTGAAAAAATATCAAAAATATGTGGCAGATGCCAGGAAATATTGATTTTAGGTCAAAAATAGCTATTTAGCTATATTTAGCTGAAATAAAAAAAAATATCGTTCATTAATGATTGTGAGAGTGATATCTGACAAAATGGTGTGAGACTTAGTATATATTTTCTCATTGTTGAGTTATGATAAAAATTGATTAACCTCTATTAACTTCACACTAAAATTAATTAACTAAATTAATAGAGAAAAAATAAAAAAAATTAACCCTTAAAAGAATAAATAATTTAATGAAACAGCTAAAAATATTATTCAAGCTAAATATATTAATTTATCATAGTGCAGTTTAAGCTAATTTTGTTAAGAATTTTTTTAATCAACTCTCACTAATATCATAAGAATAATTCTTCGTTCTACATAATGCCTACATAATGATTTGATTTCTATAATAATTGCAGTTGAATGAATTTCAAATTTAATTTTTCATAAAATAATATGGGAAATTCGCATGTCCCCATATCAGATTTAGATTCAACGGGCAACTAGTATAATTTTAATGCGCGTAATTATGTAAAATCCTGAATGCATATTTATGTAATTTCATACGCTGGCAAATAGGGAATTGATTTTTCAATCAGAGTTGATTAAATCACGGGTCTCTCAAAGCAATGCCTTATTGCATTGATTAAATTGACTGTTATAGAGCTTCTGTCTGGTAAATCACAAATTATTACAGTTCGAAATAAGGGTAATTATATGAGCCACAAAGCAACGTTTTCTTGCAAATGTAAAGATGTAATATAAATGTAATATACTTTTCACGTATATTACTTAATTTACTTTTACCGTATTCAAATATAATTAATATGGAGATAAATGTGCTCTCTATGGACTCAGCTTCGATGATAACTTTTATGTTAGTTAGTTCAAAGTATTCAAATATTTTGAATAAATATACTGTAAATATTGAAATATATTTCAATTATACTATACCTAAATATTGATTCATTTATTCTAAATATCATAATTTAAGACGAATGGAAAGAAATTTATTCAAAATAATGGAAACCAATGGCAAATTTAGGAAGTGTCTTGCAGAAATTTAAATTTCATAGTAAAATTTGTACAAATTCAAGACGATTTAAATTTTCTTGATAGAATAGGTCAGATTTTAATTATGCTATACCTAACTGTGCATTCATTCATTCTAAATATCACAATTTAAGATGAATTGAAACATATTCATTCAAAATTATGCAAATCAATGGCAAATTTAGGAAGTGTCTTGCAGAAATTTAAATTTCATAGTAAAATTTGTACAAATTCAAGACGATTTAAATTTTCTTGATAGAATAGGTCAGATTTTAATTATGCTATACCTAACTGTGCATTCATTCATTCTAAATATCATAATTTAAGATGAATTGAAACATATTCATTCAAAATTATGCAAATCAATGGTAAATTTAGGAAGTGTTTTACAGAAATTGAAAATTCGAAGTAAAATTTGTACAAATTCATGACGATTTAGAATTTTTCTTGATAGAATAGGTCAGAGTAATGCTGAATATCATGATTTTGGATAAATTATAAAAGATTTGTTCACAATTTGAAAATAAATGGGAAAATTATTAAGCCTCTTCCAGAAGCTAAAATTTCGCGGAAATTGCTGAAAATTCATGATGCGTTTGTAAAGTTTCTCAATGAAATCCGATAGATTTGACAAAAATGAGAAAAAGTCTTTAACGAAATAAAATATAACAGCAAATACTACAAAAACAAAAACCTTGGATTAAACATACGATTAAAAAAATGTTTCATCAAAGCGTGCAATAAAAAAAACGCATGTCTGAATATAAACAAGTGAAGTATTTGGCTGTTCCCTGATATTTGTTAGATACATACATTTTATATCAGCCCATTTTTTCCATGGCAACTTTAATGAAAATTTTTTTGAATCACTCGTTACTATTAATATTGATTATTGATTTGATAATATTGATGATACATTTTATATCTGTCCATTTTTTCCATGGAAACTTTGATGGAAGTTATTATGAATTACTCGTTACTATTAACATTGATTATTGATATGATGATATTGATGACACATTTTATATCTGTTCATTTTTTCCATGGCAACTTTGATGAAAGTTTTTATGAATCACTCGTTACTACTAATATTGATTTGATGATATTGATTAGTGCACCTAATTATTAACTGGCGATTGCTAATAAATTACAAATTTCAACAATAGACTACTTACACCATCCCCATTATCACACTCAAATTATAATTCATCGGCCGTCATGAAACAACTTGGGCCGCAATCAACGGGAAATGAATGGCCTGCGGATTTAATGGCAGGCTTCAAATTTTTGCCCCATAATCGCCCAATAATTAAGCCTCCCAATGGATTCAATTAAGTTTTAATTCGCCGCGGCGAGCTTAATTAAATTAAAACCAGCAGCGGGAGCGGCCAGGGGGTTACATAGTGCGAAAAGTGCGCCCTCCATAAACCACCCCCGAACGAACTGTTGGCTGCGAGGGTTGTTTATCCCCGTATATGGCGCTTAAGTAATCCGTGATTACGTTAATAGCCGCCCCAGGTTTACACGGGATGACGGCGATTCACGTGTGAAACATGGGTTTTCGCAGTAACCAGGAAGACAAACAGATTGTTATGTGTAGTCAATCAAAAGGAAATGAGTAGAAAATTGTAAAGCACATTTTCTTTCACACATCTAAGAAATATGAAGTATTTGTCCACGACTATGTCATAATACACTTATTATACTTATGTTTCCTCAATTAAAAAGATAAAAATAAAAGAGAAACAAATCAAATTGCAGAAATACCTAAGCACAAATTACAAAAAGGACTACGAAAAATACCCACAACAACGAAAGGAAGTAATAAGGGAGGTCAAGAAAGCCAAAGAAAATTCCGGGAAAAAATTCGGGGAAACAATGCATGAAAATCATCGAGAGAACCAGAAGCTGTTCTTTTGAACAATAAAGCATCGTAGACAAAAAAAGGAAAAATTTAGAGCAAAACAAGACCAGAACACATTAGAAGCGAAGTATATAGGAAGAATGTCGGAATAGAACCAATAGAGGTAAAGACAACGGAAGTACAAATGAAATGGTTCGGACATAAAAACAGAATGGACGAGGAAAGTAGCACGAGAAAAATTCACGAGACCCGGACCCCATGCAAAAACCTGCAGGGCAGACCCAGAAGAGAGTGGATAGAGGAGATCCGAGAAGAGGTGAAGAAGATTGGGCTGACATGGAAAGAAGCAAAGCAACTGATAACAATATCCCTATCATATGGAGAGAAATATGTAGGAAATATGTTTTATCGTATTTTTTAAATATTTTTATATTATTTCTGTCAAATCATTTTGACAGAATAATTGAAATTTTGAAAATTTTACAGTAAATATCTTAGATTTGATAGTAATCATTGAAATATTTCCAATCATCAATGAAACATTGAAGCAATATCGAAAAAAATGTTGAAACTTTGCCAGACATATTTGCAACTTAGATACTAATCGCTTTAAAATCATCGTCTTCATCGTCAAGATGATCACCGTCATCATCGTCTAGAAATGATTGATATTCAGTAGAAATTATCAAAAGTATCACAGCAATCATTAAAAATTATATAGGAATGAACGATGATGGAAGTTTGGTCAGAAACTAAAACATTTCATAATAACAAATGAAATATTTACATAAATCGTTGAAATTTTGACAAATAAGAGCAATTTTTAATGAATAGTTAAAATTTTAGAAGAAATAAATGTAATTTTGATATACCTAATTGCAGATTTAATACTTATCATTAAAATTTTGACAGAATAAATAAAATTTTAACAATCATCGTTGAAACTTTGAAGAAATATTGAAGTTTTAGCATAAATAATTGGAAATTTGATACAAATCATTAAAAATCATACAGTAATTGTGCAAATTTTGTTAATTATCATCGACAATTTGGCAGAAATAATTCAAATTATGACTGTCATTAATATTTTTACAGTTTCTTAAAACATATTCTACTTAATTTCGTAATATTTTAAAGTCATTGATATTTTTACAACAAAATTAAAATTTTAACAAAATAATTTAAATTTTGAAAGACTATTGGAAACATTGCTAGGAATATTTGATTTTCAGCAGAAATACATATAAATTTCACAGATGTGATCATCGAAATTTTGACAGGAAATAATAATTATAATAGTAATAAATGAAATATTTACAGAAATCATAGAAATTTGTACAAATTAAGAGACATTTTTACAGAATAGTTTAAATTTTGGTAGAAATAATTGAAATTTTAGGTTACCTATTGCAAAGTAGATACTACTCAATAAAATTTTAACAGAACAATCAAAATTTTGAAAAATTAATAGAAATCATACTACATTTGATAGTAATAATTAACATTATAACAATCATTGTTGAAACTTTGAAGCAATATGGAAGTTTTCAGAGAAATAGTTGAAATTTTGGCAGACATAATTGCAAATTTGATACTAATCATCCAAGTTTTGACAAAATACTTAAAATTTTGAAAATTTTATAGCAATCATCCTAGATTTTATCGAAATCATTGATATTTTAACAATCATCGTTGAAATTTTGAAGCTGTATTGAAGTATTAGGCGAAAAGGTTGAAATTTTAACAGAAATAATTGCAAATTTGACAGTAATTATTAAAAAAATACATTTTGACAATCACCGTTGAAAATTTGACGCATTATTGAAGTTTTTAGAGAAATAGTTGAAATTTTGACAGGCATAATTGTAAATTTGATACTTATCATCCAAGTTTTGACAAAATACTTAAAATTTTGAAAATTTTATAGCAATCATCCTAGATTTTATAGAAATCATTGACATTTTAACAATCATCGTTGAAACTTTGAAGCTGTATTGAAGTTTTAGGCGAAAAGGTTGAAATTTTAACAGAAATAATTGCAAATTTGACAGTGATTATTAAAAAAATTACATTTTGACAATCATCATTGAAAATTTGACGCATTATTGAAGTTTTTAGAGAAATTGTTGAAATTTTGACAGACATAATTGCAAATTTGATACTAATCATTCAAGTTTTGACAAAATACTTAAAATTTTGAAAATTTTATAGCAATCATCCTAGATTTTATAGAAATCATTGACATTTTAACAATCATCGTTGAAATTTTGAAGCTGTATTGAAGTTTTAGGCGAAAAGGTTGAAATTTTAACAGAAATAATTGCAAATTTGATAGCAATTATTAAAAAAATACATTTTGACAGTCACCTTTGAAAATTTGACGCATTATTGAAGTTTTTAGAGAAAAAGTTGAAATTTTGACAGACATAATTGCAAATTTGATACTAATCATCCAAGTTTTGACAAAATACTTAAAATTTTGAAAATTTTATAGCAATCATCCTAGATTTTATAGAAATCATTGACATTTTAACAATCATCGTTGAAACTTTGAAGCTGTATTGAAGTTTTAGGCGAAAAGGTTGAAATTTTAAAAGAAATAATTGCAAAATTGACACTAATCATTAAAAATCTTACAGTAATCGAGGAAATTTGTATAGTTATCATTAACAGTTTGGCAGAAACAATTCAAATTATGACGGTCATTGTAGTTTTTACCTTTTCCTATAATATTTTCTAAATAAGTTGTGAATGTTTTAAACAAACATAGACATTTTTACAGATTAACTGAAATATTAACAGAATAATTAAAAGTTTGATAAAATATTGGAAACATTGCTAGAAATAATTCATATTCGCAGAAATAATCAAAAGTTTGACAGCAATTATTAAAATTTTAATGGCAATGATCGAAAATTTGTCATAAAATTGATATTTTTATAATAATAAATAAAATATTTACAGGAATCGTCAAAATTTTGACAAATTATGAGCAAGTTTTACAGAATAGTTAAAATTTTAGAAGAAATAATTGTAATTTTGATATACCTAATTGCAGATTTAATACTAATCACTAAAATTTTGACTGAATAATTGAAATTTTGAAAATTTAAGAAAAATCATCTTAGATTTGATAGTAATCATTGACATTTTAACAATCATCGTTGAAATTTTGAAGCAATATTAAAATAGTCAGAGAAATAGTTCAAATTTTGACATACATAATTGCAAATTTGATACTTATTCAAATCTTGACAGAATATTTATAATTTTGATTATTTTTTGACGTTTCTCAAAACCAATGATATATTTCGATTTTTGTCATATTGATACTTCTGGACCAATCCCGTCATTATTATACTGGGAATATTCTCTAGAGATTATTATAGTGGGAATAATCTCGGTAGCTAGGTTCACTCTTGTCAATCAAAATATTTGTCAAATTATTAATTTATCAATCATATTAAAGTGTCATACAAAATGAATAAAAGTCGATTTAGCTGCGTTTCGCATACTGAAATTGATAAAGAAATACTAGAAAGCAAAAAACGTCAAAAAATAATCTAATCAAATATAACTCGAGAGTTCGATAAATTAGAAAATAATTTGACAGATTATGTCTCAAACTTGTTGCCATTTGGCAATAGTCACTCGAGCCCTTCGGGCTCTCGTGACTATTGCCTGGCAACAAGTTTTCGACAATCTGTCAAATTATTTTCAATTTATTCTCACTCTCTTGTTATATTATTACTGAAAATTTTACAGTTATCTTCCTAGATTTGATAATAAGCATTGACATTTTAACAATCATCGTGAAAACTTTAGAGCAATATCGAAATATTTGGAGAAATTGTTGAATTTTTGACACAAATAATTGCAAATTTGACACCAATCATTAAAAATCTTATTTATTATGTTATTATGAAATCTTTTATTTTCTGACTAAACTTCTTTAATCGTTCATTCCTATACAAGTTTTAATGATTGCTGTGACACGCTTGATTATTTCTGCTGAATATAAATTATTTCTAGCAATGTTTAAAATATCTTTTCAAAATTTCAATAATTCTCTTAATATTTCAATTATGCTGAAGAAATTTCAATGACTGTTTAAAATATTTCAAAATTAAATACAAAATGTTTGAAGAAACTGTAATACATTCAATGATCGTCGTAATGTGAATTATTCTCCCAAATTGCTGATGATTACTGTAAGATTTTTAATGATTAGTGTAAAATTTGCAATTATTTGTGTCAAAAATTCAACAATTTCTCCAAAAATTTCGATATTGCATTAAAGTTTTCACGATGATGTTAAAATGTCAATGATTATTATCAAATCTTGGAAGATTAATGTAAAATTTTCAAAATTTTAGTGTTTCGTTCAAGATTTGAATGTTTAGTATCAAATTTGCAATTATGTCTGTCAAAATTTCAACTATGTCTGTGAAAACTGGAATATTGCTTCTAAGTTTCAACGATGATTGTTAAAATATCAATGATTAATATGAAATCTAGAAAATTAATGTAAAATTTTCAAAATTTTAAGTATTCTATCAAGATTTGAATGATTAGTATAACATTTGCAATTATGTATGTAAATATTTTTAATTTATCTCTGAAAACTTCAATTGCTTTAAAGTTTTAACGATGATTGCTAAAATGTCAATAATTTTTATCAAATCTAGGAAAATTACGGCAAAATTTTAAGATTTCGTTAAAGATTTGAATGTTCAGTATCAAATTCGCAATTATGTCTGTCAAAACTTTAACTATGTCTCTGAAAACTTCAATATTGCTTCAAAGTTTAAACGATGATTGTTAAAATATCAATGATTAATTTGAAATCTAGAAAATTACTGTAAAATTTTCAAAATTTTAAGTATTCTGTCAAGATTTGAATGATTAGTATAAAATTTGCAATTATGTCTGTCAAAACTTCAACTATTTCTCTGAAAACTTGAATAATGCTTCAAAGTTTTAACAATTCAAGTCAAAACAATTTAACAGTTTCAAATCTAGGAAAATTACTGCAAAATTTTAAGATTTCGTTAAAGATTTCAAAGATTCGTATCAAATTTGCAATTATGTCTGTCAAAGCTTCAACTATGTCTCTGAAAACTTCAATATTGCTACAAAGTTTCAACGAAGATTGTTAAAATGTCAATGATTAATATGAAATCTAGAAAATTACTGTAAAATTTTCAAAATTTTAAGTATTCTGTCAAGATTTGAATGCTTAGTATAAAATGTGCAATTATGTTTGTCAATTTTTTTAATTTTTCTCTTAAAACTTCTATATTGCTTCAAAGTTTTAACGATGATTGTTAAAATGTCAAAGATTTTTATTAAATCTATGAAAATTACTGCAAAATTTTAAGATTTCGTTAAAGATTTGAATGTTCAGTATCAAATTCGCAATTATGTCTGTCAATACTTTAACTATGTCTCTGAAAACTTCAATATTGCTTCAAAGTTTCAACGATGATTGTTAAAATGTCAATGATTATTATGAAATCTAGAAAATTACTGTAAAATTTTCAAAAATTTAAGTATTCTATCAAGATTTGAATGATTAGTATCAAATTTGCAATTTATGTCTGTCAACATTTCAACAATTTCTATGAAAACTTCAATATTGCTTCAAAGTTTCAACGATGATTGTTAAAATGTCAATGATTATTATGAAATCTAGAAAATTACTGTAAAATTTTCAAAAATTTAAGTATTCTATCAAGATTTGAATGATTAGTATAAAATTTGCAATTATGTCTGTCAAGTTTTTTAATATTTTTCTGAAAACTTCAATATTCTTCAAAGTTTTAACGATGATTGTTAAAATGTCAAAGATTTTTATTAAATCTATGAAAATTACTGCAAAATTTTAAGATTTCGTTAAAGATTTGAATGTTCAGTATCAAATTCGCAATTATGTCTGTCAAAACTTTAACTATGTCTCTGAAAACTTCAATATTGCTTCAAAGCTTCAATGATGATTGTTAAAATGTCAATGATTATTATGAAATCTAGAAAATTACTGTAAAATTTTCAAAAATTTAAGTATTCTATCAAGATTTGAATGATTAGTATAAAATTTTCAATTATGTCTGTCAAGTTTTTTAATATTTTTCTGAAAACTTCAATATTCTTCAAACTTTAACGATGATTGTTAAAATGTCAAAGATTTTTATTAAATCTATGAAAATTACTGCAAAATTTTAAGATTTCGTTAAAGATTTGAATGATTTGTATAAACTTTGCAATTATGTCTGTCAAAACTTCAACTATTTTTCTGAAAACTTCAATAATGCTTCAAAGTTTCAATGATGATTGTTAAAATGTCAATGATTATTATGAAATCTAGAAAATTAGAATAAAATTTTCAAAATTTTAAGTATTCTGTCAAGATTTGAATGATTAGTATAAAATTTGCAATTATGTCTGTCAATTTTTTTAATTTTTCTCTGATAACTTCAATTGCTTTAAAGTTTTAACGATGATTGCTAAAATGTCAATAATTTTTATCAAATCTAGGAAAATTACGGCAAAATTTTAAGATTTCGTTAAAGATTTTAATGATTAGTATCAAATTTGCAATTATGTCTGTCAAATTTTTAATTTTTTCTCTGAAAACTTCAATGTTGCTTTAAAGGTATCACGATGATTGTTGAAATGTCAATGATTAATTGATTACTGTTAAGTCTAGGATGATTTCTTTTAAAATTTCAAAATATTTAACACCACTTCTGGTCTGGTATTTAATTAGGTTGGGTTTTCCATTATTTGTGGAACCAGTTTTCTTTTGTATTTTCAATACTGTGCGGAAATGAGTGCGGCTGTGACGGCCTGGCTGAAAACACAAACCGTTTTCCCCGTTTTTCGCAGGCATGCAGCTTACAATAATATTCGAATTATGATGGAGTTTGGGGACACAGATTTGGGGAAAACGACGTCCTATACAGTGCAGATGATGGATTGCTCGTCCCACACAGGACATTGCGTCCCTCGTGGGAGCCTGGAAGAGTATCAATTTTCTTTAATAATTCATATTTTGAGGTGCTTGGGCTCATTATCCTCTCGCCTTTTCGAGGCTGTTAAGTTCGCCGTGAGAGCGCTTAAATCTCGCAGAGGCTTGTAAATCGTGGATTTATACGTTCGGCGCACTTCGCCCATAAAGCGCGACGGGATCAGTTAGAATGGGAATATCGGCAAAGTTCGAACCGCTATTTGCGCAATTATTTAAACTACACATCCGCCATAAATTCCGGGAAAAGTTCGCGAGGCCATAAATCGGGCGCTCCGCCGGGGGCCCCCGGGGGCCCGGAGCGCGTGCCCCCTCGAGCCCCCTTCATAATCTCCCGTAAAAGGCGGGTGGGTGTCTGTTGTTTCCTTTTTTATAATAAGTCCCTCAGGATGCGGACGATAAATCTCGCGAATATCAGCCCCGGAGGCTCGAATGTGGGGGGCACAATGAAGCGCAAAGATGAGTAGATTAAGTTATCCTTAACATTATATTAGCCCTCACTCGCTTCACGCGTCCGCATAATAAATTGAGCGGCGGTCTTGTCAGGTGGCGAACACTGGTTCTCCTCCACCCTAAACCGCCCCCGTAATTACGAAACTTTTTCAATTTGACATTTATTACTCGACACGGGATATCCCCGCTGAAGAATAAATTGCCGCGAAATTTCAATATTGACAACGAATTCCGTTGCCATTAACATTTATAATCACCAAAAATCCGCCCCCGTTGTTTTTTCATCTATCAATTTTCGGATTTAACTCCCGGCTGATTTATACTCACTTCCGCTAATCACACACCCCCGCACAAAAAATGACTCCATCAGGCCATCCCTCCCCTGCGATCACTCTCATCGCGTGCCCAACTCCATCACTTGCTTCGATGGATTAGTGTCTTCTTCTGGCCCAAGCACAGGTATCGACGGATTAATATTTACGTCGCTCGAAACGCTGGAGTAAATAAATCCATAAATCACGATGAGTGCGAGCGGATAGATTCGGAAGAATAGAAGGGGTGCAAGCGCCTTCGGTGTCGTGTAAATTATGTGTTCTGGATGACCCGATTCGTCTTGATTTTGTCTACCGTGAAATTAAATTATATTAGCTGCCACAGGGAAAACGTTTCCCTTCGACACGTTTTATTAAGAAATGATCACTCCTAGAGGAAAAGTTATGCCCAAGCGTATTGGTCTTTGTTCAATAATGAATTCCTAATGAAAAACAAACTATATTCCTAATGAAAAACAAACTGTAACTTTCAGTTCATATAACATGCAGTTTTTCTTCTACTTTTCCCCTTTCAGTATTCAGAGTATCATTTCCCCAGAGTATTCAGTAGTGTTATGGTAAAACATGCTTTTTTTCAAAATGCACTTTTTGGCTTTAAATGGCCAAAAATAAAGTATACTTCAGATTAATCAAAGAGTTCAGTGTTGTATTTTACCTTTGTATAAATAACTGTGGCAAAGATACATGCTAATCTACATTCACAATTACAAATGCAAAACTGTTTTTGCTTCTACTGTACATAACAAAAATATCAGATAACATGCTTTGCCATAACACTTGTGTTAGCGCAATTTTTACAGATATATTTTTTTAAATTTTGGTAGCACTAATTTAAATTTTTGCATACCTAATTGTAAAGTTGATATTAATCATTAAAATTTTGATGAAATAATTAAAATTTTGCAAATTTAACAGAAATCATCCTAGATTTGATAGTAATCATTGACATTTTAACAATCATCGTTGAAACTTTAAAGCAATATTGAACTTTTCAGAGAAATAGTTGAAATTTTGACATACATAATTGCAAATTTGTTACTAATTATTCTAATCTTGACATAATACTTAAAATTTTGAAAAAATTTCAGTAATCTTCCTAGATTTGATAATAATCATCGACAGATTAGCAATCATTGTTAAAACAATATTAAAGTTTTAGGAGATATAGTTGTTTTTTTACAAAAATACCTAATCTTTAACCATACAGTAATCGTTAAAATTTTGACAGTTATCATCAGCAATTTGACAGAAATAATTCATATTACATCATTGAATCTTCAATTCAATTCTTCTGTAAATTAACAAAAATGGCAGATAACATGTTTTGCCATAACACTGTTAGAACATTTTTTATATATATTTTTATAATTTCGTTATCAATAATTAAAATTTTGGCATACGTAATTGCAGAGTTGATACTGATCATTAAAAGTTTGACAATGATTGCTGTGACACTTTTGATTATTTCTGTTGAATATCAATTATTTCTAGCAATTTTTCCAATATTCTTTCAAAATTTCAATGATTTTGTAAACATTTCAATGACTTGAAAATATTTTGAAATTAAATACAAAACGTTTGAAGAAACTGTAATACATTCAATGACCGTCGTAATATGAAGTATTTCTGCCAAATTGTTGATGATAGCTGTCGAAATTTCAACGATTACTATAAGATTTTTGATGATTAGTGTCAAATTTGCAATTAGTTTTGTCAAAATTTCTACTATTTCTCCTAAAACTTCAACATTGTTTTAAAGTTTCAACGATGATTGCTAAAATGTCAATGTCAATGTAGGAACATTACTCATAAAATTTTGAAAATTTTAATTATTCTGTCAAAATCTTAACGGTTAGTATTAAATTTGCAATTTTGTCTGTCAAAATTTGTACTATTTCTCCTAAAACTTCAATATGACTTCAAAGTTTCAACGATGATTGTTAAAATGTCAATGATTATTATCAAATCTAGGAAGATTACTGTAAAATTTTCAAAATATTAATAACTGTGTCAAAATTTTATCGACTAATATCAAATTTGCAATTATGTCTGTCAAAATTTGAACTATTTCTCCGAAAACTTTAATATTGCTTCAAAGTTTCAACGATGATTGTGAAAATATCAATGATTACTATCAAATCCAGGATGATTTCTCTTAAATTTAAAAATCAATTATTAATCTGGCAAACTTTTAATAATCCGTATTAAATTTGCATTTAGGTATATCAAACTTTCAATTATTAATTTAATTTTAACTATTTTGTAAAAATTGCTCTTAATAGTTCAAATTTCTACGATTTATGTAAATATTTTATTTGTTATTATGAAATGTTTTATTTTTTGACCAAACTTCGATCATCGTTCAATCCTATACAATTTGTAATGATTGCTGTGAGACTTTTGATTGTTTCTGCTGAATATCAATTATTTCTAGCTATTTTTCCAATATTCTTTCAAAATTTCAATGATTTTGTAAAAATTTCAATGAGTGTTTAATATATTTCGAAATAAAATACAAAATGTTTGAAGAAACCGCAATACATTCAATGACCGTCGTAATATGAATTATTTCTGCCAAATTGTTGATGATAACTGTCAAAATTTCAAAGATTACCGTAAGATTTTTAGTGATTAGTGTCAAATTTGCAATTATTTTTGTCAAAATATCAACTATTTCTCCTAAAACTTCAATAGTGCTTCAAAGTTTCAACGATGATTGCTAAAATGTCAATGTAGGAACGTTACTGTAAAATTTTGAAAATTTTAATTATTATGTCTAAATTTTAACGATTAGTATCAAATTTGCAATTATGTCTGTCAAAATTTCAACTATTTCTCAAAAATCTTCAATATAGTTCATAGTTTTAACGATGATTGTTAAAATATCAATAATTACTATTAAATCCAGGATGATTTCTGTTAAATTTTCAAAAATTTTATTAATCTGGCAAACTTTTAATGATTCATATTAAATTTGCAATTAGGTATATCAAACTTTCAATTATTTCTATTAAACTTTTAACAATTCTGTAAAAATTGCTCTTAATTTGTTCAAATTTCAATGATTTATGTAAATATTTTATTTGTTATCATGAAATGTTTTATTTTCTGACCAAACTTCGATCATCGTTCATTCCTATACAATTTTTAATGATTGCTGTGATAGTTTTGACTTCTGCTTAATATCAATTATTTGTAGCAATGTTTCCAATATTCTTTGAAACTTCAATGACTGTTTAAAATATGTCCAGTTTAAATACAAAACGATTGAAGATACTGTAATACATTTAATGACCGTCGTATTATGAAATATTTCTGCCAAATTTTTTATGATAACTTCATAATTTCAACGATTACTGTAAGATTTTTAATGATTACTGTCAAATTTGCAATTATTTCTCTTAACATTTCAACAATTTCTCCTAAAAATTCAATATCGCGTCAAAGTTTTAACGATTATTGTTGAAATGTCAATGTTTAATTGATTACTATAAAATCTAGAATGATTGCTGTAAAATTAAAAAAAAAATAAGTATTCTGTCAAGATTGCAATGATTAGTATCAAATTTTGCAAATATGTCTATCAAAATTTCAACTATTTCTCTGAAATCTTCAATATTGCCTCAAAGTTGAACGATGATTGTTAAAATGTTTCATTAATTACTACCAAATCTAGGATGATGTCTGTTAAATTTTCAAAATTTTAATGATTAGTATCGTATATAGTATAGTATATATATATATATACTATAATAGATATTATATAGAATATATAATATATATTCAAAATTTGAATTATTGCTACCAAAATTTAAAAAAAACTGTAAATATTAATTTGTTCTCTTAATCTATACGTAATTTATACGTTACACTGTATACCTCTTTTTTCATGACTTGTGTAAACCTATTGGTAACATAAATAAAGATAATTTTTATTATTATTAATCTTTTAATTTAAAATTTCTTAATTTGTCCGAATTTCAACGATTTCTGTAAATATTTTATTTATTAGTATAAAAATTAAAATTTTCTGATACAATTTCGATCATTGCCCTTAAAATTCTCATGCTTGCTGTAATTTTTTTTATTAAGTCTGGTGATATTAGTTTTTTCAGCAATGTTTCCAGTATTCTTTCAAAATTTCAATAATTCTCTCAAAGTTTCAATTATTCTATCAAAAATTCAGTGACTGCTTAGAATGTTGATAAATTAAATAGAAAACGTTTTAATAAACTGAAAAAAATACAATGGCTGATATAATTTGTACGGTTAGTGTAAGATTTTTAATTCTGCGAAATTATCGATGAAAACGATCAAAATTGTCACGGTTACTGTAAGATTTTCAATGATTTATGTCAAATTTATAATAATTTCTTTAAAAATTTGCTAAATTTTCTATTATTCCATATAAAATTAATTATTGTGACACTCTGAGTCATAATTGTAAAATTTTCAAGACTTCCTGTAATAATTCCTAATATTTCTGTCAAAATTTGAATTAATTCAATCAAAATCTCAATTGTTCTGTCAAAATATCGTTAAAAATTTTAATAGTCAACATCAAATTTGCAATTATCTGTGAAAATATTTATTATTTCTTCTAAAATTTCAAAAAAGCTTTAAGGATCAACGATGATTGTTAAAATGTTTATGATTATTGTCAAAACTAGGATGATTGCTGTTAAATTTTCTACAAAAATCAATATTTTAATTATATTTCTCAATATTTGCATAATTATCAACTCCGTAAGTATGAAATAATTATTCTGAAAATATCGTAGATAGAAAAGTTGAAGTTTTGCTAAATTGTAAGAATTTCTTCAAAAATGACTATAACTCTAACAGTTGCACGAAATTTGTAAGAAATTTTCCTAATGTACCAGAAACCAAAAGAATATTTACAAGAAATAAAACGAAAAGGCATTAAATCAAAATTTTACAGAAAATTTCACTATTTTCAACTATCGTAGTTTAAGTTTTTTTTAAAACTTTAAATAGTTTAATCATATTCATAAAAGTTCATTAAAGTTTATAGTTAAATTGTAAGAATTACTTCGATAATTATTGTAATTACTCTAAAAGTTGCAAGATATTTGTAACAAATTATAAGAAAATGTACAAGAAACCAAAATATATAAGGCATTAAATCAAAATTTGACAGAAAATGTTGCTATTTTCAACATCGGGCTTGTTTTTTTAACAAACTTTAATTAGTTTAATCATGTTCAGAAAACCTTAAAAGTTTATAGTTAAATTGTAAGAATTACTTCGAAAATTACAATATTTACTCTAAAAGTAGCAAGAAATTGGCAAGAAATTATAGTAATATGTAAAACGTGACCCCAAAGGAAAAATTACAAGATATATAACAAAAATGTATAATGCATTAAAAAAAATGGACAAAAAATTTAACTATTTTCAACTATCGAACTTGTTCTGTTTTTACAAACTATAAGTAGTTTAATGATGTTCAGAAAACTTCAAAGTTTATTATTAAATTGTAAGAATTACTTCGAAAATTATTAAGATTACTCTAAAAGTTACAAGAAATTTGTAAGAAATTATAGGAAATTGTATACGAAAACAAAATAAAATTTACAAAAAATAAAACAAAAGCGTATAAGGCGTTGAAAAAAATTTGACAGGGTATTTCACTAGATTCAACTATCAAACTTGTATTTTTCGACCAAACTATAAGTAGTTTAAACATGTTCAGAAAACTTTATAGTTTATTGTTAAACTGTAGGAAATACTTCGAAAATTGCCATGATTACTCTAAAAGTTGCAAAGAATTTGTAAGAAATTATAGGAAAATTTATATGAATTCAAAAGAAAATTTAGAAGAAACAAAACGAAAAGGCATTAAAAAAATGACAGAAAATTTCACTATTTTCAACTATCGAACTTGTTTCTTTTCAACAAACTTTAAGTAGTTTAATCATGCTCAGAAAAGTTTAAAGTGTATTGTTAAATTGTAAGAATTACTTCCAAAATTACTATGATTACTCTAAAAGTTGCAACAAATTTGGAAGAAATTATAGGAAAATGTATACGAACTAAAATAAAATTTACAAGATATAAAACAAAAACGTATAAGGTAAAATTTGAGAGAAAAATTGACTTATTTCAACTATCGAACTTTAAGTTTTTTTTACAAACTTTAAGTAGTTTAATCATGTTCAGAAAAGGTTAATGTATATAGTTAAATTGTAAGAATTACTTCGAAAGTTACTGTGATTACTCTAAAAGTTGCCAAAAAATTGAAGGAAATTATAGGAAAATGTATAAGAAAACAAAAGAAAAATTGCAAGAAATAATACGAAAACGTATGAGGCATTAAAAAAAATGGCAGAAAATTTCACAATTTTTAACTATCGAACTTGTTTTTTTTTTAACAAACTTTAAGTAGTTTAATCATGTTCAAAGTTACCCAATTAATAAGTGTACTTGGAATTATTAGAAAACGCAAAAATCAGAATATATCTTTAGATTGTCCGGAAAATCAAAAGACATATATAATATGTGTTTTCAAAAATAGTGACATATAAAATTAAAATTTTCACAAAATAATTAAATACATTTAATACTGCGTGAAAATTCAAAAATCGCAATATTCGATATCTCTAGTTTTTCCGGAATTTTAATCAGAAACATGTATACACTTCATAGATGTTTCATACATACATTTCACCACTTATAGATTTTTTTTAACCTTTTTTGAAGTTTAGCAATATTTATTATTCACACAATTATTAACTATAGTAGGAACTATAGGAAATTATAATAAACAGAACATACGTCATCTCTAGATTTTTTCGGAATATGAATCTGAAGTCAGGAATAAATGCTATTAGAAAACGCAAAAATCAGAATATATCGTTAGATTTGCTAAAAAATCAGAAGACATAAGTATATTATCTTTGTTTTCAAAAACAGTGACATATAAAATTAATATTTTCACAAAGTAATCACACTTAATACTAATGGAAAATGCAAAAAATGGAATATACCCTATCTCTAGTTTTTCGGGAATTTTAATCTGAAGATCTAGAAACATGTATAAACTTCATACATGTTTCATACCTACATTTCACAACTTTTAGAATTGATTTTTTTACACACTTTTTTGTAGTTTAGCAATAGTAATTATTTACACAACTATTAACTACAGTAGGTACTATTGGAAAATATAATAAACAGAACATACGTCGTCTCTAGATTTTTCGAAATATGAATATGAAGTCAGAAATTATTGTTATTGGAAAACGCAAAAATCAGAATATATCATTATATTTTCCGGAAAATCAGAAGACAAGTATATTATCTTTGTCTTCAAAAGAAGTCATTTATAAAATTACTATTTTCACAAAGTAATTAAATACACTCAATACTGCTGGAAAATGCAAAAATGAGATTATACCCTGCTTCTAGTTTTTCCTGAATATTATTCTGAAACTTGAGAAACATGTATACACTTCATATATGTTTCATACATACATTTCACAACTTTTAAAATTGAATTTTTTTACACACTTTTTTGTAGTTTAGCAACATTAATTATTCACACAATTATTAACTACAGTAGGGACTATTGGAAAATATAATAAACAGAACATACGTCATTTCTAGATTTTCCGGAATATGAATCTGAAGTCTGGAATTATTGTTACTAGAAAACGCAAAAATCAGAATATATCTTCTATAAAGGAAAAAGTGAAACAAGAAAATTCAAAATTATGGCATTTATGACAGCAGACATGAGAATACCATAGTACGATATTTTGAAAAATACAAAAGTATGATGATTACGCGCAAACGTAATGAAATTTTAAAATTATGACATGAAGCTGCTATGAAAACGAAAAAAAAAATTAGTTTCAAGTTTATATTAAAATAGTTTCCAACGAAAATAGGTAGAGGTAGACGAATTCACGGCGCACATTGTTACAATCCGGAAGGGCCCACACACACAAAAGAACGTGGCGACAATGGGAATTCCCTTTTGAGGAGGTTTGTCGGCACCAGCCTATTCGTGCGTTCAGCAGAAGGAAACCAGAAGATGATGCAGTAAATCATCATAACTCATAAACGACTAAGAAATACCTACGATTAAAAGAGGCAAATAGGTTTTGGGGGGACAGGACGACAATCGATGTTTTTTACTGCAAAAACTTACTGCTGCGTATGTTCATATATACACACCTAGATATAGTATTGTAGTAAAAATGCAGTAAATCATACCTCATAAACGACTAAGTAAATACTAATGAAAGAGGAAAATATGTTTTGGGGGAACAGTCAATCGATGTTTTTTACTGCGAAAACTTACTGCTGCGTATGTTCATACATACACCCAGATATAGTATTGTAGTAAAAATACAGTAAATCATACCTCATAAACGACTAAGTAAATACTAATGAAAGAGGAAAATATGTTTTGGGGGAACAGTCAATCGATGTTTTTTACTGCGAAAACTTACTGCTGCGTATGTTCATACATACACCCAGATATAGTATTGTAGTAAAAATACAGTAAATCATACCTCATAAACGACTAAGTAAATACTAATGAAAGAGGAAAATATGTTTTGGGGGAACAGTCAATCGATGTTTTTTACTGCGAAAACTTACTGCTGCGTATGTTCATACATACACCCAGATATAGTATTGTAGTAAAAATACAGTAAATCATACCTCATAAACGACTAAGTAAATACTAATGAAAGAGGAAAATATGTTTTGGGGGAACAGTCAATCGATGTTTTTTACTGCGAAAACTTACTGCTGCGTATGTTCATACATACACCCAGATATAGTATTGTAGTAAAACTGCAGTAAATCATACCTCATAAACGACTTAGTAAATTCTAATGAAAGAGGTAAATATGTTTTGGGGGGACAGTCAATCGATGTTTTTTTACTGCAGAAACTGCTGCGTATGTTTATACACATATCAGAGTATTGTAGTAAAACCAACAAGTTTTTGCGTTATTTGCATTTAATTATATATCGGCTATTTATTCGGCGCCAGGAATTCATAATATAAGTAATAACTGATTCAGTGCCTAGCAAACCGTAAAAACAATTTATTTCCACAACACGAATGCTAACTGAAATTTCAGTGGGGCTAATGCTAATAAAACAGCCGTTTTGCACATATTTCACATAAAATATAATATTTCCAGCCCCGCAGTCAGCAGCGGGGGCTTCGAGGCATCGCCCTTCATAAATACATATTTTACCGAGTTATTTTTTCTCTGTCTATAAATTTCGCAGGGCCGTAAAGCGCGCAAAACAACCGAAATAAGGCAAATTTATGTATTGCAAAGTGATAAATTACGCGCGCAAAAGGCACGCGTGTAAATCACGCGAAATTAAACGCGTGCACATGATTTACATACAGGTGATGCTGCCGAAAACATGGCAGAGGATCGTCTTCCGTGCCAGCGACATATGTGTATTTTCGAAGGTGCGGAGGCCGCAAAAAACCGTACAGTACGGCGTAAATATTAAATTTATGAGAGTACGTGGGGGTGGCTGGAGGAGATGGGGATGCTGTAGAATTGAGGCATCAAACCAGAGAGTGCTTGTATATTGAATTCTCGTGCATTGAGTGAAATGTACGCCGCTACATTACAATGCCGGATAAATAAAACGTTACGTTTCCATTCGCGCTGAATAAAACCTAAGAGGGGCTGTCTGGATGAATGCGCCCCGCCATGTATATTAGGAGGAAACAAAAATGTTCAATTTATCCAGTGCCATTTACCTAAAAAGGCTGCATGCACCATATTCATCCACTGTAATACACCCAACGAAAAAAAAACCTGCAGGTTTATTAATTGCTGACAACCTTGATAATTTTAGGCCAAGTCACATCTTATAGAATATAGTTTGTTTGATGTACGTATGCTCAAAATTATAATTGCAGATGGATTATTTAATTGCATGTAAATATTAACAATATTAATTGCTGGGAAATAATAGGGTCAGAAATGGAACAAAACGGTCCTGTAATAATTTCTAATAATTAATACTGCCAAGCCAGTTAATTAAGGACCCATACCGACAAATCAATAATTAATTAAACACACTGCAGCTATCATTGGTGCATAAACTATTTAGCATGTGCCAGTTGCGTATAAATATGACCGTGCCATAGGCGTGTTGCGTAGTTGATGACCATCCAACGGAGAAACAACAACAATGAAGAGATCAAAAGGTTTCCAAGTGCTGCAGAACCAGAAACTGCTGATGCAGATAAGCGGAATGTGGCCCGAAACCAATCCGACGCCGTTCTACAAGTTCAGGTTCTTCATGACCACTTTGGGCACCACCAGTGTGACCCTGCTGTTGTTCCTGGAGCTCCTCTTCGTATCCGACGATTACGACAAATTTTCCGATGTCATGGCTCTTCTAATATCCCCAACTATGTATCTGGTAAAGCACGCACTCTTCGTCATCAACAGGAAGACGTTTCTTCGCGCCGTTTCCGAAATCGATCAGGAAACGCTGACCAAATACCCGGACAGCCTCGACGGATACATGAAGAGCGCCGTCCGCACCTCGACGAGGCTCTCCACCATGTTCCAGGTCTTCTGCGCTCTGGTGATCTTCCTCTACAGCCTCAAGCCCTTCTTCACCGAGAGGTACGAGCTGCCCTTCACCGTGTCCTTCGTGGAGCTCGGCGTTTTCATATATCCCATGCATTTGTGGCAGTCGTTTGGGCTATTTTTTGCTGCTTGGAACAACTCTTGCCTCGACACCATGTCCATGGGGTTTATGGCGGTTGGAGCTGCTCATTTTGCTATACTGCACGATAAACTTGTGCACGTGAGAGATTGGGCTTTGCCCGATCATTTGAAACTTGATGATGATATTACTGAGGAGAAGGACAAGTATATTCAGAACTACGTAGGGGAGTGTGTGCAGTATCATATGGCAGTACTAAGGTAAGTAATAAATTACCTATTAATTACGCCGTAGATAAAGGATCAGTAAGCATTATTATGATTATTATTATGTCAGTGTTCGTATGGGGTAGATTCGGTTTTTATTAAAATATACATAAACAATTAAATATGTTTTATTTAAATATGGTAACATTATTACTCCCAAGCACTTACATGCTCATGGGGATTTTTACCCAAACTACTGCGAGGATGTTACAAAGTCTAACCATGTAAAAGTGGATAATCCCCCAAAAAACAATGCACCTTCAATACTTTTTATAAATTATAACTATATTTTTGCAGTCCATTGGAAGTTTTTTAATCTGCCAGTGAAAATATATATCTTCATTATTATTTCAAAGTTATTTAACAAATAAATCACGCAGGAGTTCCATTTATCCCAATTCTATAAGTATTTTAACATCAATTGTTAGCTAGCAGTGCTGTCAAAATCACTTTTTAGCTAATCAAGTACGGAATCATTAAAAAAACTCGGTACCTGATTGGCTCATATTTGATTTTTACAACGATGTTACAAATATCGCTGATAATATAATTACAGAATAGGTTCAATTATAATGTTAATAAAAACATATTTAAACTCCATAGAACAATAGATTGATCGATGTGGCTTTTATTTGTTGAAAATTCATAATTACTAATATATGAAATAAAGTTACGCACTTTTTAAAATTTTCAAAATTGTTTTTACTTTATTTCATACATTAGTCCATAGAACAACTAATAACTGGTGTGAACCCCAAAGGTTTATTCCACTCAGTACAGTATACGACAATGGATATACCAAAAGGACGCTCATTTTAAAAATACTATTATTTCATATTCAAAATCAAAATCATTTTATTCACTTGAAGAATTCCTTCAGGAAAATATACAATGTTAATTAGTCTTGCTACTATTTCTTGTAAATTTATATCTTGTGACCTCACGAATAATCTGTACGTCTAATAAAGGATTTATTATTATTATTATTATTATTATACTGCACTAAATAAACAGAACGCTGCTACTTCAATTAGATATCGTTTCTAGAGAGCACCAAATTGATCAGATCTTAAATCAGTTATTCTAAGTACACACATATCTTTTTATTATTTTCTTACTTCTTTAGGGGAAGAAAAAACAATAAAAATAATAAAAACAACAAAACATCTATATATCTAAACAATATCAGTAAGTGCTCCAATAAAGAAGGAAGAAAACAATAAAAATATAATAATAACTAGTATCAAAAATGGATGAACACCCAACGAATTTATTTTGTCTCATTTGAGTCAAAATTTAAAAAAAATGTGATCAATTGTTTTCTTTGTTGTGTGTAGTTTTAAATTTGCAAATTCTACAATAAATGTCTGATTTTGTAATGATCAACATTTCAGAATACAAACAACAAAATATCTTTATATCTAAACAATAACACTAAGTCCTCCAATAAAAAAGCAAGAAAACAATAAAAATATAATAATAACTTATATCAAAAACGGATGAATACCTAACGAATTTATTTTGTGTTATTTTAGTGATATTATAAAAAAACTGTTTTCAATTGTTTTGTTTGTTGTGTGTAGTTTTAAATTTGCTAATGCTACAAAAAAAGTTTCATTTTGTAATGATCAACATTTGAGAATGCAAACAACAAAACATCTTTATATCTAAACAATACTAGTAAGTATTCCAATAAAGAAGGAAGAAAACAATAAAAATATAATAATAACTTGTATCAAAAATCGATGATCACCCAACGAATTTATTTTGTGTTATTTTAGTGATATCGTTTAAAAAAAATGTGTTCATTTGTTTCGTTTGTTGTGTATAGTTTTAAATTTGCTAATGCTACAATAAATGTTTGATTTTGTAATGATCAACATCGGAGAATACAAACAACAAAACATATTTATATCTAAACCATCCCAATAAGTACTCCAATGAAGAAGGAAGAAAACAATAAAAATATAATAATAACTTGTATCAAAAATGGATGAACACCCAACGAATTTATTTTGTGTTTTTTTAATGATATTGTTTAAAAAAAATGTGTTCAATTGTTTTGTTTGTTGTGTGTAGTTTTAAATTTGCTAATGCTACAATAAATGTTTCATTTTGTAATGATCAAAATTTGAGAATACAAACAACAAAATATCTTTATATTAAACAATACTGCTAAGTACTCCAATAAAGAAGGAAGAAAACAATAAAAATATAATAATAACTTGTATCAAAAATTGATAAACACCCAACGAATTTATTTCGTGTTTTTTTAGTGGTATTGTTTAAAAAATTGTGTTCAATTGTTTTGTTTGTTATGTGTAGTTTTAAATTTGCTAATGCTACAATAAATGTTTGATTTTGTAATGATCAAAATTTGAGAATACAAACAACAAAATATGTTTATATCTAAACAATACTGCTAAGTACTCCAATAAAGAAGGAAGAAAACAATAAAAATATAATAATAACTTGTATCAAAAATTGATAAACACCCAACGAATTTATTTCGTGTTATTTTAGTGGTATTGTTTAAAAAAATGTGTTCAATTGTTTTGTTTGTTATGTGTAGTTTTAAATTTGCTAATGCTACAATAAATATTTGATTTTGTAATGATCAACATTTGAGAATACAAACAAGTGAATACAAAACATCTTTATATCAAAATAATACTATACCTTTTTATGTTCAAATTGAGACCAATCAAATTCAAATTGGAACCAATCAATATCAAATTGAGGCCAATCAAGTTCAAATTGATACCAATGAATTCCAAATTGATACCAATCAATTCCAAATTGAGATTAAACAAAATCAAGTTGACACTAAATAATATCAATTTTATCTGTTGACTCTCAACTTGATATTATTTAGTGTCAACTTGATTATGTTTAGTCTCAATTTGAAATTGATTGGTATAAATATGAACTTGATTGGACTCAATTTGAAATTGATTGATCTCAATTTGAACTTGATTGGTCTCAATTTGAACTTGAAAAGGTATAGTATGTACTCCATTAAAGAAGGAAGAAAACAATAAAAATATAATAATAACTTGTATCAAAAATGGATGAACACCCAACGAATTTATTTTGTTGTATTTAAGTTATCACAAAATGTGTTCAATTGTTTTGTTTGTTGTGTGTAGTTTTAAATTTGCTAATGCTACAATAAATGTTTGATTTTGTAATGACCAAAATTTGAGAATACGTAAATTATTTTGTATGTTAAATCGAAAAAATAAACATATAAATTACTATTTGCGAAAGTCAAAGCAGAGCTTATAAGTTTGATATAATTTCAGATTGATTTCGTCTGTGGAGGAAGCATTATCTATGGGCTTCCTTGGGCAGTTTACAAACAGCATAGTCGTTATTTGCAATAGTGGTTTTCAAATGGCTCACGTAAGTAAATGACCAATTACCACTGGCGATACTAATTAGACTGTTTTGTTACGTAAGTAAATGACCAATTACCAGAGGCGATACTAATTAGACTGTTTTGTTACTGAATTTTTGAAAAAATAAAACAAAAAATTATCAAAGAGCAATAGCGGATGAATTACTGGCAAAATGTGCGAAGTGTAATTAGTATAGTATTTATTGGTGTTAAGAAACAAAATAGTTTTATTCAAGTCAAGAAAAAAATAATATACAATTAAAGTCGAAAAGTACAATAGAATAAAATAAGTAAAAATTGAAATGTAAATGTAAATGTATTAAGTAAAAATTAATATTTGAGACATTGAAGAAAATTCTCGTGTTGAATGAAATATAAAAATGATTGTGAATGATAATGAAAAACTGTGGAATAATGATGACAAGTTGAAAAACAATAAATATTATTAGGAAAATTATTAATATTGTTTTGTTTCTGGTATATTTTATTTTCTATTATGCTTTGGGTATATGTAATATAGCTTTTATGCTAATAAATATTTTTATTAAAAGTTAAGTAGAATTGT
This sequence comes from Othius punctulatus, assembly GCA_951805005.1. NCBI lineage: Eukaryota > Metazoa > Arthropoda > Insecta > Coleoptera > Staphylinidae > Othius > Othius punctulatus. The sequence goes on along the minus strand of OX638139.1, from coordinate 3,142,976 downwards.
TGAACATGAAAAATTGAATCGTTTATTTCAGAAAATTATTTTCAATAATTTATAATTGAGAAATTGAAGAAAATGATCATGTAGAATGAAATTTGAAAATGATTGTAAAATGATAATGAAAAATTGTGGAATACTGATAACAAGTTGAAAAACAATAAATATTATTAGCAAAATTATTAATATTGTTTTGTTTCTGGTATATTTTATTTTCTATTATGCTTTGGGTATATGTAATATAGCTTTTATGCTAATAAATATTTTTATTAAAACTTAAGTAGAATTGTTGAAAATGAAAAATTGAATCGTTTATTTCAGAAAATTATTTTCAATAATTAATCATTGAGAAATTGAAGAAAATGATCATGTGGAATGAAATATGAAAATGATAATGAAATAATGAAAAATTGCGGAATAATGATGAGAAGTTGAAAAACAACAAAAATTATTAGGAAAATTATTAATATTGTTTTGTTTCTGGTATATTTTATTTTCTATTATGCTTTGGATATATGTAATATAGCTTTTATGCTAATAAATATTTTTATTAAAAGTTAAGTAGAATTGTTGAAAATGAAAAATTGAATCGATTATTTCAGAAAATTATTTTCAATAATTAATAATTGAGAAATTGAAGGAAATGATCATGTGGAATGAAATAGGAAAATGATTGTGAATGATAATGAAAAACTGTGGAATAATGATAACATGTTGAAAAACAATAAATATTATTAGCAAAATTATTAATATTGTTTTGTTTCTGGTATATTTTATTTTCTATTATCCTTTGGGTATATGTAATATAGCTTTTATGCTAATATATTTTTTTATTAAAACTTAAGTAGAATTGTTGAAAATGAAAAATTAAATCGTTTATTTTGGAAACCCATCAACAGACATTTTGTAATTTTTTGTTTGTTATACGGAATACAGTATATCTGTAATTAAAAAGCCTATTTTTCCGCATTATCCCTTTAACTAACATTCATAATTATGGCATATTTAATTACAATATATAAAAATGAAAAGATAGTGATTTCGGCGATTCTCGAAAATTTGAAAAAATGCACTTAAGGGGTTTCTGAAATAACCCATTTAATTGTAAATGAACTATTACAAAATTGTAAAACAATGAATGTAAAATGGTAGAATGATGATTAACAACTGAAAAACTGCTGAGAACCAATTGACAAAAAATTGACAAATATTGACAAATCATTGAAAAAAAAGCAAACTGTAGAAAAATAATTGAAAATTGTAGAATAATCATTAAAACTTAATAACCATAAACTTCTAGAACAATTATTTGAGAACTTGAAAATTCACATGTATTATGAAATTGTTGAGTTTTAATGAATTATTATTGATAAAATGTCAAAATAGAAAAAGAATCATTTAAAAAGTGTGATCAAATTTCATATCATTTCAGTTGTATTATCAAATATGGAACGTTGAATTAGAATGATAGAAAATTTGTAGAATAACGATTAATAATTGACCTTAAAAGAAAAATGATTAAAAATTACGAAAATATAGAAGAAAGGTTAAGATATTTACAAAACCTACTGTGAAATTGTTGAGTTTGAATGAATTCTTGATTCATATTTGAAACAATAGATGTGATTTATAACAAATATTTATAATAGTAATTTAAAAAATTACCAGTATATCTAACGAAAACTGAAATTTGCATTTAAAAAATTTATGAACCGAGGCAAATTTTTGAAAAATTGAAAAATTGTAGACCAATTATTACCAAATTTGGAAACAATAATGATGGACAAATTATGAGTAACCCATACTAGCCAATGCATAAAGTTATATGTTTGATTTTATCCCTTATTTAATACTAAACCTTAGTTAAATTTTAAGGAGAATTAGTTTCAGGTGTACTATACACGAACCTAATATCAAATTTGCAAATAATAAAGTTTCAGAAATTTCATTAATAGCTAATCTATACTTGTTAAGGCAGATAGTTATTTGTTTGTTTTTTTCCCTTATTTAATACTGAAACTTTGTCAAAATTTCAGGGAAATTAGTTTCTGGTTTACTGTATCTGAATCTAATATCAAATTTGAAAATAATAAGTTTTCAGAAATTTCAGTAATAGCTAACCCATACATGTCAATGCAGAAAGTTATATGTTTGATTTTGTCCCTTATTTAATACTAAAAATTTGTAAAATTTTCAAAATATATACTTTTAGGTGTACTGTACATGATTGTCATATCAAATTTGCAAATAATAAATTTTCAGAAATTTCAGTAATACCTAACCCATACTTATGAATGCAGAAAGTTATATGTTTGATTTTCTCTTTTATTTAGCACTGAAACTTTGTCAAATATTAACGAGAATTAGTTTCAGGTGTACTGTACATGATTCTCATATCAAATTTGCAAATAATAAATTTTCAGAAATTTCAGTAAAACCAAACCCATACTTATCAATGCAGAAAGTTATATGTTTGATTTTCTCCCTTATTTAATTCTAAAACTTTGCAAAATTTTCAGGAATATTAGTTTCAAAGGTATTGCACACGAATCTAATATCAAATTTGAAAATAATAAATTTTCAGAAATTTCAGTAATAGTTAACACATACTTGTCAATGTATAAAGTTATATGTTTGATCTTCTTACTTATTTATTATCAAAACTTTCTCAAATTTTCAGGAGAATTATTTCAGGTGTATTTTCAGAAATTTTAATAGTAGCTAACCCATACTTGTCAATGCAGAAAGTTATCGGTTTGTAAAGTAATAATAAGTAATAATAAATAAAGTAATAAAGTTTCTCCTTTATTTAACACTGAAACTTTGTCAAAATTTTAGGAGAATTAGTTTCAGGTATACTATATACGAATCTAATATCAGATTTGCAAATAATATTTTTCAGAAATTTCATCAATAGCTAACCCATACTAGTCAATGCAGAAAGTTATATGTTTGATTTTCTCCCTAATTAAATACTGAAACTTTGTCAAATTTTCAGGAGAATTAGTTTCAGGTGTACTATATACGAAGCTAATATTAAATTGGCAAATAATACATTTTCAGAAATTTCAGTGATAGCTAACCCATACTTGTTAACGCTGAAAGTTATATGTTTGATTTTCTCCCTTATTTAATACTGAAACTTTGCCAAATTTTCAGGAGAATTAGTTTCAGGTATACTGTACACGAATCTAATATCAAATTTAATAATAATAAATTCTCACAAATTTCAGTAATAGCTAACCCATACTTGTCAATGCAGAAAGTCATATGTTATAAAACAGCAATAATTTAATTCATTAAATCACGTAATTATGTTATTACTATTTTAACTCCTCAGTCGTCCCCAGCATCTCTTCAATTTATGACGATGATGACCTACTTCTTTACCATGCTGGTGCAACTGGCGTTGTACTGCTGGTTTGGCAACGAGTTAATGCTGAAGGTAATTTTAGTGTGAATTCAGATCTACTGCTTACTGAGTCTTAGTGTATTTTGCTTAGAAATAGATGTGAGATGTAAAAATGTAGCGACAACTATGTATATGAATTATACCCTGAATCCTTAAAAACTGTACTTAGGTAATTTTTGGGTTTTAATTTATTATACCTAAATCCCTAAAAACTGTAGATAATGTTTGGATTTTATTTTATTATACCCTAAAATATTAAAATCCGAAAGTAACCCTTGGATGTTATTTTATTATGTCCTAGAATTCTAAAAACTGTAGATACCTAATCTTAAGATAATATTTTATAGAGCGTAGAGATTCGAGATGCCTGTTACATGTCGGACTGGACGATGTGCGGCCCTTCAGTGCGCAGATCGCTCTTCATCATAATGGAGCGCACGAAACGTCCCTTCTACCTGACCGCAGGGAAGTTCGCCACCCTCTCGCTCACCTCGTACATGGCGGTAAGGGTTCGGCAGCTATTAGCCGTACGCAAAGTGGCGTGTAACACTTGCTCACACCCTTCTTCCTCTCGCCGTTTCAGATCATCAAGTCGTCGTACTCCTACTTCGCCCTCATGCAGAAGCTCTACGACAAAGACCTCAACGGCAACTGATTACTCAACAGATTTACGCACCAGAAATTTATTAACCCTCTACCAGATAGAATTATTAATATTAATCAATGCACACAAATATTTGTACCGAGAAATCATATAAATTTCATTAAGTTTAAGGTTTTATTTATATTGTACCAGTTATATATTTAAGGTTATTATATTATTACTTAGTACTTAGTTTACTGTTGAAAAAAAAAATTATGATTTATTTATTTAGTTTTGTGTAATAATATAACAACCTTAAATTTCAATTTCAGCTCAAGTTATTCATGGGATGACTATCATCCCATGAAATGCGATGATCACTTCATCAGAAATGCGAGATCAGCAATCTCACCTTTCTTATTGGCGAGAATTAATTATTAAACAACTATAAGTTATTCGTATATAATAATATAATGTAATTAAAGTCATACTAATTATAATAAAGGATAAGAATAGAAAAAAAAATTGCAATAAAATTTTGAACAGTTATTCATTTAGATAAAAATCCAATAAAACGAGATTTAAATTTGGAGATCTGAAATTTCCATGGATAACAAGAGCTGAAATATTAATGATTAAAGCGCTCGGTATATAATTGCAAAGCATTTTTTTGTCACAACATACTAAATAGTGTATATCATACTTGCACTTTAAGGTATAGATTATCCTTGGAATTAATTTAATTATACAATAAAGCCTTAAAACCTGTACTTAGATTATCGTCGGATTGTATTTTATTATAGATTAAAGATTTTGATCATTTTTTAATGGGATTCGGCGGAAATTTTGTAAACCACTAAATTAGTGGATTTGTAAAATATATATCTGAAAATAACTCATTGCTTGTGGCATTGTTGACTTGCCGGTGAGTAACGTTGATTTCGTAGAAACATTTTTAAACCAAACTAAGCCGGGCAATAAATTTTTCCTGGCCTTTTTTTCTCTTCGGCTCCTCCCGTGGACGGAAGGAGGAAGGCAACAAATCTCCGCCACGTCGTCCCCGGGAATCCCGCATACACGTCCTTAATAACGTGTACACGTGTACACGTGTACACGTATGCGCGCATTTTATATTTTACACCCGCATAACTCCATCCAGTCCGCACCTAAATCTCCCGCGTCCCCTGCAAAATTACATCCGAACGAAGGACCCATCTGTGTCCCCCCAACTTTTCAGGATTCCCATATAAATAAGCAAAAAAAAATAGGTTTAAACACACCTGATTGTCTTAAGAGAGGAATCTTTGCTGGTTTCTAATTAGAATTCTAATTGAGGATTCCCATATAAATAAGCAACAAAAATAAGTTTAAACACACCTAATTGTCTTAAGGGAGGAATCTTTCCTGGTTTATAATTAGAACCGTACTTTACAATTAATTAGCCTTCATTTGTTTTTGTTTAGTCTAATTAAAACGCTAAAAATTAAATTAAATTGTCAGATAGTATCTTGCATGCACTAAAGTGTGATTTACATTAAGGTTATTTGCAGTATTATTTTTAGGGCCACAAATCATGTCCACTTACAGTACAAGTTGTTACAACGCTCTGAAAACACTCAACTACAGGGCAATTAATCAAAATATCAAAAAAATGTTTAATTCAAAAGTTGCCTACACTGATAAGTTGCGATTCGTAAAAGTATTGAAATTATATATATATATATATATATATATATATATATATATATATATATATATATATATATATATATATATACTATAATGATATTATAATTATATGATAATTATAATATTGAAAAGTATACAGGATAGTTCATATGTAAGTTAGAGACTAAAGTTCATTATTATGATCTTTACTATTTCATTCATGATTCATCTACAATTTTGCAATTTCTCAAGACTTTTTCTACAGTTTATGAATTTTTGATAACCGTTCTCCTAATTTACCTGTAATTTATGCAGAATTTCTTAATCTTTGTTTTTCTATTTTCTCATTTTTCAATAAATCTTTTAAGCTCCAACAATGTCTGACATATTGTTTTTCAATTAGTAATCATTAATTTTTGATCATTCGTACAAAATTTTCCACTTTTTCAGTAATTTGCCTATAATTTTTCACTAGTTTTTCAACAGTTCGTAAATTTTTATTCACATTTCTACAGTTCTTGTTTTTCAATTATAATTCATACAATTTTTCCATCATCATTATGAGATTTTCTATTTTGTTTAACAATTAGTGTACAATTTTTCAATATCTCAAGAATTTTTCTATAGCTTATGAATTCTTGATCATAATTCTGCAATGTTTCAATCATTCTTATACAATTTTCCATTTTCACTGATTCGTTTACTATTTTTCATTTTCCCTATAGTTTTATATTAGGTTTTGAATTTTTCATAACTATTTTACAGTTTTTTATTTTCTCAATAGTTATTCTTTGGTTTTTGAATTTTTCTTAATATTTCCACAATTATTCCTTAATTTTTCCACATTTTAACATTACATATGTCATTTTAATTGTATAGTAACTCTGGATCCAAAAATGCTCCATTTTTTCCATTAAATGTTCCATTAAAAAAAAATCATAATTATTCCACAATTTTTCATTTTCCCTATAGTTTTACCGTAGGTATTGAATTTTTTATAATTAATCCACAATTTTTCATTTTTCTCCAATTTCCCAATTTCTTAATTATTAATAACCATTCTCCCAATTTGCCTGTAATTTAAGCACCATTTCGTCATCTTTGCTTCTGTATTTGATCATTTTTCAATCATTCTTTTAAACTTAAACAATGTCTCAATTGTTTTTATCAATGAGTAATCTTTATTCTACAATTTAACCATCATTTTTACACAATTTCCAATTTTTGAATAATTTGCCTACATTTTTTTCCTAGTTTTTCAACAGTTCGTAAATTTTTAATCACATTTCCACAGTTATTGTTTTTCAATTATAATTCATACAATTTTTCCATCATTAATATGAAATTTCAATTTTTTTTTTTGAACAATTAGTATACAATTTTTCAACTTCTCGAGAATATTTCTACAGCTTATGAATTCTTGATCATAATTCTGCATTGTATCAATCTTTCTTATACAATTTTCCATTTTCACTGAATCGTTTACGATTTTTCAATTTCCCAATAGTTTTATTTTAGGTTTTGAATTTTTCATAATTATTCCACAATTTTTCTTTTTCCCAATAGTTTTACTTTAGGTATTGAATTTTTCATAATTATTCCACAATTTTTCATTTTACTCCAATTTCCCAATTTCTTAATTATTAAAAACCATTGTCCCAATTTGCCTCTAATTTAAGCACAATTTCTTCACTTTTGCTTATGTATTTGCTCATATTTCAATAAATATTTTAAACTTAAACAATGAATGCCTAAATTGTTTTTTCAATGAGTGATCTTTATTCTACAATTTAACCACAATTTAACACAATTTCCAATTTCCCAATAATTTTCCTACATTTTTTTACTAGTTTTTCAAAAGTTCGTGAATTTTTAATCACATTTCCACAGTTCTTGTTTTTCAATTATAATTCATACAATTTCACACAATTTCTAATTTCCCAATAATTTTCCTACATTTTTTTACTAGTTTTTCAAAAGTTCGTGAATTTTTAATCACATTTCCACAGTTCTTGTTTTTCAATTATAATTCATACAATTTTTCCATCATTATTATGAAATTTCTATATTTTTTTAACAATTAGTGTACAATTTTTCAATTTCTCAAGAATATTTCTACAGCTCATGAATTCTCGATCATTATTCTGCAATGTATCAATCTCTCTTATACAAATTTTCATTTTCACTGATTCGTTAACTATTTTACATTTTCCCAATAGTTTTACTTTAGATTTTGAATTTTTCATAGCTATTCCTCAATTTTTCATTTTCCCAATAGTTTTACCTTAGGTATTGAATTATTCATAATTAATGCACAATTTTTCATTTTTCTCCAATTTCCCAATTTCTTAATTATTAATAACCATTCTCTTAATTTGCCTGTAATTTAAGCACCATTTCTTCATCTTTGCTTATGTATTTGCTCATTTTTCAATAAATCTTTTAAACTTAAACAAAGTCTTAATTGTATTTTCAATGAGTAATTATTATTCAACAATTTAAACATAATTTTTACACAATTTCCATTTTTTTAATAATTTGCCTAAATTTTTTTACTACTTTTTCAAAAGTTCGTGAATTTTTAATCACATTTCCACAGTTCTTGTTTTTCAATTATAATTTATACATTTTTTCCATCATTATTATGAAATTTCTATTTTTTTTTTAACAATTAGTGTACAATTTTTCAATTTCTCAAGAATATTTCTATACCTTATGAATTCTTGATCATAATTTTGCAATGTATCAATCTCTCTTATACAAATTTACATTTTCACTGATTCGTTTACTATTTTTTATTTTCCCAATAGTTTTACTTTAGGTTTTGAATTTTTCATAATTATTTCACAATTTTTCATTTTCTCAATAGTTTTACTTTAGGCTTTCAATTTTTCATAATTAATCCACAATTTTTCATTTATCTCCAATTTCCCAATTTCTTAATTATTAATAACCATTCTCCCAAATTGCCTGTAATTTAAGCACCATTTCGTCATCTATGCTTATGTATTTGCTCATTTTTCAATAAATCGTTTAAACTTAAACAATGTCTCAATTGTTTTTTCAATGAGTAATCTTTATTCTACAATTTAATCATAATTTTTACACAATTTCCAATTTTTCAATAATTTTCCTACATTTTTTTACTAGTTTTTCAAAACTTCGTGAATTTTTAATCACATTTTCACAGTTCTTGTGTTTCAATTAAAATTCATATATTTTTTCCATCTTTATTATGAGGTTTTCTATTTTTTTTAACAATTAGTGTACAATTTTTCGATTTCTCAAGAATTTTTCTACAGCTCATGAATTCTTGATCTTTATTCTGCAATGTATCTATCATTCTTATACAATTTTCCATTTTTACTGATTCGTTTCAAATTTTGCAATTTCCCTATAGTTTTATTTTAGGTTTTGAATTTTTCATAATTATTTCACAGTTTTTTATATTCTCAATAGTTATTCTTTGGTTTTTGAATTTTTCTTAATATTTCCACAATTATTCCTTAATATTTCCACATTTTCACATTACATATATGATTTTAATTGTTTTTTAAAATTTTTAACAATTAGTGTACAATTTTTCAATTTCTCAAGAATTTTTCTACACCTTATCAATTCCTGATCATAATTCTGCAATGTTTCAATCATTCTTATACAATTTTCCATTTTTACTGATTCGTTTACAATTTTGCAATTTCCCTATAGTTTTATTTTAAGTTTTGAATTTTTTATAATTATTTCACAGTTTTTCATTTTCTCAATAGTTTGGTTTTTGAATTTTTCTTAATATTTCCACAAATATTCCTTAATATTTCCACAATTATTCCTTGATTTTTCTACATTTTCACATTACATATGTCATTTTAATTGTATAGTAACACAGGATCCAAAAATGCAAAGTTATTTATATAGGGTGTTCCATTAAAAAAAAAACGTGAGTTAAGTCTGTAACTTTTATATGAATGTATAAAATTCAATATTATTATGAAGTGTAACTCATATTGTTCATAACTTTTGTAGAAAACACAAAAAAACGTAAGTTATGTCTGAAACTTTTATATGAATGAATACATTTCAATATTATTATGAAGTGCAACTCATTATTGTTCATAACTTTTGTGGAAAACACAAAAAAACGTAAGTTAAGTCTGTAACTTTTATATGAATGAATACATTTCAATATTATTATGAAGTGCAACTAATTATTGTTCATAACTTTTGTATAAAACAAATTTTGTTTGATAAAACCGTAGTTTACCGTTCCCAGAGCGTTGGGACACCCTGTATAATTTCTCACGCGTCACCCATAATTATACATATTATGCACCCATAATTATTGTAATTATTCAGCTGCTGCCTAATACACTAGAATTTATTTCGTTATTATAAATTAAAGGAAATTAAATTTGTATGATGAAAATTATGAGGAGTAAAAGAATAATTAAACTGTTGGTTAATTTTACAGAAATACAAAACTTTTGCTACTATTGCTACTGACAAGCACGAATTTTCTTAGTTCTACAGTAAAATCTTTAGAGAATGTTCATTAGAAATTAAATATCTATGCAATATTTCCCAAAAGAAACAATTGCTTTTAAAACATATAAGTGCTATATTTTTTTATAAACAAAACACAAATTTCTTCAACTTCAGAGAATTTTCATTAGTAATTCTAACATTAAAAATCTCCAACTTATTAATGTACTAAATTATTTCTGTTTTGTGTTTAGTTATTCTTTTAATTGGACATTACCATGAATCACAATTAGAATTTAAATATTTGTGCAATATTTCCCAAAATAAAAAACAAGTGCTAGTGCTATATATATATATATTGTTTTTGTAAAAAAGCACAAATTTTCTTGGTACTAAAGTAAAGTCTTCAGATAATATTTATTAGAAATTAAATAGTTGTGCGGTATTTCCCAAAAACCAATTAAGCAAAATATAAAAACACAAAATTTCGGATTATATAATTGTTATAATATAATAAATATTTATAATATTCGGATAATATTTCCCAAAATAAACAATTGCTGTTAAAACATATAAGTGCTATATTTTTTTTGTAAACAAGCACACATTTTCTTGGTACATACTAAAGAAAAGTCTTCAGAGAATTTTCATTAGTAATTCTAACATTAAAAATCTCCAACTTATTAAAGTCCTTAATTAATTCTGCTTTGTCTTTAGTTATTCTTTTAATTGGACATTACCATGAATGACAATTAGAATTTAAATATTTGTGCAATATTTCCCAAAATAAAAAACAAGTGCTAGTGCTATATATATATATTGTTTTTGTAAAAAAGCACAAATTTTCTTGGTACTAAAGTAAAGTCTTCAGATAATTTTTATTAGAAATTAAATATTTGTGCAGTATTTCCCAAAAACCAATTCAGCAAAATATAAAAACACAAAATTTCGGATTTTATAATTGTTATAATATAATAAATATTTATAATATTCGGATAATATTTCCCAAAAGAAACAATTGCTTGTAAAACATATAAGTGCTATATTTTTTTTGTAAACAAGCACACATTTTCTTGGTACATACTAAAGAAAAGTCTTCAGAGAATTTTCATTAGTAATTCTAACATTAAAAATCTCCAACTTATTAAAGTCCTTAATTAATTCTGCTTTGTCTTTAGTTATTCTTTTAATTGGACATTACCATGAATGACAATTAGAATTTAAATATTTGTGCAATATTTCCCAAAATAAAAAACAAGTGCTAAGTGCTATATATATTTTGTTTTTGTAAGAAAGCACAAATTTTCTTGGTACTAAAGTCTTCATATAATTTTTATTAGAAATTAAAAATTTGTGCAAGTATTTCCCAAAAACCAATTCAGCAAAATATAAAAACACAAAATTTCGGATTTTATAATTGTTATAATATAATAAATATTTATAATATTCGGATAATATTTCCCAAAAGAAACAATTGCTTTTAAAACATATAGGTGCAATATTTTTTTTGTAAACAAGCACATATTTTCTTGGTACATACTAAAGTAAAGTCTTCAGTGAATTTTCATTACTAATTCTAACATTAAAAATCTCCAACTTATTAAAGTACTTAATTATTTCTGTTTTGTCTTTATTTATTCTTTTAATTGGATATTACCATGAATGACAATTAGAATTTAAATATTTGTGCAATATTACCCAAAATAAAAAAAACAATTGCTAAGTGCTATATATATTTTGTTTTTGTAAACAAGCACAAATTTTCTTGGTACTAAAGTAAAGTCTTCACATAATTTTTATTAGAAATTAAATATTTGTGCAGTATTTCCCAAAAACCAATTCAGCAAAACATGAAAACACAAAATTTCGGATTTTGTCGAATATCTCCGGAAGTAAGTGGAATTTTCTGGTTTTCTCAACAAAATATTATTGACCACTAAACTGGGCAACTTTATTTTTCTAATTTAACCGCCTTTGTAACTTTTACGGTTTCCGAAATCCCCACGATGTTGATCCTTATCTGGCACACCCTGTATAGCAAGAAACTTTGATTTTTCGGCATTAATTTACAAAATTTGAATACAAATATTTTTGTATTTCATTTTATAACTTTCTATAACTTCTATATTTTTTGTAGAAAAAAATTTCAAAGATTCTGGGTACACAAAAGGTAAATTTTCAATAGATAATCACGCCATAAAATTAACTTTTTATAGCAAATTTCAAAGATTTCTCAATGTGAGACGAAATAAATTTAACTTAACTTCTGCACTTTAACTTTAACTCTAAGAATAATTAAATCTGTACAATTTTGGCTTTCGTCGAAAATTGTAATTTGTTGGTTCAATTTTGAAAATGTTAAGTAGTTTTCCCAAAATATTGAAAATTGAAAAATTAAATATCTGTACAACATTTCGATAAGACTTGTAAATTATTTGAAGAAATTTGAAAATATCAAAGATCGATCCTAAAATGTTGAAAATAGCAGAGGCTTCTTGTTTAAAGTGAAAAGTTTGTCAAAATTTCAGCAAACTTAGAATTTTGAATATCAGATTTAAATAAATAAATTTAAAAAAAACTTTTGCTAGAAATTAAATATTTTTGCATTATTCGTAGGAAATTATAACACTGCTGAAAATTTCAAATGTTTCTCATTAGGAGATAAAATACAATATTTTGTATATTCCCCACGGGGGAATTGCGGCTCCTCTGTGGTGGTTGTTTACGAGAATCAATTGTGCGCAATCGGTTTTATTTAATTGTTAAAATCAACTTTCTAATTGAGACATTTTTCCTTTGCCGTACGGGACCGGAATTCGATTTAAAACTTTTGGCACCGAGCGCCGTCTGAGGGCGCTTATTGATTTCGGGCCAACTTCCTCTGCCACCCCCTCGTTGCTGTAATATAATTATTTCTTCCTCCTTTCGGGCCGATTCCGCCCTGACGAGTCCACGGGATAATAACAAATACGGGGGTGCCCGCGTCGAACACTTGTTGGAATTCCCCCCAACCCCCGGATTTTACCCCGTAATTGCGGATCTAACGAGGCGAACATGTCATATCTGGCGGCATCTGTGGGGCATTTTCCCCCCCGGGGGGCTGAAAGGCTGATGTATTGAGATAAAGCGCGCCCCTCTGTGTAAGGTAAAGCTAATTACGTCTTGAAAAATACCGAACATTTGTTCGGGGCCCACCCCAGCAGTTACGACAAAGGCCCCCCGGCTTTTTTTACGCCGGTTGCGCTTTCGCTGCTCGGATGATTGCCCGTAACATATAACCCGGCAATTGGATTCAATGTGTTAAATGTTCTGTGCACTTAATACTCTCGCAAATATAATTCGCAACTTGAAAATTACTTTTTTATCGATCGTCCGCGATGCATTACTCGGTTCCTGACCGGGCCCATTGTTCGCCTCCGGTGCACGGCCATAAAAATCTACGTAAATTATGGAACCCCCAATTTACATCAAGTTTACACCACCTTATTCAATTGCAACAGTTTGCGCAATTTTGATACTGAAAAATACGAAATCAACAAAAGGTTTCAACTATGAGGCCTCGGGTACAATTCGAGCGGTGAGCGGTGGGCGGCGAGCGGCGAGCATTAATATCTACGAGCAGCGGTAAGCGGCAAGCGCCAGGCGTCCAGTTTCCTCAGCACGCTGCATTCAAATCGTGAACAAAACGTTTATTTTGTTGCTCTGCCGCTCTCCGCGGGTATCGTACTTGAGGCCTGACGGTGACTGAACATATATATTTCATTACATTATTTTTCTTTTTTCGTACTTACTGGTAAAGTAAGAAGTTCTTAGAGTTTTTTAAATGTTTATGTATTTGCCTGACTTGTTTAGGCCCATTATAGTCAGTGTGACAAATCTCAGTATGACAAACATCAGTGTGGCAAACGTCAGTATGACAAATGTCTGTTTGATATACGTCAGTGTGACAAACGTCAGTGTGACAAACGTCAGTATGGCAAACGTCAGTATGACAAACGTCAGTTTGACAAACGTCATTGTGACAAACGTCATTGTGACAAACGTCAGTGTGACAAACGTCAGTGTGACAAACCTCAGTTTGACAGATAAATTTAAAACAAATAGTTTTTTTTAATTATAGTTTCATCCATTATACCAGTTGTATATATTATATTATGTTTCTTTTTTGTACTTCCTCGTAAAGTAATAAGTTCTTATATACTTTTTTAATTGTTTTAGTTTTAACAATCACAAACTTGAAATCGACAAAAACACTAACCTTTTACATAATACCAACAAAAGTCAATCAGAAACAATCATTATTGGAATCATAAGAAATTGATAAACTTTTAACTTGTGAAAAACAGATATTTGTTAATGCACCAAAAATAAATCTAATCTAATCTAATCTAAATAAAGAACCAAACATACAATTCTACACACTATAAATTTTAAAATAATCCACACGACATTTAACAAAACAACATTACAAATTTGTAAATTTAAAAAAAACGTCAGTCATTGCCAGATTTACTAATTTTAACTTTACCCTAAATAAGCGCCTTCTGATGCATGTAAATGGCAATTTGGGTGGTTTATTTCGAAACACCTTGCAGATAAATGAAAATTTGACAGTAACAATTACAATGTTGATAGAGTAATTGAAAGTCATATAGCATTTAACATTTGATAGCTATCAATAAAATTTTAACATAAATTGTTGAACTTCTGACAGATATAGTTGACATTATCACAATATTTAAAAATTTGACAGTATTTGAAATTTTCATATAAATTGAACTGTCAGTACCTACAAATATTTTGAATGTTTACAGAAATAATTGCAGTGTTTTGCAGTGTTTGAATTATAATTAATAATTTAATATCTGTCCAATTTTCAATTATTCTGTCGAAATTGATCGCAATAATTTTCATTTATTTCTGCAAAAATATCACAATTATTTTATATTTTAATGATTCAGCATTCAAAGTTCCGATTATTTGTACCATAATTTCTAAATTATATTTATCAAGATATCCTTTATGACTGTGAAACTTACAAATATTTTTAATTATTCTGTCTTATTTCGATGACAACTGACTGATGTCATATAGGATATCTTGATAAATATAATTTAGAAATTAAGGTACAAATAATCGGAACTTTGAACTTTGAATTTTGAATCATTAAAATATAAAATATTTATGAAATTTTTGACAGAAATAAATGAAAATTTGACAGTAACCCTTGAAATTTTGACAGAATAATTGAAAATGTGACAGAAATGAAATCATTAGTTATAATAAAAGTTGTTTTAATGCTTTGCTTGAAATTTAATTGACAGTAATCATTGAAAATTTGATTGATTTGATTTAAAGAGATATTATTGAAATTTTGATATTTAGTGAACATATTACCGCGGATTATTTAAATAAATATTATTTTAAAATTTTGCACAAGTGTCCGTACAAGTAAGTTATACTTTGATACTACGATCCCTGCAATAATATTGACAATTGTCATTGAAATATGACAGATAAATAAAATTTTGGACAAAAATGATTAAAAATTCCATACTAGATTCCATCTAGTTCCATAGATTTTTACTTTTTACAGAATAACACTCACATTTTTTTTTTCTTAACTGAGTAAAACTAAACAGTATTTTCTAATGTCAATTAATATTATAAAACAATTATGGAATGTTTCTAAGCACACTACTTTATTATTAGAATTGTCTCTTTTTAAATATTGTATGTGTTCTGCCTAGTTTAACCTCGAATATCTCAGAAACGCTTGTATTTTAACCTGCGGGTTTCTGTATTCCATGTTCTTTCTGATATCTTCTTATATCTTCATGCTTCTAGATTTATGCCACTTAGTTGTGGGACACCTTGTATATTTAGCCCTAGACCTTGTTAAGTGCACGAATTTCGGGGTCGTGCGCTTCCCCGGGGGCGGCCGTCTGCCCGCCCCCTGGACCGCCCCAAATGGCATAAATATGAATTGGGTAGAATGGCGCAATCAAGAGCGAGATTAGTGCCGTTAAACTTTAACGGAGGCAGGTGCTGATTAGCAAATGAGGCGTCCGACGACGACGCCGTCCGCGTCTTAAAACATAAACGATTCTGCAATGGGGGCTACTGGGGCCCCCATTGCGTCGGCCGCCCCCACGACAGGCCATGAAGCGCCCCTTAATGGGCCAATATAATGGGTTCCCGCGTAATTGGGCGCCCCCTTAACGCCCCGCGGGTTCTTCCCCGACTGTGTAATTGTACGCGTGTTTACGGAGGGGGGCAGTAAAAACGCCGCGACTGGCGCCCCATGCCCCCCCCCCCCGACTCAATTATTAAGCGTAATTAAACGCTCTCGTAAATTACGGATCACTTATGCCCGCATTAATTGAATTGCAAATTAAGGGCGGCCGTAAATCGCGCGGAATGTTGTGATTTTCATTATAACGTTGATTAATAAATTATTAATAATTTCCGTTCCGGGGATATGTGCTAGGTTTGCAAAAGCCATTAATATAATTAAATTGTATTGCTAATTGCGACATAATTAATATTTACCATTCGAAATATATTGTATAGCGCAGTCGTTTGAATTATTAAAACCTTCGTGGGCACATGGAAATTGGGGTACATGTGTTCGTCATGTAGAGCAGGTGTTTGAAAAATTTTTGGCACTAGGACCACATGGGAATTTAGTAAATTCTGGGCGGTAGATGGGCTACACCGGTTCTGGACCAATTTCCCATAAGGACTTACATAGTGGTCTAAATTTAGTTTTTTCCCGGTCGTGCGACAGGTCGTGCGACGGTCGTGACACATCTGTGGGATGAGTGTGAAGCACATGTGAGATATCTGTGAGAAAGTTGTGAGACAGTTGTGAGATAGATATGAGACACCTGTGAGATATGTGTGAGATATCTGCTAGATACATGTGAGGCACCTGCGAGACAGGTATGAGACATCTGTGACACAACTGAGGGACGAGTGTAAGGCACATGTGAGACACCTGTGAGACAGTTGTGAGACACATATGAAACACTAAATGAAAAATTGATTTAAGAAGTAAAAAATCAATTAAAAAAATCCTACAGATGAAAATATTAGAAGTTTCAAAAATGTTTCAGAATTGTCTAAAAACGCGTGAGTAAATCTAGAAAAAAATTTAAAACATTTAAAAAACATTGTTTAATAATCAACAATTTGAGAACAAATGACAGTAATTTTCGTAAAAATAAATGATCAATAAACTACCAAAATTCATTTGTATTCAAACTGCAACTATTTATGATTGGTTGCTGTTTTAGAAATATTCTATCACAATTGCAAGCTACATCTGTCGACATTTTAAGGATTTATTCAAAAATTTCAATGATTTCAATGAAAATTTTAAAGGTTACTGCCAAAATTTAAATTATATTGTAAAAAGAAATGATAACAACAAAATACTGACAGTAAAATTGGAAAAATTGGCACTTTCATTGAAATTTTCTTTGAAATTATTACAATTTTGACAATACAGTTACAATTTTGACTGAATATTTCACAATTCGACAATAACTACCGAAATTCTAACGGAAATAATTGTAAAATTAAGAGTAACCAATGAAATGTTGACTGTAAAATGGAATATTTTATACTTATCTTTCAAATTTTACAGAATAATTGGAGTTATGACAGAACAAATTGAAAATTTGCCATCAGTTATTGAATTATTGAACAAAAGGTTACGATAAATCTGCGAAACTTCATGAAATTTTAATCAATCTAAAATTCCAAACAAATAACTGATGTAGTAAAACTCCAAACAAAAAACTGATGTACTAAAACTCCAAACAAAAACCTGATGTACTAAAACTCGAAACAATGTTGGATGTAGCAAAACTCAACATTACAATGATTTCTATAAAAAATTTCAATGATTACTGTCAAAATTTCAATTATTTTGTAAAAAGAATTATTAACAACAAAATACTGACACTAATATTGGACAAATTGGCAATTATCATGAACATTTTCATACAAATTATTATAATTTTGACAACGTAGTTGCAATTGTGACGGAATATTTCACAATTCGACAATAAATTACAGAAATTTTCGAAAAAAATATTGATCGATAAACTACCAAAATCCTGGCGCAAATAATTGAAAAATCAACAGTAACCAATGAAATTTTGACAGTTATAATTGAAAATTTTATACTTATTGTTGAATTTTGACAGAATAATTGGAGTTATGACAGAATAATTGGAGTTATGACAAAACAAATTAAAAATTAGACATCAATTATTGAAGTATTGGTTCAAAAGTTACAGCAAATCTGCGAAACTTCATAAAATTTTAATCAATCTAAAACTCCAAACAAAAAACAGAGGTACTAAAACTCCAAACAGTTTTGGATGTAGCAAAACTCAACATTTCAATGATTTCTATGAAAATTTCAATGATTACTGCAAAAATTTCAATTATTTTATAAAAAGTATTATTAACAACAAAATACTGACACTAATATTGGAAAAATTGGCAGTTGTCATGGACATTTTCATAGAAATTATTATAATTTTGACAACGTAGTTGCAATTGTGACAGAATATTTCACAATTCGACAATAAATGACAGTAACTTTTATAAAAATATTTGATCAATAAAATACAAATATTCTGTTCTACTTAAATTGCAACTATTTATAACTAATTGCTGTTTTAGAAATATTCTGTCACAAATGCAAGCTACATCTGTCGAAATTTTACGGATTTATGCCAACATTTCAATGATTACTGCCAAAATTGAAATTATTTTGTAAAAAGAATTGATAACAATAAATTGCTGATAGTAAAATTGGAAAAATTGCCAGTTATTATTGAAATTTTCATTCAAATTATTATAATGTTGACAATATAGCTGCAATTGTAACAGTATATTTCACAATTCGATAATAAATGACAGTCATTTTCGTAACAATAATTGATCAATAAATTATCGATATTCGGTTCTATTCAAATTGCAACTATTTATGAATGGTTGCTGTTTTTGAAATATTCTGTCACAATTGCAAGCTACATCTGTCGAAATTTTAAGGATTTATGACACCATTTCAATGATTTATATGAACATTTCAATGATTACTGCCAATATTTAAATTATTTTGTAAAAATAATTGAGAACAATAAAATACTGACAGTAAAATTGAAAAAATTGGTAGTTATTATTGAAATGTTCTTTTAAATTATTATAATTTTGACAATATAGTTGCAATTGGGACAGAATATTTCACAAATCATTGACAGTAATTTTCGTAAAGAAATATTGATATCGAACAATTGTTTTTCTCGAAATTCTGACGGAAATAATTGATAAATCGAGAGCAACAATGAAATTTTGCCAGTTATAATTGAAAATTTTATACTCTTCGTTGATATTTGACAGAATAATTTTAGTTATGACAGAGTAAATTGAAAATTTGACATAAATTGTTAAAATATTGGTACAAAAGTTACAGCAAATCTGCGAAACTTTATAAAACTTTAATCAACCTAAAATTCCAAACAGAAAACTAAGGTACTAAAAATCCAAACAATTTTGGATGTAGCAAAACTCAACATTTCAATGATTTCTATGAATATTTCAATGATTACTGCCAAAATTTCAATTATTTTGTAAACAAAATAATTAACAACAAAAGTCCTGACAGTAATTTTTGAAAAATTGACTGTTATCATTGAAACTTTCATACAAATTATGATAATTTTGACAATATAGTTGCAATTGTGACAGAATATTTCATAATTCGACAATAAATGACAGTAGAAATTAAAAATTTGACATCAATTATTGAAATATTGGTACAAAAGTTACAACAAATCTACGTAACTTCATAAAATTTTAATCAATCTAAAATTCCAAACAAAAAACTGATGTACTAAAACTACAAACAGTTTTGGATAAAGCAAAACTCAACATTTCAATGATTTCTATAAAAATTTCAAAGATTAATGCCTAAATTTAAATTGTTTTGTGAAACGAATCATTAACAACAAAATACTGACAATAATATTTGAAAAATTGACTGTTATCATTGAAATTTCTATACAAATGTTATTATAATTTTGATAATACAGCTGCAATTGTGACAGAATATGTCACAATTCGACAATAAATGTCAGTAATTTTCGTAAAAATTATTTATCATTAAACTACCGAAATTCTGACGGAAACAATTGAAAAATCGACAGTAACCTAAAAAATTTGTACATATATAATTGAAAATTTTATACTTATCGTTGAAATTTGACAGAATAATTGTTCTTATGACAAAACAACATCAAAATTTGGCATCAATTGTTGAAATATTGGTACAAAAGTTACAGCAAATAATATCTGAATCAGAATAATCTGCAAAACTTTATAAAACTTTAATCAACCTAAAATTCCAAACAAAAAACTAAGGTATTAAAACTCCAAACAGTTTTGGAAGTAGCAAAACTCAACATTTCAATTATTTCTATGAAAATTTCAATGATTACTGCCAAAATTTAAATTATTTTGTAAAAAGAATTGATAACAACAAAATACTGACACTAATATTTAAAAAATTGGCAGTAATTGAAATTTTTATGCAAATTATGATAATTTTGACAATATAGTTGCAATTGTGACAGAATATTTCACAATTCGACAACAAATGACAGTAATTTTCGTAAAAAAAAATTGATCACTAGACTACCAAAATTCTGACGGAATTAATTGAAAACTCGACAGTAACCAATGAAATTTTGACAGTTATAATTGAAAATTTTATACTTATCGTTGAAATTTGACAGAATGATTGGAGTTATGACAGAACAAATTGAAAATTTGACATCAATTATTGAAATATTGGTATAAAAGTTACAGCAAATTTGCGAAACTTCATAAAATTTGAATCAAACTAAAAGTCCAAACCAAAAATAGAGGTACCAAAAGTGCAAACAGTTATGGATGTAGCAAAACTAAATCAATTTAAAACCCTAAATCTTAAAAACAAGTTTTGATGTAGGAAAACTAAATCAATTTAAAACACTAAAACTCCAAACAGTTTTGGATATAGCAAAATTCAACATTTCATTAATTTCTATGAATACATCAATGATTACTGCCAAAATTTCAATTATTTTGTAAAACGAATTTTTAACAACAAAATACTGACACTAATATTGGAAAGATTGGCAGTTATCATTGAAATTTTCGTACAAATTTTTATGATTTTGGCAATGTAGTTGCAATTGTGACAGAATACTTCACAATTCGATAATAAAAGATAATAAAAGATAAAAGAAAAATCAACAGTAACCAATGAAATTTTGACAGTTATATTGAAAATTTTATACTTATCGTTGAAATTTGACAGAATAATTTTAGTTATGACACAACAAATTGAAAATTCGACATCAATTATTGAAATATTGGTATAAAAGTTACAGCAAATCTACGAAACTTCATAAAATTTTAATCAATCTGAAACTCCTGTACAAAAAACTGAGGTGCTAAAACTCCAAAGAGGTGCTAAAACTCCAAAGAGTTTTAGATCTAGCAAAACTAAATCAATGTAAAACACTAGAGGTCCAAACAAGTTTTGATTTAGCAAAACTAAATCAAACCAAAACATTAAAAGTCCAAACAGATTTGGATGTAGCAAATTATAATTGAAAATTTTATACTTATCGTTGAAATTTTGAGAGAATAATTTTAGTTATGATAGAACACATTGAAAAATTGACATCAAGTATTGAAATATTGGTACAAAAGTTACAGCAAATCTGCGAAACTTCATAAAAATTTAATCTATCTAAAACTCCAAACAAAGAGTGAGGTACTAAAACTCCAAAGAGTTTTAGATCTCGCAAAACTAAATCAATGTAAAACACTAGAGGTCCAAACAAGTTTTGATGTAGCAAAACTAAATCAACCCAAAACATTAAAAGTCCAAACAGATTTGGAGGTAGCAAGTTATAATTGAAAATTTTATACTTATCGTTGAAATTTGAAAGAATAATTTTAGTTATGATAGAACAAATAGAAAACTTGACATCAATTATTGAAATATTGGTACAAAAGTTACAGCAAATCTGCGAAACTTCATAAAATTTGAATCCATCTAAAACTCCAAACAAAAATGTGAGATACTAAAACTCCAAACAAAAAAGTGAGATACTAAAACTCCAAACAGTTTTGGATGTAGCAATACTAAGTGAATCTAAGACACTAAAAGTCCAAACAAGTTTTGATGTAGCAAAACTAAATCAATCATAAACAATAAAACTCCAAATAGTTTTGGATGTAGCAAAACTAAATGAAACAACTTTTCCTAGAGAAAAAAAAAATACAATTGCATTTTGTCAGTTAAAAACTAGAATTTTTTTAAGTTTGTTACGCCTAAAACTGTGTATGGCACCTTTTTCAATTGGTAATAAATATATGCACTCAGAAACTTACAGAGCCCTCAAACACATCTTGCCATTTTAAGAGCTAAACAATAAAAAAAAACAAAAATATATTTTGGATTAATATATTTTGTTAAAATAATGGGTTGGGGCTTGTGAAATATTAACACTTAAAGAAAAATAACAAATTATCCTTTTTCACAACGACATTTATTTCTCTAAATGTACATTTCAACCACCACGTTGTCATCTTCAGTAGTACAAATGTCTACTGAAGATGACCATGTCGTTGTGAAAAAGGATAATTTGTTATTTTTCTTTATACTATTTTGTTATAGTTTCATCCATTTAGGATACCAGTTATTGGTATTATTATATTATATAAAATATAATATAATTTAGATTATTATTTGTATTTCACAACGAGATGGCACTTACATGCTTCTCTCATTTATTTTCTAAACGAGTATAAAACTGTACTCATTTAAGTACGATTTTACGATTACGATTTTTGATCATATTCATCTGTACACATCGATAATTAGGGGATTTATATTTGCATGGAACGCAGATAATTAAATAAGTATAGCGAAATTTCAAATTCAAATATTTTGGAATATAAAAAAATACTTCATAATGAATAAAATGAATACATTAATTAATATATTCAGGCCTCGACTGAATATCAAAAAAATGAACAAACCGAACCGTACTTGCTCTGAGCAGCAACTGTAACTCAATTATCCCGGATCCTCTCAAGGTCGCGAGGAAAGAGCTCGAGGGGAGTTCATAAAAATCCACATTTAATAGTCGGCAGCGACAGGCTGCGGTTTTTTATTCAAATCTTTACGGCCAATTATTTCTCCCCGCTTCTTCTCAAAGTATTTTTTCATCATGAGCCGAGCGGCGATAAGTGATGGGGAAATATAGTTGAACCCTCCCGATGGTAATGAAGGCGCCATCGAGTATAATGTCTTTTTATCGACGTCTGTAAAGTAAATAAAAAAAGCCAGAAATTAAGAGTTATGACGGCAGTAATATTTTTTTTTGCAAGGCTGAACATTTTTATGGCTTCTTTTTACTGATATGTACTAGAAATAATTGGGGATTTAAACGTACAGGGGAAAATATAAAATACAAAATTACAATATTATATTATAATTTTGTTATAGATTCATCCATTTGGCGCTCAATGGCCGAAACTAGTCTAATAAGGTGAAGAAGAAATAATTAAAATAATATAAAAAATAAAACATCTTTATATTTAAATACTACCAGTAAATACTCCAATAAAGAAAAAAAATCAATAAAAAGTATTATAAAAAAAATAGTAAGTATTTTTTTATATATTATATCATAAGGCCATTGCTCAATAGTCTAATAAAGATTGACTTCGGTCTATAAATATTTTTTTAATGCTATCTGCTAAGTGTCTTTTAATTACAATCAAAACTATCGGACATCAATGATATTAATATATTTATTTATTAGTTTACACAATTTACTTTAATTAATCTTTGTTCGCAGATAACAGTTTGCAAATTTACACAATTTATACAATTAATAAAAATTTGAGTTTTAAAATTCCACTTTCTAAAGGAAAGGATTAGTATTTTTACAAAAAAAAAAAAATAATATGTAACTGTTAAGAGGAATTAAGAGCTCTACAAAAGTTGGGAATTAAAACAAATCGAACTTCATTAAAAAAAATGTCATTGACGATTCCAGTCAAAAATGACTGTCGTCGTAACTAATTATAATAATAGTAATATAGTAATAGTAGTAAGTAATAATAATTTCGTTTTTTTAAGTACGCTACAAAATGGGGATTAAATAACAATATCTACTTGTTGGAGGATTTTTTTTATTTTTTGCAACTATCACGACAGGAGCGCTATATTTAAAAATGACCCTGTATAATATTTCTATATAAATTGAGCTGTTGAAAATCTTTGGTGTAAAACCATATAATATTTAAAAAAAACGATGATACATATTTTAATGAGTAAGTGGAAACTAATTAGCATTAGCATAAAAATGAAGCACACATTAGATCTTACTCAATTACTTAATTAATCTTACTCAATAAAATATACATTAGACAGATTTCCTGCATCACCTCAAAATACAGCACTTCCAGAATATTCTGAAAAGTGCTTGAAAATCTGAGTGGTATAAGACCAAATAATAAAAAAAACGATGAAACATATTTTAATGAGTAATGGAAACTAATTAGCAATAGCATAAAACTGAAGCACACATTAGATCTTACTCAATTACTTAATTAATCTTACTCAATAAAATATGCATTAGACAGATTTCCTGCATCACCTCAAAATGCAGCTCTTCCAGTACATTCTGAAAAGCAACACTTTTCAGACTATTCTGAAAACAGCTGCACGTTTGGGGTACTGTCTGTGAACAAAGGGCCTGATTCACAAAACAACTGAATTAATGAAAATTAAAATATCTCTTGGTCTATAATGATTCCTCTAAAGTTGAACTGTTGGTGTAAATAAGGCCATCTAATTCACTGATGCCGTTATCTTTTTTATTTTATACATGAGAGATCTCGCCTTAAGCCCTATTTTACTCATGTAATCTGTAAGCTGAGTTTTCATTTCTTCGATCCACATGTCAGTATTTTCGAGTGGTGTTTTCACTTCTTGTCACTTCACATAAATTCCAATTCGAAAATCCAATTTGACAATGGACGCATATATAAAACACGTCACGTCTAAAAAAACGTGTGAGTATGGTTGCCTACGGTGGAGGTCTGTGCGCGTAATTAATAATTTAAAAGGCTGTTTCTGTCGGAGGCAAAACCAGACCGTTACAAACGATTTGCCAATTTTCAGGCTGAAGAAATAGAACAAAGTCTCTAGGAAGGTCGCCTAAGAAACTCCAAAAAAGTAAGAAGTTTGTTGGAAAACAATTCAGCGAGTTTTGTAGCGTAAGAAATTATAAATATGAAATCCCATACGTGTGAAATATTCACTCATGTAAGTATCAGTCTTACAATTGTCAATGTATTAATTGACATTAATTAACATTATTTGACAATTGTATTAATTATTATTAATTAAATAATAATAACGATTATCACTTGAGGTAAATATTTTATTTAGAAAACACTTTGACTCTTCCATGGAAATTATTTCTATTGCATTGAAGCAGTAATATATATTTTTTTCTTTCTATATAAATTCCATTCCACCAAATTAAAATAAATATGGTAATAAATATAGTAATAATAAATATATAAAATATATAAATATATATAGCAAAAATAGGTTTTTAAGTTTTCAGTTAAGTCTTTTTTTAATTTTCCTTAAAAACGTCAAGGAGTTTTAAAAACAAAGATTCTTCTCTTGTGGTATTTCTACAGAAAATTCTATTGTTCATACTTGCAACAAACAAGTACTTCATATATATTCTATTGTCGTACTTGCAACAAACAAGTACTGTGAAGTGTACGTAGCACTTGCAACAAACAAGTACTGTGTATATTCTACAGTTGTAATTGCAACAAATAAGTACTGTACGTAGTACTTGCAACAAACAAGTACTAAGTACATTCTGTTGGACGTACTTGCAACAAACAAGAACTGTGTACATTCTATTGTCGTACTAGCAACAAACAAGTACTGTGAACTGTATATGGTACTTGCAACAAACAAGGACCGTACATAGTACTTGCAGCAAAAAAGTACTATGTACACAGTATGCAGATTATGCATTATATTGGTATTGGTGTCGTATTTGCAACAAACAAATACTGTGTACAGTTCGTAGTACTTGCAACAAACAAGTACTATCCATAGCACTTGCAACAAACAAGTACTGTATATATTCTAGTGGTCGTACTTGCAACAAACAAGTACTGTGTATATTCTATTGTCGTACTTGCAACAAACAAGTACTGTGAACTGTACGCAGTACTTGCAACAAACAAGTACTGTACATAGTACTTGCAACAAACAAGCACTATGTACACAGTATGCAGATTATGTATTATATTGGTATTGGTGTCGTATTTGCAACAAACAAATACTGTGTACTGTTCATAGTACTTGCAACAAACAAGTACTGTCCGTAGCACTTGCAACAAACAAGTACTGTATATATTCCATTGGTCGTACTTGCAACAAATAAGTACTGTGTATATTCTATTGTCGTATTTGCAACAAACAAGTACTGTGTACTGTACATACTACTTGCAACAAATAAGTGCAGTAGAAAATTGTATTGTTTGCACGTGCATTATACAAGTACTGTAGAAAATAGTATTGTTTGTACTTGCAACATAGAAGTACTGTAGAAAACTTTATTGTTTGCACTTGCAATAAACAAGTACTGTGTACATTGTACTTGCAACAAACAAGTACTCTGTACATAGTATTCTATAGTTAAGTGTGGTACTTGCTATAAACAAGTACTGTAGAAAATATTATTGTTTGTACTTGCAATAAACAAGTACTGTAGAAAATTATATTGTTTGTACTTGCAATTAACAAGTACTGTAGAAAATTGTATTGTGTGTACTTGCAACAAACAAGTACTCTGTACATAGTGTTCTATGGTTAAGTGTGGTACTTGCAATAAACAAGTACTGTAGAAAATATTATTGTTTGTACCTGCAATAAACAAGTACTGTAGAAAATTATATTGTTTGTACTTGCAATAAACAAGTATTGTAGAAAATTTTGTTGTTTGTACTTGCAACAAACAAGTACTGTGTACATTGTACTTGCAACAAACAAGTACTCTGTACATAGTGTTCTATGGTTAAGGAAATATATTTCAAAAAAATTTAATATTTATATTTTTTTTAGGCATATATAGTTTTAAGCTTTTACTGATAGTGAAATATATGTTATGAATTAGTGTTGAATTTGTACAAAATCTTCAATAACAACAGTTTTCAGTGACTTTCATGAAAATTGAAACAAATTTTCCTGCTTTTTGTACAATTTTTTGGACAATTATCTTATGAATATTCTATGTTACGAAATTTTCTTGAATTTACACTCAATTTTGAATAAGTGGAGGTTTTCTTTTAATTTTATATGATTTTCAGGAAATATCTAGGAATTATCAATTTATTTTGTTGAATTTTCCGGGATATTTTGTTTTTCATATAATTTTTTGGAATATGTATGTATGTTTACTAATGGTGCAATTTTTGCTATGGAATTTTCTTCAAGTTTTATTAAGTGGAGTTTGGTTATCTTGGAAATGTAAAATTTTAATTGATTGTTATGAAATTTAAAAAAAACATATTTATATCTTATTTAGGCATATATAGTTTTAGGCTTTTACTGCTAGTGAAATTTATGTTATGAATTTGTGTTCAATTTGTACAAAATCTTCAATAACAGCAATTTTCATTGAATTTTATGAAAATTAAAGCAATGTTCATGCTTTCTATACAATTTTTCGTACAATTATGTTATGAATATTCTATGTTACGAAATTTTCTTGAATTTACATTCAAATTTGAATAAGTGAAGGATTTCTTATAATTTGATTTGATTTTCAGGAAATATCTAGGCATTATCAATTTATTTTGTTGAATTTTCCGGGATATTTTCTTTTTTATATAATTTTTTGGAATGTGTATGTACCTTTCTGCTAAAAAATATTATTATTATTGTAGGTTTCTGCTTATAAATATTATGAAATAAAATATTTTGTACATTCTATTTAACTTTTACTAATTGTTGAATTTCTGCTATGGAATTTTCTTCAATTTTTATTAAGTGGAGTTTACTTATCTTGGAAATGTAAAATTTTAATTGATTGTTATGAAATTTCAAAAAAAATCATATTTATATCTTATTTAGGCATATATAGTTTTAGGCTTTTACTGATAGTGAAATTTATGTTATGAATTTGTGTTGAATTTGTACAAAATCTTCAATAACAGCACTTTTCATTGACTTTCATAAAAATAAAAGCAATTTTCATGCTTGTTGTACAATTTTTCGGACAATTATGTTATGAATATTCTATGTTACGAAATTTCCTTGAATTTTCATTAAAATTTGAATTAGTGAATGTATTCCCCTAATTTTATTTGATTTTCAGGAAATATCTAGGAATTTTCAATTTATTTTATTGAATTTTCCTGGATATTTTGTTTTTTGTACATTCAATTTAACTTTTACTAATGGTGGAATTTCTGCTATGGAATTTTCTTCAAGTTTTATTAAGTGGAGTTTGGTTATCTTGGAAATATAAAATTTGAATTGTTTGTGTTGAAATTAAAAAAAAAAATCATATTTATATTTTATTTAGGCATCTATAGGTTTTAGCATTTACTGATAGTGAAATTTATGTTATGAATTTGTGTTGAATTTGTACAAAATCTTCAATAACAGCAATTTTCTCTGACTTTCATGAAAATTAATGCAATTTTCATGTTTTTGTACAATTTTTCTGACAATTATGTTATGAATATTGTATGTTATGAAATTTTTATGAATTTACACTCAATTTTGAATAAGTGGAGAATTTCTTCTAATTTTATTTGATTTTCAGGAAATATCTAGGAATTATCAATTTATTTTGTTGAATTTTCCGGGAAATTTTGTTTTTGTGTACATTCTATTTAAATTTTATTAATGATGGCATTTCTGTTTAGGAATTTTCTTCAATTTTTATTAAGTGTAGTTAATTTATCTTGGAAATATAAAATTTTAATTGATTGTCATGAAACTTCGAAAAAAAATCAAATTATTTTCCTACATATTTTGATTTGCCATATAGCATATTTAGTATTTAGCTTTTGCTAATAGTGAAATTTATGTCATCAATTTTTGTTGAATTTGCACAATACCTTCAATACGAGCAACTTGATTTTCATGAAAATTCAAGACATTTTTATGCTTGTGATAATAAGAATATTTATCAACGTAAAGCTACAAAATTTACACACAAAGCATAATTTGCCTGCAGAGAGAATTTGCATAAAGTATTGCTGTATAATTGTATATAATATAATTGTATGTAATTGTAAACTGTATATAAGTTTCAAACATTTAGATTATCGATATATCATATTTCACTTTTTACCAATGGTGGAATTTCTTTGTTATGAAATTTTCTTGAATTTTCAATTTGAATAAGTGGATTTTGCTTCTAAGTTTATCAGATTTTCATGAAAATTCTAGCAATTTTCAAACAATTTTATTGAAATTTGTTTTTGTAGGTTTTTGTATACTCCAATTCATTTTTACTACTGGGCGAATCTCTTCTAACAAATTTTCTTTAATTTTGATCTTCTCATTCAAATTACATATCATTTAAATATCAAATTTTAAATGATTGTCCTGAAATTTAGAACAATTTTCATATTATGTCCTAGGATATTTTGATTTTCCATATAATATATTTAATTGTTAACTTTTACTAATGGCAAAATTTATGTTGAGGGTTTTAGTTATTTTTTTTATAAGATTTTCAAATCTTCAATGAGTGCAATTTTCATATTACTTTGTCCCAATTTTGTTTGACTTTCATGCCTCATGGAAGTTTCATGCCTTTTGTATATTTCTTGAATTTTCATGAAAATTTTAATTAGTGGATTTTGCTTCTATTTTATAAGATTTTTATGAAATTTCTAGGAATTTTCAAACAATTTTATTTAATTTTCCGTGTTTTAGTATGCTCCATTTAATTTTTACTAATGGCGGAATTTCTACTATCAATGTTTCTTAAATTTCGAATGAGTGGATGTTACATATCAAATTTAATTTTAATTGATTATCATGAATTTTCGAATAATTTTCATATTATTTCCCAGGATATTTTCAATCATTAATTAATATCATTTACTATTGTGAAATTTATGTTGTGACTCTTTGTTGAATTTTTATATAATTTTTTTTAAATTTATTTGATTTTAATGAAATTTTGAGGAATTTGCAAGCTTTCTTCATATTTGTTGATTTTTCATCACAATTTGAGTAAGTATGTTGTGACTTTTTATTGAATTTTCATATTATTTTGTTTCAAATTTATTTTATTTTCATGAAATTTCGAAGAATTTTCACGCCTTTTGTATATTTCGTGAATTTTCATGAAAATTTGGATAAGTGGACTTTGCTTCTAATTTTGTTAGATTTTAATGAAATTTCTAAGAATATTCAAGCTATTTTATTGAATTTTCCGTGATTTTCTTGTTTTATTATACTCCATTTATACGCCCTAAATTTATGCCACGAAGTTGTGGGACACCTTGTATGTTAACCTGTGAGTTTCTGTATTCCATGTTCTTTCTTATATATTCTTATATAATTTCTTCTATCCTTATCTACAGTGATCCTATCTTGCGGGACCAAACAAGGATAGCAGACTCCTTTATCTTACTACCGCGTCATTCCTAGAGTCCGTGGCTGTACGTCCTGTCCCGGCTTACTCGAAGCGAGTAGCACAATTCTAATTTCGTATGATAACCCGCGATGTTGTGATACTCGAGTATGCACAAGTGCACACACGAGGTTCAACATAAATTTGCGAAGAGCGTGGCATACAATAATACTACGTCCACGCAGCCATTCCGGTGTTATTAAATATACAACTGAATTAATACCATTACCGTCGGATTCCGTGTTGCTGTTGAGCTTTAATTTATTTCCAATTATTAATTTGTTTTCGGGCCGACGCTTCACCGATTTTAATTAAAATCCGCGTATCATTTCGTTGCGCGTCCGCACAATGAAGTTTTATAATTAAATATATTACAGGCCCGCGCTGTACGGCCGTAAACTGCGCAATTAATTAAAGCAAATTGGAGGCTTGATGGGAAATAATAAACAAAAATTAGTTCATTATTTTATTGTGGAATCCGCGTTTTTAATTGAACTCCGCACTGCATTAAAGGGCCGCATTATTTTTCACTTTCGAAATGCCCGCAGTTACTCAACAGTTTCAACGGGCGTTATAATTAATATCCGCGCAGTGGACATCATTAACAGCGATTTTGGCAACTGCAATTAGCAATATTCGGATTAACATTTTCGCAAAATTAAATTGTATTGCAAAATTTTCGTTTCGTTTAATATAGTAACTGCACCACATTGTGGAAGTAAAGAGACAATAAGAAACATTTAGATTTTACAAGGTTCGTAGATCCGCGACTTTTAGCAGTCATAACATTGATTGCTCTAGTTACCTACTGAGCTCTTTCCCAACATAATTAAACCAGATGAATTATTACATCACAAGTGTACATATAATATTTGTTTCAATAAAAATTATAACTGTCTGACTTTTATTATCGAGCAACGTTGGCCAATAAATATGGCAACTTTAAAACACGTGGTGCTATAAAGATTCGATAAACAAAAATTATGATGCAGGCACGATAAAAAAAGCCATTTCTGGCAAATTTTCTGCTTAAAAAAAACCTCCCTCTGCACATACATGTTCGTTATTGCGGCGTACGTTTCACGTGTGGGAATTTCGGCTTCATCCGGCTATTAGCATGCGTGTGTTTCTAATAGTTTGTCAATACGCTGGGGGAACCGAATGCAAACAAATATGCAAATATACCGTTGCCGCACATGTGTCTCGCGTGTTACATGCACCTATCATCGCCCGCCGCCCCCAATGGGATTCCTTTGTAACGTATACACGCCCCCACCCCCTTTGGGGGCCCCAGTTGCGAGCTCATCGCCGGTTTCGGGGGCTCATCAGTATTCCCGGTATTGATTTCGGGGGGCACTTTTTTCCCCCGCACTTGTGCATGCATTGACTGATACGGTCGTGTTAATGTGCGGCACGTAACAGCCGTACCGGAAGCGGCTGAAAATCGTGCCGACACGGTTTTCAAAATGCAATGAAATAAAGAGTGGATGAAGGCAATACATATTCAAAATTAGTATTATTACTAATTATTATTATTAGAATTAAAACGGCCAATTTCAGCAGCTATGTCTATTTACCACAAAGCCTCCTATTAGACATGACAATATCGAAGAGTTCATTTCGAAGCATTACTAACGTACAGGAATTACGTTGCATCTCCAATATATATGGTTATTACATTTACTGATACAATTTTGATGACGTCAAACGTCTTTTAGGGGTTGATTTCCAGTAAAAAGTACAGGAAAACATAATATGCATCGATAGGGGCGGACAGCCAAAAATTTAGGTTCGTGTGTCCGCATTTAATGATACAAATAAATTAACGTGGTTTGGGATGAAAACTTTGATGAGTGCAAAGGTAATTTGAAGATGAATATAGTAAAATCTTGGTACGTATATACATAGCACACCCCGTTTTATGGTGGCAGCCAAAATCTCAAAAATGTTCAAATAAGGGTGCAATTAATTAAAAACGAATCCTGATGACTTCACGGGGAAGAACCTCCTTTTATGGTCGCTCTGGAGTAAGTGTGCCCACAGAAATGTGTAATATGCGTCGAGAGAGGTGCATGGCTTAAAAAAAGTATTCCTACGTGCACAAAGAGCGGTACAAATAAATTCACGTAGTTTGTGATTTTCGTAAAGGTTCCAAAGAGATAGGGCGATGATTTGATATCATGGCTTATATCATCTGCTATGCTTGTGTGATATTGGAGTCATTTGACTCCAAATATCATTGTCATTTTATATCAAAATGGATTATAAATAATAATATTTATAATCCAAATATTATGAAAGGGTTGTTTGCTATTAAGGGATGATTTCAGAGTTATATGATATATATAATCGCCGGGGTTGTATAATATTTTGTGTTGGTGTGACCACAATTTACTGCCTTGACCCTTTAAAGGTTTGAAAGGGTTGTTTGCTGTTAAGGGATGATTTCAGACCTATGTGATATATATAATCTTATATCATCTACTATGTTTTTTTGTGATATTTGGAGTCATTTGACACATAATTAACGTTAGAAATATATTAAATGTATTTAAAAGGTTTGAAAGGGTTGTTTGCTATTAAGGGATGATTTCAGATATATATTATATTATAAATAGATGAATCGTATAAGTGCCAAGGTTGTATAATATTTTGTGTTTGTGTGACCACAATTGACTGCCTTAACTAATAAAATACTTCTTTGACATGTACATGTTGTACATGTAAGGGTTGTTCAGATATAATTTAAACATCACCCTGTATATAAATTTTTATATTTTATATTTTGAATTTTATTGTTTTATTCTGGTGTAATATTGACAATGTAATACTTCACTGAGAGTCGACATACAAACAAATTATTATTATTATTATTATTACCATGGCATTTTTTATGTTGTAAAGTATATGTGCACAAATTTGTGCAGCCTCATGTAACTTAATAACGCTATAAACATGAAACAAAATAAATATAACACGTAGCAAAATAATATGAAAAAATGATTTGTTTGAAAACTCATTAAAAATTTAGAACGAATATTTCAGTATCCATCAGTAAAAATTAAAAAAAAAATAAAGGTAATGCATATATTGATAATCAAATTATCCAGCTAAATTGTACAAAATAATAAGACATTTTTTTGTCAATTTCATGACAATCAATTAATATTTGTTTTTCGGTAATTTCGTTAAAAGTTAATTTTCTATGTTTTAAAGTAATTGCGGCCTTTTTTTGAAACTTCATTAAAAATTTATAACGTAAATTTCAGTAACCATCAATAAAAATAAAAATAAAACTAAATTACATAAAGGTATTTTTGACATAAATTAATATAAAGGTAATAAATATATTGAGAATCAAATTATCCAGCTAAATTGTTCAAAATATTAAGAGATTTTTTCGTCAATTTCATGACAGTCAATTAAAATTAGTTTATCGTTAATTTCGTTAAAAGTTAATTTTCAATGTTTTAAAGTACATGTGCACAAACTTTAGCAGCCTCATGTAACTAAGTAACGCCATAAACATGAATCTATCAGAAAATTGAGCAAAATAATATGAAAAAATGTTTTTTTTGAAAATTCATCAAATATTTATAACGTAAATTTCAGTAACAATCAGTAAAAATTAAAAAAAACTAAATTAAAGGTAATACATATATGAAGAATCAAATTATCCAGCTAAATTGTACAAAATATTGTAATTTTTTCGTCAATTTCATGACAATCAATTAGAATTAGTTGTTTGTTAATTTCGTTAAAAGTTAATTATCAGGGTTTTAAAGTACATGTGCACAAGTTTTTGCTGCTTCAAGTAAATAAATAACGCTATAAACATGAATATTAGAAAATTGAGCAAAATTGAGGCCTTTTTTTGAAACTTCATTAAAAATTTAAAAAAACTAAATTACATAAAGGAATTATTGACATAAATTAATATAAAGGTAATAAATATATTGAGAATCAAATTATCCAGCCTATTATTCAAAATAATAAGACATTTTTTCGCCAATTTCATGACAGTCAATTAAAATTAGTTATTTCCATGATATGCAAAGTGCACTCATTAAAAATGGAGGAAAATTTTTGAGCATTAAAAATAAAAAAAAAAAATTTAAGAATCCAAAATTCTCAGAAATATCATGAAAATCATATCAAATGGGAAGCAAAATTAGAAGAAAAGAAAATTATATTTTCATTTAATTTTGTTCAATTATGTCTTACTTAGCTCCTAATTTTATAAATTTTTGCCACGAAGTTGTGAGACACCTTGTATTTTAACTTACGAGTGTAATGCAAATTCTTAATCAATTTTTACCACATGTATTCTGTATTCCTCATGTTTTCTTAGATTTTTTTTTGTAGGTTTCTTAGCCAAATTTTAATAAATTATTTTTTTAAACCGTGACCAAATATTATTATAATATCCTTGAATCTTTAAAACAAATGACAACAGAAATTTATCATCTCAGACGTTAAAATTTTATTAAATTTAGGTACAAACTGTTCACAAGTTTTGAAAAACAGTTTTGAAAATATTTAAATGTACCAATACTTGTACTTAAATACAATATTTAAGAATTCAAAATTCCCAGAAATTTCATGATAATCATATGAAATGGGAAGCAAAATTAGAACAAAAAATTATTTACATTTCCATTTAATTTTGTTCAATTTTGCCTTAATTATTACGTTATGAATTCTATATTTCACGTTCTTTCTTAGGTTTCTTTGTAGGTTTCTTTGACAAAATTGAATAATTTTTTTTTAACCGTGACCAAATATTTGAACCCAAAAATACAAAGTTCTGATCCCAAAGTTATCCTTGAATCTTCAAAACAAATGACAACAGAAATTTATCATCTCAGACGTTAAAATTTAATTACGTTTAGGTACAAACTGTCAACAAGTTTTGAAAAACAGTTTTCAAAATATTTAAATGTACCAATACCTGTACTTAAATACAATATTAAAGAATCCAAAATTCCCAGAAATTTCATGAAAATCATATAAAATGGGAAACAAAATTAGAACAAAAAAATATTTACATTTTTATTTAATTTTGTTTAATTTTGACTTAATTTTTACCATACGAATTCTGAATTCTACGTTTTTTCTTATGTTTGTTTGTAGGTTTCTAACACAAAATTGAATAAATAATATTATTTTAAACCGTGACCAAATATTTGCTCCCAAAATCCATCAAGTTATTCTTGAATCTTCAAAACAAATGATAACAGAAATTTGTCATCTCAGACGTTAAAATTTAATTACGTTTAGGTACAAACTGTTAACAAGTTTTGAAAAACAGTTTTCAAAATATTGAAATGTACCAATTCTTGTTCTTAAACACAATATTTAAGAATCCAAAATTCACAGAAATTTTATGACAATCATATGAAATGGGAAGCAAAATTAGAACACAAAAATATTTACATTTTCATTTAATCTTGTTTAATTTTGCCTTACTTAGCATGTTCCTAAATTTATTAATTTATGCCACGAAGTTGTGGAATACCTTGTATTTCAACCTGCGAGTGAAATGCAAGTTTTTATTCAATATTTACCACATTTATTCTGTATTCCACATTCTTTCCTAGTTTTTTTAAGGTTTATTAGACAAAATTGAATCGATTTATTTTAAAACCGTGGCCAAATATTTGCCCCTAAAATCCATCAAGTTATCCTTGAATCTCCAAAACAAATAACAACAGAAATTGGCAAAACATGTCAGACGTTAGAATTTAATTACGTTTAGGAACAAAACTTTACCCACTTGTTAGAAACAGTTTTCAAAATATTTAACTGTACCAATACATTTTAGCGATGCTGTATATCTCAAAGTGAGTATCTAAATGCAGCATTGATACGTATCATGCCGGATTTCGTTGAAATCAAATTGCCGCTTTCGCGAGTCATTACTCAGAAGATTTGCAGGGCTCCTTGGAGGATTACACGGTGAGTTGGCAGGTGCATTTACAGCGTTCCTCTAGAACGCATTAAGTTAATTGCATCCTCCTATTGCCATAACAATATATGTACCTAGGAATTGCACACAATATGCATAAAACATTGTAATGTAGCATGTTTGTTAAAACCATGCAAAATAAATGCGTAGAGTAGAAAGTGGAAAACTAGAACTAAGTAATTTTGTATGAATATTAAATTTCGACTAAAATTGGCTAATTACCCTAATAAATATTAATATAGACTTTTCTATTATTGTTTTATTAAATAATTAATATTAAATATACAAGGTGTCCGCAATTTTTTTAAAGTTTGCAATACAAATTTTATGTTTAATGTTTCCAGACTGAAATTTTGTTTTTGATGCAAGTTTAGTGTTGACATATTTGGTATTTTTAATACTATTTTAAATAAATTTTTCATATATGCGATGTATGTAAGTATTTATGGTATGCAGTGAAAAATGAAAATTTAAAATATCCTAAAGTTTGAAAGAGCTTTCAAAAGTTTGCAATATAAAATGCACGTTTAAAGTTTAAAGATCGAAATTTAGCTTTTAATGCAAGTTTGGTTTTGTCCTATTTGGTATTTTAATACTATTTGAAACAAATTTTTAATATATACGATGTATGTAAGTATTTATGGTATGTAGAGGAAAATGAAATTTCAAAATATCCTAAAATTTGAAAGAGTTTTCAAAAGTTTCCAATATATTTTAAGTTTCAAGACCATAATTTTGCTTTTAATGCAAGTTTGGTTTTGTCATATTTTGTATTTTTAATACTATTTGAAACAAATTTTTCATATATGCGATTTATGCAAGTATTTATGGTATGTAGTGAAAAATGAAATTTTAAAATTTCCTAAAACTGGTAAGAGTTTTAAAAAGTTTGCAATAGAAATTTTATGTTTAAAGTTTCCAGACAGAAATTTTGCTTTTGATGCAAGTCTCGTTTTGATATATTTGGTATTTTTAATACTATTTTAAACACATTTTACATATATGCGATGTATGTAAGTATTCATAATATGTAGTGAAAAATGAAATTTTAAAACATCCTAAAATTTGAAGAGTTTTTAAAAGTTTGCAATAAAAATTACATGTTTCAAGTTTCAAGACAGAAATTTTGCTTTTAATGAAAGCTTGGTTTTGTCATATTTGGTATTTTTAATACAATTTTAAACAAAATTTTTCATATATGCGATGTATGTAAGTATTTATGGTATGTAGTGAAAAATGAAACTTTAAAACATCTTAAAATTTGAAAGAGTTTTCAAAAGTTTGCAATATAAATTACACGTTTAAAGTTTCAAGACCGAACTTTTGCTTTTAATGCAAGTTTGGTTTTATCATATTTGATATTTTTAATACTATTTTAAACAAATTTTTCATATATGGGATGTATGTATTTATCGTATATAGGGAAAAATAAAATTTTAGATTTTCCTAAAATTTGAAAGTGTTTTCAAAAGTTTGCAATATAAATTACACGTTTAAAGTTTCAAGACCGAACTTTAGCTTTTAATGCAAGTTTGGTTTTGTCATATTTGGTATTTTTAATACTATTTGAAACAAATTTTTCATACATGCGATGTATGTAAGTATTTATGGTATGTAGTGAAAAATGAAATTTTAAAATATCCTAAAATTTGAAAGAGTTTTCAAAAGTTTGCAATAGAAATATTATGTTTAAAGTTTCCAGACCGAAATTTTGCTTTTGACACAAGTTTGGTGTTGACACATTTGGTATTTTTAATACGATTTGAAACAAATTTTTCATACATGCGATGCATGTAAGTATTTATGGTATGTAGTGAAAAATGAAATATTAAATTTTTCGATCATTTGAAAGAGTTTTCCAAAGAATGCAATAGAAATATTATGTTCAAATTTCAATACTAAAATTTTGTTTAAATGCCAGTTTGGTTTTGACATATTTGGTATTTTTAATAGTATTTTAAACAATTTTTTCATATATGTGATGTATGCAAGTATTTATGGTGTATAGTGAAAAATGAAATTTTAAAATTTCCTAAAATTTGAAAGAGTTTTTAAAAGTAACTTGATTTAACTATACATTTTTTGAAATTTTTATTGTTAAATGATACAAAATTATCAACAATATCTGTTATTTTAATTTTAATCGACAATTACAAAAGTAATTTCTGGATTATAAACAACATCCAGAAATAATCATTAGAGGTCCCAAAAACATTGAAACAGTTGTATTATTTTGTTGATTTTATTACATTTTTGGTGATTCCTAATAGTTTTTTGCAATTGGTATTGTTAATTGTTGCATACTTATGAAAGTTATGTTATGTTTGCTTGAAATTTGAATGATTTATAATAATGCGTATTTCAATCGTTTATGTGTTTATGGTTTTGATATTATTGTATTATTATTTATGTTGTTTAGTTTTTCGAAATAATTGTAAACATTGTAAATAATTCAACTTATTTTGCTTCGTTTATCGGATATGTGGTATCAATGTTAGAAAAAAAATTATCATTTTAAAAAAATTTGATAACAACTTTTGCCAAGTTTACTTGGTTACTAAATAAGTTAACAATATCTCCCCAACATAAATCAAATAAGCACCTAAACTGATTGATTTAGTATCCTAAACTTATTTTGCTTCGATTCTCGGATATGTGGTATCAATTTTAGAAGAAAAAAAGTGTCATTTTTTATAAATTTGATAACAACTTTTGGATTTGTAACCAAGTTTACTTGGTTACTAAATAAGTTAACAGTATCTCTCCAACATAAATCAAATAAGCACCTAAATTGATTGATTTAATATCCTAAACTTCAAACAATATCTGCCCAGCATAAATCAAATAAGCACCTAATTTAACTGATTTATAGTTACCTAAAGTTCAATCGGTATGTCCCCAGCATAAATCCACACTTTCTGGAAATTGCTTTATTTCACATTTGATTGAATTTTACAAAACTTTCTTTACAAGTCTCTATTTTATTTTATTATATATTTCATTAATAATATTATTTATATATTTTATAATTGTAATTGTATCAGGGTTGGAACAAAGCATGATTTAAAAAAACAAGTTTTTTTGCCAGAGTAAATGTGATTTATAACAATTGATTTACATCACAATTTAATTCATACGTTTATTTTAATAAATTCTTAAATTTGGACAAGAATTGATGAATATAATGATTAATTTAGAAATAAACTATTTTGATTCAAATCAATGGTTTATTTAAAAAAATATTTGATTTAAATCATTATTCAAAACATGATTACCATCATGATTTAAAATATGATTTCCATCATGATTTAAAATATGATTTACATCATGATTTAAAACATGATTTGCATCAATTGATTTAAATCACACCAATCCTGCATTGTATTGGTAATATTTATTATTGATTTACTTCTATTAAATCTCCTAAATACTTCATTAGATATTTCTGAGATTTAATTAAAGTTTTTTCAATTTTAAAATTGGCCACATTTGTATCATATTGCCTGGAGAACGTAATTCAACTTCTTCTTCTGCGTTCAGAGGTAATTTTTATTTTCTTGTAGAAAAAACGTACGCAAATTTAAAAAATGGCAATAATTTTCCCAAAATTTGGAAATGGAAATTCTGGATTCTGGAGATTTTATACATGTGCATCGAATTTTTCACATGCTTCTATTTTCAATATTATTCTGGAGATTTTATGGAACATACCGATTTTTATATTCGAGCTGAACTTTTGGGTTCAAATCTACAATCAAATGGACTTATATTTCTCGTTCTATAAAAGGTTTCTTTAGATTTCTCCTGTTTTAATATCAGCTACCATTTTTGTTTTACTAAGATTATAGAATATAGAATATAATATATAGAATATAGAATAAGAAAATTGATGCAATTAATTATTAAGTACTTCTCCATACCAGATTCGCTCCCAGCTTAATCTTAATCATCGTTATAATTATTAGTGCTCGCCATGAAGTCTCAGGAGTGAAATAAGAAGATCCTTATAGCCCTGGCAAGGACGCGCTCGTCCCCAAGGACCCTGGGTCCTTATTAGCCAGACGGATCGATTTTAATTTCACTTTTTTGCCTCCACGTTCGTCCTGCTGCAATTGGCAGCTCAAGCACGGCAGTGAAACCAAATACGTCTGTCGAGTACGTGAATTTCGAACCACCGCCCTCGAACGTGTGGTTAATTAAGTCTCGTCTGCGAAGCAGACTCCAATGTAGCTACATGCATTTACGTGGTTATCCCCAGATTTGATCAGAATGAAGATTTTATGGTAACATAATATTTAATACGTCGTAATATTGGCGTTATCTATTTAGTACTGCAATGGATGGTAAGCGATTTTCTTTGAAAATATTAATAAAATGTCGAAAATTGTTTTGCAACAGGTAACTAAAATTGAATCATTTCAAAAACCATTATTTTGAAAATTTGAGTTCTTACAATAAACCGCATCAAATGGTGTCTAATACCTAGACACCCATCACCTAGGCACCCAATACCTAGACACCTAGACACCTCTAATCTAATACCTTGCGTGTAAAAACCGCACCGCAAGTCCAATAACAAAACAATTGATTTTTTCATTTCGATTTTTTTTAAATTCAACTGGAAGGAAGACTGAAATGACAAAAATAAATTGTTGCATTCTTTCAAATAAAAAAAAAATATAACATGCAAATAAAATTTTTTTACATAAATATTAGGTACACATTTCTTTTTCAGGTGGACACACGTTCCAAATCCCCGGGCAAATAACAATTTCCATCCTGCAAACCGAAACATTTTAAGTTCAGCAGACTTTTAAAATGCCCTGTTCTCTCGGCTTGCAGACGGAATAAATTAAAACCGCTAAGATTTCCCGGGGGAGGCGCCCCGGATCCGATTTATTTAGGGCAGGTGGGTCCGGAGAGTGCGTCTGGCCGTGTGAAAAATGCTGTTTATCGGCCGCATAAACTCCGGGCCCGGGCCGCCCCCGAAATCTCGCCCTGGGAAGTTAATAAAGCAGATCGGTGGTTGCGATAATAATTATTACGGTGCTGGGCGAATTAACGCCGAAACGTCGTAAATTAAACGGCAGGAGAGCGAGCCGAAAGGGGAGAACTAATTTAAATTAACGCGAAAAATTATCTGAATACCATAAATACATACAAAGCATATATGAAAAATTTGTAACTAATGTAAGAAATAATACTAATGTTACAAATGTTACAAATAACTAATGTTACAAATTTGTAACAAATACTATTTAAAATACCAAATTTGTCAATACCAAACCAGCATTAAAATAACATTTCAATATTGAAACTTTAAACATAAAATTTCTTATATTGATTCTTCTTGTTTCATATTATATAAACACTACGTGATAATATAAATTAATACGAAAAATTATCTGAATGCCATAAATACATACAACGCATATATGAATAATTTATTTAAAATAGTATTAGAAATACCAAATATGTCTATACCAAACTTGCATTAAAATAACATTTTAGTATTGACACTTTAAACATAAATCTTCTTATATTGATTCTTCTTGTTTTATTTTATATAAACCCTACTAAAAATAAAATTCCTATCGCAAACGTTTGAAAACTTTTTAAAATTGTAGGAAATTTAAAAATTTAAATTTTTGATTCCATATGTCTATATCATTTTTTTTAAATAAGTATTAAATTTAAGTTCACAATCCCAATATCACGTTTCAATGTACATTTTGAATATATTGAATTTATTTCTTACTTTGGGACACTCTGTATGGTTTTATATTGAAAAGTCATGTTGGGATTATGGACTTGAAGTATTAAAAATTTATTTTTGTTATCGTTTTATCCATTTTTTTTCATTCCAAAAAAGGAAGAAAACAATAAAGAATATTACAAATTTAGACTAATTTAGGAAAAGACAGAAAGCTCGAGGGCCAATAGCCTAATAAAGATTGTTATATCTCTCTAATAATAAAAATATTCTTTGGATAAAAGTCAATTATAGTTTTCAAATATACACAATTTTTTTTATAATTAAAAAAATGTGTCTTCATTTGGTTTTGGGTTATGACATCAATATTTTAAAAATGTTTAAATGGCAACCTTAATATTTTATACTTTAAGTTGATAAACTCAACTTTTCTGATTATAGCTGTATAGATATATTTTTTTATACCTTTCATAAGAAAAATTTTGCTCATTGAACTACCATTAATTGTTTCCATACGTTATGTACATCCTGTATGAATACAAAATAATGTTTTATAAACATTCTTCAAAGTACGTTTCAATGTACATTTTGAATATAATGAATTTATTCCTCACATTTGAGACACTATATAGTTTTATATTGAATAGTCACATTGAGATTGTGAACTTGAAAAATTATAAATTTAAACAAATTT
Organism: Othius punctulatus; assembly: GCA_951805005.1. Lineage (NCBI taxonomy): Eukaryota > Metazoa > Arthropoda > Insecta > Coleoptera > Staphylinidae > Othius > Othius punctulatus. The sequence goes on along the minus strand of OX638139.1, from coordinate 3,099,679 downwards.
AGGAAAACAAAAAAGTAGGCGGAAAGACCGTAGGTCAATAGCCAGTAAAATATTGTTACTACTTCTAAACATATTCTTCAAAAATCTTTCCATTCTTTGGGGAAAAAGTCGATTTTAGTTTTCAAATATACACAAATTTTGTGAACAAATAAAAAAAAGTGTCTTCATTTGTTTTTGGGTTATGACATCTTCAATATTTTGTTGAAATGGCAGTCATAGTCATAATTTAAGTTGATAGACGCGTTTTTTCTGATTATAGCTGTATACCTATATTTTTTTATACCTTTCATAAGAAAAATTTTGCTCATTGAACTACGATTAATTGTTTCCATACGTTATGTACATCCTATATGAATACAAAAGAATGTTTTATAAACATTCTTCAAAGTGCGTTTCAATGTACATTTTGAATATAATGAATTTATTCCTTACATTTGAGACACTATATAGTTTTGTATTGAAAAGTCATATTGGGATTGTGAACTTGAAAAATTATAAATTTAAACAAATTTAAGAAAACAAAAAAGTAGACGGAAAGGCCAGTAAAATATTGTTTCTACTTCTAAACATATTCTTCCAAAATCATCCAAAATCTTGCCATTCCTTGGAAAAAAAGTCGATTTTAGTTTTCAAATATACTCACATTTTTTGATAAATGAAACATGTTTGTCTTCATTTGTTTTTAGGTTATGACATCATCAATATTTTGTTTAAAAAGCAACCATAATATTTTATAATTTTAGCTGATTTTAGCTCCTTTTTTACTGGTTATAACTGTATACCTATATTTTTCTATACCTTTCATAAGAAAAGTTTTGCATTGAACTGTGTTTAATTGTTTTCAAACTTCATGTATATACTATATGAAAATTAAAGAATGTTCTATAAACATTCTTCGAAGTACATCTTAAAAGTCATCAACGTTTAAGGGAAATTTTGTAAAAATTGAAAACTGTTCTACAACATCTCCAAAGAAATTTAAAAACAATTTATCCATTTTTTCTATCCCTTTTTACGTATCAAAATGTATCATCCAATTAATAAATATATGGTACACATTTTAGTAAATTATAAATTATAGCCGATATTAAAATTGGAGAAAACTAAAAATCGTTTGGATTTTAGTTGTCTAAATCAATCAATTTTGGTGCATATTTGATTTGAATACTTTTATAGACTGATAAAGCAGAAGTCCGTTGAATGTGGATTTGATCCTAAAAGTTCAGCTTGATTATAAGAAGCAAACTATGTTTCATAAAGTCTCCAAAAACTTTATGGAACATACTTTGATATTTATAATCAAGCTGGACTTTTAGGATCAATTTAATTTAATTTAATTAATATACATCCTGTATGAAAACTAAAGGAAGTTCTATAAACATACTTCAAAGTACATCATAAAAGTCGTCAACGTTTAAGAGAATTAAAAAAAAAATTAAACTGTTATATAACATCTCCCAAGAAATTACAAAAAAATATATATATATTTTTTCCATCCCTTTTAGTACTCAAAATATATCATCAAATTATAAAAATATTTTAAAAAAATAGTGCACATTTTAGTTAATTATAAATTATAGCCGATATTAAAATTGGAGAAAACTAAAAATCGTTTGGATTTTAGTTGTCTAAATCAATCTATTTTGGCGCACATTTGTTTTAAATACTTTTATAGACTGATAAAGTAGAAGTTCATTTGAATGTGGATTTGATCCTTAAAGTTCAGTTTGATTATAAAAATCAAGCTATGTTTCGTAAAGTCTCCAAAAACTTTATGGAGCATTCTTTGATTTTTATAATCAAGCTGAACTTTTAGGATCAATTTAATTTTCAATACGATTGTTGAAAATAGAAACATGTCGAAAATACGATGATTGTGTATAAAATCCCCAGAAAATGTTGGAAAAATTATTGCCATTTTTAAAATTGAAGAAACATTTCGAAATACGACGAGTGTGTATAAAATCTCCAGAAAATTTTGGAAAAAGTATTGCCATTTTTAAAATTGAAGAACGTTCTATAAAAAAAATAAAAATAGCAGTGAACATAGAAGAAAATGTTATAACAATTGAAAAACTGACGAATTTAATAAACTCTTTTTAATACCTTTCATAAGAAAAATTTCGCTCTATAACCTTCGATTGATTTATTCCATACTTTATGTATGAAAATTGAAAAATATTTTATAAACATTAAAGGAAATTTTATAAAAATTGATAGACGTTCTCATTGTACTTATCAATTGAGGAGTTTATTTAAAAAAAGCATATGTCCAAAAATCAGTTTTGGCGGAAATTAAAAAAAGTTACAATGGAAGTTACACTCAAAGTACTGAAAAAAATAATTAGATTATTCTGTAGTATTTATTTCAAGTTATTTGAAAATAAAAATGATTTTAAATAGGAACTGTGAAACTAGAGAAAAACTGGGCAAACGGTTGGAATGTAACAGGCTTGTAACAGGCAAATAGAAAAAAAACATCGTTTGCCTGATACACGCGACTTGTATTGTTTTTCGAGAAAACGGATTTGTTAGTGCATAGACATTGGTCTTGAGTGTTGTTTACTGTTAATAACTCGATTTGTGCATTTTTACTTACGAAGAACTTACGATTTAATGTAAGAAGTGACATCATATCTTTGATGATGATTGATAGAATTTGCTTTGGAATAAGCAACCGCATTACTCAAGGACTTTAAGGAGGAACTTACGATTTAATGAGAGAAGCGACATCTTATCTGGCATGGACTATAGTAATAACTTGCGCTGCGATGGCTTTACGTTTTATATGTTTGGATACTGAGGTCAATACTGACATCTAGAAACTGGAGATCTGAGATGAGATCACCAATATTTAAGTGAAATCGCTTCAAATATACCTTAGAAAATACATATTCTGGAAGTATTTTAATATACTGTAGTGTGGTAGTTTTCATTAAAATCCAAAACTTGTTGCAGCTATATATTTTAGACAGGTAAATTATTGTTCTAACGTTGCTTTATATGTAAGTCGGGGTCAATATAATTGCATATTTTTCTAAAGAGTGTTTTAGTTGGCCGGGGCAATTTAATAACCTTTTGAAAGCTTTTAGGATGTCTCGCCGCGAGTGATGTAGGTGTAAAGTTTCACGTGGGGGACGTGAAAAATCCGGCGGTGTTTCTATTTTGGCGGATAATTAATTATAAAAGTGGAGTGGCCCGCAGGGGCGCTTGATTAAAATTGAAATTAATAGGTGAGGTAGAATGGGCGCCTGCATAATATATTAAAGGTATAAATTACCTCATTGATCTGAAACAAATTAAAATAGTTATAAATCATGCGGCCCAGGCATGGAGTGAGTGTAGGAAAGACTTGGACAGGCCATGCATCAAGCTAAGGAGCTAATTATTAAAAGTTTCCGCTCGTCGATGCGGCCATTATTAAACTCCGATTTTTTATCTACCAACGGTTAAGGGCCGCGTTAAGGGCGAAGTGGGGGGTGTGGGGTGCGCCCTTTTATAAATCGCTTATTGATGATCGAGCATTGTTCGCTGTTTAGCTCAGAAATTGACTGCTCCGGATCTTTTATTGGTCGCGCGCTGTGCCTGCGGTTCATTAAAGTTTTTCCTCCGGTTTTTCCTCCATATAAATTCCGGGTGCACGTCTTCGCGTGGAGGCGAAGACCGGCGCAAATAAAGGAGGTCAGGTGTAAATCTCGCAGACAGGAAGGGACGGCCACAATAATTTGCTTGCAGCGACTGTGACTGATGAGGCCCTGCTGCACACACACACGAGACCCCGGAGCGCTCCGGGCGAGCTTCCTGCCAGGTCCAGCAGGATTAGAGGAATCCGGATCGAGGAAACAACCGAAAATGAGGGTCGCTGCATATTGTTATAGTCCGGGACTCAGGGACCTGTTTGTCAAGCCCGCCCCGTCCGTAATGCGGAATTTATTGTCGAAGATTATAAAAGTTGCCGCCGAACTAGGAAATCCCGCAGCAGCCTGGAGGCCATTTATCACCCGCTGTATATGTATTAAGATAACCGCTAGTTTATATCGATTGCCCCGACGGAAACTTGCGTCCGCCCACGCAATATGAATATTAAATCCGCGAGACTAACCGGCGAAAGCGTTTCAGCTGCCATGGACCTCAGCAGGATGAATGGCGATTAATGGTGCACAACAAAACAAAAATATATTATATGTATTTTCCAATTTCAATTTTCCAAGTACAAAAAAGTATACTTGGTAAAAACGTAAAACAAAAAACTACATTCAATCTCATAAAACCATTCATATTAACATAAATAGTTTTGTGAGGCTAATAACAAAATCAAAAAACCTTTGAAAACCTAAATATCTTCGATAATTGCATGAAATCGCTATGAAATAGTCTGAAAATGCAACGCAATTCCACGAAATGTCGACCTTTCAACGAAACTAATTTAAAACAATCCAAATTGTGATAAAATTTGACACTTTACTAAAATTCAGAATAACAACGAAATCGTCCAGGGTTAAATCAACTGATTTTTAAAAATAAATCATTGATTTATATCTAAATTGTTTTTTAATTAATCATTATTTTTCACTGTTTGTGCATTCCAATAGGTGAACAGTTAAAAATATAATGTAACCTTAAAGTTTGCATGTTTGTAACTAGATAATTGTAAGTAAAATATGTTTCTTTTCTTCCAGTTTTTAGTCCATCACATGGTTCAAATACACAGATATTGGTTTTAATCATCAATTCTTGTTCAAAGTGAAGAATTTATATTAAAAAAAAACATGTTTAAATCGTGATCAAATATTATAAACAACTAAAATTTGAACTAAGAACGAAATAGTAATGTTTGAAAAATCTCACTAAATAGTTTTTGACTAAATTATTACAAAACAAAAGTTAGGATCAAATATGATAATCTACTAAAAATTTTACTAATAACAAAATAAATAAACGTTTGAAAACCTAAAAATCTTCGATAATTGCATGAAATCGCGATGAAGTAGTCTGAAAATGCAACTAAATTTCACGAAATGTCGACCCTTTAGCGAAACTAATTTGAACCATCAAAATTGTGATAAAATTGTGATAAAATTTGACAATTTACTAAAATTCAAAGTAACAGAGAAATCATAATGTATGAAAACCAAGGTTAAATCAACTGATTTTTTTAAATAAATCATTAATTTATATCTAAATTGTTTTTTTTTAATTAGTCATTATTCTTTCACTATGCATTCCAATAGGTGAACAGTTAAAAATATAATGTAACTATAATGTTAGCATGCTTGAAAGTAGATATTTGTTATTAAAATATTTTTCTTTTCGTCCAGTTTTTAGTCCATCCATGGTACAAATACACAGATATCAATTCATGTTCAAATTCAGGAGTTTATAAAAAAAAACATGATTTAAATCGTGATCAAATATTGTAATCTACTTAAATTCAAACTAAGAACGAAATAGAAATGTTTGAAAAATTCTACTCTCACTAAATAGTTTTTGACTAAATTATTACAAAACAAAAGTTAGGATCAAATATGATAATCTACTAAAATTTTTACTAATAACGAAATAAATAAACGTTTGAAAACCTAAAAATCTTCGATAATTGCATGAAATCGCGATGAAATAATCTGAAAATGCAACAAAACTTCACGAAATGTTGACCCTTTAGCGAAACTTTCAAACAAAGAACGAAATAACATGTTTGAAAAATTCTACCACCAAATAGTCTTTGAGAAAATTATAAAAAAATCCAATATTACATGAAAATTCGACCCTCACTGAGTAGTTATTTCTCAAAACTACTTAAAACAAAATCGAAATATCATAAAACCAAAAGATCTCCGATAATTATCTGAAAATACAACGAAATTACCTTTAAATTTATCAAACTTTCACGAAGATTCGATCCTCATCAAATAGTCTTTAAGACAACTATAAAAAAATCTAAAATTCCACGAAAATTCGACCCTCACTGATTAATCATTTCTCGAAACTACGTAATACTACATCGTAATAGCTTAAAACCAAAAAATCTCCGATAATTTTGTGAAAATAAAACCAAATTACCTAAAATTTTATCAAAATTTAAAGAAGATTCGATCATCATCAAATAGTCTTTGAGAAAACTATACAAAAATCCAAAATTTCATGACAATTCGACCCTCACTGATTAATCATTTCTCAAAACTACTTAAAACAAAATCGAAATATCATAAAACCAAAATATCTCCGATAATTTTCTGAAAATTCAACGAAATTACCTTTAAATTTATCAAACTTTCACGAAAATTCGATCCTCATCAAATAGTCTTTAAGAAAACTATAAAAAAATCTAAAATTCCACGAAAATTCGACCCTCACTGATTAATCATTTCTCGAAACTACTTAAAACGAAATCGTAATATCTTAAAACCAAAAGATCTCCGATAATTTTCTGCAAATACAACGAAATTACCTCAAAATTTATCAAACTTTGACGAATATTCGATCCTCATCAAATAGTCTTTGAGAAAACTATAAAAAAATCCAAAATTCCACGAAAATTCGACTCTCACTGATTAATCATTTCTCGAAACTACTTGAAACGAAATCGTAATAATTTAAAACCAAAAGATTTCCAATCATTTTCTGAAAGTACAACGAAATTTCGTAAAAATTTATCAAGATTTGACGAAGATTCGATTCTCAACAAATAGTCTTTAAGAAAACTATAAAATAATGCAAAATTGCATGAAAATTCGACGTTCACTGATTAGTCATTTCTCGAAACTACTTAAAAACTAAATCGTAATATCTTAGAACCAAAATATCTGCGATAATTTTCTGAAAATACAACGAAATTACCTAAAAATCCACAAAATTTGACGAAGATTCGGTCCTTTTCAAATAGTGTTTGAGAAAACCATAACACAATCCATAATTAATATGAAAATTCGACCCTCACTGATTAGACATTTCTCGAAACTACTTAAAACGAAATCGTAATATCTTAAAACCAAAAGATCTCCTTTCATTTTCTGAAAATACAACGAAATTTCCTAAAAAAATATCAATTTGAAGAATATTCGATCTTCACCATAAAGTCGTTGACAAAACTATAAAAACATCTAAATTTTCATGAAAATTCGACCCTCACTGATTAATAATTTTTCGAAACTACTGAAAACGACATCGTAATATCTTAAAACCAAAGGATCTCCGACAATTTTGTGAAAATAAAACGACATACCTAAAAATTTATCAAAATTTGACGAAGATTCGATTCTCATCAAATAGTCTTTGAGAAAACTATAAAAAATGCAAAATTTCATGAAAATTCAACACTCACTGAGTAGTCATTTCTCAAAACTACTTAAAACAAAATCAAAATATCATAAAACCAAAAGATCTCCGATAATTTTCTGAAAATACAACGAAATTACCTTAAAATTTATCAAAATTTGACGAAGATTCGATCCTCACCAAATAGTCTTTGAAAAAACTATAAAAAAATCTAAAATATCATGAAAATTCGACCCTCACTGATTAGTCATTTCTCAAACCAACTTAAAACGAAATCGTAATATCTTAAAACCAAAATATCTCGGATCATTTTCTGAAAATTCATCGAAATTTCCAAAACACGTATCAAAATTTGACGAAGATTCGATCCAAGCCAAATAGTCTTTGAGAAAACTACAAAAAAATCCTAAATTTCATGAAAATTCAACCCTCACTGAGTAGTCATTTCTCGAAACTACTTAATACCAAATCGTTATATCTGAAAACCAAAAGGTCTTCAATAATTTTCTGCAAATACAACAAAATTACCTTAAAATTTATCAAAATTTGACGAAGATTCGGTCCTTTTCAAATAGCGTTTGAGAAAACCATAAAAAAATCCTAAATTTAATGAAAATTCGACCCTCACTGATTAATCATTTCTCGAAACTACTGAAAACGAAATCGTAATATCTCAAAACCATAAGATCTCCGATAATTTTCTGAGAATACAACGAAATTACCAAAAAATTTATCAAACTTTGACGAAGATTCGATCCTCATCAAATAATCTTTGAGAAAACTATAAAAAAATCCAAAATTCCACGTAAATTCGACCCTCACTGTTTAATCATTTCTTGAAACTACTTGAAACGACATCGTAATATCTTAAAACCAAAAGATCTCCGATAATATTCTGCAAATACAACGAAATTACCTTTAAATTTATCAAAATTTGACGAAGATTCGATCCTTTTCAAATAGCGTTTGAGAAAACCATTAAAAAATCCACAATTTAATAAATATTCGACCTTCACTGATTTGTCATTTCTCAAAACTAATTAAAAGAAATCGTAATATCTTAAAACCAAAATATCTCCTATCATTTTCTGAAAATACAACGAAATTTCGTAAAAAATTATCAATTTGACGAAGATTCGATCCTCACCAAATAGTCTTTGACAAAACTATAAAAAATCCGAAATTTCATGAAAATTCAACCCTCAAAGATTAGTCATTTCTCGAAACTACTTAAAACAAATTCATAATATCTTAAAACCAAAAAATATCCGATCAATTTCTGAAAATACAACGAAATTTCCTAAAAAAATATCAAAATTTGACGAAGATTCGATCCTCGCCGAATAGTCATCGAGAGAACTATAAAAAATGATGGTAAAATTTTGCATTTTAATGAACTTCGAAATAACAATGAAATATAAATATATTAAAACCATAAGATCATTGCAATTTAAGTTCAGGAAACATGTACCTACATTATGTAAATTTTAAGAAATTAACTTTTTTTTGCTGATTTTTCAAAATGTTTGCAATGTTCAGTAATTCAGGTATACGCGAAATATTGCCACAATTTCGATAAATCTGTACTATGAAGTTTCATTTCTAGTAATTATTTGCCAGAACTTTCCAACTCTCGAAAATGAAAAAAATGGAATATTCTGTGTCTCATTTCTCGTGATATTATATACTTGGCTGCATATGAAGAACTTTGTCGTGAATAGTTTTACGCAAAAAAAAGTTTATGTAAGTATTTTATTGTGTTAATATTGTTGCATTAGTACTGATGATAATCTAAAAATAATATATTTGGTAACAAGGTAAATAATATTGTTGCATCAGTACTGATGATGATCTAAATATAATATATTTGGTAACAAGGTAAATAATTGATTTTACATTGCAATTCCAAATGTTTAGTAAAGTTCTACGTTGCTAATTACAGATCCTGAATTAGTTTTCGTGCTGCATTACAAAATTAAACGTTCCAATGCGGCGGTGTTCTCTTGCAATTTGCATCCTCGTTGCCCTGATGTATGAATTTACGACGCGACGAGTGCGCACAGTTCACGTCCTTAATCATGAAATATAAATTCGTTTGTCCTGGATTGTGTGTGTGTGCAACTTGTTGAGCGCCAGCGGCACTAACTGCCCCACCGTAAATATTTAAGCGTCGCGACGCTATTTTGCACGTCCACATTAATTTCTTAATGGCGCTCCTCTGGCCAATGTTGGAGCTAAACACTACTGTTGTGTATAGTTAATTTACTCCAGGCAGACATCAAGTGCTTTAACATTTTCGTTTATTGATCACCACTTGATCCTGGACACCGTTGGCCTACAGTGCTGTTTTAATCTTTAGCTCATTAATTTATGCTTCGCTTTACTGTTTCGATAGGCTCAATTTGCTGTTGATTTACTCAAATATGCAAATTCCCTAAATTAAAGCACCAAGTCATTTTATAATATTCATAACTCATTATTTGTTACTTTTGTACTGAATGGAAAGACTAATCTTCGTATCTGTACCAATTATTACAGTTCTACATTTTTGTCGCTTTTATCTTTTTCATTTTTATCAATTGTATAGGATGTTTTTTTCTAGAGATCCATCAACGCCACAATTTCTCGCGAAACTATTAGTAGCAACTCTGTTAGTTTTTCTCAAAAATGAAGTTGCGTTTCAATATGTAGTGATTTTTATTCTGAAGTACCATATGTAAATAGATAGTTAAAATTTAGTTATTGATAACAGTATAAACGATAAATACATACATAGTAGACGATCGGTATGCAATTTAAACGAATTACTGTACATTAAGACGGAGCCTTTGTGGGATTTAATTTGCGGTCATTACGTTTCTGGCCATTTCATTGTTCTGGGAGCAGTATAATGGTAATTCTGAATACATAAAAGTACACTTTATCTACTATTCTGTTCATTACAATCTATTCCCTGGGCAAAAAAATATATTTTTCTTCAGATGCTGCGACGCCATAAACCGAAACATCGCTTTTTAATCCCGTTTTTATTGTGCTATTTCGCTGAATCCTCCGAAGGTCAAGTTTATGGTCCTGGGTTTATTGCAGAGTAATTGGAAAAACGTCGCGCCGAATTCATCGCATCCTAAAATTCACTTGGTGGACACCCACATAGGTAAAATCTCAATAGTTTCGGAGATAACTCTTTGAACTTGGCAGAGTTTTATTGTCTATTATTATTATTATATATAACGATCTTTATTAAGGCTATCGACTCCAGAAGGAGTCTTTCCGCCTTATTATTATAATTAAGCAAAATCTCAAAAATATAATTTTAATAATAAAATATAAGACAAAATAAAATCAATTGATTTTTTTATTGGGAAATATGTTCATATAACTTATATTTTAATTTGGAGCCATACTTCTACTCCTAAAAATATTTAGTTTTGCTCGTGACTCACACTATATTATCTCTTGTATTATTAGTAATTTCAAATAGCAACAAATCAGCAAAAATTAATACAAAAATATAAACAATATAAAATACCAATACTTAAAACTCAGAAAAGATTGTATGTGTGTACTATTCTATAAAATAGTGAAATATTTGTTTGCAACTATTAGAAAAGTTATAAAATTCTATTATAATTTAAAAAAAATATTTAAGGAGATAGAAATCATTTAAGTGAACTAGAAAATATATAACTTATGTAAAATATCTATGCAATATTTTCAAACTGTATTTCATATTGTGAAATGTTTCCAGGACATTCGAATTTTCAGGAGAAGTTTCAACTTTGTTGCACATATTTGAAAAAAAATATAAATATTTATTTCCAATTGTTACAAAAATTACAAAATTCCATAAAAAATCACGTAGAAAAATTGGTTTGCAACTGTTAGAAAAGTTACAAAATCCAATTAAAATTTCAAACAAATATTAAAAGAAAATAGAAATCATTTAACTCAATTAGAAAATATATAAATTAGTCAAATATCTGTGCAATATTTCCAAAATATGTATTTCATATTGTGAAATGTTTCCAGAACATTCGAATTTTTAGGAGAAGTTTCAACTTTGTTACACATATTTCCGAAGAAAGTTAAATATTGATTTGCACTTGTTACAAAAAGTACAAAATTCCATAAAAAATCACGTGGAAAAATTGGTTTGCAACTGTTAGAAAAGTTACAAAATCCTATTTAAATTTCAAACAAATATTTAAAAAAAAATAGAAATCATTTAACTCAATTAGAAAATATATAAATTAGTAAAATATTTATGCAATATTTCCAAAATATGTATTTCATATTGTGAAATGTTTCCAGAACATTCGAATTTTTAGGAGAAGTTTCAACTTTGTTACACATATTTCCGAAGAAAGTTAAATATTGATTTGCACTTGTTACAAAAAGTACAAAATTCCATAAAAAATCACGTAGAAAAATTGGTTTGCAACTGTTAGAAAAGTTACAAAATCCAATTAAAATTTCAAACAAATATTAAAAGAAAATATAAATCATTTAACTCAAATAGAAAATATATCAATTAGAAAAATATCTATGCAATATTTCCAAAATATGTATTTCATATTCTAAAAGTTTCCATAACATTAGAATTTTCAGGAGAAGTTTCAACTTTGTTACACATATTTCCGAAAAATGTTAAATATTAATTGACACTTGTTACAAAAATTACAAAATTTCAATAAAAAATCATGTAGAACTTCAAAATTTTAAACTCCTGTCTCACTAAAACCTACACTTAAATCCTGTCTAAAGAAATTTGATAGAATTTTCAACATCCGACTAAAAATTTAGAACACAGCTTTGTAAAAATATAGAAAATTGTTCACAATTACTCACCTAATCGTATAAAAATAGCACTCTAGAAAATATTAATATTTTTGCAAAATAACCCTGACATATTGCCAACATTTTTAAACCTCAGTACATACAAATTTTATTTTTCAGGAATAACATTGTAAATATATGTTTTCAGGATTTTTCAGAAGAAACTGCAAATTTATTATACAGATGTCTAAAAAAAAGTGAAAAATGGGTTTGCAACTGATGGAAAGGTTACAAAATTTTATAAAAATTTCAAAGAAACATTAAAAAAAATGGAAATCAGTAAACTCAATTTTTTTTTTTTAATAAATTATGTAGAATATCTATTCAATATTTCCAAAATTTGTATTTCATATTGTGTGTAATTGCACAATTACTCTCCTAAATGTATAAAAATAACACTCTAGAAAATATTAGAATTTTTGTAAAATATCCCTGACAGATTGCCAACATTTTTAAACCTCGGTAAATACTAGTGTAATTTTTCAGAATTATCACTGTAAATATATGTTTTGAGGATATTTCTAGATGTCTAAACAGATGTCCAAAACACGTAAAGATTTGGCTTGGAACTAATGGAAAGGTTACAAAATTCTATAAAAACTTCAAAGAAATATAAAAAAAAATAGGAATCAGTTAACTCAATATAAAAAAATGTAAATTATGTTAAACGTCTATTCAATATTTCCAAAATAAGTATTTCACATTATGTGAAAACATTGCACAATATGAAATACATATTTTGGAAATATTGAATAGACATTTTACATAATTTATAAAAAAAATTGAGATAACCGATTCCTATTTTTTTATATTTCTTTGAAATTAAACATTCGAATTTTCAGGAGTTTATTACACATATTTCCGAAAAAAATAAAATATTGATTGCCAATTGTTTGAAAAATTACAAAATTTCTAAACAAATCATGTAGAACTTCAAAATTTTAATAAATTTTGTCTAAAGAACTTTGATAGAACTTTCAACATTTGATTACAAAATTTGAATACAGGTTTTGCAAAAATATAGAAAATTGTTTACAAATTTACTACTGAATATATAATAACACATATAACACATAACACTAGAAAATATTTAAGAAAATGTAAAACATCCCTGACATACTGCCAACAATTTTAAACATGAAAATACAAATATGCAGTAGATACAGTGCAAACAAATTTCATTTATCAGAATTACCACTGTTAAGTATATAAGTTTTCGGGATTTTTTAGAAGAAACTGCAAATTTCGTACACATTTAAAAAAATCATTACTTAAAAGAATCATTTCTCAGAACTAACTCTGTAAGTACCTTTACAAGTTTTCAGAATTTTCAAAAGAAACTACAAATTTAGTACACATATATTTCTCACAGATAAAAGAGGTCAAAAAAATGGTTTCGTTTAAAAAATAAGTGAAAAATTGGTTTGAAACTGTTAGAAACTTCCTGAAATATTAATAAATAAAAATAGAAAATAGTTAACTCAGTTAGAGAATATATTTTAAATTTGTAAAATATCTATGCAATATTGCCAAAATATGTATTTCATATTGTGAAATTTTCAGGTGCTATTGCCAACATTTTAAAAGATCAGTACAAAAAAGTTTAATGTCTCAAAATTAACATTGTAGATATACAATTTTTTTAAATTCTTCAGAAAAAAGTTCAAACTTTTCAGAAGAAACTGCAAATTTCGTACACATTAAGAAAAAATATTATGTAAAAGTTTCAATTCTCGTAAATAACACTGTAAGTAAACAAGTTTTCAGAATTCTCAACAGAAAGTACAAAAAAAGTCGCAAAAAATTGGTCTGTTCTAAACAATAAGTGAAACATTGGTTTGCATCTGTTAGCAAAGTTACAAAATTCTATAATTTTTGTGAAATATTATAAACTAAATAGAAATCAGTTACCTCAGTTAGAAAATATATAAATTTTATAAAATATCTATGCAATATTGCCTAAATATGTATTTCATATTTTAAGTAAGTATTTCAAGTATACAAGTTTTCAGAATTCTTTAGAAGAAAGTGCAAACTTAGTACACATATTTCGGAAACAAGTAACATGTTGGGTAAATGTATAAATTTTCCGGAATTTTCAGAAGAAACTGCAAATTTCGTACACTCTTTGAAAGATCATTATGTAAAAGTTTTATTTCTCGTAATTAAATTAAATTAAATTAACACTGTAAGTAAACAAGTTTTCAGAATTTTCAGAAAAAACTACAAATTTGGTACACAACCACAGATATCTAAAAAAAGCAAACGATTGATTTGTTCTAAACAATAAGTAAAAAAAAATTTGCAACTGTTAAAAAAGTTACAAAAATCTAAAATTTGCAATAAATATTAAAAAAAGTTGAAATCATTTAACTCAGAAAATATATAAATATTATAAAATATCTATGTAATCTTGCCAAAATATGTATTTCATATTGTGAAATTTTCAAGTATTATTGCCAACATTTTTAAGATCAGAAGATACAAGTTTCATTTCTCAGAATTAACATTGTAGGTATACAAGTTCTCAGAACTCTTTACAAGAAAGTGTAAACTTAGTACAAATATTTCGGGAACAAGTAAAATATTGGGTTGCATAAAAACTTCAAAATTCTATAATGTTCATGAAATATTAATAAATCAAAATTAAAATCAGTTAACTCAGATAGAAAATATATAAATTTTGTAAAATTTCTATGCAATATTGTATTTCATATTATAAATATATAAATTAATAAGTTATATGCCTATATATATGTAAATATATAAGTTTTCAGGATTTTTCAGAAGAAAGTGCAAATTTCGAACACATTTTGAAAAATCATTACATAAATGTTACGAAATTCTATAATTTTCATGAAATATTAATAAACATAAATAGTAATCAGTTACCTCAGTTAGAAAATATATACATTTTATAACATATCTATGCAATATTGTGAAAATATGTATTTCATAATATAAACATATAAATTTATAAGTTATATATGTATACATCTGTACATATATAAGTTTTCAGGATTTTTCAGAAGAAACTGCAAATTTCGTACACATTTTCATTACATGAAAATTTTGAAAAATCATTACATGAAAGTTACAAAATTCTATAATTTTCATGAAATATTAATTAATAAAAATAGAAATCAGTAAAGTCAGTTAGAAAATATATATATTTTTTAACATTTCTATGCAATATTGCCAAAATATATGTTTTAAATTGTGAAGTTTTGAGGTGCAATTGCAAATATTTTTAAAGATCGGTACATGAAAGTCTCAGTTCTCAGAGTTAACATTGCAGGTATACAAATTTTCAGAAATTTTTAGAAGAATGTCCAAATTTAATAGACATATTTCGGAAATAAAAGAGATATTGGTTTGCAGAAACAAATAGAAAACAGTTATCTTAGTCTGAAAATATATAAATTTTATAACATATCTATACAATATTGCCAAAATATGTATTTCAAATTATAAAGTTTTTAGGTGCTGTTGCCAATATTTTAAGAAAATCAGTACATAAAAGTTTAAATTCTCAGAATTAAAATTGTAGGTACGCAAGTTTTTAAAATTTAGAAGTGCAAATTTAGTATACATATTTCAGAGACAATTAAAATATTTAATCACTGCATGGATCCATCCTGTGTAAATTTGATTAATGTAAATTGTTTTCTGCACTTCAGGATAATTAATTTATATCTGACAAATCTGAACCATAAATTGCTTCTTAAGTAAAATATTGGTTAACAGAAAAATTACAAAATTGCATAAAAAATCAATTTCTACATTTTAAACAATGTTGTACATACACTAATTTCAATATTTTGTTTAATATTTCTTGAAAATCGCAGAATTTTGTAAATTTTGTAAATTTTGTAACAGTTTCTAACCAGTTGTTTAATAGTTTTTACATATCTGTGTATTATATTTGCAGTTTTGCAATTTTGTACACGTAAGTAGTTAAGCAACAAGAGTTCTACTCCACCCTCAGCAGAGATCTCGATGTTGGTGGTGATGGTGGTGGTGTAGGAGGTGAGTGATAGTAGGAGGTAGTATTGGTGGTGGTGGTGGTGGTGGTTGTTGGTTATACCACCTACTACCACCATCACAGCACATTGTTGTGCTGTTGGTGGTGATGGTGGTGATGGTGGTGGTGTAGGTGGTGAGTGATAGTAGGTGGTGGTGTAGGTGGTGAGTGATAGTAGGTGGTGGTGTAGGTGGTGAGTGATAGTAGGTGGTAGTATTGGTGGTGGTGGTGGTGGTTGTTGGTTATACCACCTATTACCACCATCACAGCACGTTGTTGTGCTGTTGGTGGTGATGGTGGTGATGTAGGTGGTGAGTGATAGTAGGTGGTAGTATTGGTGGTATAACCAACAACCACTTGATCACTCACCACCTACACCACCACCATCACCACCATCACCACCAACAGCACAACAATCACCACCACCACCAATACTATCACTTACTACCACCCACCACATACACCACCACCATCACCACCAGCAATACCCCCACCACCACCACCACACTACAAAACACTGTATACATATAAAATTAAATATATTTAATATATATTTTTTATAAAATTATTTTTTTTTATAATAGCAAGCAATAGCATCCCTTAAATTAAACCTATTCTACAAACGACGACAATGATTGTTCTTAATCGATTGTGTACCCTCGGCAAACATACACGCGCGCGTGCCGAAGACACACACACTCACCCACACACACCCTGGTGCACCCCCTCGCCAGACACGTCCCCATTATTACCAGGGTAAACAAGCTGATGAAAGCGAGTCTCGGACGGACCTGTTGTGGAACACAGGGTCTCGGGGTAACGAAATTGAAACCCTCCAGCTGATGCAATTGCGACGGGACGAATCGGATAACTTAATTGAGCCGCGATCGCCCCAACCACCCCTTCATACCTCGCGCCCTTCAGCCCTTCAATCTCCGTTTCCCACATTCGACGAAAATAAATTACCCCCACAATAAAAATCACGCGCGGAAACGTTCCGCGCGCATTTTCACCCCCGCAAATTGGTGCATTGTGTGCACCTTGCGGCGGCAACGACCGAAATCGGGGGGTGGATTGAAAGGGCGAAACAATATCACGTTGATGAAGTGGGTGAGACGGAAAGGTTGAGATAATTCGGCGTTATGGCGCAGAGTTAGATTTTCTTGAAGTAGCATGTGAAGTAATTAGGCAATTAAGTCGATATTTTCGCTTATTTTTTATACAGGGTGTCCCACGTAAATCGTTGGTTAAAAGTAGTCTATGTACAATTACAGCATTTACAATAGGATAATTACAGGTACTACTCCAATTAATATATTTAAATCTGATTAAATTTATTTGCGGTGTAAATCGGCGGTTTTAATCGGCGGTATAATCTAGGCGGTATATAAACGGGGTTTCTGATGATATAAAAATTTGAAAAAAAATGCAAAAACATGGTTCGTCGTAATCTCTCAAAATAAAATTCGTATATATTTCTGCCACTTCTGCTTCTACCGTTAAGTTCGTTCGCATAGCACAAATAGTTGTTAAGTATATATACACTGTGTGTCAGCCAAATGGAATAAATTCGATAATAAATAAATGGGGGCGTGTTCGAAAAAACGCTCGGATAAGTCGATTGTTATTTTTAGTTGCGCATTTTTTTCAACAAAAACTTTTTATACAGGGTGTGTCATGTGACCGTGGCCAATACCAATTTTCTTATTTTAAATACAACACCTGGTATATTATTCAATTTTTGGATTCTTCGGAAAATTCTAGACATATTTCATGTACAATGTCCTATACCTATCTTCAACTGTTTCGGAAATATTAAGTGTTTTCAGATTTATTGCAAAAATTAACATTAAAAAAAGAAAATTATTTCATTACAGAAATTCGTTACAACACACTCAAAAACTAATAAGTAATACTGTTTATTTCTTGATAATGTAGAAAAAACAAAAAAAAAACAATAAATTTCAATGGAGGAGATGTTCAAAATGCTCGCCGTGAACGTCTTGGCAACATCCTAATCTTAAATAGAAATTTCTTCTAACGTTACTCAACATCTCAGGCGTGACCGATCTAATCGCAAGCATTATTCGTCTTCTTAAGTCAGCTAAGTCGAGGGGTTTAGTTTTGTATACAATACTTTTGATATATCCCCATAAGAAGAAGTCTAATGACGTCAGATCAGGGGATCGTGCTGGCCATTCCATCGATCCTCGCCTCCCTATCCACCGATTTGGAAATATTCGGTTGAGGTAGTTCTACTTAATATTTCCGAAACAGTTGAAGATAGGTATAGGACATTGTACATGAAATATGTCTAGAATTTTCTGAAGAATCCAAAAATTGATTAATATACCAGGTGTTGCATTTAAAATAAGAAAGTTGGTATTGGCCACGGTCACATGACACACCCTGTATAAAAAGTTTTTTTGAAAAAAATGCGCAACCAAAAATAACAATCGAAGTGTCCGAGCGTTTTTTCGAACACGCCCCCATTTATTTATTATTGAATTTATTCCATTTGGCTGATACACCCTGTATATATATATATATAATCAGTATCCCTTATACCATATAATGGTGTAGGGTATCTAATACAGTTTTTTTTTTACATATGTACAAATTTTGGGGATTTGAGGTGACCTTTCAGCTGTTAAGTACGTACGCAGCATAATAAACGTTCAGGCATTTGAAACTGAAACTTTCGGGCATACATATGCCACTTTTCAGGGGCTGAATTGCAAAACCAGCATTCTGGGGCGTAAAATTCAATTCGCACGCGAAATAAAATTTTATCGCCGGATCGACAGCGCAATCCACTAAATGACATTAGCGTTTTCAGTAATCCCCATACCCACAACTGACACGCCTCTGCCACACACGTATTCCATCACTTCCGAAAGAGGAAATTCAAAAATTCAAGGCAACAGAGCCAAGCACTTTTGAAGTGAAAATTGCAAAAAGAGAAAAAAAAAAGTGTAAGGTGAAAATCGGCGAATGGGTAAGCAGCCCCAAAGAGGCCTTTAAAAAGAAAGTATCGCTATTGTAAAGTTAAAATTCCAAAAATTAAAATGCTATTTCTCAGAAACTCATCGACATATTTTAAAAATAATTCTCAGATTATGTATAGAGCAGAAATACATTTAAATTATGTATCGTTATTTGAAAAGTGCATTTGAAATAATTTGATAAGTTAAGATGAAATCTGTCCATTGAGCTATAGCAATTTGTATTATATTATGTAGCTTTTCTGCTAATAAATATTCTTTACTTCAGGCATACTGTACGCAAATCTGGCATAAAATTTTCAAAATATCCGCTAGATATATATTCAGAAATTTCAGTGATAGATAACAGATACTTGCCAATTTGAAAAGTTAATAGCTTGATTTTCTCACATATTTAAGATATCCTCTCCATCAAATTTTCAGAGAAAGTATCTTCAGGCATACTGTATGTAAATCTGCCATTTTTTTTTTTAATATCCGCTAGATAAATTTTCAGAAATTTCAGTGACAGATATCCTATACTTGCCAATTTTGAAAGTTAATAGCTCGATTTTCTCACTTATTTAAGATTTGCTCTCTATCAAATTTCCAGAAAAAGTATCTTTAGGCATACTGTATGCAAATCTGGCATATAATTGTCAAAATATCCGCTAGATAAATTTTCAGAAATTTCAGTTCATAACCGATACTATGGAAATTTGGCCAATTTGGAAAGTTAATAGAAACTGCAAATTTCGCACACATTTTGAAAAGTCATTGAAAAGAAGTTTCGTTTCTCAGAATTAACACTGTAAGTGTAAAAGTTTTTAGAATTTTCAGAAGAAACTGCAATTTTAGTACACAAATATATAAAAATAGTAAAATATTGGTTTGCAACTATTAAAAAAGTTACAGATACCTAAAATTTTTACATGAAATATATATTAAAAAAATTAAAACTGTTAACTCGGTTAGAAAATATATAAATTTTATAAAATATGTATGTATTATTGCCAAAATATGTATATCATATTGTGAAAATTTCAGGTACTATTGCCAACATTTTTAATGATCAGTACATAAAAGTTTCATTTTTCAGCATTAGCATTGTAAGGATACACGTTTTCAGAATTCTTCAGAAGAAAGTGCAAATTTAGTTCAAATATTTCGAATACATGTAAAATATTGGTTAGCAGAAAAATCACAAAATTTCGTTATTTTCATGAAATATTAATAAATAAAACTAGAAATCAGTTAACTCAGTTAGAAAATATATAAATTTTATAAAATATCTATGCATACTTGGCAAAATATGTAGGTATTTCATATTGTGAAATTTTTAAGTGCCATTGCCATCAATTTTTATTTTAAAACAATTAAAAAACTGGTTTGCAACTGTTAAAAAAGTTGCAAAAACCTAAAATTTTTACATGAAATATATTTAAAAAAAAATTGAAATCAGTTAATTCAGTTATAAAATAAATTTTAGGAAATATCTATGTAATATTGCCGAAATATGTATTTAATATTGTGAAATTTTCAAGTAGTATTGCCAACATTTTTCAAGATCAGTACATAAATACAAGAGTTACAACAGTACAAGATTTTATTTCTCAGAATTAACATTGTATGCAGATAAGTTTTCAGAATTCTTCAAAAGAAAGTACAAATATTTTGGAAATAAGTAAAATATTGGTTTGCAGAAAAATTACAAAATCCCATCATTTTCATGAAATATCAATAAATAAAAATATAAATCAGTTAACTCAGTTTGAAAATATATACATTTTGTAAAATATCTATGCAATATTGCCAAAATAAGTATTTCATATTGTGAAATTTTCGGGTGCTAATGCCAACATTTTTAAAGATCAGTACATAAAAGTTTCATTTCTCAGAATTAACATTGTATAGGTATTGGTTATTATAGGTATTGTAAGTATAGGTACAAGTTTTCAGAATTGTTCAGAAGAAAGTGCAAATTTAGTACAAATAATTCAGAAACAAGTAACATGTTGTGTATATATATAAATTTTCCGGATTTTTCAGAAGCAACTGCATATTTTGTACGCATTTCGAAAAATTATTATGTAAAAGTTTCATTTCTCAAAATGAACACTGTAACTATACAAGTTTTCAAAGTTTACAGAAAAAAAGGCACATTTGGTACATATATATCTAACACAAAGCAAAAAAAAATGGTTTGGTTTGTTCTAAACATTAAGTAAAACATTGGTTTGCATGTGTTACAAAATTCTATAATTTTTGTGAAATATTAAAATATAAATAGTAATCAGTTACCTGAGTTTTAAAATATATAAATTTTGTAAAATATCTATGCAATATTGCCAAAATATGTAGTTCATAATCGAATTATGAATCTCTTCTAAAAAATCCCATAATTAACTTTATATTCGAATTTCTTGTGAAATATTCAGGTGCTATTGCCAACATTTTTACGAATTCAAGTTTTAAGAATTCTTTAGAGGAAAGTACAAGAATTTAGTACAAATATTTCGGAAACAAGTAAAATATTGGGCTGTAGAAAAATGACAAAATTCTATAATGTTCATGAAATATTAATATATCAAAATCAAAATCAGTTTACTCAGTTAAAAAATATATAAATTTTGTTAAATATCTATGCAACATTGTCAAAATATGTATTTCAAATTGTTTAATAGTGAAAAATTTGATTGCATCTGTTAAAAAGGTTACAAAATCTATAATTGTCATGAAATATTAAAACAAAACATAGAAATCAGTTAACTCAGTTAGAAAATATATAATTTTTTTTTTAAATCCATCAAAATATGTAATAAATATTGTGAAATATGAGGTGTTGTTGCCAACACTTCAAAGAATAAAAGATCCATTTCTCAGAATTAACACTGCAGGTATACAAGTTTTCAGAAAATTTCAGAAGAAAGTGTAAATTTAGTACACATATTTCAGAAACAATTAACATATTTAATCAGTGTATGGATCCTTCCTGTGTAAATGTGATTAAATGTAAACGATTTATGCACTCTCAGGATAATAAATTTAAATCTGACAAATGTGAACCAAAAATTGCTTACAACATTTTCAAAAAATTCAGTGACAGGTAACCAATACTATCCAATTTGGAAAGTTAATAGCATGATTTTCTCACTTATTTCAGCCGTGCTCTGTATCAAATTTTTAGAGGAATTACCTTCAGGCACATTGTATTCATATGGTATAAAATTTTCAAAATATCCGCTAGATAAATTTTCAGAAATTTCAGTGACTGATAATCGATACTTGCCAATTTGGAAAGTTAATAGCCCGATTTTCTTACTTATTTAATATGTGCTGTCTATCAAATGTTCAGAGGATGTATCTTCAGGCATATTATATGCAAATCTGGCATAAAATTTTCAAAATATCCACTAGATAAATTTTCAGAAATTTCAGTGCCAGATACCCGATACTTGCCAATTTGGAAAGTTAATAGCTCAATTTTCTCACTTATTTTAGATATGCTCTATATCAAATTTTTTGAAGAAGTATCTTCAGGCATAGTAGATACATATCTGGCATGAAATTTTCATTATATCTGCTAAATAAATTTTCAGAAATTTCAGTGACAGATAAGAGATACTTGCCAATTTGGAAAGTTAATAACTCGATTTTCTCAATTATTTCAGACGTGCTCTCTGTTAAATTGTCAAAACAAGTATCTTTAGGCATACTGGTATAAAATTTTCAAAAATCCGCTAGATAAATTTTCATAAATTTTAGTGACAGATAACCGATACTTGCAGGAAAGTTAACAACTCGATTTTCTCACTTATTTAAGATGTGCTCGCTATTAAATATTCAGAGGAAGTATCTTCAGGCATACTGTGAACAAATCTGGCATAAAATTTTCAAAATATCTGCTAGATAAATTTTCAGAAATTTCAGTGACATATAACAGATACTTGCAAATTTGGAAACTTAATAGCTCGATTTTGCCACTTATTTAAGATGTGCTCGCTAATAAATTTTCAGAGGAAGTATCTTCAGGCAAACTGTATTCAAATCTGGCATTAAATTTTCAAAATATTAGCTAGATAAATTTTCAGAAATTTCAGTTTTTAACCAATACTTGCTGGAAAGTTAATAGCTCGATTTTCATACTTATATAGATTGTGCTCTCTATCAAATTTTCAGAGGAATTATCTTCAGGCATACTGTATGCAAATCCGGCATACAATTTTCAAATATTTCATTTTCATAATTTCTATTTAATTATTAAATATTAATCAAAATTATGTTAAATCAATAAATTAAGTTCCTGTGCTTTCACATTTATGCTCTACCAGTAACATCCCTAAGAATAAAGCGAGTTGCAAAATATACTAAGACACGTACTCGAAACTCTGCTTTCAATACGGATTAATTTATCTCCAGTTGAATTGAGAAAAAAAAAACTCTGCTCCTCGAGGCCCTCCTTTATCTCCTCTGTTGAGATTAATTTTATTGCATGCGGAGATGTTTTATTAAAACGCCGTTCATTTGTGAGCCTGCCTGCAATAAGACGAGCCTCGTGCGTCGCAGCCACGATTTATGAGCTTTTTTTTCACAAAGTTATTCTGCAAATCGCTGCTCTTCAATGGGAGCGCAATCGATTTTCAAATTACCAAGTCGTCGCGCGGAAAAATGAATTCAGCGCCAGAGAAACGTGCATGTTGAGGTTTTTGTAAATTTTAAACACATTTTGTTTTAACTGCGAAGCTGTATCAGTTTTGTTTTGAAAATCACCCCTTAAGTGAACCTGCAAGGGATGAAGTTTTTAGTTTTACGTAGATTTGGTAATCGTTAATTATTTTTTTTGTGTGGTTCCTTATGGATTTACGTAGATTTGGTAATCGTTAATTATTTTTTTTTGTGTGGTGCCTTAAGGATTTACGTAGATTTGGTAATCGTTAATTTTTTTTTTTTGTGTGGTGCCTTAAGGATTTACGTAGATTTGGTAATCGTTAATTATTTTTTTTTGTGTGGTGCCTTATGGAGTAACGTGCGAGGTAAAATTACGTGGAGCCCTTTTTACCCACCCCACTCTCCGTCATCAAGAGCTAGCCTCTTAATTTAAGTGGGCACTTAACGCATGACATTTTTGAATAACGAATCGTAAACAAAATTGATTGATTTAGACTACTAAACTTCAATCCATATGTCCCCATCATAAATCAAATGGACACCTAAATTGATTGATTTAGACTACTAAACTTCGAGCTATATCTTATCAGTTGCAATATATACCAGCCTTAGAGGTACCATAGAGGTAAATTATTAATTGAATATTGTCAAATAAATAAATAATTAATAAAAATAAAAATAAATAATGTTGATACTTAGTAATTTGTATCAAATCTATGTACTATATTTGATGTAAGTGTTGGAGGTAAGAATCTGTAATTGAATAATGTCAAGTAAATGAATAATTAATTTAAATAAAATAAATAATGTTGATACTTAGTAATTTGTATCAAATCTATGCACTCTATTTGTTGTAAGTGTTGGAGGTAAGAATCTGTAATTGTCCTTCGGCGTTCATTATTAGTGCTGTTATTTAGCTTGGGGTCGTGTCAGACTTTCACTCCTGTAAAACGTCATCCCTTACACGTCGCTCGATCTCTCTCAGTATATTGCTGATGTAAAGGGCAGGCTTAATAGATACTTAATATTGAGTAAGGTTCCCGCATAATTGATCGAGTGAGATTGATGGGTGCGATAAGGCGGGGAGGAACACTTGTAATTAGTGTAAGTCATCAGGCGTCTTCAGGACGGGTCCTTTGCGCCTCACAAGACTTCCAGCGAAAGGAAATATATTAATAGGGCGCGTAATAAAGGGCGACAGTGAAATTGCGGCTTATTCAGTTGAGACTCCAGATTTTGAGACTAATTATTGCTCGCGAATGGGATCCTGACTATGGTTGAAAAAATATTCATTTTCTTTACAATATGGTATTATTACGAATATGTATTTATTTGTTACCAATATGTATAGGTTGTAAAAACAAATATATCGTCGAATTTATAAATATATGAAAAATTAGAATATGTATGTATTTATTACCAATAAGTATAGGTCGTAAAAATATAAATATCGTCGAATTTGTAAATATATGAAAAATTAGAATATGTATGTATTTATTACCAATAAAATTCAAATAAATACATATTATAAAATTCAATTAATCTCGCTTATTATTAGTTGTAGACAAAAACTTTTTAGACAAAAAATACTGCACATAAAATTTTACACATTTCGTGTCATTAGCGCGATACTGAAGAGTTGATATTTCTAACGATAGAGGCCGTCGAAGTCAAAAATCACCAATATTAATTTTAATATTTTATTGTTTTTATTTATGACATATTTATTTAATGTATGAAATAAAGTTACGCACTTCTTTAATATTTTCAAAATTGTTTTTATTGTTCACGACAATTGTCACAATTGTTCACAATTGTTTAATTGTTCACAACAATTGTTCACAACATAACTTTATTTCATACATTAGTAATTATGAATTTTTAACAAATAAAAGCCACATCGATCAATCTACATATTTATTTAATTTTAATTTGTAGACGAAAGGACCTCAGGTCGATAGCCAGTAAAACATTGTTTGTAATAGAATTAATTTAATATAATTTAATTTTAATGCACTTATTGAAAATGATTTATTCCATTTTCATTGTAATAACAATTATTATAATAATAGATGAGTTAACAAAGTTGTTTATGACGTGTTTGTGAGTGTTGTATTCTGCCATCGTGGCAATAATAATTCGTATTGTTCTTGGCGCGTGCCGCACTTCTGGTGGAGGCTTCTAGTGAAATATTTACGTTTTATAGTTTCTGGAGGAGCTCGCTAACTTCACCGAGGAAATTAAGGGCAATGCGGCTGGCGTGGCGTAGGGATATTACTAAGTTGAGAAAACTTCAATTTGGGCAAAGTAGATTCGCCTCTTAGAGCGCTTTAGATTTGATGTACTTATTTAACTATTTCGTAACGTAGGGCGACGTAAATATTGTAGTTATTACAAAAAAAAGATCTCACAGTATAATTTTAAAAACTTAATTCACTTAGATGTATTTTACATCTCCTTTAAAACATTCGTAAAAGTGTATAAGCAATTTTAATACGTTTTGGTAGAAACTTAGTACTTCCTGAATTATATTTAATTTAAAAAAACTTAAACACTTAATAAGAAAGAATTAAGTCCATAGTTTCTACTATGTGTATCTAATTATATTAAAATTATTTAGGTATTTTATATGAAGGTTTTTCTTTAATGCTCGGGTAAAGAAAAACCTTATTATAACCTTATAACCTATAACCTTATAATAATAATATAATTATAAAAAAATTGAAAAACTCTACAATTGTTTCAGACTTATTAAGATGACGCCAAGGGTAGTGCATAGAGCATGCCATTGGCAAATACTAATCTCTGATGATTGTTAAAGAAATGCATCAGCAAGTAACTTATTTATAGTAAAAAAAATCACTGGAATTCAGAAAAATTATTTCCACAGTTTAAATCATATATTTGAAAAACACTTCAATTCAAATTGTTTAGAGCAAAGTGCATGAGTTAATTAAATTTGATAATTTTTAGATATTGTTGTGAATTCAGAAAAATTATTTCCAAAGTTTAAATCATATACTTGAAGAACACTTCAATTCAAATTGTACAGAGCAAACTGCGTGAGTTAATTAGATTTGATAATTCTTATATATAGTAGTGATATTAAGTTGTGTAAAATGTTATGCTGTATGATCGAAGATCTAAAATTTATTGATTTCCTTTTATTATTTACTTTGCTTGTTATCATATGGGCTATTCTAATTTCTGTGCAGTTACCCTGATTTACACGGGAACTGATATTTTTCTTTAAAATGACTAAATTATATTGAAAAGAATATTAATTCTAAAAAAATTCACTGGAATACAGAAAAAATATTTCCAAAGTTTAAATCATATATTTGAAGAATACTTCGAATTCAAATTGTATAGAGCAAACTGTGCGTTAATTAGATTTGATAATATTTATATATAATTGTGATATTTAGTAAAAATGTTGTGCTGAATGATGGAAGATCTAAAATTTATTGATTTCGTTTTATTATTTACTTTGCTAGTTATCATATGGGATATTCTAATTCATGTGAAGTTACCCTGATTTACACGGGAATTGATATTTTTCTTTAAAATGACTAAATTATATTGAAACGAATATTAATTGTAACAATATTCAAACGAAGCACTCATTTTCATCGATATAAATTATTTGCCTCTTAATAATGATCGTGAGACCGAACAATTGTAGAGCTTTTCTATTAAAATTTGTGAAACTCAACCAAATGCTTTATTTATAAAAAAAATCATTTTTTTTCCTATTATTATTACTTATTAAAATACTCAATTTATATACCTACAAGGTGTTTCAAATTAAACCACCCAAATCACTATTTCCATGCAACAGATAGAGCTTTGTTATGGTAAAAAAATATTTATTAATCTAATATCTAAGCCAAAATTTAGAATAGGTGTCTCATGGCAAAACATTTTATCTGCCATTTTTGTTATCTGCCATATTAATATGTTTTGGTAGAAACTATGTACAGTAATGCTCACATAAATCTAGTACAAGAAATTAGGGAACAATAGCAATTTTATATAGCATTGCCAATTGCTACTTAGACTAAGTCTAGTTTGTACTAGATTTATGTAAGCATAACTGTACGTCCTGAATTCTAATAAATTAACAAAAAAAAAAAAAAAACTTCAAAACGTGAAAAGAAATAATTAAGTACATAGTTTCTACAGCAAGGATTACAGAAAAACCTTAATATGAGATAACTAAATTTACTTTACAGAAATAGCAAAAACAGTTTGCATTTTTCACATTTATTTGAAATGGTAGAACTTGAAACCAACTTTTATATTGATTATTTTTTGACGTTTCTCAAAACCAATGATATATTTCGATTTTTGTCATATTGATACTTCTGGACCAATCCCGTCATTATTATACTGGGAATATTCTCTAGAGATTATTATAGTGGGAATAATCTCGGTAGCTAGGTTCACTCTTGTCAATCAAAATATTTGTCAAATTATTAATTTATCAATCATATTAAAGTGTCATACAAAATGAATAAAAGTCGCTTTAGCTGCGTTTCGCATACTGAAATTGATAAAGAAATACTAGAAAGCAAAAAACGTCAAAAAATAATCTAATCAAATATAACTCGAGAGTTCGATAAATTAGAAAATAATTTGACAGATTATGTCTCAAACTTGTTGCCATTTGGCAATAGTCACTCGAGCCCTTCGGGCTCTCGTGACTATTGCCTGGCAACAAGTTTTCGACAATCTGTCAAATTATTTTCAATTTATTCTCACTCTCTTGTTATATTATTACTGAGAATTTTGTATCCATGGAAATAGCATATAAATTATACATTTTGAAAATTTAAAAAAATTTATAATCATTTTTCTTAAGACTCAAGTTTCTCTAGAATTCCATATACTCATTCTACGATGTTTTGCCACAACACTACTGATATATCTAATGTCAAATCATTCGTGCCAATGCCATCAGTTAAAATATCAAGATACAAGAATGCTAAACACTCTGTATAATTGAATCTAGAAAATAAATGTATTTCTTCTAAAAAAATATATTTTGTTTCATTGTGTTTTGTTTTTATAGATATTTCACATAGTATTATGGATTCATTTTGATTTTTTTAAAATATTATTACAAGAATTTTCAACAAAATTTCAATATCTAAATTCCTTAGTTTAAGAGGAAATGAAATTTTGAAAAAAAAAAAAATTCTGAAATCATTGCAGTAATATAGTATAGTAGTATGTTTATTATAATGTATAGGTACATATTAATAACATCAATCAAATATATATATAATTAGTTAGAAAACGTTTAATTACACGTTTCATATTAAAAACTTTCCACATTTATTTGAAATAGTAGAACCTGAAACCAAGTTTTATATTGAGAATTTTGTATCCATGGAAATAGCATATAAATTATATATTTTGAAAATTTAAAATTTACTATAATCATTTTTGTTAGGACTCAAGTTTCTCTACAATTCCATATACTCATTCTACAGAGTATTCTAGAAAGTTATGTCAATTTCTACTCTGTATAATAATGAATAATACTGTTAAAGATGCAAAATCGTTCATTGATACTTAAAGTATGCTTTATTTGTGGTCATTTAATACCAAAAAGTGCATTTTTTTTAAAGACAGATAGGATGTTTTGCCATAACACTACTGATCTATCTAATGTCAAATCATTCGTGCCAATGGCATCAGTTGAAGTATCAAGATACAAGAATGCTAAACACCTTGTATAATTGAATCTAGAAATTTAAATGTATTTCTTCTAAAAAAATTATTCAGTTTTATTGTGTTTTATTTTATAGATATTTCATAAAATATTATGGATTTATTTTGATTTATTTTTAATATTATTGCAAGAAATTTCATCAAAATTTCAATATCTAAATTCCTTAGATTAAGGGGAAATCTATGAAATTTAAATATTAAACTTTTTCTGATAATCATTGCAGCAATATAGTGTAGTAGTATGTTTATTATAATGTAGAAGTACATATTAATAACATCAATCAAAATTATAAATAAATGCAGTACATTAATATATCAGATTTGTTCTTATATAATTAGAAGGAGCATGTTTAATTTCATGTTTCATATTGAAAATATTTCACATTTATTTGAGCCGGTTGAACCTAAAACAAACTTTTATATTGAGAATTTTGTATCCATGGAAATTGCATATATATGGGTGTATTTTGAAAATTTTAAATTTACTATAATCATTTTTGTGAATTTTCAGACTCAATATTCTCTAGAATTCCATATACTTATTCTACAGAGCATTCTAGAAAGTGTGTCAACTTTTACTCTGTATAATAATAGATAACACAGTTCCAGATGCAAATCAAACATTTTTGCAATGTTGCTGCACTTTTTCCTGGATACAAGCAAATAATTTAACAGGATTTTGTCAAATAAACCACAAATACTGACAAATATTGGTGGTTTATTTCATTGGAATTAGATGGAAAAGTTGACACCACTGTCTTGACCGCTCTGTATCTAGAAAATGTAATGTTTTTCTTCTAAAAAAATCTGAATCTTCATTACCTGATCTTTAAAGACCTGGTCTTTAGTTTACATGTAAACATGTAAACTAAAGACTGAATCTTCATTACCTGAAAGTATTTACTACATCTTGAAACCTACTTAATCAGGATAGATCTGAACACATTTAAATATATAATTTATATTTTACATTATATAATATAAAATATTTAATGTTTTTAGAATAAATACATTAAATTTTCTAGATATAGAGCGTTCAAGAAAGTGGTCTACTTTTTCATCTAATTCCAATGAAATTATAATAAATAATGACATTTGAAAAAATCCTCTTAAATTATTTGCTTGTATCCAGGAACAAGTTCAGCAATGTTGCAAAAATATCTGATTTGCATCTAGAACAGTGTTATCCATTATTATACAGAGTAAAAGTTGACATACATTTCTAGAATACTCTGTAGAATGAGTATATGGAATTCTAGAGAAATTTGAGTCGTACCAAAAAAATTATAGTCAATTTAAAATTTTCAAAATATATAATTTATATGCTAATTCCATGGATACAAAATTCTCAATATAAAAGTTGGGTTTAGGTACCATTTCAAATAAATGTGGAAAAGTTTCAATATGAAACGTGAAATTACACTGAATTAAAAACTGAATCTTCATTACCTGATAGTGCTTACTACATCTTCAAATAAATAATATAATTATATTATATTTTTATATTTTTAGTTATATATTATAATGAATATTTTATTCAGTTTTATTCTGTTTCGTTTTTCTAGAAATTTCATATAATTTCATGGACATATTTTAAAAAATTTCAATATTATTGCAACAATGTTTCGGAAAATTTCAATTTCTAAATTTCATAGATTAAGAGGAATTCATTTTTCAGTTTTTTATCATGTCATGTTTTGTTATTATTTCATTGGAATTAGATGGAAAAGTTGACACCACTGTTTGGAACGCTCTGTATCAAGAAAATTTAATGTATTTCTTCTAACAAAATTAAATATTTTATATTATATAATGTAAAATATAAACAATATATTTAAATGTGTTAATATTAATTCTGATTAAGTAGGTTTGAAGATGTAGTAAGCACTATACAAGGTAATGAAGATTCAGTCTTTAGTTTACATATAAACATTTAAATATATTATTTATATTTTACATTATATAATAAAAAATATTGAAATTTTTTAGAAGAAATACATTACATTTTCTAGATATAAACCGTTCAAGAAAGTGCTATCAACTTTTTCATGTAATATAATAAATAATAACAAATAATGATATTTGAAAAATCCTGTTACAT
This sequence comes from Othius punctulatus, assembly GCA_951805005.1. Taxonomy (NCBI): domain Eukaryota; kingdom Metazoa; phylum Arthropoda; class Insecta; order Coleoptera; family Staphylinidae; genus Othius; species Othius punctulatus. The sequence continues at coordinate 3,068,052 of OX638139.1, read as the reverse complement.
TATTTGCAAAAACGTTTTTTTGCACGTTGCAAAAATATTCTAGTCTTTAGTTTACATGTAAACATGTAAACTAAAGACTGAATCTTCATAACCTGATAGTGCTTACTACCTCAAATAAATAACATAATTATATTATATTTTTATATTTTTAGCTATATATTATAATAAATATTTTATTCCGTTTTATTCTGTTTCGTCTTTCTAGAAATTTCATATAATTCCATGGATATATTTAAAAAAAAATCAATATTATTGTAACAATGTTTCGGAAAATTATTTTTTTTAAATTTCACAGATTAAGGGGAAATCATTTTTCATTTTTTATCAATTTTTTTATTCGAGTATGGCCTTCATGTGGCCTCCGCAATTATTGCCTTATAATTGAGAATGCCATATAAGTACTTACAATACACAATAGTTGTAACACAACACAATAGTACCACCACACAATAGTAGCACCATACAATGGTACCATCACACAATAGTACTACCATAAAATAGTACAACCACACAAAAATTCGTACTAGATATCATACCTCATGTAATGAAATGTACCAACGGAAAAATAATTCCATAACAATTTTACAAAAAAACAGTAATAAAATTTATATATTGTTTGTGCAATAAATAAGTAATTAAGTTTTTGTGTTCAATCGTCTTTTTTCCAGAAATATATCTAAAGTTCCGTGATAATTTTAGATTTTTTATGATTTCGCTGACTTTTCCCTGGCTCCAGAAAATTCCCTAATTTTTCCTGGATTTCCAGGTTGGTGAGTACCCTGATACCGGTCTTACCGTCTACTGATAACGTTGTAAAAAGTTATCAGACGATATAACTTTTCGCAACGTTATCAGTGGATGGTAAGATCGGTATCAGGGTACGAACCGACCGAGAAAACCGGGAAAAATTAGGGAATTTACACGAGTCAGAGAAATCATTGAAAAACTGATAACTTTTCCCTGGTTCAAGAAAATTCCCTAATTTTTCACGGATTTCCAGGTTGGTGAGTACCCTGATACCGGTCTTACCGTCTACTGATAACGTTGTAAAAAGTTATCAGACGATATAACTTTTCGCAACGTTATCAGTGGATGATAAGATCGTTATTAAGGTACCAATTAACCTGGAAAACCGCGAAAAATCAGGGAATTATCACGAGTCAGAGAAAAGTCAGGAAATCATTGAAAAACTTGTAACTTTTCCCTGGCTCAAGAAAATTCCCTAATTTTTCACGGATTTCCAGGTTGGTGAGTTCCCTGATACCGGTCTTACCGTCTACTGATAATGTTGCCAAAAGTTATCAGACGATATAACTTTTCGCAATGTTATCAGTGGATGGTAAGATCGTTATTAGGGTACCAATTGACCTGGAAAACTGAAACAAAATCAAGGAGTTTTCACGAGTCAGAGAAAAGTCAGGGAAATCATTGAAAAACTGATAACTTTTCCCTAGCTCAAGAAAATTCCCTAATTTTTCACGGATTTCCAGGTTGGTGAGTACCCTGATACCGGTCTTACCGTCTACTGATAACGTTGCGAAAAGTTATCAGACGATATAACTTTTCGCAACGTTATCAGTGGATGGTAAGATCGTTATTAGGGTACCAATTAACCTGGAAAACCGGGAAAAATCAGGGAATTTACACGAGTCAGAGAAATCATTGAAAAACTGATAACTTTTCCCTGGCTCAAGAAAATTCCCTAATTTTTCCCGGATTTCCAGGTTGGTGAGTACCCTGATACCGGTCTTATAGTCTACTGATAACGTTGCCAAGAGTTATCAGACGATATAACTTTTCGCAACGTTATCAGTGGATGGTAGGATCGTTATTAGGGTACCAATTGACCTGGAAAACCGGGAAAAATCAGGGAATTTTCACGAGTCAGGGAAAAGTCAGGGAAATCATTGAAAACCTGATATTCAGAGAATTTAGGATATATTTCTGGAAAAAGAAAACGACAGAACTCAAAAATTATTTACTCATTTGTTGCAAAACACAATTATTAATATATTTTACTGTTTTTTTGTAAAATTGTTATGGAATTATTATTCCGTCAGTAGGTACATTTGTAATTTCCGGATATATTTAAGGAAAAAGAAAACGACAGAACTCAAAAATTAATTACTTGTTTATTGCAAAACAAAATATTAATTTATTTTACTGTTTTTTGTAAAATTGTTATGGTATTTTATTCCGTTAGTAGGTACATTTGCAATTTCTGATTTACTGGTGTTCAAGTTTTTATACAAAATATTGATACAAGCTCTTTTCCCTTGAGGCATTGAATCGTTTTATTATTGCATAATTTAATATTACATTATTGTGTATATATATATATATATATATATATATATATATATATATATATATATATATATATATATATTATTAATGCATAGCTGCAGAAAGTGTCTTCCTGCTTAAATGTGCTATGCTGTAAATTGAAACAATCTCTTGCTCATTTGTTGAACGTTTACAACTATACGATTAATACACATAAAAATGTTAGTGTATGATATAATTATTTGAATAATTTAAACGTTGAGCGAATCTGATTGCAGCATAATTTAATTTCAAGAAAATAAGCGCTTCATTAACTTGGTTCAAGTTATCAATATTTACATTATAACACGAAATCAGCGTTGGATTTATAATTTAAATATTATATCTATCGTTTGCGTTAATAACAGTACAAGTAAAAACGTGTGGATAGTGTTTGTGGCACATTTTATAAGGCAATGTGTTATTTTGCAGTGCAATTTAATTCCCTAAAATGGCCCTTTAGGGCCTATATAACACGGATACTACCGGAATTCGAAAATATTCACGAAACTATACGGAGACAGATTTGTATGAGGATATCGCACTTTAATATCTTCAAGGGTAATCATGGGGTACAAATTAATCAATTTGCACACAATAAACAACCACCGGCTGTTACGCAGACGATTAGGGATAATACACATGCCACTGACCTTATACAAGAAGTCGCTGCATATGTGGGAAGCCTCCAGAAAACTCTGGATGATCCAGGAAGAATCGCCAATCTCCGCAAACAGCATCTTCACGGCGCACAAAACACTCACTACTGCGGCTTGGTCGGAGCTCCGGAGGACGTGCAGATGTCAACGCGTATCAATCAGCCGAAAACAATTACCAAGTCCCTAATAAGTGCACCGAATTTGGGTGTTTTTGGCGTATGTGAATCTGGTTACAGATAAGGAACTGAAGACGCCGCGCATGTCTGACCAGTGCGCACCTCCTGGCCCATGAGTTAGACAAAGGTGAGATGAATAATTGTAAGAGATGAAAGGTGGCTTATTGTTAGCACACAGACAAGTCTCTGCACGATTAATTTTAATTAGGTCACGTTTTTTGTGCCTGCATATTTTAACTCGGCAAATGCATTGTGCACAATTAATGCGTTTTTTGTGCACACGATAAGACGAAAACGACTCAATATAATTCAATGAGGTTTTGAAATTATTATTTTTAAAACATGTACATTTGAACACGTACACTTTGGAAATAAATCAATAACTAGAAGTGGGTGTTCACTCTCTGCATATTAATATTTATATCAATAATTTTGAAAGTATTGCAGATCATCCTTCAGTTACAATAATTGAGCCTCTAAATTGTCATCAATTTTGACCATCTTTGACATGGAGTAATAATCGAGTGTCTAAATGGAACCACTCATCAATTTTGATCATCTCTGGTGTCATTTCCATCTGAATTACAATTGTTTTAATGCTTTGAGATATAATTTCTTGTCACCTATAATTATATCTTTATAAGATGTATTTTTTTTGCACTCTCAGGTAAAAAATCAGGTGCTAAAAATGCCATCTTATAAAAATATAAGTCAGAAATTGATCTTCACACCTTGCAAATATAATTATATCGTCCATAAAAAAATAATCAGTCAATAACTCTATGATTAGGTATCAGTAATTCAATGATTTCCATTGCTGTGGAATTCATTTGACCCATAATTTCTTGTCACCTATAATTATATCTTTATAAGATGGGATCGTTTGCATTCTCAGGTAAACAATCAGGTAAATAAAATAAATAAAAACATTACTTAGAAATGGATATCCACACTTTCCTTATGTAATTATATCTTCCACAAAAAATAATCAGTCAATAAATCTATGATTAGGTATCAGTTATTCAATGATTTCTTTTGCTATCGAATCACTTGAGAGGCTGATTATAGTCTACAATTTCAAATTTTATTTTAAAGAATTTCGATAAAAAATCGAAACTCGCATCGAATTTCGTAACTTTGAATACAATTTTTATAAAACGTTTTCAAAACCGTAAGAAATTGTACCTGAGCCCATGTAACTTTAAAATATCTAAGGTATTTATAGAAAATCTTTCAAATACTTAGTAATTTGAATGTTTCCATATCAGAGTTGGTTTAAAATGTTTGAAATATTAAGAGTAAATCTATGAAACCATTTCTAATAAATTGAAACTTTCGTGAAAATCCTGGTAAAAATATTGAAAATTTTCGTAATGTGTCCGTAGAATTATATAACATTTTCGAAATGTGTCTATAGAATTATATAACATTTTCGAAATGTGTCTAGAGAATTATATAACATTTTCGAAATGTGTCCATAGAATTATATAAAATTTCTAGAAAAACAAAATACAGTCACTACTACTCTATGAAACCATTTCTAATAAATTGAAACTTTCGTGAAAATCCTGGTAAAAATATTGAAAATATTTTCGAAATGTGTCCGTAGAATTATATAACATTTTCTAATTGTGTTCATAGAATTATATAACATTTTCTAAATGTGTCCATAGAATTATATAACATTTTCGAAATGTGTCTATAGAATTATATAACAGTTTCGAAATGTGTCCAGAGAATTATATAACATTTTCGAAATGTGTCTATAGAATTATATAAAATTTCTAGAAAAACAAAATACAGTCACTACTATTCTATGAAACCATTTCTAATAAATTGAAACTTTCGTGAAAATCCTCGTAAAAATATTGAAAATATTTTCGAAATGTGTACGTAGAATTATATAACATTTTCTAATTGTGTTCATAGAATTATATAACATTTTCTAAATGTGTCCATAGAATTATATAACATTTTCGAAATGTGTCCATAGAATTATATAACATTTTCGAAATGTGTCTAGAGAATTATATAACATTTTCGAAATGTGTCCATAGAATTATATAAAATTTCTAGAAAAACAAAATACAGTCACTACTACTCTATGAAACCATTTCTAATAAATTGAAACTTTCGTGAAAATCCTGGTAAAAATATTGAAAATATTTTCGAAATGTGTCCGTAAAATTATATAACATTTTCTAATTGTGTTCATAGAATTATATAACATTTTCTAAATGTGTCCATAGAATTATATAACATTTTCGAAATGTGTCTATAGAATTATATAACATTTTCGAAATGTGTCTAGAGAATTATATAACATTTTCGAAATGTGTCCATAGAATTGTATAATATTTTCGAAATGTGTCTATAGAATTATATAACATTTTCGAAATGTGTCTAGAGAATTATATAACATTTTCGAAATGTGTCCATAGAATTATATAAAATTTCTAGAAAAACAAAATACAGTCACTACTACTCTATGAAACCATTTCTAATAAATTGAAACTTTCGTGAAAATCCTGGTAAAAATATTGAAAATATTTTCGAAATGTGTCCGTAGAATTATATAACATTTTCGAAATGTGTCTATAGAATTATATAACATTTTCGAAATGTGTCTAGAGAATTATATAACATTTTCGAAATGTGTCCATAGAATTATATAAAATTTCTAGAAAAACAAAATACAGTCACTACTACTCTATGAAACCATTTCTAATAAATTGAAACTTTCGTGAAAATCCTGGTAAAAATATTGAAAATATTTTCGAAATGTGTCCGTAGAATTATATAACATTTTCTAATTGTGTTCATAGAATTATATAACATTTTCTAAATGTGTCCATAGAATTATATAACATTTTCGAAATGTGTCCATAGAATTATATAACATTTTCGAAATGTGTCTAGAGAATTATATAACATTTTGGAAATGTGTCCATAGAATTATATAAAATTTCTAGAAAAACAAAATACAGTCACTACTACTCTATGAAACCATTTCTAATAAATTGAAACTTTCGTGAAAATCCTGGTAAAAATATTGAAAATATTTTCGAAATGTGTCCGTAGAATTATATAACATTTTCTAATTGTGTTCATAGAATTATATAACATTTTCTAAATGTGTCCATAGAATTATATAACATTTTCGAAATGTGTCTATAGAATTATATAACAATTTCGAAATGTGTCCAGAGAATTATATAACATTTTCGAAATGTGTCCATAGAATTATATAAAATTTCTAGAAAAACAAAATACAGTCACTACTACTCTATGAAACCATTTCTAATAAATTGAAACTTTCGTGAAAATCCTGGTAAAAATATTAAAAATATTTTCGAAATGTGTCCGTAGAATTATATAACATTTTCTAATTGTGTTCATAGAATTATATAACATTTTCTAAATGTGTCCATAGAATTATATAACATTTTCGAAATGTGTCCATAGAATTATATAACATTTCTAGAAAAACAAGAAAAAGGAGGAGAAACTTGATAAAATATTTGGTGTTGTTTTCGTTAAAATACATAAAATTTTCTGGATAGAATGAGTAAGTATATGGAATACTAAAGAATTTTCGAAAGTTGCTAAAAATGATTATCGCAAATTTACAGATATGTGGACATTTTTATAGTATAGTTTTGAATCTGTATAATTATTGCAATCTCTCTTTATTCGCAAGTAATGTAATGTTGAATGTAATTATATATTTTATACTATATTATTTAGAATTTTTCTGTAACGTAGGTTGCGAATAAAGAGAGATTAATATAATTATTGCAATGAAATATATTTCGGACTCTTTCCTATTAGAAAATTATTATAGTATTAGCAAATCCTCCGTTTTTTTTAAATTTTTTGTCCTTTAACATAAACTACTTACAATTTTATTCATGTTCATAAAAATATATAAAAAAAAATTATAGCCGTTTTATTATTATTATTTATCATTTGCCTTATTTCGTTCGTCAATTATTTATTTATTTGTATATTAATTTTTTATTGTGATTTGTGCCTTTGGTATTTTTCCAAAAATTTACCGCCCGAGGATTTTGCCTCCCAGGGCTATGGCCCTCATAGCATTCCCTAAATCCGCCACTATTTGGTGGCTGCCTAAAAAGGCTACAATGAAGCTTTTTGCTTGTATGCCAGTGTAACTGGGGACGATTTGCGTTAGAGCCGTTTGCATTAAATCAAACAAAGAAGCAATCCTGTCAATGCTCCATAAATTGAATAAAGCGAGCTGCATGAAGAGATGTAGAACACCCGAGAAATTGCTCTGCACCGCCTCCATCAACATCTCGCTCAGTTTCTCCTCCTCCCATCAGGGCGATTATGCAAAAGCGTCTCGACGCCGCAACGGACGTCATCCGACGCCTCACGTGAGCACGTCTTATCCGGAACATTTGCGGCCTAATTGATTGATGAACAAAAAATAAACTGATCGAGGCGAAGTTTTATCTGCACCGTAGAAAGAGGTGCAGGAGGAGAAGTTTTGCCCGACGCTCGCCGTCCGACGGCGCGCTTTGGCAGGCGTCCCGACGCTCCTGGCCCGCTCCCCGGTGATCGATACCGGAGCCGCCTCCGGGCACAATACCATCCATCCGGACCGACGTCCATTATTAAATATCACCCGTGCGAAATGATGTTTAGCAAAATGCGTGCACTCCGATAAATTTAATTCACTTGTTGGGCCGCAATTTATGTTGACTGAGCGGTTTATTATGATCCGACCTAATATGTTTAAATTAAATTTAGATTGTAAACTATTAATAACGGCGCGGCCTTTGTGCGATGATTAAATTCCGCGCGAGATGATTTTAAACGCGCGTCGAAACACAAAAGTGATAGGACCCTTTACCTTCTAATTTCGCGCCATCGGTAATTACTGCACATTGTTTTACGCCGTGCATTCAATTATACTACATTTTCGGAGCACTCGAATCGCTTTACTGTGAATTGCGTACCTATATGTATGTGCATCCTGCTGTTTGTTTGTCGGACGACGTCCTTCATCCCCAACGGATCTGTTGACAAACACACTCAATTATTGCTCTATACATAAATGTTTACTTGTTTACCGGTCAAACTGCGACCGCTGCACTTGGTAATGACCCAATCGAATTGCCCCCACATCAAAAATTAAAGTTGCATTATTTGCAAAAATTTATACATAAATGATTTCTTGATAATTCTAGATAATTTCCAGATATAGATATTTCTAGAGTTGTTAACGAGATATGATGGAACTTTAGTTTATTTCATTCTAAACACAATCTACACACCTTGAAAGTTCACTGTGCTGTTTGTCGCTGAATGATGATGAAAATGCGCTAATTTAGTTAGCTTGACTTGAAACAATTCCGTTTAGTAATAAATCCGATTTTTTGATTTTTTTGGGCTATGAAAATTTGGGCAATTAGTTGGCGCAGAAAATGTTTGGCACTGTCATCAGCAATCTCACGTCGAAAAATGTAAGAGTGCCAAGTTTCGTAAAATTTCCTTCAAAAATAGAAAAGTTATAAAAGGAAAAGGAAAGTGCAGTTTTCGGTCTTCCAGCGATATTTCAGGAACTGTGCAAGATATCCCGGATTTCGTTTCAGTATATTGAAAGGCACAAAAATGAGTAACTTTAATCCCATTTAACCAACTCTCTACATATTTCCGTTTAATAGATCCTAATGGTGGGCGCCGTAAAAGTGACCACCCTGTATATGTAGCTTTAGACTGAATAATGATTCAATCCTCTAATTTTGCATGTGATTAATTCCAGCTCCATCAAAATTTCCTCTTCTCATCAAAAAATGATAAAGTTGCTTTATTTCTCAGACTTTTCTAAACAAATAACATTCGTTTAATTTAACACTGCAACCAAGCAAATATGTCCCTCTATCCAGGGGAAAAAAATTACGTTAATTATAAAGGATAAAAAAATCATGTTAATTATAAAGGATAAAAAAATTACGTTAATTATAAAGGATAAAAAAATCACGTTAATTATAAAGGATAAAAAACAAATATAAATATATAATATTTTCTAGAAATCCATATTTATTTGATTTGGTACAATTAAAATTTTCATAGGCTTGGTATATTATTCTCTCATTTCAAACGAATTACTTTAGGTTTGTAGAGATTCTGCAATGTTTCTCATCTTATCCAGCATTAAGAAAAGTAAACATGCAGAATTTCAATCAATTGATCGTTTCAAACATGCACCTAATTTTTCTTTAAACTTTGGATTTATAGATTTTTTTACAATCTCATGGATATGACTACGTATTACATTATTGCTTCTTAGAATTGCCTGTCAAAATTTCAAATATTTATAAATATTTGACAATAACAATATGATGTTAAAACAAAACAACACAATTTTATCAAGTAATCAAGCATGAGGTACGTATATTCATGACCAACCTTACTTCTTTTCAATTACAGAACAACAACATAAACCTAATTTTACATACTTACATGGTTACTCTTAACTAATCTACCTAATTGTTTAAAACCTTTTTGAAAATTTTGCCAATATAACTAAAAATTAAATTTTATTTTTCGGCCTCATAATAACTGAACACAACTATACCTTTTCAAGTTCAAATTGAGACCAATCAAGTTCAAATTGAGACCAATTATTTTCAAAATGAGACCAATCAAGTTCAAATTGAGACCAATCAATTTCAAATTGAGGCCAATTAAGTTCAAATTGATACCAATCAATGTCAAATTGAGACCAATCAATTTCAAATTGAGGCTAAACAAAATCAAATTGACACCAAACAATATCAAGTCGAGAGTAAAAAAATCAAATTTATTATGGCAACTTGATATCGATTAGTGTCAACTTGATTTTGTTTAGTCTCAATTTGAAATTGATTGGTCTCAATTTGAAATTAATTGGTATAAATTTGAACTTGATTGGCCTCAATTTGAAATTGATTTGCCTCAATTTGAAATTGATTGGTATCAATTAGAACTTGATTGGCCTCATTTTGAAATTGGTTGGTCCCAATTTGAACTTAATTGGTCAAAATTTGAACTTGAAAAGGTAAAGACTTTATGTCGCAAATTATCAACAACACCTACACATTCACTTCTCGCTTACGTAATTATTACAATTCATTTTCACTTTTTCCAAAACTTCATTTAAATATACAATTCAAACTTTCAAATTTAACTATTATGTCAATTTTTAACTATATTTAACTATATAATGAATTTATAAATTTAACTAAATAACGACATCATGGATTTTTTCTATCTATCCATCAACAATACCTTTAAGATGTCTTCCGAAAACATAACTCGAGTTGTCGCCACTCATTTATGACTGTAAGTTTAACTATTTTATTACAATATTACACAATTTATATATGAAATGTATCCTTTAATAAAAGATTTGGACCCTGCTGATGATGACCCCCAGGTCGAAACTAATCCATGTAAATTAAAGACTGAGTTCTTCATTACCTGATAGTGCTAACTACTTCTTCATATTTATAAATATTTTCGTTTTGAATATTTTAAATTACAAATTTTGTAGATATCAAATGTTTTATTATAGGAATTGGTAATTTTTGCTAAATGGCATTGTAGATATTTCCTACAATATTCAGGGAAATTTTTGCCATAACTTTACATGTATTTCTTCAATGATTGTTTTTTCTGAAAACTATTTATATTTTAAATATGATTTATATTTATAAACATGTTGGTTTTAAATATTTTAGATTACAAATTTTGTAGATACCAAATGTTTTATTATAAGAATCAATCATTTTTACCAAATAGTATCGTAGATATTTCATACACAACACAGGGAAATTGTTGACATAACTTTATATGTATTGCTTCAATGATTGTTTTTCTTCTGAAAATTACAGAATTTCTGTATCTATCGTATTTGTTGAATTGCGACGGGCATTTTATTCTAATTATTATAAAAATCTTGCTTAAAACTATATCTAATATTTCGCCATATATAAATACACAAAATATCTCCCCTACAAACTTACAATTTTAATACAATGTTACACAATTTATATATGAAATTTTTCCTTTAATAAAAGATTTGGACTCTGCTGATGATGACCACCAGGTCGAAACCAGTCCATGTAAATTAAAGACTGGCCTTATCATTACCTGATAGTGCTAACTTCAGATTTATAAATATGTTGGTTTTGAATATTTTAAATTAAAAATTTTGAGATTAGATATTTCCAACAATATCCAAGTAAATTTTGCCATAACTTTACATGTATTTCTTAAATGATTGTTTTTTCTGAAAACTATTTATATTTAGAAACATGTTGGTTTTAAATATCTTAAATTACAAATTTTGTAGATACCAAATGTTTTATAATAAGAATCAATAATTTTTGCTAAACGTGTCCACGTTCATACACAAACCAGGGAAATTTTTGCCTGGTTTGACAAAAATTTGGTTTTACAAAATATCTCCAATACAAAATACAATACAAATTTATTTTGAAAATTAGGTACATTGTTAAAGACTTCTTCTAAAAAAATTATGGAGTCTTATAGTTTTAAAGATTTTCTATAGAATTCCCAAAATTCTACCAATTCCATATTTTATCCTAACATATCAAATAGTTTCAGAAGCGTTGTTTAAAACTAAACATATTACAAATTTAATTGATTTCCTGTAAACGGTTTTATTAAAAAAATATATATATTACTCTTCTGATTTCTAAATTTCTGGAATATCCAAACAAGAAGATATTCTGATTTTTGTTTTGCAAACTTAACGAGTTTATGTTAGGTCGAAAAAAAGTCCTCTATCCAGTGGAAAAAATCACGTCAATTAACTTTATAGCTTAATAACTTCATAACCCGAGACTATAACTTAACATAAAAGCTTGTGTGCATATTCTGGGGTATATGTAATTGATTTATATTATTACTTTTAATAAATAACGTTGTTTAAATTTGAGTGTTTTTTGAGTTTTTGCCGCATTTTCGCGTTCAACGGCGACACTGTGTGAAGTGAGACGTACGAATTCAAACTCGAAACTCCCGATTAAAAATAATAACGGGGGGTGCTCCGATAAACAACTTGTTGGAGTTTATTTTTTTTACGTCCCGCTGTTTATTTTGGAAACTTTCCGGCCTCCGCGGTTATTACTTCGTGTCGTCTTATCCCTGCTCACCGTTATCCCCATAACGCCCCCGTAAAATGCGACGGGGCGCGTGCGGGTCTTCCACCCTCCGGCCATGCACCCTTTCTCGCACACTCGAGGGTAGATACATGCGTCAAGGTGTATATATATCGGTGCCTGATAAACACGTGTAGCCCTAGGAACATGTGTGCGGGCTATTGCCGTTCCCTTTGGCCCTGTGCGGCGGGAATTACACGCGGGGCTTGCCGGATTATACGCCCTGGGGGGCTCCGAGGGCGGCGGATTTCCGCGGGGGGCTCCAGCACCAGCCCCACGTCCATCAGTTCAGATTTGAGTTGGGCGGACGTCCTGTCCGGGGATTAAACCTGATCTGTTGATCTGCTTCGGGCGAACTTGTTTAGGTAAGAACGAAATCCATCAGGGAGAAGTGAAATATTTGCTGCGCAAAGCAACTAGCGAGTACCTGCAACAATTATTTTGAAAATTTATGAAAATTTCATAAAACATTCATTAGGTTCAGTGCAAATTTCTTTCAGGATCACAGCTACTACTTTTTTTTAACTTAGGGCACATCATTCAGTCCCTGCCAGTTAATCATCTTTCATGATTTATAAACAATTGATGAAAACTTGATGAAAAAATCTTGAGTTGCATAAAAATGTATTTCAATATCATGACAATGTCACCACTTTTTTGTTTTACTTAGGGGAAAACTAGTCAGTCGCTAGCAATAGGTCATTTTTTTAAATTGTTGACAGTGAATATTTCACAAACAATTCTTTAGATTTCATGAAAATTTCTCTGACTATCATGACAATTCAGTCACTTGGGGATGACCATTCAGTCGCGACTAATTAGTAAGTACATCAAGTACGTCATTTTGCATCATTTTTGACTATTCGTGAAATTTTTTATGGAAATTTATAACATCCTAACAAAAAATATTTGATTCTTTCTTTTCTTTGAATAATCTCTCAATATTATTTTTGTTCTTATCTGACATTTATCTGTATTTTGGAATATCTTTTAATAAATCTTTAGTAGTTGAAAGCAACCGAATGTTGTTGCTGAATTGTCATGATTGTGGGAAAAATTTTCATGTAATCCAAATAATTATTTGTGAAATTTTCAGCAATTATTCACAATTATGAAAATTACCTATTGGTAGCGACTCACTGGTTTTCCCCTAAGTAAAACAATAAAGTGGTGATATTGTAATTTTTATGCAACTTAAGATTTTTTCTTGAGGTTTTCATGAATTGTTATATAAATCATGAAAAGTGATTCATTACATGGAACTTGGAACAAGAAATCCTTTATGTTACCCAAATTGTAGTTATTATAAGAACTTGGATTTTTCATAGTTAGGGTTTTCCCCTAAGTAAAACAATAAAGTGGTGATATTGTAATTTTTATGCAACTTAGGATTTTTTCTTGAAGTTTTCATCAATTGGTACATAAATCATGAAAAGAAAACTCACTACATGGAACTCGGAACATGAAATCCTTTATGTTACCCAAATTGTAGTTATTATAAGAACTTAGATTTTCCATAGTTAGGGTTTTTCCCTAAGTAACACAATAAAGTAAAATTGTAAAACAATTTACAAATACGTATATATTTTTTTTGTATTAATAGTATTAATACAAATATTAAATTTTTCATTAAATTTACATATATGCATCATTATTTGATGATTGATTTCTGTTGCTGCTAAATCATGTTAGATGAAGAATAATTGTAGAAACATAATTAATCATCGTTCATGCAAGACTAGAGGGTTGACACAAGTGCAATAATTATTAATTACAATTATAATACTTATTAATCATAAATAATTTAAAAGTTTTAAAGAAGATACTATATGGAAATAATATTTAGTATTTGTAATAAATTTCATTTAACAAGTAGTCACTTATATCACATATAAGTAAATTGTTGAAATTTTACAAGTTGACAAATGCTTTCCCACCTTAATATGTAGTTTAAATAGCACGTATTATCGTATTACAGTAATAATGATAAATGTGTAACAAATCCGCTGAAAATTTGTTAAGAAATAGTAGAAAAATTATAAGAAACCAAAAGAAAAAGTTCAAGAAAAGAAACGAAAATGTGTTGGATATTAAAGGAAAAGTTGGAAACATTTGACAGAAAATTTTACTATTTTCAATTATCGTACTATTACAGTAGTAATGAGAAATGTGTAACAAATCTGCCAAAAATTTGTAAGAAATAGTAGAAAACTGTATAAGAAACTAAATGAAAAATTTCAAGTCATGAAAAACTTTTTTTTAAACAAAGCTATAATAGTTCAATAATTTTTAAATTTCACATAATTAATAAGTATACTTGGAATTATTAGAGAATACAAAAATCAGAATATACGCTATATTCAGATTTTCTGGAAAGTTATAAGTCATAAGAGTAATATATTACTATTATTTAAAAAAAAACAGTTTAGAGGAAACTAATAAAATTTGTAGTTTGTTTTGTTTTAATAAACGCTTTTGAAACTCATTAAATATGTTAAGATGAAATATGTGGGATTGGTAGAATTTGCAAAAAACAAAAAAAAATCTTTAAAATAGAGATTCCATAAAATTATATGAAATGTATAAAATATGTCTTATATTCAATCAATTTTTCAAAAGAAATTTGAACTGTATTTACCACAGAAATAAATTAAAGAGTATGGGAAGATATTAGATACTCGTATAGTTTTAAGCAATAGTCAGTTATATTTTAGCTAAAGATAAGAAAATAGTAAGGATATTATAATCTAATGACAATATTTCATTCGAAATTGCAAATAAACTTCCACAAATGAATCAATCCATCAATGTACTGATTATTTTATACAAAATTGCAAGAAAATGTACTGTAGGTACACAAATAATTATGATATTCTGCACAATAACTTCAAACTATCTAAGATTCGATATGTAAACTGCATAATTCACTAGGAATCACCAAAATGGAATGTAAAATTGCACAATTAAAAATATAATGTAATGAAAATCAGCAAATTCAAGAAATTCCAAATCAAAACGATAAAATAGTAACGATATTACAATCAAATATATAATAATCAATATAATCAATGTCCTGATTATGTCATACAAAATTGCACAAAAACGTACATGAAAAAATCATTAAATTGCGTACCATAAGTTTAAACTATCTGAGATTTTATATTTCAACTGCAGCATTTAATAGGAATTACCAAAATGGAATGAAAAATTGCACAATTAAAAATAAAATGTGATATAAAGAAACTCCAGAATATCTTGGTTAAAATTATAAAATGTCAATGATTTTGAAATCGAATTACAAGATTTCCTTCGAAATTGCAAAGAAACTTCCACAAATGAATATAATCAATGTACTGATTATTTCATACAAAATTGCAAGAAAATGTACTTACTATAGGTACACGAAAAAAATATGATATTCTACACAATAACTGCAAACCATCTCAGATTCGATATGTAAACTGCTCTCATCTCTTCTCATCTGTTCATGATTTCTTTATTCTCTTTCATTAGTACACAATGTTTATTTTTGAATAGCTTTGTTTCTTTTTCCTTTCTGCAGCTTTTCAGTGTTCTGTAGAATAGTTTTTGATTTCCTTTAAAATGTTCTTCTAATTTGGTTCTGAAATCCTCACATTTTCTGTCTTTTTCCTTCATTATTATTGCTTTTACTCAATTTCTTTGCTGCTTGTATATTTCGTAGTCTTCTTCGTTTTTTGTGCTTAGGTATTTTTTCCATTTTTGTTTCTTATTCCTAACTTCTTCCTTCACTTCTTTAGCCCACCAGCTTGTTTGTTTTTTGTTTGGTGTACTTTTAGTTTTTCCATAGGCGTGTTTTGTGGCCTCTCTTACTATATATTTGAAATTGACCCATAAATATTTTACTTTGGTTTTTACGATTTTTTTAGTGCTTCTTATTGGTTCTTGTATTGATTCCTGGTAGTTTTCCCTTACTTGTTTGTCCCTTAGCTTATATATTCAAAATTCTCTATTCTTATTTTCTTAGTAAGTAGAATCGACTGTATTCTGTGTTCGTTTCGGTTCCCTTCTTGTTGTTTTTATTTGTGTTGTTAAAAGATAGTGGTCACTGTCAATTTCTTATCAACTGTTTTCTGTGTTTGTTTCGGTTCCCTTCTTGTTGTTTTTATTTGTGCTGTTAGAAGATAGTGGTCACTGTCAATTTCTTATCGACTGTTTTCGGTGGTTGTTTCGGTTCCCTTCTTGTTGTTTTTATATGTGCTGTTAGTAGATACTGGTCACTGTCAACTTCGCTACCTCTTTTGACTTTAATATCCATTACTTCCTTCACTAGTGCTTTGTTTGTTAAAAAGTAGTCTATTATGGACAACAACAACGATGATGATTTCTGCGAAAGGACACGTTGTACTGAAAATTTATAAACGCTATCTTGTAGAGCTAAAAAAGTGGCAAGGAGAAAGTGCCTTTTAGTTTTCTTATATTTTCAAATAACTTTAGAAAAAAATAAAAACGAAATCGCAAGTTTTCGGATTTTGTGGAATATCTCCGGAATTTCTGGTTTTCCCAAAAGAATATTACTGACCACTACACTGCGCATTTTTTTTTGTAATTTAAGCGCCTTGCCGATTCCAGTGCTGTTAATCCTTACTGGACACTTGGACATCCTTGGACATCCTTACTTGGACACCCTGTATTTAAAATAAGATCACTAGAAATATATTTTAAATTTAGCTGTGTATGACGAAGCCTCCAGCATTAATCAAACAATGTTATATTTTCATTAATAATAAATATTAAAAATTATTATATTTCATTAATTATGTTTTCGTATATCTTAACCTGCCATTCTAATACTAGTCTTTATTCAATTTTCCTCAACTGAAATATGTATTGCATGTTCTTTCTTGGGTTATTATTGTATTTGCATTATTGTAGTTTTGACAATTCGAATTCTAATTCTAAAGTATTTAGCAATCATATTGTTGATGAAGTTGTTAGAATGTAATATTTGCTACAGCAATTTCGCGCTTTGCCACAATATAAGTTCGTTTTTCTATAATCTCGGTACGTAAGAAAATCCGATTTTCTGAAGCCATTTGTACAGTGTCTTACTGCTGTCGCTGATCCAATAAAGGAAAGCCCCGCCACGCGATTGCCTGCCGGTGATATAGGTTTTCATAACTATTACTATCGGGGGGTGGTAGACAAATTACCACAATCCGGCCGTAACTCGTGACGATATTGGGGGAGGCAGGAATTAATCTCGCCCGCGCAATAAAAAGTAATTAATAGTGCCGCCACGGCCTGCTGATCACCTGGCGTAATTACTTTTTATTATTACCGGGGGGTGGTAATAACCCCCAGCCACCGGATTTCGCACGGAATTCGATTCAATCCGCGCTTTTTTTTTCGATCAACGCCGCATCCATTGGCACTGCACCACCGGTAATTATAATCCCGCGCGCTTTTTTCACAGTGTTCACAGCCGAGGCCGCAGACTGCGACGGGGTTTTGTCTGGGGGCGGCCCGAAACACGTGTAAGGGCAGATGCCGCCCCTCGGTCGACCCGCCGGTGGACAAAGACGCCGGATTATGGCGATATTCCGTGTCGCGCATCCCTCCGGGTTTTTGCCGCCCCCGCAGTAAAAACCGCCCCAAACAATGAGTCCTGTCCGCGAGGCCTAATGACGGCGTGCACCGGCCCCTTTTTACGTCCGAGGAGACACTCGAGATGATGGAGTGCAGTTTATGGGCGCAATAAAGAAATTCACGGGGCTTTGTTTAACCCGCGGAATAAGAAAAACCCCATCCAACAGCGCGTAATGCGAATTCATATTTATGGCGTTAAATTTTAAGTATTAAAATTGCCGCGAGATTTACGGCCCAGATTTCACACATCTGCGGTCCAAATTTCTGTAAATCTTTCTATTAAATGATGCCGCAAAAACAAATTGAACGCAATGAAACCGTACTATACGAACCGTTTCGAAATAAACTGGAGATTCCACAAGAACAAAAAATTCGCAGGAATAAATTAAAATAAGAAGAAGAAAACGTCCATATAAAATATTAAATACTTGCTTACGTAGATACCCAACATCACTTAAATATATACACCAAAACCTTCTTTAACGGACGCCTCCACATAGCGGAAGCAAAACCTGGACAACAAATGAAAAGACAATGAACAAAATACAAGCAACCGAAATGAGATACTCAAGAAAAGTTGAAGGAGTCACGTTATTAGACAGAGTAAGAAACGAACAGATCAGGGAAAACCTACAAATACAAAGTGTGCAAAAATTAATACAGAAACGACAACTAGGATGGTTCGGGCACCTGATAAGAATGCCAGAAGACAGACAAACAAAAATTGTATGGACATCAGAAGACGAAAAGAAAAAGAAGGAAAGAGGGAGAGCAAGGAAAATGTGGGAAAACAACATAGAAGAGATCCTAAGAAGAAACGACCTCGATCAACAAGAAGCAAGGAAAAAGGCTACAAATAGGAAGGAATGGAAAACCTTCGTAGACAACATAATTTGGTGGTGGCATGAATCTCGACACCTGAAAGGGTATAGGAGATGTAAATTGATTATATCTATATATATATATATATATATATATATATATATATATATATATATATATATATATATATATATATATATTATTGTTGATATTATATAAGCAATGCATTCTGGTTGTATGTTTCATATTTCTTTGTATGCCTTAACATTGCGATCATTAGTCAGCTCTTGTGTTTTAGTAATAATAAATATGGACGGGAAAATATACAACAACGTCTTTTTATTTCCGCGCTCGCCGTATTTAAATAAAAAATCGCATATTTATGAAAATGAAAACGGGAAAAGTGTAATATATCTCAAATACTAAATGAAAAATCGTGGGGGGGAAAACTTTGGCGGAACAAAAAAACTTTTATTGGAATTTTCGCCGCCGGCTTTGAACTTTCCTCAGAGTTATGCCAAATTATCGGGCATATATTAGGGAAGTTTTCCCGCAGCTTTGCGCACGGAACGCGCACATACACACAAATCCGGGGGGCAGGACGAAAAAGAAAACTACTTTTATTTCACGTCGCATCGACGATATTTGGTATCGAATGGGAAAACTATTGGAGATAAATTGATACGGAAATTTCCTTAGAGTAAAAATATTATAAGAGATTGAGTACTAGAAATTTGTGTAAGATTAAAAAGTAATATCATATTATATTTAATTGAATGTGTTTATGGTAATCACTTGGTGAAACATATTGATTAAGGAGATTTAAATTAGATTTGAACGAAGTGTTTTTTTTAATGTCCTCAATAATATAATTATATATAATTTTATTCAGTACATTAAAAAAAATACTGGGTATAAATCTTCTACTTATTAAAAATTATAAATTATGCATATACTGGGTTATTCAAATTCGATTATCACTATGGAGATATCGAAAACGGTCAGAGATTCAAACGGTTAAATAGAGGCAATGTTGGGTAATCATGTGGGGAAGAATAATTAATAATAATAATTAAAAAAGTTTCAATGGTTACTGAGAGGTTATAAAAAAATTGAAATTTCCGAAAATCTTATTTATTTTCTCCTGTCGTTACTTGATGAGATATTAATAGTTATATCTCTAACAAGCGAGTAAAGTGAAAGTTTTGTCACGAGAATAAAATTTATTCGAGTAAAAAACATCCTTAACTCACGAGATTTATACTAGCTATTTATGGTATAGCAAATAAAGTCGAATTTTATCCATAAAAAA
The DNA here is from genome assembly GCA_951805005.1 of Othius punctulatus. Taxonomy (NCBI): domain Eukaryota; kingdom Metazoa; phylum Arthropoda; class Insecta; order Coleoptera; family Staphylinidae; genus Othius; species Othius punctulatus. The sequence continues at coordinate 3,047,933 of OX638139.1, read as the reverse complement.
AACAGTTTAGCGCAAAATGCAAAGGCGAGTGCGATAATGTTTTCGATTGGATAAAATTGCTTTATTTACGTGTATCATGCAAGATTTTTTACAATTCGTTATGAGAATTGAAGAATTTGCGAGAAGTGTCACATTTTTAGGTGACAATTGATAAAATTCGACGTTATTCACTTTTACCATAAATAGCTATTATTCAATTTTGTCGAAAAACATTTTGAAATTACACATTTCATTTTTATAATATCAAATCGGTGGAAAGTCTGACATTTATTGACTGACATTTACATTTTCATACATTTACATTTACTGACATTTATTGTCAATTCAAAATTTTAAAGTGTTTTTGTACCCGAAGGGGTTCCAAATCAAGCCCTAGAAGCAGTGGGAAAGTTGGTGTCCACAAAGTTAAAGATATTCTATCAAATCGATGATATATAATTTTAATATTCAATGAATTAAAAGTTTTAAATTCACTAGTGGAATCAAGAAAATTTTATTTGACTTGAAGATAAACAACTGCTTATGATGTCTGCTAAGAGGTATATCTGTCCAACTTTGCAAAATAATTTGTAATTTCCTTCTGAATTATTCAATATCTCTCAAATTTTAAGCTTCAGCAATGAAAACCTGTCAAATTTTCGTAGACACTATCCGAATTTATCGAAATATGTCAAATTTTTATTGTAATTTATTGCAGTGTAGAACTTCAAAAAATGTTTTTGAGATTTTTGAGTGCGACTGTCTATATATATCAGATTTTCAATTGAAACTGTCAAATTCTATCAAGTTGTCATTTTTTTTAGCATGTGTAAGAGAAAAATCCTCCAAGATTTTCAACTTCAACTGGCTTGTTCAATCAAAACTGTCAAAATTAGTAAAAATTTTGAGTGCAACAGTCTATATATGCCAAATTTTCACTAAAAACTCTTAAAATCTATCAAATTGTTATTTGTTGGGGTATGTAGGTGTAAAAACCTCTAAATTTTCAAAATCAACTGTCTTGTTTATTCAAAACTTTCCAAATCTATGAAATTTTCATGTTTTGTCCAAGTGCAAACTGTCCAACTTTATAAAATTTTCAAATGCTTTGTAATTTCGTTCTGAATCATTCAAAATCTATTAATTCTTAAGCTGTAGCAGTCAAAAGCTGTGAAATTTTCTGAAATTTATTTATTTAATAAATATTTAATAATTGATACTATCCGAATGTATCGAAATTTATCAATTTTGTATGTCCCAGAATATAATTTAAATTAATGTCAGATTTTCGATTCAAACTGTTAAAATCTATCACATTGGTAATTTTTTAGCGTGTATAAGTGTAAAAAACCTTAAAGATTTTCAATTGCAACAGTCTTATTTAATAAAATTTGTTCAAATTTGTACAAATGCCTTGTTCAATCAAAATTGTCCATTTTGTCAAAATTTTACGAATCAAATTTGTGAAAATGGTGAGTGCAACAGTCTATATATGCCAAATTTTTACTAAAAACTCTCAAAATCTATCAAATTGTTATTTTTTAGGGTATGTAGGTGTAAAATCTTCTAAATTTTTAAATGCAACTGTCTTGATAAATCAAAACTGTCGAAATCTATCAAATATTAATATGCATTGAAGTTTCCTTCTGAATCATTCAAAATCTGTTAGGTTTTAACTTTTAGCAGTCAAAATATGTCAATGTTTTTTAGATACAATCCGAATCTATCGAAATTTGTCAATTTTGTATGTCCTAGTATATAATTACAAAAAATGTTAGATTTCCGATCGCTACTGCCTATATATATCAGATTTTCAATTAAAAAAGTCAAATTCTTTTAAATTGTCGATGTAAGTGTAAAACCCTCCCTGATTTTTAAATGAAATTGTCTTGTTCAACTAAACTATCCAACTTTGTAAAATATTCAAATGCTTTGTAAGTTCCTTCTGAATCATTAAAAATCTCTCAAGTTTTAAGCTTCAGCACTGAAAACCTGTCAAATTTTCTTAGGCGATATTCGAATCTATCGAAATTTGTCAGTTTCTAATGTTCCAGTGTAGAATTTAAAATAACATCAGATTTTTGAGTGCGACATATATAGTGCGACTCTGACTTATGAGTGGGACTCTCTATATATGTCAGATTTTCAATTAAAATTGTCAAATTCTACTAAACTGTCAATTTTTTAGCATGTATAAGTGTAAAAACATTTCAGATTTTTTATTGCAACTGTCTTGTTCAATCAAAACTGTCCAAATTTGTAAAAAATTGAGTGCAACTGTCTATATATGTCAAATTTTCTCTTAAAATCTCAAAATCTATCAAATTCTCACTTTTTTAGCGTGTGTAAGTGTAAAAACATTTCAATTTTCAGTTTCAATTGCCTTGTTTAATCAAAACTATCCAAATCTATCAATTTTTTAAATGTTTTATAGTTTCCTTCTAAATCATTCAAAATCTATTAGGTTTTAAGCTTTAGCAGTCATAACTAGTCAAATTTTCTTAGCAAATATTCGAATGTATCGAAATTTGTCAATTTTGTATGTCCAAGAATATAATTTAAACAAATGTTGGATTTTCGATTGCAATTGTCTATAGATAGATAGATAGAGAGATAGTTCTATACATGTCAGATTTTCAATTCAAACTGTTAAATTCTATCAAAGTGACAATTTTTTAGCGTGTGTAATTGTAAAAACCTTTAAATTTTGAGATTCAACTGCCTTGTTTAATAAAAAATGTCCAAATTTATAAAAAATTTGGGTGTTACTGCCTATATGTGCCAATTTAAAAAAAAAAAAACAAAATCACAAAATTTTCAAATGCAATTGCCCCGTTTAATCAAAATTTCTCAAATTTATAAAAAAATTGAGTGGAACTGTCTATATAAGGCAATATTTCTCTAAAATCTCTCAAAATCTATTAAATTGTTCATTTGTTAGCGTGTGTAAGTGTAAAAACCTCTAAATTTTGAGATGCAACTGCCTTGTTTAATCAAAACTGTCCACATCTATCATATTTTCAAATACTTTAGAGTTTCCTTCTGATTTATTCAAAATCTGTTAGGTTTTAAGCTTTAGCAGTAATAACTTGTCAAATTTCCGTAGGTACTATCCGAATGTATCGAAATTTGTCAATTTTGCATGTCCCAGAATATAATTTAAACAAATGTCAGATTTTCGATTGCAATTGGCTATATATGTCAGATTTTCAATTCAAACTATTAATATCTATCAAATTAATAATTTTTTAGCATGTGTAATTAATTATAAAAACTTCCAAGATTTTCAATTGCAACTGTCTTGTTCAATCAAAATTGTTCAAATTTATATAACTGTCTTGTTGAATCAAAATTGTCCAAATTTGTAAAAATTTTGAGTGGAACTGTCTATATAAGCCAAAATTTTACTAAAAACTCTCAAAATCTATCAAATTGTTAATTTTTTAGCGCGTGTAGGTGTAAAAACCTCTAAATTTTCAAATGCAACTACCCTGTTTGATCAAAACTTTTCAAATTTGTAAAATATTTGAGTGCAACTGTCTATATATGTCAAATTTTCACTTAAAACTGTTGAAATTCTTAGTTTAAAACGTCAGAATTGATTAAAAAATTAACACATTTTTAATATCACTGTTTGTCCTTTACAGGGAGACAAGGGAATTTTAGATTTTTGATTAGACCTTTCGTGTGAGTGCAATTGTCATCAAGTTTAAATTTATAAATATGGACCTGCATGTTTTTTTTTCTTCAATTTTTAAGTTCTACTCGTCAATACTATTATAACGATATGCAACAATTAGCATTAGTAGCTTTTTTACGTGAAAAAAAAAATGAAGAAAGTAACAGCTCCATTGTCATTAGAGATAATTGCAATCTATTTGAACATTTATTATAAAACTATTATTTATTATTGTGACACCTATAATTCGTTTTCAAATGTTAAATTCTATATAGTATTAATATTAGTATTAATTGTACTGATGTATTTTTTTGTTAAAAACTTAGTGTTGCATAAGATCCAGTTTAACTGTTTGTAACAATTTTTCGATTTTCAACTGTTTTCATGGCACTCTAATCTATGTTTTAGATTTATACAGGATGGTCGTGTAAACTGGATTAGTGTTAATTGTAGATATTTTTTTATTTTCATATAAAAAAGATGTAGGATATTTATTGAAAACGAATTATAAGTGTCACAATAATAAATAATAGTTTTATAATAAATGTTCAAATAGATTCTCCCTATTCTCCCCAAATTCTCCCTAGCTGTCATTTTCTTCAATTTTTGTTTTATATTCATATAAAATAAGTTATTAAAATTTACAAGTGTTCACATCATTATAATTGTATGTTGAGCTGTTATTTTCTTCAATTTTTTGTTTTATTTTCATATAAAATAAGTTATTAAAATTTCAAGTGTTGCACATCATTATAATTGTATTCACGAGTAGAACTCAAAAATAAAATTAAAAATGCAGGTCCGTATTTAAAATTTTTAACTTGATCACGGTTGCGCTCACACGAAACGTCTGATCGAAAATTTCAAACTAGTTTGGTGCAGATGAGAAATAGTGGCAATGAAAATGTGTCTATTTTTTTTTAATATCTTTTCAAATAACTACAAGAAAGTATAAATAAGCTTTTCAAACATTTCATATTTTTGTCAATTATCTCGGTAACCATTGAATTTTTTTTAAAATATCTTTATCGATTATTGTTCCCCAAGTGATTACGCAGCTTTGCCCCAATTTCACAGACTTCGTATTGACCGTTTCCGATATCCCCATAGTGATAATCGAATTTGAATAACACTATATAAGTGTGTATACAAAAAATTGTTAGAAATCTCTATCAGCACAGATAAAATGAACTTTAACGTATCTATCATGACAAATATCTGTGTTTAGTTTTATTTTATTTACTTGTGTAGTTCGTTGATGTCCAGGTCTTGATTTGATTAGATTATTTGATCGTTGGCTGCTGTACAAAGTAAACTCAAAACTAAATCACGAACACAACACGACGTAGCACGTAATTATTAATGAATACCGAAACAACTGTTGAACACGGCGATCCCTGCAAATTAATTCCCGCCTCACAGCAGACAAGAGTTCATCCTGTACGTACAGGGGGTGGCGAGATGGCGTGAGTCCGCGACGGCACCCGGGTTAATCCGCAGCGCCGCGCTCACCCCCGCGCCGCCCGCGCGCCGCCCCCGCACCGGCGCGGCTCAAGTTTCGCCGGGGGGTGCAGGCCGCCCCCCGTATATTAATACCTGTTGGACAATAAGCCGATGACAGGGGTCGGATGATTGTTTATTGGAGTCCTGCGGGGGATGGCCGGGATCCGGGGGCAATATTGATCGGGGATCTCCCAAGACCTCCGCCGCCGCCGCCGCAGTCCTCCCGGTCACCTGCACCCCCACGTATCCCCGCCATGATTTATCGTCGCCATTAAAGACGTATCTGGGGAGCGTGGCCTGGGGGGTAGGCGGCTGGGGCGGCGTGCACTCTGCCCTCTCCGTCGAGATTCGCCCTGGGGGCGGCGAGTGCAGCGATTTTCACGTCGTCGCGACGCGGAAAAATGACGGAATTCGGGGGGCGGAAATGCTGGCTGCAGAGCGTCCGCCGGGAGGCCGTCTGGTCATCAATCATCCCCATTATGTACGGGGGGTCACTTACTATACTGGATATATTAGTCTCTTACGGCGCGGAAGCTGCACCGGTTTTATTAATTACGTTTGGGGATGGCCGGAAAGGGTGGAAAGTGCGACTGTTTGGTGTATTAATTAATTGCGTTCGAGCTGAGGGAGGCGGCATGATCTATGAATATGAAACTAGACATAACTTGCCCCGGAATTAGTGTACAGATGGAATTCGTGCCACGCAGCGGAATCAGAGATTATGAATAAAATTTCTACAGGCTACAATCGCGCTTTAAATTATTCAATATTAATGTGCCTCCTGCATCAATAACTCAATGAATTAATTTGCTATGCAATAATAAGTTTAACGGTATTCTGCGGAATTATCTGTGACTGCTATTCATCATATTCATTCCCAAGATTACAATAACTTTGCTCTATGCATTTTATTCTACAGGGTGGTCACTTTTACGACGCCCACCATTAGGATCTATTAAACTAAAGTACATACAGAGTTGGTCAAATGGGATTAAAGATTCTTATTTTTGTGCCTTTCTATATACTGAAACGAAATCCGGGATATCTTGCACAGTTCCTGAAATATCGCTGAAAAACTGAAAAAGTGAACTTTCATTTTCCTCTTTTAACTTTTTACACTTCAAGGAAATTTTACAAAAGTTGGCACGCTTATATTTTTCGATGTGAGCTTTCTGATGACACTAAAAAATGTTAGTATGGTATCCATTATGCCAGTTATTATTTATTTTGCAATTTTTATATAATTATTGGTAAAAATATCAAAATAATAATAAATTAATAGAATAATACATAATACCTATAAATACCTACATAATTATAATATATATATATAATATATACCTACATAATTATACCTACATAATTATACCTACATAATTATACCTACATAATTATACCTACATAATATACAGTATACAGGGTGGTCACTTTTACGACGCCTACCATTAGGATCTATTAAATGGAAGTACAGACAGAGTTGGTCAAATGGGATAATAGTTTCTTATGTTTGTGCCTCCCAATATACTGAAACGAAATCCGGGATATCTTGCACAGTTCCTGAAATATCGCTGAAAAACTGAAAAAGTGAACTTTTTCCAACGTGAAAACTGATAAATTGAAAAGTGAAGTTGGTACTAACAAAATAACATGTGTGTGTTTTTTACCTATTTCACAATGTATGACAAAGTTGAGCTGTCAACCGTCACTCATCTAGTTCAATTTAATTAATATATTCATAAATGTGTGTGATTTTTCTAGTAACTATAATATATTTTTATTATAAGGGTTTCTATATCATATATTTTTTATTTTTGTTTGAACCATTTGGGATACCTGTTATTATTTTATTTTTTATTGTTTTCTTCCTACTCTCTTCTTCCTCCTAGAAATAATAAAAATAATAATAACAACATAACGTCTTTATATCTAAGCATATAAACTACCAGTAAGTACTCCATCAAAGAAGGATGAAAAACCAAATATTTTTTTACCTTTTTCTGTACCTCCTTAAGTAAAGTTTTAATTTAGTTAAATTAGTTAATTCTATTTATTCCGCTTGAATTACTTTGTCGATATATTTTAATGCAATCATGTGATATGTTTTCAACGTATCAATTATTAACGTTATTCTAATTTAATAATTATTGATTTGAATACCATTAATTTTTATTTTCTCAATTATTTAATTACTGAAACTTTGGTCAAATTTTCAAGACACTTAGCTTCAGGTATACTGTAAATAAATCTATTATTAAATATACTATAAATAACTTTTCCTCAATTTTAGTAATAGATATAACCTAGCAAATCCTAACCTAACCTACTATTGATTTTCTCACATATTTAATACTGAAACTGTGTCAAATTTTCAGGAGCTTCAGGTATACTGAACACAAATCTAATATTAAATTTACAATAAATATGGCTTTAAAGATTTCTGTAATAAAGACCTAACCTATCCTAACCTAACCTAACCTACTTTTTATTTTCTCACTTATTTAATGCTGAAACTTTGTCATATTTTCAGGACAATTATCTTTAGGTATATTGCAAACATATCTAATATTAAATATACAATAACCAAATTTTCAACAATTTCAGTAATAGAGATAACCAAACCTAACCTACATTTGATTTTCTTACTTAGTTATTACTTAAACTGTGAAAATTTTCAGGACAATTAGCTTCAGGTATACTGCAAACAAACTTAATATTAAATATACAATACATAAATTTACAACAATTTCAGTAATAGAGATAACCTAACCTAACCTAACCTATTTTTGATTTCGCACTTATTTAACACAGAAACTTTGTCTAATTTCCAGGACAAATAACTTCAGATATACTGCAAAAAAATCTAATATTAAATTGGCAATAAATAAATTTTCAACAATTTCAGTAATAGAGATAACCTAACCCAACCTAACCTACATTTGATTTTATTACTTATTTAATTTGGAAATTTTGTCAAATTTTGAGGAGAATTCGCTTCAGGTATACTGTAAACAAATCTAATATTAAATATGCAATACATAAATTTTCAACAATTTCAATAATAGAGACAACCTAACCTGACCTAACCTAACCTACTTTTGATTTTCTCACTTATATAATAATGAAACTGTGTCAAATTTTCAGGACAATTAGCTACAGGTATTCAGCAACGAAATCTAATATTAAACATACAATAAATTATTTTTGAATAATTTCAGTTAAAATATAACTTAACCTAACCTGGCCTTATCTAACCCAACCTACTTTTGATTTTCTCACTTATTTAATACTGAAACATTGTCAAATATTCAGGACAATTAGCTTCAGATATACTGTAAATAAATCTAATATTAAATATACAATAAATACATTTTCAGCAATTTCAGTTATAGAGATAACACAACCTTACCTAACCTAAACTACTTTTGATTTTCTCACTTGTTTAATACTGAAACATTGTCAAATATTCAGGACAATTAGCTTCAGATATACTGCAAATAAATCTAATATTTAATATACAATAAATTCATTTTCAGCAATTTCAGTTATAGAGATAACCCAACCTTACCTACTTTTGATTTTCTCACATATTTAATACTGAAACTGTCAAATTTTCAGGACAAATAGCTTCAGGTATACTGCTAATAAATCTAATATTAAATATACAATAAATAAATGTTGAACAATTTCAGTGTTAGAGATAACCAAATGTAACCTAACCTATTTTTGACTTTCTCACTTATCTATTTTTGAAACTTAGTCAAATTTTCAGGACAAACAGCTTTAGGGATACTGCAAATAAATTTTATATTAAATAAACAATTAACGAATTTTCAACAATTTCAGTAATAGAGATAACTAAACTAACATAACCTAATCAAACCTAATTTTGATTTTCTCGCTTATTTAATACTGAAATGTTGTCAAATTTTCAGGACAATTAGCTTCAGGTATACTGCAAACAAATATAATATTATATATACAATATATAAATTTTCAACAATTTCAGTAATAGAGACCTAACCTACTTTTAATTTTTTATTCATTTAATACTGAAACTTTGTTACATTTTCAGGACAATTAGCTTCAGGTATACTGCAAACATATCTAATAATAAATATGCAATAAATAAATTTTCAAAAATTTCGGTAATAGAGACAATTCTAAAATTAAATATACAATAAACAATTTTTTAGCAATTTCAGTACTAGAGATAACCTAACCTAACCTACTTATAATTTTATCATTTATATAATTCTGAAACTTTTCTTCTGGTATACTGCAAACAAATCTAAAATGATATACATATACACTAAATAAATATTCAATAATTTTAGTATTAGAGTTAACGTAACCTAACCCAACCTACTATTGATTTTCTCACTTATTTTATACTCTAACTTTGTCAAATTTTTACGACAATTAGTTTCAAGTATACTGCAAACAAATCTAATATTAAATATATAATAAATAACTTTTCTACAAATTTTGTAATAAAAATAACCTAACCTAACCTAACTAAATCTACTTTTGATTTTCTCACTATTTTATTACTGAAACTTTGTAAAATATTCAGAACAATTAGCTTCTGGTATACTGCAAACATATCTAATAATAAGTGTACAATAAATAAATGTTCAGCAATTTCAGTAATAAAGAAAACCTAACCTAACCTACATTTTATTTTCTCAGTTATTAACCACTGAATCTTTGTCAAATTTTCAGAACAATCAGCTTCTGGTATATTGCAAACGAATCTAATATTAAATATAAAATAAATAAATTTAAAAAAAAAATCAGTTATACAGGTAACGTAACCTAATCTAACCTACTGTTGATATTCTCACTTATTTAAAACTGAAACTTTGTCAAGTTTTCAGGACAATTAGGTTCACGTATACTGTAAAAAATCTGATATTAAATATACAATAACTAAAATTTCAACAATTTCAGTAATAGAGATAACCTAACCTAATTTACTCTTGATTTTCTCACTTAATTAACACTGCAACTTTGTCAAATTTTCAGGACAATTAACATTAGGTATACTGCAAACATATCTAATATTAAATATACAATAAATAAATTTTCAATAGTTTCAGTAATAGAGATAACTTAACCTAACTTAACCTAAAATAGCCTAACCTAACCTACTTTTGATTTTCTCACTTATTTAATACTGTAACTTAGTAAAATATTCAGGACAATTAGCTTCATGTATACTGCAAACAAATCTAATATTAAATATGCAATAAAAAAAATTGAGTTATAGAAATAACCTAATTAAACCTAACCTAAGCTACTTTTGATTTTCTTACTTATTTGATACTGAAACTTTGTCAAATTTTTAGGACAATAGGCTTCTGTTATACTGCAAACAAATCTAATAATATATATACAATAAATAAATTTTCAGCAATTTCAGTAATTGAGATATCTGAGCCTAACCTAACTTAACCTACATTTGATTTATTCTCTTATTTAATATTGAAACTTTGTTAAATTTTAAGGACAATTAGTTTCAGGTATACTGCAAACAAATCTAATATAGGATATACAATAAATAAATTTTAAACAATTTCAGTAATACAGATAACCTAACCTAACCTATTTTTGATTTTCTCATTTATTTAAAACTAAAACTTTGTCAAATTTTCAGGACAATTAGCTTCAGGTATACTGCAAAAAAATCTAATATTATATATACAATAAATAAATTTCCAGCAATTTCACTAATTGAGATATCCCAGCCTAACCTAACCTACATTTGATTTATTCTCTTATTTAATTCAGTAACTTTGATAATTTTAAAGACAATTAGCTTCAGGTATACTGCAAACAAATCTAATATTGGATATACAATAAATAAATTTTCAACATTTTCATTAATAGAGAGAGTAATAGAGAAAATATCGTTTAAGATCTCATTTAAACTCAATCAAACTAGAGATCATCTTATTTAATACATATAAACAATTTTTATTATATTATCCACCCCGTGGGGTCTTTCCGCCTTTCTTAATTAAATTTATCAAGTTTTAATTATTTTGTCGCTATATTTGAATACAAAAATGTGATTTGTTTTCAACCTGTCAATTAACGTGTTAGGCTAGTTCTTTTTTCAATCGTAGCCTTAACTTGACGTCATATTTAATACATACATTTTCGCCATTTTACCTATTAATAATAATAATCACTTACATAATATACTGTATTTTCATTGGTCAGGATGCGGAGGCTTTATATTGAACTCGATCCGAAGATGGCATTGGCTCCAAATGATTTCCCCACATATAAAGGGTATTCTATTAGTATTGTATATTAACTATAATTGGAAGGACTTACCGGGGGAGCAACTCCCCTTCCCCCGCCAGTTCTCTCGCCAACTGGATCGCTAGCACTCACGGCTTCAACCATTATTCTCTACGACTATTGTATTTCACACCTTCATGTGCAAAGCAGTGACATACACCTCTTACTAGGACGAACCTCTAGGACGAACCTCTCTTATTGCAATTACTAGGACGAACCTCTCTTATTGCAATTACTAGGACTAACTTCACTTGTTGCAATTACTAGGACTAACCTCACGTATTGCAATTACTAGTACTAACCCCTCTTATTGCAATTAGGACTAACCTCTCTTATTGCAATTAGGACGAACCTCTCTTGTTGCAATTAGGACTAACCTCTCTTGTTGCAATTAGAACTAACCTCTCTTATTGCAATTAGGACGAACCTCTCTTGTTGCAATTAGGACGAACCTCTCTTGTTGCAATTACTAGGACAAACCTCTCTTGTTGCAATTAGGACGAACCTCTCTTGTTGCAATTAGGACGAACCTCTCTTGTTGCAATTAGGACGAACCTCTCTTGTTGCAATTAGGACGAACTTCTCTTATTGCAAGTAGGACGAACCTCTCTTGTTGCAATTAGGACGAACCTCTCTAGTTGCAATTACCAGAACGCACCTATAGGACGCACCTCTATCTAATATACATATTGTAGTTTATGTACTGACCTTTAATCCATTCCAACACCTAATCCATAACCGTCCACATCGCAACACACACCAAAACACCAGATCACACATGCTTTACCCACAATCGGCACCCAACTTGCATCCACACTCCATAAAAGCACGTAACTCAATGTCCCCTTCGTTACTCGTTCTTCAGCTGAGCGCGTCGCGCCCCGGCTTATATAAACAAACAAATGCACATATCCCGCCTCCAATATTAATAATCAATTATTAGCCAATGATACAATTTGATACCTAACAAACGTTATTCTAATTCAATAATTATTGATTGGAAATCAATCGATGAGGCACGATTCTCGGGGCAGACGTCTCTCGCCATGGCGACGAGGGGGGCTCCGGCCCCCGCCGGATTTGATACTTTGCGGGGGCGGTTCCGATCCATTACCGTTTGCATACGTTCGCCTTCACGTGGAAGCGTTTGCCCGTGATTGCGCCAGCAAAGTTTCACAGCGGGACTCTAAATCACCATGGGCTTTGAAATGCAGCGGCCGAGAATTAAAATGTACACGTATAGAGGTGTGCGGTTTCGACTAAGCTTTATGTTCCGCACAGGTCTGTGTACAGTGTACACGAATGCATTTAAATAGAGTTGTGTTCATTTGTTTTTACGTTGTTTTGCATTTGCTTTTGTTTTGGCATTTTTTTGTTTCACGAATTATCAAATGACAACATATCAAATGAGTAGTTAGGCAACACGGTTTCTACTCCACCCCCCGCGAAGAGTTCGATTAAAACGCGGATTAAATTAATCGAAATCTTCGCGGGGGGTGGAGTAGAAACCGTGTTGCCTAACTACTCAAATGTATATGTTGCTTAATCAAAGACTTTTTTTTTGTACAATCACTTTCACTTTTCTCCAACTGTATATAACTACTACATTGACCATAACTACTGTAACTGTTTTCCATACTGCATTTGCATAATTCTATGAAATTTATAGCTAAATATAATAAATACTGCAATTACATGCTTTTGGGTGCTGTTTGTGATAAAAATCTTAGATTTTAGGGCCGCTAAATAATTCAGGCATTCATTTAAACGTGTTTTGTTGCAGGTGTGGGAATCAGAGCCCGAATTTCGATTCAATATTTGGCACGGGATTAAATCCAGGCGTTAATTTTTATGGCTAGGATGATTCGGTCGGGACAAGTTTTATGAACCCCATGGGAAATCGGCGCGCACCATCATCAGGTATCGCCGCCCCCCGCCGATATGAATAAACAAGCCGCGTACAGTGCGATCATTTATTCCATTCCGCCCCCAAAACGCGACGCTTTAATTGAATCTACATAATTCCCTTTTAATTGCATATAATTATGGCCGCCGGCGCGCATTTTTATCAGCGCCTTTTTTTTACTAATTAAACAAACACGGTTCGAGCGTCGTTAGCCGGGGACACGGAAGCCGCCCCCGCCGGAATTAGTGCAATTACACGCGCGGGCCCCCGTCGGCCCCCTCATTAGCGTCACCGCGGGAGGCGATATTCATACGGAGGCGGCATCCTTAAGCGAGGTTATATTCAATTACCGGCGAGGAGACTTTATTTCCCCGGATTTATGACTTCATAACTTTTAAAGGTTATAAAAAGGGGTATAAAAAGGGGCCTAATAGAAATAAAGAGCGCCGAAAACAACCTGAACTACACCGCCTCTCGTACCCGCCGAAAACTATAAAAAAAAAACAACTTTCGGTATTAGCCCGCTGATTCTGGCGGGGAATCAAACTCGAGGATCTGAGCCATTCGCCGCCCCCGGGGATTTTCGTTGCGTGCTCGCTTCCATTCCATCCGTCAGCGATGCGTTTAAGAATATTAACAGTGCGTTATAATTGCGTCAGCGAGTGCCCCGTCCCATTAACATCCGGATTTATGTTTCCGGCTGCAACCAGAACGCAATGGGGCCGTAAATTATCCCCGGGCCTTCATTATCGCCGCCCCCGCCGTATTTCACCGGGAACCGAAATTCATCCGCGTTAAATTCCTTTTTCGCAGCTCCTCCTTGCGAGCCCCCACACCGCCGGGGGCCGTGCGGGGGCGGCCTCCTGACGTACGGCGTTACTTACATTAAGGGTACGTGGATGGACCCCGGGGGAATCGGGGTCTGCCCCTCGCCGATTGAATTCCGACGCGTAGCATGGAATCTAAGTAATCCCGTGGGGGGGTCACGGTTTGCTGCGGCCGCGCGGGGTCCCGGCCCGCCGCCCCCGGGGCCCCGCGCGACGGGCCCCCCGGGCTCTGCCCCGCAGGATCGGTGAAATATGGAAGGCGGCGGCGCGTCCGCCCCCCTCGCGCCGTTTCCCGGGCGCACGTCGGCCCCCCACGGGGGGTGTGGGGAGAGCCGGGCCCGGCGCGGGGTCAGACCTGCATTTTGATTTTAAACCGGCGGAAAACGGATCGGTGGAAACTCGGGACGCTGCTAAAATGGGAATTACTTGCGGCTCAAAAATTTTATTTTCATGTAATAAAACGTAGATTAGGTTTCAACGTCCCAAACTTATTAGGGATGTATTAAACCAAAATAAAGGGTTTTCGAATAAGAGGTGTTATTTTGATATTCAAAGAAAAATGCCATTTTTTATTATAAATCATCAGATGTTTATTTCATTACAAAGAGGAAGGTATGCCGTTAATAGTGGAAAATAACATCAAGCAAATGACCACCACGGCCACGCTTACAGGACAAAATCCTTTTCATGAAATTTTCCATAACTAAATCGCAAAGTGGCTGCTGTATGTCCTCGATAGCCTCACGAATTCCATCTTTGAGGTCTTGAATCGATACTGGGCTGTTGGCGTAGACCTTCTCCTTCACGTGGCCCCAAAGAAAGAAGTCGCAAGGTGTTAAATCACAAGATCTCGGTGGCCAATTGTGATCACCTCTTCGAGAGATAACACGGTCCGGAAACTTTTCCCTTAAAAGATCAATGGTTTCGTTGCTTGTGTGGCACGTAGCGCCGTCTTGTTGAAAGTGAACGTTGTCCAGATCAATACCATCCAATTCCGGCCATAAAAAATCGTTAATCATCTCTTGATAGCGCAATCCATTCACCGTAACTGTTGCGCCAGCCTCATTTTCGAAAAAGTAAGGTCCAATGACTCCGCCGGACCATAAACCGCACCAAACAGTCACACGTTGAGGATAGAGAGGCTTTTCAACAATAACTCTTGAGTTTTCTGAGCCCCAGATGCGACAATTTTGCTTGTTGACGAAGCCACCGAGGTGGAAATGGGCCTCATCACTGAAGATGATTTTTCGATGGAACTCCGGATCATTTTCATGCATTTCAACGACCCAATCAGCAAAGTCACGACGTTGTTGATGATCGGCCGGCTTGAGTTCTTGTGTTAACTGGACTTTATAAGCCTTAAGACCCAAATCTTTATGCAAAATACGGTGTAATGACGTTTGTGGAATACCTAATTCCAAAGAACGACGAGGAATGGACAAACCTGGGTTTTCTTCAACACTTTCGGCTACAGCAGCAATATTCTCGGCTGTTCTTGAGCGACGTGCACGGGTTTTATTCTTCTCATCACTAACTTTTCCCAACAGCTCGAATTTTTCCACCAATTTCTGTATTGCGGTCCGACAAGGTGCTTCACGACGACCCAAAAATGTTCGAGTTTTACGAACCGTCTCTGCCAAATTTTCACCATTTTTATAGTGAATTTTAATAATTTCAATGCGTTGTTGAAGCGTGTATCGTACCATTTTTATTAATGGCGTAGTTTCTACTTGTCAAATGCCAAGAAATGACAGCTTCAAAAGTGACATCTACCGAAATAGCGGGCTATTCAAAATAACACCTCTTATTGGAAAACCCGTTATAAGTACTAGTACCTTAGTAGTTATACAACGAGAGTTCCAACTCACCCCCAACAGAGATTTCGATTACTCGCAATTTCCGCAATCAACCCATTTGTTGCTGCTCGCAGCGATTGATTAAATTCACGAATTATAAACGTCAATTAAATTAATCGAAATCTCTGCTGGGGGTGAGTTGGAACTCTTGTTGTATAACTACTTACCTTCCCCTACATAATATAATATATGTACTACGTAATAGTACAGTACTATATATTATACATAGTAATCCCCTACAGATATGCCAACGGGTGCACTTCGTTTGTTACGTCTAAAATGCGCTAATCCAAATGATCAACTTCGTTATCTCATTCAGACACTCAATACGAAACATATTTCACGAAATCAAACTGCTCGCAACAACACACAAAGACCCAAAAATAATAGCAGTAACCGAAAAATGGCTAACACCTAACATTGAACACGTATACAAACTAGACAAACACAACGCAAATTCAACTCGAGAATACAAGGGGACGAGTCGTCGCAATGTACATCCGAAAGAAAATACAAAACAAGAACCAATACAACAATAAATGAAATTCAAATAATAACAAAATTAACCGAAACATGGCTTACACCAAACATTGAACAACTATACAAAATAGACAAATACAACCCAAAATTCAACTCGAGAAATACAAAGGGACGCGTCGTCGCAATATACATCCGAAACAAAATACAAAACAAGAACAAATACAACAATAAATTAAATTCAAATAATAACAATATTAATCGAAACATGGTTAACACCAAACATTGAACAACTCTACAAACTAGACAAATACAACGCATAATTCAACTTAAGAAATACAAGGGGAGGAGTAGTCGCAATGTACATCTGACACAAAATACAAAGCAAGAACAAATACAACAATAAATGATATTTAAATAATAACAATATTAGTGAAGGAGGAAAATTATTGTGATGTTTTCCCACTAATAAATAAACCAGACTATATTACATTTAGCATACTCAAAACTACACTATTTAAAAAAATTATAAATAGAACAGCGCATATTATTCTAGGAGATATAAATATCAACTTATTAGAAACAAACAAAATGACAAATTATTTGTTATTTGTTATTTTAAGTTCTTTCTGGTAAATAAAATAACAAATAACAAATAATAAAACAACATTTCGAAACCACAACAACAAACCAAACAACAATAACAGACGAAGTAAAATCTATCGATATACGTTCCACAAATAACAATAAATAACAACTAACAAATAATAATCAAAATTTTCTGATAACAAGCGTAAAATACAAATAAAAATAACAAGTAATTACAAAAATATTTTGAAGGAAAGTGGACGCAATGTGGAATACAAAATATCAATACAAAAATCTACACAAGACAAAATAATGATGGAAATAATTCAATACTCATCACATCATTACAAATGCATAACTCATAGAAAACATGAAAATAGTTTTTTCAAATATATCCGACCATAGCACAAATAAAAAAAAAATCTAAAATATCAACATTTCGAAACCACAACAAAATCTATCGACACATTCTTGACAAACAACTTTGAAAAACTATCAAAAGCGTTGCAAAAATTAATGAAAGTAAGCAAAACAAACCAAAACACAATCAAAAGAAGAGCTGAAACACCCTATAAATGCTTTTACAATAAAACATATAAAACAAAGAAAAAAACTCTAAAAAATACATCTCAACAATCCAAACAATGAAATATCAACACAAGAGTACAACATACAGAAAACAAATTAGTTAAAGAAGAAATAAATTTTGACAGTTACAGTTGAAAACATAACAAATGTGGCCATTTACAGTTAAAAATATGACAAATTTTCGAAAGTTTTGACACTCACAGTTGATAATATGATAAATTTTGATAGTTACAGTTAAAAACATAACAAATGTGATTAGTTACAGCTAAAAATATGACAAATTTTCAGACGTTTTGACACTTACAGTTGAAAATATGATAAATTTTGACAGTTACAGTTGAAAACGTAATACATGTGGCCACTTACAGTTAAAAATTTAATAATTTTGGAGTTGTAATGTTGTTTGACAGTTACCATTAAAAAATACATAAGTTTTGACACAACAGTAGAAAATATGAGAAATTTTGATAGTTATAGTTATTAACATAATAAATGTAGTCATTTACAATTACAAACATGACAAATTTTCAAAAGTTTTTACACTTACAGTTGAAAATATGATAGATTTTGATACTTCCAGTTGAAAACGTAACACATGTGGCCATTTATAGTTGAAAATATGACAAATTTAACAGTTACAGTTGAAAATATAATACATGTGGCCACTTGCAGTTAAAAATATGACAAATTTTGAGTTGTAATGTTGTTTGACTGTTACCGCTGAAAAAATTACAAGTTTTGACACTTACTGTTGAAAGTATAATAAATTTTAACAGTTATAGTTGATAACAGAACAAATGTGGTCATTTACAGTTACAAACATGATAAATTTTCAAAATAATTTACAGTAACAGTTGAAAATGTGACAGATTTTGACACTTACTGTTGAAAACATAACACATGTGGCCATTTACAGTTACAAATATGATACATTTTCAAAAACTATAACACTTACAGTTGAGTATATGATAAATTTTGATAGTTACAGTTGAAACTGTAACACATGTGACCACTTACGATTAAAATAAGACAAATTTTGAGTTGTAATGTTGTTTGACAGTTAAGGTTGACAAAATGACAAGTTTTGACACTTTCAGTGGAAAATGTGATAAAATTTGACAGTTACAGATAAAAACATAAGAAATCTGGTCATTTACAGTTAAAAACATAACAAATTTTCAAAAGTTTTTACACTTACAGTTGAAACTATGATAGATTTTGATACTTACAGTTGAAAACATATCACATGTGACCTTATACAGTTAAAAATTTGACAATTTTTCAAAAACTATGACATTTATAGTTGAGTATATGATAAATTTTGACAGTTACAGTTGAAACCGTAACACATGTGGCCACCTATAGTTAACAGTATGACAAATTTTGGGTTGTTATGTTATTTAAAAGTTACCGTTGAAAAATTTACAAGTTTTGACACTTACAGTTGAAAATGTGATAAATTTTGACTGTTACAGTTGAAAACATAACACATGTGGCCACTTACAGTTAAGAATATGACAAATTTTGAATTGTAATCTTGTTTGACAATAACCGTTGAAAAAATTACAGGTTTTGATACTTACAGTTGAAAATATTATAAATTTTGACAGTTATAGTGGAAACCGTAACACATGTGACTACTTATAGTTAAGAATATGACAAATTTTGAGTTGTAATGTTGTTTGACAGTTACCGTTGAAAAATTTACAAATTTTGACACCAACAGTTGAAAATATGATAAATTTTGACATACAGTTGAAAACATAACACATGTGGCCATTTACAGTTAAAAATATGACAAATTTTCAAAAGTTTTGACAGTTATAGTTGAAGATATGATAAATTTTGATACTTACAGTTGAAAACGTAACACATGTGGCCATTTACAATTAAAAATGTGACAAATTTTTAAAAACTATGACACTTACAGTTGAGTATATGATAATTTTGACAGTTACAGTTGAAAACTTAACACATGTGGCCACTTGCAGTTATAAATATGACAAATTTTGAGTTGTAATGTTGTTTGACTGATAGCGCTGAATATATTACAAGATTTGACACTTACAGTTGAAAATAAAATAAATTTTCACAGTTACAGTAGATAACAGAACAAATGTGGTCATTTACAGTTACAAACATGATACATGTCCAAAAGTTTTGACACTTACAGTTAAAAATATTATAAAATTTGACAGTTACAGTTGAAAACATAACAAATGTGGTTATTTACAGTTGAAAGCATGAAACGGAAACAAAAATTTTCAAAAATTTGTCTCGTACAGTTGAAAATACAATACATTTTTACAGTTACAGTTGAAAACGTAACACATATGACCACTTACAGTTTAAAATATGACAAAATTTTGAGTTGTAATTTTGATTGACAATTACCGTTGAAACATTTATAAGTTTTGACACTTACAGCTGAAAATATAATAAACTTTTATACTTACTGTTGATAAAATAACAAATGTGCTCATTTACAGTTAAAAACATGACAAATTTTCAAAGTTTTTACACTTGCAGTTAAGTATATGATAAATGTTGATAGTTACAGTTAAAACTGTAACACATGTGGCCACTTACAGTTAAGAATATGACAAATTTTGAGTTGTAATGTTGTTTGACAGTTACCGTTGACAAAATTACAGGTTTTTACACTTACAGTTGAAAATATAATAAATTTTGACTGTTACACTTGAAAACATAACAAATGTAGCCATTTACAGTTACAAACATGATAAATTTTCAAAAAATTTGACAGTTACAATTGAAAATATGATAAATTTTGACAGTTACAGTTGAAAACGTAACACATGTGGCCACTTACAGTTGAAAATATGACATATTTTGAAGTGTAATGATGTTTCACAGTTCCCGTTGACAAAATTACACGGTTTGACACTTACAGTGGAAAATATGACAAATTATTACAGTTACAGTTAAAAATATAACAAATATGACCATTCACAGCTAAAAATATGACAATTTTTAGTTGAAATTGAAAGTATGGTATTGCTCAAGCTTTGTTTAGACATATTTACCCTGTTTCGGTAAAACAATTAACACATTGTGACACTTTCTGTAGGAAGTGTGACATATTTTCTGTCAAATTTGACAGATTTTGATTGTTGTAACTGAAAATTTACAGATTTTGAAATTTAACTGATCTTTATTGTGCTATACTGAGATAGCAATTGAAAATTCGACAAATCTGTATAGTTACATTTAGACACTTCACTGAGACAAAATTTGATAGATTGGTAAAGTTCTACTTGAAACTAGAAGAGATTTTGATTTTTTTATATTGCACCTGAACGTTCGTCAAATTTTGACAGTTGAAATTGCAAAACTTGACAGATTTGGAGGTTTGCAATAGAAAATTTCATAGACTTAGATAGTTTTAATATAAAATGTAACAATAAGGGACTGTTGTAATAAAAAAATTACAGATTTTTACTATTTCAGTCGAAACATTGATAGGTTAGGACTGTTGAAATTAAAATTTTTACAGATTTTGATTGTTGCAACTGAAAATTTGGCAGATTTTGGAATTTGACTTATCTTTATTGGGCTGAGATAGCAATTGAAAATTCGAAAAATCTGAATAGTTGCAATTGGGAAACATTGACAGATTTGACCTGTTGGAATTGAAAATTTGAGAGATTTTGATTGTTGCTACTGAAAATTTGACAGATTTTGGAACTTGACAGATCTTTATTGGGCTATACTGAGAGAGCAATCGAAAATTCTGCGAATCTGTACAGATGCAATTGGCCACGTTACTGATGCAAAATTTGATAGATTTGTATAGTTGTAATTGAACATATTAGAGATTTTGATAGTTACAATTTAAAATTTGATGGATTTGGAGTGTTGTAAATGAAAATTTGACAGGTTTTGACTATATATACACCCTTCAATACCATTAGCCCCGAGAGAAAAGCCAATTCAACAAATCCTGAAGTGACGATCGAAGGAAAATAAAAAACCTGAAGACTACTTAGAGTAATTATAGTCAGTTAGTTATTGTGCAGTATAGTAGTTGTAGTAAGAATTTGTACCCTATACATACTTATAGTAGAAATAAATAGTTTAAGGTTTTATATATATTTACCAGTTATACATATTTTAAGCTGTTTTATTTATTTTTATTTATCCTTCGTCCTTTTACCCTTTCGGGTGTCGGACTGCTCAATTACAGTTATAATACATTTTACAATCACATGTGTTCGCTAATTAATTCCTTAACTCTTCTTTTCCAGTGGTCTCTGTCTTGTGACAATTTTCTTATTTCATTCCATTCTATTCCTCTTTTTTCCGCTGCTTGGTGCGTTTGTTCACCCCATCCCTTCCTCGGTCTTCCTACTTTATTTTTGCCTTGTATTTTTACTTCATGTATTCTATTTGTTATTCTATTCTCTTCTAGCCTGTGCTAACAGGCTAGGCTATTTTAATAAGTATTTACTGGTATATTTTTATTTATTTTATTATATATTTTTATAACCGAAACTAGTTAGGCGATAAAAATGGATATCAAAATAAAAAAACAAATACCAGTAAGTACTTATTAAAACAGCCTTAACTAAATAAATATTTTTGAACTTTAAAAAAATAATACTTAAGACGCTCTATGGCCTATCAACCTCGTTTGAAAATTTTGCCTTATCGCATCGTAATATGATACATTACGGCACTAATATTGCAAATAACTTTTAACACTCACCTACTAATTCACAAGGAACAGGTCCAACTACTTAGTAAACTGATTGGCAGAGCAGAAACATCCTTGCCTCATGTGCAAGGATCAAGGACGTCGATGGGGACACCGCAGTTTCCCTCAACACCGACTCTCACGTCACATCTTCGATAATATCCGAAATGTACGGAGGGCGTCAAGGTAATTAGATTACATACAGATGTCACAAATTTACATTTACGCCAAGCCGGAAGGTGAAACAGACAGCAGCTGCAGTGAATATGGATGGGAGGCAACACACGCTCCATAGGTAACTGATCAAAATAATCTACTACACAATGTGTTCCACAAGTTCTTGGCATAAATCTAGGAGCATGCTGAGAAAGGCAAAATTAAAGTAAATATATTTTTTTCTAATCGTTTTTGTTTGCAAAATATACGACCTTAAAGTGTTACTTAAGAAATCAGTTTTGTTATTAATATGTCTGCTAGAGTAGACTTGGAATTCTGATTTTTTGCGAAGAGTCACCAGTTATATCGACTATGTCTTGTTGAGACATATTCATACATTAGTTATTGGTGAATAACTTTATATGCATGAAAAGCATCACAACTGCAAAATCAGATAACTTACCATACGTAAATGAATGTGCTGTAGATGAAATAGACGGTTTTGAGCAGGTACAACACACCAATTCAAGTTTGTCTTTATTGTAATCGCACATATGTCGCGAGATAACCGGAAGACGGTCCCCTGTTCAGCGAGACACCGGTACACGTTGCAAATTGTTCGGTTCATTGTGGAACATCCGCCGTTAGTATTGTCGGGCACATATTTGCGGCAGATACTCCAAAACTTTCGGCATTATGTTGCAATTCTGTCAAAACTATTTATTCTACTTTCGCCAGAGTTGCGGAGTAACGTAATGCTCTGAGCTGGCTGCTGTGCATTACGATGTGGGATCCTGTTCGCCTAACCTCGTCCGCCTCTCACTCACGTAATAAATTTCCTCTAAATAAATATCCAGCGCAATTCCATATGGATGTCATACGGATAACGTATTTTACGTGTGGTTATTAAATCACAATGTATGCAGACGTACACGCGAGCTATTTTGAAATATTCATCCCGACGCAGCCACCATGATGTTAAAATGTGTTACACTGAATATGTAACGATAAAGCGTGTCAGCTTCCTTGAAATTACATAAAATAATCATTTTAGGGGGTTGTACCTTAGTAATATTAATTGTATAAGTATTAATTATTACTTTTGTTATTGTTTCATCCATTCCGAATACTTTATTTTCATAAAAGACACTGTCTTAACTGGGGTTTCAATCCGATATCATTTTAGTTCGTAGTAACGCAGGATCCAAATATGTAAAGATATATAGGGTGTTCCATTTAAAAAAAAACAGGTTTAGTCTGTGTTTAGTACTTTGGTTGGGTGGTTTATTTATTATTTGCATATTGTTTGTTCGGATAAATTTCGCCTTTTTTTGCGCCTATGGCCGGCCAATTGTCGGGAACTGACGAGAGCGCAGGCCCGATCGTAAGCCTGCTCGAAAAGAGTGGACACCTGGCAGAGTCGTTCGAAAACCGTGCCACGGAACCCGTGCCGTCATCCCCTGAGCAGCCTACCGGAGGGTAAGTCAGAACCCCATTTCGCCGACCACTTTAACTCCCACGCCGCGCTCACAGCAAGAAATTTTATCATCATAGTTAAAATTAATATACAGTCCATTTAATCCCACCCGATTTATTAAACAGTCTGTAAATTTCATATGAACTACCCTATATAAATTTCAATATTTTCACGAAATGCAACTCGTTATTTTACACAGCTTTTGTATAAAATAATTTTTAATATTCTGATTAATACCACCGTAGTTAACTGTACCCAGAGCTTTAGGACACCCAGTATACAATGACAAGTAATTTCGATTCCGAATGGTACACATGTATAACATTTTAAATATTCTATATATATTTTAAAATATTCTATATAATATTCTAAATATTTTAAATATTCTATAATATTCTAAATATTCTATAATATTCTAAATATTTCTATAATATTCTATTTGCGTAACAACTTCCGCCCTTAATCTGCTGCAAGTCATGATAGCTGCCCCACGGCTTGGCCGTGATCTGTAGAAGCCTTTTTCACAAACTTTACGGCCGTTAAGGACGACTTTACGGCCCGTCACCGCCGCCCCCGATGCCGGCTGAGGAGGACAAATTAGAATGTACTTAGTTTACCGCGCAATGCATAATACAGCGAGTCATAAGATAGAAAGTGGAATAAATCCTCCCTTTACGGCGGCCGGGCCTTAACTTTTTTTTTATACTTGGGGGGCAGTAAATGCCGCCCCCGGCGAGGAATCGCCGGCAAATCTAGGGCACACGCCGCCCCCGCAATCGATACACGACGGCACGACTCGTCGTGTAAGGAAAACAGTAAATATAGGTTAATGTGTGAAGATAGCAAAGTGGGACAATTGGCGTGGTGTCGGGTGGAATTGCTTATCGTATGTGAGGGGGAGGGGTACAATATATGCGAGTCTAATAGTGAAAGGACAATGAAAGTCTAGGCAAAATATATGTAAAAAAATAGTATATAACCGAAATATGTATTATACATTATATATTATATACTATATATATATAGTATATAATATATTTGGCCGAAATGGGTTATATAACAGACGAGGTTGAGATATTGTAATATCGAGGCACAGCCGAGATTTTATAAACAACCGAGTCTGTTAGATCCATATCGGCCGTACGTTTTTTCATAGTTTTCGTGATACTACAATAACAAGGATGAAATTTTCCGAAATTGTTTTCATAAATCATAATGACATATTTCAAGTATGCTGTGATGGTTGTGTAGTAACGCATATGAACACCAAAATAAGTAACAATCCCCTTAAATTAAATTTTAACGGCCATGGCTGATATCAGTTAAATAACAACCATTGGGTCAGTATCGATAATATGTATATGATAATATATGATAATATATGATAATATATGATAATATGTAATTACAATCATATTTTTAGTTGAAACCTTTCTAATTTTGGCAGTTTTCGAATTTTACAGATTTCCCATTTTCACAGATGTGTAGAATACAATTTGAAAAAAAAATCAGTAGCATTAATAGAAAATTTAACAAATTTTGGAATTCAGTTGGAAAAGACGGCCAATTTCGATAGTTGGAATTGAAAATTTTACCGATTTTTGCAGCGCGTATAAAATCTTCATAAATATCGACAGATTTTCAAGCTGCAGCTGAATATTTGACAAATTATGACTGTGTTATTAAAAATGTAACAAATTTAAACGTTTACTTTTAAAAATTTAACATAGTTACTTTATCATTTTCACTGTTTGAGCTGAATATTTTATTGAAATTTCTACTGGTGCTCAACATTTGATAGATGTACACAGATGTTGTTGTAATTTTGGCAATATTGTAAAAAATCTGATAGATTTATACAATTACAACAGAACATTTTACACATTTAGCCAATGCAATTTAAACTATGACATATTTTTTCAGCTGAATCTTAAAATTTGATTTCGATTTCAACAGTAGCTATTGGAAATTTGTCGGATTTTGAGAATTTCAGTGAAAATCCCAACTGGTTTAGTTAAATTTTCCAACGCAACTTCAAACTTTGTCTAATATTCAATTGAAACTGTCCTAACCAAACCAAACTGTCCTAGTTAGGGACAGTTTGGTTTGGTTTGGACAGTTCCAATTGAATATTAAACAAAGTTGGAAGTTGCGTTGGAAAATGTAGCAGATTTTTCCATTTTCACAGATTTGGAGAGCTGCATATGAAAACGCAACAAATTCGGCAGTATTAATAAGTCAAGTTTTTACAAATTTTAGGGTTTTGTTTGAAAAGTAGGCTAATTTTGATAGTTGGAACTGAATATTTTACAAATTTACAAAGCTCGTGCTGAAAACTTTGAAAATATGACAAATTAAGACTCTTGTTGTTAAAAATGTAACATAATTAAACGATTACATTTGAAAATTCAACATATTCGATCATTTTCACAGCTGCAATTGAAAATTTTACAGGTATTTGAACTCAAGATTGAAATTTAAAAGATATGCACAGTTGTTATTTAAAACTTAGAGGATTTAGTTAGTTTCTGTAGAAAAACTGTTAGATTTATATATTGGTAATAGAAAATTTGACCGATATTCACAGTTCAATTTTAACTACGACAGATTTTTTCAATAGAATTTTAAAATTTGACAGATTTCAACAGTTGCCATTGGAAATTAGAGAAATTTGGACAGTTGACATAAGAAAATTTAACACGAGTTTCCATTTTCATGAAGTTGGAGAGTTACATATAAAATTTTTACAAATTTTGATAGGGTCAATAAAAAATATTACAAGCTTTTGAGTTTTTTATATTGAATAGCTTGTAATATTTTCTATTGACACTATCAAAATTTGTGAAGTTTTTGTATGTAACTCCCCAACTTCAAGAAAATGGAAAATCTTGTTAAATTTTCTCATGTCAGTCATTTTCTCATCTCATTTTCAGTCGAAACCGCAACATATTTGGAGAGATGCAATTGAAAATTAGACAAATTTGGATAGTTGCATTGGAAAATGTAACAGATTTTTCTATTTTCACAGACTTGTAGAGCTGCATATGAAAATGCAACAAATTCGGCAGTATTAATTAGTCAAGTTTTTACAGTTTTTTGGGTTTAGTTTGAAAAGTAAGGTAATTTCGATAGTAGGAACTGAATATTTCTAAAAGTCATGCTGAAAGCTGAAAACTTTAAAAAATTGATAAATTTAGACTCTTGTTATTAAAAATTTAAGAGAATTGAACGATTACATTTGAAAATTTAACATATTCTATCATTTTCCCAGCTGCAATTGAAAATTTTAAAGGTATTTGAACTCAAGATTGAAATTTAAAAGATATGCACAGTTGTTATTTAAAACTTAGGGGATTTAGTTAGTTTCTGTAGAAAAACCGTTAGATTTATATATTGGCAATAGAAAATTTGACCGATATTCGCAGTTCAATATAAATTACGACCGATTTTTTCAATTGAATCTTAGAATTTGACAGATTTCGACAGTTGCTATTGAAAATTGGACAAATTAGCACAGTTGACATAATAAAATTGACCAGGATTTTATATTTTCATGAAGTTGGAGAGTTACATATAAAAATTTAACAATTTTTGATAGGGTCATTTGAAAATATTACAAGCTTTTGAGTTTTTTATATTGAAAAGCTTCTAATATTTTCTATTGACACTATCAAAATTTGTGAAGTTTTTATATGTAACTCCCCAACTTCATGAAAATGGAAACTCGTGTTAAATTTTCTTATATCAGTCATTTTCTGATGTCATGTTCAGTCGAAACCGCAAGATACTTGGACAGAATTTATTGAAAATTAGATAAATTTTGATAGTTGCCTTGGAAAATGTAACAGATTTTTCTATTTTCACAGATTTTGAAAGCTGCATATGAATATTCAACAAATTCGGTAGTATTAATAAGTCAAGTTTTTACAATTTTTGGGTTTAGTTTGAAAAGTAGAGAAAATTCGATAGTAGGAACTGAATATTTCTAAAACGCATGCTGAAAACTTTGAAAATTTAACAAATTTAGACTCTTCTTATTAAAAATTTAACTGAATTAAACGATTACTTTTGAAACAATAACATATTCTATCATTTTCACAGCTGCAATTGAAAATTTTACAGGTATATGAACTCAAGATTAAAATTTAACAGATATGCGCAGTTATTATTTAAAACTAGGGGGATTTAGTTTGTTTCTGTAGAAAAACTGTTAGATTTATAAATTCGTAATAGAAAATTTGACCGATATTCACAGTTCAATTTTAACTACGACAAATTTTTTCAATAGAATTTTAAAATTTGACAGATTTCAACAGTTGCTATTGGAAATTAGATAAATTTGGACAGTTGACATAAGAAAATTTAACACGAGTTTCCATTTTCATGAAGTTGGAGAGTTACATATAAAAATTTAACAATTTTTGATAGGGTCATTAGAAAATATTACAAGCTTTAGAATTTCTTATATTGAAAATTTGTCGGATTTGCACCATTTCAGTCGAAACCGCAACATATTTAGACCGATGCAATTGAAAATTAGACAAATTTTGATAGTTGCATTGGAAAATGTAACAGATTTTTCTATTTTCACAGATTTTGAAAGCTGCATATGAAAATTCAATAAATTCGGCAGTATTAATAGGTAAATTTTTTACAATTTTTTGGGTTTAGTCTGAAAAGGAGGGTAATTTCGATAGTAGGAACTAAATATTTCTAAAACTCATGCCGAAGACTTTAAAAATTCGACAAATTTAGACCCTTGTTATTAAAAATTTAACAGAATTAAACGATTACATTTGAAAATTAACCATATTCTATCATTTTCACAGCTGCAATTGAAAATTTTACAGGTATTTTAACTAAAGATTGAAATTGAACACATATGCACAATTGTTATTTAAAACTTGAGGGATTTGGTTAGTTTCTGTAGAAAAACTGTTAGATTTATATATTGGTAATAGAAAATTTGACCGATATCTACAGTTCAATTTAAACAACGACAGATTTTTTCACTTGAATCTTAGAATTTGACAGATTTCGACAGTTGCTATTGGAAATTAAACAAATTTGGACAGTTGACATGAGAAAATTTAATAGAATTTTCCATTTTCATGAAGTTGGAGAGTTAATTATAAAAATTTAACAAATTTTGATAGGGTAAATAGAAAATATTACAACCTTTTGAGTTTTTTATATTGAAAATTTGTCGGATTATGGTCCATGAGAAAATTTAACAGGAATTTCCATTTACACGAAGTTGGAGAGTTACATA
The DNA here is from genome assembly GCA_951805005.1 of Othius punctulatus. Lineage (NCBI taxonomy): Eukaryota > Metazoa > Arthropoda > Insecta > Coleoptera > Staphylinidae > Othius > Othius punctulatus. The sequence continues at coordinate 3,018,599 of OX638139.1, read as the reverse complement.
TAAAAATTTAACAAATTTTGATAGGGTCAATAGAAAATATTACAAGTTTTTGAGTATTTTATATTGAAAATATTGTCGGATTTGGACAATTTCAGTCGAAACCGCAACATATTTGGACAGATGCAATTGAAAATTAGACAAATTTGGATAGTTGCATTAAAAAATGTAACAGTTTTTTCTATTTTCACAGATTTGGCAAGCTGCATATGAAAATTCAACAAATTCAGCAGTATTAATTAGTCAAGTTTTTACACTTTTTTGGGTTTAGTTTGAAAAGTAGAGAAAATTCGATAGTAGGAACTGAATATTTCTAAAACGCATGCTGAAAACTTTGAAAATTTAACAAATTTAGATTCTTCTTTTTAAAAATTTAACTGAATTAAACGATTACTTTTGAAACTATAACATATTCTATCATTTGCACAGCTTCAATTGAAAATTTTACAGGTATTTGAACTCAAGATTGAAATTTAACAGATATGCACAGTTGATATTAAAAACTTGGGGGATTTAGTTAGTTTCTGTAGAAAAACTGTTAGATTTATATCTTGGTAATAGAAAATTTGACCGATATTCACAGTTCAATTTAAACTATGATAGATTTTTTTTAGTTGAACCTTAGAATTTCACTGATTTTGACAGTTGTTATTGGAAATTAGACAAATTTGGACAGTTTTATGAGAAAATTTAACAGGATTCAAGTTAAGTTAGTTAAAGAGTTAAGTTTTCTTAACTTACTTAACTCCTGAACTAACTTAACTTAAATCCTGTTTAATTTTCTCATACTCTTGTATCATGAAAAATTAGTTACCATTCCATACTATGGTACTGTTAATAAAAATTGTTTAATAACTGTGACAAAATAACCCATACATTATTATACAAGGTGCCCAAAAACTTCGAGGCATAAATATAGGAGAATGCTAAGAAAGCCAAAATTATATGAAAATGTAAATAATTTTTGTTTCTAATCGCTTTTGTTTCTAAAATATAGGACCTGAAAGTGTTACTAGTACTGCAATAATTACATGTAATAGCATAAACTCCATTTTTGTCTTTGAAATTTGTTTGGTCTTCAGCGTTAAAAAGTAGAGATTTTATTGTGTGTTTGGTTTTAAATGATTTTTGTATGTTGTATTGTTTTAATGTTTAGTTAATTTGGTCGCTGATGTCATGTTGGTTTTCTAATTTATATATTTTGTTAGTCACTATTACTTTATGAACTATGTACTTTATGGGACATAATTTATTATCTTATTTTCATGGCATTGAAAAGCCTCTCATTACTTACGTTTATTATACAATTAATCCTTCGGCTTATCAAATAAATGAATCGAAATTTATCCGCAGGTGTTTGCTCATTAATTAAGTAATTTCAGTTAAAAATTCGGTCGGCACTTAGATAACTCCGGCGAATCCTGCGGAAACTGTTTTAGTGTACGTGCAAAGTTGGCGGTCGGTTTTTGTTGTCTTATTTAATCCATTAGGGCGCGGCCTCAAGTTTGCAATTAATAACAAACTACGGGCGCAATACAATGAATAATAATCGCCAACATATTAGAAGGGCGGTCGGGCAAACGGCGGAGCACTAATGAAGCGAACAAAACTAATCAATTTGCACGGAAATTGATTCACGGAGCGAAACTCTGGGGGCGAGATTTAAAAGAGTTTTCGCTGCAGTCTTGTTGTGATGCATAATTCGGGCGTAATGGAGTTCTCTCAGAGCCGCGAGCGAATATAAAATGTTAATATATTGTTTAGTTAATTTATTTTTGCGCTATTTAACGGTTTATTTACTTTAAGTATTAGAAACACCTAAATCGCTCATAAAAATTAGACGTTTGCACTTAAACTTAAATATCTCTAAAAATGGCCATTACATTCATGTTTCGTTACACAAATATATTGCTTGTATATGACCCAATATTAGTAACAAATTATACTCATATTGATACATTGGTTTTAGAGATATCGTTATTTTGGTATGAAAAACATTGGAGATAACTACGAATGTTGGCACTAAAATTTAAATATTTTTAGAAACACGCATTAGATACAAATATAATTTTACCAATATATTACCAGCATATCACAGAATGTCGGTGATAAATTGCATTCATATTGATGAGGTGATTTGTGAGATATCTTTATATAACTATGAGCGTAATTGGGGAAACACATATAATAGCACCAAAATATCGAATTTCAACCATACATTGAAATATCTTAAAAACTGCTCATTGAATAGTAATACAATTACACGAGGTATTTGGTAGTATATCACTTAATGTCAATATTAAATTAAATTCATATTTATGCGCTAGTTCTGGCGATATCAGTATATAAGTACGAGAAACATGGGAGACATGTTTACACTTTAATCGCCTATTAAAATTAGATATTTGCACTTAAACTGGTATTCGGTTGACTTCCGTATTCAGTGCCTCGCCTTAACCTGTCTGGTGACACGGCCTCACCTCGGCCTACACTGTCCCTCATGCCACAGCATTATGAGCCTTGTGCCGGTGTTAATCGACCAATCGGCCTTGACAAAATTTTCTCTGGCTCTATAAAAAAATACTTTTTGCACTCTTTTTAAACAAAGAGTAAAAACAAGGTAGTAAGTATTGTTTTGACATTACAAGTGACAGATAAGAACTGTAGATACATTTCAATCGAAAATTGTAAAAATAATCTTTCGATGTCACGTTTTAAATTGAGATGGCCCATTTTGCGCGCCATTAAGCGTGCATCATATGCATTTGTGCATTTTTCAGTAACCGTTTCGTGGATATTACGCAAACGAGCGAGCCGCAACAGCGGCATTTTCACGAGTCATCGGTTTAACGGAGGATACGTGCCGATCGAATTAATAATCCCAGTGACGGCTCGGAAAACCTCGGCCACAGCGGGCCGTAATTTTTATTAATGGCCCTCCGATTCCTGACCTGCACTGCAGCGCAGTCCTGCAACTGCAATCATCTGGACCACGAATTGAGAAAAGTGTCAGTTTTAGGGAGCATGTGATAAGGCAAGTCAAACGTTATTAATGTTGTACATATAGACAGTGCACTATTTACGCATAAGCTACACTAGTTATAGCTTAGGGCCCCTACTTTCTTGGGAAAATTGTCCGAGTGAGCATATATTTACATATATGATAATCATATGCAATTAGGCAACGGCCACACCTCATTGATCGCACCGGTTCTCGTCCAACTGCAATATCATTTGCAACTGAGCACTAAAACAACTCGGCAAAAAAAATCATATGTAATACGAATCCACCCCTGCATTGGCATGTATAAACACTACAATTGCACCCCCACCCATCGGTAATTACCATCGCGAGTAGAACTAATTCACTCCTTTGAGACGCAATCAGAAATGAATAAATAACGACGGGGAGTAAATGCACCCTGCCTGCAATGTGTCCTGCATTGGGCCCGATAAAATCAACATTAGCCGCCCTCATTATAATAATCAAAAATTATTACACCCCATACAATGCTAATAGCGGCATTAGATTCCGATCTCGGGGATATTACCGGAATTGCAGGGACGCACGCGACCAGATTGGCTCGTTAGCTCCCGAAAAAAAAAAGTCATTACACAGCTAATATAATTGCGATGACTCACAGGAGGGCTGTACGTGGGCGGCAATTAGCGAGAAAAGGGGGAGCAGAATGGTTATGGGAACGATCGATGCAAGTGAAAAATGATAATAAATATATTATCATCAATTATTATTATTATCTCAAGCATCAGGTTGAGAATTAACGCAACAGAAATGAGATTCATGAGAAAGATAGAGACTAAAACAAGACCAGACCACATTAGAAACAAAGTATATAGGAACAATCTCGTAATAGGACCAATAGAGGTAAATATAAGGGAGGGACAAATGAGATTGTTCAGATATATAAACAGAATGGACGAGGAAAGAAGCATGAGGGAAATATATGAGACCAGGATCCCAGGCAAAAACTACAAGGTCAGACCCAGAAGGGAGTGGATAGAGGTGGTTCGAGAAGAGGCGAAGAAGATGGGGCTGACATGGACAGAAGCAAATAAACTGATAACAGATAGGGATAAATGTAAATTAAAAAGGCAGGCAACAATAAACAATATATTAATAACTGGTGTCCAAAATGGATGAATCTGTAACAAAAAATATTATTATTAGTAAACACCTATAAAAAAATTGTGCCCATGTGTTGTAGATGGTTACAACTTTGACAATTCAATAGTTATGGGTTCGATTCTCACCATGTCAATTTTTCAATGTAAAAGTCATACTTACAAGAAAAGGTGACCAAGTCAAAAAGACACAATTACGAGATATATGCATTTTAAAATTCAGTACTTTATGATAACTCTAGTCTAAAAATTTATTGTTTTTGAAATTTGTTTTTATTAACATTACAGTGAACTATGATACAGCATAGAAACTTTTTCCTGATATATATATATAGTGTGAGTTTTTTTCATTTTAAGCATTGGGATCTCGGAAACCATAAAACATAGAGATTTGGTTATATGAGGAAAGAATTGTCATTGTAAGAGCTTATGCATGACATGCTTTTGTTTTTTGAAAAAAAAAATTTAATTTTTGCAAATATAATTTTCTTTAAATGGCATTCAGTTTAATTAACTTAACTTTAACCTAATATTCAATCTGTTATCATTACACATTCTTATTTTTGAAGGTTTTTGGACTAGTTGGTAATAAAAGTTGGTAATAAAAGTTCCTTATAGTACAGAGTAAGTTATTTTTTCATTTTAAACACTAGGATCTCGGAAACCATAGGACATAGAAATACTGTTAAAATAATTGTCGTTTTAAGAGGTTATGTAAGATGTAAGATGAGGTTTTGATTTTTGAAAAAGGACCACAGTTTTTCAGTTATAATAAAAAACTTTTTTTTTCAAGGGGCAGTTATACTTGACTTTAAATTTTTTTTTAAAGGACCTTTATTTCTCTTTATAACGATATAAGGTTTGCTATACTTACTTTCATAAATAAATGAGATGCAGGAATCTTCGTTGTATAATTTGAATAGAAGTTAATATAATTAGAATAGACAAAATAATAGAATTCTCGTAGTAAGAGGAAAAACAAATGTTGTCCAAGGCAAACGCTGTTTTGCTCCTCTCAATAATACAAACAGTCCTGTGTCGTGTTTATTTGTCAAAGTAAGTAATAATTTTCATAATATTAATTTTCGAAGATGGCCTTTATATATCAAAGTAAGTATAGCAAAGCTTGTATCATTATAAAGAGAAAAAATTGTCCATTTTAAGAATGTCTAAGCCAACTATGACTTAATTAAATATTAATAATAATAATATAATATTAATAAATATTAATAATAAAAATTAAAGTTTGTATTATGACTATGTATATGACTACTATGAAAAACTATGGTCTTTTTTCAAAAAAACAAAAGCATATCTAGAACAAGCTCCTAAAACGACAATTCCTTCCTCATTTAACCGAATCTCTTAGTCTTATGGTTTCCGAGATCCCAATGCTTAAAATGAAAAAAAATCACCCTGTATATGTAGTAATATTGACTCTATAATATCCAAGTGGATCAAACGACAATAAAGACATACAAATAATTAAGTCAAGTATAACTGCCCCTTGAAAAAAAAGTTTGTATTATAACTGAAAAACTGTGGTCCATTTAAAAAAATCAAAAGCACATCTTACATCTTACATAAGCTCTTAAAACGACAATTCTTTTAACAGAATCTCTATGTCTTATGGTTTCCGAGATCCTAGTGCTTAAAATGAAAAACAAAACCTACCCTGTATAAGGAAATTTTATAGTACCTGGTGTTTAGTACTTTGGTTGGGTGGTTTATTTATTATTTGCATATTGTTTGTTCGGATAAATTTGGCCTTTTTTTGCGCCTATGGTCGGTCAATTGTCGGGAACTGACGAGAGCGCAGGCCCGATCTTAAGCCTGCTCGAAAAGAGTGGACACCTGGCAGAGTCGTTCGAAAACCGTGCCACGGAACCCGTGCCGTCATCCCCTGAGCAGCCTACCAGAGGGTAAGTCAGAACCCCATTTCGCCGACCACTTTAACGCCCACGCCGCGCTCCCAGCAAGAAATTTTATCATCATAGTTGAAATCAATATACAGTCCATTTAAACCCACCCGATTTATAAACACCTAGTGATTTCATACCTGTTATAGTTTTTAGGTGTAAATAAGCAAAATGAGCCAAATTTGCAGCATAAAACGATGTACAGGGTGGGAAAATTTCGATGTTTTAATAGGGAATCTCGATAACTGTAACAAGTTTGAAAAAATGGAACCCCTCCCCCCGATTTATTTTTTCGAGAAAAACTTAATATTATTATAACTTTAAATTATTGAGGGTTATGTGGAGCTTTAGTAATAATATTGGCTCATGGATTATGTTCTTCAGGTTTATTTTGTTTAGCAAATATTTTAATCTAATGTTTAATAGGACAAAACTGCTTTAATAGCTAATAATACCACAACACCGAAATGTGCTATTGTCTTTTGTTTGTTCTTTTTTTGGAAGGCTGTTAGAAGTAAATATATTGTTACGTTTTTTTTATTGCCCACGTTCGGGACTACAAATGTTACGTTTTTGTTTACTCTGCCTATTTTATTAGTGTTGAATATTTAAGCATTTACTTGTTTTGTAACTTTTTGTTCTTTCTCTTATCTCAGGTTCAATAGTAGGTTCAATCATAACTAAATAGAGTTTTTTTGTTCAAATACTTTAATGAATTGAAAAGAACCAAAATTATTAAAACGTCTAATATAAACTGAACTAAACAAACAAATCAAAAACAATAGAAAACAAAATTATTAAATACATAATAAACTATGGCCAACATTAACAAAATAAATCCTATATACACAAGCCAACTTATGTGATAATATGACTCTTGCACTTTACGCAAACTTTCTACTTGCAGATTTCTTCTTGTGGTTCCTTGATTAATTCGTCCTCTTGTCCCTGCGTTCTCCTTTTGATCCTTTGTTGATTCCCACAAATGTAAACAGCTACTTTTGTGTGTGAAGTTGAGCGGCTCGAAGTCCTGATTTTGAATATCTCCGTCACGGCTCCTATCTCGTTGAATTCCTCTCCTGTTTGACTGTCTTCTTCCAGTCCTATGTCCAATCGTTGAAACCCCGTTAATATTTTGTAATGTATTCGTATTAGTATCGCAACATCTCCACCCGCGATCCACACGCGTCTCTCCCACTCGTCAATCTCCTTGTTGATTATTTTCGACTTTCAATTATTCAATTCCCCAAGCGTCTATGCACGAAGTCACCTGTCACCCGTGGTAACCGATCAACAACCTCCATCCGTGGATTGCTTTGTATATTTGTGCATACTTGTTCATATTCACATTTACAATATTTACAATAATTTTTGTTAGCTTGTGCCCTAAAGATTATAATTCTATCTAAAACCTATATAATAATAACAATAAATCTATTATAATTAATCTAAATAAATAATACAAATACCATCACAATATATATATATATATAAAGTAGGAAGCTTTTTTCCACGTTTTTGGCGTAGTAAGCTTATGTCATTTCGAATATAGGTACCTTAGTAAACAAAGTATCTGTAAATGCTGTATTTTGAATATAGGTTAGACCTAGTAGGCCCCGCTCTTTTTTTTCGAGAAAAACTTAATGGTGAACACTAAAATTGGCTATTGTTTTTTTGTTTTCGAGCTGTTCGCAAAAATTCGATATTTCAACTTTTCGTTTTATGGATGTAAGTCGCTTATTTATGAGAATAGAAAAAAAAATGTCTACGTTCTTTAGGCACTTTTTGATAAGAATGCAGCGTAATCAATTGTTCTAAATAGAGTTTAAAATTCGAGTTATGACATAAAGTTGTGGTTTTTTATATGTAACTCCTAGTTGGCTGTGACTTAGCTAAAAAGGGGGATTTATTCTCGTTTCAACAATGTCGTATATTGTTGAAAAATTTAAAAATTCTTATTTTTGAAGGTAGTTAGATGAAAATATATAAATTAGTTAGTTTTTTTTCCACGTTTTTCGCGTAGTAGGCTGATGTAATTTTGAATATAGGTACCTTATGAAACAAAGTAGTGACTTAGCTAAAAAGAGGGATTTATTCTCTTTTTAACAATATACGACATTTAAACATTCTTTTTTTTAAGGTAGTTAGATGTAAATATATAAAGTAATTAGCTTTTTTTCCACGTTTTTCGCGTAGTAGCATTATGTAATTTTGAATATAGGTACCTTATTAAACAAAGTAGTGACTTAGCTAAAAAGAGGGATTTATTCTCTTTTCAACAATATACGACATTTAAAAATTCTAATTTTTGAAGGTAGTTAGATGTAAATATATAAAGTTGTTAGCTTTTTTTCCACGTTTTTCGTGTAGTAGGCTGATATCATTTTGAATATAGGTACCTTATTAAACAAATTAGTGACTTAGTTAAAAAGAGGGAATTATTCTCTTTTCAACAATATACGACATTAAAAAATTCTTATTTTTAAAGGTAGTTTCATGTAAATATATAAAGTAGTTAGCTTTTTTCCACGTTTTTCTCGTAGTAGGCTTATGTTATTTTGAATATAGGTACCTTATTAAACAAAGTATCTGTAATTGCGTTGTTACAATACCGATCGTTTGATTGACAGAATTAATCACATTTAATTGTTTATTGTTTGATAGCTGTTTATAATATTTCACCTTTAAAAGTTCGAAATGGTTTATGAATTTATGAGTTACGAGAAATTTGATATGTCAGAATGTTTTATATCTATAAAATACATAGGATACAAGTTCTTACGCACAGTTTAGAGGTATAGTGGTCTTCTGGTGTTTATTCCCTTCGTTTTCACCTCGGGATTTGTGGATTTGCGCTCCTCTCTCGGGCTGATGGTATTGAAGGATGTGTTTTCGTTTCTCTCTATTTTTGGTTCAGATTTGATTATTCAAGACTTTTTTTAATTTTTAGTTTGAAAGGTATGCATTTTAGTTTTCTTATTTGTTCATCTAGTTGGTTATATGTATTTATTGTTTTCGTTGTTAGGTATATAATCTATCTTTATTGGCCCATCGACCCCATACGGGGTTGTTGTTAGGTTTTGTGTATATTTTGTTGTTGTAAATTTAACAGAAATTCACAAAAAATAAGATTACCAGTTCTTGCACCTCTACAATAAATTTTGTTGAATAGGCTACAGATAAATTAAACAAATCTAATTGTACCCACGCTGAGTAAAAATTTATTTCTCGACTATTGAATAGTCTTGACTTATGCACAGCACCTATTCGTATCTACGTACAATTATGTTACAATTCAATTGTAGGATTAACAAGTAAGAAAAGCTTACATTTGAGGCTCGTTTCTCGAGCATCATAAGCATACTGAAGACTACATCGCACACATATAATTTCTATAGTCCCAAATTTCTAAGCTTTCTTTTTACAGCTATATTATAAATATGTATAAATAGGTGTTTTATTTGTATATTATTTTACTAAGTTTGATAATTATCAGGATGTGATCGAAACTATAGTCAGTAATTTTACTAAATAGAGTGATATAACCAAAGAAAAGTGTTTGTTTTACTTAACATAATTTTCGATTTTGCGCGAACCTGGTGAAATAATTTTCGCTCATTGTGTTCCGGTGGGTGCACGGGGGTCCCCCGAAAACCGCGATATTATCATCCCTTAAGGTTATTAATCGTGTTTTGATACGCTCGGGGGTGTATCCAATTAAACCCGAAAGCAGCGCAGGGCGAGAAGAATGCGAATGTATTTTTTCCTTAATCTCTTGCCACGCTTCATTTAACGTGGAAAACGCGCGCGGTTTGTTTAAAACAAACGCCGCCCACGGGCAGGAGATAAAACTTTTCGAATTAAAAAAAAACGAAAAAAAAAATTCAACGCCCCAAATACTTCCGCGGGGAAATAAAGTGGGATTAATTAAGGGGTCGCGCATCGAAAGCTGCACCCCGCTCGCTGTTGCGTCTCAATTTAATTATGATGGACCGTGTGCACTGCAGAGTCAACAGGGCGGGATGATTTGGGGGTTGATGCGAACACCTGCGCGCATAAGCCGCCCTCTTCGCGCCACCCCGAGTTTTACGCGCCGGGGAGAAACGGGTTAATTGAGACCCGAATAACGCGTGATTAATGCAAAACTGGAACTAATTGATGAACGGCACGTAAATAATTATGCGAGGACGGAGGGAATCCGGGAATAAGTACTCGGGGGATCGAGGGCTTTGAAAGATTCTCGGAGCGATACAAATAGAATACATATAAAGCGGTCGGATGATTTGTCTCCGCGGAGCTGCTGCAACCCCTCTAGGAAAATAATTTCATCCCATCGCCTAATGGAAATCAGCTTTTAAAGTCTTAAGTCGATGTTAAAAGCGGAGGGCTCCCCCTGTTATCCGTCGCCCACCCCCTCTGCGCGATTAATGAGGTTTGTTTTGGCGCTGCAGTGCGCACCCCTCCAGAAAACTACTATTAGCCGAGCGCCTTTTTTTTCCAGCCCTGCGGACTAATAACGACCACCCCATACCTATTAATAGGTATCAACCTGCAAGGATAACAAATGGCTTTATCCGCGTCCTGGCTATTACACGGGATCCACCCTCGTCGTAATGCGAGGGAGCAGCGTAACACGTCATTACTGTGGCTGTAAAGGCAATCACATTTCGACCGCACTTATTATTTTTCCAGATCATAAACCGCACGGCCACAAATCATTTATTTTTTCAACCACCCCACCAGCACCAGCAGTCTCACAATGCCCCCCCACCCCCACCCCTTAGTGCAGTGCTTTTTGTGCAAATAAAACTACCATAAAAAAACGACGTTACAATACGCAAATATTATTAACCCGCATTCTACCCCCCCGATATTCAAATGACGGGTGTGGAATTTTTGCGCGAAATAAAGACATAAATTTTCGGACGGCCGCCTCCGCGCCGCCCCCAGCCCCCGGAGGCCCCGTCAGCGCAATAAAATATTGCCTATTAAGATATTGCAAAATTCCCCGGGATGTGTAAAACTTCGCATGGGGTAAATTGAGGATCGTTGAGGGTGGTCCGGCGGATAACTGATGGTGATTATATCGATTCGCCACCCCCCAAAGAAACGAATTACATTCTCACGCTCTTCTCAGGAATAAAATATTTCCACGCCGATTATTTATCTCTCCTTTTGCAAATCGCAATTTTGTTGACCAGAACTAAACGCAAATTCAGTCGTATCAGTTTTGTGTGTTAAGTGTTACATAATTTTGTATTCTTATGTTTTTGTATATGAATATTGTTATATAGGAATAATAAAACACTTGGTTGACGTTTTAGAGTATATATAGAAAATAACTCAATACAATTGTTTCGGCCTCTCAGCCATTCTCAAGAGTATAAACTAAATTAAAATATTCAAACAGTGCAATATATACATAAACAGAGTTTAATTACATAGTAATAATAAACGCATTCAAATAAATTTAACAACTAACGCAATTCAGTAAAGGTGTATTGTCAAACATCAATTGTTCATTCTCAATGTTCTCTTAATGACTGCTTTGCGAATTTCTAAGATTTCTAGTAAATCCATCCGCTTTCATTTGTGCTCCGTGTGTAACATACTTCCAGCCCATCATTTCTGATGAAGCGATTACTATTAATGCAGTGTTGGGTCAGTCCAGTATCCTCCTTATTAAATAGAATTTTACTACTTAGAATATTTAGAATATTAGAATATTACAATATTATGTAGAATTGCACTACTTAGAATAAGGAGGATACTGGACAAGGTTTACAAGGGATTTAAAAAAAAAATACTTTTAAGTAAAAATGTTATAGAAATTAATATTTCTGCTTGGTCTAAAACTACCATTTAAGTAATTAAAACATTGATTTATGTATACAAGGTATCGCTAATTAAAAAAAAAAGTGTTGCCACTTTACAAAAATAACATTATTTGAACAATCCCTCACCATTTTCTTCAGACAGTTTCTTCAAGCCTGACGTGGAACTCCTGAAAACTGTTTTGTATTTCTTCAATAGTTATCGATGCAAATTCCTGTCGTAGGTTAAATTTTCAGTATTATTTTCTGCATTTGGGGGACTGTTTCAGTGATTATATTTTACCATAATGTTGTTTGATGTAATTTTAAATGCTTTTTGCAAATAGTAAATAAATAAGTGACAAACTAAAATTTAAAAACTTAGATTTTGTCAACACCCTGTATAAGCAAATTAAAGTTTCAATAACTAAACCGGTAGTTTCAGACCAAGCAGGAATTATAATTCCTATAACATTCTTACTTAAAAGTAAATATTAAGAAACATTTTCTCTTGTAAACTCAATCCGGGGACTTACTGTAAAATAAACCTGTTGAGAACCATTTTTTCATTCAGAAAAGTTCAAAAATATGCAAGGGATAAGTCGCAGGATCAAATTCTGAACTTCTGGACTAAATAAAAAAAATGGACTGGTGGAGTGAAAATGGAGAAAATGGAAAATAGAGTGGTGCACTCTGGTTTTTAACAGCTCAATTAGTAAAACGAAATTCAATAATATTTTGTAAAATCTCTATTGGACCCAACAAGTGTCTTATAATAATAATTCAATTTATTGTTCAATGTTGTAATTATCTACTTCGTGATCATGATTAAATTAAATAAAGCAAACACTTTACTTTGTTTATATCACACTCGTTTATTGAAAAATAGTGACTATAGTTTTGATTAAGTACTGTTCATTATCAAACTTAAAGTCATTTTAAATTAAATAAAACAAACACTTTACTTTGTTTATATCACACTCGTTTATTGAAAAATAGTGACTATAGTTATGATCAAGTACTGTTCACTGTCAAACTTAAAGTCACTTTAAATTAAATAAAACAAACACTTTACTTTGTTTATATCACACTCGTTTATTGAAAAATAGTGACTATAGTTTTGTTTAAGTACTATTCATTGTCACACTTAAAGTCACTTTAAATTAAATAAAACAAACACTTTACTTTGTTTATATCACACTCGTTTATTGAAAAATAGTGACTATAGTTTTGAGTAAGTACTGTTCATTGTCAAACTTAATGTCACTTTAAAATAAATAAAGCAAACACTTTACTTTGTTTATATCACACTCGTTTATTGAAAAATAGTGACTCTAGTTTCGATCAAGTACTGATCATTGTCAAACTTAGAGTCACTTTAAATTAAATAAAACAAACACTTTACTTTGTTTATATCACACTCGTTTATTGAAAAATAGTGATTATAGTTTCGATCAAGTACTGATCATTGTCAAACTTAAAGTCACTTTAAATTAAATAAAACAAACACTTTACTTTGTTTATATCACACTCGTTTATTGAAAAATAGTGACTCTAGTTTCGATCAAGTACTGATCATTGTCAAACTTAAAGTCACTTTAAATTAAATAAAACAAACACTTTACTTTGTTTATATCACACTCGTTTATTGAAAAATAGTGATTATAGTTTCGATCAAGTACTGATCATTGTCAAACTTAAAGTCACTTTAAATTAAATTAAACAAGCACTTTACTTTGTTTATATCACACTCGTTTATTGAAAAATAGTAACTCTAGTTTCGATCAAGTACTGATCATTGTCAAACTTAAAGTCACTTTAAATTAAATAAAACAAACACTTTACTTTGTTTATATCACACTCGTTTATTGAAAAATAGTGACTCTAGTTTCGATCAAGTACTGATCATTGTCAAACTTAAAGTCACTTTAAATTAAATAAAACAAACACTTTACTTTGTTTATATCACACTCGTTTATTGAAAAATAGTGACTCTAGTTTCGATCAAGTACTGATCATTGTCAAACTTAAAGTCACTTTAAATTAAATAAAACAAACACTTTACTTTGTTTATATCACACTCGTTTATTGAAAAATAGTGACTCTAGTTTCGATCAAGTACTGATCATTGTCAAACTTAAAGTCACTTTAAATTAAATAAAACAAACACTTTACTTTGTTTATATCACACTCGTTTATTGAAAAATAGTGATTATAGTTTCGATCAAGTACTGATCATTGTCAAACTTAAAGTCACTTTAAATTAAATAAAACAAACACTTTACTTTGTTTATATCACACTCGTTTATTGAAAAATAGTGACTATAGTTATGATCAAGTACTGTTCACTGTCAAACTTAATGTCACTTTAAATTAAATAAAGCAAACACTTTACTTTGTTTATATCACACTCGTTTATTGAAAAATAGTGATTATAGTTTCGATCAAGTACTGATTACTGTCAAACTTAAAGTCACTTTAAATTAAATAAAACAAACACTTTACTTTGTTTATATCACACTCGTTTATTGAAAAATAGTGACTATAGTTATGATCAAGTACTGTTCACTGTCAAACTTAAAGTCACTTTAAATTAAATAAAACAAACACTTTACTTTGTTTATATCACACTCGTTTATTGAAAAATAGTGACTATAGTTATGATCAAGTACTGTTCACTGTCAAACTTAAAGTCACTTTAAATTAAATAAAGCAAACACTTTACTTTGTTTATATCACACTCGTTTATTGAAAAATAGTGACTCCAGTTTCGATCAAGTACTGATCATTGTCAAACTTAGAGTCACTTTAAATTAAATAAAACAAACACTTTACTTTGTTTATATCACACTCGTTTATTGAAAAATAGTGACTCTAGTTTCGGTCAAGTACTGATCATTGTCAAACTTAAAGTCACTTTAAATTAAATAAAACAAACACTTTACTTTGTATAAATCACACTCGTTTATTGAAAAATAGTGACTATAGTTTCGATCAAGTACTGATCATTGTCAAACTTAAAGTCACTTTAAATTAAATGCAACAAGCACTTTACTTTGTTTATATCACACTCGTTTATTGAAAAATAGTGACTCTAGTTTCGGTCAAGTACTGATCATTGTCAAACTTAAAGTCACTTTAAATTAAATAAAACAAACACTTTACTTTGTATAAATCACACTCGTTTATTGAAAAATAGTGACTATAGTTTCGATCAAGTACTGATCATTGTCAAACTTAAAGTCACTTTAAATTAAATGCAACAAGCACTTTACTTTGTTTATATCACACTCGTTTATTAAAAAATAGTGACTATAGTTTCGAACAAGTACATCATTGTTAAACTTAAAGTCACTTTAAATTAAATAAAACAAACACTTTACTTTGTTTATATCACACTCGTTTATTGAAAAATAGTGACTCTAGTTTCGATCAAGTACTGATCATTGTCAAACTTAAAGTCACTTTAAATTAAATAAAACAAACACTTTACTTTGTTTATAACACACTCGTTTATTGAAAAATAGTGACTATAGTTTCGATCAAGTACTGATCATTGTTAAACTTAAAGTCACTTTAAATTAAATGCAACAAGCACTTTACTTTGTTTATATCACACTCGTTTATTAAAAAATAGTGACTATAGTTTCGAACAAGTACTGATCATTGTCAAACTTAAAGTCACTTTAATTTTTTTATTTTAAACTTAAACTTAAAACTTAAAGTCACTTTAAGTTTGACAATGATCAGTACTTGATCGAAACTATAGTCACTATTTTTCAATAAACGAGTGTGATATAAACAAAGTAAAGTGTTTGTTTTATTTAATTCATTTATTGTTTTTGTATTTGTATTTGTATTTGGATTCACAGAGAATATTACAGACTCAAAATACACAGGAACAGTATACAACTGTTATGTTTTTATACATTTGTTGAAATTCTTCTAGAATTTTTATGGAATTAAAATCAGATTTTTTTGTCACCTAAAAATTGCAGAATTCTCAAAATTCTAATGTGTATTAGGAATAAATACTAAGTAGTTACTTTAAAATCTTATAATCATCTCCTAATCACAAATTACCGCATAAAGTCTATATAATACATCAAAAATAGTAGGAAAATTATGCACATAATTACTTACAATATTACAAATATTACAAATACAGGGTGTTTCGTAATGACATGCCCATATTTAATGGTGTAATTCCTCAGGTCTTTTTATGAAGAAAATTTCATATGAACGTATCGTCGGCTTTCAAGTGAAATACACTAAGTAAATTTTTGGGTGTTTTTATTTAAGTTTTATTTTGATGGGTTACTTTTCTCTTCAATTTTACTTTTTATTTATTATTATTAAATCAAAAATAACCTAAAAAAATGTAGGCACAGTCATGCTCACATAAATTTAGTACCATTGCTATATAAAATTGCTATTCTAACCTAATTTCTTGTACTAGATTTATGTGAGGACATAAATACAATGATACAATACAATAAGTAATGAACAGCTCAATTATTACCCTTTTAAAAACACCCTCCCATTCTTGGCGCCATGTACAGTCATGCTCACATAAATCTAGTACAAAAAATTTGACATTGCCAAATAAAATTGCTATTGAAACCAATTTCTTGTACTAGATTTATGTGAGCATGACGGTACATGGCGCCTGAAATGGGAGGGTGTTTTTGAAAGGGTAATAATTGAGCTGTTTATTACTTATTAACTCAAAAAAAAATAATTACAAAAAATGAAAGCTTGGATGTTATCATTAAATAATTTAAAACTAATATTCATAAGAAAAACACGTTCTGCAAATTTGACAGATGAATTAACTGTCAGATTTCTTATTTTGAGTGAAGAGAATAATAAAAAAAATCACGTTCTGAAAATTAGACAGATGAATTAACTGTCAGGTTTCTTATTTTGAGTGAAGAGAATAATAAACATAAATCACATTCTGAAAATTAGACAGATGAATTAACAGTCAGATTTCTTATTTTGAGTGAAGAGAATAATAAAAAAAATCACGTTCTGAAAATTAGACAGCTGAATTAACTGTCAGATTTCTTATTTTGAGTGAAGATAATAATTATCAAGATTATTACGAACCGATTATTATATGTTCTTAATATAATTCAGGCTTAGTTTTAATTAGCCTCCAATTATAATAGATATAATATAACTATAAAAAAAATATGCAGTGAATAGAATAATTGAATAAGTGAGTAGAAAAGAGGACCTATTCCATAAAGTAAAAAAAAAATCTTTATTATTTTATTTCCATATTTTTCTGCACATGCTGTGTAAATCTTGTCTTATATGAAAAAGTAATAAGAAAATTATTCATTTAAATGTACATTATTTACAATATTATGGAGGTTACTAAATTTTAGCGCCCTTATTTTTCACTCTCGCTTCTTCTGAGGATTAGATGTTAAAAGACATATTTTGCTACATATCCTATGTGAATCTTGTCTTATATGAACAAGTAATAAGAAATATATTCATGTGAATGTACTTTATTTACAATATTATAAAGGTTATTAAATTTCGACCCCTTTATTTTTCACTCTCGCTATTCTGAGGATAAGATGTTAAAAGACATATTTTTCTATACATGCTGTATGACTCTGAGATTTATTGAACAAGTAATAAGAAAAATATTCATATAAATGTACTTTACTTACAATATTATGGAGGTTATTAAATTTGGGCCCCTTATTTTTCATTCTCGCTTATTCTGAGATTAATATGTTGAAAGACGTATTTTTATATAAATGCTGTGTGACTCTGAACTGTATTGAATAAGTAATACAAAAATATTTATACACTCAGATGCAAAAAAAAACGGGTCATTAGATCGTTGTTTGCAAAAACCCTCATTTTTTTTAAATTTTGATGTTGGTATAGTCCTTAGAATGAAAGTTTTAGTGTTTTACAATAAAAGAGACCATCAAGATGTAGAAAAAAACAACATATGATACTTATCAGTTTATTTAATAAGCGAAAATAACATTTAAAGCCATGCGTTCTTCACTACATATTGCTCATTCGGCGTTATGCATAGAGGATCAAGGTGGCTACTGGGTTTTGATTTATTTGTTTTCGATTAACTATCATTTTCATTTATTATTCTTTATTAAGTTTATTTTGCAGAAATGCATTTTCTTTCGTGTATACGTACATTATCGTTTTCGCTTATTAATGTTCATTAAATAAATAATAAGTACCATATGTTGATTCTTTTTAAAGTCTGACGGTCTCTTTGATTGTAAAACACAAAAAATTTCATTCTAAGGACTATACCAACATCAAAATTTAAAAAATGGGGGGTTTTGCAAACAACGACCTAATGACCCGTTTTTTTTGCACCTGAGTGTATAAATATTTTTTTATTACTCATTCTATACAGTTCAGAATCATACAACATGTATAGAAAAATATGTCTTATAACATACATAAGGACTATACAAAAATCAAAATTTAAAAAAAATATGGTTCTTTTTCAAACAATAACCCAATGACCCGGTTTCTTTGCATCTGAGTGTATAAATGTACTTTTTCTTCAAACGTCAGAAAATATGTCATTATGTAACTCAGTTGAATGTGGAAAAATGTCATGACATTTCAGCCAGAAATTGTTGTCATGGCAACATTAAATAAACAACGCGAAGCAATACTATAAATTTCAACATATATCAATTAAATATACGATTCTTTTGCAATTCTCTTCCTATTTTCTGGTAGATATACTGCTTTCATTAAAAATAGATTACATCTATAAAAGTTTTCTTCAAAAACAATTATCACTGTCACTGTCAAATACTGAAATAGTTTCTGTCAAGAAAACAAAAAACCATACGATGTATTCTTTGATATTAAATTTATTTGTAAAAATTATATATCAAAATTACGAGATTTCGTATTTAGCAGTGCGTTTAAAGAAAAAAATAGTATATTTCACTTGGAGGCGAAGTGACTTTTCATTGCTTGCCTTCTATTACGCGCCTCACTTCGTTCGGCGCGCAAACTCAGGCGCGCCATGAAAAGTCTCACTTCTCCTCCACGTAAAATAATATATTATTTCTACTCCCACATTAGTAAGTTGCCAACATTAGTAAGTTGTCTCGGCACTTCGCAACTCGGTACGTAAACTTTCATTTCGTGCGTAATATGCTTCTTACCACTCTCGTTATGGTATATGTTATTAATATATTGAGGAAAACAGCGAAATGGATATATGATAACTGCATTATTCGAAAATTCGTTTGGTACGAATTAGTTTTGAAAATTTAGAAATTCCTTTCAATTACAAATAAATGAACGACATGTTCGTTACCCCTTTGAAATTTTAAACACGTGGTTCTACAAGGATGTTGCATTGTAATAATAATTTATGTACATTTAAAATGTGCCTGGCTTCTTGTAAATAAATCCACCCCAGAGCATTAAGTTATCACTTATCTCCACCTCCCGAGATACAGTCGTCCCCTGCTTCCTCCTCAAAAAGATACATTTTTTTTATCACCGTGACGATTTAAATATTGCGCACGACGTATTATCTGTGGCTGCCGCTGTCCTTCCTCTTCGTAATTATCAGCCCTCTGCCATTTCCCCCCAGGCTACGCGTCCTCATCTCCGCGGATTTCTTATTCGGGAGATAAAGTAGGCCGCAAGTTGTCACGGACATCAAAAGGAATATCTTCTGGAGCGGTCCCCGTCATAATTGCACTCGGAATTCCACTTCCGGTGTAAAGTGACGACATGTTCCCGCTTCCGGGGCCCCCGTTATCGCGTCCCCTTGAGCGCGGGCTTTTTATTTCCTGTTGCCTCTCCCTTATCCGCTCCTTATCCGCCACCCTCGTCCTTAACCGCCGCCCTCCAACCGCCCCTCTGCCGCCGCGATTCTTTAAGGAATCGGCAATGCGGAGAAACTCGCGAGCGAGATGAAAAGTGAAATTAAATATCCAAGCTTTGCGGATACCGGGGATTATTAAAACGGCAAATTGAAAGCGGGATAATTTAGATTACAATCGTAACCGATATTATCGTTACAAAACAAACAAACACAATTTTACGGCTGCGTATTAATTTCACTAATTTATTCAGCCTCAGAGGGCGACTTATACACTTCTCTGCGTCAGCGGTGTTTCATACAATAATATTGGCCCAAATATTTTTCTGATTCTTTATGTGTCAAATTAATGTTAATCAAATTTGTGCCTTTCAAAATTAAATAAATTTTCAAATTTATCTTTCAGTGCATTGTTTTTGTTAAGGTGCCAGTTTCACAGTTAATTCTGTATATTTTGGAAGGTGACCTATTGGTCAGAGTACTTAGGTCTTATTAGGGCCATTGTACCCTAAATGTACAATGTATATATATATATATAAAGTGAGAGTGGGTTTAGTGGGTAGGGCCCTCTCTGAATAGAGGGAGGAGTCCCACACACCCCTGTTGAAGGGAGGTGCTTAACGCATTCCCACTCTAAAAAAAAAAAAAAAAAAAAAAAAAAAAAAAAAAAAAAAAAAAAAAGGGCCATTGTACCCCAATTTACCCATTCTTATTTTCACAGTAAATACATGCGTTCAAAAAGCAAGTCTTATCCTTGCATACTTGTATTTCATAAACGACAAAAAATAATGATTTATAAGTGAAAAAAAAACACTATAAAATAACAAAAACCAAAACTATCTTCGTATTATCCGTTGTTTTTTTTTTGGGATCTGTAACTTTCCGGGCCGTAGGAAGCGATCGCGCTTAGTTGCGTGAATCATTCGGTTTCTAATTAAAAACTTTCCCATTTCCCGGTCGTTATAGGGCGGCCGTCCGCTCTGCGGATAATGAAATGTAAACTATAAAGCGATTTGGGCATCGCTTTATTGTAAAGTCGGGGACGCGCATAAAATTGATTGAATGTTATTGCAGATAACTGCGCCCCAGTTGAAAAAAAATCCCCCGCTCTTGGCTGGTGTTTATTTTAAATGTCGCCGCACTTACGTACGAACGGCGGACGTATATCACCGCTTTTTGCCAAGTTCGCGTGTATATTTTCGGATATTTCGCGCCAAGCCCCCGAGGGGGATTAATTTGCATCGATTTGAATTGATGCACTTATTCGGCGATAAGTCTTCCCCAAGCGAGGCGCTCGCATAAATTCCACGGGTTATATTTCGCGCATACCACCGACGCCTCCTGTATTTATTGCGCCGAATGTATTTATAATAAAACACCCGCAGCCATAAATTATTATCTGCACGGTAATCCAGTAACCAGAATATTACCCAAATATAAACGTATAAGCACAGAAAACACGAAATTTAGGGCAACCAAAAATATGCTCCAAATAACTATTTCAAGCTCTGAAACTATACCCTTAAGAATAGAAAATACGTTCCTTAAAATGGAAAACATGCTCTTAAAAATTGAAAATTTGCTCTTAAAAATTGAAAATATCCTCTTAAAAATAGAAAATATCCTCTCAAAAATAGAATATATCCTCTTAAAAATGGAAAATTTGCTCTTATAAATAGAATATATCCTCTTAAAAATGGAAAATATGTTTCCAAAAATGAAATATATGCTCAATAAAAATAGATGCTCTTAAAAATTGAAAATTTGCTCTTAAAAATTGAAAATATCCTCTTAAAAATAGAAAATATCCTCTCAAAAATAGAATATATCGTCTTAAAAATGGAAAATTTGCTCTTATAAATAGAATATATCCTCTTAAAAATGGAAAATTTGCTCTTATAAACGGAAAACGTGCTCTTAAAAATGGAAAATATGTTTCCATATAAAATGAAATATATGCTCAATAAAAATAGAGCATATGTACAAGTAGGTAAGCAACAAGAGTTCCACTTCACCCCCAGCAGAGATTTCGATTAATTTAATTGACGCTTTTGATTCGCGGTTTTAATCAATCGCCGCGAGTAGTAACACTGGGTTGATTGCGGAAATTGCGAATCAAAGGCGTCAATTAAATTAATCGAAATCTCTGCTGGGGGTGAAGTGGAACTCTTGTTGCTTAACTACTTGTACACTCAATCCTTTGACGACTGCACATCACAATGAAATAAAATAAACCAAACAAATTTAAATTGATTTTGTATATCTATCTACTTTCACTTTCAACACTTTCAACACCCACTTTCAACACCCACACTTAATTAATTAGTCTTATTAAAAGCCTGGAACTTAATTCATATCTGGTTATACCCAGTTACTTACTAGCTGAAAAAATACTGAAATATGCAGAAAATTGGTTTCTCACTTTCTCAGTTTCATAGTGAAACTTTCTTTTTGAAGTCTCTGATATGTTTAATAGTTAAACTGAAATTATAGACTATTTTGCTCTATTGATAATTTAGTTGCAAATAAATTTCTACCTGCTTACTTTATCAGTTTCAATGAAAATTTCTGTCGTAAATATAGTCGTATTTCATAATAATAATAATAAAGAATATTTATTAGCAAAAAACGCTACATAATATACAATTTAAAATTTTTGCAATTGTCGGTAATTGTTTTAATTTATGCTCACAATTTTATAACTTTCACTGCAACATTTAATTTACAAACAGAAATTTCGTAATTTACAATGAAAACTTGAAATTTCCAAACGCAATTTCATAATTTTCGTAGAAAGTTTTATAATAACCAATTGAAATTTCATCATTTCCAGTTAAACAAAAATCAACTGCCAGATAAATTTTAAATAACGCTTAAATGTGATAATTTTTACTGCAATGTTTAATATACAATAAATATTTCGCAAAATAAACATTGCAAACAAAGAAAAACATGAAATTGCTCTTAAATATTACAAATTTTGATAGAAAATTGATTTTTTTAAATTATGAAATAAACATTGCAATGAAAATTTGACAATAACAGTGACAATAACAAAGTTTTTACAGGAAATAGTAAAATTTTCATGGAAACTCCTAGACTGTCCATCGAAAATTATGTTATTATAATTGAAAATTAGCAATATTCATTGGAAACGGCAACATTTTGATGGAAAATTAAAGACTAAAAATTTAAAATTCACAGCATAAATTTAATGTGTTGTTGGAAACTGCAAAACTTGTATTGAAAACTGCAAAATATTTACCGGAAACGAAGAAACTTTCATAAAAGCATAGAAAAACCTGAAATTGCACTTAAATATTACAAATTTTGATAGAAAATTGCTAACATTTTATTGTAAAATAAACATTGCAATGAACATATTCCATTTTCAGCAAGAATTTTCGAAAAAACAAAGAATAACATCAAGTCACACTTTAAAATAACAAATATTGATAGAAAATTACACATTTTTATTGTAATTTAAACATTGCAGTGAAAATTTTAAAATTTTCAGCATGAATTTAAAATTTTTAGTGGCAATAACAGAGTTTTTACTGTAAATAGTGAAATTTTCATGGAAACTCTTTAAGTGCTTATCGAAAATTATGTTATTAAAATTTAAAATTAGCAATATTCGTTGGAAATGGCAAAATGTTGATTAGAAATTACAGACAGCACTGAAAATTATAAAATTCTCAGCACAAATTTAATATGTAGTTGGAAACTACAAATATTTTACTGAAAACTACAAAATATTTACTGGAAATAAAGAAATTTTCGTAGAAGAAAAGAAAAACATGAAATTGCACTTCAAAATTACAAATTTCGATTAAAAATTGCGAAATTTTGATTGTAAATTAAACATTGCAGTGGAAATGATCAAATTTAAGCAACTTTTCAGAACTAATTCTTTCAAGGATATATGTTTTATTGATTGATACTATTTTGTAAATTTTCCCAACAAAAATTGAATTTCCTACTATAAAAACAGTTCTGAATTCTACAAGAGATTGAAAATATAATATAAATATAAAATATATCATAAAATAATGTAAATATAAAATATATCATAAAATAATGTAAATATTGGTTATAAGAACTGATTAAATATTTTATGCAGCTACGTATCTGTGATTTAGAGGTGCTTATGCCTAGATTGTATATGCCTGATAGAGAATGCAATTAGCAGACACGAATAGTTAATTATCCCAACCTAACATACCCAATCTTCCCACTAATGGCGACAACGCAATGCCACTGATTGTAAATATTTGCAGTTTACAATGGATATTTGTAGTTTTTAATAACAATTTCATAATTTTCAGTAAAACAATTAGCTATTGCAGTTAAATGTATGTCAAACATTTTAGAATTTTACAATTTTCACTGTAGTATTGAATTTACACTAAAAAAATGCAATTTCCAATGGAAATTTATAGTTTTTAACAACAATATAATAATGTCCTGTAAAACAATTAGCTCTTGCCAATAAGATGAGAAATTTGTGTTGAATTTATTAAAATTTTACAATTTTTACTGTAGTATTTACTTTACATTGAAAAATTTGCAATTTCCAATGGAAATTTGTAGTTTTTAATAACAACTTTATAAGGTACAGTAGAATAATTAGCTATTGCCAGTGAAAAGTTAAATTTGTGTCAAACATTTTAAAATTTTACAATTTTCATTGAAGTATTGAATTTACATTAAAAAATTTGCAATTTCCAATGGAAATTTGTAGTTTCTAATAATAATATCATAATATTCTGTGAAACAATTAGCTATTGCCAATAAGATGATAAATTTGTATTAAATGTTTTAAAATTTTACAATTTTCACTGTAGTATTTATTTTATATTGAAAAATTTGCAATTTCCAATGGTAATTTGTATGTTTCAATAACAATTTCATAATGTACAGTAAAATAATTAGCTATTGCCAATAAAACGTTATATTTGTGCCAAACATTTTCAAATCTTACAATTTTCATTGTAGTATTGAATTTACATTAAAAAATTTGCAATTTCCATTGAAAATTTGTAGCTTTTATTAATAATATCATAATGTCCTGTAAAACAATTAGCTCTTGCCAATAAGATGATAAATTTGTATTAAATTTATTTAAATTTAACAATTTTTACTGTTGCATTTACTTTACATTGAAAAATTTGCAATTTCCAATGGAAACTTGTAGTTTTTAATAACAATTTTATAATGTACAGTGGAATAATTAGCTATTGCCAGTAAAATGTTAAATATGTGTCAAACATTTTATAATTTTACAATTCTCACTGTAGTATTTAATTTACATTGAAAAATTTTCAGTTTCGAATGGAAATTTGTAGTTTTTAATAACAATTTCCTAATTTTAGATCAGTTTTTATAAATTTCAATAAAAATTTTACCATTTCCAGTAAGATTTTGCAATTGCCAATAAAATGTGAAATTTGTGTGAACTTTTTTTACAATTTTCACTGTAGTATATAATTTGCATTGAAAAATTTGCAATTTACAATAGAAATTTGTAGTTATTTTAAAAACAATTAAAAAATGTCTTGTAAAATAATTAACTATTGCCAGTAAAATGTTAAATTTGTGCCAAACATTTTAAATTTTAAAATTTTACAATTTTTATTGTAGTATTGAATTTACATTAAAAAAATTGCTATTTCCTATAGAAATTTGTAGTTTTTAATAATAATTTCATAATGTCCAGTAAAACAATAAGCTATTGTCATTAAGATGTTAAATTTATGTTAAAATTTTACAATTTTCACGGTAGTATCTAATTTACATTGAAAAGTTTTCTATTTCCAATGGAAATTTGTAGTTTTTAATAACAATTTCATAATTTTAGATCAGTTTTTAGAAATTTCAATGAAATTTTTATCATTTTCAGTAAAATTTTCCAATTGCCAGTAAAATGTGAAATATGTGTACATTTTTTTACAATTTTCACTGAAGTATTGAATTTACATTGAAAAATTTGCAATTTACACTGGAAAATTGTAGTTCTTGTTAATAACGATTTAATAATTTCCAGTAAAACAATGAGCTTTTTCCAGTAAGATGTTAAATGTATGTTAAAAAATTTAAAATATTACAATTTTCACTCTAGTAAAACAATTAGCTATTGCCAGTAAGATCTTAAATGTATGTTAAATTTTTTAAAGTTTTACAATTTTCACTTGTATTTAATTTACATTGAAAAATTTGCAATTTACAATAGAAATTTGTAGTTTTTTTAATAACAATTTAAAAATTTCCAGTAAAACAATTAGCTACTGCCAGTAAAGTGTTAAATTTGTGTAAAACATTTTAAAATTTTACAATTTTCATTGTAGTATTGAATTTACATTAAAAAAATTCAATATTCAATGGAAATTTGAAGTTTTTTATAAAAAATTCTTAATGTCCACTAAAGCAATATTGCCAGTAAGATGTTAAATTTGTGTTAAAATTTTACAATTTTCACTGTAGTATTTAATTTACATTGAAATATTTATAATTTTCAATGGAAATTAGTTTTTAATACCAATTTCAGAATTTTTGATCAGTTGTTATAAATTTCAATGAAAATTTTATCATTTCCAGTAAGATTTTGCAATTGCTGTTAACATTTCATATAAATAATGAAAATGATATTATTTTCACTGCAATATAATTGTAAATTAATCAATTTTCGCAATGTCCAATCAATATTTGTAATTTTCAATTTCATTTTATAATTTTCGATAAATATTTCATAAATTCCCATTAAAATTTGCAACTTTTCCAGTAACAAAAAATTCCATTGTCAGTAACATTTTAAATTCGTGCTCTCAATTTTTTAATCATTATCATCATTTTCATTGCTCGGTTACAATAAAGAAACTGAAATTTTCAATAGGAATGTGCAGTTTTCAATTACGTTTTAATAATTTTACAATTTTCACTGTAGTATTTAATTTACATTAAAAAATTTGGAATCTCCAATTTAAAATAGAAGTTTTTAATAATAGTTTCATAATTTTAGATCCGTTTTTATAAATTTCAATGAATATTTTATCATTTCCAGTAAGATTTTGCAATTGCCAGTAAAATGTGAAATTTGTGTTAATTTTTTTACAATTTTCACTGTTGTATTTAATACATTAAAAAAAAATGCAATTTACAATGGAAATTTATAATTCTTAGTAACACTTTCATAATTTTCAGTAAACAAATCAGCTATTGCCAGTAATATGTTACATTTGTGTCAAACATTTTAAAATTTCACAATTTGCACTGTAATATTGAATTTACATTAAAAAAATTGCAATTTCCAATGGAAATTTGTAGTTTTTAATAACAACTTCATAATTTTCGATCAGTTTTTATAAATTTCAATGAAAATTTTATCATTTCCAGTAAGATTTTGCGACTGTCACAATGACCAATCAAAATTTGTAATTTTCAATTTCATTTTATAATTTTCGATAAATATTTTATAAATTTCCATTAAAACTTGCATCTTTTCCAGTAAAATCATTATCGATTGCCAGTAACATTTTAAATTTGTGCTAACATTTTTATAATTATTATCGTTTTCACTGACCGGTTACAATAAAGAATCTGAAATTTTCAATAAAAATGTGCAGTTTTCAATTACGGTTTAATAACTTTCGATTAATTTTTATAAGATTTAATGAACATTTTATCGTTTCCAGTAAACATTTTGCAGTTCGCATCAAATTTGCAAATTAAGGATGACAATTGTATTATTTTCTCTGAGGCGTATAATTTTCACAATCAAAATTTCGCAGTTTCCAATGAAAATTTGTAATTTTCAATTATATTTCGTATATATATATAATTATATTTTTTAATAATTATTTTGTAAGTTTTATTAAAAAATATCACCATCAAAATAGTAATGATCCCGACTCTGAATGACGTGTACGTTAAGTTGTGGGCCGATGTAACTGTTTTGCTCATCCCTGTTGTTTGTGGCTTTCGTTTATATGTGTTTTTGGAGTTTCCTAATTTCTCTCCCCTACTGCTAAATATTTACCCCCATCCCTTAGTTATTATGGTGATTACTAATCTTGAGTGTAATTTTAAATATAAAAATCCATAAATTAAATAATAAAATTAAAAATTAAACTGTACAGGGTTTGTTCTTGTTTTAAAATTATTTAAGCTTTTTAACTTCATTGTAATTCACAATCGAAGTTAAAATGAATAGTTAAGCAGCGTTGTTGAAATTGCAATGAAAATATTAGGCGCGTAATTTATTCAACTACAGGGGTATTTATCACTTTATCATTACGTTTCGTGAGCAATTAGGGAGCTTAATCAGTTGTACTAATAACGAAAGGTCCAATTTTCGGCGCGCGCCCTTCGCCGTTTGCAATTAATTAATAAATAATCTCCGGCAGTCGCAGCAGGACCTATTAAGAACCACCCCCCCAACCCCTACCCCTTAGGAAGGAAGACCTAGTTTAATTATCCCCTTATGAAACGTAACTCGGTGTTTAATTGAGAACTTTGTGCCGGCGCTTCCGTGTTTAATTAAAAAATAAATGTAATTTTTAGGAACACTCCCATTAATTCCGGTGCATAAACTCACTTTGGAAGGGGGTTGGGGGGCAAAAACGCTTCAAACGGCCGTTTGTGGAGCGTCTCACGTATCGAGAGTGCAGCTTTCTTTGAGAAATACTCAATTTCAATATTTATGTAAACACGAGAAATTTTAATGAGTATAAATTACCGGGGAGCTCCACTTTGCATTTTCGCCGTTAAAGTAAATACAATGAATAAGTTAGACTTAGAACTTCTGAAACCTGCAAAGTCAGGGAAAATAGTAGCGAGACTGATTTGTAATAAAAATGTATCGGAAAGTATTACTTCAATTCTATTATAATATGTACACGAGGCATTCTTTTGGCGAATTTGCAGGGCAAAAGTACTGCTTTGAAAATTTTACGATACTCACAAATTCGGAATTACTGTGCCCTTTTAAATAGTGCAAAAAATGCAGAAGTGACTTGGGGATGAAATTTTTTAGGAGGAAACAAGTATTCCCGTTACTGCATTTGCCAATCCTAATAACGAATCTGACTGTTCAGATTAGTACGAAATTGGCCAACTTCTGCAGTTTATTGTACAGTAATCAGTTGTCAGTAAATCAGTAATCACTAATCAATTGTACAGTAATCTATTGTACAGTAATCTTGTGGTAAAGGTTTAACATCATCAACGGAAAAATATAAAATGGTTTCCACTGTATTCGGCTCCAACACTGACAAGAACAAAAATCTTGACGTTGGTTTCGATTCCAGGCTACAAGCAAAAGAAACGTGAAATATGTAAGGTAGCTAAGAAACACCGAGCTTATGGATATACAAAGATCATGGAAGGTCAAATTCAGAATGGGCATAAAAAGCATGTATGTGATTCAAGCATTTTCTTCCTGAGAACTATTTTCCAATGAGAGCAGGTATGAATTTTCTCTTGAAAATACCTAGTTGTGTATCCATCGTACCCATTGCAGAGTACATATTACAGTACACTTTATATTGTATGAAAGATTTCATAAAATTTGTATTATTATCTAAAATATTTGGTAGTTTAAGGACAAGCTTATGAAGATTTAATCAAATTTTCATTAATATCCAAGAAATTTAGTAGGCAAGACACAAAAGCTTGAAGATTTAATAAAATTTCGAAGTTTTAATGAAATTTTAGTTAATATCTGTGAGATTAAGTAGCTGAAAGACAAAATTTTTAAGATTTCATGAAATTTATATAAATATCTTAGAGATTTAATAGGTGAGAGACAAAATTTTGAAGAATTCATAAAGTTTCCATTAATATGTTAGTGATTTAGTAGATGAGAGACAAAATTTTGAAGATTTCATAAAATTTCCATTTATATCTAAGAAATTTAGAAGGTGAGATACAAAATTTTAAAGATTTCATTAAATTTTTATCAAAAGAATAGAATTTTATAAAAAATTTATTAAAAACTTAGATATTTAGCAGGTGAGAGGCAAAATTTTGAAGATTTCATGAAGTTTCATTTAATATATTAGTGATTTAGTAGACGAAAGACAAAATTTTGAAGATTTGAGGAAATTTCCATTAATATCTTAGAGATTTAGTAAATCAGAGGCAATATTTTGAAGATTTCATGTAATATCTATTATTTTCTTGAAGATTTAATAGTTGAGAGGCACACTTTAGTAGGTTTTATCAAATATCCAATAATATCTGAGAGACTTAGTAGGCAAGAGACAAAAATTTTAATATTTCAAAAGATTTAATGAAATTTTTATTAATATCTAAGAGATTTAGTAGGTGAGAGACAAAATTTTGAAGATTTCATGAAGCTTCCATTAAAATGTTAATAAGTTTTGAAGATTTCATAAAGTTTCATTTATTATATCAGTGATTTAGTAGATAAGAGACAAAATGTTGAATATTTCAGGGAACTTCCATTAATATCTTAGAGATTTCGTAACTCAGAGACAATATTTTGAAGATTTCATGAAATATCTATTATTATCTTACAGATTTAGTAGTTGAAAGACAAACTTTTATAGATTTCATCAAATGTCCATTAATATCTAAGAGACTTAGTAGGCAAGAGACACAATTTTGAATATTTCTTGACATTTCGAATATTTAATGAAATTTTTATTTATATCTATAAGAATTCATGAAGTTTCCTGTAATATGTTAGTGATTTAGTAGATGAGATTTTTTTTTTGAAAATTTCATAATATGTCCATTAATGTCTTAAAGATTTATTAGTTGAGAGACAATATTTTGAAGATATCATGAAATTTCTTTTAAGAGAATAAAATTTTATAAATTTTTTTGTAATTACTCAGATATTTAGTACGTGAGAGACAAAATTTTGAAGATTGAATTAAGTTTCAGTTAATATATTAGTGATTTAGTAGATGAGAGAAAAAAAATTGAACATTTCAGGAATATTCTTTTAAGAGAATAAAATTTTAGAAATTTTTTAGTAATTACTCAGATATTTGGTAGGTGAAAGACAAAATTTTGAAGGTTTCATGAAGTTTCATTTAATATATTAGTGATTTAGTTGATGAGAGACAAAATTTTGAAGACTTCAGGAAGCTCCTATTAATATCTTAGAGATTTAGTAAGTCAGAGACAATTTTTTGAAGATTTCATGAAATATCTATTATTATCTTAAAGATTCAGTAGATGAGAGGCAAACTTTTATAGTTTTCATCAAATGTACATTAATATCTGAGAGACTTAGTAGGCAAGTGACACAATTTTGAATATTTCATGAAATTTCGAAAAATTTATATTTTTTTGTTTATATCTATATGAATTCACGAAGTTTCTAATAATATGTTAGTGATTTAGTAGAAGAGAGACAAAATTTTAAAGATTTCATGTATTGTCCATTAATATCTTAAAGATTTATTAGTTGAGAGACAAAATTTTACAGATTTCATGAATTTTCCATCAATATCTAAGAGATTTAGAAGGTGAGACACAAAATTTTGAAGATTTCATGAATTTTCTATATATAGAATAGAATTTTATAAAAATTTTAATAATCACTCAGATATTTAGTAGGTGAGAGACAAAATTTTGAAAATTTCATGAAGTTTCATTTAATATATAAGTGATTTAGTAGATGAGAGACAAAATGTTGAAGATTTCAGGAAACTTCCATTAATATCTTAGAGATTTAGTAAGTCAGAGACAATTTTTTGAAGATTTCATGAAATATCTATTATTATCTTAAAGATTTAGTAGTTGAGAGGCAAACTTTTACAGATTTAATCAAATGTCCGTCAATATCTGAGAGACTTAGTAGGCAAGAGACACAATTTTGAATATGTCATGAAATTTCGAATATTTAATGAAATTTTTATTTATATCTATAAGAATTCATGAAGTTTGCAATAATATATTAGTGATTTAGTAGATGAGAGACAAAATTATGAAGATTTTATGAAATGTCCATTAATATTTTAAAGATTTATTAGTTGAGAGACAATATTTTGAAGATTTCATGAAATTTCCTTTAAAATCTAAGAGATTAAGAAGGTGAGACACAAAATTTTGAAGATTTCATGAAATTACTATCAATAGAATATAATTTTATGAAATTTTTAGTAATTACTCAGATATTTAGTAGGTGAGAGACAACATTTTGAAGATTCCATGAAATTTCATTTAATATATTAGTGATTTAGAGGATGAGGGACAAAATTTTGAAGATTTCAGGAAACTTCCATTGATATCTTAGAGATTTAGTAAGTCAGAGACAATTTTCTGAAGATTTCATGAAATATATATTAGTATCTTAAAGATTTAGTAGTTAAGAAGCAAACTTTATAGATTTCATCAAATGTCCATTAATATCTGAGAGACTTAGTAGGCAAGAGACACAATTTTGAATACTTCATGAAATTTGGAATATTTAATGAAATTTTTATTTATATCTATAAGAAATCATGAAGTTTCCAATAATATGATAGTGATTTTGTAGATGAGAGACAATATTTTGGAGATTACATGAAATTTCCATTACTATCTAAGAGATTTAGAAGGTGAGACACAAAATTTTAAAGATTTCATGAAATTTGTATTAATAGGATAGAATTTTATAAAAATTTTAGTAATTACTCAGATATTTAGTTGGTGAGAGGCAAAATTTTGAAGATTTCAGGAAGTTTCATTTAATATATTAGTGATTTAGTAGATGAGAGACAAAATTTTGAATATTTCAGGAAACTTCCATTAATATCTTAAACATAGTAGTTGAAAAACAAACTTTTGTAGATTTTATCAGATGTCCATTAATATTTGAGAGATTTGGTAAGCAAGAGACAAAATTTTGAATATTTCATGAAATTTCGAAGATTTAATGAAATTTTTGTTAATATATGAGAGATTTAATAAGTGAGAGACAAAATTTTGAAGATTTCATAAAGTTTCCATTAATATGTTAATGATTTAGTAAGTGAGAGACAAAATTTTGGAAATTTCATGAAACTACCATTAATATCTTAGAAATTTAGTAAGTGAGAGACAATACTTTGAAAATTTCATGAAATTTCTATTGATATCTTGGTGAGAGATATAATATTGACGATGTCATAAAATTCCCTTTAATATTTTAAAGATTTAGTACGTGGGAGACAAAATTTTGAAGAGTTCATGAAATATCTACTAATGTCGTACAAATTTAGTAGCTAAGAGACAAAATATTAAAGAGTACATGAAATTTGTACGAATACTTTATGGAATAAGTTATTTAATAGTTATGAAAATTATAACGGTATAATTTTTTTTGCCTATTAAATATTTTGTAGAAATGATTTGTGAAGAAATTTAGCACAAGGTTTAAAATTTGAGCGCATTATTGTGGTTTAAAATTTAAAAATAAAAGATTTTTCAAAATGAAAATTCATTTAACAAAGAAGTTCAATTGTTGCGATTTCAAAAATTGCGATTGTTATAAAGTAAAATTATAAAGTAACTTAATAGGTAATATAATTAATTAAAATAACTTTTACCCTTTTTTCACAGTTCATTTTTAATATAACTAAATACCGAGTAGCCCAAAAGTAGGTATACAGTTAGGTATACAGTTATTTATATATGTATATATGTATATATATATACATATATATATATATATATATATATATATATATATATATATATATATATATTTATTTATTTATTTATATATTTATACAGCAATACTTTAATACAGGGCTCCTCGCTCAAATTTACAGCCATGGCTTACACTAGAAACAAAGTAAATACTTGTATACTTACTGTATATGGTACACGTGTATACTGTATACCTGTATACCTACTTTTGGGCCACCCTGTATATACTTCATGCATTATGTGTTTATTTTCATAAACTATGAAATACAGGTAAAAGTTATTTTAATTACCTATAATAATTTTTCACAATGCTCAGAGAATAATGTAACTGAAGTAATACCTCAAAATACAATATTTTGAGTTTACTTGCAAATAACTACATAGTGTCATAAGATATTTTAAAAAAAATTTTGGAGCTTAATAAACAACCATCGCGCAATAAAATTCCGGAAGCGGATATGAAAAAATCGTAACTTAAAGGAAATGACGTGCATTTATGTAACATGGCGCTGGAGACCCTATGCTAGATCTGCTGCGTCAAGCGACGAACCCAGCTGAAAATTTACCATTTCTAAGATATTCAATTATTGCACTGCCTGTTTCACTTGTCCATCATTAAGTGCTCCCTCTGAGCATCACAGGTGCTGGGTTTACTTGCAGACGTCTTATTTACTTTATGTTAATGGCCATAGTAATGAAAATTTCCAGTTTTCAAAGACAAAATTTTGAAGATTTCATGAAATTTCCGTTAATATCTTAGTGAGAGATTTAATTTTGCAGATTTATTGAATTTTTCGTTACTATCTTAAAGATTTAGTAGTTGAGAGAAATGTTTTTGAAGATTTCATGAAATTTCCATTAATATCTGCGAGATGTAGTAGGCAAGAGACAAAATTTGCAAAACTTGCTTCGCTCGTTTTGGCAAATATTTCACTCGTTAAACAATATCGCACTTTTCGTAACTGGTTACCTAAATAACTATTCCTAACTTATTGCACAAATAGCTATTTATCATAAATTTATGTGATACTAACCAAGTAATTTGTTTAAATTGTAATCAATATTTAAACAATGGAAGTAATAATATTTTATTAGCTGCTGTCGTTTCGCCTTATTTAAACATTTTCAAACAAATGTTCAATACTGCTATTTCAATTAGTCCTTTTGCATTTCCAGCAGTGAATCCAATTATCTCTGACCTAAACGGAATTACGCAGTATCCACTTTCACTCACCTGCAACCTGACTATACACCCATTTGTTTGCTGGTTTCTAAACGGGGTGCAATTTTTCACCCCATCCGTCGAAGCGCTTCCCCGCAAAGCTTCCATTTTCCAAAGCTGCCCTCCGGTAATTAAAACTATTAAAGTTTCCGGCTCGGACGCTAATGCGAAAACTTTGCGTTAAAGTAATTAAAACACATCAAAAGAAACGAAACTACAGGGTATCACATTTAATAATTATTATAAAGTCGTTAGAGAGGCAGTTTCAGGTTCCCTTATTGATAATAATTTTGTGCGAGATAAAGCTCATTCGAGAACGTGCCACCGATGGACATGTATCTGAGGAAATCAACGGAAAATGTTGATACAGAGAATTCAAGGAAAATTCACTTTTCCAATTAGTGCTAATAGATGGAACTGTTGACAATCAGCATTCCCTAATTTAGAAGCAATTTTGAGATTGTTTCTTAGTATGATGGTTGTAAATTGCTCTGGAGAAAGATCTTTTTCTCAGCTGAAGAGGTTAAAAAAATGAATTTAGAACAACAATGACTCAAGGTAAATTATGTTACATTCGTCTCATGTGCATAGGAAGTCTTAAACTTAGCAGTTTATCATTTGATGATGTTATTATTGACTTTGCTCTGGCAAAGGCAAGAAAGAAAATATGTTAATTTAATATAATTCCTTAATCCTTATGACATGTTTCAATAGACTTTGTTCTGGCAAAGGCAAAACAGAAAATATGTAATTTAATATAATTCCTTAATCCTTATGACATGTTTCAAGAGATTATATTATAAGCCTTTGTATATTGTGCCTTTTAAAAGAACTTTTGTTTCTTTTTACCAGAGTTTGCATTCTTAAGTTTGTGAGGAATAAACATGATTTTAAGTTAGAGAATTATTATTTCACTATCTATATACTTCTTAATTGTATTTCAGTTTAACCCTTGAGGTGTACGAAAATCATATTTGGCACTGACATATAAAATCTGGACTTATAAAGGGCCCTATATCTCAAATACCTTAGGGCCTTATCGAGTCCAAATCCGGCCCTGATTTTCTGTATACTTTTCTGTATGTATTTGCAAGATTAAAATAACTGTAATACATGTCATAAGATTACCTTCGTTAATCAGTAATATACATACGTGTATTTTTATACCCTCTATAGCAGGGGTCCCCAAACTACGGCCCGCGGGCTAGATCCGGCCCTAGAGACGATTCAATCCGGCCCGCCAATATTTTATTCTTTAAGTTAATTAAAAAATATGTTAACTGTGTTTTCATAAGTGAATAATAACATTTGTGATTGGTACAGAAAACACAGATTTTACTGACACTGCATAAAATTCACAATATGGAGCTGAAGGGTGGTAGCTAGATGTAGAAATTTTTAAATGATATTGCAAAACCTACTGAAAAAAAAAACCCCGATTGTAACCTAAGGATGGTTCAATTTTCTCAGCCAATCAAAAATATAAATAAAATTAAAATTAGGGTACCACAAATTTATTTGCCTTTTGTCATTACAATTACACCAATTATTTTCGTACTCAATTTATTATTCAATGTTTAATATTTGCAGTTAAATGTGGGAATTATTTTTAAAGATCAAATGCTTCAATTGAAAGTTTAAATTTATGTCATTTATTGGTCGTGTTAACAAAATTAAACAAATTTATGCTATTAAATGTCAAATTTCCAAATACAAATTTCCGGGGGTGTTCATTTCTGATTGCTTATTGAAAAATTATATTAAATCTACAAGTGCAACAGATTAAATTTGACATATTTTCTATTGCAACTACCCAAATTTCTCAAACTTTCATTTACGAGTGTCAAAAAGTACCATTTTGAAAGTGGAATAATCGAAATCTGTCATTTGCATCCATCTGCATCAAAATCTATGAAATTTTTATTTACAGCTGTAATTTGCAATAGCATAGTCGTATCATGGCCAATTTTCACAATGAAGTTATTAAATCTGTTCAATTTTCAATTGTAATTATCAAAATCTGTCAATTTATCAACACAACTATTTAAATACTATGCCGCAGAGGTAGAATTCGTTAAAACTTGTATTGCCGATGTCAAAAGTTTCAACTGCTACTTTCAAAAACTGTCATATTTTCGTTTAAACCGTTGTAACCTTATGACCTTTTAGCAACGCAACTGGGCACATCTGTCGAATACTAGACATGTTTAACTTCTATTTCAAAAAAAGTAAAGTCCATTTCAGAAAAAAAGTAAAATCAATTTTAAAACAAGGATCATCAAATTCAGAAAAAGTAACATCGGCTTCTGAAGTAATTTAAATTTCAGAATGTTTATACAGTAGTCTGCTAGAGTGAATAATCAATTTTAGAACAAGGAACATCAAATTCAGAAAAAAGTAACATCGACTTCAGAAGTAATTTAAATTTCAGAATATTTATTCAGTAGAGTGCTAGAGTGAATAAAACTGAATGAACTGTTCAATAGTTTTGTATTTCAATAATGTGAATAGTTTTGTATTTAATATTGTAAAATCACTACGATAACCACAAACTATTGGAAAATGATAATGAAAATCGTCAAAATAGATGCAAAAGAAGGTATAACAAAGCCAGCGATGAATCTCGTGCGAGCGAATAATGCAAGATACTAAAGCAGAAGGAAAACGGAAATTAGGAAGATACTGTACGATATAAATTAATAGTAATGTTCATCAAATATTGTAGTGAGTATTCTTAACTGTGTTGTAAATACTAGGTAACTTATTCAAGATACAATTTTTGAAACAAAAACCATTCTGAATGGACTTTCTCTGAAGTCGAAGTTGATTCTTCTGAATATGATGTTACTTTTCCTGAAATTTATTTTACATTTTCTAAAATTGATTTTACTTTTTCAGAAATTCACTTTACTTCTTCTGAAATTGAAGTTTAGGTAATGGTTTTATATATTAACTGCCACTGTAAAATTTTCTGTAGAGTACTACAAATCTCAAAAAATAAAAAATTGTCAAATCTATAGTTACAATATTGTTAATTCATAAATAGCAACTTCGTGTCACATTCTATCATCAAATGTGAAAATCAGTAAAATTTTCAACTTGAACAAGTGTAGATATTTGACCTATTTTCCATCTGAAGTCTACTCTGAACTCTCTGAACTGTGAAATCTGAACTCTCTGTACTGTAATTATTTTAAATTTTCATAAACTGTTAAAATTTGTTAAATTTTCAAATGCATCTGCCAAAATCAGTTAATTTTTAAGCATCACCTGTTAAATTTTGTCATATTTACTGCTCTAACAATTGATGTGTGTTATATTTTCTTGCCAGTCTTAATCTATTGGCATCAGATGTGAAAATCTGTACAATTTATAACTGCAACTATCAAAATTTGCCAAATTCTGAAGTGTGCTTCAAATCTTCACATTTTGAGGCTACTAACAAAATTTGACAAATAATTACTTCCAATTGTGAAAATTTATCAATTTACACGAATAATAATCATATTTTAAAAACTTTCATTAATTCTCTGCCATTGAATATTGTGATTCATAAACACCTTTTGGCATATTTTATATTCGTTATAATATATGTGGCCACATTATAAGTGTGTAATAATAAATGATTATTTATTGATATTTTACTGCAATTGTCAAAATATTTTCAGCTGTACTAACTGTGAAAATATCTAAAAAAAAATATTAATCCAATTCCAGTTGATAAATATTCCAAATTTTCCATACCAAACTTTTTGATTTTTTGATTTTTTTAATTAAAATTGAACAAACAGGCGGGAGCTATTAACAGATTTTGATAGATGCATCTGCGACTGTCAAAATTACAATTTATTTCAACGACGCAATTAATATCCGACACGTAATTGTTCAAATTTGTGAAATTTCTTGAAATTCAACTGACAAATATTTTAGCTTCAACGGATAATATCATATTTGACATATTTTGGATTAAAAAAGTTACTTAATTGTACAGGGTGGGTAAATTTAGATGTTTTAATAGTGAATCTCGATAACTATGACAGGTATGATAGAGTGGACCCCCATCTTTGATCTCTTTTTTCGAGAAAAACTTAATGGCGAAAACAAAAATTGGCTATTGTCCTTTGTCTTCGAGTTATTCGCAAAACATGTTTTTGACTTCGTTTCACGGCTGTAGGTCACTTATTTATGAGAATAGAAATAAATAATTTCTGCGTTCTTTTTGCAGTTTTTTGATAAAAATGCAGCGGCGTAGTCAATTTTTAATCAGTCAAAGATACACATATTTTTTAATTATAATGATATGTCAAGAAGACAACTTTTCAAAAACTTATTTTGCTACACTTACCCACAAATATTTTCTTTTCGGGGCCTGGCCCGCTAAAAGCTTATAATATATGTATGTGGCCCTTCTACCAAAAAGTTTGGAGACCCCTGCTCTATAGTAACCTTCTTATAGTTTCTTCTATAAGTAAGTCTTATAACTTCTTCTATAGGTATAATCAAAACGCGACATTCTGGTGTAATATAAAAGTTAAATTTGATAGAAGCCCCTCTTCATCGTTTACCTATATTGGTAAACACCTTGAAGTATAACGATCTTTGTTTCCATCGGACCGGGGGGTAGCCATGGCGATGTTCACTTAGCGACGGGGGCGGCATGCAGCCCCCTGCCTGCAGTGATAATGACATAATTGCGGTGGACGGGAAGCTGCAGAGGCGCAATTGAAAAATTCACCCCCAAGCCACCCCCAAGCCGCCACTTTTTCAGTGGTAATTAGTCATATCTCGTAATTAAGCCAGATTCGCTGGTGGTGTGTATGTGTCACGGGCGATAATTTACCGAGGCTATTATCTCACGGTTCGCATCCTGACGAGCATCGCTCTCGTGGAAAAACCGTCTTACATAATGGTAATTATCCCTTCAGAGTTACATGGATCACATCATGAGAGCTGATAATGTTAACTAGGTTATTCACATAATTAGAAGTTAAATACATATATAACTTCTGACACACTCAAGGTCAAAATTTTTGATGAGTTATCTATACAGATCTGGCAAAAAAAATCAAAATATTCAACAGATAAATTTTCAGAAATTTCAGTGACTGATAACTGGTTAACTCCTAAAATTGAACATTCAGAATATTTAAAAATATCATAAAAAGTGTGCATCAAACTGTCGCTCAATGAAACTTAAGTATGTTAGACATAAAGGGTCTGTGAATATACAGTGTAAGTGTTACTTACCAATTTGCCGCTGGAGGGTAGTAAATCATCCCTGAATATTTATAAAAATCCGATCAATTCGAACGTTAACTACGCAAATTTCTCACTTATTTGAGACATACTCGCGGTAAAATTTTCAGAGGATTTATCTTTAGGCATACTGTATACAGATCTGGCAAAAAAAATCAAAATTTCCGACAGATAAATTTTCAGAAATTTCAGTGACTGATAACTGGTCAACTCGGAAAGTTGAACATACAGAATATTTAAAAATATCTTAAAAAGTGTGCATCAAATTGTCGCTCAATGAAACTTATGTATGTTTGACCTAAAGGGTCTGTGAATAAAGCCTGTAAGTGACACTTACCACTTTGCTGTTGGAGGGTACTAAATCAACCCTGAATAATTATAATATTCCGATCAACTCGTTTAAGTTAAGATCTCGATTTGCTCAGTT
The DNA here is from genome assembly GCA_951805005.1 of Othius punctulatus. Classification (NCBI taxonomy): domain Eukaryota; kingdom Metazoa; phylum Arthropoda; class Insecta; order Coleoptera; family Staphylinidae; genus Othius; species Othius punctulatus. Next base: position 2,978,320 of record OX638139.1, on the reverse strand, counting down.
ATTTGAGATGTACTTGTCAAATTTTTAGAGGATTTATCTTTAGGCATACTGTACACAGATCTGGCAAAAATTCAAATATCCAACAGGTAAATTTTCAGAAATTTCAGTGACTGATAACTGATTTAAGTGTTAATATTTCACAAGCTCCAACCGATTATTTTACCAATATGTCTTCCTGGATAAATGAGCAAAACAAGTGTGTAAAATTGAGAACAAGAATGGAATGCATTATGTTAGACATAGCCTTCCTCAAACAGTGCAGAAATAGTGAAGTGTTTTCAAAATTTATCCAAATTTGAAAACCACATTCAAGATAAGATTTAGATAGAATCTTACTCGGGCAAAAACTATCTTTTTATAATACGAAATTGGAAAATTACATCAAAAATTGGAACAACTTAATTTGGGTAATTATAAATTGCACGGTGAACTAACTAAAGTGTCCTATTTCGTATGATGAATTTCTTAAAAAAATACACGCATTAGTGATAAAGAAAGCGAAAAATAAACGGGAAATTTTAAACCAAAAATATAAAAAAATAGTGGGTCATAATTCATCAGTGATAAAAAAGAGTGCAACAGAGTGCAAAAATAGTGAAGTGTTTCCAAAATTTATCCAAATTAGAATACCACATTCAAGAAAAGATTTAGATAGAATCTTACATCCGGCAAAAACGAATTGGTTACAATACGAAATTTGAAAATTACATAAAAAATTGGAACAACTTAATTTGGATAATTATAAATTACACAGTTTACTAACTAAGGTTATTCGTCCTATTTCGTATGAGGAATTTCTTCAAAAAATATACGCAGTAGTGATAAAGAAAGCGAAAAATAAACGGGAAATTTTATACAAAAAATATCAAAATATAGTGGGTCATAATTCATCAGTGATAAAAAAGAGTGCAACAGAGTGCAAAAATAGTGAAGTGTTTCCAAAATTTATCCAAATTAGAATACCACATTCAAGAAAAGATTTAGATAGAATCTTACATCCGGCAAAAACGAATTGGTTACAATACGAAATTTGAAAATTACATAAAAAATTGGAACAACTTAATTTGGACAATTATAAATTACACAGTGAACTAACTAAGGTTCTTCATCATATTTTGTGTGATGAATTTCTGCAAAAAACACACGCAGTAGTGATAAAGAAAGCGAAAAATAAACGGGAAATTTTATACAAAAAATATCAAAATATAGTGGGTCATAATTCATCAGTGATAAAAGAGAGTGCAACAGAGGAGAATTTTGGGTACAATAAATCCTCCATCAAATTCACACCGAAACAACTACAGCTGTTAGAAATAGACCATATTTCTCCTTTGACTTGTGTAAAACCTTGTTATTAGCACCAAATAAATATTATTATTATTATTATAATATTATTATGTTATGAGGGGAATTATGAATTATGAAAAATATATTATGAATAAAGGGCTAAAACGTGGATGTCAGCGCGAGAAGTTTCCAACAGAAGACATAATCAACGACTAGGAAAACGCAGGAAGATCCCTCAACTATGAGGAATACTTGTTTGGAGCCACAAGAATCCATCCAATTCAAAATCGAACCGAAGAAGATTTTGTCGAGAGTATTGAAAAAACCTGTTTTTTCGAACTCTAGTGAAGTGAAATTAGTTAAACAACTGTACAAAAAAGACTTCGTATATGTAGAAGCAGACAATTTAATTATTAATCTCCCCTTAATAATTATAAAATTAACCTTATATAATAAATTTTTCAGTGATATAGATTTTTCAGTTTCAAGGGTAACGCATTAGTAATGTTGGACGAATCCATCCAATTCAAAATCGAACCGAAGAAGATTTTGTCGAGAGTATTGAAAAAACCTGTTTTTTCGAACTCTAGTGAAGTGAAATTAGTTAAACAACTGTACAAAAAAGACTTCATATATGTAGAAGCAGACAATTTAATTATTAATCTCCCCTTAATAATTATAAAATTAACCTTATATAAATGTTTCAGTGATATAGATTTTTTCAGTTTCAAGGGTAACGCATTAGTAATTTTGGAAGAATCCATCCAATTCAAAATCGAACCGAAGAAGATTTTGTCGAGAGTATTGAACAAAACCTGTTTTTTTGAACTCTAGTGAAGTGAAATTAGTTAAACAACTGTACAAAAAAGACTTCGTATATGTAAAAGCAGACAATTTAATTATTAATCTCCCCTTAATAATTATAAAATTAACCTTATATAAATTTTTCAGTGATATAGATTTTTCAGTTTGAAGGGTAACACATTAGTAATTTTGGATAAGGGATAAGGGTTTCAAGGGTAACGCATTAGTAATTTTGGATAAGAATGTGTATATCGAGTCAATGAAAGATTAATTAAAAACGGGTCCGTATAAAACTTTGCTAAAAAACCCCATCAACTCGTACACAAGAAAAGTAATACAAACATTGAATGAGTGTCCTCTTTTAATTGATTCAAAATCACTAAAGTTTAAACTTAGGAATCCGAACCCACAAATTCCAAAATTATACGGCCTCCCAAAAACCGGGTAATACTTTTAGAGCTATAGTTTCAAATATTAATTTAGCCACTTATGACCTTGCTAAATGGTTATCTTGTCAATTCTCCAAATTTAAATTTGAAAATGATGTATCAATTAAGAACTCCCTCTTACTAATTTCAAAAATAAAGAATAAAGGTGATAAATTGCTGTCTTTTGATGTTACTGCTTTATTCCTAAATGTGCCGATGGAAGAAACCATAAAAATATTAGCGAGATTCTTAGAATACTATGGCGTAGAAAATTAAAAAATTATTGAATATCTAAAATTAACAAATCTATGCATGGACCAGAGTGCATTTTCATTTGATCATGTAATATACAGTATGTCCCCGGATTGAGTTTACAAGAGGAAATTTTTCTTAATTTTAACTTTTAAGTACAAATGTTATAGGAATTATAATTCCTGCTTGATCTAAAACCACCATTTATGTTATTGAAACTTTGATTTATTTATAATAATATATATATATAATAAAGAATATTTATTAGCAAAAAATGCTACATAATATACAAAATTTCAACAAAACAACAAAAGAAAACACACAAATAGCAACTACAATTTTCATATTAACATATATTTTATTCTATTTACTACATCTACTATTTGCTATTTACAGTCATTCAATTTACAGGGTATTAGCAAACAAATTTTTTTTTAATCTTATTTTGACACTTATTTGTTTACAATTTGCAAAAAGGAGTTGAAATTACATTTAACAACATTATAAAAAAATATAATCATTCAAACAATCCCCCAAATGCAGAAAATAGTACTGAAAATTTAACAAATCGCCTACGAGAGGCATTTGCATCGATAACTATTGAAGAAATACAAAACAGTTTTCAGAAGAAGAAGACATCAAAGCTTGGACTATGTGAAGAAAATGGCGGGGGATTGTTTAAATGATGTTATTTTTCTTAAGTGTCAAAATTAGATTACATTTAAATTTATTTAGCCAACACCCTGTATAAATAAATCAATGTTTTAATTACTGAAATGGTAGTTTCAGACCAAGCAGTAATTTTAATTCCCATACGAGAGGCATTTTCATCGATAACTATTGAAGAAATACAACACAGTTTTCAGAAGAAGAAGACATTAAAGCTTGGACTATAGGAAGAAAATGGTCGGGGATTGTCTAAATGATGTTATTTTTCTAAAGTGTCAAAATTAGATTACATTTATATTTATTTAGCCAACATCCTGTATAAATTAATCAATGTTTTAATTACTGAAATGGTAGTTTCAGACCAAGCAGGAATTTTAATTCCTATGACATTTTTACATAAAAGTAAAAATTAAAAAAAAAACCTCTTGTAAACTCAAGCCGGGGACATACTGTATAAACAAACTTTTGGTACTGCAATGGGCAACCCATTATCCCCATTGTTAGCCAACTTGTTTTTGAACGACTTCAAAAACAAGTTAAAAATGGAATTTACGAATTTTCCAAAGATCTGGCTAAGATATGTGGTCGACATTTTTGCAGTAGTCAAAGCGGATTTCAATTTCCCAAAATATCAAAACATACTTAACTCGAGACATGTTTCAATAAAATTCACAATTGAAGAAGCAATAGACAAGTCTCCCTTTCCTGGACCTAAGAATTATAAACAACAACAATAAATTTGAATTTGATATACACTGTGTATCAGCCAAATGGAATAAATTCGATAATAAATAAATGGGGGCGTGTTCGAAAAAACGCTCGGATAAGTCGATTGTTATTTTTAGTTGCGCATTTTTTTCAACAAAAACTTTTTATACAGGGTGTGTCATGTGACCGTGGCCAATACCAACTTTCTTATTTTAAATGCAACACCTGGTATATTATTCAATTTTTGGATTCTTCAGAAAATTCTAGACATATTTCATGTACAATGTCCTATACCTATCTTCAACTGTTTATAAAAATCCGATCAACTCGGAAAGTTAATAACTCGATTTTCTAACTTATTTGATACATACTCGAGGTCAAATTTTCAGGGGATATATCTTTAGGCATACTGTATGTATATAGATCTGTGTTTTGGATATTTCCCTAAAGATTCCTGGTGCAGCATCCTCGCAGTTATAAATCGGTTTTCGGCGTGGAGGCGAGCCAGGCAAAGGTGAGCCGTGCGGCGCTCCATAAATCCGGCCTTGGGGGTGTTGGGGCAGCAGATGATTTAAGGTTAAAAATTACGCAGCCCAGTTTACAGACAGAAACACGCGGTAAAGCCCCGACGTATAATAATTAAAATTCATAGGGCCTAGCGAGCTGTTTATAAATCCGCGGGCGTAGGCGGGCGCGCGCCCTGAGCCCGCCCCTGCCCCGTATCGATTTAAAAACTTCCGCAAATTCCTAGCTTACGACGGCCAAGTTCGTAAACGATGGGGGCTTGGGGGGGCGTTTTAATGCGCTTACGGCCCGCAGCCCCGCGGACGTCGATATTTACGGCCCCGCGGCGGTCAGCCGCTTCGATTTTTCACCGAATCCCGGCCCTGGACGCCGCGTGATGGGAATCTACGAGGTGGTCAGCGCGGAAAACTGGCCGGATAAAACGGAAATTTGCAAGCGCAGTAACTTCGCGCGTAAAAATGTCACGGAAAATGATTCCGGCGGGCAAAAAAATTGTAGCTCATAAATTCGTTAGGCTCGAGAGGAGTTCGTGGTTTACGAGCAATTATCGGGATATTGAGTTACGGACAGTTTTCTATTTACAGCGGCAGATTGCAGGGGGTGCAATGGAAAACTACCACCACTAAACTCAAAACAAACAAAGAATCACAACTCACAATAAGCACCATATAAAATACACAATGTTTCATGATATTGGGCGATCTACAAAAAAACCTTTTTCTTCTACTGCTTCCTGCAGAACTACAATCCTAAGTGGCCATAGGCTTGCTCAATTACTCCTTGGGACTGCCTGTTGACAATATCTCAAACCTCACGTATAGACATCTGCAAAAATCTACCATCATGTATGTACAACACAATTTTATGGAATTTAAGGTTTTAATTTCACAGCTGGAGTTGAAAGTTTGACGAGTTGCATTTGAAAATTTTACTAATTTTGACAAAATCGATAACAAAAAATACAAATTTAAAGAATTAAACTAGAATATTTCGACAGTCAAAGTTTAAACATTAACAAATTTACATAAGAAGCATTTGAAAATTTAATAAATTTTGACAGTTTCCATTTAACAAGTTGCAGTTAAAAGATTAACCGACTATGGCAGTTCCAGTCAAAGTTTGACAGTTTTTACAGTTATTATTGAAAATTTGATAGATTTGGATATATTTAGTTAAAAACTGCAGTTTTTGACAATTGCAATTAAAAATTTGGCAGATTTTGATAAATAAAAATAAAGTTAAAAACTGCCCTTCAGTTGTATTGAAATTCTTTAACAAAATTTACAAAACCTGAAAACCTTTAAAATCAGAATGGATCTCAACCCTTGCAATAATAATATTTACACATCTCCTATTCTTAAGCTAAAACGTTGGTTAAATTTGGTAAAGTTAAAACCATCGTGTACATCCAACCATCCTGTGACGTCTACATCCACTAATTACTGTGGCATCATGTAAATAAATAATTTACTTACTTATTTATTATCGAAATTTTGATGGTCACCAAAAAAATGTTGGCAGAAGAAAAGAAAAATTTACAGTAATAATAAATACATACTTAATAATAATCTAAAAAAATTTACAAAATAATTTCAATTTTTGTCACATTTAAATTTTTTAAAAAAAACTAATGAAATTCATAGAGAAATAATTGAATTTTTCACAATATATGTCTAATAACTATAAATTGGTAACAACAATTGAAATTATTACAAAAACATTGAAATTGGAATGGTTATTATTATTCGATATAAGTTTCGATAGAAATTATTGAAAAATTCTTCAAATTTTGACAAAAACATTGAAATGTTTCAAAACATGCTATAAGAAGCTTAAAAGAAAAAACACCATTTTTTAGCACTCATTTTGACATACATTACGTATCAGTAATAAAATGAATTTAATTTTTGATATTTACAATCTTAATCGTTTATCTTCGAGGTATTAAATGAAAAATGAAAATTTTTACACATTTAATTGACATTGTAAAAGCTCATGAAGTTTTAACAAAAACATTTGAAAACATGCTATAAAGAGGCATAAATGTAAAAGACAACAATCTCTTTGACAATAATTTTGACATACAATATGTATCAAAGATTAAAATGAATTTAAATTTGATAGTTACAATCTTAAATTTTGATCTTCGCAATATTTAATGAAAAATAAAAATGTTTCATAGACATTACGGGAAAAGTCATTGAACTTTGAGTGAAAATAATTCAAAACTTGATAAAAACAATTGACGGTTTTGCAAAAACATTGAAGTTTGGATGGTTATTATTGAAGTTTCGATAGAAATTATTGAAAAATTCATAAAAGCTCATGAAGTTTTGACAAAAACAGTTGAAAATAGCATGAAAGAAGCTTAAAAGTAAAACACCACAATTTTATTGACAGTAATTTTGACATACATTATGTATCAAAGATTAAAATGAATTAAATTTTTGATAGTTACAATCTTAACGATTGATATTCGCAATATTTAAAGAAATATAAAAATGTTGACACATTTCATAGACATTACGGGAAAAGTCATTGAACTTTGAGCGGAAACAATCCAAAACTTGATAAAAACAATTGACGTTTTTGCAAAAACATTCAAGTTTGGATGGTTATTATTGAAGTTTCGATAGAAATTATTGAAAAATTCATAAAAGCTCATGAAGTTTTGACAAAAACATTTGAAAACATGCTATATAAAGAGCATAAGTAAAATGCCACCAATTTTTTGACAGTAATTTTGACATACATTATGTATAAAAGATTAAAATGAATTAAATTTTTGATAGTTACCATCTTAACGATTGATATTCGCAATATTTAATGAAATATAAAAATGTTGACACATTTCATAGACATTACGGGAAAAGTCATTGAACTTTGAGCGGAAATAATCCAAAACTTGATAAAAACAATTGACGGTTTTGCAAAAACATTAAAGTTTGGATGGTTATTATTGAAGTTTCGATAGAAATTATTGAAAAATTCATAAAAGCTCATGAAGTTTTGACAAAAACATTTGAAAACATGCTATATAAAGAGCATACGTAAAACCCCACAATTTTTTTGACAGTAATTTTGACATACATTATGTATCAAAGATTAAAATGAATTAAATTTTTGATAGTTACAATCTTAACTTTTGATCTTCGCAATATTTAATGAAATATAAAAATGTTGACACATTTCATAGACATTACGGGAAAAGTCATTGAACTTTGAGCGGAAATAATCCAAAACTTGATAAAAACAATTGACGGTTTTGCAAAAACATTAAAGTTTGGATGGTTATTATTGAAGTTTCGATAGAAATTATTGAAAAATTCATAAAACCTCATGAAGTTTTAACAAAAATATTTGAAAAAATGCTAGAAATGTAAAACACAACATTTTTTTTTTACAGTAATTTTGACATACATTATGTATCAAAGATTAAAATGAATTACATTTTTGATAGTTACAATCTTAACTTTTGATCTTCGCAATATTTAATGAAATATAAAAATGTTGACACATTTCATAGACATTACAGGAAAAGTCATTGAACTTTGAGCGGAAATAATCCAAAACTTGATAAAAACAATTGACGGTTTTGCAAAAACATTCAAGTTTGGATGGTTATTATTGAAGTTTCGATAGAAATTATTGAAAAATTCATAAAACCTCATGAAGTTTTAACAAAAATATTTGAAAAAATGCTAGAAATGTAAAACACAACATTTTTTTTGACAGTAATTTTGACATACATTATGTATCAAAGATTAAAATGAATTTAAATTTGATAGTTACAGTCTTAATTTTTGATCTTCGCAATATTTAATGAAAAATAAAAATGTTGACACATTTCATAGACATTACGGGAAAAGTCATTGAACTTTGAGCGGAAATAATCCAAAACTTGATAAAAACAATTGACGTTTTTGCAAAAACATTCAAGTTTGGATGGTTATTATTGAAGTTTAGATAGAAATTATTGAAAAATTCATAAAACCTCATGAAGTTTTAACAAAAATATTTGAAAACATGCTAGAAATGTAAAACACAACAATTTTTTTGACAGTAATTTTGACATACATTATATATCAAAGATTAAAATGAATTTAAATTTGATAGTTACAATCTTAATTTTTGATCTTCGCAATATTTTATGAAAAATAAAAATGTTTCATAGACATTACGGGAAAAGTCATTGAACTTTGAGTGAAAATAATTCAAAACTTGATAAAAACAATTGACGCTTTTGCAAAAAAATTCAAGTTTGGATGGTTATTATTGAAGTTTCGATAGAAATTATTGAAAAAATCATAAAAGCTCATGAAGTTTTGACAAAAACATTTGAAAACATGCTATATAAAGAGCATACGTAAAACCCCACAATTTTTTTGACAGTAATTTTGAAATACATTATGTATCAAAGATTAAAATGAATTAAATTTTTGATAGTTACAATCTTAATTTTTGATCTTCGCAATATTTAATGAAATATAAAAATGTTGACACATTTCATAGACATTACGGGAAAAATCATTAAACTTTGAGCGAAAATAATTCAAAACTTGATAAAAACAATTGACGTTCTTGCAAAAACATTGAAGTTTGGATGATTATTATTGAAGTTTCGATAGAAATTATTGAAAAATTCATAAAACCTCATGAAGTTTTAACAAAAATATTTGAAAACATGCTAGAAATGTAAAACACAACAATTTTTTTGACAGTAATTTTGACATACATTATGTATCAAATATTAAAATGAATTTAAATTTGATAGTTACAATCTTAACTTTTGATCTTCGCAATATTTAATGAAATATAAAAATGTTGACACATTTCATAGACATTACGGGAAAAATCATTAAACTTTGAGCGAAAATAATTCAAAACTTGATAAAAACAATTGACGTTCTTGCAAAAACATTGAAGTTTGGATGATTATTATTGAAGTTTCGATAGAAATTATTGAAAAATTCATAAAACCTCATGAAGTTTTAACAAAAATATTTGAAAACATGCTAGAAATGTAAAACACAACATTTTTTTTGACAGTAATTTTGACATACATTATGTATCAAAGATTAAAATGAATTTAATTTTTGATAGTTACAATCTTAACGATTGATATTCGCAATATTTAATGAAATATAAAAATGTTGACACATTTCATAGACATTACGGGAAAAATCATTAAACTTTGAGCGAAATTAATTCAAAACTTGATAAAAACAATTGACGTTTTTGCAAAAACATTCAAGTTTGGATGGTTATTATTGAAGTTTCGATAGAAATTATTGAAAAATTCATTAAACCTCATGAAGTTTTAACAAAAATATTTGAAAAAATGCTAGAAATGTAAAACACAACATTTTTTTTTACAGTAATTTTGACATACATTATGTATCAAAGATTAAAATGAATTAAATATTTGATAGTTACAATCTTAACTTTTGATCTTCGCAATATTTAATGCAAAATAAAAATGTTGACACATTTCATAGACATTGCGGGAAAAATCATTAAACTTTGAGCGAAAATAATTCAAAACTTGATAAAAACAATTGACGTTCTTGCAAAAACATTGAAGTTTGGATGATTATTATTGAAGTTTCGATAGAAATTATTGAAAAATTCATAAAACCTCATGAAGTTTTAACAAAAATATTTGAAAAAATGCTAGAAATGTAAAACACAACAATTTTTTTGACAGTAATTTTGACATACATTATGTATAAAAGATTAAAATGAATTTAATTTTTGATAGTTACAATCTTTACGATTGATATTCGCAATATTTAATGATATATAAAAATGTTGACACATTTCATAGACATTACGGGAAAAATCATTAAACTTTGAGCGAAAATAATTCAAAACTTGATAAAAACAATTGACGTTCTTGCAAAAACATTGAAGTTTGGATGATTATTATTGAAGTTTCGATAGAAATTATTGAAAAATTCATAAAACCTCATGAAGTTTTAACAAAAATATTTGAAAACATGCTAGAAATGTAAAACACAACATTTTTTTTGACAGTAATTTTGACATACATTATGTATCAAAGATTAAAATGAATTAAATTTTTGATAGATACAATCTTAACTTTTGATCTTCGCAATATTTAATGAAAAATAAAAATGTTGACACATTTCATAGACATTACGGGAAAAATCATTAAACTTTGAGCGAAAATAATTCAAAACTTGATAAAAACAATTGACGTTTTTGCAAAAACATTCAAGTTTGGATGGTTATTATTGAAGTTTCGATAGAAATTATTGAAAAATTCATAAAACCTCATGAAGTTTTAACAAAAATATTTGAAAACATGCTAGAAATGTAAAACACAACAATTTTTTTGACAGTAATTTTGACATACATTATGTATCAAATATTAAAATGAATTTAAATTTGATAGTTACAATCTTAACTTTTGATCTTCGCAATATTTAATGAAATATAAAAATGTTGACACATTTCATAGACATTACGGGAAAAATCATTAAACTTTGAGCGAAAATAATTCAAAACTTGATAAAAACAATTGACGTTCTTGCAAAAACATTGAAGTTTGGATGATTATTATTGAAGTTTCGATAGAAATTATTGAAAAATTCATAAAACCTCATGAAGTTTTAACAAAAATATTTGAAAACATGCTAGAAATGTAAAACACAACATTTTTTTTGACAGTAATTTTGACATACATTATGTATCAAAGATTAAAATGAATTTAATTTTTGATAGTTACAATCTTAACTTTTGATCTTCGCAATATTTAATGAAATATAAAAATGTTGACACATTTCATAGACATTACGGGAAAAATCATTAAACTTTGAGCGAAAATAATTCAAAACTTGATAAAAACAATTGACGTTTTTGCAAAAACATTCAAGTTTGGATGGTTATTATTGAAGTTTCGATAGAAATTATTGAAAAATTCATAAAACCTCATGAAGTTTTAACAAAAATATTTGAAAACATGCTAGAAATGTAAAACACAACAATTTTTTTGACAGTAATTTTGACATACATTATGTATCAAAGATTAAAACGAATTTAAATTTGATAGTTACAGTCTTAATTTTTGATCTTCGCAATATTTAATGAAAAATAAAAATGTTTCATAGACATTACGGGAAAAGTCATTGAACTTTAAGCAAACATAATTCAAAAATTGATAAAAACAATTAAAATATTTATAACATTGAAATTAGGATGGTTATTTTTAAAGTAACGACAAAAATAAATGAAAAATTCCATAAAAGCTCTTAAATTTTGACAAACCATTGGAAACATTTTAAAACGTGCTATAAATAGTATTAAACTTAAAACTCCACCATTTCTTTGACCATAATTTTGACATACATTACATATCAATGATTAATATAAATGTAATTTTTGATATTTATAATCTTAGTCGTTGATCTTCGAAATATTAAATTAAAATTGAAAATTTTTACACGTGTAATTGATATTTTGAGAAAAGTCATCGAAATTAACAGAAAATAATTCAAAAATTGATAAAAACAATTGAAATTTTTGCAAAAACCTTGAAATTTGGATGGTTATTATCAAAGTTTCGACAGAAATAATTGAAAAATTGCATTAAAGCCTTGAATTTTGATAACCCATTGGAAACATTTTAAAACGTGCTATAAAGAGTATAAAACTACTGTAAGAAGTATCATTTCGTTTACAATAATTTTGACATACATTATGTATTAGTGATTAATATAAATTTAATTTTTAATATTTACAATCTTAGTCGTTGATCTTCAATATATTAAATGAAAAATGAAAATGTTTACACATTTAATTGACATTATGAGACAAGTCATTGAATTTTAAAAGAAAATAATTCAAAAATTAATAAAATCAATTGAAGTTATTACAAAAACATTGAAATTTAGATGGTTATTATTAAAGTTTCGACAGAAATAATAAAAAAAATTCATTAAAGCTTTTGAATTTTGACAAAAACATTGAAAACATTTCAAAACATACTAAAAAGAGTATTAAAGGTAAAACGCCATCATTACTTTGACAATTATTTTGTCATACATTATGTCAGTATATTATAAGTGATTAATATACAATTAGTTTTTAATATCTACAATCTTAACTCTTAATATTAAATATTAAGTACTTCGAAATATTAAATGAAAATTGAAAATGTTTACACATTTAATCAATATTGGGCGACATTAGACTGTTCAAATTAAGGCTAAAAGAATACCTATTGAACAAGAGCTTTTACTCCTTAAAAGAGTTCATGAAGGTGGGAGGGGGAAATAACTCCTTATGATTGTGATGTGTTTCATATTTTATATTTTATATTTTTTATTTTATATTTTATATTTTATATTTTATATATAGAAATGTATTTGTGTTATGTATTATGTACTTGTATTTTGTATTTTGTATTTTGTAATTGTATTTTATATTTTGTATTATGTGTGTGTATTCATATTTTATTTAACATGACTAATCACATCGATGTATCATATATCGCTACGTGAAATAAAGAATTGAATTGAATTGAATTGAATATTATGAGAAGTCATTGAATTTTTAGAAAAAAAAATGCAAGAATTTATAAAAACAATTGAAGATTTTACAAAAACATTGCAATTTTGTTTATTATTATTGCAGTTTCAATAGAAATAATTGAAAAAATCATAAGAACACTTGAATTATTGACAAAAACATTAAAGTTTTAGTATGTATTAAGTATTTGTAATAAAAGTATAGTTTAATTTTTTGATATTAGTAAATGTAATGAAAATGTAACAATGAAATAACTGAAAATAACTGATAATTTAAGAAAACTCAATGAGATTTTATTGGTTATTATGGAAACTTTGGCAGACATAATTGAAAATTTGGCGAAAATAATTGAAAAATTGAACTATTAGAATTTTTGAAGATATCAAAAGTTATACAATAAATTACAGTCTTGTCATTCATTTAAGAGAAATTCTCTTTTTATAGCCTTATCATTGAAGTTTTAATATGTATTGAGTATTTTTATTAGAAGAATATATTATTTTTTTGATATGTAAATGTAATCACTAATATTTAAAATATTGTCAAAAAAATGAAATACCTTGATTGAAAATTTAAGAAATCTCAATGAGATTTTTATTGGGTATTATGGAAACTTTGGCAGAAATAATTGAAAATTTGGCAAAAATAATTGAAAAATTGAACTTGTGAATATTGAATAATATTTGATATCTTCAAAAACACTCTTCAATTCAAGAAGAGTGTTTTTGAAGATATCAAATATTATTCAATAAATTACAGTCTTGTCATCCATTTAAGAGAAATTCTACTTTTATTGCCTTGCCTGTAATGAAAATTCGTATTACATGGACGTAAAGAAATATCAAAAGAAATAAAGAAATATTACATCTTATATTTTTATTTTATAGGTACTTATTTATACTTTACCATATTATGGATTTATATTTGTGTTGTAATTAAGGGCTCATATCATGTATATCATCAAGATAAGACCAAATATTCTCAAACAATTATTTTTGTCAGTTTTTGTGATTTTCTTTATTTCCTTTGTATTTTCAAACATTGGAAGCGATTTTAATATTACTCCTCCTCCAAAAGTCTCTCAAAATAAGTGTCGATGACTCCAAAGTCATCGACCCACGACGTTTCGTGGCAGAAAAAATATTACATTTTTTAAACATGAGAGAAGCATAGAGATGTCATCTCGAGGTAAAATCATTACTCATTACTCATCGTTACTCATTACTGACTACACGATATTTCATTGAAATGTTTATTTTTAAAAATGCATTTTAAATTCATTCACTTTATCCTGTTCCTGTGTCTAAATTCCATCTCCAACGTATCTCATTATCCTTGGAGGCAGTGAGGCCGGGACGAGCCTCCTTGTTCCTTGTCCCCATGTCTCCTTGCCTGTTTAGCAGAGGAGTTTGCAAATCTTCACACGCACTTTGGAACTTTAAGCCTAATTTCATGTGAACTCCACGGGGGATTAAATTAGCGATATATTAGATTTAATCAGGATTATGCGAGGCGAAATCCTTTGAGAGCGCGGGGTTTTTCGGGAACATATTCGCAGGCGCACGCGATATTGAATATTAATTAATCACAACCTTATTCATAAATTGGATTAATGCCCAAGGAATAGAATTCGCGCGGGTTCCAGGGCGAGATTAGTAACGTAATACGTGGATGTATGAAAATTTATATATATAAATACCTAATCTCGCTGCCTGCACACTTACTAGTACTTGTACTAGTATGAATGAACACTTGTATGAATTATTTGTGTACATATACACAAATAATTCATAATAATGTGCTAGCATGAGATGTTCTATCTCTGAAATTGGTTAAAAACGTTAAAATAGCGCAATTACTGCAATATTATATTCCAGTTCCTGTTCCAGTTTCAAATATACTACGGACTTTGCAAACATTTAAGGATAATGAACTTTCGATTTTTTTGGAGTTGTAATTAATTTCAGTCAATTTTGTATATAACAAGTGAATATTTTACTCAGTATTTTTTCTCGACAGGACTTAAGCTGTATAATAAGATGCCCTGTCATATAAAAAATTGGACCAATATTCATCAGTACAAAGCTCAGGTGAGGGAATACGTTGTTCAAATTGATCTGTAAATAGAAATTGGTAAAATATTGTAATTTGAAAACCGTATTTACTATTTGTGTCTTTGCTTTTGCATTGTCCTTTTTGTTGCTTTGTTGTGTTGTTTGTTGTCATATATATATACTTACCTATCTTTTCTGCTAATAAATATTTTTTATTATTATTATTATTATTTTAAAATAAAATTTGCACCTAATACACAGACTAATAAATGACTTAATAAGCAGCGGGGCAACACCAAAAGAATCGAATAAAGGAATAATTCTACCAAAACATAAGAAAGGAGATAAAAGAATATGCGAAATTTACAGAGGAATCACACTAACAAGTATACCAAGTAAGATAATAACCAGTGTACTAGAAAAAAGGATGTGAAACAAACTAGAAAAAACAATAGAGGACAGCCAGTGCGAATTTAGAAGAGGGAGAAATGCGCAAGACCGGATCTTCATACTCAGACAACTAAGCGAGAAACTAATTAAGAAGAACAGGGAAAGGCACATATGCTTCGTAGATCTCGACAAGGCATTCGACAGGATAAGGAGAGAGGACATATGAAACGAACCAGCAAAAAGAGGAATAGAGGAGGAAATAATAAATGTAATAAAATACATGTACAGAGAAAACAGAAATATTGTGAGAACAAACAAGAGGAATCAAAAGAATTCGAAACGAAGAAAGGAGTAAAACAAAGCTGCCTGCTTGGCGCTTTGCTTTTCACAATTGAATGGCTAAGTGCAGAAAAAAAAGTACTTACATTTTAATTAAAATTGAAATATACATGATTTCTTATAGTTTTGACTTATCCCGAACGTTTGGTATAGAAAGGAAAAATATGCCGTAAGGTATGAAGAAGTTTCTTGCGATCAAAAATTGCGTTTAGTGCAAAAAGAAAAGATCTACAGTAGACTTACATTATTTGGAATCATGCATATGATGGAAAAATTCCAATTAATTAGAGAAAAAAAATTGAAGACTATCAAGATTTTTTTTATATTAAAATTATTTTAATAAAGAAATTTCGAATGATTGAATTTATTATTAAAGGAAAGGATTTGTAAATTCAAAAAATTTGAAGACAATCGTAAAGTCAATAAGTACACACCAGACGAGTATCAACATTTTTTTACTGATATATGAATTGGCCCACCACAGCAGACGAAGAGTACCAGTAAACATGTAAATAATTATAATTTTTGTTAATAATTGTCTAATAACACTTTTAATAACAATATTTTTCTGTTTTGTGTGACTATTGTAATGTTTTCAACAATAAAATATGAATTTGTACAAAAAGGGTAGTACTTCATAATATTAACAAAAAAATCCTAATGAACTTTTGTAATGGTAGGGAATGTTTTCACCTTTTCAAATAAATAAAATATATTTTTAAATGATCCTGAATAAAATTTATAATCAACAGAATGATCGATTCGTTAGAAAAAAAGTTTAAATTGATGATCTCAAAACGTTAATTTGGTAATACTTCCCTTTCTGCACTTAGCAATTCAATTGTATTGGATAAAGCGATGAAGAAAGCAAAGCAAAACATGAAAATGTTAAAAATTGGATACTGGAAAATGGAGATAACAAAAATAGCAGAACTACTATTCGCGAATGACATGGCGATAATTGCAGAAACAGAGGAAGAACTGCAATACAACATGGGAATAATTGAGGAAGTGATTAAGAAAATAAACATGAAAATAAACTACGTAAAGACAAAAATCATGATAATTGCTAAACAGAAAATGAAACACGAAATAAAAATACAAGGGAAAAAAGAACAAAAAGAAAAATACAGATATTTAGGACCAATCATCAGAGCAATAGTAAATTAGATAATGAAATAGAAGATAATGAATAGGAACAGCAAAACTATATAACATGTTAAAAATCACCTTTTTAAGCAAGAATCAAGAGACACAAAAACAGAAATAGTCAAAAAAGTAATTAGACCAAAGCTAATTTACAGCAGCAAAATATGGACGGTGACAGGAAAATAAATAAAAATAATAAATGCCATGGAAATGAGATTCCTAAGAAAAGTAGAAAACAAAACAAGAAGAGGCAGGATAAGTAACAAGACACACAGGAAAAACTTGAAAATAAAATAAAAACTGGAAAAAATAACGGAAAGCCAAATGAGGTGGTATGGACACATGATACGAATTAGAGAAGAAAGAAACACTATGAAAATATACGTGAGAAAAGCAACAGGAAAACAACGGAAGAGGATAAATAATAAGAAAAAAGGAATAAATACTGGAAAAAATAACGGAAAGCCAAATGAGGTGGTATGGACACATGAGACGAATTAGAGAAGAAAGAAACACTATGAAAATATACGTGAGAAAAGCAACAGGAAAACAACGAAGAGGAAGAGGAAGAAGAAAACAAAAAAAGTGGAACAACGCAATAAATGAAGAGGCTAAAAGAAAAGGAAATACATGGGAAGAAATAAAGGAAGTAAGAAAAGATAGGAGAAAAAGAGAATATTATGGCCCTAGACATGATCAAATTTTGCTATTTTTAAATGGCAAAAACATATTGAGATTTGTCGTTATTTACCTATTAAAAAGTATTATTAGATTATAGTCCATATCCTAGTATTGAATAGCTCATTAGATGAGCACTCAGAATATGATACGAATATGAGAATACTCTATATACAGAGTGTTCTATTTGAAAAAAAAGAGTTTTAGCCATTTGAAAAAAAATATCAAAATTGTATCGTTGTTTCAGAACACCATGTTTATACTACGTGACTCAAAATATTGTGCATATTTTGGCACATTGTTTGGATACTTGCATACGTTGATTCTTTTATTGATCTCTTATAATAATGTTGTGTTGATTTTTTCCCACGTTCATGATTTTTCGTAAAATTTTATTGGAATGTTTTGCTCTGTGAATTTTGCTATTTTCAAATGGCTAAAGCTCTTTCTTTTAAATGAAACACCCTTTATCATTAAAAAAAAAAAGAGTTTTAGCCATTTGAAAATAGCAAAATTTACAGAATACACAGTGTGTTCTGAAACAACGATCAAATTTTGCTATTTTCAAATTGCAATATGCTTATTGAGAATGATCGTTATTTACCTATTAAAAAGTATTATTAGATCATTGTTCATATGTTAGTATTGAATAGCTCATTAGATGAGCCCCCAGAATATGATGCTATATACAGTGTTCTATTTGAAAAAAAAAGAGTTTTAGCTATTTGAAAACTATCTAAATTATATCGTTGTTTCAGACCACCATGTATATACTACGTGACTCAAAATATTGTGCATATTTTGGCACATTGTTTGAATACTTGCATACGCAGATTTTTTCATTGATCTCTTATAATAATGTTTTGTTGTTTTTTTTCCCACGTTCATGATTTTTCGTTAAATTTTATTGAAATGTTTTATAATAATAATAATAATAATAATAATGTTTATTCATGCCAGTATCCAAAAAGGATTTACATATGTCAAAATACAGATACAGTTTAAAATTGAAAAACACGCAAATCATGATAAAGACAACAAATACACTTATACTTTAAAAAATAGCACTATCATGCTATATAAAGGGTTTTGCTATATAAAGGGTATAAAGGCTTATGCTATATAAAGGGTGTTTCATTTAAAAAAAAAAGAGTTTTAGCCATTTGAAAATAGCAAAATTTTATCGCTGTTTCAGAACACTCTGTGTATTCTACGTGACTTAAAATATTGTGTATGTTTTGCTATATTCCTTGGCATACGTAGATTATTTCATTGATTTTTTATAATAAGGTTATATTGAATTATTTTCCACGTCCATGAGTTTTCGTTAAACTTTATTAAAATGGAAATAACTTGGCAACATTGCATTTGATCCCAAAAATTTAAAATTAAATTTGAAGCCCACATAAAGCAGATTACAAAAATGAAATAATATTTATTCAAAAACGAGACCCAATTTTGTATCCCGGATTTATGGTGCACTCTGTACCCTCAAAAATTTAAAAAAATTGCATATCAAGTGTCCCATAACTTCCAATCAGATTGTGTCCTCAAATTTCATTAGTCTAGCAGCAATAGTCCGAGCGAGGATAGGTGGGCCACCCTGTATTTTATAAATCTAAATATTCAAAATTTATAAATCTCACAAAAAATGGAATATTTTTGGAAAACATCAAAGATTCCTGCTAATGGCTTGATCTAGTTAAAATATATGGAAATCATCCTAAAAAATTATTAAATAAAATAAATTAAAATAAGGAAACAAAAATTAAAGTACTTCCTTTTATATTGTTTCTTAATAAATTTTTAAATTCTCATAATGAACTCATAATTTACCAAAAAAATATCACATTATTTACAAATATTTGTAGATACATTGAACACAATTGGTAGATATTTCAGAATTTCATTAAGATCCCTTATTAATAGATCCTTCTTAATAGATCATTAAGAGCCAAAATTTGGGAATATTTGTGTAAAATTGATTGGTAATAACAATCAATTTTACACTATTAGGCTGGTAAGTGTGTTATAACAGAATCCGTGTATATGCAGAATTTTGAAAATTTGAAAATTTTCTTTGAATTTACGAGATCATTTACAATAGTAGTGGCTGTATTTGTAAGGGATATTATTTACATTTCACGGTAATTTATTTTTTTGAATTTTATAGTATTCAAGATATGTACTGGATGTTAAAAAAAAAATGACGATTCAAATTATTATTGGTAACTAACTTAAAATTTGTGACAGGCGGTTTCAAACTTTGCAACTGTATTAATTTATGGAATATTAATAAAAATAATTATATAATTAATTCGATATATGTAAAATCATACCATCAACATTATTTGCTGCAATCGCGTCTGGAATTAAATCGGTCATCAATTTACAGAGTGCCTCGTTAATATTATTGATATTATGTGCGCTAGGATGAAATTTAATTAAACTTCGCCGACGTAATTCGGCGTAATTGACGTAAACAAGTAGAAATATCCGCGCGGCGGTTATTGATCGCTGTGAATCAATTAGGCTTTTTGCAACAGTTAAAATAGTGCCGGTCGTGTGATAAACTGCGCGATTACTGCGATTGGTGTTTGTGCAATACGCGATAATGGGGTATCACGCGATTATGCTCCTAATTCATAAATTTGCACACAATCGAAATAGAAAATACGATATATGATAGCGCATTGCCAGAAGTGTAATTATGTCGAGCAGAAATATAGTGCTGATAAAGCAATAAGTGGAAACAGTTTGAATTATTATAATGGAGATATAAAAATAACGTTCGCAGATTTGTTGAAAACAAATTGAATTTGTAGATTTATTTTCAAGATTTGAAAAGTTTCGTGCAATTTTATAAAAATTACAGAAATATATGAAACTGTATTGTCTTAAACAATTTCCGTTAATCTTCCTAATTATAAACAAAAACAATCGTTTCAACAAAATTCAACAACAAAGTGTTTTGTTGGCTCTTACGAATTTTTCCAAATATATATTTTTATATTTATATAATTATGTTTTGGAAGTTTGTTGAAATTTCCATCGATTTAGCAATGCTTCGCCCAGAAATTTTACGAAAATTTGGTTTGAATCTACGAGAACATTTGCATTTAATGATAATTTATTTTTTTCTTTATATACTTTTCTAAATATAAGCAGAATTTTGAAAATTTGGAAATTTGCTTTGAAGTTATGAGATCCTTGATATAATGGTTGAAGTTTCTGAACATTTATTTTTGAATTGATGAAGTCGAATTACAACTAATAAAAGCCACTGGGTAACCAATATTAATAAACATTAAAGATTAAAAAAAAAAAAATTATTGACGAAGTAAGATCAATTTACAATTTTTGCATACAAAATTAGTAATATTATTTATTTATTGATTTATTGAAGTACTTACTGGTAGTTTAAGACTGGTAGTTGAAAGTGTTATTTATTTAACGAGCTCAAATTAATGAGCTTTTTGGTTTTTGGAAAAATTGCATGGGTAACCAGATATCTCGAAAACATATTTTTTGTTACTTTGTTCGGTGCCTATGGATCTGTTATTATTGACTTTAAGGACTGTTTTTTTGTATTAAAAAAAATAATATGTAGATTAGGCATCAATTTTTATATTAATGAGAATATTCTTACCAGTGTAAAATTTCTGTTACTTCGAAAAAATTAAGTTTGTCGTGATGAGATCTACGAAAATTAATATTCTACGTGGTGGGCTGAACAAGACCTCAAAGGGGGCCCTAAAATCAATTCGGCGAAAGGATTGACATGTATGGCGCATTAATTCGTAATTCGGATATGATTTTATGGGCGCGTTCATGGGGTTCTTAAGCCGTCGACGCGATCATACTCGTAACTCGATTAAAAGGGGCCGTTTATGTATGATTAAATTGTAGCACAGTAGCATGAACTAAATTAATTAAAATATGAGCACGCTCAAACGCAATTAGAACTGATGTATTAATTTTAGCATAGCTTAGTGCGCGAAGCACATCAGACACATGATGATTACGTATGCTATTGCTGATACACATCAGCATTGTTGTTTTATATTTTTGTTATATTGTTATATTATATTGTTGTATTGTCATACAAATATATGTTTTTAAAATCGAATTCGTCAAAACCGTCATGAGATTATTATTAATTCAATTAAATCGAAAATTTCATTGAACAGATTAACAATCACTAAAACAGATATGCTTCGTAGATCCCGAAAATGAGAATTTTTATCCATGTTTGACAGCCTTATCCTGTCGAATGCCTTTTCGGGATCTACGAAGGGGATTCCCTGTTCGGGAATCAACAGGATAAGAAGAGAGGACACATGGAACGAACTAACAGAAAGAGGAACAGAAGAAGAAATAATAAATGCAAGAAAATTGTGATTCTTTCATTGATCTCTTATAATAAGATTTAGTTGATTTTTTTTCCACGTCCATAATTTTTCGTTAAATTTGATTAAATTGTGAATAGCAATTTAAGCAATAGCTTGGCATCATTGCATCTGATCTCAAAAATTAAAATAATTTGTGAAGCCCACATAAAGCGGATTCTAAAAATGAAAGAATATACAGGATGATCCATTTAAAAATGAGACCAAATTTTGTGTCCTTGATTTATGGTACACTCGGCATACTAGAAAATAACTTTGAATATAGCATATTAAGTTATCCCATCTGATCTCAAAAAATAAAAATGATTTGTGAAGCCCACATAAAGCAGATACTAAAAATGAAAAAATATACAGGGTGATCCATTTAAAAATGAGACCAAATTTTGTGTCCTGGATTTATGGCACACTCCGTATACTTGAAAATAATTTTAAATGTAGCACATCAAGTGTCAAATAGCTTCCAGTCAGTAATTTTCCTCAATTTTCATTAGTCTAGCAGCAATGGTCTGAACGAGGATAGGTGGGCCACCCTGTATCTAGAAAACTATAAAATTAAAAAAAAAATACCGTGAAATGCTAATGTTTTCGTAGATTCAAACCAAATTTTCATAAAATTTGTAGGCATTACTGCATTACACATTACATGTGTCACATTAAACATTACTACATTAACACTACATTAAACATTACTAAATCGATTTAAATTTTAACAAAATTCCAAATTACATAAATATAAAAAAAATATTTGGACAACTTCCTAAGAACCAATAAAACACTAAATTGTTGTTGATTTTCGTAATTTCATAAAAAAATTATTCGCAATGACAAAATTCTTTGATCCATTGCATTCTGGATTTAAAGAGATTTTTCATAAAACTTCCAGAGAAAATTTTCGCAAATCGATTGACATTTTACAGGAAGCGAAAATAGCAACAAATATTTGCAAAATACGAAATAAAATGTGTACGTTGTATGGAAAAATATGCAGTTTCGTGATTTGAAAATTAATCAATTGATGTTTTAAATAAATATTTTAAATATTATGCCTTAAAAAACAAATGTTTGTATAAGTTTTGTTACCAAAACACAAATTGTAACTATGTAATCTAGAATGATCTAGAAATTTTATAAAAGAGATATAGAAATATATAATCTAGAATGTTTGAATGTCTAAAAAATTTCACGATTCCTTGGATTTTATTCTCGTTCCGGTTCTTGGTAAATATTTGATTAGTAAATACGCTTTTTACATCAATAAAACATGTATTTATTAAAATTTTATGTTTTACAAAACATATATTTTATAAGTTTTGTTACCAAAACACAAATTTGTAACTACGTAATCTAGAATGATCTATAAATCTGGAATTCATTTTTGTAACTACGTAATCTAGAATGATCTATAAAACTAGAATTCATTTTTGTATAATCTAGAATGTTTGAATGTCTGAAAAATTTCACGATTCCTTGGATTTCATTCTCCGGTTCTTGGTAAATATTTGATTAGTAAATAGGCTTTTTACATCAAGCGTGTATTGTTAAAATTTGTATTAATTTTATTATTATGGTTATATTTAAACTCTGGAAAGTTCATTGCGACGATGAATAATTAATTAGTACAATGTTGTTTGAAGCAACATCACACTTAAGCATAAAACAAGCAATTTGCTTGTGATAACATTAATTAAAATTAATTTCATCGCCCCTGTTTGCGTTATTCGTGTGCTGTACATACGGTTTTTTTAAACCGTATTAATTATTGATCCACATATTTTAATACTTTTATATATATTTTTATACCGCGCATTTTTATATTTTATATGAAGTGAGGTCAGGCTTTTAATTTAATTTATTTCGTACTGTGTCGTATTGGACATGTTTACAGCCGCCATTTGCGGTCGGAAAATGGAACATTACATCAGCAGTCTAAATTAGAGATTTATAAATATACACGCAAGTGCATACCTACAGGGTGAGTCACTATTTACTTCGCAGTCCTCGGATAGGTGTCCTAAAATTTAAAGAAATAAAAAATAAAATTAAGCAATCATACAATAAAATATAAATATAACTAAGAATAATAATATAATAGTAATACTACTAAAATAAGTACTAAATAATAATATAACAACCTTAAATTTAATTTAAAACAATAAATTAAGAATTCTAAAATTTCGAATATAAGGTCGTTCTCAGGTAAAATTAAAATTAAAAAACACCAATTTGCATCTTAAATGTAATCAACTTGACCAGATTTAAATGGCTTTGAGGTTTTTATGATTGTTTGACCTTTGATATTGAAAACATTGAAAGCTTCAGAAGTTATTTAAAAAAAAAAAAAAAACAGAATACTATTGCTACTATTACTATTACTATTACTTGAATTGCTAAGCAACATTGTTGATGTTTATTAGTTTATAATGTTCGAAGCAGGAAAGCTTGACAGACGTCAGTTTGACAAACGTCAGTGAGACAGACGTCAGTGAGTCAGACGTGAGTCTGACAAACGTCAGTTCGACAAACGTCAGTTTGACAAACGTCAGTGAGACAGACGTCAGTATGACAAACGTCAGTTTGACAAACGTCAGTTTGACAAACGTCAGTTTGACAAACGTCAGTTTGACAAACGTCAGTTTGACAAACGCCAGTTTGACAAACGTCAGTTTGACAAACGTCAGTTTGACAAACGTCAGTTTGACACACATCAATTTGACATACGTCAGTTGGGCAGACGTCAGCTTGACAGACGTCAGCCTGACAGACGTCAGGTTTACAGACATCAGCTTGACAGACGTCACCTTGACAGGCGTGTGCTTGACAGACGTCTCTGTGACAGACGTCTCTGCGACAGACGTCACTGTGACAATTGACATACGTCAGTTTGACAGACGTCAGATTGACAGGCGTGTGCTTGACAGACGTCAGATTGACAGGCGTCATTTCATTTTTAATATGCCATTCCATTTTTTTTCAGTAATCATTTGAATGTTAGTGTACTAGACGAAATATTGAGAGAATAATTGAAAATGTGCGAGAAATTATCAACTTTTACAGTAATCATTGAAATAATCAGTTATATCAGTAATCACGTGTAAATAATAACTCTAAATATTTAGTTTATTTCTCGCACATACTCAATTGTTCTCCTAAAATTTCATTACCAACATTTCAATGATTACTGTAAGAATTTCTGGCACATTTACAATTATTCTCTAAAAATTTAATTTATTATGCCAACATTTTTATGAATACTGTAAAAATTAGGATTGTTTCTCGCACCTATTCAATTATTCTCTCAAAATTTCGTTTATTATACCAACATTTCAATGATTACTGTAAAAATTGATTATTTCTGGTAAATTTTTAATTATTCTCTCAATATTTCGTCAATTATACTAATATTTCAATGATTACTGAAAAAATTAGGATTATTTCTCGCACATATTCAATTATTCTCTCAAAATTTCATTTATTATGCCAACATTTCAATGATTACTGCAAAAATTGATGATTTCTCGCACATTTTCAATTATTCTCTAAATGTTTCGTTTATTGTGCCAACATTTCAATGATTGCAGAAAAAAATTCTCGCCATTTGCAATATTCTCCCAAAATTTTATTTAATATGCCAAATTTTTAATGATTACTGTAATAAATTGCATTATTTCTCGCAAATATTCAAATATTCTCTCAAAATTTAATTTATTATGCCTACATTTCAATGACCACTACATTTTTTTAAATTATATCTAACAAATTTTGAATGAATCCGTCAAAATTTGATTTAATTTACCTAAATTTCAATGATTACTGTGTTCGATTAACTTGAAACATGGATTTAGTTTCTATGAATACTAATTATTAATTTTCAATGATTACTGACAGCAGTGTTTTCAAAATATTTCAAAAACTGGAGCTTTTGTACAAAAACTAATGTCGTATTGACAATTAGCACATCGAAATAAAAGAAAAACGTTAAACGAATCCAAGGAAAAAAACAAACAGGAGAATATTGTTGGATACTGTTATTATGATTTATCAAGTTATTTTTTTTAAGTTTATGTATCATATCATAGTATGGTTTATAATCTTGAATATCTACATTCATTTAAGAAAATGTTAACTGACTTTATGGTTCTTTTGATTTCAAATTGTTAAATAGATGCTTGAATATACAGAACTTTTGTGTATTTACAACATAAAAATCTGTCTAAAAAAAATCTAAAAATGTTCATAAATTTTGAATTAGTAATACATTAAAAAATATTCCTCCGCGACATTTACTCAACATTTAAAAGTATTTGTATTGAAATTCAGAGAATGTAGAAATGTAGCAGTCAAATTTAGAAACATTTACTCAACATTTAAAAGTATTGGTATTGAAATTCAGAGAATATAGAAATGTAGCCGCCAAAAGAAAAAAAATCTGTAATATTGGTAAAATTTGTGCCCAATGTCAAGTTTGGTTAAGCAGGAGTATTTTCATAATATTTCAAAAACTGGAGCTTTTGTACGAAATCTAATATCGTATTGACAATTAGCACATGGTAATAAAAGAAAAACGTTAAACAAATCCAAGGAAAAAAACAAAAAGCAGCATTTTCTAGAGCACTGTTATTATGATTTATTAACTTACTTTTTTTAAGCTTGTGTACCATAACATAGTGTGGTTCATAATCTTGAATATCTACAAAAACATTATTTAAAAAAAAAATTAACTGACTTTATAGTTCTTTTGATTTGAAAATGTTATTATTTAACTTGCTTGAATGCTTGAATATACAGAACTTGTTTGTATTGACAACATATAAATCTGTCTAAAACAAAATATCTAAAGAAGATCTTTGAATTTGTGATACATTTAAAAATATTCCTCCACAACATTTATTCAACATTTAAAAGTATTGGTATTACAATTCAGAGAATTTACAAATGTAGCAGTTAAATTTAAAAAAAAATCTGTAAAATTTGTAAAATTTATGCCCAATATCAAGTTTGGTTAAGCAGGAATATTTTCAAAATATTTCTAAAACTGGAGCTGTGGTACAAAAACTAATAATAATAATAATAATAGAATTCTTTATTCAAAACTCAATTATTGCTTGCACAAAAATAGATTTGACAGGGTCAACAATTACAGATAAAAATACAAAATTACAAATAATTCATTACAGATGAATGCTCATTACAAATTACAAATTAAAAATTACAAATTACAAGAATACTAATTAACAAATTATAATTATAATTAAAAAAAATAAACTAGTGTCGTATTGACAATTATCACATTGAAATAAAAGAAAAACGTGAAACAAATCCAAGGACAAAAACAAGAAGCAGAATTTTGTTGGGCAGTGTAATTATGTTTTATTTAGTTACTTACTTCTTTATAACTTTATGTGCAGTAAATATTAATGTACAGTAAAATTTCATAGGCTTTAAAGGTACATCGATTTTTCACCGACAATCAGTAGTGTTGTGGCAAAACATGCTATGTTTTGCCTAAAACATGTTACGGCCGGTTCCATAATGGTATTAAAGTTTCTTTTAAACCGAAAAGGCGCCTTTAAGTACTCTTGCGTGTTCCATAATTGATATTTAAACGTCACTCTACGAAAAAGTGTCTTTTACCATATGGACCAGAAGCAGACTTTACAGTCGACTTTTCTATTAAGTAAGCTTTACATAAAGGATTCTATTAAGGAAGCTTTACATAAAGGAGACTTTTCTGTGATATTATGGAACCGGCCCTTATGACCACAAATAAAGTATACTTTAAGTTGATCAAAGGGTTTTGTGTTGTATTGTATCTTTGTATTATAAATAACTATGGCAATGATACAAGCTTATTTAAATACGTAATTATGAATACAAAACTCTTTTTGCTTCTCCTGTAAAATAACAAAAATGGCAGATAACATGTTTTGCCATAACACTACTGTAATATTTGTTATATTCTGTGTTGTAATTCTCAGGAAATGAGAGTTCAGCTTATCAGAAAACTTTAATTTGACTTGAATTAAATAATCTAAATAATCAATGATACCTGTCAAAATTTCAATGATTACTGAATGTTTAATGTTTAATTATAATTATTTCTCATCATAATTCATTATATTTTCAAAATTTTATGTTTACAAAAAACGTCAATGATTTTAATAGAAGGTTTGATCATTTCTCACAGATTTTCAATGTTCTCTCAAAGTTGTAATCTTTAAATTTCATCTTCTTGGGAATTTGCCATTATGTACGAGTTGAATACATACTTGGTCTACAACTATCAATATTCAATATATTTTCAAAATTTCATGTTTACTCAAAACTTCAATGATTTTTATAGAAGTTTGATCATTTCTCACAGATTGTCATTGATCTCTCAAAATTTTAATCTTTAAATTTCATCTTCGTGGGAATTTGCCATTATGTACGAGTTGAATACAAACTTGATCTACAACTATTTTGGTGAAGTATTAAAACATTGCAGATTCTGTAAACTTTTTGGCTTATTTTGGTCGATGGCCCTGAGATTTACGATTGACGTTCCAAAAGCTCTTGCATATTCTTGTTAATTAATTTTTCCATACATACAGAAAACTTCTCCTTCGTACTGTACTACGTAATTTCCAGATGAATGGCGTATAACGTAAATAACTACTTATTGTGAAGTTGGTGGAAGCACTGGTGGTAATTCCTCGTCTTCTCTGCTTAATAATGTGGCATTTTTCATGGTGTTTGTTTCACCGGGGCTGATGATAAATGCGTTAGTTTATATTCCCGAAATGTGCAAAATGAAGGGAAATAAATTGGCCGCATTTGACTGTCTTTAAAACTAATGGGCCTACAGTAGAAATGGGGCCTCCGCGGTATCCCCGCGGAAAACTGCTCTCCTGCAGATCGCGTGAAGGAGGCCGTCTGCGGCGGCTCCTGCCGCTCCTTAAAGATCCTGCTGCTGCCCCGAAGGACCCTCCGCAGGGGTGGGGGGGGGCAGCCAGGAGACGAATCCGTAATCGGGGGGCGGCTCGGGCGGCGGTCAGGCTGTGTCCAGCAATATTGAATCAGTGTTATCAACAATGAGCGTAATGATAATGGAATAGGAGATTAGACGCAGGCGCCGTGAGGGTGGAGGGACGCCCGGCGCCGGCCGGCACTCGCAATCGGGACGTCGCGACGCGCACACAACGGCATGACTCACCCGCGAAGCCCGCGCTTTCGTCCGCCTCCAGACAAGACGGCCACGGATTAACCCACCAAAAACCCAACCGAAATTCGCCACAAAAGTTCGCCACGTAAACAAAACCACCCGCGCGCGTGAAAATTGTGCAACCAAAACTAAAACCACCCAAAAGTTACTGTTAACAGTTAATTAACATAAGTTTTTAGGCAACGCATCTAGTTAATACCCTAGTGTTTAATACTTAATACCTAAGGACAAGTACGAGGACTGCAAGTAGTGACTTCTCTATCTCATCCGAACCCCCCAGCCGCCCCCCGACCCCCCTTTCTCTGTGATTTTACCAAGGAATCTAGTGTTAGTTGTCGCTGTGTTTGGTGTACGCGACGTTCGTTTGTTTTTTGTTGAAATCTTAATGTGCACCGCTGACCATCGCCCCGCGGAACTCTGCAGCACCAGTGGATCTCGTGCGGTCCTCCAAGGTGGGGCATGTGAATGTTTCGAAGAATCCGATCTGCAAGATGATGTTCGCGATGCCGCTGCGTAAAAGTGATAGTGCTTGTTTTTTACTGAAGATGGAGAGTGGAAGCTTACGTGCACTTTTGTTCATCAGCTTTCTCTTCACAACAATACTAGGTAAGCTGCTTCAGCTGCCCCAAAATCAACCTCTTTGTTTGACAACTTTTTTGTACGAAATCTAAACCATTAAACTTCCACAAAAACTATTTAGCAAATATGTGGAGATACCACAAAATCGATGTTGAAAGTATTTGCTTAAAATGTAATACTGCCTCAAACCATACAGTTTTTATACTTAATATGTGAAACTACCGCAAAATAAAAATAAGTCACAAAATCTAAAATAACTGTATTCACAAAAAGTAAAACTTTCTTAAAAGCTTTTTTGTACATACACTTTTACATACATATTTTACTTTACTACATACTTTTTTTTTACTGATATGTGAAACTGCCTCAAAAGCATAGATTGTTTTTACTTCATATGTGAAACTACCCCAAAATAAAAATAAGTCATAAAATCTAAGACAACTGTATTCACACGAAGTGAAACTGCATCAAAAGCATATTTTTTTACTGATATGTAAAACTGCCTCATAAGCATATTTTTTTACTGGTATGTGAAGCTATTCCAAAAGCATATTTTTGTTTTACTGATACTTATGTAAAACTGCCTCAAAGGCATAGATTTTTTTAAACTTATTTAACTTAATATGCAAAACTACCGCAAAAAAATAATTCACAAAATCGTAGAAAACTATATTCACAAGAAGTGAAACTTTATTAAAAGCTTATTTTTTTACTGATATGTGAAACTGTCCAAAAGCATAGATATTTTTACTTTTTATGTGAAACTACTGCAAAATGAAAATATTTCACAAAATCATAGATAACTGTATTCACAAGAAGTTAAACTGCCTCAAAAGCTTATTTTGTTACTGATATATGAAACTGCCTCAAACACATATTTTTTTACTCATATGTGAAGCTGCCTCAAAAGCATATTTTTGTTTTACTGACACCTATGTAAAACTGCCTCAAATGCATATTTTTTTAGTGAAATGTGAAACTGCCTCAAAAACATATTTTTTTACTGATATACGAAGCTGCCTCAAATACATATTTTTGTTTTACTGACACCTATGTAAAACTGACTCAAATGCATATTTGTTTAGTGAAATATGAAACTGCCTCAAATGCATATTTGTTTTACTGATATGTGAAACTTTGACACATTAAAAAAATGACCACTTGTCCACTTAACTACAATTTTCTTATAATCATTGGCCCCATTTCTGTTTTGTTTTAGTTAATTCATTACGTCAAGTTAGGTTTAAATTATTGTTGATGAGTTTGAAATAAAACAAAGAGAAAAACCTTTTTCACAATAAACATGTATTACACTAAATGTACATTTCGATTGTAAAGCAATCATCGTCAGAAGATAGGCAAATACTGAATTTGGAATTTCATTTCCAATAGCTACTGATATGTAAAACTGCCTCAAAGGCTTTTTTTTCTGATATGTGAAACTTTGGCACATTAAAAAAAAATCTCGACTTGTCTCAATCTTCTCAATTTCCAATTATATTGCTACAATATCGAAAAAAATATGCTCACTATTCATGTTACATTCATCTGTGGTAATATCAAAATTGCATACTCACTGAGAAGGTTAAACAGGGAAAAATATTACAAATTTTACAAACAAAATTCCACAAAATGGCAAAAATAATCAGTGAATATTTTTAGTGCTTCTAAGCTTAGGTATACTTAGGGATATTTTAGCCATTTTTTTTTTACAAATTTAACAATCATTCTCGTAATTGCATGAAACTCCAAAAATAGTCAGTGTATTTTTTTTGTGTTTCTAAGCTTAGGTATATTTAGGTATATTTTACAGCCATTTTTTTTTACAAATTTAACAAACATACTCGTAATTCCACAAAACTGCAAAAATAGTCAGTGTAAGGCGGAAAGACCCTATGGGGTCGATAGCCTAATAAAGATTGTTTATATATATATAGTCAGTGTATTTTTTTTGTGCTTCTAAGCTTAGATATACTTAGGGATATCTGAGCCAAATTTTTACAAATTTAACAAACATACTCGTAGTTGCACGAAACTGCAAAAATTGCCAGTGTATATTTTTTGTACTTCTAAGCTTAGGTACCTATACTTAAAGATAATTTAAAATTTTCAAACCGAATTTACTTTTTTTCACATTAACGTATTTGCTAGGGAATTTGGTATTTAAACTTTATACGTTTAAAATTTAAACTTTTCTCTATTGCTATTTTAAAGTTTTTATATCCAATTAAAGAAAAGTAACAATTATCATTTTTTCACAAAGATATTGAGATATATAACTTTTTTTTTCTTTGTGAAAAAAAAGGATAATTGTTACTTGTCTTTAATTGTTAATATTTCACAAGCTCCAACCGAATAATTTAAATATTCTGCTACATGAGTTTTTTTATTATCATCGTATTAATGTAAATAAAGCATAGTCATTTATATAAAAATATAATATTCACATTTTTAACTACAATTTTCTTATAATCATTGGCCCCATTTCTTTTTTATTTTAGTAAAGTAGTTAAGTTAAGTTAGGTTCAAATTATTGTCGATCAGTTTGAAATAAAACAAAGAGAAAAACCTTTTTCACAATAAACATTTATTACACTATATGTAAATTTCGATTTCAAAGCAATCATCATCAGTAGACAGACAAATACTGAATTTGGTATTTCATTTC
Source organism: Othius punctulatus (assembly GCA_951805005.1). Classification (NCBI taxonomy): domain Eukaryota; kingdom Metazoa; phylum Arthropoda; class Insecta; order Coleoptera; family Staphylinidae; genus Othius; species Othius punctulatus. The sequence goes on along the minus strand of OX638139.1, from coordinate 2,945,627 downwards.
CAACAGCTACTGATATGTGAAACTGCCTCAAAGGCTTTTTTTCTGATATGTGAAACTTTGGCACATTAAAAAAAATCTCGACTTATCTCAATATTCTCAATTTCTAATTATATTGCTACAATATCGCAGAAAATATGCTCATTATCCATGTTATATTAATCTGTGGTAATTTACCGATACCTATGTAAAACTGCCTTAACAGCATATTTATTTACTGATATGTGAAACTGCCTTAAAAGTATATATTTTTTTACTGATATGTGAAACTGCCTTAAAAGTATATTTTTTTACTGATATGTGAAACTGCCTTAAAAGTATATATTTTTTTACTGATATGTGAAACTTTGGCACATTAAAAAAATTTCCACTTGTTCAATCTTAATGGACTAAATGTACATTTCGATTGTAAAGCAATCATCATCAGAAGACAGGTAAATACTGAATTTGGAATTTCATTTCCAACAGCTACTGATATGTGAAACTGCCTCAAAGCCTTTTTTTTCTGATATGTGAAACTTTGGCAAATTACTAAAAAAAATACTACTTGTTTCAATCTTCGTAATTTCCAATTATATTGCTACAATATCGAATGAAATATGCCCATTAATATATCCATGTTATATTAATCTGTGGTAATATCAAAATTGCATACTTACTGAGAAGGTTAAACAAGAAAAAAAATTACAAATTTTACAAACATATTTCCACAAAATGGCAAAAATAATGAGTGTATATTTTTGGTGCTTCTAAGCTTAGGTATATTTAGGTATATTTGACAGCCAATTTTTTTATAAATTTAACAAACATACTCGCAATTGCACGAAACTGAAAAAATAGTCAGTGTATATTTTTTGTGCTTCTAAGCTTAGGTATACTTAGAGATATTTTACAATTTTCAAAACGTATGTTTTTCCACATTAACGTATTTGCTAGGGAATTGGGAATTTAAACTTTTATATTTTAAAATTAAAATTTTCTCTATTGTTATTTTAAAGTTTAAATATCCTTCTAAACAAACATTAAACATTTTTTATCTTTGTTAAAAAAAGGATAATTGTATACTTAGGTAGACTTAGAGACACTTTAAAATTTTCAAAACGTACTAATTTCTTTTCCACTTTATCTGAATGAGTATTTTCCACATTCTACATTTGCACAAAAAAGTATTTGCTATGGAATTAGGTATTTAAACTCTAACCTTTTAAAATTTAAACTTTTCTCTATTGTTATTTTAAAGTTTTAATATCCAATTAAAGAAAAGTAATAATTATATTTTTTTCACAAAGGCATTGAGAAATAAAACATATTTTATCTTTGTGTGAAAAAAAGGATAATTGTTACTTTTCTTTAATTGTTAATTTTTCACAAGCTTCAACCGATCAATTTCAATATCCAGCTACATGAGTTTCTCAGTATCGTCTTATTAATGCAAATGAAGCATAGTCATTTATATAAAAAAATAATATTCACATTTTTAACTACAATTTCCTTATAATCATTGCCTCCATTAATTTTTTATATTAGTTAAGTAATTTAGTTAAGTTAGGTTCAAATTATTGTCGATCAGTTTTAAATAAAACAAGGAAGTAAAAAGGAGTAAAAAGGAGAAAACCTTTTTTACAATAAACATTTATTACACTAAAAGTAAGTTTCGATCGTAAAGCAATTATAATCAGTAGAAAGACCACTACTGAATTTGGTATTTCATTTCCAACAGCTACTTTTATGTAAAACTGCCTCAAAGGCATTTTTTTCTGATATGTGAAACTTTGGCACATTAAAACAAAATCTGTACTTGTTTGAATATTCTCAATTTCCAATTATATTGCTACAATATCGAAGAAAATATGCCCACTATCCATGTTATATTAATCTGTGGTAATATCAAAATTTGCATACTCACTGAGAAGGTTAAACAGGGATTTTTTTTACCAATTTTACAAATTAATTCTACAAACTGGCAAAAATAATCCGTGTATATTTTTTGTGCTTCGAAGCTTAGGTATACTTAGGGATATTTTACAGCCAAATGTTTTACAAATTTAACAAATATATTCGTAATTCCACAAAACTGAAAAAATAGTCAGTGTACATTTTTTGTACTTCTAAGCTTAGGTACCTTAGAGATATTTTAAAATTTTCAAAACAGTTAAAGTTTTTTTTTTCACATAAACGCATTTGTTATGGAATTTTGTATTTAAACCTTAAACTTTTAAAATTTAAACTACTTTTCTCTATTGTTATGTTGAAGTTTAAATATCTAATTAAAGAAACATTGTGAACATTGTGAAATAAAACATATCTTATCTTTGTGTGAAAAAAAGAATAATTTTTACTTTTCTTTAATTGTTAAAATTAGCAATTATCCTTTTGTCACGAAGACATTGTAATATAAAACATTTTTATCTTTGTGAAAAAAAAGGATAATTGTTCCTTTTCTTTGATTGTTAATATTTCACAAGCACCAACCGAATAATTTAAATATCCAGCTACATAAGTTTCTTAATACCGTCTTATTAACGTAATAAAGCATAGTCATTTATATCAAAAATTAATATTAACATTTTTCAATACAAATTTCTTATAATCATTGGGCCACATCTCTTTTTTTATTTTATTAAAGTAATTAAGTTAAGTTGGGTTCAAATTATTGTTGATGAGTTGATCATTTTTGATTGATTTGTAGATTTATGTCCCATTTCTTTGTTTTTAATAATAAAATATATTTTGCTCAGTAAAAATACTACTTTTCTACTGGTTTTTTACCTGGTGTTTTCCTGGTGGTTTCCTGGTGTAATTCCTGGTGTAATTTTTTGGTGTAATTTCCGAAATTACACATTCTGGAAATACTAACTGCTCGATAAAACTACTATTTGTTTATTTCTTCTTTCTTCTTTTGAGCCACTTTCTGTTCACTCCCAAACGAAGGCATCCCTTTTCCGTAAAGGGATGCCTTTAAATTTTTGTAAAGGCATCCCTTTACATGTATATTTCCGTAAGTATTTTAGTAAAAGTAGTATTTTTACCAAGCATAAAGCATTTTTAAATGCATTAAATAAAATACAAATTACACTAAAATTATTTAAAATGGCAGAAAATAAACAAATATTAGTTTTATCGAGTAGTAGGTGTTTTAATACAGATCATATATTCATTATATCATTATAGAATTAAATAAATAATAATAATAATATCATCATTATACGCTAGATAAAATAATCCAACCCAACCTGACCGAACCCAAACAAATAAAGTTGTGGTGCACTCACAATGACAGTGTCATTCTTAAAATTTAAATTTTGGTTTAGCGGAGGTTTAAACTTGCTATAAAAAATGTATTTCCTACAAAAACTTTACTATTCAAATTACACATGCTATCATGATACACATGATGCAGGCAGCTATCATGATACACATAGATAGAAAAGTAGAGATTCATATTATCCTAACTTAGGTTATATTATTTTTTTCAAATATCTGTTTTCTTTGAGGGATTACTTGAGTTACTTATAAAAAAATAGAAGTACAGAAGATAAAAACTACGCTATCATTCAGCTACCATTCAACAATTATTCAGCAGTAATGCTATCATGATATACATGATGCAGGCAGCGATCATGATACACATAGATACAATAGTATAGATTCATATTATCCTAACTTAGGTTACAATATTTTTCAAATATCTGTTACCTTTCAGGGATTACTTGAATTACTTATAAAAAAATAGAAGTACAGAAGATAAAAACTATGCTATCATTCAGCTATCATTCAGCAGTCATACTATCATGATATACACAATGCAGGCAGATATCATGATACACATAGATATAAAAGTATAGATTCATGTTATCCTAACTTAGGTTCCAATATTTTTCAAATATCTGTTACCTTTGAGGATTACTTGCATTACTTTTAAAATAAATAGAATTACAGAAGATAAAAACTATTCTATCATTCAGCTATCATTTAACTATCATTCAGCAGTCACGCTATCATGATACACATGATGCAGGCAGCTATCATGATACACATAGATACAAAAGTATAGATTCATATTGTCCTAACTTAGGTTATAATATTTTTCAAATATCTGTTACCTTTGAGGAGATACTTGAATTACTTATCAAAAAAATAGAATTACAGAAGATAAAAACTATTCTATCATTCAGCTATCATTTAACTATCATTCAGCAGTCATGCTATCATGATACACATGATGCAGGCAGCTATCATGATTCACATAGATACAAAAGTATAGTTTCATATTATCCTAACTTAAGTTAAAATAGTTTTCAAATATCTGTTACCTTTGAGGAATTACTTGCAGTACTTGCAGTACTAAAAAATAGAAATACAGAAGATAAAAACTATGGTATCATTCAGCGATCATTCAGCTGTCATGCTATCATGATACACATGATGCAGCTATCATGATACACATAGATACAAAAGTATCATAGCCAAAAGGCTATCAACTATTCAAGAAATACCCACTCAATAACTACTGTCAAAAACTACTCAAGTTTTTGTATACATTTTTAGATTAAAACTGTTTAGGAATACATTGACAACCCAAAATATCTGATTTTCAAGAAATATTTAAATTTTCGAGAGATTGAGAAATATTTTTGAAGTTTATATTTAATATATTAATATATATTTATTAATATAATATATTATATGTGCGAAACAATTTTTTAATTTGTTTTCATTATCGAAAATTGCTATGTACCTAATTTCTACTTTATCATTAACATTAGTTGTAACTTTTGTAATAACAATTCTCAAATATCAGCTTTGAGGAATTACGATATTCTCAAAAAAAAAAATAGTAAATTGTCATGGCAATTGCTCCATAAGATAAAACGAATGTCATTCTGTTAAAATATAATGAAATACACTTAATTTAAGTGGTTACTTAACAATGACATTTTTGAATTACTTTGAATACAAATTTTCAGCTGCAACATCTGTCAGTCTAGAGATATCTATCAGGTACAATTCGAGATAAATTTTCAGTTTTTATCTTATTTGTAAGAGAAATTGAAGCCATTTTTTATTACGTCTTTTTTGAGGTAAAAATCTTGGAATTTAATTTATATCTCGGAAAGTAAAAAATATAGGTGTAAATACATCTCTACAAAAGATGTTTCAAATTATACGGGGAAGACAAGAACATAATAATATATAGGGTGTTCCGTTTAAAAAATCAAAAGTTTATGGCAACTTCTGGTGGAACCGGAAGTGATAGAAGGTAGAAAGTATTTCACCTGAGGATAAAGGAATCAGCCATGTTTGTATGCATTTTTCCATATTTTTTTAAATCGGAAATCCCATAAACTTTAAGTGGTCCATGAGCGTGGGACACCCTGTATGTATATGAGGACATATGTGGACTGAAACAAACGAGCTATACGGTTTTTTTTTTCAAACCTTAAATGGTATATGTATAAATATAAATAAACACACATTTTTAGAAAAAAATGTTTCAGTATTGTAAAATTTCTATGGAATCTGTAGAATGTCAATTAAATTGTAGTATTTATATAAATTACATATAATTTTTATAAATTTTTGTAGTTTTTTTTTTTGTAAACTCGTAACGCAATTTCAAATATACTTAGTTATTTATTGACTCAGTAGGTACGATTATTGCTTCACTGGCATTTCATATTGTAAAATCTTAAATGTTATATGTATAAATATGCAAAAAAAGAGACATTATTAGCAAAATTTGTTTTAGTATTGTAAAATTTCTATGGAATCTGTAGAATGTCAATTAAATTGTAGTATTTGTATAAATTACATATAATTTTTATAAATTTCTTGTAGATTTTTATTTTGTAAACTCGTAATGCAATTTTAAATTTACTCAGTTATTTATTTACTCAGTAGGTACGATTATTGCTTCACTGGCATTTCATATTGTAAAATCTTAAATGTTATATGTATAAATATACAAAAAAAAGAGACATTATTAGCATAATTTGTTTCAGTATAGTAAAATTTCTATAGAATTTGTTCCAGTGCCAAATAAATTCTATTATTTATATAAATCATGTATAATTTTTATGAATTTCTTGTACAATTTTTCATTTGTAATGTCGAAATGCAATTTCAAATTTACTTAGTTAATTATTTAGTTAGCAGGTACAATTATTGCTTCACTGGCTTTTTTTTTCTGTGTAATTACAAAAAAAAACTAATTAAGTTTTAGTTGGCATCTACCGTTTTCATTCAAGAGATTTAACAATGAAACTATGATACAATTTATTGTATTTGTCTGTTTTTACATTTCGTTAAAAAATAAACTCGATTTTGCCTTTCCATTCGGAAATTAGCCGACGTGGCATCGAGTGCCATTGTTCGGGTGGGTTTTTAAAGCGAGTGGAGAAAAATCAACTTATTATAAACCCCAGTGGCACTCGATAACTCACCGCGGCGCGTCCGCTTATCAACCCCAATCTAACCACCCCCGCCAGCCCCATCTTGAGACTTGAAATTGTTTCGTCCGCAAATTTGTTTTCCACTTACTCCGCACAATCCACTTGCACCGATCGAGAGGTGATAGGGCGCGCATATATCAAACTTAATGTGACGTTATTTAGGGGTAGGGCCCCGTTATAAATTCCGCAAAGACGCCCCGGGGGTTTATCCTGCCCCGGGCGAAGAATGCGTGCCGCCCCCGGAGGCAGGGGGTGGTAATCCGCGGGGCCCGCGCCACGATTGCGAATTAATAAATGGCCCTTAATTTGCATAAATATCGCGAGCATAGGGTTGATGGAATTCGCGGAATTGTTGCGAGAGGATTAGTGCGGATTACACTTAAAGGGGGGTGCTTTCGCAGGATGTTTAATTGGGAGCTTTATTTGCACTAATTTAACTTCGCGAAAAATATTGATAAAGGAAAACTCAATCACGACCAGCTCATTAATAAATAATCGTTTCATATTAATATGCGGTCGTAGCCATAATAAAGTTGGACAGGTTTTTTGCCTAAACTTAAATAAAAACTTAATTATAATTTACGAAACTCAAATCCTCATATTTCAAAACTATACTGTTTACCAAAAATTCTTAAACAAGGCAACAGTTTGAGACCAATAGTTTCTAATATTAATTCTTCTACATACAAAATTGCGAAGCAGCTTGTTAAAGAATTTAATAAATTTAAATTTGAAAATGACGTATACATTCCGTTGATTTAATTTTTAAGTTGAAAGATATTAAACCAAATCCAGATGACAAATTTATTTCCTTTGATGTAACAACTTTATTTCCCAACGTTCCTATAAATGAAACATTCAAATTTTTCGAATCTTTTTTAAAAATGTAATCCAGTAAATAAAAAAAAATTGAAGAATACTTAAAATTAACAAAATTATTCACGGAACAAAATATTTTTAAATATTAAATAACTATATATTTTATAAACAGACATTTGGCACAACTACAGGTAACCCTCCTTCTCTATTTATAATAATAATAATACTGTTTATTTCAGATGATTAATAATAATAAAATGATTAACGGTTATAAAATTCATTGAAGTGGTATGGCTCTAGGTCTAAGATAAATTGATATACCAAATGTATTTTTAAATTATTTTGAAAATAATATTAAAGAAATATCCAAAATTTCCTAAAGTTTAGCTTAGACATGCGGATGATGTTTTTGCTATTATAGATTCTAATTTTTCCAAAATTTCCTAAAGTTTGGTTTAGACATGCGGATGATGTTTTTGCTATTATAGATTCTAATTTTTGTATTTTTAGAGTTTTTCTTATTCTAAATTCCGAATTTGAGTCAATTAAGTTTACTATGAAGAATAAATTGAAAATAGCCTTCCATTTTTAGATATTAGAATAACAAGAATTGAAAATAAATTAGATTTTGGTATTTGCAGAAAAGACTGTCATACAGCCAACTTTAGAAATTCTAGCTCTATGACTTTCTATAAATATAAACAATCGGCGCTCTAATTTTTAATATATAGAATATTTAAATTTTCAATAACAGTACAAAATTTCAATAAAGACTTAAATTATATTCGGCATGTAGCAAAAATTTACGTTTACAGTAAAACTTTTATTTCAAAATAATTACAATAAATCTAAGAAGTTTTATAACTTATTTAGCCAGACCACACCAAAAGTAATAAAACGAAACAATATTTTTTTTTGTAAATTAACCTTTAATAAACATGAGGCAAATTCATTTTTTACAAATTTAACTTAACCCCGGCCTTCTCTAATAATAACAAGTTAAAATCAAAATTACTAAATGTATTAGACAAGATACCTTTTTTTACAAAAATAATTAATATTTTAATATTAAATATTTGCACTTTAATAATATTAATATAAATTTAATTATATATTATAATTAATAACAGCACAAAACATGACCTTTATCACAGACCAAATAATATCGTATTAAATATCTGGCACACAAACCTTTCCATGTTATTTGCATTCCTTTCACCCCCTTTATGTATATATATATATATATATATATATATATATATATATATATATATATATATATATATATATATATATATATATATATATATATATATATATATATATATATATATATATATATATCATAAAATATTCAAATTAAATTGCGAAAACTGTACGTCAGCTCTGGTTATTAAATATTTCTGCTTTATCGATGTGAACTGTGCACAATATTCATGTTGATTCAGTTGCAATTATTTGAACTCGAAAATAAAGGTGCTCACAAAATATACACGGCAACGTTTTAAAATACGTATTATTTTCGTTACACTTCAAAGCGTTAAAGCAATATTTATTGAAGAATTGGTGTGTAAATTACCAGTGAAATTAATATTTACATAAGATGCCTAAGTTCACTGAAATAAAATTCCAAAACGATGAAAACGGTAGATGGCAACAAATAAGTAATTCGTTTTTTTTTTTGTAATTACATAGAAAATTAAAAAAAAAATGCTAGGGAAGCAATAATTGTACCTACTAACTAAATAATCAACTAAGTAAATTTTAAATTGCATTTCGACATTACAAATAAAAAATTCTAGAAGAAATTCATAATAATTATATACGATTTATATAAATAATAGAATTTATTTGACACTCGAACAAATTCCACAGAAATTTTACAATACTGAAACAAATTTTGGTAATAATGTCTCTTTTTTTTGTATGTTTGTACACATAACATTTAAGATTTTGCAATATGAAATGCCAGTGAAGCAATAATCGTACCTACTGAGTAAATAAAGAGTTGAGTAAATTTGAAATTGCATTACGAGTTTACAAATAAAAAATTCTACTAGAAATTCCATAAAAATTATATATGATTTTATATAAATAATAGAATATATTTGACATTGAAACAAATTCCATGGAAATTTTACAATACTGAAACAAATTTTGCTAATAATGTCTCTTTTTTTGTATATTTATACATATAACATTTAAGATTATACAATATGAAATGCCAGTGAAGTAATAATTGTACCTACTGAGTAAATAAATAACTGAATAAATTTGAAACTGCATTTCGACATTACAAATAAAAAATTCTACAAGAAATTCATAAAAATTATATATGATTTATACAAATAATATAATTTATTTGACACTGGAACAAATTCCATAGAAATTTTACAATACTGAAACAAATTTTGCTAATAATGTCTCTTTTTTGTATATTTATACATATAACATTTAAGATTTTACAATATGAAATGCCAGCGAAGCAATAATTGTACCTACTGAGTAAATAAATAACTGAATAAATTTGAAATTGAATTTCGACATTACAAATAAAATATTCTACAAGAAATTCATAAAAATTATATGTAATTTATATAAATACTACAATTTAATTGACATTCTACAGATTCCATAGAAATTTTACAACACTGAAACATATTTTTGTAAAAATGTGTCTTTTTTTAATATTTATGCATATAACATTTAAGATTTTGCAAAAAAAACCGTATAGCTCGTTTGTTTCAGTCTGCATGTCCACATATGCATACAGGGTGTCACAGGCTTATAGACCATTAAAAGTTTATGTTATTTTCGATTACAAAAAAATTGGAAAAATGCATACATACATGGTTGATTCCGTTCTCCTCAGGTGAAATACTTTCGACCTTCTATCACTTCAGGTTCCACCGGAAGTAGCCATAAACTTTTGTTTTATTTAAACGGAACACCCTATATATTATTATGTTCTTGGCTTCCCCGTCTGATTTGAAACATCTTTTGTAGAGATGTATTTACACCTATATTTTTTACTTTCCGAGATAGAAATTAAATTCCAAAATTTTCACCTCAAAAAAGACGTAATAAAAAATGGCCCAATTTCTTTTACAAATAAGATAAAATCAGAAAATTAATCTCGAATTGTACCTGATAGATACCTTTAGACTAAGATAGATGTTGCAGCTGAAATTTTTTACTCAAAGTCATTCAAAAATGTCATTGTTAAGTGCCCATTTAAATTAAGTGTATTTCATTTTATTTTAATAGAATGACATATGTTTTATCTCATAGAGCAATTGCCGTGACAATTTACTAAATATTTTATTGTGAATATCGAAATTCCTCGAAGCTGATAGATATGTGAGAAATGTTATTACAAAAGTTACAACTAATGTTAATGATAAAGTAGAATTAGGTACATAGCAATTTTCGATAATGGAAACAAATAAAAAAATTGTTTCGCACATATAATATAAACTTTAAAAATATTTCTCAATCTCTCGAAAATTTAAAGCTCTCTTGAAAATCAGATATTTTTGATTGTCAATGAATTCCTAAACAGTTTTAATCTAAACATGTGTACAAAAATTTGAGTAGTTCTTGACAGTAGTTATTGAATGGGTAGTTCTTGAGTAGTTGATAGCCTTTTCGCTATGATTCTTTTGTATTTATGTGTATCATGATAGCATGACAGCAGAATGATAGCTGAATGATAGCATAGTTTTTATCTTCTGTACTTCTATTTATTTCATAAGTAATTCAAGTAGTCCCTCTAAGGTAACAGATATTTGAAAAATATTATAACAAAAGTTAGGGTAATTTGAATGGTAAAGTTTTTGAAGGAAATAAAAATTTTATAGCCATTTTAAACCACCGCTAAACCATTTTTTTTTAATTGTTATGAATACTACTGTCATTTGGCACTTCTTGGTTCCACCGGAAGTAGCCATGAAATTTTGTTTATTCAAACGGGACACCCTATATATTATTATGAAGGTATTACACTTAACACTTTACACTTCCATCATATCTGATGTTTTTTTTATGTTTTATGGTTCTTCTATCTCTTACAATTTATTATTTTTAATTTGATTTAATTATTAAATTTAATATTTGATACATCAAACTACATATAAAATTAAACTATCACTGTAAAAGCAGAAAGACTGGTCGTTAGCAACTAAAAATTGTAACTACTAATAAAATATAAATAATTGGCCATATTTAATGTCCTGACATATCACAAGAGAGTTACACTTATAACGCTCCGATATTATTTTATTATATTTATTTTATTTTCGTCGTTTTTATCGTGAAATTATTATATAATTTCTTGATTATTTTGGCTCGTGATTTATTATATAATGTTTTAATTATTTTTGGCTCGTGATTTATTATATAATGTTTTAATTATTTTTGGCTCGTGATTTGTGATCGTATTTAGTACTTACACGTCGTGATGTTTAATTTTACTACCGTGATTACTCTCAAGGTACTTTGCTATTGGTAATGTGTTAATTGACGTACACTAATAATGGATTAATACAAGAAAGCGCCAATTCAAGAATTTGTTTTGTTTATTTAATAATAGACACGCTGAAATTGTAAGACACAGGGAAATAAAACACAGGTTGACGATGATGTAAATTAATTTATATAATTGTAATATACAGGAAAATAAAACACAGGTTGACGATTATGACAAGAGTTGATTTATTTTCTAGATTTCGTTGACCTTTTAATGAATTTGTAAATTCTCTTATTTATTCAATTGATAGTTTGAAAATGGTTATGACTACGAAGTTTATTTACGAGAGTTTGTTATACATGCACGTGCATCTCTAGTTTCTTAGACCATTTATTACCATGCCCTTTCACTTCATTTAACTACGGGAAAGTGATATGATCAAAAATAGAACTATTTAAAGATGTTGAAATATCCCCAATAATTCATGAATGATTACTAAAGGTATCTCGCGATCTTCCCGAATTTCATGGTTGTGTCGGTGTCCACACAATAATGTAATTATTGGAGCCCCATTGTTTACGTTGATTGAGGTAAATTAGTAATTCTACTCACGACCACAGCCAGCACCAATGTCACAAGTAGTCATCACCGTCAGACATGTTACAAGTTGTGGCAAATAACAGTTCTGCTATCTCAATCGGAAATGTTTATGTAATGTTATAATATATTATTATTAGGAACATTGGAGGTTATTAATAACATCTCTTGTGATTGTACCAAGCTTCGTTCTCTCGTTTATCATTCTCTCTGTTTATACGGGGTTTTAATAATTCCACTTATTTCTTGTTTACGATATTTAACCACAAATTGTCATTATGTCTTCAAATTATTGAGATTTAATCCAGCCTATTTTATTTGTACGATTCTAAATTACTCTGCCCAATAATAGATACGTTATGTGCTTGTTTTATGATTTGAAATAAAGAAACCATTATTTGTATGTATTATGATTTTAAATTATTAAGCTTTTTAATCCAACTTATTTATTTATACAATTATAAATCAGTCTGCTCAATAATATGCACGTTGTGCGCTCATTTATGATTTAAAATGAAGAAGCCATCATTTTTATGAATTATTTTGATTTGAATATGATGATGTATGTCGGAGGGTAACACTGAATGCCTTGATTAGTTGTTATAGTTATCGTGAATACAGCCACGTTAGTTTGCGATCGCGGGCGCGATGTATGATGAGTTTATATGTTTAAATGTTATGATGCTGACGACGATTTGATTCTAGTGGAGGAGGTGATTCCACAATAACAGGTGTGTGAACGAAGTGCGCGGGTGGGCGTCAATTACACCTGTTATTGCTTCCTCTAGTGATTCGTAAACACGAATAGCGTTCGAGCCGCTTTTGTTTACTGATAGGAATAGGTAAGCGGTGTTTGGTATTTATAGGTAACTTAGGGTTGATTGAAAGGAATAAGCACTCCCGTGAATTTATAATGAGACTGGTTTAACAACTTTATATTATCGTTAATGATAAAAACATTAAATTACTCTGTACCTAGAATTGTACGTTTTTCGGTTTAGTAAAATTTTTACTCTACTTTGCGTTTTTTACAACGTTATATGCAATCGTTATTTTAATTATAACCCGACGTGAATTTATATACTCAAAACCGCGAATGTCGTGTGCGTTGCCCGTGGCCGACGCAACTTTCTTACTGATCTCGCTCGTGTGTGTCTTGTGCTTAAATAGGTTTTTTCCAGCTTCAAATCTCCACTCCCCTCACATATCTACTGCTAAATATTCGCCCCCATCCCTTAGTTATCATGGTGATTATTAATCTTGAGTGTGCGTGTGGTATTAATGCGTTTTTAGCGCAGAGTTTTGCACTTAACTTAAAGAGTTGCCATTCGAGGTGATTTTTACGTGCCTGGCGCTTGCTCGTTTCTAAGGGGCGCTGATACCCAAATTGTTTATGTGACACCACGACATGGAATCTTCCAGAACCGTGCATATGCAGGCCCCGGCTCTTGAGATATTTGGCCACGCTCTGGCGCGACTTGCGATGGCTATTTATCACATTTCACCCTGGGATTATTTGTAAAAGAATTAATTTAATAATTTTGTTGTATTCATGATTTTTAAAATATGAGTCACTTTATTGCGTAAATGCGTATTATACTGGGCGTATATTTGGGCCTGTTACACACTTAATCTTACTTATTTCCCAATTAGTTAATCGGTTTTTCTGTTTTCCCCCATAAAAAAAAACCGCGCGCACAAACGCCGCCAGCAACAATAACAATGAACGAAGATTTATGCCTGCGCACGTATCATATTTCAGGTAGTTAAAATAGAAGACCAGCAGTTCGGAGGCAGCAGTAATAATAAATCTGGGGGGACGCACGGCATTTTTTATGTAAACGAGCCTATCGAGCGGCCTCGTAAATCCGGGCTCATGCCGATCACGAATTATCCTGCTACGAAAATAAAACCAACGGCCCGAACAAACACAGAGAAAGGGAGACAAGGACCGGGTAAAATTGGGGGGATAACAAATTCGGGTATATGTAATTACTGCACAAATCTAATTCTGGATGGGAAAAAATGATGATGTGATGAAACCTCGCGAAATCCTCATCTTAATTCCTGAAACAATTGAAGGCAGTAAGAATTTTGTTTGCAATATTATGCGGTTAATTAGAGCAATTATAATGATTGTACGTGCAAGATTTTGGTAGTGGCAATTTGTGGGTACATAGAATTTTTGCAATAGTTTAATTTGAAAGGATTGAGACGTTAATTTTGAAAGTAGGGCAATATCAAAATGGGCAATTCATATTTTTAGAATTAAAAATTTTAAAATTCAACCGAGTTTAAAATTGAATTATTAAAAGAAATTTGAATATAAAGTTAACTATAGAATTATTAAGGGGAGATTAAGTCCAGAAATACACAAGGAATGTTGTCCCTTGGATATTTCTGGACGTTTCTCAATTTAATAAACAAATGACTTGCCCATCTTTAAAAATCAACTGCAAAATACACAATGAATATTGTCCCTTGTATATTCTGAACTTTTCTCAATTTAAAAATATAATGGATCATCTTTCAAAATCAACTGCTCAATTATTGATTAGCGTTTAATAATTTTGTTCTAATTTTGGAATATGTGCATTGTAACAGTCGGTGCTATCCACGGTTGATGCATCCGAGATTAAAACTTTATGATAAATATTTTTATAATGTCCTCATCCATCAATTCTGTCGCGCTGTATAGCGAACATTCAGGCTACATGACAGGACATGACGTGATTACAATAAAATACGTGCATACAAATCGCAATTTCTTGAAGCTTTGACGGTCTATTAATAAGGCATAATGTTTCCTTTGCAGTGATTAGGCGTACAAATTTTCTGCATCAAATCTATTTCAGACAGATAATTGTTATTAAGTTATATATCATTTTCGTACAATATTTGTATACAAATGTTGTATCTGCGATATAATTTGTACAAAAATATTTTCCATACATATTTTCTGTACATACCTTTTATAGGGTATGTATAGCTCAAAGTTTTAGAGATTTTACATTAAATTATAATTTGTAAAAATAACAATCATTAATCAAAAATAGATACAATACTAACACAAAAATATAGTGATTTATTCTTCTTTTTATTCTTCTTGAGTACTTACTGGTAGATACATTTGTTACATAAAGATTTTTGATTTATATAAAATTTTATTATTTTTATTATTACCTAACTAGTTTCGGCTTGTTTAGGACATCTTCAGAGGTGTATTTTTTTACAAAAAACAGCCGGTGATCTTCAGAGGTGGATTTTTTTAGTCCCATAAGAGCCATAAGGCTTCAATTATTTTAAATTTTTGTTTTAATATTGCTACAACTGTAAAGCCAATATGCATGTGAAAGTCATGTCGATGTTACGCCGGACTTTAGAAACCAATATCAACTAACTTGTTTAATATTAAAACCAATTAAAACTGTTAATGCATGCATATCAACGTATTTTAATGAAATATGTATGCCAAAGTTGTGTACAAATGTAGAAATTTAGCTTCAAACGGGGTTTCCTTGCCATTGTGGCCACATAACATAAGCAGCTGCATTAATACATATCTGCATTCGGACGAGCAAATATGTTAATTGGAAACGTGGATTCTGCTGAATCTCTTCATTGTGCGATTAGCTATTCTAGGTATCCATTCGCAATTAATGCACCTACCAGTTTCATGTGATAATTCGATTATTACATCGTGTTCAAGATTATTTCTGCAAATCGTTTATTTACATATGTTGTTAACACAATTGTAATAACAATAGTTACAGCAGATTTAGTTGGAAATAATGACAAATCTGATGAATAAGAATTACAGGGATGAAAGACGATGAAAGACTACAAATTTCAATGATAACTGTCATATTTTCAATATTTACTCTCGAAATTTCAATTATTGCTACGAAAATGTCAATTGTTACTATCAGATATCAATTATTGTTGTAATATTTTTCAATTGGATCCTAGTTTAAAAGATCAGTCTTAATATTGAAATTATTTATGTAGAAATTTCGATGTTTATTGTCATATTTGAATAATTACTACCAAATTTTCCATAACTACTGCAATATGTTCAATTGTGTGATAACTGCGAAGATGAATCTTAAAATACCAATAATTTCTGAGAAAATTTTGAGGATTATTGTCAAATTTTAATTATTACTACCCAATTTTTAACATTTATTGCCAAAATTCTAACTATTTCTGTAGAAATTTTAATGATTATTGTCATATTTCAATAATTACTCCAAATTTTCAAAAATTACTGCAATATGTTCAATTGTGTGAAAACTGCAAAGATGAATCTAAAATACAAATTATTTCAGAGATTTTTTTATGATTATTGTCAAATTTTAATTATTACTACCCAATTTTCAATAATTACTACGAAAGTTTCAATTTTTTTAACTGAAATTTCAATTATTACTCTTAAATATTACTTATTTTGTTAAATTTTCAATGATTACACTTCAAAATTTGCAAAAAATGGATCTGTAACAATTAAGGTAAGATTGCTCTAAAAATTTCAAGGATTAAATTGTTAAATGTCAATGACTACATTATAATTTCACTAATTACTCTAAAAATTTCAATTATTTCTAGCAAAATTTCAATTATTTCCAGCAAAATTTCAATTATTTCTAGCAAAATTTCAATTATTTCTAGCAAAATTTCAATGATTACTCTCAAATTTCACTTATTTTGCCAAAATTTCAAGGATTACTATGTTATTTATTTATCGATAGCCTATTTTTGCTGCTATAGCTAAATGCTAAGAATATTTCAAAATTGCAATTATTACTGTCTAAATTTACAAATTTTACCAATAATTAAGGTAAGATTGTTCTGAAAATTTCAATAATTAAATTATTAAAATTCAATGATTACGTTATATTTTCCCTAATTTCTCTCTAAAGTTCAATGATTTCTGTCATATTTTCAATATTTACTCTCGAAATTTCAATTATGGCTACGAAAATGTCAATTGTTACTATCAGATTTTAATTATGTTTAAAAAAAATCAATTGTGCCCTAGTTTAAAAGATTAGTCTTAATGTTCCAATTATTTATGTAGAAATTTCGATGATTATTGTCTTATTTCAATAACTACTACCAAATTTTCAATAATTACTGCAATATGTTGAATTGTGTGACAACTGCAAAGATGAATCTTAAAATACCAATTATTTCTTATAAAATTTTGATGATTATTGTCAAATTTTAAATATTACTACTCAATTTTCAATAATTACTGTCAAAATTTCAATTATATCTGTAGAAATTTCGATGTTCATTGTCATATTTCAATAATTACTACCAAATTTTCTATAATTACTGCAATATGTTCAATTGCGAGGCAACTGCCAAGATGAATATTAAAATGCCAATTATTTCTGAGAAAATTTTGATGATTATTGTCAAATTTTAATTATTACTACCCAAGTTTTAATATTTACTGTCAAAATTTCAATTATTTGTGCAGAAATATCGATGATTATTGTCATATTTCAATAATTACTACCAAATTTTCTAATAATTATTGCAATATGTTTAATTGTGTGATAACTGCAAAGACGAATATTAATATACCAATTATTTTTGAGAAATTTTTAATGATTATTGTCAAATTTTAATTATTACTATCCAATTTTCAATAATTACTGTTAAAATTTCAATTTTTTTAACTAAAATATCAATTATTACACTTAAATATTACTTATTTTGTTAAATTTTCAATGATTACACTGCAAAATTTGCAAAAAAAATAATCTATAATAGTTAAGGTAAGATTGCTCTAAACATTTCAATGATTAAATTGTAAAATTTCTATGACGTTATAATTTCACTAATTACTCTTAAAATTTCAATTATTTCTAACAAAATTTAAATTATTTCTTGCAAAATTTCAATGATTACCCCCAAATTTTACTCATTTTGCCAAATTTTCAATGATTACTATGTTATTTATTTGTTGATTTAACGACGGCCTATTTCTGCTGGTATGGCTAACTGCCAAGAATATTTCAAAAATGCTATTACTAAATTTACATATTTTACCAATAATTAAGGTAATATTGCTCTGAAAATTTCAATATTAAAATTATTTGAATTCAAATGTTTACGTTATATTTATTATTTAATTTATTTATTTATCCATGGGAAGACTTCCCAATATATAATAAATATACATAATTTACAAAATAATCAATATTTATAATTTTCTTTGAGGAATAATTTGAGTTGATATAGTTTTCCCTAATTACTTTCTAAATTCCAATGATTACTGTCATATTTTTAATATTGACTCTCAAAATTTCAATTATTGCTACAAAAATGTCAATTGTTGCTATCAGATTTTAATTATGTTGTAAAATTTTTCAATTGTGCCCTGGTTTAAAAGATTAGTTTTAATATCCCAATTATTTCCCAAATTTTCAATAATTACACTGCAAAATTTGAAAAAAAATTAATCTGTATTAATTAAGGTAAAATTTCTCTAAAAGTTTCAATGAGTAAATTATCAAATTTCAATGACTACGTTATAATTTCACTAACTACTCTTAATATCTCAATTATTTGTAGCAAAATTTCAATTATTTCTAGCAAAATTTTAATGATTACCCTCAAATTTCACTCTTTTTGCCAAAGTTTCAATGATTGCTATGTTATTTATTTGTTTATTTAACGATGGCCTATTTCTGCTAGTATGGCTAACTGCCAAGAATATTTCAAAATTGCTATTATTAAATTTACAAATTTTACCAATAATTAAGGTAAGATTGCTATGAAAATTTCAATGATTAAATTTACAAATTTCAATGATTACGTTATATTTTTCCTAAATTCTCTCTAAATGTCAATGAATACTGTCATATTTTCAATATTCACTGTCATATTTTCTATATTTACTGTAATATTTTCAATATTTACTGTCGAAACATCAATTATTGCTACGAAAATGTCAATTTTTACTATCAGATTTTAATTATGTTTAAAATTTTTTCAATTGTGCCCTAGTTTAAAAGATTTGTCCTAATATTCCAATCATTTCTAAAGAAATTTCTATGATTATTGTCATATTTCAATAATTACTACCAAATTTTTTATAATTACTGCCTAATTTTCTATAATTACTGCAATATGTTCAATTGTGTGACAACTGCAAAGACGAATCTTAAAATGCCAATTATTTCTGAGATTTCTTTAATGATTATTGCCAAATTTTAATTATTACTACCTAATTTTCAATAATTACTGTCAAAATTTCAATTATTTCTGCAGAGATATCGATGATTATTGTCATATTTCAATAATTACTACCAAATTTTCAATAATAACTGCAATATGTTGAATTGTGTGATAACTAGAAAGATGAATCTTAAAATACCAATTATTTCTGAGAAAATTTAGATGATTATTGTCAAATTTTAATTATGACTACCCAATTTTCAATAATTACTGTCAAAATTATTTTTTTTAACGGAAATTTCAATTATTACTCTTAAATATTACTTATTTTATTAAATTTTCAATGATTACACAGTAAAATGTGCAGTACTTATTACTGTAGTACTTATTACTGTCTAATTTTACAAATTTTACGAATAATTAAGGTAAGATTGTTCTAAAAATTCAATAATTAAATTGTCAAATTTCAATGAGAATGTTATATTTTCACTAATTACTTTAAAAATTTCAATTATTTCCAGCAACATTTCAATGATTATCCTTAAATTAAATTATCATTTAAGGGTAAATCTCATTTTGCCAAATTTTCAATGATTACTATATTATTTGTTTGTTTATTTAACCGTGGCCTATTTCTGCTGCTATGGCTGAATGCTAAGAATATCTTAATATTGCAAATATTTCTGTGAAACTTTCAATGATTAATGACATATTTTCAATATTCACTCTCGAAACTTCAATTATTTTTACGAAAATGTCAATTATTACTATCAAATTTCAATTATTTTGTGAACTTTTTCAAGTGTGTTATAATTGCAAAGTTTAATTTTAAAATTTCAATTATTTCTTTGGAAATTTCGATGAATATTATCAAATTTCAATTATTAGTACAAAATTTAAAGACTAAAGTGATATATCTATTGATATATCTCAATACTCCCGCATTGGATTTAAATTTATTTAGGCCCATTCAATATCAGTATGTCGAGCTATATCAGGAATAAATTAAATTCATATTCATGCGGTGGTTTTTGAGATATCGTTATTTATATAAGAGCTTAAGTGAAGAAACACTTAAAATAGATCTATTATTCGATATTTTTGAACAAAAAATGATATATCTCGAGAATCTATCATTGGATCTAAATTTAATTATACCTAGTTATTATCAGTATATCTATCTATAGCAGCAATAAATTATAGTAATATTAATACGGTGATTTTTGAGTTATTGTTATTTAAATATGAGCCTAATTGGAGGTACACTTAATTTGGTTCGAATATTTGATGTTTTCGAACAAAAATTGATATATCTCAAGAATCTATCATTGAATAATAATTTCATAATTTCAAATAATTATCATGTTTATTAGGATTTGTTAGGAAATTGCCTGAAACTTGGATACATCATATTTTTACTGTTAAACACTATCTGCTGTTAATTGAGATGTAATTGATTTAGTTTGTGATAAACGTAAATCACAATTCCTGCAGGAGCCCATTCTTCCACGTCCTGGCAGCGTGAATTATAAGGTGAGGGAGTTACGGGGACCGGGCAAAAGTTGAGCACACTTTTCGCATCTCCTGGGCCGATCCCCACGAGTGATTAGTTCGAGTGTAATTGGACCTCGACGTGAGCGCCCCGTGAAATATTGATCGGGGCAAGATTTATTGCCCGCAGTCTCGCTATCCCGTCGGAGGAGTTTCCTTTGCACAACATTACCTGCCGATACATCAAATTGCTGGGGCATGAAAGGGGGTGAGAAAAAAAAAATACACGGCCTCATTACGCGCACGCACTCCACCCCCTGAAAGAGAACTGAAATTCACCCCCAATGGTCATTATTAAATCATAATCTGGTGCTAGGCACAGGGCAGACGGGCAAAACCTCAGCTAAGTTGCCCGCGTCCTTCGGCGTTACGACACTCGATGCGAAATTAATTTACAATTTAAATTATTACACGTGCGAGGGTAGTTTCCTTGGCGTTAATGCACTCGCTCATCCCCCGCGCGTCGTTCACCCCAGAAATATCACCTAATAATTATTTAATGGTTGGGGATGGCAGATAAGAAGCGAATTAATTCCAGCAGCAGACGGGCGAAGGACAAGGCAGGAACAGCAGGAAGATTTGAACTGTCACACTCGCAAACGCGATGGGAGGCTGACAATTAAGCGAGTTTCCCAAGAGTCCATGCATGGAATTGGATTCAAAAATTGCTTCTGCGAAAACTACACCAGAGAATTAAATCAGACAAACGAGAAAAAATTTATCTGATTTTGTTTAGTTGTACAGTAAATCCGGCCGTTCGTTAATCCGGACCAT
Source organism: Othius punctulatus (assembly GCA_951805005.1). Classification (NCBI taxonomy): domain Eukaryota; kingdom Metazoa; phylum Arthropoda; class Insecta; order Coleoptera; family Staphylinidae; genus Othius; species Othius punctulatus. The sequence continues at coordinate 2,923,778 of OX638139.1, read as the reverse complement.
CTAGTAATCCGGCGTTTTCTGCAGTACAAGTCAAAAAATTTACACGTTTTTCACTCCAATAGAATAAATAACGTTACCACATACATTACAAGTATGCACATATTATGTACATATTGCATCTTATCTGGCAAGGACCATTGTAATATAAACATTTATTCCATATAGCCTTTTACAATTGTATATTTCATAATTATGATGATGATGAAGTTAATGATATTGATATAGGATATGATACTACCGATTGGATTTCTAAAAAATGGATCGCTATGTTCTAAAGTTAGGGAATCCCTGCTTTAGAGTAATTTTAGTAAATGCTGTGGATATTATAATTAAACACTTGTAGTGCATTTAGATTAGGTTTTAGGACAAAAGTTAGAGAATCCGCATTTTTCTGGTAACGCTTATAAATAAGAGTTAAGAAATTTTCCTGAAAATTCGGAAAATTGCAGAATTAATTATCAAATTTCATGTAAATTTGGATTAGATTCATAGGACCTTCATGTATCATATCTATACAGGGTGGTCACTTTTACGACGCCCACCATTAGGATCTATTAAACGGAAATACATACAGAGTTGTGATCCATGATGGACATATCGATATAATCTGTGGTATGATATATGATGGACATATGGATATGATCCATGATGAACATATGGATATGATCTATGGGTGGCATGTGACATGATCCATGATGGACATATGGTTATGATCCATGATGGACATATGGATATGATCCATGATGGACACATGGATATGATCCATGATTGACATATAGATATGATCTATGATGGATATACAGGGTAGTCACTTTTACGACGCCCACCATTAGGATCTATTAAACGGAAATACATACAGAGTTGTGATCCATGATGGACATATCGATATAATCTGTGGTATGATATATGATGGACATATGGATATGATCCATGATGAACATATGGATATGATCTATGGGAGGCATGTGACATGATCCATGATGGACATGTGGTTATTATCCATGATGTAGGACATATGGATATGATCCATGATGGACACATGGATATGATCCTTGATTGACATATAGATATGATCTATGATGGATATTCAGGGTAGTCACTTTTACGACGCCCACCATTAGGATCTATTAAACGGAAATACATACAGAGTTGTGATCCATGATGGACATATCGATATAATCTGTGGTATGATATATGATGGACATATGGATATGATCCATGATGAACATATGGATATGATCTATGGGAGGCATGTGACATGATCCATGATGGACATGTGGTTATTATCCATGATGTAGGACATATGGATATGATCCATGATGGACACATGGATATGATCCTTGATTGACATATAGATATGATCTATGATGGATATACAGGGTAGTCACTTTTACGACGCCCACCATTAGGATCTATTAAACGGAAATACATACAGAGTTGTGATCCATGATGGACATATCGATATAATCTGTGGTATGATATATGATGGACATATGGATATGATCCATGATGAACATATGGATATGATCTATGGGAGGCATGTGACATGATCCATGATGGACATGTGGTTATTATCCATGATGTAGGACATATGGATATGATCCATGATGGACACATGGATATGATCCTTGATTGACATATAGATATGATCTATGATGGATATTCAGGGTAGTCACTTTTACGACGCCCACCATTAGGATCTATTAAACGGAAATACATACAGAGTTGTGATCCATGATGGACATATCGATATAATCTGTGGTATGATATATGATGGACATATGGATATGATCCATGATGAACATATGGATATGATCTATGGGAGGCATGTGACATGATCCATGATGGACATGTGGTTATTATCCATGATGTAGGACATATGGATATGATCCATGATGGACACATGGATATGATCCTTGATTGACATATAGATATGATCTATGATGGATATACAGGGTAGTCACTTTTACGACGCCCACCATTAGGATCTATTAAACGGAAATACATACAGAGTTGTGATCCATGATGGACATATCGATATAATCTGTGGTATGATATATGATGGACATATGGATATGATCCATGATGAACATATGGATATGATCTATAGGAGGCATGTGACATGATCCATGATGGACATGTGGATATTATCCATGATGTAGGACATATGGATATGATCCATGATGGACACATGGATATGATCCATGATGGACATATAGATATGATCTATGATGGATATACAGGGTGGTCACTTTTACGACGCCCACCATTAAGTCCTACTAAACGGAAATATATACAGAGTTAGTCAAATATGATAAAAGTTTCTTATTTTGTGCCTTTCAGTATACCGAAACAAAATCCGGGATATCTTACACAGTTCCTGAAATATCTCTGAGAAACTGAAAAAGTGCACTTTCATTTTCCTCTTATAACTTTTCTACTTTTGAAGGAAATTTTTAGAAAGTGCATAATTAAATTTCAATCCAATGCGGGATTCTTGAGGTTTATCAATTTTTCTTTGAAAATATCAAACATTCAAAACTGATTTTCGAATTTTCCCATAGAATGTAGAGAACTAGCGTATCAATGTTATTGCCTTCCTTTAGTAATATGAACCGATATACTAGTATTCAATATCTGCAATTTAAAAAATATTCAATGAGAGACACTAAAGATAAATTAATTTTTGTTTGACAATATCGAATATTAGAACTGTTTGAAGAGTTCCTCCAATTAGGTTCATATATAAATAACGATATCTCAAAAACCACCGTATTAATATTAATTTAATTTTTTGCTTCAATAGACTGATATACTGATTTTGTATTTGTGTAATTAAATTTAGATTCAATGATAGATTCTATAGAGATATATCAATTTTTGTTTAAAAAATCGAATATTAGAACCATTTTAAGTGTTTTTTTAATTAAGCGCTTATTTAAATTACGATATCTCAAAATCCACTGTATCAATATGAATGTAATTTTTAGCTGCAACAGACTAATATACTGATATTAAACTGGTATAATTAAGTTTAGATCCAATGATAAATTCTTGAGGTATGTCAATTTGTGTTTGAAAATATCGAATATTAGAACTATTTTAAGTGTTTCATCAATTAATCACTTATTTAAATAAGGATATCTCAAAAACCACCGTATCAATATCAATGTAATTTATTGCTAATATAGCTCGATATACTGGCAATAAATAGATATAAATATATTTATATCCAATGATGGATTCTTGAAATATATCAACTTTTGATTACAAATATCGAATTTTTGAACGATTTTCAGTGTTTCTTCAGATAAGCTCTTATTTAAATAACGATATCTCAAAAACCACCGTATGAGTGTCTATCTAATTTATAGCTGACACAGCTCGATATACTTTTATGGAATGGGTATAAATAATATTAAAACCAATGTGTCGTATATCAAATATACGAATCTGGTTTTCCAATTTTCACTTAGAATTTAAAGAACTAGTATATCAATGTAATTGCCTGCTTCTGATATTTTAAACCGATATACTATTATTCGATATCTGCAATTTAAATAATATCCAATAAGAGATTCTTGAGATATATCAATTTTTATTTGAAAATATCAAATATAAGAACTAATTTTAGTGTTCCTCGAATTAAGCTTATATTTAATAAACGATATCTCAAAAACCACCGTTTTAAAATTCATGTAATTTATTGCTGCGATAGACTGATCTACTGATATTAAACTGATATAATTAAGTTCAGATCCAATGATAGATTCTTGAGATATAGCAATCTCATGACAATGAGTTTTGACTAATTTGTCAATATTAGTTGACAATATGGAATAATAGAACTATTTTAAGTGATTCTTCAATTAACCTGCTATTTAAATAACATTATCTCAAAAACCACCGAATGAATATAAATTTTATTTATTGCTGATATAGCTCGATATACTGATATTAAATAACCAAATAGAAATTAAAATCCAATACGGGTTTGTTGAGATATATTAATTTTTGTTTGACAATATCAAATATCTAAAACTGTTTGTCAAATTTTTACATATAATCTAGAGAACTAGTTCATCAATGTAATTGCCTTCTTTTGGTAATATGAACCGATACACAAGTATTAGATATCTGCTATTTAAAAAATATCAAACGAGAAATACTTGAGATATATCAATTTTTGTTTGAAAATTTCAAATATTTGAACTAAATTAAGTGTTTCTCCAGTTAGGCTCATATTTAAATAACGATACCTCAAAAATCACCGTATCAATATTAATGTTATTTATTGCTGTAATAGACTGATATTCTGGTATTAATTTAGTATAATTAAATTTAGATCCAATGATAGATTCTCAAGATACATCAGTGTTTGTTTGAATATATCGACTAATGGAACTATTTTGTGTTTCATCAATTAAGCTCATATTTAAATAACGATATCTCAAAAACCAATGTATAAATATCAATATTATTTATTTTTGATATAGCTCAATACACTGATATTAAATGAAAACAATTAAATTTAAGTCCAATGCAGGATTCTTGAGATATATTATTATTTAAGTGAAAATATCAAATATTTAAATCTGATTTTCCAATTTTCATATAGAATCTAGAGTACAATAGTTCTCTAGATTCTATATGAAAATTGGAATGTAATTTTCTTATTTTCGTTATATTAACTAATGTACTAGTATTCGATATCTAAAATGTAAACAATATCCAATGAGAGGTAATTGAGATATATCAATTTTTGTTTGAAAATATCAAATATTAGAACTATGTTAAGTGTTCATCGAATTAAGCTTATATTTAACAAACGATATCTCAAAAAGGACCGTATTAAAATTAATGTAATTCATTGCTGCGATAGTCTGATCTACTGACATTACTCTGATATAATTAAATTTAGATCCAATGATTGATTCTTGAGATATATCACTTTGTGTTTGACAATATGGAATAATAGAACTATTTTAAGTTTTTCTTCAATAAACCTCCTATTTAAATAACGATATCTCAAAATCCACCGTATAAATATGAACTTGATTTATTGCTGATATAATTTGATATACTGATATTGAATGAACATAAATACATTTAAATCCAATGCGGAATGCTTGAGATATATCAAATTTTGTCTAATAATATCAATATTCAAAGCTGTTTTTGAAAATTTTTACATAGAATCTAGAGAACTAGTGTATCAATGTAATTTACTTCTTTTGGTAATATGAACCTATATACTTGTATTCGATATCTGAAATTTAAAAGATATCTAATGAGAGATATTTGAGATATATCAATTCTTGTTTGAAAATATCAAATATTAGAACGATTTTAAGTGTTCCTCCAATGAGGCTTATATTTAAATAACGATATCTCAAAAACCACCGTATCAATATTTATGTAATATTTTGTTGCAATAGACTGATATACTGATATTAAAGCGGTGTAATTAAATTTAGATCCAATGATAGATTTTTGAGATATATCAATTTATGTTTGAAAATATCGAATATTAGGACTATGTTAAGTGTTTCGTCAATTAAGCTCTTATTCAACTAACGATTTCTCAAAAACCACTATTTGAATATCAAATTAGTTTAGTACAGATATAGCTCGATATACTGGCGTTGAATGGGCATAACTAAATTTAAATCCACTGCGGGATTCTTGAGATATATCAATTTTTGTTTGAAAATATCAAATTTTCAAAGCTGTTTTTCTAATTTTCACATAAGATCTAGATACCTAGTGTATCAATGTTATTGCCTACGTTCGATAATATGAATCGAAACACTAGTATTTGGTATCTGCATTTAAAAAAAATATCCCATGAGAGATACTTGAGATATGTACATTTTTGTTTGAAGATATCGAATATTAGAACTATTTTAAATGTCCTTCCAATTAGGATCATATTTCAATAACTATATCTCAAAAACCACCGTATCAAAATTTATATAATTTATTGCTGATATTACTTATAGTGATATACTGATATTACATTGGTATACGTAAATTTAGATGCAATGATAGATTCTTGAGATATATCAATTTGTGTTTGAAAATATTGAATATTAGAAGTATTTTAAGTGTTTTGTCAATTATTCTATTATTTAAATAACGATATCTCAAAAACCATCGCATGAATAACAATTTAATTTATTGTAGACAAACTGATTGCTATGACTATTGCTGATATTGAATAGGGATAATTAAAATTATATCCAATGCGGGATTCTTGAGATATATCTTTTTTTTAACTATCAAATATTTTAAACTGTTTTCCAATTTTTACATAGAATCTGGAAAAATAGTGTACTAACGTAATTGCCTTCTATTGGTAATATGAACTGATATGTGTAATTTAAAAAATATCTAATATCTTATAATGATAGTTGTTAATGATGATAGTTCCGTAAACAATTGGTTTACACACCGTCGTAGAAAAATTATGTTAGCATACGATCTTATAATGATAGTTGTTAATAACAATAGTTCCGTAGAAACTTAGTTTACGCACTGTAGTAGAAAAAATATATTAGTTTTTGATCTTATAATGATAGTTATGTATTATCTTGATAATATAATTTACTTAATTTTTTTTTAATATACATTGTTTGAAGTATTTTTTATATAAACATTGTTTCAAGTGATCATTTTCCTACAGTTAAACAGCATATATTGCACAAGGTATAAAAATTGTAGGTACAGAAGCACTACAGTATTATCGGTAAAGATTGCATATTTGCCTTACGTGTAGAAAGCTTCCAGTTTATTGATCATAAACTCCGTATGAAAGGAAGTGAATAAACAAAATTGTGATTTTCCGAAGTAGGTAACTGCGCGCTTAACTCCAGCAAAACTAGATAAAGTTCAGAAGTCTGTAATAAATATTAAAGTTATTAGATAGAATAAATTATCAATAATGTAACAACAACAAATTACACCACAGACACAGGAGCAAACAATTAGTTTTGTTATTAGTATTCTTAGTGTTACTACTTTATGCTTTACACAGTAATGCAAAACACTTTGGTGGTTTTTCTATCATAACATATTTCATGATGGTGGTTTTTCATGATAACTTTCATGACTTGTGTAAATAACTATTAATTAATTGTAGTATTATTAAATTATTATATTGTATTAAGTTTTCCTCGGATTTTTGAATTCTTTTTCTAGTTTTCTAGTTTTTTTATTTATCCTTCTGGCTTTTTTGGTATTCTTCAACTTTAATTGTTATTCTCTTTTGCAATTTTATGAATATTTAATTGTTATTACAAGATCGTATACATACACTTACGACTCACATTATCTTCGCATTATTCCCATATTATTCATACCCATAAATGTTTTAACCTGCGCGCTGTACGGGGCCGCACGTGACCTAATTGGGGTAATCCCATAACTTCCCTCAGATTCCAAGTTTCGAAGTATAGTTTCACTTAAAGTAGCTAATTAATAACCCATCCATCATAACGTAGGTGTATCAAAAGCTGAACTTTTGGAGTAACGCGATTAGTTGCCTTCAGTGGAACGATGATATAATTAGGGGCCTCGAGCATCGTTTATCCTCAAAATAATAAATTAGGTTACCGTTGATGCCAAATTTATCTTGACCCCGTAATTTTATCAGTATTTAATTGTATTGACGTTAATCTACGTATTTGAGAAGTTTGTTGATAAAATTAATGCCAAAAATCATAATTTAGGAAAAATTGCAAATGATTTTGTCAAAATTAGAACAAAGAATGCTGAAATCATGAAGTCTCTTATTTATAAATGATAATAAATGATAATTTATATATTGCAGTGAAAATTATAAAAATAATCATCATTCGTGTAAAATTTTAATGGAAATTGCAAAAATTTTACTTGCAACAAGGATATTTTCACTAAAACTTATAATTATATAAAACATTCATCAAAGGCGGAAATACCGCAAGTTGATAGCCAGTGAAATATTGTTACTACAACTATTTGTCGAAAATTCTGGAATTGTGAATTGAAAATTACAGATTTTCATTGGAAATTGCAAAATTTTGATTGCATATTAGCATATTATTATTAGCATATATTAGCATTGCATATTATTAAACATTGCAGTGAAAATGATAAGTAAATTTAACTAAATTTAAAAATTTCGCTGACAATTGCGAAATTATAACTGAAAATAATAGTATTTTAAATATTAAAAATATAAAAATATTGAAATCGTTATGGAAAATTACAAACGTTACATTGCAGTGAAAATGATAAGTAAATTTAACTAAATTTAAAATTTTTGCTGACAATTGCGAAATTATAACTAAAAATAATAGTATTTTAAATATTAAATATATAAAAATATTGAAATCGTAATGGAAAATTACAAACGTTCATTTTAAATTCCAAAAATTGATTGTTAATTAAGCATTGCAGTGAAATTTATAAAACTCAGAGCATGAATTTAAAATTTTGCGGGCAATATTCAAAATTTTACAGGAAATTATTTTTTCTAACTTTATAAAATATTTATAGTAAATCATGAATGACAGTAATTGGATAATTGATAATTGGCAATGATAGTAAGTGAAAATTACAAATATTCATTAAAAATTGCGAAATTGAAAATTAAACTGTCATTGAAAATCATGAAATTATCAACATAAATGAAAATTTACTTTACTAACTTGTTAACTTTAGTTACTTAACTTTACAATATAAAAATTTACTGAAAATTGCAAAAAATTTACTCAAAATGACGAAATTTTAACCGAAATTTATGAATATAAAAATAATGAAATAAAAATAATGAAAATAATGAAAATTATGAAAAATAATGCATTCGTAATCACAAATTACAAATTTCCAATAGAAATTTCAAAATTTTGATTGCAAATCAAGTATTGTAGTGAAACTTATAAAACTAATTTTCAAAATATTACAGGTCATTAATTTTTCTAACCTTTTAAATCATTTATCGAAAATGATGAGTAATAGTTATTGCGAGCAAACAAATTACTGAAAATTGTTTTCTTAACCTTATAAAATATTTATCGAAAATCATTAATGACTCTAATTGGACAATTTGCAATAATAGTAATTGAAAATTACAAATATTTATTGAAAATTGCTAAATCAAAAATTAAAATGTTAAAATTAAAATGTTAAAAAGAAAATGTTATAAAAACAATGACACAATACAGACTTCAATATTATTAATGATAATTTTAGGTGAATATTACGGAAAAACAAGCAATGAATTATATTTTGGTTTTTTTTTTGGAATTTTCAAATAGTATGGAGTACCGGTAATGTCTTATGTGTTTTAGACAATTTAGTCAATTATAGCAGTGCTACAATATATATATATATATATATATATATATATATATATATATATATATATATATATATATATATATATATATATATATATATATATATATATAGTTTTAAATTGAATCAAAATTGATTTCAGAGCAAAGTTTGTAATAGCAAAATAGTTAATACTAAAAATAAATAATTAATAGTTAAATTGAAAGATTGTTTGGTAACCACTTGGTGAAACATATTAAACAAAGGAAAATAAGACACTTGCTATAAATTTCACAGAAAAAGTTTTTTTGGAAACCTAATACCAAGTGTCTTATTTTCCATAACAATAATAGTATTTCAGATGCAATCTCTAAAAAAAATATACTCTTTTTAGAATTTTCTAATAGGATGCAGTACTGAAAATATCTATTTTATGTTTTTTTAGTCACTTATAACGGTACTATCAAAAATTAATTAAATAATTTAAACAATACAAACTTTAGGTGAAAATTCCGGAAAAGTAATTTTATTAAGGTTAAGGGTTTTTTTTCATTAATTACCAGTTATATTATTATTAAGGTTGTTATATTTAGTAACTAATGTATGAAATAAAGTTACGCACTTTTTAAAAAAAGCAAATTGTACCCAGTTTATGCCACAGTGTGGCGAAACAATTGTCGTGAACAATAAAAAACAATTTTGAAAATTTTAAAAAGTGCGTAACTTTAATTCATACATTAGTAACTATGAATTTTCAACAAATAAAAGCCACATCGATCAATCTATTATATTTAGTACTTACTGGTAAGAAATATTTATTTTTATTTTATATTATGATTTATTTCTTTCGCCTGAGTAGTTTCGATTATGAAAAACCTTCTTCAGAGGTATATCTACGAGAATACAATAAATTAATTAGGTTAAATATAAAATTAGAGTAATTTTTGTTACAAAAATGTTTAAATATAACTTATAATTATTGAAGATATATCTAAAAAATTTAAGAATTATCGAGATACCTATAAGAATCCCAAAAATTATTAGGAAATCTTGGGAATTATTCAAAGTTCCCTAAAATTACTAACATTTATTCTCTGTAAATCTTGGGAATTATTAAAAATTCTCTCCAATTACTGATATTTATTGGGAAATCTGAGGAAATCTTTAAAATCATTGAAAAATTTTAGGAATTATTGAATAATCTCCTGAAATCATGATAATTATTAGAAAATCTGTAGAAATCACAATAAATATTGGGAAATCTTGGAAATTATTAGAGTAATCTCTCAAAATCTTAAGAATGATTAGGATATTTAAAGGAAAGTCGAAATTTATTAGGAAAGCTATTATTATAAATAAATGATCAATACTAGTTCTGCAATTATTTTGCATTTAAATCTGATTAAGATACAGATGAGAAAGCAAAATTTCTGGAAATAAATGATCATTATTCGGTCTGCAATTATTCTTAGTAATGATTAAGATACAAATGAGTAATAATGGTTTTATTTATTTTTTTAACGATGGCCTATTTCTGCTGCTATGGCTAAATATGGCAATTATTTTTAAAAATGATTAAGATGCAGATGAGTAATAATGATTTTATTATTTTTTTAACCACGGCCTATTTCTGCTGCTATGGCTAAATACCGTCACCAAGAAGTGACCCAACACACTTCCAAACATAAAACACATAAGACATTACCAGTATTCTATACTATTAGAAAATGCTAAAAAACAAAATTCAATTCATTGCTTGAAGTCTGTATTGTGTCAATTTTTTTATAACATTTTAATTTTAACATTTTAATTTTTGATTTCGCAATTTTCAATGAATATTTGTAATTTTCAATTACTATCATTGCGAATTATCCAATTAGAGTCATTAATGATTTTCGATAAATAATTCGAATTCATTATTTTCATTAATATTTCATAAGTTGCGGTGAAAATTTCGTCATTTTCAGTAAAAATTTTGCAATTGTCAGTAAAGTTTCATATTGTAAAGTTAAGTAACTAAAGTTAACAAGTTAGTTAAGTAAATTTTCATTTATGTTGATAATTTCATGATTTTCAATGACAGTTTAATTTTCAATTTCGCATTTTTTAATGAATATTTGTAATTTTCAATTACTATCATTGCGAATTATCTAATTAGAGTCATTAATGATTTTCGATAAATAATTCGAATTCATTATTTCCATTAATATTTCATAAGTTGCGGTGAAAATTTCGTCATTTTCAGTAAAAATTTTGCAATTGTCAGTAAAGTTTCATATTGTAAAGTTAAGTAACTAAAGTTAACAAGTTAGTTAAGTAAATTTTCATTTATGTTGATAATTTCATGATTTTCAATGACAGTTTAATTTTCAATTTCGCATTTTTTAATGAATATTTGTAATTTTCAATTACTATCATTGCCAATTATCAATTATCCAATCACTGTCACTCATGATTTTCTAAAAATATTTTATAAGGTTAGAAAAATCAATTTCCTGTAATATTTTGAAAATTGCCGGCAAAATTTTAAATTCTTGCTCTGAGTTTGATAAATTGCACTGCAATGCTTAATTTACAATCAATTTTTGGAATTAAAAATTAACGTTTGTAATTTTCCATTACGATTTCGATATTTTTATATATTTAATATTTAAAATACTATTATTTTCAGTTATAATTTTGCAATTGTCAGCAAAATTTTTAAATTTTGTTACATTTACTTATCATTTTCACTGCAATGTTTAATTTGCAATCAAAATTTTGCAATTTCCAATGAAAATCTGTAATTTTCAATTCACAATTCCATAATTTTCGACAAATAGTAGTAGCAACAATATTTTACCGGGTATCGGCTTGCGGTATTTTTGCCTTCGATGAATGTTTTATATAATTTTAAGTTTTAGTGAAAGTATCGTTGTTGCCAGTAAAGTGTTTGCAATTGCCATTAAAATTTTACACTAATGATTTTTTTTATATTGTTCACTGCAATATATAAATCATTTATTATCATTTATAAATAAGAGACTTCGTCATTTCAGCATTCTTTGTTCTAACTTTGACAAAATCATCTGCAACTGTTCCTAAATCATGATTTTTGGCATTAATCTTATTACCTACGAAAGCACGATCAAACTCTGATTCAAATTTGTGCTCTACATAAATATACAATGAATGCTAATGAATTTACTATTGCTGATATTTTGAGGAGCACAATTCTTGGGCGTACAAATTGTTCGCCATGTTTAATTGCTCTCTGAAATGACCCACGACAAACCATGTTTTATTTAGCTAAACAACGAGTAGATAAGACAGGTGTTATTTGCTGAAAAATCGTTCGTATTAATAATTAAATAAGTATCGCATTCCGGCGTAAAACTACGTAAACAGACTCGTGGGGGACCGCAGCCCCTGAGCCAGGCCGGGAGAATTCTATCAACAATAGGGACAATAAAAGCCATTAACTTGAGGGTAACACGATTTTACTAGTCGGGCGGAAATATCAACAGTTCATGGAAGTATAAATTACTCGAAACCAGACAGGGGATGTGCCACTGGCCGACATTGACCAATGCCGGGGGGTTCCAAAACCGAAAGTATAATATTACTGCCCATAGAATCATTCACTTAAGTACCATAAAAACAGCGCCGGCTACATGCACGCGCACCGAAATTCTTAGAACAGAGCCCATTTGGGCTGGATAACTCACACCACGAGGGGACATGATTTGTATCGGTAGCGAAACCAAATCCGCCAGCAAAATATCGAGTGGCTTAAACGTGTGGGAGAAATTATTGCGCAGGCATCGAAAAAGGCACTTGCCCAGGAGGGCTAGACCACCGTAGAAGACCGGCGACGACAGTATTTGGGCCCATGGCTCGGGGAAAAGGGGGAGGTAAAACATATAAGAATATGCGAAAGCAGGGGGGGAGAGCACTTAGTTCTCGACGGCCGAGGGCACGAGAGAAATCGCGAGAGTGTAAACGGGGCGCAATTAGTATAAACAGTCAGGGAAATTGATAATTCACTTAGGGCAGTATTGAACCAGTTAGATATTTTCGGGGAGACCGCGAAGTAATTCAAACAACACAAAGCAGGGGCCACCAAGACATCGGTACGGCTATCCAATCGGCGAGAGATAGGAAGGGTTAATGAGTGAGTACTGACGCAATTGATAATCGAGTAACGCGAATCAAAACGCCAATTTCGAAGGGCACTGCGAAATATTCAGCAGAAAAGTCATTACGCGTGTAAAGTAAATTAATTCGGCAACCCGCCGGAAGAATATCCGGTGACAAAATTACGAAAGAACAAAACAACCCCAAACAAACCACCATCAATTACCTCACCTAATTATCACTCTAGCAAGTCTTAGCGCCGAAGGCGTAGAGAAATGTGACTACCTTGAAAGCGATATACAGGTTTCGTGATGCCCTTTGAGGAGTTAATCTCCAAAAGAAGGGCGCATTTAGAAGCTCCTTCAACTGTATGTTAAATTCAGTCCCGTAATCTAATACCACAGCATGCATGGTTCTCTTCGTAATATTGTCACGTATGCACGTATGATAAGTTTGACGACCCCAAACAAACCACCATCAATTACCTCACCTAATTATCACTCTAGCAAGTCTTAGCGCCGAAGGCGTAGAGAAATGTGACTACCTTGAAAGCGATATACAGGTTTCGTGACGCCCTTTGAGGAGTTAATCTCCAAAAGAAGGGCGCATTTAGAAGCTCCGTCAACTGTATGTTAATTTCGTCCTTGTAATCTAGTTACCATAACGGGACTATTTTACCAACCGCTTTCATTGCCACGAAACTTCAAACAAACGTGCGAAGTGATGAGATCCTTCCTCCGAATCAACATACTCGATTATCATGCGTTTTAATTATTATTTATATTTCATTAGCCAGGGATTCGGGAAAGAGATAGGTCAGGAAGGTATTTAAACAGATATAAACTCAAGGGATTTCCCAGGTAGCGATCGCAACGGGAACTAAAAACCGGTATCCGTGAAGGTCAATAATTATTACAAAAATCAGCAAATATCATCATGTCATACCAAATCACTAAATCCTTGTAATTAACGTTGCGTAGTTAATATCACTAATACATCAGCCGAGTGAGTGATCGAACTAATAGGTCGTAATTGCATGACGGTAAAAATAAAACAGCCCTCAGCATCGATAATGCATGTGTTCAGTATTTGCATATTTGAATTCTTGAGCGATTGAGAAATGAATGAATGCGAGTCAGTATATTCCTGTAGCACGAGCATGTGAATATTATAGAAAAATCATTGAATGAATCAAACTCCTAAATCATGATCGGGTAAGAAATAAATGAATGAATGCGAGTCAGTATATTCCTGTAGCACGAGCATGTGAATATTATAGAAAAATCATTGAATGAATCAAACTCCTAAATCATGATCGGGTAAGAAATAAATGAATGAATGCGAGTCAGTATATTCCTGTAGCACGAGCATGTGAATATTATAGAAAAATCATTGAATGAATCAAACTCCTAAGTCATGATCGGGTAAGAAATAAATGAATGAATGCGAGTCAGTATATTCCTGTAGCACGAGCATGTGAATATTATAGAAAAATCATTGAATGAATCAAACTCCTAAATCATGATCGGGTAAGAAATAAATGAATGAATGCGAGTCAGTATATTCCTGTAGCACGAGCATGTGAATATTATAGAAAAATCATTGAATGAATCAAACTCCTAAGTCATGATCGGACGAGAAATAAAGTTAATAAATACGAAACATAACGGCAGCTAAGAATGAATTCGAATCAAGGGAATTCATGCATGAGCATGCGTAAGGAAGGTATATAAATCCGTGAATGAATCAAAATCAAAATTATGCAGAATCACATCCGCTAGGTGAATTCAATTTTCACAAAAACCAAGTAAAAACAAACTAAAAATAAATGAAAATATTAAAAACAAAAGAAGACATAAAAAAAAAATATCTTAATTAAATAAAAATAAAAAGAGTCAAAAACAAATGAGGGGCTTATGTCTCATACACGTCAGACTAGTAGGGTTAGGGTATGAGACTCGCTATGAGATCAGATATATGTACTTTAGCCAGACACAACTGACCATCGTGCACAAATCACCGATCGTAATTTACCTCACAATTAGATGCATCTCAGACCAAATCAAAACAAAAACAAAAGAAAATAAAAATAAAAAGAGTCAAAAAGATGCACCTGAGACCAAATCAAAGCAAAAGAAAATATAAAAAAAAAAAAAAAAAAAAGAGTCAAAAACAAACGAGGGGCTTATGTTTCATACACGTCAGACTAGTAGGGTTAGGGTATGAGACTCGCTATGAGATCAGATATATGTACTTTAGCCAGACACAACTGACCATCGTGCACAAATCACCGATCGAAATTTGCAATTTGGGTGTTATTGCTTGGTAAATGCATTGCGAAACTGTTATTAAGGGTAAATCGTCACCCTTGATACTGGCATGTTATTTGCTGGGAAATGCACTGCTAAACTTTATCTGAGGATAAATCAAATCAAATAAATAAAAGATAAAAATATGGATGAACGCACGCATGTGGAATGAATGACATAACTAAAACACGGTAATTAGCAGGGACAAATCGCATGTACTAGTAACCAGTAGAATTTGAATTATAACGTTAATTCACGCCAGAATACCACGAAATATAATCAGAAACCACGTAAAAATAGATAAATTCATTTCAAAACTATAATTCAAAATAAATCGTCATTCTTCATTATTTGTGTGTTATTACTTATTAAATAAACCCTTAGTCACCACATAAATGTAAAGCGTATTATTTTACCATAACCAAATGAAATAATCAGAAACCACGTAAAAATCATTACTCATTTCAAAACTTTAATTGAGAATAAATCGTCATTCTTCATTATTTGTGTGTTATTACTTATTAAATAAACCCTTAGTCACCACATAAATGTAAAGCGTATTATTTACCATAACCAAATGAACCAAACCTTACTTGCTAAATTAAAATGTAAAACCATATGAATTACTGAATGAATAAATTACTGTATGATGATATTTGTGTATGCGTATAATTTGATATTTTCCCCGTAACAGACACAATACTTGAACAACGAACCATCGATCTTGTCACTATAACGATTCCATGAATCAAACACAGGTGAAGTACAGCCACTTAGATTACGAGCCACTCTACGTTTATAAATTAATTACAATTTATAATGATACCCCGGTATTGTACCGTTACATCTCTAATCATATATGGGATTAGATTTATGATTATGATTAGATTATTATGATTAGATATAATAATATGGGCATGTACATATTCTCATTGCTCATGCGTTACTTACTGTTTGGGCCTACATGACCACCATGTGACTTATCAAGATGATTTAATTGGATAGAATCGATCGTTTTTATATTCCATTGTCCGGGTTACGTGTCCATATAAATAATAAAGTCTTTTAATACCCCAAATATTATTTAATTGGAATCGCAACTTACCAGGGGGCTTTTCGCCCTTCACAATCTCCTGCTTAGAACACTAGGATTTCCGTCGTATTTGCAGAGTTTGCAGAACCAGAAAACTTAACTCTTAAACTGAATTTGATGATGTGTCTGGGCCACAACTGTTAATTAATGTCGTAACAATCATACCCATTCGAAACATGTATTTAATCATAAAACCCGTAGTAGTTTTGGTGCCATTAATTCCAACAGACATTCGTAATGCGTTCTAAATTGGAAGGCGATAGTGTATTTGGAATCTGTACTTTTTTTTTTAAATCGAATTCTAATATACCATTTGTTAATTAGATATTTATTATTATTAATATTAATTAATTAGATATTTATTATTTAGATAGTTGGATGCGTTATAACTCACTATTCTCGAATATAATGTTTAATTAATTGTAACTGAATTTCCTAATTTGTGTACACATGGCGCATTATATCGAGGCGTGAGTTTTCGCAAGTCATTTGTAGTTATATTTATTTCTAGATTTTGCACTTATTAATTATGTTCCGCTTATTAAGTGTAAATAATATGTTAAGCTAGTTCTTTTTCCAATCGTAGCCTTAACTTGACGTCATATTTAATTCATAATTTTTTTCCATTTTACCTATTAATAATAATAATCACTTACATAATATACTGTATTTTCATTGGTCAGGATGCGCAGGCTTTATATTGAACTCGATCCGAAGATGGCATTGGCTCCAAATGATTTCCCCACATAAAAAGAGTATTCTTTTAGTATTGTATATTAACTATAATTGGAAGGACTTACCGGGGGAGCAACTCCCCTTCCCCCGCCAGTTCTCTCGCCAACTGGATCACTAGCACTCACGGCTTCAACCATTATTCTCTACGACTATTGTATTTCACCTTCATGTGCAAAGCAGTGACATACACCTCTTACTAGGACGAACCTCTCTTGTTGCAATTAGGACTAACCTCTTTTGTTACAATTAGGACTAACCTCTTTTGTTGCAATTAGGACTAACCTCTTTTGTTGCAATTAGGACTAACCTCTCTTGTTGCAATTAGTAGGACGAATCTCTCTATTGCAATTACTAGAACGAATCTCTCTATTGCAATTACTAGGACAAACCTCTCTTATTGCAATTACTAGGACGAATCTCTCTATTGCAATTACTAGGACAAACCTCTCTTATTGCAATTACTAGGACAACCTCTCTATTGCAATTACTAGGACAAACCTCTCTTATTGCAATTACTAGGACGAATCTCTCTGTTGCAATTACTAGGACGAATCTCTCTATTGCAATTACTAGGACGAATCTCTCTATTGCAATTACTAGGACAAACCTCTGTATTGCAATTACTAGGACGAATCTCTCTATTGCAATTACTAGGACAAACCTCTCTATTGCAATTACTAGAACAAACCTCTGTTATTGCAATTACTAGGACGAATCTCTCTATTGCAATTACTAGGACGAATCTCTCTATTGCAATTACTAGAACAAACCTCTCTTATTGCAATTACTAGGACGAATCTCTCTATTGCAATTACTAGGACGAATCTCTCTATTGCAATTACTAGGATAAAGCTCTCTTATTGCAATTACTAGGACAAACCTCTCTTAATGCAATTACTAGGATAAAGCTCTCTTATTGCAATTACTAGGACAAACCTCTCTTAATGCAATTACTAGGATAAAGCTCTCTTATTGCAATTACTAGGACAAACCTCTCTTAATGCAATTACTAGGATAAAGCTTTCTTATTGCAATTACTAGGACAAACCTCTCTTAATGCAATTACTAGGATAAAGCTCTCTTATTGCAATTACTAGGACAACCTCTCTTAATGCAATTACTAGGATAAAGCTCTCTTATTGCAATTACTAGGATAAAGCTCTCTTATTACAATTACTAGGACAAACCTCTATCTAATATACATATTGTAGTTTATGTACTGACCTTTAATCCATTCCAACACCTAATCCATAACCGTCCACATTGCAACACACACCAAAACATTAGAACACACATGCTTTCCCCATAATCAGCACCCAACTTGCATCCACACTCCATAAAAGCACGTAACTTAATGTGCCCCTCGTTCTCGTTCTTAAGCTGAGCGCGTCGCGCCCCGGCTTATATAAACAAACAAAGCCACAGATGCCGCCTCTAATATTAATAATCAATTATTATCCAATGATACAATTTGATACCTAACAAATAGTACTTCATTACACATCAGGTGTTAGGTGCTCTTCCTGCTGGCTTTAGTACGCACCATATACAGTGGTCAAGCAACGACTTGCTCGGTTCTACATTTGTAACAGGTTCTGGTACTGATGTACTATTGTTACTGCATCTGATGAGTGAACGAGCAACGACTTACTTGATGCAGCAATATGAACAATATTATTTTGCAAGAAATATTGATGCAGTGCTTTTCTCTGGTGTTTCAAAACGCCCGTAAAGACTTCTTTGCCCTCATCCACTCAACTGGCGTCACATTACCATTTAATAAAATAAATCCCTTCGCGTCGCCTTTGTTTTTCGGGGCCGAAATCGCGACACCGGCGATAAATATTATTGCATTACCCGTCTTCCTTGCGAGGCTCAGGCGTAATTTGTGCGGGCCGCGCTTCCGTTCTTCGTCTCTGCCCCATCCACCTTCGCCTCCTCGGTTCCTTTTTTCCCTTAATAATTGACTTCATTATCATAAGCACGGCCTTTCTTTCTCCTCTCCGTACCTAAGCTCGTTCCGAGGATCGGCATCGCATAGGGAGATTATTCTTTTGAATGGAGTGCCGCTTCGGCTCTGCCAATAAATCATTCGTTAGGCGGGCGAGGGAATAAACAGGGGCTGCACAACAATGCCGCGCATCCCTCACACTCGTCTATTATTATTAATACTGCGTTCTCGTTTTTCCGATGAGGAATTGCGTGTATTGTGGCCGAGGATTTTTGTCTTTGCCCCACGAGGCGGACGGCGATTTGCGCCCATCACATTGTGAGTGTTACGCATTGCGTAATCCGCTTTGTCTGCGAGGACGAGGATAATTGCGTTTTCTTCCTGTGCCCTCGCCGACCTCCGTCCACGGAACAAGAGCGATGGTATGTTTTATGCCCTCGTGTTATTTGGGGCGGCTGCTCATCACGCCTGCGAAGGACGCTTTCAATTTGTATCTTCAGCGGTGGCACAGGCGTGGCTGGAGGCGTCATACAACACTCACAATGCCACCGCCGACATCCCGAATTCGCACGGTTTTACATAAGAATGGCCCCCCAAAGGGAATAGAATTTACAAAATTAATTACGATTTAAATAATTATCACAACGCGGTTTGTACAATGGACGCGTTTCAACGGACTGGACGAATTAAATTAATAGGCAAACTCTATGTGCTTAGCTCAAGCTTCTGTATTTTCAAAATAATTATTGTGCACATACATTTTTTTAACGTATTTGTTAATAGGTCTTGCAGCAACGTTTTCAAATTTTACATGATACTTGTAACGTATTAAAAGTTTCTGCGATCAATATGTTTCATGTTTCAAATTGTTATAAAATAATTGAAAATTTTACAGTAATTAGTTATAATTTGACACAATTCTTGCAATTTTTTCTGCAATTATTATAATTCTAACTGACATAATTTCGATATTGATACAAATAATTGTTTTTTTTTAAGTTCATTAACATATCTAAAACATGTACTGAAATAGAATGGAATAGAATATAAGTTCATGCCTGTCGTCAAATGACTCACACAAGTCAATTTCAATGAATAAATGAATTACATAATGTCAGGCCGATAATTTGAGTGGTGAAAAGGGACGTGATTAAGAGCAAGTTTAATACGCCTTTAACACAAGACGAACTCTTAGAACATATTTATTATTAAAATACATTAATTATTATTATATGAATATAATTGGGGCACATAGATGGGCGTGTCAGGGCCTTGCGGGAGCGGCTCGATTCTGTAACGAAGAGAAGATATTCCTGAGCCAAAGCTCAGTAAGCACCCTTCCGAAGAAGTGATAAATATATACATGCACATACACATATGTCTACATATACATATACATGTACACAGACTGCATATTACGAATGCTCCCCAGGGACTACTCAAACTCACCCCTGAGGACGGAACATATGCCCGGCCAGGAGTTATGAAAATTATATCCATGAATAGTAGGTAAAAATACCGTTGACCCTAAGATGCCCCTGAACACATCCCGCAACAATGTGCGATTCATAAATGTAGAGTTGGGGATCCCATATGCACGGTGGGCAATATTGCCATAAACGAATGCTCCTCAGGGACTACTCAAACTCACCCCATGAGGACGGAACCTATGCCCGGCCAGGGGTAAGAGATGAGGATCGACCCCAACCTCCCCCTAGACACATCCCGCAACATATATGCGATTCATAATTGTAGAGTGCGGGATCCCATATACGACGATGGTAAATAAGTCTCTCTACTGGTTAGTCTTTCTACCTTATTCTGCCGTGCAATCTACGAAGGTGTACTTACATTATCTAATTCTGTGGGCGGCAGGCACTATATACTTTTATAACTACTACTTATCTTGCTAGATCAATGCGTACTAATGAATGACATAAGCGCCCGGTCTCCTAAAGAGGCCCCTTCGATCCTTGCGAGTTCATGCTGGAATGTGCTGACTTTAGTAAATAAACGTTACTGGAGCAAAGCGGGAAGATACAGGAAAATCGAAATTATTGACGCGTAACAATAATAAAAAAAATTCTGATAATGAAATAGTAATTAAACAACGAAAACCAGCACAAAGTAAACCTAATAACACATAAATTTAATTTAATTTAATATACGATAAGTTATACTTAATAAAAGTTTTCATGAAACAATTCCATATTTTGTATATTTTTTTTATATAGAAAAGCATGAGAATAATTATAATTTAAATGATTCTGTACAATGTTATCAAACTCGTAACTGCAATTCATTAACACACCTAAAATACTAAACAAAATAGTGTTAAAAAAACTGAAGAAGTTGCAACTAAAAAAAATCTTACAGATCAAAATAATAGAAGTTACAAAAATGTTTCTGAATTGTCTAAAAACGGGCCAGTAAATCTAGAAAAAACTTAACAAAAGCCCAGTGAAACTAAAGAAAGTCAAAAGCGAAAAATATGCACAATATTTAATTATTATATGAAAATACACAAATACACAAATACAAAATTTACATAATTTATTCTCTAAAAATAATCCTTTTATTCAGGCATAATAATTATAATAAAAGAAATAAAAATATTTTTTTTTTCAATCAGTAGTGTTATGGCAAAACATGTTATCTTTAATTTTTGTTCTCATGCAGAAGCAAAAACAGTTTTGTATTTATAATTGTGAATGTAGATTAGCATATATCATTCCTATAGTTATTTATAATACAAAGGTACAATACAGCACTAAACCCTTTGAACTTAAAAACAACTTAGAGTATACTTTATTTGTGGCCATTTAGTGCCAAAAACTGCATTTTGAAAAAAAAAAGTAAATACTAACTTTTGCCATAACACTGCTGAAATATATAAACCACACAAAATTTCATACAGATTTCAGAAAATGCGAAAAATCTATATCAAAATTTTATGAAATTATCTGGAATGTGCATCAAAAGGGGCAAGTCCAGAATTTCAATCGAAATATCAAAAGTATTAGAAGGTAAGATTCAAAAATTTAATACAAGCGTTCTGAAACGGAAGAAAATGAAAAACTATAAAATTTTATTGGAGTGGATTCATAACCTAATCGTGTTATGAAAATAGTTATCATCGTATATAAATAAATATACCAAACTTTCAGAGTTTTCAATAAAATATGATTAGTTGCAATTAAGTTTTTCAGAGGTTCAAACAATTGCCAAATTTGTTTGTGGATATTAAATATTTCCTATATATGCAATCAAAATATCAAAAATATTAGATGGCAATTTCAGAAATATAATGCAAGGCGAAGAAAGTGAAAGACCAGAAAAATTTAATGGATTTGCTAACTTAATTAAAATAATTATCAAAATATACAACAAATATACAACACATATACAACAATATACAAATATACAAATATACAACTAAATATACTAACTTTTAGTATTTTTAATAAAATATGATTAATTTCAAACAAGCAATGTTTGATAAAGGTTTCTGAGTTTACCAAAAAACCATTATGCAGATTAAAATTTTTACAAAATATGCAAACAAAATATCAAGATTGTCTAAAATTTTGATCGAAAGTTCAAAATATGGAGAATTGAACTTTCTCCATATTTATCTCCAAAATTTGAATCAAAACATCAAAACTATTAGAAAGTTCAGAGACAGCGAATAATATGTCAATTATTAAAATTACCCGAAACTGCAATAATTCTAATATTTTCAAATAGTACACAAAAATAGTTGCACGAAAGTTGCAAAATCTGCAAATTTGATAAAAAAATCAGAGTAATACAATAAATACAAAGTTTGTGGAATACTTCAGAATATTTCTCAAATTTTCAGAAAATTGGTATTAATAGTTTTATGGAGACTGAAAATTTACAAAATACCTAAATGTAATTTACAAAATACAAAAAAAATATTTAAGTTGAAAATTTCCAAAATATGCAATAAATATATCAAACTAATTCTGCTGAAAATTTTAAAACGTTTCAGTATTAAATAAGGGAGAAATTCAAACATATAACTTTCTACATTTACAAGTATGGGTTAGCTTTTGCTGAAATTTCTAAGAATTTATTATTTCCAAATTTGATATCAGATTCGCATTCAGTACACCTAAAACTATTTTTTCTTAAAATTTGACAAAGTTTCAGTCTTAAATAAGGGAGAAAATCAAACATATATTTTTCTGCATTGACAAGTATGGGTTAGCTATTACTGAAACTTCTGAAAATTTGTTATGTGCAAATCTGATATTGGATTCGTATTCAGTATACTTGAAGGTAATTCCCCTAAAAATTTGACAAAGTTTTAGTCTTAAATAAGAGAGAATATCAAACATATATCTTTCCGCATTGACAAGTATGGATTAGCTATTACTGAAATATCTGAAAATTTATTATTTGAAAATTTGATTTTATATTCGTGCACAGTACCTCCAAAAATAATTTTTCCGAAAATTTGAAAAAGTTTCTGTGTTACATAAGGGAGAAAATCAAACTTATAACTTTCTGCATTGACAAGTATGTGTTAGCTATTGCTGAAATTTTTGAAAATTTATTAGTTGCAAGTTTGATACCAGATTTGTATACAGTACACCTGTAACTAATTTTTCTGAAAATTTGAAAAAGTTTCAGTATTAAATAAGGGAAAAAATCAAACATATAACATTCTGCATTGACAAGTATGGGTTAGGTATGACTGAAATTTCTGAAAATGTATTTATTGGAAATTTAATATTAGATTCGTATAACGTAAACTTAAAAATAATCCTCTTGAAAATTTGACAATGTTGATGTATTAAATAAGGGAGAAAATCAAAGATATAACTTTCTCCATTGACAAGTATGGATTAGCTATTACTGAAATTTCTGAAATTTCCGAAATTTCCAATTTTGATATAAGGCTCGTGTAAAGTAAACTGAAAACTAATTCTCCTAAAAAGTTGACATAGATTCAGCCTTAAATAACGCAGAAAATCAAATATATAACTTTCTGCATTGACAAGTATGGATTAACCATTACTGAAATTTCTGAATTTTTATTATTTGCAAATTTGACATTAGATTCGTATTTAGTACACAGGAAACTAATTTTCCTGAAAATTTGACAAAGTTTTAGTCTTAACGAAGGAAGATAGTCAAACATATAACATTCTGCATTGATACGTATGGGTTAACTTAGCTATTACTGAAATTTCTGATATTTTATTATTTGCATATCTGATAGAGTACAGAGTAGATAGAGTACAGACTAGATGATAGAGTATAGAGTACTAGAATCGAGTACAGTACACCTAATACTAATTCTCCTGAAAATTAATTAAAATTAAAAATTAAAATTAATTAAAAATATTATATTTATAAACAGTATACCTGAAACTAATTCTGCTAAAAATTTGACAGAGTTTTAGTTATGAATAAGGGAGAAAATCAGACATATAACCTTCTGCATTGACAAGTATGGGTTAGCTATTACTGAAATTTCTGAAAATTTATTATATGCAAATTTGATATCAGATTCGTAATCAGTACATCTAAATTTAATTCTCCTAAATATTTTACAAAGTTTTAGTCTTAAATAATGGAGAAAATCAAACATATAACTTTCTGCATTGCCAATTATGGGTTAGCTATTACTGAAATTTCTGAACTTTTATTATTTGCAAATTTGATATAAGATTCGTATTTAGTGCACCTGAAACTAATATTCCTGAAAATTTGACAAAGTTTTAGTCTTAAATTAGGGAGAAAATCAAACATGTATGGGTTAGCAATTACTAGTATTGCAGTATTTGTGAATTAGTTTCGCAACAACGTTTTGTATAGTTTACATGGTACTTGGGATGCAATAAAAGTTTCTGGGATAAATGATGCAAGTTTTAATTAACATTCCGGATACCACATGTACTTCAGTCAATGTTGGTCTATTGAAATTCAACTGCATTTCAATTACATCCAAATCTGCATTTGCTCTGCTTTTGCCATGCTTGATTCAAATAAACCAATGCACTAATGCGTCGAGTTTAGATTAGCAAATGCATTAACAGAAGTCCTATGTTTCTTCGAGCTCAGACTACATTTAATCAAAAACGTGTAATACACTTTTCTATAGGACAAAGTTTGGAAACAAATAATAACATCATCGTTACAAATTCATTACTACGTAGAAAGATATTAGAATTATACGTAACATTTTCTGTATATAATTGCTATAAAACCAGACTATTTTATAGCTATTATGTACAGAAAATGTTACGTATAATTCTAATATCTTTCTACGTAGTATTGAGTTTGTTAAATTGAAGCAGATTAATTGCAATCTATTAATAATTAGATTATTAATAAATATGCGTTTTATTTAATAATTAATAGAAACAAATGCATCTTCAATCTAGTATTTAAATCTGGTCCTGACTATATTTAATCTGTGATGAGTTATAATTTGATGGTTTGCTCGTCCCTATTTTAAGTTTCGGCTGAACAAATCGGAGTGTATTACGATTATGATTATCAGTGGGGCTCGTCTCGGTAATTCCTCTGCATCCGAAGTTTTATCTCACTTGACAAGTTTATGCGAGGAGGAGCGGCGGGTCTTAACGTGCCGTTAAAATAATTAATGGTTATTCAACAGTGGGAGCCGCAATATTGTTTGCGCTCGCGTAATTTAAGGTTCCTTGTCGCGTATTAATTGCAAATGTTGTTGATCTATAACTATCTAGGCACAGCCATGAACTCAATTTTAAACAACAACAAAATATCTGATGCAAAATTTAATATGACAAAATTTGACAAAATTTAATATGGAATAAGAACAAATTATTAAACAATGCATTAAATAAAAAAATCCCTGAGAACAAAATAGTTGATGTATAATACGAGGATGTCTTCAACAAAAGTTAATATAGAAAAGGGCCAATTATTATTATTAATAATAAGCATGTATTCACTTAGCTATTACACAATAGATGTGATATGTCATTAATTCAACCATTTGTTATTTTTTAAGCTAATATAAATATGATTTTTCAGAATTTTTAAAATATTACAGACAATTTTTCTTAAAAATCTTTCAAAAAAATGGCGCTAACTTGACGAAATTTAAAAAAACAAATGGCCCATTGACTCTTATGGAGCTGAAACCCACCCCCCTGCCACCAAACTAGCAATAGAAATATGTGTGTAGGTATCTGTAAATATTGCAAAAATTCTTGAGATGTTAGTAGTAATTTTTTGTTAAGATATTCTTGAGGATTTTTTCATAAATTATCGATTTCTACACAGGGAATTTAAAAAAAATACAGACACACTAGATGAAACCAGCATCCATTCAAACAGCTAATAATGTTATTGAATAGCAAATCATATTTTCGAAAAGCAAATAATGACGTTCAAATATAGATGTGTGTACCTGGAAATGTTGCAAAAAATCATGAGATGTTCCTAGTAATTTTTTGTCAAGATTTTCCTGAGTAATTTTTCAAAAATTGTCGATTTCTTACGGGGACTTTTTCAAAATATTATCGGCTATTAACTTAGTAATGTTACAAGGGAATTTTTCAGAAATAGATAATGTGCGAAAATGGAAATGCTGCAAAAAAATTTTTGAAATGTTCGTAGTAATTTGTTGTCGAGATTTTCTTGACGCATTTTTTAAAAATTGTCGATTTCTTACAGGAAATAAAAAAATTATCGGCTATTTACTTAGTAATATTATAAGGGAATTTTTCAAAAATAGATAATGTAAGTAGGTGGAAATATTGCAGAAAACCTTGAGATGTTCCTAGTAAATTTTTGTCGAGATTTTATTGAGAAATTTTATTCGATTTGTTAATTTCTTACACGTAATTTTTCAAAATATCATAGGCCATTTACTTATTAATTTTAAAATAATAGCAAGACAGGAAATTCTTTTTTAAATTCATCGGCCATTTACTTAGTAATGTTACAAGGGATTTTTTTTAGAAATAGATAATATGTGTACCTGGAAATGTTGCAAAAATTCTTGAAATGTTCCTAGTAATTTTGTGTCGTGATTTTCCAGAGGAATTTTTCAAAAATTGTCGATTTCGTACAGGGATTTTTTCAAAAAATCAACGGCCATTTACTTAGTAATGTTACCAGGAATTTTTTTCAAAATTAGTTAATGTGTACCTAGAGATGTTGCAAACAATTTTGAGATGCTCCTAGTTTTTTTTTGTCGAGATTTTGTTGAGGAATATTTTAAAAATTGTCAGTTTCGTCCAGGGAATTGTTTAAAAAATCATCGGCCATTTAGTTAGTAATGTTACAAGGGAATTTTTCAGAAATAAATAATATGTGTACCTGGAAATGTTGCAAAAAATCTTGAAATGTTCCTAATAAATTTTTGTCGAGATTTTAGTGAGGAATTTTTCAAAGATTGTCAATTTCGTCCAAACAATTGTTTAAAAATTCATCGGCTATTTACTTATTAATATTACAAGGGAATTTTTCAGAAATAAATATTGTGTGTACCAGGAAATATTGCAAAAAATTTGAAATGTTCCTAGTAATTTTTTGTCGAGAAGTTCTTGAGGAATTTAAAAAGTTGACTATTTCTTACAGGGAATTTTTCAAAAAATCATCGGCCATTTACTTAGTAATGTTACACGGGAATTTTCCAGAAATAGATAATGTGTGTACCTGGAAATGTTGCAAAAAATCTTGAAATGTTCCTCGAAATTTTTTGTTGAGATTGTGTTGAGGAATTTTTCAAAAATTGTCCATTTCGTCCAGGCAATTGTTTAAAATATCATCGGATATTTACTAATTAATATTACAAGGGAATTTTTCAGATATAAATAATATGTGTACCTGGAAATGTTGCAAAAAATCTTGAAATGCTCCTAGTAAGTTTTTGTCTAGATTTTATTGTGGATTTTTTCAAAAAATGTCCATTTCGTCGAGGCAATTGTTTGAAAAATCATCGGCTATTTACTTATTAATGTTACAAGGGAATTTTTCAGAAATAAATAATATGTGTACCTGCAAAAAATCTTGAAATTTTCCTAGTATTTTTATGTCGAGATTTTCCTGAGGAATTTTTCAAAAATTGTCGATTTCGTATAGGGATTTTTTCAAAAATCATCGGCCATTTACTTAGTAATGATACAAGGGAATTTTTCAGAAATAAATAATGTGTGTACCTGAAAATGTTGCAAACAATCTTGAAATGTTCCTAGTATTTTTATGTCGAGATTTTATTGAGGAATTTTTCCAAAATTGTTGTTTTCGTGCAGGGAATTTTTCAAAAAAATCATCGGCCATTTACTTAGTAATTCCACAACGGAATTTTTCAGAAATAGATATTGTGTGTACCAGGAAATGTTGCAAAAAATCTTGAAATGTTCCTAGTAATTTGTTGTCGAGATTTTATTGAGGAACTTTTCAAAAATTGTCGATTTCGTACAGGAAATTAAAAAAAAAAGATTGGCTATTTACTAAGTAATATTATTAGGGATATTTTTCAAAAATAGATAGTGTGTACGTGGAAATATTACAAAATACCTTGAGATGTTCCTAGTAACTTTTTGTCGAGTTTTATTGAGAAATTTTAATCGATTTGTTAATTTCTTACTCGTAATTTTTACGTGACAGGAAATTATTTTTTAAATACATCGGCCATTTACTTAGTAATGTTACAAGGGTTTTTTTTTAGAAATAGAAAATATATGTACCTGGAAATGTTGCAAAAATTCTTGAAATGTTCCTAGTAATTTTGTGTCGAGATTTTCCAGAGGAATTTTTCAAAAATTGTCGATTTCGTACGGGGAATTTTTCAAAAAATCATCGGCCAATTACTTAGCAATATCACATGGGCATTTTTCAGAAATAGATATTGTGTTTACCTGGAAATGTTGCAAACAATCTTTAAATGTACCTAGATATTTTGCTTCGAGATTTTCCTGAGGAATTTTTCAAAAATTGTCGATTTCGTACGGGGAATTTTTCAAAATATCAATGGCCAATTACTTAGTAATATCACATGGGCATTTTTCAGAAATAGATATTGTGTGTACCTGGAAATGTTTCAAAAAATCTTGAAATGTACCTAGAAATTTTTTGTTGAGATTTTCTTGAGGAATTTCTCAAAAATTGTCTATTTCGTGAAGGCAATTGTTTAAAATATCATCGGCTATTTACTTATTAATGTTACAAGGGAATATTTCAGAAATAGATAATGTGTGTACTTGAAAATGTTGCAAAAAATCTTCAGATGTTCCTAGTATTTTTTTGTCGAGATTTTCTTGGGGAATTTTTCCAAAATTGTCGTTTTCGTGCAGGGATTTTTTCAAAAAAATCATCGGCCATTTACTTAGTAATACCACAAGGGTATTTTTCAGAAATAGATATTGTGTGTACCTGGAAATGTTGCAAAAAAACATAAAATGTTCCTAGTAATTTGTTGACGAGATTTTCATAGGAACTTTTCAAAAATTGTCGATTTCTTACAGGGAAGTTTTCAAAAAATCATGAGCCAATTTCTTGGTAATGTTACAAGGGAAGTTTTCGCAAATAGAAAATGTGTGTACCTGGAGATGTAGAAAAAATCTTGAGTTGTTCATAGTAACTTTTAGTCGATATTTTCTTGAGGAAATATCTAAAAACTGCCGATTTCTTAAAGAGAATTTTTCAAAAAATCATCGGCTATTTAGTTTGTATTGTTACAGGGAAATTTTCAGAAATTGATAATGTTGCAAAAAGTTTCCTGGTTAATTTTTGTCGAGATTTTATCGAGGAATTTCATTCGATTTGTCGATTTCTTACAGGGAAATTTTCAAAATACCATACCATTTACTTAGTAATGTTGGAACAATACCAAAACATTCATGATTTTTTTCATTGTTGTGCTATTTTAAAAATATTTCAAAAGTTGTCCTTGATGATGTTTTTATGAGTTTTCGACATCTCTTCTTTACAATTTTTAAAAATTTGATAGTGCACTTAGTAATGTTAAAAAAATTCAAAAGTTGTCTACATGGTTTTCTTTATGAGTTATCAAATTGCATCTCTTCTTTACAATTTTTCAAAATTTGATAGTGCACTTAGTAATATTAACAAAATTCAAAAGTTGTTCATGTGATGTTTTTATGACTTATCGACAACTGTTTTTTTATAATTTTTCATAATTTGATAGTGCACTTAGTATTATTAAAAAAATACCAAGACATTGCTTTGGAGTGTTTTAAACATTGACAAGACATTGCTTTGGATTGTTTTAAACATTGATGTAATTTACTATCTAATGTTAATAAAATACCAAGACATTGCTTTGGATTGTTTTAGACATTGATGTCATTTATTATCTAATGTTATAAGAAAAATACCTAGACATTTCATTCCTGTTGATTTTTTTTTTGAATTGTCGAGTTATTTTCTTTGAAATCTTTGAAAAATTGTCTACATGATTACCTATTAGTATTCTTTACTTGCTAATATTGAAAAAATTTGAAACGCATGATGTAAAAAATAAGTCTTGGATTATTTTTATTTGATTGAATTTTTATTAACTTCTGCAAATTTATATTAAAATTGCATAATGCAATTTCGTAAAAATATGAGGACCGTTTTAAAATTGTTTTTTATACATACTTTGGATTTTGTATAATGCACTTAGTAATGTTAAAAAAATTCAAAAGTTGTCTACATGGTTTTCTTTATGAATTATCGACATCTCTTCTTTACAATTTTTCAAAATTTGATAGTGCACTTAGTAATGTTAAAAATATACCAAGACATTGCTTTGGATTGTTTTAAACATTGATGTCATTTATTATCTAATGTTAAAAATATACCAAGACATTGCTTTGGATTGTTTTAGACATTGATGTCATTTACTATTTAATGTTATAAATAAAATACCAAGACATTTTATTTCTGTTGATTTTTTTGAATTGTCGAGTTATTTTCTTTGAAATCTTTGAAAAATTGTCCACATGATTACCTATTAGTATTCTTTACTTGCTAATATTGAAAAAATTTGAAACGCATGATGTTATAAAAAGTCTTGGATTATTTATATTTGTTTATATTTTTATTAACTTCTGCAAATTTGTTTTGAAATTGAATGAAATTTGGATTTTCATGCAATTGCCAAAAAATAGGACTATTCTAAAATTGTTTTTATACATACTTTGGATTTTGTACTCTTTTAAAGAAGTAAACAACGATATTTTAAGGCAAGGGTCGTTACTTGTAACATTGATTGTATTATTATACTTATTATATAATTATAATTCTAATAATTATAAAGATTTGGGAGTTCGTCTGGCAAACATCATGTTTTTCAGGAAGCATTTTGGTACGAAAGTGTATTAGGTTAATTGCTTTGTATCGGCCTAAATAAGCTTGATTAATTTTTTTATATATAATTATTAATCACTCTGTGGTTGGAATAAAACACGATTAAAAATAAATTAAAAAAATCAGTTGATTTAAATCACGATTAAATAGACAACTGAAGACTTGTTTCGACCAAGTTGAGTCCTATCAGTCCAATGAATTAAAAATGTATTTGCAAAAACGTACACATCTCAGGAATTATAAGCCTGACGTTCAATATTAATAAATGAGAGAGGCAAATAAACACAATCTCCAGGCAAAATTGATATGAAATTCATGATTTGTTACTCATTAATAATGATTCGTTAACATGAATATTTCTAATGTTATCCGGAAAATTTCTGAAGATAATATGTGGCTTTTTGTGCTAATAAATATTCTTCTTCTTATTATTATTATTATTACTATAATTCGACTTTTATTTAACTTTTTTAAATTGTAAATTCTCGAAGAAACTTTTAAATTGCGTAAAATAATTTCGAATTTTTGGAGGAATCATATTTAATTTATCTCAAATTATGACACTTCTAGGAATCATTCAAATTACATCAAGACACTTTCTGAATTGGTCTTAAATCTTCACTAATTAATTATAAAATTATAATTTCTGGCGGAAACAATAACAATATATTTCTTATTTTGAAGGAGTCCTTAATAATTTATCCTAAATCATGATAATTAGCAGAAACTAATAAAGTGTTTCTTATAAAATTAATGTAATAATATTAAGTCATCGTAATGATTCACATGACATTATATATGATGATAATATGATCATAGTAATCATAAGTAATGATTCATGTGATATGATATAGAGGTATGATGGGAATAGTATCATAGTAATCATAAGTGATGATTTATATGATATGATATATGATGATAATATAATCACAGTAATCATAGTAATAAATGATTTTTGAGGGATGAACTCAATTTTAGGATAATTTTGAGGGATGAACTAAGTAATTTTTAGGATAATTTTGTGGGATGAACTAATTTTTAGGAGATATGGTAAAAACTGACTACTTTTAAATAAGATTCCTGAAAATCCTCTTCATTTTGCAAATGAATTCACACAATAAATACTTCAAATTGCGCAGAGAAAGTACTTTAATGTATGTCACCATCGCGTGATATTACTAGCATTTGTGTCTACCAATAATCTCAGTCAAGTGATCGTAAAAATTTTAAGAGGTAATACTATTCAAAATTGATTATAGTTTATTATGATAAAGTTCTATACTATTACTAATTTTACTTAAGCCCATACATACGTACAGAAGATTCATTCTTAATGCTGAGATTACTTGAATATCGGAATGCTGAACTAAGTCATTTTTAGGATAATTTTGTAGGATGAACTAATTGTTAGGAGATGTGGTCAAAGCTGACTACTTTTAAATAAGATTCTTGAAAACCATCTTCATTTTGCAAATGAATTCACACAATAAATACTTCAAATTGTATAGAGAAGGTTCTTTAATGTATGTCACCATCGCGTGATATTACTAGCATTTGTGTCTACCAATAATCTGTCATGTGATCGTAAAAATTTTAGGAGGTAATGTTATTCAAAATTGATTATAGTTTAGTATGATAAAGTTCTATTCTACTTCTAATTTTACTTAAGCCCATACATACATTCTGTTGATTCATTCTTAATGCTAAGATTACTTGAATATCGGAATGCTGAACTAAGTCATTTTTAGGATAATTTTCTAGGATGAACTAATTGTTAGGAGATGTGGTCAAAGCTGACTACTTTAAATAAGATTCCTGAAAACCATTTCATTTTGAAAATGAATTGAAAACTTCAAATTGTACAGAGAAGGTACTTTAATGTATGTCACTATCGCGTGATATTATTAGCATTTGTGTCTACCAATAATCTCTGTCATGTGATCGTAAAATTTTTCAGAGGTAATGTTATTCAAAATTGATTATAGTTTAGTATGATAAAGTTCTATTTTGAATGTTATTCAAAATTGATTATAGTTTAGTATGATAAAGTTCTATTCTACTTCTAATTTTCCAACTACTTAAACCCATACATATATTCAGTTGATTCGTTTTTAATGCTGTGATGACTTGAATAAATACTGCACAATAACTACACTACTACTACACAATAAATACTTCAAATTGTGCAGACAAGGTACTTTAATGTATGTCACCATCGTGTGATATTACTAGCATTTGTGTCTACCAATAATTTCAGTCATGTGATCGTAAAAGTTTTAGAGGTAATGTTATTCAAAATTGGTTATAGTTTAGTATGATAACGTTCTATTCTACTTCAAATTTTTAAACTACTTAAGCCCATAGATACATTCAGTTGATTCATTCTTAATGCTGAGATTACTTCAATATCGGAATGCTGAACTAAGTCATTTTTAGGATAATTTTGTAGGATGAACTAATTCTTAAGAGATATGGTTAAAACTGACTACTAATAAGATTCCTGAATACCATCTTCATTTTGCACGTGTTTTCTTCATATTT
The DNA here is from genome assembly GCA_951805005.1 of Othius punctulatus. Taxonomy (NCBI): domain Eukaryota; kingdom Metazoa; phylum Arthropoda; class Insecta; order Coleoptera; family Staphylinidae; genus Othius; species Othius punctulatus. The sequence goes on along the minus strand of OX638139.1, from coordinate 2,889,370 downwards.
TCTGGTTAAGCTGTGTACTGTATTGAAGTCCTGTGGCGTTTATCAAGCGCAGGATCCTGCCGTTTCGTGGGTCCCAGGACGACGCAGGCGAGCCACACGGCGCCAGCGCAAATATTTATTTCCCAACAAATTTAACATCTCTTGCAGGGAGAAAAAACAATTTAACTTTATCGCTCCTTCAAACTGAACATTTTCAATTTGTACACGAACTTCTCTCCCCCGTTTCATTATCGCCCCTGTCCGAGAGGGCCGGGGCCGGTCTTAAGGAGGAACAGAACCGGAAGGCCCCCTTAAAACAGTTAACTTGTATTGCTGCATCAAGAAGTAGACCCTATTTAGGGTATTCCACTTTGCCTTACATAAAAATGGTACTGTAACGGTACAATACCGGGGTATCATTATAAATTGTAATTAATTTATAAACGTAGAGTGGCTCGTAATCTAAGTGGCAGTACTTCACCTGTGTTTGATTCATGGAATCGTTATAGTGACAAGATCGATGGTTCGTTGTTCAAGTATTGTGTCTGTTATGGGGAAAATATCAAATTATACGCATACACAAATATCATCATACAGTAATTTATTCATTCAGTAAGTCATATGGTTTTACATTTTAATTTGGCGAGTAAGGTTTGGTTCATTTGGTAATGGTAAATAAGACGCTTTACATTTATGTGGTGACTAAGGGTTTATTTAATAAGTAATAACACACAAATAATGAAGAATGGCGATTTATTCTCAATTAAAGTTTTTAAATGAGTAATGATTTTTACGTGGTTTCTGACTATTTCATTTGGTTATGGTAAAATAATACGCTTTACATTTATGTGGTGACTAAGGGTTTATTTAATAAGTAATAACACACAAATAATGAAGAATGACGATTTATTTTGAATTATAGTTTTGAAATGAATTTATCTATTTTTACGTGGTTTCTGATTATATTTCGTGGTATTCTGACGTGGATTAACGTTATAATTCAAATTCTACTGGTTACTAGTACATGCGATTTGTCCCTGCTAATTACGGTGTTTTGGTTATGTCATTCATTCCCCATGCGTCCGTTCATCCATGTTTTTGTCTTTTATTTACTTGATTTAATTTATCCTCAGATAAAGTTTCGCCGTGCATTTCCCAGCACATAACATGCCAGTACCAAGGGTGACGATTTACCCTTAATAACAGTTTCGCAATGCATTTACCAAGCAATAACACCCAAATAATTATATTGCAAATTTCGATCGGTGATTTGTGCACGATGGTCAGTTGTGTCTGGCTAAAGTACATATATCTGATCTCATAGCGAGTCTCATACCCTAACCCTACTAGTCTGACGTGTATGAGACATAAGCCCTTTTGTTGGTGATTAACTCTTTTTATTGTTTATATTATCTTTTCTTTTGCTTTGATTTGGTCTCAGATGCATCTTTTTGACTCTTTTTATTTTTATTTTCTTTTGTTTTTGTTTTGATTTGGTCTGAGATGCATCTAATTGTGAGGTAAATTACGATCGGTGATTTGTGCACGATGGTCAGTTGTGTCTGGCTAAAGTACATATATCTGATCTCATAGCGAGTCTCATACCCTAACCCTACTAGTCTGACGTGTATGAGACATAAGCCCCTCATTTGTTTTTGACTCTTTTTATTTTTATTTAATTAATATATTTTTTTTTTTATGTCTTCTTTTGTTTTTAATATTTTCATTTATTTTTAGTTTGTTTTTACTTTGTTTTTGTGATAATTGAATTCACTTAACGGATGTGATTCTGCGTGATTTTGACTTTGATTCATTCACGGATTTATATCCCTTCTTTACACATGCTCATGCATGAATTCCCTTGATTCGCACTCATTCTTAACTGCCGTTATGTTTCGTATTTATTAACTTTATTTCTCACCCGATCATGACTTATGACTTGGACTCATTCAATGATTTATCTATAATATTCACATGCTCGTGCTGCCGGAAAATACTGACTCGCATTCATCCATTTCTCACTCGCTCAAGAATTCAAATATGCAAATACTGACCACATGCATTATCGATGCTAAGGGCTGTTTTATTTCACCGGCATGCAATTACAACTTATTAGTTTGATCACTCACTCGGCTGATTGATTAGTGATATTAATTACGCAACGCTAATTACAAGGATTTAGTGACTTGGTGTGACATGATGATATTTGCTGATTTTTGTGATAATTATTGACCTTCACGGATACCGGTTTTGATTTCCCGTTGCGACCGCTACCTGGGAACTCCTTTGAGTTTATATCTGTTTAAATACCTTCCTGAACTAAGCTCTTTCCCGAATCCCTTGCTAATAAAATATAAATAATAATTAAAACGCATGATAATCGAGTTTTGGTGGTGGTTTATGTGGAGTAGCAATACTTATCATACGTGACAACATTACGAAGAGAACCATACACGTTGTGGGGTGTGATTAGTTAATATGTTCGACCCGAACACATCAAGGGGTTAGAGCGATATTTGTAGTCTGCTTCAAGCGCGCAAATCTGTTTCAAAGTGCGTCGCGAAACCCACAGATCGCTCTAATTACGAAGAGAAACATACATGTTATCGTATGAGATTGATGAATGTGTTCGATCCGCACATACCAACGGGTAAGAGCGATTTTGTTGTACGGCGTGTGATTGGTTAATAGGTTCGACCCGAACACATCAAGAGTTTAGAGCGATATTTGTAGTCTGCTTCAAGCGCGCAAATCTGTTTCAAAGTGCGTCGCGAAACCCACAGATCGCTCTAATTACGAAGAGAAACATACATGTTATCGTATGAGATTGATGAATGTGTTCGATCCGCACATACCAACGGGTAAGAGCGATTTTTGTAGTCTGCTTCAAGCGCGCAAATCTGTTTCAAAGTGCGTCGCGAAACCCACAGATCGCTCTAATTACGAAGAGGATTACACACCTTTGCGCCATTTTGGGGGTTTTGTTCTTTCGTAATTTTGTGACATGATATTTTCTGGCGGATTGCCGAATTAATTTACTTGACCCGCGTACTGACTTGTCTGCTAAATATTTCGCAGTGCCCTTCGAAATTGGCAGTTTGATTCGCGTTACTCGATCATCAAATGCGTCAGTACTCACTCATTAACCGTTTCTCTCTCTTGCCGACTGGATAGTTGTACTGATGTCGTAGTAGCTCGTGCCCTTGGTGTTGATTTGAATTACTCCGCGATCTCCCCTAAATATCTAACTGGTTCAATACTGCCCTAATTGAATTATCAATTTCCCTGACTGTTTATACTAATTGCGCCCCCGTTTACACTCTCGCGATTGGTCTCGTGCCCTCGGCCGTCGAGCACTAAATGATCTCTCCCCCTGCTTTCGCATACTCTTATATGTTTTACCTCCACATTCTCCCCGCGCACTGGGCTCAAATACTGCCGTCCCCGATCTCTTCTACGGTGGTCTCTCTTCCTGGGCAAGTGCCTTTTTCGATGCCTGCGCAATAATTTCTCCCACACGTTTAAGCCACTCGATATTTTGCTGGCGGATTTGGTTTCGCTACCGATACAAATCATGTCCCCTCGTGGTGTGAGTTATCCAGCCCAAATGGGCTCTGTTCTAAGAATTTCGGTGCGCGTGCATGTAGCCGGCGCTGTTTTTATGGTACTTAAGTGAATGATTCTATGGGCCGTAATATTATACTTTCGGTTTTGGAACCCCCCGGCATTGGTCAATGTCGGCCAGTGGCACATCCCATGTCTGGACTCGAGTAATTTATATTTTCATGAACTGTTGATATTTCCGCCCGACTAGTAAAATCGTGTTACCCTCAAGTTAATGGCTTTTATTGTCCCCATTGTTGATAGAATTCTCCCGGACTGGTTTAGGGGTCTGTGGCCCCCCCACGATTTGTTTACGTAGTTTTACGCCGGAATGCGATACTTATTTAATTACTAATACGAACGATTTTTCAGCAAATAACACCTGTCTTATCTACTCGTTGTTTAGCTAAATAAAACATGGTTTGTCGTGGGTCATTTCAGTACTAATATGTAATATATATAATCAATCTTTATTGGGTTATCGACCCCATATGGGGTCTTTTCGCCTCAAATATGTAATATTTTTCGTGTAAACCTGATTTTGTGTTGAATTTTGTATGGAAAATTTTGCGCACATACAATGGATATATAGTTCAATACTAATCTGAAATTCATTTGAATTCAAGCGTGCAGTTTAATTCCAGCTCATTTCGCGGATTCCATTTATTCTGTCGTGCTGCAAATAAATAATTAGTCGTTATATTATAATAATTAGTCGATTATTCACGATTTTATGTTACCTGATGGCTCATAACTCTCCGGTTATTTCGTATATTATTCAAAATCCGCCGCAACAAAATATTTTGATTTCGCTATTAATCCCGGACAAATTGCGTGGCGCGGAACAAATCCCCGTCGCTCCAAAGGTAATATTTAATAACGCATATTTTATTTAAATTCTATGCACCCCGCGCGCCTGGAAATAAGCGTGACCACATTAAGGGGGTATTTGTAAATGAGAGGCGGGCGGTCGGGCCTGGGGAGGAACGGGGGGGTGTAAATCGAATCAATTAACCCCCCGGATTGTATTTTTGCCCGTTAATTGCCCCCGCTGATTGTTAATGGGCCTGGGGGCGGCAAGTCGCGGCTTAAAAATCGGGGCCGGTTCACTGGCCCACATCCGGGACACACGAGGAGGCATCCTCACGCCCTAAATCATGATTTGGCATTCATATTCATGAATGTAGTGCAAGAAGCGCTGCGCTTCGGCATCGCACAGGAATCAATATCAATTTGCAAGATGAGACGGGAAATGCGAAAATATCGCCCCCCATTTGGCAGAAGAAAGAGCGGCCGTTGTTATCCTCCCAGGGACGGACCTCGGAAACCACCCCCGACTGGAAACCGCCCCCGCACAGCGGAGATCGCCGTTAATTAGGTCCCGGATCTGCCCCCAGGGGGTCCGCCTTGACCTACCGCGGAGGTCCCTGGGATAAATCCGGCCCCGCATACATCACGTACGACGTCGGCCTGCCATAACTTCCATGATGTATCCCATCTCCGAGGACTATTAATATCCACACACATACATACAGACAGACATATGAAGTTGGTGTGGCCGGAAAATACGAGGACGGTTCCATTTAAATGTGGGCTCAATATTTTCGACCGCAATAAATTAGCCAGTGATAAAATAAACATAAATATTGCGAGCCCGGGGAAATATTCATAAGGGCGGTTTAAATTACGCACGGCCGCGTAATCGACGGCAGCCGCACACATATTTTTTTAATTTTTATTATTATATATTTCCTATGATGTGATGGTGAATTTATGAGGGCGGCCTCTGGCCCGGGGCCATTACATTGAAAACTGCCCGTAAAACTGCGCTGGTTGTTCCATTACAGTTCGATTCCCATTAAAATGTTATTATTATGTGCATTGCGAGCGCACTGACAATTTTCACATCATCAACATTCTTTATGACGCGTGTATTCATTACTTTTTTTATAAATTGCGCACTTTAAATGCAATAGCCGGCCTGACATAGCACCCAATTAGTGCATGCAGTTACATTTATTCAACTGCCAGTTGTGAATTTTCCATGAGTAATACCGAGAGTCTTTCCATCCACTGATATATATATTTTAATTGTAACCACACAGTACAACGCTCAAACAAGGAGATTAGGAATGTGTTAGGCGTGTAGTTAACAAGCATCAAGTGATCTATGATGTCGGTGAAAAATTTTGACAGATGAAGGGCGACTCAATTTTGAGAAAAAAAAGTTATATGAAGATACATCTATTTCATCATAGTTAAGAAGTTACAAGCCCTCAAAGACTTACGATCAATAATCCCCAATCACCAAAATCACCAGATCGCTATCTTTCATCTGATAATTGATTTATTTGATTAATGAATTAATATTAAAAATCGAAGTCAAATAGTTCTTTTATAAAAATATTGTTTTCACGCAGCACAACGCTCAAACATAGAGATTATGAATGCATTAAGCATGCAGTTAACAAGCTATGTATACAAAGTCATCTATGAAGTCGCTGAAAAATTTTGGCAGATGAAAGGCGATTCAATTTTGAGAAAAAAAAGTTTTATCAACATACATCCGAATCATCATAGTTAAGTAGCAATAATTAGAATTTTGCCTGAGATATTAAAAACACATAACTAATTACAAAAAAAAAAAAAATTATCTTCGAAATTTCAGTAAATACATCTAACAATTTATTTTCAAATATTCTGCAGCAATCTTAAAAGTATTGAAAAATTCAAACTTGGGCAGCAATAATTTAAATGATGGGAGTCATATTAATTAGTACAGTAACAGTAATTAAAAAAATACTGATAAGTATTAAAAGACTTACAGTTTTCTTCGAAATTTTAGTAGAGAACTAAAACTAAAAATGTGATAGGAATCATTAAATATTTTGCAGCAATTGTAAAGCAGTTTGCAGGTAAAATTTGCAGCAATCTTCGAAATTTTAGTAGAAAACTAAAACTAAAAATTGAAGTACTGCAAGTTTAAGTTTTTCAAAAGTTATACAATTGCTGCAAATTTTTTAATAATTCCTAACACATTTTTAGTTAAAATAGTTAAAAATATCAGAAAAATATTAAAAGAAACAAGTTTAAATTACTGCTAAATGTTTTTACAATTATCGTCGAAAGTTTAGTAGTTTAACTAAAAAATTGATAGTATTCATTGAAAATTTTGCAGTAGCTTAGAAATTTTAAAGAATTACAGTTGCCCAACTTTTACTTGTTTACTCAGAAAATTATGCAGAAATGATTTTTTTATCGATTTAATAGTTGCATCAGTATCATGCAGAGAATATTTGAATATTAAAATGATTAGATTAATCTGAATTTACTTTAACTCTTCTCTAGAGAGATAAAGTAGTAATTGATTTCTCAGAAAATTTCTGTTAAACTTAATTTATCATATCTATCTCTCAATCTATCTATCTATTCTAATCTAACTTTAAATTTGTTTGACTCTACACTTATACTATATATTTGTACCTTATATGTACTTACTGACCTGTGTAAACATTATTGTACTGACACCAAATAATAATAATTATTATTATTATTATTAATTTATCATACAAATTAATTTATAGAGATAACCATGTACTGCTCACATATTTTTTTCGTACTTTTTGCAACAAAAAAATGCATTATAGAATATAAATTCAAAAAACATTGTAAATATTAAACACGTTCTCACCCCAATTTCGCCAGAATTTTGTTTTGTTTTGTCTAGCTTCAAAAATTCACTTGTATGTACTCATATTTTGGTTCTGACCAAATTTCTTCATAAAACTATGTTGACCATATTTTACTAAAATAAATATCACTTGTTCTTCATATTTATTAAAAAAAATCACTTACTTATTTTTCTTCTGACATACACATACAAATGATGATTTGTAACATTAATTGATATAATGAACCTTCTGACATTTTTGATGTTTTGGAGTTTTGATAATTTGCTTGCAAATCTTGTAAACTTCAATCTCAAATTTGGTAATGTTCTTCGAAAATTTACATACAAATGATGATTTGTAACATTAATTGATATAATGACCCTTCTGATATTTTTGAAGTTTCGGAGTTTTGATAATTTGCTTGCAAATCTTGTAAACTTCAATCTCAAATTTGTTAATGTTCTTCGAAAATTTACATACAAATGATGATTTGTAACATTAATTCTTATAATGAACCTTCTGACATTTTTTATGTTTTGGAGTTTTGATAATTTGCTTGCAAATCTTGTAAACTTCAATCTCAAATTTGGTAATGTCTGAAGTTATGAAATGATGTGTGACTTCATTGAAAATGTTTATAAAGATGTCATGGTACCAAAATCACCAAAATCACCAGATCACTATCTTTCATCCGATAATTGATTCATCTGATTAATGAATTAATATTAAAAATCGAAGTCAAATAGTTCTTTAATTAAAAAAATGGTTACCACAGAGTACAACGGTCAGACAAGGAGATTAGGAATGCATTAGGCGTGTAGTTAACCAGCTCTGTATACAGGGTCATCAATGAGGTCGGTGAAAAATTTTGGCAGATGAAAGGCGGCTCAATTTTGAGAAAAAAATGTTTTAAAAAGATACATCCGAATCATCATAGTTAAGAAGTTATAAGCCCTCAAAGGCATATCATCACCATCAATAATCCCCAATCACCAAAATCACCAGATCTTTCATCTGATAATTGATTCATCTGATTAATGAATTAATATTAAAAATCGAAGTCAAATAGTTCTTTTATAAGAAAATTGTTACCACACAGTACAACGCTCAAAGAAGGAGATTCGGAGTGCATTAGATGTGTAGTTAATAAGCTCTGTATACAGGGTCATCTATGAGGTCGATGAAAAATTTTGTCAGATAAAGGCGACTCAATTTTGAGAAACAAAAATTATATGAACATATATCCGATTCATCATAGTTAAGAAGTTACAAGCCCAAAAAGACATACCATCACCATCAATAATCCCCAATCACCAAAATCACCAGATCACTATCTTTCATCTAATAATTGATTCATCTCATTAATGAATTAATAATAAAAATCGAAGTCAAATAGATCTTTTATAATAAAAAAAACACAATATATCGAAGGCACAAACGCTGAAAAACTAAAAATATAACACAAATTTTGAGGAAAAAAAGTTTCATGAATATACATCGAATACATCTCAGTTAAGAAGTTACAAGCCCTCAAAGACATACCATCACCATCAATAATCCCCAATCACCAAAGTCACCAAAATCACCTAAGATAGTGAAAGATAGTGATCTTTCATCTGATAATTGATTCATCTCATTAATGAATTAATAATAAAAATCGAAGTGAAACAGTTCTTTTATAAAAAAAAAAAACACAATATATGGAGGACATAAATGATGAAAAACTCAAAATACAGGGTGTCTTCTAAAAAACGCCGCTGGCCATAACTCCTTTATTTATTAGCCGTTTCAAAAAAACAAAAACAAGATTAAATTGCTCCTTATGTTCTACAAAGGGGCCCTAATTTTGTATTTGTTTTGCAAAATCAAGTTTCATATCAGAGACAGTCAACTTTTTTTTTCAAATGGTTACATATATATATTTTTTTTTTTTTTTGTAGAGGTTATGTTTCCTGAATCCAAAGATATAATATATAATAAACGTATAATAAGTTGGCTTTGATGGAATATTCGTTACAGAAAAAATAAAAATAAAATGTTTAAATAGTTTTTCATGTCTCTTAAAAACCAAAGCGAACACTATTTGGAATACATTATGTAATATTTATTTTATTAGAATAATTCAAAATAACCATCAGAAAATGGTTTAGGAGACACCCTGTATAACAAAACTTTACCTTTTCTTGGCTATATTTATAGGTGACTAATTGTACATTTCGGTCACAACGTTATAAAAATCCATAATTTTAATATACCAGTACGTATAAAATAAAACAAAACAAAAAATTAATATAATTAACAATTAATTAATGGAATTAGCCTCTCTTAGGCATTTGTATCATAATTGATTTTATTTCCATCAATGTGTGTTATTTTTAATTTTGGATCTAATTTATTTCTTATTTGTTGCAGGTAATAATTTGCAGCTTTACTTTCACTTCTAATAAAATTGAACCACATTTGAAGGTATGTAATTATTTAAGAAACGTGTGATCTAACAATTGATATTCATATCTGCGGTATTAGAAGTCTTTGTAAAAGTTAGAATGATATTAAACATATTGTTTTCTATGAAATTTTAATTCTGGAAAAGAATGGTGATTTAGCTTTAATTGTCAAACTAATCTTTTATAATTCGTTCTACATCATGATATTTAATATGATTATTATTAATATTTAGGACCAATTATATAAAAGAAAATTGTGTATTCGTCTTGATTTTTGTGAATCTTACTAGCAAATCATTACTTCGGCACGACTCTTTGTAAAAGTTTAAAGCGATATTAAACATATTATGTTCTATGAAATTTTTACTTTTGGAAGAGAATGGAGATTTTCCAATAATTTTCAAACAAATCTGTTATAATTTGTCTTAAATCATGATATTTAAGATGAATATTATCAATTTTATAAAAGAAAATGGTGTATTCGTCTTGATTTTTGTGAATCTTACTAGTAAATCATTACTTCGGTATGACTCTTTGTAAAAGTTTAAAGCGATATTAAACATATTATGATCTATGGATTTTTTACTTTTGGAAGAGAATGGAAGTTTTTCATTATTATTCAAACTAATCTGTTATAATTCGTCCTAAATTATAATATTTAGTATGAATATTACCAATTCTATAAAAGAAAATGGTGTATTCGTCTTGATTTTTATGAATTTTACTAGGAAATCGTTACTTCGGCACGAAATTGTCTAAATTTACCGTTTATTTGAACAATTTTGACAATATGTATAGAATTTACCAATATTATGCAAATATGAATGGATTAATTCATTGTATCCATTATATGAATTCATCAATTCATTCATCCAGAATGAATCCATTCATCAAGAATTGTTTTAAAACCTTCCAATTTCTAATATTTTTCGTGATAATCACAATTCTCTTAAAAATTTTCAATTTTTATTACTTCTTTATAACTAATTACTACATTTTTAAAAAGAGACTAATTTTAAAAAGAGTGTCATAAAGAAGTAATAAAAATTGAATTTTTTTAAGAATATATTAGGAGAATTGTGAATCCCGTGAAACTATTAAGTAATGAAAGAACCTAAAATAAGTCATAAGAATTGATACATTCTCTCTATGAAATTTATTATCAAGAAGTAATAAATATTGGAGAATTGTTTAATGACAATTATTTGTTAATTTGCATAGCATTTTTTAATTTTAGTCAAATAATGTGTCAATTCATAAGACGTATCTTAAATTTTTAGAAGTTTATTACTTCTTTATAACAATTATTTTCGAATATACATATATTTTTTAAATTTATGCTTGAATTTGCATATAATTTTGTAATTTTATGCAAATAATGTGTCAATTCATAAGAGGTATCTTAGATTCTTATAAGTTTATTACTAATTTCTTATATTTTTTGTGATAATAATAATTCTCTTAAAATTTTTCAATATTTATTACTTTATGATAATTATTTTTGAATTAGCATAGAATGTTCTAATTTTATGCAAGGAATATGTCAATTCATAAGACATATCTTATATTCTTAGAAGTTTATTACTTATATACAGGATTTATAACAATTATTTCGAATATTCATAGTTTATTTTTTTATTTTATGCAATAAATGTAGCATGTATTTAAAAACTTTTTAGAATCATTATATTTCTAATACCATTTATGACAATAACAATTCTGTTAAAATTAGTTTGAAATTTTTCAATTTCCATTACTTTTTATGGCAATCACTTTTGAATTTGAATAGAAATTTCCAATATTCTGCAAAAAATGTGACAATTCTGATATGTCTTATGAATTGACACATTCCTTGCATTAAAATTGAAAATTCTATGCAAATTCAAAAATAATAATCATAAAGAAATAATAAACATTGAAATTTTTTAAGAGAATTGTTTTAAGATTTTAAGACAATTCTTAATGAGTCTTAAAATCTTCCAATTTCGAATATTTTTCGTGACAATCACAATTCCCTTAAAAATTTTCAATGTTATTTACTTCTTTATGATAATTATTTTTGAATGTGCATAGAATTTTCGAATCCAATGCAAGTAATGTGTCAATTCATAAGACATATCTTAGATTCTTACATGTATATTACTTCTTTGTAACAATTAGTATCACCTATACATAGATTTTTGTTCAATTTCATGCAATAAAAGTATAAAAGCATTTAAAAAAAACTTTCCTAGAATCATCATATTTCTAATACCATTTATGACAATCACAATTCTCTTAAAATTAGTTTGAAATTTTACAATTTCCATTACTTTTATAGCAGTTATTTTCGAATTTGAAAAGAAATATCCAATATTCTGCAAAAAATGTGACAATTCATTAAGAATTGTCTTAAAAGCTTCCAATTTTGAATATTTTTCGTAACAATCACAATTCTCTTAAAAAATTTCAATGTTTATTACTTCTTTATGACAATTATTTTTGAATTTTCATATAATTTTCCAATTTCATGCAAAGAATATGTCAATTCATAAGACATATCTTAGATTCTTGGAAGTTTATTACTTCTTTATAACAATTATTTACGAATATACATAGTTTTTTACATTTTCATTTCATGCAATAAATGTAGTATGTATTTCCTAACTTTCCTAGAATCATTATATTTTTAATACCCGTTATGACAATCACAATTCTCTTAAAATTATTTTGAAATTTTTCAATTTCCATTACTTTTTATGGCATTCATTTTCGAATTTGAATAGAAATTTCCAATAATCTGCAAAAAATGTGACAATTCATTAAGAATTGTCTTAAAATCTTCCAATTTCGAATATTTTTTGTGAGAATCACAATTCTCATCAAATTTTTCAATGTTTATTACTTCTTGATGACAATTATTTTTGAATTTGCATAGAATTTTCTAATTTAATGCAGGTAATGTGTCAATTTATAAGACATATCTTAGATCCTTACAAGTATATTACTTTTTTATAACAATTAGTTTCAAATATACATAGATGTTTGTTTAATTTCATGCGATTGCATTTTTAGCATTGATAAGAAGCATTTAAAAAAAAAACTTTCCTAGAATCATCATATTTCTAATACCCTTTATGACAATGACAATTCTCTTATATATTTTTACTTACCATTACTTTTTATGGCAATCATTTTCGAATTTGAAAAGAAATTTACAATATTCTGCAAATAATGTGACAATTCATTAAGAATTGTCTTAAAATCTTCCAATTTCGAATATTTTTCCTGACAATAACAATTCTCTTAAAATTTTCCAATGTTTATTACTTCTTTATGATAATTGTTTTTGAATTACATAGATTTTTTTTTAATTCATGCAATAAATGTAGCAAGTATTTAAAAACTGCCTTAGAATCATCATATTTCTGACACTCTTTATAACAATCACAGTTCCCTCAAAATTTTCCATTATTTATTACATATTTGTGACTATTATTTTCGAATTTGAATATAAATTTCTAATATCATGCAAAAAATGTGTCAATTCATTAAGAGTTCTCTTAAAATTTTCCAATCTCTGATATTTTTTGCGGTGACGACAATTATTTTGAATTGTTAAAAATTTTTCAATTTCTATAACATTTTATGGCAATTATATTCGAATATGAATATAAATTTCTAATATCATGCAAAAAATGTGTCAATTCATTAAGAATTCTCTTAAAATCTTCTATTTTCTGATATTTTTTGTGATAATAACAATTCTCTTCACAATTTCCAATATTTATTACTTCTTTATGATAACTATTCAATTCATTATGGCTTATCAGCAATTCTTCTAATTTCTAATACTTTTAGCGGGAATCACAGTTATCTTAACATTTTCTTAAACATGTTCAATATTTATTAGGTTTTATGCATGTACTTTCATATTTACATAGATTTTTTTTATTTCATGCATTGATTGTGACATCTTCAAGAGCACACACCACCATAAATCGCAACAACCCGGTCGCGACCCCCCTGCACCCAGGGGAGCCAATTTAAAAATGATGAACCCCTCATTAGCGGCCGCCCCCACGCGGGGGCGTTCATTATGCGGTGCATCGCGAGCGTGTGCGCCACTCCGCCGCCCTCAGCCATCACCGGCAGACATCTGCGGGGCGCGAGCCGCCCCCCGACAGCCCCCCTCGTCTCTGAATTATCACCGTCATCACCGGGGGCGGCAGACGGAGGTGTGCGCACTGCGGATCAGGGGGCGGTCGCGTACTTCAACTCCTTCGTGCATTCATCACCGGCGCCCCCGATTCATGCCCGTGAATTTATTACCGGGTATCTGTTACGGGTTTGGACGGGCGGGGGTGGCTGGTATTGGGGGTGGGATCGATGCCTGAAATATATGTACACCCTTAATACACACACGCGCGCGGCGTTGTATTTCAAGCGGGGTGCAGACAAATGGTACTTAAAAAGTATTTGTATTGACGTGGTGGCGGACTGGGAGAAAGGGGTGGAAAGTGGAGGAAGAGGATCCGGGTTCGGGGTGCTCGTTCATCTAAACGGGGCGAGCGGCTTTGTATGTGTCGAGTAGGAGGAGTAGTTAGCGAAGGGTTGTGTGTGTATATACACTCTTTATGCCTCTTTCCCAGCCCGCACTTGTCGGTTGAATCTAAATGCACAAAAAACTGAAAACTAAAGCACACATAGGAGCCATTATCTGTCGTTTAATCATTTTACGTGTCAAGAATAATTAGTTTTCAATTTTTAATGCAAAAAATCAATGGAAAATACATAAATTACAGAATTGTTCATGTATTATATCTTGGCACTATCAGAGTTTTTACAGTAATAAAAACATAAATACAATACACATAATTATCACACAATTTGTAATCAAAATATTACGTAGATCAATCATTTAAGAACTCACCGGCATGATAAATATCATGATTTAGGGAACATCGGAAAATATTCCCCCAAAACAAAAATGTTTAATTTACGAGCTTTCTTCTAAAAAATCGAATTTTATAGACAAATAGTAAATTATTAATTAATCCTTCAAGGTTTCTTTTCGTGATCCATGGGTAATATTGAAATAAGATATTCTAAATAAAACTCTAACCAAATAAATATGATATAAGCAAAGTTTAAAGAGTTTCTTATTTCAAAATGGTAAATATGCAAGACGATTCTGGAAGTTTCTTGATAAAATTCGAATGATTCCTGTTAAACATCAAGATATAGGACAAATTGAAAATAACCAATAAATAATGTTTCGTGTGTTACAACTTTGCTGTTTTTATTTTAGTAGAGTTATGGGTAACGACGTCTCAAAATTTGAAAACTCTTCGAAACCTTCTGAAAAACCACTTTCTATTTTGCGTGAGAAAAAATTCAATGGAATCCAAAAACGTGATTACGGAAATATCCTAAAACTCTCAAGGCAATTTGTTCAAATTCCAGAAATTTTACAAACTGATTTAAATACACTGTACACGTAGCGACGTGATTAAACTAATACTAATTAAAAAAATAAAACTGAAAACGCTGCAATTTTTATAATGCCCGAGGAAAACCTTTGCATATTCCAAAATATATGGACACTTTCAAATTTCCTTTATCAAAATAAGATTTTACGAACTTTATGTAAGAAACTGTAAAATTGTCTTCATGAAACTGTTGAGATGAAAATTGAGTGAAATGATGAAAAATTGAAATGGAAGAATGAGATGAGAAGGTGACGATTGTTTTCCAAATTAATAATAATAATAATAATGAAGAATATTTATTAGCAAAAAACACTACATAATATACAAAATTTCAACATTTATCGAATAATTTTATAATATAACATAATATAATATCATAATAAAAAATATATGAATAGCATAAATCATAACATAAATTATAAATAAATTTATTTATAATTAATAAAATGTATCACGAAGTAGACACCACCACCATTCAAAATAAAACAACATAAATCATTAATAAACAAAATTCAAAACAAAAAGGTCCCTAAAATTATATATGATATTATTGGTAAAGTATTAGAAATTCAATAATTTAATTGATATACAATTAGGTATCAATAAATTTATATCTTGTATAGTTGCTTAAATAAATGATATGATATGAATGAAATAATATATGATAGTCTGCTAGAAATTTGGAAAATTTGTAAGTATTCTCTAAAAATCTCGAAAATTATTGAGAAACTTTTAGAATTATTTAAATCATAAAGCCAATAAATCATTTATCGATTTTAAAATCACAAACGAGTAGATTAGATCAGATAATTGTATATGTCTATAGATATAATAATGTCAACCATTTTGCATTTGCTGATTTTAATGATCTGGAAATGATTGATACATTTCCTTAATCTTTTCAGTGAAAATGATTCAATTACCAATGATTTTTTTATTAATTTGATAATGCAAATTTTGAATTTTTTCCTAAAAAAATATGTTAAAGCAAACTGACTAAAATTATATATGAAATATTATATATATATTTGATATATAATTTTAGTCAGTTTGCTGACTATTATTATTGGTAAAGTATTAGAAATTCGATAATGTAATAGATATACAATTAGGTATCAATAAATTTACACCTTGTATAGCTGTTTAATTAAATGATATGATATGAATGAAATAATATATGATAGTCTGATAGAAATTTGGAAAATTTGTAAGGAATCTCTAGAAATCTCGAAAATTATTGAGAAACTTTTAGAATTATTTAAATCATAAATCCAATAATCGTTAATCAATTTTTAAATCACATACGAGTAGATTAGATCAGATTAGTGTATATGTCTATAGATATAATCATGTCAACCATTTTGCATTTACTGATTTTAATGATCTGGAAATGATTGATACAATTTCTTAATCTCTTCAGTGAAAATGATTCAATTGCCAATGAGTTTTTTATATATAAACAATCTTTATTAGATTTATTAGAGTTTTTTATTAATTTGATAATGCAAATTTTAAACTTTTTCGTAAAAAATTATGTTAACGCAAACTAATTTATAATATAAATATCAAATTTTACACAGGAAGTTTATGAGGTTTGTTGTAATACAACATGATACTAATTCTAATGAAAATTTTGTGAAAAGTTTCAGAAAAAATTGCGAAATTATTATATATAATATATTGTGTTTTTCATATAAATTTAAGCAGTGGTTTAATGGTGGTTTAATCTTAGTAACCTTGATAACCCTTTGAAAATACCGCTAAACCACCGCTAAATTAAAGTTTACATTTTTATGAATAACACTGTTAAATTCTACCAATTTCAAATATTTTTGTGACAATCTCAATTCTCTTAACATATTTCAATATTATTACGTTTTCGCTACAATTATTTTCGTATTTGTGAATTTCATGCAATGGATGTATCAAATCTTCAAGAATTACCTTAGATTTATATCATTTCTAATATTTTTCGTGATAATCGCAATTATTAAAAAAATTGTTCCAATATTTCTACTTTTTTATTATTGCATAAAATTGGAAAATTTTAATTGCAAAAATTATTTGCATGGAATATAAAAAAGTGGAATATTTTAAGCAAATTTGAAGAAAATTGTGTTTGTAAGCTATTTCTTAATAAATTGCCACATCTATTATATGAAATTGGAATATTATATTCAAATCCGAAAATGATAGCAACAAAAAATAATCAAAAGTGGAAAATTCGTAACATGAAATTCGAAATTTCTATGAAATTCGAAAATTCTGTGAAGATTCGAAAATTCTATGAAGGTTTTAAAATTCTAGGAAGATTCGAAAATAATTGTTGCCAATAATAAAAATTGAAAAATTTTAAGCAAATTCCACATCAAGAAAATTGTGACAAACTTTGATAGGGTTGAATATTTATATAATATAATATTATAATTATAATAATTTTAATTATTCAAAACTTTACTTCGTTTCGGATAGAAACAAATACTGTACAATTTATATATGCAATAGAATAAAATAAAATAGAATAAAAGCAAAGCGACAAAGTTCATTGGTGCAAATTCATTCAACTCAATTCAATTCAATTCAAAGGCAATTAATAAATTTAGTTGTACTGCTAATAAGTATTTTGATCGTTATGGCTTGAACACATAAAAAATTAATAACAGTTTTTGATATAGTTTCATCAATTTTAAATACCAGTTATTATTATATTGACTTTTTCTTCGTTTTTTTCTTCTTGAGTACTTACTGGTATGTATTTTTATTATATAAAGATTGTTGGTTTATATAAAAATTTATTAATTTTTATTATTACCTAACTAGTTTTGGCGCATTTAGGCCTTCTTTAGAGGAGTAATTATTTTATATATAGTTTATATAATATTGAAATAATTTCTTTGAAAATATTTTGAACTTTAATATTAAGTAGGTACTCGACAAGAATAAAAAGAAAAAAAACAATATTAATAACAATAATCATCTTTTCCTAAAATACATAAATCAAATTAAAAAAAACCAATAACCAGAAAGGTGAAGAAAGATTTTTAGAAATTTGTAAGAAAAAGTTGAAGCTAAATACAAATTAACCAGAAATTTTAGTATACCATATTAGAATCATATAAGAATAAGTAGAAATTTAACCATATTTGGATTACAATACTAACTTTATATTATTATGTTATTAATGAATTCTACATTTGTTAAGGACTATGAAGTCCTTGTGACTCTAATCCTTCAGTCCTTAGGACTCTAATCCTTAGGACTCTAATCCTTCAGTCCTTAGGACTCTAATCTTTCAGTCCTAAGGACTAATCCTTCAGTCCCTAGGACTCCAATCCTTCAGTCCTTAGGACTATAATCCTTCAGTCCTTAGAACTCTAATCATTCAGTCCTCAGGACTCTAATCCTTCAGTCCTTAGGACTCTAATCCTTCAGTCCTTAGGACTCTAATCCTTCAGTCCTTAGGACTCTAATCCTTCAGTCCTTAGGACTCCAATCCTTCAGTCCTTCGGATTCCAATCCTTCAGTCCTTAGGACTCGAATCCTTCAGTAAGGGCTAATTCTTTAGTCCTTACAACTATGGATTATTTTAAGTCCTTCTTTATATTATTGAATATCTCTGAAAATAAAATAACATTTTAACATGTTGTACATGTTGCTGGCACTTGAAAATGACCGTAGGAAGTCGAAACTCGAGTTATTTTATTGTATATGTCTATATATCAATAAACATTTTGTGGTAAAAACAAAGTAAGTTGTTGCTCTGTTTTCTAAAATAACATTTATTATTTACCAATTCACTATCTAGTTCAATTATAATACACTATACTTCCATATTATATCATCACCATGTTTTCATTGTTGTTAACATCGTGTAAATAATAACCCCCCCGAAAAATATCATAACGCCAAATAATGAGGCGATGTATTTACGTTCCGCCCCATTAATTCCACCGACAATGCGTGCATTAGCCCATTGACACTGCATTACCGAAAATTATAATTATATTAGTGGCCTGATTTACATATAATACGGTTTAGTATATATAATTAGGGCCTAAATCACATTAAATTAATTCGGGCATGTAGCAATATTACATACAACGTAATACATACACCCGACGTTTCTCTAATTACATAATTGAAACGAAATAAAACAGTTTCGCCTCACCAAAACACATAATAATTATGCACGGATAATTAAATAATCTATTATTACAACCTGCAAAGCAAAATAAAGTACACATAAACAGTTCACAATAATATAGTCGTACAAACAAATGAAATATATTAAATATCGTGTGTATAGTTTATGTGAGTATTGGCCTTTGAATGTGCTTCCCATCTAATCTTTGGCCAAGATTTTGGAACTTTTGAATCATCTTTGAAGAATGACAACGGTAGTGCCCATCTATGTGCAGATGAAGAAAATAAATTATATATTTCTTGAACAATTCCAAAAAAGTTTACTGCATCTAAACAACAGTCAACTGCTGCTAGACTTGTCCCCATGTTCCACTTAATCGAACCCACTCTGCCCCACTCTCGTCTCCATCCCCATCGGCAAATATTTAAATCCCATTTGCTCCCGATTATTTGACGGCAATTGAGTTATCCGGCGTTCTTCGGCGCCGCCCCTCGGAGGTGGCGATTGTGCGGGGACAAAAGCGCGCACCCCCGTGGGGGCGGAATTTATTAGCATAGTTTGCGGAAGGGTTAAGTTGTCGATTAGATGCCTTCCTGTTTACCATAGCCTCGCGATTCCGATGAATCAACCCCAAGTCGCCCGAAGGGAAGCTGCGCGTGACAGAATTCGAAATATTTTTCCAACGATACTGTGACTCGCCGAGGGAGCGTTTAAATCCGAGTTCGAGACGAGTGCTTAAAAGCAGTTCAATTCAATTCGGACACTTTGGGCTCTCTCAGATTGTCACGAGACGAGTTTGATGCGGTGAAGAAACGCGAGAAGATTGAGGGGTTTTGCCTTTAAGTGGACAATAATTGTTATCTCACGTGAGACGTTAACGTTTAAAGAAGCCGTTTCGGTGGTGTAGTTTTTGTAAGTGCAGATGAGCTCTATGACATTTACTGACAGCACATTTCTGTATAATTAGTTTCTTCTTTTATTTATAAGAAATGTAACTGTTATATTCAGTTTTATAGATTTATGTATGCTGCATGAGCATTTTCAATCCGGAACATTCAGGGCATCCCAACGCTCTGGCAACAGTCAACTACTAATTTTTGAGATATAGTATGTTTTTAGTGTAAACAAGTGATTTTATGTAGACCTTTTTTCGAGTTCTCCCAGTATGACACAAATATCTCATAAACTGGCGTATCAATATTTGTTAATTTTTTCATGCCTAGATAGTGGTGTATTAAAAGATAATGTGCTAAAGAAAATTACAATCCAATACGTCATTCTTGAGATATTGTGTTTTTAGTGTCATCATGTGATTATATGTGCTATTTTAAGAGTCCTCCCATGAATCTCAAACTTAAATTGAAATATCTCGAAAACTGGCGTATCAACGTTTATAAAAATTTGCATTGCCTTGTTATTGGAATACTGAAAGATAACGTGTACAATGAAACTTTAATGCAATGTGTCATTCTTGAGATATTTTGTATTTAGTGCCAATAAGTGATTTTATGTAGTGTTTTTTTCGAGTTCTCCCTGTATAATACTAATATCTCAAAAACCGGCGTATCAATATTTGTTAAATTTTTCATGCCTAGCTGGTGGTATATTAAAAGATAATGTGCAAAACAAAATTACAATCCAATACGTCATTCCTGAGATATTCTGTTTTTAGTGTCATTATGTGATTTTATGTGGTATTTTAAGAGTTCTCCCATATATTTCAAGTTTGAATTTAAATATCTCAAAAACTGACGTATAAATATTTATCAAATTTTGCGTGCCTAGTGACTGGTGTATTGAAAGATAACGTGCACAATAAAATTCTAATGCAATGCGTCATTCTTGAGATATTTTGTTTTTAGTGCCAACAATTGATTTTATGTAGTGTATTTTTCGAGTTCTTCCAGTATAATACAAATATGTCAAAAACCGGGGTATCAATATTTGTTAAATTTTTCATACCTAGCTAGTGGTATATTAAAAGATAGTGTGCCAAAGAAAATTACAATTGAATACGTAATTCTTGAGATATTCGGTTTTTAGTGTCAACATGTGATTTTATGTGGTATTTTAAGAGTTCTCCCATGTATTTCAAGTTTAAATTGAAATATCTCAAAAACTGGCGTATAAATATTTATCAAATTTTTCGTGCCTAGTTACTGGTGTATTAAAAGATAACGTGCACAATGAAATTCTAATACAATGCGATATTTTTGAGATATTCTGCTTTTAGTACCAACAAGTGATTTTATGTAGTGTTTTTTTCGAGTTCTCCCTGTATAATACAAATATCTCAAAAACCGGCGTATCAATATTTGTTAAATTTTTCGTACCTAGCTAGTGGTATACTAGTGGTAAGATAATGTGCCAAAGAAAATTACAATCCAATACGTAATTCTTCAGATATTCGGTTTTTAGTGTCAACATGTGATTTTATGTGGTATTCTAAGAGTACTCCCATGTATTTCAAGTTTAAATTCAAATATCGCAAAAACTGGCGTATAAATATTTTTTAAATTTATCGTGCCTAGTTACTGTTGTATTAAAAGATAACATACACAATGAAATTCTAATCCAATGCGTAATTTTTGAAATATTCTGCTTTTAGTATCAACAGGTGATTTTATGTAGTGTTCTTTTCGAGTTCTTTCAGTACAATAGAAATATCTCAAAAACTGGCGTATCAATATTTGTTAAATTTTTGATACATAGCCAGTGGTATATTGAAAGAAAATGTGCAGAACAAAATTACAATCCAATAAATAATTCTTGAGATAATCGGTTTTTAGTGTCAACATGTGATTTTATGAGGTATTTTAAGAGTTCTCACATGTATTTCAAGTTTTAATTGAAATATCTCAAAAACTGGCGTATAAATATTTTTCAAATTTTTCATGCCTAGTTACTGGTATATTAAGAGATAATTTGCACAATGAAATTCTAATCCAATGTGTAATTTTTGAGATATTGTGTTTTTATTGTCAACAAGTGATTTTATGTAGACTTTTGTTCGAGTTCTCCCGGTATAATACAAATATCTCAAAAACCGGCGTATAAATATTTGTTAAATTTTTCCTGCCTAGCTAGTGGTATATTGAAAGATAATGTGCACAACAAAAATACAATCCAATAAATCATTCTTGAAATAATCGGTTTTTAGTGTCAACATGTGATTTTATGTGGTATTTTAAGAGTTCTCCCATCTATTTCAAGTTTTAATTAAAATATCTCAAAAACTGGGGTATAAATATTCATAAAATATTTCGTGCCTAGTTACTTGTGTATTAAAAGATAATGTGCACAAGGAAATTCTAATCCAATGCGTAATTTTTGAGATATTCTGCTAATATATCAACTGGTGATTTTATGTAGTGTTCTTTTCGAGTTCTTCCAGTATAATAGAAATATCTCAAAAACCGGCGTATCAATATGTGTTAAATTTTTCGTACCTAGCTAGTGGTATACTGAAAGATAATGTGCCGAACAAAATTACAATCCAATACGTAATTCTTGAGATATTCGTGTTTTAGTGTCAACATGTGATTTTATGTGGTATTTTAAGAGTTCTCCCATGTATTTCAAGTTTTAATTAAAATATCTCAAAAACTGGCGTATAAATATTTATCAAATTTATCGTGCCTAGTTACTGGTGTATTGAAAGATAATGTGCACAATCAAATTTTAATCCAATGCGTAATTTTTGAGATATTCTCCTTTTAGTACCAACAGGTGATTTAATGTTGTGTTCTTTTCGAGTTCTTCCAGTAAAATAGAGATATCTGAAAAACTGGCGTATCAATATATGTTAAATTTTTGATGCCTAGATAGTGGTATATTGAAAGATAATGTGCAAAACAAAATTACAATCCAATACGTCATCCTTGAGATATTCTGTTTTTAGTGTGATCATGTGATTTTATGTGCTATTTTAAGAGTTTTCCCATGTATCTCATGTTTTAATTGAAAAATCTCAAAAACTGGCGTATCAATTTTTATCAAATTTTTCATGCCTAGTTAGTGTCATATTGAAAGATAACGTGCACAATAAAATTCTAATGCAATGCGTCATTCTTGAGATATTTTGTTTTTAGTCCCAACAAGTGATTGTATGTAGTGTTTTTTTCGAGTTCTCCCAGTATAATACAAATATCTCAAAAACCGGCGTATAAATATTTGTTAAATTTTTCATACCTAGCTAGTGATATAGTAAAAGAAAATGTGCACAACGAAATTAAAATCCAATAAGTTATTCTTGAGATAATCGATAATCGGTTTTTAGTGTCAAAATGTGATTTTATGTGGTATTTTAAGAGTTCTCCCATGTATTTCAAGTTTTAATTTGAATATCTCAAAAATTGGCGTATCAATACTTGTTAAATTTTTGATGCCTAGATAGTGGTATATTTAAAGATAATGTGCCAAACAAAATTACAGTACAATACGTAATTCTTGAGATATTTTGTTTTTATTGTCAACATGTGATTTTATGTGGTATTATAAGAGTTCTTCCATGTATCTCAAGTTTTAATTGAAGTATCTCAAAAACTGGCGTATCAATGTTTATAAAAATTTTCATACCTAGTTAGAGGCATATTGAAAGATAACGTGCATAATAAAATTCTAATGCAA
Organism: Othius punctulatus; assembly: GCA_951805005.1. NCBI lineage: Eukaryota > Metazoa > Arthropoda > Insecta > Coleoptera > Staphylinidae > Othius > Othius punctulatus. The sequence goes on along the minus strand of OX638139.1, from coordinate 2,865,426 downwards.
TGCGTCATTCTTGAGATATTTGGTTTTTAGTGCCAACAAGTGATTTTATATAGTGTTTTTTTCGAGTTCTTCCAGTATATTACAAATATCTCAAAAACCGGCGTATCAATATTTCTTAAATTTTTTATACCTTGCTAGTGGTATATTTAAAGAAAATGCGCACAACAAAATTACAATCCAATAAAGCATTCTTGAGATAATCGGTTTTTAATGTCAACATGTGATTTTATGTGGTATTTTAAGAGTTCTCCCATATATTTCAAGTTTTAATTAAAATATCTCAAAAACTGACGTATGAATATTTATCAATTTTTTTGAGCCTAGTTACTGGTATATTGAAAGAAAATGTGCACAATGAAATTCTAATCCAATGTGTCATTGTTGAGATATTCTGTTTTTAGTATCAACAGGTGATTTAATGTAGTGTTTTTTTCGTGTTCTTCCAGTATAATAGCAATATCTCAAAAATCGGTGTATCAATATTTGTTAAATTTTTCATACCTACATAGTGGTATATTGAAAGATAATGTGCGAAACAAAATTACAATCCAATACGTAATTCTTGAGATATTCGGTTTTTACTGTCAACATGTGATAGTACGTGCTATTTTAAGAGTTCTCCCATGTATTTCAAGTTTTAATTGAAATATCTCAAAAACTGGCGTATAAATGTTTATCAAATTATTCATGACTTGTAAGTGGCATATTAAAAGATAACGTGCACAATAAAATTCTAATGCAATGCGTTATTCTTGAGATATTTGGTTTTTAGTGCCAACAAGTGATTTTATGTAGTGTTTTTTTTTCGAGTTCTCCCAGTAAAATACAAATATCTTAAAAACCATGGTATCAATATTTGTTAAATTTTTCATACCTGGCTAGTGGTATATTGAAATAAAATGTGCACAACAAAATTACAATCCAATAAATCATCCTTGAGATAATCGGTTTTTAGTGTCAACATGTGATTTAATGTGCTATTTTAAGAGTTCTCCCATGAATTTCAAGTTTTAATTGAAATATCTCAAAAACTGACGTATAATTATTTATCAAATTTTTCGTGCCTAGTAACTGGTATATTGAAAGATAACTTGCAAAATAAAATTCTATTCGAATAAGTAATTTTTGAGATATTCTGCTTTTAGTATTAACAGGTGATTTTATGTACTGTTCTTTTCGAGTTCTTTTAGTATAATAGAAATATCTCAAAAACTGGCGTATAAATATTTATCAAGTTTCTTGTGCCTTGTTACTAGTATATTCAAAGGTAATGTGCACAATGAAATTCTAATCCAATGCGTAATTTTTGAGATATTATGCTTTTAGTATAAACAGGTGATTTTATGTAGTGTTCTTTTCGAGTTCATCCAGTATAATACAAATATTTCAAAAACTAGCTTATCCAAAGTTTATCAAATTTTTCATGCCTAGTAAGTGGCATATTGAAAGATAACGTGCACAATAAAATTCTAATGCAAGGCGTCAATTTTGAGATATTTTCTATTTTGGGCCAACAAGTGATTTTATGTAGTGTTTTTTTTCGAGTTCTCCCGGTAAAATACAAATATCTCAAAAACCATGGTATCAATATTTGTTAAATTTTTCATACCTAACTAGTAGTATATTGTAAGAAAATGTGCCAAACAAAATTACAATCCAATAAATCGTTCATGAGATAATCGGTTTTTAGTGTCAACGTGTGATTTTATGTGGTATTTTAAGAGTTCTCCCATGTATTTCAAGTTTCAATTGAAATATTTTAAAAACTGGCGTATAAATATTTATCAAATTTTTCTTGCCTAGTTACTCGTGTATTAAAAGATAATGTGCACAATGAAATTCTAATCCAATGCGTAATTTTTGAGATATTCTGCTTTTAGTATCAACAGGAGATTTTATGTAGTGTTCTTTTCGAGTTCTTCCAGTATAATAGCAATATCTCAAAAACTGGCGTATCAATATTTGTTAATCTTTTGATGCCTGGAAAGTTGTATATTGAAAGATAATGTGCTAAAAAAAATTACAATCCAATACGTAATTCTTGAGATATTCAGTTTTTAGTGTCAACATGTGATTTTATGGGGTATTTTAAGAGTTCTCCCATGTATCTCAAGTTTTAATTGAAAAATCTCAAAAACTGGCGTATAAATATTTATCAAATTTTTCGTGCCTAGTTACTAGTGTATTGAAAGATAATGTGCACAATGAAATTCTAATACAATGCGTAATTTTTGAGATATTCTGCTTTTAGTACCAACAAGTGATTTAATGTAGTTTTCTTTTCGACTTCTTCCAGTATAATAGAAATATCTCAAAAACTGGTGTGTCAATATTTTGTTTAATTTTTCATACCTAGCTAGTGGTATATTGAAAGAAAATCTGCACAACAAAATTACAATTCAATAAATCATTCTTGAAATAATCGGTTTCAAGTGTCAACATGTGATTTTATGTGCTATTTCAAGACTTCTCCCATGTATTTCAAGTTTTAATTGAAATATCTCAAAAACTATCGTATAAATATTTATCAAATTTTTCGTGCCTAGTTACTAGTGTATTGAAAGATAATGTGCACAATAAAATTTTAATCCAATGCGTAATTTTTGAGATATTCTGCTTTTAGTATCAACAGGAGATTTTATGTAGTGTTCTTTTCGAGTTCTTTCTGTACAATAGAAATATCTCAAAAACTAGCGTATCAATATTTGTCAAATTTTGTATGCCTAGATAGTGGTATATTGGAAGATAATGTGCAAAACAAAATTACAATCCAATACGTAATTCTTGAGATATTCGGTGTTTAGTGTCAACATGTGATTGTACGTCCTATTTTAAGAGTTCTCCTATGTATTTCAAGTTTTAATTGAAATATTTAAAAAACTGGCGTATAAATGTTTATCAAATTTGTCATGCTTAGTTAGTAGCATATTGAAAGATAACGTGCTCAATAAAATTCTAATACAATGCGTCATTCTTAAGATATTTTGTTTTAGTGCCAACAAGTGATTTTATGTAGTGTTTTTTCGAGTTCTACCAGTATAATACAAATATTTCAAAAACTGGCGTATCAATATTTGTAAAATTTATGAAACCTAGATAATGGTATATTGAAAGATAACGTGCGAAACAAAAATACAATCCAATACGTCATTCTTGAGATATTCAGTTTTTAGTGTCATCATGTCATCATTTAATATAATCATATGTGCTATTTTGAGAGTCTTCCCATGTATCTCAAGTTTTAATTGAAATATCTCAGAACCTGGCGTATCAATGTTTATCAAATTTTTCATGCCTTGTAAGTGGCATATTAAAAGATAACGTGCACAATAAAACTCTAATGCAATGCGTCATTCTTGAGATAATAATTTTTAGTGCCAACAAGTGATTTTATGTAGTGTTTTTTTCGAGTTCTCCCGGTATAATTCAAATATCTCAAAAACTGGGGTATCAATATTTGTTAAATTTTTCATACCGAGCTAGTGGTATATTGAAAGATAATGTGCCAAAGAAAATTACAATCCTATACGTAATTCTTGAGATATTCTGTTTTTAGTGTCAACATGTGATTTTATGTGGTACTTTAAGAGGTTTCCCATGTATTTCAAGTTTAAATTGAAATATCTCAAAAACTGGCGTATAAATATTTATCAAATTTTTCTTGCCTAGTTACTGGTGTATTGAAAGATAACGTGCACAATAAAATTCTAATGCAATGCGTCATTCTTGAGATATTTGGTTTTTAGTGCCAACAAGTGATTTTATGTAGTATTTTTTCGAGTTCTTCCAGTATAATACAAATATCTCAAAAACCGGGGTATCAATATTTGTTAAATTTTTCATACCTAGCCAGTGGTATATTGAAAGATAATGTGCCAAAGAAAATTACAATCCTATACGTAATTCTTGAGATATTCTGTTTTTAGTGTCAACATGTGATTTTATGTGGTACTTTAAGAGGTTTCCCATGTATTTCAAGTTTAAATTGAAATATCTCAAAAACTGGCGTATAAATATTTATCAAATTTTTCTTGCCTAGTTACTGGTGTATTGAAAGATAACGTGCCCAATAAAATTCTAATGCAATGCGTCATTCTTGAGATATTTGGTTTTTAGTGCCAACAAGTGATTTTATGTAGTATTTTTTCGAGTTCTTCCAGTATAATACAAATATCTCAAAAACCGGGGTATCAATATTTGTTAAATTTTTCATACCTAGCTAGTGGTACATTGAAAGAAAATGTGCTCAACAAAATTACAATCCAATAAATCATTCTTGAGATAATCAATTTTTAGTGTCAACATGTGATTTTATGTGGTATTTTAAGAGTTCTCCCTTGTATCTCAAGTTTTAGTCAAAATATCTTAAAAACAAGCGTATAAATATTTATCAACTTTTTCGTGCCTAGTTACTACTATATTGAAAGATAATGTGCACAATGAAATTCTAATCCAATGCGTAATTTTTGAGATATGGTGCTTTTAGTATCAACGCGTGATTTTATGTAGTGTTCTTTTCGAGTTCTTCCAGCATAATAGAAATATCTCAAAAACTGGCGTATCAATATTTGTTAAATTATTGATGCCTATATATTGGTATATTGAAAGATAATGTGCATAAAAATATTACAATCCAATACGCCATTCTTCAGATATTCTGTTTTTAGTGGCATTATGTGATTTTATGTGGTATTTTAAGAGTTCTCCCATGTATTTCAAGTTTTAATTGAAATATCTCAAAAACTGGCGTATAAATATTTATCAAATTTTTCGTGCCTAGTTACTAGTATAATGAAAGATAATGTGCATAACGAAATTCTAATCCAATGCGTAATTTTTGAGATATTCTGCTTTTAGTATTAACAGGTGATTTAATGAAATGTTCTTTTCGAGTTCTTCCAATATAATACAACTATCTCAAAAACCGGGGTAATAATATTTGGTAAATTTTTGATGCCTAGATAGTGGTATATTAAAAGATAATGTGCAAAACAAAGTTACAATCCATTACATCATTCATGAGATATTCTGTTTTTAGTGTCAACAAATGATTTTATGTAGTGTTTTTTTCGAGTTCTCACAGATAATCAAAATATCTCAAAAACTGGCGTATTAATATTTGTTGAATTTTTCGTGCCTTGTTAGTGGTAAGTTGAAAGATGTTGTTCAAAACAAAATTACAATCCAATATGTTATTCTTGAGATATTTGGTTTTTAGTGCCAACATGTAATTTTATTTGCTAGTTTAAGATTTTAAGAGTACTCCTATGAGTCTCAAGTTTTAATTAAAATATCTCAAAAACTGACAAATCAATATGTATCAAATTTTTTATGCCTAGTTACTGGTATATTGAAAGATAATGTGCACAATGAAATTCTAATCCAATGCGTAAATTTAGAGATATTCTGCTTTTAGTGTCAACAGGTGATTTTATATAGTATTCTTTTCGAGTTCTTCGAGTATAACAGCAATATCTCAAAAACTGGCGTATCAATATTTGTTAAATTTTTTAAACCTAGCTAGCTAGAAAGAAAATGTGCAGAACAAAATTACAATCCAATAAATCATTCTTGAGATAATCTGTTTTTAGTGTCAACATGTGATTTTATGTGGTATTTTAAGAGTTCTCCCATGTATTTCAAGTTTCAATTGAAATATCTTAAAAACTAGCGTATCAATGTTTAACAAATTTTTCATGCCTAGTTAGTAGCATATTAAAAGATAATGTACACAATAAAATTCTAATGCAATGCTTCATACTTGACATATTTGGATTTTAATGTTTCTTTTAGAGTTCTTCCAGTATAATAGAAATATCTCAACAACTGGCGTATCAATATTTTTTAAATTATTCATGCCTAGCTAGTGGTATATTGAAAGATAATGTGCCAAACAAAATTACAATCCAATACGTAGTTTTTGAGATGTTCGGTTGTTAGTGTCAACATTTGATTTTATATGCTATTTTAAAAGTTCTCCCATGTATCTCAAGTTTTAATTGAAATATCTCAAAACCTGGCGTATAAATATTTATCAAATTTTACGTGCCTAGTAACAGGTGTATTGAAAGATAATGTGCACAACAAAATTCTAATCCAATGCGTAATTTTTGAGATATTCTGATTTTAGTATCAACAGGTGATTTTATGTACTGTTCTTTTCGAGTTCTTCTAGTATAATAGAAATATCTCAAAAACGGGCGTATTAATATTTGTTAAATTTTTGATACCTAGATAGTGGTATATTGAAAGATATTGTGCAAAACAAAATTACAATCCAATGCGCCATTCGTGAGATATTCTGTTTTTAGTGTCATCATGTGATTTTAAGTGCTATTTTAAGAGTTCTCCCATGTATCTCAAGTTTTAATAAAAATATCTCAAAAACTGGCGTATAAATATTTATCTAATTTTTCGTGCCTAGATACTCGTGTATTAGAAGATAATGTGCACAATGAAATTCTAATCCAATGCGTAATTTTTGAGATATACTGCTTTTAGTATCAACAGGTGATTTTATGTACTGTTCATTTCGAGTTCTTCTAGTATAATAGAAATATCTCAAAAACGGGCGTATCAATATTTGTTAAATTTTTGATACCTAGATAGTGGTATATTGAAAGATAATGTGCCAAACAAAATTACAATCCAATAAATCATTTTTCCAAAGTTTTAATTCTAATATCTGAAAAACTGGCGTATAAATATTGATGAAATTTTTCGTGCCTAGTTATTGCTATATTAAAAGATAACGTGCACAATGAAATTCTAATCCAATGCGTAATTTTTGAGATTTTCTGTTTTTAGTATTAACAGGTGATTTAATGTAGTGTTCTTTTCGAGTTCTTCCAGTATAATAGAAATATCTCAAAAACTGGCGTATCAATATTTGTTAAATTTTTCGTACCTAGCAAGTGGTATACTGAAAGATAATGTGCCGAACAAAATTACAATCCAATACGTAATTCTTGAGATATTCGGTTTTTAGTGTGAACATGTGATTTTATGTGGTATTTTAAGAATTCTCCCATGTATTTTAAGTTTAAATTGAAATATCTCAAAAACTGGCGTATCAATGTGTATCAAATTTTTCATGCCTAGTTAGTGGCACATTGAAAGATAAAATGCACAATAAAATTTTAATGCAATGCGTCATTCTTGAGATATTCTGTTTTTAGGGCCAACAAGTGATTTTATGTAGTGTTCTTTTCGAGTTCTTCCAGTATAATATAAATATCTCAACTGGCGTATCAATACTTGTTAAATTTTTGATGTTTAGATAGTGGTATATTAAAAGATAATGTGCAAAATAAAGTTACAATCCATTACGTCATTCTTGAGATATTCTGTTTTTAGTGTCAACATGTGATTTTATGTGGTATTTTTAGAGTTCTCCCATGTATTACTTACTGTATTACCTTTGCAAAAATTTTTTCTTTTGCCTTTCTTGCGACTTTTCGTCCCATTCTTGTGTTACGTTATCTTCTTTATCCTGTTCGATTATTTTTTTAAATATTGTCTCCATCTTTCCAATATCTTGTCTTCATTCATGATTATTGTTCCATTTTTATGTTTTACGTTGAGCATGTTGTGTTTTTTTGTTGTTTTACTTGCTTTAGTGTTCCGTAGAATAGTTTTTGGTCCTACCCCAAATCCTCATTCATTCTTTCACCAAATTTCGTCCATGATTTTTGTTTCCTTCTTTTATTATTGAATTTGCTTTGCTTCTTTTATTATTGAATTTGTTTTGCTTCTTTTATTATTGAATTTGTTTTGCTTCTTTTATTATTGAATTTGTTTTGCTTCTTTTATTATTGAATTTGTTTAGCTTCTTTTATTATTGAATTTGTTTTGCTTCTTTTATTATTGAATTTGTTTTGCTTCTTTTATTATTGAATTTGTTTTGCTTCTTTTATTATTGAATTTGTTTTGCTTCTTTTATTATTGAATTTGTTTTGCTTCTTTTATTATTGAATTTGTTTTGCTTCTTTTATTATTGAATTTGTTTTGTTTCTCGTTGTAATTGACATAATCTACTATTTATTTTTTAATATGCTCATCGGAGTACAAAAATCTAAGTCATTAAGAATATAAAAAATACTATTGTTGTATTTTTCATCATCTTTTTTTTTAATATGCTCATGCGGAGTACAAAAATATTAAGTCGTTAAGAATACAAATGTTACTATTTCTGAAATTTACTTGAATTTAATTTGTGCAAACAATAAATGTACGAATATTTTTTAGGCAATTAAATTTCCATCTACTCCAACGTAATCCATTAGCAACGGTATCTGGTTAAAAGGCTGATTAGCTATAACGCGTTTAGTTCTCCCCTCGCAAAAGTTTAATGATGGCATGCAGCTTCAGCATCACACATTACATCCGAAGAATTTTAAAGGCCCTCACCCCAAAGCGTTCGGCGCCAAATCGGGACGTCACCGGGGGATGATAATAAGGGTGAGCAGTGCATTGTTTCACGGCAGATTCTCCTGAATCGTATCTAAACCCCGAGCAGGTCTCGATTTACTTTAGGGCTCTGTATAACGCCTCAGGAAGGCTACATTAAATAGCAATATGCATTTCGAAATTACGGTGCGTTAGGCTGGTTTTCATCCCCTGCACGAGCGAGGGGCGCGCCCCTCGTGAGAGGTCTTCGGCTGTCTCCTGGGGGTTGCAAGGGGGCACTCGATTAGGCCCGGGGAGGACTTGCTGTGCAAACAATGAGGGATTTTGTAAAATAATAAAAACGCCGTTGCAATCAAATCGGGGAGGGTTTTGACGGTGCACTCTAACACGCGTCAAAACCCTCCCCCATATGACGATATGCGTGTGAGGGTGGAAGATGAAATATTACATTCAAAATTGTTATGTGTCATCCAATTACATTGTGATCCACATGATTGAATAGAAATGTAGTAAACGGAAATTTAGGAATTCCCCAAATATCTTGTACTTAGCTTTTTGGGGATGCAAATAAACTGATATAGAAAAATAGATGTACCTAAAAAAATATATGGTTCAACTCGGAAGGTTTACATGACAAGATTATTCCAATATACGTAAATATAATAACTCATTCAACAACAATCATTAGAAATAATTTTAATGATTACACTGGTATACAAGGTTTTTTGAACTGGGGCAACCAAATCGTGTTTTGAAGGTAATTTGGTGCGCTGAATTCGAACCTGTAACTTTTTTTTGATCAGATCACGTTTGCAAGATATAAAATATAATTGTTTTCGTATGTTTCTAATAAAAAATTGTTCATTTATTCGAAAAAAAATGAAATTTCAAATGTAAATGGCAGTGTTTAAACATCGTTTGTATTTATCTGGGTCAGTTTCACGTATTACAGTCCAGCAATAATCTCCCAGCATACTTTTGTCCCAAAATCCTTGATAATTTCTTTCAATTTTCATTAAATCTTGATGAGCACGTTCTCCTTGTTCTTCACTCACTGCACCCAGGTTTTGTGGAAAAAAGTTCAAATGTGAATGCAAAAAAATTCACCTTGAGTGACCTAATTCACAATAATTTTTCAATAATTCAGTAACAATTTGTCTATAGTTATCACTTTTCTTGTTTCCAATGAAACCATCTACGATGCTTTTGAAATATTGCCAGACTGTAGATTCTTTCTCTGATAAACATTGTGAGAAATAATCATCATTCAATAAATTCCTGATCTGAGGACCAACAAATATGTCTTCTTTAATTTTAGCATAAGAATTTGTAGGAAAAGCTGCTCACAAATTTTTCCAGCTCATTTTTTTCCATCAGTTATCAGTTCCCCCGAAAAAAGTGAAAGTTTCAGTTATTGTTATTTCCTGCTATTCGCTTATTACCAATGATTTTTGTTACAATCCGTATTGATAATGTATTTAACCGAAAAACGTGAAAATTTCAGTTATTGTTATTTCCTGTTATTCGATTATTACCAATGATTTTTGTTACAATCCGTATTGATAATGTATTTAACTGAAAAACGCGAAAGTTTCAGTTATTTATATTTCCTGCAATTCGCTTATTACCAAAGATTTTTGTTACAATCCGTATTGATAATGTATTTAAGATACCACCAAATTTCTGTATTCATTTTTCATTTAATGCTATTTAAACCTGTGGAATGATGACATGTTTTCCAAATAAATTTCAACTATGACCTACTATTTATTATTATTATACATTATTACATGTTGTTATTCAATACACGAATAAATTAACTATACTTAGCCTACACGTAAGTAATTTAAGATACCACAAAATTCTGAATTCATTTTTCATTTAATGCTATTTAAACCTGTAGAATGAGTTTATACATGTTTTCCAAATGAATTTGACCTATGACCTACTATTTATTATTATTATTATACATTATTACATGTTGTTATTCAATACACGAATAAATTAGCTATACTTAGCCTACACGTAAGTAATTGAAAGCAGCTCACATATAAAGGTTAATCACTAAATAATTGAGCTATACTGAACGATTAGTGTACATCAAATTGTCATTTCATAAGGGCATTACAATTATTTTTATACGTATAATTTGTATAATAATTGCGTAGTGAATAGTGGATTGATTGGAAGCACAGCATAATCACTTAAGGATTACAGAAATCCATCTATTCACACAACAATTACACAGTGATTGAATGGGGCTGCCTAATTATATATGAATTCCACACCTTAACGTACCATACAAACACATTCACGTATATTTAGCCATACATTATATTTAATTAATTATGTTTTGAGAGTAATTAATAACACATTTTAGGAATTTGCAAATGTAGGCGGAAGGAACAAATTTCGTATCTTTAATCTCTAAAGTCATTTTTTTATAAACTATTCTCTGTATTTGTTTACAATTAATAATGGGGCTGCCTAATTATATATAAATTCTCCACACCTTAAACACATACAAACTCGTTCCATACAAACACATGCACGTATATTTAGGCATACATTATCGGTAAATAATTACGTTTTAAGAGTAATTAATAACACAATTCAGCAATTTGCAAAAGTAGACAGAAAGAAAATGTTTCCTATCTTTAATCTCTAAAGTCAAAACTATTATAAACTATACTCTGTATTTAGCCGTATATTTAGCCATACATTATCATTAATTAATTACATTTTAAGAGTAATTAATAACACATTTCAGGAATTTGCAAATGTAGACAGAAGAAAAATTTAGTTTCTTTAATCTCTAAAGTATTTTTTTTTATAAACTATTCTCTGTATTTGTTTGCCATTAATAATGGGGCTGCCTAATTATATATGAAATCTCCACACCTTAACGTTCCATGCATACATATGCACGTATATTTAGGCATACATTATCGGTAATTAATTACGTTTTAAGAGTAATTAATAACACAATTCAGCAATTTGCAAATGTAGACATAAAAAAAATGTTTTCTATTTTTAATCTCTAAAGTCAAAACTTTTATAAACTATTTTCTGTATTTGTTTACCATTAATAATATCATTAGTTATATCAAATTTATTCGCTTTTAGAAATCACCCATTATCAGTAGGATTACTGTTACTAGAAAAACAATTTATAAGTATACTGCTTTTTTTGCTCATTATGATTTTTTTTTAATATGTCCATAGCAAATTTAGGATTAGTTAATATTTTATGCAACTCAATTCTGGAATTATCTAGACGGCAATATATAAAAACAACATTTATTTATAAGAATACTGTTTTTTTTGCTTATTATGGACATTTAAAAAAATCATGGCAATTTAAGATTAATTAATATTTGATGCAACTGAATTCTGGAATTATCCAGACTAGTAGTTATACTGTGACTGTTCCAACTCACTCCCAGCAGAGATTTCGATTAATTTAATTGGCGCTTTTAATTCGCGGTTTTAATTAATCACCGCGAGCAGTAACAATGGGTTGATTGCGGATTAATTCTTAAGATTAGTTAATATTTTATGCAACTCAATTCTGGAATTATCTAGACTATAATTTATACAAACAAAATTTATTTATAAGTTTACTGCTTTTTTTGCTGATTATGAACTTTAAAAAATAAATCAAGGCAATTTAAGATTAATTAATATTTTATGCACCTGAATTCTGGAATTATCCAGACTAGTAGTTATACTGTGACAGTTCCAACTCACCCCCAGTAGAGATTTCGATTAATTTAATTGGCGCTTTTAATTCGCGGTTTTAATTAATCACCGCGAGCAGTAACAATGGGTTGATTGCGGATTAATTCTTAAGATTAGGTAATATTTTATGCAACTCAATTCTGGAATTATCTAGGCTACAATTTATACAAACAAAATTTATTTATAAATATACTGCTTTTTTTGCTGATTATGAACATTTAAAAAAATCATGGCAATATAAGATTAATTAATATTTTATGCACCTGAATTCTGGAATTATCCAGACTAGTAGTTATACAGTGACAGTTCCAACTCACCCCCAGCAGAGATTTCGATTAATTTAATTGACGCTTTTAATTCGCGGTTTTAATTAATCACCGCGAGCAGTAACAATGGGTTGATTGCGGATTAATTCTTAAGATTAGTTAATATTTTATGCAACTCAATTCTGGAATTATCTAGACTATAATTTATACAAACAAAATTTATTTATAAGTTTACTGCTTTTTTTGCTGATTATGAACTTTAAAAAATAAATCAAGGCAATTTAAGATTAATTAATATTTTATGCAACTGAATTCTGGAATTATCCAGACTAGTAGTTATACAGTGACAGTTCCAACTCACCCCCAGCAGAGATTTCGATTAATTTAATTGGCGCTTTTAATTCGCGGTTTTAATTAATCATCGTGAGCAGTGCGGATTGCGGATTAATTCTTAAGATTAGTTAATGTTTTATGCAACTCAATTCTGGAATTATCTATACTACAATATATAAAAACAAAATTTATTTATAAGTATACTGCTTTTTTTTCTGATTATGAATATTTAAAAAACAATCATGGCAATTTAAGATTAATTAATATTTTATGCACCTGAATTCTGGAAATATCCAGACTAGTAGTTATACAGTGACAGTTCCAACTCACCCCCAGCAGAGATTTAGATTAATTTAATTGACGCTTTTAATTCGCGGTTTTAATTAATCACCGCGAGCAGTAACAATGGGTTGATTGCGGATTAATTCTTAAGATTAGTTAATATTTTATGCAACTCAATTCTGGAATAATCTAAACTACAATTTATACAAACAAAATTTATTTATAAGTTTACTGCTTTTTTTGCTGATTATGAACATTTAAAAAACAATCATGGCAATTTAAGATTAATTAATATTTTATGCAACTGAATTCTGGAATTATCCAGACCAGTAGTTATACTATGACAGTTCCAACTCACCCCCAGCAGAGGTTTCGATTAATTTAATTGACGCTTTTAATTCACGGTTTTAATTAATTACCGCGAGCAGTAACAATGGGTTGATTGCGGATTAATTCTTAAGATTAGTTAATATTTTATGCAACTCAATTCTGGAACTATCTAGACTACAATTTATACAAACAAAATTTATTTATAAGTGTATTGCTTGTTTTGCTGATTATGAACAATTAAAAAAAATCATGGCCATTTAAGATTAATTAATATTTTATGCAACTGAATTCTGGAATTATCCAGACTTGTAGTTATACAGTGACAGTTCCAACTCACCCCCAGCAGCGATTTCGATTAATTTAATTGACGCTTTTAATTCGCGGTTTTAATTAATCACCGCGAGCAGTAACAATGGGTTGATTGCGGATTAATTCTAAAGATTAGTTAATATTTTATGCAACTCAATTCTGGAATTATCTAGACTACAATTTATACAAACAAAGTATACTGCTTTTTTTGCTGATTATGAACATTAAAAAAAATCAAGGCAATTTAAGATTAATTAATATTTTATGCACCTGAATTCTGGAATTATCCAGACTAGTAGTTATACAGTGACAGTTCCAACTCACCCCCAGCAGAGATTTCGATTAATTTAATTAACGCTTTTAATTCGCGGTTTTAATTAATCACCGCGAGCAGTAACAATGGGTTGATTGCGGATTAATTCTTAAGATTAGTTAATATTTTATGCAACTCAATTCTGGAATAATCTAGACTACAATTTATACAAACAAAATTTATTTATAAGTATACTGCTTTTTTTGCTTATTATGGACATATAAAAAAAATATGGCAATTTAAGATTAATTAATATTTCATGCAACTGAATTCTGGAATTATCCAGACTAGTAGTTATACTGTGACTGTTCCAACTCACCCCCAGCAGAGATTTCGATTAATTTAATTGACGCTTTTAATTCGCGGTTTTAATTAATCACCGCGAGCAGTAACAATGGGTTGATTGCGGATTAATTCTTAAGATTAGTTAATATTTTATGCAACTCAATTCTGGAATTATCTAGACTACAATTTATACAAACAAAATTTATAAGTATACTGCTTTTTTAGCTGATTATGAACATTTAAAAAAATCATGGCAATATAAGATTAATTAATATTTTATGCACCTGAATTCTGGAATTATCCAGACTAGTAGTTATACTATGACAGTTCCAACTCACCCCCAGCAGAGATTTCGATTAATTTAATTGACGCTTTTTATTCGCGGTTTTAATTAATTACTGCTCGCGGGGATTAATTAAAACCGCGAATTAAAAGCGTCAATTAAATTAATCGAAATTTCTGCTGGGAGTGAGTTGGAACTGTCACAGTATAAATACTCTGACTCATATAATGTATACAGGGTGGTTTACCTTAGATGGACGACGAGTTTTCTGACGTCATCCTTTAACCTAACAATATAAAATTTGAAGTACATAATACACATGTTTTAAACATGGAATTGAAATATTTGGAATTGTTAAACGATAACGTCAGAAAACGCATAATCCTTGTTAGCTGAACCACCCTGTGTATGTGAGTAGTAGTGCATTATATATAAATATTGTTTGTTTAATAAGTTAAGTGGTGGTGGTGGTGAATATTCAAACAAACACCGCAATTCGGCCTGTTCAGTGCGACATTATTCACATGAAATATTAAATCAATTACAAATGTGTGCCCGCAAGTAATCGGGTAGTCGTCATGATTCCTGTCCATTATTTATGGTGTTCGGGTAAGTAAGTACACGTTATTTGTAACGGGGAGGGCTGCTCGGCTCGGAATTAATGGGGTGGATTGAGTAAATGATTATACCTTTTTTACAAGTCTCCAGGCAAGTCTATTTGAACGCAGCACTCAAATGTGTGCTCCCAGTAGGATATTAAACTCGGCAAACATTTATTGTTCGGTCCAAATTGGCCAGATATTATCAAAATAACACTATCTCGCAGGCAATGTGGTCAAATATTGATTTCATTGAAGTCCGAGTTCCGGCAAACAACTATTGTGTATGCCTAATTCGTAATAATATACCTTTCATAATATACTAATTTTCATTCTTCTTCAGTTATTATGCATCTTGTATTATTATGCATCTTATGCATCTAGATGAAATTTTGTACATTATGTAGCGTTTTTTGCTAATAAATATTCTTTATTATTATTATTATTATTATCTTTCAAAGGTCATGGATAATGCACACATAGCTTGAATTAATCACACATGATCTACTTAATATATTTAAGCACTATTATTATGAAGATAGAGAATAAATGTGGGTTTCCGTCAAATTACATTACAGTAGCGCCATCCATTCGACATATAAAGAAGTAGACCTGATGGCGCAATTCTGGTGGTAAATTTGAATTATATGCACCCAAATTACTTAGAAATCATCCTCCTCTTTTCCAGTCATTTTTTTTTTTATTAGTAGACCAGTGAAATTATTACTTTTATTATTCTATTAGTGTTGTCTGTAATTTAAGTATTTATTATAATATAATCTTCAAACGTCTCAAGGAATGAATGCTGCATTTTTTGCTTGGTGTTAATCTGCAGATATACGAAGTGACAAAACTTAATATCTGGAGTACCAAATAGATTCGCTTTGCCCAGAACAGTCGTAACTACTAAATCCGCAACTTTAGCGCTATATAAAGATTTTTCATACGAAACGCCGGCGAGGCGTTCCAAATTCCCTGAATAACGACATAAGTCCTGAAGGATCGCTCTAAATTATTACGCCGGCTGTAAGGATCTCTTACGAGAAGCTCACAGGATCGTAATAATCGTCGTTTATAGGTTATTGAATGTTGCCTCTAAGACGCAACATGGACATTGAATGGAGAGCAAAGAGTCACCCCAATTTCAGTCACCTTTCAGTAAGCCATTTTAAATTGGCCACGTGGATGAGCACTTTTTATTTGTATATAGAAATGTTCATTTCATAAGTTGAACTGTAACCTGAAAGTCCTTTGCCATAGCAAAAATCTATAATAATCTTTATAATAATCTTTATTTGGTGTTACCAGTAGGTTTGCCCAAGTCATAAAAGAAATATACAATACAAATTACAAATAAAGAATAAATAATAATGATAAATTTGGCACATTATATAATTTGATAATGTATTGTATTTGACCTATGTAAACATCTAGGATGTATAGTCGACCCAAAAATCTAAGAATATTACGACTTTGACTTTTAAGTATTTTATGGGGGTTTTATTTGGTGTTGCCATAAAATACTTAAAAGTCAAAGTCGTAATATTCTTAGATTTTTGGGTCAACTATAATGACATCTAGAATGTAAGACATTAATAAAAATCTATTCTATTCTATTCGATACATGTGTCTAACTATGAATCAGGCTTCAAAGTGCTTCCATATGCACCATATTGTCGTCTAGAAATTTCATTAGATATGCATTTTTTTTTCATTTTTGGTGTAATTCACACAATTCAAGCAAACATTCGGGACATATCAGCTGACATGTCATCAAGGCAACAGTCAAAGACATTTCTATAGCTGACATTTAAATTATCGCTCTGTACAAATACGTCATACAATCATCCTTTATTGTTAATTTACAATTTATCAGACATCATATAATTCGATACGTTACGATTATATATGATATGGGTAAAAATCGGGATCAAATGTTCTTCAACCTACAATTTTCGTTGATTAATCGGAGTTAAATTTCTGTATTACACTCTTTAAGTATAAAAGCCTGTTTGATTATAAAAGCCATGCATTATGTGTTTGATCAGCAGTGAGAGTTACACTCTTGAAGACTTCTGGCCAAAATTGATTAGATGCTGTTGCAGATTTTCATGTTGTATTTTCTTTTCGGATGCTGCGGATAAAATCAATGACACGCGCAATTAACCGCCGGTCTCATCGCAGGGTTCCCTTTATTGCCCCCCGCATAATAACATTTTTAATATGGAACCTTCAAAATTCCCCGTTGCTCGTATAAATAACGGGTCCTCGAGTCCGTTTAATGGCGGAATAAAGCGACCACTACTTTATTAGCCGCCGTAAATCAAGGGGCGGATATTTATGCGCTTATATTTTCCATGGAGCTGAAACTACAGATAAGGAGGACAAAGAAATAAATCGGATGGTGGCGCGAGATGAACATTTGTATTTCGTTTCAGATGTCACTGGAAGCCAACATTTATTTCTGCACAAAACTGAGCTACATTTCATAAATGTAAAGTAGTAATAAGTACGAGCTCGTGCGGTTGAGTGAGTTAAGGCTGCAACTAATTATAATGCATGGCTTTTATAATCAAACAGGCTTTTATACTTTAACAGAGTAATACAAAAATTTACCTCCGATTAATCAAAGAAAATTGAAGGTTGAAGATCATTGGACTCCGATTTTTCACACATCTGGAAGATGGGAAGAATTCACCCAATTCTATATAATAATAATTAATTTTATATTTATATTTCCCAAGTGCGTAAAAAATAATCACCTATTCGTATAAACGTCAACCGTGCGTAAATACGTTTTACACACATTTCGTTCAGCCACCAATTAAAGTAAAAGATAGTATATTGCATCAAATTTTAGCTATTTTTCCTAATAGCTGCCGTAGAAAAAACTTTGTACGACAATATTTCGTAAATTAGTGCTTTTTTGTACTCGCGTTTATTTGTTGAACTCGGCTGCACTAAAAAAGCACTACTTTACGAACGTGTATCATAAATACCTTTGAAAGCAATTATTTTCATATTACAAATATTTTAAAACCATTGCTCTCAAATTTTCTATAAATGACCCTAAAATAATGATTTTTTATTAATTAGATAGATATATTTATATTTGGAAGCAATCTTGTAATCTGCATATAATACAGATGCAGATTATAAGATTGCTTCCAAAATTAAATATTTCTATCTAATTAATAAAAATTCATATATTTTAAGGTGATTTATAGAAAATTTGAGTGCAATGTTTTTAAAATATGTATAATATGCTAATTATATGATTGCTTCCAAATTTAAATATTTCTACCTAATTAATAAAAAATATTTTATTTATGGTGATTTAAAGAAAATTTGAGTGCAATGTTTTTAAAATATGTGTAATATGCAGATTATAAGATTGCTTCCAAATTGAAATATTTCTACTTAATTAATAAAAAATCATTTATTTTAAGGTGATTTATAGAAAATTTGAGGGCAATGTTTGTAAAATATTTGTTATAATATACCGGTAAAGGCGTGGTGGGCGTGGTCTAATTTTAGTTCTAGTAAATGAGCTCCCTCAATTACATTAACTTTCATTTGAAACATATTTTCGTACGATGCTTACTTTACAAGATATTTAGATGTCTTCATTTAAATGGACCACCCAGTATACAAAGTTATCAAAGTAAACTTGAATACTTTGTATACAAAGTTAACATCAAAGTAAACTTAAATACTTTGTATACAAAGTTAACATCAAAGTAAACTTGATTACTTTGTATATAAAGTAAACATCAAAGTATACTTGAAGATTGGCGTTTAATTAATAAATATGATCAAAATTATAAATACATTATTATTTACATTATAAATTTTAAAATTAAAAATTTATAAACCCTATAAAAATGGAATATATTTGGAAAATATCTAAAGATTCGTACTAAACTCATAATTTACCAGAAAAATATAATATTATTTATAAATATTTGTAGTAACATTGAACATCATTGGTAGATATTTCAGAATTTCATTAACATCCTACAGTATATTTGTACGATGCTTACTTTCCTAGATATTTCGATGTCTTCATTTAAATGGATCACCCAGTATATAAAGTTAACATCAAAGTAAACTGAATACTTTGTATATAAAGTAAACATGAAAGTATACTTGAAGATAGGCGTTTAATTAATAAATATGATCAAAATTATAAATACATTATTATTTACATTATAAACTTTTGGATTAAAAATTTATGAACCCTATAAAAAATGGAATATGATTGAAAAATATTTAAAGATTCCTACTAAACCGATAATTTAGCAGAAAAATATCACATTATTTATAAATATTTGTAGTAACATTGAACATAATTGGTAGATATTTCAGAATTTCATTAAGAAAATGCCAAAATTGCCAAAATTTGGGAAGATTTGTGTAAAATTTCAAATTATTAGTAATAAAACGAGCATAAATTCTCACTCAACTTGAAGATTTGTTATTATAAATGTATATAATGTATAATTAGACTTGTTTTGTTTCATATATTTAATCAGTTTCCAGAATATATTTGGAAAATATCTTAAGATTCGTACTAAACTCATCATTTACCAGAAAAATATCACATTATTTATAAATATTTGTAGTAACATTGTACATAATTGGAAGATATTTCAAAATTTCATTAAGATCCTTGCCAAAATTTGGGAAGATTTGTGTAAAATTTAAAATTACTAGTAATAAAACAAGCAAAAATTCTCACTCAACTTGAAGATTTGTTGTTATAAATATATATTATGTATAATTACACTTGTTTTGTTTAATATATTTTATCAGTTTCCAGAATATATTTGGACAATATCTAAAAATTCGTACTAAACTCATAATTTACCAGAAAAATATCACATTATTTATAAATATTTGTAGTAATATTGAATATAATTGGTAGATATTTCAGAATTTCGTTAAGATCCTTGCCAAAATTTGGGAAGATTTGTGTAAAATTTTAAATTATTACTAATAAAACAAGCAAAAATTCTCACTCAACTTGAAGATTTGTTATTATAAATATATATTATGTATAATTACACTTGTTTTGTTTCATATACCTATTTAATCAGTTTCCAGACACGTATTTCGGCTTATTTAGCCATTTTCAAAGGATTATGTTTACAATTTGATTGATGACTTGATTGATGACACATTGAAGATTTGCCCATTATTTACCAGTTTTATGAAAATTAGGAAAATGCAAAAATATAAATTAGTAGATAACCTATGATGCTTCTACCACAAATTCCCATAATTATTTATGGTGGTCTAAATTTGCCTTTTTCCAGTCGAGTGCGATGGGTTTGAGACATCTGTGGAACGGGCGTGAGGTACAGTCATGCTCACATAAATCTAGTACAAGAAATTAGGTTACAATAGCAATTTTATATAGCAATGTCAATTTGTTTGTACTAGATTTATGTGAGCATGACTGTACATGTGAGATATCTGTGAGACATTTGTGAGACATCTGTGAGACAGGTGTGAGACACCTGTGAGGCAG
Organism: Othius punctulatus; assembly: GCA_951805005.1. Taxonomy (NCBI): domain Eukaryota; kingdom Metazoa; phylum Arthropoda; class Insecta; order Coleoptera; family Staphylinidae; genus Othius; species Othius punctulatus. The sequence continues at coordinate 2,844,743 of OX638139.1, read as the reverse complement.
TTATGCAGTGAATATATACAGGGGCGTGAGATATATGTGCGACACCTGTGAGACACATGCGAGGCACCTGTGAGACACACGTGATACATCTGTGAGACAGTTGTGAGACACCTGTCACACGAGCAAAAGAAAAAAGTAAATTTAGACCCCAATTTAGATTTAGACAGGGTGTCTCAAAATTGACGCTCGTGCTTTTGGGATTTGATTCAGGGGGCTGAAACAAATTGAAAATTAAAAGTTTAACATTTTCCGTTTGTCCTTCGTTATAGAGTGATTGATAAGTTATCATTTACAAAGGAAGGCAGATTTGATTAGGACAACCCCATATTTAAGGGGTGGCCGGGTGGGACGGTGACAGGTTAATAATGTTATATAATTAGGTGTATTATTTTTGATGATAAAATATATATTTTTTCCCGGCAGAATACTTTTGGTACATATACTGGGCGAGTTATTTATGATGTTCGCATTTGAAAGTATTTTTGATCGCAGTAAAAAGTCAGGCGATTCGCCTCTATGATGGCAGTAAATTTAAAACTTCCGCGAGTAATAGAGACAAGAAGCGATAACGTACGGCCCCGGCAATCCCGAATTGATACGCGGCGCGCGGAGAAAAACCGCCCCCGTTTCTTGCCCGCCCCCCGTGCATCCTCGGGGTCGTTTGTCAGCGCCGCCAACGTGCCCATTAAATCCATTATCTCCGGCAGACTCCTGTAGATTTACAATTTCACGGTGCCTAGCGGCGACAAACCGCGCGTCGATTTCCGCCTCCCCCGAGTGTGCACATGCATGCACCCCCACCCCCAGGCGGGTTTGATTGATGCCCGGGCCACCCCCAAACGGGTCGGGATTGATGACGCGACGCACCCCGCGGATGTCGCCGCGACGCGGGTGAGTGACGGCTCCACCGCTTTGTTCGTCGGGGGGCGGCGATCCAATTAACCCTCCACCCCCAAGCGATTATTAAAATATTGGGCGGCGAACGTGCCTCAAAATCAACGCGGCAATCAATTTTTGGGGGTTTGAGGCGGCTCATGCCCGTCCCATAAATTCGAAAAGTGCCGCCACTTACGGCCCGAATTTATTACGGCCGTGGAGTGGAGACGGCACACGAAAAAATATATTACACTATCAAAAATTGATAATGCGAGGTTGTAAATTTCGTGCGGCGGACTGCCAGAAAAGTTTCCCCGGAGGTAATAGGCTTGAAGTTGTAAACTCACGTGAAGTAAAAAAAGAGGAGACATCTATTATTCAGCACCAACCGTGGCAAATATTTATCGCAATTTTTTATCAAAACTAATATATGCGTAATAATTATAACGTTTGCTGGGTATACATAATCACTAGGACATATCTCTCCTTAATACAATTACTAGGACATAACTCTCCTTAATGCAATTACTGTAGTTCTAAAGAACACAAGGACATACCTCTCCATTATGTGATTACTGTATTTATAAAGGACCCAAGGACATACCTTACCTTTATACAATCACTAGGACATACCTTTCCTCATTACAATTACTAGGACATACCTCTGCTTAGTACAATTACTGTAGTTATAAAGGAGACAAGGACATACTTTTCCTTTATGTTATTACTGTATTTATAAAGGACACAAAGATATACCTTTCCTTTATACAATCACTAGGACATACCTTTCCTTAATACAATCACAAGGACATACCTCTACTTATTGCAATTACTGTAGTTATAAAAAACACAACGACATACCTCTCCTTTGTGTTATTACTGTATTTATAAAGAACTCAAAGACATACCTTTCCTTTATACAATCACTAGGACATACCTTTCCTTAATACAATTACTAAAACATACATTTATTCAGTGCAGTTACTGTAGTTATAAGGGACATACCTCTCCTTTATGTGATTACATTTTTTATAAAGGACACAAGGGCATACATCTCCTTTATACAAACACTAGGACATACCTCTCATAAATACACTTACTAGGACATACCTCTCCTTAATGCAATTACTGTAGTTATAAAGAACACAAGGACATACCTCTCCTTTATGTTATTACTGTATTTATAAAGGACACAAAGACATACCTTTCCTTTATACAATCACTAGGACATACCTTTCCTTAATACAAATACTAAAACATACATTTCCTCAGTACAATTACTGTAGCTATAAAGGACACAGGGCCATGCCTCTCCTTTGTGTGATTTCATTATTTATAAAGGACATAAGGACATACCTCTCCTTTATGTGATTACATTAGTTATAAAGGACACAAGGGCATACACAATGGAGGTAATAGGCTTAAAGATGTAAATCACGCGAAGTGAAAAAAGAGGAGACATCTATTATTCAGTACCAAAGTACCATTTTACGTATTCAGTGTTTCAGTACCGTTTCAGTACCAAACTTTTACGATAACTGTATTAATAAAGGACACAAGGACATACCTTTCCTTTATAAAATCACTAGGACACACCTTTCCTCATTACAATTACTAGGACATACCTCTGCTTAATACAATTACTGTAGTTCTAAAGAACACAAGGACATACCTCTCCATTATGTGATTACTGTATTTATAAAGGACCCAAGGACGTACCCTACCTTTATACAATCACTAGGACATACCTTTCCTCATTACAATTACTAGGACATACCTCTCCTTAATGCAATTACTGTAGTTATAAAGAACACAAGGACATACCTCTCCTTTATGTTATTACTGTATTTATAAAGGACACAAAGACATACCTTTCCTTTATTCAATCACTAGGACATATATTTCCTTAATACAATTACTAAAACATACATTTCCTCAGTGCAATTACTGTACTTATAATGGACACAAGGACATACCTCTCCTTTATGTGATTACATTTTTTATCAAGGACACAAGGACATACCTCTCCTTTATGTGATTACATTATTTATAAAGGGTATAAGGGCATACATACTGCAGGTAATAGGCTTGAAGATGTAAACTCATGTGAAGTAAAAAAAGAGGAGACATCCATTATTCAGTACCATTGTACCGTTTCAGGTATTCAGTGTTTCAGTACCAAACGTGGCAAATATTTATCGCAAATTTTTTTCATAATTAATATATGCGTAATAATTATAACGTTTGCTGGGCGTACATAATTATAATTTCAAATTAATTTTGTCCTGGGATCGACGAGAGGTAGACATTTATTAATATTCAAATTAAATGTATTAATATCTCGTGTAAAATATTAAATATTAGCATATAAAAACCAATATTTAAAAGCGGAGGGTCGGAATGTTCGGTCTTACAAGGTTTCAGTTAATTAAATTTTCATTTTCAATAACTTTTGCAGAGATCTTATTGAATTTCTCATGAATTTGCCTAAATATTATTGAATTGCAAGCTGAAAGGCTGCGGCTGATGGCCATTTGAAGCATTGCAGCAAGATCGTCTTGTACAATTTAATAATGTACATACAACAGCAAATATGTAATGTTTCAATAAATTATATCTTATATACACTCAGATGCAGTAAAACTGGGTCATTGGCCTATTGTGTGCAAAACATTTTTTTAAAATTTTGTCCTTAGAATAAAATGTTTAGTGTTTTACAATCAAAAAGACATCAAAGTTTTAATTCTACCAAAACTCAACATATCAAAGAATACCAGATATCAAGAGATACCTACACATATCTCAAATATTACAAGATTTTTGTTTATTTATTGTAAAATATCAGTAATTACAGTCAAAATTTTAAAAGTGTAGCAAAATTTTCAATTGTTAGTAAATTGCCAGTCATTATAGTTAAAATTTCAAAGATTACTATTAAATTTTCAATTATTTCTATTTCATTATTTCTGTTCATGTTCCTATCAAAATTTCATTAATTTCTGCCCAAATATCAACTATAAATGTCAAATTTTCTATCTCTCTATCATGTCCAAATAACTGTAAAAGTTTCAAATCTATAAACATTTCAAAGATTATTGACACATTTTTATATGCTGCCATAATGACAATTATAATGTAAGGACAAATTTTCAGTTCTTTCTGTCAATATTTAAGTACTCAATATTTCATTTATTTACTCATGTAAGTCCCTAAGGCGGATATGTGTGTCAACTACAATAAAATTAACAATTAACAAATACAAAATATACTATCAAATATTCAATGATCACTGTCAATTTTAGTAACAAGTTTGTGCTTACTGTCAAATTCAATTCTTTCTGTCAATATTTCAAAGAAAGTTATCAACATTTCAATTATTTCTGATTATTTTTTTTTTAAATATTAATATGAAATAATTACCCTAAAAATGTTCATGATATGGAAATTTGACAGCTAATTGCCAAATATTCTTTGTTTGGTAAATTTTCAGTTATTACTATTTCATTATTTCTGTTAAAATATCCATGTTACTATCAAAATTTCACTAATTTCTGCCTAAATATCAAATATTGATGATAAATTTTCACTCAAACATGTTAAAAAAACTGAAAAAGTTTCAAATTTATCTATATTTCAACTTTTAAAGATTTCTGTCACATTTTTATTTGCTGCCATAATGACAATTATAATGTAAGGTCTAATTTTCAGTTATTTCTGCCAATATTTAATTTCTCTAATAAAATTTTAATGATTACTATCAAAATTTCATTAGTCGCTGTTAAGTTTAATAACATTTTTGTGCCTACTGTTATATTCAATTCTTTTCGTAAATATTTCAGAGACTATTATCAAAATTTCAATTATTTCTGTCAATATTTCAGAGAATATTATCAAAATTGCAATTATTTTTGATTCTTTATCAATATGCATTATTTAAAATTTGTTAGAAGAAAAGCTACATACCCCATTAACAGCTAAAAGCTACAGAAGCCATTAAAAAGTGCAACAAAATTAGCACATTGCTTGAGTGATGCTTATTCAAGAGAAAGACGAAAAGACCTTTTGCATTTTCAGAAAATAGTAATTTCAAGTTACAACTAAAAGAATATTGCAAATAAAAGTCAATAGGTATTTGCAAGAACCTACGGTTTAGTGTTATCTGTTTCTCTTTTCTGTCGACCTTGAAAAAACAGATTTTTGCAAATACCTATTCACTTCTTTGAGTCAACAGAAAATTGAAACCGGTAAGATGAAAACGTGGATATTTGTCAATACGATGACTCCTTTCAGTATTTTTTTTGGTGAAAAAAGTAGTGTTATATGTGGCATCGTTACTTTTACATGTATGTTTGAGAACCATAAGAACTCATTAAAAAGTGCCATACAATTAGCACATTGCTTGAGTGATGTAATGACTTATTCAAGAGAAAGATGAGATGACTTTTTCAATATCAGAAAATGGAAATTTCAAGTTACAACTAAAACGAAGAATTTTGAAAATAGAAGTCAAAAGGTATTTGCAAAAATCTACGGTTTAGTGTTATCTGTTTCTCTTTTTCTGGCGACCTTGAAAAAGCAGATATTTGCAAATACCTATTCACTTCTTTGAGTCTACAGAAAATCGAAACCGGTAAGACGAAAACGTGGATATTTGTCAATACGATGACTCCTTTCAGTATTTTTTTTGGTGAAAAAAGTAGTGTTATATGTGGCATCGTTACTTTTACATGTATGTTTGAGAACCATAAGAACTCATTAAAAAGTGCCATACAATTAGCACATTGCTTGAGTGATGTAATGACTTATTCAAGAGAAAGATGAGATGACTTTTTCAATATCAGAAAATGGAAATTTTAGGTTACACTAAAACGAAGAATTTTGCAAAAAAAGTCGATAGGTATTTGCAAAGATCTACGGTTTAGTGTTACCTGTATCTCTTTTCTGTCGACCTTGAAAAAGCAGATTTTTGCAAAGTCCTATTGACTTCTTTGACTATTTTTTTACAATAAATCCAAAATGACATTTTTTTGGTGTATTTCTATGTTTTTTTTACGGAATCGTCAGAAATTTGGGTGCAATTTAAAACTTGTAGCTTTTCAGTAGTTTGTGCAGTGCTAAAAATAGTGTTATGTGTAGCACCGTTACTATTTATATATATATATATATATATATATTGAGCTGCAGGTCAAACTGGCATCCGTTCCGTATTAGTACAGTTTGGCATCCATTGATATACATGGTGTATATCACGCGTATATTACAAATACAAAAAAGTACATCGTTGACATCCGGTATTGTTAGCGTTGAACGTGGCATCCGTACGATATATTCTATACATTTATAAACCAAGTAACATCCGTATATAGTTATGTGCGGCCGAAGCGGCTTCCACGACAGTGTTGCCAAATATCAGGATCACTTTAATTCGGCGCCTTAAAAACGAATCAATATCTGCAGGCCTCACTGTATAATAGATTTAGCGCAAATTATAGATCTACAGAGTTTTTCTATTGATTTTCACTATTTATCAATTGTGTTTCACTGCAAATGACTTTCACGTCAAATTTCTGCGAAATGCTACCAATAGGGAAATATATCAGCAATAAATTATTATAAATTAAAGTAATTTATTCAAAAGTACATATTCATATATAGACACATATCTTGATTTTGGTTAAGTAATCTGGTAAAAAAATGTAACATAAAACATAAATTGAATCTCATTTCTTTAAAACTACTTTACTTTTTTGTTTGTTGTTATTGCAAACAAATATTTTTATTACCGGCCATGTTTTGTTATGAAATATGTTGCGGTGTTTTTCGATTAATTCCATAACTTCGTGTTTTTTTGGTGGAATATGTTTTTAATATGTGTTTTGAAATGGTTTATTGTCAATTCTATTTGTTGTGTCGTCCATCCTACTAAGGTGCGCTTTTTACCTTTCTTGACTGTTGTTTTGTCGAGATTTAGATCATTGTTTTCATTATTTTCAATAATGTTCTCAACTGATTGGTCTAGCGCCAATGTATCATCGTCAGGGATATAAGTGTCATTCTGTTCGTCATCACTTTCTTCCTGCGTAATAATGTCTTCACCAATCTCAATATCATTTAAACACATGCCTTTGTACTTCTCGATTGAACCACTTTTAGCAATAAGCAAGAGTTTACTTACTTTAGCTATTTGATATACATTGTCCGGCAGGCGATAAAATTCGGCGTGTGTCTTGGCAGTGTGTCCCATGAAAGTTGCTAGTTGCTCAAGATCATTCTTCTCCATTTTCAAATTTTGCATAATATTGATGTTTTCTTAATTTGGTTGATGTTAGCAATGATGCTTCATTAGTATCGCCCAGTGCAAGTTTTGCGTGTTTACGTAAAACTGCTGTGCCCGTTATTGGGTTTTGAGTTTTAGGCAATCCAAAAAGGTAGACATTATTTAAGACATCAAAATTATTTCTTAAATTTAAAGAAAATTCAATTGCTTCTATAGTGTTCTTGTCAAATAGAACGGGAACAGCTCGCCCTCTCTTTCCTCTTATTACCACGCGTTTAAGCGAGTTATATAAAATTATTTCAGACTGAGTTAAAGCGTTTTCAAATTCGGATGATGATGCAGTCTCGTAGTTTTTAAGAAATGCTGATAAGGTCATGCGTTGTAGTTCTCCCACTCTACGTTTGTTAAAAATTATAACACTGCAAAATATTCCATCTAGTAGGTCACGATAAGCTTTAATATCACTCGAATTAACTAATAAGCGTGTTCTGGCTTCAAGCATCAGATGTTTGAGATATTTTTCAAATTTCTGCAAAGTAAGCATATTAATAGTATTTTTCACAGTATTTTGAGTATAATACAAGTGTGCAACATATGGGCTGTTTTTATTATGCACTTTGCAAAAACAAGTAATTCTTTATAAAAAGTTGTAGTCTGAGAAAATAATGCTAAACTAAGAAAATTACTTATAACATGTTCATATGATTTTTTTTCAGAATCAGAATGACGTTTACTACTTGTATTTTTTTTTGCTGTATACAAGGTGCTTAGAAAAAAAAATCTAAAATTCAGCAAATATTTGACAAACTTGATTTTTATTGATCAGGCTTTATCTTAAATTTCTGTAACTGCCTAAAAAATTAATAAAAGAAGGCTAGTATAAATACTTACTATTAAGTTTTCGGCGAAGGGTACTAGCGTCGGTTTGTTAAACTTGTTGATTGCCAAATTTTGGCCGGCTTCACTGGATACCTCGTGTTTTTCTCTATGGCTTCTTATATATCTTCTACCAACTTCGCATATAATTCTGTCTTTCTTTGCCACCATCGAAACGTCATCAGCTCGCATCATACTCAAAAGGCCACTGACCCTTAGAGGATCATTGGGGCCAAAATGACCAACCATAATTGTTTGCCCTTCGGTTTGTGCATTAAAACGTTTTGTCGGGTCAAGATTAAAATAACACTTCTTTGTATGTCTGCGCAAACTTTTTTACGCGAGTAGTAGCCTCGGCAAAACTTACATGCTATGTAATTCATGTCATCCTGATTTTTCATTGTCCGGCACGATATTGGAAGTGCAAAAATCACCTTCCCGACGCAGTTTATCAACCAGCTTAATACGTTTATTCGAGTTTTTGTCTAAACCCATAAATTCTTGCACTGCGAACTCATCGGCATGATTACGTTCTATGTCGGGAAAAGTTACCTACATCTTGGTCACAAAATAGGCAACGGTGTTTCCTTCTTGCCCGTTGACTTTTTCCGTTTGTCTGTTTTTTTGTAGCTACAATATTATTAGAAACCGGAGGTTCCATTAATGGTATTTCCGGAGAAAACCGTTCAATTTCTGAAAGGGACTAATCCAAATCACCAGATAATAAACTAGGAGGAGTAATGTCTGGCATTTCGAAATCACTACTCTCTTCACCGCTATCAGGGCAATACTCTGTCCCCGAATCCTTATCGCTCGCAAAAATTTCTAGAAGTTTAAGTCAACCTTTCAGAATATTTAAAAAAAAAATCGAGATTTAGAAGTAAAGTACTTGACCCGCATTTTTCAATTGCAGAAACCATAATGTTAAAACTAAGCTAGAGCGGCGCTCCCATATTACCAAAACTGAGCTCTAGAACACTTTATGCACCATGCATATACGTGATCAAAAGTCATCACATGTTAAGCAAAAATCAGTGAAAGTGATTTAGCTGTCGGTGTGAGATTTTGGCAATTTCTAACAAAGTTCTACTGTCTCAGCGATATATCTGTAAATATGCCTCCCTTAATTTCTTTCTAGTAACTTTCAACAAAAAAATCTCTTAAAAGTTCCATTATTTTAAATGATACGAGAAATACATATTTTTCACAAAGCTAAGTTTACACAATACTAGTATCAAGTTTTATTTTTTAAGTGGGAACATATTTTTTTAATAATTATTTAGAAACACTGGATTAGTTCTTATTTTGACTCTTTTTAAGGATCCATACATATCGATATGAATGATAAAAAAATCGCTAAAAATAAGAAAATATTGATAAATATCGAAAACAATTTTTATTTCAATATTTTTGGGTGACCATGACAAACATAATGTAACAATCTCAATGTCAGACAATTAAATGTACAGCAAAATTAGTAAGTCAAAAAAAGGAGATAATTTGGCAAAAGGTCTGATTCGTGTCAAATATTTTACGTGCAAAACCATACTATCAGGAATTGAAAAAACTACGCATAATTTTGAGTTTGAGTTAATATAATATTGAAGAAAAATGCCGATCGTGCACGTACAAAACAATCAAAACATTTCAATTATCTCAGATGTTTACATTTTTGACTTACTTAGTCTTGTACTCATAGTGCGATATATTTGTTTCGTTATTTGTTTTTTATGAAAAGAGTGTATACATTTTTGAAATATTTTCAAGGGACGATATTTTTTCAGGTATTTTTTGTCCTTAAAATTCTAGGCGGTTTGTCAATTATTAGAAACATATCAATAAAAAACAAGTCTTTAAAAGGATTGTAGAATTGTTGATTAAATGAATCGGAAAACGTGGACTTGCATATAGCCCTCATTCTAATGAATCAGCTTACTATTAGAATTTAAATTATGTTTGCGATATATGACGCATGTTTCATTTAAATACTTATTGTCAAAAAGAAAACTTTACAGAAATTTGATTTATAAGGGCAGTGATTTTTTTTAAATTACAGTGAAAATGTATGAGACTAAATAAATTTCACATATGGTTAAATGTAAATGGAAAAATTGTAAAGGTAAATGGAAAAACTATTTATTTTAAATAGGGAATAAGGATCTCATTGTCAAATACTGGAACAAAAATTAAAAAGTGGAAATTAAATCATAGTAATATTGAAAAATTATCCGTGGGCCGCATAAATTAATTACGCGAGCCGCATGTATGTTAGATATGCCTGGGCTATTGGATACCTCTCGTTTGGTTTTCCATTTCACTTGTCAAACAGTAACACTCGGCAGTTTCTTTTCATTGAAATGATACAATGTTGCCAGGTGCCAAAAATCGGATGCCACCCTTCGCGCGTAATATATACACTGGTAATATACACTACCGACAGTAACACCGCGTTACAGAATTGCTGCGAACTATTGTGTATAGAAATATCCATGTAACGGCAAAAATGACTTCCGGCTATTTTTAATTTTTTTCGGTAGACGGCACCTCATAACACACCACGGATTTTTTTTTTAGTGGGTTCAAGGTGGCATCCGTATATTGGATGCCACTTTGCGCTGGATGCCACTTTTACCGCGAATTTTACATGGGGGGATGCCACCTTTAGCCGTATCTATATATATATATATATATATATATATATATATATATATATATATATATATATATATATATATATATATATATTATTACATGTTTGTTTAAGAACCATAAGAAATAAAAATAAATAAATAAATAAAGAATATTTATTAGCAGAAAAGCTACATGCCCCATTAAGAGCTAAAATCTGCAGAACCCATTAAAAAGTGAAATAAAATTAGCATATGCTCAAGTGATGTGATGACTTTTTGAAAAAAAAAGACAAAATGACTTTTTCATTTTCAGAATATAGAAACCTAAAAGTGTCATCTAGATTACCTAGGTTTCGTTTCGTACCTAGACGAAGATTTTAGCAAATAGAAGTCAAAAGGTATTAGCAAAAATGTAAGGTTTAGTGTTACCTGTTTCTCCTTTCTGTCGACCTTGAAAAAGCAGATTTTTGCGAATACCTATTGACTTCTTTAACTATTTTTCACAATAAATCCAAAATGACATTTTTATTGATGTATTTATATGATTTTTTACGGAATCGTCAGAAATTTGGGTGCAATTCAAAACTTGAAATTTTCGTGTATTCATTTATAATTTGTTTGGGTATAGTTTGGGTAAACATTAATTATCTTTCGTAACTTTTTTTAGGTGAATTCAGTAACGTAATATGACATAGAACAGCATGGTAGCTAACAATATATGATGAAACAGATGACAGTCGAGTATGTCAAAAGGAGTCAGAATGTTTTATATCACTTGGACTTGGGTTGTTTCTGCATTAAATAAAATTAAGCTATGTAATTTTACAATATTTTATCAAAAAAACAAGACTAACTTTATTAGGTGATGCAAATTTCAGAAAATTGCCGGTGTTCCCTTTTTAAACTAAAATATGTATTCAAAAGATTTGAATTTCTTTATTTTGGTCGCTAAATTGGTAGAAAGACAAAACTAACTTTATTATGTCATGCAAATTTCAGAAACTTTCTGGTGTCTCATTTTTCAACCTAAAATATATCTCCAAAAGATTTGAATTTCTGCATTTTGGTCGACAAACGTGTTAGTTTTTTTTATATGAGTCATTTTCTTTACGGTAATTGAAACTTTTTAGTTGGCAATTGCAGGATCTTCTAGAAAATCAATCTATAATAACTTCTGGCAATAGCAGAGGAAACGTGTTTTGGATAAATCCTCTAATATGCTCTTTGCCTACAATAACACCTTTTCCACGTTAGGCACTGAACAAAAAGTAATGAAATTGCGCGATATTGAAGCATTTGGCATTTATGAGCACTGAACATGTAATAGTTTCGACTGAAATTTCATCTTTTTTGAAGTATTTGTTGTACTAATTCCTGAAATATTTCATATGTGAGGGGTCTACTAGATAACGTTATTTTTAGCGGAAAAGCTTACTATTGTTTCATTATATTTAATAATGTATAGACTACGTCAGTCATTTTGACTTCCGCTTAATCACACAAAAATCTCAACCACAGGGCAAATATGAATGCAAGAGAAATTTAGTTGAATGCAGAATCAACCTGAATCAATGCAGAATCAAAGTCACAGACTAATGTTGTTTCTGCCCTCAGTTGATATTTTCAGAGCGACTAATACACCTTTAAAAAATTAGAATATTGTTGTATTTTTGATCTCAATTTATAGATCTACATCTTTTAAGCGCCATCCTTGGTATTACTCAAATATGACCAAAAGTGGACCTGGGGGTTTCTGAAGTCAGTGATTCAATTTTTTTTTTTAAGTTTAGGAGTATTTTGGGTGCATCCCAAAATTGAACCGCATTTCTGAACGCAGTTTTTCATTATAATGTGTATAGATGCAAAATTCAATATATCTTCTGCTGACAATTATTTCTGCCGCATTGTTGCGAACTTCGGCGTTATTGGTATATTATCGTCGATACAACAATCCGACTCCAGCGTCAACACAATACCGATTCTCTCGGCTATTAAAAAGTCACTTCCACCGATTGTGTGCGTAAAAAATCAAATCGGATGTTTATTGTGAGCCGAGAGCAGGGGCCCCCTTCCGCATTGACTGCGCCCCATCCGCCCCCGCCGCCCCCACGGCCCCGGCAAGACACGATGTATCAAATTGAATCAGCGGAGGACTCGCGGAAGAGAAGTGGGGCGCCAGACCTGAAAACATCACATTTCAATTTAGTTATCAAGATTCACGGCTCCGTCGGCGCGCACAAAAACCACCCCGGCGACGGCGGCGGGCGTCGCGACGCGCGCACGCGCCACCCCCGAAAAAAATAATAACAACAACAGCAATTTTTCAGCGCCGCTCCCCCACGATCGCTGATGGATATCCGTCCAGTTGTCTCTCCCCATATCCCGCGCAATTAATTTTTCTAATGGTTATTTGGTGCGGGGGGCGCACCAATGTAATTATTACATTACGGAAATGACTGTAACACAGCGGTAATTGAAATGAAACCCCGTGACGTGCGGTATTTATAGACGGCGGGTGATTAATTCATCGGCCCCCGACGTTCAATGGCAATTTCCGGTGCAGACTCCTTTTTTAATCAAACAATCCCGGGGATAATAAAAATAACATCGTGTAAAACACGAAGAATATAGATGCCATCTATACACTCCGGCGAGAGTTATTGTGCTCGTAATACTGGAGGAGGGACAAATGGACCGAAAATAATCGGATTAATTTCCCGCAACAATATAACCGATTTTTTGTGTTGTTGCATCGGCATTAATCACACCAAACTTCGACAGAGTCGGGCGAAGAACGTTCGTAATATGTATAAATAATAGTGCCCCATCACACACCATACAAATTTATTTCTGAATACTTCTGTAATCACGTGCTTTAAGGGTATATGTCGACTTATATCAAAATCGTTTTATTAGAAATTTATAAACCCAAATTCATAATTCATCACATGCATGAAGAACATAAATGTACAATGATCAGAATGGGAGAAAACTGGGGGGTCCCAAAAGCAATAAGTATACTTATTCCATCAAGTTTTCAAGATATTTTCGTGCACGTTAAAGTTTCACAGCCTATAAAGGAATATGGCGATTTGTTTTATTGTTATGGAATATAGCACAGGGCGGCAAATTTTTTGGAAAATGTCAAAATAGCAAGTCAAAATAAGAAATAAAACTACAAATAAATAAATATATGACGAACGAAAAAAGGAAACTCGAAGAAGTGAAGCATCCAGCTACCTCCTTCAACTTCAAAGATTAGAAACAACTATTTTGTAAATTTTATGGAGAAATATGTTATCTCGATTTAACGTATGAAGTATTTAGCTACAATAGTCTGAGATCGATCTATCAACCGTACCAGTATTCTAAGGATCTTTATCAGAGTACCTACAAGGTATAAGAAGAAAATTTAACATTTATGAAAATGAAGTTCTAATGAAAACAAAAGTAACTTACCATGAAGATGAAACGAACATTTATGAAAATTGAGCACTAATGAAATCGAAAGTAACTGACTATGAAGATAAAACGAACATTTATGATAATTGAGCACTAATGAAAGCGAAAGTAACTTGCTATGAAGATGAAATGAACTGATAAAATAAAAACGAAAAATCCAGTCAGATGAATTCAGACCACGAGAAGTAAAATTGATTGGCAGAGAAACTTTCAGAATCAATACTTAGAATAATTGACAGATTAAGTAACGAAATGGAAAGAAGAAAAACAATATATGACGAGTCGTAAAATCGATTGAATTCTGACTTATAGAAACTTTATGTGCTGTAATAGCTTTATTTATAGGGTAATTACATGCTAAGCGTATCAAATGTGACCACTCGATTTAGTCAATTTGAAAGTAACAGATGAAAACTAGTAAATCGTTGAAATTACTTTTCAAGTTTGATCACTAATATGGATTTTTGATCCACACACAATCACAGCCCAACTTTTGAAAATTCAGATCAAATATGGAAAATTCAGATCAAATTAGAGTTGTTAAAGTTTAAGAATCGCTGTCAAAGTTTTACTTTTATTCACCAAATTGGTGACTACTATCCAAAATCTTAAAAATTTCGATTCTTTAAGTTCTAATATGCGAATTATCAATTAAATTTTGCGCCAGTCTGCAAAATATAAATTGAAAATTTAACAATAAGCTTTACTTTTTACAAGTTCTGTTGTAATTTTAGATAAAATGTGATAAATATCTGCGCTTAAAACTAATCAAAGTATGGAGAGTCAAAATTTAAAATTTGTAGCCCAAATTTGTGAATTCCATGCAATATCGTAAAATTTAAACAAAAAATCGTAAACAATCGTCAGGTAAAATCGTAAAATCGTTTTAACTCTGACGTAAGTTAACATTTAGGATAAAATTTGATGACTGCAGTCAGAATTTGATAATTCAGAGATTAAATCTTATAATTATTATTGTTAACATTGGACATGACAACAGACAATAGAATTTGTGAGTTTCTGTTAAAATTACCGATAGAATTTGCCACATGCCTACAAAATTTCACAAACTTTGTTAAAATTTAGGAATAGTGGTGAAAAATTTGGAAGAAATTTGCAAATTACAGTTAAAAGCTATAAATTGTCTTGAAATATGGCATTTTTTTATAAAATTTCAGTTTCTAGCTTACCAATTACCCTCACAACTACACCCCCTACCCTTATTGTTGACCACATTTTTTTTACAATTCTTGAATATGAATATATTTCAATTATTGTTAAAATTTGAAAAGTACAGTTTAAAACTCGTAATTGCGTTATGCGTTTTGACCCAGCATAGATCAAATCAGCACGTTAAAATTGGAAACTTTTCAAATTCGACCATTAATTTGAGTGTTTTCGAAACAACGACAGCCCAAATTTGGCAAGTGAACATCAAACTTGCCAAATTCAAACCAAATATGGTAAAATTAAGATCAAATTTGAATTGTTTAATTTTAAACATCATTGTACAAAACTATCAAAACTCTACATAATGTTGTCCAAATAATTATCTGAATAGTGAAAAAAAATTGAAGAAATTTGTAAATTACGAGTAAATTACATCAAATTTCAGTTGTTAAAATTTAAGAATCGCAGTAAAAATATTACATTTATTGACCAAATTGGTGACTACTATCCAAAATCTTAAAAATTTTGATTCTTTAAGTTCTAATATGCGAATCATCAATTAAAGTTTGCGCCAGTCTGCAAAATATAAATTGAAAATTTAAATATAAGCTTTACTTTTCAAAAGTTCTGTTGTAATTTTAGATGAAATGTGATAAGTATCTGCGTTTTAAATGTATCTAATATCTGATTTTTAAATTTTAAAATAATAAATAAGTGTTGAGAGTCAAAATTTATCATTTGTAGCCCAAATTTGCGAATCTCATTTAATATCGCAAAATTTTAACAAAAAATCGTAAAAAATTATAAGGTAAAATCATAAAATCGTTTTAATTCTGATGTATGTTAACATTTAGGATAAAATTTGATGAGTGCAGCCAGAATTTGATAATTCAGAGATTAAATCTTATAATTATTATTGTTAACATTGGACATGACAACAGACAATAGAATTTGTGAGTTTCTGTTAAAATTACCGATCAAATTTGCCACATGCCTACAAAATTTCACAAATTTTGTTAAAATTTAGGAATAGTGGTGAAAAATTTTGAAGAAATTTGTAAATTACAGTTAAACGCTATAAATTTCACACATTTTGTTAAAATTTAGGAATAGTGGTGAAAAATTTTGAAGAAATTTGTAAATTACAGTTAAACGCTATAAATTTTACACGTTTTGTTAAAATTTACGAATAGTTGTGTAAAGTTTTAAAGAAATTTGTAAATTACAGTTAAACGCTATAAATTGTTTTGAAAAAGGGCAAATTTTAATAAATTTTTCACCACTATTCCTAAATTTTAACAAAATGTGTGAAATTTATGGCGTTTAACTGTAATTTACAAATTTCTTCAAAATTTTTCACCACTATTCCTAAATTTTAACAAAATGTATGAAATTTGGTTGGCATGTGACGAATTCCATTGGTAATTTTAACAGAAGTATCTTTGTAATATAAAATATCTGTTTGTCTTGAAATATGGCAAATTTTATAAAAAAATTATAAAAATTTGCCATATTTCAAGACAGTTTATAGCGTTTAACTGTAATTTACAAATTTCTTCAAAATGTTTCACCACTATTCCTAAATTTTAACAAAATTTATGACATTTTGTTGGCATGTGACAAATTCCATTGGTAATTTTAACAGAAGTATCTTTGTAATATAAAATATCTGTTTGTCTTGAAATATGGCAAATTTTATAATTTTTTTTTTAATTTACCATATTTCAAGACAGTTTCTATAAACAGTTAAACGCTATCGTTTAACTGTAATTTACAATTTTTTTCAAAATTTTTCACTACTATTCCTAAATTTTAACAAAATGTATGAAATTTTGTTGGCATGTGACAAATTCCATTGATAATTTTAACAGAAGTATCTTTGTAATATAAAATATCTGTTTGTCTTGAAATATGGCAAATTTTATAATTTTTTTTTTAATTTACCATATTTCAAGACAGTTTCTATAAACAGTTAAACGCTATCGTTTAACTGTAATTTACAATTTTTTTCAAAATTTTTCACTACTATTCCTAAATTTTAACAAAATGTATGAAATTTTGTTGGCATGTGACGAATTCCATTGGTAATTTTAACAGAAGTATCTTTGTAATATAAAATATCTGTGTGTCTTGAAATATGACAAATTTTATTAAAAAAATATAAATATTTGCCATATTTCAAGACAGTTTATAGCGTTTAACTGTAATTTTCAAATTTCTTCAAAATTTTTCACCACTATTCCTAAATTTTAACAAAATGTATGAAATTTTGTTGGCATGTGACGAATTCCATTGGTAATTTTAACAGAAGTATCTTTGTAATTTAAAATATCTGTTTGTCTTGAAATATGGCTTATTTTATAAAAGAATTATAAATATTTCCCATATTTTAAGACAGTTTATAACGTTTAACTGTAATTTACAAATTTCTTCAAAATTTTTCACCACTATTCCTAAATTTTAACAAAATGTATGAAATTTGGTTGGCATGTGACGAATTCCATTGGTAATTGTAACTGAAGTACCTTTGTAATATAAAATATCTGTTTGTCTTGAAATATGGCAAATTTTATAAAAAAATTATAAAAATTTGCCATATTTCAAGACAGTTTATAGCGTTTAACTCTAATTTACAAATTTCTTCAAAATTTGTCACCACTATTTCAAGTATTTAACAAAATGTATGAAATTTTGTTTTACCCTTACACTTATACCCTTATTACATTATACCCCCTACCCATTTTATCGACCAATTTTTTTTTTACAATACTTGAATATGAATATCTTTCAATTATTGTTAAAATTTGAAAATGACAGTTGAAAACTCTAAATTGCGTTATGCTTTTTGATACAGCATATATCAAATGAACACGTTAAAATTTTTAAAATTTTCAAATTCGATCATTAATTTGAGTGTTTTCGAAACAAAGATTGGGCTCTCCAAAAGCTATAAATTGTCTAGAAATATGGCAATCTTTTTATAACATTTCAGTTTAGACCTTACTACTTACCCTCACACTTATACCCTTATTACATTATACCCCCTACCTACACCCCTTTACCCCCTATATTTCAATTATTGTTAAAATTTGAAAATTACAGTTTAAAACGCTAAATTGCGTTATGATTTTTGACCTACCATATATCAAATGAGCACGTTAAGATTGGGAACTTTTCAAATTCGCCCCTTAATTTAAGTGTTTTCGAAACAAAGACAGCCCAAATTTGGCAAGTTAACATCAAACATTTAGGATAAAATTTGATGACTGCAGTCAGAATTTGATAAGTCAGAGTTTAAATCTTATAATTACCATTGTTAACATTATACGTGACATCAGACAATAAAATTTGTGAGTTTCTGTTAAATTTACCGATGGAATTTGCCACCTGCCAACAAAATTTCACACATTTTGTTAAAATTTAGGAATAGTGGTGAAAAATGTTGAAGAAATTTGTAAATTACAGTTAAACGCTACAAATTCTCTTGAAATATGGCAAATTTTTATAAAATTTCAGTTTCTACCTTACCACTTACCCTTACACTTATACCCTTATTATATTATCCCCCCTACCCTTACTGTCGACCAAATTTCTGTTACAATTCTTGAATATGAATATTTTTCAATTATTGTTAAAATTTGAAAATAGAATTTGTGACTTTTTGTTAAAATTGCCGATGGAGTTTGCCACATTATCATTGAAATTTGTAATTTTGAAAATTACAGCTTAAAACTCTTAATTGCGTTATGCTTTTTGCTCCAGCATATATCAAATGAGCTTGTTAGAATTGGAAACTTTTCATATTCGACCACTAATTTGAGTGTTTTCGAAACAAAGACTGCCCAAATTTGGCAAGTTCACGTCAAACTTGCCAAATTCGAACCAAATATGGTAAAATTAAAATCAAATTTGAGTTGTTAATTTTCAAAATCATTGCACAAAACTATCAAAACTCTACATAATGTTGTCCAAAATTATGAATACCATTCCATAACCAATCTTAACCAAGAAAATTTCCTTTTGAAAAGTTCACTTTAAATGTGTTAATATCGTTGATAGTACAGTCATATTAGCCTCAAATCTTATAGTATTGTCCGATAGACTGCTCGATCTTTAGTCATATAGATATAGTCATATTATTCTCTGTTTTTTTGATATTTCTGTAATGTACTGTATGTGTGTTTATCTACTGTTTTATATGTTAAAACAGTTTTCGTATGTTACTATATTAGTATAATTGGAAACTTTTCAAATTCGACCATTAATTGGAGTATTTTCGAAACAAAGACTGCCAAAATTTGGGAAGTTCACATCAAACTTGCCAAATTCAAACTAAATATGGTAAAATTATAATCAAATTTGAGTTGTTTCATTTTAAAAATCATTGTGCAAAACTATCAAAACTCTACATATCCAAAATTATGAATACCATTCCATTACCAATCTTAACCAAGAAAATTTACTTTTGAAAAGTTCACTTTAAATGTGTTAATATCGTTGATAGTGCATATTAGACTCAAATCTTATAGTGTTGTCCGATAAACTGCTCGATCTATAGTCATATCTATACATTATATTATTTTGTTTTCTTTAAATATTTCTGTAATGTACTGTATGTGTGTTTATCTACTGTTTTTATGTTAAAACAGTTTTCGTATGTTACTATATATATATATATATATATATATATATATATATATATATATATATATATATATTTATTTTGTTTTCATTCGAAAAGGGCTACTTTGGACCACGTTTAACAACCACAAGAGTGTATAATGTTTATTAATATATTATTTCTTCTTTGTAGTTTCTTTCTTCCTTTTCTCCCAGTACTTTTACATTTTTTAGCTTTGTCTTTATGTTACTATATTAGTGTTTCCAGATGTAAAAACTGTGATATTTTTCTTTACTAACATACTTTACAAACTATGTACTACTTTAACTTGTGTATGCTGTATAGTTCTAAACACAATAAATATTATTATTATTATTATTATTGTTATTATAATAACGATTTATAAGTTCGAATTATCAATTATATTTTACAGACTGGCGTTTATTTCTCACTAGTTCTGTTGAAATCTTAGGTGAAATATTATATGAAATATCATAAAATTGTGATTTTCTTCACGTTTCTATGTACGGAAACGTATGCATATGTTGTATTATATATATATATATATATATATATATATATATATATATATATATATATATATATATATATATATATATATATATATATATATATATATATATATATGTTGTACGTATGTATATATTATACAAACATATTTAATAAGCAATTAACGGTACTGTCTACAACTTTATTTAAATATACATCATCTGGACATAATTCTTGGGAAGACTTCGAAGATTTTCCCTAAACTAATTCAAAATGTAACATATGCCATCAAAATTTGTGAAATTCAGGTAATATCATCAAATCTCCTTTGCATTCTGACAATTTATGTTTAAATTTAGGATCAAATTTGATATATGCAGTAATAATTGATCATTCAGATTGAGTTTTATATTTATCGTTGTACCTATTCTATGTCAATTCTATTCAAAATTTTGCAGACTTGCAGATTTGATGATTATTAAAATCATAAAATCTCCTTTGCATTCTAATAAGTTATGTTAACATTTAGGATCAAATTTAATATATGCAGTAAGAATTTGATCATACAGATTGAGCTTTATATTTATCGTTGTACCTATTCCATGTCAATTCTATTCGAAATTTTGCAGACTTGCAGATTTGATGATTTTTAAAATCATCAAATCTCCTTTGTATTCTGACTAGTTATGTTAACATTTACGATCAAATTTGATATATGCAGTAAGGATTTGATCATTCAGATTGAGTTTTTTATTTATCGTTGTAACCATTCCATATCAATTCTATTCAAAATTTTGCAGACTTGCAGATTTGATGATTTTTAAAATCATCAAATCTCCTTTGTAATCTGACAAGTTCAGTGTTAACATTTAGAATCAAATTTGATAAATGAAATAGGAATTTAATCATTCAGAATGAGTTTTATATTTATCGTTGTAACCATTCCATGTCAATTCTATTCAAAATTTTGCAGACTTGCA
Source organism: Othius punctulatus (assembly GCA_951805005.1). Classification (NCBI taxonomy): domain Eukaryota; kingdom Metazoa; phylum Arthropoda; class Insecta; order Coleoptera; family Staphylinidae; genus Othius; species Othius punctulatus. Next base: position 2,823,341 of record OX638139.1, on the reverse strand, counting down.
GATTTGATGATTTTTAAAATCATCAAATCTCCTTTGTAATCTGACAAGTTCAGTGTTAACATTTAGAATCAAATTTGATAAATGAAGTAAGAACTTAATCATTCAGATTGAGTTTTATATTTATCGTTGTAACCATTCCATATCAATTCTATTCAAAATTTTGCAGACTTGCAGATTTGATGATTTTTTAAATCATCAAATCTCCTTTGTTATCTGACAAGTTCAGTGTTAATATTTAGAATCAAATTTGATAAATGAAGTACGAATTTAATCATTCAGATTGAGTTTTATATTTATCGATGTACCCATTCCATGTGAATTCTATTCGAAATTTTGCAGATTGGCATTTGCTTCTCACTAGATTTGCTTCGCACTAGATTTCTGTTGAAATTTTGAGTTAAATATGATCCTTGAGGTCCTTGTCGTCAAGGACGACACACTCTTATCCAGTTAAACATTACAAATTTTGTGAATACTTATGTGTAATATCCCCAGGATATACTGTTGCTTTTAATATTCGACAATCACATAGTCATGGCAATTTTATTTTCCCCCCAACATTCTTTAAAGACATTTCTGAAAACTCTGCATGTGAGTACGATGTTTTATAAAAACCAAAACTGTAAAACGATTCTCTTTTATAATTTTTGTCATCTTCATGTGATTTAGTTTTTCTCCAAGATAGCTCGTTTACTTGAAATGGTTTACTAGTTTTCTTCGCAGATCAAATATGATTTGTATTGCGATTATGTCGAGGAATGTAAACAAAAAAAAAGAGATTTTTCCCTTTCAATGTACTCACGATTGTCATTTCCTTGCCTCGTGTAATGACTATCAATGCGAGGAATACTGTTTACGTGGCATATCATTCCCTCTCTAGTGAACTTCGGAAGTTTTCAGTGTTTTTTGTGTTGTCCTCTAGAATCAGTAGTAGTAGTAGTAGATCAATCTTTATTAGGCTATCGACCTAACTGGTCTTTCCGCCGGTGTTTCCGCCTCTACTACTTCTACTTCTACTTTTCTATTTTCCACTACTTCTACTTCTGTACGTTTTTTGATAACCATTCGAATTGGCCTGTCTGTGATACAGAGCGTAGATTTAAAAAAGGTTTTGCAGACTCGAATTCGCGTACCGTTTATCATAAAATTAAATGCGTTGTTATCTCTACGTATATTTTTGTGGACATGGTATTGATATTTGGGTTTAATGGCAATAGTACAAAAAGATATAAAGTCACGTTGTTTTTTTTTGCATCTCCAAGAGCTCAATATTTATTAGATATCTCCATGAGCCCAATATTTATTAAATATTGTTTTTCTACGTTACTTTGAAATTTTGGTGTAGCATTTAAGCATACATGCCTCTTTGCATTGTGGTCCTATTTCTCTTTTCTTCATCTCTTTATTGGTGGTTGCTGATAAGTAACTTGATCTTTTAATATTTTGGCCACATTTTGTTTTCCTGGTTGATTTATCGGCTTTGTGCTTTTTGGCCTATCTACCTTCATTACCTTCTGTAATATGACGTTCTTACCTCGAATTTTAACTAAATGAATTGATTTTTAAACGACACAATTTGTATTTTGACGGTTTTCCATTAAATCACTGCGACACTTCCTGAATAATTATCGACACTTTCCGTATTATGCCTTTCTTGCACAAAATAAAGCCAAAGTGACGCGCTGGCTTGCAAAGCTGTTAGAGAACTGACGTTTTTCCGCATCGACTGGTGGATGCTAGGGTTAGTGGCTGAATCGAAACACAAAAGTTATGACGATTTTCTACATAAAAGTAGTATATTTTTTAAATGTTTTTATAATGTTAACTCAAAAATGAGATTTTTTTAGTTATGACGTTCTTCCATAAATTGAGCGATTATGTTTACTTATTCCCTTAAAACAGCTGACCACAGACTAATAAATTGTATCTGCCGACCTATGTAAAACTGTACCTAAGTTGTTAACATGAATAAATGATCTTATCTTATCTTATCTTTCTATTATTTTTGTTTGAAATTTTTAAGTTAAAGTTTGCGACCTGCTCTGCATTTTTGTATTGCTGCTCATGCGCTGCGCAATTACTTCTTTTTCAGCCGAGTTCAGTGTACACACAATTGGAACAGTAGTTTCCAATTCCTCCTCGCGCACCACGAATTTAAATGAAATTACCTATTGATCCCGCCCGACTAACCCTTCGATTCCGATTCCGGCTCCAGTTTAATCCGCGAAATGAATTTTAAATTCGATAAGCTCAGACACGTGCCCGAGCATCTGCACAGTCGCACGACGAGCTTAATCTATTTAATAATCGCGAGTTTCGTAAAAATATGATTTTTGCTGCTCAGCATCGCCGAGATGGGGCTTAGAAAGCAGCACGACGCAAAGTCCTCGTTAAATACGGCGCAAAGCTTCGCCTCCAGTAAACAACTCGGGGGTTGTGCAGCATCAAAAAAGCGCCCATTGTCGAATAATTTTCACCGCTCCGTCGGGCGGAAACTTTCGCAGGTTCAACCCCCCCGGTGACGCTTCCCTTTGGCAATTACTTACCCTCCAGGTTTTTTTTTTCCTTCCAGGCCGGAACAATTAGGCTACGCATTTAATTATATAATTAATTAAGAAAAAGTGCGCCGGGGGGAGTATTGAGCCCCCCGAATTGATCGCGGATTATTTTTAATTGCGCGCCGCTCCGCAGGATCACCTGGGGGAAGATAAATGACGGGCGGAGATGGGTTCCACCTTGAAGGGGGCCATAAAGAGATCCATTCCGATGATACCCAAATATCTGAAATAACTTTTTTCTTGCAGATTTAATTAAAGATTTATCGCTCGCATTGGAGATGCGGGGCGATAGCAATTTTTACGCGCCCTAAAAACGCGAGACCGTATTTTATCGGCGTATTTTTTTTAATTGAAAAAATGCACGCACGCATTCTTATTTACTTTCGGTTTTAATTAAAGCTGCAATCGATTCGGCCGCAGCCTCACAAAGCGAAACATCCCTCAATCCGCAAATTCAATTTCCCCGTTTTTCCACAGGGGATGCTCGCCAGACGCCCCCCAATTACCGGGAAAAATTCATAATTAGTATTGTTTAATATCGGCACGGGGCAGGAAAACGGCTCACTTTGTGTCGATGGTCCGCGATGACATTTTTGCCCCTGAATACAGAGCGGACTCATTTGTCTCGCAAATTGGGGCAATTTTGTAATTACGTCAGCCGCCATCGCGAGAACGCCAGAAGGTTTATTAAATAGGAGGATTCCGGCTGCTTTGTTACGACGAGTGAATAATGAAATTTTTTAATGCATCGTTAAGGAATGCTTCTTACGGTCTACTTTATAGTTGCCTGCGACAATCTCATAATTAATTTATAATTTATTAATTATGCATAAAGCAATAGTCTATAGGCCTAACATTTCCTCCCAACCACCACACCGTGCCTAAAACTGCGCATCTATAGTTAATTACAGATAGTCCGTACTGACAAGATCTCTGTTCCTCGGATGAACACAGTGCTCTTACTCGCTCATTCTCGCATTACAAGATAAGCATATGCATTCTATGTCTAAAAACTAGCGATAATAGATTTTATCTGCTTAAGTAGCATGAAACCTACTTAGGCTCATGAAGCAATTGGCCTTATGCCTAACTTTTCCTCCCAACCACCACACCAAGCATATTGATTGCGTAGAGTCTTTCTGACTTATTCTCGCATTGCAAGAAAAGCATATGCATTCTACATCAAAAAACTGGCGATAGAAGATATTAATTTCTTATCTAGCATAAAAGCTTGTTAAGCTTATAAAGCAATTGGCTGTAAGCCTAACTTTTCCTCCCAACCACCACACCGAGCATAAAACTGCGCACCCATACTAAACCTACAGATAGGCCGTACTGAGAAGATCTCTCTTCTACGATGAACAGAATGGTCTTACTCGCTCATTCTCGCATTGCAAGAAAAGCATATGCATTATATGTCTGAAAACTAGCGATAATTCCCTCATCAGCCAGAATGATGCAACAATAACCGAACACCACACACAATAATACCAACAACAACAGTATGGAGTACCACCTACGTGTACGCAACCCTCGAAGAACGACCCAAGTATTCGGACACGTGCGCATTCTTGACCTTTGCAGATGCAAATGAAACCCGCGCATACTACTGACCAGTGTTGACCCTAGATCCTAATACTTTCCCAACGACAGCACTGTATATACCTGACCCTATCGTAATAGCAGACTACCTCCTTTTCAGAGAGGGTTTACGATCTGCCAGAGTCGGTACTTAACCCCTCCGCAAGAAGCCCTGGCGCGCTGCCGCCCGGGAAAGTGTTAAAGACCAAAGGGCCTCTTTGAAAGCAACAAACGCACCTCTCATTAGTACCCGCATCAGCCAGAATGATGCAACAATAACCGAACACCACACACAATAATACCAACAACAACAGTATGGAGTACCACCTACGTGTACGCAACCCTCGAAGAACGACCCAAGTATTCGGACACGTGCGCATTCTTGACCTTTGCAGATGCAAATGAAACCCGCGCATACTACTGACCAGTGTTGACCCTAGATCCTAATACTTTCCCAACGACAGCACTGTATATACCTGACTCTATCGTAATAGCAGACTACCTCCGTTTCAGAGAGGGTTTACGATCAGCCAAAGTCGGTACTTAACCCCTCCGCAAGAAGCCCTGGCGCGCTGCCGCCCGGGAAAGTGTTAAAGACCAAAGGGCCTCTTTGAAAGCAGCAAACGCACCTCTCATTAGTACCCGCATCAGCCTGAATGATGCAACAATAATCGAACACCACACACAATAATACCAACAACAACAGTATGGAGTACCACCTACGTGTACGCAACCCTCGAAGAACGACCCAAGTATTCGGACACGTGCGCATTCTTGACCTTTGCAGATGCAAATGAAACCCGCGCATACTACTGACCAGTGTTGACCCTAGATCCTAATACTTTCCCAACGACAGCACTGTATATACCTGACCCTATCGTAATAGCAGACTACCTCCGTTTCAGAGAGGGTTTACGATCTGTCAGAGTCGGTACTTAACCCCTCCGCAAGAAGCCCTGGCGCGCTGCTGCGCGGGAAAGTGTTAAAGACCAAAAGGCCTCTTTGAAAGCAGCAAACGCACCTCTCATTAGTACCCGCATCAGCCAGAATGATGCATCAATAATCGAACACCATACAAAATAATACCAACAACAACAGTATGGAGTACCGCCTACATGTACGCAACCCTCGAAAAACGGCCCAGATATATGGACACTTGTGCATTCTTGACCTTGAGCAAAAAACGCAGCTCGCATTAGTTCATGAATCAGGCAGAATGATGCATCAATAATCGAACACCATACAAAATAATACCAACAACAACAGTATGGAGTACCACCTATGTGTATGCCGCCTTCGAAAAACGGCCCAGGTATATGGACATTTGTGCATTCTTGACCTTGAGCAAGAAACGCAGCTCGCATTAGTTCATGAATCAGACAGAATGATGCATTAATAATCGAACACCATACAAAATAATACAAACAACAACAGTATGGAGTACTGCCTACATGTACGCAACCCTCAAAAAACGGCCCAGATATATGGACACTTGTGCATTCTTGACCTTGAGCAAAAAACGCAGCTCGCATTAGTTCATGAATCAGGCAGAATGATGCATCAATAATCGAACACCATACAAAATAATACAAACAACAACAGTATGGAGTACTGCCTACATGTACGCAACCCTCGAAAAACGGCCCAGATATATGGACACTTGTGCATTCTTGACCTTGAGCAAAAAACGCAGCTCGCATTAGTTCATGAATCAGGCAGAATGATGCATCAATAATCGAACACCGTACAAAATAATACCAACAACAACAGTATGGAGTACCACCTATGTGTATGCCGCCTTCGAAAAACGGCCCAGATATATGGACACTTGTGCATTCTTGACCTTGAGCAAGAAACGCAGCTCGCATTAGTTCATGAATCAGACAGAATGATGCATTAATAATCGAACACCATACAAAATAATACAAACAACAACAGTATGGAGTACTGCCTACATGTACGCAACCCTCGAAAAACGGCCCAGATATATGGACACTTGTGCATTCTTGACCTTGAGCAAAAAACGCAGCTCGCATTAGTTCATGAATCGGACAGAATGATGCATCAATAATCGAACACCATACAAAATAATACCAACAACAACAGTACGGAGTACCACCTACGTGTACGCAGCCCTCGAAAAACGGCCCAGGTATATGGACATTTGTGCATTCTTGACCTTGAGCAAAAAACGCAGCTCGCATTAGTTCATGAATCAGGCAGAATGATGCATCAATAATCGAACACCATACAAAATAATACCAACAACAACAGTATGGAGTACCACCTATGTGTATGCCGCCTTCGAAAAACGGCCCAGGTATATGGACATTTGTGCATTCTTGACCTTGAGCAAAAAACGCAGCTCGCATTAGTTCATGAATCAGGCAGAATGATGCATCAATAATCGAACACCATACAAAATAATACAAACAACAACAGTATGGAGTACTGCCTACATGTACGCAACCCTCGAAAAACGGCCCAGATATATGGACACTTGTGCATTCTTGACCTTGAGCAAAAAACGCAGCTCGCATTAGTTCATGAATCGGACAGAATGATGCATCAATAATCGAACACCATACAAAATAATACCAACAACAACAGTACGGAGTACCACCTACGTGTACGCAGCCCTCGAAAAACGGCCCAGGTATATGGACACTTGTGCATTCTTGACCTTGAGCAAAAACGCAGCTCGCATTAGTTCATGAATCAGACAGAATGATGCATCAATAATCGAACACCATACAAAATAATACCAACAACAACAGTATGGAGTACCACCTAAGTGTACGCAACCCTCGAAAAACGGCCCAGGTATATGGACATTTGTGCATTCTTGACCTTGAGCAAAAAACGCAGCTCGCATTAGTTCATGAATCAGACTGAATGATGCATCAATAATCGAACACCATACAAAATAATACCAACAACAACAGTATGGAGTACCGCCTAAGTGTACGCAACCCTCGAAAAACGGCCCAGGTATATGGACATTTGTGCATTCTTGACCTTGAGCAAAAACGCAGCTCGCATTAGTTCATGAATCAGACAGAATGATGCATCAATAATCGAACACCATACAAAATAATACCAACAACAACAGTATGGAGTACCACCTAAGTGTACGCAACCCTCGAAAAACGGCCCAGGTATATGGACATTTGTGCATTCTTGACCTTGAGCGAAAAACGCAGCTCGCATTAGTTCATGAATCAGACTGAATGATGCATCAATAATCGAACACCATACAAAATAATACCAACAACAACAGTATGGAGTACCGCCTAAGTGTACGCAACCCTCGAAAAACGGCCCAGGTATATGGACATTTGTGCATTCTTGACCTTGAGCAAAAACGCAGCTCGCATTAGTTCATGAATCAGACAGAATGATGCATCAATAATCGAACACCATACAAAATAATACCAACAACAACAGTATGGAGTACCGCCTACGTGTACGCAACCCTCGAAAAACGGCCCAGGTATATGGACATTTGTGCATTCTTGACCTTGAGCAAAAACGCAGCTCGCATTAGTTCATGAATCAGACAGAATGATGCATCAATAATCGAACACCATACAAAATAATACCAACAACAACAGTATGGAGTACCGCCTAAGTGTACGCAACCCTCGAAAAACGGCCCAGGTATATGGACATTTGTGCATTCTTGACCTTGAGCAAAAAACGCAGCTCGCATTAGTTCATGAATCAGACTGAATGATGCATCAATAATCGAACATCATACAAAATAATACCAACAACAACAGTATGGAGTACCGCCTACGTGTACGCAACCCTCGAAAAACGGCCCAGGTATATGGACATTTGTGCATTCTTGACCTTGAGCAAAAACGCAGCTCGCATTAGTTCATGAATCAGACAGAATGATGCATCAATAATCGAACACCATACAAAATAATACCAACAACAACAGTATGGAGTACCGCCTACGTGTACGCAACCCTCGAAAAACGGCCCAGGTATATGGACATTTGTGCATTCTTGACCTTGAGCAAAAACGCAGCTCGCATTAGTTCATGAATCAGACAGAATGATGCATCAATAATCGAACACCATACAAAATAATACCAACAACAACAGTATGGAGTACCGCCTAAGTGTACGCAACCCTCGAAAAACGGCCCAGGTATATGGACATTTGTGCATTCTTGACCTTGAGCAAAAAACGCAGCTCGCATTAGTTCATGAATCAGACAGAATGATGCATCAATAATCGAACATCATACAAAATAATACCAACAACAACAGTATGGAGTACCACCTAAGTGTACGCAACCCTCGAAAAACGGCTCAGGTATATGGACATTTGTGCATTCTTGACCTTGAGCAAAAACGCAGCTCGCATTAGTTCATGAATCAGACAGAATGATGCATCAATAATCGAACACCATACAAAATAATACCAACAACAACAGTATGGAGTACCACCTACGTGTACGCAACCCTCGAAAAACGGCCTAGGTATATGGACACATGTGCATTCTTGAGGTTCGAAGTTACAGGCCTATACACTATCAGATCGGGAATCCCACAAGGAAGTGTGCTAGGACCACTATTATACCTGATCCACACCTCAGACTTGCCAACTACTTGGTTAATTACAGTCTCTACCTTTGCATTTGAGAATAGTTAAAATAAAGAAGAAATTAAGAATTGAGATAGTTCAATAAGCCTATAGATGCAATGTTTCTTTTATAATATAAATGATAAATTTCCCGTTCTACTTTGTGCAAATATTTCAATGAAACTGTGTAGGTAGTCAGTTTTGTAAATTCGCATGTAGCTTAATTGCCGTTTTTCGCACAGCGCCGTAACGCGGCGTTATCGAACTCTCAGGCAAACGAGCATCCTTTGTCGTCGCAGCGATGATCAAAAAGATATAAATTATCCAGCGAAAACGCGTTAATTAATTCCCGGAGCAGACATCAAAAATCAGCGCCGCTTTTGATGACGCGCACGGCTCGCCCGGATCCGGTAATAAAATTAACAGGAGGAATACGGAATCTGCATGTAAATTATTAATTACCTACAATATGTATTAATATTCGCCGCCCACGCACACACTCACGGATGGGTGAAAATTGTAGCTGTAAATACAAGGTATACCAAAATAATTGTTGTTATGTAATCACTTGGTTGAAATGTTTAGGGAAAGAATGCCAAATGTACCTCTTCCTCCGGCACCGGTTATAACTAGATGGGGTACGTGGCTAGATGCTGCCTGCTATTATGCCGACCATTTCGATTCATTTTAGGAGTTTGTGTTGGAGTTTCCCGAAAATGTGTCAGAGGCAATTAAAGAATGCCACAAAGTACTTAAAAATAGGATGGTTGTACAAAATTCAGCATTCCTGAAAACCAACTAAAGTTTCATAAGCAAAGCGATTGATAAACTCCAAGCAAAGGACACAACTTTGGTAGATGCGGTTCAAATAGTTGAAGATTTTAGGAACGACGTCTCAAACGTACGGGGATCTATAGGAGAGATTATTAAAAAATATGTGATGCAGTTTTGTCAAAAAATGAAGGGTTTGGCGAGTTACATAAAATATGAACAGTTTTAAAAAAATATTTCGTGGAATATTTACTGATAAATATTACAATTGTTCCCAAATTTAAATATGCACCGATTACAAGTGTGGATGTGGAGAGAAGCTTTTCGCACTTAAAAAATTTGCTCAGTGATAGGAGAATGGGATTTTCCGTTGAAAATTTAGAATTATTAGTTCAATTAAAAATGAGCAGTAATCATTATTTGTTATTAATTATTATTGTTATTAATATTAATCACCAAAATTTATGTGTTTAAAATATTATTTTTATGTACCTATAGTGCGTTCTTGTTAATAAAATTATGTTTTGTTTTTTTTTCTGTACTTTCATAAAAAATAAAATATGCCCTTTCGTGATTTTTCTGCGTTTTTGTGTGTATTCTAATCTTTATGATATTTTATATGCTTATTTTTTAAGATTGTTATGCATTTTTAAGCGCTTGTTTTGTAATTTTTTATGCTTATAAATCTGCGCTTTGGTAATTACAATCATTTAGGTACACCTTGTATGTGCTCATAACCGAATATCGCGGTGAGTGGGATTGTCTCTGCTTCAGCGCCAAATTCAATGACGGAAGTTTGCGTTCATTCGTACTTTCAGTCATCTCATATTTCTTGAATATGGGAATAATTTCAAACATTTGCGTTAATTCGTACTTTCAGTCATCTCATATTTCTTGAATTTGGGAATAATTTCAAACATTTGCGTTAATTCGTACTTTCAGTCATCTCATATTTCTTGAATTTGGGAATATGTGACGTACCTGAAGGGCAGTCGGCGCGTTAGGCCGTGGAGCGAGTGGAGGGTCCCTTCGAAGTAGTAACGAGGGCCAGGCTCTCGGTGTCAGAGAGTGGGGGGGTTAAAAAAAAGGCTCCACGTAATTTTAACCTCGTGGCTACTTCGTCGCAAAGGGGGGGCTCCACCCTACCTGCGTGGGTGGACGGCAGACAGTCAGCGAAGTTCAGAAATCACGAACTGTCACAACGCTGACCGCTTGGCGCCAACACCACCAGGTTTAAATCTCGCAGTGAGAATAGGAAACTGTAACTGAAATAAGAGAAAACGTGGGGGGAGCAAAAAATAACAGGTGTGAGTTTGGTATGGTAAAATGTCGGCGTTTATTCACACACACAACGATGGACACCGTGTCCGCGCTCCTGAAAAAAAATACCTCCGAACGCCACCCTTTCGCGCAGGGTTTACTCTATTCGGCCGAATAAAATAAGCTCCTAATCGCGCGATTGAAAGGGCCGAGGGAGCAACCTTTCTCGTACACAGCGCAAAACACGTACGACACGAAACACGTAAACACAATTTATACACAAAAGAATAACCCGAAACAAATGGCTCAATCGAGCACACAAAAAAAGAATTTATATATATTTGGATCTGGCCTGAGTTCTGGTGGTCTCGTCGGTGGCTGGGTTCAGCTCCGGGATGTCGGCGGTTTGCGTCGAGGACGCCTGGGCTTGGTCCGCGGCCTCCAGCCAAGAGTGGTTTTGGCCGAGCTGCTCAGCCCGTAGCCAAACGCCTGGAAGCACATGGCCTTAATCAAAATGGCCGGACACGTGGCTTCACGAAGAGGAAAAGAAATAACTACTTACTCAGGTGTTATGAGCGTGTTCTCTGCCCCGTACTCGGTGCCTCAATCCCCCTCAAGGGTGGTTAGCTGAGAACCGTTGATTATTCCCGTAAACCGGATGGATGAAACCTTAGCTCAACGGTCCTTCTGGCACGATCTGTACTGGACACGAGTCAATTGAGTTCTGCCTCATGGCGGCGCTCCGCCGGCGAATTTTAAAAATCGCTCACGGGGAAACGCGTCACCACAACAACAAAAATGCGACCACGGTTGCCTATCGTGCAGGTCTATACGCCAATTAATTATTAAAATGCCGTTTCGGCCAACGCTATCTCTGGACCGTTACAAATTGTTTCAAACATTTGCGTTAATTCGTACTTTCAGTCATCTCATATTTCTTGAATTTGGGAATAATTTCAAACATTTGCGTTAATTCGTACTTTCAGTCATCTCATATTTCTTGAATTTGGGAATAATTTCAAACATTTGCGTTAATTCGTACTTTCAGTCATCTCATATTTCTTGAATTTGGGAATAATTTCAAACATTTGCGTTAATTCGTACTTTCAGTCATCTCATATTTCTTGAATTTGGGAATAATGTGAGACGTTTGCGTTGCACTTTCTAGCCGTATTTCGCATAAATCATGGCAGCAGTATATCCCTGCCATTCAGCTGGGGGTAAGTTTAAACAATCGTCCATGAAAAATTGCGTTCTTATTCATAAGTGGTGAAACTGATAGGTTTCTAACGTCTGAAATATTGCGTCATGATATCGACAGCGTTATTTATTATATTTGATTCAACTATACGTATATCTGAAAAAACGCCCGCGGGAACGGGAAACGGGAAAAAGCGGGATCGATAAATCAAAGAATGGCGGAGTTCATAAGTAGAGTCGTCATGTTTTTGCGCCCGCAGAACTCCCTTTCATCCGGAAAATAAATATCGCGACACAGTTCCCACGCAACTAACGTGCACACGTGCGGGGGGAAAATCCGGGTTTCCCGGAAGTCGCCATTGTAATAAAGACGCGATAATTCGTTGGTGTTGGTCGAACGAGAGAGGAAAAATCAGAAGGGAGCGCAATGCGATTGTGTTGCGGTCAGAATAAATTTAATCGAACGCGAACCGAGATTCCGGGTTTTTAAATTGTATTCGATTTCTTCAGCGCGCTCCCTGGAAATCGTGCTGCATCAGTCAACGGGAAAATTGCGCTTTGATGTCGGGGCAATTCTTATGAAACCGGGGGTGGTTCTGTTATTTCTAGCACCCCCACGCCTTACACCCCCAGCCTGGCTCATTTTTATGCCTCCCACGCCGCGGGGATTATTCTTTATTAAATTTACTGCTTGATTTCATGGGGGGTGGAGATTATTAGCGATTATTAGCGGGGGTTGGGCGGCTCGCGGGAAAGAAGTCGTGCAAAAGGGGGGCGGCGAGAGCTGCTGTCGGCACGAATTAACCACCCTCGTCAGCGGGGCGCTCTCTAGCTTAGATAGCAATTGTAGTTGCATTTGCAAGTTAAATCCACTGTTAGCAAGCTGCTCGCGGGTCTTAACAGGGCACGAATTGTTCGTGAAACCGCCCGTACAAGGCGGCACAATTGCACGATAAGGGTGAGTTTTGTTCGAGTGAAACACGGAATGGTTTCGCTCCGGCAAAAAATACCATAACTCTTATTAAGAAACTAATTGGCCAGAAGCGTAGGATGCCTTCTCGACTTGTTACATTTTCTCTATACTATTTTCCTCAAGAAATATTACCGATTACAAACAACTACACAGGCTACAAAATGTTTGCTTGTAACAAAATAGGATACCTACTCAATTAATACGTGTAACAATAGGCATAATACCCCATCTCTAGATTTTCAGGAATTCTAATCTGAAACTTTAAATGCAATACTGCATTAAATATAGATACACATTTCACAACTTTTCAAATTAAATTTTCTAACATATTTTTAGTACATAACTAACATTAAAATTTTACACTATTATTAAGTAGGCTTGGTATTATTGGAAAATTCAGAAAGCAGAACATATCCCATCCTTAAATTTTCCCAAAATTTAATCTGAATATGTAGGTTTTTTTCATTCTTTGTATATATTAAGACCTTGCCAGTTTTCCATTCATGTTTCGTATTTTCAAGTAATATTTTTGACTTTGACGTAGACGAAAGTCAATTGAATATGGACAGTTTAAAGTCTCACTTTCTGGTAGGTGATAGATTAACTTTTATAATGCAAGAGAATTTGCTCTTACGCAAACTTGTGAAGCAGATGGAAGAGAGAAATATCGTAATGCAGGAAAATATTACCTATTTGAAAGAAAAATTACCTACGCAGTATGCCGGAGTTGGTCCATCACAAACAATAGCAAATAATTCACCAGTCTGACCTAACAGCTATGCTGAATGTGTTGAAAATGCGTAAATAGTACACTCCCTATTTCCACCGCTGCTATTACAGCACATAATACACCACCCACATCAAGATATAAAGAACGCAATGTGAGAAATGGTAACAACTCTCCGCCAATCAATCACAAAGCCAATGAAAATCTGCAACCAAAGGTGCAGAAGAGTGCCCATAATAAATCGGCTGCAGACGGTGAACATCCCATTACAGAGAACGATGAAGCTAAAGATTTTGTATATCCGAAAAACCAGCGAAGAACGCAGAGGAATAAAATTGTATCGGATACGGCAGTTAATTCAAACCTGAAAGCTGCTATCAAATACCTACATTTCCATGTTTGTAAAACATGGACAACAACAGGATTTACATCCTACTACTAAGGAGGAAGATATACGCATCTTCATGGAGGACAAGGGCATGTGTAATTCTACACTAGAAAAACTGCAATCTACTCTGCAAAAACTGCAAAACTAGTCAGGGCGCTTTCCCCGGAGATTACTGTTCCTTTAAGGTCTCTGTCCTAGAAGATCATGCTGATTTGGTTAGAGATCCCGAAACCTGGCCGCTAAATGTAAGAATCAATCGGTTTTTCCCCATCTCATAAAAAAAAGATAACAACTTAATGTCTAGCAAGCAACAATTACATTTTAATTTAAATTTGAATTACTTTTTAGTCAACGCTCAACTATTAGGAATAAGTATAGTGATTTGATCACCTAATACAATTACATTCATTGGATGTACTTTGCATTTCTGGACGTTGGCTGAAGGAACAGGAATGCTGCAGTCTTGTGATTGACGAACGCGTGACAGTTTCTTTCTTTTCACGTAAAGTACTTATACATGGTGGTGTTTTAATTCTTATAAAGAAAGGTATAAAGTATACAAGTCTGCTTAATATCAACAATCAATCGGTTGAGAAGCACTGCGAAGTATCTGCGGTATACAGGCGCGGTCATATGTATTTCTTAAGGGGTGGGGGGCAGTAAATAGAAAGAAAAAAACTATTATTTATCAACCATATTTTAATCTCAACTACTATCACACAATAAACACATAAAAGGTAAATAACCAACTTTTAGACAATAAATTCCAAATTACGTTTTACTCTCGTAGAAGCAAATCTATTTACAATATTTTCTGCATTAATATCTATGTCTCTGTGGACATGTAGTAATGCCAGTACTACTAGCCTATCTTCGCACATTGTAGATCTTGTTCAAGATTTTAAACGTCGCAAAGCCGAAGAACTTTTCTCTGATGAAGCAACAGAAATGGGTAAGGTGGCCAAAATTCGTAAAAAAGGTGTATGTAGCATGGACAATGTTCAAGAGTAATTAGTGCAGTCGGTGGAATTTCCCCGCTATCCTCATTTTCTCACTTCTTCTTCCAAATTTCTAGTTCTGACACAAATTGTTGCTTGCTTATATTTTCATTAATTTGGCCTATGATAGCAAAATATTTATCGATTCAAATATCAGCAGAAGTATTTATATATTTTTTATTCAATCTAATAATTTCAGATGGAATAATATTATTAAAATAGAATATATTTAGAGTATCTGATGAAAATCTTTCTTGTAAATCAGATATAATGTTATCTAAAATTTGAATATAAATTGAAATTTTCAAATAGTCGGAAGGAGAATGTACTGTAGGGTTCGATCGTTTGTCATATGTTTGACAATCCTTGCTGTTTCAAATTCAACGTTCAGTTTTTCAAGACAGGTTAAAATCGAACTTATTTGATGTTTGAACTCTATATCGACATTGATTCTACACTGGCGAGCAAAAAATAGAGGTCACTTTAAAATTATGACTTATTTTTGGAATATTTTTGTTTTTACTTTATGTTTGCAAATTGTAAACCAAAGTAGGCGTTTAATAATACATTTCCTGACAAATGTATTCTATAAAATTGCAGGAATGGAATAATATCTACCAAAATGTGATCGTTAATTTAATTCAAAGACTTCCTCGTCGACTTCAATCAGTAATGCAAGAGGGGGTAATACTCGTTATTAGTGATAAGTTTTTTTCATTATTTATTTTCTATATTAGTCCTAGAAACAAAAATTCGAACTTCGTCTGAACTGTAAATTTGTGATATTTCCAAAATAGGCAATAAAAACAAAAATATGCTTTACGATTCAACACTGCTTTTTTTTTTAAATTTAATGTGCAAAATACAGTACAATTGTTTACAATTTGCAAACATAAAGTTAAAACAAACAAAAATCCAAAAATAAGTCATAATTTTAAAGTGACCTCTATTTTTTGCTCGCCAGTGTATTTTCTCTAAGTAATAATAATGTTTTTGCTATTAAATATTCTTTATTATTATTATTATTATTATTATTTAAAACGATATCATTGGCGTGCTTTATATCGATATTTTTAGTCTGAAGCATTGCACTTAGTGGTAAATTCACACCTAATATACTATTTACACAATACAAAGTTACAATAAATTCACAACTTGTTACAGAAAATATTGAGTTTTAGCTTTGCTTGAAGATTCTGATTCTTTCCAATAGCTTATTTATACATTGAAGAGCAAAAAGAATATGGTTCAAAGGTTCTCTAAACTGTAATACAGCATTATGCCTCTCAATCCATATAGTTTCACATAAATGAGTCAACTTTCCTTCTAATTTTGTCTCCAATACAAAATTTCTTTTGGAAAATAATGAGAAAAATGCTATGGTTGGTTTCATTATAGTCATGGCATTACGAACTTGCATCACATTAGAAGCTTTAGATATGCTCAAATTTAGAACGTGGTTATAACATGTAGTTTTAATAGCAATTTTTTTTTTCTGAAATTGTTTCACAGATCAATTTATCACAAATACATTGTATTGGAGTTTGCACCGATGGGTTTTCTGTAATGACTTCTGATAAATTGATATGATTTAAATAATTAGTGACTGTGTCCCCAATAACCGTTCCACTCAAGATTGGCTATAAACTGCCTGAGTCGACTTTATTGTTATCTTCGTGACAATCCACAAAACCAATAAAATCCTCCCAGATGCTGGAATCTTCATCAATATAGCGTAATATGATTGACATTTGGCAAATGTTGGAAACATCTGTAGTTTTAGTTTCATCAAATATAACACTGCAGCAGTTCGCACATTTAATACTTTCTAAAATATTTTTCATTATGTCGTCTTTAGAGCATTATATAATCGGTTTTATCGGTGATATTTTTTCAATGTATGGGAAGTTCTTAAAGTCAATTGCCTGCATCTGTATTATTTTGTAAGGTTTGATCATCTGGGCAATAATTACGATCTATTATAGAATCATCACTGTCATTTTCACAAATTTGATCCATATTTCACAAGACTCTCACAACAAAGTCGGTTAGAGTTGTATGCGTCTACATACAACTAAGTTACACTAAAGTGTAAATGCAAATTTTGACATACAACCTTGTTTGACAGTAAATAAAAATGTTTAGACAAGTGCTGAAATCTATTAGACCTTTGCAAAAGATAGCTTATAACACATATAATCTTATAATACCAAATACTCAAAATCTTACAAAATGTTACATACAACCTTGTAACACCAAGCCGACGATATATCGGCAGGAAGACATGTATATTTGGCCTTCAGCGCAGGGCAATTCGAATAATTGCAAGATTTAAATACAGGGCTGATACTATTCAGTATTCAACCTTTATTCAGATCTCTTGGCCTGAAGACACTACCTTGCCTTTACATATATACATGCTTAATTTATATTAAGAAGCATGAGAATGATTATATATTAAGTAATTCTGTCCACAGTTATGAAACTCGCAAGTGCAATCATATACAGTCCAATAGAATGAGACTCAACAAGTTTTAAACTTGGATTGGATTTTGGGGACCAAAATATTTTCATGCACTCCCTACTTCAACAAAATGTTTCCGTTTCAAAAACTTCAAGATAAACATAAAACAACTATTAATTGACAAAGCGTATTTTCACTAGGAAGAATTTCTGTCTGATATGTAGCCAACAATATAGCACACCATATTTTATACCATATTATGTACCAATTACTTTATAGTGTTACTTTTTTATATTTTCGTATTATTGTGCATTACCTATCTTTATATCGTATTTATTCTATATTTTATATTCTCTATATTGACGTGTGTAAGCTGTTTGTGAGTATAGGCATTAACAAACTATTATTATATGGTACACTTGTGTGCACTCGAATAATTTCATAAAGTAGCACATCAAGTGCCCAATAACATCCAATCAGATGTTTTCCTCAATTGTCATTAGTATAGCAGCAATGATCCGAGCGAAGATAGGTGGGCCACCCTGTATATGATATACATTTATCCACACATGCAGACATTACATGTGAACCTGCACACAAAAAGTTGGGCAGATATTATTTATACTTTTAGTTCTGCCCTAATTTGGTTTCGTTGGGGCTGTGTTTCCTCCCGTGAGATCTTCAGTGGGATAATCACACCGTTGCATTTTTAACGCGGTCCTAAGAGGAGCGGAAAGCTCTGTGGGCCGCATCTGTGGTTCCAGCGGACTTCGCCTGTTTTCCGTGCGGCGGCAAAAAGAATTTACAGGGCCGCCGCCGCCCTAAATAATTGATAGGGTGGAAAATAAACATCCCGGCCGAGAATAGGATTTCTAGGCCATTAGTGTTAAAAGTAGAATAATGTTGGCCGCAAGCAGAGAATGGTACGGATCTTTGGAATGGATAGATTTTACTACCTAAAACGTATTAGTATGTATATGCCCATATAAATTTTTGTGAACGTATTTGTTAGGGATATTATCTCTAATTGCCATTGGATTAGCGGAAGTCCTTCAATATAACTGTGATGGGTGGGAAAAACAGTATAAGTCGAAAATTTGGGAAAATGAGTTAAGTCAAATTATATTTCAGAAAGTTATGCTGTACATTGTGTTTGAAATAGTATATGTCACATTATTCAGTTAAGGCTTTTAAATAGGTTGGCAGTTTTAGTACAACTTTAAATGCTACGATTATTGGAGGGAAAAAAGGTATAAGTCGACACTTCCTGTAACGCTCCGATATGATTTTTATTACATATATTTTATTATTCGTCGTTTTTATCGTGAAATTATTATATAATTTCTTGATTATTTTGGCTCGTGATTTATTATATAATGTTTTAGTTATTTTTGGCTCGTGATTTATTATATAATGTTTTAATTATTTTTGGCTCGTGATTTGTGATCGTATTTAGTACTTACACGTCGTGACGTTTAATTTAACTACCGTGATTACTCTTAAGGTACTTTGCTATTGGTAATGTGTTAATAAACGTACACTAATAATGGATTAATACAAGAAAGCAACAATTTAAGGATTTGTTTTGTTTATTTAATAATAGACACGCTGAAATTGTAAGACACAGGGAAATAAAACACAGGTTGACGATGTAGTAAATTAATTTATATAATTATAACGTACAGGGAAATAAAACACAGGTTGGCGATTATGACATGAATTGATTTATTTTCTAGATTTCGTTGACCTTTTAATGAATTTATAAATTCTCTTATTTATTCAATTGATAGTTTGAAAATGGTTATGACTACGAAGTTTATTTACGAGTGTTTGTTATACATGCACGTGCTTTTGTAGTTTCTTGGACCATTTATTACCATGCCCTTTCACTCCATTTAACTACGGGAAAGTGATATGATCAAAAATAGAACTATTTAAAGATGTTGAAATATCCCCAATAATTCATGAATGATTACTAAAGGTATCTCGCAATCTTCCCGAATTTCATGGTTGTGTCGGTGTCCACACAATAATGTAATTATTGGAGCCCCATTGTTTACGTTGATTGAGGTAAATTAGTAATTCTACCCACGACCACAGCAAGCACCAATGTCACAAGTAGTCATCACCGTCAGACATGTTACAAGTTGTGTCAAATAACAGTTCTGCTACCTCAATCGGAAATGTTTATGTAATGTTATAATATATTATTATTAGGAACATTGAAGGTTATTAATAACTTCTCTTGTGATTATACCAAGCTTCATTCTCTCGTTTATCATTTTCTCTGTTTATGCGGGGTTTTAATAATTCCACTTATTTCATGTTTACGATATTTAACCATAAATTGTCATTATGTTTTCAAATTATTGAGATTTAATCCAGTGTATTTTATCTGTTCGATTCTAAATTACTCTGCCCAATAATAGGTACGTTATGTGCTTGTTTTATGATTTGAAATAAAGAAACCAGTATTTTTATACATTATATTTTTTAATTATTATGATTTAATCCAACTTATTTATTTATACAATTATAAATCACTCTGCTCAATAATGTGCACGTTATGTGCTCATTTATGATTTAAAATGAAGAAGCCATAATTTTTATGAATTATTTTGATTTGAATATGAAGATGTGTGTCGGAGGGTAACACTGAATGCCTTGATTAGTTGTTATAGTTATGGTGAATACAGCCACGTTAGTTTGCGATCGCTGGCGCGATGTATTATGAGTTTATATGTTTAAATGTTATGATGCTGACGACGATTTGATTCTAGTGGAGGAGGTGATTCCACAATAACAGGTGTGTGAACGAAGTGCGCGGGTGGGCGTCAATTACACCTGTTATTGCTTCCTCTAGTGATTCGTAAACACGAATAGCGTTCGAGCCGCCTTTGTTTACAGATAGGAATAGGTAATCGGTGTTTGGCTTTTCTAGATAACTTAGGGTTGATTGAAAGGAATAAGCACTCCCGTGAATTTATAATGAGACTGGTTTAACAACTTTATATTATCGTTAATAATAATTAAAAAAATTACTCTGTACCTAGAATTGTACGTTTTTCGATTTATTCAAATTGTTATGCTACTTTGCGTTTTTTACAACGTTATTGTTAATTTAATTATAAACCGACGTGAATTTATATACTCAAAACCGCGAATGTCGTGTGCGTTGCCCGTGGCCGACGCAACTGTCTTACTGATCTCGCTCGTGTGTGGCTTATGCTTAAATAGGTTTTTTCAGCTACAAATCTCCACTCCCATCACATATCTACCGCTAAATATTCGCCCCCATCCCTTAGTTATCATGGTGATTATTAATCTTGAGTGTGCGTGTGGTATTAATGCGTTTTTAGCGCAGAGTTTTACACTTAACTTAAAAAGTTGCTATTCGAGGTGATTTTTACGTGCCTGGCGCTTGCTCGTTTCTAAGGGGCGCTGATACCCAAATTGTTTATGTGACACCACGACATGGAATCTTCCAAAACCGTGCATATGCAGGCCTCGGCTCTTGAGATATTTGGCAACGCTCTGGCGAGAGTCGCGATGGCTATTTATCACATTTCACCCTGGGTTTATTTGTAAATGAATTAATTTAATAATTTTGTTGTATTCATGATTTTTTTAAATATGAGTCACTTTATTGCGTAAATGCGTATTAAACTGGGCGTATATTTGGGCCTATTACATTCCTTAAAATGCTAATTCTTGATTTATACTGTTTTTCCCACCCATCACAGATAAATAGGTACACATATTTATATGGAAGGTCCCCGTTGGTCCATAACCTGTTAGAGATAATATCTCTAACAAATACGTTCACTACTGGCCCTATCCCTAAATAAATAATTATGGGGGATAAATATTTGTAACAATAAAGTTGAAAACCGGAAATAATAATAATACCATTGCGAGGATTATTATATACGTAAATGCACAATTTTCAAAAATTATAAAACAAGATTAATAAGTTCTTCTGATTTCGCATTATCTCCGAAGCAATTTCTGCGCACTTTCGCTTTACAACTCTCGCCTTTCCATCTCTGGAAAAATCTGTGACGTGAGGGTGGAAACGCGGAAATGGCCACGGGCTCGTCGCGCACGAGCCATTAGGCACATTTTTACTCCGCGAACTTCGCCGCCCCCGCCCCAAGATTGATTAATCTAAAAAGTTGGGGACGGCGAAGATCCCTAATCGCCGGGGGGCTCGCGACGAGCCTTTCCATTAAAACCATCCGCGCCCCCATGAATATTTCCCGCCCGGTAATGTGTGACACATCTATAACTTTCGCCGTGGGGCCCGTAAATCTGCCGCCCCCCGAACGACCACCCCCAGGTTACCCCCCCCCCCCTCATCCATAATTCGGGTGGGGCGGGGAACATTTCCGGGGCATCAATTTGAAAATTGAAGTTTTAGTAGTGCGAGGACGTGCTCGAGTCCGTCGATCGGCTGAGCAGTTCGTGATTTGAATAGCTCACGTGCCTCATGGGTTAGTGAATTAATGATGGGCAATCTCATTAAACGGCGCGTACGAACCCAAAAGGCTGGACATTAAGGCCCCATAAGCATGGAGCAGAGTGGTTCATAATTTAAGAGGTGCGTGGGCGAAGTAGTCGACTTTTAGTTTATAGTTATGGCTTCGATTCTAGGTCATGTTTGCGAGATATAAAATATCGTTGTTTTCGTATGTTTTTAATAAAAAAATGTTCTTGTATATATAGAATGTATATTCTTAAATGTTGTATAAGTTTTAAATAACGTATTAAAGTTTATGGCAAGATTTCAAATTGGTGCATTGATGTAAGATACTACAGGCCTTATGGGTGCATCATTCTTATGTAGTTTTACAAGTCTATATAGACATGTTGGTGCTGGATTCATTCTCGTCAGTCTATAGATATCTATAGACGTTTTTTAAATTTTGTACTAATTCAATTGAGTTTTTGATCGAGTTTGGATTCTTAAATTTTGTATAAGTTTTAAATAACGTATTAAATTTTATAGCATGATTTCGAATTGGTGCATTGATGTAAGATACTACAGGCCTTATGGGTGCATCAGTCTTATGTAGTTTTACAAGTCAATACAGACATGGTGGTGCTGGATTCATATCATCAGTCTATAGATATCTTTATCAGTAAATACGTCATCTTTGAAATTTGTTTGTTGGATCTCTTTTCATAACTGTTAAATTTTCTTTACTGATAAAATCGTCCAGTTTTGAGTTGTTTTTCAATTAATGCATGTTTTTTTATAATGATTTTTTTCTAAAATTCACAAGTTTTCAGAGTACCGAGCAATTTTTACTTGCCACGAAATTTTCGTTTTTCAAAATGATGAAGATCGTAACACTATTTCGATTAACACACAATAAAAAGATCTCATTGATATTTTGCGGTATTTCCGAGAATTTGTGTGAATTTGAACACCGCAATTGCATCACAAGTAATAAGTTGATAATATCATACAACTAGATAACTTCCACGAGCGAAAAATCCCTGAAATCGTACAGAATAAGATTTTCTATCAAAATTTGTAATTTTCAAGGGAAATTTCAAGTTTTTCTTGGTTTACAGTAAATATTTTTCAGTTTTTAGTGCTCATTATTTGTGTAATTTCATTATTTATAGTAAAAACTTTGTTATTTCCTCTAAAATTTTAAATTAATGCTGAAAATGTTAAAATTTCCGCTGCAATGTTTACTTCACAATGAAAATTTTGCTATTTTCTCTTAAAATTTGTAATTTTCAAGTCGGATTTCATGCTTTTCTTTGTTTTTATGAAAATTTTATCATTTCCAGTGAATATTTTGCAGTTTTCAGTAAAAATATTGCAGTTTTCAGCAATATTTTAATTCATGCAGATAAATTTGTAAATTTCAGTGCTGTCTTTAATTTCCAATCAAAATTTTGCTATTTCCAATGAATATTACTAAGTTTCATTATAATAACATAATTTTTGATGAGCACTTTAAAAGTTTCCATGAAAATTTCACTATTTTCAGTAAAAACTTTGTTGTTGCCACTAAAACTTTAAATTCTTGCTGAAAAAATTAAAATTTTCACTGCAATCCTTAATTTACAGTCAAATTTTAAAATGTTAAAATTTCCGCTGCTATGTTTACTTTACGACTAAAATTTTGCAATTTTTTTATAACAATTTGTAATTTTTATGTCGCATTTCATGTTATTCGTTGTTTATGTGAAAATTTTATCATTTCCAATAAACATTTTGCAGTTTTCAGTTTAAATATTGCAGTTTTCAGCAACATTTAAATTCATGCTGAGAAATTTGTAAAGTTCAGTGCTGTTTTTTTGCTGTTTCCAATGAATATTACTAATTTTCAATTATAATAACATAATTTTCGAAGAGCACTTTGAGAGTTTCCATGAAATTTTCACTATTTCCAGTAAAAACTTTGTTATTGCTACTAAAATTTTAAATTCTTGCCGAAAATGTTAAAATTTTCACTGCAATGCTTAATGTATAATCAAAATTTATGCATTTTTTTATGAAAATTTGTAATTTTTTTGTCGCATTTCATGTTATTCTTTGTTTTTATGAAAATTTTATCATTTCTAGTAAACAATTTGCAATTTTCAGTAATAATATTGCAGTTTTCAGCAACATTTAAATTCATGTTGAGAAATTTGTAAATTTCAGTGCTGTCTTTAATTTTCAATCAAAATTTCGCTGTTTCCAATGAATATTACTAATTTTCAATTATAATAACATAATTTTCGGTAAGTACTTTAAGAGTTTCCATGAAAATTTCACTATTTTCAGCACAAACTTTGTTATTACCACTAAAATTTTATATTCTTGCTGAAAATGTTAAATTTTTTACTGAAATGCTTAATTTACAGTCAACATTTTTGCAATTTTTTTATTAAAATTTGTAATTTGTATGTTTCATTTAATGTTTCTCCTTGTTTTATGAAAGTTTTATCATTTCCAGTTATCATTTTCAAGTTTTCAGTAAACATTTTGCAGTTTTCACCAACATTTAAATTCATGCTGAGAAATTTGTAAATTTCAGTGCTGTCTTTAATTTCCAATAAAAAAAAATCTGTTTCCAATAAATATTACTAATTTTCAATTATAATAACATAAATAACAATTTTATCATTTCCAGTAAACATTTTGCAGTTTTCAGTAAAAATATTGCAGTTTTCAGCAATATTTAAATTCATGCAGATAAATTTGTAAATTTCAGTGCTGTCTTTAATTTCCAATCAAAATTTTGCTGTTTCCAATGAATATTACTAAGTTTCATTATAATAACATAATTTTCGATGAGCACTTTAAGAGTTTCTATGAAAATTTCACTATTTCCAGTAAAAACTTTGTTATTGCCACTAAAATTTTACATTCTTGCTTAAAATGTTAAAACTATCACTGCAATGTTTAATTTACAACAAAAATTGTTGCACTTTTTTATATGCTATACATGCCAGTAAATCCTTTCTACGTACAGTGAAACTAAAGAAACAAAATAACAACAAAATTGCTGAAAATGTAATAATAAAAATGTAAGTGGTGTCTTGTAGCTTGTAAAAGGTTCGTAGAAATAATAAAAACCAAACACCTTTTCCACAAAACACTGTGTTTTGTGAAAAAGATGTATTTGTTTCTTATTTTAATAAAAAAAGTAGCCTATTCCATTTATCACATCATACAATATTATAAACTTCATCATCATCATAATTATGTAATACTCAAATCATTGTAAATAATTGTATTGCTTAACTAAATGTTCATACTACTACTTAATATAATAATAATATTAATATAATAATATTAAAACATACCTACGAGCGACACCTTTAAGTTAATCATTAGTAGCTGGTATATTTGTTCATGTAAAAACTAAGCTCCCCTAAAATCATTAATATTATATTTGTTCCTGTACCATCTAAGCTCCCCTAATATCACCATTGTTAGGTAAAACTTTGCAATTATCTCTTCAAATTTGTAATTTTCAAGTTGGATTTCATGCCTTTCTTTGTTTTTATGAAAACATTATCATTTCCAGTAAACATTTTCAAGTTTTCAGTAAAAATATTGCAGTTTTCAGCAACATATTCATGCTGAGAAATTTGTAAATTTCAGTGCTGTCTTTAATATCCAATCAAAATTTTGCTGTTTCCAATGAATATTACTAATTTTCCATTATGATAACTTAATTTTCGATGAACACTTTTAGAGTTTCCATGAAAATTTCATTATTTCCAGTAAAAACTTTGTTATTTCCACTATAATTTTAAATTCTTGCCGAAAATGTTAAAATTTTCACTGCAATGCTTAATGTATAATCAAAATTTTTGCATTTTTTAATGAAAATTTGTAATTTTTACGTCGCATTTCATGTTATTCTTTGTTTTTATGAAAATGTTATCATTTTTAGTAAACATTTTGCAGTTTTCAGTAAAAATATTGCAGTTTTCAGCGACATTTAAATTCATGCTGAGAAGTTTATAATTTTCAGTGCTTTCTTCAATTTCCATTCAAAATTTTGCTGTTTTCAATGAATATTACTAATTTTCAATTATAATAACACAATTTTCGATGAGCACTTTAAAAGTTTCCATGAAAATTTCACTATTTTCAGTAAAAACTTTTTGTTGCCACTAAAACTTTAAATTCTTGCTGAAAAAGTTAAAATTTTCACTGCAATCTTTAATTTACAATCAAATTTTAAAATGTTAAAATTTCCGCTCAACTTTACAACTAAAATTTTGCAATTTTTTTATCAAAATTTGTAATTTTTATGTCGCATTTTATGTTATTCGTTGTTTTTGTGAAAATTTTATCATTTCCAATAAACATTTTGCAGTTTTCAGTTTAAATATTGCAGTTTTCAGCAACATTTAAATTCATGCTGAGAAATTTGTAAAGTTCAGTGCTGTTTTTTTGCTGTTTCCAATGAATATTACTAATTTTCAATTATAATAACATAATTTTCGAAGAGCACTTTAAGAGTTTCCATGAAAATTTCACTATTTCCAGTAAAAACTTTGTTATTGCCACTAAAATCTTAAATTCTTGCTGAAAATGTTAAAACTTTCACTGCAATGCTTAATGTATAATCAAAATTTTTGCATTTTTTTATGAAAATTTGTAATTTTTATGTCGCATTTCATGTTTTTCTTTGTTTTTATGAAAATGTTATCATTTCCAGTAAACATTTTGCAGTTTTCAGTAAAAATATTGCAGTTTTCAGCAACATTTAAATTCATGCTGAGAAGTTTATAATTTTCTGTGCTTTCTTCAATTTCCAATCAAAATTTTGCTGTTTTCAATAAATATTTCTAAGTTTCATTATAATAACATAATTTTCGATGAGCACTTTAAGAGTTTCTATGAAAATTTCACTATTTTCAGTAAAAACTTTGTTGTTGACACTAAAACTTTAATTTCTTGCTGAAAAACTTAAAATTTTCACTGCAATCCATAATTTACAATCAAATTTTAAAATGTTAAAATTTCCGCTGCAATGTTTACTTTACAACTGAAATTTTGCATTTTTTTTATCAAAATTTGTAATTTTTATGTCGCATTTCATGTTATTCGTTGTTTTTGTGAAAATTTTATCATTTCCAATAAACATTTTGCAGTTTTCACTTTAAATATTGCAGTTTTCAGCAACATTTAAATTCATGCTGAGAAATTTGTAAAGTTCAGTGTAAAGTTCAGTTTTTTTGCTGTTTCCAATGAATATTACTAATTTTCAATTATAAAAACATAATTTTCGAAGAGCACTTTAAGAGTTTCCATGAAAATTTGACTATTTCCAGTAAAAACTTTGTTATTTCCACTATAATTTTAAATTCTTGCCGAAAATGTTAAAATTTTCACTGCAATGCTTAATGTATAATCAAAATTTTTACATTTTTTTAAGAAAATTTGTAATTTTTATGTCGCATTTCATGTTATTCTTTGTTTTTATGAAAATGTTATCATTTCCAATAAACATTTTGCAGTTTTCAGTAAAAATATTGCAGTTTTCAGCAACATTTAAATTCATGCTGAGAAATTTGTAAAGTTCAGTGCTGTTTTTTTTCTGTTTCCAATGAATATTACTAATTTTCAATTATAATAACATAATTTTCGAAGAGCACTTTAAGAGTTTCCGTGAAAATTTCACTATTTCCAGTAAAAACTTTGTTATTGCCACTAAAATTTTAAATTCTTGCTGAAAATGTTAAAACTTTCACTGCCATGCTTAATGTATAATCAAAATTTTTGCATTTTTTAATGAAAATTTGTAATTTTTATGTCGCATTTCATGTTATTCTTTGTTTTTATGAAAATTTTATCATTTCCAGTAAACATTTTGCAGTGTTCAGTAAAATATTGCAGTTTTCAGCAACATTCTGAGAAATTTGTAACTTTCAGTGCTGTCTTTAATTTCCAATCAAAATTTTGCCGTTTCCAATGAATATTACTAATTTTCAATTATAATAATCTGTAATCCATTGAGACACGACTCCATTGTCCTATACTTTAGGCATTATACACACACAATTTTAATATTACCACGCATAATCGCAGTATGTTTATGCTACGTAGGCACTGAACTACGGAGCGATCTACTATTTGCTGATAAAACTAAATGAATAGTGAACAAGATACAAAAGGTAATCCCCGAAATAATAATATTGTATTCGATTATTAATAATTTACTTTTCATACAATTTGAATGAGTTTGAATTATGTTTTCATTGCATACTAAATTTTAGGTATTTTATTAGAAACTTATAATTTTTTGAGAAAAAAAAAATCGTTCACAAATATCCAATTATATGACCAAATATGCAATTAATAATAAAATATGTTTCATATGCAAAAAAAAAATTGGTAAACTTGCTGTTGCATTATGATTCGTGTAGATTTATTGAAATTTCCGTAGTCATATCATTAATTCAAGACATGCATTTTGTATATAGTTCATGCTTTAGTTATAATAAATAATGCATTATATTATGAGTACAATTATGTGATACTTGGGAAGGCTAATTTTGTTGTCCCTTAATTTTAATTGACAAATGTACAAAGCCGACAATCTAATGGAAACCGTCTAACTCGGTAAACATTAATTTATGCTAATCCGCGCGACACTCCGCGCATAAAACGCGAGCCGTCCGAGAAAGAGTTCTGAATAAAAATTAATTGAAATCCTACAAACATTCTTCCGCCTCCCCCGGGCAAAAAAAAATTAATACAAAAAAGTTTCGGCGCAAACTTGATAATTAAAAAGCCCGGAGGTGAATTAAAATCTGGAAGCTTCGGGGGTGGGAGAGGGGCGGCGTCGCGACGCTCTTTTTTTATCGCGCCGAAGTTTAAAGGGTTTAAAATATTTGTCGAAAAAATAAATCCCCCGGGAAGCGGGCGCGCGCCCGAATGATCTATCGGTCTCGATTGGGGATGAAGTGCATTTACATGTTTAAACCGAAAAGCAAACAATCCTTTAACGGCCGCGGCCGGGCTCGGGCGCCGATTCCCTCCCCATTATCATGCATATCAGATGCGCTCAATGGGACAAGGGAGATTTATTGTTTTCGACGGGGTAAATGATGAACTCTTTTTCTGCGAGTCCCTGCCGCTGAGACGCCGCAGGTATTTACAATATTCCCCCGATAAATCCCGGACGCATTATGCGCGCGGGAAACAATCAACGATCGCAGATCCCCGGATTTATCGCACGTGTGTTTATAACTGCGCCGGGATTTATTACGTAATTGCGCAAGTTATTGCATATTTCATTTGCGCCCCGAAGTTGTTCCGTGCCGGGGGCCCATTCCGAGCAGCCGGGGTGCAGTTCAGTTCGCGTGTATAATTTTATTCAAATTGGAATTTTACGTTTTCGGGCGCGGATGCTGTTCAGAATTTACGTTTCCGTATTTCGGCCCGCCCGGAAATTCGCCGCAAATAGCGTGAATTTTAATCGGGGCCTCATTATACAGCCGGAATTTCAACAAGTATCATATAGTTGCGAGTTATTTACATTTTCGTGCGATCGAGCGAAGCGGGGCTCAAACGCAAACAGCGGGATAGGAAATTGTTGCAGTTCAGCTCTGGTTTCAGCCGAATTTGATTTAATTTATATCAATATGCAATACACCCCCACGAGCAAATATTTCGGATTAAATGCAAAGCATTGTGGTTGAGGTAGTTACGAAGCCTGTACTAGTTTAATAGCCGTGACAGCTTTGCAGGATTCCCCGTACTTGCATTTTGAAACTAAATGGACATTGTATCAATCGTACCTTCATTAAGTACTTAATATAAATGAAGTATTATAATAGCAGTATATCAGTAGTTCCCAAAGTGGGAACTTTCCTGGGAAGGTACTAGAGACTCGATAAGAATTGGGTATTGAAACTAAATGGACATTGTATCAATCGTACATTCATTACGTACTTAATATAAATGAAGTATTATAATAGCAGTATATCAGTGGTTCCCAAAGTGGGAACTTTCCTGGGAACGTACTAGAGACTCGATAAGAACCTAGGATGTAATTGGGGGGTGCTAATTTTGATTGGAAATTAAAGACAGCACTAAAAACTGAAAAATATTTACTGGAAACCAAGAAAAACTTAAGATTTCCCTCGAAAATTACAAATTTTAATAGAAAATTGCAACAATTTTGATTATAAATTAAGCATTGCAGTAAATTTTTTAAAATTTTACTGGCAATAACAAAGTTTTTACTGGAAATAGTGAAATTTTCACGGAAACTCTTAAAAAGCTCATCGAAAATTATGTTATTATAATTGAAAAATAGTAATATTCATTGGAAACAGCAAAATTTTGATGGAAAAATAAAGACAGCACTGAAAATTATAAACTTCTCAGCATGAATTTAAATGTTAGTGAAAACTGCAAATTTTTTTCTGAAAACTTAAAAATGTTTGCTGGAAATGATAATTTTTTCATAAAAACAAAGAAAAGCATGAACATTAGCAATAATCGTTGGAAATAGCAAAACAGTAAATAGAGCACAGGAAATAATAAAATGTCTAAGTGTAAATTTAATATTTAATATGGAAACTGCAATTTTTTTATTGAAAACTCAATAATTTTGACTGGAAACGATAAATTTCTCATAAAAACAAAGAAAAACTTGAAATTGCACTTGAAAATTACAAAGTTTAATAGAAAATTGCGAAATTTTGGTTATAAGTTAAACAATTCAGTAAAAATCATCAAATTTAAGCATTCATTTCAAATTTATCTGGCAGTTGCTAATCTTTTACTGGAAATGATGAAATTATCATTGAAACGTACAAAGGATTCATCAAAAATTATGAAGATGTTATTAAAAATTAGTAATATTTATTGGAAAATGAAACATTTTGATTGGAAATTAAAGCCAGCACTAAAATTTATAAATTTCTCAGCATGAATTTAAATGTTGCTGAAAACTGCAATATTTTTACTGAAAACTGCAAAATGTTTACTGGAAATGATAAAATCTTTATAAAAGCAACGATAACATGAAATGCGACAAAAATTACAAATTTTGATAAAAAAATTGCAAACATTTTGATTGTAAATTAGGCATTGCAGTGAAAATTTTAACAATTTCACTAAGAATTTAAAATTTTAGTGGCAATAACAAAGTTTTTACTGGAAATAGTGAAATTTTCACGGAAACTCTTAAAGTGCTCGTCGAAAATTATGTTATTATAATTGAAAATTAGTAATATTCATTGGAAACAGCAAAATTTTGATTGGAAATTAAAGACAGCACTGCAATTTACAAATTTCTCAGCAAGAATTTAGAATGTTGCTGAAAACTGCAAATTGTTTATTGGAAATGATAAAATTTTCTTAAAAACATAGCAAAACATAAAATCGGACTTGAAAATTACAAATCTTAAGAGAAAATTGCAAAAAAAATTATTGTAAATCAAATATTGCAGTGAAAATATTAATATTTTCAGCATGAATTGAAAACTTCAGTGGCAATAACAAAGTTTTTATTAAAAATAGTGAAATTTTCATAGAAACTCCTAGTGCACATCGAAAATTATGTGAAAATTAGCTATATTCATTGAAAACGGCAAAATTTTGATTGGAAATTAGAGAGAGTACTAAAAATTATAAAATTCTCAGAAAAAATATAATATGTTGTTGGAAACTGCAAAAAACATGGAAACATTTTACTGAAACCTGCACAATATTTACTGGAAATAAACATATTTTCATAAAAACAAAGAAAAACTTGAAAATTCACTTGAAAATTACATATTTTCATGGAAATTTGCGACATTTTAGTTGTTACTTAAACATTGCAGTAAAAATCATCAAATTTAAGCATTTATTTAAAATTTATCTGGTAGTTGCAAATTTTTTATTGTAAATAATGAAATTATTCTTGAAACGTACAAAGTATTCATCGAAAATTATGAAAATGTTATTGAAAGCCAGTAATTTCATTGGAAAATGCAATATTTTGATTTGAAATTTAAGACAGCACTGAAAATTAAAAATTTCTCAGCATGAATTTAGAATGTTGCTGAAAACCGCAAAATGTCAGTAAAAATTTTGCGGTTTTCAGTAACATGCAACTGCAAAATGTTTACTGAAAATGATAACATTTTCATAAAAACAAAGAAAAACATGAAATCGGACTTGAAAATCACAAATTTTAAGAGAAAATTGCAAATATTTTATTGTAAATTAAACATTGCAGTGAAGATATTAACATTTTCAGCATGAATTTAAAATTTTAGTAGCTCTAACATACTTTTCAGTGGAAATAGTGAATTTTCGTGGAAACTTTCAAAGTGCTCATCGAAAATTATGTTATTATATTTGAAAATTAGCAATATTTGTCGGAGACAGCAAAATTATGATTGGAAATTAAAGACAGCACTGAAAATTATAAAATTCTCAGCATAAATTCAATATGTTGTTGGAAACTGCAAAATATTTACTGGAAACGAAGAAATTTTCACAAAAAACAAAGAAAAACTTGAAATTGCACATGAAAATTACGAATTCTTATGAAAAGTTGCTTTTTTTTGTAAATTTAACATTGCAGTGAAAATTTTAATATTTTCAGCATGAATTTAAAATTTTAGTGGTACTAACAAATTACTGGATTACATTTTTTATTGGAAATAGTGAAATTTTCATGGAAACTCTTAAAGTGCTCATCGAAAATTATGTTATTATAATTGATAACTAGATATATTCCTTGGAAACGGTAAAATTTTGAATAGAAATAAAAGACAGTACTGAAATTTATAAATTTCTCTGCATGAAATTAAATGTTGGTGAAAGCTACAAAATGTTTACTGAAAACTTAAAAATATTTACTGGAAATGATAATTTTTTCATAAAAACAAAGAAAAGCATGAAATCTGACTTGATAATTACAGATTTTAAGAGAATAATGCAAAATTTTAGTTGTATAGTTAACATTGCTGTGGAAATTTTAACATTTTCAGCAAGAATTTCCAATTTTAGTGGCACTAACAAAGTTTTCAGTGAAAATAGTGAATTTTCGTGGAAACTCTTAAAGTGTTCATCGAAAACTATGTAATTATAATTGAAAATTAGAAATATTCGTTGGAAACAACAAACTTTTGATTAGAAATTAAAGACAGCACTGAAAATTATAAAATTCTCACCTCAAATTTAATATGTTGTTGGAAACTGCAAATTTTTTACTGAAAACTGAAACATATTTACTGGAAACGAAGAAATTTTCATAAAAACAAAGAAAAACGTGAAATCGCACATGAATATTACGAATTTTAAGAGAAAATTGCAAACATCTCATTGTAAATTAAGCATTGCAGTGAAAATTTTAACATTTTCTGCTTTAGTGGTAATAACAATTTTTTTACTGGAAATAGTGAAATTTTCATGGAAACTCTTAAAGTCATCATCGAAAATGATGTTATTATAATTTAAAATTAACAATAGTCGTTGGAAACAACAAATTTTTTATTGAAAATTAAAGACAACACTTTATTACATTTAAATTTTGCTGAAAACCGTAAAATTTTTACTGAAAACTGCAAAATGTTTACTGGAAATGATCAAATTTTCGTAAAAACAACGAAGAAAAACAACGAGAAAAACATGAATTTTGACTTGAAAATTACAAATTTTAAAAGAAAGTTGCATAATTTTTATTATAAATTAAACATACCAGTGAAAATTTTAACATTTTCAGAATGAATTAAAAAATTTAATGGCAAAAACAAAGTTAATACTGGAAATAGTTAAATTTTCACGGAAACTCTTAAAGTGCTCCAACGTGCACAAATTTCTTTTGACTCAATTTCTTTGTTCTTTGTATCTGCCATAGTCTTGTGCTGTTCTCTTTTCTAGCTATTGTTTCCGTAGTTGCTTCTTGGTTCTAACTTCTTTTTGTGTCTCTTCTGTCCACCAGCTTGTCCGCTTCGAGTTTCTTTAGGTTTCTGTTATTCGGCAGGTTTCTATTGTTGCCTCTTCTATTACGTGTTTGAAAGCTTTCCAGATAGTTTTCATAAAAACAAAGAAAAGCATGAAATTCGACTTGAAAATTACAAATTTTAATAGAAAATCTTATTCTGTACGATTTCAGGGATTTTTTTCCTTGTGGAAGTTATCTAGTTGTATGAACTTATCGACTTATTACTTGTGATGCGCTTGCGGTGTTCAAATTCACACAAATTCTCTTTCCATTTTATCACACGCTTTTTCTAAGTCTGCGAAACAGATATACAAGTATTCTATAGTTTCATTTATTACGTTTTTACAATAAGAAATCGTTCTTTGTATCTTTGTTCAAGGTTCTATTGGTTTTTGTTATTCCACAGGTTTCTATTGTTTCCTCTTCTATTACGTATTTGAAAGCCTTCCAGATATTCTCGGTTTCTTTTAATTGTGTCCTGTTTAGTCTTTTGTTTTTTTGATACTGTTGTTGCTTTACAGGGTCTTTAAATTTATGTGTATTTATTTTTGTACTTGTTCTGCACTTTTCTTCTATATTTGTTTACGTGTCGTCTGTTTTGTCTCTCTTCATTGTTGCTCTTACTAGGTAGTGATCGCTCCCTATTTAACAGCTTCTTTTTTGTCCGTACATCTTTAGTATCTATTTTTTGTTCATCTCTTGTAATTATATAATCGTACATCTTTAGTATCTGTTTTTTGTTTTTTTGTTCGTCTCTTGTAATTATATATTCTATTCTTGATTTTTCGTTTCTACTGTTTTCTACTCTCGTGAATGTTTTTATGTTTGTATCTTGAATTCAGTATTGTTAAGTTATTTGTTACACAGAAGTCAATCAGCCTATCTCCTGTTTTATTTATAAACATTATTTTTTTCTAGTTGTGTACCACCTTCACTTGGTACTTCTGATCTCACACTTTTCCTCTTTGGTCTTCTCTTCCTTCTTTAGAAGGACTTCTTTCTTTAGAAGGAAGACTTTACTTTCTTTATCTCCTGATTGTACTTAATTTTTTTTTGGTATTTTTGTTTCTCCTCTTGCTTCTGTTTATGCTCCTCGTCCTCCAATTCTTCTTCGAAAAGGCTTAAGTACATGGTTCTGCGATTACTAATAACATTGCTTTATGCTTCCTTTTCTTGCATTATGTTGCTTCCTGATCCTGGCCCTTTTTTATATTTTCATCCACATATGAGTTCCTAATTTCACCATCCTTTAAACTGCGTTAAACTGCTCTAATTGTAAATTGATCCAAATGCAGATGTTAGCTCGCCTGAATCGTGTACATTTATCCCAAATCGTTGCGTCTCACCGCCTACGAATGAATGGAAATTGTTCTTAAGTTCATGGGGTCGTGTTTTTGCCCCCGGAACTTGCCACTGGAGACGATTAGAGCAGTGCATTGTTTTCCCAGGGAGGGTCCCTCGCCCTTAGCCGGACTGACATTTTGTTAATTTGTCGCGCTTATGTTTGCGCATTGTCTCGGAAGTCAAGTCTATTTCGTTTACAGAGAGGCCATTGTGCAAATACTCCCCGAGAGGATTGCATTTTAAAGTACACGCCGCTCTTCGGATTCCGCTTAATTTAATACGGGGGAGAGTCGGTGCATGATGCCCTGCAAATGCGGGGAAAGTTGCATCCGATACCACTCGCACTTAAGTGACAGAATTGATCACAAAAAATAAGACAAAGCGCCAAAAAGCCAACAAAGTTAATAGAGCGATTTTGATCTGCGAGTACTTTCAATATTTAGAAAAATATTGAAGGATTGCGAGAATCCCATCAATATTTACACATCAATCATACATCTATACACACATCATTATGTTATCAGTATTTGGTAACTTTCATCATTAAACATATTACTAGAATGTGTCACGTACGTCAGAAAAAAAAACTTATACAACTTGCATAAAGATATTCTAAATTCTAAGTTCCCCTAAAATTATCATTATTTATTAATTTATCTCTAATTCCTGAAAATTGTGGGGAAACCCACGTAATAATTGTCACATATTCGTTATTAATTTCGGTTTCGTTACGTCTTCGTTACTCGTCTTAATTCCTGTTTCCTTATGTGTTAATTTTCCGAGCACATCTTGAGAGTGCTCGGAACACGAAAGGAGGACAAGGGAGCGCAGAGTTAAGTTGTTAAGGCGAAGGACGCCGCGCCGCCCCCGCCCTCCCGCCGCGATGACTCCGATCTCTCCGCAATCATCATCATCATCATCATGACATGCAGATTTGGGCCGGGAGCTGCACGCGTCGGGTTAATCCTTCCGGTAAGGAGGACGGCAATTTGGAGGCTCGCAATGCGGAAGAGTGGAACGACCGATCTCTAATGAAAGCGTCGCGACGCCGACGCTGTAGATTGCGTTATTGCGTTTAGCCACTAAATACAAATATGTTAAAAAGAATAGCATTGCAATTAAAATGCTTTGTAATAGTAAAGTTAATAAATGAAACCAATAATATTGGCAGGCTAACATGAAAATAATAATGCGAGGGATGAATCTTGTGCGCCAATTTATTGATATTCAGTTCCATATTTACCATAAAAATTCTTCGTATCCAGTGAATATTTTTCAGTTTTCAATAAAATTTTTGCAGTTTCCATATTAAATAATTAATTTATACTGAGAATTTTATTATTTCTCTTTGCTGTTTTGCTGTTTCCAACGAGCTGAGAAGTTTATAATTTTCAGTGCTGTCTTTATTTTTCAATCAAAATTTTGCTGTTTCCAATGAATATTACTAATTTTCGATTATAATAACATAATTTTCGATGAGCACTTTAAGAGTTTCCATGAAAATTTCACTATTTCCAGTAATAACTTTGTTATTGCTATTAAAATTATAAACTCATTCTGAAAATGTTAAAATTTTCACTGGAATGTTTAATTTACAATAAAACAATTCGCAACTTTCTCTTAAAATGTCTAATTTTCAAAGCCGATTTAATGTTTTTCTTTGTTTTTATGAAAATTTTATCTTTTCATGTTTTTCTTTGTTTTTATGAAAATTTTATCATTTCCAGTAAACATTTTGTAGTTTTCAGTAAAAACTTAGCAGTTTTCAGTAAAAACTTTGCAATTTTCAGTAAAAACTTTGCAGTTTTCAGCAACATTCTAAATTCGTGCTGAGAAATTTATGATTTTCAGTGTAGTCTTTAATTTATAATCAAAATTTTGTTGTTGCTAATAAAAATCGAGCAATTTTCTATAAAAATTTGTAATTTTCAAGTCTAATTTCATGTTTTTCTGTGTTTTTATGAAAAAAAATTCATTTCCAGTAAACAATGTGCAGTTTTAAGTAAAAACTTTGCAGTTTTCAGTAACATTCTAAATTCATGCTGAGATATTTATAATTGTCAGTGGTGTCTTTAATTTCCAATCAAGATTTT
This sequence comes from Othius punctulatus, assembly GCA_951805005.1. Lineage (NCBI taxonomy): Eukaryota > Metazoa > Arthropoda > Insecta > Coleoptera > Staphylinidae > Othius > Othius punctulatus. Next base: position 2,785,960 of record OX638139.1, on the reverse strand, counting down.
GCAGTTTCCTACGAATATTTCAAATTTTCAATTATAATATCATAATTTTCGATGAGCACTTTAAGAGTTTCCATGAAAATTTCGCTCTATCCAGTATAAACTTTGTTATTACCACTAAAACTTTAAATTCATGCTGAAAATGTTAAAATTTTCACTGTAATTTTTAATTTACAATAATTTTATTGTAATTTCGTATGGAAATTTGCGATTTTCAGGTACAATTTCATATTTTTCGTTGTTTTTATGAAAATTTTATCATTTCCAACACTCATTTTGCAGTTTTCGGGGAAATTTTTCCAGTTTTCAGTGAAAATTTTGCAGTTTTTAGCAACATTTAAATTCATGGCGAGAAATTTATAATTGTCAGTGGTGTCTTTAATTTCCAATCAAAATTTTGCATTTTTCAATGAATATTACTAATTTTTAATTACATTTTCATAATTTTTGATAAATACATTGTAAGTTTCAATGACAATTTCATCACTTCCAGTACAACATTTGCAACTGCCAGATAAATTTTAAGCTAATGTTTAAATTTGATAGTTTTTATTGCAATGTTTAATTTGCAACCAAAATTTTGCAATTTTTCATCAAAATTTGTAATTTTCAAGGGCAATTTCATGTTTTTCTTTGTTTTTATGAAAATTTCTTCGTTTCCAGTAAATATTTTGATGTTTCCGACGAATATTACTAATTTTTGATTATAATAACATAATTTTCGATGAGCACTTTAAGATTTTCCTTGAAAATTTCACTATTTCCAGTAAAAACTTTGTTATTGCCACTAATATTTTAAATTTATGCTGAAAATGTTAAAATTTTCACTGCAATGTTTACTTTACAACTAAAATTTTGCAATTTTCTACGTAACTTTAATGTTTTTCTTTGTTTTTACAAAAAAATTATCATATCCAGTAAACATTTTGCAGTTTTCTGTGAAAATTTTGCGGTTTTCAACAAAATTTAAATGTAATACACTGTTGTCTTTAATTTCCAATCAAAATTTTGCTATTTTCAATGAATATTACTAATTTTCAATTATAATAACATAATTTTCGACAAGCACTTTAAGAGTTTCGGTGAAAATTTCACTATTTCTAGAAAAAACATTGTAATTGCCACTAAAATTTTAAATTCATGCTGAAAATATTAAAATTTCCACTACAATGCTTAATTTACAATAAAATATTAGCAATTTTCTCTTAAATTTTGTAATTTTCAAGTCCGATTTCATGTTTATCTATGTTTTTATGAAAATTTTATAATTTCCAATACACATTTTGCAGTTTTCAGTAAAAAATTTGCAGTTTTCTGTGAAAATTTTGCAGTTTACACTAAAATTTTTGCAGTTTTCAGCATTATTTAAATTCATGCTGAGAAGTATATAATTTTCAGTGCTGTCTTAAATTTCGAATCAAAATTTTGCATTTTCAAACGAATTTTACTAATCTTTAATAACATTTTCATAATTTTCGATGAATACTATGTACGTTTCAAGGACAATTTCATAATTTCCAATAAAAAATATGCAACTGCAAAATAAATTTTAAATTAAAGCTTAAATTCGATAGTTATTACTGCAATGTTTAATTTACAACCAAACTTTAGCAATTTTTCCATGAAAATTTGTAATTTTCATGTGCAATTTCAAGTTTTTCTTTGTTTTTATGAAAATTTTATCATTTCCAGCAAACATTTTGTAGTTTTGAGTAAAAACATTGCAGTTTTCACCAACATTTAAATTCATGCTGAGAAATATGTAAATTTCAGTACTGTCTTTAATTTCCATTCAAAATTTTGCTGTTTCCAATGAATATTACTAATTTTCAATTATAATAACATAATTTTAAATAAGCACTTTAAGAGTTTCTATGAAAATTTCACTATTTCCAGTAAAAACTTTGTTATTGCCACTAAAATTTATAATTCGTGCCGAAAATGTTAAAATTTTCACTATTATATTTAATTTACAATTAAAATTTTGCAATTTTCTATCAAAAATTTAGAATTTTCAACTGCAATTTCAAGGTTTTCTTTGTTTTTATGAAAATTTGTTCTTGTGCAGTAAATATTGTGCAGTTTTCAGTAAAATTTTTGCAGTTTTCAACAACATATTAAATTTATACTGAAAATTTTATAATATTCTGTGACTCTCTTTGCCGTTTCCAACGAATATTGTTAATTTTCAATTACAATAACATAAATTTCGATAAGCACTTAAAGAGTTTCCATGAAAATTTTAATATTGCGAGTAATAACTTTGTAATTGCTATTAATACTATAAATTATTTGTGAAAATGTTAAAATTTTCACTGGAATGTTTAATTTGCAATAAAATTTTGCAATTTTCAAGTCCAATTACATGTTTTTCTTTGTTTCTATGAAAATTTTTATCGTTTCCAGGAAACATTTTGTAGTTTTTAGTAAAAATTTTACTGTTTTCAGCAATATTTAAATTCATGGTGAGATATTTATGGATTTCAGTGTTATCTTTAATTTCCAATCAAAATTTTGCTGTTGCTAATAAAAATCGAGCAATTTTCTCTTGATATTTGTAGTTTTCAAGTCCAATTTCATGTTTTTCTATGTTTTTATGAAAATTTTAACATTTTCGGTAAACATTTTGCAGTTTTCAGTAAAAACTTTGCAGTTTTCAGTAAAAACTTTGCAGTTTTCAGTCCATTCTGAATTCATGCTGAGAAATTTGTAAATTTGAGCGCTGTTTTCCAATTTCCAATCAAAATTTTTCCGTTTCAAAAAACGAATATTGCTAATTTTCAATAATAATAATTTTTGATGAGCACTTTAAGAGTTTCCATGAAAATTTCACTATTTCCAGTAAAAACATTGCTATTGCCATTAATATTTTAATTTCATGCCGAAAATGTTAAAATATTCACTGTAATGTTTAATTTACAATATTTTTTTTGTAATTTTGTATCAATCATTTGGAATTTTCAAGTGCAATTTTAAGGTTTTCTTTGTTTTTATGAAAATTTCTTTTTGTCCAGTAAATATTTTCCAGTTTTCAGTAACATTTAGCAGTTTCCAACCACATATAAAATGTATACTGACAATTTTATGATTTTCTGTGTTCTTTTTGCTGTTTCCAACGAATATTGTTAATTCTCAATTACAATAACATAAATTTTGATAAGCATTTTAAAAGTTTCCATGAAAATTTTACTATTTCCAGTAATAACTTTGTTATTGCCTTTAATATTATAGATACATTCTAAAAATGTTAAAATCTTCACTGGAATGTTTAATTTACAATACAAATTTCGCTACTTTCTCTTAAAATTTGTAATTTTCAAGTCCGATTTTGTGTTTTTCTTTGTTGTTATGAAAATTTAAACGTTTCCAGGAGATATTTTGTAGCTTTCAGTACATTTTTTACTGTTTTGAGCAACATTTAAACTCATGCTGAGAAATTTATAATTTTCAGTGCTGTCTTTAATTTCCAATCAAAATATTGCATTTTCCAATAAATTACTAATTTTTAATTACATTTTCATAATTTTTGATGAATACATTGTAAGTTTCAATGACAATTTCATCACTTCCAGTACAAAATTTGCAACTGCCAGATAAATTTTAAGTTAATACTTATATTTGATAGTTTTTACTGCAATGTTTAATTTACAACCAAAATTTCGCAATTTTCCATCAAAATTTGGAATATTCAAGGGCAATTTCATGTTTTTCGTTGTTTTTATGAAAAATTCTTTATTTCCAGTAAATACTTTTCAGTTTTCAATAAAAAAATTGCAGTTTCCATATTAATATTAAATTTATACTGAGAATCTTATCATTTTCTATGCTCTCTTTGGTGTTTTGCTATTTCCAACGATTATTGCTAATTTTCAATAATAATAACATAATTTTCTATGAGCGCTTTGAGAGTTTCCATGAAAATTTCACTATTTCCCGTGAGAACTTTGTAAGTGCCACTAAAATTTTAAATACATGCTGAAAGTGTTAAAAGTTTAGATGCATACGCCTTTTTTCAGAGTCCATGACTGTACATGTAAACTTTGAAACGTTTTGTCAATTCATTGCCTTTGAAAGTGATATCCAGATGTTTTAATTTTCCTTAACTCACGTTTCTTTTTCAGAATATAAATGTATTGGAGTAGTGCATTGGGCAGAGGAATTCTTAATATTTGTATATTAATGTAAACAAATTAATATTTATTTAGTACTAAATCACTGATGAATTTACTCGTAAAATTGATGAATAAAATGTATGAGGTGAAATAAAATGAATACCAGATAATTAATTAGTAACAAGGGAAAATAAATACTTCAGATAATATAGGTTATATATGTCCGTGTGAAAGTTGGACGACTCGACAAATTACAATCTCAACTTTCATTATCTCTTAATATTTACTTGAAGCGAAGTTGGGGGCTCGTACCTAGGAAGCTAGAAATCCCGCAGACTTCCAGTTTATAAATGCAGCTGCAAATTAGGCGTTTCATCCAGTCAATTTGGGAGGCATTAAAACGTCCCAGCGAATCAGCGATGCTTGATTCAAATTAGGGCCGTAGAGAAACTTGCTGCTCAATTTGCACGTCGCAAAAATCCTGCAAAACAGGGGCGGATTAAAGCGCTCGCCGGGGCGCAATTAGACGGAAATTCGGGGATTTTTTTTTTCGGGGGGAGGTCCGCAGGAGAGTGAATTTTAATTCGGCCATCGGCCCCCGCGTAATTGCGCGCACACGAGAGGGTAGGCCGGCAGGCAAAAAAAAATACAATTCGCTTTCATGTCACCCTTTAAGGTCCCTGGCGGCCCTGCATTTACATGAGCACACAGACGTAAACAATGCGCCCCCCGAATTTTTTTCCGTGTACATGGCGGACGTGCCAAAATCATTAAAAGAATTTTTAATATACACGAATATCATTTAACAAGAACGCCGGGGCAATAATGGGCCCCGACATATTAATCATTCTTTCCGTTATGAAATATGTATGGACGCGCTTTGATCTCGATGCAAATTCATCGGGCGCACACACACATGCAAGGGGAGGGCTCACGCACAGGAGGAATCGCGGAATGAAAAATGATTCGCACTTTTCAAACGTCCGCCCCCGCTTTAATCATGCAATCTATTGATCGCGCGCGGACAATTAAAACCCCGAAAGCGGAACTATCTCCGCCGGGGCGGAAAATTCCGGCGCAAATATTGAGATTAATGAATAAATTAATTAACATATCTGCATTTTTCATACAATTATTACAACACAATGGTGCTCAAAGTAATCATTATTACTTGTACCCTGTGTATGTGGAGTAATTTATTACTGTTATTAATAAATGTTCATGCAAAGAAATATTAAATATTACTGTTATTAAGAAATGTTCATACTCGTTGTCAAATTTTCAGAGAATTTATCTTCAGACATACTATATATAGTTCTGGCAAACAAATTCATAGTTAAATTTTCAGAAATTTCAGTGACTGATAACTGGTCAACTCGGAAAGTTGAACATTCAGAATATTTAAAAATATCATAAAAAGTGTGCATCAAACTGTCGCTCAATGAAACCTATGTATGTTAGACCCAAAGGGTCTGTGAATATATCCTGTAAGTGTTACTTACCAATTTGCCGGTGGAGGGTAGTAAATCAACCCTTAATAGTTATAATATTCCCATCAATTGGGTTAAGTTAATATCGCGATTTTCTTACTTATTTGAGATATACTAATGCTCAATTTTTTAGAGGATTTATCTTTAGGTATATTCTATACAGATTTAGAAAAAAAAATGTATTTGACAGAAAAAATTTCAGATATTTCAGTGTCTGATAACTGGTCAACTCGGAAAGTTGAACATTCAGCATATTTTAAAAATATCACAAAAAGTGTGCATCAAAGTGTCGCTCAATGAAACTTAATTACACAATTTAATAACAATTAAACTTTTTTGTATATGCAATACTCCTGATTATCTGTTATTTTTATCTTTAGTAATAATTTATTTCTTATTTGTTCCAGGTAATAATTTTCATCTGTACTGATACTTCTAATGAAAATCGAACCATTCATGTAAGTAGGTATTTATTGTTGACATGAAGATATTAATACTAAAACCAGAAACGATAAGTTTTATATTCCTTATTATTGATTATTTGGAAACTAGCAAGTTCAACATTCAGAATTTCGTTTATCTGACAATTGAAGATTCGATTGATGAAAATCGATCGGATCGATGAATCAATATTAAAGGCCTTTTTAAACTTTTAAAACGATATACGATATACGATAAAAGGCCGAAAAACCTAATAATTCTCATTAAGGTAAAACAAACACTTGGTTGAAGTTTCACTATAATATAGTGAAACTTCAATCTTATCATGTTTCACCAAGTGGTATCTACACATACTTTCAACTGATCTCTCATTAACTATCAATTATATTATTATTATATTCTACTACTTTTCACTAAACGTGTATAAAAATTTCTGTAGATTGGATGTTAGGGATGTAGTATCTAAAAAAGTTTTTTAACGTTTTTTAAACAAAATGTATGATTGTTCTAAATATGTTGTTAAATAGATATATTCTAATAATTTTCTAATATTATTCCAATTTTCTGTTATTTTCTATAATTCTATAATTCTAAGAATTATTCTGTTTTGAGAATCAGAAATAGAGAGAAGGCATTCCAATTTTTCCAACTATAATTCTATAGTTCTAATAATTCTATATCTATAATTTTTGGAATTAAAATCTTATAATTCTATATCTTTTTTTATTTTTTTAAAATAATCCCAAATCAAGTACTAACTAAATTCAAATATATTGTACCTTCCTCAATTATTTAATTTAAACTGCTGCAAGTTTAGTATATTTTAGTACAAGTTTTCTCGCAATTTTAATAAAGTTTTCTGATTTTAAACTTTATTCGGTTTCATAAAACGTTTGTTTAGTTTTCGAAGTTTACTACAAAAATTGCAATTCTAAACTTTTGATATTCTGATTAAAATTATGGACTATTCCAGAATCTCTGATTTTTTGACTGCATATTCTAGAAATTTTTATAAAGCTTCGTGTCAATTTCTGAAATTGTTACCAAATTTGGAGTAAAGTTATATATTTATTTGTATTTTGTAATATTAGAATTAAATTTTCTCGATCTTTTTATGAAGTTTCAAAGTGCTGTTATTAAAATAATTGTTTGGAGCATGCGAAATAATAACACTTAAAAAAAATAACAAATTATCCTTTTTCACAACGATATTTATTTCGTTTAATGTACAATTGTTTTGTCTTGTTTTCTCCTCAGTACAAATGTACTGAAGATGACCACGTAGTGGTTAAAATGTACATTTATTTTACTAATCTTTAATAACATTTTCATAATTTTCGATGAATACCATGTACGTTTCAATGACAATTTCATCATTTCCAGTACAAAATTTGCAACTGCCAGATAAATTTTAAATTAAAGCTTAAATTAAATAGTTTTTACTGCAATGTTTAATTTACAACCAAAATTTTGCAATTTTTCATCAAAATTTGTAATTTTCATGTGTAATTTCAAGTTTTTCTTTGTTTTTATGAAAATTTCTTCGTTTCCAGTAAATATGTTTCAGTTTTCACATGTTGTTAAATAGATATATTCTAATAATTTTCTAATATCATTCCAATTTTCTGTAATTTTCTATAGTTCTATAATTCTAAGAATTATTCTGTTTTGAGAATCAGAAATAGAGAGAAGGCATTCCAATTTTTCCAACTATAATTCTATAATTCTAATAATTCTATAATTTTTAGAATTAAAGTCTTATAATTCTATATCTTTTTTATTTATTTTTTTAATAATCCCAAATCAAATACAAACTAAATTCAAATATATTGTGACTTCCTTAATTATTGAAATAAAACTGCTGCAAGTTTAGTATATTCTCGTACAAGTTTTCTCGCAATTTTCTGATTTTAAACTTTATTTGGTTTCATAAAACTTTTGTTTAGTTTTTGAGGTTTACTACCAAAATCGCAATTCCGAACTTTTAATATTCTGATTAAAATTATGGACTTTTCCAGAATATTTCATTTTTTAACTGCACATTCTAGAAATTTCCATAAAGATTCGTAACAATTTCTAAAATTGTTACAAAATTTGGAGTAAAATTATATATTTATTGTTGTATTGTAATAATAGAATTAAATTTTCAGCAATTTTCTCGTTTTGTTTGCTTTATTAAGTTTCAACGCATTTTTATTTAGTCTATTTGAATTTACTTACTTATTCCAAATTTTCTATAAACTTTAGAAACTGAATCTTCCAATATTCTCATTTAAAGGGTTTTTGGTTGCAGCTTTTAATGTTTTTATTAAATATGCAATTTGCATATATTTTCTGTTTTTTTTTAAGTTTCATCAGTTGTTTTATTAAACAATTATTCAATATAATATATCAGAAAACTGTGTATTTTTTGAGAAACATATGGTAGGTTTATAAAATTGTCAGTGATTGTCAAATTGTCAAATTTTATGTTTTTAATAAGTTATCTAAGATATTTTGGTAGTTTCATCTAAGTTCAAGTTCATCTAAGATATTTTGGTGAGTTTGTGACAATATCTGAAATTGCTACAAAATTTGGAGTAAAGTTATATATTTATTGTTGTATTGTCATATTAGAATTAAATTTACTACGTTCACGTTTTTTTGTTTTATTTAGTTTCAAAGTATTTTTAAAGTTCATTGGGATTTACTTAGTTATTCGAAATTTTGTATAAACTTAGAAACTAAATCTTTCTAATTTTCCTTTAAAGGATTTTTGGTTACAGCTTTTAAGGTTTTTATTAAATATGCAATTTGCATGTATTTACTGCGTTTTTTTTAATTTTCATTCAGTGTTTTGGATGTATTAAACAGTTATTTGATACAATTTATCAGAAAATTGGATATTTTTTGAGAAACTTATGGTAGGCTTATAAAACTATCACAGACTTTCTACTTGCATAATTTTATATTTTCAATAAGTTTTCTACAATGTTTTGGTTTTTTTATTACACAGTGTTAAATGTGTTAACTGCATTAGTAAATGAACTCATAAAATTTTAAGAAAATTCTACGAATTTGAATTTTGCACTAATGGTTGTTTCGTTTATGTAGTTTCCCTGCGCTTTTGTTTAGGTTTTTTCATATTTGCTTGCTCGTTCGAGAATTTTTAGAAACATTGAAAGCTAAGATATAGTATCTTCTAGCATTTTCCTTACAGAAAACTTTATTCTACTTGCAAAATTTTATATTTTCAATAAGTTTTCTACGATGTTTTGGTTTTTTATTACACAATTTAAAATGTTTTAAATGTATTAGTAAATTAACTTATAAAATTTTAAGAAAATTCTATGAATTTGAATTTTGCACTAATGGTTGTTTGGTTTATGTAGTTGCTCTGCGCTTTTGTAAAGTTTTTTTCAGATTTCCTTGCTCTTTCGAGAGTTTTTAGAAAAATTGAAACCTAAGATATTGTTACTTCTAACATTTTCCTTTATAAAAAACTCTTTTCTACTTGCAAAATTTTATATTTTCAATAAGTTTTCTACGATGTTTTGGTGTCTCCATTACACAATTTTAATTCTTTTAAATGTATTAGTAATTAACATTATAATTAACTAATAATATTTTAAGAAAATTCTACGAATTTGAATTTTGCACTAATGGTTGTTTGGTTTATGTAATTTCCCTTCGCTTTTGTTAAGGTTTTTTCAGATTTGCTTGCTCGTACGAGAATTTTTAGAAACATTGAAAGCTAAAATACTGAATCTTCTAGTATTTTCATTTATACAGTTTTTAGTAGCAACTTTTGATGTTTGGGTTCATTTTTTTTGCAATTTACATAAATTTTCTGCAGCTGGAATAAATTTTCTGCATTTTGATTAAATTTTCTGTGGGTTTCGTGTATTACACTTTCATTAAATGTTTTAGATGTATCATAAACTTTATTTCCATACCTTTGGAAACTTTTTCTGAAATTTTGTTGAGTGTATAAAATTGTCATATGCTTTCTACATCCGTGCAAAGTTTGATGTTCGATTTTCTTCGATGTTTTTTTTACAATATTTGTCTTAAGTGCTTTATATTTATTAATAAATTAACAAATAACAATTTCAGAAAATTCAACGAGTAAAATTTATTACATTCAGTAAATATTTTGCAATTTGAATACATTTTTTTTGCGATATCTTCATTACACTAATATTAAGTGTTTTAGTTTTAGAACATTTTCAGAAAATTTGGCGACTTTGCAAAAACTTTTATGTAGACGTAAAAAGTCTGCAAATAATTATATTTGCAATACATTTTCAACAATTTCAATAACTTTTATTAACCACAAGATAATTCTGTGAATCTGATCAATAGTCGAATGTTCAAATAGTTGATTTAAATCCAAACTGGTGTTTGGGAATTAGATGCTTCATCTCTGTAATTGGGTTTAGTATTTTCAGTAGTAGTTTTTCGAATAGTATCGATACTATAGGAAGTATAGGTTTAGACCTGTAGGACGAAACTTCATCAAGTGGCTTTCCGGCTTTTGGTATCATTTAGAACTTTACACATATTTGTATGTTAATGTATGTTTGTATGTTGTGTATGTTAATAGTTCACAAGTAGTACAGTTGTACAGTTGTATAGTTAGTACATTGTAGTATATACTATAATTGTGGACAAGGGTGCAAGAATAGTGTAAGTCGAAAAAAATGAGTTTCGAGAAAAGCGCATCGAAAGATTCAAAACTTAATAAAAGTTGTAATATAGCAATATTTGCTATATTTTCTAATATTTTTCTATGAACAGTAGCTATATATTTTTTAGCAGACTTATAAATAAGGGTACAAATATTCTAATGAACAAATTTGCTCAAAAACCGCATAAATCGACTTACGATGTTCATGCACCCAGCTCCTTAATTGTAGTAGAGAACATACAGTTAATAATAAGCTAATAAAGATTAAAACCTATAATAATAAATAATATTTATAAGCAAAAAACGCTACATAATATACAAAATTTCAACAAAACAACAAAAGAAGTTTGTAGTTGCTATTTGCAAAAGTAGTTGCTATTTGAGTGTTCCACAAATAGCAACTACAATTTTCATATTAACATATTTTACTCTATTTACTACATCTACTGTTTTCTATTTACAGTCAATCAATTTTAACACGTATTCCCTCACCTGAACTATATACTTATGAAACTTTATCTCATTTTTGTATGTGGCAGGGCATGTTGTTATATAGCCTAAGTCCTCTCGAGAAAATCGATTTTTTCAGCTTTATCTATCCTGTACCTATCGACATAAAAATGGGACTTCTGCCTTGTCTCATGGCCATGAGCATCGTATACATATTTAAGTTTTACTACTAAATGCTCAGGCATATTTCTTATTTTCATATTGTGTATGAAAGTAAGAGCCTTATAGTGAGCCTTGTCATAAGTTTGTCATTGTTACTTGTCGTAAATGAGAATATAATCTTTTCAAACATTAAGGAAGTACAAAAAAATGCAACAAAATTATAATAACGTTCACCTTAATATGAGGATCAACCATAACCATAATAAAATAATAAGTTCTATGATTTTAGGGGTTGATTTATGAATATGATGCACAGATAAAAGTAATAAATTACAAAATGTGTGCCTTTCTGCCTACAAGTTTGGGGACTGCTATACCATACACATAAATTTAAGCAGTCAAATGCTGCCCTAATAAAAACCTGAGTGGTGTATGTCCATTTTTTTTTAAATTTACATAAAGTCCAGAAATGGATCCCTGAGATGCCCTAGTGACATCTCCCTCACTTTTGTTTTCAATGCCTCAATTGTCGCGAATTATTTAGTCGGCGATAATAATTTCTGAACGTAACATCCTTAAATGAGTGCTCGTTTTGGTATCACGTAATTTGCGGGGTGAATACTTGAAGACGTCCCGAATTAAACCATATTTGTGTCCCTGAAACTCACGCACGTCAAGGCCCATGCCGTTATTAATTCAGACATATTAAATACGTCGCTGGCAAACTTCGGATTTCATTGCCCCCAATTATATTTAACAGCGTGGAATTCGCCCGTTCGGCGGAGGATAAAATTCCGGGCTGCGCAAATAAGGCCGGTAATTATTTATTGTCCTCGCCCCCGTCGGTATCAACGCAAACATTCGAATTTAACTTTTCACGTTATATATGCATCAATTAAGGTAAATTGCCTAATTTAAGTTACACAAATTGTTTCGGAAACTTCGCCGCCCCCGCCATGTGCCCCGCCGCCCCCGACGGGCATCGCTGTACTGCCAGCGCCCTCTAGCATCGCATACGTTCTCGGATCCCTCAGAATTAGTCCGCGGGTAATGTAAATATGTTTAGGGGATGAAAGCGCCAAATTTGGGAATCTGGTCTTCATGAGAATGCCTGAATTACCAACAGGCCTTAGAGCTGCCCATTTTTTTTTAAATCAAAATTAACACTTTCCAGCAGAATACTCAAAACCCAGGTTTATTTAAATTTAATAGCTGATAAAGGAAACGCATTAGTAATATTAGACAATGATGTATGTACGTCTTCAGTTCTAAATTTATCAACATCTGGTCCTTTATTTAAAATTAAAAAAAAAATCCAATTGAATCATATTATAAAAAAACTAATTCAAACTTTGAAAGATTGTCCAAATATAATAGATACAAAACTTAATTATAATTTACGACACACAAATCCTGACATTTCAAAATTACACTGTTTACCAAAAATTCATAAACAAGGCAGCAGTTTCAGGCGAATAGTTTCACACACATTCTTTTTGCAGAATCGTTCGCAGTTTTTGAATTTGAATAAACACCCTCGAATCTACATGTGCAATTCAAAAGTACAGTGTACAGTGATCCAAAATATAAATAGTGCATACTATAGGTTATACAGGCCAATTATTTGATTGATTGTTTGAGATCGGACTTGTGAGAACATTTAATTTACTTATTTTTCATTTCAAATGACAACGAATTCGAGTTGATTCGAAAGATATTTTACACATTTATACATTTATCCTCTTCTAGCAAAATACATGACATTATTGCCATTCAAAATTATAATATAATAATTAGAAGTAAAGTTTTGTCGCAGTTTTTTCTAGTATTTTTTATTATCAACTTCTTTTATTCATCTCAAGTTATTGTAAGAGCGTATTTTCTTTGGAAAAACTATTTAATTAGAAACAATTCTTTCTATGTTGAAGGTTGACAGATTTTCTTACGTACATAGTTACATAGTTTACACAGAAATGCCAAAATACATTCTAAACACACAATAATTTTATTGTTTATGCTTTGTTTACAATATTTCTTCTATTTTTCTACCTTATAGATCTAATTCGTATAAATGGCGTAGAAAGCGGAGGCCTGGACATTAAACCAGACAGATACGAATAAATTAGTAGCATTCGAAAGATGGTGTTACAGAAGAATTCTAAAGATATCGTCGGTGGACCGAGTTACAAATATCTAGATGCTACAATGGCTTGATAAAGAAGAGGAATTTATAAACACCATTAAAAAGCGTAAACTGCAATATCTCGGTCATATAATGAGGGGGAAACCCTACGGGTTGCTGCGAGTGATTATGGAAGGGAAAATAAAGGGGAAAATAACCATAGGAAGAAGAAGGATTTCCTGGCTCAGAAATTTAAGAGAATCGTTCGGATTAACATCAAGCCAACTATTTAGAACAGTTGTGAATAAAGTTAGGACTGCCATGATGGTTTCCAACCTTCGATAGGAGATGGGACTTTAAGAAGAAGAAGAAAGCGTTTAGGCGGATGGGAATACAAAAAAAGTCAGAGGATAAACAAAGCAGACAAAAGCAAATCTTCGAGAGAATAAAAAAAAAAGATTCCTTCTTCACCAAGAATGTTTCGCAACCACAGATTGAAGGATTTGAAGATAATGTACCCAGAACATCAAAGGAGACGAGTGTTCTTTCGGTCTTATGTGAAGATGAAGAAAACTATGATAAACGAGACCATAAGAAGAATCGACAAATATTATCGTTATCGATGATATTTTCGATCAATCTTTTAAATTTAACGAAGACCCTGCAAAGTGGATTGTTAATGATGAACTTATAGATTTTGTTGCTCGAAATGCCTACTTTCAAAATGCAGATACTGATTTTCAATTCAAGACGAGTCTGCAAAGATCAGGCACGTCCATTGAGTTCAACAAAAACTCTCATTTCTTCAAAAGAGAGCTTCAGAATAGTGAAGTTTCAAGCCGAAATGGATAATCAATTCTGAACCAAATGGTAGTATTTTCGTGGGCCTAGTCGTTTATTATCTAAACGTACATACTTTTGCATAAATAAATAATAAATAAATGATTGGAAATACGTGAAACGTATTAGTGGCAACAGTTTAAGTTTTTTAGTCACGTTTAATTTAGAATAAAAATTATAAAATGTTCATTGTACTAACAAAAATTTCATATTTTACTGATTAAAGAATGGGAAGACAAAATTCAGAAGATTTGAGATGATTTATTAGTTAAGACTCAGTTACATGCGCGGTTGGTGTGATTTAAAACCATTTATTTAAACCATGATTTAAATCTGCAGACTTTTATTTCTAAATCAAAGATTAAAATTAAAATTGATATGGTTTTTAAATTAATCATTGTTTTTGCCATAGAGTTTGCATGCTCTAACGTAGATAGTTATAAGTAAGTAAAATATTTTTCTTTTCTTCCATTTTTTTGTCTATCACATGGTACAGATGTACAGAAATTTGTATAAATCGTCAATTATTGTTCAAATTCAAGAATTTATTAAAACATATCATATCATTCTAGTCGTGATGTAAATCAATTGATATATCAAAACTGGCAAAAATTGATTAGAAATATAAAAAATCAAGTAAATCACGATTTATTTGTATTTTGTATTTGTATTTTTCATATCATAATTTATTCCAACCCTGGTTATATGCAGTCTAAG
The DNA here is from genome assembly GCA_951805005.1 of Othius punctulatus. Lineage (NCBI taxonomy): Eukaryota > Metazoa > Arthropoda > Insecta > Coleoptera > Staphylinidae > Othius > Othius punctulatus. Next base: position 2,770,960 of record OX638139.1, on the reverse strand, counting down.
ATCTTTCTGATTAACTGAGTAAAAATTAAGAAGAGAAAATTGAGAAGATTTAAGAAGACTCAGTTACATGCAATCTAAGATCTTTTTGATTAGCACATGAGCCACTTCTGATAGCACATTCTAGATATTTTCATAAAATTTTAATATACCTTTGTGGCATTTTCTGAAATCTTTATGAAATTTTGTGTAGCTTATATATTTATTTGTGTATTTGTGTATTTTCTCATTCTTAAGAAGACTCAGTTACATGCAATCTAAGATCTTTTTGATTAATTGATTTTAGATTAATTAGTCTTTCTGATTAACTGACTAAAGATTAAGAAGAGAAGAGTAAGCTTCAGAATGGTGAAATTTCAAGCCGACAATGGATAATCTATTCTGAAACAAATGATAGTATTTATTGTGGGTCTTGTCGTTTATCATCTAAAGCGGGTACATACTTTTGCACAGATAAATGATTCAATGATCGGAAATACAAGAAACTATGCATAGAACATATAAATGATATAACTTCTGTTGTTGCTCTCAGGGCAACGGTTTCCAAAAAGAATTTAAGCAATATACTGAACGCAGAGATTACCCAAGAAAAACATTATTGGACAAAAGTTTTACATCGCGTTGACATCATCGTAAGAAAGTTAACAAGTCATGATCATGTCACAATGGAAACTTTTTAATGTCAATCGAACTATTGGCCGAATTTGATCCATTCTTGAAGGCACAAGAATTATGCAATTATGTGTACATATAAAAACAGCAGTATCTAAGACTGACATAAAACATTGATTGCACAATTTTGATTGCATATATTAGAAATATTAAATGTCCATAAAACTTGTTGGCAATTTTCGGCACTTTCATAATACTTTTATGCAACTTTCGGAACATTTATAAAACTTAATTGAAACAAATCATATATTATTGATAACGCTGAAAGTTTAGTATATTTTTTTACGTACAATGATAATTATTTTGATAATGCGATTAGGGTTTTCTGTGACTTTGAAGTTTTATGGTATTCCACTTTCTTCGGTTTCAGAACGCCTACATTACATTTTTTTAAACTTAACTTTTAATACTTTTATATTTTGATTTTTTGATTAAAATTTTGGACTTGCCCCTTTTTATGACACATTCCAGATATTTGCATAAAATTTTGGTATAAGTTTTTGGCATTTTCTGAAATATTTATAAAGTTTGGTACAGCTTATACATTTATTTGTGTATTTTCATATTATAATTAAATATTTTGCAATTTTTTCGCTTTTGGGTTTCTTCAGTTTGACTGGGCTCCTGTTAAGTTTTTCTAAATTTACTGGCCCGTTTTTAGACAATTCAGAAATATTTTTGAAACTTCTATTATTTTGATCTGTAGGCTTTTTTAGTTACAACTTTTTTAGTTTATTAAACATCTTTTTGTTTAATGTTTTAGATGAGAAATTCTGGATTTGCCCCTTCTGATAGCACATTCTAGATATTTTCATAAAAAAATTATATACCTTTGTGGCATTTTCTGAAATCTTTATGAAATTTTGTGTAGCTTATATATTTATTTATGTATTTGTGTATTTTCATATTTGTTATTAATTTAAGCAATATACTGAACGCAGAGATTACCAAAGAAAAACATTATTGGATTGAACATGTCACAATGGAAACTTTTTAATGTGAGTGGAACTAATGGCCGAATTTGATCCATTCTTGAAGCAACATCTAAAGAATTATGAAAGAGTAAGTAGCGGTAAGACAAATTATCTTTCATCTACCACGTACGAAGAAGTGGTATAGATAATGGCTCAGAAGTTTAGAGAAGTTATATATGCCAATGTAAAGCCAGCTAAATATTTCTCCATAATTGTGGATTCAACACCTGACATCTCATATATAGATCAGTTATCGATTGTCATGAGATATGTCCAAGAATGTGGAACACCAATAGAGGTATTCCTAACCTCTAAATGAACCTCGGCCTTCTCTAATAATAACAATTTAGTAAACATCCCATTTTCTATGAATGCGAATAACTTTTCCCCCAAAATTCGTATAATTATTAATTAATTAATGTTTCTATGGTAATTTGCGCGATACAAATTAGGCCTTTGTGCGGCTCGCGTTCGATCGTAGAGCTTGGTTCTGTGCAAGTTTAATCGCGTTTAATTAAATTTAAAATTTCTGGATATCAGTGTGCGAAAACCGATAAATCACGGTGATTGATAGGGGGGAATCGGAAACGAATTCCGCGACGGACCTCTCTCATTAGACGCGAGCAGCTCGTGGGGTGGGGGGCTAATGGTCTATTAGCCCCCACCCCCCACCATCCGTGCGGGGTCCAAAGTGAGGGACGGTTATTACGCCCCGGGCATTATTAACGGAATGTTTTCTCCCGGTGATCACGTCTGGATTATATGGTGTATTTGCAAATTTTATGGCAATAGAAAAAGTAATGGGCGCCACACTCCCCGCCGCAGCTGCTTAAGATTCCGTCCGCGCATTGCCCCCCACTCCCCCAAACTCACCCCCGGGGGGAATCCTGCGGCCGGTCATTTGTTTAAAGCGTACATCTGTTCCACCTGAATTTCTTATGCGGCTTCCTGTGCCCGACCCCAAAGGGGGGGCGCCCGTGCTCAGGGTTAATGGCTCGCTTAATAAGGAAGATATTAATTCGATTCGTCCCCCCGCAGAGCCGAATTTATCGCCCTCGAACGTGATAACATCTTGTACTGGGGGGATAATGGCTGGGTACAATGTGCAATGCACTTTATCACCGCGGTATTAAAGATTAAATCAGAGGAGAGGTGTGGATGGTGCCATTATGTGGCTTTCCCATTCCCAAGTGTTTTATTTGATATTGATATACTGAAACCTTTATGGACAAAACTCACTTGAAGGCAAATTGCACTCGCAGGTACCTACCATAACGACAATGGTAACTCCAAATGTATATGGAATACAAAACAAGTCAACTGCGTACATATTAAATTATAACCTATTAATAATAAATTATTTATATAACCTATTATATTCATGAAAAATTAGCAGCATGATTCCATGTTCATTGATGAGTATGCCTCATTTGGCAACAGGCTTTAGATATTCTTAATAATTTCTATTGATTTGTTTTAATCACAATTGACACTTTCCACCGGATCTGTTGAATCAGAATTTATAAAAAATAGGCAATCTCATAATCATAAAATCATTCATAAAATGAAATCACAGCCTTCTTAATTAAAAATAAAAATGGAACAGAGTTTACTAATTCAGAGTCTAATAAAATAATCCTAATACCTATGTGAATCATTAAATCCATAAGCCAGTTTTTTAATTCAAATGTCGAAAATTAAAAAAAAAAATACTTTCATGTCTTCTAATTCCGAAACTAATTGATTTAGAACATATGTTTATATAAACTTTTATTCTGAAAAATTATATGAGTTTTTATCTCTCAAAGTTTGTTAGTGAGCAACATTCCTGTATACAGTGGATCCCTGTATACAATGGATAACATCCCTTACAACTTTTTTGGCGTATCTGAATTTAATAAAATGGTGCAATTCTGTTTTTTAGTCCATTAGTAATGCAATTCTCACACCGCGCGACTAATGGCACTTTCGCCCCGCAGATTCTTCGGTCTAATAAAAGCCGCAGAAGAACTACTTAAACCCGTTAAGCAGCAGCTCCCCCGCCGTTTAAGAGCTGAGCAAGCAATAAGGGAACTCGCCGTTAAGATAAAAATCCAATTTGCATTTGGAAATTAACCTTTACGCTTGGGCCACTAATTACTATTCTGGGTGCTGCGGGACGGTATAATTGAATTTCATGGGTCATCGATAACCCCCAACGCTCGATTGTGTAATTGCACGGGAGCGGGCCGAAGTTAGGCCTCCGGAGGATAAACCGGAAAATCCGGGGTTTTTGCCCGGCCGAAGAAAAACGGAATATTAAACTCGTCAAATAAAGTCGTGCCTCGCCGAGGAAATAAAAACAACGGATGTATCTGGTTTTGTCGTTCCGCGCGAAGAGGGGCTAAATTTATTAAACAAGAAATGAAAAGCTGAGTGAAATATTACCTAATAAAATTTCGCTACCCAAATGTTTTAACACCTTTAAATAACGCAGATGTCATTTAATTTTATAAAAAGATTAACTGGATTGGGTATTATTGTTGGCATTGACGGAGATCTTGGATTGCATGTAATTGAGTCTTTACTAATCAATCTTCTCAATTTTCACTTATAAATTTCTTAGTTAATCAGTTAATCATAAAGATCTTAGGTTACATGTAACTGCGTGTTAACTTATCAATCTTCTCAAATCTTCTCAATTTTCTCTTCTCAATCTTTAATCAATTAAAATATGAAATATTTGTTAGTACAATGAACGTTTCATAGGTGGTCTGTCTAAAATAATATATGTAATGCCAAACTGGTGTTTTGTAAACAAATTACAAAATTCCTAACTCTTTTACTTCCTATAAAAAGTAGTCAAACATAAAAGGCTAACTGCTAATTGTGGTTCTCTGTACATCAATATTAAACTCGTGAACAGGCGTACAATTTTGAGTATGTAGTCATGACTAATCTATGTGTCTGTAAATAGAGAAAGATGAATAGAATAAGATCCTACTTTAAAGCCCATTGCATTTCCTCTTATAAGATGAAATATTTCATTGGAAATTACTTGTACTTACTTATATAAATAAAATAAATTTTGACAGATATCTTTCAAATTTTTATAAAATAATTATAATAATAAAATAAAATTTTACAGTCAATTAGTTAAAATTTGACATAATTCTTTTAATTTTTTCTGCAATTATTATAATTCTAAACTGAATTAATTTCCATATTGATACAAATAATTGTTGTTTTTTTTAAGTTCATTAACATATCTTTAACATTTAATGAAATAGAATAGAATAGAATATATTTTCATTTCTGTCGTCATACGATTTACACAAAGTAATATCAATAAATGAAATACATAATCAAAAGATTCCTGATAATGAAACAGTGATTAAACAACGAAAACACAGCACCAAGTAAACCTAACCTGAGCTAAGCTAATAACACATAAATTTAATTAAAGTTACACTTAATAAAAGTTTTAATGGAACAATTCCATATTTTGTAAATATTGTTTTTTTTAATATTGTATAGAAAAGCATGAGAATGATTGTAATTTAAATAATTCTTTGCAGTGTTATCAAACTCATAACTGCAATTCAGTATCACATCTAAAATACTATACAAAATAGTGTTAAAAACTAGAGAAGTTGCAACTAAACAAATCCTACAGATAAAAATAATAGAAGTTTCAAAATTGTTTCTCAATTGTCTAAAAACAGGCCAGTAAATCTAGAAAAAAAGCCCAGTGAAACTAAATAAAGTCAAAAGCGAAAAATATGTAGAAAATTTAATTATTGTATGAAAATACACAAATACATCAGTAGTCTTATGGCAAAACATGTTATCTGCAATTTTTGCTATCTTACAGGAGAAGCAAAAACAGTTTTGTATTTATAATTGAGAATTTAGATTAGCATGTATCATTGCCATTGTTATTTATAATACAAAGGTACAATACAACACTGAACCCTTTGAACAACTTTAAGTATACTTTATTTGTGGATTTAGTGTCAAAAACTGCATTTTGAAAAAAAAATGCAAATAGTAAGTTTTGCCATAACACTAGTGAAATATATAAACTACACAAAATTTCATAAAAATTTCAGAAAATGCGAAAAATCTATATCAAAATTTTATAAAATTATCCGGAATGTGTCATCAAAGGGAGCAAGTTCAGAATTTCAATCGAAATATCAAAAGTATCAAAAGGTAAGATTCAAAATTTGAATACAGGCGTTTTGAAACCGAAGAAAATGGAAAACCATAAAATATTATTGGAGTTACAGCAAACCTAATGATGTTATGAAAATAGTTATCATCGTATATAAATAAATATATCAAACTTTCAGAGTTTTCAATAAAATATGATTAGTTTGAATTAAGTTTTATAGAGGTTCCAAAAATTACCATAAAGTTTAGTGGACATTGAATATTTCCAATATATGCAATTAAAATATCAAAAACATTAGAAGGCAATTTCAGAAATATAATGCAAAGCGAAGAATATGAAATACCTGAAAATTTTAATTTGATGAATTTGCTAACTTAATTAAAATAATTATGAAAATATACAACTAAATATGCTAACTTTTAGTATTTTTATTAAAATGTGATTAATTTCAAACAAACAATGGTTAATAAAGGTTTCAGAGTTTACCAAAAAACCATTATGCAGATTAAAAATTTCTAAAAAATTGCAAACAAAATATCAAGATTGTCTAAAATTTTTATCAAAAAGTTCAAAATATGGAGAAAGTTCAAATCTCCAAAATTTGAATCAAAACATCAAAAATATTAGAAAGTTCAGAGACAGCGAATAATATGTCAATTATTAAAATTACCCGAAACTGCAATAGTTCTAATATTTTCAAATAGTAAACAAAAATAGTTGCACGAAAGTAATAACAAATCTGCAAATTTAATAAAAAAACAGAGCAGTACATTAAATAGAAATTTTGAGGAATACTTTAGAATATTTCTCAAATATTCAGAAAATTGGTATTAGTAGTTTTATGGAGACTGAAAATTTACAAAATACCAAAAAGTAATGTACAAAATACAAAAAAAAAGTTTAAGGTTAAAAGTTTCCAAAATATGCAATAAATATATCAAGATTGTCTAAAATATTCATCAAAATATTCAAAATGTTAGAAAGTGAATTTAAAAAGCCTAATACAGGTGTTCTGAAACCGTAAAAAGTGAAAAACCAGTACATTTCATTGAAGTTTTATGTAGACTGAAAATTCACAAAATACCAAGATAGTTCATACGTACAAAACTTAAATAAAAACATCAAAAATATTAAAAAGTTCAGAAACCGCTCATAACATGCCATTTGTGAAAATTTCCTGAAAATGCAATTGTTCTAATGTTTTCAAACAGTCCATAAAAATAGTTACACGAAAGTTACAAAAAATCTGCAAAGCTTGATACAAAATTTTAATCAGACTAGAACACTAAAACTCCAAACATTTTGGATTTAGCAATATTAAATGAAACATTATTTCTTTTAGTGAAATTTAATACCAATTATTTGAAAATTTGAGTAATATTCGGAAATATCAATTTGTCAGAAAATTGTACAATAATATGTCATTTACTACAATTGCCTGAAACTGCAATTGTAGTAAATGCTTTCAAATAGTCCACAAAAATAGTTGCACAAAAGTTACAACAAATCTGAAAAACTTGATAAAAAAATTAATCAGAGTAGAACACTAACACTCCAAACAGTTTTGGATTTAGCAATATCAAACGAAACATTATTTCTTTGAGAAAATTTTTTTACCAATTTTCTTTAAATATAAGGAACATCTCAGAATATTCCTCACATTCTCCGAAATTTGTACAAAACTTACAACAAATCTGCAAAAGTTTATAAAAATGTTATTCAATCTAAAACACTAAAACTCGAAACAGTTTTAGATTTAACAATACTAATTGAAACATTATTTCTTTTACAAAAATGTAATACTACTTTTCTCAGAATTTGAGGAATATTTCAGGATATTCATCAAATTCCCTGAAAATTGTACTAAGCTTACAATAAATCTGCAAGACTTAATAAAAATTTTAATCAATCTAAAACACTGAAACTCCAAACAGTTTTTTATTTAGCAATATTAAATGAACCATTATTTGTTTTAGAAACATTTGATACTGCTTCTCTCAGAATATGAGGAATATTTCAGAATATTCCACAAATTCTGAGAAAATTGTACAACAAATCTGCAAAACTTTATAAAAATTTTAATCAATCTAAAACACTGAAACTCCAAACAGTTTTTTATTTAGCAATATTAAATGAACCATTATTTGTTTTAGAAACATTTGATACTGCTTCTCTCAGAATATGAGGAATATTTCAGAATATTCCACAAATTCTGAGAAAATTGTACAACAAATCTGCAAAACTTTATAAAAATTTTATTCAATCTCGAACACTGATACTCCAAACAGTTTTTTATTTAGCTATATTAAATGTACCATTATTTGTTTTAGAAAAAATTGATACTACTTTTCTCAGAATTTGAGGAATATTTCAGAATATTCTTCAAATTCTGAGAAAATTGTACAAAACTTACAATATATCTGCAAAACTTCATAATAATTTCATTCTATCATTCTAAAACACTGAAACTCCGAACTCCTGAAAACCGAAAAGTTTTGGATTTAGCAATATTAAATGAAACACAATTTCTTTTAGAAAAATTAAATAGCAATTTTCTGAAAATTTGAGGAATATTTTAGAATAACTATGAATTATGAAAACTGCCTAAAACTGTAATTGTTTGAATTTTGAAAACTTGCACGAAAATCGTCCTGATTATTCATCAACGTGTCAGAAAGTTCAGAAACTGCAAATAATATAAGAATTGTGATCATTTCCGGAAACTGTAATTGTAGCAACGATTTGAAAAACTCCACAAATATTGTCCAGATTATTTCTCAATATTTCAGAAATTACTTGAAACTTACAAGCATTAGCATTTAGCATTAGCATTAGCAATATAAAATTAAATACATAACTAGTATTTTATGGATAAAACCTTAAACTTAAACATATTAAATGGAATATTATTATTTGTAGAAAAAATTAATAGTATTTTTCTGAGAGATTTGAGGAATATTCTGAAATATTGCTCAAATTTACATAAAATTGTACAACAGTTACAATATACCTGCAAAACTGGATTAAAAAAATGTAATCAGACTAGAACACTAAAACTCCAAACGATTTTAGATTTGGCAATATTAGATAGATAGATATTATCATATTAAATGAAAAATATATTTTTTAGAAATATTTATTAGCAACTTTCTGAAAATTTGAGGAATATTTCAGAATATTTCTCAAATTCTCAGAAAATTGTACAAAAGTTTCAACAAATCTGCAAAACTTTAATCAAATGAAAACATTAAAACTCCAAACAGTTTTGGATGTTTCTAAGGCACTGTGTTTACTCAGATGATTGTAATTATTTGTGAATAAGTGCATTGATAGTGGATGACTCGATGCAAAAAAACAAATTTCCAAGTCTACTCTAGTAGATAAATTAATAAGAAAACTGATTTGCTAATTAACACTTTAAGGTCTTAGGTCTTAGGTCTTTAAGGTCTTAAGGTCCGTCGATGGAAACATAAGCGATTAGATAAAAAGATTATTTACATTTTCATTTAATTTTGCCTTTGTTGGCATGCTCCTAAATTTATGCCACGAAGTTGTTGACCTTGTATAACTTGGCGTCAAATATATTTTCACTACTGCAATAAATATGACTAAACTCATTAGCATTCACAATTACGTTAAATGAGGTTTAATCTGGAGCCAGGGATGTAGATACATCGTCAAAGTTGCGACTTATTAAACCTTCACAGGGCACAACGGGCTCACATATGGGACATGATACGTTAAGCGGGATCCTAAACGGTGTTTATGCGGGCATCTGGTTTAGATAGGTGGGTCCTTGTGCCGGGGGCGATGCTGCCTTTAAGCTCCTGCAACGGCTGTTCAAAGGATTACAGGACGCTGAAAGAGACCCGTTTACAGCCACGATCCTAGACGCAGGAGCACGCAAACGTCGCATAAATAAAATCCAGGTAATTACTTATATTAATCCATTCGAGCGCACGTGAGGAAACAGGACAACAGGAAAACGTTTGCACGAGAAATTGTAATAAAATATATTTAAAAAAATATTGCTTTTTGGGTCAAAATATTGCATTGAAAATTCGATTTCGCAATTTAAATCTCATAACAATAGAATTTAATGAGCATAGCTTTTGTTTTAAAGGCTGATACTAAAACGTATGTCCTGCAAAATTCCCCTTGCCTTTAAACATTATTAATATAATGAAATGTGTGAAAATCAACATCAACATCACCTATTAATTATTAATATACCTTTCAAATATCTGTAACACTTTCGAAACGATTCAAATCATTGTATTGTAGTGTTATAAATTTTGTACCAATAAAATATTAATAATCGTTAATAATTTCTGGCAGGGCACTAAATATAATACCAAACAATAAATAATACCAATACGAATTATTATCGAATTATTTTAGCTTTGTCACAGCTAAAACGCAGTTTTCCAATGCGACGCCCAAATTGGGACCGGCACTTGATTTACTTACAAAATTGCTAAATTTGGGCCGTGTTTCATATTTCACAATATTTCATATATATATTTTCAGTTGACGTCTGCATAAATGTATTTTAATACGCATCGAGCGAATATATTTCTGCTTTACTGGTGCGTGTGTGTGTGTTTGGATAGTGATGTTTGAATTTTATTTTAATGAACGTGCAATTCCCGTATATTGCAGTAATGCATCCGACTGCACAAAATTATGAGCAAATAAAGTAAAATCCAGGTATTTCATAAATATAGCGAATTTTATTATTCGCAATCAATAATTTTATTTGCGTCGAGCTGAATTCAAACGCACCTGTAAATACTTATTTTCATGAATATTTAAATGCGAATGAAATCATTCAGTAAGGAAATACTTTATCGCCATTTGGTACAAAAATATTGAAGATAATTAATATTTAATAAATACATTAAGTGTGAGAGAAGCGTTTAGAAATAATATGCAATTATGAAAATATTAATAAATTATAATTACAATAAATAACAATAAATATGTCGTGATTTGACCATGAAAAATCATACGTCAAATAATATTTTCGTAATTTTCAGTAAAAATTTTGCAAATGCCAATGAAAATCTATGGTATCCATTTAAGATATTCAAAACTTTGTGTCGAATGTGCTTTTCTAAAATGAAACGTTAATAGTTTCCTCCAAATTTTATAATTTAGAATGAAAATGTGTCAATTTTCCACTGTAATTATTAATTTTTAATCATGATATTTATCAACTTTACTTTTCTCTTGTAACGTCACCACATAAATAAAATATTTCTAAATATTACGATTTAAAATTTTTCGATAAATATGGTATTTCATCATTTCCAGTAAAAAAATGCAGTGCTATGTTAAATTTTCAATCAAAATTTTGCACATTCCAATGATTATTACTAATTTTAGATAACTTTCTTTTAATGAAATTTTCAATATTTCATCAATTCTAATAGAAAAATTGCAATTGCTAGTAAAATTTTAGATTCATGCTAAAAAATTTATAATTTTTACTGCAATGTTTAATTTTCAATCAAAATGATGAACTTTCCAATTAATATTGCTAATTTTTAATTACAGTTACTTAATTTTCGATGAATATTTATAACTTCATTAAAAATTTCATCAATTTTCACAAATTTAATCAATATCAGGTAATAATATTTTGCATTTAGCAGTAGAATTTTAGATTCATGCTAAACATTTTATAATTTTCACCGCAATGTTTAATTTTTAATCAAAATGTTCTTAATTTTTCGATTCATTCTAAAATATTTATAAGGTTCACTGCAATGTTTAATTTTTAATCAAAATGATGAACTTTCCAATAAATATTGCTTATTTTCAATTACAGTTACTTAATTATCGATGAATATTTATAACTTTCATTGAAAATTTCATTAATTTTCACAAATATATTCAGTATCCGGTAAAGATATTTTGCAATTAGCATTAGAATTTTGGATTCATGCTAAACATTTTATTATTTTCACCGCAATGTTTAATTTTTAATTAAAATATTCTTAATTTTCCGATTCATGCTAAAAAAATTATAATGTTCGCCGCAATGTTTAATTTTTAATCATAATGATGAATTTTCCAATTATTATTGCTAAGTTTCAATTACAGTTACTTAAGTTTAGAACATTTTTTGGTAACTTTCACTAAAAATTTCATCAATTCCGGTTAAATATTTGCAGTTGCCATTAAAATTTTAAATACTTGCTGAGAGTTTTATAATTTTTAGTGCAATGTTCAATTTCCAATGAAAATTTTGCCCTTTCCAATAAATATTGCTAATTTTAGATAACATTCGATGTAAATTTCATGAATTCCAATAAAAAATTTGCAATTGCCAACAAAATTTTTAGAGATTTTTAATTTAAAATCAAAATTTTTTACTTTCCAATGATTATCGCTAATTTTCAATTACAGTTTCTTAATTATCGATGACTATTTGATAACTTTTTAAACTAATTTCATCAATTCCAGTAAAAATGTTGCATTTGCCAGTATAATTTTAGATTAATGCTAAATTTTGTACCTTTTTCACAGCAATGTTTAATTTCAATTTCAATTTCAATCAAAATTATTCACTTTCCAATTAATATTCTTAATTTACAACTTCAGTTTCTTAAGTTTGGATGAATGTTTGGTAACTTTAAAAAAAAAATCATCAATTCCGGTAAAATATTTGCAATTTAGGATGATTTTTTGCAATTGCCAGCAAAATATTAAATACTTCTAGTGCTATGTAGAATTGCCAATGAAAACTTTGTACTTTCCAATGAATATTGTTAATTTTCGACAACTTTCATTGAAAATTTCATCAACTGCAATAAAAAATTGCAACTGCCAGATAAATTATAAATTAATGTTTAAATTTGACAATTTTTACTGCAACCTTTAATTTACAAACAAAATTTCACAATTTTCTATCAAAATTTGTAATTTTTAAGTGCATTTTCAACCTGTACTTTGTTTTTATGAAAATTTCTGCGTTTCTAGTAAATATTGTGCAGTTCTCAGTAAAAATTTTGCAGTTTCCAACAACATATTAAATTTATGCTGAGAATTTTATAATTTTCAGTGCTGTTTTTAATATCTAATCAAAATATTGTCGTTTCCAACGATTATTGCAAATTGTCATTTATAATAACATAATTTTCCATAAGCATTTTAAGAGTTTCCGTGAAAATTTCACAATTTCCTGTAAAAACTTTGTAATTGCTACTAAAATTTTAAATTCATACTGAAAATGTTAAAATTTTCAATGCATTGTGTAATTTACAATCAAAGTTTTGCAATTTTTCTTTGTTATTATGAGAATGTTTGTGTTTCCAGTAAATATTTTGCAGTTTTCAGAAAAAAAAATGCAGTTTCTAACGACATATTAAACTTACGCTGAGAATTTTATAATTTTCAGTGCTGTCTTTAATATGTAATCAAAATTTTGTAGTTTCCAACGATTATTACTAATTTTTAATTATAATAACATAATTTTCAATACGCACTTTAATAGTTTCCATGAAAAATTCAGTATTTCCAGTAAAAACATTGTTATTGCAAGTAAAATTTTAAATTCATACTGAAAATGTTAAAATATTCAATGCAATGTTTAATTTGCAATAAAAGTTTTGAAATTTTTCTTTGTTTTTTATGAATATTTCTGCGTTTCGAGTAAATATTTTGCAGTTTTAGTAAAAAATGTGCAGTTTCCAACAACATATTAAATTTATGCTGAGGCTTTTATAATTTTCAGTGCTGTCTTACATATCTGATCAAAATTTGGTCCTTTCTAACGATTATTTCTAATTGTCAATTATAATAACATAATTTGGGATAAGCACTTTAAGAGTTTCCATGAAAATTTCAGTATTTCCAGGAAAAACTTTGTTATTGGTACTAAAATTTTAAATTCATACTGAAAATGTTAAAATTTTCAATGCAATGTGTAATTTACAATCAAAGTTTTGCAATTTTTCTTTGCTTTTATGAAAATGTCTGCGTTTCCAGTAAATATTTTGCAGTTTTCAGTACAAACTTTACAGTTTCCATCAACATATTAAATTTATGCTGAGAATTTTATAATTTTCAGTGCTGTTATTAATATCTAATCAAAATTTTGTCGTTTCCAACGATTATTGCTTATTGTCAATTATAATAGCATAACTTTCATTAAGCGCTTTAAGAATGTACGTGAAAATTTCAGTATTTCCAGAAAAACTTTGCTATTGCTACTAAAATTTTAAATTTATGCTGAAAATGGTAAAATTTTCAATGCAATGTTTAATTTACAATCAAAGTTTTGCAGTTTTTCTTTGTTTTTATAAAAATGCCTGCATTTCCAGTAAATAGTTTGCATTTTTCAGTAAAAATTTTGCAATTTCCAACAACATATTACATTTATGCTAAGAATTTTATAATTTTCAGTGCTGTCTTTATTATCTAATCAAAATTTTATCATTTCCAACGAATATTGCTAATTTTCAATTATAATAACATACTTTTCGATAAGCACTTTAAGAGCTTCCATGAAAATTTCAGTATTTCCAGGAAAAACTTTGTTATTGCTACAAAATTTATAAATTCATACTGAAAATGTTAAAATATTCAATGCAATCTTTAATTTACAATTAAAGTTTTGCAATTTTTATTTGTTTATATGAATATGTCTGCGTTTCCAGTAAATATTTTGCAGTTGTCAATAAAAATTTTGCAGTTTCCAACAACATTTTAAATTTATCATTTTCAGTGCTGTCATTAATATCTAATAAAAATTTGGTCGTTTCTAACGATTATTGCTAATTTTCAGTTATAATAACATATTTTTCGATAACCACTTTAAAGTTTCCATGAAAATTTCAGTATTTCCAGGAAAAACTTTGTTATTGCTACAAAATTTATAAATTCATACTGAAAATGTTAAAATATTCAATGCAATCTTTAATTTACAATTAAAGTTTTGCAATTTTTATTTGTTTATATGAATATGTCTGCGTTTCCAGTAAATATTTTGCAGTTGTCAATAAAAATTTTGCAGTTTCCAACAACATTTTAAATTTATGCTGAGAATTTTATAATTTTCAGTGCTGTCTTTAATATCTAATCAAAATTTTGTCGTTTTCAACGAATATTGCTAATATTTAATTATAATAACATAGTTTTTGATAAGCACTTTAAGAGTTTTCATGAAAATTTGAGTATTTCCAGTAAAAACTTTCTTATTGCTACTAAAACTTTAAATTCATGCACAAAATTTTGAAATTTTCACTGCAATGTTTGATTTACACTCAAAATTTTGGAATTTTTCTTTGCTTTAATGAAAATATCTACGTTTCCAGTAAATATTTTACAGTTTTCCGTAAAAACTATGCAGTTTTCAACAACGTATTAAATTTATGCTGAGAATTTTATAATTTTCAGTGCTGTATTTAATATCTAGTAAAAATTTTGTCGTTTCCAACTAATATTGCTAATTTTCAATTATAATGTAATTTTCGACAAGCACTTTAAAAGTGTCCGTAAAAATTTCAGAGTTTTTAGTAAAAACTATGTTATTGTTACAAAAGTTTTAAATTCATGCTGAAATTTTAAAATTTTCACTGCAATTTTCAGTTTACAATAAAAATGTTGCAATTTTCTATCAAAATTTGTAATTTTTAAGTGCGATTTCATGATTTTCTTTGTTTTTTTATGAAAATGGTTTCTTTTCCAATCAACATTTTGGAGTTTTCAGTAAAAAAATTTGCAATTTCCAGCAACATTATAGAATCATAGAATTTTATAGATTTTCAGTGCTGCCTTTACTTTCCAATCAAAACGATGAATACTGTATACGTTTCATTTTCATCATTTCCAGGAAAATAATTGTAATACCTGTATTTTTTTTAGATTGATGTGGATAGTCTTATAACTTTCACTGCAATGTTTATGTTAAAATTAATATTTGGCAATTTCGTAATAATATTGATATTTTCAAGTATGTAATAAATAATTTATTCATTTGTATAACTTGTGTAAGTCGCTTATAGGTACTGTTAAGTAGACAATTGATTGATAAATACTTAAAACCAAATTTACTTTGGGAAAAATTTAATTTCCCGTTTTTATAGATTGATCGATGTGGCTTTTATTTGTTCAAAATTCATAATTACTAATGTATGAAATAAAGTTACGCACTTTTTTAAATTTTCAAATTGTTTTTTATTGTTCACAATTGTTTCGCCACACTGTGGCTTCTTCAGGTGAAGAAATGATCATCATTTCAAGTGCGTAACTTTATTTCATACATTAGTTCCCGTTTTTTTTTAATTCAGCTGTATTTGGGCTTGGTTTAATCTTTCGTTTTTAGTACACCATTAAGATTACCAATAACTTACGCACGAAGTTGTGTGTGAAGCATATATCACACTTTACAACACTCAAGAATTGGCCCTTAAACTGTCATAGAGATATGAGCTACGAATTCGGGTTATTGTAATAATTATCATTTAATAACGCAATAAATCGGCATCTGTTTATGCGAATATGTATACGCCTCGAATCCTTACGTGTGAAGTTATAAACACGCTCGGTATTAATTTAATCAGAGAAACCCTACAAAGTTGCCAATCAACATCACCGGAATTGTGTGCAGTAAAGTTTTATCACATTACGTTAAGTGATCGTAAACCTTTCGTTTTCATAACTATACGTGTCGAAGATTAATATTTACAAGCGTTTTTTTTTGCGACAAAAATAAACTCAATTACTGAAATTAATGACATCATGAACATCATGATGACACATCATGAATAATGATGTGAAGGTGCATGGGGGTTGCAAATTCTACCACCTATGAGTTTCTTTATATATTTATGCTCTTGACAAATAAGTCTTACACAGGTCATAAAATAGGTACAAAAGTACAAAAGTACAAAAGTAAAGATATAAGAGTATGAAATACAAAATCCAATACATATCTGAAAAACACGAAATCACAAAACATCATCTAAAAATAACATCCAACGGTACTGCAAGTGCATGCGTTTATTTTATGAGGGCAAGTAGTTATACAACAAGAGTTCCAGACCACCCCCCGCGAAGTTTTCGATTAATTTAATCCGCGGTTTAATCGAACTTTTGATTCGCGTAATTAGAGCAATTGTATGCAAATACCGCGGAATAGCTGGCGTAATTAGAGCAATTGTATGCAAATACCGCGGAACAGCTGGCGTAATTAGAGCAATTGTATGCAAATACCGCGGATAATTACCGCGATTATCTTATTAAAACGCGAATCCGCCGCTTTAATGCTCTAATTATCCCCAAATTGCTCTACTTACGCGAATCAAAAGGTCGATTAAACCGCGGATTAAATTAATCGAAAACTTCGCGGGGGGTGGTCTGGAACTCTTGTTGCATAACTACTAGGGCACATTTCCAAAAATTATCCCTTGTTGGTTCCCACAGCCCTTAATGTGTGTGCAAGCGCTGATGGTCGTAATGGCTTTAATTGACAACGTGTACAATTAAAAATTTCTGATACATTGTTGACAAGCATGCCAACATTGCACATGTAGGAGCCTCTGTAGATTTCGCTATTTTTAGTCTTCATTTAGCTTACTTTATTGTGGTGGTTTTGAGTTTAACCCAAACAACCCCGAAATACAAATGCCAACCCTTATAATTACCATATGTGTTTTTGTAGTACATGTGAGACCTAGCAACATAAAATTACATAAATAATATCCTGTCGTTATCCTTTATGTGGTTTTAAGGCCATATTGGCTTCAAATGTGTTAATAACCATTTCTGCAGCTATGATGTTAGAAACTATTTGTTTGATTTGATTATTTTTAACTTTTCTTGGTACTTCTAAAAGTATATCCTTATTAACATAGGGGCTATTTATCCTGCTGCCTCAGCTGACCAGGTTTTTATATTCGTAGCTGTGTTGGCTCGGATAAAAATCGCGGCGTATTGTGCGCTTATCTGAGGAGTGTATTCATCTTAATTTTGATAAAGCGGCGGAGTTTTGTGTTCCGCGGAGTGATTCGCGCTGATAAAGCTGCACGATAAATCCCCAGATGCAAGATAAAAGGTGATGGCCACATTCCACCCTCTGTGTGTGTCCCCTGCATCTATAACTTCGCCTTACACCATGCGAAATTCGTGGCCCCTTTTGATGGGAGAATGCGCGTGTCGCTTCTTCGCCAGCGCCTTTCAGCCGGTATCAATTCTCCCTTATTGAATGTTTGCGTTTTTGTGTATGTGTGAGCATGTGTGGGTGGGTGGTGGGAGGACAGGTCGGTCGTCGACCGAGTTTTGGCAGAGTTCCACGAAGACCGCGAGCGCAATGTTAGCTGTCGATGGCATGGTGCGGCTCCTCGAGAACCTCTCCACTTCTACGTGTTTACAAAAATTATATTGTTCGCCCCCGCAGATAAGTAACATAAATCGCCAACTTTAGCAACCCTCATTTCTTTAATATTTCCCGGGCAGCAATGAGAATAACAACGGGCACATAAATTTCTCCGATGGCTAATTCCTTGAATTTCGCCGCGTCTCCGGAGATATATCGCCTATTTGCACAGCGTGTTTATTCTCCCGTTAGCCCCCCGTCCTACGGCCCCCCCGCAAACAGCCGCCGCCGCCGTCGGGGGCGGCAAAAAGGGGATTTACATCTCCCCGTGGCTCGCGCGACTTTTTGCGCCCGGCCAGATGCGTGCCCAAGATAATCCCCGTTCATTGCCATGCAAATGCGGCCGCCCCCGGGGCAAAAACGACGCGAATTTTTCCCCCCATGAAATTTTAATTAATCAAAAAATTTAATTAGGGCCACGGAATTCGCTAGCGCCGCGCGATGCAAATGAGAGAGCGTGCGAATTCCGGGAGTGGCATTCTTCGATTCTTTAATTTCGATCCATCGAAACCGTGCCTCGCCTAATTAATTTCCACGGCCAGAAACTTAACACGTATAAGAACAAATACAGAGTAACTCATACTTTTTTCTATAATTTCAGTAACAAATATACGTCATGAATCTTAATAACTTTCTTTTTTTTACTAAAGTATTAACACGACCGGTTTCAATCTCTATATGGGCTGATCATCAGGTGGTGAACCCATATAGGAATCGAAACAGGTCGTGTTTCAAATCTATCAAAATTTGTCATTTTTTGATGTCCCAGTCCCATCAATTCAAAAAAGTCAGATTTTTGAGTGCTTTTTCAGCAGTGAAAATCTGTCATATTTTCTTAGATACTATTCGAACATCTCGAAATTTGTCAATTTTGTATGTCCTAATATAGAATATTAAAAAATGCGAGATTTTTAAGTGCAACTGTGTATATATGTCAAATTTTCACTTAAAACTCTCAAAATCTATCATATTGTCAATTTTTTAGTGTGTGTAAGTATAAGAACCTCCCAAATTTTCAAATAAAACTGTGTTGTTTAGTCAAAACTTTTGCAAAATAAAGACATTTATTAAGATTAAGGACGTACATTTATTACTGATATAGAAATAGTGAACATTAATATGAGAAATAGCTCAGAATGATACTTTTTAAATCGTGTATTTTTAAATTTTTGTAACAAAATAATAGATTTATATACCTAAGGTATGATTTTTTTATATTTTTTTAATCAAAATATTGCACAAAGCGGAAACACCCGAAATGAGGTCAACCGCCTAATAAAACTTGTTTACATACAGTGTGTCCACTTAAAGTGGCTAAATATAGAAAACTGTTTTATCATTGCTTTTATACAAAAAAAGTTACTCTTTATAAAAATTTCAGGATGCTCTACGATACCAATAGTGTCACCAAATTTTTATTTTTTTTATGCCCCAGTGTAACAATTCAAAAAAAGTCAGATATTTTATGTGTCCAAATTTCAATTAAAACTCTCAAAACCTATCAAATTGTCATTTTTTTGCGTGTGTAAGTGTAAAAACCTCTCAGTTTTCAAATGCAACTGTCTTGTTTAATCAAAACTGTCCAAATCTATGCAATTTTCAAATTCTTTGTAGTTTCGTTCTGAATTATTTAAACTGTAGGCAAGTTTTATTAAGCTTCAGCAATCAAAACATGTAAAATTTTCTTAGATACTTTCTGAATTTATCAAAATTCAGATTTTCTATTGTAACTGTCTATATATGCCTGATATTTAAATAAAACTGTGAAATTATATCATTGTTTAGCGTGTGCATGTGTAAAAACCCCTAAAATTTCAAACGCAATTGTCTTGTATAATCAAACATTTAAAATTTGTAAAATTTTGTGTGCAACTGTCTTTTATAATCAAACATTTCAAATATGTAAAACTCTGAGTGCAACTGTTAAATAAAACTGTAAAAATCTATCAAAATTTGTCAATTTTGTATGTCCCAGTATAAAATTGCAAAAATATGTCAGATTTTTGAGTGGGACTGTCTGCATATGTCAGATTTTTAATTGAAACCGTAAAAATCTATCAAATTGTCATTTTTTAGCGTATGTAAGTGTAAAAACCTCCGAGATTTTCAATTGCAACTGTCTTGTCTAATCAAAACTGTCCAAATTTGTATACATTTTAAGTACAACTGTCTATAGATGTCAAAATTGTCATTTTTTTAGCGTGTGTGGGTATAAAAATTTCCTAGAATTTCAATTGCAACTGCCTTGTTTAATCAAAACTGTTCAAATTTGTAAAATGTTTGACTGCAACTGTCTATATATGTAAAAATTTCACTTAAAACTCTTAAAATCTATCAAATTGTCGATATTTTAGCGTGTGTAAGTGTAAAAACCTCTCAGTTTTCAAATGCAACTGTCTTGTTTAATCAAATCTATCAAAATCTATCAAATTTTCGAATGCTTTGTACTTTCCTCCCGAATCATTCAAACTCTGATAGGTTTTAAGGTTTAGCAGTCAAATCCTGTCAAATTTTATTAGATACCTACAGAATCTATCGAAATTTGTCAATTTGGTATGTCTCAGTATAAAATATCAGAAAATTACTGTCTATATATGTCAGCTTTTTAATTAAAACTGTCAGATTCTATTCAAATTCAAATCAAATTCTGTCAAATGGTCATTTTTTAGCGTGTGTAAGTGTAAAAACCTCCCAAATTTTCTTAGATGCTATTCAAATCTATTGAAATTTATCAATTTTGTATTTTCCAGTATATAATTGCAAAAAATGTCAGATTTTTTATTTCAACAGTCTGTATATGTCAGATTTTTAATTATAAATGTTTCAATTTTGTATTTCCCAGTATATATTTTAAAAAAATGTCAGATTTTCGATTTTAAGTGTCTGTTTAACTGTCAGATGTTTAATTAAAAATGTCATATACAATCAAAGTGTCAATATTTTAGCGTGTGTATGTTTAAAAACCACTAAATTTTCAAATACAACTTTCTTGTACAAGTAAAACTTTTCAAATTAGTAAAATTTTTAGAGCAACTGTCTATTAAAAGTGTTCAAATCTACCAAATTGTCATTTTTCTAGCGTGTGTGACTGTAAAACCTCCTAGATTTTCAGTTGCAACTGTCTTGTTTAATCAAAACTGTTCAAATTTGTACAAAAAAATGAGTGCAACCTCTTATATGTGTAAAATTTTCAATTAAAAATCTCAAAATCTATCAAATTGTCAATTTCTTTGTTTTATATTTTTTATTTCTCGGTTTCTGTTTTTGTTTTAATGGGCATGGTCCCGTAAATAAATAAATAAATAAATAAATAAATTTTGATTTGAATAAGCATTCAATTTAAACAGTTTTGATGACACAAGACAGTAGCAATTGAAAATCCGGGAGGTTTTACAGTCACACACGCTAGAAAAATGATAATTTTCAAATCAAATTCTGTCAAATGTTCATTTTTTTCAGCGTGTGTAAGTGTAAAAACCTCCCAAATTTTCTTTGATGCAATTCAAATCTATTGAAATTTATCAATTTTGTATTTCCCAGTATATAATTTCAAAAAATGTGTAAGTGTAAGCTTATATGTAAGTGTTGAAACCTCTCAGTTTTCAAATGCAACTGTCTTGTTTAATCAAATCTATCGATCAAACTTCCAAATGCTTTTTAGTTTCCTTCTGAATCATTCATCACCTGTCAAGTTTTAAGCTTCAGCAGTGCATATTTTCTTAGATACTATTAGAACTTATCGAAATTTGTCAATTTTGCATGTCCCAGTATAAAATTGCAAAAAAAGTGGAACTGTCTATATATGTCAGATTTTTAATTAAAACTGGCAAAATCTATCAAATTGACACTTTTTTAGCGTGTGTAAGTGTGAAAAATTCCAAGATTTTCCATTGCAACTGTCTTGTTCAATCAAAACAGTCCAAATTTGTATAAATTTTGAGTGCAACTGTCTATATATGTCAAATTTTCAATTAACACTGTTAAAATCTATCAAATTGTCAATTTTTTAGCGTGTATAAGTGTGAAAAATTCCAAGATTTTCCATTTCAACTGTCTTGTTCAATCAAAACAGTCCAAATTTGTATAAATTTTGAGTGCAACTGTCTATATATGTCAAATTTTCAATTAACACTGTTAAAATCTATCAACTTGTCAATTTTTTAGCGTGTATAAGTGTGAAAAATTCCAAGATTTTCCATTGCAACTGTCTTGTTCAATCAAAACAGTCCAAATTTGTATAAAATTTGAGTGCAACTGTCTATATATGTCAAATTTTCAATTAACACTGTTAAAATCTATCAAATTTTCAATTTTTTAGCGTGTATAAGTGTGAAAAATTCCAAGATTTTCCATTGCAACTGTCTTGTTCAATCAAAACAGTCCAAATTTGTATAAATTTTGAGTGCAACTGTCTATATATGTCAAATTTTCAATTAACACTGTTAAAATCTATCAAATTGTCAATTTTTTAGCGTGTATAAGTGTAAAAACTTCCAAGATTTTCAATTGCAACTGTTTTATTCAATCAAAACTGTCCACATTTGTATACAGTTTGAGTGCAACTGTCTATATATGTTAAATTTTCAATTTAAACTATCAAAATCTATCAAATTGTCAATGCTTTAGCGTGTGTAAGTGTAAAAACCTACAAGATTTTCAATTGCAACTGTCTTGTTCAATCAAAACAGTCCAAATTTGAATAAATTTTAAGTGCAGCTGTCTATATATGTCAAATTTTCAATTACAAGTTTCAAAATCTATCAAATTGTCATTTTATTAGCGTGTGTTAGTGTAAACACCTCTAAATTTTCAAATGTAACTGTCTTGTTTTATCAAAACTGTCAAAATCAATCAAATTGTCAATTTTTTAGCTTCTATAAGTGTAAACACCTCTAAATTTTCAAATGTAACTGTGTTGTTTAATCAAAACTGTCAAAATATATCAAATTCAATTGTTTTATAATTTTCTTGTGTATCATTAAAAATCTGTCTAGTTTTGAGTTTCAGCAATCAAAAAATGTCGTATTTTGTAAGCTATTATACGAATCAATTAAAAATTGTTCATTTTTTAGGTGCCAGTATGAAACTTAAAAATATGTCAGATTTTTGAGGTCAGCTGTCTATATATGTCAAATTTTCAATTTAAACTGACATATTTTATCAAATTATCATTTTTTTATAAAATGCTAAAGTGCTAAAGTATAAAAATATACATAAATAAACGTATAGATACGTATAAATAATATAAAGTGTAAAATAATAAAGTGCTAAAGTATAAGAACCTGTTATTTTTCACATAATAATAATAATAATAATAATAATAATAATAATACAACTGTCTTGTTTAACCAAAACTGCCCAAATGTATCAAATTTTTAAACTCTTTTAAGTTTCCTTTTAAATCATTCAAAATCTTGGCAGGAAGTTTTGACCTTCAACAGTCCAAACCTGTAAAATTTTCTTGATACTGTCTGAATCTATCGAAATTTGTAAATTTTGTACGTCCCAGTACGAAATTTCGAAAAATGTCAGATTATTTTGTGCAATTGTCTATATGTGTCAGAAGTGTAAAAACCTTCCAAATTTTCTATTGCAATTGTCTTGTTCAATCAAAACTGTCCAAATTTGTAAACTTTTCAAATGCTTTGTAATTTTTTTCTGGGTCATTCAAAATTGCTCAAGTTTAATAGTCAATACCTATGTAACATGTTCTTGGACATTATCCCAATCTATGGAAATTTGTCATCTTTTTATATCGCATTGTAAACATAAAAAAAATATATATATACCACTGCAACTGTCTATATATTTCAATTTTTCAATTGAAATTGTTAAATTTTATCAAATTATCATTTTTTTAACGTATGTAGGTGTAAAATGCTCCCAGATTTTCAAATGAAACTGTCTTGTTCAGTCAAAACTGTCCTAATTTGTAAAAAAAAATTATGTTTTGTAATTTCTTTGTCTTTGTGAATCATACAAAATCTGTCAATTGTTTAGCTTCAGCAGTGAAAAGCTGCCTAATTTTCTTAGATAGTATCAGAATCTATCGAAATTTGTCAATTTTGTATGTCCCAGTATATAATTTAATAAAACGTCAGATTTTCGATTGCGACTGTCCATATATGTCAGATTTTTTATTAAACATGTCAAAATCTATGAAATTGTCAGTTTTTTGCAAGTGTAAGTGTAAAAACCTCATAGATTTTCAATTGCAACTATCTTATTCAATCAAAACTGTCCAAATTTGTAAAAAAATGAGTGAAACTGTGTATATATGTCAATTTGTCACTTAAAACACTCAAAATCTATTAAATTGTCAATTTTTTAGCGTGTGCATGTGTGAAAATTACTAAATTTTCAAATATAACTGTCTTGTTTAATCAAAACTGTCCAAATCTATGAAATTTTCCAATGCTTTGTAAAAGATCATTCAAAATTAGTCAAGTTTTAAGCTTCAGGAATAAAAAAACTGTAAAATTATCTTAGGTATTATCCGAATCTATCGAAATTTGTCATTTTTGTGTGTCCCAGTATAAAATTTAAAAAAAAAAGTCAAATTTTTTAGTGCAACTGTCTATATATGCCAATTTTTCAATTTAAACTGTCAAATTCTATCAAATTGACAATTTTTTTAGCGGTGTAAGTGGAAAAACCTCTCAGATTTTCAAACGAAACCATCTTGTTAAATCAAAACTGTCCAAATTTGTTGAAATTTAAATTCAAACTTGTCTAATTCCACACGTTGAAGAACGAATGAATTATTAATAGCAAGTTTTCATGGAAATTATCGGTAATTTTTTAAGCACTCACGGTATTACCCAGGAAAATTTCATGTTTTCATAAAATTTCATAATACATTATATTGCGTTCGTACTAATAACAATTTGTTTTGAATTTTCTGTGAACGTTTTGCAAATTTTATAGAAAATTTTCTGGTGCCCAATGAAAATTTTCATGGCTTTGTGTCTAATATAATTTGTACTCAAACCCCTTATCATTATCACTCAAATATTTCTCAAATTTTACAATACATTAGATTGCGTTCTTTCTAATAACAATTTTTTTTTAATTTTCTGTGAACGTTTTGCGAATTGTAATGAAAATTTTCTGGTGCCCAATGAAAATTTTCATGTCTTTGTGTTTGATATAATTTGTACTCAAACCCCTTATCATTACCACTCAAATTTTTCTCAAATTTTGTAATTTAGAAAGAAACAGTTCCTATTTTCTATTTTATAATGAAAGTTTTGTAGTCTCTAATGAAAACCTGGGCATTGCCAATGCAATCTTGTCGTGTACGATGAGAATGATTCAATGTACGATTCGCATTTATGATTGATTTACGATTTACGCTCACTTAATTTTTTCTTAAATTTTGGAATTTAGAAATCTATAATTCCAATTTTCTAGTTTATGATGAAAGTTTTGTAATTTCTAATGAAAATTTGGTCATTGCCAATGCAATCTTGTCGGGTACGAAAAGATTGATGCAATTTACGATTCACATTTATGATTAATTTACGATTTACGATCACTCAAATTTTTCTCAAAATTTGTAATTTAGAAAGAAATAGTTCCTATTTTCTAGTTTATGATGAAAGTTTTGTAATTTCTAATGAAAATTTGGGCATTTCCAATGCAATCTTGTCGTGTATGAAAATAAT
Source organism: Othius punctulatus (assembly GCA_951805005.1). Lineage (NCBI taxonomy): Eukaryota > Metazoa > Arthropoda > Insecta > Coleoptera > Staphylinidae > Othius > Othius punctulatus. The sequence goes on along the minus strand of OX638139.1, from coordinate 2,745,109 downwards.
GATGCAATTTATTATTCACATTTTTAATTAATTTACGATTTACTTTTTGTTTTTCTACTGACTTGTGTAACATTTCTGAGCAGTAATAAATACTGTATATACAATCAAGATTTTCACACATTTTTCTTATAAATCTTATGGATATTTAACTATTCCTATTAAAATTTTGTAAATTGTAATTTTTTTTAAAACTTTGTGTCGAGATTGTTAATTAAATTAAACCTTTATAATTTCTAAAAAATGTAACGATCCTTTCCGAGTTGAATGGATTTAATTAATGAATTTATAGACTCTCTGATTTGTGCGATTTAAATTTCCACAAACGTGCACTAAAATTTCTACTCAAAATTTTATAGTTACAGACGACATTTTTCCAATTTCTCTGAAATTTTCCAATGCACTTATTAAAATCAATCAATTAATCAATTCTTTATTTCACGTAGCCATACAATCCATGGATGTGATTAGTCATGTTAAATAAAATATGAATACAACATACAAAATACAAAATATAAAATACATATACAAAATACAAAATACAAAATACAAAATACAAAATACAAAATACAAAATACAAAATACAAATACAAAATATAACGTACGGTATAGAAAACAATCGCAATATAAAATATGGAACACATTACAATCATAAATAGTTATTTCACCCTCCCTCCTTCATGAACTCTTTTAAGGAGTAAAAGCTCTTGTAGAATCGGTATAAAATTCTGTCCAAGAAAATTGTCTGGTTTTTGCTAATTAAAAATATTTATTTGCTTTAAGAAATTAAAAATATGCTACAGATACTTTTAATAAGAATATTTATTGGGGATTTTGCGAGAAAAAAAATGTAAACCCGGATAAAATATCAATTTTCATTCGACCCCGATGAAAGCCCACCATCAAACATTTTCCCCCGGAAACTCCTGCGGCATTAAAATCCCGCTGAGTCCCGCAATTTCCAATTCCGCGGATAGCAATAATCCAGAGGACCGACCTCAGTCCATCCCGAATTTGAACAAGTAATTGAATATTTGCTCGCAACGGGAAGAGTTCGCGGTGCAACGCAAACTCCTGCGGGTTTCTTTCGGGAATTTCGGGACTCCCTGGCGAAAATCGGACGGTTATTTATGTAGCCCATCAAAAATCGCCGTGAATTATGCGTCTCCCTGTGGCTTTGGCAATTAAAAGTTTCCCACCGAGCACTTTCCCGGCGTTCGAGAGGAAATGCAAAAAAGGCCGCCGAGCGCGCCTCCGATCGTTAAAGTTTTCCGCTCGGCGGGAGGCATTTTTGTTGTAATTACCACCTCGCAAAAATCTCCCGGAAAATTAACTTGGAATTAATTAACTTGATTGACTTCAGGTATAAAAACTTCAGAAATTAAGTGCTTCTAATTATTATAATAACAGCATTATTTTTTCTTTGGTACAATCTTCCGGCACTTAATTAAATCTAGTTGAAGCGTAGATGATACGAAACGATCCAAATTTTTGTACAGATTATTTGCATAAAAAGTATCTCACTCGAATATACAATGTAAGTACCATACAGACGAGTTCATAATCTTCCATATAATAGAACTGGCAGGTAAAGTTTAATTGTAATAAAATAATTGTATTTTTATAAATAAATGTATAATTGTATCGGGCTGAAAGACGAAAGTCGATAGCCATTTTCATATAGCATATCATAAACTTCATTAATACCATACCTGTGATGTAACAAAAAAATGTAAAAAGCTATATTGAATAAATGTTCTTACTACTAATTGTATTTTATTACTAATTTGAACCAAATAAGTTACTGTATTTTTGATCATTATTTTTAGTAATGATGGCCATTTAAAGATTTAATATATATTTCGTACGACTCAAAAAACCAAACATGCTACAACGAAATTTCAATTGCTATTGCAATTGCCCCATAATTGTCACGAATCTGCCACGAAGATATGCAATGAATGTGCAAAATTTAGATCACAGTAATATCCAGACGTCGCAGAAATAAACATTTTAGAGTCTTCCACCGCCATCATCATATTTCAAAGTCCGGCTGGCGTTCTTTTCGCTACTTTAAAATTCCGAAAGTTCCTAGTTTATTTGTTCGGAAACTCGAGAGGAGTAAATTACGAGAGGGCGCAGTTATCTCGACGCTTTCCCGGTCAAAAGCTTTTCCTCAGAATTGCCGCACAAGCAATGCAGCTTGAGCCGACGAGCTTCGGTCACACTTGAAACTATATTATTGCATCGAAATTGCAAACGCTATTTTGCCCGTGCAGATCAAAGCCATAGCGTGGTCACAAGTTATGTTTGACGTAACTAGTAACTGAGTAATTGGATTTTCGTAATTAAAAGGGAATGTGTGTATCTTTATCTAATTAGATAGGTTTTAAGGTAAAGCAGCAGCATGCAGTGCAGATCAGGTGATTTGTCTTTTATTTTTTCCTTCATCGATGTTATTTTTTAGTGGAAATAACAAATTAAAGTTGTAAAATCATAAAAATCGATACTGATTTTATTAATACTACTCATTTTAATCCCAATCTTTGGAAAATTATCGTCGTTGCGATTAAAATTCTTAGCATTTAAAAAATCATTATCGATATCGAGATCACCACTTATTACATTGCCCATGGAAATACATCTTCACAGATACATATAATATTTTTTCCAGATACACATAAAGTAGGACTTATTAGTCAATTCTTTTAATATTTTTTTAACTATTTAGCTCCTTCAATCTTTAAATTCCTTAGAATCTTTTAATTATATATATTTTTCCAGATTCAGATAAAGTAAATCTTAATTTATTTCAATTCTTTTTGGTTCCATTAATTTTTTTAATTCTTACAAATAATCTGCCTTATTTTAATATTTAATTTTCATGCGATGCTTTCTCGTAGTATGCCTTTTTCGACATTCGTCTTGCACGTGCTTATTAAGGTTTTCCCGCTGTGCAGATTTTTTTCAATTACCTGAAGGCTACAAGGGACCAATGAGCCCAACATCAAAGGTATTCCTGTGATTAAACGCGTGCACGAGGAGTAAAAAGATATTTTTAACGAGGTCCTTCTTGATAATTAATTCTATACTCTTCGGCGAACACCAAAGCAATACGCGGAGTAACGTAACTGGGACCAAAGAGAGTTCCCATTTACGGATAAGTAAATGTATTTTTCTAAGCAGAAAGAAGCCGAGGAATATAATTGCATAAAAGATGTATTCCCATAACTAATGCGGCTGAGATTATATTTAGTTATTTAATTTCCCGAGGCAAAAGTTTTTATTTAATTATCACAATGTGTCAGGTGATAGATGATAGATCAGGTGAAAAAATAATTTCAGCAAAGTTCCCATGTTGAAAATGAAATATATCCTAGATATCCTCTAGATCCTACTAGATTCTCCTAGATATCCTCTAGATCAGTGCTTCTCAAACTCTTTTGATCCATGCCCCAACAATTAGCTACTAAATATCTGATGCCCCATACATAAAATAAACAAAATGTCGGAACTTTTGCACAGCATGACTAAATTATTAATTGCTTTTCTTCGTCTATATACGCAAAGTAGAATGGTCATAAAATATAAATTCAAGAAAAACGAATTTTTAATAAGAACTATAAAATATTGTTTATAATAACTTGCAGGTTCAAAGTAACAAAAAAAATAAAATATCGCTATAAAATTAAATATTATAATAAATTTGTATATGTAGGTATATATTAGTAAAAGTATAAACCGAAAATTTTTAAGAAAAAAACAAAGGATATAATAATTGTAAGTAAATTTGGTTTAATTAATGTGATCCGTGAGCCTGGTGTCTGCTAAATCAAAATAAATTTTAGATTGTAACAAAACAAGTAAAAATTGAACAGCAATCAGTGATATTTTTTACAGAATAACTGAAATGGTTACAACGATTGTTAGAAAAGCTAACAGTTTTCATTGAAATTTTGGCAGTAATTATTAAAATTTTGGCAGTGATCGTTTTCTAAAATCGAAATTTTGATAGTAATAATTAAAACGTTGGCAGTGATCACATTGTAATACTAAAATATTGATAGTAACCAAAATTTGAAAAGACATTGTTCAAAATTTGATAGATTTCATTAAAATTGTGGCAATAATCATTAAAAATTTGGCAGTGCTTGTTTTGTAGAATTGAAATTTCGATAGCAATCAATAAAAATTTGGCAGTGATCATTTTGTAAAATTGAAATTTTGATAGTAGTCAAAACTTGAAAATAAATTGTTGAAAATTTTACAGTAATCATTGGAATATTGATAAAACCAAACTTTCGTAGTAATCATTTAGATTGTAACAAAACAATTAAAAATTGAACAGCAATCAGCGATATTTTTGCAGAATAACTGAAATTGTAACAACAATTGTTAGAAAAGCTAACAGTTTTCATTGAAGTTTTGGCAGTAATCATTAAAATTTTGGCAGTGATCGTTTTCTAGAATCTAAATTTTGGTAGTAATAATAAAAAATTTGGCAGCGCTCATTTTGTAATACTGAAATATTGATAATAACTAAAATTAAAAAGAAATTGTTAAAAATTTGGCAGTTTTTATTAAAACTTTGGCAGTAATCATTAAACATTTGGCAAGGATTGTTTTGTAGAATTGAAATTTCGATAGCAATCAATAAAAATTTGGCAGTGATCATTTTGTAATATTGAAATTTTGATAGTAATCAAAATTTGAAAAGAATATGTTGTAAATTTGCCGGCAATCATTTAAATATTGATAAATACAAACTTTTATAGAACAACTGAAATGGAGACCAAAATTCTGACATTTTTGCAAATATAATAGTCTTTTTAACAAAAATAACAGTATTCTTTGAAATTGTAGCAGTAATCATTAAAATTTTGGCAGTGATCGTTTCCTAAAATTAATATTTTGATAGCAATCATTAAAAATTTGGCAGTGATCGTTTCGTAGAATAGAAATTTTGATAGCAATCAATGAAAATTTAGCACTGATGGTTTTGTAAAATTTAAACTTTGATAGCAATCATTAAAAAATTGGCAGTGATCATTTTGTAATATTGTAATCAAAATTTGAAAAAATATAGTTGAAAATTTGATACTAATCATTGAAATATTGATTATTCCAAACTTTTGCGGTAATCATTTACATTATGTCAAAACAGTTAAAGATTGAACAGCAATCATTGAAATTTTTACAGAACAACTGAAATTATGACCAAAATTACTGACATTTTTGCAAAAATAATAGTCTTTTTAACAAAAATAACTGAAAATCAAACAGTTTTCATATAATTTTGGCAGTAATCATTTAAAATTTGGCAGTGAACGTTATGTAAAATTGAAATTTTGATAGCTATCATTAATTTTTTTGCAGTGATCATTATGTAAAACTGAAATTTTGATAGTAACTTAAATTTGAAAAGAAATTGTTGAAAATTTGATAGTAGTCATTGAAATAATAATAAATCCAAACTTTTATAGTAACAATTTATATGATGACAAAACACTTCAAAATTGAACATCAATCATTGAAATTTTTACAGAATAACTGAAATAGAGCCAAATATACTGACATTTTTGCAGAAATAATAGTCTTTTTAACAAAAATAACTGAAAATCCAACAGTTTTCATTAAAATTTTGGCAGTAATCATTAAAAATGTGGCAGTGTTTGTTTTGTAATATTTAAATTTTTATAGCAATCTTAAAATTTTAGCAGTAATCATTTTGTGAGATTTAAATTTTGTTAGTAATCAAAACTTGAAAATAAATTGTTGAAAATTTTACAGAAATCATTAAAATTTTGATAATTCCAAACTTTTATAGTAATCATTTACATTATAATAGAACAATTAAAAATCGAACAGCAATCATTGAATTTTTTATAGAATAACTAAAATTGTTACAAAAATACGTAAAAGCAATAGTCTTTTAACAAATATAACTGAAAACCCAACAGTTTTCATTGAAATTTTGGCAGTAATCATTAAAAATTTGGCACTGATCATTGTGTAACATTGAAATTTTGATAGCAATCATTAATAATTTGGCAGTGATCATTTTGTAATATTAAAATTTGGATAGTAATCAAAATTTGGATAGCAATCATTAAAAATTTGGCAGTGATCATTTTGTAATATTAAAATTTTGATAGTAACCAAAATTTGAAAAGAAATTGTTGTAAATTTGACAGTAATCATTGAAATATTGATGAAACCAAACTTTCATAATAGTCATTTACATTATGGCAAAATAATTAAAAAATGAACATCAACCATTGACATTTTTACAGAACAACTGAAATGGAGACAAAAATACTGACATTTTTGCAAAAATAATAGTCTATATAACAAAAATAACTGAAAACCTAATAGTTTTCATTGAAATTTTAGCAGTAATCATTACAAATTTAGCAGCGATCGTTTTGTAAAATTAAAATTTTGATAGTAAGCAAAGTTTGAAAAGAAAATGTTGAAAATATGACAGATATCAATATATATTGAAATATTGATAAATTCTAACTTTTATCGTAATCATTTACATTATAACAATACAATTAAAACTTGAACAGCAATCATTGCAATTCTTATGTTCTTGTTGTTCTTATTATTCTTTCAGAACAACTGAAATTGTTATAAATATACTGTTATTTTTGTAAAAATAATACTCTTTTTAACATAAATAACTGAAAACCTACCAGTTTTCATTGAAATTTTGGCAGTAATCATTAAAAAATTAGAAGTGATCGTTTTGTAAAATTGAAATTTTGATACCAGTCATTAAAAATTTTGTTGTGACATTTTGTAAATTTGAAATTTTGATAGTAAGTAAAGTTTGAAAACCAATTGTTGAAAATTTGACAGTAATCATAGAAATATTGATAAATTCTAACTTTTATGGTAATCATTTACATTATTACAAAACAATTTAAAATTCAATAGCAATCTTTCAAATTTTTACAGATCACCTAAAATTGTGCCAAAATACTGATATTTTGCAAAGATTTGAACAAAAAAACTGCAAATCCTGATTTAACTGATTTATTCCGAAATTTCCATTATTCTGTCATAATTTCAATGATAACTACTAACATTCTAAAATGAAACGGAAAAAGTTTGAATGTACTATAAAAATTGCCAAATTATTTCTGCCATATTTTCGATTATTTCTGTGAAAATTACAACGATTATTGTAAAAGTTTTAACGCCATGCCATATTTAATTATTTGTTTCTGTCATAATTTTATTTTCTACTTATGTCAAAATTTCAATTAGTCTCACAAAACTTTAAAACTCATTGGAAAATTTCCAATTCCTATTCCAATTCCAATGGAATTCCAAATAAGGAATTTCGTCTTGTTATTTGTATACATCCAGACTAGATTATAAGGGTGCCTATACGTGCAAAGTTCTTGACTAAAACATATTGGGATAATAATCGATAGTCACTCAAAAACTATCGATTGCAAACGATAGTCTAAACTATCCAACTTCAAATATCATAAGACCACCTTAAATTCTCATGACCCACCTGAAAAACCTACGCGCCCCACTTTGAGAACTACTGCTCTAGATCCCCTTTAGATCATCCTAGATCCTAGGATGATATTAATATCATCAATCAATATATATATATATATATATATATAATAGCATGTATCTATAATGTTGTTGAATTTATAACAATATAGTACAACAAACCTAAACACAATAATAATAATAATTTATTGAAGTCTCTGACACTAGTATGCCATGAGGTGATATTAAATTACACGTAGAATATAATATAAAAAGGTAATACAAGTAATAGCTTATATCGCAGATAATAGATTACATAATACATAATAGATTACATCAAGGAAATGAAAAAGCTAATATCTAGTCTGGTTAGTTAGTTAAAACAGATGTACTTAATTCCCCCTGCAGGGCAAATTTCGTCAAACCTTTCTAAATTTCAAAATTTCTAATTTCAACTTAAAGGTTAAAGCTGGAAAAGTTTCTTGAAAATCTTCACTTCCGGAAAACTTTCTTGGAAATCTTCAAATGCATTACGTGTTGAATAAAATCACTGCCCATCAATTTTTACACCGTTCTAAAATACATTTCTAATATAATAACTTCTCTATTAAAGTATTTTAAAATTTTTGCATTAGGTTATCATTCTCAATTTTGGAAAAGTTCTCTTTATAAGATTTTGCTGCAATATGAAAGCATATGCCAATCCAATGATATATCTATATCCCTGTTTATTTAGGAAGTCTAAATATTATCTTTTTTTGAGAGCATGTCTAGGCGGACAGTAAACTGCAGAGACAGTGATATTGTTTGTTTCTGTTTTAACATTTATAGAAGCAGCTTGAAATTCAACTGTTTTACATCCCGTTTCTTGGTTCTGTTCAATTGTTTCCTTTATTATGATAGCACTACCACCTCTGGCTGTAATTCTAGGATGTATGGTGTGATATACCTTATATCGTTTGAATTTGATGAATGACTCTCTTATAAAAGTAGTCTCGAATAAATTTAAGTCATCCATTTAAATATTTAATTTCATCAGGTTTTTGAATCCCTGTGAAAATATAAGCGAGTATATAAAAATAGGTCAAAATAAATGTTAGTCATAAGAAGTTGCATCTAAATCTCTTACACTTCCACTTCCTCCTCTCACGCGTCTCTTATAATATAATCGACTTGTTTTCTCCTCGCGTAAAAATTCCGTCTCTCCCTTTGTTTTTCCTCGAGCCTCTCACACCCCCGTCATCCTCTGGCGTCTCTATTGAAACAACGCCCCGGCACATTAAATATTTAATCCGCGAGGCTCTTTAAACACGTCCAGGCCCCCGGTAACCTCGTGACGGACGCGGGGGTGGCAGAATGGGGGCGCGCGCGTGAGCCCTAATGGCCGCCCCCGCAGTCGGGGGCCCCCACAAAGCGAGTGCCCGATTTAAAATTCCCCGGGTGTCCGTAACTCGCACAAAACATTTCGTTATTGCTGCTGAAACTTTGATGGGATTCCCACTCGTGTCGCACGGTGGGTCGTCGGGGGTGGCGGCGGTGGGGGTCCCCGCGCGATTATTGTTATTCTTTTGCGCCGCTCCCGTGTGCAATTACCGCCCCCTATTCCCACGTGCGACTGACAAGAGAATCCTCGGACAAATTGGGGAGTGAAATGAATACAGGAAAAGTTGTACCGCAATATATCGCTGCTTGGCATTGGTGGTTAGTAATTTTCAAATTGTATAAGCATATTTCATAATTTGTCCTAAATATTGATATTTAGCATTAATCTTACTAATCGTATCAAAAACTTTTCTGAATTTGTCTTGAATTTTTGCGAATTTCACTAAGAAATTTTAATTTCTTCACGTCCCTTCCTAAATTTACTATTGAATTGCCATTTACATTTTTTAACAACACTTTTTCAATTCGGCCTATATCATGATATTAAGCAAGATTCATTCGTTTTTATCAGGAAACTCTTTGAATGCGTATTATATTTGGACAATTTTTGATTAAATTGTAAAATTTGGAAAAAAAGTTTCGTACGAAATTTCCCAGTTTTGGGGGAGTATTTTCTATGAAATATTAGCTTCTGGAAGAGACTTCAAAATTTTTGCAATAATTTTCAAAGTGTACAAGCATATTTCATAATTTGTCCTAAATCATGGTATTTAGCACGAATATTACTAATCGTATCAAAAACATTTCAAAATTTACCTTTAACTCTTACGAATTTTAATAAGAAGTTTTAATTTCTGCACATCATTTCCTAAATTTATCAATAATTTGCCCAACATTTAGCGAAACTTTTGCAATTTGGCCTTTATCATGATATTTAGTTGGTTTATTCAATTTTATCGGGAAACTCTTTGAATTCGTCATATATTTTAACCATTTTGATTAAATTGTAAATATTAGAAAGAAAGTTTCGTACGAAATATTCCAGTTTTGGAAGAGTATTTTCTATGACATTTAACTTCTTGAAGAGACTTCAAAAGTTTGGTAATAATTTTCAAATTGTACAAGCATATTTCATAATTTGTCCTAAATCATGGTATTTAGCACGAATCTTACTAATCGTATCAAAAACATTTTAAAGTTCCCTTTATTTTTTTCGAATTTTAATAAGAAATTTTAATTTCTGCACATCACTTCCTAAATGTATCAATAATTTGCCTAAGTTTTAGCGAAACTTTTTCAATTCGGCCTATATCATGATATTTGGCTGGTTTATTCAATGGTTTTAGGAAACTCTTTGAATTCGTTATATATTTTAACCATTTTGATTAAATTGTAAATATTAGAAAGAAAGTTTCGTACGAAATTTTCCAGTTTGGAGAAGTATTTTTTATGACATCCAACTTCTGGAAGAGACTTCATAAATTTCGTAATAATTTTCAAATTGTACAAGCATACTTCATAATTTGTCCTAAATCATGATATTAAGCATGAATCTTACTAATCGTATCAAAAACATTTCAAAATTTGCCTTAAAATTTACGAATTTTGATAAAAAAAATTTATTTCTGCACATCACTTCCTAAATTTATCAATAATTTGCCCAAGATTTAGCGAAACTTTTTCAATTTGTCCTTTATCATGATATTTAGCATGGTTTATTCAATTTTATCAGGAAACTATTTGAATTAGTTTGATATTTTGACCATTTTGATTAAATTGTACATTTTAGAAAGAAAGTTTCGTACGAAATTTTCCAGTTTTGGAGAAGTATTTTCTATGACATCTAACTTCTGGAAGAGACTTCAAAAATTTCGTAATAATTTTCAAATTGTACAAACATACTTCATAATTTGTCCTAAATCATTGTATTTAGCATTGCTCTTACTAATCGTATCAAAAACAATTCTGAATTTCATTTGAATTTCTGCGAATTTTAATAAGATATTTTAGTTTCTGCAAGTGACTTCCTAAATTTATCAATAATTTGCTCAAGTTTTAACGAAACTTTGTCAATTTGGCCTATATCATGTTATTTAGCATGGTTTATTCAATTTTATCAGGAAACTATTTGAATTAGTTTTATATTTTGACCGATCAAATAAGTTGAACCGATTGCCCAATTTCGATTAGGCTAAGCCTTTTCAAAATTTGAAGCTGGATGTAATGAGGAAATGTCTGTGTTAGGTGTGGTTAACTATTTTTATTTGTCTTTTTTTATATATATTTTCATATATCTTTGGTTATTGGTTTCTTATTATATATTATTGTTATTTTAGTTATTTTAGCGATCTAGTGGTAGTGGTATGTACACTTTATCAATTAATTGTAATATATGTTAAAATGGAGTCTTGTTTTCCGGTAAATAAAAAAATAAAAATATAAATTATGTGAAAATGTAGAAAACGGTATAGAATGATTTATGGAAATTGTAAGTATTTCAAAATCTTCGCACAATTTTATTTTACATATTAGGAAACGTGTAAAAATCGCTGAAATTTTATAGAAAATTGAAGGAAATTTCTATCAAATTTCCATGTGATTAGGAAATTTGGAAACTTCATTCTGAACATTTTTAGTAAACTTCCTGAAATTGACATTAAGACTTACAGAAAATTCAACGAAATTTGTATAAAATTTCCATGTAATTAAGAAGTTTGGATACTTCATTTTGCACTTTTTTTTTAAACATCCTTGAATTGACAGTATTTCATATTTTAATATATTTTATAGGTTATTGTATGAAAGTTCTTAATTTGCTAGAAATTTAATAAATTTTATGAAATTCAATAGATTTCAAGCAAGTTTAAAAAAAAAATTGCTTACAATTTAAATCTTTAAAACTTTGTGTCTAATTTTTAAAATAAATAGGTGCAAATATAGAAATAATAGATGTCTAAATATGTATACTATTGAATTTTATTTGTTATATGGAAATATTATGGAAATTTGATTCAATTTCCTGTAAGTTTTCAGCAAATTTCAGATATTTTCTAAAATGTAATGGAACATTAGGTTAAAATTTTGAGAACAGTATAGAATGTTGAATCAAAATTGTAAGTATTTATTCTTTTATGGAAGTATTATGTAAATGTTATTCAATTGTCTGTAAGTTTTCAGCAAATTTTAGACAGTTTCTAAAATGTAATAGAAATTTATTTGAAAATTTAGAAAACGGAATAGAATGTTGAATGAAAATTGTAAGTATTTCAAAATCTTAACACAATTTGGTTTTACATATTAGGATGTGTGAAAATTGCTGAAAACTTACAGATAATTCAACAAAATTTCTTTGAAATTTCCAAATAATTAAGATATTTGGATACTTTATTTTGCTCATTTTTAGGAAACTTCCTGAAATTGACATTAAGACTTACAGAAAATTCAACGAAATTTTTATAAAATTTCCATGTAATTAAGAAATTTGGATACTTCATTCTGCACCTATCTAGGCAACTTCTTTAAATTGACATTGAAAATTACAGAAAATTCAAAGAAATTTCAATAAAATTTCCATGTGATTAAGAAATATGGATACTTCATTGTGCACAGTTTTATTAAACTTCTTTAAATTGACAGTGGTTCATATATTTTAAAGGTTATTATATGAAAGTTCCTAATTTAATAAAAAAATAAAAGTTTTATAAAATTCTATAGATTTAAAGCAATTTTTTTTAAATTTGGCAGAATATTCAACGAAATTTCTATAATATTTCCCTGTGATTAAGAAATTTGAATACTTCATCCTGGACATTTTTAAGAAACTTCTTTAATTTGATTATAACTTACAGAAAAGTCATCGAAATTTCTAATAAATTTCCATGTGATTTAGAAATTTGAATACTTCATTCTGCACAGTTTACGGAAATTTCCTTAAATTGATAGTGTTTCATATTTTCATATATTTTATAGGTTATTCTATGAAAGTTTCTAATTTAATAGAAATTTAATAAATTTTATGAAATTCTATAGATTCCAAGCAGGTTTCAAAAAAAAAATTGTTTTAACTTTAAATCTTTCAAATTTTGTGTCTAAGTTTTAAAGTATCTACCATTTTCTAATTTTCACATAATCTTCCATTAAATTTTAGAAAATGACTGAAATTTGCTGAAAACTTACAGAAAACTGAATCAAATTTCCATAATATTTCCATAAAACTACTTAAATTCAATAATATACTTATTTATACATCTATTATTTCTATATATTATATATACTATATATTATTTCTATATAGATGTATAAATAAGTATATCATTGAATTTTATTTCTTTTATGGAAATATTATGGAAATTTGATTCTGTTTTCTGTAAGTTTACAGCAAATTTCAGTCATTTTCTAAAATTTAATGGAAGATTATGTGAAAATTAGCAAATGGTAGATAATGTTGAATGACTATTATAAGAATTTCAATACCTTCGAATAATTTTCTTTTACATATTAGGAAATGTGTAAAAATTGCTGAAAACTTGCTGAACAGAAAGTTCAACGAAATTTCTATAAATTTTTTGTGTGATTAAGAAGTTTTAATACTTTATCCTGCACATTTGTAGGAAACTTTCTTAAATTGACATTAAAACTTACAGAAAATTCATCTAAATTTCAATAAAATTTCCATGTGATTAAGAAATTTGAATACTTTCATTCTGCACAGTTTTAGGAAATTTCCTTAAATTGACAGTGTTTGATATTTTCATATATGTATGTTATAGGTTATTGTATGAAAGTTCCTTATTTAATAGATATTTAATACATTTTATGAAATTCTATAGATTTCAAGTAAGTTTTTTGAAAATGTTTGCTTAAAATTTAAATCTTTAAAATTTTCAAAATATACTTACTTTTCAAAATATATAGATGTATATACAGAAATAATAGATTTCCAAATATGTATACTATTGAATTTTATTTCTTATAAGGAAATATTATGGCAATTTCATTCAATTTTCTGTAAGATTTCAGCAAATTTCAGACATTTTCTAAAATCTAATGGAAAATTATTTGAAAATTTATAAAACAGTATAGAATGTTAAATGAAAATTGTAAGTATTTCAAAATATTCGCACATTTTTCTTTTACATATTAGGAAACATGTAAAAATTGCTGAAAACTAACAGAAAATCAACAAAGTTACTATAAAATTTCCCTGTGATCAAGAAATTTGTATAATTCATTCTGCACATTTTTAGGATACTTCCTTAAATTGACAGTATTGCATATTTTCATATATTTTATAGGTTATTGTATGCAAGTTCCTCATTTTATAGAAATTTAATACTACTAAATTGTATGAAATTCTATAGATTTCAAGCAAGTTATTCAAAAATTTTTGCTTAAAATTTAAATCTTTTAAATGTTGTGTCTTTCATGGAAATATTATGGAAACTTGATTGAATTTTCTGTTAGGCCTTAAGATTAATTATATATATATATATATATATATATATATATATATATATATATATATATATATATATATATATATTAAGGCAAGATTATATGGTCTCATTTAACTTACTCTCTATTTCTTACCGTTTACGAGATAACGATAATAACAATAATAATAATATTAATGCTAATGCTCACAAATAGCTTACACACGTCAAGATAGAAAATATAAAATATAGAATAAATACGATATAAACATAGGATATAAAAATAGGAAATGCACAATAATATGAAAATATAAAAAAGTAACAGTATAAAGTAATTGGTACATAATATGGTATAGAGTGGGACACCCTGTATAGAGTGTTTTTCAGTTATTCATTCTTTTGCAATGAAAGTTTTGAACACAAAATATTTTACTCCTCTATTAAATGATTTATTTTATTCGATTCTGGAGTGAAAATGTTATATTTAGATGAAACGTGGTAGTTATATGAAATTTCATAGATGGTGGCAGCGCGAGGGTAAGGGTATAACCCGGCGCATCCACCATTTATGCGACTTCGCCGCATTTACCTATACTGGCAGTTTTGGCTAATACTGCCGCCAATTACTCAATAAACACAAATACCCAGCCAAGTAATAGCCAGTACAGTGCCAGTACTGACCAGTACTGACCAGTATAGTCCAGACATTTGAGTTTATAGGATATATTTGAACACAGATAAGATAAAATTTCGACCTGAAACTGAATTAATACGTTGTTAAGCCTGCAAAATCACGACGAATCCTTGACTAATAGCCAGTACAGTGCTAGTATTCACTAGTACAGTTCAGATAATTGTGTTTATAGAATATATTTAAACAAAAAAAAAGTTTTCAGCAATTTTTACACATTTTCTTAAATGTAATAGAAAGTTGTGCGAAGATTTTGGAAACAGTACCTACTCATGTTGGAATGGCGAAAAATTAAATATTTTGGCCGATTTGCTAATATTACCGGACGAGGCACCGCCGAGTCTGACGAAAAATAAAACAGTTTGGACGATTTGCAAATCGGCGATGCATCGTTGGGTAAGATTAGCAAATCGCCCGAAATATTTTAGTTTTCGTCCTGTATCATACATTATTTTTTATTTGATTATTAAGCTTTTTCTGAATCACTTTTCAAAATAGTGCATCAAGTAGTGTATCAACTTCGGCTACATCATTGTTTTCACAATTTTACAACATGGAAGCATAATATGTACTTCAGCTATATAGGGAGGTTTCACTTTGAGTGAAATTAAATCAGACACTTCATTAGAAGCAATTTGAGCTTTTTATAAAATACTTACTTTTTTTCAAAAAACATTGCTTGTCTAGATTGTGCCGATATATATTTTTGAAAATATATGTCCTGTGATGAAAGGCTGCATCATTGTTTTCACAATTTTACAACAAGGAAGTATATTAAGTACTTCAGCTATATTGTGAGGTTTCATTTTGAGTGCAATTAAATCAGGCACTTCATTATAAGTAATTTGAGCTTATTCTGAAACACTTAATTTTTTTTCAAAAAGCATTATTTGGTTTTATTGTGCAGGTATATTTTTTGAAAATATATGTCCTTTGATGAAAGGCTAGCGTGTTTTATATGGCAATTTTGTACGGTTTAAGTTACTGAGAATCATTTGACACAGTTTGATCATTCGTTTTTCACAAATTAGACAAAGTGGAATGTGCAACTATTTCTCGATTGTAAGCAATACTGCGCAATGTAACACACGACTTATTTTGTTTATATCACACTGTTTCTCCAGTGTAAGCAAAATTGCACAATATAAAAAACGACTTATTTTGTTTATATCACACTGTTTATTATAAAGTAACTAGTTTCGATCACGTTCTGATATTTATCAAACATAAAGTTTAACTCTAACAGTGTGATATAAACAAATCAATTGTTTGTTTTATTTAATTTAATTGGTTGTCATAATGTAGATGTCTCCAACATTAACCAAAAACGCATAATTCATAATATTTAACTTATTATTCGTTATCCTTAAAGTTGGGGCACGTAATTTCAATAATTCTCTGTCACACAGCTACGTATGTACGTCCATACCTGTTTCTGCTACACATAACAATATCTTATAGAAAATCTCTATGCAGCTGAACGTTTTCCATCTTCGGCGATTCCAGCGGAGCGCTTACCGGTGTATCCGCTTCTCGATGGCCACCCCATCGACCTCGCCCGACATAACCGTAATGTGCACGGGCGGAATGAAAAAAAATGACTGGGAATAAATTCCGGGAGCCCGGGGGACCGGATACTCCGGCGTCCCGACGCTCGCCGTCCCGGAGTAATCCGGGACGCGCACGGCCCGGAATAAAATATTCCGGAATCGTCAAATCGCATGCGAAACGAAATAAAGACCCTCTGCAGATGTAACGGCGCGGTTTGGCCGGGTCAAGCAACCCCCCTGTGTATCGTGATTTATGGGGCGGAGAAAATTAAAACTGCACTTGCTCGAGTACCTACACGGCGATGATAGCGGGTTTGATCCCGGAACGGCACTTCTTGCCTAACCGCTTTTAAACTTCCTATCTGCCGGCGGAATTTTTATCGCCGTGATTTATTGCCGTTCAACGTGAATTATTTGCGCTAGATATGAAGCATCATGAGCGTTAAAATGCGCAAAACAATATAGTTTTATGGCTTTCGATGAAAACTCGTTTGACCACAACTAATATTTATTTTATTTTGGAACACAACAATACCCATTAAATCATAAAACTATTCAATCAGCGTGGGGAATCAGTGAACAACAAACAAATACCACTCAATGAAGAAAATCAGAAAGATATTTTCAAAATCCTCACATTTCAACACATTAATATAGTATATAAATTGAAATATCGATATTCTTATATATCGGAAAAATATAGCGCTTTAGTAAATAAATCACATTCTCGTTGAGCAGAATGTACTCTTTACTATCTTACACGTATAACTGTTCTTTTACACCGAGGTTACTCATATATATATATATATATAATTATGTAAATACGAGACATTACAATATATTATGTTTATTTAGCATATTTGTGTATTGTAATGCTACCATTACAATATTCGCTTCATTACCAAATGCATATGAAATTGACCTAGTAACCGAATGATTGCTGAACTGCAGTATTGCTCTACAAAAATATTGCTCAAAATATATAGAAATTTTATTTTAGTAAGACGTTTTCACGATTGTATAGAACAAACTGTGCTTTCCAAAACGCAATGAAACAATTAACTGATGTTCCTTAAAGAATCCGAAGAAATAACGTCAAATTCGAAAACACTGAATTTTCGTTTTTTCGTGTATTTCGTAACATTTTTTAAAACTACATAGAAAGCCACGAAATTATTTAGATTATTCAGACCATACATTAAATATCCTCGTCTTTATATTGAATTTTAAGAATTTTCTAGTATTTCGTGAAAATATTCAAAAATGTATTTAAATTATTCAAAATATTTCTTAATAATATTGTAGCATTGTATTGTAGAAATATTTTTAATATGTAATTAATTTGTTAATTTCACTTCTGTAAGTCGTAGGACGACAGGCACGAAACTTATTATACTCTATTCTATTCTATTCTAAAATGAGATATTTCATTAATTCTCATAAATTTTCGTCAAATTTATTTCATTTTTATGGTAAATATATTTTTACAATTCATGAAATTTTCAGGCATCTCACGAAATTAATGGATTATTCAGACTGTCGATAACATATTCTCGGACGTTTGTGTAAAGTTTCCTAATTTTAGTGAATCTAATTAAAAATATGGGCGAAAAGGCCCCTTCTGGGGTCGATAGGTTTAATAAAGATATATATATATATATATATATATATATATATATATATATATATATATATATATAATAAAAAATTATTTAAATTAGTCAGAATTTCTATACTAATATTCTAATAATCTATAATAAGTTTTTATTAATAATGAGATTATATAATAATGAGATATTTCTTCTAACTTCTTATAAAATTTAAGACAACTTTATGTTATTTAGAAATGGAAATAGAAATATTTTATTCCTGTGGTATTGTAACACAATTACAATAATCAAACAAATTAAACATAACACAATATAATAGTATAAAATATTAGCAAAGATAGAATAAGTAGCTATTAAACAAATTGTAAATATAAGTATTTCTACATTCACGAACTACAATACATACTTAAATTACAAATTACAACAAACTAGTCTCTTGGATTTCTTAACATTCTGTATAATTTTCTTCTTCCTACGAAATAATTTGGATTATTCAAACAGTGCTTCTCGCTTTTGTACTGAATTTTTAGAATTTTGTGCAAAAATTAGAGGTTTATCAAAAATATACAAAATTTATATGGACAATGAGATGATTCCGTAAATTCTGATTTTTTTTAAATATTTTAGTTACATGATGTGAGATACATATATTAGACAATTATGGACAATTATTGCTCTTTCATCGGTTTTTGTGTATTATATATTATTATAGTTTATCATTGATGTGATTTTTTGTCATGTTCATGACTTGGCCAATGTCAAATCTTTAGTATATGTTTTTCTCATGGGCTAATAAAGTACAATACAAGACAATACAATACAATACAGTTAAATTTAGTTTTTTTTAATATTTCAATTTCATGAAATTTTCCATTGTACAATTGTTGTTGTACAATGGACATTTATTGCTCTTTTATCGGTTTTTGTATATTATATATTATTATAGTTGATCATTGGTGTGATTTTCTTTTCATGTTCATGACTTGGCCAATAAAGTACAATACAATACAATACAGTACAATACAATACAATACAATACAATACAATTAAATTCATTTTTTTTAAATATTTTAATTTCATAAAATTTTCCATTGCAATTGAGAAAAGGTACGAGTTTTTGACTTGATGTAGGCACATACAAACGTTTCAAATAGACTTCAAAGGCTTGATGTAGGTTCATACAAAGGTATGAGTTCCAAAATATTATAAAATTAACAAGTGAAATCAGTGAATACAAACATGACTTTCTTCATATTCATTAATATGAATAAAAACTTACATACTAAGTTACATAATGATTTCGTGACAATACAATGAAATTGAGAATTTTTATATTTCAATTTCATGAAATTTTCTATTGTAATTGAGAAAAAGTACGAGAATTTGGGTTGATGTAAGTACATACTATGGTTTATTTTATGATTTCCAAAATATCATAGAGTTCAGTGTAATAGTGATGGATGTTTTTGCTGTTTTGGACATATAACATTTACATATAAAAAAATGTATGTTTAGTTTTCTAATTAAATGAAGAATTCGATTATTTTTGGCACAAAACTCTTAATAACCACTATAACAATAAAACTGTTTCTATATAAAAATTATCTTTGGACATTTTTAGGCAATGACTGCAATTTTACTAAAAATTTAAAATTTTGCAGCATTTTTCCAATTTTGAAAGTAATAATTAAAATTTTGATAGTTATTCTTGAAATATTGACGAAAATAACTGAATATGTACTATAAATAAAATATTTGGCAGTAAGCTATAATATTTCATTGTATCGTAATTAAAAGTTTTAGAGTAATCAATGCAATTTTCGTATAAAAAATTCAGAAATAATTAAAATGTTACCACTAATCTTTAAAATGTTGCCAAAAATGTGTACATGGAAAATCATATATAAATAGAAGCAGAGTTCACTGTAATAGTAATGGTTTTTTTGCTGTTTTGGACTATAACATTTACATATTAAGAAATTGTATGTTTAGTTTTCTAATTAAATGATGAATTCGATTATTTTTGGCAAAAAACTCTTAATAACCACTATAACAATAAAACTGTTTCTATATAAAAAATAATCTTGGAACATTTTTAATGCAAGGACTGCAATTTTACTAAAAATTAAAAAATTTGCAACATTTTTTCAAATTTTGAAAGTAATAATTAAAATTTTGATAGTCATTCTTGAAATATTGACGAAAATAATTAAATATGTTCTATAAATAAAATATTTAGCCGTAAGCTATAATATTTCGTTATATCGTAATTAAAACTTTTAGAGTAATCATTGCAATTTTCGTATAAAAAATTCAGAAATAATTAAAATGTTAACACCAATCTTTGAAATGTTGCCAAAATTTTGTACATGGAAAATCATACATAGATAGAAGCAAAGTTCATTGTAATAGTATGATGGATGTTTTTGCTGTTTTGGACTATAACAATTACATATAAAAAAATGTATGTTTAGTTTTCTAATTAAATGACGAATTCGATTATTTTTGGCAGAAAACCCTTATTAACCACTATAACAATAAAACTGTTTCTATATAATAATAATTTTAAAACATTTTATGCAATAACTGCAATTTTACTAAAAATTGAAATTTTTGCAGCATTTTTTCAAATTTTCAAAGTAATAATCAAAAGGTTATAGTCATCCTTGAAATATTTATGAAAATAACTGGAAATTTACTATGGATAATATATTTGGCAGTAAGCTATAATAATTCGTTATATCATAATTGAAACCTTTAGAGTAATTGTTTCAATTTTTTTATAAAATATACATAAATAATTGAAATTTTTACACCAATCTTTAAAATGTTGCCAACATTTTTATAGCCGTCCTTGAAAGTGACGCAAATAACTGAAAATGTTTTTAAATTTCAATATTCAGCAGTAAGTATTATTATTACAGTATAATTTAAAGTTTTAGAGTATTCATTGCAATTTTGATATCAACATACAGAAATAATAAACAAATTGACACCAATCTTTGAAATGTTGACAGAAAGAATTTAATTTCATACTATTGACTAAAATAATACTAAAATGGACAATAAATTAATAAACTTTTAATAGCAATGAATAAAATTTTGATCCTTGCAATTAAATATTGACGAAATGAACTAAAATCTGAGGCAATAATTGACACCATTCAATGAAAAAATTAATATTAAAGCAGCAATTTTTCAAATTTTGAAATGTTGCCAAAATTTTGATAGTCGTCCTTGAAATAGTGACGTAAATATCTGAAAATGTTCTGAAATTGCAATATTCGTTAGTAAATATTATTAGTTCAGTATAATTTAAAGTTTTAGAGTATTCATTGCAATTTTGATATCAAAATACAGAAATAATAAACAAATGGACACCAATCTTTAAAACGTTGACGGAAAGAATTTAATTTCATACTATTGACTAAAATAATACTAAAATGGACAATAAATTAATAAACTTTTAATAGCAATGAATAAAATTTTGATCCTTGCAATTAAATATTGACGAAATGAACTAAAATCTGAGGCAATAATTGACACCATTCAATGAAAAAATTGAATATTATGGCAGCAATTTTTCAAATTTTGAGAGTATCTATTCATTTTATATTAGCCATCCTAGAAATATTGAATGTAATAATTAGAGACAGGATGTTCAGGCAAAATGCCTAAATTGCCTTAAAATGCCTATTTTAACAATATTTATGCATAAATGCCTTTTTTACTAATAAGCGCCTATTTTGTCTTATTTGCCTGTTTTCAAGGAATATAACTTACCTACACCCAGTTTCTAGAATTTTCACATAAGTTATTGATGCTATAACTATCAGGAAACTATTGTTGCTAATTGTATTTTAAATATGCAATAAAAACCCTTGCAAGATTTAAACATTCATTGTATTATAGCGCGATGGCAAACTGCTCCAAAATGTTAAATATTAAAAACACCTGCAATTAAAATATGTAACAAATTATTTTGTAAGAAATATTGTAAATTCAATTTTATTATTATGCCTGTTACACATTACACAATTTTAATAAATATTTTAAAAGCCTATTTCGTACTTTTTAATGCATTTTTTTCACATTTTGAGTTCCTTTTTGCCTGCCTATTTTAATGCCCTTTAGTGCCTGAACATCCTGTCTCTAGTAATAATGAATGTAACTGAAAATTTACTTTAAATAAAATATTATTTTCAATTAGAAAATTGAAAAATTAAATATTACCTATAATGTTTTAGTATAATTATAACTTTTAGATTAATCGTTGCAATTTTAATAATAATATTGATTTATTTAACGGGAACTTCCTTTTTTTTTAATATACAAAATACACAAATTTCACAGGTAGGCAAATACAAAACAACACGAAAATATAAATCGTAATAGGGTTAATCAAGAAGATCGATGAGGTTTATTACATTAAGACGTTTGGTAAATGTCGTGTAGTTGTTAATAAATGGCGTAAAGTTGATATAAATTTTAATATAAAATATACAAAAATTATTGAAATTTTGACACCAATCTATGAATTGTTGTACAGAAAGAATTGACTTTCATAGTAATGGCTAAAATGATACTAAAATGGACAATAATATTGAATTTTTTATAGTAATAATTAAATTTTTGGATTCGTGTATTTAAATATTGCGAGAAAGAATTAAACATCTACAGCAATAATTGGCACTAAACCAAATTCTTTAATTATAATAATAATAATAATAATAATTTCAGGTATTTTCTGTACTTACTGGTAGGGTTATTTTTATTTTATTTTATTATTTATTCATCACGCCTGTGATAATGGTTTGCTAAAAAACTGAAAGTATTGAGGTAAAATAAAATAAATAAATAAAATAAAATTAAAATAACTTTACCAGTAAGTATAGAAAATACCTTAAATAAATAACTGGTAATATTGATAAAACCTTAAACTTAATAACAATTTCATTTATTGTATTTAGATTCACAGAGAACATTACAAAATGTATGAGAACAGTATACAAAGATGTTCCACTGTCAAATAATAAAAAAGACATATACATGCATACATACACATCATTACATACATACACACACACATATAGATTGATAGATAGATAGATTACTACACACACATACACATACACACATAAGATACATTAAAATAGTATTTTAATGTATCTTATGCGTGTATGTGTGTGTTGTAATCTATCTATCAATATATCTATGTGAGTGTATGTATGTGTATGTATGTGTATGTATTGAAATTCTGGTTGTAATCATGAATAGCTTCAGAGTTATCTAAGATATCTTGATAATTTATTAAATTTCTAGCAATTTTTCAACAATCCCTAAGATGTTTCGAGATATACGACTTATTTTTAAAAGTTCTAGTTATAGTAAGCAATTTTCTATCATGAATGAAAGTAAATGTAAGAAATATCAACTCCTGTGTATCTTTGTTAATACACTTGCAAGAAGCGGAAATTATAAATTCTTCAGATATATTGTGGGGTTTCATTAACCTAATAAGAAGCAATTATGGTGAAGAAGCAAGTAACCATGTAATAAATTGATAAATTTAGATTGATAATTAATTGCAAAACAAAACAATTGGCAACAACATTTGAGTTATACTGAAATAATTTCTCAGTGTATCACTTTTTCTGTTTTATTTCCGCATGTAAATATTCCGCCGCGTCAGGCCCAGGTGCCAAAGCTGCGAACGCTGCAGGCATACGAAACCAGGGGCTGTTGTTGCTGTAATTTTTTCTCCCTCGCAAGCCCCCGTGTAGTACGTGTCTGTGTGCGGGAAATAAATTCCATTATCATATAAGTATTACCGCGCAGTAACTCGCAGCATCTGCGGTCCATTAATTACCGGGGAGCAAAGCCGCGCTTTACTTAATTGGAATTTAAGGCAAAACGCCCGGGAAATTTATTTCATTGCGTCACGGCGTGATATTTTAATAAACACATCCACGGGCTAATAAACGCGCGATGGGAGCTTTTTATTCGGCCATTCGTACCTAGAGTTCTGTGCATGTGTACGCCTGTGCCCGTCGTAAATCACGAAATTATTCCTCCCAGAAGACTTACGACTACCCCCCCATCCCCACGCAACCCCCTGGGAAAACGGCAGTGGTCCCCCCCCCCCCCCCTCGCGCCGGGGAGAAAACCGTATTAACCCCCTCCCCGGGAGCCACGGAAAACCGTATTAAATGCGCGCCCGACAATTTACATGTGATGAATGCGAAATAAATATGTTGCTCCGCTCGTAAAAAGCGGCCCTCTTAAGAAATGTATTTCACATGTCTCCCCAGAATACATCCTAATGTAATAAGGCCTATAAAATATATTATATTCAGCGCGTGCGTCTCCTCTTATTGATGCAGGAGGGATCAACGCATTCGTCGGCGTAATAAATTTCATCATTCGGAATTTGCTCCAAACTCCATTCGGCTCAACGACATGTGCACACTTAACTCAACATCATTTACCCCTAGCACACTGCATTTGCCATGTATCCTATTTGCACACAATATATCCACCGCATGTCATTAAACCGTCAGCTAATATTATTGAAACCTAAAGCCAATTAATACAAAATCACGGAAATATATATGAAATAAGTACGTACACATAAACGACTGATAACACAAAATAATTAATGAAATAGTATATACATAATTTAATTAATTGACCATCGTTTATGTAAATCACGGCGTAATCTATGTCCACGCAAACATTAACAAATAGCGCATATTTACAGTTCGCACGATTTATTCAGCACGTGCATACATATAAAATGAAAACGGCACTTTTTTAATTAATTTCCGCACAAATATCCAATTCACAATTTCCGTTTCAAATCGATGACATTTAGTATAAAATATGCACTGTACGTAAACATGCTGCCGCCGTTTTGGGGGGTCGCAAAATCGCCCTGCAATTCATTACGGGGGCGATTTATAGCCAGCGCGTGTTTAACGCAATTATGCATTTATATTGATTTTTTTGCGGTTTCAATTCATTTGACTTTATTTCTCCGGGCTCTAAAAATGCATACATGCGCGAGATCCACGAGCCGTGTTTACTGCAGGGCAGTAAAACGCATAAGTGGCTAGTTTATATAGGGTGGCTCTTAATTTCGTAAGGGATTCCGTGCGAGCGGATAGTTTATTAACCTTTATGCCGTCATAAAACGTTCGCTTGAATTAGAGCTTTTATTCGTGTCTGCTGACTCTTAACTTGAAACGATTTAAAAAAATTATATGAAAATCCAGAGACGAACTATTTGATTGCACCCTACAGAGTTGGTACGATTTTTATATTCATGCGAGTCCTAATGTGTAGACACAATTTTTGAGAAGATTCAAACTTTATAAAAACGAGTGAATTTTTTCAATATCAAAAACTTCTAAGAAATTTTCAATGTGTACTTTCGACAATTTCATGATGGCCTCTAAAACTTGGTATTGGTTTAGCTAGTAATAGAATGGCGGATCTTCTATAATTCGTTTAAAATACTCTCTTGATCTTCTGATGAAGCAATATGTAAAGTTTAAATGATTAATTACAGTTCCATATTTGAACGAACTATTAAAAAGGGACCATTTTTGCATAACGATTCTAAGATACTCAGAATCTTGATGTTCTTGATACATTTTTAGTAGTCAGAACTATTATAAAATGGTACTAAACTCGAAATGTTAAAATGGTCAAAATATTCCAATATTTTACATAAAACTGGTAATCTGCTTCATTGGACAATGGACTGCCTATTATAATAATAGAACAACTTCTACCGGATTTTCTATAATTCATTTAAAATACTGTCCTTACCTTCTGCTGAAGCAATATGTAAAGTTTAAATGATTAATTACAGTTCCATGTTTGAACGAACTATTAAAAAGGGACCATTTTTGCATAACGATTCTAATATACTCAGAATCTTGATGTTCTTGATACATTTTCAATAGTGAGAAGTATTATAATATGGTACTAAACTCAAAATGTCAAAATGGTCAAAATATTTCAATATTTTACATAAAACTGGTAATCTGATTCATTGGATAATGGACTGCCTATTATAATAATAGAACAACTACAATTCGTTTAAAATACTGTCCTTATCTTCTGCTGAAGCAATATGGAAAGTTTAAATGATTAATTACAGTTCCATGTTTGAACGAACTATTAAAAAGGGACCATTTTTGCATAACGATTCTAAGATAGTCAGAATGTTGATGTTCTTGATACATTTTCAGTAGTCAGAACTATTATAAAATGGAACTAAGCTCAATATGTCAAAATGGTTAAAATATTCCAATATTTTACATAAAACTGGTAATCTGATTAATTGTACAATGGACTGCCGGTTGATAAATAATGAATATTAAATGCCACCACATCCAAAGAATTTATACTTAGTAAAATGTTTGGTGTAGAGAGTTAAAAAATAAATTACGAAATTCTTAGTAACTCCTACTAAAAATATAGGACAAATTATGAAACTTATACAAATACGAGATATAAATCTGAAAAAAAAACTTCACGTTTTATCCAATATTGTAGATAAATTCCATCAAAATTTTCCATTACTCCATATAAATTCTATTAAACTTCAATGAAATATTCAAAGAATTTTAAACAAATGTATCAAATTCAGGTCAATTTCAGAACAAATATTGAAAATTATGAAAAATTCCATTCCAATTTATATTCTATACTCTTAAATGTCACTTATCAAAGTCTACAGATACTAATGTTCTGGACTTTTTAATTCTTGTAATAACTTTCTCATTTTTCTATTTGATAATTCTTTGTTTTTTTATTCACAATTAAAATATTCTTGGTTAAGAATTAGAAATTAGTTAAGAAGACCAAATAACGCAAATTCGTTAAAATAAAATTCTACGTTATAACAGAAAATTTAGATGAAGGTTTTATCCATAAAATATTAGTTATGTATTTACTGATTTATTATTTACCAGTAAGTAGTTTTACAAATACAACAACCTTAAAAACTCAAGTAATTATAAGTATCTTCTACGAAACATATTGAAATGGTTAGCAAACATATACAAATATACGTATATCTCTAAAGAAGACATTTTTATTATCAAATTTTTTATTATTCCACATAAATTATATTAAAGTTCAATGAAAAAAAACAAACAATTTTTAAAAAGTAAAAGGAAAAATTAACAAAAGAATTAAAAATTCCTCAACATATACAAATACACGTATAAATCTGATGAAACATGTCTTTATTATTAAAAATATTATTAAAAAACAGAATGTTTAGATTAAGGTTTTATCAATAAAATACCAGTTATGTATTTACTGATTTATTATTTACCAGTAAGTAGTTTTACAAATACAACAACCTTAAAAACTTAAGAAATAATAAGTATCTCCTACCAAACATTGTGAAATTGTTAGCAAACATATACAAATATACGTATATCTCTAACGAAGACATCTTTATTATCAAAAATTTTATTATCCCGCATAAATTCTATTAAAGTTCAATGAAAAAAACAAAGTATTTTCAAAAAGTTAAAGGGAAAATTAACAAAAGAATTAAAAATTCCTGAACATATACAAATATACGTATAACTCTGATGAAACATTTCTTTATTATTATTTTTTTTATTATAAAACAGAAAGTTGAGATTAAGGTTTTATCCATAAAATACCAGTTATGTAATTACTGATTTATTATTTACCAGTAAGTAGTTTTACAAATACAACAACCTTAAAAAGTTAAAAAAATTTAAGTATCTCCTACCAAACATTGTGAAATTGTTAGCAAACATATACAAATATACGTATATCTCTAACGAAGGCATATTTATTATCATTTTTTTTATTATTCTACATAAATTCTATTAAAGTTCAATGAAAAAAACAAAGAACTTTCAAAAAGTAAAAGGGATAATTAACAAAAGAATTAAAAATTCCTGAACATATACAAATACACATATAACTCGGATGAAACATGTCTTTATTATTAATTTTTTTATTAAAAAACAGAAAGTTTACATTAAGGTTTTATCCATAAATTACCAGTTATGTATTTACTGATTTATTATTTACCAGTAACAAGTTATACAAATACAACAACCTTAAAAACTTAAGAAATAATAAGTATCTCCTACCAAACATATTGAAATTGTTAGCAGACATGTAGAAATATACGTATATCTCTAACGAACGCATCTTTATTATCATTTTATTTTATTATTCTACATAAATTCTATTAAAGTTCAATTAAGAAAACAAACAATTTTCAAAAAGTAAAAGGGAAAATTAACAAAAGAATTAAAAATTCCTGAACATATACAACTATACGTATAACTCTGATGTAATATAATAATAACTAAAACTAATAATTAAAATAATAATAATATTCTTTATTTCAGATTTTGTAAAGTACAAACAAATGAAATGGGTGTCAAAGTTACATACATGTCTTTAATATTAAAAAAATTCAGTGTTCCACATAATTTGTATTAAAGTTGCAAATGCAAAAAAAACAAATAATTCTCAAATAGAAAAAAGAGAAAATTATTACTAGTTAAAAAGTCCAGAACATTAGTATCTGTAGACTTTGACAGTCGCAGATGAAAATTTTCGAAATTCGAATATACAATCAGGGCTTAGAACAGATATTTTTCTTGTTTCGGTTCAATTAAAATATATACAGGGTGTCTACGCTAAACCGTTCGTTAAAAGTTTACGGGGTTGCCGATGTACTAAAAATTTCAAAAAAATCCTCGTCACAGTTGAATCAGTTATCCTCATGTGAAATATTTTCAACTTTCTATCACTTCCGGTTCCGCCGGAAGTAGCACCAACTTTCTTATTTTAAATGGAATACCCCATATATTATTATATTTTTGAATTCCTCGCTTAAATTGGAACATATTTTGTAAGAACGTATGTACGTATGTATCTCTTCCAGTTTTCAAAAAAAAAAAATGTTTTTCTAAAATTTTGACCTCTAAAAGGTAGCCTGAAATCTGTTTATAACTTCTCTTAGGAATAAGATAAAATTATGAGTTATATTTCTAATTATACATAGAGGATGCCTCTATGAGTGAAATAATTGGAAACTGTCAATTTTGATAATAAGTGTATATATATATATATATATATATATATATATATATATATATATATATCTATACACTTATTATCAAAATTGACAGTTATATATATATAACAGTTATATATATATATATATCGTTTCGATTCCGGTTCCTGCAGAAATAATAGTTTTCAGATCAGTACGAAAAATTAAAACAAAAATGTTTTCTTTTAAAATCTTAAGTGCACAAATTCCAATAAATTGTTCAACAGTTAATTATTGAATTTTTCAAAATTCGAATTAATCGAATTAGTCAGAATTAATGAAATTTCTCATAATACAGTAATGAAATTCATTTTTTTAACAATTCGTTAAAGTGCTAGTCAAATAATAAATTATTGAGAAATTATGAAATAATGAAAGAATCCACAATTTAAATACAATTTCATATAAACATAGCAACTGATCAATTACAACTGAACAATTGCAACTGAACAACTGAAACTGAACAATTGCAATTGAATAACTTCAACTGAACAACTTCAACTGAACAACTTCAACTAAACAATTGCAACTAAACAATTGCAACTGAACAACTGCAACCGAACAACTGCAACTGAACAACTGCAATTGAACAATTACAACTGAACAACTGCAACTGAACAATTTCAACTGAAATGGAGTATAAGATTGTGCACGGAACCGAAATAAACCGAAATTTTTGTTCGGTTCGGCTCCGGTTTTTGTTCCGATATAAATATCGTTTTTTTTGCCGTTTCCGGATTTCGGTTCTGTTCGCGTTCGAAGCCATGGATAGATATGGTGTAATTTCTCAACTTGAGGTGCAATTTTTACTGATAATAATCCAATTATGATTGCAAATCTGCGATATTTTACTTTGAACATTTTGTTTTTGCAATTTTGAAAAATTGCAATGGGTGCATTTGCAAGTGACTTCAATTGGTTCATTTCTGTATGTAAAAATTTATTTAAAAAATCACAGTTGAATGTAAAAATTTCTAAAAATTTTCACAGTTGAATGTGTAAATTTCAAAAATTCGACAGTTTCAATTAAATATTCAATACATCTAGAAAAGTGCGAGAGATACAGTTGCCTAAATTATAAATTTTCAGAATGTGAAAATTTCTAAAAATGTTCTCAGTTGAATGTGAAAAATTTAAAAAATTCGAGTTTCATTTAAAAATTCAATACACCTGAAAAAGTATGAGAAATACAGTTGCATAAATTATAAATTTGCAGAATGTGAAAATTTCTAAAATTATGACAGTTGAATGTGAAAATTTCAAATATTCGACAGTTTCAATTAAAAATTCAATACACTTGGAAAAGTGCGAGAGATACAGTTGCATAAATTATAAATTTTCAGAATGTGAAAATTTCTAAAATTATGACAGTTGAATGTGAAAATTTTAAAAATTCGACAGTTTCATGACAAATTTCATGTGCTGCACTTAAATAAATTGTAGATGCTGAGACTCGCAGGTGAAATTTTTTTAGCTTTTAATAGTTGCAATATAAATTATGATACGATATTTCATGATTTCCCAACTTTTTTTAAATATTGAGAGGGGGTCTGCAATTTGCAACTCATGATGTACAAACATCTTCCTTCGTTCACAAAGATTTCGATTGCTAAAGTGATTCTAAAAATTATATACGAAAATATTGAGAGATTGGTGTTATCAAAAGTGGAACGATTAAAATATATTGTGTTAAATTTGAAACATGGTTTCCAATATTTGTCTATGATTTCTGCCTTAAAGATGTATTACAATATTACAGAGACATCCATCAAAGATTTATTACAACATTTCAGATACATTTAAATTGTATGATTTTGTGACTCTCTATCGATTACTTTCTATGGTAATCCCGATGTTAGCTGACAATGACTCATCGCTCCATAATACCCGAATTCGACATACGTTTCATGTTTCATTTCACTCTATTACATTTACTTTGCATGCAAATGACGATACAAAACGCGATTCTGTGTTTCAAAAAGGCATGAGTCATTGTCTGCTTTGGTCAGGATGAATATGCTGTAACCTCTTCGAATTCAATATAAAGCACGATTTTCCAATTGTTATTGGTGACTACAACAATAATGTAACTTGAACTAAGACACACTGCGCATTTGCGCCCAACTCGATATAGCCGCTAGGGTTAATCAAGGCAACTCGCCAATCCGTAATGTACATATTAATCAGTGCAACTGTAATCAGTTCAGTTAATTGCAATTAGCAGAAATTTGCACGCAAAACCGGCATGAACTTAAAACGTTATGTTGCCTGGCTCCACCGTCTTCGATCCTTGGTGCAGCCCAGCGATATCAATTAATTGCACCGCACAGGTAATAATTAATGAATCACCAATTAATGCTGTTTTAATTGAATTGCAAATTTCAAAGGAAAGACACAATAGGGATTTTTGTGATCTCTTGTCATGTTCAGGGTGGTCCAATTTGGATGTTTCTATAGGGAGTCTCGGTAACTATCGTCTTTTATATATATATAAACAATCTTTATTAGGCTATCGACCCCATGGGGCCTTTTCACCTCTCGTCTTTTATTTTCGAGTAATGGCCAAAATCTCATCATTTTCAATTTTCGATTTTCATCAATATTTCATTTATTTCTCATTTTATCAAGATAAGACGATAGCCAATTATTATTTTCACCATTGAGTTTGTCTTGAAAAAAAGATCGAGAATACGCCATCTGATTTTCTCTATCTCTTCTAATTACCGAGATCCCCTATAGAAACATCCAAATTGGGGCACCCTGTACATGTACTGAATTGAAATAAACGAACTATTATTAAATTTCATATAGAATATAATACAAAAAGGTAATACAAGTAATAGCTTACATCAAGGAAAATAAAAAAGCCATTATCTAGTCTGGATAGTTAGTTAAGACAGAATGTATTTAATTCAACCAGCAGTATAAACTTTCAAATTTCCAAATTTCAAATTTTAACTTCAACATTTTTTTTGTTAAAGTTATCAGAGGCTCCATAATCTCGAAAATAGTGATTAGGTTAAAATATATCGGGTGATTCAAAAAAACTTTCTCAAAGTTGCCATAAAAATAAAATAGGATAGATATAAATTGTATGTCTTAGCTTACAGTTGTTACAGTTGTAAAATCTGACAGATTTGGCAGAGATCTTAGTAATTTAAACGTTATGGCTTTCACCGAGCACCAAAAACGGCGAAACGTATTTTAGAAACGGTGTAAAAATTCGATACGTAATGCATTTGAAAATTTCCAAGAAACTTTTCTAGAAATAATCGTTCACTTTGATTAATTCAGCAGGAAATTAGTTCTCACACACGTTATTTTTTTTCATGGCACGCTTTGATGAAAGATTTTTTGAATTACATATAATCTTATTAAATTAATGAATTATTACAGGTAACACAAAAATATAAGTTATTATTACAGTTAAGAGGAACACAAATTTACTACATTGCTTCTATTCCTGATAAACATATGATCAACTATCACATAATAATAGCTTAATCCATCAACTTCACATTTTTTTATGCCTATTATCGGCTTGACGCTTTCATTTGTCAACAATGTTTAGTGTGAATAATTTAAGCCCTTAATGCATTACATTTTACACATCACATATTTGTGTGTCGTTATATTTTTACAACTGCCTAACTACCTGGTTCGTGACTTTGCTGTTTATACGTTTGATAATAACAACGTAATTATATTTTAAAATAGACTGCCTTTGTGGCAGAACGGTATAGCAGCGTGCATTAAAAATAATTTCCTTTGCTTTCATACCCCAGGCTTTGCAAGAGAATAAAATACTCACAACTGGAGCCTAAACAATATAATATTTTTTGTTATAATGATATTACAAAGTTGTACATTATGTGATTTAGATTTGTGTTTTTCTGAGCTCTTTGGGCTATTTGGGCTGAGCTATGAGCAATCATTTATTTATTTAATTTCCATTCAACTGATATAGAGCGTCATTTATCTTCCATTCTATAAAAAATAATAGCCATAATATTAGAAAATATGAAGAAGAAAAAAATAAAAGGAAAAAGTTATTGGTGGAAGAGTAGTATAGATTGGTAGTAGAACTGGAGTACTCATGGAGTCAGTACCTAAACTAAAAAATGTATATCAAATCAAAGTGTTCTGACATACGCATTCAAATTATAATATATTAAAAAGAGGTACGTATCCTTACATCCATGATAACTACGATACTCGTGCATAGGAGAATTTTCTTTACATGAAACTTTACATGAAAGTGAAAACTGAAGTACTCATGTAAAGGAGAAGTGTCCTTACATGCATGTAAGAACTGGATTACTCATGTGAAGGAGAAGTGTCCTTACATGAAAGTGAGAACTGGAGTACACATGGAGTCAGTACCTAAACTACAAAATGTATATCAAGTAGAGTTGTTCTGACATACGCAATTAAATTGTAATACTCACATTAAGGAGAGGTATGTATCCTAACGCTCATGATACCTACGATACGCATGTAATGGAGAAGTGCCATTACATGACAGTGAGAACTGAATACTCATGTGTAGGAGAAGTATCCTTACATGCTGGTGAGAACTGGAGTACTCATGTGAAGAACAAGTGTCCTCACATGCTAGTGAGAACTGGAGTACTCATGTGAAAGAGAAGTGTCCTTACATGAAAGTGAGAACTGGAGTGCTCATGTGAAGGAGATGTGTCCTTAGATGAAAAAACAAGGCGACGATTGGAAAAATAAATACTTTAACAATCATTGTCATAATAATTTAATAAAGTGTGACAATACAGACAAAGTACATAATTGCATTATTATTTTATACATTTATACATACTGTACCACCAAGCAAAAGCCTTCAGTGTCCAAATATTTTATCATTTTCTTGTTTGATATTAAGCGGCGATTACTATATTGCAAGCATTAACACACTTTCAAGCTCTTATAAGCATTATAAAATTCATCTCCTGGGAGAAATTGTAAAAGAATTATTCCGTCTTGTGAAGACAATTTATTTTAATTAATAAGGGATTACGGGGTTACATATTTTTGCGTGCTTTTTTTTATGAGTGGAAAAAATCAGTTACTTTCGGCGAAAGTTTACACGTGTACGTTTCCAGGCGAAAGTTTGCGAATAAATCTCTCCTCACTTAGGCCATTAGATGGATGACAGTGAAAAATGCCGCGATGACGAGGTATGACGGATGATTTATCAATAGCGGCGTCGCGACGCGCACGCAGAACTGGTGGAAATTTAATTGTCGTGACACTTCTGTATTGATGGCTCACAATGAGAGAAAATAAATACAAAGCGGGATAAATCTGTGATCATTCAACATCAAGCTTTTTGCCACACCTAAAAAAATCACCGGTTCTAGAGTTATATCTTCAGCGTATAATGAATTCATTATGCCCTCTTATTACACCCAGGTTATTATCAACTTATTTACATGAAAATACACACCTGGACGTAATTAATTCACTACGCCCTCTTATTACGCCCCGGTTGTAATGCACATATTTACATATATCGTATCCTATGAGTTATCATTCAATTATAGTTATGTGAAAAATAAAAATAATATCTACATGAATCGTATCCTATGAGTTATCAATCAATTATAGTTATGTGAACAATAAAAATAACATCTACATATTGCTAGTGGCAAAAAGAACAAACTACACTAACAGCACTAAATTTATTATAAGAGAAAATGAGCTAATCCTTGTATACAACTCGTCATAAAACCTCCACAGTTCGCCGGAATACAACACCGTGGCGTGCATAATTCCCTAATTGCGAAGTGTATTGTAAATTTCGCGAAGTAATAATTAACACGTTACCATTTACGGGACGGCTTTGGCTTCGGCTTAAATTCATAAACACCTCTGCATTGTGTCCACATTAAATAGATTGTTTTTATCTTCTTGTGTATAATTCCGTGGAGTATAATTGGGAGATATTCGCGCGATAGGTGGAACTTACACTTCCTTTGTTCGTTTAATAGCCGGTGTTTTAATAATTACGCGGGCATTATGAGGCTCAAGGGGTATTATCGCGGAGAAGCATATTACTCAATAAACGTTGATTATTATTTTAATAATTTAGCAGCTTTTAATATTTATACGGAATTTATTTCTTCAGGGCTTGCTTCCAGTTTATACGAAGAAGTTGCCTTACAGCTTCCTTAAATTAAGCGACCTTATATAATTATTATTGTAATTTATTCTTTTCAGCTGTGTTTGCTTGAATTAACTTCCAATGCGATGGTAAATACATCGAATTTATAATTGAATTGCAAATTTTGAAATGATCTCCGAAAAAAATTTTGGAGGCACAAAGAAACTGAATTTATGTATAAAAAACTTTATATTTTTATTGATTTGATAGAATTTTAGTAGATTTCAACAAAAATGTAATTATAACATCCATATGTGATACATCATTGAAAAGAGACAAAAATAACCTATTTATTAAGGTCAAAGCCAACTATGACTTCTATTTAAAAAAACACAACTTTGTATTGTATCATGAACAAAATTTCATTGATCGTATAAATTAAATTTCAAATTTTCACATTCATAATATTTGCAGAAATGGTATTAACAGATGCAACACATGCATTTTGAAAAATTAACATCAATTTGAACATTTATTGTAATTTAAATATTGTGTCAATGCTTCTCAATGATCCATTGATGGGTTTTTCTTTTAATCTTTGAAAAATTAAGTTATTGGGTTGTCTTCCTTTTAGATAGAGATTGTAATATGTTTCCTAAGCAAAATGGTAGTTGTTATTTATTTAATTAACCATTCTAGTATATAAATATAATATTGTATTCATATGGTATTTTATAATTTACAGGTGACAAATGTATGTGTTTGTCAATAAATAATTTGACTCTAAACAATACAAGTCTACTACCAGTCTATTCGCCCAATAAGAAAATGTATGACGTATTGATAGAATTTTAATAGATTTCAACTAAAATGCAAATATAACATCCATATGTAATACATCATTGAAAAGAGAAAATAATAACCTATTTATTAAGGCCACAGCCAACTATGACTTCTATTCAAAAAAATACAACTTTGTATTGTATCTTGTTTATTAACAAAGATATCAAAATTCTATAAAACGTATTCAATTCACCGTAAAAAAAGTACCCGCAGAACATGCACCTCTTATCTTAATAAAATGATAAATAAATGAAATATTAATAAAAATAAAAAATTGAAAACAATGAGTTTTTGGCCATAACTCGAAAACAAAAGACGATAGCCAATTTTTATTTTCACCATTGTGTATGTCTTGAAAAAAGAGATCAAGTATACGCCATCCGAATTTCTCTATCTCTTGTTACCGAGATCCCCTATAGAAACATCCAAATTGGGCCACCCTGTACAATAAATATCTACACATAATAACAATAGAAATACGTCAACGAAGAGTACATTTGTACCTTTGCGAATACTAGCGTCATTTTTAATTTATATTTATCTTTATTTTTATGAATATGTCTACGTTTTATTAGTGTTTTATTTAATTTTAATTTAGGGTTTTGGATTTGGCAAAAAGATCTCAAATTCTGACATCAATTAATTATTATTATGATTAGGATGGTTGAGACCTTTACTTTGTGGTAATCCATATTAAATTCAGAATAAAACACTACTATGTTTTAACCACACAATTTATTGTTACATATATATATACATATAAGACTATATATATACACATATAAACCGTTTATATGTGTATATATGTAGTCTTATATGTATATATATATGTAACAATAAATTGTGTGGTTAAAACATAGTAGTGTTTTATTCTGAATTTAATTTTGATTAATATTATGTTTAAACCTGTTGTATTTTATTGTTGTAAAAGATAAGACCTTAAAATAAAACAACCTTAAATATAATAATCTGGTATAATGGATAAAAAAATAATTACTTTTAATATTATTGACTTATTTTATTATTAACTGTGCTTGAGGGTTCTGTGAGTGGACGCACTAAAATATTGTTCTTAAAATAATGCTTTGTTAATCAAGCTGATTCACTGCTGAAATTTCGTCATCACATGAATGTATTAATCTAAATTGAACGACGCAAACTGGAAACAATAAACTCCTTTATGTCCCCAAACGCAATAACGCCCCGTCTAAAAATAGTCGTTTGCTTTCGAGGGGGTTGAAGTAACGTTAATGCAAAGTACTCAACGCCCTTCCACTTTCCCACTGCGACGTTTCGTGCATGTGTAGCTGCGTAACGAAATTACGCTGTTGATTATTAAAATATATGGGATAATTAACTTCGTATCTAAAGTGACGGTAAAGTTATTACAGGCAAATGGGAATTGCATTTAATTAATTATGGGCATAAATTTTGTAACTATCTTTTTATATTTTGCATTATTATAGGCATTAAATAAGTACTAATGTACGAAATAAAGTTACGCACTTTTTAAAATTTTCAAAATTGTTTTTTATTGTTCACGTTGAAAATTTTAAAAAGTGCGTAACTTTATTTCATACATTAGTAATTATGAATTTTCAACAAATAAAAGCCACATCGATCAATCCATTAAATAAGTGCCTCAGTATAATCATGCAAATCAGACGTCTATGTTATGTTGGCCAACTTTATTCATCTTATTGTTGCGTTTTCGTATCCACTTAGTTTCTAAGTATTTCACATTTTATTTAGCAAATATCCAATGATTTTATTCATTTACGTAAAAATGGCATGAAAGTATCGAAATATCTCTAGATTATATCAATTTTTATATTTAAAATAAAAATTAAAAATAGTTTGGTTAAACGCATCGTTAGATTGTAATGAAATAAAATAAGTTATTTATTTTTCACTTCAAGACTTTTTATGGAATTCGTTGTAAATACACTAACTAGATTTACTCATAGATTTAGATTTTGTAGCTATGTGAACCTGAATTTTTCTCTGCATGAAAAATGAACAATATAATAATATAAAATATAATTGTATGTGAGTACCTAATTCTAAGAGGATGTATTTACAATTAAATATATCTTATTTATATTTTAGATGATTAAATTTTGACTGAAGTTTTAATCATAAATATTATTTATTTTCTATTGTGCGATCTGTCTTTTTCGTTCGACTGAAATTTATTCCAGGATTACAATATGCTGCAGGACCCCAATCAGCAATCAAAAATATACGATATCAGATGCCACATTGATTGTAAGCTCCCGAGCCCCAGATAATTGGGATGCGCGAGGGGATGTAAGGCAAAGCAGCTTGTCATTCGTATTTCCTCTAATTATTTATCTAGTTATTGGAATGGTAATAATGATTCTTGTCACTTTATTTCCATCCATACGAATTATTCAATACAAATTTACTGGAACATGATCGCATTGTTTTTTTTTTATTAAAGCTCAAAGTATATATGTATTAAACAAAATTTATCTAAATGGCGAAGGGCCTCAGCGGCCCTTATAAACTACTTACTTTTTCCGTTCATAATAACGACATGATCAACTATCACATAATAAAGGCTTTACCATCAACTTTACCAATGTTTTTCATATTTTTGACTCGTACAAAAGTCAGTTCATATAATTAAAAGAATAATGAGATAATATTTTTGAAATTCCCAAAGAAATTATATATTTTTGGATACTTGGATTTTTTTCATATAATTAAAAGAATAATGAGATCATATTTTTGAAATTCCTAAAAAAATGATATATTTTTGGATACTTGGATTTTTTTATAATACAGTTACGTTATAAATCTGTGAATCCATACTTTAAGATAATAAAATTTACAAATTTTACAACACGAAAACTTAAAATCTAGTCAGGAATAGCTGCAAAATCCTCTAAGAATGAATTCCAAATATTAAGGACTGAATAAGAATTAAATAATATGTGCAATTCTATTCGTGCGTTCAGTGTGAGCTTGTATGCTCGTATAAATTATAGCACAGATGCACATTATATTAGAGAAGCTCCATTATGCAAGTTAATTTACCTTGACATAATTACCCATAGCAGGTATAATTTACATGTTAGTCAAATATGTAGTGCAAGTCTAATGCGCTCCGTAGTTAATATGAGAATTTTGAAACAAACAGCGGCGTTATATTACGTACACAGTGCATTGCACATGCTTTTTAGACGCGATAAATATTTACAGAAAGTTGTGAAACGTAATATTTATGTTTTGGTTTTAGCCCGTAAATATTTATTTTACAAAATTACAAAAAAAAAGTAATAACATAACATAGGTTTTAAAGTATCATATTATCTGATACCTCGACTCCCAAAAGGTAAAAGAGGGATGGATTATGTATGTATGTATGTATGTATGTATGTATGTATGTATGTATGTATGTATGTATGTATGAATGAATGTATGTATTATCTGATATGATACGGTAATATCAAAATAATTGTTGGTGATATAAATTTTAATGATGCATGGAGCAAATCTTTACATTTGCCATAATTATAATTATGGCATAATTGCCTCATTAGAATTGAAGAAAGTATGACCTCCACCAATATTTTTCAGTAGAAGTGTTTTATATTTTTGACATTTATCGGTGTTTTTACCAAATGCTGGAAAATTCTGAAAATTCAACACAAATGCCAATGGAGATATAAATTTTAATGATGCATGGAGCAAAACTTTAAATTTGCCATAATCATGAGACTATTCAAACAAAGTAATTCTTTATAATTACTTAAGATACATTCTTTTGTATTTCTTTTTATCTTTTGTGGTGGTTTTCAGGGTATAACTTAACTTCCCTCATTGGAATTGAAAAAAGTATGACCTCCACCAATATTTTTCAGTGGAAGTTTTTTATATTTTTGATAATTATCGGTGTTTTTACCAAATGCTGGAAAATTCTGAAAATTCAACACAAATGCCAATGGAGATATAAATTTTAATGATGCATGGAGCAAAACTTTAAATTTGCCATAATCATGAGACTATTCAAACAAAGTGATTCTGTATAACTACCTAAGATACATATTTTTTTACTCCTTTTTATCTTTTGTGGTAGTTTTCAGGGGATAACTTAACTTCCCTCATTAGAATTAAAGAAAGTGTGACCTCCACCAATATTTTTCGGTAGAAGTTTCTTATATTTTTGACAATTATCGGTGTTTTTACCAAATACTGGAAAATTCTGAAAATTCAACACAAATGCTAATGGTGATATACATTTTAATGATGCATGGAGCAAAACTTTACATTTGCCATAATCATGAGACTACTTAAACAAAGTGATTCTTTATAACTTCCTAAGATGCATATTTTTTTATTTTTTTAATCTTTTGTGGTGGTTTTCAAGGGATAACTTAACTTCCCTCATTAGAATTGAAGAAAGTATGATCTCCACCAATATTTTTCAGTAGAAGTGTTTTATATTTTTGACAATTGTCGGTGTTTTTTCCAAATGCTAGAAAATTCTGAAAATTCAACACAAATGCCAATGGTGATATAAATTTTATTGATGCATGGAGCAAAACTTTATATTTGCCATAATCATGAGACTATTCAAACAAAGTGATTCTTTACAACTACCTAAAATACATACTTTTTTATTTATTTTTATCTTTTGAGGTGGTTTTCAGGGGATAACTTAACTTCCCTCATTAGAATTGAAAAAGGTATGACTTCCACCAATATTTTTCAGTAGAAGTTTTTATGTTTTTGACAATTATCGGTGTTTTCACCAAATGCTAGAAAATTCTGAAAATTCAACACAAATGCTAATGGTGATATAAATTTTATTGATGGATGTAGCAAAACTTTACATTTGATATAATCATGAGACTATTCAAACAAAGTGATTCTTTATAACTAACTTACTTAACTTATAATGCAGCATTTAGGTATCTGAAGACATTTAGTTTTTGCAATTGGAAGTCCGATTTTTTTAAGTGAAAAAAATGGATATCTAGAGTTACTCCTTGCAGATTCCAGTGCAGAATGAGATGTCAAACAAGGTTGTCGCTTGAGAGAAGACGAGAACCGTTCGCTGCATACTGAAATCTAGGAAGTTATCAACGACAACAAGATTTTATCAACAGCAACTCGAATAAGGTTGAAACAAAAACAAAAACTGATCATCCAGTAGTAGGAAAATCATTAGCGCATATTTAAATTTCCCGATTAATGGCGTACGTGAAAAATGGAGTATGATTCAATGCACTCGGCTATTTTGTCGGCTATTCTGTCGGCTATTTTATCGGATATTTTATTGGAGTACAAGCGTGTAGGAAAGGCATATTGGTCAGGTGATTGGAAAACCATTGCTCGCAGTGCACGCATGAAAGGGGACAAAGCTTATACGGTCATTGACAACATTATTTTCTTTGGCTGGAAAAAGGTTGCCCAGACAAACTTTACGATTACAAAGATAAACATTATTGGTCAGCCTGTCCACTGACAGAAAATGTGCTTCATCAGATTTGAGGTAAAGAATCCTTACACATTCAAATATTAGGAGAGTTTTAACGGGCCAGAGTTATATGTGATAGAGTGCAGCACTAATACAAGGCAGTTCTCACACCAGACTTTGCAGACTCTATAAGAGACAACTAGGTGTATCACGAGAAGTAAGTACAATGAGTTCTTGTTCCTTTTTTCTTGCAAACCTCTTGCAATCAGCAAAGATTATTACAATTTTTATGTAAATCTACCATCGTCTTCGAGTGCAGCTGAAGAAGCATGAAAATTAACTATTGCTTCCAAGAATCAATAGAGTCTAATTGTTTTAATGGGAGTTAGATTTAGAAATATACATTTCAGCTATAACTCTGTTTCACAATATGTATCGTGTTTTGCCATTATTTTTAGAGAAATAATGTTAATATTTATATTGTACTGTCCAAAAATTAAAGTATTTTTAAGTAAATTGTATGAGGAAGTGGTTACTTCTTGGTGAAACATTTTGATTAAGTTAATAAAGAAAACACTTGGTAAAGTTTCGCAGAGAGTGTATCTCTCTTGAGAATGGCAGCAGTGCCGAAATAATTTTAGAGCAATTCTATAAAACTTGTGAAACTTTACCAAGTGTTTTCCTTATTAACCTATTTTTAAGTAGGTTAAATCAA
The DNA here is from genome assembly GCA_951805005.1 of Othius punctulatus. NCBI lineage: Eukaryota > Metazoa > Arthropoda > Insecta > Coleoptera > Staphylinidae > Othius > Othius punctulatus. The sequence goes on along the minus strand of OX638139.1, from coordinate 2,702,675 downwards.
ACACTTGGTTAAAGTTTCACTGTATTCATAGAATAAACCTCTACAATTGTTTCGGCCTCACGACCATTCTCAAGAGTACAGAGTACAGAGAGTTTAACCAAGTGTTTGATTTAACCTAATCATAATGTTTCACCAAGTAGTATCCACACATAGTTTCAATTTAACTATTTTTAAGTGTTAAGTATAGTTTTAATTCAGCCTGACCTTGTAGATAATTTACAAAAATCGATTTTAATCAGGGCTAAAACTAGGTATCTCACATTTGAATAATTAATTATTAATAATAATTCATTTTTATGTAAAATGCAGGTATGTTCCCACATCTCTAATATTTTGTTAATATATTTTATTTATTATGTTAAGAAAATATATATTTTTTTAATATACATATAAAAGAGAAAAATGAAAATTCAAAAACATATTAATGCATATAGTTTACCGGAATTTTTAAAATTCCAAATTTTCAAATTGGATGTGCTACGTCTTCCCGTTGTTCAAACGATCTCAAATTTTTGACATATTATTTTTTCCCCTAGTGGCATAATTCTAGGAGGCATCGTGACATCAATTTCAAAGTCCAAAAATAAGGTCCACCCTATTGCACACACACTAAACTTCTGATCGAAAATTTAAAATCCCCTAGTTATAGATGAGAAATAGTGGCAATGAAAATGTGTTTACTGTTTTTTAATGTATTTTCAGATAACGACAGGAAAAAATAAATAAGATTTTCGAAAATTAGATATTTTTTTTTTAATTATCTTTATTGATTATTGTTCCCCATATGATTACGCAACTTTGTTCCTAATTAATCGACTGCGTATATCTTACCGTTTCGGATATTCCCATAGTGGTAATCGAATTTGAATAACCCTGTATATGTATCTAATAGTTTTATTGAATTATGTATCTTTTAACATAAAATTATTTATCGTTAGGTGGGCCTTAATTGTTACAATTATACATTCACTTGTAGAATGAGATTTAGTAAGCTGTATCTACGCTAATTGGAGATGTAGCCTGAGTTTACCTATTACTCTTGTGTTCTTGAGTTTGTTCGGTGCTGGGGACACCAGTTTCTGAAGGTATTAAAAAAATGATACGTGCCTGCCCGGCGCATCCACAAGAACTGCAATGAGGTTTTATAATTCCAAAGTGTCCATATTTTCTTTTCCCGTCCGTGTTATTTTTTAATATCCGAGTTCTGCATCTGAAATTCGTGCACTTTTCCCTGCCGGCAATCGTTTCTGAAACCATGCACGTACACTTGCCCGGGGTTGGGGGGTGGGGGTTGGGGGTCGCGAATGTTTACGTCAGGTGCAGCGGCGGGAATTAAGTGGCGCGCAGTTAAACGGTTTTTCTTTTAGATCCCCGCGATTTCCATTAAATTTTCAGGGCGTGCATTACAAGATTAGGGCGAACTGTATGAATAATAGATGCGGCCGCAGCCAAGTCTAAGTGCGCCCAGGATTCGATTGATTTCTTCGCGTGATTCGATTGAATCCTCGCGGAATTAATTGGCTGCACGTAATTGGATTGCCGCCGTATCGAGTCACTAATCCGGTATTAATTCGCGATATTAACTTTCTCGGGCTGTTGGGGGGGTAATTGGGGCACCCGTGGCAGGACGTCCCCGCTTAAAACGTCTAGGCACTCTCTCAGGTGCTCGCTAATAAACCGGGAGCAAATTCCTTTGAAGCCGACTGTATCCCCCGTGAAAGCCGGCGATGTTTTATAGTTGACAGGCGGAGTAAGCGTGGGCGATGTTTGAGCAAGTGCACGTACCGATAAATGCAGTCTGGGAGCCCCAAACGAGCGCTTTCGCACCTGTGCCCACATCTCACAGAGGAAACTAACGTTTCAGATTAAACTCCAGAAATCGGTATTGCTTACAATCCCCCATAATCCACGTAAAAATTATAATTGCGTCTGCCAGCACCTGCACAATATAACAAGCGGTTACTTCAATGACGTTCGTCGTGCTTGCACAAAACCCCGATTGTGAGCGCCTGCAATATTTAACAATTTCGCTCCTGAGCTTCGCGGAAGCTCAAAGCAGAGCGACAAACGAGGCCGGGGGTTTTATCGCATCCCCTGAAACTTACATGACGGGGCCGCGGCACGTGTGTGACGGGGGGTTGCACGTAACAGACGTGTGAGCGAGTGAGCCCTTCTGCAATATAAATGCAGCATCTCCGAGACGTGGAGCACCTTGTCGTGGGGGCGCACAGGTCCGGAAGGGGGCCCATTAGGGCGAGACGCGGCGTTTGTCGCCGTCTCGGCTCGCATGCACCGCGCGGGGATAATGGAGTTAATTAATTTCAAGGGGAATTATATGCGCCCCGGCTCGCGAGCTTCACGGTCCTAAATATGTGAACTGTGCAGAAATTCAAGTTACGTTATTAAAGCGGACGGATAAGAGGCAGGTTCGACTTATAAATAAATGGCATTCAATAATATAAACACGGCACCATGTATACGATATAATTTTTTTATAATTGCCTAAATTGCATACGAATGAACGATATATTTAACACAAATATTGTTACCTGTCATGATATCTTCAGTGTATCATGCCCTACGTATACCAGATTGATTAATATAGCTAAGCAGAGGATCAGCTACATTGATGACATCTAGCATAAAAATTTGATGGAGGCCAGTAACTCTACGACTTACCGGAATATGTTCAGTCTCTTTTACCAGAACGTACGCGGATTACGTACAAATCTAAATGAGTTTCAAAGTTCTCTGGCTTCCATGGATCACGAAGTTATATGTCACACTGAAACATGGTTACATTATGACATCGCAACATCTGAACTGGGTATTTTAAACAACACATTATACAGGAACGATAGAAATAGCTCAAATCGTCGACTTACTATCGAAACCTCCTAAGTCGTTTGGACAGGATTTTACAGGAAACACAAAGAAACATTTTTAAAACAAACTATATAAATATAAATCTAAATTATTGCAATGAAACAAAATACATAATTTCTTAGTTTTACTTATGTGGTAAGACTTAAGGGGTATCGAACAAAAAAAAATAGGAACGACCCACAGGGCCGTGCCTGACGGGCGTTCATTACGTGCGCCGCACGCAGGCGGCCAAATTAAAAGGCGGCCTGACGACATGAAAAACAAACAAAAAATAAAAAGCAAAATAACAATGTTAATATATAGTCATAGTCATATATAATCGAAGTAAATTGTAAAATAGTTGAGTGTTGTTGTCAATTCGTCGATAATGGGTCTAATATGTCCGGAAAACATAAAGGAATGCAAAAACGAATTTTGGACAATTAACCACGAGCTCTGTTTATGCCATGCAACGCGCATACATTAAATTTGGCCATTAATGATGCAGCTAAAGTTTCGTTTTCAACGGTGGATTTTTTCAATAATGTATCTGCAATATACAACTTTTTCAGTGGATCACCATTTAGATGGCAAGTTTTAAAGAAAAATGTAAAATCTTTAACATGGAAACAAGTTAGTGAAACTTGATGGGAAGTAAGAATTAAAGCGATTAGACCACTGCGAAATGAATTAGGTGAAATTTATGACAGCCTTATAGAAATAGCTGAGGAATCTTCAATGCCAACAGTTCGACATGAAGCTGAATGTTTGGCAATGAAACTTAAATCTTATAAATTTATTTCTTCAATAATAATATGGTACGAAATCTTGGAAAAGGTAGATTTTATTAGCAAAGTGATGCAGAAAGTTTCTGGGAATATCAGTTCGTGTGCTGAATAAATTAAGGAAGTTTTGAAATTTTTCAAAAGCTTTAGAAATGACGAAAGTTTCGAAAATTATTTGCAGATTTCTAATGAACTTTGTAAAGCACTTGAAACAGAACCGGATTTTCCTGCTGAAATTAGTGTACGTCGCCGACATCACCGAAAACAATTTAGCTATGAAAGAGATGAAAATATTCAATTTACTCCAAAAGAAGATTTTCAAATTATTTTTTTCTATGTAATACTAGATACAGCTATTTCATCTCTTACCACCCGTTTTGAAACTTTGTCAAATTTCGAACAATGTTTTGAATTTCTATACAAATTTATTGATATGGAACATGAGGAAATAAAGAAAGTTGTTTCGATCTCCATAATAAATTTAAAGATGGCGAATCTTGTGATATCAGTGGCGTAGAATTATATCAAGAGTTAATTTCTCTAAAAATTATCATAAAAGACATAAAGCAGCCCGAAGAACTCATAAAGCTTTTATACAAATACAACTTGGAGACTTCTTTTCCAAATGTCGCCACAAGTTTAAAACTTTTACTGACAGTTCCAGTATCTGTTGCATCTGGAGAGCGAAGTTTTTCAAAATTAAAAATAATCAAAAACCACCTGAGAACTTCAATGACTCAAGAACGTCTCAGTAATATATCAATTATTGCAATTGAAAGTGAAATTGCTGATTCCTTAAATATTGAAGGGGCGATTGAAGAATTTGCCTAAAAAAAATCGCGTAGAATAATTTTTTTATTGTAATATCATAGATTTATAGATGTGCCAAAACATATTAATGTTTTATATTCAATGGTAATATGTACATTAGATATATAAGTATAATAATAAACATTAAGAATGAAAATTTGATTTTTTTCTTTGATTTTGATGTTATCTCAAAGGGCGGCCATGCATACTGGCACGCAGGCGGCCATATACCCAGGCACGGCCCTGACGACCCAAGACGTAGGAGCATTTGTTAAATAATACTAATCGGCCACGTATGGCAAAGTTGGCAAAATATGGCAAAGTTTAAATGAAATTCGGATAAATTTCAATAAAAATTTCACCATTTCTAGAACAGATATTGCAATTTGCAATTGCTAGTAAAAATTAAAATAAACAATACAAATGATATAATTTTCGCTGCAGGGTTTAATTTACAATCAAAATTTTGCGAAAATTTGTAATATTCAATTACATTTAATAATTTTTGAATTATATTACATAGAAGGCGGAAAGACCCCATATGGGGTCGATAGCGCATTAAAGATCGATTATATATTATATATATATACACTGGCGAGCAAAAATAGAGGTCATTTTAAAATTATGACTTATTTTTGGATTTTTGTTTCTTTTAACTTTACGTTTGCAAATTGTAAACAATTGTACTGTATTTTGCACATAAAATTTAAAAAAAAAGCAATGTTGAATCGTAAAGCATATTTATTGTTTTTATTGCCTATTTTGGAAATATCACAAATTTGCAGTTCAGACGAAGTTCGAATTTTTGTTTCTAGGACTAATATAGAAAATAAATAATGAAAAAAAGTTATCACTAATAACGAGTATTACCCCCTCATGCGTTACTGATTGAAGTCGACGAGGAACTCTTTGAATTAAATTAACGATCACATTTTGGTAGATATTATTCCATTCCTGCAATTTTGCAGAATACATTTGTCAGGAAATTTATTATTAAACGCCTACTTTGGTTTACAATTTGCAAACATAAAGTTAAAACAAAAAAATTCAAAAAATAAGTCATAATTTTAAAGTGACCTCTATTTTTTGCTCGCCAGTGTATATATATATATATTATAGATTTCAATGAAATATTCATCATTTTTAGCATTAAAAAAACGATTGCCAGTATAATTTTAAATGCATGCTAAAAAATTTATAATCACAATCATTTTCACCCCAATGTTTAATTTACAATTAAAAAATATGCAATTTCCTATGAAAATTTGTAGTTTTTAATTACTTACTTACAACTTTATAATTTTTCGTCGATCCTTTATAAAGCGATATGACGTGGCAAATAAATTACTTACCTTTTCTAAAGTCGTGTCTAACATCCTAAGATTCCGCCACCTGAGTCTCGGGTTTCTCAATACCACAAGAATAGCGGCACTTTATCAAACCTATTAAAAACTCATTTGAAGGAATATTAAAAACCCCCCAGTAATGCACGAAAGCCGCGGGATTGTTTCGCGCCTGTTTAAAGTAAAGTGGAAATCGGCAAAGTTTTCGCGGCCGTAATGAAACTCGAATTGAATACGGCGAGCACTTTTAATGGCGCCAGCGGAAAAAGGAAACTATCTCCCGACTCCTGAAAACGAGTCCCTGATAATGGCAAAAGGGAAAATACGTCGCCTGTAACTAATTAACTAGTTCTACGGCTGAAAACTTGCCATGTCAAATAACCATCGTTTTGTGCAGGCGAATTAACGCGATTTGATTGAAGCCCGCCCGTTTTAATGCGTTCGTCTGTCATGCCACAGGGAAGACGGATGCCTGGGAAATTAGTTCCGTGAAATATCATCGGCTCAGGATTCACTTGGAGATGAAATAAGTTGGGTAATCGACTAAATATCATTGTTTCGCGCAAGTTTCGGCGCTATTGATTGTATCCACAAGTTAGCGTTTAAACTCGACATGCCGCAGAATAAACGTGTTCACTTCTGCAATTTATCATTTCGCATTCATCCCAAATACATGTGTGGGACCCGCACATGTGTAGAATTTACAACAAAACGCCGCAGACTTTTCAACTTTTAACTCGCGATGGTGGGCGCATTACTCCCGAAACACGAGGGCGCATTCCGACAAATGATGTTGTATTTACAGGCCCGTTTGGGTAATGGCCAACCGAAATATTCGCAATAATTCAGCTCCGACGCATTGTGGAAATATGTGGGAAAACTGTATTGAAATGAACGGAGAATAACAGGCGATAAATTTAACTAAATTTAAGCGCCGCGTCGCGTCGAGAATGTGAGAACGTTTGTTTCACTGGGCGATTTGTCCCCGAATGATTTGTTGAAATTATTATGCACAGATAATGTGCATAGGAATATCACACCACTGTAAAAGTCGTTAACAGTGAAGACTGTAAATGCTAATATTAGGCATTTAAAAGAAAAACGTTTAAACATATGTTAGGCTAGTTCTTTTTCCAATCGTAGCCTTAACTTGACGCCATATTTAATACATAAATTTTCGCCATTTTAACAATTACTAATAATAATCACTTACATAATATACTGTAGTATCATTGGTCAGGATGCGCAGGCTTTATATTGAACTCGATCCGAAGATGGCATTGGCTCCAAATGTTTTCCCCACATATAAAGAGTATTCTTTTAGTATTGTATATTAACTATAATTGGAAGGACTTACCGGGGGAGCATCTCCCCTTCCCCCGCCAGTTCTCTCGTCAACTGGATCGCTAGCACTCACGGCTTCAACCATTATTCTCTACGACTATTGTATTTCACCTTCATGTGCAAAGCAGTGACATACACCTCTTACTAGGACGAACCTCTCTTATTGCAATTACTAGGACGAACCTCTCTTATTGCAATTACTAGGACTAACCTCTCTTATTGCAATTACTAGGACTAACCTCACTTATTGCAATTACTAGGACTAACCTCACATATTGCAATTACTAGTACTAACCTCTCTTATTGCAATTAGGACGAACCTCTCTTGTTGCAATTAGGACGACCTCTCTTGTTGCAATTAGGACTAACCTCTCTCATTGCAATTAGAACTAACCTCTCTTATTGCAATTAGGACGAACCTCTCTTGTTGCAATTAGGACGAACCTCTCTTGTTGCAATTAGGACGAACCTCTCTTGTTGCAATTAGGACGAACCTCTCTTGTTGCAATTAGGACGAACCTCTCTTGTTGCAATTAAGACTAACCTCTCTCATTGCAATTAGGACTAACCACTCTTGTTACAATTACTAGGATGCACCTCTAGGACGCACCTCTACCTAATATACATATTGTAGTTTATTTACTGACCTTTAATCCATTCCAACACCTAATCCATAACCGTCCACATTGCAACACACACCAAAACACCAGATCACACATGCTTTCCCCACAATCAGCACCCAACTTGCATCCACACTCCATAAAAGCACGTAACTCAATGTCCCCTTCGTTACTCGTTCTTCAGCTGAGCGCGTCGCGCCCCGGCTTATATAAACAAACAAAGCCACAGATGCCGCCTCTAATATTAATAATCAATTATTAGTCAATGATACAATTTGATACCTAACACATAAAAATGTCATCGTTCAAAGCTCATTGTCAGTAGCAGTTAATTTATATGTACTTCAAACTTTGAAAGATTAATTTTGAAAGCGTTGTGATACTTTGCTAAATTTAAAAAAATAATCAATGTCAATGTCATTTGATGGCATCAATTTTTTAAAGAGTTGTAGGAACCATGAATTATTTCCAAATTTTACGAAGAATATAACACCACAAATAATGAAAAAGATTCGCAATCGATTAATCTAAAATGTGTATGTTTTGGATGTTCGCTGAAGATGAAATATCGCGCTGCCGAGTTTCCTAACTTGGAAACGGTTTTTTTCGCATAATGACTTTAGAGCGTGTGTATATATATTTACTTCTCGTGTGTGTGGGCTTCTGTGAAAAATGGCGAGGCTCCCCGTGATGTCTTCATTTTTCCACGGATGGCAACTTCGTGCGGCCCTTCCCTTTGTGGCGCGGATATAAAAATGATTGATTCGAATGGAAAAACGTCCCCCCGGTGATCCGGGACGTCTGCTCCGGGGGTGGCGGATGTTCCGGGGGGCGGCCACGTGATGCACGCGAGGGCAACCCGCGGATATTCCGCGTATGTGCACCCTCGCGTGGCCCCAATAGTTCCTGATCGATTTCCCGCCCCCATGCCAGCGCCACCGCCGCCGGCAGTTGCGGGGGTGGTATTTACTTATTTCCTCTTTCGCCGGGAAGTTTCGGACGAAACTTTTAAGGCACGGATCGCTTCCATCCAGCCGCGAACTCAACCGCCCCCACAGCTCTGCGTACCTGCCACGACTTAATTAAAATCATCGAATATTCCCTGCCTGTACAATTTAATTACATCCCCAATAAACGTAATATTTACGAGGGACCATTAGGCGTTTTTATCCCTCAGCCCCCCGTAATATTTTCGCTGCGATATCCCATTTCATTGCTAGCAAAATATTTGCTCTGCTGAACAAACTAAAGTTCGAGATGAAACCCACCAAGAAGAAGAAGAAAAAAACTGGGCAAAAAGTCGGCAGGCGAACGCCGGATTACAATATAAATTCCCGTGGAAAGTAAGAGGTAATATAAGGAGCGGATTATCGAACAATATCTGTATAGAAAACTTTCGTTCAATTTGATCAAATAACCTTATACGGGATGTAACGCGAAACCTTCAAGCCGCTAGGAAAATTGAAAACGAAGCCCCGAAATTACCCGGATAATTTACACGTAATTAGAAACGGCAACTAACAGAATATTAACAAACCTTCAAACGCACTTTGTAAACAAGAATGGGAAATTAATCAAATCTAATGCAACACTAACAGTGGTTATTATTTTCTACGCTTCATATATATTTTACTGCCAATGTAGGTATTAATTTATCACTTTTTTAAAATAATTTATATGTACTTCAAAATTTGAAAGATTAAATTTGAACGAGTTTTGATACATTAATTAATTTAAAAAAAGGATTATTTACTCTCAATACAAAAATTAGAATCTACAATAGCAAACACATCATCCACATATTTAACCCAAACTTTGGGCAATTTTAGATATTTTATTTTTATGTTACTTATATTACACAGTTACAAATTAGACAAATTTTAAAAAGTTTTGACGCTTACAGTTGAAAATATGATAAATGTTGACGGTTACAATTGAAAACGTAACACATATGGCCACTTACAGTTAAAAATATGAAAAATTTTGAGTTGTTATGTTGTTTGACAGTAACCGTTTGCAAAATTACAGGTTTTGATACTTACAGTTGAAAATGTGATAAATTTTGATAGTCACGGTAAAAATATAACAAATGTGGCTACTCACAGTAAAAATTATGACAAATTTTCAAAAGTTTTGTCACTTGCAGTTAAACATATGATAAATTTTGAGAGTTACAGTTGAAAACGTTAACACATTTGGCCACTTACAGTTTAAAATATGACAAATTTTGAGTTGTAATGTTGTTTGACAGTTACCATTGACAAAATTATAGGTTTTGACAATTACAGTTGAAAATATAAAAATTAATTTGACAGTTACAGTTAAAAATATAACAAATGTGGCCACTCACAGCTAAAAATATGACAAATTTTCAAAAGTCAAGACACTCACAGTTAAAAATAGGATAAATTTTGACAGTTACAGTTAAAAACATTACACATGTAACCTCTTACAGTTAAAAATATGACAAATTTTGAGTTGTAATGTTGTTTGACAGTTACCTTTGACAAAATTACAGGTTTTGGCACTTAAATTTTGAGTTGTAATGTTGTTTGACAGTTACCGTTGACAAAATTACAGGTTTTGACACTTACAGTTGAAAATATGATAAATTTTGACAGTCACGGTTAAAAATATAACAAATTTGGCAACTCACAGTTAAAAATATGACACATATTCAAAAGTTTTGACAGTTTCAGTTAAATATGTGATAACTTTTGACAGTTACAGTTAAAAACGTAACACATGTGGCTACTTACTACTAAAAATATAACAAATTTTGAGTTGTAATGTTGTTTGCCAGTAACCGTTTGCAAAATTACAGGTTTTGACACTTACAGTTGAAAATATGATAAATTTTGACAGTCACAGTTAAAAAAATAACAAATGTGGCCACTTACAGTTAAAAATTTAACAATTTTTCAAAAGTTTTGACACTTACAGTTGAAAATATGATAAATTTTGACAGTGACAGTTGAAAACGTATCACATGTGGCTGCTTACAGTTAAAAATATTACAAATTTTGACTTGTAATATTTTTAAACGGTTACTGTTTACAAAATTACAGATTTTGACACTTATAGTTGAAAATAAGGTAATTTCGACAGTTACAATTAAAAATATAACAAATGGTGGCACTCATAGTTAAAAATCTAACAAATTTTTTAAAGTTTTGTCACTTACATTTGAAAATTTGATAAATTTTAAGTGTCACAGTTGAATACATAACACATATAGCTATTTACAGTTAAAAATTTGACAAATATTGAGTTGTTATGTTGTTTTACAGCTACCGTTGGAAAATTTACTAGTTTTGACACTTACAGTTGATAAAATGTTCAATTTTCACACTTACAGTTAAAAAAATAAAAAATGTGGCCACTCATAGATAAAAATATCATATATTTTCAAAAGTTTTGACACTTACAGCTGAAAATATGATAAATATTCAAAAGTATTGATACTTACAGTTGAAAATATGATAAATTTTGATAGTTACACTTGAAAACGTAACACATATGGCTACTTACAGTTAAAAATTTGTCAATTTTTAGTTGTAATGTTGATTGACAGTTGCTGTTGACAAAATTACAGGTTTTGACACTAACACTTAAAAATATCATACATATTTACAATTACAATTAAAAATATAATAAATGTGGCCACTCACAGTTAAAAATATGAAAAATTTTCAAAAGTTTTATCACTTACAGTTGAAAATTTGATAAATTTTGAGAGATACAGTTGAAAACGTAACACATATGGCTACTTATAGTTAAAAATATGATAAATTATAGTTGTAATATTGTTTGACACTTACCATTGACAAATTTACAGGTTTGGACACTTACACTTGAAAATTTGATACATTTTGACAGTCACAGTTAGAAATATAACAAATGTGGCCACTCACAGTTAAAAATTAGACAAATTTTAAAAAGTGTAAGTTTTGACACTTACAGTTGAAAATATAATAAATTTTGATAGTTACAGTTGAAAACATAACACATATGGCCATTTACAGTTAAAGATATGACAAATATTGAGTTGTGACGGTGTTTGACAGTTACCATTGACAAAATTACAGGTTTTTACACTTACAGTTGAAAATTTGATAAATTTTGACATTTAAAGGTAAAAATATAACAAATGTGGAACTCAAGGTTAAAAATATGACAAATTTTCAAAAGTGTTGATACTTACAGCTGAAAATATGATGGATTTTCAAAAGTTTTGACACTTACAGTTGAAAATATGATAAATTTTGACAGTTACAGTAGAAAACGTAGTACATATGGCCATTTACAGTTAAAAATATGACAAATTTTGAGTTGTAAAGTTGTTTCACAGTTACCATTGTCAAATTTACAGGTTTTGACACTTACAGTTGAAAATATATTAAATTTTAAGAGTTACAGTTGAAAACATAACACATGGCCACTTACAGTTAAAAATATGACAAATTTTGAGTTGTAATATTGTTTGCCAGTAACCGTGTGCAAAATTACAGGTTTTGACACTTAAAGTTGAAAATAAGATAAATTTTGACAGTGATAGTTGAAAATATAACAAATGTGGCCACTCAAAGTTAAATATATGACAAATTTTCAAAAGATGTGACACTTACAGTAACAAATATGAAAAATTTTGAGTTGTAATATTATTTGACAGTTACTGTTGAAAATTTTTCAAGTTTTGACATTTACAGTTAAAAATATGATAAATTTTTACAGTCACAGCTAAAAATATAACAAATGTGGCCACTTACAGTTAAAAATATGACAAATTTTTAAAAGTTTTAACACTTACAGTTGAAAATATGATAAATTTTGACAGTTACAGTTGAAAAAAATACAAATGTGGATACCCACAGTTAAAAATATGACAAATTTTCAAAAAAATTGACGCTTACACCAAATTTAACAAACTTGGACGCGTTTCATATGAAACTTTAACTGATTCGACGAGTTAAATTGCCAAATTTGGTCAATTTCGACTAATGAAATTTACAATTTTACAGATTTTCACAACTAATGATAAAAACTTCATGCTGCTACAATGGCAATTATTGACAGTTACAGTTGAACATAAAGAAACAAATTCAGATAGGTATAGTTGAAAATATGAGAAATATGGAAGGTAACAATTGAAATTATAATAAATTCTGACAGTTACAGTGGAAAAATTAACAAGTTTTGACATTTACAATTGAAACTTTGATAAATTTTGGCAGTACAAATGTGGCCACTCACAGTTAAAAATATGACAAATTTTTAGTTGAAATTGAAAATATGACATTGCCGAAGCTTTGACATATTTAACCAGTTTCAATAAAAAACTTGACACATTGTGACACTTTCTGTAAGAAGTGTGACATATTTTCACATTTTTGCACCTGGATCTTACCTTGGACCTTGGAGATATTTTTTTCTAGGTACTTTTTTAACCTGTAACATATCATATCGGCCCTAGAGCTGCTACATGAATAAACAAATTATTATTATTATATTATATATTAGGAAAAATATATATATATATATTCGTGCAGCTTTTAATTTGACAGATTGCAACAATCGCTATTGTATAAGTAAGGAATATGGACAGTGCAAAAATTTTGGCAGTTGCAGTTAAGAATGTGCGATTTTTTAGAGCTGGTGTGAAATACTTCACGGATTTTTAAAGTTACAGTCGAACATATGACCATTTAGTCAGAAGCAATTGAAAACTTGTCAAATTGAGATGATGTCACAATCACAGAGAAAAAAACATCTTTATTGGGATTTCTATATCAATTCAAAACGTAACAAATTGCAAAACTTGACAAATTGGTGTAGATATAATTGAAAATATAAGAGCTTTTGTTAGTTGCAATTGAAAAACCTCATTGATTTGGACAGTTATAATAGAAAATTTGACAGATTTTTGCAGTTGTAATTGAATTTTTTTACATATTTTGACTGGTGCAACTGAAAATTTGAGATATTTTTGGAATTTGACAAATCTTTATTGGGTAACACTGAGATATCAATTGAAAATTCGACTAATCTACATAGTTGCAATTGGACAGTTCACAGATGCAAAATTTGATAGATTGGTATAGTTGTAATTGAAAATATGAGAGATTTTGATAGTTACAATTTAAAATTTGATGGATTTGGACAGTTGTAATTGAAAATTTTACAAATTTTGTCTGTTTCAACTGAAAATTTGAGAGATTTTTGGAATTTAACAAATCTTTATTGGGTTGAACTGAGATAGCAATTGAAAATTCGACAAATCTACATAGTTGCAATTGGACAGATCACTGATGCAAAATTTGATAGATTTGTATAGTCGTAATTGAAAATATGAGAGATTTTGTTGGTTCAAATTTAAAATTTGATGGATTTGAACATTTGTAATTGAAAATTTGACTGATTTTTACCGTTGCAACTGAAAATTTAAGAGATTTTCGGAATTTAACAGATCTTTATTGGGTTATACTGAGATACATTGAACATTCAACTGCATAGTTATAATTGGACAGTTTACTGATGCAAAATTTGATAGATTGGTATAGTTGTAATTGAAAATATGAAAGATTTTGATAGTTATAAATTAAAATTTGATGGATTTTTGCAGTTGTAATTGAATTTTTTTACATATTTTGACTGGTGCAACTGAAAATTTGAAATATTTTTGGAATTTAACAAATCTTTATTGGGTTACACTGAGATACCATTTGAAAATTCTACCAATCTGCATAGTTGTAATTGGACAGTTTACTGATGCAAAATTTGATAGATTGGTATAGTTGTAATTGAAAATATGAGAGATTTTGATAGTTACAATTTAAAATTAGATGGATTTGGACAGTTGTAATTGAAAATTTTACAAATTTTGTCTGTTTCAACTGAAAATTTGAGAGATTTTTGGAATTTAACAAATCTTTATTGGGTTGCACTGAGATAGCAATTGAAAATTCGAAAAATCTACATAGTTGCAATTGGACAGATCACTGATGCAAAATTTGATAGATTTGTATAGTCGTAATTGAAAATATGAGAGATTTTGTTGGTTCAAATTTAAAATTTGATGGATTTGGACATTTGTAATTGAAAATTTGACTGATTTTTACCGTTGCAACTGAAAATTTAAGAGATTTTCGGAATTTAACAGATCTTTATTGGGTTATACTGAGATACATTGAACATTCAACTGCATAGTTATAATTGGACAGTTTACTGATGCAAAATTTGATAGATTGGTATAGTTGTAATTGAAAATATGAGTGTTTTTGATAGTTATAAATTAAAATTTGATGTATTTTTGCAGTTGTAATGAAAATTTTCACATATTTTGACTGGTGCAACTGAAAATTTGGGAGATTTTGGAAATTGACCTATATTTATTAGGTTATACTGAGATACATTGAACAATCAACTGCATAGTTATAATTGGACAGTTTACTGATACAAAATTTGATAGATTGGTATAGTTGTAATTGAAAATATGAGAGATTTTGATAGTTACAATTTAAAATATTATGGATTTGGACAGTTGTAATTGAACATTTGACAGATTTTGACTATTGCATTGCAGGTCTATCAGATTTCGACAATTGAAATCCCAAAAGTTAACAGATTTGAAGGTTTCAATTCAATCGAAAATTTCATAGGCTTAGATAGTTTTAATACAAAATTTAACAATAAGGACTGCTGTAATAAAAAATATTACAGATTTTTCGTATTTCAGTCGAAACATTGGTAGTAAATTATTGACATTTGTGTGTATCAATAATTCCTGCTACCTCAATCGGAAATGTTTATGTACCTAATGTTTAAAAGTTTTTCCTTTAAATGCCTAAAATTAGCATTCAGAGTGTTTAATTTTGGAAACGACTTTTACAGCATTATGATATTCCTGTGTACATTATCTGTGCATAATAATTTCAACAAATCATTCGGGGACAAATCGCCCAGTGAAACAAACGTTCTCACATTCTCGACGCGACGCGGCGCTTAAATTTAGTTAAATTTATCGCCTGTTATTCTCCGTTCATTTCAATACAGTTTTCCCACATATTTCCACAATGCGTCGGAGCTGAATTATTGCGAATATTTCGGTTGGCCATTACCCAAACGGGCCTGTAAATACAACATCATTTGTCGGAATGCGCCCTCGTGTTTCGGGAGTAATGCGCCCACCATCGCGAGTTAAAAGTTGAAAAGTCTGCGGCGTTTTGTTGTAAATTCTACACATGTGCGGGTCTCACACATGTATTTCGGATGAATGCGAAATGATAAATTGCAGAAGTGAGCAGGATGCACGTTTATTCTGCGGCATGTCGAGTTTAAACGTTAACTTGTGGATACAATCAATAGCGCCGAAACTTGCGCGAAACAATGATATTTAGTCGATTACCCAACTTATTTCATCTCCAAGTGAATCCTGAGCCGATGATATTTCACGGAACTAATTTCCCAGGCATCCGTCTTCCCGCTGGCATGACAGACGAACGCATTAAAACGGGCGGGCTTCAATCAAATCGCGTTAATTCGCCTGCACAAAACGATGGGTATTTCACATGGCAAGTTTTCAGCCGTAGAACTAGTTAATTAGTTACAGGCGACGTCTCTTCCCTTTTGCCATTATCAGGGACTCGTTTTCAGGAGTCGGGAGATAGTTTCCTTTTTCCGCTTGCGCCATTAAAAGTGCTCGCCGTATTCAATTCGAGTTTCATTACGGCCGCGAAAACTTTGCCGATTTCCACTTTACTTTAAACAGGCGCGAAACAATCCCGCGGCTTTCGTGCATTACTGGGGGGTTTTTAATATTCCTTCAAATGAGTTTTTAATAGGTTTGATAAAGTGCCGCTATTCTTGCGGTATTGAGAAACTTAAGACTCAGGTGGCGCAATCTTAGGATGTTAGACACGACTTAAGAAAGGGTCGGTGATTTATTTGCAACCGCTTTGTCTAATTACCGTATGTATGTCAAGCATAATGTAGTAGTAATAAAAAAATAATGTATCAAGCATTTGTTGGTACTTTAATGTGAGTAAACTAACCACTTGTAATCAATTGCTAGGCACAATGTATATTAACATTTGCTTCTTGCTTTCGGGCAGATTGCAAATTCTCTTAGGAGCTAATAAAAAAAAGCGTAACAACCGAGAAAGATTATTTGTTTCACTTATTTCGTTAATTTTATGTAAATAATAACCAGCAAGTTGTAATAGGCCCACATATACGCCCAGTATAATACGCATTTACGCAATAAAGTGGCTCATATTTTAAAAATCATGAATACAACCAAATTATTAAATTAATTCATTTACAAATAATCTCAGGGTGAAATGTGATAAATAGCCATCGCAAGTCGCGCCAGAGTGTCGCCAAATATCTCAAGAGCCGAGGCCTGCATATGCACGGATCTGGAAGATTCCATGTCGTGGTGTCACAAACAATTTGGGTATCAGCGCCCCTTAGAAACGAGCAAGCGCCAGGCACGTAAAAATCACCTCGAATGGCAACGCTTTAAGTTAAGTATAAAACTTTGCGCTAAAAACGCATTAATACCACACGCACAATCAAGATTAATAATCACCATGATAACTAAGGGATGGGGGCGAATATTTAGCAGCATATATGTGAGGGGAGTGGAGATTTGAAGCTGGAAAAAACCTATTTAAGCACAAGCCACACACGAGCGAGATCAGTAAGAAAGTTGCGCCGGCCACGGGCAACGCACACGACATTCGCGATTTTGAGTATATAAATTCACGTCGGTTTATAATTAAATTAACGATTGCATATAACGTTGTAAAAAACGCGAAGTAGAATAAAAATTTGAATAAATCGAAAAACGTACAATTCTAGGTACAGAGTAATTTAATGTTTTTATTATTAACGATAATATAAAGTTGTTAAACCAGTCTCATTCTAAATTCACGGTAGTGCTTATTCCTTTCAATCAACCCTAAGTTACCTAGAAAAGCCAAACACCGATTACCTACTCCTATCAGTAAACAAAGGCGGCTCGAACGCTATTCGTGTTTACGAATCACTAGAGGAAGCAATAACACGGGTAATTGACGCCCACCCGCGCACTTCGTTCACACACCTGTTATTGTGGAAACACCTCCTCCACTAGAATCAAATCGTCGTCAGCATCATAACATTTAAACATATAAACTCATCATACATCGCGCCTGCGATCGCAAACTAACGTGGCTGTATTCACCATAACTATAACAACTAATCAAGGCATTCAGTGTTACCCTCCAACATACATTATCATATTCATATCAAAATAATTCATAAAAATGATGGCTTCTTCATTTTAAATCATAAATGAGCACATAACATGCATATTATTGGGCAGAGTGATTTATAATTGTATAAATAAATAAGTTGGATTAAATCATAATAATTTAAAAACATAATGTATAAAAATACTGGTTTCTTTATTTCAAATCATAAAACAAGCACATAACGTACCTATTATTGGGCAGAGTAATTTAGAATCGAACAGATAAAATAGGCTGGATTACATCTCAATAATTTGAAGACATAATGACAATTTATGGTTAAATATCGTAAACCAGAAATAAGTGGAATTATTGAAACCCCGTATAAACAGAGAGAATGATAAACGAGAGAATGAAGCTTGGTATAATCACAAGAGAAGTTATTAATAACCTCCAATGTTCCTAATAATAATATATTATAACATTACATAAACATTTCCGATTGAGGTAGCAGAACTGTTATTTGACACAACTTGTAACATGTCTGACGGTGATGACTACTTGTGACATTGGTGCTTGCTGTGGTCGTGGGTAGAATTACTAATTTACCTCAATAAACGTAAACAATGGGGCTCCAATAATTACATTATTGTGTGGACACCGACACAACCATGAAATTCGGGAAGATCGCGAGATACCTTTAGAAATCATTCATGAATTATTGGGGATATTTCAACATCTTTAAATAGTTCTATTTTTGATCATATCACTTTCTCGTATTTAAATGGAGTGAAAGGGCATGGTAATAAATGGTCTTAGAAACTAGAGAACACGTACATGTATACAAACTCTCGTAAATAAACTTCGTAGTAATAACCATTTTCAAACTATCAATTGAATAAATAAAATAATTTACACATTCATTATAAGGTTAACGAAATATATAAAATAAATCAATTCATGTCATAATCGTCAACCTGTGTTTTATTTTCCTGTATGTTACAATTATATAAATTAATTTACATCATCGTCAACCTGTGTTTTATTTCCCTGTGTCTTACAATTTCAGCGTGTCTATTATTAAATAAACAAAACAAATCCTTAAATTGGTGCTTTCTTTTATTAATCCATTATTAGTGTATGTTAATTAACACATTACCAATAGCAAATTTCGATTCTCCATAGGGATACTTTGAATTACTTACACGCCCTATTTGCTGAAAGCCCTTCGGAGGCGTCACACATTATATTTTTATTAGACAATGTTGGCCCTTGGAGTTTATCCAATTTTTATAATTCGCATTCGGCTGTAGTGACTGTTATTCAAATTAATGTTTTCATTTAAATATTTACAATAAACGCCGTAATTTCTGTTGAGTTTATTTTTTTTGCGCAGGGGCTCCAAAATTAATTAATCCCTGAATTTTTCATGGCAGGGGGCGCCCATTGTGTGCTCTTCCCCGGGACTCGGGGCGGCGCAATAAAAATTAATACAGTATTACACATTCAGCTCTTGCGGGGTAAGTAATTCTTTCGAATTTATTTCACGTATTAAGGGGGTGCTCTTGGCCACGCTTTTATGCATATTTTACCTTTTTTCTCGCCGTACATATTCATTCCGAGATGCGTTTTTCGCAATTCCGGTTAATTTTCATGCGGGGGTGGTGGCTGTAGGTGGCAATTACACCGTGGCGGAACCAGAGAGGGGTGGAAATGCTTTTTTTTGTGCCACGAGCGACGCGTGATTATAGGTGGGTGTGTGGCTGGCAGGCTGTAATAATTTTTGTGACGATTTTATTAAATGGTTTAAATTGTTGTTTTAATTGGAATGTGTACAGTATTTGTTAATTCGCTGCGCTTATTTGCGAAAATTGCATTCGATACAAATTTTGCTTTGTATTAATACTAATCAGTTCAATCAATTCATCGAATAATTCATCAAATATTGGGTTTATTCACTTTTTGACTAATGGGAAATTCAATGGTTTTTATTTGCGTTTTAATTTTCCAGCAATTATATTACTATAAATACAGAAAAAACATCAAATAGTTTTATTACAGTCTGTGATATACACGCAACTTTATATGAAAATTGTGCCATTATGTGCCATTATGTGAAAATTGTGCCATTCTTCATGAAGCCATTCGTGTATATGTCATAATCTTATATATCTATATCATAAGTCAATGTTATAAACGTTTCACGAAACATTTTTGGGTAAACAAATTTCAATCAAAATTATATCCAATTTTACCCAATTCATGTAAATGCATACGTATTATGTAAATTTGATAAAAGTGTGCGACAGATTTTGATTATCATATCATGTATCAAATATATAAAATTTTAATCTGTAAATTGGGTATAATTTTCCCCAATTCATGAAAATGCATACGTATCATGTAAATTTCATAAAAGTGTATAAAAAAGACAGATTTTGATTATCATATCATGAATCAAATATATAAAATTTAAATCTGTAAATAGGGTATAATTTTGCCCAATTCATGAAAATGCATACGTATAATGTAAATTTGATAACAGTGTATAAAAAATACAGATTTTGATTATCATATCATGAATCAAATATGTATCATTTTAAATCTGTAATAAATTTGTTGCTTGTGTGACTTGTTGAGTAACGACCGGCATATATAAATATATTCTTTTGTATTCTAATATATTCTATTCTAAATCCTAGAAACATTTGTAGTTTCGACGTAATTTAACGCAATGTAAATGTTCGGTCATGTATTTTGTATATTCCGTTTATTTTAGTACTGCCCACATAAAACAACTATTTCGAATATTATTTGGCCAAGTCAAGGAAACATTAATACATTTCAACCGTATCAAATAATTTACTACTCCGTCTGATGTTTACACATCAACAATACCGTTAGTTGCAACAAAGCTTCCATAGTCATATTAATATCGCCGCATATAATTTAATTGTGTAGAATTCTGTTGTTTATTTATTTACATGGTATTAACATTGATGAGACGCTCCAATTCCATTGCAGCCTAATTATCCTTTGTACGTATATGGGTCTAATAATATCTTGCAGCGCGTTGGTTTAGTTTAATTAACGCTGCGAATTTAATTGTAGTTCAGAGCATATTACGGTTGTAAGTTTCTTTTTAATGGACACCATTATGGGTTTAATCGATGGTTTGTTCTATTTCAAATTACACGCATATGCCTATATTATTATATGCGAAATTAACAACCAACGCTCGTCCAGATTTCGCAATACACGTCACATTAACACATAATTATGAATTCGTCTTTTTACAGTATTCATAGTATCATTCATAGTATTAGTTATATTATACGTAGTATCATTCATTGTATTCAGAGTATTATTCATTGTATGCATAGTATCATTCATAGTATCATTCATAGTATTAGTTATATTGTACGTAGTATCATTCATTGTATTCAGAGTATTATTCATTGTATGCATAGTATCATTCATAGTATCATTCATAGTATTCATAGTACCAGTCATGGTTCTGCAAATTGAATCAAATTTTAAGGAAAACGTGATATTTTCATGGAAAATTACACAACTCACTGAAATTTGCGACTAATTCATGGAAACTTGTATAATTTTCACTAAAAATTGTAAAAAGTTCTCGAGATGAGCACCAAGATAAGGATCAACAGCATGGGAAATTTCTGGTTTTCTCAACAGAATATTACTGACAACTAAATTGCGCCACTTTTTCTCATTTAACCGCCATGCTGTATATTCTTATTTTGGACACTCTGTATAGATAAAATACCTACGTTCAAATACACTACTCAAAAAAATTACCGCATATTCCAAAAACACCATTATTATTTTTTTTTAAGTAATCGATGTGATTCGTATTTGTAGGTAAAACCTAAAATAAAGCCAATATGCTTCAATTCTTTTAAGTTGTGTATAATTTTTTACTTACAATTGCAGGCCTAACAAATTCCTGAATCTTTTAACACCCGTTATAAACCACCCTTTGAAAATAGGTTATTCACATTAAGTATATCGTTTTCATAGAAATTATTACTATATATTGATAAAAATATTAATAAATCTACAGAAATTGAGCCATTATTGACTAAAAATGAGCAAAAACCTTTATAATTGTAACAGAATACGTCATTCTCCACAAATTTTAAACTAAAACTTCATTGTTTTAGTCGAATTTTCATAAATTTTTCAGCAATTATTGAAAATGACTGGTAAATAAGAGGCATTATAATTTATATGGTTATTGTGGATTCACAGACTAGATTTTTTTTTGAAAATTGGTTAACCACAATAATTTGTACCGTTTTCGTAGAAAAAATTACTATAAAATTGACAAAAATGTTAATAGATTTACAAAAATTGGGTCAATATTGACTATAAATGAGGAAAAAATGTTTATTATATAAAAATGTAAATGTAAATGTATAAAAAATTGTCATTACTTGCAAATTTTAAACTAATACTTCATTGTTATCGTCGAATTTTCATAAATTTTTCAGTAATTTTTAAATATGATTTGGGTACTATGATTTATATTTTTTGTGGATTTATAGATTAAATGTTTTTGAAATTAGGTTATCCACAATAATTATACCGTTTCTATAGAAATTATTACTATAAAATTGACAAAAATGTTGATTAATTTACACAAATTTGGTCAATATTGACTAAAAATGAGCAAAAACATTTACAATTGTAACAAAATACGTCATTGTTCGCAAATTTTAAACTAAAATTTCATTATTTATGTCGAATTTTCATAAATTTTCCAAAAATTATTGAATATGATTTAGCTACTATTATTTAAATTGTCCTTGTGGATCCAGCCTAAATCTTCTTAAAATTTACAGAGAATGTATACACAAAAACCTAGTTTCTGAAAAAGAAAGAACAGATAATGGCACAATTCACAATTATTTGTCCAATTTTGAATTTAAAAAAAAAACTTTCATATTTTTCATGCAAGTTATTCAAGTTTGCATTAATCATTAGCAATTTGACATTAATCAAAACCATGTTGGCATGAAATAAATTCATGTTGGCATTGTTTAATGTCAACGTGGTTTTGATTAATGTCAAACTGTTAATGATTAATGCCAAATTAACAGTGATTGGTGCCAAGTTGGAAAGGTATAGACATGTTTAACTTGGTTGTTCTGGTAAATTTTGGAAGATATGATGTTTTCACTCATACTTTTATTCCGGAAAAAATAATGGTTTTAGATACTCTATTTTTTTAGTACTTAGTAGTTTTTTAGTCTATTTTAACACTATTTAAAGAGTGTTGTGGCTAATCCATAACAAAATTTGGTAGTGATCTGGGTAAAAACAATGTATTTTTTCAACAATTAATGGAAGGATGGAGAAAACGGCCTGAATCACAAAAATTATGGTTTTTCATATTGTAATTCAAATTCTAACAAATTTTTAAAATTAAAACGCATATTTCCAACTACTAGACAGTGTAACCTGAAATCTAATTCTTGACATTTTCGTCAAACTATTTAGGAGAACCAAATAATATTGTAATATGCATTTTTACGATGATGACAAAGAGGTCCGAAGAAAGATATGAAAAAGTGTGAAGTGTTGGGGATAACATTGGGGGCAATGGATGTTATTTTCGCTGTTATTATTATTTATTGTTATTAAATATAAATGATCTTTATTGGGCTATTGACCTCATATGGGTGTTTATGCCTTATTACTATTATTATTAAAGCTTCTTTATTCCAAATCCTACTACCGCACTATCTAATAGTAGAAATTCACCACTTAAATCAGAATTCTCGATATTCAGAAAATTTATTTTATAATTTAGAATTGAGATTTTTTTAATATTTAATGAGATTATCACGGGAAATATTTAGAATTTTTGATAATTTCACTTCGTAAGTAACCAATATTTTCATAGCATTTCTACAACTTATGAGATTTACCTATACAGGGTATAACTAAATTGTTTGGCCACACTTTACGAATTAGAAAATTCATACCAAAAAAGCCTAAGAGTTCTTCTTTCTTTAGATTGAGTGTTTTATTTCTATGTATGGAATATCGGTAACGTATGGAACAAAACAGTGAAAACAGTTCCAATAGACATGTGTCAGAAATTTAACGTGCGTTTAAAATTTAGATTTTAAACTTTTCATAACATTTCAACATATATTAAGAACCTAACTTCAGAAATGCTTACTAGACTTTTCATTACACAAGTATTGCCCACTATAACTTATTCTGTGTTTGTAGATTTTCAGGGACATTGCTGAAATATTATTAAATATCAAGATGAGTGATAATATACTGAAATTTAAGAAATTTATTTGTATATTATACATTTTACATGTTTATTGTTTATGTTCCGATTTTTTTTTTCATAATGAAGTTTCAATAGGTTTGTATTTCAGACAATATTGGATATATATTACCACTGTAAAAGTTTCTGATACTGTTTAGTCAATTTCTGGAAATTAATCAACATTTTTGGAAATTTTATAGAAATTATTTTATGAACATGGTGCAAATTTTTCAAAAAATTCTAGTATGTTTATCCACAAAAGCAATGTACATAGTACCTTAATGATTTTTAATAATTGCAGGAACGTTTTTGAAAATAATGTACAAACAAAGCGAAATTAGGTACTTACATCATGCAGAAATTCGAATTTTCGACATATTTCAAAAACTGCACATTTCTGAAATACGGTTGTATTAATTATTGCAAGGAAAGATTTTTTTTGCGGCCCATCGAAGCACCAAAAAGACTTTTTTTTCGCGATTTTACATGTTTTTGTTTATGTTTTGAAAATATTTTTCATAATGAAATTTCAATAGATTCGTATAAAATTTGCAGACAATATTGGATATATGTTACCACTGTAAAAGTTTCTGATACTGTTTAGTCAATTTCTGGAAATTAATCAACATTTTTGGAAATTTTATAAAAATTATTTTATGAACATGGTGCAAATTATTGTGGACGACAATTTTTCAAAAAATCTAGTATGTTTATCCACAAAAGCAATGTACATAGTACCTAAATGATTTTTAATAATTGCAGGAAAGTTTTTGAAAACAATGTACAGACAAAGCGAAATTAGGTACCTACATGATGCAGAAATTCGAATTTTCGACATATTTCAAAAACTGCACATTTCTGAAATACGGTTGTATTAATTATTGCAAGGAAAGATTTTTTTTGCGGCCCATCGAAGCACCAAAAAGACTTTTTTTTCGCGATTTTACATGTTTTTGTTTATGTTTTGAAAATATTTTTCATAATGAAATTTCAATAGATTCGTATAAAATTTGCAGACAATATTGGATATATGTTACCACTGTAAAAGTTTCTGATACTGTTTAGTCAATTTCTGGAAATTAATCAACATTTTTGGAAATTTTATAAAAATTATTTTATGAACATGGTGCAAATTATTGTGGACGACAATTTTTCAAAAAATCTAGTATGTTTATCCACAAAAGCAATGTACATAATACCTAAATGATTTTTAATAATTGCAGGAAAGTTTTTGAAAACAATGTACAGACAAAGCGAAATTAGGTACCTACATGATGCAGAAATTCGAATTTTCGACATATTTCAAAAACTGCACATTTCTGAAATACGGTTGTATTAATTATTGCAAGGAACGATTTTTTGTGCGGTCCATCGAAGCACCCAAAAGACTTTTTTTCGCGATTTTACATGTTTTTGTTTATGTTTTGAAAATATTTTTCATAATAAAGTATCAATAGGTTCGTATAAAATTTGCAGACAATATTGGCTATATGTTACCACTGTAAAAGTTTCTGATACTGTTTAGTCAATTTCTGGAAATTTATCAACATTTTTGTAAATTTTATAGAAATTATTTTCTGAAGATGGTGAAAATTATTGTGGACAACAAATTTTCAAAAAATCTAGTATGTTTATCCACAAAATCAATGTACATAGTACCAAAATGATTTTTAATAATGGCAGGAAAGTTTTTGAAAACAATGTACAAACACAGCGAAATTAGGTACCTACATGATGCAGAAATTCGAATTTTCGACCTATTTCAAAAACTGCATATTTCTGAAATACGGTTGTATTAATTGTTGCAAGGAAGGATTTTTTGTGCGGTCCATCGAAGCACCCAAAAGACTTTTTTTCGCGATTTGCGGAAGCAATGTTTATAGGCCATTTTTGATTTTTTTTTCTCCGTCTACTGACTATCTTTTATCTGACTATCTTTTGAAGAAAAATTGGGCTCGATTCGTTCAAAAATGTGAACATCTATTGGTGTACCAACGAGGAGCCTATAGTCGTTCACATTTTTCACATTTTTTTTTGCAAAAAGAGGCCGGAAAAGTGCAATACCATTTTCCATGGCCATCATAGGGGATTCCGGGGGCGGGGGGAGATGGCCCATAGTCTATTATTGGTAACAAAATATCTTCTTCTTTCGAAATATTACAGACATACGAATGGAGTTATAAAAATGTGTATTTATCAAATATTAAACTAGTTGTCATTTTTTTTTCTTGGGTAGGTGCCTTAAAGCCGCTCAGCATTTTGGCCTCTGTAGTCCTTTTGTGCTTAACTAGTTGTCATACTAGCATAATTAATATAAAATGCATTACTAAAAGCAGAATGTTTAAAATATGTTTTAAGCACTTTTCTACTGTGTTCACAACAACGACATTTTAAACGTGAAATCCCGAACACTGCTGGCTTTAGTCCTGTGTATCTAATACATCAGCAATATTGTTGACAGGAATATCGCGACCATTATGTGGAACTGCGAGCGCCATAAAGCGCCGTCGGGAACTTTCAGCTGCAGCCGTGGAAAAGTTTTGATGTGCCCGAACTATGCACGGAAATCTCATTGGAAATGTTATTATAACGGTAAAAACTTTTATGCTCAAGGAGTTTTCTGACCGCGCCATAAAATCAAATATCGACAGACCTTTACAATTCGCCGTTGCCGTGGCAACACAACCAACGGTGCCATAAGATTTTACAATTTCAGATAAAGGTGCACAGATATGTTTGCGCCTGAAGGTGCAATGAAAAATAACGGCTCATACAGATTGGGGCAATGAAAATTGATGATTTGAAAAATATAAACTTTACCTGAGCATAAAAGTAACTCGAATGTATTGATACATAAATATGTATATGTAAATGAATGTGTAAATGTATATGTGTATATGTAAATCATTGTATTTAGGCTAGATCCACAAAGACAATTTAAATAATAATATGAGTAGTATAATAATATGAGTGAAGACATTCATACCTGCCAAAATATACCAGAACAACCGAGTTAAACATTTCTATACCTTTTCAACTTGGCACTAATCACTGTTTGATTGGCATTAATTATTATCAGTTTGACATTAATCAAAACCACGTTGATATTGAACAACGACAACATGAATTTGTTTCATGCCAACATGGTTTTGATTAATGTCAAATTGATAATGATTAATGCAAACTTAAATATGATTAGTGCCAAGTTGAAGCTGAAAAGATATATATTGCATGATAAACATGAATATTTTTTTTGCGAAATTCAAAATTGGACTAATAATTGTGAATTGTGCCATTAACTGTTCATTTTTTTTATTATAAACTTGGTTTTTGTGTATATATTCTCTGTAAATTTTAAGAAGATTTAGACTAGTTCCACAAAAACCATTTAAATAATACTAGCTAAATCATATTCAATAATTTTTGGAATATTTATGTAAATTCGACAAAAATAATGAAATTTTAGTTAAAACTTTGCGGACAATGACGTATTTTGTTACAATTGTAAATATTTTTGCTCATTTTTTGTAAATAATGACAAAATTTCTGTAAATTTGTCAAAATTTTTGTCAATTTTATAGTAATAATTACTATGAAAACGGTATACCTTTTACCGTATACCGTGGATAACCTAATTTCAAAAACATTTAATGAATAATACCACAAAAACAAAAAAAATGATAGTACCCAAATCATATTGAAAAATTACTAAAAAATTTATGAAAATTGGACGCTAGCAATGAAGTATTAGCTTAAAATTTGCGAATAATGACGTATTCTGTTACAATAACAAAAGATTTCTTTCTCATTAAAAGTCAATAATGACCCAATTTCTGTAAATCTATTAACATTTTTGTCAATTTTATAGTAATTATTTCTATGAAAAGGATACAAATTATTGTGGATAACCAATTTAAAAATAAATCTAGTCTGTAATTCCCCAATAACCATATAAATTATAGTGCCAATTATTTACCAGTCATTTTCAATTATTACTGAAAAATTTATGAAAACTCGACTAAAACAATGAAGTTTTAGTTTAAAATTTGTGAACAATGACGTATTCTGTTACAATTATAAAGGTTTTTGCTCATTTTTAGTCCATAATGTCTCAATTTCTGTAAATTTATTAACATTTTTACCAATTTTATAGTAATTATTTCTATGGAAACGATATAATTATTGAGGATAACCTATTTTCAAAAATTTCTAGTCTGCAAATCCACAAAGACAATATAAATCATAGTACCCACATTATTTTCAATAACTGCTGAAAAATTTATAGTCAGTAAATCCACAATAACCATATAAATTATAGTGCCCATTATTTACCAGTCATTTTCAATTATTGCTGAAAAATTTATGAAAATTCGATGAAGTTTTAGTTTAAAATTTGTGAACAATGACGTATTCTGTTACAATTATAAAGGTTTTTGCTCATTTTTACATAATGGCTCAATTTCTGTAAATTTATTAACATTTTTATCAATTTTATAGTAATTATTTCTATGAAAACGATATAATTATTGTGGATAAGCTATTTTCAAAAATTTCTGGTCTGCAAATCTACAAAGACGATATAAATCATAGTACCCAAATTATTTTCAATAACTGCTGAAAAATTTAGAGTCTGTAAATCCACAATAACCATATAAATTATAGTGCCCATTATTTACCAGTCATTTTCAATTATTGCTGAAAAATTTATGAAAATTCGATGAAGTTTTAGTTTAAAATTTGTGAACAATGACGTATTCTGTTACAATTATAAAGGTTTTTGCTCATTTTTAGTCAATAATGGCTCAATTTCTGTAAATTTATTATCATTAATATCAATTTTATAGTAATAATTTCTATGAAAACGATATAATTATTGTGGTTAATCTATTTTCAAAAAATTGTAGTCTGTAAATCCACAAAGACAATATAAATCATAGTACCCACATTATTTTCAATAACTGCTGAAAAATTTATAGTCTGTAAATCCACAATAACCATATAAATTATAGTGCCCATTATTTACCAGTCATTTTCCTGAAAAATTTATGAAAACTCGACTAAAACAATGAAGTTATAGTTTAAAATTTGTGAACAATGACGTATTATGTTGCAATTATAAAGGTTTTTGCTCATTTTTCGTCAATAATGGCTCAATTTCAGTAAATTTAGTAACATTTTTATCAATTTTATAGTAATAATTTTTATGAAAACGATATAATTATTGTGGATAACCTATTTTTAAAAATTTCTAGTCTGCAAATCCACAAAGACAATATAAATCATAGCACCCAAATTATTTGCAATAACTGCTGAAAAATTTATGAAAATTCGACTAAAACGATTAAGTTTTAGTTTAAAATTTGCGGATATTGACGTATTCTGTTATGAAAAATTTTCACTAATGTGAAATTACTTTGCAGTTTATGATTTCGCATTACTGAAAATGAATTGTTTACCTGAGATAGGTGCATAAATTGTCTTACATTAAAAATAATTTATTGTGTTATTGTTAAATTTTGCAAACGTTTTCATAGAATTTTTATATTTCCTCAGATTCGTTGATCACTTTATAAAGTTATATTTTTTTGTAACTTGTTTAGAATTATAACTTTGGACTAGACTCGGACTAATGAGGCTCAATAAAGTCGAAACCGGTGTCCAGCTCTCAATGGAGGCAATTCATCAATTCATTTTCCAAAATAATAACTGAGAGTCTAGGATTGTGTAAAAATGTAAATATGTATTGATCTATGTATCTATTGAAAATTACAGCATAAATATGTGTTATTAATATTATTATCATATCAAATGTAGCAAATGATTGAGCTTATAAACAGTTTGTATATAAATTTTAACCTGAGGCGCGTTTTATCGGAAGCCCAAAGGATGACTGCGTGGCTTCCGGATTATAATTCCGAGCCGGGGACGTGAACTGGGACAGACCCTCGAAATTTTTCGAGGCGTCAGAGTCGCTCCAACTATCATCCCTAACTAGTACGGATTACATCGATAAGTCAGGGAATTCAATCCGGTTAGGTCTCCGCAAACAACTACTCATTTAAGCCCCCGGGGCCGCACAAAGAGCAATATATCGCGACGATTTATCTCCCCGACCTATTTATCAAACCGGCGACTATTATGCTCATCCAGTGTCTTCGCACGTAGTAAATCAGTTTAACGGGTGTACGTACACGTTCAAACACGCAAACACGGACATCAATAAGGCGGTAATTGCGAGATTTTTTTAGTTAGTAATAATTAAGTGCAAGTGGCGTTGCGCCCTTTCTTTTGCAGCGAGGCAACTGAATTATTAATCGTCGAGGGAGACGACGATTTCCATGCTATAAATTCGCTCCTTAACTATTCACGTTTAATCCTGTTTGCTCGTGGAAAGTTGGTCGCTGTTGTTTTCCTGTCTCAATTGGATCCCGTCGGACAATTAAATAAAACTGAGATGTAATGGTAATCTCCACGGCGACGCCATCCATTATCCGTGGAGATAAGGGCGCCGGCGGCGTCGGCGTCGCCGCCGCCGCCACCGTCGGTGGTGGCGGTTCTTTCCAGCAGGGGGATCAGATTTGTAGCATAACGTGTCGACACAATAGGGAGAGACGCGAGGTAAACAGACTGCGCGCAAAAACCACCACCTAAGCCCGAATCTCCTCCTGGGGGGTGGCAAAGATTTGAGAACGTGCCGCGGCTGGATGCTGCCTGAGGCGGCGGGGGCGCAAAAACCGCCCCCGTCGATGATATATTATGTACGCCAGATAAGGGTCGCATTATTGTGGGATTAGCTTAAGCACGAAGCGGTCATTGTTAATTTATCCGGCCATTGTGCCAACGAGCGGCCTTTTTTCATCCCTCCTCTCTGTATTTAGCCGCACGAAGACGTGCTATTGATTACATCCGAGGTGAAAAGAGAGCAATTTTTGCATAACATGTTCTTAACGACATACACACCCCGAAGAATTTTGCTTTGCGTGCCTTCATACGGTTCGTCGTAAATTTTTACCACATACGTCACTACTGATGAAATATCAGTAATTAATGACCCCCTGGGCGGCATTCAAATTATGCTGCGGCAATAAACTCGCCCTCTCATTTGCAAAAAAATCTATATTCAATGGACGATTAATTTATCCATTGCGCGGGGAATATTTTCGCGCTCTTCCGTATTACTGAGTCTGAACGTTAATTTTTATTGGCTTTATAAAATCACCACGCTAAACTGCACAAAATCATACAATGAATTAATAAAAAGCTAATACCGAAAAGTGCTCACACGTCAAATCACGTTGCAATGCAATAAAACGTGGCTATATTTTTTAACAATTAAATTTATAACTATTCAAATCAATGAAAAGCCCCAAAGCTGTCTAAAAATAGTTTTTGATTAAAATATGCACTCGTATGTATATTATAGCGTCGGTCCAATGCTAAAATCATGAATGTGCCAAATCGCATATTTTTGCTTTTATACATTGCACCATATATTTTAATAAGTACTATCACTATAAATAGATTTTATTCATTTCTGACGTTTTAAACTGACGCTATATACGTTTTAGAAAACTTTATAAGCAGTTGTTTATCTTCAAGTGAAATAAAATATTCTTGATTCCACTAGTGAATTAAAAACTTTTAATTCATTCAAAATCAAAAAACATATGACATCCTTTGAACAATAACTTCATTTGTACTTTTTTCAATAACTAGATTTTGTCACTTGGTTCCCCTTTGCATCTATGCCCCTTAATTACCATTACCTTTAACCATTATTCTAAAATACGGTAGCTAATAGTAGAAAATCCTCAATAACAATATAAATCATACCTAGTACGCATATCATTTACAATAATTGCTGAAAAATTTATGAATATTCGACGAAAACAATGAAGTTTTAGTTTAAAATTTGCGTATAAAGACGAATTCTGTTACAATTTCAAAAGTTTTTTCTCATGTTTAGTCAATAATGGCCCAGTTTTTGTAAATTTATTGACATTTTTGTCAATTTTGTAGTAGTAATTTCTATGAATATGGTATAACTTATTTCAGATAATCAATTTTAAAAAAAATTGTAAATCCACAGAAACATAAAACTCAAAAATTGCTGAAAAATGTATGAAAATTCGACGAAAACAATTTATACAACGTATTCTGTTACAATTACAAATTTTATTTTCTCATTTTTGTCTGTTATTTCTATGATATCGTCGATGATATCATAGAATCATAGATATCGTCTATGATATCGTGTATGTGCAAATTTGTAAATTTGGCTTTAAATACGTTTGTTATTATAGAAAATGATGCATTGTTCACTGTAATTAGAATTATTGTTATCACAGATTCTTAATAATCCTATTTTAACCTTCCAACAAGTTGAAAAGTCCCGCTTTGCAAACATATAGACCTGTAAAGCTATTGACCTAAAAATTGAAAAAAATGTTACATACAACCTTATAACACTAAGCCGACATAAATCAACAACAATATTAACAACAATAAGTAAAAATAGGCTACGATGTTTACGATAAATTACTAATTTCACTATTTTTAACTTATTATAAACAACCTATTTTTAAAAATGTTTACACTGTACATCTACAAAAACAATATAAATCATAGTACCCAAAGCATTTTCAATAATTGCTGAAAGATTTATGAAAATTCAACTAAAACGATGAAGTTTTAGTTTAAAATTTGCGGATAATGACGTGTTCTGATAAAATTACAAAAGTTTTTTCTCATATCTAGCCAATTTCTGTAAATTTATTAACATTTTTGTCAATTTTATAGTAATTATTTCTAGGTTAAAAATAGTTTTAGACACTCTATTTTTTAAACACTATGAAATGACAACAAGTGAATAGGTAGTGAATTGAATAAGTTTGTTAGTGATCAGAGCAAAACCAATATATTTGTTCAACAATTAATGGACTACACCATGTTAATGGACTACATCAGGAAGAGGATTTAATCACAAAATTATGGTTTTTATGTTATAATTCAAATTCTACCAAATTTTTGAAAAAATGTACTGTGAAAACGGTACATTGTAGTACATTGTGTATTGTGTATTGTGGATAATCAATTTAAAAAAAAATCTAGTTTGTAAATCCATATGTTCGATTGCTTATAGCATTTTTGAATATTTTTGAAATAAAAACTAAACCAATATACAGGGTGAGTTTCTTTTTTCATTTTAAGCGTTTAATTGTTTGTTATTTGTTCCAGGTAATTTCCATCTACACTCACATGCTTATGAATTTTGAACCATATTTGTAAGTATGAAATTTTTAATTAAAAAACGTACTGTAATACTATCTAAACATAGATATATATTTACTATATACAAGGTGAGCTTTTTTTATTTTAAGCAATGGGATATCTGAAACCATAAGACATAGAGAATCGGTAAAATAAGGAAAAAGTTGTCGTTTTCAGAACTTATGTAAGGTATGCATTTGTTTTAAAAAAATACCACAGTTTTTCAGTTATAATACAAACTTTATTTTTGCTTTCAAATGGCTGTCATAGTTAGCTTTGACATTTTTAAAAAGCAAACCTAAAAGTAAGCTAACCTTAAGTTAGGCCATTAAACAAATTGAGGCACGTGTTTTCTAGTTTGTATGTTTAAATTTAAACACTTTTTGATCTTGTTCTTCAGAAATTTCTGCTTCACTTGAAAAGTTTCTGAATTCAAAAATTTGCACTGAGAAAAGTTGTTTGTTTCAATGAGTTCTAACTGCAATTTTCGGGTGTTGCATTTTCGAGTATGCATTTGTTTTTTAAATAAGACCACAGTTTTTCAGTTATAATACAAACTTGATTTTTGTTTTCAAATGGCTGTCATAGTTAGCTTTAACATTTTTAAAAAGCAAACCTAAAAGTATGCTAACCTTAAGTTAGGCCAATAAACAAGTTGAGGCACGTGTTTTCTAGTTTGTATGTTCAAATTTAAATGCGTTTTGATCTTGTTCTTCAGAAATTTCTGCTTCACTTGAAAACTTTCTGGATTCAAAAATTTAAACCAAGAAAAGTTGTTTGTTTAAATGAGTTCTAACTGCCATTTTCGGGTGTTACATTTTCCAGTATGCATTTATTTTTGAAACAAGACCACAGTTTTTCAGTTATAATACACACTTTAATTTTTTTTCAAATGGCTGTCATAGTTAGCTTTGATATTTAAAAAGCAAACCTTTTTCTCTTTACATAAAAAGTTACAAAGGCTTGCAAAATTTCAGGGGTCAATAATATTCTGTTGAGAAAACACTAAAAAAATCCGCTTACTTCCGTAAAATATTCGAAATAATCCTAAATCTTGCCATTTCGTTCTTATTTTTTAAAAGTTATTTGCAAAGCTTAACAAACTGCACTTACTCATTGCCATTTTTTAGCTCTTTAAGACAACGTTTATAAATTCTTTAATACAACGTTTAGTTTCGAAGAAACCATCATAAACTTGTTTTCTATGTCTTGTAAAAAAAAGTACACCCTGTATTAGATAGCATTTCCTATTACGTATTTAACGATTTATAGCATAGTATGGTTACTTATGTATAAATTCAGAAAAAAACACTTGTTAATACATTTCGACATACATAAATTTTGGTGTAGTAGGTGTAGGCTGCATCATTATTTGTTTTTAAAAAAATCATCAAATATACTTCACGTATGAATAAATTTCGGTTAAATAAATAAATATATAAATAAAATCAAATTTTGACGTTCAGATATTTTATTTCAAAAATTGCAGAAATTCTGATACAAGTACTTAAATTGACCCCCTTAATTTGACAAATTGACACTCTAGAAAATGATAAAAGTTTTTTTTTTTTATTAGATACATTTCGAAAGACTATTCGGAGATATCAGAGACAAAATTTTAATTTCAGTGTTCATTTGTTTTACGTTGCACGCTTTAGAACAGCCAGCATAAATGGAGTACAATTTGTTGCCCGGCGCCTCCACCATAATGAAAAAAGGCCATTTCTCGTACAGTTTTTTTGAAAATAATTACATGTGCTCACTATATCATAGGTAAACTAATTTTTCATGATGTAGTTATAATAATAATAAGTTTGTTTATAAACTGTAATTAATACATTGAATTTTCATTATGGTGGAGGCGCCGGGTAGAACAACCACTATTCATTTGTTTTCATATTTTTACATGTAACTGCAAATTTTAAATTTAAATACCATTCTGTCATTTACATTTTTCACAAATGAACTTGAAATAGTATCAAAGTCAATGAAAAAGAAAGTCCATATAACATAAAAGACGTTGATTTATTCATATAGACGCGATTGTGATATTTAAAGTTTCGGAGGGAAATTTAACGTTTAATATTTAACTCTTTAACGTTTGTCACAAATTTTTGACACAATTTCACAAACCTTAGGGCTGGTCAAACCCCCTCAAATTTCAGTTTTCTAAATTTCTTGAATTAAAAATTAACATAAAGACTAAAACTAAAATATGATTATCTACAATGTGACAAAGCATTTTTTTAAATAACAATTATTGTTAATAAAATATATGAATCAAAGTGACATATTGGAAAAAAAATATTGTGAAGCTGTCAGCAATTCAATTTTTAGCCTTATTTCCTTTTTGAGTATTTTATATTACTAATAATTAATCAATCATTTGAGAAATACAATTGCAAAAATGGGCCTCCATCTTGGATACACTGAGCGTGGGAAGTGACTGGGCATGATACAACGCTGACCGTCGTATTTAGGATCCACCCACCCTCCTGATTTTTACTACCTCACGTCCTACCCCTGAACCCCTGAGAAACTCCGCTATACCCTCCCGAACACCCTTAAGGAGTATAAGGTTTTTTTTTTAAATTTCAGTCTTTAAATTTTCTTCCGAAACTTTAAATTCACAATCGCGTCTACATGAATAAATCGACGTCTTTTAAGTTATATGAGCTTTCTTTTTCTTTGAGTTTGAGACTACTTTAAGTTCGTTTGTGAAAAATTTATATAATGGCTATATTAACAGCTGCTGGGTAGTTTATAAGTAGCATAGACTGAGGCACAAAATTGGACAAGGTAATCTGTAAGGGCCTTCACGTGGAACAAATATCAACTTGTTTTGTTTTTTGTTGTACATTTGTGTATTTAATTTAAATGAAACTTTGCATCGGGAATACAATATTAGAGAGGGCCCGACTGAAATGCAAATTAGGCCCAGAATTTCGCGAAAGGAATAAATCATGAAAACATTTCGCGGCGTCCCAATAAATTGCTATCATCCGCGTCCCGTCCGCGGGAGCCACCCCACCTCGCGGAAATTGTATTAAGCCGTGCCGGTTTCAGATAGCATCGATACAATTTTTCTAAATTTACATTTATGCAAAGCCGGCGTAATCAGTATTCGCGGTCCGCAAAAGAGCGATACGGCTTAAAAAAAAAAAAAGAAAAAGTTTCTCCCCGCGAATAAACAGGCTAATGAATTGGGCGGCGGGGTCGGAATCCAATTTGAAATTGAAATTTAAAATTTCGCGGCTCGCGCGCGCAAAACTCGCAAGTGGATTACGGTTCCGCGACGAGTGCGTAATTTGAATTGAGCGCGATGTAAAGTGTCGAAACGGTGCGTAACGCGTCTAGGGGACCGAGCTCGCTCGCGAAACAATCGAGGAAATGTGCGAGTCCACATCCAGGAGGCTGTGTCAATATTGGCAAAAGAAACATAGGTGAGCGCGCCATCCCTTTCCCACTCGACCCCTTCAGCATTCCGTCTCATCCGTGTTTGTGCGTATGTTTGTGCAGGATTTATTAAACGGACGCTTTTATTTAGGGGCATAACAGTTACATCCGGGGGCGGGCGTTATATGGGGGACGCGCGACACTTTATATCGCTCTAATGCAGGAGCGTCCCGGGGGCGGACAGGTGGTCATAAAGTCCACGGCTTTACCGGCGGCAGTGTCGCATTCATTCTCATTGCTTTGTAATGTCTAGTTAGTGTCCGTCTCAGCGAAACCCTTCAGCATCTACTTTACTGCTGCGAAGTGGAACCAGCCATTGTACCAGGCCATTTGGAAAATTGGGATGTATGCCCAACGATTCGCCGATTATTTATTGAGATCCCGTCCTGCACGCGTGGGAGCACATCCTTTACGAAGGACCAGATATACGCAATAGAGGACGAGGAATTACCAGTAGAAGAAGTTATGAATGATTTAGAAAATACATCGAGAAAACTAGACCCTGAAGAATCAAATCAATTTAAAAGCGAAGCTATGAAGCTTTTTATGAAAACAATGAATGGGCGTTCTATTTTTTAATACATGGATTATTTAAATTTCCGTTAATAGTGCAAAATTTCAATAAAAAAATAAATTATGTTTAACTTTTATTTAAAAAAATTACAATAAATCTAAGAAGGTATTGGCCATATACACGTACAGTCATGGACTCTAAGAATGTCACCGTCGGTTTTCCGGGTAAATTCTTTTCACTCCGGGTTCGTTTTCGGTTCGTCTAAAAAATTCGGTTTAATTCCGGTTCGTTTCAGGTTCACATTCGGTTCGGGTCCGCTTTCGTCTCGAATAATAACGCTAAAATGTAGTCTAACTAGAAATGACAATATTTTCAATGATAACTTCAAAATTCAATTAGTTTATCTTACAGAAATAAAAAATCACTCGCAGGTATAGATATTTAATTGTAAATTGCAAACGTTTCAGTGAAAATAGTGAATGTTTCATTGAATCAAAACGAATATTTGTTAGTGCAGAAAGTGAATAATTCGATTTTCTCACTCGTTTCATTGCAGAATCTTCGTCAAATTTACACAAAAAATTGTTTTTAAGTATACTACATACAAATCAGGTACTAACATTACAATTAATAAGTCTTAAGAAATTTCATAAAATAATAATCAGGGCTTCGAACCGATGTTTTATTCGTTTTGGTTTTCGTTCCCGTTCAATTAAAACAAAACACATATCGGTTCGGTTCCGATTTTCATTCCGACATACTTTTTCAGTTAATTTATAGAATTTAATGTTAAAATTGAATACATTTTGTAAAATTGTTGTAAATCTAATATTTACACTCGAAAATTCAGTCAGAAAATTTTAATGATTGACAAATATTTTAGGGGCAAATTTATAAAATTGTTGCATATAAAGATAATTTTTAGTTAAAATTTGGAACATTCATGGTTTTAATGACTATACTGAAGAAAGCGGTACGATTTAAAAAACAACAATAATCTTTTCAAGAAAAGTTCCAATTACTTACCCTAAACTTTTTAAGTGTTTCTACAGCTTTGTATATTATATCAAATATATGTCAATTAAACTATAGAACATATAATAAAATTATAAGGGAATTAAAAAAAACTATAAAATCATATTTTTGTTAGTATTTCATCCATTTAACCAGTTATGTTTGATTATAATTTGTTATTTTTATTTTTACGTTTACTGGTATTAATAAATATCAATTAATTTATTTTATTTATTTATATTATTTATTTATTTATTTCACCTAACTAGTTTCGGGTTAATTTAATTCGGCCATCATAGGTTTTTTTATGTTTTTTGAATTTTATATTATATTTTTAAATTATTACTTGACTTTTGAGTAAAATAGTCAACTAAAAAAAAATCTGTTGGTACATAACTTATGATATCATACAGGGTGATCGATATTTACAGACTGTGCCATTTGTTATTTTTTTTAAATGGATCATCCTATGTTCTGAAATATTTACGAAAATAATGTTTTCTTCGCGAAATCGTTCAAACACGTCAACTTTGGTTGGAGTAGGGGTCGAGTGGTAGCTCATTTGAAAGCTTATATAATTTGCAATACAACGGTATATTAACTTTTAAAATCTGTCGATTAGTTTTCAAGAAATTAATTTTATCAGTTGAGCAACGTATAAAATAAACATTTCATTTCAGCAAAAATATTTTTTTATATTTTGTTTAATAACCCCGTGGTTGACCGTTCCCAGAGCGAGAATAAATATTGTAATAAAATTCAAAAACTTAACAAAAGCATGAAACCCATAAAAGTGAATAAAAAATAAGAATATTATATTAGAATGTTACCTTTTTAGAAAACATAATAATACGAGAGGAGTTCCCTTATCTCATCCACCTAGCCATGAAAACAATATGCTATCGCCACAATTTTCTTATGTCACATTTCTATGACATTTTATGGTAACATCTCCAAGTTTGGTCCAATCACGTAAGATTTTTAATTTTTATATCAGTTTAAAGAGACGAAAATGAGTGAATTGCAACACACATAAGCGTGTTGTTTAAATGAACAAACTTGCGAGGCGAATTTGACCACTTTATCTCAAGATGAAATGATAAAATTTTGTAGATCCTCTAACTCCTTGCGTTCTTATATAGACAGATAACATAAAAAAAATCTCCCTGTACAAGTTTTTTTTTTCTTCAAATAATCCGTCATGATTTAGATTTCTGGCAAATATTTAATTATATCAGTCAAAATTTCAATCAATTGTCAGGTGATTCAAAAAAACTTTCATCAAAGTTGGCATTGAAAAAAGTATAGATATAAAAGGTATGTCTTAGCATACAGTTGTCAAATCTGACAGATTAGTCACAGTTCGAATTTGTGCATGTGAAATCTTGTCGATTTAAACGCTTTGGCTTTCTGCGACCACCAAAAACGCTGCAGTTGGAAATGTATT
Source organism: Othius punctulatus (assembly GCA_951805005.1). Taxonomy (NCBI): domain Eukaryota; kingdom Metazoa; phylum Arthropoda; class Insecta; order Coleoptera; family Staphylinidae; genus Othius; species Othius punctulatus. Next base: position 2,662,659 of record OX638139.1, on the reverse strand, counting down.
TCAGAAATGGTAGAATAATTGATGGGCAGTGGGTTTATTCGATACGTAATGTATTTGAAGATAGTTCAGACTAACTAATTCCTGACAAATTTTCATTTATTTTTATCAATATCTAATTATTTCTGTCAAGTTTGTAATTGTGGACATGAGTACAAGAATAGCGTAAGTCGAAAAAATGAGTTTCGTGAAAAACGCGTCGAAAGATTCAAAACATAATAAAAGTCGCAATATAGCAATTAGTGACATCGTTTTTTTTGCAATTTTAACTGTCCTAATTACGTCAACTAACATCAACTACGTAAAAACGTCGACTTTTCGTTGTCAGTGTGGAGCAAAAAAGCTTACTTTATTTAGTGATTGTAGAAAAAAGATATTAAGCATTTCAAAACATGCAAACAGATAATTTACTTCAACGATTGCCTCCTATTGAGTTTGAAATAATGCAGAAACTGTTTGGAAGAGAAGAAACTGAAAAGTTAATAATAAAATATTTTTCCATGTGTCCAACTTTCTGGCGGACTTTCACTGTAAATCAATGATGTAGATGAAAAATATTTTTCTTTTATGGGATGCATACATAATAATAGCGGACCCAGAGTCCCTCCAGGTAAATTTTAGGGAGCCGGTCACTCAGTCGGGTCACCTACCGAACCACTCCGAATGCATCCCCGCCCCACCACGCTGGACGAGACAAGAACGACGAATCGCCGTGTCCAAGCGACCAGTGACATTCTTAGAGTCCATCACTGTACAACTTATAGCCAACACGATTTTTGATGAGTTACCTTTGACTGTTGTTTCATACTAATAACGGTGTACTGAATTCAAATATCACGTCATATTTTGCCTATCACATTCAGTATTTCCTCTACAGCATATTGTCATTTTTGAGAATATTATGTTCTTATCATTTTCTTTAGAGCACTGATTTTATAATTGATATAATTTCGCTAAGAAATAGGCATAAATCACTTGAGAATATTCCTAACATTTCAATAATAATGCTACACATACAAATTTATTACTACTTTCGTACATTCACATCAACTTCTACTCGAAAACACAGAAACACGGTTTACTGAGTAAATATTCGTTTGTACGATTTTCTGGAATGATGTATTCTGCACAATCTCTTTTTATAATCCAACAGTAGTCGGCCATCATGTGAACACTTCTACTATCCTTGATAACTCACCTCCATATCCCTTAAATACTGATGGAATCGTTCGCCTTGTTCGTCTCTCACATCTCCCAAATTTTCCGGAAATTTGAGATGGCTATTAAGGAAGTGAAGTTTAATGCTCATTTTGCATTGATAATTACGGAATTATTGATTTAATGTGCCAACTAGATCTTTGTTATTTTTCGATTTTTTGTTTCCCAATTTTTTTTTAATACAGGCCACATAAGAATTGCAAGCAGTTTTTTACACATCATTCATGGAGCTTGTAATATGCTCGTCTTGCATTAAGCCTCGTTTACATTTGGAAAGTTTATTGGCGGAAAGTACTTACCACCAGTAAACTTACGATGTGTAAACCAGAAAAACGTCTGTCAAGAAAGAAACTAAACAAGAAAGTAAGACGTTTTTCTGGTTTACACATCGTTAGTTTACTGGCGGCAAGTACTTTCCACCAGTTAACTTTCCAAATGTAAACGAGGCTTTAGTGTCCTAATTTATTGGCCGTCAAAAACACCAGCTTTAATTTTCTCATAACTGAGGCTAGAAAATATTGTGCATATATGTTTAAAGCAGTCACCTTCATCGCTCAAAGATTTAAAAAATTACTTAATTGCGTATAGTTTTATGTGGAGAGGCAGAAAGATAATTAGTTCCCGATCTACCAATGCCTCATATAGAATGTTTCGATCCTCAACATACAGTATAAATCAATAATGAAGTCCGAATTCAGTTAGTCGTAGTACCGAAACGTGAAAATGTGGGAAAAAACGAAATAAGCTTTAAAAAACTTGATATGGAACAACGGTTAGCATTTTTGAAATTAACACACCAAGATTAGTTAAAAACAAGTATCAGGCCTAAGTGATGCGAAAAAAAGTTCAAAATTGTTGGCCTTTGTAATTTATTTAACGAGAAAACACTAATATTATTAAAACGAAACAATTATACTAAAAATTTTTTTCTGTAAAATAACCTTTAATAAACATTGGTCAAATTCTATTTCAAATCTTTTTAATAAATTTTAATTGACTCCGGCCTTCTGTAATAATAACAAGTTAAAAGCAAAATTACCAAATCTATAAGACAAAAATCAGGAATTTATCAGATAAATTGTAACCAGTGTAAAAAACGTTATATCGGACGAACAAAACAAAACATAAATCAAAGGTTTTTAGAACATTTACACCACACAAAATTTCATAGTACTGACAAATCTGCAGCAGATTTGAAACAGGACACATTTTTAATTTTGAACATGTTAAATTATTAAAGCATTGTACAGATAAAGTGAACCTTTTCGAAGCAAGTTATATGAAAAAATGAAAAGTTATATGAAAATTACCAAATGCATTAGACAAAAATCAGGAAATTATCAGATAAATTGTAAACAGTGTAGAAAACGTTATATTGGACGAACAAAACGAAACATAAATCAAAGGTTTTTAGAATATTTACACCACACAAAATGTTATAGTACTGACAAATCTGCAGCAGATTTGAAACAGGGCACATTTTTAATTTTAATGATGTAACATTATCAAAACATTGTACAGATAAAGTAAACTTTTCGAAGCAAGTTATATGAAAAAATGAAAAGTTATATGAAAATTACCAAATGCATTAGACAAAAATCAGGAAATTATCAGATAAATTGTAAACAGTGTAGAAAACGTTATATTGGACGAACAAAACGAAACATAAATCAAAGGTTTTTAGAATATTTACACCACACAAAATGTTATAGTACTGACAAATCTGCAGCTGATTTGAAACAGGACACATTTTTAATTTTGAACATGTTAAATTATTAAAGCATTGTACAGATAAAGTGAACCTTTTCGAAGCAAGTTATATGAAAAGATGAAAAGTTATATGAAAATTACCAAATGCATTAGACAAAAATCAGGAAATTATCAGATAAATTGTAAACAGTGTAGAAAACGTTATATTGGACGAACAAAACGAAACATAAATCAAAGGTTTTTAGAATATTTACACCACACAAAATGTTATAGTACTGACAAATCTGCAGCTGATTTGAAACAGGACACATTTTTAATTTTGAACATGTTAAATTATTAAAGCATTGTACAGATAAAGTGAACCTTTTCGAAGCAAGTTATATGAAATGATGAAAAGTTATATAAAAATTACCAAATGTATTACATAAAAATCAGGAAGTTACTATATAAATTGTAAACAGTGTGAAAAACGATATATCGGATGAACAAAACGAAACATAAATAAATGGTTTTTAGAACATTTACACCACAGAAAATTTCATAGTACTGACAAATCTGCGTATTTGAAACAGGACACATTTTTAATTTTGAAGATGTTACATTATTAAAACACTGTACAGATAAAGTAAACCTTTTCGAAGCAAGTTATATGAAAAGATGAAAAGTTATATAAAAATTACCAAATGTTTTACACAAAAATCAGGAATTTACTATATAAATTGTAAACAGTGTAAAACACGTCATATCAGGCGAATAAAACGAAACATAAATCAAAGGTTTTTAGAACATTTACATCACACAAAATTTCATAGTACTGACAAATTTGCAACAGATTTGAAACACGACACATTTATAATTTTAAAGGTGTTACATTATTAAAACATTGTACAGATAAAGTAAACCTTTTCGAAGCAACTTATATAAAAAGATGAAAAGTTATATGAAAATTACCAAATGTACAGTCATGCTCACATAAATCTAATACAAACAATTTGACATTACTATATAAAATTGCTGTTGTAACCTTAATTATTGTACTAGATTTATGTGAGCATGACTGTACAAATGTATTAGACAAAAATCAGGAATTTACCAGATAAATTGTAAACAGTGTAAAAAACGTTATATCGAAAGAACAAAACGAAACAAAAATAAAAGGTTTTTAGAACATTTACACCACACAAAATTTCATATGAAAAGTTATATGAGTTATATGAAAAAAAATTAGCCTTTGTTACTTAATAATGATCTGTCTCCTTTAAACAATTCTTTTTTAAAACTTATCAAAGTACCAAAACGCTTTCAAAATTATTCTTTCAATGTTTGAAGTACATATAAATTAATTCTCAAAATAAATGTCAACTGAATTGCTACTGACGATGAGCGCTTGAAATATATTTAGACAAATATTCGAGGGCGGTCTGGCGGAAGAGTGAACTTTCAAATGACATTTGGTATAGTGATTATGTTGCTAGCTCCTGAGGTCTTTCCGAGGTCTACTATCAAAATATTGCACCAATCTGACAGATAAGTTATGTTTTATACTTATTTACAGAAAACTGTTTTCGTTATTGTGTTAATATGGAGAAAAAAGAATTTCGAGTGTTGATTAAACATTATTTTCTACGTGAAAACACAATTAAAGAAATCGAGGAAAAGTTACGTAATTATTATCCAAAATCTGCTCCATCCCATGAAATGATTTGTAAAAGGTTTTCTGCTTTTAAAAGTGGCCATATGAGCATGGTTGATGCAGATCGTCCAAAACCATCATTTACAGTAACTACTCCAGAAATGGTTAATAAAGTCGATGCCCTTGTAATTGTTGGCGATCGTCGAATAAAAGTTCGTGAGATAGCCAATGAAGTAAACATCTCAACCGAATGGGTATGCAATATTTTGAATAAAAATTTAAATAAGAAAAAGCTATCCTCGAGATTGAATGTTTGGCCATCTTCAAACATAATTCAAAGGAATTTCGCGTCGATATGTCCCAATAGATGAAACTTGGATACATCATTATCCTGCAGAAACAAAAATACAGTCCAAACAATGGATTTCTTGCGGCGTACATGCTCCAAGAAGGCAAAACCACTTATTTTGGCCAATAAGGTCATAACCACAGTTTTTTTGAATTCTAAAGGTGTAATCTTTATTGATTAATTACAAAAAGGAAAAACGATAACTGGCCAGTAAACAAATAACTTTCTGCATTGACAAGTATGGCTCAGCTATTACTGAAATTCCTGAAAATTTAATATTTGCAAATTTGATATTATATTCGTGTACAATACACCTGAAACTAATTCTACTGAAAATTTGGCAAAGTTTCATTATTAAATAAGGCAGAAAATCAAACATATAACGTTCTCCAGTATGAGTTAGCTATTACTGAAATTCCTGAAATTTTATTATTTGCAGATTTGATATTAGATTCGTGTACAGTACATATCAAGCCAATTCTTCTGAAAATTTGATAAGGTTTCAGTATTTAATAAGGGAGAAGAATAGCTTTGTGCATTAATAAGTATGGGTTTGCAATTACTGAAATTCCTGAAAATTTGACTTTTTTTTTCATTTCTTAATTTGCCCGTTTAACCATAAAGTTATTATGGATTGGGTATTGGGGGTTTATGACATATATAAACAGTTGCACGCTTAAAAGTTCGAGCTGATATTCCACGGTTGCACATTAACTTGTAAATAAAATAAAAGGATCTTGAGATCGAGGCCTCCTTAGCAAAAAAAAACTGAATGTCTAATTTATACCGTATACTTTTTGGCCAATTGATATTCATATGGTGTCTTGTATTGCTTGATATTACGCTAATTAAATTGCCTCGGGCAAAATACGCCGAGGAAAATTTAAACGAACCGTCGCGGAGGCTGGCTGAAAGCCATTGTTTTTAATTTGTCCCTCGAACACAATTACTGTATATTTCCCCATAATTGAGTAATTAAGATAAGGTTGTTTTTATGCACCGCTCGTACACTGGAAGGAAAATTTCTTTGTCCTGCATTCTTATACGTTTAGCGCAACTTTGCAAAGGCGCGTCCGAGACATTTTTCGCCAACGCGTAAATTAGCCCGAAGAAACAGTTTAGCACTTATTCGTATCCAATTTAACAATAATTTGTAATAATAATAGTAGTAGTAATAAAAAACTCGCAGTTTTATGATAACTAGAAATCGTAGAGAATTTGATAAAATATAGCTACAGACTATGGGAATTATGTGGTCCGGAAGAACGAGCAGTCTACTATTCTTGTCTGGTCCCGCACGGCGAGGCACGGTAAACTAGGATTCTTTTCGGCGTTCTTAGAGTCCGTGGCTGTACATTAGGCACTTTTGCCTTTGTGGATAGTTGCATTAAGCAGTTTTGGAGAATTTGTAGAAAATGATTACCGTAATTTAATATATATGCATTTAGTATTTATTTCAATAAAAAATGTACTGCCTGACAGTACATTGTAAGGCAGTATTTTGTTACTGTTTTTTTGTAATTTTGACCTATCCTCACGTTTTACATTAGGGATAGGATCTAGAAATCAAGAGAATATGAAATGATTGATGATTTTATTGATTAAGGCTGGAAAATTTCCTTTAGGAAAGGATTTTTTAAAATTATTTTTTGAAATAACTCTGCGTTATTGACATTTATCAGTACTGTCTGCTTGATCGATATGACAGGCGTAAAGGACTTGGCCGTTATAATAACGGCCGTGGACGTTATTTATATGACAACGCAAATTTATGAGCAATAAAGTCTTCATATTCTTTCTCATACCTGCTGCTGCTTTTTTGGGGAAGTAAATCGATTGTGGCAGCATTTGCTTCATTTAGTTCATCTTCGGGGATTCCACAAAACGAAGAACTTTGCACATCTGACATTATTTTTCTAATTTCACTTTGATTTGTTTGTTTGTATTTGAACCGTTGATGTTGCTATGGTATCAAATTGCGACTGGATAACTAGTTTATTAATTTTGAAATTTAATATTGATAAAATGACCAGTATTTGTAATTTAGGTATTACAAAAAGTATCGAACAACATACGGCCGATATGCAAATAACAGGCTTGGTTGAATATAAACCTCAGCTGCGCTCCGCTCCGCTTCGCCTCGGTTTACAAACTTCAACCCGCGCCTGTTATTTGCTACATATCGGCCTAATGGCGTTATATACTATTTTTGATAAAATTTAGTCAATATTTTTTACTAGGTAAGTTTAAAGCTGCAACGACGGATTTTCGCACGCTATTAGTTCGATAACCAAAGATTATGATGCAGGTGTGATAAAAAAAGTTTACACGTAGAATCTAACAAAATTATTCTAAAAATCATCGATGTTAGCATGCATTCTAGCGACCACATGTCAAGTGAGTGGTTATCAAATTTCTCTCTAGGTCGTTCTCTATTTTTCTTTCTAGGTCGGCATATGCCCTGTACACCGTACTCTGTACACTCTGTACATCGTCGAATATACCCCCTGTAGCCGCCCTGTACACCGTACCCTGTACACCCTGTACACCGTCGAATATACCCCCCGTAGCCACCCTGTACACAGTACCCTGTACACCCTGTACACCGTCGAATATACCTCCTGTAGCCGCCCTGTACACCGTCGAATATACCCGCTGTAGCCGCCCTGTACACCGTACCCTGTACACCCTGTACACCGTCGAATATACCCCCTGTAGCCGCACTGTACATCGTACCCTGTACACCCTGTACACCGTCCGATATACCTCCTGTAGCCACCCTGTACACCGTCGAATCGAAACTTCTGAACTGCTCGGTGTAAAAACAGGATTGCTGTTTGCATTAACTCGTTGCAAAGTTCCGCGTGCCTCACCGGACGGACTGCGGCGCTCCCTAATTAAAGCGCATTAAATTTAAAACAAACAACTCAATTCCGCAATCAATTTGCATCCGCATTAACAATTTGCAAAGTGTCCCGCAGCAAATCGCCGCCGCCGCGGTATCAGCACGTTCCGGGGGCGGCAGAGCGCAGGGGCGGCAGGGCGCAGGGGCGGCAGGGCGCAGGGGTGGCAGGGCGCAGGGGCGGCGCAGTAAATAGTAATCCTGCGGGGGCGGCGGAGGCGGCGATTTGCGAGCGTACCTGCGACCGCCCGTCCGGTTTAATCAGCGGTCATTAATGGATCCCGCCGATAAATATCATCCCCCTTCGATATACATATCCGTGATACACTGTGTATAAAGTGGCCGCTGTTATGACGTCGGAATGCATAATCGCCGACCGTCGATGTAAATTCGGCTTACAGTAGTTATCAACGTAATATCACATATTTAATGGCTTAATCTGTTTACATATAGCGGGGCTGTGTTCGTGCGGACCGCGGATTATTTGCGTTCCCCGTTTTAATTTGGACGGATGTAATGCGTGCGTACTTTTTTTGTGCTTGTTTGCGTGGCCTGGTGTCTGTGTTACGTGTTTGCTTGCACGGGAATCAGCGCAATTCCCCCAAATTACACCCAAATAACTCTATTGCGGATTTGTAATTCGTAATCCTAATTTTTAATCCTTGTAGCCTTGGCACATTTTAAAAAACGCAGCGCCATAAGTCCATTACGTCCATTATTTTATCTGTATGTCAAATTTAAATAAAAACTTTCAAAAAAAATTCAATTGTAACTTTTAAAATCTGTTAAATTTTGTAGAACTTTCTGAATTCGTAAAAATTCCGACCGAGACTTTCAGAATTTATAAAATTCTATCCGTTACCTGTAAAAATCTATGAATTTATTAATAGAGACTGTTCAAATTTGTCACTTTTTGATATCCCAGTGATAAAATAATCAGTTTTATTGATGTGATTGTAACATCAGAAAATACTTATATAAGTGAAAAATTGCAATAGACTCGAAATATAAGCGATACACAACGTGTAAACATTTATCAGATTTCTAGCTTTGTCACAGCTTGTATTTACCATACCTTACCAAATGAGCTTAATTTATGTCACGTAATAATCAATGAAATTACGTTAACCGTTTTTTCCACAACTTTATTTATATAATTGGCTGTATATATATACATATACAGCTGACGTCTGTTAAACTGACGTCTGTCAAGCTGACGTATGTCAAGCTGACATCTGTCAAGCTGATGTTTGTCAAGTTGACAGCTGTCAATCTGACGTCTGTAAAACTGACGTCTATCAAACTGACGTCTGTCTGTCAAACTGAAGTTTGTCAAACTGAAGTTTGTCAAAGTGACGTTTGTCAAAGTGACGTTTGTCAAAGTGACGTTTGTCAAACTGATGTTTGTAAAAGTGACGTTTGTCAGACTGACCTGTCATGTTGATATCTGTCAAGCTGACGTCTGTCAAGGTGACGTCTGTCAAGCTGACGTCCGTCAAGCTGACGTCTGTCAAAATGACGTCTATCACACTGACGTCTGTCTCACTGACGTTTGTCAAGCTGATATCTGTCAAGTTGACGTCTGTCAAACTGACGTTTACGTTTACCTTCTTTCCACACCTTTACTTATACGGTTTCAGGTGTACTGTATACAAAACTTATACCAAATTTGCCAATTTTTTTTAGGTGTACTGCAAAAGAATCTAATATCTAATTTGCAAATAATAAATTTTCAGGAAATTTCAGTAATAGCTAAGCCACACTTGGCAATGCAGAAAGTTATATGTTTGATTTTCTCCCGTATTTATTACTGAAACTTTGTCCAGTTTTCAGAGAAATTAATTTCAAGTATATTGTATACGAATCTATCATTAAATTTGCAAGTAATAAATTTTCAGGAATTTCCGTAATAGCTAACTCATACTTGTCAATGCAGAGAGTTATATGTTTGATTTTCTCTCTTATTTAACTTCAACTTTGTAAAATTTTGAGGAGAATTAGTTTCAGATGTACTGTATACAGATTTAATATCAAATTTGCAAATAATATAATTTCAGGAATTTCAGTAATAGCAAACCATACTTGTTAATGCAGAAAGTTATTTGTTTGATTTACTCCCTTATTTAATACTGAAACTTTATCAAATTTTCAGGAGAATTAGTTTCAGATGTATTGTACACGAATCTAGTACCAAATTTGCAAATAATAAATTTTCAGGAATTTCAGTATAACTAATCCATACTTTTCAATGCAGAAAGTTATATGTTTAAATCTTAAACTTATTTAGTACTGAAACTTTGTTAAATTTTTAGCAGATTTAGTTTCAGGTGTACTGTACACGATTTCAGTATCAAATTTGCAAATAATAAGTTTTCAGAAATTTCAGTAATAGCTAGTCAATACTTCTAAGTGCATAAAGTTATGTTTGATTTTCTCTCTTATTTAATACTGAAACATTATCACATTTTTAGTAGAATCAGATTCAGGTATACTGTACACGAATCTAATATCAAATTTGCGAAAATAAATTTTCAGGAATTTCAGAAATAGCTAACCTATACTTGTCAATGCAGAAAGTTATATGTTTGACTTTCTACCTTATTTATACCTGAAACTTTGTCAAATTTTTATAGGAATTAGGTTCAGGTGTACTGTACACGATTCTTATATCAAATATGCAGATAATAAATTTTCAGGAATTTCAGTAATAGCTAAGCCATACTCGTCAATGCAGAAAGTTATATGTTGAATTGACTGCCTTATTTATTACTGAAACTTTGTCTAATTTTGAGGAGAATTAGTTTTAAGTGTACTGTATACGATTCTAATATCAAATTTGTAAATAATACATTTTCAGGAATTTCAGTAATACTTGAACTATAAATATTAATGCAGAAAAAAATAAGTTTGATTTTCTTACTTATTTAATGCTAAAACTTTGTCAAGTTTTCAAGAGAATTAGTCTCAGGTGTGCTGTACATGAATCAAATATCAAATTTTCAGATAGTTAATTTTCAGGAATTTCAGCAATAGCTAACCTATATTTGCCAATGCAATATGTAACATTTTCTCCCTTGTTTACTACTAAAATTTTGTCAAATTTTTTGGACAATAAGCTTAAGATGTACTGTGTACGTATCAAGTAGCAAATTTGTAAATAATAAATTTTTAATTTTTAATTTTAATTTAAATTCAGTAATAGCTAAACCGTACTTGTCATGCAGAAAGTTATATGTTTGATTTTCTTCCTTATTTAATACTGAAACTTTGTCAAATTTTAGGGATAATTGGTTTTAGATGTACTGTACATGAAACTTGTGTCAAATTTGCAAATAATAAATTTTCAGGAATTTCAGTAATAGCTAAGCCATATTTGTCAATGCAGAAAGCTATGTGTTTGATTTGCTCTCCTATTTAAAACTGAAACTTTGTTAAATTTTTAGGAGATTTAGTTTCAGGTGTATTGTACACGATTCTAGTATCAAATTTGCAAATAATAAGTTTTCAGGAATTTCAGTAATAGCTAACCTATACTTCTAAGTGCATAAAGTTATATGTTTGATTTTCTCTGTTATTTAATACTGAAACATTATCAAATTTTCAGGAGAATTAGTATAAAGTGTACTGTACCCGATTCTGGTATCAAATTTGCACATAATAATATTTCAGGAATTTCAGTAATACCTACGCCATACTTGTTAATGCAGAAAATTATATGTTTCATCTTCTCTTTTATTTAATACTGAAACTTTGTCAGCTTTTTAGAAGAATTAGTTTCAGGTGTACTGTACACGAAACTAATAGCAAATTTGCAAATAATAAATTTTCAGGAATTTCAGTAATTGCTATCCCATACTTATCAATGCAGAAAGTTATATGTTTGATTTTCTCCCTTATTTAATACTGAAACTTTGTGAAATTTTCAGGAGAATTAGTTTCAGATGTACTGTACACGATTCCAATATCAAATTTGCAAATGATATATTTTCAGGAATTTCAGTAATAGCTAACCCATACTTGTCAATGCAAAAGTTATATATTTGATTTTCTCCCTTATTTAATACTAAAACTTTGTCAAATATTTAGGAGAATTAGTTTCAAGTGTACTGCATACGAAAATAATTTTAAATTTTCCAGTAATACATTTTCAGGAATTTCAGTAATAGCTAACCCATACTTGTCAAAGTAGAAAGTTATTTGTTTGATATTCTCGCTTATTTAATACTGAAACTTTGTCAAATATTTAGGAAAATTAGGCTCAGGTGTACTGTACACGAATATAATATCAAATTTATAATTAATAATTTTCAGGAATTTTAGTAATAGCTAAACCAAACTTTTCATTACAGAAAGTTTTATGTTTCATTTTCAAACTTATTTAGTACTGAAACTTTGTAAAATTTTTAGGAGAATTAGTCTCAAGTATACTGTATACAATTCTAATATTAAATTTGCAAATAATAAATTATCAGGAATTTCAGTAATAGCTACACCATACTTGTCTTTGTATAAAGTTATATATTTGATTTTCTCCCTTATTTATTACTGAATCATTGTTAAATTTTAAGGAGAATTAGTTTCTTATATAGTGTATACAAAACTAATATTAAATTTGCAAATAATAAATTTTCAGGAATTTCAGTAGTAGCTAACCCAGACTTGTCAATGCAGAAAGTTATATGTATAATTTTCCCCCTTATTTAATACTGAACCTTTGTCAAATTTTTAGCAGAATAAGTTTTAGATGTGTTGTATACGTATCCAGTATCAAATTTGCAAATAATAAATTTTCAGGAATTTCAGTAATAGCTAACCCATATTTGTCAATGCAGAAAGTTATATGTTTGATTTTCTCCTAAATTTATTACTGAAACTTTGTCAAATTTTCAGGAGAATGGGTTTCAGGTGTACTTTACACCAATCTATTATTAAATTTGCAAATAATAAATTTCACGAATTTCAGTAATAGCTAACCCATACTTGTCAATGTAGAAAGTTATTGTTTTGATTTTCTCCCTTATTTAATACTGAAACTTTGTCAAATATTCAGGAGAATTAGTTTTAGGTGTATTGTATACGAAAATGGTATTAAATTTGCGAATAATAAATTTTCAGGAATTTCAGTAATAGTTAAACCATACTTGTCAATGCAGAAAGTTATATGTTTGATTTTCTCCCTTATTTTTAACTGAAACTTTGTAAAATATTTAGGACAATTAGTTTCAGATGTACTGTATACAAAACTAATATCAAATTTGCAGATAATAAATTTTCAGGAATTTCAGTAATAGCTATGGCATACTTGTCAATTCAGGAAGTTATATATTTGTTTTTCTCCCTTATTTAATACTGAAACTTAGTCAAATTTTTAGGAGAGTTAGTTTTAGGTATACTGTACGCGAATGTAACGTTAAATGTACAAATAATAATTTTTCAGGAATTTCAGTAATAGTTAAACCATACTTATCAGTGCAGAAAGTTATATGTTTGATTTTCTCCCTTATTTTATACTGAAACTTTGTCAAATATTCAGGACAATTAGTTTCAGATGTACTGTATACAAAACTAATATCAAATTTGCAGATAATAAATTTTCAGGAATTTCAGTAATAGCTATGGCATACTTGTCAATTCAGGAAGTTATATATTTGTTTTTCTCCCTTATTTAATACTGAAACTTAGTCAAATTTTTAGGAGAGTTAGTTTTAGGTATACTGTACGCGAATGTAACGTTAAATGTACAAATAATAAAATTTCAGGAATTTCAGTAATAGTTAAACCATACTTATCAATGCAGAAAGTTATAAGTTTGATTTTCTCCTTTATTAAACCCTGAAACTTTGTCAAATTTCTAGAAGAATTAGTTTAATATGTATTGTACACGAATCTAATATCAAATTTGCAAATAACAAATTTTCAGGAATTTCAGTAATAGTTAAACCATATTTGTCTTCGCAAAAAGTTATATGTATCATTTTCTCCCTTATTTAATACTGCAACTTTGTTAAATTTTTAGGAGAATTAGTTTCAGGTGTACTGTACACGAATCTAATATCAAATTTGCAAATAACAAATTTTCACGAATTTCAGCAATGCGTAACCCATACTTGTCAATGCAGAATGTTATATGTTTTAATTTCTTCCTTCCAAATTTTTAGGAGTATTAGTATCAGATGTACTGTATACAATTCTAATATTAAATTTGCAAATAGAAAATATTTGAGAATTTTCCTGTGCTACTGTAATAAATCATGTTGTCGCTCATACATCTTATTTAGCTTTGGAAATTTAGTCATTTTCAGTACATGCCATTCACGTAATATAAATTGGCTGCGTTTATATTCGAATTACATCCCAGCGAGTTTACGTATTGGGTGCTAACGACGAGTGTAAAATTGTGTACACAAAATCGCGTCCTTGACGCAAATGTTGCGAATCGAATCCCGATAACTTCCGCCGCCTCCAACAGCCAACAGCCTTCCCTCATTGAGCTCATCAGCACTGCTGGTGGATGTGGGTGCATGACTGTTATTATTTGCGCCACATCATCCGCCGCGATGAATTTTCCATCAGCCACTTCCAGTTTTAATGCCCCTTACATTCAGCCCCCCTAATTTCGGCCGGGGCTTAATTTTTAACGATAACAAATTATTAATTTCTTCATTATTTTCAAGGCGGGCGCCCGCCAGGACGATTTAATAATAAAAATTCCGCGCGCCTTTGTAAATATTTATTGCAATTACGCTCGGCAAACCTAAACGGGCCGTCCGTTGATACATTTAAAAACTTAATATTCATTAAAAGTTTGCGCGACCTCGGAGATGGTACTTTTATTAGCGAATACGGGCGCGATGAATAAGAGAATGCACCGACGTAATCCATCACGCGAAAGCAGCACGTTAATTATGTTTGAGCGATTTTCCTTTTCGTCCGCGACTTAATCAGGAAATTAAACATGGCGTAATATGTAATGTAATCCTCATTAAACTGTATACGCGCGCCGTGTTGGCACAATTCCCGGCTTGAGTAGTAATCTTGAAAGGAAGGACTCGTCGGGGATGTGAAGGAGCAAGGAGCAATGTTATATATATATATATATATATATATATATATATATATATATATATATATATATATATATATATATATACATATATATATATATATATATATATATAAATGATTCTGTCAGCAGCTGCTCTGAATATGTTGACATTGCGACGAAGACATCTGCCTGCTCAATGTGCGTGGCATTTGTTTAAGTTATGATGCGGGGGCATCGCAGGCAAAACTAACGAGAACGAAAACGTAATTCCGCAAACAAAGAGGGATGTGGAGAAAAGGGGTCGATGCTTCATAAACGTTCCCAACTTCCGGCGTTCGCCAATGCCTCGTGCACGCGATATTAAGAATATCCTCCCTTAATAAAGTCGCCGTCAATTGTCGGCCCATAAATATTCATGCATTCCGCAGCGTTGAATATTTCATGGCCGTGTAATCCTGTGAAGTTATATCAGAATCAACATTCACATTCCTGCTAATCCTGCGGCAGAGGCATCCCGGGGCTCCGGCTGTATACGATGACATTTATAGAGAAGCCGGGGCTGTTGGGGGAGCGGCGAGGGACAAGAGGCAGAAAATATAATTTAAAAAATGAGCCTGTTGTGACAGCCCCAGTTCCGTGTAAGTAATCGAAATATAACAATATAAATATTAATTCCTGCCATTTTTCCCTCGCAAACGCCGCACGCATCGCGACGTGATCGGACGCCCCCGTTCGGGTTACATATATATTTATTCAAGCCATAAATCATCCCTCCCTGGCAGGATATTTTCTTTCTTGTCAGGTAATAAGGACTAATAAAGCGGAAAATTAATAAAATATTAGGGCCCACCAAATTGATATTTATGGCTTTATTACACTACAAGTGTGCCCCGGCACCGACCGCCGCGCAAATGGAAAATGATGGAAATTTTGTTTACGCGGGATGAAAAAAAAGCAGCGAGAAAGGGAAACTCGCCTGGGAAATTTCCATTACCTAGTGCGTATTTGCGCTCTCCCGGCCGCAGTGATATTCAAACGTTAAATTTCGAGTACAATTATCGCCGGAATATATATTCCGAGCGGAATTCGTGTCAAGAGTTAGTTTTCCTCGGATGCCCTGAGTATTCAAATATACCACAATTTCGCAGCAATTAAAATTAAGGGTATTTATACCAGCGGAAATTGTAGATCAATAATTGTACGAAATAATCAGTACGAACATGTACAAAACGTGCAAAATGTAAATTTATTCATAAAAAAACGATTAAATAAAAAGTGTAACATTTCTTTATCAATAAGTGGTTAGCACTATCATGTAATGAAGATTCAGTCTTAAATTTACATGAACTAGTTTCGACCTGGGGGTCATCATCAGCAGAGTCCAAATCTTTTATTAAAGGAAATAATTGCATGTATAAATTGAGTTACATTGTAATATAAAATTAATAAAACAATTAAACTTATAGTCAGAAATCGAGTTATGTTTTCGGTTGACATCTTAAAGGTGTTGTTGATGGATAGATTGAAGAAGAGGTAAAAAGTTATGGTTGTGATGATGACCCTCAGGTCGAAACTAGTCCATGTAAATTAAATACTGAATCTTCATTACCTGATATTGTTAACCACTGCTTCAAACCTACTTAATCAGAATGGATCTAAAATTAATAAAATAATTAATCTTACAGTCATAAATGGGTGGCGACAAATCGAGTTATATTTTCGGTTGACATCTTAAAGGTGTTGATGGATAGATTGAAAAAGTCCATAATTTCGTAGTTTACGTACGTCGTAGTACGACATTATGGTCGTGATAATGACCCCCAGGTCGAAACTAGTCCATGTAAATTAAAGCCTGAATCTTCATTACCTGATATTGCTAACAATTGCTTCAAACCTACTTAAACAGAATGGATCTAAACACACTTAAATATTTCTTTATCAATATAATATTTTCATTAATTCACTGATTTGTCTAGAAATTGAGTGACCTTTAATCATTTTTTTTATTTTGCTGCGATAATGTGGAAAATTCTAATGAATTAATGTATTTTACAATAAAATTTTGCACGCCCCAAAGAAATTTTATAATTTTTAACAAGAATGTAGACATTTTCTACTAGGATTTTGTTATTTGGACTTTTATATTTTATAATTTGTCTAGGAATTTCATAATTTTTCCAAAAATTTCAGAATTTGTTCAAACATTCTGTGATTAGTCTAGAAATTTAGTGATTCTCATCTGAATTTTTCATTTTGCTGCGAGAATGTAGCAAATTCTAATGATATAATGTATTTCACAATAAAATTTTACACGTCCCAAAAAATTTTTATAATTTTTAACAAGAATATAAACATTTTCTACTAGGATTTTGTTATTTGGACTTAATATTTTATAATTTGTCCAGGAATTTTATAATTTCTCCAAAAATTTCAGAATTTGTTCAAGCATTTGTCAATATATTGAGTGATTTTCATTTGACTTTTTCTGTTTGCTGTGATAATGTCGCAATTTCCAATGGATTCATACATTTTCCAAAGAAATTTTGCAAGTTTCAACGAAATTTTAACAGTTTATAATAATAATATTGTTATTATTATTTTATAATGATAGTGCTTAACAAGAATATGGACACTTTCTACTAGGATGTTGTTCTTTACACTTCATATTTTATAATCTGTCCAGGAATTTTATAATTTCTTTAAAACTTTCACAAGTATTATAGAAATTCAGTGATTAGTCCAGAAATTTTGTGATTCTCGTAAGAAATTTTCATATTTCTGTGAAAATGTCACGAATTCTAATGAATTCATGTATTTTCCAATAAAATTTAGCAAGTTACAAAGAAATTTTATAATTTTTAACAAGAATATAGAAATTTTCTACCAGGATTTTGTTATTTTTACTTCATATTTTATAATTTGTCCAGGAATTTTATAATTTCTCCAAAAATTTCAGAATTTGTTCAAGCATTCAGTGATTTGTCAATATATTGAGTGATTTTCATTTGACTTTTTCTGTTTGCTGTGATAATGTCGCAATTTCCAATGGATTCATACATTTTCCAAAGAAATTTTGCAAGTTTCAACGAAATTTTAACAGTTTATAATAATAATATTGTTATTATTATTTTATAATGATAGTGCTTAACAAGAATATGGACACTTTCTACTAGGATGTTGTTCTTTACACTTCATATTTTATAATCTGTCCAGGAATTTTATAATTTCTTTAAAACTTTCACAAGTATTATAGAAATTCAGTGATTAGTCCAGAAATTTTGTGATTCTCGTAAGAAATTTTCATATTTCTGTGAAAATGTCACGAATTCTAATGAATTCATGTATTTTCCAATAAAATTTAGCAAGTTACAAAGAAATTTTATAATTTTTAACAAGAATATAGAAATTTTCTACCAGGATTTTGTTATTTTTACTTCATATTTTATAATTTGTCCAGGAATTTTATAATTTCTCCAAAAATTTCAGAATTTGTTCAAGCATTCAGTGATTTGTCAATATATTGAGTGATTTTCATTTGACTTTTTCTGTTTGCTGTGATAATGTCGCAATTTCCAATGGATTCATACATTTTCCAAAGAAATTTTGCAAGTTTCAACGAAATTTTAACAGTTTATAATAATAATATTGTTATTATTATTTTATAATGATAGTGCTTAACAAGTATATGGACACTTTCTACTAGGATGTTGTTCTTTACACTTCATATTTTATAATCTGTCCAGGAATTTTATAATTTCTTTAAAACTTTCACAAGTATTTTAGAAATTCAGTGATTAGTCCAGAAATTTTGTGATTCTCGTAAGAAGTTTTCATTTTGCTGTGAAAATGTCACGAATTCTAATGAATTCATGTATTTTCCAATAAAATTTAGCAAGTTACAAAGAAATTTTATAATTTTTAACAAGAATATAGAAATTTTCTACTAGGATTTTGTTATTTGTCCTTCATATTTTATAATTTATCCAGGAATATTATAATTTTTCCAAAAATTTCAGAATTTGTTCAAACATTCAGTGATTTTTCAATATATTGAGTGATTCTCATCAGACTTTTTCTTATTGCTGTGATAATGTCGAAAATTCCTATGGATTCCTACATTTTCCAAAGAAATTTTGCTAGTTTCAACGAAATTTTAACAGTTTATAATAATAATATCATTATTATTATTTTGTAATAATAATGCTTAACAAAAATATGGACATTTTCTACTAGGATGTTGTTCTTTAGACTTATTAATTTATAATCTGTCTGGGAATTT
This sequence comes from Othius punctulatus, assembly GCA_951805005.1. Classification (NCBI taxonomy): domain Eukaryota; kingdom Metazoa; phylum Arthropoda; class Insecta; order Coleoptera; family Staphylinidae; genus Othius; species Othius punctulatus. Next base: position 2,643,526 of record OX638139.1, on the reverse strand, counting down.
CATAATTTCTCTAAAAAGTTTACAAATTTTCACAGAAATTCCAAGATTTGTCCAGAAATTTGGTGATTCTCATCAGAATTTTTCATTTTGCTGTGATAATGTCGCAAACTCCAATGAATTCATACATTTTCCAAAGAAATTTTGCAAGTTTCAACGAAATTTTAACAGTTTTTAATAATAATATTATTATTATTATTTTATAATAATAATGCCTTACAAGAATGTAGACATTTTCTACTAGGATGTTGTTCTTTAGACTTAATATTTTATAATCTGTCTGGGAATTTCATAATTTCTCTAAAAAGATTACAAATTTTCACAGTAATTCCAAGATTTGTCCAGAAATTTACTGATTCTCATCAGAATTTTTAATTTTGCTGTGAAAATGTAGCAAATTGTAATCAATTCGTGTATTTTCCAATCAAATTATCCAGTTCCAAAGAAATTTTATAATTTTTAACAAGAATATGGAAATGTTTTACTTGGATTTTGTTATTTAGACTTCATATTTTATCATTTGTCCTGGAATTTTATAATTTCGTTTAAAATTTCACATTTGTTTCAGAAATTCAGTGATTAGTCCAGAAATTTAGTGATTCTCGTCAGAATTTTTAATTTTGCTGTGAAAATGTCTCAAATTGTAATGAATTCATGTATTTTTCAAAAAAAATTTGCAAGTTACAAAGAAATTTTATAATTTTTAACAAGAATATGGACATTTTTCACTTGGATTTTGTTATTTACAGTTCATATTTTATAATTTGTCCAGGAATTTTATAATTTCTTTAAAAACCTCACAATTATTTCAGAAATTCAGTGATTAGTCCAGAAATTCAGTGATTTTTGTCACAATTTTTCATTTTGCTGTTAAAATGTCGCAAATTAAAATGAATTCATGTGTTATCCAATAAAATCTTGCAAATTACAAAGAAATTTTATAATTTTTAACAAGAATATGGAAATTTTCTACTTGGATTTTGTTCTTTTGACTTCATATTTTATAATTTGTCTGGGAATTTCATAATTTCTCTAAAAGTTTACAAATTTGCACAGAAATTTAGTAATTCTCATCAGATTTTTTCATTTTGCTGTGAAAATGTCGCAAATTCTAATTAATTCGTGTGTTTTCCTATAAAATTTTGCAATTTACAAAGAAATTTTATAATTTTTAACAAGAATATGGCAATTATTTACTTGGATTTTATTATTTAGACTTTATATTTTATAATCTGTCTGGGAATTTCATAATTTCTCTAAACAGTTTACAAATTTTCACAGAAATTCCAAGATTTATCCAGAAAATTAGTGATTCTCATCAGAATTTATGATTTTGCTGTAAAAATGTCACAAATTCTAATGAATTCATATGTTTTCTAATAAAATTTTGCAAGGTTCAAAGAAATTTTATAATTTTTAAGAAGAATATGGAAATTTTTTACTTGGATTTTGTTATTTCTACTTCAAATTTTATAATTTGTCCAGGAATATTATAATTTCTCCAAAAATTTCAAAATTTGTTCAAAAATTCAGTGATTTGTCCATATATTGAGTGATTCTTATCTGAATTTTTCTTTTTGATATGATAATGTCGCAAACTCCAATGAATTCATAAATTTTCCAAAGAAATTTTGCATTTTACTAAGATGTTGTTCTCTAGACTTCATATTTTATATCTTGTCTGGGAATTTCGTAATTTCTCTAAACAGTTTACAAATTTTCACAGAAATTCCAAGATTTGTCCAGAAATTTGGTGTTTCTCATCAGAATTTTTCGTTTTGCTGTGAAAATGTCGCAAATTCTAATGAATTCAGGTATTTTCCAATAAAAATTACAAAGAAATTTTATAATTTTTAACAAGAATATGAAAATTTTTTGCTTGGATTTTGTTATTTAGACTTCATATTTTATAATTTGTCCAGGAATGTTATAATTTCTTTAAAAATTTAACATTTTTTTCAAAAATTCAATGATTAGTTCAGAAATTTAGTGATTCTCATCAGAATTTTTCATTTTGCTGTGATAATGTCGCAAATTGTAATGAATTCATGTGTTTTCCAATCAAATTTTGCAAGTTACAAAGAAATTTTATAATTTTTATCAAGAATATGGAAATTTTTTACTTGGATTTTGTTATTTAGACTTCATATTCTATCATTGGTCCAGGAATTTTATAATTTCGTTAAAAATTTCACATTTTGTTTCAGAAATTCAGTGATTAGTCCAGAAATTTAGTGATTCTCATCAGAATTTTTCATTTTGCTATAAAAATGTCACAAATTCTAATGAATTCATGTATTTTTCATGTAATATGGAAATTTTCTACTTGGATTTTGTTATATAGACTTCATATTTTATAATTTGTCCAAGACTTTTATAATTTCTCTAAATATTTAATTTTTTTTCAGGAACTCACTGTATTTATACCAGCGGAAATTGTGGATTAATAATTGTACGAAATAATCACTATGAACATGATAAAATGTAAAGTTATTTATAAAAAACTGATTATATAAAAAGGTATAACATTTCTTTATCAATATAATAATTTATCACCTAATAAATGAAATATCTAGCCATCACAGTGTTGTCCAAAACTTTTCTTCTAAAAATAATAATACAGGCTCCAGAGAGGTAGTTCCTTACTTGTTACTCACCCTGTATAATAATTAGAGAGGAGGTTCCTTACTTTTTACTCACCCTGTATAATTATTAAGTTATTTAAGTTTTTCCCAATCGATTGACGAATCTTAATTATTAAACAGGGAGAGTAAAAAGTAACTTGGTAAAGTTTCACAAATTTTATAGAATTGCTCTACAATTGTTTCGACACTGCTGCCATTCTCTCTTTGAGTTTTGTCTCTCTTGAGAATAGCAGCAGTGCCGAAACAATTGTAGAGCAATTCTATAAAACTTGTGAAACTTTACAAAGTGTTTTCTTTATTTACCTAATAATTAAAAGTTTTACGGTCTTCATTACACTTTTGGCAGAAACAATTATAAATTTGATAGAATAATTGTCATTTTTGAAACATTTCGGCAGAAATTGTTCTGATTTTAATAAAAACTGAAAATTGATTAAAATTTAATTCTATTTTTATTATAATATTTCGTAATAATTGGCATTTAGCAGTAATAATACATTTTTTATAGAAAACTGTAAAAATTGACATAAATAGAAATCCTGAAAATGTTTAAAGATTACTGAAGGATTTTAGACAAATAATTGAATTTTTGGTAGAAATCATTAAATATATTGAATTCCTCATTAAAATTTTAGCAGAAACAATTATAAATTTGACAGAATTACTGATATTTTAGAAAAATTCTGGCAGAAGTAAATTGTTGAATATTTATTAGAAATAATTTAAATATTAATGGTTAGTATATATTTAGATTGTTGAGTTTGGGTTTCTTTTAATAGGTTTTATATTATAGGTATTTTGATGGAAATTAGTAATAGTGGATATATAGATAGAAACCTTAAAATATGTCAATGATTACTGATGGATTTTAGATACAAAAATGGAAATTTCGGTAGAAATAATTGAAATTGCCCAAACTTTAAAAATTTAAACCGAAAATTTCTTAGAATTAATTTTTATTTTAACAATAATCAATAGCGTTTGGCGTTTAGCAGGGATAATAAATTGTTGTCTGAAAATCTGTAATAATTGACATACAGATGTAGTATGTAAATATTTGATATTAGATATTATTCATTGAATTTTATACAGAATAAATGAAATTTTCTCAGAAACAATTGTATCTTTTGTAGAAACAACTCAATTTTTTGTACTAATTGTTGACATTTTGATGGAAATCATTGAAATATTTACAAATTTGACAGAATTATTAATTTTTTTGCAAAAATAATTCCAGATTCGGCAAAAAATGTTAAAATTTCTATAATAGCTCAAAACTTACTAGAAATAATTGCTATGTATACTATATTCACTGGGATTTGGCAGTAATAATAGAAATACTCGTGGAAATCTTTGAAATTTTTGTGCAAATCTTTAAACTTTTGGCAGACCTGATAAAGTTTATACAGAATAATTGAAATGACTCTTCTATGTAATGTATAGTCGACCCAAAAATCTAAGAATATTACGACTTTGACTTTTAAGTATTTTATGGGGCTTTTATTTGGTGTTGCCATAAAATCAGCGCTTATACTGGCTTGTATAAAGACCCAAAGCCAGTATAAGCGCTGATTTTATGGCAACACCAAATAAAACCCCCATAAAATACTTAAAAGTCAAAGTCGTAATATTCTTAGATTTTTGGGTCGACTATAAATATAAATTTTAAACTTCAATTATTTGTATCAAAGTTTAAACTGTTATTAGAAAGTTTATCTACTTAACACTTTCTAATAACAGTTTAAACTTTGATACAAATAATTGAAGTTTTGGCAGAAATAATTACGTATTTGGCATAATAGTTACAACTTATTAATAATTGGAGTTTTGATAATTAGAATAACAGTAGATTAACTTTCCTTACTTCGTTTTTAAATTATGGGACTATAATTGAAGCAACTAAGAAATGTAAAATATCTTGGAGTGAATATATTGGAGGATATCTACCTATCAATGGCTCATGTGGAAATAATTGCCCACAAACATAGTGTTAAATGCTTAAAAGGCAAGTTTTGCCTATTTTCAGATCCAAAAATCCTAAGAATTCTATATATTTTAGTACCACTTGAAAAAACATGTTTTTTGTACTGGAATCATCTTTTTACCTCCACGAGAAAGGCTGCAGTGACTCATACATTTGATATCTGGAGCTAAAACTTGACAGAAGTTTCATTTTCATTTCATTTCATTTCATCATTTATTTGTATTATGACTCTAAATAGAGTATTACATTGTCATTGTAGGATAACATACAACAAAAATAAGGTATTACATACAGTACTTATACAGATACATTAGTCATTTTGTAAATATATGTTTCAATTAAAATTATGTTAAAAACTCTTGGATGTAATACAGTGGTTTGCTTAAGTTCCTTAGTAGTTCCTATCCTTCCTATCCTTGGTAGTTCCTATCAAATATTCATATTTATACATACATTTTAATCAAAATTGGAGATGGTCGAACGGTGAATATTTTCAAAACTGGTCCACTTGATATGGATTGGCCTATTTGGCTTCTTATTAATTTTCGTTCACCAATTTTGCTGATGTTCCCTTTATTTACCTGCTGCAATTGCAACGTTTGCCTTACCCTTTCTTCAGCTCTGCTTCTAGTGATTTACAATATAATTTGTATAATTTCACCAGCTCTTCTTCTAATGATATACAATATAATTTGTATAATTTGTATGTGTGTGGTTATATACAAGTAGTCGTTTTTGCGAGCATCGCAACAAATGATGAGTAATGCGATAACAATAATGTGTATTCCATCCAGAGCAACTATTCCGCAAATGATCGTCGCTTTGTTGCGACGGTATGCGCTCTGCGGCCGCAACAATGCGGAGAAGTGGCGAGTTATTCGGAAACATTAACGGCGATATTGGCATAGTTTTGAGAAAGGCCCGTGCACAAATCAGCGGCGACAAAGCCGCCACCCCCAGCTAGCCACCCCCGCAGGGGGTGAACACATGTATCGGGGCAATCGGAGCGCGCGATATGTTTGAACGTTAACTAACTGGACCTGGGGGTGGCTGCACGAGGGGCGGCGGAAGTCGTTAATTTCGCCCTGTGACGGGCACTGACTCCTGCACCTTCCTTCCTGCGTTCGCGCGCCATCCTCGGGTTTATTGCACCGAAACGTGCACGACCGCAAAAATTTATCTGGCATTGTGGCGGCACGCTTTCCTCCCTTCGCTTGATGGCATCACAGAGTGAACTCGACAATGGATTTCCACTTTTTCCTCGAGTAATGTACCGGTACAGACAGTAAAAATGGAGCTTGCACAATGCACAGGTTCAACGTACGATAAATCATTAGCAATGCACTCCCACCACAAGAAAGAGGCTATAACTATTGTCAACATCAACACAAAATCCTAAAAAAAAAAATGTATCCGAGCTGTGCCTGTTGCTGCACACCCACAGAAATTTTAACAATATTTATGGGATTTGGACTGAATATAATATGAATTATGAAGACAAATGACGAGTCCGGATGTTTAGTAGCATATTTTTGATGCTATTCACAAAATCTTTTAAAATGTAAGTTTTGAGAGAATTATTTTTGTATTATATTATAGTATAAAAAATTGATAAAAAATAATTTCAACTCAATTTCACAAGACTATTGGCTAGTCCTCCTTGAGGCTATCTCAATTCGCAACTTAACTGTTGGAAAGTCGTTACCTCGACTTCAGCAAAAAAACTGACTACGACCCCAAAAAAACTGACTACGACCCCAAAATAATTTCCCTTTCCACATCCACCGGTTAGTCACCCCGCAATCGCTGCCTGATTTGCATCGCAATTCATTCCATATTTACAATACAATTTCCACGCTCTGAAAATTAAAAGCAGGAACCTTCGCTGCAAGGCAATTAGTAACGTCGAATGTAGTAATGGCATTTCCTTCCAGACTCGCGTGACAACACGACTGCAGCCATTTGGGGGAGTAATTGCGGCGAGATAATGATAAGTGATGGCCTCAGGCTTCGAAATGCATTGTTAATTGCGACGCATTAAATTATTTCAGCGTATAGTAAAACAGATGTTATCGCGGGTCAAACAACAATCATCCCTTATTTGCTATAGTAACTGGTATGACAAACATTCGGACATTACGGCTTCATGATCAGCCGAGGATTACAAGGCAAATCGATAATCGCACAAAGCCACACTGACATGGTAAGTTCAGGCTGTGATTTTTTGATATATAATTGTTGGTGTGATTCTCTTTCAAGGCAAATTGCAACATTGACGGTCAATTAGATTTTTATTGTTAGATCAATAAATTTTTCACGTTTCATACATATCAGGATTTTAGTGCAATACTCAGGATAACTTCAAAGAAATTTCAACTACACCTACCAATATTGGCGATTTTTTATTAATTGTACAGGAATGCTGGCAAATATATTGACAATCTTCACTTTATTTGACAGTTTTAATTGAAAATTTGTCATATATAGACAGATGAAATTAAAAATCTGACATATATTTAAGCTTCAAACTGGGACCTAAAAAAATTGCCAGATTTTGTTTTCTTCGTAAAGTAACTAAAACAAATTGACAGTTTTTGACTTGCAAATTAACAATTTGGTAGACTTTAAGAGTTTTAAGTGAAAATTTGACATATTATAGACAGTTGCACTAAAAACATTTACAAATTTGTACAGTTTTGATTAAACAATGCAGTTGCAATTGAAAATCAAGGACGTTTTTATACTTACACGCGATAAAAAATTGTCAATTTGATAGAATTTTACAGTTTTAATTAAAAATCTGACATATATAGACAGTCGCACTCAAAAATCTGCCATTTTTTTAAATTCTATACTGGGACATAAAAAATTGACAAATTTTGCTAGATTCGCATAGTATTTAAGAAAATTTGACAGGTTTGACTCAAATGCATTTAAAAACTGAGAGGTTTTTACACTTACACACGCTACAAAATTAACAATTTGATAGATTTTGAGAGTATTCATTAAAAATTGGCTTAATGTTACAAGGTTGTATGTAAAAATTTATAAATTTGGGAATATGGACTTTAAATATGTTTGTTATTACAGAAAATTATGTATTATGCACCGTAATTAGATTTGTTTTTATCATAGGTTCTTAATATTCCGATTTTAACCTTCCAACAAGCTCAAAGGTCCTGTTTTGAAAACATATGGTCCTGTAAAGTTGTAGACCCAAAAATTGAAAAAATATTACATGCAACCTTATAACACTAAGCCGACAATATGCCACATATTCTACAAAAAAAATCTAGATTTTCTGTTTTAACTAAATTTTTGGATATTTTAAAAAAATCGCTGGTATGCTCAGCAATTTTTACAAATATTTGGATCAATATTAATGACATTTTTATTCGAATGTAACATTAAGATTAAGCGCATACCATTGTACTCAAAAATTTCACAATTTTTTTAATGCTAAAAATCGAGAATTTGATAGTATTTGACAGTTTTAATTGAACATCTGACATATATAGATAATTGCACTCTTAAAAGCTGATAACAATAATAGTATCTAAGATAATTTGATAGTTTTACACTGCTGAAGTTTAAAACTTGAGAGATTTTGAATGATTCAGAAGGAAATTTCAAAGCATTTGAAAATTTTACAAAGTGGGATAGATTTAATTGAACAAGACAGTTGCATTTGAAAACTGAGATGTTTTTACACTCACACAAGCTACAAAATTTACAATTTCATAGATTTTGAGAGTTTTAATTGAAAATTTTACACATATAGACAGTTGCACTCATTTTTTTTACAAATTTGAACCGTTTTGATTAAACAAGACAGTTGCAATTGAAAATCTAGGAGGTTTTACAGTCACACACGCTAGAAAAATGAAAATTTGATAGATTTTTACAGTATTAATTTAAAATTTGACATATATAGACAGTAGAACTCAAAAATCTGACATATTTTAAGGTTTTATATTGGGACCTAAAAAAATGACAATTATCGATTGTATATATTGTATGTTTTCAATTAATCATGGATGATGTGGCTACATGATTTTTTTAAATTATATTATTATTCCATTCAAAAATCAGACAAATTAAACTTTAAAAATTTTACAAATTCGAAAAGTTTTGATTATACTAGACAGTTGCCTTTGAAAATTTAGTGGTTTTTAAACATACATACGCTAAAAAATTGACAATTTGGTAGAATTTGACAGTTTTAATTAAAAATCTGACATATATAGGCAGTTGCAATCACATATCTTATATTTTTTGAAATTATATACTGGGAAATACAAAATTGACAAATTTCAATAGATTCGGATAGCATCTAGGAAAATTTGGGAGGTTTTTACACTTACACAAGTTAAAAAATTGACGTGACAGAATTTGATTTGAATTTGAACAGAATTTGACAGTTTTAATTAAAAATCTGACACATATAGACGGTATTTTTTTTTAAATTTGTCTTTAGTCAATTTGTTTTTTGACAGTCATTCTATGAAAATTTGGCAGGTTTTGACTGGTAAAGCTTAAAATCTAACAGATTTTGATTAAATCAGAAGGAAACACAAAGCATTTGAAAATTTGATAGAATTGGACAGTATTTAAAATTTTGAGAGTTTTAATTGAAAACTGTACATATATAAACAGTAATTTTTTGAAGTTTTATACTGGGATACACAAAAGTAACCAATTTCGATAGATTCGGTTAGTATCTAAGAAAATTTGACAGGTTTTCACCGCTGAAGCTTAAAACTTGACACATTTTGGATGATTCAAAAGAAAACTACAAAGCATTTAAGAAATTAGATTTCGACAATTTTACAAAACAGTTGCATTTGAAAACTGAGATGCTTTTACACTTAGACAAGCTACAAAATTGACAATTTGATAGATTTTGAGAGTTTTATTTGAAAATTTTACACATATAGACAGTTGGACTCATTTTTGTTTACAAATTTGAACAGTTTTGATTAAACAAGACAGTTGCATTGAAAATCTAGGAGGTTTTACAGTCACACACGCTAGAAAAATGACAATTTGATAGATTTTAGCAGTATCAATTGACAGTTGCTCTAAATATTTTACAAATTCGAAAAGTTTTGATTATTTGCATTTGAAAATTTAGTGGTTTTTAAACATACACAAATTTATATTTTATATTTCTTACAATTTTAAAGATGATAATTTTATATATGTGCAGTGAATTTTATACTTTTACTTTTATGTACTGATTTTAAATTTGTATTCAATCCGAAATATGTATGACCTGTGTAAAACTTATTGTTGAAAGCACCTATAAAGATATTATTATTATTATTATATTATTATTATACACGCTAAAAACTTGACAATTTGGTAGAATTTGACAGTTTTAATAAAAAATCTGACATATATAGACAGTTGCAATCACATATCTGAAATTTTTTGATATTATATACTGGGAAATACAAAATTGACAAATTTCAATAGATTCGGATAGCATCTACGAAAATTAGGGATGTTTTTACACTTACACAAGTTAAAAAATTAATGTGACAGAATTTGATTTGAATTTGAACAGTGTTTATATATAGACATGTATAGACGGTATTTTTTTTAAATTTGTCTTCAGTCAATTTGTTTTTTGACAGTCATTCTAAGAAAATTTGGCAGGTTTTTACTGGTAAAGCTTAAAATCTAACAGATTTTGATTAATTCAGAAGGAAACTACAAAGCTTTTGAAAATTTGATAGAATTGGACAGTTTTTTTTTAATTTTGAGAGTTTTAATTGAAAACTGTACGTCATTTTTTTAAGTTTTCTACTGGGATATACAAAAGTAACCAATTTCGATAGATTCGGTTAGTATCTAAAGAAATTTGACAGGTTTTCACCGCTGAAGCTTAAAACTTGACAGATTTTGGATGATTCAAAAGAAAACTACAAAGCATTTAAGAAATTAGATTTCGACAATTTTTATTAAACAATACAGTTACATTTGAAAATTGAAAGGTTTTTACACTACAAACGCTAAAAAAATCGACAAATTGATAGATTTTAACAGTTTTAATTTAAAATTTCACATATACAGACAGTAGAACTCAAAAATCTGACATATTTTTAGATTTTATATTGGGACCTAAAATATGGAGAAATATCGATTGTATATATTGTAAGTTTTCAATTCATCATGTATGATGTGGCTACATGAATATTTTTTATTATATTCTTATTCAATTCAAAAATCAGACAAATTAGACTGTTTATAATGGACGTGAGACCGAAACAATTGTAGGGTTTTTGTATTACAAATTTGTGAAACTTAACTAAGTGCTTTATTTATACTAATTTTAATTTAAAGATGTTTCTCCAAGTATTAACCACCGATTCATACAATCTAATCTTTATTTTATCAACTGCTGCTCGAAACAGTTGGGCAGTTGTATTTCCATGCCATGTCATTAAGTTCTTTAATAATAATAAAAATAATAATTCCTTGAACCATTAGGTTGTTCTTCTTCTTGCACTCCTTTGTCCCATTATCTTCCCTTGTATAATAAGATGCAGCAGACCATTCTTTTCCGGATGCCGCATGATGTGTCCAAAATATTCTAATTTCCGGCTTTTGATGGTGTTTTTTAGTTCGTTATCTTTATTTGGGAATTTAGGAATTCAGGAATATACCTGTGACCAAAATTTCATGAATGAAGAATTAATTTTGAAACTTTAAAATACTACCTTTTCTTACCTACTATTATGTACCTACTATTAGAGAAGATTTAATAGCATAGGAAAATCTAGCACTTAAAAATTTCGACGTTGAACAAATTTTCGTTTATATTCCATAAATACTCTAAAATAAACTAAAATGCAAATTTGTAAATTTGGGAATTAGGATTTTAAATATTTTTGCTACATCAAAAAATGATAAATTTTGGACTGTCAATAGATATGTTTTTATCACAGGTTCCTTATGATCCAATTTTAATCTTCCAACAAGTTGAAAGGTCCAGCTTTGAAAACATATAGGCTATAGAACTAAACATTAAAAAAAATGTTACATGCAACCTTGTAATACCAAGCCGAAGAAATGTTACATATTTTACAAAAAAATCTAGATTTTTGGTTTTCACTGCATTACTTAATATTCCATAAATACTATAAGGTTTAGTTTAGCCTTTATAATGTGGAGGCATATGTCACATATCTCACAAAAATAAAGTAGGTTTTTGGATTTTACTGCATAACTTAATATTCCATAAATACCATAAGGTTTAGTTTAGCCTTCATAATGTGCAGGCATATGTCACATATTTCACAAAAAAATGCAGATTTTTTGTTTTCACTGCCTTATTGGATATTTTTAAAATTTGCTGGAAAACTCAGCAATTTTTTACAAAATATTTGGATTATATTAATGACATGTTTATTCGAATGTAACATTAGGATTAGCACAATTTAAGAATGTTCTATTAGTCTTACCAATATTTAACATTGCTGCTGCTATCAAACGAATTCAACCTGGTTATTTTTAATTATCGATTTTAATTCATCCATCATTATTCATCACCGCTGATCAAAATTACTTTTAAAATCTGGGCTTTTTCGGTGTGTGCTTTTAATTACATCAGGCTAATCGGTGTTTGAATAACGAGGCGGCTTTCATGCAGCCGTCGATAATCTGACGATATATGAATGCAACTGTCCATTTGCGTTCTTTACATGCGGAGCAATTGAAATTTGTACATGTATATGAAAGGCTAATGATGATAGATGTACAAGGCCCAAATTGTAAACGGCGTTCGAATCGTTAATGAAAAACGGTGTTGACAAAGTGGATTATTTAGTTTACCAGTGGATTAATGAAAAAAAATATCAGCCGTTGCAGATATTTTTGGCAAACGTTATGTACGGTGCAATTGCTACCAACAATAATTATCAATCAACTGACATAAACGTACATAGCATTTGCTAAGTACTATGTTCTGCGAACGTTATGTACGGTGCAATTGCTACCAACAATAATTATGAATCAACTGATAAACGATTTAAATCTGCAAGCAGATGCACAATTTTTAATACAAGGTATCTGGAAACTGCTGGTTTTCAAATGAACAGTAGGTAATCAGATTTTCAAGAAATAAATATTCAAGAAAACTTTGCAAGAAAAGGTTAATATTTGCTATTTCATGTAAAGCATGGAAAATTATGTAATTTCTACCTGAATGACATATTTTTCCATCTCTTATATTAACTCTCATGAATGCAGTTTTCAGGGAGAATTTAAACTGCGCCAATCCCATTTTGAATCATACAATTTTCCATCCATTACTACAGATTAATTAATGCCCAGATAATATCCCTGCCCTCACAAACTTTAATTGTTACAAAAAGATCATATTGTAAAGTTTTTCTTGAAAATCAGCCAAGTACTAGTTTTTTGAAAACCATCAGTTTTCCAGCACGTATAAATCTATATGTGCAATGCATTCGATTCGGAATCGGTTTCGCGGAGTTCGAATCGATGGGGGCCAACCGACAAAAAGGGAATTATGTAGCGGGCGTACACTTTGCATATTCTGCTCTACTAAATCTACAAATTTCCCCCTTTCACGATCGCCATTACGCCCCGGAATATTTCCACTTCCTTTTTATGGTGCCCGCCCGTATTTTAAATTTCCTCCCCCGAAACTTTTAATATCACAATCGCGTCTACATGAATAAATCGACGTCGCTCGCATTGAATTTTAACAAACAACCGACGACGCGAAATCGCCAGCTTTTTTTTTGCGGCAATTAAAATTTTCACACGACGATTTCATAGAGTTTTATATATCTTTACATTGAATAACAACAACAACAACACACAATAATAATAATAGTAACAATACTAGTAATAATAATAATATCCGAATATTATGATTATACATTAACAATATGTAATGTAATTGGAATTATAATATGTAATACAATTGTAATATTTGACGTGTCCTATACTTTGTGTCTCAATGAATAAAGGTATTACTATTAAAATATTAATAATAATAATCACAACTGTTTCTACCTATAAATGACAAAATAATTTGTTTAACCTTAATAAGTTGTATAATGAATACGTGTTTAAACTATGAGATATGATATAGTTATTATTATATATTAATATTATGTATTAATATTTTATTGAAGATTCATTGGTCTCCTTCCTCAAGGTTTATTATTAAGCTGGTAAAATGGTATTATTATTATTATTATTATTAATAAATATTTTATTTTCAGTCGTTGTGATTGCCATTTGAATTATTTTATTTCAGTTGTTTTTATTTTTAGTTATATGTACGGTGTTTTATGGCGTTTGTATAATTTAAACAGATACAGTAAAATCTGTGACACTATGTTATTTATCGACGTGTTCATTCACGGACAAAACTGTGCATTCATAAATAACGGGCGTAATATTTTATCGGTCTAATGTGGTTTGACGTCGCCGTTGTATTTTACACTTATCGTCTGCATTTATCACCTAAACTCTAAAATAATTTTTGACAGCACGTGTTTTTGCCGTGATAAATGAACTGGGCGCCGTTCTTGTCGCTGCATTTTACTTTTATTATCGAGCGCTTTATTTTTGCGCGCAGTACGAAACAGATAATAAATTGACCCCGCCGAAAAAACACTGTACTATCACCGGAACGATTATCCACTAGAGTTATTATCTGCTACAAAATAATAATTAGTCTTATCATATAAAACAAATTAATAATTACTGTTATAACTTCAAATAAAATAATAATTACTGCTATTATTTGCAACGAAATTATAATACCTACTGTTATTATTTGCAACAAAATAATAATTATTGTTATTACTTGCAACAAAATAATAATTAAAGTTGTGATTTACAGTTTTTCCTATTTGCTGTTGTGATTTTAAATCTTGATTTAGACTTAACATTTTTAATTGGTTTAATTTTGAATATTAAATAAAATCGAGAAACAAAATGTCGTTAATTTATTACAACCGATGAAAAAATTGATGAAAATATTTTGTAATTTTTAAACTAATAGTGAATTTTAAAATATTCAAAAAATAAAATTTGGTTTAATATTTATAATTTATAACAATTATGAGGTTTTAAAATTAACTATTTCTTATTTGTTCCAGGTAATTTCCATCTACACTCACAAGTTTATGAATTTTGAACCATATTTGTAAGTATGTAATTTTTAAATTAGAAATCTACTAAAATAATATCTTAATATAGATACATATTTACTATATATAGGGTGAGTTTTTTTTCATATTAAGCATTGGGATTCGGAAACCATAAGACATAGAGATTCGGTTAAATGAGGAAAGAGTTGTCATTTTAAGAGCTTATGCAAGATATGCTTTTGTTTTTTGAAAAAGTGTTTCAGTTATAATACAATTTTTATTTTTTAAATAGCAGTCATAGTTGGCTTTGACAGTTTTAAAAATGGCAATTTTTTCTCTTTATAGTGATACATGGTTTGCTATACTTACTTGTATAAATACAATACTGTTTGTATACTGTATACTGTTAATAGACTGTAAGTAGTATACTGTTTGTATACTGTTGCTCATAAATAAATGAGATGCATGTTTCACTTAGAAATTTTCTTCTAAGGGTGATTAATTTAGGATTATTGCATTACTGCTCGTTTCTGCTGCTGTGACTAGTTACCAGTACCTGAGATAATTGGTTTTAAAGTTAACTTGAATTTCAAAATTCTAGTATTAAGTTTAGAAAACTGTATTAATATTTTAGTAGCAATCTGCAACCATTGAAATGGAGCTTATGTGGCTAATTACTATCACCAAACAGATATCTATAACACTTATTTATATTTAAATTGATGAACTCACTTAATAAAACTTCAAAGATTCAATTAAATAATAAAGAACAAAAAAAAATTGAAATTAAAATCTTTGAAAACCCAGTAAACTCAAAAAATGACTCGGTATTTGATATGAGCTTGTTTAAATACCCGATTCAGATGTTTTTAGAAACAAACGAGTCATATTTGATATGTGATTGTTTGGATTTGTATTAAATTCAAACAAATAATTCATCATATGACATGATACTATTTAAATTTGTAGCTGTAAAAGTTTTAGATGTTATAAGAAACAAATAATTCATCATATGACATGATAGTATTTATATTCGTAGCTGTAAAAGTTTTAGATATTTTAAGAAACAATTATCATTTGACACGTGATTGCAATCACGTATCACAATAATAAAAAAAGTAATTACTTTTACGAAAATGTAAATGATTGAGCAAAAATTTCAACGTTTCAATCTTCACTGACAAAATTTAAATTGTTTTATCATTTTTTTAAGTATTGTCAAATTAAAATCATTACTATCAAATTTTCAAGTATTTTTGTAAAAAAAATTATATTTTTACAATCATCTTTTGTCTTTTGAATATTCTTCTGAATAATCAAAAATTCAATAACTTTTACTGTCCTTTTACTTACGATACGTCGAAAATTTCAATTACTTTTTACTTAAAAAATCGCCCACAAAATTTCAATAATTCTGCCTAAATTTCAATACTTACTCTTAAAAGACACTTTGAAAATTGTTATTATTTCTATAATAATTTCTATTAAGTAAAATTAAAAAAGTATTTTTATGGAAATTTCAACTGTGTAATCCATTAAATTCTATTAAATTCAAATAAATGATTCATCATATGACTTGATAGTATTTAAGTTACATGATTGTTTTAGATGTCTTAAGAAACAAATGAATCATCTTTTGTCACGTGGTTGCAATCATGTGTCACAATAATCAAACATTTCTATTACTTTTACGAAAATGTAAATGATTGTGCCAAAATTTCAACGCTTCAAGCACCACTGACAAAATTTATATTGTTTTATCTTATGTTTTTCAATTACCGTCAAATTAAAATCATTGCTATTCAATTTTCAATTATTTTTACGAACATCTCTATGAGTACTGTCCAAATTTCAAAGATTTCATCGAAAATTTTAATTACATTTTACTTCAAAAATCGCTCACAAAATTTCAATAATTCTGTCAAAATTTCTATACTTAATCTTAAAAGATACGGTGAAAGTTGTCAATAATTATATAATAATTTCTATTAGGTAATAATTAAAAAAGTATTGTTATGAAAATTTTAATTGTGTGTAAAATTTCAACGACATCTGTCAACTTTTCAAGTATCACTATTAAAATATCAATAATTATTTAAAAAATTTAATCATTTCTGACAAAATTATAATTATTTCCGTGAAATTTTCATCGAATTCTGTCAAATTTTCAATTATCACTGCCAAAATATCAATAATTACGTAAAATTTGTATAAAGGACTGTCAAAATTAAAACAATTACTGTCAAATTTACAATAAGCACTGCAAAAATATCAATATTTCTGTCAAAATTTACTTTGTCAAATAAATACGATACAGGAGTATTTGTATTACAGAAAGTAGCAAAAACAGAGTTTGCTATTGAAATTATTTTCCTCCTACTACAAGAATTCGTATTATTACAGTAAAATTTTCAATTATTACTACTAAAATATCAATAATTACGTTAAAATTTTATAAGGACTGTCGAAATTCAAACAATTACTGTCAAATTCACAATGAGTATTGCCAAAATATCAATATTCTGGCAGAACTTACTTTGACAAATAAATACGATACAGGAATATTTGTATTACAGAGAGTAGCAAAAACAGAGTTTGCCACTGAATTTTTTTTCCTCCTACTACGAGAATTCATATAATTACTGTAAAATTTTCAGTTATTACTGCCAAAATATCAATAATTACGTAAAAATTTTAATAAGGACTGTCGAAATTAAACCCATTACTGTCAAATTCACAATGAGAACTGCAAAAATATCAATATTTCTGTCAAAACTTACCTTGATAAATAAATACGATAGAGTAGTATTTGTATTATAGAGAGTAGCAAAAACAGAGATACTACGAGAATTCGTATGATTACCATAAAATTTTCAATTATCAAAATATAGCCAAAATATCAATAATTACGTAAAAATTTTATAAGGACAGTCGAAATTCATACAATTACTGTCAAATTCACAATTAGTACTGCAAAAATATAAATATTTCTGTCAAAACTTACTTTGACAAATAAATACGATACAGGAGTATTTGTATTACAGAGAGTAGCAAAAACAGAGTTTGCCTTTGATTTTTTTCTTCCTACTACGAGAATTCGTATTATTACTGTAAAATTTTCAATTGTCACTGCCAAAATATCAATAATTAGTTAAAAAAATTAATAAGGACTGTCAAAATAAACCCATTACTGTCAAATTCACAATGAGTACTGCCAAAATATTAATATTTCTGTCAGAATTAACCTTGATAAAGAAATACGATACAAGAGTATTTGTATTATAGAGAGTAGCAAAAACAGAGTTTGCCATTGATTTTTTTTCTCCTACTACGAGAATTCTATCAATTTTTCTATTCTAGTTACACTAAATTCTATTCCAATTATAAAACGAAATTCCCTGCATCTCATTCATTTATGAAAGTATCTATAGCAAAGCTTATGTCGTTATAAAGAGAAAATAATGTCCTTTTTATTTTTTTTTAAAATGGTCAAAGCCAACTGTGATATATATATATATATATATATATATATATATATATATATATATATATATATATATATAAATTAAGTTTGTTTTATAACTCAACAATAGTTTTTTTTTTTCAAAATCTAAAGCATATCTTGCATACGTTCTTAAAATTACCACTGTTTCCTCGTTGAACTGAATCTCACCAAGTCCAATAAGGGTACTTTTCAGGAGACAGAGTTTAATAGTTAATTATGTACGAATAATCACTTATTTAAGATTATAGGAACGTTTTGTACACCATAATATATATATATATATATATATATATATATATATATATATATATATATATATATATATATTATGTATGCTGTACAGAAAGTTGCTATAACCTTCAATAAGCGATTTTTCGTATCAGATTAACTTTTAAAATGTGTCTACTGACACGTTACCCTATTGGACTTGATGACTATTTTCAGAACACCGACGATATTTACCCAATCATAAAAAAATATCTACTATAGTCCATGCCAGATTAGTCACTTTTCACATAAAACCGAAGTCTCTCCTCTGTCCTGTCGGACTGGTCAACAGAAGTGCAAATTCATCTCTTAGAGCATCGTAGTTTATTGAGGTACGATAATAAGTCCAAGAGTAATACAGTAACTTATTTCAAAGCACTATATTTCCAAGAGAACAAAGGAATAAATTTATATAAATTAAATTAAATTAATTTTTTATATAAATTAAATCTCAGGTATTACAATTATAGTGTGGTGCAAAATTATGGTTTATAGCTTTAGAGCTCGAAACAGCTTCCGCTGTTTTGGGATGCACTCTCAGTGGTCCAATTTCACCAGTGGGAGGGATATTTGTTTTATGTGAAAAGTGGCATCTTATCTGACATGGACTGTAGATAATATATAATTTTTCTTGCTACGCAGAGTTTGAATATAAAAATTATTGAAATATTGCTAGCATTTTGTTGTCAAATTCTTAAAATATATCATTGTACAGTTGTGTTCAAAAATGTGCTGTACACAGATAATTACCTGTTGTAAGTCGTGTTAAAAATGGGTTGTACCGAAATATGTAGTTGGCTGTATATTTAAACAATGGCACATACATTTCAGAACTGTCAAAGTGACAACTAACAATGACAACAATTAGTATTATTGTATTGTTTATGTGAAAATTAATTACTCCAGATCTTTAATGTATTATTTATTCTACCATTAAAAGTTTATTGGTGGCTGTATTTTTACTCAACTGTGTAATTAATTAAATGGACCTAGATATAACTTTTCAAAATATATGTATGTACAACACTATTTTTGAACTTTATGTAATAAAGTCACATTTACTCAGCAGAAATGCTGTACAGAAATTTAATGAACACGACTGTATATTGTATCATGACCAAATGTATTATGTATCCCATGAAATATGGGAAGTTTTTTAATATGTTCTTTAATATAAATACTTATAGTTTGTACAGCGAAATGAAATTAGTTTTTCATTTCCTTTATTGTACATTGTATCATGACCAAATGTATTATGTATCCCATGCAACATGCGAAGCTTTTAAATATGTTTTTTTAATATAAATAACATATAATATGTACAGCGAAATGAAATTAGTTTTCCATTTCCACCAGTCATAATAATTTCAAGTGCCTACTAGTTAATGTAATAAACGACTTCTCGGAGTGCAATCTTTGCCGGAGTTTGTCCCGTATTATTTGTCACATTTCGCGACCTGAAATTAGATGTTTCCGTAATTAAGCGTAACCTTTCCGCAGTCACTTTGTATTCCCGCCGTGCCATCAATTTAAGTTTTCCGCGGGCAACTCCGAAATCATTACGCGCGCGGAACTTTCAAGCGTCGCGACGCAACGAAAACTAATTGTGAGGCGGCGAGTTTATGAACTCATGGGAGATTCCGCGACGAAGTTTAATTAGACGCACGCCCCCCCCCCCCGCCGTCCCCCACATACGCACAGGCGACTGAACACGCAATGGTTAAAACTTGAAACCAAAACGTGAAGTTGTTATGTGTGTTTCGTTGCCACATAATTGGATTTGTATTGAGGGGCGAGCCGTGGGGGGCGGCGAGCCTTGGGGGGGGGGGGGGTGGTACACGTGGGGGGCTAGCCATGGGGGGCAAGCCATGGGGGGCGGCCGGGCGTTATCGCAGGGCGACGCTCCGTTACGTATCTAATTGTTCTTGTTCGGGACGCCGCGGGCCTCAGGGCTAATCCAGAAATTAAACCGGGGGATGAGACCCTCTCCATATTTGACTTTCTTACTACACCCCCGCGCCACTAAGTCTACTAAGTCCGCCGGGGCAGAGCGTGTGCGACCTACATTCGAGGACGAGATGATTGCGGCCGTAAATCTCGCGCGAAACAGATCTTAAGATAAGTAATTGGTTAATAGAAACTGCAGGCATCGTTAGTAGCTTGTGTGTGCTGCAGTCTGGCTGCAGGAATTTAATTGTTGCAGCAGGCATTCCTAATTGCACCCAAGTGCAGTGCGAAATACTTATAAGATAGTTCAAACAGTTACTTCTTGCTGCTGGTACAAGAAACGGAATGTGTATATACACAGAGTATTGTTCGAGAGTACCAATCACTGAGCGATTTCTTCATTATCTAACTAACTTTATCACAGTGCGGTTTTTGGTTTGCACGGTTAGTCTGTTGACCACAGTTGAAGACTGAACAACTTTCTTAATTAAAAGTGTATAAGAAATGTATTATAAAAAAGAAATTGTAATCGTAGTTGTGAAATATGGTGTATTCTACCTGAGATCCATGTAGCCACGAATAATTAGCATACAAATACGAAATATGAAAATTTCAGATTTTTTTTCAGAAATGAAAAAGTTCAGAGGGGGGAGTAACGTGACTTTTTTTTCTCTCATACGATTTTTCCTAATTCGAACTTTGGGAAGTTCTGTAGCATTAATGGTGTATTCCACCTGAGATCCATGTAGCCTCGAATAATTAGCATACAAAGATATATACATATATACATTTGTTAGGTGTTATATATGTATAAAATAATCTCCGTCAGTAATAGCATTGATTATAATAGCCTTATAGATACCCAACCCAATGTAAATTTTGTACGCGCCTGTGGATGTCGAAAAGGAGACAGAATTGATTTAGTAGGGAGACGGCCCACGCCAGAGCGGAGCGCTTTCATCGAAATTTCAAAAACTTAATGCGCCATTCATTCACGGATTCACCGGCACCGTGAGCGGCCGCGGAGCCGGAGGGGGGACCGCTGGTATTTCCAATAATCTCAATGATGGATTTGGGTGGTTGAGGGTCGATGAGGATTAAGAGATAATAAGGCGCTGGTGGGCGTCCCTCAGCGCCCCGTGTACCGATCGGGCACGTAATGAGGGTTGTAAATGTTTATAACTAAGAAAATGCATTCAAATAGCCTGTGGTCTACATCTGTAGAAAGACGTTTTTAGTTATTCGTTTCACGTTGTCTGTTGAACATTACGTCTATTTCAAGCTGCAAATTATAGAATTTAAACAACCATTTTATTTTGTTGTCATATAAATTAATTTGTTTCGGTGAAACAAAAGTGTTAATATGTCGACAACTAAAAGCGGAAATAAATGTCGCTACTTAAATTGCGGCTTTACTCCAAGGACTCATAAAAGTTTAAAAATGTTTTGTTTTCCATCAGCTAACATGGAAAGGTGTAGAAAATGGATTATTCACTCAGGTAAGATACAACAAAACATAAAAAAAAGTTAATAATACATAATGGAATTAATCCTGGATGTGAATTAGAAAACTACTAATATTTTTATAACAAAACACAAGACATTATTCATATTTTTAAAGGTTCGTAATATAAATAAATAACAGAAAATTCAAAGTATCTCCAATACTGTAATTCTAAACAAAATTTTAGTCCAGATATTTTTGTCAATAAATTAATAATCAGCCATTAAAAATTGGAAATATTTTTTCTAAATTAAAACTTCTCATATGTATCTTATTGTTTACAAAATAAGTTAATTTCAGTTTACTTTGTTTTCTCTATTCAACCTGTATTCATATTTTTAAATTTAAACTGTTTCACATCAAGTCAACTAAAATAATTAGAAATAAATAAGTAAGACTGTAGACTATGGAAACAAAAAATAAAGGATTATAGAAACATTTATTTTATGTGAAGTCTTTACTGTGCTGCGAATCTCTGCTGCTGAATATTTAAACATACAAGAAGTAATTCAAGGATCAAGGAATGCACTATAATTTTATAATAAATCTTGAATATATTCGATAGTTCTGAAACTCTTTTCATATTGATTACATTTTATGTTATTTTCTTACATCTTAATATTTATTTTGAAATATTTTGAGTTGGGAAAATGTGCCAGAACACCTGATTCTGTCTAAACTTTATTATTATTATCACTCTTAAAACAAATATTAATAGTTTTTCTCTGTATTCAGAGAGTTGTTTTCCAACAGCTAACCTACATATATTTTAATATTTTTACATTTTCAAATACACTTTTTCAACATTTACAATGATATGGGTTTGGTGGGTATCACGACTTGTGGTTTTTAAAATACTAAATAAAATAAGAAGAAATAAATAATTATTATTTAATGAAAATATTTTTTTTTGTTTATTGAGAACTTTAATATTGA
Organism: Othius punctulatus; assembly: GCA_951805005.1. Taxonomy (NCBI): domain Eukaryota; kingdom Metazoa; phylum Arthropoda; class Insecta; order Coleoptera; family Staphylinidae; genus Othius; species Othius punctulatus. The sequence continues at coordinate 2,620,602 of OX638139.1, read as the reverse complement.
AAGAAAAATTAACAAATGTTCAAACTCGAGACCTTTAGCAATCTGACAATATCCTAATTGATGAACGATGGTCTTTAGGAGTGCTATTATATCTTAATGCTATCATCAGGGTTGGAATAAATCGTGATTTAAAAAAAAACACAAATCAATGATTAAAAAAATCAAAAATCAAAGATTAAAAAAAAACAAATAAATCATGTTTCATTTGATTTACTTGATATTTCTGATCATTTTTTGCCAGTTTAGATATGATTTAAATCGATTGATTTACATCACGATTTAAATCATATGATTTTTTTATATATTCTTAAATTAAGTTAGCAAAGCATGCTAACTCTATAGTTACATTATATTTTTATTTCTACATCTATTGGAATACACAGTGCAAAAAAAATGATTAATTAAAAAAAAAAGTTGATTTAAATCATGATTTAAATCACACCAACCCTGCCCATAATTTAACGGCAATAATATTATTTCATACGAAAACTATCTAGTGTAACTAGTGTATTTGAAAATATAAAAATATACAGTGTCTGCCATTAAAAATACTGCCAATGACGTCATATCTCGAAAAGTAGGTTAGCTATTGGAAAACAAAATACGCCACTGAATAGAGAAAACAAGTACTAATTGTTTTAAGTAATAATAATAATAATAATAAAGTTTATACGAAAATCAAAAATTCCGACACATTTGTCCAACCCTGTATAAAAGTCCTCTTTGATCCGGCTTTGAAGTTTGCTTATTTCATTTCAATTGTTCCTATACAGGGTGTCCCAGGGGAAAGGAAACACCCGTAGTTCGCCAAACCATGACTTAAAAAAATGTCCAATTTTTAGTTTAAATTATTTTTTGAAATTGTTTTTTAACATAGGTATGCACATTTTTAGAATTAAATTTATTGTCATATTTTACTCTCAAAATTAAATTTTGTTATTATTATTTATTATTTTCAAAATTATATTATACATATTATACACGATTATGACTGCTGGGGATATTATATTTCCCTAGTTACCGTAGAGTGCTATGGGAACATATTAACATTGTGGACATTGTGGAAAATTGAGGATCTAATTGAAATTGGATGATATTCATAAATACTCATATTTCATATTTAGGCCAACTGTGTACCTTAAATATCTCGCAATCGCTATGATTGTGAATGTGATTTTTTCTCAAATTTTTACTACATCAGAAAACTCATAAACTTTTTACCAACGACTTGCGTGAGACACCCTCTATTGCTGGAGTATTTAAGCAATTTAAACTAGTCTACTAGTTGCAACTTAGATATTTAGTTCAAAATTTAAACAATGACAAAGAATCTCATTATGAGCATTAATTAATAGCAGAATTTTATTTATCTTTTTTTAGGAAATGTGGAACTTGCAACTTTATCACCCAATTCATTGAAAAAGTTTTTGTGCCAAGTTCATTTTGGTAGCGATGATTTTAAAAATAATGTAAGACTCAACTCGAATGCAGCACCGAAACATTATCAACAACAGACGTCTCCCTTATATTTAATCCAGCAATCATCCACATCACCACCACATAAATATATATATATATATATATATATATATATATATATATATATATATATATATTAATCCTTCATACTAATATCTATTTGTTTGTAAGCGAAGACTAAAATTCCGTTCAAAATTAGTTAAAACAGCTTAAAAATCTGCAGATCTTGAAAAAAAACTGAAAGAATTGAAAGCTGGCAACACATTTTCCCCTTCATATAAAAAAATTAAAACTTTTGATCAGTCTCAGAATTGCAGGTTTTAAAATTAAAAAATCGTAACGTTTCATTTGGAGCTGTATATAAATATTAGAACAGTTATAGATGGAAATTAGAGAAATTAGAGACATTGGTTTTAACATTTTTGTGAATTACTGGTTTGGTATCAATGGAACGAAACTATTATTGCTCATCTAATGATAAAAATATTAATTTTCGTCGTTTATTTGTTAAAAAATATTAATTTAAAACTCTCTTTTCGTTTAAGTACTTCATTATTTATTTTTAAAATAAAAAATCGCAACCCGGCTCAGAATGTTAACACATAATAAATTGTTTAAAATCATAGCAACTTAAAAACATTAAATAAATTCAATATATGTTCAATAAAAATCGATTAAACTAAAATGATTTATATATTTTTATATAAGTCGCTGCTTATGGTTAAATAAAACAAGTGTTCTGCAAATGATAACTTGAGATTGTAAATTACATCCATTGTAACAGAAATACAAGCTAGAAAAATAAGGAACAATCAAGCACAAATCTAGAGTGTAGCGGCGGCTGCAAGTGCACAGCTTCAGAAAATAAATCGATTCGGCGGCGGCAACCAGAAAAATAAATTGGTTTGCTGGCACATAGGCCAGCTAACCTAATAAAAGATCATATTTTTCTTTTAAATCCTGATACCTGCCCGGTATCAAAAGTCGGAATATTTACATATTATATATTTATATATGTAGAGAAAAAAAATGGTAGCGGTACTAAAGTTCTGCAGCACTTTATCCGCACCGCGCCGCCCTTGTGGTATGATTTTTCTAATTATAAGGCAAACAAGTTGTAACTACGCTTACAGCACGGAATATAAAGGCATCCATAAAAATATATTTTCGGGCTCGGGCCGCCCGAGTTGTAATGTTTAGATAGAAAATGCGCTCTCTTACAAAAGTGGGAGCGCGCATTGTCTCCATCTCCTTCCCAGCCTCCCACCATCACAAATAATATGATAGTGCGAAATATCTACAGTCAACCCCGGAATTCAACCTCTGAACACGTTTGAGTTAGGCAAATTCGTAGCAATTGGTGCCACCATATACATCGGGTATCTATAAGGCTATTATAATCAATGGTAATAGTATGTTTGGGTAAGAGGGCGAAATAACATTTTGCCGTTGAGATGAATCGCGTGGACTGAGTCCGTTCAAACCTCGCTTTGGTCTTTGAAATCTTGTGAAACCCCCGTTTGTCCATTGCTTTAACATTTACCTGCCCGTTGTTTCTTTGGCTGTCGAGGTGTTGGAGGTCGGTAAGTCTTAATTCTCCGTTTCATTTTAAAACTTGTCAGACCAGGCACGTCCGCCCACTCGAGCCCTCGGCGCGAGGGGGAAGTGAAAATAACCGTGCGGATGCCCCGGAGTGCCATAAATTGAAATAAATTCCCGATATATAAATCGCCAGCCACCCCCGCACACCCTTCGACACCTTATACACAGCGGCGAATTTAACGCGGCGTTCGAGGCGCGATTACCCTGTCACGGCCCGTAAAAAAGCCCAGTCGCAATCTGCGAGTTTTCCCAGTTTTCCCGGAAAATGCGGGACGTGGCCCCCATCGATCTGGACGCGCGGCGGCTGCGGCACGGTGGTGGGACAGTTGACGGCATTGTCGAGTCACGGCGCGCTTCGAGTGCCGTCACTCGACCCCCTCGCGGACGTCCTCACCCACCCCCATGGGGGTGGCACGCACATCCGACGCACGCCGCCCCCGCCGTCATCACCGTAATCGCAGGCGCGCACACGACGCCGCAATGCAATATCAATTCCGGTGATGGATATTGTCTTGCTGCGCGACATGCATGATTAGATCATCGTGCTTCCGGAGGATCGACCGGAAGCGGGTGCACGGCCCGGAGCCATCAAGATAACGTACAAACAACTTCATCGTTACGTATAGATTATTCGCTGCAATGGCACAGAAAACAAGTTTGAATTTTATAAATTAATAAAATTTCACAATTATATTGTTTAATTAGATTAAAAATGTTACATTAAATATTGTATAAATATTTCAGTAATTGTGAATTTTTGAACCTGGGAAAAAGGAGTTTTTTTAAAGAAACTGCGGCTGTAATTACGCCACAATTCGAGGGTAATACAAAAGCCGGATTTAATCTATCGATTGACCTAACCTAATCTACCATGGAGTAGTCGTAGGTAAAAAAATGATTCAAAATAATTAATTGTCGGAATAATTTAAAATTTATTCCGACATCTCACAGAGATCACACAGAAACTATCTCACAGAGACTACACTACATACTGTTGAACCAACTAATTGAAGAATCACAAGAAAACTTATTCTTCCAAACCTTAGAAGATAAGAAAAGGAAAGACAACAAACTGAATATTTTAAGGAAATACAAGCAACACCACTCCAAACAAAAACACATCAACAAGATACATCCTTTCTACCAGAGATTCGCCAATCTTTCTAACACCAATTTTAGCAAAGAAGAAACTGCCTTACTCAACAAAGGGCATACATTTGCACCTGTTAAAAATCGCACCAAACTTGAACTTTAAGCTATCGACTTAGAAACTGCAATTAGAGGACATCCACACTTTGACGAAGTAAGAAACGATTGTATTAATTTCTTAAAAAACGAGGAAAAAAACTTACGCAAAATACTAAAAACCAGAGGTCTTCTCAAACTAATCTTACCAAGACCCTCAGAAACTTAAAACTTAAAGTTGCTAAAGATAAACTCATAGTCGCCAGAGCTGACAAAGGAGCAGGTATTGTAATTTTGAACGATTTTGCATATAACGAAAAAATACTTACCTTCCTCGACTCCAATAACTACTTGCCTACTCAGAATAATACTATTTTGAAAACATATATTAGTAGAACTAAGAACTGTCTATCTAGATGCAAAGATACCTTAGATTATTTTAAAATTTATAACTACAATATTATTCCTATGAACCCCCAAGTGCCTAAGGTATATGGACTTATAAAACTACACAAAGCCTCAATCCCTATCCGTCCCATCATCACTGCATATGACACCCCCGCTAATAATTTTGCTAAACACATTAATCACACTATCAAACATGCATTTAACTACGAACCTAAGCACACAGTTAAAAACACCAAAGACTTCATTACTAGCATCAAGGACGTAATTATAGACAACGACGACATTCTAATCTCTTTTGACATATGCTACATGTACACAAATATTTCAATTAAAGAAACCCTCAAACTACTCAATAACCTATTACTGCAATCTAACCGCATTGAAAAACAACATGCCTTTCACATAACCGAACTAACTAAGATCTGCACGGAACAGAACTTTTGCTTATTTAACGAACAAATGGGCGATGGACTTCCAATGGGCTCCCCTTGTCTAGCTTACCTGCTGATATTTTCATGGACAACCTCGAAAATCAAATATTTTCAGAAAATAACTCATACAACAATCATTTGAAAGTTTGGAGAAGATACGTGGACGATATATTTTGCATTTGGAATGGGAGTCTTACAATGTTGAACACTTTCCTTATACATTTCAACAACCTCCACCCCAATATGCAATTTACCCTCGAAGTGGATAAAAACCAATCATTAAACTATCTAGATATAACTATACTGAAACAAGACGACCACCTTGAATATAAAGTGTATAGGAAACCCACCTAAACAGGCTGTATTATACGTTTCGATTTGCACCACCATCACAGTCACAAATTAGCTACTTTTCATTCCCTCATCCACCGAGCGTTTGATATCCCCATGAACGATAATAATAGAGCACACGAAATTAATATTTTTAAGCAACTCGCTTCTTAGCACGGTTTTAACATATAAATAATTAATAAATGTAAAGCTAAAAAACAAAACAGAATTGATAACTTGCTCATACATAACCCCCACGTCACGCGAACATCCCAATCCCCTAAATTTCCGATCCTTTGCCTACTCCGGTGCCATTAACACTTGACTATCACACTTTCTTGCCAGACATAACATCATTGTATCTTACAAAACTGCGGAGACTCTGGAAAAAAATCTCACTAACAACAAACAAACTTTCCCTTCGACAGCAAATCTGGCGTATATTCCTTATTTTGTGATAATTGCCCTGCTACTTATATAGGCGAAACGGGACGCCCTCTTAAAATACGCTACAAAGAACCCTTAAAGAATAATTTGATCTCCAACTTTGGAAGACATTTATGGTTTAGCAGCCATACGTGTACGAACAATATAAAACTTCTACATGCACAAAAAAAGGGCTATAAACTAAAACTCATTGAAACCCTCGAAATATACAAAGACCCATTTCCAGAAATTTAAACGACCAAATTACCATGTTGCATAAACCACTGTTCTCCTTCCTTAAGCCGACTACCATCCAATATAGACCACCCAGCACACACATATCCACACAACACTTTACTTAAGTTTGCCATTCACGCTATCATTAATCCTGCAACATCACATCACCATGCAGGAAATATTTGTGCAGTTCGCCTTCTTTTTGCTATTTGACTCGTAAGTCTCGAAATCCCAACCAAATTTCTCACACACAAATGATCCTCCCCATGCATATCATAACTGAACAACACCCACACAGCTAAAATCACTTCCATCATCCTTTAAAGTAAATTACGCACCCAAAATTGCTCTACACATAATCTCACAATTATCTTTGCCTTACACAAACATCATATAACCTGTAATTTTGGTTTTTATTTTATATTTTAATGTGTTTATAACTGAACGTAATCTTTAATATTGTTTTACTTAACTTTAGGCACCTATTTTATCATATGTTTCCTCTTTGTAGTTTTTGCCTGATGATGACCCGTTAACAGGTCGAAACCGGTCGCAAATTTATATTAAATAAATACGAACCCAATTTTAAGGAAGTACATTTATTAACATACAAATAGAACAAACCGTGATTGATCGACGTGGCTTTTATTTGTTGAAAATTCATAATTACTAATGTATGAAATAAAGTTACGCACTTTTTCAAAATTTTCAAAATTGTCTTTATTGTTCACGACAATTGTTGTGGCGACGCTGTGGCGAAACAATTGTCGTGAACAATAAAAACAATTTTGAAATTTTTAAAAAAAGTGCGTAACTTTATTTCAAACATTAGAACAAACCTTAATATGAGAAACTTAAATGAAAATTTTATTATTATTATTTACATTTTAACAAACTACTGTTATTATGTTATATGACAGTTGACAGTTATGGTTGACAGTGACAGTTCTCAAATAGTACGGTATACAAATTTGAATGGCGGCACAATTGAATTGATGTGGTTACATAACAACAATCATTTAGGTACACCTTGTATTTCTATGTAATACACACGATACGAATACCTTGTAAAAATCTGTACCTCACAGCAAATAAGAAAATTCAAATTCCCTTATCCTCCGCCTTATCCGAGCAGATCTGGGCCGCATAACCGCCGCCGCTTTTCCGGGGTTTTCCAGCCGCTCCCCGGGACAAATTGATAAACATTCGGGGCCGGGGGGCGCGAATATTAAGCGTGATCCGCCGCCTCCGGGCCCGGGGAGTGCGTAAAAACCGCCCTCCGGGTGCGTAAGGAAATGCCCCGGGACCGGGACAAATTGCCCTTCACGGGATATATGTGGTGGGCGGCTCGTGTATCCGCTGCTCGTAAAAAAGGGCAAACATCATCGATATTTCGGGACCTTGGAACGTCGCACAGATGGTCCTCGCCTCTGGATGTTACATCGATATCGCCTCGACACGCTGGAAACATGAAAAATATATTGGGGTTGGGGGCGGAGGTTTTTTTCGGGTGTTTCTCGTCTGTGTGTATATGCTTTTCTTAATTTACTTAGAGATTGAAATGACCCACGACAGACCATGTTTTATTTAGCTAAACAACGAGTAGGTGAGACAGGTGTTATTTGCTGAAAAATCGTTCGTATTAATAAATAAATAAGATCCGCATTCCGGCGTAATTTGGGGACATTAAAAGCCATTAACTTAAGGGTAACAACAGTTTACTAGTCGGGCGGAAATATCAACAGTTCATGGAAATATAAATTACTCGAGACCAGACAGGATATGTGCCACTGGCCGACAGTGAGCGATTCCGGGGAGTTCAAAAGCGAAAGTATAATATTACGGCCCATAGAATCATTCACTTAAGTACCATAAAAACAGCGCCGGCTACATGCACGCGTACCGAAATTCTTAGAACAGAGCCCATTTGGACTGGATAACCCACACCACGAAGGGACACGATTTGTATTGCAAGCAAACACAAATCCGCCTGCAAAAGATCGAGTGGCGTAAACATGTGGAAGAAATTATTGCGCAGGCATCGAAAAAGGCACTTGGCCAGGACGAGTAGACCACCGTAGAAGATCGAGGACGGCAGTGTTTGGGCCCGGGGCTCGGGGAAAATGGGGAGGTAAACATATAAGAATCTGCGAAAGCAGGGGGGAGGTCACTTAGTGCTCGACGGCCGAGGGCACGAGACAAATCGCGAGAGTGTAAACGGGGGCGCAATTAGTATAAACAGTCAGGGAAATTGATAATTCAATTAGGGCAGTATTGAACCTGTTAGATATTTTCGGGGAGACCGCGAAGTAATTAAAACAACACCGAGCGCAAGGGCCACCACGACATCAGTACGGCTATCCAGTCGGCGAGAGATAGGAATGGTTACTGAGTGAGTACTGACGCAATTGATGATCGAGTAACGCGAATCAAACTGCCAATTTTGAAGGGCACTGCGAAATATTTAGGAGACAAGTCATTACGCGTGTCAAGTAAATAAATTCGGCAATCCGCCGGAAAATATCCTGTGACAAAATTACGAAAGAACAAAACGCCCAAACTGGCGCAAAGGTGTGATCCTCTTCGTAATGAGTGCGGTTTGTGGGCTTCGCGCCGCACTTTGAAACAGAAAGGCGCGCTGGAAGCATACTACAAAATCGCTCTTACCCGTTGGTACGTGCGAACCGAACACATGCATCAATCTCATACGATAACATGTATGGTTTTCTTCGTAATTAGAGCGATCTGTGGGTTTCGCGACGCACTTTGAAACAGAAGGGCGCGCTGGAAGCAGACTATAAATATCGCTCTAACCCCTTGATGTGTTCGGGTCGAACATATTAACCAATCACACCCCACAACGTGTATGGTTCTCTTCGTAATATTGTCACGCATTATAAGTATTGCTACTCCACATAAACCACCACCAAAACTCGATTATCATGCGTTTTAATTATTATTTATATTTTATTAGCAAGGGATTCGGGAAAGAGCTTAGTTCAGGAAGGTATTTAAACAGATATAAACTCAAGGGATTTCCCAGGTAGCGATCGCAACGGGAACTAAAAACCAGTATCCGGGAAGGTCAATAATTATTACAAAAATGAGCAAATATCATCATGTCATACCTAATCACTAAATTCTAGTAATTAACGTTGCGTAGTTAATATCACCAATCAATCAGCCGAGTGAGTGGTCAAACTAATAAGTTGTAATTGCATGCCGGTGAAATAAAACAGCCCTCAGCATCGATAATGCATGTGGTCAGTATTTGCATATTTGAATTCGTGAGCGAATGAGAAATGAATGAATGCGAGTCAGTATGTTCCTGAAGCACGAGCATGTGGATATTATAGATAAATCATTGAATGAATCCAAGTCATAAGTCATGATCGGGTGAGAAATAAAGTTAATAAATACGAAACGCAACGGCAATTAAGAATGAATGCGAATCAAGGGAATTCATGCATGAGCATGCGTAAAGAAGGGATATAAATCCGTGAATGAATCAAAGTCAAAATCATGCAGAATCATATGCACTAGGTGTATTCAATTATCACAAAAACGAAGTAAAAAAAAAAACAAACTAAAAATAAATGAAAATATTAAACACAAAAGAAAATACATTAAAAAAAAATTAAATAAAAATAAAAAGAGTCAAAAACAAACGAGGGGCTTATGTTTCATACACGTCAGACGTAACAGGGTTAGGGTATGAGACTCGTTATGAGATCAGATATATGTACTTTAGCCAGACAGAACTGACCATCGTGCACAAATCACCGATCGAAATTTACGATATAATTATTTGGGTGTTATTGCTTGGTAAATGCATTGCGAAACTTTAATTAAGGGTAAATCGTCATCCTTAATACTGGCATGTTATTTGCTGGGAAATACACTTCTAAACTTTATCTGAGGATAAATCAAATCAAATAAATAAAAGATAAAAATATGGATGAACGAACGCATGTGGAATGAATGACATAACTAAAACACCGTAATTAGCAGGGACATATTCCATGTACTAGTAACCAGTAGAATTTGAATTATAACGTTAATTTACGTCAGAATACCACGAAATATGATTAGAAACCACGTAAAAATAGATAAATTCATTGCAAAACTTTAATTCAAAATAAATCGTCATTCTTCATTATTTGTGTGTTATTACTTATTAAATAAACCCTTAGTCACCACATAAATGTAAAGCGTATTATTTACCATAACCAAATGAACCAAACCTTACTTGTTAAATTAAAATGTAAAACGATATGAATTACTGAATGAATAAAATACTGTATGATGATATTTGTGTATGCGTATAATTTGATATTTTCCCCGTAACAGACACAATACTTGAACAACGAACCATCGATCTTGTCACTATAACGATTCCATGAATCAAACACAGGTGAAGTACCGCCACTTAGATTACGAGCCACTCTACGTTTATAAATTAATTACAAGTTATAATGATACCCCGGTATTGTACCGTTACAAGATTATTTAATATTATCTCAAGATACATTGTAAATATATACAAATCAAATCATTTACCATAAAATTACTTTTATTGTTGGTAGCGGTAATTTAGTTTTTTAATCTTTAATGTAGTTTTAATTTTAATTTTATAGTCTTGTAATATTTAGGAGATTACTGAGATATTTTGGATTATCACATTTGAGTGGCAAACAGGAAATAAAAAACGGCTCTCACCTTGCCATGGGCTGTCAAAGTTTGGAAGCATTGCGTTATTTTTCACTACCTCTGCTAACGCAAAGAGCGTCGGACGTAACAACGCCTGGCACATGAAATATTAATAAGTACGATTGTTGTATAAATATTTTGCGAATGCCCCGCCTGGGAATACTAATGTCCGGCGATAAAGTCTGCGGACTGCCTAATCGAATGGGAAAATGTGGGGCGATGGCTGGGGCTGGTTTGGGGCACCGGAAGGCCCGAAATATGGGCCATCGCTCACGCCGATGATTTCCGTACGTGCCGCATATAAATATCCAGGCACCTGTCCATGAAAAATTCATGGAAATTTACGGGGCCGCCTGCGGGATAAAAATTCGGGGTATTCCCGCGACGCCGGATCATTCGAACTGCAGGAGGCGACCGTCTAACGACGCACACTAAAACCCACGAAAATAAATTGCCGGGAAACTCCTCCAAGGAAGTCCGCCATAAAGTTTCACTATTGAATATTTTGAATTTTTAATGAAACGAAACGCCGTACGCTTTGAATTTCATAAATTTTTATTATTACACTAAAATACGAATAAACCGTAATAATACGAAAGTATACCACACGACATTTATTTAAATTTAGTAATGCAGTTGTTTTTTAGGGGTTTATGTATGATAGATACAAAAGCTCTCTTTCAGTCAGAATGCAGTTTTATTCACAGTGTTGTCATGAATATTACAAACACAGAAATCAGCAGCAACAATTGCTGCTGATTGACTTGCTTAATGTAATGAATGACATACTTGTGTGGACGGATATGAATTACTATAAAAATTGTGGACATGGGAGCAAGAATAACGTAAGTCTCGAAAAAAATTATTTCTAGAAAAACGTGTCGAACGATTCACAGCTTAATAAAAGTTGTAATATAGCAATCAGAGACATGGATGTAATATTGCAATTTGTATGAACAGTAGATATATATTTTTTAACAGACTTATAAATAAGGTAAAAAATAATCTAATAAACAATTTTGCTCAAAAACCGTATAAATCGACTTACGCTATTCGTGCACCCAGCAACACTAATAAAAAAAATATTACTTTAAAAGTAGGGCTTGCATTTATTACAACTATAAACACTCAGACTTCCTTGTAATTAATAATAAATTATTCCACATTATATACGTTTGGGGAAATAAATACAAAAATAAACTCGGGAACATCCCGTTTATTTTTTTTATATAAATTCTATTCAAACAAATTCCACGGCGGCGTATTCTCTTTGGGAACAATGCGCGACGAATAATAAAGTAATTTCATTAGATGTAGGTACAATGGCACATTTATAACATAACAATGCCAACTTCATATCAGTCACTCGTAATCGAATTGTGTAAATAATTAATAATTACTCATCAGAAATCAATTTCGAGTTGTTCTTCTAGCAATTATGAATATTATTTTAGAGCATAATCGCACAATACTTGTGTTCGATACAATATACAATAAGTAGAATACTTACAATACAATAGTAATAAGTAGCACCATAGAAAATAGGTTGTTCGAAATTACAAACAACTTTTAATCTAACTGCGTATTGTTTATTTCGCTGAACCGCGATATTAATCAATTCAGAATAATAGATTTATTCATAATATTAAAGGCAGGTAATATTTTAATAGCACAATTACAATATTCAATAAACAAGTGCACATATAGGTGATTTGCTCCAACAATATCAAAACTTAAAAATCAAGATTATTCAGGACACGCATTTGAAGTTTAATGTTTCTATAGAAATCCTGAAATATAATTTTTAAACACCAAATTGGCATAATTAGGTTAATTGGCACGTGGTAATATAATTAAAGTTTGTACTTTGTATTGTTTGTTATGAGAATTTTACAGTTAAGAATGAAATTTTGTAATCTATAAAAAAAATGTTACAGCTTACAAAGAAAACTTTTATAAATTTCCAATTAAATGTTGAAATTTGTAATAAAACTTTGGATTTTCGGTTGAAGTTTATAATTCAGATTAAAAATTTGATAATTTAAAATGAAAAATTCGTATTTTCCTGTGAAACTTTTGCAATTCGCAATGAAACTTAGATACTTAAGAATGCCATTAAATTTTTGTAAGAAAAACCAATTGGATTTTGTAATTCGACTGAAATCTTTCATAATTTCCATTGAAAATATTGTAATTTCCATTAAAGTCTGCAATTAAGAAAAAAAAATGATGGTTTCCAATGAAACATTTGTATTTTCCAGTAAAACTTTTGTAATTCGCAATGAAACTTAGATACTTTAGAATGCCATTAAATTTGTGTAAGATAAACCAATTGGATATTGTTATTCGACTGAAATTTTCATAATTTCCATTAAAATTATTGTTATTTCCATTAAAGTTTGTAATTTAGAATAAAAATTTGATCATGTCCAATGAAAAATTCGTATTTTCCAGTGAAACTTTTGCAATTTGCAATGATACTTAGATACTTTGGAACGCCATTAAATTTGTGTAAGATAAACTAATTGGATTTTGTAATTCAACTGAAATTTTCATAATTTCCATTAAAAATATAGTAATTTCCATTGAAGTTTGTAATTACGAACAAAAATTTGATTATTTTCAATGACAAATTTGTATTTTCCAGTAAAACTTTTGCAATTCGCAATGAAACTTAGATACTTTAGAATGCCATTAAATTTGTGTAAGATAAACCAATTGGATATTGTTATTCGACTGAAATTTTCATAATTTCCATTAAAATTATTGTTATTTCCATTAAAGTTTGTAATTTAGAATAAAAATTTGATCATGTCCAATGAAAAAATCGTATTTTCCAGTGAAACTTTTGCAATTCGCAATGAAACTTAGATACTTTGGAATGCCATTAAATTTGTGTAAGAAAAACCAATAGGATTTTGTAATTCGACTGAAATTTTCATAATTTCCATTAAAATTATTATTATTTCCATTAAAGTTTGTAATTTAGAATAAAAATTTGATCATGTCCAATGAAAAATTCGTATTTTCCAGTGAAACTTTTGCAATTTGCAATGAATCTTAGATACTTTGGAATGCCATTAAATTTTGGTATGATAAACGAATTGGATACTGTAATTCAACTGAAATTTTCATAATCTCCATTGAAAATATTGTAATTTTCATTGAAGTTTTAATGAAGAATAAAAATTTGATCATTTCCAATGAAAAATTTGTATTTTCAGTGAAACTTTTGTAATTCGCAATGAAACTTAATATTAAATTATTAAGATTAACAATTTGATAATTTCCAATGAAAAATTCGTATTTTCTGTCAGGCCGATAATTTGAGTGGTGAAAAGGGACGTGATTAAGAGCAAGTTTAATACGTCATTAATACAAGACGAACTCTTAAATCATATTTATTATAATAATACATTAATTATTATACGTTAATGGCTAGGGCACCTAGATTGGCTTGGACGTGTCAAGGCTTGGCGGGAGCGGCACGATTCTGTAACGAAGAGAAGATATTCCTGAGCCAAAGCTCAGTAAGCACCCTTCCGAAGAAGTGATGAATATATACATGCACATACACATACATATCTACATATACATATACATGTACACAGACTGCATATTACGAATGCTCCCCAGGGACTACTCAAACTCACCCCTGAGGACGGAACATATGCCCGGCCAGGAGTTATGAAAATTAGGGTCTACTATCCATGAATAGTAGGTAAAAATACCGTTGACCCCAAGATGCCCCTGAACACATCCTGCAATCATATATACCTATTGAGACTGCCATATAACGAATGCTCCTCAGGGACTACTCAAACTCACCCCTGAGGACGGAACATATGCCCGGCCAGGAGTTATGAAAATTAGGGTCTACTATCCATGAATAGTAGGTAAAAATACCGTTGACCCCAAGATGCCCCTGAACACATCCCGCAACAATGTGCGATTCATAAATGTAGAGTTGGGGATCCCATATGCACGGTGGGCAATATTGCCATAATCGAATGCTCCTCAGGGACTACTCAAACTCACCCCATGAGGACGGAACCTATGCCCGGCCAGGAGTAAGAGATGGGGTCTTACTATCCGAAAATAGCTGGCAATAACACCGGCGTCCCCAACCTCCTCCTAGACACATCCCGCAACATAGGTGCGATTCATAATTGTAGAGTGCAGGATCCCATATACGACGATGGCATTTAAGTCTCTCTACTTGTTAGTTTTTTCTACCTTATTCTACCGTGCAATCTACGAAGGTGTACTTACATTACTTAATTCTACGTAACTACAGGCACTATTTACTGCTATGAGGAACTAATCGGTTTGCTGGATAAATACGTACTAATGAATGACATAAGCGCCCGGTCCCCTACAGAGGCCCCTTCGTTCGTGCGAGCACGCACAAGAATGTGCTGAGTTAAGTAAATAAACGTTACTGGAGCAAAGCGGGAAGATACAGGAAAATCGAAATTATTGACGCGTAACATTTCCAGTAAAACTTTCGCAATTCGCAATGAATCTTAGATACATTGGAATGCCTTTAAATTTTAGTAAGATAAACCAATTGCATATTGTAATTCGACTAAATTTTTTATAATTTCCATTAAAAATATTGTAATTTCCATTGAAGTTTTAATGAAAAATAAAAATTTGATCATTTCCAATGAAAAATTCACATCTTCCAGTGAAACTTTTGCAATTTGCACTGAAACTTTAATACTATGGAATGCCATTAAATTTTTGTAAGATAAACCAATTGGATATTGTAATTCAACTGAAATTTTCATAATATCCATTAATAATATTGTAATTTTCATTGAAGTTTGTAATTACGAACAAAAATTTGATTATTTTCAATGACAAATTTGTATTTTCCAGTAAAACTTGTGAAATTTACAATTAAACTGCTACACTTTCGAAAGCAATTAAATTTTTGTTATGTAAACCTATTGGATTTTGTAATTCGACTGAAATCTTCACAATTTCTATAGAAAATATTGTAATTGCCATTGAAGTTTGTAATTAAGAACCAAATTTGATAATTTTCAATGAAATATTCGAATATTTTAGTGAAACATATGCAAGTCACAATTAAATTTCCACTCTTTCGAATGCTGTTAAATTTTTGTAATGTAAACCAATTGGATTTTGTAATTCAAAGATTCGTATTCTCCAGGGAAATTTTTACAATTCACAATGAAACTTCCACACTTTTGAATGCCATTAAACTATTGTAAGATAAACCAATCGGATAAGTAATTCGTAATTTCCTTTGAAAATATTGTAATTCCATTGAAGTTTGTTATTAAAACAAAAATTTGATCATTTCAATGAAAAATTCATATAGTTCAGTAAAACTTATGCAATTAACAATAAAACTTCCACACTTTCGAATACCAATGAATAATTTTAATGTAATCCAATTGGAAATTCGACTAAATTCTTTATAATTACCATTGAAAATATTGTAATTTATATTGAATTTTGTTATTAAAAACAAAAATTTGATCATTTTCAATGAAAAATTCGTATAGTTCAGTGAAACCAATGCAATTTACAATGAAACGTTCACACTTTCAAATACCATTGAATAATTGTTATGTAACAGAATTAGATTTTGAAATTCGACTTAACTCTTTATAATTTCTATTGAAAATATTGTAATTTCTATTGAATTTTGTAATTAAGAACAAAAATTTGATTATTTTTAATGAAAAATTCGTATAGTTCAGTGAAACTGATGGAATTTGCAATGAAACTTTCACACTTTCGAATACCATTGAATAATTGTTATGTAACTCAATTGGATTTTGAAATTCGACTTAACTCTTCATAATTTCCATTGCAAATATTGTAATTTCTATTGAATTTTGTAATTAAGAACAAAAATTTTATCATTTTTAATGAAAAATTCGTATAGTTCAGTGAAATTTATGCAATTTACAATGAAACTTCCACACTCTCGAATACTATTGTATAATTTGAATGTCATCTAATTTGATTTTGAAATTCGACTAAATTCTTTATAATTTCCATTAAAAATATTGTAATTTCTATTAAATTTTGTAATTTAGAACAAAAATTTGATCATTTTTAATGAATATTCGTATAGTTCAGTGAAACTTATGGAATTTTCAATAAAACTTCCACACTTTCGAATATAATTGCATAATTTTAATATAATCCAATTGGAAATTCGACTAAATTCTTTATAATTACCATTGAAAATATTGTAATTTCTAAGAAAGTTTGTTATTAAAAACAAAAATTTGATCATTTTTAATGAAAAATTTCGAATACTATAGAATAATTTTAATGTAATCCAATTGGATTTTGAAATTCGACTAAATTCTTTAAAAGTTCCATTTAAAATATTGTAATTTCTGTTGAATTTTGTAATTAAAAACAAAAATTTGATCATATTCAATGAAAAAATCGTATGGTTCAGTGAAACTTATGCAATTTACAATGAAACTTTCACACTTTCGAACACCATTGAATAATTTTAATGTAATCCAATTGGATTTTGAAATTCGACTAAATTCTTTATAATTGCCATTGAAATTATTGTAATTTCTATTGAATTTTGTAATTAAGAACAAAAAATTGATCATTTTCAATGAAAAAATCGTATAGTTCAGTGAATCTTATGCAATTTACAATGAAACTTCCACACTTTTCGAATACTATTGAATAATTTTAATGTAATCCAATTGGATTTTGAAATTCGACTTAATTCTTTATAATTTCCAATGAAAATCATGTAATTTCTATTGAATTTTGTTATTAAAAACAAAAATTTGATCATTTTCAATGTACAATTCATATAGTTCAGTGAAACTTATGCAATTTACAAAGGAACTTCCACACTTTCGAATACTACTGAATAATTTTAATGTAATCTAATTGGATTTTGAAATTCCACTTAATTCTTTATAATTTCCATTGAAAATATTGTAATTTCTATTGAATTTTGTAATTAAGAACAAAAAATTGATCATTTTTAATGAAAAATTCGTATAGTTCAGTGAAATTTATGCAATTTACAATGAAACTTTCACACTTTCAAATACCCTTGAATAATTTTTATGTAATCCATTTGGATTTTGAAATTCGACTAAATTCTTTATAAGTTTCAATGAAAATCTTGTAATTTCTATTGAATTTTGTAATTAAGAACAAAAATTTGATTATTTTTAATGAAAAATTCGTATAGTTCAGTGAAACTTATGCAATTTACAATGAAAGCTTCACACTTTCGAATACTATTGAATAATTTTAATGTAATCCAATTAGAAATTCGCCTAAATTCTTTATAAATACCATTGAAAATATTGTAATTTCTATTGAAGTTTGTTATTAAAAACAAAAAAAATATCATTTTCAAAGAAAAATTCGTATAGTTCAGTGAAATTTATGCAATTTACAATGAAACTTTCACACTTTCGAATACCATTGAATAATTTTAATGTAATCCAATTGGATTTTGAAATTCGACTAAATTCTTTATAATTTCCATTGAAAATATTGTAATTTCTATTGAATTTCATAATTAAGAACAAAAATTTGATCATTTTCAATGAAAAATTCGTATAGTTCAGTGAAACTTATGTAATTTACAATGAAACTTCCACACTTTCGAATACTATTGAATAATTTTAATGTAATCCAATTGGATTTTGAAATTCGACTAAATTCATTATAATTTCCATTGAAAATGTTGTAATTTTTATTGAATTTTGTAATTAAGAACAAAAAATTGATAATTTTCAATGAAAAATTCGTATAGTTCAGTGAAACTTATGCAATTTACAATGAAACTTTCACACTTTCAAATACCATTGAATAATTTTTATGTAACAGAATTGGATTTTGAAATTCGACTTAATTCTTTATAATTTCCATTGAAAATATTGTAATTTCTATTGAATTTTGTAATTAAGAACAAAAAATTGATCATTTTTTATGAAAAAATCGTATAGTTCATTGAAACTTATGCAATTTACAATGAAACTTCCACACTTTTCGAATACTATTGAATAATTTTAATGTAATCCAATTGGATTTTGAAATTCGACTAAATTCTTTATAATTGCCATTGAAAATCTTGTAATTTCTATTGAATTTTGTAATTAAGAACAAAAATTTGATCATTTTCAATGAAAAAAATGAATTTTCCAGTGAAACTTCTGCAATTCACAATTAATCTTCCTCACTTTCGAATGCTAGTTCAATTTTGTAATGTGAACCATTTAAATTTTGTAATTTAACTGAAATTTATATAATTTCGTTATAATGCCATTCGATACAAAAAAATAAATGACGCCGCCATCATCATACTTATTGGCAATACATTGTATTAGTAATTATGAAATCATTAAAACTTAATAAGTTACTCGTACTAATAATAATATAATAATATAATATAATAATAATTTATTTAACGGGAACTTCTCACAACATACAAAACAACACCAAAATATAAATCGTAATAGGGTTAATCAATAGAAGTTATTTATATAACAAGTGAGTTAAGTGGATGTTGTTCACGATAATAAAATTTGGGCTACGAGCCCGTTAGGATGAGTGGGCTATTTCATTCGAGTGAAAAACATCCTTAACTCACGTGTTTTATACAATATTTTCTTTAATTTTGTAAAAAAAACCGTTTAGAAGTTACACATTTCATATTTATAATACCAAGTCGGTGAGAAGTCAAACTGACTTTTATTACCAAATCAAAATTTCAAGTCCGATTGCAGTGTACCAGAAGCGGTTCCAAATGAAACCCCAGAAGCAGTGGGAAAGCAGTGGGCAGTGCCCCCCTTGGAACTTTTCGAGGGGGGCATCTGCCCCGCTGCTCCTTAGTGGTCGGCGCCTATGCTATTATATAACAGATGATGTAATAAATCATCAATATGATTAACGAATGTATTCAGGTGTTTCAGGAAATGCTTGCAAAACTGCAACAGTGAAAACCGAATTTTATTTTAGTCTATCTATATTTTCGAATATCTGTGTGGCAAAGTAGAACCAAAACGATTACCAAAAAAAGGCTGCCAGTGGTGATAATTGGAGTTATTTTTCGGGAAAAGCGAATGAAGTCATTTTTCGTTTTTGACAAGTCTTCTGTTAGAACAAACAGGGTTAGTTGCCTCGTCTGCGTAACGCGGCGAGCATGAAGGGGCTCACTTCTTCCGTGATAAATCGGGCGGGTTTATGTCTGCGGTGGAGAAGCTAATGGCGCATACGGGCCTCACATACGGCCGAAAATAATTTATCGGCCCCCCATTTGCGGATGATTTACTCGCGGCATCAAAGTTCCGCGGAAAATAATAAAGCCACCGGAAATTTACGAGGTGCAACAGCGAGAATCACAAGTATTTTATTTCGCATGATAATAAAGCCGCGCCGAATTACTCGCGATATTTTCGCGCGATAACCGCCCCCGCAATAATTCACGCGGGCCGTTCGCAAAAGGGGGGGCGCGTTAATTGAGAAAGTGGCGGCGGGATTTCGGGGGTGGCTCCTTGGCGCCTCCCGGATGGTGTACGTGTGTATTATTTACGGGGGAGCTGCTCTGCGGCTGCTGCCATGATTGCTTTCATAAACAATGACATGTCTGGCCGCAACGAGCTGCTCCGACGTTCCAGACGGATCGAGCTGAATTTTTGATTCTGTCTCGTGCAGCTCCGTGCGTAATCATTCATATTAAAAGCCTTATATCCGCTCCCGACGTGTTATGGAATTTTTATGGCGCCGGATCGAAATCACAAGTCGCGCAGTCCGTATAAATTTCAGACGCGGATGCACACACCCTTAATTTTTAACACTCGCCCCGTGCAGACTCCGGAGATGGAACACGTACCAAGTGGGGGCTCCCCCAATTGAATAATTGAACGAGGCCCGCAGATATCAGCGCGGAAATTAAATTATTGGGATGGGGGGGTTGTAAGTCGTGCGTTGCCATTTTAATTAAGACACGAGCCAAAAAAACCGCGCGCCAAGACGACGACGGGGAGCCCCGCATTTAATTAAGAAGAGCTGAAATAACAACGGGCTAATTATCCGCGACGGTGATTATTCTTACAACAAACGGCGGCAGCCATCCTAATGGCATTTTTATAATTAATGCTTGGCGCAGCCCAGGAGCGCGGGTCGCCTGGGGGACGCCCGTGGGGCGGTAGTTATGACTGGCATTATACAACTATTCAGCTGCTAGCGATGAAGGCGCGCACACAAGAACAATAATCCGCGAAGTGAAATGAAGACAATAAATCTAAGACAACAATTGTTTCTCTTCACTTTGGCGCATTAATTCCTCGCGGCGGGCGAGGGGGATGGGAGCGCCGCGACGCAGCCCCGGGCCCCAGCGTCCCGGGACAAAAACCGGGATATCTCGGGAATGGCTTTAAGATGTCGCAGTCACGTTTTCTTTTATTTGCGCACTCTGTGCGCTTGCCTGCTAGTCAAAAAATCTAAGTCGCAGTAGATCAGAGAAGGAAATAACATTTTAAAATTGCATGTTAATAAATGTACTTCCTTAAAATTGGGTACGTATTTAGTTAATATAAATTTGCGACCGGTTTCGACCTGTTAAAGGGTCATCATCAGGCAAAAACTACAAAGAGGAAACATATGATAAAATAGGTACTTAAAGTTAAGTAAAACAATATTAAAGGTTACATTCAGTTATAAACACATTAAAATATAAAATAAAAACCAAAATTACAGGTTATATGATGTTTGTGTAAGGCAAAGATAATGGTGAGATTATGTGTAGAGCAAGTTTTGGGAGCCTAATTTACTTTAAAGGATGATGAAAGTAACTTTAGCTGTGTGGGTGTTGTTCAGTTACGATATGCATGGGGAGGATCATTTGTGTGTAAGAAATATGGTTAGGATTTCGTGACTTACGTGTCAAACAGCGACAAGAAGGCGAACTGCACAAATATTTCCTGCATGGTGATGTGATGTTGCAGGATTAATGATGGCGTGAATGGCAGACTTAAGTAAAGTCTTGTGTGGATATGTGTGTGCTGGGTGGTCTATAGTGGATGGTAGTCGGCTTAAGGAAGGATAACAGTGGTTTATGCAACATGGTAATTTGGTCGTTTAAATTTCTGGAAATGGGTCTTTGTATATTTCGAGTGTTTCAATGAGTTTTAGTTTATAACCCGTTTTTTGTGCATGTAGAAGTTTTATATTGTTCGTACACGTATGGCTGCTAAACCATAAATGTCTTCCAAAGTTGGAGATCAAATTATTCTTTAAGGGTTCTTTGTAGCGTATTTTAAGAGGGCGCCCCTTTCGCCTATATAAGAAGCAGGGCAATTATCACAAAATAAGGAATATACGCCAGATTTGCTGTCGAAGGTGAAGGTTTGTTTGCTGTTAGTGAGATTTTTTTCCAAAGTGTCAGCAGTTTTGTGAGATGCAATGATGTCTGGCAAGAAAGTGTGATAGTCGGGTGTTAATGGCACCGGAGTAGGCAAAGGATCGGAAATTTAGGGGATTGAGATGTTCGCGTGACGTGGGGGTAATGTACGAGCAAGTTATCAATTTTGTTTTGTTTTTTAGCTATAAATTAATTAATTATTTATATCTTAAAACCGTGCGAAGAAGCGAGTTGCTTAATAATATCAATTTCATGTGCTCTATTATTATCGTTCATGGGGATATCAAACGCTCGGTGGATGAGGGAATGAAAAGTAGCTAATTTTTTACTGTGATGGTGGTGCGAATCGAAATGTATAATACAGCCTGTGGTGGATTTCCTATACACTTTATATTCAAGGTGGTCGTCTTGTTTCAGTATAGTTATATCTAGATAGTTTAATGATTGGTTTTTATCCACTTCGAGGGTAAATTGCATATTGGGGTGGAGGTTGTTGAGATGTGTAAGGAAAGTGTTCAACATTGTAAGACTCCCATTCCAAATGCAAAATATATCGTCCACGTATCTTCTTCAAACTTTCAAATGATTGTTGTATGAGTTATTTTCTGAAAGTATTCGATTTTCGAGGTTGTCCATGAAAATATCAGCAGGTAAGCTAGACAAGGGGAGCCCATTGGAAGTCCATCGCACATTTGTTCATTAAATAAGCAAAAGTTCTGTTCTGTGCAGATCTTAGTTAGTTCGGTTATGTGAAAGGCATGTTGTTTTTCAATGCGGTTAGATTGCAGTAATAGGTTATTGAGTAGTTTGAGGGTTTCTTTAATTGGAATATTTGTGTACATGTTGCATATGTCAAGAGAGATTAGAATGCCATCGTTGTCTATATTTACGTCCTTGATGCTAATAATGAATCTTTGGTGTTTTTAACTGTGTGCTTAGGTTTGTAGTTAAATGCATGTTTGATGGTGTGATTAATATGTTTAGCAAAATTATTAGCGGGGGTGTCATATGCAGTGATGATGGGACGGCTAGGGATTGAGGCTTTGTGTAGTTTTACAAGTCCATATACCTTAGGGATTTGGGGGTTCATAGGAATAATATTGTAGTTATTAATTTTAAAGTAATCTAAGGTATCTTTGCATCTAGATAGACAGTTCTTAGTTCTACTAATATATGTTTTTAGATAGTTTTATTCTGAGTAGACAAGTAGTTATTGGGGTCGAGGAAGGTAAGTATTTTTCGTTATATGCAAAATCGTTCAAAATTACAATACCTGCTCCTTTGTCAGCTCTGGCTACTATACGTTTATCTTTAGCAATTTTGAGTTTTAAGTTTCTGAGGGTCTTGGTAAGATAAGATTGAGAAGACCTCTGGTTTTTAGTATTTTGTGTAAGTTTTATTTCCGCGTTTTTTAAGAAATTAATACAATCGTTTCTTACTTCGTCAAAGTGTGGATGTCCTCTAATTGCAGTTTCTAAGTCGATAGCTTAAAGTTCAAGGTTGGTGCGATTTTTAACAGGTGCAAATTTATGCCCTTTGTTGAGTAAGGCAGTTTCTTCTTTGCTAAAATTGGTGTTAGAAAGATTGGTGAATCTCTGGTAGAAAGGATGTATCTTGTTGAAGTGTTCTTGTTTGGAGTGGTGTTGCTTGTATTTCCTTAAAATATTCAGTTTGTTGTCTTTCCTTTTCTTATCTTCTAAGGTTTGGAAGAATAAGTTTTCTTGCGATACTTCAATTAGTTGGTTCAACAGTATGTAGTGTAGTCTCTGTGAGATAGTCTATGTGTGATTTCTGTGAGATGTCGGAATAATTTAAAAATTATTCCGACAATTAGTTATTTTGAAACATTTATTTACCTACGACTACTCCTCGGTAGGTTAGGTTAGGTTAGTTTTATTCTGAGTAGGCAAGTAGTTATTGGAGTCGAGTTGCTGCCTTGCCATAACATCATTGCATCTCATAAAACTGCTGACATCTGGAAAAAATTCTCACCACCATCACAGTCACAAATTAGCTACTTTTCATTCCCTTATCCACCGAGCGTTTGATATCCCCATGAACGATAATAATAGAGCACATGAAATTAATATTATTAAGCAACTCGCTTCTTAGCACGGTTTTAACATATAAATAATTAATAAATTTATAGCTAAAAAACAAAACAAAATTGATAACTTGGTCATACATAACCCCCACGTCACGCGAACATCCCAATCCCCTAAATTTCCGATCCTTTGCCTACTCCGGTGCCATTAACACCCGATCATCACACTTTCTTGCCAGACATAACATCATTGCATCTCACAAAACTGCTGACACTCTGGAAAAAAATCTCACTAACAACAAACAAACCTTTCCCTTCGACAGCAAATCTGGCGTATATTCCTTATTTTGTGATAATTGCCCTGCTTCTTATATAGGCGAAACGGGTCGCCCTCTTAAAATACGCTACAAAGAACCCTTAAAGAATAATTTGATCACCAACTTAGGAAGACATTTATGATTTAGCAGCCATACGTGTACGAACAATATAAAACTTCTACATGCACAAAAAAAGGGTTATAAACTAAAACTCCTTGAAGCCCTCGAAATATGCAAAGACCGCAACAAACCCAATTCTAAAAATTTAAACGACCAAATTAACAATTTGCATAAACCACTGTTCTCCTTCCTTAAGCCGACTACCATCCAATATAGACCACCCAGCACACACATATCCACACAACACTTTACTTAAGTCTGCCATTCACGCCATCATTAATCCTGCAACATCACATCACCATGCAGAAAATATTTGTGCAGTTCGCCTTCTTTTCGCTATTTCACACGTAAGTCACGAAATCCCAACCATATTTCTTACACACAAATGATCCTCCCCATGCACATCATAACTGAACAATACCCACACAGCTAAAGTCACTTTCATCATCCTTTAAAGTAAATTAGGCACCCAAAACTTGCTCTACACATAATCTCACAATTATCTTTGCCTTATACAAACATCATATAACCTGTAATTTTGGTTTTTATTTTATATTTTAATGTGTTTATAACTGAACGTAACCTTTAATATTGTTTTACTTAACTTTAGGCACCTATTTTATCACATGTTTCCTCTTTGTAGTTTTTGCCTGATGATGACCCTTTAACAGGTCGAAACCGGTCGCAAATTTATATTAAACTAGCGGACCCGGCGAACTCTGTTCCGCCTTAGAGGCAGTAAATAAACAAACTTTAGATTTTATTTAATTCTATTTTTTATTTGGAAAGATATATATAAATATATAAAAAAATCAAGTATTTTAATGATTCTTTATTGTTCATGTATTTTGGTGCATAGGTTGCACTTTTCAGTTAAGCACCTTGTGATACACGACATTTTTTGTCTTATTATCAGGTGCAAGTACAAACAACGCAGATGGTCTTCCGACCCGTGAACATGCCACATATAATTGACCATGTGAAAAACATTGATTTTCCAGATTCAGACCACAAACTTTCAAGGATTGTCCTTGTGATTTGTTAATGGTCATGGCGAATGCAAGACGGATCGGAAATTGAAGTCTTTTAAACTCAAACGGCATATCGTTTGGGATCATCGGTATCCTCGGAATGAGTACTTCCTCACCTTCGAATTTTCCTTTGAGTATCGTCGCGTAAATCACATTGTTTAGCAATTTACTTACTACCAAACGCGTACGCGTACCAAACGCGTCACAATACTCGCAAACAACGTCCATTGACCCAATGCAAACGCTAGGATGCAAGCAGTAATCAGTGCTGCAATCATATCGAAACGCTGCTCGATTCAAATCAGCACTTGATACATTTCTTCTTTTGCGTCGAAAATTATTTACTTCTTCATTTCTGTTATTCGCTCGACGATTTCGCATTGCCAACCGAGCCGTTTCACGTGCTGCCTCTCTTTGATCTTGTGATTGAGAAGCACGAAGTCGAGCCATACTAACGCGGAGCTCTTCACGGGCAATTCCTTGTGCTTCTTCAGTCATTTCATTTGCAATGTTTCGTATCCTTCTTGCATTACGGCTTTGTCGGGAAAGATTTGATCGTCTTGGTCGCGGCATTGTTTACGATTAGAGTCCGGGCAATGTAACGCGCGGATACAGATTTCCATAGCAAGCATGATTTGCTCGATAATATTTGCGTGGTGGCGTGTAAATGTTTGTTTGAAAATTAGGTTTGTGTACGAAAATTTTAAAACACGAATTCTGATTGGTTGAATTGGAATTTTCAACCAATCAGAATTCGAGTTTTTTAAAAAGTGTAAGAAATGTGTAACATTTTCCTTAACACGAACAGACCTAATAAACAAAAGTCGATCAGGCATCATGCACCGAAAAGAAACGTGAGAGAGAGAGAGATATTCCACTGTCGTTAGCGTTTTGTTATTTCATGTGAGATGCGTTTATGTTATACCACGATTTATAGTGACTTGACGGAAACGCGGTCGAACGGGATAAAAAGTATCCTATGTCCATCTCCTGATTATAAGCTACCTCTCCACTAATTTTCAGCCAAATCGGTTCATCCGTTCTTGAGTTATAAATAGTCTAACTAACACCACTTTCTTTTATATATTTAGATAAATATGAATCCACTTTTAAGGAAGTGCATTTATTATCGTACAAATAATAAAAATGTCTGCAAAATTTTATGAAAAAACGTCACATAACGAATTGTAAACGGTGTTATTTCAAACAATTTCAGGCATTGTTGATGCGCAGTTTGTTTGCCTGGATGAACTCCCAAGAAGCAACTCACGTTCACAAGAAAGAATGCATCCCAGGACATGCAGCCCTGCATTTGCCAGGGCTTCACGGCTCATCCACCCCCGAACCAATTGTTTGGTCGTCCTGCAGCGCGAACAGAAGTATCGGCGGTCGGCTTTCACGTGAAAACTTTGCGCAGACCCTCTCCGGGTTCTCTCCGGGCTCCGGAATCGGATTATTATTTGTCGATCCGGGCGTGTGCACAATGCCCGGCCGTAAATCGTCGGACACAGTCCGTGACTTTGATCCGCGCGGATATGCTGCGCTCCGGTGTTACTTCGAAACCCCAATGCTCCGGGGGCTCCGGGCGTAAATCCCGATCCCCGTGCACGTCTCCCAGTAAATTTTCATAACAATTCACGCCATCGATCACGAACCGCCCGCCTCATTGTCCGCAATTAGGAAGCTGGATCGCCGCATAACTCACAAGGCGCACGATCCGGCCATCGATTGGGCGAAATCGGCGAAAAGAGAATCCGCAAAGTGTCTGGTTCGGTGCGAGCCTTGGACCTCTTAGACCCGACCCCGGGGCTTTCAAAAGATTCAATTAAACACGCAAAAAAGAAAAATTAGGGCCTGAATCAATCGATTCCAGTCGCATTTCATCGTTAGTGGTTTCATGTAATAGAAGCAGTTAAATAATAGCTAAGTATAATTAATTTTCGGTCACGAGCCCTAAAGGCTAGAGAAATAGGGAGTTAAAGAGTAAGAGGTTACAAAGTTTCGCATATTTTCACTATTTTTCACAGATTTATGAAATATCGAAATTATGATATGTGGTGGTCCTTAGAACAACAAACCTTTTTTTACATTATGAAAAAGTTATCAATACAAACTCTCATTCCTTTTTTTTGTTTAAATGCCAACAGAACACATCATTTCAATTAGTCCTCAGAATATCAAAATTTGACATAAAAAAAAGTAAAATATGCAAGAAATATCAAAATTATAATATATGGTGGTCATGCGAACAACAAACTTATTTAGAATTTTGAAACAGTCATCACATGAAACTCTAATTAATAGTTTTGTTTAAACTGCCAATAAAAAACAAAACTTCAATCATTAATCGTGAGAATATCAAAATTTGACATTGACAGAAGTTGTGAAGAATGTATGATATATCAAAATTATGTCATGTAGTGATAAAGGGAAGAAAAAACCTTAACAATATGAAAAAGTTATCAATATAAACTCTCATTACTTTTTTATTCAAAATGTTTTTGAACAAATAAAGTGCATTGAAAAAAGTGCGTTGTCCTCATGACAATCACAGTTCACAATTTTGATATTTCATATATCTTTTATTACTTCTTTTCACTTTTGATATTCTCATGATTGCTGATCAAAAATTTTGTATTCACTTGGATACAAAATTTCGATTAGCAGTCCTAAGAATATCAAAAGTTAAAAGACGTAGTGAAGGATATATGAAATATCAAAATTATGGCATGTAATTGTCAAAAGAACAACGCACTTTTTAGGCATTTATAAACTGTCATCACTAGAAATTCTAATTAATAGTTTTCTTTAAACTGCCAATGAAAAACAAACTTCAATCATTAGTCGTGAGAATATAAAAAATTGACATTGACAGAAGTTGTGAAGGATGTATGATATATCAAAATTATGTCATGTAGTGATAAAGGCAACAAAAAACCTTAACAATTTGAAAAAGTTATCAATATAAACTCTCATTACTTTTTTATTCAAAATGTTTTTGAACAAAAAAAGTGCATTGAAAAAAGTGCGTTGTCCTCATGACAATCACAGTTCACAATTTTGATATTTCATATATCTTTCATTACTTCTTTTAACTTTTGATATTCTCATGATTGCTGATCAAAAATTTTGTACTCACTTGGATACAAAATTTCGATTAGCAGTCCTGAGAATATCAAAAGTTAAAAGACGCAGTGAAGGATATATGAAATATCAAAATTATGGCATGTAATTGTCAAAAGAACAACGCACTATTTTGGAATTTTTAAACAGTCATCACTAAAATCTCTAAATAATAATTTTGTTTAAACTGCCTATGACAAACAAAACTTTAATCATTAGTCGTGAGAATATCAAAATTTGACATTGGCAGAAGTAGTGAAGAATGTATGATATATCAAAATTATGTCATGTAGTGATAAAGGCAACAAAAAACCTTAACAATTTGAAAAAGTAATCAATATAAACTCTCATTACTTTTTTGTTCAAAATGTTTTTGAACAAAGAAGGTGCATTAAAAAAAGTGCGCTGTCCTCATGACAATCACAGTTCACAATTTTGATATTTCATAAATCTTTCAATACTTCTTTTAACTTTTAATATTCTCATGATTGCTGATCAAAAATTTTGTATTCATTTGGATACAAAATTTCAATTAGCAGTCCTGAGAATATCCAAAGTTAAAAGACGTAGTGAAGGATATATGAAATATCAAAATTATGGCATATAATTGTCAAAAGAACAACGCACTTTTTTGGAATTTTTAAACAGTCATCACTAGAAACTCTAATTAATAGTTTTGTTTAAACTGCCTATGACAAACAAAACTTTAATCATTAGTTGTGAGAATATCAAAATTTGACATTAACAGATGTAGTGAAGGATGTATGATATATGAAAATGATGACATGTAGTGATAAAGGGAACAAAAAACCTTAACAATTTGAAAAAGTTATCAATATAAACTCTCATTACTTTTTATTCAAAATGTTTTTGAACAAAGAAAGTGCATTGAAAAAAGTGCGTTGTCCTCATGACAATCACAGTTCACAATTTTGATATTTCATATATCTTTTATTACTTCTTTTCACTTTTGATATTCTCATGATTGCTGATCAAAAATTTTGTATTCACTTGGATACAAAATTTCGATTAGCAGTCCTAAGAATATCAAAAGTTAAAAGACGTAGTGAAGGATATATGAAATATCAAAATTATGGCATGTAATTGTCAAAAGAACAACGCAATGTTTTGGCATTTTTAAACAGTCATCACTAGAAACTCTAATTAATAGTTTTGTTTAAACTGCCTATGACAAACAAAACTTTAATCATTAGTTGTGAGAATATCAAAATTTGACATTGACAGAAGTTGTGAAGAATGTATGAAATATCAAAATTATGACATGTGGTGGTCATGGGACTCACAAACTTTTTTGGTAATTTGAAAAAGCTATCAACACAAACTCCTATTACTGTTTTTCATTTAAAAAGCCAAATTTTACTGTTTTCATTGCTGCTGCGTTTTAGAATTTCATAATGCCATACTTTCATTACTCTTTAATATTATGAAAACGTGAAGGAAAGAAGAAAATTGTACAAATATCTTCCTAAATATACAAATTTCTACAGTTGCCAGTTAAAATGCCAAGAGAATACAAAATTTTAGTGAGCAGTCATGAGACTATTAAAACTGGCATAAACAGGAGTAGTGGAGGATGCATAAAATATCAAAATTATGACATGTGGTGGTCAGGAGAATAACACGCTTTTTTGGTAATTTGAAAAAGCTATCAACACAAACTCCTATTACTGTTTTTGGTTTAAAATGCCAAATTTTACGGATTTCATTGCTGCTGCGTTTTAGAATTTGATAATGCCATACTTTCATTACTCTTTGAGATTGTGAAAACGTGAAGGAAATAAGAAAATTGTACAAATATCTTCCTAAATATACAAATTTCTACAGTTGCCAGTTAAAATGCCAAGAGAATACAAAATTTTAGTGAGCAGACATGAGACTATTAAAACTGGCATACACAGGAGTAGTGGAGGATGCATAAAATATCAAAATTATGACATGTGGTGGTCAGGAGAATAACAAGCTTTTTTGGTAATTTGAAAAAGCTATCAACACAAACTCCTATTACTGTTTTTGGTTTAAAATGCCAAATTTTACGGATTTCATTGCTGCTGCGTTTTAGAATTTTATAATTCCATACTATCATTACTCTTTGAGATTGTGAAAACGTGAAGGAAAGAAGAAAATTATATAAATATCTTCCTAAATATACAAACTTCTACAGTTGCCAGTTAAAATGCCAAGAGAATACAAAATTTTAGTCAGCAGTCATGAGACTATTGAAACTGGTATAAATAGGAGTAGTGGAGGATGAACGAAATATCAAAATTAAGACATGTGGTGGTCAGGAGAATAAACAAGCTTTTTTGGTAATTTGAGAAAGCTATCAACACATACTCCTATTACTGTTTTTGGTTTAAAATGCCAAATTTTACGGATTTCATTGCTGCTGCGTTTTAGAATTTTATAATGCCATACTTTCATTACTCTTTGAGATTGTGAAAACGTGAAGGAAAGAAGAAAATTGTATAAATATCTTCCTAAATATACAAATTTCTACAGTTGCCAGTTAAAATGCCAAGAGAATACAAAATTTCAGTCAGCAGTCATGAGACTATTAAAACTGGCATAAACAAGAGTAGCGAAAGATGTGTGAAATATCAAAATTAAGACATGTGGTGGTCAGGAGAATAACACGCTTTTTTGGTAATTTGAAAAAGCTATCAACACAAACTCCTATTACTGTTTTTCGTTTATAATGCCAAAATTTACTGTTTTCATTGCTGCTGCGTTTTAGAATTTTATAATGACATATTTTCATTACTCTTTGACATTATGAAAACGTGAAGGAAAGAAGAAAATTGTACAAATATCTTCCTAAATATACAAATTTCTACAGTTGCCAGTTAAAATGCCAAGAGAATACAAAATTTTAGTCAGCAGTCATGAGACTATTAAAACTGGCATAAACAAGAGTAGCGCAGGATGTATGAAATATCAAAATTAAGACATGTGGTAGTCATTAGACTAACAAACTTTTTTGGTAATTTGAAAAAGCTATCAACACAAACTCCTATTTCCCAAGTTCCATTTTTCGTTTTTTTCCAAACTCCCATTTTTCGTTTAAAATGCCAAAATTTACTGTTTTCATTGCTGCTGCGTTTTAGAATTTTATAATTCCATACTTTCATTACTCTTTGACATTATGTAAACGTGAAGGAAAGAAGAGAATTGTACAAATATTTTCCTAAATATACAAATTTCTAAAGTTGCCAGTTAAAATGCCAAGAGAATACAACATTTTAGTCAGCAGTCATGAGACTATTAAAACTGGCATAAGCAAGAGTAGCGAAGGATGTATGAAATATCAAAATTAAGACATGTGGTAGTCATTAGACTAACAAACTTTTTTGGTAATTTGAAACAGCTATCAACACAAACTCCTATTACTGTTTTTCGTTTAAAATGCCAAATTTTACTGTTTTCATTGCTGCTGCGTTTTAGAATTTTATAATGACATACTTTCATTACTCTTTGACATTATGAAAACGTGAAGGAAAGAAGAAAATTGTACAAATATCTTCCTAAATATACAAATTTCTACAGTTGCCAGTTAAAATGCCAAGAGAATACAAAATATTAGTGAGCAGTCATGAGACTATTAAAACTGGCATAAACAGGAGTAGTGGAGGATGCATGAAATATCAAAATTAAGACATGTGGTAGTCATTAGACTAACAAACTTTTTTGGTAATTTGAAACAGCTATCAACACAAACTCCTATTACTGTTTTTGGTTTAAAATGCCAAATTTTACGGATTTCATTGCTGCTGCGGTTTAAAATTTTATAATGCCATACTTTCATTACTCTTTGACATTATGAAAACGTGAAGGAAAAAAGAAAATTGTACAAATATCTTCTTAACTATACAAATTTCTATAGTTGCCAGTTAAAATGCCAAGAGAATACCAAATTTTAGTCAGCAGTCATGAGACTATTAAAACTGGCATAAACAGGAGTAGTGGAGGATGCATGAAATATCAAAATTAAGACATGTGGTGGTCAGGAGAATAAGAAGCTTTTTTGGTAATTTGAAAAATCTATCAACACAAACTCACATTACTGTTTTTGGTTTAAAATGCCCAATTTTACTGTTTTTGTGGCTGCTGCCTTTTAGAATTTTATAATGCCATATTTTCGTTACTCTTTGACATTATGAAAACGTGTAGGAACAAGAAAATTGCACAAATCTGCATTTGCCAGTCTGTTGTAAGTAATTTATTTGCATGTAGGAGAAAAGTAGAAGACGTTCTACTTCCATTTAAAAATGTATAATTCTTTTAAGGATGTTCGTTCTTTTTCTTCTTCTTCTTCTTTTTCTTGGAATGGCATGCTGAATTACGAGCGTAGGCTATTAGTTAAGAACGTTACATTACTCCTTCATAATATTTAAAGATTCAGTTAGAGGCAGTGCAATAATTTATAAAGTAAGAGAAATCGACAATAGATTCGGCCGAAATAGGTCCAAAAGTAATCCACTAATGTTTTATATTATGCAAATAGTTCGCCAGGATGTTTTTTGCCAGACGTGGCTATAAGTCGCGCATTGTGCAATATGTCTATTACGTAGAACGCTCAATATCCATGTAACAATACAAAGACACACATTGTAGGGTATAATCACACAAATTCCCAGTTGGTACAGAGACCCCGTTTAGTAATGAAAACTAATCTTAATAGTAAAACATTTATTCCACCTGCATCCATAATTCAGAGTCCGGCTGAACACTCCAGTTCAGTAATTATTAACGCGAGCCCCCGTGTACAACTGCGCTAATGTGGGCCACTGCTGGGCTTATCAATAAACCGGGAGAGTGTTTGCGACAGATATATACGTGTCCGACCCGATTCGACGGGGAATACTGTTGACTCCTGGAGACACGCCGAAACATAACTCTTATTGCATAAATTATACCCTCTCGAATCGTCTGGCCTGTCATTAGCAATATCGCCAGTTTGCACTGGGACGTCCTAATATATAAACTTGCGGCAAGGATGCTCGGTCGATAACGGCGCCAGAGACTACTCGCACCAGACTACAAACCGTACAAAGTAGTACAAACCGGAAAACGACCACCAAACATCAGATTCAAACAGAGAAAAGGTTTACAAAGATGTTTTACACAGATGCAATTTGAACTTCAATAAGTTTAAGTATTGTATAAATACTTATAAAATGGAAAGAAGAAGAAAACTGCTTGATATATCGGTACAAAATATGTATAAAGAAATTTTCTTTCAATGAGTGATTCATAAGAATTTTTAGTTTACTGGGAAAATTTTATTTTAAAAGCAATTTCTTAGGTATTTCTCAAAATTATCTTATAAATAAAGAATAATACCTCAAGAACTACCGTATCAATATTAATACAATTTATTAGCAATATTAGCTGATATATTGATATGTAATATTCGTAATTCAATTAAAATACAATAAGCGATTCCTAAGATATTACAATATTTATTTGATACTATGATTTTTGGGACCATTTTACATGTATCTCTAATTGGCTTAATATTTATATTGTGATATCTCAAAAACCATCGCACCAATATGAACATAATTTATTGCTGATATTGCTTGATATATCAGTACAAAATATGTATATTATAATTTAGCTTCAATGAGTGATTCATCGAAAAAAATTATTTCAGTGATAATATTTCATTTTAAAAGTAAGTTTTTAGGTATTTCTCAAAATGTTGTTATAAATATAGATTAATACCTCAAGAACTAACGTGTCAATATTGATACAATTTCTTGATGCTATTAGCTGATATACTGGTATGTAATATTCGTAATTCATTTAAAATCCAATGAGCGATGTTCAGAATATAAGTGATTTGGGTCTCTTATACTTCAAAACCGATGGAAGCATTTTACTTCCAAAGAGTGCCGCCAAATTCTTCTGTAGGGTTGTTAAATTTAGAAGTGATTTAAATGCATATTTCATAGACATCATATTTTTTGATTTTTTTGTGCATAATTATCCTAAGTCTAGTTATTATTTTTCAATACTTCTTCTAGAATGCATTTTCAATACTTCTACTATTATGGAATGGAAACCAAGCTGTAAACAGAGAAGAGGAAGACCAGGACTACGTTGTTACAATAAAGTTAAAAAAGACCGCAAGAAATGGGAAAGAGAGGTGAAAGGAGATAGAAAAGGATGGAGAAAATTTCTGTCTTCTATCCTCACAGTAGAAAATAGAAATTTTCACCATAATTTTATATCTCCTCCAATACTTCTTCTGGAATGAATTTTCAATACTTCTACTATCATGGAATAGAAACCAAGTGTAAACGGAGAAGAGGACGACCAGGACTACGTTGGTACGATTAAGTTGAAAAAGACCTCAAAGAAATGGGCATAGAGGGATGGAACAACATGGAAAATAATGGAGAAAATTTCTGTCGTCTACTCTCACAATAGAAGACAGAAAGGAATAGCGAGGAATAGTTAAAAGAGCGTTAGCCATAGAAGAAGAGTAAAATGACGACTAATCCACCTCGAAAATTGGATTGAGAAGACTTCCTAGGAGTGGCTTAAACCCAAAAGGGAGTGTAAAGCTTTAATAATAATAATAATACTTCTTCTATCTTCAAAATTGCCCGATTTTAGTATCCTCCTGGTAAGATACTTTTATTATTCTATGTAGAACATTGCCCAATATTGGTATTCTCCTGGTATAATACTTTTATTCTTCTATCTTCAAAATTGCCCAATTTTGGTATCCTCTTGGTGTCATACTTTTATTCTTCACATTTTCATGATGTTTAGTGCACATTTGTATGGATATCGTATTTTTGGATTTTTTTGTGCATAATTATCTTAAGCCTAGTTATTTTTTTTCACTACTTCTATTGAAACGAATTTATAATACTTTTCCTATCATGGCATGGAAACTAAGCTGTAAACGGAGAAGAGGAAGACCAGGACTACGTTGGTACGATGAACTTGAAAAATATCTCAAAGAAATAGGAATAGAGAAATGAAAGGATATGGAAAAGGATAGAGAACATTTCTGTCTTCTACTCTCACAGTAGAAGACAGAAAGGAATGGCGAGGAATAGTTAAAAGAGCGTTAGCCATAGAAAAAAAGTACAATGAGGACTAATCCAACTCGGAAATTGGATTGAGAATACTCCCAGGAGGAGTGGCTAAAACCCAAAACGGAGTGTAAAGACTTAATAAAAACAATAATACTTCATCTATCTTCAAAATTGCCCAATTTAGGTATCATACTTTTATTCTTCTATCTTCAAAATTGTCAGATTTTGGCATCCTCCTGGTACGGTTTTTCTTCTAGCTTCAAAATTGCCCAAATTTAGTATCCTCCTGGTATCATACTTTTATTCTTTACATTTTCAAGATTTTCAAAGCCTTTCTAATAATAATAATACTTCTTATATCTTCAAAATTGCCCGATTTTGGTATCCTCGTGGAGGACCATACTTTTATTCTTCTATCTACAACATTGCCCAATATTGGTATCCTCCTGGTATCATACTTTTATTCTTCTGTCTTCAAAATTGCCCAATTTTGGTATCCTAGTATCATACTTTTATTTTTCTATCTTGAAAATTGCCCAATTTTGGTATCCTCTTTCATCCTCAATGTTATCCTCAATCCCACCTCAAAAGGGAGTGTAAAGCCTTTCTAATAATAATAATACTTCTTCTATAGTCAAAATTGCCCGATTTTGGTATCCTCGTGGAGGACCATACTTTTATTCTTCTATCTACAACATTGCCCAATATTGGTATCCTCCTGGTATCATACTTATATTCTTCTATCTTCAAAATTGCCCGATTTTGGTACCCTCCTAGTATCATACTTTTATTCTTCTATCTTGAAAATAGCCCATTTTTGGAATCTTCTTTCATCCTCAATGTTATCCTCAATCCCACCTGAAAAGGGAGTGTAAAGCCTTTCTAATAATAATAATAATACTTCTTCTATCGTCAAAATTGCCCGATTTTGGTATCATACTTATATTCTTCTATCTTCAAAATTGCTCAATTTTGGTATCCTCCTGGTATCATATTTTTGGTATCATCTTTCATTCTCAATGGTATCCTCAATCTTCCAAATTGCCAAATTTTGGTATCTTCTTCGTATCCTACTTTAATTACATTTTTGTAATACCTCTGTGTTATTGACATTTATCAGTACTGTCTGATTGATCGATATGACAGGCGTAAAGGCCTTGGCCGTTATAATAACGGCCGTGGACGTTATTTAAATGACAACGCAAATTTATGAGCAATAAAGTCTTCATATTCTTTCTCATACCTGCTGCTGCTTTTTTGGGGTAGTAAATCGATTGTGGCAGCATTTGCTTCATTTAGTACATCTTCGGGGATACCACAAAACGAAGAACTTTACAAGTTTCAAAACGCTTTCAAATTTTTTTTTTTTTTTCAATTTATAAATTTAACAAATCAATAAATCGGTCAACTAACTACTGAAGATGATAGCTTTCAAAAATCAAAATAGCTAATAGCTAATAAAAATAAACGTAATGAATCATTACACAAATCAACAAATTATCAATTTATTCTTTATACGTGGCAACTGCGATAGAATTGTTGCTCGAACATGTAGAGTATTCAATGAAACTTGTCCACATTTGCCTCCGATGAATAAAATAAGATCTAGAAGATTGGAATTAAATTTTGTTCAATTTGGACAAGTGAATGCAATAAAACATCGACAAAAGCCAGTTATGGAAAATGAGGAAGTGCAAGAAATAGTCAAAATATATATTTAGATATTAAATAAATATTGTGAAAAAACGGTAAATGGTAAATTACCTACGTATCTTTAATTTAATTTCAGAAGTTTTAACAAGAATATTTAACCATTGAAGTCTACAAAATATACAGGGTGTCTACGCTAAACTGTTCGTTAAAAGTTTATGGGGTTGCAGTTGTTCTAAAAATTTGAAAAAAATCGTCGTCATACTGTTGAATTAGTTATCCTCATGTGAAATATTTTCAACTTTTTATCACTTCCGGTTCCACCGGAAGTAGCACCAACTTTCTTATTTTAAATGGAACACCCCATATATTATAATATTTTTGAATTCCTCGCTTAAATTGGCACATATTTTGTAAGAACGTATGTACACTTATCTCTTTTAGTTTCCAAAAAAAAAATGTTTTTCTAAAATTTTGACCTGTAAAAGGTAGCCTGATATCTATCTATAACTTCTCTAAGCAATAAGATAAAATTATGAGTTATATTTCTAATTGTACCTAGAGGATGCGTCTATGAGTAAAATAATTGTAATCTGTCAATATTGATAATAATTGTTCATAAAATGTCAATATCTAAGTGCCATCTTATATATCCACTTCATCCATCATATTTTCCAATATACCTGTCAAAATCTGATAAATTATTAACTATAACTCTCAATATCAGTTACATTTTTATTTTAATCTGTCGAACTATTTAACTGGTACTGACATAATTTGACAATTTTCTAATTGAAACTGCCCATATCTGCTATTGTCAACTCCAACTATCAAAATCTATCAAGTTTTTACCTTTAGTACTAATTAAATATTTCAACTGAACTATTCATATCTGTGAAAAATTTCAACTGCTGCTGTGGAAATCAGTTTTTAATTTTGAATGTCACCTGTCAAATCAGCCTCCTTTTAAGGGTGAATGATTTCAAAATATATGAATTTTCTAAGTGTTACTCTGCATAAAACTGTTATTTTTAATTGCAAACGTCGAAATCTGTAAAGTTTTTACCTTTAGAAGTTAACAACTGTAAAATTAAGAGCATATCTGCAGAACTGTACAAAAATTTTTTATTCAACTAATTATATCTGTCTAGAAATAGTCAAAGCTCGTCAAAATGATTACTGTAACTGATCAAATATGTTAAACACAATATGGATTGAAAATCAAATCTGTCAAAATTTACATATTTACAACTGTAAGTTACACAACTACAACTATAAAAATTTGCCAAATTTTATAACTGAATTCTTTAAATATGTTGCATTTTTAATACTAAAGTTAATTGCTAAAAGTTTAGATTATCTTGTTAGGAATATTTGCCTATGGAAAAATACATAGGTTAGTCTACAAAGCAAAACAAAATCTCGTTGTCAAATTTGGTGCAGAATTTGTTGAGGGAATGTTAGTGGAGCTTAGATACTTAATATTTCTCAAGATGGCACCCAAATTATGTTTTTCTACGTAATACGATCAATTGTAACTATATCTATTCTAGCTACACTATAACATAACAGATTTTGTATTCAATTTTATTTTGTACTTATAAATAAGTGACGAAAAGTTTACTCAGTTATAAAACTTTTCGTCACTTACTTATCAGTAAAAAATAAATTTGTATATAAAATCTATTGGGATATATTTGCGTGGAATCCTGATCGCAGAAATTTCTTTTTAATATACTCTGTCAATATTTAGATAATAACTGTTTAAATTTCATTTTCAACTACTACTTCCTTGGCTTTGGCACTTAATAATAATATCATTTATCCAAGTGTTTGATTTAACCTAATCATAATGTTTCACCAAGTAGTATCCACACATAGTTTCAATTTAATATCATTTATTGTATCTACATTCAGAAATAATGCATAGTAAAATATGTACATCGTACACAAAAATGTTGCACTGCCAATATGACTGCCTATATAAGGCTGTTACAAATTGCATACATCAATTGGCAATTTTGTGCTTTCAATATCGCGTAAATAATTAATTAACAATTAGCGGCGAAGGTTCGGGTGTAATTAAGCCGTGAATGTGCAATAGATACACATCGGATGGCTTAATCAGCCATTAATTGACCTGTGATGCATGTGCTCATCAGCTAATCACGTAAATCCTGAACGTGAAACCTCTTCACGCGACTCTGGTAAAGCATGGCGTTCGCCTGAACCAGCAGTCGTCCCCATAAAGTTCCCACAACGACCTGAACTGTATTCTAGTCGATAGATTTAGACACAGAAAGTAAAAATTTAATATATTAAATAGATAGTAAATAGATAGAAATAGAAAGTAATAATTATACAGGTTCTAACTGAATGGCTTTCCCTAACTTCACGAAAGTAACGTATGGAATAAAACGACGAAACTAGTTCAAAGACACCTGTCAGGATTTTTTTTTTCATAACTTTGAAAACTTAAAACTTTGTGGATTTTGCCTCTAAGAAATGTGTCTCTGCTTGTGTTGTCTCAATATCTATTTCGAGTTCAGCACATTTGATAATTTTATATTTCGACTGTAAATTTTGTTAACTGTGAAGATACCATTTCTGGATACATTCTGGACAACTATTTTCCAATTTTGTTCTATATGACATGTTCATTACGTTTGGCCAAGTGATTCAGTTACACCTTGTAAACTAATATTAGCCTATTATTATAAAGTTAAGTAAAACCAAATTAATTTAAAGGTAACCTTTAATTTGATAGCCTCAGGATGTGCCATCACTTATTTGAACGAGATGGTTATTTTCTGCATCGGCAGAAAGTTGATACAAGTTTAGAGCCTGCCATTCGAAGGACTTGCTTTACATGATTCCGGGATAAGGATGAGGAGGAGATCCTGCTTCCCAGGTCTTTATTATCGGGCGCTCGGCTGAACTGGCTACTGTTTATTGCTGCGCATAAAGAGGCCCGGATTATATTAGGCCATTTCAATATATGGCTTTATGTCTTTGAACCTGCATGCCGTAAAAGGAGTTAATGACGTGGGTGGATTCCTGGGAGGAGATGCGAGGAGATGCGAGGGTTAGTTGGCCACAAAACTAGGATTTACGGTATCAATTGATCGAGGCGTTTGTACTTTGTAGGCTACTGGTTGCTATTAAACCGCTTTGTAAGTAAGTAGTGCTACAAATTGTTAATAAAAAAATCGACGAAACGATTGCTGAGTCTACAGTTAAGTTTTAACAGTAATCGCTGAAATTGCGAGAGGATAATAGAAATGTTGGAAAATATAACTGAAATTTTGAGAATACTTTTGAAATTTGTAAGGGCTTTTTATGTAGGCTACTGTGTTAGGCTAGTTCTTTTTCCAATCGTAGCCTTAACTTGACGTCATATTTAATACATAAATTTTCGCCATTTTACCTATTAATAATAATAATCACTTACATAATATACTGTATTTTCATTGGTCAGGATGCGCAGGCTTTATATTGAACTCGATCTGAAGATGGCATTGGATCTAAATGATTTCCCCACATATAAAGAGTATTCTTTTAGTATTGTATATTAACTATAATTGGAAGGACTTACCGGGGGAGCAACTCCCCTTCCCCCGCCAGATCTCTCGCCAACTGGATCGCTAGCACTCACGGCTTCAACCATTATTCTCTACGACTATTGTATTTCACCTTCATGTGCAAAGCAGTGACATACACCCCTTACCAGGATGAACCTCTCTTATTTCAATTACTAGGACGAACTTCTCTTATTGCAATTACTAGGACGAACCTCTCTATTGCAATTACTAGGACGAACCTCTCTATTGCAATTACTAGGACAAACCTCTCTTATTGCAATTACAAGGATAAACCTCTCTTAATGCAATTACTAGGACACACCTCTCTTAATGCAATTAGGACGAACCTCTCTCGTTGCAATTAGGACTAACCTCACTCATTGCAATTAGGACTAACCTCTTTTGTTGCAATCAGGACTAACCTCTTTTGTTGCAATTAGGACGAACCTCTCTTGTTGCAATTAGGACTAACCTCTTTTGTTGCAATTAGGACTAACCTCTTTTGTTGCAATTAGGACTAACCTCTTTTGTTGCAATTACCAGAACGCACCTCTAGGACGCACCTCTATCTAATATACATATTGTAGTTTATGTACTGACCTTTAATCCATTCCAACACCTAATCCATAACCGTCCACATCGCAACACACACCAAAACACCAGATCACACATGCTTTCCCCACAATCAGCACCCAACTTGCATCCACACTCCATAAAAGCACGTAACTCAATGTGCCCCTCGTTCTCGTTCTTAACGTTCTTAAGCTGAGCGCGTCGCGCCCCGGCTAATATAAACAAACAAAGCCACAGATGCCGCCTCTAATATTAATAATCAATTATTATCCAATGATACAATTTGATACCTAACAACTGGTTACTATTAAACAACTTTATAAGCTACAAACTTTAGTTGAAAAAAAATCGACGAAACGATTGCTGGGTTTACAGTGAAATTTATTCAGTAATCGCTGATATTGCGAAAGGAAAATAGCAATTTTGGTAAATTTAACTGAAATTTTGGGTGTACTTTCAATATATTGTAGGGGCTATTTGTATAGACAACTGGTTGCTACTAAACAACCCTTATAAGTAGTTGTGCTACAAACTATTCTTGAAAAAAATCGACCATACGATTGCTAAGTTTACAGTGAAGTTTTAACAGTAATTGCTGAAATTGCGAGAGGATAATAGAAATGTTGGTAAATATAACTGAAATTTGGAGAATACTTTTGAAATTTGTAAGGGTTATTTGTGTAGCCTATTGGTTACTATTAAACAACTTAATAAGCTACAAACTGTTGTTGAAAAAAAAATCGACCAAAAGATTGCTGGGTTTACAGTGATATTTATTCAGTAATCGTTGAAATTGCGAGAGGAAAATAAGAATTTTGGTAAATTTAATTGAATTTTTAAGAGAACTTTTGCAATTGTATCGGAATATTTGTGGTAGTTTTTAATAATTCAATAATTTTGACAAACTGAAGTAATTATTTAACCAAATTTGTCATTATATGTATTTAATGACAATTTCAAATTGAAATTTTATTTTTTTAACAAAATGGTTTAAGAAATTAGTGCCATAATCGTAATTTGAAAACAGATGTTGATAAATTGACAGTTATCATTATAATGATAACATTGTAACAAAATAAATGAAATTATGACAGAACACATACAATATTAGTTGAAAAAACTGAAGCTACGACAAAAAGTTATTAAAAAAGAGAGAATCATTAAAAAAAATTATAAAATAGCAGAAATTGTGATAAATATTGCAGAATTTTATAAAATATCTGAATGAAACTTGGTTTCCCAAAATTTTCAATCGTTAATACTTTATAACCATGATTTATGATGTAAATAATACTATATAATTTAACTGAAAAGCATGGAGATGGCTGTGATACAGTTATTATTCTATAAAATTTTATATCCTATGAAAATATTTATAATTTCAAGAGTAGAATGTACATATAATTCTGATGGAAACCACAGAAATTTCAAAGGAAATCTTAAAGTAAAGATGCGTTTAAGAAGTTTCCGAATAAACATGTAATAAT
Source organism: Othius punctulatus (assembly GCA_951805005.1). Lineage (NCBI taxonomy): Eukaryota > Metazoa > Arthropoda > Insecta > Coleoptera > Staphylinidae > Othius > Othius punctulatus. Next base: position 2,577,391 of record OX638139.1, on the reverse strand, counting down.
TCGAGACTAATTAAAAAGTACTCTTTCAATATTAAATTCGTATGAAATTTTGCAAAGTTTCTTCTGGAAATTATAATTTTATAGAAAAGTGCTGACGATTCAAGACAAATAGACGAAAAATCATTGCTAAATAGCATGACTTAGGACAAGTTGAAAAGAAAACCTTCAAAATTAGAAGAAAAATATTGAAAATGTCAAAGTCTTTTCTTGAAATTAAAATTTCGTTTACAATTTGTGAGCAATTAAGGCGCATATTCCAACTTTAAAAAAATATTTCACGTGTTGTGATAGAAATGAAATTATCATTTTTTGTTAATCACTGTCAAAATTGCAGTTATTTTTATTATGTGATACAGACACAATTCTACTAAAATATAAATCCTATGGAAATGTTTATAATTTCAAGGGTGGAATGTACATAGAATTCTGATGGAAACCATAGAAATTTCAGGGGAAATTTTAAGATTGAAGATGCGTTTAAGAAGTTTCCGTATAAAATTGTAATAATTCAAGACTAATTAAAAAATACTCTTTCAATATTAAATTCGTATGAAATTTACAAAGTTTCTTCTAGAAATTATAATTTTATAGAATTGTGCTGAAGATTTAAGACGAATAGATGAAAAATCATTGCTAAATAGCATGACTTAGGAAAATTTGAAAAGAAATCCTTCAAAATTAGAAGAAAAATATTGAAAATGTCAAAGTCTTTTCTTGAAATTAAAATTTCTTTTACAATTTGTGAACATTTAAGGCGAATATTCCTACTTAAAAAAAATATTTAACGTGTTGTGATAGAAATGTAATTATCATTTTATTTAATCACTGTAAAAATTGCAGTTATTTTTATTATGCGTTTAAGAAGTTTCCGTATAAAATTGTAATAATTCAAGACTAATTAAAAAATACTCTTTCAATATTAAATTCGTATGAAATTTACAAAGTTTCTTCTAGAAATTATAATTTTCTAGAATTGTGCTGAAGATTTAAGACGAATAGACGAAAAATCCTTGCTAAATATCATGCGTTAGGACAATTTTAAGAGGATTTTTTCATTATTAGAAGAAAAAAAATTGAAAATGACGAAGTCTCGTCTAGAAATAAAAATTTGGTTTAAAATTTGTGAACATTTAAGAAAAATATTCCAATTTTGAAACAATATTTGACATATTGTGACAGAAATGTAATTATCATTCTATTTAATCATTGTCAACATTGCAGTTATATTAGCGATAATTTCAATTATTCTGTCAGCATATTAATGACTACTTTCAAAACTATTAGGTGTATTGCGTATCAAAAAAATGTTTGCAGTAACGTGTACGTTACTTCATACAGCATCACATTCGAATGTCAGATGTATGTGTGTCATCAATGCATCTGAAATTCGAATGTGATGCTATCAAGTAACACATACGTTACTGCTAAGGTTTTTTTTATACGTAATATATCTGAATGGCAACTATTAAAATTTCACTTTCTCGTTGAAAGTAACTCATCTCATGGTTTTAATTTAATATTTAATCCGTTGCCAAAATTATTTATTTATTTTTCTTTAATACTTAGGTAGGTATTAGAAATAAACAAAAAATTGTTTTTATAAATAAGGGGGAATTTTTAACCTCCTGCTTCAGGTGAAAACACAATTAGGCCCGGTTCTAGATTATAGCACTTATTCCATATTCCAACTTGCTTAGAATATGCTAAGAACTATATTTTATGTATTAACCTTTGTGTGCTATAGATCATTCACGAATCACATCTATAAATTAAATGTTTTCCCAGAACAAGTGCACTATGAAATTTATTTACACTCATGTTAAGGCAATTTCTGTACTTTTAACATAATTTTGTTGAACATTTATGAATACGAGTGGAATATTTTTATCTATTATATGCCACTTTTGTGGATGGTGGCAATTTTCCACACTTTATCACATCATTATGTTGAACACTTAAAAAATGCATACCGCCGCTGGGAAAACCATTAGGGGCCCGAGAGTTTTGCCCCTGCGTTTCTATGTGCATCCCATTGTGGGCTTATCACCCCATTTGGACTTTGAATAGTTACAACCGGCGACACATCATGGGGACATTACCCCCGGCCATAAACTGATATCTGGCTGTAATCCCCACTTCAGCCGGCATTTCGCAGCACCATCAACCATCGTAGACGGCGCACGCTAGGTAAACCGAAATAATAAATCATCGCGATACGAATATCGCGTCGATGACCGGAATTTATGCCGCCCAGCGCATATCTGGATTGACCGCGGCGTAAATTCCCTGTGTCCGAGTGTCCAGTCCCGGGGAGGCCCGCAGATCGATAACTACCCCCACAAGGCAAGAGCACAACAAAAGTTACGACGAACTTCACCATACACACACTTAGGCACACATACGAGAATATACATACATATGTATGGCATGTGTGTATGTACACGTATGTATATGCTGGCTCATGAGGGCCGAAAAGGGCCCGAGGCAACGGCCAACGTCCAGCCACATACCCACACAAGCGGAAGAGACGAAGAAATGAATGTGCAAGGGTCTTGGCGACGAATGTCTGACCGCATCTGGACGTCCTCGCCTGGAGCACCAGACGAACCGACACCCCCAGGGGTTCTCTTGTTGATGGGCTGTACGTGCCATGGGTGGCCCTTTGACCCTTAGGGCACTGATTGATGGCTGCCGAATGATAGCGTTTCTCACGCCGATAACACTAAATATAAATCTAAATTCTCATACTCAATAACTGATTATAACGCACATTTTATTTAAAAAGTCCAAGCATGGCCCTTCAAAGGGTGAACCAACTGTGATATTGGTGAGAAAATTAATGCAAAAACACAAGTGAAGGATGTGTTAGTCAAGAAGTTTAATGGCACACGGCCAGGATGACTGCCATATGCCGGACGTTGCGTATGTTGAACTCCCATTTTTATGTCGATAGGCACAGGACAGATAAAGCGGAAAAATCGTTATTCTGGAGAGGACTTAAGCTGTATAACAATATGACCTGATAAATTTTCATAAGTTTAAATCTCAGGTGAGGGAATATGTGTTCAAATTGATTGACTGTAAATAGAAAATAGTGGATGTAGTAAATAGAATAAAATATATGTTAATATGAAAATTGTAGTTGCTATTTGTGTATTTTCGTTTTTTGTTTTGTTGAAATTTTGTATGTTATGTAACGTTTTTTGCTGATAAATATTCTTTATTATTGTTATAAGTATGACGAAAACTAAACGTGCTGCTCATATCAGATTACTTTCAAAATTTATCCGTTTGAGAGAAACGGCAAAGCCGTTAGCTTAACCAAACCTTACCTAACCTCGTTCTGACTTTCTCACTTATTTAATACTGAAACTCTGTCAAATTTTCAGCAGAATAACCTTCAAGTATACTGAACACAAATCTAATATTAAATATACAAAAAATCTGCAACAGAGACCTAACCTCGCCTAGCTTAACCTAACCTTACCTAACCTCGTTCTGACTTTCTCACTTATTTAATACTGAAACTCTGTCAAATATTCAGCAGAATTACCTTCAGATATACTGAACACAAATCTAATATTAAATATTAAAAAAATCTGCAATAGACACCTAACCTCGCCTAGCTTAACCTAACCTTACCCAACCTCGTTCCGACCTTCTCACTTATTTAATACTGAAACTCTGTCAAATTTTCAGCAGAATTACCTTCAAGTATACTGAACACAAATCTAATATTAAATATTAAAAAAATCTGCAACAGAGACCTAACCTCGCCTAGCTTAACCTAACCTTAAATAACCTCGTTCTGACTTTCTCACTTATTTAATACTGAAACTCTGTCAAATTTTCAGCAGAATTACCTTCAGGTATACTGAACACAAATCTAAAATTAAATATTAAAAAAATCTGCAACAGAGACCTAACCTCGCCTAGCTTAACCTAACCTTACCTAACCTCGTTCTGACTTTCTCACTTATTTAATACTGAAACTCTGTCAAATTTTCAGCAGAATTACCTTCAGGTATACTGAACACAAATCTAATATTAAATATTAAAAAAATCTGCAACAGAGACCTAACCTCGCCTAGATTAACCTAACCTTACCTAACCTCGTTCTGACTTTCTCACTTATTTAATACTGAAACTCTGTCAAATTTTCAGCAGAATTACCTTCAGATATACTTAACACAAATCTAATATTCAATATTAAAAAAATCTGCAACAGAGACCTAACCTCGCCAAGCTTAACCTAACCTTACCTAACCCCGTTCTGACTTTGTCACTTATTTAATACTGAAACTCTGTCAAATTTTCAGCAGAATTACCTTCAGATATACTGAACACAAATCTAATATTAAATATTAAAAAAATCTGCAACAGAGACCTAACCTCGCCTTGCTTAACATAACCTTACCTAACCTCGTTCTGACTTTCTCACTTATTTAATACTGAAACTCTGTCAAATTTTCAGCAGAATTACCTCCAGGTAAACTGAACACAAATCTAATATTAAATATTAAAAAAATCTGCAACAGAGACCTAACCTCGCCTAGCTTAACCTAACCTTACCTAACCTCGTTCTGACTTTCTCACTTATTTAATAATGAAACTCTGTCAAATTTTCAGCAGAATTACCTTCAGATATACTGAACACAAATCTAAAATTAAATATAAAGAAAATCTGCAACAGAGACCTAACCTCGCCTAGTTTAACCTAACCTTACCTAACCTCGTTCTGACTTTCTCACTTATTTAACACTGAAACTCTGTCAAATTTTCAACAGAATTACCTTCAGGTATACTGAACACAAATCTAATATTAAATATTAAAAAAATCTGCAACAGAGACCTAACCTCGCCTAGCTTAACCTAACCTTACCTAACCTCGTTCTGACTTTCTCACTTATTTAATACTGAAACTCTGTCAAATTTTCAGCAGAATTACCTTCAGATATACTGAACACAAATCTAATATTAAATATAAAAAAAATCTGCAACAGAGACCTAACCTCGCCTAGCTTAAACTAACCTTACCTAACCTCGTTCTGACTTTCTCATTTATTTAATACTGAAACTCTGTCAAATTTTCAGCAGAATTTCCTTCAGGTATACTGAACACAAATCTAATATTAAATATTTTAAAAATCTGAAACAGAGACCTAACCTCGCCTAGCTTAACCTAACGTTACCTAACCTCGTTCTGACTTTCTCACTTATTTAATACTGAAACTCTGTCAAATTTTCAGCAGAATTACCTTCAGGTATACTGAACACAAATCTAATATTAAATATTAAAAAAATCTGCAACAGAGACCTAGCCTCGCCTAGTTTAACCTAACCTTACCTAACCTCGTTCTGACTTTCTCACTTATTTAATACTGAAACTCTGTCAAATTTTCAGCAGAATTACCTTCAGGTATACTGAACACAAATCTAAAATTAAATATAAAAAAAATCTGCAACAGAGACCTAACCTCGCCTAGTTTCACCTAACCTTACCTAACCTCGTTCTGACTTTCTCACTTATTTAATACTGAAACTCTGTCAAATTTTCAGCAGAATTACCTTCAGGTATACTGAATACAAATCTAAAATAAAATATTAAAAAAATCTGCAACAGAGACCTAACCTCGCCTAGTTTAACCTAACCTTACCTAACCTCGTTCTGACTTTCTCACTTATTTAATACTGAAACTCTGTCAAATTTTCAGCAGAATTACCTTCAGGTATACTGAATACAAATCTAAAATTAAATATTAAAAAAATCTGCAACAGAGACCTAACCTCGCCTAGCTTAACCTAACCTTACCTAACCTCGTTCTGACTTTCTCACTTATTTAATACTGAAACTCTGTCAAATTTTCAGCAGAATTACCTTCAGGTATACTGAACACAAATCTAAAATTAAATATAAAAAAAATCTGCAACAGAGACCTAACCTCGCCTAGTTTAATCTACCCTTACCTAACCTCGTTCTGACTTTCTCACTTATTTAATACTGAAACTCTGTCAAATTTTCAGCAGAATTACCTTCAGCTATACTGAACACAAATCTAAAATTAAATATAAAAAAAATCTGCAACAGAGACCTAACCTCGCCTAGTTTAACCTAACCTTACCTAACCTCGTTCTGACTTTCTCACTTATTTAATACTGAAACTCTGTCAAATTTTCAGCAGAATTACCTTCAGGTATACTGAATACAAATCTAAAATTAAATATAAAAAAAATCTGCAACAGAGACCTAACCTCGCCTAGTTTAACCTAACCTTACCTAACCTCGTTCTGACTTTCTCACTTATTTAACACTGAAACTCTGTCAAATTTTCAACAGAATTACCTTCAGGTATACTGAACACAAATCTAAAATTAAATATAAAAAAAATCTGCAACAGAGACCTAACCTCGCCTAGTTTAATCTACCCTTACCTAACCTCGTTCTGACTTTCTCACTTATTTAATACTGAAACTCTGTCAAATTTTCAGCAGAATTACCTTCAGCTATACTGAACACAAATCTAAAATTAAATATAAAAAAAATCTGCAACAGAGACCTAACCTCGCCTAGTTTAACCTAACCTTACCTAACCTCGTTCTGACTTTCTCACTTATTTAATACTGAAACTCTGTCAAATTTTCAGCAGAATTACCTTCAGGTATACTGAATACAAATCTAAAATTAAATATAAAAAAAATCTGCAACAGAGACCTAACCTCGCCTAGTTTAACCTAACCTTACCTAACCTCGTTCTGACTTTCTCACTTATTTAATACTGAAACTCTGTCAAATTTTCAGCAGAATTACCTTCAGCTATACTGAACACAAATCTAAAATTAAATATAAAAAAAATCTGCAACAGAGACCTAACCTCGCCTAGTTTAACCTAACCTTACCTAACCTCGTTCTGACTTTCTCACTTATTTAATACTGAAACTCTGTCAAATTTTCAGCAGAATTACCTTCAGGTATACTGAACACAAATCTAAAATTAAATATAAAAAAAATCTGCAACAGAGACCTAACCTCGCCTAGTTTAACCTAACCTTACCTAACCTCGTTCTGACTTTCTCACTTATTTAACACTGAAACTCTGTCAAATTTTCAACAGATTTACCTTCAGGTATACTGAACACAAATCTAAAATTAAATATAAAAAAAATCTGCAACAGAGACCTAACCTCGCCTAGCTTAACCTAACCTTACCTAACCTCGTTCTGACTTTCTCACTTATTTAATACTGAAACTCTGTCAAATTTTCAGCAGAATTACCTTCAGGTATACTGAACACAAATCTAATATTAAATATTAAAAAAATCTGCAACAGAGACCTAACCTCGCCTAGCTTAACCTAACCTTACCTAACCTCGTTCTGACTTTCTCACTTATTTAATACTGAAACTCTGTCAAATTTTCAGCAGAATTACCTTCAGATATACTGAACACAAATCTAATATTAAATATTAAAAAAATCTGCAACAGAGACCTCACCTCGCCTAGCTTAACCTAACCTTACCTAACCTCGTTCTGACTTTCTCACTTAGTTAATACTGAAACTCTGTCAAATTTTCAGCAGAATTACCTTCAGATATACTGAACACAAATCTAAAATTAAATATAAAAAAAATCAGCAACAGAGACCTAACCTCGCCTAGCTTAAGATAACCTTACCTAACCTCGTTCTGACTTTCTCACTTATTTAATACTGAAACTCTGTCAAATTTTCAGCAGAATTACCTTCAAGTATACTGAACACAAATCTAATATTAAATATTAAAAAAATCTGCAACAGAGACCTAACCTCGCCTAGCTTAACCTAACCTTACCTAACCTCGTTCTGACTTTCTCACTTATTTAATACTGAAACTCTGTCAAATTTTCTTCAGAATTACCTTCAGGTATACTGAACACAAATCTAATATTAAATATTAAAAAAATCTGCAACAGAGACCTAACCTCGCCTAGCTTAACCTAACCTTACCCAACCTCGTTCTGACTTTCTCACTTATTTAATACTGAAACTCTGTCAAATTTTCAGCAGAATTACCTTCAGGTATACTGAACACAAATCTAAAATTAAATATAAAAAAAATCTGCAACAGAGACCTAACCTCGCCTAGCTTAACCTAACCTTACCTAACCTCGTTCTGACTTTCTCACTTATTTAATACTGAAACTCTGTCAAATTTTCTTCAGAATTACCTTCAGGTATACTGAACACAAATCTAATATTAAATATTAAAAAAATCTGCAACAGAGACCTAACCTCGCCTAGCTTAACCTAACCTTACCCAACCTCGTTCTGACTTTCTCACTTATTTAATACTGAAACTCTGTCAAATTTTCAGCAGAATTACCTTCAGATATACTGAACACAAATCTAATATTAAATATTAAAAAAATCTGCAACAGAGACCTAACCTCGCCTAGCTTAACCTAACCTTACCCAACCTCGTTCTGACTTTCTCACTTATTTAATACTGAAACTCTGTCAAATTTTCAGCAGAATTACCTTCAGGTATACTGAACACAAATCTAATATTAAATATTAAAAAAATCTGCAACAGAGACCTAACCTCGCCTAGCTTAACCTAACCTTACCTAACCTCGTTCTGACTTTCTCACTTATTTAATACAGAAACTCTGTCAAATTTTCTTCAGAATTACCTTCAGGTATACTGAACACAAATCTAATATTAAATATTAAAAAAATCTGCAACAGAGACCTAACCTCGCCTAGCTTAACCTAACCTTACCTAACCTCGTTCTGACTTTCTCACTTATTTAATACTGAAACTCTGTCAAATTTTCAGCAGAATTACCTTCAGATATACTGAACACAAATCTAATATTAAATATTAAAAAAATCTGCAACAAAGACCTAACCTCGCCTAGCTTAACCTAACCTTACCTAACCTCGTTCTCACTTTCTCACATATTTAATACTGAAACTCTGTCAAATTTTCAGCAGAATTACCTTCAGATATACTGAACACAAATCTAATATTAAATATTAAAAAAATCTGCAATAGAGACCTAACCTCGCCTAGCTTAACCTAACCTTACCTAACCTCGTTCTGACTTTCTCACTTATTTAATACTGAAACTCTGTCAAATTTTCAGCAGAATTACCTTCAGATATACTGAACACAAATCTAATATTAAATATTTAAAAAATCTGCAACAGAGACCTAACCTCGCCTAGCTTAACCTAACCTTACCTAACCTCGTTCTGGCTTTCTCACTAATTTAATACTGAAACTCTGTCAAATTTTCAGCAGAATTACCTTCAGGTATACTGAACACAAATCTAAAATTAAATATAAAAAAAATCTGCAACAGAGACCTAACCTCGCCTAGTTTAACCTAACCTTACCTAACCTCGTTCTGACTTTCTCAATTATTTAACACTGAAACTCTGTCAAATTTTCAGCAGAATTACCTTCAGCTATACTGAACACAAATCTAAAATTAAATATAAAAAAAATCTGCAACAGAGACCTAACCTCGCCTAGTTTAACCTAACCTTACCTAACCTCGTTCTGACTTTCTCACTTATTTAATACTGAAACTCTGTCAAATTTTCAGCAGAATTACCTTCAGGTATACTGAACACAAATCTAAAATTAAATATAAAAAAAATCTGCAACAGAGACCTAACCTCGCCTAGTTTCACCTAACCTTACCTAACCTCGTTCTGACTTTCTCACTTATTTAATACTGAAACTCTGTCAAATTTTCAGCAGAATTAACTTCAGGTATACTGAACACAAATCTAAAATTAAATATTAAAAAAATCTGCAACAGAGACCTAACCTCGCCTAGTTTCACCTAACCTTACCTAACCTCGTTCTGACTTTCTCACTTATTTAATACTGAAACTCTGTCAACTTTTCAGCAGAATTACCTTCAGGTATACTGAATACAAATCTAAAATTAAATATAAAAAAAATCTGCAACAGAGACCTAACCTCGCCTAGTTTCACCTAACCTTACCTAACCTCGTTCTGACTTTCTCACTTATTTAATACTGAAACTCTGTCAAATTTTCAGCAGAATTACCTTCAGGTACTGAATACAAATCTAAAATTAAATATAAAAAAAATCTGCAACAGAGACCTAGCCTCGCCTAGTTTAACCTAACCTTACCTAACCTCGTTCTGACTTTCTCACTTATTTAACACTGAAACTCTGTCAAATTTTCAGCAGAATTACCTTCAGGTATACTGAACACAAATCTAAAATTAAATATAAAAAAAATCTGCAACAGAGACCTAACCTCGCCTAGTTTCACCTAACCTTACCTAACCTCGTTCTGACTTTCTCACTTATTTAATACTGAAACTCTGTCAAATTTTCAGCAGAATTACCTTCAGGTATACTGAAAACAAATCTAAAATTAAATATTAAAAAAATCTGCAACAGAGACCTAACCTCGCCTAGTTTAACCTAACCTTACCTAACCTCGTTCTGACTTTCTCACTTATTTAATACTGAAACTCTGTCAAATTTTCAGCAGAATTACCTTCAGGTATACTGAACACAAATCTAAAATTAAATATTAAAAAAATCTGCAACAGAGACCAAACCTCGCCTAGCTTAACCTAACCTTATCTAACCTCGTTCTGACTCTCTCACCTATTTAATACTGCAAAATCGGATGAGCGAACTTTCCACTGGCAGAATTAAGATGTTGGCTCGGATATAACTTACTATTCGGTAATAATTACAATTAATAATGTATGCGTACATATATGTGGAAGCCACGTCTGTACTTAAATATTTGGATAAGTTAATTAGCAGCACGTGTGTAAACCTGTAGAATTTCCTCTGGAAAGAGCATAGAAAATTAGCATAATCAATCAATTCGCCCTCGCATATATTTCAAGGATCATTTCGTTCAACAAATAGGCGCGAGTTTTCTCTGTAAACAAGAGAACTTCTCTTATATCTTATATATCGTCGTCGTTTTTGCAAACGTACAACTAATTACTAAGAATGATAATGTTTTCGAGATTGTCTTGAAAGATGTTAAGAGAGTAAGCTGCTTAAAGGAATACCCAGGCAGCCCATTATTCATTTGGTAGAAACTTTGATTAAAGTAGTAAAAGCCTTTACCTTTACAAAAATCAGGAATTTTCCAGATAATTTGTAAACAATGTAAAAATGTTATATCGGACAAACAAAACGGAATATAAATATAAGGTATTTAGGACATTTACACCACACAAAATTTCGTAGTGCTGACAAATCTGCAGTTGCAGCACGCTATTTTAAGACAGGGTACATTTTTAATTATGAAGATGTTAAATTTTAAAAATTTTAACCTTTTCGAAGCAATTTATATGAAAATATTTCAGCCTTGGTTACTCTTTCTTAAATTTATCAAAGTATCAAAACACTTTCAAAATTAATCTTTCAAAGTTTGGAGTAATATAAATAAATTATTGGTCATAATATATGTTAATTTTCAATATTGTTCCTGGGAAGGTTTTATTTTATGTCGGCGGTCGCAAATTTGATCCAGTGTTTGCCGAGTCGACATTACCATGATGGGGTGGCTGATAAAATTGTAGTAAGCGATGCAACACTGCAAATGTATTATTCCGTGGGAATTCCATCCATCGGATATCGGTAAAAACAGACGAGCCACTGAAATATCAAATAAACGGGCTGCATTCTGTACGTGCCGGAATTTGAAATTTTATCGTCATGCGCGCTTACATTTATAACATGTTTTATATATGAGCGTCGGGGATCGACACCCCGACGCGTCGCGACGCTCCCCAAAATTGAAAAATATCACGGGAACACAACGCCAGTTAAAATTGCGTTTCTCTGCTGCCAATCTTGGCTCAGAGTCGTTCCAAGGCGAGACGTCTCGCCTTGAAACTGTAGATGCATGTGAGGATGGAGTGTGCAGATTTCGATTTCCGCCGCTTTCCCGAGTTTTCCTTTTGCCCCGGGAAGGCGGCCGCGCTGCTTTTCACGTGATAATTTAAAGCCCTAAGGGCGCCAGGGAATTAGCATAGGTTGCGTGTCATTGGAGGGTATCCCCGAATATATTTTGAACAACAAAGGCACAAAAATGTACGCGCACACACTTCAGGACGTGCATAATAGAAAGATAATAAAAGTGCGGGGGAGCGCCGAGTGGGAAAAGGGTCGGCGAAATGGGTTATTTATACGTCGATGTTATCGGATACAGGAAATGGCCAATTATTTAAAAATAAAGTACCCAAGTAGGAACGAATTAGAATGCTGTCACGCATTGCACCAGTCATGTGGATAACACTAAAATAGCGAGACAGTACGAGACAGACTCACATATTGGCCGTAATTGGATTAAGAATATAATATAAGAAGTATAAAATAGTAAGAATTCGGCCAGAGATAATATAAGAGTCTTCAACTGGACGAGCTCCAATTCATTTTAATAATATAACAATAGTTAATATACATCAAAATAAAATTTTATTAATAGGGTAGAATTGATTTCTTTGATTTTTTTTCAACAAAGTTGTTTTTTTTTAAATTTATTTATCAACAATATCATATTATTTGAGAGCTTCAATGTAAAATGAGGGAGTAGTAATGAAAAAAAATTAAAAGAAATATTCGTTGTGATATGAATTAACAGTAAATAAGTATTAAAAATTGCATTTATTTAAAAACAAACAGTTTCGTTTCATTTACTTTTTAATACTTATACTATACTATACTATACTAATACTTATACTTTGATATTTACAATCAAGTGATTATTGATATAAAAATTCATCCAGGTAGCAAAAAATGCGTAAAAACTGAAAATATGATTCAAAATCTATTACTAAATAATTATAAATTGTGCACAATGCCTACGGTGTACGCAGCGGATTTATATTAAGTAATTAAAACGTGGATCCAATTTCGATTCTCGTGTAACGTAAACAAAATCCATACAAAATGGATAACGTTAAAAATTAAATACAACGCCGATTTTTTGGCAATCACAGTTGCAAATTCCATGCGGGCGAAAATAATTTAACTGAAATGAATTGCATATAAAATTCAAATAAATAAATTTTATGTGTGTGAAAATAATTTGAATGAAGCAAATTTCGTTCAAATAAAATTAATTTAATATCCACCACGTACACATTTGCAAATTATTAAGCCGAGTTTTGGACTTATATTCTTAGAAAAAATAAAGTGTCACAACGAGTATATCATATTTTTTAATTAAATTCTTAATTAATTAATTTAATCTAAATTAAATTTACATGAAGTGAATTGCATATAAATTTCAAATAAATAAATTTTATGTGTGTGAAAATAATTTGAATCAAGCAAATTTCGTTTAAAGTTCATATAAAATTAATTCAATTTCCACCGCGTACATATTTGCAAATTATTAGGCCAAGTTTTGGACTTAGACTTAGAAAAATTAAAGTGTCACATCGAGTATATGATATTTTTTTATTAAATTCAAACAAAAGTGGTATATACATATTAATAGAAAGTATATAAATTTCGAATTGAAATCATATAAATGAAATACACAAATCCAGAAGTTCTAATTTACATTTCAATGGTAGTATGAACATGTATTCCATTTACTCTATTTACATACATACATACGAACATACAAGAACTAAATAAAAATCATGATATTCTTATTCTAGGTATTAAATTAATTCTAATGTATGAAATAAAGTTACGCACTTTAAAAAAAAATGTCATGAAATCATCAAAATTTTGTGTCTTACCTTCTAAATCTCTTCGATATTAATGGAAATTTCATGAAATCTTCAAAATATTGTCTCTCAACTAATAGATCTTTAAGATATAAATGGACATTTCAAGAAATCTTCGAATTTTTTTCTCTCATCTACTAAATCACTAACATAATATTGGAAACTTGATGAATTCTTCAAAATTTTGTTTCTCACCTACTAAATCTCTCACACATTAACAAAAAATTTCATGAAATCTTCGAAATTTCATGAAATATTCAGAAATTTGTCTCTTGCTTACCAAGTCACTCAAATATTGATGGATATTTGAAGAACTCTACAAAAATTTATCTTTCAACTACTATCTTTAAGATAATAATGGAAATTTCATGAAATCTTTAAAATTTTATCTCTCACTAAGATATTTCAAAACTTGTTACTAAATCTCTAAGATAGTAATGGAAATTTCATGAAACCTTCAAAATTTTATCTCTCGCCAAGATATTAATGGAAATTTCATGAAATTTTCAAAATATTGTCTCTCACTTACTAAATCTCTAAGATATTAATGGAAACTTCATTAAATCTTCAAAATTTTGTCTCTCACCTACCAAATCTCTCAGATATAAATAAAAAAAGTATTAAATCTTCGAAATTTCATGAAATATTCAAAATTGTGTCTCTTGCCTACTAAATCATCTCTTAGATATTAATGGACATTTGATGAAATCTATAAAAGTTTGCCTCTCAACTACTAAATCTTGAAGATAATAATAGATATTTCATGAAATCTTCAAAATATTGTCTCTGACTTACTTAATCTCTAAGATATTAATGGAAGTTTCCTGAAATGTTCAAAATTTTGCCTCTGACCTACTAAATATCTCAGTAATTACTAAAAATTTCATCAAATTTTATTCTATTATTAGAAATTTCATAAAATCTTCAAAATTTTGCGTCTCACCTTTTAAATCTCTTAGATATTAATGGAAATTTTATGAAATCTTCAAAATATTGTCTCTCAACTGATAAATCTTTAAGATATTAACGGACATTTCATGAAATCTTCAAAATTTTGTGTCTCATCTACTAAATCACTTACATATTATTAGAAACTTCATCAATTCTTCAAAATTTTGTTTCTCACCTACTAAATCTCTCAGGTATTAACAAAAATTTCATTAAATCTTCGAAATTTCATGAAATGTTAAAAATTTTGTCTCTTGCTTACCAAGTCTCTCAAATATTAATGGACATTTGATAAAATCTACAAAAGGGTTTTTTCAACTACTATCTTTAAGATAATAATGGAAATTTCATGAAATCTTTAAAATTTTATCTATCACTAAGACATTTTTTTTTCAAAATTGTTTTTACTGTTCACGACAATTGTTTCGCCACACTGTGGCTTATTCAGGTGAAGAAATGATATCATTGTTAAATATGATGGAATTTTGTTAGAAATAAATGAAAATTAAAGTTCATTGAAATTTTGGCAAAGAAGATTGAAAATCTGATAGTAATTATTGCAATTTTGGTTAATACTACAAACATTTTGCCAGCATTAAATAAAATTTTGTTAAACGTGACTAAATTGTGTTGGGAAATTAAAAACACAGAGTTATGTTTGATAGTTTTGTAGCCTTCAAAGCTTCGAACAAAGAGCCCAATATAAAAGTAATACAGAGAATAGAATTTTAAATTTTTTTAAATTATTTTATAATTTTTTTAGGGGTTTGTTAATTAAACAGTAGTTATTGTATATTTGACAGGTTAATTGAAATTGTGGTAAATATTGTTAATATTTTGCCAGTAATAAATAAAATTTTGTTAAATATCACTAAGCTTTGTTGGAAATGATTGAAAATTTTATAGTTTTTTTTTAATTTGGCCAGTAAGAAATGAAATTTTGTTAAATTAAACAACATATTGTGGAAAATAATTGAAAATTTTATAGATATCATTTAAATTTTGACAGAAGTAGTAAATTTAAATTAATTATTGAAAGATTGAGAGTAATTATTGAATGTTTAACAGTATATTTGAAGTTTTGGTAAATATTACTAAAATTTTGCTAGTAATAAATGAAATTTTGTTAAAAATGGCCGAATTTTGTTGGAAATATTGAATATTAAAGTTCATTGAAATTTTAGCAATGAATATTGAAAGTCTGATGGTAATTATTGCAATTTTGGTAAATATTACTAATATTTTGCAAGTAATAAATAAACGTTTCTTAAATATTACAAAATTTTCTTAGAAACAATAGAAAATTTGAGTTATCGTTGAAAGTTTGGCAAAGAAGATTGAAAATCTGACAGAAACTATTGAATGTTTGACAGATATTTGCAGTTTTGGTAAATATTACTAAAATTTTGCCAGTAATAAATGAAATTTTGTTACAAAATGGCCGAATTTTGTTGGAGATATTGAATATTAAAGTCCATTGAAATTTTAGCAATGAATATTGAAAGTCTGATGGTAATTATTGCAATTTTGGGAAATATTACTAATATTTTGCAAGTAATAAATAAACGTTTCTTAAATATTACAAAATTTTCTTAGAAACAATAGAAAATTTGAGTTATCGTTGAAAGTTTGGCAAAGAAGATTGAAAATCTGACAGAAACTATTGAATGTTTGACAGATATTTGAAGTTTTGGTAAATATTACTAAAATTTTGCCAGTAATAAATGAAATTTTGTTACAAAATGGCTGAATTTTGTTGGAAATATTGAATATTAAAGTTCATTGAAATTTTAGCAATGAATATTGAAAGTCTGATGGTAATTATTGCAATTTTGGTAAATATTACTCATATTTTGCAAGTAATAAATAAACGTTTCTTAAATATTACAAAATTTTCTTAGAAACAATAGAAAATTTGAGTTATCGTTGAAAGTTTGGCAAAGAAGATTGAAAGTCTGACAGAAACTATTGAATATTTGACAGATATTTGAAGTTTTGGTAAATATTACTAAAATTTTGCCAGTAATAAGTGAAATTTTGTTACAAAATGGCTGAATTTTGTTGAAAATATTAAATATTAAAGTTAATTGAAATTTTAGCAATGAAGATTGAAAGTCTGATGGTAATTAAATAATACTAATTACTAATGTATGAAATAAAGTTACGCACTTTTTAAAATTTTCAAAATTGTTTTTTATTGTTCACGACAATTGTTTCGCCACACTGAAAATTTTAAAAAGTGCGTAACTTTATTTCATACATTAGTAATTATGAATTTTCAATAAATAAAAGCCACATCGATCAATCTATTAAATTAATTAATCCCGTTTCGTGTTAGTTTGGTGTGTTACTAGCCAATCATTTGTTCTGCAATAGACTTATTTTTTTTTTTAATTATACTTAATTGTGAATTCACAAAACTCTCAGATATTATGCTAAGAATTATCCAAAATTTCAAAATAGTAAAAAAAAATGGAAATAGTTGAGGGAATGTGGCGAAGGATTCATATAACCGAAGAGTTATTTCAACTTATTGAATAATTTTAAAATGTTGGTCAATTTTTACTGCTATGTCTGGGAATTCAAATCATTAGGAACTTTTATTACTTATAAACTTTTCACATTGAACAGTTGACGCAGAAAAAAAAATAGGATCACTTTTGGGCCTATTTTTTACTCAAATCTAGTGGTGTACATCAGGCTAAACATTGTTTCCTACTTTTTTCTGCGCCAACTATATCTGGTTTGATGTGCCTTTATATATATATATATATATATATATATATATATATATATATATATATATATATATATATATGTGACTTATGTAAGAATATTCAATGACAAGAAATTGAATTTTCATGAACTATCTCGTGTTTACGATTTTTTATTTTTCAAAAATTAATCACCTAGTTATAAAATTTAGGTTAGTATAGGTTAGGTTAGGTTAGTAATTTTGGTTAATTTTTAGGACTATGTCAGGGAATTGAAATCATTTCGAACTTTTATTACTTATTAACTTTTCACATTGCACAGTTGACGCAGAAAAAAAGTAGGACAACTCTTGGTTCTATTTTTTACTACAAAAAATTAATCACTTAGTTTCAAAATATAGGTTAGTACATTATAGCTTCAGAACAAATTGTTAACATTACAAAAAATATGCAAAAATTTCAGTTGCACCCACAGAGATTTCAGATTTCTGTGAGAATAGTCAGTGATATGATACTGAATTATCTTAGTTTCATGAAACATTTTGGAATTTAGACTTTTTCTAAAATAAAAAAAAATAATCACCTCTAGTCAGTGACATAAAATTGAATTATCGTAGTTTCATGAAACATTTTGGAATTTCGATTTTTTTTTTCAAAAATTAAAAAATAATAACCTCACTTCAACATGTCAGTAAGTACATATTAGCTTTATAACAACAAAATGGAAACAATAAACAATACTTTGAATTGCACTTAAAAGGATTTCAGAACTTCAGAAATGCATTCTTCAAGACAAAAACTCAATCTCAAGAACAAAGTAGAGCAATTAATACATTTTCAGAAGTTTCAGAAATAGGGGACCAATACCAGTCAATGCAGAAAGTTATATCTTTGATATTCTCACTTATTTGGTACTGAAACTTTGTCAAATTTTCAGGAGGATTAGTTTCAGGTGTACTGAATTCAAATCTAATATTAAATATGCAATTAATAAGTTCTTAGAAGTTCAGTAATAGGCGACCCATACCAGTCAATGCAGAAAGTTATATCTTTGATTTTGTCACTTATTTAGTACTGAAACTTTATCAAATTTTCAGGAGAATTACCTTCAGATGTACTTAATACAAATCTAATACTAAATAAGCAATTAATAAGTTTTCAGAATTTTCAGTAACATAGGACCTATACTAGTCAATGCAGAAAAATATATCTTTGATTTTCTCAGTTGTTTGGTACTGAAACTTTATCAAATTTTCAGGAGAATTAGCTTCAGGTGTACTAAATACATATCTAATAATAAATATGCAATTTATAAATTTTCAGAAGCTTCAGTAACAGGGAACCAATACTAGTCAATGCAGAAAGTTATATGTTTGATTTTCTTACTTATTTGGTACTAAAACTTTGTCAAATTTTCAGGAGAATTAGCTTCTGGTGTACTAAATACATATCTAATAATAAATATGCAATTTATAAGTTTTCAGAACTTTCAGTAACATGGGACCAATATTAGTCATTGCAGAAAGTTATATCTTTGATTTTCTTACTTATTTGGTACTGAAACTTTGTCAAATTTTCAGGAGAATTAGCTTTAGGTGTACTACATAGAAAATTAATATTAAGTATGTAATTAATAAATTTTCAGAAGTTTCAGTAATAAGGGACCCATACAAGTTAATGCAGAAATATATATACATATTTGATTTTCTCAGTTATTTGGTATTGAAAATTTGTCAAATTTTCAGGAGAATTAGTTTCAGGTTTACTAAAAACTAATTTAATATTAAATATGAAATTAATAAATTTTTATATGTTTCAATAATAGGGAACCCATATTCTTCAATGCAGAAAGTTATATCTTTGATTTTCTCAGTTATTTGGTACTGAAAATTTGTCAAATTTTCAGGAGAATTAGTTTCAGGTATACTAAACACTAATTTAATATTAAATATGCAATTAATAAATTTTCATATGTTTCAATAATAGGGAACCCATACTATTCAATGCAGAAAGTTACATCTTTGATTTTCTCAATTATTTGGTACTGAAACTTTGTCAAATTTTCAGGAGAATTAGTTTTAGATATACTTAACACAAATCTAATTTTAAATATGCAATTCATAAGTTTTCAGAAGTTTCAGTAATAGGGAACCGATACTGGTCAACGAAAAAAGTTATATTTTTGATGTTCTCACTTATTTAGTACTAAAACTTTGTCAAATTTTTAGCAGAATTATTTTCAGGTATACTGTGCACGATTTTAATATCAAATTTGCAAATAATAAATTTTCAGGAATTTCAGTAATAGCTAACCCATACTTGTCAATGCAGAAAGTTATATATTTGATTTTCTCAGTTATTTGGTACTGAAACTTTGTCAAATTTTCAGGCTATTGTTATTATTGAGATTGTAATCATTAAGCAGCATAAAAGGAAATATCTTGAATTTATAGGAAGCGGCAGAAATATTTAGGACAAATTGAATTTAAACCAAAAATTTGATATACTCAATAAACTATTTAACGTAATTTGGTTTGAATTTTTGAATTTTTTAAATGAATAAATAAATCATTTAACCATTAATTTGTCACATATCAATAATTTGTCACTTGAAAATTACCGTAAAAATTCAACCATAATTTAATTACTAATATATATATATTGAGATTTTGCTTATGATAAATAAGTTTATTGCTAATTTTGATGAAAAAATTACACTGTACTTGCCTGTCCTTTTTGCGTAAATCTAATAAATTGAAAATACCTCATGCACAGTTTTATCGGAACTTCATGAAATTTGAAATTAAATGACATACTACTTAATTAGATCGATTTTTAACAAAAAAGCAAGAAAACGGAAGTTATTGTTAATAATTGTGTGAAAATATTATATGATGAAATATCTTCTTTTATCTACTTCTAATGATTTTCTTAGATTATAAAAATTTTAAGGTATGATTTTAACGAATAATATAATTTATGCAATTTTTATTTTTTGTAAATAATGTTTAGTATATTTGAATTTTTAAAGGGGTTTGTAATATATAACCACACAATCACAAAATTCTATAATGACAACAAAAGTTACTACTTAATTGATGATAAAAAATAAATTATCCTAAATTATGAAATCAATTTTGATGCAATATTTTATAAAGCAATCTTTCGCATTTACATGCAAATAACTATGTAATTACAAAAGATATTCTCACAATTTTTTGACACAATAGCAAGGAAGTATCTGGCTTCCAAATTCCGCAAGCCGTTAACAAAAAATTTAACCCTGACGAAAATGACATGGCATTATGTAACATGCCGCTGGAGACCCTATGCCCGTATTGCTAGGTCAAGCGACGAACCCAGCCGCGAATTTGCTGATTCTAAGATATTCAATTATTGCCTGAAAATGCCTGAAGATATATCACCTGAAAATTTGAACATTTGACCTCGAGCATGTGTCAAATAAGTGATGAAATCGAGCTATTGGAGCTTGCTGTATTTGTTTCAGGAAACCTGAATACCGAATTTTGAAATACTGAATTACCAAACTGAATGGGAGGCCTGCACACTTTATTGTATCAAATTTTTATTTATTCCGTTCTGTAATTCCGTCGAAATTACGCTCGGCGTTAGTAACGAATTGGCAGAACTACGTGAACATGGCACATTTGCGGAATCGATTTCGGACTCGCAAACCTATTACCAATCCAACCGTTACCCCGAATTACACTGTCAACACAGATATCACCAGCCGATTTAATCAAACCATCAGAAAAGTCTGCGAATCGTGAATTCATTTCACGCACTCGCACACGCCATGACAACCTGCTAGAGGGCGAGCAAAACATCCCTACTAATTACCCTATTCGAAAAAATTACCCATTAAAATTTTATTATATAAAAAATAATTATCTAATTAAAAATTAGAATTACCCCAGAATTAAATTCTGGGGTACAAATGGGGCGCGCATTGGGTGGTGCATTTTACCAGCATCCCCCAATCTTAATCTGGAATCGCGGAAGCGGACGGAGGTAATCTCTTTAAAATGTTAATGCAATGTTTGCGAAGTAAACTGGAGGCAATGCGGCAGAACGAGTTCCGATTGAATGATACCGATTCGATTTAGCCGTCATACGCGAACAAGTCTGGTCCTGTTTCTCGCCTCCGAAGCAGACGGTGGAAGTTGCGTGGGTGGTCCTCGCCACATTTAATAAGATAAGATAAGATAAGATAATTTATTTAACATTACTGTACAGTATTCTGTACATTTGTACGTCGTATGTTTTCCAATGTTATGTCGATCTTGTGTTGTTCATCTCCAATTACCATTACTTTTGTTTTGCTTTTATTTAATGTCATTCTTTTTTTCTGATTAGTACAAAACTGTCGGACAAGTACTGATTAGTTCTAGAAGTTCTGATTAGTACACAATTTGTCAGATGTCAGATAAGTGAAGTCAGATCACTGAAATCAGATGACTGACAGTTCTAACTTCGTTTTCAACTTCTTAAGGTATGAAGTCATCCAAGTTAAGTTATCATAAGATGACTGATGTTAGATGACTGAAGTCAGATGACTGAAATCATCTAACCTCAGTTATCTGACTAAATCTGCACCTCTCTTCAGAGTGAAATAGATGTATATATAGTTTTCTCCAAATTTCATCAACATAACTATTTATTTAATCACAAAAATTACAGTTTTTTTGAATGTACCGTCATCTAACTTCAGTTATCTGAATGTATATGTACTTTTCTTCAAAATGAAATACATGTATATATAGTATTATCCAAATTTCATCATCAAAAATATTTATTTAATCACAGAAATAACAGTTTTTCTGATTCGTACAAACCTGTCAGTTAATTACTGATTAGTACTAGAAGTTCTGATTAGTACACAACTTGTCAGATGTCTGATAAGTGATATCAGATGACTGAAATCAGATGACTGACAGTTCTAACTTCGTTCTCAACTTCTTGAGTATGAAGTCATTTTAATTCAATTATCAGAAGATGACTGATGTTAGATGACTGAAGTCAGACGACTGAAATCATCCAACTTCAGTTATCTGACTAAATCTGCACTTCTCTTCAGAGTGAAATAGATGTATATATAGTTTTATCCAAATTTCATCAACATAACTATTTATTTAATGACAAAAATAACAGTTTTTCTGAATGGTACAGTCATCTAACTTCAGTTATCTGAATGTATCTGTATTTCTCTTCAAAATGAAATAGATGTATATATAGTTTTATCCAAATTTCATCACCAAAATTATTTATTTAATCACAGAAATAACAGTTTTTCTGATTCGTACAAAATTGTCAGTTAATTACTGTTTAGTACAAGAAGTTCTGATTAGTACACAACTTGTCAGATGTCTGATAAGTGATATCAGATGACTGAAATCAGATGACTGATAGTTCTAACTTCGTTCTCAACTTCTTGAGTATGAAGTCATCTTATTTCAAATATCAGAAGATGACTGATGTTAGATGACTGAAGTTAGATGACTGAAATCATCTAACTTCTGTTATCTGACTAAATCTGCACTTCTATTCAGAGTGAAATAGATGTATATATAGTTTTATCCAAATTTCATCAACATAACTATTTATTTAATCACAAAAATAACAGTTTTTCTGAATGGCACAGTCATCTAACTTCAGTTATCTGAATGTATCTGTACTTCTCTTCAAAATGAAATAGATATATATATATATATATAGTTTTATCCAAATTTCATCACCAAATTTATTTATTTAATCACAGAAATAACAGTATTTCTGATTCGTACAAACCTGTCAGTTACTTACTGATTAGTACTAGAAGTTCTGATTACTACAGAACTTGCCAGATGTCTGATAAGTGATATCAGATGACTGAAATCAGATGACTGACTGTTCTAACTTCGCTCTCAACTTCTTGAGTATGAAGTCATCTTATTTCAATTATCAGAAGATGACTGATGTTAGATGACTGAAGTCAGACGACTGAAATCATCTAACCTCAGTTATCTGACTAAATCTGCACTTCTCTTCAGAGTGAAATAGATATATATATAGTTTTACCCAAATTTCATCAACATAACTATTTATTTAATCACAAAAATAACAGTTTTTCTGAATGGTACAGTCGTCTAACTTCAGTCATTTGAATGTATCTGTACTTCTCTTCAAAATGAAATAGATGTATATACAGTTTTATCCAAATTTCATCATCAAAATTATTTATTTAATCACAGAAATAACAGTTTTTCTGATTCGTACAAACCTGTCAGTTAATTACTGATTAGTACTAGAAATTCTGATTAGTACACAACTTGTTAGATGTTAGATAAGTGATATCAGATGACTGAAATCAGATGACTGACAGTTCTAACTTCGTTCTCAACTTCGTGAGTATGTAGTCATCTTATTTCAATTATCAGAAGATGGCTGATGTTAGATGACTGAAGTCAGATGACTGAAATCATCTAACCTCAGTTATATGACTAAATCTGCACTTCTCTTCAGAGTGAAATAGATGTATATATGGTTTTATCCAAATTTCATCAACATAACTATTTATTTAATCACAAAAATAACAGTTTTTCTGAATAGTGCAGTCATCTAACTTCAGTTATCTGAATGTATCTGTACTTCTCTTCAAACTGAAATAAATGTATATATAGTTTTGTCCAAATTTCATTATCGAAATTATTTATTTAATCACAGAAATATCAGTTTTTCTGATTCGTACAAAGCTGTCAGTTAATTACTGATTAGTACTAGAAGTTCTGATTAGTACACAACTTGTCAGATGTCTGATAAGTGATATCAGATGACTGAAATCAGATGACTGACAGTTCTAACTTCGTTCTCAACTTCTTGAGTATGAAGTCATCTTATTTCAATTATCAGAAAACGACTGATGTTAGATGACTAAAGTCAGACGACTGAAACCATCTAACCTCAGTTATCTGACTAAATCTGCACTTCTCTTCAGAGTGAAATAGATGTATATATAGTTTTACCCAAATTTCATCAACATAACTATTTATTTAATCACAAAAATAACAGTTTTTCTGAATGGTACAGTCGTCTAACTTCAGTCATTTGAATGTATCTGTACTTCTCTTCAAAATGAAATAGATGTATATACAGTTTTATCCAAATTTCATCATCAAATTTTTTTATTTAATCACAGAAATAACAGTTTTTCTGATTCGTACAAACCTGTCACTTAATTACTGATTAGTACCAGAAGTTCTGATTAGTACACAACTTGTCAGATGTCTGATAAGTGATATCAGATGACTGAAATCAGATGACTGACAGTTCTAACTTCGTTCTCAACTTCTTGAGTATGAAGTCATCTTATTTAAATCATCAGAAGATGACTGATGTTAGATGACTGAAGTCAGATGACTGAAATCATCTAACTTCAGTTATCTGACTAAATCTGCTCTTCTCTTCAGAGTGAAATAGATGTATATATAGTGTTATCCAAATTTCATCAACATAACTATTTATTTAATCACAAAAATAACAGTTTTTCTGCATGGTACAGTCATCTAACTTCAGTCAGCTGAATGTATCTGTACTTCTCTTCAAAATGAAATAGATGTATATATAGTTTTATCCAAATTTCATCAACATAACTATTTATTTAATCACAAAAATAACAGTTTTTCTGAATGGCACAGTCATCTAACTTCAGTTACCTGAATGTATCTGTACTTCTCTTCAAAATGAAATTGATGTATATATAGTTTTATCCAAATTTCATCATCAAAATTATTTATTTAATGACAGAAATATCAGTTTTTCTGATTCGTACAAACCTGTCAGTTAATTACTGATTAGTACTAGAAGTTCTGATTAGTACACAACTTGTCAGATGTGTGATAAGTGATATCAGATGATTGAAATCAGATGACTGACAGCTCTAACTTCGTTCTCAACTTCTTGAGTATGAAGTCATCTTATTTCAATTATCAGAAGATGACTGATGTTAGATGGCTGAAATCAGATGACTGAAATCATCTAACTTCAGTTATCTGACTAAATCTGCACTTCTCTTCGAAGTGAAATAGATGTATATATAGTTTTATCCAAATTTCATCAACATAACTATTTATTTAATCACAAAAATAACAGTTTTTCTGAATGGTACAGTCATCTAACTTCAGTTTTCTAAATGTATCTGTACTTCTCTTCAAAATGAAATAGATGTATATATAGTTTTGTCCAAATTTCATTATCAAAATTATTTATTTAATCACAGAAATATCAGTTTTTCTGATTCGTACAAACCTGTCAGTTAATTACTGATCAGTTCTAGAAGTGCTGATGTGACAAGTACACAACTTGTCACATGTCTGATAAGTGATATCAGATGACTGAAATCAGATGACTGACAGTTCTAAATTCGTTCTCAACTTCTTGAGTATGAAGTCATCTTATTTCAATTATCAGAAGATGACTGATGTTAGATGACTGAAGTCAGATGATTGATATCATTTAACCTCAGTTATCTGACTAAATCTGCACTTCTCTTCAGAGTGAAATAGATGTATATATAGTTTTATCCAAATTTCATCAACATAACTATTTATTTAATCACAAAAATAACAGTTTTTCTGAATGGTACAGTCATCTAACTTCAGTTATCTGAATGTATCTGTACTTCTCTTCAAAATCAAATAGATGTATATATAGTATTATCCAAATTTCATCATCAAAATTATTTATATAATCACTGATATAATAGTTTTTCTGATTCGTACAAACCTGTCAGTTAATTACTGATTAGTACTAGAAGTTCTAATTAGTACACAACTTGTCAGATGTCTGATAA
Source organism: Othius punctulatus (assembly GCA_951805005.1). Classification (NCBI taxonomy): domain Eukaryota; kingdom Metazoa; phylum Arthropoda; class Insecta; order Coleoptera; family Staphylinidae; genus Othius; species Othius punctulatus. Next base: position 2,551,141 of record OX638139.1, on the reverse strand, counting down.
GTGATATCAGATGACTGAAATCAGATGACTGACAGTTCTAATTTCGTTCTCAACTTCTAGAGTATGAAGTCATCTTATTTCAATTATCAGAAGATGACTGATGTTAGATGGCTGAAATCAGATGACTGAAATCATCTAACTTCAGTTATCTGACTAAATCTGCACTTCTCTTCGAAGTGAAATAGATGTATATATAGTTTTATCCAAATTTCATCAACATAACTATTTATTTAATCACAAAAATACAGTTTTTCTGAATGGTACAGTCATCTAACTTCAGTTATCTGAATGTATATGTACTTCTCTTCAAAATGAAATAGATGTATATCTAGATTTATCCAAATTTCATCATCAAAATTATTTATTTAATCATAGAAATGACAGTTTTTCTGATTCGTACAAACCTGTCAGTTAATTACTGATCAGTTCTAGAAGTTCTGATTAGTACACAACTTGTCACATGTCTGATAAGTGATATCAGATGACTGAAATCAGATGACTGACAGTTCTAACTTCGTTCTCAACTTCTTTAGTATGAAGTCATCTTATTTCAATCATCAGAAGATGACTGATGTTAGATGACTGAAGTCAGATGACTGAAATCATCTAACCTCAGTTATCTGACTAAATCTGCACTTCTCTTCAGAGTGAAATAGATGTATATATAGTGTTATCCAAATTTCATCAACATAACTATTTATTTAATCACAAAAATAACAGTTTTTCTTAATGGTACAGTCATCTAACTGCAGTTATCTGAATGTATCTGTACTTCTCTTCAAAATGAAATAGATGTATATATAGTTTTATACAAATTTCATCATCAAAATTATTTATTTAATCACAGAAATAACAGTTTTTCTGATTCGTACAAACCTGTCAGTTAATTACTGATCAGTTCTAGAAGTTCTGATTAGTACACAACTTGTCACATGTCTGATAAGTGATATCAGATGACTGAAATCAGATGACTGACAGTTCTAACTTCGTTCTCAACTTCTTTAGTATGAAGTCATCTTATTTCAATCATCAGAAGATGACTGATGTTAGATGACTGAAGTCAGATGACTGAAATCATCTAACCTCAGTTATCTGACTAAATCTGCACTTCTCTTCAGAGTGAAATAGATGTATATATAGTTTTATCCAAATTTCATCAACATAACTATTTATTTAATCACAAAAATAACAGTTTTTCTGCATGGGACAGTCATCTAACTTCAGTTATCTGAATGTATCTGTACTTCTCTTCAAAATGAAATAGATGTCCATATAGTTTTATCCAAATTTCATTATCAAAATTATTTATTTAATCACAGAAATAACAGTTTTTCTGATTCGTACAAACCTGTCAGTTAATTATTGATTAGTACTAGAAGTTCTGATTAATACACAACTTGTCAGATGTCAGATAAGTGATATCAGATGACTGACAGTTCTAACTTCGTTCTCAACTTCTTGAGTATGAAGTCATCTTATTTCAATTATCAGAAGATAACTGATGTTAGATAACTGAAGTCAGACCATTGAAATCATCTAACTTCAGTTATCAGACTAAATCTGCACTTCTCTTCGAAGTGAAATAGATGTATATATAGTTTTATCCAAATTTTATCATCAAAATTAGTTATTAAATCACAAAAATTACAGTTTTTCTGATTGGTACAAAACTGTCAGATAAGTACTAATTAGTACTAGAAGTTCTGATTAGTACATAACTTGTCAGATGTGAGATGGCCATACATTTTGGCCATACATTCGGGTCAAAGATTTTAGTTTTGTTTTCTAGTGGTGCCGCTAGTTCAAAAGAACTCTTTTGTTTGTTTAACAAAATAATTGTTAATTGTTTAATAAAACGTCTCAGCAGCATTCTTATTAAAATTTCCGCAAAGGGCACACGTCGCTCCTGCAACTTTAATGAACTCCGGATCTCGAACCCGAATTTAATTAATAGCGCCGTTGGCTGGTGGCTCACACAAAAAAGACACGAGGGGTGATTGATGGGGGCCATTGTATCAATATTATAGTTTAAACACAATCAATTATTGGAATTGTGGGGCGCGTGATAAACGATTTTTCTTTTTCATTAAACGATCTTTCATCATAATGCATATCGGATCCATCACGACGCACATCGCTTGGTCATTAGTTCACTGGCGTTATTTTTTTTTGTGTGTGTGTACACATTCACTCAGCTGCAGGCATTAATATCGCATTTTCGGAGCGGCGCCGAATGAAATTTTAATTCTCTCGCGTTTTTCGTAAACACCAATAATAAATTCATGGGAAATTACGCGCGGAAAAAGGCGGTTTAATTAAACCGCCCCTGCATTATTATAAATCACCGGCCGCTGCATGCGCCCCGGGTACGTGTGCGCCGGAAAAAAACCACCCCCGCGTAATTGCAGCCCTGATTTGCGATGATACTCCATTGCGCCGCGTACGCGTGGGTCGCGCGGACGATAATGTAATCGCGGGCGGTTGAGTGCGGTGTGACGCCGCCGTGGGGGTGGAAAACGAAAAAGCGGAAAAGCGATAAAAATGGGCACGTTTTCCGGCATCGGGGGGAGCAGCGCTCGCAGATGAAGTAACTAATGCGAGTCACTCCGAGGAGTGCACGTATCGTTAAAGGGGATGAAAGCTCGCGCTTTATAATATACGGGCTCAGATAAAGGATGCGAGCATTTTAAAATGAACGATCCCCCGCAGTACATGACTTGGGCCCCCTGCATTATTGAAACGCGCACGCTTAGAGTGGTCCCGTAATGCGGGAGTGCATTCTATTCTCGGCACTAAACGAGTTCATACAAGGCAATTTAATAAACTTACACTTTGCATGCAGCACTTCATAACGATCGGAATAATTTAGACACGTCCATTTTCCTGTTCTATAATCCGTATTCTGCGTTTGTAACAAATGAAAAGAAAACAATTGATGATAAATAGCAGACATATGCTATATGTATAGCAGGTATACATTTGTTATTTAACTGTTATACAATTGCAATTATTTCAAATTTGTGATTTTTTTTTCGTGAATTCGAAAAATTTCCAAATCACAAAAACCTCGACCGATATTGCCGCAATTTTTGCAGTGCATAGAGCATAGAGATTAGGCAAGTAAAATGTGATTAAATAAAAATAAAGCCCATAGTGTGATTATTTATATTATTTTGTTACTAGTTGTTTAATTATGTAGAATTGTGTCGACATGTAACAAAAATTAAATGTTAACAAAATAAAAATAATTTGCGGAAAACTGTGAATTAATCAAATTTCTAAAACTATTGGTCAGTTTTTCAAAAAATTGCAATTATTATTAATTAATTTTAATTAACAAAAATGTGGTGAAGGCCCCCCTATATTAATAATATAGGGGGGTAGGCGAGGGGTTAAAACTAATACTTTTAAGTGGGTGACTAGTAAGAAAGGTTGAGAAACACTGACTTAGGGTATGAATCTTTTAAGCACTTTTGCGTTTTATGTTAAAATAGTTTTCGTTGGTTACTACATTAGTGTTTGCACATATCAAAACTGTGATATTTTTCTTCACTAACATATTTTACAAACTATGTACCTACTTTGACTCATGTATGCTGTATAGTTCTAAACACAATAAATATTATTATTGTAATATTGTCATACGCGATATTATGATATAGGAATAATAAAACACTTGGTTGACGATTCACAGTATATATAGAAAAAAACTCTATAATTGTTACGGTCTATCAGCCACTCTTAAGAGTATAAACTGTTCTCTGTATAAACTGTCTAAATTCTCAAAAGTTTATACTCTTGAGAATGGCTGAAAGTTCGAAACGTTTGTAAAGTTTTTTTCTATGTATACTATGAAACGTCAACCAAGTGTTTTATTTTCCTATACAAATATGTTTCACCAAGTGGTAACCACTCAAACATCCAATTTAATATTATGATATATCACGTCATACTACGTGAAAATTAGAAAATTGTCCTAAATGAATTGAATGTTGACTGAAATTTATTTGCAATATGGTTATAGGACCGAAGGAAGTTGATTCGTGATGATTGTTTAAATTTTCAAAAATTATTAAAAAGTCAGGGTATTAATTTACAAATGTATCATAACTCTTTAGTCTTAAAAAAATATATTAGAAAAATTATAGTAATAATTTGCAAACGTGTCATAACTGTTTAATCTTAATAAAAATATATTTATTAGTTCAGTGTCATAACTGTTTAATCTTAATAAAAATATATATATCAGTGCACTAAACCACAGTAAGACTTTACAAATGTGTCAAAACCAGGGTTGGAATAAATCATGATTAAATAAAATCAAAAACCAATGATTTATTTAAAAAAGTAATAAAAATTATCTTTCATTTGATTTTTAATTATTTTTCACGTTTTTTGTCAGTTTTTGCCATGGTGTATGTGATTATATCAATTGATTTACATCACGATTTAAATTATATGAACAAGACAATTTGCAAATGTGTCATAACACTTTAATCTTTAAAAAAATACTTATTAGTAGAAAAATAGAGTATTCATCTGCAAATGTGTTATAACTTTCAAATCAATGTTTAAAAAAGTTTTAGTAAAAAATCAGAGTAATTACTTGCAAATGTGTCATAACTTTTTAATCTTTAAAAATATTTTAGTCCAAAAATAAGAGAAATAATTTACAAATGTGTCATAACTCTTTAATCTTTAAAAATATTTTAGTCCGAGAATCAGAGTAATAATTTGCAAATGTGTCATAACTCTTTAGTCTTAAAAAAATACATATTAGTAGAAAAATAGAGTATTCATCTGCAAATGTGTTATAACTTTCAAATCAATGTTTAAAAAAGTTTTAGTAAAAAATCAGAGTAATAACTTGCAAATGTGTCATAACTTTTTAATCTTTAAAAATATTTTAGTCCAAAAATAAGAAAAATAATTTACAAATGTGTCATAACTCTTTAATCTTAAAAAATAGTTTTAGTCCGAGAATCAGAGTACTTATTTGCAAATGTGTCATAACTCTTTAATCTTAAAAAAATACTTATTACTAGAAAAATCAGAGTATTCATCTGCAAATGTGTCATAACTCTTTAATCTTTAACAAAGTTTTAGTCCAAAAATCAGAGTAATAATTTCCAAATGTATCAAACCTCTTTAATCTTAAAAAAAACTTAATAGTATCAGTAACTTAATAGGAACTTAATCAGAGTATTCATCTGCAAATGTGTTATAACTTTCAAATCAATGCTTAAAAATGTTTTTGTCCAAAAATCAGAAAAATAATTTTAAAATGTGTCATAACTCTTTAATCTTCAAAAATAGTTTTAGTCCGAGAATCAGAGAACTTATTTGCAAATGTGTCATAACTCTTTAATCTTAAAAAAATACTTATTAGTAGAAAAATCAGAGTACTAATCTGCAAATGTGTCATAACCCTTTAATCTTTAACAAAGTTTTAGTCCAAAAATCAGAGTAATAATTTCCAAATGTATCAAACCTCTTTAATCTTAAAAAAAAACTGAATGGTAGAAAAATCAGAGTATTCATCTGCAAATGTGTTATAACTTTTAAATCAATGTTTAAAAAAGTTTTAGTCCAATAATCAGAGTATTAACTTGCAAATGTGTCATAACTTTTAATTTTTTAAAATGTTTTAGTCCAAAAATCAGAGAAATAATTTACAATTGCGTCATAGCTATTTAATCTTTAAAAATAGTTTAAGTCAGAGAATCAGAGTAATAATTTGCGAATGTGTCATAACTCTTTAATCTTAAAAAAACATTTATTAGTAGAAAAATCAGAGTATTAATCTGCAAATGTGTCATAACTCTTTAATCTTTAACAAAGTTTTAGTCCAAAATAATTTCAAATGTATCATAACTCTTTAATCTTCAAAAAATACATATTAGCAGAAAAATAGAGTATTCATCTGCAAATGTGTTATAACTTTCAAATCAATCTTTAAAAAAGGTTTAGTCCAAAAATCAGAGTAATAACTTGCAAATGTGTCATAACTTTTCAATCTTAAAAAATGTTTTACTCCAAAAACCAGAGTAATAATTTACAAATGTGTCATAACCAGGGCTGGAATAAATCATTATTTTAGAAAAACAAATCAAAAACCAATGATATATTTAAAAACATCACAAAAATTATTATTTATACGATTTTTTGATTTTTCACATTTCGGATCAGTTTTTGTCCTGGTATATCTGATAATATCAAGTGATATAGTATTAACCTGTAAATGTGGCATAACTCTTTATTCTTTATTAAAGTTTTAGTTCAACAGTCATAGTATTAATCTGCAAATGTGTCATAACTCTTTACGCTTTAGACAAGTTTTAGACCAAAAACCAGAGTACAAATTTACAAATGTGTCATAACCAGGGTTGGAATAAATCATTATTTTAGAGAAACAAACCAAAAACCAATGATATATTTAAAAAAATCATAAAAATCATGTTTTTTTTTTATCTTACTACATGGCTTTTTCCTTAAGAGTTGCTTGTAAGTAACGTATTAAATTAAATGTTTTTTCTCCTAATATGACTTCTTTGCTGTGTCAACCCATTCTTTATAAACTTCAGGACCAACAGGTACTTGCATTTGTCAGAAAAATTACCCTTTGCAGAATCATTCAGACTAAATATGACTTCGTAAAAACAAAAAAAATCCCTTCCTACCTCCAGTTGTCAATTGCCTTTTTTTAGACTTCTGATTCCAACCAAACCGCTGAATCAAATTTAATGTTTAAAGCCATACGTAGATGCATAATTTAATGATCTTTAACTTTGATAAGAGTAAAGTTAATAAGTTAATAAGAGTAAAAACTCTCAAAGGTTTAGATCACTTCAGAAACCGTCGCAAACTTATATTACTCCTATTGGGATGCCCAAAATAGATTAAAATAAGTTTCACCATTATCTGAATTAATCGAAGACACTGTCTTTTTTTGGTCTGATTTGACTGGACTATGGAACAAAATTGATTCATTTCCGATGATTTTAAATCTTTTTTTTTTCGTATTTTCTGGCATTTCGAAAAATTTTCAAATCAAGAAAACCTCGACAGATATCTCCGCGATTTGGGCAGTGCAGATAGTGCAGAAAATAACTCCAAGTATGGTATGATTATTTGTTCAGGGAGATGCCACTTAACAAAAACGTAAGTTTAGTCTGTAACTTTTATGTGAACCTTCCTCTATAAATTGCAATATTTTTCACGAAATACAACTCATGATTATACACAAGTTTTGTATAAAAGCTCGACAGATATCGCCGCAAATTGGGCAGTGCAAAGAGTGCAAAAAAACCAACAATGGTATGATTATTTATGCCAGGAGATGCCATTTAACAAAAACATAAGTTTAGTCTGTAACTTTTATATGAACCATCATGTTTAAATTTCAATATTTTTCACGAAATACAACTCATGATTGTACACAAGTTTTGTATAAAACAATTTTTGATAGCTTGATTTATAACCTCGTAGTTGACCGTTCCCAGAGCGTTCGGACACCCTGTATAAATAAACTTAATGTTTGTTTATAATTCATCTAAATTTTACAATCTTTGCATACTGTACGTAAAGTAGAAGAATACTGAAAAAAATCTAGTTAAATTATTTGCTTCTATCCTAGGCAACATTTCAGCAACGTTGCAAAACAAATTTTAGTTGCACTTGAACAGTGTCACCTATTAGTATCCGGCGTAAAAGTTGATAGCACTTTCTTGAGCGCTCAATGCTATAAATAATTATTGTCGCTGTCAATCAATAAAATTCTATAGGCGGATTCTGCATATTGGAATCGTGTTTTCATTCACGAGTTTGAGGATTTCGTCGTGGATTCTATACATAAGCAATATGCAATATAAACAGTTTACACTTTCTCCAATGCCGGCGCCTATAAATATTTTATCTGCAGAGAAGATAAGCAGTAAAACAACGCCATTTTCCGCCGGGCCATAAAATAAGTATGTGACTCGTAAGAGAGTTTAGCCGCGACCGGGCATAACGGAGCCCGTCCCTGCACGCGGCCCCGGGCGCTCCTGGAACGAGTTTTCCCCATCCTCGTTCCAGAATTAGTCCCAACTATTGTCCCAGATTTAAAACTTCTTACGTTTTATAAACTTCGGATTGTTAGAGTTATAGTTGCCCGAGATTTAATCAGGTAATCGTGGGCCCCTTTTGATTTTTAAGGCAGTCAAATCCCATTTATACGCGCGGACGTTTTTTTTTTTATCGATGCCAATAAAGCGAAATAAATCGTAAAAGCCCGGATAAAATTACATTTATTACACCTGAATATTAAAAATATATAACGCCGTAAAGGCGGCGTTCTGGGGCGCTTTTACTGACGCGCGAACAGGCCCTCAAAAATTTAGCACCCCCAATAATAATAACGCCCCGCATAAAGAATATTAGGGCGTAAACCGGCGGGACGTATGAGATTTTTATTCGGCGAAATACACAGAAAGAGAATTCAAGTCCGCGCCGGTTTTATGCCTTTCCGATGCCGTTCCGTGCCGTTAATTCGGGGGTGGCATAGAGGGATGCAAATGCAACCCCCGCACGCACGACTGACGGCCGCGCGTCCGCTTCCCGTGGGACTCCCGCAGGAAGAGTTCGCCTTCTTCCAGGCCGCCATGTAAATTAGGGTTTAACGGGGTTAGTGGGAAGTGCACCAGCGGAAGCATTATAATAAGTTCTGGTGAGGGTTGCAAGGGTGGTCAGGAAACTGGGGCGAAAAACTGTGTCGTAAGTTGTGGGGTAGGACCAGTCGGGTTTTGTTGATTTAAACCCACTCGGTTTGTATACCAGTCCGTTTTTCTTTGTATGATAGATACATAGGATTTTATTTCTAATAAGTTTGAGAAACTTACTATACAATATATGAGTATGTGTATTTGTACATACAAACACAACACACATGTATGTAGGTTTGTGTATGCATCTATGTGCATCGGTATGTGTATACATGTGTGTCTGTATGTGTATGTGTGAGTGTGTGTGATCTTCTGTGGTCTGCGATAGGAGATGTAGTCGCAATAAGAGCTCTCAAAAAATAATGTGCAAACTTGGATCATAAATTTCGCCCCCAACTTTGAACAAAGTTTTAAGATGTTGCATACAACATATTACGTGAACTGTAACTAAAGATAGTAATTTATAATACATGTAAGATTCAGATACCACTATGCACCGGACAGTAAAAAACAAGAGCAACGTGCTCTCTGATGAGAATAGTTTAGGTTCTTTGAAGCGAACTCGAAGTTGGTGAGCTCTTATACAAAAATACACGAAAAGTATCTACTTTATTTATGTTTCGGTTTTGATGGAAATGACGAATGAAATGAAATTAAATGATGATTAAATTAATTAATTAATTAAATTATGTTAAATTTAAAAAGAAAGTGCCCAATGGTTGATAAGTAAGTTTTTGGGATGACTCAATGCTCTGTCAAATATGTGTTATGTAAGACCCATTTGACTCTTAAGCTACACTTCATGTAAATTAGTAATTAGTTTGTAAATAATTCCTTTTCCAGAACGACATTTACTTTTAACCCTAAATTTACATTTCTACCGCCAATCAGTCATCTTCAGTAGATACATTAATACTGATAACTCAAGTTTCTAAATTATCGAAATTTCGATAATTTTACATGATATTTTTTTCTAGAAATAGATATGATGCTATCATGTAAAAAATCCTAAAATTACAGTTAAAGTTAATCCTTAAATTCCAATTTAAAATAAAAAACATAAAGTGTTTTAAAGTTTGAAAAGTTTGACACTAAATATTGGACACTTTGTATAATGCATATGAATAAAACTTGGTGAACGCAACTACGTTTACTTATTACTTCCATAATATTAGTATTATTTACCAAAATTTCAATAATTGCCTTCAGACTTTCAATCTTCATTGCTAAAATTTCAATGAACTTTAATATTCAATATTTCCTACAAAATTCAGCCATTTTTAACAAAATTTCATTTATTACTGGCAAAATTTTAGTAATATTTTCCAAAACTTCAAATATCTGTCAGACACTCAATAATTTCTGTCAGATTTTCAATCTTCTTTGCCAAACTTTCAATGATAACTCAAATTATCTATTGTTTCTAAGAAAATTTTGTAATATTTAAGAAACGTTTATTAATTACTTGCCAAATATTAGTAATATTTACCAAAATTGCAATAATTACCATCAGACATTCAATCTTCATTGCTAAAATTTCAATGAACTTTAATATTCAATATTTCCAACAAAATTCAGCTATTTTTAACAAAATTTCATTTATTACTAGCAAAATTTTAGTAATATTTACCAAAACTTCAAATATCTGTGAAACATTCAATAGTTTCTGTCAGATTTTCATTCTTCTTTGCCAAACTTTCAATGATAACTCAAATGTTCTATTGTTTCTAAGAAAATTTTGTAATATTTAAGAAACGTTTATTTATTACTTGCAAAATATCAGTAATATTTACCAAAATTGCAATAATTACCATCAGACTTTCAATATTCATTGCTAAAATTTAAATGAACTTTAATATTCAATATTTCTAACAAAATTCAGCCATTTTTAATAAAATTTCATTTATTACTCGCAAAATTTTAGTAATATTTACCAAAACTTCAAATAAACTATTAAACATTCAATAATTACTCTCAAACTTTCAATAATTAATTTAAATTTACTACTTCTGTCAAAATTTAAATGATATCTATAAAATTTTCAATTATTTTCCACAATATGTTTGCTATATTTAACAAAATTTCATTTCTTACTGGCCAAATTAAAAAAAACTATAAAATTTTCAATCATTTCCAACAAAGCTTAGTGATATTTAACAAAATTTTATTTATTACTGGCAAAATATTAGCAATATTTACCACAATTTCAATTAACCTGTCAAATATACAATAACTACTGTTAAACTATCAATCATAACTCTATGTTTTTAATTTCCCAACACAATTTAGTCATGTTTAACAAAATTTTATTAAATACTGGCAAAATGTTTGTAGTATTAACCAAAATTGCAATAATTACTATCAGATTTTCAATGTTCTTTGCCAAAATTTCAATGAACTTTAATTTTCATTCATTTCTAACAAAATTCCATCATATTTAACAAAAATTATTTATTACAGGCAAATTTTTAGTAATATTTACCAGAACTTTAAATATACTGTCAAATATTCAATAAATACTGTCAAAATTTCAATTATTACTTTTTCCAATTATTTCCCACAAAATTTAGAAATATTTAACAAACTTTTATTTATTACTGGCAAAATATTAGCAACATTTACCACAATTCCAATTAACCTGTCAAATATACAATAACCACTGTTAAAATATCAATTATAACTCAAATTTTCAATTTTCTAAGACAATTTAATCATATTTTATAAAAAAATTATTCACGACTGGCATAATGTTTATAATATTAACCAAAATTGCAATAATTACTATCAGATTTATAGCCTTCTTTGCCAAAATTTCAAAAAACTTTAATTTTCAATTATTTCCAACAAAATTCCATCATATTTAACAAAATTGCATTTATTACTGGCAAAATATTAGCAATATTTAACACAATTTCAATTAACCTGTCAAATATACATTAACTACTGTTAAACTATCAATCATAACTCTATGTTTTTAATTTCCCAACACAATTTAGTCATGTTTAACAAAATTTTATTTAATACTGGCAAAATGTTTGTAGTATTAACCAAAATTGCAATAATTACTATCAGATTTTCAATGTTCTTTGCAAAAATTTCAAAAAACTTTAATTTTCAATTATGTCCAACAAAATTCCATCATATTTAACAAAATTGCATTTATTACTGGCAAAATTTCAGTAATATTTACCAGAACGTCAAATGTACTGTCAATCATTCAATAATTACTGTCAAAATTTCATTAATTACTTTTTCAAATTATTTCCCACAAATGAGAGTTCTAATTTGGAATAATGTTTGTCTTTTAATTTCGCATGGAATTACATAAAAATATACACGGGCTCAAATTTAAAACAAGAAAATAAAGTGCTTTAAAGTTTGAAAACTTTAACACTAAATATTGGACACTCTGTATAATGCATATCAATAAAACTTGGTTAACGCAACTGTTATATACTGTTACTTATTTAATGAGTACCTTGTATGGTATTATTATCGAGGCACTATTTTTATCCTTAATTAATTTTCTTAACCAATGGTGCAAAACTGATTTTTTTCAGTTTTTATTTTTTTCTGCTAAAATCACTGAACCGATTTTAATTAAATTTTATGGGGATGTGGGCATCCATAAAGGGCACCCAAATAAGCAACAAAAAATATACCATGCAATCTAAAAATATATATCAAGATGACGTCCCACTTTTTTGGGACACCCTGTATAATCAAAAATATTTTCCTGAAATACGCCCTAGAATGCGTAGTAAAGTCTGCAAAATATAAAAATCAAAATCATTATTGCGTTTTTCGTATATACGTTTTCATATAATTAATTTTAATTTTTTTACCTTTTTAGCCCGGCGCATCCACCATTTATTGCACCTGGCACAATACATATAATTGGATTTAAATTGAATATCTCCATAACTGTACATTAGATTAACATTTAATTGTGCTAGTGTAATATTACTATACTATTTAATATGAGTGATAAATTATATTCATATTGATAAGATGGTTTTTGAAATAACGTCATGTAAATGTAATGTTAACTGGATGAACTGCTTACCTCGAACGAAATACCTTTTATTTAGTGATTTTCACAGATGTTTTGCAAAAGTATTAGATATTTTTAAGGGAAATTTATTTAGTTAATTATAAGCAATATGGATGCTTTTATTAATAATTTATTATAATCGTATGCAATCATATTACACAATATAGAGCTGTATCGGAATAATCTGCTTTTATTCTGAAATTTGTGCTGTTTTAAATATGTGGGTTAAATACGTCTGTAAATCTGCAGCGCGTTAGGTGCGCTTCTAATCTCTCTCAAGCTGTAACTATTTGTCTCAGTAAAACCGGCGAGGAATTAATTCGAACTTAATTCGATAGCGATTACTTTCAAACTGATTTACGACCAGACTGTCGGCCGGATCGTGAAAAATTGCCAGAGGCGTTAATGCAGTTTTCAATGCACACTCATAGGCGGGAGGTGATTAATGCACTCGATGGATCGACAAGTTTGTAAATATGTCCACTTTTATCACTCTCATCATAAAATGGTTAATCACACATAATTATTTTTTTAAGGTTGTTTTAATAAGTACTTACTGGTATTTGTTTATTTGTTTTATTATTTGTTTTTATGGCCTGACTAGTTTCAGTTATAAAAAAAACATGGTTTTTGGTGATGCAAAATGCATTGGAGAGACCGGCAGACCTTTAGAATAAAATTTAAATTAATTCTAAAAAATTAGAATTAATTTAGAATAAAGGTACATTACAAAATTTGTAAAGATCATGTTTCTTAAACATTACAAATTTTGGACGACACATACATTTTCACAATCATACTTTCGACTCGACAAAAATACTAAATTCGTATACAATACAGATAAAGGCTTAAAACAAATGTTATTAGAAGCATTTGTAATAGATGAAACTATGAACACAGAACACAACATATAATGCCTTAATGACCAAACTCAATTTACAATAAAAACTCTTTATATATTTTTTAAATAATACATATAACACATAAAACAACAAAAACAATTAAATGAAACTTAAAATTAGACATCCATCAAATTTCAAATTACATTTAATATAAGTTCAGGACATCTAAACATTAAATACGTAAGTAAATAATTCTATATATACATATAAAATTACTAAAACACTTATTTAAAAATTGCCAATACTTACTATCAGCAACGCTAATATCCCCATAAAAATCATTTTCACACATTTTAATTATTTCCCACACTAACAAATTACATAAACACTAAATCTTTTATACACATTATAACATTAAACTCATAACAAATACTATTATAATTTATATTTAAACATTTTTGTAACAAACTTGACTTGGTAGGTTCTTTTACCTATCCAAATTTTATATTTAACCTAATTAATTTATGGTATTCTTCATAGATATGCCTCTGATGATGATTTTTCATAATCGAAACTGGTCAGGCGATAAAAATAAATAATAAAGTAAATAAACTTTAAAAAGTAAGTATTTATTAAAACAACCTTAAATTTTCATTTAATTTTGCCTTGCTTAGTTTGCTCCTAGATTTATGCCACGAAATTGTGGAACACCTTGTATATTATAAAAGTATATTGTATAAGTATAAATAAAAGTATAAATTAGTCGTAGATAAAGTTATACATCAAGTTGTGTATTTCTCATATTTCTCATATTTAAATTGATATCTCTAAAACTAGCTTATCAATGTGAAATCATTTTTTTTTGTTGATAGTGAGTGCTATGCCAGTATGTAATACATGTAATTTAATTACTATCCAATGAATAATTCTTAAGATATTGAATTTTTTGTCAGAAAATCAAAGTTTTGGGGTTTCGTTAAGCAGTTCATTCAGTTAACATTACATTTACATGACGATATTTCAAAAACCATCTTATGAATATGAATATAATTTATCACTTACATTGGTTAGGATAGTAGTACTATACTAGCGAAATTAAGTGTCAATCGAATGAGCAGTTATGGAGATATTCTTATTTTTTAAATTCTTATGCAATTATACATATTGTGCCCACTACAATAAATGGTGGATGCGCCGGGCTAAAAAGGTAAAAAAAATAAAATTAATTATATAAAAATGTATATACGTAAAACGCAATAATGATTTTGATTTTTATATTTTGCAGCCCTTCACTTGCATCCTGGGGCGTATTTTAGAAAAATATTTTTGATTATACAGGGTGTCCCAAAAAAGTGTGACGTCATCATGATGCATATTTTTAGATTGCATGGTACATTTTTTGTTGCTTATTTGGGTCCCCTTTATGGATGTGATATTCATCAAATATTCAGTGATTTCAGCATAAAAAAATAAAAACTAAAAAAAAAAGTTTTGCACCATTTGTTAAGAAAATTAATAAGGGATGAAAAATAGTGCCTCGATAATAACACTATATAAGGTACTCATTAAATAGCAACTGACACTTACTGTTAACTAGGTTTTATTGAAATGCATTATACAGGGTGTCTAATATTTAGTGTCAAACTTTTCAAAAGTTAAAGCACTTTATTTTTCTTATTTTAAATTGGAACCCCAGTATATTTTTATGTAATTCCATGCGGAATTAAAAGACAAACATTATTCCAAATTAGTACTCTCATTTGTGGGAAATAATTGGAAAAAGTAATTAATTAAATTTTGGCAGTAATTATTGAATGTTTGACAGTACATTTGAAGTTCTGGTAAATATTACTAAAATTTTGCCAGTAATAAATGCAATTTTGTTAAATATGATAGAATTTTGTTGGAAATAATTGAAAATTAAAGTTGTTTGAAATTTTGGCAAAGAAGACTATAAATCTGATAGTAATTATTTTACAATTTTGGTAAATATTATAAACATTATGCTAGTCGTGACTATTTTTTTAATAAAATATGACTAAATTGTGTTAGAAATTTGAAATTTTGAGTTATAATTGATATTTTAACAGTGGTTATTGTATATTTGACAGGTTAATTGGAATTGTGGTCAATGTTGCTAATATTTTGCCTGTAATAAATAAAAGTTTGTTAAATATTTCTAAATTTTGTGGGAAATAATTGGAAAAAGTAATTATTGAAATTCTGACAGTATTTATTGAATATTTGACAGTATATTTAAAGTTCTGGTAAATATTACTAAAACTTTGCCTGTAATAAATAAATTTTGTTAAATATGATGGAATTTTGTTACATATAAATGAAAATTAAAGTTCATTGAAATTTTGGCAAAGAACATTGAAAATCTGATAGTAATTATTGCAATTTTGATAAATACTACAAACATTTTGCCAGTATTAAATAAAATTTTGTTAAACATGACTAACTTGTGTTGGGAAATTAAAAACATAGAGTTATGATTGATAGTTTAATAGTAGTTATTGTATATTTGACAGGTGAATTGAAATTGTGGTAAATATTGCTAATATTTTGCCAGTAATAAATAAAATTTTGTTAAATATCACTAAGCTTTGTTGGAAATGATTGAAAATTTTATAGTTTTTTTTAATTTGGCTAGTAAGAAATGAAATTTTGTTAAATATAACAACATATTGTGGAAAATAATTGAATATTTTATAGATATCATTTAAATTATGACAGGAGTAGTAAATTTAAATTAATTATTGAAAGATTGAGAGTAATTATTGAATGTTTAATATTATATTTGAAGTTTTGGTAAATATTACTAAAATTTTGCTAGTAATAAATAAAATTTTGTTAAAAATGGCTGAATTTTGTTGGAAATATTGAATATTAAAGTTCATTGAAATTTTAGCAATGAATATTGAAAGTCTGATGGTAATTATTGCAATTTTGGTAAATATTACTAATATTTTGCAAGTAACAAATAAACGTTTCTTAAATATTACAAAATTTTCTTAGAAACAATAGAAAATTTGAGTTATCATTGAAAGTTTGGCAAAGAAGATTGAAAATCTGACAGAAATTATTGAATGTCTGACAGATATTTGAAGTTTTGGTAAATATTACTAAAATTTTGCCAGTAATAAATGAAATTTTGTTTAAAAATGGCTGAATTTTGTTGAAAATATTAAATAGTAAAGTTCATTAAAATTTTAGCAATGAATATTGAAAGTCTGATGGTAATTATTGCAATTTTTGTAAATATTACTAATATTTTGCAAGTAATAAATAAACGTAGTATATATAGCATTATACTACACAAACCTCAAGTATGAAACTTACATTATAAATTTGTCGTAGATAAAGTTATACATCAAGTTGTGTATGTCTCATATTTCTCATATTTAAATTGATATCTCTAAAACTAGCTTATCAATGTGAAATCATTTTTTTTGTTGATAGTGAGTACTATACCAGTATGTAATACATGTAATTTAATTAGTATCCAATGAGTAATTCTTAAGATATTG
Source organism: Othius punctulatus (assembly GCA_951805005.1). NCBI lineage: Eukaryota > Metazoa > Arthropoda > Insecta > Coleoptera > Staphylinidae > Othius > Othius punctulatus. The sequence goes on along the minus strand of OX638139.1, from coordinate 2,534,010 downwards.
AATTTTTTGTGTGAAAATCAAAATTTTGGGGTTTCGTTAAGCAGTTCATTCAGTTAACATTACATTTACATGACGATATTTCAAGAACTATCTTATCAATATAAATATAATTTATCACATAAGTTGAATTGTATAGTAGTACTATACTAGCAAAATTAAATGTCAATCCAATGTGCAGTTATGAAGTTATATCCAATTATATTTATTGTGGCAAGTGCAATAAATGGTGGATGCGCCGGGCTAAAAAGGTAAAACAATGAATATTAATTATATAAAAATGTATGTACGAAAAACAAAATAATGTTTTTTATTTTCATATTTTGCAGACTTTAGGTGCATTCTGGGGCGTATTTCAGGAACATATTTTTGATTATACAGGGTGTCCCAAAAACGTGTGACGTCATCATGGTGTATATTTTTAGATTGCATGGTATATTTTTTGTTGCTTATTTGGGTGCCTTTTATGGATGCCTACATACCCATAAATTTTTATTACAATCGGTTCATTGATTTTAGCAGAAAAAAATTTAAACTGAAAAATACAGTTTTGCACCATTGGTTAAGAAAATTAATAAGGGATAAAAATAATAATAAAAATGATAAAAATAATTTCAAATTACATTTCATATAAGTTCAGGATATCTAAACATTAAATACGTAAGTAAATAATTCTATCTATACATATAAAATAACTAAAACTTGTATTTAAGAACTGCAAATACTTTCTATCACCAACATTAATGTCTACATAAGAAATCATTGTCACACATTTAATTCTTCCCAACACTGACAAACTACATAAACACGTAACAGTAAACTCATAACAAATACTATTATAATTTATATTCAAATATATTTGTAACAAACTTAACTTGGTAGGTCCTTATACCTATCCAAATTTTATATTTAACCTAATTAATTTATTGTATTCTTCGTAGATATGTCTCTGAAGATGGTTTTTCATAACCGAAACTAGTTAGGCGATAAAAATAAATAATAAAATAAATAAACTTAAAAAAGTAAGTACTTATTAGAACAACCTTAAATTTTCATTTAATTTTGCCTTGCTCAGTTTGCTCCTAGATTTATGCCACAAAATTGTGGAACACCTTGTATATTATTCTTTTATAATATACATGGTGTTCCCCAATTTCGTTGCATAAATCTAGGAGCATGCTAAGAAAGGCATGATGTCGTGCTCTATGTGACTATACGTTAATAAGATTGAAGGAAGCTGACTCTAATATTTCAAAATATTTTAGCTGCGTAATAATTTGCAAATATGTGTACGGTGGATATTGGATTTATTTTATTTGAACTCTATACGAAATTCACTTCATGCAAATTATTTTCACACGCATGGAATATGCAACTGTGATTGCCAAAAAATTCGCAGTGCCGTATGATTTGATTTTTGGCGTTATCCATTTTGCATGAATTTTGTTTACGTTACGCGAGAATCGAAATTTGATACACGTTTTAATTACTTAACATAAATCCACTGCGTACACAGTAGGCATTATATACAATTTATAATTATTCAGTAATAGCTTTTAATAATACGCAGCGCGAATCGGAAATTACTGAATAAAATAATCAAAGCATGAATATAATAATCAATCCCTAATAGAATTTATATAATATATTATTATATAATATATTGTGATGGTATTTGTAGTATTTATTTAGATTAATTAGAATAGATTTATTGTTATTATTATATAAGTTTTAGATAGAATTATAATCTTCAGGGCACAAGCTAACAAAAATTATTGTAAATATTGTAAATGTGAATATGAACAAGTATGCACAAATATACAAAGCAATCCGCGGATGAAGGTTGTTGATTGGTTACCACGGGAGACAGGTGACTTCGTGCATAGACGCCTGGGGAATCGAATAATGGAAAGTCGAAAATAATCAACAACGAGTTTGACGAGTGGGAGAGACGCGTGTGGATCGCGGGTGGAGATGTTGCGATTCTAATACGAATACATTACAAAATATTAACGGGGTTTCAACGATTGGACATATTGCTGGGAGAATACAGTCAACCAGGAGAGGAGTTCAACAAGATAGGAGCCGTGACGGAGATATTCAAAAATCAGGACTTCAAGCCGCTCAACATCGCACACAAAAGTAGCTGTTTACTTTTGTGGGAATCAACAACGGATCAGACGGGAAAGCAGGGACAAGAGGACGACGTAATCAAGGAACCACAAGAAGATAACTGCAAGTAGAAAGTTTGCGTAAAGTGCAAGAGTCATATTATCACATAAGTTGGCTTGTGTATATAGGATTTATTTTGTTAATGTTGGTCATAGTTTATTATGTATTTAATAATTTTGTTTTCTATTGTTTTTGATTTGTTTGTTTAGTTCAGTTTATATTAGACGTTTTAATATTTGGTTATTTTCAATTCATTAAAGTATTTGAACAAAACTCTATTTAGTTATGATTGAACCTACTATTGAACCTGAGATAAGAGTAAATAAATAAAAACGTAATATTTGTAGTCCCGAAAGTAGGGCAATGCAAAAACGTTACAATATCTATAGATACGAAAATTTACAATTTTTAGTTATAGGTACAAGGTGAGTAATAAATAAGGTAGAGATAAGGTACCTTATTTATATATATATAGCCAATTTACATCTCCTATACCCTTTCGGGTGTCGAGATTCATGACACCATTAAATTATGTTGTCTACGAAGTTTTTCCATTCCTTTCTATTAGTAGCCTTTTTCCTTGCTTCTTGTTGATCGAAGTCGTTTCTTCTTAGGATATCTTCTATGTTGTTTTCCCATCTTTTCCTTGGTCTTCCTCTGTCTTTCTTTTTCTTTTCGTCTTTTGATGTCCATACTACTTTTGTTTGTCTGTCTTCTGGCATTCTTATCAGGTGCCCGAACCATCCTAGTTGTCGTTTCTGTATTAATTTTTGCACACTTTGTATTTGTAGGTTTTTCCTGATCTGTTCGTTTCTTACTCTGTCTAATCTCGTGACTCCTTCAACTTTTCTTAAGTATCTCATTTCGGTTGCTTGTATTTTGTTCATTGTCTTTTCATTTGTTGTCCAGGTTTCGCTTTCATATAAGAGTGTTGGTGTATAAATTGTCTTGAAGAGTGTCCTTTTCGTGTTTTTGGAGATTCTTCTATTGTTTAGAATGTACTTGTTTATTGCATAGTAGGTTTTTATTTGCGGCCATGATTCTGTTATTTATTTCGTTTTCCGTGGTTCATTTATTATGTATTATTGTATCTAAATATTTGAAGGTTTCAACTTTTTCTATCTTTCTCAAATTTATTAGTTTTTTTGCTTTTGTTTCCTCTTTTGCTACTACCATTTGTTTTGTTTTGTTTACATTAATTACCAAGTTGTGTTTTTTCAGTTCCTTCTCCCATATGCTTATATTGTGTTGCTTCATCGCTTTTGGCTAGCATGACTAAGTCATCAGCAAAAACACATTCTGCTATCACTATTCTTTTCATTTTATAGTATCCTGCTTCAACCTTCTTGGTGTTATCCTTATTTTTCTTCATTATGTTGTCTAGGAATATAATAAAGAGCAGAGGGCTTAAAGTGCCTCCTTGTGTGGTTATGAAATTCTCAGATGTTGAATTATTTGTCCTTACGTAGTTTTCTGTGGTTTCATACATGCTCTTGATTGCTTTTATTAAATGCACTTTTATCTTCCTTTCTTCAAGTATTTCCCACACTTTGGCTTTTGGCACTCTATCAAATGCATTTTCTAAGTCCACGAATATCATGTATAGTTTGTTGTTTTGTATTAATATTTTTTCTGTCATCTTTTTAATTGTGAAGATATGGCCTTGTGTTGAATGTCCTTTCATGAATCCACTTTGTGTCTTTTCCATTGTTTTTTTCAATTTCCTTTCTTAGTTTGTTCTCTAGTATTTATTCATGCCGTTTTGCCGCTGTGCACAGCAGGGATATTCCCCTAAAGTTGTTGCAATTTCTACTGTCTCCTTTTTTATGTATTGGAAAGATCACTGCTTTTTGCCAGTCTGCTGGTATTTTTCCTGTTTCCCATGTTCTATTTGTTAACTGTAGTAGTAGTTGTTTCCAATCCTTTCCTATGTATTTCAGCTATTCAGATTTGATTTTGTTGTGACCTGGGAATTTTCCGTTCTTTAACTTCTTTAGTGCGTTTTCTAACTCTTCTTCTGTTATAGATCTCTCTTCTTCGTCTATTTCGTTACTATTTTCTTGTTCCTCGTCGTTTTCATTTCCTTCATTGGTTGTCTCTTTTCCAGACAGAAGCTCTTGGACGTGCTTTTTCCATTTGTTCATGATTTCTTTATCCTCTTTTATTAGTACACCATGTTCATTTTTGAGTAGCTTTTTTTCTATTAACAAATTTGATAGCATTTGTTTTTCTTTTTGAAGCACCGAACCACTTTTTGAAAAGTCATTTTTACCTTTCCAGGCTTCTAAACCTGAGCGGTTAATGACTATGATTTGGATTAACTGAAATATAATCGCGTACGATTTAAGACTGAAATATCGTACATTTTAATGAAATCCCAGGGGTATGCACGTTCAGCTCCGCTCAGTCGGGGTGGAGGTTATCAGGCAGGGACAATGGTATTTACATATGTCGCCCATATTCGGAATTCGATTTGCAAAATCGCTTGCAAAAATTGAAATAACCGTCGGAGCCTTCGCGTATTTCATCCGCTCGGCAAACAGCCCTTCCCTCGCACGTCTGGTAATTCGTTCGGCGAGGAGCAATTATCGCGGATGGATGTGCAGGGCGTGTTTTCGGCGGTGCGCACGTCCAGAAGTAATCGCCGAAATATCAGGGTAAGGATTAAATTTTAATCCGCGATGCACTCCGCGTTGAGCGATTACGGATGCATCCGGAATAGCGTCGCGACGCTTCGCTCCTCGGCGACGTCTTTGTTCGGCGGCGCACTTGACGCGATCACAATGCCGGTTTGATTACAATTTTTACGTCAAAGACGACGAACAATGGGCTTGCTGATTGAAATTGAAGTTAATGGAAGCCGTCTCCTCGGGGGCGCATTAAAAACCGTGCTACGTGCCCCCCGATTCGGGGGGAAAAGCGCCGCGACGTCCGTCACGCCGAGTCACGCCATTTGCATTTTTATTATTTGTTTAAGGTAATTGCGGCGATAAATAAGCACGCGACTTTAATGCCTCCGCGAGAATTATTCCGGTCGAATTTTTACAGTTTTTCACTTTTTCCATTAGGGGCGAAATGCCACTACATCAAACTTGAAGGGCCTATTTTATATGTTGATGGCACTTGTTTTCGGGTTTCGTGCCACGTTTACTGCTGCTTTGCATAAATATCCTTTCTTTCCTGTGCCCGTTTGCGGGGGGACATTTGCGACAAATGCCTGCAAAATTTCACTTCCAAAGTCCTGTAACAACCCTCCAAAAATATGCAGGACGTCCGCAACTCGATAGCTGTTATACAGAAAGAACGAAACTATTTCTTATAGTCCATGCCAAATACAGTGCAGGATTCACGTATAAGCTACACAAGCTTAGAGCCCCCACTTTCTTGGGGGCCCCAAAAAAATTGTCTGAGCGAGCAATTGTCCTATATTCTTAAATATACTGCAGCATTATTTGTCCTAATGCCGCACGTCAGGACCTTACAAATGAGTGCAAAATTGATTTCAGTAAGTATGCTGCCAATATGTCTGGAAAATACAAGGGTATAAAGGAAATAATGCTAGTATGCTAGGTATATTCCATGTGCTGGTCATTCCTTGAAACCAAATGGTATAGCAGTAGTTGACTGTTGTTTGGATGCAGTCAACTTTTTTGGAATTTTTCAAGAAATACATAATTTATTTTCTTTATGTACACATAGATGGGCAGTACTGTTGTCTTTGTCTTTGTCTTTGTCAAAGTTTTTGTCAAAGACTAGATGTGATTCATTGAATAGTGCATAGTGCAATACTTGACAGTTAGGTATATTCCATGTGCAGGGCATTCCCTGAAACTTGTTGATAGAGCAGCAGTTGACTGTTGTTTAGATGCAGTAAACTATTTTGGAATTGATCAAGAAATATATATATATATATTTTTGTATCTACACATAGATGGGCAGTACTGTTGAACTCATTCTTCAAAAATGATTCAAAAGTTCTAAAGTCTTTGTCAAAGACTAGATGGAAAGCACATTCAATAGCCCATAGTGCAATACTTGATAGTTATGATGGAATAATTTCTGCATTGCATCAGCTGCATATTGATACTACAGAAAAAGTCGAAACAAGATATCAAGCCTTAAACATTTTGAATAAAATAGAGGAGTTTAAATTTATGCAAATGTTATATTCGTGGAGTTACTTGCTGGATGAATTTCACAAGACTTGTCAATCACTGTAAGACCCCCAAATTATTCTAGATGAAGTATGTAGGAAATTGTATGCTTCACTTTCGGATTTCGTTAAATGTTCCAGGAATATGTTCGATCATTATGAAGAAAAATCAAAGGAAAAACTGCCTCATGTTGATTACAATAAAACCAGATATCATTGATGACGAAGATGATGCTTTAGAGAACCTTGAGTCAAGAGGCAAGTTCAGAATCAAAATATTTATACACCTCTGATGGATGCATTAGAGTAAAATCAGGCACAGAGGGCCTCAGTATACAATGATGCTTTCCAAATATTACGAACACCCTGTATAAGTATTTCTATGAAACTGCAGCATAAAGTAAATTTTGAAAAAATCATAAGAAATTCGATAAAACATCTTTCACAGAATATTTGATGATATTATAGGTGTGAGAGTAGTAGTATATTTATTTACTTCAACATAAAATGTGTGCAAGGACTAAATTGCAATATACATATAAAAAATATCATGCTAAAACTTAAGCAATTGTCTAAAACGTACACACATACATACATAAAATACAAAAATAATATACAACGAAGAACAAAGTGGCATATTTCGGCAAAAAACTCGTCGATGGAGTAAAAAACTCGTCCATGGAGTAAAAATCTCGTCCTTGGAGTAAAAAACTCGTCCATGCAGGAACTTCTTAAGTGATGATAGTTGTCTAACGGTTAAGATGCCCATACGGCATTAAGATGGCAAAAGATGATTACTTGCCATGAAATTTGCTATGGAGGACGGTTGGATGAACATACCCTTATCATCCTCTTGAATGATTCAGCACAAATGGAAATCATCATGTTTTGAGCTTTAATAAGTTTACTGATTGATAAAAAAATTTAATGCAAACAAGTTTTTTTTTCTTAACAATATTAGAAGCTACAGAAGAAGAGATTCGTGAAAGAGTTAGTGCTTTATGGCAAACATATCCTGAAATGTGGATATGAATTTTGTAAAAGAAGTCAAACATTTTCATCAACATGTTTAGACATAGTCATGCCTATGGTTCAGGGGAACATGATAGTCTGATACATCAGGATCTGCATAGGGTAATATTTAACGATCTTGTCAAATCAGCATGCCCTAATGTAGAAGCCCTGTAATTGTATTGTATAATTGTAATTGAGGTTCTGAGAAGAATGGAGAAATATAGAGAGATCCTACTGGAAGTGAAAAAAAGAAAATTGCAATATCTCGGCCACATCATAAAAGGTCCGAAATATGAGATTCTACGACTCATAATCCAAGGAAGAATCGTGCAGAAAAGATCTATCGGAGCGAGAAGAATGTCCTGGTTTAGGAATCTGCGTAAATGGTTTAATGCCACATCAGCTGATCTATTTAGGGCTGCAGTTTCCAAAATTAGGATAGTAATGATGATAGCCAACCTCCGGAATAGAGAGGGCACATGAAGAAGAAGAATGTAGAGGAAATTTTGAGATTGTTTCTTAGTATCATAGTTGCGAATTGCTCTGTTGCGAAAGATCTTTTTTCTCAGCTGAAGAGGATGAAAATGAATTTAGAACAACAATGACTCAAATAAATGATGTTCCCTCATAATGTGCATAATGTCCAACTCTCATGTGCATAGAAAGTCACAAACTAAGCAGTTTATCATTTGATGATGTCATCATTGAATTTGTTCTGGTAAAGGCAAGAAAGAAAATATTTTAGTTTAATATAATTCCTTAAATCTAATAACAGCTTTCAAGAGATTAGATAATAAGCCTTTGTAAATTGTACCTTTTAAAAGAACTTTTATTTCTTTTTACCAGAGTTTGCATTTTTAAGTTTGTTATGAATAAAAACGATTTTAATTAAAAGATTTAATATTTCACTATCTATATACTTCCTAATTGTATTTCAGTTTTATCCTCTAGGTATCCAAAAATCATATTTGGCACTGACATATAATATCTGGACTTATAAAGGGTGACATCATATCGGATTTACACTTGATAAGATCCTAAGCTATTTGAGATATCCCCATATCTCAAATAGCTTAGGATCTTATCAAGTGTAAATCCGGCCCTGGCCAGATTTGATGTCACTTTTCACATAAAATCGAAGTCCCTCATCTGTCCAGTCAGTTTGGACAACAAAAATGCAAATGCATCTCTTGGAACATCTTAGTTTATTTAGGTATGATAGTGAGCTTAAAGTCCAGTAATGCGGATGATAATTCTAAAGCACTTCATTTCTAAGGGATATATTTTTCTGTTTATGGCTTTATGACTCAAAACCGCTCCCACATTTTGGAATGTATTTTCTTAGTATAATTCTGCTACTGGAAGGATTTGTAGGATTCATATTGAGACTTCATAGAATTTTTCATGGAGTTGTTTTGAAAAAGCTTCGATACAAAATTGGTAATGAAATATAGGGTGTGCCATTTGAAAAAATCAAGTTATGGCCCTTCAACGTTTACGAAAATTAATGTCCCATTGAAAGTTGATGAAGCAATGCAAATCAACGATCTTGCCGCCAGAAGATACCCCAGACAGATGTTCAGAATCTGGCAAAGTCCCAACCCGATATCCTAGAAAACAAGTGCCCTGCGATTTTTTTAATAAGTGCTTATAAATGCATTAAATTTTGGAAAAACATAAACAACTTCTGCACGGTTAAAGCGAATTGCAAAAACTACACGGATTTATAAAGCCCAAAAACGGGCTAATTCAAATATGTAAATTTATACAGGGGGTGCCATTTAAAAAAACTAGGTCCAAGGCTGCCCTGCAAAATTAGAACACCCTGTATATGGAAAAATAATTTTACAAACTGCACTTTGACCTTCCGTTTGCAGTGCCGTTTGAATCATGTCGATATCATTAACGGTGTAGGTGTAATGGAGCCTGCCCGGCCTATTGACTCACCCTGTATATGTAAAAGCCATAAAAATGATACTTGAGAATATACATGATAATCCAAATGAAATTTCATGAAAATATATTGGTGATAATATATGTATTTCCATAAAATTTATCCTAAAGAAAATCGTGAAGGTTTTATAAGAAATTTCATAAAACAACTTCTACAGTATATTTGTTTGTATAAAAATCGTTATCCTTTGAATCTGTATAGAAAAATACGAAAACTTATAGGAGCAACTATATTTATTAAGTTAGAAATAATATATTTAAAAAAGACTTTACTTAATTACTTAATTAGATTACTTATACTTATATTTATACGTATACTTATACGTATACTAATACTAAATTAGAAATCTGACATAGTTTCCATGAAAATATCGTGGGAATTCTACAAGCTTCTCCGGCGTAGAAAATACTTAGGTGCTGCATTAAAAAATCTTGCATAGTAAAATTTGATAACATGGTCCATCAAAAAAATCTGTAAAATCTTAATATGATTTCTACAAAATATCAAATTTAGGCCTAAAAAAAATTAAATTTTAGAAGAATTTTATTAAAACAATCATAGCAACCAACTTCTTACAAATATAATGATTTGCAGGGTGTCCAAGATAAGGATCAATGCGGATCTCGGAAACAATGGATTATATATTATTATCTCGGAATATAGAGATTTAGTGGTCAGTAATATTATGTTGAGAAAACCAGAATATTGCGCATACTTCCAGAGATATTCGGCAAAATGCATTTGCCGAAATGTTCGTTTAATTCTCTTAAAATCCCAAAATTAGGCGATAAATTTTGTCTTCGTCAGTCATTTCAACGCCTACTACACCAAAATGTTCAAAATGTATTAACAAGTATGTATTAACCATACCGTCATATAAATCGTTGATTTCGTAATACGAAATGCGATTTAATACAAGGTGTAATTTATTTATGGGCCATATGAAAAAATGAAGTTGATGATGGTTTCTTCATAACGAAACGTTGTACTGAAAATTTATAAACGCTGTATGGTAGAGCTGAAAAAATGGTAATCAGAAAGTGCCTTTTTTATACCTTTTCCACGAATTGGGGCTAATTTATTAATCTGCCGCCTTTCTTGCCTGTTCTCTATGTTATCAAATCTCAAGCAAGTTGGAAGGAATTCAAATCTAAATTGAGTCATTGTGGAGCGAAATATATCTATGCCCGTACCATCAGTTGCCCATAAATGTGTCAGATTTTGATGATTGGATCGAAAAACTTCTTCTAAATAAAGTAAACCTATAAGCGCTTTTACTTCACAAAAAAATGTTTGATGATTGGATCGAAAAACTACTCTTAAATAAAGTAAACCTATAAGCGCTTTTACTTCACAAAAAAATATTTCGCCGACAGAATAGTTATTTTTGTAAGAAGATGCTTTTCATCCATTAATAGGAGCTAGGATGATCTAGAAGAGATCTAGAGGATATCTAGGAGAATCTAGGGGGATCTTGAGGATATCTATGAGGATCTAGGATATAGTATCAATAGGAATAGGAGAACCTATCGAGAGACAATATGTTATTTTTAACTACTCGTATAATCTATTTGCAGTATTCACATGCCAATAATAACATTTTTCCCAAATTGCCTGACTGCATTCCGGAACAGCTGCAGGACCGCATTAAACTCTTTTTTACCATCCGCAAGACTTTTATTTCGCCCCCGCTCTCAGTGGATCCAGAATTAGTTTATAGATGTAAACCATTTACACCCTCTCAACTGCAATTTCGTCCGCATTCAGCCGCCCCCGCCGCCGCTATCTAAATCCACCCCCAACCCTGGGCAGCGGAGATCCCCCGTTTCGGATGGCACTCTCGCGGAGGGCCGCCGGCGGCGAACGGGGGCGGCTATTTGAAACAATTTTATTCGCGCATTGTGCGCCCGCAGCCGTAAATACTCTCTCCCTCCGCTGCGAGTGCGATAAACTCTATTTCCGCCAGGGATTTACTGGGCCGAGGGTCAGCAGAACAAAAGCGACGGCCTTCCGGGGGCATTCTGGAAATCGGCGAAGAGTGCAAGTGGCCCAAATTGCCGATAGACGCTATTAACTGGAAGATTACCGTATGGGCGATCTAAGAGGACGAAATAATCGTTTCGAGGACGAAGTAATCGTTATTTAAAAAAAAGGAGGGTTGAAGAGGCTTCGGTAATTTTCTCAAGTAGATACGAGTAAGCATTGTACGCGATTGAGTGATCTGGTAAAAATTGAAGATGGCATTTTTGTTTAGAAACATTTGTAAGGGAAATATAAAAGTATAAGGAATTAAAAGTGTAAAGAAGGAAGGAATAAGGAAAGTTTAAGTATAAGGAAAGTATAAGCAGTTCTTCAATGGTTTTTGCATTGGGGACTCAACATTAATTGATAGAATGAGATTTGCAGATTTATGATATCGTAAATTATAAGACAGATAGAACACACAGTTTTTTTTTTTATTGAAGTTATTTGATGGATGACTGTAAGTTGTGAGGTAGAAAAAAAGCAGTTATAATTAAGACATAAGATTTAGGGGATGATTATACTTGTGTGCCATGAAAACGTAGTAGGAAGGCCGGGAATCAGCACCCCGGCTACGTATTCACCACGTCGTTCTTCCGTTCTCCATTCCAGCGATCTTTGAGCAATTGATGCGAATTAAGGCGGAACCGAAGGCGCTCTGAGCACTAATGCCCGCCGTTTAAAAGTTCTTAATATGATCAGTCTAGACTGCCCGGGGGACGCAGCCCCTTGCTGCCCGGGGAGGTGGCCGGGAACAGCAACAGCCCCGGGGCAATCCAAACCATCCCCCTGCACACAAGCCACTGGAGAAATTAAGAACGCTAACCGCACGTAAATCGAATCGCTAAAATACAAATAACCGAGGCACGGGGGTGGCGTTTCACGCCGCCCACGATCTGGAGTACATAAATCACACCCTCCTCGCGTTCGACGTGATGGGGGATGGGGGATGGGATGCGAGAGGAGCGGCGGGTCGGCCCTGGCTAATTTATGCAACATCTCTTTTCGCCGGGGCCAAAGCCCGCTCCCGATCCCGTTATGTAAATGCAAATCCTGCAAATATTAATAATTTGGAGACGCCGGAGAGCGGGGAGACTGTTTGTTTCCCTAATGGCATTACTGCCGCGCGGATTGATCGGAATTGTGCGAATTTATTACTGGAGACGCGCGGTGTAACGGAGCGAGATCGGGGGATGCTGAAATTAAATCGTTAGTGCACAAAGAGGGATCAATAAATTTGAAATTAAAGAGTAACGCCGATTATGCCACAATTGCTCGCAATTGGAAGAAATAACGTTATTTAAAAAAATTATATTTGAATTTTCTTGGAATTTGAAGTCATCAAGACCGCAAGAAAGTGGTGTCATCATTTTGAACTAATTCGAACAAAATAGTGACAGATAATGTGAATTGATATGATTGAAACTTCTGGGATTTCATAATTGCAAATCAATCTTCAATTGAATACCTATACTGGATTTCAAAACGCTCTGGGAACGGTCATCTACGGGGTTATTAATCAAAATATCAAATATTATTTTATGCAAAAGTTGTGTACAATAATAAGTTGCATTTAATAATAATATCGAAATTTATACAGGATGTTTCACATAAAAGTTAGACTTTCGTTTCATTTCATTTCATTTCAAAGAAATAAAAAAAAAACTCAAGGCAAGTTATGTTACTCGCAAAATTTCTATGACTTCTGAAACGTAAGTAATTAGATAATTATAACATCGCCAGAAACTTTTTTTTTTTTTACTTACATTGCTCTGCAAAATAATGTCTTGCCAGTGATTATAATTACAAAATTATTTATGTGAATTCGTTAGAGTCGACTGTGTTATTCTGTTTACCTTGTTGAAGTACGACCCAAACTTTATGTTCGGGATTGTCTGGTTTGGGTTTGAGAAAAACCACTTCTTCTGGACGGGTGGGATCCGTTGCTCGTTTAAAATAATCGAGCGTCCAGATTAGGGGCCACTTACGGCCCCCCTGCCTCACCGCAGGCATCTGGATTGGGCGAATTTAACGCTAATCGGGAGCACAAAAAGCCACGACATTTACTTTACACCGACCATTAATTTTACCACAGGCCGTCGCTTATTTCGGACACCGGTGCAGTTCTTTGCCGAAAAATACCCTCGCCCTGAAGCTTTCATTATTCCTCTGCCATTGAATAGGGGTGGTGTTGTTAATTGAAACGAACTGCATTTTAAATAGCCTTGAGGCAGAGTAATCGATTTAAACGCAGTGAAATTCTTTAGTGGCTTAATCGCTTTGATCAAGAATCCTCTACTTACATGTTAAAAATAGTTTGTGAGGCAGTAAAAAGTACGTGATATTAGTAACCAATACCACGAGTAACAATTGACAGATTAATTAGTGATAACTGATACACGAATGTGTTACAATTAACAGACGAATCAGTGACAATTGATTGACGAATCAGTGACAATTGACAGATGAATCAGTGACAATTAACAGATGAATGAGTAACAATAGACAGATAAGTAAGTGACAATTGATTGGCGGATGAGTAACACTTGACAGATTAATCAGTGACAATTGATTGACGAATCAGTGACAATTAACAGATGAATGAGTAACAATTGACAGATGAGTAATTGACAATTGATTGGCAGATGAGTAACAATTGACAGATGAATCAGTGATAATTGATTGACTAATCAGTTACAATTGATAGTTGAATCAGTGACAATTAACAGATGAATGAGTAACAATTGGCAGATGAATCAGTGATAATTGATTGACGAATCAGTGACAATTGTCAGATGAATCAGGGACAGTAACAGACGAATGAGTAACAATTGACAGATGAGTAAGTGACAATTCATTGGCGGATGAGTAACAATTGACAGATGAATCAGTGACAATTGATTGACCAATCAGTGACAATTGACAGATGAACCAATGACAATTAACAGATATATAAGTAACAATTGACAGATGAATCAATGACAATTGATTGACCAATCAGTGACAATTGACAGATGAACCAATGACAATTAACAGATATATAAGTAACAATTGACAGATGAATCAGTGACAATCGACTGATGAATACTAACAATTAATTGACAGAAATGATTACAATTAAGATTTTGACTAAGAATGGATAATAATAATAATATTACATTTGCTGTTGAAAAGATGTCAAAATTAACAGCTGGTACAAAAAATTTGACATTGTTGGTTAGTTACAATTGAAACATTTGACAGTAGCAATTGCAAGTTTGGCAGGTTTGCAATGCTGTTACTTTTTATTTATTTAAACCGTCATTATCACAAATATTGATAGAATTAGGCAAATTAAACATTTAAAAACATGGACGCAATGAAAATTTAACAGATTTGACAATGAAACTCGCCAGCATTGTCAAATTTTGGTATATTTCGACAACAAAAGTTTAAAATTTTCAAGATATTCAAAACTGGCGATAAAAACTTGTGACAATGTGACAAATTTTGGCAGTTGTAGTTGAAAATATGAGAAATATTGAGAGTAACAGTTGAAAATATGAGAAATATTGAGAGTAACAGTTGAAGATATGACAAATTTTGATAACAGTTGAAAATTCGTCATATTTTGACACTTTAAAATAGTTAAATATTAGCTGTTGCAGTTGAATAGGTATATGATAAATTTTGATTTTGATTTTTTTGATTTAAAGTACAGTTAAATAAATAAATAGTTCATCAGTACAAAACAATGTAATGTGTTCACAGCTCAAAAGTAATACCCAAATAACATGTGCCAGTATTAGATTTTTCAGTCTCGTCATTTGACTGATTTGGACATTTTGATATTTAATATTCCAAGATTCACAGTCAAGTCAGATAAAACTCTATAAAATTTTGCAAGTTACTTGAAATTAGGTCAAGCGCTTACTTCCAAAGCTTGGTTTTAACATATTTGACCAGTTACAGTTACCACAATGGCATATTTTGACAATTTATCCAGGAAGTTTGGCGTATTTTAACATTTTCGCACCTGGATTTAAAAAAAAATAGTATAAATTAAGAATTTAACTAATTAAGAATTTAAATTTCACAGATTGTCGTTGCAATTGCAAAATTTGGCTAATTTGGATGTTAAATAATAGAACATTTATCAACAAAGGAACCGTTGCATAAATTTTACAGATTTTGACTCTTTCAGTCGCATTTTTGACAGATTTGGACAGTTGCAGTTATAAATTCGGCAAATTCTGCACTTGGATATAAAACAAATGATAGATTCGACCAGCAGCTATTGAAAATTTGGGGTTTTCTCAGTTGTTAATTTGAATTTGATAGATTTCGACAGTTATTATAGAAATATAAAGGATTTTCTGGATGAACAGTTTATATAAACAAAATATTGTTAAAAAAGAAAAATATAAAAAGTTATATTGAAAGATTTACAGTAAAAATGTAAAAAAAACATTATGAAAAACTTCGCCAGTATGACAAAACTATTCTTGACTGAAAAAGTCTACAAATTACTAGATTAGGCAAATATGAGCAGTTACAGGTAGAAATTGTACGAATTATTCTAGCTAGTGTATAAACCTATAAAGATTTCCACAGTTACAGTAAAAAATATGACTATTTTAACATAAACAGATAAAATTTGCTAAATTTCTTGAGATGCAATCGAACTTTTGACAGATTTGGACTTACAAAATTTCAAAACTTGATAGATTGGATTAATTGCATTTGAAAATATGAGCAATTTTGATACTTGCCATTAAAAATTTGATAGATATGGACAGTTGTAATCGAAAGTTGATTTTGATACTTGCCATTGCTTAGATTTGGATAGTTGTAACTGAAAGTATAACAAATTTTAACAGTAGCTATAAAAAAAATTCCCTGATTGCCGTTGCTATTGCAAAATTTATCAAATTTTAATGTTTGAATTTAAAATTGCAATTTTATAGATTTAGTATAATTGCAATTCAAAATATGACAGATTTTTATATTTGCCATTGAAAATTTGATAGATTTGAACAGTTGCAATTGAAAATATAATAAACTTTAACAGTACCAATTGAAAAATTTCACAGATTGCCGTTGCAATTGCAAAATTTGTCAAATTTGAATGTTTGCATTTAAAATTGCAATTTTATAGATTTAGTATAATTTCAACTAAAAATATTACAAATTTTGATACTTGCCATTGAAAATTTGATAGATTTGGACAGTTGCAATTGAAAATATAACAAAATGTAACAGTAGCTATTTAAAAATTTCATAGGTTGCCGTTGCAATTGCAAAATTTGTCAAATTTTGATGTTTCCAATTAAAATTGCAATGTTATAGATTTAGTATAAATGCAATTGAAAATATGATAGATTCTGATACTTGCCATTGAAAATTTGATAGATTTGGACAGTTGTAATTGGAAATATAACAAATTTTAACAGTAGCAATTGAAATATTTGCAGATTTCCATTGCAATTACAAAATTTGGAAAATTTTGATGTTTGCAATTAAATGTTTTATAGATTTAGATGGTTTTAAAAGAAGATTGAACAAAACCTTACAATACATTTAACAATTTGATAGATTCTGACTGTTTCAGTCGAAAGTTTATACAGATTGATTTGTTGAAGTTAAAAATTCGACAGTTCTGCCTGTTTTAGTCACAAATTTCCCATTTTCTCACTTGGATGTAAAATAATTGTTCACTAGTCAGATTTTGCCAGTGCCAAATGAAAATTTGATAAATTCATTCAGTTGCAACCGTTAATTTGACAGACTTGGACATTTAGAATTGCAAAATTTGTCCGATTGGTATAGTTGTAGCTGAAAATCGGACAGATTTTGATATTTTATTTGAAAATTTGATACATTTATACAGTTTGGATAGAATATTTAACGAATTTTGACCGGTACAGATAAAAATATTATAAATTTGGCAGTTATAATTCAAAATAAGTCAGAAGTCAGAACCTTCGGCAGTGAGCTTTGTTTAGACAAATTAGACCAATTACCGTTAAAAAAAATCTTCGTTTTTTCCGTTTCTGTAGGAAGTTTGATATGTTTTCACATATTCGCAAGCACCTCGATATAAAAGAAAATTTGACAGGTTTTCCCAATTTCTCACTTGGATGCCAAATAATTGAAACAAATCAGATTTTGGCAGTGGAAAATGAAAATCTGATACTTTAATTTAGTTGCAAACTTTCATTTGACAGACTTGGACATTTAAAATTGCAAAATTTGTCTGATTGCTACAGTTGCAACTAAAAATCGGACAGATTATGATAATTTCATGAGAAACTTATATATTATAATATACATAGATAGATAGATTTATACAGTTTTGAAGTAAAAAATTTGACAGTTCTGCCTGTTTTAGTCACAAATTTTCCATTTTCTCACTTGTATGTAAAATAATTGAAAACTAGTCAGATTTTCCCAGTGCCAAATGAAAATTTGAAACATTCATTTAGTTGTAACTGTTCATTTGACAGACTTGGATATTTAAAATTGCAAAATTTGTCTGATTGGTATAGTTGCAACTGAAAATCAGACAGATTTTGATAGTTTCAATTAAAACTTTGATAGATTTAGACAGTTTTGAAGTTAAAAGTTCTACAGTTCTGCCTGTTTTAGTCACAAATTTCCCATTTTCTCACTTGGATGTTAAATAATTGAAAACTAGTCAGATTTTGCCGGTGCCAAATGAAAATTTGATACATTCATTTAGTTGTAACCGTTCATTTGACAGACTTTAAAATTGCAAAATTTGTGATAGTTGCAACTGAAAATAGAACAGATTTTGATAGTTTTATTTGAAAATTGATATATTTATTCAGTTTGGATAGAATATTTAACGAATTTTGTCAGTTACCGATGAAAATATTACAAAATTTGACAGTTATAATTGAAAATATGTCAGAGGTTCACTGCCGAAGCTTTGTTTAGACATATTTGACCAGTTACGGTTAAAAAAAATCCTTCTCACATTTCTCTAGGAAGTTTGACAAGTTTTAACACATTCGCAAGCCCCTAGATCTAAAAGAAAATTTGAAAGGTTTTCCGATTTTTCACTTGGATGTAAATTAATTGAAAACAAGTCAGATTTTCTTAGTGCTAAATGAAAATCTGATAGATTAATTTAGTTGAAATTTCGTTCATATGACATTTGACTTGGACATTTAAAATTGCAAAATTTGTCAGATTGGTATAGTTGCAACTAAAAATTGGACAGATTTTGATAGTTTCAATTGAAATTTTTATAGATTTAGACAGTTTGGAAAGAATATTTAACAAATTTTTACAGTTACAAATGAAAATATTACAAAATTTGACAGTAGATATAGAAAAATTGCACAGATTGCCGTTGAAACTGCACAATTTGGCAAAATTGGATGATGGCAATTAAAGTTGCCGTTTTACAGATTTAGTATAATTGGAATTGAAAATATGACAGGCTTAGATACTTGCCTTTGAAAATTTTATAGATTTGGACAGTTGTAATTGAAAACATAATAAATGTTGACAGTTTCAGATGAAGATATAACAAACTTTGACAGTTATAGATAAAAATATAACAACTATTGACAGTTAATCATTGATAATAGGTTAGACGTTCTCTGCGAAAGCTTTTTTGTGGCATATTTGAGCAGTTCTAATTAATATATGATATATTTTGACAGTTTATGTAGGAAGTTTGACATATTTGTACTTAAAGTGTTTTACTTTATACATTATTAGAATTGGTGGATGGGTGGGTACACTGTAACCAGCCTCCCAATTGATCATCAGCCATAAAAATTATTAGTCAAATCTGATAAGATTTTTAATAAATGATTGAGAAGAATATTTATATGCAGAGCTTGAGCAGATTATGCAAAGCAGTTATTGGTAAAATCAGAATTTCGTGCAATTACAATTCAACATTACTAAAGCACGTAGCGATACAGTGAACCAATCAAGGTGTGGCTTGATTATATCATGAATACGCGATGTGACGAAATGAATTGATCGATTTAAATATGCAAATGCGGAAATGAATTTATAATAATTACACACGCCGGGCGTAAAACGGGATTCGCAGAGGTAACATTATTACCCCGTGATGACGGCTGCCAAATTCGCGTTCCGTCCGCAATCATTGTTGCCCCCCTCGTAACATACGGGCCGATTGTTTAAAAACGATTGCCCGGACGGATTAAGGGGGCGATTTACGTGAGCACCCTTCCGTCTATCCGCACGTAAACGCGCCCCCTGAAGGGGCCCGGGGGTGGTAAGGTGCGGGGCCGTCAAAGGCGTCTTTATTTCCAGCCCTTGGAGTGGCTTTTGAGCAGCGGCCCGCAGCTGCTGGGTCGACGTCGTCAGCGTTATTAATTTAATAATGCGTGGGTGGGGTGGATGGTGGATCCCTTTCTGCTTGCTTTCTAGAGCCCGCTCTCAGCTTAAACAACGTTGCACCTTCGCACCTCAAGTTTACGCTCTCACTTTCATCATACAGATAGTTCAGAACATCAAAGATTCGTTAGAAAAAATTTATAATCCACAACATCGCCTCTAATTATTTGTTTATTTATTTTACGTCTCCAGTCAAATACAAATTTAATACTGCGATCGCATTGTTGTCTGCTTTCTAGAGCCCATCTATACCTTTTCAACTTCAACATGCCAAATTGATAATGATTAAGTCAACTTGAATGTGATTAGGGCCATCACATTCTAGTTGGCATAAATCATCATCAATTTGGTATTAATAAAAACCATGTTGGCATTTAACAAATTCATATTGAACGTTGAAACTTTTCTACTAGTATTTTCTTGTTTTTCTGGTTTCACCGGCGATACCATACATTCAATTGATTGAATATCCAATTATTGGGATATTTGCGTTTTTGTGTATTGTACGCTTCTGGTTGATATTTTTCAAATACTGCTGATATTTTTTAGCGATAACTCAAAAACTAGCGTATCAATTCTAATCATATTCGTCGTTGATATTTAGCTATATGTTGGTATAGCCTACGTTTAATTTATTTTATATCTAATGCATAATTATTGAGATATTAATATTTTAGTATGATTGCTTACTTTTAGATGATACACTCACATAGTGCTGATACCTTTTTAGCAAAAACTCAAAAACTAGCGTATCAATTTTAATCAAACTGGACATCGATATTTAGCCATATGTTGGTATAGCCTATGTTTAATTTATTTTATATCTAATGCATAATTATTGAGATATTGGTATTTTAGTATGATTGCTTGCTTTTGGATGATACACTCACATAGTGCTGATACCTTTTCAGCAAAACCTCAAAAACTAGCGTATCAATTTTAATCAAATTAGGCATCGATATTTAGCTATATGTTGGTATAGCCTACGTTTAATTTATTTTATATCTAATGCATAATTATTGAGATATTGGTATTTTAGTATGATCGCTTGCTTTTGGATGATAAACTCACATAGTGCTGATACCTTTTTAGCTAAACCTCGAAAACTATTGTATCAATTTTAATCAAATTTGGCACCAATATCTAGTGATTTATTGGTATACGCCAAATTTAATTTATTTAATATCTAATACATAATTATTGAGATATTTGAATTGTAGTTATATCGCATGCTCTTGGATGATACTCTCAAATAGTGCTGATTCATATTTACCGATACCTCAAAAACTAGTGTGTTAATTCTAATAAAGTTTGGCACCAATATTGAGCTATATATTTGTATGTCTTCTGATAAATTGATAAAATATCTAATGTATAATTATTGAGATATTTGTATATATAAACAATCTTTATTAGGCTGTTATTAGTGTGATGGCTTACTTTTGGATGATACTCTCAAATTTTGCTGATATATTATTAGCGATACCTCAAAAACTAGCTTGTCAATTTTAATAAAATTTGTCACCGATACTGACTGATATATTGGTATTATCTACATTTAATTGATTTAATATCTAATGCGTAATTATTGAGATATTTGTATTTCAGTATGATTTCATAGTGGTGATACCTTTTCATCGATACCTCAAAAACTAGCTTATAAATTTTATTTAAATTTTCCATAGATATTAACCAATATACTCGTACATACTACGTTTAATCGATTTAAAATATAATACGTAACTAAAGAGATATTTGTAATTTTGTATGATAACATGCTTTTCGATGATACTCTCAAATAGTGTTGATACCTTTTTAGCGATTCCTCAAACACTAGCGTATAAATTTTAACGAAATTTGGCACCGATATTGGACGATATATCGGTATATCGTACGTTAAATTAATTTTATATCTTATGAATAATTATTGAGATATTTGTATTTTAGTATGATTGCATGCATTTGGATGATACTTTCAAAGAGTGCTGATACCTTTTGAGTGATACCTCAAAAACTAGCGTATCAATTTTGATATTGTTTGGCACAAATATAAGCCAATATATGAGTATATCATATATTAAATTTATTTCATATGTAATGCATAATTATTGATATATTTGTATTTGAGATGATCTCTTTCTTTTGGTGAATACTCTAAAAGAGTGCTGATATCTTTTTGGCGATATATCAAAAAGTAACGTATCGATTTTATCAAAATATTTGAATGGATATTAAGTGATATATTGGCAAACCTTATCCAAAGCTTAATGGATGAAATGTTTGGTCTATAATGTAATCAAGAAATTTTCATTTTTGAACTACTGTTCTAAATTCTTCTTGCATCTTGACAATATCGTATTAAATTTAAATTTCAGGAAAAAGCTGCTTACGACGTCTTGCATAATTTTTTTTCAATTTTGTAGGAATCTGCTTCAATTTATTTTCATTTTCATTTATTAATATAGTCATCTGCATCTTAATGACTTGTGAAGACATCTGCAAATCAATTACTTATAATTATAAGTGTAAGGTTCAGTAATTTTTATCATCGAAAAATATCTTTGTGTATTCAGAAGCTTTTATAAATTACCAGTAAAAATTTTGATTCATGCTGACAATTGCGTTAACCGTAACAAATTTAAAAGGTGTTGGATTGTCCACAAATTCTTTGTTGGATTTTTGACTCATTTGCTTGCTTTTTTTGCTTTGCTTGCTCATTTGCTGATGCCTCAAAAACCACCGTATCAATTTTAACAAAATTTGGCACCGATATTGGACGATATATCGGTATATCGTACGTTAAATTGATTTAATATCTAATGAATAATTATTGAGATATTTGTATTTCAGTATGATTGCATGCATTTGGATGATACTTTCGAAGAGTGCTGATACCTGTTGAGTGATACCTCAAAAACTGGGGTATCAATTTTGATATTGTTTGGCACAAATATAAGCCAATATATGAGTATACCCTATATTAAATTTATTTCATATGTAATACATAATTATTGATATATTTGTATTTGAGGTTATCGCTTTCTTTTGAATGATACTCTTAAAGAGTGCTGATATCTTTTTAGCGATATATCAAAAAGTAACGTAGGTATCGATTTTATCAAAAGTTTGAAACAAGTGATATATTGGCATATTACACATTTAATTGTTTCAATATCCAAAGCTTAATGGATGAAATATTTGGTCTATAATGTAATCAAGAATTTTTCATTTTTGAACTACTGTTCTGAATTCTTCTTGCATCTTGACAATATCCTATTAAATTGTAATTTTAGGAAAAAGCTGCGTAAATGTTGCACAAAATTTGCTAATTTTGTAGGAATCTTCTTCAATTTATCCACAATCGTGATATTTTTTCTAATTTTGTAGGAATCTTCTTCAATTTATCCACAATCGTGATATTTTTTTCTAATTTTGTAGGAATCTTCTTTAATTTATCCAAAATCGTGATATTTAGCAGAAATCGTTTCAATTTTATGAAGATACTTTCTGAATCGTTTTGAATATTCACCATTTGTCCATGAAATTCGAATATCTAGAAGAAACTTCGTAAATTTAACATTTCTAATTTGGAAAATTATTTTTCAATGTTCCCGAAATAATTAGATTTCATTATCAACGTGACATTTTCACACCAGATTACTGGTTACGTTGTTTCACACCAGATTACAGACTACCGATTTATTTATTACCAATTAGCTTAATAGATGCAATTTTTCAAAATAAATGGATATTTCCATATAATTATATATTAGTTTTAGCAAACAAATAAGTTATGCATGCTCAAAAATCTTTTAATTTCTATACAATTTTTCTTGAAGACAATTTTCGATATTTTGAAAAATATAGTCATCTTATCTTCACGTCATCTTTACTATTATAAGAATAGAGTTAATCTACTTATTTGTATATTAGACTGGATTGTAACATCATGTAATAAAAAATATCTTCACGTAAAATTTATGATTTCTAAGAAAACCCAGTATATGACTGACAAATTTTGATATATGATGGTGACACTTTTCATCTTAGACCAAAAGAACTTTCTATAAAAAGTTTTTTTTTTCATAAAACTAATAATAATAAAGTATTTCATACAAAGCCAACTTAAGTAGACCCACTGTATATGAAAATGTATTTTGTCTAATTAAGTTATGAAAAATATAGAAAACTTTATTATCATTAGTTTAAGGAAAAAAGTTATTCTTTATAAAAGTTCTGCATGGTAAAAAACTTATAATGCAGCCATCTGATCTGAATATTTATATCATTTATATGACATAATTGTCATAATGACTTAATATATAATTATATGACGTTGATGTCATACCAACTATATATAGTTAATCAGAAAATAAAAAGGTAAATAACACACTTGGTTTAAAGTTGCGCGAAATTTGTAGAAACACTCTACAAATGTTTCGGTCTTTCGAACATTCTCAAAAAAATCCTGAAACTTGAAACTAAGTATGTTTTTTTATTTGACATGTTTCACCAAGTGGTAACCAAACATACATCTAATTTATTTGATTAGAAAACATGATAAACATGAAGAAACCAAGCAACATTTCAATATTTTCATATTCGAACTCCATTCAGAAAGCAAAAAAATATCATATCGACAAGGAGATTTTTATTTATTTATTTATTTAGAGAAGGTACATACAGGTTATATAAGCAGTTATACAACAAAAGTTCCACTTCGCCCCCAGCAGAGATTTCGATTAATATAATTGACGCTTTTAATTCGCGGTTTTAATCAATCACCGCGAGCAGTAACAATAGGTTGATTGCGGAAATTGCGAATTAAAAGCGTCAATTAAATTAATCGAAATCTCTACTGGGAGTGAAGTAGAACTCTTGTTGTATACCTACTCATATATAGCCCAAATAGGTCAAATAATACCAATAGTTTTATGCTAAATCTGATTTACTCGTAGTTTAAATGTAAATCTTGATAATTTTTCTGGTAAATATTAATTTTATGCTGACATAAATCTGATTTAATCAGAGTTTAAATGTAATTTTGTTTTTTTTTTTTTTTGTAAATATTAATATTGTTTCTTATTTGTTCCAGGTAATTTCCATCTACACTCTCATTGCTTATGAATTTTGAACCAGATTTGTAAGTATGTCATTTTTATTTTATTTATTGCATGAACCTTGGGTCATGAAACGCTCGGCACAAGTGCCTCGTGATATAACAGACCGCGCGGATATAATTGTATATTTCACAACCTGTGAATGTTGTGGTGTAATACACTATTATTACTACAATAAAAATAAGTGAATTTTCATGAATATACTCAATTGAAAAAAATATGCAAATATGAATTTGCCCAGTCTTAATAATAAGTTATCACGTTGGAGACGTACGACCTATTATTTTTAACAACAGGCTCTCAAGTAAGACGAGGCCTCTCGTTTAAAATTTCCACGCAATAAAAAACCCGCTGTACATCATCCCTGTTCACCCTTCTAGTGGGGTGTTGAAAATTCATGCCGGTCCCACTTGCCGGGGCTCAGGCCCAAATCTCCCGTCACGCGTGCTTTACATGCACGCAGTTTGTTTTTATGTATCGATTCGTCCCGGAAACGGGCGCAGGGGGTGGTCCAGGGGGTGGCCGGGGGCGGCGCGCTGTGGCTCGACGCCCGGATAAAATTTGATATCTATTTGTCCTGGATGTGGGGGCGGATTAAGGGGGGGGGCGGCGTTCCACCCGGCTCTTAATGGATTTATTCTCGGCCGCCCCCCGGACGGGGCTCATGCAAATGCGGCACGTATGCGCGCGGATCCGGCTTCAAATATTTACCCCCGTGTATCGGAAAAGGCGGAGAGTGGATGTTGTTCGGGTGCAACAGTTTGTTTATGTGGGTTAGCGGGTTATGGGGGGAGGTAATGTTGTTTGGAGAAGAGCTTTTTCGATGAGCACAATGGGCACCAGAGCAATGTATTGGTATAGAAATTTATGAAATATTAAATAATGAAGTTGCGCATACATTCTTCAAACTTCAGGACAAAACGTACATTTAAGTGCAGAACACTTACAGCGTTATTCAAATAAATTTAAACCATGATGTACCAAGATTACTAAGGTTACTAAGTTTACTAAGTTACTAAGACTAAACTAATGTTAAACCGCGGCCAAAACTTATAGGTATAACGTAGGTATAATCTTATACATAGGTATAATCATCCTCTATTTTAATACATCAGCAAAATAAATCATCGTTTTCAATTATTAATAGTCATCTGCATTACTGATTTGTAAGAACAACTGCAAATCAATTATTGATAATTATTCGTGTAATATTGGTGGGTAGGTGCCCATAGGTATAATCATCGACTATTATAATACGTAAGCAAAATAAATCATCATTTTCACTTATTAATAAAGTCATCTGCACCTTAGTTACCATTAAAAATAAATGTAAAAATAAATTGGTGATTATTCGTGTAAAATTAAAAGGCGGGTGAGCACAAGTATAATGATCCACAATTTCAATACGTCCGCAAAATAAATCATCATTTTCATTTATTAATACTGATGTATCTAATATCTATCTTATTATATCTAATATCTAATAATAAATTTTAAAAACATGTGCTATGTTTGCTTTTATTGTAGTGCTATTATTAATCATTATTCGTGTAAAATTCGGGGGTAGGTGAGTGTACACAAGCATAATCATCCCCTACATATATCCGGCAATCGTGTGATGATTCCTATTGCTGAGGAATCAAGTTAGAGGATATCCACTCACCCTCCAATCAAATTTTCAATGACAATAGGTTTAAATTGATGTTGCCTTCATTATTAATCTATTTTAACTATATTAATCCGGGAGCAATATTAATCATCTTTTTCATTTATTAATAATCATCCGTATCCTAATGATTTTTAAGAACAAGTGCAGATCAAGTATTGATCATAATTCGTTTAAAACTGGAGGGTGAGTGGGTGGGCAGAGGCATAATCATCCACTAATTTATTACGTCAGCTAAATAAATCATCATTTTCATTTATTAATACTGATGTATCTTAGAGACTTTTAAATTTTAAAAACAAGTGCTATTATTAATCATTATACGTGTAAAATTGGAGGGTGGGTGAGCGTACATAAGCATAATCATCCCCTAAATATATCCGGCAATTGTGTGATGACTCCTATAGCTGTAAAATTAAGTTAGATGATATCATAGTGAACCCACCCACTCACCCTCCAATCTGTCATGTCCATCATAGTGACTTTTAAAAACAAGTACAAATCAGTTATTGATGATTATTCGTGTAAAATTGGAGGGTGAGTGGATGGGCATTGGTGTCATCCACTATTTTAACACAGAAAATATATCATCATTTTCACTAATTTATATAGTCATCTGCACCTTAATTACTCGTAAAAACAACTGCAAATCAATGATTGATAATTATTCATATAAAATTGGTGTGTGGGTGGGCATAGGTATAATCATCGACTAATTTAACACGTCAGCAAAATAAATCATCATTTTCACTTATTAATATTGTCATCTGCATTTCAGTGACTTTTAAATAAATTTCAAATCAATTATCGATGATTATTCGTGCAAAATTAGAGGGTGAATGGGTGAGCACAGGTATTATCATCCACTATTTATATACATCAACAAAATAAATCATCATTTTCATTTATTAATAATGATATGTCTGCATCTTAGTGACTTTTATCAACAAGTGCAATTATTGATCATTTTTCGTGTAAAATTAGAGGACACACTCATGATGATTATCCTCTAAAAATATCAAACATCAATAGAAATCATTAAATCATCAAATTTGATCCTGTGCATTCATGATTTCGTAGCAACTGTGTGATGATTCCCATTGCTGTGGGATCACGTTAGATGATGATCATAGTGTGAATTCAATTCAAATATCAATGACACTAGCTGTAAATTGATGTTGCATTCATTATTAATCTATTATAACTACTTAAATTCGGGAGCAATATAAATCATCATTTTTATTTATTAATAATGATGGGCATTGGTATCACCCACAATTTTAACACAGAAAATATATAATCTTTTTCACTTATTAATATAGTCATCTGCATCTTAATTACTTGTAAAAGCAACTGCAAATCAATGATTGATAATTATTCATGTAACATTGGTGTGTGGGTGGGCTTAGGTATAATCATCCACTATTTTAACACGTCTGCAAAATAAATCATCATTTTCACTTATTAGTATAGTCCTCTGCATATCGATTATGATTCGTGTAAAATTTGAGGGTGGATGGGTGATCACAGGTATTATCATCCACTATTTATATACATCAGCAAAGTAAATCATCATTTTCACTTACTAATACAGTCATCTGCATTTCAGTGACATTTAAAAACAATTGCAAATCAATTATCGATGAATATTCGTGTAAAATTGGAGGATGAGTGGGTGGGTACAGGTATCATCATGGTGGTTGGGCATAATTATAATTATCCTCTATTTGAATACATTTTAATACGTTTAATATTATTTTATGTCATCTAAGTGACTTAAAAAAAAATTGATGAATCTTCGTGTAAAACTTGAGGGTGAGTGGATGGGCACAGGTCTCATCCACTATTTTAACACGTCAGAAAAATATATTATCATTTTCATTTATTAATATAGTCATCTGCATCTTAATGACTTGTGAAAACATCTGCAAATCAATTACTTATAATTATAAGGGTGAGGTTCAGTAATTTTTATCATCAAAAAATATCTTTGTGGATTCAGAAGCTTTTACAAATTACCAGTAAGAATTTTGATTCATGCTGACAATTGCGTCAAACTTAACAAATTTATAATGCTTAGGATTGTCCACAAACCGTTTGATGGATTTTTGACTCATTTACTTGCTTATTTGACGACGGTTTTTTATACTCTATGACTAAGTGCCGCTAATAAGGGACAATCAATTGCAGCAAGAAATTTTGCTTTTCGAGATTTAAATCCATCTACGTCGTTGGAAGTTTTGTGGATTTAAATTTATAAAAGCAAAATCTCCTGCTGCATTTGATTGTCCCCTATCGGCGGTGCTTAGTCATACGGTATAAAAAGGCCGTCCTTTAATAATTAATCTCGTGATTGTCCCTTATTGGCGGTAATTAGTCATAGAGTATAAAAAAGACCGTCCTTAAATAATCAACCAAAGGAGTAAAAAATCCAACAAATTGCTTGATATTTGTATTACTTCAAGAAGCGATCATCCTGAGCGTCATGCTCCTAATCCTGCCATCATCACAGCTTAACGCCAGCACATGAATAACCACTGAGCCGTGAATCCTCGTTAATCCTCATCCGCACAGCAAGGAGCTTGAAATTTACAACAATCACGTATAATCGTGTTAATTGAACGGGGCAGTCTGCACCCCCTGCTCCAGAGCTGCAGCACCATCCACTATACCATCCATTACATCCACTATATCCACAGTATCCATCGTATCCACTGTATCCACCATACGGTATCTATTGTACCATGCACACCACACCATCTTATTGTTGCTGAACCATCTAAGTACAGTTCAACTCCATCTTACAGTTGCTGAACCATTTAAGTACAGTTCAACTCCATCTTACAGTTGCTGAACCATTTAAGTACAGTTCAATTCCATCTTACTGTTGCTGAACCATCTAAGTACAGTTCAACTCCATCTTATTGTTGCTGAACCATATATGTTCAGTTACATAAACGTATCATAGATTCATAGAAAATAGCTTTAAGCTATGCCTATGTTCAAAGATGGACGAAGAAGGCTGAAATGAAAATAGAAAAGAACTTTATCCAAACTATCCAAATTTTGATTAACCTAAGATTAACTTAAGATTTAATTAATAACTGTCAAAATCGGCCAAATTTACAATTATAGTTGTTATATACCATTTTTAACAACTTTATGACGGAATTTGCATTTTAATATCACCAATTATATCTAAATGTTTGGACCCCATCTTTTTAATCACCCTGTATGTCAAATTTAATTAAAAACTGTCGAAATCTGCCAAATTTACAATTATAGTTGTCAAAATCTGTTACTTTTTTAACAACTTTCTAAATGGGTACAATTACCGACCGAGACATTCAAAATCAAATAAAATTCAAAGCTTCTGCTGTGAAAGTCTGTCAATTTTTCAACATATACTGCCTGAATCTGTAGAATTTTGTCAATTTTTGATATTGCAATTTTAAAATGTAAACGTCTATCAGATTTTTAAGTGCAACAGTTCATATATGTAATATTCTCAATTTAAACCGCCGAATTCTGTCAAATTTTCAATTGCAACTATCAAAATATGTCAAATTCTTAGATTTAGCTGTGAAAACCTGTAATTTTTTTTAGTAGATTTGTCTAGAAATCGCGAAGGAAGAAAAAACATCAAAAGAATGGTATACAGGAATAATGAGAATATTGTACTGCCAATATATAAATCAAAAGACAAAATAGAATGCAGTAACTATAGTGGGATAACAATAACAAGTGTCCCAGGAAAAATATTGACGAAAATCATAGAAAAAGGCTAAGACAAATAGAAGATAGCACATTAGAAGACACTTAAGGTGGATTCCGAAGAGGAAGGAGCACATAGGACCTAATATTCTCCATCAGGCAAATAAGCGAGAAAGTACCTAATCAAAAAGAAGAAGAGAAATACACATATGCTTTATGGACTTTAAATAAGTATTTATACATACAAATGATACTGAATTATAACATACATAATATACAGAAAAATAACAACGGAATTAACACTAAATAGAGACAGAAACTGTTTCGTTCAACCATTCATTCCATTTTATTATCATTTTTATTTTTAACTCTTCCAATAATGCACATGGAGAGCTTCTATAGATTTAGCTATTTTTATTCTTCATTTAGTTAGAATTTCTTCAATTATAAAAGAATAGATGACCTTTTCAAGACTTAGACCTGGATCAAATAAAGCGGATGATTATAGTGTGGCCACCCACCCACCTATCAATTCAAATTTTATGCAAACTAAAATATTGGACATGCAGTTTATTGCAATAACTGAAACTTTGATGATTTATTTATTAGAAACCATCTTCTTTTTAATAATCATCTTTGAAAAACAATTGTAAATCGGGTATTGATAATTATTCAAGTACAATTGGAGGGTGGGTGGGTGGGCACAAGTATAATCATCCCCCAAATTATGTTTCTCAGCTATAATTATATTTTTTCTACAACACAACTTTTAAAAATCCAACATATTTATGATTACGTGTCAATAAAATAATGATTTCATAATTATAGCTGGATCAAATAAGATGATGATTATAGTGTGCCCACCCACCCACCCTCTAATTCAAATTCTATGCAATATAAAGCAATGGTCATCAAATTTATGGCAATGACTGGAACTTTAATGATTTATTTATTAGCAACAATCTGTTTTTGAATAATCATCTTTGAAAAACAATTGTAAATCGGGTATTGATCATTATTGAAGTACAATTAGAGGGTGGGTGGGTGGGCACAAGTATAATTATCCCCCAAATTCTGTTTTTCAAATTTAATTATATTTTTTCTACAACACAACTTTTAATAATTCAACATATTTATGATTACGTGTCAATAAAATAATGATTTTATAAGTATACCTGAATTAAATGAGATGATGATTATAGTGGACCACCCACCCACCTTTCAATTCAAACTTCATGCAAATGAAAGCATTGGTCATCAAAATTATGGCAATGGCTGGAACTTTAATGATTTATTTATTAGCAACTCTCAGTTTTTTAATAATCATCTATGAAAAACAATTGTAAATCGGGTATTAATCATTATTCAAGTACAATTGGAGGGTAGGTGGGTGGGCACAAGTATAATCATCCCCAAATTGTGTTTCTCAGATATAATTATATTTTTTTTACAACAAAATTTTAGATTATCCAACATATTTATGATTACGTGCCAATAAAATAATGATTTTATAATTATATTGTGATCAAATAAGAAGATGATTATAGTGTGCCCACGCACCAACCCTTCAGTTCAAACTTCATGCAAAGTAAAGCATTGGTCATCAAATTTATGGCAATGACGGGAATTTCAATGATTTATTTATTAGCAACCATATGTTTTTTTAATAATCATCTTTGAAAAACAATTATAAATCGGGTAATAATCAATATTTAAGTACAATTGGAAGGTGGGAGGGTGGGCACAAGTATAATCATCCCCAAATTGTGTTTCTCAGATATAATCATATTTTTTCTACAACACAACGTTTAATCATCCAACATATTTATGATTACGTGCCAATAAAATAATGATTTTATAAGTATACCTGAATTAAATGAGATGATGATTATAATGGCCCACCCACCCACCTTTCAATTCAAACTTCATGCAAAGGAAGGCATTGGTCATCAAAATTATGGCAATGGCTGGAACTTTAATGATTTATTTATTAGCACCTCTCTGTTTTTTAATAATCATCTATGAAAAACAATTGTAAATCGGGATTAATCATTTTTAAGTACTTTAAGTAGTTTAAGTGTAATCATCCCCTAAATTCTGTTTTTCGAATATTATTATATTTTTTCTACAACACAACTTATAATAACCCAACATATTTATAATTACGTGTCTATAAATTAATGATTTCATAATTGTAGGTGGATCAAATAAGAGGATGATTATAGTGTGCACACCCAATCTCTCCTCAATTTAAATTTCATGCAAAGTAAAACATTGGATGTTTAATTTATGACTGGAACTTCGATGATTTATTTATTATAAACAATCTGATATATAATAATTATCTTTGAAAAACAATTGGAAATATAAATAAAATTGTAATTGCCTGTATTTTTTTTAAATTATGTTGACAGTTTTATAACTTGCTGTGAAAGTTATAAAACTGTATACAAGTTTATGGTTCAATAGACATTTTGCAAGTTCATTGAGGTTAGTAGTTAAGCAACAAGAGTTCCACTTCATCCCCAGCAGAGATTTCGATTACATTAATTCGCGCTTTTAATTCGCGGATTTAAACATCAATTACAACAATAGGGGCCGCCGGACAATAGCGCGAATTAATGCAATCGATATCTCTGCTGGGAGTGAAGTGGAACTCTTGTTGCTTAACTACTGACGTTATGAACGAAATTGATATTTCTAAGTACGTAATAAGTAATTTATTATTTATTTATAAGTATAATTTGTGTATGTCGTGTTACGATACCACATAAATATTTCTAAATATTACGATTTAAAAATGTGTCTATTTTTGATGTGCCAGTGCAAAAATATAAGTATCTGATCGCATGTTAAAAATAACAGTGCCACTGAATTAGAATTAACATTTTTCAGTACAAATTTTTCGAATTGTTTGGCATAAAAAGATTACCATTACTAAAATCATTTTAAAATCACAATTTTGTGAAACCTCCTTGCATGCCAGGAATTCTTGTGCTATTAATAATATTTCTTATGATTGTTTTAATTTATCCGTTAACAATAAGTTTAAAAATTAAATTATATGAACATCTGTCTTTTAACAATAACTTTTTTCGAAAACTGTCATCAGACATTTATGTTGAATTTTCAGTTGACAAAGTGAGTCTTTTTTGTTACCTAGTTGCGAAGTACTTTAATATTCTAGAACGCCTAAGTCTTTTTCGTTTTAGAACATAAAACAAATGTCAAAATAATTTGTCAATTATTCAACTGACATTTATAATTTTATTAATTAAATACATAACATACGAAAACTATTTTGTACCTGCTACAAGTAAATTGAAAGTGCCGATATTGAAGTGAGTAAAATTTATGCCAGATGATTAAATTTTTGAATTCAAGATTATAGATTAATTATTGAATTTGAAATATTAAGAATTAATTCAATTAATTAATTAATCCAATGCTCTCCGTTATCCTAGCGTTCAGTTCTGGATGTTCAATGCTGTAATTGTTCAGTTTACTGCACACGTATTATTGGCAACTTATGTAGGGTCTGCTGAAGATGGTAACAATTTATTTGCAATTGCAATTTTATTTTGTATAGAATCTTGTATATATGTTTCCGCGACTATACTCAATATTTACAGTTCAAACAATTGCAAATATAAACGAATTGTTGTGCATAACAAAATTGTCTTGTTGTGTTGCAGTTTTCTGCAATTTTGGAAAAAATCTTGTTTGTATCTCGAACGCGAAATGCTTTTGCGTTCTCGCATTGATATTTTGGCTCGGTTACCCTCGGCAAAATAACTTCCACTCTTGAACGCATTTCGGCATTTCGCGTTCTAGATACAAAAATATCTATTGTGTAGTGCCACTTTGTCTAATCATGTTTTGTCTTCTGTTCATACATTCCATTTTTCTGTTGTGTTTACTATCTAGTGCTTTATAGAATAACAAGCTGAGCCGGGCCCCTCTGATCCTGCCCCCCCAGGCTAGGGCCCTGTCAGCCCCCCTTTTGTGGGGGCCATGTCTGCAGGATTCCAGGATCTCAAGCCTGGCTGCTGCAAATTTTTGCCACTAATATCGCATTCTAGGGCCCCCCGTAAACTGTGCAGCCTCCGCTTATTAAGAGGTTGAAAATTCCCGTTCATCAGATAGCTCGGTAATTTCCCCCATTACCTGTTCATTATACGTCGTAGTTCAACAATTTCCTTATATTACCTGCTCGTTACGCTCGGATGCCGCCTGAAGGGCGCCTCGCTCGGCACGTACAAGGGCGCAATCTTGATGGAGGGCGGCCCGGGCTACAAATTAATTATGAATGCCGTTTAGTGGACTGGAAAAATGCTAATCCACCTTTGAATAAAATTACTGCCCCGAATAAAGCAATAATCTTGAAACCCTCCGCGAAAAGTTGAAATCATTTCAAGGCGCGCATTCACCACAATGTTTACAACGTCAGCAGGTGAGAATTGATAAAAAAAAATTGCGGCTTAATTTTAGATTTTCATGAAATTTAACCTAAAGTAAAAAAACATTATGAAGAGCTTTGAAATGAAATTTCAAAAGTAAATGGCAGTGTTTGAACATTTTTTGTATTTATCTGGGCCAGTTTCACGTATTAGAGTCCAGCAATAATCTCCCAACATACTTTTGTACTTAAATCCTTTATAATTTCTTTCAATTGTCATTAAATCTTGATTGATTGATTGAGTGATGAACAAGGAGAACGTGCCCTCCTTGTTCATCACTCACCGCACCCAGGTTTTGTGGAAAATAGTTCAAGTGTGAATGCAAAAAATGCATCTTGAGTGATTCCTTGCACCTAATTCACAACAATTTTTCAATAATCCAGTAACAATTTGTCTGTAGTTATCACCTTTTTTTGTTTCAAAGGAAACCATCATATGCATTAGCTGGGCATCTAAATTTAATAAATAATTAAGTACTAGGCACAACCAGCCACTATTGTATCTTGAAATTGATGTTTTGGTGTAACCCAAATAAATGTTTAAGCAAACTATTGTTGGCCTGAATGATGATTTGAAACCGTCTCCGAAATACTTGCCGACAACGCAAAGGCCCGGGGGTGGACAGTACGCCCCGCTCATCGCCCTTTAACCTCCCCCAGGCCGGCCATCGCCGCGGAGTGCGCCGCTCCCGAAACGGCCCCCCGACGTCTGCAAATATGTTACGGCGTATAATGCATCTTAAGCTGCTTACCTTAAGAGCCCTCCGCCTGCGGATTTTTGCCGCCCCCAGCCCCCGGAGAGCGGCGCGGCGCGTATTGACCGACGCCTTAAGATATGCGCCGACTAATTCCCCAGCGCCGCCGCCGCCGCCCCGGAGGCCTGCCCGGAGGGGGCCGACCCGGAATTTAAGACGACCCGAGATTAACCCCCCCGTGAAAGCGCTGACCCGAAAGGTAATTCCTACTTCGCACGCGAATTTCGAGCCCCTCTGCTGCGAGACGGGTCCGGGCATTAGGAGGCCGGGCCTTGGGGGTTGGGGGGCTCCTCCGGATCCGCTCCTCTTCCTCACCTGAATCTGGAAGCAGGACAACAACGGCCCCGGGCGGAAATTTATATCGCTCGCAAGTTGCGTGGGCGCCGAGGAGGAACCCGAGGAAGAATGCATGGCGCTGGGGCAGTCGCCCAAAAGATTTATATAAGCCGAGAGGATGTGTTTCCGAGAGCTTTATTGTTGACGGGGGTTAGAAAATTTTAACCTAAATTTCATCCAAAAATTCATTCAGCAGTTTATTCAAAAGTTTGAAAAAAATAACAGTAGGCAAAAAGACCCCATGGGGTCGATAGCCCCAATAAAGATTGTTTATATATAAAATTCAATCTTTAAATATAAATTATGAGATTGTTGTTGATGGGTGAAACAATAATTTTAACTAAATTTAATGCATTTAAAAATTTACTCAAAAGTTTGCCTAAATAAAATCATAAATTACGAGAAGGTTGTTGACGGGGCAAAGAAAATTTTAACAAAATTTCATCCAAAAATGCATTTAGCAGTTTACAAAAAAAAGTTTGCTGAAATGACAATCAGTCATTGAGTATAAATAACGAGTTTGTTGTTGATGGGTGAAAGAAAATTTTACACTGAAATTGATCTCAAAGCACATTTAGTTGTATAGTAAAAAATTTTGCCAACCTGACATTTAATCGTTGAGTATAAATCACGATCTTATTGTTGACTGGAAAAATAAAGGGAAGACAATTTAAACTGTATTTCATCAAAATGAAAATGAGGCTTAGTCATTGGATACTTATAAACTACAAAAAATAATTATTACATTCTTTAAACAAGATTAAATTATTATTGACACGCTGAGACGTTTAATATAAATTATACTGTAATTC
Source organism: Othius punctulatus (assembly GCA_951805005.1). Classification (NCBI taxonomy): domain Eukaryota; kingdom Metazoa; phylum Arthropoda; class Insecta; order Coleoptera; family Staphylinidae; genus Othius; species Othius punctulatus. The sequence goes on along the minus strand of OX638139.1, from coordinate 2,497,451 downwards.
TGCAATGTACATCTAGTAGTGACATTGAAAAGTTCAGATTTTTAAAAATTTACATTTAAAGCTGAAAAAACACAACTTCCAACAATTCAATTCAAAACTGAATAAAACCACAACTTCCAACAATTTTATATGTCAATCAAAATACCGATCGAATCCTTTTTTTTAGTATTTAGGCATAGTAGTTTTGTAGATATTAGTTTTTGTTCATTTCAAATTAAATCAACATGAGACTTTCAAAATATTTTATAGTTTATTGGATTTTATAATATGAAGATATTTCTGTTTTATTTAATGGTTTTATAAGTTTTCACGTATTTTCAGGATTGTGCAAACTGATTTTATTAAAAACTTAGATTTTAACTTATATATAGACTTCTCCTTGCTTCTTGCAACTTTAAACTTTTTACATTCCTTGTCCAAATACCCCTTCGCGGGTGTTTTGACTTCCCACCCCAAAATTTTTCCTTAAACTTCTAAATGCTACGATAGTTTTGGCAAATATAAAAATATAATTGTGTCAAAATTATCTCTCAAATAATAACAGTAACCAACAATGCCCTAGGTGGAGGAGTAGTAGGAATTATTATTATTATTAATATAAACATAATACAATATTGAATTTTCTTATAATTAATTTGCAGGTTTTTAAATGGGCTGAACAAGTTTTATTATGTGTTTCATCGACTCTTCTCCACTTTTTACTTAAAAAGTGTATCAAATAAGTCAAAATTTAAATATAAATGAAAATTGTTCATGGAAAATGTAAAAATACAAAACTTGTACCTATAGAATCAAAAACCTATGTCAATTTTCTTAAACTTCCAAATCTATGATAATTATGGCAAAAATGAAAATGTAATTGGGTAATCTGTCACATAATAACAGTAACCAATTATGCCCTAGATGGAGGAGCAATAGGGATTATTGGTATTATTAATGTAAATATAATACAATATTGAAATTACTTATAACTAATTTGCAGTTTTCAGCAGATTTTTAAATGGGCTGAAAAATGTTTTATTTAATGGTCTATCAACTCTTCCTAAATTTTTACTTAAAAAGTGTATCAGATAAGTCAAAATTGATATATTAATGAAAATTGTGCATGGGAAATGAAAAAAAAACAAAAATTGTACCCATAAAATAAAAAAACAATGTCAATTTCACTTCAAAGATGTGTCTTATAAATATGCCTCATTATAAATGGTTTTAAATTTCGATAAGCAACAAAAATTATGAGCAAAAATTAACCACACAAAATTACATAATCAACTAAATTATGCTTAAAAAATCTCTAAGTGATGATAATTATGCAAAATGATGAATAAAAATTGATAAATGGAAGATGACTCAAAATTGATTCATTGATCAAAATTGGAAGATGTAACACCACCAAATATTGTACCGATAAATTGAAAACTAATATTAATATCACTTCAATTGATAAAGTTATGCATGAAAATGTAAAAACTATGATAAAAAATTAATAAAAAGTAAATATATATATGAAAATTAAGCTAAAATAACCATCACAAATTAAATCAGCAGCCAAATTAATGTTTAAAAATTTAAAAGGGACAATGTATGAAATGTAAAATGTATGTATTATTTATGAAATTTTAAAACTCATGCAAACATATCACATATTCAAAAATCAATCAAAAATTTACTTTTGTATAAAGTCTGTACGTGATGAAAGTTATAATTGAAAATTATAAAATCATGCAAATATGTGTTAAAAATACAAAAATTTACCCCATAAACATGCATCATTATAAATGGAGCAAATTTTGGACCAAAATTAAAATTTTGCGTTAAAATTTTAGAAAACAATGCAAATCATGCTTAAATATTTTAACTTTGCACAAACTTGATTTGAAAATAATGTACGAAAATAAATACAAAAAGATAAATCAAATCATTAGAAGCGCAATTACACTGGTAAGCACAATTTTTGTCTCTAAGACGTAAATAGCCGATTCCGTTAAAAACAATTTCGCTGATTTCAGAATTGCCAAAATATTGTTTGTAGTACGTCAAGTTTTTGCAATATTGAATTTTTTTTGCAACATGTGTGACTTTTTTCGGGATACAAGACCATTTCCGATATTTTTTAATGGATTCAAATTTCAGTTTGATAGTCAACGGTATCATTTTTCTAAGCTATCTTTAACTGGCATGTGTTTTTTCAAATAAATAGAGGAAAAACTATGTAAAATATTCTAAAAAAATGACCTCAACACATTTTTTTTTATTTCGTACATATGCATAGTAAATACATTCTGAAACATGTAAATTGATGGGACACATTCGTCAAAATTTGTCGACCAGTGTTATTAACCGTAAATAATTAAACAATGAACTAAAATTATACTTGAATTATCTAAAAGTGATGAAGTTATGCATGAAAATAAGAAAATTATGCAAAAGAAAGATATATAACAATTAGGCAAATATAACCATTAAAAATTAAATCAGCAAGGATATTTAGGTTTACAAAATCTAAAAGTGATCATGCTTATGTATGAAAACTTAAACTCATGCAAAAAAATCCTTAATAAAAAATCAACCAAATATAAACTTAAAAAGTCCAGAAGTGATGAAAAGTTATAATTGAAAATTATAGAATCATGTAAAATAATGTAAAAAGTACACAGGTCATCCAAAATTATACATCAAAAATCTAAGTATGATGAAGTTATGCAGGAAAACTAATCAATTATGCAAGAAGTTAAAATTGATAATAATTGATGGACAAAACAGAAAATTATGACTGCATACTTACTAGTATGCTTACAATGAAAATTAAAAATGCTATAAAAAATATTCTTAAAAAGTCTAAAAGTGATGAAAAGTTATAATTGAAAAATTTAGAATCATGCAAAAAAATGTAAAAGATACAAAAGTCATCCAAAACTATACATCCCAAGTCTAAGTATGATAAAGTTATGCAGGAAAACTAATCAATTATGCAAAAAAATTAAATTGATAAAAATGGATGGACAAAAATGAAAATGATAACTGCATACTTAGTAGTATGCTTACAATGAAAATTAAAAAAGCTACTAAAATTATCCTTAAAGAACTGAAAGTGATTAAAGTTATGTACGAGCCTCTAAAATCATTTAAAAAATATCAAAAATCTTCAATTTATAAAAAAAAAAAGATGTAAAAGTGATGAAAGTTATGTACGAGCCTCTAAAATCATTTAAAAAATATCAAAAATCTTCTACAACTAATTTAAAAAAAATTAAGATGTAAAAGTGATGAAAGTTATGTACGAGCCTCTAAAATCATTCTATAAAATATATGAAAAATCATCTTAAAGTATTTTTAAAAAATGTAAGAAGTGAACATTATATATGAAAACTTATGACGTATATATGAAAACGGAAAAAAGGAAGCAAAACGTCCAAAAATCAACAATAACTATACTTGTAACGTTTGCAATAGTAAAACTCGACAATTATGCAAAGACATAAATGAAACCGGAACAGAATGTATATGAAAACTAGAAGTTAGCAAATATTAGCCATCAAAATTAAAAAAAAAAAAACTTATACCTACTTAGAAAATCTAAAAATGTTGAAACTTAGGTATGCATGAAAAGTAAAATCTTATATTAAATATATGTATAGGCACCTTGACGAGAGTTGACAATGACTCAATGTTATTTCAAACATAGAATCGCGTTTTCTATGCTCGTTAGCATGCATAAGGTAAATGTAACGGTATGAAATGAAATATAATAAATATGTCGAATTTCGACAATATGGAGGGATGAGTTATTGTCAGCTCTCAACAGTGCTACAGTAACAACGGTTTAAGTCGGAAACACAACTTTTGCAAGTCTATGACTACAGCACTGCCTTCATCATTATTGAAAACACTAATAAAATTATTGTCAATCCTACTGGTAATCCCGATGTTAATAAAATCAATATATTTTATAAGGGTATTTGATTAAATGTTTCAGTTATTTTAAAGGTATTAATGTTAGATGCTTTCACGTCGTGATACATGGTTATTATTTAATTAAAAAATAGGCCAGGTGTCTGAAAAGGGTTGCCATGACTACTGTACCTTACAACTTTTGTTTTACGGTATTTTGATCCTGATAGATTCATTCAAATTGGAAGGTGTAGTGTAAAAAGGTGGAGTCATTGTCAGCTATCAATAGAGCTACTGTAACAACGGTTTAGGTCGGAAGCACAACTTTTAGAGCTTGGCATGTTATACTTGAACGCAAAACATATTCACATAGCTGAACAGCAGGAACTAACTTAGCTGAGAGTAGAATTGGGCTTAAATATTATCAATCTTAAAATTGATGACTTTAAATTTTTAGATTGATAGTCAAGATGATTGGCTTTCTAAGTAATGACAGCAAAAATTATGTTTAAATATTAATTGTAAACGATTATTTTCAAAATTTGTGACGATAATTTTCTACTTCAGTTATTATATTAATTATATAATATTATAATTTTCAGTCTTTATCTATATATTAACACTAACAATTATTTCCTATCTAACTCTCTTTCCTACAATGGAAAATTTACGCCAGTCAGTACAAGAAATGAAGTATTAGTCGGTGCAGCTAGAAAGCAGTGTGCATTTTAAAATTTGAACCGTTTAAACGTCCAAAATGTAATTTTTATAGATGAGGAATGCAACGTCATAATTTTACATATGCCTACATCATACACTAAGACACAATTTCTCAGAATGTTATTACTGGGATCTCAAATAAACGTTAATCAAATTTTATCAACAGAAAGAGCAAGTGCTGGCTAACATCTAATTTTTCAGTAAAAGTAGAGCCACACTATGTTCTGGTTTCACCGACGTATTGCATCTGTAATCGCAACCTGGCTTGCATGTAGGTTTTAATTACTTTCGGCACCTGCAATTAATTATAATTCCTGATCGGTATCCGAAGCCCATTAATCCACAAGCGCGATACGTTTCATTTTTCACGTCGAAATTGTCGGTGCGCTGCAGCGTTTCACAGTACGTTTATTTGTTTTCGCCTGCGACCATTTAACATTTAATTAAGATAAAATCTCTAGGGCCGTTAACGGGCGGCCGGCCTTTTTATCGCGGCGATCGGCGGCCGTGCATTATGTTAATTTATACACACAATTAATTTTATTTCTGGCCTCGCCCCCATGGCAGGACTCGGTCGATGCCGCGTGCAAAACGCCGCCGGAAAGTAATTTAATTTGTTGTGCGCCTACAAAAGGCGCTTTATCTTTTCGCCTCTGCACGGATATATCGGCGCGGAGGCGTATCAATGCAAATTATACAGGATGGGAGGCGTTATTATGCAAATTCCGGCTGGTATCGCGCCACCATCGGATGTCTGTATAATGGCATCAGATGAGAATTATGGCAGTTAACTGCTAGTTTCACTCGCCCAAGTTTTAATTCGCCACCACGAGCGGTTTGCCAAAACACTCGGCGCATCCACCATTGATATATAAATATATTTACCAGTACTTTTATTAAAGACGTGCAATTTCAATTACCAAAGCTCATATTATTCAAAATTACCGTGAAAACATAACATTTTACAGATTTTGCATATTCAAAAAAGGTCATATTAAAGACGTGCAATTTCAATGACCAAAGCTCATATTACTAAAATTAGTGTGAAAACATAACATTTTACAGATTTTGCATATTCAAAAAAGGTCATATTAAAGACGTGCAATTTCAATGACCAAAGCTCATATTACTAAAATTAGTGTGAAAACATAACATTTTACAGATTTTGCATATTCAAAAAAGGTCATATTAAAGACGTGCAATTTCAATGACCAATGCTCATATTACTAAAATTAGTGTGAAAACATAACATTTTACAGATTTTGCATATTCAAAAAAGGTCATATTAAAGACGTCCAATTTCAATGACCAAAGCTCATATTACTAAAATTACTGTGAAAACATAACATTTTACAGATTTTGCATGTTCAAAAAAGGTTAAAATTAATTCAAATACGATTACAGTATATGACATGAAACTATTCTTCGTTTTCTTTAATAATAACATATTCTTACATAACACCGACTATAATTACCATCGCACGAGATTATCGGTGCGTCGTACTTTTTGACAATTTTTTCCAGGTGTATTCTACTTTATCATTATTAAGATCATTACTAAAATTGAAAATTTGAATTATTCTTTTCAAAGGAAGTTAAAAGTGTTTTTTTCAAAGTTAAAAGTGTTCTGTATTTATTTTCGTTTCGAACAAGCTTTTAGTTATGACTTATTACCTGAGAGCTTGTTAAATGAAACGAGAAACGTGCAGTTTCTTCTAGTACACAGCATAGTTCAACGAGAAACAATGATTGGATTTATAGTGTATGATTTACGATACCTTATCACTTCGATAACTTTCAACATCTTTGTGTAGAAACAAAGTAAACTTTTTAAACGACCCAGTCTGCAAAGCTATTGAAACTTTGCTCACGTCGAGGCAGTTTTCAATACTCCGCGTGAGTTTCGACGGGCGCTCGTATAAAATGCGAATTTTGCCCGATGCACTTAATTACCATCAAAAGAGGCGGAAAGACCCCATATGGGGTCGATAGCCCAATAAAGATCGATTATATATATATATATATATATATATATATATATATATATATATATATATATATATATATATACCATCAAAAGCACATATCTTCCTCGGCCGTATGTATCTTCGGCCCGTTGCATTAACGAACTTCTCCTAGGAATTATAAAATATGCATAATCCAGCGGCGTTCTTAGAATGTTCATGCATGGTTATAACTCCCGACTTCTTCGGCGAGTCGAGTTTAAAACTATGCGAGTAAAACAAACTCGGGCATTCCCCCCCATATATAAGCAATTCATTTTTCGAATATTAAAATCGCCGTAAATTTCGCCGGAAGTTAATCGCCGAAAACTCAACCCCCGTAAATTCGCACGTGATGAAAGCCGGAGGACAATAATCACAGCGCGCATTTTTCGTTTTACTGCCGACAGGAACGGCTGCAGGCGGCAGTAATTTCGGGCGGCTAATTACCAGCTCACCTGTGCTCGCCTTAATGCATCCGAAATCCCTTAAAGGATCCTGTCGGGAACTGCCTGCCGGGTTTAATGTGTACACAGCGCTGCAGGACTTCGAGAGCCGGGAGTGTGCTTAACTGCAGGTTGCAGGAGATAGACGCCAGGAAAGCTTAGGTTTGCTTTGCTGATCCCATCGACCGGTCCACACTGTTTACTCCAAATTCGACAAACATGTTTGAAAAGTTGGACACTTACTCACATAATAGTAAAAGATATAGCAAAACAGTTACATACTGTTACATAATTTCATAATTTTCATAATACATAATGTTCAATAGTTTTGGCCTTAAGTGGTGGGAATACTTTATGTAGCATTTCAGCCTTTAAATGTTAAGACATTGAAGACGTCTTTCAGCCCTGTTTGTTTCATAAACAGGGCCGAAAATTTCTCCCCCAGCCCGTCGACGTGAACAACGCCGTCCAATTTATCTAATGAGGGTCTCCCGCTTGTTCTCACCGGCTCGGAATAACGAAGTCCTCTCCTTCGGCGGCCTTCCATCTTCGGGGCGTTGAAGGCATGCGCGCGGAAACGATTACGTGGCGCAATATGAGAACGGCGCCGAAGTAGACCGCGATAAATCAGAATTCAAATCGGCGCCCGGATTCTGAAAAACAGACCCCCGGCGAAACGCTGCATTGTAATTCAGAAATCTTAACGAGTTTCCGGCGAAATTACTTTAGTTTTCAACTTCCGCACTCGATGGGGGCATTGAAGGCTTCGCTTTCCGGACACATTTTACACTTCCACCTATTTACGGGTTTGTGTGCGCACCAAAAGTGATTTCGCATAGTTCGTGCGGATATCTATGAATCTGTTCGATCAGGTATAAAATTAATGTGATTTATGGAAAACACTCAACGAAAACGATCAAACGATAATCAAACTATCAACTGAAGGGATATATTAATATTCATTTGTTTCGCTTCTACAGAAACAGATATCTACACTAAAGAACAGAAATATGTATAAATATGTTCAATAGGGATATATTGAATACTTTTAATAGAAGGGATATATATTTTTTAATCGAAAACAGAAACAGAAACATCGAGAAATCTGCCAAAGTGTAAAAGTTCAGATGTTTTTAACAAGAATATCATTAATTTAATGTTTCGAGTTCATCAAACAAAGAGAACGAGAGATGCACCAAAATTAAAGACTATTAGCTGAACAATGAAGACACACACACAGAATACAAACAAAAAACTAGAGAGAGAACTACAACAAATACAACACAAAAAGCAACGAAAACAGAAAATTTTGAACAAATGTGGAAAAATCTGAAAGGCAGCATAATAAAAGTGGCAAGTGAATATGCGGAAGCAGCAAAAAAGAAACAAACAAAAACCGAACAGCCTGGTGGTCAACTGAAGTAAGAGATCAGGCAAGAACAAAGAAACAGGGATGGAAAAAATAGCTCAACAGCAAAACAAGGGAGAAATACGAAGAATAGAAAAATGCAAGAAACACGGTAAATCAGATAATGCTCAAGAACAAACAGAAGCAATGGGAAGAAGTTGTAGACAAACTCGAAAGAAATAGGACGGAAAACCAAAAACTATACAGCGTAATCAAAAAGGAACAGACAAGACAAAGAAGCAAGAGATAGAGACATAAAAAGCAAAAACGGAGAAGTACTAAGGGAAGAAAAAGAAATTGCAGAAAGATGGAAGGAATACGTCGAAGAACTATTGGCAGCCGCAAAAGATGAAGGGGAGGAGAACAAAGAGACAAATAAAACAGAAGCAGATAAAGAAGAGGGAGCAGATATCACAGAAAAAGAAGTGATAACAGCAATAAAGGAACTGAAATCCACAAAAGCGGCAGGAAGTGACAGAATCGCCAGTGAAATGATCAAACACATGGGCACAAAACGACAAAATAGGCTGCAGGAAATAATAAGGAAAGCGTGGAAAACGGAGAAAACACCGACTGGCATACAGCACTCATACTAACGATAACAAAAGAACAACAAAATAAGGGAGAAATACGAAGAATATAAAAACGCAAGAAATGAGGCAAAGCAGATAATACTCAAGAAAAAAAAACATAAGCAATGGGAAGAATATGAAAACAAACTCGAAAGAAATAGGACGAAAAACCATAAACTATTCTACAGTGTAATCAAAAGGAACAGACAAGACAACAGAGAGGGTCATAAAAAGCAAAAACAAAGAAGTACTAGGGAAAAACAAGAAACAGCAGAAAGCTGGACGGAATACTTTGAAGAACTATTTCGAACCACAGAAGATGAAAAGGTCATAAAAAGCAAAAACAAAGAAGTACTAAGGGAAAAACAAGAAATAGCAGAAAGCTGGATGGAATACTTTGAATAACTATTGGAAACCACAGAAGATGAAAAGGAGGAGAACAAAGAGACAAATAGAACACAAGCAGAAAGATGGTGAAGATATTACAGAAAAAGAAGTGAAAACAGCAATAAAGGAACTGAAAAACGCAAAAGAGGCGGAAACTGACAGAATCACCAGTGAAATGATCAAACGCAAGGGCACAAAAGGACAAAGTAGGCCACAGGAAATAATAAAGAAAGCGTGGAAAACGGAGAAAACACCTACTGGCACACAGCACTCATGCTATCGATAACAAAACAACAACAAAACAAGGGAGAAATACGAAGAATATAAAAACGCAAGAAATTAGGCAAAGCAGATAATACTCAAGAAAAAAAAAAGAAGCAATGGGAAGAATTTGGAGGCAAACTCGAAAGAAATAGGACGGAAAACCAAAAACTATTCTACAGCGTAAATCAAAAGGAACAGACAAGACAACAGAGAGGGTCATAAAAAGCAAAAACAAAGAAGTACTAGGGAAAAACAAGAAACAGCAGAAAGCTGGACGGAATACTTTGAAGAACTATTTCGAACCACAGAAGATGAAAAAGTCATAAAAAGCAAAAACAAAGAAGTACGAAGGGAAAAACAAGAAATAACAGAAAGCTGGATGGAATACTTTGAAGAACTATTGGGAGCTACAGAAAATGAAAAGAAGGAGAACAAAGAGATGAATAGAAAACACAAGCAGATAAAGAAGGGGGAGAAGATATCACAGAAAAAGAAGTGAAGACAGCAATAAAGGAACTGAAAAACGCAAAAGAGGCGGGAACTGACAGAATCACCAGTGAAATGATCAAAAGCAAAGGCACAACAGGACAATATAGGCTACAGGAAATAATAAGGAAAGCGTGGAAAACGGAGAAAACACCTACTGGCACACAGCACTCATACTATCGATAAAAAAACAACAACAAGACAAGGGAGATATACGAAGAATATAAAAACGCAAGAAATATGGCAAAGCAGATAATACTCAAGAAAAAAAAAACCAGAAGCGATAGGAAGAATTTGGAAACAAACTCGAGAGAAATAGGACGAAAAACGAAAAACTATTCTACAGCGTAATCAAAAGGTACAGACAAGACAACAGAGAGGGTCATAAAAAGCAAAAACAAAGAAGTACTAAGGCAAAAACAAGAAATAGCAGAAAGATGGAAGGAATACTTTGAAGAACTATTGGGAACCACAGAAGATAAAAAGGAGGAGAACAAAGAGACAAATAAAACAGAAGCAGATAAAGAAGAGGGAGAAGATATCACAGAAAAAGAAGTGAAAACAGCAATAAAGGAACTGATAAACGCAAAAGCGACAAGAAGTGACAGAATTACCAGTGAAATGATCAAACGCAAGGGCACAAAACGACAAAATAGGCCACAGAAAATAATAAGGAAAGCGTGGAAAACGGAGGAAACACCGACTGGCACACAGCACTCACACTATCCATAACAAAACAACAACAAAACAAGGGAGAAATACGAAGAATATAAAAAGGCAAGAAATAAGGCAAAGCAGATAATACTCAAGAAAAAAACAGAAGCGATAGGAAGAATTTGGAAACAAACTCGAAAGAAATAGGACGGAAAACCAAAAACTATTCTACAGTGTAAATCAAAAGGAACAGACAAGACAACAGAGAGGGTCATAAAAAGCAAAAACAAAGAAGTACTAAGGTAAAAAAAGAAATAGCAGAAAGCTGGATGGAATACTTTGAAGAACTATTGGGAGCTACAGAAGATGAAAAGAAGGAGAACAAAGAGATGAATAGAAAACACAAGCAGATAAAGAAGGGGGAGAAGATATCACAGAAAAAGAAGTGAAGACAGCAATAAAGGAACTGAAAAACGCAAAAGAGGCGAGAACTGATAGAATCACCAGTGAAATGATCAAACGCAAGGGCACAAAAGGACAAAGTAGGCCACAGGAAATAATAAAGAAAGCGTGGAAAACGGAGAAAATACTGACTGGCACACAGCACTCATACTATCGATAACAAAACAAGGGAGATATACGAAGAATATAAAAGCAGAAGAAATAAGGCAAAGCAGATAATACTCAAGAAAAAAAAACAGAAGCGATAGGAAGAATTTGGAAACAAACTCGAAAGAAATAGGACGTAAAACCAAAAACTATTCTACAGCGTAATCAAAAGGAACAGACAAGACAACAGAGACGGTCATAAAAAGCAAAAACAAAGAAGTACTAGGGAAAAACAAGAAACAGCAGAAAGCTGGACGGAATACTTTGAAGAACTATTTCGAACCACAGAAGATGAAAAGGTCATAAAAAGCAAAAACAAAGAAGTACGAAGGGAAAAACAAGAAATAGCAGAAAGCTGGATGGAATACTTTGAATAACTATTGGAAACCACAGAAGATGAAAAGGAGGAGAACAAAGAGACAAATAGAACACAAGCAGAAAGATGGTGAAGATATTACAGAAAAAGAAGTGAAAACAGCAATAAAGGAACTGAAAAACGCAAAAGAGGCGGGAACTGACAGAATCACCAGTGAAATGATCAAACGCAAGGGCAGAAAAGGACAAAATGGGCTACAGGAAATAATAAGGAGTAGTGGTAATCAGCTGGTTCTAAAACCTCGTCACGAATCAAGGTCGTGAGGTGTTCCTTCGAATCGGCTTATGACCTTGAAGTCTCAAGGTCAAGGAGGAGGTAATAGTGGAGTGAAGGTCAAGGTTAATGTAGTCAAGATCAAGGTTAATGTAGTCAAGGTAAAGGTTAATGTAGTCAAGGTCAAGGTTAATGTAGTCAAGGTCAAGGTTAATGTAATCAAGGTTGATGTAGTCAAGGTCAAGGTTAATGTAATCAAGGTTGATGTAGTCAAGGTCAAGGTTAATGTAGTCAAGGTTAAGGTTGATGTAGTCAAGGTCAAGGTTAATGTAGTCAAGGTCAAGGTTAATGTAGTAAAGGTCAACGATTCTACTTGCGCCTGGACGATGTTGTCGCTGAGATGGTCCGGAAGTAACTGAAGTATTTTTAAGTGCGTCTGTCATTATAGACAAAAGCAGGACACTAGGTCCCCACCAGGTATCGAAAGTCTCGGTGATGGTGTCGGTGTGATCAAGGTCAACCATGTGCGATTTGCAATATATACTAATGCTGAACACATGATCTCCACTAGGTCTCGAAGGTCTCGGTGATGGTGTCGATGTAGTGAAGGTCATGATGTCGGTGTGATCAAGGTCAATCATGTGCGATTAGCAATATATACTAATGCTGGACACATGATCTCCACCAGGTCTTGAAGGTCTCGGTGATGGTGTCGATGTTGTGAAGGTCATGATGTCGGTGTGATCAAGGTCAATCATGTGCGATTAGCAATATATACTAAGGCTGGACAAATGATATCCACCAGGTCTTGAAGGTCTCGGTGATGGTGTCGATGTAGTGATGGTCATGATGTGGGTGTGATCAAGGTCAATCATGTACCATTAGCAATATATATATTATTGCTGGACACATGATCTCTACCAGGTCTTGAAGGTCTCGGTGATGGTGTCGATGTGGTGAAGGTCATGCTGTGGCTGTGATCAAGGTCATTCATGTGCTATTAGCAATATATACCAATGCTGGACACATTATCTCCACCAGGTCTTGAAGGTCTCGGTGATGGTGTCGGTGTGATCAAGGTCAATCATGTGCGATTAGCAATATATACTAATGCTGGACACATGATCTCCACCAGGTCTCGAAGGTCTCGGTGATGGTGTCGGTGTAGTGATGGTCATGATGTGGGTGTCATCAAGGTCAATCATGTGCGATTGGCAATATATACTAATGCTGGACACATGTTTTCCACCAGGTCTTGAAGGTCTCGGTGATGATGGCGATGTGGTGAAGGTCATGATGTTGGTGTGATCCAGGTCAATCATGTGCGATTAGCAATGTATACTAATGCTGGACACATGATCTCCACCAGGTCTTGAATGTCTCGGTGATGGTGTCGATGTGGTGAAGGTCATGATGTCGGTGTGATCAAGGTCAATCATGTGCGATTAGCAATATATACTAATGCTGAACACATGATATCCACCAGGTCTAGAAGATCTCGGTGATGGTGTCGATGTGGTGAAGGTCATGATGTCGGTGTGATCAAGGTCAATCATGTGCGATTAGCAATATATACTAATGCTGGACACATGATCTCCACCAGGTTTTGAAGGTCTCGGTGATGGTATCGATGTGGTGAAGGTCATGATGTCGGTGTGATCAAGGTCAATCATGTGCGATTAGCAATATATACTAATGCTGGACACATGATCTCCACCAGGTCTTGAAGGTCTCGGTGATGGTATCGATGTGGTGAAGGTCAATCATGTGCGATTAGCAATATATACTAATGCTGGACACATGATCTCCACCAGGTCTTGAAGGTCTCGGTGATGGTGTCGATGTGGTGAAGGTCATGATGTCGGTGTGATCAAGGTCAATCATGTGTGATTAGCAATATATACTAATGCAGGACACATGATCTCCACCAGGTCTTGAAGGTCTCGGTGATGGTGTCGGTGTGATCAAGGTCAATCATGTGCGATTAGCAATATATACTAATGCTGCACACATGATCTCCACCAGGTCTCGGTGATGGTGTCGATGTGGTGAAGGTCATGATGTCGGTGTGATCAAGGTCAATCATTTGCGATTAGCAATATATACTAATGCTGGACACATGATCTCCACCAGGTCTCGAAGGTCTCGGTGATGGTGTCGATGTGGTGAAGGTCATGATGTGGGTGTGATCAAGGTCAATCGTGTGCGATTAGCAATATATACTAATGCTGGACACATGATCTCCACTAGGTCTCGAAGGTCTCGGTGATGGTGTTGGTGTGGTGAAGGTCATGATGTGGGTGTGATCAAGGCCAATCATGTGCGATCAGCAATATATACTAATGCTGGACACATGATCTCCACCAGGTCTCGAAGGTCTCGGTGATGGTGTCGATGTGGTGAAGGTCATGATGTCGGTGTGATCCAGGTCAATCATGTGCGATTAGCAATATATACTAATGCTGGACACATGATCTCCACCAGGTTTCGAAGGTCTCGGTGATGGTGTCGATGTGATAAAGGTCATGATGTGGGTGTGATCAAGGTCAATCATGTGCGATTAGCAATATATACTAATGCTGGACATATGATCTCCACCAGGTCTGGATGGTCTCGGAGATGGTGTCGATATGGTGAAAGTCATGTTGGCGTGAAGGACGAGAAGCAAATGAAGGAACTAGAATTAGTGTGTCTGCCTGTATCAATAAATCGGGAACTCCAGATCTTCACCAGGTTAAGGAGGAGGTCTCGATATTTCATCAGGTGCCGAAGATCAAATCCAAGGATTTGATCACTCAATACTCACTCAATAATGTGAGTGAGTGTCTGATATTCCTTACTCGTCACAGTTGGAGTGATGTCCTTGAAATTTCCTCTCAATAGCTCAAGTGAGGTTCCTGAAATTCCTTGCTCGTCACAATTGGAGTGATGTCCTGGAAATATCCTCTCAATAGCTCAAGTGAGGTTCCTGAAATTCCTTACTCGTCACAATTGGAGCGATGTCCTTGAAATTTCCTCTCAATAGCTCAAGTGAGGTTCCTGAAATTCCTTACTCGTCACAATTGGAGTAATGTCCTTGAAATTTCCTCTCAATACCTCATGTGAGGTTACTGAAATTCCTTACTCGTCACAATTGGAGTGATGTCCTTGAAATTTCCTATCAATAGCTCAAGTAAGGTTCCTGAAATTCCTTGCTCGTCATAATTGGAGTGATGTCCTTGAAATTTCCTCTCAATAGCTGAAGTGAGGTTCCGGAAATTCGTTGCTCGTCACAATTGGAGTGATGTCCTTGAAATTTCCTCTCAATAGCTCAAGTGAGGTTCCTGAAATTCCTTACTCGTCACAATTGGAGTGATGTCCTTGAAATTTCCTCTCAATAGGTCAAGTGAGGTTCCTCAAATTCCTTACTTGTCACAATTGGAGTGATGTCCTTGAAATTTCCTCTTAATAGGTCAAGTGAGGTTCCTCAAATTCCTTACTCGTCACAATTGGAGTGATGTCCTTAAAATTTCCTCTCAATAGCTCAAGTGAGGTTCCGGAAATTCCTTACTCGTCACAATTGGAGTGATGTCCTTGAAATTTCCTCACAATAGGTCAAGTGAGGTTCCTCAAATTCCTTACTCGTCACAATTGGAGTGATGTCCTTGAAATTTCCTCTCAATAGACATCTCTATTGTCATGTGTCAAAATACTTTTACAAAACAATCATGGCAACTACTAATCATAGCAATTTTGGCTCATCTAAAGAAAACGAGCCATTTAAGACCATTTAACCATTTTTCCACAAAGTCTACATAGCATCATAATATGATGCTAAATGGATGGCTGAATGGAAAAAAAAATGGAAAACCGGATGAAAAATATTACTCTTATATTGTAAGAGAAATATTTTCCATACACCTAATTCCATCCCCGGATCCTGCAAGAATTCCCATTCCGTTTCCCCATATTCGGAGTAAATTTATTTTTATTCAATCCTCATTACTTTTTTTCCCTTTGTGTAAGTCATGAGGACTGGGGGTTTATAAATCGCCCGTCCATAAGCGCCCGCCCGATCGTTGACTAATGCACCTGGCTGCTCGCCTTTCCACCCCCGAAGCAGCTTCCACCCCTTTTATGCAATTGTCCGGGCCGCCTGAAATATCAGCGGCCATAAACGCCTCCCCCGGAGAAATTGAATTATTTATGGGACGGGCGGCGGCGAATCATTTGGGCATTAAATCATCCCCCGCATATAAAGGGAAAGTTTTTTATCTGCCCCGGGGATTGCGTTAATTACTTTCCGCCTTTAGCCTCTTAGACGGGGCAAAAAATGATGCCGATAAATTGGATCCATTCGGGGAAAGGGTTATCGATTGGGGTCTCTTCTCAGCTTCGTGGGAATAAAGTCTCGCTCTTACACGATTTTACGGTGGGAATGAATTTTTATCTTCACAAAGATAATAAGGCATATATTTAAAATTGCATATTGTGATACAAGTGCATAAAAGAGCCTTTTACGCAAAGCTGAGTACATTTAATGGCCCAGTGATTGAAATAGCCTTATCAAGTAAGTATCAAGTGTTTATTTTTATTATACCTGCACTACAATGTGCAGGTATAATGTTGAAATAAAGAGAAAATAAGAAACATTTAGATTCATTTTACAATGTAGGAACGCGTGGATGTAATTTTTAATCGTTAACATGGAGAGGGTTGGCATTTGTTGCATCTATATAATCTGTTATAGACGTCAATGTTATCAACGAAATTCTGAAGGTTGAAACTGCTACTTTTCAAATAATCAATATTAAGAAGTATGAAGATTTATATTTCTGATTTTCAGATTGTTAGCAGTAGTAAACGTACATTTAATACATGTGTCTATTATAACAAAAAAAACCTCCCTTAAATTAGCTTTGTTTCATTCTTTGTTCGTGTTGAAATGGTCTATAGAAATTTAATCAACTCAATTGATTACAGATATGTACATTATATATTAACATGCTGCATGCCTCTGATATAGTATTATATCAAATCCGTAATAATAATTTTATTTATCCAGGAAGGAAATCCATGAATCAATGTCGACGTGCGCAATAAAAAATAAAATGTGTTTGCCTTGAAACCGAGGCCTCTTCTCTCCGCATCCCTTCTATTACGTGCTTTGTCACGTTGATCTGAAAACACGAACAATGTAATAGATTGTTTCTGGCTTACCCCCGATTCCTGCTGTATAAAGATCAAGATTTCCTGCGGCGACTCTTTTTATTCGACGTTATAAGCTGTGGCGCAAATATTTCCAACCCCCGGCAAAATCGGGTTTCCGGAGAAGTACGTACATGGAGCAATTGATATTTATTCAGGAAGAATTCGTGGAAAAATAGGTATTTATGGTATAAGTGAATAAAGTCGAATTTTATCCACGAAAAAACAGTTTAGCGTAAGAGGCGAAGGCGAGTGCGATAATGTTTGCCAGTGGATTAAATTGCTTTTTTCACGTGTATCAAACTAGATTTTTTGAAGAATTGAAGAATTTGAATATTTTGAATATTTGATAACTTCAATCTTTAAGAATTTTATAGAAATAACCATTATTTTGCAAATTTCGCAGGTCATCATCAATCGAAACATTTTACATCTAATATCTTCAAAACAGGTCATCATCAATCGAAACATTTTACATCTAATATCTTCAAAACTGGAGATGATTTTACAAAATTTCAGCATTAAAAACACGTGAAATTACACTTTCTATTTTTATTCTTGCGATGTTCTTAAAGTAGTTACACAATTTATCAATATTAGAGTTTTGGGAACTTATTTGGATTGTTTGATGATCTTCATTTTGCACATATTTTGCAAATTTCACACTTTATCATCAATCCAAAATATTTTAAAAGTTATATTAGCAAAATTTCAAATATGTGGCAAAGAATTTGCAAAATTTCAGCATTGAAAACACACGTGAAATTACACTTTCTATTTTTATTCTTGCGATGTTCTTAAAGTAGTTAGACAATTTATCAATATTAGAGTTTTGGGAACTTATTTGGATGGTTTTATGATCTTCATTTTGCAAATATTTTGCAAATTTCACACTTTATCATCAATCCAGAATATTTTAAAAGTTATATTAGCAAAATTTCAAATATGTAGTAAAGAATTTGCAAAATTTCAGCATTGAAAACACACGTGAAATTACACTTTCTATTTTTATTTCTGTAATGTTCTAAAAGTACTCATGGTTTATCAAAATTTGAGTATTTTTCCAAAGCATGAGTTTTCTTCACTTATTTGGAATGTAATGATTAATTGCAATTTTCAAAAATTTATAAACGTAGCTATTGTTTTGCAATTTTCACAATTCGTCCTCAAACCAGAACATTTTGTAAGTTATAGTATTAAAATTTCAAATATGTGGTGATAATTTTGCAAAATTTCAGTACTTACTCTCATTACTTCATCAGTTGGTTGGTACTCTTTACTTATATTGAATATTTGATGACTTGTATTTTCCAAAAATTGATAAATATAGCGATTATTTTGCAACTTTCAGAATTCTTGATGAATCGAAACATTTTGCAAATATTTTGCAAATTTCACACTTTATCATCAATACAGAATATTTTAAAAGTTATATTAGCAAAATTTCAAATATGTGGCAAAGAATTTGCAAAATTTCAGCATTGAAAACACACGTGAAATTACACTTTCTATTTTTATTTATGTAATGTTCTAAATGTACTCATTCAAATTTTGAGTATTTTTCCAAAGCATGAGTTTTCTTTACTTATTTGAAATGTAATGATTAAGTGCAATTTTCAAAAATTTATAAACGTAGCGATTGTTTTGAAATTTTCACAATTCGTCCTCAAACCAGAACATTTTGTAAGTTATAGTATTAAAATTTTGAAATATGTGGTGATAATTTTGCAAAATTTCAGTACTTACACTCATTACTTCATCAGTTGGTTAGTACTCTTTACTTATATTGAATATTTGATGACTTGTATTTTCCAAAAATTGATAAATATAGCGATTATTTTGCAACTTACAGAATACTTGATGAATCGAAACATTTTACATATAATATTGAATAATCTAATATGTCAATAATCTAATTTTGCAAAATTTAAGTACTTACTCTAAGTACTTATTTAGTTGGTCAGTTCGTTCTCTTTACGTATTTTGAATATTTGATGACATTTAGTATTTTGCCAAGGCATGAGTTTTCTTCACTTATTCGGAATGTAATGATTAAATGAAATTTTCAAAAATTTATAAACATAGCGATTGTTTTGCAAAATTTACAATTCGTCATCAAACAAGAACATTTTGTAAGTTATAGTATCAAAAATTTCAAATATGTGGTCATAATTTTGCAAAGTTTCAGTACTTACTCTCAGTACTTATTCAGTTGGTCAGTTCTCTTTACATATTTTGTACATTTGATGACTTGTATTTTCCAAAAATTGTTAAAAATAGCGATTATTTTGCAAATTTCACAATCCTTCATCAATCGAAACATTTTACATCTAATATTTTCAAAATTAAAGATGATTTTACATAATTTCAGCATTCAATTCATTCTGTTTCTATTTTTGTATTTGTAGTTTCAAAGTTTTGCAAATGTGGTAATCAATGAATCAATTAATGAATTTATTTATCTTATTGGCTTTGTAGCTTTAGAATTGCCATTGCATAAATAATTGATTTAATGTTTGCAATGTGTATGTTTTTTTATTTGGAGTACTTAATACCTTGTATTTTCCAAAAATTTACAGACATGTTTTCAAATTTTACAAATTGACGTCAATCTGGAATTTAAAGAAAAATAACAAATTATCCTTTTTCACAACGACAATTATTTCTCTAAATGTATATTTCAACCACTACGTGGTAATCTTCAGTAGCCATTTGTACAATCTGGAATGTTTTGTAATTTATATTTTTTAAATTTCAAGTGTGGTCATAATTTTGAAAAATATCAGTATTCAAAACACATAGTTAAAATGATTTCTCAAAATTAAACGAAATTACACTTCTAGTCCATGCCGATTGTGATCAGAAATTTAATTAATATGGAAAATTAAAAAAATTATGTCACTTTTAAATGAACGAAAACAGTTTCTTTGTAATTTCTGTGAAATCTCACAATTTGATGGATTACATTTCGAGAATCTCAGTGCCAGTGTGATGGAAGTGTGATTTTCTAGAACCAGGTGCTAAAACAGTTCCTAAATTTGGGCCAATAATTTTTTGGATGATTATTAAAAACAATTGTAAAAACGAAATAATACGTAGAAAACAAATTAGCCACGTGGCCGTTTTCCATTAAAATAAAAGCCGTTTTTCGTTAAAACTATGTTCTCTCAGAGGAGGGCGTTGTTCGGATTTTAATTAGCTTCCAAAATTAACGTTTGCAAGTCAGAATTGTTCCTTTTTTTTCCGTGTGTAATTTAGTGCTGCCTCTGGCTGGTGGAGTTCGAAGGGAAACGGTTTCGCTCCAGTTTCGCAAATAAACGGCCGCTTAAATGGGGAAGGAGTGTTGCGTAATTGGAACTGTATCGACAGAAGAGATGGACGGTGATAAATGATGAGTGCGGATTGTTATTCCGATTGAGCTAACAAATGTATTGGGTTTCAAAGCGGGAAATGGGCGAAGTAACTCCGCACTTTTTATGCACGTATGCTGTTAATGTTTATAAGTTTACAATAAATAGAAATAAATAGAATAAAATAAACAAAATAAAAAATAAAACATCAATAATTTAAATAAATTTTAAAAGAGTTAAAGTTTATAAAACCTAACCTAATAATAAACTTTGTTGATTTACAATAAAAGTTTAAGAGAAATCAATATTATAATGAACCCAATTCGATTTCGTCACTTATTTAAATCAGAATCCTCTAACAATTTTTTGCTACATGTTAGAGTTAAAATAAAAATGTGGCTCTATGAATTTGATTCTAAATTTGAAATAAATCATTTATGAGAGAAATCATTATAATTATAACCCCAATACAAGTTCAATATGAGAACCATTTTCGTTACTATGTATTACCCTAATTACCTCAATACCTCATACCTGCAATTACCCCATACTTGTACTATTCTCCCGGCGAATTTACTGAATTCATGGCCTGTTAAGGTATAACAGATTATTAACGCTAATATTATTTAAGACATTTATATGAATAATTAATGCATAAGTTCAATAACAAACAAAACTCTATAAAGTTGTCTATACATCACGAACAACAACAAACTTAACACCCACAAGCTTTGAATGTGCATATCGAAAACGTAATTATAATGAATGACGTAATTGTATTGTGGTTGTCAATACAACGTAGTTAAAGTTATGCTCAAGAATTTTTTAAAATAAATATATACTATAAGTAGATAAGCTATGAGATATGCAAGGCAATTGTAAAAACTTTACAAAACAGATATGAGAGTAGATATGCTATGAGAGTTCTGTGGCAATTTCCTGTATGAATATACATAGGGGTAAAAAAATACTTTCTTCCGGTCGTCGAGTTGGGTGAGCGATATTTATACAGGGTGTGTCAGCCAAATGGAATAAATTCAATAATAAATAAATGGGGGCGTGTTCGAAAAAACGCTCGGACACGTCGATTGTTATTTTTAGTTGCGCATTTTTTTCAACAAAAACTTTTTATACAGGGTGTGTCATGTGACCGTGGCCAATACCAACTTTCTTATTTTAAATGCAACACCTGGTATATTATTCAATTTTTAGATTCTTCAGAAAATTCTAGACATATTTCATGCACAATATCCTATACCTATCTTCAACTGTTTCGGAAATATTAAGTGTTTTCAGATTTATTGCAAAAATTAACATTAAAACAAGAAAATTATTTGGTTACAGAATATAATATTATAATATTATATAATAATATTATAATAATATTATAATATTGTATAATATTATCCTAGTAATACCCTCCCAATAACCTTCCAATACCCATTTATGTCTCCTAGGGAAGCGCCTTAGCACTTTGGCCTCTATAGTTCTTTTGTGCTTTACCCTCCCATACTCTTCCAATACCGTCCACCTACCAAGTGCCACCTGTCTCACACCTGTCTCACAGGTATCTCAAATCTGTCTCACATCCTTCTCACATCTGTATGGGAGAGTATTGGGAGGGTATTGAGAGGGTATTAGGAGGGTACCGTAGTACAAATATCTGGACGACCAGAAAAAAGTAATTTTTTGCCCCTATGTCTACTATTTCCTTATGGGAAATTGTCGCAGAACTTTCATAGCCTAAATGATGAGAAATTAATTGAATATTTGTGAGAAATAATTAAATAAATTACAGTAATCATTGATATTTTGTCAGAATATTTGAATATTTGTGAGAAAATTTAAAAAAAACAGAAATGATTGAAATTCTAACAAAAGTAATTGTAAAATTAATGAAATCTTGAGAGAATAGTTGCAAATTTGTGAGAAATAATTTAAAAAATACAGTAATGGTTGAAATTTTAACAGTAACAATTAAACTTTCGCATAATAACTGAAGTGTTTGCAGAAATTATTGAAAGCTTAATAACAATCTTTGAAACTTGCACAGTAATATTGAAATTCTGATCCAATAATTCAAAATTTGACACAAATGTGCCAAAATTTGATAATAATCACCGAAAATATGACAGTGATGAATTAAAATCTGATAGAGATCAGTTATCTTTCGCAAAATAATTCAAAATCTTTCAGTAATAATGAATACATACAGTAGTAATTGATATTTTGGCATAATAATAAAACCTTGTTACAAAAGTTGTTGAAAACTTTACAACCTCTTTGAAACTTGAACAGTATAAACAGAAATTGTAGAAAAATTGATAGCAAACTCTGAAACTTGCACAGTACCATTGTAATGATTAATTAGTTCAAAATTTTATAGAAGCCTTTAAAAATTTTATAGAAGCCTTTCAAAATTTTATAATAATCATTGAAATTTTGTCATTGATTAATGCCATCATTAATTATTTAGAGAATAATGTAAATGTTGTCAATAATCTTTGCAAATTGATGATCATTATTGTTAGAAATTTGATAATCGTTAAAATTAATCGTAATTTATACCATTACGTCTCAGAACTTTTATTGTCGATTACTTTTTCTTCAAATAGTTAAACATTTCTCAGTAATAATTGAAATTGTTACAAAATAATTGAAACTTTGTGGGAATTAATTTTAAAAAATACAGTAATTATTGATATTTTGTCAGAATATTTAAAAAATGTACAGAAATTATTGAAATTCTAACAGAGCTCATTGCAAAATTAATTAAATCTTGTCAGAATAGACACAAATTTGTGAGAAATAATTTAAAACATAGAGTAATGGTTGATATTTTAACAGTAATAATTAAACCTTCATATAATTGCTAAAGTTTTTGCAAAAATTATTAAAAACTTAATAGCAATCCTTGAAACTTGCATAGTACCATTGTAATGATGATCAAATATTTCAAAATTTTATAGAAGTGTTTCAAAATTTGATAATAATCATTGGAATTTTGTCAGTGATCAATACCATTATAGATTATTTAGAGATATAAACTTTCGCATAATTGCTAAAGTTTTTGCAAAAATTATTAAAAACTTAATAGCAATCCTTGAAACTTGCATAGTACCATTATAATGATGATCAAATATTTCAAAATTTTATAGAAGTGTTTCAAAATTTGATAATAATCATTGAAATTTTGTCAGTGATCAATGCCATTATAGATTAGTTAGAGATATAAACTTTCGCATAATTGCTAAAGTTTTTGCAAAAATTATTAAAAACTTAATAGCAATCCTTGAAACTTGCATAGTACCATTGTAATGATGATCAAATATTTCAAAATTTTATAGAAGTGTTTCAAAATTTGATAATAATCATTGAAATTTTGTCAGTGATCAATGCCATTATAGATTATTTAGAGATATAAACTTTCGCATAATTGCTAAAGTTTTTGCAAAAATTATTAAAAACTTAATAGCAATCCTTGAAACTTGCATAGTACCATTATAATGATGATCAAATATTTCAAAATTTTATAGAAGTGTTTCAAAATTTGATAGTAATCATTGAAATTTTGTAAGTGATCAATGCCATTATAGATTATTTAGAGATATAAACTTTCGCATAATTGCTAAAGTTTTTGCAAATATTATTAAAAACTTAATACTAATCCTTGAAACTTGCATAGTACTATTATAATGATGATCAAATATTTCAAAATTTTATAGAAGTGTTTCAAAATTTGATAATAATCATTGAAATTTTGTCAGTGATCAATGCCATTATAGATTATTTAGAGATATAAACTTTCGCATAATTGCTAAAGTTTTTGCAAAAATTATTAAAAACTTAATAGCAATCCTTGAAACTTGCATAGTACCATTGTAATGATGATCAAATATTTCAAAATTTTATAGAAGTGTTTCAAAATTTGATAGTAATCATTGAAATTTTGTAAGTGATCAATGCCATTATAGATTATTTAGAGATATAAACTTTCGCATAATTGCTAAAGTTTTTGCAAAAATTATTAAAAACTTAATAGCAATCCTTGAAACTTGCATAGTACCATTGTAATGATGATCAAATATTTCAATATTTTATAGAAGTGTTTCAAAATTTAATAATAATTTGAAATTTTGTCAGTGATCAATGCCATTATACATAGATTAGTTACAGAATAATGTAAATGTTGTCAACAATTTTTGCAAATTGATGATTATTATTCATAGAAATTTACTAATGGTTAAAATTAATGATAATCGAGAGTTTTCTTGCATTTTTTTACGAATTTATTTAATTTTTGAATCAGAAATAAATTTATTATTAATAATAATAAATCACACATAAATACATAATGAAAAATAGTCTGTGTCTTCGTTATTAGAGTTTTCGATTCGCCCAATGTTCGCCCAAAAAATTGATTTATGTAAACTTTAAGAATAATTTTACTACCATATCTATTTTTAGAGTTTTCTTGCATTTTTTTACGGTTTTATTTTTTTTCTAAATCAGAAATAAATTAATTATTAATAATAGTAAATCACACATAAATACATAATGAAAAATAGTCTGTGTCTTCGTTATTAGAGTTTTAGATTCGCCCAATGTTCGCCCAAAAAATTGATTTATGTAAACTTTAAGAATAATTTTCATCCTAGAATACATAAACAATTATACAAATTATACAAACCATAATAACTATACAGATATGAATGAGGAGCTGCTTGCAACATATTTTGATAATATTTGATTTATGATTTGATTATGAGTCGTTGATTTTGTCATGGGCCAAGTCCTTTTTTTTTTTAAATTCAGATATGTCCCGAAATACTCATGCAATATTGTGTCTGTATATTTCTGGACTCAATTTAATAAAAAAATGCACTTTCCTGAAAATGTGTTATTTTCAACAGCTCAAAGATTGTCTATGATAAACACTGATAGAATATGTCAACTTATTTGGAGATTGTGTCGATTTCAGATAACACTTACATATTAATAGAAAAATTAATATTTTAATCACATGCATTGGTAGATATTCATATAATTATTATTATATCATATACACAATACTATACATACACAATCATCATTTCTAGTTCGAATTTCCAATAACTAACGTACCTAATCTCTCTTTAATCATCAAGTCTTTGATGTATTCCTATGGAAATTTCACATTGTTATCCGGTTTAGGTTTTCTATCACATATTACGTAATACATGAAATACGTTGTTTTTATACGTGAATAATTTTATGGCTTATAGGCTTTGCTCCGTTTTTAAAAATACAAAAATAAAAATACGAAATAAATTGAAATGAAATAAAAATTGTACGAGTCGATTTAAATGTGGCATATATTTTATGTTTTTATACGCGATTTACGTTGTATTTACATTGTATATTTTATTTGTAACGATGCATATTTCAGTTTATTATTTATAATGTTAATTACAATACGTATCTGTCTATCTATATGCAAATTGTTTTTTCCTTTGTACATTATTTGCATCATATTTACATTGCATATTTTAGTTAGAACGATATATTATTTTATTACTACTAATGTTAACTATATTTCATATCTTTCCATTTATCTGTACGTCAATTATTTATGGAATGCATTTGTGCATTATTTGCGTGATACATGCATTGAATACGTTATTATTTGCAATGTTTATTATAGCAAAAATCAAAGATTTCATGTATGTTTTCTGTCGTATACTCAATAATAGGTATTCATACAGCAAGGGCGTTATTACGATGATTACGCCCAGAGAACGATGAAATCCAGCTCGAGGGCTTTAACCCGAGAGATGGATATCGTTCGATGATTTCATTCATTTTCATTTTGATTTGCCATTTAGTTATTCAGTTATTTTCACCTTTATTCATTCATTTTCATTCATTTTCATTTACCATTCAGTTTGATTTTGATTTTGATTTTCGTTTGCATTCATTCATCTTCATTCATTTTCATTTACGATTCATTTTCATTAAAAACGCTCATTCTTAGAAACTCACGCATATTTTAAATGTGATTTGTACTTAAATTTACATGAAACACATTTTTTTAGAACATTGATATATATTAATGGTCACAAAAAATCACAAAGCTGACACTTATTTCTGGAAAAAGCGAGTATTATTATTTTTTAATTATCAGTATAATATATTATTGATTGTCGACAAAAATGCAAAACAAAGTAACAACCACCTTTATTCAACATATTTTTTTAAATCTATGTACAATTTTTTTGTATAAATTGTGTTTTGTACGATTTTCATTATAATAATTTTTTTAATCTATGTACATTTTTTACTGTAAATTGTTTTTTGTACGATTTTAATTATATTATTAATTGTATACCAGTATACACAGTACAGCAGTTTATATTATCAAAAATTCACTGCAAACTCAAATTAAATGTCGAACAAAAACAAGAATCTCGAGCGATTTTCATTCCCACGCTGAAACAACAATTCGCTCCTTTTTTCCCCGCAGCTTGAGCTCGCGGATTGCTAAACTTGATTAAAATTTCATTTCGCAGCGCTCCCTCCCTTTACGGCCTTAATTAAATTATTATTACTATCGTAATTCGCCTCCGGAAACGGCCGTTTTTCATGCGCACTTTAAGACCAGAGCACGTGTCTCATCCAACATAGTTTTAATTCGTCCGCCCTCTTGGCGCGGTTTACGCTTTTAATATGAGAGCTCCTCTGCAAACGGAAGAATCATTGTGCAGCTGAACGTATAATAACAGTTTATCTCAAAGGATAAAGCGAAATAATATTAAAACGTATACTGCAGAATTGTTAAGTAGAATGACATATACGCGAAAACACTACCGACGTTTATTGAATATACAAATACAAGACAATTACACATAATTTCATTATGTGTCTAGACGACAAAATTAAGCCAATATAAATAATGCGAAATTACCAAGTAATGAAATCAATAGTGTGCCATTCTTTTATATTACAATATTTACATTTGGCACATTAATGAGTGAAATGCTACATGAAATTTTTACTAAAACTTGTATTATTATTATTATTTTTCATAGAAAACTTGTAATTGATTATGAAAATTTTGCAATTTGCAACGAAAATTTTAAATTTTTAGAAATAGAAACAGAAACATTTATTTATGTAGTGTCATTACACGATCTGCACAACTCATACAAATTAAAAAATATAGTACAATGCAATAGTTTAAAATAATATTAAAGATACAGTAAGCAGTTAGTAAACAAATAATAATAATAATTATAAAAAGAATATTTATTAGCCCAAAGCTGCATAATATCTCAAATACATACTACATATGCTACATACATCAAATCACAACATTTTTTACACCCACTAACAACAATACATAAATTGGAATTGTAATTGTAATTTATAATGAAACTATCGTTTTATCTATTAAAATTTCATAGAATTCAAAGTTACTATTAAAATTTGTAATTTCCAACGTTTAAAGTATTTAAATTGTTTCTCATAAGAATTTACAAACATCAAAACACAACAAAAATTCCACTCACGCACAACAACACATACATTAAAATTGTAACTGTAATTTATAAGCAAATTGTCGTTTGAATATCTATGAAAATTTCATAATTTACGATTAAAATTTGTAATTTCCAACGTTTGAGATATTTAAATTATTTCTGATAAGAATTTACTACGAGAATTTGTAATTTCCAATGTTTGAAGTATTTAACCTGTCCTGTACCAAGCATACAATCCCTATAATATGGAAGCATACAGAGATCCCTGAAATGTTCGATAATATCTTCTAATTTCTATTGAAATCTTGTAGATATCAACAATAAAAAATCAAATTTTAATGAAACTCTGTAATTTCTAATTATATTCTCAAATTTTGAAAATTTGGCAATTTATAAATTTTAGTTGTCCAAGTGTCAAATTTTCAAATTCTATTCAAATAACTATCAAATATCTGATCGCTGAGTTCCAAACCTATTTTACCTAAGAATTCTGCACAAGTTACATGGAAGTCAGAAATACTACGTAAGATTTCTACGATGTTATTGTATCTTTCTTTGAAAAATTGTAAATTATTATGAAAACTTCGCAAATTCCAATGAAAATTTAGAATTTTTAATCAGTGATTACTTGTATAATTTTTGAATTTTAATAAATATTTCTTTGCCTATCGTATCTATAATGAAAATCTTTATAATATCTAAGATTTCTTTATAATTGTAACTACAGTGCAATCAACAATGTCTGCAGTTGATTTATATTTCCCGACGAACAGATTGGGAATTTAGTTCAAATCAAATCCCAAGATGTTTATGTGAAAATATGACTGATACATAAAAAATATTTCATGTATCTTATGTCTAAGATTATTGAAAACCCTAAAACTTTTGAACAATTATAATAATAAAGTAGATAATAACTATTTTGTAGGGGATTTAGTTAGTCATGTAAAGGCATCAAATCCCAAAATGATTACGTGAAAATATGACTGATACATGAAAAATATTTCATGTATCTTATGTCTAAGATAATTGAAAACCCTAAAACTATTGGAAAAATATAATAATATAGTAGATAATAATTGGTTTGTAGAGGATATAGTTAGTCTTGTAAAGGCATCAAATCCCAAGATGATTACGTGAAAATAAGACTGATACATGAAAAATATTTCATGTATCTTATGTCTAAGATAATTGAAAACCCAAAAACTGTTAAAAAATTCTAATAATAAAGTAGATAATAATCATTTTGTAGGGGGATTTAGTAAGTCATGTAAAGGCATCAAATCCCAAGATGATTATGTGAAAACATGACTGATACATGAAAAATATTTCATGTATCTTATGTCTAAGATAATTGAAAACCCTAAAACTTTTGAACAATTATAATACTAAAGTGGATAATAATTATTTTGCAAGGGATTTAGGTAGTCATGTAAAGGCATCAAATCCCAAGATGATTACTTGAAAAAATTACTGATACATGAAAAATATTTCATGTATCTTATGTCTAAGATAATTGAAAACCCAAAAACTGTTAAAAAATTCTAATAATAAAGTAGATAATAATCATTTTGTAGGGGATTCAGTTAGTCGTGTAAAGGCATCAAATCCCAAGATGATTACGTGAAAATATGACTGATACATGAAAAATATTTCATGTATCTTATGTCTAAGATAATTTAAAACCCTAAAACTATTGGAAAAATATAGTAATATAGTAGATAATAATTGGTTTGTAGAGGATTTAGTTAGTCTTGTAAAGGCATCAAATCCCAAGATGATTACGTGAAAATATTACTGATATATGAAAAATATTTCATGTATCTTATGTCTAAGATAATTAAAAACCCAAAAACTGTTAAAAAACTCTAATAATAAAGTAGATAATAATCATTTTGTAGGGGAATTAGTTAGTCATGTAAAGGCATCAAATCCCAAGATGATTATGCGAAAATATGACTGATACATGAAAAATATTTCATGTATATTATGTCTAAGATAATTGAAAACCCAAAAACTGTTAAAAAATTCTAATAATAAAGTAGATAATAATCATTTTGTAGGGGGATTTAGTAAGTCATGTAAAGGCATCAAATCCCAAGATGATTATGTGAAAACATGACTGATACATGAAAAATATTTCATGTATCTTATGTCTAAGATAATTGAAAACCCAAAAACTGTTAAAAAAATCGTCAAATGGTAGCACATTTTTTTTATGTCAAAATGTCAAATATCAGTACAATTTTTTATGGTTTTTGTTTAAAATAAGTATATGAAGAAATTATTATATGGGTTGAATTTCTTCATATACTTATTTTAAACAAAAACCATAAAAATTTGTACTGATATTTGACATTTTGACATAAAAAAAATGTGCTACACAATTGACTTTGTTCATATTGAAATTCAACCCATATAATTTTACAAAGTTGTACTTGTAACACTAATGCACAATTATCAAGTATACAATAAGATCAATTGTGTAGAAATTTTTTTTACGTCAAAATGTCAAATGTCAGTAAATATTTTTATGTCATTTTATTTAAATAAGTAAATGAAGAAAATCATCTCATACAAATTATAAGGTTAAACTAATATAACTATTGCTAAATTGTCAAGTATCTAATAAAGTCAATTGTGTAGCTAACTTTTTGTTCCTAACGTCAAAATGACAAAAGTCAGTACTAGTTTTTATGTTATTTACCTTAAATACACCAAACTATTCAAGACATACAATTTTGCACAATTAAATTAGTAAAAATAATGCGAAATTTTTAAGTAATCAAGTCAATTGTGTAGCCAATCTTAAATATTATACAAATTTTTATGGTTTTTGCTTTAAATAAGTATATGCAGTAATTCAACCCATATAATTTTACACAGTTAAACTTGTAAAACTAATGCACAATTATCAAGTATAAAATAATGTCAATTGTGCAGCAAATTTTTTTTATGTCCAAATGTCAAATGTCAATATAATTTTTCATGTTTTTGCTTTAAATAAGCATATCAAGGAATTAAACACATATAATTTTACAATGGTAACCTAGTAAAACTAAAGCAAATTTGTCAAGTATCTAATAAAGTCAATTGTGTAGCAAACTTTTTTTGACGTCAAAATGTCAAATGTCAGACAAATTGTTTGTGTTTTGCTATAAATAAGTATATGAAGAAATTCAAGACAAACAATATTACAATGTTAAATTAGTAAAACTAATGCAAAATTGTCAAGTATCTAATAGAGTCAATTATGTAGCAAATTTTTATTTGCGTTAAAATGTCAAATATCAGAAGAAATTCTTATGTTTTCTGCTTTAAATAAGTATATGAAGAAATTCAAGACATACAATTTTACAAAGTTAAACTAGTAAAAATAATGCTAAATGGTCAAGTACCTAATATAGTCAATTGTGTAGTAAATTTTTTTTACGTCAAAATGTCAAATGTCAGTACAAATTTGTAAGGTTTTTGCTTTAAATAAGTATATGAAGAAATTCATCCCATATAATTTTACAAAGTTAAACTTAAAAAACCAATGCAACATTATCAAGTATAAAATTATGTCAATTATGTAGCAATTTTTTTACGTCAAAATGTCAAATGTCAGTAAATATTGTTATGTCTTTTTGTTTTAAATAAGTAAATGAAGAAATTTAAGACATGCAATTTTACAAAGTTAAACTAGTAAAATTAATGCTAAATGGTCAAGTACCTAATAAAGTCAATTGTGTAGCAATTTTATTAACTTCAAAATGTCAAATGTCAGTGCAAATTTGTATGGTTTTTGCATTAAATAAGTATATGAAGAAATTCATCCCATATAATTTTACAAAGTTAAACTTAAAAAACCAATGCAACATTATCAAGTATAAAATAATGTCAATTATGTAGCAATTTTTTGACGTCAAAACGTCAAATGTCAATTAATTTTGATATGTCTTTTTGTTTTAAATAAGTAGATGAAGAAATTCAAGACATACAATTTTAGAAAGTTAAACTAGTAAAACTAATGCTAAATTGTCAATTACCTAATAAAGTCAATTGTGTAGCATTTTTTTTACGTCCAAATGTCAAAAGTCAGTACAAATTTGTATGGTTTTTGCTTTAAATAAGTATATGAAGAAATTCAACCCATATAATTTTACACAGTTAAACTAGTACAACTAATGCACAATTATCAAGTATAAAATAATGTCAATTGTGTAGTCATTTTTTTACGTCAAAATGTCAAATGTCAGTAAATATTTTTAAACAAAGAAATTCAAGAGATACAAATTACAAAGTTAAACTAATAAAACTATTGCTAAATTGTCAAGTACCTAATAAAGTCAATTGTGTAGCTAACTTTTGTTCCTAACGTGAAAATGACAAAAGTCAGTACTAATTTTTATGTTATTTACCTTAAATACACCAAACTATTCAAGACATACAATTTTGCAAAATTAAACCAGTAAATATAATGCGAAATTTTTAAGTAATCAAGTGTAGCCAGTCTTAGATGTTATAAAATTACGTTTGGTGCATTAATAAGTACATAATTATACAAATATAAGACTGTTTTACCTAAGAATTTAAGAATCATGTACTAATAATATTAGTACATAATATAGTAATAATAATATATTACTAATAATATAGTAATACATTGAAGTCAGAAATGCTACATGAAATTTCTACTAAAAACTTGTATTTTTCATTGAAAACTTAAAATTTATTATAGTTTATTATGAAAATTGAGAAGTTTCCAATGAAATTTTGAATTTTGAATCTATGAAGTATTCATTTCTTTCTCATAAGAACTCAGTACTATACCTATTAAGTTTATGAAAACATGACGGGGTACATGGAACTACTAATTTTTGTTGTTGTAATTTTGATTAAAATTTTGTGATTTAAAATAATAATGATTATTTCCCATGAAAGTTTCATAGTTTACCTTAATAATAATTTCACAATTTCCAATAAGAAAGTTGTAATTTTCTGGATATAAGAATATAATAAGCTGGAACACATTTGAATTGTTTCTCAAAATAATTCAGTGCCAAGAAAAGAATGTGCTGCCAGAAATTTTCACAAAAAATGAATTTTCTATAAAAATGTTGTGAATTATAACAAAAAAAAAATGCAATTTTGATTGAAAATTTGCAATTTCCAATTCTTGGAGTTCTGAAACCATTTCACCTTTGTGCAGCCAATTTTTTTTTCTCTAACGTAAGAATGTCAAATGTCAGTACTATTTTATTGCCTTAAATATATAAAGATATTCAAAACATCATTTTATAAAGTTAAACCAGTAAATGATTTGCGAAATTTTCATGTAATCAAGTTAATTGTGTCTTAGATAGATTTTTTTTTACGTCAAACTGTTAAATGTCAGCACAATTTTTTATGGTTTTTGCTTTAAATAAGTATATGAAAAGTATATGAAGAAAATCAATCTATATAATTTTACAAAATTAAACTTGTAAAAGTAATGTATAATTATCAAGTATAAAATAATATCAATTGTGTAGCAATTTTTCAGTTTGTCAGTCAATATTTATATGTTCTTTGCTTTAAATAAGTATATGAAGAAATTCAAGCCATACAAATTACAAAGTTAAACTAATAAAACTAATGCAAAATTGTCAAGTGTCTATTAGTAGTGTCAATTGTGTAGCCAACCTTTTGTTCCTAACGTCAAAATGACAAAAGTCAGTACTAGATAATATGTCATTTATCTCAAATACATCAAACTATTCAAGACATACAAATTTGCAAAATTTAACAAGTAAAAATAATGCGAAATTTTTAAGTAATCAAGTCAATTGTATAGCCAATCTTGAATATTATACAAATTTATATGGTTTTTGCTTTAAATAGGTATATGCAGTAATTCAACCCATATAATTTTATACAGTTAAACTTGTAAAACTAATGCACAATTATCAAGTATAAAATAATGTCAATTGTGTAGCAATTTTTTTTTAATGTTAAAATGTCAAATGTCAGTATAATGTTTCATGTTTTTGCTTTAAATAAGTATATCAAGGAATTAAACACATAGCATTTTACAATGGTAACCTTGTAAAACTAAAACAAATTTGTCAGGTATCTAATAAAGTCAATTGTGTAGCAAACTTTTTTTGACGTCAAAATGTCAAATGTCAGAGAAATTGTTTGTGTTTTGCTATAAATATGTATATGAAGAAATTCAAGACAAACAATTTTACAAAGTTTAATTAGTAAAACTAATGCAAAATTGTCAAGTATCTAATAAAGTCAATTATGTAGCAAATTTTTATTTGCGTTAAAATGTAAAATATCAGAAGAAATTGTTATGTTTTCTGCTTTAAATGAGTATATAAAGAAATTCAAGACATACAATTTTACAAAGTTAAACTAGTAAAACTAATGCTAAATGGTCAAGTACCTAATAAAGTCAATTGTGTAGCTTTTTTTTAACATCAAAATGTCAAATGTCAATGCAAATTTTTATGGTTTTTGCATTAAATAAGTATATGAAGAAATTCATCCCATATAATTTTACAAAGTTAAACTTAAAAAAACCACTGCAACATTATCAAGTATAAAATAATGTCAATTATGTAGCAATTTTTTTTACGTTAAAATGTCAAATGTCAGTAAATATTGTTATGTCTTTTTGTTTTAAATAAGTAAATAAAGAAATTTAAGGCATACAATTTTAGACTTGTAGTTAAACTTGTAAAACAAATGCACAATTATCAAGTATAACATATTCTCAATTGTGTAGCAATTTTTATTACGTCAAAATGTCAAATGTCAGTAAATATGTTATTTGCTTTAAATAAATAAATGAAAAAATTCAAGTCATACAAGTTATAAAGTTAAACTAATAAAAGTAATGCAAAATTGTCAAGTATCTAATCAAGTCAATTGTGTAGCTAACTTTTTGTTTCTATCGTTAAAAAGACAAAAGTCGGTACTATTTTTTATGTCATTTGTCTCAAATGCACCAAGCTATTCAAGACATATAATTTTGCAAAATTAAACTAGTGAAAATAATGCGAAATTTTTAAGTAATCAAGTCAATTGTGTAGCCAGTCTTAGATATTATAATATTTACGTTTGGCGCATTAATAAGTACATAATTATATAAACAACAAAGACAATTTTTTTATTGTATAATAAACATCTATCTCGCTTTCAAATTCCGCAAACGGTTTAAAAAAATATTGATCTTTAAAGAAATCACAGCCCGTTATGTAATTTTGAGCTGGAGATCCTATGCTGCGTCAAGCGACGAACCCAAACACAAAAATCATTTGAAATCAATTAACTACTCACTTGTCTCACAGATCTTCTCTAAATCAGTTTATTGGACATGCTATTAGGTGCTCCTCAGAAACGGCCGATTAAGGGAAAAACCCGAATAACTACCAGAATTTTGAGATATCTGATATATATATATATATATATATATATATATATATATATATATATATATATATATATATATATATATATATATATGTATATATATATATATATATATATATATATATAATCGGGTTAAATCAAACACTTGGCTAAAGTTTCACTGTATTGATAGAATAAACCTCTACAATTGTTTCGGCCTCACGACCATTCTCAAGAGTACAGGGATACTAAAATTAAAATTTAACAAATGTGCAATATATACTAAGCTAGAAAAATTTTACAACATGGCAATAAATGAATTACAGTCTTGGTTTTTCCGAACGGATGCCGCATAACAAAGGCGTATTATGAAAGATTGATTGTTCATTCGGAACATTATCCCCATTAGTGACCGCTTTTCCAATTTCTAGGATTTCGAGTAAATCCAGCCGCCTCCCTTTGTGTCCGGTGTGCATTACCTCCAGGCTGTCATTTCTGAAGAAATGATTATGAAGAAATGATCATTGCATTGAGAATAATCATTTCTTCAGAAATGACAGCCTGGAGGTAACCTAATCATAATGTTTCACCAAGTAGTATCCACACATAGTTTCAATTTAATATATATAATCATTATAAAAAATCATTTCAAGACATTTAACTCCATTCCTTCCTCACTAGTCTCATAGTTTGTACGACAGGATTCGTGCTTCTCTCTGAATGAGTTTATTAGAGTATTAGGTGCTGTTTGAAAACGGCCGATTAAGGGAGCAATCAAAGTGGGTACTAGGATTTTGAGATATCTAATATTTGCTTGCCAAACAATTCTCACTGCCAAATTGTGTATTATGTTACTCGAACTTTAGTGCGTGGCCAATTTGTTTTGCTTATTTCTTTGTACCTTTTTTAGCATCTTTTCGTCACGTACGAGTTGTTATTTTTGACGATTATGTAGTTTGGTCGGCCGGTTTTTAAGAAGAACTGGATAAGAGAGAATTACTTCACATAATCATGAATCGCTGGTTAAGCATCAGCTCAAAACAACTAATAAACAACAAAACGCTTATTTTGTTTTCTCTTTTGAAATCTTTTATGTAAACTTTTTTGTATGTGTATGACTAAATTTTATACATTGAGACGATGACATCCACCGAGCAAGATTTTATGTTGCAGTGTATGGTGGCACCTGTCATTAAATTAAATAAATAAATAAATAAATAAACTATTCCGCCTATCCGCAAATAGAGTAAAGATTGCCAGTATTGATAGTACTGGAATGCTGAACCGCCCCAGGTAATCACCACCTTCAGTTGGCACTTCTGACCTCACAGTGTTAATTACAAATGTTCGGGACGTATATGCTACCTAAAGAAGAATAATGATGACAACATTTTGATGAAAGAAGTTTGGGGAGATTCGTCATCAGCAAATACATCTGAATATGCAGCCCTATTTATGATGCATACCGCATTTTTATTGAAATTTTGTAAAAACCGCCTTCATCCTCCTACGCGATTGATTGTTGCCCCACAAATTACGCTAACGATATTCAATTCGGTTTCCTTCCGTGCCACACGTGGTGGTGTTTTCCGCAAAAGCGTTTGACCCATTCAGCCCCTAGAATGGCGTGCCCCTCGCGTTTTAAGGAAACGCTCATTACCATTATCGACATTAGACGTGTAATTAGGTGAGGCCGCCCACGTAATGTGTCTCCATTATTTATAATCGCCGCCCCCGCGAGGATCTGATTAAACACCTAGGACGTGAATTAGGGCGCTCCCCTTTAAGGCGGGCTCCACGGGGGTGTTCTCGGGTCCTCCTCGCGACGATTAATTAGATTAGCGCCGGGATAAGCGCCCCCGAGCCGCCCCCTGCCCGGGGGCCGTGTTGGTGCGCGTGTTGTGCGAAAAATATCGCCGGGAATTAGGAGCGCCGGTGATGGACGATGAAATAATCTTTGGGATTTCGCGAGCGAGGATGGGGGATATTAATTAGTCCTCGGGTTCTTTGTGTGTGTGCCTTAAAAGTGGTTATTTGCAGTGAACGTGGGACGATTGTTTGTGTGCGACGGTGGGTGGGTTGGTGGGTTGGTGGGTTGGTGGGTTAAGGGGTGAGCGACACGGATCCGGAACCGTGACCCGTTGATCCGCATCAGGGGGCGCCGCAAGTTCGTAATCCTTTCATATGGGTTTGTCGCTAATCAAACTTGGCCCGGGACGCGCCGCAGCCAGCCATCCCGGGGACTTATCCGACCGGAGCATTTACCTTATCTATTTGATGTTGTCTGGCATCACGCATCACAGGTCGATGGATGGATTAGGGATTAATTTGGGGCCGGCCGATGTAGAAATTGACGAGGGAGTGGGCGCATTCCGATGGGCCTAGATTGGAATACTGGAGCACTTCGGGGGGCGCCCTGAATGGGGCGGCTTTGTCAGTGTCGCTTCCTTCTACTCGGGATCTTGCGATTACCTACCCCCATTTCATATTTCGACAATGCATTATTTCCGAAATAAAAATTTTGATCGCGCCCCTTATAAATAATAATGGAGAGAGCAGCAGGTGGGCTGGCTTACATGAAAGGAAACTTTAATAAATATCGACATTTAAAATAAATAAATCATCCCTTGACGCTCCAAAGTCCGCGAGTTTGATAAATGCTCGGTGCCTGGGGAGCTAGCCTTGGCGCTCATTCTATTTTTTCGCCCCGGTGAAGCGCCGTAATTGTGATGTAAATGATACTTTATCGCGACGGCCATCTCTTCTGACAACTTAATAAACAGAGCTTCGCACCTTTTTCCCCACGCAGAGCTCCTTCTAGCGCAGAACTTTCCCGCTGAATAATTTATCATTACCCCGAACCCTCACCCCGTACTTTGTTAAAAATGGCACGCCAGAATGGCAAGTCCATTATAAATAACCGTTATTATTAACATAGCAAAGACAACCCAAACAAATTGTGGCAAACAATAAACGACTAATCAATAAAAAAAATCAGACAAAAATTACTTAGAAGAAATACGACAAAAATCCGGAAGCCCCACAGAAAAACTGATGAAATAGCAAACGAAATAAACAAATACTTTACGAATATATGAAAAGAACTTGCACAAAAACAAATGAGAAAACAGCCAAACAACACCCATAACAAAGAGACAAATCGAAACCCGTATCTTCCAAAAAACAACTGACGAAGAGATAAACTACATAATAATATATTTAAGAAACTATAAAACAGCGGGTTTAGACAAACTAACAAACGAAACACTCAAAAGAAATCGAACAATAGATGGATATTTATTTCACGAAATACTGTAATACAGCGTATGAAAATGGCGCACAATTATACAGGGTCCTGCAACAGTGCGTCGGGCTTTCTTAGCGCCTTTCCCGTGAGAGATAGAAAAAAATATATCGTACAAAAAGTTATTGGTTTAAAAATCTTTAAGCTGTAAAATTAAATTCAAACATATAGGGTGTCCCAATTTTGCAGTATAACAAAAACAAATATTTTTTTAAATGGAACACCCTGTATTTATTCAAGTTTTGTGATGACATTTTTTAACTTCTACAATTTTGTCTACTTAGTTTTGGATTATATTACAGTGTTACCAATTTACAATTGAAAACCTGAATAAATACAGGGTGTTCCATTTAAAAAAATATTTGTTTTTGTTATACTGCAAAATTGAAAATATTTGAAAATAATTTTACGACATAAAGATTTCTAAACCAACATCTTTTTCTAAGAAACATTTTTTTCTATCTCTCACGGGAAAAGCGCTAAGAAAACCCGGCGCACTGTTGCAGGACCCTGTATAACTACAATTACAATTACAATTAACATAATACTATGTTATAAAAGAACGGTATAGAAGAATGGCTTGTAGGAGTAGAAAAATGTCGAAACAAAAATTACGAAATCCCTGTTGTGTTCTAATAATAATTTCATTCATTATTATTGAGATATGCAAAAATAAAACATATATCAAAAGAATGAATGCTAATTATTTGAAATTCACACAGATAATCATAAAACGATACTACATGGCTCAACTAAAACTAGAACCAACAAATATATAAAATTGTTGAACACTAAAAGAACAATATTCATGAATGCCATAAAAGGCTTTATGTTTGAAGATGCCCTCCATGCATAATTGCTGGAATAATTATCTTAGCTCGCTTATACAGTATGCGAATAAAGTAATTAATAAATTAATTAAAACCGAAACAAAAAACTTTGATAAAAATATACATTTTTGAATGACAGTCGATCTTCAGCCATCATTTGTTTTTGAGTAATGACACGGTAAAGATATTTAATCATCTGCCAAGCATATACAGTAAGCGCATAAAGTATGGAATAAATTCATTAAAACCGAAATCAAAAATTTTGGAAAATAATCCTCGAACACGTCGATTTTCTTTGATAAAAATACACATTTTTGCATGGCAGTCGATCTTCATCCACCATTTGTTTTTGAGTAATGACGTCATCCATTGTTTTTTAAATGACAA
Source organism: Othius punctulatus (assembly GCA_951805005.1). NCBI lineage: Eukaryota > Metazoa > Arthropoda > Insecta > Coleoptera > Staphylinidae > Othius > Othius punctulatus. The sequence continues at coordinate 2,457,464 of OX638139.1, read as the reverse complement.
TCCCCTATTTTTGTTCATGATTTTCAAAGATCTTTTCATTGTCAAAGTAACAGTATAAAACCGTTGCCATGTTACATAAGAAATTTTTCGAATTAATTTCGAGACGACCCCCTATTTTGGTTCTTGATTTTGAGAGATCATTTCATTGTAAAAGTGACAGTATAAAACTGTTGCCATGTTAGATAAGAATTTTTTTGAGTAAATGACAATCGAATTGTGTTATTGGTTTTTTCAACCTCAAGCACTTTGAAAAACTAAATCTGATCTGATGACGTTTTTGCTTCTTATAAAACTACAATATTTTTATGGAAATTCTTACAAAATAACATTATTTCCGCTCAAACTCTTATCAAATTACAATATTTTCATGAAAATTATAAAATTATAATGTTTTCGTAGAATTTAATATGAGATTTCAGCAATTTAATGTGAAATTTTTTAAGTGTTTTAATTTCTTCGGGCTAATTGCAATGTGATCATAATTGTATTATAGTTTTGAAGTATTTTTTATGGAAATTATTTTCAAATTACATTATTTTCATGCAAATTCTTTTCAAATTACATTATTTTCATGCAAATTCTTTTATAATTGCATTATCATCGAAATTCTATAAAATTACACGACTTGGAAATTATTATTCAGAAAATTTTCATGGAAATACTTACTAAGAAAATGTTCATGGAAATTTTTACGAAAGTACTGTATTTTCATTAAAATTCTTATAAAACTACAATATTTTTATGGATTATTTTATAAAATTACATTATTTCCGTTCAAACTCTTACGAAATTACAATATTTTCATGAAAATTATAAAATTATAATGTTTTCATAGAAATTTCAGCAATTTAAGGTAAAATTTTTAAAGTGTTTTAATTTCTTCAAGCTAACTCCAATGTGATTACAATTTTTTTTACAGTTTTGACGAGTTTTTCAAGGAAATTCTTTTCAAATTACTTTATTTTGATGAAAATTATATTATAATTGCATTTTCGTCGAAATTCTATAAAATTACACGACTTGGAAATTATTATTAAAAAAAAATTCATGGAAATTTTTATTAAGAAAATGTTCATGGAAATTCTTATGAAAGTACATTATTTTCAATCAAATTCTGCCGTTTTTCACTTTTAATTGTCATTTACTCGAAAAATTTCTTATGTAATATGGCAACATTTTTATACTGTCACTTTGACATTGAAAAGATCTCTGAAAATCATGAACAAAAATAGGGGAGTGTCATTTAATAAAACAATGAATGACGTCAATACTCAAAAACAAAAGATGGTTGTAGATCGACTGTCATGCAAAAATGTGTATATTTATCAAAGAAAATCGACGTGTTCGAGGACTTTTTTCCAAAATTTTTGATTTCGGTTTTAATGAATTTATTCCATACGTTATGCGCTTGCTGCATGTGCTTGGCAGATGATTAAATATCTTTACAGAGTCTTGTACAAAGCATTTCTCATATGTGCAACTGTTAGATTTATTCAGTCGAATTGTGTCTGCACTTCTTGTTATGTGGTTATGAATTTGACCATTCTTAATGAAACCTCCAATATTGCCTTACACATAGCAGAAGCACGTCATTATGCACTGATTGAATACTGCATATACTCACGCCTATACTTGTAAAAATCATAAACACAGTACTAGAAGAAGAAATATATCCTGAATATATGAAGACAACACAATCATACCAATCTACAAAAAAGGAGACACTACAACCCAGAAAATTACAGGCCTATTTAATTACTGTCTACACTAAACAATATATTAGAGAAAACAATACAAATACTAATCGCTTAACTTATCACTTACATAAAAACAAAACTATCAACCAAGAACAATATGCCTACAATATCAGCAACATTCAGGAATAATATCAGCAACATAAGATCCCATACATAACATACCAATACATATGGACAAGAAACAATTAGTATTAGCCACATACATCGGCATGAAGAAATATTTCGACACTATATCCAAACCAAAACTGATTGAGAAACTTGTGGCAATAGGAATAAAAGGGAAAAAACCTAAACATGTCGCATACATACCTAACGAACAGAACACAAAAAACCAAAGTAAATAATGCAGAAAACCAACCACTTGAAGCTGAATATGGAATACCACAGGGAGGAAACCTACCACCAATCTTATACATCATATATCGTTGGGTCGTTGGGTTCACTAATTAGAGGGTCAAAATCTATAAAATATAGAAAAAGTACATTTTTGTTAATATTTCTCTTATTACTTAATCACATGATTTTAAAATCACACAGAATGTATAACTTAATGTGTCTTTTAACATCTTATACTCAGATTAAGCGAGATTGCAAAATTAGGGGGTTGGGTACTTGGTGAAATCACTAAAGTCAAAAACTATAAAATGTACTCAGTCATTTAATGACCGAGTAGGTCATAAGGGGTCCTACAGGACCCTTCACTATACCCTTACTGAGCCTGAGATTTGTTACAATTTAGTAAACCATCAAACTAAAACTTAACTAAAAACAGCCAAAAATTGAGCTAGTGTATTTCACTTGTAAGCGGACTATATACAAACGACCTGCTGGAAATTAACTGCAAAGGAAGTTTTTTTTTTCATTTTAATTATTCGGATCTCGGAAACTATAAGACAAAGATATTCGGTTAAATGAGGAAAGAGTTGTCGTTTTAAGAGTTTATGCAAGATATGTTTTTGGAAAAAAGACCACAATGCTTCACTTACAATACATTTTTTTTAAATGGCATTCATAGTTGGCTAACGAATTCTTTTGGTTTGAGAAATATCCTCAAGTATGCCAATCCAGCGCCTTGCACAAGAATACGGTCAGCTTTTCACTTAAAACAGAAAAAAGAAACTCCTTCAATTTCCCGCCCGCCGCAAATAAATCCGACGCTATCTCTGAAGACAGCACCCGTTCAGAGATTATACTGGGGGCCGGTGGAAATTTACGAGGGCCCCACGTGAACGTGCGTTGATGTGTTTGTATCCGCCGACCTGCAGCACTAACTGCTTAAAAGTGGATAGGGGCGCCCGAGTGACCGGCGGCTGAAGATAAATTGCCGCCCCCCGGAAATTACGAGCCGGCGGGGGCGGCAGATAAGTGGGCGATGGGGGCGCCCCCGGTGCAGCCTTTTTGCCGAACACTTTTCGGCCGCCCCCCCCACACCCCCCGCGGTGCATAACGGAAATTGCGAGCGCCGGCAAAAATGGAATTTATATCGCGCGCGCGAGGGGGCGGCATGGCCGGCCGGGAAGTGTGAATCACATTTCAAATTTCCGCCATGGGATCGGCAAAAAGAAACGACGGCTTTTTTTTTAAATATCTCATGGGCGGTTATTCATCGGGATAAGTGTGTTCGTTAAAAACACGCTGGCGCAACTGTTGAATTGTAATCGGCTGAAGCAAAAAAAAAAAACCCATGAATTTACACCTTTTTCGATTTACGGATTTTAAAGCCGTCGGTGCTTTAAAACGGCAGGGACGGATTGAAGGGCGTGTGTGTGGCAATTACGCGAATCGAACCCCACGATGCGGAGATTAATGCGGATGAACCGCGACGCGTCGACTTTACAACCCCCAGGGCAGACTGTGGGAATCGCAGCCGCTGGGGATGTCGACGACAGTGATGGGGTCATTGATTTTTTTTTTTCGCGGGCATTCATTTTCGGCGGCGCCGGCGGAGATGATCCCTAAGAAACTGCCCTCGGCGACGTCGTAAAGAAGCTGCATGTATCACAAATAACGTATAAAAAGGCTTCATAAATATACACCAGACAGAAATAAAAAAAAAATGAATTACAATACACATTAAAGCAGTTAATTTATTCGATGACAAAGTACGTAGTACCTAATAATTATCACATTTGGACATTGAATATAAGTGGAGCTATAATGACGGTTTTTACTTCTCAACATGAGTCGGCGTTACAAATTCGACAATAAGTAATTCAACAAGAACGATGCAGTTATTACTTAAACATGACTATGATTGAATGCATCGAAAGTTGTATGCATTTGCTTAATTATAGTAAACAGGCCAAACCTATGAACTGAAGATATAAACTTCTGGGTATCCAGAAAACCAAAATAAATGTTGGTATAAAATTTATTATTTATATTATTTATATTTATTATTTATATTTATTATTTATTTATTCCTTTAAGGTTTAAAAAACAGATTTTGGTTAAATTAATTTATATATTTTATTATATTTATATTATTTTTTTTAGAAATTATACTTTTTTTACAGTTTTATTTAAAGCTTAAGGTTGGTACTATAATTAAAGCAGTCTTTGGAACATAAGAACGTTATATTGTGGGATAACATTTTAGAATTTAAATAAACTCTTCTCGAGTTCACCGCACCAAACTGTAAAAAACTGTTAAATCACATGGAGCCGCACCCCCACCTATTTACGGCTGAGGGACTATACACGCACTCAGATAGCCAGGGCCAACATGGAATCTACAAGGTTGAATGATGATCATCAACAACAAAGGTAAAGTATTGGAGTTGTGTTTTAAAAATTACGCAAGTTTAGGGTTAACAATGTACTATAATGTATACTGTATCATATAATGTACTATACTTCGGCAGGAATTGCCACATTACGGTAACAAAATGAAAATAGCTGTATAAAAATTGTTACTCATTATGTTCTGGCAAAAAACGTGTCGACATGTAGCATTATTAGGACTTCATTGCAGAGACGGGTCATCTAATTTAATAATTTTTCTTCGTTTGTTTTCAAAATCAGTAGATTTTATTTCTAGAGCTAAATTGCATACCCTGACCTAAATTATTTTCCCATATTTTTAAACAATTGCTTTAATGCTATAATTACAGTTATTGTTTTGAATTTTTTACTAACTATTTCAATATTAAATTACATGTACCTAAGTTAACTTTATTAAAATCTTTAATTTTGTTTCTGCCCATACAGTTATGTTTTTTTATTGCCATAAAATATATATTGATTAAAAAAAGGAATTGTACAAAATAGTTTGTACTAAATTTAAACGACCTCACTAAGTATATATGTCAATGCAGAAAGTAATACTCTTGATTTTATTACTTATTTAATACTGAAACTTTGAAAATGAAAATGTTATCAAATTTTCAGGAGAATTAGCTTTAGGTATACTGAACTCAAGCCTAAAATTAAATATGCAATTAATAATTTTTCAGAAATTTCAGTAATAGATAACCCATACTTGTCAGAGCGGAAAGTTATATTTTCGATTTTCTCACTTATTTAATACTGAGACTTTATCAAATTTTCATGAGATTTAGTTTCAGGTGTACTGAACACAAATCTAATATTAAATATGCAATTATTAAATTTTCTGAATTTTCAGAAACAGATAACCCTTAGTTGTCAGTGCAGAAAGTTTTACTTTCGATTTCTTCACTTATTTATTTACAAATTTAATAATAAATATGCAATACATAAATTTTCGGAATTTTCAGTAATAGATAACTCTTAGTTGTCAATGCAGAAAGTTATACTTTCGATGTTCTCACATATTTAATACTGAAAGTTTATCAAATATTCAGGAGATATAACTTTAGGTATACTGAATATAAATCTAATAATAAATATACAATTAATAAAATTTCAGAATTTTCAGTAATAGATAGCCCATACTTGTCAATGCAGAAAGTTATACTTTCGATGTTCTCACTTATTTAATACTGAAACTTTATCAAATTTTCCGGAGAATTAGCTTTAGGTGTATTGAACACAAATCTAATAATAAATATGCAATTCATATTTTTTTAGAAATTTTAGTAATAGCTAACCCTTACTTGTTAATGCAGAAAGTTATACTTTCGATTTTCTCACTTATTTAATACTGAAATTTTGTCAAATTTTCAGGAGAATTAGTATTAGGTATACTGAACTTAAGTCAAATATTAAATATGCAATTAATAATATTTTATAAATTTCAATAATAGCTAACCCATACTTGTCAATGCAGAAAGTTATACATTCGATTTGATTACTTATTTAATACTGAAACTGTGTCGAATTTGCAGTAGAATTAGTCTTAGGTGTACTGAACATAAATCTAATAATAAATATTCAATTATTAAATTTTCAGAATTTTCAGTAATAGATAACTTTAAGTTGTCAATTCAGAAAGTTATACTTTCGATTTGATTACTTATTTAATACTGAAACTTTGTAAAATTTTCAGAAGAATTAGCTTCAGGTGTACTGAATACAAATCTAATATCAAATATGCAATTAATAAATTTTCAGAATTTTCAGAAATATATAATCCATACTTGCCAGTACAGAAAGTTATACTTTCGATGTTCTTATTTATTTAACACTGAAACTGTGGCAAATTTTCAGGAGAATTAGCTTAAGGTGTACTGAACACAAATCTAACAATAAATATACAATTAATAAAATTTCTGAATTTTCAGTAATAGATAATCCATACTTATCAATGCAGAAAGTTATACTTACGATTTTTTTACTTATTTGATACAGAAACTGTGTCAAATTTTCAGGAGAATTAGCTTCAGGTGTACTGAACATAAATCCAATAATAAATATGCAATTATTAAATTTTCAGAATTTTCAGTAATGGATAATCCTTAGTTGTCAGTGCAGAAAATTATACTTTCGATTTTCTGACTTATTTAATACTGTAACTTTGTCAAATTTTCAGAAGAATTAGCTTCAGGTGTACTGAATAAAAATCTAATATCAAATATACAATTAATATTTTTTCCGAATTTTCACAAATAGCTAATCCTTGCTTGTCAATGCAGAAACTTATACTTTCCATTTTTTCACTTATTTAATACTGAAACTTTGTCAAATTTTCAGGAGAATTAGTTTCAAGTATACTGATCTTAAGTCAAATATTAAATATGCAAGTAGTAAATTTTTAGAAATTTCAGTAATAGCTTACCTTTACTTGTCAATGCAGAAAGTTATACTTTCGATTTTCTCACTTATTTAATACTGAAATTTTGTCAAATTTTCAGGAGAATTTGTTTTAGGTATACTGAACTTAAGTCAAAAATTAAATATGCAATTAATAAATTTTTAGAAATTTCAATAATAGCTAACCCATACATGTTAATTCAGACAGTTAATCTATCGATTTTCTCACTTAGCTAATACTGAAACTGTGTCAAATTTTCAGGAGAATTAGCTTAAGGTGTACTGAATACAAATACACTATAAAATTTGATTTTCTGCTTCAAAATTGACAATGAAAATATCAAAGTTCTACATCCCTGGTGAAAATTATGAAAATTTAATTTTTATTCTGCACAGTTTTTTTAGGAAGTTATGAAATTTAAATAGAAAAAATGAAGTGTCTATTTTTATTAAAATTTCAGCAGAAAGTTGTGAATATAACTTTATATAATAAAAATCTTTAATATTGAAACAATTACCACAGCAAGCCCGTAAGGCGTTAAAGCTCTGACTAATAATTATGAATTTGATTTTTACTCATGAAAATATCTAATTTGTTTATTGTTTTCACTCCAAGTAGGTACTCGGCTTTCACAATGATTAATACCTTAAATGAAATGCGAATATTGTAAGTAAGTCAATCTAGTTTCGCACCCAATTTAGTTATTTTCATACTTTTTGGAAAGTATGAAACTGGTTTACTTTAGACCAGCACACTTGAATGATTGAAGCAATATTTTATTTATTTTAATATATGAATTAGGCAACGTTGTTAGAAATCTGTCATTTAATATTTTTTCACTGTCATTTTCGTTTTGTCATCATTTTTGTTGGTGTTTATGTGTAGAACTTTATAAAAAGAAACCAAAGTCTTCTTAGTTACAAATAAAAATTGAACAGAGTATATGTACATTTTGGAGGAGGACTTCTTGTTATCTACTTGTATGCACTTATTCACTTATGATTTGTGAGGTGCTTGCGGTGTCTTCTATGTTATTTTATAAATTGAGATTTGTGAGGTGCTTGCGGTGTCTTCGATGTTATTTTATAAATTGAATTGTATTGTAGATATATTTTGAATATGTATTTCATTTATTGATTTGACTTGTGTAATTCGTATAATGACAGGCATGAAAATGTAATCAATTTTATTCTATTCTATTCTTGAAAATTTAACAATTCATAATAAAATTTTACACAAAAATTTCATAATTTTCTCTGAAAGTTTTCATTGTTTAATCAAAATCTTATAATTGTCAATGAACATTTGTAATTTATAGATTTAGGCACTCTCAGCTATAACAATTTAAAAGTTTCACATATGTTAACTAGTAAATTGTAAATTGTAAAGTGCATTTGGGAATTTTTGCTGCGTACAACTGGAAACCAGTTTCGACCTATTCGGATGTCATCAGTCTGGTGAGTCTGATATACAGTATGTGCCCGGATTGAGTTTACAAGAGGGATGTTTTTTTTAAATTTTAATTTCTGTCTGGTGTATTTCATTTAGTGATTTGACTTGTGTAATTCGTATGATGACAGGCATGAAAATATAATTAATTGTATTCTATTCTGTTTTTGAAAATTTAACAATTCATAATAAAATTTTACACCAAAATTTCATAATTTTCTCTGAAAGTTTTGCTTATTACCATTACTGCCAATGGCTTGTTAAAGACAATAGTATAGGTTCGGTCTAGTAGAGTTGATTTAAATTAGCTTAGGTAAGGTTGTGTTAGGTTCGGTCAGGTCAGGTTATTCTATTTTAGTTACTCGATTCACATTGCAATGATCTGAAGACATCGCAGACGTATTTTTCTGTGTTGGGCTTGTTTCTTTTGTGAAAAATACGCTACTATGTGAGGAGTTTTGATTTTCAACAAACATAGAAAGGTTCGGAGGAGAATGGGTATATAACTCGTCTAGGAATAAATTTCTTGTGCATTCGAGAGTTTTCGTCGAGGAATCTGTTAGTTCTATAAAGGTTTTAAAATCTCAGTAAGTGCAGAGGAGTGGATAAATGATGCCTATCAGTAATCCTCCAAGTCACCCATGAAATGGTTTCTGGTTTCTGGCCAAGGTTTGTGCGAGCTCCTGGGTGACGGACGCGACCGAGGCCGGAACCCCTTGGCCGGAGTCTGCGCGCTCCGCTGGTGCAGGAAGTGACGTCGCGACGCTAATGACGCGTGCCCTGCCCGATCGGATAAACGGCGTCGGTGCAGCCTGAATTATGGCTGTTTGGGTTGGCGCATTTTGCCGTATTTGCCGTATTTGCCGTATTTGCCGTAGCCTGGGCTAGCTGAATTAGTGTGGAGCCGTGTCTAGGTGCGCTCTGCATGCGCTGAAAATAACAGCCACGGAGGGTAAACACTGTCGCCAAGAAAAACAAACTGCCGGAGTCGCTTATTAGTTCGGGGCGTTGTTTTTGGAAGGGATGGAACGTGAAGTTTATTTGCCCGGCCGCGGAGTATGAGAGTTTAAAAATTTCAGCGGAGCTCGGAGCAGCGTAGTGGTGAATTTAAATTATACATTCTCCGCTTTTACTGTTACACCATTGCAGCCGAACAACAATTTATTTCACTCGAACCCGAACTTTTACTGTCGAATCAACGTCACCCCGGAATTAAATTGCCCGATTGTTCCTGCGTTGGCGAGGCCCTGTAATTCCGCGCTTTAAGGGGCGCCGCGCTGTAAAAAAAGACGTATACTTTACGGGGCGAAATTGGAAGGTGCAAATTTTCACGTCTTTTATGCCCCTATAGGAGATGGACGTAAAAATAAAGCGCTTTTTCGGCCCGTCCGTGGAGGGGGTGTTAACCTGCGACGTCTCGTAAAAAGTTGCCTAAAAGTTTCGAACGTGCCCATAACCGACAATAAGGGCGATCCTCGAGGCCCATTAGGACGGTGCGAAATTAGATCGTTACTTATGCTGCAGTTGCACGGTTAATTTAAAGTGGATACGTGTCGCGCGTCAGCGATTTCCCCGCCTGCAGGTGCGCACAATTCATCCTGCAGCAGTTTATCATCCGCGCAATTAATCCCTTATCCTAATTAATTCCCGCCTGCGCGACTCCGGGATGAAAGGCGCACCCCCGAAAACTTCGGGGGAGGCTCGAAGATTTTACAGCCGCCCCCGTAAGCCGGCCCCCGCTTTACGTCCTTGCGATTGTCAGCCGCAGTCAGCGCTTTGCGCCAGGTGTGCGCTTTAAACGCTTAATAGTAACACAGGGGTCGAGATGATTGTTCCGGCGAGTGACACGTCTGCGATTCCTCCGGGCCCGGAGTAAAACGTTATGGTCTAATTCTGGTGCGGCATTAAGCACACGTTCGCCGGCTTGCATCGAAAATGCAATTATTAAAATGTTGAATCTCGCAAAGAACTCTCGTAAAATCGAGTGATACATTTTACATCTCATCTCTTTAACGAATTCAATCTCGATCGTGACTTGTTTAGACACAGACAATAAAAACCAGAACTTTTAAAATTTATTAATTTTCGCCTAGAAGAGTAAGGCCTACAATATTTACCACCTCACTCGGCAATGGATGTTAAGCAACAAACTAATTTTAAATCAGGACAAGACCAAAGCCGTTGTATTTCACACCAAAGTTCCAAGACTTGATTCAACCATACTGCCTCTCCTGACGACCAAACTGGATATACTACCAAAGTGCAAAATCCTTGGAATGGTCTTGGATAATTCAATTCAATTCAATTCAATAATACATTGAACTGGAACAGTCATTGCGAGGAACTGATTCCCAAATTTTGTTCAGACCCAAACAAAAATAAAACACAACGTTTTAAATTTATTAATTTTAGTAGACTAGACTAGTACCACTCAAAATGTGTACAATAGACCAACGCTCGTTCATTTTTAAATATGTTCTTCAAAACCAAACGAAGAAAAGGTTAATCTCCATTTGAGAAACAAGAGAGAATGTAGTTGGTTGGCTGAAGAGTGGCACTTTAAAAAATACTCGGCAAATACGGAATGTTGAGTCACCTTTGTATGTAGAAGTAAAATTGGTGCTAGAAACAATAGAGAAACCCAAAACGACGAACAGTAATGTGAGGGCATTGGCAAAAAGTTTCACCGACAATATTTAAAATACGAAGTAATTTTAACAGCAACTATATTTTTCAAAAGATTCGGCATTACTGGACCACGATCAAAATATTTGAAGTGCTACGGGGAGGAATTATTTCTATTTCTTCATTTTGATTCAATTTTTATTGAAATCGAGCTGATGGTGCCATGTTCTAGTATGAGAAAAGTAGTTTCGACACGTGAAGTAAAACAGTGAAAAACGATCACCGTTCGCTTCAAAAACGAAGAAATAGAATATGATGTTGACTTAAAACGATCAGAGATCTAGATGAAGAAGAATAATTTATAGACGACCCCCCTAATGGACAATAATCGGTAATCATAATAATAGTTTATCAAAAATTTGTATTTCATTTGAAAATATATTGTTTGTATGTACATACCTATACTGTACTGTACCCTACATAAAAAATCTAAAAATACGGTTAAAAACGATCAGAGTCCAAGACTTGTCAATAAAAATATATTGTTTTAATAGTTTTACTTATGTGTATTTCATGTTTTTGCTCAATATTCTAATTCACATCTTGTTAAAGCAGATCAATTATAATCAGTTAGTTTTTTCATTCGTCCTTTCTGTCCTTTATTAGACTTGAAACTTTCAATTTAGTTTCCTGAAAAACGATAAAATTAGACTCTAGTACCATCAATGCCATTGCTACTAATCGACATAGATGGCACAAAGTGTAAAAGTACAATTACAGAAGTTTCAAAGAATTGCGACTCAGTAAAATATCTTTCAGACTAATTCACAGTATGGGCGGAAGAAAAATTAGTACATAATGAAACATACAGTACATAATTCTAAAATTATAATTTAGAGAATATTGAATGAACTGCCAAGAAAAAAGTAATTCGTATGCCGAAGGAATGTAAACATGACAAATGTATGTTTGAAACATTCAATGTAATAATAGATACCGTAATCAAGTCTTGGATAAAACGATTCCAAAATACCTTTGATCTCTGTAAAGATCTATCTGTATTAGATCCACAAAATTTGGATGAAATTAAAGCAAATATTCCAAAAAAGATCGACTTCTCTCTATATTGAAGACTTTAAGTAATAAATTACAAACAAAAATTGTAATGTAACATTAGAAAATTTAATATAAGAACTTTTGATTTGAAATTTGTAATTTATTGGAACAAAATAATTATGGTATGTTAATAGTACACCAAAATCTTCAACTGCAGATAGACTTTATAGAAGAACACACAGAAGAATTAAGCAAGCATGTGTGAGCATGTGGCAAAACCAATGAAGAAATACTGAAGTAGAAGTCGCAAAACTGTGCTACTAGTTGTAACTACGTTATATTTAAATACAATTTATTTCGAGAAGTGTACTCCACCCTATACCCAATACTTATACTCTAAGTCTAGCGTATTTAGAACTCTTCCGATATCTCAAGTTTCCTGCAAAAGATATTTCTTAACGCTAAAATATGTAGAAATAGATTATGATCGACGATATCTCACACTCGCCTTGAAGCTCTTATGATCATGAGTTATGAGAAAGAGAATTTAAATGAACTAAATAATAGAGAAATTGTAACAGCGTTAGGTAATTCCAGTTCTCTTCTATCAAAAAAGTTATTGTTTTAAAGTAAAAATATTATATATTTTTTTTATGTTTTGCTTATTTACTTCTGCAATACATTTGGTTTTTAATTGTAGGAAAAATTTGCAGACGCTTTTACTTCTTTTCATTATAACCTCTTAAAACTGACATTTGAGCACTGATTCTTTCAACTTTTGTCCACATTTTATGTATTGCGCCGGTGACTGTATTTCCTGCGCCGGTTTTTCTAATCCCATTCGCCCCTGTTGATACCCCATAGTAATATCACATTTTTATCTTAAAGTATATTTTCTAGCCTTTTCGGCGCAATATTTTCATTGTTATCACTAAAATCAACATACTTATCTACGAGGGCAAGCTGGTAAAAAAGGTACCTAACTATGAAGGAGGCCATGAAAAACAAAAATTTTTTATTATATTCCTTAAACTATCAGAAAACTGTCACGCAATTATCATTATTCAGTTCTGTTATACATTTCTACAGAAATTTTCTAATACTGACATGTCAAAGTTTTTTTATAATGGAAAAAATTGAGCATCGTGCCGTCATCATGTTCCTCAACAAGAGAAGGAAATAGTCCGATGGAAATTAATAATCGTCTGTCAGCTGTTTATGGCGATTCTTCTCCATCCTATAAAACAGTTAAATTCTGGTCTAAACAATGTAAGTGGAATCGGAGGTCCATTGAAGATGATCCTCGCAGAGGCCGTCCAAATTCAGTCATCACCCAACAAACGAAAAGTTGAAGAATTTATTCCTGAAGATCGAAGAGTCAAAATTTATATACTAGCTGAAAGTCTGCAGATCATCAGGGAACGTGTTTGGGCCATCGTTCATGACTATTTAGGCATGTCAAAGGTTCCAAAAATGCCAACCCCGTTCGATAATCAGCGTCGAATTGAAACGTTTCAACGATATTTGGAGCTTTGTGAAGGCCTGGAAGAAGGGATTATACAAAGAATTGTTACTGTTGATGAAACATGGATTCATCGCTATGATTCTGAAAGCAAACGGGAATCCATGTAATGGAAACATAAAGGGTGACCGACCCCAAAGAAGTTTAAGCCCCAAAGAAGACCCCAAAGAAGGAGTCCAGCTTTCTACTGGAAAGGTTATAGTCACGGTCTTTTGGGACTCTGAAGGATTTTTATTGATTGATTACCTGCAACGTAAAACACCACGAAACGAATCTATTATGCCGAAATTTTAGGCAAATTGGAAAAAAGTAATCAAAAAAACGCAAATAAATATTCAAAAATGGAATTTTGCTTTTGCATGATAATGCTCCGGTACATAAAGCTGGCATTATCCAAGATGATCTGAAGGATTTAAAGTTCTTTTTTTCTTAATCTTTCCCTCTTTTACCCTTTTGGGTGTTGAGGTGTACGTCTATTTTTTATAAAAGGGATGATGGGATTATACAAAGTATTGTTTTTGGTGATGAAACATGGATTCATCACTATGATTATGAAAGCAAACAGGAATCCATGTAATGGAGACATAAAGGGTGACCGACCCCAAAGAAGTTTAAGCCCCAAAGAAGACCCCAATGAAGAAGTCCAGCTTTCTACAGGCAATGTTACAGTCACGGTATTTTGGGACTTTGAAAGATTTTTGTTGATTGATTACCTGCAACGTAAAACACCATGAACGAATCTATTATGCCGAAATTTTAGGCAAATTGGAAAAAAGTAATCAAAAAAAACGCAAATAAATATTCAAAAATGGAATTTTGCTTTTGCATGATAATGCTCCGGTACATAAAGCTGGCATTATCCAAGATGATCTGAAGGATTTAAAGTTCTTTTTTTCTTAATCTTTCCCTCTTTTACCCTTTTTGGGTGTTGAGGTGTAATTCTATTTTTCATGAAAGGGATGAAGGGATTATACAAAGAATTGTTATTGGTGATGAAACATGGATTCATCACTAAGATTCTGAAAGCAAACAGGAATCCATGTAATGGAAACATAAAGGGTGACCGACCCCAAAGAAGTTTAAGCCCCAAAGAAGGCCCCGAAGAAGTTTAAGCCCCAAAGAAGACCCCAAAGAAGAAGTCCAGCTTTCTACAGGCAAGGTTATAGTCACGGTCTTTTGGGACTCAGAGAATTTTGCTTCTGCATGATAATACTCCGGTACATAAAGCTGGCATTATCCGAGATGATCAGAAGGATTTAAAGTTCTTTTTTTTAAATCTTTCCCCTTTTAACTCTTTTGGGTGTTGAGGTGTAATTCTATTTTTCATAAAATTTTATCCATTATTTTTTGTTGCCTGTTAGTTCCTTTGCTTGCTACCTACTCTTCCCATTTTTCTGCAGCGTTTTGCTGAAATCCCAAAAAAGCTTCTCGAGTGACCAAGCAAAATGTTTCAGTATCCTTAAAGTGCTGAAAAACTAGAAGGTCCCGCTCACATCCCTTTAGGGACATCCATTTCAGATCTTCTCTCCCAATCCTCAAACCTGGAAGATGATTACCTAAATAGCATTATCATGATCATAATCATGATCATCGGTACACCATTATGAGATGATGCCCCATTCTGCTGGAAAATTGTGACAATTTTCCGATTTTCCAATAGCGTAGGCTGGCTTGTCTCTTTCCGTAATCGTTCCCTCTTTTACCCTTTTGGGTGTTGAGGTGTAATTCAATTTTTTATAGAATTTCATCCACTCTTTTTTGTTGCCTGTTAATTCCTGAGATGATGCCCTATTCTGCTGAAAAATTGTGACAATTTTCCAATTTTCCAATAGCATAGGCTGGTTTGTCACTTTTCTTAATCGTTCCCTCTTTTACCCTTTCGGGTGTTGAGGTGTAATTCTATTTTTTATAGAATTTCATCCATTATTTTTTGTTGCCTGTTAGTTCCTTTGCTTGCTTCCAACTCTTCCCATTTTTCTGCAGCGTTTTGCCTAAATCCCAAAAAAGCTTCTCGAGTAACCAAGCAAAATGTTTCAGTATCCTTAAAGTGCTGAAAAACTAGAAGGTCCCGCTCACATCCCTTTAGGGACATCCATTTCAGATCTTCTCTCCCAATCCTCAAACCTGGAAGATGATTACCTAAATAGCATTATCATGATCATAATCATGATCATCGGTACACCATTTTGAGATGATGCCCCATTCTGCTGGAAAATTGCGACAATTTTCCAATTTTCCAATAGCATAGGCTGGTTTGTCTCTTTTCTTAATCGTTCCCTCTTTTACCCTTTTGGGTGTTGAGGTGTAATTCAATTTTTTATAGAATTTTATCCATTCGTTTCTGTTGCCTGTTAGTTCTTTTGCTTACTTCCAACTCTTCCCATTTTTCTGCAGCGTTTTGCTGAAATCCCAAAAAAGCTTCTCGAGTAACCAAGCATAATGTTTCAGTGTCCTTAAAGTGCTGAAAAACTAGAAGGTCCCGCTTTCATCCCTTTGGGGACATCCATTTCAGATCTTCTCTCCTAATCGTCGAACCTGGAAAATGATCACCTAAATAGCATTATCATGATCATAATTATGATCATCTGTACACCATTACGAGGTGATGCCCCATTCATAATCATGATCATCTGTACACCATTACGAGGTGATGCCCCATTCTGCTGGAAAATTGTGACAATTTTCCAATTTTCCAATAGCATAGGCTGATTTGTCTCTTTTCTTAATCGTTCCCTCTTTTACCCTTTTTTGTGTTGAGGTGTAATTCTATTTTTTATCAAATTTCATCCACTCTTTTTTGTTGCCTGTGAGTTCCTTTGCTTGCTTTCAACTCTTCGCATTTTTCTGCAGCGTTTTGCTGAAATCCCAAAAAAACTTCTCGAGTAACCAAGCATAATGTTTCAGTATCCTTAAAGTGCTGAAAAACTAGAAGGTCCCGCTCACATCCCTTTAGGGACATCCATTTCAGATATTCTCTCCCAATCCTTGAACCTGGAAAATGATCACCTATATAGCATTATCATGATCATCTGTACACCATTACGAGAAGATGCCCCATCCTGCTGGAAAATTGAGACAATTTTCCAATTTTCCAATAGCATAGGCTGGTTTGTCTCTTTTCTTAATCGTTCCCTCTTTTGCCCTTTTGGGCGTTGAGGTGTAATTCTATTTTTTATTGAATTTCATTCATTCTTTTTTGTTGTCTGTTAGTTCTTTTGAGGTGTATTTTTTATAGAATTTCATCCATTATTTTTTGTTGCCCGTTAGTTCCTTTGTTTGCTACCAACTTTTCCCATTTTTCTGCAGCGTTTTGTATAAATTCCAAAAAAGCCTCTCGAGTAATCAAGCATAATGTTTCAGTGTCCTTAAAGTGCTAAAAAACTAGAAGGTCCCGCTCACATCTCTTTAGGGACATCCATTTCAGATCTTCTCTCCCAATCCTCGAACCTGGAAAATGATCACCTTAATGGCATTATCATGATCATAATCATGATCATCTGTACACCATTACGAGGTGATGCCCCATTCTGCTGGAAAATTGTGAATTTTTTTAAATTTTGCAATAGTATAGGCTGGTTTGTCTCTTTTCTTAATCGTTCCCTCTTTTACCCTTTCGGGTGTTGAGGTGTAATTCTATTTTTTTAATTATTTCATCTATTCTTTTTAGTTGCCTGTTAGTTCCTTTGCTTGCTTCCAACTTTTCCTATTTTTCAGCAGCGTTTTGCTGAAATCCCAAAAAAGCTTCTCGAGTAACCAAGATTAATGTTTCAGTATCCTTAAAGTGCTGAAAAACTAGAAGGTCCCGCTCACATCTCTTTAGGAACATCCATTTCAGATCTTCTCTCCCAATCCTCGAACCTGGAAAATGATCACCTAAATAGCATTATCATGATCATTGTCATGATCATCTGTACACCATTATGAGATGATGCCCCATTTTTCTGGAAAATTGTGAGAATTTTCTAATTTTCCAATAGCATAGGCTGGTTTATCTCTTTTTTTAACCGTTCCCTCTTTTGCCCTTTCGGGTGTTGAGGTGTAATTCTATTTTTAATAGAAATTCATCTATTCTTTTTTGTTGTCTGTTAGTTCTTTTGAGGTGTAATTCTATTTTTTATAGAATTTCGTCCATTCTTTTTTGTTGCCTGTTAGTTCCTTTGCTTGCTTCCAACTCTTCCCATTTTCTGCAGCGTTTTGCTTAAATACCAAAAAAGCTTCTCGAGTAACCAAGCATAATGTTTTAGTGTCCTTAAAGTGCTGAAAAACTAGAAGGTCCCGCTCACATCTCTTTAGGGACATCCATTTCAGATATTCTCTCCCAATCCTTGAACCTGGAAAATGATCACCTATATAGCATTATCATGATCATCTGTACACCATTACGAGAAGATGCCCCATCCTGCTGGAAAATTGAGACAATTTTCCAATTTTCCAATAGCATAGGCTGGTTTGTCTCTCTTCTTAATCGTTCCCTCTTTTGCCCTTTCGGGTGTTGAGGTGTAATTCTATTTTTTATAGAATTTCGTCCGTTATTTTTTGTTGCCTGTTAGTTCCTTTGCTTGCTTCCAACTCTTGCCTTTTTTCGGCAGCGTTTTGCTTATTGTATCGTTCCATGTTTCCCGTGGTCTTCCTCTTGCTCTCTTCCCGTTTGATCTTGCCTGCCACACTTGTTTACCTTGCCTCTCTTTACTCAGTCTGTTTATGTGCCCGAACCGTCTTAATTGTCTCTCTTCTATTTTCCTCATTATCGATGTGGATTCCTTATTTCTATATTCTGCAGTCTGTCATTCCTTGTCACTCCTTTCACTCTCCTTAAATACTTTATTTCAGTCGCTTGTATTTTAGATTTTTGTCTTGTGTCAATCACCCACGTCTCACTCCCGTATGTCAGTAATGGTGCAAATCTTCGACTGTCATCTTCGTATTTTTTTATATTTCTTTCTTGTTTATGAACGCTCTTCTTAGTGCACTATACAGTCTCCCAGTTGTTTTTACTCTGTTGTTGATGTCCTTTTCATATTTTCCTTAACTATCTATTATTGTTCCTAGATAGTTGAATTCTTGCACCTGTTCTATCTGTTCTCCGCTTATTCGTATGTTGGTTATTTTGTTCTCCTTTGTTATCACCATCACTATTGGTTTTTCCCTATTTATCTTCAGATTTCTTTTATTTAGAGCCTCCTTCCATATTTCCACATTGTGTTTCAGTTTTTTTTTCTGTTTCTGCGAATATCACTATATCATCTGCAAATGCACACTCTTTTATTTCTATATTCCTCATATTTCTGTATCCTACGTATATTCCTTTGGTTCTCAGTCTTGTTTCTTATATTATGTTGTCCATTATTGATATGAATAACAGTGGGCTTAGTATTCCTCCCTGTCTCACTTTGTGGTTTGTCCTGAATTCTTCTGTCTATTTCCGGTTCTTATGTAGTTTCTCGTTTCTTTGTATATAGTAATAGTAATAGTAATAGTAATAGTAATTTATTTGCTTACGCCAAAAGGCTTACAATGGTCAGGTACAGGTCAATATATAATACAATAATAAGTAATTACAATATATAATAATATATAATACTAATATTCAGTCATATAATGACTGAATTGCCTTTATTATTTCTCCACCTGCCCTTTTTTGCTCTAGTTCCTTCCATATTTCATCCCGTGGTATACTGTAAAAAGCCTTTTTTTGATCTATGAAACAAAGGTATCCTTCTTTGTTATACTCTCGTATTTTTTTCAGTTATCGGTTTTATCGTAAAGATTTGGTCCTGCACACTGTGTCCTGGTCTGAACCCGCTATTAATAGCAACTTTCTTATTACAACAAGTATTTTTGGGCTTAGATGATAAAACTTCAGCGCCAATTAATCGATGATTAACTAATGAAATTAATAATAATTACGCTGTAACATGGACTCCGTAGAAATGTTTTATTGTCCGATAAATTCGTTCGGCGACTGTATCTTAGCTGATTTGCGGATAAGCCCAAAGAAAGGTACGTTATTCCTACCCCGGGCTGGGAAAAAGTTTCGGGCGAGATAATGAAATTTCGACCGTGCAAATCTCGCCCGGCGAGATTTGACAAAGTTTCCGGGGCATTTTTCTCGCATTTAGCCGGCTCTAATCTCGGCGCGGGGAGAATTTGTTAATATATATTTCCTCCTGTCGGGCCTCCCGGAGAATAAATCCGGGGGCCTTAATTCTGAAAGGCGCGCCAATTTGAATTTTTAATTCCCGCATCGCGCCAATTTGTCGCGATCAAAGGCGCAATTAACGCCCCCCTTTACCCCCCTCAAGCGGCATCGGCGTGCAGATAAATGACGCGTGGAGAATTATTCCGCGGGAGAGAAAGAAACGGTAATTTATTTCAATATTATACGGCGAGGGGCCCGCCTTTGCGCCGAACTTGAATATATTCCGGGGGAAGTAGGGCGGCGACGGCGTGAAAAATACGTGCCATTTGCCCCGAAAATGTTAATTTTTCCCCCCAATCTCGCCCTTTTATTATGGAAACAGAAGTAATTACTGGAACGATCGGTTCGTTTGCCGGGGCTCCCGCAGCCCGATAATCGATGCCTGCCAAGTTGGAATGGGGTCGCTTAATTTGTCAGGAGACGCCTTCACCTCTGATCGAATCGTTTCCGTATTAATCGGAAAGGATTACGTTCAGTTATCACTTAATCGTGGCACCAACAAATTAATTTCCATACAACACAATGCTGACTTAATAATATTGCATTCATGTATGGAGAGCAGCAGAAACATCAGCATCATAGCTATCATGGAATGTAAACAAAGCTATAAACAGAGAAAAGGAAGACCAGGACTACGTTGGTATGGTGAAGTTTAAAAATACCCCAAAGAAATGGAAATAGAGAGATGGAAAGAAAAAATAGAAGACTACTTGTTGCCACTACTTGTCGCAGTAGAGATAGTGATGATAATAATTATAACATTGAAGTGCAAACAGAAAATCTGTGTTAAATGGATTGATGAGCTCAAAAATCAATCGAAGAAGAATATAATGCTGTGCTGAGGGGCTTTAGGGAACCTACCTAGGAGAAAAAAAAATATATCTCAACTATCCACCGCTAAGTATTGACCGACATTTCTTGGTTGTCATGGTATCATGATGATTACTTATCTTGAGTGTGCGTCACTCAAGACACTCAAGACATTCAAAACACTCAAGACACTGTAACGGTTCTAACCCAGGTGTTGTACAAATTCTCATAATTTGTAATATTTATTATTCATTGCATTTATTTAACTGCAATTCATCCTTAAATACAATTGGATGCATTTGATTTCTTTAACTGCATGTTACATGAATTCTTATAATTCAAGTAATTGATTTGGCTCGTGATTTACAAATTCTCGTAATTTGTAATATTGATTTGGCTCGGGATTTAGTGGTAGTACTCTACGTTATGTTTGATTTTTAAATCAAAATCGTGATAACTCAGTTTGGTTCGTTTTATGGGTAATGTGTCTGTTAGTAATATTTTGTTAGCAAGTAAAACACAGATACATGGATTTCATATGATTTATTCATTTTAAAAGGTTATGCAAGCGACAGGTAAATAAAAGACAATTTTGTTACTCTAATTGGACGTTATTTATTTAGTTATATTTATTTAAATTTTGGAATAGATTTGTTTAATAATTATTGAAAATTTATTATATTCTTTGAATTTGAATGATTTATTTTATTTTGAAAACAGAGTAACTTATTAACACTACGGTTGGAATTACAAAGTGTTACTTAGCGACTTCATGCACCACAATCTTCAAATTGTGCCGAGAAGGATATCTGATACATGTCATCACTGCATAGAAATTCATTAGCACGGTGCCTACCAATGTATTTCAACGCCACCTTGTGGATAGGAACGAATCACATAACTTCACATTAAAGTACTTCAAGCGATTCCAGTGCTTCAAGCACCCAATGTGTCCTCATTCGGAGATATTGCTAGTATTCGCGTTTACCAACACTATCAGCCATGTGATCGTAAAAACTTTAATAGGTATTGTTATTCAAAATTGATTATAGATTAGTATGATAAAGCTCTATTCTACTTCTACTTTTCTATCTACTTAAGCACATACAAACATTCGTTTCATTCATTCATAATTCTGAGATTTCTTGAATATCGGAGGGCTGAGCAAGTTTAATTATACGATTTAATTACAAATATCATTGAATTGTTTATACGAAATTATTAAGTTATGTTTCCCTGACGCAACTTTTTATTTAACTACCGATTGATTAATGAGGCCACACTGTTTATCAAATGTTTGCGACGAGGAAAGGAAGGCATATTACAATATTCTCCTGTCAGTACGAAAATATTGTCAGGACAAGGTATAAAATGCAGTTTGGTTCAACTCCGCAGTGGCGTGAGGCTCCCTACATTTCATACCCTTATTAAACTTCGTTCATTACCAGCGGCAAGGCGCGGTAATATCACTAGATTGGTTACATTATTAGTATGGAATTGACTTTGGAATTGTTAGTGTGAATTACATTTGATAAACTTGTGTTATATATTCACCTGAGGAATTAATGTTTAAAGTATATGAGTCGTCGTCGGACAGCGTGACGTTCTGTCTCGATCGGTACATCTAACTGCTCCGTTTAAGTTCCGCACTTCTATTTATACTGGTATACTGGTCCCCCACTTTTTACTCTTCTTTCCCTGTCCTATGCTAAATCTGCGTTCCGCTGCAAGGTGACGCAATCCCATACGTGTCACCGAATTACGCAATCGCCGTTTCGAGTTCCCGTCGTATTCCCACGACCTATTTCTCTGTGTCATCATTTTGATCGTGTGCTTATTTACATTTGCCCAAAACTACGAAGTCACCAAAATGAATGTACTCGCTTGGGAAACGCGTCGTCGGCCGCGGCCTGCTATGATATTTACGCAGTTTTGTTCCGACTCGTAAAATTATGGATTTTAATATTATTAGGTTCTTACAACACACTGTACACTTTTTACACTAAGAGTTTTACTTAACTTATAGAGCTGCAGTTCAGGCTGATTTTCAAGTGCTAATTTTTTTCTAAGGGATTTTGATAATCGGTTAGTTATGTGACAGCCGAACATGGAACTGAAGTGAATGTTAGCAAACATTTAAGAACCAAATATATCAGAAACAGTTCGTACTAAAGAACATCATCATTCGTACGTGTATGCAATAGTAGAGGTTAGTGATTGCTCTAATCCCATCTGAATTCCAATACCATTGTAAACCGGATCATTCAGACCCAAGTCTGCATAAAAACGTGGAAGATGAGGTAGTTGTGCACGTTGAAATTGCAGCGAAATTGCACCAGCGCATATCAGGGACACATGCACACGTACAAATCCGCAATTGAAAGGCTGCAAGTAAAATTCGTGGCGATATTGCCGCTGAAATCTCGCGATCGTGTTCATCGCGAAGGAAGAGCCCCACCACAAGGGGCCGGTGATTAACGTCGAACGTGGGTGTAAATCAAATTGCGAACCAGTGGCTTCACATTTGTGCGGCCAGCGGTGTAACTAACTTGCGATCAAACAATAAAGCCCGGGATAATTGAACGGCGAAGCTTTCAGCTGGAAACCGCGGCAGGAACAAATGTCCTGCGGACCGGGAAGTGCCGCAGTTTGCGAATACCTGGCGCGCGATGACCAATCAAAAGCAGGAAGTTACTTAATCCCGCCGCAACAATGGAACAATTGTTGTGCTTTCGCGAGGGTTTCTGTGGGGAGGTGGGTTTATTTGGGGGGCGAAATTTAATCGGCACATGTGCGCACGAATCAGGCTTTCGGGGTTAAGTGGAAAAGTTGCGGATATTCGGGGGGGCGCAAATGATGTTACTCCACACGTAGGGAGAGCATCCGACGGTTAAAGTTAGTTACCCGGGGGTGGGGGGCTCCAGAGGTCGCCACTTGGAACTTCGTGCGCGTCGCCTGATTTATCTATTTGTTTGCGAAATCCAATTTCCTTCCTTATACACATCATGGAGTGCCAGGGCTCCTATATCACGTTTCGATATTTACGTACGTTTCTTCGTCGCCGCCTCTCGGACATAAATTCGTCATAAATCCGCGTTCTTTCGCAGCGGTTTGCACGAACCGCCGCGCCCACCAGAGGGAGCGCATATTTCACGTCCCCCAGGTGACAGCTATAAAGTCTAATAGTTTGTCTAACAATGATTTATGGCCGCTCTATGGGAAAGCCTCAAGCGAGCGACAAAAATACCGTTCACCGGAGTTATCAACTTATTGCAACTTTATATATTATACAGCGTACATGTATGTAAAAGTACTGGTAACATCCTGCAACACTTTTAAACAGCTTTATCTGGAAAATTGTTGGAGAGTCTAAAACTCATAATGGGTGTAAACTGTTAAGCTATAATATGGACGCATGGCAATGGTCCGACGATGTGGAGAGACACTTTACTACAAAATATACCCTATTCTCTGCTAAATATCCAATCTGTGCCCCACGGAAAAAGCTCTTAAAGAGCTTCAAAAACAAAAACAACACTCGAATTCTATGCTAAGTAACTGGGCGAAATCTTCAAATATTGCAAATCTGGCAAGTTTTGCAATATCACTACAAATTGCAAAAAGATGGAAACCATTCACATATGGTGAGTACGTCAAAGATTGTTGCATACGTGAAGCCGAAGAACTGTTTCGTGATTTCAAAAACAAAACAGGAATCATGAATAAAATCAAAGATTTGCCATTATCTGTTAAAACAGTACAAGATAGAACAGCTAAAACGCCTTCAAATGTAACACACGTGCAAGTGGAAATCATTCAACTGGCTTCTACTTTATCACTTGCTATGGATGATCTTGCGACATAAAATACATGGCCCAAGTTAGCCTTTTCATCAGGTATATGTATAGATCCAAAAGAAGAATTGATAGGATTGCTGTCGCTGTCAGGGCAAAGTAGTGGAGAAGATATAGCAAATGCTGTGCAAAAATGCCTGGAAGACTATGAAATCGATATAAAAAAAATCGTTTCCATAGCAACTAATAGAGCCGTTTCACCGGAATACATAAAGGGGTAACAACGTTTCTTCGGCAAAAAATAAACGACGAAATTTTAACGTTTCACTGCATAATTCATCAAGAGGCGATTTGTGCCGAAACATTTTCGGCCGAAACAGTTGACGTCATGAACTTGGTTATTAAAATCATCAATAGCATTTTGGCATAAGCACTCTATCATCGCCAGTTTAACACTTTCACTGCTACAGGGTAAAGGTACCCTCCACCAAGGAGCTGGTTGATGTTTTCTCATGAAAACTTTAATTTTTACCAAAACAACGATAATTTTTGCCAAAAATACGATAATTTGTCTTAGTCATGTACATTTCATTTGTTTGAGTCATTTCTGACATTTGTCACGGATCCGTGTCATGTGAATTGTTCCACATTTAAAAAAAAATGCTCCACGTAATTTTAACTTCGTCGCTACTTCGTCGCAAAGGGTGGCTCCACCCTACCTGCGTGGGTTGACGGCAGACAGTCAGCGAAGTACAGAAATCACGAACTGTCGCAACGGCTGACCATCTGGCGCCCACGCCACCAGATTTAAATCTCGCAGTGAGAATAGGAAGTTAAACTGAAAGAATGCCCAATCGAGAAAACGTGGGGGGAACAAAAAATAACAGGTGTGAAATTTGTGGTGTAAAATATCTGCGTTTATTCACACAAAAGACAGGACACCTTGCCTACGCTTCCTGAAATAAATACCTCCGCCCGCGACCTTATCACGCAGGGTTCCCCATATTCGGCCGAATATCGCGAACTCTTAATCGCGCGATTCAAAGGGCCGTCGGAGCGACATTTTTCTTACAAAAGCGCAAAACACGTACGGCACGAAACACGTAACGCAAATGTTACACAAAAGAAAAAAAACGATATATCAAAATGAAATTAAAGCGCAAATGAGAACAAAAAAAATATATATATATAAAGATCTGGCCTGCGTTCCTGGTCTGCGACCTTGCTGGCGGGCTGGACTTGACTCCTGGGCGTGCGGCGGCCGATAAGCGTCGGGAACGCCGATCACTAGATTCCAGACCTCAGAGCAACTCTGGCAGGATGGTCGCTGCCCCTAGCCAAGACCTGGCTGACTGGGTTACTTAGCCCTTGCCCAGAAAACGCTCGGATGTTGTCAACGTATGGAGTTGAATCGTATAGTACCCTCCCTTGCCTTGAACTTGGTGCCTCAATGCCCTTAAGGGTGGTTAAATGAGTTCACGTTTTATATCCCGGAAACCGGATGGTGGTATACCAATGAAAAGGTGACCTCGTGGCACTTCCGCACTATAGGGAAGGCAACTTGTTTCTGTCCTCATGGCGGCGTCTCGCAACGATTTTTAAAACGTCGTCGAGACGTCACGTCCAAAAAAAAGTGTGAGTATGGTCGCCTACCGTGGAGGTCTGTGCACGGAATTAATAACTAAAAGGCAGTTTCCGTCGAAGGCGATACCGGACCGTTACAATTTTTCACAATGGTACAATGTCAGTTTTCGAATTTAACCCTACAACGTTTTCTGAGGGTTTCGCCTTTTAGATTCACATCAGTAATTTTCGTTATTACGCGAGCTGATGGGTCTTTTGTTTGGGTAGTTCTATTTACTTCTAGAAGTTTCTCTAATACAGAAATTCTATAATCATGGAATGACATATTCCTGCCCGAGTATTTTTTGAACAACAAATATGAATTTAAAAGCATTTGCTGAATGTTGAATGAATGCCTAGTTTTTTTATACCAGCTCAGTGTTTTCCTATCACATGGATAGTATGCATTCAATTGATCTTGACGGTCTACCCCACCCATATACAGGGTGTCTCTAAATTATGTGGAAATGGCTTAACCACAGATTACTGGGATAAAAAAAAACGATTTAACAAAACTTATCTATATACAAATGCGTTTGGTTTAGCCAGTATTCAGCTTGAAAGTTAATTATAAAAAACAAAACTTTCCTATAAAAAGAGTGGCGTAAATTTTAAAAATTTACGTTTGCATTGATTTGGATGTTGTTTGGTATGACACTTTATACGGGTATAACTCATATTTTGACATAATATTGTTATTATCAATAGACCGGTTTTGTATAAAACAAGTGAGGCCTAACATTAATACATTCATATTTTTAAATGACTAATGCAAATAAACTTTAAAAAATCAAATCGGACGCAGGCATTCATTATTAAGTTTTTTTGTATCTTTATAGTTTTTGATATCTGTTACAGTTTCGACATAAAAAAATAAAATATGAGTGACTGCGCTACACTGGTTTGGAAACTTTGAAGCTGAATACTGGCTAAACCAAACGCATTTGTATATAGATAAGTTTTATTAAATCGTCTTTTTTTGATCCCAGTAATCTGTGGTTAAGCCATTTCCACATAATTTAGAGACACCCTGTATTTATTATAGTGATAAATAGGGATGGGTTTTTGCTTCGTACTATTTCTTCTATCCTGAAACTCGACCATTTAGTTTCCGTGTTCATTTGAAATATACAAAACTTTGCGTTTATCTACCCACATGCCTATCATTATATTATTAGAATACATAGCAGCAGTTTCGCCCTTTTTCGTAAGAAGTTCTTTCGGATTATTTGTTCTCTTTGAATTTAGATTCCCAGTGCAATAGGTATTAAGATTTGTCAATTTTTCTGCTAATTTGAAAGAGTTATAGAAATTATCTAAGTCGACAGTATGTCCAGTGTCTAAATAATTTTCTAAAAGGTTTAAAACCACCTTTGTGGTGTGGCCTTTAGTTCCAATCTCATTGTCTAATGCCCCGGAGTACACACTTTTTTTTTTAATTTCATAAGAAAATTATGCAAGTGCTGGAAACTAAGAAAAAACAAATGGATATTATATCAATATCAACAGAAAATGTTCAAAAAGAACCAGAATCCCCATTAATAAATTGGTATTTGGTGTATTTGGACTGCAGATAAGTGGTTCGAAAAGAAAAATATATATGCTGGGCTAAAATGCGATTCCGGAAAATTAGGATGTCTGGAAGGCGGAAAGACCCCATGGGGTCGATAGCCCAATAAAGATTGTTTATATATATATATATATATAGGATGTCTGAGTTGTTGGGCTATTTAAAATTTAGGACATTTAAAGACTCAGGGAGTAAGCATCTCAAAAGAATGGATAGGCACTCAGGTATCAGCTTATGGAAAAGATAAAGCCGCACAACTAACTTCTTTGCGAAAAAATTTTTACAAACATTGTAAAAGTTTTCTACATACAACAGCTGAGAGAATCTTAAAAGAAGCAGACAAGCAAAAGCTTGAAATTATTGTAGATAAGTTCAAAGATTCTGAAATTTGTAGCACCAGTAAGGCTTTTAGAACGGCTTATTATATTGCTAAATGCTAAATGCTAAATGCTAAATGCTAAATGCTAAATGCTAAATGCTAAATGCTAAATGCTAAATGCTAAATGCTAAATGATCGTCCATATTCTGATCATTTTGATTTATTAAAACTACAATAAATGGATGGATCTACTGAATGGCTCACAGATTACGATATAGATTCAGTGCTACAGAAATATTTAATTGATCATATAGGAATTCAAATGAAATCAAAAATTTGTCAAGAAATAGTAAAAGTTCAAGGAAACTTATCTATTGTCATAGATGAATCTACCTCTTTAAATAAAAAGTCTGGTCTTATTATTTATTTAAAAAAAATGTAAACCGATAAAATGAAAGATCCTCATTTCTTGTTTCTTGTTTTAATCGAATTGCAGGATCAAACAGATATTACCATAATAGAGGTTCTCTTAAAATGATTGGAAAAAAATGGTTTTGATGATAATTAATTAAAACACTATTTAATTTCATTTACAAGCGATGGGGCCAGTGTTATGTCAGGAAGAAAATCTGGAGTAGGAACTAAACTAGTACAGAAATGTCCGAATCTAATTACTAATCTAAATAATTATGGACAAGTTATACTCCTTATATAGTCAATCTCTGATAAATCAAAGAGAAATTGAAACATGTGCAACTGCTCTCGGTGTAGAAATTAAACATATTGGACGTAAATTTAACGTCAGATGGGTGACCAACTCCTTTAGGACTGTATCAGCAGTTTGGCAGAATTGGTCATCTTTATGTCTTCATTTCGAAAATGCGAGTAAAGACAACCGCACTAAAACGGAACAATTCATGTTCAATGGATTATATAAAATAATATCGTCGAAACAATTTATTCAAGATTTGGCCTTAATGTATTCTATTCGAGCTATCTATTCTATCAGAAGCATTGCAAAAAAGAGAAACTTCAATAGTATATGCAGACAAATTGATTCGCCACACAATCACTTATTTAGAATATTTAAAAGATTCTTAGAAAGTAAAGAAACAGTTTCTTTAATTTTAAAAGCCCTTTTGTGCTATTTTTTTAAGTTTCCCAACTTTGAGGACGGATATCTCGAGAACCGCCGGGGCTAGGAGGCCGAATGTGTGCTCATTGGAATCGGGAGGGTCCAATTAGTCTGGGCATGTCCCTCTAAGGTCATTTGGAGCAACTCGAAAAATCACGATTTTTCGGATTTTTTTTTTAGTCGATTTGTTCGGAAAATCATCAATTTTACGTTTTGTCAACTGGGTGCTCTACTAAGCGGTATATTTTCAAATATTTTTATGGGGATTTAGCCCCATATGTGGCGCATATTTTGAGCACTCGTCCATTCTCGTACTCCCACAACTCCCCGAGTTATCTCGCTTTTCGCGAAATAAGTACGTTTTTTTGAAAAATATTTCTCTCTTCTAAAGGCCACCCTGTACAAACGCGATCGCCTAAGGGGGCCCACTGTGGCTCATTGTGCTTGCATTTGGACCCTCTATGACCCCTCCAAATTTCGTCCGAATCGGTTGAGGCGTTCTCGAAATGGAATTTCGTCGAGATGGCAGAAAATGCGACATTTTCGAAAATTTTCGAGAACTGCTGGGGCTTGGAGGCTAAATGTATGCCGATTGGAATCGGGAGGGTCCAATCAGTCTAAGCACAATATCCGGTATGAATGTCCGGTAAATGAACGAACAATTTCGTTACATCCGAATGTTGAATGATTTTAACTCTAATTTAGGTTCGGCAATTTTCGAATTGTCGCTAATTTGTTTTATTTTTTATCGACGCGCAGCACGCAATTTCCATCACCAATAAAAACGCGCTGTAAATATATTCCAAATCCACCCAATTAAACCGATTTAATGGGCAACACAATAGCCATGCATGGAGCGCTCTGAGCAGCGGGCGAATTAATTGAAATCGCAGCATTAATATCAATTATATCAATTATAAAATGGTTTGTAATTGTGTAGCTGCGCCGCCCCTGCAACAAAAACTATGCTAAATTTAATTACGCTCGTAGCGCGTTATTTGAAATGCATTTATCAACTGGCACTACGTGCGTGTTTGCAAAATTATGGGAGTATTGGTAATTGATCAAATTGCGTTTTTTTTTGTTTTCAATTAATTGCAGGCGCTAATTTTGCTTTACACAATTTAATTATTTTCTTCAATCATTTCTTCAATCATTTCTTCACCTGAAGAAGCCACAGTGTGGCGAAACAATTGTCGTGAACAATAAAAAACAATTTTGAAAATTTAAAAAGTGCGTAACTTTATTTGATACATTAACAATTTAATTCTTTGAAGTATTGTCTCAATTTTTCCATTATCTTGTCTGCATTCGTGATAATTGTGTTATCTTTTATGTATATCATGTTGTGTTCTTGTTTTTGTTGTAATTGCTTTATTTTATAAGGGCGATAATCGAATATTATCGAATAACTTGTCTGTATCATTTGTTGGGAGGATGTGGGGCAAGCCGAAGAGCTCCCTTGTCATTTTTTTTCCGATATCCAATTTCGGGTTAGAAAAATATTTACCGTCTCGTGCGTCGCAGAAATGTAAAGATAATATTTATGTAAAGTAACATCGGATGACGCGGGCCATTAGGGGAAATGGGATTCGTGTATCGTATTAAAATGGGGTTCATCCGTGCCCCGCGGCCGCCCCCTTGGGTTAGCCGCCCCCGCAGGCGGCGGTGATTTCCGGGCCCGCGATCGGCCCAATTAATCCGGCACTGGCTTCCGGAAGGGCGTTCTTGTGCGATATTTAACGCCCGCTTTGTGCGGGCCTTATGCTTTATAAACTTCTGAAAGGCCACTTGATTAAATATGCCACACGGCGGATATTTACGGCCGGGATCGAACGCAAAAATTGACCGTGCGCACAAAAACGCCGATCGAGCAGGGCCGGACTGCTCATTTCCCGGACCGGTTGCCGCACGCATTTTCGCGTCTGACGCGCATTTCCGGTCCATCTGGAAAATCCGTTTGTGAGGTTTTCCACCACCACAACGTGGAAAATCTCCCCCCCCCCGTGGGGGGGGGGGGCTTTTAATTTGGGCAGCGACACGTCGTCGGTGGTGGGGACTTAAATAAATAGCTGGCAGTGGTCTCTCGCTCGACGTCGACTCCATCCATCGACCGTTCAATCATATCCCGATGGCAAATCAGTTTAGATTGATTTCGGTTCGCTTCTACGTGTCATCTGTTTGATTGCTCGTCAATATCTCTGACAGGTATGTGCTCGACGAGAAGAGCACTGCGAAATGCAAGCAGGGCATTGCAAGTCCGTTTTAAATGATCGTGACATTGGTGTTAAACCAATTTTCAAAGTTATATTAGGCAGCTATTAAATTTCGATCTGATATATTTATTTTGTATTAAGAGAGAACAGATAATACTGCATCACATTCATGACAATTCAGCTGGTCTACTTAATTTTTTGTTAATACTTTAACAAAAAATTAAGTAGATCAGCTGAAGTGTCAAGAATATGATGAAGTATTATCTGTTCTCTCTTAATACAAAATAAATATATCAGATCGAAATTTAATAGCTGTTATAGTATATAACGCCATTAGGCCGATATGTAGCAAATAACAGGCGCGGGTTGAAGTTTGTAAACCGAGGCGAAGCGAAGCGGAGCGGAGCGCAGCCGAGGTTTATATTCAACCAAGCCTGTTATTTGCATACCGGCCGTATGTTGTTCGATACTTTTTGTAATACCTAAATTACAAAAACTGGTCAATTTATCAATATTAAATTTCAAAATTAATAAACTAGTTATCCAGGCGCAATTTGATACCATAGCAACATCAACGGTTCAAATACAAACAAACAAATCAAAGTGAAATTAGAAAAATAATGTCAGATGTGCAAAGTTCTTCGTTTTGTGGTATCCCCGAAGATGTACCAAATGAAGCAAATGCTGCCACAATCGATTTACTTCCCCAAAAAAGCAGCAGCAGGTATGAGAAAGAATATGAAGACTTTATTGCTCATAAATTTGCGTTGTCATTTAAATAACGTCCACGGCCGTTATTTTAACGGCCAGGGCCTTTACGCCTGTCATATCGATCAAGCAGACAGAACTGATAAATGTCAATAACACAGAGGTATTACAAAATAGTATATAACGCCATTAGGCCGATATGTAGCAAATAACAGGCTTTGTTGAATATAAACCTCGGCTGCGCTCCGCTCCGCTTCGCCTCGGTTTACAAACTTCAACCCGCGCCTGTTATTTGCTACATATCGGCCTAATGGCGTTATATGCTATAACAGCCATTAAATTTTGATCGGATTTATTATTTTGTATTACTAGACAACAGATAATACTGCATCACATTCTTGACAATTCAGCTGGTCTACTTATTTTTTTGTTAATACTCTAACAGCCATTAAATTTTGATCGCATATATTTATTTTGTATTAATACAGCTCTGATAATTCTGCATCACATTCTTGATAATTTAGCTGGTCTACTTAATTTTTTGTTAATACTTTTAGATTTTCTCGTTTCCATTTATTATGTTCTCTTTTTTTAGGCCTAAATTAATTTTATTTATTTCAATTGTACATATTAAGATATTTCCCTCTAAATTTTTCCCCGTTTGTTTTACTTGTGTTTGGAACATAATTAATTGTGCAGAATAATTCATTTTATTTTTATAATTCTGTGCCTTGGTAAAGTAATTTAACTGTGTTGTTTTTTAATTTCCTCCTTAATATTCTTTTAACCAATTTTCCTTCCTAAATATTGTTTTTTTTGCAATTTGTTTAATAATTTTATATTCTTTATTCAATCCCTTAATAAAAATCCCCTTTTAACATATGTATCATTGTTAGTCTAATTAAATAAGAATTTAAAGCAGATATTTCAATTATGTTATATTGATTGGTCTTTTGGAATTATTGTATCTGTTATGATTTATTTTCTAAATACTTATTTCATATGTAATTTTTATATTTTTATACATACATACATACACACATACATACATACATACATACATACATACATGCATACATACTTACATACATACATGCATACATACTTACATACATACATACATACGTACATACATACATACATACATACATACATACTGTATCAAAGGCTTGTGAGATATCTAAAAATGCAGCCCAACAGTACTTCTTGTCCTCAAATGTTTTGTTAATAACTTCCACCTACTTCCCCATACTTAACTTGGAAGTACGTGTCACTGAAATATGACTTTAGGATTTGGTAAAAATTATGTGGGAGTTTCTCCTTAAGTTTGAACAGAAGTCCTTGATGCCACACTTTATCAAAGGCTTGTGAGATATCTAAAAATGCAGCCGAACAGTACTTCTTGTCCTCAAATGTTTTGTTAATAACTTCCACCTACTTCCCCATACTTAACTTGGAAGTACCTGTCACCGAGATATGACTTCAGGATTTGGTATAAATTATGTGGGAGTTTCCCCTTAAGTTTGAACATAAGTCCTTGATGCCATACTGTATCAAAGGCTTGTGAGATATCTAAAAATGCAGCCCAACAGTACTTCTTGTCCTCAAATGTTTTGTTGATAACTTCCACCTACTTTCCCATACTTAACTTGGAAGTACCTTCCACTGAGATACGACTTTATAATTTGGTAGAAATTATGTGGGAGTTTCCCCTTAAGTTTGAACAGAAGTCCTTGATGCCATACTTTATCAAAGGCTTGTAAGATATCAAAAAATGCAGCCTAACAGTACTCCTTGTCCTCAAATGTTTTGTTAATAACTTCCACCTACTTCCCCATACTTAACTTGGAAGTACGTGTCACTGAAATATGACTTTAGGATTTGGTAAAAATTATGTGGGAGTTTCCCCTTAAGTTTGAACATAAGTCCTTGATGCCATACTGTATCAAAGGCTTGTGAGATATCTAAAAATGCAGCCCAACAGTACTTCTTGTCCTCAAATGTTTTGTTGATAACTTCCACCTACTTCCCCATACTTAACTTGGAAGTACCTCTCACTGAGATACGACTTTAGGACTTGGTAGAAGTTATGTGGGAGTTTCCCCTTAAGTTTGAAAAGAAGTCCTCGATGCCACACTTTATCAAAGGCTTGTGAGAAATCTAAAAATGCAGCCTAACAGTACTTCTTGTCCTCAAATGTTTTGTTAATAACTTCCACCTACGTCCCCATATTTAACTTGGAAGTACCTATCACTGAGATACGACTTTAGGATTTGGTTGAAATTATGTGGGAGTTTCCCCTTAAGTTTGAACAGAAGCCCTTGGACACTTTATCAAAGGCTTGTGAGATATCTAAAAATGCAGCCGAACAGTACTTCTTGTCCTCAAATTTTTTGTTAATAACTTCCACCTACTTCCCCATACTTAACTTGGAAGTACCTGTCACTGAGATACGACTTTAGGATTTGGTAGAAGTTATGTGGAAGTTTCCCCTTAAGTTCGAACAGAAGTCCTTGATGCCACACTTTATCAAAGGCTTGTGAGATATCTAAAAATGCAGCCGAACAGTACTTCTTGTCCTCAAATTTTTTGTTAATAACTTCCACCTACTTCCCCATACTTAACTTGGAAGTACCTGTCACCGAGATATGACTTCAGGATTTGGTAGAAATTATGTGGGAGTTTCCCCTTAAGTTTGAACATAAGTCCTTGATGCCATACTGTATCAAAGGCTTGTGAGATATCTAAAAATGCAGCCCAACAGTACTTCTTGTCCTCAAATGTTTTGTTGATAACTTCCACCTACTTTCCCATACTTAACTTGGAAGTACCTTCCACTGAGATACGACTTTATAATTTGGTAGAAATTATGTGGGAGTTTCCCCTTAAGTTTGAACAGAAGTCCTTGATGCCATACTTTATCAAAGGCTTGTAAGATATCAAAAAATGCAGCCTAACAGTACTCCTTGTCCTCAAATGTTTTGTTAATAACTTCCACCTACTTCCCCATACTTAACTTGGAAGTACGTGTCACTGAAATATGACTTTAGGATTTGGTAAAAATTATGTGGGAGTTTCCCCTTAAGTTTGAACATAAGTCCTTGATGCCATACTGTATCAAAGGCTTGTGAGATATCTAAAAATGCAGCCCAACAGTACTTCTTGTCCTCAAATGTTTTGTTGATAACTTCCACCTACTTCCCCATACTTAACTTGGAAGTACCTCTCACTGAGATACGACTTTAGGACTTGGTAGAAGTTATGTGGGAGTTTCCCCTTAAGTTTGAAAAGAAGTCCTCGATGCCACACTTTATCAAAGGCTTGTGAGATATCTAAAAATGCAGCCTAACAGTACTTCTTGTCCTCAAATGTTTTGTTAATAACTTCCACCTACGTCCCCATATTTAACTTGGAAGTACCTATCACTGAGATACGACTTTAGGATTTGGTTGAAATTATGTGGGAGTTTCCCCTTAAGTTTGAACAGAAGCCCTTGGACACTTTATCAAAGGCTTGTGAGATATCTAAAAATGCAGCCGAACAGTACTTCTTGTCCTCAAATTTTTTGTTAATAACTTCCACCTACTTCCCCATACTTAACTTGGAAGTACCTGTCACTGAGATACGACTTTAGGATTTGGTAGAAGTTATGTGGAAGTTTCCCCTTAAGTTCGAACAGAAGTCCTTGATGCCACACTTTATCAAAGGCTTGTGAGATATCTAAAAATGCAGCCGAACAGTACTTCTTGTCCTCAAATTTTTTGTTAATAACTTCCACCTACTTCCCCATACTTAACTTGGAAGTACCTGTCACTGAGATACGACTTCAGGATTTGGTAGAAATTATGTGGGAGTTTCCCCTTAAGTTTGAACATAAGTCCTTGATGCCATACTGTATCAAAGGCTTGTGAGATATCTAAAAATGCAGCCCAACAGTACTTCTTGTCCTCAAATGTTTTGATGATAACTTCCACCTACTTCCCCATACTTAACTTGGAAGTACCTTCCACTGAGATACGACTTTATAATTTGATAAAAATTATATGGGAATTTCCCCGTAAGTTTGAACAGTAGTCCTTGATGCAACACTTTATCAAAGGCTTGTGAGATATCTAAAAATGCAGCCGAACAGTACTTCTTGTCCTCAAATGTTTTCTTAAGAACTTCCACCTACTTCCCTATACTTAACTTGGAAGTATCTGTCACTGAGATACGAATTTACGATTTGGTAGAAATTATGTGGGAGTTTCCCCTTAAGTTTGAACAGAAGCCCTTGGACACTTTATCAAAGGCTTGTGAGATATCTAAAAATGCAGCCGAACAGTACTTCTTGTCCTCAAATGTTTTGTTAATAACTTCCATTTACTTCCCCATACTTAACTTGGAAGTACCTGTCACTGAGATACGACTTTAGGATTTGGTAGAAATTATGTGGGAGTTTCCTTTTAAGTTTGAACAGAAGTCCTTGATGCCACACTTTATCAAAGGCTTGTGAGATATCTAAAAATGCAGCCGAATAGTACTTCTTGTCCTCAAATTTTTGTTAATAACTTCCACCTACCTCCCCATACTTAACTTGAAAGTACCTGCCACTGCGATACGACTTTAGGATTTGGTAGAAATTATGTGGTAGTTTCCTCTTAAGTTTGAACTGAAGTCCTTGATGCCACACTTCATCAAAATCTTGTGAGATATCTAAAAATGCAGCCGAATAGTACTTTTTGTCCTCAAATGTTTTGTTAATAACTTCCACCTACTTCCCCATACTTAACTTGGAAGTACCTCTCACTGAGATACGACTTAAGGACTAGGTAGAAGTTATGTGGGAGTTTCCCCTTAAGTTTGAAAAGAAGTCCTCGATGCCACACTTTATCAAAGGCTTGTGAGATATCTAAAAATGCAGCCTAACAGTACTTCTTGTCCTCAAATGTTTTGTTAATAACTTCCACCTGCGTCCCCATATTTAACTTGGAAGTACCTATCACTGAGATACGACTTTAGGATTTGGTTGAAATTATGTGGGAGTTTCCCCTTAAGTTTGAACAGAAGCCCTTGGACACTTTATCAAAGGCTTGTGAGATGTCTAAAAATGCCGCCGAACAGTACTTCTTGTCCTCAAATGTTTTGTTAATAACTTCCATTTACTTCCCCATACTTAACTTGGAAGTACCTGTCACTGAGATACGGCTTTAGGATTTGGTAGAAATTATGTGGGAGTTTCCCCTTAAGTTTGAACAAAAGTCCTTGATGCCATACTTTATCAAAGGCTTGTAAGATATCAAAAAAAGCAGCCTAACAGTACTCCTTGTCCTCAAATGTTTTGTTAATAACTTCCACCAACTTCCCCATACTTAACTTGGAAGTACCTGCCACTGAGATACGACTTTAGATTTGGTAAAAATTATATGGGAATTTCCCCTTAAGTTTGAACAGTAGTCCTTGATGCAACACTTTATCAAAGGCTTGTGAGATATCTAAAAATGCAGCCGAACAGTACTTCTTGTCCTCAAATGTTTTGTTAATAACTTCCACCTACTTCCCCATACTTAACTTGGAAGTACCTGCCACTGAGATACGACTTTAGAATTTGGTAAAAATTATATGGGAATTTGCCCTTAAGTTTGAACAGAAGTCCTTGATGTCACACTATATCAAAGGCTTGTGAGATATCTAAAAATGCAGCCCAACAGTACTTCTTGTCCTCAAATGTTTTGTTAATAACTTCCACCAACTTCCCCATACTTAACTTGGAAGTACCTGTCACTGAGATACGACTTTAGGATTTTGTAGAAGTTATGTGGAAGTTTCCCCTTAAGTTTGAACAGAAGTCCTTGATGTCACACTATATCAAAGGCTTGTGAGATATCTAAAAATGCAGCCCAACAGTACTTCTTGTCCTCAAATGTTTTGTTAATAACTTCCACCAACTTCCCCATACTTAACTTGGAAGTACCTGTCACTGAGATACGACTTTAGGATTTTGTAGAAGTTATGTGGAAGTTTCCCCTTAAGTTTGAACAGAAGTCCTTGATGCCACACTTTATCAAAGACTTGTGGGTTATCTAAAAATGCAGCCGAACTGTACTTCTTGTCATCAAATGTTTTGTTAATAACTTCCACCAGGCGATGCACTTGCTTGATAGTGGAATGCTGTCCCGAAAAACCAAACTGGTGCTCTAGAATTATTGAGTATTCTTTCTTCTTTTTCTTCTCCCATCTCCCATCTCTTATCAAGTCCCATCTCTTATCAGAGGTTGGAAATCATCATGGCAATCCTAACTTTATTAATAACTGTTCTAAATAGTTGGCTTGATCTTAATCCGAACCATTCTCTTAAATTTCTGAGCCAGAAAATTCTTCTTCTTCCTATGGTTCTTTTCCCCTTTATTTTTTCTTCCATAATCAGTCGCAGCAACCTGCAGTGTTTCCCCCTAACTATATGACCGAGATATTGCAGTTTCCGTTTTTTAATAGTGTTTATAAGTTCCTCTTCTTTATCAAGTCTTTGTAGCACCTTGATATTAGTAACTCGGTCTACCGAGTATATCTTTAGAATTCTTCTGTAACGCCATCTTTCGAATGCTACTAATTTGTTCGAATCTGTCTGTTTTAATGTCCAGGCCTCTGCTCCGTATAACAAGGGAGAAAATATGTAGCAACGTAGCATATTCGCAGCCTTAATTCTAATTTGATGTCGAGGCTGCAAAATAGCATTCTTCCAAAACAGGTTTTAGTCTATTCATGAATATTTTCTCGAACAACTTTGATAGCATTGGCAATAAACTGCTAGGACGGTATGATGACACTTCCTCGGCTAGCTTGACTTATTTAAGAATAAGTATTATTTGGGCCACTTTCCATTGGGATGGAAAGCAGCCTGTCCTCAAGATTGCGTTGAATATATGCATGATATTAACTAAGGTGTGGTAGTTCTTTTATTATCTTGCTGGTGATAAGGTGCTTTTTTGGATTCAGATTTTTTACAATATTCTTTAGCTCACAAGTTGTTATGGGTCTTATAGGTAAAGACATTTGGAATGGGGTTTCCAAGTAAGTTATTATTTCTGCATCATCTACCGGCGTTTCAGATGAGTGGGGCTGGAAAACCTTCGCAAGATGTTTGGCAAAAGTGGCCGTCTTCTCTTTGTCATTCCTAGCCCAGCTCCTATCTTATTTCCTGATATAAGCCATGGTTTTTGTTGCTCGATTTTTGATGTTCCTCATGTCTTTTCACAGAGAATAGTTGGTAGCTTCAGTTAATCTCAGGTTTTCTAGGTTTTCTTGGCTAGATTGGTTTTCGTCATTCCTAGCCCAGCTCCTATCTTCTTTCCTGATAGGAGCGATGGTTTTTGTTGCTTGATTTTTGTGGATCCTCGTGGCTTCCCACAGAGAATAGTTGGTAGCTTCAGTTGGTGTTATGTTTTCTAGGTATTCTTGGATAGATTACTTTTTCTCTTTGTGGAGTAGAACTTTTAGATATCTGATAGCCTCATTAAATCTAGCTTTGTCATTAGGACTCTTAGTAATCATCCATGGTTTTTTTTGTTTGATTTTTGAGGTTCCTCGTGGCTTTCACAGAGAATACTTGGTAGCTTCAGTTGGTGTCAGGTTTTCTAGGTATTCTTGGATAGACTGGTTTTTGTCATTCCTAGCCCAGCTCCTATCTTCTTTCCTGATAGGATCAATGGTTTTTGTTGCTTGATTTTTGTAGATCCTCGTGGCTTTCCCCAGAGAATAGTTGGTAGCTTCAGTTGGTGTCAGGTTTTCTAGGTATTCTTCTATAGATTGGTTTTTCTCGTTGTTGAGTAGAACTTTTAGATTTCTGATAGCCTCATTGAGTCTGGCTTTGTCATTAGGACTCCTAGTAATCATCCATGTTCTTCTCAGTTTTCTCTTTTTAGACAGTGCTTCTTTAATAATGAGAGAGCATCCTTGTAATTTGTTAACTGGCTGCGTTGCCTCCGGTGATGAATCCCATGCTGCAGCTTGAATAGTGCATGTTAACTTTTCGACAGCTGTGTCAATATCATCATGATATGAATGATGACTTATTTGAACTTGGTGCTCAATGCACAGCCCAGTACTATCCACAGCAAAATGGAAAGTCGATTGTTGCAACTGCTCAAGATATAAAAAGGTTTTTTGGTTTACACGCTCTCATGGGCTGCTTAAAATTACCGAAAATTCATATGTACTGGGATTCAAAATATCAATGTCCGATGGTTGCAAATATTATGCTTCGCGACAGATTTTTTTCGTTAAGGGTCAGTTTTCACGTGGTGGACAATCTCAGCTTTTGTGATGAAGAGCAAAAAAATAACAGATTGTGGAAGGTTCAGCCTATGATTGATGTAGTGAGAAATCGATGTCATGCTTTTGTCAGAAAGCAGAACTCAGCATTTTCTGCTGCTGAGCAAATGATACCATTCTTGGGTAGATGCCCAGTGCGTCAATATGTAAAGAATAAACCACGGACTTATTAATTTTGTCGTAACTATATCTGATGTCACAGTTTTGGATTTTGAAATATATCAAGGTCTAACCACCTCACTAATAAAAAGAGAGTTAGGATTAGGATCATCGGTGATCATTAAACTCTCACAGACTTTGCCTGAAAACATTTTTTTTTTATTTTTTGACCGATATATCTCAACTTTAGGTCTAATGAATGAATTGAGCAATTTAAAAATTTGTGGAACTGGCACTATTATGGGAAACA
The DNA here is from genome assembly GCA_951805005.1 of Othius punctulatus. Taxonomy (NCBI): domain Eukaryota; kingdom Metazoa; phylum Arthropoda; class Insecta; order Coleoptera; family Staphylinidae; genus Othius; species Othius punctulatus. The sequence goes on along the minus strand of OX638139.1, from coordinate 2,416,789 downwards.
GAATAAAAGGATTAAATTTCAAGAAAGATACGCAAGTGAAAAGAGGGGAATCTGAAGAAATTATGAGCAGTGATAAAAAAATTGCCCAACAAATTGGAAGGACAACAAAACTGTGCTGATGATTTCAACAGCTTTTGGTAAAGAGCCTGAGTGTCTTGTAAAAAGATGGGATAAGACATAACAGCGGGTAGAAGTAACTTGCTCTAGAGTTGTGAACATGTACAATCGACGGATGGATGGAGTGGACAACTGCGATCAGATGATTATCGAACATTCTTTAGAACGAGAAAATGGACATTCAAAGTAATATTGCATCTCTTTGATCTATCATTGTAAACAGTTGGATGGAATACAAGCGAGATTGTAAAAATACTAAAACCAAACCTATGAAACTTCCCGATTTTTGACTTAAGCTTGCGGAATACAGGACTGCTGGGTTCAAGAAAAGATTAACTGAAGACGAGGCAGATAGCAGAGATGAAGAAGAACGGATTGCAGCGGAAAACGAAAGAAAGAAAAGAAAAACGCCTGCAGCTTTGCCATGCAAAGATAAGCGTTACGACGAGTTTGAGCATTGGCCTATTGCCGATGACCTCAAAAAAGCTGCCGAATGGAAAATTGTACAAGTCGATCAAGAGTTCGCTGTGAGAAGTGTAATGTATAATTATGTTTTGGCAAGCATCAGAATTGTTTTCTGAACTTCCATTGTAATAAATAATTTAATGTCACATTTGTGACTATAACTATTTGACTCCTAAGACACATAATTGTGACTATCCATAAAAACCCAGTAAAAATTCTAAAAAATTATTCATAAAATTCAGTGACTTTTCAAACCATTTAATCCTTTTATCAAAACCTCAAAAATCCTTTTAGCTGCCTAATAGAAAATTGTACAAGTCGATCAAGAGTTCGCTGTAAGAAGTGTAATGTATACTTATGTTTTGGCAAGCATCAGAATTGTTTTCTGAACTTCCATTGTAATTAATAATTTAATGACACATTTGTGACTATGAGTATTTGACTCCCAAGATACACAATCCTTAAAAACCCAGTAAAAATCCTTAAAAAAATAATCAAAAAATTCAGTGACGTTTTCAAACCATTTAATCGCGAAAAAGTTGACCAGTAACTTATAATTCAACTTTTAAAAATTCGGGAGTCTAAGGGTTATATAATAGCAATATATAAACTATATATTATTCTTTAAAAGTAAAAAATGTGTATGAGTTAATAGTGTGGCTTCAGTAATAAGATTAAAAGAAAACTAAACGTCCCGAACTGACTGAAACAACCCCCATAAAACAAATTTCCAAATTACTTTCACACTCTTTTTCTCCTGTTTATCCCTCGGAGTAAGATTGAAAACTCGTATAATTGCCGCGAGCAGGGGGAGGAAAAAAACCCGAGGAACTTTTCCTATATAAAGCGCTATTAAATCGCCACTCGGGGAACTCCGCGATAAAATCACGCACAAAGCAATCGATTAATCATCCCGATAGGAGCCGAGTACAACTCACTTTCGGCGGCTCCGGGCCCGGATTCGTAGCACCGGGGGGATGGGGGGCACAAGTGAGATTTCCCCGGGAACACTCGCGACATAAAGAAGAAAGTTATAATGCAATTTGAGCCGATATAGAGAGAATGTACTTGTTATTTTACGGCGGAGCCTATTTTATTTGCAGTAAAGCGGGCCCCACACCTCCGGGGGGCGGCAGCTAAATAATTTACACGCGGAGGCGGCACATAAAGATCCCCAGGATGCGGCGCGCCGTAATGGCCTCTGTATTTTTTACGTGCATTCTGGTTAGTTTAACGAGTGATTTCGGGCCTATTTTCGGGGTCCTCAGCAATAAAATAAATTAGCACGTGCCACATTAAGATAAAATTGGACGGTACGTGCCCAAACCGATAACCGGTCCGACCAATAATCGGTGATTTGATCAGTTCGGTGATAATTGAAATTACCAGCTCAGTACAATCAGGTTAATATAGTAATAATATATTATACTGATATTATCTAATCAGCTTATATATTTTAACATCCTTACGCTGCCATTGAATAGTCGTTTCACTTTAGGTCGAAATCGGAATGATAATTCAGCCGTTTGCCATGACAGGTGGTGGGGGCGGTTAACGATGTGCACGCACGTCCGTTTTAATTGCCCGCTTAATTGACACCATCCAGGGAGGCTAATAAAAAGGGTGTCCCCGCTTTAATTAATCAATCCCGGCGATTTCGGCCGGGCAAGTTTGTTTCACCAGCAATCCCCCATTAATCTCACTCCCCCGCATTTAAATCTGCCCCCTCCCAACCCTTCAAACCGCCCCATTCGTGCGGGGGTCAAGAACGGGATCCCAACGCGTTATGATTCATACTTCCGTCCGCGCTGCCGCGCGCGCCATTATCGCCGCATTTTTTCCGCCCTTCTTTATACGGGGAGTTAATAACGTTCAAGAGGTCAGGGCTTATAAAAAAGTAATAAATTTCTCCGCCGCAAAAAACGGCTCACCCCAACTTTGCGCAAAAGTACACACACACACACCCCCAATTTCAGGGCACATGTACACGAAGCGCTCGGTGCTTCCACGGAAACGTTTGATTTATGATTAGCACGAAATGTATTTTGTTGCGTTTTTACTGGGGCGTCCCTCTTCACCCGGCGTAATTGAATTTTTCTTGTCTGGGGGATGCCTCATAAGGGGCAATTATTGGAATTTCGCCACAAAAAACCGGATTCAAAGCGCTCACATAATTAATATTTTTTTAATAACATTTTTAAACTTGCAAAAAAAAAATGTTCTCCAAAGAATCTATACCTTTGCAACTTCAACTTGGCACCAATCGCAGTCAAGTTGGCATTAATCATTATCAGTTTAGCGTTAATCTAAACAATATTGGCATTAAACAATGGCAACATGCATGTGTTTAATGCCAACATGGTTTTGATTAATGCCAAATTGATATTGATTAATGCCAACTTGACTGTTATTGGTGCCAAGTTGAAATTGAAAAGGTATAAATTATTTGGAGACAATTTTTTTGGCTCGTTAAAGTTGAAGTTCAAAGGGTATAGGCCAAGGGTCCCCAAACTGCGGCCACAAGCCAAATAAAACCCTTTGATTAGTGAGTAGGGCCTGCTTTGAATAGCAGCAGGAGCCATACCCATCCTAGGAAGGTAGGGAGGTTCCTAAAGCATTCCTTGTAAAAAAAAATTGTTAGGTTAGGTTAGGTGAAGTTATGTTAGGTTATCTTAGATTAGATTGTTATTGAAGTAGTCCATGTTATTGAAGTAGACCAGGACGAATGAGTTCTTCCTGGTAGTTATGTGTTGATTTTATGATAAACTAGTTTTACATAGAATAAACTTAACATTTGTCGCCCAAATTTGTGAATTTCAGGCAAAATCGTTGAATTTCGTTTGCATTCTGACAAGTTATGTTAACAATTACGACCAATTTGATAACTGCAGACAAAATTTGATGCTTCAGATTACATTTTATAATTATCATTATTACGATGGCACTATGAGGTAAAATCGTTGAATTTCCTTTGCATTCTGATAAGTTATGTTAACAATTATTACCAAATTTTGATAACTGCACTCCAAATTTGATGCTTCAGATTACATTTTATAATTATCATTGTTACCATTGTACTGTGAGGCAAAATCGTTGAATTTCCTTTACATTCTAATAAGTTATGTTAACAATTATGGCCAAATTTTGATAACTGCAGTCAAAATTTGATGCTTCAGACTACATTTTATAATTATCATTGTTACCTTTGCACTGTGAGGCAAAATCGTTGAATTTTCTTTGCATCTTGACAAGATATGTTAACAATTAGTACCTAATTTTGATAACTGCATTCAAAATTTGATGCTTCAGATTACATTTTATAATTATCTTATTACCATTGCACTGTGAGACAAAATTGTTGAATTTCCTTTGCATTCTGATAAGTAATGTTATCAATGAGAATAAAACTATGATAACTGCAGTCAAAATTTGATGCTTCAGATTACATTTCATACTTATCATTGTTACCATTGCACAGTGAGGCAAAATCGTTAAATTTCCATTTAACTGCATTCAAAATTTGATGCTTCAGATTACATTTTATAATTATCTTATTATCATTGCACTGTGCGACAAATTCGTTGAATTTTCTTTGCATTCTGACGAGATATGTTAACATGTAGGACCAAATTTTGATAACTGCAGTCATATTATGATAATTCAGATTAAATTTTATAATTATCAGTGTTACCATTGTATGTAACAAAGGATAGGGCTATTTGATAGTTTCTGGTAGAAATACAGATGAAATTTGCCAGCAACCAACCAAATTTTACATGTTTATAAAAACTTAGGGATAACAGTCAAAAGTTTAAATTTGCAAATTGCAGGTAAAATTTATAAATTATCCTGAATTTGGGTTTTCTTAAAATTTCAGATATAAATTATAATTGAACAATATTTCGACCAAATTTTACCATTTTTTTTACAATATACAGGGAGTCCATAAACTCTCCTGCCAAACGGAAAACCCACATACCAGAGGTCATTTTATGTCAATTTAACCTAACTTATCTTAATAAAAAATACAGTTTATTATGTGAATTATAAATATTTATCATTAAACATACTTATTAAAATTTGAAAATTACAGTTGAATAATGGTTAGTCGTTGAAATTGAAAAATTTCTGTTCAAATTTGATTACTAATGTGGAATTTGAGTGTTTTAGAAACAACCACTATACAAATTTAGCGAATTCAGACCAAAAATCGAATCAAATCAAATTTCAGTAATCAAGATTTAAGAATTTATCATTGGTGTAATAAGTGTAGTCATTTGTACGATTGACTAGTGTATTATATTTATTAATTGTAATAGTTTTATTAATTGTATGTAATTGCGTATATTTACTGTGTAATTATTTATTTATAATGTGATGTCCTGCCGGGGAATGAAACTACTTAATAAAGATTCAAGATTCAAGATTAAAGATTAAATATTAAAGCATCGCTGTCAAAATTGTCGTTGAAAAATGTGTATGCCTTGCAAAATCTTTAAAAAAATGGATTCTTCAAGTTCTAAAAGTTAGTGGTTTACCGTTATCAATACAATTATCATTAATTGTAGTTATTTTTTACATTTCGAATTGTCAATTAACTGTGAGGCAAAATCGTTGAATTTCCTTTGCATTCTGACAAGTTATGTTTATTCTGACAATATTGTGTACAATGTGACAAAAACCTATAACTTGATATTTTTTTTAAATAACTTTACTATTCGCTAGTTCGTTTGTAATTTTAGACGCATAGGATTGATTCAAGTTTGAGAGTTGTCAAATTTTAACATTTGTAGTCCAAATTTGTGCATTCTGGCAAACACGTAAATTTCCTTTGCATACTGACGAGTTGTATTAACAATTAGGAACAAATTTGATAACTGCAGTCAGAAGTTGATAATTCAGGTGAAATTATAACCATGAAATTGTTGGCAGTGATAATGATATCCTGAAAAAAAAATTGACAATAATTGTTGCAATTTTGACAGTCATCATATAAATTTTTACAGAATAATTGAAAATGTTACAAATATCATTGAAATTTCGATAGTAATCATGGAATTTTGTTCTGAAATAATGCAGGTTCTAAAAGTAATATAAAAATTAATACTGATAATTGCAATTTATGTAGAACAAGTAAATCTTGATCTTTGAAATGACGCTCCATTTTTTTCTTACAGTAGATATATAGTTTATATATGATTTTTTTCGAATTTTTATTTTTGATTTTTTTAAGCAATATTCCCACGTCCAAATGTTTGATATTATTTTCGCATTAATGATAAACAAATGATATCGCTAACTTTTTCTGTAAATAATTTAATTTTCTACCTTGAAATTTTTATAGCACGAGAATTATGGCAGTAATGATTGAGATTCTGATGAAAATATCAAATTTTGACACTAATCGTTGCAATTTTGACACTAATCCTTGCAATTTTGACACTAATCGTTGCAATTTTGACACTAATCGTTACAATTTTTACAGTAATCATATAAATTTTAGCAAAATAATTGAAAATTTGACAAATATTATTGAAAATTTGACAGCTATCATTGAAATTTCAATAGTAATCAAGGAAGTTCTGACAGAAGTCATACAAATTCTGAAGATAATATAAACATTGATACTGATCATTGCAATTTTCACAAAAACTTAGAAATTTTGACAAAATCATTGAAAATTTAGCAAAAATCATTGAAAATTTGACAGATATAATTGAAATTTAAATAGTAATCATGAAATTGTTGACAGTGTTAAGTCAAATTTGAAATATACTATTAAAATTGATACTGATCATTGCAATTTATGTAAAACATATGACTTGTGATCTTTGATTACGCCTGAAGTTTTTCTTATAGAAGGTATCTAGTTTAGACATGACTTTTTTCGAATTTTTACTTTTAATTTTTTGAAGCAACATGCCCATATCCAAACGTTTGATCTTATCATTGTATTGATGTTAAACAAATATTGTCGCTGACTTTTTCTAAAGGAAATTTAATTCTTTACCTAAATATTTTTATAGCACGGGAAATTTGACAGTAATAATTGAGATTCTGATGAAAAAAATAAGAATTTTGGCAGTAAGCATTGTAATTTTTACAGTAATCATATAAATTTTGCCAAATAATTGAAAATTTAGCAACAATTATTGAAAATATGACAGATATAATTGAAATTTCTATAGTAATCATGAAAATTTTGACAGAAATCATTCAAATTCCGAAAATAATATAAAATCGATACTGATCATTGCAAGTTTCATAGAAATCTTAGAAATTTTGACAAAATCATTGAAAATTTTGTAAAAATGATTGAAAATTTCACAGATATCATTGAAATTTAGATAGTAATCATGAACATTTTAATAGTAATAATTCAGATTTGGGAAATAATATAAAAATTGATACTGATCATAGCAGTTTATTTAAAACATATGAATTGTGATCTTTGAAATTACGCCTGCAGTTTTTCTTATAGCAGGTATCTAGGTCAGACATGATTTTTTTCGAATTTTCAGCAACATTCCCACGTCCAAACGTTTGATCTTTTCATTGTATTGATGTTAAACAAATACTGTCGCAGACTTTTTCTAAAGGAAATTTAATTCTTTACCTAAATATTTTTATACCACGGGAAATTTGACAGTAATATTTGAGATTCTGATGAAAAAAATTATAATTTTGATACTAATCATTGCAATTTTGACAGTAATTGTATAAATTTTATCAAAATAATTAAAAATTTACCACAAAATACTGAAAAGTTGACAGATATCATAAAAATTTCTATGATAATCATAGAAATTTTAACAGAAATCATGCAAATTCTGAAAATAATATAAAAACTGATACTGATCGTTTCAATTTTGACAGAAATCGTAGAAATTATGACAAAATAATTTAGCAAAAATGTTTCAAAACTGGACATAATTAAAATTTATATAGTAATCATAAAAAAATTAATAGTAATAATTCAGATTTGACAAATAATATCAAAGCTGATACTGATCATTGCAATTTTATGACTTTTTTTTATGAAATGATTTTTTAAATTACGCTCAAAGTTTATCTTACAGTAGGTATCTGGTTTAGACATGATTCTTTTTGAATTTTCATTTTTCATTTTTCATAGCAACATTCCTAAGACCAAACGTTCGATATTATTATCGTATTCAAATGCTGTCGCTAATTTTTTCTATAGGAAATTTAATTATCTACCTCAATACTTGTTTAGGAAGTCTACTACAATTTATATATTATTATTAATAATAATATTTTTATAGCATGGGAATTTTGACAGTAATAATTGAGATGCTGATGAATTCTGACAGTAATCGTTGCAATTATTGATAGTAATGATTTAAATTTGACAATATAATTGATAATATAGAGAAATATTTATTATATAGGTTATAAATAAAATTCTAGTACAAATAATTGAAAAAACTCAAAAATGACTAAAACTTTTAGTTACTTACCATTATTATCATTGGGCTGTGACAAAGGGCAATGTAATTAGAGTGTTTCTGTTAAAATTACAGGTGGAATATGTCACCTGCCAACAAAATTTCGCACGATTATTAAAGTTTAGGAATGGTAGTCAAAAATTTTGAATGAATTTGCAAATTACAGTTAAAATTTATAAACTATCTTGGAATTTATAAACTGTCTTTTGATGAGCTTTTTGAAATATTTGATAAAATGTTGTAATTTGTAAGAAAGACTAAATTACAGAAAATACGAAAATCGGAAAATACAAATTACAATCAAGAGATCGGAAATGTCAGCCCGGCGTTCGAGTGCTAGAATCGCGTGTGTTGGTATATTTGTTTTCACATTCACATTTTCGCATAATAATCTAAATTAAGATGCCTGATTTAGTACCTTTGTAGTGGAACTCAGGAACGAGATAATTTCGCGATTATTTCGTCATGCCAAACAGTGTCCGCTTATCAGATGGAATACTTAGGCAAGGGCTTTTTCGGTATGAATTTATTTTTCATAGTCACGCCGCAAACGTTTTAATCCGTTGCACGTGACAGGCAGCTCGTGAAATGCCACGATTATTAGAACACGTTAATGAGAAACGTATGCCGCGTTTTCTGCTTATGTCGTCGCTAGTTGCACTAATTTCCTGGATTCTGTTGCCTCCGGCTCGTCCGAAGTATTAAGCTAATTGGCGAGCTGCACGCGGGCATCCCCTCAGAGTCTGGGAATTACGATGATCCCTTTCTCTCCGCTTATGCCCTTTGCACGTCGTGTGGAAGCTGCGCCCTTCCGGTTGCCGTGCGACTGCTAAAAGGAAGCCGTCGCGCTGAAATAATGGAAACATTTCTGAATGGCCCCCGCAATTAGTCCTCGCCACGAAACCTATCTAATTCCCGGAGCGGACCTGACCCAGATCTCCCCCTCGGATTCCTGGGGATCCCCGGGATTTGCGGGGCAGATTTTTCCGGCTCAGATATGAGGTATTTAAATTAATAATCCCCGGCAGCTAATAATTCACGTTATCGGGACTCGCCGCTCTAACATCCCACTGATTTATAGGAATTATGGGAATTTGCGGGAATCCACCTGGATGGTGCGTGCGTTGGTTTCCCGCCCGCCTGCATCCCGGAAGTCGGCCGTGCTCCAGTTTTCCACATTTTCATCCCATGGAGCAAGCAACGACGGGATGACTGGGGGGTGGGAAGGCGGCGGCGTGGGCGGAATCATCCATCAAAATCCTTCGGAAAACATCTTCGGGATACGAGGCACGACCGCGCATATAAAATCCTTGTAAATTCAACAAAGCGAAAGCTAGAAACAAGGAAGTAAGACGGGCTGGCGTTGTCAGTGATGTAAACGGACGGGTTGATCCGGGGCTGGCTCTGAAGGGCTGACGGTGGTCAGTGGGGTGGGCGCCCCCTGCCGCCCCCGCACCCTGATCGAGTATCGATCGCGGAGGCGTCCCGGCTTAGCGCACTGACACACGCGCCCTATCCCTTCTTCCGCCCGCGAGATTGTCTTATGTGGGCACAAATATCGTCCGGGCCCTACTTAATGGCTCAGAAAGGGAGAAAACCGAGCGGACGGGAAGGGCTCACTCGGCACACACCCACGCACGCATAAAGGGCTAACTGAATGAAAGCAGGGAATATAATATTTAAATGCTTTTGCTGGCGAGGGTTTCGGTTGTATAAAACCCAAACCCAATGGATTTAGGTATTGCTGAGGCTCTAAGCACAACTTTTTTTCTCAGGCCCCCGTCCACCCCAAAATAAAGTTTAATTTTAACAAAATGTAAACAATACACTTATTGAGTTTAAAGTCCATAAATTACCAGTTATATATTTAAAGTACGAAAAATTCAGCGACCAACTATAGCAGTAAACTACAAGAAGATACGTGCATATAAACTAAGAGATGAGGAAACAGCAATACAATACAAAGATAAATTAGAAGCCAAGTTAGAAGTGGCCAACGACAGCGAAGCAGTAGAGGAAATGTGGAATAACATAAAAAGCAAAAGGCTTGAGGCAGCACAAGAGACATGCGGGTTGAAGAAAAGTACAAACAAGAAACAACAGACAGCGTGGTGGTTAGAAGACATACGAGATAATAAAAAGAAAAGAAAAACGCATGGCAAAGATACCAAAATGTCAAAAACAGTAATAACTACGAAAGGTACAAGGAAAAAAGGAAAATAGTAAAAGATGAGGTTAGAATTGCAAAGACCAGTGAATGGGAAAAGTTCGGGGAGAAAATGGAGAAAAACGCAAAGGTTCATCTTTCATTATTACTTGTTGATTGTCGACAACTTTGTAATATCTGATAAGTTCAATTACTAAAGTGCAGAAGTTTCTACGAGTTCTGTGATAAATTTGTAAATATTTACTATTCTAAAAAAGTAGGTGATAAGTGGCACTGACAATTATGTAGGTAAACAGTGGCAGTTTGTAATTTTGGAATTCTGAGCAGTCATAAACATTGGTAAATTCTCGGAAATCTTTAATAAACCGAAAAAAATCTAGGTGGGCCATTACATAATAAGTACATATAATGCAAAATAATATCAATTGATGAATTAGCTAAAATTACTCCTAACTCAATTGTTTGAACTAATCTACTATGAAAAAATCCTCAAAAGAATGAAATTTAAAAAAAAAATACTTCTGAGGTAATAAATAAAATTATTCCTAATCGATCAGAAACAGTACAAATTTAAAAAAAAAACTCTCAAAAAAATAATCTGTTGTACAGAAAATTGTCAGTGTTGTTGACTATCCAATTTTTGTAATATCGCACAAATTTATTTATTTATTTGGAGGAGGTACATGCTTGGAGCCCATATAGGAAAACTTAAGGCAGTTTTTATCTTCTAGCTCTTGAATTTTGTCTCTTGTCTTTTGCTCCAAAATTCTGTACGTATTCGTGTGATGGAACTTACAGAAATTACAATATTGTCGATAAGAATCAACGAGTAGTAATGAAAACTTGAAGTAAAATATTAAGAAATGCCACTTCTCTATTATAACATATTATCATTTTTCTCCAATTTGTAAATTATAAATTGCCATTCCTTAAAATTATGTTTAATTCACCGACGAATCTTGTTATTCCGCAAAATCATCGTCAAGTTTATAAGACCTTGAAATCACAAGTCGTAAAAGATTTCTAATGAGTGACAAACTTTTTAAATACTCAAAATCATTGTCAGGTTTACAAAACCTTGAAATTACAAGTCACAACAATTTCTAAGGAATGACAAACTTTTTAAATCCGCAAAATCATCGTCAGGTTTACAAAACCTTGAAATTTCAAGTGACAAAAGAATTCTAATAAGTGACAAACTTATTAATTATGCAAAATCATCGCCAGGTTTACAAAACCTTGAAATTACAAGTCACAAAAATGTCTAATAAGTGACAAACTTTTTAACTATGCAAAATCATCGTCAGGTTTACAAAACCTTGAAATTACAAGGAACAAAAGATTTCTAATGAGTGACAAACTTTTTAAATACTCAAAATCATTGTCAGGTTTACAAAACTTTGAAATTGCAAGTCACAAACATTTCTAATATGTGACATACTTTTTAATTATACAAAATCATTTTCAGGTTTACAAAACCTTGAAATCATAAGTCAGAAAAATTTCTAATGAATGACTAACTTTTTAAATACGCAAAATCATCGTCAGGTTTACAAAACGTTGAAATTACAAGTCACAAACATTTCTAATAAGTGACAAACTTTTTTATTATGACAAATCATCGTCAGGTTTACAAAACCTTGAAATTACAAATCAAAAACATTTCAAATAAGTGACATACTTTTTAATTATGCAAAATCATTTTCAGGTTTACAAAACCTTGAAATTATAAGTCACAAAAATTTCTAATGAATGACTAACTTTTTAAATACGCAAAATCATCGTCAGGTTTACAAAACCTTGAAATTACAAGTCAGAAAAATTTCTAATTAATGACTAACTTTTTAAATACGCAAAATCATCGTCAGGTTTACAAAACGTTGAAATTACAAGTCACAAACATTTCTAATAAGGGACAAACTTTTTATTTATGACAAATCATCGTCAGGTTTACAAAACCTTGAAATTACAAATCAAAAACATTTCAAATAAGTGACATACTTTTTAATTATGCAAAATCATTTTCAGGTTTACAAAACTTTGAAATTACAAATCACAAAAATTTCTAATGAATGACTAACTTTTTAAATACACAAAATCATCGTCAGGTTTACAAAACGTTGAAATTACAAGTCACAAACATTTCTAATAAGTGACAAACTTTTTAATTATGACAAATCATCGTCAGGTTTACAAAACCTTGAAATTAGAAGTCATAAAAGATTTCTAATGGGTAACAAACTTTTGAATTATGCAAAATCATCGTCAGGTTTACAAAACCTCAAAATTAGAAGTCATAAAACATTTCTAATGAGTGACAAACTTTTTTATTATGCAAAATCATTTTCAGGTTTACAAAACCTTGAAATTAAAAGTCACAAAAATTTCTAATGAACGACAAACTTTTTAAATACACAAAATCATCGTCAGGTTTACAAAACCTTGAAATCATAAGTGACAAAAGATTTCTAATAAGTGACAAACTTATTAATTATGCAAAATCATCGTCAGGTTTACAAAACCTTGCAATTAAAAGTCATAAGAGATTAATATTAAGTGACAAATGTTCCAATTATGGAAAATTTTCACCATAGGTTCAAAATCTTAAAAATAAAACTAATCAGTTCATTTACCAAGTCATGAATTTTTGAGAATAATAATAATAATAATAATTTAAGGTATTATTATTACGTACTTACAGGCAGAATATTTTTTTAAAAAATTCTGCCAGTAAGTACCTAATAGTAATACTTTAAATACATAACTAATAATTTATGGGTAAAACCTTAAATTTAATAATAATTTCATTGTATTATTGTATTACTGTATTATTATTTAGTACTTACTCGTAAACCATTTTATTTTTATGTTGTTTTGTGATTTATTTATTTTAAAATTGGTAAAAGTTGTTCTATTAAAAACAATTCAATAAAACTTCAAATTAGACATATATCAAAATTTTCAAAATTACATTTCAAGTGAATTCAAGATGTATAAATGTTGAATACATGTCCCTGATGATGATTGTATATAACCGAAACTAGTCAGGAAATGAAAATGAAAAATGAAATGAAACAAATAAATCATAAAATTAAATAGAAACAACATTTTGTACCTGTAAATTCTAAATAATAATATAACAACCTTAAATATATTTAGTAACTTATGGATAAGACCTCAAACTTAATGGTGCATATAATATTTCCAAATTTTATTGATTTTGTTGTATTTTCTGGCAGTTCAAAACCTCAAAAATTTCTGCAGTTTATTTTTTGGGAAGTATGATTTAAGTTATATGAAGTTTTTCCTGAAATTTTCCCTCTTGTAATTTACACCTAAGTTTTTGTTAGATTTTGACTATCATCTGTCACTGTCATTGTTATGTTGATATTTGGCACCTGTCAAAGCCAGTGTCAGTTGACAGTTGACAGCTGACAATGACAGTTAGCACGTAACAGTATTTTCTGGCAACTCAAAACTCAATAATTTCTGCAGTTTATATTTTGTAAGTATGATTTAAGTTATATGAATCCTTTCCTGAAATTTTCTCTCTTGTAATTTACACCTAATTTTTCAGATCTTGTAAGATTTTGACATATGTCATCTGTCACTGTCAGTGTCAAGTTGACATTTGACACCTGTTAAAGCCACTGTCAGTTGACAGTTGACAGTGACACATAACTATCTCTAAAATATTATAAATACTTTCTGAAACCATATAATTAAAAGTTTCACACTTATTCACTGCACAAAATGGAAACATTTGAGAACAACCAAGCTTTAGTTTTTCCTGAATTTTCGATTAAACTTATTACTGCACTATGATCCAGATATTGCAATTCATTTTGCAGGTTTCGAGAAAATTAATATTCATACAGCTATGTATTGGCTATGTTATATGTATTATCTAGCTTGTTAATAAATAAATAAATAAAGAAATAAAAATATGCTGTAAAATAATAAAAACAAAAAGCTGTCATATTACATTACAATGTTGTGATTTGTTTGTAAGCATTTTTAGTGTTATAGTTTTTGATTTTTCCGGAATTAAATTACTCCGGTGGCGAATCTGTTGGGGGAAGGGGGGGCTGAGCGCTGCCGAATTGAATTTCGCGAGAGCCGAGGGAAAATGGATCTGACAAAACTTGCGAACAACACGAGGCTTCACCTAGAAAACTTATGACATTACGTGTCTTCCCGGCGCCAAAAACTAGGAAGACGAACGATGCCCGCACCGAATTTATCAAATCCCGCACGCCCACGCGACTCTCTTATCAGCATAAATTTTCCATTCCGGCCTTCTCTCGGAACTAATGACGATTTTTTTCCGGCACGATTCTTTACACAGAAGACTTTTACATAAATATGCAAGGCAGCTAACAATGACTCGAGCATTTCTGTACCATGCAATTAATCATAAGAGTAATAATAATAATTATTATTATACAGGGTGAGTTTTTTCGGATGTTTAGTATGGGGATCTCGGAAACTAGCGGAGATAGAGGAATGATTAAATGTGGAAAGAATTACAGTTTTGTGAGCTCTATTTCATGAGCATTTTGTTTTTTGAAAAAATTGCATGGCTAATTAGATATCTCGAAAAAAATATAATTTTTGTTATTCGGTTCGGTGCCTATGGATCTGTTATGATTGACTTTAGAAAAAATGTGTAAAGGAAAAAGTTGTACGTAATTATGTGCTTAATAATACAATCTGACCGATTATTTTATTAAAGCTATAATTTTAGAGTTATGAGACAAAGTTGAGTTTTTTCTAATGGAAACCATAGTTGGCCATGACCTTATAAAAAAGGCCCTTTTCACATAATTACCTATAACTTTTTCCTTTACACATTTTTTCTAACGTCAATAACAACATAGCCATATGAACCGAACAAAATAACAAAAAATATAATTTTTCGAATATCTAGTTAGTCATGCAATTTTTCCAAAAAACAAAAGCTCATGTAATTGAGCATGAAAAACTGCTATTATTTCCCTATTTAATCGTCCCTCTACTCTACCCTGGAGATACCCATACTAAACATCCGAAAAAACTCACCCTGTATAAAGTTATTGACGTGCAAATCTAAATAAAAGCTGCTTGAAAAAAAATATAATGTGATATTCACCAGCTTGGAGTACTTTCGAATAATCAAACTTGGGACCAGTGCACCAGAATAACCTTCCTCGTACTTTATAATTTGGCAGCGCTTAAATTCACGTGAACCTCGAATTAAGGCTAATTTTGCGCACGATAGACCACGATACATAATCCGGATTTAGAAAAAGCTGTGAACAATATTTACAGTTAATTACTGACATGAGAATTTGTCGTGCTCGCCTTGAACCGCGTGGTCCGTGCCCAGCTTGGGGTCTATTAGTTAAGTCCATTCGCCCCCTTTTGGGGGGTGGTGAGCGACGGCCGCGGCAATTAGCCGTGCCCTGCCAGACGATCAATCATCCCCCACACCCCCGCAAACGGGGCCGTTTCGCCGGGGCGTAAAAACGCCGGGGGGCGCGCATTCCGCCAATTGCGCCCCCTTAATCGAATTTCGATGTCGCGAATTAGCGCGGGGGCGGCGCTTGGAAGGGGTCGGGGCGATTAATTAAGGAAACACGTTTTTCTTTGATTTTGAAGGACGCACCTCCACCGTCTTAATTGCGTTTATGTGTTTGGAGTAATAGAATTGGAAGGAGGGATCAGGAGAAGGAAAGGCGGACGTGCTCAGCGATCTCGGCGTGGGTGGCCGGAAGGGGGGCTGGGGGGAATCTCCGCGTTTCGTTGAAAAATATCACGTAACAAAAATGCCAGATAATTACATATCACACAATAATAATAACTGGATATATGTGAAATCTTTGGCCGTATTTTAAAATGTAGGTCTTGTAATTCAAATAACATATTTGTCGATGAAAACAACTCAAATTCCTAATTAACTAAATTCTCCCATCATCATACAATTAGTCGTTTACTAGCATACACGCACGCTAGAAAATGAACGAATCTTTTAGTGCTGACGGTTGCTATGTAACGGAGAATACGTAGAATACGTAGAATACGTAGAATACGTAGAATGTTTCGTAGAATATAATAATATATGTACACCTTCGTGGATTGTACGGTAGAACACGGAAGAAATCTAATTAGTAGAGAGACTTTATTGGCAACCGTCGTATAAGAGAACCCACATAATATTTGAATGAATCGCATTACATGCGGGCTGTGATCGGGGGCGGATTGAGGTTTATGGTACTTCCTCGATATATTATATATTTGTCAAATTTGACAACTGTAAGCCAAGACATACATTTTATATCTGTCCTTTTTTTTCATGGAAACTTTGATGAAAGTTTGTTTAAATCACTCGTTATTAATAACTATTTGTAATAGGCCCTATATCCCGTAACCCCCGACCGGACATATGTGCGTCTTTTAAGGAGATTAGGAGAGTCACAAGTATTTTTCTATTAAACTATTGTTTAGACAAGACTTACATCTGTACTTCCCAAAAATATAACAACGAATTAGGTCCCTTCAAAGCCTAATCATCCTCCCTATTTAACTGCACCAATATTTTTGATGCCCAAGCCTGTTATTGACAATATAATATTTGTGCGCTAATATTTGTGCACCAGAGCGTATTCAGGTTTTAATTAACTCGGCCGCCCCCCATTTTTGTAGAAAATAGCGCGCAAATTGGTTCGCCAAAAAAAGAACGGATTCGCCTTTTAAACGCGTCCAAAGAAACTTACGTATCGCTGCGAGAAGTTGTTAATTTAATTATTATGAGCGGCGGCGCGCTTTGATGTCGCCGCCCCCAGCAGGAACGGATCGGCGTTACGCAAAGGGTATGCGAAATTCCTGCAGCCGAGCACGAAACCGGGCCCTGTGTGCGTGCGCGATGGCCAAAAATTGGCGCTTCCCTGCTGCGAACGCCTCCGGACTATCGGCAGGAATTCCTGCGAGCGGGGGCGGGATTGATGGGGGCTCAATTGAACGCCGACTGGAGGCCGGAGCACTGACGGGCAGCAATTAGTCAAAGTTGTGGAAGTTGCTCAACAGCAATGTTTTGGGGTTTTGTTGTGCTGCCACATGTCTGGCTGCCAAATTTCGCCCCCCGCCCCGTTTCCCGGCAGCAACCGCCGCCGGGGCCAGATGCCAAGAAGCGCGCGGGGGCTGCTTTAAATAATCCAGTTATACAAGCAAAGTAGATTAAAACTCCGGGGGGCGGCGAAAGGCGACCTTGGAAGAGGGCGATGCCCCCTGCACCCCACACAATTCGGCGCAATAAAACTTCCCACTTCCTTAATGCCCCCCGACGTCCTCCGGTGGATGCAGATGGACCGCCGCCCCCGCATCAGCCGTATTTCAGCGTTAATTTCGCCTGAGGCGACCGCCTGATTAATAAAAGTGTATCCCGATCCTGCGATCCATTATAATCAGTGGAAGGCAGGGGAGATATGCTCTGCCACAATAGAATTGATATACCGGGAAAACGACCTCCGATTCATACGATCTCGTTTGCAGAAATCGTTCTGAATGAAAATTGTAAATGGACGGATTTGTAATTAAGTAGAGCAATTTTTGTAAATGTTCATCCATAATCATTTATTTCAATGAAAGATCATGCGGAAACTAATGTCGAAAACCATTCAAAAGAACCTGAACTAATAAATCTATCAACCCGAACCTACATACATCAGATATACAGGGTGTACCACTCTCATGGATCAGTAAAAGTTTATGGGGTTCCCGATAAAATGAAAATTTGAAAAAAATGTATGCAAACATGGCTGATTCCGTTCTCCTCTTGAATAGTAAATAAGTAAAATATTTTTCCATTTACCATTTATTACCATTTTTGGGTCCATCATTTAATTTCATTATAAAATTTATCAATCATCAAATTTCTAATTTCAATATCAAAACTTCGAAGTTAATTTAAAAAAACAAAATTTGCTTATAACAAGAGAACGTTTATATTGATTTGGATGTTGTTTAGCATGACACTCTATACGAGTATAACTCATATTTTGACATAATATTGTTATCAGTAGACCGGTTGTGTACAAAACAAGGGTGGCCCAACATTAATATATTCATATTTTTTAATGACATAGCAAATAATTTCAATTTTGACAGAGTAGGTAATTGAAAATTTCAAAAATTAAGTGTAGGGTACTTACTCATATTTTATTTTTTGTGCCGAAACTGTAACAGAATCAAAAACTATAAAGATACAAAAAAAAATCATAATGAATGACTGCGTCCCATTTGATTTGTTTAAAATTTATTTACTTTTGTCATTAAAAAAAATTTGAATGTATTAATGTTGGGTCTCACTTGTTTTATACACAACAGATCTACTGATAATAAAACTATTATATCAAACTATGAGTTATACCCGTATAAAGTGTCATACCAAACAATATCCAAATCAATGGAAACCTTCTCTTTTCATAAGCAAATTTTGTTTTTTTTAAATTAACTTTGAAGCTGAATACTGGCTAAACCAACGCATTTGTATATAAATAAGTTTTGTTAAATGGTCTTGTTTTGTTCCCAGTAATCAGTGGTTAAGCCATGTCCACATAATTTAGAGACACCCTGTATATCAATAAACAGTTGTGGTAAAAACACAGCAAGTTGTTTCTCTGTTTTTTGTAAATAATTATACGAAATTCTGGAATTAAGATACAAATTTCCTATATGTTGTATATGTTTTGATTCACATCCAAAATTAACAATACTTTATAGAATATTTCCAAATTTTATAGATTTTTTTGTTTTTTTTTACATTTATATAACGAGTGATTCAAGGTGACCCTTTCATCAAAGTTTTAAAAAAATGGCAATACATAGCCTCGAATCTTCAAAACAAATGACAGCAGAAATTCGAAGAACTATCGGACACATCTCAGACGATTGAATTTGAATAATTTTGTGGATTTTGTTTTTGTTTTTGTTTCTATAAAACAAATGACAGCAGAAATTCGAAAAATTATCGGAAACATCTCGGACTAAATAAATTTAATACTTTTGTTGTTTATGTTTTCGTTTTTGTTTCATCAAAACAAATGGCAGCAGAAATTCAAACAATTATCGGAAACAGCACAGACGATAGGATTTAAATAATTTTCTTGTTTTTGTTTGTTAATTTGTTCAAAACAAATGACAGCAGAAATTCCAAAAAATATTGGAAACATCTCAGACGATATAATTTAAATACTTTTTTTGTTTTTGTTTTTGCTTTTTGTTATTTATCATGTAAGTTTTGATAAGCCGTTTTCAGCGTCAAAATACTAAGTATAATAATGACTCTCATAATGACACCCAGATGAAAATAGTGAATTATTATACTTATGCCCCCAACTCACCCTCAATTTTTACATGAATCATGATCAATACTTGATTTGCAATTGTTTTAAAAAATAATTAAGCTGCAGATGATGAAAACGAAAATGATGATTTATGTGGCTACCAGATGAAAATAGTGAATGATTGTACTTGTGTCTAAGATTGACAAGAATAATGATCAATAATTGATCTGAACTTTTTTTAAATCATTAAAAAATAGATGGTACATTCAACTCTTTCTAGTATGATGATTAAATGAGAATTTACAGTTGAGTCTAATAAATTATTAGTTTAATCATCTAATCATTTAACGTTTTTGTGACAATAAAGTGATGATTTCTATTGCTGTCGGATACCAGGGGATGATTATACTTGTGCCCACCCACCCACCCTCAATTTTCACACGAATAATGATCAATACTCGATTTGCAATTGATTTTAAAAATAATTAAGCTGCAGATGATTAATACGAAAATGATAATTTATATTACTGTCAGATGATAATAGTGGATGATTTTAGTGGTGCCTAAGATTGACAAGAATAATAATCAATAATTAATCTGAACTTTTTTAAAAACATTAAAATACAGATGGTTATTATTAAATAAAAATGATGATTTATACTGCTGTCGCATTAAAATAATGAATTATTATACTTGTGCCCACCTACACACCTTCCATTTTTACATGATTAATGATCAATACTCGATTTGCAATTGTTTTAAAAAATAATTAAGCTGCAGATGATGAAAACGAAAATGATGATTTATGTTGCTACCAGATAAAAATAGTGAATGATTGTAATTGTACCTAATATTGACAAGTATAATGATCAATAATTGATCTGAAGATTTTTTTAAATCATTAAAATACAGATGGTTATTATTAAATAAAAATGATGATTTATACGGTTGCGCATTAAAATAGTGAATTATTATGCTTGTGCTCACCTACACACATTTAATTTTTACATGATTAATGATCAATACTTGATTTGCAATTGTTTTTAAAAATGATTGAAATACAGATGATTAATCATTACTGATACTTTAATCTAAAGCTCTTATCATTGCAGGAATTTGTAGGTCCAGTGCTTTACATTGCATGACATTTGGCTTGAAGGGTAGGTGGGTGGGCATACTATAATCATCCTCTAACTTGATTCCACAGTAACAGAAATCATCACATTCATGACACGAAATCATGATCAAACTGAATGATTCAAATTTTCGTTCTTAATAAATGTGCAATTAAAGATGATACCTGGAATTTAAGGGGTGATGATACTTTTGGCCACATGCCAACTTTCAACTATTTCTAGTATGATGATTAAAAGTGAATTTACAGTTGATTCTAATAAATTATTAGTTTAATCATCTAATCATTTCACGATTTTGTAACAATAAAGTGATGATTTGTATTTCTGTCGGATATCAGGGGATGATTATACTTGTACGCACCCACCCACTCTTAATTTTCACACAATTAATGATCAATATTCAATTTGCAATTGTTTTTTAAAAATTATTAAGCTGTAAATGATTAATACGAAAATGATGATTTATATTACTGTTAGATGATAATAGTGGATGATTGTAGTTGTGCCTAAGATTGACAAGAATAATAATCAATAATTAATCTGAACTTTTTTTTAAAATCATTAAAATACAGATGGTTATTATTAAATAAAAATGATGATTTATACTGCTGCCGCATTAAAATAATGAATTATACTTGTGCCCAATTAAACACCTTCAATTTTTACATGATTAATGATCAATACTTGATTTGCAATTGTTTTTAAAAATAATTGAAATACAGATGATTAATAATAAATGATACTTCAATCTAAAGCTCTTATCATTGCATAAATCTGTAGCTCCAGTGCTTTACTTGCATGACATTTGGATTGAAGGGTGGGTGGGTGGGCACACTATAATCATCCTCTAACTTGATTCCACAGTAACAGAAATCATCACATGATCAAACTGGATGATTCAAATTTTTGTTCTAAATAAATGTGCAATTAAAGATGATACCTGGCATTTAAGGGATGATGATACTTTTAGCCACATTCCTACATTCAACTCTTTCTAGTATGATGATTAAAAGTGAATTTACAGTTGATTCTAATAAATTATTAGTTTAATCATCTAATCATTTCACGTTTTTGTGACAATAAAGAGATGATTTCTATTGCTGTCGGATATCAGGGGATGACTATACTTATGCCCACGCACCTACTCTCAATTTTCACACGAATAATGATCAATACTCGATTTGCAATTGTTTTTAAAAATAATTAAGCTGCAGATGATTAATACGAAAATGATAATTTATATTACTGTCAGATGATAATAGTGGATGATTTTAGTGGTGCCTAAGATTGACAAGAATAATAATCAATAATTAATCTGAACTTTTTTAAAAACATTAAAATACAGATGGTTATTATTAAATAAAAATGATGATTTATACTGCTGTCGCATTAAAATAATGAATTATTATACTTGTGCCCACCTACACACCTTCCATTTTTACATGATTAATGATCAATACTCGATTTGCAATTGTTTTAAAAAATAATTAAGCTGCAGATGATGAAAACGAAAATGATGATTTATGTTGCTACCAGATAAAAATAATGAATGATTGTAATTGTACCTAATATTGACAAGTATAATGATCAATAATGGATCTGAAGATTTTTTTAAATCATTAAAATACAGATGGTTATTATTAAATAAAAATGATGATTTATACTGCTGCCGCATTAAAATAGTGAATTATTATACTTACGCCCACCCACACACCCTCAATTTTCACATGATTATTGATCAATACTTGATTTGCAATTGTTTTTAAAAATGATTGAAATACAGATGATTAATCATAACTGATACTTCAATCTAATGCTCTTATCATTGCAGGAATTTGTAGTTCCAGTTCTTTACATTGCATGACATTTGGATTGAAGGGTAGGTGGGTGGGCACACTATAATCATCCTCTAACTTGATTCCACAGTAACAGAAATCATCATATACATGATACGAAATCTTGATCAAACTGGATGATTCAAATTTATGTTCTAAATAAATGTGCAATTAAAGATGATACCTGGAATTTAAGGGATGATGATACTTTTGGCCACATGTCTACATTCTACTATTTCTAATATGATGATTAAAAGTGAATTTACAGTTGATTCTAATAAATTATTAGTTTTATCATCTAAACATTTCACGTTTTTGTGACAATAAAGTGATGATTTCTATTGCTGTCGGATATCAGGGGATGATTACACTTGTGCCCACCAACCCACCCTCAATTTTCACACGAATAATGATCAATACTCGATTTGCAATTGTTTTTAAAAATAATTAAGCTGCAAATGATGCAAACGAAACTGATGATTTATGTTGCTATCAGATGAAAGTAGTGAATGATTGTACTGGTGCCTAAGATTGACAAGAATAATCATAAATAATTGATCTGATTTTTTTTTAAATCATTAAAATACAGATGGTTATTATTAAATTAAAATTATGATTTATACTGCTGCCGCATTAAAATAGCGAATTATTATACTTCTGCCCATTAGTTTAATCATCAAATCATTTCACGTTTTTGTGACAATAAAGTGATGATTTCTATTGCTGTCGGATATCAGGGGATGATTATACTTGTGCCCACCCACCCAACCTCAATTTTCACACTTATAATTATCAATACTCGATTTGTAATTATTTTTAAAAATAATTAAGCTGCAGATGATGAAAACGAAAATGATGATTTATGTTGCCACCAGATGAAAATAGTGAATGATTGTACTTGTGCCCACCCACCCACCCTCAATTTTCACACGAATAATGATCAATACTCGATTTGCAATTGTTTTTAAAAATAATTAGCCTGCAGATGATGAAAACGAAAATGATGATTTATATTACTGCTAGGTGATAATAGTGGATGATTGTACTTGTGCCTAAGTTTGATAAGAATAATGATCAATAATTGATCTAAATTATGTTTTTAAGAATCAATAAAATACAGGTGGTTCTTAATAAATTATAAAGTAATTATGAATTAATTACTGCCAGATGATAATAGTGGATGATTGTACTTGTGCCTAAGTTTGATAAGAATAATGATCAATAATTTATCTAAATTATGTTTATAAGAATCAATCAAATACAGGTGTTGTTAATAAATTATAAAGTAATTATGAATTAATTACTGCCAGATGATAATAGTGGATGATTGTACTTGTGCCTAAGTTTGGCAAGAATTATGATCAATAATTGATCTAAATTACGTTTTTTAAGAAACAATAAAATACAGATGGTTATTAAAAAATGATAAAGTAATTATAAATTAATTACTGCCAGATGATTATAGTGGATGATTGTACTGATTGTATAGCAGAAATTCGAAAAACTATCGGACACATCTTAGACGATAGAATGTGAATACTTTTGTTGTTTATGTTTTCGTTTTTGTTTCATCAAAACAAATGGCAGCAGAAATTCTAAAAAATATCGGAAACAGCGCAGACTAAATAAATTAAATACTTTTGTTGTTAATGTTTTCGTTTTTGTTTCATCAAAACAAATGGCAGCAGAAATTCTAAAAATTATCGGAAACAGCGCAGACTATAGGATTTAAATACTTTTGTTGTTTTGTTTATGTTTGTTCAAAACAAATGACAGCAGAAATTCCAAATAAATATTGGAAACATCTCAGATGATAGAATTTAAATACTTTTATTGATTTTGTTTTTGTTTTTGTTTTTGTTTTTGTTTTTGTTTTTGTTTTTGTTTTTGTTTTTGTTTTTGTTTTTGTTTTTGTTTTTGTTTTTGTTTTTGTTTTTGTGTTTTGTTATTTATCATGTAAGATTTGATAAACTGTTTTCAGAGTCGACATACTAAGTACCATAATGACTCTGTGTTTATATTTTATACTCGTATAATAAAATAATATTTGTACAAATTTCCCGAGCTTGCATAAGCTGCGGAGTATGTTAAGGCATTTCATATCTTCCGGGCACTAAAACTTAATTTTTTGTTTCAGGTACGTAACGAGATACACCAGAGTTTATGCCGTCCCAACGGGAGTGAGTAAATCCGAGAGATAATATTTATTTTCAGCGGTCGGTTCGGTTAAATAATAGTTGTGCGCAATGTAAATAGCAGTGACTGCGAAAATATTATTTTAATACACCGACTCTCGCTCCCCCAACGTGCACGAGGCTACAGCCAGGAGGTGGCGGAAAAATATAAACCCCCGCAAATGCGCGCAATCAAAACACGAAGTGTTTCATTTGCGGCTGGAAAAGAAGTGGCAATGTGTGTGCACTTAACTCGTTAATAACGCTTGTTTGTAGTTCCGCGAGCTGCCTTCAAAACTAATTGCTAATTTCACACGGCGCCGTCTCTTTGAAGTTTTTAATTCGCCCGAGCCGCGCGCGATGCGAATTGAAAAAGGAATTAGATCTTGGGGGAGCTGCACGGCGGGCTCGAACCCCCCGGCGCCCCCCTTTTTTCGCTTTCGCATTAAATGCAATTCCGCGGATTGGACGGCGGCGCCATTTGTTTGCGCGGTTTGCGCGTAACTTTGCAAATTTGCAGAGAAAATAAACAGAGACCCTGGCGTGGGTGGGGCAAAGCCCCCGCGTCCAGCTCAAATATAACTGCGAATGTTTCCAAACTCGCTGCGAATTTGCGGAATATAATACGGCACGTCAAAAGGGTAACTCGGCACGTATAAATATAATTATGAGCGTTTCGCAACTTCGGGTGGAATTTAATATTATATATTATATACTACACACGTGTACACGGATGTAGAAAAAATAGTTCAAATGCGGAGGTATCTGAAACATGGATATGCAAATACACATTGGCTAGATCATATTATGTAATATTTATAGTATATACTTGAAATATTGTATCGATATTTGAAGGATTTAAATATGCCTGTAGATGTACAACGATGTGATGACCGACTTATGTTGTTACATAACTATGTTATAGATGCATTATCACGTATTGATTACACGATATATAATCGTGTATTATACATTATTTTATCTACGATCGCCTAAAATACAAAAACTACACAAATATAATTAGTTCTATCGCTACTACATTCTTCATGGAATTATTAGGTATATGTTTTTAATTAAATTATTACTCTTGTTTATAATTCCATTTTAATTATTAATACCCGAAACTGGAGTATAAGCACTGCTTACTCACCCTGTATATAAAATTTATCACAACGTCCGTTCAACGATTTTTTTTTATATTGTAGTGATCAAATATCTACTCACAAAGTTTTTTTTTAATAAACTTTATAAATAAAGAAACCAGTTAGTTATAATGTCCCTAACAAATACAGTCACTACTACTAAAGAAACTAAAGATTTTTTTTTAGTTGTGTTATTTCCAAATAACATTACTAATAAAATAACAATAAAAAAACCAACATTAAAAAGTGTCTTGGTATTTTTTTTTAGTTTCCACTTAGTTTTCAATTTTTAGTATTAAGTTTATTCATATTTAATTTCCTGTAATTAATAATTTTGTAAAATAGTCATTAATGTTGAACAATATCTAAAATTATTCGCCCTTGGAAATTTAATACAGTACCTCTAGGGTTACATTATGATGTAGCCCCACTTTAATAACATATTATACGTAACACGATAATCTATTATTGAAGAAGATTCGATGTTCAAATCGCGAAAGTTCCAAACTCGCACGTTAAATTAAATAACACGACACCCAGGGAAGTACTCTCAAGTTCCTTCTGTCTCCAGAGAACGCATGTTACAGAAATGTATTTTACGTTTATAATTTTCACGTGTCTGTGCGGAATGAAATATTCAGTTACATCGCGAGGCTTCACGATGGAGGTAATAATAAAACTCGACTTCAGAAAGCTGACTATTATTCATAATGGTTGCAAATGTATGGCAATTCTCAAGTAGACGTGTCTAGAGAACTCGAAATTGATGTAGATATTTTTTGAAAAATGCCTAACAATCAACAAAATCAATAGGAAAAGTGTATGGATATTTTTTTTACATTACTGTAAATGTATTTTCGAATTACAGTATATGCGTTGTTAAATTTTGAAAAAATCTAAAACAATACTGTAACTTAAAAAGAATTCCTAAACAAATGATTATTCAAAAAAATCAACAAAAAAAAGTGTCAATTCTAGAGTAGACGTGTCTAGAGGACTCGAAATTGATGTAGACAATTTTTGAAAAGTGCCTAACAAAATGACAATCAACAAAATCAATAGGAAAAGTGTATGAACATATTTTTTTTTTACATTTCGGTCAATGTATTTTCGTATTATAGTAAATGATATGTCAAATTTTGAAAAAATCTGAAACAATACTGTTACTTAAAACGAATTCCTAATCAAATGATTACTCAAAAAAATCAACAAGAAAAAGTGTCAATTGTACAGTAGACTTGTCTAGAGGACTCAAAATTGATGTAGATAATTTTTGAAAAGTGCCTAACAAAATGACAATCAACAAAATCAACAGGAAAAGTGTCTGGATATTTTTTTGCTATACTGTCAATGTATTTTAGTATTACACGTAAATGCGTTGTCAAATTTTGAAAAAATCTGAAACAATACTGTTACTTGAAAAGAATTCCTTAACAAATGATTATTCAAAAAAATCAACAAGAAAAGGTGTCTGGATCTTTTTTAACATTATAGTAAATGTATTTTAGTATTGCAGTAAATACGTTGTCAAATTTTGGAAACGTCTGTAGCTATATTAACTAGAGTAAACGTGTCTAGAGAACTCGAAATTGATGTAGATATTTTTTGAAAAATGCCTAACAAAATGAGAATCAACAAAATCAACAGGACAAGTGTCTGGATATATATTTTTTTCATTACTGTCGATGTATTTTAGTGTTACAGTAAATACGTCGTCAATTTTTGAAAAAATATGAAACAATATACCTACTGTTACTTAAAAAAAATCCTAAGAAATAATTATTCAAAAATATCAACAGGAAAGATTGTCTGGATTTTATTTAACATCACAGTAAATGTAATTTAGTATTATAGTAAATACGTTGTCAAATTTTGAAAATGTCTGCAGGAATATCCTGATACTTAAAAAAAAATCCTAAGGAAATGAAAATTCAAATAAATCAACAGCTAAGAACGTCTTAATAGTTTATTTTCTTTATATTAGAAATGCCCAATAAAATGACAATCAACAAAAACAACAGGAAAATTGTCTGGATATTTTTTTTACATTACTGTCAATGAATTTTCGTATTACAGTAAATGCGTTGTCAAATTTTTAAAAAATCTGAAACAATACTGTCACTTAAAAAGAATTCCTAAACAAATGATTATTCAAAAATATCAACAAGAAAAAGTGTCAATTCTAGAGTAGACGTGTCTAGAGGACTCGAAGTTGATGTAGATAATTTTTGAAAAGTGCCTAACAAAGTGACAATCAATAAAATCAATAGGGAAAGTGTATGGATATTTTTTTTACATTATTGTCAATGTATTTTCGTATTACAGTAAATGCGTTGTCAAATTTTGAAAAAATCTGAAACAATACTGTAACTTAAAATCTAATTCCTTAACAAATGATTATTCAAAAAAATCTACATGATATAGTGTCAATTCTAGAGTAGACGTGTCTAGAGGATTCAAAATTGATGTAGATAATTTTTGAAAAGGGCCTAACAAAATGACAATCCACAAAATCATCAGGAAGAGTGTCTGGATATTGTTTTACATTACTGTCAATGCATTTTCGTATCACAGTAAATTCGTTGTCAAATTTTGAAATAATCTGAAACAATACTGTTACTTAAAAAGAATTCCTAAACAAATGATTATTCAAAAAAATCAACTAGAAAAAGTGTCTGGATCTTCTTTAACATTACAGTAAATGTATTTTGGTATTACAGTAAATACGTTGTCAAATTTTGGAAACGTTTGAAGCAATATTAACTAGAGTAAAATGTGTCTAGACAACTCGAAATTGATGTAGACACTTTTTGAAAAATGTCTAACAAAATGACAATTAACAAAATCAACAGGAAAAGTGTCTGGATATATTTTTTACATTACTGTCAATGTATTTTAGTATTACAGAATATGCGTTGTCAAATTTTGAAAAAAATCTGAAACAATACTGTTACTTAAAAAGAATTCCTTAACAAATGATTATTCAAAAGAATCAACAAGAAAAAGTGTCAATTCTAGAGTAGACGTGTCGAGAGGATTCAAAATTGATGCAGACACTTTTTGAAAAATGCCTAACAAAATGACAATCAATAAAATCAACAGGAAAAGTGTCTGGATATTTTATTTTACATTACTGTCAACGTACTTCCGAATTACAGTAAATTCGTTGTCAAATTTTGAAAAAATCTGAAACAATACTGTTACTAAAAAAGAAATCCCAAACAAATGAATATTCAAAAAAATCAACAGGAAAAAGTATCTGGATCTTTTTTAACATACAGTAAATGTATTTAAGTATTGCAGTAAATGCGTTGTCAAATTTCGAAAATATCTGAAGCTATATCCTGATACATAAAAAAAATCTAACAGAAAAAAGTGTCTGGATCTTTTTTAACATTACAGTATATGTATTTTAGTATTACACTAGATGAGTTGTCAAATTTTGAAAATGCCTGAAGCAATATCCTGATACTTAAAAAAAGAGGAATTTATATTTTAAAAAAACAGCTGAAAACGTCTTAGTAGTTTATTTTATTTATATTGCCAAGTAGACACTATCAATTTAAAAAAAAATTTAAAGTAAAGGTGCTAGAGAACTCGTAAAAAAATATTGTAGATAATATTTTATTTTATTTAGAAAATAATAATACAAAAATAATCATGAAAAAGTGTCTCTGAAAAAGTAAATGCACTGAATTCTTTTTTAAATTCTAAAGTAAGAGTGTCTAGAGAACTCAAAAAAATAAGACAATTGAATATTAATTTTGGACCTTTACGACAAAAACTTTAATGAAAATATCGATTCGAGTTGAAAAATTTCTAATAAAATGACAATAAAAAAATAAACACGAAAAAGGGTCTTGGTATTTTTTTTACATTACTGTAAATGTAACTTAGTATTACACTAAATGGTATTAAATTTTGAAAATATTTGAGGCAATAGTTTGGTGCTTAAAATAATTCCTAAGCAAATATTAATTTTAAAAAAATCAACTAAATACGTCTTAGTATTACTACTACTACTACTAGTCTTAGTATTACTACTACTACTAGTCTTAGTAGTTTTTTTTTATATTACCAAATAAATGCATTGTCCGTTTTCGAATTTTTTTAAAGGAATTGTGCTAAAGAACTGATAAAAAAAATATTGTTGGCAATACGTGATTTTATTTAGATAATAACAATTAAAAATTCAACAGAAAAAGTGTCATAGTATTTTTTTTTAATATTACTGCAAATGCAATTTAGTATTACACTTAATGCGATGTAAAATTTAGAGAAAATCTAAAGCAAATTTTCC
Organism: Othius punctulatus; assembly: GCA_951805005.1. Lineage (NCBI taxonomy): Eukaryota > Metazoa > Arthropoda > Insecta > Coleoptera > Staphylinidae > Othius > Othius punctulatus. The sequence goes on along the minus strand of OX638139.1, from coordinate 2,386,661 downwards.
TAAAGGAAAGGTGTCTCATAAAAACATAATGACGACAATTTTTGAAAAATTCCTAATAAAATGACAATAAAAATAATCAACAGGAAAAAGTGTATTGGTATTTTTTGAATATTCATGTATATGTAATTTAATATTACACTAATTGCGGTGTCAAATGTTGAAAAAATCTAAAGCAATATCCCAGTACTTTAAAAAATTATCTTGAAATGAAATGTTAACTCAAAAAAAAATTACAGGAAAATCTGCCTTGATAGTTTTGTTTTTAATTGCCAACTAAATGCCCTTTGATTTTTTGAAAAATTCATAAGGAAAGGTGTCTCCAGAACTTATAAAAAAATAATGTAGACAATTTCTGCAAAATTCCTAATAAAATAGCAAAAATCAACGCACAAAAAAAATCAATGGCAATCAAGGAAATGGTATCTTTGACAGTTGTTCATTATAATAATTTTTAACCATTCTCGATTCAATGATTTTTTTTTCAATTTTCTATGAATATCTTGAACAAAAGTTAAAATTTTGCAATCAAGTGAAATGTTTATTAACTGTTTACAAATATATATTGAAATTTGTCATAAATTTGACAAATTTGTAAATTTTAAGTATTTTTTGGCCAATTGCCAATGTGTTCTATGGAATTATCAAAGAATGTTTCAAAAGGTAATTGTTTCATGATATATTATTATTTATTTTATTAAGGAACCTTTCAGGATTCAATGATTTTTATAATAATTTCCTGTGAATATCTTAAATAAGAGTTAATAATTTAATGAAATAAATATAGGTGTTTCGTTATTATATTACAGAACCATCGAGATATCAATTCTTCTAAGCACATTTTTCAATATATTCGGAAATAGTAAGGATTAAAAAAATGACACTAGATGATTTTTTACTACTTACATAATTAAAATATTGGAAATTTGTCAAATTTGGATATATTGAGTGCAATTTTCTAATGCATTGACAATAGTCTATAATTTTGACATACTTTCAGTGAAATTTTCATTAAATGTCAATGACAAAGTACTAGAATTTTCCTGATGTTTTTCAAATTTGGTCAAATTGAGTTTAATTTTAGATGAATAGTTTTCAAAATTTTAAAAATTCATGTAATTTTATTATTAATTTAGTTTTTTAGTATTATGTGGAACCATTTAGGGTTCAATGTTGTTTTTTAATTACTATGAATATCTTAAATAAACGTTAATATTTTTATATTAAGTAATGATAAGTATTTATTGCTTGAGAGAAGCATGAAAGAGCAATCTCAATTTTGAAAATCTAATTATATACAGGGTTATTCTCGCTATTCGGCACGGAATATTGTGGCCAAAATACGTGATTTTCAAAAAGTTTAAGTATTGGTATATGTGAGGGTCTTGGTATTATGGTTACTATTCAAAATTAATTTAATATTATACACGGTGTTCTAAAAGCATTAAAAGTATCAAAGTTGTGTTTTTTTAAATGGAACCCCCTGTATAACTTTGCATATTTGAATTTGCCCCTTTTTAGGCTTTATAAATTCATGTATTGTTATTTCTTATTTGAATACAAAAAGTAATAAAACCGATCGACCATGGGTGTATTATAAATAAAACAAATTAGGCTCTCTTAGGCATTTACAATTCTCTTCGTGTTATTACATATTTATTTCGTGTTATTTTAATTTTTCGGTAATCATTCCATCAAATTCTGGTCGCTCGGTGAAAAAATCATCGCTGTCAACTGCGATTATCGAAATCGGGCGGTCGAGGGGCGGTTTTTGGGGGGCGATTGATCCAATTTCACGGCCGGTTTGTGCCGGTATTAAAGCGCGATTTGGCCGTTTGATTTTTAAATGAGGGGCGGCGGTGGAGGCCCTAATCTCGGCCCCCGCGTTGATGTAATTGCCGATGGGGTCGCCTCTGCGAAAAGAAAAACGGGATAACACCAATAAGGGCCACTCTGTCATCCCCAAAAGTCTGGCGCTGAACTCGACGAAATAAATGTAAATAGGATAAGCAATTTTGTTCTCATTGTAATGGTGATATTACATCGGTTTACAATAATTAATTTGGATATAGGATAAGAAATTTTGAGCTCATTGTAATAGTGATATTACACCGGTTTACATTAATTAACATGTAGGATAAGCAATTTTGTTCTCATTGTAATAACGATATTACATCGGTTTACATTAATTAACATATAGGATAAGATATTTTGTTCTCATTGTAATGGTGATATTACATCGGTTTACATTAATTAACATATAAAATAAGCAATTTTGTTCTCATTGTAATGGTCATATTTCACCGGTTTACAATAGATAACGTTTACTAGGTGTGATTAAGTAATAACATTCTGAGGTGAAATTTTGGATAATAGATATCAAAATGACACGCAATAAAAAAGCTCGTTGATACCTTGCATGATTTTCGAAATTTTGCTCTATTTCGATTTTCCTCATTTTGAAAAATAAGATTTTCTAGGTAGGTAAGTGAAAATCACTCGTTACATCTGATAGGGGTTAAAAAGGTTTTTAGACGAGCATAAATTATTGCTGTTTTTTTTTAACAATTATGAAAAAAATCTCATATGATGCCGAATTTTTGGCGGTCACTGTATAAGTATCTTAATATCTATATACACATTTCATGTAGTATGCTTACTTATCTTATTTGTGTAATGCAGTGCACCCATTGCAATCATTCGCTTCATTTTCAAATGAGTAGCGTTGACCCAGTAACCCAATGATTGGTGGATTGTACAGTAGCACTACAATACTTCCAATTATATCTTAATCTAACCTGACCTGACCTTGTACTTCCTGTGGTTCAACACTAGTACTGGATATGTAAAATGGTACTTTACATGTCATTTGAAATTTATTTCATTCTTTTAGTGCTTAAAATATATTGCTCGGGCAATTAATCTGTTACCGTCATTTTTAGTCTGTAATTGAATGTGAATTTTGCCTCGTCGCTGTTGGGAAGCTTGACACGTTCTGGCGTGCAAATCGATCGCAGCGTTTTCAATAAAATTTAATTTTCTAGCACCTATCCTCTTGAAATTGGGGGGCGAAACATGGTGGCGGTGCAGAGTGCACGGGGGGCGGCGGGGGCGGCTGCAGGCTCTCATTTGCATGAGAACGTCCGCCGCCACGGCGTAAATAAAGCGACGTATTAATCTTGCCTAGTGGTGACACCTGACACTTTCGTGAAAGATTTAATATTTCTTTGAATATCACTGGGAGAGAACAGGGCCGGCTCGAGCCGGGGGCGGCGGAGGCGGCCGCTCCGCCGCGCCGCCGGCCGGAACGGGGGCTGAATTCTATTAGCCCCCTTAAATGATGAATGGGCGCCGGCACGATTAAGGTCGCCGGTAGATATATAATCTATAATTTATTTCGGTTTACGTAAGGAATTTCCGTCGTACGTACACAAACATACGCGGCGGCGGCGAAGAACGTGTACGTGTTCGAACATAAACCAAATTTTCGCCGCCCCCCGCCCCCACGGGGGGTTAACTTATGGGACTGTTTCTGGGGCGGCCCGAACGACCGCGAGGGCCGTTATGAACCGCGCCGCCCCCACACACCTCGGGATTACTTATCGCGTTAATGGGGGCGGAATCGCGACGTTACGGTGAGCGCATCCGGAGGAGCGAAATATTTTTACGGCCGTTAGCGTTACACGAGGGGTGGCATTAAGTTGTACCAAAAATAACAAGCTGTTAATAATAATAAGAGTACATACTTTATGTAAAGCTTCCCAAAGAAAGTAATACTTAAGTTAAGTTGTACCAAATATAACAAGCTGTTAATAATAATAATAAGTACTTCATACGTAAAGCTTCCCAAAGAAACTGATACTTTCTAAGTAGCCCAATTTTGGAATTCTCCTGGCATTCAATACTTCGTTCTTCTTGAAAATTTTATCATTTTAATAGCATTTGTGCAAAATTTTCTATTATTTATGTAAAGTTTCAAGTAATGCGTTATAATTGCACTGTTTATCATAAAAATTTCGAATATTCAGTTTCAGTGATTTCCGACAATATTTAAGAAAACAATAAAATTTTGACAAAATGAATCAAATTCAGCAGGAATTATTGAACTTTGGACAAAACAATTAAAAATTTGACGTTAACTTTTCAATTATCCACAGAATAATTGTAATTTCAACACTTGCGCATATTGCAACGCAGTTTGTGTTGCAATTGCGACAGAATATTGAAATTTTGCAAATGTTTTTTCCTAAAATTTCAATTGCTGTCTAAAAGTTTAGATGATTTCTGTCAAAATACCAATGACTTGTGTAATTTTTTTATTTCGTTCAACAAAAATTTGAATTCTGATAAAATTTAAATGTTTTCTGTCAACATTTTAATTATCAAAATTCCAATTATTCTAGCAAAATTTCAGTTATTTCTATAAAATTTTCGATTAGTTCTGTAAAATTTCAAGGATTACGTCCTAATTGCAATTACATTTCTGTCATCAATTTGTTATCAAATTTGATAAGATTGAATTGAAAAAAAAGTTTGACAGTTAGAATTCAAAATTTGTCCGATTTTTACAATATCACACCTTGATTTGCAATATTGACAAAATGAGGCAGTTGCTGATGAAAATTTGATTCTGCAAGTTGAGAATTTAACAAATTTTCACAGGTGATGCTTAAAATTTCGCAGAATTTGATAGTTAGTAATATTAATATTTTAATATTAACAGTAGCTATATAAAACTGGTCTATTTTTAATAGTACTTGACTGATCTAACCAGCTGCAGTTTAAAATTTGACATATTTTGACTTTCTCAGACAAAAAATTCAAAGTCATTTTCAATTGAATTTTCTAAAGATTCTGACAGTACCACGTAAAAGTGTGACAGATGTTTGCAATTTCACACTTGCAATTAAAAAATTGAAATATATTGATATTATTCAACAGTTCCTATTAAAATTTTGATAGTTGGAGCCGAAACTTTTTGCATTGTACAACATTTTCACTTTATCAAAATTGATAATAGACTTAAATATTTGATTTAAATATTTAAAATTAAATATTCTATCAAAATTGCAACATTTTTTGTCAAAATATCAATTACTCTGTATGAGTTACAATGGATCCTGTTTCCTCTCAAAATTTAAATTATCCAGGCAATAATATTTAATTATACTGTCAAAATTCTAATGATTGTAGCAAAGTTTCAATTATTTTTGTAAAATTTTCGATTGTCTTTGAAAAGATTCAATTATTGTGTCATTGCAATTTTGCTGCCATAATTTCAAATAATAGTATTTTGTAGTAGTATTATTGATTTATTTACAATTTCCAGAAAATTCAGTGGATGTACACGTCAATTTTCAGTTACACTAAAAATGTAAAATTTGAGAAATAGTGTAGTTATACACAATGTTGGTCTTAATGTCAAGATACTTATATGTACATAGCATTCTTAATACATAAATATACACTAAAATATAATATGTACATAGAATCTTCCTAAATAATTCCAAATTCAAGTTCCAAATGCAGACAAGTTATAACCCAAACATGAACAGAGTAATTAACATTTAATTTCAGAGTCATTAATGAATTCTTAAAAATTGTTGTAGTATTTTCCTAGAAGTAGTTTTTTAGTTTCGCGCTTGAATATACCTTGATTTTTATTTCCTTTAATGGACTTTGATATTCTGTGGATGTTTCAGTGATTACCAATAATCCTTTGTTCGTGAATCTTTTAATTGTCCTGTCGAAATATCAATTATTCTACCAAACTTGGAATATTATATATTATAGATAAATATTTGTGTATTTTTTTCTGAAATTCTATGTTCAAAATTTTCTATTATTTCTGTAAAGTTTCAATTATAGGTAATAATTGCAATCTTAACCATCAAAATTTCAAATATTCTCATTCAAATGTAAAAGTTTTCATGATTTCTGTTAATATATCAATAATTTCTGTGAATTTTTAAAATTTTGTCTACTAAAATCAAGAAATCAAGCACTTCTATTAAAATTGAAATGTTTCCTATAAAGATTTTAACTATACTGTCAAAATTTCAGTTACCCTGTCAAAATTCTAACTATTATATCAAAATTTCAATTATTTCTGTATAATTTTTGATTGCTTCTGTAAATTTTTTGATTGCTTTTGTAATATTTCAATTATTGTGTCGTAATTGTAATTTTTACTATCAAAATTTCAAATATTCTGTGGAAAATTATTAGGTTTATCAAAATTTGATTCATTTTTCAAAAATTTCAAATACTCTCTAAACGTTTAAATGATTTTTGTTAAAATGACAATAATTTCTGTGAATTTTTAAAATGTGGTCTACTAAAATCAAGTAATCAAGTACTTCTATTAAAATTAAAATGTTTCCTATAAAGATTTCAACTATACTGTCAAAATTTCAGTTACCCTGTCAAAATTCTAATTATTATATCTAAATTTTAATTATTTCGGTAAAATTTTCGTTTGCTTTTGTAAAATTTTCGTTTGCTTCTGTAAAATTTCAATTATTGTGTCATAATTCTGATATTCGCTGTTAAAATGTCAAATATTCTATGAAATTTTCAGTGATTTCCGATAAAATATAAAATATTAATAAAATTTACACAAAACAATTGAAATTTTAACAGGAAATAATGAACTTTGAAGAGAACAATTAAAATTTTGACATAAATCATAGAAGTTTTTAGAGGGCAATTGAAATTTTAACAAGAACTACATACATTATTTGGAATTTTCACAGGATAATGAAAACTTTGAGAGAAAACATTTATGTTTTACCAGAATACTCGATTACTGGATTTTAGTAGAAAAAAATTAAAATATCACAGATATTATTGATATTTTGACAGAAATTATTGAAACTTTTAGAGAGTAATTGAAATTATTTCGGAAAAGAAGACTAATTTTAAGTTTGCTGCCAATGGTAATAAAAAAATGATTGCAGAAATCTCATATCTCATTGCAATTGAGAGGTCTAGAAGTAAAAGGGTTTAAGTGCATTTTTGGTTGTTCTGAGATAAATGGCTTAAAAGTTACCTTGAATTTCAAAATTCCAGGAGTAAGTTTAGAAAACTGTGTTATTAATTTAGACTCAGGTTTAGACAATTATGATACAATTTATAAAAGCAATCGAATATTTCACTGAAATAATTGAAATTTTGCTAGAATTTTTAGAATTTTAACAGCATAATTGAAATTTTGATAGGAAACATTTCTATTTTAACAGAATACTTGAAATTCTAGAAGAATTAAATCAAAATATGACACAAATCATTAGTATTGTTATTATGTTATTATGTTATGAACTGTTATTATGCTTGAATAATTGAAATATTGACAGGACAATTAAAACATTGTGGATAATCACTGAAACTTCATCCGAGTATTTGAAATTATGACAACAAATATTACAATATACAAATTTTAAAAAGCAATCGAAAATTTTACAGAAATAATTGAAATTTTGAATATATCGAGAATATATCCATCTCAGAGCTTTGTGTAGAAGTATTTTTATAATATTCAACGAAACTACGTTTACCTGTTTTTCCATAACTTTTGTATATATATAAATAATCTTTATTGGGCTATCGACCCCATGGGGTCTTTCCGCCTTGTCTAACATAATACATTATACATTACATTCTACATACATTACATTACATATATGTGATTCATGAGTGATTGTTTTGATAGTGTGAAGAGAGTGTTATGAAGTGTAATATGATTCATGAAGCGTTTTTTCGGATGTAATTTTGTTGTTCGTTTGTTTTGTCTTTTAATACATAATTCGTCGAGTATTGTCCTATTGTCCTGTTTTTGTTGATTTTTTTTCTAATTACACATCTTTAAAGTTTTCATCAAACCAGAAAAGGAAATTTATAATTTATTATTGGTAGGATATATTAAATATATGATAAATATCAATTTTTTTCAAGAGTCACAGAAAACAAAATAAAACTTAACACCTTTAAGCGAATCAGTAATCTAAAACTAACACTCAATCTCAATTCTCAAAGTGATAGCACTCAATAAGAACGAAAGCTCACGTGATTTCCAAAAATCGGCACAATTTCGATTTTTTTTATTTTGAAAACCGAGATTTTTCTGTAAATTAGGATTCATATCACTTTTATGGATTTGGATTCGAGGGATATTACCTCGATTTCGTTATGATAAATTAGTAGTAAGTATAAAACACTTGGTATATCTAATATTGGTCAATAAGGGTTCTAGACCACCACTAATTAATGCCGTGAAAAAGTTTTTGGAAAATCAACAATAAAAAAATGCTGGCTTTTTGGTGGTCTCTGAATCGTGAAGCCCATTGTCTTGTCTGCATCGTCCTTCATTAAATGGCCAAATGTTTTTCAGCATCGCCAGTCTTCAAAGGCTCTTTGGTATCATCATGCTCACAGGTTATTCTACATAAAACTGGACTCTGAGGCAATACAAATAAAACTTATATAGGTTTTATTGTATTGTTTTTTTATCTTTCATGTAAACCAATAAGAAAGGTGAGATCACCAATCTGCCTAAATTTTTCAAATTTCCAGAAAATTCTAGTATTACTTGTAGGACAGTTTTGATTTGTTTTCCATGTGTAATTTAATTTGACCTGTGTAAAATATACTAGTGTCAGAAACATCAATAAATTATTATTATTAACTGAAATAGCTTGAGCACCATCATCAAGTGCATCTGCTGAAATCTCCGACATAATCGCGTTTGCTCTCCGTTGCGTGCGCCAGAGGCTGGTAATAAATCTGTCTGCATTTGAGGGTTGATTGTTATCGAGGGCCGGAGGCCGGTGCATCCCGCAAATTGCGGGTCAGGGCGAACAGGGGGGTGCAGATCGCGACGGGGCGCAGGTCACCGTGTTGGTTTACGAGGCTACCAGCTGGAGATGGATTAATTTCCAAAGTGTAGTTTATGGACCAATAAATACGGAGGAACTCGTAAGGGCCGTGGGAAAATTATGGCCGGCGGGAAATTAAAAGAAATAAATAAATAAGGGCGTAATAAAGGGGGTTTAATGATTAGGGGCTTAGTTTTATCGGCCGCCGCTTCTACGTATTAATGGGATAGTGTTTCTCGTTTGTAAAACGTGTTTACCCCACAAATTAAATTGAAAAATATATATAAACAATCTTTATTAGGTTATCGACCCCATGGGGTCAATTGAAAAATAATTAATCAGAATTGACGATTTTTACGACACTTGTAATCAATGGTTTGTTACATTTTTGACAACTATTTATGTGATGCGAAAATAATATTGTCTCAAATTATTCGCATGAAGAAGATACAATTCAAGGATACAATACAAAGGATACAGATATATTGGGCACAAATGGGACGAAATCAATTCTGTCAGTGTAATTGCAACGTCTTCGTCCTTCATCTTCTGCGACCTTGGTGGATCAGACACGACGCCAAACAGATAATCCTTCACGGTTCATAAAACTCGCTTTATGGCCCGCCCCTGCTCGCAACGATCGCGCACGCAACGCGAGAACGGTGACAAGGAGCAAAACATTTTTATCATGCCCGCGGCCCCCTTTATCATCTGCCGCTTTTTTGTGCCCCCGAACGGCGGAGAACAAACAAATGCGAGACGTCGCCGTGGCGGACGAATCGAAAATTGTAACGTATTTATTGTCGGGAAATTGCGAGAGGGAAAATCCCGCGGTGAATAAGATATGAAATCAAAATTGATTTGCGTTTTTCTCTCCGCTGCAAACGGCCTGGGCCGGGGGTGGGGGGCAGGCGAGGGGGTGGCGAGCTTTTTCGCGTCCCCCTTCAACCCCCGAACGTTGATCATGTAAATGTATATAATGCTCGGCGCATAAAAAATTCCATTGATGTTTTGCGTTCGGGAAGAGGTTTGTCAATAAGAGAATCGGGGGTTTTATTATTCGATATACGCGTCTCGGTTCGTCTCCAATTATTGAATTTCGTCCTATTCCACGAACAGTCGTATGAAAGTAGTACAAAGCTTATTGTTTCTTGACCAACAGAGTTAGGTACTAATGTATCAAATAAAGTTACGCACTTTTTAAATTTTCAAAATTGTTTTTTATTGTTCACGACAATTGTTTCGCCACACTGTGGCTTCTTCAGGTGAAGAAATGATTAGAAAAGAGTTAGGTAATCTACATCAGAGGCTGGCAGAAGATTTTGAAAGGAATGTTTTTTTAATTTTTTTTCCAATGGAACGTGAGTCCAGCATAAGTAGCACGTTTTTCAAAAATATTGTCTGCAGTTTGCCTTCCATGTATCCTTATTTTTATTAAAGTACTGAAATTATATAGAATTCCCACGCAGCGGATGTACAACATAATGAATAGCTCATTTAGTCGGATTACGGAGCCTCAATCCTGTCCGCACCAATTATCCAAGCCCCCCGTCGTCCACGAAAACCAACAATAGAAAAATACCAAAGATCGAAAGTATAGAAAGAACATATAAAAAGACACAGCAATCAACTCTTCTCAGTTCTCTCCTAACATTCGAGAAGAATTCACCAGAAGATGGCAAATGCGGTTTTGCCGAAACGTCGTGAAAAAGGTACTTTTCAGGACACACAATACAAAACACGGAAGTTCAAAGACCTGAAACAAGTTCAAACACACCATATATGAATTTGGTTAATTTGGTTTTCACGTTTTTGAACAGGTTTTCACGTTTCCTGTGATGTTTTCAGTGAGCCTGCTCCCCATTCATACCCAAAAGAAAACCAAAACATGTAGAACTTTATTTTTTAATCAACTTAATAACTCATACAGTATCTTTAACCAGAGAGTCTTGAATTTTGCCTGAATTTCGGTTTTTCTTTTCTGTTTATCAGATATTTATTGATCTTAATTCTATTTTTAGTTTTTCCATTTTTTATTTAACTTTTAATACTACTATTAACTAAAGTTTTGATATTCTACATTTATAGAGGAATAATCTTATGTACAAGCCAGTACATTGCGCAGATATGTAGTTACTTTGTATGATATACATCGAAACATTCACGATCAATGCACAGTATTCTATTCCATCTTTTACAATACAACCAAATGCTATGATCATGACATGCTATGACCATACGTGCTATATGTCATCTGCTATGACATATAGCACATCTTAACTGCTTCTCCAACTTTTTTGGACAGTGCCTAGAATTATCTTGAACAATGTTGAGCAGCACTAATATCTTTCTCGGAGCTGAATGTCTTCCAGTGAGTAAGTATGACCGTGTGACATACCTTGTAAATTCAAGTTGTGTCATTTTTGCATCTGAAACCACCGGAGAAACTTTCCACGCATTTGTCATGGTAAGGTTTATCATATGTGTAAACAAAACCCACCACCATTTCTTACCCCGGATACTAATACAACACTTTGATCATTTAGATTTTAGATCAACACCTCCCATTCTTCGATTGTAGTTTTTATGAAGTAGAGGCTGTGGTACATCAATAACTGCTTTCTGGTTCTTGGACCATCTTCTAACTTTTGAAAACGGCTCTGTTGAATCAAAATTTGACGCCATTATACAAATACTGTTATCCACCCCTTTTTACAATTAGTATTTGATTATTATTATCAAATCGGTAATCGAAATATCCTCTTACAGCTTTTGTCATATTTTTGTTATCTTCAATTGGATATTTTTTCAAGCGGTTGTCTCTAATAGTACCTGTTGCTTTAATGTTCATCTCGCCTTGTCTTTTAGCAACTTCATAAGTTCCAATGTGGTAAAATAATAATCGAAATAATTGTAATTTATTTATTTAATGCACGTAGAAATATATTTAAAGGGAATACCTAATAAAATGTATTTTTCTATGTCTATTCACTCCACCCTGAATTATTTTAATACTTGTTTAAGTTATATGTTAAAATATTATATAATTTTTATGAAAATTAAGTTAATTTTAATTAACGGTATAGTGATTAATACATGGAATATGATAAAGTAAAAATTATTTACTATAGTAGCTCTAAATACTATAGTAGCCATTATCTTAAATGGCAATCAATATTTGGCACCGTTTTATGTACCGAATATTGTTTTTTGAAATTTGAGTATATTTGAGTATATTTTTGAGTGCCGCGAAGAAAAATCTGGGAAGGACTCGAAAAAATGGAAGTCAACAAAAAACTAATCAGAACAACCCGAAGCATATACAAAGAGACACGAAATGTAATAATAGCACAAAACAGAAGTTCAGAAGAATTTAACACCAAACAAGGAGTGACTCAAGGTGGAAGTCTAAGCCCATTGCTGTTCATAATATACATAGACCAACATAATTGAAGAAGTAAATAACGAAACGAGACCACCAAACATAGGGCACAGAAATATGAACATAGTACAAATACAACAATGTAAATTTGCAGATGATATTGCAATAATAGCAAACAAACCGGAAGAACTACAAGAAAAACTACACATGTGGAACAAAGTGCTTACAAAATATGGGATGAAAATGAATATAAAGTAAACTAAAGTAATGGCAATATCAAATAATGAAACAAAATTAAATATAAAAATAGAAAATAGTACATTTGAACAAGTAAAGCAGTATAAATATCTCGGAGTAGTTATACACGATCAAGGACAACAAGATGCAGCCATCAACAACAGAATAAAGAATACAAACAGACTATACTACCCACTGAACAAATATATAACAGGGAAAAAGGAAATTAGCCAAAATACAGAAATAAGAGTATGCAAAGCTATATAGAGACCTGTACTAACATTTGGTAGCGAAACATGGGTATTAAATGACAGACAAAAAAGCAGAATACAAGCAATAGAGATGAAATACCTCAGAAGAACATACGGAATAACATTATTTGACAAGGCGAGAAATGAACAAATAAGAGATAAATTACAAGTTAAAAGTGTGAGTGAATATATCGCAGGGAGACAACTCGGATAGTGGGGACACATACAATGGATGGACCAGAACACCCAAACAAAGAGAATATGGGAAGCAAAGGTGCAAGGAAAGAGGAAAAGAGGGAGACCGAGAAAGACATGGGAGGAAACAGTCACGAAAGTGCTTAAGAAGAAAGGAAACAACAGAACAGAAGCAAAGGAGATAGCAAAGGATCGTAAGGCATGGAAAGAATACATTATAAAATGAAGGCACAGTTTTATCTACCGAATATTGTTTTTTTGAAATTTGAGTATATTTGACTAATTTTTTAAAAATTGAGTTTTAATACTTTTTCATCGAATTTTGCAAATGATTTCTTCTAGTTTTACCTGAATTTCGGTTTTTCTTTTCCGTTTATCAGATATTTATTGACCTTAATTCTATTTTTAGTTTTTCCATTTTTGATTTAACTTTTAATTTGAAACAAAATTTGTAAATTTCTATAAATTTTTCCATTCTTTGAATAATACTAAGTTCAATGCATATTTGGTAGAACTGCTTAGTTGAAAGAAATGTTTAAATAGGGTGTAATTCCTCAGGTCATTTTATAAAGAAAATTTCAGACGAACATATATCCTCAACGGCTTAAATTTGTTGCTAGGTTATGTCACTTGCAATACCATTTTGTAAATTCTATAGATTTTTCCATTCTTTGAATATGCTCTTCGGGAAATTCTAAATTCTCTAATGAAGATAAGACCACCTTAGCACCAAGGGTTTGTGTACTTATTATTGTACCAAATCCTACTGGCTTTTCCCTAATGAATTGTTTGGCTGAATGATGTCCAAAATATTTAATAATTGATAGTTCAGTATGAAAAATTCACCACTGGATAAAATTATTATTTAAAAATTTTATCAATGGCGAAACATGAATATTTTATCATCTCTGTCTATTTGGTTATTGTCAGCCAGATGTATATAGGGTGTTCTTTAATGACCGCCAACCAGTAATCACCAACTACCACAAAATAGTGTTAGGCTAGTTCTTTTTCCAATCGTAGCCTTAACTTGACGTCATATTTAATACATAAATTTTCGCCATTTTACCTATTAATAATAATAATCACTTACATAATATACTGTATTTTCATTGGTCAGGATGCGCAGGCTTTATATTGAACTCGATCCGAAGATGGCATTGGCTCCAAATGATTTCCCCACATATAAAGAGTATTCTTTTAGTATTGTATATTAACTATAATTGGAAGGACTTACCGGGGGAGCAACTCCCCTTCCCCCGCCAGTTCTCTCGCCAACTGGATCGCTAGCACTCACGGCTTCAACCATTATTCTCTACGACTATTGTATTTCACCTTCATGTGCAAAGCAGTGACATACACCTCTTACTAGGACGAACCTCTCTTGTTGCAATTAGGACGAACCTCTCTTGTTGCAATTAGGACTAACCTCTTTTGTTGCAATGAGGACGAACCTCTCTTGTTGCAATTAGGACGAACCTCTCTTGTTGCAATTAGGACTAACCTCTTTTGTTGCAATTAGGACTAACCTCTTTTGTTGCAATTAGGACTAACCTCTTTTGTTGCAATGAGGACGAACCTCTTTTGTTGCAATTAGGACTAACCTCTTTTGTTGCAATGAGGACTAACCTATTTTGTTGCAATGAGGACGAACCTCTCTTGTTGCAATTAGGACTAACCTCTTTTGTTGCAATGAGGACGAACCTCTCTTGTTGCAATTACTAGGATAAAGCTCTCTTATTGCAATTACTAGGACAAACCTCTCTTAATGCAATTACTAGGATAAAGCTCTCTTATTGCAATTACTAGGATAAAGCTCTCTTATTGCAATTACTAGGATAAAGCTCTCTTATTGCAATTACTAGGACAAACCTCTCTTAATGCAATTACTGGGATAAAGCTCTCTTATTGCAATTACTAGGATAAAGCTCTCTTATTGCAATTACTAGGATAAAGCTCTCTTATTGCAATTACTAGGACAAACCTCTCTTAATGCAATTACTAGGATAAAGCTCTCTTATTGCAATTACTAGGATAAAGCTCTCTTATTGCAATTACTAGGATAAAGCTCTCTTATTGCAATTACTAGGACAAACCTCTCTTAATGCAATTACTAGGATAAAGCTCTCTTATTGCAATTACTAGGACAAACCACTCTTAATGCAATTACTAGGATAAAGCTCTCTTATTGCAATTACTAGGACAAACCTCTCTTAATGCAATTACTAGGATAAAGCTCTCTTATTGCAATTACTAGGACACACCTCTCTTAATGCAATTACTAGGACACACCTCTCTTAATGCAATTACTAGGACGAACCTCTATCTAATATACATATTGTAGTTTATGTACTGACCTTTAATCCATTCCAACACCTAATCCATAACCGTCCACATTGCAACACACACCAAAACACCAGATCACACATGATTTCCCCACAATCAGCACCCAACTTGCATCCACACTCCATAAAAGCACGTAACTCAATGTGCCCCTCGTTCTCGTTCTTAAGCTGAGCGCGTCGCGCCCCGGCTTATATAAACAAACAAAGCCACATATGCCGCCTCTAATATTAATAATCAATTATTTGCCAATGATACAATTTGATACCTAACAAGAGATTGTACTGATCTCTAGATGAAGATACTAGAGTTGAAATGATAGCCAAAAGTATGAGCAGAAACCACGAAATAGAGAGATATACAGGGTGTTCCTAAATGACGTGCTAATATTTAAGGATGTAATTCCTCAGGTCATTTAATAACGACAATTTCATACCAACATATATCCGCAAGTGCTTAATTTTTTTGCTACAGGGTGTTGAAATATTTTTTTAATTTTTTTTTTTTTTTAATTCTATTCATATTGATGAATAAATTTTGAAGTTTAAATCTAGTTACTATGAAAGAAATACAGTTTTTTTACAAATATGTCAACAATTATTGTTTTGAATGATATTTGATTTGTAAAAACTGCAAAAAATTTAAGCCGTTGCGTATATATGTTCATATGTAATTTTCTTCATAAAATGACCTGAAGAATTACACCCCTTAAATATTAGCACGTCATTAAGGAACACCCTGTATATCTCTTTATTTCGGGATATCGGTTTCTGCTCATACTTTTGGCTGTCAGTTTAACTCTAGTATCTTCATCTAGAGACCAGTGAGTCAAATTGAGCTTATTAGGATAATAGTTAAACATAACATTTAATTTGCATTTAAAAAGTATTGAATAATCAATTTATCTGATGAAATTTTGGTTCATTATTAGGTTTATGCTTAGGAATTCAAATTATCTCTGGATTATTCTTAGCTATACATTATACCAATCTATCTTGCGGTAGTTGGTGATAACTGGTAAATAATAAAATACCAATAAATGGTTTGAGTTCAAGTGGTGTTACTGAAAAATTATGATTATTTTTCTGCTGGCATATAAATTTGTGTGATCAGCAATTAGTTGAAAAAGTCTTCATCTAAAACAAAATCAAAAATATCTGTAGGAGTAACATTCTTTAAGGCTGCAATAATTTGGTCAGTGTGAATTGTAGTGAGAGCCAATGGGAGCTTGAAACGCTTTATATACTGGGTCTAATTTCCTCCACAAGAACCTTTTATTTTAATTTTCTTCCTTACCTAATTCACTTAAAGGTTCATCGTTGCTTGCAGTGAAACGATCATCGTCTAAGGAAGACATATAGATTACTACTTGACCTGCCACATCAGTTGGAATCTCTACACTGAAGATCATTAACATCATAATCTTCTTCATCTGTCAAACTATGTGGTTCTGGCGGCAAAAGAACAATATCTTCTTAAATGTCATTATGTCTAAGGAAGACATATTGATTACTAGTTGATTTGCCACATCAGTTGGAATCTGTACACTCTGAAGATCATTAACATCATAATCTTCTTCATCTGTTATATGATTTGGTTCTGGCGGCAAAAGAACAATATCTTCTTCAATTATCATTTAAAGCATCCAAATCTTCGGGAAGAGTGTTACAAAATTTTGAGCCATAAAAACATTTGGTACTAATTTTCGGATTCTGGGCGTCCGTATCTAAGAATTAATGTCAGGCCGATAATTTGAGTGGTGAAAAGGGACGTGATTAAGAGCAAGTTTAATACGCCTTTAACACAAGACGAACTCTTAGAACATATTTATTATTAAAATACATTAATTATTATTATATGAATATAATTGGGGCACATATATGGGCTACGACGTGTCAAGGCTTGGCGGGAGCGGCACGATTCTGTAACGAAGAGAAGATATTCCTGAGCCAAAGCTCAGTAAGCACCCTTCCGAAGAAGTGATGAATATATACATGCACATACACATATATCTACATATACATATACATGTACACAGACTGCATATTACGAATGCTCCCCAGGGACTACTCAAACTCACCCCTGAGGACGGAACATATGCCCGGCCAGGAGTTATGAAAATTAGGGTCTACTATCCATGAATAGTAGGTAAAAATACCGTTGACCCCAAGATGCCCCTGAACACATCCTGCAATCATATATACCTATTGAGACTGCCATATAACGAATGCTCCTCAGGGACTACTCAAACTCACCCCTGAGGACGGAACATATGCCCGGCCAGGAGTTATGAAAATTAGGGTCTACTATCCATAAATAGTAGGTAAAAATACCGTTGACCCTAAGATGCCCCTGAACACATCCCGCAACAATGTGCGATTCATAAATGTAGAGTTGGGGATCCCATATGCACGGTGGGCAATATTGCCATAAACGAATGCTCCTCAGGGACTACTCAAAATCACCCCATGAGGACGGAAGCTATGCCCGGCCAGGAGTAAGAGATGGGGTCTTACTATCCGAAAATAATTGGCAATAACACCGGCGTCCCCAACCTCCTCCTAGACACATCCCGCAACATATGTGCGATTCATAATTGTAGAGTGCAGGATCCCATATACGACGATGGCATTTAAGTCTCTCTACTTGTTAGTTTTTCTACCTTATTCTACCGTGCAATCTACGAAGGTGTACTTACATTATCTAATTCTATGGGCTGCAGGCACTATATACTTTTATATACAACTACTTAACTTGCTGGAT
The DNA here is from genome assembly GCA_951805005.1 of Othius punctulatus. Taxonomy (NCBI): domain Eukaryota; kingdom Metazoa; phylum Arthropoda; class Insecta; order Coleoptera; family Staphylinidae; genus Othius; species Othius punctulatus. The sequence goes on along the minus strand of OX638139.1, from coordinate 2,368,620 downwards.
CAATGCGTACTAATGAATGACATAAGCGCCCGGTCTCCTAAAGAGGCCCCCGATTCACGCGAGGACGTATTGGAATGTGCTGACTTAAGTAAATAAACGTTACTGGAGCAAAGCGGGAAGATACAGGAAAATCGAAATTATTGACGCGTAACATTAATAATTTTCATAAAATTTATTACATAACTGCCCATTATACTCAAATGAGTACTTTAACAAGTTTTATTACCTTAGATCTTCAACATCATTATTTATCAGATAAATTTTATTTAAACATAAAGTTTTATGTATCTTCAAGTAATTCCAAATTATTTAGACAACATTGGAAATCAGATAAATGTGTTAGCAAGGTTACATTTGCATACTACTTACCCCTATTGACGTAACAATATTTAGCAACAAACAAAACACTTATAATCACTCTTAGTAACAATAACTTTCAACGAGTTATGTCACTTGCAATACTATATATAAACAATCTTTATTAGGCTATCGACCCCATAGGGTCTTTCGCCATAGCGCCTTTGCAATACTATTTTTTAGCTTAACTTATTTTTAAGCAAATAGTTTTTTTTTTTTTTTTATATATATTTTTAGTTTTCATAGATAACAGCACCAGACATAAAATGAGCTGTACTCAAATGAGTACGACAGGCGTTTATGGGTTAACTACTATTGCCAATATTATGTATTTATTTTTATTTATTTATGTAAGACTTATCAGAAATTAAAAAAAAATCGTAAGGTTTGAAGATTTATCTTCCTGTCTCAGATAAAAACTTATGTTGTGTACATCTGTTCTTGTGTGGAATTTTCATCTACATAACAATAAAATTTAAAAAAAAAAAACAACCCAGCCATCGATTCCCGAACAATTCCGGGCTCGCGCCTGCACCATATTTCACACCCTAAAAGCTGCAGCATGGTCTAACTACCCTTGTACATACGTGGGGGTACACAAATGTGTGAGCCAGTTTGTGTGCAAGATGGATCGCTTCCCGGCGGAATTGATTGCAATACGTCCGACATAAACTATATTATTTTGTCAGAATCGACGTTTCCTCTCGATATATATCACGGGCGCACCTTCCGATATTAACGAGTTTTAAATGGCACCCTCGCCTGCAAGGGGGTGGCAATAACGCGGCCCCGGGGGCGGCGAACCCGTCGCCAGCCTAATGGCGTTTATTTATATTTTTTTCGGGGCCCGGATGGATCCGAAAATGCAAATGCGAGGCGGAAAAAAATGGGCCGGTTTAACGGCTTAAACTACGCAATGAACGGGGGATGAAGTGAACGGCGGTTTTTCACGGGGGGTTTCTACAAGTTCGCTATTGCTTTTAATACTCGAACGGTTTTTTTGTTTCGCAAAAAAATATTTAGTACCATTTAGATAAACAGCATTCAGGAATGTGCTATCAACTTTTTTAACTATACCTTTTCAAGTTCAAATTGAGAAGAATCAAGTTCAAATTGAGACCAATCAATTTCAAATTGAGGCCAATCAAATTGAAATTGAGACCAATCAATTTCAAATTGAGATTTGTTTACCCTCAACTTGATATTGTTTGGTGTCAACTCGATTTTGTTTAGTCTCAATTTGAAATTGATTGGTCTCAATTCGAACTTGATTGGTCTCAATTTGAAATTGATTGGTCTCAATTTGAACTTGATTGGTCTCATTTTGAAATTGATTGGTCTCAATTTGAACTTGATTGGTCTCAATTTGAACTTGAAAAGGTATAGTTCCAACAAAATAATGACAAATAATGACATTTGATAACCTTAAACTAATTGCTTATATCCTAGAAAATATGTCAGCAAAATTGCAAATGAAACAATATCATATTCAGCGAAAAAGTTGATACCACTTTCTTGAACACAATTTTCAACCCTATGTTTCACTTTTCGGCAAATTTTGTAATTTTACCAATCCGAAGTAAACGCCAGAAAAATTCTCGAGCAGGTTAACACAATGTTTCAGTATCCTCGTAGCGCTGAAAATTTTGAAGCTCCTGTAGACATCCTTAAACTCCACCGTTTCAAGTCCTCTCTCCCAATCCATAAACAAGGAAAATTGTCATCTTAAAACTGTGAGACGGAGCCCCATTCAGCTGGAAAATGATGACGATTTTCCAGTTTTCCAATCACATACGCTTTGTGTGGCCAGTAATTTTCCATATTGCGACTCAGAAACTGCAGTGGGCTGTAGTAAGTAAGCAATTCAAATATTTCTTATAAAATCTTTGTAAACTTTATACTCACTTTATACTTTATATATCAAATGAAATCAAATCAAATCATTTATTTGCATGTTAATTCTCAAATCGAAGTCAAAATCTTAATGTACGTCAAAAAAAACATAGTCAGTGCGATAAAATTCATAAAATAAAAGACATAAAGTCCATATTTTCTATTCTAGACAAGTACTTCTTCTACTACTTACTACTTACTACTTTTTATAATACTATTTTTCTAAAATTAAGCTGTCGTCACATAAACGAACAACACAATATTTCGAAACGAACAAGTTTTGTATTTTTCTAACACTTTATTGATACATGTTTATACATTCAACTTAGCAATGTTAGATTGAAATATCATCGTACGTTTATTAAATTATAAAAATAACAGGTACCATTTTTTAAATTGCAGAGTTTTTGACCAAGGAAAATAATCTTCAACATGAGAGATTAAATATTGATCGAATTATTCCCAATTTGAAATATCCATCTCTCTTCGATCTTCGGTGTATCCTGCAAATTTAAAAATCAATTAACATTCTTATTGATAATGATATTCTTATGATATTATAGAGTATGGTACTATAATCGATATATTTTTATAAGAAGCGACATTTGTCTTATTGGGCACAAGGTAATGTAAGCATACAAATTTTTGATAATAAATCGATAAATTTGAAAATAAATATTGATTTAAATTTTTGCGGAAAAATACGTTTTCAAGTCTATTGTCTGATTGTAAAATCCTTAGAATCTTCTAAATAACATAAATATTTATATTTAAACTTTAATAATGAAAATGGCCAGTTATATTTGGCTGATTATTAATGATAGAAATTATTATAATAATATGTTTGCTGAATTTATTTTTCGGAATTTGTCAATAAAATTGTAAAATTCTTAGAAACTTCTAAATAACATGAACAGTTATATTTAAGCTTTAAAGAGAAAATGGCCAGTAATATTAAGCTGATTATTAGTGATAGAAATAATAATAATAATATGTTTGATGACTTTTTTTTTTAATTTACCAAATAAAATTGTCAAATTCTTAGAATCTGCTAAGTAATATGAAAATTTATACTTAAGCTTTAAATAGAAAAATTGACAGTAATATTTTATTTATTGTTAATGATAGAAATAATAATAATAATATGTTTGCTGACTTTATTTTTCTAAATTTACCAATAAAATTGTAAAATCCTTAGAATCTTCTAGATAACATGAACATTTATATTTAAGCTTTAAACAGAAAATGGCCAGTAATGTTTGGCTGATTATTATTAATATAAATAATGATAATAATATGTGTGCCGAGTTCAATTTTCTGAATTTGCCAATAAAATTGTAAAATCCTTAGAATCTGCTAAATTATATAAAAATTTATACTTAAACTTTAAGAGAAAAATGGCCACTAATATTTGACGGATTATTAATGATAGAAATTATAATAATAATATGTTTGCTGAAATTATTTTTCGGAATTTGTCAATAAAATTGTAAAATTCTTAGAAACTTCTAAATAACATGAAAAGTTATATTTAAGCTTTAACGAGAAAATGGCCAGTAATGTTAAGCTGATTATTAATGATAGAAATAATAATAATAACATGTTTGATGACTTTATTTTTCGGAATTTACCAAATTAAATTGTAAAATTCTTAGAATCTGCTAAATAATATGAAAATTTATACTTAAGCTTTAAATAGAAAAATTTCCAGTAATGTTTTCTTTATTGTTAATGATAGAAATAATAATAATAATATGTTTGCTGACTTTATTTTTCTAAATTTACCAATAAAATTGTAAAATCCTTAGACTCTTCGAAATAACATGAACATTTATATTTAAGCTTTAAACAGAAAATGGCCTGTAATGTTTGGCTGATTATTATTAATATAAATAATGATAATAATATGTGTGCTGAGTTCAATTTTCGGAATTTGCCAATAAAATTGTAAAATCCTTAGAATCTGCTAAATAATATCAAAATTTATACTTAAGCTTTAAGAGAAAAGTGGCCACTAATATTTGGCTGATTATTAATGGTAGAAATAATAATGATAATATGTTTGATGACTTTATTTTTTTAAATTAACCAAATAAAATTTTAAAATTCCTAGAATCTGCTAAATAATATGAAAATTTATACATAAGCGTTAAATAGAGAAATTGCCAGTAATGTTTTCTTTATTGTTAATGATAGAAATAATAATAATAATATGTTTGCTGACTTTATTTTTCTAAATTTACCAATAAAATTGTAAAATCCTTAGAATCTTCTAAATAACATGAACATTTATATTTAAGCTTTAAACTGAAAATGGCCAGTAATGTTTGGCTGATTATTATTAATATAAATAATGATAATAATATGTTTGCCGAGTTCAATTTTCGGAATTTTCCAATAAAATTGTAAAATCCTTAGAATCTGCTAAAAAATATAACAATTTATACTTAAGCTTTATGAGAAAAGTGGCCACTAATATTTGGTTGATTACTAATGGTAGAAATAATAATGATATGTTTGCTGACTTTATTTTTCGAAATTTACCACAGAAAATTGCAAAATTCTTAGAATATGCTATATAATATGAAAATTTATACTTAAGCTTTAAGAGAAAATATGCCAGTAATGTTTGGCTGATTATTAATGATAGAAATAATAATTATAATATGTTTGCTGACTTTATTTTTCTGAATTTGCCAATAAAATTGTGCAATTCTTACAATCTTCTAAATAATGTGAAAATTTATACCTGTGCTTTAAAGAGAAAATGCCCAGCAATGTTTGTCTGATTAATAATGAAAGAAATAATAATAATAATGTATTTGCTGACATTTTTTTTTCTGGAGTGCGCTAAAAATAGTAAAACCCTTAAAAATTCCTAAATAATATTAGTTATTAATATTTATATTTACATACCAGTTTACATACAGATGAATTAAAAAAATGGGGGTATGAAATTTTTCTCATCGTAAATTTGGTTTTAAGTATTTGTCAACTTGGCAGAACCTATCCAAAAATATAATCAAAATTTCTAATTCTATTTCTAAAAACCATTTGCAAACTATGACAAAAGAGAAAAGAAAAGAGAAAAATAACGTATCATTTTATTGAAATTTCCCGTTTTTTTTAAATTTAGCAGTACATCGTGAATACAAAGTAAATATCAAAATAGGTTAAAATTTCGAAAAAATGCTTTAAAACAATTTAGTTAAGAAATTTCTTCCTGCTATAGCATACATTTTCGGTCAGATGCCGTTTCATGTTGGTTTTAAATATGTTGTATGGAAGCCCTGTTACTATAAATGGGAAAGTATAAGGAAATTATTTATCTGAAGTGGTAGTTTATTTAATCTGAGAAACCTTGGAAATTTATGATACATCTCTAAAAGTATTGATAATTATTAGAAATAATATGGATTTTTTTTATATTATTAAGGAACCTTAGAAATGATTGAGAAATCTCTGCTTTTTGAATTTTTTTCAAAACTAACCAGGTTCATGGAAATAACGTGAAGGTACAGAAAAATTGTTATCGATTATATTTTGCAACAAATTTTGAGAAAATCGTTTTCCTCTAAATTTCACTTACTGTTATTATTTGTTACTAATGAAGATAATTTGCAGAGATATACCTATATAAGAGATTTTTCAACATTATTATTGCACACATTTATTTCAATCCCGCAATGTGTTAATAATTTATAAAATATCAACACATTTATCAAAATTTCTAGAAGATTTTGAATAATGTCCATGATTTTACAATAGTTGTCCAATTTTCTACAGATTTCTCAATAATTTCTAACATTTCTTAATAATATACGAAATTTCCGTATTATTTCCAATAATTATCAATACTTTTAAAGATTTTTCAATAATTCACAAAATTTCTTAATAATTAAAGATACTTCGAGAAATTTCTCTACAACTTTGAAGTCATATTGAGAAATGCAAAATTGTTGACACGCTTATAATATATATTTAACATTCTTCAAATTTCTTGATGATTCTTAAAATATCTAGACATACTTTTATATATAATTTTTCCAGATTTTCCTAGATTTCTCAGTAATTTTCAAGATTTCCAGAAATTTTTAAATAATCCTTACTATTTCTCAATGACTTTAGAGAATTTTAATTATTTCCAATAATTATCAATACTTTTGGAGATTTTTCAATAATTCACAAAATTTCTTAATAATTAAAGATACTTCGAGAAATTTCTCCACAACTTTGAAGTCATAATGAGAAATGCAAAATTGTTAACTCGTTTATAATATATATTTGCATTCTTCAAATTTCTTGATAATTCTTAAAATATATAGACCTACTTTTATATATAATTTTTCCAGATTTTCCCAGATTTATCAGTCATTTTCAAGATTTCCAGAGATTTTTTAATAATCCTTACGATTTCTCAATGACTTTCAAGAATTCAGAGATATCTCTAGATAGATCAAGATATCTCTAGATATCAAGAGTATCAATTCAGTTGAAGAAGATTATAGAACAATGTCCATGATTTTTCAATAGTTTTCTGGTTTTCTACATATTTCTCAATAATTTGAAAGATTTCTTAATAATATACGAAATTTCTACATTATTTCTAATAATTATAAATATTGTTAGAGATTTTTCAATAATTCCAGAGAATTCTTGATAGTTAAAAAGACTTCGAGAGATTTTGCTACAACTTCGAGGTCATAATGAGAAATGCAAAATTGTTGACACGTTTATAATATACATTTTGCATTCTTCAAATTTCTTGATGATTCTTAAAATATCTATACATACTTTTATATATAATTTTTCCTGATTTTCCCAGATTTCTCAGTAATTTTCAAGATTTCCAGAAATTTTTCAATAATCCTTATTATTTCTCAATGACTTTAGAGAATTTTAATTATTTCCAATAATTATCAATACTTTTAGAGATTTTTCAATAATTCACAAAATTTCTTAATAATTAAAGATACTTCGAGAAATTTCTCCACAACTTTGAAGTCTTTGAAGTTGAGAAATGCAAAATTGTTAACTCGTTTATAATATATATTTGCATTCTTCAAATTTCTTGATAATTCTTAAAATATCAAGACATACTTTTATATATAATTTTTCCAGATTTTCCCAGATTTCTCAGTCATTTTCAAGATTTCCAGAGATTTTTTAATAATCCTTACGATTTCTCAATGACTTTCAAGAATTCAGAGATATCTCTAGATAGATCTAGATATCTCTAGATATCAAGAGTATCAATTTAGTTGAAGAAGATTATAGAACAATGTCCATGATTTTTCAATAGTTTTCCGGTTTTCTACATATTTCTCAATAATTTGAAAGATTTCTTAATAATATACGAAATTTCTACATTATTTCTAATAATTATGAATATTGTTAGAGATTTTTCAATAATTCCAGAGAATTCTTGATAGTTAAAAAGACTTCGAGAGATTTTGCTACAACTTCGAGGTCATAATGAGAAATGCAAAATTGTTGACACGTTTATAATATACATTTTGCATTCTTCAAATTTCTTGATGATTCTTAAAATATCTATACATACTTTTATATATAATTTTTCCTGATTTTCCCAGATTTCTCAGTAATTTTCAAGATTTCCAGAATTTTTTCAATAATCCTTATTATTTCTCAATGACTTTAGAGAATTTTAATTATTTCCTATAATTATCAATACTTTTAGAGATTTTCAATAATTTCCAAGATTTCTCAATAGTTAAAGAGACTTCAAGATATTTCTCTCTTACTTCGAGCTTATAAAGAGACAAGCAAAATTGCTGACACGCTTATAATATACATTTTGCATTCTTCAAATTTCTTGAGGATTCTTAAAATATCTAGGCATATTTTTATATATAATTTTTCAGGATTTTCCCAGATTTCTCACTGATTTTTAAGATTTCCCAGAGATTTTTCAATAATCCTTACGATTTCTCAATGACTTTAGAGAATTTTAATTATTTCCAATAATTATCACTACTTTTAGAGATTTTCAATAGTTTCCAAGATTTCTCAATAGTTAAAGAGACTTCAAGAGATTTCTCTCCAACTTCGAGCTCATAATGCGAAATGCAAAATTGTTGACATGCTTATAATATACATTTTCATTTTTCAAATTTCTTGAGGATTCTTAAATTATCTAGGCATATTTTTATATATAATTTTTCAGGATTTTCCCAGATTTCCTACTGATGTTTAAGATTCCCAGAGATTTTTCAATAATCCTTACGATTTCTCAATGACTTTCGAGAATTTTAAAGATATTTCAAGAGATCTCAAATTTCAAGAGATTATCATTTATCGAATTTATCCAGCTATCATCTATAAAGATTATACACCTGTGGTTGTAGATGCCAATAAAGTACTCTTTAATATCTATCTATTTAATTATCTATGCAATTCAGATCCCAACTATCATTATGTCTAGTTATATAATTTATATTCTGCTGCATTTAATCTCATCTTATGTAAATTATGTTTCAATAATAGTTACTTCTACTTACCCTGGCACAAATTTTACAGTCGCAGTCAGTTGGATGTTCTGAAGTACAGTTTTCTTTGGTACCAAAAACATCACCAGTAGTTTCGTTGTTGTCGTTATTAGTTTCTGAAGCAGACTGTTCTTCACAATCAATCAAATTAGTAGTAGATTCATTGTTGTTATAGTTTTCTGAAGCAGACCGTTTTTCTGCATCAATCACATCAGTGGTAACTTTGTTGTTGTCATAATTTTCTGAATCGGGCTGTTTTTCTGCATCAATTACGTCAGTGGTAACTTTGTTGTTGTCATATTTTTCTGAAGCAGGCTTTTTTTCTGCATCAATCATATCAGTGGTAATTTCGTTGTTATCATATTTTTCTGAAGCAGACTGCTCTATTGTATAAGTCACATCATCAGTAGTATCGTTGATATTGTCATAATTTTCTGAACCACCCTCTGCTTTTGAATCAATCTCATGAGTAGCAGTTAAAGTATTGTCATCGTGGTGAGGAATACTTGAGGATTGTCCATTGCACAATGTGCTAATGAAAATTATTGCAAAATTTAACACGATTAAGTATTTCATTTTGAGTAGTCTGTGCAAAGGCATTATATTCAGCTGTTTATATAGTCATGAATTTATTATTATTACCAAGTCATGATTGGGTAATATATGTTTTAACCTAAACATAGTATTTTTTCAATTGTAGTGACACATGTTATTATGTGATAAAAACATAGATTTTGATACGTTCATCACGTTTTTTTGTATTAAAATATATTTTTGTGGTCATTTCATGATTAAGTCATAAATTTTATGTAACACGAATTTATTTCTAAATTTTTACTTATTTTTAATCCTCTGTGATGTCAGTTTGGTCTCTGAGTTTCCATGATTTTTAGAAACTTTACTTTTTATTTTTATTCTTCTGTGCTGTCAGTTTAATCTCTGAGTTTTCAAGATTTTTAGAAATTTTACTTTCTATTAATAAGATTTTCTATTCTGGCAATAAGAATAATATTATGCCAATATTTCAATCGGAATATAAACCTGTCAAATTTGTTTCTGTTTCTGCTTGTTTCTGCTTGTTGTTGAAATTAGATGCATTAGTGTTAAAAATTGATGGTTCTCTTAGATTTTAAACAGTCTTATCAAATACTTTATTGCTAAATAACCATCTACCTCAGTAGATTAATTCTCAACTTTTTCATCTTAAGTTAGACACTTGAGAGCGCTTGGCACTCATATATATTCATCCTGCAGCGAACGACATGAACCCTTCCATTTTAATAAAACGATAATCCTAACGTTAAAATCCATTAGGTTCTAAGCAATCGGCCACCCCTTCGCCTTAAGCGCGAGGTTAGAGACCGCATTGGATCTCGCAATCAATTACTGGCATCCCCAAGAAGACGTCGTTTAGAGGCGTCTTCCAGGTCGTCATCCCATCTTGAGGGCTTTGCAGAGCACCGAGGCTCTAATAAAAGGGAAGAACACGCCGAGATGAGATTTTAATTACTTAAAAGCGCGGAATTCGAAAAGTTCGCCCGTGATTATCGCTGAAAGCCCACATTTATTTACACAAAAGTTAAGATATTCATAAAATAATAGAACAAATTCGTTGTGAAACCAATTTTCGTTTAACGCAATGTCTTCGAATCTATGGGTCGATATTGATGGAGATGGATTCACCGTTTACTTCAAACGACAGTTCTTCGATCTAGAATTAAAATTGTTGAAGTAATTACATGTATACTTCAAAAACGTTGTTAAATGCTGAAGCAAATATATTTTCAAATCAAAGTTATATACAGTCATTTTCTTACTGATTTTGGTGATTGATTGCATGAATCACAGCATCTACACTGCCTCCAGTCTTTGTCCACTTTCTGCTTGCACCCTCTTATAACGGGGCAAGTTGCATAGCTGCACAAATTGCTGCAGTTTCGGAATCTCTGGCGGCAGTAGTTATCGCAATTGCCAGTTGAATAAGAATCGTCCATTCCATTGCAGGCACTAATGAAGGCGACCACCGATATTAACAAAATAAGTTTCATTTTGGCGAGAATGTTGTTCAACTTCGTTTTATTTATATGCACTGCGTGCTCTTGATTGGTGAAGAAATGGGTCAAATTTACTCATTTTTGATAATTGTGTGGCACAAATTGTATATCTCGTTGCAAATAAATTTATTCAATGCCATGGAGATACGTAGTAAGTGATATGCAAAGTTAAGATAATAGTTTGTTTAAGTACCATTGTTTTCAATTATTAATACTTTTATACTTATAACTGAAATATTAAAAGGAATATCTTTTTGACTTGGTCACTTGATTTGACTTGACTTAATACTTGTCAACCCACGATATATGAATTTTGAATTTTAATAGTATATATTTTCAGGTATTAAAAAAAATATATACGTTTTGATACAATAACAATATTCCCGGAATGCAGGGACAATAAAATGATTAATCATTATATTATTTAATTATAAATAAAATTGGATATACTTACAATTAATGAAACAATTATATGTGCAGCCCACTATAATGATTGAAAATGCATTATAGGGCTCATAAAACACTAGTGCTTTATAATTTATAAGACACTAGAGATTTGATAAACAATAAACATGCCATAGCAGCTATTTCATGTTCTACATTTTGGAGAACTAGCAGAAGTGAAGTCGAAATTCGATAAAAATGAGTTGAAAGATACCATAAAAGTCCATTGTATTTACCAGGAAAAAGTTTCTATGTTGTATCGTGGTTCGCTGAAATGTTAATAAACAATTTGCAATCAGCTGCAACAGTAAATACTAAAAACTTGATGAATCATAAAGTATTGATTTTTGTTATACCTATGAATTTTGTATTTTAATAGCATATATTTTCAGGAATTAATAAAAATATACTTTTTGATACAATAACAATATTCCTGGAATGCAGGAAGAATAAAATGATTAATCATTATATTATTTAATTATAAATAAAATTGGATATACTTATAATTACTGAAACAATTATATGTGCAACCCATTATATTAACTGAAAATGCATTATAGAGCTCATAAAACACTAGTGCTTTATAATTTATAAGACACTAGGGATTTGATAAACAATAAACATGTCATAGCAGCTAATTCATGTCCTACGTTTTGGAGAACTAGCAAAAGTCGTCAAAATTCGATAAAAATGAGTTGAAAGGTACCATAAAAGTCCATTCTATTTACCAGGAAAAAGTGTCTATATTGTATCGTGGTTCGCTGAAATGTTAATAAACAATTTGCAAACAGTTGCAACAGTAAATACTAAAAACTTGATGAATCATAAAGTATTGATTTGTGTTATACCTATGAATTTTGTATTTTAATAGCATATATTTTCAGTATGAAAAAAATATATACTTTTTGATACAATAACAATATTCCTGGATTGCAGGAACAATAAAATGATTAATCATTATATTATTTAATTATTAATAAAATTGGATATACTTGTAATGAATGGAACAATTATATGTCCACCCCATAAAATGATTGAAAATGCATTATAGCGCCCATAAAACACTTGTGATTTATAATTTATAAGACACTAGAGATTTGATAAACAATAAACATGCCATAGCAGCTATATCATGTCCTACGTTTTGGAGAACTAGCAAAAGTCGTCAAAATTCGATAAAAATGAGTTGAAATGTACCATAATTGTAGGTAAACAAAATTAAATGGATATATAAATGTTCACTCTTCTTCAGGATATATCATTTTCACAAATAGAAAACAAACATATATATTTTTATTCACTCACACTCATTCATATCGATTTTATGGTATTTTGATAAACTCTTCTGCAAATGCATTTCTTATACTTAAATAAGATTTATTATAATATGAATTTCGTTAAATATTTCACCAATTCTCTGCCCTGAAATTTTAGAATCAAATATTCTCCTATACTTTGCAATATGATGGCCGGGATATTATGAATTTGATATGAAAATGAATTGATTTTTTGTACAATTGAAGAACATCTACAAATTTGAAAAACCTTGAAATTTATTATTACACATATAGTGGCTTGGAAGTTATGAATTTGAAATTCTACGTATAATTTTATAAATTTCAAGCAATATTTCATACATACCCAAATTTGAAGAGCTCTGAATAATGTAATTATTTGGAATTTATAATGGCAATTTATTTGGACATCATTCAAATTTACAAGATATTTCTTGTTAATAAATTTCGAATATTTATGATATTTGCAAGAAATTTGAACCAAATGTAACCTACCCAAGAATTTCAAGTGGATATTTTAGTGGCTGAAAATTTGCTGGTAATAAAAATTAGTTGGATATTAAACTGTTTACTATTTTTTTAAGATACATGTACATCGTATCAAATTTAATAGTATTAAATATTGAATTTCGTAATTCTATAGCATATTTTCTTGGGTTGGAATAAATCATGATTTTTTTTAAAAACATCAAATGATTTAAATAAAATAAAATAAACCTTGATATATTTGATTTTTTAATTTTTTAATTTCGGATCAGATTTTGGCAGAGAAGATGTGATTTAAAACAATAAATTTCGTAATTCTATAGCATATTTTCTTGGGTTGGAATAAATCATGATTTTTTAAAAAACATCAAATGATTTAAATAAAATCAAATAAACCTTGATTTAACTGATTTTTTGATTTTTTTAAATTTCGGATCAGATTTTGGCAGAGAAGATGTGATTTAAAACAATAAATTTCGTAATTCTATAGCATATTTTCTTGGGTTGGAATAAATCATGATTTTTTAAAAAACATCAAATGATTTAAATAAAATCAAATAAACCTTGATTTAACTGATTTTTTGATTTTTTTAAATTTCGGATCAGATTTTGGCAGAGAAGATGTGATTTAAAACAATAAATTTCGTAATTCTATAGCATATTTTCTTGGGTTGGAATAAATCATGATTTTTTAAAAAACATCAAATGATTTAAATAAAATCAAATAAACCTTGATTTAACTGATTTTTTGATTTTTTTAAATTTCGGATCAGATTTTGGCAGAGAAGATGTGATTTAAAACAATAAATTTCGTAATTCTATAGCATATTTTCTTGGGTTAGAATAAATCATGATTTGTTTAAAAAACATCAAATGATTTAAATAAAATCAAATAAACCTTGATTTATTTGATTTTTTGATTTTTTTAAATTTCGGATCAGATTTTGTCAGAGAAGATGTGATTTAAAACAATAAATTTCGTAATTCTATAGCATATTTTCTTGGGTTGGAATAAATCATGATTTTTTAAAAAACATCAAATGATTTAAATAAAATTAAATAAACCTTGATTTATTTGATTTTTTGATTTTTTTTATTTGGGATCAGATTTTGGCAAAGAAGATCTGATTTAAATCAATACATTTATATCAAGATTCAAACCATACGATTTTTTTTTATAAATTCTTGAATTTTAACAAGAAAGTTGATGTTTCAGAAAAAAAAAATGTATCTCTACTATGTGATAGACCATAAATGGACGAAAAGAGAAAAATATTTTATATACTTACAATTATCTATTTTAAAGCATGCTTTCTCTAGAGTTACCTATATGTTTAATTGTTCACCTATTGTAATGGACAAAGCAATGATTAATTTAAAAAATATATAAATTTTGATTTTATTCACTGAAAAATTTAAATAAATGATTTGATTTAGATCATGATTTATGTATATATAAACAATCTTTATTAGGCTATCGGCCCCATGGGGTCTTTCCGCCTATGATTTAAATAACTGATTTAAATAAATTGATTTAATCATTTTACAATTGATAAAAATATCAATACATGATATTTTTACATATAGAAACAATATAGTTTTTGATATTAATATATATCAAAATCTATGTATCTATGTATCAAAATATTTTAAAGCATGCTTACTCTAGAGTTGCCTATATGTTTAATTGTTCACCTATTGAAATGGACAAAGCAATGATTTATTTAAAAAATACATAAATTTTGATTTAAATGAATGATTTATTTAAATAAATGATTTGTTTTAGATCATGATTTAAATAAATTCATTTAATCAATTTACAATTGATAAAAATATCAATACATGATATTTTCACATATAGAAAAAATATAGTTTTTGATATTAATACTCATCCATTTTGATTTTAGGGTATTTTAATAAAAATGTATGTCAACGTACTCAGCCAAATCGATTTTATGGTATTATAATAATCTTTTATGTGAACGAATTTCTTAGACTTTAAGAAGTACTTATGAAATTCTAACGACATTTCTATACAATTTTAACGAGGTTTTTGTAAAATTTTAGCAAAATTGATACTATTTTAACTAAGCTTGCATGTTTTACCAATATTTACAAGCCCAGGGTTGGTGTGTTTTAATTCATGATTTAATGCATGATTTAAATCAACTGATTTTTTAAAATAAATCAATGATTTAAATAAAAATTGAGTTTTTTTAATTAATTACTGATTTTGCACTATTTGTGCATTCTAATAGATGAATAATGAAAAAAATATTGCAATAATAGAGTTAGCATGCTTTAAAGTAGATAATTGGTGGTAAGTTATAACGGTACACTCCGACTTTTTTATCAACATTACTGTTCAAATTTAAGAATTTATAAATAAAAAAATCATATGATTTAAATCGTGATGTAAATCAATTGATATAAATCATATCATAACTGGCAAAAACTGATCAGAAATATAAAAAAAAAAACAAATATATCAAATCCTGATTTATTTGACTTTTTTTTAAATCATTGTTTTGATATTTTTTAAATCATGATTTATTCCAATCCTGGCACATACTCATTTTACATGCACAAAGGGATATTTCCGTTGATATCTGGAATTAGAAATTTTTCAAAAACAATAATTCACACACAATAATTTACAAAACAATACGTCTAAAAATAACTGAATAAGTCTATTAAAAATATTTTTGGACTGGAAAACATAAATATAAATGTTAAATTGTAATAAATAAATAAATACATATAAATGAAAAATTGAAATTAAAGGCAGCTAATAATTTAAATAAGATAAGATAAGATAATAAGATCAGATAACTAAACATAAATTTAAGGTTTTGGGCGAAGACTAACCTAAAATGACAAAAAACCTGAAATGACAAAGGAAAACCGATGCATTTTTAGCACCTTCAGTGCGTCAGTCGATTTAATTTTGCAAGCAGGAACTTGTATCTATGCAAAACCTTTACGTAGGCACCTTGAATATTCATGTTTTTTGCTAAATATAATTGCTGTACTAAATATTTATCACTACATTTTATTGTCCACGTTTATCGCTATTTTACATTTTGTTTTCATTGCGTTCGAAAAAAATGCAAATCAAACGAATATTACATAATATTATCATAATCCTGCATTGTGCACTTTACATATTAAGATTACAATTGCCTGCAAGCAACACAAAACGTTATCAGTGGCGCTTCTGTAATATTAATGACCATAGGTTTTTGCATATTATGGGAATAGATTATTAATCATTGTAATATATTAATAATAAATGTGGAATTATTATAACATTATAGGAGATATTGTCGGAAATAGCATAATTATTGTATAACTATACGTGAAATAGTCGGATTTAGTAGTAGCAGTCACAATTTTCGTTAAACACTAATACACAAAAATAATCCCTTCTCTATAGATATGAGTATAAACTTGGAAAAAATACTTAGAATAAACTTAGAAAATTTTGAATAAATTTAGAAAATTTAGAATGAACTTAAAAATGTTTAGAATAAGCTTAGAAAACTTAGAATAAACAATAAAAGAATGAAACTAATGCTAAGATAAGATAAGATAACTAAACATAAATTTAAGGTTTTGGGCGAAAACTTCAAAAAACCTAAAATAACAAAGCAAAACGGATGCATTTTTATGAGCAACTTTGAAAAAGTCCAGACAAAACTAATTTAGCAGCGAAATATAAAGTATTCTGTTCAGTGTTCGACATTGAAAATGTTAACCTCAAAAGGGCTCATTTGGCTGCGTTAATAGTTCTATTACTGAAGCAAGCGAAAAATAAACCATGTTCATGCTCAATCCAACAGAATCCAATTTCGTGTAAAAATTGCGCGGCGATTGAACCGGAAACTTCCATATTTCAATATTGCGAATTAAAAATAAACCGTTATCGCGCTTCTTCTGCAATTTATCACGCATCGGCGGCCATTCAATCTTTCCAAGCCGCGACCATTATTTATCTTGCGAATTCCTGTTGTTGCATGTGCGAGTGCTTTTCGTTCCTGAATCGCTGGGCAATAAAATCCACATCACCTGCTGAATATAATGCCCGATCCACAGTTTCAGCTCGCGCTGGAGGTTTTATTGCCCATACAATTCGTGTCGCGCTCCGATGGATATTAAATTTTATACGGCGCTCTTTAAGATGTAAATCAATATGTGCACTTTGTGGGCGACCGAAAGGTACCCGAATGTATCGCACTAATGTCTAAAGGGGGAGGAGCAATGCAGATTTATACAGTGCACAGGTATTACTGCAGTGCTGCAGGATTTAAGTGCGTAGCTGAAACGTTAATGGTATAATGTATTTTGTAATAGCTTAAAGTAGTGAGTTACTTTGTGTTTCACTGCCAAATGGGTATTTTTTGGGCTTGTGTACAAATTTTGATAATAATTATTTCAACTTTGATCAGATCAATTGAACATTCGACAAAAATAACTAGAAATTGTACAACAATAATTGTAGTGTTGACATTAAGAATAAAAAAAAATGCAGTGATCTTTAAAATTTGCATAGCATAGAAACTTAAGACAGTAATGATGCAAGTTCTGATACCAATATTAAAATGATGCTGAAATTACAGAAAATTTGGCAGTAATAATTCAAATTTGAACAGAAATAAGTGAAATTATTATTGTAATTCTTATGAAGTTGTGAAAAAAGGTAAATCTAACTTGATTCGATTATTAATTCTCCTTTGAATTATGAACATCATTCTATGGAATTTTGATATTTTCCAAAAATTTGGCCAAACATTTTATTTGGCCTGTATGAAAATATTGTAAGCTTTTCTCGTGTAGAATTATGTGCACAAATAAAAACTTTATGTTTCAAAAACAAAAGCGCATCGGATTCATGTCCTAAACACTTTTGTGTTTTTAAAATCACGCCATCTGTAATTGGAAATATCAAAATTAGTCAAATTTGCGATTGAACCTTTTAAAATCTATGAAATTTATCACGAAAATCGGTAAAATGTTCAATTCCAACTGTCGAAATCTACCAAATTTCAAACTCTCTTATCTTAAATGATACTGTCAAAATATGCCAAATTTTATACTCGAAATGTAGAATCTAATAGATTGTTCAACTTCAACTGCACAAATCTGCCATTTTTGATGTAAAAATTTGAAAATGCGAAGATCAGACAAATTTTTAAATACAACTCTCAATTCCATGGTCAAAATTATTTCAATGTTTTATTGAAAATATCAAAATTTGTCAAATATGCGTTTGAACCTGTTAAAGTTTATAAAATTTATCACCAAAATCAGTAAAATTTTCAACTGCAACCATCGATACTGCAAAATTTTCAAACTCTCCCAATTTTGTAAAAATGTTGATGGCAACAGTATCATTTTGTAACTGATACTATCTAAATGTGTCAAATTTTGTACTCATGTGTGAAATCTACTAAATTGTCCAACTGCAATTGCATGAATCTGCCATTTTTTTGTGTCAAAATTTGAAAATGCGAAGATCAGACACATTTTGTAACTGCAACTGCCCGAATCTCTCATTTTGTTTGCATAAAAATTTGAAAGTGTGAAGATCAAACAAATTTTTAAATACAACTCTCGATTCCTGTGGTCAAACTTATTCAAATGTTTTATTGGAAATATCAAAATTAGTCAAATTTGCAATTGAACCATTTAAAATCTATTAAATTTATCACGAAAATCAGTAAAATGTTCAATTCCAACTGTCGAAATCTACCAAATTTCAAACTCTCTTATCTTAAATGATACTGTCAAAATATACCAAATTTTATACTCGAAATGTAGAATCTAATAGATTGTTCAACTGCAACTGCACAAATCTGCCATTTTTGATGTAAAAATTTGAAAATGCGAAGATCAGACAAATTTTTAAATACAACTCTCAATTCCATGGTCAAAATTATTTCAATGTTTTATTGAAAATATCAAAATTTGTCAAATATGCGTTTGAACCTGTTAAAGTTTATAAAATTTATCACCAAAATCAGTAAAATTTTCAACTGCAACCATCGATACTGCAGAATTTTGAAACTCTCCCAATTTTGTAAAAATGTTAATGGGAACAGTATCAATTTTGTAACTGATACTATCTTAATGTGTCAAATTTTGTAGTCATATGTGAAATCTACTAAATTGTTCAACTGCAATTGCATGAATCTGCCATTTTTTTGTGTCAAAATTTGAAAATGCGAAGATCAGACACATTTTGTAACTGCAACTGCCCGAATCTCTCATTTTGTTTGCATAAAAATTTGAAAGTGTGAAGATCAAACAAATATTTAAATACAACTCTCGATTCCCGTGGTCAAACTTATTCAAATGTTTTATTGGAAATATCAAAATTAGTCAAATTTGCAATTGAACCTGTTAAAATATATCACGAATATCAGTAAAATTGTCACTCCAACTGTCGAAACCTGCTAAACGTGTCAAAGTTTAGCTCCTAGTTAGTAGATCTCCATGTATGTTCAGAAAACTCTCTTCTGATTAACTTTACGTAATCACAAAAGTAGAATAGAGTTGAATAGTAAAAGGTTGCATGTTTAAATTTACGTAATCACAAAAGTAGAATAGAGTTGAATAGTAAAAGGTTACATATCCACAAAACTTCTGTTTTTCTTACAATCACACCATCTGTAATCTGTCAAAGATTAGCTCCGAGTTAGTAGATCACCATGTATGTTCAGAAAACTCTCTTCTGATTAACTTTACGCAATCACAAAAGTAGAATAAGTAGAATAGTAAAAGGTTGCATATCTACAAAAATTCTGTTTTTCTTAATATCACGCCATCTGTAAGCTGTTTAAGTTTAGCTCCGAGTTAGTAGATCACCATGTATGTTCTGAAAACTCTCTTCAGATATACTTTATGCAATCACAAAAGTAGAATAGAGTAGAATAGTAAAAGGTTACATGTTCACAAAACTTTTGTTTTTCTTAAAATTACGCCATCTGTAAGCTGTTTAAGTTTAGCTCCGAGTTAGTAGATCACCATGTATGTTCAGAAAACTCTCTTCTGATTAACTTTACGTAATCACAAAAGTAGAATAGAGTTGAATAGTATAAGGTTGCATGTCCACAAAACTTCTGTTTTTCTTACAATCACGCCATCTGTAATCTGTCAAAGTTTAGCTCCGAGTTAGTAGATCACCATGCATGTTCTGAAAACTCTCTTCTGATTAACTTTACGCAATCACAAAAGTAGAATAAGTAGAATAGTAAAAGGTTGCATGTCCACAAAACTTCTGTTTTTCTTAATATCACGCCATCTGTAATCTGTCAAAGTTTAACTCCGAGTTAGTAGATCACCATGTATGTTCTGAAAACTCACTTGTGATTAAATCTACGTAATCACAAAAGTAGAATAGAGTTGAATAGTAAAAGGATAGATGTTTACAAAACTTTTGTTTTTCTTAAAATCACGCCATCTGTAATCTGTCAAAGTTTAGCTCCGAGTTAGTAGATCACCATGCATGTTCAGAAAACTCTCTTCTGATTAAATTTACGCAATCACAAAAGTAGAATAGAGTAGAATAGTAAAAGGTTGCATGTCCACAAAACTTCTGTTTTTCTTAATATCACTTAATATCACGCCATCTGTAATCTGTCAAAGTTTAACTCCGAGTTAGTAGATCACAATGTATGTTCTGAAAACTCTCTTCAGATATACTTTACGCAATCACAAAAGTAGAATAGAGTAGATTAGTAGAAGGTTACAATGGCTAGGGACAACCTTTTGGCACTGTGACCTTGGTAGATCTATACACCATAATTTCCTTCTGCAAGTAAAAAACATGAATACCAAAACTTTTGACTGTGCACGCTTCAAATTATTGAAGAAATTGTCTGAAAAAATCCTGATCATACTTATAAGAATTTTGGTGAAGGAATCTTTCAGAATTTTGAGCGTTTTTTGCCGTTTTGGCTGTTTATTTATAGTTCTTTTTATAGGCACGTGTTAATCTCAACCAATCGGCGCCAAAATTTAGTAGGTTTATTTTACTGAATTACGAAATCAACCAAATTCGACAAAAACAATTATATGGAGCACTTTAGTATACAAGTTATTATTATTATTATTATTACAAGTATTCAAATATTTTGTATAGGTTTGTAATTCAAGGGATTAACTTTGTGAGATTTGATCATTAATTCTCCTATCGAAATTATTCATGTTTTAACTTTATTACCACACTACCAAATATGAATACGAAAATATTAAACTATTCAGCATAATTTAGTAAAATAAATAATTATTTACTAAATGGTGCCCTAATATTCGAATCAATTAAAAAATATGTAATGGCTTCAAAAATTTTCAAAAATTGTTGAAATTGCGTATTAAAAATTTCTAATTTGGCAATGGATTTTAATATTTGTACTAATACTCTACTTTTGAAAACCTCGTAGGAAATCCGCTTCTTTATCGATATTCGAAATAACTACAAAGTTTTGTATTCAAAAAAACAGTCGAAACCAGCAAATAGTTAACTATTTCAGAACCTCTTCCTCCTTATGAACACAAATTTTCTAAAGATACTAGGATTTTGGATCATTTTTGTAGCTTGTCATAGAATTGATGCCTTTTTTTAATTTTCAACAATATGGTTTATGAATATTTTTTAATATATTAAATTTCAAGACATTTCAGTAGAAATTTTGTATCACAAAGTTTCGTATTTAAAAAAACAGTTGAAGCGTCCAAACAGTCAACTATTTAAGAAACTTTTCCTCCTTATAGACTCAAATTTTCTAAAGATGATAGGATTTAGGATCCTTTTTTTGGAGCTTGTCAATGAATTACTGCCTTATTTTTGAAATTTTCAATAATATGGGTTATGAATCTTTTTTAATATGTTAAACTTCAAGACATTTGAGTAGGATTTTTTTTAAGTTTCGTATTTAAAAATACAGTCGAAGCATCCAAATAGTCAATCACTTTAGAACGTTTTTCTCCTTATGGACTCAAATTTTCTAAAGATGCTATGATTTTGTATCTTTTTTGGAGCTTGTCAATGAATTATCGCATTTTTTTGAAATTTTCAATAATTTGGTTTATGAATATTTTTTAATATGTTTAATTTCAAGACAAATGAGTAGGAATTTTGTTTCACAAAGTGTAGTAATAAAAAAAAACAAATAGTCAACCATTTAAGAAGCTCCTTCTGGACTCAAATTTTCTAAAGATTTGAATTGAATTGTTGCCTTTTTTTAATTTTCAACATTATGGTTTATGAATCATTTTTCAATCTACGTAATTTGAATCGATTATTAATCCTCCTTTCAATTATGAACATTATTCTATCGAATTTTCATATTTTCCAAAAATTGTGGAAAATCGTCGCAATTATTCTAAAATCAAAGTGATGATTCTTGAATTTTATTTGACCTGTATGAAAATATTGTATGCTTTTTTCGTGTATGTAGAATTATGTGCACAAATTTTGGTAATAATTATTCCAATTTTGATCAGAGCAACTGAACATTCGACAAAAAGAACTAACAATACAAAACTACATATGTAGAGTATAATGATATCTGAAACTAAACGGCAATTTTCCATTTTTCGCTGCTCAAACAAATTCCAGAGGAGTTCGGCTTGTTACTGATAACCACTAATGTAGTCATTACTTATCGCACATATAAGAAGCAATAGCAAATTTGCTGCTAAGTAATAGCCGCAAAAATGAGGTGCGCAATTCTGTGCCTCGTGCTTTACGTTTCCTCCTCATCATCTCAAGATGTCCCCTCCGATTCGGTTATCTCAACGTTCTTCAACGAATGGACCAACCCTCATCCCTCGGACATCCCACGTCCTCCGGTGAATCCCGGATCTAACGTTTTCGTACAGTTAGGGCCATTCACGTGCGTAGTGACCGACAGACACGACTACTGCCAGATGGTCAAGTGCAGGCCCTTGGCGATGCACCAGTGCCGATATGGCATTCAAAGGGCCGATTTCCTGAGTGATAGTGGATGCTGTGATACCTGCGCGCCTCAGGTAATTTCATTTTAATTGGTAACACATCGAAAATACTTTAAATCATTGGAAATGTCATAGAGGTTTTAATAAATCATAAATAATTCAAAACTCTCATCCAAAATTATATGAGAATCAAAACACCTTTTTCACAAAAAAACAACATTTATTTTCAGTAAATGTATATTTCTACTGTTATATGGTTCAACACATATTCAGTTTTTGAAAAAAAATAATTTCGGAGATGAGTCGTTTTCGAAATTTGCATTCAATTATATTCAAATTACATCGTCATTTCAGGAAAAGTTCAAATTACTTACCCTAAACTTTCTAAGTGTTGTGGAAATTGCTGTGTAGTACTGACCAATAAATCTATAACTTATATATTAAACCAAATTTCTGCCGATTCAAATGTCAAACATATAAAAAACTTAAAAGGGAATATGCAGAAAAAAGCTATAAATTGTATTCTATAAAATGGCATAGATTTCACATTTTTGCAATATCAGTGGAATCTTCTCCTATTTAATATACACACTTTTTAAAGACATTTTCAAAGAAATTCCACAAAATACTGATAGATATGCCACACCTAAATTGTATTCTATAAAATGGCATATATTTCACATTTTTGCAATATCAGTGGAAACTTCTTCTATTTTACATACACAATTTTAAAAAACATTTTCAAAGAAATGCCACAAAATACTGATAGATATGCCACAAAATACCTACTGGTAGAAATGCGATCCATTTAAGAAAATAGTACTGGAAAATACAAACAAAATTATAATATGTTCACATAATGGAGTAATAATAATAAATAATGGAGTAATTGCCAGCTGCATTTATTAGGAGACACCCTGTGTAAAGCAATAGGGATGCAACTGAAACCACTTTAAATTACAGTAAATAAATTAAATTTCTGCATGTACAGTATAGTAATTCGAAGAATAACAATTTCAAATTTTCTGCAATAAATCTAATGTTGACTATAATCATTAACATAGAATTGAGAATCAATTCAAATCCAAATTCAAAATGTAATTTTGAGGTTGTATAAGGTTGTCTAAGTTAAGGTTGTAGTATAAAGTACTTACTGATAATGTTAATTTATTTTTATTTTATTTTATTTATATCGCCTGACCAGTTTCAGTTTTAATAACAAACCATCTTCAGAGGCATATGTATTTTAGTATGTATATATCCTGATGTTATATGAATTAATTTTTAAATTTTGATAGTTACAGAAAAAAGGTTAGATCAGATGAATATGAATGTATAGTTGTATTGTAAACTTAGAAATTCTATGGTATTTTATAGAACATAATATATGAATATCTAGTTGAATTGTAAAAATTGAAATTCTATGGTATTTTATAGTACCTAATATGAGTCTATGTTATTACTTCAAAAACCAATACTTCAACGACATTACTTCAACTAGTGATTACTTCAACTACAATTACTTCAATAAAAGAACTTCAGCGCAAATTTTCTTAATAAAAAAAAATTGCAATGCTGAATTACTTCAACTCGAAAATATTCAACTAGAGAGTACTTCAACTGCTAATTACTTTAACTCGAAATTACTCCGACTAGAAGTTATTTGAACTTGTAATGACTTCAACTCCTAGTTAGGTACTTTGAAAATGATTTATCTCGGAACGAAATTTCACCGAATATAAATACATCTAATCTAACCTCACCTAACCTAACCTAACCTAACCTAACCTAACCTAACCTAACCTAACCTATCCTTAAAAATAATGCAATTTAAGCCTACTAAGGTACCTAGTTTATATATACCATATATATTTCAACTACCTTTCCTACTACTATATAAACTTTAAAAACTTTAAAATAAACTATGTTTAAAGTAATTACCACTTAAAGTATATTCTAGTTGAATTAATCGCACCTTGAGATAATTTAGTCGAGGTACTTGAAATTGAATTAAATGCAAGGTGAAGTAATTTCTAGTTGAAGTAATTCCTAGTTGAAGTAATTTCTAGTTTAAGTAATTAGCAGTTGAAGTGTTGTCTAGTTTAAGTATTTTTGGGTTGAAGTATTTTCTTATTCAAGTAATTCAAGTTGAAATATTTTCTTATTGAAGTAATTGCAGTTAAATCAACTGACTCATTAAGTCAGAATTTTACCAAATGCCATGGAAAACCGGACACTCGAAAAAAGAAAATCAAATTAAAAAAAATACCGTTAATATTTCAAAAATGTCTCTTGGTACCCAATAATATATTCATTTTAATTAAAGAGTGAAATTTCGGCTTAGACAATTTTATCAATAATTTTCAGCTTCATAATAATATGTATTATTAAACTCCGTTGCCAAATTCAAAATTTTTAATCTCATTTTTATGTATACAGCAAATATACAGCACCCAATTTAGGTAATAATTATTTATTTTAATAAATTATATTGAATGGTTAACTATTTTGGTATTCATTTTTTATAGCATGGTAATAAAGTTAAAACATAAACCATTTAGCCAGAAGAATTGATGGCCAAAACTTAAATTACAAAACTATAGAAAATATTTGACTACTTGTTATAATAATAATAATTATAATAATGATAATAATAATAACTTGTATCTTGGGTGCTCGATATATTTTCTTTTGTCGAAGTTGGTTGATTTCGTAATCGCGGAAAATAAACCTCCTAAATTTTGGCGTCGATTGGTTGAGGTGAACATACCTCAGAACGAAAAACTATGAAGAGCCGAAAATGGCCAAAATCCCTAAAAATGTTGAAAGTAACCTTCGCCCTAAAGTGTGCTCAAAATTTTTTCAGGCAATTTCATCAATAATTTTCAGCTTGCACAGTCAAAAGTTTTGGTATTCATGTTTTTTACTTGCAGAAGGAAATTTTTGTGTAGACAATTTTCAGTGCCAAATTACATTATTAAACCTATTGCCAAATACATGAAGAATGCAATTTTGGTGTAGACTAGAGATCTAAACTACTGAAGCTCGAATTAGTTATTTTCAATGTTACTGTGAATGCAGAAAAAGAACAAACGCAGAAAAAGAACAAAAGCATGCAGCCATTTTTTTTTTCGTGTAGACAATTTTCGGCGTCAAAATTTCATTATTAAACCTATTGCCAAAGTCATAAGGAATGCAATTTTGGTGTACACTAGAGACTTAAACTATTGAAGATCGAATTAATTATGTTCAGTGTTACTGTGAATGCTTAAGAAGTTTAACGAAAATTCAGAACAAAGCATGCAGAAATTTTTTTGGTGACGACAATTTTCAGCATCAAAATTACATTATTAAACCTATTGTCAAAGTCATGAAGAATGCAATTTTGGTGTAGACTAGAGACTTAAACTATTGAAGATCGAATTAGTTAGGTTCAGTGTTACTGTGAAGGCTGCAGAAGTTTAACGAAAATTCAGAACAAAGCATGCAGACATTTTTTTGATGTAGACAATTTTCGGCGTCAAAATTTTATTATTAAACCTATTGTCAAAGTCATGAAGAATGCAATTTTAATGTAGACTAGAGACTCAAACTATTGTTTAATTTCTTAATTTTTTCTTTAATTTTTTAAAAATTTGTTTAGCGAATTAGTTATGTTCAGTGTTCCTGTGAATGCAGAAGACAAACAAAAAACATACGAAAATTCAGAACTAAGCATGCCGACATTTTTTTTGGTGTAGACAATTTTCAGCAAAATCACATTATTAAACCTATTTTCAAAGAATGCATGTTCTTAAAAAATACAATTTTGCCGTAGAAAATTTTATTGATTATTTTCAGTTTCTCCAGTTTTCCAATTTTGATAATTTTATCAAATATTCAAAGTATTTTAATTTTTTTAATTTTTTTATTGTAATTCCTACACAGGATTTACGTAATACTGTAATAATGTAAATAAATATAATTACGTAAGTAATAATATTACGGAAATAAATTGCACAATCAAAAGTTTTGGAATTCATTTATTGAATTGAAATGTGAAATTTTTATGTAGACAGTTTTTTTTAATAATTTTAATTTTTAAGTTAATAATTAATAATTTTTTAAATAAAGTCGAAGTCAGTTCTTCGATTTTGATAATTTTGGGAAATATTTCAAACAAGTATTTTGAACACATGAAGTTAGTTCTAAAATTTTGAAAATTTTGAGAAGTATTTTGGCAAATATTTTGAAACATTTTAGGAAACTAAGAAACTAAGAAACTAAGAAAATATATTATGAAACGAAGCATGAGTTCAAATACCTTTTATTGAAATGTATTATTGGTGCACAGAATTTACGCAATAAGTAATAATATTACCGAAATAAATTGTACAGTCAAAAGTTTTGGTATTCAGTTTTGGAATTGAAAAGTGACATTTTTATGTAGATAATTTTATTAATAATTTTCAGCTTAACCATTAAATTATTAAAATCTAATTCCAAAGTCGAACTTAGTTCCTTAATTTTGATAATTTTGGGAAATATTTTGGCAAATATTTTGAAACATCTTAGAAAATTAAGAAACTACGGAACTAAGAAAATATATTATAAATCGAAGCAAGAGTTCAAATACCTTTCTCATAATTATAATAATATTATCTAAAGTTTATTTAAAATAATACTTAATTGCCTACCTTATACTAATAGTATGATACTACCTTATCAAAAATAAGGTATTATTTATGATAATACCTTAATAGAAATAATAATATTATATTATTATAATATAATAATTATATATTATTATAATAATGTACATAAAACATTAAAATTATTCAATAGAAATAAACAAATTTCCAGTCCCCAAACTTTGTTCATAATCTTAGTGGAAACTTTGTGGTTAACGAAATACTTTGTCATTTCAGGCATAATATAATGATAATATGAGAAAATGATTTTCCTTTTGTGCTATTTTTTTCTATTTATTTGTTGCTATATAATAATACATTAGTTTTATATTAAATGTTATTACTGAAAAAATAATTTTTGATAATTTTGATAATTTTGGGAAATATTTTGGCAAATAATTTGAAACATCTTAGGAAACTAAGAAACAAAGAAACTAAAAAAATATATTATGAAACGAAGCAAAAGTTCAAATACCTTTCTCATAATTATAATAATATTATTTTAAGTTTGTTTTATGATAATACCTTCATAGAAATAATAATATTATATTATTATGATATAATAATTATATATTATAACAATAATGTACATAAAACATTAAAATTATTCAATACTAATACAAAAATTTTGAGTCCCTAAGCTTTGTACAAAATCTTAGTGGAAACTTTGTGGTCAACGAAATATTTTGTCATTTAAATACAAAATTTTCGAGTCGTCAAACTTTGTACATAGTCTTAGTGAAAACTTTTGGTTAACGAAATATTTGGTCATTTAAGGCGTAATATAATAATAATATAAAAAAATGATTAGCCTTTTGTGCTATATTTTTTTCGATTAATTTGTTGCTATATAATAATACATTAATTTTATATTAAATGTTATTACTGAAAAATTAAGCACAGTCAATTACAAAATACAAATATGCCAATTCAATGCATAAAAAATGTAAATTACATGCTCCAAATTTCAAATTGTTAGGTAACAGGAAAATCTGTGATGATCTTCATTCTGTGAACTTAAATTAAATTATTTTATTTACATACTTACATTAGTTTTCAATTTGCTTCTCTGATTTTGTGCATTTTTTGCTTGTTTTATTTTATATTTTTCAAAATTTCTTAATTTCCAAATTTCAAATTGTTAGGTCAAAGGAAAACCTTCGATGATTCTTCACTTTGTATACTTAGATTAATTCATTTTAATTACATTCTTACATGAGTTTTCAATTTGCTTCTCTGCTTTTGTACATTTTTTGCTTCTCTTCTATTTTATATTTTTCCCAATTTACAAATTTCCAAATTTCCAAATTTCAAATTGTTAGGTCAAAGGAAAACCTCCGAAGATTCTTCACTTTGTATACTTAGATTAATTCGTTTTAATTACATTCTTATATAAGTTTTCAATTTGTTTCTCTGCTTTTGTGCATTTTTTGCTTCTGTTCGTATTTTGTATTTTTTTAAATTTTCAAATTTCCAAATTTCAAATTGTTAGGTCAAAGGAAAACCTCCGATGATTCTTCACTTTGTATACTTAGATTAATTCATTTTTTTACATTCTTATATAAGTTTTCAATTTGCTTCTCTGCTTTTGTATATTTTTTGCTTCTATTCGTATTTTGTATTTCTACGGTTTAGATAGTAGTAGAAAGTCTGCAGCTGTGACAAATGACAGAAGAAGTCTTGGCAAAATTGTGATACGTATGAAAATTTTTGGAAAATGAATTATATCCATCAAACTTCACTGTAAAAATGCTATAATCTCTTACAATTAGCTCCATCTTACTTGAAAATAGTTCAAACTTTAAAAAGTTTGCAGCTGTGACAAATGACAGAAGAAGTCATGGCATAATTGTGATATGTATGAAAATTTTTGGAATATGAATTATATCCATCAAACTTCACTGTAAAATATGCTATAATCTCTTATAATTAGCTCCATCTTACTTGAAAATAGTTCCAATTATTACATTAAAACAAATCAAGAAAGATAATAAATATCAATAACATTTAAATCTCAAAAATAGGTGTTTACTTTAATTTCAAAATCAGATAGTAGTAGAAAGTTTGCAGCTGTAACAAATGACAGAAGAAGACGTGGCAAAATTGTGATACGTATGGAAATTTTTGGGAAATGAATTATTGCCATCTAACTTCACAGTAAAAATGCTATAATCTGGAAAAAATCTTAAAAATAAGCTGCAAAATTTTGCAGCTGTGACAAATGCCAGAAGAAGTCGTGGCAAAATTGTGATACGTATGGAAATTTTTGGAAAATGAATTATATCCATCAAACTTCACAGTAAAAATGCTATTATCTCTCATAATTAGCGGCATCTTACTTGAAAATAGTTCCAATTAATAAATTAAAACAAATCAAGATATATGTTAAATAAATTTAAACACAATTAAATCTCAAAAATATGTTTTTACTTTAATTTTAAAATGATTTTATGCTTAATGTCAAAAATTTGTCACAATGTGTTGCATCTTAACCGTCGATTTGTTATAAATTTGCTTCATTGCCATTATTTTAATTCCTGCATTAGTATTCGAAAAAGTCACCAAAAAATTGATTTTTAATTACGTTTGGTACTTACAGGAGTTTTCAATTTGCTTCTCTGCTTTTGTGCATATTTTGCTTCTCTTCGTATTTTGTATTTCGACGGTTAAGATGTGATTCGCATTATTTTTTTTGGAAAATTTAAAATTTTGATTACATTCTTATGAGT
Organism: Othius punctulatus; assembly: GCA_951805005.1. NCBI lineage: Eukaryota > Metazoa > Arthropoda > Insecta > Coleoptera > Staphylinidae > Othius > Othius punctulatus. The sequence goes on along the minus strand of OX638139.1, from coordinate 2,338,223 downwards.
TTTCAATTTGCTTCTCTGCTTTTGTACATTTATTGCTTCTCTTCGTATTTTGTATTTCCACGGTTCAGATAGTAGTAGAAAGTTTGCAGCTGCGACAAATGACAGAAGAAGTCGTGGCAAAATTTTGATACGTATGAAAATTTTTGGAAAATGAATTATATCCATCAAACTTCACTGTAAAATATGCTATAATCTCTTATAATTAGCTCTACCTTACTTGAAAATATTTTCAATGATTAATTTAAAATAAATCATAAAATATCATAAATAAATATCAATGAAGCATACAATTCTCAAAAACATATTTCAACTTTTATTTTAAGAACTGGTATATGTTCGTCCTGTAAAATTTGTTATAATGAATCACATTGTTGGCTGAGAATTTTGTTGCAACAAGTCCAAATTTATTTTAATCTGACTTGATATCGTCTACATAGTTTACGCATTAAAATGTATGTCCAGCTGATAGAACAACCTAATTGAATAACCTAATAGAACTCATTAGTTGCTAAATGAAGAATTACATTACTTTCTGCTCAAAAGTGCAGTACCCTATAGAATTATTTTATCCGAAATCCAAATCCTTCACATGTAATATTTTTGGACTTGGTTCAAAATAATCTTAACCTTCGATTTGTTATAAATTTGCTTCATCGTCATATTTTTAATTCCTACATTAGTATTTTAAAAAGTTCAGAATTATCTTTACTTTCGTTGTTATAATGTTGCTTCATTGTCATATTTTTAATTCCTGCATTAGTATTCGAAAAAGTCCCAAAAAATGATTATTTAATCACATTTTGTACTTTCGCGCATCTAACTTATCTTGTGTTATTGAGTGGCCATGGCCAAAAGCTATTACAATTGCAAATTTTGCAGATATCTTCATTTAGAAATTCATATATACCATTCCAAAGTACACATGATAACTGCAATCTGCATTCATCTGAATAATTCCTGGTGATATATAAACCGTGGTCACTTTCAATTATCTCAGTGTTCAACATGCAGTGCGTCGTAATCTTCCTGGTATTAGCCATCAGCTGTAGTTCAGGTGCTGATGTGGATGATGTAGCTTCAGCGAGGCTGTCTTTCAAAGCAGGCGATTCACCTGATTTCAATTTGGTGTCCAGATTTGTTCCTGATCCAGTCCTCAATTTCAACGAATTTGGACCTTTTAATCCTCAACCACCGCAGCCATTTGCAAATGGAATTTTGAGCTTTGGACCGTATACCTGCTTTCTGACGGACCTTACAACGTTTTGTCGGATGCTTCAATGCGAAGTACTAACTAATCAAGTTTGTCGCTATGGAGTAATAAAGGCGACGTTCAGAAGCGTGCATTCTTGTTGCGATAGTTGTGCTCCTGTTCCTCTTGGCTAAAAATATTTTAAGATATTTTAAGATATCTTCAAACAAAGTACTAATACGTTCTATATGTAAGTATGGGATTACTATTAATTGTAAAATTAACTACTTACTTGTCTTTCATATACTGCAAGAAACTCGTTTGGGATCCTAAAAGACAATTTCCTGATCCAAGGAATCCTAAAAGATAATTTCCTGATCCAAGGAATCCTAAAAGACAATTTCCTGGCCCAAGGTATCCTAAATGACAAGTTCCTGATCTAACCCACCTATATATTCTAAAAATTTGGTTTATCATACATCAAAAGAAAATTACATTTTTAAAATAATTTAATAACTTAAAATTGTGAAATTTACTACTCATCTTTCATATGCTGCAAGGAAAATCGTTCGGAATACTAAATGACAATTTCCTGATCCAAGGGATCCTAAAAGACAATTTCCTGATCCAAGGGATCCTAAAAGACAATTACCTGATCCAAGGGATCCTAAAAGACAATTTCCTGATCCAAGGTATCCTAAAAGACAATTTCCTGATCCAAGGGAATTGTGAAATTTACTACTCATCTTTCATATACTGCAAGGAAAATCGTTCGGAATACTAAAAGACAATTTCCTGATCCAAGGGATCCTAAAAGACAATTTCCTGATCCAAAGAATCCTAAAAGACAATTTCCTGATCCAAGGGATCCTAAAAGACAATTTCCTGGCCCGAGGTATCCTAAAAGACAAGTTCCTGATGTAACCCACCAATATATTCTAAAAACTTTGTTTATCATACATCAAAATAAAATTGCATTTTTACACATATTTCATATGCCTAAAAATTAACGTATACACAAAATACACATTTGTATTTATCGAAAAATGTTTTTTTTTTTCATTAATCGCATTTAGTTATTTTGTTTGCCATGAAAACATGTTTTGTTTTTGATCCATCAAAACTAAATTCACTTCTCAATGAATCTTTGAATCGCTGTTATTGACTGTGTTGTTTTAAAATTTAACTTTAGAATTTTAGAACTTCTAATATTTAACTTGAACACGTAAGAGAAGTATTAAGTGCCATCTCGTGGCGAAATCCAATGAGACCCAACAGGTCGAAACCGGTCTGCAGTTGTCGATGGAGGTAGTGATCTAAATGCACACCTGACATTTTTATTTAATCTAGTATTTGACTAGTATTAGACTATTGACTATTGACCATTTAAACCCGCAATTAGAATGACACTGAACATAACCAATTCGATCTTCTAAAGTTAAAATCTCATAAAGTAAATTAAGTTCTGAAGTTAGAGATAAAGTTAATTAAAAATTATGCAGTAAAAAACGTGTACTTCCTTAATTAAATTTTTAATTGCTTTTACAGCTGGTTTCGGCCAATTTATTGATATAGACAGTTTTGCCTGATGATGACCATTTAAACCCGCAATTAGAATGGCACTGAACATAACCAATTCGATCTTCTAAAGTTAAAATCTCCTAAAGTAAATTCTAAAGTTAAAGTTAAAGTTACTTAAAAATTATACAGTAAAAAACGTGTACTTCCTTAATTAAAATTTCTAATTGTTTTTGCAGCCGGTTTCGACCAATTTATTGGTTTAGACAGTTTTGCCTGGTGATGACCAATTAATTGGTCGAAACCGGTTGCAAAAGCAATTAAAATTTTAATTAAGGAAGTACACGTTTTTTACTGAATTATGTTTATTTAACTTTAACTTTATCTTTAGAAGATTTTAACTTTAGAAGATCAAATTAGTTATGTTGAGTGTCATTCTAATTGCGGAAGAAGTTTAGCAAATGGCATACAAAAATGTTTCTTAAAGAAGTATTTATCTTTGCAATAATCTTATTATATCTTATTATAACTTTATGCTGAATGTATAATATTTTAAGCCTTTTTATTGATTACAGAACCAACAACAAATAGGATAACGTACGATCCAGAAGTATACGACATTCGATAGCTTAGTTTAAGGAATTTCAGTGTAATAAATAATATCAACTGATTATATTATTTCTGTTTTCTGTTTATTTTTACCTTGATCTGGTCCTGATCTGGTCTTAATCTACTATTGAAGATTTCATCAGAGTGCAGTTTAAGAGAATTTGAATATGGAGTGCAACAGATTATATGTCCAACTGAAGTAAAATCTGTCTTTGATCCAAAACGAGTAGAATTGGTACATCCAAGTGAACTACAGCTGATGAAATATCAAATTCAAATTTGTTCTAATTGTAACTTGAGTTGAAACCGATTCTGAGTCCAACAAAGTAGAACCGGTTTGGAATCCAACAAAGTACAACCGGTTCTGAGTGTAACAAACTAGAAACGGTACTGGGTCAAAAAAAGTAGAACAGGTTCTGGGTCGAATAAAGTAGAACCGGTTCTGAGTCCAACAAAGTACAACCGGTTCTGAATCCTACAAAGTACAACTGGTTCTGAGTATAACAAGACAGAAACTGTTCGGGATCAAACAAAGTAGAACCGGTTCTGAATCCAACAAAGTAGAACCGGTTCTGAATCCAACAAAGTACAACTGGTTCTGAGTATAACAAGACAGAAACTGTTCGAGATCAAACAAAGTAGAACCGGTTCTGAATCCAACAAAGTAGAACCGGTTCTGAATCCAATAAAGTACAACCGGTTCTGAGTATAAAAAGATAGAAACTGTTCTGGATCAAACAAAGAAGAAACTGTTCTGAGTCCAACAAATTAAAACCGGTCCTTTGCTAAACTATAAATCAATATAATTTCCCCTAATAAATTTATTGAAGGGGAAAAAGCCATGTTTGAGGAACAAAAAAAAATCATGAAACAAAATAAGGGTCAATCAAAGTGGAACCGGTTCTAGATCCAACCAAATAGAATGACTCCGATACAGTTGAGGATGAAATTACAATAACCTGCTTAGTTTTTTATTGCTGAAAATATTTTGATTTGGGGGATTTATTTACCATTTTTCTCTTTAATCTTCTATTTTCGGACAAAAGTCTAAAAACTATCAAAGATTAAAAGTGTAGTCTAAACAACTATCAAAAGATATTTGGATAACCATCAAAAGATAGTTGTTTAATGATGAAATGAGCTATAATTTTTTGTAAGCTAATTTGAATTAATCCAATCAATGAACCTATACTGCCCAATTCTCCTCAAATTTCTACTTTTATGGATACTTATTTATAATTTAATTAAAAACCTAATCATAAATATATTTTTTTACAGCTAATTGAAATTTTGAACGACCGAATTAAATCGACAAAATAGTTTACATTCCGGCGGAATATTTGAAGAATAACTTTAATTGAGAGTTAAATAATTGACAGACCTAATTAAATCGTCAAAAGAGTTCAAATTCAGGCGAAATATTTGAAGAATAACTTTAATCTTGATAAAAATAATTGACAGACCTAATTAAATCGTCAAAATAGTTCAAATTCTGGCGGAATATTTGAAGAATAACTTTAATCTTGATAGAAATAATTGACAGACCTAATGAAATCGTCAAAAGAGTTCAAATTCAGGCGAAATATTTGAAGAATAACTTTAATCTTGATAAAAATAATTGACAGACCTAATTAAATCGTCAAAAGAGTTCAAATTCTGGCGGAATATTTGAAGAATAACTTTAATCTTGATAAAAATAATTGACAGACCTAATGAAATCGTCAAAATAGTTCAAATTCTGGCGGAATATTTGAAGAAGTATGAGAGATTAGTTAATATGAGAGATAAAGAATATCAGAATAATCCAAGAATTTAACAGTAATAATTAAAGTTATAATACTTGAGAGAAACTTCAAGATGCCATCTCGTGGCGAAATGAATTACTATTTCAAGTTACGGTGTCAAATTGTTTAAGTTCCAATCTGTACACGACTATAAAAATTAAAATTTTGATAAAATTAAGTGAAAAATTACTAAAAAGCATTAAAATTTGACAGAAATCCTTGAACATTTGGTAACCATGTAACTAATCATGATGTATATCATAATATGATAATCATAATCATGATGATATATAATGTTTATGGTCATGATAATCATGAATCACGATCAAGATAAAGTATCATGTCAAAAAAATTTAAAAAGGATTAAAATTTTGACAGAAATCCTTGAAAATTTGGTAACCATGTAACTAATCATGATGTATGCATAATATCCTAATCATGATTATCATTATATATCATGTCCATGATGATACTTCTATGGATAATTATTTATAATTTAATTATAAATCCCATCGTATTAACTGACAACTTAATCATAATTAAAATTTTATTTCAATTACTTAAAATTTTGACAGACCTTATTATATCGCCAAAATATTTCAAATTTTGGCTTTAGAGTTGATGAACCTTAATCGTGATAAAAATAATTAACATACCTAATTAACTCGTCAAAATAGTTCAAATTCTGGCAAGAATAACTTTAATCTTGATAAAAATATTTGAAAATTTGGCAGTAATCTTTGAAATATGAGAGATGAGTTATAAAGAATATTAAAATAATCCTAGAATTTAGTAATACAGTATTATTATTAATACAACAGTAATAATTAAAATTCTAATACATGAGAGAAGCTTCTAGATGCCATCTCGTGGCGAAATCAATTACTATGACAAGTTGCAGTCTCAAATTGTCTAAGTAGGATCAAATCTAATCATGTCTAAGTTGAATCAAATTAAAGTTTTGATCAAAATAAGTGAAAAATTACTAAAAAATTATTATATTTTATATTTTGACAGAAATCTTTGAACATTTGGTAACCATGTAGATACATGGTAACCAAATCATGATGTATATCATAATATGATAATCATGATCACCACTATATATTATAATAATCATTATCATCATGATATGATAATGATGATCATCATGATCATGATTAAGTATCAAGTGAAAAATTACTAAAAAGGATTAAAATTTTATAGAAATTCTTGAACATTTGGTAACCATGTAACTAATCATGATGTATATCATAATATGATAATCATGATCGTCATGATATATCATGGAGATAATGTCATGAATAATGATCATGGTGATCATGAATCATGATCATGATGAAGTGTCAAGGGAAAAAATACTAATAAGGATTAAAAATTTAACAGAAATCCTCGAACATTTGATAACCATGTAACTAATCATGATGTATATCATAATATGATAACCTTGATCATGATGATCAAAAATCATGATCGTGATCAAGAATCAAGTGAAAAAATACTAAAAACATTTAGAATTGTTACAGAAATTCTTGAACATTTGGTAACCATGTAACTAATCGTGATAATTATCATAATATGATAAAATCATGATAATCATGATATATCATGGAGATGATGTCATGAATAATGATCATGGTGATCATGAATCATAATCATGATGAAGTGTTAAGGGAAAAAATACTAATAAGGATTAAAAATGTAACAGAAATCCTCGAACATTTAATAACCATGTAACTAATCATGATGTATATCATAATATGATAACCATGTAACTAATCACGATGTATATCATAATATGATAACCTTGATCATGATGATCAAAAATCATGATCGTGATCAAGAATCAAGTGAAAAAATACTAAAAACATTTAGAATTGTTACAGAAATCCTTGAACATTTGGTAACCATGTAACTAATCGTGATAATTATCACAATATGATAAAATCATGATAATCATGATATATCATGGAGATGATATCATGAATAATGATCATGGTGATCATGAATCATAATCATGATGAAGTGTCAAGGGAAAAAATACTAATAAGGATTAAAAATTTAACAGATATCCTCGAACATTTGATAACTATGTAACTAATCATGATGTATATCATAATATGATAACCATGTAACTAATCATGATGTATATCATAATATGATAACCATGTAACTAATCATGATGTATATCATAATATGATAACCATGTAACTAATCATGATGTATATCATAATATGATAACCATGGTCATGATGATCATAAATCATGATCGTGATCAAGTATAAAACGAAAAAATACTAACAAGGTTTAAAATTGTTAGAGAAATTCTGGAACATTTGATAACCATGTAACTAATCGTGATATATATCATGATATGATAAAATCATGATCATGATGATCATGAATCATGGTCATGTTCAAGTATCAAGCTCAAGTTAACATCATCATGATGGTAATCATGTAAGTAATCATTAGTTATCTGAAACTAATTTGATACAGATTTTGTACTGATTGAAAATATTTAAAAGCTTTCAGCATATTGAGGATGAAGTAATTAATTAGCGTGGAATTAAATTTATAATTAATTAATTTAATTCGAGTAGAGTTTTATTCATATTCTGCTCATGAATCAATGAGCAATTCTGCTTATGGTCAATATGATCATGAATCATGATCATGATCAAGTAACAAGTTGAAGAAAATTAAGCACGAAGGAGTAGTTATATAAAATATTAAAATTATTAAGATTCTAACAGTAATAAATAAAATTCTAATACATGAGAGAAGCGTCTAGATGCCATCTCGTGGCGAAATCAATTACTATCTCAAGTTACTGTCTCAAATTGTCTAAGTAGTCTGATAAAATTAAGTGAAAAATTACTAAAAAGGATTAAAATTTTACAGAAATCAGAAATCCTTGAACATTTGGTAACCATGAAACTAATCATGATGTATATCATAATATGATAATCATAATTATCATCATAAATCATGACCTAGATGATCATAAATCCTGAACATGATCATGATGATCGTGAATCATAATCATGATCAAGTATCATGATCAAGTAAACATGCTCATGATGATAATCATGTAAGAAATCATGAGCTATCTGAAACTAATTTGATACAGATTTTGTACGAATAGAAATTATTTAAAACCTTTCAGCATATTGAGGATGAAATAATTAATTTGATTATTTATTTATGTTACACCTACAAAAACCTTGAACAGTTGGTAACCATGTAACTAATCATGATTTATATCAAAATATGATAATCATGGTCAACATGATATATTATGATGATTTCATCTTGAAGTATCAAGTAAAAAATACTAAAAAGGAATAAAATTTTGACAGAAATCCTTAAACATTTGGTAACCATGTAACTAATCATGATTAATATCATAATATGATCAGCAACATGATCAGCATGATATATCATGACCTTGATAATCATGAACCATGATCATGATCATGTTCAAGTATCATGCTCCAGTAAACATGATCATCATGATAGTCATGTAAGTAATCATGAGCTATCTAAAACTAATTTAATACAGATTTTGTACGAATGAAAACATTTTAAAGCTTTTAGCATATTGAGGAGGATATAATTTATTTGCTTATTTATTTATGTTGTACCTACAAAAACGAAATTTTGGCACTTAATAAATTAATAATGGTGTTTTTCTGGAATATACAATAATTCTTTTGAGTAGTATTAAGCGGAAATTCATATTCTGCACAAATTTCTACTTCTACAGATAATTACTGTCGCCAATCACCAATCTATTTTAGATTTTTGTATACATATCATCATACATTTCTATCTTTTGTTAAGAGTTTAGAGTTAAGATGATTTCTTCTATTCTATTTTATATTTATGTATACATATCATCATACATTTCTATCTTTTGTTAAGAGTTAAGAGTTAAGATGATTTCTTCTATCCTTTATAAATACGGTTCACTGTAGTTTTAAATATTTAATGGTATATTCACCATACATATCTATGGTATATTCACCATTGAATCTACCCAAGCAGAATCGAACATTATCTCATGGTCCTTTCATTTCATAGTAGTAGCAACAATATTTTATTGGCTGACCACTTGCAATGCATTGGTGCCTTTTAATTTTTCTTTTCTTCTTATTCTTGCATTAATTCTTCTTTTTCTTCTGGCATCACAGGCTTTGATCTGGTTTCGCCTCTACAGCAATCTTTATCCATTCCTATATTCGCACAATTTGAAATTTGTGGTGTATGAAATTGCTTATTTGAGCTTCTAACAGGCAAACTTTATAGTGATCAGTGATGTGTTTCTCAGTAATAACGTTTAAATCTGAATTTTTGTATTAATAATTATCTTACTTCATATTCTGATATCTACAAGACAAGAAAATACTTTATGACTTATAGATGACAAATAAAGTTGCCTATGATTAATAATAAAGACATAAATTAAAGTTAAACTAGTTCGTGCTATATATGAAAACATGTGAATATATTTTGATTCACATAACATTGATCAATTTTTTTAACAAAATTGATTAGTTTTGATCAATTGATCCAAATCAATGCATCTTTGTGCAAAACTTGTTGCCTAGTTAAGATTATTAAAGGTATCTATATAAATTAAAATAAAATTGGGACGTGATTAGCTGTCGTTTATGAGATTAAAACAGAATCAATGTTAGTCTCAAAATTGAACAATTTTGATCAATTGATCAAAGTCAATGGATATTTTTGCAAACCTTGTTGCCTAGTTATGAATATAAAAGATATCTACATAAATTAAAATAAAATTAGGACGTAATTAGCTGTCGTTTATGAGATTAGAACAGAATCAATCTTAATATCAAAATTGAAGAATTTTGATCAATTGATCAAAGTCAATGCATCTTTGTGGAAGACTTGTTGCCTATATATGATTATAAAATATATCTACATAAATTGAAATAAAACCAGGACGTGATTAGCTGTCGTTTATGAGATTAGAACAGAATCATTGTTAATCTCAATATTAAACAATTTTGATCAATTGATCAAAGTCAATGCATCTTTGTGGAAGACTTGTTGCCTATATATGATTATAAAATATATCTACATAAATTGAAATAAAATTAGGACGTGATTAGCTGTCGTTTATGAGATTAGAACAGAATCATTGTTAATCTCAATATTAAACAATTTTGATCAATTGATCAAAGTCAATGCATATTTGTGCAAAACTTGTTGCCTAGTTATGATTATAAAATATATCTACATAAATGGAAATAAAATTAGGACGTGATTAGCTGTCGTTTATGAGTTTAAAACAGAATCAATGTTAATCTCAAAACTGAACAATTTTGATCAATTGATCAAAGTCAATGCATCTTTGTGCAAGATTTGTTGCCTAGTTATAATTAAAAAAGATATCTACATAAATTATAATAAAATTAGGACGTGATTAGTTGTCGTTTATGAGATTAGAACAGAATCAATGTTAATCTCAAAATTGAACATATTTGATCAATTGATCAAAGTCAATGAACATTTTTACAAAACTTGTTGCATAGTTATGATTATAAAATATATCTATGTTAATCTCAAAATTGAACAATTTTGATCAATTGATCAAAGTCAATGCATATTTGTGCAAAACTTTTGCAATGATCAAAATCATGGTTAATTGTCCATTAGTCTATAGTCGCTAGGTAGTTATCTATAATACCCGTATTAAGTTTTATTTTGTATTTCCAATGGCCAAGGCCAAAACTTTGCGAAATTTACAATAATCTCCCATTAAAAATCACTATTCTAATGCCCAGTAATATCACAAACGTATTAATGGACGCAGCGCATACTCGTATATAAGCAGCTGTCTATTGTAATATCCTCAGTGTCTACAATGAAGTTCTTCATCATTTTCCTGATTGTGTGCATCAGCCACTGTTCAGCAGCTGAGGAAGAAGTCATGGACAAAGAATCCATCGTGGCAGAAGCTAAATTCAACGAATTTGGACCATTGCCCCCTGTATCGCCACCACAACCTTTTGGACCGTTCACCCTTGGACCCTATACATGCTTCCTGACTGACATCTTCAGGTTTTGCCAGATGATTCCGTGTCAGCAACTAACCAGTCAGCATTGCCGCTATGGTATAATCAAGGCAAACTTCTTGACCGCTGGTACTTGCTGCGATAGCTGCGCTTCAGCGGTAAGAATGATCAATTCGGGTCTTTCCATTCACTGATAAAGATAAAGTGATATTTAAAATCAGATAAAATATATAACTAATTTCACCCACATATTTTCTTTCCAAATCTTGTAACTTGGAATCTAATCCAAATTTTTTTCTTCCAAGAGCTAATTTAAGATTAGATCTTGGATCTTGGGATCTAATCCAAAATCTTAAAGAAATCATGAATAACACGAGTATTGTAGAAATACATTTCACAAATATGTAAATGTTAAATACAAATATTAAACTGATTTCACCAAAATCTTTTCTTTCAAAATATAATCTTGTAACTTGGAATCTAATCCAAAATGTTTTCTTCCAAAAGCTAATTTAAGATTAGATCTTGGATCTTGGGATCTAATCCAAAATCTTAAAGAAATCATGAATAACACGAGTATTGTAGAAATACATTTCACAAATATATAAATATGTTGAATACAAATATAAAACTGATTTCACCAAAAATTTTTCTTGCAAAATATAATCTTGTAACTTGGAATCTAATCCAAAATGTTTTCTTCCAAGAGCTAATTTAAGATTAGATCTAGGATCTTGGAATCTAATCCAACATTTTTTCTTCCAATCTATATCTTTGAATCTAATCCAACATTTTTTCTTCCAATCTATATCTTGGAATCTAATCCAACATTTTTTCTTCCAATCTATATCTTGGAATCTAATCCAAAATCTTAAAGAAATCACGAATAACACGAGTATTATAGAAATACATTTTTGGACAGTTTCATTACAGCCTTCGAGTGCATATTTTTATCCAGCAAATAACCGTCTGAAACAGAAAAATATTCAAAAAATAAAATGCAAATTGAAAATTGAAAATAAAAAATTAAATTAAATTAAATGAATTTAAACATTTCATGAAAAGCCTGCTTTTGTAACTCATTTTGATTCATACTGCCAAACATTATAAGTAGTAATGATTAATTTTATTATTACCAAAAAATCAAATATTAACCTGAGATATTTTTTAGAAAAAAATTCGTAGTTTTGTTAAAGTTATTTTCTATTAATCTGTGATTATTGATTATGATTATTATTATCAATATGATGATTATGATTTTAATATTATGATTACTGATCTATGAAATTACTTCTGAAGTTAATTTTTGATTTTTTTTTTGTAAATTTCAATATAGTATTTTTTGTAGGGAAAAAAATGGGTAGTTTGGTTTAACTTAAGTAATCCATAATTATTGATCATGATTATTATTATGATTATGATTGGATCTATGAAATAGTTATCATTGATTTATGAAATTAGGTGGGAAGTTAATTTATGATATTTTTTTTGTAAATTTCATTATAGTATTTTTTGTAAAGAAAAAATGGGTAGGTTGGTTTAACTTAAGTAATCCCTAATTATTGTTCATGCTTATTATTATGATTATGATTTGATCTATGAAATAGATATCATTGATCTATGAAATTAGGTGGGAAGTTAATTTACATTACAGTTTTATTTTATTTCAGTTTCAATTCCGAATATTATTTTTATAATGCAAAAAATAAAATTAACTTTACAACAAGAATTAACAATATGTCAACAATAATTAAATCACTATATTACCTGATTTATGACTTACTTACTTACTTACTTATTTCAGAATCAGTGGAGTCTCATGCAGGCTTAGCAGCTTTACGAAGTGAAGTTTAATTGGTGGAGGCAAATATATTAGTAAATCGATTCCTCTGTATGTCTGTAAGGTACATTCCAGAAATAAATAATTTCATTGTATTTGTTCAATATTATTTAAGCCCTTATAACTAAATAACAAGTAATTGTCGTATCAGGTTTATACTTAGGCCCAGATGTACCATAGTATTTTATCTATGATTTAGTTTCTAAGGATACCATTGAATTTGGAATTGTATCCTTGCTAACTGAACCATGGTCAAAGATAATCCATGATTGTATAACTGAACCTTTATGGGTGTACATTTTGCTTTTCCAGTAAATATGGTAAACTACTCGCAATACAAAAATCTGAACTATTAAGTTACTACTGGATAATAGTTGTTTATTATAAATAGTATTAGTATGAAGATAGTATCAGTATGAGTATTAATGGTATCTATAGTATTATGAATCCATAATACAAAAATCTGAACTATTTTCAGTATTTCAGAGTTATTAGTATGAGTAGTATTAATGGTATGAATAGTATTATGAAGCCATAATACAAAATCTGATTATTTGATTGCCAAATAAACAAGCAAATTTCATAAGCGTCGCTTCATAAATATGTCCAAATATATCAAATATCAATATTATTGATAGATAAATATAATCTGTCAAGAAGCTGTCAAGAAGAATCTATCTGTGATAGATTATCATTTATCTTATTAATGGATACAAGTTAGTATTGATGACATTATTTATGTAGAAATCACAAATATTTCTACATTTTTCTGTGATTTTTGAAATTATATTTCTGAAATCCTGCAATTTTGTACATTATGTAGGTATGTGGTATGTGGATAAATCACAAAATATTCCAGATTCAGAATAAATATTTCAAATTTCGATATTTATAAAAAAAATGAAATTTTTGATAATCATGTTGTTTTTAATTTTAAAATCCAGAAATTTTCAAATAATTCTTGTAGAAATTTTAATGTTTTTAATTCAGTGTATGTGAAAAAAATAGAAACCTGAATATTTCTGAATATTGTACGAATTCTAGAATCTTTGTAGGTATATATTTTTTTCAAAATTCTAAAATCTTGTATTTTTGTGTAAATGACCAAGAATTTTAGATTTCAGAATATATATTTCAAATTTCGATGTTTGTTACACACAATTGAAATATTTGGTAAGTAGTTTGTTCTTAATTCTGAAAACCTGAAAATTTCTAATAATTCTTATAGAAATATTAAATATTTAATTCAGTAATTCGAACATGCAAATATCAACAGAAATCTTAAATATTTTTTACTAATACACGAATTCTAAGAACTTTGTATATTTTTTCGAAATTCTAAAATCCTGTATTTTTGTGTAAATTACTAAGAATTCAAGATTTCAGAATAAATAATTCAAATGTTCAATGATTTTTTCAACACAGCTAAAATATCAGGTAATCATTTTGTTCTTAATTCTAAAATCCTGAAAATTTCTAATAATTCTTATAGAAGTATCACATATTTAATTCAGTAATTCGAACATACAAATATCAACAGATATTACAAATATTTTTTACTAATAGACGAATTCTAAGAACTATATATTTTTTCGAAATTCTAAAACACTGCTTTTTTGTGTTAATCACTGACAATTCAAGATTTCAGAATAAATAATTCATATGTTAAATGTTTTTTTTCAAAACAGCTAAAATATTAGGTAAACATTTTGTTCTTAATTCTAAAATCCTGAAAATTTCTAATAATTCTTATAGAAGTATCACATATTTAATTCAGTAATTCGAACATACAAATATCAACAAAAATTTCAAATATTTTTTACTAATAGACGAATTCTAAGAACTTTGTATATTTTTTCGAAATTCTAAAATACTGCTTTTTTGTGTTAATCACTAAGAATTCAAGATTTCAGATTAAATAATTCAAATGTTAAATGGTTTCTTCAACACAGGTAAAATTTCAGGTAATCATTTGTTCTTAATTCAAAAATCCTGAAAATTTCTTATAATTCTTATAGAAATATCACATATTTAATTCAGTAATTCGAACATGCAAATAACAACAGAAATCTCAAATATTTTTTTACTAATACACGAATTGTATGAACCTTGTATATTTTTTCGAAATTCTAAAATCCTGTATTTTTGTGTTAATTACTAAGAATTCTAGTTTTCAGAATAAATAATGTAAATGTTAAATGTTTTTTTCAACACAGTTAAAATATCAGGTAATCATTTGTTCTTAATTCAAAAATCCTGAAAATTTCTTATAATTCTTATAGAAATATCACATATTTAATTCAGTAATTCGAACATGCAAATAACAACAGAAATCTCAAATATTTTTTTACTAATACACGAATTCTATGAACCTTGTATATTTTTTCGAAATTCTAAAATCCTGTATTTTTGTGTTAATTACTAAGAATTCTAGTTTTCAGAATAAATAATGTAAATGTTAAATGTTTTTTTCAACACAGTTAAAATATCAGGTAATCATTTGTTCTTAATTCAAAAATCCTGAAAATTTCTTATAATTCTTATAGAAATATCACATATTTAATTCAGTAATTCGAACATGCAAATAACAACAGAAATCTCAAATATTTTTTTACTAATACACGAATTCTATGAACCTTGTATATTTTTTCGAAATTCTAAAATCCTGTATTTTTGTGTTAATTACTAAGAATTCTAGTTTTCAGAATAAATAATGTAAATGTTAAATGTTTTTTTCAACACAGTTAAAATATCAGGTAATCATTTTGTTCTTAATTTAAAAATCCTGAAAATTTCTAATAATTCTTATAGAAGTATCACATATTTAGTTCAGTAATTAGAACATACAAATATTAACAGAAATCTCAAATATTTTTGACTATTACACGAATTCTAGGAACACTGTATATTTTTTCGAACTTCTGAAATCCTGTATTTTTGTGTAAATCACTAAGAAATCTAGATTTCTGAATAAATAATTCAAATTTTCAATTTTTTTTTCAACACAGCTAATATTTCAGGTAATTATTTTGTTCTTAATTCTAAAATCCGGATATATTCAAGTAATGCTTATGGAAATTTCAAATTTTTAATTGAGTAATTCATACACGCAAAAAATAATATGAATCTCTAGAAAGTACTTAGTTCTAAATTACTTATTGAACTTTCAAAATCTAATTCTACGTAATGGTAATCATTTTGTTTTTAATTTTAAAATCCAAAATGTTTCTATAACTCTTTGAAAATGTCAGATTTTAAATTGAGTAATTCTCACATGCAAAAAATAATAGAAATCTCATATAAGTACTTCTAAATTATTCAATGAATTTTGAAAATCTAATTCTATTTCTGTAATTCTGAAATTTTGCATGTTCTACATAAATCGCAAATATTTCTGAAATATAGTGTGAACTCATTATATTTTCGAAATTTTAAAATCCTGTATTGTAAATGACCAAAAATTCTAGATTTCAAAATAAATATATCACATGTCAAATGATTTTTAAACACAACTAAAATTTCAGGTAATAATTTTGTTCTTAATTTTCTAGTATTTCTATTGAAAATTTCAGATTTTTAGTTGGGTAATTCATACATGCAAACAAATAGTAGCAATCTTAAATAAATACTCATTAAATTATTCATTGAATTTAGAAAAATTGTTTTTTCTGAAATTCCAAAATATTTCTGAAATATTGTATCACCTTTGCAAAACTTTTCGAAAGTTTAAAATCATGTATTGCAGATAACTAAGAATTCTAGATTTCAGAATAAATATTTCAAATATCGAATGTATATTAAATACAACTTCAATTTCTGGAAATCATTTGGTTTTTAATTTTAAAATCCAGAAAAGTTTTTATAATTCTTGTGGAAATTCAGATATTTAATTGAGGCATTCACATGTACAAAAAATTAGTAGAAATCTCAAATAAGTACTTTCTAAAAAAAATTAGTAGGAATCTAATTATTTTACTGAAATTCGGAAATTTTGCATTTTACTCATGAATCCCAAATATTCCTGAAATATTGTATCAACTTTGTATATTTGTTTTAATATTTTATAATCCTTTATTGTAGATCACCAAAAATTTCAGATTCTGGAATAAATATTTCAAATGTCGATTTTTTTTAAACACAACTTAAATTTCTAGTAGTCGTTATACTTTTAATTCTAAAATCTAGAATTTTGTTTTTATAATTTTTAAGGAAATTTCAGATTATTAATTGACTAATTTATACATGCAAAAAGTAATAACAGAAATGTCAAATATAGCTAGGTTATTCTATAAATTTTATATATAATTTATTTTTATTAATATTTATGTTTCTATTAAATTGCCAATTTTACAAATATCTGCGTTTTTAACTTAGTTAGTAGATTGTTCTAAAAGTTTCATATTTAATCTGGACAAAGTATTTGAACAAAAATTATAAAGTGACAAAAAAAATCAAAAGATATAAAGTGTCTTTCGATTTTTTTTAATACCTTTAGGAGGGGATGTTGGAAAACTTTGGGGATATATTTGGGGAATCTGCTAGGCACACCAAGACAAAACAAGTGATAAATAGTTTTGTAATGCCAATAGACTAATAGTTAACTAACCAACAGTTAGTAAATCCAAGAGTTTTCTATGGACATAGTAATACAAATTAGTGGAGTAAAAAGTTCATAATTAACAATCAGGGTTTCTTACATGTGCTTTATTCATACATAAATCTTTCGAAAAATGTTCAATAACTTCAGCAAAATCTTATTTTTGTTTATTCATTGCAAATAGAATGTTCCAAAATATCCTTTTCATTTGTGTGCCTTCCTAATGTCCCATCATGTGTCATTTAAGTCCCATCCTAAATAGTAAAATTTGATTATTAATACTTCATAATGTATACATAAAAATGTTATAATTGAATGAGTGAATTAAAAAAAGTTACACAAAACTATTGTAAAAATTGATTGATTCATAATATAATCCATTTTGAAAATAAATAACTAAACAATAAGATACTAAACTTCAAATGGTATCTCCCTAGCATAAATCTTTTGACCTTTCAACTATTTTTTTATTTTCTTTCAATTTTTCCAAAACTTAATAAAAAAACTTTTTTTTTGGGCAAACAGATGGTATTACAAGAAATGCTAAAAATTGTCGTTGTCGTTTTAGTACCTTATATGTGCAATATTTTTTATAATAGAAGTATTTTGAAAGAATATTATACAAAAATATAATATTGGTTCTTACAGATTGTTCAGCAAAAATTGGGAGATGAAATAATGCCTGATAATAATAAACTAAAATAGTTTGAATGTTGAAATAATATTCTTCTATATTTATATATTTTTGGTACGTAGGTAGTATGTACTATGGTACATACTATAGTACTATAGTACTATATACTACTACTATAGTACTGTACATATCTATATACTATAGTATCAAATAAATAATGCCAAATAATAATAAACAAGAATAGTTTGAATGTTGAAATAATATTCTTCTATATTTATATATTTTTGGTACTTAGGTAGTATGTACTATGGTACATACTATAGTACTATAGTACTATATATATATTACTACAATAGTACTGTACATATCTATATACTATACTGTCAAATAAATAATGCCAAATAATAATAAACAAGAATAGTTTGAATGTTGAACTAATATTCTTCTATATTTATATATTTTTGGTACTTAGGTAGTATCTACTATGGTACATACTATAGTACTATAGTACTATATACCATACTACTATAGTACTGTACATATCTATATACTATACTACTCTAGTACTATACATATCTATAGTACTATGGTAGTATGGTAGTATGGTAGTACTTACTGGTAGTATATATAATTTATAGATTTATAGATTCATACAGATTGTTCAGCAAAAATTGGCAGATGAAATAATGCCTAATAATAATAAACAAAAATAGTTTGAATGTTTAAATAATATTCTTCTATATTTATATATTTTTGGTACTTAGGTAGTATCTACTATCATACATACTATAGTACTATAGTACTATAAACCATACTACTATAGTACTGTACATATCTATATACTATACTACAATAGTACTATACATATCTATAGTACTATGCCAGTATGGTAGTGTGGCAGTACTTACTGGTAGTATATATAATTTATAGATTTATAGATTCTTACAGATTGTTCAGCAAAAATTGGCAGATGAAATAATGCCAAATAATAATAAACAAAAATAGTTTGAATGTTTAAATAATATTCTTCTATATTTATATATTTTTTGTACTTAGGTAGTATCTACTATGGTACATAGTATAGTACTATAGTACTATATACTACTACTATAGTACTGTACATATCTATATACTATACTACTATAGTACTATACATATCTATAGTACTATGGTAGTATGCTAGTATGGTAGTACTTACTGGTAGTATATATAATTTATAGATTTATAGATTCCTACAGAATGTTCGGCAAAAATTGGCAGATGAAATAATGCCAAATAATAATAAACAAAAATAGTTTGAATCTTTAAATAATATTCTTCTATATCTATATATTTTTGGTACTTAGGTAGTATCTACTATGGTACATACTATAGTACTATAGTACTATACATATCTATATACTATACTACTATACATATCTATAGTACTGTGGTAGTATGGTAGTATGGTAGTACTTACTGGTAGTACATATAATTTATAGATTATATTATTTATTGCTCCATTTCTTTCCTGATTAGTTTCGATTTTGTACTATAAAGTGACCTTCAGAGGTGTTTTTATTTTTTTTATATTAAACATTATAAGATTTCTAATTTTATTTTATTTGAACTGACGGTTAAGATGCAAATTAAAAAAATTATGGATTGTGTTTATTTTTAATATTTTTGGAAAATGTCTCGTTTCAATTAACTCATTTAATTGCACATTGCCCTGCATAAATAATTTCAGTAGATAAACTTACATTTTTACAACAATACTTGTGGTTCATATATCTAAAAAAAAAAGATTAGACGATTATTAGTTAATTATTAAAATTAATTATTAGTAAATTAGTTAATTATTAGTTAATTATCTTCCTATTTATTCGTTGTTTAGGTTATTTATCTTAGGTTCATTTTTGCTGTTATTACAGATAATTTTATATTTATAATTATTAATTATTATATTACATACTTGTAAGTACAGCGTGATTTTTTAAATTTATTTTGTGTGTGTTTATACTTGAATATAATAATATATAGTATATTAACTATAATTAAAACATTTTGCTACAAAATGTTTGCTTTCTTGTCTCAAATTCTTGATTATGCTATATTACAAAATTAAATTTCAGTGAAAAATCTAATTAATTAGTTTTTTAAATTTATTATGTGTATTATTACACTGGAATATAATAATATATAACAAATATAATAAATAATATATAGTAAGTATATTAACTATGATATCAAAAATGTGCTATAAAATGTTTGCTTTACATGTCTCAAATTCTTGATTATACTATATTACATAATTCAATATTAAATTTTAATTGAAAAATCTGAAAATATAATTAATATATACTTACAGGATCATTTTTTTTCTTTATTATGTGTATTATAATACTTGAATATAATAATATATAATAAACATAATAAATAATATATTGTCTATTAACTATAATTAAAACATTTTGCTACAAAATGTTTGGTTTATATGTCTCAAATTCTTGATTATAATATATTACATAATTCAATAATTAATTTTCAGTGAAAAAATCTAATTAGTTAGTTTTTTATTTATGGATATTATTATACTTGAATATAATAATATATAATAAATATAATAAATAATATATAGTAGGTATATTAAGAATAATATAAAAAAAAATGCTACCAAATTTTTGCTTTACATGTTTTAAATTCTTGATTATACTATATTACATAATTCAATAATTAAATTTTAGTGAAAAATCGAATTAGTTAGTTTTTTATTTATGGATATTATTATACTTGAATATAATAATACATATATAGTAAATATAATAAATATTATGTCGTAAGTATATTAACTATAATGTAAAAAATATGCTACAAAATATTTGCTTTACGTATCTCAAATTCTTGATTATACTATATTACATATTTCAATAATTAAATTTCAGTGAAAAATCTGATAATATAATTAATGTATACTTACAGGATCAATGTGTACCATAAACTGAAAAATTATACATACTTATATTAGACCTGCGCCTATTTAATACATTTTATGCAAATGATTATTAATCTGCAATTTTTGCAGTCGAAGCAATTTTGAATTGTTGTTCAAGAATTTAGATTTTCAAGATTTTCAGGAAATACTTCTAGTATTATAAAGTTTGTTTGAAGAGTGGCATGAAAATTGACATTTGCAAGTAAAACCTCCGCTTTATTTCAACTGAAAATCCACTTTTTTTGGACGTTTGCAGAAATTTTGGATATTTTTGGCAATATCTTAAACCAGAGAATTACAAGACGCGCGTTGAATTTGTTTTTTTTATTGGGTTCTTGGAGATTCTCTGTAATTATACTTAATTTTTATGATTTTTTTGTAGTATTATGACTTTTTTCGAATTCTCTGTAATTATACGTAATTTTAAACCCTCCGCTCAAAAAACTTTATTTCAACTGAAAATCCCCTTTTCTGTACGTTTGCAGAAATTTTGGATATTTTTGGCAATATCTTAAACCTGAGAATTATACTGTAATGTAATTATACTTAATTTTCATGAAATTTTTGTAGTATTATGACTTTTTTGGAATTCTCTGTAATTGTACGTAATTTTGATAAAGTTTTTTCAAACTGCCAAAAGTTTTGGTCAGCGAACTTTCTTGAATTATAACCTTTTAAGAATTCTCTGAAATTATGCATGCTTTTTATGATTTTTTTTACAGTACTGTAACTTTTTGGGAGTGAGACCTGAAAATTGGTATTTATACTAATAACTGAATATTTCAAATAAAATCTAAGAAAAAAAATTATCTTTTGTGCAATTTTTCGTGATTATATTGTAAATTACATCAATTTTACTGAAGGAACGTCCAATATGTACGTTCGGTAAAATTTCCATCAACAATGCAAACATTTTTAAGAAATGTTTGCAGTTTTATAAAGTTTTTGGAGACAGACATGAAAGTCGGTATGCCCAAAAAACACACAAAAAAAAAAACTTGTATTACTTATGAAATAATGGTATGGCATTAAAAGTTATTCATAATTGGCGATGTGCACTTGAACTACTTACATCATGAACTACTACATCATGAACTACTACATCATGAACTACTACATCATGAACTACTACATCATGAACTACTACATCATAAACTACTACATCATGAACTACTACATCATGAACTACTACATCATGAACTACTTACATCAATGGTATGGCATTAAAAGTTATTCATAATTGGCGATGTGCACTTGAACCACTTACATCATGAACTACTACATCATGAACTATTACATCATGAACTACTACATCATGAACTACTACATCATGAACTACTACATCATGAACTACTACATCATGAACTACTACATCATGAACTACTTACATCATCATCACAGTAGGGGCAGCACTGGCACCTATCGTACCTAGCTTCAACAACATTGCTGCAAAACCGATCTAATCTTGGACAGTTTACAAGCGAACATAACTGCCAACAATCTTGTAAAGTTTCTGTAGAGAAGCAAGTTAGTCCTAAAAATGGCCTTCTATGTGGAATAATGCCCACAGGTGGATATCCTGGGAATGGCATTGGGTATATCTGAGGTTCGTGGTTTGGGAAATTCGGAGGTGGGATGATTGGGTGTGTCGGGGGTGGTATTGGGTATGGCAGTGGTGCACCATCATGGTCCAAAGGTAACACGTGAGGAGGCAAAAGTATGGACAAGTCAGGTGGAGACACTCCAGCAGGAGGTGATGATTTGTCAGTTGTCACCGGAAGAGGTGAGATTGATAAGCCCGAAGACCCCAAAGCCAACGACACCAAAAACACGACGTTTAACAAGATCATTTCGAAGCAATAACTGCACTAGAAGAAGCAAGGCTTGTAAATATATACACATTTTGTTGGTATAATTTGGCGATTAAAATGGTTTCGCAGAAAATATTTTGCGAAGATACATATTTATGTATGTATTGACTTTGAAGGTACTTACAATAGATACATGTTTTTAAGCTAAAATATTTATTTATTCGTAATTGGCAATTACTTGGGTTTTTCTTGTCTGCCAAATGATAACAATGTAATGAGAATTCTTATATGTCGTTTTTGGTTGCCTTGGAATAAATTGTCCAACCTAAATTATTTGTGTTTTGTAACTGAGAATGCATTTTTGTAATTATGTATGCTTCTGTTGATATATGACACTATATTTTGATCATTTATGATTGCTAAAGGCTGGAATTGCTAATATATTTGGACCATTTGTGATTTCTAAAGGCTTGAATAAGTTGGTTTTCTGAGCTGTGAGGCTTTATTCCATGGGTAAATTTACAGGGGAGAACACCCAGAGAGGTCACAAATCAATGTTATATTTTTTTATATTATAATATCTCATTGATATCTGGCGACTATTAGTTCAGATCAATGAGATTTTTTATTCCAGAATAATAGATACAAAAACAAAATAAAAACCACAAATAGTAAATGATTCAGTAATCTAAAATAAAGAGTTTTTAGTTCTTAGTATTTCTTAGTGCTTAGTTCTTAGTTTTAGACTTCTGAATCATTTAAAGGTCATTTGTAAGCATATTTCATTAGTATTCTAAAACTAAGAGTTCTTAGTTCTTAGCTTCTTTTGAGTTGTTTCTTAATTCAAAAACAAAAACAAAAGAAAACTTACAAATGGTAAATGATTCAGTAATCTAAAAGAAAGCGTTTTTAGTTTTTAATTCTTCGTAGTGCTGAGTTCTTAGTTTTAGATTTCTGAATCACCTAAAGCTCATTTGTGAGTATTTTTCAATAGTATTCTAAAACTAAGAGTTTTTAGTTCTTAGCTTCTTCTGAGTTGTTTCTTAATTCTGAGTTCTTAGTTTTAGAATACTGAATCATTTAAAAGTCATTTGGATTCCAGCAATATTTGCTCTATATTGCATAAGAAATGTTAGCATTGAAGGGAAGTCAAGAGAAAGCAAAAGCAATGTTTTCGGCTATTGGAGATAGGCTTCATTTGACTATATTTTGGCTATAACTGGCTATATTGCGTAAGAAATGTTATACTTGAAGGAAAATTAGAGAAAGCAAACGCAATGTTTTCGGCTATTGAAGATTGGCTACATTTGGCTATATTTTGATCCCAGAAATGCAGTGATTGTAACGAAACGCTTATTAATTTTCTTGATTGAAACTTCTTTGCTACTAATAGTAATTGTAAGCCACATGTGCTATGCCTATTTCATCGTTATCAGTTTACATTTACATGCAGATATGCAAAGTATTTTAACTAGTATTGGTTTGCGAATTGTATTGTTTACTTGTACGTAAATAATATGGGAGATTAGATAAGGCAATATAAGACATTTTTATGCAATTTGAGGTAAATGACGAAATACAAAATATGTAAACAATAATACACTTGTGTACCTTTTCCCCACTAATTTCCACTAAATTCATGGAGAAAAAAGTACTTAAATGTATTGTTGTTTAAATCGTGTGATCAATAATATATCGTTGGTATACAAGAGAAAGTGCCACAGTCCAAAATTCAAAGATTTTGATTTTTTAACATCAATGTATCTAAAACACTTATCTTTGCTTGAAATGTTTATTAAATCTAGTTTCTAACAAATTCGTACTATTTTTCTGCATATTCATAATTGACAAATTCGTACTATTTTTCTGCATATTCAGAATTGACAAATTCGTACTATTTTTCTGCATATTCATAATTGACAAATTTCATTTTTCAATTAAATGCAAGTACAGCAGAAAAAATGAACTTGAAATGATGAATAATGGACTTTCTCCTCTCCATCCATGGCAAAAATTTCATATTTCTAAAATCTTAGGATAAAAATCTCATTCTTACAAATTTATAAAATATTTTAGTACGAAAGGACCAAATATTAATAAAATTTATTTTTATAAGAATATTATTAGTTATTTTGGCAGTATCTTATAATAATAATAAAAATATGTATTAGCATAAAGCTACATAATATACACACAAAGTATGTATCGAGAAAAAGTTTGCCAGAAATATCGATTTTCGGATTTATATCGATTCGCATCGTTTTATTACTGATATTATTATTACTGCTGCTTTTAAATTACTGCATGTATTATTGTGTATGACCATTTAGAATTTGTAAAAGTGCTGACATGAATATCCATTCTTGTAATAGCCACACATACCAATAAATATATTATTATTATTATATTACTATAAATAAAGTGTTTTTATTGGTATCATCGTTTTATTATTGATATTATTATTATTGCTCCTTTTTGATTACTGCATGTATTATTGTGTATGATCATTTTTCCACATACATATAAATAAACCACACATACCAAGAAAGATATTATTATTAATAACGTTTTTTTATTGTTATCATTGTTTTATTGTTGATATTATTATTACTGCTTATTGATTACTGTATGTATTTTTGTGTATGCCCACTTTTAATTTGTAACTCGGCTGACATGTATATCCATTCTTGTAATAGCATAACATAACAATTAAGATATTATTATTATTATACTATCAATAACGTTAACAAATACATCTGCTGCTGTTGGTATAAAATTATTGTCAATATATGCAATTATATTATATTGTTATTAATAACGTTTTTTTATTGTTACCATCGTTTTATTATTGATATTATCATTGCTGCTTTTTGATTACTGCATGCATTATTGTGTATGACCATTTTGCCACATACATATAAATAAACCACACATACCAAGAAAGATATTATTATTAATAACGTTTTTTTAATTGTTATCATTGTTTTATTATTGATATTATTATTATTGCTGCTTATTGATTACCGTATGTATTTTTGTGTGTGCCCACTTTTAGTTTGTAACTCTGCTGACATGTATATCCATTCTTGTAATGGCCACACATAGCAATTAAGATATTATTATTATTATTATTATTATTATACTATCAATAACGTTAACGTGATACATCTGCTGCTGTTGGTACAAAATTATTTTCAATATATGTAATTATATTATATTGTTATTAATAACGTTTTTTTATTTTTATCATCGTTTTATTATTGATATTATTATTATTGCTGTTTTTTGATTACTGCATGTATTATTGTGTATGACGATTTTGCCACATACATATAAATAAACCACACATACCAATGGAGATATTATTATTATTATATTGTTATTAATAACGTTTTTTTTTTATTGTTATCATTGTTTTATTATTGATATTACTATTATTGCTGCTTTTTGAATACTGTATGTATTTTTGCGTATGCCCACTTTTAATTTGTAACTCTGCTGACATGTATATCCATTCTTGTAATGGCCACACATAACAATAAAGCTATTATTATTATTATTATTATATTATCAATAATGTTAACAAATACATCTGCTGCTGTTGGTACAAAATTATTGTAAATATATGCATATCAGTTTTATATAATTTAATTTAAAATATTTATTAGAGTAAATATAACGTAATTGTAAACAATATGCCGAATGCACATTGCTTACAAAGCCAATGCGGAGAAAAATTTAATTAATGTAAATATAAAATAATGTGTAGGTAAATATAAAAGCAGTGCAAACAGAATGTATTTGGAAATGCAAATATTACAGGTCTTTGCACCGGTGCAAAAATATTCATGCAATACATTGATTAAAAAAGTATCAAACGTTTCGTGTAATCATACATATTTCTTGTAATACATTTTTTACTATCAAATACATAGTTAAGGTGAAGTTGATTAGCTTATTGAAAATAATATGTTTGACGTTGCAAATATATTCATGCAATATTCATTATTCATTCATGCAACATTGAAAGTAAAAGTATCAAAGTTTCGGGTAATCAATGAATACATATTTCTTGTAATACATTTTTTGCTGGAAAATCCATAGTTGAGGTGCAATAAGGATGATTATTGAAAATAATATGTTTGAAGTCCACAGAAATTCATATGAGTCCACATAATAAGGTAAAATTTCACTACAAACATAGAGAATACAGAAACAAAGTTGAAACTTGCAAAATCTCTCAATTTCTAATTAATTTGTTTTGGTAGCAATGATTTTCAGAATAAACAATGAATGTTAGAAATCTGTGTTCATTATTCTGTAAGAAAATAAGAAAAACTAAGAATGCTCCATCAATAATTTTCACATCATTTCCAACTAAAAATTTAATAAGCTTTATTACACCATTAAATGTAATCTGTTTACTCAAACAAATAAAAATGCGAACTCTCAAATTATACATGAATTTTCTATATACTTTACTGGATAAGAAAATGGAGAAAAAAACTAAAAATACCCCTTCAATAGTTTTCCCTTAATTTACAACTGAAAATGTAAGGACCAATTTTTGAGCCTTATTACAAGATTAAATTTAATATGTTTTGTTAAACAAACCAAAATGCGAATACTCTCAAATTTTGTATATGTATTCTATAAGGGAATTGGAAAAACTAAAAATACCTTACCAATAGTTTTCCCTCAATTTCCTGCTGAAAATTTAGGGACAAACTTAAATCTGATGTATTGCACTGATAAATTGGTTTTGTTTGTATCAATAAAAATCAGAGTATTTTAAATTTTTCCATAAGTAATCTATATACTGTACTGTATAAGAAAGTGGCAAAAACTAAAAATACCACATCAAAAGTTTTCCCTCAATTTCTATCTGAAAATTTAGCAACAAACTTAAATCTTGTATGTATACACTCATAAATTATTATTTTTTCTGCAGCAATAAAAAGCAGCAGATTTTCCAATTTTACATGAGTGAACTAGAGATTTTCATCTAGAAGAAAATGGTAAAACTTACAATATTAAATTTAATATGTTTTCTCGAACAAATTAAAATGCGAATGCCCTCAAATTTTACATGAGTATTCTATGTAGTTTACTTTATTAGAAAATGCGAAAAACTTAAAATACCCCATCAATAGTTTTCCCTTAATTTCCAACTGAAAATTTAAGGACCTATTTTTGGGTCTTATTACAAGATTAAATTTAATATGTTTCCTTAAACAAATCAACATGCGAACCCTCTCAAATTTTGCATGTGTATTCTATAAGAGAATTGGAAAAACTAAAAATACCCCACCTATAGTTTTCCCACAATTTCCAACTGAAAATTTAGGGACAAACTTAAATCTGATATGTATTACACTGATAAATTATATTTTCTGCATCAATAAAAATCAGAGTACTTTCAAATTTTACATAAGTATTCTATATACTTTACTGTATAAGAAAGTGGGAAAAACTAAAAATACCCCATCAAAAGTTTTTCCACAATTTCTATCTGAAAATTTAGGACCAAACTTAAATCTTGTATCTATACACTCATAAATTATTATTTTTTCTGCAGCAATAAAAAGCAGAAGATTTTCCAATTTTACATGAGTGATCTAGAGATTTTCATCTAGAAGAAAATGGTAAAACTTACAATATTAAATTTAATGTTTTCTCGAACAAATAAAAATGCGAATGCTCTCAAATTTTACATGAGTATTCTATGTAGTTTACTTTATTAGAAAATGCGGAAAACTTAAAATACCCCATCAATAGTTTTCCCATAATTTCCAACTGAAAATTTAAGGACCTATTTTTAGGCCTTATTACAAGATTAAATTTAATATGTTTCCTTAAACAAATCAACATGCGAACCCTCTCAAATTTTGCATGTGTATTCTATAAGAGAATGGGAAAAACTAAAATTTCCCCAACAATAATTTTTCCGAAATTTCCAACTGAAAATTTAGGGACAAACATAAATCTGATATGTATTACACTGATAAATTATTTTGTTTTGTATCATTAAAAATCCGAGTACTTTCAAATTTTACATCAGTAATCTATTACTTTACTGTATAAGAAAATGGGAAAAACTAAAAATACCCCATCATAAGTTTTACCATAATTTCTATCTGAAAATTTAGGAACAAACTTAAATCTTGTATGTATACACTCATAAATTATTGTTTTTTCTGCAGCAATAAAAAGCAGAAGTATTTCCAATTTTACATGAGTGATTTAGAGATTTTCATCTAGAAGAAAATGGGAAAAACTTACAATATTAAATTTAATATGTTTTCTCAGACAAATCAAAATGCGAATGCTCTCAAATTTTATATGAGTATTCTATATACTTTACTTTATTAGAAAATGTGAAAAACTAAATACCCCATTAATAGTTTTCCTATAATTTCCAACTGAAAATTTAAGGACATATTTTTTAGCCTTATTACAAGATTAAATTTAATATGTTTTCTTAAACAAACCAAAATGCGAATACTCTCAAATTTTGCATGTGTATTTTATAAGGAAATTGGAAAAACTAAAAATACCTTACCAATAGTTTTCCCTCAATTTCCTGCTGAAAATTTAGGGACAAACTTAAATCTGATATGTATTACACTGATAAATTATATTTTCTGCATCAATAAAAATCAGAGTACTTTCAAATTTTACATAAGTATTCTATATACTTTACTGTATAAGAAAGTGGGAAAAACTAAAAATACCCCATCAAAAGTTTTCCCACAATTTCTATCTGAAAATTTAGGACCAAACTTAAATCTTGTATGTATACACTCATAAATTATTATTTTTTCTGCAGCAATAAAAAGCAGAAGATTTTCCAATTTTACATGAGTGATCTAGAGATTTTCATCTAGAAGAAAATGGGTAAAACTAACAATATTAAATTTAATATGTTTTCTCAAACAAATTAAAATGCGAATGCTCTCAAATTTTACATGAGTATTCTATGTAGTTTACTTTATTAGAAAATGCGAAAAACTTAAAATACCCCATCAATAGTTTTCCCATAATTTCCAACTGAAAATTTAAGGACCTATTTTTGGGTCTTATTACAAGATTAAATTTAATATGTTTCCTTAAGCAAACCAAAATGCGAACCCACTCAAATTTTGCATGTGTATTCTATAAGAGAATTGGAAAATCTAAAAATACCCCACCAATAGTTTTTCCACAATTTCCAATTGAAAATTTAGGGACAAACTTACATCTGATATGTATTACACTGATAAATTATATTTTCTGCATCAATAAAAATCAGAGTACTTTCAAATTTTACATAAGTAATCTATATACTGTACTGTATACGAAAATGGGAAAAACTAAAAATACCCCATGAAAAGTTTTCCCACAATTTCTAACTGAAAATTTAGGAACAAACTTAAATCTTGTATGTATACACTGATAAGTTATATTTTTTTCTACAGCAATAAAAATCAGAAGATTTTCCAATTTTACATGAGTGATCTAGAGATATTCATCTAAAAGAAAATGGGAAAAACTAACAATATTAAATTTAATATGTTTTCTCAAACAAATCAAAATGCGAATGCTCTCAAATTTTACATGAGTATTCTATGTAGTTTACTTTATTAGAAAATGCGAAAAACTTAAAATACCCCATCAATAGTTTTCCCATAATTTCCAACTGAAAATTTAAGGACCTATTTTTGGGCCTTATTACAAGATTAAATTTAATATGTTTAATTAAACAAACCAAAATGCGAACCCACTCAAATTTTGCATGTATATTCTGTAAGAGAATTGGAAAATCTAAAAATACCCCACCAATAGTTTTTCCACAATTTCCAATTGAAAATTTAGGGACAAACTTACATCTGATATGTATTACACTGATAAATTATATTTTCTGCATCAATAAAAATCAGAGTACTTTCAAATTTTACATAAGTAATCTATATACTGTACTGTATACGAAAATGGGAAAAACTAAAAATACCCCATGAAAAGTTTTCCCACAATTTCTAACTGAAAATTTAGGAACAAACTTAAATCTTGTATGTATACACTGATAAGTTATATTTTTTTCTACAGCAATAAAAATCAGAAGATTTTCCAATTTTACATGAGTGATCTAGAGATATTCATCTAAAAGAAAATGGGAAAAACTAACAATATTAAATTTAATATGTTTTCTCAAACAAATCAAAATGCGAATGCTCTCAAATTTTACATGAGTATTCTATGTAGTTTACTTTATTAGAAAATGCGAAAAACTTAAAATACCCCATCAATAGTTTTCCCATAATTTCCAACTGAAAATTTAAGGACCTATTTTTGGGCCTTATTACAAGATTAAATTTAATATGTTTAATTAAACAAACCAAAATGCGAACCCACTCAAATTTTGCATGTATATTCTGTAAGAGAATTGGAAAATCTAAAAATACCCCACCAATAGTTTTCCCACAATTTCCAACTGAGACAAACTTAAATCTGATATGTATTACACTGATAAATTATATTTTCTGCATCAATAAAATGCAGAAGATTTTCCAGTTTTACATGAGTGATCTGGAGATTTTCATCTAGAAGAAAGTAGGAAAAACTTACAATATTAAATTTAATATGTTTTCTCAAACAAATAAAATTGCGACTGCTCTCAAATTTTACATGAATATTCTATATACTTTACTTCATTAGAAAATGTGAAAAACTAAAAATACCCCATCAATAGTTTTTCCACAGTTTCCAACTGAAAATTTAAGGACCTATTTTTGAACCTTATTACAAAATTAAATTTAATATGTTTCGTTTAACAAACCAAAATGCGAATACTCTCAAATTTTGCATGTGTATTTTATAAGGAAATTGGAAAAACTGAAAATACCTTACCAATAGTTTTCCCTCAATTTCCTGCTGAAAATTTAGGGACAAACTTTAGTCTGATGTATTGCACTGATAAATTGGTTTTGTTTGTATCAATAAAAATCAGAGTATTTTAAAATTTTCCATAAGTAATCTATATACTTTACTGAACACGAAAGTGGAAAAAACTAAAAATACCCCTTGAAAACTTTTCCCACAATTTCCAACTGAAAATTTAGGAACAATCTAAAATCTTGTATGCATACACTGATACATTATTATTTTTTCTGCAGCAATAAAAGTCAGAAGATCTTCTAATTTATTATGAATGATCTAGAGATTTTTATCTAGAAGAAAATGGGAAAAACTTAAAATGCCCCATCGATAGTGTTCCCGCAATTTTCAACTGAAAATTTAAGGACATAAATGTTCACTGATAAATACACTGATGATTTTTTCGGCAGCGATAAAAATCAGAAGATTTTCCAATTTTACATGAGTGATCTCGAGATTGTCATCTAGAAGAAAATGGGAAAAACTTAAAATGCCCCACGATAGTTTTCCTGCAATTTCCAACTGAAAATTTAGGGACATACTTTTGAGCCTGTTAAATATTTTTTGGTTTTCTTTAATAAATCAAAATTCAAACACTTTCAAACTTTACATAATTATCCTGTATTCTTCTTACTGTTCCTATAGTACTCCTCTAGTGACCATTAGTCATTCATAATTACATAGATGAGTTACATTAAATTAGATTGTATTAATTGGTGGTTAGTAACTGGTGAAACATTTTTAAATTAATATAATCTTTAACCAAGTATTTTATTTATATTAATTATATTTTATTATATTAATTATAATAATTATATTAATACATTTTATTAATTTATTAATTATTTGGTTAGTTGTTATAGTTCTTGTACCTCTTCTTGTACCTTTCAAATATTCGCAGTAATTTATACTGCACGTCTCTCCAAACTGAGGTACGCATGAGGCCCCTGCAATATAAATATAATTAGCCTTCAATCATACCTCATTGATTTTACTTACCCAAGTGGGCACACATTTTGCGCAGCACTCGCATCGAGATATCTCAGGTCTCTTAAGTACATAATCTGTTGCACATCTATATTGCGGGCATTGGCTTAAATCGGCTTTGCAACCGCAGCAAATATTTTTGGTTCTTGATACTTTTGTACACACAGGAAGGTATGCATCGCACACTACCAAAATAATCAGCAAAAGCCACGGTGAAAAACTAAGAAATTTCATTTTGTAAGCACCCTAACTAAATGTAACGTAATGAGTGCTGAAAATTCGCGGTTAAGCCGAGAAAAATGTGGATAACGAAGTTATCTTGCCTCAACAGGCTGCACGTTTCGCTGACTGCTTCGAGAATTAATGATCCATGAGTTGTTAATTCGATTGTTTATCAAATTTATTGCGTGTGCGTGTAAAATTTGCTTAAATAACGCACTATGTCGATATACACTATGTCACTAGTGAAATTGAACCAATTAGAATGCATCCCAAAACCGCGGGAACTGTTTTGATCAGTTTGACAGACGTCAGTTTGATATGACAAACGTCAATTTCACAGATGTCGGTTTGACAGATGTCAGTTTGACATACGTCAGTTTGACACACGTCAGTTTGACACACGCCAGTTTGACACAGTCAGTTTGACACACGTCAGTTTGACACACGTCAGTTTGACACACGTCAGTTTGACACACGCCAGTTTGACATACGTCAGTTTGATATGTCAAACGTCAATTTCATTGACGTCAGTTTTACAGACGTCAGTTTGACAGATGTCAGTTTGACAGACGTCAATTTGATATGTCAATCGTCAATTTCATTGCCCGTTTGACAGATATAATTTTAAAACATAAAACAGCCTTACCTACATTATAGCAACTTAATACTACTATTACCACTACTACTACTAAAAACTTACTATTACTAATATTACTAATACTACTACTACTATTACTACTACAACTACTCAACTACTACTAAAAACTTAGTACTACTAAAATTACTAGAAATGTAGTAAAAAAAAGTAATCATTATTATAATCTCAAATTTATTTAGTTATGAGGAATCACAAAGTCAAAAATAACATGTAATCTAAATGATACGATGCACAAAGATCCTATTAGCGAGATGAATTAATTAGGTACTGATAAACGAGACATTTTAATGATAAAAGCAGTTAAATGAAAAGTTAATTTCCTGCGTAATCGTTAATACTCCAATCGTATCAATCGCATCCAAATCAAACAAACAAATAAATTTACCAGTGTTTGGTAAATCGAGGGAAAATATTGTATTACACATATAACAACCACTTTTATATAATTGGCTCTTAATTACTTAATTTTTAAAGGAGGAGCTAATAATCAATTAATTTACAATGGACATGCACAAAAATTGTAACACAATTATTTTCTGTATTTTCACTAAATAACGCCCAACAGCAGTATCCTGTTAACTTCATCAGCAGTTTGGATGTAGTAATATTGATGAAGATTCCTCAGTATTCAGGCATCCTGTAAAAATAAGACAAAATTAATATAAGTGAGAGCTAATTATACTTAAAACTTATAATTATTTGTAGGTATTCAATACAACATTTGGGTTAGCAAATTTTTAAAAACTTATAAATTTTTTTAAGTTAATGAATACTGAATATTAAATGAATATTCATTAATTATAATAAATCATACTCTACTATTGTTTCGGTGGTTAAACCATTTTTAAGAGCAAATGGCCCTTGAAAATTATTTAACCACCGAAACAATTGTAGAGTTACTTCTATTTAATAAAATGTGAAAATTGTGACTTACACCAAGTGTTTTTTTTTAATTCTTGTCATGAATTCTTCATCAATATCGTTAATCAATATCCTTAATCAATGTTTCACCAAGTAATTACCACACAAACATTTTTTTTTCTAAATGTATTATATTTTCTGTTAATTTGCTGAATACCAAACTGTTTAGAGTTTGAATTGATTTAATTTCATTTAAAAAAAGTTTTGCAGATTAGTTGTAACTTTCATACAAATATCTGGAAACTATTTTTGCAGACTTTTTGCAAACCTTGACACAAGCACGGTAATAGTATGAACATTTATGCCATATAAACAAAATATACATAATATACATAATAATAATGATGATGTTTATGGTATTGATATATAATGTATCATATATATATATGATATCATTTCGTCTTTCAGCACATAAACAATTCGATTTTTTGGCAATTTTTATAAATAATATTGTTCAGAGTTTTTGAACCTGCTGATACTTTTTATTGAAATTCTGGATAATATAACTTCCTACTAAAATAATTTTGGACCCTTTATTTCAAAAATAAAGTTACCAGATCAAAATCCAAACGTTTAAGAAGTTTAAAAAATATCTCCCAAAGCAGCTAAAAGTGAATTAAAAAGTATCAACGAACTTAAGAGGAAATTCAAAATATCAGTTCTATAAATTTGGAATTTGGAGATGAATTTGAGACAGACCAGAAATGCAATACAGGAAATTAATTTCAATTGTCAATATTGGAAAATTTCAGCCCATACACAATTAAATTTTCTGGCAATTTTAATAAATGATATTGTTCAAAGTTTTTCAACCTCCTAATACTTTTTCTTGAAATTGTGGACAATTTAACTTTCTTGATATTTTTATTGCACATTTTGGTTTCTTAATTTCAAAGATAAAATAATCAGGTCAAAATTGAAACATTTAAGAAATTCAATAAATATCTCGCAAAACAGCTAAAAGTGAATCAAAAATATCAGCCAACTTAGGAGACAAAATATCAAAAGTTTTTCAAATTTGAAATTAGCAGATGTAATTGAGACAGACTAGAAATACAATACAGAATACTATTTCAATTGTCAATATTGGAAAATCTCGGCCCATACACAATTTAATTTTCTGGCAATTTTAACAACTTATATTGTTCAAAGTTTTTCAACCTGCTGATACTTTTGATTGAAATTCTGGATAATATAAACTACTAACTAAATTTTCTACTAAACTAATTTTGGACTCTTAATTTCAAAGATATAGTAATCACATCAAAATAGATTTTTTTTATAAATTCAATAAACATCTCCCAATACAGCTAAAAGTGAATCAAAAATATCAACCAACTTAGGAGGGAATACAAAAAATCTTTAGTTCTTCAAATTTGGAATTTGCGGGTGAAATTGAAACAGACCAGAAATGCAAAACAGGATAATAATTTCAATTGTCAATATTGGAAAATTCTACGAATATCTACAAAGTTAAAAGAACTGGAAACTAAGAAAATATAAAATAAAGTTCCATTCTAAAAATTTGCTTTTTTATTAGTTAGTAAATTAAGAACTAATATATCAATTGTCAAAAATGAAAATTTTTAGATATAATTTAAATTAAATTGTAATTTTTACTTACTAAAAATTATTAACTTAGAACTTAACTGAGATTTGTTGGAAGATTTAATTTGTTAAATTATTGAAGAAACATTGAGTAAATACAAATAGTCAATTCTCAAAATTTGGAAATGGTTAGCCAAATTGAAACAAACCCGAAAAGCAAAATAGGAAATTAATTTCAATTGTCAATATTGGAAAATTTCTACGAATATCTACAAAGTTAAAAAAACTGGAAACTTTCAGAAAATTTAAAATAAAATTCCATTTTAATAAGTTGCTTTTTTATTAGTTAGTTAGTAATTTGTTAAATTATTGAAGAAACATTGAGTAAACACAAATAATAATTTCTTGAAATTTAGAAATTGTTAGAAAAATTGAAACAGACCTGATATGCAATATAGGAAATTAATTTGTCGAAATTGAAAAATTCTAGGTATGTTTTCCTTTACTTTAAATTTTGTAACAACGATTCGGTGAAATATTTAGTTACACATAAAAGATATTTAATTACTGAACTTCAGAAAATTTTAATTAAAATTCTATTGTAAAAATTTGCTTTTTTATAAGTTAGTAAATT
Organism: Othius punctulatus; assembly: GCA_951805005.1. Classification (NCBI taxonomy): domain Eukaryota; kingdom Metazoa; phylum Arthropoda; class Insecta; order Coleoptera; family Staphylinidae; genus Othius; species Othius punctulatus. The sequence goes on along the minus strand of OX638139.1, from coordinate 2,301,334 downwards.
ACTACCTAATATTTCAATTCTCAAAACTGAAAATTTTTAGATATAATTTATAACTACATTGTAATTTTACATACTAAAAATTATTAAGTTGGGCACATTTGTTAGAAAACATAATTTATTAAATTATTGAGGAAACATTGAGGAAATACATCAGATCAATTCTCGAAATTTGGAAAATGTTACCTAATTTAAACAGACCTGAAATGCAATATATGAACTTAATTTCTCGAAATTGGAAAATCTACGTATGTTTTACTTTTACTTTAAAATGTTTAACAACGATTCAGTTAAACAAATTTTTTTACACTCAAAAGATATTTAATTACCGAACTTTAAGAAATATTAAAATTAAATTCCATTCTAAAAACTTTTTTATTAGTTAGTAAATTAACAGTTAATATTTCAATTGTGAAAACTGAAATGTTTTAGATATAATACTTAAATTACATTGTAATTTGTAGTTACTAAAAAATATTAACTTGTGCAGATGTGTTGGATTTAATTTTTAAATAAATAAAGAAACATTGAGTAGGTAAATACAAATAATCATTTCTCGAAATTTGTTAATTGTTAACTAAATTGAAACAATCCTGAAATGCAATAGACGAAATTAATTTATCGAAATAGGAAAATTTTGAAAATAAACTACCTGTAAGTACTCCAATGAAGAAGGAAGAAAACATTAAAAAATAGCAGTCTAATAATAATTGGTACCCAAAATGGATGAAAGTATAACAAAAATATTTTGTATATTGAAAATAGTAATTCCAATTATCTAATTTTTCTAATTTAACATTTGGTAAAATACGCTATAATAATTGTTACAAAATATTTAGAATGCAACTATTATGCTCAAAATATTCTTCCCGGAGCTTCGGAATTGGCGTTTGAAAATTTGACTCTGTGAAGGTACTGACAGTTTTCGAAAATATTCAACACAAAAATCTTTTAAATTCAACAAAATATTGCTCCTTTGAGTTCAGATGAAAGCTTAAGGAAAACTGAGGATGAACTGTATGTCCAGATTTTTCCATTTTTAAATAATATAATAGTTATAGTTAATGTTATAGTTATAGTTAGTATAGTTAATGTGTCTTAGTTTCAGTATTGTATTTGTATCTTATAGATCATATTTCTATTTTGACTCGTGTAAAATTTTGTTATTAGCACCAAATAAATATTATTATTATTATTATTATTATTATTATTATTATTATTATTATGCATAATTCAACACATAGGTATGCAAAATTTGAATTTTGTTTCGATAATAAAATGGTTTTCAAATATGTTAAAAAATGAGCTTTATCTAACACAATTCTCTTCCTTTGCCTTTATATGGAAGTTCCAGAGAAACTAATGATTAGGTATATTCTGATTATTACATGTTCAACTGTAATATTTTGAGTTCAATAAATATTATTATTATTAGCATTAATTGTCAATAATTAGTCTATAAGATTAAAATCTTATAGACTAATTAAAATTTTGTGGTAGTACTAAAAGTGTGCTGGAAAATTTGACTAAAAATAAACTTTAAAATGGAGCTATTATAATATTGCTTCTGTGACTTCCAGAAAATCTAATAATGGAGTATATGTTCTGATTTTTGTATTTTCAGTAGTGTTAAATATTAATAATAACTGTGAGCAAAGTTTGATAGACTGGAAACTCAGAAACTTTAAAATAAAGTTCCATTTGCAAAAATTTGCTTACTGACTAATATTTTAATTGTCAAAACTGAAATTTTTTAGATATAATTTCAATTCCATTGTCATTTTTACTTACTGAAAATTATTAACTTGTGCAGATTTGTTGGAAGGTTTAATTTGTTAAATTAATGAAGGAACATTGATTAAATACAAATAATCATTTCTGGAAATTTGGAAATTATTAGCCAAATTAAAACAGACCTAAAATGCAATATAGGAAATTAATTAATATTATGATATTGCTTCTGTGACTGCAGATGGAATTTCCAGAAAATCAAATAATGGAGTATATGTTCTGATTTTTGTATTTTTCAGTAGTATTTAATATTAGTAATAACTATGTGAAATTTTAATTTCGTGAACGTACCAATACTGTGCTAAAAAAATGAATAACATTTGTTTGAAATTGAGTGCTATTATAATATTGCTTCTGTGACTTAATATTTTGGAAATTTTGGAAAAACTAGCGATGGGTTACAGCCTTAAAAATCAAAAACCTTTAATTGACGATCAAAGGATATACATAGTTGTGAGCCAGCAGCCTGAGGGTGGATTTTTGATTTATTTACTGAAAGTACAGTCATGCTCACATAAATCTAGTAAAAAAAATTTGAATTTGCTATATAAAATTGCGATTGTAACCTAATTTCGTGTACTAGATTTATGTGAGCATGACTACATGATTAATAAATAGGTAAAATATTAATTTAATGGTATCAAAACATGTATATGCATCTAGTCAGAGGTCTTACTTAATAGAAATAATGATTTTAATATATATATATTTTTTTATTTTCTCTTTATTGTACTTAGTGGTATATTTATAACAATGTATGTATTTTTTGTAGGCATAAACTTCTGATGATAGGTTAATAAGTCCAAACATGTACGGTAAATGAATAAAATTATATAAAAAATAAATAAAACATACTAGTACGTACAAATAACAAGAAAAATTAAACCAAAAAAGAACGCAATATTAATAAAATAAAATTTAATAATAATAATAGGTACTGGTATATAATGGATACTAACAACAAAAACATCACTATATTATTTTTGAAAAAATGTTAATAATACATGCAGATATACAGTCAGATACACATGTTTACCACATATGTATACCTAAATCTTAATTTCAATAAAAAAATACAAGTTTCTATAAAACAAAATACGTTTGAATCTTTAGCAAATTTTCGAATCTAAATATACTTAAACGTTGCATTTATTGGTGATTTATTTTTTAATGATTCTGTTATTCTAATGATTCTTAAGGATTCCCTCTTCTATTATTTTACATACCGGCGAAGGAACGCATACAGGACAACACTCGCAGTCTTGAGGTCTTGGACCTCGAGGTGCGTATCCCTCTCTGCATCTAATTTGGGGACAGGGCCCTTGGTAAGTGCAATAGCAGCAGTCCCCCTTTCTGGGCCCCCTGCCTGCCTTGCACGGTATAAGCGGAGTTTCGGCTGACGAAGTTTCGAAACATATCACTGCCATCATCAAGCACAACACGGCTGCTAACACACTGGAGTTCATCTTAACTCGGTTTTCAAATACTTTATGTGGTGTGCAAATTTTCTGCGGTGCTTTATAAACCTGATAGTATTTGCAGACGTCATTGACTCGATTAGTATGCGGGGATTTACTTATTTTGTACTGGGAATACTGAGAAGGTCGTCTGATTCTAGGAATGTCCAGCCTAAGAAAACATTAGCAGCAGTGATTGTGGTTTATTGCTGTATTGTTCATGGGATACACATAACATACTTATGAATATTATAAATAAAACATGACCTCGGATTATCTAGAACAGCATTGTTTATTTTTTATGTTTTTGTGCACAGGAATCCTTAAACATTTCGTTTTAGAACTATGTTTTGTGCTAAAATCCTTTTACCACTATTTGAAATATAGTACCTTATCATCTTCGAAACTTCGCAATGAACTATAAATTAGTACACTTCCAGGCAAATAAATCGATCCTCTTCGCATATTTTGGACTTAAAATCCATATTTTTATTCACAATTTAGACAGTAGGTTAAAAAAATTCATGCCATTTCAAAAGATTTTTTTTAGTTGTCCAGATTATTTCATATTATTAATCGAAAAGTTTTACACAAAAGTTTATTTTTAATATTGTCTAAGATTGATTTTATATTATTAATTGAAAAGTCTTACACTAAAGTTTTTTTTTAATATTGTCTAAGATTAATTTCATATTTTTTTAAAAGAAAAGTTTTTTGGTTTATTATTGTCCAAATTATGAACAAAACTGTACATTTTTAAGTCCTATGTGTGAAGTAGGACGATTTTTTTGCATCCTAGTGTACTAATTTATAGTTCATTGCGAAGTTTTGAAGATGATTAGGTACTTATAAAAAATAAATAAATCTAATTTTTTTAATAAGATAAAATTCAATAACACTGTTGCAAAGTAATGGTTATAAGTAAATCTGTTACAAATATAATAGAGACCTTCTTGTCTTTCATTCCTTCAGTCCTTCAATTAATCACAGCAGCACAGAGAATCCTATCTTGTGGAGTTTCGAACTGTTCTTTTAATTAATACAATTAACACAGCAGATGATGTAGATTTAAAATTTGTAATTGCACTTTAAATGCATTAATTGCATTGTAGATTTAAAATTTGTAATTGCATTTGTAATTGCATTAATTGCATTTGATTATACACAACGTGATGACAAATGCAGTACACTTGTAATACTTGGTGCGAATTCACTGCTTGGATTTGGCAAATCAGTGTTTACTGCCACATTTTGTAATCCAGGTTGGACTCGGTGTAATTGACTCTACTATTAGCATGCGGCTGATTATTCTGTGCTGTGATTACCCAGAAGTTTGCTCGATCACTGGATTGCCTGGCGTGTAAAACGTAAGTTCAAGTTCAGGCTATTTCTGCATTGATTGTGGGCTATAAATAAGTTACAACATCCATTATGATATAAATTATCATAATCACAGTTTTATCGCGAACAACCTGCTTAAACCAAATTTTAAAGGTCAATTTTTATGTATAATTCATGCAAATTGATTACTCACGAAAGTTTAATACATGTTTTTGTGTTTGTTTCAATTTTAAAATAGATATTATCCTATTACTATTGTTATTTTTGCTTATTTATTTATTTATTTATTTGTTTATTTATGTGCCAAATGTTTAAGGGTGCTGATGTTAATATTGAATACATCTACCGTAGAAGAGTTTTCTTTCTAATTTTTTAACAATTTAAATGCATAATTCGTACATATTGATTACTCACCAAAGTTTTAATACATGTAGTTATGTTTGTTTAAATTTTAATATTTGATATTATCCCACTACTATTATTTATTTATTTATTTTTTAATTAAAATAAACACACATATTTCCCAATAAAATACTCCATTTACAGGGAAAATACAAAATAAAAACAATAAACAGATATTCATAATACAATAACATAATCATAATAATAATAATACAGTAAAAACAATAGCAATCTTATTAGTTACGTCTTATATTTGCCAAATGTTTAAGGGTTCTGATGGTAATATTGAACAAATCTTCAAAAGTTTTCTTTACAATGTTTTATCAAATGACAAATGATATTTGACGTACTGCAATTAGTTCTATGAAATCTTCTATGGAAATATAAATTATAGATATTAATAGACATTCGAGTTCAAATAAATATTGTTATAAATATCCTCCCGCCCCCTCAAATATTCAAATATTTGTCAAATGTTTAAAGGCTCTGATGGTAATATTGAACAAATCTTCAAAAGTTTTCATCATGTTTTTTTATCAATTCACTAATGATATTTAACGTACCGTAATTAGTTCTGTGGAACCTTCTACGAAAATATAAATTATAGATATAGATATTCGAGTTCAAATATATGGTATTAATTTAAAATTTAATTTAAGATATTCAGGTGTATTGCATATCAAAAAACCTTAGCAGTAACGTATACATTACTTTACAGCATCACATTCGTATGTTGGATGCATTTATGCTATATATAATTTATTTTATATTAATTTATAACATTTGGCATAATTAAAAAAACGAAGCTTCTGTGATTTGTCGTTCTAATTTATGTGAAGTTTAAGTAAAGTTTGATTTAAGTTGTTCTCTTAACGGTGTCTTGCTAATTTATGTAAAGTTTATGTAAAGTTTGATTTAAGTTGTTCTCTTAGATATAATCCACATCTATTTTCTATACAATATTTATATAACTACTATTTCTCATAGTTCTATGCTAAAATAAGAAATCCGTTTTATTTCTTATGAAACATATGCAGTTAGAAATATTTGTCCCTATAAAATATATCTATGTTTGTATATAATTATGTCTATTATATTTCTTGTGTAGTTTGATTTCTTGTGAAACATCTGCAGTTAGAAATATTTGTCTTTATAAAATATCTATTTGTTTGTATATAATTATGTCTATTATACACTTTATATATAGTATATATATACCTTATATTTAGTACACCTAAAGCTAATTCTCCTCAAAATTTATCAAAGTTTCTGTATTGAATAAGTGAGAAAATTGAGGATATAACTTCCTGAACTGACCAATATGGGTTACTTTTTACCGAAATTTCTCAAAATTTATTAATTTCATATTTCACATTAGATTTCTGTTACGTTTACCTGAAGCTAATTCTCCTGAAAATTTGACCAAGGTTCTGTAATAAATAAGTGAAAAATCGAGGATATAACTTCCTGAACTGACCAATATGGGTTACTTTATACAGAAATTTCCCAAAATTTAATAATTGTATATTTCACAATACATTTGTGTTTAGTACAACTGAAGCAAATTCTCCTGAAAATTTGATAAGGTTTCTGTATAAAATATGTGAGAAATTCGAGGATATAACATTCTGAACTGACCAATATGGGTTACTATAGCCTGAAATTTCTCAAAAAAAAAATGTAATTACATATTTCATATTAGATTTGTGTTTAGTACATTTAAAGTTAATTCTGCTGAAAATTTGACAAAGTTCTGTATTGAGTATATGAGTAATATTCAATAATACAAAACAAATTATAATTTTTAACATCCACTTCGTCGTTGAAGAAAATTTTAAGTATATCTCAATCTTTAAATTTTTGCGTACATACTTAATGCCTAGAAAAAGTTGCCACATTCGCATTTTCGAAGTTTTTCAGAAAACAATCTCGAGAGATCTCAAAACAAATATTTTGCATATTTCGCATTTTCAACCTTTTTCAAAAACAATCTCGAGGGTTCTTAAAATGAATATTTTGCATATTTCGCATTTTCAACGTTTTCAAAAACAACCTCAAGAGACATCATAATGAATATTTAGCATATTTCGCATTTTCAACGTTTTTCGAAAAATGATTTTGAGAGATCTCTAAATGAATATTTCTGTTAATATCTAGTGCTAATTTATTGTCAATATTTTGGAAAAATCCTCAGACACGTCGATTTTAGTTTTCAAAATACATATTTTTTTTTATCAATCTAAAATTTGTAATCATTTTTGTTTTAAGTTTTGAGTTATGACGTCAAAAAAGTCGATGACGTCATAACTGAATAAAAAATCATGACAAAACTTTAATATTTATAACAAAATGTATATTTTTTTAAACTAAATTCGACGTGTATGAGGATTTTCTCCAATTTCAGAAATAATGAATGTATTGCAGACTTTTTTTGACACCCTCTATAATACTTCATTATAATTCATTGAATAGTTTTCCTCTGCACCTGTATGGTTAAAGAGGATTAAAGATGACGATGATGAAGTGTTTTCAAATTGATGAGTTGATTATACTTGTAATTCTACACACTATAAGCATCCTCTATTTTGTCAACTTTTCCAACTACTTCCAACGCAATAATGACAAATAATGCCATTTGTAATAATATGTATGAATTATTTGCTTCTTTCTTATGAGACATTTTCAACGTTTGTAAAAACAACCTCGAGAGAACTCATAGGTAATGAATATTTAGCATATTTCGCATTTTCAACCTTTTTCGAAAAATGAGATCGTGAGATCTCAAAATAAATATTTCTCTTAATATCTCTAAATTATTTCAGATATTAAACATATTTTGGAAAAATCCTCAGACACGTCGATTTTAGTTTTCACAATACATATTTTGTTACAAATCTAAAATTTTTAATCATTTGTTTTTAAGTTTTGAGTTATGACGTCAAAACAAGTCGATGACGTTATACCACAATAATAAATCATGACAAAACTTTTTGATTTATAACAAAATGTATATTTTTTTAAACTAAATTGAACGTGTCATAAATAGGATTTTCTCTAATTTCAGAAATAATGAATGTATTTCAGACTTTTTTTGACACCCTCTATAATACTTCATTATAATTCATTGGAAAGTTTTCCTCTACACTTGTATGATTAAAGAGGATTAAAGATGATGATGATGGAGTGTTTTCAAGTTGATAAGTATGATTAGTAAGATTATATGTATTTGCAAAATTTCAAATTTTGCACTTCCTTAATAAACTGTCACACATAATTTACATTTTATTAAGGAAATACGACATTTCACTGAAAATAAACATGAAACATGATGTCAAAAAGGTCAATTTTGACATCATGTTTCATGTTTATTTTCAGAGAAACGTCGTATTTCCTTAATAAAATGTAATTTGTGTGTAACAGTTTATTAAGGAAGTTCGACTCTTTTCGAAATTTTTTAGATAACATATTAATTTTAATGAATATCTGAACATCAAAATTGACCTTTTAATTCTTTTAATTTATAAATATTATTTCATTCCCTGAAATTTTATTTTTAATTCTATTAGTTTGTGAATTTTATTTAATTCCCTGAATTTTTTTAGATAACTATAGACACAATATAACGATAGGATAATTTTAATGAATATCTGAACCTCAAAATTGACATTTTAATTTTTTTTATTTATGAATTTTATTTCATTCCCTGAAATTTTACTTTTAATTCTTTTGGTTTATAAATTCCCTGAAATTTTACTTTTATTTCATTTAATTTATAAATTTTATTTACTTCCCTGAAATTTTACTTTTTATTCTTTTAATTTATGAATTTTATTTAATTGCCTAAAATTTCTTAGATAACATATTCATTTTATAGGATATCTGAATATTAAAATTTACCTTTTAATTCTTTTAATTCATGAATGTTATTTAATTCCCTAAATTGTTACTTATAATTCTTTTGATTTATGAATTTTATTTAATTCCCTGAAATTTCTTAGATAACAATAGAAACAAATAACAATATAACAATATAATAATAAGAATATTTTAATGAATATCTCAATATCAAAATATTACTTTTAATTATTTTAATTTATGAATTTTATTAAATTCCCTGAAATTTCTTAGATAACATATTAATTACAATAAATATGTGTACTTCAAAATTTACCTTTTAATTATTTTAAATTATGAATTTTATTTAATTTCCTGAAATTTTACGTTTAATTCTTTTAATTTATGAATTTTATTTACTTCCCTCAAAATTTACTTTTAATTCTTTTAATTTATGAATTTTATTTAATAACCAGATTTTTTTTAGATAATATATTAGTTTTAATGGATATCTGAATATCAAAATTTACCTTTTAATTCTTGTAATTTATGAATGTTATTAAATTCCCTGATATTTTACTTTTAATTCTTTTAGTTTATGAATTTTATTTTATTCCCTGAAATTTCTTAGATAACAATAGAAACAAACAACAATGTAGTTATATAATGTTAAGATAATTTTAATAAGTATCTGAATTTCAAAATTTTACTTTTTTAATTTTTCTAATTTATAAATTTTATTTAATTCCCTGAAATATTAAATCTTTTTGGAATTTTATTTCCATGGAATTATAGTGTGCAGTACCTACATAATCATTTGATGATGTAGGTTTTTTACATCATCATTTGTAGATGATTTCACCTACAAATCATTTTATACAAACTAAACGTGCTCACCTTAGACCTATATACAAATGGGACAGCATTCGCACTTCTCAGGATCTGGTTCCCTACGCCCTTTACTGGTACATTTATACATCGGACATAAATTTCTGTTCACAACGCATCCACAGCAATTGGCACCTGGTCCATGATCGCTACACTCAGCAGGTTCATCAGAAACTGATGGTTTAATGGCAGACAATACGCACAGGAGTACAATAAAACCGACCAGCTTCATCATGGCTTATTTTGATACTAATTCGTGGATAACTTTTAGAAATACCTATTACGTAATTCCATAAATTGTTTAAATAATTTACCAGACTAACTATATAAAACTCGCCAAGGTGAACAAGTTCCATGAATAACGAATTACTAGATAATATGTATACGTACGTGCTGCAAGCAAAATATAGTTATCATGGCCAACAATAAATTCAATCAACAATAATTAACAATAAATTGGCCAGTCAATAAATTGGGAGTCAAAATAATTTTACAAGAAAAAACTACGATTAAATAATTTTTAATTAATTTAATGTACAGAGCGTTCAAGAAACTGGTGTCAACTATACGCTGGATACAAATAGATGGCACTGTTCAAGATGCAAATCAAATATGGTTTGCAATATTGCTGATATGTTACTTAGGACACAAGCAAATAATTTAACTAGATATTTTCTAATGTCATTATTTATCATGAATATGCCGTGGCCAACAAATTTTAATGTTCAATAATTAATTGCGAGTCAAAATAATTTTACAAAAATAAAGCAATAATTAAATAATTTTTGATTAATTTAATGTACACAGTATGGTTTGCAATGTTGCTGATATGTTCCTTAGGACACAAGCAAATAATTCAACTAGATATTTTCTAATGTCATTATTTATCATGTATTTGTCTTGGCCAACACACTTTAATGTTCAATAATTAATTGCGGATCAAAATAATTTTGCATAAACAAAAACAATAATTTAATTTTTTTTATTAATTAAATGTACAGAGTGTTCAAGAAAGTGGTGTCAACTTTACGCTGGATACAAATAGATGACACCGTTCAAGATGCAAATCAAATATGGTTTGCAATGTTGCTGATATGTTATTTAGGACACAAGCAAATAATTTAACTGGATATTTTAAAATGTCATTATTTGTCATTAATTCCGTTTAGAAAAGTTGACACCACTTTCTTGAACGTTCTATACAAGTTGTCGAAAGAGTCTGAAATACATTCATTATTTCATTTTTTTTTGGAGGAAATCTACGTCGATTTTAGTTTTCAAAACTACAAATTTTGGTTGTAAATCTAAAATTTGTAATTATCTGATTTTGAGTTAAGACCTCAGAAAAAGTCGATGATATTATAAGTCAAAAATTAATCATGGCGAAACATAGATTTGTAACAAAATGTGTATTAATTAAAACTAAAAAAATCGACGTGTTTGAGGATCTTCCTTTGAGAAATAATGAAAGTATTTCAGACTTTTTTGCAATCCTCTATAATACTTAATTACTTGTTCAAGATGCAAATCAAATATGGTTTGCAATGTTGGTGATATGTTTCTTAGGACACAAGCAAATAATTGAACTAGATATTTTCAAATGTCATTTTTTGTCATTAATTCCTTTTGGAAAAGTTGACACCACTTTCTATAATGCTCTGTGCAAGTTGTCGAAAGAGTCTGAAATACATTCATTTCAGGTTTTTTCTTTCAGGATAACCACGTCGATTTTAGTTTTCAAAACTACAAATTTTGTTGTAAATCTAAAATTTGTAATCATTTGATTTTGAGTTATGACCTCAGAAAAAGTCATTGATATTATAACTCCAAAACTAATTATGGCGAAACTTAGATTTGTAACAAAATTTGTATGATTTTAAACTAAAAAATTGACGCATTCGAAGATCTTCTCTTAAGAAGTAATGAATGTATTTCAGACTTTTTTGATACCCTCTATAATACTTTATTATAATTAATTGGAGAGTTTTCAAGGGAATAAGTATAATAAGTAAGATAATAGGTATTTGCAAAATGATAATTTTGATAAGATAAGGTGAAATTCAAAACTAAATTTGGTAACGATCTTCCTGTTTTAGTCCTTCAATTAACTTTTTGCAGCAAAACCAGTTTTCTTGTGAAGTTTAAAACGCTTGTTTTAATTAATACAATTCAAAATTTAATCATAGGTATTTGCAAAATCTAAAATTTTGCTTAATTTTGATATGTTGAAATTCAAAACCAAATTTGATAACGATCTTCTCGTTTCAGGCCTTCAATTAACTTGTTGCAGCGCAAAGACCATTCTCTCTTATAGTGTTTGATACTCTTCTTTTAATTAATACAATTGATTGATTGTGTAAGTGATATGTATGTATACATTTAATAAATAAATAAATTTGAAAAAATTCAAAGTTCATTCATTGGTATTTGCAAATTCTCAAAATTTGAATAATTTTGAAGTAATGAAATTCAAAACAAAATTTGATAACGATCTTCCTGTTTCAGTCCTTCAATTAACTTTTTGCAGCAAAACTATTCTTTCTTATGAAGTTTAAAACGCTTCTATTAATTAATACAATTCAAAGTTCAATCATAGGTATTTGCAAAATCTCAAAATTTGAACAATTTTGAAGTAATGAAATTCAAAACAAAATTTGATAACGATCTTCCTGTTTCAGTCCTTCAATTAACTTTTAGCAGCAAAACCATTCTTCTTATGAAGTTTAAAACGTTTCTTTTACTTAATACAATTCAAAATTCAATCATAGGTGTTTGCAAAATCGACAATTTTGCATAATTTGGAAGTGATGAAATTCAAAACCAAATTTTATAACGCTTTTCCTGTTTCAGTCCTTCAAATAACTTTTAGCAGCAAAACCATTCGTTCTTATGAAGTTTTAAACGCTTCTTTTAAATAATACAATTCAAAATTCCACCACAGGTATTTGCAAAATCTCAAATTTTGAATAATTTTGATATGGTGAAATTCAAAACCAATATAGATCACGATCTTTTCGTTTCAGGCCTTTCTTTCTTATGGCGTTTAAAATTCTTAATTTTATTAATACAATTCAAAATTCAATCATTTTAAGGATTTTTCATAAAGATTTGTAATTTCCAAAATAATAACTGTATTCCAAACGTTTTTAACAGATATAGGGGTATTTTAGAGAAATAATGAATGTATTTCAGACTTTTTTGATACCCTCTATAATACTTAATTATAATTCATTGGAGAGTTAAAACTCTTCCTATAATTAATATAATTCAATGTTCAATCATAGATATTTGCTAAATCACAAATTTTGCATAATTTTTTTATGATGAAATTTAAAACCAAATTTGATAACGATCTTCCTGTTTCAGTCCCTCAATTAACTTTTTGCAGCAAAACCATTATTTGTTATGAAGTTTTAAACGCTTCTTTTAATTAATACAAAATTTAATTGTAGCTATTTGCTAAATCTCAAATTTTGCATAATTTTGATGTGATGAAATTCAAAACCAAATTTTATAACGACCTTTCTGTTTCAGTCCTTCAATTAACTTCTTGCAGCAAAACCTGAGGAAACCTTTTTTCTTTTGGAGTTTAAAATCCTTCTTTTAATTAATACAATTCAAAATCAATCGTTCTGAGGATTTTTCTAAAATATTTGTAATTTCCGAAATAATGACTGTATTCCTAACTTTTTTAACACGTAGAGGGTTTCAAAAAAGTTTGGAATACATTCGTTATTTTGGAAAAATTTCAAATCTTTTAGATAAATTCTCAGATTGATTGAATTTTGAATTGTCATATATATATTATCATATCATCATGTTTCATTAGTTTCAATTCAAGTTTCAATCATAGGTATTTGCAAAATCTCAAATTTTGTATAATTTTGATATGGTGAAATTCAAAACCAAATTTTAAAACGATCTTCCTGTTTCAGTCCTTCAATTAACTTGTTGCAAGACAAAGACCATTCTGTCATATGGAGTTTAAAACTTTTCTTTTAATCAATACAATTCAAAGTTCATTCATAGGTATTTGCAAAAACTCAAAATTTGAATAATTTTGATATGGTGAAATTCAAAACCAAATTTGAAAACGATCTTCCTGTTTCAGTCCTTCAATTAACTTGTTGCAGCTGAAAGAATTCTTTCTTGTGGTGTTTGAAACTCTTCGTTTAATTAATACAATTCAAAATTCATTCATAGGTATTTGCAAAATCAAAAATTTTGCATAATTTTGATGTGATGAAATTCGAAACCAAATTAGATCACGATCTTTCTGTTACAGTGCAAAGACCATTCTTTGTTATTGTGTTTAAAATTCTTCTTTTAGTTAATTCAATTCAAAATTCATTCAACATAACCTCATGAAACGTGATGATATGATAATATATGTATGACAATTCAAAATTTAATCATTCTGAGGATTTTCCTAAAAGATTTGTAACTTCTGAAATAATGACTGTATTTAAAACTTTTTTAACACATATAGGGTTTAAAAAAAGTTTGGAATACATTCATTATTTCTGAAGTTACAAATCTTTTAGAAAAAACCTCAGAATAATTGAATTTTGAATTGTAATACATATATTATTATATCATCACGTTTCATTAGGTTGTTTGTTATTTTCCATATCTATGAATGAACTCATAAGTAATTATATAAATAATTTAATATGTAACTGGTACAATGGATATTATTAACAAATATAAATATTATTAGTGTTTGGGTACAAAACAATTGTTTCTACAATTACAAACGATGTAAACAATTGTTTCTACCACAAATACTAAAGAAAAAAACCTTAATATGGGAAACGTAACTGATAAATATTATTATCATCTTCGCTTTTTACTTGTACAGACATGCTCATATAAATCTAGTACAAACAATTTGACATTGCCATATAAAATTGCTATTGTAACCTAATTTCCTAATTTTCTTTTTCTAAAGAAAAAAGCCTTAATATGGGAAATCTAACTGATAAATATTATTATTATCATCACGTTTTTACTTGTACAGTCATGCTCACATAAATCTAGTACAAACAATTTGACATTACCATATAAAATTGCTATGGTAACCTAATTTCTTGTACTAGATTTATGTGAGCATGACTGTACGTAACTCTATCATTATTATTGACTGCAATTCAACCTGCTTTTTGTTTTTTGTTTCTCCCCTTGCAATAACCTAAGTATTAACTTTTCATATAGATTTCAGCAACTTCATACACATTTCTGCACCCTCTATTTAAGTACATCAGTCTGCATTCATGGCCACATCTTCGGCTTGCTGCAAATGCAATAAACACGAAACGCACCTCAATTCCACGTGGAATTGAGCAATGCGGCAGAGAACTAGTTGCTATTCAAAACGGACGATGTAAACATCGGAGACATTTGTGGAAACTGCGCTTTTGCAATTGTCGTACGTGCGGATTATCAGGACCTGTTACCTGTAAGTATGCGACCTAATTAGCACCTAGTCAGGATTAGGCGTCCTACAAACAAATTGCCACCTGCATAATTATGCAGATATGCAGGCAAATGCGCAGTCACAATGAGAATGATAATTGTAAGTGGGATGGTTAAGGATTAACAGGATTTTTAATGAGATTGCAAATTATGTTGTCTTGTATATTTGTAGTTTTGCAAATATTGACTTAATTTATGCAATAATAATATACACACTATAATCACATAATAATTCACACACTACAATTCACACTCTATTTTGTCAACTTTTCCAACTAATAAAAACGAAAAAATGACGAATAATGACTAATCAGATTGAATTATTTGCTTCTTTCTTAGGAAACATTTCAGCAAATTTGTAGCACATATTTGATCTGCATCTTGAACAATGTCACCTATTACTTATGATATGATACTTATGATATATATTTATATATAACACACCTTTTGTATATTATGTAGATTTTCTGCTAATAAAAATTCTTTATTATTTATTATTTATGTATAATTAAAAATTTCTTGAACGTTCTATATGATATTATATAGCATTTAAAGTTTTATTAGAGAAAACTTGAAACTGAAAAGGGAATATTGAAACAATTTTTTTTAATAAATCAACAAAAATGTGCTTACATTCACTTTATTTGATACATCTATAAATTACTTATAGACGACATCCTCTTCAGATTACCTGTAAAAATTCGTAATCTAACATAACGTACCTTCAAATATACAATTGACTTACCCTACACATGACTCGCAGCAAATGCAGAATGGGTAAAAAGCGGGTAGAAAAAATCCTGGGCATTGCTTGCAGGGCACATTTTTGCAGCAGCCGAAGATATCAAGCCATCTAAAGGCATTGTTATATGTCCCATTGTACGCCCTCAGTTCTGCACCATAAGTAAAAGCCATGCAGGCAAATATCACCAGAAGTGCTGTTAGTTTCATTGTCGACACGTTACTAAATATTGATTAAAGTTGTTGCGGTTTTATACTGTTTTAAGGGATTTTGAAGCACGAGGAAACATAATTTCTGGAATACTTGAAGTATTCGATATAAAGTATTTCTGGAATACTTTTTTAATTGCAAATGTAATCGTCGAGGAATTCGAGGCCACTTGTACGGGTATGTCTGTGCAAAATATCAATTCGAATAATAAACTTGTATTTTGTTTATCGAGGATGTTTGTCGAGTTTATTTTTTTCAGAAATATGAATTGAATTATTTAGTATAGAATTATTGTAATTTTCTGTTGTGTTATTCAAATTCTAAAGTTATTACTTATTTCATACCTTATTATTAGTTACGTGAAAATGTAAAGACACATTTCTAAAAATTTAGTAATTTAGTACACTGAAATATATTCATTTTTAAACGATTATTTCGTGGGCAAAACTGTCAAAAAAGACGTTTACAGATATCAGTTATTTATGATACAAGTTTGTAAAGCAGTACAGACATATTTATGAAATTTTAGTACACTTCTATATACTCATTATTATTTCATGGGCAAAGCAGTCAAATAAGACAGTTTCGAGATAATAGTTATTTATGATACAAGTTTCAAGCTAGTACTTTACAAAAATGTATAATACAAAGTTTTTTCTAAGACATATGCGTTATTTTGTACAGAACTATTGAGATTTTCTGTTGAGTCATTGAGTTCTGAAATTTCAAATATAAAAAAAATATTATTCCATCAAACTTGCACAAAAGTTTAATTACCCTCTAAAAGTTTCAACGATATCTGCCAAAATATCAATAATATCTGTGAAATTTTTATTAATTTGTACTAAAATTAAGTATTCTTATACTCTTACGTATACGTTAGGTAAGGTTAGGTTAAGCTAGGCGAGGTTAGGTCTCTGTTGCAGATTTTTTTTATATTTAATTTTAGATTTGTGTTCAGTATACCTGAAGGTAATTCTGCTGAAAATTTGACAGAGTTTCAGTATTAAATAAGTGAGAAAGTCAGAACGAGGTTAGGTAAGGTTAGGTCAAACTAGGCGAGGTTAGGTCTCTGTTGCAGATTTTTTTTATATTTAATTTTAGATTTGTATTCAGTATACCTGAAGGTAATTCTGCTGAAAATTTTAAAGAGTTTCAGTATTAAATAAGTGAGAAAGTCAGAACGAGGTTAGGTAAGGTTAGGTTAAACTAGGCGAGGTTAGGTCTCTGTTGCAGATTTTTTTTATATTTAATTTTAGATTTGTGTTCAGCATACCTGAAGGTAATTCTGCTGAAAATTTGACAGAGTTTCAGTATTAAATAAGTGAGAAAGTCAGAACGAGGTTAGGTAAGGTTAGGTTAAACTAGGCGAGGTTAGGTCTCTGTTGCAGATTTTTTTTATATTTAATTTTAGATTTGTGTTCAGCATACCTGAAGGTAATTCTGCTGAAAATTTGACAGAGTTTCAGTATTAAATAAGTGAGAAAGTCAGAACGAGGTTAGGTAATGTTAGGTTAAGCTAGGCGAGGTTAGATCTCTGTTGCAGATTTTTTTAATATTTAATATTAGATTTGTGTTCGGTATATCTGAAGCTAATTCTGCTGAAAATTTGACAGAGTTTCAGTATTAAATAAGTGAGAAAGTCAGAACGAGGTTAGGTAAGGTTAGGTTAAGCTAGGCGAGGTTAGGTCTCTGTTGCAGATTTTTTTTAATATTTAATATTAGATTTATGTTCAGTATACCTGAAGGTAATTCTGCAGAAAATTTGACAGAGTTGCAGTATTAAATAAGTGAGAAAGTCAGAACGAGGTTAGGTAAGGTTAGGTTAAGCTAGGCGAGGTTAGGTCTCTGTTGCAGATCTTTTTAATATTTAATATTAGAATTGTGTTCAGTATATCTGAAGGTAATTCTGCGGAAAATTTGACAGAGTTTCAGTATTAAATAAGTGAGAAAGTCAGAACGAGGTTAGGTAAGGTTAGGTTAAGCTAGGCGAGGTTAAGTCTCTGTTGCAGATTTTTTTAATATTTAATATTAGATTTGTGTTCGGTATATCTGAAGCTAATTCTGCTGAAAATTTGACAGAGTTTCAGTATTAAATAAGTGAGAAAGTCAGAACGAGGTTAGGTAATGTTAGGTTAAGCTAGGCGAGGTTAGGTCTCTGTTGCAGATTTTTTTTATATTTAATTTTAGATTTGTGTTCAGTATACCTGAAGGTAATTCTGCTGAAAATTTGACAGAGTTTCAGTATTAAATAAGTGAGAAAGTCAGAACGAGGTTAGGTAAGGTTAGGTTAAACTAGGCGAGGTTAGGTCTCTGTTGCAGATTTTTTTAATATTTAATATTAGATTTATGTTCAGTATATCTGTAGGTACTTCTGCTGAAAATTTGACAGAGTTTCAGTATTAAATAAGTGAGAAAGTCAGAACGAGGTTAGGTAAGGTTAGGTTAAACTAGGCGAGGTTAGGTCTCTGTTGCAGATTTTTTTTATATTTAATTTTAGATTTGTATTCAGTATACCTGAAGGTAATTCTGCTGAAAATTTTAAAGAGTTTCAGTATTAAATAAGTGAGAAAGTCAGAACGAGGTTAGGTAAGGTTAGGTTAAACTAGGCGAGGTTAGGTCTCTGTTGCAGATTTTTTTAATATTTAATTTTAGATTTGTGTTCAGTATACCTGAAGGTAATTCTGCTGAAAATTTGACAGAGTTTCAGTATTAAATAAGTGAGAAAGTCAGAACGAGGTTAGGTAAGGTTAGGTTAAACTAGGCGAGGTTAGGTCTCTGTTGCAGATTTTTTTAATATTTAATATTAGATTTATGTTCAGTATATCTGAAGGTACTTCTGCTGAAAATTTGACAGAGTTTCAGTATTAAATAAGTGAGAAAGTCAGAACGAGGTTAGGTAAGGTTAGGTTAAACTAGGCGAGGTTAGGTCTCTGTTGCAGATTTTTTTTATATTTAATTTTAGATTTGTATTCAGTATACCTGAAGGTAATTCTGCTGAAAATTTTAAAGAGTTTCAGTATTAAATAAGTGAGAAAGTCAGAACGAGGTTAGGTAAGGTTAGGTTAAACTAGGCGAGGTTAGGTCTCTGTTGCAGATTTTTTTTATATTTAATTTTAGATTTGTGTTCAGTTTACCTGAAGGTAATTCTGCTGAAAATTTGACAGAGTTTCAGTATTAAATAAGTGAGAAAGTCAGAACGAGGTTAGGTAAGGTTAGGTTAAACTAGGCGAGGTTAGGTCTCTGTTGCAGATTTTTTTAATATTTAATTTTAGATTTGTGTTCAGTATACCTGAAGGTAATTCTGCTGAAAATTTGACAGAGTTTCAGTATTAAATAAGTGAGAAAGTCAGAACGAGGTTAGGTAAGGTTAGGTTAAACTAGGCGAGGTTAGGTCTCTGTTGCAGATTTTTTTTATATTAAATTTTAGATTTGTATTCAGTATACCTGATGGTAATTCTGCTGAAAATTTTAAAGAGTTTCAGTATTAAATAAGTGAGAAAGTCAGAACGAGGTTAGGTAAGGTTAGGTTAAACTAGGCGAGGTTAGGTCTCTGTTGCAGATTTTTTTTATATTTAATTTTAGATTTGTGTTCAGTATACCTGAAGGTAATTCTGCTGAAAATTTGACAGAGTTTCAGTATTAAATAAGTGAGAAAGTCAGAACGAGGTTAGGTAAGGTTAGGTTAAACTAGGCGAGGTTAGGTCTCTGTTCCAGATTTTTTTAATATTTAATATTAGATTTATGTTCAGTATATCTGAAGGTAGTTCTGCTGAAAATTTGACAGAGTTTCAGTATTAAATAAGTGAGAAAGTCAGAACGAGGTTAGGTAAGGTTAGGTTAAACTAGGCGAGGTTAGGTCTCTGTTGCAGATTTTTTTTATATTTAATTTTAGATTTGTATTCAGTATACCTGAAGGTAATTCTGCTGAAAATTTTAAAGAGTTTCAGTATTAAATAAGGGAGAAAGTCAGAACGAGGTTAGGTAAGGTTAGGTTAGACTAGGCGAGGTTAGGTCTCTGTTGCAGACTTTTTTTATATTTAATTTTAGATTTGTGTTCAGTATACCTGAAGGTAATTCTGCTGAAAATTTTAAAGAGTTTTAGTATTAAATAAGTGAGAAAGTCAGAACGAGGTTAGGTAAGGTTAGGTTAAACTAGGCGAGGTTAGGTCTCTGTTGCAGATTTTTTTTATATTAAATTTTAGATTTGTATTCAGTATACCTGATGGTAATTCTGCTGAAAATTTTAAAGAGTTTCAGTATTAAATAAGTGAGAAAGTCAGAACGAGGTTAGGTAAGGTTAGGTTAAACTAGGCGAGGTTAGGTCTCTGTTGCAGATTTTTTTTATATTTAATTTTAGATTTGTGTTCAGTATACCTGAAGGTAATTCTGCTGAAAATTTGACAGAGTTTCAGTATTAAATAAGTGAGAAAGTCAGAACGAGGTTAGGTAAGGTTAGGTTAAACTAGGCGAGGTTAGGTCTCTGTTCCAGATTTTTTTAATATTTAATATTAGATTTATGTTCAGTATATCTGAAGGTAGTTCTGCTGAAAATTTGACAGAGTTTCAGTATTAAATAAGTGAGAAAGTCAGAACGAGGTTAGGTAAGGTTAGGTTAAACTAGGCGAGGTTAGGTCTCTGTTGCAGATTTTTTTTATATTTAATTTTAGATTTGTATTCAGTATACCTGAAGGTAATTCTGCTGAAAATTTTAAAGAGTTTCAGTATTAAATAAGGGAGAAAGTCAGAACGAGGTTAGGTAAGGTTAGGTTAGACTAGGCGAGGTTAGGTCTCTGTTGCAGACTTTTTTTATATTTAATTTTAGATTTGTGTTCAGTATACCTGAAGGTAATTCTGCTGAAAATTTTAAAGAGTTTTAGTATTAAATAAGTGAGAAAGTCAGAACGAGGTTAGGTAAGGTTAGGTTAGACTAGGCGAGGTTAGGTCTCTGTTGCAGATTTTTTTAATATTTAATTTTAGATTTGTGTTCAGTATACCTGAAGGTAATTCTGCTGAAAATTTGACAGAGTTTCAGTATTAAATAAGTGAGAAAGTCAGAACGAGGTTAGGTAAGGTTAGGTTAAGCTAGGCGAGGTTAGGTGTCTGTTGCAGATTTTTTTAATATTTAATTTTAGATTTGTGTTCAGTATACCTGAAGGTAATTCTGCTGAAAATTTAACAGAGTTTCAGTATTAAATAAGTGAGAAAGTCAGAACGAGGTTAGGTAAGGTTAGGTTAAACTAGGCGAGGTTAGGTCTCTGTTGCAGATTTTTTTAATATTTAATATTAGATTTATGTTCAGTATATCTGAAGGTACTTCTGCTGAAAATTTGACAGAGTTTCAGTATTAAATAAGTGAGAAAGTCAGAACGAGGTTAGGTAAGGTTAGGTTAAACTAGGCGAGGTTAGGTCTCTGTTGCAGATTTTTTTAATATTTAATTTTAGATTTGTGTTCAGTATACCTGAAGGTAATTCTGCTGAAAATTTGACAGAGTTTCAGTATTAAATAAGTGAGAAAGTCAGAACGAGGTTAGGTAAGGTTAGGTTAAACTAGGCGAGGTTAGGTCTCTGTTGCAGATTTTTTTAATATTTAATTTTAGATTTGTGTTCAGTATACCTGAAGGTAATTCTGCTGAAAATTTGACAGAGTCTCAGTATTAAATAAGTGAGAAAGTCATAACGAGGTTAGGTAAGGTTAGGTTAAGCTAGGCGAGGTTAGGTGTCTGTTGCAGATTTTTTTAATATTTAATATTAGATTTATGTTCAGTATATCTGAAGGTACTTCTGCTGAAAATTTGACAGAGTTTCAGTATTAAATAAGTGAGAAAGTCAGAACGAGGTTAGGTAAGGTTAGGTTAAACTAGGCGAGGTTAGGTCTCTGTTGCAGATTTTTTTTATATTTAATTTTAGATTTGTATTCAGTATACCTGAAGGTAATTCTGCTGAAAATTTTAAAGAGTTTTAGTATTAAATAAGTGAGAAAGTCAGAACGAGGTTAGGTAAGGTTAGGTTAGACTAGGCGAGGTTAGGTCTCTGTTGCAGACTTTTTTTATATTTAATTTTAGATTTGTGTTCAGTATACCTGAAGGTAATTCTGCTGAAACTTTGACAGAGTTTCAGTATTTAATAAGTGAGAAAGTCAGAACGAGGTTAGGTAAGGTTAGGTTAAGCTAGGCGAGGTTAGGTCTCTGTTGCAGATTTTTTTTATATTTAATTTTTGATTTGTGTTCAGTATACCTGAAGGTAATTCTGCTGAAAATTTGACAGTGTTTCAGTATTAAATAAGTGAGAAAGCCAGAACGAGGTTAGGTAAGGTTAGGTTAAACTAGGCGAGGTTAGGTCTCTGTTGCAGATTTTTTTTATATTTAATTTTAGATTTGTGTTCAGTATACCTGAAGGTAATTCTGCTGAAAATTTGACAGAGTTTCAGTATTAAATAAGTGAGAAAGTCAGAACGAGGTTAGGTAAGGTTAGGTTAAACTAGGCGAGGTTAGGTCTCTGTTGCAGATTTTTTTAATTTTTAATTTTAGATTTGTGTTCAGTATACCTGAAGGTAATTCTGCTGAAAATTTGACAGAGTTTCAGTATTAAATAAGTGAGAAAGTCAGAACGAGGTTAGGTAAGGTTAGGTTAAGCTAGGCGAGGTTAGGTGTCTGTTGCAGATTTTTTTAATATTTAATATTAGATTTATGTTCAGTATATCTGAAGGTACTTCTGCTGAAAATTTGACAGAGTTTCAGTATTAAATAAGTGAGAAAGTCAGAACGAGGTTAGGTAAGGTTAGGTTAAACTAGGCGAGGTTAGGTCTCTGTTGCAGATTTTTTTTATATTTAATTTTAGATTTGTATTCAGTATACCTGAAGGTAATTCTGCTGAAAATTTTAAAGAGTTTTAGTATTAAATAAGTGAGAAAGTCAGAACGAGGTTAGGTAAGGTTAGGTTAGACTAGGCGAGGTTAGGTCTCTGTTGCAGACTTTTTTTATATTTAATTTTAGATTTGTGTTCAGTATACCTGAAGGTAATTCTGCTGAAACTTTGACAGAGTTTCAGTATTAAATAAGTGAGAAAGTCAGAACGAGGTTAGGTAAGGTTAGGTTAAGCTAGGCGAGGTTAGGTCTCTGTTGCAGATTTTTTTTATATTTAATTTTAGATTTGTATTCAGTATACCTGAAGGTAATTCTGCTGAAAATTTGACAGAGTTTCAGTATTAAATAAGTGAGAAAGTCAGAACAAGGTTAGGTAAGGTTAGGTTAAACTAGGCGAGGTTAGGTCTCTGTTGCAGATTTTTTTTTATATTTAATTTTAGATTTGTATTCAGTATACCTGAAGGTACTTCTGCTGAAAATTTGACAGAGTTTCAGTATTAAATAAGTGAGAAAGTCAGAACGAGGTTAGGTAAGGTTAGGTTAAACTAGGCGAGGTTAGGTCTCTGTTGCAGATTTTTTTTATATTTAATTTTAGATTTGTATTCAGTATACCTGAAGGTAATTCTGCTGAAACTTTGACAGAGTTTCAGTATTAAATAAGTGAGAAAGTCAGAACGAGGTTAGGTAAGGTTAGGTTAAGCTAGGCGAGGTTAGGTCTCTGTTGCAGATTTTTTTTATATTTAATTTTAGATTTGTGTTCAGTATACCTGAAGGTAATTCTGCTGAAAATTTGACAGTGTTTCAGTATTAAATAAGTGAGAAAGCCAGAACGAGGTTAGGTAAGGTTACGTTAAACTAGGCGAGGTTAGGTCTCTGTTGCAGATTTTTTTAATATTTAATATTATATTTGTATTCAGTATACCTGAAGGTAATTCTGCGGAAAATTTGACAGAGTTTCAGTATTAAATAAGTGAGAAAGTCAGAACGAGGTTAGGTAAGGTTAGGTTAAACTAGGCGAGGTTAGGTCTCTGTTGCAGATTTTTTTTATATTTAATTTTAGATTTGTATTCAGTATACCTGAAGGTAATTCTGCTGAAAATTTTAAAGAGTTTTAGTATTAAATAAGTGAGAAAGCCAGAACGAGGTTAGGTAAGGTTACGTTAAACTAGGCGAGGTTAGGTCTCTGTTGCAGATTTTTTTAATATTTAATATTATATTTGTATTCAGTATATCTGAAGGTACTTCTGCTGAAAATTTGACAGAGTTTCAGTATTAAATAAGTGAGAAAGTCAGAACGAGGTTAGGTAAGGTTAGGTTAAACTAGGCGAGGTTAGGTCTCTGTTGCAGATTTTTTTTATATTTAATTTTAGATTTGTATTCAGTATACCTGAAGGTACTTCTGCTGAAAATTTGACAGAGTTTCAGTATTAAATAAGTGAGAAAGCCAGAACGAGGTTAGGTAAGGTTACGTTAAACTAGGCGAGGTTAGGTCTCTGTTGCAGATTTTTTTAATATTTAATATTATATTTGTATTCAGTATACCTGAAGGTAATTCTGCGGAAAATTTGACAGAGTTTCAGTATTAAATAAGTGAGAAAGTCAGAACGAGGTTAGGTAAGGTTAGGTTAAACTAGGCGAGGTTAGGTCTCTGTTGCAGATTTTTTTTATATTTAATTTTAGATTTGTATTCAGTATACCTGAAGGTACTTCTGCTGAAAATTTGACAGAGTTTCAGTATTAAATAAGTGAGAAAGCCAGAACGAGGTTAGGTAAGGTTACGTTAAACTAGGCGAGGTTAGGTCTCTGTTGCAGATTTTTTTAATATTTAATATTATATTTGTATTCAGTATATCTGAAGGTACTTCTGCTGAAAATTTGACAGAGTTTCAGTATTAAATAAGTGAGAAAGTCAGAACGAGGTTAGGTAAGGTTAGGTTAAACTAGGCGAGGTTAGGTCTCTGTTGCAGATTTTTTTTATATTTAATTTTAGATTTGTATTCAGTATACCTGAAGGTAATTCTGCTGAAAATTTTAAAGAGTTTTAGTATTAAATAAGTGAGAAAGTCAGAACGAGGTTAGGTAAGGTTAGGTTAGACTAGGCGAGGTTAGGTCTCTGTTGCAGACTTTTTTTATATTTAATTTTAGATTTGTGTTCAGTATACCTGAAGGTAATTCTGCTGAAACTTTGACAGAGTTTCAGTATTTAATAAGTGAGAAAGTCAGAACGAGGTTAGGTAAGGTTAGGTTAAGCTAGGCGAGGTTAGGTCTCTGTTGCAGATTTTTTTTATATTTAATTTTTGATTTGTGTTCAGTATACCTGAAGGTAATTCTGCTGAAAATTTGACAGTGTTTCAGTATTAAATAAGTGAGAAAGCCAGAACGAGGTTAGGTAAGGTTAGGTTAAACTAGGCGAGGTTAGGTCTCTGTTGCAGATTTTTTTTATATTTAATTTTAGATTTGTGTTCAGTATACCTGAAGGTAATTCTGCTGAAAATTTGACAGAGTTTCAGTATTAAATAAGTGAGAAAGTCAGAACGAGGTTAGGTAAGGTTAGGTTAAACTAGGCGAGGTTAGGTCTCTGTTGCAGATTTTTTTAATTTTTAATTTTAGATTTGTGTTCAGTATACCTGAAGGTAATTCTGCTGAAAATTTGACAGAGTTTCAGTATTAAATAAGTGAGAAAGTCAGAACGAGGTTAGGTAAGGTTAGGTTAAGCTAGGCGAGGTTAGGTGTCTGTTGCAGATTTTTTTAATATTTAATATTAGATTTATGTTCAGTATATCTGAAGGTACTTCTGCTGAAAATTTGACAGAGTTTCAGTATTAAATAAGTGAGAAAGTCAGAACGAGGTTAGGTAAGGTTAGGTTAAACTAGGCGAGGTTAGGTCTCTGTTGCAGATTTTTTTTATATTTAATTTTAGATTTGTATTCAGTATACCTGAAGGTAATTCTGCTGAAAATTTTAAAGAGTTTTAGTATTAAATAAGTGAGAAAGTCAGAACGAGGTTAGGTAAGGTTAGGTTAGACTAGGCGAGGTTAGGTCTCTGTTGCAGACTTTTTTTATATTTAATTTTAGATTTGTGTTCAGTATACCTGAAGGTAATTCTGCTGAAACTTTGACAGAGTTTCAGTATTAAATAAGTGAGAAAGTCAGAACGAGGTTAGGTAAGGTTAGGTTAAGCTAGGCGAGGTTAGGTCTCTGTTGCAGATTTTTTTTATATTTAATTTTAGATTTGTATTCAGTATACCTGAAGGTAATTCTGCTGAAAATTTGACAGAGTTTCAGTATTAAATAAGTGAGAAAGTCAGAACAAGGTTAGGTAAGGTTAGGTTAAACTAGGCGAGGTTAGGTCTCTGTTGCAGATTTTTTTTTATATTTAATTTTAGATTTGTATTCAGTATACCTGAAGGTACTTCTGCTGAAAATTTGACAGAGTTTCAGTATTAAATAAGTGAGAAAGTCAGAACGAGGTTAGGTAAGGTTAGGTTAAACTAGGCGAGGTTAGGTCTCTGTTGCAGATTTTTTTTATATTTAATTTTAGATTTGTATTCAGTATACCTGAAGGTAATTCTGCTGAAACTTTGACAGAGTTTCAGTATTAAATAAGTGAGAAAGTCAGAACGAGGTTAGGTAAGGTTAGGTTAAGCTAGGCGAGGTTAGGTCTCTGTTGCAGATTTTTTTTATATTTAATTTTAGATTTGTGTTCAGTATACCTGAAGGTAATTCTGCTGAAAATTTGACAGTGTTTCAGTATTAAATAAGTGAGAAAGCCAGAACGAGGTTAGGTAAGGTTACGTTAAACTAGGCGAGGTTAGGTCTCTGTTGCAGATTTTTTTAATATTTAATATTATATTTGTATTCAGTATACCTGAAGGTAATTCTGCGGAAAATTTGACAGAGTTTCAGTATTAAATAAGTGAGAAAGTCAGAACGAGGTTAGGTAAGGTTAGGTTAAGCTAGGCGAGGTTAGGTCTCTGTTGCAGATTTTTTTTATATTTAATTTTAGATTTGTATTCAGTATACCTGAAGGTAATTCTGCTGAAAATTTTAAAGAGTTTCAGTATTAAATAAGTGAGAAAGTCAGAACGAGGTTAGGTAAGGTTACGTTAAACTAGGCGAGGTTAGGTCTCTGTTACCAGATTTTTTTAATATTTAATTTTAAATTTGTGTTCAGTATACCTGAAGGTAATTCTGCGGAAAATTTGACAGAGCTTCAGTATTAAATAAGTGAGAAAGTCAGAACGAGGTTAGGTAAGGTTAGCTTAAGCTAGGCGAGGTTAGGTCTCTGTTGCAGATTTTTTTAATATTCATTATTAGATTTGTGTTCAGTATACCTGAAGGCAATTCTGCTGAAAATTTGACAGAGTTTCAGTATTAAATAAGTGAAAAAGTCAGAACGAGGTTAGGTTAGGTTAGGTTAAGCTAAGCGAGGTTAGGTCTCTGTTGCAGATTTTTTTAATATTTAATATTAGATTTGTGTTCAGTATACCTGAAGGTAATTCTGCTGAAAATTTGACAGAGTTTCAGTATTAAATAAGTGAGAAAGTCAGAACGAGGTTAGGTAATGTTAGGTTAAGCTAGGCGAGGTTAGGTCTCTGTTGCAGATTTTTTTAATATTTAGTATTAGATTTGTGTTCAGTATTTCTGAAGGTAATTCTGCTGAAAATTTGACAGAGTTTCAGTATTAAATAAGTGAGAAGGTCAGAACGAGGTTAGGTAAGGTTAGGTTAAGCTAGGCGAGGTTAGGTCTCTGTTGCAGATTTTTTTAATATTTATAATTAGATGTGTGCTCAGTATATCTGAAGCTAATTCTGCTGAAAATTTGACAGAGTTTCAGTATTAAATAAGTGAGAAAGTCAGAACGAGGTTAGGTAAGGTTAGGTTAAGCTAAGCGAGGTTAGGTCTCTGTTGCAGATTTTTTTAATATTTAATATTAGATTTGTGTTCAGTATACCTGAAGGTAATTCTGCTGAAAATTTGACAGAGTTTCAGTATTAAATAAGTGAGAAAGTCAGAACGAGGTTAGGTTAGGTTAGGTTAAACTAGGCGAGGTTAGGTCTCTGTTGCAGATTTTTTTAATATTTAATATTAGATTTGTGTTCAGTATACCTAAAGGTAATTCTGCTGAAAATTTGACAGAGTTTCAGTATTAAATAAGTGAGAAAGTCAGAACCAAGTTAGGTAAAGTTAGGTTAAGCTAGGCGAGGTTAGGTCTCTGTTGCAGATTTTTTTAATATTTAATATTAGATTTGTGCTCAGTATACCTGAAGGTAATTCTGCTGAAAATTTGACAGAGTTTCAGTATTAAATAAGTGAGAAAGTCAGAACGAGGTTAGGTAAGGTTAGGTTAAGCTAGGCGAGGGTAGGTCTCTGTTGCAGATTTTTTTATATTTAATTTTAGATTTGTGTTCAGTATACCTGAAGGTAGTTTTTTCAGTTTTTTTTATTCATGAATCGATTCATTGTGTAATCGTGTTTCAGATTTATGTGGCGATGTGTGAAATAATTGTTCGACATATTTTTTGAGCGTATTTTTTTCGTTTTTGCATTATAAAATGTGTGTTGAATTCCCAGGGGCTGTGTGTGGCCTAATTGGTATGAAGTGCGCGACCGTAAATCGCCTCCGGGGAATTTATCAAAACACGGCCCCGGAGTTGCCGGAACGCGTTCCGGGAGCTTAAATCTCCGCCGTTCATCGCGTATGCCGCGGTCGCAGACAGTAACATAAATCCGGTGCAGTTAACAGGGACTCCGGGCCACGGATTACCTGTGAATTTGCTCCGGTTTGGGGGGCGAACTAAACGCCAATTTACGTTGCACATATATCAAAATTTGTAATTTTCGAAACGTAGTAATGATTTTTTGTTTTAATTTGAGTGTTCGTCAATTATTTCTAATGTTTACTAACTTACATTTTTTTAAATTTTACAGTTGACGGGATGATTTTGCAAATTGCAATTACTCTCCCATATAAATTGTTTTGAGGCTTACATTTTCAAAATTTTAGAACAAAAATTAAATCTTCAGGCTTCAAATTTTTCTAGTACTTTTATTTTTTATATTTTCCAAATAAGGTGACAATGTTTCAAAATTTGAATCATCATCAGTCATTTAGAATTTTCATTGGTCCATTTGAATATGGAATTTGGTAGCTGTAGTTGCTGTAGCTGTAGCTGTATAAAGAAAGTAACTGTGTTAATAAATTAACTGTTATCGGATTAAATCATTAAGAACTGCTTGCTGGAAGATAATTTATTAATTTACAGCTTCCACTAAACCAATTTAAAAGTATAATGCGTTGAAACGTTCTCTGTCATTACTTAAATAAGCACATATGCAGCACTTTCGAGTAATAAAAGAATCCACGCTCTAACAGATTATTTCCACCTTAGTACTGAATGGGGCGACACTCTTTCGTTCGTTTTTTTTTCTCATCAGTCATGCACGATTTCTATGCTCGGGGGGTAAAAGCGCGCGAGATAAGGGTGTATATTAAAAATTACATTTAACCGAGGGGCTGAATAAATATTGATTCCTCGTAATATCTGCAGCGTCCCGATTCTGCTCTTCGTCTCTCGTGGAAGGCATCGTCTCCGCCCTTCGCATAAATGCCCGAACACCGGATGCACACATTCGGAATTAAACATTTACGATATTGAGCGCCGCAAATTGCCCCAGCCACGGCGTGCATCCGCCATCGGCCCTGTGACTGAGCGCGGTATTTATTTTTATCGGCGGGTTATTTTATAGTTATGCAAATGCGAATTTATCTGCGGAATTGTGGGGCGCCCTAAATTCAAATTTAAATATGCGACCGGGGAATCGGTCTCGCAGGGACCATCACCGTAAACCAATAACCGGCAGATATTTATCGGACAAACTCAAGAATGCGGCCCGAGGAGCCGGCAGAATTCTTAAGAGCCCACGGAGATTTCCATATAACTCCAAGCTGGTTTCAATTCATCAACCGATAATTGAGTGATTATTTCACTATGGTGAACGGCAGCGGCTGGTACGGGGTATACTACTCGACACCGGCCAGTACCACCAGAGTGGGAGACGTCCAAGTTTCAACTACTAAAGGTGTAACGGTACAATACCGGGGTATCATTATAAATTGTAATTAATTTATAAACGTAGAGTGGCTCGTAATCTAAGTGGCTGTACTTCACCTGTGTTTGATTCATGGAATCGTTATAGTGACAAGATCGATGGTTCGTTGATCAAGTATTGTGTCTGTTACGGGGAAAATATCAAATTATACGCATACACAAATATCATCATACAGAAATTTATTCATTCAGTAATTCATATGGTTTTACATTTTAATTTAGCAAGTAAGGTTTAGTTCATTTGGTTATGGTAAATAATACGCTTTACATTTATGTGGTGACTAAGGGTTTATTTAATAAGTAATAACACACAAATAATAAAGAACGACGATTTATTCTGAATTAAAGTTTTAAAATGAATTTAATGATTTTTACGTGGTTTCTGAATATATTTCGTGGTATTCTAACGTGAATTAACGTTATAATTCAAATTCTACTGGTTACTAGTACATGCGATCTGTCCCTGCTAATTACGGTGTTTTAGTTATGTCATTCATTCCACATGCGTTCGTTCATCCATATTTTTATCTTTTATTTACTTGATTTGATTTATCCTCAGATAACGTTTAGAAGTGTATTTCCCAGCAAATAACATGCCAGTATTAAGGATGATGATTTACCCTTAATTAAAGTTTCGCAATGCATTTACCAAGCAATAACACCCAAATAATTATATCGTAAATTTCGATCGGTGATTTGTGCACGATGGTCAGTTGTGTCTGGCTAAAGTACATATATCTGAGTGCGAGTCTCATACCCTAACCCTATTATGTCTGACGTGTATGAAACATAAGCCCCTCGTTTGTTTTCGACTCTTTTTATTTTTATTTAATTTTTTTTAATGTCTTTTCTTTTGTTTTTAATATTTTCATTTATTTTTAGTTTGTTTTTACTTCGTTTTTGTGATAATTGAATTCACCTAGCGGATGTGATTCTGCATGATTTTGACTTTGATTCATTCACGGATTTATATCCCTTCTTTACGCATGCTCATGCATGAATTCCCTTGATTCGCATTCATTCTTAATTGCCGTTGTGTTTCGTATTTATTAACTTTATTTCTCATCCGATCTTGACTTATGACTTGGATTCATTCAATGATTTATCTATAATATCCACATGCTCGTGCTTCAGCAATATACTGACTCGCATTCATTCATTTCTCATTCGCTCACGAATTCAAATATGCAAATACTGATTACATGCATTATCGATGCTGAGGGCTGTTTTATTTCACCGGCATGCAATTACAACTTATTAGTTTGATCACTCACTCGGCTGATTGATTAGTGTTATTAACTACGCAACGTTAATTACAATCATTTAGTGATTTGGTATGACATGATGATATTTGCTGATTTTTGTAATAATTATTGACCTTCCCGGATACCGGTTTTTAGTTCCCGTTGCGATCGCTACCAGGGAAATCCCTTGAGTTTATATCTGTTTAAATACCTTCCTGAACTAAGCTCTTTCCCGAATCCCTTGCTAATAAAATATAAATAATAATTAAAACGCATGATAATCGAGTTTTGGTGGTGGTTTATGTGGAGTAGCAATACTTATCATACGTGACAATATTACGAAGAGAACCATACACGTTGTGGGGTGTGATTGGTTAATATGTTCGACCCGAAAACATCAAGGGGTTAGAGCGATATTTGTAGTCTGCTTCCAGCGCGCCCTTCTGTTTCAAAGTGCGTCGCGAAACCCACAGATTGCTCTAATTACGAAGAAAACCATACATATTATCGTATGAGATTGATGAATGTGTTCGGTTCGCACGTACCAACGGGTAAGAGCGATTTTGTAGTATGCTTCCAGCGCGCCCTTCTGTTTCAAAGTGCGTCGCGAAACCCACAAATCGCTCTCATTACGATGAGGATCGCACACCTTTGCGCCAGTTTGGGCGTTTTGTTCTTTCGTAATTTTGTCACAGGATATTTTCCGGCGGATTGCCGAATTAATTTACTTGACACGCGTAATGACTGGTCTGCTAAATGCTTCGCAGTGCCCTTCGAAATTGGCAGTTTGATTCGCGTTACTCGATCATCAATTGCGTCAGTACTCACTCATTAACCCTTCCTATCTCTCGCATACTGGATAGCCGTACTGATGTCGTGGTGGCCCTTGCGCTTGGTGTTGTTTTAATTACTTCGCGGTCTCCCCGAAAATATCTAACTGGTTCAATACTGCCCTAATTGAATTATCAATTTCCCTGACTGTTTATACTAATTGCGCCCCCAATTACACTCTCGCGATTTGTCTCGTGCCCTCGGCCGTCGAGCACTAAGTGACCTCCCCCCCTGCTTACGCAGATTCTTATTTGTTTACCTCCCCATTCTCCCCGAGCCCCGGGCCCAAACACTGCCGTCCCCGATCTTCTACGGTGGTCTACTCGTCCCGGCTAAGTGCCTTTTTCGATGCCTGCGCAATAATTTCTTCCACATGTTTACGCCACTCGATCTTTTACTGGCGGATTTGTGTTTGCTACCAATACAAATCATGTCCCTTTGTGGCGTGAGTTATCCAGGCCAAAAGGCCCCCGTTCTAAGAATTTCGGTACGCGTGCATGTATCTGGCGCTGTTTTTATGGTACTTAAGTTAACGATTCTATGGGCCGTAATATTATACTTTCGGTTTTGAACTCCCCAGAATCGCTCACTGTCGGTCTCGAGTAATTTATATTTCCATGAACTGTTGATATTTCCGCCCGACTAGTAAATTCTTGTTACCCTTAAGTTAATGGCTTTTATTGTCCCCATTGTTGATAGAATTCTCCCGGACTGGTTTAGGGGTCTGTGGCCCCCCACGAGTCTGTTTACGTATTTTTACGCCGGAATGCGGATCTTATTTATTTATTAATACGAACGATTTTTCAGCAAATAACACCTGTCTCACCTACTCGTTGTTTAGCTAAATAAAACATGGTCTGTCGTGGGTCATTTCAAAGGCAAAGTTTCAATTATTTTTAACATTTATTTCTCATGTGGTAATCCTTAAATATTTGTTTTCCACTAAGCGGCGAATTATTGTCCCCCGATGAGATACGAAGCGGCTGAATGAGAGATGATCACAGAATAACTTGACCAATCGATCACCACCCACGCACCTCCATATATGTGTGTGTGTGTGAGTTAAAGTGTGTGCGCGACGTGGCGAGAGCTCTAGCCGGACAATAGATGGCATTATTCATCGCTCTCCTCTTTTACGGCCTGTCACCGTATCAACTTATCGCGTTTTAGCGCCGCTTATGGATTATGGGAAAATACCAGGGCCGTGCTCGTGTATGTTTGCAGGGGGTGCGTGGGGGCGGAAAAAAAAACTCTGCTCAAGCGAATATTTGATTTGAGCGTTGTCACTCAAATTGACAAATGGCACAGGCCCGGAATTTCAGGGGCCCCCACACACCTCGCACACGAGCACCCTTGCCGCCTATGCGAGGATAAATTTTCTCGATAACACTTACTTTTTGTGCGCGGAATTTCGAGTGAATTGCGGCCTTTTTTTTCAACACCGATAACGACCCACACACGGCAGCAGCATTTGTTTCGTCCGCGGAAATAAAGGCAAGCACGTGATATTTCGCGGTGATATTTTCATTTAACATGAAATATTAATTTCTGCAATTTTACTTGCATAATCGCGCACACAATTCCAACGAAAAATACACAGCATCGTCATAGTTGCTTTTACTCGAATTGATACAACAAGACTCCTTGCAGTTGGTCAAATCTTGCCTATATTAAACGACAACAATCAAAATCGGACCAGTTTTAACCTGCAGTCATCAGACAAAACTGTCATAATTGAACTGTAACTGTCAAAGTTTACAGTTGTTTCAACGGAAACTGTCAAAATTTAAATTGTTTCAACTGCAACTGTCAAAATTTGAATTTTTCCAACTGTAACTGTTAAAATCTGGAAAATGTTCACCGTACACTTCCTGCAACATGTTTCAAATAAGTTGTACAAATGTGTATATTTTCAATTGAATCTGTCCAAATTCGCCACACATTTAAATGCAACTGACCAAATCTATCAACATTTTAAATTCCTGCATTGAAAATGTTACTTATATGGATATATCAAATATATTCAACTGAATCTATCAAAATCTAAATATTTTCAACTGCCACTATCATTAAGGTTGTCATGTAAAATATCCACAACAATGGTTCTAAAATTTCCTTCAGTTATTGCAATCTACCCAAAGTTTTATAAGTATCCTACGAAATTCTGCATATTTTTATAAATTTTTGGTAAATTTTCAATTACAAAATCAAAATTCGCCACACATTTAAATGAAGCTGACTAAATCTATCAACATTTTAAATTACTGCTTTGAAAATGTGACTTATATGGATATATCAAATATTTTCAACTGAATCTATCAAAATCTAAATTTTTTCAACTGCCACTGCCATTAGGATTGTTATATAAAATATCCTCAACAATGGTTCTAAAATTTCCTGCAGTAATTGCAATCTTCCCAAAGTTTTATAAGTATTCTACGAAATTCTTCATATTTTTATAAATTTTTGGTAAATTTTCAGTTTCAAAAATCTAAATTCGCCACACATTTAAATGCAACTGACCAAATCTATCAACATTTTAAATTACTGTTTTGAAAATGTGACTTATATGGATATATCAAATATTTTCAACTGAATCTATCAAAATCTACATATTTTCAACTGCCACTGTGATTAAGATTGTTATGTAAAATATCCACAACAATGGTTCTAATATTTCCTCCAGTTATTGCAATCTTCCTAAAGTTTTATAAGTATTGTATGAATTTCTTCATATTTTTATAAATTTTTGGTAAATTTTCAATCACAAAATCTAAATTCGCCATACATTTAAATGCAACTGACCAACTTTATCAACATTTTAAATTACTGCTTTGAAAATGTGACTTATATGGATATATCAAATATTTTCAACTGAATCTATCAAAATCTAAATATTTTCAACTGCCTCTGCCATTAAGATTGTTATGTAAAATATCCACAACAATGGTTCTAAAATTTCCTTCAGTTATTGCAACCTTCCCAAAGTTTTATAAATATTCTACGAAATTCTTTATATTTTTGTAAATTTTTGATAAATTTTCAATTACAAAAATCTAAATTCGCCACACATTTAAATGCAACTGACTAAATCTATCAACATTTTAAATTACTGCTTTGAAAATGTGACTTATATGGATATATCAAATATTTTCAACTGAATCTATCAAAATCTAAATATTTTCAACTGCCACTGCCATTAAGATTGTTATGTAAAATATCCACAACAATGGTTCTAAAATTTCCTCCAGTTATTGCAATCTTCCCAAAGTTTTATAAGTATTCTACGAAAT
Organism: Othius punctulatus; assembly: GCA_951805005.1. Taxonomy (NCBI): domain Eukaryota; kingdom Metazoa; phylum Arthropoda; class Insecta; order Coleoptera; family Staphylinidae; genus Othius; species Othius punctulatus. Next base: position 2,265,851 of record OX638139.1, on the reverse strand, counting down.
TCTTCATATTTTTATATATTTTTGGTAAATTTTCAGTTACAAAATCTAAATTCGCCACACATTTAAATGCAACTGACCAAATCTATCAACATTTTAAATTCCTGCTTTAAAAATGTGACTTATATGGATATATCAAATATTTTCAACTGAATCTATCAAAATCTAAATATTTTCAACTGCCACTGCCATTAAGATTGTTATGTAAAATATCCACAACAATGGTTCTAAAATTTCCTCCAGTTATTGCAACCTTCCCAAAGTTTTATAAGTATTCTACGAAATTCTTCATATTTTTATAAATTTTTGGTAAATTTTCATTTATAAAAAACTAAATTCGCCACATATTGCCAAACCTACAAAATCTATCGAATTTTTAATTGCACTTGGTCAAACTTGCCCCAATTATACTACAACAGTCAAAATCGGACCAGATTTCAACTGCAGTGTAACAAAATTGTCATAATCTAACCGTAACTGTCAAAATTTACGTTGTTTCAACGGCAACAGTCAAAATTTGTACTGTATTGTACAGTACTGTATTGACACTGTATTGTCAAAATCTTGAAAATGTTCAATGTGAACTGTCGAAATTTGCCATATTTTCCTAATAAACTGGATAAAAGTATTATATTTTCAATTGAAACTGTCCACATTTGTCAAATTCTTAAATGCAACTCTCCAAATCTATCAATATTTTTAATTACTGCATTGCAATTGTCAGATACATAAATGTAGTTATTATATATCAAATAATTTCGACTGAATCTATCAATATCTGTAAAATTTAACTGCAAAGTTAACTGCAGTTAATGTTAACTTATTTAACTGCAGTTAACTGCAACTGTCAAAATCGATGAACATGTCAAAATATTCAACACAATGTGAACTGTCGAAATTTATCGTTTTCAACTGCAACTGTCAAAATCTCAAAATTTCCTTAAGAAGTAAATTACAATCTGTCTATTTCAATTCAAGTTCTCTATAAATTTTTAGTGCTGTAGTCTTTAAGACTACTTTAGTGAAGAACTTTATATCCATAAATCCGTTCTGCAATCGCTATTTTTCAATGTATCTTCATTTATAGTTTATATGAATGATATTAAAGTTGCACGTAATTCACAAATTGTTAATTTCTAATACCAAATTGAAAATTTTTATTCATTCCAATTTTTCATTGAAGACTACCTAAATGAAGAAATGTACATCCAAAAATATGTTGTTTATTTGCTATTCTTCAACATATCTTCATTTATACATACGAATTACATTAAATTGCATGTAATTCTCAAATCGTTTATTTTTAAAAGCATACTGGGAACATTTTATTCACAGCAATTTACAATTGAAGACTTCTTAAGTGAAAAACTTTATATCCATAAATATGTTCTGCAATTGCAATTTTTTTAAGTAGCTTCATTTTTAGTTTAAATGAATTATTTTAAAGTACCACGTATTCACAAATCGTTAATTTCTAATACCAAATTGAAAATGTTTACTCATTGCAATTTTCTATTGAAGACTACCTAAATGAAGAATTTTACATTCAAAAATCTGTTGTATAGTCACTATTTTTATACGTATCTTTAAATATACATTTCACGAATTACATAAAATTGCATGTAATTCTCAAATCGCTGATTTTTAATAGCATACTGGGAACATTTTATTCACAGCAATTTTCTTTTGAAGACTACTTAAGTGAAGCACTTTACATCCATAAATTCGTTCTGTAATCGTTATTTTTCAATGTATCTTTATTTATAGTTTACATGAATTATATTAAAATTGCACGCAATTCAAAAATCGTTAATTACTAATAACAACTTAAAAAATTGTATTCATTGCAATTTTCTATTGAAGACTACCTAATTGAAGAACTTTACATCCAAAAATCTGTTGTGTAGTCGCTATTCTTCAATGTATCTTCATTTATACATTTCACGAATTACATAAAATTGCATGTAATTCTCAAATCGTTGATTTTTAAAAGCATACTGGGAACATTTTATTCACAGCAATTTTCTATTGAAGACTACTTAAGTGAAGAACTTTACATCCATAAATCTGTTTTGCAATCGCTATTTTTTTAAGTATCTTCATTTTTAGTTTATATGAATTATATTAAAGTTCCTCGTAATTCACAAATCGTTAATTTCTAATACCAAGTTCAAAATTTTTATTCATTGCAATTTTCTATTGAAGACTACCTAAATGAAGATCTTTACATACAGAAATATGTTGTGTAGTTGCCATTCTTCAACGTATCTGCATTTATACATTTTTCGAATTACATAAAATTGCATGTAATTCTCAATTTGTTGATTTTTAAAAGCACACTGGAAACATTTTATTCACAGCAATTTTCAATTGAAGACTACTTAAGTGAAGAACTTTATATCCATAAATCCGTTCATTTTTTGAAGTATCTTCATTTTTAGTTTATATGAATTATATTTTAGTTGCACGTAATTCACAATTCGTTAATGTCTAATACCAAGTTGAAAATTTTTATTCATTGCAATGTTTTATCGAAGACTACCTGAATAAAGAAATTTACATCCAAAAATCTGTTGTTTAATCGCTATTCTTCAACGTGTCTTCATTTATACATTTCACGAATTTCATAAAAATTGCATGTAATTCTCAAACCGCTGGTTTTTAAAAGCATACTGGGAACATTTTATTCCCAGTAATTTTCAACTAAAGACTACTTAAGTGAAGAACTTTACATCCATAAATCTGTTCTGCAATCGCTATTTTTCTAAGTATCTTCATTTTTAGTTTATATGAATTATATTAAAGTTGCACGTAATTCTCATATCGTTAATTTCTAATACCAAGTTGAAAATTTGTATTCATTGCAATTTTCTATTGAAGACTACCTAAATGAAGAAATTTACATCCAAAAATCTGTTGTTTAATCGCTATTCTTCAACGTATCTTCATTTATACATTTCACGAATTACATAAAATTGGATGTAATTCTCAAATCGCTAATTTTTAAAAGCATACTGGGAACATTTAATTCACAGCAATTTTCTATTGAAGACTACTTAAGTGAAGACTTTTATATACATAAATTCGTGCTGCAGTCGTTATTCTTCAGTGTATCTTCTTTTATAGTTTACATGAATTATATTAAAATTGCACGTAATTCACAAATCGTTAATTTCTAACACCAAGTTGAAAATTTTTATTTAATGCAATTTTCTATTCAAGACTACCTAAATGAAGAAATTAACATCCAAAAATCTGACGTTCAATCGCTATTCCTCAACGCATCTTCATTTATATATATCACGAATTACATAAAATTGCATGTAATTCTCAAATTGCTGATTTTTTATAGCATACTGGGAACATTTTATTTATAACAATTTTCTATTGAACAGTACTTAAGTGAAATTTGTTATATACATAAATCCGTTCTGCAATCGCTATTTTTCAAAGTATCTTCATTTACAGTTTATATTAATTATATTGAAGTTGCACGTAATTCACAAATCGTTAATTTCTAATAGCAAGTTGAAAATTGTTATTCATTGCAATTTTCTATTGAAGACTACCCAAATGAAGAACTTACTTTTGAGAAATTTTGAGTTTGTCACTTTTTCTTGTATCCACGATGAAATAAATATTTTCACACGATTGTAGGATACTTGTATTTCTGCTTGTAGGTACTCACTGTTCGCTGGATTTGAAAATTTCGGGGTTCCAAGAAGCCATAAATTCCACTGGAAACGAATCTCTTCTGCTTCCTTTTTCCTGATTATTCAATAAACATTTAAAACATCTGCTAAACGCCGCTAATTATGGAGCCGGGGTTACTTTTTGCGTTGTTTGAGGCGGGCGCAGCTTTTAAGTTGAATGCTCCTCCATCCTTTTTTCTTGTGTGTCATTTGCGTGATTTAAATATTTTAGGGCGATGTAAATTTGGGTTAAATCTGCCGCACTTAGGCAGTCCTTTACGACCCAATAGTTACAGTGTTGTATGTTTTTACGGCCCTTGAAAAACGTGGATTGCGTGCAAAGTGGGCTCGTTAGGGCCCCGGCGAAGAGTTGAGTGCTCGCCGGCGCGAATGTCCCTCCTTTTTATTTTAAGGGAATATTATGTTACGAGGGTTTTTTAGCGCCCTTTGTGTATTTCTGCGGATTGCACCGTTCTGTATGCGCTTCCGAGGGGAGTCAATAAATTGGAAAATTAATAAATTATCACCTGGAGAGTGCCACAACAACATAGGCATGGTGGTAAATTATGCATGCCTCATATTTAGTTCCAATGCGGAACGTGTCCATGTATATCGAATATCACACGTATGTATAGATGCGTTGGGGGTGGGCTGTAGCGGCAGTGTGACACGAATGCCGATGGCCGTGGGGGCCGACGCATGAATATGAATGAGGGGCGCGCGCCCCCATTTCTTCGGCACATCGCGAGCATCCGAATATGATCATGTAAATGCCCCCCATGCCCGCCCCCATGCCGCGAAAACAAAACTTTTATAGAATTTTTATGCGACCTCCGGCGTTCCATTTTCACACCGGCACGGCTCATATATTTATTAAGCCGCCCCCCGCGCCCAGGGGTTGGGACCGTAAACAACGCGCGCCGCCCCCTTATCAAGTGAGACGGGATGAGGCCCCCGCACAAATTCCGGGGGCGAGTTTTTCCATCTGCGCCGCCCCCGAAGAACCCGGGGCATGTGCCGTAATCAGCCCATAATGTCTAGGCGGGGGATTAAACTCAAAGGAAACTTCGCGCATTTGCAGCGTCTTCCTCATTATGAAATCCTTAAGACTGTGTTTGCGTATTGCACCTTCTTTTGTATGCAGAATGCAGTTTTACCGCCGCCACGATGTTGCAACGAAAGACGTCTTACGTTTTCCTGAATACTGGCTGCCATAAGTAAAGGAGAATTTACTCTAACTATGGAAGCATAATTTCTAAGAAGCTTTTAGCTTTGCAAGACCAGAATATATACTGGGTTCCTTCGAATAACATCACCAACTTTAGAAGGTAACCGGCAAACTTCCAATTTTCTGATTATTAATGCTACAATACCCATCATAAAACCTTTATACAGCGTGAATAACGAGTAATGAACATTCTGAAGCTTTTATTATTACTATAAAAAAACATTTGAAGAAAAATGTGATGTCACAATTGACGATTTTCATTTTTTTTTTAGACTGCGACGTGTCTTTTAAACATCAACTTATATTTTTGGTTGTAATTTAATAGTAGTTTTATTTCTCTTTATGATCGTATAAAATTATTACAAAGTTGAATAACAATTCAATAACAAATTATACATATACGTTTGGCTCTAATTTTGTTATTCGTATCTGTTTTAAACGCTGACACTTTCATAATTTCAAACAATTAAATTTATTTTACTGAAAAGAAGAGGAATTGAAACAAAAGGCAATAATTACAAATTCAATGGTTTTACATTAGTCATAGCAGATGTGTAATTTTTTTGTCCTATTAAAATGTAAATCGATCCGTAAAACTGCCATGGATATCCAGTACGAATATGACCAAATTAATTTGATCAATAACTTTGTGGAACTCTCTGTCTGAAACATTCACATTAATGCCCTAAAAAAATTGGATATTTTTTCTCTTTTGAATTCTATTAAAATCCAATATCGCGGCCATAAGAAAATGAACATATGTTGCTTCTTTCTATATCCTGACGGTCTCTTTGATTGTAAAATCCTAAAACTTTTATTCTAAGGACTATACCAACATCAAAATTTGAAAAAAATGGTTCTTTTGCAAACAATGACCCAATGACCCGGTTTTTTTGCATGTGAGTGTATATTTATTTCCATCTATATGTATATATAATTTCTATATATATGTCAATTGTTATTAATTTCCATAAAAATGTATATTACTGCTACTAAATGCCAATAATTATTATAAATATAGAAATAAATCCTGATTAGTTTTCAGCTATTATTAAAATCACAACAATTTCTGCCGAAATTTTTCAAAAGTGACAATTATTCTATCAAATTTATAATTGCTTCTGCCAAAATTTGAATAAGGACTGAAAAACTTTTAATTATTTCTACCAAAATTTCAACAGGTCAATCATTTCTGTAAGATTTTCAATTGTGCTGTCTAAAATCCATCAGTACTCGTTGAACTTTTTCAAGATTTTTATCTACATGTCAATTATTATCGATTTTTATGAAAATTTCTGTTATTGCAGCTAAATTTCAATGATTATTATGAAAATAAAAATAAATTCTAATCAATTGTCAGGTATTATTAAAATCTGAACAATGTTTACCAAATTTTTTTAAATGTAATAATTATTCTATCAAATTTATAACTATGTCTATTAAAATTTTATTGAGGACTAAATTTTTTTATTATTTCTACCAAAATTTCAAGAGGTCAATTATTTCTGCTAAAATTTCAATTATGCTGTCTAAAATCCTTCTGTAACCGTTGAACTTTATCAAGATTTCTATCTACTTGTCAATTATTACTGATTTTTATGAAAATTTCTGTTATTGCAGCTAAATTTCAATGATTATTATAAAAATAAAAATAAATTCTAAGCAATTGTCAGCTATTTTTAAAATCTGAACAATGTTTACCAAAATACTTCAAATGTAACAATTATTCTATCAAATGTCTATTAAAATTTTATTGAGGACTAAAATTTTTAATTATTTCTACCAAAATTTCAACAGGTCAATTATTTCTGTAAGATTTTCAATTGTGCTGTCTAAAATCCACCAGTACTCGTTGAAGTTTTTCAAGATTTCTATCTACATGTCAATTATTACTGATTTTTATGAAAAAATGTCTGTTATTGCAGCTAAATTTCAATGATTATTATAAAAATAAAAATAATTTCTAATCAATTGTCAGCTATTATTAAAATCTGAACAATGTTTACCAAAATATTTCAAATGTATTATTTATTCTATCAAATTTATAACTATTTCTATTAAAATTTTATTGAGGACTAAAATTTTTAATTATTTCTACCAAAATTTCAACAGGTCAATTATTTCTGCCAAAATTTCAATTATGCTGTCTAAAATCCATCAGTACTCGTTGAACTTTTTCAATATTTCTATCTACATGTCAATTATTACTGATTTTTATGAAAATTTCTGTTATTGCAGCTAAATTTCAATGATTATTATAAAAATAAAAATAATTTCTAATCAATTGTCAGCTCTAATTAAAATCTGAACAATGTTTACAAATTTTTTTCAAAATTAACAATTATTCTATCAAATTTATAACTATTTCTAATAAAAAAATAATTATTTCTACCAAAATTTCAACAGGCCAATTATTTCTCCCAGAATTTCAATTATGCTGTCTAAAATCCATCTGTAACCGTTGAACTTTTTCAAGATTTCTAACTACTTGTCAATTATTACTGATTTTTATGAAAATTTCTGTTATTGCAGCTAAATTCCCATGATTATTATAAAAATAAAAATAAATTCTAATCAATTTTCAGCTATTATTAAAATCTGAACAATTTTTACTAAAATATTTCATAAGTAACAATTATTCTATCAAATTTATAAGTACTTCTGTCAAAATATTAATGAGGACTATAAAATTTTGAACTATTTCTACCAAAATTTCAACTAGTCATTTATTTCTGCGAGAATTTCAATAATTCTCTCTAAGTTATCAGTTTTCTTCTAGATTTCTATCTATATGTCAATTATTACTATTTTCCATCAAAATTTCTATTATTCACTTAGCAATCAAAGTACCAATGATGATTATAAAAAAAAAATCTGACCGGGTAAATAACGAGCATTTTGAGTTTAAAAAATTATTTTATTGTCTGCGACATGTTTCGACATACAGTGTCTTCATCGGGCAGATGAATACTTAGTATTCATCTTACTTAGTACTAAGTAAGTTGTACATACTTAGTATTCAATTAGTATTCATCTAATAGTTAGTTAATAGTTAATACTAATTGAATACTAAGTATATATCAATATATCACTTTTCTTCAAGATTTCTCTCTATATGTCAATTATTACTGATTTCCATCAAAATTTCTATTTTTCACTTAGCAATCTGAGTACCAATGATGATTATAAAAAAATAAATAAGTTCTAATAAATTTTCAGTTATTATTCAAATCTGAACCATTACTGCCAATAATTACTACTACAGAACAATCGACGTTATATAGTATCTTTAGTCCTTTAGTCATGTGTATTATATAATTCTGTCTAAGTCATCAGTTTTCTTCAAGATTTCTCTCTATGTGTCAATTATTACTGATTTCCACCAAAATTTTTATTATTCACTTAGCAATCTGAGTACCAACGATGATTATAAAAAAAAAAGTTCTAATAAATTTTCAGCTATTATTCAAATCTGAACCATTACTGCCAATAATTACTACTACAAAACAATCGACATTATATAGTATCTTTAGTCCTTTAGTTATGTGTATTATATAATTCTGTCTAAGTCATCAGTTTTCTTCAAGATTTTTCTCTATGTGTCAATCATTACGATTTCCATCAAAATTTCTATTATTCACTTAGCAATCTGAGTACCAATGACGATTATAAAAAAATAAATAAGTTCTAATAAATCTTCAGCTATTGTTCAAATCTGAACCATTACTGCCAATAATTACTACTACAGAAGAATCGACATTATATAGTATCTTTAGTCCTTTAGTTATGTGTATTATATAATTCTGTCTAAGTCATCAGTTTTCTTCAAGATTTCTCTCTATGTGTCAATTATTACTGATTTCCACCAAAATTTTTATTATTCACTTAGCAATCTGAGTACCAACGATGATTATAAAAAAAAAGTTCTTATAAATTTTCAGCTATTATTCAAATCTGAACCATTACTGCCAATAATTACTACTACAGAACAATCGACATTATATAATATCTTTAGTCCTTTAGTTATGTGTATTATATAATTCTGTCTAAGTCATCAGTTTTCTTCAAGATTTCTCTCTATGTGTCAATTATTACTGATTTCCACCAAAATTTCTATTATTCACTTAACAATCTGAGTACCAATGATGATTATAAAAAAATAAATAAGTTCTAATTAATTTTCAGTTATTATTCAAATCTGAACCATTACTGCCAATAATTACTACTACAGAAGAATCGACATTATATAGTATCTTTAGTCCTTTAGTTATGTGTATTATATAATTCTGTCTAAGTCATCAGTTTTCTTCAAGATTTCTCTCTATGTGTCAATTATTGCTGATTTCCATCAAAATTTCTATTATTCACTTGGCAATCTGAGTACCAATGACGATTATAAAAAAATAAATAAGTTCTAATAAATCTTCAGCTATTGTTCAAATCTGAACCATTACTGCCAATAATTACCACTACTAATAACTAATAATTAGTAACTAATAATAATAACTAATAACTAATTTTCAGTTATTGTTCAAATCTGAACCATTACTGCCAATAATTACTACTACAGAAGAATCGACATTATACAGTATCTTTAGTCCTTTAGTTATGTGTATTGTTAGCTCATTTGCAAACAAGAAGAATAGTGGGATAAACAAGGAGCCTTGCTGTGCCCTCCTTGTTATATTATATGATAATAATGTTCTCCGTCCAGTACGAATTATGAGTTTGCTATTGTTCAGGTGTGATATCAGGAAATCCAGGGAAGTTTCCCTAAAACCCATTGCCTGAATTTTATCTCCTCGGAATGTCGGATTTATACAGTCAAAGGCAATGGACAGCTCAAAGAATAGTTAGACTTACACATTTGCCTTGGCTAATTTTTTATTGATGTATTCTATGAAATTGTGTACCACTTCTCTGTTAATCTGCCTGGAAGGTATAGTGTTTTCACTTGAAATTAAAAATGTACCTGCAATGAGGGTTTATTACGGTCAAGGGTTCTCCATTGTATGGCGTGCTGCGAAGAGAGGCTCAGGACTCTGTTCTCTTCCCATTACCCGTCATAAAATTCCGTTCGCACAATGGACCGCAATAAACACACTTCGTAGGTAGATCTTCAATTTCAAGTAAAAACACTATACCACTGTTGATTATCAGAAATAATATTGTTTTTTTTTTTTGTAGAAACACTATAATTTTATGTGCAACAATTTTTTCAAATATCTTTGAAATTATTGTTAGTATTGAGATTGGTCTAAAGTTATCCATACCTTTTCTTTGCAATATTTTTTTGCAATTGGTAAAATACAAGCTGTTCTCTAAGAAACTGGAACGACTCCTTCCTTCTCGTTCTTGTATACATTTGTTTATTAAGGAGGCTGTGAGGTCGTTTATGATCTCGACAATAGTTTTAATTAGCCTTGTGGGTATATCATCTGTTCTTCTACTATCTTTGTATTTAGGTCATATATCACCTTTAATACATCTGTCTCATCTACTACGGAAAAAAAAAGATGTTGAGCAGTTACTGTGCAATTCTCTGAGAAGTATGAAATTTCCTTCGGTAAAGATGTTAGGTATATACTTATAACTGAATATGATAACTTATGTTGGAGCCTATGTACTGTAGGAAATGACTCGTACTTATGATAATTGCACATTTGGTGTATACAAAAACTGGTGACCTGCAACATCTAACTGTGCTGCATCTAATCTACTACAACACTGAGTAGAATTGGAGTAGATTGTATTTAGTAGGGGTAAAGAAAGTACGGCCAAGTGCAATGAAGTAGTTATGCTGATTAAATTCTATTATGGCTTAGGAAAAAAATCACTAACAACGCAATCACTGTTTATACCTTTATAGTCTGCACCTCGGTCAATGTGGTGTTTCGCATTTTTATCGGCGATATCCTCGGGCCACAAAATTAAAACCTTGTTATCCCGGCAATTTGTAGCCCCGGGCGAGCCTCAATTCGCCCATCGCGCCCTTATAAGCTCCTTTTGATGTTATATGATTAGGTTTGTGCCGGTATGAAGACGAAAATTACACAATAAGGGACGTGACTCTATTTTGAAATTGTCATTTGGAGCGTCTAGACGCCGCGCCCGGCATATAAATACGCCACGGACGCCTCTCCCGATACAGTCTGCCTCCACGTGGACCAGCTAGGGGTTGGTAGGTTTGGGGGGTGGCTTTTTGCCGTGAAACAATTTGCTCCGGGAGGATGCGTCACGTGCAAACACACACACTGACACACATACAGCACCGGACTTCATCGTCTCCGGGGGCGGCTCAAAAAGCGCTTAATTAAATTCCGGGATTCCGGGGAGGGTAGTCAAGATTTCGGCCCGTGTAATGGATATCGGGCACTTATTAATTCCGCCCCGTGCGTTGTCGCTGAGTTTTATCGCTTAATGAAATCCGTTTGAAGTTTATGACGCGTGTGCGTGAGCGCGCGCGCATTCGTGCGCGTGTGCGTGCGCGTATTCGTGTCCCGGGGGCGTTAGGGGACGTGAAATTTTGACTATCGGGAGGCGGACCAATTAGGCATAATTAACAGAAGTGCGCAATAAAGGGGATGAAACAAAGGTGAACGCGGGATTTTCCGTGGGAGCGGAGGTAGCTGGGTGGTAAATTGAAGTCGGAAAGTTCGCAGTAATTACATGCCCACCTACAATCGCAATTATTTCTTAGACACTTCGAGAAAAGTTTAATGTTTCGTAATTTATAGGTCCGTGACGGCGGGGCGCCGACCTCCCCCCAACCCCCCTGAATTATTAGACCGTGTTTTAGAGGTGATTATAGCGGCTATTAACTGTTCTGTTTGCTCCACTTCTTCCTTGTAAGCGACGGGACGATTATTGTTTTCTCCCTGCTCCGCTGTAAATCTGAAGTTTCATTGCAGCCACTTCGAAATTACAATCGTAAGCAGTACCTGTACAACACCCTATATATATTTATACTATGGTGCTTCAGAAATGTATAGTTTTTTTTAAATATTTTTGTTTATTTTACATTCTTATTTTGTGCCACCAAAAACTACGGAAAACGGAATCACGGAAAACTAAAACTACTCTACAACGTAATCAAAAGGAACAGACAAGACAAAGAAGCAACATAGAGGGTCATAAAAAGCAAAAGCGGAAAAGTACTAAGAAAAGAAAAAGATATAGTAGAAAGATGGAAGAAATACTTTGAACAACTATTGGGAACCACAGAAGATGGAGGGAGGAAAACAAAGAGACAAATAAAACGTAAGTATATAGATCTAGAGAAAGCATTCGATAAGGTACCAAGAGCGAAACTATGGGAAACACTGAAACATAGGAAGATATAATTGAATTTAATTAACTTATAATGTTGCAACTTATAAATCCGATGTTCAAAAGTTGAATTTTTCAGAATTATGAAATAATTTTTTTTTTATTTCTCGAGAGAGAATTAATTAAATTTCTCGTGAGGACTTGATCTGTATAATAAGATGCCCTTTCACATAAAAACTGAGACCAATATTCATCAGTATAAAGCTCAGGTGAGGGTATACGTTGTTCAAATTTATCTGTAAATAGAAATTTGGTAAAATATTGTACAATGAAAACTATATTTAGGTTAAATCAAGCACTTGGTTAAAGTTTCACTGTATTGATTCAATACAGTGAAACTTTAACCAAGTGTTTGATTTAACCTAATCATAATGTTTCACCAAGTAGTATCCACACATAGTTTCAATTTAATTAAAACTATATTTACTATTTGTGTATTTGCATTCTTCTTTTTGTTGTGTTGTTTGTTGTCATGTATATATTCACCTTTTCTATATTATGTAGCTAACAAATATTGTTTATTATGATATTATTATTATTTAATGCACATATCACCTCCACCTATCATCTATCATCATGTAATTATATAGTAATAAATGTAAGCACTTGGGCGAAAAAACTGGTAAAATCAATAGCCGAATAAAGATCGATGTCCTACTACTGAAAATTTTGGTGAATGTAACTGAATTTTTTCCATTATATAATGCCATTTTGCAAAATAATTGGACTGTTGTAAAATTATAAAACACAACGCACTTATAAGCACTTAAGCGAAAAAACTAGTAAAATCAATAGCCAAATAAAGATCGATGTACTACTACTGAAAATTTTGGTGAATATAACTGAATTTTTTCAATTATATAATGCCATTTTGCAAAATAATTGGACTGTTGAAAAATTATAAAACACAACGCACTTATAAGCACTTAAGCGAAAAAACTAGTAAAATCAATGGCCGAATAAAGATCGATGTACTACTACTGAAAATTTTGGTGAATATAACTGAATATTTTCAATTATATAATGCCATTTTGCAAAATAATTGGACTGTTGTAAAATTATAAAACACAACGCACTTATAAGCACTTAAGCGAAAAAACTAGTAAAATCAATAGCCGAATAAAGATCGATGTACTACTACTGAAAATTTTGGTGAATATAACTGAATTTTTTCAATTATATAATGCCATTTTGCAAAATAATTGGACTGTTGAAAAATTATAAAACACAACGCACTTATAAGCACTTAAGCGAAAAAACTAGTAAAATCAATATCCAAATAAAAATCGATGTACTACAACTGAAAATTTTGGTGAATATAACTGAATTTTTTCAATTATATAATGCCATTTTGCAAAATAATTGGACTGTTGTAAAATTATAAAACACAACGCACTTATTAGCACTTAAGCGAAAAAACTAGTAAAATCAGTAGCCGAATAAAGATCGATGTACTACTACTGAAAATGTTGGTGAATATAACTGAATTTTTTCCATTATATAATGCCATTTTGCAAAATAATTGGACTGTTGTAAAATTATAAAACACAACGCACTTATTAGCACTTAAGCGAAAAAACTAGTAAAATCAATAGCCGAACAAAGATCGATGTACTACTACTGAAAATGTTGGTGAATATAACTGAATTTTATACATTATATAATGCTATTTTGCAAAATAATTGGACTGTTGTAAAATTATAAAACACAACGCACTTATTAGCACTTAAGCGAAAAAACTAGTAAAATCAATAGCCGAATAAAGATCGATGTACTACTACTGAAAATTTTGGTGAATATAACTGAATTTTTTCAATTATATAATGCCATTTTGCAAAATAATTGGACTGTTGTAAAATTATAAAACACAACGCACTTATAAGCACTTAAGCGAAAAAACTAGTAAAATCAATAGCCGAATAAAGATCGATGTACTACTACTGAAAATTTTGGTGAATATAACTGGATTTTTTCCATTATATAATGCCATTTTGCAAAATAATTGGACTTTTGTAAAATTACAAAACACAACGCAGAAATGAAATAATTATTGAAATTCTGGTAAATGTAACTCAAAATTTCACAGTAATTGATGAAATTATGACAGAATATTTGATAGATTGATAAATATGACATATTTATTGATATTGTCATAAATTTTATTGGAAATAGTAGAGATATTGGTAAAGTTATTTAATATTATATATATATATATCAATAAAATTATGAACGAAATAAATGAAAATTTCCCGTTAATCTTTAATATTTTGAAAGTTATGATTGAAATATGTGATGTAATATTCTGTCATTGCTGTAATACTATACAGAAATAATTGAAAATTGAGCAATTACAATTTAACAGAATAATTGAAATTTTAGTAAACAGAACTAATATTTTAGCAGTAATTGATGAAATTATGACAGATTATTTGATATTTTGATAAATATGACACATTGATTTATTGATAAAATTTTATTGAAAATTTTGGTAACATTATTATATTTTGATATTGTATCAAAACATTGTATTGTAAGGTTTGATAATATATTAATTAAATTATGAAAGAAATAATTGTAAATGTTATATTAATCATTAAAATTTGGCAGAAACAATCGAATATTATACAGCTATTATTAATATTTCGATAGTAATTTATTGGAATTATATTGGGAAAATATAATCAATATTGACGATTTGAGTTGAAATTATGACAGATTTTGATAGTTATAAGTCAAAATATGACAAATTATGACAGTCACAGTTAAATATATGCCAAATGTGAATACATACAATTGAAAATATAAAATAATAAGTCTTTTTAGTTATAGTTGAAAATATGACAAACTTCGAAAGTCACAGTTGAAAATATGACAAATTTCTAAAATCACAGTTGAAAATATGGCAAATTTTGATAGTTATGGTATAATATATGATAAGTTATGACAGTTACACTCAATGACGATATGATGAATTTGACATTTTCAGTTGAATATATGACATTAACAATTCGATTTAAATATATAATAAATTTTGACGATTACGGTTGAAAATATAACAGTGTTTTTAGATATAGTTAAAAATATGACAAATTTTGAAAATCACAGTTGAAAATATGACATATTTTTACAGTTATAGTTGAAAACATGACAAGTTATGACAGTTTCACTCGAAAATATGATAAGTTGTGATATATACAAGTGAGAGACTGACAATTAACATATTCAGTTGAAAATATGACAAATTAACAATACCATTTGAACATATAGCAAATTTTGACGATTATAGTTGAAAACATGAGAAATTCTCACAGAAATAATCCAAAATATGACAATCTATGACAATTACAGTTTAAAATATGACAAATTTTGGTGTATACAGTTGAAAATATGACAAATTTTAACAATTACAGTTAAAAATATAGCAGTATTTTTAGTTGTAGTTGAAAATATGACAAATTTCAAAAATCACAGTTGAAAGACTAACATTTCGAAAATCATAGTTGAAAATATGACAGACTGCGACAGTTATAGTTAAAAACATGACAAGTTATGAGTTTCACTCAAAAATATGGTAAATTATGATACATACAGGTTGAGAGACTGACAATTAACATTATCAGTTGAAAATATGACAAATTAACAATTCCATTTGCAAAATATAATAAATTTTGACTGTTGGAGTTGAAAATATGACAGATTTTGACAGTTTTAAGTCAAAATATGACAAATAATGATACTTACAATTGGAAATATGCCAATTATGGACACATACAGTAGAAAATATAATATAGTATTTTTAGTTATAGTTGAAAATATAACAAATTTCGAAAATCACAGTGGAAAATATGATAGATTTTGATAGCTATAGTTTAATATATGATAAGTCTTTTTATGAGATAAGTTTTTATGACAGTTACACTCGAAAATATAATAAATTTGACATTTTCTGTGGAATATACTATATCAACAATTCCATTAAACAATATAATAAATTTTGACGATTGCAGTTGTAAATGTAACAGTCTTCAGAAATGTAACAGATTTCGACAGTTATAGTTGAAAACATAACAAGTTATGAGAGTGTCACTTGAAACTATGATAATTTATTCTAAATACAGTTGAGAGTATGACATAACATTTTCAGATGAAAATATGACAAATTAACAATTCCATTTCAAAATATAACAAATTTTGACGATTATAGTTGAAAATATGACAAATTTTCACAGTAATAATACAAAATATGACAATTTATGACAATTACAGTTTAGAATATTACCAATTTTAGTATATACATTTGAAAATATGACAAATTTTGAGGATTACAGTAGAAAATATAACAGTATTTTTAGTTACAGTTGAAAATACGACCAATTTCGAAAATCATAGTGAAATATCTAAAAAAAATCGAAAATTACAGTTGTAAATATGACAGATTTTGACAGTTATAGTTGAAAACATGACAAGTTATGACAGTTTCACTCAAAAATATGGTAATTTATGATACATACAGTTGAGAGACTGACAATAAACATCTTCAGTTGAAAATATGATAAATTAACAATTCCATTTAAAAATATAACAAATTTTGACAATTATAGTTGAAAATATGACAAATTCTCACAGTAATTATACAAAATACGACAATTTATGACAATTACAGTTTAAAATATTACAAATTTTGGTATGTACATCTGAAAATATGACAATTACAGTTGAAAATATAACAGTATTTTTAGTTATAGTTGAAAACATGACAAGTTATGACAGTTTCACTCCAAAATATGGTAATTTATGATACATACAGTTGAGAGACTAACAATTAACATTTTTAGTTGAAAACATGACAAATTAGCAATTTCATTTGAAAATATAACAAATTATGACAATTATAGTTGAAAATAAAACAAATTTTGACAGTAATAATTCAAAATATAAATATATATATATATATATATATATATATATATATATATATATATATATATATCAATAAAATTATGAACGAAATAAATGAAAATTTCACGTTAATCTTTAATATTTTGAAAGTTATGATTGAAATATGTAATGTAATATTCTGTCATTGCTGTAATACTATACAGAAATAATTGAAAATTGAGCAATTACAATTTAACAGAATAATTGAAATTTTAGTAAACAGAACTAATATTTTGGCAGTAATTGATGAAATTATGACAGATTATTTGATATTTTGATAAATGTTGATAAAATTTTATTGAAAGTAGAAGAAATTTTGGTAACATTATTATATTTTGATATTGTATCAAAACATTGTATTGTAAGGTTTGATAATATATTAATTAAATTATGAAAAAAAAAAATTGAAAATGTTATATTAATCATTAAAATTTGGTAGAAACAAACGAATATTATACAGCTATTATTAATATTTTGATAGTAATTTATAGGGAATATATGGTATTGGAATTATATTAAATGTCAGTAAAATTGTCTTATATTATTATCAATATATTAATATAATATTTTTATATTTCATTATTGAAATAATGGTATTCAGCCAATATTTCAATTATGACTAAAATTTCAAATTATATCATTCATAATTTAATTGATATAATATGAAATAATTTTTCCTAAATTTCTACGGTTTTCAATAAAATTTTGTCAATACTTCAATGTAATATTTTGATATTTTGGTAAATGTAAGTGAAATTTAGTAAAAAAAATCGAATATTATACATCTATTATTCCTATATAGAGAGTAATTTATTGGAATTATATTGGGAATACATGGTATTAGAATTATATTAAATATCAGTAAAATTGTGTTATATTATCAATATATCAATATAACATTTTGATATTTCATTATTGAAATAATGATATTCAGCCATTATTTCAATAATGACTAAAATTATGAATTATTTCATTCAAATGTAGAAGTAGATATGATGAAAAATCGAGCAGCTATCTCTAAATTTTAAACATAATAATTGAAATGTTTCAGATATCATTGAAATTTAATAATTGCAACATTTATGTAAAATTAAAAAAACTTAATTTTTTTAAGCACCCTATTGTACGTAGGTATAACTTACTATATAGCTAATATTAGTTCTATAATTATCTTGAATTTCATACAATTGGTATGAATCACATTACAAGCTACGTGAAAATACAGTAAGTTTTGCTCCGTTTAATACAATAATATATAACTGTATACACTGATATCCCCTCACGCCAGGCTAGCTGCTCGCATCCAATTTAGCTCGAAACCTACAATTAAAATTTAATTTCAACGCACTGCCAGGTTGTCAAACAAATAACCCCCTGAATAATTCGGGCTCGATTTCAATCCGCCCACATCCATAATTAACAATCTTCAATCATCACTCCGCCAGTGCCGATTTGATTATATTTAATTAACGTCGTGGCTATATTTTCGCAGCCGCCGCTTAATTGGATAGTATAATCGAATCCGCGCGTTCGCCGCGGTAATGCGGCGGCTGCATATCGAGCGGAATTCCGGTGCCTTGCAATTGGGGAAATGCAATGCATATGCGCGCAACACACAGAATGCACACACTTGCAATTTACCCGGTCACATCCAGGTCCCTTGAATACTCCCTACTCGATATAAGCAGTGTACAGTGTACACAGTGTGTGTGTGTACATGCATATTGACCCGTACTCAAAGATGTGCCTTGGGGGTGGAATTGTTTGCTCTGTGCCAGCAGACACTTATATCGTGGACATTGAGGTGTCTGATTTGTTTCTTTGTACAAGTCCTCAGCTTCGACATGTGTATCTATCAATCACATATATTTTTGCAACAATACATGTCAACATTCATAAAAGATTTTTTACAACACACATTTAGTTTCTTATCTCATAACTTGTTTTAGGGTTTTAGGGTCAATAGGAATTGTGCTGATCATAATAATTTGTCAAATATTTTAATGAACCCTGATAGATTGAAGCCAATTAAGTAGCGTCCATGCAAAAGCACACATGTCCATAACTTCTTCCCATTGAGTTAATGTTGTTCTGGTAGGATATCCTGAATTAAATCCGAATCTGATTTACAGAAAAAATGTATTAAATAAAACAATTTTACTTTGTTACTTCCACTAACACATTTATTTTACAGAAATAATTTAGTGATTGCAGTTCCGACTACTCTATAGTCTCTTAGTTTGACAATGACTATAGACTATAGACTAGTCGAAACTCCAATCACTAAATTGTTTTTGTAAAATAAATGTGTTAGTGGAAGTAACAAAGTAAAATTGTTTTATTTAATTGATTTACCATGTTCCACTAAGTAACGGCTACCAGTATACAGAATATATGTCTTATCCTCTAGTAAACCCTTAGGAAAGTATAATCGTCCAAACAATTAAAAAGTTATAAAGAGTGTAAGTCTTAAATAATATAATAAATATGTTATATTTTGAACTACCACAGTTAATATTTGTCTTATAAAGTTGTAATATTTTGAACTATAACTGTCATAAATGGACATATTTTTAACTATAATTGTCAAAATATATGTTATTTACATCTTTTAATGTAAAATTTTGTGTTTCTTCCGACGTAATTAATAATATGTCACATTATCAACTGAAACTGTTAATACGTGTCATGTTTTCAACTATATTTATCTAAAATGGGCGTATTTTATACTGTAACTGTCATAATTTGTCATATTTCAAATTATAACTGACAAAATCTGTCATATTTTCAACTATAATCGTCAATAATTATTATATTTTCAAATAGAATTGCTAATTTGTCATATTTTCAACTGAAAATGTCAAAATTTATTATTTTTTTGCAAATGGAATTGTTAATTTTTCATATTTTTAGGTGAAAATGTTAATTGTTATACTCTCTCAAGTGTGTGCATCATAATATATCATATTTTCAAGGGAAATTGTCATAACTTGTCATGTTTTCAACTACAACTGTCGAAATCTATAATATTTTCAACTGTGATTTTCAGAATTTGCCTTATTTTCAACTCTAACTAAAAAAACTGTTATATTTTCAACTGTAATCATCAAACTTTGTCATATTTTCAACAATAATGGTCAATATTTGTTATATTTTTAATAGGAATTGTTAATTTGTCATATTTTCAACTGAAAATGTTAATTATCAGTTTCTCAGTTGTATGTATCATAATTGATAATATTTTCGAGTGAAAGTGTCAAAACTTGTCATGTTTTCAACTATAACTATCAAAATCTGTCATATTTTCATCTGTGATTTTCGAAATTTGTCAGATTTTCAACTGTGATTTTCGAAATTTGTCGTATTTCCAACTATAGCCAAAAAAACTGTTATATTTTTAACTGTAATCGTCAAAATTTGTTATATATTAAAATGTAACTGTCATAAAATGTAATATTTTGAAATATTTACTGTCAAAATTTGTCATATTTTCAACTATAATTGACAAAATTTATAATATTTTAAATGGAATTGTTAATGTCCTATATTCAACTAAAAATGTCAAATTTATCATATTTTCGAGTGGAACTGTCGTAACTATGTATTTATAACTGTGTATTTTGACCTATACTATCAAAATTTGTCATATTTTCAACTGTGATTTTCGAAATTTGTCATGTTTTCAACTATAACTAAAAATACTGATGATATTTCATATTTTCAACCGTACGTGTCCAAAATTGGTATATTTTCCACTGTAACTGTCATAATTTGTCATATTTTCAAATGTATATACCAAAATTTGAAATATTTTAAACTGTAATTGTCATAAATTGTCGTATTTTGTAATATTGCTGTGAAAATTTGTCAAACTTTCAACTGTAATGGTCAAAATTTGTTATATTTTCAAATGGAATTGTTGATTTGTCATATTTTCAACTGGAAATGTAAATTGTCAGTCTCTCAACTATATGTATCATAAATTACCATATTTTTGAGTGAAACTGTCATAACGTCATGTTTTCAACTATAACTGTCGAAATCTGTCATATATTCAACTGTGATTTTCGAAGTTTGTCAGATTTTCAACTGTAATTTTCGATATTTGTCGTATTTTCAACTGAAACTGAACATACTGTTATATTTTCACCTGTAATTGTCAAAATTTGTCATATTTTCAAATGTATATACCAAATTTTAAAATATTTTAAACTATAATTGTCATAAATTGTCATATTTTGTATTATTACTGTGATTTTTTTTTATATTTCCAACTATTATCGTCAAAATTTCTTATATTTTCAAATGGAATTGTTAATTTGTCATATTTTCCACTGAAAATGTTAATTGTCAGTCTCTCAACTATATAGATCATAAATTACCATATTTTTGAGTGAAACTGTCAAAATTTGTCATGTTTTCAACTATAACTGTCAAAATCTAGCGTATTTTCAACACTGATTTTCGAAATTTGTCATATTTTCAACTGTGATTTTCGAAATTTGTCATATTTTCAACTATAACTAAAAATACTGTTTTATTTTCAACTCAAAATTGGCAATATTTTAAACTGTAATTGTCATAAATTGTCGTATTTTGTATTATTACTGTGAAAATTTGGCATATTTTCAACTATAATCGCCAAAATGCACTATATTTTCAAATGGAATTGTTAATTTGTCATATTTTCAACTGAAACTGTTAATTGTCAGTCTCTCAACTGTATGTATTATAAATTACCATATTTTTGAGTGAAACTGTCATAACTTGTCATGTTTTCAACTATAACTGTCAAAATCTGTCATATTTTCAAGTGTGATTTTCAAAATTTGTCATATTTTCAACTGTGATTTTCAAAATATGTCATGTTTTCAACTGCGATTTTCGAAATTTGTCATATATTAAACTATATGTAACTAAAAAGACATAATATTTTATATTTTTAACTGCATGTGTCCAAATTTGGCATATTTTTAACTATAACTGTCATAATTTGCCATATTTTGACTTATAACTATCAAAATCTGTCATAGTTTCAACTCAAATTGTCAATATTTATTATATTTTGCAACTGGAATTGTAAGTTTGTCATATTTTCAACTGATAATGTTAATTGTAGTACTCTCAACTGTATTTAGAATAAATTATCATAGTTTCAAGTGACACTGTCATAAATTGTCGTATTTTCTATTATCACTGTGAAAATTTGTCATTTTTCAACTATAATCGTCCAAATTTGTTATATCTTTAAATGTAATTGTTAATTTGTAATATTTTTAACTAAAAATGTTAATTGTCAGTCTCTCAACTATATGTATCATAAATTATCATATTTTTGAGTGAAACTGTCATACCTTGTCATGTCTTCAACTATAGTTGTGAAAATCTCTCATAGTTTCAACTGTGATTTTCGAAATTAGTCAGATTGTCAACTGTGATTTTCGAAATTTGTCTTATTTTCAACTATAACTAAAAATATTGTTATATTTTCAACTGTGATTGTCAAAATTTGTCATATTTTCAACTGTATATATAAAATTGTCCTATTTTAAACAGTAACTGACATAAAATGCCAAAATTTGAATTTTTACGGCCAAATTTTGTAATATTTTCAACTATAATTGTCAAAATTTGTTATATTTTCAAATGGAATTGTTTATTTGACATATTTTCAGCTGAAAATGTAAATTGTCTTACTCTCTCAACTGTGTGTATCATAATATATCATATTTTCAAGTGAAATTGTCATAACTTGTTATGTTTTCAACTACAACTGCCGAAATCTGTAATATTTTCGATTGTGATTTTCAAAATTTGCCATATTTTTAACTATAACTAAAAAAACTGTTATATTTTCAACTGTAATCATCAAAATTTGTCATATTTTCAACAATAATTGTAAAAATTTGTTATATTTTCAAATGAAATTGTTAATTTGTCATATATTCAACAGAAAATGTTAATTGTCAGTGTCTCACTTACATGTATCATAACTTATCATATTTTCGAGTGAAACTGTCATAACTTGTCATGTTTTCAACTATAATTGTCAAAATCTGTCACATTTTCAACTGTGATTTTCAAAATTTGTCATATTTTCAACTGTGATTTTCGAAATTTGTCATGTTTTACACTGTGATTTTCGAAATTTGTCATAATTTCAACTATATGTAACTAAAAATACTTATTATTTTATATTTTCAACTGTATGTGTCCAAATTGGGCATTTTTTAACTGTAACTGTCATAATTTGTCATATTTTGACTTATAACTATCTAAATCTGTAATATTTTCAAGTCAAATCCTCAATAATTATTATATTTTGCAACTGGAATTGTTAATTTGTCATATTTTCAACTGATAATGTTAATTGTCGTACTCTCAACTGTATTTGGAATAAAATATAGTTATAGTTTCAAGTCACACTGTCATAACTTGTTATGCTTTCAACTGTAACTGTCGAAATCTGTTATATATTCAACTGTGATTTTCGATATTTGTCATATTTTCAACTATAACTGATAAATTGTTAATATTTCATATTTTCAACTGTAACTGTCACAATTTGTCATATTTTGACTTATAACTATCAAAATTGTTATATTTTCAACTATAATTGTCAAAATTTGTTATATTTTCAAATGGAATTGTTAATTTGTCATATTTTCAACCGATAATGTTAATTGTCATACTCTCTACTATATTTATAATAATTTGTCAAGTGACATCAAGTGATATCATAATAATTCAAGTGTCACTGTTATAACTTGTTATGTTTTTAACTGTAACTGTCGAAATTTGCTATATTTTCAACTGTGATTTCCAAAATATGTCATATTTTCAACTATAACCAAATAAACTGTTATATTTTGAACTGTAATCGTCAAAATTTGTCATCTTTCAAACTATAACTGTCATAAAATATCATATTTTGAAATATTTACTGTCAAAATTTGTAATATTTTTAACTATAATTGTCAAAATTTATTATATTTTAAATGGAATTGTGAATGTCATATATTCAACTCAAAATGTCAAATTTATCATATTTTCGAGTGAAACTGTCATAACTTGTCATATTTTAAACTATAACTATCAAAATTTGTCATATTTTCAACTGTAATTGTCGAAATTGGTCATATTTTCAACTATAACTAAAAATACTGATAATATTTCATATTTTCAACTGTACGTGTCCAAAATTGACATATTTTCAACTGTAACTGTCATAATTTGTAATATTTACTTATAACTGTCAAAATCAGTCATATTTTTAACTCATCGTCAAAATTTATTATTTTTTACAAATGGTGAAGTTTAACTTAATTCATTTGTCATATTTTTAACTCATAATGTTAATTGTCATATTCTCAACTCTATGTATATCAATTTATTATATTTTCGAGAATCATAACTGGTCATATTTTTAACTAGGTATAACGTTTTTTTATTATTTTTTACACTTTTTGCAATTTGAATGATATGTTGAGCATATTTATCACTATTTTTTGTATTTTGTGCAATTTGGTTGGTATTTCCTGTAATTTTATATGAATTATGCCAAATTTCATTGACATTAAGTAAGTTTTGATCAGAGTCTTGATCAATTATGACACTGCAATTTCATTTTTACCTTGAGCAATCTTATTTGCAATTTGTCCAATTTCATCGTTTTTGTTAACATCTTTAGAATTTGATAAAAATATAAGCAATTTCTCAACATATTCATCAATTTAGAATTTTTGTGTAATTTCATTGATTTTTAGGTGATTGTATTTTCATTTTTATTAACAATTTTTATATGCTGAGCAATTTTAATTTCATTTGAGTAATTTTATTTATATTATGTGCTGTTTGGTTGACATTTCATCAATATTTGTCAACGTTTTTAGTAATTTGATTCTGATTTCAGCAATTTCTTGCTCAATGCATATTTGCATTATGTCCAATTTCATCGTTTCTGTCAACATTTTTAGAATTTGATTCAAATTTGATCAATTTCTTAACATATTCATTACTCATGACATTTTGAGCAATATGATGGATTTTTAAGTGATTATATTTTCATTTTTATTAACAATTTTTATGTACTGAGTAATTTTATTTTCACTTCAGTAATTTTATTTATATTATGTGACATTTCATCGTTATTTGTCAACATTTTTTAGTAATGTTACTCTAATTTGAGCAATTTCTTAACGTATTCATCATTTTGGACATTTTGAGCAATTTTAATGATTTTTAAGTGATTAAATATTCATTTTTATTAACAATTTTTACGTACTGAGTAATTTTATTTTCACTTGAGAAATTTTATTTATATTATGTGCAGTTTGGTTGACATTTCATCGTTATTTGTCAACATTTTTAGTAACTTGATTCTAATTTGAGCAATTTCTTAACATATTCATCATTATAGACATTTTGAGCAATTTGATTGGTTTTTAAGTGATTATATTTTCATATATATTTGCAATTACTATATTCTATGCAATTTGAGAGGTAGTTCGAGTAATATTGTACTCCATTCATTGATATTTAGTCATTTTTTATCAATATTTGGATCAATTTTGACATTGTGCAATATGACATTTGCTTTGAATACTTTTATTTGCATTATGCGGAATTTCATCAACGTTTCGCCGTTTTTAATTGACATTTTGAGTACTTTTGATTGTTATTTTTAGCACTTTCATTAACATATTTTTCAATTTTGATAATTTATCCAATTGGTTTCATATTATAAGGTTTTTTTAGGTTGTGCTTATATATTGTATTATAAGTGGTATGCAATTTCATTGAAAAGTCATCGTTTTCGATCAATATTAACTATAAATACGTGCAATTTTGACACATTTTGCACTGTTAGTAGCAATTTACTCAATTATCAATTTGATTGCCATTTTGAGTAATTCTACTTAGATAATGTGCAATTTCATTGGCAGTTCAACGTTTTTGATCAACAATTGGCGAATTAGATTAGAAATTAGAGTTATTTTGTGTCTTTGTTTACAGTTTAAATGACATTTTCGGCACTTTTATTGGCATTTTATTCAATTTTATCAATTTGATTCGCATTTTGAGTAATATTACTAGCAATTAGTATTCAATTTGGCACTATTTTTAAAGTTTGATTAACGTTTTCGCCACTTTGAATTATGTGCAATTTTATTAACTATTGTTTTGTAGACATTTTGAGGAATTTGATTGAATGTTTTAGCATTTTCAATAACATATTCTTCAATTTTGATAATTTATTCAATATGATTGGTATTTTAAGTTTTTTTTTTCTATTGTGTGCAATTTCATTGAAAATTTGTCAATCTAGCAATTAATTATCAATTTGATTGGCAACTTGAGTAAAATTACCAGCAATTAGAGTGATTTTGATTTATTTTACAGTTTGATTGACATTTTCATCACTTTTATTAGCTGTTTAATGAATTAAATTCGTTAATCAATCAATAAATTATCAATTTGATTGGCATTTTGAGTACTTTTACTTACATAATGCGCAATTAAATTTACGTTTCGAAGTTGTTGTTTAACGTTTTGAGTAATGGTTCTGGACGTTTTGTTAATTCTGATAAAATTATGTCACCAAAAACATCACAAGTTTAACAAGTATTAACAAAAATTCAAGCATCAAAGTCTACGTGCGCGTCTGCTGATTACCGTTCAAATGTAAGCATATTACAATTTTTTTCACGACTGCGACCGTGCCTCCCTCGGGATCGTCTTCCCGGAGCGTGCCCGTAAATGGTGCGCGTTTTATTTCCTCTAAATTTAAATGCGATTTGCATAATCCGGGCTTAACGTCCCGATCTTTCCGGGACGCCGCGCGATCCCCCTGTATCCCATTATGCGATATTTTGTTCTCATATTTAATTTCGCGGGCATTTCAATTTGCGCCGCAATCTAGCCGTGCCACTTTCGATCGTCTTTGAGGATGCACTTGCGGCCAAAAGGGGAGATCAGAGCCCAAGATAAAGGCGCCGATGCGTAATTTGGGGCCTTTGAACTCGAGGCAGGAGAAAATTGGTGTGGCAAATAGGTTACCGTTGTGTAGCAAACACATAAATAAGCAAAAAAAAACTAAACATTTGTTCTTTAATATGTATCCGAATATAGTCTCTAGAATTATCGTTATGGTTGTATTTTGGGGATATAGATTTTAAAAACCGAAAGGAATTACAATATGCAGAGTTCCACAGTGTTAAAATAGCTAATTACCACACGCAGTAAGGAATGATTTGTATTGCTGGTGGATTAAATTAGAGGATAGTTTTAGTGTGCTCATCCACCCATCCTCCAATCCAACTTATACATATATGTATTCCAGTAGTTAAGCAACAAGAGTTCCACTCCACCCCCCGCGAAGATTTCGATTAATTTAATCCGCGCTTTGATTCGCTGTTTGATTCACGTAAGTAGAGCAATTTGGGGGTAATTACAGCATTAAATTAATCGAAATCTTCGCGGGGGGTGGAGTGGAACCCTTGTTGCTTAACTACTTATTCCCAGTTCCATCAGGGATTATGCAGTGTCTCTGTGCAATGATCCTGGGGAGTAGAGAATTTATTTTTTAATGCATCGGCAAAATCGAATCTTAGGTTGCGCCGTGACGTTCCATTCATCTGAGCGATAAGATTTCAAAGGTGCCCCCCCTCTCGAAAATTCAGCACTTGTGAAATATGGGGGTGAGATAAATATAAAGTGCGATAAGATAAAATTGAAATCCCCGTTTTTTTCTAGAGGCGGCGGCTTTATAGAGGATGAATGTCTTCCAATATAAAAATAAAATTCTTTATAACTTATTCCATCTTTGCGCGAGACAAAAGTTGGGGGCGACGAACGAGGGCTGACATTCCGACCGCAGCCGCAGAATTTATTTTGAAACAAATTTCGCGATTATTAACGCCCTAGGGGCGCAATAATCCCCGTGCGAAGTGGAACGCGGGGAAAAATATCAATTAAAGCCGTCCATCCCTTGTGTCCCGTTCGAAACTTACCCCGACCGCAATAAAACGAAAATTAGGAGTTTATTTCTCTTTGTATTAACACAAGTCTTAACACTTTAATGCGCTGGGGGCAGTATGGATTTCGCGGGGACCAGGGCAGGGCGTCGCGGCGCTGTCCGAGAGCCAGACGTTTTAATATCGGAAAATGGGAAATGGGAGTAGGGTCCCGGGCACTCCGGCTTCCTTCAGGACTATGGAAATATTGACGTAATAACACTGTTGGCGCCGGGGGCGGCGCCCTCAGCCGCCCCCGCACGCCCATATATACTTGCGGCGATAGAGTGGCGAAGTTTTTACATTTGAATTAGAGCAATAAAATTATCGCCGCCGGGGATTTTTCTCATTTGCATGGGAAATAAGGGACGCCGGGTCGCGTGTTTTATCGTCCTCGGGCACAGTTGGTTGTCACGCTTCAAAAAATGATCATGTACACGCGAAAAGGAAAGAGGAAAATCCGAAACATTTTAGCGTTACACGTCGTTAGCTGTATTAAAGGGCTACTGTGACAAATTACAATTATATATAGAAGGCACTAAAAGAATTATACATGGAAGGCCAATAGACTTCATACGGGGTCAATAGCCAATAAATATCGTTTATATATATATATATATATATATATATATATATATATATATATATACAGGGTGTCTACGCTAATCCGTTCGTTAAAAGTTTACGGGGTTGCCGTTGTACTAAAAATTTCAAAAAAATCCTCGTTACACGGTTAAATCAGTTGTCCTCATGTGAAATATTTTCAAGTTTCTATCACTTCCGGTTCCACCGGAAGTAGCACCAACTTTCTTATTTTAAATGGAACACCCCATATATTATTATATTTTTGAATTCCTCGCTTAAATTGGAACATATTTTGTACGAACATATGTACACTTATCTCTTCTAGTTTTCAAGAAAAAAAATGTTTTCTAACATTTTGACCTCTAAAAGGTAGCCTGAAATCTGTCTATAACTTCTCTTAGGAATAAGATAAAATTATGAATTAAATTTCTAATTATAAATTGAGGATGCCTCTATGAGTGACATAATTGGAAACTGTCAATTTTGATAATAAGTGTTCATAAAATGTCAATATCTAAGTGCCCTCTTAAATATCCTGTAATTCATTTTTTTTAATGGAATGGCCCATTTTTTATTGCATAGCACGATAGGGAGAAAAATTTACTACAAAAAAGTATAATACAATAATTCTCCTAAAGCAAGTATTTTTTGAAATATTTCGAGGATTACTTTTTCGTCGCATTTCTGCAGGGTATAATTGTGCATGTCACAAGTGCACTTTAGCAGGCATGTGATATGCTTTTGTTTTATCGCCATTGTAATGCAACTGTCAAATAATTAAACTATTTAGAATAAAGTATTACAGAAATCAAAATCAACAAAATGAATCATTACACAAATCAACAAATTATCAATTTATTATTTTTACATGGCAACTGTGATAGAATTGTTGTTCTGGCATGTAGAGTATTCAATAAAACTTATCCACATTTGCCGCCGATGAATAAATCAATTCCCTGCTTAAATTGGAACATATTTTGTAAGAACGTATGTTAAGTGTACATACGTTACCAAGAAAAAAAATTTGTTCTAAAATTTTGACCTCTAAAAGGTAGCCTGAATGAAATATGTCTATAACTTCTCTTAGGAATAAGATAAAATTATGAGTTATATTTCTGATTGTACCTAGAGGATACCTCTATGAGTAAAATAATTGGAAACTGTCAATTTTGATAATAAGTAATAATTGTGCATGCCATGTTTTTTTTTAAATTGTCTGTACTGAAGATTTATCAACGCCTAAATCCTCTTGAGCACAGCGGATAGATGCTTGTGGATTAACTTGAAAATAGGCCGGCCAACACTATTTCTTGCACTTCCTCATTTTCCATAACTGGCTTTTGTCGATGTCTTATTGCATTCACTTGTCCAAATTAAACAACATTTGATTCCAATCTTCTAAATCTTGTTTTATTCATCGGCGGCAAATGTGGATAAGTTTTATTGAATACTCTACATGTTAGAGCAACAATTTTATCGCAGTTGCCATGTATAAAAAATAAATTGATAATTTGTTGATTTGTGTAATGATTCATTTTGTTCATTTTGATTTCTGTAATACTTTATTCTAAATGTTTTTATTATTTGACAGTTTGCATTACAATGGCGACAAAACAAAAACATATCACACGCCTACTAAAGTGCACTTGTGACTTGCAAAATTATACCCTGCAGAAATGCGACGAGAAAGTAATCCTCGAAATATTTCAAAAAATACTTGCTTTAGGAGTATGGTTGTATTATACTTTTTTGTAGTAATTTTTTCTCTCTATCGTGCTATGCAATAAAAAATGGGCCATTCCATTTAAAAAAAATGAATTACAGGATATTTAAGAGGGCACTTAGATATTGACATTTTATGAACACTTATTATCAAAATTGACAGTTTCCAATTATGTCACTCATAGAGGCATCCTCTATCTATAATTAGAAATTTAATTCATAATTTTATCTTATTCCTAAGAGAAGTTATTGACAGATTTCAGGCTACCTTTTAGAGGTAAAAATTTTAGAAAACATTTTTTTTCTTGAAAACTAGAAGTGATAAGTGTACATACGTTTTACAAAATATGTTCCAATTTTAGCGAGGAATTCAAAAATATAATAATATATGGGGTGTTCCGTTTAAAATAAGAAAGTTGGTGCTACTTCCGGTGGAACCGGAAGTGATAGAAACTTGAAAATATTTCGCATGAGGATAACTGATTCAACCGCGTGACGAGGATTTTTTTGAAATTTTTAGTACAACGGCAACCCCGTAAACTTTTAACGAACGGTTTAGCGTAGACACCCTGTATATATATATATATATATATATATATATATATATATATATAATTTCGTAGTACTCGTTTACACATTATCCACTAACAGTGGAACAATGATAAAAGAATTACTACTGTTTTTTTTTTTTTTTTTTTCTCCTGACCTACCTAATCCCCAAAAATAAAACAAACAAAATATTAAAGAAAAACATAAGTTTTCTAACAACTATAGAAAAGAACACCATATATATATATACAGGGTGTTAATACCAAGTTGTATTACCCGAAAATGGTAGTTAGAACTCGTTGAAACAAACAATTTTTCTTCGTCCAAATTTTTGAATTGGAGCCCATGTTCATGGTTATTGAAGTTTTTTGTTTTTCGAAAAATCATCATTACTAACTTGATAAAGTAATATTTAAAATATACAAAACCTTTCAGCATATGCTTTCAGTTCTCTAAAACATATATAATTATTTTCAATTTTATCAAATAACAAATTTGCGACTGAACAAATATATCAAAAACAAGATATTTTGAAAACCGCTCGATTTCTTTTTGAAAACAAAAACATTTATAATATATAAGTCACCTTATTATAAATTATTGTTATTTTAGTTATTTTAGCGTTCTAGTGGTAGTGCTATGTACACTTTAGCAATTACTTGTAATGTATGTAAAAATGGAGTATTTTTTCCGTTATATAAATTAATTAATTAATTAATTAATTAATTAATTAATTAATAAATAAATAAATAAATAAATAAATAAATAAATAAATAAATAAACACAATCCTGAATCTATCTTGTAACATTTGTCTGAAAGATTTTTTTCGATCCGTCCAAAAAAAGTTTAAAAAAGTGTATCATTATATACTGTTTTATGCCGATACTGATATTATTTCCATGTAATAATTTGTTTTTTTAATTTGTTGCAGGTAAAAATTTGCATCTTTACTGACACTTCTAATGAAAATTAAACTACATTTGAAGGTATGTAATTATTTAAGAAAAGTGTGATCTAACTATTGATATTGATTAATAACTGCGGCATTAAGACTCTTTGTAAAAGTCTAAAACTATATTAAACTTTTTTTTCTATGAAATTTTTACTTCTGAGAGGAGAGAATGGAGATTTGGCATTAATTTTCAAACTAATCTTTTATAATTCATTAAACCACAAATTAAACCACATTTGAAGGTATGTAATTATTTAAGAAAAGTGTGATCTAACTATTGATATTGATTCATAACTGCGGCATTAAGATTATTTGTAAAAGTCTAAAACGATATTAATTTTTTTTTCAATGAAATTTTTACTTCTTAGAGGAGAGAATCGAGATTTGGCATTAATTTTCAAACTTATCTTTTATAATTCATTAAACCACAAATTAAACCACATTTGAAGGTATGTAATTATTTAAGAAAAGTGTGATCTAACTATTGATATTGATTCATAACTGTGGCATTAAAACTCTTTGTGAAAGTCTAAAACGGTGTTAAACTTTTTTTTTCTATGAAATTTTTACTTCTGAGAGGAGAGAATGGAGATTTTGCATTAATTTTCAAACTAATCTCTTATAATTCATTTTAAATCATATTTAGGATAAATATTACCAGTTCTATATAAAAAAATGTGTATTCGTCTTGTTTTTTTTTTAAATTTTACTAGGAATTTTTAACTTATACACAATATTGTCTAAATGTATGTGATTAGTATTTTCATACTAATCTCTTATAATTCATTTTAAATCATTATATTTAGGATGAATATTACCTGTTCTATATAAAAAAATGTGTATTCGTCTTCATTGTTTTTAAATTTTACTAGGAAATCTTAACTTATATTCAATATTGTCTAAATGTACCATCCATTTTCCTAATTCTGACAATATGCATAGAATTGACCAATATTATGCATACATTCACCAAGAATTGTTTTAGCCTCCAAACCTTCCAATTTCTAATATTTTTCATGACAATCACAATTCTCTTAAATTTTTTTAATGTTTATTACTACTTTATGACAATTATTTTTGAATTTGCATAAAGTTTTCTAATTTCATGAAATGCATGTGTCAGTTCATAAGACATATCTTAGATTCGTACAAGTTTATTGCTTCTTTATAACAATTATTTTTGAATATACGTAGATTTTTTTTAAAATTTCATGCAATTATGTAGCATGTTTTTAAAAACGTTTCTAGAAACATCATATTTCTATTACCCTTTATGACTATCCCAATTATTTTAATATTAGTTTGGGATTCTTCAGTTTCCGTTACTTTTAATGGCCATCATTTTCGAATTTCAATAGAAATTTCCAATAATCTGCAAACTATGTGTCAATTCATTAAGAATTGTTTTAAAATATTCCAATTTCTGATATTTTTCGTGACAATCACAATTCTCTTAATTTTTTTCAATGTTTATTACTTCTTTGTGACAATTATGTTTGATTTGTATAGAATTTTATAAATTCGTGCAAAGAATGTGTCAATTCATAAGACATATCTTAAATTCTTATATGTATATTACTTCTATATAACAATTATTTTGGAATATACATAATTATTTTTTTTAATTTAATGTAATAAATGTAGCATGTCTTTAAAACCCTTTCTAGAATCATCATATTTCTAATACCCTTTATCACAATCAAAAGTCTCTTAAAATTAATTTGAATATTTTCTATTTTTATTACTTTTTATGACTACCATTTTCGAATTTGAATAGAAATTTCCAATAATCTGCAAACAATGTGTCAATCCATTAAAAGTTGTCTTAAAATCTTCCTATTTCTGATATTTTCTGTATTAATCTCAATTCTTTTAAAAATTTTCATTGTTTATTACTACTTTATGACATTTTTTTTGAATTTTCATGTAATTTTATAATTTCATTATATGAATGTGTCAATTTATAAGACATATCTTAGATTTCTACAAGTTTACTACTTCTTTATAACGATTATTTTCGAATATACATAGATTTTTTTATTTCGTGCAATAAATGTACCTTGTATTTAAAAACTTTCCTAGAATCATCATATTTCTAATACCCTTTATGACAATCACAATTCTCTTAAAATTAGTGTGAAATATTTCAAGTTCCATTATTTTGATGACAATCATTTTCGAATTTGAATTGAAATTTCCAATATTCTGCAAAAAATGTGTCAATTCATTATGAATTGTCTTAAAATCCTCCAATTTCTGATATTTTTCGTGACAATCACATTTCTCTTATTTTTTTTAATGTTTATTACTTCTTTATGACAATTATGTTTGATTTGTATAGAATTTTCTAATTTCATCAACGAATGTGTAAATACATAAGACATATCTTAGATTCTTACAAGTTTCCTACTTCTTTATAACGATTATTTTCCAATATACATAGATTTTTTTTAAATTTCATGCAATAAATGTAGCATGCATTTAAAAACTTTCCTAGAGTCATCATATTTCTAATACACTTTATCACAATCAAAAGTCTCTTAAAATTAATTTGATTTTTTTCTATTTTTATTACTTTTTATGACTACCATTTTCGAATTTGAATAGAAATTTCCAATAATCTGCAAACAATGTGTCAATCCATTAAGAGTTGTCTTAAAATCTTCCAATTTCTGATATTTTGTGTGACAATCACAATTCTCTTAAAAATGTTCAATGTTTATTACTACTTTATGACAATTTTTTAGAATTTTCATGTAATTTTATAATTTCATTATATGAATGTGTCAATTTATAAGACATATCTTAGATTTTTACAAGTTTATTACTTTTTGATAACGATTATTTTCGAATATACATAGATTTTTTTTATTTCATGCAACAAATGTAGCTTGTATTTAAAAACTTTCCTAGAATCATCATATTTCTAATACCCTTTATGACAATCACAATTCTCTTAAAATTAGTGTGAATTATTTTAAGTTCCATTACTTTTTATGACAATTATTTTCGAATTTGGATAGAAATTTCCAATATTCTGCAAAAAATGTGTCAATCGATTAAGAATTGTCTAAAAATCTTCCAATTTCTGATATGTTTCGTGACAATCACATTTCTCTTATTTCTTTTAATGTTTATTACTTCTTTATGACAATTATGTTTGATTTGTTTAGAATTTTATAAATTCGTGCAAAGAATGTGTCAATTCATAAGACATCTCAGATTCTTACAAGTTTATTACTTTTTTTTAACAATTATTTTCGAATATACGTACATTTTCTATAAATTTCATGCAATAAATGTGGCATGTATTTAAAAACTTTCCTAAAATCATCATATTTCTAATACTCTTTATGAAAATCGCAATTCTCTTAATACTAGTTTGAAATTCTTCAGTTTCCGTTACTTTGTATGGCCATCAGTTTCGATTTTGAATAAAAATTTCCAATAATCTGCAAAAAATGTGTCAATCCATTAAGAATTGTCTTAAAATCTTCCAATATCTGATATTTTTCGTGACAATCACAATTCTCTAAAAAAATTTCAATGTTTATTACTTCTATATGACAGTTATATTTGTATTGCATAGAATTTTCTAATTTCGTGCAAAGAATGTGTCAATTCATAAGACATTTCAGATTCTTACAAGTTTATTACTTCTTTGTAACGATTATTTTCGAATATACATAGATTTTTTTTATTTCATGCAACAAATGTAGCTTGTATTTAAAAACTTTTCTATAATCATCATATTTCTAATACCCTTTATGAGAATCACAATTCTCTTAAAATTAGTGTGAAATATTTTAAGGTCCATTACTTTTGATGACAATCATTTTCGAATTTGAATTGAAATTTCCAATATTCTGCAAAAAAAGTGTCAATTCATCATGAATTGTCCGAAAATCTTCCTGATAATTTTTGTGATAATAATTCTCTTAAAATTATTCAATGATTATTACTCCTTTATGACAATTATTTTTGAATTTCCGACACAAATAATAACATTTACTCAGCATTTGAAAGTATTGGCAATGGAATTCAGAGGATGCACAAATGTGGAAGTCCAAAATCTGTAAATTTAGTAAAATTTATACCAAATATCAAGTTTGGTTAAGCAGCAGTATTTTCAAAATATTTCAAAAACTGGAGCTGCTACACAAAAACTAACGTCACATTGACAATTAGCATATTGAAATAAAAGAAAAACGTTAAAACAATCCAAGGAAAAAACAAAAAGTAATTGAATAATTACATGAAATTTGCCTGGCTCCAAATATCAGAAGATAATAAATATGAAATGTTTGTTAATGCCATTAGAAATGGCGTGGATATATATATATATATATATATATATATATATATATATATATATATATATATATATATATATATATATATATATATACAGGGTGATTCAGACCACCCGTCCCAGGCCTTTTTCTCCACAATGTGACGTCTTAGAAGTTCGGGAAAAAAAATATCATAACAAAAGCCTACCTGAAGAATTTAATGGAGGTTGTTTCGATTTCCGGAAATAACCGGAAGTAGGCGTAACTGCACTCAACTTCAGAATTTTAAACGGGAACCTAGGTCGTATGTGACATCGTTGGATAGGTATTTTAAAAAGACACCTATTTTGTAAGAAAGGTTTTTTTTTATATATGACATACTTAACGAAATAAACATTAATGTGTCGGGCAACCAGCCCAGGGCATGTTCTCGAAAGTATGACCTTTAAGATTTCTCTTAGAAGAATCAATAAATAACCTCCTTGATGTGGAATCGTAATTGTCAGCTCCTAGTATCATGACTACTTCAGGAATATTATTACAATACACCACTGAACCCTTTTGAGAGAAATATTCCGCGAACTCTTTTTTCACGATGCCTATACCACGAAAATGTGGTTCCTGGAGCCAACAGATTTTTGTCTTTCAGTCGTGATTCTAAGATTTGTGCAGTATCCTTCGATAGGCCCAAGTCTCTCACTAAGTCATTTAGTTCTACTTGGATAAACTGTTGAGTTTGATCTATAGCAGGATTGAATTCGTCTTCATCGGTTTTTTTGTTTGAACTTTCATCAGATAATTGCTTTTGGTGTGAAGAAAAGGTGGAGGAATGGGATTTCTTGGTCCATGAGGTATAGGTCGTTTAGCAAACGGTAAATCAGGATACTGAATAGTATGTTTATTTTTCGAATTGAAACCCTTGACATCGCAGGAGCAAAAGTAACAGTCGTCTCCATGGTCTTTATGTTCCCTCCATACCATAGGAGTGTCTAAAGAGCTACGTGTACCTTTTGTCCATTTTCTCAGTAGCTCGACACATTGAAAACACACTTTGTGTGGAGCCCAAGGTTTGTCCTGATCACCAAGCTTTACACCGAAGTAAGCGTAATAAGCTTTCTTGAGAAATTCTGTTATGTTTCGTTGATGCTTTGCTATCGTTAAATCACCACACACGTAACAAAATATATCAGGACTGTTTTTGCACTTTCTTGATGACATTATGACGCATTAAATACTCAGAAAACAAAACACAACTCGTTGCTACAAACAACTGACGCTAACTAACTATTTCGTAAACAACTGCCGATGCCATCAAGTTGACCTTGGCAGATGCGAAAATGAAACTGTATTGTCATTGAAATGAAAAAAACATAATATTGTACTAAAATATTTTCTATCGATGTATCAAGTATTTTAAAGAAATAATTTTAATGCAATTTAGGAAATATCATAAAGGTACTTCTTTGCTCTAGTACAAAATATCTCACAATGTTTTTTTAATTTTGTGCAAAATCTTGACGTGATGGGCTCAAACCAAATTCACATTCAGAATCAACGTACTCGTATTAGCTAAGGGCACTTATCAAATTCAAAACACCAAAAATCATGTGTAATTTGCATGGCCTAGTCTCAGTCATCTTGATGATTTACTATCAGTTTAACTATTGTACCAGTCTTATTTCTGATTTCATGACCGATTGTCATTAACACATCCAAATATTTCATTATTCTTGTGGAGCGCCTTGGAAGAAGACGTCTGCGCCCGCCCCCGCGTAATTACCAACGGCGCGCGATAAATCACGGGGGCGAAATATTTGCCTACATAATTTCCCGTGTCATTTTTCATTGTCTGCGATGCAAACAATAATTTATCTGCCCAGATCGGACAGGTCTTGTTCGGGCCGGTTAAAACCCAGTTATAAAGTAATTTAAACTTTGAAGTTTAATGGCGGAATCCGCTGCTTTTTTTCCCCTCCGCCGGCGCCCGCTGATTCCCGATGAAGTTTTTCAATTTATTTTAATACCGTTTCTATTTCGGGCACTGCCTGGGAATGGGCCCGTTAATTTCTTGATTTTTCAATTCCGCGGCGGACGACGCCGCCAGAAGAAATTAGCAGCGACGCCGACGCCCATTTAATTGCACGAAAAACGCTCGCAGACGTTCCACCACGTCTGGTAGATGCCCCATAAATAAATGTAATCGTTTTCCTGCTAACGTAAGGAAAATACTATATATCTGATCATGATATTTCTTCAGAATATGTTCATTTGTTGTATAAATTAAATATATGGCTAAATATAAAATCTTCACTAACATATTAACAGCTGGCAAATTTTCTGTATTTACTGGTCATTTTTTTTCGTAAAAAAATCTATTATTCTCATTTGTTGGAGCCTCCCGAAAATTTCCATCTACTTCTGTCTGCAGGCCTAACTGACTAATTCCAGCACTGCTCTCGCATTCCTGGGGGTCACCTTGCATCCCCTTCCCGTTCCGTGATTACAAGTTATCCTATTGCTTTAAGCCTCGGCGCGCTGCTGAACCCCCGGAATTTATGCAGGTCAGTTCCGGGCAGGGGCGGCTGCCCCCTCAGCCTCCGCCGCCCCCGAAACGTGCATGTTTCATTCATGGCTCCGGTGTCGTGAATATGTGCGAGCCGGGCGCTAACAGGGGGCGATATGTATTAGGGCACACGAAGGCCACCCCCTTTTTCCGCAAGGATAACACCCGGAGATTAACAAGTGGGGGCGCATGGCTCCGGGATCATCGGCTTATGCACCAGAATCTTGTTTACAAAAACGGCAACACTGAGGATCATGGCAGTGCAGAGATTAAGGTGAAGTATGG
The DNA here is from genome assembly GCA_951805005.1 of Othius punctulatus. Classification (NCBI taxonomy): domain Eukaryota; kingdom Metazoa; phylum Arthropoda; class Insecta; order Coleoptera; family Staphylinidae; genus Othius; species Othius punctulatus. Next base: position 2,226,703 of record OX638139.1, on the reverse strand, counting down.
TAAAAATAATTATTGCTGCTGAATTGTACACAGCCCTTATTGGATTGGAAGAATGATGAAAATTCGATTCTAAATGAAATGCCTTAATCAGGTACATTGCGTATCAAAAAACGTTAGCAGCAACGTGTACCTACGTTACTTAACAACATCACATTCGAATATCAGAGGCATATATTAAATAAAATATAAATATTTTTTTATTGTTTTCTTCTTTGATGAAATGAATGAAACTATAACTAAAATAAAATATAAAGTTAGGCCACTATCTTGGCACACGTCAGCATCATCTTTCATCCTCTTTTAACATGCAAGTGTAGAAGTTAGGCACTCGTAATAAGTGTAAATCCCAAAATAATTCCCAAAATTTCTTTAAAATTACCTATTTTTCCACATCAATCTATATAAAAATCAAAAGGATACCAGAATTACATGATATCCAATGTCTAGACAGACGTAATAAGTCTAAATTCCAAAAATTTCCCTAAATTTCTTTAAAATTAGCAATTTTTCCGCATTGATCCATATAAAAATCTGAAGGATACCATAAATACATGATATCCAATGTGTAGGCAGATGTAATAAGTCTGAATCCCATAAATTTTCCAAAATTTCTTAAAAATTTATACCTTTTATGCATTGATCCATAAAAATCAAAAGAATAACATAATTACATGATCTCCAATGTGTAAGCGGACGTATTTAATCTAAATCTCAAGAATTTTCCAAAATTTCTTAAACATTAGTAACCTTTCCGCATTGTTCTCTATAAAAATCAAACGGATACCAGAATTACATGATATCCAATGTCTAGACAGACGTAATAAGTATAAATCCCTAAATTTTCCCAAAATTTCTTTAAAATTAACAATTTTTCCGCTTTGATCCATATAAAAATCAAAAGGATACCAGAATTACATGATATCCAATGTCTAGGCAGATGTAATAAGTCTGAATCCCATAAATTTTCCAACATTTCTTAAAAATTAGTAACATTTAGGCATTGATCCATATAAAAATCAAAATAATACCATAATTACATGATATCCAATGTGTAGGCGGACGTAATTAATCTAAATCCCAAGAATTTTCCAATATTTCTTAAACATTAGTAACTTTTCCGCATTGATCTATGTAAAAATCAAAAGGATACTAGAATTACATGATATCTAATGTCTAGACAGACGTAATAAGTCTAAATCCAAAAAATGTAACACAATTTCTTTAAAACTGGCAAATTTTCCGCATTGATCCATATAAAAATCAACAGGATACCAAAATTACATGATATCCAATGTGTAGGCCGATGTAATAAGTCTGAATCCCATAAATTTTCCATAATTTCTTAAAAATTAGTAACTTTTCCGCATTGATCCATATAAAAATCAAAACAATAACATAATTACATGATATCTAATGTGTAGGCGGACGTAATAAATCTAAATCCCAAGAATTTTCCAATATTTCTTAAACATTAGTAACTTTCCCGCATTGATCTATGTAAAAATCAAAAGGATACTAGAATTACATGATATCTAATGTCTAGACAGACGAAATAAGTCTGAATCCTAAAAATTTCCCAAAATTTAGTTAAAATTAGCAATTTTTCCGCATTGATCCAAAAAATCAAAAGGATACTAGAATGATCCCTATAATCCATATAAAAATCAAAAGAATACCATAATTACATGATATCCAATGTGTAGGCGGACGTAATAAATCTAAATCCCAAATTTTTTCCAAAATTTTTTACACATTAGTAACTTTTCCGCATTGATCTATATAAGAATCAAAAGGATACCAGAATTACATGATATACAATGTCTAGACAGACGTAATAAGTCTAAATCCCAAAATTTTCCCAAAATTTCTTTAAAATTACCAATTTTTCCGCATTGATCCATATAAAAATCAAGAGGATTCCAGAGTTACATGATATCCAATGTCTAGGCAGATGTAATAAGTCTAGATCCCAAAAATTTTCCAAAATTTCTTAAAAATTAATACCTTTTCCGCATTGATCCATATAAAAATCAAAAGAATGACATAATTACATGATATCCAATGTGTAGGCGGACGTAATTAATCTAAATCCCAAGAATTTTCCAATATTTCTTAAACATTAGTAACTTTTCCGCATTGATCTATGTAAAAATCAAAAGGATACTAGAATTACATTATATCTAATGTCTAGACAGACGAAATAAGTCTAAATCCAAAAAATGTAACAAAATTTCTTTAAAACTGGCAAATTTTCCGCATTGATCCATATAAAAATCAACAGGATACCAAAATTACATGATATCCAATATGTAGGCCGATGTAATAAGTCTGAATCCCATAAATTTTCCATAATTTCTTAAAAATTAATAACTTTTCTGCATTGATCCATATAAAAATCAAAAGAATACCATAATTACATGATATCCAATGTGTAGGCGGACATACTAAATCTAAATCCTAAGAATTTTCCAATATTTCTTAAACATTAGTAACTTTTCCGCATTGATCTATATTAAAATCAAAAGGATACCAGAATTACATGATATACAATGTCTAGACAGATGTAATAAGTCTAAATCCCAAAATTTTCCTAAAATTTCTTTAAAATTACCATTTTTTCCGCATTGATCCATATAAAAATCAAAAGAATACCAGAGTTATATGATATCCAATGATTGGCAGATGTAATAATTCTAAATCCCATAAATTTTCCAAAATTTCTTAAAAATTAGTAACTTTTCCGCGTTGATCCATATAAAAATCAAAATAATACCATATTTACATGATATCCAATGTGTAGGCGGACGTAGTAAATCTAAATCCCAAGAATTTTCCAAAATTTCTTAAACATTAATAACTTTTCCGCATTTATCAATGTACAAATCTAAAGGATACTTGAATTACATGATATCTAATGTCTAGACAAACGAAATAAGTCTACATCCTAAATATTTCCCAAAATTTCGTTAAAATTACCAATTTTTCCGCATTAATCCATATGAAAATCAAAAGGATACCAAAATTACATGATATCCAATGTGTAGGCAGATGTAATAAGTCTGAATCCCATAAATTTTCCAAAATATCTTTAAAATTTATAACTTTTCCGCATTGATCCATATAAAAATCAAAAGAATAACATAATTACATAATATATAATGTGTAGGCTGACGTAATAAATCTAAATCCCAAGAATTTTCCAATATTTCTTAAACATTAGTAACTTTTCCGCATTGATCTATGTAAAAATCAAAAGAATACTAGAATTACATGATATCAAATATCTTGACAGACGAAATAAGTCTAAATCCAAAAAATGTAACAAAATTTCTTTAAAACTGGCAAATTTTCCGCATTGATCCATATAAAAATCAACAGGATACCAAAATTACATGATATCCAATGTGTAGGCCGATGTAGTAAGTCTGAATCCCATAAATTTTCCATAATTTCTTAAAAATTAATAACTTTTCCGCATTGATCCATATAAAAATCACGAGAATAACATAATTACATGATATCCAATGTGTAGGCGGACGTAATAAATCTAAATCCCAAGAATTTTCCAATATTTCTTAAACATTAGTAACTTTTCCGCATTGATCTATGTAAAAATCAAAAGGATACTAGAATTACATGATATCTAATGTCTAGACAGACGAAATAAGTCTAAATCCAAAAAATGTAACAAAATTTCTTTAAAACTGGCAAATTTTCCGCATTGATCCATATAAAAATCAACAGGATACCAAAATTACATGATATCCAATGTCTAGGCAGATGTAATAAGTCTAAATCCTATAAATTTTCCAAAATTTCTTAAAAATTAATAACTTTTCCGCATTGATCCATATAAAAATCACGAGAATAACATAATTACATGATATCCAATGTGTAGGCGGACGTAATAAATCTAAATCCCAAAAATTTTCCAATATTTCTTAAACATTAGTAACTTTTTCGCATTGATCTATATAAAAATCAAGAGGATACCAGAATTACATGATATCCAATGTCTAGACAGACGTAATAAGTCTAAATCCCAAAAATGTCCCCCAATTTCTTAAAAATTGATAACTTTTCAGCATTGATCCATATAAAAATCAAAAGGATACCAGAATTACATGATATCCAATGTCTAGGCAGATGTAATAAGTCGGAATCCCATAAATTTCCCAAATTTTCTTAAAAATTAATAACTTTTCTGCATTGATCCATATAAAAATCAAAAGGATACCAGAATTATATGAGATTTCAAAAAGTAGCAAACCAATAACAGGGGATTACCAAAATCAATAGATTAGTATTACGTCTGAACAAATTCTTGAAAAAAAATGAATACTAATCTTTAACATATGATCAAAATTCCACAAAATTTTCAAAACTTTTTAAATACATTCAGCATTGATTTATGGCTGTGTTCCAAAGTTTAAGAAGAACTTTTAACACAAATTCACATTGATTTATTGCTGTGTTCCAAAGCTTAAGAACTTTTTAAATACATTCACATTGATTTTTTGCTGTGCGCCAAAGTTTAAAAGGAACTGATTTGTACATAATTGCAGGAAATATTCATAAATGTTCAAATGAATTCGTCATTTTTAAAATATTACAGCTATTTTCCATAAATAGCAGAAATTTTTCATAAATTGCAGACATTTTTCATAAATTGCAGAAATTTTTCATAAATTGCAGACATTTTGCATAAATTGGAGAATTTTTGCATACATTCCAGAAATGTCCCTGAAATTGCAGACATTTTTCAATGTTGCTTAAACTTTCTGGATTGATTTTTTCAATAAATCTTATAATATCTAAACATTTCCTAATTTTATCACGATTCCTAGAGACTTTTCATTAATTTCCACGATTTTTCTATATTATTTCTAGCTTCCTAAAGATTTTCCAATAATTATCATATTTCTGAAGATTTTCCTTTAAGTTCGAGATAAAGAAATGCAAATTGTTTGACATTTTTCAATTATTTCCATGACATCTCAATAATTTTCGAGATTTCCACAGATTTTCCAATAAATATCAATAATTGCAGAGATTTTTAAATAATTCCCAAGATTTTCCAATAATTTCCGAGATTTATAAATATCTCATTAATTCCTAAGATTTTCAGATATTACTCAATAATTTCGAGATCATAAAAATCAGTAATAATTGACATGATTATTACTCACATTTTTCATTCCTTAAATTTGTTGAGATCTCTGCAGATTTCGCTATAAATAACAAGAATTTTGGAGAGTTTTCAATAAGTATAAAGATTTCCCAATAGAAAAATACTATTATAAATTTCACTTTTTAAAGAAACGGATGTATTGTTGAAAAAAAAAAAGATGGGACTCTTAAGAGAATTAGGAACTTTCTCGAATATCATATACAGGGTGTTTCTAAATTTCGTGGACATGGCTTAACTACATATTACTTCGATCAAAAGAAGACGATTTAACAAAACTTATCTATATACAAATGCGTTTAGTTTAGCCAGTATTCAGCTTCAAACTTAATTTAAAAAAAACAAAATTTGCTTATAACAAGAGAACGTTTACATTGATTTGAATGTTGTTTAGTATGACACTTTATACGGGTATAACTTATATTTTGACATAAAATTGTTATTATCAGTTGACCGGTTATGTATAAAACAAGTGAGGACCAACATTAATACATTCATATTTTTTTAATGACAAAAGCAAATAAATTTAAAAAAAATCAATTCGGACGCAGGCTTTTATTATTAAGTTTTTTTTAATCTTTATAGTTTTTAATCTGTGAGTGTAGGGTAGTCACTCATATTTTTTTTTTGTGCCGAAACTATAACGATTTCATCAACTTAGTATTTTAGCATTAATTCTTTGCACACATATAAAAATTCTTTGATGAGACGACTACATTTTTTTAGTTACGAGTTTTCATTTTGGCAGAAATTTAGAAGACATATATAAAAATTATTTGCTGAGACGACTAAATTTTTTTCTTAAGAGGTCTCGTTGTAAATAAATAACGTTAGGAACCCATAGGCATGAGTTGTTGCGAGCGCAGATAATACAAAATGATTATGAAAGGGTCGATTTATCCGGGGGTCATCCACTTACATCAGCGACCTCGCGTGCTTACATCTCCTCCGCCTGATGGCTAAGATCCTGCAGGAGTATTTATCAATTTGCTCTTCAATCTCTCCCAATCCCATCCGGCGCAGCTGCGTCCCGACGGAAACTAATATAAACGAGCAGTTTCGGGATGAGCACTTAATAATATTATACATTATAATGTCTTGTCTTTGCATGCCAAGATTACCTTAATAGCTCCGTGAAACCCTTATATTGTAATTACCGATATTATATATATTGACGCCCGCAAGCCATATTTGAACACATTAATTTCACCTGTCTTATTAGCTTCATGTGAAGATTACTGTTTGCATTTATAAATAAGTGTGTTCAGGATTCGCCATGTTTTCAAGGGGATCATTTTCATTTAATTACTCGTTTACTCCACGTCAAATGAAATTGCTTATATACGTTGTATAATTCTGCGGATATTTTAATATGAAACGTTTTAGATTTATACTGTATTAAAATAACTTTGGTATTTACGGTTTAAATGTACTTATAATTACTTTTTATTTCATCACGTAAATTGAAATATTAATGTGATTGATATTTATATGACTTACATGTAGCAAGAAAAAACAAGGAAAAAATGAGAAAATATTTATTAATTTATAATACAAGGTGTCCCACAACTTCGTGATATAAATTTAGGAGCATACTATGAAAGGCAAAATTAAATGATTTTTTTTAATCGGTTTCCAAAATTTAGGACCCTAAAGTGTTACTCAGCAAATCAGTTTCCTTATTAACATTTTTACTTGAGTAGATTTGGAAATCTGATATTTTGCTTCGAGTCATCCACTATCAATATACATATTCACAAATAATTACAATCATCTGAGTAAACACAGTGCCGTAGAAACAGGGGTTCTTCTATGGGTATTACTACATAAAAACTTTGAGGTTAGAATTTTTTTTAAATTATATTTCATTTTTCACTGAATTGGGTGTATTGTCATAAAAAAGGTATATTTCTTAATCTTCGAAAAAATGAAGCTTTTCCGAGATATTCGAAGTTAAACCAGACGTTAACTATCTCATTGTGAATATAAAAAAAGTGTTATAAATGAATTGAAACCTGTTTTGATTCATTAGATCCGACAAAACGTAACAATATTCATTACACTTTGAGACATGATCGGCTCTAGTTGGTTGCAATTTGTCGCTTTCACACCGAGGGCATTATATTAATTAATTACTCGCCCACAACGCTCCCATCACCATAATGCAGTGTCCCCCACAAGCATGCATCCAATATGCCAGTGAATGAAGCCACCCCCGGGGTAACACTGGGGGCGGTTATTGAGTTTCCCGGCGGCGCCTTATTTTTCAAATCGCCGCCGCCAGCGCGGCGCATTACCCCGCGTGGGGGGCGCACATATTGCAATCATTCCGGCCTCAAAACCAAAAAGGGGGCCCCCGGAAATGGGCACGAAAATTGAGGCGATTTAGCCGCCCCCGCACCACCATTACTTATCGGAATTTGATGGAGCCGGCCGACACGAGTTCCTTCCTCCAGCATCTATCAACTCACACCGAAGGCACGCCGGATAATGGATGAATTTTCATTTATGCACTATCCGGCGGATATCGCGAAAAGAGATTGCCTAGGAGAGCTGATTTATCTCTGTAAGAGATGCAATGGAATTATTGCAACAACAAAAAATATAACTGGTGCAATTTTATAAGGTTCTGACTTGGCTTAATGACTTAGTAGCTTAGTACCGGTCGTAGCCTTAGATTACCTTTGGGAAAGTAATATGTTCAAAAATAGAGTTGTCGCAAAGATTTTGGCATATCATCAATAACGCACGATTATAAATAATATATCGCGGTCTTCCCGAATAACATGATTGTATTTGTGTTCACGAGTATGTCATTGTTGGTTATCTTCAATAGCAGTTCAGTTGACACTTATTATGAAAATTAATTAATTTATTTATATGTACTTCAAACTTTCAAAGATTCATTTTAAAAGCGTTTTGATACTCTGAATATTTCAAAACAAGAATTATTCAAAAGAGACAGATCATTATTAAGTAACAAAGGCTGGAATTTTTCATATAAATTGCTTCGAAAAAGCTTAAATTATTATCTGTTCAATGTTTTAATAATTTATTATCTTCAAAATTAAAAATGTGTTCTGTTTTAAATGCCGTGCTGCAACTGCAGATTTGTAGCTAGTTTGTTTTTCGTTTGGTGTTCTTTTAGTTTTTTCACAGGCGTGTTTTGTTGCCTCTCTAACTATATGTTTGAAATTGACCCATAAATATTTTACTTTTGTCTTTCCGCTTTTTCGAGTGCTTCTTATTAGTTTTTGTAATGATATCTGGTAGTTATCCCTTACTTGGTTGTCACTTAGCTTGTATATTCAAAATTTCTCTATTCTTACTTTCTTATCGACTATTTTCTGTATTTGTTTCGGTTCCCTTCTTGTTGTTTTTATTCGTGCTGTTAGAAGATAGTGGTCACTGTCAATTTCGCTACCTCTTTTCACTTTAATATCTATTACTTTCTTTCACTTGTGCTTTGTTTCTTAAAAAGTAGTCTATTATGGACTTCTCGTATCTGTTTCTTTCCTCTCTTGTGTATTTGTGTATTTCCTTGTGTGCAAATTTGGTGTTCAATATTTTTAAATCATGTTTTTTAGTACAAAAATGTGTTTTTTGGTAATGTATTCAAATACTGCTGATACTTTATTAGCGACAACTCAAAAACTAACGTATCAAAAATCGTAAGATTTGTAGGTGATATTGGGTGATATATTGGTATATTAAAATTTTAATTGTATTAATATCTAATGTGCTGTTCTTGAGACATATGATGTTTAGTGCAATCATGCGTTTTTGAGAGCTAATCTCAAATACTACCGGCACTATATCGGTGATATTTCTAAAACCAGCGTAACAAAACAAATGCCATTTGGAGACAATATTAAGTGATATATGAGTAAGGTATATTTTTAATTGATTTTATATGCAATATACTATTCTTGAGATATTTGATTTTTAGTACTAAAATGTGTTTTTAGGTGATGTATTCAAATACTGCTGATACTTTATTAGCGACAACTCAAAAACTAACGTATCAAAAATCGTAAGATGTGTAGGTTATGTTATATATATATATATATATATATATATATATATTGGTATATCACAATTTTAATTCTATTAATATCTAATGAGGTACCTCTTCCCTGAACTGGTCTTTGTTGGTTTTGCTTTCATCTTCATTTACTCCTATACTATCATAATATTTGCTTCAAACTTATCTTTGTCTTCTATTTTGACCGTCAGTATTCTTAGTCCAGTATTGTTTTTTCCATTTCCTTTCTTGTTATACATCTCCCTCCAGCTTTCGTTCTCTCATTTCGATCTATTCCACTGTATATTAGTATGTGCCCGTTTTCTGTTCTCATTATTCCTTTTTCTTTCTTCTTTGTTTCTGTTATTATTAGTATATCTGTTTCTGGTGTTTAAAATTCTTCTTCACATCTTCACATATACAATAAATTGTGTGTTAAAAACATAGTAGGGTTTTATTCAGTGTGAAAGTAAATTATTTGAATTGGGGTAAACTCATGAATATACAAAAATAATCAGCGACTCTGTAAACCTGCGTGTAATTCGTGCATTATATCCTCGGCGGTAGTCTATAGATTGGGTCGTGAATGCCCGGATTTGGGTTATTGTGCTGCAAATTTGTTGGCCCAAATGAAACCCTCTGTCCGGGGCACCCCCTGGATTAAGACCGTTTTTCCAATTCGTGCGAGAAACTCGGCAATTATGTTAATGGCCGCACCTGGAACCGGGGGGGACTTTTTCATTATCGTCGACGTGGCAAGATGGCGCCTTATTGAATCGGGAGATCGGGATCGCCGCCACCCGGGGGGCGGCCGGGGGGCGGCGTCGGGGGGGATTCACGTGGCGCCGCGACGCTCTGCGGTTGCCGCCGCCTAATTGACGCTATTCAGTGACGACCTGCGATTAACTTAATTGGATTGCACACAAAGAGCAGCGCCGCCGATTGCCAATAACGGGGGGCCGTGCGTACACAGCTACCTGCATCCCCCCCTGGACGAGATGAAAGTACCCTAATTAGGGGGGCCGCCGCCGCCCCCGAAGCCGCGCCGCATTACTGCATCTCCACATTTGCCTAATTACTGCATTCAGAGTAAACGGTTATTGCCCGCCTCCTCCAACGCCGCGATAACTCCGCAGGGCCGATAAGAAACTAATGGAAAAATCCTGCCGCGGAAAACCAGGAAAAGGGTTCAGCTCAAACAAGAGAAAATAACGAACGCGGCGAGCGGATGATTCGAACGAGCCCAGCCACCATCAAACAAAACCCGAATAATAAAAGTGAACTGATTTTGTACAACATAATTTAATGAATTAAAAAATCGATACTTCTTTATGAATAAAACTGAAAGCAAACCCGAAAATATAAAAACGTGACATAACAAAATTAAATATTTCAACAAAAAACGTTATTACACATCTCACAAAGTGAAGAACAGTAAAAATCCGATCTCAACATGAACCAAGCAAAAGTAAATTTTTGACCTCTTGACCTTGACCTTTTGATATTTAATTATTATACCACGTGCTATTTTTAATCTCTGAACATTGAGAAATAAAACACCAAACAGTATTAGAAACTAAGATACATAAGACTATGAACATTGAGAAATAAAACACCAAGCAGTATCATAAACTAAAATAGATAAGCCTAAAGCACCCTCACAAACTCTTATTGCTAAAAAAATTATTCTAAAATAATACTCACAATCAAAATATCTCTTGCTTAAAATTTTGTGTAGAATACGATTGCAATCGTTAATACTTCTTTACACATCGAAATGTACCATATAAAGTCACTCGCTGTCTGCGGCGCAGTTTCAAATCCCTTTCATAACTGCCACCCCACGGAATCATAGCTCCACATCAGTGCAACACCCGGTTTTCCTCCAGTTTTCCTCTTTTTCCTCCAGTTTTCCTCTTTTTCTCGATTGAAAAACGAACGACTGCGCGAGCGGATTTATGCTGCGGCTGTAAATCGGGGGCCACTTCTGAGCGCTCCTGAGTGCAGCGAGCAGGTGATTTACGGCCTGAAATATGTGCTCTACGTAGCGCCGAGACCTGATGTTTAATACCTGATGATGCTTTATCTGCGCCGAAACGCGCGATAGAATCATTCCGCAGTCGCACAAGGGACGAAAATCCCGCAACACGCACAGGAAGTGCAACACAACTTTTAACTCCGATGCGGATATTTTCCCCCCACGTTGGAATTGCGTTAGCACAAAGCTTATAAATTTCTCCATTAAAACCGTTAAAAACGCGGAAATTCACTCTGGCGCATAAAAGGGCAGTTAAAACGCGCCCGCCGGCACTGTTTAATGCGGTCGTATTTTCGAGTGCAATAATTGCACTTTATTGCACCCTCGGATGTTGATTAATTGATTACAATATTGCAATTATGCCTGTAACCCAACCCAAAATGTGATTTTCTATTTTATTATCCATTTTTAATTATCGACCCCAAATAATTAATGGTCATACAAAATAAGCGACTACACTAGTCGCCATACTTCGTCATCGTTTTCCAGAAGAAGTAACGACTACTTGTAATGAAGGTTAGGTTAGCGGGTGTGAAGTCAAATTAGGGGTAGCAGAAGTTATGGTGTTGCTATACTCACTTATTTATTACTAATTTCAACGTTTCGCTCTTACATTAGAGCTTAGGCCCATATCTATAGTCCGTACTTGAGCTTGAGTTCGACTCAAGTCGTATATTTGGTTGCGTATTTTCTATAGATGTTTATGCACCAAACGCAACCAAATATACGACTTCAATCGAACTCAAGATCAAGTAAAGACTATAGATACGGTCCTTAGAGCATCATCATTGTTTATGCGAATATGGTTTTCATGAATGCCAAACTGATAAAGATAAATACTAACTTGAATGTGATTAGTGCCAAGTTAAAGTTGAAAAGGTTAATACACATTAAACAAACATAACATTAAATATTCAAATTGATAACCATTAAAATTTTGAAAAAAATAATGAAAAAAATGCAGGGATTTTAGCAACAGCGACAGTAACAATTTGATATACATATTGCTCCTATATGATATTTAATAATCATTGATATTTCAACAGTAAGCTTTCATGTTTTACTGAGTAATTGAAAATTAATGTAATTTTGACAGAAATCATTGAAAATTTGACAGCAATCTTCGAGACTTAGTCGGTAACCATTGAAATTTTGAAAGAAATAATTGAAAATTTGCAGGAATTTTAGAACCAGCGACGGTACCAATATGATATACATATTACTCCTGTATGATATTTAATAATCATTGATATTTCAACAATAAGCTTTCAAATTTTACTGAGTAATTGAAAATTAATGAAATTTTGACAGAAATCATTGAATTTTTAACAGCAATCTTCGAGACTTGATTGGTAACCATTGAAATTTTGAAATAAATAATTAAAAAATGCAGGGATTTTAGAAACAGCGACAGTAACAATTTGATATACATATAACTCCTATATGATATTTAATAATCATTGATATTTTGACAATAATCTTTCAAATGTTACTGTGTAATTGAAAAGTAATGAAACAGCAATCTTCAAAATTGCCTCGCTGACCATTGAAATTTTAAAAGAAATAATGAAAAATTTGCAGGAATTTTAGAAACAACGACAGTAACAATTTGATATACATATTACTCCTATATGATATTTAATAATCATTGATGTTTCAACAGTAAGCTTTAAAATTTTACTGAGTAATTGAAAATTAAAGATATTTTGATAGAAATCATTGAAAATTTGACAGCAATCTTCGAGACTTGTTCGGTAACCATTGAAATTTTGAAAGAAATAATTAAAAAATTGCAGGGATTTTAGAAACAGCGACAGTAACAATGTGATATACATATTGCTCCTTTATGTTATTTAATAATCATTGATATTTTAACAGAAATCTTTCAAATTTTACTGAGAAATTGAAAATTCATGAAATTTTGACCGAATACATTGAAAATTTTACAGCAATCTTCAAAATTTTCTCAGTGATCATTGAAATTTTGAAAGAAGTAATGAAAAATTTGCAGGAATTTTAGAAACAGCGAAAGTACCAATTTGATATGCATATTATTCCTATATGATATTTAATAATCATTGATATTTCAACCGTAAGCTTTAAAATTTGACTTAGTAATTGAAAATTAATAAAATTTTAACAGAAAGCATTGAAAATTTGCAGGAATTTTAGAAACAGCGATAGTACCAATTTGATATACATATTACTCCTATATGATATTTAATAATCATTGACATTTCAACAGTAAGCTTTCAAATTTTACTGAGTAATTGAAAAGTAAATTAATCTTCAAAATTTCCTCGGTAACCAATGAAATTTTGAAAGAAATAATGAAAAAACAGTAACAATTTGATATACATATTGCTCGTATATGATATTTAATAATCATTGATATTTTAACAGTAAGCTTTTAAATTTTACTGAGTAATTGAAAATTAATGAAATTTTGACAGAAATTATTAAAAAATTTACAGCAATCTTTAAAATTTCCTAAGTAACCATTGAAATTTTGAAATAAATAAAGAAAAATATGCAGGAATTTTAGAAACAGCGACAGTACCAATTTGATATACATATTACTCCTATTTGATATGTAATAATCATTAATATTTCAACAATAAGCTTACAAATTTTACTGAGTAATTGAAAATTAATGAAATTTTGACAGAAATCATTGAAAATTTGACAGCAATCTTCAAAATCTACACGGTAACCATAGACATTTTGAAAGAAATAATGAAAAATTTTCAGGAATTTCGGAAAAAGCGTCAGTAACAAATTGATATACATATTAATCCTATATGATATTTTATAATCATTGATATTTCAACAGTATGCTTTCAAATTTTTCTGAGTAATTGAAAATTAATGAAATTTTGAGAGAAATTATTGAAAATTTGACAGCATTTTTCGCGACTTGATCGGTAACTATTGAAATTTTGAAGTAAATAATTAAAAATTTGCAAGAATTTTAGAAACAGCGACAGTACCAATTTGATATACATATTACTCCTATATGATATTTAATAATCATTGATATTTCAACAGTAAGCTTTAAAATTTTACCGAGTAATTGAAAATTAATGAAATTTTAACAGAAATCATTGAAAATTTGACAGCAATCTTCGAAATTTGATCGGTAATCATTGAAATTTTGAAAGAAATAATGAAAAATTTGCAGGAATTTTAGAAACAGTGACAGTACCAATTTGATATACATATTACTCCTATATGATATTTAAATTCATTGATGTTTCAACAATAATTTTTCAAAATTTACTGAGTAATTGAAAAGTAAATCATTGAAAATTTGACAGCAATCTTCGAGACTTTCTCGGTGATCATTGAAATTTTAAAAGAAATAACGAAAAATTTGCAGAAATTTTAGAAACAGAGACAGTAACTATTTGATATACATATTGCTCTTATATGATATTTAATAACCATTGATATTTCAACAGTAAGCTTTCAAATTTTACTGAGTAATTGAATATTAATGAAATTTTGACGGAAATCATTGAAAATTTGATAGCAATCTTCAAAATTTCCTCGGTAACCATTGAAATTTTGACTGAAATAATTGAAAATTTGCAGGAATTTTAGAAACAGCGACAGTACCAATTTGATATACATATTACTCCTATATGATATTTAAAAATCATTGATATTTCAATTGTACTTTTTCAAATTTTACTGAGTAATTGAAAATTAATGAAATTTTACAGAAATCATTGAAAATTTGACAGCAATCTTCGAGACTTGATCGGTAACCATTGAAATTTTGAAAGAAATAATTGAAAATTTGCAGGGATTTTAGAAACAGCGACAGAAAAAATTTGATATACATATTACTCCTGTATGATATTTAATAATCATTGATATTTCAACAGAAAGCTTTCAAATTTCACTGAGTAATTGAAAATTAATGAAATTTTGACAGAAATCATTGAACATTTGACAGCAATCTTCGAGACTTGATCGGTAACCATTGAAATTTTGAAAGAAATAATTAAAAATTTGCAGGAATTTTAGAAACAGCGACAGTAACAATTTGATATACATTTTACTCCTATATGATATTCAATAATCATTGATACTTCAACAGTAAGCTTTTAAATTTTACTGAGTAATTGAAAAGTAATGAAATTTTGACAGAAATTATTAAAAATTTGACAGCAATCTTCATAATTTTCTTGGTAACCATTGAAAATTTGAAAGAATTAATGAAGAATTTGCAGGGATTTTGGAAACAGCGACAGTAACAATTTAATATACATATTACTCCTATATGATATTTAATAATCATTGATATATCAACAATAATCTTTCAAGTTTGAATAAATGAAAATTTTACCGCAATAATCAAAATTAATTAGTTCACCAACTTATTTTAGCACCAAATAACTTTACTGATCGCATAATTTATAGAAAAATAGTTGAAAATTTGAAACTATCAATAAAATTTCTAGTTTAATAGAAATTTAGACCAACATTATAAATTTAACAGGTTTAAATGAAATATTGACATCAATGATTGAAACATTTACATAATTACTAAAATTTGCACAGAAATAACTAACATTTTACAGGAATCATTTAAAACTTAAATGTAATTTATGACACTTCCTCGGTAACAATTGAAATTTTGATAGAATAATTGAATAATTGTTTATAGAACTAATTAAATAATTGACAGTAATCTTTGAAATCTTTAATTACTCCGTGAAAATTAGAAATATTACAGAATAATTAAAAATTTAACAGTAATAATTGAAAAGTATATACAAAAATTAGAAATTTCGTAGTCATTTTGGAAATTTTTAAAACCTAACCAATATTTTATAATTAAATCTACCAATTACCGATACCGAATAATAAAATGATATTACAATTACAATCTCTGTCTATAATTAAAATTTTGAAACTAAAACTATTTCAAATACCTAAATATATCACAAAACATGTTTGTATATTTTATGTCATCTTATGACATAATTTTATGAAAATGAATAAGGATAAGTAATAATTTAAATATTACGCTTAAAATTGAAAATTATGTGGTTATATATAATTGACTGAAATTTTACTAAAATTTGACGATTTGGTTGTAATGTAGTAACTTGATTTTTCTGTAGTGACTTAAACTTGACTGAAATGTATAAATTTGCTAATAATAATTGAAATTTCAGTTGAATTACAATTTTTGCAGTAATTTTGATCGATGATTTTGATATAATAATATTATTTTTTTTGCAGAAACAACCAAAATATAACAGTAATCATTTAAATTTAAACCTCAATCATTGAAATTTTGATAGAATTAATAAAATAGTACTAGAAAATTTCTATAATTTGTGATGACAGAAATAATTAAAATATTAATAGCAATATTTTCAATTTTGACTTAATATAACTCAGTGTAACTTTGTTTTCAGGAAAATTATCGAAAACTATATCCTGTATAACTATGACAGAAATAATTGAAAATTTAATAGCAATATTTTCAATTTTGACTTAGTATAACTCAGTGTAACTTAGTTTCCAGGAAAACAATCGAAAACTTAACAGTTTTTTCTAAAGTAATGGAAATTTCGATAGACAATGTGAATCCAACAGTTTTAAATGAAATTTTCGCAACAATCATTGAAGGTTTGACACAATTACTAATATTTGGCTAGAAATCATTGAAATTTTGATATCAATCTTTAAAAAAACTTCCCAGATTACCATTGAAATTTTGAAACAAATAATTAAAATTTTTACAGTTTTATTAATTTTAAAGACTGCAACAGTAACAATTGAATTTTTGACAAAATAATTTAACAGCAATATTTTCAATATTAACAGTATAACTTAGTTTTCAGGAAAATAATCGAAAACTTGACAGTAATTTCTAAAATAATAGAAATTTTGACAGACATTGTGAATCCAACAGTTTTAAAAGGAATTTTAGCAACACGCATTGACACTTTGACATGATTACTGAAATTTTGGTAGAAATTATTGAAAATTTGGTAAGAAGCTTTAATAATTCCCCAGTTACTTTAGAAAATTTGAGGCTATCATTAAAAAGTTTACAGGTTTATTCATTTTAAAAACTGTCGCAATGAATTCGACGCAAGTCGTATATTTGGTTGCGTATTTTCTATAAGCATTTATGCACTAAACGCAACCAAATATACGACGTGAGTCGTACTCAAGCACAAGTACGGTCTATAAATACGGGCCTAAAACTTTATATACGTTCGAACTATATTTATATATGTATTTATCAACGGGGGCCTTCCCAATATACACTTTATTCATAAATATGTAAATTATATATGTTTATACATACAGAATAGCAATCAGTAGGGCAAATATGTATGTGCGAAGAAACATCCACTACAAAAAACTGAAACTATTTCAAGTACCTAAATATATCACAAAACATGTTTGTATATTTTATGCCATGTTATCACTACACTATAGAATAATTGTAATAACTTTATGTATACCGTATCCAGTCCCACATAAAAAAAACCAGAGCTTCACAAAAGGCTTAATGGCAGAGAATGAAACTCTTGATCGTTGGAGAGGAGTATGTGTGTGCGGTGGCCTGATGGCCGTTGAGGGTGGATGTGGGAGGGTTTGTGCGTGACAGCGCTAATGTCCAGGCGATATCATCCCCCGAAAGCGAGGGGACACACACACAAAAAAAATCCCCGAATTACCCGAATGTCCCGCATTTTATCACTCGTCCTTTCATCCCACGAGCAGGCCAGTGCGTCATTTTCGCGATTTCGAATGTGGTAATTAACCGGCGCTTTGTGCCATAGCATTTAAATGGCATGAGGATGAATTGCTCTCGCGGAAAGATCGCATTTGATAAAATTCTGAAATCCACGTAAGAATCTGTAACGGTACAATACCGGGGTATCATTATAAATTGTAATTAATTTATAAACGTAGAGTGGCTCGTAATCTAAGTGGCGGTACTTCACCTGTGTTTGATTCATGGAATCGTTATAGTGACAAGATCGATGGTTCGTTGATCAAGTATTGTGTCTGTTACGGGGAAAATATCAAATTATACGCATACACAAATATCATCATACAGAAATTTATTCATTTAGTAATTCATATGGTTTTACATTTCAATTTAGCAAGTAAGGTTTGGTTCATTTGGTTATGGTAAATAATACGCTTTACATTTATGTGGTGACTAAGAGTTTATTTAATAAGTAATAACACTCAAATAATGAAGTGTGACGATTTATTTTGAATTAAAGTTTTGAAATGAATTTATCGATTTTTACGTGGTTTCTGATTATATTTCGTGGTATTCTGACGTGAATTAACGTTATACTTCAAATTCTACTGGTTACTAGTACATGCGATCTGTCCCTGCTAATTACGGTGTTTTAGTTATGTAATTCATTCCACATGCGTTCGTTCATCCTTATTTTTATCTTTTATTTACTTGATTTGATTTATCCTCAGATAAAGTTTAGAAGTGTATTTCCCAGCAAATAACATGCCAGTATTAAGGATGACGATTTACCCTTAATTGAAGTTTCGCAATGCATTTACCAAGCAATAACACCCAAATAATTATATTGCAAATTTCGATCGTTGATTTGTGCACGATGGTCAGTTGTGTCTGGCTAAAGTACATATATCTGATCTCATAGCGAGTCTCATACTCTAACCCTATTACGTCTGTAGTGTATGAAACATAAGCCCCTCGTTTGTTTTCGACTCTTTTTATTTTTATTTAATTTTTTTTTTAATGTTTTTTCTTTTGTTTTTAATATTTTCATTTATTTTTAGATTGTTTTTACTTCGTTTTTGTGATAATTGAATTCACCTAGCGGATGTGATTCTGCATGATTTTTACTTTGATTCATTCACGGATTTATATCCCTTCTTTACGCATGCTCATGCATGAATTCCCTTGATTCGCATTCATTCTTAATTGACGTTGTGTTTCGTATTCATTAACTTTATTTCTCACCCGATCATGACTTATGACTTGGATTCATTCAATGATTTATCTATAATATCCACATGCTCTTGCTTCAGGAATATACTGACTCGCATTCATTCATTTCTCACTCGCCCAAGAATTCAAATATGCAAATACTGAACACATGAATTATCGATGCTGAGGGCTGTTTTATTTTTACCGTCATGCAATTACGACTTATTAGTTCGATCACTCACTCGGCTGATTGATTAGTGATATTAACTACGCAACGTTAATTACAAGTATTTAGTGATTTGGTATGACATGATGATATTTGCTGATATTTGTAATAATTATTGACCTTCATGGATACCGGTTTTTATTTCCCGTTGCGACCGCTACCTGGTAAATCCCTTGAGTTTATATCTGTTTAAATACCTTCCTGAACTAAGCTCTTTCCCGAATCCCTTGCTAATAAAATATAAATAATAATTAAAACGCATGATAATCGAGTTTTGGTGGTGGTTTATGTGGAGTAGCAATACTTATCATACGTGACGATATTACGAAGAGAACCATACACGTTGTGGGGTGTGATTGGTTAATATGTTCGACCCGAACACATCAAGGGGTTAGAGCGATATTTGTAGTATGCTTCCAGCGCGCCCTTTTGTTTCAAAGTGCGTTGCGAAACCCACATATTGCTCTAATTACGAAGAGGATTACACACCTTTGCGCCAGTTTGGGGGTTTTGTTCTTTCGTAATTTTGTGACAGGATATTTTCTGGCGGATTGCCGAATTAATTTACTTGACACGCGTACTGACTTGTTTATACTGACTTAATTTATATTTCCATGAAGTGTTGATATTTCTGCCCGACTAGTAAAATCTTGTTACCCCCAAGTTAATGGCTTTTATTGTCCCCATTGTTGATAGAATTCTCCCGGACTGGTTTAGGGGTCTGTGGCCCCCCACAAGTCTGTTTACGTAGTTTTACGCCGGAATGCGATACTTATTTAATTATTAATACGAACGATTCTTCAGCAAATAACACCTGTCTTATGTACTCGTTGTTTAGCTAAATAAAACATGTTCTGTCGTGGGTCATTTCAAATCGTATAATATTTTTAATTGAATTATTGTATGTGTACTAGCAATGTGTAATATTTTGGTTGTTGCTTCAACAACATCCAAAAAAAGGACACATTGATTCCATCCCTCCATTCTTCAAAATGAGAAGAACTGAAGAAAAGTTTTGGTTTTGGAAATCTTTATTGGCATGTGTGGGCATTACAAGAACAGATATGCAAGTCAGCAGGGTTGCAAACTTAATAAGACATGAAATTCACTGATACAAGTATTGATACTGATACTGATACAAGTATGACTGGTTTTATTTTTGTTTCGCTATCGATATTATGTAAATTTCAGTCTCGCCTATATTTGAACGAACAAGTTCCAGGATCTCATACATTTACGCATGTCACTGGATGTAATTCAGGCATAACATATAACTGCTGTTTAGGCTGCCAGACATTTTCAATTGGCGTCATTCCGAGTTGCGACAGGCGAAACTCTTCGCGCGGAAACGCTGCACGACTTCTGGAAATTCCGAGAGGCACGCGAAGTCGTATATTCCTTTCGCGATCGTCTGCACACGCTGCCTGAAGACTGTGCGAAGTTGTGCAAAAGTTTAACACGTGTCGCGCCTCTGCAGGGCGGAAGTTACACGGAATATGCAATTATACTCCAGTGCACTCACTGCGCGATCGTTCCGCAAATTTAAAACGGAACTCATCGTATATTACGCTCCCCCGTAATTGAAATTAACTGCAGGAAAATATGAAGTGGGCGAATTTACCTCTCTAAGGTTGCAGGAGCGAGGCTAATTCCTGCCACGGCGGGCTGCTTTAATTACATTTGCTAATTATGTTAAGACGGAGCAGGTTGATTTTTAATTTTAAAAGCGTCGCAAAAACACGAATGTTTTCGCTGCAGTGTAAAATTTATTAAGCAGATTGCCTTTACTACTCCTCATCTTAACGAGAGCTAATTGCATTCATAACAATTTTCATAAAATTAAATGGTGGATCGATATAATTTAATTTAAAATAATTAATACAATATTTTTTTTCTTTTTAATAATTCATTGTTAAACTGATGCTGAACTTTGAATGATGAAAAGATGAAAAAATGAAGAGTAACTGAGAAATTCTATCTCAAATCTAATATTAAATATTAAAAAAATCTGCAACAGAGACCTAACCTCGCCTAGCTTAACCTAACCTTACCTAACCTCGTTCTGACTTTCTCACTTATTTAATACTGAAACTCTGTCAAATTTTCAGCAGAATTACCTTCAGATATACTGAACACAAATCTAATATTAAATATTTAAAAAATCTGCAACAGAGACCTAACCTCGCCTAGCTTAACCTAACCTTACCTAACCTCGTTTTGACTTTCTCACTTATTTAATACTGAAACTCTGTCAAATTTTCAGCAGAATTACCTTCAGGTATACTGAACACAAATCTAAAATTAAATATTAAAAAAATCTGCAACAGAGACCTAACCTCGCCTAGTTTAACCTAACCTTACCTAACCTCGTTCTGACTCTCTCTCTTATTTAATACTGAAACTCTGTCAAATTTTCAGCAGAATTACCTTCAGATATAAAGAACACAAATCTAATATTAAATATTAAAAAAATCTGCAACAGGGACCTAACCTCGCCTAGCTTAACCTAACCTTACCTAACCTCGTTCTGACTTTCTCACTTATTTAATACTGAAACTCTGTCAAATTTTCAGCAGAATTACCTTCAGGTATACTGAACACAAATCTAAAATTAAATATTAAAAAAATCTGCAACAGAGACCTAACCTCGCCTAGTTTAACCTAACCTTACCTAACCTCGTTCTGACTTTCTCACTTATTTAATACTGAAACTCTGTCAAATTTTCAGCAGAATTACCGTCAGGTATACTGAACACAAATCTAAAATTAAATAAAAAAAAAATCTGCAACAGAGACCTAACCTCGCCTAGCTTAACCTAACCTTACCTAACCTCGTTCTGACTTTCTCACTTATTTAATACTGAAACTCTGTCAAATTTACAGCAGAATTACCTTCAGATATACTGAACACAAATCTAAAATTAAATATAAAAAAAATCTGCAACAGAGACCTAACCTCGCCTAGCTTAACCTAACCTTACTTAACCTCGTTCTGACATTCTCACTTATTAAATACTGAAACTCTGTCAAATTTTCAGCAGAATTACCTTCAGGTATACTGAACACAAATCTAAAATTAAATATAAAAAAAATCTGCAACAGAGACCTAACCTCGCCTAGTTTAACGTAACCTTACCTAACATCGTTCTGACTTTCTCACTTATTTAATACTGAAACTCTGTCAAATTTTCAGCAGAATTACCTTCAGGTATACTGAACACAAATCTAAAATTAAATATAAAAAAAATCTGAAACAGAGACCTAACCTCGCCTAGTTTAACGTAACCTTACCTAACCTCGTTCTGACTTTCTCACTTATTTAATACTGAAACTCTGTCAAATTTTCAGCAGACTTACCTTCAGGTATACTGAACACAAATCTAAAATTAAATATAAAAAAAATCTGAAACAGAGACCTAACCTCGCCTAGTTTAACGTAACCTTACCTAACCTCGTTCTGACTTTCTCACTTATTTAATACTGAAACTCTGTCAAATTTTCAGCAGAATTACCTTCAGGTATACAGAACACAAATCTAAAATTAAATATTAAAAAAATCTGCAACAGAGACCTAACCTCGCCTAGTTTAACCTAACCTTACCTAACCTCGTTCTGACTCTCTCACTTATTTAATACTGAAACTCTGTCAAATTTTCAGCAGAATTACCTTCAGGTATACTGAACACAAATCTAAAATTAAATATAAAAAAAATCTGCAACAGAGACCTAACCTCGCCTAGTTTAACGTAACCTTACCTAACATCGTTCTGACTTTCTCACTTATTTAATACTGAAACTCTGTCAAATTTTCAGCAGAATTACCTTCAGGTATACTGAATACAAATCTAAAATTAAATATTAAAAAAATCTGAAACAGAGACCTAACCTCGCCTAGTTTAACGTAACCTTACCTAACCTCGTTCTGACTTTCTCACTTATTTAATACTGAAACTCTGTCAAATTTTCAGCAGAATTACCTTCAGGTATACAGAACACAAATCTAAAATTAAATATTAAAAAAATCTGCAACAGAGACCTAACCTCGCCTAGTTTAACGTAACCTTACCTAACATCGTTCTGACTTTCTCACTTATTTAATACTGAAACTCTGTCAAATTTTCAGCAGAATTACCTTCAGGTATACTGAACACAAATCTAAAATTAAATATAAAAAAAATCTGAAACAGAGACCTAACCTCGCCTAGTTTAACGTAACCTTACCTAACCTCGTTCTGACTTTCTCACTTATTTAATACTGAAACTCTGTCAAATTTTCAGCAGACTTACCTTCAGGTATACTGAACACAAATCTAAAATTAAATATAAAAAAAATCTGCAACAGAGACCTAACCTCGCCTAGTTTAACGTAACCTTACCTAACATCGTTCTGACTTTCTCACTTATTTAATACTGAAACTCTGTCAAATTTTCAGCAGAATTACCTTCAGGTATACTGAACACAAATCTAAAATTAAATATAAAAAAAATCTGCAACAGAGACCTAACCTCGCCTAGTTTAACGTAACCTTACCTAACATCGTTCTGACTTTCTCACTTATTTAATACTGAAACTCTGTCAAATTTTCAGCAGAATTACCTTCAGGTATACTGAACACAAATCTAAAATTAAATATAAAAAAAATCTGAAACAGAGACCTAACCTCGCCTAGTTTAACGTAACCTTACCTAACCTCGTTCTGACTTTCTCACTTATTTAATACTGAAACTCTGTCAAATTTTCAGCAGACTTACCTTCAGGTATACTGAACACAAATCTAAAATTAAATATAAAAAAAAAAGTGCAACAGAGACCTAACCTCGCCTAGTTTAACCTAACCTTACCTAACCTCGTTCTGACTTTCTCACTTATTTAATACTGAAACTCTGTCAAATTTTCTGCAGAATTACCTTCAGGTATACTGAACACAAATCTAAAATTAAATATAAAAAAAATCTGCAACAGAGACCTAACCTCGCCTAGTTTAATCTAACCTTACCTAACCTCGTTCTGACTTTCTCACTTATTTAATACTGAAACTCTGTCAAATTTTCAGCAGAATTACCTTCAGGTATACTGAACACAAATCTAAAATTAAATATAAAAAAAATCTGCAACAGAGACCTAACCTCGCCTAGTTTAATCTAACCTTACCTAACCTCGTTCTGACTTTCTCACTTATTTAATACTGAAACTCTGTCAAATTTTCAGCAGAATTACCTTCAGGTATACTGAACACAAATCTAAAATTAAATATAAAAAAAATCTGCAACAGAGACCTAACCTCGCCTAGTTTAACCTAACCTTACCTAACCTCGTTCTGACTTTCTCACTTATTTAATACTGAAACTCTGTCAAATTTTCAGCAGAATTACCTTCAGGTATACTGAATACAAATCTAAAATTAAATATAAAAAAAATCTGCATCAGAGACCTAACCTCGCCTAGTTTAACGTAACCTTACCTAACCTCGTTCTGACTTTCTCACTTATTTAATACTGAAACTCTGTCAAATTTTCAGCAGAATTACCTTCAGGTATACAGAACACAAATCTAAAATTAAATATAAAAAAAATCTGCAACAGAGACCTAACCTCGCCTAGTTTAACCTAACCTTACCTAACCTCGTTCTGACTCTCTCACTTATTTAATACTGAAACTCTGTCAAATTTTCAGCAGAATTACCTTCAGGTATACTGAACACAAATCTAAAATTAAATATTAAAAAAATCTGCAACAGAGACCTAACCTCGCCTAGTTTAACCTAACCTTACCTAACCTCGTTCTGACTTTCTCACTTATTTAATACTGAAACTCTGTCAAATTTTCAGCAGAATTACCTTCAGGTATACTGAACACAAACCTAAAATTAAATATAAAAAAAATCTGAAACAGAGACCTAACCTCGCCTAGTTTAACCTAACCTTACCTAACCTCGTTCTGACTTTCTCACTTATTTAATACTGAAACTCTGTCAAATTGTCAGCAGAATTACCTTCAGGTATACTGAACACAAATCTAAAATTAAATATAAAAAAAATCTGCAACAGAGACCTAACCTCGCCTAGTTTAATCTAACCTTACCTAACCTCGTTCTGACTTTCTCACTTATTTAATACTGAAACTCTGTCAAATTTTCAGCAGAATTACCTTCAGATATACTGAACACAAATCTAAAATTAAATATTAAAAAAATCTGCAACAGAGACCTAACCTCGCCTAGTTTAACGTAACCTTACCTAACCTCGTTCTGACTTTCTCACTTATTTAATACTGAAACTCTGTCAAATTTTCTGCAGAATTATCTTGAGGTATACTGAACACAAATCTAAAATTAAATATAAAAAAAATCTGCAACAGAGACCTAACCTCGCCTAGTTTAACGTAACCTTACCTAACCTCGTTCTGACTTTCTCACTTATTTAATACTGAAACTCTGTCAAATTTTCAGCAGAATTACCTTCAGGTATACAGAACACAAATCTAAAATTAAATATTAAAAAAATCTGAAACAGAGACCTAACCTCGCCTAGTTTAACGTAACCTTACCTAACCTCGTTCTGACTTTCTCACTTATTTAATACTAAAACTCTGTCAAATTTTCAGCAGACTTACCTTCAGGTATACTGAACACAAATCTAAAATTAAATATAAAAAAAAAAGTGCAACAGAGACCTAACCTCGCCTAGTTTAACCTAACCTTACCTAACCTCGTTCTGACTTTCTCACTTATTTAATACTGAAACTCTGTCAAATTTTCTGCAGAATTACCTTCAGGTATACTGAACACAAATCTAAAATTAAATATAAAAAAAATCTGCAACAGAGACCTAACCTCGCCTAGTTTAATCTAACCTTACCTAACCTCGTTCTGACTTTCTCACTTATTTAATACTGAAACTCTGTCAAATTTTCAGCAGAATTACCTTCAGGTATACTGAACACAAATCTAAAATTAAATATAAAAAAAATCTGCAACAGAGACCTAACCTCGCCTAGTTTAATCTAACCTTACCTAACCTCGTTCTGACTTTCTCACTTATTTAATACTGAAACTCTGTCAAATTTTCAGCAGAATTACCTTCAGGTATACTGAACACAAATCTAAAATTAAATATAAAAAAAATCTGCAACAGAGACCTAACCTCGCCTAGTTTAACCTAACCTTACCTAACCTCGTTCTGACTTTCTCACTTATTTAATACTGAAACTCTGTCAAATTTTCAGCAGAATTACCTTCAGGTATACTGAATACAAATCTAAAATTAAATATAAAAAAAATCTGCATCAGAGACCTAACCTCGCCTAGTTTAACGTAACCTTACCTAACCTCGTTCTGACTTTCTCACTTATTTAATACTGAAACTCTGTCAAATTTTCAGCAGAATTACCTTCAGGTATACAGAACACAAATCTAAAATTAAATATAAAAAAAATCTGCAACAGAGACCTAACCTCGCCTAGTTTAACCTAACCTTACCTAACCTCGTTCTGACTCTCTCACTTATTTAATACTGAAACTCTGTCAAATTTTCAGCAGAATTACCTTCAGGTATACTGAACACAAATCTAAAATTAAATATTAAAAAAATCTGCAACAGAGACCTAACCTCGCCTAGTTTAACCTAACCTTACCTAACCTCGTTCTGACTTTCTCACTTATTTAATACTGAAACTCTGTCAAATTTTCAGCAGAATTACCTTCAGGTATACTGAACACAAACCTAAAATTAAATATAAAAAAAATCTGAAACAGAGACCTAACCTCGCCTAGTTTAACCTAACCTTACCTAACCTCGTTCTGACTTTCTCACTTATTTAATACTGAAACTCTGTCAAATTGTCAGCAGAATTACCTTCAGGTATACTGAACACAAATCTAAAATTAAATATAAAAAAAATCTGCAACAGAGACCTAACCTCGCCTAGTTTAATCTAACCTTACCTAACCTCGTTCTGACTTTCTCACTTATTTAATACTGAAACTCTGTCAAATTTTCAGCAGAATTACCTTCAGATATACTGAACACAAATCTAAAATTAAATATTAAAAAAATCTGCAACAGAGACCTAACCTCGCCTAGTTTAACCTAACCTTACCTAACCTCGTTCTGACTTTCTCACTTATTTAATACTGAAACTCTGTCAAATTTTCAGCAGAATTACCTTCAGGTATACTGAACACAAATCTAAAATTAAATATAAAACAAATCTGCAACAGAGACCTAACCTCGCCTAGTTTAACGTAACCTTACCTAACCTCGTTCTGACTTTCTCACTTATTTAATACTGAAACTCTGTCAAATTTTCTGCAGAATTATCTTGAGGTATACTGAACACAAATCTAAAATTAAATATAAAAAAAATCTGCAACAGAGACCTAACCTCGCCTAGTTTAACGTAACCTTACCTAACCTCGTTCTGACTTTCTCACTTATTTAATACTGAAACTCTGTCAAATTTTCAGCAGAATTACCTTCAGGTATACAGAACACAAATCTAAAATTAAATATTAAAAAAATCTGCAACAGAGACCTAACCTCGCCTAGTTTAACGTAACCTTACCTAACATCGTTCTGACTTTCTCACTTATTTAATACTGAAACTCTGTCAAATTTTCAGCAGAATTACCTTCAGGTATACTGAACACAAATCTAAAATTAAATATAAAAAAATCTGAAACAGAGACCTAACCTCGCCTAGTTTAACGTAACCTTACCTAACCTCGTTCTGACTTTCTCACTTATTTAATACTGAAACTCTGTCAAATTTTCAGCAGACTTACCTTCAGGTATACTGAACACAAATCTAAAATTAAATATAAAAAAAATCTGCAACAGAGACCTAACCTCGCCTAGTTTAACGTAACCTTACCTAACCTCGTTATGACTTTCTCACTTATTTAATACTGAAACTCTGTCAAATTTTCAGCAGAATTACCTTCAGGTATACTGAACACAAATCAAAAATTAAATATTAAAAAAATCTGCAACAGAGACCTAACCTCGCCTAGTTTAACGTAACCTTACCTAACCTCGTTATGACTTTCTCACTTATTTAATACTGAAACTCTGTCAAATTTTCAGCAGAATTACCTTCAGGTATACTGAACACAAATCTAAAATTAAATATTAAAAAAATCTGCAACAGAGACCTAACCTCGCCTAGTTTAACCTAACCTTACCTAACCTCGTTATGACTTTCTCACTTATTTAATACTGAAACTCTATCAAATTTTCTGCAGAATTACCTTCAGGTATACTGAACACAAATCTAAAATTAAATATAAAAAAAATCTGCAACAGAGACCTAACCTCGCCTAGTTTAACGTAACCTTACCTAACCTCGTTATGACTTTCTCACTTATTTAATACTGAAACTCTATCAAATTTTCTGCAGAATTACCTTCAGGTATACTGAACACAAATCTAAAATTAAATATTAAAAAAATCTGCAACAGAGACCTAACCTCGCCTAGTTTAACGTAACCTTACCTAACCTCGTTATGACTTTCTCACTTATTTAATACTGAAACTCTGTCAAATTTTCAGCAGAATTACCTTCAGGTATACTGAACACAAATCTAAAATTAAATATTAAAAATATCTGCAACAGAGACCTAACCTCGCCTAGTTTAACGTAACCCTACCTAACCTCGTTCTGACTTTCTCACTTATTTAATACTGAAACTCTGTCAAATTTTCAGCAGAATTACCTTCAGGTATACTGAACACAAATCTGAAATTAAATATAAAAAAAATCTGCAACAGAGACCTAACCTCGCCTAGTTTAACGTAACCTTACCTAACCTCGTTCTGACTTTCTCACTTATTTAATACTGAAACTCTGTCAAATTTTCAGCAGAATTACCTTCAGGTATACTGAACACAAATCTGAAATTAAATATAAAAAAAATCTGCAACAGAGACCTAACCTCGCCTAGTTTAACGTAACCTTACCTAACCTCGTTATGACTTTCTCACTTATTTAATACTGAAACTCTGTCAAATTTTCTGCAGAATTACCTTCAGGTATACTGAACACAAATCTAAAATTAAATATTAAAATAAATCTGCAACAGAGACTGCAATTAGTCAAAAGGGATACAATCAGAGCAAATCAAATCCGGATTGATGATTTTCTAATTGCAATGATAAATTATGTTTTTACAACCACTTGTAAATCATTTCTGTCCTGGATCCTTTCAGGTGCCATTTCCAGTGTCACATTTTCGTGGGGTTAATCATTTCCGGAAGTTCTCCCTGTACAACACACATAATTACGAAAGCGGACGCCGATGGGCGCATTCGCGGACACAAAGGGTTAACTTAATATGCCCTGCGAAAGTCGCCAACCTCCATTAGTTGTTGGAATTAATTGCGAATGCGGGTATTATAGTGTGTGACAAGGGTTGCCTTGTTTGCCATGCATAATACTTTTTAAATGTAAATAGCTGTTTCTTAAATAAACTTGCACGTAATAAAATTAAAGATCAACAGATCTTTTAAAACTCAACAAACTAAAATTTCAGTTAATTGGTTTCATTTTAAATTTTGATTATCTATAAATTTTTTGGTGTTTTAATTTTTTTAGATATTGTGTAGTAGATCTTGCGGAATCCAAATATTTGCAGTTTTCGAATGTCTGTGATGTATTTGTATTTGTATTTGATTAGAACGTTTTTTTAAATTTTTTTGATTAAAAATTCAATATTCTTCATCACCACCAAGGGCACCAAGGGCACCAAGGGCACCAAGGGTCAATTGTTGATTGCCTCATTGCATTATTCTCATGGATTTGAATTTGCTCATTTCTGCAAGGATAACATTTAGCGCCTTTTGTGGGGCGGCGTTACGATGCAATCCCTTACACAGGGGGTGGAAGGGGTTAATAAACCCGGGCTGCAGCCGCCGTCTAATTAAGTGACTATCCAGAATTCCTCAAACTATGTCAAATAATCTGTGTGATAGCAACTATTCGGCCCCGGCATTTTGGGGGCGGCAGAGGCGGGGGTGGCTCCGGGGAGAACTCCGGTTGCCCGGAGCCGAATCAATCATGCACGAGGCTCCGCGTCACGTCCGGCCCAAAGCAGGCCTGCCAATTTGCGGCGATGATAGTGTGCGTTCCAATGGGCGCACCATTGTCTCTCCAGCAGCAGCACGAGCAGAAGAAGAAAGTGAGAGGAGAGTGTAAAGCGTTTTTCGGTGATGGATGGCTGTGGGCGTTCACAAATCACTATTCATTACACTGCCCGGGAAAGGAGAAATTAGAGCGTGCGCCGGTTTTTGAGTTTTCTGCATTGTGCTATTGTTGTAGGCGTTTATTTGACCACTGGCAGTCACTAATAGTTAAACCTTTCAACCGGAACTAAGCATGTTAGTAGTTATACTAGGACAGTTCCACTCCACCCCCCGCGAAGTTTTCGATTAATTTAATCCGCGGTTTAATC
Source organism: Othius punctulatus (assembly GCA_951805005.1). Lineage (NCBI taxonomy): Eukaryota > Metazoa > Arthropoda > Insecta > Coleoptera > Staphylinidae > Othius > Othius punctulatus. The sequence continues at coordinate 2,195,817 of OX638139.1, read as the reverse complement.
GAACTTTTGATTCGCGTAATTAGAGCAATTTTATGCAAATACCGCGGATAATCGCGCAATTAGAGCAATTATGTGTAAGTACCGCGGAATAGCTGGCGTAATTAGAGCAATTGTATGCAAATACTGCGAATAATCGCGTAATTAGAGCAGTTGTATGCAAATACCGCGGATAATTACCGCGATTATCCCATTAAAACGCGAATCCGCCGCTTTAATGCTCTAATTACCCCCAAATTGCTCTACTTACGCGAATCAAAAGTTCGATTAAACCGCGGATTAAATTAATCGAAAACTTCGCGGGGGGTGGAGTGGAACTGTCCTAGTATAACTACTCATGTTGTAGGTGTATAATGTTTGAATAAGCACAGCGCATGTTTGCAGTTTCGCTTCTTACGTTTTAAATTTAACATGTTCTCGTTGACACGACATATTTTCAAATACAACTGTGATAATGTTCAATTCCTATTCTCCAAATTGTTCATATGTTTTATTGGACATTATCAATATCATTCAAATTTTCCAACTGTAACTGACCTATCTATCAAAAGCTGTCAATTTTTTAGGTTAAGTTAGGTTAGGTTATGAAAATAAAAATCAAACTCCAAAGCAACTCCCAACATGATGGCAATTTTATAAATTTTGCTTAGAATCTCATCCCGAATGTGAAACTGAACTCTAACTATTGAAATCTACCAAATTTTCTGCTCGAATCAATTTTGTTTTTCTATCAAAGTTTGCAAAGGTTAATACCTGACAAATTTCAAACGCAACTCTGAAAATTTTAAATTCCTATTCTCCAAATTGTTCAAACGTGTACTGAAAATATTAAAATCAGTCAAATTTTCCAACTGTAACTGCCTTACCTATAAAAATCTGAAATATTTTTAGGTTAGGTTAGGTTAGATTAAGAATATAAAAGCCAAACTCCAAAGCAACTCCCAACATGTGACAAATTTTCAAATACAACTGAGACTATTTCCAAATACAACTGAGACTATTTTCAAATAACAACTGAGACAATTTTCAATTCCCATGGTCCAAGTTGTTCAAATGTTTTATTGGGCATTATGAAAATCATTCAAATTTGCCAACTGTAGTTGATCTAATCTATCAAATCTGTCATTTTTAGGTCATGTTGGGTTAGGCTAGGTTAGGTTGGATTAGGTTAGATTAGTAAAATAAAAACCAAACTCCAAAGCAACTCCCAACGATGATCCAAATAATGATGGCCATTTTATAAATTTTGCTTAGAATCTGATCCCTCATGTAAAATTGAACTCTAATCAAATCTAAACCAAATCTACTAAATCTACCGAATTTACTGCACGAATCCATCGATTTCAATATTTTTTATTTCAAAGTTTGAAAATGTTAATATGTGAAAAATTTTCAAGTACAACTGTGTAAATGTTCAATTCCCATTCTCGAAATTGTTCAATTATTTTATAGGACATTATAAAAATCATTCAAATTTTTCAACTGTAACTGACCTGATTTATCAAAATCTTTTTTTTAGGTTGGGATAGGTTAGGTTAGTTAAAATTAAGTTAGGTCAGGTTGGGTTTGATTTAGATATAAAAACAGAACTCCAAATCAACTCCCAACATGATGGCCATTTTATAAATATTGCTTAGAATCTGATCCCGAATGTAAAATTTAACTCTAACTAATGAAATATACAAAATTTGCTGCTCAACCCTATCGATTTTTTTATAGTGAAGTTTGAAAATGTAAATATGTATGAAATTTTCGAATACAAGTGTGAAAATTTTCAATTGCTATTCTCAATATTGTTCAAATGTTTTATCAGACATTATCAAAATCATTCAATGTTTATAACTATAACTGACCATCTGATCTACCAAATTTACTGCACGAATCTATCGCTGTTTTATTTCAAAGTTTGAAAATGTTAATATGTGAAAAATTTTCAAGTACAACTGTGTAAATGTACAATTCCCATTCTCGAAATTGTTCAAATATTTTATAGGACATTATCAAAATCATTCAAATTTTTCAACTGTAACTGACCTGATCTATCAAAATATTTATTTTTTTAGGTCGTGATAGGTTAGGTTAGTCAAAGTTAAGTTAGGTCAGGTTAAGTTTGATTTAGAAATAAAAGCAAAACTCCAAATCAACTCCCAACATGATGGCCATTTTATAAATATTGCTTAGAATCTGATCCCGAATGTAAAATTTAACTCTAACTAATGAAATATACAAAATTTGCTGCTCAGACCTATCGATTTTTTTATAGCGAAGTTTGAAAATGTAAATATGTATGAAATTTTCAAATACAAGTGTGAAAATTTTCAATTCCCATTCTCTAAATTGTTCAAATGTTTTATCAGACATTATCAAAATCATTCAATTTTTATAACTATAACTGACCACCTGATCTACCAAATTTATTGCACGAATCTATCGATGTTTTATTTCAAAGTTTAAAAATGTTAATATGTGAAAAATACAACTGCGAAAATGTTCAATTCCCATTTTCGAAATTGTTCAAATATTTTATAGGACATTATCAAAATCATTCAAATTTTTCAACTGTAACTGACCTGATCTATCAAAATATTTATTTTTTTAGGTCGTGATAGGTTAGGTTAGTCAAAGTTAAGTTAGGTCAGGTTAAGTTTGATTTAGAAATAAAAACAAAACTCCAAATCAACTCCCAACATGATGGCCATTTTATAAATATTGCTTAGAATCTGATCCCGAATGTAAAATTTAACTCTAACTAATGAAATATACAAAATTTGCTGCTCAGACCTATCGATTTTTTTATAGCGAAGTTTGAAAATGTAAATATGTATGAAATTTTCAAATCCAAAGTGAAAATTTTCAATTCCCATTCTCTAAATTGTTCAAATGTTTTATCAGACATTATCAAAATTATTCAATTTTTATAACTATAACTGACCACCTGATCTACCAAATTTATTGCACGAATCTATCGATGTTTTATTTCAAAGTTTAAAAATGTTAATATGTGAAAAATACAACTGCGAAAATGTTCAATTCCCATTTTCGAAATTGTTCAAATATTTTATAGGACATTATCAAGATTATTCAAATTTTTCAACTGTAACTGAACTGATCTATCAAAATCTTTTCTTAGGTCGGGATAGGTTAGGTTAGTTAAAGTTAAGTTAGGTCAGGTTGGGTTTGATTTAGAAATAAAAACAGAACTCCAAACCATGATGGCCATTTTATAAATATTGCTTAGAATCTGATCCCGAATGTAAAATTTAACTCTAACTAATGAAATATACAAAATTTGCTGCTCAGACCTATCGATTTTTTTATAGCGAAGTTTGAAAATGTAAATATGTATGAAATTTTCAAATACAAGTGTGAAAATTTTCAATTCCCATTCATAAAATTGTTCAAATTTTCTATGAGACATTAACAAAATCATTCAATTTTTATAACTATAACTGACCATCTGATCTACCAAATTTACTGCACGAATCTATCGATGTTTTATTTCAAAGTTTAAAACTGTTAATATGTGAAAAATACAACTGCGAAAATGTTCAATTCCCATTCTCGAAATTGTTCAAATATTTTATAGGACATTATCAAAATCATTCAAATTTTTCAACTGTAACTGACCTGATCTATCAAAATATTTTTTTTAGTTCGGGATAGGTTAGGTTAGATAAAGTTAAGTTAGGTCAGGTTAGGTTTGATTTAGAAATAAAAACAAAACTCCAAATCAACTCCCAACATGATGGCCATTTTATAAATGTTGTTTAGAATTTGATTCCGAATGTAAAATTTGACTTTAACTAATGAAATATACAAAATTTGCTGCTCAGACCTATCGATTTTTTTATAGCGAAGTTTGTAAATGTAAATATGTACGAAATTTTCAAATACAAGTGTGAAAATTTTCAATTCCCATTCATAAAATTGTTCAAATTTTCTATGAGACATTAACAAAATCATTCAATTTTTATAACTATAACTGACCATCTGATCTACCAAATTTACTGCACGAATCTATCGATGTTTTATTTCGAAGTTTGAAAATGTAAATATGTGCGAAATTTTCAAATACAACTGTGAAATTTTCAATTTCCACTCTCAAAATTGTTCAAATGTTTTATCAGACATTATCAAAATCATTCAAGTGTTTTAACTATAACTGACCTAACCTAGCAAAACCTTTACGTATACATTTTTTAGGTTCACTGGAAAATGTGAAACTCTGACCATTCGCTATACCTGAAGCTAATTCTCACGAAAAATTGACAAAGTTTCTGTAGTAAATAAGTGAGAAAATCAAAAGTAGGTTCGGTTAGGTTAGGTATAGCTAATACTAAATTTTCTGAAAATTTATTATTTGCATATTTCGTATAAGATTTGTGTTCACTATACCTGAAGCTAATTCTCATGAAAATTTTACAAGGTTTCAGTAGTAAATAAGTGAGAAAATTAAAAGTAGGTTAGGTTAGGTTAGGTTAGGTTAGGTTAGGTACAGCTATTACTGAAATCTCTGAAAATTTATCAGTTGCATATTTAATATTTGCTTTGTGTTCATTATACTAATTGAATGAATTAGCTTCTATACTGTAGCTAATTCTCATGAAAATTTGACAAAATTTCAGTAGTAAATAAGTGAGATATTTAAATGTAAGTTAGGTAAGGTTAGGTAAGGTTAGGTTAGGTTAGGTTAGGTGTAGATAATACTGAAATTTGTGAAAATTTGTTAGTTGCATATTTAATACTAGATATGCGTTCAGTACACCTAAAGTTAAATCTCCTGAAAATTTGACAAAGTTTCAGTAGTAAATAAGTGAGAAAATTAAAAGTAGGTGAGTTTAGGATAGGTTGGGTTAGGTATAACTATTACTGAAACTTTTGAAAATTTATTAGTTGCATATTTAATATTTGATTTGTGATCACTATACTAATTGACTGAATTAGCTTCAAAACTGTAGCTAATTCTCATGAAAATTTGACTAAGTTTCAAGTTTTTGAAGTTTTAGTAGTAAATAAGTAAGAAAATCAAAAGTAGGTGAGTTTAGGCTCGGTTAGGTTAGGTATAGCTATTACTGCAATTTCTGAAAATTTATTAGTTGTATATTTAATACTAGATTTGTGTTCACTATATCTAAATCTAATACTCATTAAAATCTGACAAAGTTTCAGTAGTAATAAGTTAGAAAATCAAAAGTAGGTTAGGTCAGGTTATGTTAGGTTAGGTATAGCTATTTCTGAAATTTCTGAAAATTTATTAGCTGCATAATTAATATTAGATTTGTGTTCATTATACCTGAAGTTGATTCTCATGAAAATTTGACTAAGTTTCAGTAGTAAATATGTGAGAAAATGAAATGTAGGTTAGGTTAGGCTAGGTTAGGTAAGGTACAGTTGTTACTGAAATATCTAAAAATTTATTAGTTGCATGTTTAATAGTAGATTTGTGTTCACTATTCCTGAAGCTAATTCTCATGAAAATTTGACAAAGTTTCAGAATTAAATAAGTAAGAAAATGAAAAGTAGGTAAGGCTAGGCTGGGTTAGGTTAGATACAGCTATTACTGAACTTTCTGAAGATGTATTAGCTGCATATTTAATATTAGATCTGTGTTCACTATAGCTGTAGCTAATTTTCATGAAAATTTGACATAGTTTCAGTAGTAAATAAGTGAGAAAATCAAAAGTAGGTTAGGTTAGGTTAGGTATAGGTAGTACTGAAATTTCTGAAAATTTATTAGTTGCCTATTTAACTTTAGATTTGTGTACACTATACCTGAAGCTAATTCTCATGAAAATTTGAGCAAATTTCAGTAGTAAATAAGTGAGAAAATGAAAAATAGGTTAGGTTAGCTTAGGTTAGGTTAGGTATAGCTATTACTGAAGTTTCTGAAAATTTATTAGTTGCATAATTAATATTAGATTTGTGTTCACTATACCTGAATCTAATTCTCATGAAAATTTGACTAAGTTTCAGTAGTAAATATGTGAGAAAATGAAATGTAGGTTAGGTTAGGCTAGGTTAGGTAAGGTACAGTTGTTACTGAAATATCTAAAAATTTATTAGTTGCATATTTAATAGTAGATTTGTGTTCACTATTCCTGAACCTAATTCTCATGAAAATTTGACAAAGTTTCAGAATTAAATAAGTGAGAAAATGAAAAGTAGGTAAGGCTAGTCTGGGTTAGGTCAGGTACAGCTATTACTGAACTTTCTGAAGATGTATTAGCTGCATATTTAATATTAGATCTGTGTTCACTATACCTGTAGCTAATTCTCATGAAAATTTGAGTAGTAAATAAGTGAGAAAATCAAAAGTAGGTTAGGTTAGGTTAGGTATAGGTAGTACTGAAATTTCTGAAAATTTATTAGTTGCCTATATAACTGTAGATTTGTGTACACTATACCTGAAGCTAATTCTCATGAAAATTTGCTAAAGTTTTAGTTGTAAATAAGTGAGGAAATGAAAAGTAGGTTAGGTTAGGTATAGGTATTACTGAAATTTCAGAAAATTTTATAGTTGCATATTTATTATTAGACTTGTGTACACTATACTTGAAGTACTTCTGATGAAAATTAGACAGTCTTAAAAATAAATAAGTAAGAAAATCAAAAGTAGGTTCAGCTAGGTTAGATATAACGATTACTGAAATTTCTGAAAATTTGTTAGTTGCGTATTTAATAGTAGTATATTATATTAAACATATTAAGAGTATGGACTAATGCGAATAAGTGCCAACAAATCGACAACCAAATCAATCACCGTTTCAGCCTATTATTTTCCCTGGCAATATTATTTCTCAGCTCAGCCTTCATACTTGTAAAACTTTCTATCATGTCCTATCCGTAACTTGTACAGCTTTTCTCTCCCCGTTATCCAACACATTTTTTGTTGTATGATTAAGTGGCATGCTCCCTGCACAGAAGTTTCGGTTAATGGAAAGCAAAAGTGACTTTCCACCATCACTGTCTTATCCCATCATAAGGGACGTGATGGAGATCTTGAGGCCTCGGTGTTTGCGACGTCGAGTTCGGCGTTTACTACCCCGAAGATTAATCGCGGAAATTTGTAGTTTTTTTTAGTTATTCGCCGCACAAAATTACTCAGCAGATGTATCGTTTGGGAGTCAATTGATCGATGATCGGTGCCTCTAATTAGCCGCCTCCAGTGCGTCTGCAGGACAATGCGGAGGATCAAAAGCTGCCTTTCTGTCCCCGCAGATTATTAGATTATTAATCAGAGCGCGTTATGAGGCGCGCACTAATAGGAGCCCCACGGAAATTAATATAAAACTGAATTACAGAGATATAGGATATAGTCCCCGGATTAACTCCACCCCAATAGTGCGGGGATATAAATCCCGAAGTTGAGGCGGCCACGTTCCGAACAGTCGGAGCAGGTACGGCCGTAAATTATTAAAGTTTAACCGAATTATGCCGACTATCGGGGAATATTATTGATTCCCAGGCCGCCCCCGCCAAGCCCCATGCACCCCACAACCCCCACGGGCGTTTTCAATTAGGTTTTTTCTGTGCTTACGCGCGCGACCCTTTATCCGATGGGGCCGGCTTTCCCCCAGAGCAAACACTCCACATCACCCGTGTTCGAATATCCATTGTTGTCGATTCTGAATAAATAGAGTATAGTGGGGTGTCCTGAACCAACAACAACAACAAAAAAATGCGCCGCGACAAACCGTTGCGTGTTATTCAATGACAAAGCCAATATATGCCCAGAGATTGCCAACAAATACAGATTTTATAGTAGGTATCGCTTCCAAAATTCCACGTTTGTTTAATTTTTCGAAAAATAAAAAAATAAGGATACCTCGCGAGGTGTCTATTAATATTACAAAATACATCAAATTAATATTACAAAATACATCAAAATGTTTGTTGATAAAATTGGAAGCCCATAGGTTACCTTAAGCAATCATAACATTGATTGCTCTAGTTACCTACTGAGCTCATTTACCAACATTTATGCAAATTAACGCTTTTTTAATTAATTAATTAATTACGCAAAATTTATACTTTCCAACAAAATCTATTTATTAATGATCAATTATTATATCAGAGGGTGGCATTTTTCGTTTTAAGCCATTCAGAATCTTTTATAGAAAGTATTTTTTTTGCTTTTTAAAGTAATTAATAATATCGATTTAGATTTGCTTTCAGTATCTGCTTAGTCACCGATATTTTCCTAAGCGAGTTAATTAATGCATGCAGATATTTGGAGCTTCAAAGTTTGACATAATTTCAATAACGTATATACAAATTAATCATCAGGATGGTTTCGACCTTTACTACGTGGTAGTCCATATAAAAAAAAACAATTTGGTAAAAACATAGCAAGGTATTTCTCTGTTTTTTATATGCAAATTACTCTTAATTACACGTTCTAAACAAAATTTCACGACTTACGTGAAATAGAACTGCTTAATACTAGAATGACTTCAATGTTTCTGCTTCTCACCTAGTTGATCCGTCAGAGGTAAATGTTGTGCAACCGCTCAATAATTTACAACGCATTCGCCGCTTTGATCATCGGAAGTTGCCTAACACTCAAGAGGAAGTGCATTCGATGCTGGACGCCGGACACGTGTCCAAAGCATGTGCGTTCAATAGCGTCGCGGCGCTTTAATCAGGCAAACTTCAAAGAGTGCCGCACGAATGCGGCGGTTTGGTTTGGGGGAGAAGAATTTACGACGAGCAGATGAAATATTATCCATGGATTCGGGAGGAGACGGCTCATTCAAGGAGAGCTAATTTGTCTGTTGCGAGCTCTTAAGCGGCGCTGCATTCGGAACACTCATTTGCAAATACAAAAGGCCATTTAGGTTGCTTACAGTAAGTGAGCACAAAGTGAGCCGGACTGATGGGGGGCGGCTCAGACACCCCCAAAACACCCCCAAGAACGACGGCTTCATCAGAACGCCGGAGAAAATTCTCGGCTTTGATGTCTGGCAGTTGCAGAATTTCGCAATTGCACGTTATTATTAGTTTTACAACTCCATAGGGCGTAAGTGGTTTAACACTTACTGACGGATTACGGTTACTTCGGCGGTTCGCTTATTAAAACTTTAACCAATGCAGACATTAAATTGAAATAATAACGAAAATAGAGATGCAATTCTAATGCATAAGATCCTCCTAACTGTTATTTATTTTGGACATAATTCATCGAAATAAAATGATCTCTGTAAAAGATGAATTCCAAAGGTTTTTAAAGTTTTGTCAGACTAATGAAAATAACTAATAAGACCATTCCTGAGTGTGTATAGTGCATATGTGTATAGTGCAACAAGACAACTTTTATCAGATAAACGTTTTCATGTTAAAGTTGAAAATATAAATATGATAACATTTTTACACAACAATTTAAATTTTTAACTTATATTTTGCATTTTTTTATCCATACAGTAAATAACTACTTAGTACCTATTTTTTCGATAGCAAGTCCTTAAACTATCGACAACTATCGATGGCACCAACTATCGATATTTTCGCCCATAGTTTCTTGTATTATTAACAATTTTAACTTATATTTTGGCCTATATAGGGCTCAAGGGCTCGGCCCTTGAGTAATGAGAATCCCAACTTGTAAATCGACCAATTTTTTACCCTGTCCCGCACGTCAAATTATCGCGCTACGTTATTAATGCTCGCGGCGTCGCGACGCTTCGCAGTCGTGCGTACAGCAGCGGGCACATTGCGAATTCAGAATACATACAAAAAAAAATGTCGGGGTATTCTAACTTCCGTTTACAACTCCGCGAATCGATCATTATTGCCGATTTGATCCGATCCCCGTGGCGCCGGAACAATCGCCGATTGTTTTTGTGCCAATTAATGGATTTGGGGGAAACCGCGGCGGCAATAAACGACGCCGGACCAGGGGCGTCGGTCTGCGGGGGTGGCGGGGGCGTTGGGGTTGGACCCGAGCGGCGTCGCGACGCTGCGGTCGCGAAATCAACGTCGAAACATGCGACAAAACGAATTGCCATACGAACTGGGTCGAATTAGGCGGTTGGGCTATTGATTGCTTTTCGATTGGCGTAATTAATTCTTGTTTGATTTTTATTCCCTGCAAACTGGGTCGTCGGGGGCGGACCCACCCCCTACCCAACCCCCTACCCAGGGGGTGGGTCGATCGCACGCAGCGTCGGCGGCAGTTAAATCGCGCCCTCGAAACGATAATCCCAAATTGTTTATTCAGCAATGTAATAGCGGCAATGGTTATGGTATCAATAAAACCGATATCTGTTCAGGCACTTATCATTTAGCATTAATGACGCAAATAAAATTGAATAATAGTTTTTTGAAAATTGAACCCTGAGTATTTTTTTATCTTACAAAAATCCATTAGCTCTAATTTAGTTAAAAGTGAGCACTTTTAGTACGAACCTAATTAATTTGGGTCTCCTTGATATTGGAAAATATATATTCCAAACTACACATTGCCACTTTCTTATCAATTCCATTCAATTCGTAATGTTTGAAAATTAGCACTTGTTTACCACTTTCTATCAAATGTTTCTCATAATATATATTTTTTTGTTACTCTATCATCAAATTAGTTTTAAGTAAACTAGTGTAATAAAGTATACAGTATAATATTAATCATGCCATTAATACAACACAATTTTTGTATTACTATCGATAAATTCACAAGTTCTTGTTTACAAGGGCTAAGCAATTAGGGGATTACTCTTTTGCACGTTGCGTAATTCTTCGTAATCCACATTTATACGCTGGCTCCACATTTGGATCATTACCATATAACCTGTTTCGTCAGTCTTCGCCCGAAAGCAAGGACACAGCGGCCAGCTGTTGAATAATTGTGAAACCTCTTCGGTGAATGTGCGCACTTTTAGAACGTTCCTGAGACATATAAGTGACCGCTTCCACGGAAATTAGAGCGTCTGTCGTTCTCGCTGCGGCTAATTAACCGCGCCAGAAGATTGCTTTTTTTGTCGTTGATAGAAATACGTATTATATAAATAATGACTACCTCGAAATTGTTTACAATTTATATAGAATTGCGCAAACTGCCAACAAAAAATGTTTCTATATTGGTGTTAAATTAGTTCATTTATACACATGTCATGTTATTGTTGTTATGTTATTCAGGACGAATTGATAAAAAATTATAAAGTAAATTTGAAATCAAAATTACAAAGAAAATTATAAAATAATGAAAATCGTGGACTCGCAAGAAAAATTGATCAAATCAAAATAGCCAGTTTCTACAGTTTCGTTACAAAAATCGTGGACTTGCAAGAAACATTGGCCAAGTGATAAAATACAGTTTCAAGATAAATAAATGCATTTGAAATTTCAACACTTTATGGGAAATTTAGTTTTCAATTTTATTGCTTTTGCAAGTTATTGTTTTTTTATTTGTCATGTTATTAAGGACTAATTGATGTCCTATTTATAAAACCACTTAAAATGAAACTTTTAAATACCTATATATATATATATCGTGGACTTACAAGAAAAAATGATCAAGTCAAAACAGACAGTTTCTACAGTTTCATTACAAACTATCGTGGACTTGCAAGAAATATTGGCCAAGTCATAAAATACAGTTTCGAGATAAATGCATTTCAAATGCATTCAACACTTCAGGGAAATCTAATTTTCAAATTTATTGTTTTTACAAGTTTTTATTATTTTTTTTATTTGTACACTCATGTTATTATCGACATATTAATATTGAATATATAAAACCAATTTAAAATTAAACCATTTAAAAACAATACAAAATATCGTGAACATATTGGAAATATTGGCCAAGTGAATAAAGACAGTTTCGAAATAACACTTTAGGGAAAACACAGAAATGTTAAACATTGTAGTCAACTTCAAAATATTCCTGTTCCTGTTTTAAAATCCATGCTGATGATTCCTCATCAAGGCGCATTGGACGCCAGATATGAATTTGCGAGCCTCAGGAAATTTGCGAATATTGACGAGTAATTCGCGCAGTGTCCATAAACGTGTCTTTTCCGCTTGGAGATTGACATGGGGGGGAGAAAATTTAAAAATCATATCCGGAAGGGAACTGTAATAGAAACTTAATGTGCATCACTGCTTCTCTTAGTTGGGGACCTAAATGTGATTGGTACGTTAAGTAATGTCATAGATTCGCATTTTTTTAAAATTTTATTATATCTTTATCATATTTTTTTAAATTTAACTTCTTAAGAACTCTTACTGAATCTCTATACCTTAAGAGTAGAAGAGAGTCCGATTATATATAAGAACTCTTACTTAAATCAATTAAAAGTGAAAAGTGTAACCGTCAGAAATGATACACATAAAAGCAATATTATTATTACATAATTTAGAAACAAAAAAACCCCACTTTCGTGATTTTTTTTATAGCTGTAATTTTTGCAATCTGATTAAATTGCAAAATCAGCTAAAGCTGCAATTTTTGTAAAAATTATTATGAAATTAGAAGAAAGAATAGAACAGAAGAAAATAAGAAAAGAAAGAAGTAGGAAAGATGAATAGAAAGATTAATAAAAGAAGAAATATTACAAGAAGCCTAAAAGCAGAAATTAGAAGAAGAAACAATCTACATACAAAGAGAGAACCGAAAGTGAACTCTATAACAAAAAAACAGTCTTCTACAATTTGGAAAATTTTGTCGTAATTACAAAAAATAAAAAATCTGATGATCCATTAATGCTGTGAAAATTTTAGAACTTCATTTAATTTCTCCCAAATTCCCGAAATATCCTAAACTCGGCTAAAAATTTTAAAATAAAAGAAGAAATTAGAAGAAGAAACAATCTACACACAAATAGAAGACCAAAATTGAACTCTATAAGAAAAAACAGTCTTCTACAATTTGGAAATTTTTGTCGTAATTACATAAAAAAATCTGATGATCCATTAATGCTGTGAAAATGTTATAACTTTATTTAATTTCTCCCGAATTCCCGAAATAACCTAAACTCGGCTAAGATTACTATGATTAGAAAGAAGCATAGAAAAAAAGAAAAGAAAGAAGAAGAAAATAAGAATAGAAAGAAGAATAAAAGAATAAATTAGAAGAAATAATCTAGATAGAACTATAGAGATCTATATAGATGACGAAAACTCGTTTACAAAAAAACAGTATTCTAAAATTTGGAAAACTTTGTCGTAATTACAAAACAAAAATCTGATGATCCATTAATGCTGTGAAAATTTTATAACTTCATTTAATTTCTCCCGAATTCCAGAAATAACCTAAACTCGGCCAAAAATTACTATGAATTAGAAGAAAGCATAAAAAAAAGAAAAAGAAAATAAGAATAGAAAGAAGAATAATAGAATAAATTAGAAGAAATTAGAATAAGGAATAATCTATATAGAAATATAGAGGATCTATATAAATGACCAAAACTCGATTACAAAAAAACAATATTCTAGAATTAGGAAAATTTTGTCGTAATTACGAAACAAAATCTGATGATGCATTAATGCTGTGAATATTTTACGACACATTTAATTTTTTCCAAAATAAATTGCAATATTACAAAATTTGCCGAATTTCACAACTCCATAAAACTCGTTCAATCATTACACCAACTAGGAAAATGTATTTCGTTTTAAATGTTTTATAACGAATACAACATCCTTATCCTTCAGCAGGACTCGAATACTGGACCACGAGCGAGCATATAACTTGAAAAACGCAATATATACATATGTATCTATAAAAGCGCAATTTGGGTTCGTCGCTTGACCTAACAAGTGAAGCATAGAGTCTCCAGCGCCGTATTACGTAAAAGCATATTATTTATTTCTGCTTCGAAATTTTTGAAATCTGATTGGAGATCTTGAAAGCCACTTTATTAATTGATGAAGCATAAAAAAATTGTCGTCGCAAATTATTTAATTACCGAATTATTACCATGTCAATTCAAAATATTGCTACACGAAATACTACATATATATTTGAAATTATGAATAGCACGTAATGACATACAAGTTATTTCTGCTTACAAATATTTGAAAACTGTTTTTGGATGTTGAAAGTAGTAATGTTATAGCATTAAAATATTGTCATCGCAAATTATATAATTACCTAATTATTACCATGTCAATTCAAAATATTGCTACACGAAATACTGCATACATAATTGAAATTATGAATAGCACCTAATGACATACAAGTTATTTCTGCTTACAAATATTTGAAAACTGTTTTTGGATGTTGAAAGTAGTAATTTTATAGCATTAAAAAATTGTCGTCGCAAATTATTTAGTTACCTATTTATTATTGTGTCAATTTTAAAAATTTTCCCACACAAAATACTGCAAACATAAATATTAAATTGAAGCATTTGTATTAGATCGATATTTATTCTGCTATCGTCCTAACCTAAGCTAACCTAACCTTATCTGACCTGAGCTTACCTAACCTAACCTAACCTAACCTATCCTAATCTGTACTACCGGACAGATTACCGGACCCTAACCAAACCAAGCTAAAGCAAACTAAACCAAAGTAAACCAAACCAAAGCAAATTAAACCAAAAAAAACCAAACTAAACCAAACCAAACCTAATATAACATAATCTAACTTTATATAACCTAACCTAACCTAACCTAACCTAACCTAATCCAATCTAACGTAATCTAACCCAACCTAACGTAATGTTTTCATAGTTTTATGACCCATTAGAAGGATTAAATGGCCCATTGATAGGTCGAAATCCACATTTTAAGGACCACTGCTAGTAAAGGTAGTAAATGTAGTCAACAAACTGTACTCGAGCATCGTAAACAATGTTTCTGTAACTTAAGGCCGTTTTTCTTGATTTTTTCTTATGTAACCTGTTCAATATGTTATATGGTTGAAAATAGATTAAAAGCTCTACCGAATTAAAAAATAAAAAATGTAGCTTGTTATTTAAAAAAAAAACATTTATGCGTCATAACTTTTAAAATTTTGTTTTTTTTAAATCTGAAAAAATATTTTCATATACGTAGTTATTTATATCGCCATCTCCCTTTTATAATTTTTTTCTCTCATACACATTAAGGGAGTAATCGAATATATCCGCTACTTAATTTCCACACTGTATAAAAATGATGTCGAGTTTTCAAGTCACAATGAAATAAAGATTAGTAATAACTATGATGACGCTAAGTTTCAATCATCATTCGTATTTAATTGAAGAGTGGGTGGGTGGGTGGGTGGATGATTATTATTGAAAAATGATGACGTGGGTGGGTGGCCACATCACAATCATCATCCCCTAGGTATATCTGGCAGCAATTCAGTCATTGCTTTATTGGTACCAAATCATAGTTGTGTTCATTGTGCATTTGTTGTCGGATTAAATTAGAGGATAGTTATCCAATCCTCCACCCTCCAATCAAACATGAATGATGATTCCAACTTAGCGTCATCATTTTTCAATAATAATCATCCATCCACCCACCCACCTTTCAATTAAATACGAATGATGATTGAAACTTAGCGTCAGCATTGTTCAATTCTATCTCTATTTTATTGTGACTTGAAACAGGAGAATATCCAATTCGTTGCCATTTTTCTAATCCAGATTTGATCAGGCAGATATTGTTATTTTTATCCAGGTATATCAGGCAGCAATTCAGTCATTGCTTTATTGGTACCAAATCATAGTTGTGTTAATTGTGAATTTTGTTGTCGGATTAAATTAGATGATTGTTATAGTGTGACCACCCACCCACCCTCCAATCAAACACGAATGATGATTCAAACTTAGCATCATCATTTTTCAATAATAATCATCCATCCACCCACCCACCCTTCAATTAAATACGAATGATGATTGAAACTTAGCCTCATCATTGTTCAATACTAATCTCAATTTCATTGTGACTTGAAAAATGAGAATATCCAATTCGTTGCCATTTGTCTAATCCAAATTTTATCAGGCAGATATTCCCATTTTTATCCAGGTATATCAGGCAACAATTCAGTCATTGCTTTATTGGTACCAAATCATAGTTGTGTTCATTATGAATTTTATTGTCGGATTAAATTAGAGGACAATCATAGTGTGACCACCCACCCTCCAATCAAACACGAATGATGATTACAACTTAGCGTCATCATTTTTCAATAATAATCGTTCATCCATCCACCCACCGCTCAATTAAATACGAATGATGACTGAAACTTAGCGTCATCATTGTTCAATACTCATCTATATTTCATTGTGACTTGAAATCCAATTCTATGCCATTTTTCTAATCCAGATTTTCTTTGAAAAATTGTAACTACAAAATTGTAGTAGACATAGTTTTCAATCATCTCTAGATTATTTTTATTACATTTAAGGTTTTATTCATAATACCAGTTAATTATATTTAGGGTTTTTTGACAACTTGACAACTGACAACTGACAACTTTAACTTCAAAATTCCAATAATAAAAAATATTTATCATTAAGATACTCTTTAAATACATATTAACATATTAATATATCATGCCTTTAAAGATGGTTATTTATAAAAACCAAGTCAGTCAAAATAAATAATAAAATAAAATAATGATAAATGTGTACCAGTAAGGGTAACAACCTTAAATTATTTTTATATTCGAATTTGAAAGAAAAAAATGTCGTTTTATTTCTAAAACTAATGCAAATGCCATCATTATGTATAGTTTTTTACTTAAGATGATCTGCCAAAAAGGTATCGATATATCTACGACTACAGATAAAAAAATCTCATACAGGTTCTCTGTTGAAATAACATATAATTTCTGTGTTATGTCATTATGTGTAGTTTTTTACTTAAGATGATCTGCCAAAAAGGTATCGATATATCTACGACTACAAATGAAAAAATCATATACACGTACTCTGTTGAAATAACATATAATTTCTGTATTATGCAACTAAAGATCTGAAAAATTTTAATACCACGATTACCATTCGATGCTACGAAAAAAAATACGGATAGGCACTCTGAAGATAAAAATCTGTTGCGTGGTTTTATGCAAATTTGAGTATTTGTAATGGGCTTATAATTCGTTAATTAGTGCACATTCGGCAGGAAATTCTTTTGAAATATGCTTTCGAAAGGCCACTAATTAGGACGTTTTGTATGGGCCGATTTCGGGCAAGAAAAAATCGTGCTGCGCTCGGTTTTACCTAATGTCCTCATAAATTGTTGCATTGTCTGATGAACTTTCTACGTTCTTAAAATAGCGGAATAAAATAAATAAAATTATTTGATGTGAAGAGTTTATTTTTAAGTGTGATTGAAGAAGACTTGAATGGACGCCTGCAGAATATTTTTCAGGGAGGTGCAAAACTTGAAAATATTTAATTTGTTCAATGATTAAGCATCATAAATTTAGATCAATATTTAAATCTAAATTGGGGAGAAATATGGTTCGAATGGATATAAAAGCAATTGATAGATTTTGTGTCGAGTTTCCAGGGGGAGAGTGCATGTGAATAATTCCTAATTATTCCTAATACTTTTCTTAATTTTTTTGACTGAGGTGTCCTAGGATGAGCTTATTTTTTTTGTTTTATTGCATTTCGTTCATTACATTTCAGAGGACGTATACAAATCAGCTGCTTTAATAAATATTTCCACAGGATAGTATAAAATGGTAATTCAAACGAGAACCAAGGGGTTTTACAATTCCGGCGTAAAATAAGGTTAGCATATTGTAATTTACCGTTGTGGAATCATCTAGCCGTTAAGGCCCACATCTATACACCTCGCCCTGGCGTTAATTAATTCCTCCCCTTGGCTAACGATGCAATAACATTTCGCTGTTTTAGATTTTCGTCCGGAGTCCGTTTCCCGTCCGGAATGAGGCTCCGGCTCGCTGTGCGACTGTTATTGTTTAATTATTCCGGGCGCGTCGTCCATTCCGGACCGCGGACTCCGGTGTCATTGATCTTGGCCGGACCGGGGCGTAAAAGTGAAAACAAGGTCTGCGGCTCCGGAAGCCGCCCGGAGTCCTAGGCTCCGGGAGCCCCCCCGCCCCCGCCCCACTGCCCCTCCGCCAGCGAGAGATTTCACGAGACCTAATTGATCGGCCACTGCTTTATTCGCACACCATCAATCGCATCACATGGTCCTGTAATTATGCACGTGTGCAACTCTCTAATCCCATAAAACAGCTGTTGTTTTCTACCAACAAGTGTTATTGACGTTGTTCGAGTGCACGGGAATCGATTGCGGCATCAAATTTACGTCGGGCTTAATGAGGTGCGATAGGAAACGCCATAAAGACGTTATGGGAATACGTGGAAACACGGAAACTATGAATGGATGCGAACAACTTAATTTAAACACGCGCGTGCTTTAATTAAGATATGAATCGAAAGTATTAAAGCAATCACGATTCACGTTGTCAAATTACTAAGAAAGTATGTGCTAATTATATATTTTTCCTAACCGAATAAACCGGTTGAGTTAATAAAATGTAATGCAATCACCCCCCATTAAAAATATCAATTAAGTTTCTATTCTCAGCGTTTTAACCGTTTAAATGGAAGTTTCACATTGAATCCAGATATATGGGTTAGTGTTTAATTAACAATTGAGCAATTTCGAGACAAAGCAAGTGACGTTACGCTCGCCTGAAATTATGACGTAAACCTAACGTTAAAGCGGCATAATAATTTAACTTAATTAATTAAATTCCGCCTCCTCCTTGTGCTTGCCAAAACGCGATACGCTCGCGATTTTTAACTGCCCGTTAATAAATGCCTCCTGTCGCAGTTCAGCTCGACACCGAAAATTAATGCAGATGTGTAATTTTGGCCATGAAAAAATGTTAATGCATTCAAAAGTTGAGATATATTTTTTCTGAATTATATAGAGTTGCAAAAGATTATTTTAGCAACACATAAATCAACAATTTATTTCTAATTAGTTACATTATTTATGGCTCAATTGACCAGAATTTAAAGCAAAAATTGCTCATATAATAATAAATTTTATATGCAATTTATTCATACTGATCAACACAGAATTTTTTCCTTAAATATAATCACCGTTACTAAGTACATCTAAGGTTCTAATTACAAAAATAATACTGTTTCGAATTTCTAATAAAGTTTATTGAAAACTGTCTGCTGAAAATTGCTACTGTCTTAAAAATTTGAAGTTCATGTACCTAATTGTGTATTTATTTTGGTATTTTTATAAAAGTCAATAAACGTTTTGAGAAAAATAAAAAATTTCAAATACATTTTCTACCAAACTTGCCTGAAAATTTTAAATTCATGTACCTACTTGTGTATTTATTTTAGTAGTTTGATGAAACTGAAGAACCGATAAATATAGAATATATCAAGAGCCAATGTATTTATTATGGCAATTTGAGAAACATTTAGAATTTCCAATGTAGGCACTTTTGAATTTCTAATAAAGTTTATTGAAAGCTGTCTGCTGAAAATTGCTACTGTCTTGAAAATATGAAATTCATGTACCTACTTGTGTATTTATTTTGCTATTTTGATGAAACTGAAGAACTAATTATTATAGAATATATCAAGACCAAATGCATTTATTATGGGAATTTGAGAAACATTCAGAATTTCCAATGTAGGCACTTTTGAGTTTCTAATAAAGTTTATTGAAAATTGTCTGCTGAAAATTGCTACTGTCTTGAATATTTGAAATTCATGTACCTACTTGTGTATTTATTTTGATATTTTCATGAAACTGAAGAACTAATTATTATAGAATATATTAAGAGCCAATGTATTTATTATGGCAATTTGAGAAACATTCAGAATTTCCAATGTAGGCACTTTTGAATTTCTAATAAAGTTTATTGAAAACTGTCTGCTGAAAATTGCTACTATCTTAAAAATTTTAATTTCATGTACCTACTTGTAAATTTACTTTGGTTGTTCGATAAAAGCGAAGAACCAAAAATTATAGAATATATCAAGAGCCAATGTATTTATTATGGCAATTTGTGAAACATTCAGAATTTCCAATGTAGCCACTTTTGAATTTTTAATAAAGTGTATTGAAAACTGTCTGCTGAAAATTGCTACTGTCTTGAATATTTGAAATTCATGTACCTACTTGTGTATTTTTTTTTATATTTTGATGAAATTGAGGAAGTAATTATTATAGAATATATCAAGAGCAAATGCATTTATTATAGCAATTTGAGAATCATTCTGAATTTCCAATGTAGGCACTTTTGAATTTCTAATAAAGTTTATTGAAAACTGCCTACTGAAAATTGCTACTGTCTTGAAAATTTGAAATTCATGTACCTACTTGTGTACTTACTTTGATATTCTGATGAAACTGATGAACTAATTATTATAGAATATATGAATAGCCAATGTATTTATTATGGCAATTTGAGAAACATACAGAATTTCCAATGTAGGCACTTTAGAGTTTCTAATAAAGTGTATTGAAAACTGTCTTGAAAATTTTAAATTCATGTACTTACTTGTGTATTTATTTTGATATTTTCTTGAAACTGAAGAACTGATTATTATAGAATATATCAAGAGCAAATGCATTTATTATGGCAATTTGAGAAACATTCAGAATTTCCAATGTAAGTTTTGAATTTCTAATAAAGTTTACTGCTGAAAACAGTATACAGCTTGAAAAGTAGTATTTATTTTGGTTGTTTGATCAAACTGTAGATCTAATAATTATAGAATGTATCAAGAGCCAATGTATTTATTATGAAAATTTGAGAGACATTCAGAATTTCCAATGTAGGCACTTTTGAATTTCTAATAACGTTTATTGAAAACTGTCTGCTGAAAATTGCTATTGTCTTGAATATTAAAAATTCATGTACCTACTTGTGTATTTATTTTGATATTTTCATGAAACTGAAGAACTAATTATTATAGAATATATGAAGAGCAATACATTTATTATCGCAATTTGAGAAATATTCAGAATTTCCAATGTAGGCATTTTTGAATTTCTAATAAAGTTTATTGAAAACTGTCTGCTAAAAATTGCTACTGTCTTGAAAATTTGAAATTCATATACCAAATTGTGTATTTTTATAAAAGTTAATAAACTTTTTGAGAAAAATTAAAAATTTCAAATACATTTTCCTCCATACTTGCTTGAGCATTTCAAATTCATGTACCTACTTGTGTATTTATTTTGGTTATTTTATGTAACAGAAGAACCAATAATTATTGAATATTTCAAGAGCCAATGCATTTATTATGACAATTTCAGAAATATTCAGACTTTCCAATGTAGGCACTTATGAATTTCTAATAAAGTTTATTGAAAACTGTCTGCAGAATATTGCTACTGTTTTGAAAAGTTGAAATTCATGTACTAATTGTGTATTCAGTTTTGTATTTGTATAAAAGTTAATAAACGTTTTGAGAAAAATTTAAAATATTCAAATACATTTTCCACCAAACTTGCTTGATAATTTTAAATTGATGTACCTACTTGTGTATTTATTTTGGTTGTTTGATAAAACTGAAGAACCAATAATTATAGAATAAATCAAGAGCCAATGTATTTATTATGGCAATTTCAGAAACATTCAAACTTTCCAATGTAGGCACTTTTAAATTTCTAATAAAGTTTATTGAAAACTGTCTGCTGAAAATTGCTGCTGCCTTGAAAATTTTAAATTCATGTACCCACTTATGTATTTATTTTGATATTTTGATGAAACTGAAGAACTAATTATTATAGAATATATCAATAGCAAATGCATTTATTATGACAATTTCAGAAACATACAGAATTTCCAATGTAGGCACTTTAGAGTTTCTAATAAAGTGTATTGAAAACTGTCTTGAAAATTTTAAATTCATGTACCTACTTGTGTATTTATTTTGATATTTTCTTGAAACTGAAGAACTGATTATTATAGAATATATCAAGAGCAAATGCATTTATTATGGCAATTTGAGAAACATTCAGAATTTCCAATGTAAGTTTTGAATTTCTACTAAAGTTTACTGCTGAAAACAGTATACAGCTTGAAAAGTAGTATTTATTTTGGTTGTTTGATCAAACTGTAGATCTAATAATTATAGAATGTATCAAGAGCCAATGTATTTATTATGAAAATTTGAGAGACATTCAGAATTTCCAATGTAGGCACTTTTGAATTTCTAATAACGTTTATTGAAAACTGTCTACTGAAAATTAATATTGTCTTGAATATTAAAAATTCATGTACCTACTAGTGTATTTATTTTGCTATTTTGATGAAACTGAAGAACTAATTATTATAGAGTATATCAAGACCAAATGCATTTATTATGGGAATTTGAGAAACATTCAGAATTTCCAATGTAGGCACTTTTGAATTTCTAATAAAGTGTATAGGAAACTGCCTACTGAAAATTGCTTCTCTCTTGAAAATTTGAAATTCATGTACCGAATTTTGTATTTATGTTGGTATTTTTATAAAAGTTAATAAACGTTTTGAGAAAAATTAAAAATTTCAAATACATATTCCACCAAACTTGCTTGAACATTTTAAATTCATGTACATACTTGTGTATTTATTTTGGTTGTTTGATGAAACTGAAGAAATAATTATTATAGAATATATCAAGAGCCAATGTATTTATTATGGCAATTTGACAAACATTCAGAATTTCTAATGTAGGCACTTTTGAATTTCTAATAAAGTTTATTGAA
Organism: Othius punctulatus; assembly: GCA_951805005.1. Lineage (NCBI taxonomy): Eukaryota > Metazoa > Arthropoda > Insecta > Coleoptera > Staphylinidae > Othius > Othius punctulatus. The sequence continues at coordinate 2,173,173 of OX638139.1, read as the reverse complement.
AACTGCCTACTGAAAATTGCTACTGTCTTGAAAATTCGAAATTCATGTACCCACTTGTGTATTTATTTTGGTATTTTGATTAAACTGAAGAGTTTCTCAATAATTTAGAATTTTTTTAACAATCTCTTATTGAAGTTTTATTCAACATATAAAGTTAAATCTTTTAATATAATTTTGTGGTTTTCGGTAGTTATTCAATTACAATATATATTTAATTCTTATCAGCTCTCTTATCTAGAAAACCTAAATATCTCAAGTTTATAGAGTAAGTAGAACCTTTTATTTTTCTATGACCTATACATTTTACAATTTAGCTCTCTGCAACTTGTACCAATTTCATGGATCTGTGTTTGCAATATAAAATGATATTATTAGATTAATTGGATTAAAATATTAATATTGACCTAAATATAAATGCAAATCACAATACTATACAAATCATACTATGACTGACATATCTGATTTTCATTTTCACCTTCATATTCACACTTCACACTTTTTACTACCATCATATCTGATGTTTTTGTTTGTTTTGTTTTTCTTCTATCTCTTATAATTTAATATTTTTATTATTTTTTACATTTGATTAAATTGTTAGTTTTAATAGTGATACATCAAACTACTTCTAATATTAAACTATAATAAGAGCAGAAATACCTTTGGTTGATAGCATCTTTATTTGCTATCAACCAGAGGTCTTTTGATAGCAAATAAAGATTGTAACTACTAATAAGAACAATTTTTTGCAGCATTTTTATTGCCCTTTTTACATTTTACTGTATGGCACTCTAAATTACTTGTTTATTTCGCCACTTCGTATGTTTACTACTACTAATACTAATAACTAATGTATGAAATAAAGTTACGCACTTTTAAAAAAAAAATATCAAAATTGTTTTTATTTTTCACGACAATTGTTTCGCCACACTGTGGCTTCTTCAGGTGAAGAAATGATGACTAATAAGACCAGTACTACTAATAATAACAACATTTTGCAGCATTTTTTTATTGCCCATTTTATATTTAAATGTACGGCACTCTAAATAACTTGTTTGTTTCGCCACTTCGCATGTTTAATCAAATTGCAAATCAAGCACATAATCGCAATTTGCAACTCGATAAAACTCCCCATTGTCGATGGGCTTTCATTGCTCGGCATCGGATTAATTTTCGCGCGTTGTCCTGTTCGAATTTTCCACTGTATGGGGGCACAATCGGACAATTGTGAGCGCTCCAGTTGGCGCAATTAATACGCACAGGGGGCTCTAATGAGCGATTTCCACGTGATAAACTGGAAGTTACCGAATCGCCTCTGTTAGGCGCCAATTAGAATCGGAACATCGCGTGACAAGCCAAGGATCTCGACAATTTTTCGTGACGACAGTGAAAAGGCCGTTTTAATTGCTTCTGGGAAAAGTCACCGGCGGCAATTACGTCTTGCCGAAGAATGGTAGCGGAAGTTGAATTTATATTGCGCGGGCATAATAACATTTATGAATGTGGTTGGAACGTAGGAAGATTGAAATGTATTAAAAGTTGCCCCTTAAGACGGGTACTGACCAGAGCAATTGCCACGCACGCACAGCGTTTGCGAATGAACATGCATGCGTTAAAAATCAAAGTAACTCATAAAAGAAATAATAATAATAATTATAGGTACATATGTTTTTTAACTTTATTTTGACAAATACTGATTCTCCTTAAAAGATTTAGTTTTGCTTGTAACTCAACCTTTATGTTACACCAAATAGAATATAATTGAAACATAGATTTGTTTATAATTAAATATTAGTGGACAATTAAACTTTAATTATTCTCAATATAAAATGATGTGCCGGAATTAATCATTAAGTTTAGCGATATTTGACGTAATTGCAATCATTGCCTTCTTTAATTGCACCCGGCAATGCTCTTGAAAGTCAGTGAACGGAAGAGCGGCTGTAGGTATGGCAAAAAAGTTAACAAACAGCGGTTTATTTTTAGACTGTTAACCGCTCGTTAATTACGAACTCTTTCGCTCCCGTGGCACCTGGAGAGCTGCATTAGGACGTAATTAATTAAAATTGATTAATACCTGAGAACCGACATTGATACCGCCGAGCCTCGGGAGATGAATTATTATTAGCCCACGATTGCGGCAGCGGAATTTTTCTTGTGCAACGCAAAATTGCTCCACTCGCTTACACACACGCCCCAAATTTATCAGCCAGCTTCCGGTTCCACTCTCTTTCGCATCCGATTTTCTAAAAAAAACTTATGCAACGCGAGCTGGAGATGGCGGATCTCGCCGTGGGCTTATCAATCCGCGCATGTAACGACATCGAGTGTGTGTGTGTGCACATAAACTGGATGCGGGTGTTCAGAAAGCGGGAAATATTTCACGACCCGTAAATCAATTACTGGCGCGCTCTGAAATCGTCCAGGAATTTAGTGCCTGTCCCGGAATGCGCCGCAGCGATTCAAATCGCGTTCGAATTGCGTGATTTCAGGTATTCTCCTCGTAATGGGGAAACGGAAAAAAAAGATTGCAGCTGTACGTACACAAAATTCCGCCAGAAATATTGTCGATTTTAACAGTGCAGGAAAAATAGTTTCCACAGAGGGTGTAGCTAGATGATGTTAAAACAAGTAAATTAAAGCAAAGCTGGATACGTAAAATGTAGTTTTCACAAAATAAAAATTATTTAAATCGTATACCTACTGCATAATAATTTTGCCAAAGACATGCCCAAAACAATGATTTTAATAAAATATATAAATATTAAATAAATATAGGTATAGTGAATTAAAGCAAAGCTGGATCAGATTTGCAAAACAAAGTTTTTACACACAAAAAAAATGTATTCAAATATTACACAATAATTCTTCCAATTTAAAAAAATAAAATTGCCCAAAACTAAGAATCGTTTTAAAGCATTGTAAACATAAAAACAATATCAGGTATATGAAAGCATAAAGCAAAGCTGAGGAAGATAGCTAAAACATTGTTTTCACAAAAAAAAACAATGAAATCAAATATTACACAATTATTTTCCCAAGTCTAAAACAAAAACTGCCCAAAACTAAGAATCTTTTAAGACAAATATTATAGAAAATTATAGTAAATTAAAACAAAGCTGGATGAGATACGTAGAACATAGTTTTCACCAAAAAAATTAAATTGAATTCAAATATTACACAATAATATTACCAATGTTCCAAACAAAATTACCCAAAACGAAGAATATTTTGAAAGCATTGAAAACATAATATAAATATAAGGTAAATTAAAGCATAAAGCAAAGCTGGAGAAAGTACGTAATTCATAGTTTTCACAACAAAAAATACAATGAAATCAAATATTACACAATTATTTTGCCAATTTTCCAAAAAAAACTGCCCAAAACTAAGAATCTTTTAAGACAAATATTAAAGAAAATTATAGTAAATTAAAGCAAAGCCGGATGAGATACGTAAAACATAGTTTTCACAAAAAAAATAGATTGAATTCAAATATTACACAATAATATTGCCAATGTTCAAAAAAATTACCCAAAAGGAAGAATATTTCGAAAGCATGGAAAACATAATGTAAATATAAGGTAAATTAAAGCATAAAGCAAAGCTGGAGAAGGTACGTTATACATAGTTTTCACAAAAAAAATACAATGAAATCAAATATTACACAATTATTTTGCCAATTTTCCAAAAAAAACTGCCCAAAACTAAGAATCTTTTAAGACAAATATTAAAGAAAATTATAGTAAATTAAAGCAAAGCCGGATGAGATACGTAAAACATAGTTTTCACAAAAAAAAAATAGATTGAATTCAAATATTACACAATAATATTGCCAATGTTAAAAAAAATAACGAAAGAATATTTTGAAAGCATTGAAAACATAATATAAATATAAGGTAAAGTAAGGCATAAAGCAAAGCTGGAAAAGGTACGTAATACATAGTTTTCACAAAAAAAAAAAATGAAATCAAATACCACACAATAATTTTGCCAAATTTGCAAAACAAATTGTTCAAAACAAAGAAACAATTTAAACATAAAACAAATACATATAAACAAAGCGAAGCTGGAGGAAAAAGGGAAAATGTATTTATCACAAAAAAAATCAAATCCAATACACACAACCATGGTATTACACAACCATTTTGCCAATTTTGCAAAAATAATGCCCAAAACTAAGAAACATCTATAGCATTTAGTCTTGTAGAAAAATACAACCGGATTTTCTGAAATAATATATCTAGGCTATCCAATTATTGAAAAAGAAACTCACTTGTGTATTAGGAGGCACAATGTCTTCTAATGCTAAGTAAGTTTTCTTATTATGGAGTATTAGTGAGTATTGGCACAAATTAAACCGTAAATACCAATAGTATCTTATGATATTAATTATTAAATTTAACGTTTTATTCATAATAGCAGTTTATTATATTTAACGTTGTTATAATTGAGTATTCACTGGTGGATGGTGGGTCACATGAAAGCAAAAGTTTCATAGAAACTTGGATAGTGTATCACATAAACGCAATTTTTTCATATAATCTTGGATAGTGTATCACATAATAGTAAAAGTTTCATAGAAACTTGGATGGTATTTCACATAAATGCAAAATTTCCGTTTCACTTTGATACACTATCCAAGTTTCATAGATATATTTTTATTTAATTTTTTGATTTTGATTTTTTTGACTAGTTTCGGTCTCTTATACAGTATGTCTCCGAATTGAGTTTACAATAGGGATTTTTGTTTTTAATTTTTACTTTTCTGTAAGATGTTATAGGAATTAAAATTCCTGCTCATTTCAGTAATTAAAACACTGATTTATTTATACAGGGTGTGGCTAAATAATAATAAATTTAACTAATCTTGACACTTTTGAAAAATAACATCATTTAAACAATCCCCCACCATTTTTTTTACATAGTTCAAGCTTTGGTGTCTTCTTTTTCTGAAAACTTTTTGTATTTCTTCAATAGTTATCAATCCAAATTTCTATGAGAGTTGGATATTGTATTAAACTGAAACTGAAATTTTGCTTTTATGTGATACACCATCCAAGTTTCTGGGAAACTTTTGCTATTATATAATGCACTATCCAATATTATATGAAACATTTGCTTTTATGTGATACACTATCCAAACTTTTATGAAACTTTTGCTTTTATGTAATCCACTATACAAATTTCTACGAAACTTTTGCTTTTATGAGACACTATCCAAGTTTCTATGAAACTTGGAGAGTGTATCAAACTGAATCTGAAATTTTGCTTTTATGTGATACACCATTAAAGTGTCTATGAAACTGTTACTATTATGTGATACACTATCCAAGATTCCATGAAACAGTTGGTTTTATGTAATATACTATCCAAGTTTCAATTAAACTTTAGCTTTTATGTAATCCACCGTCCAAGTTTCTATGAAACCTTTGCTTTTATATGATACACTCTCCAATATTATATGAAACATTTGCTTTTTTGTGATACACTATTCAATTTTTCATGAAACATTTGCTTTTATGTGATACTCGAATGGTATATCAAACTGAAACTGAAATTTTGCTATTATATGATACACCATCCAAATTTCTATGAAACTTTTGCTATTATATGATATACTCTCCAATATTATATGAAACATTTGCTTTTATGTGATACACTATCAAAACTTCTTTAAAACTTTTGCTTTTATGTAATGTACCATCCAAGTTTCTATGATACCTTTGCTTTCATGTGACACAATCCAAGTTTCTATGAATCTTGGATAGTGTATCTATCTGAAATTGAAATTTTGCTTTTCTTTGATATGCTATCCAAGTTTCCATTAGACGGTTGCTGTTAAGTGATACAATATCCAAAATTGTATAAAAAAATTGCGTTTATGTAATCCACCATCCAAGTTTCTATGAACCTTTGGCTTTTATGTGACACGCCATCCAAATTTCTATGAAACATTTGCTTTTATGTGACACTATCCAAATTTCCATGAAACTTGGATAGTGTATCAAACTGAATCTGAAATTTTGCTTTTATGTGATACATCATCCAAGATTCCATGAAATATTTGCTTTTATGTGGTACACTATCCAAGTTTCAATGAAATTTTTGCTTTTATGTAATACACTATTCAAGTTTCAATGAAATTTTTACTTTTATGTAGTCCACCATCCAAGTTTCTATGAAACTTTTGCTATTATGTAATACACTAACCAATATTCCATGAAATATTTGCTTTTATGTGATACACTATCCAAGTTTCAATGAAACTTTTGCTTTTATATAATCCACCGTACAAGTTTCTATTAAACTTTTGCTATTATGTGATACTCCGTCCGAGTTTCTACGAAATGTTAGCTTTTATGTGACACACCATCCAAATTTCAATGAAACATTTGCTTTTATGTGATACAATATCCAAGCTTCTATGAAACTTGGATAGTGTATCAAAGTGCAACTAAAATTTTGCTTTTATTTGAAACACCATCTAAGTTTCTATGAAACTTGTGTTATTATGTGATACAATATCCAAGATTATATGAAAAATTTGCGTTTGTGTGATACACTATTCAAGTTTCTATAAAACTTTTGCTTTCATGTGATACACCATCCGAATTTCTATGACACATTTGCTTTTATGTGACACCATCCAAATTTCTATGAAACTTGGATAGTGTATCGGACTGAAACTGAAAATTTGCTTCTATGTGATATACCATCCATGTTTCTATGAAACTGTTGCTATTAAGTGATACACTATCCAAGATTCTATGAAACATTTGCGTTTATGAAATCCACCATCCAAGTTTCTATGAAACGCTTGCTTTTATGTGACATACCATCAGAAATTTCTATGAAACATTTGCTTTTATGTGACGTTATGCAAATTTCTATGAAACTTGGATAGTGTATCAAACTGAATCTGAAATTTTGCTTCTATGTGATACACCATTCAAGTTTCTATGAAACTTTTGCTATTATAAGATACACTATACAAGATTCTATGAAACATTTGCGTTTATGCGATACACTAACCAAGTTTCAATGAAACTTTTGCTTTTATGTAATCCACTATACAAATTTCTAGGATACCTTTGCTTTCATGTGACACAATCTAAGTTTCTATGAAACTTGGATAGTGTATCGAACTTAAACTGAAAATTTGCTTTTATGTGATATACCATCCAAGTTTCTATGAAACTGTTACTATTAAGTGATGCACTATCCAAGATTCTATGAAACATTTGTGTTTATGTAATCCACCATCCAAGTTTCTATGAAACTTTTGTTTTTATGTGACACACCATCCGAATTTCTATGAAAAATTTGCTTTTATGTGACACTATCCAAATTTCTATAAAACTTGGATGGTGTATCAAACGGAATCTGAAATTTTGCATTTATGTGATACACTATCCAAGTTTCTATGAAACTTTTGCTATTATGTGACACACTATCCACGGTTCCATATAATATTTGCTTTTATGTGATACACTATCTAAGTTTCAATGAAATTTTTGCTTTTATGTAATCTACCATCCAAGTTTCTATGAAACTTTTGCTTTTATGTGATACTCCATCCAAGTTTCTATGAAACTTGTGCTTTTATGTGACACACCATTCGAATTTCTATGAAAAAATTGCTTTTATGTGACACTATCCAAATTTTTATAAAACTTGGATACTGTATCAAACTGAATCTGAAATTTTGCTTTTATGTGATATACCATCTAAGTTTCAATGAAACTGTTGCTATTAGGTGATACACAATTCAAGATTCTATGAAACATTAGCTTTTATGCAATACACTATCCAAGTTTTAATGAAACTTTTGCTTTTATGTAATCCACCTTGCAAGTTTCTATGATAAGTTTGCTTTCATGTGACACAATCCAAATTTCTATGAAACTTGGATAGTGTATCAAACTGAAACTGAAATTTTGCCTTTTATGGGATATACCATCCGAGTTTCTATGAAACTGTTGATATTAAGTGATACACTATCCAAGATTCTATAAAACATTTGCGTTTATGTAATCCACCATCCACGTTTCTATGAAACATTTGCTTTTATGTGACACACCATCCGAATTTCTATGAAAAATTTGCTTTTATGTAATCCACCATCCAAGTTTCTATGAAACTTTTGCTTTATGTGATACGCCATCCAAGTCTCTATGAAACGATTGCATTTATGTCACACTATCCAAGTTGCTATGAAACTTGGATAGTATATCAAACTGAAACTGAAATTTTGCTTTTATGTGATACAACATCCAAGTTTCTATGAAACTTTTGTTATTTTGTGATACACCATCCAAGATGGTATTGAGTGACTATTATATTTATTATATATATAATAATTATATACTACAGAGGCCAACATAAATGAATGATTAGTTAACACGTCTAGACGTTGCAAAATGTTAAATTAAAAACTAAAACATGCCAATGGATATGCTACATTAACCTTGCCTTGTAAATAGCAATGAATGCAAAATTATTGCGGTATGCAGTGAATTGTGCTCATCAAAATTTATACCGGATATTGTTAGTGGGCAGTTACTTATTCTGTACTAATTAAAACCCAATGGCAATTTTATAGTATTTGCCTCGTTTAATTAGTGAATAACATCAATATTCATCAATTAATTAGAGAAAAAGATGCTGCTATCCGCTCATCTATATTAAAACGAATGAAATTTTGGATTCGAAAATTGTTACGAAAATAATTATGTATATCATCCCCTTGTAGTTTATATAGAACATTATTTTATTACGTTTAAGGAGTTATCTTGAGATTTTTTTGAACTACTGCTACTTTTCCAACTTACTTACTTAACTTAAAGTTACATTATTAAATATATTAAGTAAATTGACACTATGTATGGATACTACTTGGTGAAACATTATGATTAGGTTAAATCAAACACTAGGTTAAAGTTTCACTGTATTAATAGAATAAACCTCTACAATTGTTTCGGCCTCACGACCATTCTCAAGAGTAACCTAAAATATATTAAGTTTAAGGTGTAATCATGAGATTTTTTTGAACTACTGCTACTTTTCCAACTCACTTACATTAATATTAACTAATAACTTACATTATTCAAATCCCGGTATGGCCTAGTTGAACTTAAAAAAAAAATTAAGCCGGATTGTTATAACAATCTACTGCAGTGAAAAATTCCGAGTAAAATAACGAGTTTATAATGTACGTCTTTTATTGTAGCTTGTAGGATCGCATTGTTATTCATTACGTATAAAATTTCTAGGTATGCATAATATTCGCGTTTTCTGTTTTGTTAGGAGTAAATGATCCGCTATACATTTACATAATGAGTGCGTGTTTGTTTCTTTTAAATTTTATCGAGAGTGAATGCCGCATTGCGACGTACGAGCGAAGGGAGGCGAAAGAAAGCGGTTTTAAGAGGAGATACGTTCTCGTCGGAGCAACTTCTCGAAAACGCCAATAAAACCGACATAATTCGGTACCCCAATTATGCGCTCACGTAACAGGTGGGCCACTTCGCTCCTTTGTGTCCCTAGGGACCCGGAAATCGGCCGAATTGGAAAAATTTTGGAAAATCTCTTGCACAATCGCGAACGGCTGCGAGAGGCCGCGCATTTGTTGATTAACTGAAGAAGATTTGTTTTCGGACGGATTAACGAATGGTGGGATTGTCGGAAGAAAGTGCGACTGGCGGGGTATATAAGCTCACGGTGGGCACCGAGACGTCAGAGTGTTCCGCACCTCCCAGAGATGAAGGCGTTTGTAAGTAGAGCATAAGTGCAAGTGAAGAAGCAGCAAAGTACAGGGATATATTTTTCTAGGTTATCATTGGCGCCGTTTGCTTCTGCTCGGCTCTAGCTGCTGAGTCCTCGAAGAAGGAAATCACGCAGGAGGCCAAGAAACAAGAGAAGCGAGGGATCATCGGCCTTGGTGACCACTTCAGCGCCGGTTCCGGAGAATACGGAGGAGGATGGAGCGGTGATTTTGGTGGTAGCCTAGGAGGTCACGGAGGTTGGAGCGGCGGCGGCGGTGGCCATGGAGGCTGGGGCGGCCAGAGCTCCGGAGGATGGCACGGCGATCACGGCCACCATCACGAACACGTGAAGACCCAGGTGGTCGAGAAGAAAATCCCGGTGCCATACACCGTGGAAAAACACGTCCCATACACCGTAGAAAAGAAGGTACCTTACGAGGTTAAAGTGCCCGTGCCACAACCCTACACCGTGGAAAAGAAGGTCCCATACCCAGTGAAGGAATACATCAAAGTACCATATTTCGTACCACAACCTTACGAAGTAATCAAGAAGGTACCTTATGAAGTGAAAGTTCCAGTACCGAAACCTTACGAGGTGAAAGTGTCAGTACCCAAACCTTACTACGTAGAGAAGAAGGTGCCTTATGAGGTCAAAGTACCCTACCCACAACCCTATACCGTCGAGAAAAAAGTACCGTACCCAGTCAAAGTAGAAATCCCAGTCCCACAACCTTACACCGTCGAAAAGAAGGTACCCTACGAGGTGAAAGTACCGGTAGACAAACCATACAACGTATACGTGCCAAAACCGTACAACGTAATCGTCGAGAAGCACGTCCCATACCCAGTCGAGAAACCAGTACCATACGAAGTCAAAGTACCAGTCGACAAACCGTACCCAGTTGAGGTGCCCAAGCCAGTACCATACCACGTCAAAGTACCTGTGCCACAACCCTACACCGTGTACAAGAAGGTACCAGTCGAGGTCCAGAAGCCAGTGCCTTACCACGTCAAGGTCCCCATTGATAAGCCCTACCCAGTCTACAAGGAGGTGCCAGTGCCGTTCACCAAAGAAGTGCCGTACCCAGTGAAGGTTCCCGTACATGTGCCAATCAAGGTGTCCCATGAGCACCACGAGCATCACGACTTCGGAGGCCACCACGGCGGCGGCGGCGGAGATTTCGGCGGTGGCCACCACGGCGGCGGCGGAGATATTGGAGGCGGCGGCCACCACATCGGCGGCGGTGATATCGGCGGGGGCCACCACGAGTTCAGCCACCACGACTTCAGCGGAGGACACCACGATATCGGTGGCGGAGGCCACCACGATTTCGGCGGCGGACAGCAGGATTTCGGCGGCGGACACCACGACATCGGCGGTGGACACCTCGAATTGGGTGGCGGACACCATGATATTGGTGGAGGACACCACGATCTCGGCGGCGGCGGAGGAGGCGGCGGCGGCGGCGGCGGCGAGCACCACCACCAAATAGAATCTCACCACCAAGGCGGGTGGGAGCCATCATCGGCGACGTCCTACGCAAGTGCGTCATTCGGCTCGCACCAACACTAATTCAAGTCATTAGCGTTTAATCTCTCAACTTTTTGTTTGTTTTTTTATTATTATTCCTTAATTTTATTGTTTGTCTTTATGAACTGTGTCTGTTGTATGTTTGTGCTTATTTCTCGTTAATAAATATTTAAATACATCTTATATTGGACAAATAATTATCAAACGGTAGATAAGTATACAGGGCGAGTATAAAGTAAGGAACTACCTCTCTAAACCTTTATTATTATTTTTAAAAAAAGTTTTCAACAAAAGTTCGATTCCTATTATTTGCCACAAATTGACGGTAAGTAGTATTTTTTTAAACTTGCATCATTTGTTTCTTAAAGCAGTCTTTAATTTTTCCCATTTTTGTCATCAGGTATAAAACTCGATTTACTTAGAAACTTTACTTAGAAAACTCGAATGGTATTTTTAGATATTCGTAAAGAGAAAAACAAATTCTATCGAATTTGTTAATAGAAAACATTAGGTTACCATTTACAAAAAAGAATCGATGACGTTATTTCCAAAAAGTGACGCGTCACAAAAAAAATTGTCAAATGGTAGCAAATAATTAGCTATCATAAAATAATAATAAAGGCTCCAAAAGGTGGCTCCTCTCTTTTTACTCACCCTTTTGTTCAAAACTTTTTTTCTAAAAATAATAATAAAGGCTCCATAAAGGCCTTAATTTTTTCACATTTTTGTCATCAGATATAAAACTCGATTTACTTAAAAAGTTTTGTTATGCAATATCATGGTATTTTTAGATATTCGTGAAGAGAATAACAAATGCTATATCAAGTATGTTAATTGAGAAAAAAAGGTAACCATTTACAAAAAAGAATCGATGACGTTTTTTTTCCAAAACGTGACGCGTCACAAAAAAAAAATTGTCAAATTGTAGCAAATAATTAGCCATCATAAAATAATAATAGATGCTCGATGAAGGTGGCTCCTCCCTTTTTAATCACCCTTTTGTTCAAAACTTTTTTCCCAAAATTATAGTAAAGGCTACAGAAAGGCCTTAAATTTTTCATATTTTTATCATCAGGTATATAACTCAACTTGCATGCTCAATTTTTGTTATGCAATCTGGTGGTATTTTTAGATATTGGTGAAGAGAAAAACAAATGCTATTAAATTTGTTAATAGAAAACATTAGGTTATCATTTACAAAAATGAATCAATGAAGTTATTTCCAAAAAATGACGCGTCACAATTTTTTTTTTGTCAAATTTTAGCAAATAATTAGCCATCATAAAATAATACTAAAGGCTCCATAAAGGTGTCTCCTCACTTTTAACTCACCCTTTTGTTCAAAACTTTTTTTTTTCTAAAAATAATAAAGGCTCCATAAAAGTGGCTCCTCACTTTTTACTCACCCTCTACAAAAAAAAACTCAGTACCAACTTATACAAATTATCACTATAAAATAACATAAATTTAACATTGTAAATTATGCAGTGATAATCTCTACTCCCGATACGAATCAAGAGCAAAATGATTAAGAAAGAAATTTAGCATTTTTCAAAATGAACTTTTCAAAAAATCATAGGTTCATTACTAAATAATATTAGAAAATTCCTGGACATATACCATTTTTAGTTTTAACCAAGAAGGCTATGGTTTCATTTTATAAAGTTTTACACATGAACATCAAGAAAAATAATCTGACGGTGAAAATATTATTAAATGTCAAATTTCTAACAACTTTGAATAATTCATACAGTAAAATAATTCAATTATTGCTTCGATCAAATAATTAGATGAATGCTTCAAGTAAACCAATGATCAACTATATTATAAATGATATAAATAAATGTTGTACTCAATAGATAGTCAATTTGATGACAACATTGCGAACTGTCATAAAATATAACCTCTTTTTTTAAATATAACCTATTTTTTCAAGTCTTGTGACGTTTTACATTGGCCAACAATACTGTCACAATAACAGAGCCAACTTAGTTAAAAATAAAAATGGAACAGTGTTTATCTACCAATTCAATTTTAATTGGCGAATTATTAACTGGAATTTTTTAAATTGATAATTTGATCTTAAAATGTCACAATAACTTTTTCAAATTTGAATATTTTTTTAATTTTTTTTCTTATATAGACAAGAGCCTGAATTTTTGCGATTTTTTTAAACAATAACCATGGAAATTTCTGAAAAATTGGCTTCAATAAATTCCTAAAAAAAGGCCAGATCAATCTAGTGACAAATTGTCGATACATTTATTAGAGAATTAAATAATAATAATTTAAATATACAAAAGGTACACAGGATAATGTAGAAAAAATTCCAAGACATTTGTCATGAAATGCTTTAAAAATATTCTGAGCGATTCATATTTATATTGTCGAGCTTTTCCGTAAAATAATTTCAAAAATTGTACCGACAACTTTCAAAAGAATTACCTCATTATAAAAATATGTACACAAATTGTTCTAAAATTTGGACACATGTACAGGGATTTTTTTTTAAATATGTGAAGTGTGTACCTGGAAATTATGTAAAAATGTGCATATAATCTTAATAATTTTTTTGTCGCATCAATGCTTTGAGAATTTTACAAAATTTGTCGAAATTTTACTTGGGAACTTTTCAAAAATTCAAAGGTTATTTACTTAATGACCTATAAATGATACTACCTAATGTTAGTTATTTTACAAACATTTTAAAGTACATACCTGTTCATTTTTAATTGACGTGTTATTTTTTAAATAGTTAAAAGTTCAATTCAAAAGAATCAACAAAAGTAAAAAGCCTGAAACATGTTGCCAAGTTGCCATGTTGCCAACATGTTGCCAACAAAAGTGTGTACCTGGAAATTATGCAAAAACGTGCAGATAATCTTAATAATTTTTTTGTCGCATCAATGCTTTCAGAATTTTACAAAATTTGGCGAAATTTTACCAGTAAACTTTTCAAAAATTCAAAATGATACTGCCTAATGATACTAATATGTAGTTATGTTACAAAAATAGTAATGGACATACCTGTTCATTTTTAATTAACGTATTATTTTTTGAATTATTAAAAGTTCAATTCAAAAAAATCAGCAAAAGTAAAATGCCTGATACATGTTGCCCACATGATTTTTTATCAGTTTTTCAGAACACAGAACACACAATTTTTCAGAATTTGAAAGTGCACTTGGGAGTGTTAAAAATACGAAAACATTGATTAGGATTGTTTCAAATATTGCTTACGAATATTAAAAAATACCAGTGTATTTTATTTCTGTTGATTATCAAGTTATTTTTTTTAAATGTTTGAAAAATTGGATGATTTTTTTCATAAGTAATCCAAAAATACCAAAACATTGATTAGGATTGTTTCAAATATTGCTAAGGAATTTGCTTAGTGATGTTAAAAAATACAAATGTATTTTATTTCTGTTTATTTTGATTGTCAAGCAATTTTCTTTGAAATGTTTGAAAAATTGTCTGGATGAATTTTTTTATAAGTAATCCTTTACTTTTGATTTTTCAAAAATTAGCACAGTACTTAGAACCTAACTGGGTTGGTGTGATTTAAATCTTTTTAAATTAAGATTTTTTAACTGATTTTTTTTTAAATAAATCATTGATTTATATCAAAATTGATTTATTTTTTAATAAATCATTGTTTTTGAACTGATTGTGCATTCCAATACGTGAATAATTAAAAATATAATGTAACTATAAAGTAAATATAAAGTCAAGAACTAGGAAATTTGCTTACTAATTTAAAAAAAAATATCAATGCATTTTATTCCAGTTGATTTATAATCAAAAATTGTTTTGAATTGTCAAGTTATTTTCTTTGAAATGTTTGAAAAATTGTCTGGATTATTTAATTTTATAAGTAATCCTTTACATTTGATTTTTTCAAAAACTAGCACAGTACATAGAACTTAACTGGGTTGGTGTGATTTAAATCAATTTAAATCATAATTTTTCAACTGATTTTTTTAAATAAATCATTGATTTATATCAAAATTGATTTATTTTTTAATTAATCATTGTTTTTGCACTGTTTGTGCATTCCAATACGTGAACAATTCAAAATCTAATGTAACTATAGAGTAAATATAAAGTCAAGAACTAAGAAATTTGCTTACTAATGTTAAAAAAATGTCGATGCATATTATTCCAGTTGATTTATAATCAAAAATTGTTTTGAATTGTCAAGTTATTTTCTTTGAAATGTTTGAAAAATTGTCTGGATTATTTAATTTTATAAGTAATCCTTTACATTTGATTTTTTCAAAAACCAACATAGTACTTAGAACTTAACTGGGTTGGTGTGATTTAAATCAATTTAAATCATGGTTTTTCAACTGATTTTTTAAATATAAATCATTGATTTATATCAGAATTGATTTATTTTTTAATTAATCATTGTTTTTGCACCGTTTGTGCATTTCAATACATGAACAATTAAAAATATAATGTAACTATAGGGTAAATATAAAATCAAGAACTAAGAAAATTGCTTACTAATTAAAAAAATATATCAATGCATTTTATTCCAGTTGATTTATAATCAAAAATTGTTTTGAATTCTCAAGTTATTTTCTTTTAAATGTTTGAAAAATTGTCTGGATGATTTTTTTTATAAGTAATCCTTAACTTTTGATTTTTTCAAAAACTAGCAAAGTACTTAGAATCTTACTGGGTTGGTGTGATTTATATCAATTTAAATCATGATTTTTTAACGATTTTTTAAAAATAAACTTCAACTGATTTTCTTAAATAAATCATATCAACTGATTTTTTTTAAATAAATCAGTTGAAACTGATTTTCTTAAATAAATCATATCAACTCATTTTTTTAAATAAATCATTTCAACTGTTTTTTTTTTTAATAAATAGGTTTTTTTTTAAATAAATAATAGATTTAAATCAAAATTGTTTTTTTTAATTAATCATTATTTTTGCACTGTTTGTGCATTTCCAATAGGTGAACAATTAAAAATATAATGTACCTAACTATAGAGTTAGTATGCTTTAAAGTAGATAATTGTAAGTAAGTAAAATATTTTTCTTTTCTTCCATTTTTTGGTCCATCACATGGTACTACACAGAAATTTGTTGTAATCATCAATTCTTGTTCAAATTCAAGAATGTATTAAACAAAATCATATGATTTAAATCGTGATGTAAATCAATTGATATTTGTTTATTTATTATTTGAAGTATATCATAATGACATCAAACTACAATACTAGTTAATGTTTTATAAATTTTAGTTCTATCTGTTCAAATATCTTACTGCATCAGTGGCTAATTTCATAAAGTCATCGGTGGTCCAGTGACAATGTGTTGCATCATGTGAGATGCATATCCATTCATCTTGATATTTGAGTTTATCATTTGTAGCATTATAGAATGTGTCTTAGTCAGTAGATCCTAAGCTTATCTGACTGACAGTTTATGTTAGTTCATTTAGCGTTATCCAGGGTGCACCACGAGGAGGCGAACTAACTTTACGCCCCATCAATTGATATAAAGCACATCTACCCCAGGCAAAATCGGATTAATAATATTAAAAAATCATTGAATTTTGATATTTTGTAGACAATTTGTCAAAAGTTTGAAGTGCACTTAGGAATGTTTAAAATACACTTATCGCTAATACACTTATACCTATATGTAATCTATTCTAATGGAAAAAAAGTAATTAAGTAAAAATAAGTAGTCTAATCTCATTTCATCATCGTCTTGTTTTTTATTTTTTTTTTAAATTGTTAATGTACAAATTGTAATATGTTGTTCTTTTTAGTTTTGCCTGAAGATGATCAATTGATTAATCGAAACCGGTCGCAAAAGCAAATAAATGAAATAAAATTAAGGACACATTTTTTACTGAAAAAAAAAATAATGTACATATAATATTCTGTATAAAAATATTTAACAAAATGTCTCACTGAATATTTTCGACATAATTTTTACTTCAAATTATTTACAAAAACTATCACGAATAAATTTTGTGAAAAAACAGTTTTGTCCAAATTTACGTTTCAAATATTTTATTTAGGCTTTAGTGCATTTATATAAATTTGCCAAGTTTATAAATATTTAGGCAGGTCCCATTTCCTCGTACAAATATATTTATTTATTTGGCTTACGCGACGAGTCCCGTCCCATTCGATTCCGAGGCGCCACACGTACGCCCCCGATGTATTTTATTGTGCCCCTCACAAATGACGCCGTGAACTGTACCAGTGTATGGGGCCGAGGGGGGCGGCTTGCGCCCCCCGGATGCCGGATGTGACTGCACTCTAAAATCATCCGCGGAATAAGTGGATCCCGGCCCTGCACCGAGCCGCCCCCGCGGCGGGGACGTAAAGATGAACTTTACGAGGGGGCAGGCGAATATAAAGTTTCGGGTATCGGCCGCGACACTTTCGGGGGATGAAGCGATGCACGAATTTTATTGTCAGCGGGAACACGAATCGCAGGCGTAAGATGATAAAGATGATGGCTCGCGAAATATGGGGATTTCCCGTGGTTTACGACCCCAGCAGTAAAGCGCCATGTACTCGAAGCTGAAATATTTGAATTTACCGTGTAACTGAATTTTTACACGTGCGGCTTATGCGACTGCATTCGTTTTACTTCCCGTCAAGTCAGGCAATCCACAGTTGAAAACTCCTGTATTTTACAGCAAAATATTATTCAATCTGTTTACCTGAATCTGAATATCAGATTTCATCGAAAATGTTCGTTTTGAGGACGAAACGTTCTTTCGATGTTTCAAATTTAAAACGTTATTCTGATGTTTGCAATTTATAATTGATCAAAGTATGCGCAATAGTTTTGTAGAGTAGTTTTGTAAAAGTGTAATAAAAAACATTTTATTACACTTTAAGGGGTGCTCAATAATAAAGTGGATTGTGAAAATTACTGAGCTCCTAAATCTGTGATTAAAATGAATACAAAATAGGTCCAAAATGTAAATCTTGTGTTACATTGTGCCTATTATTTCAAATTAGATAATTTTTCAGAAAAAGTGGATGTTGAAAATTTCTAGGCTCCTAAATCTGTGATTAAAATGAATAAAAATTTGTCCAAAATGTAATTTTTATGTAACATTGTGCCTATTACTTCAAATTAAGTAATATTCCAGAAAAAGTGGATGTTAAAAATTACTGGGCTCCTAAATCTGTGACTGAAATGATTAAATATGTGTCCAAAATGTAATTCTTGTGTAACATTGTGCCTATTATTTCAAATTAAGTAATATTCCAGAAAAAGTGGATGTTGAAAATTACTGGGCTCCTAAATCTGTGATTAAAATGATTAAATATGTGTCCAAAATGTAATTCTTGTGTAACATTGTGCCTATTATTTCAAATTAGGTAATATTCCCAATTAATTCCTCAGTAGTATTCTGATTTGTATACGAATATTTTATTATAGTTTAAGGGTGCTTACTAATCCTGTTCATTTTTAAAATTTCTGAACAACTGGAAGGTGAAAAATCAAAAAATGTGCTTACGTGCACAAAAAATGTATATTATAATCTACAGATTGGAATTCATGAGAAACAAGATACAGAGAAACATTTTACATTAAGTACATAATTGTTTTTGTGTTTTGAGCAATTTAAAGTGAGATTATAGTTTCAGTAGGTGCTTACTAATTTGAAAATTTTTGAACAACTGAAAGTGTCATAAAAATACAAAAATGTGTCAATGTGCAAAAAAAAATTATATTATAATGTACAGATTAAAATTCCTGAGAAACAAGATACAGAGAACTTTCTGGTTTTTACATTACATAATAGTTTTTGTGTCTTGAGCAACTTAAAGTGAGAATAAAATTATTTAAAAATTAAAAAAGTAAATAATTGATCCTATGATTTTACATAAAATTTCCTGAAAATCTTGTCATCTGATGTATTCTGACTTTTGCATTTTATTAGAGGGTACTTAATAAAAGTTTAGATTTTTAAAATTACTGAACTCCTAAATGTGTTATTAAAAAAAATCTTGTAGTATAAAAAATATGTATACTGTACTTCATGTGAAATATTGAACATGTTATTTCAAACTATTATTCCAGAAAAACGTATGAAGGGGGTACATTCAGGTTTCTTCAAAGTTAGGAGCGCTTACTAATTCTGTAAATTTTGAAAATTGTTGAACAACTAAAAGTGTCGTAAAAAATGAGAAAATGTAGATAGTATAATTTCAAATGTATTGTTGTTATTCAAAATTCCTGAAACACGTTTAAAATGTGCTTATTGTGTACATTTTGAAAATTTTTGAGCTGCTAAAGGTGAGATTAAAATTGTATTTTGTATAGAATCGATCCTATGACTCGATATGAAAATTCCTAAAAATGTAGTCAATGGATATATTCTGATTATATACATATTTCTATACATTTTTCAGATTTCCTATAAATTTCTCGCGATTTCTATAAATTCTGCCTAATTTTAATTAATTTATCAATAATTATATATACTTTCCAGGATTTCTACAGGTAAACCATGATTTCTATAAATTTTCCAATATTTCCATACATTTTCCTGAACTTATATATAGTTCCCTTCCCTTTTGATATACACTGGCGAGCAAAAAATAGAGGTCATTTGAAAATTATGACTTATTTTTGGATTTTTGTTTGTTTGAACTTTACGTTTGCAAATTGTAAACAATTGTACTGTATTTTGCACATTAAATTAAAAAAAAAAAAGCAATGTTAAATCGTAAAGCATATTTATTGTTTTTATTACCTATTTTGGAAATAGAAATAGAAATTCTTCCCTATGAATATACGCTTTATCAATTAATAGTTGTAGTAATTAATAGTAATAAATATCAATATTTCTATACATTTACCAAGATTTCTGTAAGTATCCCATGACTTCTATAAATTTTCTAATGATTCTACATATTTTCCAGGATATCTATAAATTTGACAATGTTTTTATACATTTTCCACAATTTCTATATATTTGACAATGTTTCTATACATTTTCCAGGATTTTTACGGGTATACCATGATTTCTATAAATTTGGTAATATTTCTATACATTTTCCAGGACTTCTATAAGTTCCCCACCATTTCTATAAATTTCTGACAAATTCTATCAATTTGCTAATATTTCTATATATTTTCCAGGTTTTCTATAAGTTTCCCACGAAATCTAATAATTTATCAATAATAACAGTTTATTAATGCTAATACTCAGGTTACACACGTCAATATAGAAAATTTAAAATATAGAAAATATACGATATAAAAATAGGTAATAATATGAAATTATCACACAGTAAAAGTATAAAGTAATTGGTACAAAATATGTGTGCTGCATGGATGGATGGATGGATGGATGGTGAAGATAGAAATTCTTCCCTGTGAAAATACACTTTATTAATTAATAGTTGTAGTCATTGATAGTAATAAATATCTATATTTCTATACATTTACCAGGATTTCTGTAAGTATCCCATGACTTCTATCAATTTTCTAATCATTCTACATATTTTCCAGGATTTCGATAATTTTGATAATGTTTCTATACATTTTCCAGGATTTTTTTTTAATTTGCAAGTGTTTCTATACATTTTCCAGGATTTCTATGTTTCCCACAATTTCTATAAATTTCCTACGATTTGTACAAATTTGTCAGGAGCTCTGTAAGTTTACTCCTAAATTCTCCACAATTTTTATTAAGTTTCTAATATTTCTATACAATACAAATACAAATACAATTTAACAGGATTTCTAAAGTTTCTTAAGAATTATAATAATTTGTCAATATTTCTATACATTTTCCAAGACTTCTGTATGTTTAGATGCCTATATTTCTATACAATACAATTTTATAGAGTTCTTAAAGTTTTTTTAAGAATTATAATAATTTGTTAATATTTCTATATACTTTCCTGGACTTATGTAAGTTTGCCACCCTTTCTATAAATTTCTCGTAATATCTATCAATTTACCAATGTATCTATGCATTTTCTTAGATTTCTATATTTTCCCACGAATTCTGTTAATTTGGTAAATGAGTAATTCCCAATTTGTTATACGCCATATCAGATTTGATTTTACATAATATTATTAAAACCTAAACAAATACAAGATATCCTTAGATTTAAAAACAAATGGAAATCAGTCATACCAATGAAATTTTCACATTTCAGATCCATATTTCCCTAAAACTGTCAAGCCGATTTAAAAAAAAAAACAGAAAAACTATCACGATGAAGTCCCTGCCCTATATAAATTTTAACTCCTTCTCCCTCAAGAGTTATCAAAAACAAACAGTTTTTGGCATTTTTCACGACAACAGTGAAACATTGGATGGGATGGAGTGAAACTGACATGGTTTTGTAGAAATATATGACAAAAAATGTGTCTTTCAAGTGGGTCTCGAATCTCGTTGAAAATTTAAAGTCCAATTATGCGTTCGATTGTTACGTTAGAATAATTTTTTTTTGGACCTAAATGCAGTCATGTAGGGGGCAGTGTCCCCTTCCCCTGTAGCCCCCGTAATAGCCGATCGAAAATGGCGGTTTTGCACTTTCTTCAGCCATTTTTCGAGAAAAAGTGCAAAGTTTAGCTGGCTATAGACAGCCACAGTTTTCAACGAATTGAGCCTAGTTTTTCTCACAAGACAGTCAGCTAAATTTTGCAGGGCTGCTGTGTTCGAATTTTTAATTTTTGCCGCTTGGCTAAGATTTTTTTTTTCAAAAATGATGTTTAAAAAGTGCGTGAAATAAATGTTCTCGTATTTCTATACATTTTCTTGGATTTCTATAAGTTTGCCATGAATTCCATTAAAAAAAAACAACAACAAACAGTCGCGGTCAAAAGTAAAACAGTCAAACTTAATTTGATATCAAGTTTCCGACAGCTTATATAAATTTAAGAAAATAAGTATAAAAATATACATTCAAGATCTTATCACTATTCATCAAAAATCGATTCGTGACCGAGAATTTGGGAAATGCGGCTCTAAGCTGACGTGCTCGGTTTTATAAAAAAAAATGTTAGCTCTCTAAAATATTCACTACAAAAAAAAAATGTACACATACTCATGAGACGTGAAAGTCTCCACATCTGGTTCACGCCGCTATTTATCAGCGATTAATATTTGTCTGATGTAAATTTTTATTTCTCTATGTTGATACGTAAAAACAGCAGTCATTAGGAATTCGTAAATTGCTCTCTACACGTTTAATGTATAACAAAAAGTAAATTACTTTGAAAGTAGTGGCGCTCCTTTGGAAATTACGTGAGCGGTCGCTTTTTTCGTGTATGAGTATACACAGCACACAATCAGATTAACGACGGGCTCTCCTACGTGTCGTTACGAACGTGAGTGTGTGTATGCCCGGCCGAAAGTGAAACTGCGGATCGAGCGATTTACATTTTTCCTAATTAGTTCCGGCCGAGAATTCCGCGGCGTTTCCGCGAGCGTTTGGAAACGCGTCCTCCGGCGTGATTTTCGGTTTCTGAAAGTTGCCACACTTAATTAGCCCCAGATGCGTCAAAATTCGCCAATATTTATTAATTATTGTGATGGCCTACACATACCTGGCATGGATGTGTAAATACCGCGGTCTATAAAATCGGCGATGAGTGGACATTCAATTCAAGTTGCAAAATATTGGTGATGCAAAGAGGTGTTAAAAGTGATCTTTCAAATTCCGAACTATAAAAACGAATGTCTAACAGCATAATCTGGGTTGATTTGCATATCATTTAGATTAAAGATGTTTGGAAATCATTAACACGTCTTATGGGTATATCGTGCAACATTTATAGTTATTTATCGTGGTAGTTTAACGCATTAAATCTAGTCCTTGATTTAAAAGTTCATTCACACTCTTTAGTTAACAATTATTAAAGGAAAATAAGACATTCGGTATAAGTTTCACAGAAAAATGTTTATAACATGGAATGACATACTTTTTATCATATAGAGCAATTAGCATGACTATTTGTTAAAAAAAAGTATTGTACAACCATATGAAATACCTTGAAATAAGTAGTTTTTGAAATATTTTGGAAATTCGAATTTCTTCATGATGTAATTTCGCCTTTGCTTATAATAGTTTGCGTAACATGTTATCTTTAATTACCGTGATAACTAATGTTAACAAAGAAATTTCACTACTGAAAAGCACCCCATAAACTTTTATGGTCCATGAGCGTGAGACAACCTGTATACATTGCAAAATCTTTGAATTAGGGGTGGTTGGGTGGACATACTATAATCATTCTCTCATTTCATTGGTAGAACGAGAGGCTGGTTTTACCTGAAACCATCTACCCACCCTTCAAATCTAACTGGTAAGATAATTCAAACATTTTTTAATGAATGCAGAAAATTGAACCTTCTAGGATATACATTGTATAAACTTTGAATTGAAGATTAGTTAGGTGAACAATTTAATTCGCTGCTTTATTGATATACAATCATAACTTTGCTAAATTATTAAAATTAGTACTGAATAAGATGATAAAATTATATTGCTCTGTTAAGCATAGAAGTCGTTAGTTAGGTGAACAATTTAATTCGTGAATTGATATAATCATAGCTTTGCTAAATTATTAAAATTTGTACTGAATAAGGAGATAAAATTATATTGCTCTGTTAAGCATAGAAGTCGTAACTCACAAAATCATTGTTTCGAGATATTCCACATTTAGTAAAATTTGTAGTAGTCAATATTAATTGAGTACTGATTAAAAATTGATAATTTAACTTAAAATCAGTATTTTGCATCCTCTTATGGGAATTTCGGAAATTAATTGAAAATTTTAACTTCGTGAGAGATATATTTTGTGTATAATGTTCATTTGATTTATGATAGGGAGATACCGTTTGAAGTAACTCACAAAATATATCTCATACTAAGTTATTAAAATTTTCATTTCATTTCCGAAATTCCTACAAGATCCCATAGAAAAATTATCGATGGGGTATTTTTAGTTTTTCACATTTTCTTAAAGAGCAGAGAATACAGATTACTCTCTTGCAATTTGAGAGTAATCGATACAAAAGAATAACATTAGTATTTGATTACAATTATGGAAATTTAAGTTAAACATTGCACATTTTCAATAGAATATTGAGGGAAAACTTTCGTTGGGGTATTTTTATATTTTCAAATTTTCTTGAAGAGCAGAGAATACAGATTACTCTCTTACATTTCGAGAGTAATCGATACAAAAGAAAATAACACTAGTATTTGATTACAATTATGGAAATTTACGTTAAATATTGCATATTTTCAATAGAATATTGAGGGAAAACTTTCGTTGGGTGTTTTTAGATTTTCACATTTTCTTGAAGAGTAATGAATATAGATTACTCTCAGTTAATTTAGGAGTAATCCAAGTGTCACTAATCATACAAAAAACAACTTTAGTCTTTAATAATAAATATGGCAATTCGTAAATTTTTATTTCTACATGTTCAGTTGAAAATTGCACTAAAACAATCGATGGGGCATTTTTAGTTGTTCACATTTTCTTGAAGAGTAATGAATATAGATAACTCTCAGTCAATTTAGGAGTAATCCAAGTATCACTAATCATACAAAAAATAACTTTAGTCTTTAACAATAAATATGGCAATTTATAAATTTACAAATTGATTTCTACATGTTCAGTTGAAAATTGTAAGAAAACTATCGATGGGGTATTTTTAGTTTTTCACATTTTCTTGAAGAGTAATGAATAGAGATTACTCTCACTCAATTTAGTAGTAATCCAACTGTCACTAATCATACAAAAAACAATTTTAGTCTTTAACAATAAATATTGCAATTTATAAATTTCTATTTCTACATGTTCAGTCGAAAATTGTAGGAAAACTATCGATAGGATATTTTTAATTTTTCACATTTTCTTGAAGAATAATGAATACAGAATACTCTCATGCAATTTGAGAGTAATGCGATTGTCATTTGTTATACAACATAACACCCTTATCATCGACTATAAACAAGGTAATTTATCAGAAAAATATCAAAAAATGTAGGCAAATTCCAGAAAATTTATTAATACTTTCTAAAGTTGGAATTAGAAACCCTACAAAAAATATTAGATAAATATTAAAATATTTTTCGTTAAGCGCCAAGAACGTAGATTACTCTCATTGAATTTGAGAGTAAATTGGTCGTAACTTGTACTAAAATAATCAACTTTAATCTTTGACTTCAAATATGACATTTTTTATGGTAAATATTGATTCCAGCATTTTCTGTGTAAGAAAAATTGTGAGAAAACTATTGATGGGGTATTTTTAGTTTTTACATTTTCTTTAAGCTTCAAGAACGTAGATTACTCTCATAGAATTTGAAAGTAAACTCATCCTAACTTGTACTGAAAAAATCAACGTTAGTCTAAGACTTCAAATGTGGCAATTTTTATGGTAAATATTGATTCTTGCATTTTCAGTGAAAAATTGTGAGAAAACTATTGATGTGGTAACTTTGGTTTTCATATTTTTTTAAAGAGTAATAATTATAGATTACTCTCAGTCAATTTGAGAGTAATCCAATCGTCACTAATCATACAAAACAAAATTATAGTCTTCGACAACAAAATGTCAATTTATGTAGTTGAAAATTTATTTAGTGACAAATAGTGAAAAACAATCTAAGTTTTTCTATGTTTTTCTAACTATACTAAGGGGTATCTTTTAGTTTTTCACATTTTCTTTAAGCTTCAAGAACGTAGATTACTCTCATATAATTTAAAAGTAAACTGATCATAACTTTTACTAAAAAAATCAACGTTAGTCTAAGACTTCAATTGTGGCAATTTTTATGGTAAATATTGATTCCTGCATTTTCAGTGTAAAATTGTGAGAAAACTATTGATGTGGTATTTTTAGTTTTCACATTTTCTTAAAGAATAATAATTATAGATTACTTTGAGTCAATTTGAGAGTAATCCAATCGTCACTAATCATACAAAAGAAAATTATAGTCTTCAACAATAAAATGTCAATGTATGGAGTTGAAAATTTATTTAGTGAAAAATTGTGAAAAACTATCGAAGGGGTATCTTTTAGTTTTTCACATTTTCTTTAAGCTTCAAGAACGTAGATTACTCTCATATAATTTAAAAGTAAACTGATCATAACTTGTACTAAAAAAATCAACGTTAGTCTAAGACTTCAAATGTGGCAATTTTTATGGTAAATATTGATTCCTGCATTTTCAGTGTAAAATTGTGAGAAAACTATTGATGTGGTATCTTTAGTTTTCACATTTTCTTAAAGAGAAATAATTAAAGATTACTCTTAGTCAATTTGAGAGTAATTCAATCGTCACTAATCATACAAAACAAAATTATAGTCGTCAACAACAAAATGTCAATGTATGGAGTTGAAAACTTATTTAGTAAAAAATTGTGAAAAACTATCGAAGGGGTATCTTTTAATTTTTCACATTTTCTTTAAGCTTAAGGAGCGTAGATTACTCTCATAGAATTAGAAAGTAAACTAATCATAATTTGTAGTAAAAACATCGAAGTTAGTCATCCACTTCAAATATGGAAATTGTAAACAAGGTAATTTATCAGAAAAATATCAAAAAATGTAGGGAAATTCCAGAAAATTTATTAATACTTTTTAAAGTTGGAATTAAAAAACCTACAAAAAATATTAGAAGTTTAAAGTCTTTCTAAATTTCCCGAAACATGGTTGAAGAAATTAGAAATGAGAAATTTGCAGAAAATCTAATCCTATTTTTTTAGTTTTTCGCATTTTCGTTAAGCGTCAAGAACGTAGATTACTCTCATCGAATTTGAAAGTAAACTGATCGTAACTTGTACTATAATAATCAACTTTAGTCTTCGACTTCAAATATAGCAATTTTTATGGTAAATATTGATTCCTGCATTTTCAGTGTAAAATTGTGAGAAAACTATTGATGTGGTATTTTTAGTTTTTGACATTTTTTTAAAGAGTAATAATTATAGATTACTCTCAGTCAATTTGAGAGTAATCCAATCGTCACTAATCATACAAAACAAAATTATAGTCTTCGACAACAAAATGTCAATTTATGTAGTTGAAAATTTATTTAGTGACAAATAGTGAAAAACAATCTAAGTTTTTCTATGTTTTTCTAACTATACTAAGGGGTATCTTTTAGTTTTTCACATTTTCTCTAAGCTTCAAGAACGTAGATTACTCTCATATAATTTAAAAGTAAACTGATCATAACTTTTACTAAAAAAATCAACGTTAGTCTAAGACTTCAATTGTGGCAATTTTTATGGTAAATATTGATTCCTGCATTTTCAGTGTAAAATTGTGAGAAAACTATTGATGTGGTATTTTTAGTTTTCACATTTTCTTAAAGAGTAATAATTATAGATTACTCTTAGTCAATTTGAGAGTAATTCAATCGTCACTAATCATACAAAACAAAATTATAGTTTTCGACAAGAAAATGTCGTCGAAAATGTGTTGAAAATTTATTTAGTGAAAAATAGTGAAAAACTATCGAAGGGGTATCTTTTAATTTTTCACATTTTCTTTAAGCTTAAAGAGCGTAGATTACTCTCATAGAATTTGAAAGTAAACTGATCATAACTTGTACTAAAAAAAGCAACTTTAGTCTAAGACTTCAAATATGGCAATTTTTATGGTAAATATTGATTCCTGCATTTTCAGTATAAAATTGTGAGAAAACTATTGATGTGGTAATTTTAGTTTTCACATTTTCTTAAAGAGTAATAATTATAGATTAGTTTATTTTTAGTTTTTCACATTTTCTTGAAGAGTAATGAATACAGAATACTCTCATGTAATTTGAGAGTAATGCGATTGTCATTTGTTATACAACAAAATAACTTTATCATCGACTATAAACAAGGTAATTTATCAGAAAAGTATCAAAAAATGTAGGCTAATTCCTGAAAATTTATTAATACTTTCTAAAGTTGAAATTAGGAACCCTACAAAACATATTAGAAGTTTCAAAAGTGTTTCTAAATTTTCCGAAACATGGTTGAAGAAATTTGAAATGAGAAATTTGGAGAAAAATTATTTCTATTTCTTTAGTTTTTCGCATTTTCATTAAGCATCAAGTACGTAGATTACTCTCTTCGAATTTGAGAGTAAATTGGTCGTAACTTGTTCTAAAATAATCAACTTTAGTCTTTGACTTCAAATATGACATTTTTTATGGTAAATATTGATTCCAGCATTTTCTGTGTAAGAAAAATTGTGAGAAAACTATTGATGGGGTATTTTTAGTTTTTACATTTTCTTTAAGCATTAATAACGTAAATTACTCTCATAGTATTTGAAAGTAAACTGATCATAAGTTGTGCTAAAAAAATCAACTTTAGTCTAAGACTTCAAATGTGGCAATTTTTATGGTAAATATTGATTCCTGCATTTTCAGTGTAAAATTGTGAGAAAACTATTGATGTGGTATTTTTAGTTTTCACATTTTCTTAAAGAGTAATATTTATAGATTACTCTTAGTCAATTTGAGAGTAATTCAACCGTCACTAATCATACAAAACAAAATTATAGTTTTCGACAAGAAAATGTCAATATATGGAGTTGAAAATTTATTTAGTGAAAAATAGTGAAAAACTATCGAAGGGGTATCTTTTAGTTTTTCACATTTTCTTTAAGCTTAAAGAGCGTAGATTACTCTCATAGAATTTGAAAGTAAACTGATCATAACTTGTACTAAAAAAAGCAACTTTAGTCTAAGACTTCAAATATGGCAATTTTTATGGTAAATATTGATTCCTGCATTTTCAGTATAAAATTGTGAGAAAACTATTGATGTGGTAATTTTAGTTTTCACATTTTCTTAAAGAGTAATAATTATAGATTAGTTTATTTTTAGTTTTTCACATTTTCTTGAAGAGTAATGAATACAGAATACTCTCATGTAATTTGAGAGTAATGCGATTGTCATTTGTTATACAACAAAATAACTTTATCATCGACTATAAACAAGGTAATTTATCAGAAAAGTATCAAAAAATGTAGGCTAATTCCTGAAAATTTATTAATACTTTCTAAAGTTGAAATTAGGAACCCTACAAAACATATTAGAAGTTTCAAAAGTGTTTCTAAATTTTCCGAAACATGGTTGAAGAAATTTGAAATGAGAAATTTGGAGAAAAATTATTTCTATTTCTTTAGTTTTTCGCATTTTCATTAAGCATCAAGTACGTAGATTACTCTCTTCGAATTTGAGAGTAAATTGGTCGTAACTTGTTCTACAATAATCAACTTTAGTCTTTGACTTCAAATATGACATTTTTTATGGTAAATATTGATTCCAGCATTTTCTGTGTAAGAAAAATTGTGAGAAAACTATTGATGGGGTATTTTTAGTTTTTACATTTTCTTTAAGCTTCAAGAACGTAGATTACTCTCATAGAATTTGAAAGTAAACTGATCATAAGTTGTGCTAAAAAAATCAACTTTAGTCTTAGACTTCAAATATGACAATTTTTATGGTAAATATTGATTCCTGCATTTTCAGTGTAAAATTGTGAGAAAACTATTGATGTGGTATTTTTAGATTTTGACATTTTCTTAAAGAGTAATAATTATAGATTACTCTCAGTCAATTTGAGAGTAATCCAATCGTCACTAATCATACAAAACAAAATTATAGTTTTCGACAAGAAAATGTCAATATATGGAGTTGAAAATTTATTTAGTGAAAAATTGTGAAAACCTATCGAAGGGGTATCTTTTAATTTTTCACATTTTCTTTAAGCTTAAAGAGCGTAGATTACTCTCATAGAATTTGAAAGTAAACTGATCATAACTTGTACAAAAAAAAACTTTTGTATAAGACTTGAAATATGGCAATTTTTATGGTAAATATTGATTCCTGCATTCAGTGTAAAATTGTGAGAAAACTATTGATGTGGTATTTTTAGTTTTTGACATTTTTTTAAAGAGTAATAATTATAGATTACTCTCAGTCAATTTGAGAGTAATCCAATCGTCACTAATCATACAAAACAAAATTATAGTCTTCGACAACAAAATGTCAATTTATGTAGTTGAAAATTTATTTAGTGACAAATAGTGAAAAACAATCTAAGTTTTTCTATGTTTTTCTAACTATACTAAGGGGTATCTTTTAGTTTTTCACATTTTCTTTAAGCTTCAAGAACGTAGATTACTCTCATATAATTTAAAAGTAAACTGATCATAACTTTTACTAAAAAAATCAACGTTAGTCTAAGACTTCAATTGTGGCAATTTTTATGGTAAATATTGATTCCTGCATTTTCAGTGTAAAATTGTGAGAAAACTATTGATGTGGTATTTTTAGTTTTCACATTTTCTTAAAGAGAAATAATTAAAGATTACTCTTAGTCAATTTGAGAGTAATTCAATCGTCACTAATCATACAAAACAAAATTATAGTCATCAACAACAAAATGTCAATGTATGGAGTTGAAAACTTATTTAGTGAAAAATTGTGAAAAACTATCGAAGGGGTATCTTTTAATTTTTCACATTTTCTTTAAGCTTAAAGAGCGTAGATTACTCTCATAGAATTAGAAAGTAAACTAATCATAATTTGTAGTAAAAACATCGAAGTTAGTCATCCACTTCAAATATGGAAATTGTAAACAAGGTAATTTATCAGAAAAATATCAAAAAATGTAGGGAAATTCCAGAAAATTTATTAATACTTTTTAAAGTTGGAATTAAAAAACCTACAAAAAATATTAGAAGTTTAAAGTCTTTCTAAGTTTCCCGAAACATGGTTGAAAAAATTAGAAATGAGAAATTTGCAGAAAATCTAATCCTATTTTTTTAGTTTTTCGCATTTTCGTGAAGCGTCAAGAACGTAGATTACTCTCATCGAATTTGAAAGTAAACTGATCGTAACTTGTACTATAATTATCAACTTTAGTCTTCGACTTCAAATATGGCAATTTTTATGGTAAATATTGATTCCTGCATTTTCAGTGTAAAATTGTGAGAAAACTATTGATGTGGTATTTTTAGTTTTTGACATTTTCTTAAAGAGTAATAATTATAGATTACTCTTAGTCAATTTGAGAGTAATTCAATAGTCACTAATCATACAAAACAAAATTATAGTCTTCAACAACAAAATGTCAATTTATGGAATTGAAAATTTATTTTGTGAAAAATTGTGAAAAACTATCGAAGGGGTACTTTTAGTTTTTCACATTTTCTTTAAGCTTTAAGTACGTAGATTATTCTCATAGAATTTGAAAGTAAACTAATCATAATTTATAGTAAAAAAATCGAATTTAGTCATCGACTTCAAATATAGCAATTTTTATGGTAAATTATGGTAAATTATGGTAATTATGGTAAAAATTATGGTAACGTACGTATAATGTAATGTATTATGTTAGGCAAGGCGGAAAGACCCCATGGGGTCGATAGCCTAATAAAGATTGTTTATATATATATATATAAAATTTTTAGAAAACTATTGATTGGGTATTTTTAGTTTTTCACATTTTCTTAAAGAGTTATGAATATAAATTACTCTGAGTCAATTTAGGAATAATTCATTTGTTACAAATCATACAAAACAAAATTATAATCTTCGACAACAGAATGTCAATTTATGGAGTTAAAATTTTATACAGCGAAAAATTGTAAAATAATATCAATCAAAGGGGTATTTTTTTAATTTTTTACATTTTCTTTAAGCGTCATGGACTTACATTACTCGCATAGAATTTGAGAGTAGATTAATTATAACTTGTACAAAAAAATATCAACCTTAGTCTTCGACTTCGAACATGGCATATTTTTAAGCTAAATGTTTATTCCTGCATGTTCAGTGAAAAATTGTGAAAAAACTATTAATGGGGTATTTTCAGTTTTTCTCTTTTTTTCTTAAAGTGTAATGAATGTCGATTGTTCTCATTTAATTTAAGAGAAATCTAATCGTCACTAGTTATACAAACATAAACTTTAGTCTTCAACAACAAATATTAGCAATTTATCAATTTATAAATTTATTCCTACATGTTCAGTTGAAAATGGTGAGAAAACAATCAATGACGTATTTTTAGTTTTTCACGTTTTCTTGAAGAGTGACGAATACATAATACTCTCATGCAATTTGAGAGTAATGAGATTTGTCATTTTTTATTCAAAAAAATAACTTTAGCATTTAGAAATTGCCGTTTTAGTTTCATTTTGCCTAATTTTGATGGAATCTTCACAACTCTTCCATAACCATTATTCTGGAAAAAAACTATGGATAATTTAATAAGTTCTGCTCTAATTTTATAGGTATCTTAATTAAGGAATACAAGAATCTTATATTATATAAAAAAAAATTAAATAAACAAATAATGCAATATTTACTTTGTTGCTTTTTAAATTGAATTATTTATTTATACGTAATGTATCACCAAATAAAAGTCTCCACAGTTAATAGAAAACAAATAAAAAAATATTATGTTCTAAATCATTCCAATTTTATCCAGAAACTTCTGAAGCTCATCTTGAATCTTTGTAAACATTCTATGAAATTTTAATTTATCGAAGAGACTATAAATCTACCGTTGCTTTTTCTAATTTTAATTTTGATATTGATATTGATAATTTTGATAATATTTTTCAATTTGTCCTAAATAATAATCCAGGGCATATCAAAGAAGACTCAATGGTCAAACCCGTCCCTGGAATAAATTTTATTTATTATTATTCAATATTAGGAGGTCTTCCCGTGGATAAATAAATAAATATAACGAATTATATTTATAACCAATTTTTGTAATTTTTGTTTTGTTTTTACGACAGGTAAAATGTACAGAAAACTAAATATCTCGACACTCTATTAGGGTACAAGAGATTAAAAACAATAAATAAATTATTTAAAAAAAAACACGATGTAGAAATATGCAGGTCTGTTATAATTTTCTTAATTCTTTTTCAGGTAAGCGGAGATTCGATCACCGATACAATTTTGTAAATACACCAAGACCCACATCGTGGGATATTCAAGGAGCTACAATTCACCCCCCATGACGGGTTCGTAAGTTCGAAATCTATAATATAATAAAAATATAATATAATAAAGATATAATATAATAATATATATTTATTCACATTGCTGTATGCAGATGTGACAGTGCAATAGGAACATACATATAATAACAAAAGAGAGTTGTCATTTAAACACTTAAACAGTAAGGACAGATATATATTTATAAAGGGATATCCTTTATAAATTTTAGGATTTTAGGATTTTAATTTAGGATTCCTATGTAACATTTTTTTACGGCAGTGAAAAATAATAACTCCGATTAGTCGATTAGTCGTCCCTGCGTTTACGACATTCCCCGTGCGAAGTAATTTTTAATTAGGAATAATACTCAGTGTCTTAGATCACGAGGGTTATTATTCCGGTGGAATTGGATTAGGGGCGGTTAAATGTGCGTGGGCGCGTTGAAACCGCGCTATTCTGCGGAGGCACGACCCGTTCCAGAATATTAAAATTTAACGAAGCTGCCGAGGAGTGTGCTCTTCGGTGGCACGGCGGAAATAAGGAAGAAGAATTTATCCCCGGCCATCTGGCGCGCGATGATTTGGAGAAGTCACAGCGGTCGCGCCAGAAGGCCCCCGGCATTAACCTCCCCCGCAGCGCCGAGCGTGAAACTCCTCGCCGTTTAATCACGGCCCCGCTTTTTGGCCCCGGGATCGGCGGCAATCAGTTCCGGCCCCCGGCCTTTTATTAATAACGCATCGGGACACGTGTGGCACTTATCCTGCCGCCCCCCGAATTGGGGCAGAGTTAAGGGCGAGGCGGGGAATATCATTGGTGACGGGCGAGCAAGCAAATTGATACCCCGGGAAAAATTTCGCGAGCGGCGGCAATTTGTTATGTAAATTGTTAATCTGTCTTCCGCCACCACCGAAGCCTCCGCCTCCGCCTCCGCCTCCGTCTTGTTTCCAAATAAATGCGAAATTTCCGCGTCGTTATTGAATACGCGCGCGTATTTTTGTTCCGGATTCGCGGAGGCGGCAGCCGGGGGTGTGGGGGATGGTCGCCCGTTTTATTCGCTAATCCACCCCCTTTTTTGCGAACGTGCGCCGGAGCGAGATTTATGGGCGCATTTTGTTGTTGCTTTGTCGCGGTGCACTCGTTTTAATTGCAGCGCTATTAATTGGGGATCAGAACATTCGTTTTGCATATGCAAGGGATGGAGCAATGCTGCAGCTGTGCGGATTAGGTACACGTCACTCATCTATTTGTCACACGTAGATATATTATACAAGCGCCTGTTTGTTACGGTTTTGTAATCATTATACATTATGAGGACTTTCCGGCCATATCTACCTACTAATCTTATTGCATCCCTTATTATAACATACTTATTAATTTTTATTAAAATTGTATTTATTAATCACTCAACATGTTCCTATGGCCAAGGGATAATCATAAACTGAACTTAACTAAAAAATATTAACTAAATTTAGAACAAGAACATTCTGAAAATTAGTGAGATATCTCTAGAAATCTCGAGAATCATCATAATATTTACAAAATTATCGAGAAATCTTTAAGAAATGTATGTGAAATCTCGATAAATTTCGAGCATGACTAAAACTTTATTTCGAAATTTCCAGAAATTATTGAAACCTCTCGAGAGACATTGAGAAGTATTGACGAACCTTTAGAAGTTTTGAAATTATGTGAGAAATCTCTTGAAATCGTGAGAATCATTGCAAAATCTCTACAAATTAAGTGAATTATTATAATGATAACTGACAGAATATGTACACGAATTCTTGCCTCAAAACTATTGAGGATTATTTAGAAACATGGAAATTTATTTCAAAATCTTCAGAATCATTGCAAAATCTCTAGAAATTTAGAGAATTAATGAGAAATCTCTAGAAATATCCAAAATTAATGCATAAATTTTGTGAATTATTAAAAAAGTGTGAAAATTAGTGATAAATCTCTAGAAATCTTGAGAATCATTGCAAAATCTCTACAAGTTTAGAGAATTAATAAGAAATCTCTGGAAAATTTCAGAATTAATGCATACATTTTGTTAATTATTAAAAAAAGTGTGAAAACTACTGAAAAATCTCTAGAAATCTTGAAAAACATCATAGTATTTGAAGAATAATTCAGAAATCTTGAGAAATATATCTAAATCTCGATAAATTGCAAGTATGACTAAAACAGTTTATTATAATGATAACAGACAGAATATTTTCATGAACTATTGCCACAAAATGATTGATTGATCGTTAGAATCATGAAAATTTATTTCTAAATCTCCAAAAATTATTGAAAACTCTCTAGAAACATTGAGAAGTATTGAGGAACCTTTAGAAATTCTGTAAATTAGTGAGAAACCTCTAAAAATCTTGAGAATAATTGCAAAATCTCTTCAAATCTAGAGAATTATTGAGAAATATCTAAAACAGTTCGGAATCATTACATACATTAAGATAATTATTAAAAAAAAATGAAAATGTGTGCGAAATCTCTAGAAATCTTGAGAATCATCATAATATTCAGAGATTATTGAGAAATCTTTACAAATGTACGTGAAATGTAGATAAATTTTAAGTAAAACTAAAACTGTATATTATAATGATAACAGACAGAATATATACATGAATTCTTACCACAAAATGATTGATTAATCTTTAGAAACATGGAAATTTATTTCGAAATTTCCAGAAATTACTGATAAGTCTCTAAAATCATTGAGAAGTATTGAGGAACCTTAAGAAATTTTGAAAATTAGTGAGAGAGTGAGTGAGAAATCAGTAGAAACCTTGAGAATCATTGCAAAATCTCTACAATTTAAGAGAATTATTTTAATGATAACGGACAGAATATGTACATGAATTCTTGCCTCAAAATTATTGAGGAATCTTTAGAAACATGGCAATTTATTTTAAAAACCTCCGGAATTCTTGAGAATCATTGCAATATCTCTACAAATTTAGAGAATCGATGAGAAATCTCTAGATATGTTTAGAAATAATACATACATTATGATAAATCATAAAAAAGGATGAAAATTAGTAACAAATATCTAGAAATCTTGAGAATCATCATAATATTTAGAAATTAATGAGAAATCTCGACAAATATATTTGAAACCTCGATAAATTTCAAGTATAACTAAAATTATATTATAATGATAACTGACAGAATATCTACATGAATTCTTGCCTCAAAATTATTGAGGAATCTTTAGATACATGTAAATTTATTTCAAAATCTTCAGAAATGATGAATAAGTCTCTAGAAACATTGAGAAGTACAGAAGAACATTTCAGAATTAATGCATACATTATGATAATCATTAAAAAAGTGTGAAAACTAGTGAGAAATCTCAAGAAATCTTGAGAATCATCATAATATTTGGAAATTATTGAGAAATCTTGACAAATGTATTTGAAATATCGATAAATTTCAAGTATGACTAAAACTGTATATTATAATGATAACAGACAGAATATATACATGAATTCTTGCCACAAAATGATTGATTAATCTTTAGAAACATGAACATTTATTTCTAAATCTTCATAAATTATTGATAAGTCTCTAGGAACATTGAGAAGTATTGAGGAACCTTTAGAAATTTTGAAAATTATTGAGAAAAATTTAATAATCTTCAGAATAAATGCAAAATCTCTACAAATTTAGAGAATTATTGAGAAATCTCTAGAAATGTTCAGAAGTAATGCATACATTTTGAAAATTATTAAAAAAGTGTGAAAACTAGTGACAAATCTCAAGAAATCTTGAGAGTTATCATAATATTTAGAGATTATTGAGAAGTTTTGAGAAATGTATTTGAAATCTTGATAAATTTCAAGTATGACTAAAACTGTATATTATAATGATAACAGACAGAATATGTATACAAATTCTTCCCCTAAAATATCGAGGAATCTTTAAAAATATGGAAATTTATTTCGAAATCTCGAGAAATTATTGAAAACTCTATAGAAATATTGAGAAATATTGAGGAACCTTTAGAAATTTTAAAACTTAGTAAGAAATCTCTAGAAATCTTGAGAATCATTGCAAAATCACTACAAGTTTAGATCATTATTGAGAAATCTCTAGATATTATTGAAAAGTCTCTAGAAACATTGAGAAGTATTGAGGAACCTTTATAAATTTTGAAAATTAGTGACAAACCTCTAGAAATCTTGAGAAGCATTGCAAAATCTCAACAAATTTAGAGAATTAATAAGAAATCTCTAGAAAATTTCAGAATTAATGGAAACATTTTGATAATTATTAAAAAAAGTGTGAACATTTTTGAGAGATCTCTAGAAATGTTGAGAAACATCATTAAGAAACATCATAAACATCAGAGAATTATTGACAAATCTTGAGAGTTAAAATGTCACTGATTTTGGGGCAAACTTCATATTTAGTATCATTTTTTCGAATATACATTTCAAAATGTCAATTATTGTATCAATGTTTATTGATCTATTGTCAATTTGTTAAATATTTGTAAAATTTCAATTGTTCTACAACTATAATTTACTTACTGTTAAAAATTGGCTAATTCTGTAAAACTTCATGTTTAGTATCAATTTTTCGAATATTTCTTTAAAAATGTCAATTATTGTACTAAATTTTATTGATCTACTGTTAATTAGTCAAATTTAATTATTTTTCGTATAACTTCAATTGTTTTACAAGTATCGTTGATAAACTGTCACAATTTGACTAATTCTGTCAAATACCATTGGCTAACTGTCAACCTTCGACTTATTCTGTCAAATATCATTGACTAACTCTTAAAATTTCAATGATGTCTATTAATACTTCATGTTTAGTACCAATTTTCAAATATTTCTTTCAAAATGTCTATGTTTGTGTCAAATTTCATTGATCTACTGTCTATTTATGAAATATTCCTGAAATTTCAATTGTTTGACAACTACCATTGGCTAACTGTTAAGATTTTACTTATTCTGTCAAATATCATTGATTATCTGTCAAAATTTCACTGACTTCTATTAAAACTTCATGTTTGGTATCAATATTTCGAATTATTCTTTAAAAATGTCAATTATTATGTCAAATTTCATTAATTAAATGTCAATTTGTCAAATATTCGTTAAATTTCAAATGGGGGGTCTAGAAGTGAAAGGGTTTAAGTGCATTTTTGGTAGTTTAGAGATAAATGGTTTTAATTTCATTAATTAAATGTCAATTTGTTAAGTATTCGTTAAATTTCAATTGAGGGGTCTAGAAGTAAGAGACCCTCAATTGAAATTTAACAAATATTTGAAGTAAAATTGACGTATGATTAATGAAATTTGACATAACAATTGATAAGTTAAATCCTTTTGCTTCTAGATTCCTCAATTATTCTGCAGCTATCATTGACTAAGTGTCAAAATGTGCCTTACTCTGTGAACTGTCATTAACTAACTTTGGAAATTTCAATGATTTCTGTTAAAACTTCATATTTAGTAAGATGATGGATAGTGGAAATGCACATAAGTATATTATTTTCATGTGATAGTAGATGATATTTAGGTTTTAATGCCACCATAGTCGAAAGCCTTTTTCGTCTTTTTCAGTGATTTATGTTAAAACTTCATATTTAGTAAGAGGATGGACAGTGGAAATGCACATAAGTAACTTATTTTCATGTGATAGTAGATGATATTTAGGTTTTAATGCCACCATAGTCGAAAGCCTTTTTCGTCTATTTCAATGATTTCTGTTAAAACTTCATATTTAGTAAGATGATTGACAGTGGAAATGCACATAAGTAAAATTTTCATGTGATAGTAGATGATATTTAGGTTTTAATGCCACCATAGTCGAAAGCCTTTTTCGTCTTTTTCGATGATTTCTGTTAAAACTTCATGTTCAGTAAGATGATGGACAGTGGAAATGTACATAAGTATATTATTTTCATGTGATAGTCGATGATATTTAGGTTTTAATACCACCATAGTCGAAAGTCTTTTTCGCAGAGATAAGAAGAGGCAAATGGAATCAATGTCTTCAAAGCATCCGTTGCCGAACTTCCATATCTACTTAGTCATGCAAGCCAAAAGTTATCAAAGCTCGGAGACAAAAAATCTACTTGTAAAGTTTCGCTGATATTTCATCAGTTTATTGTAAATTTCAATTGGTAATTAGCAGCTTTAACGATAATATCATCGAACGCATTGAGAACCCATATTTTCGACATATTATCGATATCAATAGGGAAATATTCCTGAAACTGAATTTTCAATTCGCGTAAATGTATTTCCATGCTCTCCAACACAATTTTTTCTTTAAAAATGTCAATTATTATGTCAAATTTAATCAATCAACTGTCAATTTGTCAAATATTCGATATATATATATCAATTGTTCTACAGCTATCATTGACTAAGCAGGTTTTATTCACCTGGGGCAACTGAATAAATGGATCTCCAGCAAATCCATCTTTGGGCCTTTTTCCGAAAAGTGGATTATCTATTGCTGCTAGACTAATGAAAAGTGAAGGAAAAATCTGAATGGAAGATATTGGACACTATATGTGCTCCTTTTTGAAGTTAATTGAAGTTAATAAAGACATATTAATTTTAGCAAAATAATTGAAAATCTTTCAGCAATAATAAATAAATACGTGGCATAATAATAAACCTTGTTACAAAAGTTATTGAAAATTTTACAGTATCCTTGAAACTTGAACAGTATAAACAGAAATTGTAAAATACTTGATAGCAAACTCTGAAACTTGTACAGTCCCATTGTAATGATGATCAAATAATTCAAAATTTAACATTATTCACCAAAAACATGACAGTGATGAATGAAACTCTGATAGAGATCAGTTAATTTTCGCAAAATAATTAAAAATATTTCAGCAATAATAAATAAATACAGAAGTAATTGAAATTTTGGCATAATAATAAAACCTTTTTATAAAAGTTGTTGAAAATTCTACAGCATCTTTGAAATTTGAAGAATATAGGTAGAGATTGCAGAAAACATGATGGCAAACTCTGAAACTTGCACAGTACCATTGTAATGATGATCAAATAATGCAAAATTTAACAATAATCACTGAAAATATGACAGTGATAAATGAAACTCTGATAGAGATCAGTGAACTTTCGCAAAATAATTGAAACTCTTTCAGCAATAACAAATAAATACAGAAGTAATTGAAATTTTTACATAATAATAAAGCATTATTACAAAAGTTGTTGAAAACTTTACATCACCTTTGAAACTTGAACAGTATAAACAGAAATTGTAGAAAACTTTACAGCAAATTCCGAAACTTGCACAGTACCATCGTAATGATGATCAAGTAATTCAAAATTTTACGATAATCACCGAAAATATGATATTGATATATGAATCTCTGATAGAGATCAGTTAATTTTCGGAAAATAATCCAAAATCTTTCAGCAGTAACAAATAAATAGAGTAGTAATTTAAATATTGGCGAAAAAATAAAAGCTGTTTACAAAAGTTGTTGAATATTTTACAGCATCTTTGAATGTTGAAGAGTATAAACAAAATTAGTAGAAAAATTTATAGCAAACACTGAAACTTTATCAGTACCATTGTAAAGATTATGGAATAATTAAAAAAATTATAGAAGCGTTTCAAAATTTGATAATAATTATTGAAAATTTGTCAGGGAACAATACCATCATTGATTATTTAGAGAATAATGTAAATTTTGTCAATAATATTTGCATATTGATGATTATTATTCATAGATACATTCTAATGGTTAAAATTAATGATAATTTATATAATTAGGCATACCTTAACATTTGTCAGTAATTATCGAAATTTTTTCAAAATAACTGAAAATTTGTGAGAAATAATTGAAAATTTGTGAGAAATAATTGAAAATTTGAGAGAAATAATTAAATAAATTACAGTAATCATTGAAATTTTATCAGATTTTAAAATTTGTGAGAAGAATTAAAAAAAGAACTGAAATGATTGAAATTCTAACAGAAGTAATTGCAAAATTAAGTAAATCTTGACAGAATAGTTGCGAATTTGTGAGAAATAATTTAAAAATACAGTAAAGTGTGAAATTATTATAGGAATAATTAAACTTTTGCATAATTACTGAAGTTTTTGCAGAAATTATAGAAAACTTAATAACAATCTTCGAAACTTGTGCAGTAATATTGAAATGTTGATCCAATAATTCTAAATTTGACAGAAATGTTTCAAAATTTGACAGAAATGTTTCAAAATTTGACAATAATCGTTAAAATTATGACAGTGATGAATGAAACTTATATAATAATAATAGTTTTCTTTATTCAAAAACTACTCAAAACTACTCAGAAATTATTGCTTGCACAGAAAAAGATTTGACAGCCTCAACAATTATAAATTATAGTGATCAATAAATTTTTTGTAGAATAATTGAAAATCTGCCAGGAATAATAAAAAAATACTGTAATAATTGAAATTTTTGCAAAAAATGATCAATGTTATTGATAATTTTCTTTGAAACTTGAATAGTAACCTGTGACGCTTCAAAAATTTCCAATTATTCTGCTAAAATTTTAATGACCACTGACCAAATTTCAATGATTACTGTAAATATTTTTGTAAAATATGAAATTTTTATAGTAATAATTAAACTTTCGCATAATTACTGAAGTTTTTGCAGAAATTGTTGAAAACTTAATAACAATCTTCGAAACTTGCACAGTAATATTGAAATTCTGATCCAATAATTCTAAATTTGACATAAATGTTTCAAAATTTGACAATAATCGTTGAAATTATGACAGTGATGAATGAAACTTATATAATAATAATAATAGTTTTCTTTATTCAAAAACTACTCAAAACTACTCAAAAATTATTGCTTGCACAGAAAGAGATTTGACAGCCTCAACAATTATAAATTATAGTGATCAATAAATTTTTTGTAGAATAATCGAAAATCTCTCAGGAATAATAAAAAAATACCGCAATAATTGAAATTTCTGCAAAAAATGATCAATGTTATTGATAATTTTCTTTGAAACTTGAACAGTAACCTGTGGCGCTTCAAAAATTTCCAATTATTCTGCTAAATTTTTAATGACCACTGACCAAATTTCGATGATTACTGTAAATATATTTGTAAAATAGTGAAAATGGAAAATATTTAATTACGTATATATTCCGAAATGATTGACTTACTATTAGGTTTGGTTATAGGAAACCCTATATCAAATAAACTATTATTTAATGGACTTCCATATCATGATATAATATATAGGGTGTTCCATTAAAAAAAAATGAACAAATGGTGCAGTTTGCAAATATCGATCACCCTGTATGATATCGTGATTTATGTATCAGATGAAAATTTATTATTGAAGCCCAACTATGAATAAGATTTTGCCTC
The DNA here is from genome assembly GCA_951805005.1 of Othius punctulatus. Lineage (NCBI taxonomy): Eukaryota > Metazoa > Arthropoda > Insecta > Coleoptera > Staphylinidae > Othius > Othius punctulatus. Next base: position 2,130,483 of record OX638139.1, on the reverse strand, counting down.
GAATTAGGGCTTGTTAACTTCATCAATAAGAGCACGGAAAATTAATGCAAATGCATACATTTTTGTATAAACATCTGAATAACATGGAAACGGTTAGGTTTCAACCGCAGTTATCTTATATCATTTTAATTGTGTAGTAATACAGGTTCTTAATATACAAATATATAGGGTGTTCCATTTAAAAAAAAAGTTTAGTCTGTAATTTTTATATTAACCACCCTGTAGAAATTTCTAAATTTTTATGAAGTGCAATTCATTATTGTGCACAAGTTTTGTATAAAACAGTGTATGATATTTTGATGATTAACCCCGTAGTTGATCGTTCCCAGAGGGTTGGGATATCCTGTATTAATCAATTTCAAAACTTTTACCTTTTTTTCACTTTTGTCTGAAGCATTTTCCTTGTGAGATTTCCTGATCTATCTATTTTTTTTTTCAACACCTGGTATGTTGATACCAAATTTCGTATGCTACCAGGCGAGGTCAGGCTGGTATCTATCTAATTGGTAACCACCTGATCTATCAATTTTTTTTCGACACCTGATATGTTGTTACCAAATTTCGTATGCTACCAGCGAGGTCAGGCTGGTATCTATCTAATTGGTAATCACCAGATACATTTTTTCAGAGGAATTTTCCAGCAATATTATTTATTAACAAAAAAAACAACTGCTGCAGACTTGCATTTGTCCTGTGACATGCGAAGCAAGTTACAGCTTCCTTCTGTCGTGGATGCTGTGCTTTATATGCGTTGATCTCGTGAACCGCGCCGGTTTTATTGTGATGTGGAGATGCGGCGATTGAATTTTACGGTCGCTGTGCATCAAATGTGTAGTCGATGTGAGTGGCGGTGATCGCGCCGCCCCCATAAAATTTAATTCCCGGACCTCGGCTCATTTGCTACGATAAGAAAGTAAATATCGCGAGCGGAGGCGGCAGTTGTTGGCGTCCTAGTTGTGTATGGACCAGCGGTATGTATGTTTGTGTGTATATGTGTGAGGGTGTGTGTGTATGTTGTTGACTCCCCCGCCTCGGGGGTGGGCGAGATACAGTTCCGGGCGTAGTCGCCGTGGCGCCTCGCTAAGACTTCCTCCCCAACATAATATCCCCGGGCCTGGGCACGTCACCTGGATTTCCACCCTCTCCTTCTCGGCGAGGGCGGAGGGTGGTATCTCGCTCTTCGTCGCCCTACGTGAGCCTCCGCGCCGCGACGGCCAGGCCGTAATTACTATCCACTTCCTCTGGAGAGATATTTTGCATCCAGCCCTTCCTGCAGGACTTCCCGCCGCCATAAAGATGTTTTCCCGAGGACCTTTTTGCACGCGCGCGACGTTATCGCCCGATAAAAACGTTCCCCAGCCCTAAATTCCACGGGGGCGGCTTCGTTTTGATTAAGACAGCGACTGCCGCTGATGTCTTAATTGGTGAGAGTCGACGGGGTCCTTTTCATTTCGCATGCCGCCCCCCGTAAGCTACTTACACGCCGCTCGAGCGGTGCGCGAATTCTTCTCCGGTTTGACACCCTCGGATGCCTCCTCAGCCATGAAACCTTCTTAAATTCCCAGACGCCACTCGCACGCCCTCGCCCACTCATTACACCGCCCGACAGACGTTCCACACAAATTCCTAAATTCTCCCTGCAAAATAAAAACACCTACACCAGAAGAGGCGTGTCAGCACAAACTCAAATCAAAACTATAAAATAATTCATCATGATATACCTACTGCGCCTCTCTCAGTTTCATCTCTGATGAGATATGAGATCATGATATAATCATTCTTTATGTTTATGAATACACAAGAACAAGATTTAAATGACCAAAATTCGCGTACATACTTGACTGCAACAATTGAAATAGTCAAAAACAAAAAAAAAACATATATACATAACTGAAATACAATTGAAGAAGTGAGACATTCTATGATTCTGTTTTTTAATATTTTTTTACATTGCAATTGCAATGGTTGCAGTCAAGTTTCAATTCTATAAAATTGCAATGGTTACAGTGAAGTTTCAATTTTACAAAATTGCAATGGTTGCAGTAAAATTTTAGTTCTCTGAAATTTTTTCAATTTTTAGTAGTAAAGATTCAGTTAGTAAACTTTTGTATTATTTCTGTAAAGTTTTCAATTCTACCACAATTTTAAATATTATTACGAAATTGTCAGTCAGTACCATCAAACCTCAATATTCAATTTCTAATATTTCTGTCAAAATTCATTCATTCTGTTCAGATTCATTTCAAAAATTTCTTGTACCGTCTTCTTATTTTTCTTTAGCCTTGTTTTCTTCTTTTTCTTCTTCGGCCTTATGTCGTCCGGTTCAGGATGATTTTTTTTCCCTGTTCTATCTTACTGTATGATTTTGAATTGTTACAGTAATATGTTTAATTATTTCTGTATTTTTCCTATTCTTTTTATTTTACGGATTACCACCGCAAATAATTATATGATTTATTTCAAAATTGCAATGATAAATAGCCAAATTTTTATTGCAAGTTCAAAGATTACTGGCAAATTTTTAGTAATATTTCTGTTACTGTTACTGATACTGTTTTGTATTGCTGTATTTTTTCAAAACTGTTATAACATGAATAAATCACTTACTTACTTACTTAAGTGCATTTTTGGTAGTTCTGAGATAAATGGCCTTAAAGTTAACTTGAATTTCAAAATTCAAGGAATAAGTTAGAAAACTGTGTTAATATTTTAGACTGGACTATATTTTAGTGGCCTTTAATTGAGGGGTCTATAAGAAAAAGGTTTAAGCCCATTTTTGGTAGTTCTGAGATAAATGGCTTTAAAGTTAACTTGAATTTCAAAATTCCAGGAATAAGTTAGAAAACTGTGTTAATATTTTAGACTGGATTATATTTTAGTGGCCTTTAATTCAGGGGTCTATAAGAAAACGGTTTAAGCCCATTTTTGGTAGTTCTGAGATAAATGGCTTTAAAGTTAACTTGAATTTCAAAATTCCAGGAATAAGTTTAGAAAACTGTGTTAATATTTTAGACTATATTATATTTTAATCTAAAATATTAACACTGTTTTCTAAACGTAGTGCTAGAATTTTGAACTTCAAGTCACTTAAACCCTTTTACTTCTGTACCTTTTCAAGTTCAAATTGAGACGAATCAAGTTCAAATTGAGACCAATTAATTTCAAATTGAGGCCAATCAAGTACAAATTGATACCAATCAATTTCAAATTGAGACCAATTAATTTCATATTCAGACTAAACAAAATCAAGTTGACACTAAACAATATCAAGTTGTCAGAATAAATTTTATTTGTTTACTCTCAATAGTAAGTAAGTAGTAAGTAGATTTTTTTCAATTCTTAATAATGAATTTGTAATATATCTGTCAAGATTTCAAAAATATCTCACTCTGTTCTCTTTTTTAGCCTATTTTTCTTCTGTTTCGTCTTCAGTCTTACGTTTTGCACTTCTAGACGTAACCCTTCCTTTTCTGTTCGACACTGTTCTATCTTACTGAATATTTTTGAATTGTAACAGTTATTTTTTTATTAATTTCTGAATTTTTTCAATTCTTATTGTTTTAATGATTACTGCAAACAAATTATTTCTGTCAAATTTGCAATGATTTATCATTGCAATCGATTGCAAGTACAAAGATTACTGACAAATTTAATTTTAATAAAATTTGAGTTATTACATTTATTACATTTAAAATTTCAAAGACTATTTTCTATTTTAAATGTCAAAATTTCAGTTATTACTGTTAAAGCTGGACTTTTATTATCAAAATTGTAATTATTACTGTCAAAATTGTAATGATTAATGATTACTGCCAAAATTGCAATTATTACTGTTTTATTTTTTTACTGTTTACTGTTACTGTTTAATGCATTTGAGTGTTATTTTTGAATCTAAATACAATCAATTATTTATTATTATATTAAATTACAACAATCATTTTTTTGTATCATTTCAGTTATTCCTGTTCATATTTCAAAGATAATCGTCAATATTTCGATAGAATTAAAGCATTGAAAGTATAATTTTGTAATTTTGACAGTCAATAATTGCAATTTTCACAGTAATAATTGAGAATCTATATTTAATTTTTCTATAAGAACTTCTGATTGTTTTTGTAAACTCTTGCAATTGCATTTTTCATTTTCATTGCAATAGTAAATTTGGCAGTAATATATGAAATATTGACAGTAAAAACTATACAAGAAGCGAAAAAATTTCTGGAAAACTTAGAAATTTCGGTAGAAAAAAGCTATGACAGTATATCGTTGCCCTGTCCACAGTACTAATTAAAATTCGGAATTTTAATTATTATTTTTTTTAATTTACTTTAATTCTTAGAGTCCATATTTCAATTATTATTGTCAAAATGGTTACTATGTTCTAAATTTTTACTTAAATTACTGTAAAAATGGCAAATATTAGCTTTATTTCTATTTCTACAAAAGCTTTATTTCTACAGAATATATAAATATTGCAGGAAAGTTTTAAGTAAAATATGGGTTATTATTGTAAAAATTTCAATGATTATTGGCAAATTTTTATTTTTAATGTCATAATTTCAATTATTTTGTCAAAATTTTAATGATATACAATGAGAATTTGTACAGTGGAATTCATACTGCCAAATTTTCATTTTTGATCAAATTTCAGTAATTACTCACAAAATTTAATATATTACGGCCAAATATAATTTCTGTATTTTAAAATTTCATAGATTACGTACTGCTAAATGTAATTTCAATTGAGAGGTTTAGAAGTGAAAGAGTTTAAGTGAATTTTTGGTTGTTCTGAGATAAAGGTTTTAAAGTTAACTTAAATTTCAAAATTCCAGGGCTACGTTTATAAAACTGTGTTAATATGTTAGACTAAAATATAGTATAGTCTAAAATTTAACACAGTTTTCTAAATTTATTACCTGCCAAAGCTTTATTTCTACAGAAAATTGAAATATTGCTGGAAAGTTTTAGGTAAAATATGGGTTATTATTGTAAAAATTTCAATGATTATTGGCAAATTTTTATTTTTAATGTCATAATTTCAATAATTTTGTCAAAATTTTAATTATATACAATGAGAATTTGTACAGTGGAATTCATACTGCCAAATTTTCATTTATGATCAAATTTCAGTAATTACTCACAAAATTTAATATATTACGGCCAAATATAATTTCTGTATTTTAAAATTTATTAGTCTAAAATTTAACACAGTTTTCTAAATTTATTACAGGAATTTTGAAATTCAAGTTAACTTTAAAGCCATTTATCTCAGAACTACAAAAAATGCACTTAAAACCTTTTTCTTATAGACCCCTCAATTAAAGGCCACTAAAATATAGTCCAGTCTAAAATATTAACACAGTTTTCTAACTTATTACTGGAATTTTGAAATTCAAGTTGACTTTAAAGCCATTTATCTCAGAACTACCAAAAATGCACGTAAACCCTTTTTAAAGACCACTAAAATATAGTCTAGTCTAAAATATAAACACAGCTTTCTAAACTTATTCCTGGAATTTTGAAATTCAAGTTAACTTTAAAGCCATTTATCTCAGAACTACCAAAAATGCACTTAACCCTTTTTCTTATAAACCCCTCAATTAAAGACCACTAAAATATAGTCTAGTATAAAATAGAAACACAGTTTTCTAAACTTATTCCTCGAATTTTGAAATTCAAGTTAACTTCTAAGCCATTTATCTCAGAACTACAAAAAATGCACTTAAACTGTTTTACTTCTTGACACCTCAATTGTTAGTGTCAAAATTGTAATGATATACCACTGTCATCGCCCCAATTCTACTCGAATTTCAAAGACTACTGATTAGTTTTAATTTTTGATAATATTTAAGTTATTGTGTTCTGTCAAAATTTCATAGATTACTGCCAAATATAACTTGTTATAAGTTTTACTATAAAAATTTCAATGATTGCTTTCAAAATTATATACTATCATAGTTTCAATACTACCAAAATTTCAAATATTAGTGACAAATTTTAATATTTAGAAAAACTTTAATTGTTGCTGCCAAATTGTAATTATTACTGTAAAAATTGTATTTATTGCCGTCAAAATTGCAGTGATTACTGCCAAAGTTACAATGATTACTGTCTAAATTGCAACGATTGAATAAATGGAAAGGAAGACTAAAGCAATATCTCATACAGCAGTGCTATTATGATTTTTCAGAATATCCGTGATGTAGAGGAGTATTTGTATTTGTATGTAAGTGTAATTAAAGTTTCTTGACTGTGTTGTCTATTTTAATGTCTTGACGATCACATCCACAACAATTTGTGTGGTTCAATGTAATTGTTTTTGTACATATTATGTATGTATTGTATATTTTGCATATTGTGGCCAGATGGAAATAAATGAATATGAATATGAATATGAATATGAAGTGACTATCTAAATTGCAATGATTGTATGAATGGAAAGGAAGACAAAATCAATTTCTCATACAGCAGTGCTATTATGATTTTTCAAAATATTCGTGATGTAGAGGAGTATTTGAATTTGTATGTAAGTGTAATTATTGTTTATTGACTGTGTTGTCCATTTTAATATCCTGACGACCACATCCACGACAATTTGTGTGGTGCAATGTAATTGTTTTTGTACATATTATGTATGTATTGCATATTTTGCATATTGTGGGTAGATGGAAATAAATAAAAATGAATATGAATATGAATATGAACACGAATATAAATATGACTATGAAAATGAATATCAGTATGAATATGAATATGAATATGAATATGAATATGACTATGAATATGAATATCAGTATAAATATGAATATGAATATGAATATGAATATTAATATGAATATGAATATGAATATGAATATGAATATGAATATGAATATGAATGATGACACTTTAAGATCGCGGCAATTTGATTTTGTTTGTTTGAGAGTTATGAAATCGGACACGCGCTGAAGTGACGAGACCCGATAGGTCGAAACCGGTCTTCAGCCGTCCGAGGAAATTATTCCCAAAAGCACATTCACAAGTTTTCACAATACTATAATTGTTTTACTTGAGTGTGTTTGATTAGTGAAAAAGAATTTATGCACTCTCAGGTGTAGGGTAAAGAAAACCTATGTTTTTATGAACTAGTTTCGGCTTGGGAGCCGTCTTCAGCATTCAAATCTTTAATTAAAAAGTACGTGGTTACAATACAGTTACATGACAATTTTTGTTTTGTTTTTCTAACTTACAGTCATTAGAATTTGTTCAAATCTATTGGAGGTTTTTGATACATCGTTTTTGTTTGAAGACATGTGAGGATGCATACTGTTATATGTAAAGATTGTGATTTTTTGTGTTTGCTGAAATTAAATTATAAATTATACAACGTATAAATCGTATTAAGCATTTAATCGATTTTAGTTATGGGCATTAGTACAAATCCTAGAAACGTGATTAACTTAGCAGAGGTGGTTTTTGATACATCGTTTTTGTTTGTAGGCATGTGAGGATGAATACTGTTATATGTAATGATTGTGATGTTTTAGTGTTTGCTGAAATTTAATTATAAATTATACAATATACAAATTGTATTAAGCATTTAATCGATTATAGTTAATGGCATTAGTGCAAATCCTAGAGACGTGATTATCTTAGCAGAATCTGTTTTTGCTGTACCTACTTCTCTAAATCCGAGTCTTTGTACACAAACCGGAGAGCAGAAATAATGAAAACTCAACTACGAGGAAAGTTTGCAGACTCGGATTGTGCAGCGTTCGCAGCTTCGCCCAGGCATCTTGGCGGATATGTGTGTAGTTTTAAAATAGGGCAAACGAAAGCGTCCCATCAAAAATTGTGGGTGAAGGGTATAACTTAATTAAAGTTATTGGGCCTTGCTAAAGTTGCGAATCTAGGATTATTCAACGAGTAACCAAGAAGGTTTAGCTCTACGAAGGCTCTTAGAGCTATAATTACTATAATTGGACTAATTAAATGATTCAATTTTTATAATAATAATTTATTTCTAGCCCTTTTAGCTGTGAAGATGTGTGGAATTGTATATGCGGTTTCCAGCAGTACAGTGTTTTTACCATTTCCGGTGGGCGATAAAGTGCGCCGGCGGAAATGTGGGCCGGTTTAATGTTATGGCAATCCGATATTTATAGTAAACGGAGTTTTTGCGCCCGAAAATTAGCTGAGGCCGGCGCTTTTCCCGGGGGGAGGCGCAAATTGCGGATGCGGAGGCCGGAAATAATCCGGGATGATTTCTGTGTTTCGGTGGCTTATTGTTCAACATGAATATCTGATTCTTATTCAAGACCGGGACTCTAAATTTTATTTCCAGTGGATGTACCAAATAAACATGAGCGAGCGCTGGGCGCACCAGAGAGATATCCGATAAGAATATGGGGCCGGCCGTTAGATCCGGGCCGGGGGACCCGCTGAATAATGCATGGGCCCTGGGATGTCTGTCCATCGATCACCGGCCAATTCCTCTACAAAGAAATACAGTTTACATATCATAAATATTGCATTTCTACCTTGGGCCTTTCCGGCGCGCGAGAGGCTACAGTCGAGTCAGATTTCGCAAATTTTATTTCGCCTCCCCCGCAAATCGCATCACCGCGCGGAGCTAATTTACCTGAAACTTCCGCAGGAGCGATTAAGCTGTGTACACACACGGCATGCGAAACACAACAAATTGAATCTTACACCTCGACGGCGGCGCCCCAACAATCCCAGTACCCCGGGAACGTATAAATTACCCGCATTTGCGTGAGAAATTGTATAATAAATTCCCGAATGCACACGTACACAGGTGATGCGGACGGTGTTTGCGCGAGATTTACTGCCAGGCATATATCTATCAAGATTATTGTTTAAATCTGAAATATCTCGGGCCCGAGATTAATACACTTCGGCTGTCGGCCTTATGAAGTCGACGATCCAGCTGTATCTCATAAATCCACGCTCCTCGGAGTTATGCAAATGGGAATTTATGAGATCCGCCTCACGGCCGACGCGATTATTTCATTATAACTCGGGAGGGCTGTGCAGTGGCGAAAAATGCGGACCCGCTGAATTATTTTGTTATTATTACGAATTGATCCGGCCAGGATTACGGCATTGTTTGCGAATACTCCATAAAGCACCCTTAAAGCATTCAGTTGCTTACAGGGCTTATATTAGAAAACAGCGTGAACAAATTATACGTTCAAGAAATATTATAAAACAATGTTCAATCATGAAGCGTCCAAAGGAATCACATATAAATCGGCGGAGCAAATATGATTACATTGGTGCACCTTAAACCCAAACCCAGGTACTATAAAATGCCACTGGTACAAACAATCCGTGCGACAAGAATACGAGAACATTCAAATTTTAACATAATACGTTGAACTTTACCAAGCAAATGATAACAGCACAACAAGCAATAAAAAATGAAATTGCACAACTAAAAACAGCAAGAACAGACATAAGCACAAAAAATGGAGAATGGAAGCAGGAGAAAATGGAGCTAACGAGATGAATACATATACTGAAAAACGATTTGAAAAGAAGAGAGAGATCAGGACGAAAGAATAACATAGTGGTAAAAGGACTGGTAGTCAGAGATAATGCAGCAGAAGAAATTCACAAATTAATAACAGAAGATATAGGAACTGATGCAAACAGCAGTAAAACCTACGAGCCAAGAAATGTAAGTACAGATATGGTTATTGTAAAGTTAGTTCAATGGACGATAATATAAAGGAAATGAGAAACAAGAATAAGTTATAGAATCTAAGAATGAAAGTATACATATGGTATAAGAAACAGAGACTTTCTCAGACAAGATGGAAATCTTAAAAAATAAAAACAAACTAAGAACCAAAAAGGACCAAATCTTTATCGACTCGGATTTAACAAAGAAGGAGCGCGAGGTACAAAGAGAGATAAGAGGAATAGCTAAGGAAGAAAGAGAAAAGGGGAATCAGACAAAAGTGGGATATAGGAAACTGACGGTAAACGGAAAGATTTGGACGTGGGACGAAATACAAAGAAAGGCTCAAAAATACTTGTAACAAAAAGAAACAAGAGCTGCACACAAACAAGGACTGGAAAGCTAGGAAAACGGATCATGGAAAATAACATATATAAGGGAATAACGGCAACACGGATAGCAAAACCAAACACAACTAATAATCGGCAAACGGATAACAATGTGAATAACCAAAATAACATACAACACAAGGTGCACGACATAACAAATACAAAGGAAAAAATATGGAAAATGGGAACGTGGAATATTAGGAGTCTAAATGGAAAAGAAAATGAACTCACAGACGAATTTGAAAATACTGGAATAGACATTCTAGGGATAACAGAAACGAAGAAAAAAGGAAAAGGAGAAGTCGAACTAAACGGAGGGCATGTCTTGATATACAGCGGAGTAGAGCAGCACAACAGAGCCAAGGAAGGGGTAGGCTGTATCATAAGACAGCAATACAGGAAACAATTGAGAAACTGGATAGGCATCACAGAAAGAATACTTAAGATAGAGATGGAAATTGATAAGCCGACAGAAACAACAATACTAGTGGTATATGGACCAAACGAAGACGATACAGTGAAGGGAAAGGACGCTTTCTGGGACAAGTTAACAGAAGTAACAGAAGAAACCAAAGGCCGACTGATAATACTGGGAGACTTAAATGGACGAGTAGGGAAAAAGGATGGCGAAACAGGGGAGACAATTGGTGAACATGGAGAAAATATAAGAAACAATAATGGAACAAGGATGATCGACTTCTGCATTATGAATAACTTAGTGATAACAAACACATTCTATGCACACAAAGATATACATAAGTATACGAGGGAAGTCAAAAGCAGAGGAGAAAAGTCAATAATAGACTATGTGATAATAAACAGAAACTTCAGAAATGAAGTAAAAGATACTAGGGTGAGAAGAGGACCAGAAATCTTTTCGGATCACTACCTAGTGCTGTCGAAGATAGGAATAAAAGAAGAAAAGGGGGACCACAAAATAAATCGAACATGGAAAAATAATAACTCAAAGGAAAAAATTAAAACGTACAAGTTAAGAGAAGAAGAAACCGCTAAAATATATAAAGAAAGAATAGAGCTGGAAATGAATAAAATCAAAGAAAAGCTAAATAATGTGACCCTAGAACACCTGTGGAAAAGTACCAAGGAAATTATCATAAAAGTGGCAAGAGAAGCATGCGGAAGCATAAAAACAAACAAAACAAGAAAACAAACGAGATGGTGGAGCGAAGAAATCAAAGCGGAAATAAAACTGAAAAAACTACAATGGAAAAAGTACTTGGGAAACAGAAATATCGAAAATTATAGCAGATATAAATAACAAAGAATAAAAACTAAAGAAATGGTGGAAAAAGCAAAACAAAAATCGTGGGAAGAGTTTGGAAATAAAATGGAACAGGACAGACACGGAAACCAGAAATTATTTTACAAAGCACTCAAAACACTGAGAAAAGAGAAGCAAATTAAAAACTGGTGCATAAAGTGCAAGGATGGAAGAATATTAGGAGAAGAACAAGACATCATGGCACGCTGGAAGGAATATTTCGAGGAGATACTAAATACGGAACAAAGCAATAATATAAATGGGACAATAGCACACACAGAATATAATACAGAGGACAATAGCGAACTTGGGGAACAAGAAGAAGTAACAACAGAAGAAGTAGCAGAGGCCGTGAAAATGCTAAAACGAGGAAAAGCAGCAGGTTGTGATGAAATAACAGCAGAAATGATCATAAACCTAGGAAGCAATGGTATGGTAGTGTTAACAGCCCTATTCAATAAAGCTTGGATAGAACAGAAGATCCCCAGGGAGTGAGAGCTAGGTATAATACTACCCATACATAAGAAGGGAAACAATCGAGATTGCAGTAACTACAGGGGAATAACACTACTAAGCATAATGGCGAAAGTGTATGAAAGAATTCTGGAAAAGAGACTAAAGTCGATAATCGAAGAACAATTAGGAGAACCCCAAAGTGGATTTAGGAAAGGACGAGGAGTACAAGACCACATATTCACAATGAAACAAATAATTGAAAAGATCAAAAACAACAACATATTTGTAGCCTTTATAGACCTCGAAAAAGCATTCGACAGCATACCCAGAAATGCAGTCTGGAATAGTCTTGAAAAAAGAAGAGTAAACAGAAAATTAATAGAAAGCATTAGGAGCATCTACAAAACGACAAGGAACATAGTCAGAACTGGAAACATGCAATCAGAGGAATTTGAAACGATGGAAGGTCTGAGACAAGGAGGTGTATTAAGTCCAACCCTCTTCAATATCGTCCTAGATGATATACTGAAAGAAACAAAGGAAACAACAAAAAAGCTAAAAGTGGGATATAGAAATATGGAAATGGTGAAGATAGCAGTATGCGCCTTCGCGGATGACCTAATTATATATGCTAAAAGCAAACAAGAGCTACAATTCAACTTAGAATTATGGGAAAAAGCATTACATGAAAGGAATCTAAGAATAAATATAACTAAAACAAAAATCATGGCACTAGGGAAAGAGGATCTGAGCGCACCCGCAAAACTAAGAGGAAGGAACGTTGAACAAGTGGAAACCTTTAAATACCTAGGAGTCAAAATTCACAAAAATGGAGAAAACAATGCAGAAATAAATGACAGATTAGAGAGCGCAACAAAACTGTACTACGCACTAAATAACACATTCCTAAGAAACAATAAAATTACAAAGAAAACAAAACTAGCAGTGTACAACACAGTATTCAAACCAATATTAATGTACGGGTGTGAAAGCTGGATAATAACTAAAAGGATAGAAAGCAGAATACAGGCCGTAGAAATGAAGTACCTAAGAAGCGTCAAAGGAATCACAAGAAGAGACAGAATCAGAAACGAAGTGGTAAGAGAGGAATTAGAAGTGGAACCGATAATAACAAAAATCAAGCGGCAACAACTAAAATGGTTTGGACACATTGTAAGGATGGAAGAAACCAGACAGACAAAAGGGGTATGGCAGGCAATAACACCCCATAAAAGGCAAAGCGGCAGACCAAAAAAATCGTGGGATGACGTAGTGAGGGAAATTTTAAAAGACCGAGGACTGACCTGGAATGAAGGGAAGAAAATGGCGAAAAACCGAAAAGAGTGGGCGAAGTTCGTACATGAACTAAGCTGAAGTAGCCTAAACACCTAACACCTTAGGGTAGATAGGTTTTCGATTATATATATATAAGAAACAGTAAACAATAACGGTTTAAGCATGATTGAATATTGACGACCTAACTACCAAAGAACAAGAAATACAAACGAAGGTAAGACAAATGGCTAAAGCAGAAAGGGAACACAACAAAAGTGGGATACAAAACCTGATAATAAATAGTACAGTGTGGCGGTGGGACGAAAGAGAATACGAATTAAAAATAGCAAAAAACTGACTGACAGACTACAGACAACAGACACCAACAATAATACAGGCAAAGGAAAACCCTCAACATGGAAGATGGCAACATGCAACCAGAATCATGGCTGGGAAAGAAAATTAATTGGAGGAACAGTTTGAAAAGGCCAAAGTACAGATGCTAGCAATAACACAAACCTAGAAAAAAGGCAGGTATATGTTTGGGTTAATGAATTAAATAAAACAATTTTACGTTGTTGCTTCCACTAACACATTTATTTTATAAAAATAATTAAGTTACTGCAGTTTCGACTACTTTATAGTCATTGTGTCAATGTCAATGTACTTAGTTTGACAATGACTATGAAGTAGTCGAAACTGCAGTAACTTAATTATTTTTATAAAATAAATGTGTAACAACAAAGAAAAATTGTTTTATTAAATTCATTTACCTTGTTCCACAAAGTAACGGCTGCCAGTATACAGTATGTTTAGGTTAGTTTACACATTAATTTTTAGTGGAGTCGAACATAAAAAACAGCAGGTTTTGGATGTATCATACACAAAGACATTGAGCACACAATAAATGATTAGAAGGCAGTTACATCAGGAATACTGAAAATTAGTTACATCAAGAATACTGAAAATTGGTTACATCGAGAATACTGAAAATTGCACTGAAAGATGATAACATGAGAAAAACGATAATTGTGGTGTATGGACCAAATGAAGATGAAAAATGAACAAACAAAGAAGCATTCTGGACAGTGGTAATGAAGACAACAGAAATAGCGGAAGGTGGTCTATATGTAGTAGGAGATTTTAGCAGCAGGGTGGGTAATAATCGCAGCAACGACGACGTGAGGGGAAAATATGGTCAAGAAACAGTAAACAATAACGCTAAAAGAATAATTGAATGCTGCAGACCGAATAACTTAATAATAAAGGTCAAGAGACAGAAAACAATAACACTAAAAGAATAATTAAATACTGCAGACTGAATAACTTAATAATAACTAACACATTGTTTAAGCACAAAGAAATACACACATACACAAGAGAAGTAGTAACAAGTAACGAAAAATCTATGGCAATGAAACATATTACTTCGTTTTTTATCACTCTATTGTTTTGTTAAACACGACTGCAGTTTCATCCACAATTAAGTCATTCTCAAGTTATTCAAAATACAAGAATTCTTGTATTTTGAATCACTTGAGAATGACCTATTTGTGTCATTCTCAAGTCTATTTGTGGTACAAAATACAAGAATTCTTGAAATGTCAGCTATTACTACTACGTCGTCTGAAAAAGACTATCGTAAGATTTTCCTTATATATCCGATAATTTTTGCTACTTTCGCTAACATGTATTTATGTTATGCCTTCTTCTTGTCTTGTATCATTTGTTTTATATCCTCTGACTAATAAAGACATTCGGTCAAATGATATTCCAATTGATCGTATATTTATTACTGTTGTAATAAAAATTACAAAATCAGATATTTTCTTAACCAAACAGAATATTCTTTGGTTAATTTGTGATTTGTGATTGTGAATTTGTGAAATTTGTGGGGCTAATTATAGTTTGTTGCCAATCCACGATATTGAAAGAATTCTTGTATTTTGAATCACTTGAAAATTACCTATTTGTGTCATTCTCAAGTCTATTTGTGGTCGAAACTGCAGTCGTGTTTAACGAAAAAATAAAGTGATAAAAAACGTAGTAACGTGTTTCATTTTTGTACCATCATGATTAATTATCACATAGTAACGGCTTCCTCCTCCAACTTTATGAAAAGTCTTTTATTAATAACATTTAGTAGAGCAAAACAGAAAAGCCAAAATAAGGGACACAAAAGTAATAAGAAGCTTTGAAATAGGAAGTAACCATTACCTACTTATGAAAACAGTGTAAAAGAAACATGAATGCAATGGTAAAGAACAACCGAGTCAGGAAGTCATCACATACAACAAGATAAAAACACACGAACTTAGCTTTAAGTAATTGAAATTTTGACAGAAATTATTGTAAATTTGATAGTGTCTTATGAAATTCTAGCAAAATAGTTTTTGAGGTGTGGTTAACAAATTATCATATTAATCTGCATTGTTATCTGCACTACATAATATGCAGTGACGAATTATTCGCGGTTCAAACTGTATTACCACAAATCTGAATTAATTATTCCTTGATTTTTTCAAATTAATATATATTCTTCCAATGTTACAGTAATTACTGTAAAAAATCACACTGACAAAATTTCAACAATTGATCTCACATTTAAAAATGTTAGCAGGACATTTATTATCGTCAAAATCGTCTGTCAAAATTATATGTATTCGATCAAAATATTAACGTTTTTTTCTCAAAATGTCATTGTTCTGTAGAAATTTTGATAGTAATGGAAACATTGGTATAGTATATAAAATTTTGCTGGTTTAAATTAAAATTTTCAGAAAAATCAATGTAATTTTCAGGGACGCAATTGTAATTTTAACAGCAGTCAGTGACATATTGATAGAATGAGAAAAAAGTGTCATAAAATAACGTGCAAAACCGTTTGCAATTTGTTAATTGCAAAAAACTGCACAAAAGGCAAAGAATTATCAAGCAAATCAGTTTAAATTTAAATTCAATATTTTTGCAATACCTCCTAATTACACAACCATATTTCTAATGATTTCAGTTGAATTGTGCACTCAAAATTTTAGCAAAACATATATTATTGAACTATTCTGTCAAAATTCTATGTATTCGGTCAAAAGTATGTCATTGTTCTGTAGAAATTTTAATAGTAATCATTGAAAAATTGCCACAATATATAAAATTTATATTTTCAGAGTTATCAATGAAAATTTCAGGAACTCAATTGTAATTTTTTTGACAGCAGTCATTGACATACGGATAGAATGAGAAAAAAGTGTCACAAAATAAAGTGCAATAAATTTGTTAATTGCAAAAAACTGCACGTTTTTGCACGTAATTGTCTTAATAGAGACTAAAAAGGCAAAGAATTATCAAGCAAATCAGTTTAAATTAAAATTTAATCTATTTGCAATACCTCCTAATTACACAACCATATTTCTAATGATTTCAGTTGAATTGTGTACTCAAAATTTTAGCAAAATATATATTATTGAACTATTCTGTCAAAATTCTATGTATTCGGTCAAAAGTATGTCATTGTTCTGTAGAAATTTTAATAGTAATCATTGAAAAATTGCCACAATATATAAAATTTATATTTTCTGAGATATCAATGAAAATTTCAGGAACTCAATTGTAATTTTTTTGACAGCAGTCATTGACATACGGATAGAATGAGAACAAAGTGTCACAAAATAACGTGCAATGAATTTGTTAATTGCAAAAAACTACACCTTTTTGCACGTAATTGTCTTAATTAAGACTGAAAAGGCAAGGAATTATTAAGCAATACCTTCTAATTATACAACCTTATTTCTACTGATTTCAGTTGAATAGCACTCACTCAAAATTTTATCAAAACTTATATTATTGTACTATTCTGTCAAAATTCAGTCAAAAGTATGTCATTGTTCTGTAGAAATTTTAATAGTAATCATTGAAAAATTGGCAGAATACATATATAAAATTTATAATTTCAGAGATATCAATGAAATTTTCAGGAACTCTTTTACTAGGGATTATTTTTATTGACAGCAGTCATTGACATACGAATAGAATGAGAAAAAAGTATTATGAAATAACGTACAATTAATTAGTAAATTGCTCATTTTTGCACGTAATTGTCTTAATAGATAATATTATTTTCCAATACCTCCTAATTATTCAACCATAATTTCACTAATTTCAGTTGAATTATGTACCCTATAACTCACTAGCGAATTATAAATCATTCATAACTCACTCTCACTGAAATCTCATAAATAAACTCAACAATTTCAGGTATTAAATGACCTATATTTTTAGTCTAAAATACTAAGAGTTTTCTAAACTTCCTGGAATTTTGAAATTCAAGTCAACTTTAAAGCCATTTATATCAGAACTACCAAAAATGCACTTAAGCTCTTTTACTTCAGGACCCCTCAATTGTGATTGCATGTTATTTTAATAAATTAACGAAATTCTGGAAGTATTGGATAAATTTATGTATGAAACTCGTTTGTTCAGCACTAAGTGAACAAACGAGTTTCATACATAAATCTATCCAATACCTCATTGTACCATATACCTATAACTATTATCGTAGAAAAAATCGTCGTATATGACTGGCACATAACATCTACAATTCACTTGGATAATTTTATGCACTCGTCTGTGGCTCGTGCATAAACTTCATTCTCGTGGATTATAACTTTTAATAATATAACGTTAAATAAATCTGTGGGGAAGTTACGAGATATATACTTTATTTTACTGGAATAACTCGGAAAACAGGTTATACTGTAAGTAGATTATTAAATCTACATCAATTTTAAGATAAATTCACTTGAGGCTTTCGCAAAATATAACCCAATTGAGATCAACGTTTATTGCATTTTTTTGTCGATGAGATTAGTTTTTGTTTTTGTACCGTAAAACATCTTTAAGAAAATATCAGTTTTTACGCGATTACGTTCGAAATTGACTTGCCATCTTTACGTTTTTTTAGATTATTATAAAAAAAAAACGGATTCGACAAGTTTCACTCGGGCGCTGAATATTAATTTGCAGCCCGAGTTTATTCTTCCCAATTTATTCAAAGCCGGTCCGGAATTTTCGTTATTTACACTTCAATAATCCTGGCGGTGGATGTAAATCGTCCTGAACGGGATTAATGCCCGAGCTTTTTAAATTAATTACAGTACGCACGGCAAGCACCTGGGCGCCACAAGGATAATTTGAATTCCGCATGCACCCCCCCAGAAATGCGCAGATCTCTCCTTCAATAACGAGGCTGTGACTTTAACGAAAACTTTACTGATAAAAGTTGGATCGGTATAGACACATATCATGAATTATACGCTACTCCCTTATAACCATATCCCATTTCATATGTATCCCATGTACCATATTTATATCATATGGGACATGGGACTTGGGACATGGAAGTCTTTAGGACATGGAAGGACTAGAGAGTCTTTGAGTCATGAAAGGACTTGGGAGTGTTTGGGACATGGAAGAACTTGGGAGTTTTTGAGACATGGAAGGACTTGGAAGTTTTTGGGACATTGAAGGACTTGGGAGTCTTTGGGACATGGAAAGACTTGGGAGCAATAATATTTCCTTATAACCAAATCTCATGTTACATGTATCCCATGTACCATATTTATATCATATGGGGCATGGGACTTGGGACATGGAAGTCTTTAGGACATGGAAGGACTAGAGAGTCTTTGAGTCATGAAAGGACTTGGGAGTGTTTGGGACATGGAAGAACTTGGGAGTTTTTGAGACATGGAAGGACCTGGGAGTTTTTGGGACATTGAAGGACTTGGAAGTCTTTGGGACATGGAAAGACTTGGGAGCAATAATATTTCCATATAACCAAATCCCATGTTACATGTATCCCATGTACCATATTTATATCATATGGGGCATGGGACTTGGGACATGGAAGTCTTTAGGACTTGGAAGGACTAGAGAGTCTTTGAGTCATGAAAAGACTTGGGAGTGTTTGGGACATGGAAGAACTTGGGAGTTTTTGAGACATGGAAGGACTTGGGAGTTTTTGGGACATTGAAGGACTTGGGAGTCTTTGGGACATGGAAAGAATTGGGAGCAATAATATTTCCTTATAACCAAATCCTATGTTAGATGTATCTCATGTACCATATTTATATCATATGGGGCATGGGACTTGGGATATGGAAGTCTTTAGGACATAGAAGGACTTGGGAGTCTTTGGGTCATGAAAGGACTTGGGAGTGTTTGGGACATGAAAGAACTTGGGAGTTTTTGAGACATGGAAGGACTTGGGAGTTTTTGGGACATTGAAGGACTTGGAAGTCTTTGGGACATGGAAAGACTTGGGAGCAATAATATTTCCTTATAACCAAATCTCATGTTACATGTATCCCATGTACCATATTTATATCATATGGGGCATGGGACTTGGGACATGGAAGTCTTTAGGACATGGAAGGACTAGAGAGTCTTTGAGTCATGAAAGGACTTGGGAGTGTTTGGGACATGGAAGTACTTGGGAGTTTTTGAGACATGGAAGGACTTGGAAGTTTTTGGGACATTGAACGACTTGGGAGTCTTTGGGACATGGAAAGACTTGGGAGCAATAATATTTCCTTATAACCAAATCTCATGTAACATGTATCCCATGTACCATATTTATATCATATGGGGCATGGGACTTGGGACGTGGAAGTCTTTAGGACATAGAAGGACTTGGGAGTCTTCGGGTCATGAAAGGACTTGGGAGTGTTTGGGACATGGAAGAACTTGGGAGTTTTTGAGACATGGAAGGACTTGGAAGTTTTTGGGACATTGAAGGACTTGGGAGTCTTTGGGACATGGAAAGAATTGGGAGCAATAATATTTCCTTATAACCAAACCTCATGTTACATGTATCCCATGTACCATATTTATATTATATGGGGCATGGGACTTGGGATATGGAAGTCTTTAGGACATGGAAGGACTTGGGAGTCTTTGAGTCATGAAAGGACTTGGGAGTGTTTGGGACAAGGAAGAATTTGGGAGTTTTTGAGACATGGAAGGACTTGGAAGTTTTTGGGACATTGAAGGACTTGGGAGTCTTTGGGACATGGAAAGACTTGGGAGCAATAATATTTCCTTATAACCAAATCCTATGTTAGATGTATCTCATGTACCATATTTATATCATATGGGGCATGGGACTTTGGACATGGAAGTCTTTAGGACATGGAAGGACTTGGGAGTCTCTGGGTCATGAAAGGACTTGGGAGTGCTTGGGACATGGAAGAACTTGAGAGTTTCTGGGACATGGAAGGACTTGGAAGTTTTTGGGACATTGAACGACTTGGGAGTCTTTGGGACATGGAAAGACTTGGGAGCAATAATATTTCCTTATAACCAAATCTCATGTTACATGTATCCCATGTACCATATTTATATCATATGGGGCATGGGCCTTGGGACATGGAAGTCTTTAGGACATGGAAGGACTAGAGAGTCTTTGAGTCATGAAAAGACTTGGGAGTGTTTGGGACATGGAAGAACTTGGGAGTTTTTGAGACATGGAAGGACTTGGGAGTTTTTGGGACATTGAAGGACTTGGAAGTCTTTGGGACATGGAAAGACTTGGGAGCAATAATATTTCCTTATAACTAAATCTCATGTTACATGTATCCCATGTACCATATTTATATCATATGGGGCATGGGACTTGGGACATGGAAGTCTTTAGGACATGGAAGGACTAGAGAGTCTTTGAGTCATGAAAGGACTTAGGAGTGTTTGGGACATGGAAGAACTTGGGAGTTTTTGAGACATGGAAGGACTTGGAAGTTTTTGGGACATTGAAGGACTTGGGAGTCTTTGGGACATGGAAAGAATTGGGAGCAATAATATTTCCTTGTAACCAAATCCTATGTTAGATGTATCTCATGTACCATATTTATATCATATGGGGCATGGGACTTGGGACATGGAAGTCTTTAGGACATGGAAGGACTAGAGAGTCTTTGAGTCATGAAAAGACTTGGGAGTGTTTGGGACATGGAAGAACTTGGGAGTTTCTGAGACATGGAAGGACTTGGAAGTTTTTGGGACATTGAAGGACTTGGGAGTCTTTGGGACATGGAAAGACTTGGGAGCAATAATATTTCCTTATAACCAAATCTCATGTTACATGTATCCCATGTACCATATTTATATCATATGGGGCATGGGACTTGGGACATGGAAGTCTTTAGGACATGGAAGGACTAGAGAGTCTTTGAGTCATGAAAGGACTTGGGAGTGTTTGGGACATGGAAGAACTTGGGAGTTTTTGAGACATGGAAGGACCTGGGAGTTTTTGGGACATTGAAGGACTTGGAAGTCTTTGGGACATGGAAAGACTTGGGAGCAATAATATTTCCTTATAACCAAATCTCATGTTACATGTATCCCATGTACCATATTTATATCATATGGGGCATGGGACTTGGGACATGGAAGTCTTTAGGACATGGAAGGACTAGAGAGTCTTTGAGTCATGAAAGGACTTGGGAGTGTTTGGGACATGGAAGAACTTGGGAGTTTCTGGGACATGGAAGGACTTGGGAGTTTGTGGGACATGGAAGGACTTGTGAGTCTTTGAGTCATGAAAGGACTTGGGAGTGTTTGGGACATGGAATAACTTGGGAGTTTCTGGGACATGGAATGACTTGGGAGTTTTTAGGACATGGAAGGACTTGGGAGTCTTTTGACATGGAACGACTTGGGAGTCTTTGGGACATGGAAGTACTTGGGGTCTTTGGCACATTGAAGGACTTGGGAGTCTTTGGGACATTGAAATACTTGGGAGCAATAATATTCCTCATGTATATCGTTATTTAATTAACATCAGTCGAAACTAATCCCAACCCTTAAATATTGCATTGGGCACATCTGAAATGTAAAAGCAGGGGGTAGTAGTTTTGGGGCCCCACGCACGCCGGCTGAATTATGCGACCGGATATTACATAAATCCGGAAACTATGGCGCGCTGCGGAGAGGTAGCAACAGATTACAAAGGGCCCGAAGAACGAATATATCCGCGGAGCGGGGATTAAAGCCGGGCCCTTCCTGTGTAACAGCAGAGGGATTCGACTCGAGTTTCCACCCCTCAGGAAAGCACGACCCAGTTTTCATGCCGTATCACCGACTCCGAAACCGCACTCGGTCAAGTGAACAAAAATCAAATGTATTACGTATAGATGAGGGTGTAACTTTCGGCAAACTACCCTTATTGAGTTTCCCTGCTTTTTCGTTTGTTTTGTTGTAACTTACTGATTTAATTATTAAAATGACGTCGACTGGAACGGAAAGTTTGCAATAAATAATTAGTAGCAATTAGGCAAGTGCTAGATTACTCAACCCCTATAAAGGGCGAACTGAATAAATGAGCCATTGATTTTTAAAGTGAGGTAAGTCCTTTTATCTTTAAATTGAGATAAGTCCAGAAAAATACAGGGTGTCCCAACGATGCCAAAGAGCTTTGTGAAAATATTATTATACAGTGTGTCCCAATGTCCTACGAACGGTCAACTATGGTTATTAATCAAATTGTTTTGCACAAAACTTGTGTACAATAATGAGTTGCATTTCATAAAAGTACTGAGATTTATACAGGATAAAAGTTACATACTAAACATGTTTTTAAATGGAACACGCTATATATCTTTGCATTTATTGATCCTGTATTACTCCACAATTAAAATGATCATTGCGATTTCTAATCTTTAAGTTGGAGAAGGTAATTAGATGCTTCACTTCGTGTATTTGCCTTTTTTCGTTCGTCATTTATTTATTTATTTATTTGTATATTTATTTAGTACTGTGTTTTTGTTATTTTTCCAATCATTTTCCGCCCCTGGATTTTGTTCCTCTGGGCTAGACCCTCATAGCCCACCCTAAATCTACCCATTCAGCGACTTGAAAACAGTTTACCAGTTAAGACTTACGGCGTTACTCATAACGTCAAACAGGTGATATATGATTATTATTATTAATATTTATATTGGAATAAATCAAATTTTGGGGTGATTGTCTCGAGAGCTAATATATCGTGCCCCATAAAATTACCTTATCGTAACTGCATCTGAGCCAGCAAACTCTTTATCCGCCATTATGAGCCCCTTATCAGCGGGCCGTAAAACTTGATTTATCAATAAGCGAAATTTTTACTGCCGCCGCGCACTCGACGCCCGAAATTGCCGCCGCCGACGCCGCTGCCAGCGTTATCAGCCCGCTGATAAAGGGGCGGCGAGGGCTAATGAACGCGGGGGTGTTCAACCCTCGTAAAAAATTCCGAAGCGCTTTAATAATACG
Organism: Othius punctulatus; assembly: GCA_951805005.1. Taxonomy (NCBI): domain Eukaryota; kingdom Metazoa; phylum Arthropoda; class Insecta; order Coleoptera; family Staphylinidae; genus Othius; species Othius punctulatus. The sequence goes on along the minus strand of OX638139.1, from coordinate 2,107,097 downwards.
CCCCCGCGGTTGATGAAAACCTAATATCGGCCGCGCTCCAATTCGGCCCGTGTTTGCGCTCGTAATTAGTACACTGCCCCTGATTGCTTAATTTGTCTTAATTAATTGTGTTTGAGTTGGGCTGTTTGCTCACGAAAGTAGACGTGTGCGGTTAAAAATAATATACAAGTAATTGAAACGGGAATTTTTATAACAAATTAGTCATGTGATTACTGTTGTTGGCAATCAAAGAGAAATTACATTAATGCCAAGGAATTTGATGTATAAATCTTTCTCTAAATAACAATCTATCAGAGAAAGCAGGGCTAGGAAGTTTTTCACACATAGAGTGTTTGAAAGTTTGTCATAGATAATAATATTTTGTCCTAAATACGGACCTATCCTCTCGTTTTACATTAAGGATAGGATCCATAAATCAAGAGAATATGAAATCGTTGATGATTTTATTGATATTGATATTGATTTATTTTATTTTATTGTCGTGTTTTGCACAATTTTCGTTACTACGCGCGCGGTAGGAATCACCTTAAGGCTGAAAAATTTTCCTTTAGGAAATGATTTTTTTTTTTGTGGCAACTAATTATCAAAACATTTAGATTTGACTCAAGTAGATAAGTAACAAAATTGTATGCGAACGTACCAAATACATTCAGTTTTCCTTAATTTTTTCTGCTCTTTCCAAATATGCAAAGAAAATTTTTAAATATTGATATACAGGGTGTTGTTTCGAGTCCAAACCTACTTATTAATTTTCTTAAGGCCACTTGATATAATTTTCAGTGTTGGGAAATTTGTAACCTACTATCCCCTCTTTTAAATGAAAATCCCAAAAATGATGCAAAATCACGTTTCAAACTTTATTCAAAATAGCAACTGCACGAATTATGGTATTTAATTTATGCAGCCACTATACTCTCTGTGTTTGTTGTAACCCAAACAGTGCATTCCCTTTCGCATTTTGCGCATGCAGATCGCTTTGAGGCCGCGTTAACGCACATCTGCATCCGTTTGGGGCTCGCGTAAATTAATTTTTGAAACGCAGCCCTTCCGCATGTGTTCCTCGTTAGCGGGGCAAAAACGCATCCCGCAGGATAACGCCCCTAATTCCCGCGTAATTAGGGATCAGTCCGGCGAGTGCACCGTAAAGTGTAATTAGGGCTGAAAGAATTTCCGTGTAGAAGTAATCCGGGCGGTGCATCCAGGATTTGCGGGGGAGGATTGGTGCCGGGAGATTCGCGTATTGGATTCTCTGGCGGTCGGAAGTGATAGATAAACGGGCACAAAGAGTGATTGGATCGGCCCAAAGGAACTCGCTCATAAGGGGGCTCGCTCTCTGACGGCGCAATTTCCATGCTGGGGATTTATGAAACTGTCGAGTTTTGCGATTGTCGGTGAGTGAATTGGACTTTGTGTCATCCACTTCAAGAAAATTACCGTTAAAAGTATATTAATTCATACCTAGACAGATTTTGACAGAATAATTAACATTTGGGTCATTCCATGTCAACTGGACTAGTTTTCAAAATATTTCGTGCTCGACCATCTCCAATTTTGATGAAAATTATTTCGAATATATACGTATATTTGAAAAGATCTTCTGTGAAGTTTTAGCTCCAGATATCAAATATCTGAGCCACTGCAGCCTTTCCCGTGTAGGTCACTCCAAACTCGAAGCATCTGTCGCGAGAATTTTGCATAGTTTCACGTCTGTCTGCTCATCTAAATTAGCTATGAAGATGAAATTCAACACCTTAGATCAACTTTTGCTGATGAATAGGAAGAAAAATACATTGCTGGAATATTAGACCTATGGCATACATTCTTGTGAAAATGTTTGATTGGTGTGTTGCTTTCTGAATGTTGGTACTTACCATTTTTTCTTATTCATCAGCAAAAGTTGATCTAAGGTGTTGAATTTCTATTATAGTATAAACTCTGTTTCATTTTTATTTTTAACTAAGAAGGCTGTGGTTACATTTTATACAGTATTACACATAAACACCAACAACAATGGTCTCATAGCAAAAATAATATTAATTGAGCTGCTCGGGTGTAAAACATGTTAAATATCATTTTAGTGAAATATTATTTTACAAGTAGATAATGTTATCTGATGGTGTTGAGTAATTTAAAGACGCCATCTAGTCACTTGTGGTATGAACTTTGTCGATTAGAAAACATTATTGCAGTGTATTCTTTAGTGTATTCTTTGCTGCATTGTGTGATACTTGCTAATGTGTAGCACGTAAAACATGTCAACTACGGAAGTAATTTTATTAGAGTTTGAAATCTAAAAGAATGGAAGAACCGGAAGACAGTAATAGTGATACTCCTTTTGAACAGTTTGATGATTCAGATAAGTACCCGAATAATTCCAATAATAATGAAAATAGTAAATCTTCTGATGATGCCAATAAGGAAGTAATTTTTAGAGTATAATGTTATGAGATACTTGTTTCATGTACAGTCTGTTTAGTGTAGCACTAACCATGTTTTACTTGCATTAATATGTTCACATAATCATGTTATTTTAATGTTAAGTGCAAGTAGGTACCATTTTTAGCATGACATATTTATGATTTTGGATACATTCTTCATGTTAACTCATTAGAGTTAACACTGTTTACGTGCTAGTTTTGAATTTCTTTCAGAATGAAGACAGTAGAAATTTTAATAAAGACGTAGGAAAAAAGAAGGGAAAGGAAGAGAAAACTTTCATAAGCGAAACTCATGATGTATCAGAAAAATAGTGGTCAATCGTATATCACTTAGGGAGGAAAAGGTATTACCATCTCAAATGCTACTTAAAGTTATATATTCAATTTTCTCACTAATTTAAAGCAGAATCTTTCTCAAATTTTCAGAAGAATTGTATGCAGGAGTGCTGTATACAAATTTAGCATGAACTATACAAAACACGAATTAGATAAATTTACAGAAATTTCAGTATTTGATGATTTCGTGCTGGTCAAATCAGAAAGTTATATATTCGATTTTCTCATTTATTTAAATCAGAATCTTTCTCAAATTTGCAGAAGAATTGTATGCTATTATACTGTATATAAATCTAGCATGAAATATACAACACATTAATTATATGAACTTACAGAAATTTCAGTATTTGATGATTTTATGTTGGTCAAATCAGAAAGTTATATGTATTCGATGCTCTCACTTATTTAAATCAGAACCTTTCTTAAATTTGCAGAAAAATTGTATGCTGTTATACTGTATATACATCTGGCATGAAATATACAAACCTTAAATTAATTAAATTTGCAAAAATTTCAGTAATTCATGCTGGTCAAATCAGAAAGTTGTATATTCGATTTTCCCATTTATACAAAGCTGAATCTTCCTCAAATTTCCAGAAGAATTTTATGCAAGTATACTGTATACAACTCTAGCATGAAATATTCAAAATATGAATCAGATAAATTTTCAGAAACTTCAGTATTTGATGAGTTCATGCTGGTCAAATCAGAAAGTTATATGTATTCGATGTTATCACTTATTTAAATCAGAATCTTTCTCCAATTTGCTGAATAATTGTATGCTATTATACTGTATATACATCTGGCATGAAATATGCAACCCATAAATTTATTAAATTTGCAGAAATTTCAGTAATTCATGCTGGTCAATTTAGAAAGTTATATATTCGCTTTTCTCACATATTTAAATCAGAATTTTTCTAAAATTTGCAGAAGAATTGTATGCAAGTGTACTGTATACAAATCTAGCATGAAATATACAAAACGTGAATTAGATAAATTTACAGAAATTTCAGTATTTGATGATTTCATGCTGGTCAAATCAGAAAGTTATATAATCGATTTTCTCACTTATTTAAATCAGAATATTCCTCAAATTTGCAGAAGAATTGTATGCAGATATACTGTATACAAATCCAGCATGAAATATACAAAACATAAAGTAGATAAATTTTCAGAAATATCAGTATTGGATAATTCATATTGGTCAAATCAGAAAGTTGTATATTCGATTTTCTCAATTATTTAAATCAGAATCTTTCTCAAATTTGCAGACGAATTGTATGCTATTATACTGTATACACATCTAGTATGAAATATATAAACCGTAAATTCATTAAATTTGCATAATTTTCAGTAATTCATGCTTGTCAAATCAGCAAGTTATATATTCGATTTTCCCAATTATTTAATGCGGAAACTTCCTCAAATTTGCAGTAGTATTATATACAGGTATGCTGTATATAAATCAGGCATGAAATATACAAATCATGAATTAGATAAATTTATAGAAATTTCAGTATTTGATGATTTCATGCTGATCAAATCTGAAAGTTATATATTCGATTTCTCACTTATTTGAAGCGGAATCTTCCTCAAATTTGCAGAAGAATGATATGAAGGTATATTGTATATAAATCAAGCATAAAATATACAAAACATAAAGTAGATAAATTTTCAAAAATATCAGTATTGGATAATTCATACTGGTCAAATCAGAAAGTTATATGTTCGATTTTCTCACTTATTTAAATCAGTATCTTTCTCAAATTTGCAGAAGAGTTGTATGCAGGTGTACTGTATACAAATCTGGCATAAAATATACAAACATAAATTAGATTAATTTACAGAAATATCAGTATTGGATAATTCATGCTGGCCAAATCAGAAAGTTATATATTCGATTTTCTTACTTATTTAGATTAGAATCTTTCTCAAATTTGTTGAAGAATTGTATGCAATTATATTGTATACACATCTGGCATGAAATATACAAAACATGAATTAGATAAATTTTCAGAAATATCAGTATTTGATGATTTCATGCTGGTCAAATCAGAAAGTAATATGTATTCGATGTTCTCAGCTGTTTAAATACAACTCTGGCATGAAATATACAAAACATGAAGTAGATGAATTTTTAGAAATTTCAGTATTTGATGATTTCATGCTGGTAAAATCAGAAAGTTGTATATTCGATTTTTTCACTTATTTAAATCAGAATCTTTCTCCAATTTGCAAAAGAATTGTATGCTATTTACTGTATATACATCTGGCATGAAATATACAAACCATAAATTAGATAAATTTGCAGAAATTTCAGTAATTCATGCTGTTCAAATCAACAACTTATAAAATGATCATATAAAAAAGGAAAGTTGTGAACAGATTTATTCACATTTTTGGAAATTGGGTAACTATAATATTCAGAATAGTTATTTGACAAGCTGAATGACAACTAAACCTGTGAAAAGCAACACTAAAGGAGTTATGTTTTGGATGATGCCACAACATACCAAAAAATTTGCAAAAAAACATTTCTATCTGTGCATGGTTTAGAAAATAATAGAGGAGGAAGGAATAGAGGAGGAATAATAGAGTCGAAAGTATTGTGAAAAAGTTAAATACATAATTAGAAATTCCTCTCGATTACCGTGGAAAGCATAATAATCATCCAAAAAGTATTCGAAATTATTGTGAAAAAGTCAAATACACAGTAAAAAATTCCTCTTGATAACCGCGGCAAGCCTAATAATCATTTAAAAAAGTATTCTCAAATTGATATAAATTTCGTAAAAGATTTTATAAAATTGCTGCCACGTTATGAAAGTCACTACCGCCTTCAAAATAGTCCAAATTCGGAATATATGAGCTTGAAATATACAATTTGCAACATATACGAGAGAAATGTCAAAAAATGTGGGTCTCAAAACAAGGTCTGAAAAACAAGGTCTGAAAACAAGGTCTGAAAAACAAGGTCTGAAAACAAGGAAAATAAGATCTCTGTTGATAAGTTCAGGAGAATATTTTATGAAGATTTCAATATAAGATTCAAGTCACTTCATAGTGATACTTGTGCAATCTGTGACTCTTTACAAATTACAAAAATAGTGGATGCTAAACGACAAAATGAAAGAAATGAAGAAAATATATTGCGCGCAGAACAAGATCTACATCATAAGATGGCAGAAGCTGGTAGAACTATTTTGACTAAAGCTGTTGAATCACCCAAACAAATTGGAAGTCGGATCCACGTAATACTTCTCGAATCTCGATTCAACACGTAATCGAGACTTAATTTATCCTAGTCGATTGAGACTACAAACGAACATAAATGGTAAAAATTATTTTGGACCAAAATTGTACAATGCCACAAGCAGTGAAGTCGCTTCCCAATAAGGTACTGTTCTCAAGGTTGAAGAAATATTTGACTGGGAAGGAATTTAAAGCATAAATGAAGCCCTAGCCAATAACTATTCCCATATATAATATTTAATTTGCTGTGACACGCTGCTGCTGTTTGCTTTTTGTATTTGCTTTTTGTGTTACTAATTGCTTTTTATAAATACTTAACTACGCCTTGGTGCGTTTTTCTCTTAATCTGTTGTGATGTATTGATGTTTATTTGATTTATTGCCGGTTTTTCTGACTTTTAATCTGTTGGTTGTTCTTATGTAACTATCTAATGTTAATATTGCCCGCATTAACTTGTGTAAACGCTTGTATTAGCACAAATTAAAAACAAATAAAAAAAAAAAACTTTTGACTTACATAACCCTTTCCAACACCAAAATTGAAACAAAAATTGACAACTGGTCTGTTTTTACGAAAGAAAACTTTGGTGTTATAACTTGACTATTGATAATTGTGTTACTGGAAATGGATATTTTTACTTTTAGGAGGAAGACACAGCTAAAAGAGGTTCCGATGAACTTGGAAGTTGTCTATGGAAGTATTTCACTGCCAACAACAAATGGGGTACAATACTTTACGCAATTTCAGATAATTGTGGAGGGCAAAATAAAAATTGGACCATTGTATTTTGGATGTACCTTCTTCAAAAAGGCTATTTTATAGGAATTATACATAGTTTCCCTCAAGTGGGTTATACTATATGCTATTTAGTGACAGAGACTTCGCAATCGTTGAAAATCATGTTAGAAATAGATACCCAGCTGTTTACCCTCAACTACTTCATGTTAAAAACGAGCCTTTCGAGAATAATACAACAAGTGTATTAATGATTATCGATATACAAATTCCTTCGATTTTGAGAAACAAATTATGTTGCTTGGAAACCTAAAGCAACATCATTTGTTTTGAAAAAGAGAACGAATTTTTGATAATGATTAATGACACGAGTTGCATTTAATAAGATTATTTCATGAAATTAACATTTAATTCGAATAAATTATTATTTATTATGAATATTGATATTAAATGTACAGTTCGTAAAATTCAATCAATCAATATTTGGATGTACTTTTGCTGCTCGTAAACTTTGACGTTTCATAAAATGTAACCTCTTTTTTTTTCAATATAACCTAATTTTTCAAAGCTAGTGACTTTACATTGGCTAACAAACTGTCATTCTAGTCATTTTAACAGAGCCAACTTAGTTAAAAATAAAAATGGAACAAAATATTTACCAATAGTTTTAGCATGTGATAAATTTATGGGTTGAATATGCGTGTTTCGGGATTATGCGTGGCCGTTTCGTCCTCTTTATATCGTTTCATAATTTAATATGCTTTTTAGGCGTGCGGTTGCCGCAGTTGGGGACACTTGGCGAGATAAGCGAGCTCATTAATTCCCCGACACGAGAATCTATGCCCCGTTTTCCGTCCCTATTGGGATTATCCGGCGCGCAATCAATCAGATTTCCCCGGCGAAGGGCCCCCCGGCAATATTGCCCGCACAACCGACATAAACCGCTTTTAATTGCCCCCCCCGCAAGGCGGGGGCCCCCTTAATCCCGGCGCCCCGCCGTGCCCCGATAAATATCGACGCCAATAATTGTCCCGTAAATTCAGCCGGGAAAACTGGGAAAACTCGCCCGTGCCCATGCACGACACTTCGGTACACGCATGCAACTGCCCCCCCCCCCCCCCAACTTTTCATGGGGGGGGGGGGGTCTTTTATCGCCCAGTTTACGGCCGCGGTTCATTTCGGCCTGAAAACCGGCGGTTACTTTTATTGCTCGTGTAATTGCCGGACGTAAATCGCTTTATGTCTTTAATAAATTATATGGGATAAAAAATACGGCTTAAAAAGCGAATCGGGGAACGTTGCAAGGGCACTGGCACGCCCGATGAAGGTCCCCGAAGGTCGGAGAGGAAATCGCAAAAAAAAAACGCGATTCCTATAACTTAATACGTCTAATAAATCAGAAGTGGGATCGATGGGTGGGTACTTCATTATGTATGTAAAAGCACGGATGATTCGCAAATGCACGAATGGCTTGAAGATATTGGTCATTGCGAATAATGAGGATACATTAAAGGCAGTGATGGCACTATTATCTTACGAAATGTGGCTAAGGCCTTGGGTACGTACGATACGTGTACGGCGAGTGGCGAGTATTAATGTCTAGGAGCAGCGGTAAGCGGTAAGCGGCAAGCGGCAATTTTTTCCCGTACGCTGCTTTTAAACGTTTGTATTGTCGCTATGTCGCTCTCCGCGGTTATCGTACCCGAGGCCTAATACTATTCAAATTCACGTTATAACATTAAACGCAGAAGGATAATTAAATAATTGTATATTTTAGGATTTCTTAAAGTTAACTTTATTTTGGATATGCATTTATTTCAATTAAAAAACTTTATCAGTGATATCTAGTAAACTGGTATCTGACGTATTAAATTGGATTGATATTCAATAAGTGGTATTTCAGATATTTGCTTTTTAGTGTGATCGCATTTTTTTCTGTGATACTCTCAAATATTTATGTTACTGCAGTAATAATATCTCACAAACCAGTGTATCTATTTTAATAAAATTTATTGCTAAGACCAAGTGATACATTGCTATTTAAACAATTTTTTTGTGATATTCTCAAATATTAATGTTACTACAGTAATGATATCTTATAAACCAGTGTATTAATTTTCATAAAATTGATTGCTAAGATCAAGTAATACATTGTTATTAAAACAATTTTCTGTGATAGTCTCAAATATTTATGGTACTGCAGTAATGATATCTAATAAATCAGTGTATCAATTTTCATAAAATGTATTGCTAACATCAAGTGATACAATTTTATTATAAAGATTTATTCAAATTATTATCCAATGTAGAGATTTTGAGATATTCGATTGATTTTCAAGGTATGGTTTGGCGATACTTAATTTTAGGCGCGAATATCAAATATCAGTAGTACTTTATTGGTGATATCTAGTAATCTGGCCTAACAATATTAATAGTATTTACTGATGATATTGAACAATCACTTAGTATTTGGCATATTAAATTGGATTGATATCAAATGAGTGTTTTTTCGGATATTTGCTTTTAGCTGTGATCGCAATTTTTTGAGTGATTCTCAAATATTAATGTTCAGAAGTGATATCTCAAAAATCAGTGTATCAATTTGCATCAAATTTATTTATGATATCAAGTGATACATTGTTTTTAAATGGACGTATTTAAATTATTATCCAATTTAGAGCTTTTGAGATATTCGATTGAATTTGAAGGTATGGTTTGGCGATACTCAATTATAGACGCGAATATCAAATATCAGTAGTACTTCATCAGCGAAATCTCGGAAACTAGCCTAATAATATTAATACAATTTTCTGATGATATTGAACAATCACTTGTTATTTGGCGTATTATATTCTATTGATATCCAATAAGTGGTTTTTCGGATATTTGCTGTTTAGTGTGATAGCGAGTTTTTTGCAATATTTTCAGATATTAATATTACTTCAGAAGGGATATCTGAAAAATCAGCGTATCAATTTGCATCAAATTTATTTTTTATATCAAGTGATATATTGTTATTAAGAATATTTATTTAAATTATTATCTAATGTAGAGCTCTTGAAATATTCGATTGAATATCAAGGCATAGTTTGGCCATACTCAATTTTAGTCGCGAATATCAAATATCAGTAGTACTTTATTGGTGATATCAAGTAAACTGGCCTAACAATATTAATAGCATTTACTGATGATATTGAACAATCACTTGGTATTTGGAATATTAAATTGGATTGATATCGAATAAGTGGTTTTTCGGATATTTGCGTTTAGCTGTAATCGTGAATTTTTCTGTGATTCTCAAATATTAATGATACTTCAGAACTCATATATCAAAAATCAGCGCAACAATTGTCATAAAATTTATTGCTGGTATTAAGCGATATAGCGTTATTGAAAATTTGATATTAATAATTCAGATATGACAGAATTCTTAAATAAAGACGAAAATAACTCTTGACATAAATAATTAAAACTTTCCTGAAAATAATTGAAACTTTGTTATAATTATATTAATGTATATAATTATATTTTGTTGATTGTATATTCGAGAATTTCTTTGTAATTTTTATGGAACATATTTTGGTTAAGATAAAATTTTCTTAAGTTATGCCATTTCTACTTTCTTCAACTATATTTCAGAAAACTTTGACACACTTCTAAAACTCCCAGGTTTTTTATTCGTAGGGTTTCAAGTTCTAACTTCAGAAATTTATTTAAAAAATTCTGCAGTTTGTATACATTTTCTACTTTTGTTTTCTGATTTAGTTGCTTTCATTGACTCAGATTTATTAAAAAAAAACTTAACAGACAATTTTTATATAATGAACAATGCATTCAGATTTATTAGAAAAATAATAAACTTATCAGATATTTACCAATAATTTTTCATATTGCAGTTAAAATATTGTAATGATAATTTCTGGGCAGAAAACTCATCAGCAGAACATATGCGCATTTAACAAGATATTTTTTTATGGAACATATTTGGTTTAAGATTAATTTTTTTGTAAATTTTGCCATTTCTACTTTCTTCAACAATATTTCAGAAAATTTTGACACTCTTCTTAAAGTCGCATTTTTTTTTTATTCGTAGGATTTCTACTTTCAACTTCAGAAATTTGTAATAAAGTTTCTGCAGTTTGCATACTTTTTCTATTTGTGGACACACTTCTAAAACTCCCAGTTTTTTTATTCGAATGGTTTCTAGTTCCAACTTCAGAAATTTGTAATACATTTTTTACATGTTTTCTTCTGATTTTGTGTTGCTTTCATTACCTGTTTCAGATTAATTAGAAAATTAATAAACTTATCAGATATTTACCAATAATTTTCCATATTAGAAAATGCAGTAACAATACTGTAATGGTAATTTCTGGCCACAGAATTAATCAGCAGAATATATGCAAGATATTTTTTTATAAAACATTTTGTTTAAGATTAAATTTTCTGTAAATGTTTGCCATTTCTACTTTCTTTAACCATATTTCAGAAAATGTTGAAACACTACTAAAACTCCTAGTTTTTTATTCGTAGGGTTTCAAGTTCTAACTTCAGAATTTTATTTAAAATATTCTGCAGTTTGCATACATTTTCTACTTTTGTTTTCTGATTTAGTTGCTTTCATTGACTCAGATTTATAAAAAAAAAAATAACAGACAATTTTTATATAATGAACAATGCATTCAGATTTATTAGAAAAATAATAAACTTATCAGATATTTACCAATAATTTTTCATATTGCAGTTAAAATATTGTAATGTAATAGCAGCAATAAATTTTATGACAATTGTTGCGCTTATTTTTGATATATCACTTCTGTAATAACATTAATATTTGAGAATCACAGAAAAAATCGCGATCACAGTAAAAACCAAATATCTGAAAAATCACTTATTGGATATCAATCCAATTCCATGAGTTCTGTATCCAGAAATTATCATTACAGTATTGTAACTGCATTTTCCAATATGAAAAATAATTGATAAATATCTGATAAGTTTATTAATTTTCTAATAAATCTGAAACAGGTAATGAAAGCAACACAAAATCAGAAGAAAACATGTAAAAAAATGTATTACACATTTCTGAAGTTGGAACTAGAAACCCTACGAATAAAAAAACTGGGAGTTTTAGAAGTGTGTCCAAAAATAGAAAAAGTATGCAAACTGCAGAAACTTTATTACAAATTTCTGAAGTTTGAAGTAGAAACCCTACGAATAAAAAAACTGCGACTTTAAGAACAGTGTCAAAATTTTCTGAAATATTGTTGAAGAAAGTAGAAATGGCAAAATTTACAAATAATTTAATCTTAAACCAAATATGTTCCATAAAAAAATATCTTGTTAAATGCGCATATGTTCTGCTGATGAGTTTTGTGCCCAGAAATTATATATAAACTGTTCCATTTTTTTTTATCGCGCATTGTGCATGACCTACGTATAACTTTAATCTCAATTACAGGTCATTAAGTACCTACCGATTAATTTTCATCCGTTGCACCGAGAACTTCACCAACAGAGGATAAACGTCCAGAAGAAAAGCACTTAATACCCTCCATAGAGCCACAATATCGTTTACTTTTAATAAAAGGGTGAAGCATTATCAAATAAAACCGACTGCCTCCTCTGAACACAATCGCCATTCGGCCGGACTCATCAAATCTCCACTATAAATATCATCCGGCTGATCCTCTCCTTGCCCCACTCCACCACAAACTTCGAGAAAAACCGAGCGTTCGAGCGTCGAAAACTTGAGCTCTCAACTGCAGTTTTGTTGTGTTTTCTTGCCGAACTGCATCGATTAAGCCAAACAATTCGTCGCCAAAAGGTAAATATTGAATCCTTGTGTTGATATTTTGTGGAGTTTCGCCGGTTTCGGTCGATTTAAAGCCGGAACTGATCCGAACACGTGCGCCGGTGTACATAATCACGGCGGCTCGGGGATTTGGAGGGTGCGATTGAGCCGTTGAATAAATATGTGCGTGCGATCACCGGTGAAACAGAAACTGCTTTCAAAGTGTTAATTGCTGGAGCACGCGGAAGCGCTTTTTCCGATGATTACTCTTTTGATCGAAACGTAAACATGCGAGATTCACTTTCAAGTTTAATTCAATTTGGACGCAGGCATTCGTTGGTGGGATCCAGTTATTGGTAAATAAATCTGTCAGCATTTCTTCTCTCGGTGCCATATGCGTTTCGAAGGTTGGCAATCATCAGCATTCGTTTATCGAAGTAGGTTCATCACTTACGAAATTTAGAAGACGTTTTCAAATTTTGTAGAAACTCATGTTTGAAATAAAATGCAAGCAAATATCAATTGGTTCAAAAAAATGTTACATTTTTAGCCTTGGAATCACAAATAAAAGTATTTTATCAGATGAAGCAAAATTCAGCACACTTAAGAATTATCCTACACGAAATTCGACGAAATTAAAAGATTTATTGTATTTTGTAATTATTACAGACGCTTTATTCCAAATTTTGCTAAAAATGCATACTAAATTAATCGATTGGAGCTTGTGAAATATTAATAATTAAAGAAAAGTAACAATTATCCTTATTTCACAAAGATACTTATTTCACTAAATATACTTTTCAACTACCACGTGGTCATCTTCAGTAGACATTTGATACTGTATCAAATTTTATTTGTCTGTGACCAATTTTGTTATTGATAGACGATGTTTGTAACACATATTGAAAATTTTGCCATTTCTCGTAAAAATTGTAAAAGTACTTATCAAAAGTTTGTAATTTTAAAAATAATATTGCGAGACGTACATAAGTCCCATTGATATATTATCAATGGGCAATATATAATCAAAATAACTATGAACGTCTCATTGTAAATCGGAATATTATTTTAAACATTACAAACTTTTGTTAAGTAATTGCACAATTTTCACTTGAAATGGCAAAATTTTCAATATGTATCACAAAAATCTTCTATAAATCACAAAATTGTCTAATCAACAGACAAATCAAATTAACTCAGAAAAAAAATAATTCTATTTTATTATAACAAACAGAAAATCACCGTCAGTGCATGGAACTTTTATTGAAAATTTCACTATATCATTGGATATCATGATATTTCTAAACTTCTAGTGGCAACTACGAAACTTACATAAAAGATAACATTTTATAGGAAAATTGTACCTTTCTAAGATGACATATTTTGTTATTACTAATTACATCCTATTTTTATTGGCAATTGGAAAATTTATGTAGAAAATTATGAAACTCTGAAATCAATTATAAAACTTCAGCGAAAATTGTGAAATTCTGATTGCAAATTGCAAAAATATACTGAAATTTACAAAAAGTCATCATAAACTTCATAAGCATGATGACTTTTCGTAAAAAATTTACTAAAGTAAATTTCAGTATATTTTTGCAATTTGAAATCATAATTTCACAATTTTCACAGAAGTTTTATAATTGATATTCATTCATTATTTAAAAAAAAAAAATTGAGTGAATTCTACTTTAGCATGGCTAAAGTAAGATAGTAAATCAGCAGACTGAAATGATTAAGACAAACATAAGAGTTCATACTGTTAGATACATTTTTTTTAAATTTACAATAAATTATGTTGAAATAAATTTGTGAATCCAAACTGTAAGAATCCAAATCCTTTAAAAATCTAAAGTAAAGATTTAGTTTCCTAAATTTTGTTTTTGTTACGATTGCATAATGAACTTGTGAATTCATACTATGATATAATAAAGTCAGGTTTTTAATTTCTATATTTTGTGAAACTTTGAGCTAATTTAACATTGACTCTGTTTCATAAAAAAAGTTTAATTGTAAAACAAGTAAAGTTCCATTTTTAGATGCAAAAGTGTTATTATATTTAACAAAAGTTTATTGACAACTATAAAATAGTCAAAATGATTGCATTTGCATAGCAAATTACAAACATTCAGCGAAAATTGTAAAATATTATTAAACGTTGTGAAACTGTAACTGAATATTGAGAATTTTTTATTTGAAATTACAATATTTTCGTGGTTAATTACAACTTTTCCGTGGAAGATGACAAAAATTTAAAGTCAAGTCAGGGACTAGCTGTTATTAAATTTTGTAATATTTTGAGCTAGTTTAACAGACTCAATATTAAGTCAGTATTGAAAAAAATATGTGGCTCGTAAACTTGTCGATAGTTTTATCGGTTACGTAATAATGGGAAAAAATCTTATCTAATTATTGCTTTAAATAAAAATGATAAATTTTATTACAAACTACAAAAATTGATTGATCTTTGGTTGAGATGTTTTTTTTTATTATACATTACTAAATAAATAAATTTTCATAGAAAATTACGGAATTTTCGATATAAACTACAAACTTTCAGTGAATAATGTGACAATTTCTATATAAATTAGAATATTTTAGTAGAATTTATAAAAGTGTTTTTGTAAATTGCAAAGCTTTCCGCGAAAATTGTGAAATTTTATTAGACATTGTAAATCCAAATTACGGAATGTTCTATAGAAACTACAAACTTTCAGTGAATAATGTGACAATTTCAATATAAATTAGAATATTTTAGTAGAAATTATGAAAGTATTTTTGTAAATTGCGAAGCTTTCCGCGAAAATTGTGAATTTGTATTAGACATTGTAAAACTATATCTGAAAATTTAGAATGTATTATTTGAAATTACGATATTTTCGATGTTTTCGATAACTTTTCGGAGGACGATTCAGTGAGAGATAACAAAAGTTAAATCAGAAGGTTTTGAAATGGTTAAAACATACTGAAAAGTTGCTACTGATAGATATAAATATTTAAAAAATCGCATAATAAATTTGCGAATCCATACTGTAAGATATTAAAATTGTCAAAAAAAACAAAAAATTATTTGTCAGGGATAGGCAGTCATCAAATTTTGTGGAACTCTTTTAGTGGAACTTGTGGAAAACTTGTGTTATAAATTAAGTACAAAATTTGAGATATCTCTAGCATGGTTGATTTTTTTTTTTTTATTACGAATAAGTAAATAAATATTTTTTTATGGAAAATTACGAAATGTTCGATATGAACTAAAAACTATCAGTGAAAATTGTGACAATTTCAATATAAATTAGAATATTCTATTAGAACTTATGAAAGTATTTTTTGAAATACAATACTTTCGAAATACCTAAATTACAAAAATCAGTGGATATTGCAATTTATTTGATATTAGTAAAATGCTTCAGTAGATCTTATGAAAGTCTTTTTAAAATAAATTAAAACGACGAAAGACGAAAGTCGATAGCCCATTCCATATATCATGTATAATATCACATGTCATATATCTAGCTTTCTATTATCAATATTATATTATTGTTATATAATTAAGCATGTTATAAAATAATCGGTTGGAGGTTGTGAAATATTAATACTTAAAGAAAAATAACAAATTATTCTTTATGACAACAACATTAATATCTCTAAATGTACATTTCCACCACTACCTCGTCATATTCAGTAGACATTTGTACTGAGGAGAAAACAAGACAATACACATTATATAACCCTCCTTCAACAATACATACATAGGATTTAAGTATGTATTGTTAAAGGAGGGTTATATAATGTGTTTTGTATTGTTTTCTCCTCAGTACAAATACCTACTGAAGATGACCACGTAGTGGTTGAAATGTACATTTAGAGAAATAAATGTCGTTGTGTAAAAGGATAATTTGTTATTTTTCTTTAAGTATGCCATAGATATGTACCTGTATATGGAATAAATGTTAATACTACACAGTTTTTTTTTAGTTACCAATTATTATGTTAAATTATCGAATATCTCTTAGAAATTGGAAGGACATCTCCTGGAAATCCATTTCCAGGGAAAATTCGATAATATGGCATGATTTGTTCTAATTTGATAAAAATAGTCATTATATTTAGCATGAACCATATCAGTTCTATCAAGAACACTTCTGAATATTTGGGAATCTCACAATGAAATTTTAAATTCTGCAAGAAACTTCCTAAATTTCGTACTGATTTGTTTAAATTTTGAGGAATCCATTTCAATTCGTCATATGCCATGCTATGATATTTATCATGCATTTTTCCAATTTTATAAATAAACTTTCTGAGTTTGTCTTTTATTTCATTCTTTTTTATTAAATTGTAAATTCCTAATGAAACTTTGTTATTTTGATACAAACTTTTCTAATTTTAGAGGAATATGTTTCATAATTGTATGGATCCTAATGTGAGTTAATTTCTAGGAGAAATTCGATAATATGACATGATTTGTTCTAATTTTATAAAAATATTCTTCGGATTATCCTACGGCATAATATTTAGCATGAATTTTATCAGTTATATCAAGAAAATTTCTGAATATTCGAGAATCTCACTATGAAATTTTAAGTTTTGCAAGAAACTTCCTCAATTTGATACTGATTTGTCTAAATTTTAAGAAATCCTTTTGAATTCGTCATATGTTATGTCACGATATTTAGCATGCATTTTTCCAATTATGATAATAAACTTTATGAGTTCGTATTTCATCTTATATTTTTTTATTAAATTGTAATTTTCTAATCAAACTTTGAAAATTTGATTCAAAATTTTCTAATTTTGGATGAATGTGTTTCATAAGTGTATGGATCTTAACCTGAGTTAATTTGATTTTATGTAAAATGCTTTATACACCTGTCTCAGGTAAAACAATTTATATTCACTGATGTGAAACCATAAATTATATATGTACACTTGGGCATGTCTCATTTATTTCAATTAAAAAAAAGAAAGCTGTGTATATACTGTCTGCATTCGTTTTGCATCTTCACTAGTTTTCTATAAAATTCAAATTTCAGGAAGAAACTTTGTAAATTTAACAATATCTTAATTTGAAGGAATCCTTTTAATAAATTTATCCTAAATCATGATATTTAGCAGGATTGTTTTGACATGAAAATAGAAATTACTTGAATTGCAGTAATTTTTCAGTTTAATTTTTTCGTATATGCAATTAAATTATAATTTCTGGTAGAAACTTTGAAAATTTAACAATATATTAATTTGAAGGAATCCTTTTTTTTATACTAAATTATGATATTTAGCAGGATTATTTCGAAAATGAAAATAGAATCTACTTGAATTGCGGTAATTTTTCAGAAATTTTTTCTTATGTGGAAATTTTGTTACCTTTCTTACGTAATTGTTACTGCCATATAAGATAGTTGTAAGTAAGAAGATAGCTAAAGTACGATTGATTGATAATGATTTTAGGGTTTGTTCAGGATCATCATCTCAGTAAGATGCGACCAGATGTAAGCGAGTTGTGTGGCACAAAGTGTATCGATATAGTTATATTACGTAATGCGGTCCTTTTGTGCGGTAGCTTTGAAGTTGTCTTTTAAATCCGTTCGCACAGAAGTCTGAACTAAACGCTTCCCTTATCCCGGACAGACATCGCGTGCCCACTTTATGCGCTTGTAATTTTATTTATACGGGCCATCAAGCTGCGAGCGACGTTTGTCCCGGAATCCCCGAAAGTCGCCTAATGCTAATACGGCTAATACTTTATAGATTTTCGGGGGGCCGCCCGAACTGCGATCGTTAAGAATGTAAGTGGAAAGTGAAACGACCCGGAATAATCTATTATATGTATAAGAATTGTCTTATTTAAGGGGCAGTAAAACGGCGCGGCGTGCGGCCTGGGGGGTGGCCTGGGGGCGGCAGGGGACTCCGCTCCGAGATAATTTAATGTTACACTTCCGAGCTTCGAGATAAAAGAAATTAATGCGGGGGCAATAATTTCAAGTTTTCAGGGATTATTTATCTTGTAAATAGGAAAGGGGGATTTTGCAGGATAATTCTCTTATTTATTGCGATTATGAGAAAGGTGTGTACACTTATTAAATTTTTACCTCGTCTACTATGTGCTACAAATTGTGCAACAAATGTAACAGTTTTAATCCTTAATCTATTACAAACTGAATATAGATTGTAAACTAACGTACGAGTCGTTGAAAACCAGAAATATATTTGTTTAATTCAGATGTCCAGAAATTGATCCAGGAACGGGTCTCTTGTATATTTCTGGACTTATAAATATATATGAACTGGGTTTCAACAGCTCATATATCAGATACCTATACAATACGTAAGAGCAAATGGGATCGAATAATGTTTTGTATTAGTTACCATGGGATGGGAATACCAGAGGCTATTATCTGATTACATGTGAAAAATATCAGTCAACTTAACTATCTAACCATATTAGTAAGATTTGCTTTTGTTTTTGTCGAGTGAGTGTGAGTGTAAATCTAGGCATTAAAGCACAAAATCATCTTCATGACATGAGCAACACATAGTCTAGCAGTTAATTATAAATTATTTAATTAACTAATTAGCAACAGTCTGTAGATAATTGCTCCGTGAAAAACTGCCGGCGGCAATTCGACGCCGCAGCCCTTTCCCTGAAAAGTCACTCGACACTGCTGAAAATTGCTGTAAACCGGATCCGTGACGGATTCCGGCGGTAAATTATAATTCAGCGGCGGTTAAATTAACGCCCGTCTCCTGAAAAAGCCGGTTTCTTAATAGATTGCTCTTGCGGCAGGCCTTTTGGTGATCATCCCCTACGCAAGCACGGCCCTTGGCTCCCTTAGCGCAATGCGGCATCCCTTATATCGAACATCTTCTTATGCCCGGCGCGCTTTCCCACGGTCCCTCACCTCCTCGGGAGATCGAATTAAGGCGCCGTTCGAATTAACGTTCGCCGAAAACCGGAGCAGGGTCGGGTCAGGTTAGGTTGGCAAGGGCGCGTTTCGTTTTAGCTTTGCTGCTCGAAAATATTGCGGACAAAGTGGAAAACAACCGGAGGGCGGAAATCCCCTAAAAAGGATGGCTTATTTGACAATCGGCTTATAAAAATATAAAATTGAAATCGGATTTCGGCCCTTTTTACGGCGCACTCACGAGACCGTTTGGCATCACCGGCAACATTAAGTCCCCTTATTAAGGAATAAATAGCGGATTCTCTTTAGGTACGGTTCCGAATTCGGGCGGTAATTCCGGAAAAGGAAAATTGTCCTTCGGGGATGACCTTTGTTCATTGTTTGCATCACAAACGATGCAAACAGCCGCAAAAGTACATACATTTTTAATTGCGTTACTAAGGAATTAAATACAAACGCAATTCAAAATAACATATTTTTAAGATTTTTTTAAATTTCATAGAATTAACAAGTTTCAAATGACTAGAACATCACGGTAGCCACAAAATATATTTTATATTGCCCAAAAACTTTCGAGGAAAATGCACACGTTAAATTTCAAAAAAATAGGCTGCTGTGCGGCTGAAAGATCATTTAGGTCGATAGCCTAATAGAGATGGTACCACTACTCCTACCAGGCTACTGTAAAATGTGCAGTAGTCTACTGCTGAGCCGAAATTTTAGTATTTGTGGGTTTGCTCCCAACAACAGTGAAAAGTTTCACAAACGACGCGCTTCCCCGACCAATTCAAATACTACCCCATTTGGGGAAAGTATTTCCCAAATACTTATCGCCATTTTTTACCCCCAATTATTCCCCTTTATACTTATCCCCATTTTAAGATAAGTATAAAGTAGGGGTGTTACCATCACTGTAGGTGAGATATGAGTCCAGAACACCACATGGACGAGGGTGCACGAAAATCCTTGAAATCGACATAAAATAGGATACCAGTAATCAGGACCTAAAATAAGACCAAGTGCTACAGTGCTCTCTAAATAAGAGAGCACCATAAAGGGCTGATCGCTATCGGGATATTCAGAAGTGTCATATTTATAACTAAAAAAAGTTTTTTGTTTAAAAAATTACATATCTGGTTTTGCTGCTAATAAATGTGTGCTTATACATCTGACTGATCTATAAATGTCTCATTTCGCATCTCATTGTTCAATATACTTAGTATTTCAACTTTCAGGAAATGTTTGCTTTCCACGTCATTAAAACCAAAGTTCGTCAATGATTTCTTTAACATAACAGAAGACTTTCTATGCCAGTTTTCAGGATATTAAAAAGTGTTTTTTTTAAGAATTATATCATAGTTCAAAGAAATATCAAAACAGATGGCAGTATATTAGTTTTCAGAAAATGTTTACATTTTACGTGACGTTACTAAACAAAGTTACTCAATGATTTTATTTTGTTTAACAAACCCAAAGACTTTATGTGTCCGTTTTCAGGAAATTACAAAGTAACTTATATTTATTTATTTTTCTTTAAGATCGATATCATAGTTCAATGAGAAAACAAAACAGATGACTTAGTATTTCACGTTTCATTAGTTACCATGAGATGGTAATACCAGAGGCTATTATCTGATTACATGTGAAGAATATCAGTCAACTTAACTGTCTAACCATATTAGTGAGGTCTCCTTTTGTTTTTGTCGAGGTGTTTCAGGTATTTGTGGGATATTTAATTACAATATATAAAATATGAAAAGATATACCCTACTGTTTTTATTTTTTCAGTATTTTAGTTTTCAGGAAATGTTTACATTTTACGTGTCGTTACTACATAAAGTTACTCAATGATTTTATTTTTTTTAACAAACCCAAAGACTTTGTATGTCAGTTTTCAGGAAATTACAAAGTAACTTATATTTATTTGTTTTACTTTAAGATCGATATCATAGTTCAATGAGAAAACAAAACAGATGACTTAGTATTTCAGGTTTCGAGAAATTTTTACTTTTTACCTGAAAAAAATGAAAACAAATTAACTCATTTTTTTTAACAACCCCAAATGCTCTGTATGTCACTTGTCACAAAATTTTACTGACATACTTGATTACATACAGATTATTTTATATTTTAGTTTTTATGATTTTATTTTTTATTTTTAAACCAAATTTACAATATATTTTTTGTATAAACAAAAAACCGTATTCATTCATATGTTTTGCAAACTGATAATTTTGTAATTCAGATCATGTTTTATTACTTTGAGAAGTTTTCGAATTAACGGTTCACAGACGTGATTTCTACCAGATTTTTATGTGTGGGAGATTTTCAAATAATTAAGTATAAATGTATAATTTATTGAAAATATTAATTGGGCTTAAGATCGTTATCTTAATTTAAATTGTGGTAATCAGAAATTATGTAATATCGAAGCTACAGAAAATATGGCTTGAAACATTGAATATGATAAAATGGTCTGTCTCTTAAAATATATTCCTTAAAATAGTCGAGCAGAATACTTATTATACTGAGTAGTTTCTCCATACTGAAGATATAATATAATATACTTACAAGAGAATATGGGGAAACGTTTCGAATTAAAAATATCAACAATAATATTCGCTGTCACAATTAGCAATTGGCATGTTTCAATTGGCAATTAGCATAGAGCAAATAACAAAAGGCAATTGGCATATTTCAATTGACAATTAGCAGAGGGCATGACAAAAGGCAGTTAACATACTTCAATTGGCAAATGGTATATGGCAGTTGGTAATTAGCATATTTCAATTGGCAACTGGCAACTAGCTTAAAGCAAATGACAAATGTCAATTGACATGTTTCCATTGGCAACAAGCATATGGCAATTGGTAATAAGTATATGGCAATTGGTATTTAGCATATTTCAATTGGCAACTCCCAATTAGTATAAAGCAAATAGCAAATGGCAATTGGCATATTTCAATAGGCAAATAGCCTATGGCAATTGGTGATTAGTATATTTAATTAGGCAACTGGCAATTAGCAATTTTCATATGTGAATTGGCAAATGGCAATGGGCATATATTTCAATTAGAAAATTGCATATGGTAATTGACAAATGGTATATGGCATTTGGCAATTAGCATATTTCAATTGGCAATTGGCAATTAGCATAAAGCAAATGGCAATTGGTATAATTCAATTGGCAAATGGCATACAGAAATTGGTAATTAGCATATTTCAATTGGCAACTGGCAACTAGCATAAAGCAAATGACAAATGTCAATTGACATATTTCAATTGGCAACAAACATATGGCAATTGGTAATTAGCATATTTCAATTTGCAACTGCCAATTAGTATGAAGCAAATTCAAAATGGCAATTGGCATATTTCAATTGGCAAATAGCACATGGCAATTGGTAATTAGTATATTTTAATTGGCAACTAGCAATTAGTATAGAGCAAATGGCAATTGGCATTTGTGATTGGCAAATGGCATATGGCAATTGGTAATTAGCATATTTAAACTGGCAATTAGCATAAAGCAAATGAGAATTGGCATATTTCAATTGGCAAATGGCATACAGAAATTGGTAATTAGCATATTTCAATTGGCAACTGGCAACTAGCATAAAGCAAATGACAGATGTCAATTGACATATTTCAATTGGCAACAAGCATATGGCAATTGGTAATTAGCATATTTCAATTTGCAATTGCCAATTAGTATAAAGCAAATTCTAAATGGCAATTGGAATATTTCAATTGGCAAATAGCACATGGCAATTGGTAATTAGTATATTTTAATTGGCAACTGGCAATTAGCATAGAGCAAATAGCATTTGTGATTGGCAAACGGCAATGAGCATATTTCAATTGGAAATTGGCAATTAGGATAAAGCAAATGGAAATTTACATAATTCAATTGGCAAATGGCATATAGCAATTGATAATTAGCATATTTCAGTTTGTAACTGGCAATTAGCATAAAACAAATGGAAAATGGCAATTGGCACAATTCAATTGGCATATGGCATGTGGCAATTGGTAATTAGCATATTTAAACTGGCAATTAGCCCAAAGCAAATGGGATTTGGCATATTTCAATTGGCAAATGGCATACAGAAATTGGTAATAGCATATTTCAATTGGCAACTGGCAATTAGCATAAAGCAAATGGCAATGGCAATAATCATATTTCAATTGTCAAATGGCATATGGCAATTGACAATTAGTATATTTCCATTGGCAACTGCCAATCAGCATAAAGTAAGTGGCAAATGGCAATTGGTAAATGGTAAAATTATTATTATTAATAAAAATTAATTTTATAGTTGGTGCAAGTAGCACTTTCTGGTGGTGAATGAATTATATTCTTTTCTTGTATGCTTCTCAGCGTTTCCATTACGTATACATATTATTATTACTTATACATAAATAATTTTAGTGACATATACCAAGTGTACATTTTAATTTCAGCTCTAATTATCCATGGAAATTTTCGCAGCCAATAACCTTTCTTATTAGCTGCCAAAATTTTCATGGATAACTAGAGCTACAATTGGAAAGGTTCTTTCTTGATGGCTACGAAAATTTTCATGGACAACTAGAGCGGAAATTTAAATGATCACTCAGTATGTGACAACCATTAAATAAATGTAATCAAAATTCGCCATAAGAAAATCAAAAGTTGACTATGACAATTTGGGCATCTAGTTGGCGCAGAAAATGTTTGGCACTGTCATCAGGAAGCTCACGTCGAAAAATGTAAGAGTGCTAGGTTCGGTAAAATGTCCTTCAAAAGTAAAAAAATTATATGAGGAAGATGAAAGTGCACTCTTTCAGTTTTTCAGCGATATTTCAGGAACTGTGCAAGATATTCCGGATTTCTTTTCAGAATATTAAAAGGCATGAAAATAAGAAACTTTTCTCCCATTTGACCAACTCTGTATATATTTCCGTCTAATAATAATGGGCGTCGTAAAAGTGACCATCCTGTATACACTCTGAAATTGTAAAAATTGCAAATATATATTTTTTTAATTTCCACATGTAACGCAAACTTATATCTTAATACCAAAAACTGCTTCGCTCAACGAACGTGTCGCATTCATGGCGTAAACAAGCTCATCTCTAACGTGGCCATTTGTTCTTCTAGGGCGGGATTGATTCGTTTTTATTTCATTTCTCGCATTTTCTACGAGCGGAACTTTTAATAAGTTTTAAAGTCCCGATTGTCTCTCGGAGTATCAATCTTCCTTAAATTACGTATTACACAGCCCCAGCTCTGAGAACGCCGCTGCATCGTCATCCCCCTTCAGGGCGCAACCGGGAAAACGCAAGAGAAATAAAAGCTTTTTCATTAGAAAGTGCACTCCTCCTTTCAGGGTCTGCGTTACATCACATGAATAGTAATCGAATTTGTTTTAAATTACTTAATTTTAGTTTAAGAAATATTCTATTTTAATAACAGGAACAAAAAATGTAAGAACAAAATCCGAAATAAGAACAGAATTCATCACATGAAAAGTAATCGAATTTGTTTTAAACTACTTAATTTTAATTTAGGAAATATTCTATTTTAATAACAGG
Organism: Othius punctulatus; assembly: GCA_951805005.1. Classification (NCBI taxonomy): domain Eukaryota; kingdom Metazoa; phylum Arthropoda; class Insecta; order Coleoptera; family Staphylinidae; genus Othius; species Othius punctulatus. The sequence goes on along the minus strand of OX638139.1, from coordinate 2,082,057 downwards.
AACAAAAAATTTAAGAACAAAATCCCAATTAAAAACAGAATTTATCACATGAATAATAATCGAATTTGTTTTAAATAACTTAATTTTAATTTAAGAAATATTCTATTTTAATAACAAGAACAAAAGATTTAAGAACAAAATCCCAATTAAAAACAGAATTCATCACATGAATAGTAATCGAATTTGTTTTAAATTACTAAATTTTAATTTAAGATATATTCTATTTTAATAACAGGAACAAAAAATTTAAGAACAAAATCCCAATTAAAAACAGAATTTATCACATGAATAATAATAGAATTTGTTTTAAATTACTTAATTTTAATTTTAGAAATATTCTATTTTCATAACAAGAACAAAAAATTTAAGAACAAAATCCCAATTAAGAACATAATTCATCACATGAATAGTAATCGAATTTGTTTTAAATTACTTAATTTTAATTTAAGAAATATTTTGTTTTAATAACAGGAACAAAAAATTTAAGAACAAAATACGAATTAAGAATAGAAAAATTTACAACAACAAAGTATACATAAAACCTAACAAAGAAACCAATAATAATGTATTACACTATTTGGTTGCTAAGTGCGTTATATCAGAATCGAGAAAAAGTTTGAAAAATCGAGACGAAGTCGAGATTTTTCAATTTTCGAGATTCTGTACAACCTAATAGTGTAATACATTATTATTACAACAAAATACAACAAAATCGTTGATAAAATAAAACAACACTTACAAATAAAAATAAAACACTTAAAATAAATATAAAAATAAAATAAAACACTAAAATAAACACTTACAACAAAATCCAAATTAAGAACAGAAAAATTTACAACAACAAAGTATACACAAAACCTAACAACGAAACTAATAGTATATTACACTATTAGGTTTTAACAGAATCTTGAAAATTGAAAAATCTCGACTTCGTCTCGATTTTTCATACATTTTCGAGATTCTGTTATAACGCACTTACAACAAAATCCAAATTAAGAACAGAAAAATTTATAACAACAAAGTATACACAAAACCTAACAACGAAACTAATAGTATATTACACTATTAGGTTGGTAAGTGCGTTATAACAGAATCGAGAAAAAGTTTGCAAAAACGAGACGAATTTGAGATTTTTCAATTTTCGAGATTCTATTAGGCACTTCACAACCGTGTAGATAATAATTAGAGATATAATTTTTCTATTATTTTATTATTGCTACTATTATTGTATAGAAAACAAATTGTAATTTTTCTATTATTCTATTATTGCTATTATTATTGTATAGAAAAAAATTGTATTTTTTCTATTATTCTATTATTGCTATTATTATTGTATAGAAAAAAATTGTATTTTTTCTATTATTCTATTATTGCTATTATTATTGTATAGAAAAAAATTGTAATTATTCTATAATTCTATTATTGCTATTATTATTGTTTAGAAAAAAAATTGTACCTCCTCACTTCCACTCGCAACCCTTTTAATCCCCTAATGTTCGTACCGTCACCTCAAAGCCGAGTATTTCCAGGGCCGCCGCCCAGAGAAGGGGGTGCCCTTTGATCTTCCACCGACAATTGCCGCCCCCCACAACCCCCTCAGCCCTGGAAAAAAGGATCTTCCGATCGGGGCCCGCGTAATTGCTGTTTGACAAATCGAAGCAGCGCCGAACTTTTAATGAAGGTTAATTCTTTCCGGTAAATAAAGTTGCTCGGGGAAAGTTAGATTGCGATCGACGTGGGGGGTGCAGGGGGTCGGGGGGCGCGCGGGGGCTCATTAAAAATCGCCGAATTTATCGCGCGCCCGCGCCAATTCCGCAGCTAATTGAGCTTTTGATCTCGCAGCGTAATTAACAATTCAGCCCGATGGTTTTGGTTGCTCGACTTTTGTGCCCGGTAATCGATAGGGGACATATTATTTAGGTTGAAACGTAAAGGGTTTTTTCTGCCAATTATTATACGGAACACTCAGGTCCAGTATTATTTTGAAAACGATACTTTTATAAAATAGCTATTCTTAATTAAATCTATTAATTATTCTAGTATTAATAGCATTTGGGATTATTTTCAATTATTTATTCAACTTAGGCTCGTATCGATAGTCCGTACTTGAGCATGAGTACGACTCACGTCGTATGTTTGGGTATATTTGGTTGCGTTTGGTGCATAAACGTTTATAGAAAATATGCAACCAAGTATACGACTTGAGTCGAACTCGTGCTTAAGTAAAGACTATAGATATGGGCCTTACTGATTCTGCTTGACTACTAATCAGTTTATTATAAACTTTATTTCCTACAAGTATTTTTTTTAATTTTTTTTTCATCCATTAGTTTTACCAGTTATGATTATATTTTTTTATAAAATATAATATAATGATAACAACATAAACTAAGAAACATCTTTGTATTTAAATACAACAATAAAAAAACTATAAACTATCTAGTTAAAACCAACATTCAATTAATAACTGGAAATTGTATCCATAAACATAACACTAGATCACATAACAAGATACGTACAGACAAACATAAAAAATATATAAAAATAATCTCACTAATGATACAATAAAAGGGTACAACAACATTCCACAGAAATGAAAGACTCTGACCTAAAAAAAAATACGAAAATAATCAAAGAAATGACATGGCCAGCGAAATACTATGAAAAGACAGCGGAAGCACCTCGTCACGAAGAACCCAGGAGAGGAATCTGACGAAAATTGTTTGAAAAAACAATTGAAAAATTTCTACAACAGAACGTTTCAGTTTTCATACAAAAAAATTAACTAATTTCAGAGTTTGACATTGCAATAAAACATTGCCTTATTTTCATTTATTTCTTCAACTTACTGACTTGCCAGTTTATTCGAAACTGTACTTCCTCCAAGTTTTTATTTTATTTTTTGTTATAGTTTCATCTACCAGTTTCTATTAGTTATACCAGTTATTATAATATTTTTTTCTGAAATATAATATACTGAAAGCAAACTAAGAAATATGTTTATACTTATATACTACCAGTAAGTACTCCTATTAAAGAAGAAGAAAAAATATAAAGTGTTTAGCAAGAAAATACTGATGAATTTCAATTTTATTATCAATCAATGAATGCAATTCAAATTTTATCAACAAAATTAATAATTTGGATAATTTGGATAATTTAGACTTTTACAACAAAAAGCTTCAGTTTTTATACCTGATTTTGATTACCTGATATTGATATGTTTACCTGAAAAAATTACCTATTTCACAATGTATACTATAAAAGTAAAATGCAAATCATTTAATTGGTTGGAGCTTGTGAAATATTAACAATTAAAGAAAAGTAACAATTATTATTTTTTCACATAGACATTTATTTAACTAAATCTACATTTCAACTACGACGTAGTCATCTTCAGTAAACATTTAATAGTAACAAATATCTACTAAAATTAGTTATATAAATTTAGTTAAATAAATGTCTTTGTGAAAAAATGATAATTATTACTTTTCTTTAATAGTAGATCATATGTTTCAACTTAAAGTGAAAATTTTAAATTGTGACACCCATAAAAATGTGACAAATTTCAGATTTTGCTAACGAAAATAAATGCTTCTACTAATTATAAGTAGTATATTTCACAGCTTGTACAAAAATAAGCAAAATTTTTAAGTCTACAAAGAGTAGCTCTCGTTTTCCATTAAAACATTTGATGTTTAACATGTTAAGCTCAAAAAGGGATCAATTTCACAATTTGTACTATAAAAGTAAAATGTCAATCATTTGTTTTAGCTTGAAGTAAAATTTTAAAATCGTTTTACCACAAAAATGTGACAAAATTCAGATTTTGATGTCGAAGAGAATTATTTGAAAATTTTAAACGTTTCTACCAAAATAATGTAAGATACTTAACACCTCTTACAAAAATTAGTAATATTTTTAAGTCTGCAAACAATAACTGGTTCTCATTTTCCATTTCCATTTATGTTAATCAAAGTGTAGATAAATGGAAATGGAAAACGATACACGATACACCCTTCGTATACAGATTGTTTACTTTCAAAACAAAACATAGGGAAATCCTCTGAGATGATACGTCAGCAAAATAAGTCATTAAAACATTTCAACAGAATAACTACATTAAATCATCAACATTTGTATCCCCACTTGGTAAAATCATCCCCACTCATACAATTGTTATGTTCAACTGTTTTAATGACTTATTTTGCTTTGTACTCTTTGTGATGATTAACATAACTTGTTAACAATTGTAGGATTGGTGCTGATTTTAAATGATTATTCCTGATGATTAACATAATATATTAACAATTGTATGATTGGTGTTGATTTTAAATGATTCTTCGTCATGATTAACATAATTTATTAACAACTGTATGATTTGGGATGATTTTCAATGATTATTTGTGATGCTTAACATATTTTGTTAACAATTGTATAATTTGTGCTGATTTTAAATGATTCCTCGTGATATAACAGTTGTATAATTGGGAATTTCTCGACACCCAATGGGTAAAAGAGGGACGGATTATGTATGTATATATGTATGTATAATTGGGGAATATTTTCAATGATTCTTTCTGATGATTAACATAATTTGTTAACGATTGTAAGATTGGTGCTGATTTTATATAATTCTTCGTGATGATTAACATAATATAGTAACCATTGTATGATTGGTGCTGATTTTAAATGATTCTTCGTCATGATTAACATAATTTATAAACAACCGTATGATTTGGGATGATTTTCCATGATTCTTTATGATGTTTAACATTATTTGTTAACAGTTGTATACTTTGTGTTGATTTTAAATGATTCCTCGCGATAATTAACATAATATATTAACAGTTGTATAGGTATAAGTATCCCTGTATAAGCAGGGATGATATTTATGATTATTTCTGATGATTAACATAATTTGTTAACATTTCTTTGATTGATGATTTGAAATTATTTTTGGTGATGATTGTCATAATTTGTTAAAAATTGTATAATTGGTGCTGATTTTAAATGATTCTTCGTCATGATTAACATAATTTATTAACAACTATATGATTTGGGATGATTTTCAATTATTCTTTGTGAAGCTTAACATAATTTGTTAACAGTTGTATAATTTGTGCTGATTTTAAATGATTTCTCGTGATAATTAACATAATATATTAACATTTGTTTGATTGGGGATGATTTGAAATGATTTTTTGGTGATGATTGTCATAATTTGTTAGCAATTATATGATTGGTGCGGACTTTAAATGATTCTTCGTGATGATTAACATAATTTATTAAGAATTGTATGATTGGAGATAATTTTAAATGATTCTCTATGATAATTAACATAATTTGTTCACAGTGGGATAATTTGTGCTGATTTTAAATGATTTCTCGTGATGATTAACATAATATATTAACACTTGTATAATTGGGAATGATTTTAAATGAATCTTTGTTATAATTAACATAATTTCTTCACAGTGGGATAATTTGTGCTGATTTTAAATGATTCTTCGCGATAATTAACATAATATATTAACAGTTGTATAATTAGGGATGATATCAACGATTCTTTCTGATGATTAACATAATTTGTTAACATTTCTTTGATTGGGGATGATTTGAAATTATTTTTGGTGATGATTGTCATAATTTGTTAGCAATTGTATAATTGGTGCTGATTTTAAATGATTCTTCGTCCTGATTAACATAATTTATTAACAACTGTATAATTTGGGACGATTGTCAATGATTCTTTGTGATGTTTAACATAATTTGTTAACAGGTGTATAATTTGTGCCGATTTTAAATGATCCCTCGTGATAATTAACATAATATATTAACAGTTGTATAATTGGGGATGATTTTCAAAGATTATTTCTGATGATTAACATAATTTGTTAACAATTGTATGATTGGTGCTGATTTTAAATGATTCTTCGACATGATTAACATAATTTATTAACAATTGTATGATAGGGGATGATTTTAAATGATTCTTTGTGATGTTTAACATAATTTGTTTACAGTGGGATAATTTGTGCTGATTTTATATGATTCCTTGTGATGATTAACCTAATATATTAACATTTGTATAATTGGGGATGATTTTAAATGATTTTTTGCAATAATTAACATAATTTGTTCACAGTGGCATAATTTGTGCTGATTTTAAATGATTCCTCGTGATGATTAACATAATATATTAATAATTGTATAATTGGGGATGATTTTAAATGATTATTTGTGATAATTAACTTAATTTGTTAACAATTGTATGATTGGTGATGATTTTAAATGATTCTTCGTGATGAATTACATTATTTATTACCAATTGTATGATTGGGAATGATTTTAAATGATTGATCGTAATGATCAACACAACGTATTAACACTTGTAGGATTGGGCATGATTTTAAATGATTGGGAATGATTTTACCATGCACTATTAATTTTAATGTCATATAAATGTTGATGATATAAGCATCGTATCAACACCAATCAACGCCCAATAATACAATTATTAATAAATTAAGCATCACAAAGAATCTAATGACCTAATGACTTATTTGCTGATGAATCATCAGAGATGATGTTTATAGTGTGATACTGGTGCTGATTCGATGATTAAAAATTTATATTAAATGAAAATTTAATAGTGCATGGTAAAATCATTCCCAATCATACAAATGTTAATAAATGATGTTAATCATCATGAAGAAATATTATTGTAATGATTGCAAAACACTGGACGCTCAATATTTTACTTTTCACACAAGTTGAATTCGGTTTACACTATAACCTTCCTCCCAGTTGATCCATCAGCAAATAAGTCATTAGGTCAGTCAATTGTCACTGATTCTGATCTATCAATTTTCACTGATTAATCAGTCAATTAACGTTATTTACGTTAACGTCAATTAACAATTAACGTCAATTAATTGTTATTTTAAAATTCGTTGAGCACTATACGTTATACTGTTTCGCTCATTTTAATGATTGTAATTGCTGATGATCAATTGAGAGGATGGTTATAGTATGCCCACCCCCCCCACCCCCAATTCAAATTCTGTGTAAAGGAAAATCCAGCATCCATCGTCTTGTAATCATTACAATAATGATTTTTTGTGATGCTTAATTTATTTGCAATTGTATGATTGGTGTTGATTGGTGCTGATACGATAATTATATTATCGAAATTTATATGGAACGATATTTTAAAATCATCCCCGATCATGCAATTGTTAATAAGTTATGATAATCATCACGAAGAATCATTATTGTAATGATTGCTAGACGTTTGACGCCTAACATTTTACTTTACAAAAGAACTTGAATAGGATGTGGGTGGGTGGGCACACTATAATCATCCTCTCAGTTGATATTCACCAATTAAAATAATTAAAATGACCAAAACAATATAAAATATAGTGCTCAACGAATTTTCAAATAACAATTGATCGATTCATCAATGAAAATTTAAAGATGATTTAGTGACAAATGATAGACTTAATGACATATTTTGCTGATGGATCAACTGAGAGGATGGTTATAGTATATCCACCCATCCACCCCCAAATCAAATTCTATATACAGTCAAATATTTTGTGTCCAACGTCTTACAATAATTATAATAATGATTCTTTGTGATGCTTAATTTATTAGCAATTATATATAGAAGTAAATAAATTCACAAATATACAATATACAATATAAATTCTATATACAGTCAAATTGTTGTGTCCATCGTCTTGCAATCATTACAATAAAGATTCTTCGTGATGCTTCTTTATATTAGCAATTATATGATTGGGGGTTGATTGGTGCTGACACGATGATTATATCATTGAAATTTATATGGAATGATAATTAAATAGTGTATGGTATAATCATCCCCAATCATACAATTGTTAATAAATGATGATAATTATCACGAAGAATCATTATTGTACGTTCTAAATTTTCATTTACATATAATTTGAATCAGGGATGGGTGGGTGGTCACACTATAACCATCCTCTCAGTTTATCTATCAGCAAATTTAGTCATCACCCTTAAGATTACGTGGGTGTGTTATTTTTGAATATGAAAGCCAGTTATTATTAGTTAGTTTTTAATCCCTTGGTGATCCTCTGATGCTTAAAATTATGTGATTGATGTAAAACATTAAATTAATTTCCACGCCAGCGTCCGCGGAAATGAGAAGCCGAAGCAAAGCAAACCGCAAAAATCCCATATCCGTCCGCCCAGCCATTCATTGGACGTCCACGCTTAAACGAGGCGACTTTAATGACATGTGAATAAATAACGCCAGAGGGATTATGTGCCGGGCACAATGGGCACGCGCCCCAAACTCTCGCACGAAGACGAATGTTCCATAAAACATCCACTAATTAAAACGGTTGTGTAAAGGTACCCTCACACGCACGCACACGCACACACACGCACACCCACGCACATACGTCGGCGGGCGTCGCATTAAGGGAACGTGGGACGACGGAGGCGCTCTCGACGCACTAATTTGATTTCGCTTGAGCATAATGGACGTGTTGTTTTTGGCCCGTTTCGCTCGTTAATATCGTTAAAATGTGTGTCGGCGTGTTTTTAAAAAGACATCATTTTGAATTGTTGGCCGGCCCGGGATTTTTTCCATCGCTACGTGTACACGGACGGGGCCCTAAAGTAATTACGCCGGCACTGGCTAAAAGGTTTCCGGGTACACTCACATACCTATATACATTATACATACACAAACCTACACGTAGGGCGCTTCTAAACCTTCGCGAGGTATTGCGACGGTCTCCGGGGGTTAATTTCATTATACAGAATGCACATCTGTGGGTGGATGCATGACCCCCACAAAGGGGGGCTGACAGGGTCCTAGATTGGGGGCCCGTGATCAGACGGGCCCCACTCGACTTGACATTCTGTAAAGTTCTAGATATTATACACAACAGAAAAACCGAATGTATGAACAGAAGACAAAAAAATGATGTGACAAAATAACACTATACAAAAGTTATTGTTAAAACACAGTCTTTTTATATAATTATATTTTTAACATTATTATTAACAAATAAATTAAAACATTCATAAAAAATATTATTAACAGCACAAAAACTGCGATATGTAGTATATTAATGGTAATCTTTTATGACAAAAAATCAACAAAACCTGGGAAACTCTACAGAGAATGTTAATTTATGTGTCACTGTTATTTTCAACGCGCGATGTGATAACTTTAAACATTTATGCACTGAGACATGAAAAATAGATACATGTATGCAGTAACTATAAAAAAATTAACAGGTTTTCACAGCTGAAGCTAAGAGTTTGACATATTATGACAGTGGCAATTAAAAATTTGGCAAATTTTGGCGGTTTCAATTGAGAATTTGACGTATGTGTACTGTTGCACTTAAAAATCTGATAAATGTTTACATTTTAAAACTGGGATATCAAAAATTGACAAAATTTTACAGATTCAGCCAGTATCTATTGAAAAATTGACAGGCTTTCACAGCAGAAGCTTCAAATTTCATAGATTTTGAATGTTTCAGTCGGGAATTGTACCAGATTTTGACAACTATAATTGTAAATTTAGCAGATTTCGACAGTTTTTAATTAAATTTGACATACAGGGTGATTCAAACCGTGGAGTCAAACATTTAGGTGCAATTGCTGATATTAAAATGCCAATTCTGTCTTAACAAATTAGCATTTGTTTGACTTATTTTTTATTATGACTTGATTTCAGAGAACATGATAAAAGAAAATAAATCCTCTGTAACTAGATAACGGTTGCAAATAAGACATACGGATTATGTCTTATTAAGTATCCTGTGTAACTAGATAACGGTTTATGATCATTACAATAATGATTCTTAATAATGATTAACGTAAGTTAATAACAATTGTATGATTGGGGATGATTTTACCATGCACTACTAAATTGTCATTTATATCAATTTTTACGATAAAATCATCGTATCAGCACCAATCAACCCCCAATCATACAATTACATATGATTGGGGATGATTTTACCTTGCACTACTAAATTATCATTTATATCAATTTTGACAATAAAATAATCGTATCAGCACCAATCAACCCCCAATCATACATTTACTAATAAATTAAGCATCACGAAAAATCATTATCGTAAAGATAGCAAGACGTTGGATGCCCAACATATTACTTTACATGGAATTTGATTTGAGGGTGGGTGGGTGGGCACACTACAATTGCTGTGTTCAAATATTTTAATGACTTATTTTGCTGATGGATCAACTGAGTGGATGGTTATAGTATAGCCGACCCACCCACCCCAAAATTCAAATTCTATGTTAAGTCAAATTTTAAGCACCCAACGTCTTGCAATAATTACAATAATGATTCTTCGTGATGATTAACATCATTTATTAACAATTGTTTCATTGTAGATGATTTCAGGTTACATAGAATTTGAGTGGGTGGGTGGGCGGTCACACTATAACCATCCTCGCTGTTAATCCATCAGCATAATACGTCATTAAATCTTTCAATTGTCACTGATTCATTTATCAATATTCACTGATTAAGCGGTCAATTGTTATTTGAAAATTCGTTGAGCAGTATACTTTATACTGTTCTGGTAATTTTAATGATTTTAATTGCTGATGATCAACTGAGAGGATGATTATAGTGTGATCATCATGCCCCAGTTCAATTTCTCAATTGTACTGTACAGTAAAATGTTACTGTACAATTTTGTACAGTAAAATTTTAGGCGTCCAACGTCTAGCAATCATTACAATAATGATTCTTCGTGATGAGTGTGACGAGTAATATAATTTTTAAACATTTGCGTGATCGAGGATGATTTTACCATACACTATTAAATTTTCATTTCATATAAATATTGATGACATCATTATCGTATCAACCGCCAAACATACAACTGCTTTATTTTTATTATTTTTACTTTTTTATTACAACTGCTTTTATTAGCATAAATTAAGAAACTGAATTTTAATTTGTGGGTGGGTGAGTGGGCATACTATAACCATCCACTCAGTTAATCCATCAGCAAAATAAGTCATTAAATCATTTGAACACAGCAATTGTATAATTGGGAAAGATATTACCATACCCTATTAACATTTTATTTCATATAAATGTTGATAATATTTCTAATCATCGTATCAGCAATAACAAGATTGTGGCATTGTTATTAACAATAAAATAGAAAATATAGACAAATTAATCAGGAGTATATCAAATTAATTGTAAATATTGTGATGGTACATACATAAGTCAAACAGGGAGGAATTTTAAATTAGAAATTAAATTAAACATTAAACATTAACTTTACGTTAACATTAAATTAACATGAACATTAACATTAAACTTTCAGAAAAAGGAGATAGATTAAAAATGTTAGAAGGGATAGAGATCAAAAAAGGTATTATGGAAGGAAAAAACATAATGAATAATCAAAACGAGCTCTTCCAAAGCAGTGATATATTTATAGCAGGGATTTATTTGAAACGAATGTGTCAATGTGTCATTAATCAAGTTATCAATCAAATTGTAAACATAATCCCTAATCATACAATTGCTAATAAATTAATCATCGCGTTGAATCATAATTGTAATGATTACAAGACGTTGGACTCCCAACATTATACTTTACAAACAACTTGAATTGGGGGTGGGTGGGTGGGCACACTATAATCATCTAACAGTTGATACATCAGCAAAATAAGTCATTAAAATATTTAAACACAATACATTGTGTAATCAAAATTTATATGTAGCGAAAGTTTAATAGATCATGATAAAATTATCCCCAATCATACAATTGCTGTGTATAAATGTTTATATGACTTATTTTGCTGATGGATCAACTGAGAGGATGGTTATAGTGTGCCCACCCAACCACCCTCGATTCAAAATAATGTATAACGTACAATATTAAGCATCCAAAGTCTTGCAATCATTACATTAATGATTCTTCATGATGTAAATTTATTAATAACTGTATGTAACATATTAGTCAATATATCGATGGAGGTAAAGTAAAATTTTGGGCGTCCAACGTTTTGCAATCATTACAATAATGCTGCTTCGTAATGATTAACATGATTTATTAACAAGTGTATGATAGGGTATGGTATTAAATGATTCTTAGTGATGATTAACATAATATATTAACAATTGTATGATTTGGGATGATTTCAAATATTTCTTCATGATGATTAACATAATATGTTAACAATTGTGTGATTCAGGATGATTTCAAATGATTCTTCAATATGATTAACATAATATATTAACAATTGTATGATGAGAGGGGATGATTTTAAATAATTTTTCGTGATGATTGACATAATTTAATAACAATTGCATAATTGGGAGCGATTTTAAATGATTCTTTGGAATAATTAACATAATTTGTTAACAAATGTATTATTGGTGCTGATTTTAGATTATTCTTTGTGATGATTAACATAATTTATTAACAATTATATGATAGGGGATGATTTTATATCATATTTTGTGATGATTAACATGGTTTGTAAACAGTTGTACAATTTGTGCTGTTTTTAAATGATTCATCGTGATGATTAACATAATTGCATGATTGGGTGTTGATTGGTGCTAATTCGATGATTATATCATCAACATTTATATGAAATGAAAGTTTAATAGAGCATGGTAAAATCATCCATAATCATACAATTGCTGTGTTCAAATATTTTAACGACTTATTTTACTGATGGATCAACTGAGTCGATGGTTATAGTGTGTATGGTCATTATTTACATAATTTATTAACAATTGCATGATTGGGCATGATTTTAAATGATTATTTGTGATGCTTAGTATAATTTGTTTACAGTTGTATAATTTGTGCTGTTTTTAAATGATTCGTCGTGAAGATTAGCATAATATATAACCAATTGTATAATTGGTGATGATTTTATATGATTCTTTGACATGATTAACATAGTTTTTTTAACAATTGTATGATTGATGCTGATTTTAAATGATTCTTCGTGAAGACTAACATAATTTATTAATACTTGTATGATTGGGGATGATTTTAAATGATTCTTTGTGATGATTAACATAATTTGTTAGCAATTTTATGAGTGGGGATGATTTTTACATGCACTATTAAATTTTCATATAAATGTTGATGATATAATCATCGTATTACCACTGATCAACGCCCAATCATACAATTGCTAATAAATTAAGCATCACGAAAAATCATTATTGTAATGATAGCAAGATGTTGAACGCCCAACATTTTTCTTTACATAGTATTTTATTTGGAAGTGGGCACACTATAACCATCCTCTTATTGATCATCAGCAATTATAATCATTAAAATGACCGAAACAGTATAATGTATAGTGCTCAGCGAATTTTAAAATAACAAATGACCGATTTATAAATAAAAATTGATAGATCAGAATCAGTGACAATTGACAGACCTAATGACTTATTTGCTGATGGATCAACTGAGAGGTCAAACGGGAATGTTAATGACTCGATTTTCTCATTCAATTTACACATCTATATTGTCACATGTTCAGAGGTTTTATCTTCCGATATACTGTATACAAATCTCGCATAAAATGTTCATAATATCTATTAAATAATTTTTCAGGAATTTCAGTGACAGATAACTTATACTGATCAACTACAAAAGTTAATAACTCGATTAACTCACTTAATTTACACATACCCCTTATCAAATTTCTAGAGGAATTATCTTTAGGTATACTATATGCAAATCCGGCATGACATTTTCAAAATATCGATTAGAAAAAAAATCAGGAATTTCAGTCACAGATACCTTATACTAGACAACTTGGAAAATTAATAACTCAATTTTCTCACTTAATTTCCACATACCCCTTATCAAATTTTCAGAGAAATGATTTTCAGGTAAACTGTATACAAATCCAGCATAACATTTTTCTTATATCCATTAGATAAATTTTCAGGAATTTGAGTGACATAAAACTTATACCGATCAACTGAAAAAGTTATTAACTCGATTTTCTCACTAAATTTACACATTCTCCTCATCAAATTTACAAAGATATAATTTTTAAGTATGCTGTATATAAACTTGGCATTGAATTTTCATAATATCTATTATTTTTCAGGAGTTTCTGTGACAGATAACTTATACAGGTAAACTGGGAAAGTTAATACCTCGATTTTCTCACTTAATTTACGTCTACCCATTGTATTATTTTCAGAGGTATTATTTTTAAGAATACTGTATACAAATCTGGTATAAAGTTTTCATTATATCTATAAGATAAATTTTCACAAATTTCACTGACAGATAACTTATACTGATAAACTGGGAAAGTTAATAACTCGATTTTCACACTTAACGTATACATACCTCCTATCTTACTTTCAGAGAAATTATCTTTAGGCATACTGTACGCAAATCTGGTATAAAATTTTCATAATATCAATTCGATAAATTTTCAGGAATTTCAGTGACAGATAACTTATCAACTGGGAAAGTTACTAGCCCGATTTTCTTACTTAATTTACACATACCCCTAGCCAAATTTTCAGAAGAATTATCTTCAGGCATACTATCTGCAAATCATAACCATAAGATTTTGAGGCGATATGCAAAGTTTTATTCCTCGTTAATCCAAATTAATTGTACAACGCGATGGAACAAATTAGGGGCGAAATTTCAATCGGCATTCCATTTCCCTAACAAATTGCTAATCGCGTGATGACACCGGCGCCTGGGGGATGCGCGGGGGCGGCTTAATCGCCGCCAGCGGGGGCGGGAGGTGGCTGATTGGAAAACAAGTCAGCGTTTCCGGTTGCAAATCTGGTTTCACGGGCCGTGCTTCCGCATATTGAAATCGGAAGTCCGACGCGCGGAACGGTTGCATGCGCGCATTTTCGCCTATACACCCCGCTTTTTTTTGCGAGCCAGTTTTTCCGGTTTTCCGGAATGGCGCGCTTTAAATGTTATTACACGAGAAGCTACTCTTGCCCCGCGCTTTTTTTTTATAACTCTCATTGTATAAATCACGCCGCAAATGCTTTATTAATAGCCAAAAAAAAGGGGGTATAAATATTTTATACCGGGTGGAAATTAAAGCGGTCGAACGGGTTAACAAGGGCGGCGCTTCATTATTGTTAATAAAATTTGTCAGTTTTACTGCCCGCCCGCGAAATTTATGGTCCCCGGATTCTATTAATGTACGTGTGTGTGTAAGCCGGTATAAGGCCTCGGCGGCCGAGGCTGGTCTGAATAACGCTTTATGACTCGCGTCGCGCCCAACATTAATTAAAATCTGCAATTAATGGGATCCTGCGGATTCTTTCGCAACCCCCGGCGCGTTTCATGGGGTGGGATGTATCGATTGATTGGGGTATTCTAATATCCGAAGGAGCGGATCTTCGGCTCTGCCTATCTCTGGCCTAATAAGAAAATATTTTACCATAATAAATCGTCGGTAATTGCGCCGGAGGCCCACCGGGCATAAATCCACGCCCGAGGAAGGGTCGTGCAGAGAACCTTATTGCCCGGGATACATTTCACCACCCGCCACTTGAACTTAATACCAACGCCACACCACCATTGTTCTCAGGCCATCAGCTAATTGTTTACAGAAGTTGGATTTATATATTATACTCATCGTCATTTTCAATATCTCAATATCCTTGAAGGATACTCCAGTTTTAATAACATATTTGAAATCTATTTAAAAAAGTGCCTTAATAAAGTCAAAATATAATTTCAATAACAATTGGAGAAATTAGATTTATATATTATACTCATTGTAATATTCAATATATCAATATCCTTGAATGAAACGCCAGGTTTAATAACATATTTGAAATCTACTTGAAAAAGTGCCTTAATAAAGCCAAAATATTATTTCAATAAAAATTGGAGAAGTTAGACTTATATATTATATTCATTGTCATTTTCAATATCTCAATATCCTTGTATGAATCGCCAGTTTTAAACACATTTTTTATGGGCCTTAAAAAAGTACACCCCGTATTATATTTGCTTTGTTCTGAAAATTTGTAATTAGTCAAAAAAGTGCTCTAATAATGTCAAAATATAATTTCAATAAATATTGGCAGTCAATCTGGCAGTAATCCAATCGTCACTAATCACCAAAACAAAATTAAAGTCTTCGACAACAAAATGTTAATTTATGGAGAAAAAATGTATTCAGTGAAAAATTGTGAAAAACTACCGAAGGGGGTATCTTTTAATTTTTCACATTTTCTTTAAGCGCCAAGAACGTAGATTCTTGTCATATAATTTTAAAGTAAACTGATCATAACTTGTACTAAAATAAAAACAACTTTAGTCATCGACTTCAAATAGGGCAATTTTTATGGTAAATATTGATTACTGCATTTTTAGTGTAAGTAAAACTGTGAGAAAACTATTGATGGTTTCTGTTTTGAATTTCGTTAGTTTTTTCACATTTTCATAAAGTGTAATGGATATAGATTACTCTCAGTCAATTTAAGAGTAATCAAATCGTCATTAATCATACCAAACAAAATTAATAGTCTTCGACAACAAAATGACAATTTATGTAGTTAAAAAATTATTTAGTGAAAAACAGTGAAATACTGTCGGAGGGGTATCTTTCAGTTTTTCATATTTTCTTTAAGCGCCAAGAACGTAGATTACGCTCATAGAACTTCAGGGCAAACTGGTCATAATTTGTACTAAAAAAAATTAACTTTAGTCATCGACTTCAAATATGGCAATTTTTATGGTATGTATTGAATCAGTTTTCATTAAAAATGCAGATTACTGCATTTTCAGTGTATGTAAAATTGTGAGAAAACTATGGATGGTTCTTTGTTTTGATTTTTTTTAGTTTTTCACATTTTCTTAAAGAGTAATGACTATAGATTACCCCGAGTCAATTTAAGAGTAATTCAATTATCCCTAATCATACCAAACAAAATTATAGCCTTCAACAACAAATATGGCAATTTTGAAATATTGATTTCATATTGATACGCTAGTTTTAGAGATATTAATTGAAATATGAGAAATATGAGAGTACACAACTTGATATATAACTTAATATATTACTTATTACTTAATAGATCAATTATCACTTGATATATCACTTATTACTTAATATATCAATTATCACTTGATATATCACTGATCACTTGGTATATTACTTATCACTCAATACATCACAACTTGATATATCACTTGATATCAGAAATGAACTTATTTCATCTTGATTCGCTAATTCTTGATATATCAGCATTTAAATATGAGGAAAATGAGAAATACACTTAAATGTATTATACCTTCCATGCTACACACATATGGCAAATAATATGAATAGATTATTAATAAAAGTTTGGTTAACATTGATGTACGTTTATATACTGAATCATTGATATTGTATTTCGTATATATATTTTTATATTAATTAATTTTTTTTAACCTTTTTAGCCCGACATTTATTGCAGTTGGCACAATAAATTAAAAAAATTAATATCTTTATAATTGCACATTAGATTGACATTTAATTGTGCTACTGTAGTACTACTGTACTATTCAATATGAGTGATAAATTATATTCATATTGATAAGATGGTTTTTGAGATATCGCCTTGTAAATGTAATGATAATGGGAATAAATGCTTAACGAACACCCAAAATTTTGATTTTCAAACCAAAAAATCAATATCTTCAGAATTACTCATTGGATATTAATTTAATTATTCTTAATATATACCAGTGTATTACTTAATATCAGCATTGAATTTCATTAATTTTGATTCGCTAGTTCTAGAGATATCAGCAATTAAATATGAGAAATACACTTAAATGTATTATACCTTCTATGCTACACACATATAGCAAAAATATGAATAGATTATTATTAAAAGTTGAGAAAACATTGATATACGTTGATATACGGTATCATTGCTTTTGTTTTTTGTATATGTATTTTAATATTAATTAATATTTAAAAAAATACCTTTTTAGCCCGGCGCATCCACCATTTATTGCAGTTGGCACAATAATTAAAAAAATAAATATCTTTATAATTGCACATTAAATTGACATTTAATTGTGCTAGTGTAGTACTAATATACTATTCAATATGAGTGATAAATTATATTCATATTGATAAGATGGTTTTTGAGATATCGCCTTGTAAATGTAATGATAATGGGAATAAATGCTTAACGAACACCCAAAATTTTGATTTTCAAACAAAAAAATCAATATCTTCAGAATTACTCATTGGATATTAATTTAATTTTACTTATTATATACCAGTGTATTACTTAATATCAGCATTGAATTTTATTAATTTTTATTCGCTAGTTCTAGAGATATCAGCATTTAAATATGAGAAATACACTTAAATGTATTATACCTTCTATGCTACACACATATAGCGAAAATATGAATAGATTATTATTAAAAGTTGAGAAAACATTGGTATACGTTGATATACGATAGCATTGCTTTTGTTTTTTGTATATGTATTTTAATATTAATTAATATTAAAAAAAATACCTTTTTGGCCCGGCGCATCCACCATTTGTTGCAGTTGGCACAATAAATTAAAAAATAAATATCTTTATAATTGCACATTAGATTGACATTTAATTGTGCTAGTGTAGTACTACTATACTATTCAATATGAGTGATAAATTATATTCATATTGATAAGATGGTTTTTGAGATATCGCCTTGTAAATGTAATGATAATGGGAATAAATGCTTAACGAACACCCAAAATTTTGATTTTCAAACAAAAAAATCAATATCTTCAGAATTACTCATTGGATATTAATTTAATTTTACTTATTATATACCAGTGTATTACTTAATATCAGCATTGAATTTCATTAATTTTTATTCGCTAGTTCTAGAGATATCAGCATTTAAATATGAGAAATACACTTAAATGTATTATACCTTCTATGCTACACACATATGGCAAAAATATGAATAGATTATTATTAAAAGTTGAGAAAACATTGATATACGTTGATATACGGTATCATTACTTTTGTTTTTTGTATATGTATTTTTATATTAATTAATTTAAAAAAAATACCTTTTTAGCCCGGCGCATCCACCATTTATTGCAGTTGGCACAATAATTTAAAAAATAAATATCTTTATAATTGCACATTAGATTCACATTTAATTGTGATAGTGTAGTACTACTGTACTATTCAATATTAGTGATAAATTATATTCATATTGATAAGATGGTTTTTGAGATATCGCCTTGTAAATGTAATGATAATGGGAATAAATGCTTAACGAACACCCAAAATATTGATTTTCAAACAAAAAAATCAATATCTTTAGAATTACTCATTGGATATTAATTTAATTATACTTATTATATACCAGTGTATTACTTAATATCAGCATTGAATTTCATTAATTTTGATTCGCTAGTTCTAGAGATATCAGCATTTAAATATGAGAAATACACTTAAATGTATTATACCTTCTGTGCTACACACATATAGCAAAAATATGAATAGATTATTATTAAAAGTTGAGAAAACATTGATATACGTTGATATACGGTATCATAGCTTTTGTTTTTTGTATATGTATTTTAATATTAATTAATATTTAAAAAAATACCTTTTTAGTCCGGCGCATGCACCATTTATTGCAGTTGGCACAATAAATTGAAAAATAAATATCTTTATAATTGCACATTAAATTGACATTTAATTGTGATAGTGTAGTACTTCTATACTATTCAATATGAGTAATAAATTATATTCATATTGATAAGATGGTTTTTGAGATATCGCCTTGTAAATGTAATGATAATGGGAATAAATGCTTAGCGAACACCCAAAATTTTGATTTTCAAACAAAAAAATCAATATCTTCAGAATTACTCATTGGATATTAATTTAATTATACTTATTATATACCAGTGTATTACTTAATATCAGCATTGAATTTCATTAATTTTGATTCGCTAGTTCTAGAGATATCAGCAATTAAATATGAGAAATACACTTAAATGTATTATACCTTCTATGCTACACACATATGGCAAAAATATGAATAGACTATTATTAAAAGTTGAGAAAACATTGGAATACGTTGATATACGGTATCATTGCTTTTGTTTTTTGTATATGTATTTTAATATTAATTAATATTAAAAAAAATACCTTTTTAGCCCGGCGCATCCACCATTTATTGCAGTTAGCACAATAACTTAAAAAATAAATATCTTTATAATTGCACATTAAATGGACATTTAAATGTGATAGTGTAGTACTACTATACTATTCAATATGAGTGATAAATTTTATTCATATTGATAAGATGGTTTTTGAGATATCGCCTTGTAAATGTTATTTTAATTGGAAAAATACTTCACGACTTCTCAATATTTTCATTTTCAAACAAAAATTTCAATATCTTAAGAATTGCTCATTGGATATTAATATAATGTCATTTATTAAATACATATATATTACTTAATATTAGCGATGAATTTATTTCATTTTGATTCGCTAGTTCTAGAGATATCAGCATTTAAATATGAGAAATACACTTAAATGTATTATACCTTCTATGCTATACACATATGGCAAAAATATGAATAGATTATTATTAAAAAGTGAGTAAACATTGATTGACGTTGATATACTGTATCATTGCTTTTGTTTTTTGTATATGTATTTTAATATTAATTAATATTAAAAAAATACCTTTTTAGCCCGGCGCATCCACCATTTATTGCAGTTGGCACAATAAATTAAAACAATAAATATCTTTATAATTGCACATTAGATTGACATTTAATTGTGATAGTGTAGTACTACTATACTATTCAATATGAGTGATAAATTATAATCATATTGATAAGATAGTTTTTGAGATATCGCCTTGTAAATGTAATGATAATGGGAATTTATGCTTAACGAACACCCAAAATTTTGATTTTCAAACAAAAAAATCAATATCTTCAGAATTACTCATTGGATATTAATTTAATTATACTTATTATATACCTGTATATTACTTAATATCAGCATTGAATTTCATTAATTTTTATTCGCTAGTTCTAGAGATATCAGCATTTAAATATGAGAAATACATTTAAATATATTATACCTTCCATGCTACACATATATGGCAAAAATATGAATAGATTATTATTAAAAGTTGAGAAAACATTGATATACGTTGATATACGGTATCATTACTTTTCTTTTTTGTATATGTATTTTAATAATAATTAATATTAAAAAAAATACCTTTTTAGCCCGGCGCTTCCACCATTTATTGCAGTTGGCACAATAAATTAAAAAATAAATATCTTTATAATTGCACATTAAATTGACATTTACATGTGCTAGTGTAGTACTACTATACTATTCAATATGAGTGATAAATTATATTCATATTGATAAGATGGTTTTTGAGATATCGCCTTGTAAATGTAATGATAATGGGAATAAATGCTTAACGAACACCCAAAATTATTATTTTCAAACAAAAAAATCAATATCTTCAGAATTACTCATTGGATATTAATTTAATTATACTTATTATATACCAGTGTATTACTTAATATCAGCATTGAATTTCATTAATTTTGAGTTCTAGAGATATCAGCATTTAAATATGAGAAATACACTTAAATGTATTATACCTTCTATGCTACACACATATGGCAAAAATATGAATAGATTATTATTAAAAGTTGAGAAAACATTGATATACGTTGATATACGGCATCATTGCTTTTGTTTTTTGTATATGTATTTTAGTATTAATTAATATTAAAAAAATACCTTTTTAGCCCGGCGCATCCACTATTTATTGCAGTTGGCACAATAAATTTAAAAAAAAAAATCTTTATAATTGCACATTAGATTGACATTTAATTGTGCTGGTGTAGTACTACTGTACTATTCAATATGAGTGATAAATTATATTCATATTGATACGATGGTATTTGAGATATCGCCTTGTAAATGTAATGATAATGGGAATTTATGTGTAACGAACACCCAAAATTATGATTTTCAAACAAAAATATCAATATCTTCAGAATTACTCATTGGATATTAATTTAATTATACTTATTATATACCAGTGTATTACTTAATATCAGCATTGAATTTCATTAATTTTGATTCGCTAGTTCTAGAGATATTAGCATTTAAATAAGAGAAATACACTTAAATGTATTATACCTTCTATGCTACACACATATGGCAAAAATATGAATAGATTATTATTAAAAGTTGAGAAAACATTGATATACGTTGATATACGGTATCATTACTTTTGTTTTTTGTATATGTATTTTTATATTAATTAATTTAAAAAAAATACCTTTTTAGCCCGGCGCATGCACCATTTATTGCAGTTGGCACAATAAATTAAATAATAAATATCTTTATAATTGCACACTAAATTGACATTTAATTATGCTAGTATAGTACTACTATACTATTCAATATGAGTGATAAATTATATTCATATTGATAAGATGGTTTTTGAGATATTGCCTTGTAAATGTAATGAAAATGGCAATTAATGCTTAACGAACACCCAAAATTTTGATTTTCAAACAAAAAAATCAATATCTTCAGAATTACTCATTGGATATTAATTTAATTATACTTATTATATACCATTGTATTACTTAATATCAGCATTGAATTTCATTAATTTTGATTCGCTGGTTCTAGAGATATCAGCATTTAAATATGAGAAATACACTTAAATGTATTATACCTTCTATGCTACACACATTAAGCAAAAATATGAATAGATTATTATTAAAAGTTGAGAAAACATTGATATACGTTGATATACGGTATCATAGCTTTTGTTTTTTGTATATGTCTTTTAATATTAATTAATATTTAAAAAAATACCTTTTTAGCCCGGCGCCGCCACCATTTATTGCAGATGACACAATATATAATATAATTGGATATAAATTTAAAAAAATGCTAAATAATATATTTATAATAATAAATGTGTTTAGCTTTGCATTGTTTGTGCATCACAAAAATTCTACGTAAATCCGACTATAATCACCAATTTTTACATTAGTTTTCTATTTGAACTTATTGAAGGCTGGGATTACATAGATTCGCCATGCACGCATTTGCATGTTTTTTGCGTTTTTGCGGCTGTGCAAAAACACTAATCCAGTTCGACTCCACATACAACTTATTAAATATGTATAAGTAATAGCATTAAATATTCCGTGCTGCTTACTACATACATTTTAAATTATGCACTCGCAGTAAATCCATCGCGCCGGATTTATTTATAGCATCTCCCGGGAGCAAAGGTTCTTTTAATTCGGCCCCCCTTAACCCTACGGTTCATTTCGCAGCCGCCCCCGGGGCGCCCCAAGAAGAGAAACACGGTGGCAATTTGTTTTCGGGGCCCCGCGCATTAAGCGGCGCTGCAATTCAGTAATAAAGTAATGAATAAAATTACCGCTTAATCCGGAGCGGCCCCCAGCCATATAAATCTTGCGGGCGCGACTTTTTGCGTGCGGGGGTGGTTTGATTTATCTTAAAAGGGGGAGGGGGCACTGCTGTTAATCAGTTTATGTTTAAGTTTGCCAAATAAATCAAGATATTTTTTGTATTTGTAATTTTGGGGAAAGTATTGTTTTCAGTACAAAGATTTTGATATTTTGTTGTAAAATATTTGCTCATTACTCGCCTGCCAAGTCTCGCGGTGTCTTCATTGCTCAACTGCAATCAACGGTGTCCCCTGTAAGAAAATTCAGCTCCTGCAGAAACAGGCAAAAAAATGTTTTAATCCCGAAGCGGAGCAACTAATTTGGCTGTCCCAGAGGGACGTTCTCGGTGCCTTAATTTTAATTTTAATAAAAAATGTAAGCACAGTAATTAGTGCGGAGACCGGGGACAATAAATCGCACCAACTTCGCAGACTGGGAAACAAAAAGACCGCAGCGGAGCAAGGAAATTCCAGCTTCCGTCCCCACGATCCTCGCAAGGACGATGAAGGGACGACAAAGGGCTCCTCGCCAAATTGAAATAATACAGATAATGTTCATTGTGGAGGTTATTATTTTATTAGCATAATTAGATTAGTTGCGTATTGTTTACAGTGATAAAAGGCTTTGGAAAGATTTTCAATGTCATAAAGTAACTGTGACTAGTGCATAATCATGCATTACAGGCGATAGCATAGTTATTGGCATGTATAGTAGGGCGACATAACTTGAAAATAATTTCTGCTAGCTTCATAATTCTCAGTGCAATTTAAATTTATTAAAAAGATTTTAAACAGAATTAGCCCAATGTTTATTACAGGTTATTTTACAAAATAATTTGTTACTATTATTGTTTCGTTTTATTAATTTTAGTGTGGCCTGGTTAGATAAATAATTACTCCTCTTAGATTTATTGTAATTTTTTGTAATAAAAGTTTTACAGTAACCGTTAATTTTTGCTACATGCCGAATATAATTTAATTCTTTATTGAAATTTGGTACTGATAATGGAAATTTAAATAATCTATGTATTAAAAAATAGAACGCCGATTGTTTATATTTATAGAAAGTCATAGAGCTAAAATTGATATAATTGTCTGTATGTCAGTTTTTTCTGTAAATTTCAAAATCTAATTTATTTTCAATTCTTGTTATTCTAGTATCAAAAAATTTAAGGCTATTGTCAATTTCTTCTTCATATGTAAACTTTATTGAACACCATCGAATTATAAAAACTGCAAACGAATTTAATTGTTTTCCGTATTAATAATTTCATTCTAAAATAAAACGCGAATTAAATTATTGATATTTATTCATATGTGAACTTTATTGAACACCTTCGAATTATAGAAACTGCAAACGAATTTAATTGTTTTCCGTATTAATAATTTCATTCTAAAATAAAACGCGAATTAAATTATTGAGTTTGCAAATAATTGCACCATAAACGGGTCGATTCTGTTCACTCTATTTTTTTAATTGCACCTTTATGTCTACAAACGATCTCAGTATGACTTAATGAATTGCATACAAGTTGTAAAACCGGATTACAATGGGCAGGCGATGTGAATGCTGGCGAGTACATTAATTATCCCCATCAACCCTCTCGCTCCTTCCCTTATTCTCGGGCCATCGCCGGTTTTGCCTTGCAATAGAATTAGTTGCACCTTGTGCCTTAGGGCCGTGCAGATTAAAAAGGCTGCATAATGCATTGCGCGATTAGTTGAATTAATCCACCCGCAAGGCGCCTCGTTGCAATTAAACGTGGTAATTAATAATTATAATTGCGCTGGGAACGACTGCGAGCATACATACTGCCTCGTGCCGTCTTTGTCGCTATTATTATTATTAATTAAATCCGTGTGTAAAAATAAATCAGTCTTGCGACTGCCAGGTGATGTATGCACATGTACACTAAGTGGCTTATGCAGGAGTCAGATGTGCAAAGGTTAATGTTTCACTTGGAATATTTTTATTATCTCGGCGAAAGCATGAGTTTAAATGTAAATCTTCTACGAAAAATGTTGTGATTATAATTCTTCATATTGCCCTTTACAAGCTTACATGAAACATATTGTCATTATAGTTCTTCATAATGCCCTTTACAATGTTGAAAATTTTGTCAATTAATTTTCTAATACTTATATCTATTATCCCTATTACAAGCTTACATGAAAAATATTGTCATTATAGTTCTTCATAATGCCCTATACAATGTTGAAAATTTTGTCAATTAATCTTCTAATACTTATATCTAAGACCCTTGATAAAAATGTCATTAAGATAGAACAAAATATGGCAAACGAAGTATGCAAATTGCAGAAAATTTTATAAAAATAATAGAAGTTGCTACTAAAAACCATACAAATGAAAATACTTCAGTTTCTGAGATGTTTCTAAAATTCCCGGAACATATCAGGAAATCTAAGAAAACTTAAAGAAAATTTGGAGTTCATGTTTGTTTTCCCAAACGTATTTCGCTTTCATAAAATTTCATGATTGGTAGATTCACTGAATATTCATTTAAACTTTTGAAGGAATAAATTATAAATAAGTTATAGATTATGAAACTCTTATAAACCCTAAAATGGTTTGGTGAAAATTGCTTGAAAACAATTGCTCGAAAGAAAATTGTTCGAAATCAATTGCCCGAAAAATAATTCCTCGAATGGAAAATTACTCGAAAGTCGAATTGCTCAAATAACACTTTCAAGAATGGAAAATTGCTCAAATGCAAAATTGGTCGAATGGCAAGTTGCTTAATTTTTATTCTTTGAGTTTTCGTAGATTTCCTGATATGTTTCGGGAATTTTAGAAACATCTCAGAAACTGAAGTATTTTCATTTGTATGGTTTTTAGTAGCAACTTCTATTATTTTTATCAAATTTTCAGCAATTTGCATACTTTGTTTGCTATATTTTGTTCTATCTTAATGACATTATTATCAAGGGTCTTAGGTGTAAGTATTAGAAAATTAATTGACAAAATTTTCAGAAAATTGGGAAACTTTGACCCATATAAATACCAAGGTACATAAAGTGCCAAATTTCTCATAATATATGTAACACAACAGATTTAAATTCTTCATAGTTTATAGACAATTTTGCCTGAGGATAGTTAAATAATTTAACTGAAACCGGTCGCTAATAAAAATAAAAAATATAACTTATATATAACTAAAGTACAAGAGAAGAATTTTATTATATAAATTAATTTTTAGTTTAGCATAATTCATTATAAGATAAACTATTTACTGCAATTTCTAATACAAATTATGAAATCTGTAGTCCCCTTTGTTTTTTTTTTCAACAACTTAAAAAGTGCTGAAATATTTTATTCTTAATGAAAATGTTATCTTGTTCTCATAATTAATCGGTTGGAGCTTGTGAAATATTAACAATTAAAGAGAAATAACAATTATCCTTTTTTCATAAAGACATTTAATTAATTAAATGTACATTTCAACCATCACCGGTTATTTTCACTAGACATTTGATACCAAGAAGTTAACAAACTTGTTTTGCTTACATGTCCAGGAAAACATATTGGTAAATTAATCGATTCTGGCTTGTGAAATATTAACAATTAAAGAAAAGTAACATTTATCCTTTTTTTACAAAGATATTTATTTAAGTAAATGTATGTAAGAAAAATAATTGTATGCAAGTTAGAATCGATTTATTAATATATCTTCTTCCACAAGTGAGCAAAATAAATTTGTTAACTCCTCAATATCAAATGTCTACAGAAGATGACCACGTGGTGGTTAAATATACATTTAGTAAAATATATGTCTAAAAATGATAATTGTTCTCTTAACCTTAGGAACTTTTTATATCATCATTTGAGCAATTGAATTATATCTTATTATATTAAAAATTACATTGAGATATTATTATTATAAACTATATTTTGCTATTTCTAACAAGATTTTATAAATCTTTGTATATTTTTAATAAATTTTCATACATATTGGCCTACATTTTTTGCAATCTATTATTTTTTTTTCTTAATTATCTTTGATTAAGTACTTTAGATATATTAGAATAATAATAGATGAAATTTTCAAAAAATTAGGCAACTTAACAGTAGTCTGAAGGCTTTCTTTTTCTAACATTTGATATTTTTAATAATTTTTCATACATATTTGTATTCATTTTCTGCAAGCTTTTTTTCGAAATTATCTTTTATTAAGTATTTTAGGTTTATTAGAAGAAAAATAGACGAAATTTTCAAAAAAATAGGGCAACTTTATAGTTGTCTGAAAGCTTCCTTCTTCCAAAATATGATATTTTTAATAAATTATCATACATATTTGCATATATTTTCTGCAATCTATTTTTTTCCTTAATTACCATTCATAAACTATTTTAGATATATTAGAAAAATAATAGACAAAATTTTCAAAAAATTAGGCAACTTTACAGTAGTCTGAAAGTTTTCTTCTTCTAAAATTTAATATTTTTTATAACTCTTCATACATATTTACATACATTTTTTGAAATCTATTATTTTTTTTTATTAATTATCTTTCATTAAGTGTTTTAGATATATTAGAAAAATAATAGATAATTTTTTTTTTAAATTGGGCAACTTTACAGTAGTCTGAAGGCTTACTTCTTCCAACATTTGGTATTTTTATTACATTTTCATACAAATTTGCATATATTTTCTGCAATCTTTTATTTTTTTTTCTTTATTAACTTTCATTAAGTATTTTAAATATATTAGAAAAATAAAAGACGAGCCTTTAAAAAATTGGGCAACTTTACAGTAGTCTGAAGGCTTTCTTCTTCCAAAATCTAATATTTTTAATAACTTTTCATACATATTTGCCTACATTTTTTGCAAGCTATTATTTTTGTTCTTAATTTACTTTCATTGAGTATTTTAGATATATTAGAAAAATAATATACGGGCCTTTAAAAAAATGGGCAACTTTACAGTAGTCTAAAAGGTTTCGTCTTCCAAAATTTAATATTTTTAATAACTTTTCATACATATTTGCAAATATTTTCTGCATTCTTTTAATTTTTTTTTCGTAATTATCTTTTATTAAGTATTTTAGATATATTAGAAAAATAATAGACGAAATTTTCAAAAACTTGGGAAATTTAACAGTAGTCTGAAGGCTTCCTTCTTCCAACATTTGGTATTTTTATTACATTTTCATACAAATTTGCATATATTTTCTGCAGTCTTTTATTTTTTGTTCTTTATTAACTTTCATTAAGTATTTTAAATATATTAGAAAAATAAAAGACGAGCCTTTAAAAAATTGGGCAACTTTACAGTAGTCTGAAGGCTTTCTTCTTCCAAAATCTAATATTTTTAATAACTTTTCATACATATTTGCCTACATTTTTTGCAAGCTATTATTTTTGTTCTTAATTTATTTTCATTGAGTATTTTAGATATATTAGAAAAATAATATACGGGCCTTTAAAAAAAATGGGCAACTTTACAGTAGTCTGAAGGCTTTCGTCTTCCAAAATTTAATATTTTTAATAACTTTTCATACATATTTGCAAATATTTTCTGCATTCTTTTAATTTTTTTTTCGTAATTATCTTTTATTAAGTATTTTAGATATATTAGAAAAATAATAGACGAAATTTTCAAAAACTTGGGAAATTTAACAGTAGTCTGAAGGCTTCCTTCTTCCAACATTTGGTATTTTTATTACATTTTCATACATATTAGCATATATTTTCTGCAATCTTTTATTTTTTTTCTTAAATAACTTTCATTAAATATTTGAGATATTTAAGAAGAATAATAGACAAGCCTTAAAAAAAATGGGCTACTTTGTAGTAGTCTGAAGGCTTTCTTCTTCCAAAATTTGACATTTTTAATAAATTTTCATACATATTTGCATACATTTTCTGCAATCTTTTTTTTCTTAATTATCTTTAATAAGTATTTTAGATATATTAGAAAAATAATAGATGAAATAAAAAAAAAATTGCACCTTAACAATAGTCTGAAGGCTTTCTTCTTCCAACATTTGATATTTTTAAAACATTTTCATACATATTTGCATATATTTTCTGCAATCTTTTCTTTTTGTTTTTCTTTGTTAACTTTCATTAAGTATTTTAGATATATTAGAAAAATAATAGACGAGACTTTAAAAAAATTGGGCAACTTTACAGTAGTCGAAAGGCTTTCTTCTTCCAAAATTTGTTATATTCAATAAATTTTCATACATATTTGCATACATTTTCTGCAATGTTTTATTTTTTTTTCGTAATTATCTTTTATTAAGTATTTTAGATATATTAGAAAAATAACAGACGAAATTTTCAAAAAAATTGGGCAACTTTACAGTAGTCTGAAGGCTTCCTTCTTCCAAAATATGATATTTTTAATAAATTTTCTTACATATTTGCATATATTTTCTGCAATCTATTTTTTTTTCCTTAATTACTATTCATAAAGTATTTTTACATACATACATACAATTTTTTCAAAAATTGGGCAACTTTTCAGTAACTTCTAGACATATGAAATGCAAACTTTGATATTTTTATTAAATTTACAGTAATTTGCAAAAAAATCTTCAATTTTAATGACTATTATTAATTATTATAGTTCTAGGGATTCTAGATGTAGAGATGTTAATATCATATCGCCGTTACAGTGGAATTATGACTGAACTGCAAAATAAATATTTCAGGAAAGACGAAAAACGGTTGTTAATTATTAAGTTTTAATAAAGTGTATACATTTTATTGGTAATAATTTTAATTTGAAATGTTACGGCGGATACGTCGTTACCAATAATAGATATTATCAATATTGTACATTGTGAAATAACTAATGTGTGTAATTTTAGGACGCACATTTAATAAGATGCACAAAATTGTTCCCATCATTAATGTTACTGAAGATGGCTGCATTGCGCCTGAAGTGTGCATTTAGTAAATAAATGTTTTTTTTTTGTGAAAAAGGTGTTCCTTATTTTATTTTCTACAATGCTTTCACAAGTTCCACCTCACCGTTGTGAATTTACTTCCTTAAAACTCAGTAATTAACAACCATTTGTCGTTTTTTCTCAAAAATTCATTTAGAAGTTGAGTCATTGTTTCACCGGAACGCCGATATGTAGATACAAATAAAACTAGGCCAGGTCCGCTAAGAACTTACAAAATACACTTGTGGCCCTTTTGCCAAAAAGTTTTTGGACCCGAGTTTTAAGCCACTTAAGTCTAAATAGTACTTATGGATGAAACCAAAACAAAATACTACTGTTTCCTCACTTTCCAATTATTTATTAATAATTTATAATTTAATAATAATAAATAATAATTAATAATAATTATTGTGCATCGACAGGAGTCCAATGGACTTGCATGGCTCCACTGTGTCAACGTCTCGCAACTGGGCAAGGTCCTCTACAAATGTTAGTATAGTAGTAATAATCTTTTACTGGTTAGCGACCTTAATGTTATTAATGCCTTAATGTTAATGTTTTATGTTTAATGTTATTAACCTTCATGTTCATGCGATTATTTGTTTTTGGACGATTTTACATTGTTTGTTCATGTAGAGAGAACACTTCTAGAATCGGTAATTATTGCGATATTTAATGAACAAGGAATTCGAGGAACTGAAAAGATGAGTAACGCAAAAACGATGTTCTTTTTTTTCCGAATTTCGTATGAAATGTTTGCCTTTTAGCAGAGATGAGATGAGGGATGTAGTAATAGCTTAGCCGCGAGTTTATTACTTAGTAATTCAGATTCGTGCTTTGGGTGGTGAGCGAATTTGCGCGGGATAAAGAAGTCGTTTCCATGCCGTAACTATCCGGAACGAGGGAGTAGCGAGGTTAAATAGAAATATCGTCGTGAGGGCGCAGAATAAGCACCCGGAGTGGCCCAGGTAAGTTTCGCGTACACAGTTATTCCTGAATTATGGCGCCATATATCTCCGTGCATGCCTCTTGCGCGGTGTTTTATTGCTGTTAACTTTCCCCGCACAATGCGGCTGCATTCAAAGGGGGCATAAATAATAGTAATTGCAATAAGCGGGCCCCATCCGCCCCCGCAGGGCGCGATTCACTGTACGCAAAGCGCTTTTTAAACTATGTTAAACAAACCGGAGGTGTTGGTGAAGACAAAACGCCGTTTTCCGTGCAATATTCAAGTTGGGCCCGGGAAGTTTTATCCCTTACATGCAAATTTCCGGGATTAGACCCCAGCACTATCGCTTTACTAAGTGCGGGGCGCGTTCTGAATCGGCCGTTAACATTTTTGCCGGCTCGTAAATTGTTTATTCCGACTGTAAACGTTCTCTCGCCGTTTCCCCCGATGGAAAGTAATGAATATATTATTACTTAAACAACCAATTTGTATCTTCGACGCGCGCCGCCCCCCAACCAGCCCCCCCTGCGGGACTCGCTCATTGCGCATTCCTTATTCATATTGGGTCCCGGGGCTGACTGGGGCGCATTCCGGGGGCCAAATAAATGTCCCGGATAAAGAGCCCTCCGTGATGACTTCACATAAGTGCACTTGAAGGAACTCTTTTACATGAACAAATACAGGTAGGTTTGTCTCCGCGCCCCGGGGCTATGAATATTATATCCGCCTCCGGGGGTGAATGCACCGCTCCGGGCAATGCCATCAGCGTATGGCTGCCCCCCTATCACGTTCTTAACAAGCCGAAGAGGATCTGGTAATGGCATGCCGTTTAATATTTAAAAATGGGCTGCCAGAAATCATCGTGCGTTCGCGTGGGCAGCATTAAACATTCACTCTGATTTCATTTTTGGTACGTTGTCGTTCAGGTAGCGTGTCCCTCCCCCAATGCATTTTTCATGAAGGAAATTTGCTTTCAACCGCGCCGTAAGGAGAGAGCGCCGAGTTTATTGACTTTGAACTATTATTCTTCAGAGGCTCCTCAGCAGTGCGAGTTAACGCTCATGCCAGCCATTGAATATTGCAAAACCTGATCCTGAATCTACTTTGGAACTTTTGTAATTACAATATTCATACGTTGATACTCTGTTTGCCATCAACACTGTTTGCCCTTAGAATCGTTTAAAGTAATTTTATTCGTGATACAACCATATTGGGAAATAAAAATTTGTTATGATAAATTCCAAAATTTAGTTGGAAATTTAAAATTTTATAATTACAAATATTAATAGAATCACTGTTGTTTGTGGCTCTCGTTTATATATGCTTTTGGAGTTTCCTAATTCATCTCTCCTCATCTATCTACCACTAAATATTCACCCCCATCCCTTGGTTATTATGGTGATTACTATCCTTGAGTGTGGGTCTGATATTGATGCGTTTTCAGCGCAGTTTCACACGAAATTTAAAGCAAATTCGTTTAGAAATAACAGCGATTTGTTGGAATTACAACAACGCGAAAATGATTGCGAATCTATTGCGAAAAACACCCTTAACTTGTAGAGCTTGTAACGGTTCGAACCCAGGTGTTGTACAAATTCTCATAATTTGTAATATTTATTATTCATTGCATTTATTTAACTGCAATTCATCCTTAAATGCAATTGGATGCATTTAATTTCTTTAACTGCATATTAGATGAATTCTTATAATTAAAGTAATTGATTTGGCTCGTGATTTACAAATTCTCGTAATTTGTAATATTGATTTGGCTCGTGATTTAGTGGTAGTACTCTACGTTGTGTTTGATTTTTAAATCAAAATCGTGATAACTCAGTTTGGTTCGTTTTATGGGTAATGTGTCTGTTAGTAATTTTTGCTAGCAAGTAAAACACAGATACATGGATTTCATATTATTTATTCATTTTAAAAGGTTATGCAAGCGACAGGTAAATAAAAGACAATTTTGTTACTCTAATTGGACGTTATTTATTTAGTTATATTTATTTAAATTTTGGAATAGATTTGTTTAATAATTATTGAAAATTTATTATATTCTTTGAATTTGAATGATTTATTTTATTTTGAAAACAGAGTAACTTATTAACACTGCGGTTGGAATTACAAAGTGTTATTTAGCGACTTCATGCACCACAATCTTCAAATTGTGCCGAGAAGGATATCTGATACATGTCATCACTGCATAGAAATTCATTGGCACGGTGCCTACCAATGTATTTCAACGCCACCTTGTGGATAGGAACGAATCACATAACTTCACATCAAAGTACTTTAAGCGATTCCAGTGCTTCAAGCACCCAATGTGTCCTCATTCGGAGATATTGCTAGTACTCGCGTCTACCAAAATTATCAGCCATGTGATCGTAAAAACTTTAATAGGTATTGTTATTCAAAATTGATTATTGATTAGTATGATAAAGCTCTATTCTACTTCTATTTTTCTATCTACTTAAGCACATACAAAAATTCGTTTCAGTCATTCATAATTCTGAGATTTCTTGAATATCGGAGCGCTGAGCAAGTTTAATTATACGATATAATTACAAATGTCATTGAATTATTTATATCGAAATTATTAAGTTAAGTTCCCCTGACGCAACTTTTTATTTAACTACCGATTGATTAATGAGGCCACACTGTTTATCAAATGTTTGCGACGAGGAAAGGAAGGCATATTACAATATTCTCCTATCAGTACGAAAATATTGCCAGGACAAGGTATAAAATGCAGTTAGGTTCAACTCCGCAGTGGCGTGAGGCTCCCTACATTTCATACCCTTATTAAACTTCGTTCATTACCGGCGGCAAGGCGCGGTAATATCACTAGATAGGTTACATTATTAGTATGGAATTGACTTTGGAATTGTTAGTGTGAATTACATTTGATAAACTTGTGTTATATATTCACCTAAGGAATTAATGTTTAAAGTATATGAGTCATCGTCGGACAGCGTGACGTTCTGTCTCGATCGGTACATCTAACTGGCTCCGTTTAAGTTCCGCACTTCTATTTATACTGGAATACTGGTCCCCCACTTTTTACTCTTCTTCCCCCGTCCTATGATAAATCTGCGTACCGCTGCAAATTGACGCAATCCCATACGTGTCACCGAATTACGCAATCGCCGTTTCGAGTTCCCGTCGTATTCCCACGACCAATTTCTCTGTGTCATCATTTTGATCGTGTGCTTATTTACATTTGCCCAAAACTACGAAGTCAGCAAAATGAATGTTCTCGCTTGGGCCAACGCGTCGTCGGCCGCGGCCTGCTATGATATTTACGCAGTTTTGTTCCGACTCGTAAAATTATGGATTTTAATATTATTAGGTTCTTACAAGCTGCATATCAGACTAATTTTGAAGCACCAGGCGCTTGTTTCTTTCTAATTTCGATTACCGGTTAATTATGGGATAATATATTCATATTGATGTGCCTCATGCAAAATTTTATGGTGACACAATCTGAACGCAATCCTTTCTATTTGCCGCGATATATCAACGATGTTTTTCCTGCAAACGCCGATGTGGCTTGTGGCACAAATTGAATTCCGCAGCTTTTATTATTTTCGCGGCCGTTCACTTCACGGTCTAACGGTGAAATACGCGGTCCTATTTATATTTCTGCCGTGCCATTTTTTTTTTGTTTTGTGTTCGTGCAATATTTATGTGCATATTAATGGGGGCGAAATGCTGCGTTTTACAAATGAAGTTGTACGGCTCCGTTCCCGACGCAAATGCAACACGTTCGTCCGCATTAGTCTCACGATGTTTCCCAATTGAATGCGACTTGAAATCAGAACGATATATAATATAATTATAGTATAATTTGAAACCTCCCCAATTTTTAACGTACAAAATTATTTATTACGGTGTCAACATTTTAATGATTATTGTAGAAAAAAATCGAGATGAACGTCGACACTACACAAGACATAGAAGAAAATAGAATAATTGGTATCTATAAAGAGGAGAGGGACAGACCTATTTTAATTAAACTTACAAAAGTTTAATTAAAATCGGTCTGTCCCTCTCCTCTTTATAGATACCAATTCTTCTATTTTCTTCTATGTCTTTTGTAGTGTCGACGTTCATCCTGAATTTGGTCCACAAAAAACACCAGAGTTAATATCCTAAAAGGCACGAAAAATCTCAAAGGAATAGAAATATGGATACATGAAGACTTCCCTAAAAACATTCAAGCAGTGAGAAGAGTGCTAATACCCCAACTAAAAGAAGCAAGGAACAAAGGATATAAGGCAATTATAAGGTACAACAAGCTAAAATTAAAGAACGAAATCTATAAACCAAAAAGAAACGAGCTTTTTATGAAAGGCATCCAAACAGAAGAAAATGAAACAAGAGTTAATATCCAAAAAGGCAGAAAAAATCTCAAAGGAACAGAAATATGGATACATGAAAACTTCCCTAAAATATTCAAGCAGTGAGAAGAGTGCTAATACCCCAACTAAAAGAAGCAAGAAACAAACGTTATAAGGCAATTATAAGATACAACAAGCTAAAAATAAATAACGAAGTCTATGAACCAAAAAGAAACGAGCTCTATATAAAAGACATCCAAACAGAAGAAAATGAAACAAGAGTTAATATCCTAAAAGGCAGGAAAAATCTCAAAAGAACAGAAAGATGGGTAGATGAAGACTTCCCTAAAAACACTCAAGCAGTGAGAAGAGTGCTAATACCCCAACTAAAAGAAGCAAGGAACAAAGGACACAAGGCAATTATAATTATTATTATTATATTATTATTAGTATTATAAGATACAACAAGCTAGAAAAAAATAACGAAGTTTATGAACCAAAAAGAAACGAGCTCTTTATGGAAGAGATCGAACAAAAGAGAATGAAACATATTCCGCAAATAAGAGATATTTGCATGACAGAGGGAAGACCAAGAAAAACCTCTTGAACGACAGAATCAGAGAGCAGGCAGAGAAAAGAGGATTAACATGGGAAAGAACCATACAACTCACACAGGATAGAAGAAAATGGAGAGAAACCTACATGAAGAAACAATAAACTGTAAAACCCTACACCAACAATGGTAGAAAGGACAATGATTAAATAAATTGTAGAAATTTCGGTGACAATTGTTAAATTTGTAATAATTTCTCTCAAAATTTCATTAATTCTTCAAAATGTTACTTAAACTATCAAAATTTTATGTACTGATAATTATTTCAATAAAATGACAATGATTATTATAGAAATCTGATAAAAAATGACATAGTATATCCCAGTTTACCAGGATAAGTTATCTGTCACTGAAAATCCTGAAAATTTATCTAATAGGTATTATGAAAATTTTATGCCAGATTTATATACAGTATACCTGAACATAAAACCTGAAATTTTGATAAGGGGTATGTGTAAATTGAGTGAGAAATCGAGTTATTATCTATCCCAGTTTATCTGTATAAGTTATCTGTCACTGAAATTCCTGAAAATTTATTTAATAGATATTTTGAAAATATTATGCCTGATTTGTATACAGTATACCAGATGATAATACGTCTGAAAATTTAACAAGGGTAATGTGTAAATTAAGTGAGAAAATCGAGTAATTAACTTTCCTAGTTTACCAGTATAAGTTATCTGTCACTGAAATTCCTGAAAATTTATCTGATGGATATTGTGAAAATTTTATGCCAGATTTATATACAGTATATCTGAAAAAAATTCCTCTGAAAATTTGATAAGGGGTATGTGTAAATTAAGTGACAACATCGAGTTATTAACTTTCCCAGTTTACCAGTATAAGTTATCTGTCACTGAAATTCCTGAATATTTATCTAATGGATATTATGAAATTTTATGCAGATTTTATAACAATAATATAGTATGCCTGAAGATAATTCAGACAGTTGAGAATATACATAAATCATTCGATGACAACTGTAATTTAATGGTAACTGATAATTTTTCAATTATCTCTAACAAAATGTCATTGCTTCTTTTGAAGTTTCAAAGATTGCTGACAGATTATGTATTATTTCTGACAAAATTTAACTATTACTGTAGAAATTTAATGACAACTGTAAAACTTTAAATTATTTCTCTGAATTAGACCTTCAAATTTCAAGGTTTTAAATATTGGTGCTAAATTGACAATAATTACTATGAAAATGGCAATAATTACTGTAGAAATTTGAATGAGTCTAACAAATTTTCAATTATTTTTGTCAAAATTTCAATGCTTGTGTTGATTTTATAAAGGCTGACACTAAATTATCAATTATTTCTGACAAAATGCGAATAACTGGTGTCAAATATCAAATTATCTATTATGGTATCAACATCTTAATGATTATTGAAAATAAATCGGTAAGAACTGTAAAATTTATAGTAAATTCTCTCAAAATTTTATTAATTTTTCAAAATTTAATGTTTTTAAGTTTTAAAGATTGATGCCAAATTGTAAATTATATATGAGAAAATGACAAATGATTACTGTAGAAATATCAATGATAACTGACAAATTTTTAAATATTTCTATCAAAATTTCAATGCTTCTATTGAAGTTTAAAATATTGCTGCCTATAATTGATATTTCTGACAAAAATTAAATAACTGGTGTCAAATATCAAATATTATGAATTATTGCTGTTATAATTTAAATGTTTACTGTAGAAATGTGAATGGTAACTTATAGTTTTTTTAATGTTTTTGTCAAAATTTCAATGCTTCTATTGATTTTTTAAATATTGATACCAAATCAAAATTAAAAAAAAAACTTTTAAGGTTGTTATATTTAGTACGTACTGGTAAATAATATTTATTTTCATTTTATTATATAAATATATTTTAACCTCGTGAAGTTGGTATGTTTTAGGCCAATTTTTGGCGATATTTATGTTACATTTTTTGCATTTTGGCCTAATTTTCTCTATGTAATTCAAACTGAATGTTGTCTATACTAAATTTAATGCCCGAGGGGCTTGGCTATTTTAGCTCGCATTTGTTTTTTATAACCTCATGAAGTTGATAAGTTTTAGGCCAAATTTTGGACTTTTTGCGATATTTATGTTACATTTTTCGCATTTTCCTTCAAATTGAACTTAGTTTACACTAAATTTAATGATAAACCAAAACATAATGAATAAAACGAAGTAATTCGGATTAACCTTTTTCTATTTTGAATGGTGGTGGCGTCTACTTCGTGATACATTTTATTAATTATAAATAAAATATATTATATTGTTAGTATCGCATAAAATTATTTGTTGATTTGTTACTAGTTTCGACTACTTAAGTAATCATTATCAAACAGAGTATTGATGTGTATTGTGACAGAGTGTTTTATTTATAACCTTTTCTTGTGTGTTTGTTACATGAAACACACAAAAAAAGGTTATAAATAAAACACTCACAATACACATCAATACTCTGTTTGATGATGATTACTTACGTAGTCGAAACTAGTAACAAATCAAAAAATAATTTCCATCAACATAATAATATCTCAAGAACAAACATATCAATATTTACTATATTTATAGAAAATAATAAATATAATGTTGATATTTAATACGTTTATTTATACTAATATCCAATGATCAATTTTTGAGGTAATGTTTTTAGTGTTGCCATATGATTTTGGAGTTATGTATTCTTAAATTACGCTTATTCTTAATAATGATATCTCAAGAACTAGTATATCACTATACACATGCATATATAATTAACATATATCTAATTATATATACAACTTCATCAATAAAAGGAGTAAAAAATAATGAAATTGCAGAAATTTTTGTATAGCTATCTGAATAACATGGAAGCGGTTAGGTTTCAATCGCAATTATCTTATATCATTTTAAGTGTTTAGTAGCATAAAATAGAAAATGCACATATACAGTATGTCC
Source organism: Othius punctulatus (assembly GCA_951805005.1). Taxonomy (NCBI): domain Eukaryota; kingdom Metazoa; phylum Arthropoda; class Insecta; order Coleoptera; family Staphylinidae; genus Othius; species Othius punctulatus. The sequence continues at coordinate 2,042,739 of OX638139.1, read as the reverse complement.
CCGGATTGAGTTTACAAGAGGGTTTTTTTTTTTAATTACTTAAAAAAAAATGAAACTATGAATTTTCGTTATTAAAATATTGATTTATTTATGCAGGGTATTGGCTAAATAAAAAATTAATAAATCCAATTATGAGACTTTAGAAAAATAACATAATTTAAACAATCCCCCACCATTTTCTCCACACGGCTCAAGCCCGGTATGGATCTCCTGAAGACTGTTTTAGATTTCTCCAATAGTTTTTGATGCAAATGCCTCTCGTAGGCGACTATTTAAATTTTCAGTATCATGTTCTGCATTTGGGTGATTGTTTTAATGATTTTATTTTTCTTTGATGTTGTTAATTGTAATTTTAAGTTATTTGGCAAATAGTAATTAAATAAATGTCAAAAAAAGATTCAAAAATTTTGATTTCATCGACACCCTGTATAAATAAATGAAAGTTTCAATAACTGCACTGGTAGTTTCAGACTAAGAAGGAATTATAATTCCTATAACATTTTTAGTTAAAACTAAAAATTAAAAATATATCACTCTTGTAAACTCAATCTGGGGACATACTGTATGCAGGGTAAGTTTTTAACCCGAAACTTGCAAATATCTCGAGTAATAAGCATTCTATGAAAAAAATGTTCATAATCAATATTTAATCACTCCGCGGGAAAAATACAATAGTACCAAATTTGGTCCTCCAACCCTTTAATTAATTGGATTTCGTCGATTACTGCGCTATCTGATCAACAAAAATGTTTCATACTAATCCTACATATTTTTAGCCATAAAATTCGAATATGCAATACCAACTGGGGATTCCCTTTAAAGATTTGAAAGTGACCCCCGCCCCACTTAAAAGGAAGGGGGTGGGAGACTAATTTTGGCGCTAATGTATTACCCTCGCGGATTGATTAAATATTGATTATGGACAATTTTTTGCATATAGTGCTTATTACTCGAGATATTTGCAAGTATCAGGTTAAAAAACTCATCCGGTAAAGAGGGTGTTCTATTAAAAAAAAAACGTAAGTTTAGTCTATTACATATATATGAACCACCCTATATAAATATCACCCTGAAGTGCAAGTCACAATTGTACACAACTTTTAAATAAGACAATTTTTGATATTTTAATTGATAACCCCGTAGTTGACCGTTCCCAGAGGGATGGGACACTCTGTATACAAAGCATACAATAACGTATTTGTAAGAATTGAAAGTATTAATTTATAAAACGAGAAGTAAGGCAATTTTTTAAATTTATTTATTATGTAGCAGATACTAGATTATTTTTACAGAGTGTTCAAGAAAGTGGAGGCAACTTTTCCAATTAGTTTCGACGAGATAATGTCACATAATAACATTTGAAAAAAATTAGTTAAATCATTTTTGTTTGTATTCTAGGAACCATTTCAGCAACTTTGCAAGACATATTTGTTTTGCTTCTTCAACACTATCATCTATTAGTATCCAGCATACAAGTTGAGAACACCTTCTTGAGCGGTCTGTAGATATATCATTGGGTCACGTATTGTGTGAAAACACAGGATTGTGACATTTGCACCTTTTATGAACTCGCGGGCGTGAATTAATTCAAACACAGTTTTTCCACACAAAATCCCAGATTTACGACATCATAACTCATAAATATTGCATGAGGCATAAATATTAATGTGGGAAAATAGTGAGTTGTAAATATTGCTGCGCGTTTTCATTATGCAAATCGCACTATTGCTCTTTATCCGTAAGCGTCGAGCCGCGGGGTTAAAAAGCCGCCCCCGTAAATAGAATTTACGCACAATAGCTGTACGTGCGTGTGTGAGTACGTATGTGTTATCAGGAGTAATTAAAGTGATTTGTGGGAGTCGCGGGCAGGTGCAATTGTCCTTAAGCGGGATAACAGGGGATGTACTCGGGAACTTAGTCCTCGACGTGTGCGGCCCAGCTGGAGTGCTCACCTGCAGGTCCTTGTTGCAGGGAGGAGATCCTTCTGGAAGGCTGCGGGCGCTAAATGTTGTATCTCCAAAGTTTGCCGATCAGATTTTGCCGGCGGGAAGATATATTAATAAGCGTTTTGTTTGCTCGCAGGATTCGGGAAACTTTCGCGCTCGCAGGATTTGAATTCGGAATTCGGAATTGAATGTGGGTAGTTTGCGCAATTAAACTTTCCCGTTTAGGCGACCCTCGGTTTTTTCGCCCGGCAGTCGATTTTCTTATTCAAATTGCAGCGTATAAGGGCCGTGTCCGTGGGCGTCATGGGAGCAGTTACCGAATGTCCAGTAGTAAATGTTAACGGCGAGGAAAAGGGGGCGGCCTAACCTTTCGGGGAAGTTCAGGATATCGCCTAAACAATTCGGGGCTCTCTTTTATATTTCCCGTGGGCGCGCCCATTAAACGGAAAAACTTTTATTAAATTATCGGCCTAATGCGAAATTTTCCAGGTGGCCGCCCCCAAGCCGGACGTTGAAATATGAAATTCTGCGAGCCAGGACCGAAATTGACTCCCCCGCGTATTGTAATGTAAATTCCTCCACCATAACCATTTTTTCGCCCGGCAAACGGGGGAGAAACTAAACTCGTTTCATTCAGATATAACTCCACTTCGTGCGAGGCACCTTTTTCGCCCCTCACGACGGGGGCGGTTATGTCTGCAATCAAACTTTGACGATCTTATTTTTCATTTACGCGCCTTTGACGCGACAATATCATAATGACTTGTCCCGGATGCCGTCACAATGGACGTGATGGGATTAAAACTTTCTCAGTGGTGAATACTTATCTCCACTCAAATAAATACAGAGCGTCAGCAGTGCGCCATCATTCGGACAACAATTTTTGCGCCTTTGAACTGTCCGTCCGCACGAGGATTACTTTTAACGAGACGCCTCGGGGAGGTTTTCAATGCGAGCGATAGCGCGGCAAAAAAAAACCCACCCCAAATAGTAAAATCGGCAAACATTTACACACCCCCATGGATGCCCCGCACCCAACCACCCCCCATTGGTAATTTATAAAGCAATTATTATCAGATTCCGGCGTCTAATATGGCCCACGCCAGTCTCACAAATTGCGCCAATAAACAATAACCGGTTGTTATTAGGGCCGCCCTAGTTATTTCATATAATGTTTTGGTAAATTAATGGGGGCGTCATTTGTAAAGATTATTTGTGTCGTTAATTCCGCAGGCTTTCGTTAATTACTACACATACGCGCGCAAATATAACTGTACAACTAAATAAATCTAGCTCACCTTTAATAACATTAAGCTTACTGTATAAGCACGACAGAACGTGATTTATCCGTTCAAACTAATGAACGCAATTAGCGCGAAACGTAATCAAAAAATACCAATTCACGCGATATGACTGCAGCGCGTCTGCAATTTATCACTATGCATGATTGGTTTCAAAGTATGCGTTGCGTAATTCTGGGATCCATATCACCGGCATAATTAACGATATTTGATTAAATCCTTGCAATGTATAAAGGCAATTATCGATGGATGTAGCTGCTCACCACCAATAATTACTGCAGCAATATACATGCTAATTACTGATATTTTATATATGCCCGAATATTTCACTCACATGTTCACATTGGAACAGATATTGAATTAATAAATGGAAATTCAAAAAAATCACACTGGAAATTCTATGTTGCCATGACATTCTTACAGCAGAACCGTCAAAGTCAAGATAACTCAAGAAACTCATACGTGTTATAACATTGGGACATATACCGAATTAATAATTGGAAATTCAAAATATCACACTGGAATTTCTACGTTCCCATGACATTGTTACAGCAGAAACGTCTAAGTCAAGAAAACCCAAGTCTTTTAGACGTCATCAAAAGATTTGGAGATATCACACAACGAGAAATTGTAGAAAAACCAATCACAACAAAATTCACAAATCGCTTGTACATGAACAAGGCCTTACAATTTTCACGTTGTTTCCTACCAAAGTTTAATAAAAGAGATCCAACTGCCCATTTTACAATGAATATGCCTTAAAAGAAAATGAATGATATGAAAATCTAACTGCCATTCTAGAAGTATCTGCTGTACCTTAAATTTCCGTGCTTAGTAATGAAAAACATTACTTACATTTTAGCAGAAGTTTTGAAAACTGTAATCAACATAAATTTTAAAACTGCATATCAAAAATATTTTGCTACTCAATTATTACGAATAATACATAAAATATTTGTAAATATTTGCATTGCTGTACAATACAGAATATTACCGTTTGAAATTTTACCAGAAATGATTATATCACAGTACAAGAATTTTACTAGCAAACTGCCTGTGAGAGGAAGTAAATCAATAAATATGCAAATATCATCATAATCAAGTACTCAGAATTGAGCATTGCCATTTTGGCTCAAGTGGAATTTATGTCTAAATCGGACCAAATGTTATTGGAACACGTAAAAATAATTGATGATTGATTGACACAATGCATGATGATATGAAGAGAATATGCGAAATCAGTATAATATAAATTTATGACAAAATTATTAATATTTGATGATAGCTGATATTTGATGATATTTGATGATTTGATGATATAATTAAAAAAAATTGAAATGTTGACAGAAATAGTTGAAATTATGACAAAAAAGATTTGAATGTTGATAGATATCATTAGAATTTTAATAATCCGAGTTATAATGAGTAATAATAAGTAATCCTGGAAATGTTTACAGCAGTTATTAAAAATGGTATGATTTCGTAGTAACCTTTGAACATGTTATGGTACATATTTTGATAGTAAAAATTGAAAATTTTTAAGAATTAATTGGAATTTTGGCAAATATGATTGCAATTTTGCCAGTAATCACAGTATTCATTAGAATAGAATAGAATAGAATTTTTTTCTTGCCAGAACATAGTAGTTTTACACATGTCAAGAATCAAATCAAATTTGTACATAATAACCCTCAGGAATAATGTACAAATACCCATGCAAGGCAATAAAACAATCAATGAATGGCGCAGAATCAAATGATAATTTTATTAAACAAATACAATTTAAACATTTTATTGAAATATTTTAAATTGCCTCAAATGGAATTTGTTTCAAAATCAGACTAAATATTATTGCAATAGTGTTAAGAGTAATTGAAATTTTGACACTAATAATAAAAATGTATGGCAGCATAATTTATATCCAATGATATTTTAACAAAATAATTGAAATTTTGACAGAAAGAATTGAAATGTTTACGTAAATTATTGCAAATTTGTCAAATACGATTGGTTTTTTTATAATTGAAAGTTTAATAGCTATAATTGAAAAAAATTAAATAATATTTGAATTCTGAAATTAAATAATTGAAACCTACCAATAACATTAAAATATAAGCAGAATTATTCAAACTTAGACGTAAACTGTTGGAAATTTGGATTTATTAATTGGAATTTAAATAAAAATATATGGAATTTTAATAGTAATTATTAATATTTTGACAAAATGAATGATGATATGAAGTCACTAAGTAAAATCCGGTTTACCTTGTCTCAAGTGTAGTTTACTTCAAAATCAGAATGTTATTGCAACACTGGTAAAAATAACTAAAATTTTGACAATAAAAATAGAAATTTATGGTAGAATAATTCATAATTTAAACCAGTCATTGATATTTTAACAGGATTATTGAAATATTGACGGAAATAATTCAAATTTTAACAATAATAATTGTAATTCTGACTGAAAATTTTAATTTTTAAAGTAATCGTCGATTTATTTACAGAAACAATTAAAAATCAAAAACATTTCATAGGGACCTTTGAACATTTTACAGTAATTCATATTTTGATGATAAAAAATATTTTTTTTAGTTACCATTGAATTTTGTAATTAATAATTAAATATTTCCAGTAATATTAAAATATAGGCACAATTATTAAGGCTTTGACAAAAACGATTGGATATTTAACAGTAATTAAGGAAATATTGGATGTGATAATTGAATATTAAATACAAATACTAGAAATCTTAATCGTAATTATTGAAATTTTGACAAAATGAATGATGATATGAAGTCAATATGTGCGATGAGTTTAATGTAAATTTATGCCAGAAATAATTGATATTTTGACAGAAATCAATAATATTTTAACAGAATAATTGAAATTTTTAAAGAAATAGTTGAAATTTTTACAGAAATTATTGGAATTTCGATAGATGATTGCAAGTTTGACAATAATCATCGAAATGTTTACGAAAAAAAATTATAATTGTAATTTCACAGTAAAATTTAAACATTTTACGTAATTCACATTTTAATACTTAATAAATAAGTATTAATAGTAATAAAAATAAAAATATTTAAGTAATCATTGAATTCTGAACTTGATCATGGAAGTAATATGGAAATTTAAGGTCAACTATTAAATCTTTGACAAAAATGATTGCAAATTTGACAGGAATCAATGAAATTTGGCTGTGATAATTGAAACTTAATATAAAAAAAAAAAAATTAAATAAAATTAAAAAAAAACAACTATTAGTGTTATAATTTCTATTATTTTAACTAGTATAACAATTATATTTGTACCACTGTAAAACCACTGTAAAACCACTGCAAAACCACTGTAAAACCACTGTAAAACCACTGCAAAAGCACTGTAAAACCACTGTAAAACTGATTTCACAAAGTGATTTTTGTCAATATTTCAATAATTTTTCTCAGAATTTCAATAATTTGTATTCATTCAATATTCAATTATTCTAATAACGGGTTTTCCAATAAGAGGTGTTATTTTGAATAGCCCGCTATTTCGGTAGATGTCACTTTTGAAGCTGTCATTTCTTGGCATTTGACAAGTAGAAACTACGCCATTAATAAAAATGGTACGATACACGCTTCAACAACGCATTGAAATTATTAAAATTCACTATAAAAATGGTGAAAATTTGGCAGAGACGGTTCGTAAAACTCGAACATTTTTGGGTCGTCGTGAAGCACCTTGTCGGACCGCAATACAGAAATTGGTGGAAAAATTCGAGCTGTTGGGACAAGTTAGTGATGAGAAGAATAAAACCCGTGCACGTCGCTCAAGAACAGCCGAGAATATTGCTGCTGTAGCCGAAAGTGTTGAAGAAAACCCAGGTTTGTCCATTCCTCGTCGTTCTTTGGAATTAGGTATTCCACAAACGTCATTACACCGTATTTTGCATAAAGATTTGGGTCTTAAGGCTTATAAAGTCCAGTTAACACAAGAACTCAAGCCGGCCGATCATCAACAACGTCGTGACTTTGCTGATTGGGTCGTTGAAATGCATGAAAATGATCCGGAATTCCATCGAAAAATCATCTTCAGTGATGAGGCCCATTTCCACCTCGGTGGCTTCGTCAACAAGCAAAATTGTCGCATCTGGGGCTCAGAAAACCCAAGAGTTATTGTTGAAAAGCCTCTCTATCCTCAACGTGTGACTGTTTGGTGCGGTTTATGGTCCGGCGGAGTCATTGGACCTTACTTTTTCGAAAATGAGGCTGGCGCAACAGTTACGGTGAATGGATTGCGCTATCAAGAGATGATTAACGATTTTTTATGGCCGGAATTGGATGGTATTGATCTGGACAACGTTCACTTTCAACAAGACGGCGCTACGTGCCACACAAGCAACGAAACCATTGATCTTTTAAGGGAAAAGTTTCCGGACCGTGTTATCTCTCGAAGAGGTGATCACAATTGGCCACCGAGATCTTGTGATTTAACACCTTGCGACTTCTTTCTTTGGGGCCACGTGAAGGAGAAGGTCTACGCCAACAGCCCAGTATCGATTCAAGACCTCAAAGATGGAATTCGTGAGGCTATCGAGGACATACAGCAGCCACTTTGCGATTTAGTTATGGAAAATTTCATGAAAAGGATTTTGTCCTGTAAGCGTGGCCGTGGTGGTCATTTGCTTGATGTTATTTTCCACTATTAACGGCATACCTTCCTCTTTGTAATGAAATAAACATCTGATGATTTATAATAAAAAATGGCATTTTTCTTTGAATATCAAAATAACACCTCTTATTGGAAAACCCTTTACAATGTCAATGATTATCTACTTTTAAAATATCAACTATTCTACCATCAATTTATATTATTATTGTCAATATATCAATCACTGATTTTAAAATATCAATATTTATCAATTATTTACCAAAAAATCCTGTTATTAGTGTCATAATTTCAATTATTTTGACCAGTATTACAATAATATTTGCACCACTGTAAAACCACTGCAAAACCACTGCAAAACCACTGTAAAGCCACTGTCAAATTGATTTCACAAAGTGATTTATGTCAATATTTCAATAATTTTTATCAGAATTTCAATGATTTGCATTCATTCAATATTCAATTATTCTATTACAATGTCAATGATTATCTACTTTTAAAATATCAGCTATTCTACCATCAATTTATGTTATTATTGTCAATATATCAATCATTGATTTTAAAATGTCAATATTTATCAATTATTTGCCAAAAATTCATGTTATTAGTGTCATAATATCAATTATTTTGACCAGTGTTACAATAATATTTGCACCACTGTAAAACCACTGCAAAACCACTGCAAAACCACTGCAAAACCACTGCAAAACCACTGTAAAACCACTGTAAAATTGATTTCACAAAGTGATTTTTGTCAATATTTCAATATTTTTTATCAGAATTTCAATGATTAGCATTCATTCAATATTAAATTATTCTATTACAATGTCAATGATTATCTACTTTTAAAATATCAGCTATTCTACCATCAATTTATAATATAATAGTCAATATATCAATCATTGATTATAAAATATCAATATTTATCACTTATTTGACAAAAATCCTGTTATTAGTCTCATAATTTCAATTTTTTTAACAAATGTTACAATAATATTTGTACCACTGTAAGACCACTGTAAAACCACTTAAGTGATTAACATTTATTCAAATATTGACAAAAGGCAGTTTGTGAAATTGGTTTTACAGTGGTTTTTCAGTGGTTCACGTGGTTTTACAGTGGTCCATGATTATCTGCTTTTAAAATATCAGCTATTCTACTATCAATTTATATTATTATTGTCAATATATCAATCATTGATTTTAAAATATCAATATTTATCAATTATTTTCCAAATATTCCTGTTATCAGTGTCATAATTTCAATTATTTCACCCCGTGTTACAATAATATTTGTACAACTGTAAAACCACTTAAGTAGTTAACATTTATTGAAATATTGACAAAAAGCAAATTGAAATCAGTTTTAAAGTAGTTTTACAGTGGTTTACAGTGGTTTTACAGTGGTACAAATATTATTGTAACACTGGTTAAAATAATTGAAATTATGACACTAATGATAGGAATTTTTGGCAAATAATTGATAAATATTGATATTTTGAAATCAATGATTGAAATATTGATTTTCAGTAGTAATAATGAATTTAGATTACTGGAAATAATAATATAAATTGATGGTACAATAGCTGATATTTTGAAAGTAGGTAATCATTGACATTATAATAGATTAATTGAAAATGTTACAGTAAGGTTTAAACATTTGAGTGGATGAAATGAATTGTTTCTCTAAAAACATTTACAGCAGCCCACTTAAACATTATGTTTCCTCGAATCTCTATTGCAAACCTTAAAAATTGTTAATCTGAACACTGCTCGTCACTTATATGATCGCTTAATTAATTTTCCGTGTTAAACATAGCTAACAACTTCCTTACATATAAGTGGATCGTACGAGGAACTAGAGGTGCGCATAACATAGGACCAATCCGTGTTCACAGGCTATGGAATTATAAATTATAATTACGTATGTGTGGAGAGCCATATCAAGTTTCATATCCCGAGGATCGTCTCAGGTGGCTCCAACAGTGCACGTACTAGCAAATTAACCGCCCCAGCATTATCAATATAACTGAACTTAGTTATCCCCCCATTACATCGTAGCTCCAATAAACACTCAAGGATTCAGGCATGCATGAACATACCTCATGAATCCCAATAAAGAAGTTCTGATATGTTAAAACTTATATCAATATTAGATATATAAAGTAAGAGAAATTATATTTGGAATTATAAAATCGACACGTAAATGCAATTTACAAATTGCCACGATTTCGGTCAGGATGAAAAGTTCGTAATCTGTAAGACGGTTTTGCATTGAATATATACAGGGGTATGACGCATGTGTGAGATATCTGTGAGGCACAAGCGAGGCAGCTGTGAGACAGGAGAAAAGTTTAGACCTCTGTGTAAATTCTTACGAGAAATTGGTCCAGAACCTGTGCAGCCTATCTACTATTATCAGAATGGCGAATACCCCCAAAAGTTGTACGTGTTTGGCCATATTTTGAACTAAATTCATTTTCATAAAATTTTCTACAAATAACTGTGAACATATTAACATCATAATACAAATTTTGCAAATGCCAATGAAATTGGTCCAGAACCTGTGCAGCCTATCTACTATTATCAGAACGGCGAATACCCCCAAAATTTGTACGTGTTTGGCCACATTTAGAACTAAATTCATTTTCATAAAATTTTCTATAAATATCTGTGAACATTTTAACATCATAATACAAATTTTGCAAATGCCAATGATATTTTGCATTTTACAGTGAAATTTTGGCAATTTATCTGGTAGAAAATCCTTAAACAATCCTTTATGCCTTCCTGCGAGTTTCTGTCTCTCGCATGTGAGAAAATCATTGCTATCTAAATCACATTATTCTCCTATACAGTATTGCAAACCATCAGATAAGTATTCGCAGCTCTATTAGAGAAATTGTCGTTTATTATTTAAGCTCATTCCTGTGGATATCACATTCTCGTCATTGCCTGCAAGTGAACCTCGCCTACTTGCCAAATTCCCCACATCGCGGAAATTATTCATCACCCCCGCCCCCCTTAATCCCTGAAAATGTGATTTATCCCGCTACAAGGATAAATCCTCCGCTGAATTATCTTTACATTCATGGCGGCGATTTTTCTGGACAGGAAAAAGTCGCTCCTTGCTCAGGACGACTGCGTCCATGATAAATCACCGCAGGGTCCTCCGCTTGCATAAGACGCGTATGAATATTTATGAAATGAGCGGCACGGACGGACTCAGGGCTGAAGGGTAGAAACGGGGGGGTGGACCACCCCGGGAGAAGGATTGCCGCATTTTTTCTCCACGCCAGATGGGGAGGGACGACGCAATTGTACGTTCTAACAACTACAACAGGGGATGAGAGTAGGGTATAAATTTTCCATGACTCGAGCGTATTCTGTGTGTATATATTATTGCAAGGTGTATCGAGCTGAATGGAATCAAAGTCCCAGAGTTATTCCACGTGAAACTCGTGTCGTATTTCAGCAACTCCGATTGTTAATATTTCATATTGTCATAATTCAAACTATATTTTACATGTAGTTGTCTGCTATTGGTGGTTGCTATTTTTAAGTTTTGAAATTGAAATTGTCACGGTTTAAAGTGGCAGAGTGACAGCATACTGAAAACCCGGAACAATAATCTAACAAAGTATCTAGGTCAGACTAAAAATGTTTATTAGTCTTAAGATTAGGTCTAAATTAATTAAACAAAAAAATGATGATTTGGCAAAATTTCAGTACGCATATGATTTACAATATTCTAGAACTGTATGTTTTAAATTTTCTAAATTAATCGATAATTTTTCAAAAATTTAGTTTTCATAGTTATTTTGAATGTTTGATGTCTTATATTTTCCAAAAATATATAGACGCTGCGATTAATTTGCAAATTTTTGTGTTTTTTTGACAAGTTTTTCCATTTTCAGCCAATGTTTGGTTGGAATACCTAAGCATAGAAACGAACTTCAACCTTTTATGGACTTGATCTAAGCACAGAGTTACCAAAAGATTACAATGAGTTAATGATTTATTGGAACCTGGTTTCCAAAATTTCGATTAATCTATTAAATTTTTAAAGGATAGATGACATGTTACTGAATTGATTTTATTTAACTCTAAGATAACGATGTAAGGATATAAATGTTTTATTGAAATTTGAAAGGATTCGTTGATATTTTTACAGAAATTGCCAGAAATAAACAATAATCATTGAAACCTTGACAGGATCATTGCAATTTTTGACATAATGATTGAAATTTTCGCACAAATAACTAAACTATTAAAGGTAATAGATGAAATGTTGGAAAAATCTTCCAAATGCAATTGTTTTGACAAATTTTTCCATTTCCAACCAATGTTTGGTTAGAATAGGTAAGCATAAAAAAGAACTTTAACCTTTTATGGATTTGATCTAAGCACAGAGTTACCAAAGGATTACATTGAGTTAATGATTTATTGGAATCTGGTTTTTAAAATTTCGATTATTCTGTTAAATTTTTAGAAGATAGATGATATGTTACTGAATTGACGATATTTAACTCAAAGAGAAGGATATAAATGTTTTATTGAAATTTGAAAGGATTTATTGATTTTTTTACAGAAATCACTGAAAATAAACAATTATCATTGAAAGCTTGACATTGATCATTGCAATTTTTGACATAATGATTGAAATTTTCGCAGAAATAACTAAACTATTAATAGTAATTATTGAAATGTTGGAAATATCCGATACTCTAGTAACTTCCATAAAACTTTTCTAAATTATTTATAAAATTATATTTTATATATTATTTATAATATTAGTATATTTTGGTATTATTAGTATGTTTTCTGTAATTTCACGTTCACTCTGCAAAATTTTCTTGATATTTTGGATTTTAGATGATTAGAAGATAGATGACATTTTACTGAATTGACGTTATTGAACTCTAAGATAAGGATATAAATGTTTTATTGAAATTTGAAAGGATTTATTGATTTTTTTACAGAAATCACTAGATATAATCAATCATCATTGAAACCTAGGCAGTGACATAATTGACATAATTATTAAAATTTTCGCAGAAATAACTAAACTATTAACTGTAATAATTGAAATATTAGAATATAATATATTTTGGAAATATCTTCGAAATGCAATTTTTTTGACAAATTTTTCCATTTGCAACCAATGTTTAGTTGGAATAGGTAAGCATAAAAAAGAACTTCAATATTTTATGGACTTAACTAAGCACAGAGTTACGAAAGGATTATAATAAGTAAATGATTTATTGGAATCTGGTTTTTAAAATTTCGATTATTCTATCAACTTTTTAGAAGATAGATGACATGTTACTGAATTGACGTTAATTAACTCTAAGATATGGATATAAACGTTTTATTGAAATTTGAAAGGATTCATTGAAATTTTTACAGAAATCACTAGAAATAAACAATAATCATTGAAACCTTGACAGTGATCATTCCAATTTTTAACATAATGATTGAAATTTTTGCAGAAATAACTAAACTATTAACAGTAATAATTGAAATATTGGAAAATTCTTCGACATGCAATTTTGGTGACAATTTTTTCCATTTCTAACCAACGTTTGGTTGAAATAGGTAAGCATAAAAAATAACTACAACCTTTTATGGATTTGATTCAAGCATAGAGTTACCAAAGGATTACCATGAGATAAAGATTTGTTGGAATCTGGTTTTCAAAATTTCGGTTATTCTATTAAATTTTTGGAAGATAGACGACATGTTACTGAATTGATATTATTTAACTCTGAGATAAGGATATATATAATTTATTGAAATTTGAAAGGATTTATTGAATTTTTTACAGAAATCACTGGAAATAAACAATTATCATTGAAAGCTTGACATTGATCATTGCAATTTTTGACATAATGATTGAAATTTTCGCAGAAATAACTAAACTATTAATAGTAATTATTGAAATGTTGGAAATATCCGATACTCTAGTAACTTCCATAAAACTTTTCTAAATTATTTATGAAGTTATATTTTATATATTATTTATAATATTAGTATATTTTGGTATTATTAGTATGTTTTCTGTAATTTCACGTTCACTCTGCAAAATTTTCTTGATATTTTGGATTTTAGATGATTAGAAGATAGATGACATTTTACTGAATTGACGTTATTTAACTCTAAGATATGGATATAAATGTTTTATTGAAATTTGAAAGGATTTATTGAATTTTTTACAGAAATCACTAGATATAATCAATTATCATTGAAATCTTGGCAGTGATCATTGCAATTTTTAACATAATGATTGAAATTTTCGCAGAAATAACTAAACTATTAACAGTAATAATTGAAATGTTTAATCTTCCAAATTATATTTTTTGGACAAATTTTTCCATTTCCAACCAATGTTTGGTTTGAATAGGTAAGTATAAAAAGTTACTTCAACCTTTTATGGACTTGATCTAAGCACAGAGTTACCAAAGAATTACAATAAGTTAAAGATTTATTGGAATCTAGTTTTCAAACTTTTGATTATGCTATTGAATTTTTAGAAGATAGATGACATGTTACTGAATTGATGTTATTTAACTCTAAGATAAGGATATAAATAATTTATTAAAATTTGAAAGGATTTATTGAAATTTTTACAGATATCACTTGAAATAAACAATAATCTTTGAAACTTTGACAGTGCTCATTGCAATTTTTAAAATAATGATTGAAATTTTCGCAGAAGTAACTAAACTATTAACAGTAATAATTGAAATGTTGGGAAAATCTTCGAAATGCATTTTTTTACAATTTTTTCTATTTCCAGCAAATGTGTGGTTGGAATAGGTAAACATAAAAAATAACTTTAACCTTTTATGGACTTGATCTAAAAACAGAGTTACCACAGGATTACAATATGTAAATGATTTATTGGAATCCTATTTTCAAAATTTCGATTATTCTATTAAATTTTTGAAGGATAGATGAAGTTACTGAATTGACGTTATTTAACTCTAAGATAAGGATATAAACGTTTTATTGAAATTTGAAAGGATTTATTGAATTTTTTACAGTAATCAATCCTTGACAGTGATCATTGCAATTTTTGACATATTGATTGAAATTTTCGCCGAAATACCTAAACAGTAATTATTGAAATTAACGGTAATTTATCAACAGTAAATATTAAAATGTTGGAAAAATCAGACATTCTTGACATTTTCATAAAACTTTTCTAAAAGAATTATGAAATTATATTTCATATATTATTTATAGTATTAGTATATTTTGGTATTATTAGTATGTTTTCGGTAATTTCACGTTTACTCTGCAAAATTTTCTTGATATTTTGGATTTTCGATTATTAGAAGATAGATGATATGTTACTGAATTGACGTTATTTAACTCTAAGATGAGGATATAATTGTTTTATTGAAATTTGATAGGATTTTTTTAAATTTTTACAGAAATCACTAGAAATAAACAATCATCATTGAAACCTTGGCAGTGATCATTGCAATTATTGACATAATTATTAAAATTTTCACAGAAATAACTAAAGTATTAACTGTAATAATTGAAATATTGGAAAATAATATATTTTGGAAATATCTTCGAAATGCAATTTTTTTGACAAATTTTTCCCAATGTTTGGATGGAATAGGTAAGCATAAAAGGTAACTTTAACCTTTTATGACTTGATCTAAGCACAAAGCTACTAAAGGATTACAATGAGTTAATGATTTATAATTTTATAGGAATCAGATTTTCAAAATTTCTAATAAATTTTTAGTAGATGACATGTTATTGAATTGACGTTATTTAACTCTAAGATAAGGATATAAATGTTTTATTGAAATTTGAATGATTTATTGAAATTTTTACAGAAATCACTGAAAATAAACAATAATCGTTGAAACTTTGACAGTGATCATTGAAATTTTTGACATAATGATTAAAATTTTCGCAGAAATAACTAAACAATTAACAGTAATAATTGAAATGTTGGAAAAATCTTCGAAATGCATTTTTTTTGACAAATTTTTCCTTTTCCAACCAAGTTTGGTTGAAATAGGTAAGCATAAAAAATAACTTCAATCTTTTATGGACTTGATCTAAGCACAGAGTTACCAAAAAATTACAATGAGTAAATTATTTATTGGAATCTGGCTGTTAAAATTTCGATTATTCTATTAAATTTTTAGAAGATAGATGACATGTTACTGAATTGACTTTGTTGCTATTCTATTGATTTTTTAAATGATAGATGACATGTTACTGAATTGACGTTATTTAACTCTAAGATAAGGATATAAATGTTTTTTTTTAAATTTGAAAGGATTTATTGAAAATTTTACAGAAATAGACAATAGAAATGTAAATTAACATTGAAACAGTGATCATTGCAGTGAAATTTTACAGAGATCACTAGAAGTAAACAATAATCATTGAAACCTTGATAGTGAGCATTGCAATTTTTGACATAATGATTGATTTTTTTGCAGAAATAACGAAACTATTAACAGTAATTATTGAAATGTTAAAAAAATCTGACATTCTAGAAATTTCCATATAACATATCTAAAATATTTATGAAATTATATTTCATATATTATTATTACTAGTATTAGTATATTTTGGTATTATTAGTAAGTTTTCTGCAATTTCACCTTCATTCTGCAAAATTTTCAGGTTTTTTTTTCACGCACTTCGCAATCGAAAGGCATTGTTTTACTGTTTGCTGCTATGTTTGAAATTTCTGAACCTTTTCATACTTTTGATATTTTGATTGAAATGCTTGACTTTCTAAATCTAATTTTAGTTTGACTGCATATTATAGAAGTTTCCATAAAATCTTGTGCCCATTTCTGAAATCTTTATGAAGTTTAGTGTAAACTGTATATTTTCGAGTTTTGTCTTTGGTCCTGCTTTTTCTTGCTTTTTGCTTATTATTATTATTATTATATTATTATTACTGTGTTGTTTTATAACCATTTTACACCGCAGAAAGTGAAGTTAAGATAAAATACAACTCATGCAAAAGTTTCAAAAAGTGAAATTATGATAAAATACAACTTATGCAAATGTTCCAAAAAGTGAAATTATGATAAAATACAACTCATGCAAAACGTTCCCTGGGATTACCACGTATCCCAAAATAAAGCCCAGAGTAAAACTTACAAAACGTATGGTAAAAATTCACATACACCGAATATTACTAGATTTTACAGGGTGTCTCAGGAAAAAGGTAACATCCTAACTATCTACAACTTATTTTTTTCAAACCAAAAATTGCTGAAACACGTCCAGTTTTAATTCAAGGGGGGCAATTTTGGACAGGCAAATGATCTTCAATTGTTTAAGCCCCTGGCCATAGGGGAGGCAATCCTTTTTTTAAAATTGAAATAAAGCTCGAATGATAGCTAATTTGAAAGATTACCTTAACCTTACCACGGTTACCGCTTTACCACCTAATTTACCACGATTTCAGTAATACTCAAAGTAATCATAAATAAATAATGCAATTTTTACTTTGTAGGTATCACAGTTTATTTTAATACAGTAACTATAGTCACTGCATTAAAATGAACTGTGATACCAACAAAGTAAAAATCGTATTATTTATTTATACATAATAAATCACGAAGTAAAAGCCTCCTGTGTTAATAAAGTAATAATAATCATTATTTATTGAAATGTGCTAAAGTGTTTCTATCTGTATATTAATGCATTGAGAGCTTTCATTTCGAATGCAGATTTTTTTTAATGAAATTCCGAGTTATAAATTTAGTTGTGCTATCGCATTGACTACTCACTAAAACCTTATTTGCTTATTTTCCCCGCAATTCCAATTTGCATTCAATTACGTCCACCGATTGTCCCGATCCTGCTTTCATACTTTATCGCGGAAACCAATTACATAACACACAGACACAGGCTCACACATACGGCACACTTTATAATTGCGTCGATAAACCCCCTGCACGGTTTTTCGGGTGTCTGCGCCACATCCGCCACTTGGGGGATGAACAGATCGCCCGCTGTATTTATTAATCGCCGCCCCTTTGGAGCATCCCTTATTGATGAGCGGGGGTCAGAGCGTTAATCCTTCGCACGTGTTTCAGGTGTGGCCGAGTCGTACCAGGACGAGACGGGGATGGGAGGCAACGTCAGCACCTACCCCTATTTCGAATTCAACGTGCCCAGGAACGTCACGACGGCAGTGGGGCAGACGGCCTTCCTCCACTGCAGGGTAGAGCAGCTCGGCGACAAGGCGGTGAGTCTATGGGGCGGGGGTGGAATGAGCGATTGCCCCGTGCGGGTGCGTCATTATTGTTATTTTCAGGCCGTAAACGCTGACAAATTATCCACGTGATGATGGCATTTATAGGCGAAAGCCGATAAATTCGCGAGTTCAAAATGCATCCCTGTTTTATTAAATGCGTATCCGTGGCGCATTTGCGTCGATATGTTGCGGATGTGTACGTGATTTATTTGTGCGTTGACTGGCGCAGATTTTCAGCGTTATTTGGTTCATCCAAATGAATTTACTGCATTGCTATTTCTTTAGTAAAAATCAGTTATTAGTAGGTAGGCTATACCGGTTCTGGACCAATTTTCCATGAGGATTTGCATAGGGGTGTAAATTCCCTGTCGTGCGATAGGTGTGAGACATCTGTGGGACTGGTGACATCTGTGGTGACATCTGTGGGACTGGGACTGGTGACATCTGTGGCACATGTGAGACATCTGTGAGACAGGTGTGAGACATCTGTGAGACAGGTGTGAGACATCTGTGAGACAGGTGTGAGACACCTGTGAGACAGTTTTGCATTGAATATACACGGTGTCCCAACGCTCTGAGAACGGTCAACTACGAGCTTATTAATCAATATAGCAACAATTGTTTTATATAAAAGTTGTATACAACAATTACTTGCATTTTAGTTTCATAAAATTTATTTTTTAAATTTCATAAAAATTTATACAGGGTAGTTCACGTGAAAGTTACAGACTAAGCTTATGTTTTCCTCAATGGAACACCCTATATATCTTTACATTTCTGAATCCTGTGCTGCTACAGAATTAAAATGATATGGAGTTAAAGGGGTTGAAATCTACCCGTTTGCATGTTATACAAATGTTTATACAAACATTTATACAAATTTATAATTTTTTTCTACGCTTATTAATGGAGCTAGTAAGCTCTTATTTGGCGTGTAATTTTAGTAATAATTGACCTTCGATAATAGTTTTATATTTGACACACAACTTGTCACTGCACCATTTTTATTTTTTCTTAATTTTTCGTTTATTTGTAAGATTGATGCCAAATTATCAATTATTTATATGAAAATGACAATGATTACTGTAGAAACATCATTGATAACTGACATATTTTCAATAATTTTTATCAAAATTGCAATGCTTTTATTGAAGTTTACAAGATTGCTGGCAATATTTGACATTTCTGACAAAATTTAAATAACTGGTGTCAAATATCAAGTTATCAATTATTGCTGTTAAAATATCAATTATTACTGTAGAAATGTCAATGATAACTGATAAATTTTAAATTAGTTTTGTTGTAATTTTAATGCATCTATTCATTTATCAAAGACTGCTACGAAATTATCATTTTTTTCTGACAGAAAGTGAATAACTGGTGTCAAATGTCAAATATATCTATTGTGGTATCAAAATATTATAATTTGTACTTATTTCTCTCAAAATTTCATTAACTCTTAACAATTTTAATTCAACTATTGAAGTTTTAAAGATTGATACTATATAGTCAATTATTTATATAAAAATCACAATGATTACTGTAAAAACATCAATGATACCTGATAAATTTTCAATAATTTCTATCAAAATTGCTATACTTTTGTTGAAGTTTAAAAGATTGCTGACAACAATTGATATTTCTGAGAAAATTTAAATAACTGGTGTCAAATATCAAATTATCAATTATTGCTGTTAAACTAAATGTACATTTGGATTGAAAAACAATCATCATTAGTAGACAGACAAATACTAAATGTCCAATATTCAGTATTTGTCTGTTTACTGATGATAGATTTGCAATCGAAATTTACATTTAGTGCAATAAATGTTTATTGTGAAAAAGTTAAGTTATGTTAAACTTATGTTAAATTATAAAAATTCCCTACAACTTAATTTATATTTCCATTTCCAATTTATAATTTCGAGAAATTTAGTGATTTCTCCATACATTTCGTAATTTCTCTTAGAAT
Source organism: Othius punctulatus (assembly GCA_951805005.1). Taxonomy (NCBI): domain Eukaryota; kingdom Metazoa; phylum Arthropoda; class Insecta; order Coleoptera; family Staphylinidae; genus Othius; species Othius punctulatus. The sequence continues at coordinate 2,022,612 of OX638139.1, read as the reverse complement.
TATTCAGTTTGCTGTGTACATGTCGCAAAACTTTCAATATTTCTTGTGAAAATGTTCTAAATATAACAAGGAGAAACACGTTTTTCACAATAAACTTTTATTACACTAAATATACATTTCTATTGCAAAGCAATCATCATCAGTAGACAAACAAATACTAAATCTCCCATATTCAGTATTTGTCTGTCTACTAATGATTACTTTACAATCGAAATGTACATTTAGGGTAATAAATATTTATTGTGGAAAAGTTAAGTTATATTAAACTTGATTTTATTTTTTATATTACATTGAGACATTGGATGAGTAAATAACTAGTCCGAAAAACTGCGGATTACCTTTGTGTATGTTACATACAGGATAATACCAACAATAATATTGGCGTACATAAACCGGGGCGTGTACGGTTTACAAGTAGATTATATGATCACACACTCCAAACAAGAGTAGTCAATCTTTCCATTACTAAATTATCAACCCCCGGCATCAGACGTATCAAGCCCGTGTCAGAGCAGGGCTAGGCCTAGATTTACTTGACGCTATCCGGCACATAATCAATAATCTATTATTATTATAATGACCGGGCACGGAAACGGGCAGCAAATTTGCATATTTATTGCACAAACACACATCCATAACACAAACATGGAATCCACGCGTATGTCCGAGGATAAGCTTTGCACCTTCCTTATTTCTGCAGCTTAATGTGCAGGGTGTTAAATTTACTCACGGATATTAAGTTTGAAATTCAGATAACAAATTTATAAATTTATCAAATACTATATTTAATGAAAAAGAACAATCATATTTATGATTGTTAACCTAACCTAACCTAACCTAACCTAACCACGTCCATACATTAACACCAAAACAGACAAAACATTAATAATAGTAGAATCAGAGATTGCACTTAATAAATTAGATGCAAAAGCATTGTAAATTTCGATTTAGTAATGATGTTTAGATTTTTTTTGTCTAACAAATTTTGTTAGACAGATGTCAGTAGTTGTTAAAATTATAAAACTTTTATGATTCCTTTTATGATTGACAATGTCCAGTGAGCCAAAACCCCTATAGTTTATCCTACTGACATTGAAATTTATAATTAATGATTAAAGGATTTATCCACAAAGTATATCAGTCACTAAGTTATTAATATTTTAATAGAAATTTGCAAACACTTGTAAAGAAAAATACCTAATTTGGTTATAAATTAAAAGCTTCAATAGAAATTAAGAAAATTTCGTTTGTTGTTACGATGTCCAGTGAGCCGAAACCCCCATAGTTTATCCTACTGACATTAAAATTTATAATTAAGGAGTAAACGATTATTCCACAAAGCATATCACTCACTAAGCTATTAATATTTTAATAGAAATTATTAAAACTTTTGAGGGAAAATACCTAATTTGGTTATAAATTAAAAGTTTCAATAGAAATTAATAAAATTTCGTTTGAGGTCACAAATTGTACGAGCAAATTATCCATTAACTAGCAAAAGTACGAGCAAAGTAAATAAAAATACCCATTTTATAAGTTGTTGCTGTCGGCGATTCCACTGGAAATATTATAATAATTACGATGCTTCAGTGTCTGCGCCGTTTTCCCGACCCAAAGAGGAAATAACTTGTAAGATATGGCCTTTGAACTGCTCCACAGCCGTGACTCTGCGAAGCACAGTGAATTTCTCCCATTGTCCTGCCGGCGTTCAAGCATGGGCGGAATGCAACCGGCCAGACATCAGAGACCCAGAGGACATGTCCTGTGGCCGACTCCACCACAAAAACCGTTTAATATGCATCGCCGGAATTCTTTCCGCATCGGAGGATGACATGGGCGATATTTATAGCGATCGGAGGAGGAGGAATATGGGCCAAATATGTGCGGCACGAACGTATTCAATATTTAATTTTAAAAACTCACAAAACCGATAAAAATATCGACAGTTTAAGATAGTTATTTAAACTTATTTAAATTAATCATTAAGATGATTTGGATATGCTCGTACATGTTCAAGTGTACTGTACTTGGACAGTATAGTGTCCAAGTGTACTCTACGTAAATAGAAATCTCATAATAAGACACTATTATTCTTATTAGTTATTACTATTACAAAAGTTTTCAAAATCAACATTTTCATCATATATAGGTATATATATATATATATATATATATATATATATATATATATATTAGATAGTAATTAGTAATTAGATAGTAGTAATAGTATTCAACTATTAGAAGAATACAAGAATATCTTCGAAGATATTTTTAAAAAAATGTGCCAGTTAAATAATTTTTCAAAATCAACATTTTCGTCACATACCTATTCAACTATTAGAAGAATACAAGAATACAAGAATATCAAGAACGAGATAGTATTCAACTATTAGAAGAATACAAGAATACAAGAATATCAAGAACGAGATAGTATTCAACTATTAGAAGAATACAAGAATATCATCGAAGATATTTTGAAAAAATGTGCCACTTAAGAAAATTTTCAAAATCAACATTTTCATCACCTACCTATTTAACTATCAGAAGAATACAAGAATACAAAAATATCAGCATAGATATATTTGAAAAAAAATGCCAGTTAAGATGGGCTCACACTCCATTAGAACATTAAAAAACGAACATATCTGATCAGTATCTGTTTCAGTTTTCAATTTCTTCAGTTTAGGAGTCTTGTCGCCGATTCTGGCTTAATTTCGTGTTAAAATTAGCAAACATTCGTCTTGATCAGCGAAACAATAAACACGATTGGATTTGTATCTCGGCAAATGGAGTTGTCGAAACGCAATAAGGAAGGCCGACCGGAAACGAGGCACGGGGCGCGTCGCGCCCCAATCGGGGCTTTCCCTCGCGCAATTTCCGCGCAGAGTTTTCAACCCCCCGTTATCTGACCCCATGCCCCCGATGCGCACTTCTTCTGCCGGGGGTTTAATACGGCGGAGATATTGCTATATAAGGGAGACGTGCGGTGGGCCTCTACCCCATCTATACCCCATGGGGTCGCCATAAAGGCAGAGGACCGAAGGCACACATCCCCCGGGGAAAGCAACACATGAAACTAATGTGCGTTCAGGGCGTAATTACCGCTGCTAATAGGTGTTTTGTAACCTTTTGAAGATATTGCTGAATGCGGAAATTTGGAGCAGCAGGCTCTAAAGCTGTTGGAAATACTGCATTAGTTTGTTTAGCAATTATGCACTGCTAATTAATTCGATTAATTGCATGTTGCACAATGCCATATTTACCTCTTTGGAGGCCCAAGGAGCAAACTTATTTTGAGGCCCACCAAAAATTATTAACATTTTCAAATGATTATTTACAAATTATTAATTAATAACAAAAAAAATATTTAAAAAAATACATTGAAATGACCCACGACAGAACATGTTTTATTTTGCTAAACAACGAGTAGGTGAGACAGGTGTTATTTGCTGAAAAATCGTTCGTATTAATAAATAAATAAGATCCGCATTCCGGCGTAAAAATACGTAAACAGACTCGTGGGGGGGCACAGACCCCTAAACCAGTCCGGGAGAATTCTACCAACAATGGGGACAATAAAAGCCATTAACTTGAGGGTAACAAGAGTTTACTGGTCGGGCGGAAATATCAACAGTTCATGGAAATATAAATTACTCGAGACCAGACAGGAGATGTGACATTGACCGACAGTGAGCGATTCCGGGGAGTTCAAAACCGAAAGTATAATATTACGGCCCATAGAATCATTAACTTAAGTACTATCTATCTATCTATCTATCTATCTATCTATCTATCTAATCTATCTATCTATCTATCTATCTATCTATCTATATATCTATCTACCATAAAAACAGCGCCAGATACATGCACGCGCACCGAAATTCTTAGAACGGGAGCCATTTGGTAGGCATAACTCACACAACAAGGGGACACGATTTGTATTGCAAGCAAACACAAATCCGCCAGCAAAAGATCGAGTGGCGTAAACATGTGGAAGAAATTATTGCGCAGGCATCGAAAAATGCACTTGGCCAGGACGAGTAGACCACCGTAGAAGATCGGTGACGGCAGTGTTTGGGCCCGGGGCTCGGGGAAAATGGGGAGGTAAACATATAAGAATCTGCGAAAGCAGGGGGGAGGTCACTTAGTGCTCGACAGCCGAGGGCACGAGACAAATCGCGAGAGTGTAAACGGGGTGCAATTAGTATAAACAGTCAGGGAAATTGATAATTCAGATAGGGCAGTATTGAACCAGTTAGATATTTTCGGGGAGACCGCGAAGTAATTAAAACAACACCAAGCGCAAGGGCCACCACGACATCAGTACGGCTATCCAGTCGGCGAGAGATAGGAAGGGTTAATGAGTGAGTACTGACGCAATTGATGATCGAGTAACGCGAATCAAACTGCCAATTTCGAAGGGCACTGCGAAATATTTAACAGACAAGTCAGTACGCGTGTCAAGTAAATTAATTCGGCAATCAGCCGGAAAATATCCTGTGACAAAATTATGAAAGAACAAAACGCCCAAACTGGCGCAAAGGTGTGTGATCCTCATCGTAATGAGGGCGATTTGTGGGTTTCGCGCCGCACTTTGACACAGAAGGGCGCGCTGGAAGCATAATACAAATATCGCTCTAACCCCTTGATGTGTTCGGGTCGAACATATTAACCAATCACACCCCACAACGTGTATGGTTCTCTTCGTAATATTGTCACGTATGATAAGTATTGCTACTCCACATAAACCACCACCAATACTCGATTATCATGCGTTTTAATTATTATTTATATTTTATTAGCAAGGGATTCGGGAAAGAGCTTAGGTCAGGAAGGTATTTAAACAGATATAAACTCAAGGGATTTCCCAGGTAGCGATCGCAACGGGAACTAAAAACCGGTATTCGTGAAGGTCAATAATTATTACAAAAATCAGCAAATATCAACATGTCATACCAAATCACTAAATCCTTGTAATTAACGTTGCGTAGTTAATATCTCTAATCAATCAGCCGAGTGAGTGATCGAACTAATAAGTTGTAATTGCATGCCGGTGAAATAAAACAGCCCTCAGCATCGATAATGCATGTGGTCAGTATTTTCATATTTGAATTCTTGAGCGAGTGAGAAATGAATGAATGCGAGTCAGTATATTCCTGAAGCACGAGCATGTGGATATTATAGATAAATCATTGAATGAATCCAAGTCATAAGTCATGATCGCTTGAGAAATAAAGTTAATAAATACGAAACATAACGGCAATTAAGAATGAATGCGAATCAATGGAATTCATGCATGAGCATGCGTAAAGAAGGGATATAAATCCGTGAATGAATCAAAGTCAAAATCATGCAGAATCACATCCGCTAGGTGAATTCAATTATCACAAAAACGAAGTAAAAAAAAAAAAAGTAAAAATAAATGAAAATATTAAAAACAAAAGAAAATACATTAAAAAAATTAAATAAAAATAAAAAGAGTCAAAAACAAACGAGGGGTTTATGTTTCATACACGTCAGACGTAATAGGGTTCGGGTATGAGTCTCGCTATGAGATCAGATATATGTACTTTAGCCAGACACAACTGACCATCGTGCACAAATCACCGATCGAAATTTACGATATAATTATTTGGGTGTTATTGCTTGGTAAATGCATTGCAAAACTTTAATTAAGGGTAAATCGTCATCCTTAATACTGGCATGTTATTTGCTGGGAAATGCACTTCTAAACTTTATCCGAGGATAAATCAAATCAAGTAAATAAAAGATAAAAATATGGATGAACGAACGCATGTGGAATGAATGACATAACTAAAACACCGTAATTAGCAGGGACAGATCACATGTACTAGTAACCAGTAGAATTTGAATTATAACGTTAATTCACGTCAGAATACCACGAAATATAATCAGAAACCACGTAAAAATCATTAAATTCATTTCAAAACTTTAATTCAAAATAAATCGTCATTCTTCATTATTTGTGTGTTATTACTTATTAAATAAACTCTTAGTCACCACATAAATGTAAAGCGTATTATTTACCATAACCAAATGAACCAAACCTTTCTTGCTAAATTAAAATGTAAAACCATATGAATTACTGAATGAATAAATTACTGTATGATGATATTTGTGTATGCGTATAATTTGATATTTTCCCCGTAACAGACACAATACTTGAACAACGAACCATCGATCTTGTCACTATAACGATTCCATGAATCAAACACAGGTGAAGTACCGCCACTTAGATTACGAGCCACTCTACGTTTATAAATTATTTACAATTTATAATGATACCCCGGTATTGTACCGTTACAACATCAATAATCTGTTGCATTATAATATTTTTAAAACAAAATATAAGTACATAAAAAAAGTAAATTAATCCTTGTTATGTCTCATTTGATTAAATTACATGCTTGTTGCTGTTGAATTTCTGCTGATATCAATGCCATCAAAGCTGAAAGGGTGAATGTTTCTCGGTTATCCTGGCAGCTACACACCCCCACATAAATTTTGTCTATCGCACGCCGATAATTCCGCAAATTCAAGGGGCGCCACGTATTTTATGGAAATTGTGTAATAACTCCGCCTGGGAATTAACACGCACCGCCCCAGGTGGGCCTGGGGCCCCACGGGGGTGGCTCACGTGACCTCAGTACGTGTGCATGGGGGCGGCACGGCGACGAGGACGTCGTGCAGATGCTCGCACGTCAACAGAATATGATTACGACATATTTTTTTTTACGGGGCTTACGTTTCAATTACAAGATTTTTACGTGCTTTGTGTGTAATGATAAGTCTGCAGTATGAGATTGCACATGCAGTCATCATATTTTTATAGCGGATTTTCAGCAGAATTACCTTCAAGTATACTGAACACAAATCTTATATTAAATATTTAAAAAATTCTGCAACAGAGACCTAACCTCGCCTAGCTTAACCTAACCTTACCTAACCTCGTTCTGACTTTCTCACTTATTTAATACTGAAACTCTGTCAAATTTTCAGCAGAATTACCTTCAGGTATACTGAACACAAATCTAAAATTAAATATTAAAAAAATCTGCAACAGAGACCTAACCTCGCCTAGCTTAACCTAACCTTACCTAACCTCGTTCTGACTTTCTCACTTATTTAATACTGAAACTCTGTCAAATTTTCAGCAGAATTACCTTCAGGTATACTGAACACAAATCTAAAATTAAATATTAAAAAAATCTGCAACAGAGACCTAACCTCGCCTAGCTTAACCTAACCTTACCTAACCTCGTTCTGACTTTCTCACTTATTTAATACTGAAACTCTGTCAAATTTTCAGCAGAATTACCTTCAGGTATACTGAACACAAATCTAAAATTAAATATTAAAAAAATCTGCAACAGAGACCTAACCTCGCCTAGCTTAACCTAACCTTACCTAACCTCGTTCTGACTTTCTCACTTATTTAATACTGAAACTCTGTCAAATTTTCAGCAGAATTACCTTCAGGTATACTGAACACAAATCTAAAATTAAATATTAAAAAAATCTGCAACAGAGACCTAACCTCGCCTAGCTTAACCTAACCTTACCTAACCTCGTTCTGACTTTCTCACTTATTTAATACTGAAACTCTGTCAAATTTTCAGCAGAATTACCTTCAGGTATACTGAACACAAATCTAAAATTAAATATTAAAAAAATCTGCAACAGAGACCTAACCTCGCCTAGCTTAACCTAACCTTACCTAACCTCGTTCTGACTTTCTCACTTATTTAATACTGAAACTCTGTCAAATTTTCAGCAGAATTACCTTCAGGTATACTGAACACAAATCTAAAATTAAATATTAAAAAAATCTGCAACAGAGACCTAACCTCGCCTAGCTTAACCTAACCTTACCTAACCTCGTTCTGACTTTCTCACTTATTTAATACTGAAACTCTGTCAAATTTTCAGCAGAATTACCTTCAGATATACTGAACACAAATCTGATATTAAATATTAAAAAAATCTGCAACAGAGACCTAACCTCGCCTAGCTTAACCTAACCTTACCTAACCTCGTTCTGACTTTCTCACTTATTTAATACTGAAACTCTGTCAAATTTTCAGCAGAATTACCTTCAGATATACTGAACACAAATATAATATTAAATATTAAAAAAATCTGCAACAGAGACCTAACCTCGCCTAGCTTAACCTAACCTTACCTAACCTCGTTCTGACTTTCTCACTTATTTAATACTGAAACTCTGTCAACTTTTCAGCAGAATTACCTTCAGATATACTGAACACAAATATAATATTAAATATTAAAAAAATCTGCAACAGAGACCTAACCTCGCCTAGCTTAACCTAACCTTACCTAACCTCGTTCTGACTTTCTCACTTATTTAATACTGAAACTCTGTCAAAGTTTCAGCAGAATTACCTTCAGATATACTGAACACAAATCTAATATTAAATATTAAAAAAATCTGCAACAGAGACCTAACCTCGCCTAGCTTAACCTAACCTTACCTAACCTCGTTCTGACTTTCTCACTTATTTAATACTGAAACTCTGTCAAATTTTCAGCAGAATTACCTTCAGGTATACTGAACACAAATCTAAAATTAAATATTAAAAAAATTTGCAACAGAGACCTAACCTCGCCTAGCTTAACCTAACCTTACCTAACCTCGTTCTGACTTTCTCACTTATTTAATACTGAAACTCTGTCAAATTTTCAGCAGAATTACCTTCAGATATACTGAACACAAATCTGATATTAAATATTAAAAAAATCTGCAACAGAGACCTAACCTCGCCTAGCTTAACCTAACCTTACCTAACCTCGTTCTGACTTTCTCACTTATTTAATACTGAAACTCTGTCAAAGTTTCAGCAGAATTACCTTCAGATATACTGAACACAAATATAATATTAAATATTAAAAAAATCTGCAACAGAGACCTAACCTCGCCTAGCTTAACCTAACCTTACCTAACCTCGTTCTGACTTTCTCACTTATTTAATACTGAAACTCTGTCAAATTTTCAGCAGAATTACCTTCAGGTATACTGAACACAAATCTAAAATTAAATATTAAAAAAATCTGCAACAGAGACCTAACCTCGCCTAGCTTAACCTAACCTTACCTAACCTCGTTCTGACTTTCTCACTTATTTAATACTGAAACTCTGTCAAATTTTCAGCAGAATTACCTTCAGATATACTGAACACAAATCTGATATTAAATATTAAAAAAATCTGCAACAGAGACCTAACCTCGCCTAGCTTAACCTAACCTTACCTAACCTCGTTCTGACTTTCTCACTTATTTAATACTGAAACTCTGTCAAATTTTCAGCAGAATTACCTTCAGGTATACTGAACACAAATCTAAAATTAAATATTAAAAAAATCTGCAACAGAGACCTAACCTCGCCTAGCTTAACCTAACCTTACCTAACCTCGTTCTGACTTTCTCACTTATTTAATACTGAAACTCTGTCAAATTTTCAGCAGAATTACCTTCAGGTATACTGAACACAAATCTAAAATTAAATATTAAAAAAATCTGCAACAGAGACCTAACCTCGCCTAGCTTAACCTAACCTTACCTAACCTCGTTCTGACTTTCTCACTTATTTAATACTGAAACTCTGTCAAATTTTCAGCAGAATTACCTTCAGGTATACTGAACACAAATCTAAAATTAAATATTAAAAAAATCTGCAACAGAGACCTAACCTCGCCTAGCTTAACCTAACCTTACCTAACCTCGTTCTGACTTTCTCACTTATTTAATACTGAAACTCTGTCAAATTTTCAGCAGAATTACCTTCAGATATACTGAACACAAATCTGATATTAAATATTAAAAAAATCTGCAACAGAGACCTAACCTCGCCTAGCTTAACCTAACCTTACCTAACCTCGTTCTGACTTTCTCACTTATTTAATACTGAAACTCTGTCAAATTTTCAGCAGAATTACCTTCAGATATACTGAACACAAATATAATATTAAATATTAAAAAAATCTGCAACAGAGACCTAACCTCGCCTAGCTTAACCTAACCTTACCTAACCTCGTTCTGACTTTCTCACTTATTTAATACTGAAACTCTGTCAAATTTTCAGCAGAATTACCTTCAGGTATACTGAACACAAATCTAAAATTAAATATTAAAAAAATCTGCAACAGAGACCTAACCTCGCCTAGCTTAACCTAACCTTACCTAACCTCGTTCTGACTTTCTCACTTATTTAATACTGAAACTCTGTCAAATTTTCAGCAGAATTACCTTCAGGTATACTGAACACAAATCTAAAATTAAATATTAAAAAAATCTGCAACAGAGACCTAACCTCGCCTAGCTTAACCTAACCTTACCTAACCTCGTTCTGACTTTCTCACTTATTTAATACTGAAACTCTGTCAAATTTTCAGCAGAATTACCTTCAGGTATACTGAACACAAATCTAAAATTAAATATTAAAAAAATCTGCAACAGAGACCTAACCTCGCCTAGCTTAACCTAACCTTACCTAACCTCGTTCTGACTTTCTCACTTATTTAATACTGAAACTCTGTCAAATTTTCAGCAGAATTACCTTCAGGTATACTGAACACAAATCTAAAATTAAATATTAAAAAAATCTGCAACAGAGACCTAACCTCGCCTAGCTTAACCTAACCTTACCTAACCTCGTTCTGACTTTCTCACTTATTTAATACTGAAACTCTGTCAAATTTTCAGCAGAATTACCTTCAGGTATACTGAACACAAATCTAAAATTAAATATTAAAAAAATCTGCAACAGAGACCTAACCTCGCCTAGCTTAACCTAACCTTACCTAACCTCGTTCTGACTTTCTCACTTATTTAATACTGAAACTCTGTCAAATTTTCAGCAGAATTACCTTCAGGTATACTGAACACAAATCTAAAATTAAATATTAAAAAAATCTGCAACAGAGACCTAACCTCGCCTAGCTTAACCTAACCTTACCTAACCTCGTTCTGACTTTCTCACTTATTTAATACTGAAACTCTGTCAAATTTTCAGCAGAATTACCTTCAGATATACTGAACACAAATCTGATATTAAATATTAAAAAAATCTGCAACAGAGACCTAACCTCGCCTAGCTTAACCTAACCTTACCTAACCTCGTTCTGACTTTCTCACTTATTTAATACTGAAACTCTGTCAAATTTTCAGCAGAATTACCTTCAGATATACTGAACACAAATATAATATTAAATATTAAAAAAATCTGCAACAGAGACCTAACCTCGCCTAGCTTAACCTAACCTTACCTAACCTCGTTCTGACTTTCTCACTTATTTAATACTGAAACTCTGTCAAATTTTCAGCAGAATTACCTTCAGATATACTGAACACAAATATAATATTAAATATTAAAAAAATCTGCAACAGAGACCTAACCTCGCCTAGCTTAACCTAACCTTACCTAACCTCGTTCTGACTTTCTCACTTATTTAATACTGAAACTCTGTCAAAGTTTCAGCAGAATTACCTTCAGATATACTGAACACAAATCTAATATTAAATATTAAAAAAATCTGCAACAGAGACCTAACCTCGCCTAGCTTAACCTAACCTTACCTAACCTCGTTCTGACTTTCTCACTTATTTAATACTGAAACTCTGTCAAATTTTCAGCAGAATTACCTTCAGGTATACTGAACACAAATCTAAAATTAAATATTAAAAAAATTTGCAACAGAGACCTAACCTCGCCTAGCTTAACCTAACCTTACCTAACCTCGTTCTGACTTTCTCACTTATTTAATACTGAAACTCTGTCAAATTTTCAGCAGAATTACCTTCAGATATACTGAACACAAATCTGATATTAAATATTAAAAAAATCTGCAACAGAGACCTAACCTCGCCTAGCTTAACCTAACCTTACCTAACCTCGTTCTGACTTTCTCACTTATTTAATACTGAAACTCTGTCAAAGTTTCAGCAGAATTACCTTCAGATATACTGAACACAAATATAATATTAAATATTAAAAAAATCTGCAACAGAGACCTAACCTCGCCTAGCTTAACCTAACCTTACCTAACCTCGTTCTGACTTTCTCACTTATTTAATACTGAAACTCTGTCAAAGTTTCAGCAGAATTACCTTCAGATATACTGAACACAAATCTAATATTAAATATTAAAAAAATCTGCAACAGAGACCTAACCTCGCCTAGCTTAACCTAACCTTACCTAACCTCGTTCTGACTTTCTCACTTATTTAATACTGAAACTCTGTCAAATTTTCAGCAGAATTACCTTCAGGTATACTGAACACAAATCTAAAATTAAATATTAAAAAAATCTGCAACAGAGACCTAACCTCGCCTAGCTTAACCTAACCTTACCTAACCTCGTTCTGACTTTCTCACTTATTTAATACTGAAACTCTGTCAAATTTTCAGCAGAATTACCTTCAGATATACTGAACACAAATCTGATATTAAATATTAAAAAAATCTGCAACAGAGACCTAACCTCGCCTAGCTTAACCTAACCTTACCTAACCTCGTTCTGACTTTCTCACTTATTTAATACTGAAACTCTGTCAAATTTTCAGCAGAATTACCTTCAGATATACTGAACACAAATATAATATTAAATATTAAAAAAATCTGCAACAGAGACCTAACCTCGCCTAGCTTAACCTAACCTTACCTAACCTCGTTCTGACTTTCTCACTTATTTAATACTGAAACTCTGTCAAAGTTTCAGCAGAATTACCTTCAGATATACTGAACACAAATCTAATATTAAATATTAAAAAAATCTGCAACAGAGACCTAACCTCGCCTAGCTTAACCTAACCTTACCTAACCTCGTTCTGACTTTCTCACTTATTTAATACTGAAACTCTGTCAAATTTTCAGCAGAATTACCTTCAGGTATACTGAACACAAATCTAAAATTAAATATTAAAAAAATTTGCAACAGAGACCTAACCTCGCCTAGCTTAACCTAACCTTACCTAACCTCGTTCTGACTTTCTCACTTATTTAGTACTGAAACTCTGTCAAATTTTCAGCAGAATTACCTTCAGATATACTGAACACAAATCTAATATTAAATATTAAAAAAATCTGCAACAGAGACCTAACCTCGCCTAGCTTAACCTAACCTTACCTAACCTCGTTCTGACTTTCTCACTTATTTAGTACTGAAACTCTGTCAAATTTTCAGCAGAATTACCTTCAGATATACTGAACACAAATCTAATATTAAATATTAAAAAAATCTGCAACAGAGACCTAACCTCGCCTAGCTTAACCTAACCTTACCTAACCTCGTTCTGACTTTCTCACTTATTTAATACTGAAACTCTGTCAAATTTTCAGCAGAATTACCTTCAGGTATACTGAACACAAATCTAAAATTAAATATTAAAAAAATCTGCAACAGAGACCTAACCTCGCCTAGCTTAACCTAACCTTACCTAACCTCGTTCTGACTTTCTCACTTATTTAATACTGAAACTCTGTCAAAGTTTCAGCAGAATTACCTTCAGGTATACTGAACACAAATCTAAAATTAAATATTAAAAAAATCTGCAACAGAGACCTAACCTCGCCTAGCTTAACCTAACCTTACCTAACCTCGTTCTGACTTTCTCACTTATTTAGTACTGAAACTCTGTCAAATTTTCAGCAGAATTACCTTCAGATATACTGAACACAAATCTAATATTAAATATTAAAAAAATCTGCAACAGAGACCTAACCTCGCCTAGCTTAACCTAACCTTACCTAACCTCGTTCTGACTTTCTCACTTATTTAATACTGAAACTCTGTCAAATTTTCAGCAGAATTACCTTCAGGTATACTGAACACAAATCTAAAATTAAATATTAAAAAAATCTGCAACAGAGACCTAACCTCGCCTAGCTTAACCTAACCTTACCTAACCTCGTTCTGACTTTCTCACTTATTTAATACTGAAACTCTGTCAAATTTTCAGCAGAATTACCTTCAGGTATACTGAACACAAATCTAAAATTAAATATTAAAAAAATCTGCAACAGAGACCTAACCTCGCCTAGCTTAACCTAACCTTACCTAACCTCGTTCTGACTTTCTCACTTATTTAATACTGAAACTCTGTCAAATTTTCAGCAGAATTACCTTCAGATATACTGAACACAAATCTGATATTAAATATTAAAAAAATCTGCAACAGAGACCTAACCTCGCCTAGCTTAACCTAACCTTACCTAACCTCGTTCTGACTTTCTCACTTATTTAATACTGAAACTCTGTCAAATTTTCAGCAGAATTACCTTCAGATATACTGAACACAAATATAATATTAAATATTAAAAAAATCTGCAACAGAGACCTAACCTCGCCTAGCTTAACCTAACCTTACCTAACCTCGTTCTGACTTTCTCACTTATTTAATACTGAAACCTCTGTCAAAGTTTCAGCAGAATTACCTTCAGATATACTGAACACAAATCTAATATTAAATATTAAAAAAATCTGCAACAGAGACCTAACCTCGCCTAGCTTAACCTAACCTTACCTAACCTCGTTCTGACTTTCTCACTTATTTAATACTGAAACTCTGTCAAATTTTCAGCAGAATTACCTTCAGGTATACTGAACACAAATCTAAAATTAAATATTAAAAAAATCTGCAACAGAGACCTAACCTCGCCTAGCTTAACCTAACCTTACCTAACCTCGTTCTGACTTTCTCACTTATTTAGTACTGAAACTCTGTCAAATTTTCAGCAGAATTACCTTCAGATATACTGAACACAAATCTAATATTAAATATTAAAAAAATCTGCAACAGAGACCTAACCTCGCCTAGCTTAACCTAACCTTACCTAACCTCGTTCTGACTTTCTCACTTATTTAGTACTGAAACTCTGTCAAATTTTCAGCAGAATTACCTTCAGATATACTGAACACAAATCTAATATTAAATATTAAAAAAATCTGCAACAGAGACCTAACCTCGCCTAGCTTAACCTAACCTTACCTAACCTCGTTCTGACTTTCTCACTTATTTAATACTGAAACTCTGTCAAATTTTCAGCAGAATTACCTTCAGGTATACTGAACACAAATCTAATATTAAATATTAAAAAAATCTGCAACAGAGACCTAACCTCGCCTAGCTTAACCTAACCTTACCTAACCTCGTTCTGACTTTCTCACTTATTTAATACTGAAACTCTGTCAAATTTTCAGCAGAATTACCTTCAGGTATACTGAACACAAATCTAAAATTAAATATTAAAAAAATCTGCAACAGAGACCTAACCTCGCCTAGCTTAACCTAACCTTACCTAACCTCGTTTTGACTTTCTCACTTATTTAGTACTGAAACTCTGTCAAATTTTCAGCAGAATTACCTTCAGATATACTGAACACAAATCTAATATTAAATATTAAAAAAATCTGCAACAGAGACCTAACCTCGCCTAGCTTAACCTAACCTTACCTAACCTCGTTCTGACTTTCTCACTTATTTAATACTGAAACTCTATCAAATTTTCAGCAGAATTACCTTCAGATATACTGAACACAAATCTAATATTAAATATTAAAAAAATCTGCAACAGAGACCTAACCTCGCTTAGCTTAACCTAACCTTACCTAACCTCGTTCTGACTTTCTCACTTATTTAATACTGAAACTCTGTCAAATTTTCAGCAGAATTACCTTCAGATATACTGAACACAAATCTAAAATTAAATATTAAAAAAATCTGCAACAGAGACCTAACCTCGCCTGGCTTAACCTAACCTTACCTAACCTCGTTCTGACTTTCTCACTTATTTAATACTGAAACTCTGTCAAATTTTCGGCAGAATTACCTTCAGATATACTGAACACAAATCTAATATTAAATATTAAAAAAATCTGCAACAGAGACCAAACCTCGCCTAGCTTAACCTAACCTTACCTAACCTCGTTCTGACTTTCTCACTTATTTAATACTGAAACTCTGTCAAATTTTCAGCAGAATTACCTTCAGGTATACTGAACACAAATCTAAAATTAAATATTAAAAAAATCTGCAACAGAGACCTAACCTCGCCTAGCTTAACCTAACCTTACCTAACCTCATTCTGACTTTCTCACTTATTTAATACTGAAACTCTGTCAAAGTTTCAGCAGAATTACCTTCAGATATACTGAACACAAATCTAATATTAAATATTAAAAAAATCTGCAACAGAGACCTAACCTCGCCTAGCTTAACCTAACCTTACCTAACCTCGTTCTGACTTTCTCACTTATTTAATACTGAAACTCTGTCAAATTTTCAGCAGAATTACCTTCAGGTATACTGAACACAAATCTAAAATTAAATATTAAAAAAATCTGCAACAGAGACCTAACCTCGCCTAGCTTAACCTAACCTTACCTAACCTCGTTCTGACTTTCTCACTTATTTAATACTGAAACTCTGTCAAATTTTCAGCAGAATTACCTTCAGATATACTGAACACAAATCTGATATTAAATATTAAAAAAATCTGCAACAGAGACCTAACCTCGCCTAGCTTAACCTAACCTTACCTAACCTCGTTCTGACTTTCTCACTTATTTAATACTGAAACTCTGTCAAATTTTCAGCAGAATTACCTTCAGATATACTGAACACAAATCTGATATTAAATATTAAAAAAATCTGCAACAGAGACCTAACCTCGCCTAGCTTAACCTAACCTTACCTAACCTCGTTCTGACTTTCTCACTTATTTAATACTGAAACTCTGTCAAAGTTTCAGCAGAATTACCTTCAGATATACTGAACACAAATCTAATATTAAATATTAAAAAAATCTGCAACAGAGACCTAACCTCGCCTAGCTTAACCTAACCTTACCTAACCTCGTTCTGACTTTCTCACTTATTTAATACTGAAACTCTGTCAAAGTTTCAGCAGAATTACCTTCAGATATACTGAACACAAATCTAATATTAAATATTAAAAAAATCTGCAACAGAGACCTAACCTCGCCTAGCTTAACCTAACCTTACCTAACCTCGTTCTGACTTTCTCACTTATTTAATACTGAAACTCTGTCAAATTTTCAGCAGAATTACCTTCAGGTATACTGAACACAAATCTAAAATTAAATATTAAAAAAATCTGCAACAGAGACCTAACCTCGCCTAGCTTAACCTAACCTTACCTAACCTCGTTCTGACTTTCTCACTTATTTAATACTGAAACTCTGTCAAAGTTTCAGCAGAATTACCTTCAGGTATACTGAACACAAATCTAAAATTAAATATTAAAAAAATCTGCAACAGAGACCTAACCTCGCCTAGCTTAACCTAACCTTACCTAACCTCGTTCTGACTTTCTCACTTATTTAATACTGAAACTCTGTCAAAGTTTCAGCAGAATTACCTTCAGATATACTGAACACAAATATAATATTAAATATTAAAAAAATCTGCAACAGAGACCTAACCTCGCCTAGCTTAACCTAACCTTACCTAACCTCGTTCTGACTTTCTCACTTATTTAATACTGAAACTCTGTCAAAGTTTCAGCAGAATTACCTTCAGATATACTGAACACAAATCTAAAATTAAATATTAAAAAAATCTGCAACAGAGACCTAACCTCGCCTGGCTTAACCTAACCTTACCTAACCTCGTTCTGACTTTCTCACTTATTTAATACTGAAACTCTGTCAAATTTTCAGCAGAATTACCTTCAGATATACTGAACACAAATCTGATATTAAATATTAAAAAAATCTGCAACAGAGACCTAACCTCGCCTAGCTTAACCTAACCTTACCTAACCTCGTTCTGACTTTCTCACTTATTTAATACTGAAACTCTGTCAAAGTTTCAGCAGAATTACCTTCAGATATACTGAACACAAATATAATATTAAATATTAAAAAAATCTGCAACAGAGACCTAACCTCGCCTAGCTTAACCTAACCTTACCTAACCTCGTTCTGACTTTCTCACTTATTTAATACTGAAACTCTGTCAAAGTTTCAGCAGAATTACCTTCAGATATACTGAACACAAATCTAATATTAAATATTAAAAAAATCTGCAACAGAGACCTAACCTCGCCTAGCTTAACCTAACCTTACCTAACCTCGTTCTGACTTTCTCACTTATTTAATACTGAAACTCTGTCAAATTTTCAGCAGAATTACCTTCAGGTATACTGAACACAAATCTAAAATTAAATATTAAAAAAATCTGCAACAGAGACCTAACCTCGCCTAGCTTAACCTAACCTTACCTAACCTCGTTCTGACTTTCTCACTTATTTAATACTGAAACTCTGTCAAATTTTCAGCAGAATTACCTTCAGATATACTGAACACAAATCTGATATTAAATATTAAAAAAATCTGCAACAGAGACCTAACCTCGCCTAGCTTAACCTAACCTTACCTAACCTCGTTCTGACTTTCTCACTTATTTAATACTGAAACTCTGTCAAATTTTCAGCAGAATTACCTTCAGATATACTGAACACAAATATAATATTAAATATTAAAAAAATCTGCAACAGAGACCTAACCTCGCCTAGCTTAACCTAACCTTACCTAACCTCGTTCTGACTTTCTCACTTATTTAATACTGAAACTCTGTCAAAGTTTCAGCAGAATTACCTTCAGATATACTGAACACAAATCTAATATTAAATATTAAAAAAATCTGCAACAGAGACCTAACCTCGCCTAGCTTAACCTAACCTTACCTAACCTCGTTCTGACTTTCTCACTTATTTAATACTGAAACTCTGTCAAATTTTCAGCAGAATTACCTTCAGGTATACTGAACACAAATCTAAAATTAAATATTAAAAAAATTTGCAACAGAGACCTAACCTCGCCTAGCTTAACCTAACCTTACCTAACCTCGTTCTGACTTTCTCACTTATTTAGTACTGAAACTCTGTCAAATTTTCAGCAGAATTACCTTCAGATATACTGAACACAAATCTAATATTAAATATTAAAAAAATCTGCAACAGAGACCTAACCTCGCCTAGCTTAACCTAACCTTACCTAACCTCGTTCTGACTTTCTCACTTATTTAGTACTGAAACTCTGTCAAATTTTCAGCAGAATTACCTTCAGATATACTGAACACAAATCTAATATTAAATATTAAAAAAATCTGCAACAGAGACCTAACCTCGCCTAGCTTAACCTAACCTTACCTAACCTCGTTCTGACTTTCTCACTTATTTAATACTGAAACTCTGTCAAATTTTCAGCAGAATTACCTTCAGGTATACTGAACACAAATCTAAAATTAAATATTAAAAAAATCTGCAACAGAGACCTAACCTCGCCTAGCTTAACCTAACCTTACCTAACCTCGTTCTGACTTTCTCACTTATTTAATACTGAAACTCTGTCAAATTTTCAGCAGAATTACCTTCAGGTATACTGAACACAAATCTAAAATTAAATATTAAAAAAATCTGCAACAGAGACCTAACCTCGCCTAGCTTAACCTAACCTTACCTAACCTCGTTCTGACTTTCTCACTTATTTAGTACTGAAACTCTGTCAAATTTTCAGCAGAATTACCTTCAGATATACTGAACACAAATCTAATATTAAATATTAAAAAAATCTGCAACAGAGACCTAACCTCGCTTAGCTTAACCTAACCTTACCTAACCTCGTTCTGACTTTCTCACTTATTTAATACTGAAACTCTGTCAAATTTTCAGCAGAATTACCTTCAGATATACTGAACACAAATCTAAAATTAAATATTAAAAAAATCTGCAACAGAGACCTAACCTCGCCTGGCTTAACCTAACCTTACCTAACCTCGTTTTGACTTTCTCACTTATTTAGTACTGAAACTCTGTCAAATTTTCAGCAGAATTACCTTCAGATATACTGAACACAAATCTAATATTAAATATTAAAAAAATCTGCAACAGAGACCTAACCTCGCCTAGCTTAACCTAACCTTACCTAACCTCGTTCTGACTTTCTCACTTATTTAATACTGAAACTCTATCAAATTTTCAGCAGAATTACCTTCAGATATACTGAACACAAATCTAATATTAAATATTAAAAAAATCTGCAACAGAGACCTAACCTCGCTTAGCTTAACCTAACCTTACCTAACCTCGT
This sequence comes from Othius punctulatus, assembly GCA_951805005.1. Classification (NCBI taxonomy): domain Eukaryota; kingdom Metazoa; phylum Arthropoda; class Insecta; order Coleoptera; family Staphylinidae; genus Othius; species Othius punctulatus. The sequence continues at coordinate 2,002,463 of OX638139.1, read as the reverse complement.
TCTGACTTTCTCACTTATTTAATACTGAAACTCTGTCAAATTTTCAGCAGAATTACCTTCAGATATACTGAACACAAATCTAAAATTAAATATTAAAAAAATCTGCAACAGAGACCTAACCTCGCCTGGCTTAACCTAACCTTACCTAACCTCGTTCTGACTTTCTCACTTATTTAATACTGAAACTCTGTCAAATTTTCGGCAGAATTACCTTCAGATATACTGAACACAAATCTAATATTAAATATTAAAAAAATCTGCAACAGAGACCAAACCTCGCCTAGCTTAACCTAACCTTACCTAACCTCGTTCTGACTTTCTCACTTATTTAATACTGAAACTCTGTCAAATTTTCAGCAGAATTACCTTCAGGTATACTGAACACAAATCTAAAATTAAATATTAAAAAAATCTGCAACAGAGACCTAACCTCGCCTAGCTTAACCTAACCTTACCTAACCTCGTTCTGACTTTCTCACTTATTTAATACTGAAACTCTGTCAAAGTTTCAGCAGAATTACCTTCAGATATACTGAACACAAATCTAATATTAAATATTAAAAAAATCTGCAACAGAGACCTAACCTCGCCTAGCTTAACCTAACCTTACCTAACCTCGTTCTGACTTTCTCACTTATTTAATACTGAAACTCTGTCAAATTTTCAGCAGAATTACCTTCAGGTATACTGAACACAAATCTAAAATTAAATATTAAAAAAATCTGCAACAGAGACCTAACCTTGCCTAGCTTAACCTAACCTTACCTCACCTAGTTGTGACTCTCTCACTTATTTAATACTGAAACTCCTTTTTTCGTGCATATTTTTATGTGCTTCAGTTATAACTATAGTTTCAATAAATGTTGATCATATTCGCAATTTGTTGAGTGCATTAGATTTTTGAAAGTATGTCACAGTGAGCTTTAGTTGGGAGGATGCAGCCACTGCATAATGCATCCAGCCTCATGATATTTAGTGCATTACCTGGCGCGTCTAGTCTAGATAAAAGGTGGCACTTTCGTGGGCCGCGATAAAGTGCACCCCCCCCCCCCTCGCAGTACAAAGGGATTTTGCGGGGGCGTGTATGTGTGTTGCGTTGCCGGCCACAAAGGGCTCCGATATGGAGCGGAACGGATACACATAGCCCCCCTCCCCTTGTGCGCCGCCGCCCCTTGTGCTCCGCCGCCCCCCATTGTGCCGGTTGAATGCCCCCCCATCCGGTAAACTTAACGGACGTCGCGCGGTCTTATATATTTGTTATCGAAGCCACCTGAACGCCGAAATTTGGTGTGCGCGGCATGGCGGGGGGGGGGGCAGCTGGCCGCCCCCGGCTTTACGACCTGCAAGTCTGCCGGCCGTGCCACACTAAAACCCGGCACTAAACGGCGGCCCGTAATTTCGGTTTTTATGCCCCCGACCGACCGCCGTACATAGAGTTATCTTTTATGGCCGCCCCCGCGCCGCCGCCGCCCCCTCCCGCCCCACGGTTTTAAGAGACGTTACGGCCGCTGTCCATTATGATAAAGGGAATTTGTTTGTTTCGCCGCCGTTAAAGGGCGTATCGGGTGCTGGCCGGGGGGGCGGCCCGATTAAAATTCAATGATGCCCGCTGATTAAGGAAACGGGGCAAACATTTGCGCTAGTTTATGTAGTGAGATAATGCGGCACGTCGAGGATTAACGGCAAATCCGGGCCCGGAAATGAACCTTAAGGCGGCAAGTGCCGCGACGAACTGTTTTACCTGAAGAGGATCGGTGAGAGGGGTATAGAGATAGGCAACTCTTGGGGCGTCATTTTTAGAAAGGGATGGCCAGCGGAATTTATATAGTTGTCTCTTTCAACGAAACTTGAGTGCGAATACAGGACAGTACCCAGGCCACCGCGAGTACAATATTAATAGCCCTTCATATGAAAATCGCATCAAAGGTAAAGAGCCGCAAATATCCGCTTCCCGTCGAACGCTGTTACGGATATATTTCATTATTTTTACAAGTACAACACCAATATTCATAGCAAAGGATTTCTGTAGGTATATATAGACTTCGCTAAAAATGATACAGTAATTAGAATATTACAATTCGTGTTAAAAATATAGTAGTATGTAATTTGCTTCCTTATATTTAATCGTTTCTAATGCAGAAACTAAACGAGGTGAAAAAAAACTACTGCAGTTTTTTGTAGAGCGTAACATTCTGCGTAAACAACTCCGCGGTAGCATATGTCTAGTGTTGTGAGTAGAAGGTATTACAACTTCCCCTGCGAAATATCGACAGTAAATCGACACTAAAAGTGACTAAATATGAATGAACCGGTTTCGGACTATAGAAAAGGCACTAAACGCCGACTTAGATTAAGCGCACATCGAATAAAGAGGAAGTGTTTTCCATCTAAAAGAAAGGTAAGTGAATTATATGAGTGACTGCTCATGATATATATTTATTTACTATTTTTTGCACTACTAGTACAATTAGAAGTGTTTTAAATTAAAAAAAGCGACTGTCAGATGTTGGAATTTTGTTGTCGCTTACTGTGGATCTGTGGATATTTTTTTAACCAGTAATAAAATATACTTTTTCTTACCTTAGTAAAAAAAGAAAAATGTAGCCTCAGACGAACATATATTTTTTACCTTGGTAAGAAAAAATTGTATTAACTCTACCAGTAAGTACAAAATAATACTACAAAAAAAAAAATATTAACTACTAATCATAAACATCAACTTTACAGTACTTTGATACATGACACAATGATGTGTTTTATGGCTAGTAGTGCAAAAAATATGTTTTTCACAAACTTCTAGCTAAGACTGTCTCATTTAATAATAGATATGTTTACTGATGGTTACATAACAATTGAAGTTGATATAGTCTTGGGCTCTTTTTCTAGAACATTAAAAAATATATATAAGTTGTACTATTTAAATGCATTATAAAATTATATCATTCTTGTTTACAGAATGAGTACACCGATATAAATCAAGGTGACTTGAGGGTAGATGCAATTGAATCTCCCCCTAGAGAGATATTGAATAATAAGGAAGTATGAAAAATAATTATATACTACTATAATATTAGGTACTTTGAAAGAGATGCATTAACTACTATGCATATTTTTATATGAACCGTTGTAAACGAAAGTGGTGTAACTCTTTCTTTCATTAACTGAGATAAGTCCGGAAATATACAAGATATGTTGTTCAGCTCTGGACTTATTTTAATTAATGATAACATTTACATTTAATTTAATTTAATGAATTAATTAATTAAATTTTATATAAAATTCAAAATTAATTTTTTTATTACTGAATAACTTAAAGTGGCAATATTCGGTCACTTGAAAATTGTTTATTTTTAATTGTCAAACGAAATTTAGACGATTATATCACTCATAATGCTTTCTGACCTATCCTAGCGACCGCCTAATAGCTGATAATCAGAACTCGAATTGACTAATAAGTAATAATCACACTTGATCTCTGTACATCTGGTGTGCTATGCTGTCAACTGAAATGTCACAATTATACAAAATTCGTGATATAATTATTTGCATTATTTTTGATTAAATGCAATATAATTATTGCATCTTTGGTGTGTGGACCCGCAAGGGTATAAAAACCGAAATTTTTTTTAAAGATGATGTGTTTTGGACAAATAACATAGAAAAACCGTTAATTCAATTTTATAATGAGTGTGTATTACCGGAACTCGTAGACTCTAGAAAACAGCGGAATATGCCTGTAAGAGATCTTGTTTACATCGAAGAGGCTATTGCGAAACAAAAACAAAATTAAATCTATATTATGTTGGTATTTAGTTAAATTTTACAAAATGAAACTTTATAAAAAACTTTCAAATATATATTGAGTTAATCACAATAATAGTTTAAATACACTAGTTTCTTCAAGTGAAGAATGGTACAAATTATAAATAATATAAATAATAATAATTGGGGAAATATTGTCTTCTTAAAAAATCTTTAAGATTTAAATTTTACATGTAAATCCCAATGGTGCATGGTCCGACGCACCACCCTGTATACTATTTGTTGTAGTCGTGGAGGTCCGAGGGAAGATGTTGATAGAAACAATTGACTGTTTATTTCAGTTGACGTTGACTATCGACTTATCGACTATTTAAACTGTAAACAGTCAGTTTTTCTGTCAACATCATATGTTTACATATTTAGTATAGGTAGTGCACTACGTTTTTTGTTTTTTTATATTAGTATTTGTTGTGTGAATCGTTAAAAAATATATATCTTAGTTTTATTTTATTTTTACCCGTAACGTGATGAAAATGTTTTATATTTCTTGGTATATTTAATTTCATGTACTACATGTCAATATGTACGCTATATCGTCACAATTAGTAAAAACAATGTATGTTGGATCTCTTCATCGTTGTAATCGTCTTTTTTTTTTTGTTTTCGGCTTAATATAACTTGTTTGACATATTTCCAACATCTATAGGTTACGGGGTTCACAGTTATTTATTTTAAAAATGCCAGACATTTACTTGCTCGCCTTACACTTTGTTTTGTTGAAACACAATAAAAAATATTGAAACTACAAACTACCTTGTGTAAAATACTGATATTGTAATAGTAGAGCGTTCCCACTACGTATTTACACACCTAAACCCCGCACACCAAAGTTTTCACGACTAAATATAATGGTGAATATACTTTTCATTAAAATTTTATATCGCAAAAGTTAACGTATGACAATTACAGAGATTATTAATTATCGTGGCGAAATGGCGCCTCCTCTATGAGGCGCCATGTCGCCTCATAGAGCACAGCATGCACACCCCCACGCAGCGGCCCTGACTGCAAAATATGATCGTATAACACAATATTCTTCACAACGTTGGGGCCTCAAATTTCCTGAGTTCCTCTCGTGATCGTCAACGCCCCGTCGCCTAGCTGTAATGGATTTCATATAGGTGGCGACACACTACCGCGCTGGAAATTGATATAAAAACGTGCCTACAGAGGTGCCGAATATAATTAATTACGACGAAATGGTACAAAAAGTTATTATTTTATTTTTGGCATATTGTTTACTACACTATAAACTAGGTTCTTATAATGTTAGAATGTTCAATTTACGCATCGAACATTACAATATTACAACAGTAAAATAACCAACTTTCTATAGCAACTTTTGTAATGTTATTAACTGATTACTCAAATCTAATGCTATAGGAACATCTATTGTACTTTCATCTATGAGTGTGCAAAATATGTCTTCCGTACTTTCATTATTAACTTGGCCATTACTCAAACCATTACCATTACAAACAGTCAAAAACGCTACTTTATTTAACAGGCACTTGCCCCCTTAAAAGCCACAACAGAAGAACTCGTCGAAAACACCTATATGCTGCAAACGAACAACATTACAGACTCACAAATTAGAAAAATTTAGAAACAATGTACAATTATTTTGTGTATCATCTTTTATAATAGTCAATTACGTTATTAAGCTGGGAAGTTACATATTACAGTACGAATAAGAAGTTACTGGTACGAAAATCATAAATAAATTATGTTAAAATGCAAGTTATAATGATACATACAGAACCTGATTATTTGACTCTTAATTTCCCATTTTGATTGATTGATTTTAATGAATTTAATTTCACGTGGCCCAGTGCGTACAAATTTCTGGAAAATTCGCCATTCTGATAATAGTAGATAATCTACACCGGTTCTAAACCAATTTCTCATAATGATAGAAGGCTGATTCATAGATTTCGTAGGCGAAGCAACGCTACTCTATGTCAATGCTATCGCTATGGGCATTTTCAACGCGCATTAAATGCTGTTGGATATGCCCATTGTGATAACATAGCTACAGCCCAGCGTATGCGTCGCGTAATAAATCTATGAATCGGCCTTTACATAGGGGTTTAAGTTTATTTTTAGTAATGTATCTGACAGATGTACATACATACTTCGATATATGTTAGTTTTTATGTATATGTGTATAGAGATACACCTGTTCTTGAGATATCATAATGAAGAATAAGCGCAATTTGAGAATACATTAAACCTAAAATGGCATGGCAACACCAAAAACATGTGTCGAAAATTAGGCCAAAATGCGAAAAATGTAATATAAATACCGCAAAATGTCAAAAAATTGGCCAAACACATGCCAACTTAATGAGGTTATAAAAGACAAATGCGATCTAATATAGCCAAACCCCTCGCGGATTTTATTAGTTGGCCTACTGTCATTTCGCGTTGTAGCCATTTAGGCTGAAATTTCTTGTTGTGTTATTGTTTAAAATTGTCTAAAATTTGTCAGTTACCATTGAAAATTCTACAGTAATCATTGCCATTTTCATAGTAATAATTGATAATTTAGCATCAATATTTAAAACTTTGAATTTTGAAGAAATAATAAAAAAATTTGAGACAAATAATTACAAATTTTACAGTTGTCATTTAAATTTCTACAGCAATTGTTGAAATTTTGACAGCAATAATAGATAATTTGATATATGACATCAGTTATTTAAATATTAACAGAAATAATTGAATTTTTTTTACCAATATTTGAAACTTTAAGAGAAGCAATGATATTTTGATAGATATAATTGAAAATTTATCAGTTCCCATTGAATGATTGAAGTTTTAAAGTTGTCATTTAAATTTCTACAGCAATTGTTGAAATGTTGACAGCAATAATAGATAATTGAAATAATTGAAATTTTTTTAACAATCTTTGGAACTTCAAAAGAAATATTGACATTTTGGTAGATATAATTGAAAATTTATCAGTTACCATTAAATGATTAAAGTTGTCATCGAATGATTTATATACATGGTGAGTATTATTCATTTTAACCATTGGGATCCCAGAAACCATAAGATATAGAGATTCGGTTAAATGGAGAAACAGTTGTCGTTTTAAGAGCTCATCAAGATATGCTTTTGTTTTTTGAAAATAGACCACCGTTTTTCAGTTATAATAGAAACTTTTTTTTAAATGGCATTTTTAAGTTGGCCTTGATATTATTAAAAAGGACATTTTTTTCTTTTTATAACGATACAAGGTTTGCTATACTTACTTTCATAAATAAAGGCCTTCTTCGAAAATTAACTTTATTACAATTATTATTTACTCAGACAAAAAAAACGCGATACAGGACTATTTGTATTATAGAGAGTAGCAAAAACATAGTTTACCAGGATTTTTTTTCTAATACTACGAGAATTCTATTAATTTTTCTATTCTAATTACACTAAATTCTATTCAAATTATACAACAACATTTTTTGCATCTCATTTATTTATGAAAGTAAGTATAGCAAACCTTATATCCTTATAAAGAGAAAGAAAATGTCATTTTTAAAAACGTCAAAGCCAACTACGACTGCCATTAAAAAAATGAAATTTGTATTATATCAAAAACGATGTTTAATTTTCAAAAACAGAATCATATTTTGCATAAGCTCTTAAAATGATAACTCTTTCCTCATTTAACCGAATCTCTATATTTTATGGTTTCCGAGATAATGCTTAAAATCAAAGAAAGAAAACTTACCCTGTATATTCTTAACTGTTCTTTGCACTATGTCATGACTTGTATATACATTTTTTTTAAATTTCTTTAGTAATCATTCTTAATTTATTAAAATAATTAACAATTTGGAATCCATCTTTAAAACTCCGAAGTGAAATTTTTAAGAAATAATGAAATTTTGAGAGAAATAATTACAAATTTTACAGTTGTCATTGAAATTTCTACAATAATCATTAAAATTTTAACACCACAATAGATATATTCGACATTTGACATCAGTTATTCACATTTTGTCAGAAATAATTGATAATTTGGTATCAATCTTTGAAAAATCTATAGATGCACTGAGATTTTGAGAAAAATATTAAAAAAAAATTCAGTTATCATTAACATTTCTACAGTAATTATTAATATTTTAACAGCAATAATTGATAATTTGATATTTGACACCAGTTTTTTAAGTTTTGTCAGAAATATCAATTGTTGCCAGCAATATTTTAAACTTCAACACAAGTATAGCAATTTTGATAGAAATTAATGAATATTTATCAGTTATCATTGATGTTTCTACAGTAATCATTGTCATTTTCATATAAATAATTGACAATTTGGTATCAATCTTTAAAACTTCGATAGTTGAATTAAAATTGTGAAGAGTTAATGTAAATTTGAGAGAGATAAGTACAAATTTTACAGTTGGCATTGAAATTTCTATAATAATCATTAATATTTTGACACCACAATAGATATATTTAATATTTGATACCAGATATATTTTGTTAGATATAATTGATGATTTGGTATCAGTCTTTGAAAAATCAATAGATGCATTAAAATTTCAACAAAAATAATTGAAAATTTATCAGTTATCATTGATATTTCTACAGTAGTCATTGATATTTTAACAGCAATAAATGATAATTTGGTATTTGACACCGGTTATATAAGTTTTGTCAGAAATATCAATTGTTGCCAGCAATCTTTTAAACTTCAACAAAAGTATAGCAATTTTGATAGAAATTATTGAAAATTTGTCAGTTATCATTGATATTTCTACAGTAATCATTGTCATTTTCATATAAATAATTGACGATTTGGTATCAATCTTTAAAACTTTAATACTTGAATTAAAATTGCGAAGTGTTAATGAAATTTTGTAAGTACAAATTTTTACAGTTGACATTGAAATTTCTATAATAATCATTAATATTTTGACACCACAATAGATATATTTGACATTTGACACCAGTTATCCACTTTTTGTCAGAAATAATTGATAATTTCGTACCGGTCTTTGAAAAATCAATAGATGCATTGAAATTTTGACAATAATAATTGAAACTTTATTAGTTGTCATTGACATTTCTACAGGAATCATTGAAACTTTAATACATGTTTAATGTGAAAAAGGTTTTTCTCTTTGTTTATTTAAAAAAATTCTCTAATACTTTGATGTGTATTTCTTTTATTTGCGGACATAACTACGTTGAAATTATAATTCTTTATATTGCTTTATTTTTGTGTGCCAATCTAATACATCCTATAAAACGCAATCTGTCTGCTCGTTATTGGAAGAACAACAATATCATGGCTCCATAACCACAACACGTGCGTCAATAACAGTGGACACATGTCTTTGGTGGTCTGCGGATGACGGCGGCTTCTGGACGGCATTGCCCTAAATATTTATCGGCGTGCGCCGGATAACTAACGGTGAGGGGATGTTCGCCCTATTCTTCCATCCCTTGTCCTCGTCTCCTCCGTTGACCCGCGTTATCATCGCCAAGTTTTTTAATATTCTCAGCCGGTTCGTGTAATGCAGTTTCTCTCTTTTTCCCAGATTTCGCGGCGAGTATTAGGTGATTAGTATTCTATTTGTTATTCTCTTTTGTGTTCATGAACAAACAGTATCGACTTGAGGGCGGAATTTGAGCGGGAAAGCGAGAAACTGTCATGCTACACAACAAATCCGAATAATGCAGATGATGCTGATTCTGTATAATTATCTATATGAAGGCGGAAAGACCCTATATGGGGTCGATAGCCCAATAAAGATCGATTATATTTATATATATATATATATATATATATATATATATATATATATATATATATATTCTGTGATGGTATTTGTAGTATTTATTTAGATTAATTAGAATAGATTTATTGTTATTATTATATAAGTTTTAGATAGAATTATAATCTTCAGGGCACAAGCTAACAAAATTTATTGTAAATATTGTAAATGTGAATATGAACAAGTATGCACAAATATACAAAGCAATCCGCGGATGAAGGTTGTTGATTGGTTACCACGGGAGACAGGTGACTTCGTGCATAGACGCTTGGGGAATTGAATAATGGAAAGTCGAAAATAATCAAGAAAGAGTTTGACGAGGGGGAAAGACGCGTGTGGATCGCGAGTGGAGATGTTGCGATTCTAATACGAATAGATTACAAAATATTAACGGGGTTTCAACGATTGGAGATATTGCTGGGAGAAGACAGTCAAGCAGGAGAGGAGTTCAACAAGATAGGAGCCGTGATGGAGATATTCAAAAATCAGGACTTCAAGCCGCTCAACTTCGCACACAAAAGTAGCTGTTTACTTTTGTGGGAATCAACAACGGATCAGACGGGAAAGCAGGGACAAGAGGACGACGTAATCAAGGAACCACAAGAAGACAACTGCAAGTAGAAAGTTTGCGTAAAGTGCAAGAGTCATATTATCACATAAGTTGGCTTGTGTATATAGGATTTATTTTGTTAATGTTGGTCATAGTTTATTATTTATTTAATAATTTTGTTTTCTATTGTTTTTGATTTGTTTGTTTAGTTCAGTTTATATTAGACGTTTTAATATTTAGTTATTTTCAATTCATTAAAGTATTTGAACAAAACTCTATTTAGTTATGATTGAACCTACTATTGAACCTGAGATAAGAGAAAGAACAAAAAGTTACAAAAACAAGTAAATGCTTAAATACACAACACTAATAAAATAGGCAGAGGCAATATAAAAACGTAACATTTGGAGTCCCGAACGTGAGGCAACGAAAATATTCCATTACACCACATTTTAAACATTGTATTTTGCTTAATCGACGTTGTTGTTCTGACAAGTGATACTTTAATCTTTAACGCCGTTAATAGCACGGGCGTAAAATAATGCAAAAATCATGCATATTGCTTGAGAGGCGGTAAAATCCGGAGCTTATTAATTACCTGCTCCCCGTATTTTTACATTGGCTGCGTTCTGTTAAATTCGCAATTAAAATTCGCAATTTAATTTTTAAAGATCAATTTGCTTGTGTTGCAAATTAAAGGGCAGAACTTCATTTCCGCAGCGCTTTCCCCCCCACCACCGCCGGAAAAGCGGCGCTCTTCAATCCGGGCTGGGGGGTCGGCTCACGTAATTGAAAACGTCCGACGCAAACATCTACTTTTGCATTTTACAGCCGGCTACGTTTTGATAAATAAACCACTCGAATGATATATGGGACTAAATAGGTTGGGTCCATTCAATTCCGTTTCCCAGCCAGCGCCGCATGAAAATGGTGGAAAATCGCGACTGTCTTCGGGAAAAGCGGGCCGAGATATCGCCGCATCCAGCCGATCACCGTCGGAAATAACAGATCTATACATCAAGTTTAAAACGTCGCATGAATCAAGACACCGGCGCAAGTTAACCTGCACGTCCGGGTTTATTGCTTTTTCATAAACATACAGGGATAAATCATTGCGAAGGGCCTCCCTTTCGCGTGACTCATTTGCGATGCCTTCCCTTTGGATTTGGGGCAGGAGGCGAGGGTTTGATGGATTTTTTACGAGCCATCCGGGTCAGGGTCTTTACGATTATGTAAAAGTTTTTATTGGGCATTTCCGCGTTTTTACCGGAAGGGCGGGCTTTAATTGGGCTGCAAGACGTCGGGGAAAATTAAAAACAAACATTGATGGCCGATGGGGTTAATACGGCGACTAAGTTTCCAGCAGCGATAAGACTCTTAAGGCTTTTATATTAATTGAAGGGGTCGCACTCAAATTTTTATTACAAATGGATTAGAGAAGAAATTAAAAACATTCAAAGAAAAAGAGATGTCATACAACACTATAATGTTTTCACTTGAAATTAAAAATGTACCTGCAATGAGGGTTTATTATACTTGACCCAAAGATCTAAGAATATTATGACTTTGTCTTCTTAATAGTTATATTCGGGGTTTAATTTAGGGTCACCATAAAGCAAACGGATGGTCAAGACGGAAGAATCGCACGCCGTCGTCAATACCAGAAAGACAGCCGGACAACCCCAGATAACTGAATAATATTAGCAGGACAGGTAATATAAGCGCTGATTTTATGGCAACAACAAATAAAACCCCCATAAAATACTTAAAGTCGTAATATTCTTAGATCTTTGGGTCGACTATACCGTCAAGGGTTCTTCATTGTATGGCGTGCTGCGTAGAGGCGAGCATCCAGGAACGTAACCAAATAATTTACTTTCGACGAAGATGCTACTTAATTGTTTTCTCTTCGATATATACACAATTATATCACTATGATCATAATATATTAATGATTTATTAATTAAATTGAATTCAATAATCTTACAACTATCTACATCGTTTTTTATGAGTCGGCGGACGTAATTCTTCTTACAATTTTACAATTCGACATAATTACAAGACTACAGACGCCAGTAGATAATTAAGAGCCGTCACCTAGGAAACGGTTTTAAAAGGGTTATACATTCGCCCATGCAATTAAGGTTCATTGTACCTTAATTACTGGGCGAATATGCAGTCCATTTAGACAATCAGTTAAGGCTGCCTCAAATAGTCTTTTTCTCAAATAGTCAACATCTGTCTTTCAGTCGGTGTTAACCTTTACATTGCAACAGTACTCATTTTAAATACGTGTGCATATTATCTTTTATAAATTTATGAAAATGTAGTGTTTATTAACATGGAAACGTCGTTAAGTGAAACTGCAACAATTATTTAATCAATTTATAATGGCACTCAGTTCGACGATCTATTTCAATTATGTGAGGAAAGAAGCCATTCCGAAAGTTTTGTTAAAGAATCCCTTCGACAGTCTACAGAGGGAAGCTGGTTTCAAATTGATTTTGACAAATTTCAAAACAACCATCATCAAATGGACACATCAACTATTGAAAATGAAAATCAGGGATTAATAAAGCATGCTTTTCTTTCAACTGATACTAAAAGATAGTCGTAAATATTTATAACACCCGTATAAGTGAGAATCATGCATCTTCAATGCAAAGAGTTTCCATTCTGACAGGAATATCATATTCATTAACACTTCGCAATTTTAATTCAAGTATTAAAGTTTTAAAGAATGATACCAAATCGTCAATTATTTATATGAAAATGACAATGATTACTGTAGAAATATCAATGATAACTGACAAATTTTCAATAATTTCTATCAAAATTGCTATACTTTTGTTGAAGTTTAAAAGATTGCTGGCAACAATTGATATTTCTGACAAAACTTATATAACCGGTGTCAAATACCAAATTATCAATTATTGCTGTTAAAATATCAATGACTACTGTAGAAATGTCAATGATAACTGATAAATTTTCAATTATTTTTGTTGAAATTTTAATGCATCTATTGATTTTTCAAAGACTGATACCAAATCATCAATTATATCTGACAAAATATATCTGGTATCAAATATTAAATATATCTATTGTGGTGTCAAAATATTAATGATTATTATAGAAATTTCAATGCCAACTGTAAAATTTGTACTTATCTCTCTCAAAATTCCATTAACTCTTCACAATTTTAATTCAACTATCGAAGTTTTAAAGATTGATACCAAATTGTCAATTATTTATATGAAAATGACAATGATTACTGTAGAAACATCAATGATAACTGATAAATATTCATTAATTTCTATCAAAATTGCTATACTTGTGTTGAAGTTTAAAATATTGCTGGCAACAATTGATATTTCTGACAAAACTTAAAAAACTGGTGTCAAATATCAAATTATCAATTATTGCTGTTAAAATATTAATGATTACTGTAGAAATGTTAATGATAACTGAATTTTTTTTAAATATTTTTCTCAAAATCTCATTGCATCTATAGATTTTTCAAAGATTGATACCAAATTATCAATTATTTCTGACAAAATGTGAATAACTGATGTCAAATGTCGAATATATCTATTGTGGTGTTAAAATTTTAATGATTATTGTAGAAATTTCAATGACAACTGTAAAATTTGAAATTATTTCTCTCAAAATTTCATTATTTCTTAAAAATTTCACTTCGGAGTTTTAAAGATGGATTCCAAATTGTTAATTATTTTAATAAAATAAGAATGATTACTAAAGAAATTTAAAAAAAATGTATATACAAGTCATGACATAGTGCAAAGAACAGTTAAGAATATACAGGGTAAGTTTTCTTTCTTTGATTTTAAGCATTATCTCGGAAACCATAAGTTATAGAGATTCGGTTAAATGAGGAAAGAGTTGTCATTTTAAGAGCTTATGCAAAATATGATTCTGTTTTTGAAAATTAAACATCGTTTTTGATATAATACAAATTTCATTTTTTTAATGGCAGTTGTAGTTGGCTTTGACGTTTTTAAAAATGACATTTTTTTTCTCTTTATAAGGATATAAGGTTTGCTATACTTACTTTCATAAATAAATGAGATGCAAAAAATGTTGTTGTATAATTTGAATAGAATTTAGTGTAATTAGAATAGAAAAATTAATAGAATTCTCGTAGTATTAGAAAAAAAATCCTGGTAAACTGTGTTTTTGCTACTCTCTATAATACATTCGCCCATGCAATTAAGGTTCATTGTACCTTAATTACTGGGCGAATATGCAGTCCATTTAGACAATCAGTTAAGGCTGCCTCAAATAGTCTTTTTCTCAAATAGTCAACATCTGTCTTTAAGTCGGTGTTAACCTTTACATTGCAACAGTACTCATTTTAAATACGTGTGCATATTATCTTTTATAAATTTATGAAAATGTAGTGTTTATTAACATGGAAACGTCGTTAAGTGAAACTGCAACAATTATTTAATCAATTTATAATGGCACTCAGTTCGACGATCTATTTCAATTATGTGAGGAAAGAAGCCATTCCGAAAGTTTTGTTAAAGAATCCCTTCGACAGTCTACAGAGGGAAGCTGGTTTCAAATTGATTTTGACAAATTTCAAAACAACCATCATCAAATGGACACATCAACTATCGAAAATGAAAATCAGGGATTAATAAAGCATGCTTTTCTTTCAACTGATACTAAAAGATAGTCGTAAATATTTATAACACCCGTATAAGTGAGAATCATGCATCTTCAATGCAAAGAGTTTCCATTCTGACAGGAATATCATATTCATTAACACTTCGCAATTTTAATTCAAGTATTAAAGTTTTAAAGATTGATACCAAATCGTCAATTATTTATATGAAAATGACAATGATTACTGTAGAAATATCAATGATAACTGACAAATTTTCAATAATTTCTATCAAAATTGCTATACTTTTGTTGAAGTTTAAAAGATTGCTGGCAACAATTGATATTTCTGACAAAACTTATATAACCGGTGTCAAATACCAAATTATCAATTATTGCTGTTAAACTATCAATGACTACTGTAGAAATATCAATGATAACTGATAAATTTTCAATTATTTTTGTTGAAATTTTAATGCATCTATTGATTTTTCAAAGACTGATACCAAATCATCAATTATATCTGACAAAATATATCTGGTATCAAATATTAAATATATCTATTGTGGTGTCAAAATATTAATGATTATTATAGAAATTTCAATGCCAACTGTAAAATTTGTACTTATCTCTCTCAAAATTCCATTAACTCTTCACAATTTTAATTCAACTATCGAAGTTTTAAAGATTGATACCAAATTGTCAATTATTTATATGAAAATGACAATGATTACTGTAGAAACATCAATGATAACTGATAAATATTCATTAATTTCTATCAAAATTGCTATACTTGTGTTGAAGTTTAAAATATTGCTGGCAACAATTGATATTTCTGACAAAACTTAAAAAACTGGTGTCAAATATCAAATTATCAATTATTGCTGTTAAAATATTAATGATTACTGTAGAAATGTTAATGATAACTGAATTTTTTTTAAATATTTTTCTCAAAATCTCTTTGCATCTATAGATTTTTCAAAGATTGATACCAAATTATCAATTATTTCTGACAAAATGTGAATAACTGATGTCAAATGTCGAATATATCTATTGTGGTGTTAAAATTTTAATGATTATTGTAGAAATTTCAATGACAACTGTAAAATTTGTAATTATTTCTTAAAAATTTCACTTCGGAGTTTTAAAGATGGATTCCAAATTGTTAATTATTTTAATAAAATAAGAATGATTACTAAAGAAATTTAAAAAAAATGTATATACAAGTCATGACATAGTGCAAAGAACAGTTAAGAATATACAGGGTAAGTTTTCTTTCTTTGATTTTAAGCATTATCTCGGAAACCATAAGTTATAGAGATTCGGTTAAATGAGGAAAGAGTTGTCATTTTAAGAGCTTATGCAAAATATGATTCTGTTTTTGAAAATTAAACATCGTTTTTGATATAATACAAATTTCATTTTTTTAATGGCACTCGTAGTTGGCTTTGACGTTTTTAAAAATGACATTTTTTTTCTCTTTATAAGGATATAAGGTTTGCTATACTTACTTTCATAAATAAATGAGATGCAAAAAATGTTGTTGTATAATTTGAATAGAATTTAGTGTAATTAGAATAGAAAAATTAATAGAATTCTCGTAGTATTAGAAAAAAAATCCTGGTAAACTGTGTTTTTGCTACTCTCTATAATACATTCGCCCATGCAATTAAGGTTCATTGTACCTTAATTACTGGGCGAATATGCAGTCCATTTAGACAATCAGTTAAGGCTGCCTCAAATAGTCTTTTTCTCAAATAGTCAACATCTGTCTTTAAGTCGGTGTTAACCTTTACATTGCAACAGTACTCATTTTAAATACGTGTGCATATTATCTTTTATAAATTTATGAAAATGTAGAGTTTATTAACATGGAAACGTCGTTAAGTGAAACTGCAACAATTATTTAATCAATTTATAATGGCACTCAGTTCGACGATCTATTTCAATTATGTGAGGAAAGAAGCCATTCCGAAAGTTTTGTTAAAGAATCCCTCCGACAGTCTACTGAGAGAAGCTGTTCTCGAATTGATTTTGATAAATTTCAAAACAACCATCATCAAATGAACGCATCAACTACCGAAAATGAAAATCATGGATTAATAAAGCTTGCTTTTGTTTCAACTGATACTAAAAGATAGTAGTAAATATTTATAACACCCTTATAAGCGAGAATCATGCATATCCACTGCAAATAATTTCCATTCTGACAGGAATATCATATTCAACGGTTTGGAGAAAAATTACGAATGGACCGCTAGAAAGGAAAAGAAGAATAAGTTCCAAATTTACCGAAATAGTCGATGCCATCGCCAAGAGGATCAAAAATATAATTTGCAATTCTTATAAATCAGGTAATGTTCCCACGGTCCAATTTATTTTGGAAACTCTTGGAAATGATTTTCCATATAAGGAAACTACTTTGTATAAATACCTACTTTCTCAGGATTTTAAGTATAAAACTTTAGACAAACGCATTGATATCATGGAATCGCTGAGATTGCAAAAAGAGCGATTAGAATATTTATCTAAAATAAACGAATATAGAAATGGAAGGAGATCGATAATTTATTTGGATGAATGATACATGGTTTGATACTCACGACGTCGTTTCCAAGGGATGGGTCGATAATACAAATAAGTGTCACCTTAGAGCACCGTGCAATAGAGGAAAAAGAATTGTTGTTCTTCATGCAGGAGGAGACGCAGGTTTTGTGTCAAATAGTTTGCTCTTATCAGCCAAGAATATTGCATCAAGCTCATTTGACTATCATCAGATATGAACGCCGAATTACTTGAAAATTGGTTTCGCAATCAATTATTGCACAACATACCCAATACCTGAATAATCGTAATGGACAATGCCACTTACCACTCAAAGCAAATTAATAAAATCCCAACCGCTTCCAAGAAAGGCGATATTGCGGATTTTTGCATTCAAAATGGTATTGTTATTCCCTTAAGTGCAAAGAAAAAAACATTATTAGAACTTATAAAAAAAACAAAATTTCAAAAAAACGTACGTGGTTGATAAGATGGCAGAAGAATTTGGTCACCTAGTGTTGCGCCTTCCACTGTATTACTGTATCTTCAATCCAATTGAGCTGATATGGTCAACTTTAAAAATAAATTTGCGGAAAAATAATGCACATCCCAAAATGAGTGAAGAAACAACGAGAATGCAACAACATTTCAAGTACCATTTGGAAAAACTGCATCGATCATGTGATTAAAATTGATAACGATTATAGGACGCTTAGTGTACCAAATCTAATTATTAATGTTCAAATGAATAAATGTTGTGCGGAATAATATTTGCTTGTTACATTACGATTCATGAAAGAAATAACTGAACGTCGTTAATTTTTTAACGCATTGAGCAAGTCAAAAATGTTATGGGTAACTTAAGTTATTTGTTTCGCGAATCATACTGTATATAAATTTTCTATGAAATTATAACTACATTTGTAAAAGACAATTAATTATATGTGTACTTAAAATTACAATGAAAAGTACAGTTTAATGATAATGAATCACTAATGTTAATTTTCTACGGGGCACTGAATCTGTATTTTTTGATGCCAGCTCTGGACTCTTCCCATTACCCGTCATAATATTCCGTTCGCACAATGGAGCGCAATAAACACCGTTCGTAGGTAGATTTTCAATTTCAAGTAAAAACACTATAATAATTGTGTAATTGAGATGCTGCAATCAGCGTGGTTGTATATATACAACAATCATAAGCATATTTTACCATACATATATTCGAACTCTGAGCAATTGAATTTTGGTTTCTTCAAATTTTTAGGTTCCAGTCCAGAAGTTTCTAGGAAGTCCAGAAATATATTGTTAAGCTAGTCCTTTTTCCAATCGTAGCCTTAACTTGACGTCATATTTAATACATAAATTTTCGCCATTTTACCTATTAATAATAATAATCACTTACATAATATACTGTATTTTCATTGGTCAGGATGCGCAGGCTTTATATTGAACTCGATCCGAAGATGGCATTGGCTCCAAATGATTTCCCCACATATAAAGAGTATTCTTTTAGTATTGTATATTAACTATAATTGGAAGGACTTACCGGGGGAGCAACTCCCCTTCCCCCGCCAGTTCTCTCGCCAATTGGATCGCTAGCACTCACGGCTTCAACCATTATTCTCTACGACTATTGTATTTCACCTTCATGTGCAAAGCAGTGACATACACCTCTTACTAGGACGAACCTCTCTTGTTGCAATTAGGACGAACCTCTGTTGTTGCAATTAGGATTAACCTCTTTTGTTGCAATTAGGACCAACCTCTTTTGTTGCAATTAGGACTAACCTCTTTTGTTGCAATTAGGACTAACCTCTTTTGTTGCAATTAGGACGAACCTCTTTTGTTGCAATTAGGACTAACCTCTTTTGTTGCAATTAGGACTAACCTCTTTTGTTGCAATTACCAGAACGCACCTCTAGGACGCACCTCTATCTAATATACATATTGTAGTTTATGTACTGACCTTTAATCCATTCCAACACCTAATCCATAACCGTCCACATCGCAACACACACCAAAACACCAGATCACACATGCTTTCCCCATAATCAGCACCCAACTTGCATCCACACTCCATAAAAGCACGTAACTCAATGTGCCCCTTCTCTTTCTCAAGCTGAGCGCGTCGCGCCCCGGCTTATATAAACAAGCAAAGCCACGGATGCCCCTCTAATATTAATAATCAATTATTAGCCAATGATACAATTTGATACCTAGCAATATAAAGGATATTTCTGGACTTTTCTAAATAAAAAAAAACATTGAAATTGCTCAATTGGAGCTCGAAAATTGTGAAATAAAATATGTATGGTAAAACGTGCTTATTATTTCATTGTCTTCGCATATTGGTGGTGTAATGAGCGGAAAATGTGAAACCGGATAATTTCCAGTGGGTGGCGAGCGACAAGGTCCTCGCTCCCGATCTCATTATATCCGTTCTGCGTTCCCGAAAAGGGGTTTAATAATTCGGCAATTTATCCGGTAATCGAATAACGGGGGCCCAGACGACAGATTTAGTCCTCGCAAATATTTCAATCAGCATCCGAGCAGGGGAATTAAGACAAGCGGCGCGCGCCCCCATGGAGGGAGGCGAAAGTTTATTAAAGTGTCGGGAATAACTCCCCCGTACCTGCCCGTGGGATGAAGTAATAAGGGGGATAATAAAAGAAGTTCGCAACTCGTTTTATGGCTTTTCATTAAAACGTCACGTTGGGGGCGGCGGAGGGCTGCGTTTTATGTTTATAATAGGGGGCGGAAAAATCGCGGGGATTTTTCTCGGAAAACAGTTTTTGATTTCGGCCGGCAGCCAGACGGGAAGTGGAGAAAAAGTTATCTGCCGAGCACTCAAATTAAAGTTCGCCAAGAATTTACCGCGTCCAAGTACGCACTCGAAACGGAATATAAAGAAAATACGCCACCTGAGGCCCAAAAGGGGGCGGCGGAAACAATTTTCGCGAGAGCCGGAGACAAAAACTAATTTCCGATATTGCAGTAAAAAAGTGCACGGGCCCGTGATTCCGAATTACGCCCCCACCGCCTAGCAGAAATCCAATAGCTCCGCAGCCTTTATTAAATAAACTCCCCATATTTTAGGCGAAATCGACTCGGCATTCCCTCGCGCGAAATTGCCCCCCGTGAAATCGCGCCTTTGATGGATAATAAAGGGCCCCTCCACCTATACGGCCATCGATCCGGGCAGGTACGTGACCGCGACGCAGCCCGCCGCAAAACCCCGTCAACTTTTTTAATAATAACGCCGGCGCTGCTGAACGCGTGTCTCCCGCCTGAAAAATGCCAACCCCCGACCCTTCAACCCTTCGCCGTCCCTTTTTCGCAGTAAATCCGCCCCGAAACTTCCGAATTAATTGAATCCGAGAAAACGGAATTAAAAGTTTTAATTTGTATACACACAGGGACGGATACAGGCCGGATTAGGACGGTGCAGGTCGAGGAAGACCTCAAGCGCGGGTTCTCGTGGGGTGCACTGAGATATACATGCAAGCGGAAGAATTGCTTAATCACTTACTCGTGATTCTGAAGTTCGATTAATGCCGAAATTTGTTAAGTCCAAAACGAAAGTACTCAAAAGTTAAGTAGCACAAAACCATTTAGAAGACATTTGCTGAAGACGCAATAACCCATCCTTCCTATAGCGTATTTTATAATGATTGTTGGTTATTTACAAAACTACAGAGCATACCGTTACAAAATCGGATTCAGGAGAACAAGGGCTATGATTGTATTTGAAGATAATTTTCATTGGATGCTTAATTAAGAAAATAAGGCACTAATATTGTTTAGAAAATTTAGAAGTTTCAATATTACATAAGGGAGAAACTCAAACATATAAAGTACTGCATTGACAAGTATGCGTTAGCTATTCCTGAAATTCCTGAAAATGTGTTATTTGCAAAATTGATATTAGATACGTGTAGAATACACCAGCAACTAATTCTAGTAAAAATTTGACAAAGTTTCAGTATTAAATAAGGGAGCAAATCTAACATATAACTTTCTACATTAACAAGAATAGGTTAGCTATTCCTGAAATTCCTGAAAATTTATTATGTGCAAATTTGATATTAGATTCGCATACAGTACACCTGAAGCTAATTCTCCTAAAAATATAACAAAATTTCAGTTTTAAATAAGGGAGAAAATAAAACATATAACTTTATGCATTAACAAATATAAGTTAACTATTGCTGAAATTCCTGAAAATTTATTATTTGTAAATTTGATATAAGATACGTGTACAGTACACCTAAAACTTATCCTCCTGAAAATTTGACAAAGTTTCAGTATTAATTAAGGGAGCAAATCAAATATATAACTTTCTACATTGACAAGTATGGGTTAGCTATTCCTGAAATTCCTGAAAACTTATTATTTGTATATTTGATATTAGATTCGTATATAGTACACCTGAAACTAATTCTCCTGAAAATTTTACAAAGTTTTAGTATTAAATAAGGGAGAAAATCAAACATATAATTTTCAGCATTGACAAGTATGGGTTAGCTATTCCTGAAATTTCTGGTTTTTTTTTTTCCAATTTGATATTAGATTCGTATATAGTACATTTAAAACTTATCCTCCTGAAAATTCGACAAAGTTTCAGTACAAAATAAGGGAGAAAATCAAACATATAATTTACTGCATTGATAAGTATACGTTAGCAATTCCTGACATTTCTGAAAATTTATTTTTTGCATATTTAATATTGGATTCATGTACAGTATACCTTAAGCTAATTTTCCTGAAATTATGACAAAGTTTCAGTATTAAATAAGGGAGAAAATCAAACATATAACTTTCTGCATTGGCAAGTATGGGTTAGCTATTCCTGAAAATCCTGAAAGTTTATTATTTGCATATTTAATATTAAATACGTATATAGTACTCCTAAAACTAATTTTCCTGAAAATTTGACAAAATTTCAGTATTAAATAAGGAAGAAAATGAAACATATAACTTTCCACATTAATTCCACATTAAGTATGAATTAGCTATTCCTGAAATTCCTGAAAATTTATTATTTGTAAATTTGATATTTGATACTTGTAGAGTACACCTGAAACTTATTCTCCTGTAAATTTTACAAAGTTTCAGTATTGAATAAGGGAGAAAATCAAACATATAACTTTCTACATTGACAAGTATAGTTTAAATATTCCTGAAATTCTTGAACATTTTTTATTTGCAAATTTGATATTAGATACGTGTAGAGTACACTAGAAACTAATTCTTCTGAAAATTTGACAAAGTTTCATTCAAGAATACGGGAGTAAATCAAACATATAACTTTCTACATTGACAAGTATGCGTTAGCTTTTCCTGAAATTCCTGAAAATTTATTGTTTGCGAATTTGATACTAGATACGTTTACAGTATATCAGAAACTAATTCTCCTGAATTCCCCGTGTCATCAATATTTCATAGAATTTTGAAGTTTGACATAATATTTGATACGATATTCATAAATTTTTGATTTTTGTGCAATTTGTGATTCGTACGTGAAGAAAACTTAATACAGCTTTTATTTCACTTACATTTTTCATAACATTTTTAAATAAAGTTCATAACTCTTTAATTTCCGTGGATATTTGATTTTCCTTAAGAATTATTTCTAGATTTCCGATTTTTCTGTAGGTTTTTATTATTTTTTAAGGTCCAAATTTGTTAAATGTTTAATTGTAAAGCTAACAAATTTTTTGATATTTTCAACAGTAACTTACAAAATTTGTAATATTTTCAATCGTAGCTGTCGATATTTCTGTTATTCTTAACTGTGATTGACAAAATGTTCTATATTTTCAACTGTAACTATCAAAATCTGCGAGGTTGTCACATTTGCAGCTTCATATGTGAAAATTTGTACTGTAACAATCAAAATATGAACAGTTTTCTACGCTGACTGTCAAAATTTTACTCTTCAATAAATTTGCTCACAATTTGTCAAACTTTTAACTGTAAAACTAACAAAATATTTGATATTTTCAGCAGTAACTGACAAATGTTTTGATATTTTCAGCAGTAACTGACAAATGTTTTGATATTTTCAGCAGTAACTGACAAAATTTGTGATTTTTTCAATCGTAGCTGTTGATGTTTTTGATATTCTCAACTGTGATTGTCAAAATGTCCTAGTAATGTCAAGTAAAGTAATTATGATGTAATGTGTCACATTTTTAACTGTAACTGACAAAATATGTCATATATGTAGACACATTTGTAGCTTCATATGTGAAAATTTGTACTGTAACAATAAAAATATGAAAATTTGTCTACCTTTACTATCAAAATATTACTGATTTTGATAGCAAGCGTAGAAAAATGTTCATATTTTGATTGTACAGTACAAATTTTCACATATGAAGCTACAAAATGTAAACGTTTTACTACCAACTGTCACAATATGTCAAGTTCTATGCTCAAGTCATATGTTAACTGTAACTGTCAAAATATGTCATATTTTTAGAAATTGCAGAAATTTGTCATAATTTTACAGGCAAAATGTGTCAAATTTGTCACTGTAACTGACAAAATATATCATATTTTCAGAAATTACAGAGAATCCTATAATAATAATAACTGAAAATTCTTCAATAAACTTGGTCAAAATTGTCAATGTTTAACAGTAAAACTGACAAAATTTCTGGTATTTTCAGCAGTAACTGACAAAATTTGTGATTTTTTCAATCGTAGCTGTTGATATTTCTATTATTATTATTTTTTTTTTGTTGTGTTTTGCTAATTTTTATAATTGTCCATTCCCAAGTCATCAATGTTTCATAAATTTTTATTGTTGTGCAATTTGTAATTCGTACGTTAGGAAAACTTAATATGGTTTTTGTTTTATACACATTTTTCATAACGTTTTTAAATAATTATTTCTAGACTTTCGATTTTTCTGTAGGTTTTTATTAAAATTTTATGACATTTTTGTTGGATTTTGTTAATTTTTATAAATGTTAATTCCCATGTTATCAATGTTTCATAGAATTTTGAAGTATGGCATTATTTTAGATATGATATTCATAAGTTTTTGATTTTTATTAAATATGTGACTCGTACGTGATTTAAAAACTTTATGAAAACTGTATGTAAAACAGAAACTGTATTTAGGTTTCCTATATTACAGTTTCTGTTTTACATACAGTTTTCATCAAGTTTTTAAATCAAGTTCATATGTTTTTAATTTTCGTGGAATTTTGTATTTTCCTTAAGAATTATTTTTAGATTTTCGATTTTTCTTTTGGCTTTTATTAAAATTTTATGAAATTTTTGATGCATTTTGCTAAGTTTTATAATTGTCCATTCCCATATCATCAATGTTTCATAGAATGTTGAAGTTTGTCATAATATTTGATATGATATTCATACATTTTTTATTTTGTGTGCAATATGTGACTCATACGTTAAGCAAATTTGATACAGTTTTTTTTACATACGTTTTTCAATGGTTTTTACATAACTTTTTAATTTCCGCGGATTTTTGATTTTTCTTAAGAATTATTTCAAGATTTTCGATATTTTCTTGGTTTTTATTGAAATTTTGTTAAATTTTTTGATGCATTTTACTAATTTTCATAATTATTGATTCCCGTGAAATCAATGTTTCATAGAATATTGAAGTTTGACATAATATTTGATATGATATTCATAAATTTCGATTTTGTATGTAATATGTGATTCGTACGTTAAGAACATTTAATACAGTTTTAGTTTTACGTACGTTTTTCAAAACTTTTCTTCAAAACTGTTTAATTTTCGTGGATTTTTGAATTTCCTTAAGAATGATTTCGATTGTTTCTTGGTTTTTATTGAAAATATATGAAATTTTTGTTGCCTTTTGCTAATTTTTATAATTATTGATTACCGTGTCACCAATATTTCATTGAATTTTGAAGTTTTACATAATTTTGGATATGATATTCATCATTATTTGATATTTGTGCAATTTATGTTTTGTAATTTAAGAAAATTTAACACATTTTTTATTTTACTCACTTTTTTAAATAATTTTAATAATTTTTTAATTTGCGTGGATTTTTTTTATGTTCCTTACGAATTATTTCTAGATTTTCGATTTCTCTGTAGATTTTTATTGAAATTTTATGACATTTTTATTGGATTTTGTTAATTTTTATAAATGTTGATTCCCAATGTCATCAATGTTTCATAAAATCTTGAAGTATGACATTATTTCAGATATGATATTCATAAGGTTTTGATTTTTGTGCAATTTTTGATTCGTACGTTAAGAAAACTTAATACAATTTTCGTTTTACATATATTTTTCATAACGTTTTATAAGTAAGTTAAGTTATAAGTTCGTAACTTTGTCATTTGCGTGGATATTTGATTTTTGTTAAGAATTATTTGTACAGTTTCGATTTTTCAGTTGATTTTTATTGAAATTTTATGAAAGTTTTGTTACAGTTTACTAAATTTTATAATTATTGATTCTCGTATCATCAATGTTTCATAGAATTTTTAAGTTTGACATCCTTTTGGGTGTAACATTCATATTTTTTTTTTAATTTGTGCTATTTGTGAGTCGTATATTAAGAAAATATAATACAGCTTTTGTATTACATACATTTTTCATAACGTTTTTAAATCAAGTTTAGAACTTTGTAATTTCCGTGAAAATTTGATTTTCCTTAAGAATTATTTCTAGATTTTCGATTTTTTTGTTGGTTTTTATTGGAATTTTGTGAAATTTTGGTTACATTTTACTAATTTTTATAATTATTGATTCCCGTGTCATCAATTTTTCATAGAATATTGAAGTTTGACATAATATTTGATAAATATTTGATTTTGTGTGTAATATGTGTTTAGTACGTTAAGAATATTTAATACAGTTTTAGTTTTACATACGTTTTTCAAAACTTTTGTTCATAACTGTTTAATTTCCGTGGATTTTTGAATTTCCTTAAGAATTATTTCGATTTTTTCTTGGTTTCTATTGAAATTACGAAATGTTTGTTGCCTTTTATTAATTTTTATAATTATTGAGTACCGTGTCACCAATATTTCATAGAATTTTGAAGTTTTACATCACTTTAGATATGATATTCATTATTATTTGATATTTGTTCAATTTATGTTTCGTAATTTAAGAAAATTTAACACATTTTTTTATTGTACTCATTTTTTTAAATAATGTTAATAATATTTTAATTTGCGTGGAGTTTTACTATATTCCTTAAGACTTATTTCTAGATTTTCGATTTCTATGTAGGTTTTTATTGAAATTCTATGACATTTTTGTTGGATTTTGTTAATTTTTATAAATGTTGATTCCAATTTCATGAATGTTTTATAGAAATTTGAAGTATGGCATTATTTTAGATTTGATACTCATCAGTTTTTGATTTTTGTGAAATTTTTGATTCGTACGTTAGGAAAACTTGATACAGTTTCTGTTTTACATACATTTTTCATAACGTTTTTATATAAAGTTCGTAACTTTATCATTTGCGTGGATATTTAATTTTCCTTAAGAATTATTTCTAGAGTTTCGATTTTTCACTTGGTTTTTATTGAAATTTTATGAAATTTTTGTTACAGTTTACTAAATTTTATAATTATTGATTCTCGTATAATCAATGTTTCATACAATGTTGAAGTTTGACATCATTTTGGGTGGAACATTTATAATTTTTGATATTTGTGCTATTTGTGATCCGTATATTAAGAAAATATAATACAGCTTTTGTATTACATACATTTTCCATAACGTTTTTAAATAAAGTTCATAACTTTTTAATTTCCGTGGATAATGAATTTTCCTTAAGAAATATTTTTAGATTTTCGACTTTTTCTTGGTTTTTATTGAAATTTTATGAAATATTTGTTGCCTTTTACAGAATTTTGAAGTTTTACATCACTTTGGATATGATATTCATCATTATTTGATATTTGTGTCTTTAACATCCATTCAACATTTATGAATTTGGGAATATTGCAGAATAATTTATAAACTATGCTAAAATTTCGACTAGAATTAAAATCTTAAATTTTGAAACTCTTCGTATAATTAGCGTATGAATTGGTATAATTTGCGTATAATTGCTATGCAACTTCTGTAATCCCTATTGATATATTTTTTGTTTGTAACGAAACATTTGAAATATAATATAATTATGATATTGTAATATTTATAAGTTTCCATTGTAAATGTTTTAATTTCCAGTGAAAATTGTTAGTACGAATAATTTATCATGCCAATTTTCCCATGGATTATGAGATTTTATAATGAGACTCATACATTGTTTTAAGATATTGTTCTTATAACAAGAGGTATGCAATATAAAGTGAATTATATAATTTTCATATATTAAAAAAAATCACATCACTTCGGTGGTGTAGTATTTTAATTTCCAGTGAAAATTGTTAGTACAAATAATTTATAATGACAAATTTCCCATGGATTATGAGATTTCATAATGAGACTCATACATTGTTTTAAGATATTGTACTTATAACAAGAGTTATAAGTTAGATTTTAATGTCTAAAGTGAATTATAAAATTTACATATATAAAAAAATTCACAATACTTCGATGGTGTAGTGCATAAATGAGGCGTTGATTTTGAAAGTGAGGCCTTTTATTTTCTTTTGAGATAAGTCCAGAAATATACAAGGAATGTTGTCCCTTGTATATATCTCGACTTATCTCAATTTAAAAAAAATGGACTTACAACATTTTCAAAAGCAACGGCTCAAATGTTGTAAGTGCTAAAATGAAACTTTTATATTTTGTTGTTATACCTATTGTATACTACATATAATTACTCTTGTTTTGTTTCATATGTATATTTTATCAGTTCCCTGACACGTGTTTCTGATAAAAAATAATAAACTGATAAAATGAAGCTTTTATATTTTGTGGTTATACACGTTGTATAATATGTATAATTACTCTTGTTTTGTTTTATATGTATATTTTATCAGTTTCCTGATACGTGTTTCTGATAAAAAATAATATACTGATGAATATGAAACAAAACAAAAGTAAATATATATCACTTGGAGGCGAAACGACTTTTCAAGGCTTGCCTTCTATTACGCGCCTTACTTCGTGCGGCGCGCAAACTCAGACGCGCCATGAAAAGTCTCACTTCTCCTCCACGTGAAATAATATACTATTCTTACTCCAATTCTAAAATTTCGCTGACTCTAAACGCTGTCGTGTCGTTACGTTGCTGAATTTAACTGAGCACTTCTAAACCCTTTTGTAGCAAATTAACTTTACAGTAAATTGGCAAAATCATTGACGCCTTCATATACGCCGATCGAAATTTGCAAATTACCATCGGATGGGTGTTTATCTCGGTCACAGACCCCGGGAAAACCGTCGATTTATCACGTCCCCGTTTCGCGATCCTTAATAACCGTTGGCCAGACAATTAATCTTCCGATGTCATAATACTTGGTGTGCAATTTCACTTTGGCGAAGTTAAATCCGATTCCGGACTCTCTCAGCTATGAACAGCCCATGAGGGCGATGTCCTATAGATACATGCATGTTAGCTGTTAACGATAAGGCAAAGTCTCGTAAATTCAGGCGGATATCAACAATAGGGGTAGTTTTGCGAAACCGGAGTTTTTTTTTGCAATACTCTCAGATATTAATATTACTGGAGTAATGATATCTCAAAAACAAAACAAAATTTGCCAAACTAGAGAATTATTAGCACATTCAGGTTATGTGGAAAATATATTAAACTTACATCAACGTTTGGGCCGTTGATTTTGAAAGTGGGGTAAGTGGGTAAGTGCTTTTTTTTAAATTGAGAATAATCCAGAAATGTATAAGGAACAACATTTCTTGTGTATGTTTGGACTTATCTGATTTTAAAAAAAAATGACTGAGATCATCACTTTCAAAATCAACGGCTCATTTCATGTTGCAGAGATGATTTTTTTTTGTTTTTAAAAACGTTTATTTTGTTTTTTTTTAAATGGACATACAATGCTTGTGCTTTTACCGATTGATATTGCTCCAAGTATTAATCTCTGATTTCGTCTGTGGAAAAACTGTTTAAACCTCGATCAGTGCGAATTGCGTTGTCGGGGCGTGGGAAGTGTGGGGGTTGGGGGTGAAAGGCTTAATTGAATAATGGTTTCCTCCATGCGTGTTCGACGCCATGGGTACATCGGGGGCGCACATTTGTCACAACTGGCCTGGCGGCGTAGCGACGATTAAAACGGAGTTACGATTTAACTTGAGCCCTGTGTAAATCAGCGGAATGGTCGGCGAGACCGTTATTAAGTCACGAAAGGGGGTTCATTCATCCCCCTAACCACCCCTAGCTAAACTTAAGCCCGCAGATTTGAAACACTCACGGGAGCACAGCGAGTAATCATTTTAAATACTGGCTGACAATAAATTAGGTAAAAATTTGTTAAATGTTTAACTGTAAAGCTGACGAAATTTCTGATATTTTCAACAGTAACTGACAAAATTTTGGATATTTTCAATCGTAGATATCGATATTTTTGATATTCTAAACTGTGACAGTCAAAATGTTTTTTTATTTTCAACTGTAACTTTCAAAATTTACAAGGTTGCCACATTTGTAGCTTCGTATGTGAAAATATGTACAGTAACACTCAAAATATGAACATTTTTCTACGCTTACTGTAAAAATTTGACTGATTTTAATAGAAAGCGTAGAAAAATGTTCATATTTTGATTGTTGCAGTACAAATTTTGACATATGAAGCTACAAAATGTAAACATTATGCTAAAACTGTCAAAATATATCAATAAATCATATATTCTATGCTCTAGATGTAACAATCTATGAAATTTGCCATAGTACAGTTCGCGAATTGTGTCATTTTCATTTCAAAACTGCTAATTTTGACATTTTTTATTTATTTGCATAAGATATATTATATTAAAAGTTTATTAGGAATATTTTTCATTATTTTTCTGGCAAAATGTGTCAATTTTTTCATTGTAACTGCCAAAATATGTCATATTTTCAGATATTGCAGACAATCCTGTAATAATAATAGCTGAAAATTCTTCAATAAACTTGTTCAACATTTTTCAATTGTTTAACTGTAAAACTGACCAAATTTCTGCTATTTTGAACAATCACTGCCATAATTTGTGATATTTTTCAATCGTAGCTGTTCATATTTTTGATATTCTCAACTGTGACTGTCAAAATGTCCTAGTAATGTCAAGTAAAGTAATTATGATGTAATGTGTCATATTTTTAACTGTAACTAACAAAATATGCCATATTTTCAGATATTGCAGGAAACTTAAAATCCTGAAATAATAGTGGCTGACAATAAATTAGATCAAAATTTGTTATATGTTTAACTATAAAGCTGACGAAATTTCTGATATTTTTAACAGTAACTGATAAATTTTGTGATATTTTCAATCGTAGCTGTCGATATTTCTGATATTCTCAACTGTGACTGACAAAATGTTCTATATTTTCAAGTGTACTCGCAGATTTTGATAGTTAAAATCTGCGAGTTTGCCACATTTGTAGCATCAAATGTGAAAATTTGTACTGTAACATTCTAGATATGAAAAATTTTCTACGTTACTATCAAAATGTTACTGATTTTGGTAGCAAGCGTAGAAAAATGTTCATATTTTGATTGTTACAGTACAAAATTTTTAAATATGAAGCTACAAAATGTAAACATGTTACTAACAACTGTCAAAATATGTCAAGTTATATGCTCCAGATGTAAAAATCTATGAAACTTACTATAGTACAGTTCGTGAATCGTAACATTTTGATTTCATAACTGTTAACTTTGACATTTTTTTTTTATTTACATAAGATATGTTACATTTAAAGTTTATTAGGATTATTCGTCATAATTTGTCTGGCAAAATGTGTCATATTTTTCACTGTAACTGACAGAATATCTCATATTTTTAGAAATTGCAGAGAATCCTGTAATAATAATGGCTGAAAATTCTTCAATAAAATTGGTCACAATTTGTCAAATGTTTAACTGTAAAACTGAAAAAATTTCTGATATTTTCAGCAGTAACTGACAAAATTTGTGATTTTTTCAATCGTAGCTGTTGATATTTCTGATATTCTCAACTGTGAATGTCAAAATGTCCTAATAATATCAAGTAAAGTAATTATGATATAATGTATCATATTTTTAACTGTAACTGACAAAAAATGTCATATTTTCAGAAATTGCAGAAAACTTAATATCCTGAAATAATAATGGATGACAATAAATTAGGTAAAAAATTGTTAAATGTTTAACTGTAATGCTGATGAAATTCCTGATATTTTCGACAGTAACTGACAAAATTTGTAATATTTTCATTCGTAGCTGTCGATATTTCTGATATTCTCAACTGTGACTGTCAAAATGTTATATATTTTCAGCTGTAACTGTAAAAATCTGCGAGGTTGCCACATTTATAGCTGCCTATGTGAAAATTTGTACTGTAACAATAAAAATATGGAAATTTTTCTGCGCTTACTATCAAAGTTTTACTGGTTTTGATAGTAAGCGTAGAAAATATCTCATATTTTAATTGTTACAGTACAAATTTTCACATATGAACCTACAAAGTGTAAATATTATACTAAAAACTGTTAAGATATGTCAAATTCTATGCTTCAGATGTAAAAGCTATGAAATTTACTATAGTACAGTTCAAAATATGAAAAAATTTCTGCGCTTACTATCAAAATTTACAGATTTTGATAGTAAGCGTAGGAAAATGCTCATATTTTGATTGTTACAGTACAAATTTTCACATATGAAGCTACAAAATGTAAACATTTTGCTAACAACTGTCAAAACATGTCAAGTTCTATGCTCCAGATGTAAAAATCTATGAAATTTACTATAGTACAGTTCGTGAATCATAACATTTTGATTTCATAACTACCAACTTTGACATTTTTTATTTTTTTATATAAGATATATTACATTAAAAGTTTATTAGGATTATTTGTCATAATTTTCAAAAACTGACAAAATATGACATATCTTTACTGACAGTTGAGAATATCTGAAATATAAACAGCTACGATACAAAAAATTATAAATTTTGTCAGTTACTGCTGAAAATAGCAGTCATTTTGTCATTTTTACAGTTAAACATTTGACAAATTGTGACCAAATTTATTGAAGAAACTTCAGCCATTATTATTACAGGATTCTCTGTAATTTCTGAAAATATGACATATTTTGTCAGTTACAGTTAAAAATATGATACATTACATCATAATTACTTTACTTGGCATTACAGCATTACAGCTACGATACAAAAACTCACAAATGTTGTCAGTTACTGCTGAAAATAGCAATTTCCAGCAATTACAGCAATTAGCTGTAAAACTGACAAACTACCTGATATTTTCAGCAGTAACTGCCAAAATTTGAGATATTTTTCAATCGTAGTTCTTGATATTTCTAATATTATCAACTGTGACTGTCAAAATGTCCGCGTAATGTCAAGTAAAGTAAATACGATGTAATGTATCATATTTTGAACTGTAACTGACAAAACTCGTCATATTTTCAGAAATTGCAGATTACTTAAAATCCTAAAATAATTATAGCTGACAATAAATTAGGTCAAAATTTGTTAAATGTTTAACTGTAAAGCTGACGAAATTTCTGATATTTTCAACAGTAACTGACAAAATTTGTGATATTTTCAATCGTAGCTGTCGATATTTCTGATATTCTTTACTTTGACTGTCAAAATATTTATATTTTCAACTGTAACAGTCAAAATCTGCGAGGTTGCCACATTTGTAGCTTTGTATGTGAAAATTTGTACTGTAACAATCAATATATGAACATTTTTCTACGTGTACTATCAAATTTTTGCCGATTTTGATAGCAAGCATAGAAAAATGTTCATATTTTGATTGTTGCAGTACAAATTTTCACATATGAAGCTACAAAATGTAAACAATTTGCTAACAACTGTGAAAATGTCAAGATCTATGGTCCAGGTGTAAAAATCTATGAAATTTACTATAGTACAGTTTGTGAATCGTAACATTTTGATTTCATAACTGCTAACTTTGACATTGTATTTTTTTTTTTACATAAGATATATTCCATTAAAAGTTTATTAGGAATATTTGTCATAATTTTTCTGGTAAAATGTGTCATATTTTTTACAGTAACTGACACAATATGTCATATTTTTTACTGTAACTAACAAAATATTTCATAATTTCAGAAATTGCAAAGAATCCTGTAATAATAATAGCTGAAAATTCTTCAATAATCTTGGTCAAAATTTCTCAGATGTTTAACTGTAAAACTGACCACATTTCTGCTATTTTGAACAGCAACTGTCAACATTTGTGATATTTTTCAATCGTAGCTGTTGATATTTCTGATATTCTCAACTGTGACTGTCAAAACGTCCTAGTAAAGTCAAGTAAAGTAATTATTATGTAATGTATCAAATTTTTAACTGTAACTGAAAAAATATGTCATATTTTCAGAAATTGCAGAAAATTAAAATCCTGAAATAATGATGGCTGACAATAATTTGTGCCAGACTTTATTAAATGTTTAACTGTAAAGCTAACAAATTTTTTAATATTTTCAACAGTAACTTACAAAATTTGTGATATTTTCAATTGTAGCAGTCGATATTTCTGATATTCTCAACTATGACTGTCAAAATGTTCTATATTTTCAACTGTGACTGTCAAAATCTGCGAGGTTGCCACATTTGTAGCTTCATATGTGAAAATGTGTATTGTAACAATCAAAATATGTACATTTTTCTACGCTTACTATCAAAATTTGTCTGATTTTGATAGTGAGTGTAGAAAATTTTTCATATTTAGATTGTTACAGTACAAACTTTTACATATGAAGCTACAAAATGTAAACATTTTACTAACAACTGTCAAAATATGTCAAGTTCTATGCTCCAGATGTAAAAATCTATTAAATTTACTATAGTAACAATCTATGAAATTTACTATAGTAAAAATCTATGAAATTTTCTATAGTACAGTTCGTGAATCGTAACATTTTGATTTCATAACTGCTAACTTTGACATTTTTTATTAATTTACATAAGATATGTTACATTTAAAGTTGATTAGGATTATTTGTCTTAATTTTTCTGTCAAAATGTGTCATATTTTTAACTGTAACTGACTAAATATGTCATATTTTCAGAAATTGCAGAGAATCCTGTAATAATAATATGTGAAAATACTTCATAAACTTGGTCAAAATTTGTCAAATGTTTAATTGTAAAATTGGCAATTTTTTGATATTTGCAGCAGTAACAGACAAAATTTGTGATTTTTTCAATCGTAGCTGTTGATATTTCTGATATTCTTAACTGTGACAGTCAAAATTTTCCATATTTTTAACTGTAACTGTAAAAATCTGCGAGATTGCCACAATTGTAGCTGCGTATGTGAAAATTTGTACTGTAACAATAAATAAATTAACATTTTTCTACGCTTAGTATCAAAATTTTACTGATTTTGATAGTAAGCGTAGAAAAATTTTCATATTTTGATTGTTACAGTACAATTTTCATATATGAAGCTACAAAATATAAACATTTTACTAAAAACTGTCAAAATATGTCAAGTTCTATGCTCCAGGTGTAAAAATCTATGAAATTTACTATAGTACAGTTCGTGAATCGTAACATTTTGATTTCATAACTGCTAACTTTTACTTTTTAAATTATTTTACATAAGATATATTACATTAAAAGTTTATAAGGATTATTTGTCATAATTTTTCTGGACAAATGTATCATATTTTTCACTGTAACTGACAAAATATTACATATTTTCAGAAATTGCAGAGAATCTAGTAATAACAATGGCTGAAAATACTTCAATACACTTGGTCAAAATTTGTCACATGTTTAACTGTAAAACTAACAAAATTTCTGATATTTTCAGCAGTAACTGCCAAAATTTGTAATATTTTTCAATCGTAGCTGTAGATATATCTGATATTCGCAACTGTGACTATCAAAATGTTCTAGTAATGTCAAGTAAAGTAATTATAATGTAATGTGTCATATTTTTATCTGCAACTGACAAATTATGTCATATTTTCAGAAATAGCAAAAAACTTAAAATCCTGAAATAATAAAGGCTGACAATAAATTAGGTCAAAATTTATTAAATGTTTAACTGAAGAGCTGACAATTTTTTTTATATTTTCAACAGTATCTGACAAACTTTGTGAGTTTGTCGATATTTCTGATATTCTCAACTATGATTGTCAAATTGTTCTATTTTTTCAACTGTAACTCTCAAAATCTGCAAGGTTACCATATTTGTAGCTTCGTATGTGAAAATTTATACTGTAACCATCAAAATATGAAAATTTTTCTACGTTTAATATCAAAATTTTACTGATTTTGATAGCAAGCGTAGAAAAATGTTCATATTTTGATATTTACAGTACAAATGTTCACATATGAAGCTACAAAATGTAAACAATTTGCTAACAACTGTCAAAATATGTCAAGTTCTATCCTCCAGATATAAAAATCTGTGAAATTTACTATAGTAAAAATCTATGAAATTTACTATAGTAAAAATCTATTAAATTTACTATAGTAACAATCTATGAAATTTACTATAGTAAAAATCTATGAAATTTACTATAGTAAAAATCTATTAAATTTACTATAGTAACAATCTATGAAATTTACTATAGTAAAAATCTATGAAATTTACTATAGTAACAATCTATGAAATTTACTATAGTAAAAATCTATGAAATTTACTATAGTACAGTTTCGTACAGTTTCGTATCGTAACATTTTGATTTCATAACTGCTATCTTTGACATTTTTTTATTTTTTTTACATAAGATATGTTACATTAAAAGTTTATTAGGATTATTTGTCACAAATTTTCGGGCAAAATGTGTCAAATTTTTCAATGTAACCGACAAAATATGTCATATAATCAGAAATTGCAGAGAACCCCGTAATAATAATAGCTGAAAATTCTTCAATAAACTTGGACAAAATTTGTCAAATGTATAACTGTAAAACTGACAAACTTTTTGCTATTTTGAACAGTAACTGCCAAAATTTGTGATATTTTTCAATCGCAACTGTTAATATTTTTGATATTCTCAACTGTGACTGTCAAATTGTCTTGGTAATGTCAAGTAAAGTAATTATGATTTAACGTATCATATTTTTAACTGCAACTGACAAAATATGTCATATTTTCAGAAATTGCAGAAAACTTAAAATCCTGAAATAATAATGGCTGACACTAAATTTGGTCAAAATTTGTTAAATGTTTAACTGTCAAGCTGACGAAATTTCTGATATTTTCAACAGCAACTGACAAAATTTCTGATATTTTCAATGGTAGATGTCGATATTTCTGATATTCTCTACTGTGACTGACAAAATATTCTGTATTTTTAACTATAACTGTCAAAATCTGCTGGTTTGCACGCTTGTAGTTTCATATGTGAAATTTTGTACTGTAACAATTAAAATATGTAAATTTTTCTACGCTTACTATGAAAATTTGACTGATTTTGATAGTAAGCGTAGAAAAATGTTCATATTTCTATTTTTACAGTACAAATTTTCATATATGGAGCTACAAAATGTAAACACTTTCCTAACAACTGTCAAAATATGTCAAGTTCTATACTCTAAGTAAATATCTATGAAATTTACTATAGTACAGTTCGCGAATCGTAACATTTTGATTTCATAACTGATAACTTTGATATTTTTTATTTATTTACATAAGATTTGTTACATTAAAAGTTTATTAGGATTATTTGTTATAATTTTACTGGCAAAATGTGTCATATTTTTCACTGTGACTGCCAAAATATGTCATATTTTCAGAAATTGCAAAAAATCCTTTAATAATAATAGCTGAAAGTTATTCAATAAACTTGGTCAAAATTTGTCAAATGTTTAACTGTAAAAGTTTAAAGAAGTATCCGCCCAATCTATTTCCATGACCAAATTTCTGCTATTTTGAACAGTAACTGCCAAAATTTGTGATATTTTACTTTTAGTGTTTTCATGGTTTTTATTTTTGCTGATTTTATTGCTTTGTTAGTACTAATCTAAATGGCATTGGGCTGAGTATGTGCCCCTATTTTACTTCTATTTTTGTTTCAAATTCTTCGGATTCTTCGTTATAAGTCCTCACTATTGTCTTGTTTTTCTTGTACATTGCTTTAATTTACTTTTAATCTACTTGTACTCTTTAGCACTAATGAAAAATATTCAAAATGAAGCCTAATTGTGTATTGTAATGCTACCATTACAATAATGGTAGCTACTGGCACTATAACATAGTGCCGTGGTTTGGTGTGCCGATTGCGCCGACCGAATTTTTAAATCACTGTCAACTTATGATATTTTTTTTTTGTGTAACCGCAAAACAAAACCCCACATATTTTATGGCGTTGACTACATCCTGAGGGTTATTAAATAATTTCCCTACAGAGCAACTTATCCAACTTATCCAATCTCCACGATCACCGGTTTCTCGTTCTCACCGGTCCCGATTAATGACAGTTGAAAGGCCAGTAATTGAGCGCCGAATGAATGGTGGGCAATCCGGTGGGGTGGAAAAATAAATAATGCGCCCCACATCGCCCTCCCCCACACCCCATTCGTTGCCGGTTTGCAGAACTCGCGGAAACTAATCGGGTAAGTTTTCGCGAACGACGGGCACCCCCTTCCTTTCCACCCCTGCCTGCGTGCCGGGTAAATATTAATCAATCATCAGCGTTATTTCCGGAAGTTCTGGCCATCATTAATAATTATTAGACTAATTATCTGCCTACACATCGAGCGCAAACACATTTCTCTAATTATTTATCACGGCGGGGGTGGGAAATGGGGGCACTTGAAGGGATCATATCTCAATCAGAGCCTTGCAGGGTGAGGGCTTAATTTTTGTAATAGCCAAGGGATATCGATTAGAAAGCAAGTGAAAACAATAATGATTTATAATTAATGAAAGGCAGTGGTTTTTAATAAAGCTGAAAGTGCTTCGGCGAAGTATTTACCAAATTGTGCGGGCACTTCAATTATTACGTGATTGAGTGCTTAAGCTCGCACCAATTTGTTAAGGAGCTCCAATTATGTCTGAGTATTACTGAATGTGTTCTACCTGATGTGAGCTTTACGCATTTAATTGTAACGAAATGTTTGTGACAAAAATATATAATAATATTAAAAAAATATATTTATGTTTTTTGGCTTTGCGGCCTTACAATTGTCATTACATAATAAAAAAATTACACATTAAAAAATAACCGTTTACAAAACGGCAAATTAATAAAACATATAAAATTAGATTACACTACATTTTAAATATTTACAAGACGTATGAAGGCCTATCCGCGACTAAATCCAAGAAGAATCATTTAGTAATCAATTCAATTTCTGTTGATTTGTTGTTATTGTTATAAATAAGTTTTTTTTTACTTACACAGTGCAGAGTTCAATTTGTACTGTACTAAACATGTTTGTATGTGTATTTTTTGAAGGGGTGAGTTTGAATTTATTATTAATTGGGTACATATTTTGCGTCACACAATTTTTTTAAATTCAACTGTGAAAACATCCAGATTCCAAAATTCTCATTACACAACTGTCTCCCATGTATGTTTTACATCAGACCGATTCTTTTCTGTTTTTTAATGAACACGTATGGCATAATCAAGCTTTAATCCAATTAGTAAGTTATCGCCGAGTCCTGGCGGAATGAAGAGCGCTATCTGGGCTGGTTTCCAGTATTGCGCTTGTGTGTATATGTGTGTGTGTGTGGGTGTGTTATTTCAGCCAATAATTTACTTTGGAAAAAAGTTACATAATGCATAAAGCGGCTGAAATATCGTCGCGTAAATCACGTTTATGCGGCACAGTTGCATGCGTTCCGCGAAAATAGGCAGCCAGATAAGTCGACCCTAATCAAAACCTCTGGCAGCCGCCCCTTGACTGCCGCCCCCGCAAAAGCGGGCCCCGAAAAACGCGGGGTATTAATTAGGTGCACATCCGGTGCTGATTGGTAGTATACCGGCCATACCAGTACTGGTCATGTACTGGTATACTGACTGTAAGCTCCGATAAGTCAGATTTGCTTCAAAGTTTTCTGAAGTAGGTACTTCCATAAATAAACAGAAAATCGACGACTCTCTAAAAACCTTGTATGTCAAATTTGTCAAAATTTTCAGGAGACTCACAAACTCTTTAAAATATTAAATTTTGTAAAAAAAAATGTAGCAAAGAAGTATACAAAACTTCAACTCAAATCTCTTTATGGTCAATTCTTAACATACGAGGTCACAATGCACGCTGCACGTTATAATTTTAGTTTAAAAACAGAAGCAAACAATCTCTAAAAATCCTACAAGACTTAACTCACTTAAAGAAAACCGACGATATATGGTAAAACAAAATATTAATATGAAAAATAAAAGAGTGTATGAATCATGCAATTTTATAAAGATTTGAGGAACATTCAAGTAAACATTTTTTGGAGATTTTGTAATTTGCAATCATTCACACAAAATTCAGAAATTCTCAAAAAGTTTTCTGGATATTAAAAATTCCTAAAATGTCTTCATAATATTAACAAAAATATCCAAAGTATCAGAAACATAGAACATTATACATACATAACCGCTGATTTTGAATATTCTGACACTTTTAATATTTTCGTTAATATCTGGGTACACGAGGATTTTAGGAATTTTTAATTTTCTTAAAACTTTTCGGCAATTTCTAACATTCTGCTATTTATATTATTTTTGTTAATATTCTAGGTATATTTCACATATTGTCAATTTTCTTATAGCTTTTTAACAATTTCTGAAATTTTTATAAATGATTATGTTACTTATTGAATCCATTAGATTTTAATAAAAACACTGTTATACTGTTAGTATACTAGTTATACTGTAAATTATACTACAAGTTGTAAAAATATATATAGTTGTATATTTTCATATTTTCATATTATTATTATTAAATTTTCTACTATATCAATAAATTTTCTGGTTCTTCATTGTGTCTTCTAGCTGTCATTTTGAAATCTAGTACAATGTTTCAAATTTCTGAACTTTCTGATACTGTTGATACCTTGATTGAAATTATGGACTTTAAATTCGTTCGTTAAATAGAAAGAAAAAACATTTTTAGTTTTCATTACTAACATTAATCAAGTGCAGGTTTTAAATTTTTAGCAAATTTTTAATAAAAATTGAGAGTTATACGTGTTGTAACTTACATTTCATCAACATTTTTTGTTTTCTGAAATTTCAATAAATTTTCTGGTGTCTTCTAACTGTCATTTTGAAACCTAGTACAATGTTTAAAATTTCTGAACTTTCTGATACTTTTGATATCTTGATTGAAATTATGGACTTTAAATTCGTTCGTTAAATAGAAAAAAAAAACATTTGTAGTTTTCAATACTAACATTAATCAAGTGCAGGTTTTAAATTTTTAGCAAATTTTTAATAAGAATTGAGAGTTATAAGTGTTGTAACTTATATTTCATCAACATTTTTTGTTTTCTGAAATTTCAATAAATTTTCTGGTTTCTTCATTGGGTTCGGTGTCTTCTAGCTGTCATTTTGAAACCTAGAACAATGTTTAAAATTTCTGAGCTTTCTGATACTGTTGATACCTTGATTGAAATTAAGGATTTTACATTTTTTCGTTAAATAGAAAAAAACATTGTAGTTTTCAATACTCAAATAAATCAAGTGCATGTTTTAAATTTTTAGCAAATTTTTAATAAAAATTGAGAGTTATAAGTGTTGTAACTTATATTTCATCAACATTTTTTTTTTCTGAAATTTCAATAAATTTTCTGGTTTCTTCATTGTGTTCGGTGTCTTCTAGCTGTCATTTTGAAATCTAGTACAATGTTTCAAATTTCTGAACTTTCTGATACTTTTGATACCTTGATTGAAATTATGGATTTTAAATTCGTTCGTTAAATAGAAAAAAAAAGCATTTGTAGTTTTCATTACTAACATTAATCAAGTGCAGGTTTTAAATTTTTAGCAAATTTTTAATAAGAATTGAGAGTTATAAGTGTTGTAACTTATATATCATCAACATTTTTTATTTTCTGAAATTTAAATTAATTTTCTGGTTTCTTCATTGTGTTCGGTGTCTTCTAGCTTTCATTTTGAAACCTAGTACAATGTTTAAAATTTCTGAACTTTCTGATACTTTTGATATCTTGATTGAAATGATGGACTTTAAATTCGTTCGTTAAATAGAAAAAAAAAAGCATTTGTAGTTTTCATTACTAACATTAATCAAGTGCAAGTTTTAAATTTTTAGCAAATTTTTAATAAAAATTGAGAGTTATAAGTGTTGTAACTTATATATCATCAACATTTTTTGTTTACTGAAATTTCAATAAATTTTCTGGTTTCTTCATTGTGTTCAGTGTCTTCTAGCTGTCATTTTGAAATCTAGTACAATGTTTAAAATTTCTGAACTTTCTGATACTTTTGATATCTTGATTGAAATTATGGACTTTAAATTCGTTCGTTAAATAGAAAAAAAAAACATTTGTAGTATTCATTACTAACATTAATCAAGTGCAGGTTTTAAATTTTTAGCAAAATTTTAATAATAATTGAGAGTTATAAGTGTTGTAACTTATATTACATCAACATTTTTTGTTTTCTGAAATTTCTATAAATTTTCTGGTTTCTTCATTGTGTTCGGTGTCTTACAGCTGTCATTTTGAAATCTATTACAATGTTTAAAATTTCTAAACTTTCTGATACTTTTGATTACTTGATTGAAATTATGGACTTTACAGTTTTTTGGTTAAATAGAAAAAAACATTGTAGTTTTCAATACTAACATTAATCAAGTGCATGTTTCAACTTTTTTACAAATATTTAATGAAAATTGAGAGTTATAAGTGTTATAACTTATATTTCTAACTATTATTTGTTGCAAAGAGGAAAATTTGTAGTTTTCATTACTTACATTAATAATCTGATTTCTGTATTTTTCTATGAAAAGAAGAAAATATATAGTTTTCATTGATGTTGTTAATAAACTGATATCTGCATCTGTTTTAATAATAATAATAACAATAATCCCTTGTGATAATAATAATAATCCAAAGTTTTAACAATATACTCTATAAGTGACACTTTCCAATTTTCCGTTGGAGGGTAGTAAATCAACCCTGCATCTTTATAAAAATCCAATCAACTCAGAAAGTAAAACATTCGATTTTCTCACTTATTTAAGACATAGTAGTGGTCAAATTTCCAGAGGATTTATCTTCAAGGATAATGTATATAGATCAGGCATAACATTTCCAAAATATCCATTAGATATTTTCAAGAATTTGTACCAAGTTTTGATAAAAATAAAATGACACTGAATGAGGTATACCTTTTATCTAAGAAGTTCATCAGTATTTATCTGATTTCTGCATGTTTCAATGTTGATGCAAATTTTCAACGAAAATTATCACTTGTAACTTTATAACTTTTATATTAATTAATATTTAACTTATAAAGAGATAACAATCCTTCTTAGGTTATTGAAATTCGGCTCTTCTGCCTATTTAACGCTTATAAAAAGTACTAATTAAATAATCTAAGTAGTTCATCAGTATTCATCTGATTTCTGCATGTTTCAATATTGATGCAAATTTTCAGTAAAAATTATCACTTGTAACTTTATAACTTTTATATCAATTAATATTTAACTTATAAAGAGATAACAATCTTTCTTAGGTTATTGAAATTCGGCTCTTCTGCCTATTTAACGCTTATAAAAAGTACTAATTAAATAATCTAAGTAGTTCATCAGTATTTATCTGATTTCTGCATGTTTCAATATTGATGCAAATTTTCAATGAAAATTATCACTTGTAACTTTATAACTTTTAAATTAATTAATATTTAACTTATAAAGAGATAACAATATTTCTTAGGTTATTGAAATTCGGCTCTTCTGCCTATTTAACGCTTATAAAAAGTACTAATTAAATAATCTAAGCAGTTCATCAGTATTTATCTGATTTCTGCATGTTTCAATATTGATGCAAATTTTTAATGAAAATTATCACTTGTAACTTTATAACTTTTAAATTAATTAATATTTAACTTATAAAGAGATAACAATCTTTGTTAGGCTATTGAAATTCGGCCTTTCTGCCTTTTTAACGTATATAAAAAGAACTAATTAGTTCTTTTTATTTAAACTTGTAACTTTATCTGGACAACATTTTTCGATTATTTTTAAATTGTAGCTCTCAATACCGACATTTTGATTTCTGCAATTGATTTGATATTTAATAAAATACAAAAAATTTATGACACTTTTTGAATTAAGGATAATTTTGAATATATCAACACTCATCCAATTAACAACATTTAATTTTTAATTTTATTCGGCTCTTCTGCCTATTTAAGGCTTATAAAAAGTACCAATTAAATATAAGTAGTTCATCAGTATTTATCTGATTTCTGCATGTTTCAATATTGATGCAAATTTGAATGAAAATTATTACTTGTAACTTTATAACTTTTATATTAATTAATATTTAACTTATAAAGAGATAACAATCTTTCTTAGGTTATTGAAATTCAGCTCTTCTGCCTATTTAACGCTTATAAAAAGTACTAATTAAATAATCTAAGTAGTTCATCAATATTTATCTGATTTCTGCATGTTTCAATATTGATGCAAATTTTCAATGAAAATTATCACTTGTAACTTTATAACTTTTATATTAATTAATATTTAACTTATAAAGAGATAACAATATTTCTTAGGTTATTGAAATTCGGCTCTTCTGCCTATTTAACGCTTATAAAAAGTACTAATTAAATAATCTAAGTAGTTCATCAGTATTTATCTGATTTCTGCATGTTTCAATATTGATGCAAATTTTTAATGAAAATTATCACTTGTAACTTTATAACTTTTATATTAATTAATATTTAACTTATAAAGAGATAACAATCTTTCTTAGGTTACTGAAATTCGGCTCTTCTGCCTATTTAACGCTTATAAAAAATACTAATTAAATAATCTAAGTAGTTCATCAGTATTTATCTGATTTCTGCATGATTCAATATTGATGCAAATTTTCAATGAAAATTATCACTTGTAACTTTATAACTTTTATATTAATTAATATTTAACTTATAAAGAGATAACAATCTTTCTTAGGTTATTGAAATTCGGCTCTTCTGCCTATTTAACGCTTATAAAAAATACTAATTAAA
Organism: Othius punctulatus; assembly: GCA_951805005.1. Lineage (NCBI taxonomy): Eukaryota > Metazoa > Arthropoda > Insecta > Coleoptera > Staphylinidae > Othius > Othius punctulatus. The sequence continues at coordinate 1,957,844 of OX638139.1, read as the reverse complement.
TAATCTAAGTAGTTCATCAGTATTCATCTGATTTCTGCATGTTTCAATATTGATGCAAATTTTCAATGAAAATTATCACTTGTAACTTTATAACTTTTATATTAATTAATATTTAACTTATAAAGAGATAACAATATTTCTTAGGTTATTGAAATTCGGCTCTTCTGCCTATTTAACGCTTATAAAAAGTACTAATTAAATAATCTAAGCAGTTCATCAGTATTTATCTGATTTCTGCATGTTTCAATATTGATGCAAATTTTCAATGAAAATTATCACTTGTAACTTTATAACTTTTAAATTAATTAATATTTAACTTATAAAGAGATAACAATCTTTCTTAGGTTATTGAAATTCGGCTCTTCTGCCTATTTAACGCTTATAAAAAGTACTAATTAAATAATCTAAGTAGTTCATCAGTATTCATCTGATTTCTGCATGTTTCAATATTGATGCAAATTTTTATTGAAAATTATCACTTGTAACTTTATAACTTTTAGATTAATTAATATTTAACTTATAAAGAGATAACAATCTTTCTTAGGTTATTGAAATTCGGCTCTTCTGCCTATTTAACGCTTATAAAAAGTACTAATTAAATAATCTAAGTAGTTCATCAGTATTCATCTGATTTCTGCATGTTTCAATATTGATGCAAATTTTTATTGAAAATTATCACTTGTAACTTTATAACTTTTAGATTAATTAATATTTAACTTATAAAGAGATAACAATCTTTCTTAGGTTATTGAAATTCGGCTTTTCTGCCTATTTAACGCTTATAAAAAGTACTAATTAAATAATCTAAGTAGTTCATCAGTATTTATCTGATTTCTGCATGTTTCAATATTGATGCAAATTTTCAATGAAAATTATCACTTGTAACTTTATAACATTTATATTAATTAATATTTAACTTATAAAGAGATAACAATCTTTCTTAGGTTACTGAAATTCGGCTCTTCTGCCTATTTAACGCTTATAAAAAATACTAATTAAATAATCTAAGTAGTTCATCAGTATTTATCTGATTTCTGCATGTTTCAATACTGATGCAAATTTTTAATGAAAATTATCACTTGTAACTTATAACTTTTAAATTAATTAATATTTAACTTATAAAGAGATAACAATCTTTGTTAGGCTATTGAAATTCGGCCTTTCTGCCTTTTTAACGTATATAAAAAGAACTAATTAGTTCTTTTTATTTAAACTTGTAACTTTATCTGGACAACATTTTTCGATTATTTTTAAATTGTAGCTCTCAATACCGACATTTTGATTATTTTGATTTATTATTATTTATTATTTAAAATTTAATATTTAATTATTTATATGTAAAAGAATATTATAAAAAAATACTAAAAATTTATGACACTTTTTGAATTGAGGATAATTTCGAACATATCAACACTCATCCAATTAACAACATTTAATTTTTAATTTTATATATTTTTATCTGTTTTTTTTTTTACTTTTTTAACTTTTAAATTAATTCATATTTAACTTATAAAGAGATAATAATCTTTGTTAGGCTATTGGCATTCGACCTTTCTGCCCATTTAACTTATATAAAAATAACTATTTAGTTGTTTGGCTTCCTATGATAAAGTTATTAATAGTTAAATGTAGGACTAAGATATTCACACCGAGATTTTAACCGAATGGTGTGTTTATGTTGCAGATAAATGTATCTCAAACTTTCAAAGGAGAACATTTGTAGCTTTCTATTCCAAAAATATCGAAAGTCTGTATCTCAATTTTTTTTAAACATTTACAAAAATATATTCTTAATAAATTATTATGTTACTATGTTTTACTTGTATTCGTTGCCAAGGCAACCACTTTGAACAAGTCTTGTGATTTATATTATTGTTTGTCAAGATTTTGTTTTTATTCATTTTCATTGCAAGACCTACGTTATTGTTAATGAATACATTATTGTTTTATTAAAGTTTTAAACTCAGTTAACCCAGAAACGAGAACAAATTTGTAAAATGATTATTCTCTCATTTCGACTTAAAATGTGATGTCACTGTATATTTCCACACCTGTTATAAATTAGTAATGGTATTAGTAATAGTAATTGTATTTTTTGCGTACTTGATACAATTAGTGTTATACATTGCAAGATTCAGTTTAAGTGGATATGGATTGATACTTAGACTAAACAATTTAAACATATATACTTAAACTAGAATTAAAATTAAAGGGTTAAATTAGTCACTAAATGTAATAAAATTTGTAAAAATCTAAGACGTCTTGAAGATCTCGTCAATAGAGTAAGAAATGTTTGATCGCAGCCTGAAAAAAATGCCCTGTATAGGTATTTTTAAGAAAAAATACAAGTTGCCCCTTCGAGATTATAACGCAAGTGTTTTGGTTCCCAATTTTATTTGCCATTTTGAAAGAGCAACTAGCGTTATATGCCTTATTAATGCAATTGTATCAGTTGCCATTAACAGGCATAAAGGTGGAATTGTAGAGCTTCAAGTGAGAATTTAAGCCGTTTCACAATATGGGGATGGCGCTTTTATTGGACGTGTTTATTGGCATTAACTCACTTCTCGGAACATTAAACGCTGCACTTCGCGCCCGTCTGAATTGTGTACGAGGTACGATCGTAAAATAACCCACATATACAATATAAGGTGCATCATAATGGCGCAGTATATCAACAGATAATCCTTGTATGTGTGTATGTCTAATCCCCTGAATTTATTAGAAATGTCTGCATTTAAAATACATATGCAGTGTATAAAATTAAGTCTATTACGATCTCGAATAGTCTGCGAAAAGTCTACCAGAAAGTTGCCTAATTTTCTGAAAATTTCACGAATCAATTTTCTAGTAATTATATTTGAACTATCAATCAAGGTTTAATTTAAATACACAAATACACTGGTAATGAAAGTAAATTGCAGAAAAATGTACTCATTTTTTTACTCATTTAGTTTCAGATGCCACAAATATTTAATATAATCTTAAATAAAACAAAAGCTTTTGTTTTTGTTTATATCACACTGTTGAGTTGTTTCTGTGTTATTTAATGACATCATGTATCACGAAGTAGATGCCTCCAACATTGATCAATTAAAATAATCTATTATCCTAATATTATATCCAAATGGATCAAACGACAAAGACTTAATTTTTTTTTCTAATATATAATCTTAAGTAAGTCAATTGGCAGATAAATTGTAATTTGTAACTACATATATTTATTTATAAATGTTACTTAAAAAAATATTTCCATTTTCATTTATTTACTTATTAAGTATTATAATATACCAATCAATTTCTAAATTTAAACTGCTTTACATATCAGATTTAAATACGTTGTGCTTTGCTTTCCATATGAGATTTAAATATGTTTTACTAAGCACTGAGTTCATACCCAATGAGTCAAGAATTTGCGTATATACCGAAATATTAATATATTAGAATATTCTAATCGAATTTTAACTGATTTGACCTTAATGACGTCGACAAATATTTCAACCGATTCGACCTTAATGATTTTAATATGCGGGTTCTTGAATAATAATGGTAATATTAATAATAACAGTGTGCTGGCTGGGTTTACTATTTTTAGCTTGTTTCATGTTTACGTCGACGTGCTAAAGATTACCTCCAACTTTAGAACTTAGCGCAAAGCTCGCCTCGGTGTACATTATAAATCTCGCATAATGCGATCGAAGTTAAAAACTTGGCCCGTAAATCGGCCTCGGGCCAATAAACCGCCTGCCCCAATTACGCTAATAGTTATTGCAATCACTTCAGATTTTTTCACCGCTTAAGCCTCGACCCTCGATTTTTCGTGGCGATTAGAAACGTACCTTAATTGCAACACAGTATAAATTTTGAGAAAAAATATAATAAAATGTCCTGCATGTAAAATGATAAATTAGTAGAAAAATTTTACAAATATTTTCAAAATACAAATTTACTGATTAGGTATGTAAATTTACAATATAATCGCAAAATGTGCAATAAGCCAGAACTAAAGTGGATCAATTTTTGAAATGATATCGAACAGTCCCTTTTGGTAATTGTAATTCTTAAATTATAATAATTTAATTGTAATAATTTCTTAAAATCTTAAATGTCCTTTTTAATAATCAAAAACACCATTATAATCTAGTATGTACTAATAATATGTATACCCTTGTATTATTAAAATAACATATTCTATATATTTTAAATGTATTAATACTTCAATTTTTAAATGTAAAAAATCGCAAAACTTGAGTAAGCGTTTCTTCTACTGTTTAGTCGTTTTGTCGTGTTATTACTGCATAGGCAAGATTGAGTCTAGCAGGTTTATGGTCGTGATCAGGACTTAATCAATATTTGCTCCAGGATACAGAATAACTAAAATATTTAGGCCCAGTTGTTCGATCGTGAATGAACCCTTGATCCCCATGGGTTACCCATGATCATTAACTATGATTATGAGTTACCCATGATCATGGGTTCATGATCCCCATGGGTTACCCATGATCATGAATTATGATTATGAGTTACCCGTGATCATGAACTATGATTATGAGTTACCCATGATCATGAACCATAATCATGGGTTCATGATCCCGATGGGTTACCCATGATCATGAGCTATGATTATGAGTTACCCATGATCATGAACTATGATTATGAGTTACCCATGATCATGAACCATGATCATGGGTTCATGATCCCCATGGGTTACCCATGATCATGAACTATGATTATGAGTTACCCATGATCATGAACTATGATTATGAGTTACCCATGATCATGAACCATGATCATGGGTTCATGATCCCCATGGGTTACCCATGATCATGAACTATGATTATGAGTTACCCTTGATCATGAACCATGATCATGGGTTACCCATGATCATGTATCCTTAAAAACAACCATAATCTCGGCTCTGTCTTCGTAGATAGCGTCATATTTATATGCAGCAGGCGAGAAATTGAAGGAGTTTCTTTTTTCTGTTTTAAGTGAAAAGCTGACCATATCTTTCGACATTTGCAATACATTTAGTTTCGACTTAAAATTGTGTTGAACTCGCCCATATTTTTAATTGAAACCAAAAAACCAATCACTATTAATGATTAAATTATTGAAACAATTAAATGAGAGTAGACAAAATATTTGGGAGCATTTATCAACTCAGACCTAAATGATTACTAATTACTAAGACTTGAGACTAAGACTAAGATTACTAAGACTAATTACTGATTACTAATTATTCGTTGTGATTTTATACGTTTCAATGTATGTTTCATCATTTCCGGTGAAAAATCGTGCAATTGCCAATAAAATTTTAAATCATTTTGTTAAATTTTTAATTCTCATTCTAATTTTCAATCACAACTTTACATTTTTCGTCGAGAATTGATTAAAAGGTAATTTTTAATTACAGTATCATAATTTCTGAAGAATTATTTATACGTTTCAATTTAAATTTCGCCATTTGCTTTCAAAATATCTTGCAATTGTTAGTAAAAATTTAAATCTATACTATAAATATAAGTAATTTTTAATTGAAGTCTAATAATTTTTGAAGAATTATTTATAAATTGCAATGTAAATTTCATCGGCTCAAGTAAAAACAATGCAATTGCCAGTCAAATTTTAAATCTGTGCTATTGGTTCTCAAATTTTCAGTCTATTTTTTTTATGTACAATCAAAATCTTGCAGTTTACATTAAAAATTTGTAGATTTCATTTCAATTTCGAAACGTTCGGCCAATATTTGATAGGTTTCAATGAAAATTTTGTATTTTCCAGAAAAAGTTTTGCAATTGCCAGGTAACTTTTATATTCGTGTCGAAAACTTTATAATTTTCTCTGTAACATTTAATTCGCAATCAAAATTTCACATTTCCCATCAAAAATTCATAAAAAATTAATTTTTAATTGCAGTCTAATCATATTTTAAGAGATATTTATAAATTTCAATGTAAGTTTCATGATTTCCAGTGAAAAAGATTGCAATTTCCAATAACATTTTAAATCTGTGCTGTTGGTTTTCAAACTTTCACTCTATTTTTTATGTACAATCAAAATTTCGCAATTTCCATTAAAAATTTGTAGATGGTATATCAATTTCGAAATGATCGGCCAATATTTGATAAGTTTCAGTGAAATCTTCGGCTTTTCCTGTAAAAGTTTTGCAGTTGCCAGTTACCTTTTAAATTCGTATCGAAAACTTTATAATGTTCTCTGTAACGTTTAATTTACAATCAAAATTTCACATTTTCCAACCAAAATTCATTAATATGTAATTTTTAATTGCAGTCTAATAATTTTTGAAGCATTAATTATAAGTTTCAAAGTAAATTTCATCGGTTCCAGTAAAACATATTGCAAATGCCAGTAAAATTTTAAATCTGTGCTGTTGGTTTTCAAATTTTCACTCTATTTTTTATGTACAATCAAAATTTTGCAATTTCCATTAAAAATTTGTCAATTTCATTTCAATTTCGAAATATTCGGCCTATGTTTGATAAGTTTCAATTCAAATTTCGTCTTTTGCAGAAAAAACTTTGCAATGGCCAGTTAACATTTAAATTCCTGCCTAAAACATTATAATTTTCTCTGTAACGTATAATTCCCAAACAAAATTTCACATTTTCCAACGAAAATTCATTAAAAAGTAATTTTAAAGTGCAGTCTAACAATTTTTGAAGAATTATTTATAAATTTCAATGCAAATTTCATCATTTTAAGTAAAACATATTGCAATTGGCAGTTAATATTTAAATTCGTTCCGAAAACTTTATAATTTCTTCTGTAACATATAATTCACAATCAAAATTTTACATTTTCCAATAAAAAATCATTAAAAACTTATTTTGAATTGAAGTTTAATAATTGTAAGTTTCATGATTACCAATAAAAAATATTGCAATTGCCAGTCAATTTAAAATCTGTGGTGTTAGTTTTCAAATTTTCACTCAATTTTTTTATGTACAATCAATATTTCGCAATTCCCATTAAAAAATTGTAAATTTCAATTCAATTTTGAAAAGTTCGGCCAATATTTGATAAGTTAGAATGAAAATTTCGTCTTTTCTAGTAAAAGTTTTGCAATTGCCAGTTAACTTTTAAATTCGTGTCGAAAACTTTATAATGTTCTCTGTAACATTCAATTCACAATCAAAATTTTACATTTTCCAACCAAAATTCATTAATAAGTAATTTTTAATTACAGTCTAATAATTTTTGAAGAATTATTTATAAATTTCAATGTAAATTTCAACGGCTCCAGTAAAACATATTGCAATTGCAGGTAAAATTTTAAATCTGTGCTGTTGGTTTTCAAATTTTCACTCTATTTTTTATGTGCAATCAAAATTTCGTAATTGCCTTTAAAAATTTGTAGATTTCATTTCAATTTCGAAATGTTCGGCCAATATTTGATAAATTTCCATGAAAACTTTGGCTTTTGCACTAAAAGTTTTGCAATTGCCAGTTAACTTTTAAATTCGTGTCGAAAACTTTATAATTTTCTCTGTAACATTTAATTCACAATCAAAATTTCACATGTTTCAACAAAAATTCATTCAAAAGTAATTTTTAATTGCAGCCTAGAAATTTTTGAAGCATTATTTATAAATTTGAGTGTAAATTTCATCATTTTCTGTGAAAAATATTGCAATTGCCAGTAAATTTTTAAATCTGTGCTGTTGGTTTTCAAATTTTCACTCTATTTTTTATGTACAATCAAAATTTGTCAATTTCCATTAAAAATTTGTAGATTTCATTTCAATTTCGAAATATTCGGCCAATGTTTGATAAGTTTCAATTCAAATTTCGTCGTTTGCAGAAAAAACTTTGCAATGGCCAGTTAACGTTTAAATTCCTGCCTAAAACATTATAATTTTCTCTGTAACGTATAATTCACAGTCAAAATTTCACATTTTCCAACGAAAATTCATTAAAAAGTAATTTTAAAGTGCAGTCTGACAATTTTTGAAGAATTATTTATAAATTTCAATGTAAATTTCATCATTTTAAGTAAAAAATATTGCAATTGGCAGTTAATATTTAAATTCGTGCCGAAAACTTTATAATTTCTTGTGTAACATATAATTCACAATCAAAATTTCACATTTTCCAACAAAAAATCATTAAAAACTAATTTTGAATTGCAGTCTAATAATTCTAAGTTTCATGATTACCAGTGAAAAATATTGCAATTGCCTGTAAAATTTTAAATCTGTGCTATGAGTTTTCAAATTTTCACTCTATTTTTTATGTACAATCAATATTTCGCAACTCCCATTAAAAAATTGTAAATTTCAATTCAATTTTGAAAAGTTCGGCCAATATTTGATAAGTTAGAATGAAAATTTCGTCTTTTCTAGTAAAAGTTTTGCAATTGCCAGTTAACTTTTAAATTCGTGTCGAAAACTTTATAATGTTCTCTGTAACATTTAATTCACAATCAAAATTTTACATTTTCCAACCAAAATTCATTAATAAGTAATTTTTAATTGCAGTCTAATAATTTTTGAAGAATTATTTATAAATTTCAATGTAAATTTCAACGGCTCCAGTAAAACATATTGCAATTGCAGGTAAAATTTTAAATCTGTGCTGTTGGTTTTCAAATTTTCACTCTATTTTTATGTGCAATCAAAATTTCGTAATTGCCTTTAAAAATTTGTAGATTTCATTTCAATTTCGAAATGTTCGGCCAATATTTGATAAGATAGAATGAAAATTTCGACTATTCCATCAAAAGTTTTGCAGTTGTCAGTTACCTTTTACATTCGTCTCGAAAACTTTATAATGTTCTCTGTGACGTCCAATTTATAATCAAAATTTCACATTTTCCAACGAAAATTCATTAAAAAGTAATTTTTAATTGCAGTCTACTAATTTTTGAAGAATATTTTTATTAATTTATAAGTTTTAATGTAAGCTTCATCATTTCCAGTAAAAAATATTGAAATTGCCTGTAAAATTTTAAATCTGTGCTGTTGGTTTTCAAATGATCACTCTATTTTTTACATACAATCAAAATTTCGCAATTTTCATTAAAAATTTGTAGATTTCATTTCAATTTTGAAACGTTCGGCCAATGTTTGATAAGTTTCAAGTCAAATATTGTTTTTTAGGTAAAAGTTTTTTAATTGCCTGTTAACATTTAAATTCGTGCCGAAAACTTTATAATTTTCTCTGTAACGTATAATTTACAATCAAAATTTCACTAAAAAGGTAAATTTTAATTGCAGTACAATAATGTTGGAAGAATTATTTATAAGTTTCAATGCAAATTTCATCGGTTCCAGTGAAAAATATTGCAATTGCCATTAAAATTTTAAATCTGTGCTGTTGGTTTTCAAATTTTCACTCTATTTTGTATGTACAATCAAATTTTCGCAATTTCCATTAAAAAATTGTCAATTTCATTTCAATTTCGAAATGGTCGGGCAATATTTGATAAGTTTCAATGAAAATTTCGGCTTTTCCAATAAAATTTTTGCAATTGCCAGAAACCTTTTAAATTCGTGTCGAAAACTTTATAATATTCTCTTTAGCATTTAATTCACAATCAAAATTTCACATTTTCCAACAAAAATTCATTAAAAAGTAATTTTAAATTGCAGCCTAATAATTTTTGAAGAATCATTTATAAGTTTCAATGTAAATTTCATGATTTCCTGTGGAAAATATTGCCATTGCCTGTAAAATTTTAAATCTGTGCTGTTGGTTTTCAAATGATCACTAATTTTTTTATTTACAATCAAAATTTCGCAATTTTCATTAAAAATTTGTAGATTTCATTTAAATTTCGAAATGTTCGGCCAATATTTGATAAGTTAGAATGAAAATTTCGTCTTTTCCAGTAAAAGTTTTGCAATTTACCAGTTATCTTTTAAATTTGAGAATTGAGGAGAATTAGTTTTAGGTGTCCTAAATACAAATCTGATATTAAATATGCAAATAATAAATTTTTAGAAATTTCAGTAACAGCTAATTAGTACTTGTCAATGCAGAAAGTTTTATCCTCGCTTTTCTCACTTGTTTTACACTGAACTTTTGTCAAATTTTCAGGATAATTAGTTTAAGGTGTATTTAATACAAATCTTATATTAAATATGCAAATATTAAATTTTTAGAAATTTCAGTGGTAGCTAACTTGTACTTGTCAATGCAGAAAGTTATATCTTAGATTTTCTCACTTGTTTATTACTGAAACTCTGTCAAATTTTCAGGAGAATCAGTTTCAGGTGTACTAAATACAAATCTGATATTAAATATGTAAATAATAAATTTTCAGAAATTTCAGTAATAGCTAACAAGTACTTGTAAATGCAGAAAGTTATAACTTAGATTTTCTCACTTGTTTAATACTGAAACTTCATCAAATTTTCAGGAGAATTAGTTTCAGGTATACTAAATACAAATCTGATATTAAATATGTAAATAATAAATTTTCAGAAATTTCAGTAATAGCTAACAAGTACTTGTAAATGCAGAAAGTTATAACTTAGATTTTCTCACTTGTTTAATACTGAAACTTCATCAAATTTTCAGGAGAATTAGTTTTAGGTCTACTCAACACAAATATAGATATGCAATTAATTTTTTTTTTTATTTCAGTAATAGCTAACTAGTACTTGTCAATGCAGAAAGTTATATCCTCGATTTCCTCACTTATTTAATACTGAAACTATGTCAAATTTTCAGGAGAATTACTTTCAGGTGTACTAAACACAAATCTAATATTAAATATGCATATCATAAATTTTCAGAAAATTCACATACATGAGTTTATATCATGCAGTGTGCCAGAACTTAAGTGGGTCAAATTTTTGCTTCTCTTTTTTGTTGGGGATTTAAAGAGAATTTACAGTCCCTTTTTGTTGATAGTACTATATTATCGAAGTAGTAAAAGGAGAATTCATTAATAAATTAGATCATATGGTAATATGCATTAAAAATATGATTATTTTCGCCGATCAATAATAAACGACAAATTTTAATAAGCGTTCCTTTTCGTAAGTAGAGTAGCAACAAGAGTTCTGCCGCATTTTCTTATAAGGATGAACATGTGAATTCAAATTCGCTTTTCTGCCCATTTACCTCGTTTTTGCTCGACCCAACCCCACGACTTATGATTGGTCAGTCAGATTAACACGCAAAATTTGAATTATTTGGATATTATTTCTTTACTTCGTGGTTCTCAATGGTTCGTACTCCTGCGTTTTATGATTCCTACAGGAATCACATAGGATTCCTACAGGAATACCTACAGGAATTTTGATTTATTTGAATATTATTAATCATTGTTTTCCATAGAAACTGAACCACGACTAAAGGTAACCCAAGATTGTTCAAATGGCCCTAAATGTTTCAGCATATTCTGCATCTCGGCACCTCGCCACATTCGTTAAGCCCTGATCACGACAGTAAACCTGCTAGACCCAATCTTCCACGCAACACTCAATCAACTGAAAATCCCTTAAAACGTAGACGCGTCGCACCGCATTAACTCGATTAAGGGACGCTTTAGCGCGCCGCCTAAGGCGTCCATTATTGGAAATTAGTCGCGGCGGGGGCGGCGTTGCGTCCTCACGCGTCCGGCCCTGGCACAAAAGCCCTACGCAAATACGTCCCTGCTCACAGAGGAGCCCTGTGCGCCCCCCACGTGTCTATTAGCGAAGGGCCGTTTGCGGGCGTCCGTTTCTCCTTCAAAGGCGCTCAAAGCGGGAATGCGTAAGGGCGAAGGTCCTCCCCCTTTCGGGAGCTGTCTCTCTGCCCCCTTGAATGTGCCCGGGCATGCGGGAAACGAGCTGCGGACGTGTAATTGTGAGCGGCGTAAAGCGTTAATTGCAGCTCGAGCCTCACGTTGCTGCTTGTCACAGCAACACTGAAACCGAAGCAGCAGTATGCTTTGTTGCTAATTCTGATATTTTAATTAAATTTTCTGAAATTTGCACATATTTTACGCGATTTTCTGTTGATTCTTAGAAAAAGTGTTTTTTATAACTATTATAATCTAATTAGAAAATTAGGAAAAAGAAATTTTGAGAAAATTGAGAAAATTTCCACATACAATATTTGTAAAATTTAGTAAAAAGTCGTTTACGTCCTCTTGTCAAAACACCATCGATATATTTAAGCCCGTATCTATAGTCCGTACTTGAGCATGAGTTCGACTCTAGTCGCAAATTTACGTATATTTGGTTGCGTTTGGTGCATATAGAAAATACGCAACCAAATATACGACTTAGTCGAACTCATGCTCAAGTATGGACTATAGATACGGGCCTTAATGTATGCGATTAGTACTTCCCAAGTTCATCTGGTCCAAACTATACCAGTAATGAATATTTAAACAATCCGATGCGGTGCATAGATATAAGTTTTTTTTTATGGACTAGCTGGTTTTGCAGAAAATTTCCGAGTGCGAACTTGGCGCTTGTAATTTATTCATGCTGCTGAAACGGCCTCCTCCTTCCAGCCAACGTTAAAATTAATATTCGAGCGTTCACGGACTTAGCAGTTAGGCCAAACTTGTACAAACTGCAATTCTCGTGCAGCTGTACTATTATCGCCGCTAACTGAATTCACAAGATTTTAACCCAGCGGATCGTTTTTCATACATCTTGACAACGTAAACGAATTGTTCCAAAACTGAAAAATATACGTTCATTAATAAGATAAAAAATGTCTAATAAAAAATAGAGAAAATTTGTAATATGAAAATATGAAAACAAATATCTTGTTGCATGTTGAAAATCATCGAACACAAATAGCGTTAAATGCGCCATTTAACGACAACGTAAACGAATACTTTGAAAACTGAAATAAATATGCACATTAATAAGATACAAAATTTATAACAAAATATAGAAAAAAATGATGTTATAAAAAATGCAAACAATGCCCGAAAATTATCATTACAATTGTAACTGCATTATCCAAGTGTGTTATAGAAGTGTATTAAAATTTTCTGAAATATGATTGAAGAAAGTAGAAATGGCATTATTTACAGAAAATTTAATCTTAAACAAAATATGTTCTTTAGAAAATATCTTGTTAAATGCGCATATATTCTGCGGATAAATTATGTGCCCTGAAATTATCATTACAGTATTGTAACTGCATTATCCAATATGAAAAATTACTGGTAACTATCTGATAAGTTTATTAATTTTCTAATAAATCTGAAACAGTCAATGAAAGCAATACAAATCAGAAAAAAAAAGTAGAAAATTTATGCAAACTGCAGAAAATTTAAAACAAATTTCTTAAATTGGAAATAGAACCCCTATGAATATAAAACCTGGGAGTTTTAATAGTATAATAATAATAATAAGAATATTTATTAGCCGAAAGCTACTTTATTAGCAGAAGTGTGTAAATATTTTTTGAAATATGGTTAAAGAATGTAGAAATGGCAAAATTTACAGAAAATTTTATCTTGAACAAAACATGTTCCATAAACAAATATCTTGTTAAATGTTCATATATTCTGCGTTTGAATTCTGTGCCCTGATATTATTACAGTATTGTAACTGCATTATCCTCCAATTTGAAAAATTATTGGTAACTATATTATTGGTTTATTAATTTTCTAATAAATTTTCATTCATTTTCTGCTATTTGTGTGTTTTCTTTTGTTGTTTTGTTGAAATTTTGTATATTATGTAGCGTTTTTTGCTAATAAATATTCTTTATTATTATTAAATCTGAAACAGTCAATAAAAGCAACAAAATCAGAAAAAAAATAGAAAATGTATGCAAACTACAGAAAATTTACTACAAATTTCTGAAGTTGGAACTAGAAACCCTACGAATAAAAAAACTGGGAGTTTTAGAAATGTGTAAATATTTTCTGAAATATGGCTGAAGAAAATAGAAATGGCAAAATTTACAGAACATTTAATCTCAAACAAAATATGTTCCCTAAAAAAATATTAAATGCGCATATATTCTGCGGATGAATTCAGTGCCCAGGAATTATCATTACAGAATTGTAAGTGCATTATCCAATATGAAAAATTATTGGTAATTATCTGATAAGTTTATTAATTTTCTAATAAATCTGAAACAGTCAATGAAAGCAACACAAAATCAGGAAAAAAATAGAAAATGTATGCAAACTACAGAAAATTGATTACAAATTTCTGAAGTTGGAAATATAAACCCTACGAATAATAATACTGAAACTTTTAGAAGTGTGTCAAAATTTTCTGAAATATGGTTGAAGAAAGTAGAAATGACATATTTAATAAAAAAAATAATCTTAAACAAAATATGTTCCATAAAAAAATATTTTGTTAAGTGCCCATATATTCTGTGCCCAGGAATTATCATTACAGTATTGTAAGTGCATTATCCAATATGAATAATTATTGGTAAATATCTGATAAGTTTATTAATTTTCTATTAAATCTGAAACAGTCAATGAAAGCAACACAAAATCAGGAAAAAAATAGAAAATGTATGCAAACTACAGAAAATTGATTACAAATTTCTGAAGTTGGAAATAGAAACCCTACGAATAATAATACTGGGAGTTTTAGAAGTGTGTCAAAATTTTCTGAAATATGGTTGAAGAAAGTAGAAATGGCAAAATTTAGGAAAATTTTATCTTAAACAAAATATGTTAAAATTACATTATTATATATATAATAAAAATTACAAAGAAATTCTCGAATATATAATCAACAAAATATAATTATATACAATAATATAATTATAACAAAGTTTCAATTATTTTTATCAAGAGTTATTTTCGTATTTTATTTAACAAATCTGTCATATCTGAATTATGAATATCAAATTTTCAGTAATGATAGCAATAGCAGCAATAAATTTTATGACAATTGATACGCTGATTTTTTGATATATCACTTCTGAAGTATCATTAATATTTGAGAATCACAGAAAAATCGCGATCACAGCTAAAAGCAAATATCCATATAAACCACTTAATGGATATCAATCCAATTTAATACGCCAAATACCAAATAATTATTTAATATCATCAGTAAATTGTATCAATATTGTTAGGCCAGTTTACTAGTTATCACCCATAAAGTACTACTAATATTTGATATTCACGCCTAAAGTTAGGTATCGTTAAACCATACGTTGAAAATCAATCGAATATGTCAAAAGGTCTACATTGGATAATAATTTAAATACATCCATTTAAAAACAATGTATCACTTGATATCAGTAATAAATTTTATGGAAATTTATACGCTGGTTCTTCAGATATCACTTCTTCAGTAACATCAGTAATATCTCTATCACACCAAACAGCAAATATCTGAAAAAATGTTCTGAAATATGGTTGAAGAAAGTAGAAATAGCATATTTTTCAGAAAATTTAATCCTAAACGAAATGTGTTTCATGAATTAATATCTTGTTAATTTATTAAGAAAATTTATTAGTTGCATATTTAATATTAGATTTATGTTCACTATACCAGAAGGTAATTCTCATGAAATTTTTGATAAAGTTTCATAAGTAAATAAGTGAGAAAATCAAAAGTAATTTAGGGTAGGTTAGGTTAGGTTAGGTCAGGTTAGGTTAAATTAGGTATAGCTATTACTGAAATTTCTGCAAATTTATAAGTTGCATATTTAATATTATATTTGTGTTAACTATACCTGAAACTAATTCTCATGAAAATTTGACAAAGTTTCAGTAGTAAATAAGAGAGAAAATCAAAAGCAAGTTAGGGTAGGTTAGGTTAGGTTAGGTATTACTATTACTGAAAATTCTGAAAATGAATTAGTTGCATATTTAATATTACATTTGTGTTCACTATTCCTGAAGCTAATTCTCATGAAAATTTGATAAAGTTTTAGTAGTAGATAAGTGAGAAAATCAAAAGTAAGTTAGGGTAGGTTAGGTTAGGTTAGGTATAACTATTACTGAAAATTCTGAAAATATATTAGTTGTATATTTAATATTACATTTTTGTTCTCTATACCTGAAGCTAATTCTCTTAAAAATTTGACAAATATGCAGTAGTAAATAAGTGAGAATATCAAAAGTAGGTTAGGTGAGGTTAGGTTAGGTTAGGTAAGGTATAGCTATTACTGAAACTTCTGCAAATTTATAAGTTGCATATTTAATATTATATTTGTGCTCACTATACCTGAAACTAATTCTCATGAAAATTTGACGAAGTTTCAGTTGTAAATAAGAGAGAAAATCAAAAGTGGGTTAGGTTTGGTTAGATTAGGTTAGGTATAGCTGTTACTGAAATTTCTGCAAATTTATAAGTTGCATATTTATTATTCGATTTGTGTTCATTATACCTGAAGCTAATTCTCATGAAAATTTGACAAAGTTTCGGTAGTAAATTAGAGAGAAAATCAAAGGTAGGTTGGGTTAGGTTTGATTAGGTTAGGTATAGCAGTTACTGAAATTTCTACAAATTTATAAGTTGCATATTTAATATTAGATTTGTGTCCACTATACTTGAAGCTAATTCTCATAAAAAATTGACAAAGTTCCAGTAGTAAATAAGTGAGAAAATCAAAAGTAGGTTAGGGTAGGTTAGGTTAGGTTAGGTTAGGTTAGGTTAGGTTTAGCTATTACTGAAATTTCTGAAAATTTATTAGTTGCATATTTAAGTTTAGATTTGTGTTCACTATACCAGAAGCTAATTCTCATGAAAATTTAACAAAGTTTCAGTAGTAGATAAGTGAGAAGATAAAAACTAGGTTAGGTTAGGTTAGGTTAGGTTAGGTATAGCTCTAAATGAAATTTCTGAAAATATATTAGTTGCATATTTAATATTAGATTTGTTTTCACTATACTTGAAGCTAATTCTCATGAAAATTTAACAAAGTTTCAATAGTAGATAAGTGAGAAGATAAAAACTAGGTTAGGTTAGGTTAGGTTAGGTTAGGTATAGCTCTAAATGAAATTTCTGAAAATTTATTAGTTGCACATTTAATATTAGATTTCTGTTCACTATACTTGGAGCTAATTCTCATGAAAATTTGACAAAATTTCAGTTGTAAATAAGAGAGAAAGTCAGCAGTAGGTTAGGTTAGGTAAAATTAGGTTAGGTTAGGTTAGGTATAGCTATTACTGAAATTTCTGAAAATTTATTGGTTGCATATTTAATATTAGATTTGAGTTCAGTTTTCGTGAAGCTAATTCTCATGAAACTTCAACAAAGTTTCAGTAGTAAATAAGTAAGACAATGAAAAGTAGGTTAGGTTAGGTTAGGTATAGCAATTACTGAAATTTTTGAAAATTTATTAGTTGCATGATTGATTCTTTAATATTAGATTTGTGTTTACTATACCTCAAGTTAATTTTCATGAAAATTTGACAAAGTTTCAGTGCTAAATAAGTCAAAAAATCAAAATTTTGTTAGGGTAGGTTAGGTTAGGTTAGATTAGGTTTAAATATTACTGAAATTTCTGAAAAATGATTAGTTGCACATTTAAGTTTAGATTTGTGTTCACTATTCCTAAAGCTAATTCTCATGAAAATTTGACAGAGTGTTAGTAGTAAATAAGTGAGACAATTAAAAGTAGGTTAGGTTAGGTTTGGTTAGGTATAGCTATTATTTAAATTTCTGAAAATGTATTAGTTGCATATTTAATATTAAATATGTGTTCATTATATCTGAAATAAATTCTCATGAAATTTTGACAAAGATTCAGTAGTAAATAAGTGAGAAAATCAAAAGTAGGTTAGGTTAGGTTAGGTTAAGTTAGGTATAGCTATTACTGAAATTTCTGAAAATTTATTAGTTGCATATTTAATATTAGATTTATGTTCACTATACTTGGAGCTAATTCTGCTGAAAATTTGACAAAGTTTCAGTTGTAAATAAGTGAGAAAGTCAAAAGTAGGTTAGGTTAGGTTAGGTATAGTACGTTTTACAACATTGCTGAAATGTTTCCGTACGCAAATAATTTGAAGATTTTTGCAAATGTCATTATTTGTTATTATTTCGTGTATGCAAAATATTTAAAAAATGAATCTTCCAATTTCCGACATGTGTATAAACATTTTCTAGTTTTACCTCTCCAGACTCTCTGGATATCTTTCTATAAATTCTAAGCCAAACAATGTGACAATACTTCTAAACGAGTCTTCCTATTTATTTGACCCACAAAGCAATTTACCCAATTCTCTACACGTGTACAACTATAATCTCTGCTATCATCCCCTATTCAATTATTTAAGTACGATTCCTGTATTCCACCTGATCACCGGCACCGCTTAACCCACTTTGCATCCGATTAGGGCGGAAGACTTGTGGAGGATGGGGGTGCACTTAATTGACGGACCGTGAGCCCCGGCCCGCGCCACCCCCTGGGGGTGGCTGGCGATGCTGGGGCGGCGCCCTGCCTATGCAAAGCAGCCTGATTCAAATGGGGCCGGCGGAATGTATGTTAAGAGGCTTTATTAGGGGGTCTGCGGGTCGCTCCTTCAGGTTGCCGCTCGGAAAACTCCGACGGCGGCGGATACTAATTGTTTTGCTAAGTACCCCTATCCCTGAAATCAATCAATATTTTGATACGAAGGGCCGAGCACTAAGGGCATGCGGTCCAGATGTTTCCCCATTAGGCTTGCGGTTACGTGATTTAATCAAGGGACTACGAAGACCCTTGGACCATTAAAAATTCGGGATGGGAATCAGTACCAGCTAGTCTGATTGTTAGTTTAGTATTTATGATTGCAGACAAAACGGCATTAATTTCACTCCCGTGAATTGATAATGATACTCGTTTAGCAAATTTACAGTATAATAGTTAGATTTAAAGTTACTGGAATAGTACGTATTTCGGTTATCCAAATTTTAGACTATAATTCGCGTATAAATCGTATTAATGGCGTCTTACTGAGTAATAATGAATAATCAATAATGAATTCTCAAGAGAATCAAGAGCAAAATTAGTTCGACTGGTGTTAATTCATGATATTTTTATATCAAGCCATGTGCTGTAATTTTTGAACAAAAATTATATTCCTTGAGAAAGTATTGCATGTCCTGAAACCATAGAAAATATCCTGAAAACGTCTGATTATCAAAATGAATATAAGTAGATTTATTTTTAAACTGCATCGTTTTGTTTTATAATTTTACAAAATGTAAAAAGTTTTATAGCATCAAATTCGTGGTTTTTGAAAACAATGAATTCTTTGAGAAAGATTTGCATGTCCTAATTTTTCTATTAATGAAGACATAACAGTCTTACTTTACTTTGAAATTTTGTTACCTTCATATTTTGTGATTGAAGATATAACAGTCTCGTTATACGTGAGATTATGTTCCTTCTGTTGTAAGTTTATAAATAATTCTCAAAATTCTCAAAAGAATCAAGAGCAAAATTAGTTCGACTGGTGTTAATTCTTGATATTTTTATATTAAGACATGTGCTGTGAATTTTGAAAACGATTACATTCCTTGAGAGTATTGAATGTCCTAAAACCTAGAAACTAGACCTAAAACTAGAAGATATCCAGAAAATGTTTGATTGTCAAAATGAAAGTAAGCACATTTATTTTAAAACTGCATTGTCTTGTTTAATAATTTTACAAAAGGAAACAAGTCTTATAGCATCAAATTCATACTTACTCAAAACATTAATGATTACAAAATTGTGGATGTGTAATTCATAATTTATATAATATCATCATATTCGTTTTCACATGGTAATGCCATTCTTGTGAAATGTTCTTAGTTAATATTTTCGTTGATATTTGAAAATTTATAGCATTTCCATTTCAAACGTTTAGGCTAAGAAATTTTGTACTGCAGTTTATCGCGAATTTCCGAAATAATTATCAATTATTATTGCTTTTTTTAAAATTTTTGTGTGATGTTTTATTCATTTTCATTGAAAAGTTTGACTATTTACCAAATTTTCAGAGAGCTCATGATTCACGATATATGTATTTTCAAATCATTGTGAAATCTCTGATTTTGTAAACATTTTACTAATATTCTCAATTTTTTGAAACTTTTCCAAGATTTGTTGAGTTTGAGCGCAATTTTTCAAAATTTTAGTCGTTTGTCTATAAAAAAAAATTAAAATTGGGAACAATTTAAAAAAAAATTACAATATGTTTTCACTTAATCGTCATGAATCTTTCAATGCATCCATTATTTTGGCTTTCATCTCTAATTATGAAAACCTATTTATTATTATTCGAATTCGAATATATTTCGAATTTTTCTAATATTCGTTATTCTAACTGTCTTGCTTACTATTACTTTAATGAAGAATTTGATTAATTTAGTACTTCGTTCAGTTGTTTTTCATTGATTTTTGTTTTTCAGTTGCTAGTTAAGTAATTGTTCTGCTTACTTTTACTTTAATGAAGAATTTGAGAAATTTAGAGCTTCATTCAGTTGTTTTTCGTTGATTTTTTGTTTTTCAGTTTCTAGTAAAGTAGTAAACTGTAGTGCACAGAAATTTGTTCTGAGAAAATCTGTACTTGATGTAGTTAATTTTGATTGAATTTTGAATTTCAAAATTCCTAATGCTTGGGAATTTTTTAAATTAAATTTAATCGAATGCTGTATATTCATATAGCGAAATTTTGAACAGCCTCCAATTAGTGTTGCAATTGGGAAAATTTCATTTCATTTCATTGGATATTTGTATTACCTGAGTTTTGTTTTTTAATTTTATGCTTTTACTTTAATCAATTTACTTTTAATTTAATGAAGAATTTGAGAAATTTAGAACTTCGTTCAGTTGTTCTTCATTGATTTTTTTTCAGTTTCTAATAAAGAAGTAAACTGCAGTGCTCAGAAATTTATTTTTATGAAATTCCGTACTTGATGAAGCCAATTTTTATTGAATTTTCCATTTCCAGACTTCATAATTTTTGTGTATTTTTTAAATTTGTTTTCACTGAATGCTGAATATTTATTTAACGAAATTTTGAACAGCCTCCAGTTCGTGTTGCAATTGGGAAAATTTCATTTCATTTCATTTCATTATTGTATTTCTTGTTTTTTTTTTAATTTCATGCTTTTACTTTAATAAATTTACTTTTATTTTAATAAAGTATTTGAGAAATTTAGACCTTCGTTCGGTTGTTTTCATTGATTTTTTGTGTTTCAATTTCTATTAAATTCTATAATTCTATTCTATATTTCGAAGATATTCCGTACATGATGGAGTCAATTTTTATTGAATTAAAGATTTCCAGACTTTATATTTTGTGTGTATTTTTTAAAATAATTTTCATTGATTGTTGAATATTCATTTAATGAAATTTTGAACAGCCTGCAGTTCGTGCTGTAATTGTTAACATTTCATTTCATTTAATTTGATTTTTGTATTTCTCCTGTTTTTTTATTATTATACTTCCTTTTATTTTAATGAAGAATTTGAGAAATTTAGAACTTCGTTCAGTTGTTTTTCATTAATTATTTGTTTTTCATTATCAATTAATGGAGTAAACTGTAGTGCACAGAAATTTATTTTGAAGAAATTCCCTCCTTGATGGAGCCAATTTTGGTTTTCCAGACTTCATAATATTTGTGTATTTTTTAAATTAGTTTTCCTTGAATGCTGAATATTCATTTAACGCAACTTTGAACGGCCTCCAGTTCGTGTTGTAATTGTTAACATTTTATTTCATTTTATTTGATTTTTGCATTTCTCCTGTTTTTTTTATTATTTCATTATTTTACTTTAACGAATTTCCTTTTATTTTAATGAAGAATTTAAGAAATTTAGAACTTCGTCCTTCATTGATTTTTTGTTTTTCAGTTTCTATTAAAGTAGTAAATTGCAGTGCACAGAAATGATAATTGAAGAAATTCCGTACTTGATAGAGCCAATTTTTATTGCATTTTCGATTTCCAGACTTCATAATTTTTGTGTATTTTTTAAGTTAATTTTCATGGATTGCTGAATATTCATTTAACGTAATTTTGAACAGCCTCCACTTCGTGTTGCAATTGTTAACATTTTATTTCATTTCATTTGTTTTTGCATTTCTCCTGTTTTTTTATTATTTCATTCTTTTACTTTGACGAATTTCCTTTTATTTTAATGAAGAATTTAAGAAATTTAGAACTTCGTCCTTCATTGATTTTTTTGTTTTTCAGTTTCTATTAAAGTAGTAAATTGCAGTGCACAGAAATGATAATTGAAGAAATTCCGTACTTGATAAAGCCAATTTTTATTGCATTTTGGATCATACTTCATAATTTTTGTGTATTTTTTAAGTTAATTTTCATGGATTGCTGAATATTCATTTAACGTAATTTTGAACAGCCTCCACTTCGTGTTGCAATTATGAAAATTTCATTTTATTTGATTTATTTTTTGTATAGCTCATTTTTTTTAATTTCATGCTTTTACTTTAATGAATCGTGGAGGTTTTAAAAATATATGCAAAAATTACAACACATGAAACTTTAAACTAGTTTAAGGTTATTTTAGTAAGTTCTTACTGTATTTGTTTATTTGTTTCATTATTTATTTTTATCGCGTAAATAATAAATAATAAAATAAATAAACAAATACTAGTAAGTACTTATTAACACAACATTAAATATACAGGGTGAGTCGGAAGGAATGGACCAAACTCCAGGAGTGTATTGTACACGTGAAAATAACTTTAAAAAAATTAAACTTGTCCGTTTTTCATTTGTTTTCAAGTTAAAGTTTCAAATCTTGAATATGCAAATATGGTGTTTGTCTATGGTTTTTGTAATGGGTGTGCTACAGCTGCTGCTGAAGAATATCGCCAATGGTTTCCACATCAGAAAACTCCGTATAAAAACGTATTTATCTGAATTTTCAACAAACTGTTCAAAACTATAACTTGAAAGCAAATGAAAATCGGATAACAACATTTCAGTTCTTTAAATTTGTTTTCACATATACAATACACTCCTGGAGTTTGGTACGTTCCTCCCGACTCACCCTGTATATATAAAACTAGTAATTATTGATAATCTTTAATTTTAATTTAAGTTATTATTATAGTAAAAAGCGAACCATTTATCCAAATTTTCGGTTCATCAGTTGATTAGGTATAATATATTTTGAAATCACTGTGATTTTCGGTTCGTTAATTGATTATGATACATTTTTAAATCATTGTGGATTTACTGAATGTCTCAATTATTTGAAACTATTCTCAAATTTGTAGAGTTTAAGCGCAATTTCCGCCAGTTACAGTAGTTTGTCTATTCAAAAATTAGAAAATTTGGGACAATCTTCTGATTTAATTGCTCAAGTCAATCTGATTTCAATTGCTAATGCAATTTGCAGAACCATCACGTTAGACGTTATATAATTTTAGCGATTTTTAAAGTGTAATTTTACGAAGAAATTTACTAACTTTTGTCACATTTTTGAATTTAGAGATGTTTTTCGAGTTAAAAAAAATTATTTGCTATTTTTGTTCGCTAATCAAAAATAAAAAGTTTTCTCTATTGTGGATTCGTTCCGAAACAACAGTTGAATTTTGCTATTTTCAAATGCCTCATCAAATTTCTAATAATTTCCAATCAGATGTTTTCTTCAAATTTCGTGTGTCTAGCAGCAATGGTCCGAGCGAGGATAGGTGGCCACCCTGTATATAGCCCTTTTCGACCCTCGAAGCCTCGAGCCCGTTGCGAATTATTATTGAATTGAATTAAACTGTACCTAATTAAGCTCGCATTCAATTAAATTTGCAGTGATCGATCATTCTTTAACTGAATTGCAAATTTCGAAAAATGGTTATCTCGGCGAAGATTCGAAATGAACTTTTTTGCTCTTTTTTTCACGAACACATATAGATCGATATTTTATGAGCGAAAAAGGCCCATGTTTGAGTATTTTAGAAAAAATCTGCTTAAATTAGTCAAACAACATAAATCCAGTTTTTTTGTCTCCTGATTTTTTTTAATTTTCGTAGGCAGGCCCGTTTTGAAATCTGTAATTCAATTATATATTGAATTTCGGAGGTGAGCCCTTTTTGAAATTTGTAATTCAATTATATAATGAATTACAGATTTCAAAAAGAGCTCACCTCCGAAAATTTAAATTTTTCAGGAACAATATTAAGGATAATATTGTGGTAGTGATGGATTCTATCTTTTTATGCGAATGAAGACTAAGGAAGTAAAATCCAAGGAGTATGAACGTAGTAGTTGAATGCAATGATGATGATGAATCGTGTTTAGAACTGAATACCAAAATTATCAAATTTCGATATCTGTTTTGAAGCATTCGAGATGAGAGACAAATAGGTGATGTGAGAAAGAGAAGTGTTAATTTTTTTTTTAAATACAGCCGCAAGAACAAAGCAATTCCTACTTCTTTAATCACACTCAACTATTTTCTTCATTTCGGTGGCTCGTCTCTGTTTCCAATCAGCGCGCCGTCCCGTGGCCCACTTCCGGCGGCGGCACCCCGTCCTCTACGCCCCACTTCCGGTGGGGAAAATGAACTCGTCCGAAGGCGACAGCGTGCCGGCGCTTAATGAGAACTAATAACGTCTCACTCTCGGCCCGCAGCCGCCTCCGACGCCTCATTTAAATCGCAGGCGGCGGCGCCCGGATAACCGGAAGTCCGGGTGCAGCGCGGGGGCGGCCGGTGCACACGCTCGTTTATCTGGATGAGGGGCGGCGATATTGCGCGCCCGCTTCCGGCTGAACCGTGATTTATCCGGCTTTAGGGGCGCAAGAACCGCGGTAATCGTTATTAACACTTTCATGAAGACACTTAATTAAGGGGCGGGCGTATGAAATTTTATTTTACGGCCGCGCGTAATGGAACAAACCCCACGTTCCGCGCCAAATTAAACACTAATATTATTGGGCTGATGAAAGCTGTATAATGTTTTGTAACGTTATAATTTTCGCGTACGGCGCTGATTGCAAGGCTGCCTACGTTAGCGCACCGGGTGCGATAATTTTCATACAACCCCCTACCTCCCACCTCCAATTTGGCGCACATCGTCAGTAGCAGTTCAGTTGTCATTTATTATGACAATTTATATGTACTTAAAACTTTGAAAGATTCACAAAACTCTAGGAATAATACAATAGGTAATAGTTTTGCATTAATAGTGGCAATTTAATACGAAACGCCGCACTGCTCGAATCGTTTTATCAAATTTCGCGCTCTGTAGGGCGTGTTTTTTTTTTCGGAATATGAATATTAATGCGAACAGCGGCGAAACAAACTCTGTAAAAACAACCGTAGCGAGTGGGAGAGGGCTTTATGCGCGAGATTAAATCTTTATTGCCGCTCCCGTTGAACTAATGATGCGCGTAAAACAAATTGACACTCCGATAAAAACGCCCACGCTCATTACAATTGATATCTACGTGTGGGAAGCTCGTGGCTGGGGCTAATTGAGAGGCTTCAAGCCCGCAAACATTTGTCCTGTGAGACGGCGATGGATGTTCATTAGTCAGCCGGCGTGTCTTGTTTCGACAATTTTTTTTAATTGGCGACGTAATGAAACGTTTGACGATGGCAAAATGTGAATTATTTTTTTCTTAATAATTGATTGAAAACTAATTATAATTTAGAGATTAATGAGTAGGCTACGAATTAAATACAGTACAAGGATGTAAAATCAATTAAATTTTTATATTTTGGTTATTACATTTTAATACTTGTAGATTAATCAATTTCAAATAAATAGATTTCTATAAAAACAACAGAAGAAAAATTAAATGCTATAAAGACAATGGGCAAAAAAATTAGATGTTCATAAACCAATAACTCACAGCTTTGACCAACGATCTATTTTACAAAGCAAGAATAATAAAAAAGGAAAAGAAATCTACTAACATTTATTAATAAGAGATGGAAACATGTATATAAAAAAAACTGATAGCAGCAATAAAATTAAAATAATAATAATATTCATTTATATCGCTTCTACAGAAGCAGATATTTACACTAAAGAACAATAATATAATTATGTATGTTTAATAAAATTAAAATAAAATCACATAATGACATAGACAACCTCATAGAGTATTTACCTACACAATGTACGAAGCATTAAAAACAAATTTTACGAAATAGAACTGCTCCCAACAACAAATAACAAATGATTACAAAAACATTTCTGTTTTACTACTTTCTACTTGTTTCTGTAACTGTCTACACTAAACAAAATATTAGAGAAAACAATCAAAGTACAAATCACCAATCACTTATTTAAAAACAAAACTATCAACCAAGAACAATATGCCTATCAGCAACATTCAGGAACGATATAGGCAACACAAGATCTCATACATCACATAGCAACATGGATAACAATCAACTAGTATTAGCCATATACATCAAGACATGAAGAAAGCTTTTGAAACTATATCCAAACCAAAACTGATTGAGAAACTGATGGCATTAGGAATAAAAGGAAAACAACTAAACATATTGCATACATAATTAACAAACAGAACACAAAAACCCAAAGTAAATCATGCAGAAAGTAAACCACTTAAAGCTGAATATAGTATACCATAAGGGGGAAACCTACCACCAATCATATACAATATATATATATACAAACGACCTGCTGGAAATTAATTTAAAAGGAAGACCTTATATACAGAGTGTTCAGAAAATAATGTAAAATATTTAAGGGGGTAATAGTATGAACCACAACAAAGAAAAAAGTCTTGATATACATGGGTTATAAAAGTAACGGTGTAGGAGATATGGAAGATTTTATTATTATTATTATTATTATTATTTGTTTTTACCTCTTTTTTTTATTTTGCTAAAACTTGCATTTTCTTATCATAGTTGGCTGATGCGTTGAGAAATAAACATTCAGTATTTGACAGTTGTTGTTAGTGCACAAAGTCTTCAAATCAGTCCTATGATAAGAAAATGCAAGTTTTTGCAAAATGAAAAGAGGAAGTACAAAAGAATAATCTTCCATATCTCCGAAACAGTTACTTTGAGGACCCATGTTTATCAAAAGTGGTTGTTTATCTGATTGTTAGTGCACAAAGTCATCAGTCCTATGATAAGAAAATGTAAGTTTTAGCAAAATAAAAAAGGAGGTACAAAAGAATAATCTTCCATATCTCCGAAACAGTTACTTTGATGACCCATGTTTATCAAGACTTTTTTTTTAAATTGTGGTTCATACTACTACCCCCTTAAATATGTCTCATTCTTTTTTGTACCCCCTGTATATGCAGACGACACCTGTATAGTCTACACGGGAAACAACTACAAAGAAATACAAGACAATATAAATGAAGATGTAATACTGCTGAAAGAATGGTTTTTCAACAACTTGCTAACAATAAATTAAGCAAGACCAGAATATATGATATTCTCAAATGATAAAATAACAGAAGATATCAACATTATGATCAAGAAAACAAAAAAACAAACAAATAAAATAAATCAATTATCTAGGAAAATACAAAATAACCTAAAATGGGATCAACATATAGAAAAAATTAAAAAATTAACTCTAAAACGATTGCAGCAATCATAAATATCAGGAACTATATACCAGAACAGAAAAAGTATATCATGCACTCTATACATCACAAAATAATTATCTAAGCAACTTATGGGGAAACACAACTGAAAATAACTCAAATAAACTCCAAACACAACAAAATAAAACATTAAAAATACTATACAGAGTGTTAAAAAAGAAGAAAAAATTAAAAATAAACTCTAAAATGATTGCAGCAATCATAAATATCAGGAACTATATACCAGAAGAAAAACAGTATATCATGCACTTTTTACATCACAAAATAACTATCTAAGCAACTTATGGGGAAACACAACGGAAAATAACCCAAACAAACTACAAACACAACAAAATAAAACATTAAAAATACTATACAGGGTGTTATGAAAAACAAATTTCACGAAATAGAACTGCTCCCAACAACAAATAACAAATGATTACAAAAACATTTCTGTTTTACTTCTTTCAACTAGTCTCTGTAATAAAGAGATCTTCCATATCTCCAAAACCGTTACTTTGAGGACCCAAGTTTATAAAGACTATGTTTTATTGTGGTTCATACTACTACCCCCTTAAATATTTTACACTCTTTTTTAAAACCCTGTATAATTTAGACCGAATAACAAGCACAGCTGATTTATATGTGGAAACAAAACAACTAAACGTAAGAAACATGATAACACTAAAGAACCTACTAATGATATATAAAATTAATAACAAGCAAATAAAAACCAACATGACACTGACATACAATGACCAATTCCACGACCACAATGCTAGAAAAAAATCCGAATTAAAAACGGAAAAATGTACAACAACAAAATATACACAAAATCTAATAACGACAATAATAAATATATATATATATAAAAAAACTAGAAATGTATGAAATAAAGTTAGGCACTTTTTAATTTTCAAAACTGTTTTTATTATTTGCAACAACTGTTTCGCCACACTGTGGCTTCTTCAGGCGAAGAAATGGGAGAAGTTAGGCAACAAGAGTTCCAGACCACCACCCGCGAAGTTTTCGATTAATTTAATCCGCGGTTTAATCGAACTTTTGATTCGCGTAATTAGAGCAATTGTATGCAAATACCGCGGAATAGCTGGCGTAATTAGAGCAATTGTATGCAAATACCGCGGATAATCGCGTAATTAGAGCAATTTTATGCAAATACCGCATATAATTACCGCGATTATCCCATTAAAACGCGAATCCGCCGCTTTAATATTCTAATTACCCCTAAATTGCTCTACTTACGCGAATCAAAAGTACGATTAAACCGCGGATTAAATTAATCGAAAACTTCGCGGGGAGTGGTCTGGAACTCTTGTTGCCTAACTACTAATGGGGACAAAGAAACTTTATTTGATTCATTTCTAATTATGTATTTTTAACAAATAAAAGCCACACCGATCAATCTATAAAAAAACTAGTCGAATACACAAGTAAACTAAAATACATACCTTTCAAACTAAAAATTAAAAACCTAGCCTTGAATAATCACATTTTAACAAGACAAAATTCATCATTCAGCAATTATTCAATCACTGGGTCAGTGCTACTCATTTGGTAATGAAGCAAATGTTGCAATGATAACATTGCAATACTCAATTAGGCATTTAGGCAACTTAAAGATCAAAACCTTAGACCCATTAGTACGATCGTGAATCATCCTTGATCATGGTTCAGTTACCTAGGAAACAATTGTTAATACAATGGTTATGGTAATTCAGTTACATTTCTCAGGTATAGATAATACAATTAACAAGAATAATTAAAATTCTAGCAGCGAAGATTGAAATGTTGTCGGAATATTTGTAAATTAGGACGCAATTATTGAAAAATGTGCAGTAATCGTTATAATATTGAAAATTTCATAGAAATTATTGTAATTTTGAAAGTAATCAATGAAATTTTAATTGAATAATTGTCATTTTTACGGCAATCTTTGAAATGTTGATGCTAATAATTGTTAATTTGATAAATCAGTAGTGTTAAGGCCAAAAATGTTCTGGCCATTTTCTGTATCTGCCATTTTTGTTATTTTACAGGAGAAGCATAAACAGTTATGTATTTATAATTGTGAATGAATATTATCATGTATCATTACCATAGTTGTTTATAATATAAAAGTACAATAAGGAGACCAATTTTTAATTTATTTCATATTTAAAGATTATTTCATTCAACGCCAAAAACTGCATTTTGAAATGAAAGTCAGATGCTTTGCTAGAACACTACTGACATATTGAAATACTAATTGCAGAAAATTTATAATGTGTAGACCCGCGTTTAGAATACCCATAGCAACACCATAACCATCGTTAGAACTTTGAATGTACTTTTAATCACCACTAAAGTATATATATAGTAATCAGTCCCAGCAGATCAAATTGGCGAAGGTTCAATTGTAGTCATAGATTTGGAAATTTTCAAATTTATATTTGCAATATTTTATGCGCATGTCAATGATTTCGTCATGCTTGTGGTAAGTCAGAGCGTCGAGTTACAAAATTTATCACGATTTAGAATTCCCGAAAAACGAATTTTCAAAATGATTTACAAAGAATGGATGATTTTATCGTACACGTTGTAACACATACATTGCACTAAATTACAAAGTGTACGATAAAATCATCTAGACCTGACTTAAACAATTGTAGAGGATTTTCTATAAAAAAGTGAAACTTAGATCAAGAGATGTTATTTTATTTATGTAAAAATCATCAATTATTAAAATTTGGTTAATAATAATAAGTTACTTTTATTTTGTAGGACCTTGCGCTATAGAATGGGTCAATACAAATCAATACAAATATGATAAAAAAACAATAAACATTGCTATATAGAAACAAAAATAAACATTAAAATCAAATTAAATTAAATAGTACAAATCCTGGTTACATCAAAATACACCTATAAGCAGCACCCCCTAATCAATTAATATGTTCCTCAACAGAATAATAACTTCTCTGAATGAGAAAGGCCTTAAGGTGAAGTTTGAAACTCTGCAGTGTTGAGCATTTCATGATTTCCGATGGAAATTTTAAATTTTCAATAAATTTTAGTTTTGGACGTATCGATTTCTTATTGGGAATAATCCATGTTCAATTTAGGATTATCATGAATTTCAGAATTTCATTTGATTTTATTGCCATGGACACTGTCCATTAGATAGTGGACAATATGGTTAGGAGATTTCATAGAGTTATTGACTTATGCTACTTATACTACTATACTACTGACTACTTATATGGCGATTCAATGTGAAGTGTGAATGTTACGAGCATGAAAGTACGAGAATTATTTTGTATTTTATTAACTACATCAGGCAGTTAAAAATTCAGTAGGTTTTATTTATCGTCGAAATAAAGTATGCTTTTGCACGATTCGTACCTTCGTGTAACGCAATAAAATTATCAATGCAGCGCAATATTTGCATAATTTTGAATTAGCCTGCCCCGCAGCACGTTCACTCTTCTATTTTTGCGGAGGGACCCGAGATTTCCCCAAAGTGCCGTTGCGATGGGCCAAACTGCCGGCGGCGATTTTTAATTGCGCGCCGCTTTATTTAGTTAGCAGTGATTACTAATAAAATATTGACAAATTGTTATATATCCCGGCGTAATTAGCGTCGGTTCATTTGCATAATTCACAAAATCCGGGGAAATTTATTGTGCGCGACGTGACAGCCGCAATATTGCCGGGGGCCTGAAATATCGGCGTAATTAACGTTGATGAGCGACGCGCGATCCACCAGCTCGCGCGCGAATAACGAAACACGCGCAAATATTGTCAGTGCGGGATAAATAAGCGTGTGTAATGATGGCTTGTTGGATTCGGTCGCGCTTTGTGATGCGAACGATGACCGCAAAAGGTTCTGATTGGAATGCATACTTAATTAAAAAAAAATCAAGTCCGCAGATAAACACCATTTACAATTGACATAAACTATAGTTTTTCTTGTCTGACAGTTCAATATTTTGTTTTGTTTTGAGACTTAGCACTACGCCATCTATGGCCATCAGCACTGACAGTTTTATAAAAGTAAACAAAAACCTAACCTAACCTAACCTAACCTAACCTAACCTGACATATTCATTTGTTTTATTTAACGACGCCCTGTTTCTGCAGCTATAGCTAAATAACATGGCCAAGGAGCGATATACTACACTTGGAACATTTGCCTTTATGAATTTCGCTTCAAACTAACCTAAAGTAACTTAACTCAACCTAACCTAACCTAATCCAGCATAAATTAATAAATACCCTGGAGCATTCCTGGATGAGAAATAAAAATAAGAATATTCCATAGTGTAGTAGAAAATATTCATGTTGCTTGGCTCAGGAACAGCTACATAAAAAAAGAGTCAGCATTCGAAGAGTTTGGATGGGTTTTATCAGACGCTGTATGTTGCAGAATAGGAATGATGTAGTCGAAGTTCTTGGCAAAATATAACTCAAGAAAATTACGATAAGACAAAAATTGTGATGTCTGAAAATCCCAAATTCAATAAAATTTATAACTCCAACACATACAAAATACCTACCAACAAATACTAAAAACTGAAAATAAAAAATAATCAATGAAAACAGCTAAACGAAGTTTTAAATTTCTCAAATTACAGTAAGAGTAAGCATATGATGTCTGAAAATACAAAATTCAATAAAAATTATTAACTCCAAGACGTGCAAAATATTGCAAAGTATTATTACTACCAAATGTTCAAATACTTCGTCTAAATGTCATGAAAGATGACTTCTTCTTCATGTATCGTTTCTTTTGAGAAGGTTGGCTATCATCATGACAATTTTCACCTTAGATGTTACTGCTCTGAACAGTTCAATGGAGCTGCTGTTGTACCAATTTCTGAGGATATTCAACCAGGAAATCCGTCTTTTTCTATATTTCTCTTTCCCTGTATATTTCCTTGTACAATGGTCTGTACCAGTGCATATTTCTCTCCTCTTGTTACGTGGCCAAGGTATTATAGTTTCCTGATTTTGACTGTATTCACTATTTCTTTTCCCTTTCGCAATCTCCTTAGTACTTCTTTGTTTGTTGTTCTGCTCACCCAGCTTATTCTCAGGATTGCATTGCATCCGAATGCACCTATCTGAAATGTGTCATTTTGTTTGAGCGTCCATACCATGTAATAGTACTGGACATACGTAACATTTCATAATTCTGATATTAAGATGTAGGCTGAGGTTGTTGCTTCATGGTAAGCTCTTCTGTTTATTGAATACGATTCTAGCTTGTCCAATCCTTGATGTCAATTCTTCCGTATACTCATTGTTGTCGTTGACTATTGTGCCTAAATATTTGCTTACTTTTCCCACTGGCTCTCTCTTGATACATATTGTTTGTTGTTGTGGTTGTGTGTGAAAGAGTACTAGATAAATATAATTGGGTTGATTTTTAATTTCTCAACATTTTTTTACTCCCACCATTTTTCCCTAAACATTCGGGGAAGCAGGAAAATGTGATTTTACATGTTAAATTCTTATGTATACCAAACCAATTCAACGCCCGGTATATGGAAGCAATACATACATATCGGATGTTGTAACTTCTACTTACACATGCTGGAGCAACGTCGGTAAAATTGATACAAAGCATGATCGTGCGAAACATATTATTTTACCGTCTTGAATAAAAAATAGCTGCTAACCTATCAATTGTATTCAGTTGATGAACAAAATTACTGTTCACTTGATGAAAATGTTATAAGCTCTTACATGTAACTTTCGAGATGATTTATTAGAATGAAGTGCAATTGCTTAACAATAAACTTTCGATGGGAATAACGTTTTCGGAACAAGAATAACTCCCCCCTCGTCCAGAAAATTGATTAATTTCGTTTCCACGAATGAAAGGAAATCCGCGCCGTTTCTCCGATTCGCCCCGCATTAATCCGCGCCGTTTTTCCCCTCCCGGGAAAACTTCGTTTCGCCAATTTTAATAACCCCTGATTGGGCACGTGTATTTTTCCTGGAGTGGCGGCGGCGGAAAAGTTTCGCCCTTTGAGGGAACTTTTTCCGGATTGATTTTCGCGTCTAGTCGGAAACCGTTGGTGGGGTACGGGGTACAAGGGGGGGGGGCAATTTCCCGGCACCGATATCGCAGTGCATAATGACGCCCCGCGGATGGCGGCGGAGGCGGCGGTGGCGGCGGCGGGCGTCGCGACGCCCTGATATATAGGCGTTTAAACGCACCTATATTGCTTTTTGATGCGGTCGTCTCGCGCGCTCGTATAGGGAGGGAATGATATTGTTCTGAAAGTAATGTACTGAAATTTGCTATATTGCCTTTTGGATGCATCACTTTAAAGGCCATAACGGCATTATCCGCCATTATGCTTGGCCTCGGCGGTGGATGGCAAAAAACGTCCTTCCTGCATTATATTGTCTTTTTCGTGCCGTCGAAGACGCCCGCGTGACGTCATTAAACTCGCAATTTATCTGGGGGCAATCATCGCCCCCCTTTTGTTTTGCCAAATTTAGATTGAAAATTTCTGTATGTAAGGCGATGAAAAAAACAATGCTTTCAGGATCATTTCCCTCACTATGCATAAAAACACCCAATGCCATTTATTTCACTAATAGCTCCGGTTATATCTCTCGTGGATATTTATTACTTTTCAGACCAGGATTTCAAATTTCTACCGACAATATACGACGCACGTAATTTCCTTCCCCAAATGGGGAAAAAAAGGGGGAATGGTGCAAATAGCGCGTGCATAATACACAATCTGAGGTGGCAAAAATCTTGTCTCGACGGAAGCAAATTGGCCTTTAGTGCATACTTTGACGAATCATTAACTCCGTAAAAGATGAATAAAATAACTTCATTTATTGTCTCCACACATTTGAATCCTGATGGATTCATGGAAGACTCATGAAAAGAAGATTCATGAAACATGGAAGACATGTACTTTTAGTTTAGTAGTCTATTCCTTAGATTGTTTTAATATTTGTTGTATAATGTTAATATTTAATATTACATGAATGAATAAATTATATTATAATAATATTTCGTTAAATATACATATTGGTATTATTTTCAAATTGAAATTGTCTATTGTCAACTTGATTTTGATTAATCTCTAAGTAGTCTATTCCTTAGATTGTTTTAATCTTTGTTGTATAATGTTAATATTTATAATAAATGTTAATATAATGTTAATATTTAATTTTACATGAATGAATAAATTATATTATAATAATATTTCGTTAATATACATATTGGTATTATATTCAAATTGAAATTGTCTATTGTCAACTTGATTTTGATTAATCTTGATTAATCTCAATTTAAAATTGAAAATCTCAATTAGAAATTGTTAGATCTCAAATTGAATTTGTTTCAATTCAATTTGAATTTGATTGTTTCCAATTTGAAATCGATTGGGCTCAATTTAAATTTGTTAGTTCTCAAAATGAAATTGATTGGTCTCATTTTGAACTTGAAAAGGTATGGATTGTACACCAGAAATATTTCCAGCCATTGCGGAAGCCCCATAAATCAGACAGCTATCACCTGTTTCCAATGTAATTTAAAAGACTGAACGTATCATTGCTTCTGAATTAACAGAAGCAAGATAGCAACCTTCTGTTGCTTCTGAAGCAACAGAAGGTTTGTACAGACATTAGTCTGTACAAACCTACAAAAATGTCTACTGGAGCATTAACGGAGGGGTCAAAAATCTTATAACAACAGACATTTGCTCATGATGGCCGCAGTCTGATGTCTCGTCTGTGATTTAAGAAATATATTTTCATTCAACTCAGATATAATATCTTGAACTATTACATTATGAATTGATGAAATAATATCGTTTTGTATTTTGTTACTGGTACATAACGCATTTTTGGGCTCCTGCGTTAAATGGTTGTTTAGTAAAGCCCATGCTCAGAACTTTTTATTGTTTCATCATATCCTCAAAATGATCTTTCTCCAATTGCTAAGCAAACTGTGATATCAATCAGTCTCCTCATTATTTCACGGTTGCGTAAATGTTCCTTGTCTTGATTTTTTAAACGTTTTTATAAATGTCTGTGGTCAATAATTAAAGTAGATGTTTCAGTTCTTTTATGGCTTTGTTAAATTTACGTTTGTTGTTTTCGGATCTTACTTGTTGCCATTGTTTATGAAGCTGTCTTTTTTCTGCAATTTTTTGTTTTATTGTTGGTGAAATGTGATCTTTCATTTGAGTTGTGTTGGCCTGGGCTGTCGCAAACCATGCTGCGTCTTGAATAACTATATATATACTGTCGACTGATATTTTGAATTTTGAATTTTGTTAAATATTCATTAAAATTTTGATGGTTATTATTATTTTTTTAGAGATATAATTAAAATTTACGTAAAATGAGTTGAAAATTAATTAAAAAAACATGTAAGTTTTGACAGAAACATTAAAGTTTTAACGTGCATTTAGTATTAGTAATAAAAGTAAGGTTTAATCTTTGATATATGCAAACTTAATCATTGATTATGATATAATGCTTGCTAAATGAACATGTCGATAGGTTTTATTGATTTTTTACAGAAATAATTAAAAATTTGGTCAAATTAATTGATGATTTAATCAAATTAATTGAATATTTGGTCAAATAAATCGAAAATTTGATAAAAGTTGCCAAAATTTTAAGAGAAACATTGAATTTTGACATGCATTGAGTGCTAGTCATAAAATTAAAGCCAAATTTTTGATATATGCAAAATTAATCATTGATCATGAAATATTGCCAAAATTTTTGATAGTCAGTATTGAATTTTTTGCAGATATAATTTAAGTGTTGGTCACATTAAACTGAAATTGCTAAAAACCATTCAAATTTTAACAGAAACTCTCAAATTTTGACTTGCATTGAGCACTAGTAATAAAGTTAACGTTTAATTTTTGGTGTTTGCAAACTCAATAATTGATCGTGAAACATTGACTGAAAAATTATACTGTCGACTGATATTTTGATAACAAGTCAATCAAATTTTTAATTTTGATAAATATTCATCGAAATTTTGATGGTTAATATTATTATTTTTACAGAAATAATTAAAACTAACGTAAAATGAGTTGAAAATTGATAGAAAAACCTTGAAATTTTGACAGAAACATTAATGTTTTAACGTGCATTTAATATTAGTAATAAAATTAAAGTTTAATCTTTGATATATGCAAACTTAATAATTGATTATGATATAATGCTTGCTAAATGAACATGTCGATAGGTTTTATTGATTTTTTGCCGAAATAATTAAAAATTTGGTCAAATTAATTGATGATTTAATCAAATTAATTGAATATTTGGTCAAATAAATCGAAAATTTGATAAAAGTTGCCAAAATTTTAAGAAAAACATTGAATTTTGACATGCATTGAGTGCTAGTCATAAAATTAAAGCCAAATTTTTGATATATGCAAAATTAATCATTGATCATGAAATATTGCCAAAATTTTTGATAGTCAGTATTGAATTTTTTGCAGATATAATTTCAATGTTGGTCAAATTAAACTAAAATTGCTAAAAACCATTCAAATTTTAACAGAAACTCTCAAATTTTGACTTGCATTGAGCACTAGTAATAAAGTTAACGTTTAATATTTGGTGTTTGCAAACTCAATAATTGATCGTGAAACATTGACTGAAAAATTATTATGTCGACTGATATTTTGATAAAAAGGCAATGAAATTTTTAATTTTGACAAATATTCATCGAAATTTTGATGGTTAATATTATTATTTTTACAGAAATAATTAAAACTAACGTAAAATGAGTTGAAAATTGATAGAAAAACCTTGAAATTTTGACAGAAACATTAATGTTTTAACGTGCATTTAATATTAGTAATAAAATTAAAGTTTAATCTTTTATATATGCAAACTTAATCATTGATTATGATATAATGCTTGATAAATGAACATGTCGATAGGTTTTATTGTTTTTTTAAAGAAATAATTGAAAATTTGGTCAAATCAATTGATGATTTGATCAAATTAATTGTTTGTTTTGTCAAATAAATCGAAAATTTTATAAAAGTTGTTAAAATTTTAACAGAAACTTTTAATATTTGACATGCATTGAGTGATAGTCATCAAATTAAGGTCAAATTTTTGATATATGCAAAATTAATGATTGATCATTAAATATTGACAAAAAATTAAATTTTTGATGGTCAGTATTGAATTTTTTGCAGAAATAATTTAAATATTGGTCAACTTAAACTAAAATTGCTAAAAACCATTCAAATTTAAACAGAAACCTTCAAATTTTTACATGAATTGACCACTAGTAATAAAGTCAACGTTTAATTTTTAGTGTTTGCTAACTCAATTGACTGAAAAATTATAATGTCGACTGATATTTTGATAAAAAGTCAATGAAATTTTTAATTATGATAAATATTCAATGAAATTTTGATGGTTGTTATTATTTTTTTGCAGAAATAATTAAAATTGACGTAAAATGAGTTAAAAATTGATAAAGAAACGTTGAAATGTTGACAGAAACATTTAAGTTTTAACATGCATTTAGTATTAGTAATGAAAATCAAGTTTAATCTTGATGTGTGCAAACTTAATCATTGATTATGATGTAATGACTGATAAATGAACATGTCGATGGTTTTTATTGATTTTTTAAAGAAATAATTGATAATTTGGTCAAATTAATTCATGATTTGATCAAATTAATTGAATATTTGGTCAAATAAATCGAAAATTTTATTAAAGTTGCTAAAATTTTAACAGAAACATTCAAGTTTTCACATGCATTGAATGCTAGTCATCAAATTAAAGTCAAATTTTTGATATATGCAAAACTAGTCATTGTCATGAAATATTGACAAAATAAAATAGATTTAGAGAAATCATTGCATCTAGTTTTACTCTGAATAATGTCCAGTTAGTCATATTGTTGTGCAACAATGGCTGTTTTTCAACTTCTTTGTAGACGATTTGTGAGTGAATGGTAACTATTACTACTGAGTGGTCTGATGACAAGTCAAAGCAAAACTGGGCCTTGTTTTTCTTGGTGTCAACACCTTTTGTAACATAAAAGTCTGTGGCATCAGTGATTTTGTTTATATCTGATGGCCCTTATATTGGTTGGCCAGTATATATTTGTTGTAGGTTGTTTGTCGAC
Source organism: Othius punctulatus (assembly GCA_951805005.1). NCBI lineage: Eukaryota > Metazoa > Arthropoda > Insecta > Coleoptera > Staphylinidae > Othius > Othius punctulatus. The sequence continues at coordinate 1,919,249 of OX638139.1, read as the reverse complement.
ATAGCTTTGTCAATCTTGAGCCCCATAGTGGGTGTTTGGAATTGTAATCTCCCCCAGCAATAAATTTATTTCCAAGAGAGTTGAAGAATCCCTCAAAATGTGCTTTTTTGTTGTTGTGTTTTGGAGGACAGTGTGACGTACCTGAAGGGCAATCAGCGCGTTAGGCCGTGGAGCGAGTGGAGGGTCCCTTCGAAGCAGCGACGAGGGCCAGGCTCTCGGTGTCAGAGAGTGGGGGGGGGGGTTAAAAAGGCTCCACGTAATTTTAACCTCGTCCCTACTTCGTCGCAAAGGGAGGCTCCACCCTTCCTGCGTGGGTGGACGGCAGACAGTCAGCGAAGTTCAGAAATCACGAACTGTCGCAAGGTTCACCAGGGTTCACCATATTCGGCCGAATATCGCGAACTTCTAATCGCTCGATTCAAAGGGCCGTCGGAGCGACATTTTTCTTACACAAGCGCAAAACACGTACGGCACGAAACACGTAACGCAAATTTTACACAAAAGAAATAAACGATATATCAAATGGAATTAAATTCAAATGAGAACAAAAAATAAATATAAAGATCTGGCCTGTGTTCCTGGTCTGCGACTTTGCTGGCGGGCTGAGCTCGGCTCCTGGGCGGGCGGCGGCCGATAAGCGTCGGGAACGCCGATCACTTGATTCCAGACCTCAGAGCACGATGGTCGCTGCCTCTAGCCAAGAACTGGCTGGCTGAGCTACTTAGCCCTTACCATTAGGCTAATTTACTAACGACAGTTGTAAGTAAATTGAGCATTAAGCCCATTTGTTCCATGAGTTTGCTAAGCATATCCTCGAGCTTAGTCATATTGTCAATAGGTTGATTCATTGCTTGTGTGACTTGGTTATCGGGGTTAGATTCTTCTACTTAATTTTTGTTGGTTATTTGTGCAAATGCGGCGTTGACTTTATATGTGTTCCCTGATAATCTTGTTTACGTGTGTGTGTGATAAATAGCTTCGTATGAAAACATTCTGGTCTCATTTGCTCGGTCCATTCCGTCTGGCAACATTTTGATACGAAGCTATTTATTCAAATTGTTTGCTACAGGGAGACTTGCAAAAAGGCATGAGCGACTCCGCGATGGCTTTCCGGATTACAATTATTTACAGGCATTATAAACTGGCGCAGATAAGTCGTGCTCTCGCACCTCGTCGCTCGGTGTGCAGTCGGGCGCCGTAAATAACAAAAATCTGCAGGAAAACCGTGTAATCTCTGCACGCGATAATAAGAAAATATGGGAGTGCATTACGCGATTTACTTATTAAACCGTCCGCCCGCTAATCCGGGACGACGTAAATAGGTCAAACGCGGGGGCTCCCGAGGGAATCGGGACGCCGCGCGATTAATTAATCCTGGACCTGGGGGCGGTGGGTGGGGGGTTCTGGATCGGCGATGTTTTACTTATGTGTGCGCGTCGTGCAGCGGTAATTGCGTTAACGTGAAGCTGAATTCGTTTCGCGGAAGTTCGCGGAGTTTAACCAGATTCATCAATAACTAACGAAGTTTGTCTAACTCCGCGCAGCGTTAATAGCGTAATCGAATTTTTCCGCAGAAGAGATAATGCCGCCGCGAGGCTCCCAGGACGCAGCCCCTCAGGTTTTCTATAACTACAAAGTTTAAGTCCAAACATAAGAAATACCGCAATTTTGCAAAGAACAAACGTTATTTCTTAGCCCTATCCTGTCCTGTCCTGGTCCTGTCAAAAACTCTGCGCTGAAAACGCGCTGAAATGCGCTGAAAACGCATCAATACCAGACGTACACTCAAGATTAGTAATCACCATGATAACCAAACGATGGGAGTGAATAGTTAGCTGTAGATAGATGAAGGGAGAGGAATTAGGAAACTAAAAAAGAATACATAAACGAATGTCGCAAACGATCAATAAAAACAATGCATCGGTCCACCAGCTAGGGTACACATAATCACACCAGTTTATACGAAATTGAACTTAACAATTGAACAGCGTTGTAAAAACGCGAATTATAAACTAAAATGGGGTATCCTAAAAACGTTCAATTCAGGGTAACTTAAAATTCAACTATTATAATGCAAATTTGCTAAACCACTCTCGTTATAAATTCACGAGTCTTCATTCCTTTCATTCAATAAATCACAATTTACATATAAAAACCAAACACCAAATACCTATTCCTGTCAGTATTATATGTTCCTCTGACATAAATGAAAATTTCATTGCAATTTTGGCAGTAATCATTAACATTTTAAAAGTAATATTTTAAAATTTGACAGCAATACCTAAAATTTAGTACAGTAGTAATTGAAATTTTGAGAGTAAACTTTTAAATGTTCACAAAACTAACTGCAGCTTAATTTACCAATGTTGAAGAAGCCCTTGTAGCCCAAGCCCAACTAATAATAGAAAATTTAGGTAAATGAATATAGATTTTGGTTAGCAACCTTTGAAATGTTCTGTAAGAATTGAAATTGTGAAAATTTTGGCAGTAATTGATATCATTTGACAATGTAACGAATTTATTCTGTAATATCAAATTTTAATTCATATAATATTTCTATTTTTCAAATTTTTATCGATTGCAGGGAGAATAATAGAAATTGTATCAGTTATAATTAAAAATTTAAAGTAATTATTAAGATTTGAACAATCTTCTGAATTTTTATGGTAAAAGTTGGAATTTTAGTACGAAAAAATTAAATTTTGGTAATAGAACTAAATATTTTTTGTTACTTTTTTATTGCTAATTTTTATTTAAAAAAAATGCCATGCAAGTGGTTTTTGCAGAGGTTCAGTTTGTCAGTGTTGTCAACGTACTTTTAATTTTTTCTGCAATGATCTGAGCAGAAAAGAATATTAAATTTTACAGTCGTAATTGAAATTTAAAGAGCAATCTTTTCAATGTTCATTGTTTACTATAGTTGAAAAAGCTCTGTTCCAACTAATAATAGGAAATTTAGGTAAATCAATATAAAATTTTGATAGTAATCTTTGAAATGGTCTGTAATAATTGAAATTGCGAAAATTTTGGCAGTAAATAATGTAATTTGACAATGGAAAGAATTTATTCTATAATATCAAATTTTAGTTCATATTATTTTTCTATTTTTTACATGTCTATCGAATGCAGGGGGAATAATCTAAATTCGATCAGCTCTAATTAAAAATTTAAAGCAATTATTGAGATTTGACAACAATCTTCTAAATTTTAATTGAAAAATTTGAAATTTTAGTACAAAAGATAAATTTTTTCGATAATTGAACTTTAATAGATTTTTGTTACTTATTCATTGCTATTTTTTATACAATTTTATAGTGTTTTTGCAGAGGCTCAGTTTATGCAATTTATCAACGTCCTTTTAATTTTTTTTCTGCAATGATCTGAACATAAAACAAAAGCTAACATTAGCATTGCAATTTTGGCAGTAAGCGTAGACATTTTTGCAGAAATATTTAAAAATTTGTAGTAATATTTCAAATTTAACAGTAGTATATTAAATTATGATAGCAATATTTTAAATTATGACAGAAATAATTGTATCTTAGCTTACCAAAGTTTGAGAAACTCTGTTCAAGTTAGTAATTGAAAATCTAGAAAAACGAATACAGAATATTGAATGTAATCTTTGAAATTTTATTTATAATTATTTAAATTCCGTCAGAAATTATTGAAAATTTTACAGAATTGTTGGCAGTTCTCAATGACGTTCGACTATTATCATTGAATCTTGGTAGGTTAATTGTGTCAGTGTCAGCAATGTTTGAAATCGCGTCTGAAATGATTGTATGTTTTACAACATAAAGTTTGACAGTAATCATTGATATTTTACATGTATCATTAAATATTGGAAGAATAATTTAAATTTTGTCAGAAATAATTGAAATTTTTATAGAATAATTGAAATTTTGGCAGTTATCATTGAGGTTTCGCAATTATAATTGAATCTTGGGAGAATAATTATGTCAGTGTCAGTAATGTTTGAAATCGGGTGAGAAATTATTGAAAATTTTACAACATAATCGACATGTTTGCAGTAGTCATTGACATTTGACATTCATCATTAAAAATTGGAAGAATAATTGAAATTGTGTCAGAAATAAATGAAAATTTTAGAGAACAATTGAAATTTTGGCAGTTATCAATGAGGTTTGGCAATTATCATTGAATCTTGGGAGAATAATTATATCAGTGTCAGTAATGTTTGAAAAAGTGTCAGATATTATTGAAAATTTTACAGAATTGTTGGCAGTTTTCAATGACGTTCGACAATTATCATTGATTCTAGGGAGGCTAATTGTGTCAGTGTCAGCAATGTTTGAAATCGAATCAGAAATTATTGAATGTTTTACAAAATAATCGACAGTTTTTCAGTAATCATTGACATTGGACATGTATCATTAAATATTGGAAGAATAATTGAAATTTTGTCAGAAATAATTGAAAAATTTACAGATAGTTAAAATTTTGAAAGTTATCAATGAGGCTTGGCAATTATCATTGAATCTTGGAAGAATAATTAAATTATGTCAGTGTCAGTAATGTATGAAATAGTGCCAGATATTCTTAAAAAATTTACGGAATTGTTGGCAGTTCTCAATGACGTTCGACAGTTATCATTGAATCTTGGAAGATTAATTGTGCCAGTGTCAGCAATGTTTGATATCTAGTTAGAAATGATTAAGAGTTTTACAACATAATCGACATTTTGGCAGTAATCATTGACATTTGACATTTATCATTAAATATTGGAAGAATAATTGAAATTGTCCCAAATAATTGAAAATTTTACAAAACAATTGAAATATCAACCATTATCACTGAGATTTGGCAATTATCATTGAATCTTGGGAAAACAATTGTATCAGTGTCAGTAATAATTGAAATAGTGTGAGAAATTATTGAAAATTTTACAGAATTGTTGAAAGTTCTCAATTATGTTCGACAAATATCATTGAATTTTGGCAAACTAATTGTGTTAGTGTTAGCAATGTATAAAATGGAGTCAGAAATGATTGAAAGTTTTACAATATAATCTAGTTTTGGCAGTAATCATTGATATTCATCATTAATTTTTTTAAGAATAATAGAACTTTTGTCAGAAATAATTGAAAATTTATAGTAATACTTGAAATTTGAGAGACATTTTTCGAATTTTGATGGAAATAATTGGAATTATACTACGAATAATTAAAATTTTGGTAGAATAATTTAATTCAAGATTTTCTATCTTTTCATTGGCAATTTTTGTACACAATTTGTGCCTACAGGTAAAGTGATTCAATTTACAATTACAATTTGTTACCGTCGATTTAAATTTTTGTTTACTTTTTAAGTTGATTATAGTTTTATGTTATAGTCGACCATATGTGAATAATAATAATAATCATAATTTATTTGTATGTCGACTCTCGGTGGAGTATTACATTGTCAATATTACATGGTATAGTAGTAGTAGTTACACTAAAAGTGTAATACTAGTTACACTAAAATAAAATAAAATACTAAAATACAAAATATAAAATATAAAGTATCAGTGAAAAAGTCGTGATTGTAAAAATTCAAGAATTTTACATGTGAGAATTGTAAAGCTTATATCCTGGGGCCTAAATCAGTTGCTAACATTTTACTAATTAAACCGATACATATTTGCTTATAGGTAAAAATGCACTACTCAAATAAACTTACATGAAAAGGTAAGGTTTTTTACCTTCATGACCAGAAAATCATACAAATGCACTCCTCCAGAAGTAATGTGTGTTTCTGAAATTTTGCCAATTTTTCTATTTTGGAGAGAGTGGTTTATATAGTTTTGAAATAAGAGGATTTAAGTTTCGTAAATTATAATTAAGTTTTTTATCTATTAAATTTGGACAATCTTTCAAATTTTGAATTACGTTTCTGGAATAAGACTTAATTGGATTTTTTCAAATTTTTAAATAAGGACCAGATGTTAATAAATTATGAACATATTAAGACATATATACATATTTGTCTTATATTACTAATGCGTTTCCTCTATGCGCATTCTATTTTCAATTAACAACCTAACCTAACCTAACCTAACCTAATTTTAATTAATATCGTCTTTTGATCAATCATCCACCTAAAAGTGATATTGAGATATAAATTGAACTTAGGAATTGACTTATATTGTTTAAACAATTGACTTACTCTACACAGTTGTAGTTGTTGATTGGATACTTGTATCTTACTCGACATTCCTTTAGTACATTATTATTAATTTTGTTCCACCATATCCTTAAATGAGTCGTAAATGCTTTGAAATACGTGATAGCCCTTCGCAATTGCTTTATTCATACGGGCTATGAAGCGCTCGAGGCTACTATTAAGCCCCATCTCGCGTATATCGAACCACCGTCTTCTTATTGCTCATCTCCCGGATGATCCCTGGTGGAATTGCAACTGCTACTTCTGCGAGTCGATCGTTCGATTCCCGTGGGTTGCCGCAACCCGTAATGATGCGCCCCCCGACTGCCCTGTCATTAGGGACAGATAAACGTCAGCCGGCGGGGGCGGCGCAGCCGGCGACTCGAGGTAAATCAAGCGCTTCCCCAATTCCCGGGAACATCCCCCGAAGACGTCCCGGGGTTACGTGGGGGCCCCGGGATAATCGCACCCCCAGGCGAGGGTTGCGAAGCGCCGTGGGGGGCGCTCGCTCGCGTGCTCCCCCCATCAGCTCATGTAAACCATTTACCCAGATGTCGCGGTTAAGTGGGGACGTGGGAACAATAGGCGACAAACGGTGAGTGTGCGAGAATTTTTTAAATGATATTGCAAAACCTACTGAAAAAAAAACCCCGACTGTAACCTAAGGATGGTTCAATTTTCTGAGCCAATCAAAAATATAAATAAAATTAAAATTAGGGAACCACAAATTTATTTGCCTTTTGTCACTACAATTACACCAATTATTTTCGTACTCAAATTATTATTCAATGTTTAATATTTGCAGTGAAATGTGGGAATTATTTTTAAAGATCAAATGCTTCAATTGAAAGTTTAAATTTATGTCATATATGATTTGAAATTAAATTCATTTGCAGCGAATTATATTGGTCGTGTTAACAAAATTAAACAAATTTATGCTATTGAATGTCAAATTTCCAAATACAAATATCCGGGGGTGTTCATTTCTGATTGCTTATTGAAAAATTATATTAAATCTACAAGTGCAACAGATTAAATTTGACATATTTTCTATTGCGACTACCCAAATTTCTCAAACTTTCATTTACGAGTGTCAAAAACTACCATTTTGAAAGTGGAATAATCGAAATCTGTCATTTGCAGCCATCTGCATCAAAATCTATGAAATTTTTATTTACAGCTGTAATTTGCAATAGCATAGTCGTATCATGGCCAATTTTCACAATGAAGTTATTAAATCTGTTCAATTTTCAATTGTAATTGTCAAAATCTGTCAATTTATCTACACAACTATTTAAATACTATGCCGCAGAGGTAGAATTCGTTAAAACTTGTATTGCCGATATCAAAAGTTTCAACTGCTACTTTCAAAAACTGTCATATTTTCGTCTAAACCGTTGTAACCTTATGACCTTTTAGCAACGCAACTGGGCACATCTGTCGAATACTAGACATGTTTAACTTCTATTTCAAAAAAAGTAAAGTCAATTTCAGAAAAAAAGTAAAATCAATTTTAAAACAAGGATCATCAAATTCAGAAAAAGTAACATCGGCTTCTGAAGTAGTATAAATTTCAGAATGTTTATACAGTAGACTGCTAGAGTGAATAATCAATGTTAGAACAAGGAACATCAAATTCAGAAAAAAGTAACATCGACTTCAGAAGTAATTTAAATTTCAGAATATTTATACAGTAGAGTGCTAAAGTGAATAAAACTGAATGAACTGTTCAATAGTTTTGTATTTAAATAATGTGAATAGTTTTGTATTTAATATTGTAAAATCACTACGATAACCACAAACTATTGGAAAATGATAATGAAAATCGTCAAAATAGATGCAAAAGAAGGTATAACAAAGCCAGCGATGAATCTCGTGCGCGCGAATAATGCAAGAAACTGAAGCAGAAGGAAAACGGAAATTGGGAAGACACTGTACGATATAAATTAATAGTAATGTACATCAAATATTGTAGTGAGTATTCTTAACTGTGTTGTAAATACTAGGTAACTTATTCAAGATACAATTTTTGAAACAAAAACCATTCTGAATGGACTTTCTCCGAAGTCGAAGTTGATTCTTCTGAATATGATGTTACTTTTCCTGAAATTTATTTTACATTTTCTAAAATTGATTTTACTTTTTCAGAAATTCACTTTACTTCTTCTGAAATTGAAGTTTAGGTAATGGTTTCATATATTAACTGCCACTGTCAAATTTTCTGTAGAGTACTACAAATCTCAAAAAATAAAAAATTGTCACATCTATAGTTACAATATTGTTAATTCATAAATAACAACTTCGTGTCACATTCTATCATCAAATGTGAAAATCAGTAAAATTTTCAACTTCAACAAGTGTAGATATTTGATCTATTTTCCATCTGAAGTCTACTCTGAACTCTCTGAACTGTGAAATCTGAACTCTCTGTACTGTAATTATTTTAAATTTTCATAAACTGTTAAAATTTGTTAAATTTTCAAATGCATCTGCCAAAATATGTTAATTTTTAAGCATCACCTGTTAAATTTTGTCATATTTACTACTCTAACAATTGAAGTGTGTTATATTTTCTTGCCACTCCCAATCTATTGGCATCAGATGTGAAAATCTGTACAATTTATAACTGCAACTATCAAAATTTGCCAAATTCTGAAGTGTGCTTCAAATCTTCAAATTTTGAGGCTACTAACAAAATTTGACAAATAATTACTTCCAATTGTGAAAATTTGTCAATTTACACGAACAATAATCATATTTTAAAAACTTTCATTAATTCTCTGCCATTGAATATTGTGATTCATAAACACCTTTTGGCATATTTTATATTCGTTATAATATATGTGGCCACATTATAAGTGTGTAATAATAAAAGATTATATATTGATATTTTACTGCAATTGTCAAAATATTTTCAACTGTACTAACTGTGAAAATTTCTAAAAAAAAATATTAATCCAATTCCAGTTGACAAATCTTCCAAATTTTCCAAACCAAACTCTTTGATTTTTTTATTTTTTTAATTAAAATTCGACAAACACGTGGGAGCTATTAACAGATTTTGATAGATGCATCTGCGACTGTAAAAATTACAATTTATTTCAACGACGCAATTGATATCCGACACTTAGTTCCATATATTGTAAATTGTTCAAATTTGTGAAATTTCTTGAAATTCAACTGACAAATATTTTAGCTTCAACTGATAATATCATATTTGAGATATTTTGGAATAAAAAGTTACTTAATTGTACAGGGTGGGTAAATTTAGATGTTTTAATAGTGAATCTCGATAACTATGACAGGTATGATAGAGTGGACCCCCCATCCTTGATCTCTTTTTTCGAGAAAAACTTAATGGCTCAAACAAATATTGGCTATTGTCCTTTGACTTCGAGTTATTCGCAAAACATGTTTTTGACTTCGTTTTACGGCTGTAGGTCACTTATTTATGAGAATAGAAATAAATAATTTCTGCGTTCTTCATGCACTTTTTTGATAAAAATGCAGCGGCGTAGTCAATTTTTAATCAGTCAAAGATACGCATATTTTTTAATTATAATTATATGTCAAGAAGACAACTTTTCAAAAACTTATTTTGCTACACTTACCCACAAATATTTTCTTTTCGGCGCCTGGCCCGCTAAAAGCTTGTAATATATGTATGTGGCCCTTCTACCAAAAAGTTTGGAGACCCCTGGACTAGAGCATTATTATAAGTGTCTGATAAATAACGTTTTGTCTAAATTTCTGACAGCAAAACCAAAGTAATGTAAATATGCATATTTTAACGGTTTTGTAATTGTATATCCTTTTTTTGCAACCATATAATTACCACAAATAAAGCAGAAATTGCTTGAATTTATAACACACGATCTATTTGACATATTTAAGCACTATTATTATGAAGATAGAGAATAAATGTGGGTTTCCGTCAAATTAGTAGCACCATCCATGCGACATAAAAACAACTAGACCTGATAGCGCAATTCTGGCAGTAAATTTGAATTCTATGCACCCAAATTACTTGGAAAATATCTTCCTCTATTCCAGTTATTTTTTTTATTTTCAAAACCTTCTATACCAGTGTTATTTGTTATTCAATTGTTATTCAAAAAATGTTTGATAGGTGTCTATAAAACATTTCCATCATTATTTGTCGTCTATTGAAGGGGTAACATTCATGACCTAATCGCCTCTTTGAAATTACGCGCCGATAATTAACACGCCCTCGACACACTCATGGACTCGCTCCTTAATCCCGGCGAAAGCCGGCAGCGATCGCAAAGAGTTATTGTTGATGGGGATAATGGAGGCTCCTCGCCATTGTTTACGTTCCCCGGGAGCTCCGCAAAGTTGGGGCTGCTCGTGGGGGTGAAATTGTGCGTCGCCCTCCGCACCCTTAGAAGACTTCCACCCCCGCAGCAACATCCTCCAGGATGAAAAAAGGCGCACCGAGGAGCGTTTAATTAGGGTGGAAAATCTGACGTCTCCCCGGGGCGCGCTTGTATGTTACAAGCGGCGCAATTAATTTCTATTACAGTTCCGGTTTTTTTTTCTGTGAGGGGAGCGTTGATTTAATTTTTATTAATTGCGCATTTTTGTACATGGATTTTGCGCCCTGAGGGCGATGACTTGCCTGTTTCTCGCGTAAGCTCGGCGCTATTTAAGTCTCCTCACTTTCATGTACAAATTAATTTAAAACGTTGACATATTTGATTTGGGAGAGGCAGGATATATTAATTTTTAAGATATTTATTAAATATAAGCTAAAGAGGATTTAAGAAATTATAATTATATTATATTATACCTCTACAGGGTGAGTTTTTTTCATTTTAAGTATTGGCATCTCGGAAACCATAAAACATAGAGATTCGGTTCAATCAATCAATGAGGAAAGAGTTGTCTAAATATGCTTTTGTTTTTTGAAAAAATACTACAGTTTTTGAGTTATAATACAATTTTGTTTTTTTAAATGGCAGTCATAGGTATCTTTGACATTTTTAAAACGGACATTTTTTTCTCATTTTGACGATATATGGTTTGCTATACTTACTTTCATTAATAAATAAGATGCAGGAATGTTCGTCCTTAATAATTACACATATTTAATTTACATGTTAAATTCCTATGTTCGCCCCTTATCCCAGACACTCGGTATATATTGTTATTAATCAAATCAAATTAAATCAATGTATTCGTGTTAATGAGCGTGCTGTTTCACAAGTATTAAAATATTGATATATAAAAATTAAAAAAATTGCGATTTTTAAAAATTGAAAACAAATTAGAATGAATATCATCAATCCAAAACTATCAAATACAAATCACAGAGAACATATATGTTTTTTACATCACCATAAAAGCACGGACCAATTTTAGGCAGTCTGACAATATTTCTTCATTCTCGAGTACAAACAAACTTTTGGAATCAAAAATAACTATTTTGCCCTATTTTTGATTCGATTTTTTTTTTGCAGGTGTCCTGGATCCGGAAAAGGGACCTCCACATCCTGACGGCTGGTATTTTTACCTACACGTCCGACCAAAGGTTCCAGGTCCTGAGGCCGGACAAGTCGGACAACTGGACGCTGCAGATAAAGTTTCCCCAGCTGCGGGACTCCGGCGTGTACGAGTGCCAGGTCAACACTGAGCCTAAGATGTCTTTGCCATTTCGACTTAACGTCATCGGTAAGAAATCTGCAGTATTTTACTCGTACTTACAGATATTTAAATAACAAATACTTTAAACTTTGTTAATATCACATTTGATGAGCATTCATGCAAAATCACACATAATTTGTTCTTAAAGAGTTAATTTTCTTTCAGGTGGGATTTATTGATTTCCTTATATGGGGTTCAACTATGAAGTTAAAAGTGTTATTGAATTGAACATTTACCAAGTATCACGAGGTGAAAGCATTTAACATTAATTAATTATTTACACATACTTTGATACTTTACAGATAATTCGTTAATATTGAACGAATCAATTTAATTCGAGTATAAACTTTTTTAGATCCCAGATGGGTGTAAATATCTCTTGGAGGGCAGATCTTTGCCTTTAATTAAAAAGTAATTTAAGGATTATTGCCCTCAGGGGAGCGATTCAGTGCCTCAAAGGCGGCTGTTAACGGGATTAACTACGCAGTTAATGCCTGCGCTAATTTATGAAATTTTATTCGGACGAAAGCGATAATGTGCTATCTATGTGATCTGCGTTCACAATTTAATTAATTGTGGAGAATACCGAACAATGCCACCATTTCCAGTTCAGATACATAAAATAGCAAACCTAAAGCGTTAACAGTTTAGTAGAGCATAATTGTAACCTTTTAAATTCATATGATAATTAAATAAAACAAACACTTTTCTGTGTTTGTTACACTTTTCATTATAACTTTCTTCCTTGTTCATTACAATTACAATTTACAAATATAAAATAATTCTTCAAACAATTTTAAGATATAAATAATTACATGAAATTTTGATGAAAATCTTTGAAATTTAAATCGAAGTTTGTAAAATTTAAATAACATTTTGTGATATAGATGAAATAACATAAATCAACCGCGCAGGTATAGATATTCTTTGAACTTTGTAGAATTTGTAGAAGATATCTGTATGAAAAACTCCTAAACTATTTATGTAATCTCAATAAAATTCTATGGTTTAGATGAAATGCATTTAATTTTTATGAATATCTTGAAGATTTTTATGGAAGTTTGTAATATAGATAACAACTATAGAATTAAGCTAGAATACATCGAATTTCTGTGGATTTGCAACATAAAAATATGTCTCTTCAATAAAAAATGATCAATTGCATCGAATTTTATCAAATTTAGATTAATTTCTGTATTGCACATCAAATACTACAGAAGTTAATTAGGATGCATAAAATTTCTGTTGAAATATATATTTTTCGTAGGAATCTATAGTTAAATTAGGTCATTTCATTTAAATTGAAATTTGCTGATCATCTAGATCAATTATTTATAGAATAGTTTGTTATATAAAAGAAGTAGTAGCAGAAGCAGTAAACATTTGCAAAATAGAAGAGGTAGTGGCAGTAGAAGAAGTAGTAGTAGTAGTAGTAGTAGTAGTAGTATTTGTACGTGCAACGTACGTAATGTAGCAGAATCTTTGTAAAATAATATGTCATGTGGAAGAATTAGTAGCAAAAGCAGCAAACATTTGTAAAATAGAAGATTTTTATAGTCTTACTCCAGTTTCTGCTAAGTGCTGTTTCATTTTCTGGGAGCGAAAATTCACTTGTAGGTTACCTACTCATATTTTGGTTTTGACTAAATTGGTCCATATTTTACTAAAAAAAATCACCTGTTCTTCATATTTAATAAATAAATCCACTTATTTATTTTTCTTCTGACAAAATTTTCTGTGAAATCCACGTGCAAATGATGATTTATAACATTAATTGATATACTGAATCATCTGATATTGATGATGTTTTGGAGTTTTGGTAATTTGCTTGCAAATTTTGTAAATTTTCAATCTCAAATTTGGCAATTTCTGAAGTTATGAAATGATTTGTGCATTAATTGACAATGTTCATAAAGATTCGTAAAGAGTAAGTTCGCAAAGATATGCATGGGTGTGTGCACTGTGCATGTGTGCATGTATGCTCATTTATCTGAGGTATAATTGATGGATTATTGACTAGGTATAATCTTATACTACATATTTTAAATATCGTATATAAATGTAGCTATTTTATTTTATTCTTAACAATACTGTGCTCGAGATGTAAACGATATAATTTTCCTTAATGGAATCACCTACAAGAATCTAAATAAATAATTAAATAAAATGTCATGGTGTCCATAATTCCTGATAGAATTATTAAATGATAATGTTTAAATAAAAACGATTAAAAAAATTATCGATAGAATACTTAATGAATTATTAAATTATACAATAAATTATGAACAAGGCTATCAAATGTTATAATAAGTCGCTCTCTTGTTGTATCACTGAATTTTACAAAATCTATAAATGTTTTTACGAAATCAGTCAAATATTGCCATATGAGTATAAAATGTGATAAAGGTCTGAACCATCTTAATGATTAAAAAGTAATACCCTTGCAGTAGTAATCTGTAGGAAACAAACAAAAAAAGTTAATACCATGAATCATCTGCAGGAAATAAACAAAAAAAACATAAAGCCAGGAATCATCTCCAGGAAATAACTAAAAAATCATTTGAATCATTTGAAGGAAACAAATGCAAATAAATTAACTATTCCAATAGTATAATTTATCATATCAATTGATCCAGTAACTCAAACATTTTCGGTTTGTAATAGATGACTCCTGGGATTATATTAAGAGGGGATTATTTTTGTTTATTGTAGATGACTATTTTGTTTTCATTGTTTGCAGAGTACTATTGAGTCATTGTTCATTTTTGTTTCTTGTAAATAAATTCCAGAAGTCATCTCTTGGAAATTAACAAAAAAATATTACTCAAAGAGTCATCTACAGAAAACAAACAACATACCATTCCAAAAGTCATCAATTGATCGAATCACAATATTTTTTTGTTTGTAATTAATGACTACTGGGATTACATCAAGAGGGGATTGCTTTTGTTTTTTGTAGATGATTATTTATTATTATTATTGCTTGCGAAGTTAAGATGGGATTAGTTTTGTTTATTGTAGATGTCAATTTTGTTTTGTTTGTTTGCAGATTGCTATTGACTCATGTAATGTTTTTGTTTCTTACAAATTAATTCCAGTAGACAAAAAACATAATTACAGGAGATATCTGCAGGAGACAAACAAAAAAAACACAATTTCAGAGAGTCATCTACAGAAAACAAACAAAATTAAACTATTCCAGTCGTCATCATTTCCATATCAAGTGACCCAATAACAAGTTTTTTTTCCTATTTATAGATGACTGCTGGGAGTATATTAAGATGGGATTATTTTTATTTATTGCACATTACTGTTTTGTTTTGTATATTTGCAGAGTACCATTGAGTCATGTTTTGTTTCTGTTTCTCATAAATTAATACCCATTGACTCATGTAAAGTTCTTGTTTTTTACAAATTAATTTCAGTATTCCAAAAAAAAACATAATTATATGACGCATCTGCAGGAGACAAACAAAAAAACACAATTCCATAGGACATCTCCAGGAAATAAACACAAAATTAATTCAGAGAGTCATCTACAAAAAACAAACAAAAATAAACTATTCCAGTAGTCATCATTTCTATATCAAATGACCCTATAACAAGATTTTTTTATTATTTATAGATAATTGCTGGGAGTATATTAAGATGGGATTATTTTTGTTTATTGCACATTACTGTTTTGTTTTGTTTGTTTGTAGAGTACCAATGAGCCATGTTTTGTTCTTGTTTCTTATAAATTAATTCCCATTGACTCATGTAATGTCATGATTACCATTGACTCATGTAATATTCTTGTTTTTTACAAATTAATTCCAGTAGACAAAATAAACATAATTACATGAGGCATCTCCACGAGACAAACAAAAAAAACACAATTCCAGGAGTCATCTCCAGGAAATAAACACAAATATAATTTAGAGAGTCATCTACAGAAAACAAATAAAAATAAGCTTTTCCAGTACTCATTATTTCCATCTCAATTAACCCAATGACAAGATTTTTTATTTTTTTATAGGTGACTGTTTAGATTATATTAAGATAGGGGATTTCTTTTGTTTATTGCACATTACTATTTTGTTTTCTTTGTTTGCAGAGTACCATTGAGTCATGTTCTGTTTTTGTTTCTTACAAATTAATTCCAGAAGACAAATCGAACTTAATTACATAAGTCATCTTTCGGGAACACACAAAAATCATAAGTCCAGGAGTCATCTCCAGGATATCAACAAAAACATAATTCAAGGAGTCATCTGCAGAAAACAAATGAAAATAAATAATTCCAGTAGTCATCATTTCCATCTCAATTGGCCCAATGACAAGATTTATTATAGATGACTGCTGGGAATATATTGAGATGAGATTAATTCTGTTTATTGTAGATGACCCTTTTGTTTTGTTTCTTTGCAGAGTACTATTGAGTCATGTTTTGTATTTTTTTCTCAAAAATGACTTCCAGAAGACAAAAAAAAACTTAATTACATTCGCCATCTGCAGGAAATAGACAAATAAACATAACTCCAGGAGTCATCTCCAGGGTATAAACAAGAAACATAATTGAAGCAGTCATCTGCAGAAAACAAACAAAAATAAACTATTTCAGTAGTCATTATTTCCAGCTCAATTGGCCAATAACAAGATTTTTAATTTTTTTATAGATGACTGTTGAGATTATATTAGGATGACATTTAGTTTGTTTATTACACATTACTATTTTGTTTTATTTGTTTGCAGAGTACTATTGAGTCATGTTCTGTTTTTGTTTCTTACAAATTAATTCCCGAAGACAAAACGAACTTAATTACATGAGTCATCATTCGGAAACAAACAAAAATCATAATTCCAGAAGTCATCTGCAGGATATTAACAAAAAAAACATAATTCAAGGAGTCATCTGCAGAAAACAAATGAAAATAAACTATTTCAGTAGTCATTATTTCCATCTCAATTGACCCAATGACAAGATGTTTTATTTTTTTATAGATGACTGTTGAGATTATTTTAAGATGGGATTTCTGTTGTTTATTGCACATTACTATTTTGTTTTATTTGTGTGCAGAGTACCATTGAGTCATGTTCTGTTTTTGTTTCTTACAAATTAATTCCCGAAGACAAAACGAACTTAATTACATGAGTCATCTTCCGGGAACAATCAAAAATCATAAGTCCAGGAGTCATCTCCAGGATATCAACAAAAACATAATTCAAGGAGTCATCTGCAGAAAACAAATGAAAATAAATAATTCCAGTAGTCATCATTTCCATCTCAATTGACCCAATGACAAGATTTATTATTATAGATGACTGCTGGGAATATATTGAGATGAGATTAATTCTGTTTATTGTAGACGACCCTTTTGTTTTGTTTCTTTGCAGAGTACTATTGAGTCATGTTTTGTATTTTTTTCTCAAAAATGACTTCCAGAAGACAAAAAAAAACTTAATTACATTCGCCATCTGCAGGAAATAGACAAATAAACATAACTCCAGGAGTCATCTCCAGGGTATAAACAAGAAACATAATTGAAGGAGTCATCTGCAGAAAACAAACAAAAATAAACTATTCCAGTAGTCATTATTTCCAGCTCAATTGGCCCAATAACAAGATTTTTAATTTTTTTATAGATGACTGTTGAGATTATATTAGGATGACACTTAGTTTGTTTATTACACATTACTATTTTGTTTTATTTGTTTGCAGAGTACTATTGAGTCATGTTCTGTTTTTGTTTCTTACAAATTAATTCCCGAAGACAAAACGAACTTAATTACATGAGTCATCATTCGGAAACAAACAAAAATCATAAGTCCAAGAGTCATCTCGAGGATATAAACAAAAAACATAATTCCAGGAGTCATCTACAAAAAACAAATAAAAATGAACTATTCCAATAGTAATTATTTCCAGCTCAATTGACCCAATGATATGATTTTTTAATTTTTTATAGATGATTGCTGGGATTATATTATGATGGGATTATTTCTGTTTATTGCACATTACTATTTTGTTTAATTTGTTTGCAGAGTGCCATTGAGTCATGTCCTGCTTATTGTTTCTTACAAATTAATTCCAGAAGACAAAACGAACTGAATTACATGAGTCATTTTCCGGGAACAAACAAAAATCATAAGTCCAGGAGTCATCTCCAGGATATAAACAAAAAATATCATTCAAGGAGTCATCTACATAAAACAAATGAACATGAACTATTCCAGTAGTCATCATTTCCATCTCAATTGACCCAATGACAAGATTTTTTTATAGATAACTGTTGAGATTATATTAAGATGGGATTTCTTTTGTTTATTGCACAATACTATTTTGTTTTATTTGTTTGCAGAGTGCCATTGAGTCATGTTCTGCTTTTGTTTCTTACAAATTAATTCCAGAAGACAAAACGAACTTAATTACATGAGTCATTTTCCGGGAACAAACAAAAATCATAAGTCCAGGAGTCATCTCCAGGATATAAATAAAAAACATAATTCAAGGAGTAATCTGCAGAAAACAAATAAAAATAAACTATTCCAGTAGTCATCATTTCCATCTCAATTGACCCAATGACAAGATTTTTTAATTTTTTTATAGATGACTGTTGAGATTATATTAAGATGGGATATCTTTTATTAATTGCACATTACTATTTTGTTTTAGTTGTTTGCAGAGTGCCATTGAGTCATGTCCTGCTTATTGTTTCTTACAAATGAATTCCAGAAGACAAATCTAACTTAATTCCATGAGTCATCTTCCAGGAACAAATAAAAATCATAAGTCCAGGAGTCATCTCCAGGATATAAACGAAAAACGTAATTCAAGGAGTCATCTACAGAAAACAAATAAAAATAAACTATTCCAGTAGTCATCATTTCCATCTCAATTGACCCAATAACAAGATTTTATTATTATTTATAGATAACTGCTGGGAGTATATTAAGATGGGATTATTTTTGTTTATTGCACATTGCTATTTTGTTTTATTTGTTTGCAGAGGTGCCATTGAGTCATGTTCTGCTTTTTGTTTGTTACAAATTAATTCCCGAAGACAAAACGAACTTAATTACATGATTCATCTTCCGGAAACAAACACAAATCATAAGTCCAGGAGTCATCTCCACGATATAAACAAAAAACATAATTAAAGGAGTAATCTACAGAAAACAAATGAAAATAAACTATTCCAGTAGTCATCATTTCCATCTCAATTGGCCCAATGACAATATTTTTGATTTTTTTATCGATGACTGCTGGGATGATATTAAGATTTCTCGAAAATGAGTTCCAGAAGACAAAAATAACTTAATTACATTCGCCATCTGCAGGAAATAAACAAATAAACATAACTCCAGGAGTCATCTTCAGGCCATAAACAAAAAACATAATTCAAGGGGTCATCTGCAGAAAACAAACAAAGATAAACTATTCCAGTAATCGTTATTTCCATTTGAATTGGTCCTGCTGCTGCTGGGATTATATTAAGATGGGATTACTTTTGTTTCTGTAGATGACTATTTTGTTTTGTCTATTTGCAGATTACCATTGAGGTTTTTTTTTGTTTTTTACAAATTAATTCTGGAAGACAAAAAAAACTTAATTACATGAATCATGTGCAGGAAACAAACGGAAAACATAACTTAATGAGTCATCTCCAGGAAATAAGGCTATTTTGGTGATTGAACTGCAGAAAAAGAATCTCATTAAACAGAATTGCGAATCAGTCGTGGCCGGGTTTTGTTCCGGGAGACGCTAATGGCCTAGGTCCAGGAACCGGAGAATTCCAATTGAAAACGTAAGATTTCGAGTAGCTGCCACGTCGCCGGGGGTGAGTTATGCCGGTGAATTTAAATGGTGGCTGGCCGGATTGGGGGGATTGATGGCCGAGTCGGCGGTATAAGTCGAGGGGGTGGGAAATATCATCTGCGGATTTGCCCCCCGAAACCACACCGCTGCGGTTATTCCTCAGGGCGACCGATGGCCGGTAATTTACGTGACATTCCCCGAGGACAATGTCTACACTCTGCACGTGGAAATGTTAAAAGAGTCGGGAGATTTATATGTGCGCCCCTCTCGCGCGGTTTATGACTGAATTGTATTGATCTGCGGCACGTTTTACGAGTGTGTGCGGTTCGGCGGTACACAGAAACGTACTCACCGGGACAATTTCTATATAAATTCATATTCGCGCGTCCTAAACTAAAATTAAGTTCCCTGATTGAGTTTCCATAATTTAGGCCCCCGCTCCGCAGGAGCAAGAACTCTCGCAGGATGCTAAATAAACCAAAATAATCCCACGAATCTGCATACTATTAAGCGATATTAACCCCCTGGCCGCCCCCCGCGCGTTATTCATTATAAATGCGTGCGTACTGCGTGCGTTTTTTGCGGTTATAAAAAATGGCAGGCACATACATTATGAACGGGCGATGATTACACGTGAATGGGGCGTAAATTACTGCGGCAGCCCAACAACAACGGTAACAAATTAAACCCTTATTGATGCTCCGCAAGCGCTTTCGCCCCCGCAGCACCCCCAAATGCCCGCCGCCGGAGAAAACGAGCTCATATTATGCGCGCACACAAAAACAAACGATAAATAACGCCCTCCATAGTGGCGCGAGGCAGTTTCGGCTATTTTATTATGCAATATCCACCACTATCTGGGGCCGATAAGCGCGGATAAGCCCCCCTTCCGCCCCCGAACCCGAAGCACACCTACACTTAGGCCTTTATGCGCCCCATAAATCAGGCGGCGCACTGAATGGCCCCTGCCCGATTCAAATTTTAAATATCACGTCAAACATTGTTGCCAGCCCCCCATTCACCCGCCCCAAAACGGCCTGCACACGCGATTCATCATGTTTGATGCTTTAATAATCTTGGGGCCCCGTAAATTCGAGGCCTGCTTTTGTTTATAATTTTTCAATGGGCCCGCTTTTTTTGCGCGCCGCTTTAAAGCACGCACGGCCCTTTGATCGGCCACGAGTGTTCTTCTTGCCTTTGCGCACCAAGCAAACCTTTGCGCGAACCGCTTTATGCCCGGGAATCACGGCGAGTGGCTGAAAAGCCGTGAATTCAATTGATTTTTCTCCGCACTCAACGACCCTTCTAACCCGCAATATTCTGAAAAGAGCGAAATGCGAATTACTTTTTTTAATTCGATACAGCACATACACACCATAGAATAACGTGCCTTAAAGTGAATTGAGCATGTAGTTAATTATCCCTTTAATATATGTATTTTACTTATTACTTTATTTTACTTATACAGGGTGTCCTAAATAGAGTAAGATTGCTTGGTGTTTTTTTTTGTTATTTTGAAAGCTAAAGTTTCGGTTAAATTGGCAGTTTTGTATACTGGTTCAAATTATGTTGAAAATTTTTCAAAACTCCGAGCAGTTTAGAAATTATTTTTAAAAAACCTAAAAGTGCGATTTTCTAAAAACTACAATATTACCATAATTATGAACGCTGTAAATTGTGTTTAGCTTATTTTTGGCCGTTTAGTCAATTACTGCCAGAAGTTTGAGCATTTTTTATAATTCATTGTTATTTTACTACTTGAATTACGTTTTATTATTTGTTTTACATTTGTTTTAAAAATAATTTATAGAATAAAAATAATAATGGGAACAATTGATGTATCCCATATTTTTCATTTTGACATAGATTGTTATACATCATTGAAAAGAGCAAAAGATCGTCTATTTAGATGTATAAAAATCAAATATGGTAACTATTTAAAATAAGAACGTTGGTATAAATATCTCGGAAACTGCCATCTTGATTTTTGTTTTGACTTGATTCTCAAATTTATGCAATCGAACCAAGTAACTTTCATTTTAAACTTTTTTCCGCATCTATAATAATTATGAATATATCGGAGTATTTAGAAATCGCGATTTTTAGTTTTTTTTTTGAATAACTTCTAAACTATTTTAAAAATTTTTCATCATAATCTGAACCATCGTATTAAACTGCACAATATTGCTCATTTAACCATATCTCTAGCTTCAAGGATAAGAAAGATACCCATGCAATCCCAGTTTATTTAGGATACGCTGTATATTTAATATACCCTTTTTGCCCGGCGCCTCCACCATTTATTTCACGATGCTTTTTCGTTTTTCGACGTTTTCGAGTTACAGAAGTACACATTACTTTCCATTTTCGATTTTTATCTATATCTCAGTTGTTTATTACTTTATTAAGATATGATTTGCATATCCAGACGCTTTTTTTAAGGAGAATTCAATGAGATTTACATAATTTAGATATCTTTATTAATGAAGAACTTGAACCTATATAACAAACTGCCTTGTTTTTTCTATTCGATTTTTATCTACGGATAACAGATTTTTAATCTACAGATGTTATCATTTGCTTGTAAAGTATGAGAAATATACAATTTATAAGGACAAAACTTGAGCTTTATTAAAATTGTTGATCCTCTAGATTTAGATACGTTAACTTTACTTTCTATTTGCCGAGTTGAAATTTGCGAATTAGTGAACATTTGACGTTGTCAATTGTTTTTGGCCAATAACTGTTAAAATTTTGAGCATTTTTTATAATTTATTGTTATTTTACTTCTTAGTTGAATTACGTTTTTTTATTTGTTTTACATTTGTTTTAAAACTAATTAAACAAATAAAAATAAAAATTGGAATAATTAATACTTCCCATATTTTTCATTTTGATATAGGTTGTTATACATCGTTGAAAATAGGAAAAAAAAGTCTATTTAGACGTATAAAAATAAAATATAACGGTCATTTAAAATAAGAAAGTTGGTATTAATATTTCGAAAACGGCCATCTTGATTTTTGTTTTAACTTCATTCTCAAGTTTGTGCGATCGAACCAAGTTACTTTCATTTTAAACTTTTTTCCGCATCTTTATTAATTACGAATATATTGGAGTTTTTAGAAATCGCGATTTTTATCGTTTTTTTTTTACCTTTTTTGAAATTTTTTCATCATAATCTGAACCATCATATTAAACTGCACAATATAGCCCATTTAACTATATTTCTAGCGTCAAGAATAAGAAAGATATCCATGCAATCCCACTCTATTTAGGATACGCTGTATATTTAATATACCTTTTTCGCCCGGCGCCTCCACCATTTGTTTCACGATGCTTTTTCGTTTTGAAACGTTTTCGAGTACACATTAATTTCCATTTTCGATTTTTATCTGTATCTCAGTTGTTTATCATAATATTAAGATATGATTTGCATATTCAGACACTTTTTTAAGGAGAATTGGATGAGATATACTGAATTTAGATATCTTTATTAATCAATAACTTGAACCTATATAACCAAGTGCCTTGTTTTTTTCTATTCGATTTTTATTTTTATCTCAGTTGTTTATCACGTTATTAAGATATGATTTACATGTTCAGACACTTTTTTAAGGAGAATTGGATGAGATTTACAAAATTTAGATATCTTCATTAATGAATAACTTGAACCTATATAACAAACTGCCTTGTTTTTTTCTATACGATTTTTATGTATATCTCAGTTGTTTATCATGTTATTACAAGCTTTGCATATTCAGACACTTTTTTAAGGAGAATTGGATGAGATTTACAAAATTTCGATACCTTCATTAATGAAGAACTTAAACCTATATGACAAACTGCCCTCTTTTTTTCTATTCGATTTTTATCAATATCTCAGTTGTTTATCACGTTATTAAGATATGATTTGCATATTCAGACACGTTTCTAAGGAGAATTGAATGCGATTTACATAATTTTGATATCTTCATTAATGAAAAACTTTAACCTATATAACAAACCGCCTTCTTTTTTTTGATTCAATTTTTATCTATATCTCAGTTGTTTATCAAGTTATTAAGATATGATTTGTATATTCAGACACTTTTTTAAGGAGAATTCGATGAGATTTACAGAATCTCGATATCTTCATTAATGAAGAACCTGAACCTATATAACAAACTGCCTTCTTATATAGAACATACAAATAACGTCTACAAATTTAAAACCATACTAAAACAATTTTTGATAGACAAGGACTATCTTACTTTGACTGAATTCATCTGTGATAATTATTTCAAAGTATCATTTTTAAAACTGTTATGTAATAATTTGTACCATGTAATTAGTTCTGTATGTTATTTTTTATTTTTTGTCTTTTGTTTCTCATTGACTGACTTATCACATTGGTAAAAACAGCTAGGTGAATAAAATACGTATTATTATTACATTATAATTACATAGGTAGAACAAAAAAACATAAGATTTTTTTTAATAGAAATCATAGTTGGCTTTGGCCGTAATAAGTAGGTATTTTGTTTCTCTTTTCAATGATTTATAACATGTGGATATTTTAACCGATTTTTTTGTTAAATCCTTCAAAATTTTATCAAAACTTCGTTGGTATACAGGAGAAAATGGTAAGGTTTATCATTCATCATTCCAAGTACATTTTTGTTCTTGAACATTTCTCCTGTACCTACCTACATTTAATTAAAAATATTACTTAATCAATTATGAATTTTCAGAAAAATGTACGAATTAATTAAAAAATAGATGTAGTTAATATCTCAAGAAAATATAGGTATGTTGTAGATTCATTGATGTTAAAAAATCAAAATCTTTAAATTTTGTACTGTCTCTTGTATGCCAACGATATGTTCTCTTATTGGGCGTAGTATGCTTGCTTTGTTTAAAGCCATTTTTTTTGTCAGTCAACAATTTCGAAAATATTAAATTTCGGAAATTTTATTATTCATATAAAAATTACAATACTTCTCAGAATTTTTGGATTTTATTTTTCCAGTGATCAAGAATTAGAACAAAATTACTAAAAATGTTTATATATACTCATTATTATTATTATTTGGGCAAGTTTTATGCAAACTTCAATTGTATTGGGTGTGCAATTTATAAAATTATCATTTATCTAAAAAAATTGCATTATTTTTCCGTAAAGTTAGACGAAATATATTCCAAATGACAAAGAATTAAAATAAATACTTTACTAAATTACGTGATAAAAGTATGGAAGTTTGATTAATCATATAAAAAATACAACATTTAGGGCACAATTTCTTTTAAATGACGAAGAAATAAAATTCAATAACTGCAAACGTTAATATATTCTTATAATTATCATTTTTTAAGCAATATTGTAAATTTTATTTGTTTATAGTACACAAATAATCGATATTATGTAAATGTCATCAATCATATGAAAATTGAAATAACAAATCTGGGTTTTATTCAAATCGTATTGATTTTCGATTTTTAATTTTGCAATTTCTATAAATTTTAATAGAAATTAAATATATAATAGAATTTTGAAGATTATGGACTTCTTGGATTCTTTAGTTGATTTTTGATCAAAACCATGCAATTTAATTATTTGCCTGTTGTAAATTGTGTCCAGTTTTATCTAAATTTTATAGAATTAAAACTTCACGCAGCAATCTAAAAAAATCGATAGTACCTTATCATTAAAATTTTTGCAGCAATTTTAGAAATATTAAAGAATTAAAACTTTTCGCAGCAATAATTAGAATTTTGACAGATAAATTATAAAACATGAGTAATTATTAAAAGATTTTAGAGTTATCTACGAAACTTTAGAAGAGAAATCTAAAAAATTGATAGTAATCATTAATATTTTTGCAGCAATATTAGAAATGTTAAAGAATTTAATCTTTTTGCAGCAATAATTAGAATTTTAATAGAAAAATTATAAATAATGAGTAATTATTAAAAAAAATTACAGTTATCTTCGAAACTTTAAAAGAGAAATCTAAAGAATTGATAGTAATCATTAAAAATTTTGCAGCAATATTAGAAATGTTGAAGAATTCAAACTTTTCGCAGCAATAATTAGAATTTTGACAAAAAGAAAATAAAACAAGAGTAATTATCAAAAGTTTTTACAGTTATCTTCGAAATTTTAGAAGAGAAAACTAAAAAAATTATAGTAATCATTAAAAATTTTGCAGCAATATTAGAAATTGTAATAAATTAAAAAAATTCGCAGCAATAATTAAAATTTTGACAGAAAAAATATAAATAATGAGCATTATTAAAAGTTTCTATAGTTATCTTCGAAACTTTAGAAGAGAAATCTAAAACATTGATAGTAATTATTAAAAATTTTGCAGCATTAGAAATGTCAAAGATATTAAACTTTTTGCAGCAATAATTAGAATTTTGACAGAAAAATTATAAAACATGAGTAATTATTAAAAGATTTTACAGTTATCTTCGAAACTTCAGACGAGAAATCTAAAAAATTGATAGTAATCATTAAAATTTTTGCAGCATTAATAAAAATGTCAAAGAATTTAAACTTTTTGCAGCAATAATTAGAATGTTGACAGAAAAATTATAAAACATGAGTAATTATTAAAAAAAATTACAGTTATGTTCGAAATTAGTAGAGAAAACTAAATATTAATAGTAATCATTAAAAAATTTATAGCAGTATTAGAAATTTTGAAGTATTGAACTTTTTCGCAGCAATAATTATATTTTTGATTTTTTTTTATAAAACTTGAGTACTTATTAAAAGTTTTTACAGTTATCTTCGAAACTTTTCAAAAAATTTACAGTTATGTTCGAAATGTTAGTAAAGAAAACTAACAAATTGATAGAAATCATTAAACATTTTGCAGCAGTATTATAAATTTTGAGGAATTGAAACTTTTCGCAGCAATAATTAGAATTTTGACAAAAAATAAATAAAACAAGAGTAATTTTACAGTTATCTTCGAAATTTCAGTACAGAAAACTAAAAAAATGATAGTAATCATTAAAAAAAATGCAGTTTTGAACAATTTAAACGTTAAAAGCTCGAACTTTTTTCCCGATTTTATGAAACAATATGTATAGATATTTGAAAAATATTTTGACCAAAGTTTTTTATGGAATTTTCTTGAAGATGTTCATACATTGCATTGACCTTCCAGTATAAACTCTACAAAATTTCAAATGTCATTTCTATTCTGAATTTATTGTGATTTTTTTAAATGTATGCCTTATGTTTGCATGTACTCGTTTCTCCTTTTGTGTACTCGATATGTTAAAACTGCCTAAAATTATGCCATAGAGGAAGACTCACTAGGGTGAAACTGTAAAACCTTAGTGAAGTGACGAAAACTGCTGAAGATTTTGAGAAATAATTTTTTTATCAACAGAAACAACATTTAACGATGTTTTTGGGAAATCAAAGTTTCCATAATTTTCATATGGTATTGTTATGCATTTAGATATAAAAGAATCACGTTGAATTTATTTATTTGGCAATCAATAATTTGATTTTAAACAAAACAAAATTTCAAATGTCATTTAAATTCCGAATTTATTGTGATTTTTTAAATGTATGCTTTATTTTTTGCATGTACCTACTCGTTTTCTTCTTGTGTACAGTACAAGTACCCAGTATAAGAAAACAAGTACTACGCCCAATAAGAGAACATAGTTTGAGTTTTGAGAGAATTTTAATAGATTGAAATAAATGCAATTTATAACTTTCATCATTGAAACGAGAAAAAACAAGATGTATAGTTGTGATGGTACTTGAATAAAGAGAAAATTTTGTCGTACAAAGTAAATGCGGATTAATTAAAATCGAGGTACGACGATGTTTCGGTGAAAAATGAACTGTGCGAGAATTGGTGGGACGTGGAAAAATTAAATAATTACATAACTCGAAGAAATCGAAGCTTAATCGTCGGCTCACGTTCGCCTCGCACTCAGGTAATGACGTTCGACGTTGGAACCGGGGAAATTGTAAATGTGCCGTAGTCGCAAGAGACATAAATTAAATTTCTTCGCGCGATTCAGCGCCCGGAGAGAGAGTCAATACATCAAAACTGCCATTAATAGAAGCCCGAACGTCTCGGGAAATCGATTCTGAAATTTTAATCGTGCAAGCACGTGTCAAAGATACGATAAGCTGCAGACTTGTATGTGCTTGCGATTACGAATACTTCACGTGGTGGATTTATGAAGGGCGGAAATAAACACTTTACGGCCCCCATTCAATGCACCGGCTCGTTTATGGGGGATTAAGATACCGCGGGAGCCGGAAAATGCGGGGCCGGGCACGCACAGGAAAAGCCAGACACTAGTTTTCCATGCAGAGGCGAGCAACAAGTTATGTCGCCCCTAATTGGAGTTACTGCGGAAAATAAAAAGGGCTCGGATCCGGCGAGGACAAGGGAGGCGACGAAACGCACGGCCTGGGCGGATTTAATTATTAACTTGATTGATGACGGCAACAACTTCGCAACGTTATTAGCTGCACTGAGCGAAGTGTGCACCATAGAATAATGGAGGAATATCGCAGCGCCGCAGTTAATTGCCTCTAATTTTCGATTGTGTCATTAATTGAATTACGTTAATTCTGTATTGGTAATTACGCCGCACGTCACGGAGGATGGAAATTGATCGCCCCCGGCTATGTGCCTGGCACAACTACTATTTATGCCGACCACGCTTAACTCCTCCAAACTATTCACCACCGACTTAAAACATAATCTTAATTGGATACAAACTGTACATAATTCCTTGGGCACTTTGTGCTAACAGACCAAAGTAATAAAGAAGCAATTCTTATTAAACAGCCACAAGTACAGAGAAAAAGTCATACAGACAAACAGTCATTAAAAAGTCCGAAAATAATAATGTAATTTTGTTCATCATTGTTCATCAATAATCGATTCCAGGAGCAAATAAAAGCAAACAAACTAAGAACGGAAATACATCGACACTACACAAAACTAGAAATGATCAACACCAAAATACGACTTAGCATCAACATCCTGAAAGAACGAATTGACAGTGCTTAACACAATATTAGCACAGGCAAGAACACGCAACCAACGATACATCACAACACAGCAGGAATCGAAATATGATAAAATAATTAGACTAAAACACAACAAGCAACTACTAATACACACAAACTCCACACATGATAAACACAGCAACACTGCAAGAACAGCACACCCCTAAGTTACAATTCTTTCAAACACATCTTTTAGCCCTAAGGAAACACAACGTTAGGAAAAATGCCACAAATACGCACCACCAACAACACAATTCAACCGCCCACAACTGACCATAGAATTTGATATAGCTTCAAAAAACCATCCACAGGAAGAAACTATCAAAGGCGAATGTATCAGAATCGTAAAACAAGCAGAAAATAACAAACAAATAATGGATAACACAGGTAAAGATCAATACTAAGAAAATTAAAAAGAAAAATCAAAAATAGCGACCTCACAGTGGTAACAGCAGACAATGGGGCTGGATTGGTAATATTAGACAGATCATTATACACAGAAAAAACAGAAAACTTCTCACCATACATAAAACAGAAAACAAACTAAATTTCAAAATTTACAGAAAACCCACACAAACTGACACATTAATTCCAGCAGACTCATTCCATCACAGACCACACAAATACGCAGCCATATACTCACTAATTAATTGAATGCTTTCAACACCACCAAACCACCATAATAAAGAAATAGAAATAGAAATGATCAAGCAAACTGCAATAAACAACGGTTTCAAAAGTAACACAATTAACAAAATGATCAGAAAAGCAAACTACAAACATTTCGAGCTTCAATATAACATACAAAACAGCCCAACCCACAGGAAGAAACTATCAAAGGCGAATGTATCAGAATCGTAAAAGAAGCAGAAAATCACAAACTAATAATGGATAAGACAGGTAAGGAACAAAGATAAATACTAAGAAAATTAAAATCAAAAATCAAAAATAATGACCTCACAGTCGTAACCAAGGGGGCTGGATTGGTAATTCTAGACAGATCATTATACATAGAAAAAACAGAAAACTTCCTCCACAACAATAACTACACACAAATCCCAAAGAATCCCATCACAACATTCATAAACAAAACAAAAACGATACTAAAAGACACGAAAAATACAGTGAGTAAGTTTACAAATAACACCAAAACACTAATGCCAATGAATCCCACAATACTAATGTAGAATGTAATGTAATGTAGAAGAATTAGTTATAAAATAATATGTCATTTGGCAAAATTAGTACTAGAAGAAACAGCAAATACTTGAAAAATTGTAGAATATAAGTTCGTACTTGCAATGTACGATAAGAAAATA
The DNA here is from genome assembly GCA_951805005.1 of Othius punctulatus. Lineage (NCBI taxonomy): Eukaryota > Metazoa > Arthropoda > Insecta > Coleoptera > Staphylinidae > Othius > Othius punctulatus. The sequence continues at coordinate 1,889,257 of OX638139.1, read as the reverse complement.
TAAAGTATAAAGAATATAAAGTATAAGAATGAATTTGTAGTAAAATAATTGGTCATTTACAATAAATATTGATCATAAATATTGTCTTGCAATGTTTGTAATGTAGAAGAATTAGTTGCTAAATAATTTGTCATATGACTGATGAATATAACATATGAATTTGTAGTAGAAGCAGAAGACATTAAAAAAATAGAAGATATAGAAGCATTAGTAAATATTTGTCATTTACATTAAATATTGATCATAAATATTGTCTTGTAATGTTTGTAATGTAGACGAATTAGTTGCTAAATAATATGTCATATGACTGATGAATATAACATATGAATTTGTAGTAGAAGCAGAAGCCATTTAAAAAAATAGAAGAGGTAGAAGAAAATAAGATTGTACTTACAATACTTGAAATGTAGAAGAATTATTTGTAGAATACTTTGTCATATACGCAGAAGAATAAGTGGTAAGAGTAAAAAAATTAATTGGAGTGGAATAAATACTAATTGGTAACATAACAATAATAATTGTTGTTATCATACATATAGTAAAAATGTTATTGTTTTCTCTTTCCAATCATAAATGCTATAATTGCATTTTATTGAAATCAACTATAATTCTCCTCCAACTTTTTGCATACATATGTTCAGTTGTTGAGTATAGTTGCCTTGTTTTTCTTACTTTCAATATTTGTAATGTAGAAGAATTAGTTATAAAATAATGGGTCATTTGGCAAAATTAGTACTAGAAGAAGCATCAAACATTTGAAAAATAGTAGAAAATAAGTTCATACTTGCAATGTTTATAAAGTATAAGAATGAATTAGTTGCAAAATAATTTGTCATTTACAATAAATATTGATCATAAATATTGTCTTGCAATGTTTGTAATGTAGAAAATTAGTTGCTAATTAATTTGTCATATGACAGAATTTGTAGTGGAAGCAACAGGCATTTAAAAAATAGAAGAGGTAGAAGAAAATAAGATTGTACTTACAATACTTCAAATTCAGAAGAATTAATTAGAGAATAGTTTGTCATATACGTAGAAGAGTTAGTAGTAGAAGTAAAAAAAATCAATGAGTGGAATAAGTACTAATTGGTAACATAACAATAATAATTGTTGTTATCATACATATAGTACATACTTCTACAATAATCATATGACATATATGGGGAAAATATGGATTTTGTGATAATTATGCACTTTAAAATTTAAACTAAATATTCATTTTGAGGTTCTTATAGATAAAAACGTGTGCGTCTATGATTTAATTTTTGGATTCTCAAAATAATTCAACGCAATTTAGATTTTTCTCATTCCTTATTACTATCATTTATTTAACAAAACTAGTTTTGAATTGATTTTGGATAAAATCAAAGACCAAGATTTACACATTTAATTTTTGTTAACAAAAAACAAAAATAATACACGAAGTAAAAATACAAGGCAAAAATAAAGTAGGAAGACCGAGGAAGGGATGGAATGAACAAACGCACCAAGCAGCGGAAAGAAGAGGAATAGAATGGAATGAAATAAGAAAATTGGCATAAGACAGGGACCACTGAAAAAGAAGAGTGAAGGAATTAATTAGCGAAGACATGTGATTGCAAAATGTATTATCAATGTAATTGAGCAGTTCGACACCCGAACGGGTAAAAGGACGAAGGATAAATAAATAAATTAAATTAAATATATTAGAAATGTAATTGGTAATTATAAAATATGAAATATGAAATACAGTTTGAGGTTTAGGAGACTAAATCAATCTATTTAGGTGATCATTTGATTTACGTTATTCAGACACCGTTTGAAGTTTAGTATACTAAATTAATCTAGGAATTATTTCAATAAAAAAAGCTGAAAATGCTCTTAAGTTGCATCTATTTCTTAGGAAACAAATAAATGATACTATTCATTTAAATTAAAACATACTATTTTTCTATTCACAAAGAAACATTAATTAAACTGATCAACAAAATTAAACATTTTGAATCTTATATCCTCTAAAGAAGGTTATTCTTAGAGACATTTTTCCTGTTCGCATATTCGGAATAGCTTTCCATATTTTCCCAGCACGTAAGATTTTTGAGTTGCAAATGGTTTGAGTTAATTTGAATCTAACATCAACTGAAGAAGGTGATTCGTATGGTACTTTTCCTGCTAATTCCGAACATACTTTCCATATTTTCCTAGCACGAAAGATTTTTGAATTAATTTGAATGTAACATGAACTGAAGAAGGTGATTCTTATGGAATTTTTCCTGGTAATTCCGAAAGTGCTTTCCATATTTTCCTAGCACGAAAGATTTTTGAATAAATTTGAATGTAACATGAACTGAAGAAGAGGATTCTATGGATTTTTTTCTGCTAATTCCCAATATGCTTTCCATATTTTCCCAGCACGTAAGATTTTTGAGTAAATTTGAATGTAACATGAAGTGAAGAAGGTTATTCTTATAGAATTTTGCCTGCTTATTCTGTATATGCTTTCCATATTTTCCCAGCACGTAAGATTTTTGAATACAAGGTTTGAGTAAATTTGAATGTAACATGAACTAAAGAAGGCTATTCTTATAGAACTTTGTCTGCTAATTCTGCCTATGCTTTCCATAGTTTCCCAGCACGAAAGATTTTTGAGTAAATTTGAATGTAACATGAACTGAAGAAGGTGATTCTTATGAAATTTTTCCTGCTAATTCCGAATATTTTCCCAGCACGAAAGAATTTTGAGTAAATTTGAATGTAACATGAACTGAAGAAGGTGATTCTTATGGAATTTTTTCTGCTAATTCCGAATATGCTTTCCATATTTTCCCAGCACGTAAGATTTTTGAGTAAATGGTTTGAGTAATTTTGAATGTAACATGAACTGAAGAAGGTAATTCTTATGGAATTTTTCCTGCTGATTCCCAATATGCTTTCCATATTTTCCCAGCACGAAAGATTTTTGAGTAAATTTGAATGTAACATGAACTGAAGAAGGTAATTCTTATGGAATTTTTTCTGCTAATTCCGAATATGCTTTCCATATTTTCCCAGCACGAAAGATTTTTGAGTAAATTTGAATGTAACATGAACTGAAGAAGGTGATTCTTATGGAATTTTTTCTGCTAATTCCGAATATGCTTTCCATATTTTCTCAACACGTAAGATTTTTGAGTAAATGGTTTGAGTAAATTTGAATGTAACATGAACTGAAGAAGGTGATTCTTATGAAATTTTGCATGCTAATTCTGCATATGCTTTCCATATTTTCCCAGGACGAAAGATTTTTGAGTAAATTTGAATGTAACATGAACTGAAGAAGGTGATTCTTGCAGAATTTTTCCTGCTTATTCCGAATGTGCTTTCCATATTTTCCCAGCATGTAAGATTTTTGAATACAAGGTTTGAGTAAATTTGAATGTAACATGAACTAAAGAAGGCTATTCTTATAGAATTTTGCCTGCTAATTCTGTATATGCTTTCCATATTTTCCCAGCACGAAAGATTTTTAAGAAAATTTGAATGTAACATGAACTGAAGAAGGTAATTCTTATGGAATTTTTCCTGCTGATTCCCAATATGCTTTCCATATTTTCCCAGCACGAAAGATTTTTGAGTAAATTTGAATGTAACATGAACTGAAGAAGGTAATTCTTATGGAATTTTTCCTGCTGATTCCCAATATGCTTTCCATATTTTCCCAGCACGAAAGATTTTTGAGTAAATTTGAATGTAACATGAACTGAAGAAGGTGATTCTTATGGAATTTTTTCTGCTAATTCCGAATATGCTTTCCATATTTTCCCAACACGTAAGATTTTTGAGTAAATGGTTTGAGTAAATTTGAATGTAACATGAACTGAAGAAGGTGATTCTTATGAAATTTTGCATGCTAATTCTGCATATGCTTTCCATATTTTCCCAGGACGAAAGATTTTTGAGTAAATTTGAATGTAACATGAACTGAAGAAGATGATTCTTGCAGAATTTTTCCTGCTTATTCCGAATGTGCTTTCCATATTTTCCCAGCATGTAAGATTTTTGAATACAAGGTTTGAGTAAATTTGAATGTAACATGAACTAAAGAAGGCTATTCTTATAGAATTTTGCCTGCTAATTCTGTATATGCTTTCCATATTTTCCCAGCACGAAAGATTTTTAAGAAAATTTGAATGTAACATGAACTGAAGAAAAGGATTCTTATGGATTTTTTTCGGCTAATTCCCAATATGCTTTCCATATTTTCCCTGCACGTAAGATTTTTGAGTAAATTTGAATGTAACATGAACTGAAGAAGGTGATTCTTATGGAATTTTCCCTGCTAATTCCCAAAATGCTTTCCATATTTTCCCAGCACGTAAGATTTTTGAGTAAATTTGAATGTAACATGAACTGAAGGTGATTTTTATGAATTTTTTCCTGTTAATTCCGAATATGCTTTCCTAATTTTCCCAGCACGTAAGATTTTTAAGTAAAACACTTGCCAAATTACTTTTGGCAGGTTTTTGTTTAGATTATAATAATAATCATTTTTGTTTAGATTATAAACACATGGTAAACAGCAGATATGTGGGGCCTAAACCTTATCTTTTATTCTAAATTCTTTTTTTACAGTTTTAGGCCCTATCTGAGCATCACATTGAGATTGAGTAAACACATTAAAAATAACAAAAGTACATACATTTTAAAAATGGCAGTCATAAAACCTACACAAAAAACAATCTTGATTTTCCAACTTTGCACCAGAAGTACAGTTCATAACTTTTTTTGAGTGAGATCATATTTATTATCTGAGGCTTTAAAGTTAGTTCACCACACACGTTACAAAAGTTGTCATGACTATTCACGCAGTTTCATGGCATTGTAACGTTATGGTATATTGCGGCATTATATCAGTAAGTAACTCATAACAGATCCAAAAAAAAAAATGGCACTTGGCACTTCTGACCTCGCACAGTAAAATGAATGAAAAACGGGCAGATTTTGTTTTGTTTTCAAAATTTGAGGCCCCTAGAAATCGGGAGCCCAAGAAGAAATCGGGAGCCCAAGAAGGCCGAGAAAGTAAATTTGTTAAGTTGTACACTCTAATGGATCCTTTTTTTATGTACGATTATAAATGCTTAAAAATATTATCTGATCATCACTTTTAATGGCACTTCAATGTTCAGGGTACCAAATATTCACTTTTCCAGCAAAAGTTCGAACCCCATCCGCACAACGGTCACGCAAACGCGTCGCCATCCTCCCTTTAATCACCGCCACTTTAGAAATAACGAAAGCGTTAAGGGAGGCCCATTAATTTTTAACCCCCGCGCCTCAGCCGGTGTGACCAGCTACCTGCAATTAAGTAAATAATTTAGACCCACCCTTCCACAGCGCGCATCGCAAATTATCGCCCCGTTGGCCGGGCTGGGGGTCAAACTCCGAGGGTATCTGTACCATGGGGGGTGTCATTAGGGCTGCGGTTTTTTCCGCGTAAATGGCGTGACCGTTCGATCGGCGGCCGTTGCGTTCATTAGAGGGGTGGAATCGAACTGGGCAGGATAATTTTCGAAACGGCCGGCCACATGCCATTCGCGAAATTATGGTCATTAACGTGAGCGTATCTTTGACCGGTGCAGGGCAAACGATGGAATAATCGCGTCCGTCCGTAATTGCGCGCATGATAGCGCGAGTTTCCAGGAAGAGTGTTAAGGGGTGGTGTCCATGCGTGGACATTTAGCCGCATGCAAATGCTGACGGCTTAATAATCAATCGTGTAAAAGCCAGCAAACTACATTTTCATTTTATAAATTTTAAAATATAGAAATATTGGTAATATATGTTGTTATCGCCTTATTCGAGTTCAAATCACGTCACGGGTGTAGAATATTGGGTTATTTTAGTTAAATTAAAGAGGTAGATTAAGTGAAATTAAATTTGAATGCCCTAAGGAAATATTTATATTTCCCAAAAATCTTAATATTATTTTTCTCATGGCTACAAATGGCTGGTCATTCCATGGCTACCACTTGTTCCAGGCCATGTGATCCTGCAGTTGTTAATCATCCTGCACTACATGACTTTCACGACACTACAAATGTCTCTACTATTGATGGAAATCCGTAAATCAGAAGCTTCATACTTCTTATTATTGGAATAAAACCAATTATTGAAGACACACAAATGTCTCTACTATTGATGGAAATCCGTAAACCAGAAGCCTCGTAGTTCTTATTATTAGTTATTTGAAATCTATCAGTTTCAACCTTCAGAATTTCGTTGATGGCACTGACGTCTATGCATTGATGAAACAAATGCCTACCCTCCACAATTAAACAAAATACATCCACGAATACCTACCCTGCAAAATGAATCTAAATGTTTCTTATTTTCTCTTTATTTCCACATTGTGGTTTATAATAAAACACATCAATTTATTTGAATTTTTTTTATCAAAACATGTATGATTTATTGGTACATTGTTGTGATTATAAGTTTAAGTTCTTTATGGACGAAAGCGTAATTTCTACTTATCAAATTATTGAGATATCTGTAGAATTCTCGAAAATTATTATGAAATCTTAGGTGTTATTAAAAATTCTCTGGAATTATTGATATTTATTAGGAAATCTGTGGAAATCTCGAGAATGACTGCGAAATCTTTGAAATTATTTAAAATTCCAATTTGCATTTCTTCTCATCTCGATATTATCTCCAGAAATCATGATAATTATTGGGAAATCTGCAAATATCTCCAAAAACATGGAGAAATCGTAGCAATATATGAAAATCTCTTGGAATCTTGCTAAAATTTAAAAATGTTTAGATATTTTAAGAATCATCGAAACATTTTTAGAATGAAACTAAAAGGACAACAAAAATAAAGACATCGAAATATTATATATTTTATATTAGATTATAAAATATAGAAAACAAAGGAGAGCGTTTAATTCTCTTTAGTCATTGTTATTTTCTTGTAGAAATGTTTATTATTTCTATTAAAGAGATTTTTAATGTTAAAATTAAAGGAATTAATAGAGTAATTTCTACGTCTAAAATTAAGAAAATTACCGCAACTGAAAAAAATAGTGAAGTAAAAAAGCGAAGTTTTGAATAACAATTTTTAATTGGGAAATCTTTGGATTTATTGATAAATCACTAGAAATTTGATAATTATTGCCAAATCTGTAGACATCTCAAATATAATTGAGAAATCAGAGAAATGATTGAAAAATCTCTCGAAATTTGACATTACATATTAAGAAATGTCTTGATATTTTTTCAATTATTAACAAATGTTGAGATTGAAATAATATGAGTAATAATCATCTCAATCATTTTTTTATTTGTATGATCTCGAAATGATCTTTCAAAATCTTAAGAATTATTGAGAAATCTGTAGAATTCTCGAAAATTATTAGAAAATCTTGGATGTTATTAAAAAATCTATAAATAAATAATAAAAAAAGAGTTATTGAAAGCACCAATTTGCATTTCTTTATCTCGAAATTATATCCAAAAATCATAATAAGTATTGGAATATCTGTAAAAATCTCCAAAAATATTGAGAAATCATGCAAACTATAAGAAAATCTGTAGAAACTGTAGAAAAAATTGTAGAATAAAACTAAAAGGACTACTTAAAAAAAAACATCGAAATATTATATATTTTATACTAGATTATTAAACATAAAAAACATAGTAGAGTGTTTAAGTCTCTTTTGTCATTGTTATTTTCTTGTCAAAATACTTATTATTTCTATTAAAGAGATTTTTAATGTTAATACTAAAGGAATTAATAGAGTAATTTCTACGTCAAAAATAAAGAAAAATACTGCAATTGAAAAAAATTAGTGAAGTAAAAAAAGTGAAATTTTGAATAGCAATTTTTAATTTGGAAATTTTTGGATTTATTGATAAATCTCTAGAAATTTGATCATTTTGCCAAATCTGTAGACATCTCAAATATAATTGAGAAATCAGAGAATTTATTGAAAAATCTCTCCAAACTTGACATACGTATTCAGAAATGTTTTGATATTTTAAAATTATTAACAAATTTAAAGAATTGAAAATGAAAGTAATAATCTTTTTTTTTTTATGATCTTGAAATTATCTCTCAAAATCTTAAGAATTATTGAGATATCTGTAGAATTCTCGAAAATTATTAGAAAATCTTGGGTGTTATTAAAAAATCTCTGTAATTATTGATATTTATCAGGAAATCTGTGGAAACCTCGAAAATGATTGAGAAATCTTTAGAATGATTTAAAATACCAAAATTAGGAAATCTGTGGAAATCTAGAAAATTATTGAGAAATCTTTAGAATTATCTAAAATACCAATTTGCATTTCTTTGTCCCAAAATTATGTCCAGAATTCATGAAACTTATTGGAAAATATGTAGAGATCTCCAAAAACATTGAAAAATTATGACAATTATAGGAAAATCTCTCGGAATCTTGTTAAAATTTAAAAATGTTTAGATATTTTAAAAATCATGGAAGAGTTTGTAGCATGAAACTAAGAGACAACTACAATAAAACATCGATATATTATATATTTTATATTAGATTATAAACATAGAAAATATAGTAGTGTATAATTCTCTTTTCTCTTTAGTCTTTGTTATTTTCTTGTAAAAGTGCTTATTATTTCTATTAAAGAGACTTTTAATGTTAAAATTAAAGGAATTAATACAGTAATTTCTACGTCAAAAATAAAGAAAATTACTGCAATTGAAAAAAATTAGTGAAGTTAAAAAAGTGAAGTTTTGAATAGCAAATTTTAATTGGGAAATCTTTGGATTTATTGATAAATCTCTAGAAATTTGATCATTACTGCCAAACCTGTAGATATTTCAAATATTATTGAGAAATCAGAGAAACGATTGAAATATCTCTCGAAATTTGACATTACATATTTAGAAATGTCTTGATATGTTTTAAATCATTAACAAATTTGGAGAATGAAACAAAATGAGTAATAATCATGTCAATCATTTTTATTTGTATGATCTTGGAATGATCTCTCAAAATCTTAAGAATTATTAAAATATCTGTAGAAGTCACGAAAATTAATAAGAAATCTTTAGTGTTATTAAAAAATCTCTGCCATTGTGATATTTATTACGAAATCTATGGAAATCTCAAAAATTATTGAGAAATCTTTAGAGTTATTGAAACCATGAATTTGCATTTCTTTATCTCGAAATTATATCCAGAAATCATGATAAGTATTGGAAAATCTGTAGAAATCTCCAAAAATATTGAGAAACTGTGGAAACTATAAGAAAATCGGTAGAATCTGTAGAAAAAATGTAAAATGAAACTAAAAGGACAACTAAAAAAACATCGAAATATTATATTTTTTATACTAAATTATAAAACAAAGTAGAGTGTTTAATTCTCTTTGGTCGTTGTTATTTTCTTGTAAAAATGCTTATTATTTATATTAAAGAGATTTTTAATGTTAAAATTAAATGAATTAGTAGAGTAATTTCTACGTCATAAATAAAGAACATTACTGCAATTGGTAAAAACTAGTGAAGTAAAAAAAGTGAAGTTTTGAATAGCAATTTTTAATTGGGAAACCACCAATTTGCATTTCTTTATTTCGAAATTATATCCAGAAATCATAATAAGTATTGGAAAATCAGTAGGACTCTCCAAAAATATTGAGAAATCGTGAAAACTATAAGAAAATCTGTAGAATATGTAGAAAAAATGAAACGAAAAGAAAAAAATGTAGAATGAAACTACAAGGAAAACATCGAAATATTATATATTTTATACTAGATTATAAAACATAGAACACATAGTAGAGTGTTTAATTCTTTTTGGTCATTGTTATTTTCTTGTAAAAATGCTTATTATTTCCTTTAAAAAGTGCAGTTTTGAATAGCAATTTTTCATTTGGAGATCTTTGGATTTATTAAAAAATCTCCAGAAATTTGATCATTTTGCCAAATCTGTAGACATCTCAAATATAATTGAGAAATCAGAGAAATTATTGAGAAATTTGATCATTTTTGCTAAATCTGAAGAGATCTTAAATATAACTGAGAAATCAGTGAAATGATTCAAAAATCACTCGAAATATTACATAACTTATTTAAAAATCTCTTGTTATTTTTTTAATTAGCGTAAAATTTGAAGAATGAAAAATATGAGTAATAATCATGTCAATCATTTTTTTATTTTTATGAAATTATCTCTCAAAATCTCAAATTATTGAGATATTTGTAGAATTCTCGAAAATTATCAGGAAATCTTGGATGATATTAAAAAATCTTTGGAATTATTGATATTTATTGGGATATTTGTGGAAATCTCGCAAAATTATTGAGAAATCTTTAGAATTATATAAAATACCAATTTGCATTTCTTTATCTCGAAATTACGAGTATCTCCAGAAATTATGATAATTATTGGTGAAATCAAACAAAAACCTATTTTTTTGGAGATTTCTACATCTCCAAAAACATTGAGAAATCGTGGCAGTTATAGGAAAATCTCTCGGAATCTTACTAAAATTTATAAATGTTTGGATATTTTAAGAATCATTGAAAAATTTGTAGAATGAAAAAAAAATCCAATAATTGGGTCAATCATGTGAACCAATTTCGATTTTCTGATTTGAATTGAATGATCCCGAAAATATAGAAAAATGCCTCGAAATCTTAAGAATTAATGAGAAATAAAATAGAAGTTTTTATTTAATGTGTCGTTTTGCCCAACTTGCACAAGTCATACATTTACAATACTTTCTTTTATATATTCGGTATATTCTTTATTCTGTATATATCTATATAAATCTTGAAAATTATTAAGAAATTGTCGGAATTATTGAAAAATCTATAAAAACTTCAATAATTATTGAGAAATCTGTAGGAATCTCGAACAACATTAAAAAATCTTGGACATGATTAAGAAATTTCTAGAAATCTTAGTAATGAAAATTATTTACAAAGCATTAATTGTTAATTTAATGAAAAATAATGGAGCAACATTGAAAAATCTTGGAAATGATTGAGAAATTTCTAGAAATCTTTGTTATGGAAAATATATAGAAATCATTAAATATTAATTAAACGCAATATTAAGTTAATGGAAAATAATGGAAATTAATGAAATAAAAATCGTAAAAATTAAATCAAAATTAAAGTAATAACAAATCTCTTGATACTGCTTAGAAATGATTAAGTAGATATTTTAAGAATTATCGAGATTTCGGAAAATGACAAGTGTATGTAATAATCGTGTGAAACAATTTGCACTTTCTGGTTTTATTGATCTCAAAATTATTGAAAAATCTCTCGAAATCATGATAATAAATGAAAAATCTACAGATATCAATTAAAATTATTGAGAATGTCTCCTCTGTTTAAAGGAAAGGATAAGAATTTTTGAAACAAAAAATCATATGAGTGTAAAGAGAATTAAGTGAAAAGTAATTCGTGAAAATTATCATCAATAATTGTTAAAATGTCAGAAATATGTCGGTAATTTTTCTAATATACGAAAAGATTTAAATATAGTTTGCAAACTTTTTATTGTTTTCTTACCAAGTGATCTACAATTCGATAATTCAGTATTACATTTTTCTGTTACACAAAAATAGTAACAATTTTTACAATTTCGGCAATTTTGATATTATTTTTTTTATTTTACCAATACGTCTGAAAATTTTTAGTAGGTTATAGGTTCGCCATTGCTGGTTTAGACTCTATTAAGTTCACTATGCATATGGCTGTAAGTATTTACAAGTGTAAAAATTGCATGTATTAACTATTTTCGCCGTAATCAAACTCATTTGGCAAAGATATATATTTATAATTATGTAAAAACTTGTGCTGAAAAAAGTTGCATTACACTTAAAACTAGCGATTTTCGCGGAATACATCCTGTGACTGAAAATTCGCTGCAATTAACTTTTTGTCACTGCATGGGGTGGATTCGCAGCGGACGCACCTGCGACTCCTGAAAATACATATCTGGGCGTAAGCCATTAATTATTTTCTCCTTTTTTCAGAATCCGAGCGGCGCTCGCGTTGTTAGCCGCGCTAATTGTATTCTAAATGTATTCTTTTTGCGTGCTCGGTTTTTCAGTCTGAATACATCCATTACAAAGAATGGTGACCAACGAAAAAAACAAAAGCCCACAATGCAAATAGTGGATATGCGCTCAGACTGATAATGCAATGGGATTTGTAATTGAATTTTATTTAATGTAGGTAGTTTTTAATATGAATCGATACTGAAATCTCACAGACTTGAATAATGTTTTACTTTTATATCATAGAGGATGTCCCTTAATAAGTTAACGATAGTTATAATGGACCAAAAAAATAATACCAATAATACCAATAATACAATATAATATAATAATATTTCCAATAACATTTCGAATTGCAAATTCATATTTAGGGCCAGTTTTACAATCGTGGAACATCCTTGTTCCTGGTACAATTACCTAAGATACAATTGTGTCTACATTTGTATCCTAGCTAATTAAATCAGGATCAAACATATTCCATGATTGTAAAACTGGGCCTAAATATGAATTTGCAATTCGAAGTGTTATTGGAAATATTATTATATTATATTGTATTATTGGTATTATTGTTTTTTTTAAGACGTATATATTATTACGTGCTTGATGAAGATTTTGGAACTTTAGTAAGATTAGGCATCCTTGTAATTATTCTGTTGTAATTTTCAGAGGCGAAGGGCAGAATTCTGGGTCCCAGCGACCTCCACGTGAAGGCTGGCAGCTCGGTGACGCTGACGTGCGTCATCAACCAAGGGCCCCACGACCTGGGGACGGTCTTCTGGTATCGAGGGCCCGACATCCTCGAGGTCACATCTCCGCATCCCAACGAAGCTGACCTATCACCTAGATTAACGATCCAGGTAAAAGTCAGAAGAAAATGTTAAAATAAACTGACAACATAATTTTCGACAAGCAGAACTTTGAATCCAGATGACTGGAATGTAAAACAGCTCATTGCATCAACACCTAATCTAAAAACATTAAAGATTCACAAAAAAATAATGACTGATAAAGGATGCTATTTAAAATAACCGTCAAAATTCTAAAGGTTCCTTTAAAAATTAACAATTATCTATATAATGTATGAAACTAAACAACACTAAGCAAATTAAATTAAATGCAGATATAAATTCCCGTGTAAATTGACCTGGAGGTCATTAACCCTTTAAAATGTTAAATATCACACATTATATAACTTAGATGTTATTAAATTCAGAAATGATAAGTACAAACATAATGCCAAAAGTAACATTTAATATGTACAATTCTACTATTTTCGTAAATCAAGAAATATATTTCTCTATCATATATGTCGGCATAAAAATAACTGAATAAAATAATAGATTATTTTTATTAAAATCAAAATTTGATATAATTAATAGCAAACCATAAAATTATCGTTATATTGAGTTATGCAAATAAAATAAACGTTAATTATTAGAAATGAGCAATATATTTAATTGAAAGCAACTAATTACATTAATTTAATTGAAATTATTGATTGGAAATATACGATATAATAATAAATATAAATAATTATCACAATAATTGATTACTATTATGTGAGTTGAATAACATTTAATTAATATTCATATTCATATTAATTTATTTTCCATATAACCACAATATACAAAATTTAATAGTTTAATAATTAAAATTTAATAATCTAATAATTAAAATTTAATAATATAAATGATCTAATCGATATCAAAATTGAATATAACATGAAAAATTATCTAGATTCGATAATAAATTAAGTCATGTTAATAATCAATAAAACAACTACTTATTAACAACTATAAAATAACAGTATACATTTATTAATTGGTGACTATAGTTTTGACCACTTAGATGGTCATTGTCAAACAAGTCATGTTAAATCATGCAATTTCAATATAATCACCGAATTTATATAATATTATACTAATTATAATATAAATTAATAATATAAATAATATAACATTATATTATTATATAATATTATAATATTATAATATAATATTTTGAGTGTTTTACACAATTAAAAGTATTAATCTTTTCAATTTATTTATTTAAAAGTATTATTTTTTTTAAATTTATTTTTTTAGCGTATGACCATATGATGAAATTGGAAAATATCCAAAAATTCTAATAAGTTTGCAACATTTCCGATATTGCCAGGTAGTTATGCAAAATTGTTCTAACTTTGGCAGTAATTTTGCATAATGATATTAATAATAATAATAATAATAAGCCTTTATTCATTGAGCCATTTTACAACGGACATGAGATGTCAAAAGTGGCTACAGTCAATATATATTTTTCCAATAATACTTCATATTTAAAGATCAAGGTACATTATCCTTAGTTTTAAGACATTTCATAAGAATAAATACCAATTTCGATACATTATTTGTTATATTATTGATTAATTTTTTGTCAAATTAATTGAAAATTGCTGAAAAACCACACAAATTTTGATAGAAAAACTCAAATTTTGTCATGCATTAAGCACTGGCAATGTTAAAGTTTAATTTTTGGTGTTTGCAAACTCAATAATTGATCATGAAACATTGACCGAAAAATTATAATGTCGACTGATATTTTGACAAAAAGTCAATGAAATTTTTAATTTTAATAAAAAGTGAATGTAAACTGAATGAAAAGTGAAAATGTTTATGGTTATTATAGAATCTTTTCCAGAAATATTTAAAATTAACGTAAAATGATTTGAAAATTGTTAAAAACCATTAAAATTTTGACAGAAACATTAAAGTTTGAAACATGCATTTAGCATTACTAATAAAATTTAAGTTAAATCTTTGTTATATACAAACTTAACCGTTGATTATGATATGATGACTGATAAATGAACATGTCGATGAGTTTTATTGATTTTTTACAGAAATAATTGAAAATTTTGTCAAATAAATTAATGACTTGTTCAAATTAATTGATGATTTGATCAAATTAATTGACGATTGAATCAAATTAATTGATGATTTGATCAAATTTATTCAAATTGGGTCAAATTAATTGAAAGTTTGATAAAAGTGTCTAAAATTTGAACAGAAACATTTGAGTTTTGATATGCATTAAGTGCTACTAATCAAATAATAGTAAAAAAATATATATATGCATATTTAATTATTGATCATGAAATATTGACTTAAAAAATTTATTCTTGGTAGTTAGTATTGCATTTTTTCCAGAAATAATTGAAATTTTGATCAAATTAAACAAAAATTGCTAAAAAAATATACAAATTTTAACAGAAACCTTCAAATTTTGACAGAAATACTCAAATTTTGACATGCATTGAGCACTAGTAATAAAGTACGAGGTTAATTTTTGGTATCGACGGATATTTTGATAAGAAGTGAAGGAAATTTTGAATATTGATATAAATGCAATGAAATTTTGATGGGTATTATTGAATTTTTTGCAGAAATAATAAAAATTAACGTAAAATGAGTTGAAAATTGATAAAATCCATTGAAATGTAGACAGAAACATTGAAGTTTTACCATTTCACAAAGTTTATCATGAAACATTGACTGAAAAATTATAATTTCGTTTGAGATTTTGATAAAAAGTCGATGAAATTTTAAATTTTGATAAAAAATTTATTAAATTTTTATGGTTATCATTGAGATTTTAAATGAATAATTAAAATTAACGTTAAATGAGTTGAAAATTGATAAAAACCATTGCAATTTTGACAGAAACATTGAAGTTTTAACATGCATTTAGTATTGGTAATAAAATTCAAGTTTAATCTTTGATATATGAAAATTTAGTCATTGAATATGATATGATGACTGAGATATGAACATTTCGATGGTTTTTTTACAGAAATAATTGAAAATTTTATCAAATTGATTGATAATTTGACCTAATTAATTAAAAAAATGGTAAAATGAATTGAAAATTTGATTAAAGTTGGTTAAATCTGATAACTGAAACACTGAAGTTTTGACATGCATTGAGAGCTAGTAATCAAATTAAAGTATTTTTTATATGTGCATAATTAATCATTCATCATGAAATATGGACAACAACTTTAAATTTTTGTAGTTAGTATTGATTTTTTTGCAGAAATAATTGAAATGTTGATCTAATTAAACGAAAATTGCTAAGAACCATTCAAATTTCAACAGAAACTCTCAAATTTTGTCATGCATTAAGCACTAGTAATAAAGTTAACGTTTAATTTTTGCTATTTGCAAACTCAATAATTGATCGTGGAACATTGACTGAAATATTATACTGTCGACTGATATTTTGATAAAAAGCCAATGAAATTTTGAATGTTGATAAAAATTCAATGAAGTTTTGATGGTATTACTGAATTTTTAAATAAATATTTAAAATTAACATCAAATGAGTTAAAATTTGATAAATACCATTGAAATTTTGACAGAAACATTACAGTGTTTTTACATGTATTTAGTACTAGTAATAAAATTGAAGATGGCTGAAATTTTTATAGTTGTTATTGAATTGTTGAATAAATAATTAAAATTAACGTAAAATGAGTGAAAAATTGATGAAAACCTTGGAAATTTTGACAGAAACATTGAAGTTTTAACTTGTATTTAGTATTAGTAATAAAATTAAAGTGTAATCTTTGATATATGCAAACTTAATCATTGGTTATGGTATAATGACCGATAAATAAACCTTTCGATCGGTTTTATTGATTTTATACAGAAATAATTGAAAATTTGGTCAAATTAATTGATGATATGATCAAATTAATTGAAAATTTGGCCAAATTATTTCAAAATTTGATAAAAGTTGCTGTAAGTTTAACAAATACATTGAAGTTTTGACATTCATTGAGTGCTAGCAATCAAATTATAGACAATTTTTTATATATGCAAACTTTGTCATTGATCAAGAAATATTGAATAAAAAATCTAATTCTTGATAGTTAGCATTGAATTTTTTGCAGAAATAATTAATATTGTGATCAAATTAATTGAAAATTGCTAAAAACCATGCAAATTTTGACAGAAACGCTCAAATTTTTTCATGCATCAATCACTAATAATAAAGTTAAAGTTTAATTCTCAGCATTTGAAAACTCAATAATTTATCATGAAACATGATAATGTCGAATGATATTTTGATTAAAGTCAATAAAATTATGAATTTTGATAAAAATTCAATTAAATATTTATGGTTATTGCCGAATTTTTAAATAAATATTTAAGATCAACGTTAAATGAGTTTCAAATTGATGAAAACCATTGAAATTTTAACAGAAACTTTGAAGTTTCATGCATTTAGTATTAGTAACAAATTTGAAGATAGCTGAAAATGTTTATAGTTATTACTGATTTTTTTACACAAATAATTTATTAATAAATAAAAACCATTGAAATTTGGCAGAAACATTGAAGTTTTAACATGCAATTTAGTATTAGTAATAAAATTAAAGATGGTTCAAAATTTTGATGACTATTATTGAATTATTTACAGAAATAATTTATATTAACGTAAAATGAGTTGAAAATTGATAAAAAAACAATTGAAATTTGAACATATACGTTGAAATTTTAACATTTAACATTTTAACATAATACGCAATATTAGTAATAAAAGTATTAGTTTAATCTTTGATATATGCAAACTTAATCATTGATTTTGAAATAATGACTAATGACAGCTATGCCAAATTGTTTTAAAGTTGGCAATAATTTTGGCAAAGTGTATATTATTCCAATAATAGGTACTTCATATTTTAAGACATAGGTATATTACCCCTGATTTTAATACATTTTATAGGAATTAATGCCAATTTTAATATATTTTAGGGAAATTACTACTAAATTTATCAAAATAACGAAAACAACAATTAAGTGTGAATGTTGCTCTTGTATTTATCGAATTTTATTTTTACTGTAGGTAGTATACCTGCATTTTTGCAGAAATAATTGATACTTTTGGTCAAATTAATTGAAAATTGCTAAAGACCATTCCAATTTTGACAGAAACTCTTAAATTTTGACTTGCATTGAGCACTAGTAATAGAGTTTACGTTTAATTTTGGTGTTTGTAAACTTAATAATTGATCGTGGAACATTTACTTAAAAATTATAATGTTGACTGATACTTTGATAAAAAGTCAATAAAGTTTTAACAAAATTGTATGAGAAAGTGGTTACTTCTTGGTGAAACATTTTGATTAGGTTAATAAAGAAAACACTTGGTAAAGTTGCACAAGTTTTATAGAATTGCTCTACAATTATTTCGGTCTCACGACCATTATCAAGAGACAAATAAGACTTATTTGCAACACTTAACCAAGTGCTTTGTTTATACTAACTTAACGAAAAATTTTATAAAACAGCTTTTATAGTATATTTGTTTGCATAAAAATCGTTTTCCTATGTACCCCTATGAAAAAATACGAAAACTTACAGGAACAATTCCATTTTTGAAGCCAGAAACAATATAACTATAAAATTGAATTAAATCTTACTTATTTTCCATAAAAATATCTATTCTACATGATAATTCTACATGTTTAATCGGCGTAAAAATTAATCGTAAAAAATCCTTAAAAAAACTTATTAGCAGGGTTGGAAAATAATAATTATTAAATAAAAATCAAATATCAATAATTTAAAAAAATAAATAAACAAATCATGATTTATTTGATTTTTTTTTTTGTAAATAAAGAAAACACTTGGTAAAGTTTCACAAGTTTTATAGAATTGCTCTACAATTGTTTCGGCACTGCTGCCATTCTCAACAGAGATCTCTCTTGCCGAAACAATTGTAGAGCACTTCTATCAAATTTGGGAAACTTTACCAAGTGTTTTCTTCATTAAAGTTTTAAGATGCATTTAGTACTTGTAATAACATTGAAGATAGTTGAAAATTTTTATGGCTATTGTTGAATTATTTACATAAATAATTAAAATTAACATAAAATGAGTTGAAAATTGATAAAAGCCATTGCAATTTTAACAGAAACATTGAACTTTCAACATCCATTGCATATTAGTAATAAAAGTAAAGTTTAATCTTTGATATATCGTCGGCTTGGTGTTACAAGTTTGTATGTAACTTTTTTTTTTAATTTTTAGTTCTATAGCTTTGGAAGGCTATATGTTTTCAAATCGGGACCTTTCAACTTGTTGGACGATTAAAATTGGTTCATTACGAACCTGTGATAAAAACATATCTATTGACAGTGCAAAATTTATCATTTTTTGATATTGCAAACATATTTAAAATCCTTATTCCCAAATTTACAAATTTGCACATACAACCTTGTAACATTAAGCCGACGATATGTAAACTTAATCATTGATTATGAAATAATGACTGAAATATGAATATTTTGATTTGGCAAACCGATCGTATTACAAGAAATGATACAATTAACATATTTAAAATACTTATTCCCAAATTTACAAATTTGCACATACAACCTTGTAACATTAAGCCGACGATATGTAAACTTAATCATTGATTATGAAATAATAACTGAAATATGAATATTTTGATTAGGCAAACAGATCGTATTTCAAGAAATGTTACAAGTTATAGTTGATACACATTCACTGATAAAATATACATATACATATAACGGTTAGTAACATTAGTATAAAATGTTAAAAAAGCCACATCCAATTGCGTGAATATTAAATTATGAAGCATGAAATTATGAAAAAAGTTATGTAGTTAATTTTTTGATATTTTTTGAATATATCCCTTTTTCAACTCACTCATTTAATTGAGTTGTTGATTAGCGAGCTGTATGAAAACAAAAACTACATAATAACGTGGTTCTATGATAATCTGCAACTATTATTTGTAGATTACGAACACGATAAGGTCCAAATATAAGTATGTATGAAGCAAAGCAATTGGGTTGCATGTTATGCCCGGCGCATCCACCATGAAACAGGCCAACAAATAAATTGTATTTATAATTGAGGAACATATTTTTACGCCACACAACTAATAACTGAGTTTGAGCGATGGATGTCGGACGTTGGTTACATATTATTTATTTGATTTTACGTTTTAACGAACGCACGAAACGTGATTACGTTATTTCACGTTTTGTTGTTAATATATAAATGCGGTAATTTGTCTCTGCCACAATACCTAATTTTACTAGTTTTATAATAATAATAATAATAATAATAATAATTATTTATTTATCGGGAACTTCCCTTTTTGTTAAATATAAAAAATACACAAATTTTACATGTAGGCATATACAAAACAACTCGAAATTATAAATCGCAAAATGGTTGCGATCAAGAAGATCGATGAGGTTTATTATGAGGTTTTAAGTTGATCATTCTGTAGGGACATCAAAATTGTAGGTAGAAGACCATAAAATCTATGATATGTGTGTTCGATGTATTATGGTATAGCAATGCTATGCTATGGTATAGCTAGATATATTCTATGTATCTATGTATTTCTGGTATAGCTTTTGGTATAGCTTTGAAAATCTAATTCCATTTCGAATAATTATTATTTTAATCAACTTCATCCAAAGAGATGAATGATCGGTTATTCTTTAGATCAATATCTTCATAATCAACTCCATCCAAAGAGATGAAAGATCGGTTATTCTATAATCCAGGGGTCTCCAAACTTTTTAGCCCGAGGGTCACACTGACTCCTCCACTAAGTCCCAAGGGCCAAGCCTTAGGTAGCTCATCATATCAACGTACTGTAGTTTTGAATTACCAGCAAATTTTCGTTCAGGAAGCCTGCGGTTAGCTTTCGTGTGGCTCTTGAAATTGCAAAACGTGGAAAACCATTCACCGATGGAGAAATGATCAAAGAATGCATAATTGCAGCAGCCGAAGGAATGTGCCCTGAAAAGGTAAATTTATTAAAAACTGTCAGTATGTCAGCAAACACTGTGGCTCGAAGGGTAGAAAACATCGCTGAAAATATATCCTCTCAACTGTTCGACAAAAATGGACATGTTGAGTGGTTTTCTTTGGCCTTGGATGAGTCAACGGATGTGTCAGATACTGCTCAGGTGTTGATTTATATTCGAGGAGTAGATAAAAGCTATGAAGTGCATGAAGAACTTCTTGATATGTATAGTATTCATGGCACAATTACTGGTACAGATATTTTTAAAGGAGTTGAAATGGCCATTAATCAAAAGAACCTTCGATGGAAAAACTTGAAATGTATTACAACTGATGGAGGCAAAAACATGAGTGGGAAAGATAAAGGAGTGGTCGCTCTTGTGTCAAAGGCTATAGAAAATGACGGTGGTTCAAAACCATTAGTCTTACATTGTATCATTCATCAACAGTCTTTGTGCGGAAAATGTTTGGATATGTCTGAAGTTCTGAGACCAGTCATATCAACTGTTAATTTTATCAGATCTTTTGGGCTGAATCACCGACAATTCCGACAATTTATTGAAGAGATTGGAGAAAATGACTTACCTTATCATACTGCCGTACGTTGGCTTAGTTGTGGGAAAGTCCTTCAGCGCTTTTTTGAACTTTTTTGAGCAGTGATCGAAATTTTTTTGAATGAAAAGCATCGCCCTCTTACTGAATAACAAAACAACGCATGGCTGTGGAAGTTAGCATTCTATGTTGATTTGACAAAACATGTGAACGAACTGAATTTGAGATTGCAAGGAGAAAACCAGCATCTTCCTGATTTATACACTAATACCGAATCATTCCGGAAGAAATTGATACTGTTTCAATCACAACTACGAAGTAAATGTTTTTCACATTTCAAAACATGTGAAATATTCAGCCACGCCACTGAGACTGAGTTTTCTATCGATTTTGCAATCGAAACTTTGAGTGCTTTGAAAATAAATTTTGATACTCGTTTCTCGGACTTTGATGCCATTGCGAATCAAATTAAGATTTTTCAGAATCCTTTTGATACTGACATTGAAACCCTAGCCCCGAAACTTCAAACGGAAATGATTGATCTACAGTGCAGTGATATAATTAAGAACAAATATCAAAACTCATCTTTGTTGGAATTTTATAAGAGTCTTCCACTGACACAATTTGATAATTTGCATTTTTTTTTTCTGTTTTCTGTTTTTGGTACTACTTATTTGTGTGAGAAGACCTTCTCCAAAATGAAGTACACAAAAAATGTTTACAGATCTAAATTCACTGATGAGCATCTTAAATCTCTTTTAATATTTGGTACAAGTAAAATTAGTCCACAACTACAAACTATTGTCAGTGGAAAATCTCAATTACATAAAGCTCATTAGTATTTCATATGTCATTATGCTTGTTATAAGTAATGTTTTTATTTAAAATGTATAAAATGTTAGTTGGATTCATTTACATAATTATATACTGAAGTTAAATTTTCTGCATATTATACATGTCTTTACTCATTACAATTCTGTGTTTCTTTATCCAACTTATCACAAAAACAATAACAATAAGCCTACAACAATGTTATGAGTAGTTAGCCCATAACCATATCAATGTAGATGTCATATTAATAATTATTCAACATAAAATTAGAATACTTCAGTAAACTAAATTTAATTTGCTATAAAAAAATAGTTCTCTAAAAGGAGTTTTCAAGTATGCTAGGTCTCCGCGGGCCGGACAAAATCTGTACGCGGGCCGGATGTGGTCCTCGGGCCGTAGTTTGGAGACCCCTGCTATAATCAATATCTTCATACCCCAGACAATTCTATTAATGTATTGTTTTGCTCAGGGTGTTATTATTGCATTTTTTTGTAATTGTTTATGGGATTATTGTGTGAGCTGGTTTAAACGCAAACCATAGGCTTGGCAAGGCCTGGAATAATTGTCGCGATGGATGCATGGCGAAACAGCACATTCAGAATATCCAATCCATTTGTGCCCCGGATGATAAAACTAAAAATTGCATTGGCTGTAGCAATCAATCATGGAAAACACGCGGAGTTGTACAGCCGCGTCAATTATAAAACGTATATAATATCCTACGGCCACGTTTTCTGTTTTCCATCATCAATTTCGTGCCGCTCAATGGAACAATGCGGGCCCCCAAAAAGTGACAGAACAAACGGACCTTTCACCGCCATAAATTAAATCCGCACAAACTATCGAGGGAACAATCGCGGTATAAATAATAACGAATTTCAGTTGCACGCTTGTTGTTGTTCGCGTATGCTTGCAGTATTGTTGTTTACCACGTTTCCTTTCTTCTTGCAGAATTTTTGGACGGATGGCCTCACGTCCAGGCTGCACATCACCAGCGCGAAGCTCTCCGACTCCGGGAACTACTCGTGCGTTCCCACCATAGCTGCACCAGCGAGCGTCAACGTGCACGTCATTAATGGTACGACTTCTGCACACGTTAATTGCGTAAATAATTGCCTCTGGGGATAATTAACGCGCTAATCTGCTTGCCGAATTCCCTCCACAGCAAACACCATAATTAGGGATTTGCCACTTATTATCGCCGAACCAAGATCGCTCCGCGACTCTCATCCGCACACGTAATTACCACGCGAGTTCACTACGTGCCGCAGATCCCAAAGGGTTCTCCCTTACTGCCGATCTGTACCTTTTAATCCGACAGAAATTCCTATTCCAACATCCTAATCGAAGCCCAGCGAATTAAGCGACCACTAAAAGCACGGGCTTGAAGAAAATCTTGCAAGGCAATAAGTAGCAATTTCTTCAATCAACACTGTTGCCCATCGAATCAAGTATTAGTGGCTTGTGATTATAAATAAAATTAAATTCATAATTACGACTTACAAGAACTTGATTTATTTATGGTATGTAATATTAAAAGTGCAATTATCATAAATTTCTGAGCCACTGGAATCATTATTATTATTAGATGAATCAAGAGAAACTAACGAAGAATTATTGATAGAAGAATTTTCAATTCCCGATTCCATTGATTCACTTTTGAAATTTGAAATAAGATTTTCGGCCTTCCAAAATTTTACATAATTCTTCATCCGACTTTTCTTCTTTTATATGAGCCGTTCATTTTGAAAGTGACTTAAGTCCACTTATCTTTAATTTGAAATACTTAAGGTTTTGCGTTTTTACAAAATTAAAAATATACGTAAGATATATGGTTGACCTGCAATGTTAAATCGCATTTAAGGGATTTAATTTTATACACCCTATTAAAAAGTCGCTATTATTAAGTGTATAATATGACCTTGCTTACCTTAAAAGGACTTAGGTCACTTTCAAAATAAAAATTTGTTTTGTTACAAAAAGTGAAAGAGCTTAAGTCCGTTACATATAGCTTAAAAAATAGAAAAAAAAATATATTTTTAGATAATAGAAATAAATTTAGTAACAAGTTATTCGCTAACATTCTCAGTATGTGGGAGTGATTTGAAGTAGTTATGGTGTATATACCGCAATAAATCCATCATGTGTCGGTATTTTAGTGATGTGATGCTTCTTATACTTTTATATAACGATGGCAATACAATATTCCCAAATTTTGTAGGTCTACCCCGACGTGGCAATAAATCAAGAATTTTAAATTCTGCGTTCTCATCCATGGTTGTTTTGTATAGAATTTTATATGGTTCATTTCTTAAAAATCGCATCCAGCATATTTGAAGCCAATTTATTTTTTCTCCGTAGGTATGTTTGGACCTTTTGTAAACTGCTTCTTCCAACAGGTCTTGTTGATGTAAAATCCTCTTGTTTCATTTCATTTAGTATGAAAGTTTTAGCTTTACTACATTTTTTAATTATATTATAATAATCTTGTGGCACATACAATAACTGATTTATTTTTAACGACATTTCTATAACGCCAAAATCTCTGTCATTTGGTAAAAATGAGCCCTGATATTAAAAATTTGTGGTCTATGGTTTCCACATCATTGCCCATCGATAGAATTTTTAACCACATTAAAGATATTTTGATGTTTCTGTTTTGTCCTCCACACATGTCACTATATGCAATGATGTGTTTTTCACCTTTCAGGGTTTTTAGGTGTCTCAAGAGGCGCCACTTCTTGGGAACCTCTAGAAGCTTTTGTTTCATCCCAAACGTACATGTATACATTATCGTTGTGGAAATTGTGTATGCCTAAATATAAAATATACATGTTACATTTATAATAAGCTACTGAAGTAGTTAACTTTGGGAATGGTAACGCTTTCTGCAAATCGAATGAAAAGCCATAATAATGAGATGGATTACTTGATACTCGCTCTTGATCTTGTTTTAACGCATTTCTAGGCGAGTCTGCTAGCTTCAATTGAACATCATGTTCTTCCATAAGTTTTTTCTGTTCTTCATGGTTTTCTGATGCTTTGACTTTAATGTTTAACAGATCACATCTTTGACATGTGTCTTTGCGTGGTTGGTGGAAATTTAGATTAAAATCCTTTTTGAATATTTTTCTATAAGTCCATTCATTAACTGCTTTTAAATTATTTTCTTCACAGTGAAGCTCATAAAAATTAAACATTTTTTTTATAGTCAGTTCAGGATGAAGATATTTTCTGTCGGGATTATGGTCCCTAGTATAATGGGATTCAAATTTCGGGAAACTGTTAATATGGTTTTGAACAATCACATTTGCTTCATCACATATTTTTCTCGACGAACCAGGCAAACGCCCACGTAAATCGTTGCCAACGTTTTTAGATTTTAATACACGTTTCAATCGCTTATTTGAAAAGTATCTAAAAAGATTTTTTAACAAACAGCAACTTTGCCTGTTTTAGAATTTAACCAATACGTAAAACTCTCATTTCTACATGAACCTTTTCCGTTTCTCTGACGTCTTCTTTTTACAACACTGCGTCCGGTCGCTTCGTATAGCAATATATTTTGCTTATTAAAGTCTCCTAAGTTCCAAAACATTTCGAAAATACGTTTTCTTTCTGTTTCATTTAAATTTTTCAAGCAGTCTTTTCGGCATTGGCAATCTTCATTTTGAAAAACTTTGGCAGGAATAATTTTTCCCGATTGTGTATCGTATCTTTTCCCTGAATTCCGTTTAATTTTACGAATTTTCTGAATACAAGTACCACTTCTGTGTTCTCTGAATCCTTCTTTGAAGGTGCTGTCTTGTAAATTCTCATTCTCAATTACTTCCTCTTCCTCTGTTGAAGAATGAACTTCTAAAATACTCCTTCTTTTTTTAAATCTGTTGTATGAGTTTAATTCCTCTTCACTTTCAGAATCAAGGAATCTTGTTATTTTATCCCTTCCCATGGGTTTAATAATTTCTTTAAATTAAATATTATTTTTTAAATTTCAATTTAATATCAAAACGTAATTTAAATTACCTTCATCACTGCTTTCAACATTTTGGGCCGCACTTTTCGACATCGTCAATAAAAAGTGGACTTAGGTCACTTTAAAAATTAGGATTTTCAGTATTTACATTATTTTGAAAATGTACGTGATATAAAATTTTCAAATGTACTAAGTATATTTCAATACCGATTTATTTTTTTGACAGTTCAGCATAAATTATAAATGTCACAAGTGCCAACTTGATAAAAGATGAAATTAGACTTAAGCCACTTTCAAAAAAAACGGCTCATATCATAATTTCTTTCTGAACAGCAGTGATCAATTTGTCTTATAACATAACATTCTGTTCGCGCTGTATTAATGGGTTTTGTGGATGTGACGGATTCTTCGATTTTATGAATCTCATCAGATCCAAATCGATTCATATTGACCACTTATTATATACTGAATGCAAAAAATATTATATCATTTTGATTTTTGTGTAAAAATATTAATACTCATGGCAACTTGATTTTTATTACCACCTCATCGAAATACGTAAACAAACGATATATTCGAACACGCCCCTTGACAACCAGGTAATTAGTAATAAGCGCTGTCATACGAAGTAACTAAGGAAAATTCAATATTATGATTGGTCCATATAACTATGAGGTATATAATCTTTATTATATATTGGTAACTTCAATTATATGAATTACGACTTCATTACTCCACAATCTTGAAATAACACAATACAAGGTATACGAATAAGAAGCATTCGTGTGCCTACCCACATCCCTCTGCATTCTCCTTCACCCTCGCTTCCGTTGCTGATGAATTTCAATGTCTCCCGGAAATAAAGGGCACAATAAAGTAACGCTGCTTTGTGCGTGTTTTTTCTTGTTTTTGCAGGTGAACATCCGGCGGCAATGCAACACGGAAACAAGAACACAGCATCGTTGTCTCTCTCACTCCATTGCACCCTTGTATATAGTATATCTGTCTTCATAATAAAACACATCAGATGAAACCTCTTGTAAATGCGCCTTTTTATTTGATCCCCCCAACCACCCCAAACTGTCGTGTGCGAAAGGTCTCTGTCCCCTGCTTCCACCCAATAAACTAATGGAATCTACAATATTGCAGCCATGTTACAGCTACTTCGAACTGAAACGTAAATTGATACCAAAATGGGACGTGTCATGAAACGCAATAACGGACGTCCTCCTGGGCAACGTTTTACTTTGTAAAATTTAAAATGTATTGGGCTGCCCATAAAAATGTGCAACCCAATCACAGCAGATTTGCACTGAAATCTCTTCAAATTATATGGTAAGTACCCTGCCAAATACTAATCAGACGAATTTGTTTCAGATGTACTGTACACGAATGTAGTAACAAATTTGCATTTAATAAATTTTCAGGAATTTCAGGAATAGCTAAACGCTATTTGTCAATGCAGAAAGTTATATGCTTGATTTTCTCCCTTACTCAATAATGAAACTTTGTCAAATTTTCAGGAGATTAACTTTTAGGTGTACTGTATACGAATCTAATATCACATTTGAAAATATTAAATTTTCAGGAATTTCAGGAATAGCTAACGCATACTTGTTAATGCAGTAATTTATATGTTTGATTTTCTCCCTTATTTAATACTTAAACATTGTCAAATTTTCAGGAGAACTAGATTCAGCTGTACTGCAAACGAATCTAATATCAAATATGGAACTAATGAGTTTTCAGGAATTTCAGGAATAGCTAACGCATACTTGTCAATGCAGTAATTTATATGTTTGATTTTCTCCCTTATTTAATACTGAAACTGTGTCAAATATATTTTTAATTATTCCATGTTAATTTCAACAAAGTTTCCATGTTTTCTGTTAAAATATCAATAAATGCTAAGCACAATTTTTAGTAATTATTTGCACATTTTTTTAAAGGCCGAGTTACTGGAAAATTTTCTGTTATACTTTCAAAATTTCAATGATTCTAGACAAAATTGCATCTATTTATGTCAAATTTTAATAATTTTTTTCCAAATTGCCACATTTCCTCACAATTTTTCATTTCCTCATTGTCTTAAGTACTAAAGCTATTAAATTTTTAATTATTTTAGATTTTTTTAAATTATTCTATGTAAATTTCAACCAAATTTCCATGTTTTCTGTTAAAATATCAATGATTACTGTCAACATTTTATTGATTACTACCATGTTTCAGGTCGAATATTTAACGTATTTGAAAGTTTAATTTCCTGTAATATTTTTTAACTTTTAATTATATTTATATTAATACTTAATACTACTTATTTAATACTTCCTTATTTAACTACATACTCCTTTATGCATGACCCTTGCAGAGTCAATGTCAAATTTTCTGTTCTACTTCTATTAACGTCAAATTTTAATTTTTTTCTTTCAAATTGTCACATTTCCTCACAATTTTTCATTTCCTCAAAGTCTTAAGTACTAAAGCTATCAAATTTTCGATTATTTCTGTTTTTTTAAATTATTCTACGTAAATTTCAACAAAATTTGCATGTTTTCTGTTAGAATAACAATGACTACTATCAAAATTTTATCCATTAAAGTCTAATTTCAAGTACATTTTAATCTTTCATAAGAACATTTTCAATTCAATGACATTCCATACTGAAAGGTTTGATATTGAAGTTTCGTACAAATTGGAATTGAAAAGTATTACATGCAAATATTACAGCAAGGCATGGAATGTCGTGTGACTAAATTAGGTACAAAGAGTTTGTTAATAAAATTTCGTATTAAAAAATAACATTAGGATTGCTTTAGTAGCGTAATTTTTTCATAATTAATGTTTAATTACTCCTTTGAGTTCCAGAAGGGAAGTAATAGTTTAAAGTAATACATGCCTAGATTGTATGAATCGGTGGTTAATATTTGGTGAAACTTCTTCTCTGACAACGCATTTATACTAATAAATGCGTGTTAAATATCGTAATAGGATTGCTTTAGTGGCGTAATTTGTTCATAATTAATGTATAATTACTCATTTGGGTTCCAGAAAAGAGGCAATAGTTTAAAGTAATAAATGCGTACATTGTATGAATCGGTGGTTAATACTTGATGAAACTTCTTCTTTGACAACGCATTTATACTAATAAATGAGTGTTAAATATCGTAATATCGCCACAAACTTGTAAATATACGTCCAAACATCACTTCCCTAACACGTATGCATATATAATCACCCAATTAGCGACGATAATTGGATTTAAACCGATAATTCAAATTATAATTGAAATATTTTTGCCCGGGGCGCCATCTAACAGCAAATCGTCGAACCAATTTTAGTGTCTTATTTTTTTAATTAAGCATCCAATCAATTTTTTTTTTCATACAAAACCGATAGCCCTTGTCCTCCTGAATCCGATTCTGTAACGGTTTACTCTGTAGCTTTGTAAATAACCGAGAAAATGGCGAAACAAAATCACCATTTTTGAACTTAAATTCTAAATTTCTCAGAAACTATTTTTTTTTTCGCGTAACCTTTTGGACCAGTAATTTGCATTAACATTACAAATCGAATGCCGCAAAAATTTTGGCAAAATTCGAAAGTTGATGTTTTTGTCCCAAAATTTCTTAAGGTTAACCCCTTTGCGATTTTTACGGAAATTTTGAGGTAACATTTTTTTAGCTGAGATAGCAGTTCGATAGATGTTTGTCGCCCGAGTCCGAATCTGCAAGAAAAAAATGGCGCTGAGGCTTAATAACGCCTGAAAAAAATATTTTCGAAAACACAAAATTTATGAAAATGCCTTTTTCAACAAAACTAAATTTTGAAAGTAATAGATATTTGCCTTCTGAATCCGAATCTGTAACTATTTTTGCTGTAAGTTAATTATTAACGTAAATAACTGCAAAATAAAGTGCAACTCATTTTTCGAACCCGAGACTGTTAGGACCGCTGCGGATAATATATAGCACTGGGCTTATAGAATACGTGCCGCTGAGTCCGAATCTGCAATTGGTTTGGCTGCCAGTTGGATATTAACGTAATAATCAGCAAATTACGAAAAAATCCCTATTTTGCTCCATCCTACGGCGAACCCCTGAACCCGGTAGTCAGGCGCTCCACCATTTCCTGACCACTTTTCAAACTACTTAATTACGCTTCAGATGTACTTAAAATCTTTGCCAATTAACTCTGCATTCGATTATATAGCATATTTATGTATGAAAAAGCGTATTAAACGTGTATATCAATTAAAATGTTTCGGTTTATACACGTGGACATCTAGCGGTGCACCGCAAAAGCTGACTCTCTGGAAGTCTGCAACCCAATATGCTTACTCGTGTGAGTGTGTGCATATGTTACATGTCAAAATAATGTTTTTAAATTCAATTAACTTTTTTAAGTATTCTAAGTACAAGTTACTGGATATTTTTTGAACTGTGCCCAAATTTGATACTCTGTTAACATATATTTAATGCCAAAATGGTATAAAAACGACATAGGCTGGCAGTTAATACAATGTTTGGTTATGTTTCTGCTGTCTGTCTAGTTTAGATTTTATTTTAGCATTTTAAAATTGTATCCTTAATAATAAACGAATTCCACATAATAACATCAATTGGACAGTGATTACACTACGAATATAGTTTGGCAAAAATGGTGAGTTATATTTTCGTTATACTAACTTAGTTTATCAAAAGCGTCAACACATTGCAACTAAAACCTGTAATGTAGCCCCGTTCCTTAACCCTGTGTATGTATTGCACGTCTAATGGTTCATTTTCACTTGACAGACGTTGACTCCGGACGTGAGAGTGGTGCTCGCCACGGAAAAGCCGCAGCTGCCAGCATTCAACATGCCGTCGCAAAAGGAGCACATGAACAACAAGCGCAGATTCGAAAACTCATCCGGTACTTCCACAAGCAGCACACGGAAATGGAGGACGAAGGCAAGAGCTCGGACAGAATCACATTTATTGAATCAATGCTCCTACTAAATAAAGCTACACCGAGCAAGACATCGCCTAGAATCCTAATCAGGATAGAATTCCGGTAAGCACAGGGAAGCTCTTGCAATGTTGCTGTCTTATCGCCCCTCTTTGCAGATTGCTAAAATAGCGTAGGACAACCGGATTGATTTCCTTTCGCCGGAGAAGAAGTAGCTAAATCTGATGCAGATTATTAGGGATGTGTGACGGCAGAAGAAGGCCGAGGATATGCAGGAACGGTTGAAGGTGGAGTATCTGCAGAAACTTGAGCAGGAAAAGAGGTGCGTTTCATGGGACATTGAATCATTTATTTCAGAAACCCTCTAAGTATACTTTTTCAAACAGAAAAACACTGTGACATTGAATAATTTATTTCAGAAACCCTCTAAGTATACTTTTTCAAACAGAAAAACACTATATTTAAAATATTGTAATTAAATATCCCTAAAAACGGAATGTCATGTGACGGTATAATGAAGCAAAATATGCGTTCTGATATGCTGATGCCTTCAAAACTGAAAAATTCATAAAGATCACTATTGACTGAACTTCTGAAATTGGAAACATGAAACGATTTAATTTGGGTTGTTGCAGTGTTTGTAAATGTTTTATTTTTAGGAGGCAAATAATCGAGCAGGAGAGGATTAAGTTCCTTCAAGAACACGCCAAGAACCTGATGGGATATCTGATGCATGGAGTTTTTCCCAGTGATGACATGAAGCACCTTGGTAGCAATGTTACGGAGAAATTCAGCTGTAGAAACCATTGCCTGTAATTTTGAATAATTATAATTACAACTGCAAGAAGAACCGTAATATTTTAACTTTCCATTGCATTTAATTTGCTATTATGTATTAAATATTTGTTAGGACCGTATAAAATTAGGCACAATTTAAGAAACATCCAACGATTTCTATGCAGTACATGTATGTACATGTACAAAACTTAGAAATTGATTGTTGCTTAACTATTTACTTTAGTGATGCTTTCTTTGTACACATATAGAGCTGATGATGGCTAATTACTAGAAATACAACTAATTTGTTGTTAAATTGTATAATTTTTGTATAACACTTATTGTAAATTATGGCATTTGAGCAAGCTGATGAAACTCAAAATGTGTTTTGTATGAAACTTAGAAATTGTATCCTTGCTTAACTATTTACTTTAGCGTTGCTTTCTTTGTACAGATATAGAGCTGATGGTAGCTAATTACTAGAAATGCAACTAATTTGTTGTTAAATTGTATAATTTTTGTATAACACTTAACACTAACAGTAAAATCATAATATTTAAAACTTGTTTTGTTGCTTAACCATCAATATTGGCGCTGCTTTATTAATATACATGTACAGATGATTGTGGCTGATTACAGGAAATACATACAATCTATTGCTAACGTTTATATTTTCAAAGTGAGACTTGTTTCATTCTAGCGCTTGTGAAAAATATAAATGTGTAAATTTGGTTGCCTATGTCGTTGATGTAGTACGACATAATCGATAATATGCCATTTTTGCCACACAGTATTCGGAGTGAAATCACTGTCCATTTGATGTTATTCTGTGGAATTTGTATATTATTAATGATACAATTTCAAAATGCTGAAATAAAATGTAAACTAGACGGACAGTAGAAAAAAAACCTAACAATATATTAACTACCGTCCTATGCCATTTCTATTCCATTTTGGCATTACATACTTGTTAACAAAGTATCAAATTTGAGCACAGCTCAAGAGATATCCAGTGACTTCTACATAGTGCACTAAAAATGATTATTGGAGTTCAAAAAATAAACTTATTTTGCCTTCTAATAACCGCACACACTAATAAGTATATTGGGTTGCAGTGTTCCAGTGAGTCAGCTTTCGCGGTGCACCGCTAGATGTCCACGTGTATAAACTGAAACATTTTAATTGATATACACGTTTAATACGCCGTTTCATACATAAATATGCTATATAATCGAATGCAGAGTTAATTGGCAAAGATTTTAAGTACATCTGAAGCGTAATTAAGTAGTTTGAAAAGTGGTCAGGAAATGGTGGAGGCGCTGGCTACCGGGTTCACGGGTTTGCTGCAAGATGGCGCAAAATATGTTTTTTTTCGTAATTTGCTGATTATTGCGTTATTATCCAACTGGCAGCAAAACCAATTGCAGATTCGGACGCAACGGCACGTATTCTATAAGCCCAGTGCTATATATTATCCGCAGCGGTCCTAACAGTCTCGGGTTCGAAAAATGAGTTGCACTTTATTTTGCAGTTATTTACGTTAACAATTAACTTAGAGCAAAAATAGTTACAGATTCGGATTCAGAAGGCAAGAATCTATCGATTCCCTAATTTAGTTTTGCTAAAAAGGGCATTTTCATAAATTTTGCGTTTTCAAAAATATTTTTTTCTGGCGTTATTACGCCTCTGCGCCAATTTTTTCTTGCATATTCGGACTCGGGAGACAAAAATCTATCGGACTGCTATCTCAGCTAAAAAAATGTTACCTCAAAATTTCCGTAAAAATCGCAAGGGGTTAACCTTAAGAAATTTTGGGACAAAAACATCAACTTTCGAATTTTGCCAAAATTTTTGCGGCATTCGATTTGAAATGTTAATGCAAATTACTGGTCCAAAACGTTCCTCGAAAAAAAAATTAGTTGCTGAGAAATTTTGAATTTAAGTTCAAAAATGGTGATTTTGTTTCGCCATTTTCTCGGTTATTTACGTAGCTACAGAGCAAACCGTTACAGAATCGGGTTCAGGAGGACAAGGGCTATCGATTTTATATGAAGAAAAAATTGATTGGATGCTTAATTAAGAAAATAAGACACTAAAATTGGTTTGACGATTTGCTGTTAGATGGCGCCCCGGGCAAAAATATTTCAATTATAATTTGAATTATCAGTTTAAATCCAATTATCGTCGCTAATTGGGTGATTATACATGCATACGTGTTAGGGAAGTGATGTTTGGACGTATATTTATAAGTTTGTGGCGATATTACGATATTTAACACTCATTTATTAGTATAAATGCGTTGTCAAAGAAGAAGTTTCACCAAGTATTAACCACCGATTCATACAATCTAGGCATTTATTACTTTAAACTATTGCCTCTCTTCTGGAACCCAAATGAGTAATTATACATTAATTATGAACAAATTACGCCACAAAAAGCAATCCTAAAGCAATCCTATTACGATATTTAACACGCATTTATAAGTATAAATGCGTTGTCAAAGAAGAAGTTTCACCAAGTATTAACCACCGATTCATACAATCCAGGCATTTATTACTTTAAACTATTACTTCTCTTCTGGAACTCAAAGGAGTAATTATACAGTAATTATGAACAAATTACGCTACTAAAGCAATACTAATGTTATTTTTTAATACGAAATTTTATTAACAAACTCTTTATACCTAATTTTGTCACACGACATTCCAAGCCTAGTTGTAATATTTGCATGTAATACTTTTCAATTCCAATTTGTACGAAACTTCAATATCAAACCTTTCAGTATGGAATGTCATTGAATTGGAAATGTTCTTATGAAAGATTAAAATGTACTTGAAATTAGACTTTAATGAATAAAATTTTGATAGTAGTCATTATTATTCTAACAGAAAACATGCAAATTTTGTTGAAATTTACATAGAATAATTTAAAAAAACAGAAATAATCGAAAATTTGATAGCTTTAGTACTTAAGACTTTGAGGAAATGAAAAATTGTGAGGAAATGTGACAATTTGAAAGAAATAAATTAAAATTTGACATTAATAGATGCAATTTTGTCTAAAATCATTGAACTTTTGGAAGTAAACAGAAAATTTGACATTGACTCTGCAAGGGTCATGCATAAAGGAGTATGTAGTTAAATAAGGAAGTATTAAATAAGTAGTATTAAGTATTAATATAAATATAATTATAATTTAAAAAATATTACAAAAAATTAAACTTTCAAATACGTTAAATATTCGACTTGAAACATGATAGTAATCAATAAAATGTTGATAGTAATCGTTGATATTTTAACAGAAAACATGGAAATTTGGTTGAAATTTACATAGAATAATTTTAAAAAATCTAAAATAATTAAAAATTTGACAGCTTTAGTACTTAAGACAATGAGGAAATGAAAACTTGTGAGGAAATGTGATAATTTGAAAGAAATAAATTAAAATTTGACATAAATAGATGCAATTTTGTCTAGAATCGTTGAAATTTTGAAAGTATAACAGAAAATTTGCCATTAACTCGGCCTTTAAAAAAGTGTGCAAATAATTACTAAAAATTGTGCTTAGCATTCATTGATATTTTAACAGAAAACATGGAAACTATGTCTCCTGAAAATTTTATAAAGTTTCAGTATTAAATATGGGAGAAAATCAAACATATATCTTTCTGCATCGAAGTATGGGTTAGCTATTCCTGAAATTTCTGAAAATTTATTATTTGCACATTTGATATTAGATTCGTGTACAGAACACCTGAAACTAATTTTTCTGAAAATTTTGAATCATCGATGTTCTCAGCCTGAATTTCAATGTATTTTTACTTCTTAGTGTCGATCTTTCGAATCCTCCAGTTGCTGCCAGGCAACCAAACTTGCACGATGGTGAAGAGCTCGGATCCCCATCAGACCAGCATTTCTTGACCTCTTCGTGGTCTCCAGGCACCTGTTTGCGGGCGGCGATCATTCCTCAACTACCTGTTGAGCGGTTGACGCGAGAAACGCGACGTCCGTTCCTCGAACCGACGCCGACGCCGACGCCGACGCCTCACAAACAACAGAATAACGCACGCGAAACCGGAAACAATTGCGCGTGCAGCACGCAAATCGCATCCAGGCGGCGTTGCACAGCCCCATTTCCGGCGGGCAAAAGTGAAAACAGTGCCGTAATTAATTAATTGGCCAGTGCGAATGAGCCGGTCCTGTTGTTTTTTTTTAAATGTTTACAAAGTGGCGCGCATTACAGCGCAACTTCCAGCAGTTCGCTTAAACGAAAGTGCGCAGTTAAAAAAGTTTTTATTACCTAGGAATACACAATGCTCGGATTTTGGCTTATTTACTAACAAATAGGTAATTGCATAATTGCACTTGAGATTTGATTAGGTTTTCATATTAAAACAGATCTTTAGTTTTCAAAATTGTCTCTGACATATGTAAAAAAAAATGTAAGATATTTTTCTTTAACATGCAATAAATTATTATTATTATTATTATTATTATTATTATTATTATTATTATTATTATTATTATTATTATTATTATTATTATTAAATTATGCAAACCAAATGGGTACTTGCTTAGTTGCATTTGGATTTAATTACGTTTTCATATTAAAACGTAGATCTTCAGGTTCAAAATCATGTGAAGATGCGATAGGTTTAATATGTTATTCAAAATAATTGTATATTCACGAAAAAAGTAAACACAATATTCTTAAAATTCAAGATTTTATTCAACACAAGTTCTGTACATCGTTTGAGATAATATTTAAGATTTTCATTTAGTCCTTAAAGCCTTAATTTAGTCATTGTAACGTGGAAATTACAAACATTACTAGTAAAAATAGGTACCTACTATTGAATTGATATCATGAAAATAATACATTAAGCTTTCAACATTTTGCTACGAAGAATAACTATCGTCATTATAACAAACTATTGCACATTATTCATTGAAAATGCAGTAGCTGCTTAAAGTTTTGACATTCTAAAAATATGTCAGAAAATATAAATGAAATAAATGAAAATTTGACAGAGATAATAGCAATTTTATGTAGAATAGAATGTAGAGAAAGCCCTCCTGAAAAACTAGTACTTCTTGTTAATGTTTAGCAATGTAAATATTTTAGATAGCACAAATATGTGAGAAAATATAAATGAAATAAATGAAAATTTAACAGAGATAATTGCAACTTTGTGTAGAATCATTGAAATTTTGAAAATATAACCGAAAATCTACTTTTGTGCTGCTTTCAAAGACCTCCTGAAAAACTACTAGTTCTTGTTAATTTGTAGCAATGTAAACATTTTAGATAGATAAATTTAACGTAATATCTATAAACAATAATATCATCGATGTTCTCAGCCTGAATTCGTTAAATAAGAGGTTTTAAGCACATGCAAAATTGTTAAAGCATGATCATAGAAAAATAAAAATTTGTCTATTTATGTTACGATCTGTTCCTTTTTACTAAAGATCCTAACAGCGAATAATGTGAATAGATCATCAAACACAGAGCATATATGCATCATAATTAAAAAAATTGTTAAAGCATGATCATAGAAGAATAAAAATTTGTCTATTGAATGTGAAGCTCTGTCATGATCTGTTCCTTTCATGCATCATTATTACCAAAATTGTTAAAGCATGATCATTGAAAAATAAAAAATTGTCTATTTAATGCAAAGCTCTGTCATGATCTGTTCCTTTTTACTAAAGATTCTAACAGCGAATGATGTCAATAGATCATCAAACACAGAGCATATATGCATTATTATTACCAAAATTGTTGAAGCATGATCATAGAAAAATAAAAAATTGTCTATTGAATGTGAAGCTCTGACATGATATGTTACTTTCATGCATCATTATTACCAAAATTGTTAAAGCATGATCATTGTAATTTTTTTTTTCTATTTAATGTAAAGCTCTGTCATGATCTGTTCCTTTTTACTAAATATCCTAACAGCGAATGATGTGAATAGATCATCAAACACAGAGCATACATGCATCATTATTACCAAAATTGTTAAAGCATGATCATAGAAAAATAAACATTTGTCTATTTAATGTGAAGCTCTGTCATGATCTGTTCCTTTTTACTAAAGATCTTAACAGCGAATAATGTGAATAGATCATCAAACACACAGTATATATGCATCATTATTACCAAAATTGTTAAAGCATGATCATAGAATCATCATTATACGAATTGCTTATTGTCGAAACTTGATTTGTATAAGCTTCTATGCACATCAAATCAAATTGCTGCTACTTTGTATTCTTCTATTGTGAATTTGAAAATTATGTGCGATCATAATAACCGAGATTATTTTCGCCTTATGTTAATAGCACGATTAAGTAATAACTGCTTTCTGCATTATATCTATAATATTTCTAAATATAACTCAAGTCATTTAATTAATATATAAATATGGCAAAATTAGACGCTTGAGTGAGCTCACAGTGGGATCGTTTCAGATAATTGGTTGCAAATGAGTAACATACGTAAGAACAGTTATTACTATAATTTCGTTAGTTATTGCAATCACACAGCAATTGACCTGTACCTCAAGCTTATTAAAATAGTATGTAACTTTGCTAATTTGCTACAATACAGATGTATTAAGAAATAGAATGAGTAGTGATGCTTACGAATGAAAGAGCGAGGAAATGGATTATTTACATAAATGGTATTGACTGTATAGTGTAATTCCGTCATCCAAATTATAAGGTATAGATTTAATCAATAATAATATAACAAGTATAATCGTCATAGAAGTCAGAACTTTTATATATTGACAAAGTAATGTCTTGTAAAATCCGTCATTCAAATTATAAGGCATACATTTAATCAATAATAATATAACAAGTATAATCGTCATAGAAGTCAGAACTTTTATATATTGACAAAGTATGTCTTGCTCTACTACATGCTTTACTTTGCATGAAATTATAATTGGGGGTGGATGAGTGGACACACTATAATAATCATCTAATTTGATCCATCTGCAATTAGAATCATCATTTGGTTTACACGAAATCTTAAATTTGATGGATGATTAAAAGTTGTGATGTAGAAAAAATACAGTTATAGAGCTGAGAAGCAGAATTTAGGGGATGATTATACTTGTGTCCACCATCCAATTATTCTCGTATAATGTTTAACCGTTGAACTATTCATTTACTTACTTGATTAGTAATTTGACTCTTGTCAAGTTTAAATTACTAATGAAGTGAATAAGTAAATCAATAGTTCAACTGTTAATTATTATTCGAGAACGATTGGAGGATGGACACAAGTATAATCAGCCCCTAAATTCTGTTTCTCAGCTCTATACCTGTATTTTTTCTACAGCACAACTTTTAATCATCTATCAAATTTATAATTTCGTGTAAATAAAATGATGAATCTAATTGCAGCTGGATCAAATTAGATGATGATTATAGCGTTATTTTACCAAAATTTCAATTATTCGTAGTATAATTTCTAGTATTTCCATCAAAATTCGAAAAATGTCTCTCAAATTTCAAATATTACTATACATTTTCAATTAATTCTGACAACATTTCAATTATTCTTCCAAAATTTAATGATGAATGTCAAATGTCAATGATTACTGCCAAAATGTCAATAATTTTGTAAAACTTTCAATAATTTCTGACTCGTTTCAAACATTGCTGACACTGACACAATTAATCTCCCAAGATTCATTGATAATTGTCGAACACCATTGAGAACTGTCAATAATTCTGTAAAATTCTCAATAATTTCTGACATAATTTAAAACATTACTGACACTGATATATTTATTCTCACAAGATTCAATGATAATTGTCAAACCTTATTGATAACTGCCAAAATTTCAATTATTCGTAAAATTTTCAATAATTTCTGACACTATTTCAAATATTACTGACACTGATATAATTATTCTCCCAAGATTCAATGATATTTATCAAACCTTGTTGGTAACTGCCAAAATTTCAATTATTCTGTAAAATTTTCAATAATTTCTGACAGGATTTCAATTATTACAGATCAAATTTTAAAGATTATTGTCACAATTCTGTATTTATTCTTCTGGATTTTCTAATATTAACTAGGAACAGAGTTTCTTAAACTTTTGGTAAGCTAAGAAACAATTATTTCTGTCATCGTTTAAAAGATTGCTGTCAAAATATTGTTAACTACTGTCAAATTTGAAATATTACTGCAAATTGTTAAATATTTCTGCCAAAATGTCAACGATTACTGCCAAAATTGCAATGCTATTCTTAAATTTTCTTTCATGTTCAGATCATTGCAGAAAAAAATTAAAAGGACCTTGACATATTGAAATAAAGTGAACCTCTGCAAAAACCTTGCCAGTAGGCCAAAATTGTATACAAAAATTAGCAATGGCAGTGTAACATTTTTGTATACTGTTGTTGTACATTTGGCTCTGTAATGTTCTCTGTGAATCCAAATACAATAAATGAAAATGTTATTATTATTATAAAAAAAAGAACAAACAAATATTTAGTTCACAAAATTTCAATTTTTCGTACTAAAATTTCAATTATTTCAATCGAAATTCGAAGATTGCTGCCAAATCTCAATAATTACTTTAAATGTTTAATTATATCCGATACAATTTCAATAATTCTCCCTGTATCAATGAAAATTGTCAAATGACATTCATAACTGCCAAAATTTTCATAATAATTACAGAACATTTCAAAGATTACTGACAAAATTCTAGACTCATATACGTAAATTTTCTATTATTAGTTGGAACAGAGCTTCTTCAACTTAAGTAAACTAAGATCGTTGAGTGAAGGAGTTTAAGAAGAGGCGCAGCCCCATAGAAATATTCGTGCCGTGTTTGCCTCTCGCTCTGTTCCACTCCCCGCACGCCTCTGCCTCCGAACAGGGCTGCTGACGACTGTCGCCCCCAACATTTCAAGTAACGGAAACACAAATATCCTAGCGAGTGTAATTCATACTTGTAAATCTCAGGCCGGTGGTTGTGAGCCCAAATACGGGTCCGAACGTAGCGAGCGTCGTCTCGTTGCTGTCCTTTTTTTTGTAAACTCGGAATACATTAGGTAACTTTTTACTTTCTCATACAAGTATAAATATTTTTTTCGAAAATGTTATTGTCATAGTAATTCCCTCATACAATAAATAACTATTATTATATGCTTACAAAATACAAACTTCTAATCAAAATAGTATGTAAATAATGATACATTTTTAAGAGAATAAGAAAAATAAATAAACATACTAGTATTGGGCAGGAACATAATAAAGATGAAAATCAGATGTGCGCATGTATGTGTGGCCCATGACTCTCCATATTAATATGTATGAATTAAAAGATAAAATATAAATTTCAAAGTTTTGTCCACAAAGCAAGACTGCTTTGAAAATTAGTTTTCTGATGCACTTTAAGATTATCTTCAACTCTTATTAAGACAATTTTTAAATATTTGTAATATTTTCGAAATAATTGATAAATAATATAAATTAAATGACAAACACCAAATTTCAACGCTTTTTTTCTGCAAACCAAGAGTGCTATGAAATTGTGTTTCTTACAAAATATGTGCAGCTAAATCATTTAAACGTCATAAGTGTTTTTTTGTTTACTATAAATTTTGCAAAAAATTGATTTTTATTTTTTTTATATTTTTAAAATTCCACTTACCAAAACTAAATTTTACATTTCTTTTCGGGTTTCGTAAAAACTTTGAAGATGAGTCATTAGATAAACAATACAGAATATTAATTATTTCTTTAGAATTTTTATTATTTACCTATCATACTATATACCATATCACTGCATACTATCCACGTTTTTGATGCAAGGTTTTTTAGGAGAAATATTTTTGAATGTTAATTATTATTAATTTTTAAATAGCTTCAAAAAGCATGAATATACTCCTGCTAATATTTTAGTTGTACAAAATCCTGTAGGGGTTCTTTAACTGGGGCCTAATGAGAATTAATATTTAATAAATATCCATTTTTTTGGAAAATCTATTTCTGGTGATCAGGAGTGGACCTTTAAGGCCCAGTTGTACGATCGTGGATCAACCTTGACCATGTATCACATTCTTTGCAGTATCTGCAATTTATTCTTTGCATTCATTACTTTTGGATCATGATTTTTTGGAATAAACCTTTCTTACCATAGCGCGATGTATTAAGCACTCGGGACCGCTGCGACTCCTACAGGGACAGCTAAGAATTTTAAACAAATTACGTAATAAATGCAATGTTTATGAATTGTTACATGTTTATTAATAATGATATACAATGTATAAAAAAAAACTAAATAATAATACAAATTTGGCGCTGCGACTCCTACATGTACAGCTAAGGATTTTAAACAAATTACATAATATAAGCAACGTTTATGAATATTTACATATTTATTAATATAAACATATAATGTATAAAAAGAAAACTAAAATATAAAACAAACTTGGCCCAACTAACTTTTTGTAACGCCGTATATAAGAACAGGAAGGCCCAAATTTTCACAAACAGGAACGTCTTAAGATAAAATGCGCACCTTTCTATGGGGTTTTATATATTTTTTTTCTTTACAAGTTCTCATGTATTTTTCAGTATCCCATTTTAACTGCCTAAATATTTTCATTTTTATTAATAAACTTAATATAAATGCTTTATGAAATTTGCACTGTTCATTTTCATTTAATGTGAACCAATCGGTCACTTGGTTTAATGAAATTTTTAGCATTTTTTCTATATTTAGACTGACATTCGCCCCACATTTGTATTTTTCAAATGCGATACTGAACTGTTCTAATAAATATGTAACAATGTGGGCAAATTCAGTTGACGGTGTTTTCAAAAATTGTATGTTACCTTCACGAGAGTAATCTTTGCATAATAAAAAGAGCTCATTATCGTTTCGAAGCTCCCCTGCATCTTTAGTGAGTTTAGTATAACAATATGAGCAATTGAATTGTTTTGCAACACGATGGGCTAAATATCCAGCAACGTAAATATTAGAGCATGTCTCTAAACTCACACTTTTTGTTTTAATTGCCTCAAAACTTATCTCTCGTTGTCCCTTTTGTTGTTTTTCCGCTATCTCTTCAGGTTGATTTTCATTTTCCGTATTTGCAGCAACTATACTATCTTTGTAATTATCTTTATTATCATCTGCCTGGGTGATATCAAGATTAAGCATTTCGACTTCTTGTATTACGCAATTACCCGTATCAGCAGCCATGGGAAGTCTGATGTTGATATTGCGCTGTATGGCAATTCGACACTGACGAACTGTTGGAGTGGGATTGTATCCACATCTATTTCTAATTACTGAATTAAAATTTTCCAGAGGATCCTGGTTTAGAAACCCGGTTATTAAATATTTTATACCTTGCTCCTGCAGGTTGTTCCAGAGCAATAAAATTGATGTAATGGTCCACTCAAATCCGCCTAAACAATATATATTATTTCGTTTTTTGTTTCCTTCAAAAACTTCAATATTTTTGAAATACTCTAGACCTTTCGTCAATACATCTGTGGATGTTTTATTGAAAACGGACAGAGGACATCTATTGGGATTCGGATCATTCAGAATTCGGCTGTTTAGCGAGTCAAAAATATTATTTATTGTTTCAACAAACTGCGCTGTATTTAATGCTGTGGAACTTGTGCACTGTTGGGTTATCGAAGCTGTTTCGATAGCTGCAGCAACGGTATGTGAAAATATTTGGGCAGCATATTTCACCCTCATCTTTTGAAAAGTATTAGGGAATATGTGAGTTGGAGTAATTTTTAACATAGCTCTGGTTGTATCACTGTTTTGATCTATTTCAAAAGTCTTCGTGAGATCACTCCAAGATACTGGTCTATTATTTGTTACAAATTGAAGTTTTGGATTCATGAAGTTATTTCTCAGACTTTTCAAAAGATGAGGTGCATCAAAACAAGTAAATATTTTCTGCCCATCTACATCTATGGCAGGATTTGTTTTAGTTGCACCTAATAATGCCATAGTGCCACGATTATTTGATCCTTGGTCGCATACCAAGACCATAGGATTAAAAGACATCTCTTTTAGTTTTCTAATAACACTAATTATAATATGCTGCAGTTTATCACTTTTCACGGGTCCGGATGAAACATAGTAGCACAGAGGTATTTTCCAATTATGAAGCAGTCCGCGAATCATAAATATCAAGCCGGTATTTGCCAACTTTGGTTCCCTACCCAACGATGAAAGGTCGTGGTAACCTTCTATAACGTCTGCAGTTTGGTTAAATTCCAACTGTTTTTTTAATGCCAACTCATCCATCATTACGACACACATCTTCTCTCTGTCTGTCATACAATCAGCTTTCAAACGTAACTTTTTTATCAAATTGTTTTTTAGTCCTGTACTTAAATTATATATTTTTAGCCATGTTTGAATTACTCTAACAGAGGGCAAAATAAATTTTAGTTTAGATATCATAAATTTATAGGCTCCCGGTGATTTGTAATGCAAAGAAAGTGCTAATTGTTTTTCAGCATTCGACCATTTCGTTCCTGCCTTGTGAAAAAGCTGCATGTTTACAAATGTTTTCGTGTATTGACTTTTATGCATTAACAAATTATTTACGACTGTAGTTGTACAAAATGAACTCTTCTGTTTTTTTAACCTATAATTTTGTGCACGTCTTCTTCGAATATGTTTCTTAAGTTCGATTACTTTATATGAGACAACGTTATATTTTTTTTCTAAATTTATCTCACTGAGGGATGGCATGTCTAGAATGCGATCACTTACATTAGATGTTGAACTTCC
Source organism: Othius punctulatus (assembly GCA_951805005.1). Classification (NCBI taxonomy): domain Eukaryota; kingdom Metazoa; phylum Arthropoda; class Insecta; order Coleoptera; family Staphylinidae; genus Othius; species Othius punctulatus. The sequence continues at coordinate 1,844,508 of OX638139.1, read as the reverse complement.
CGAACTAGAAAGTCTTGATACTCTAGGTAAATATCCGGTGATCAACTTGAGAGTTTCAGAATCATCTGAATTGGAGACGGGGCTTCCGCTAGAAGCTCTGTTTCTTCTATATGTATTGATTTCACGATGATCTTGATGAACTTGCGGTGCTCTTTCTATTTCTGGGCTTAATGGTTTCTCAACTGCTTTACCTGAAATAACTGACAAATCACTCATAATAAGTTTGCTTTACACTTTTTTGTAGAAAATTGTTCTGTCTATTGCCCTGTCATACACAAAATGTGTCTTTCCATTAAAAAAAAAGGAATTATGACATTTTGAAGTGTACAGGGTGGCCCAATTTGGATGTTTCTATAGGGGATCTCGGTAACTAGAAGAAGTAGAAAAAATCGGATGGCGTATCCTCGATCTCCTTTTTCAAGACAAACTCAATGGTCAAAATAAAAATTGACTATCGTCTTTTGTTTTCGAGTTATGGCCAAAAACGCACTATATTTAATTTTCGATTTTTATCAATATTTCAATTATTTATCACTGGAATGGAATGGACTGGAAAAAAATAAATAAGATTTTGCTTTAAATTTTGATTTAAGATTAAGAATTTTGTTTTTAAATCTCAGCAATCTTTGAAATTTTTTTAATTATCTTTATTGAATATTGTTCCCCATATGATTACGCAACTGTGCCGCAATTTAACCGACTTCGTATCTCTTACAATTTCCGATATCCCCATAATGGTAATCGAAATTGAATAACCCTGTATAATATTGTATTCACGTGACATGTTATAATTTATAGGTGGCAAATGTATGTATTTGTCAATAAATAATTTGATTATAAACAATACAAGCCTACTTACCAGTCTATTACGCCCAATAAGAGAACATATGACGTATTGATAGAATTTTAATAGATTTCAACAAAAATGCAATTATAATATTGTATTGTATTTTGTTTATTAACAAAGATATCAAAATTCTGTAAAACTCATTCAATTCCCCATAAAAAAGTACCTCAAGAACATGCAACTCTTATCTTAACAAAATAATAAATAAATGAAATATTGATAAAAATCGAAACTGAAAAATAATGAGTTTTTGGCCATAACTCGAAAACAAAAGACGATAGCCAATTTTTTATATTTACATCATTGAGTTTGTCTTAAAATAGCGATGGGGGATATACCATCTGATTTTCTCTATCTCTTCTAGTTACCGAGATCCCCTATAGAAACATCCAAATTGGGCCACCCTGTACTTGTACATAATTGAATTTTTGAAATAGTTCTAGAAAAATATCAACATCTACAAATTATTGCAATGCTAAAGCCATGCGTCTGCTACAATATGCAAAAAGGTTAAGTTTCTATTTTATTCATAAGAGAAATTATGATTATTTTAAAAATCGTCTATTTCAAGCAAAAATTTCGGAAATTATTTTTTTCTTCAAGAACTAGTAAAATGAAGTACCCCACAGGCTTAACCAAATGTGTTCAGAATTTAACGTGCAATCTTAATATGTAGAACTATACGGGTATTCCATTTAAAATAACAAAGTTCATGCCTGGAAGTTATAGAAATATATATATATATATATATATATATATATATATATATGTATTTTCCTTGAGGAGATCGCAATGAACCACGTTTATGTGATTAAAAAAAAATCAGGAACCTTGTAAACAACTTGCTTGAGACACCCTGTATTATTCGTAATAATTAGTCTCGGAATTGTTTTATGTGCCTGAATACCCGATGAAGTTCACTACGAAATTCATTCAACAATCAATTACAGCTGTTTTACAAGTCAGATTTTGACATCTATTAAATTTATGCATGCATTTTGTAAAGAAATATCATATCGAACTTTGGTGAGAATAGGACGTGAACGGTGTTTATTAGGAACACAATTTTAGTAAATGTTTTTAACTTACCTTCAACAAATTTGATTGGCACTGCTGTTTTCACTAACAACCGTCGTCGATTATTTATTAAAATATCTTTAGGTAGGAAGTGTTTTTCACAAATTAGTTTCCGTTTTAAATTATTTTCTTCCACAGCTGAAATGCTGATGTTCCCACAATTTCTCTTCCATTCTTCTAATCTCTCCACATTTTTTACCGGAAATTGGAAAAAGCTAATGTCTTTATTAATCCTAGTGTTATTCAAACAATTGATATAACAACACTTGTGATAAGCGGTACTCATATTGATAATATCGATGATGATAAATGTTCAGATACTTTAAACAAATCAAATGGAGCACACAGAACAATTTCTTTAGATGCGAACGAATGAGCTGGTACGACAAGAATGAAAATTGTTTCATTTTATTATGCTTTAGTTACATTTTAGGGTAGATTTACGCCGCACTGTACTTGTGTAATCCGATCATTAGTACAATCGGTAATTTGCATAATTCGACATCGGCACCACTTACGCTTGAAGGTGCAGGTAATATTTCTGTTTACAATCGTCAACATTATATTAGGGGTATTTTTGTAGAAAACGAATGGTTAGGATTATAATACACAATACTTCACTACACGATACTAGTTTGTATTTTCATAATTCATTTCATTTGGGGCCTCCTAGCGCTCGACCTCAAGGCGCATTTGTCACAAAACAAGCAATATGTACGGATTCTTTAAGACTCTGTCTTACAAACTAAACATATATTAAAATATATCACCTTTGGGAAGATACATCTATAGATACATTTATATGTTATTTTACTAATGGTTTTTTTGTAAAAAAATATATGAAATTCCCAAAACATATTGAAATTGTATTATGTTTATTATTTAATTATTCAAATGTGAGAAGACACTTTTGAAAATTGAATGTTAGTAATGATACCATAAATCTTCTTAAAGGTGACATATTTTTTTAATCTGTTTAGTTTGTAAGACAGAATCTCGAGGAGTCCGTACATATTGCTTGTTTTGGTGCGAAATTTGCGTGCTGTCGAGCGCCAGAGCACACGGACAGTCATCCGAGATACGAACCAGACATCCACCTCCCATCGCAGTCATGGCGAGAATAAGAAATCTCAACACTACTCCGACCACAGCGCCCGCTGGATGTCAACACTACTTTCGGACACGCTTAATTCTCACATAGCTGCGCCTCTTTACAAACTCCTTCACTCAACGCTAAGATGCAATTATTTCTGTGAACATTGAAAAGATTGCTCTCTAAATTTCAATTACTACTGTAAAATGTAATATATTGATGTCAAATTTTAAGATATTTCTCTTAAAATGTCAACGATTACTGCCAAAATTGCTATGAAATTTTCATTTATACTTAGCTCAAAACAACAGTGAAAGCAATTTTAAATCGAACCACTTCATTTTTTTTTTAATGTAATGTACCTAATGACAATTGCTGAAATTTTTAAAATATCAATTATTACCGAACATTTCAAAGATTTCTGATAAAATTCTTTATTCATGTACCTAAATTTTGTATTATTAGTTCAACAGAGCTGCTTCAACTTTAGTAAACTAAGATGCAATCATTTCTGTGAACATTGAAAAGATTGCTCTCTAAATTTCAATTACTACTGTAAAATTTAATATATTGTTGGCAATTTTTTAAATATTTCTCTTAAAATGTCAATGATTACTGCCAAAATTGTTATGAAATTTTCATTTATATTCAGCTGAAAACAACAGTGAAAGAAATTTTAAATTGTTGGGAAATCTGAATAATTATTTTTAATTTTCAATTATTTGTGATAGAATTTCAATTATTGTCCCAAGATCTAATGCTAATTATCAAATGTCATTGATGATTGATGACTGACACATTCTATATTGATTTGCTTAAATTTTCTATTAGTTGAAACAAACTTTGGTAAACTAAAATGCAATAATTTATGTGAACATTTAAAAGATTGCTTTCAAAATTTCCTTTACTGCTATAAAATATGAATATGAAATATTCGTGTCAAATTTTCAAATATTTCTTTAAAAATGTCAATGATTACTGCCAAAATTGCAATGAAATTTTCATTTATATTCAGCTCAAAACAACAGTGAAAGCAATTTTAAATCGAACAACTTTTTTTTTAATGTAATGTAATGATATCTGCTAAAATTTTCATAATATCAATTATTACAGAACATTTCAAAGATTACTGATAAAATTCTATACTCATTTACCTATTTTTTTTTATTATTAGTTAGAACAGAGCTTCTTCAACTTTAGTAAACTAAGATGCAATTATTTCTGTAAACATTGAAAATATTGCTCTCTAAATTTCCATTACTACTGTAAAATTTAACATATTGATGTAAAATTTCCAAATATTTCCCTTAAAATGTCAATGATTACTGCCAAAATTGCTATGAAATTTTCATTTGTATTCAGCTCAAAACAACAGTGAAAGAAATTTTAATGTAATGCAATGGTAACTGCTAAAAAAATAATAATATCAATTATAACAGAACATTTCAAAGATTACTGACAAAATTCTATACTCATTCACATAAAATTTCTATTATTAGTTAGAACAGAGTATCTTCAACTTTAGTAAACTAAGATGCAATTATTTTTGTGAACATTTAAAAGAATGCCCCCAAAAATTTCTATTACTACTTTATAATTTGTAATATTGCTATAAAATTTTCAAATATGTCTCTTAAAATGTCAATTATTACTGCCAAAAATTGCTATCAAATTTTGATTTACATTCAGGTCATTGCAGAAAAAATTTGAAACAGTGAAAATTTGCAATTTTAAATCGAAGCTCTGAAAGAAAATATTTAATACAAAAATTAGCAATGAGTTCCATATTTTCATTGCCAATATTGCATTCAAATTTTCAAATATTTTTCTTAAAATGTCAATGAATACAACAAAAAATTGCTTTGAAATTTTCATTTATATTCAGATCATTGCAGAAAAAAATTAAAATAGCAGTCACAAATTGCAAATTTAAACCAAACCACTGAAAAAAAAGTGCTAGTCTGTCAATATTTAATACAAAAAGTGGCAATGAGTTCCATATTTTCATTGCCAATATTGCTATCAAATTTTCAAATATATTCCTTAAAATGCTAATGATTACTGCCAAAAATTGCCATGAAATTTTCATTTATATTCAGATGATTGCAGAAAAAAATTAAAATAGCAGTCACAAATAGCAAATTTAAACCGAACCACTGAAAAAAAAGTGCCAGTCGGCCAATATTTAATACAAAAATTGGCAATGAGTTCCATATTTTCATTGCCAATATTGCTATCAAATTTTCAAATATTTCTCTTAAAATGTCAATAAATAATACCACAAATTGCTATGAAGTTTTCATTTATGTTAAGATCATTGCAGAAAAAAATTAAAATAGCAGTCACATATTGCAAATTTAAACCAAAGCACTGAAAAAAAAGTGCCAGTCGGCCAATATTTAATACAAAAATTGGCAATGAGTTCCATATTTTTATTGCCAATATTGCTATCAAATTTTCAAATATTTCTCTTAAAATGTCAAGATTACTGCCAAAAATTGCTATCAAATTTTCATTTATATTCAGATCATTGCAGAAAAATATTTAAAGCAGTGAAAATTTGTAAATTTAAATCGAAGCTCTGAAAGAAATAGAGGCCAATATTTAATACAAAAATTGGTAATGAGTTCCATATTTGCACTGCCAATATTGCTTTCAAATTTTCAAATATTTTTCTTAAAATGCTAATGATTACTGCCAAAAATGGCCATGAAATTTTCATTTATATTCAGATCATTGCAGAAAAAAATTAAAATAGCAGTCACATATTGCAAATTTAAACCAAAGCACTGAAAAAAAAAGTGCCAGTCGGCCAATATTTAATGCAAAAATTGGCAATAAGTTCCATATTTTCATCGTCAATATTTGTATTAAATATTGGTCGACTGGCGCTTTGTTTTTCAGTGGTTTAATATTAAATATGGAACTTGGAAACAATTTAATTCAATTATTCTACCAAAATTCAATTTTTCATACTAAAATCCAATTCTTTCGATCAAAATTCGACAGATTGCTGTCAAATCTGAATCATTATTGAAAATATTCAGTTATTTCTGATAGAATTTCAAATATTGTCCCAAGATTCAATGCTAATTGTCGAATGTCTTTGGTTTCAATTGATATTAATGATATCATTTTTTTAATAGGTTTCTACACAATTTCATTTTTGTTATTTATACCTGTTATTATTGTATTTTATCTTCTTTATTAGGAGTAATAATGAAGAAGATAAGATATAATTTATTTTATTACTGACAACATTTTAAAGATTATCGCATATTGCAGATAATACACATTTTCGTAACATTTCATCACTCGAACATTAATGATTAATAGCAAATGTCAATGATTACTGCCAAACTATTAAGTATGATGTAAAATTTTCAATAATTTCTGACACAATTTCAATTTTTTTCCTGCAGTTTATTTTCTATTATTAGTTGGAACAGAGCTTCTCAAATATTAGCAAATTAGGGTGAAAAAAATAATAACAATGCAAAAAACGCAAATTTATTTTATTACTGACAACATTTCAATGATTATTGCAATTATTGCAGACAATATTCTAAAGATTACTAATAAAATTCTCTACACATTTTCATAACATTTCAATATTCGAACATTAATGATTAATGACAAATATCAATGATTACTGCCAAACTATCAAGTATGATGAATGCAAAATTTTCAATAATTTCTGATACAATTTCAATTATTTTCCCAAAATTAAATGCTAATTGTCAAATGTCATTGGTTTAAATTATGGTATAATTTTTTTAATAATTTCCTACACAATTTCTTTTTTGTTACTTATGTTACTTTATGTTACCAGTTATTATTGTATTTTATCTTCTTTATTGTATTGTATTAATACTCCTCAATAAAGACGATAAAATACAATTCTTTTATTTCAGACAATATTTGAAAAATTATTACAACTATTACAGACAATATCCCAAAGATTACTGACAAAATTCTCTATACATTTTCGTTACATATGAACAATCGAACATTTAATGATTAATAGTAAATGTCAATGATTACTGCCAAAATATCAAGTATAATGTAAAATTTTCAATAATTTCTGACACAATTTCAATTATTTTCCCAAGAATAAAAGCTAATCCTCAAATGTCATTGGTTTCAATTATGATATAAAAATTTTAAATCATTTTCAATACAATTTCTTATTTGTTATTTATACTAGTTATTATTGTATTTTATCTTCTTTATTATAAGTAATAATAAAGAAGATAACATATAATTTATTTTATTACTGATAACATTTCAAAGATTATTGCAATTATTACAGACAATATTCTAAAGATTACTGACGAAATTCTGTACACATTTTCGTAACATTTCAACATACGAACATTTAATGATTAATGGCAAATTTCAATGATTACTGCCAAAATATTAAGTATGATGAAACATTTTCAATAATTTCTGACACAATTTCAATTTTTTTCTGCAGTTTATTTTCTATTATTAGTTGGAACAGAGCTTCTCCAATATTAGCAAGTCAGGGTGAAAAAAAAACAAAAATGCAAAAAACAAATTGCACCTAAGCAAATTTGCTAGGTGTCATTGTTTCTGTCAAAATTTGTTCTACAAAATTTAATAATAATAATAATAAAAATTTCATTTATTGTATTTGGATTCACACAAAATATTACAGAGTAATTTCTATTGTCCTTTAATAAACACAGGAAATCTAATTATTTCTGGAGATTATTCTCGATAGTTTTGACTGTCTATTTTGCCTATTTTAAAAATCTCGTTTTCGTCACTCACAATATTATGTCCATATGCCTATTTCCTATTACAAATTCACATTTGAATCGCTAACTGCAGAAAGTTTCCTTTTTTTCCCAAAATGACATTAAAAATTTAATATATTATATATTCCATTATAGGTACTGACGTTATTATATATGTATGTCCCAAAATTTTAGTCAAACTAAAATGACTAAACTTTTCTATTTTTGTTAAGAAACTGGAAGGTTTTATAAATTTCCTGAACATTTAGGAAAAGTCTCCATTATGCAGTGAGCATTAGGAAACGTATTTTTGTAAAGATATTGGAAGATTTTTATAAGTCTCCTGAACATTTAGGAAAATGTCTCCATTATGCACTTAGCGATTAATTTATTGATTGGGTTTCATTTACATTTTCTGCGTTTTAATTTTGTTTATCTCCACATTGGTGGTATTCAAATAGAAACATTGAGTGGCTTTATTAAACATGCTTTACGGCCCCCATTCCTTATGGCTCGGCTAGTTGGTTGGTGAACCCGTTTCATATTTATAAGCCGGCGTTTTTACGGTTTTAATGAGTAAATGTATGATTTACGGTAAACTGCGGAGCGGTGCATGGTAAACTATAAATGGCGTTTTACGACCCCTTTAAACTTCCACGTTGCAACATAAAGTAAGCTGTTTAATTTATTAAATTATACACGTCTTGACCTAACATTTATTACTTATATGTTAATAGCACGGTAAGGACGATCGTCACAAATAATTACTTATTACCAAACGGCTAAACAATGTACGTTTTACGATACAAGTATTACATATTTCAGTAAGGTTTTTAAATTTCAATAGATAACATTTCTAATATACATTGTTAGTTACATGAAAAGGACGATACAACAACTATTACATATTTCAGTAACGTTTTTAAATTACATTAGATACGATTTCTAATATACAGGGTGAGACACGAGGGAAGGTATATAATTAGGGAGAAATTTAAAAAAATCATATATACACTGATATAATTTAGTTTTAAGAATTAGTTGAATTAGAAACATTTAAGAAAAAACTTTAATATAAGAAACTTAAGTGATGAATTATGAGACATTTTTTTCATGAGTTGACACGTATATTGAAGTACACTGTTCCAATTTTGAAAATTTGCATAATAATAATAATAGACAATAAAACTCTCTAAATACTCCAATAGAATATGAAAACTATAGAAATATTTTAGCATATTATTTTATTTAGCAACAGTTTAGATTATTGAACAATAAAGTACGTTATCTCTTAAAAACAAACAAACAAATTTCCGGCTATTTTTGTTTGTTTTTGAGAGATATCATTATCTCTCTCAGCAAAGTTCAAATGTATTGTTCATAGTATCTTCGAAACTATTGAGAATTATACCTATGTTCATATATATTTTTTTAATTTTGACCAATTCTAGTAGTCCTTAAAATATGTATCGTTTCTGGTGACTCACCCTGTATATTCGACGGCTCTATTTCAGTTATTCCTGATAAATTTTACTTTTTGTTGTAATAAGTTAAAAAACAAATTACGAATCTTAAATGTAATTTTGCAATTACCTCTGCTATTTTTTTCAGCTTAAAAAAAGTAATGTCTAAATGAACAAATAGTTAAGTAATAAAATATTGTTATACGTAAAACTGGTGAATATTCAGCAAATTCTTCAACTGACCTTATCGTAGGTTTAAATAGGTGTGAGTGATTTAATTGTGCAGCCAGTTGTGGGTATTCAATTGTTTAATCACTTGTGCGAGGACACTTAATCGAGTATCTATCTATTGGAGTGCACGTTCAGTTCGTAATTAGATGAGTGTTCTTGTAGTGTTCTAGTGAGTGCAGTGAGTGCACTTACGGATATCATTCACTTGGATCGGATACGCTTACCACTGGACGGAAAAATTCGCACCGCTGCTAAAAGGTAACTCCATAGTATTAATATTGTCTAAATTGTTGATTTTTGTCTTTTTTTTTCTGAATTAGTATCTCCTATTTTCAGGGAATATTTTTTTGCAATATAACTTTAACTGCCATTCCGTTTTCTGCAGTTTTCTGCAATCAATTTCGGCAGTAAAAGTCCTGTGGTATTTTGTATAATACTACTACCATGGTAACAATTACCATTGGTTTACCATTACTTACCATTGCTTGGACTTAGTAGTTTGGTATATTTAACAAATCGGAAAATTAGTTTAAATTTCTTATTATATTTTAATGAAAACATGGAAAATTTTGTGCTCCATTCTGTGTTAAAAAAAAGATTATAATAGTGTCTTATTTGTTAAAAAACATAATTATCAAATTACCATTAAAAACATATGTTTCTACATTAAAATCTCATTTTATTGGGGAAACAAGTCAACTGCAATATTTTCAATATTTTTTTACAATTAAGGGAGAAATACTATAATTTAATTACAGCCAGTATCAACGAGAAAATTTTGCAGGTGAAAATCTGTTTAAATATGAAGGACATAATGTTTTCTTTGCTTCCCAATAATTGGAAAAGGTGCACTTCACCAGTTTCTGAAATAAACGATTCAATTACAAGCAACATACATATAAAAATTAATAGCTTTGTAACTTATAAAATATTTGGTATTTATACTTGAAAATTCTAATGAAATTTTTAATTTTTTTCAATAGAAATGTAGCATTAATTGCAATTTGCAATCGACTTGATATAAGTCAATGTAGAATTTTGTAGAATGTTTTCAATGTTGACAGAAATAATTGCAGCCCAGCAAATTTGCTTAAGTGCAATTGTTTTTAGCATTTTTTGTTATTTTTTTCACCCTCATTTGCTAATATTCGAGAAGCTCTGTTCCAACTAATAATAGATTTTTTTTTCAATAGAAATGTAACATTAATTGCAATTTGAAATCGACATGATATAAGTCAATGTAGAATTTAAATTTTGCAGAACATGTTTTAAATTTTGACAGAAATAGTTGTAGCTCAGTAAATTCGCTTAAGTGCAATTGTTTTTTTGTATTTTTGTTATTTTTTTCACCCTGACTTGCTAATATTTGAGAAGCTCTGTTCCAACTAATCATAGAAAATAAACTGATCCAGACAAATACTTAAAATTGTGTCAGAAATTATAGAAAATTTTACACCATACTTGATAGTTTGGCAGTAATCATTGGAATTTGCCATTAATCATTAATGTTCGAAATCTGTAAGATTACGAAAATGTATAGAGAATTTTGTCAGTAATCTTTAGAATATTGTCTGTAATAGTTGTAATAATCTTTCAAATATTGTCTGAAATAAAATAAATTATTAAAAAAATATATATCATAATTGAAACCAATGATGTTTGACAATTAGTATTTAATTTTGCAAACATAATTGAAATTGTGTCAGAAATTATTCAAAATTTGTCATTTATCATACTTGATAGTTTGGCAGTAATCAGTGACATTAATCATTAAATGTTCGATTGTTGAAATGTTACGAAAATGTGTAGAGAATTTTGTCAGTAATCCTTAGAATATTGTCTGCAATAATTGCAATCATCTTTGAAATGTTGTCAGTAATAAAATAAATTGTATTTTATCTTGTTTATTATTACTCCTAATAAGGAAGATAAAATACAATAATAACTGGTATAATAAAAAAAAACAGAAATTGTGTAGGAAATTATTTAAAAAAATATATCATAATTGAAACTAATGACATTTGAAAATTAGCAATGAATCTTCGGACAATACTCGAAATTCTATCAGAAATAATTGTATATTATCAATAATGATTCAGATTTGACAGCAATCCTCCGAATTTTGATCGAAATAATTAGATTTTAGTATTAAAAATTGATTTCTAGTGGAATAATAGAATCATTTTTTGCCATGTTTCATGGAAATGATTAATATTGCAATTTTTCCATGGTTAATATTGAACCACTGAAAAATATGTTTTCCATGTTCCACATTTATTATTGAACCACTGAAAAACAATGCGCCAGTCGGTCAATATTTAATACAAATATTGGCAATGAAAATATGGAACTCATTGGCAATTTTTGTATTATATATTGGCGACTGCCATTTTTTTTTTCAGTGGTTCGGTTTAAATTTGCAGTTTGTGACTGCAATTTTAATTTTTTTGCAATGATCTGAATATAAATGAAAATTTCAAAGCAATTTTTGGTAGTATTCATTGACATTTTAAGAGAAATATTTCAAATTTTACAGTAGTAATTTAAATTTTGGGAGTATAAGTGCCAGTCGATCAATATTTAATACAAATATTGAAAAGGAAAATTTTGAACTCATTGACAATTGTTTTAAATTTTGTTGGTTAATTTTAAATGGATAAAAATTGTTTTAGCCTTTTTGTTTTAAATATTGGCCGACTGGCACTTTTTTTTCAGTGGTTCGGTTTAAATTTGCAATTTGTGACTGCTATTTTAATTTTTTTCTGCAATGATCTGAATATAAATGAAAATTTCATAGCAATATTTCCCAGTAATCATTGACATTTTAAGAGAAAAATTAGAATATTTGATAGCAATATTTTAATTTTTATAGTATTAATTGAGATTTTCGGAGTATTATTTTAAATGTTCACAGAAATAATTGCTTTTTAGTTTACTAAAGTTTAAGAGCTTTGTTCGAACTAATAATAGAAAATTTAGGTAAATGAGTATAGAATTTTATCAGTAATCTTTAAAATGTTCTGTAATAATCGATATTAGGAAAATTTTAGCAGATATTTATTACATTACATTAAAAAAAATGGTTCGATTTAAAATTGCTTTCGCTGTTGTTTTGAGCTGAATACAAATGAAAATTTCATAGCAATTTTGGCAGTAATCATTGACATTTTAAGAGAATTTTTTAAAAATTTGGCAACAATATATAAAATTTTACAGTAGTAATTGAAAGTTAGAAAGCAATATTTTCAATTTTCACAGAAATTTTTGAAAATTTGGCAACAATATATTAAATTTCACAGTAATAATTGAAATTTAAAAGCAATCTTTTCAATTTTCATAGAAATAATTGCATCTTAGTTTACTACAGCTGAAGAAGCTCTGTTCGAACTAATAATAGAAAATTTAAGTAAATGAGTATAGAATTTTATAAGTAATCTTTGAAGTGTTCTGTAATAATCGATATTATGAAAATTTTAGCAGATATTATTACATTACATTAAAAAAAAATGTTCGATTTAAAATTGCTTTCACTGTATTGTTGAGCTGAATATAAATGAAAATTTCTTAGCAATTTTGGCAGTAATCATTGACATTTTAAGAGAAGTATTTGAAAATTTGACAACAATATATTAAATTTTACAGTAGTAATTAAAATTTAGAAAGCAATCTTTTCAATTTTCACAGAAAACAATGCATCTTAGTTTACTAAAGTTGAAGTTCTCTGTTCGAAGTAATAATAGAAAATTTAGGTACCTAAATGAGTATACAATTTTGTCAGTAATGTTTAAAGTGGTCTGTAATCATTGAAATTGTGAAAATTTTGGCAGTTATCATTGTCATTTGACAATTATCATTGAATACAAGAAGAATTTTTGAAATTGTATCAGATATTATTAAAAAAAATTAAGTAATTACTGAGATTTGACAGCAATCTTCAAATTTTGATTGAAATAATTGATTAGTTTCATAGCAATTTTGGCAGTAATCATTGAAATTTTAAGATTTTCATTTTTAACAATATATTAAACTTTACAGTAGTAATTGAAATTTAGAGAGCAATCTTTTAAATGTTCACAGAAATAAGTCCATCTTAGTTTACTAAAGTTGAAGAAGCTCTGTTCCAACTAATAATAGAAAAATTAGGAAAATGAATAAAGAATTTTGTCACTAATCTTTGAAATATGCTGTATTAATTGAAATTTTGAAAATTTATGCATTTATCGATGTCATTTGATAATTATCATTGAATACAGGGAGAATAATCGAAATCCAATCACATATAATTAAATATTTAAAGTAATTATTGAGATTTGTAGCAATTTTTTCTGATTATTTGACAATAATCATTAGATACAGGGAGAATAATTGAAATTCTATCAAATATAATTACAAATTTAAAGCATTATTGATACTTGGCAGCAATCTTCTGAATATTGATTGAAATAATTGAAATTTCAGTCCGAAAAATTGAAATTTTGGGAATTGAACTAAATATTAGTTTGTTCCTATTTTTTATAATAATAATAATAATAATTTCATTTATTGTATTTGGATTCACAAAGAATATTACAATGTCAAAATGTACAACAATAGTATACAAAAATGTTACACTGTTATTGCTAATTTTTGTATACAATTTTTGCCTATTGGCAAGGTTTTTGCAGAGGTTCAAGTTTAATTCAACTTGTAAACGTCCTTTTAATTTTTTCTGCAATGATCTGAACATAAAAGTAAATTTAACAATAGCATTCCAATTTTGGCAGTAATCGTTGAAATTTTTGCGGAAATATTAGAAAATTTGCAGTCATATTTCAAATTTGACAGTGGGTAATGAAATTATGACACCAATCTTTTAAATGATGACAGAAATAATTGTATCTTATCTTACTAAAGTTTGAGAAACTCTGTTCCAGTTAATATTAGAAATCCCAGAAAAATGAATATAGAATTATGGCAGTAATCGTTGAAATTTTATCTGTAATATTTGAAATTCTGTCAGGAATTATTGAAAATTTTACAGAATAACTGAAATTTTGGCAGTTATCGATAAAGTTTGACAATTATCATTGAATCTTGAGAGAATAATTATGCCGGTGTCGGTAAGGTTTGAAATAGTGTCAGAAATTATCGAAAACTCTACAGAATTATTGGCAGTTCTCAATGATGTTCGACAATTATCATTGAATCTTGGGAGATTAATTGTGTCAGTGTCAGAAATGTTTGAAATCGACTCAGAAATTATTGAAAGTTTTACAACATAATTGACATTTTGGCATCATTGACATTTATCATTAAAATTGGAAGAATAATTGAAATTTTGTCTTAAAAATATACAGTAATATTTGAAATTTGGGACACATTTTTCAAATTTTGATGGAGTTAATTGACATTACACTACGAATAATTGAAATTTTAGTAAAATAATTTAATTATATAAGTGTCAGTAATGTTTGAAATAGTGTCAGAAATTAATGAAAGTTTCACAATATAATTCACATTTAGGCAGTTATCATTGATATTTGATATTCATTATTAATAATTGGAAGAAAAATTAAACTCTTCTCAGAAATAATTGCAAATTTATAGTAAAACTTGAAATTTGAGAGACATTTTTCGAATGTTGATAGAAATAATTGAAATTATACTACGTATAATTGAAGTTTTGGTAGAATAATTTAATGAACGATTTTCAAATTTTACAGAATTATTGATAGTTCTCAATAATGTTCGACAATTATCATTGATTCTTGAAAGAATAATTGTGTCAGTGTCAGCAATGTTTGAAATCGAGTCAAAAATTATTGAAAGTATTACAACATGATTGGCATTTAGGCAGTAATCATTGTTATTTGAAATTCATCATTAAAAATTGGAAGAATCATTGAAATTTTGTCAGAAATAATTGAGAATCAATAGTAATATTTGAAATTTGAGAGACATTCTTTTGAATTTTGAAGGAAATATTTGAAATTATACTACGAATAATTGAAATTTTGGTAGAATAATTTAATAAAAGATTTTCCATTTTTTTATCGGTAATTGTTGTATACAAATTGTGCCTGGTAAAGTAATTCAATGTAAAATTGCAATTTTTCACTGTCGTTTTAAATTTGTGTTTAAGTTTTAAGTTAATTATAGTTTTATGCTATAGTCGCCCAGATGTGAAAAAGTTGAGAATGTAAAAATGTCTTATTTTTACATATGAGAATTGTAAAGCTAATAAACTTATGGCTTAAATCAGTTGCTAACATTTGACTTATTAAACCGATAAATATTTGCTTATAGGTGAAAATGCACTACTCAAGTAGTAAACTTACGTGAAAAGTTAGTTTTTTACCTTCATGACAAAAAAATGTACTAATGCACTCCTGTAGAAACAATATGTATTTCTGAAATTGTGACTTTTTTATTTAGGAGAGAGTAGTTTATATACACTGCTCAACAAAATTAGGGAACACCTATAAAAAAGGGTTAAAAATGGTTAATTTTTATTATAGTAGGTGGTCTTTTTTTGCTTATTTTGAGCACATGGTGTTAAAATGCCTCTTTCTGTTTAAATAAACATGAATTAAGATTAATCAGAAATAATTAATTTCGTATAGTTGTTAAATTTCTATTTTAACCCTTTTGTAAAGATGTCCCTAATTTTGTTGAGCAGTGTAATAAGATAAGAAATAAGAGGATTTGAGTTTCGTAAATTATAAAAAAAAATTATCTATTAAATTTGGACAATATATTTGGATTACACTATAATCATTATCGATATTCCTCGACCCCTAGACGTAGGTACAATTTTTTTAAAGCATTAAAGCATTTTAAAGTGAGCATATGCATTTTGAAGCATATGAACGTTCAACTTGATGAGTTTAAATTTTCCTTATACATTTTCTGCAAAATTCTTCATTCAAAAAAAAATAAACAAGTGTAATAAAATTTGTACTTAATATTTTTCTCGAAATCTTTGCCGAATTTTCATGCAACAGATTGATCGATGTGGCTTTTATTTGTTGACAATTCATAATTACTAATGTATGAAATAAAGTTACGCACTTTAAAAAAAAAAACAAAATTGTTTTTTAATGTTCATGACAATTGTTTCGCCACACTGTGGCTTCTTCATCATTTCTTCACCTGAAGAAGCCACAGTGTGGCGAAACAATTGTCGTGAACAATAAAAACAATTTTGAATTTTTTTAAAAAGTGCGTAACTTTATTTCATACATTAGTTTTCATGCAACTTTGAATGTTTTAAGTTCTTTACGTTCTGTAAGTTCTCTTGAATATTGAACTGTATGTTTTGAATTCGTTGTTAATGCGGTCATTAATCTTTTTTGGGCGTTTTAAGTTCTTTACGTTCTTTAACTTCTCTTGAATATTGAAGTGTATGTTTTGAATTCGTTCTTAACGCGTTAATTAATCTCATTAAGCAGCGGCCCTCGATTTGCCAGCTCTCTCTCCCCTTCGGAATCGCAGGCCACGATCGGACATGGCACTTTATTTATGGCCCGTAATAAGCGGGTTCGAGCCCGAGGCGAAGGCGGAGGACTTTGTGCCTCTTGCCTCCGCATACGTACGTGCGAAGATTGTGCGAAGTGAGGCGTACGCGGCAGTAAATCGCGCGATTTGTACGACCTCGAGGCACAAAGGGAAGATGCCAAGTCACGATGCTCGTGCTAATGGTGGTAAAAGTGGCAAATAAATTGGTTCATAACGGAGAATTTGAATACAATACATAAGATCAATATTTTCTATATCTTGCTTGCAATTCTTGTTGGTGTTGCAAGAATCCATTGGCATTCCATTCCATAGTCGTAATTTTACTTGCCATTGCGCTTTTTGGGCAATAGCTCCTTCAGTGTTATGTTCAAGTCTGCTTATACGTTCATCCATTTTTGTTAATTTCTCCATAATTTGCTGAAGAGAATTTTGAATGAAAGCCTTTTGATCCTGCTTTTGGGTTTCATTATTATTATTATATGTAGTAGGGTTTTGGAGTATTCTCTTCAAGTTTTGAATGAAAGCGTTTTGATCTTGCTTTTGGGTCTCATATTTATTATTATTATCGGACTTGTTAATGACTGCTTGCCTGTATGATTTTTCTCTGTACTTGTGCTGGCTACAGCCATTTGCTGTTTTTCTAAATTCTCGTTGATTTTCTTCCGATAATATCAGTAACTCAAGAAACTGCTTTAGAAACGTTATCAAAGCACATTCACTTTGGCAATTCCTCGAGCTCGTATTCTTATGATAATGTTAACTGCTCCTTCTAAATCCCAGCCGTCGCATTTTAACTTTATCGGATATCAACGTCGCGATAACGGTTTCGATTTTATTCGAATCGCGTATTACGTGACGGTGGCAAAAAGCCCGATAAAGAGGAGGACGATTGTTCTCTGGAAGGACAAAAACTGGTCCTTTTCGGAATGGAAAGGACGATTGGTCTCGGTTCACGGATGAAATTTGAGGCGCCTTATCTCGGAATAAATCGTAGTCCGGAATGTGCACGTAGTTCCAGGAGATGAATTCAATACGAGAGATTGAAAACTCGAAGATTCCAGGAGATGGATTCAAGATTGAAAAGTCTGCGATTGAAAACTCTGAAACGACTGAAAACAAGATTGGGCTTGATAAAAATAATATGTTCTCGTTGCTTATTGTGCAAACGGTTTACATGTATTAATAACTCAAACAGTTTACACGTATTAATAATTCATGTAAGTGTTTTTACTTTCTAATATCTATTTATGTTTGTTAAACGCAATCGACAGCATGTACTAATTTAAATTGCAGAGATTACGATCAACGCATTTGATTGCTAATGTGCTGCGCCACACTTGTTGTAAGTAAGTAAGTAGTAAGTAAGTAAGTAAGTAAGTAAGTAAGTTTGTAGGAACTAAGTGCTGACCATTAACATATTAATAATCATCATTGAAAAACAATTGTAGTCTGGGTGTTAATCATTATTCGAAAACAATGGGACGAGCGTGGGAGGGTCGCCACAAGTATAATCATCCCCTAAATTCTGCGACTAAGCTCTTTAACTGTATTTTTTCTACAGCACAACTTTAATCTTCCATCAAATTTGTGATTTCGTGTAAATAAAATGATGATTATAATTACAGCTGGATCAAATTAGATGATGATTATAGTGTGCCCACCCACCCACCCCCCAATTTCTGTCATCATTTAAAAGATTTCTGTCAAAATTTCAATTACTACTGTCAAATTTGAAATATTACTGTAAATTTTCAAATATTTCTGTCAAACTTTCAACGATTACTGCCAAAATTGCAATGCTATTGCTGTTGTTTTCTTTTATGTTCAAATTATTGCAGAAAGAAATTTGAATTTTATAACTTTTTTTTAACTTATCGAATAAGTAGGTTTATTCATTTGGTGCTCATGTATCTTGTAATAAAGAAATTCTGTTCAATTGCAAGCAAATTTGTACATAATGATTTTGTACCAAGGATGAGGTATATTCATTTCGTCCTCATTTGTCTTGCAATGAAGAACTAGTTTGTTAAAAATTCTAACAATTCTGTACATAATGATTTTGAACCAAGGATTAGGTATATTCATTTGGTACTCATGTATCTTGCAATAAAGAAATTCTTTCCAATTGATAGCAAATCTGTACATAATGATTTTGTAACAAGGATTAGGTGTATTCATTTGATTCTCATGTGTCATGGAATGGAGAACTAGTTTGTTAAAAATTGTAAACAATTCTGTGTATAATGATTTTGTAACAAGGATTCGATACAGCAACTGGTACTGTTTGCACTTAACCTCCAGCAGATCAAACACAATATATAATGAGCGAGGAACTATTAAGACAAGAGCCACGCGAATCGTGGCCGTAACGAGGGGCATTTGCAACTGGCAAGTGAGGCGCTGCATGGGAACGATTTCGCATGTAATTATCATCTGCTGCATATCGCTGATTTATGGAGCGACTTTCGTTCACCGTTAGCAGGGAACAGGTGAAGGACTGATAAAACAGGCGAGAAGGTGGCAAAGGGGCAACGCCACATCAGCCAGGGACTGGCCTCTCTCGAGGAGGCATTAGCATAACAGTAAAACTATGCGGCACGTGGGTTCTAAAACCTCTGGGTGATTTGTGACTACATAAATTCGGGGTAGAAAGTAAGTAAAAAGCAGGCAAATGTATGAATTACTGCATTAAATATGCCAACTTTTACTTGAAACAGAAGTTTTTATAAGTAAAACTGCCATGGATTCATCTAAGAATTACTGTATTTTAGAATCGCTTAAATAGTAAAGGCTAAAAGACCTCAGAAAATGGTTCAATAAAACACCAACAGACGTCTTCAGAGCTGCAGTGTCAAAAACAACCATATCTACTTGGATCGCCCACCTCGGAGAGGGCGGAATAAGAAGAAGAAATAGTAATAGTAATACTAAAAGTAATAGTAATTGGTATTCAAAACGGTGGTTCCCAAACTTTTTTAACTCGTAGTCCCCTTTTTGAACTTAGGTATTCCCTTCGCCCTTCCTTTAGCATAACATCTTTGCTAATTTCTATGAAATCTTCAAAAACTTTGTAAGGAATATGATGTATGGGGAAAGTCATTACAATGTTTAATTAAAAACTCAAAGGTTACATTAATCTTTGTAATTTATGAAAATTTTGGTATTTATAATAAATAATTCTAATGAAAATTTCATAATTTCCAATATAAATGCTACATTCATTGTAATTTACAATCGACTTGATATCATTTTAATGAAAATTTTGTGGTTTGATGATCTGTTTGCAATTATTAATAAAATTTTGAAATTTGTAATGAAAATGTTGAAAATTTGCATACAAAATTTGTCATTTATTGAGGCAATTTTAGAATTTCCACTTAAAGCAACAAATTTCATATGCAAATTTTCCATATAACATTTGTCACTTCCAAGGAAAATTTCATATTTTCCATTGAAGTTTCTAATTTATAATCAAAATTTTGTATTTTCCCCTAAAAGTTTTGCAAATTTCTGGTAAAAAAATTAGTATAATGAGTGATATGTTATTTTACCAAAGTTGAAGAAGATAGAAGTTTTTCAGAGTTTCGATTTAAAATTGTAATTTTTCACTGTTGTTTTGAACTGAATATATTTGAAAATTAATTTCATAGCAATTTTGGCAGTAATCATTGACACTTTAATAGAAATATTTGAAAATTTGACAGCAATATTTCAAATTTTACAGCAGTAATTGAAATATTGAGAGCAATCGTTTAAATGTTCACAGAAATTATTGCATATTAGTTGAAGAAGCTCTGTTTCAACTAATAATAGAAAATTTAGGTAAATGAATATAGAATTTTATCAGTCATCAATGACATTGGACAATTAGCATTGAATCTTGGGACAATAATTGAAATTCTATCAGATATAATTGAAATTTGAAAATAATTATTCAGATTTGACAGCAATTTTCTAAATTTTGATCGAAATAATTGTATTTTAATATGAAAAATTGAATTTTGGTAGAATCATTGAAGTAAATTTAAATGTATGTACTATATATTAGCCAACTGGCACTTTTCTTTTTCAGTGGTTTCATTTAAATTGCAATTTTTCACTGTTGTTTCAAATATTTTCTGCAATGATCTAAATATAACAGAAAAAATCATAGCAATTTTGACAGTAATCATTGATATTTTGACAGAAATATTTGAACATTTTATGTAATATTTCAAATTTGATAATGATAAATGAAAGTTTGACACTTTTACATGATTTAAATGATGACAGAAATAATTGTATCAATTTTGGTAGTAATCATTGATATTTTAAGAGAAATATTTGAAAATTCGACAGCCAATATTTTAAATGTTCCAACTAATAATAAAAAAATTAGGTAAATGAAAATTTTGGCAGTTATCAATGTCATATGACAATAATCATTGGATACTGGGAGAATAATTGAAATCCTATCTGATATAATTAAACATTTAAAGTAATTATTGAGATTTGATCGCATTTTTTCTGATTATATGACAATAATCATTGGATACAGGGAGAATTATCGATAATCTATCAAATATAATTATAAATTTAAAGCATTATTGATATTTGACAGCAATCGTCTGAATTTTGATTGTAATAATTGGAATTTTATTACGAAAAATTTAAATTTTTATTATTGAACTAACCATTTTTTTGTTCCTTTTTTCATTACTAATTTTTGTACACAATTTTACAGAGTTTTTGTAGAGATTCAGTTTATTGCAATATGTCAATATCCTTATA
Organism: Othius punctulatus; assembly: GCA_951805005.1. Lineage (NCBI taxonomy): Eukaryota > Metazoa > Arthropoda > Insecta > Coleoptera > Staphylinidae > Othius > Othius punctulatus. The sequence continues at coordinate 1,822,767 of OX638139.1, read as the reverse complement.
ATTCATTTTCTATAATAATCTGAACATAATAGCAAATTTAACATTTAAGCATTATAATTTTGCCACTAATTTTTGACATTTTGACAAAAATATTTGAAAATTTTCAGTAATATTTCAAATTTGACAGTAGTAAACAAAATTTTGACAGCAATCTTTTAAATGATGACAGAAATAATTGTATCTTAGCTTACCAGTAATCTTTGAAATTTTATCTGTAATAATTAAAATTCTGTCAGAAATTATTGAAAATTTTACAGAATAATTGAAATTTTTGCAGTTAACAATGAGGTTTGGCAATTATTATTGAATCTTGGAAGATTAATTGTGTCAGTGTCAGCAATTTTTGAAATCGAGTCAGAAATTATTGAAAGTTTTACAACATAATTCACATTTAGCAGTAATCATTGACATTTGACATTCATCATTAAAAATTGAAAGAAAAATTTAAATTTTGTCAGATATAATTGAAATTTTATAGCAATACTTGAAATTTGATAATATTTCCAATTTTCAAGGAAATAATTGAACTAATTAATTATAATTTTAGCCTACTAGCACGGTTTTAGCAAAGGTACAGTTTATTGCAATTTGTCAATGTCCTTATAATTGTTTTCTGCAATGGACTGCACATAAAAGAAAATTTAACAATAGCATTGCAATGTTGGCTGTAATTTTTGACATTTTGACAGAAATTTTTGAAAATTTACAGTAATATTTCAAACTTAACAGTACTACATGGCATTTTGACAGCGATCTTTTAAATGGCGACAGAAATAATGGTATCTTAGGTTACCAAAGTTTGAGAAACTCTGTTCAGTTAATATTAGAAAATCAGAAAAATGAATTCACAATTTTGGCAGTAATCTTTAAAATTTTATCTGTAATAATTGAAATTCTGTCAGAAATTATTGAAAATTTTACAAAATATTTTAAATTTAGGCAGTTATCAATGAGGTTTGACAATTATCATTGAATCTTGGAAGAATAATTATGCCAGTGTCAGTAATGTTTGAAATAGTGTCAGAAATTATTGAAAATTTTACAGAATTGTTGTCAGTTTTCAATGATATTCGACAATTATCATTGAATCTTGGGAGATTAATTGTGTCAGTGTCAGCAATGTTTGAAATCGAGTCAGAAATAGTTTTACAGCATAATTCACATTTAAGCAGTAATAATCGATATTTGACCTTCATTAAAGAAAAATTGAAATTGTGCCAGAAATAATTGAAAATTTGTAGTGATACTTGAAATTTCAGAGACATTTTTCGAATTTTGGTGGAAATAATTGAAACTATACTACAAATAATTGAAATTTTTGTAAAATTATTGAAAGTTTTACAACATAATTCACATTCAGGCAGTAATCATTGATATTTGACATTCATTATTAATAATTGGAAGAAAAATTAAATCTTAAGGAAAGATTTTCAATTTTTTCATTTGCAGTGTTTGTATACAATTTTAGCCTATTATCAAAGTAATTTAATTTAAAATATCAATTTTTGACTCAAACACAGTTTTTTTTTCACAGTTTAAAATCTTTGTTTAAGTTTTAAGTTGATTATAGTTTTATACTATAGTCGCCCAGACGTAAAAAAGTTGCGAATGTAAAAATTCCTAATTTTTACATGTGAGAATTGTAAAGCTAATAACCTGTGGCTTAAATCAGTAGCTAACATTTTACTAATTAAAGCGATGAATATCTGCTTATCGGTAAAAATGCACTACTCAAGTAGTAAACTTACGTGAAAAGTTAAAGTTTTAACATTTAAGCATTGCAATTTTGGCAATAATGATCTACACTCGACTTACATTGGTTTTCAAGGATGATTGGTGAACTCCAGGTGGTTCCTAACAAATGAATCATGAAATTTCCAATCATTACAGTAAGCTGGACGTCCAATGTTTTATTTTGCATGACATTTGAATTGGGGGTGGGTGGGTGGGTACACTATAATCATCATCTAATTTGATCCAGCAGCAATTAGAATCATCATTTTGTTTACACAAATGAATGATTTTAAATTGTGCTGTAGTAAAAATACAGTTATAGAGCTGAGACCAAAGATTAGGGGATGATTAAACTTATGCCCACTCGCCCATCCTCCAATTGTTCTTGAATAATGATCAACACTTGAACTACAATTGTTTTTCAAGGATGATTAGTAAAGTGCACATAGTTCCTAACAAATGAATCTTGAAATTTTTAGTGATTGCAATGAGATGGACGTCCAATGTTTTATTTTGCACGACATTTGAATGGGGGGGTGGGTGGGTGGGCATACTATAATCATCATCTAATTTGATCATCATTTAATCGTTGTCTAATTTGATTTGAAAATATAATATTCATGTGGAGTATTTGAATGCTCAAAATTTTCCAAATATAACATAACCTAACGTAACCCAACCTGACCGTTGAATCATCTTATTAATTGCAATTATAGCAATTGAGCAATTGTATTGGTGAACAATTATGCCCATTAGGACGTGTCACGTTCTATACCATTGAAGTAATTTCGAACCTAATTCATAGATGCGGCGTGTAATGTAATACATCTAATCCAATTACCATGTACTGGAGAGTAATTTCCGCGCAGATCACTTATATACCCAACACCCATCCTGGATGAAATAATTACATAGGCACAGGCGGTGATACGTTCTAATTGAAAATCGTACGCACGAACAGCTCGGAAGAGAAGCGGCGCTCTTTGCCAGTCTCTCGGCGGTGAATATTATACATTTTTCGGACGTGTCCCATAACAAACATTTATCGCACGGTATTGTTCTTCGGCCCGTTCTTGTTCAATGGCGCGGCACAGGGAGTAACGTAACGCGATCACGACTTTCCCATTCAACCAAGACACCATCTGTACACATGGGATTAGCTGGTAGTTTCCTCGAACGTTACGGAGAGCTCAGAGGAGTCACGAAGCGACCGTGAGCTTTATCGCCCGTTTGGAATTAAATTAAGGATTTAAGGATTCAATACTGAATCTGCCAGGGATGGCTCTCCAGAAATTGCACTAGGCATATGTTCGGTTGCTATGGTTCATGTCAGGTAATATGTCACTCTTCACATAAAACCGAAGTCCCTCCTCAGTCCTATCGGACTGGTCAAAAGAAATGCAAATGTACCCCTTCGAGAATCATAGTTTATTGAGCTATGATAGTGATTGAAGGTGTAACGCTCCGATATTATTTTATTATATTTATCTTATTATTCGTCGTTTTTATCGTGAAATTATTATATAATTTCTTGATTATTTTGGCTCATGATTTATTATATAATGTTTTATACCCCTTCGAGAATCATAGTTTATTGAGCTATGATAGTGATTGAAGGTGTAACGCTCCGATATTATTTTATTATATTTATCTTATTATTCGTCGTTTTTATCGTGAAATTATTATATAATTTCTTGATTATTTTGGCTCATGATTTATTATATAATGTTTAATTATTTTTGGCTCGTGATTTATTATATAATGTTTTAATTATTTTAGGCTCGTGATTTCTGATCGTATTTAGTACTTACACGTCGTGACGTTTAATTTAACTACCGTGATTACTCTCAAGGTACTTTGCTATTGGTAATGTGTTAATTAACGTACACTAATAATGGATTAATACAAGAAACCACCACATTAAGGATTTGTTTTGTTTATTTAATAATAGACACGCTGAAATTGTAAGACACAGGGAAATAAAACACAGGTTGACGATGATGTAAATTAATTTATATAATTGTAACATACAGGAAAATAAAACACAGGTTGACGATTATGACATGAATTGATTTATTTTATATATTTCGTTAACGTTATAATGAATGTGTAAATTCTTTTATTTATTTAATTGATAGTTTGAAAATGGTTATTACTACGAAGTTTATTTACGAGAGTTTGTATACATGCACGTGCTTCTCTTAGACCATTTATTACCATGCTCTTTCACTCCATTCAACTACAGGAAAGTGATATGATCAAAAATAGAACTATTTAAAGATGTTGAAATATCCCCAATAATTCATGAATGATTACTAAAGGTATCTCGCGATCTTCCCGAATTTCATGGTTGTGTCGGTGTCCACACAATAATGTAATTATTGGAGCCCCACTGTTTACGTTGATTGAGGTAAATTAGTAATTCTATCCACGAGCACAGCAAGCACCAATGTCACAAGTAGTCATCACCGTCAGACATGTTACAAGTTGTGTCAAATAACAGTTCTGCTACCTCAATCGGAAATGTTTATGTAATGTTATAATATATTATTATTAGGAACATTGGAGGTTATTAATAACTTCTCTTGTGATTATACCAAGCTTCATTCTCTCGTTTAGCATTTTCTCTGTTTATACGGGGTTTTAATAATTCCACTTATTTCTTGTTTACGATATTTAACCACAAATTGTCATTATGTCTTCAAATTATTGAGATTTAATCCAGCCAATTTTATCTGTTCGATTCTAAATTACTCTGCCCAATAATAGGTACGTTATGTGCTTGTTTTATGATTTGAAATAAAGAAACCAGTATTTTTATACATTATGTTTTTAAATTATTATGATTTAATCCAACTTATTTATTTATACAAATATAAATCACTCTGCCCAATAATATGCCCGTTATGTGCTCATTTTTGATTTAAAATGAAGAAGCCATCATTTTTATGAATTATTTTGATTTGAATATGATGATGTATGTCGGAGGGTAACACTGAATGCCTTGATTAGTTGTTATAGTTATGGTGAATACAGCCACGTTAGTTTGCGATCGCGGGCGCGATGTATGATGAGTTTATATGTTTAAATGTTATGATGCTGACGACGATTTGATTCTAGTGGAGGAGGTGATTCCACAATAACAGGTGTGTGAACGAAGTGCGCGGGTGGGCGTCAATTACACCTGTTATTGCTTCCTCTAGTGATTCGTAAACACGAATAACGTTCGAGCCGCCCTTGTTTACTGATAGGAATAGGTAATCGGTAGTTGGTATTTATAGGTAACTTAGGGTTGATTGAAAGGAATAAGCACTCCCGTGAATTTATAATGAGACTGGTTTAACAACTTTATATTATCGTTAATAATAAAAACATTAAATTACTCTGTACCTAGAATTGTACGTTTTTCGATTTATTCAAATTTTTACTCTACTTTCCGTTTTTTACAACGTTATATGCAATCGTTAATTTAATTATAACCCGACGTGAATTTATATACTCAAAACCGCGAATGTCGTGTGCGTTGCCCGTGGCCGACGCAACTTTCTTACTGATCTCGCTCGTGTGTGGCTTGTGCTCAAATAGGTTTTTTTGCAGCTTCAAATCTCCACTCCCCTCACATATCTACTGCTAAATATTCGCCCCCATCTCTTAGTTATCATGGTGATTATTAATCTTGAGTGTGCGTGTGGTATTAATGCGTTTTTAGCGCAGAGTTTTACACTTAACTTAAAGCGTTGCCATTCGAGGTGATTTTTACGTGCCTGGCGCTTGCTCGTTTCTAAGGGGCGCTGATACCCAAATTGTTTATGTGACACCACGACATGGAATCTTCCAGAACCGTGCATATGCAGGCCTCGGCTCTTGAGATATTTGGCGACGCTCTGGCGCTAGTCGCGAGGGCTATTTCTCACATTTCACCCTGGGATTATTTGTAAATGAATTAATTTAATAATTTTCTTGTATTCATGATTTTTAAAATATGCGTCACTTTATTGCATAAATGCGTATTATACTGGGCGTATATTTGGTCCTATTACAAAGGCCTTATGAAGTCCCTTGGGTATCAAAAATCTTAAATTGTTACTTGGGGAACTTGACATGGATAAAACAAATGATACGCAAGTTTGTTGCAATGCTTTTTTTTAACGTTCGACAAACGATAATAACATAATCGCAATAAACTTGTTTCACATTAGTTCTCGTTTGTTTTATAAATTTGTTATTAATACAAGTTCGCCTGAATGAACGTCCATGCATATTTAACCGGTTGGCGCATCAGTATTCAATTTTGTGCGTGCACAAGCGCCATGCCTTTGAAGTGGCTCCCGTGAGGCTGTAATTAAAGATAAACCGTGAACCGAACGCATCAAACACGAGAGATGGTAAATACCTGCGCAGTAAACAAGCGGCCGTCGGGCAAAACCGGTTGATGGAGTGTAATGTCTACTTTATTTTAATAAAAACAAACCGCACATAAATTAACTAATAGGAATAATTAATAAAGCCATAAAAGTTGCGTGGAATCTAGTATCCAGAGCTCTTTAATTGCAGAGCGCCTCTTATTCACCGCCTCCGAGACGAACATGGAAGATTGCGTGACCCACGGCAAGACGATTAGAAAACGATATGCCGGAGGAGTACAATTGAAGAAGAGATTATCAGGAAATTGTCAACGTTTGATGATATTTTATACCTGCGAAGATGCGAATGCAAGAGCCATACATCTGCATTCTTCAGCAAGTTTCAGCATTAAATAAGGGAGAAAATCAAACATATAACTTTTTACATTGACAAGTATGGGTTAGCTATTACTGAAATTTCTGAAAATTTATTATTTGCAAATTTGATATAAGATTCGTGTACAGTACTCCTAAAACTAAATCTACTGAAAATTTGACAAAGTTTCAGTATTAAATAAAGGAGAAAATCATACATATATCTTTCTTCATTGAGACGTAAGGGTTTGCTATTACTGAAATTCATGAAAATTTATTATTTCCAAGTTTGATATTAGATACGTATTCAGAATACCTGAAACTAATTCTCCTGAAAATTTGATAAATTTCACGACATTCCAAGCCTAGTTGTAATATTTGCATGTAATACTTTTCAATTCCAATTTGTACGAAACTTCAATATCAAACCTTTCAGTATGGAATGTCATTGAATTGAAAACGTTCTCATGAAAGATTAAAATGTACTTGAAATTAGACTTTAATGAATAAAATTTTGATAGTAGTCATTATTATTCTAACAGAAAACATGCAAATTTTGTTGAAATTTACGTAGAATAATTTAAAAAAACAGAAATAATCGAAAATTTGATAGCTTTAGTACTTAAGACTTTGAGGAATTGAAAAATTGTGAGGAAATGTGACAATTTGAAAGAAATAAATTAAAATTTGACATTAATAGATGCAATTTTGTCTAAAATCATTGAACTTTTGGAAGTATAACAGAAAATTTGACATTGACTCTGCTAGGGTCATGCATAAAGGAGTATGTAGTTAAATAAGGAAGTATTAAATAAGTAGTATTAAGTATTAATATAAATATAATTATAATTTAAAAATATTACAAAAAAATAAACTTTCAAATACGTTAAATATTCGACTTGAAACATGATAGTGATCAATAAAATGTTGATAGTAATCATTGATATTTTAACAGAAAACATGGAAATTTGGTTGAAATTTACATAGAATAATTTAAAAACATCTAAAATAATTAAAAATTTCATACCTTTAGTACTTAAGACAATGAGGAAATGAAAAATTGTGAGGAAATGTGACAATTTGGAAAAAAATAATTAAAATTTGACATAAATAGATACAAGTTTGTCTAGAATCATTGATATTTTGAAAGTATAACAAAAAATTTGCCATTAACTCGGCCTTTAAAAAAGTGTGCAAATAATTACTGAAAATTGTGCTTAACATTCATTGATATTTTAACAGAAAATATGGAAAATTTGTTGAAATTAACATGGAATAATTAAAAATATATAAGACACAGTTTCAGTATTAAATAAGGGAGATAATCGAACATATAACTTTCTGCATTGACAAGTATGAGTTAGCTATTACTGAAATTCCTGAAAACTCATTAGTTCCATATTTGATATTAGATTCGTTTTCAGTATACTTGGAACTAGTTCTCCTGAAAATTTGACAATGTTTAAGTATTAAATAAGGTAGAAAATTAAACATATAAATTTCTGAATTGGCAAATAAGGGTTAGCTGTTCCTGAAATTCCTGAAAATTTATTATACAGTACTTGTTAAACTATGTCTCCTGAAAATTTGACAAAGTTTCAGTATTGAATAAGGGAAAAAATCAAACATATAACTTTCTGCATTGACAAGTATGGGTTAGCTATTCCTGAAATTTCTGAAAATTTATTATTTGGAAATTTGATATAAAATACGTTCGCAGTACACTTGAAACTAATTCTGCTGAAAATTTGATAAAGTTTTGGTAATTAATAAGGGAGGCAATCAAACATATAACTTTCTACATTAACAAGTGTGGGTTACCTATTCCTGAAATTCCTAAAAATTTATTATTTGCAAATTTGATATTAGATACATATACAGAACACCCAAAACTAATTTTCCTGAAAATTTAACAAAGTTTTAGTATTTAAAAGGGCAGAATTAAACATATATCTTTTTACATTGTCAAGTGTAAGTTAGCTATTCATGAAATTGCTGAAAGTTTATTATTTGGAAATTTGATTTTGGATTCGTGTACAGTACACCTGAAGCAAATTCTCCTTAATAATTAACAAAGTTTCAGTATTAAATAAGGGAGAAAATCAAACATATAACTTTCTGCATTGACAAGTATGAGTTGGCTAAATTTGAAATTCCTGAAAATTTATTATTTGAAAATTAGATACTAGATTCATATACAGTACACCTGAAACTAATTCTACTGAAAATTTGACAGAGTTTCAGAATTAAATAAGGGAGAAAATAAATCATATAACTTTCTGCACTGACAAGTATGGGTTTGCTATTACTGAAATTTCTGAAACTTTATTGTTTACACATTTGTTATTAGATACGCACACACTACACCTGAAACTAATTTTACTGAAAATTTGACAAAGTTTCAGCATTAACTAAGGGAGAAAATCAAACATCTAACTTTCTGCATTGACAAGTATGGGTTAGCTATTCCTGAAATTCCTGAAAATTTATTCTTTTGCAATTTTGATATTATATACGTTTACAGTTGACCTAAAACTAATTCACCTGAAAATTTGACAAAGTTTCAGAATTAAATAAGGGAGAAAATCAAACAAATAACTTTTTACATTGACAAGTATCGGTTAGTTATTCCTGAAATTCCTGAAAATTTATTATTTGAAAATTTGATATTGGATTCGTGTGTACTACACTTGAAACTAATTCTCCTGAAAATTTGACTAAGTTCTAGTATTATGTAAGGGAGAAATTCAAATATATAACTTTCTGCATTGACAAGTATGGGTCAGCTATTCCTGAAATTTATGAAAATTTATTATTTGTAAATTTGATATAAGATACGTATACAGTACACCTAAAACTAAGTCTCCTCAAAATTTGACAAAGTTTCAGTATTAAATAAGGGAGAATATTAAGCATAAAATTCTTTGAATTGAAAAGTATGGGTTAGATATTCCTGAAATTTCTGAATATTTATTATTTGCAAATTTTACATTACTTACGTATACAGTACACCTAAAAGTAATTCTCAAAATTTTACAAAATTTCAGCACTAAAATTAGGAGAAAATCAAACATATACACTTTTTGCATTGACAAGTGTGGTTAAGCTATTTCTAAAATTTCTGAAAATTTATTAATTACAAATTTGATATTAGATACGTATACAGTACACCTGATACTAATTCTCCTAAAAATTTGACAAAGTTTTAGTATTAAATAAGGGAGAAAATCAAATATGTAACTTTCTGCGTTGACAAGTATGGGTTTGCTATTACTGAAATTCCTGAATATGTATTTATTTGCAAATTTTACATTAGTTACGAATACAGTATACCAAAAACTAATTCTGCTGAAAATTTTGCAAAGTTTCAGCATTAAATAAGGAAGAATAACTAACATATATGTTTCTGCATTGACAAGTATAGGTTTGCTATTCCTGAAATTCCTGAAATCTTATTATTTGCAAATTTTACATAAGTTACGTATACAGTACACCTAAAACTAATTCTGCTGAAAATTTTACAAAGTTTCAGCACAAAAAAAGGGAGAAAATCAAACATATACACTTGTTGCATTAACAAGTGTGAGTTAGCTATTCCTGAAATTCCTGAAAATTTATTATTTGTTAATTTAATACTAGATACGTATACAGTACATCTGAAACTCATTCTCCTGAAAATTTTACAAAGTTTCATTATTAAATAAGGGCGAAAATCCAACATATATCTTTCTGCATTGACAAATATGGGTGAGCTATTCCTGAAATTCCTGAAAATTTATTATTTACAAATTTGATATAAGATACGTATACAATATACCAAAAAGTAATTCTGCTGAAAATTTGATAAAGTTTCAGTATTAAATAAGGGAGAATATCAAAGATATATCTCTTTGCATTGACAAGTGTAAGTTAGCTATTCCTGAAATTCCTGAAAATTTAGTATTTACAAATTTGATATTAGGTACATATACAGTATATCTGAGATCATATTTCCTGAAAATTTGATAAAGTTTCAGTATTAAATAAGGGAGGAAATAAAATATAGAACTTTCTGCATTGACAAATGTGGGTTAGCTATTCCTGAAATTACTGAAAATTTATTATTTGCAAATTTGATATTAGATTCGTATATACTACACCTAAAACTAATCCTGCAAATTTGAGAAAGATTCAACATTAAATAAGGGAGAACTGCACTGACAAGTATGGGTTATCTATTACTGAAATTTCTGAAAATTTATTATTTTCAAATTTGATACTAGATACGTATACAATAAACATTAAGCTAATGTTCCTAAAAATTTGACCAAGTTTTAGAATTAAATATGGGAGAAAATCAAAGATATATCTTTCTGCATTGACAAGTATGGGTTTGCTCTTCCTGAAAATCCTGAAAATTTATTATTTGCAAATTTGGTATTAGATACGTATACAGTACATCTGAAACTAATTCTGCTGAAAATTTGACTAAGTTTTAGTATTAAATAAGGCAGAAAATCAAACATGTATCTTTTTGCATTGACAAGTGTGGGTTTGCTATTGCTGAAATTACTGAAATTTCTGTAAATTAATTAATTGAAAATTTGATAAAAGTTGCTGAAATTTTAACAGAAATATTGAACTGTTGACATGCATTGAGTGCTAGTAATCAAATTATAGTCAACATTTTTACATATGCAAACTTAATCATTGATCATGAAATATTAACTAAAAAAAATAATTTTTGATAGTTAGTATTATCTTTTTAGCAGAAATAATTGAAATAAAAAAAAAAATAATGAAATAGCATGATCTACAAATTTTTTGTTTGTGGTACTGTATGTATATTTTAATTTGGACAAATTTGCCAAAATTAATTAACGTTCAAAAAGATAGCCACTGCAGTTTAATGTTGCAAAACCACAAAAGAACGTAAATCTGCACTTATATCAGTACATTTCTGAATACCTGACTTCGTCAGGCATTACAACCGCAACATGACTGCTCTTATATCCTTTATTCTGCTCACTACAAGCCATTCCACATCATCGCAATCCATAACGTCCCAGCTATTACCGCAATTAACTCTGCTATCTGGTAGAATCTCTTCGTGTTTCTTTTTACGATCGAGGCCCCACCCGCAACAGTTCTTCGCCGATGGCCGAGCCCCTGGAAACCGGCTGAAATAATAAAATCGGCCACGTGTATAAACCTGGAATGAAACGTACAGATTCAATCAGCGTCGCCACCAAATACGGCCGACGGGCCGTTAATTTAAAATTCAAATCGCCGATTTAATCACGAAAATGGAACCGGAGCGCTCCATAACACAAGGTCTGTCCATACAAAAGTGAACAGTTTCTTCAAATGGCCAAATAGAAAATGCTGTCTGATATAGAATCATTGGAGATTGGAGGATTATGAATAACCTATTTAGGGTTACATTACGAAGACTAATCTCGATATGGGTTTATAAATCCAATAAATATCCAATAAATTTATAATAGTACATGTCGTTTCCTGGCTTAAATTATTATGTAGAAAATCAGATAACTGCGAAGTCGAGATAAATATTAAACCACTAAATAATTAATCAATCATTTCTGTAAAAAATCAATGAAACCCATCCAAATGTTTATTTATCAGTCATTATATCATAATCAATAACTAAGTGTGCATATATCAGAGATTAAACTTTTATTACTAATACCATTGATTATAATAGCCTATTATAATAGGCTATTATAATCAATGCTAATACTAAATGCACGTTAAAACTTTAATGCTTCTGTCAAATTTTCCATTTTATCAATTTTCAAGTCATTTTACGTTCATTTTAATTATTTCTATAAAAAAAATTAATAATAACCATCAAAATTTCATTGAATATTTATCAAAATTCAAAATTTCATTGTCTTTTTATCAAAATATCAGTCGACATAATAATTTTTCAGTCAACGTTTCACGATCAATTATTGAGTTTGCAAACACCAAAAATTAAACGTTAACTTTATTACTAGTGCCATAGCGTATACAAAATTTCCAAAATAACTCTACAAAATCAAAAAATTCGTGCGGATACCCAAAGTTACATCATTTTTCTAAACAATTTGCAGGTAATACGAGATTAATAGTCTGATCTTCCTGCATTGTGTGTCTTAAAGATACGCGTTGAAAATCATCTTTATTGCCTTGCTTTTTTTTTTTTTTTTGTATGCATCTCCGCCCATTCCCGGACAGGACCCTCTAATTAGCCTCGATTAAGAGAAATGCAATTAGTGGCGCACCGAGACTGCCGCCTTACGAGGCGGCTGTGCCACAGTAATGGGCCACGATTTAATTAGGCAGGAACTTGTAATTTGTCCGGGAGCGAACATGATATTAATAAGGCGATGCTGGCAATTATTAATGTACGTCTTAATAACTTTGGATTTCTAAGCGTTCGTAAGCGATCGTTTAATAGAGATTCTCATTTCCAGGATAGAATTAAATATAGATACCTGAAGATAGATTTCACGTACGTATAATAATATAAAATCCGTCAATAAAAATAAACCATCTTTGTAAACAAATTTGTTCTGGTGTGTTTGGTTTATGTTTTTATATTCAAAAACGAACTGTTGTTCTAAAATAGATCAAAAATAGTTGAAAGTCACTAAAAATATGACTTCCTAATAGCATATTCCAATAATTTTTGTGAGTTAAAACTAGTGATCAAAATTGGGTATGAAGTAGCTAATGATTAGTCTTTCTGTTGCCATATTCAAAAAATTATGCTTGAAGAAAAATAATCATGATCATTCATCTAAATTGTTAAAATTTCTGTAAGAATTACCTTTTTTATGACATATTCTACGATGATGATAATATTTTTATACAAAATTAAAAAAACAATTGGCCATGTAAAATCTAGTGAAAACAAAAATAGTTTATTTGGACGATGTGGAGATCAACTTCTGAGTAATGTATTTTATAAGATGGGATTTCTTTCACTCTCAGGTAAAAATTAACAATCTTTAGAAGATTTTAGTTGTTACACGACATAATAAATAATCTTTACAAGATTTTAGTTGTTACATGGGACATGTTTCGGCTAGTGAGCCTGATTCATCCAGTACTATATATTGCAATAAATAGATATGGTACTGACTGAAGATGACTCAAAAGCCGAAACATGTCTCCTGTAACAACTAAAATCTTCTAGAGATTATTATTTTTTACTTGAGAGTGCAATACAGAGTACTATATATTCCAATAAATAGATATGGTACTGGCTGAAGATGGCTCACAAGCCGAAACATGTCCCATGTAACACCTAAAATCTTCTAAAGATTATTTATTTTCACCTTAGAGTGCAAGAAATCCCATCTTATAAAATAATGGTTTCATTTATCTAAATATATGCTTATGACAAAGTTCCAAGAAACATATCTAAGATCTATGAATATGTTCTAAGAAGTAGGTAATATATTCTACGAAGTAGGTAATATATTCTAAGAAATTGTAAATGAGAACAAAAAAATGATAAAGTTGAAATAATTAAAGTATGATGAATGAGAATGGTAAATTTCGCTGAATCAAGACTTTATTGCATATCTGTCTGGACTTTCAAACCTTTTTTAAGAACTCTTAAAAAACCTTCAAAAAACCTTCCAAACTTGTTTTGTTTTCGTTGCCTAGCGGATTTGTCTAATTATGACAATGTTCTAAGCAACATATATAAGTTCTAAAAATATGTACTAAGAAGGAATATATTCTAAGAAATTATACATGAGAGCACTACAATGATGAAGTTGAAATTAAACTATGAGGAATGAGAATGGTAAATTTCACTGAATTAAAACTTTATTGTATATCTATCTGGACTTTCAAACCTTTTTCAAAAACCGTTTAAAAACCTCTACAAAACGTTTAAAAAAAACCTTTCAAACTCGTTTTATTTTCGTTGACTAGCCCATATAACTTATTATAACAAAGTTCTAAGAAACATATAAGTTTTAAGAATATGTTCTAAGAAGGAATATATTCATAGAAATTGTAAATGAGAACACTAAAATAATGAAGTTGAAATTAAACTGTAATGAATGAGAATAGTAAATTTCACTGAATTAAAACTTTATTGTATATCTATCTGGACTTTCAAACCTTTTTCAAAAACTCTTTAAAAACCTTCACAAAACCTTTCAAACTCGTTTTGTTTTGGTTGCCTAGCCTTTTATCTTATTATAATAATGTTCTAAGAAACATATATAAGTTCTAAGAATATGTTTTAAGCAGGAATAATATTCTAAGAAATTGTAACTGAGAACACTCAAATGATGAAGTGAATAAAGTATGATGAATGAGAATGGTAAATTTCACTGAATCAAAACGTTATTTTATAGCTGTCTGGATTTTAAAACCTTTTTTAAGAACTCTTTACAAACCTTCAAAAAACCTTTCAAAAAATCCTTCCAAACTCTTTTTGTTTCTGATGCTTAGCCTATTTACCTTATTATGACAATGTTCTAAGAAACATATATAAGTGTTAAGAATATGTTCTAAGAAGGTATATATTCTAAGAAATTGTGAATGAGAGCTCTAAAATGATGAAGTTGAAATTAAAGTATGACGAATGAGAATGGTATATTTTACTGAATTCAAACTTAATTGTATACCTCTGTCTGGACTTTCAAACCTTTTTCAAAAATCCTCTAAAAACTTTCACAAAACCTTTCAAAAACCTTCCAAATTGTTTTTGTTTTAGTTGCCTAACTTATTAATTTAATTATGATAATATTCTAACAAACATATATAAGTTCTATGTTATAATATGTTCTAAGAAGGAATATATTCTAAGAAATTGTGAAGATAGCACTAAAATGATTTACACAAGTCTTTCAAAAACCTTCCAAACTGTTTTGTTTTCGTTGCCTAGCCTATTTATCTAAATATGATAGTGTTCTAAGAAACATATATAAGTTCTCAGAATATGTTCTAAAAAGGAATATATTCTAAGAAATTAGTTTTAATGTATGTAAAAATGGAGTCTTTTTTCCGTTAAATAAATAAATAAATAAATAAATTGTAAATGAGAGCACTAAAATGATGAAGTTGAAATTAAAGTATGATGAATGAGAATGGTAAATTTCACTGAATCAAATTTTTATTGTATATTTGTCTAAACTTTCAAATCCTTTTCAAAAACCGTTTAAAAACCTTCACAAAACTTTTCAAAAAACCTTCACCAAACCTTTTAAAAAACCTTCACAAAACTTTTAAAAAAACCTTCACAAAACCTTTTAAAAACCCTTCACAAAAGCTTTCGAAAATCCTTTCAAACTAGTTTTGTTTTCATTGCCTAGTCAATCGGTCTTTCTAATTACCATAGTCACCTCTGCGAAATTCTGAAGCTCAGAAAAATTACATCAAAGCCACAAAAATGCAAGATGTAAAAATTTATATTAGTTTTTCAAAATAACAAAACTAATATATTTATGGACTAAAATTCTACAATTTTTTTAAGAAAATCATAAATAGTCATATATTTTAGATTGTCACCAACACTATAAGTAAGTCAGACCTAATTTTTCTATACTTCTAGAAACCAAAAATTACATAACAAAGACTCGAATATTGAAGTTTCCCAAATAATCAACAAAACTAATTGTCATGATAACAATTTTTAAAAATTACATAAACATGCAATGGAAAACTTGCAGTTAGACATAAAGGTTTGGTAATCTAAAATATATGATTAATTTTCATAATTTTTATTAAAAAATTATATTAGTTTTTCTTAAAATAACAAAACTAATATTTCTATGGACTAAAATTCCACAAAATTTTCAAGAAAATCATAAATAGTCATATATTTTAGATTGTCACCAACACTATAAGTCAGTCAGACCTAATTTTTCTATACTTCTAGAAACCAAAAATTACATAACAAAGACTCGAATATTGAAGTTTCCCAAATAATCAACAAAACTAATTGTCATGATAACAATTTTTATAAATTACATGAACATGCAATGGAAAACTTACAGTTAGACATAAATGTTTGGTAATCTAAAATATCTGATGAATTTTCATAATTTATATTAAAAATTTATATTAGTTTTTCTTAAAATAGCAAAACTAATATTTCTATGGACTAAAATTCCACAAAATTTTCAAGAAAATCATAAATAGTCATATATTTTAGATTGTCACCAACACTATAAGTCAGTCAGACCTAATTTTTCAATACTTCTAGAAACCAAAAATTACATAACAAAGCCTCGAATATTGAAGTTTCCCAAATAATCAACAAAACTAATTGTCAATGATAACAATTTCTCAAAATTACATGAACATGCAACGGAAAACACAGTTAGACATAAATGTTTGGTAATCTAAAATATCTGATGAATTTTCATAATTTTTATGTAAATTTTATCGAATTTCATGCAAATTCTAGAAACATGGGTTTGGCTGTGAGATATTTGGAGATCTTTTGTTGAATTTTTCTAAGTTTTTCATTGCATTTTCATGTAATTTTGTGAAATTGTCATCATTGACAATTAGTTTTGTTGATTATTTTGTAGATTAAATTTGTTAGACAATTAAATAAAATTTGCTTGAAAATTACATGAAAATGCTACGAGAATGCAACAAAATATCCCTAAATGTCTCAAATATAAATTGATATACAATCATGCAAATTACATAAAATGATTGACAACTCCTAGAATTTAACATACAAAAATCATAAAAACTCAACAAATGAAAATTCTAATACTCATAAAATTGCATGCGCTTTTTAAATTTGTATGATAACATTGGATTGGGAAACTTGGAAATCTTTTGTGCAATTTTCGAGAAATTTACATCAAAAAACAACATCAAAGCAACGAGAATGCAAGTGGTAAAAATTTTCTTCAGATTTTCTTAAGTTAACAAAACTGATATTTTTATAAACTAAAATTCCACAAAATTTACAAGAAAAATCATAAATATTCACATGTTTTAGGTTAACACTATACGTATATATTTTTTGGAATATGTATGTAGCTTTCTGATAATAAATATTATTATTATTATTAGTATAAAACTATAAGTATACATATTTTGGAATATGCATGTAGCTTTCTGCTAATAAATATTATTATTATTATTATTAGTAGTAAGTGAGACCAAATGTTTCTATACTTCTTAAAAACAAAATAAAAAATCCATAAATAAACCTCTAAAATTGAATTAAACATTTCTAAGTTTCCCACATAATCAAAACTAATTATCAATGATGATAATTTCACAAAATTACATGAAAATGCAACAAGAAACTTAGAAAAATTCAATAGCTCATATATAAATATGAATTTTACTGTGTATTTAGAAAATTTGGAAATTTGCTATGTATTTAGGAAATTTAAAATTATTTTGATCAATTTTGTGGCTTTTCATATAACTTTTGAAGAACAGTATTGGAAAATTTATATAAAATACATGCAATTTGGAGAATATCAGATTAAATTATGGAAAAAGTTAGAGTTAGACTTAGATATTTGGTAATCTGAAATTTTTGATAAATTTTCACCATTTTCATTCATTTTCATCATGCAATGTGTAGAAACATGGATTTGGTCATCAGCTATTTGGATATCTTTTAAATTTAGGTATATTAAAGTCAACCTATTTAGGTATTTATTTGTCTTTATGTTTGGGAGATACTTGAATTTTTGTGCAAGAGTAAACTTCAATTATCATGGTTTTTATCTTTACGTTTATTTTCTTAATCTCATTCTCCATGTTGTGTTGCAATTCTTCCTCTGTTTCTGCATTTATTGCCATGTCATCTGCAAAAGTAGTTCTGCTATTTTTGTTATCTCCATTTTTCAGTATCCAATATTTAGCATTTTCATTTTTTGCTTTGCTTTCTTCATCGTCTTAATTAATACGATTGTAAAAATCAAAAAAATTTAGCACGCATCCCTGTTTTACTCCTTTCTTCTTTTGGAATTCTTTTGATTCCTCCTTGATTGCTCTCTAGTCTTTTGGTAATCTAAAATATTTGATGAATTTTCATATTTTTTAATGTAATTTTTATGGAATTTCAATGAAGTAACGACAATTTCACAAAACAACATGAAAATGCAACGAAACCTTACAAAAATTCAATAGCTCATATAAAAATATGAATAGTTTTGCTGTGTATTAATGAAATTTGGAAATTCGCTGTGTATTTAGGAAATTTGGAAATCCTTTGATCAATTTTTATGTCTTTTCATATAACTTTTGTAGAATAGTATTGGAAAATTTATACAAAATTCATGCAATTTAAAGAATATCAGAATGAATCATGGAAAAAGTTAGAAACTATAAACTAACTATAAATTTATACAAAATGCATGCAATTTATAGAATATCAGAATGAATCGTGGAAAACGTAAGAGTTAGACTTAGATTTATTATATTCTAATATATTTGAAGAATGTTTATAATTTTTTATGTAAATTTTATGAAATTTAATGTAATGAGTTCTTATAAATTTCGGTATATCAAAGTCAACCTATTTAGGTATTTATTTGTCTTTATGTTTCGGAGATGCTTGAATTTTTGTGTAAGATTAAACTTAGTTTTTTGATAATCTAAAATATTTGATGAATTTTTATAATTTTTTATATAAAGTTTATGGAATTTCAATGAAGTAATGACAATTTCACAAAACCACATGAACATGCAACGAAACCTTACAACAATTCAATAGCTCATATAAAAATATCAGAAGTTTTGCTGTGTTTTGATGAAATTTGGAAATTTGCTATGTATTTAGGAAATTTGGAAATCCTTTGATCAATTTTTATGTCTTTTCATAGAACTTTTGTAGAATAGTATTGGAAAATTTATACAAAATGCAAGCAATTTAATGAATTTCAGAATGAATCATGGAAAAAGTTTGAGTCAGACTTAAATGTTTTCTTAATATAAAATATTTGATGAATTTTTATAATTTTTTATGCAAATTATATAGAATTTAATGCAATTTCTAGCAAAATGGGTTTGGTTGTGAGATATTTGAAGATATTTTGTTGATTTTTTGTAAGTTTTTCGTTGCATTTTCATGTAATTTGGTGAAATTGTCCGGTACTGCTACTGACGATGAGCGTATAGCGTTTGAAATGTATAAATAAAGTTGTGAAAAATAAGGTAAACGTAATTTTATTGAAAATGTTATGAAGTTCTGATATTTTGACGATTTTAGTGGATGTTCTGAAAATGATGTAATTATTACCTGGTCAATTATTTTTGAACTGCGTTTTCTTAATTTTTATGACGTACTTATGTATAGGGAAATTGATAACTATTGAAAATGATTATTGAATAACTAACTATTGACTAACAAAACTATTGAATTAATAAGAAATAAAATTGAGGAATCTCTTAAAACTATAGAATCGCTCTAACCTGCATTAAATTTGTTGAAAAATTATGGAAATTACGAAATTTTATTATTTTCAAGCGAAATGTAGTGGTTTTATATAACTTTCCAGGAAATTCTTAGAAAGTTTGGAATGTTTTATGAAATTAATGCACTTTATAACTGTAGGTACTGTACAGTAATTTATCTGTATTCAGCATTTTACGGATATCCAGTGCAAGTTTTACTATAATATATGCAGTATAGAATTTTTAAAATAGCTCTAAATAATCAGATATCTTCATAAAAGTCTCTGAACTTTTATAACATGTACAGTTTTCACAAAAAAATTGTAGGGACCTCTTAAAATATGAAGTTCGAAGACAAATTTTGTAAAACTAAGTAGGTACTAAAAATGTATTCAAAGAAATAGAATAGCTCTGTATAAATTGTAAGTTTGCAATGTAAAGTTGCAAATAAAGCTTGAACCGATTTTTCATAAAATTCAACTGTTTCAAAAAAGTTTCAACACCAATCTTCGTCAAACGTCCAGTTCTTTCGTCCATTCCTCGAATGTTCGCAGATGTGTCCTGCGTGCAGCAGGACGACGGCGTAAGGACCTCAGATGGCGTGGGCGATAGCCTCTTGGACGAAGAGGACAGGTGTCCTGCGTGGCTGCTAATCTAATCGGACCTCTTCAGTACACACTTCTACACTTCGCGAATGGTCAAACGGGGGCTTCGGGGTCAAGCAACTCCGGAGGAAATTAAATCAAAGCAGCGTGCAGAAGTAACGCACTCCGATGGGCAGCGAGATGTGTGCAAGAAGTTTCAGACTTTCGAGGCGACCCAAGTTTTGCGCTGAATTCGCCCGCAGAAAACGGGCTCTCTTGAAGGGGCCCATTTATGGAGAGACGAGAAGAGACGGCGAAAAATCAAATTAATAATTTCCACGTTGCAATTAGCAAACTGGTTTCTGCGGAATAAATTCGATTCGATGCACTGATACGGGTCTCTGCGGCTGGGCATTCGTCGTTTTTGCACATGAGGTTTATAAATTGTAATTACCTGTGTTTTTGAAACCACCAGTACGCCTGTAATTAGTATTGATAGCTGCGATTGATTGGTGTTATTAATAATCATTATTCAGTTAAAAACTGCCCTAACAATTAATGCACTTTATAACTGTACTCGTACGGTAATTTATCTGTATTTACCATTCTATGGATATCTACGGACTGAAAATCGAGTATCAAAACCAAAGACTAACAGAGTTTAGGCAGATGTACAAGATAAATTCAAAATCTTGTCCGAGAATGTATCGTAAACAATTGACGTCTGCAAAAGAAATATTAATAAAGTAATTATTAAGTTATTAAGTTAACAAATCTCTTCAATTATGTTAGCCTCTTAAACTATCATGTATGAGCCGTTAAAAACTAGTGTAGTATAAGTCCATAAGAAATTTATAAGTCCACAAGTAGCAGTATAAGTTTACTTCAGAGAAGTCGATAAATATACAAGGGATGCTATCTCCAGAGCAACTTCTGGACTTATGTGTATTAAAAAGTAATGGACTTACATTTTTTTAACTTACAACTTACAACTGGTTTTCAACGGCTCATATGCAATGTGAAATCTAGCTTTTGTGAGACAACAATCATCTTTATAATGTAATGGCGGTTTGTATGTGGCTGATTGCATTATAATTTGGCGTGGTTAACTCGTACCATAAGCGATCAGCCGCAAAGACCATTACGAAGTAAAGATGCTTCCCGTGCCCTCTTCCGCCTAATTAATTGCCCTGCGGAAAGAAAATGAAACATTAATTGCGCTGAAATGATTGATGGTGGCAGAGACAAGTTGAGCAAGTATTTTATGCTATTGAGAGGAATTAATGGTACGTTATGACTGGCTCGTGATTAATATAATTTCCAACAACTGTAATAATAGTAAAAGAAAAAGAAACAATGAAATTCACATGGCTGGATTTGAACAAATTTTTGTTACTTTTCATGTGGCTTCAAAAAAATTTAGTTTTAAATAAAGAAATATTCATGATATCAATTAGTACCTACTTTATCCTACTGCAGATGTTTGGCTTTTGTATTTATTTTTTAATTTCTGCGAACTGTAGACAAATTTGGTGTGTGTGTATGGGTGTGATATTCAAAAATACATTCATGGAAAGTACACGAAAGTAAAAGTTTTGTAAAGAGTTTTTTATTTTTATTAAAAAAACATTCATGATATCAATTAGTACCTACTTAATCCTGCTGCAGATGTATGGCTTTTGTATTTATTTTTTAAATTTCTGCGAACTGTAGAGAAATTTGGTATGTGTGTGTGTGTGTGAGATATTCAAAAATACATTCATGGAAGGTATTAGAAACTAAAACTTTGTATAAAGTTTTTTTAGTTTTATTACAAAAACATTCATGATATCAATTTAGTACCTATTTAATCCTGCTGGAGATGTATGTCATTTGTATTTATTTTTTTATTTTTGCGAACTGTAGAAAAATTTGGTGTTCATATGTGATTGTGATATTCAAAAATACATTCATGGAAAGTATTAGAAACTAAAACTTTGTATAAAGTTTTTCATTTTTATTACAAAATGATTCATGATATCAATTAGTACCTACTTAATCCTGCTGTAGATGTATGGCTTTTGTATTTATTTTTAATTTTTCCGAACTGTAGAGAAATTCTGTGTGTTTGTAATATTCAAAAATAAATTCATGGAAAGTATACGATAGTAAAACTTTTTACAATACTTTTATTCTCAACTTTTTACCATGGAATAATAAAATGTTTGTTGAATTGCGAAGCAAATTTTAAAAAAAGAACTTTTTCATTTTTCAAGAATATTCGAATCTTTGTTGGATTTTCATGAGTTTTCAAGTAAATTTTGTGCAATTGCATGCAATATATAAATATATGAGTTATGTTTTGATGAATTTTTGCGGTCCTTCATATAATTTTGGAGAATAGTATAGGAAAATTTATATAAACTGCATGCAATTTAAAGAATATCAGAATGAATCATGGAAAAAGTTAGAGTTACACTTAGATTTTTGATAATCTAAAATATTTGATGAATTTTCATAATTTCTCATGTAAATTTTATGGAATTTCATGTAATATCTAGATCATATAAAAAAATGAGTTTTGCTGAAATATCGAAATATTTTTATATATTTTTGTGGCTTTGTTCATAAAACTTTTGTTGTAAGTGTAAAGAAATTTGTAGGTTTTGTATCAAAAAATGTACACAAAACACATGCAATTTAAATATTATTAGAATCAATTATACAAAAATTAAATTTAGACCTAGACTTTTCATAGTTTAAAATATGTGATGATTTTTTGCGGCACACCATTTTAAAACTGGACACATTTTTAATTTTGAAGATGTCAAATTATTAAAACATTGTACAGATAAAAATATAAACCTTTTCTAAGCAATTTCTATGAAAATATTCCAGCTTTGGTTACTTAATAAAGATCTGTCTCCTTTATTTAATCCTGTTTTAAAATTCATCAAAATATCAAAATTTCAATTTTGACTGACTAAATGTTATATATTCTGTCGAGTTTTCAATGATTGCTATGAAAAATTCATAAGAAATGAAATGTACGCAATTGAAATTGAATTTTTGACAGTATTTTAATATTATATAACTTATTTTAAAGTAGTAATTTTGAATATTTTATTTCTTATGAAAATTTCTATTTTGACTGACAAAACTTTATTTTGTAAATTGATAAATAAACTATCAAATTTTCACAAGAAATGAAATTTACACAATTACAATTGAATTTTTGACAGTATTTCAATAAGATGTAACTTATTTAAAAGTAGCAGAATCGGAATTAGCCTACAGGGATACAAATTTTACTTGACAAAATTGACTCTTAACTTTCTTCTTAATACATCTGTTTTTATTTATTAATTATTCTGTTAATATTTCAATGTTAATTTTCAAAACGTCATATTTCTAATGAAATGTTAATAGTAAGTATTGAACAATTGATATTATGTTTCCTGTAAA
The DNA here is from genome assembly GCA_951805005.1 of Othius punctulatus. Taxonomy (NCBI): domain Eukaryota; kingdom Metazoa; phylum Arthropoda; class Insecta; order Coleoptera; family Staphylinidae; genus Othius; species Othius punctulatus. Next base: position 1,798,898 of record OX638139.1, on the reverse strand, counting down.
AATTAAAATTTTCAGAATTTATTGTCGTTTTAACAATTACCAGGGAAAAATTGATAGAAAATATAAGATTTCGCCATTTAAAATTGAAATTTTCATAATAACTAATGCAATTTTCCAAACTACATTTGAAAATTTAACAGCATTCATTGAAATTTTAACAATAATCATTGAAAAATCACAGAAAATATAAAATCTTGCCAGAAAACAATTAAATTTTCATAATAACTTATGATATTTTCAGAATCACTATATATTCTGTCAATTGTTGAATGATTACTATCAAATTTTCACAAGAAATGAAATTTACACAATTACAATTGCATTCGTTAAAGTATTATAATAAGATGTAACTTATATAAAAGGAATAGAATCAGAATTAGCCTTCAGGGATACAAATTTAACTGAACAGATTTTCTATTCAAAATTGACATTTCAAATTCTTCTAAATGCATCTGCTTTTACTGATTATAAAACTATTCTATTAATATTTCAATGATAATTTTCAAAACGTTACATTTCAAACAATACATTAATAGTATAATTGTAAGTATTGAACAATTGATATTATAATGTGTTATGAACAAATTTAAAATTTCAGATATCATTGTCATTTTAACTACTGCCAGTAAAAAATTGACAGAAAATATAAGATTTTGATATTAAAAATTGAAATTTTTATAATAACTAATGAAATTTTCACAAAAAATCACAGAAAATATAAAATCTTGCCAGAAAAATTAAATTTTGATGATAACTTGTGATATTTTCAGAATCACTATATATTCTGTCAATTGTTCAATGATTACTATCAAATTTTCATAAAAAATGAAATTTACACAATTACAATTGAATTTTTGACAGTATTTTAATAAGATGTAACTTATTTTAAAGTAGTAGAATCAGAATTAGTCTTCATGTATCCAAATGTATTCCTGATACATAACTTAACAAATTTTCTATTCAAAATTGACTTTTCACATTCTTCTTAATACATTTATTTTTACTTATTATATTACTATTCTGTTAATGTTTCAATGATAATGATTTCAAAACGTTATATTTCTATCGAAATATTATTCACAATAAGTATTGTATTATTTTATATTATAATTGTATTGTATAAAATGTAAGTATTAAACAATTGATATTATAATGTTTCGTGCAAAATTTTATATTTTTAGAATTCATTGTCATTTTAACAATTACCAGTGAAAAATATACAAAAATTATAAGATTTTGACATTAAAAATTGAAATTTTCATAATAACTAATGAAATTTTCAGAACCACAATTGAAAATTTAACAGAATTCATTAAAACTTTAACAATAATCATTGAAAAATCACAGAAAATATAAAATCTTGCCAGAAAACAATAAAATTTTGATAACAACTTATGACATTTACAGAATTACTATATATTCTGTCAATTGTTAAATGATTACTATCAAAATTTCATAAGAAATAACACATTTGTGATAGTATTTTAATAAGATGCATCTTATTTAAATGTAGTAGAATCAGAATTAGCCTTCAGGGATACAAATATATCCCTGATACATAACTTAACAAATTTTCTATTCAAAATTGACTTTTCACATTCTTTCTTTTCTTTCATACATCGGTTTTTACTTATTTTATAATTATTCTGTTAATATTTCAATGATAATGATTTCAAAACGTTATATTTCTATCGAAATGTTATTAACAGTAAGTATTGTATTATTTTATAGTATAATTGTATTGTATTATTGTATTAAATGTAAGTATTGAACAATTAATATTATAATGTTTCGTGCAAAATTTTAAATTTTCAGAATTCATTGTCATTTTAACAATTACCAGTAAAAAATTGACAGAAATTATAAGATTTTGACTTTAAAAATTCAAATTTTCATAATAACTAATGAAATTTTCAGAATTACAATTGAAAATTTAACATAATTCATTGAAATTTTAACAATAATCATTGAAAAATCACAGAAAATATAAAATCTTGCCAGAAAACAATTCAATTTTAATAATAACTAATGAAATTTTCCGAATCACAATTAAAAATTTAATAGAATTCATTAAAATTTTAACAATTGTCATTCAAAAATTGACTGAATCTATTAAGTTGTGGCAGTGAAAATTTAAATTTAAACTTTCATTATAAGTAATGACATTTAACATAAATTGAATATCTGACATATAACACATAATTGAAATCTTGACACTGCTAATAGAAATTGTGACAATAATCATCTATTTGTAAGTCTAATGTAGCGAAATAGATATGTATTGACAATGTGATAACCAACTATTGTCGGAAACTAATGAATAAAGAATAAAGAAGAAAGGATAAACAATGTTTATAATAACAAATGCAATTACCAGAATTACAATTAAAATTTTTCCATTATTCATTGACAGTTTGACAGTTTTCACTAGGGTAAACTATGAGAGAACTGGCTCAATTGACCCAATTCAAATCTCAATGATATTGATTTCGCGAGATCCGATTTTAATCAACGCGATCAAATCGCGAAATCACTTGCGCCGATTAAAATCTAGCGGATCGATATAAGGTTATCAATTAAATTGAAAGTGTGTGTGGATAACACTTGGTGAAACATGATGATTAGGTTAAATCAAACACTTTGTTAAAGTTTCATTATATTGATAGACTATGCTTTATAATCGTTTCGGCCTCACGACAATTCTCAAGAGTAAGTAACAGATATACTTATGCCTTATAGTCAGAGATCTTATGTCTTATAGTAAGACTACTATGTATCTTAACACCTTATGTCTTATATCTTATAGTAAGCCTACTATGTATCTTATCATTTTATGTCTTATGTCTTATAGTAAGACTACCATGTATCTTATTATATTATGTCTTATGTCTTATAGTAGTCTTAAAAACGTGATTCAATAATACAAATTACGATGTTTCTTGAGCTATCCTGTATATTTAAATATAAATTGCTGAATTGGAAGTCGAACTGAAAGGATTAAATTATTTAAATACTTACGTATGCTAATTTATTCGTTATTCGTTTAATTCTTGTACCTATAATAATATTGCCTGTTATCTTTTCCTTGCAAGTCTTAAGTTCGCCATCCGGTGAGTAATTACTCCTAGGTCTTCCGATATCCATCTACCGCGACCTTTGCCATTCGCCGGGCACTAGAAATCCAGACGCGGATAATTGTTATTTATTCATGTCGAAAGGCTCGGCCGAGGCTCGAAATGTATTATTATAATTGCCATCGCACCGTGGAGGAACATCGACGCCCACCACAACGGATGCCAGAGGCATAGCTCAAGACTCAGTTTTACGAACTGTTTATGTAACAATAATGGCCTCACCTATGCGCAGCTATGTTCCATTATTTCCGTTGATAGACGGGACGTCTAATAAATTATACCCAGTATACCTCACCAAGAGGCAAATAAAATTATGGACATTTCTTGTACTCAAGTGGTTTAAGCTTTAATTGTTTACTTTTTTTAACAAATTAAAAGAATTTAGGAAAAATGTTGAATGATTATTCTCAAAATTTCCATTATAAAACTATAAATATTTAACTCTTAGGCTTGTATTCATAGTCCGTACTTGAGCTTGAGCCAGACTAAAGTTGTATATTTGGTTGCGTATTTTCTCTAACGTTTATGGACCAAACGCAACCAAATATACAGCAGAAACTCAAGCAGAACTCAAGCTCAAGTAAGCTTGAGTTTATGCTGTATATTTGGTTGCGTATTTTCTGTAACGTTTATGGATGAAACGCAACCAAATATACAGCAGAAACTCAAGCATAATTCAAGCTCAAGTACGGAATATAAATACAGGAAAAATTTATTACATAATAGATTGTTTCTTAGGTATAATATTTTAATTACAATGATTATGATTGTAGGCTTATAAGTACGATAAAGTCTTGTGGTTAATTCACAAGATTTGTATCGATTTGACCATATATCATTTGCTAATATATAAATTTTTGGAATATATTTTCTTACTTTAAAATAAACTGCATTAAACATACCAAATTCGTTCCATAATAGATTGTTTGTTAGGTATAACATTTTAATGATTATAATTGTTGACTTATAAAGTCTAAAGTCTATAAAGTCTTGTGGTTGCTTTACAAGATTTGTATGGATATAGCATTTGTTAATATATAAATTTTGTGGAATATATTTTCTAACTTTAAAATAAACTGCATTAAACGAACCTAATTCGCTTAAACGATAACATAACTTGCCATATAAAACTTTAATCGACGTACTATTCTTGGATGCAGTAAAATAGAAAAGTAAATATTCCTCGCAAACTTCCAGATTCAATGGGTAGGGCGATATTGCACTACTGGGACAATAGTACTCGGTTCGCATTCATAAATATTGGAGAACGGAAAACAAAGTCAATGTACCAAGAATCGATAGAAAACGTTTTCTCATTTTGTCAGACATATATAAAAGTACACATATAATAGTTGTAAAAGTGCACTTTTATTGGCTTATGTGGTTATGCCATTCGGTTATAATGAGTTTTATGTCGTAATAATATTATGTAATAATGTAAGAAATAAATCATGCCATTACATGGGGATTCAAACCTGAAGCCTGTGCAATAAATAAAATATTGTATTGTGTAAAATTTTCTATGTGTCTAATACTTTGTATTGACTTATGACTTTTACATGCGTCTTTTTATTTACGTTGTAACTATTTATATGTATGCTTTTGTATTGTAGGATTTCATAGAATAGTACTCAAACGTTACAAAGAAAATTTTGATGAATTTTAATATTGACCTGTTTGAGTGATTTAAGATGAGACAAAACATATATATATATATATATATATATATATATATGTTTTATATATATATATATATATATATATATATATATATATATATATATATATATATATATATATATATATATATATATATATTCATGTAGCCACTAAAGTAAACGTAGTATGAACATTAGTGGATATGAACGTCAGGTCAATGAAAGTATCACAATGAATGAAAAATGTGAGAAAATTGCCTAGACCAGCGATGGTGAACCATTTTTCTAGTGTGTGAAAATTAAATATACCAATAAAAATATACTAATATTACTACAGTAATATTTAAACTCACTCGTGGGTCAGCTATTATTTGAGTCATAGGACAAGTAAAAAAAAAAACATTGAAATATTGTATATTTTACTTTAGATTATAAAACATAGAAAACATAGTCGAGTTTTTAATTCTCTTTAGTATCTGTTTTTGTTTCGTGAATATGCTTATTATTTCCTTTAAGAAGTGAAGTTTTAAATAGCAATTTTTTATTGGGAAATCTGCAGATTTATTGAAAAATCTCCTAAAATTTGATCATTATTGCGAAATCTGTAGAGATCTCAAATATAATTGAGAAATCAGAGCAATGATTGAAAAATCTCGCGAAATATGACATTACATATTTAGAAATGACTTGATATTTTTTTAATTATCGACAAATTTGGAGAATTTGATTTTTTATTTTCATGATCTCGAAATTATCTCTCAAAATCTTAAGAATCCTTGAGATATCTGTAGAAATCTCGAAACTTATTAGGAAATGTTGGATGTTATTAAAAACTTTCTGGAATTTATGGAATTGATATTTATTAGGAAATCTGTGGAAATCCAGAAAATTATTGAGAAATTTTATTGAGTAATTGAAAATACCAATTTGCATTTATTTATTTCGAAATTATCTCCAGAAATCATGATAACTATTGGGAAATTTGTAGAAATCTCCAAACATATTGAGAAATCGTGGAAATTATAGGGCCATCTCTCGGAATAGTGCTAAAATTTAAATATGTTTATAAATCTCTTGAAATTTGACATTACTAATTTAGAAATGTCTTGATATTTTTTTTAAATTATTAACAAATTTTGAGAGAAGGAAAAAATGTGAGTAATAACATGTCATTCATTTTTTATTTTCATGATCTCGAAATTATCTCTCAAAATCTTAAGAATTCTTGAGATATCTGTAGAAATCTCGAAATTTATTAGGAAATTTAAGGTTATGGAAAAAAATCTCTGGATTTATTGATATTTATTAGGAAATCTGTGGAAATCTCGAATATTATTGAGAAATCTTTAGAGTTATTGAAAATACCAATTTGCATTTCTTTATCTCGAAAGTATCTCCAGAAATCATGATAACTATTGAGAAATCTGTAGAAATTTCTAAAAATATTTATAAATTGTGGAAATTATAGAGACATCTCTCGGATTAGTGCTAAAATTTAAAAATGTTTATAAATCTCTTGAAATTTGACATTGCAAATTTAGAAATGACTTGATATTTCTTAAATTATGGACAAATTTGGAGAATGAAAAAATTTTAGTAACAATCATGCCAATCATTTTTGATTTTCATGATCTCGAAATTATCTGTCAAAATCTTAAGAACTGTTGAGAAATCTGTAGAAATCTCGAAATTTATTAGGAAATCTTGGTTGTTATTGAAAAATCTCAGTACAAATGTCTACTGAAGATGACCACGTAGTGGTTGAAATGTACATTTATTGTACATTTCAATGTACATGGATTTTATTTTGGATTTTTGAAAGGAATGGAACAAAATATGTACAAAACCAATAGGTACTTAAATATTTGCGAAGTGCTACATGGTAACAAACTGCCGTTATGTTGACATCGCATTGAGACATTTTTTGACGATGCTTGCGTCCAACTGTTCAACAGCAGAAAGGTCGTTTTCCGTGTTGAAAAGAATAAAAGAATTATACAAGCTCTGAAAAGTAACTAGATTTGGCAGTAGAAGCAACGTATGTTTGATATGCCAAAGAAGAAGCTATTTAGAGGATTTTATATTCAAATTTTCAATTGTACTGGCGTATTTGGTTGCCTGCCTACCAAACCCCATTGTTGCTCACTCGTTATGAGAGGACAGGAGAGAGTGCTGGTAAAATGCCTGATATTAAGACTTTGGCCTCACGATATAAGATTTGATACAATATAATTGCAGATTATCTACAGCTGACATATTATTCACTTACTTTAACGCATTTTATACCACTAAACAGGGAGCGATTCAGTATTGATCTGTTATTGCACTGGTCCATGCATCACCATTCCGCATGACATTAAACCCTAATGATATCATCCCGTCACGACCCGAAAGTTAATTCGGCGTCAGGTCTGGCGTCTAGACGCCGACGCCGACGCCGCCCCCCGACGGGGCGACGCCGACGCCTGTTGCCCTTAACATCTCATAGCTTTTTCGCACTTTCTCACGAAAAATCCCCATCTGATACATGCGGGATCAACAATCATTAATATGCTTGTTAGTGTCTACGTGGGAATGCGACAGAGGCTAAATATAGCAGCAGAACGGAACAAAAAAGACGACCATAAATCATGGAGTTGTCCTTAAGCCCAACTTGATGCTGCGGACTGACTGACAGGACAATAGCAGCCAGCAGGATTGCAATACGGGGCAGGTGTAGTTCAAACACTTAATTCTGGTCTCCTTGAGCTTCCTTGGAAAGGAAACAATACGTGAATATGAGATGATACTACGTGCGTGGATGAATCCAAATTTTGTTTAGATTCACGGAAAGTATGAGATGAAAAAGATTCATCCTCTTTCCTCAGGTAAAGAAACATCTAGGCCCTGCTCTGCGTATGATACTATTCCTCTGAATCGTGATACTTATGAGGGCACTTTTTCTTTTATTTCCTCGTTTATATCGAAGTACAAACATAGTAATTGTAATTGTAATTGTAATTGTAAATTATTTGTTTTTGAACATCAGTTTACACAAGTCAAAATGGTATAAAAATGTAAAAATAAGCATTCATTAAAATTACATAGATATAGCACAGTTACATACAGTTACAGTTACATAGTGTACATACATGTACACTAAGTAGTACACTAGTGTAGTTAAATAGACGTAGTACACTAACACAGAAAACATATAATCACATCAAAGCATTAGAAATTCATTCCAGTCATAAATGGCCTTTTCAGTAAAGTAAGATTTTAGGTATATTTTAAATTCTTTTTGTGGTAAACCACATACCATAGTTGGCAAATAATTGAAAAAAAAATCCTTGGGAGCCCAAAGTACAATAGTTTAGTGTGCAAAATAATACATTAAAGTAAGACTTTAGGAATATTTTAAATTATTTTAGTGATAAACCACTTACCATAGTTGGTAATTTTTTTTAAATAAAACTTTGGGAACCGAAAGTACAATAGTTTAGTGGGCAAAATAATACATTAAAGTAAGACTTTGGGTATATTTTAAATTATTTTAGAACTAAACCACTTACCATAGTAGGTAAATTATTTAAAAAAAAAACATTGGGAACCCTAAGTACTATAGTTTAGTGGGAAAAGTAATACATTTTGCACGTTACATTACTATCAGTGTACTTTTAGATCGTTATTGAAAGTGAAATATGTTTATGCTTGGAGCAGTGCAGTTTAATCTGCAACGCGAATTATAAACGGAACAAATTCATTATGCGGTTTTCCTTTCACAAAACCGGCTGAAAATTACGAGACAACCGTTATCACCAATATCCCACCGCTAATTAGACAAATTGCGAAAAATTGCAAGCTGCTAATGGAAACTGGATTGATTAAAACTGCGGCACATTTAAATATTGATTGCACTGCTTGCAGAAGTGAAAACTCTAAAGCAATATATTACATTTTATGTAATCCACGTTTGTAATACATTCTGGAAACTATTTCCATATTAATGGAAAGATAGGATTGAATTTAAACTAAATATCGAGCCAGTCTTATAAGTACAAATACATATATAACTTGATTTGCATACTATATCTTGCTATATCTATACTAAAAAATCTCTTGTTATTGTACATTTGTACAGTACAAATGTCTATTGAAGATGACCACGTAGTGATTGAAATGTACATTTGGAGAAATAAATGTCGTTGTGAAAAATGATAATTTGTAATTTTTCTTTAGGTAATGTTTTAATACCAAGACAAGCTTTAAATGAATCAAACTTTTCACTCTGAAGCAATTGATGAACTCCTGAAGATACTTTAAGAATTTGTTCAAATATAAGAACAAACACAAAATAGTGCATTTTTTAATTTTAATGAGAAAGGATCATTTGTTATTTTTCTTTAAGTATTAATATTTCACAAGCTCCAACCGATTATGTTATTAAAACATTAATTGTAACCATTGAAACTCTGGGGAAAATGAATAGTACTTTCATAAATTATATAAAAATAAATAATAAAAAATAATTAAATTTTATAGTTTAAGTAATAATTATACGTCCTTAATCTTGTTACTTAAATTATATAATTAATGAACCTTAATATGAGAAATATCACGGAACTAAATTTTATTTCGAACTGCAGTTAAATGAAAGAGGTAAAACAGCGCCAAGAAAGCGAAAACGTCCAAAAACATTACAATCATTCCCGTAGTATGATGATATTAGTTCAGTTGACAAAGTTAATATTCGAAGTAATATTTACTACTAAATACTAGATAAAATGTTTTATTTTTGTTTTTTAATTTTTAATTTATTTTAAGTGAAATTTTCCGAAAAAGCAAAATATTCTAAGGGTGCCTACTGAAGCACTGCACACAATGTCAAAGTGCTTCTTGGACGTTGAACTTTTTAAGAATTCTAGTATTCTTGATTGATTCTTTAATTTTCTCCACCAATCAATTGAACTTTTAAACGTTTTACTTGACGTTGAACTTTTAAAGAATTTTAGTACTCTTGATTGATTCTGGAATTTTCTCTACCAATCAATTGTACTTTTAAACGTTGAACTTGACGTTGAACTTTTAAAGAATTTTTGTACTCTTGATTGATTCTGAAATTTTCTCTACCAATCAATTGAACTTTTAATTAAACGTTGAACTTGACGTTGAACTTTTAAAGAATTTTAGTACTCTTGATTGATTCTCTAATTTTCTCTACCAATCAATTGTACTTTTAAACTATGAACTTGGCGTTAAACTTTTAAAGAATTTTTGTACTCTTGATTGATTCTGAAATTTTCTCTACCAATAAATTTAACTTTTAAACATTGAACTTGACGCTGAACTTTTAAAGAATTTTAGTTCTCTAGATTGATTCTGGAATTTTCTCTACCAATCAATTGAACTTTTAAACGTTGAACTTAACGTTGAACTTTTATAAAAATTTAGTACTCTTGATTGATTCTGAAATTTTCTCTACCAATCAATTAACCTTTTAAACGTTGAACTTGACGTTGAACTTTTAAAGAATTTTTGTACTCTTGATTGATTCTGAAATTTTCTCTACCAATAAATTTAACTTTTAAACATTGAACTTGACGCTGAACTTTTAACGAATTTTAGTTCTCTAGATTGATTCTGGAATTTTCTCTACCAATCAATTGAACTTTTAAACGTTGAACTTAACGTTGAACTTTCATAAAAATTTAGTACTCTTGATTGATTCTGAAATTTTCTCTACCAATCAATTAACCTTTTAAACTATGAACTTGGCGTTGAACTTTTAAAGAATTTAAGTACTCTTGATTGATTCTGGAATTTTCTCTACCAATCTTGAACTTTTAAATGTTGAACTTGACGTTGAACTTTTAAAGAATTTTAGTACTCTTGATATACTGGAATTTTCTCTACCAATTAATTGAACTTTTAAACGTTGAACTTGACGTTGATCTTTTAAAGAATTTTTGTACTCTTGATTGATTCTGGAATTTTCTCTACCAATCAATTCTACATCTCCTGCTCTGGTTTCATCTGACTGAATTTTTCGTTTTTGTTTATGTTCATTTCATATTTATACTAAGTTACTTTCGCTTTCATTAGTGCTCCATTGTCATAAATGTTATTTTTTGTTCTTACACATTGTATACTGATACAGTTGATAGATCAATCTCAGACTATTGTAGCTTATAACTTTATACGTTAAATCGAGATAACATATCTCTGCATAAAATTGATAAAAAATTCGTTCCTAATCTTTGAAGTTGAAGGAGGTAGTTCTATTGCCTATTCTATTGTTCTATTGTTCTACTTCTATTTGCCGTTTTTCGTTCGTCAATTATTTATTTGTATATTTATGTTTTATTGTGACTTGTACCTTTGGTATAAACGCCCGTTCCATGCAGAGATAATTGCGCTAATGCGAGCCTCTCGCAGAATCTCGCCATTATATTCGCGCCTTTTTTCGCGTCACCAGCAGACGTGCGATTTCAATGAGCGACGAAAAAAGCTCGATTCCTTTCAGCGGTCGCAACAAAGCGCCATGTGTACAGTGTACACTGTACACGCCGCTTTTCACGCCCCTTAACGAGCGTTAAGTCATCACATCATCGGGGCGAACGTGCAATTACTAAACGAGCAACAATCGTTGCTGAAACGCGGTTTGCGTGTTAACGTTTTTAATTGGATGCGCCGCGATTTTCATCGGTGGTTTGCGGAGAGGCGAGGGGCCATCGGGGTCCGGCGGGTCCGCGGATAAATCGCAGGCGGCGTGTACAACAGCGGCAGACACATGTGCACCTTATATTGGGTTGCTAATTGCCGGTATTTATGTAGGTGAGTGCATGTTGCGGTTCGCTGCAGCACAATCGTAAATTGCAGAACCAACAGCGAAGGTCTGCAATTTCAAGAAGTTCATGTTAATCAAAAAAATGACCAATTGTACAACTAATGATAAGAAGAACAGTTAACAATATTTGCGAACGCGAACGTCAGTTTCAAAATAAATAAATAAATGTTTAATGTTTGTAAAAAAATAACATACATCTGTATCAACAACATGAAGACATGCATGCACATGACACCAGATGTAAGCATCACATTTACCCTATTCATAATAGGCTGGCACGAACCACAAGGGGTACAAGCTTTTTTGGCATTAAATTTTATAATGCATTGCCAGAACACGTCCGTCAGCTGGAAGCCAAAATATTTAAATATTGTATAAAGTCTCGCTTAGCACAAGGTGCATATCATACCTATGACCAAACATTTCCTGGAAATATTTGAAAATTTTCAAAATCTCATAGAAATTGTCACAATTGCAAATTGTCACAAAGCTCATGGAAAATTGTTGGCGAGTTCGATTGAAATATGTAGGTAAATCTCTTACAAAATTGACAAGAGATTTCATAGAAACGCAAATATCATTAAACATTGATATTGTAAAAAATATCCTGGAAATATTTGAATTATTTGACAATTGCAAATTGTCACAAAGCTCGTGGAAAATTGTTGGCGAGTTCGATTGAAATATGTAGGTAAATCTCTTAGAAAATTGCCAAGAAATCTCAAATAAGCGTAGGCAAAATTCATCAACAATCGATATTGTAAAAAAATTCCTGGAAATATTTGAAATTTTTCTAAATCTCATAGAAATTGTCACAAAGCTCATAGAAAATTGTTAGCGAGTTCGATTGAAATATGTAGGTAAATGTCTTAGAAAATTGCCGAGAAATTTCATAGATAGGCAAATATCATTAAAAATTGATATTGTAAAAAATATCCTGGAAATATTTGAAAATTTTCGAAATCTCATAAAAATTGTCAGGATCTGATAGAAAATTGCTATGGAATTTCATAGAAAATTGTCGAGCAATTTCGTACACAATTCTCTGACAAGTTCTCGCCGTAAAAAAAACTGTTTATAAATGCTATGGAAAATTGTAGACGAATTAAATTTATAAATAATGTAGCTTTTCTGCTAATAAATATTCTTTATTATTATTATAAGGCAAGTTCAAAGAAACAGTTGATAAAGTCGAGAGAAAATCTTATGGAGAACTGTAAGTACATCTCTTAGCAAATTATTGACAAAACTAAGGGAAAATTGTCAACGACGTTAATTGAAATTTGTAGCCAAGATTGACGTGGCATCTCATCAAAAATTGTTTGCAATTCACATAGAAAGTTATCGAAAAAGCTAATGGAAAACTGTAGAGAAATCTCGTGGAATAGTGTCATAGAATCTTATAGAAAATGGCCTGGAGATATTTGAAAGTTTTCAAAATCTCATGGAAAATTGGCAGGATTAGAGAGAAAATTGCTATCGAATTTTATGAAGAATTATCGAGCAATGGCGTAGGAAATTGTTTGCCAAAAATTGAAACAAAAAGAAACAAGCCATTATTAATAATTATTATTATAATTAATAATTAATAACTCATTTTTAAAAAATGAGATACATTTTCATAAGTTTAAATCTCAGGTGAGGGAATACGTGTTCAAATTGATTGACTGTAAATAGAAAATAGTAGATGTAGTAAATAGAATAAAATATATGTTAATATAAAAATTGTAGTTGTTATTTGTGTGTTTTCTTTTGTTGTTTCGTTGAAATTTTTTATATTATGTAGCGTTTTGTGCTAATAAATATTCGTTATTAATATTTATTATAAAGTTCAAAGAAAATTTCCCGGAAATATCATAATAAATAGTCATGGAATATCATTGAAAATTAGAAGTATTGTACATCTCTGAGAAAATTGTCGACAAAACTCATGGAAAATTATTGGCTGTTAGAAAATTGTCAAGAAATAGCATTGAAAATTATAGTTTAGGTTAGGTTCCGTTTTATCATAGAATCATGTCAAACTTATATCCTGACAATATCCTGGGAATATTTGAAAAAAATTGGATTTTTTATATACAATTGTCAGCGAGTTTCATGTAAAATTGTGGAGAAATCTCGTGGAAATTTTAGGTAAATCTTATTGAAAAGTCATGAAAATTCATAACAATTAGAAAATTGTCGGGAAATCTCATGAGGAAATGTTGGGAATTCCACAAAAAATTGTCTTTTGTAAAAATTAGAAATCCCCATGGAAAATTGTCGCGGAATCTGATGGGAAATTGTTACGAATATCACCTTTTATTTATTTATTTGTGTTTCTCGGGCTGTACAAACTATGACTTGTTGAACGGTTTTAAATATTAATGACCTGTATAAAACTATTTTTGTTAAAGCATCAATAAAGTATTATGAATATTATTATTATAGTTACAGAGGATTGCTTTGTTTTATCATGTTCTGTTAAATCAAGTCATAATAAAAAAGAAGTCAAACAAATGCTGATTTGGTATGACGGAATTGGCATTTTAATATCACCAATTACACCTACATGTTTGGACCCCACCTTTTGAATCACTCTGTGTCAAATTTAATTAAAATCTGTCGAAATCCGCCAAATTTACAATTATAGTTGTAAAATCTGTTTAACTTTCTAAATGGGTACAATCCTGACTGAGACATTCATACAGAGACATCTGTAAAATTCAACCTTCTGCCGTGAAAATCTGTCAATTTTTCAATAGACACTGCCGGAATCTGCTAAATTTTGTCAATTTTTGATATCTCAGTTTTAAAATGTAAACATTTATCAGATTTTTCTGTGCAATAGTTCACAAACGTAAAATTCTCAATTAAAACCATTGAAATCTGCCAAATTTTCAATTGCAACTGCAAAATACAGTACACACTACACATCGTTAATAGGGAGTAATTATAGTTAAAATAAAGTTTGCTTCAAATAATATTCATAAGCTAGTAATGGGGTAATGGCGTGGCCGTCAATCATCCACGTTTTTAGGCTTAACGACCTCCTATCTTGAAAAAAATCATAATCATCCCCTTAAGCACAACAATATGAAAAAAGTATCACTTATTTTCGTCATAACTTCAGAAACACCCAGCGTATCGATGCATTACAACCCTCGGTGACAGCATAACGGATTCCCAATAAAAGGGCCTTGTGACTTCCCTAATAAATTAAAGGGCGTGTGTCGCACTGGTGCGCCGAGTGCTGATAATGGTCCGGCGTGTTGCTGATAGATCCTGGGGATGTTTTCGCCCCTTCCGTTTTATTAATAGCGGCGCGATCGCTTGACGCTCAGAGGAGGAGAAATCAATTAGGCGAAAATTGATACATGTAACAATAAACAACTCACTGCATAAGAAATACATTTTTCTACTACACTTTGGATAACTTTCAATACCAATTTGAGTTAGGAAAAGTAAAAATATGTCCCTAAAACATAGTTAATGCACAAGCGATTGGCGATTTGCGATTTTTGTTCTGATTGATTCAATTTAAAAGAATTTTTCGCGAGGACTAATACTATGCCAATCAGAACAACAATCGCAAATTGCAAATCGCCAGTGCATGAACTGTGCTTTAGGGAATATTTTTACTTTTATTTTTTTTTATTTTTAGCTGTCATCCTGTCAGTAGAAAGTGATATAGCATAACACACATAATATTAGAAGTCATTCAATAGAAAATCAATAAAAATCGAATCGAAAAACTTGGATTCTCTAAAATGGACATTACATGCGAGTTGTATACTATACTTTTTCTACGATTACATTTATTATTTTGGATTTGAGGATTTGAATGTATCAAATAATGTATTAATGATTATGAATGTGAAATATCAAATTACCACGATTAAAGATTAAAAATCATTTTTGGTGGATTTGGAATTGTTTTCCAACAATGGAAAAAAATGAATGTTGAGATTGTTTTTGTTTTTATTGCATCATCGGTATTACTAATGTTGTGATAGGATGTGATTGTTTTACTTCCTATTGTAATATTTTAATCTGCTTTAATATTATTGTGCTGGATTAATTAAGTACCTAGTCAAGCTGGTGAAAATTATCCGCCTTGTCGCCATAAACTTTTATTGGAAAGTTAAAGTGCAAAAAAGTCATAAATTAAACAAATCCCCGCATGTCCCGGGGCACCCCAGGGCAGGGAAATACAAATCCGGCAGATAAGAGTGACAGATAAAGTGTAATCCCGGCCCTAAGCGTCCGGGAAATGCCCACCGCAGATTATCACCGTCCGGAAAATGCCATGGAATAGAGGCGTATTATCCGATCTGCCCTAAAACTACTGGCGCGATACGTGTGCTAATGGCATGTCCCAGAGGTTAAAAATAACATCTACGTCGGAATACAAAAGAACTACAATTTTTTTCATAAAGGTAATAAAGCACAGATAATAAAAATTGTAACAATTATAATAATTGCAAACATAATTATAATAATAACTATTATTATAAATGACAATATATGAACTAAGTTTAAGGTTTTATCCATAATTACCAGTTATTTATAAAAAAAATTAAAATGATTTCAATGATGACTCAATGAATGATAATTTCTAAATTCAATATATATTCAATAATTCAATATTCAATATATTCAATAATTCAAATAAAATCAGAATATATACTAAAATACATATGCCTCTGAAGATACTTTTTTATAAACTGAAACTAGTTAGTCGATAAAAAAATAAAATAAATAAAAATAAATACCAGTAAGTACTTCAAAACATCCTTAAACTTATTTATTTATTTATTTTTTATTATGCAAAACACTTAATCCAATTTTACTATAATGATTACAATTTGATCAAAGATGGATCAATGAGTAATTTTATGCCAACTTAAATTATTAAATGAAGGTTTAAAATTTATGAATTATTTTAATTTATTAAAAAAAATGTCTTCATGTTAACTACAGAGGCTTACATAGTCAGTACATATAAATATTAAGGAATGAGAATATTTTCTAAGAACAAGAACAAGGAATAAGTACCATTTAATACTAAGATGAAATAATAAAAAAGACAATTCTAGAAAAAAAAACTGATCTAACATAATATAACTTATAATAAGCAAACATAAAATGTAATATGTTATATATTGCAATCTCAAATAACTTAAAACAAGATAACCTAACCTAACGCTAATTTAATTTGCCCAACAATTTATCGATCTTTTTTATTTTTAACCTATAACAAACTTAGTACAATAATATAATGAAATTTCAAATACCTTGCTGTAAAAAACTTCCCAAATTTACTATTAATTTGTCTAATTTCGAAATAAAGTTTTTAAATTCGGCGTAAATCATGTTATTTAATAATTTTTTTTTTCTAATTTAATCAAAAAACTTTCTGAATTTGTGTTACATCTGGCAATTTTGTTAAAAAAATGTAATTTCTGGGAGAAACCCCAGAGAAAATAATTCTAACTTAGTACAATAACATAATGAAATTTCAAATATCTTACTGTAAAAAACGAAATCATGTTATTTAGGAAGTTTTTTTTCTAATTTAATCAAAAAACTTGTGAATCTATGTTGGATCTTGATCATTTTTCCAAAAACTTGTAATTTCTGGAAGAAACCTCAGAGAAAATAATTCTAACTTAGTACAATAACATAATGAAATTTCAAATAACTTCCTGTAAAAAACGAAATCATGTTATTTAGGAAGTTTTTTTTTCTAATTTAAACAAAAAAACTTGTGAATCTGTGTTGGATCTTTTTTCCAAAAACTTGTAATTTCTGGAAGAAACCTCAGAGAAAATAATTCTAACTTAGTACAATAACATAATGAAATTTCAAATAACTTACTGTAAAAAACGAAATCATGTTATTTAGGAAGTTTTTTTCTTCTAATTTAATCAAAAAACTTGTGAATCTATGTTGGATCTTGATCATTTTTCCAAAAACTTGTAATTTCTGGAAGAAACCTCAGAGAAAATAATTTTAACTTAGTACAAAAATATAATTAAATTTGGAATAACTTAAAACACGATAACCTAACCTAACCGCACACAACATAGCCTATAGAAAGCCAATTTTATTTGTCCAACGATTTTTTGATTCAATTTTTTTCTTTTGTTTAAAACAACGCAAAAAAAACAATAGCAAGCTATATAAAGTGTGCCTACTTAAGTTGGCCACTTTATACTTATGGTTTTTCGCAAACTAACTCTTCATAAAAGTTTCTGCATGATCTAACATGGAAAATGTTTCCATCAGACATAAAAGTTATCAGTCATAAAAGGGGTGTGTCTGAAAACAGAAATTTTGCATAAAGGTAAAATACATACTTTTAGTTTTGAGCATTAATTTTCAAATTGTTAGGGAATCTTTTATAATGTTGTTATATGTTATAATGTTGTTTTATGTTATAACAAATCATGATATTTACCGAGAAAATCAAAAGTAGGTTAGATTAGATTAGGAAAAATGCGGGTAAATCGCCTTCGCTCGAAATCAAGCATCACACTCCAAGAACAAGAACAAGAACAAGAACAAGAACATGGACAAGGACAAGAACAAGAACAAGAAGAATAATTTAATATGAAGTTTACCATTACAATTATGAAAATATCTGAATGCGTCTTTAATCTTTGCGAATTTTACTAGGAAATGTTAATTTCTGTAAAAAACTTCCCAAATTTCCCATTAATTGTCTAATTTCGAAATAAACTTTTTCAGCTCTGCCTAAATCATGATATTTAGCCTGATTTTTTTCTAATTTAATCAAGAAACCTTTTGAATTTGTGTTACGTCTTAACATTTTTTTTATTAGATTGTAATTTCTGGAAGAAACTTCAGAAAAAATAATTCTGACTTAGTACAATAATATAATGAAATTTCAAACAACTTAAAACACGATAACCTAACTGCACACAACATAGCCTATAGAGAGCCAATTTTGTTTGCCCAATAATTTCTTATAAAAAAAATTTAGAACAACGCAAAAAGAGCAAACTTAGGTAGCTACCAGTATATATAGTTTGTCAACTTTAGTTGGCTACATTAAACTTTTGGTCTTACGCAAATTAATTTTTCATAAAAGTTTCTGCATGATCTAACATGGAAAATGTCACCATCAAACATAAAAAGTTATCAATCATAAAAGGGATTTGTCTGAAAACATAAATTCTGCATAGAGGTAAAATACATAATTTTATTTTTGAGTATTACGTTTCAAATTGTCAAGGAATCTTTTGTATTGTTGTTTTATGTTGTAATAAATCATGATATTTAACATGAATCTTATCAATTCCATCACGAAAATGTCTGAATTCGTCTTTAATCTTTAATAATCTTACTTTTTATTTTTTTAAATTTGTACCCATCTACTTGTACAAATTTTTTATTTTTTATTTTGCTATTTCAGTCTTTATTTATGTCTTCAGTCTTGGTTTGTATAATTTACTTATTTTGACAGTTCAAGATTAACTTTAATCGTAGAATTGTGACTTATTAACCAGGTAATTAATATTCAAAATTTTCCAGTTTTTGTCGAAATTACAATTAAAATTGGAGAAATGCTGACTTTAGATCTTGATCAAATTTACAAATAACATTTAGCATTAAAATTCTAAAAAAAGTGTATTTTTGACAATTAAGTCATCCCAACTTAGTGGAATCTTTTAAATTTGGATATTTATGATAAAGTTTTCATTGCAGTTAATGTTTCGAACTCGAGAAATACAGTTAAACAAATTTTCATGGCAATCCGTTATAACATGATTAATTATTTTGATATAATTTCAATTGAAATTTTACATTTCTTCTTTATATTTTGCAGAAATTTGACGGATACATCTAAAATTGTATAATTTATATTGGAATTCGAAAAACTATAATTTATGTCGACAAATTTCACAAAACATTGAGCACATGTAAATTATCTAAATTAAATCTTGAATTTAATTTGCGAATTAATTGGCATTTTACACAAATTTGACAATTGTAGTTTAATTCTGCATGATCTAACATGGAAAATATTATCATCAGACATAAAAAGTTATCAGTCATAAAAGGGCTTTGTCTGAAAAAATAAATTGGTAAAATAAATAGTTTTATTTTTGAGCATTAATATTCAAATTGTCGAGGAATATTTTGTAATGTTGTAATAAATAATGATATTTAACATGTATCTTACCATTCTATCACGAAAATGTCTGAATTCGTTTTTAATCTTTGCGAATTTTACTTTTTATTTGTGATTTTTTTTTCAAGTAATTGTAAGTAATCTTAGTTAGCATGAATCTTTACAATTTTATTACGAAATTTTAAAAACGCGTTTTGTATTTTCCCCCATTTGCTGCGAAATTTTAACCTTGGCATTAATTTTCATAGTTTTATTTGTTATATAATAATTAATTAATAATTAATTAACATAATAATTATTTGTTCAATCGTGATATCTAACATGTCTCTTACTAATTCTATCAACAAAATTTCGGAATTTGTCTAATTTTTACGAATTTTGCTGTGAACTTTAATTTCTGAAAGACAATTTGCCTGTCTACAACCTAATTTTAACATCGATTTGCCTAATTTTGAGGAAGTCTTTTAAAATGCGTAATTTATCCTGATATTTAGCATGCATGTCTCCAATTTTATCAAGAATTTTTTCTGAATTAGTCATATATCTTTCTGGAAGAAACGTGCAAAATTTTCGAATATTGGAGGAATCTGGTTCAATTTATCACAAATCGTGACACTTATGTACGATACATGATACTTTGTATGATTCATTCTAATTTTATAATCTTTTTGAATTCGTCTTGAATCTTAATATCAATTTTCAATAAAATTATATATTCTGGAAAAAACTTTGTTGATTTAACGATATATTTTTTTATTTTGGAGCAATCCTTTTTAATTTATCCTTAAAGATTATACAGGGTGGCCGAAAAGTCGCTTTACTGAAAATAATACAATTTGATTATAACATTTTGGAGATTATGCTATTTTCGGTAAACCGACTTTTCGGCCACACTGTATTTAGCAGGAATCTTTTTAATTTTATCAACAAACTTCCTGAAACGTTCCAAATATTCCCCATCTGTTTATAAAATTCTATTTTGATGTATGATTGTAACACTAAGACTAAAAGTGTTACAATCATACATGCCAGACCATGCAGAATTTTTTACATAAAAACTAAACTAATAATTAAAATGATTTTACAAGTATAGTATTATATACATTAGATTTTCCATGACTTTGATGTATTTCGATCTTTAACTTCCAAATTACTCTGATATGAAGCACCATATTAGAAAGTAAAACATTGGCACAGAATCAAGTCAGTTGCTAGACTTGCTTATTTTCTTGGTTTTGCTCACTTATCTCTGATTTGTTGTATAATCGATAACAGCCATCCACAACACATACCTCCGGCATGTCTCCCACACCCTCGGCCATCAATTCCTCTGCGACGTTGGTATGGATCGGCTCCCTGTGCACGTTTTCCTCGAGCACAAGGAAGTGGATAAGGATGCGTAATAAATCGGACGAGACCCCCGCGGACACGCGAGATATTTAAGGTGTGCGACCATCATAATTCAATCCGTGGATCGCGGATACTACACGTGGCACGTACAAATGGTCATCACCCCCGCAGTGAGCCCGCAGAAGTAATGGATGGCGCTCCATCACGCCGAAACTGGCTCTAGTTTATGGTTCCGATTCGGTATTTTTTCCTTTGTGGTCGGAATATCCGAATCTGATAAATGCCCGACGCAATTTGTCCCGCACAGATAGGGAAGCGTGGGGTGTATGCAAATTGGCAAAGTGTTAAATCGACGAATTCGTATCCCTGCCGACGAGGGAGCAGGAAAAAGTTATTGCTGTTTTTCGAGTGGTTTCGCAAATGTAATTTTTGTTGTGACATTTCGCGATATATGATCAAAGCATATGATAAAAGGTATAAAAATATCAATTTATTATCACAGCCCCCATATACTATGCCAACTACTTATAATAATAGTGATTGATATCTCTAAAGTTAATCTGTATACGAACAGTTATTATATCTTATTTAAGATATCATTTGAATTTGAATACAATAAAAGCAAACTTGACATTTTTGGAGTTGTCATTATCAATGCCAAGAATCATATATTAGTCAAATTCTTCGTATTATCTTAGAATATCTTTTTAATTTGAGGTTTTTATTTTTAAGGTTTTATTTTACATAATGCCAGGTGTACGAGCTTAAATGATGAGGAAGAATGAGAAGAATGAACAAGGAGAATTTGATTCATTTAAACTCCTACACACTTAAATTATGATCGACTATAATAAATAGACATTCTAAGATAATACGAAGAATACGTATTTGCTGCTTGGCATTGATACCTAGTGATACACAACTCCATAAATCTCAAATTTGCTTTTATTGCTCATAAGTCGCTGCATTGTAAAACAGTGCAAAAAACTCAATAATAAATTTACCAATAATTTTTACAATAATCAATAATAATACAAAGAATTTGTATATGATAAGCTGCTTGGCATTGATACTTAGTGACACAACTCCAAAGATTTCAAATTTGCTTTTATTACACATAAGTCCCTGTATTGTAAAACCGTGCAAAAAAACAATAATAAATTTACCAATTATTTTTACAACAATCAATAATTATTATTAACAATGTCTGCGTTTGAATTTTCAACAACACCAAACATAAAACACTCGTCTTCTAAAGTTTATATTTTTTTAGTTGTGCAACTATCAATGCCAAGCAGCGATTATGGACTAGCAATTAAAGCAAACAAACAAATCTCTCAGACAAATTTATAATCTTGTAATGTCACGCCGAAATGATTTACTCCGTTTACAATTAAGCGCTATTATTTTACATCCAACATCTGGATCTTCCACGTTTGCGCCATTGATTCGAATTCATAATACTGGTTTGAATTTACGAGTGTATTAACCTGCGCGGCATAAATTTAGATTAATCTCGACACGTTTTGTCGGCTGGACTCTGCCGATTGGTTTTTGCTGCGCATTTCTCTGCACTGATAACGTTCGTTTCTTGCAGACGAGACGACTTAATTTTACCTCAGCCTATCTTTCGTGTTTTGTTAGATCAGGTAAGAAAAATCAAAGCAAGAATACAAAATGCTGAATCACTATGTCTTATATTTGATAGTACACTGTATCACTGAACATTAATATTAATATTAATATTAATGCATTTAAATACATATTTTGGATAATGTAGCAAGCATCTGCTTCGTGATATATAATTAAATTAAATTAAATAAACAATTTGATATAAACAAAGAAATCGTTTGTTTATTTAAATATTTTGGAGTTTGTGAAAGAATCTTTTGTAGCAATAAGATGTAATCTATGTATGAGCAATGAAAATTCTCTTATATCAAAATGCATTAATAAATAAGAATCAAAACATAATTATTTGAGCTAAATGGAAACAACGCAAAGAATAAAATTGCAATCGAAATGTACATGAAGCTCAAATTAATGTTTTTTTGTGAAAAGGGTATTCTGACTCTTATCCAAACAGAAGAAAATATCTTAGACAAATATAGCTATACTCTTATATCAAAATGCATTAATAAATAAAGGTCAAAACATAATTATTTGAGCTAAATGGAAACAATGCGAAGAATAAAATTGCAATCGAAATGTACATGTAGCTCAAATTAATGTTTTTTGTGAAAAATGTGTTCTGACTCTTATACAAACAGAAGAAAATATCTTAGACAAACATACCTAGAAGAGTCAGAACTGTTTTAACAAAAAGACATTTATTTGTGCTACATGTACATTTCGATCGCAATCTTATCATCTTCCCACTGTTTCTTAATATCTCAAATAAATGTTTTGTTGGAAAAAAGTGTTCTGACTCTTATTTCTTAATACATTTTGATGAGAATTTTCTTTGCTCAAACATTATGGGATTCGAACCTGTCATCGTTGGTGTGCCAAGTTGGAGTTAAACATTAAACTAGTTTTTATAAACTCAACGAACATTAAATTATAAATCATGAAACCAGGCGTGCAAATAAATTGAATCAAGATTAAACGAACGCCCATTATAAATAATTGATTTACAATTCTAGTTGGGTAAATATAAATAATAGGTAATTAATGACCGCATTTCCTCCGGGCAAACAAACATGCACAAACACTTCACTCACCAAACATAAAACAATTATTAAATATTTATCATTAATTTATTTCCACTATAATTCATCTAAACATCGTTCGTTATAAATAATAACCATCGGCCATTAATTACTATTTTGTTTGTTCGATTGCAATTATCGCTGATTAATCGGCGATGCGTTTAATTAAAACCGCTCTGTGAAATGTAAATATAATTATATGACGAAGGAGTGTGGTCATCCGCGCAGTGTACTGTTCCAATTAAGTTACCTGAAATTAATCAGCGAGTGTGGAGAAAAAAACGCGATATATTAGTAGTTAAAGCTGCAAAAATGCGGAGAACGGATGGCATTAAAACGTCAGCTGCTGGAGGCCTTTTATCTCATCATAATTTACCTCACACTGGGCTTTTTATCGCGAGTTGTTCAGTACGGTATGCACGGTGCAACGAATCTCTTTGGATGATAAAAAATTTAAAATATTGCGCAGGATAAGCGCATGTTTGTGCGAGGAAAATTTAACAAACTCTGAATTTGTATCAGAAAACTGATTCACTGCTTCAAGAGATTGTGATGGAATAATACATGTATGTTATTAATTATTATACAGTCATGCCGACTCAGCGAAGCCGCAAGATATCTATAGTAATAGGAAATGATAAATCGTGAATATATTATACAATTATCTAGGAACTTTTAAATTTGTTAAAACTTGTAACGGTTCGAACCCAGGTGTTGTACAAATTCTCATAATTTGTAATATTTATTATTCATTGCATTTATTTAACTGCAATTCATCCTTAAATGCAATTGGATGCATTTGATTTCTTTAACTGCATATTACATGAATTCTTATAATTCAAGTAATTGAATTGGCTCGTGATTTACAAATTCTCGTAATTTGTAATATTGATTTGGCTCGTGATTTAGTGGTAGTACTCTACGTTATGTTTGATTGTTAAATCAAAATCGTGATAACTCAGTTTGGTTCGTTTTATGGGTAATGTGTCTGTTAGTAATTTTTGTTAGCAAGTAAAACACAGATACATGGATTTCATATGATTTATTCATTTTAAAAGGTTATGCAAGCGACAGGTAAATAAAAGACAATTTTGTTACTCTAATTGGACGTTATTTATTTAGTTATATTTATTTAAATTTTGGAATAGATTTGTTTAATAATTATTGAAAATTTATTATATTCTTTGTATTTGAATGATTTATTTTATTTTAGAAACAGAGTAACTTATTAACACTACGGTTGGAATTACAAAGTGTTACTTAGCGACTTCATGCACCACAATCTTCAAATTGTGCCGAGAAGGATATCTGATACATGTCATCACTGCATAGAAATTCATTAGCACGGTGCCTACCAATGTATTTCAACGCCACCTTGTGGATAGGAACGAATCACATAACTTCACATTAAAGTACTTTAAGCGATTCCAGTGCTTCAAGCACCCAATGTGTCCTCATTCGGAGATATTGCTAGTATTCGCGTTTACCAACACTATCAGCCATGTGATCGTAAAAACTTTAATAGGTATTGTTATTCAAAATTGATTATAGATTAGTATGATAAAGCTCTATTCTACTTCTACTTTTCTATCTACTTAAGCACATACAAACATTCGTTTCATTCATTCATAATTCTGAGATTTCTTGAATATCGGAGGGCTGAGCAAGTTTAATTATACGATTTAATTACAAATATCATTGAATTATTTATATCGAAATTATTAAGTTATGTTTCCCTGACGCAACTTTTTATATAACTACCGATTGATTAATGAGGCCACACTGTTTATCAAATGTTTGCGACGAGGAAAGGAAGGCATATTACAATATTCTCCTGTCAGTACGAAAATATTGTCAGGACAAGGTATAAAAATGCAGTTAGGTTCAACTCCGCAGAGGCGTGAGGCTCCCTACATTTCATACCCTTATTAAACTTCGTTCATTACCAGCGGCAAGGCGCGGTAATATCACTAGATAGGTTACATTATTATGGATAAATTACTTTAGAATTGTTAGTGTGAAAAGATGTTTGATCAAATGTTTTGCGACGACGGAGAGGAAGGCATGTTACAATATTCTCCTGTCAGTACGAAAATATTGTCAGGACAAGGTATAAAAATGCAGTTAGGTTCAACTCCGCAGAGGCGTGAGGCTCCCTACATTTCATACCCTTATTAAAATTCGTTCATTACCAGCGGCAAGGCGCGGTAATATCACTAGATAGGTTACATTATTAGTATGGAATTGACTTTGGAATTGTTAGTGTGAATTACATTTGATAAACTTGTGTTATATATTCACCTGAGGAATTAATGTTTAAAGTATATGAGTCGTCGTCGGACAGCGTGACGTTCTGTCTCGATCGGTACATCTAACTGGTCACGTTTAAGTTCCGCACTTCTATTTATACTGGTATACTGGTCCCCCACTTTTTACTCTTCTTCCCCCGTCCTATGATAATTCTGCTTACCGCTGCAAATTGACGCCTCCCATACGTGTCACCGAATTACGCAATCGCCGTTTCGAGTTCCCGTCGTATTCCCACGACCTATTTCTCTGTGTCATCATTTTGATCGTGTGCTTATTTACATTTGCCCAAAACTACGAAGTCAGCAAAATGAATGTACTCGCTTGGGAAACGCGTCGTCGGCCGCGGCCTGCTATGATATTTACGCAGTTTTGTTCCGACTTGTAAAATTATGGATTTTAATATTATTAGGTTCTTACAAACTAGTGCAATGTTCAATAATTTTTAATGAATAAGTATATTATATGTAGAATTACTTAATAAGTTTTACAACTGAAATATGAATTAATTTTCAGAAACATTTGCCAAAATATTGCTTACAGATATTTTTTATGAAAGTCTAGGAGAATGTAGTGAGATTGAGACATACATATTACATTTCATTTTGAAATAAACAAACAAACTCAAATTTGAATTCACTTAGGCTAACGATATCGACCTTCTGTCGGTGTCTTCGCTAGCGGGCTTCTCACATACGATTTTATTTTAATTAGCAGTAAATTCCGCTTTTAATGAGCGTAGGAAACGAGATCCGGCGATTGCAGCGGCGCAATTGCGCACGCCTTCCTCGCGAATTTGCATCTTCTGCATGCGACACATGCACACACATGCTCCTGAGCTTAACACAGGTGAATAATATCTCGCACACACATGCACACATTAGCACCGAGGCGAGTATGTAAATGCCTGTGCCGGCCTGGGGTAATAACACGGCCGCCTCTATGGCTAATTGCCGCGATCTGAGCGCCGGACCGAGACATCGATCATCATTCGATTGTTGTGTAACCATCATTATAATCGAATAATCGCGTAATTGGCCACATAAATAACAATGTGCGCTGATGGAGGAGATTTTTTTTCGTGGAGGTGTGCTCCAAAATTGGTCACCAGAATCGTGCAGCAAACTCGTAAACTGGAGACTATCTAATTTATCGATAAATACCAGTTATTACCATAGATGTCAATTTTCTGAATATATAGGGTGTAACAGGTTAGACTTATAGCCTCGTCAAGAATGTATTCTTGTGTAGGTACTAAAATCAAATGTAATACTACATATAATTAATAAACTTTGAAAAATTTCAGTGAAATATATTACTTGCATCGTAGTTGTGAATTTAAAAAGTTACTTGCTCGATTTTGTCATATATTTAATACAAAAACCTCATCAAATTTCCAGAAAATATGTTTTCAGGTGTACTAAATACAGATCTAATACTATATAATAGTATATCTAATACTAAATTGGCAATTAATAAATTTTTGAAAAATATCAGTGACTAATGTCTCTTACTAGTGAATTCAAAGAGTTACCTTTTCGATTTTCTCATATATTTAATACAGAAACCTCATCAAATTTCCAGAAAAAATGTCTTCAGGTGTACTAAATACTAATCTAATACTATATAATACTAAATAATAGTAAATGTGTATATAAGCAATTAAGAAATTTTAAGAAATTTCAGTGAAAAATGTCTTATACCTATGGATTCAATTTAGCCACTTCGTCGATTTTATCACTTATTTAATATAGAAAGCTCGTCATATTTTCAGAAAAATTATCTTCAGGTGTACTAAATATAAATCTAACAGTAAATTAACAGTTAATAAATTTTGCGAAATTTCAGTGAAAAATGTCTCTTACTATTGTATTCAAAAAGTTACTTCTTCGATTTTCTCACTTATTTTATATAGACATCTCGTAAAATGTTCAGAAAAATTGTCTTCAGGTGTACTAAATACAAATCTAATACTATATAATACTAAATAATAGTAAATCTAATACTAAATAAGCAATTAAGAATTTTTTAGAAATTTCTGTGAAAAAAGTCTTATACCTATGGATTCAAATTAGTTACTTCGTCGATATTATCACTTATTTATTATATAGAGCTCGTCAAATTTTCAGAAAAATTGTCTTCAGGTGTACTAAATATAAATCTAATACTAAATTAGCAATTAATAAATTTTGAGAAATTTCAGAGAAAAATGTCTCATACTAGTGTATTCAAAAAGTTACTTCCTTGATTTTCTCATATATTTAACACAGAAAGCTCGTCAAATTTTCAGAAAAATTGTCTTCAGGTGTACTAAATATAAATCTAATACTAAATTAGCAATTAAAAAATTTGAGACATTTCAGAGAAAAATGTCTCATACTAGTGTATTCAAAAAGTTACTTCCTTGATTTTCTCATATATTTAATACAGAAAGCTCGTCAAATTTTCAGAAAAATTGTCTTCAGGTGTACTAAATACAAATTTTATTCCAAATATGCTGTTCATATATGTTGAGAAATTTTAGTGTAAAATAACAAAAAAATATAAAATTTTCAAAGTTTTGTACAATTTAGTAATATTTCAGGAACCTGTCATAAAATTTCACGAAATTTTCAGTTCTGTAGATACAATTTTGTAATACTTCAAGAATCTGTCATTAAATTTGATGAAATTTTCAGAGTTTTGTACAATTTAGTAATATTTCAAGAACCTGTCACTAAATTAGATGACATTTTCAGAGTTTTGTACAATTTAGTAATATTTCAGGAACCTGTCATAAAATTTCATGAAATTTTCAGGTTTGTAGGTACAATTTAGTAATATTTCAAGAACCTGTTATCAAAATTCAAGAAATTTTTAGACTTTTGTACAATTTAATAATATTTAAAGTACCTGTCATCAAATTTCATGAAATTTTCAAAGTTTTGTAGGTACAATTTCGTAATATTTCAAGATATGTTCAGATTTTTGTACAAGTGGCAATATGTCTAGAACCTGTCATCAAATTTCATGAAAATTTCAGAGTCGTGTACAATTTTGTAATATTTCTAGAACCTGTCATAAAATTTCATGAAATTTTCAGTTTTGTAGGTACAATTTTGTAATATTTCAAGAGCCAGTCATCAAATTTCATGAAATTTTCAGAGTTTTGTACAGTTTAGAAATATTTGAGGAACCTGTCATCAAATTTATTGAATTTTTCAACTTTGTATGTTCAATTTAGTAATATTTCACGAACTTGTCATCAAATTTGATGAAGTTTTTAGAGTTTTGTAAAATGTAATAATATTTCAAGAATCTGTCAAAAAATATGATGAAATTCCCAAAGTTTTGTACAATTTAGTAATATATCAGGAATCTGTCATCAAATTTAAAAAAAAACAGGTTTTTAGGTACAATTTAGTAATATTTCAAGATATGTTCAGATTTTTGTACAAGTGGCAATATTTCTAGAACCTGTCATCAAATTTCATGAAAATTTTAGAGTCGTGTACAATTTTGTAATATTTCTAGAAATTGTCATAAAATTTCATGAAATTTTCAGTTTTGTAGGTACAATTTTGTTATATTTCAAGAGCCAGTCATAAAATTTATTGAATTTTTCAACTGTGTATGTTCAATTTAGTAATATTTCACGAACTTGTCATCAAATTTGATGAAGTTTTTAGAGTTTTGTAAAATGTAATAATATTTCAAGAATCTGTCAAAAAATATGATGAAATTCTCAAAGTCAAATTAAAAAAAATCAGCTTTTTAGGTACAATTTAGTAATATTTCAAGAACTTGTCATTAAATTTCAAGAAATTTTCAAAGTTTTGTACAAGTTGGAAATATTTTTAAAACCTGTAAGCAAAGTTCATGAAATTATCAGAGATTTGTACAATTAAGTAATATTTCAAGAACTTGTCATAAAATCTCGTGAAATTTTCAGTGCTGTAGGTACAATTTAGTAATATTTGAAGAACCTGTCATCAAGTTTCAAGAAATTTTCAGACTTTTGTACAATTTAGTAATATTTAAATTACCTGTCATAAAATTTCATGAAATCTTCAGAGTTCTGTACAATTTATTAATATTTCAAGAATCTGTCATCAAATTTGATGAAATTTTCAAAGTTGTGTACAATTTAGTAATATTTCAAGAATCTGTCAAAAATTTGATGAAATTTTGAGAGTTTTGTACAATTTAGTAATATTTCTAGAACCTGTCATCTAATTTCATGAAATGTACCATAATTTGTCAGCGATATAGTCTTTCTAAAATACGATAAAAATTTCTAGGGCTACACTTTTTGAAATATTTCTAGTCAAATGTATAACATTACAACAAATTAATGAGGGCTCTAAGAAGAAATCAATGAAATTCATGTGTTAAGTTGTTTCATTATAATTTGTTTAAATAATATTATTTGATATTTCCGTTTCTAATAGCTTGTTTAATATTTCAAAAGAATTTTTTTTGAAAAATCAACGTGACAACAATGTGCTCTATAATTAGAATACTGATAATAAAGTCGTCTATAATTTATATTTTTTAAAGGATAAATAAAAATAAATATTTTTTTAGTAGTTTCTAACAACTCAGTGGCCATCCTTGAGTGGCGTGCTGTTGAGCTTGTTTACTATTTTTGGGACACTACATACGAATTACCAATAAATTAAAAATGTGTTGGCAATCCAAATTTCCAGAAAAACTGTCTTCATGTGTACTAAATACAATTCTAATACTATATAACACTAAATAATAATAAGTCTAATAATAAATAAGCAATTAAGAAATTTTGAGAAATTTGTGTGAAAATGTCTCTTACTAGTGAATCTTCCTCGATATTCTCACGTATTTAATACAGATAGCCAAATTTTCAGAAAAATTGTCTTCAGGTGTATTAAATATAAATCTAATACTAAATTAGCAATTCATAAATTTTGAGAAATTTGTGGGAAAATGTCTCTTACTAGTGAATTCAAAAAGTTTCTTCCTCGATGTTCTCACTTATTTAATACAGAAAGCTCTTGAAATTTTCAGAAATATTGTTTTTAGGTATACTTAATACACATCTAATACTGTGTAATACTAAATAATAGTAAATCTAATACTAAATAAGCAATTAAGAAATTTTAAGAAATGTCAGTGAAAAATGTCTTATACCTATGGATTCAAATTAGTTACTTCGTCGATTCTATCAGTTATTTAATACAGAAAGCCCGTAAAATTTTCAGAAAATTTGTCTTCAGTTGTACTAATACAAAACTTTGCCCAAATCTTAATTCCGAAAATGCCGTTCATAAATTTTCAGAAATTTTAGTGAAAAATAAATAAAACTTGTGAATTCAGAACTTCCTCGATTGTCTTATTTACCAGTAACAAATTGGATTCTATCCAATGCGAATGTTGTCCCTCAATACTGATAAGAACATTGCAAACATTTTAGCTTTAAGCTATGTTATAACCAGTTAACTGTAACTACGCAGATGAGATGAGATGAGATGAAGTGTAACAGATAAGATATCTGTAATGTTGAGTAGTTCATAGATTCTTCTCTCTTCTTCTCGTCTATTATACACGTAGATACATAGAGATAAGTAAAGTCATTAGCTTACGGGTGTGATTAGTTTTAATATTGCTTAAATTGTTTTATGCTTGCAAATCTGTAGTAGCTTTGTGATAAAAATATTTAATGGCACAAACTAATTGACATTCATCATTGTCCCCCGTTTTATTAGCTTCTCACGGCGGCGTCGTTATCGCCGATCTTATTGTGTCATTCCGACTGCAGTATTCACTCAATTCTCCCATGTCGCGGAGGACCTGATGCCCTAACATTCCCCCAGAACAATGGCAAGCGAGTTAAATCTCCATACTTAAGATATATCTGGAGCGGCGGATAAAGCCTTTTGTAAGTCCCAGTGCATCTTGTAATGGAATATTCAGTGAGCGCGGGGATTAGGGCGGCGCGGAGAGTTCAGCTCATTAATTAGGTAATTAAAATGCGCCCCCTGGGGGGTGGCACGGGGGTGCAAGCACACACACAGCATAAACAGTTAACGCCCCTACGAGGATAACGGGAAGCGGCTAATCCCCAGATTGTTTCGGGGCTGATTTATTTCCCCGCGCTAAGAAGACGGCGACGCAATTAGCAGGAGGAGAAAAACCGATAGGGAAGCGATTGGGTGGTTATCGGGCAAAGGGATTGTTTCTGCAAAGTGCTCAGATGCAGCTCGTAAATCGAGCTGGGTGTGACAAGTCGGGATATATATCAACCTGATCCTTAAAAAGCACCAGGTTTCCCATTGCCTGGCTATGCCATTTTTAGTGAAAACTAAAAGGTGTATAAAGTGTATAAAGTGTAAAAGTGTGAAGAATCAATCCATTGAAAGGGTAGGAGAATACAAATACCTAGCCACAACCATTAATGAACATACTAACAGCTCCCAAGAAATACGAATCAGAATCGAGCAGGCAAGAAGCACGTATGCAAAAATGAAAAGGCTTTTTTGCTGCCTAGATATAAACTTTGAACTGAAAATACGACTGGTGAGATGTTAGGTACTATCAGTTCTATACTACGGGATGGAAGCCTGGACATTGAAAAGGATCGACAAATAGAGATTTGAGGCTTTCAAGCTATGGATATATCGGAGAATACTGAGGATTTCATGGGTTAAGAAAATAACCAACGTAGAAGTGATGAGACGTATGAGCAAAGAAAAAGAAGTAATTTTGACAACTAAGCGAAGAAAAGTATTATATATGGGACATATCATGAGAGGACAAAAATATCATATCCTACAACTTATGCAAGGAAAGATCAGAGGAAACAGATCCATAGGAAGGAGACGAAACTCACCACTGAAAAACCTTATGGAGTGGTTTGGCTGTACTAGCAACCCCAAGTATTTAGATTTGCAGTTTCAAAAATAAAAAAGATCTTAATGATTGCCAATCTTCGGAGCGGAGACAGCACTTAGAGAAGAAGAGAAAGTGTATAGTAAAAAACGAAGAGATCTATGCCCAAAAATATTGGGGACAAACTCTGCCATAAAATAGTTAATCAATATTATACTCCCTCCATCCCAATTATGATATATATTTCCCTAAAATTCGTGGATTATCGAGTCTTTGAGGGAATAATAAGTTTTAATCAGTTTAATATAATCTAGGTACGTTGCTCTTAACTGAGCCTTAGAAGGCTATGCATCAACAAATTTAATCCTTTCAGTCTGTCAGTTATAAAACGGGAAAATGCCAGAAAATCAAAAGTACACCTGTTGTGACAAAACTATGGAAGAGACAGCTCAGAAAAGTTAAAGAAAGTTAAGAGAATTAAAAGCAAAACAGTGGACCTATTTAAGGAATTTTAGAGTTCTTTGTTGTAATTCAAAAACTGTCATCAAATTGAAGCGCTGTGCTATTGGACAAACCGCAAATAAGATTGTTGTTTCCCGTTAACTATTCCCGAATTTGAAATAGGGCCAAGGAACAACACTATCAAGGGAAATTTTGTACCTGTCTCTTCTAAGAAAAATAAACTTAAAAAGGTTTGTATACAATGATTTGGGACAAATACAAGAAGCAAATGTATACCATATTTTGGGAAAGAGGGAGTAATATTTATGAATGTATCATGTGTTTAATTGGAATTTTCAATTAAAATTTTACAAATTTTACATTTTTGACAGTTGAGCCTATACATGGAAATAATACAATACTCGATCACATCATCACAAATGCACAACTTATAAAATACATAAAAATGGAGTTTTCAAATTTATCTGACCACAGCGCTATTAAAACAAATTTAAAAGATACAAAAACAATCAAACTAAAACATCTAAATCTCGCCTGTCGAGATTGCAATTTACTTAATTGTTGCTATAAATCACTAAAACAACAATGTAATTATAGTAGTTAAAGATGAAACCAACAATTTTTCTTATGAAATAGTTAAGAAAATTATTGTTGTGTATGCGCGCTCCACACACAAAAAGAAACACTTCATCCAAGGCGTATTTTTAACATTTCGAACCTACAAGAACAAACCAAACAAAACTAACAGACGAAATAAAATCTATCGACATACACTCGACAAACAACTGCGAGACACTAATTTATAAGAAACAAAGAAAATAAAACTAAAATATCAACATTTCGAAACTACAACAACAATAATAAAAAGGAATCAGACAAAAAATGACGAATCAGAAGAAATAGGAAAAAAAAGGAAGCACCACAAAACATCGGATAAATACAAACGAAATGAATGAATACTTTGCGAATATAGGAAAAGAACTTGCAGAAAAAACAAGTAAGAAACAACCAAAAAACACCCTTAACAACAAAAACAAAAAGAAACAAATCGAAACTCTCGCCTTCCGAAAAATAACAGACGAAGAAATAACTACATAAAAACAAATAAAAAAAACACTGGCTTTTGAAAAAAGCTTTGCTTTTTAT
Source organism: Othius punctulatus (assembly GCA_951805005.1). Lineage (NCBI taxonomy): Eukaryota > Metazoa > Arthropoda > Insecta > Coleoptera > Staphylinidae > Othius > Othius punctulatus. The sequence goes on along the minus strand of OX638139.1, from coordinate 1,764,318 downwards.
TTAACAAACGAAACATTAAAAATAAACAGAAATAAAAATAAAAATAACAGACGAAATAAAATCAATTGACATACACTCGACAAACAACTTCGAGACACTAATTTTTTTGAGTTTTGTGAACGGTTATTTTTTTAATATGTATTTTTTTAAAATATATTATGTAATGAAAATTGTAAGGCTGCAAAGCCATTAACATGAAATAAATAGAAAAAATTTAAAACATACAAAAAAAAAGTAAAACTAATATATCAACATTTCGAAACTACAACAACAAACCAAACAAAAATAACAGACGAAATAAAATGATATCGACATACACTCGACAAACAACTTCGAAACACTATTTTAAAAGAAACAAAGAAAAATTATACTAAAATATCAACATTTCGAAACTACAACAACAAACCAAACAAAAATTATTGTTTTAGCATACTCAAGATGATCAAAACTATCTGCCAAGAATGCTGACATGAACACCAATAGATGCATTTGAAGAGATGACCTTTTCAGCTTCAACTTGACAGTAATCACAGTCAAGTTGACATTAATCATTATCAGCTTGGCATTAAATAATGACAACATGAATTTGTTTAATACCATCAGGGTTTTGATTAATGCCAAATTGGTAATAAATAATGCCAACAGAGGAAATAAAATCTATCGACATACACTCAACAAACAACTTCGAGACACTATCAAAAACATTGCAAAAGATTGTAGAAAGTAACCAACATACAAACAAAATCATAAGAAGAGCTGAAACAACCTGTATAAATGCTTTTATAATAAAACAAATAAAACAAAGGTAAAAAACATCATAAAAAATCCAAGCAATGAAATAACAAAAGAAGAGTACAACAAACAGAAGAAATTAATAACAATACAAATAAAGGAACAGAAAATACAATACTACAACAACAAATTTCAAATAAGCAGAGATAACCCAAACAAATTGTGGAAAATAACAAACGACTAAATCAATATAAAAGAATCAGATGAAAATTACATAGAAGAAATACTAAATAAACGGAAGCACCACAAAAAAATCGAAATAAATAGCAAACGAAATAAACAAATACTTTGCGAATATAGGAAACGACTTGCAGAAAAAACAAATAAAAAACAGCCAAACCATATTCATAACAACATAAATAAAAAACAAATCGAAACCCTCATCTTCCGAAAAAACAACAGATGAAGAAATAGCTGCAAGTTGTATAGCTAGCGGGCTGACAGGACACTTCGATGGCGTGTCCATCAGGAGAGATCATTTTAGTCAAAATTGTTGGCTGAAGAAGTATTGTCAAAAATGAACAGAAGGTTATTCCAAGGTCATTTGCAGAAGAAGTGTTTTCGGCAATGACCAGAAGGTTCTATCAGGGTTATTTGCAGAAGAAATTGTCAAACGAATACGTTGCGAATATAGGAAAATAACTTGCAAAAAAATAAATAAGAAACAGCCAAACAACACCCATAACAACAAAAACAAAAAAAAACAAATCGAAACCCTCATCTTCCGAACAACAACAGACGAAGAAATAAGCTGCAAGTAGTATAGCTAGCGGGCTGACAGGACACTTCGATGGCGTGTCCATCAGGAGAGACCATTTTAGTCAAAATTGTTGGCTGAAGAAGTGTTGTCAACAATGACCAGAAGGTTATATCAAGGTCATTTGCAGAAGAAGTGTTTTCGGCAATGACCAGAAGGTTCTATCAGGGTTATTTGCAGAAAAAGTCGTCAAACGAATACTTTGCGAATATAGGAAAAAAAATTGCAGAAAAACAAATAAGAAACAGCCAATCAACATCCATAACAACAAAAATAAAAATAAAACAAATCAAAACCCTCATCTTCCGAAATACAACAGACGAAGAACTTTATCAGGGTTATTTGCAGAAGAAATTGTCAAACGAATACTTTGCGAATATAGGAAAATAACTTGCAAAAAAACAAATAAGAAACAGCCAAACAACACCCATAACAACAAAAACAAAAAAAACAAATCGAAACCCTCATCTTCCGAACAACAACAGACGAAGAAATAAGCTGCAAGTAGTATAGCTAGCGGGCTGACAGGACACTTCGATGGCGTTTCCATCAGGAGAGACAATTTTAGTCAAAATTGTTGGCTGAAGAAGTGTTGTGACAATGACCAGAAGGTTATTTCAAGGTCATTTGCAGAAGAAGTTTTTTCGGCAATGACCAGAAGGTTCTATCAGGGTTATTTGCAGAAGAAGTCATCAAACCAATACTTTGCGAATACAGGAAAATAACTTGCAGAAAAACAAATAAGAAACAGCCAATCAACATCCATAACAACAAAAATTTAAAAAAAAACAAATCAAAACCCTCATCTTCCGAAATACAACAGACGAAGAACTCTATCAGGGTTATTTGCAGAAGAAATTGTCAAACGAATACTATGCGAATATAGAAAAATAACTTGCAAAAAAAACAAATAAGAAACAGCCAATCAACACGCATGACAACAAAAACAAAGAAACAAATCGACACCCTCATCTTCCGAAATACAACAGACGAAGAAATAAGCTGCAAGTTGTATAGCTAGCGTGCTGACAGGACACTTCGATGGCGTTTCCATCAGGAGAGACCATTTGAGTCAAAATTGTTGGCTGAAGAAGTGTTGTCAACAATGACCAGAGAGTTAATTAAAGCTCCTTTGCAGAAGAAGTTTTTTCGGCAATGACCAGAAGGTTCTATCAGGGTTATTTGCAGAAGAAGTCATCAAACGAATACTTTGCCAATATAGGAAAAGAACTTGCAGAAAAAACAAATAAGAAACAGCCAAACAACACCCGTAACAACCAAAACAAAAAAACAAATCGAAACCCTCATCTTCCGAACAACAACAGACAAAGAAATAAGCTGCAAGTAGTATAGCTAGCGGGCTGACAGACACTTCGATAGCGTGTCCATCAGGAGAGATCATTTTACTCAAAAGTGTTGGCTGAAGAAGTGTTGTCAATAATGACCAGAAGGTTATTTCAAGGTCATTTGCAGAAGAAGTGTTTTCGGTAATGACCAAAAGGTTCTTTCAAGGTCATTTGCAGAAATTTTTTGCTTAAGAAGTGTTGGCGACAATGACCAGAAGGTTCTTTCAAGGCCATTTGCAGAAAAAGTGTTTTCGGCAATGACCAGAATTTTATTTCAAGGTCATTTGCAGAAAATTGTTGGTGAAGAAGTGTTGTCGACAATGACCAGAAGGTTCTTTCAAGGCCATTTTCAGAACAAGTCGCCATTGACCAGAAGGCTCTTTCAGAGTAATTTGCTGAAGATGTTGACGACAATGTCCAGAAGGTCAAAAGGAAAATTACCTTTTTCATTTCTCTTGGTATATACAACAATGTCATCAGGCCATTTTGAAAAAGTGCAGGTAACTCACTCAAGTCCAAATTACCAGAATTGAATAGTAAGCAGTGGTGATTTTTCTGGAGTCATCGTATTTATTTCTTACTATTTAGATCCAGGTGATGGAACGGAATTTGTGGTTTAAACAGATAAGAGGGTGGATGTTTACCATTGTTAGTACTCAACACAACTTCTTTGGGTGTAAATTCTGGTGTACAAAATTTTTGAATATCAACCATAAGAAAATGTCTTAATTTTGGTCAGCTCCTCCATTTGTCTCTGATGAGGTTTTAATGGTTGGCTTCATTTCATTCAGCAATTGATGTAAAACTATACGTTCTAACAATTTGTTAACGATTTTTTTTTGTATGCAGTGGGAGGTGAATAAATATCTCCTAATCTTCTAGCTGCTTCGGGAGGTTCTACTAATTTAATAAGGTCGATTTCAAGTCACAAGAAGAAATAAATTAAAATATTACTTACATGTACTTCATTTAACTCACAAATAGAGTTGTAAGAAAAACAAGTCTTCTTCGCCGAAGACCTTCTGGATCTTGTCGTCAACTTCTGGTCCACTTCTTCTGAAAATGACCTTGAAAGAACCTTCTGGTCATTACAGAAAACACTTATTCTGCAAATGACCTTGAAAGAACCTTCTGGTCATTGTCGACAACACTTCTCCACCTAATTTTTTTGCAAATGACCTTGAAAGAACCTTCTAGTCATTACCGAAAACACTTCTTCTGCAAATGAACTTGAAAGAACCTTCTGGTCATTGCCGACAACGCTTCTTCACTAACAATTTTCTGCAAATGACCTTGAAATAACCTTCTGTACATTACCGAAAGTACTTCTTCTGCAAATGAACTTGAAAGAACCTTCTGGTCATTGTCGACAACACTTCTTCACCAACAATTTTCTGCAAATAACCTTGAAATAACCTTCTGGTTATTACAGAAAACACTTCTTCTGCAAATGAACTTGAAAAAACCTTCTGGTCATTGTCGACAACACTTCTTCGCCAACATTTTTTTGTAAATGACCTTGGAAAAACCTTCTGGTTATTACAGAAAACACTTCTTCTGCAAATGAACTTGAAAAAACCTTCTGGTCATTGTCGACAACACTTCTTCGGCAACAATTTTTTGCAAATGACCTTGAAAAAACCTTCTGGTCATTGTCGACAACACTTCTTCAGCCAACAATTTTCACTAAAATCTCCTGATTTAGCTGTATTACTACTGCATAATAACAAATTTTTAAATAAATAATTGTTAACTTAAAAAAAAATTAAAATGTATGACTGACTATTGTACAGAGCAGTAACTTATAAAACCCTAATTCCGATGTACCGTTTCCTGTGAATTCATCACATTCCGCTACAACCGCCGACGTTCCGCCAAGTGTAATTAACGTCTGTGCAGAGATGTGCGCTTCATTGTCGGCGAGACATGTCTACAAGAACGTGTACGTGCGGATGCCGAATGGCTCGACATTAATGCCCTCCCGCTCGTTTTTTATCATCTTGACAAATTATATAGACACGCCCGACGGAGAATTAATTTCACGATTGCACGTACACCATTTTAGCACAGCCTCATGTTCGCCACTTGAAGGGGCATTTAACACTAACTACGACATTACAGATTTAGCACCGCTTCTGATGTTAATTGTAAAGTTTTGGTTTCTGGAAGTTATTTTAATGGTGCTTCATTGGAAAAGAGATTATTTATTAAGGGGCATTCATTTCTAGGCCTATTTATATTCCTCAGTTTTTCTTAATCATGTTTTCTCTTTTATTTTTACACCAAAAACGTTGCCATATTATAGGTTCAGATTTGCCTTTAGATAGGTTGTTTATAGTCATTTCGTTGGCTTAGTTTTAACAAGGTTGCATGTAGCATTTTTTCAATATATGGGTTTATAGTATTACAGGGATCTATGTTTTCAAAACGCGACCTTTCAACTTTTTCATAGGTTACAAGTGGAATATTAATACTTGTTATAAAATAATCTAATTACACGATACATAATTTTCTGTAATATCAAAAATATTTAAAATTCCCAAATTTACAAATTTGCACATACAACCTTGTAACAGCCGATGATGTGTGTTAAGCCGACGATGTGTGAAGTCTGTGATGTGAACTGGCTCAAATCTTGCAGCAAAATCCCATGGAATAGGGAGGCGGACCTATTTATGCCCTCGCATACCGATGGAGTGCTGTTTGTTAACGTCACACGGTTTTTTCCTAGCGGTGTAACTTTTTAGTATCGTGCCCAGCGACAATTGCAGCAGTATTTCCGTGTAAAATACTTAAAAATCAATATTAATTCTGACTACAAAGAAATTCGAGCTCCACAGCATCTGAAACACAGAACACACGATGTTTCTGCACGCAGATGAACACACCTATCATTTGCTTCGTCTGTCGTTACGAAACTCGCCCAGACACGCCACGGACTTCGAGGCTCTCACGTCTGGTCTGGTGTGGAATCGAATTAATAGCTCACCGATTTTCCGCAAAACCAGCGGCCATTACCGGCACAGTGGGTTATGGGAACCCGCGTAATGGACCCACCATGGGATCTCCAATGGATCTCGCGTGATCTCGGAAATTACAGGCCGCACCGTCAGTCTGCGTGCTTCGCCATTCCACTAGGATGCTTCGTATAGGAATGCATCGTTATGAGATGCAGAGGCTGCAGAGGTAAATTCCAAATTGGTCGATCAGTTGAATTTTTTTTATCACATATGTAGTATCTTGCAATTTGAAATACGATAAAATCATTATTGTGTGCAGTCAAACTTCATACATCAAATAATCCACGAGAAAAATGGCATGAGAAACACTGCTCCAGAGTAATGTATTCCTGGAGATTTAAAAGATGTACTGGATTAAGTAAAATAGTAAAAATGATGAATTTATTTTAAACCTGATACAAAAATATCCACTGTTTAAAAATATGGAAACTGGAATCTGACCATTTAACATTAAATTTTTATTAGCAAGTATGCTAACGAGGACGAAGACTATCGCATGTTCGGCAACGAAAAGAATACAGTCTTTGATACAAAAAAAACTCCACTGTTTAAAAAAATGGAAACTAGAATCTGACCATTTAACATAAAATGTTTATTAGCAAGTATGCTAAAGAGGACGAAGACTATCCCATGTTTGGCAACGAAAATAATATAGTCCTTTGGATATCTTTCTAGAACAGAGTTTTCAACCTTTTAAACTTTAACATGACACTAATCTCATACAAGTTGGCATTAAATTTAAAAGAGTTCCATCACATTAAAAATATCTCTATAATTCTTCATCAAAACTTTCAGTTAGTCAAAGAAAAAATTTGCAGATACCAGTTTTTATGAGTTATGTGCTTTTATAGATAATTATGTGGAAACGAAAAGTAACTGGAAATAAATTATAAAAATTTCCATTAATATTGAAAATATCTTTAAAACAGACAATCAAAATAGTTTAATAAAGAGCAATCGTATAATTTCTTCATCTTGTAACATAATATTTTACTAAACTATTTTATATTTAAGGGGCGGAAAGACCCCTTCTGGGGTCGATAACCTTAATAAAGATCGTTATATATATTTTACTTTATGAAGTGATAATCGTATGCCTAAGTACCTACTAATCAAAGTCTCAATGACATCCACTGTGAACGAAATTTGCCATTCCTCATTCTGCTCTTCTAAGATTACTGCAGTCTCGTTCTTCTCTGCGTAACGACCGAAATATGCACCGTACGCTGGCACTTGTTCGTCATTAAAACCAGTTTCAGATGCAATAAAGTCCGTTTTTACGGCCGCTTCTTATCATCCACTGCTGTGGAAAAATCGAGCGGCTTCGGTTCTCTCTGTCTCTCTGCGGACATCTAATGGCCGCTGAGGAATACTAAATTTCTCAAACGACCGTCGTTGACTGCCTCTTCTTCCCGATTGAAATGACCATTGATTAGGCCAATGTTCCGTCCGTAAATACAAAGCAAACCAGGAGATTGATTGTGTCCTAATCTTTAACTTAAACATTGATCATTTCTAAAACTTATCGACTTATATTAAAAAAAATAATAGCTTACTATAATTATGTAATATGTAATTTCATTATTTACAACTATGCATTATTCTAACTATTTTGACTGTAAATGTTTTCTGTACTAGCACACAATAAAATATTATTATTATTATATACATTATTATTATATCTAGCACACAATAAAATATTATTATTATTGTATTAATTATTATTATGTCTACTACACAATAAAATATTATTATTATTATATTAATTATTTTTATATCTAGCAGACAATAAAATATTATAATTATTATTATATAGCTATGTATTGTTTAGTATGTAATGATGCCAGATGTTTTTTTTTATATTTAGCATTTAAATTTAAGAATGTCTATCAATATTTTGAAATTGTCAAGTATAATTTGATAGTCTCTATTGAAATATTTGAAGAAAATCTTTCATATTTGATAATTACTCTTAAGAATTGACAGTTTTTTTAAAGAAATACAGTTAAAATTTGATAATTGCCCTTGAAATATGAGAGATTTGGAAGAAAAACAGTTTTAATGTGATAATTGCTTTTCAAATATGACAATTTAAAAAAAACAGATTAGATTTTATAATTACTCTCGAGATTTGACAGTTTTTTAAGAAAAACTGTTGAAATATAATAATTGCTCTTCAAATGTGACAATTTTTGAAGAAAACAGATCAGATTTAATAATTACTCTTAAGATTTGACAGTTTTTTAAAGAAATATATAGTTCAAAATTAATAATTGTCCTTAAATTATGTAAGTTTTTGAAGAAAAACAGTTCAAATGTGATAATTGTTCTTGAAATATGACAATTTCTGGAGAAAAACAGATTAGATTTTATAATTACTCTTAAGATTTTACAGTTTTTTAAGAAATCCAGTTAAAATTTGTTAATTGTCTTAAAATATGTCGGTTTTTGAAAAAAAAAACAGTTCAAATGTGATAATTGTCCTTGAAATATGATAGATTTTGAAGAAAAACAGTTCTAATGTGATAATTGCCCTTCAAATATGACATTTTTTTGGAGAAAAACAGATTAGATTTTATAATTAGGCTTGAGATTTGACATTCCTTTAAGAAATAAAATTCAAATTTGATCATTGTCCTTAAAATAAGACAGATTTTAAAGAAAAACAGTTCTAATGTGATAATTGGTCTTGAAATATGACAGTTTTTGGAAAAAAGCAGTTCAAATGTGATAATTGCTATTCAAATATGACAATTAAAAAAAACAATCAGATTTAATAATTACTCTTAAGATTTGATAGCTTTTTAAAGAAATATAGTTCAAATTTGATAATTGTCCTTAAAATATGTTAGTTTTTGAAAAAAACAGTTCAAATGTGATAATTGCTCTTCAAATATGACAATTTTTGAAGAAAAACATATCATATTTAATAATTACTCTTGTGATTTGACTGTTTTTTAAGAAATATAGTTCAAATTTGATAATTGTTCTTAAAATATGACAGTTTTTTTTAAGAAAAACAGTTCAAATATGATAATTGGTCTTAAATTATGACAGTTTTTGAAGAAAACCAGTCAAAAGAGATAATTGCTCTTGAAATTTGATAGTTATTTTAGAAAATTTGATATTACATAACTTTTGTGCTAATAAATATTCTTTATTATTATTATTGTTATTGTTTTCGAAAACAGTTCAAATTTGATAAGATTTGATAAAATTTAACAGTCATAGTCAATGTTTTACATGATTTTTTTTTTTAAATATGAGAATTGCATCATAAATCTGTGTTTGAAATTCTGATAAATTAGACGATTTATGATAAAAATTTATAGGTATCTTAGGTATGTAATAATTGCGGATGTTTTTAGCAGAGGATTAGTTTTAGTATTTAACCATTGAACTTCAAAACCTTTATTTTTTATTTTTAATTGCGCATGTTTTTTTTACATTTAGTATTTAAACATTCTTAAATTTAAATGCTAAACGTAAGAACAAAATGTAAAAAAAACCTATTCATATCTTGAAAGTATCAGGTAGAATGTAATAATTTAGAATTTCTCATAGAATTTGATTTGGAATATTTGAAGAAAAACAGTTCACAATTGATGATTGCTCTTGAAATTTTACAGTATTAAAAAAAAAAACAGTTCAAATGTGATAATTCCGTTGAAATTTGATAACTTTGAGAAGAAAGACAGTTCAAATTTGATAATTACTCTTAAAATTTTACAGGTTTTGAAGAAAAACAGTTCAGTTTTGATATAGCTACCCTTAATATTTGGTAGTGTTTGGAGTAAGATACTGCAAATATTGATCATTGTTCTTAAATTATGACCGTTTTTGAAGAAAAACTTTTAAAATTTCATAATTACTCTTAAAATTTTACAGTTTTTGAAGATAAACATTTCAAGTGTGATAATTGCAGATAATAATTATTGCAAGATACTGCAAATATTGATCATTGTTCTTGAATTGTGACAGTTTTTGAAGATAGACAGTTCATATTTGATCATTTCTCTTTAAATATGACAATTTTTGAAGAAAACGAGTTTAAATTTGAGAATTGCTCTTAAATTTGAGTGTTTTTAAGAAAAATAGTTCAAATTTGGTGATCTGCCTAGAATTATGATAGATTTTGAAGAATGATAGTGCAACTATTGATTATTGTTCTTGAATTATGACAGTATTTGAGGAATAACAGTTTAAATTGAATAATTGCTCTTGAAATATGATATTTTTTAAGAAAACCAGTTTCAATTTGATAATTGCTCTTGAAATTTGATATTGTTGTAGAAAGGCAGTTCAAATTTGATAATTACCTTTGAAATATGAGAGTTTTTGAAGATTAATAGTTCACATTATGAAATTTCTCTTAAATTTTAATAGTTTTTAAAGAAAGACAGTCAAATATTGATCAGTGTACTTGAATTATTACAGTTATTGAAAAAAAACTGTTCAAATTTGATAATTACTCTTGAAATTTTATAGATTTATGAAGAAAAACAGTTTAAATGGGATAAACGCTTTGAAATTTGATACTTTAGAAGTAATACAGTTCAAATTTGATAATTATCCATGAAATATGAAAGTTTTTGAAGAAAAATAGTTCAGATTTGATCATTGTTCTTGAAATATGACAGTGTTTGAAAAACACAATTTAAATTTGATAATTACTCTCAAAATTTAGAGAGTTTTGAAAGACACAGTTCAAATTTGATAATTATTCTCGAAATATGAGAGTTTTTGAAGAGAAACGGTTCAGATTTGGTAATTACTCACTTACTTACTTACTTACTTACTTACTTACTTACTTACTTTTTGGTAGAAAGACAGTGCATATATTGATCGTTGTTCTTGAATTATGACAGTTATTGAAGAAAAAGTGTTTATATTTGATATTTGCTCTTAAAATTTTACAGTTTTTGAAGAAAACCAGTTCAAATATTGATCATGGTTCTTAACTTTTGACAGTATTTGAAGAAAAACAGTTCAAATTTGATAATTGGTCTTGAAATATTATAGTTTTTGAAGAATACCAGTTTAAATATGATAATGGCTCTTAAAATTTGAGAGTTTTAAAGAAAGACAGTTTAAATTTCATAATTATCCTTGAAATATGAGAGTGTCTGAAGAAAAACTGTTCAGATTTAATAATTGCCCTTAAAATTTGATAGTTTTTGAAGTCAGACACTGCAAATATTGGTCATTATTCTTGAAGTGTGACAGTTTGTGAAGAAAACAGTTTAGATTTGGTAATTGCTCTTAAAATTTATAGTAGTTTTAGAAAGACAGTGCAAATATTGATCGTTGTTCTTGAATTATGACAGTTTTTGAAGAAAAAGTGTTCATATTTGATAATTACTCTTAAAATTTTACAGTTTTTGAAGAAAATCAGTTCAAATGTGATAATTGCTTTGAAAATTTGATATTTTTAAAGAAAGACAGTTTAAATTTGATAATTATCCTCGAATTATGACAGTTTTTGAAGAAAAATTGTTCAAATTTGATAATTACTCTTAAAATTTTACATTTTTTGAAGCAAAACATTTCAAATGTAATAATTGCTTTGATATTTGATATTTTTGAAGAAAGACAGTTTAATTTTGATAATTATCTTCGAAATTTGCGTGTATTTGAAGAAAAACATTTCATATTTGATAATTACCCATAAAATTTTACAGGTTTTGGAGACAGACAGTACAAATATAGATCATTGTACTTGAATTATGACATTTTTGGAACAAAAACAATTAAAATTTGATATTGCTCTTGAAATATGGCAGGTTTTGAAAAAGACCAGTTTAAATTTGATAGTAGCTCTTGAAATTTGAGAGTTTGAGAGTTTGGATTCATGGAAATGTACGATTAAATTAATTGTAACAACAATTTCCTTAAAAATCATTGCAATTTTTGTTGACTAAGATTTACAGTTTATCAATTATCATCTATTTCGATAGATTTGATATTTTAAACGAACTGATATAAATTCCCATCTCCAATCTACACACTTCTCATAGAGATGAATATTTTTTCGTAGGTGGTAATAATAAGAAATGCAAAATTGGCATTCGCGTTTTATAGCTTCTCAAACTACATACCATATACCATATATAAGTATATATATATATATATATATATATATACATATATATATATATATATATATATATATATATATATATATATATATATATATATATATATATATATATATATATAGATAAGTACTATATAACATTACTAAACACTTTAACAACGCGTTATTTCCGGTGTACGTCGGTTCACCGAATTACTAATATTATATGCATGCGTGCATATAATAGCCCCTTTTACAGCAGTAATTGAACGCATGGGCATTACTGACAGAACTTGTCAGCTGTAATTGCATCTTATTTATTTATGAGCACGAACACATTTTTTAGGACAAAATTGATCTAAATGCCTATAAAAAAACGAAACGATTTCACTGCATCCAATGTTCCAATTTAGACTATTGAATAACTTCTTTGTATCTGCATCGAAGTCTTATTTTTGAAATTAGTTTTCGACTCTTGCCATTTTGTATTGATTTTTAGAATGATGGCAGTTGTGTAGGACATTCTATTGTATTTCGATGAATCTAATAATTGTAACTATAATTAATGTAAATTATTTGTATAATAAAGATATTCGTTAATAAATAAATAAGTAATAAAGTAGTAATAAGTAAGAAATAAAAAAGTTAACAAACTCTTTATTATTGTTACTATTAGTAAGTTATTATTAAGTTTGATGGAAAGGAAAATGTGTAGTACTTAATTTATAATAAGATAAACTGTATATTGTACATGTAATTGAATGTCAATACATTTCTTGATAGTAAAATAATAAATAAGTAAATTTAATAATGCTTTTATTATTCAGTTTGATGGAAAGGAAAATTTATAGTACTTAATTTATAATAAGAAAAATTGTATATTATAAATGTAATTGAATATCAATAAATCTCTTGATAGTAAATTGATAAATAAGTAAATTTAATAATACTTTTATTATTAAGTTTAGATTTTATTTAAATTAGACATCTATCAAACTTAAAATTACATTTTAAATAAATTCAGGATATATAAACATTAAATGCATATGCCTCTGAAGATGGTTTTTCATAACCAAAACTAGTCAGGCGATAAAACAATAAAAAAATAAACAAATAACAGTACTATTAAAACTTATTAATACTTACTTACTTAAGTACTTTTATATTAACATATTAAGTACTTATTAAAACAAACTTAAAAACTTTTATTAATGCTATTATAATAATAATAATATTATATAATAGTTATTGTATTAACTATTAATATGAAAAAATACTATTGAAGACGGTGTTCAAATATCTCATTATTAAAGTTATTATACCTGCATTAACGCTAACTTTTTTTTGCTCACAAACGGATGGATATAGGATTTACTGTGCTCAAAATGGGCTCGTAAATTAATCGATGCGGTGTAATTCCACCGTATTATTTTATACGATTAATGGCTGTGTGTAGTTTTCCATAGAGACATAAATACACATTTTACTGTGGTTATAAAAATTCCCCGTTCATTATTTACTGCCCTTTATATTATTGAAGCACAATAAAAAAAATATATATTGAGAAATTTATGTCATCGAGGCAATGAAACGTCCAATCAAGATTCTTATCGTCATCTAGAAGCAACGGTATTATGTTAGGAGAATAATATAAAAGTCTGTTTATTGTTAGACTTGTAATTAATAGGCTCATTGGTTGATGTATAAAATATGTGGAATATAAATATAATAAATAACAATATTTATTATTTATATTTTTTTAAATTTAAATATACATATATTTTGCGTCAGTAGTGATCCTCTATCATTTAATAATTTTAAGACATGTATTGCACTTTTAAGAAAATAAGTAAATATTATTATTATTTCCTGTACTTTGTGTATATATGCCCCAGTTTGAGAAATTTTGAAATGTTACTTTTTAAAGCGTTTTAGCTTTAAAGAACTTTTTAGAATTTTAATAGTTCTTCAGTGTAGTAATGTTGGATTTGGTACATTATCTAAACTGTAAAATAAATTATCTATCTTATCTATCAAAGTTTTTGTAAAATTTTGTTTAAGGTACAATACTAATTAAATATTTTTTGTTACAGGTATGAAAGCTTAAACTCAAGTTTAACATGTGAGAGCTATTAATGCAATGTGAAATAAAAGGTAAGGTTTAATATTGTCTTTAAATTGTACATAATTTGTGGCAATGAAATTTTTCGTATACAAAATTTTAACAACATATATCAATGCATTATGTTGGCAAAAATTTACTGTTTACAATGAACGATTTCATTACCGATTAGTTTCTGGTAAATCATCAATCAATTCCATCACCCCTACAATTTGACAAAATTTACAATCGCACGAAGGCGTCTGTGGATTAGCATAATTTATGCCTCCCGTTATCTCAATTTCTTTTCGAAAAAACTTCGAAACGACCCCATCGTTATTCAGTATTGATTAATCGCCCGGCTTCAGAGCAAAACGGGTCATTGTGTCCTAAAGAGATTAAAACCTTTCGAACTTTCTGCATGCAATTTAAAAGTTCGCTTAAATTTACGGCGAGGATCCGAAGAAGAATTAACTGCTCGGCCTAATTCATGGCCTGGGAAGTTTTACGCTATCAGTTTTATTGATTGGAGTTCAATGGATATTAATGATTCCCGTGGGATTGTTAATTGGTCCGTCTTATTTTATTATCATCCGATTTTGATAACGTTATCGTTTAAAAGGTTACTTACTACATATAAATCTCCAATAAATTATTAGTAGTAGTCACAAAATTTTAATGTCTATTGACCTACGGTCTTTCCACCTTAAATTACTATTATTTGGGTATTATTTGATTAGATCCTTTCCAACCTTCCAACAAATTGGGAATATTTGATTATACATGGGAATTAAAAGTATTGTATGCTTTTGCAGATACGTTTTGATTAAATAATTTTAATCTGGTTATTATGTAATCGTATGCAGTAATTTAAAATATTGCGATTCACTACGTATACATTTTAAATAAATTAATTTTAGGTCACATATTTTATGCGTCCAATTACATGTATTCAAATTTATTATATAATATTATATTAAAGGTTTGCATATGCTGTGATTCAGTGCAAATAATTCATCATAAGAGATTCGCTGCTGTTTAATCAGCACACATTATTTACCAGCCAAGCTAAAGTTGGCTTGTTTGTTGTTTATTATTATTATTGTTTATTTGATGTTTATTATTACTATTTCTGAATATCTCAAAATGTTTTTTAAGGCAAAGTTAGAATGTACAATATTTGCCTTCAAAGTTAGGAATTAAAAAATAAAAGCATTAAAAATATAATTAATTTCTATTTCAGAAAAGCGTTGGTTCAATCTTTTAAGTAAGGCAGAGTTATTCTAAATATTAAACCAACTGAAATAGAAATTTAATTAGATGTTTACTGTTTTTTTTAAATTTCTGAACACACGTTTCTCTAAAATAGAAATTTGATTAGATATTTATTGTTTTTTTCTGATTTCAAATTTGAAAAAAGATTGGAGTAGGGACTTTTAAGTTAGGCAATACTTAAGAGTTACTTATACTACCAAGAGTTACTCTAAATATTGAACCAACTGAAATAGAAATTTTATTAGATTTTCACTGTTTTTTTTTCTAATTTCTGGACAGACGTTTCTTTAAAATAGAAATATGATTAGATATTTATTGTTTCTTTTCTGATTTCTAATTTGAAAAAAGATTGGAGTTATTGGGTAGGGAAAATTACTCAATAAAATCACGAAAGATTCTTTAAAATAAAATAAAAATAAAATATTTCGTTTTTGTTTTCTAATTTCTAACTTTGACAAAATATCGAAGTTATTGAGTAAGGCTATTGAGTTACTCAAAACATTGAACGACGGTTCTCAAAAATATATATTTTTTCAATATTTACTGTTTTTCTCTAATTTTTAACTTTGCAAAAAGACTGAAGTTATCACATATTAAAGTTATTGAGTTAAGGTAGAGATGCTCAAAAGATTGGACCGACGGTTGTCGAATATAAAAATTCTACTTGTTATTTACTGTTTTTTCCTTCTAATTTCCAATTTGAAAAAAGATTGAAGTTATTGAGTAGAGTAGAGTTACTCAAAAAATCCAAAATATCCGAAGGTTCTCTAAAATAAAAAAAATATGTGATATTTACACTGTTTTTGCTTTCTAGTTTCTAACTTTGTAATAAGACTGAAGTTATTGCATATTGAAGTTATTGAGTAAGGCAGAGTTACTCAAATGATTGAACCGACGATTCTCTCAAATAGAAATGTTATTCGATATTTACTGTTTTTTTTCTAATTTCTAATTTGAAAAAGATTGAAGTTATTGCATATTGAAGTTATTGAGTAAGGCAGAGTTACTCAAAAGATTGAACCGACGGTTCTCTCAAATAGAAATTTTATTCGACGTTTACTGTGTTTTTTTTCTAATTTCTAATTAGAAAAAGATTGAAGTTATTGAGTAGAGTAGTTACCCAAAAAAAAGCACTGAAGATATACTAAAATAAAAATTTTATTCGATATTTACTTTTTTTCTTCTAATTTCTAACTTTAAAAAAATATTGGATGTTATCGCATATTGAAGTTATTGAGTAAGGTAGATTTACTCAAAATATTGGACCGACGATACTCTCAAATAGAAATTTTATTCGATATTTACTGGTTTTTCTTCTAATTTATAATTTTAAAAAAGATTGAAGTTATTGAGTAGAGTAGAGTTACTCAAAACATCCACCGAAAGTTCTCTAAAATTGAAATTTTATTCGAAATTTACTGTTTTTGTTTTCTAATTTCCAACTTGAAAAAATGACTGAAGTTATTGAATATTGAAGTAATTGAGTAATGCAGCAGAGTTACTCAAAAGACTGAGCCGAAGGTTCTCTAAATTACAAATTATATTCGATATGATCTGTTTTCTTCTTCTAATTTACTAACTATGAAAAAATATTGGAGTTATCACATATTGAAGTCATTGAGAAAGACAAAGTTACTCAATAAGGGTTATATCTAAAAGAGAAATGTTGTTACTTTTTACTATTTTTATATTTTGTAACTATTTTGATAGTAAATTTATTTACTTTATTTATTGATTATTTTAGCTTTATTTTAACTTTGAAAAATTTTTTTTATTGTATATTAAAGTTATTGAGCAAGGCAAAGTTACTCAAAAGATTCGATCTAAGGTACTCCAAAATTAAAATGTGATAATTGCTTTTGAAATTTGATTGTTTTTGAAGACAGTTCAAATTTGATAAGATTTGATAAAATTTAACAATCGCAGTCAATGTTTTACAGGTTTTTTTTTTAATATGGGAACTGCAGCAAGAATCTGTTTGACTTGGAATCTTGGAAGTTCTCATAAATTTTCAATTCAAATTATACGATTTATGATAGAATTTGAGAGTTTTCTTAAGTATGTAATAATTGCAGATGTTTTAGCAGACGAATAGTTTTAATATTTAACCTTTACACTTAAACTTAAACTTTAAACCAAGTGTATTATTAACCATTTTATTTTTTAATTGCAGATGTTTTTTTTGTACATTTAGCATTTAAACATTCTTAAATTTAAATGCTAAATGTAAAAAAACAAAAAAAAAATGTAAAAAAAACTTATTAATATTTTGAAATTGTCAGGTAAATTTTGATAATTTCTTATGGAAATTGATTTGGAATATGTGAAGAAAATCAGTTCACATTTAATAATTTTCCTTGAAATATAACAGTATTTGAAGAAAACCAGTTTAAATTAGAAAATTGCTCTTGAAATTTTAGTTTTGACGAAAAACAGTTCAAGTATGGTAATTGCTTTAAAATTTTATATTTTTGAAGACGACAGTTCAAATTTGAAAATAATCCTTCCAATATGAGAGTTTTTGAAGAAAAATAGTTCAGTTTTGATCATTAACCTTGAAATTTGATAGGTTTTGAAGTAAGATACTGCAAATGTTGTTCATTCTTCTTGAATTATGACAGTTTTTGAAGACAAATAGTTCAAGATCGGTTCTCTAAAAGAGAAATGTTCTTCGATATTGACCATTTTTTCTAGCTTCCAACTTTGAAAAAGATTTTTAACATATATTGAAGTTATTGAGTAAGGCAAAGTTACTCAAAATATTAGATCTAAGGTTCTCAAAAATTGAAATTTCATTTGATACTTACAGTTTTTTTTTCTTCTAATTTGAAAATTTGAAGGCAAATATTTCGGGATTCGATTGTACCAGGGAGAGTATTTTAGAATCAGGAATTTTGATACAGAAAAATTCTAGGGCTCTGTGGGATTTGAAGCTGTGACCTTTGGTATCGTGGTGTTGCCCACCTTACTGTGACTTTATTAGAATTATTATATTCTACTTACCCAATAAACATGTCAAACATAAATTATATTCTACCATTCTACCTATGTACATTCTACCAGTCTACCATGGTACATTCTACCAGTCTACCATTGTACATTGTACATTGTACACAGATTCGAAACTGTGACCTTTGGTATCATGGTGTTGCCCACCTTACATTGACTTTATTTGAATTATTATATTCTACTTACCCAATAAACATATCAAACATAAATTACATTCTACCATTCTACCAATGTACATTCTACCAGTCTGCCATGGTACATTCTACCAGTCTACCAGTGTACATTGTACATTGTACATCCACCTTACTTTGACTTTATTAGAACCATTGTACATTCTACCAGTCTACCATTATATATTGTACATTGTACATTCTACATTGTATATTGTACATTGTATGTAGATCAAACTCTAAAACATACCAACAATTATTGAATGAATTCTAATGTTTCGTTCAATTATTTCTCTAACATAAACATAAAATTATATTTAACGTACAAAAAATATATTGTATACATAAAACTTCAACAATTCCTGAAACATACTTTTCAGTATAACAAAATCACATTTAACAACAGAAAGTTATCACAATACTCAGTTTTTCTTGTTAATTCCCCAAAATAACAATATTTTGGGCTTATAAAACATATAAAAACCATGCAGTATTATTGAGCAAAAGACATAAAATGATTCCATATACTATACTATACTACTATACTATATACTATGTAGTATACTGTACAAGTGGTAATATATTAAACATATAAATACCATGCAGTATTTTTGAGCAAAAGACATAAAATGATTCCGTATACTATACTATAGTACACTAGTATACTATACAAGTAGTAGTATACTATACAAGTCTTAGAATACTATACAAGTCGTAGTATACTATACTATAGTTTATTACGTTCACTATACATAGTAAATACATAAGTCTACCAAGCTATCGTAGAATAAACATCGCCATGTTTTTCGTTATGCTGATAGTATACTTTAGCTCCTTGCACATCTTTTTGGTTTTCCTCCTTTTCTTGCTTCACAATTTGAGCATTGACTTTCTGGTCTATTTTCGAATTGGTTTCGAAGTTTCGTTGAGGTACTTGCACTTGGATATGTTGTAATTCAGACTTACGTTGTTGAGATGTTTGAGGTAGAACTGCGTAATGATGTTCTTGTTGATGTTGCACTTGAGGTTTCTGGTATTGAAGAGTTAGCTGAGGCAATACTTGGTGTTGAGGTACTTCCACTTTTATATGTTGTACTTGAGGCTTATGTTTTTGATATGTTTGAGGTACAACTGGGTAATGATATTCTTGCGGGTGTTGCACTTGAGGTTTCTTGGTTTGAAGAGTTAACTGAGGCAGTACTAGATGTTGAGGTACTTCCACTTGAATACCTTTTAATTGAGGCGTATGCTGTTGAGATGTTTGAGGTAGAACTGGGTAATGGTGTAAATGCTGACTTGTAACTTCTTTTTGATTGTTTTGAGTAGTTCCATGAAGTACTGGAAGTTGAACCCGCTGAGGTTCATGTTTAGAGGTTAGAGATGATTGAGGTTGTTGAGGTTGTTGTTGAGGAGTCACTTGATATTTAGACTCATGAATTTCATTTTGCAATGTTTGATGCTGTAGTTGTTGAAGTACTTGAGGCTTCACTTGAGGTTGAGTTGGCGCTTGAGTTTGTACGTCTGGCTTTTGCAGTCGAGGTATTTGAATTTTCGGTGGCAGAATATTAGATTTCAGACGCTGAAGTTGTCTAATGATTGGAAGTTGGTAATCAACTCTGGTGTAAAGTACTTGAAGCAGCGGACGCTCTACAGGTGGCGCTTTCTGTGGTACAGTACCTAACTTAGGTTCAACAAGAGGTACTTGTGGTTTTGGTTGTTGAATTTGCTTGTTCTGACCTGAATTCTGCTGAGATTGGCCGCAATCTTTATGAGGGTCATCATTTGGCAATTGGGCATCTAAAATTGCAGTTTGCTGATGACTTTGAGGGATTTTGACCGCAGATGGTTGAAGTTCTTGAAGTTTGTGATGATTCACTTGTGCAAGTTGGTAATATTGAGGAGGTTTCTTCTCTTCTTGTTGTTGTTGTTGTCGTTGTTGTTGTTGTTGTGAAAGTTGGTGATATTGAGGTTTTTTCACTTGTTGTTGTAGTGGCAGTTGGTGATATTGAGGAGGTGTCTTCACTTGTTGTTGTAGTGGAAGTTGGTGATATTGAGGAAGCTCTTTCACTTGTTGTTGTAATGGAAGTTGATGATATTGAGGAGGTTTTTTTACTTGTTGTTGTAGTGGAAGTTCATGATACTGAGGAGGTATTTGCACTTGTTGTAGTGGAAGTTGGTGATATTGAGGAAGCTCTTTCACTTGTTGTTGTAATGGAAGTTGATTATATTGAGGAGGTTTTTTCTCTTGTTGTTGTAGTGGAAGTTCATGATACTGAGGAGGTATTTGCACTTGTTGTAGTGGAAGTTGGTGATATTGAGGAAGCTCTTTCACTTGTTGTTGTAATGGAAGTTGATGATGTTGAGGAGGTTTTTTCACTTGTTGTTGTAGTGGAAGTTGGTAATTTTGAGGAAGCTTTTTCACTTGTTGTTGTAGTGGAAGTTGGTGATATTGAGGAGGTTTTTGCAGCAACTCACTAACTTCCGAAATTTTAACTAAATGTTTTTGAAGTTCTTCATGTTGATGATGTGGTTCAACTTGATGTTGCAACTGCTGTTGGTGAACTTCATGCTGTACTTGTGTTTGATGAACCTCATG
This sequence comes from Othius punctulatus, assembly GCA_951805005.1. Taxonomy (NCBI): domain Eukaryota; kingdom Metazoa; phylum Arthropoda; class Insecta; order Coleoptera; family Staphylinidae; genus Othius; species Othius punctulatus. The sequence continues at coordinate 1,743,176 of OX638139.1, read as the reverse complement.
CTGTACTTGTGTTTGTGGAACTTGATGCTGTACTTGTGTTTGATGAACCTCATGCTGTACTTGTGTTTGAGGAACTTGATGCTGCACTTGTATTTGAGGACCTTGATGCTGTTCTTGTGTTTGAGGAACTTGATGCAGTACTTGTCTTTGAGGAACTTGATGCTGCACTTGTGTTTGAGGAACTTGATGCTGCACTTGTGTTTGATGAACTTGAAGCTGTGGCTGATGAAGTTCTTGGTGCTGAGGGTGCTGCACTTTAACTTCATAGACCTTCACTGATGGCACCTGCTGCTGTAATTGTACTTGATGTACTTGAACTTCAGGTTTATGAAGTTGGTGATGGTTCACTTGTGCTTGTTGAGGTTGTGGTAGAGGTTGATGGTCTTCTTGAAGCTGGGCATGCTGTAATTTAATATCAGGAAATGAGGCTATAGGTTGATAAAGCTCTTGATGTTGCTGCAGTTGATGAACATGGAACTGATGTTGATGCACGTCTTGAGGTTTGTGCAGCTGCAACTGTCCTTGATGTGCCTGGGCTTGAGTTTGATCTAAGTCTTGAAGTTTGTGCAGCTGCAGCTGTCCTTGATATTCCTGAACTTGAGTTTGGTGTAGGTCTTGAGGTTGGTGCAGCTGCAGCTGTCCTTCATGTGCCTGGCCCTGAGGTTGATGCAGGTCTTGAGGTTTATTCAGCTGCAGCTGCCCTTGATGTGCCTGAACTTGAGGTTGATGTAGATCTTGAGGTATGTGATACTGCAGCTGTCCTTGATGTGTATGGACTTGAGTTTGTTGCAGGCCTTGAACTTGATCTTGAAGTTGATGCACCTCCTCTTGACATAGTTTTAAATGTTCTTGATGATGTTGAATTTGAGGTTGGTGGAGATAATTTTGGGGGTTATGATGTGGTTGAGGTTTCTGATTTTGGTCAATCTGAATGTGGGGCAATTGAGTCTGTTGAGCACCGATTTGGGGTTGTTTGGTATGTACATCTGCTTGAATATGTAGTTCGGGCAATTGAGTTAGAATTTCTGGCTGCTCAATGTGTATTTGAGGTCCATAAGTTAAAAGCTGTGGTTGAATTTGTATCTGGTGTTCATTTGATAGCAATTGAGATTGTTGAAGCTGTGATTGAGGTTGTTGAGGTTGTAAATGAGGTTGTTGAGGTTGTAATTGAGACTGTTGATGTTGTAATTGAGACTGTTGAGGTTGTAATTGAGACTGTTGAGCTAGTAATTGAAAATTTTGAGACTGTTGGGGTTGTAATTGAGACTGTTGAGGTTGTAATTGAGACTGTTGAGCTTGTAATTGAGACTGTTGAGGTTGTAATTGAGACTGTTGAAGTTGTAATTGAGACTGTTGAGGTAGTAATTGAGACTGTTGAGGTTGTAATTGAAGAGGTTGTAAATGAGATTGTTGAAGTTGAAATTGAGACTGTTGAGGTTGAAATTGAGTCTTTTGAGGTTGTAATTGAGGCTGTTGAGGTTGTATTTGAGATTGTTGAGGTTGAAAATGCGATTCTTGCTGGATTTTGGACGGAATCTTTGGAGGATCGTGAAAAACTCGAATTTGTTGGTAATGATGAGCTTGAGGTACTAATTTACTTTGTTTCTCTTGATTTCCTTTATGCTGCACGATTTCAAGCTTTTTTTGACCGTGTTCTTGGTGTGGTAATTGAGGAGAATATTTTTCACTTTGATACGCATGTTTTATATGAACTTGATATGTTTGAGGTAACTGTTTTATGTTACCCACTTGCTTGTGAAAATCAGGGTAATGTGCATACCCATGATTTTGATTTACCATTGGTTGTTGGTGAGTTTCCTGTTTTTGTTGATCATTAAGTGCTTTAATTTCACTAGGTTTCGCATTTTCCTTATGAATTTCCGAATTTTGATGCACTACCTTATTCTCGTATTGCACTAATTGAGCATTATTTGGCTGAACATTTGAAACCACTTCATTTTGCAACAGTTCTTTAACTTGGGAATTAATTTTATATTGCACAAAACTATGGGCTTCTTGAGTAGACTCCTTACGTATCTCTTCAGATTGCAAATTATTTCCTGGCAATGTGCCATAGTTGTTTGCATTACTGTTAATGCCATTATTATTTGCATGTTTTTGCCTAACTTCTGCATTATTATAGTTTAGCAAATTAGAACCATGATAATTTTTATTCTCTTCTGAATTTTGGCTATCACCTTGTTTCTCGGTTATATTTCCTTCTTTCTTTTCAGAATTTTTACCATCATCTTGTATCTTAGTTATCTTCAGTTCTTTATGTATATTCTCTTCGGAATTTTGACCATCATTGTGTTTCTCGGTTATCTCTCCTTCCTTATGTATATTCTCTTTAGAATTTTTACCTTCATCTTGTATCTCGGCAATCTTTGCTTCTCTATGTATACTCGCACTAACATCTTCTACTTTGTAGGGCACTTTCTTCTCCACGGTATACGGCACGTGTTTAATCACCTCAAAAGGTACAGGTTTCTCCTCTGGTACTTCTATTTTATACGGTACCTCCTTTATGACTTCTTCCTTAATTAACTTGTATACCGGGTAAGGTTGCGGTACGGAAACCTTGACTTCGTAAGGTACCTTCTTCTCCACGGGGTATGGCACTGGTCTGTCGACGTATTTCTTCACGGGATAAGGTTTTTCAACTGTGTAAGGAACCTTGACTTCTTTCTCCACTTTTACAGGTACAGGTTTTTCTACGTGTACAGGCACAGGATTGTCCACTTCCACTTTCACTAGGTAGTGCACAATTTGCTCGACTGGGTATGGTTTGGGCACGTGTACCTCGACTTTGACTGGGTATGGCACTTCTTTTTCTACGGGGTATGGTTTCGGAACCTTAACCTCTACGGGTACAGGTATCTTCTTGTATATTGGGTACGGCTTTGGCTCGAAAACCTTGACAGGGTATGGTTTATCCACGTTTACGAAAACTGGGTACTTAACGACTTTCTCAACTGGGTAAGGTTTGCTAACAGCAACGGGTACCTTGACTTGCACCTTGTAAGGTACTGGTACTTTCTTTTCAACTGGGTACGGATGTGGTACCTTTACTTCTACAGGGTACGGAACCTTTTTCACTACTGGCACTGGAACCTCTTTTTCAACTGGATAAGGTACTTTAACTTCCTTTACTACTACAGAGTCATCATGATTTGTAATGCCGTGTGATTGCTCTGTGCCAATATTTTGCCACCCAGTATCAAGTGATAAGCCAAGTTTTCCCAATTCTTTACCAAAATCTTCATTCCAATTCTGCTCTAAACCTGAGCTAAAGCCCAGATGATCTAGTGAGGGATCAGAATGGGGCAGATGATGTGTTTCCTCCAGGCTATCATCCCATTCCAAAGAAGATGCATGAATAATGCAAAGTCCGAGCAGGATTAAGCTCTGTAATAAGAATTTAATATGTTTCAGATTTTAAATAATAAGTTGCAACATTTATAAAAAAATCCATTAATGCAAATTAGATTTTATATATAAAATAGCGAAAGTAAAAAATATCCACCCAGAAAAATTAAATAGTGTCATGCATTATTAAGATTTATTATCAACCATGTTTATGAAAAATATGTAATTAAAAGTAGAAATTAGAAGCAGAAAATAATACTAATGTATTATGTATTGTAGTATTGAGTATTTAATTAATAATAGTAGTTTTTAACTAGGAAATTTTATATTTCTTCAAGAAATTTCATAAATTTGGAAATAATTTTCAAATTTTGAATATTTTTTTTTTCAATTTGTGCTAAATCATGATGTGATGTAAATCGCTTTATGCACTCTCAGGTAAAACAATTTATATTCACAAATGTGAAACCATAAATTGTAAAGTTATTTAAATTATTAATTACTAAATCATGATGTTTTGCATGAATTTTCCAATTCAATCAAGAAGCTTTATGAATTAGTTTTATATCTTGACATTTTTTTATTAAATTGAAATTTTTGGAATAAACTTCGTAAATTTCGTCCAAAATCTTCCAATTTGGAGAAATCATTTCTAATTTATCATAAATCATGACACTCAGTATAATTCTTTCTAATTTTATTAAGAAACTTTCTGAATTCGTTTTGAAACTTCACCAATTTTCTATAAAATTCTAATTTCTGGAAGAAACTTTTCAAATATAACATTTTTATTTTGGAGGAATATTTTTCGATTTCCAGAAGAAACTATTTAAATATAATATTTTTATTTTAGAGGAATATTTTTCGATTAAGGGACATAACATGGGATAAAGCAATTGAACTATTATTTTATTATATTATTATGATTATTATTATTAGTATTATTATAAATACTTATTATTAATCAAAGATCATTATAATGAAATTTGATTAGAAAAAATCAAACTCTTTTAAATATAATAGAATTTTTTAAATGTTATAAAGTATATGTGTTTAATTATAAAAGAACTATACTTAAAAACACAAACAGATTTTTCTTATAATTGAATATTTAGCATATAATAAAAATAAGTTGCTTATAATAATTGTTGATTTTTCTATACCAATAATATTCTCAACGATTATAATTTTCAAAGCATTGTTAAAAAATAATTGCAATAAGAAAAATTTATATTCACAAATGTGAAACCATAAATTTTGAAGTTATTTGAATTATTAATTACTAAATCATGATGTTTAGCATGAATTTTCCAATTTATTCAAGAAGCTTTATGAATTCGTTTCATATCTTGACAATGTTTTATTAAATTGAAATTTCTGGAATAAACTTCGCAAATTTCGTACAAAATTTTCCAATTTTGGAGACATCTTTTTTAATCAATCATAAATCATGAACTTGGTATAAATATTTCTAATTTTTCAAGAAATTTTCTGAATTTGTCTTGAATCTTCACCAATTTTCTGTAAAATTCTAATTTCAAGAGGAAACTTTTAAATATAACATATTTATTTTGGAGGAATATTTTTCCATAGGAGACAAAACTATTATTTTATTATATTATTATGATTATTATTATTAGTATTATTATAAATACTTATTATTATTCGAAGATCATTAGAATGAAATTTCATTAGAAGAAATCAAGCTCTTTTAAAAATAATCCAATTTTTTAAATGTTATAAAATATATGTATTTAAGTATAAAAGAACTATACTTAAAAACACAAACATAACCTTTTTTTTATAATTGAATATTTAGCATATAATAAAAATAAATTGTTTATAATAATTGTAGATTTTTCTATACCAATAATATTCCCAACGATTATAATTTTCAAAGCAATGTTAAAAAATAATTACAATAAGGAAAATTTATATTCACAAATGTGAAACCATAAATTTTGAAGTTATTTGAATTATTAATTACTAAATCCTGATATTTAGCACGAATTTTCCAATTTTTTCAAGAAGCTTTACGAATTCGTCTTATATTTTGACAATGTTTTATTAAGTTGAAATGTCAGGAATAAACTTCGCCAATTTCGTACAAAATTTTCCAATTTTGGAGAAATCTTTTTTAATTAATCATAAATCATGAACTTGGTATGAATATTTCTAATTTTTTCAAGAAATTTTCTGAAATCGTCTTGAATCTTCACCAATTTTCTGTAAAATTCTAATTTCCAGAAAAAAAATTAAATATAACATTTTTACTTTGGAGGAATATTTTTCGATTAAGAGACATATGGGATAAAGCAATCGAACTATTATTTTATTATATTATTATGATTATTATTACTACTATTATTAAAAATAGTTATTATTAATCAAAGCTTTGTGAATTCGACTTATATCTTGACAATGTTTTATTAAATTGAAATTTCTGGAGTAAATTTTGTACAAAACTTTCCAATTTTGGAGGAATATTTTCTAATTTATCATAAATCATGATACTCAGTATGATACTTTCTAATTTTATTAGAAAACTTTCTGAATTCGTCTTGAATCATCCCCAATTTTCAGTAAAATTATAATTTCTAGAAGAAACTTTTTAAATATGACATGTTTTATTGTGGAGCAATAATTTTCTATTAGTGGACATAACATGGGATAAAGCAATCGAACTATTATTTTATGATATAATTACGATTATTATTATTATTAGTACTATTAAAAATGGTTATTATTAATCAAAGCTTTTTGAATTACATTTATATCTTGACAATGTTTTATTAAATTGAAATTTCTGGAATAAACTTCCCTAATTTCGTCCATAATTTTCCAATATTGGAAAAATCTTTTCTAATTTTTCATAAATCATGATACTCAGTATGATTCTTTCTAATTTTATTAGAAAACTTTCTGAATTCGTCTTGAATCATCCCCAATTTTCAGTAAAATTATAATTTCTAGAAGAAACTTTTTAAATATTACATTTTAGTTTTGGAGAAATAATTTTCGATTAGTGGACATAACATGGGATAAAGCAATCGAACTTTTATTTTATTATATTATTATTATTATTATTACTATTATTAGTATTATTAAATAGAGTTATTATTATTGGAATTATAGGAGTTATAGAATAAGAGTTAGGAATAGAGTGGAATGAGAGTTAGGAATTAATTAATAGGATTTAATAATTATATTATTATTATTATTATTATTATTAGTATTAAATAGAGTTATTACTATAGGAATAAGAGTTATGGAATAAGAGTTAGGAATAGAGTGGAATAAAAGTTAGGAATTAATAAAGAATTATTAATAATCAAAGATCGATATAATGGAATTTTATTAGAAGAAATCAAACTATTTTCAATATAATCCAATTGTTTAAATATTAGTAGGTATAAAAGAACTATACTTAAAACCACAAACAGGTTTTTTTATAATAGAAGATTTAGCATATAATGAAAAAAAATGGTTATAATAATTTTTGATTTTTCTATACCAATAATATTCCCAACAATTATAATTCTCAAAGCATTGTTAAACAATAAATACAATAATGACAATATTATAGAGTGGTATTATGTAAGTAGTACTCTCTAGCTCTGTTTATGATAATAATAATAACTACAATCCCCACTGTTACTTTACATGTGGCGTAATGAGTTATTATTCATTTTAGTTTTTATGTTATGACATGCTCTTCATTAAGCTGATAACACAAAATTTCCATTTACAAAAATGCAAAATAAGTACTCTATCAAGTACTGAATTATTTATTTGTAATGTATTTCATAATTAAAATTTTCACTGTCATTTAAACTATGAACAAATTATGACTAACGAAAACCGACAAAGATCTAATTATAATACTTTAAATACTTTATTTTCTAAAATTTGCTTAAATTTGAAAGCCTGTGAAAGTTTTATTTGTCTATAGATTTTTATTTTTATTATTAGATCAAGTCTTTTGTTTATATACCCCAAAATTCATTATCAATTAATTAGTGTCATTTTTAAGTTTATTAATGAACAGCTTAATGAACTAAAATACCATCAAATTAGAGCATAACTAATAGTAAATTATTACCATCTTATTTTATAAAACCCTAAGATTTAGGGTTAGAGCCGTTACTTTGTGGAATATTGTAAATGAATTAAATAAAATAACTTTACTTCATTACTTCCACTAACACATCTATTTTACAATTTTATTTTATTAAATTAAACAAAAATTCTGCAGTCACTGAATTATTTTTATAAAATAAATGTATTAGTTGGAGAAACAAAGTAAAATTGTTTTATTTAATAAATTATATTATTATTATTATCATTCTTCTTTATAATCATTTTATGTATGTATGTATGCCGTGTTAGTGGAAGAAACAAAGTAAAGTTGTTTTATTTAATAAATTATATTTATAATTATTATCATTCTTCTTCATATACACTTTAAAGTTCATCGTATGCCAGCGTATTTGATATATTCCTCGCCCTCGGCTATCGCCTCGGGCTACAAATTACATCTCACCCCATAAAAGCAAATCGTATGAAAAATATGAATTAGATAAAAATGCAGCTCCTTATTGTTAGATATTAATTACTTATTAATTATTATAAGCATAATTGTTATAGTTTAATTAGTTTTTGTGTAACTGGAGTTATAACATTCTGTTTCAGACGATTTGTGTGTGTTTTTTTGGTTTCACTTACTAAAGGTTTCATTGATGCAATTGCGGATCGCAGCGGGCACTGGACGATATATACATGCCGGCTTCATTCTTATATCGAAAGCCTTTCGCCAAACCACACCTACCTGTCACAGAATTCGGCATTTCCGGTCCGCTTCGGTAACATAATCGCTCGCTCACAATCTTTAATATTAATTAGTTTCATTAGCCTATTGCTGGCAGAACGGACGTGATATTAAAATTAGGGGGAACAAAACGATCCGCAGACGAGAGGCGAACGTTTTAATTGCTGCGAATTAATTATTCGCATAATTAAAACAGGCACACACGAAATTTAATTTATCAGGAACGGTAACTTCATCACGGTATAAGAATATAATTAATATTTTTACAGGAAATATTATGATTTTGAAAACAATTGAAATTTAGCAGTAACAAAGGAATTTTTAACAGTAATCATTGAAATATTGACAGAATAATTGAAACATTTACAGCAATCGTTGAAGTATTGACAGAATAATTAAAACATTTACAGTAATCACTGAAATCATGACAAAAAATATTTAATAACATGGATTTTTTAACAGTCATCATAGAAATATTGACAGAATAATTAAAATATTTACAGTAATCATTGAAGTATTGAAAGAATAATTAAACCATTTACAGTAATCATTGAAATAATGACAATACTATTTACTAACATATAATTATATCAATATTTCAATGTTTCATATTCAAATGTAAGTTGTTAATTTACATAACATATAATTATATCAATATTTCAATTTTTCATATTGAAACATAAACTGTTAGTTTCAAATATGCATAATTCTATCTAAATTTTGGAGGTACAGAGTGAAATATTGACAGAATACATAAAACTTTGACAGTAATCATTGCAACATTCACAGGAAAAACAGATATTTTGAAAATATCAATTGAAATTTAGCAGTAACAATTTTGATAGACATTATTGAAACACTGATAGGAATAAAAGATATTTTCAAAATAACAATAAACTTACCAGCAACAATTGAAATTTTGATAGTAATATTTGAAATTTTATGAGTAACCATTGAAATATTGGAAGAATAATTAAAATTTAACAGTTTGTATTCAAATTTTCACATTTTGAAATATTGATAATAAATTGAATAACTTATAATTAGGTCAATAATTCAGTTTATTGTTAAAACTTCACTGGATACTGACAAAATTTAATTATTCTGTCGAATGTTCAAAACAAAAAGTGTACAAAAATATCATGGAATTTTGTAGGAAATATTTCAAATTGAAACTTTGAAATTTCTGAAATTCAATCTTAAATTTTACTAACCAGTCATCTAAAATAACTTCGTATGTTCAAACTTCTTATTTTGAAACGATTAATTCTTCTGCATGAATTCTAAATTTGGTAGAAATTGTACATTTTTCATATTTCTCATTATTGATATTTCCAGTGTTAAGAAAATCAAGTCAAGAGCTTTGGTTAACCTTCACAAGACAGACAAAATTGGAATAGTGATCATAATAGTGAAAAAAATATATGGTGCTCACTGCAAAACTTATTATTATTAATAATTACCTTATTTACTACAAAAAAAAAACATATTAATAATAAGAAATTTGATAGATATATAGTATTTGCCTGGACTGGAAGTTTGCAAATACATAGTAATTTTGCTCCTTTTATGAAATTTCAGAATTCAATATTATCAAAAATTTAATGGTATGTTGTATAATTTAATATAAAACTTCGAAACATCAGCTACTGCTAGACAAGTATTAAATTTTGATAAAAAGATTTTGGAAATTTTGTAGATTTGTAAATATTCGTAATAAATTGACATTTATAAACTTTTTGAGATTTTATAAAAGTTAATGTGAGGGTTTTGAATAGAACCCATAGAATATTGGATGAAAATTTTAAATTTTGTATCAGTTTTATTGAAATTTTATAAATTGTGTGGAAATTTGAAAATATTTGTTTGAAGTTTATGTTAATTCTTTATAAATTATCAGCTTTTGTAAGACATTTATTTAATTTTATCAAAATATGATGGTGTTTTATGAAAATTTTATAACCTTTCAACAAGGTAAGGTAAGGACAAGTATTAAATTTTGATAAAATATTACTGAAAATTTGAGGAATATAGATATTGGTATAAAATTTCAGGAAGTTTCAGGCATTTTTCAAAATTTAATATGAGGTTTTTTAAAGCCGTAAAATATAGGACGAAAATTCTAAATTTTGTATTAATTTTATTTAAATTTTATAAATTATTGGCAATTTGAAAATTTTGTATTTTGTTTGTATCAATTCTCGTATGAGCTTATAAAGTTATCAGCTTTTGTAAGCCATTTCTTTTATTTTATCAAAATATGGAGGTGTTTTATGAAAATTTTATAACCTTACTATAACTATTCTAAAATATAATAATATATTTTTTAAACATCAGCTTCTTCTAGACAAGTAGTAAATTTTGATAACATATTTCTGAAAATTTAAAGAATATAGATGTTGGTATAAAATTTCAGGAAGTTTCAGGCATTTTTCAAAATTTAATGTAAGGGTTTTTAAAGCCGTAGAAAATTGGACGAAGATTCTAAATTTTGTATTAATTTTATTTAAATTTGATAAATTATTGGCAATTTGAAAATTTTCTATTTTGTTTGTATCAATTCTCGTATCAGCTTATAAAGTTATCAGTTTTTATATAAGTTATCAGCTTTTGTAAGACATTCCATTTATTTGATCAAAATGTGTTGGTATTTCATGAGAATTATATAATCTTTCAATAAATATTCTAAAATATGACAACTTTGTAAAAAAATCGGTATAAGTATTAAATTTTTGTAAATGATTTCTGAAAATTTAAAGAAGATTTGTAGATATTTGTATGAAATTTCAGTAAGTTTTAGGCTTTTTTTAATATTTAATGTAGGGTTTTTAAATTTAGAGATTGTTCAACGAAATTTCTAAATTAAGTATGTTTTATTGAAATTTTATAAAATTTGTGGAAATTTCATAATATTCTATTTAGTTTAGAACAATTCTCTATGAATTCTAAGCTTATGTAAGACATTCCTCTCATTTTATGAAAATATGATGGTGTTTCATGAAATTTTATAATCTTTCTGTACATATTAGTAAGTTTCAGTTTTCAGATGAAAAGTAAAGACTGAAAATGTAATAGTATATACAAAATTGTGGTGTTCATTGCAATACTTTCTATTTTTAATAATTAACTTAAATATTGTTACAATAAATATTAATAATAAGACATAACAAAAAAAAAAGTTTTTGCCTAATTTAGAGTCTGTACAAAACACTTAAATTTAATAGACTGGAAGTTGGCAAATACATAGTAATTTTAGGGGACTGGAAATTTGAAAATTTAATGTTGTATATAAATATGACCCAAGGCTTCAAATTTGTGGAAATGTGTATGGCTTAAAGAAATTTAATGGTATTTTGTATAACTTTTAAAACTTTCTAAAATACTCGACAAGTTTTATAAAAGATCTCTGAAAATTTAAAGAAGATTTGTAGAAGATTCGCACAATTTTGATAAAATATTTCTGAAAAGATTTGTAGAAGATTTTGTAGATATTCGTATAAAATGTTAACGAGTTTTATGCATTTTCAAAAATTTAATGTGAGATTTATACAAATTTATAGAAAATTTAATTAAGATTCTAAATGTTATATCAATTTTATTGAAATTTGATAAATTTTGATAGGGTTTTTCTAATATTTAATGTAAGGTTTTTTAAATTTATAGAAAATTTGATGAAGATTCTAAATTTTGTATCAATTTTATTGAAATTTTATAAATGTTGATAGGCGTTTTCTATATTTTAATGTAGGGTTATTTCAATTTATAGAAAATTTAATGACGATTCTAAAGATTTATAAAATTTGAATAAAATTGATACGAAATATCAATTTTATTGAAATTTTATAAATCTTGAATAATTTTGAATGAATTCTATCTACATAGTTGATATCAATTCTCTATAAATTAACAACTTTTGTAAGATATTCATTTTATTTGATAAAAATATGATGGTGTTTTATGGAAATTTTCTAATATTTCTATAAATATTCGTAAGTTTCAATTCTCACATGTTTTAGTGAACGAAAATTAATAATTTGATGACAATTTTATCTATTTTACTCTTCTCTCACACTTCATTAGAACAAAGGTTATTATAATAATAGGATCAATACAATGATGATGGAAAATTCTTAAAGACAAATTTGTATATGAACCATCACAGTCATTAATTAGTATTGATAAATTATTGTGTTTTATTTCATATTATAGTATTAATAACACCAACTGCATAATTAAAAATACGTAACTGTGATATTTCACCCCCAAATTAATCTGGTCCCGACTATAATTCCTAATATCTGTGTGATTCGTTTACTAATAAATACAATCAGATGCATTATTGTGTTTGACTTCATACCACATTACAAATATCGTCAAGTGAAACATTTTTTCTGCATCAATAAAAAAAGTATAACTATTGGGTCACGTCCAAGTTAATCTGGTTCCTACTATAACTAACAATATTTGTGTGAGTTTGTGTACTTGTTAAATAAAATCAGATGCATTAGAATATGTTATATTTAAATAACTAAATAAAAACTAACACGAAATGAAACATTTTTTTGCATCAACAAAAATATATCTGCGATGGGTTACGCCCCAAGTTAATCTGATCCCGACTATATCTCCTATTCATAACTGTGTGATTCGTGTATCAGTTAAAAACAATCAGATATAAAAATACAAGCACCGAATTTCTCCGAGCGTTTAATCTTGCAATTAATTACGTAAAAAAACTTGACCACAATCGCAAAAGTGCACATGTAATTTTTTTAAATCGAACTCACCGACTACGTAATAGACAAAACCCAGGTGAAAAAAACCCAGGTGTGTTACATTCATCCATAATTAAGCCCAACGCACGTCCAGTTCCTTCAGCTTTCTTTGCGTGGATCGCGTGCTCAGTCCTTTCTTTAAAGCGAGAATGGGAAAGGCGACTCTCGAGGACCACCAAATTTGCTCCAGATATTTATGGACAGCTCCACGCCTTTAATAGCCTCCGATTATGCGAACGGCTGGGAAGTGGTCGTTGGTTTTTTGGTGGTCTTTTGCACTTCACATAAGTTTACTGCACCATTAGTTTTAATTGTCTGCGAGTTGTTTAACATCAATTAGGTGATTCCGTGAAAATTTTCACGCTGATGGTTTCACAGGAGATATCCGTTTCCTGTCAGTCCATTTGAGAAAAATGTTCTGTGAATGTGTGTGTATATATGTGTTTTTCCAAGAAGCATGTGTTCTTGGGAAAACTTAATTAATTGTTATAATATTTCCAAAAACAGTTCTATGAATTTTTGAATAGACTTAAAATTTGTATTTTATTTTCAGATATTGAGAAAAATTATCTGTCGATGTTTGGTAATGTGTGTGTGTACATGTGTTTTCCCAAGAAGCATGTGTTCTTGGGAAAACGTAATGAATTGTTGTAAAATTTCCAAAAACCGTTTAAAAAATAATAAAATACTCGTAATATTTTATGAATTTTTGAATAGACTTAAAATTTGTATTTTATTTTCAGATATTGAGAAAAATGTCTGTCGCTGTTTCGGAATGTGTGTGTGTACATGTGTTTTCTCAAGAAGCATGTGATGTTGGGAAAACTTTCCAAAATTTCCAAAACAGTTCAGTCCAAAAATATAATAAAATGCTTTTAATGTTTTATGAATTTTCGAATAGACTTAAAATTTGTATTATATTTTCTGATATTTTCTAACTACCTAAACTTACAGTAATTTCCTTAAAAATTTTGTCTTCACTTAGCATTTTGCTGAACCTGCAAGAACTGTAAAAAAATCAAAAATAGTTTTTTAAAGAAATGCCAAAAGAAATCGACACTTTTAATAGATTTTTGTTCAATTGGTAAGTTTTTCCAAAGTCATGTTGAATGTTTATGTAATTCCCATGATGCAAAATAAAACAACAATATCTGGAGACATCCAAATTTGGAATCCAAAAATTCGCAATAAAATTTATTTTTGAAACTTCCATTATCATTTTTATTTGATTTTTTTTCATCAATTAGGTGACCCTTATCTTTTTATTATTTGGTTTTTACTTTAAGAAATACCAAAAGTGTGTCATAATTTTATTAAATCGATATCAGAAATTATAACTTTGTAAACAGTAGTTAACATAAATAATTTTAAAATATTTCTAAGAAACAACGTAATTATTTTTTGCAAATTTAAATGGCAATAAATTGATGGTAATATAATAATGGCATTGCTCTTCTCATATTTATCACTTACTTTGTGCCATTAGTACTACAACGGATCATACCTATAGCAAGCAATTCAGACAAATAATTGGTTTTCAATTTTTATTAACTGATATTAACACAAAATATCATATTTGTAAACAAAATTGGTTCATTTATTATACTCAAATAATCGGCGAGACAGTGAAATAGGAAGATTTCAAGGGCCTAAAAATAAAATGTTTTTTTTATCAAGGGACTAAAAATAATCCTAATTTTACAAATTTTCAAATTTGCAAATCAAAAATACAAGAAATTTTTCAAATCAACTTAACAGGTATACGTTTAGTTACATTTTGGTATATTCAGTTACCATTTAGTATACAATACAAAAAAATAAAATAAGTTTTGGAAATTACATAAGCCTAATTTTAATTTGGTATTGTACACCAAATTGTAAATTGTACACTACTTATCATTTAGTATACAATACAAAAAAAAAATAAGTTTTGAAAGTTACATAAGCCAAATTTAAATTTGGTATTGTACCAAATTTGTACAATAAATGTTGTAAATTTTGTACTACACCAAATTGTGCACTACTTATCATTTGGTATACAATACAAAAACAAATAATAAGTTTTGAAAATTACATAAGACAAATTTAAATTTGGTATTGTACCAAATTTGTACGATAAATTTTGTAAATTTTGTACTACACCAAATTGTACACTACTTATCATTTGGTATACAATACAAAAAAAAAAGTTTTGAAAATTACATAAGCCAAATTTAAATTTGGTTTTGTACACAAAATTGTACACTACTTATCATTTGGTATACAATACAAAAAAAAAATATAAGTTTTGAAAATTACATAAGCCAAATTTTAATTTGGTTTTATACACAAAATTGTACACTACTTATCATTTGGTATACAATACAAAAAAAAATAATAAGTTTTAAAAATTACATAAGCCAAATTTATATTTGGTATTGTACCAAATTTGTACATTAAATGTTGTAAATTTTGTACTACACCAAATTGTGCACTACTTATCATTTGGTATACAATAAAAAAAAATATATAAGTTTTGAAAATTACATAAGCCAAATTTTAATTTGGTTTTATACACAAAATTGTACACTACTTATCATTTGGTATACAATACAAAAAAAAAAGTTTTGAAAATTACATAAGCCAAATTTTAATTTGGTTTTATACACAAAATTGTACACTACTTATCATTTGGTATACAATACAAAAAAAAATAATAAGTTTTAAAAATTACATAAGCCAAATTTATATTTGGTATTGTACCAAATTTGTACAATAAATTTTGTAAATTTTGTATTACACCAAATTGTGCACTACTTATCATTTGGTATACAATTCAAAAAAAAAATTATAAGTTTTGAAAATTACATAAGCCAAATTTTAATTTGGTTTTGTACACGAAATTGTACACTACTTATCATTTGGTATGCAATACAAAAACAAATAATAAGTTTTGAAAATTACATAAGACAAATTTAAATTTGGTATTGTACCAAATTTGTACAATAAATTTTGTAAATTTTGTACTACACCAAAGTGTACACTACTTATCATTTGGTATACAATACAAAAAAAAAAGTTTTGAAAATTACATAAGCCAAATTTAAATTTGGTTTTGTACACGAAATTGTACACTACTTATCATTTGGTATACAATACAAAAACAAATAAAAAGTTTTTAAAATTACATAAGCCAAATTTAAATTTGGTATTGTACACGAAATTGTACAGTACTTATCATATGATATACAATACAAAAACAAATAATAAGTTTTGAAAATTACATAAGCCAAATTTAAATTTGGTATTGTACCAAATTTGTACAATAAATTTTGTAAATTTTATACTACACCAAATTGTACACTACTTATCATTTGGTATACAATACAAAAATTAAAATAATAAGTTTTGGAAATTACATAAGCCAAATTTAAATTTGGTATTGTACCAAATTTGTACAATAAATTTTGTAAATTTTGTACTACACCAAATTGTACACTACTTATCATTTGGTATACAATACAAAAAAAAAGTTTTGAAAATTACATAAGCCAAATTTAAATTTGGTATTGTACACGAAATTGTGCACTACTTATCACTAGGTATACAATACAAAAAAAATAATAAGATTTGAAAATTCCATAAGCCAAATTTTAATTTGGTACAAATTGTACCAAATTTGTACAATATATTTTGTAAATTTTGTACTACACCAAATTGTACTTTCCATTTATTCTTACTAAGATGATAAAAAAATAAAATTTGGCTTTCTGAGATCTTCCCGATTCACTGGCTTGCCGTTTATTATAAAGGTCCAGTATTACAATCTCGAGTTAACTTTAATCGGCGAATAGTTTCCATAAATACAACAATTGTATCCGTATTGTAACTAATCTCCGAGTAAGCTGAAGATTACAATTCTGGGCCTAAAGCAGTCAACCACAGAATATTATTTATTGGTCTATTTCAGTGCATTATTATCTATGCATTATATTTCAGTGCATTATTATCTATGCATTATATTTCAGTTCATTATTATCTATTTTAGTGCAAATTAAATGATTGCCACGATTTTGCTTCGTGATGGTGCTGATGATCTTCTTTATGATCCAACTGCTGATGGTGCCCATGTTCAGGTTCGTGCTTGATGGTAATTTCATGGTGGGCTTCCTGGTGGTACGCAGGTTCCTGAAGTATATGTTGCTTATGGTATGTCAACTCTTGTTGCTGATGTTCATGATGTTGAGGTTGGTGATGATCTTGCTGCTCCGCTTGCTTGTGGTATGGCGACTCGTATTGTTGATGTTCATGATGTTGGGGTTGATGATGTTCTTGCTGTTCCGATTGTTTATGGTATGGCGACTCATGTTGCTGATGTTCATGATGTTGAGATTGATGGTGTTCTTGCTGCTCCGCTTGTTTATGGTATGTCGACTCGTGTTGCTGATGTTCGTGCTGCTGGTATACATTATCTTGGGGTTTATGGTGTTCTTGCTGCTCCGCTTGCTTATGGTATGTCGACTCATGTTGCTGATGTTCATGATGTTGGGGTTGATGGTGTTCTTGCTGCTCCGCTTCCTTATGATACCCATCTTGTTGTATGTGGTGCGCATATTCCTGGTGCTCCTGTTTCGTGGGTTCTTGGTGATGTATTTGCCCATACTGTGGACGGTATTCTTGGTAATCACTATCTTTGAGCTTGTATTCAACTTTATGTTCTTCCTGCTTTTGTCCACCTTGTTGGTGCTCTTCATGTTTTTGGTGTTCCTTTGTCACGGGTTCCTGATGATGTATTTGCTCATACTGTTGGGGGTATTCTTGGTGCTTGTATTCCACAACTTTTTGTTCTTCCTGCTTATGCTCACTTTGTTTGTACTCTTCATGTTGCTCCTGTTTCAGGGGTTCCTGCTGATGTATTTGCTCGTACAGTTGAGGGTATTCTTGGTGCTTGTATTCAACAACTTTATGTGCTTCCTCCTTATGTTCCGCTTCCTTGTGCTCATCGCATTTGGTATGTTTTTGTACATAAATAGGTACCTTAACCTCGTATGGCACTTTCTTCTCAACCGTGTACGGTACGTGCTTGATTACCTCGTAGGGTACCGGCCTGTCAACTTTGACCTCAACTTTGTACGGCACCTCCTTTATGACCTCGACTTTGACTTCCTTGTAAACGGGGTACGGCTGCAGCACTGGCACCTTTATCTCGTACGGTACCTTCTTCTCGACGACGTATGGTACCGGATTGTCGTAGAATTTTTTTACGGGGTACGGCTTTTCCACGGTGTAGGGTACCTTAATTTCCTTGACCACTTGGACGGGGTACGGTTTGTCGACGTGGTGTGGTACCGGCCGATCTACGTATACCGGAACGGGGTAGTGTATGGTTTTTTCTACCGGGTACGGTTTAGGTACGTGCACTTCCACTTTTACGGGGTACGGTACCTCCTTTTCTATGCGAAACGGTGTGGGCACTTTCACTTCCACGGGTACGGTTATCTGTTTTTCCACAGGGTACGGTTTGAGCTCGTATACTTTTACAGGGTACGGCTTATCAACGTTCACGTGTACTGGGTACTCCACGATTTTTTCTACGGGGTACGGTTTGGGTACGGCGACGGGTACCTTGACTTGTACTTTATAAGGTACGCGGACCTCCTTTTCGACGGGGTATGGTTGAGGTACCTTAACTTCCACTGGGTATGGCACTTTTTTCTCTACAGGTACCGGTATTTTCTTTTCTACAGGGTATGGCACCTTTACCTCCTTGACTATGGTGTGAACCTTCTCAAGGATTTTCTGGTGCTCCGTGTAATCATCATTTTTCCATTCCTGCTGTTCCAACTGTTTCAACTTCTCCACAAAATCATGGCCCCAGTCTTCATTGATTGTTGAGAGATGTTCTTCAGAGAGATTAACAGTTGCATGGTCATGTTCATTGTCATCACACTCTTTACAAGTTGTAATAACAATGCAAGTCCCAAGCAGGATTAAGGTCTGAAATACATATACAGAAAAATAAAAAGCAATCTCAATATCAAACGACATTTGTTCCTCTCCTCAAAAGACTGAAGGAAAAATCCTCAAAAGAATAAAACTAACAAAAAAATCAGAAGTAATAAATAAAATTATTCCTCATATATTTATCAAAATCCTAAAAACTAAATTTTATAATTTATTCCTACAATTCTTTTTTACATGACAATTTATACTGATCATAAATAACTATGAATGTTTATGTTAATGCCTATTCTACTGTTTAATGTCAGAAGACATTACTTTATGATAATTTAGTAACTATGATATGATAATGAAATATGATATATGATTATTATGATAATGAAATATGATAACTTAATGAAATAAACAACTATGGATGGTGATGTTAATGCCTATTCTACTGCTCAATGTTAGAAGACATTACTTTATAACAATTTACAGTATGTAATGATAAATAAATGTCAAAGTTAATGTTAATGCTGAATGTCAGCATTACTATTAAGACATTACTTTATGACAATGTATAGTAATAATAAATTACTGTGGAAGTTAATGTTAATGTCTATTCTACAGCTCAGGTCAGAAGACATTACTTTATGACAATTTACAGTAATAATAAATTATTGTCGAAGTTATTGTTAATGCCTATTCTATTGCTGAATGTCAGAAAACATTACCATATGAAAATTTATTGTAATGATAAATAACTGTGGAAATTATGTTAAGCCATATTTTCTTACTGAATGTCACGAAGACATAATTTAATGACAATTTATAGTAATGATAAATAACTATTTAAATATTTAAGTCATATACTAGGTACTAAGCTAATTACTAATATGTGATTTTATTTTACAATATGTAATGCTGCACTGATAAAAGTTTATTTAGCTCTTCACAGAGTCAGATAAATATCTTTACTCCACTTTAATTAACATTAGTGTTGTCAGTAATTTTAGTATTGTTAATCAAATGCACTGCAGTAATGCTAATTTACTTACAAAATACTTCATTGGTGCCATTCAGTGGGACCTACAGTGGACACTGTAAGGCACGAGATTACTCCCTCTTTTTATACTGAAAGAAATCCTTTCCCTGTGGTCTCCTTCCATGCAAGCCTAAATATATGCGAAAATTGACCGCCACATATGGTTCTAATATTTACTAAACTGTTATGCTATACATATTGCGTTAATTATTACCATTTAAAAAACTGTAACTAATATAAACAAACTCTGTTCAGTTGATTAGTATTACCATGATGAGTAGAATGGGTGCATAATTATTTCTGTAAGTATGTAATTTTCATAATACTATAATTGTTTTACCTGAGTTTTTCTTTTTTTTTAAATTTAATTCATTTAAACTCAGGGAGGATCCGTACATTTGTACATTTTCAAAAATTATTATTATTATTATATAAAAACAATCTTTATTTTCTATCGACCCCATATGGAGTCTTCCCACCTTAATAGTATTATTATTACTATTAGTATTAATATGTTTTGTTATAATTACACATTTATTAACATATTAACAATATAAGCATTTGTAAGAACTAAACTTAAATATCATCGGCGTTTTGGAATAATAATTATTATAGTATTTAATTATAAGTGTCACAGATTTTAATAACACATATATATGCCTACAATTTCCTTATGCAATGATTATCGCACTGTTCACTTTCACGTTGTTCACTTGTTCACTTGACGAAGAGTGCAGTAAGAGAAAGGTAGTTGCGGATTTTTTTTCCTGTAAAAAAACGGCCCGAAAATGGGGCATTTATTAGCGATCATTAAATAAAAAAATAATTACACAGATTTTTTGAAAGTGGCACATTAATTAAATAATAGATGTAATGCTCGCAATATATCATGGCAAGATTGTTTGCACATGATACATTTGTGTTTCGATTGTTTTTTCAATTATCTCTTCTTCAAATCTTCAATAAAAGTATTTCAATACTTTTTTTTTCAAATTTTCTTTTCAATATTTTTCAAATTCTGTTTTCAATGTCTTACATTGTTTTTCAAAATCTATTTTCAATAGTTTTTCAACTTTTCTTTTCAATATCTTTCGAATCTATGGGAAATAGTCTTGTGTAGACTAAAATAAAGATATTTCTTTTTCTCTCTTTCTCAAATTCTTAAAATATTTTCAATTGTCTTTCGATGCAATGGTTAAATTATTGATAATTATCTGATGGTTTCTAATATCTTACAAGAAAATGGTGTAATTCAGCAGATCAATATTACAAAGAATGATTACAACAAGAAATGTTGGTGCAATATGTTTAGGCTCCGACTAAAATTTAAGATTGATCTAATGTAATTTTCTTTTATTGTAATTCTGATCTGTTGTAATTTTAGGTAGCGTACTTCAAGGCAGTCAAGTTTACTTAAATATAGATTGATCGATGTGGCTTTTATTTGTTGAAAATTCATAATTACTAATGTATGAAATAAAGTTACGCACTTTTTAAAAATTTTCAAAATTATTTTTATTGTTCACGACAATTGTTTCGCCACACTGTCGCAATAAAACAATATAAACAATTTTGAAAATTTAAAAAAAGTGCGTAGCTTTATTTCATACATTAGTTACTTAAATATGTTTAGTGTTTCTCCAATTAGGCTCTTTTCATTATTGGGACATTCCATGGAATTTTATTTTTCTAAATTGTTCAGATATTATCTTTTTTACATTATTTCCAAACTGCCCAAACATTTACATGGTAATTTTTAATGTAGGTACTTAAAAATTTTTAATTGCCTCTGATTTTCTTGGATAATGATACACATTATATTTATATGAAAGTTTCAAAATTATTGTCAAGACATTTAATTGTTAATTTTCAGAATATCTCTAATTTTTAATGTAGGTACTAGAATTTTTTTAATTGCCTCTGCATTTCTTGGATAATGATAAATACACATTATCTTATATGAAAGTTTCAAAATTATTGTCAAGACATTTAATTGTTAATTTTCAGAATATCTCTAATTTTTAATGTAGGTACTAGATTTTTTTTAATTGCCTCTGCATTTCTTGGATAATGATAAATACACATTTTCTTATATGAACGTTTCAAAATTATTGTCAATACATTTAATTGTTAATTTTCAGAATATCGAGAAGTTTACTAAAAAACAAAAAAGAAATAGTAATCGTCCAGCCATAATACTTCATATTTTTTAAAATTCAGGTAATTATTTTTTCATTACTGTTATATTCAGTGTGATTTTTTTTTACTATATTGTTCAGATATTTTCTTTTTTACTTTATTTTCAAACTTTCCAAACATTTACATGGACATTTTTAATGTGTTCATGTTTTAAATTTTCAATTTCCTCTACGCTTTTTGGATAATGTACACACATGCACTTTACACATTATCTTTATATAAAAGTTTAAAAAATATTCGCAAGACATTTATCTGTAGATTTTCCGAATAACTGAAACCGAAATTAAGATAAATCTCAAAAGCCACCACATCAATATCGATACAATTTATTAGTGATCTAGCAACATATTCTGGTATTACATTGGACAATTATATTTGTATCCAATGAACGTTTCTAATGATATTTTTATTTAAATGTAAACATATAATTTTATTTGTTAATCTTAGTGTATTTCTTATATTTCTAATTTTAGTACAAAATATTTTATTATAAATGCACTTCAAATGTATCTCTATTTCTTCATATTTAAATACTGGCATCTCAATAACTAACGTATTAATATGAATTAAATTTATTAATAATATTAAGTTATATATTGGTATATATCCTGTGAAATTATATCAATATACAATGATCGAATCTTGAGATATTTTAATTTTCGTTTGAAATTAGTTACTTTGGTGTTGAATCTACTAATTTAATAAATATATTATCTCAAAAGTCACCGTATAAATATGAATATAACTTATCACTGATATTGCACGATATATTGGGATTATATTGGTATAATAACGTTTTTATCTAATATGTGTTTCTGGAGATATTTATATTTTTGTACAAATATCTAATTTTGATAGCTTATCTCAGAGTATTTCTCAATTTTCTCACACTTAAATATTGATATCTTTAAAACTAGCGTATCAATATGAGTACAATTTATCACTGATATTAAGTGATATACTGGTGTATGATGTGAGTAATTAAATTTATATGCAATGAGCAATCCTCAAGATATCCAAATTTTCATTTGTATTGAAAAAATGTGATGTTTTTCGACACTTAAATATTGATATCTCTAAAACTGACGTATCAATATGAATACAATTTATCACTGATATTAAGTGATAAACTTGTGTGTAATATGTGTAATTAAATTAATATGCAATGAGCAGTTCTTAAAATATTAAAATATTTGTTTGAAATTTAATATTTTCGCACTTAAATATTAATATCTCTAATACTAGCGTATGAATATGAACACAATTTATCACTGATATTTGGGGATATACCGGTGTATAATATATGTAATTAAATTAATATGCAATGAGCAATTTTTAAAATATTTAAATTTTCGTATAAAATTTAATTTTATTCACACTTAAATATTTATATCTCTAAAACTGGCGTATTAATATGAATACAATTTAACACTGATATTAAGCGATATACTAGTGTACAATGTGTGTAATTAAATTGATATGCAATGATCATTTTTTTAAATATTTAAATTTTCGTTTGAAATTTAACTTATTTTCACTATTAAATATTGATATCTCTAAAAGGGGTGTATCAATATGAACACAATTTATCACTAATATTAAGTGATATACTAGTTTATGATATGTGTAATTAAATTAATACACAATGAGCAATTGTCAATACATTTAAATTTGTGTTTCAATTTAATTTTTTTCACACTTTTATATTGTTATCTCTAAAACTGGCGTATCAATATGAATACAATTTATCACTGATATTAAGTGATATATTGGTGTTCAATATATTAGTAAATTAGTATGCAATGATCAAGTCTTAAAATATTTAAAGTTTCGTTTGAAATTAAATTTGTTTTCACACTAAAATATTGTTATCTCTAAAACTGACGTATCAATATTTATCACTGACATTAAGCTATATATTGCTGTTCAATGTGTGTAATTAAATTAATATGCAATGATCAATTCTTTAAAAATTAAATTTTAAATTCGTTTCAAATTTAATTATTTTCATACTAAAATATTTAAATCTCTAAAACTAGCGTATCAATGTGAAATCTATTTACCCCTGATATTAAGTGATACACTAGTATATAACATGTTAAATTAAATTAATATTCAATGATAAATTCTTAAAATTTTGAAATTTACGTTTAATTTTTTTTTTTCACACTTTAGTACTGATTATCTCTAATACTGGTATCAATATAAACATAATTTATCACTGATATTAAGTGATATACTAGTGTGTAATGTGGGTAATTAAATTAATATACAATAAGCAAGTCTCAAGATATATCAATTTTGGTTTGAAATTGTGCCATATACTAATGATTCTTTAAAGGATAGAGGTGATATATTGCTGATATATTTGTGCAATTTAATTTATATCTAATGAGTGATTCTAGAGATATTTAAATTTTAGTACCAAGAAAGAATCCTTTACTTTCGGGTACTAAAATTTAAATATCTCTAGAATCACTCATCAGATATAAATTAAATTGCACAAATGTATCAGCAATATATCACACAAGAACGGAAATAAATTACATTTATGTTGATGCGGTGGTTTTGGACATATCTCTTAGGTATGAAAAAAGGAAGATTTTCTTAAATTTGCAATTAGAATTTGAATTTGTATTAGAATTCATTCTAAATTTGTAGTAACTATTTTCAGAGACATCTCTAAATATTTTCTTAAATGCGGTGGATTTTGAGATATCGTTTCTTAAGTATGAACAATAGAAACATTTTAAAATTTAGAATTAGAATTTGTATTAGAATTTCATTCTAAATATGCAATAAATATTTTGAGAGACATCAGTATAATATAATTTCCTTTAAATCTTCTCTACAAAGAAAGTTTGTGAGATATCGTCTTTTAAGTATATAGAAAAAAAGGTTTTTTAAAATTTAGAATTATAATTAGAATTAGTATTAGATTTTGATTCGATATTTGCAACAAATAATTTCAGAGAAATTAGTATAATAATCATTTTCACCAAATCTATTTTTTACAGTAATCAAAGCCATCAAATTTGCAAAAAATCATCAATCAGTATAATAATAATTTCCTCTAAATCTTCTCTACAAAGAAAGTTTGTGAGATATCGTCTCTTAAATATATAGAAAATACAGTTTTTTTAAATTTACAATTAAACTAGTATTAGTATTAGATTTTGATTCGAAATTTGCAACAAATAATTTCAGAGAAATTAGTATAATAATCATTTTCACCAAATCTATTTTTTAAAGTAATCGAAGCCATAAAATTTGCAAAAAATCATCAATCAGTATAATAATAATTTCCTCTAAATCTTCTCTACAAAGAAAGTTTGTGAGATATCGTCTCTTAAATATATAGAAAATACAGTTTTTTTAAATTTACAATTTAACTAGAATTAGTATTAGATTTTGATTCGAAATTTGCAACAAATAATTTGAGAGAAATTAGTATAATAATCATTTTCACCAAATCTATTTTTTACAGTAATCGAAGCCATAAAATTTTAAAAAAATCATCAATCAGTATAATAATAATTTCCTCTAAATCTTCTCCACAAAGAAAGTTTGTGAGATATCGTCTCTTATATATAGAAAAAAAGGTTGTTTAAAATTAAGAACTATAATTAGAATTAGTATTAGATTTTGATTCGAAATTTGCAACAAATAATTTGAGAGAAATTAGTATAACAATAATTTTCTCCAAATCTATTTTTTACAGTAATCGAAGCCATAAAATTTGCCACAATAATTCTTTAGCTCATTAGTTTGTTTTTCAATTGACCATAATTGTGAAAGATAATGGTGAGATATTTTCCGAAATAGTAAACGTATGCAAACTTTTTTATAGTTAATAACAGCCATTTTTTACAGCCATAAAATTTACAAAAAACATCAATCACCACAATATTTTTTAGCTCATTGACTTGTTTTTCAATTGATCATAAGTGTGAAATATAATTGTGACCTATTTTCCGAAATAGTAAACGTATGCAAATAATATCGTAGTATAAATTTAATATCAATCATAATATCAACAATCAATGCAGCATATAAATAAATATAACATTATATAACAGCCACTTTAGTTAATTAGTTCAAGTTTCAACACACCAATTCTGTACCCAAAAACATTATGTAATATGTTAATACGCAGTAACTTATCATGAAAGGAATGAATTATGTCCCACTCTTTTTGCCTATTTTGCTGAGAATTCATTCGTAATGAAACAGTCACCAGCAATATGTTTAGTATGGATATCATACAAGTTAAATGCTACAGTGTAACCCACATATATTTGGAAAGTCTTTTCGGTGCCAAAAAGTAATAAATTACAGCACAAATTTATTCCAAATATTAATTGCACGACTGCAATGAAGGCAATAATTTTCATTAATATTGCTTTGTACTAGTATTTATGCGAGCATAATATTTAAATTATGACATATTTTATTATTATATATTTATTAATTTATCGACATGTGTAAAATGTATTGTCATTTTGGCACAATAAATAATTGTAATTGCAATTCTAAATATATTTTCTAAAATTTCAATATTTTGTCTTTGCACCTACACAATCAATAAATATACATTATTACAACGTTATATAGTAAAAGGCAAATTACATCTTCTTAGTGAATTCCAGTGTTTAGTATTGCGATTCTTTGCCATCAGCGTGTAATTATATCCTCTAAGCAGCGTTCCAAAAGGGTAAGCGATAAAAACGGCAGCGAAATTCAAGAATTCCTGCTATTCCGACTGCCCGCAATAAAGAGCAACAAACAGGAAAAAAAGGAAGGCAAGATATACGATCTGACTACTAACCATGTACGATGACCCGCGGACAAGTTTCAGGTTACTCAGTCGATGGAAAGGTGAACTGTCGTGCTTGGGTCCCTGAAGACGACTGCAGGTGCACGAGATGTTCCATCGACTGTTGAAACGATAATTTGTACGTTATAAAAGCCAATATTTGTGCAATATTAATTACAACTGAATTATTTTTAATGACCTTTACATTAATACCAGAATTAAAAATATTTTAAAATATTGGTTTGTCGTGCATACGATGTTTTTTTTTTTTATAGAGCATGTTTATCGATATCTGCTCATTACACTTCTGTGGCGATTCAAGGTGTAAACCTGATTGCTAAAACCGCAGAATGACCAGGAATTGCGTCGATTCTGATTCTGCTCAGTGCAAAATTAATCGCAAAGACAGTTGTGCTTGTCCAGCAATGAAAGCCATTAGAGCTGCACTGCGCCTCGACAGTGGACAATGTCCTCGGCGGCGATTGTTCCGCATCACTAGACGCACTCACGCGGACAATCGACAATGGTTTTGCGCGGTTTCCATTAGTTAATAAATAACGAACGGCGTTGGTCGAGTATTGTTGCCCTTGCCGAAGAAAAATGGTTAGGAAGAGGTTCCGCATCTGGTGGTGGGTGGCATTGTGTTTGAAGAAATAATAAATATAATTATATTTACATGCCGGCATGGGCATTGCGCTTGGGGCGCGATCCCAAACCGGAACATTATGAAGTGCACCTCCTTAAAAAAACCTGCGATAATCGATTAGGTCTATTGTTGTTTTCTCTGCTTTCCAGAATCAGCAATTACCTCGTATCTCCTTATAAACCATCTACAAACTTTACAAAATTTACCCACTCCTAAATAATACTGCAAACAATTAATA
Source organism: Othius punctulatus (assembly GCA_951805005.1). Taxonomy (NCBI): domain Eukaryota; kingdom Metazoa; phylum Arthropoda; class Insecta; order Coleoptera; family Staphylinidae; genus Othius; species Othius punctulatus. Next base: position 1,715,338 of record OX638139.1, on the reverse strand, counting down.
TATGTTTATTATTTCTAAGTACAATACATTTATTAATGTATAATCAATAAATGTATTGTTAAAAGAACTTGCAATGTTAAATGAAGTTACAATTTAAAGGTCCAAAATTTTAATAAATCATATATTTGAGTTTTGGAGACAAAAATTTGCAATTTTAATTCTAACAGAAATCATTGTTAGCTGCTACTGTATTTTTTATATTTTCGACATGTTTCTATATTGTTGTTCACTATTCCCAACTAATTATGTGTACTACCATAAACTGAATAATTCTGAGAGTTTGCCTTGTAAAGATTTTCAATCTTATAACTTCAATATACCGACATCATCAATTGCAGTTAACAAACAATTAACACTTAATGATATAAATATACAAAACAAACAATGTCCAAATTATGCTTTCAGGCCTTATCTTATGACAGCGTATCAAGAGAGAGCGCAAGATGGATATCTTACCTTATCTTACCTCTTACCTTATCTTCGTAATGATAATACGTTTTTTTCTGTAATTTACATACTGGGGACTGAAAGTTTTTTAACATAAGTACAAGAAAGTAGTTGTTCATAATTGCTTATACCAGGAAACTACGTTATAGATCTAGTGCAGGTTTTAACTTGTCTTGATAATACTAAAAAACAAATATTTACGTGATGTGGAACATTACTTACATTATTACCATGTGTTGTATTTTCCTACGACGATTGAAATGACAAAATTAATACAATTGACATATGTGTTAACATTTTTTTACTGTTTGCATACGTCTGTCAATATATGTGTGTTTAGAGGGTAACAATGACAATATTAAAATTAAATATAATGAATTGTTTAGTTCTTTTGGAAGCTAGCATTGATGATGAACGAACAGATTTGAATAAAAGATAGAAGATTTCATTAGTGTTATGGCAAAACATGATGAACATGAACCAAAGAAATAGAAAATACAGAAGATAAAACAAATCACATAACTGAGGAAGCTTTAAAAAACGCTGCAAATAAAATAAAATAGGGAAAGCATGAAGAAATAGTAAAATAACTCAGTAGTATTATGGCAAAATGGTAGTATTATGGCATGTTATCTGCCATTATTATTATTTTACATGAAAAGCATAAACAGTTTTGCATTTATAATTGTGAATGCATATTAGCATGTATCATTGCCATAGTTATTTTTAATACAAAGGTACAATGAAGATACTTCGTTCATTCATACTTGAAGTATACTTTATTTGTGGCCATTTAAAGCCAAAAAGTGCATTTTGAAAAAAGGCAGATAGCATATTATGCCAATGTCTTAAGTGTCACATTTATTATGATAACTGTCAATTTTTAATAATTATTTTAAAATTTTCAATAATAACTGTCAATATTGTCCATGATTATAGTCATAAATTTGAAGACTGCTGATTTGTGAAGTTTGAAACATATTTGAAACTCTTGGATGGAGCAGATGTTTCGAAAATCGCCAAAGTTAACTTATTACCATTAAGCATTTCATCTAATATCATTACTTTTTGTCATTAAATTTTCCATAATTACTCTCAAATTATCGATTATTACTAGCAGAATTTCAATGACTCTTCTAATGTATTGAATTATATAATTATTTCAATGATTACTCTCTAAATTTTAATGAGTGCTAGTTGTTATAGAAGTTTATAACTATTATAATAATTATTTTTATATGCTTAAATGCTGCAGTTTTTATATTTACACATATTTTTAATTAATTTATTATATTTATAATTATGTCAGTGCTAAATGCTGTTATTTTATACATACACCTACTTTAAGTATTATTATTATTGTTTTTATGTTAGTATTATATGCTGCCCTGACTCTAATAGTATATTTTTCTTGTGACTTGTATAAAACTGTACAGTTACTGAACACCAATAAATACTATTACTATTACTATTACTATTCTGTAAATATTACAATTTTTATTTAAAAAAAATCAATGATTGACAGTAATATATAATCTTTGTATGTATTCACTGTTGAATTTTAATGATTAATGTAAAAAATTTAATGATTTTTGTCAAGTTTTCGATGATTTTTATTAAAAAATCCAAATTCTGCCCTTAAAATTTTAATTATTTTCCACAAACTTGCAATTAGATTTTAAAAATTTCTAAGTCATCCTGTCAAAATTGTAATGCTTACGCCAATGTTTCAATGATTGTCAGTAATCATGGAAATTTAATATTAATCATTAAAATTTAACAATGAATACATGCAATGATTAATTCTTACTATCAATTTGAATTATTTTCAACAAAATTATAATTATTCTGACAAAATCTCAACATTAACGTTCAAAATGTCAATGATTGACAGTATTAATTATTATTTACATGTTTTGAGTGTCATTACATGATAACTGTCAATTTTTAATGATTACTGAAAAAATATCAATTACTTCTATCAAAAATTTAAATTTTTAAATAATAACTGTCAATTATGTCGATGATTACTGTCATAAATTTAAAGACTGCTTTATAGTATTACAAAATCCAGTTACTGCCGTTAATATATTATTTAGTTTAAAAAAAATACAATTTCACTTTCAAAATTTCATGTATCTCCTTAAATTTTCAATATCTACTCTCAAATTTTCTATGATTACCAAAATTGACTGTTGACCAATGGTTTTTTGTAAATTATTCAATTATATATACTTTTTTTAATGATTACTGTCTAAATTTTAATGTGTGTTTGTAGTCATTGAAATTTGCAATTATTCTGTAAATACTTCAATGTTTACCTTTAAAATAACAATAAATGGGAGTAATAATTAATCCTGGCATGTAATCACTGTTAAAATTTAATGTTAATGTAAAATTTTAAATAATCACTGTTAATTTTTCGATGATCACTTTAAATTTTAAAAACCGCCGTTAAAATTTTATGTGTTTTCAACAAAATTACAATTTTACTTTCAATGTTCACAAGACAATTTCCTTAAATTTTCAATATCTACCCTCAAAATTTGCATTGCCTATGCTTCAATGATTGTCAGTAATCATGAAAATTTGATATTAACATTAAAATATAACAATGAATACATGCAATGATTAATTCTTACTATCAATTTGAATTATTTTCAACAACATTATAATTATTCTGACAAAATCTCAACATTAACGTTCAAAATGTCAATGATTGACAGTATTAATTAATATTTACATGTATTGAGTGTCATTAAGTGATAACTGTCAATTTTTAATGATTATTGAAAAATTATCAATTACTTCATTACATTTTCAATAATTAATGTCAAATTTTATCATGTATTTAGTGTAATTACATGATAACTGTCAATTTTTAATGATTACTGAAAAATCATCAATTACTTCTATCAAAATTATAGTATGTTTTCAAAATTTCAATCGTTTCATTAAATTTTCATTTATTAATGTCAAATTTCAGATGATCACTGTTACAATTTCATAGTCGATTCTAAAATTTTCAGTTTTGTAAAAAAAATCAATGATTACATAGTCAAATTATAAATACATAAAAAATGTCAAAGATTGTTCAATTTTTTCAATCATGAAAATTTGATATTAATCATAAAAATTTAACAATGAATACATGCAATGATAAATTCTTACTATCAATTTGAATTATTTTCAACAAAATTATAATTGTTCTGACAAAATGTCAACATTTACGTTCAAAATGTCAATGATTGACAGAATTAAATTATATTTGCATGTATTGAGTATCATTACGTGATAACTGTCAATTTTTAATGATTATTGAAAAATTATCAATTACTTCATTACATTTTCAATAATTAATGTAAAATTTTATCATGTATTTAGTGTAATTACATGATAACTGTCATTTTTTAATGATTACTGAAAAATCATCAATTACTTCTATCAAAATTATAGTATGTTTTCAAAATTTCAATCGTTTCATTAATTTTCATTTATTAATGTCAAATTTCTCATGATTACTGTTACAATTTCAAAGTAGATTAAAATTTTATGTGTCTTCAACAAAATTACAATTTTACTTTCAATGTTCACAAGACAATTTCCTTAAATTTTCAATATCTACCCTCAAAATTTGCACTGCCTACGCTTCAATAATTGTCAGTAATCATGAAAATTTGATATTAATCATTAAAATTTAACAATGAGTACATGCAATGATTAATTCTTAGTATCAATTTGAATTATTTTCAACAAAATTATAATTATTCTGACAAAATGTCATCATTTACGTTCAAAATGTCAATTATAGACAGTATTAATAATATTTACATGTTTTGAGGGTCATTACATGATAACTGTTAATTTTTAATGATTACTGAAAAATGATCAATTACTTCTATCAAAAATTTAATTTTTTTAAAGAATAAGTGTTAATTTTGTCGATTATTACTGTCATAAATTTAAAGACTGCTTTATAATATTACAAAATCCAGTTACTGCCGTTAATATATTATTTAGTTTAAAAAAAATACAATTTCACTTTCAAAATTTCATGTATCTCCTTAAATTTTCAATATCTACTCTCAAATTTTCAATGATTACCAAAATTGACTGTTGACCAATGATTGTCAAAATTTCAATGGTTTTTTGTAAATTATTCAATTATATATACTTTTTTTTAATGATTACTGTCTAAATTTTAATGTGTGTTTGTAGTCATTGAAATTTGCAATTATTCTGTAAATACTTCAATGTTTACCTTTAAAATAACAATAAATGGGAGTAATAATTAATCCTGGCATGTAATCACTGTTAAAATTTAATGTTAATGTAAAATTTTAAATAATCACTGTTAATTTTTCGATGATCACTTTAAATTTTAAAAACCGCCGTTAAAATTTTATGTGTTTTCAACAAAATTACAATTTTACTTTCAATGTTCACAAGACAATTTCCTTAAATTTTCAATATCTACCCTCAAAATTTGCACTGCCTATGCTTCAATGATTGTCAGTAATCATGAAAATTTGATATTAATCTTTAAAATTTAACAATGAATACATGCAATGATTAATTCTTACTATCAATTTGAATTATTTTCAACAAAATTATAATTATTCTGACAAAATCTCAACATTAACGTTCAAAATGTCAATGATTGACAGTATTAATTAATATTTACATGTATTGAGTGTCATTAAGTGATAACTGTCAATTTTTAATGATTATTGAAAAATTATCAATTACTTCATTACATTTTCAATAATTAATGTCAAATTTGATCATGTATTTAGTGTAATTACATGATAACTGTAAATTTTTAAAGATTACTGAAAAATTATCAATTACTTCTATCAAAATTATAATGTTTTCAAAATTTCAATCGTTTCATTAAATTTTCTTTTATTAATGTCAAATTTCTCATGATTACTGTTACAATTTCATAGTAGATTAAAATTTTATGTGTTTTCAACAAAATTACAATTTTACTTTCAATGTTCACAAGACAATTTCCTTAAATTTTCAATATCTACCCTCAAAATATGCACTGCCTATGCTTCAATGATTGTCAGTAATCATGAAAATTTGATATTTATCATTAAAATTTAACAATGAATACATGCAATGATTAATTCTTACTATCAATTTGTATTATTTGCAACAAAATTTTAATTATTCTCACAAAATGTCAACATTTACGTTCAAAATGTCAATGATTGACAGTATTAAATTATATTTGCATGTATTGAGTATCATTACATGATAACTGTCAATTTTTAATGATTATCGAAATATTAACAATTACTTCATTACATTTTCTATAATTAATGTCAAATTTGATCACGTATTTAGTGTAATTACATGATAACTGTAAATTTTTAATGATTACTGAAAAATTATCCATTACTTCTATCAAAATTATAATGTTTTCAAAATTTCAATCGTTTTATTAAATTTTCATTTATTAATGTCAAATTTCAGATGATTGTTACAATTTCATAGGAGATTTTAAAATTTTCAGTTTTGTAGAAAAAAATCAATTATTACATAGTCAAATTATAAATACCTCAAAAATGTCAATGATTGTTCAGTAATTAAATGTTTAAATTTGCAATTATTGTGCCAAAATTCGATGTGCACTTTATGATAATTGAAAATTGTGCATTCAAATGATAGAAGCGACTAGGTAATACTAGGTAATAATTCAAAATGATTAAATTTCAATCATTCAAATTCGAATATGTAATTATATATTTAAGACTAACAATTCTAGATTCCTGAGATTAAAGAAATAATAATGTTTGTAATTAAAAATGTGTACTTCCTTATTGATTCTTAATGTGTGTTTGTTATCTAAATTCGCAAACAACTTATACATTTCGAATTTAGATTTAAATAAAGATTTAGGAAAAATAAGGAAGTACTCACTTCAATTTCACTTCTTCTCCTTAAAGTCCCATCTCCTATCGGAGGTTGGAAATTATCATGGCAATACTAACTTTATTAAGAACTGTTCTAAATAGTTGGCTTGACGTTAATCCGAACCATTCTCTTATATTTCTGAGGCAGGAAATCCTTCTTCTTCCTATGGTTCTTTTCCCCTTTATTTTTCCTTCCAAAATCAGTCGCAGTAACCTCTAGCATTTCCCCCTCATTATATGACCTGGATATTGCAGTCATACCAATTTCACTTAAGTATCTCATATTAAGATTTTTCTATGGTTTGTAATTAACATAGAAAAACCTTAATATGAGATACCTAAGTGAAATAATAATGTATTATAATTTTATTAATAATAATTACCAAATGGGGCAATCGTTAATAACCGTGGTACGTCCTATATTCATCCCGTGTGTAATAAAATATTCCTCTCGTTCCATTTTGGCTGCAAATCAATGTGTACCATCAAAGATTTAAGCCATAAAGGAGACTGCTTAATATGGACTTGAAGTAGTTTACGGATGACAGTTTAAGAGGCATTAAAGTCCGGTATGTACGGGAGATTATTGTCAACACGTATTGAAATTTGATAATCCCATTATTCCTCCTTTCCACTGCTGCAGCTTTTCGGAATCCGGTCTCCGATGGCGCTCTTAAAAGTCGATTGCGTGGGATTGATTTAACACCTTTTTAAAGCTGGAAACTTGCCAAGAGATGAATACGAAATCGGTGTGTTTATAGTATCTGATGAAATTAATATGTGAATGACAAACTTTGCAGAATAGCACGAAAATAAATTATTATTATTAATAAGTATGTTTGTAGATTTGCATGTAATGCACGTAATTTTATTTTTATTTGATCAAATTCAAATAAAATTTAATTCAAATTTGAATCAAAATAATGCATATTATACGAGTATACATCAGACATAGAACCAGAAATAATTTATGAATTTACCTTATATTTAAGACAATATTCTAACTGTTGCAGGCATTAAGGTAGGTGATGTAGGTGTACATCCTGATCAGATCAAAATTCTGGTTTTAATTCAGATTAAGATCCAGATCAAGATCCAGATCAAGATCCAGATCCTGGTCCTAATCAAGATCCAGATCCTGATCCAGATCAAGATTAAGATCAAGATCCAGATCCTGATTCAGATCAAGATCCATATCCTGATATAGATCAAGATCCAGATCCTGATCCAGATGAAGATTCATGCTCATGAAAAGTTCTCTAGTAAGGGGACTTAGCACTATCAGGTTGTGATTAATACACAACCTCAGAGTAATCAGTCAAATGTTTACTTGGTGTCAATGTGTGACTGTTTACAGATCCAAGTCCTGATCGAAATCAAGATCCAGATCAAGATCCATCCTCATGCAAGATAACACCAAACACGATAACGAAAACATTACCACTACTATTTTATAACTAAAGTCCCTTACAACGTATTTAAAACGATTCAATTCCATTATCTCTGCAGACAAACTAATTCGCTACTTTTTTATTTGTGGCCCTCGCTTCGGGTCTTTAACGGACCCCTTTCAGGCCGTTTGCTCGCTCCTCGTAAATACTCCTTAAAACCTCTTCAGATTGCACGACTGCCGGGATCCTTGGCGTTTGCAGGACGAATTATTGTGCAGCCTCTTCTGCAGGCAGCTCCTGCACAATGCAGGAGTCCTTGAATCGGGATGAATGGCATGGCAAGCTACCATCGAGGCCTGCACGCATATATATGGTCCTGTACGAGCCGCAATTAGCAGTGGCTGCATGTTTTCAGCCATTGTTACTGGTCCGATCCGCATTCTTCCGAGCAATTACACTTCTTGCGAAGCTTCAGCGGCTTGCGTCCGGCAGCGATGTACAAGGATTAGATGTGATAATTTCAGATGCAGCTGATGTCTGCACAATACATGGCAGGAAGTTATTTTGCATTATCATGTGTAGTATAGACAACTTGCAAAAAATTAAATGCTATTGCAGCTTTTTGGTCCACAGAATCACTATTTATATAAACATTTATAATTTTTTTTTTAAATTTAGGTACTAAGCATATCACGGAATAGGCCTGAGTTTTACGTTTAGTTTCAGTTTTAGCTCATAAATGGACTATCGGTAGTTTACTCTTCGTTTTTCGGTTTTTATGAACATTTTCAAAAATAGTAAGAAAATCAGTACCTGTGTACTTTTGTTGGCAAAAGTTTACTTACTTTTGTACTTTTGTTTTGTTGGATTTTGGCAAGAAAATTAAATAAGCCAATAAAAAAGCGATTGTAAATTAAAATAAATGAACAAGAACTATCAAAGTAAAAATTTATATTATCCAGTAAAAGTATATTATCCATTTCCAGTGCTCATTCGCACAAATACCGTAACACTTTTATAGTTAAAAGTAGGGAAAACCATGTTGGTTCTGGACCATTTAATTCTCCCAATTAAAATCTCAATTAATTAGATTCCCTGAGATTTTAATTGGATCAGTTTAGGCTGACCTCCACATTCGCGACTTAATCGCGTCTATTAAAATATTGCGAAATTGGGCCAGTTAAATGGTCCAGAGGAAGACAAAATTGTACTAAATGTATCTCAAATTGTTGAATTTTCTTAAAAAGTTTTAATAATTGCAAACATCACAGTAATTATTGAATATTTTACAGTTACTCATTGAAATGTTTACAGAATTAATTGAAAATTTGGCAGTAACAATTAAAAAATACTTTTAGATGTAAAACTAATCTCTGAAATTCTGACATTGTTAAAATATTTATAAACATAGTTGAAATTTTGATAGAATTTATTGGAATTGTATAATATAGCATTGAAATTTTGCCAGTAATAATTGAAATTTTGATTTAAAAAAAATTAAAAACTTAGCTGCCCAAGTCAGGAGGATTAATTCTTAATATAATGATTAAAATTTTGGTGAAAATTTAATTAAATTATGACAAAATTCAAAATGACTTGAAAATGTTATAGAAAATTTGATAGAAAATTTAAGCTGACGTCCACATTCGCGACTTAATTGCGTCGATTAAAATATTGCGAAATTGGACCAATTAAATGCTCCTGATGAAGACAAAATTGAGTGATAACTAAATATATCTCAAATTGTTGAATTTTCTTGAAAAGTTTTAATAATTGCAAACATCACAGTAATTATTGAATATTTTACAGTTACTCATTGAAATTTTTACAGAATTAATTGTAAACTTGGCAGTAACAATTGAAAATTACTTATAACTGTAACAGCAATCTTTGAAATTCTGACTTTGTTAAAATATTTACAAACATAGTTGAAATTTTGATAGTATTTATTGGAATTGTATAATATTGCATAGAAATTTTGCTAGTAATAATTTTAAAATTTGATTTGAAAAAATCAAAAACTTGGCTGCCCACGTGAGAATGATTAATTCTTTATATAATGATTTAAATTTTGGTGAAAATTTAATTAAATTATGACATAATTCAGAATTACCTGAAAATTTGATAAAAATGTTCATTTAATTATGAAACAAAATCCGAATTATTTGAAAATTTGGCTAAAAAAATTGGTTAAATCATGACAAAATTCAGAATTATTTAAAACCTGAACAGTACACATTGAAACTAATTAAAATTTTGGTTAAAACAACTAAAATCCAGGTAGAAATAATTGAAATATTGATACAATTAATTTGTCAATCAATAATTAAAAATGACTCTTAAATTTACCAAAATAATCTGCGACAATAACAGAAAAATAACAATTGAGACATCATTGATATTTTGCTGAAATAATTGAAATTTTGACATGACAAATCAAATTATTCTTAAATTTAACAAAATAATCTGTGACAATAACAGAAAAATAACAATTGAGAAAGCAGCATTGATATTTTGCTGAAATAATTGAAATTTTGACATGACAAATGCCCACCTAGCTGCCCACGTCAGAATGATTAATTCTTTATAGAATAATTAAAATGTTAGTGAAAATGAATTAGATTATGACAGAATTCAGAGTTATTTAAAAAATTGACCGTATTCATTGAAAAAAATCAAATATTGGCTAAAACAACTAAACTCTAGCTAGAAATATTTGAAATTTTGATAGAATCCATTATTCAATTATTAATTGATATTTGGTGTTAACTACATAAAAAATAATTTGTGAAATTATGACAGAATAATTAAGTACAATTGGTCAATTTCTAACGAAAAGTTTTTATTTTGAATTGCTTAATTACCAACGGATTTTTTTTATGTAAAAAAACGGAATACTCAAAATAAAAGAGTGTAATCTATTTTCATAACCCTACACGATATGAAAACACTTTACTCGTATGTAAAACACTTTATGTGAAAAATTAAAATCGCTTAAATCCGCTTTCTCTCAACTTCCAACTGAAAATCACTTTTTACATTTTACAATTTTACATAAGAAATTAATTTATTGCACTTTTTTCCATCCTTCCACCAAATTGTTATAAATGTTAGATATCTTAAATAACATTAAACTATTGATAATATAATCAATTCTTTTAATTATCCTTTAGAGATGAGTATTCCCAAATTAAGAACAATTGCTGAAAACTTTGAATAATTTTGAAATTATTAAACTGGAAACTGTCGAGATAAGTGCCGTTATAAAATAATAAGCGATAAGATTGACTTGTTAGCCCACAATATCTCATTGTTTAACATTTTTTTTAATAATTACTCACATTCGCCGACTAAAATCTTGCGAAATTGGGAAAAATTACATGGTCCAGAACTAACATTGTTTTCCCCAGTGTTAAATAATTTTTAAAGGACTCATAGATTTGAGAGAAATTTCATATTTTATCTGAATATAATAATATTCACACTATGAATTCCAAAATTCAATATTTGAAAGTGAGATGAGGTAATATTTCGATATTAACAAGTTTTTGGATAATATTCTTCCAAAAACTTCTTAATATCGAACGTAGTGAATGTTAATTTTTTTAAGTTGTTCCAAAAGTTTTCTAAATATTTTATTTTTATTTACATTTTTAATTTATTTTTCTAATATTGCTGACATAGATTAATAATCACTATCTTAACCTATACTTAACTTATAACTGTAACTTATAATATTTAATTAACGTGCATACGTTTTGTTGGTTTCTAAGGCCAATGGAGCTGTTGAGATATTTAATATTCTAATATTTTTTTCACAATTTATTGCATTCACTTTTGGATTTACCATAATAAATTATTTGTTATAATTTTCGTTAATTTAATCGAGCCATTTCAGTGATTTAAATCAAATTATTTTTGTAAAATAATTCATTGATTTAAATCAAAATTGATCTCTTTTAAACTAATCACTGTTTTTGCATTTTTTGTGCATTCCATTAGGAGTACAATTAAAAATATAATGTAACTATAGAGTTACCATGCTTAAAAATAAATAATTGGAAATAATAAGTAAAATAATTTTCATTTCTTTCAATTTTGGTCCATCACATAGAATAGATACACCGATTTTTTTTAATCATCAATTCTTGTACAAATCAAGGATCCATTAAAAAAAATCATCTGATTTAAATCGTGATATTAATCAATTGATTCCAAACCATCCGTTTAAATCCATCCAATGCATCTAAACTGGGAAAAAACTGAACAAAAATGTAAAAATTCAAATATTTAAATCAAGTAAATCATTGTTTATTTGATTTTTTAAATCATTGATTTTCGATTATTTTTTTTTAAATCATGATTTATTCCAACATTGATTTATTGTTAGTATTAAAAAACCAACAAACATAATTCAGGATAAATATTGTTAATCATGTTGCACATCCTTCAAATCATTGCTTGCAAGTCCATAGGTCCTTAGGCCACTTCTCTCACATTGAAGAGTTTTTCTAACTTAAAACTTTTTCACTAAGTTTTTAGACTCTTTAAAACTTCTTTACTTAACGTTTTTAACTTTTAACTAAACTTTTTTAAGTATTTTAGTCGGCTGAAAAAAATGATAAATCATGATTTATTCCAACCCTGATGTATTGTTAGTATTAAATAAGTAAAAACAAAACATAACTCTGGATAAATATTGTTAATCATGTTGCACATCCTTCAAATCATTGCTCGCAAGTCCATAGGTTCTTAGGCCACTTGTCACATTGAAGAGTTTTTCTATTTTAAAAACGTGTTCACTAACTTTTTAGATTTTTTAAAACTTTTTAACTTAACGTTTTTAACTTTTAACTAAACTTCTTTATGTATTTTCACATTGAAGAGTTTATCTAACTTAAAAACTTTTCACTAATTTTTTGGACTATTTTAAACTTTTTTACTTAACGTTCTTAACTTTTAACTACACTTTTTTTAAGTATTTTAGTTGACTGAAACAAATGATACGCACTTCGGAAAAAAGTGTAGTTTCAGGCCTCTCCTGTCTAATTGAAAACTCCAATGAAACTCAGACTCGTCCTGAAAATGGACTCTTTCGTCCTCGTCACATAAATAACTATTAATACATATTTGTACGTACAATACCACATGTTTGTAATTAAGTTTAAGGTTTTATCTATAAATTACCAGTTATATATTTAAGGAATTATTATTAGGTACTTACTGGTAAAACTATTTTCATTTTATTTTATTATTTATTTATTTTATTTCGCCTGACGAGTTTCTGTTTATAAAAAAACATCATCAGAGGCATGACATATGTATTTTAATATGTATGTATCCTGATCTTGTTTTTATGATAATCAATTTGAATTTTGAAATTTGAAAGTTAATGTCTGTTTTATTAGAAATAACCTAATAATAATACGTAGCAGTACAATTACCTGATGATCATACATGTAAAAAAAATTGAAAATTACAATTAATTTTACTTTTTGTTTGTATCGATGGTTACGAAATAAATATATTTACAATAATAATACCTTAAATGTTAATAATTTAGGTAAGTGTATTTATGCGTAAATTTTTGTTGATTTGGGGATATCTGGTGCACTTTCAGGGGCACTTTCACAGTTTTAGCTGAAAGTGCCCCGCAGTCATCCAACAATCAATGCTAATAATTATTTATATTTGATCTTTTCTCGCTTTTCTCTCGTAATGACAATATTTATTTATTTGCTTTATTATTATAGGATTAATATTTTCAGTTACATTGCAGCGTTTAACTAATCTCATTGTTTTAATATTTTTTTAATAATTATATTGATAAGTTTCTTCCAGTATACATATATGCAAATAGAGTTGCGTACATAACATAATATTGCCGTAGATTCCATAATCCATTATCATTAAATTTGTTCTGCTGGGGTATATTATTGTAATTTGGAGAGAATAATTTAAGTAATAGACTAAATTTCTGCCAGTATACATATATGCAAATAGAGTTGCATACATAACATAATATTTCCGTAGATTCCATAATCCATTATCATTAAATTTATTCTGCTGGGGTATATTATTGTAATTTAGATCGAATAATTTAAGTAATAGACTAAAATTGCTCCTATTGATATTGTATTCAATTGCATACTGAAATGGTAATTTATGCTCGCAGCAAATACCTACTGCACAAAACCACATTCATGACGCAGGCACGCCCATGGATGATGGTAAAAAGCACCATCACATTCGTGTGAATATTCATCAGCGTAATTCTGCAGAAGCCGATTCCCTTGATTCAGCCTTTTCGTTCACTTGCGAAAGCGGCGGGAGAAAGAAGCGAGTGGAAACGGGAATCCTGCAGAACTAGTTCCTTGCATCGAAGTTTTTGTCATAAAACGCGCCTTACAAACGCAAGACTCATTCGACAAGAATTCATATTCTTCTATTCATATTCTACATGGAATCTGCTGTATTCGTTCTTAATATTGCACTGGTTCTAATTGTAGTTACCACGATAAGAAATTAAATTGTGTTGAATATGTAAGTAATTACTACTGAAATTACTTACATATTCAACACAATTTAATTTCTTATCTTGGCAATTACAATTAGATCCAGTGCAATAATTGAAATTTTACATAGAAAATTGATAAATTTGCAATGAAATTTAAAAAGATTATTTCCATTTTTATGGAAATATCTAAAACATATTCTACTTACATATTCAACACAATTTAATTTCTTATCTTGGCAACTACAATTAGAACCAGTGCAATAATTGAAATTTTACATAGAAAATTGATAAATTTGCAATTAAATTTAAAAATATTATTTCCATTTTTATGGAAATATCTAAAAAATTGATGGTAAACAGCAAAATTTTGACAGATCTAACTTTTTGTTGCTTTAAACTTTAAACTTTTAACTTAAAAAAAATCATTTGTTTGCAATGTATGAAAGCATACAAAATTTATAATTGTATGTGGTTTAAACAAAAGTTTTTTAATATAGTTTAGTCACAAAGTGCAGGAAAACAATTAATTTCTAGATGTTAAAAAAATAGGCATACAAGTTACAAAGTAAAAAAGTGAAAAAAAATAGTGAAAACTAGATTTAATGTAGACTTTTTGAATGAATTTATCTCAAAACTGTATTTTTTATTTGCTTACTTTTTCATGGGTATATTATTGCAGTTTAGAGAGAACATTGATTTATCATCATGTAAGCTAAAATATCCTACAATTAAATTACTACGTATAAAACATTGCAAAAAATAGACTTTGATTCGTATAATTTCCTGCGATAACAGCTAAGTGAGTTAATTAGTGCAGGTCTCGCATCAACCACCAGACTGAACATTGTGGGATTATGTGTATTTTATGTTCCAGGAGATTAACAAGATATGCATTTACATCAGCGCTATTTCCATATTCTTTTATCTAAAAATATGTGAATAATATTTACATCCTAACTAAACCAACCCCTAATCACGCCTAGTTGATTTTATATTTAATATATTCCGTTTTAAATGCATTTTGAAAACCTCTGAGGTTTGTCAACATAAATTTTGTTTATAGGTAAATTACCTGTGTTTTTGACAATACCGGAAAGTGTTATTAAGAAAACTTCTTTACTTGGAGTAATTTATGTTTCTTAGTAAATTACATTTGTTTTTGACAATACCGGAAAGTGTTATTAAGAAAACTTCTTTACTTGGAGTAATTTATGTTTATTACTAAATTACATTTGTTTTTGATAATAACGAAAAGTGTTATTAAGAAAACTTCTTTGCTTGGAGTAATTTATTAAAAATATTAAATAGTAAAACACAGCCACTGCCAAGTGGTCATTTAATATCACATCTGCGTTTAATTTCACAACCGTGTAACGAGGCTTTTATTGTTCTTGCCGCCGTGAAATCCACATGATTAATTATCCTGCGAAGACAAATACACAGTCGGCTTCACAATTCTTCAAAAATTGTGAGAATATACGTAAAAAATCGCGTCATCTGCTTGTAACCGTGGGAAGGCGCGACGAATCTCGATATTTTTCATTAATGTGCCTCGAGGGCCGAAAATGTTAATGCGATGGACCGGCGATTAATTATCGGACCTGACGACACCAGCCAACGTCCAAATATTTGGACGAACACCATGGGATTAGGAACACGACACTGAGGCGGTATTTTTTTTTTCCTCGTGCCTAATTAATGTCCAAGGAGAGCGAAATTCCCGATTTTAGGGATAATTAGGAGGAATTTGTAACCATAATTGGGGACAGGTGTAACCACTTTTTTTATTCAACGCAAGGTGGTCTATTTTCGAAGAAATTCAGCTCAAATTCAATTCAACCGTTGATTGCTTGTACGTACAACAATGGTAAACACCGCTGGGATAATTGCATGCAAACTGAAGGCGGAAAATTTAAAACCTAAATTATTTCCAGATTCGTATTCGCGGATTCGTTACAGAAACCAGTTGGCGGTGGATGTGCAATTTTGCATATAGATTACGTTTCCAATTTTACGGTTATTGAAGTGCAGGAAATGATCGTCTCATAACACAAGGAAATAAATGTAACTGTAAATCGTCTCCGCACTCGCATCTAAGTCGCGATCGAGAACTGCATACGATATTGAACATGCATTGCTATTAAAACAGAATTGCAGTCGTTGTGAGAGTGGATTGATGAAAACCGAGCAATTTATCGTTATCTGCGCAATAACGATTTGCTGGAGGAGTATTGTTGTGGATTGAAATAATGGCAAACCAGTCGAGATTGGCGTGGTACACATAAATCGCCGACTGTATGATACTGTTAAAGGTAATTTCAATTTGTTTGATTAATAAGGCATGTCTGATTACACCCGTGATAAATTATCACCTCAGCCCGCACGTATTTACCATATTACAGTGTAATATGTATCTTGTAACTGGCATTACATTCATCCAAGCGAAGTATAGTTTCTCAAAAAAATAGGTAATGCATTTGTCTATCTTGCAAATGGTCGATAACAAAATAAAAGATCAATCTACTACTAAGCTGCTTTAAATAATGCATAAGTTAATAAATGAAAAAAAAAATCCCTTATCATTGGTCAAAATATATTCCTCAGGAATATATAATAATATGTTATTTATTTATTTATGTATTTAACGGGACAAGCCCTCGGTACATACAAGATATTTTGAAACAGTTTACAGGAACAGTTTACAGCTAAATTAACGAAGTTTTACTCTACAAAATAATAATATATATTTATTCACGTTGCTGTATACAGATGTGACAAGGCAATAGGAACATACATATAACAATAAAAGAGAATTGTCATTAAAATACTTAAACAGTAAGAACAGATATATACTTATAAAACTAATTGTCATTAAAACACTTAAACAGTAAGAACAGATATATACTTATAAAGCTTATAACAAAAAAAAAAATAATTCAACAAATTAAAATATCTTTGTCTTGTTTCAGTTTCAAGCAATATACTTATAAAGCTTATAACAATTAAATATTTCAACAAATAAAATATCTTTGTCTTGTTTCAGTTTCAAGCAGTTAATTATTTGTGTATTGTAAACACAGTTATACTTGGTGTACTTGTTCAAATTGGAATCGTGCTTGAATAGGCGGTGAAGGCTAAACAAACACGAATAAAATGGGCTCGCAAAATTAGCAAGTATAACAGCATAAGGCCATTAGACATACAATAAGGCGGTTAAGGAAGCATGGGAAGTCTAGGGGAACAATACGTGTAGTTTTAGTAATTCAGTATTCACGAGTGTATGTACGGGAGGATGTCGAAAGATCAAATCATGAATGTACATACGATATGTTATTCAGTGGTTTGTAGTCGGGATCAGATTAATTTGGTGCGATAGGAAGATAAACATTTTCTACTTTCTTCAGGTGAAATTATTGGTTTTCGATTTTGAAATTTTAAAGCTAGTATACGTTTTGAGTTCCACTGAGTCTGTTAAGAATGTTGAAAGATTGTGAAAATACGTTTTTAGATGTTTAATTTTTAACTTTTGTGTTATAGTTTAATACATTTTGGGTACCAGTGATTATTATATTTTTATTGTTTTCTTCCTTCTTTATTGGAGTAATTACTTTTGTGTTATAGATTAATCCATTTTGGATACCAGCGATTATTATATTTTTATGGTTTTCTCCCTTCTTTATTTCAGTACTTACTGGTAATTTATATTTTTATATATACAGATGTTTTGTTGTTTTTATTATTTTTATTGTATTTCTTCTTCACCTTACATGACTAGTTTTGGCTATCTTTATAAATAAATAAATAGTTCAAAGTCAAAACATTTATAAAATTTTATCTAAGAGTAATATCATATCAATTGAACGAAAAAAAATAACACCTCTGAAGATGGCTGAAAGATACCTGAAACTACTCTAGTAAGGTGAAGAAGAAATAATAAAAATAATAATAACAACAAAACGTCTTTATATCTAAACGTATAAACTATCAGTAAGTACTCCAATAAAAAAATAAGAAAACAATAAAAATATTTTAACTTTTTGTTGCTTTTAACTTTTAACTTTAGAGAAATAAAAATATATGTTTGCTTTGTATGATAGTATACAAAATGTCTGTGATTAAAAAATTAAATTTCACAATTTCCGACATATATACTTCTTAGAGTGAAAAAATGACAATCTATTAAAATCGAAACTTTTTATGTCTAAGAAATGTCTAGAGACATTTATACAAAAATATTTGCAAGATAGATAGTAAATAATGAAACTTTTAACAGAAACAATTGATATTTTGATAGTTAATTAATAAATTTTGACAAGCTAAGTAAAATTTGGACAAATTAAGTAAAATTTTGACAGTAAGTCTATGATAGTTGATAGAACAATTGAAATTTCACAAAGAAAATTGACAAATTTGCAGTTGAGCAATGAAATTTGACAGGATAATCACATTTTTATTCAAATATCTAAACAATTGATATCTAAACAAATATCTAAACAACCAAATTTTGAGAGATTTAATTGTAATTTTGACATTTAGTCATTTACATTTGACAAAACAAGTGAAATGTTGATAATCAATGATAGTTAATAGAACAGTTATCATTTCGCCCAGAAATAAAAAAAAAATTGATAATTGATTAATGAAATGTGACATTTTACATGTTTCCTGTCAATCTTTCAAAAGAAGATTGACAGGAAACATGAAAAATTCATCAGAAATTGATTAAATTTGTATAGTTATTTATATCTCACAGATTAAAGGAATTTTTATTTGTTAGTCATTGATATTTTATAGAACCATTGAAATTTCCGTAGAAATGATTGAAAAAATAATAGTTCATCAATGAAATTTGACAGAATAATTGAAATTTAGACAGATACATTTAAGTCATTGATAGGAACATTGAAATTTTAACAAATAAAATGTCAATTTGGACAGTCATTGATATTTGATAAAATAAGTGAAATTCTGAGAATCATTGAAATATTACAGAATAATTGAAATTTAGATACACACATTTAAGACATTGACAGGAACATTAAAATTTTAACAAATGAAATGTCAATTTTGACATTCATTGATATTTGATAAAATATGTGAAATTCTGAGAATGAGTCAATGATGATAGACAGATGATGGAATACTTGACATTTTACAAATAAATAATCAACATATTGGCAATTGATCAATGAAATTTCACAGGATAATGATTTTTTTATGGAAATATCTATAAAATTGCTTTTAAACAATGAAATTTTTATAGGCATAATTGTAATTTTGATAGTTGGTCATTTATATTTAACATAACAAGTGAAATGTTATCAATCAATCACTGTTGATAGAACAGTTCAAATTCACCCAGAAATAATAGAAAAATTGACAATGTGACAGTATAATTGACATTTTACATAAACATTTGAAAGATTGATAGAAAATTGAAAAATTGATAGGAACATGTAATTTTCACAGAAAGAATGGAATTTTCAACAGTCTGTGATACTTGTCAAAATAAGTAAGTGAAATTTTGCGAGTGAGTCAATGATAGTTGATAAAACAATTGAAATGTTGACAATCAAGGATATTTCATAAAAAAATTAATGAATGATAGTTCATAGAAATCTTAATATTTAACCCAGAATAAATGACAGTTAATCAATGAAATTTGATAGAAAATTGACATTTCTGATAGTCAGCCATTCAAATTTAGTAAATTGATAGCTAGTCAATGATATTTATACAACAATTGAAATTTCAAGAATATTAGACAAATTCACAATAGATCAAGGAAATTTTACAGATTAATTGACATTTTTACAGCAATATTTTAAAAATTGATACTTAACAATAAAATTATAACAGAAAAAATGAATTTCTGACAATCAGTCATCAACATTCAATCAAATTAGTGAAATTTTGATAGCTAGACAATAATAGTTGCGAAACCATTGAAATTTCACAAATTTTTGACAAATTGACAGAAGATCAATCAAATTTGACAGAATAATTGACATTTTAACAGCAATGTTTGAAAAATTGATAGTTAACAATGAAATTTTAACAGAAAAAATAGAATTTATGACAATCAGTCATTATCATACAATCAAATTAGTGACATTTTGACAGCTAGTCAATAATAGTTGCGAAACCATTCAAATTTCACGAATATTTGATAAATTCACAATAGATCAAGGAAATTTTACAGATTAATTGACATTTTTACAGCAATATTTGAAAAATTGATAGTTAACAATGAAATTCTAACAGGAAAACTAGAATTTCTGACTCTCAGTCATTAACATACAATCAAATTAGTGAAATTTTGATAGCTAGTCAATGATAGTTATATGATAGTTGAAATTCTAATTCTAATCCGTCTAATTTTAAATTGTCACTGTTAATAAATAGTCTTCCTGCAGAAAATTTGAAGATTACTAACAAATGTTCAATTATTAGTAACATTTATAAGATTACTTTCAAATTTCCAGATTACAGCCAAAGTTTTAATTGTACTGAAATTTTTTAATATTAGTTTCGCAATTTTATTTATTGCGGTTAAATTTCCAAATATTTCTGTCATGTTATTAGTACTACCGAAATTTTAAAGAAGGCAAACAAATGTTCAATTACTAATAAAATTTCAATAGTACACACAAATTTCCAAAGATTACTGCCAAAGTAATGCCAAAGATTTTAGTTTCGCATTTTTATTTATTGTGGTTAAATTTCCAAATATTTCTGCAATTTTATTAGTTCTAGCTAAAAATGCAAATGCTCTGCAAAAATGTCAATTATTCTATAAAATTTCATTGATTAAATGTCCATTTTTCTGGACTAAATATTAATTGCTTTATAAACTATCGTTGATTGCCAACATTTCACTTATTCTGTCAAACATAAATGACATTGTCAAAATTTCACTTGCATCTATCAAACTTTCATTGCTTACTATCAATCTTTTAGATATTTTCATAAAAATATCATTATCCTATCAAATTTAATTACTCAACTGTCGATTTGTCAATTATTTCTGAATGAAAATTGAATTGTTCTGTCAAAAACTGTAAAATTTATAGTTAATCAATAAAATTTGACAGATTAATTGACCTTTTGTAGCAATATTTGAACGATTTATAGTTAACAATGGAATGGTAGCAGAAAAAAAATTCTGATAGTCATCGACAATCAATAAAGCAAGTGAAATTTTGATAGTTAGTCAATGATAGTTGTAGTACAAATGAAATTTCACGAATAATTGACAAAATGATAGTTGATAAATGAAATTTGACCGATTAGGTCAAATTTTGATAGTTAGTCAATAATAGTTATAAAACAATTGAAATCATCTGTATGATGACATCTGATCTGTGTGACATTTTAATTGTTTAATGAAATGTCTTTGACTTACTATCAAAATTTCACTTATTTTATTAAATATCAATGAGAATTTAAATTATTTCTGTTAGAATTTCATTGTTAACTATAAATATCAATGACTGAATATCCGGAATTCAATAATTTCTGTTAGAATTTCATTGATAACTATCAATTTTTCAAATATTGCTGTAAAAATGTCAATTATTCTATAAAAATTCATAGATCAACTGTCTGTTTGACAAATATTCGTAAAATTTCAATTATTTTATAACTGTCATTTACTTGCTATCAAAATGTCACTGATTTTACTAAATGTCAATGACTGACTATCAAAAATTCAATTATTTTTGTTAGAATTACATTATTAACTATAAATATTTCAAATAATGCTACAAAAATATCAATTAATGTCATCTGTGAAATTTCATTGACCTACAGTCAATTTGTCAAATTTTCATAAAACTTCAATTGTTTTATAAATATGATTGACTCACTATCAAAATTTCACTTATTTTATTATATATCAACGACTGATTGTCAGAAATTCAATTATTTCTGATAACATTTCATTAGTAACTAGTCAATTGTTCTATCAACTATCATTGACACACTCTCATTCACTTTAATTTTTTTAGATGGCGTTGGACTTACAATTTGCAATTGTGTTTTGACAAGTGTTTTTAAGCAATTGAATATGACTATAGGTATGTAACATTTCTTGAATTCCACCAGAACAGAATACCAGAATACCAGAAGAACAATATTTTAGACATGTGGCAGACTTTTGACAACTTTCGGAAATTTTACAAATTCTGGAGCAAATTCAAACTAACTGGTCAAGTTTGAGAGTTTTTACTATTTGACATATGAGGAAGAACTTAAAAAAAATCGGTGTTTCAGAGTTTAACAAACTTTAAAACTCAAGTTTTTCAAACTTAAAACATTTTTACGTTTTATTTTCGTTATTAAACGTTTTAACGTCAAAATTGTTTCACAGTTGGTAGAGCTTCATTTTTGTGTTATCTAAACTATATGCAGAGAGTACTAAAACGTTTTTCTGGATAAATATAAGTAGGTACATATGTATGTACAGTTGACGCAGATAAAAATTGGATACACTGGTTAGCCTGATTTTAGATTTTAGTAAAAAAAATCCGTCTAAGAGTTGTCTTAAGTACGTTTTTCTGCGTCAACTGTACAATTTGTAGTTTTATTTTTAATGCAAAAACTTGTCAAAATTTTGCTTTAGCTGTGAAAACTAATCAAATGCTGACTAGGTAGCTCTAAAATCTGTCGAAATTTATGTAGTTTGATGTTCCAATTCAAAACTGTACAAACATCTCGAAAATGTGTCAAATTGTCAAATAAACTCTCAAAATGTGTCGAATTCTAAGCTTCGGCTATGAAAACCTATCAGTTTTGTAATAGATACTGTTGGAGTCAGTTAGAATTATGCTATTTTTGTTGAAAACCATCGATATTAGGAACAATATTTTAGACTTTTGGCAGTGCTTGGATAACTTTCAGATTTCTTTCTGAAACAAATTGAAAGTAACTGGTCACGTTTGAGAGTTTTCACTATTTGTTAGATTCGGAGGAACCTTAAAAAAACAGTGTTCTTCAGAGTTTTATTTTCAAATTTTAATTTATTTTCAACTTATTAAAATTGTTTCACAGTTTAGATAAGCAAAACGTAAGTTTTGCATGGTACATACAAAGAGTACTAAAACTCATTCCAAGTTTTAGTCAGATAAATTATGCACGTGTAAGCATTCGCACGAGGTAAACACACATCCATCCACGTAATTATTACGTTAAGCGCTTGCGACGGTTCTTCGTGCGAGCGTGGCGTTATTCCCTCTTATCTCACCGAATCCTCGACGCTTCCTCCTTCCACGCGCGAGCGTCGCGACGCACACCTGCAAAGCGTCGCCGTGACGCAGAGCGTCGACCCGAGCGGACGTCCCCATTGCCGTCGCTTTATCTCTGGACGTGTACAAATGCGACACGGTTTAAAAATGTCGCCCGACCAAGATTAGCTAATTACAGTATTTCGTGCATAATTCAGCCGCCCACATTTCACCCCAGGCGATTAGGATTGATTCATTCCTGTGCCACCAACGGCGTCGGGCCCACCGGCGAGCCTTATCACTAGCCAACCATCGCGACGCATGTAAAAAATGGCGACCGGAAACAACCTTGAAAGATAGATGCGCACATGCCTTGAAAGGGACTTGATTTGTGGGAGTGAAATATCGCTTGGGTTTCATGTATCACTGTAATTAAGAAACGTTAAGATATACTTATAGCAGATATCTCAAGAAACAACCAACAGACTTTTAGATTAAGACAGTAAACTTTTATTATTATAATCATTATTACTACAATAATAATAATTATTATTATTATGAAACTTAAATCAACAAAAAAAAATATGGTGGAGGTGCCGCACAGTGGTTCAAAAACGCTAAAAGGTGGTCAAAATACGAAGATCAGATTCTATGTCTACAAAATTTTGTCATAAAGGATTATTTTAGTCGCTGATTACAAATCTGAAATTGAATTTTCCAAAAAACAAAATGGCGTATCTAATATGGCGGACATATTTGTGAAAATTGGTTCGATTCGGAAAATTTTCATAATATAAGGGTTTATCGGGTCGCTGATTATGAAAATGGAATCGAATTTTCCAAAAACAAAATGGTGAATACAATATGGCGGACATGTTTGTGAAAAACGGTTCGATTCGGAAAAATTTCATAATATAAGGGTGTTTTGTGTCGCTGATTATGAATCTGGAATCGAATTTTCCAAAAAACAAAATGACGTATCCAATATGGCGGACATGTTTGTGAAAATTGGTTCGATTCGGAAAAAATTCATAATATAGGGGTTTTTTGGATCGCTGATTACGAACATGGAATTGAATTTTCCAAAAACAAAATGGAGGAACAAATATGGAGGTTTATTTTTTAAAGTTATTTTTTTACGAAAAATTTCAATATTCAGGGATTACAAATGTGGAATCTAATTGAGAAAAAAAGGAATCGCAAAAATCGTAGAAACTTCACAGAAAATCACTAACATTAGGTTTTTTATGATTAAATGAGGTGAACTGCAAATCCTTAAAAAAATACATATAAATTACAAAATCGTTATTTGAAAATATTTGTTTTATTAATACAATTTTATTTCTGCGTTATTATAACAAGAACCTATATATACCTATATATTTTATTAATATATGGGTTTCATACTAAAAAATACACATCAAATAGAGATAATTCGAGTAATCAAATATTTGGGAGCCTGTGAATTAATTGTAATCAGAATAAAAAAGCACCTTTTTCACATTAACATTTACTACACTAAATGCACATTTCGCCAGCAAAGCGATCATCTTTAGTAATCAAATAATACTGGAGGAAAAATGTTGAGCGCCTTCTTAAATACTAAATAGATTTATAACAATTTACAATATTTACAATAAAGATAATATTTGTATGACACATTATACTTAAATCTAAACTATAATAGAGAGATATCAAAAATTACTGGAATTATTTATTCGTAAATTATCTATTCGCCTCTGACGATGATAGTAAATTGAAACTAGTCAGGCAATATTATAAAAAATAATAAATATAATTTAACGGTAAGTACAATTGAAGTAATTGAAATATATTTTATTATTATGTACACAACACATCATTCGCTATCATTAGAGTCAGTTTCAGGATCAAGTTCTGCTTCAAGTTTTTGTACTTTATTCGGCAAATTTAACATCTGAATAGCTTCCGCTGACAACGACTTGATTTTTTTCGTTGGAATTTTGTGAAAAGTTGAAATGCGACTTTTAGTAATGTCTGACCCTTTAGACATTACTAAAAGCCGCAAAAATACATCTTCCATCGTTTGTTTTCTATTACTTTTACGTGAAAAATCAGTTCGGAACTTTTTTATTAATTTGTTACACGACTCCTGTGCCTCTTCAGACATAAGTCCAATCGGAAGAAGTGAATGCCGTATTATTTCAGGGCCATGAATGAGAATTTTGACGACTGTTGTTGCCATATAATACCAGGGGAACAATGCCACAAATTTGCGCGCTGTAGCTATTGCATACTCATGAAATTTCTCAATATCTATTTCGCAACCACTCGAAATTGTTTGTAAAATTACATGAAAACGTTTAATTATGTCTTCGTCTATCCCAGTTATTGAAGCAGATATTTTTGAATCTTGAAAAAAACGTCTGGCAGTATTTCCGTCGTTTGAACTCCCATAGCCTTGTTTTGGTTGGTCTACTAAGAGCCCCATTTGCATACGAAAAGCAGTTTGTATTGTCTTTTTGCGTTTTTCAACATTGTTCTTGTCGTTCTTTTCTCGAACCTGCCACTTTCGTAAATTAATTTTTTAAGACACGTGTAAAAGGCACTCAAAAAAACGAATCCATGCATGTAAGATCGACATACCAAACTGCAAATGATCTTCATTGATTTGTTTTTTTAAAATATCGTCTATTTGATTAAATTGACTGGAAGTACAAAGACAAAGGTGGCATCGTTGAGCAGAGGAAATGTCGGTTAGCGCATTGCAAATTTTTCCATCAATCATAGTTAAACCTAATGAAAACGAAATTTGAATTTCCTTCCCATTTGTTGTGGTTTCGAAATTTTGAAGATGTTTTCCTGTTGCCTAATATTGTCAACTACTTTTTTTTGTGTTCTACCGTTTCATGCTCAAATTCAATTCTGAGTGGTCGGCAAAATCTAGGTGACGAGGGACGGGGATTTTGCCAAAAAAATATTTTTTCATCACTTTTACAATTAGATACAATTTGCAGAGGCACTAAAGATGTAAAAAAAAGTATTCATCAGTTTTGCACCCATCATCATTTTGAAATTTTTGTTTAAATTTGCTTTGGCCTGAAGTCCCATCACAGCCCCATTTACAAATTAGAATGACTTCATTAACTTTATCACGAGCGAAGCTTTCAATAATGTGTGGCTGTTTCAAGAAAATACGTTCAACAGTGTGATTTAATAGAGCTTGCAAATTCACCTCGGCACTAGTTTCTGATATTTTCATTTCTGATTTTGTCGGATAACAATTTGTTTTGGCAGCAAGAACTTCGTGATAGGAGGGAAACAATTTAGAATTATTTGCAATGCTAGCAGAACGTATTCCTGAATATTGGCTTTTTGATAAGTTATTATAAATTAATAATGCAAGAGCTGCTTCACCTGTGAAAGGCACTTCGTGTGATTGCTCGAGGGATCGTCTGTATTTCGAAGCTTTTGAAGGACTTCCTAGAACAACGTCCTCGATGACTTTAGCTGCGTCTAATTTTCCTTGAGCGCGCAGGTTCATTTGTGTAGCGTATCCCAATTCTTCCGTACTGTGGTCGTGGCGTATTTTTTCTGTTTTTCGTCGTTTCGTCCTGCTACTTGATTCTGAAAACATTGCAGATGGTCGACCTTTATCTCCTGAATCCACGGTCTCCTGTTGGTGTATGTTGGCCGATGCAGTGTCAATAAATATCTCATCAAGCCAGTCGACGTTTTTTTCGAAGAATTTTACTTCAATTCGATTAGATTCCTGCCATTTTTATTTTCATTTTCGAAAGTAATGTTTGCTTTTTTGCTTTTATGGTATCTGGCAATTTGAAATCATGTCCTCGACGAATTGACAGATTATTTTCAATTATTGTTAAAATCTCGTTCAGATTTTTTGATGATATATGAGTCTTAACCATTTCAAATATTTCTCTTCGAGTTAATTTGAACTCTCGTATACCGAATACACTGTCTGATATGATTAGAACTATGAATATACCACTTGTCAACGTCAACACTTGCAACGCGTTGCAAGGCGATGTTTAAGGTTTTACCCAGCTTCTCGCGACCCGCGTTGTAAAAAATTGTATAAAATCTAAAGTTGCAATTAGTAGCAGCTATTTTTTTAATATGGGTTCGCGAAGGTTTATACCAACTTGGAAAAAAAATATCACGGTGGTAACTGGTGGTAAAAATTAGTTCTGCACTTTCAAAAAAATAATTTCCGTCTGCTACGTGTAAAAATTCGATCATAGATGATAACAATTATAAATATAAACAGGATGTGTGTTGAATTTTCAGTTCATGGATTCTATAGTACTTACCATCAGGAGGGGATTGCATTTTAAAACGTAAAAATCGGTTCACTTTCAAGGGAATGACGCACATTTTTAATAAACAGTTTATTCCAGCTTACAGCGAGCAGAATGTAGGGTCCGTGAAGCGCTAGTTGCGAGCGAGCTCAAGGGCGCTGATAGGAATATATGAACCCCCTTATTGTTTTTCCGAGGTTTATAACTATCAGCAAGACTACACCAATAGTCAATAAAGATTTGATTAATACAAAATATTCGACTTTTGGCCACCTTTTAAGGTTTTTGAACCACTGTGTGCCGGGTATAATCCTGTTTTAATAAATTGCATATATTAATATTATTTATTTATGTTTGTATATGGTTTAAACAAATTACATGTTCGATATTATAATTATTTATTTAATTTATAATATCGATAACCAGAAGATAAATTCTTCTGGAGGTGCTTATGTTGCTATTATTTCTTTGTAATAATTACACATACTTATTTCTTCGTATTTCTCTATACATTTTCTATCAATATCAATTCATTTCTCTGATTGAGGATTATGTATTATCGCACCCATAACTCCTCGCTTTGATTTCCGGGCAATTATCGACTGGACGGAGGTCGCATTTATGACATATCTCGATGGTCGTCGAGATGAAGAGATCAAACACAATGGGCGTGAGCGCAGGATCCGGTCCCGAGGACGTAAATCAATTACCTGCAGCTCCTGTTCAGGGATTTTCGCTGCACGTCGCCTCACACCGGATGCTGTGGCTGGACCAGTCGAGCTGCAATCACATCCCATCTGCACATCGTCATTTGCATATACTTTTAGATAACGCACTCATTCCGTACGAGCAGGCCGTAATCGGAACGGGATTGCGTCTGATGCATGGGTTCGTTGAGCCCGAGTCGTATTCCTCCGCAAGCTGTATTCCAGTGCAGATTTTATACAGGGTGTCTACGCTAAACCGTTCGTTAAAAGTTTACGGGGTTGCCGTTGTACTAAAAATTTCAAAAAAATCCTCGTTACACGGTTGAATCAGTTGTCCTCATGTGAAATATTTTCAAGTTTCTATCACTTCCGGTTCCACCGGAAGTAGCACCAACTTTCTTATTTTAAATAGAACACCCCATATATTATTATATTTTTGAATTCCTCGCTTAAATTGGAACATATTTTCTAAGAACGTATGTACACTTATCTCTTCTAGTTTTCAAGAAAAAAAATGTTTTCTAAAATTTTGACCTCTAAAAGGTAGCCTGAAATCTGTCTATAACTTCTCTTAGGAATAAGATAAAATTATGAATTAAATTTCCAATTATAGATAGAGGATGCCTCTATGAGTGACATAATTGGAAACTGTCAATTTTGATAATAAGTGTTCATAAAATGTCGATATCTAAGTGCCCTCTTAAATATCCTGTAATTCATTTTTTTTTAAATGGAATGACCCATTTTTTATTGCATAGCACGATAGGGAGAAAAATTTACTACAAAAAAGTATAATACAACCATACTCCTAAAGCAAGTATTTTTTGAAATATTTCGAGGATTACTTTTTCGTCGCATTTCTGCAGGGTATAATTTTGCAAGTCACAAGTGCACTTTAGTAGGCGTGTGATATGTTTTTGTTTTGTCGCCATTGTAATGCAAACTGTCAAATAATAAAAACATTTAGAATAAAGTATTACAGAAATCAAAATCAACAAAATGAATCATTACACAAATCAACAAATTATCAATTTATTTTTTATACATGGCAACTGCGATAAAATTGTTGCTCTAACATGTAGAGTATTCAATAAAACTTATCCACATTTGCCGCCGATGAATAAAACAAGATTTAGAAGATTGGAATCAAATGTTGTTTAACTTGGACAAGTGAGGACAAAATGAGGAAGAGCAAGAAATAGTGTCGGCCGGCCTATTTTCAAGTTAATCCACAAGCATCTATCCGCTGTGTACAAGAGGATTTAGGCGTTGATAAATCTTCAGTACAGACAATTTTGAAAAAAACATGGCATGCACAATTATCACTTATTATCAAAATTGACAGTTTCCAATTATTTTACTCATAGAGGTATCCTCTAGGTACAATTAGAAATATAACTCATAATTTTATCTTATTCCTAAGAGAAGTTATAGACATATTTCAGGCTACCTTTTAGAGGTCAAAATTTTAGAACAAATTTTTTTTCTTGGTAACGTATGTACACTTAACATACGTTCTTACAAAATATGTTCCAATTTAAGCAGGGAATTGATTTATTCATCGGCGGCAAATGTGGATAAGTTTTATTGAATACTCTACATGCCAGAACAACAATTCTATCACAGTTGCCATGTAAAAATAATAAATTGATAATTTGTTAATTTGTGTAATGATTCATTTTGTTGATTTTGATTTCTGTAATACTTTGTTCTAAATAGTTTAATTATTTGACAGTTGCATTACAATGGCGATAAAACAAAAGCATATCACATGCCTACTAAAGTGCACTTGTGACATGCACAATTATACCCTGCAGAAATGCGTCGAAAAAGTAATCCTCGAAATATTTCAAAAAATACTTGCTTTAGGAGTATGGTTGTATTATACTTTTTTGTAGTAAATTTTTCTCCCTATCGTGCTATGCAATAAAAAATGGGTCATTCCATTTAAAAAAAATGAATTACAGGATATTTAAGAAGGCACTTAGATATTGACATTTTATGAACGCTTATTATCAAAATTGACAGTTTCCAATTATGTCACTCATAGAGGCATCCTCTATCTATAATTAGAAATTTAATTCATAATTTTATCTTATTCCTAAGAGAAGTTATAGACAGATTTCAGGCTACCTTTTAGAGGTCAAAATTTTAGAAAACTTTTTTTTTCTTGAAAACTAGAAGAGATAAGTGTACATACGTTCTTAGAAAATATGTTCCAATTTAAGCGAGGAATTCAAAAATATAATAATATATGGGGTGTTCCATTTAAAATAAGAAAGTTGGTGCTACTTCCGGTGGAACCGGAAGTGATAGAAACTTGAAAATATTTCACATGAGGACAACTGATTCAACCGTGTAACGAGGATTTTTTTGAAATTTTTAGTACAACGGCAACCCCGTAAACTTTTAACGAACGGTTTAGCGTAGACACCCTGTATGCATGACTGTTCTGGCTGCTGGTCTTTCTTGGATCTGAATCATAGCGCACGTATCAAACTCCACAATAGAATCGGAGGACGTAAATTGGGTGGATCTAACTTTGCGGACAATGAAGCTATGAAAAGCTAGGAAAATGCAACGGAACTTGGTATCTAGCCAACAGTTCATTTCGCATTGTTCCTCCGGATTTATAGTTAGTGCGCTAGGTGTAAATCCGACTCGAACTGGATTATAAAAATTTATGCACTGTAATAACAATAAAGCTCGTGTAAGCGCTGACTTGCTCTTTATAAGGAAATTTAATCAAGCTAAAGGATTTCTACCATTCCGTGGAGGTGTTTAAAGAGAACGTCGCTGGAATCTAAAGCCAATTACTAAAGGACTCATCAGTTTCCACTTTGCTGAAAATTTATAGGAGTTTTCTAATGATTTCATTGAAGTAATGTAACGGAAGGCGATAATAGGTAATTGCACGCATTTATCTGGAGAATGTTTATTTTATATCTACAAAATCTTTATAAGATCGTACAAATTAATTATACGTCGACTAGCATTACAATGCTATGATTATGAATGTCAAAATCTTTAAAAATCTGCCATTATATAGCATAATATTGTGCCATATAGTGACAGTATTGTGCCATAAAGTGACAATATTGTGCCTTAATGTGACAACGTTTTACCATAAAGTGACAATGTTGTACCATACAGGCATCTTATATGCCTGTATAATCGTATAATATCACAAGGAATCAATATCATCGTATAAATACGCTAATTTGACACTTGAACGAACTTGAATAATCGTAAAAATTAAATTGTTTAGTAAAACGTTATATCCACGATAATATAATATATGAAATTCGTATATAATGTAGAATTATGGAGGATTCTGTAGGATAATAATCAAATAATAATAACAATAAAAAGTAAATATTATTATCGCACTGTTCCTAATACAATAATCAATAATAATAAATATACTAGATAGTTGAATTTTTTTTGTAAAATTTCATTGTTCAACTGTCAATTTGTCAAATATTCATGAAATTTCATTGTTAACTATAAATTTTTCAAATATTGCTGTAAATATGTCAATGGATCTCTTAAATTTTATTGATCTACTTTCAATCTATCAAATATTCATGAAATTTCAATTGTTTTATAACTGTCATTGACTGGCTATCAAAATTTCCCTTATTTTACTAAATGTCAATGACTGACTATAAAAAAAAACAATTATTTTTGTGAGAATTCCATTAGTAACTATCAATATTTTAAATATTTTGCTGTAAACATGCCAATTGATCTGTAAAATTTCATTGATCTACTGTCAATTTGTCAAATATTTATACAATTTTTATTGTTTTATACCTATTATTGACTAACTATCAAAATTTGACATCAATTGACTATCAATTTTTCAAATATTGCTGTAAAAATGTCAATTGATCTGTTAAATTTTATTGATCTACTGCCAATCTATCAAATATTCGTGAAATTTCAATTGTTTTATAAGTCGTTTAAATATTGCTGTAACCATGTCAATTTATGTGTAAAACTTCATTGATCTACTGTCAATTTGTCAAATATTGATAAAATTTCAATTGTTTTATAACTATCATTGACTAGCTATAAAAATTTCACTTATTTTACTAAATGTCAATGACTGGCTGTCAGAAACATAATTATATCTGTGAGAATTTCATTAGTAACTATCAATCTTTTAAATATTGCTGTAAATATGTCAATTGATCTGTAAAATTTCAGATTGTCAATTTGTCAAATATTCATAAAATTTCAATTGTTATATAACTATTATTGAGTAACTATCAAAACCTGACCCAATGTGCCAAATTTCATTTATCAACTATCATTTTGTCAAATATTCGTGAAATTTCAATTGTGCTACAATTATCAATGACCAAATATCACATTTTCACACATTTTATTAAATGTCAATGACTGTGACTATCAGAAATTCAATTATCTCTGTAAGAATTTCATTGTTAACTATCAATTTTTTAAATATTGCTGTAAAAATATCAATTGATCTGTAAAGTTTTATTGATCTACTGCCAATCTATCAAATATTTGGGAAATTTCAATTGTTTTTTTAACTGTCATTGACTGGCTATCAAAATTTCACTTATTTTACTAAATGTCAATGACTGACTATCATAAATTCAATTATTTCTGTGATAATTTCATTAGTAACTATTAATTTTTTTAATATTTTGCTGTAAACATGTCAATTGATCTGTAAAATTTCATTGATCTACTGTCAATTTGTCAAATATTTATAAAATTTCAATTGTTTTATAACTATCATTGACTAGCTATCCAAATGTCAATAATTTTACTAAATGTCAATGACTGACTGTCAAAATTTCAATTATTTCTGTGAGAATTTCATTAGTAACTATCAATCTCTTAAATATTTTGCTGTAAACATATCAATTGATCTGTAAAATTCATTGATCTATCGTCAATTTGTCAAAAATTTATCAAATTGTATTTGTTTTATAACTATCATTGACTTGCTATCAAAATTTCACTTATTTTACTAAATGTCAATGAGTGACTATCAGAAATTATATTATTTCGATTAGAATTTCATAGGTAACTATAAATCGTTCAAATATTGCTTAAAAATGTCAATTAATCTATCAAATTTTATTGATTTACTATAAATTTGACAATTTTTTGAGTAATTTTATTTGTTTAACAACTATCATTAACTAAATATCAACATTTCATTTATTCTACTAAATGTCAATGACTGACTATCAGAAATTATTTCAATTATCAATTATTTCTGTGAGAATTTCATTAGTAACTATCAATCTTTTATATATCACATTTTCACACATTTTACTAAATGTCAATGACTGTGACTATCAGAAATTCAATTATCTCTGTTAGAATTTCATTGTTAACTATCAAATTTTCAAATATTGCTGTAAAAATATGAATTGATCTGTTAAATTTTATTTATCTACTGCCAATCTTTCAAATATTGGTGAAATTTCAATTGTTTTATAACTGGCATTGACTGGGTATCAAAATTTCAGTTATTTTACTAAATGTCAATGACTGACTGTCAGAAATTTTAATTATTTCTGTGAGAATTTCATTAATAACTATCAATCTTTTAAATATTGCTGTAAACATGTCAATTGATCTGTAAATCTTCATTGATTTACTGCCAATTTGTCAAATATTTATAAAATTTTAAATGTTTTATAACTATTATTGACTAACTATCAAAATTTGACTTAATCGGTCAAATTTCATTTATCAACTAATAATTTTGTCAAATATTCGTGTAATTTCAACTGTACTACAAATATCAAGGACTATATATCACATTTTTACACATTTTATTAAATGTCAATGACTGTAACTGTCAGAAATTCTATTATCGTCAGACATTTATAGCTAACAATGAAATTCTAACTGAAATAATTTAATTTCTCATTGATATTTAATAAAATACGTGTAATTTTGATAGTAAGTCAATGAGATTTCATTGAACAATTGAAATGTCACACAGATCAGATGTCATCATACAGATAATTTCAATTGTTTGATAACTATTATTGACTAACTATCTAAATTTGACCTAATTGGTCAAATTTCATTTATCAACTATCATTTTGTCAAATATTAGTGAAATTTCAATTGTACTACAATTATCAATGACTAAATATCACATTTTCACACATTTTATTAAATGTCAATGACTGTGACTATCAGAAATTCAATTATCTCTGTTAGAATTTCATTGTTGACTATCAATTTTTTAAATATTGCTGTAAAAATGTCAATTGATCTGTAAAATTTCATTGATCTACTGTCAATTTGTTACATATTCATGAAATTTAAAAAAACATTGACTAATTATCAAAATTTCAATGATTTTATTAAATGTCAATGACTGACTATCAGAAATTCAATTATTTCTGTTAAAATTTCAATGTTTGCTGTCAATCTTTCAAATATTTCTGCGAAAATGTCAATTATTCTATCAAATTTCATTGATTAACTGTCAATTTTTCTGGACTAAATATCAATTGTTTTGTAAACTACCATTCATTGCCAACATTTCACTTGTTCTGTCAAATATAAATGACATTGTCGAAATTTCACTTATATCTATCAAAATTTCGTTGGGTACTATCAATCTTTTAGATATTTACAGAAAAATATCATTATCATGTAAAATTTAATTATTCTTTTAATTCAACTGTCAATTTGTCAATTAATTCTGTGTGAATTTTCGATTGTTCTACAACTATCATTGACCAACTCTCATTACTTAATCTGTCAACTATCAATAACTAACTCTCAAATTTTCAATTGTGTCTGTCAAATCATTTTATCAACTATCATTGACTCACTCTCAAAATTTCGCTTACTTATTTTGACAATATCAATGACTGTCAAAATTTCCATTCCTTCTGTTATAATTACAATGTTCCTATCAATTTTTCAGTTTCCTGTCAATCTTCTAAATGTTTATGTAAAATGTCAATTATTCTGCCACATTTCAATAATCATTGACAGTTGATTATTGAAATGTGGCAGAATAATTGGCATTTTACATAAACATTATTGTTCAATTATATATTTCCATAACAAGTTCCTTATTCCAATTGCCAATTTGGTCAATTATTGTCAATTATTTCTTTGTGAAATTTCAATTGTTCTATCAAATATCATTGACTCAAATTTCCCTAATTTTGCCAAATATCATTGACTGACAAATTATTCATTTCTTTTGTTAAATGTTCCTATCAATGACTTAAATGTGTGTGTCTAAATATCAATTATTCTGTCAAATTTCATTGGTCAACTGTTAACTTTTCAATCATCTCTGCGTGAAATAACAATGGTTCTGTAATATATGGTTTTATAACTTTTATAGTCTAACTATCAAAATTTGATCTAATCGGTTTTTTCATTTTAATATATCAACTCTCATTTTATCAAATATTCGTGAAATTTCAATTGTACTACAACTATCAATGACTAAATATCACTTTTTTATACATTTTATTAAATGTCAATGACTGTGACTATTAGAAATTCAATTATCTCTGTTAGAATTTCATTGTTAACTATCAATCTTTTAAATATTGCTGTAAACATATCAATTGATCTGTTAAATTTCATTGATCTACTGCCAATCTATCAAATATTTGTGTATCAAATATAATTGTTTTATAACTGTCATTGACTAGCTAACAAAATTTTACTTATTTTACTAAATGTCAATGACTGACTGTCAGAAATTCGATTATTCCAAAATGTAAATCCAACGCCACCTAAAAAAAATAAAGTGAATGAGAGTGTGTCAATGATAGTTAATAGAACAATTGAAGTTTCACGAATATTTGTCAAACAGACAGTTGATCAATGAAATTTGAAAGATAAATTGACATTTTTGCAGCAATATTTGAAAAATTGATAGTTAACGATGAAATTCTAACAGAAATTATTGAATTCCTGACAATCAGTCATTTAGGTGAAATAGTCACTAATTAGGACTATTTGATATTGACTTTAAAATATTTGACATACTGGATTTGGATGTAGTAATGGCATTAGGATAAGCGATGAATGGCAGAACTGACAGAAAGCCATTCCATGTTTGAAACAAAATTCTGTCTATCTGAAAAAATACTTTCTAAAATGGAGAGTAAGAGAGTTGATAACAATTTCATTTAGACCAGTAGAAAGTCTAAAATTGAAAATTTAAAATTATGACATGCAGTAAACATGTAAGTAACAATAAATAACATATAGAAATAAATTTTAATAAATTTGAATAACAAATTTTCTATAAATAGATTTTTATTTTTTTATTTATAAATAGAATAGAAATAAATTTAGAATTCATTATTGTATAAATAAAATAGTAAATAGTAAAATAGTATAAATAGATAGTAAGTTATTATGACATGAATGATTGCAATCATACAATTCTGATTGCAAGTGCAAAATAACTATTTCTAGCTCACTATTCTCAAGTGGGGTAAATTGCAACTTTATCAATCCTGCCATCATAACTTTATGTGCAAAACAAATCATTTTTAATTTATCCTCGAAGTTATTTACGGGCGTAAGCTTAGGTAATAACCTGTTGATAAAACCATCTACAGCGCTAAATCATACGGAGTATTATGTGAGGGGCCGCTAATGGGGCCGTAAAATTAGCATAATTAAATGATCCCCCCGCTCACCACACACAGGACCACCCGAGACCGTCCCCCTTTGGGAAGACCCGGGGCCACAGCGCATCTGCATTCTTCCCGGAGCCAAACCTGTTATTTACGGCGCATTCACTCCAAAGCTCCCCCTCACACGTTAATTGATTCTAAGTCTTATTTATTAAGCATTTTAACACCCTGTCGGCCCCCTCAACGAAAGACGATGTTCTCTGTGTTGAGGACGCGGCGTTTTTGACCGGCGATTTCTTCGCCTGTTAAAGGCTATGATTTATTCCTCGAGAAGGGATTGTGATTTATCGGTGTTTGTTTACTGTAGGCTTGGATTAACGTGTGTTTATTTTTTTTTTCAGGTAGGTGTATGTCTTCTATCCACACATCGTCGGATAATGCGTGGTACATGGGAGATTACAACGTGAGTAATAATAGCAAATGCTTCATTCTGTTGGCTTTGAGTGTAGCGACGATAGAGTCGTACTGAATGCACACCATTAATCATTACAAAACAACGGGTGTATTACACATTACATATCATATTACCTTCTTTCAACAACGACCTATAGGTTATACATATTTTTCTCGCTGAAAATCATATATTTGAATCGTCAAACATGAATTTCCACCCCATGAAAGGGGCATCAAATTACTCAATACAGACATTTTTTTTCATCATTCATATTTTAATGAGTAAGTGGTATCTAATTAGCATAAGCCAATTAGTAAAAGAACTATTTACAGAATTATTGACACACTTAGGAAATTTTCCTAACTTTGCAGAGAAATATTATTAAGTAGTAGTAGTATGAAAATGTATTCCATATACAGGTATATATCTACAGCATACTTAAAATACATATATTAATAATATAATATTCATGATTGATAATAGATTATGATATATGATGTGATACATGATATATGAAATGGGCTATTGACTTTCGTCTTTTAAGTTTATCATGTATTTTCTCATCACGACTAGTGTTACTAATCCTCTTAAATTTAGGGTAGATTTTCTTCGTTTTCGAGGAACTTATTTTTTTAATACTTGCGACAAAAGTATCATCCAAGCTCCAAAATGTGAGAGAAGTGTTCTAATTATTGAAGACAATTCTTCGAAACTTAGTATTCGAAAATCGAATATTTCCAATTTTCGCAGCTCCAATTAAGAATATCTCCAGATTTTGCAGAAATATTTTCAAATTTGTCATGAATTTTCTCAATGTTATTACTTTTCTTAAACAAGAAGAGATTTGAGATTACGATTTAAACAATTCTTAGGAAATCTTTAGATTGTGATAATTCGGTCCAAATTTATAAAGATTCGTTCAAAAATTGGTATGTCACAAAAAAATTGAGGATTCGACAAAAGTATCAACCAATGTCCTGTATAATCATCCTCTATATTCCACGTATCAGTTGTAAGTAAATATTTTTCTACAACACAACATTTAATCATCCAGCATATTTACGATTTAAAAAATTCTTAAAAAATCTTTGAATTTTGATAATTCAATCAAAATTTATAAAGATTCGTTCAACAATTGGTATGCTACAAAAAAATTGAAGATTCGGGGCAAATTTAAAACTATTTCTCCAAAAATAGAAAGTGGCAGAAAAATTTGAGACTGCCAAATTTGTAGATGTGCTGAAGTTTGTACCTAATGTCAATTTTCAATATTTAGATTATATTTCACCAAATATTAGAATGATTTCTGCCAAATTTGGAAATATGTTTAAATTTGAAACTGTCAAACTTAGAAATACGATGAAGTTAAATGTCAATTTTCAACAATCAAATTATATTTTTAAAATTTTATACCATAGTTGAGAATATGAGATAAATTTTAAAATGCTGCTCCAAATTTAAGAAAGTTTGCTCATAATTTAAAAGCAATTTAAAATTGATGTTGGAATTCAGAGAATGCATGGCAAATTTGGAAATATTTCTATAAAATTGGGAAAATTTCTGTTAATTATCAAGTTTGAAAATGCTCTCTGCATTAATCCGCTAAAATTTTAGGCTATTCGTGTATAATTTATATTTTTGAATTTAAAAATGTCAAATTTAGAAATACAATGAAGTTAAATGTCAATTTTCAATAATCAGATAATTTCACTCAAATCTTATGCCATAGTTGAGAACATGTGATAAATTTAAATTGATTTTAAAATTGATATTGGAATTGGGAGAATGCATGGGAAATTTAAAAATATTTCTATAAAATTGGGAAAAATTCTGCTAATTATCAAGTTTGAAAATGCTCTTTGCATTGTTCCGCTAAAATTTTAGACTATTCGTGCATAATTTATAAAGATACGTTAACAAATAATATGATGATAAAATTGGAAAACAAGTAATCAAAATTATCGGTTCTTTATAAATTTGGCATGTATTCAATAATATTCCGAAATTTGAAACTGCTAAATTTTAAAATGTGGTGAAGTTTCTAATGTCAATTTTCAATAATTATATTATTTCTGTTATAGTTTCATCCACTTTAGATACCAGTTATTATAATATTTTTGTATTGTTTTCTTCTTAATTGAAGCACTGAAAAATATAGCCGAAACTAGCTACTAAAGTCAAGAAGACACAATAAAAATATAAAAACAAGAAAAGATCTTTTTATATAAACTACTTGTAAGTACTCCAATTAAGAAATCAATGAATTTATTTTTATTTTTTTCAAATATTATGTCATAGTTTAGAATTTGTGATACATAGTAAAATGTCCACAATCAAGAACATTTAGTTAACATTTAAAAGGATTGTTGTTGGAATTTAAAAAATGTGGAAGACAATTTTTTTTCCATAAAGTTGGAAAAATTTGTACCAAATATCAAGTTGGAGTCTTATCAAAATAATTCAAAAACTGGAGGTGTTATACAAAAACTAATGTTACATTGACAATTAGCACATTGAAATAAAAGAAATACATTAAACAGATTCAATGAAAAAATAAACCAAAAGGAGAATTTTGTTGGGCAGTGGGCACACAGTCATTGTAATAAATTGGATATCCAATACTTTGGATTGTTACTTGATTGTAGATCGTGGGTTAATCATTATTCAAATACAATTGGAAGGTGGGTAGGTAAGCACACTATAATCATCCCCTAATTTGATCCAGCAGCAATGTGAATCATCCCTTTATTGACACAAAATCATAAATTTTCTGGATGATTAAAAGTTGTGTTGTAGAAAAATATATGGTACTAACTGACATGTAGAATTTAGAGGATGATTATACATGTGCCCACCCACCCACCCTCCAATTTTACCACCCTCCAAGCATTGAATAATGATTAATACTCGATCTACAATTAGTTTTTAAAGATGATTATTGGAATGCAAATTCTTGCTAATAAATAAATCATTGGAGCTCTAGTCATTGTAATAAATTGGATATCCAATGGTTTAATTTTCATGAAATTTAAATTGGGGGGTGGGTGGGTGGGCACACTATAATCATCCCCTAATTTGATCCAGCAGCAATGTGAATCATCACTTTATTGATACAAAATCATAAATTTGCTGGATGATTAAACATAGTGTTGTAGAACAATATACAGTTACAGATGTTACGTACAATTTAGAAGATGATTATACTTGTCCACCCACCCACCCCCTAATTGTACTTGAATCATGATTAACACTTCATCAACAATTGCTTTTTAAAAATGATTATTGACATGCAAATTGTTGCTAATAAATAAATCATCAGAGTTCTGGTCATTGCCATAAATTGGATATCCAATGTTTAAATTTGCATGAAATATGAATTGGGGGGTGGGTGGGTGGGCACACTATAGTCATCCCCTAATTTGATCCAGTAGCAGTGTTGAATTATCACATAATTGACACGAATTCATAAATTTGCTGGATGATTAAAACTTGTGTTGCAGAAAAATATATAGTTACAGATGATACGTAGAATTTAGAAGATGATTATACTTGTGCCCACCCTCCAATCGTACTTGGATAATGATCAACTCTCGATATGCAATTGTTTTTCAAAAATGATTATTGAAATGCAAATTTTTCCTAATAAATAAATCATCAGAGTTCTTGTCATTGTAATAAATTGGATGTCGAATCATTCAATTCGCATAAAATTTGAATTGGGGCGTGGGTGGGTGGGCCCACTATAATCATCCCCTAATTTGATCCAGCAGCAATGTTAATTATCACTTTATGGACAGGAAATCATAAATTTTCTGGATGATTAAAAGTTGTGTTGTAGAAAAATATATAGTACTACTAGCTGACACGTAGAATTTAGAGGATGATTATACTTGTGCCCACCCACCCACCCTCCAATTGTACTTGGATAATGATCAATACTTAATCTGCAATTGTTTTTCAAAAATGATTATTGGAATGCAAATTGTTGCTTATAAATTAATCATCAGAGTTCTGGTCATTGTAATAAATTGGATATCTAATGATTTAATTTGCATGAAATTTAAATTAGGGGGTGGGCAGGCGGGCACACTATAATCATCCCCTAATTTGATCCAGCAGCAGTGTTGAATCATCCCTTAATTGACACGAAATCATAAATATGCTGGATGTTTAAAAAATGTGTTGTAGAAAAATATACAGTTACAGATGATATGTTGGATTTAGAGGATGATTATACTTGTGCCCATCCACCCACCCTTCAATTGTACTTGTAATAATGATCAATACTTGATCTACAATTGCTTTTCAAAGATGATTAATAAATTGTAAATGGTTGCTATTAAATAAATCATCGAATTTCTAGTCATTGCAATAAATTGGATATCCAGTACTTAAATTTGCATGAATTTGGGAGTGAATGGGTGGGCACACTATAATCATCCTCTCATTTGATACGGTTACAATTAGAATCATCATTTTATTGTTACGAAATCAT
Organism: Othius punctulatus; assembly: GCA_951805005.1. Lineage (NCBI taxonomy): Eukaryota > Metazoa > Arthropoda > Insecta > Coleoptera > Staphylinidae > Othius > Othius punctulatus. Next base: position 1,673,251 of record OX638139.1, on the reverse strand, counting down.
AAAATTGCTGGATGATTAAAAGTTGTATTATAGAAAAATAATATAGTTATAGCTGACACATAGAATTTATAGGATTATTATTGTTGTTATTGTGATCAAAATCTAGTTGAAAATTTAAAACTAATTTTGTAAATGATGAATTATTTGACTACTTTTTAGTTTTAACACTTCCATACGATAATTTATAAAAAAATATGTTAGAGTTATGAAACACTGGAAATTAATTCATGTAAAACTTACAGGACTTTATCCATTTTGGAATTTGTCATCGGTTTATATACAGGGTGTCAATTTGAAAAGTTGCCATCGACATTTTTCATAGAACACATCTTTATTTTTAAAATTACTCAAAACCGTTTGGGTAGTTTGAAGGGGGAACCAAAATTTCGTAGGTAGATCCACCCCCTACCCACCCTTTAAGCCACAACCACCACCATCTAAAAAATTAAAATGGCAGCCCCTACTTGTGATACATCGTTGGATAGCTCATGAAAAATGCTTTCCAGTCAGTATTAATACAATATGATTTAGTGAACTAGTTTTGGAATTAGGTGCAAATAAAGTGCAAATTGACACGCTGTATAAAACTTTGCTTTATACATAAAACGATGTGTAGAATTTTCTATAATATTTCTATAATGATGAATTCTAAATTCTATATAAATAAGTCATAGAATTTGGAAAATATTTATGAAATTCTTAATAAAAGTGTAGTTCTTTTGGCAATCTTTGATAACATTCCTAATACTATATTAACTTTTCGGAAACAAAACACATAGTTGTGTCACAGAGTTTGTAAAGTTAGTAGACAATTGAAAGCAGTAACAATCAATATTAGGTTACGTTAGGTTAGCTTAATTAGGTAAAAGTTGGTTTATTTTGTACCTCAGATTAGTTGACTGCCGTTAATCCGAATATAAGCGCACATTTTAATAGATTTTTTCATTTCGTTCTGAACGTTTTCAAAATTTTCTTCGAAATTTATTCTCACTGGCTTAGTTTCTTATCATTTGAGCTTTGAGACATATTTTTCCCTAAAAATTAAACTTGCCAAATTATACTTTAAAAACCTTTTTCTGGCGAAAACTGTGGAAATAGCTTCGCCTGCGTATTGAATCCCTCTCCATCCCTGCAGCAGGAACGGCTCTTGCGCCTTTTCGCCATTGTCGCGCTCCAGAATTTACAATGGCTTGCACCGCTGCAGGAACAGGGGGATGGTAATGGGACCGCTTCATCGGCGAGAACAAGGGAAAGGTGGATTTCGAGGGGTCGCATTCGTGCTGGCAGTAAACAGGCCAGATTTAAAATCGTTTAACTCGCACACACGGAAAACACTAACGTCGGCTCTTTTTTGGAGAGATTGTAATATAAATTTGAAAATTGCTCCCACCCCCGAACACGTGCACGGGGCGCACGTGGGCCAGGCCCTCGCATTTCCTCGAGGAAAAAGAGTGCAGGGGAGATTTTCCAAGGGAGGATACGACTTCATTGAAACGCCACTCACATAAACATCCTGCGTCCTTCCAGCGTTTGTCCTGGACGAGATACGTGACAGGTCCGCGGCCAAAACGGCCCTTGTATTGGAAAATATCGTTGTTTTATTGGCGAGGAGCTCCGAGGAAATTTACATATTAAAAGGAAAACGCAAATAAATTTTGATATCGGAAAGGACGGGGAGTTTTACGGCGCATTTCCTTGGCGTAATGGGACGCGGCAAATATGTCACGTTTCGTAGAGCCGGAACAGGAAGTCTATAATAATTTGATTTAAAACCCATAGATGTATGGCATGTATGTATATGCTGGAACCTTATAAATCTCTATTAAACAAGCTATAGCTCAGTTAGCTTGATTGTAAAACTGAAAATACACATTTTTGTTTTTGTTTTTGCCAATGGCAGCAACATAAATAAATTTTGATTAGAATTTCTGTTGAAAATCGGATAATTCGAATGAGTTTTCATAAATTTATAACATTTTCATGGCGTTTCTCATTTTTTTCATGATTTTTCATAACATTTCTACCATTTTTGAATTTGGGTTTTCATGGTATTTCCTTAATTTACACAACTTTCAGGCATTTCTTAAAATGATTTCGAATAAGTATTCAAATTGTCAATTGGGTTTTCTAACATTTATGTTAAATATTCAGAATTTTCTGGATATTCAGATATTTCGGAAAACTATTCGAAACTTACCTGCACAATTCAGATTTTCTTTTGATAATGGGAAAATCCTTTAAGTTTTGATATAATTTATGGCATTTTAATGATGTTTTTCATTGTATCATTTTTTGGCATTTCATGAATATATAAGTATGGATTAAGTCAGAAATTCCAATCGACTGTTTGAATAGTCGATTAGAATTTCTGACATTTATGTTGAATTTTTAAAATGTTCTTTCATTTCGGATAGAAATTCAAACATTAACTAAACCATTCAGGATTCTATTGAAAATGGGATAATTCTTTTGATTTTTGAAATTGGAATTTTTATGGCGTTTCTCATTGTCTCATGTGTTTGTTTTCATATCATTTTCTAGCAGTTTTTTTGCACATTATGAAATGATTTGGATTAAGTATTCAAACTGTCTTGAATTTTCTGACATTTATGTTTAATATTCAGAATTTTCTGACATTTCGGAAAAATATTCAAAACTTAACTGAACCATTCAGAATTTCTGTTGAAATTGGGATAATCTTATGAGTTTTGAACAAATGTATGGCATTTTCATAGTGTTTCTCTTTGTCTCATAATATTTCTAGCATGTTTATGGTATTTCTATATTTTATACAATTTTCTGGCAATTCATGAATTGATTTGGTTTAACTATTCAAACTGTCCATTGGATTTTCTGACATTTAGGTAGAATTTTATAAATGTTCTGTCATTAATTTCCAAACATTAACAAACCATTCAGAATTTCTGTTTGTTGAAATTTTGTATATTATGTAGCGTTTTTTGCTAATAAATATTTTTTATTATTATTATTATAAAATGGAGTTGCCATACAATTTAAACATTTTTATCGTGTTTCTCATTGTCTCATGAGCTTTCATGTCATTTCTTGCATTTTTATGGTATTTTATACAAGTTTCTGCCATTTTATGAATAAATTTGGATGAAGTATTCAAACTGTCAATTGGATTTTCTGACATTTATGTTGAATATTCAGAAATTTCTGAAATTTCGGAAAAATATTCAAAAGTTAAATGAATCATTGAAAATTTCTGTTGAAATTGGGATAATCTCATGAGTTTTGTAAAATGTATGGTATTTTTATAGTGTTTCTCATTGTCTTGTGAGTTTTCATAACATTTTTAGCATTATTATAGTATTTATATGTTTTACACAATTTTCTGGCATTTCATGAAATAATTTTAATGAAGTATTCAAACTGACAATTGGATTTTCTGACATTTATGTTGAATATTCAGAATTTTCTTAAAAATATTCAAAAGATAAAAGAATCATTTAAAATTTCTGTTGAAATTGGGAAAATCTCATGAGTTTTGAAAAAATGTATGGTATTTTTATAGTGTTTCTCATTGTCTCATGAGCTTTCATATCATTTCTAGCATTTTTATGGTATTTTATACAACTTTCTGCCATTTCATGAAATAATTTGGATGAAGTATTCAAACTGTCAATTGGATTTTCAGACATTTATGTTGAATATTCAGAATTTTCTGAAATTTCGGAAAAATATTCAAAATTTAAATGAATAATTCAAAATTTCTGTTGAAATTGAGATAATCTCATGAGTTTTGAAAAAAATTATGTTATTTTTATAGTGTTTCTCATTGTCTCGTGAGCTTTCATACCATTTCTAGCATTTTTATGGTATTTTATACAACATTCTGCTATTTCATGAAATAATTTGGATGAAGTATTCAAATTGTCAATTGGATTTTCTGACATTTTCTCATTGTCTCGTGAGGTTTCATAACATTTTTAGCATTTGTATAGTATTTATATGCTTTATACATTTTTCTGGCATTTCATGAAATGATTGGGATTAAGTATTTAAACTGTCGATTGGATTTTCAGACATCTATGTTCAATGTTAAAAATGTTCTGTCATTTCGGAAAAATATTCAAAAATTAACAAACCATTCAGAAAACTTAATAATTAACATAATTATAATGTTATTAATAATCTAAATGTTAAATGATAACTGAAAAATATACTTACAACAAAAACTACATAAACTAAACTAAATTGACAAAACCTCAATATCCATAACTGATATATCAGATTTAATAACATATTTGAATTCTACTCAAAAAAGTGCCGTGATAATGTCAAAGGATCATCTCAATATAAAATCGAAACTAGAAATAGAAAAAAGTAGAAACTAGGTAAATGAACTAAGGCTCTTTTAGCTACATCGTAAAATTGAAAATGCTGATTTATTTCTTTTTCATCGATAGCAGCAAAGGTATAAAAAAAATTGTCAGAATTTCTGTAAAAAGTCGGATAATTCTCATGAGTTTTCATAAAATTTATGCTATTTTCATGGTGTTCCCTATTGTCTCATGAGTTTTCATAACATTAGTATGGCATTTCTATATTTTATACAATTTTCTGTATTAAAACTGTCGATTTTTTTGTTGAATTTTGGGCAATTTCTATATTTCAGAAAAACATTCAAAACTTAACTGTATTATTTAGAATTTCTGTGTAATATGAGATCATTAATAATGTCAAAAGATCTCAATATAAAATCTAAAATCTAAGAGCCGGAACAGGAAGTCTATAATAATTTGATTTAAAACCCATAGATGTATGGCATGTATGTATATGGTGGAACCTTATAAATGACTTCAAAGCAATATCACTACATATGTGCACAATTTACAAAATTAATCCCAAGGTGAATATTACTTTTCAAAATCCTTGCAAAAAATTGGTATACAAGGTTTTGGACTAGAGCAACCAAATAGTGTTTTTTAAGGTAATTAGGTGCGCTGAATTCGAATCTGTAACTGTTTTTTTCTCTATCAAATCAGGTTTGCGAGATAAAAATACCATTGCTTTCGTATGTTTTTAATAAATAATCCTTAATTTATTCAAAAATAAATGAAATTTCAAAACTAAATGGCAGTGTTTGAACATCGTTTGTATTTATCTGGTTTCACGTATTAGAGTCAGACAAATATGCCTTCTTTAATTTTAGCATATGATATTGTAGGAAAAACTGCTAACAAATGTTTAAAAGCTTACCTTTATTCAGAGGCAAAGTTTTTGAGAAGACCTAGTTTTATATGCACTATTGGAAGTAGAACATCATTTATATCAATTAATGGATTTTTTGAAATGTTTTGTTTTCCAGGAGAATACTCTGTTTTTTGTGACCAATCTGTTCTTGTTTAATGGTAAGTTGTAGCTCGACTATCCCATAAACAAAGGAAACAACAAAATTTTGTTATTTATACTTACTTTCATTCTTACAGAAATGTTCTTATAGAAACTATTCTTAAATTCGAACATGCAATACCAGCAAGATACAGTCCTACTTTCCTTGCATTTTCTCATTTCGCTCAAAGCTCGCCGAATTAGAGGAAAATCGGGGGCCTCGTCCCCACTAATTTCCCATTTTAAATGACCCGGCGTGCCGCAGATAGCGCTTTCCAATTACGCCCGAGCAATTACAAAAGAAAATTGCATCCGGACGGGTTTAATCGACGAGATTCGCCGTTAAAACATAGAAACCGCATAAATAAGACGCTTCTGCGGGGGAGGCGGTTACAGTGAGGAATCCGGGGGACATTCTTCCGGTGATGCGCAATCCGGAAACGCCCGCGCTAATTACCGGAAGCGGGGAAAAATCCGGGCGAGTTATCGGAGCGAAATCCCTGCTGCGGGGGCAAAGGGTTGAAATGAAGTTTTTCTGAACGTCACCAGCGAAGCGGTGATAATAGAGAATGAATTCAAGGGAGGATTTGTTTGGGGGCGGATTAAGGGTTAAACGGGGGTGGAATAGATACGATGAGTCTCGTTGTATAAAAATGTTGGCTGCAAATTGTTTCTCCAAATATTTCCAAACGTTAACTACGCATTTTAGTTTTATTCCGGCAAACCAATATTAAAACCAATAGCAGTTTAAGAATGTCTATAGGTAACTGAACTGAAATATTTTTGAAATTGTTAAAACCAAATATATCCACTATATATAAAATTTTAAAATAAAGATTTTAAAGATACACAGATATCTTACTTCAAAAAGAACTCCTACTCAAAAAGAACCTACTACAAAGAAGTATATCTTCAAAATGTCTTTTTTTAATATCACACCTAGTGGATATATTTGCTTTTTTGAAATTACAACGATACAAAAAAATCATAATTTAAACATATGTATTCAAATCAAAAATCAAATCAATCTTTATTATGCGTTTGCCGTACATAGTAGCACAGATGCATTAAAATATTTAATGACAAAATTTATTGATAGTTAATTTTCATACTTTATATATAATTATTTTATTGGTTAATAAAGGTTTTTAAAAAATATATTTTGTTATGTTTAATTTAAGATAAATTTTATTGGGACATTAATTAAATTTAAATGTCCCAATTGGGTATATATGTTTAAATTATAATTATTTCATCTTTAAATTTTCTATTGGAATTTAGAATTATCAAATTTCTTCTATATTCTAACTATATATCTGCAAAATGTTGTTTTTTTACGTTTATGATGAAACAATATCTTCGAATGAGTAAATTAATAAAAATCCTGCCCAATATCCAATCCAATACTATAATCCAGAAATAATCCAACATCCTGCATGTTGTCGATTGTTTTCTAAAACATTTACAAATCCAGATTTCGTTCTAAAAACAATGGGAATAGAATAGAATATATGCAAAAATAGCAGCAACGTGACAAGAGAATACAGTTGTAACCAGCGGAAGCAAAATCCGAGAAGACACAATGAACATTGAAGAGTGTTGAAGGGAATGACGAAACAATGAAGGAGGGAAGAAAACAAGTCAGAATTTCCAAAAAACAAACTAAGAGCATTTTCGTTTTGATATTTTACTTCCAAGATTTATTAAATTATTACATTATTTATACATTTATACATTTTTATTTATACATTTTATTACTACTTATTATTACCAAATATAATATACACGGTGTCTTTGTTTATTATATTTGGTTCGTTAGTAAAATTAAATTTCAAGTTTTTATCAGGAATTTTGTGCATTAGTTTTTTTAATAGAGTTTTCATAAATTTATTTACACTTCCAGAATTTATGTGTCCGTGTTTATTATATTTGGTTCATTAGTAAAATTAAATTCCAACTTTTATCAGGAAATTGAGTGCTTTTTTTAAATAGATTTTTCATATATTTATTTACACTTCCAGAATGTATGGAATTTATGCATTGGATATTCTGTATATTATATTTGGTTCATTAGTGAAATAAAATTTAAAATTTTCGCTTTTAAATCAGAAAACAGTCAAATTTGAAGTCGAAACCTTTTTATGTTTAATATTTTTATAGTATTTTTGTGTACTTGAATTTTTTTTTTTCAATAAATCCGTGATTTCATTAAAATATAAGTTTTCCGTACTTTCACTTGCTTAATTGTCACGAATTTCGTGGTCTTTATTTTAGTTTATTTGAACCACTTTTCTGAAAACATTTCAGTTTTTCCATACGCTTACTATCGAATTGTCAGGAATTTCAGCGATTTTAGTTAAATATCCAAATATTTCTATATATATATTCCTGTGAATTGTGAGAAATTTCACGATTTTCAGCGAAATTTCCATGGTTTTTCCAAACACTTACTGTCGATTTGAACAAAATTTCACTGTATTGTGAGAAATTTCATGATTTTCAGCGAAACTTCCATTGTTTTTCCAAACATTTGCTGTCGATTGAACAAAATATCAGTGGTCTTGTTAATTTTCCGTAGATTTTTTATTCATTTCCAGTTCCATTTCCATTTCCTTAGAGTTTAAGTGTATTTAGCGAAGTTTTAATAACATTTTTATAATTTTCACATAATTATCAGGAATTTCAGTGGATTGGTGTGTTTAAATAATTTTTTTATAAATTTAAAGTTTTCTTAGTTAAATATCCAAATATGTTTATATATATTCCAGTGAATTGTGAGAAATTTCACGATTTTCAGCGAAATTTCCATTGTTTTTCCAAACACTTCCATTTGAACAAACTATCAGTGGTTTTAGTAAATTTTCTGTACGTTTTATGTTCATTTCCAGTTAAACTGTAAGAGTATTTAGCGAAATTTTGATAGCATTTTTATATTTTTTACATAAGTTTAAGAAATTTCAGTAGATTGGTTTGTTTGTATAATTTTTTTATAAATTTTATGTTATAGTTAAATATCCAAATATTTCTATATATATTCCAGTGAATTTTGAGAAATTTCATGATTTTCAGCGAAATTTCCATTGTTTTTCCAAATACTTGCTATCGATTTGAACAAAATATCAGTGGTTTTAGTTAATTTTCCGTATGTTTTCTGTTGATTTCCAGTCAAAGTGTAAGTGTATTTGGTGAAATTTGGATAACATTTTTATAATTTTCACATAATTATCAGGAATTTCAGTGGATTGGTGTGTTTAAATAATTTTTTTATAAATTTAAAGTTTTCATAGTTAAATATCCAAATATGTTTATATATATTCCAGTGAATTGTGAGAAATTTCACGATTTTCAGCGAAATTTCCATTGTTTTTCCAAACACTTCCATTTGAACAAACTATCAGTGGTTTTAGTAAATTTTCCGTACGTTTTCTGTCTGTTCATTTCCAGTCAAACTGTATGTGTATTTAGTGAAATTTTGATACATTTTATTATAATTTTCACATAATTATAAGGAATTTCGGTGAATTGGTTTTTTTGTATTTTTTTTAATAAATTTTTAATATTCATAGTTAAATATTTAAATATTTCTATATATCTCATTGAATTGTGAGAAATTTCATGATTTTCAGCGAAATTTCCATTGTTTTTCCAAATACTTGCTGTCGATTTGAACAAAATGTCAGTGGTTTTAGTAAATTTTCTTTAGTTTTTCTGTTCATTTCCAGTCAAACTGTAAGTGAATTTAGTGAAATTTTGATAACGTTTGTATAATTTTCACATAATTATCAGGAATTTCAGTGATTCAGTGGTTTGTTTGTATAAATTTTTCATAAATTTTAAGTTTTCATAGTTAAATATCCATATATTTCTATATATTTTTAAGTGAATTGTGAGAAATTTCTTGATATTCAGCGAAATTTCCATTGTTTTTCCAAACACTTGCTGTCGATTTGAACAAAATGTCAGTGGTTTTGGTAAATTTTCCATGTTTTTTAGTAATTTAAAGTACTAAATGCGTAACAGTTTGACTGGAAAAACTGTTACAAATTTAGGTTTATTTAATTCAATTGGAATGTAACCAGCCTTGGACCCTTTTTTGTAGAACAGACTGTATATACCATTAATTTTCTGTGAAATTTCCATTATTTTTCCAAACTCTTGCTAGCGAATTGAACAAAATATGGTTTTAGTAAATTTTTCGGAGTTTTCTTTTCATTTTCAGTCAAACTGTTAGGAATTTAGGTATATTTACTGAAATTTTGATAAAATATTTAAAATATTCACGAAATTATTAGGAATTTCAGTCGATTGGTTTTTATTTTATAGATTTTTCATAAATGTTATCTTCTATTGTCAGGAATTTCAGTGGATTGTTTTATTTCATAAATATTTCATGTGATTAAATTTCGTAGTCTTTATTTAAGTTTATTTGAACCACTTTTCTGCAAAAAAAAAAACAGTTTTTCCATACGTTTACTATCGAATTGTCAGGAATTTTAGCGATTTTAGTAAAATATCCAAATATTTTTATATAGGTATATTCCATTGAATTGTGAGAAATGTTATGATGTTCAGCAAAATTTACATTATTTTCCAAACTCCTGCTTTCGATTTGAACAAAATGTTAGTGGTTTTGGTATATCTTTCATAGTTTTTCTGTTAATTTCCAGTCAAACAGTTACGAATTTAGGTTTATTTAGTTCAATAGTTATATAACCAGTCATGGTCCATTTTTGTAGAACAGACTGTATATCCCATTGATTTTCAGCGAAATTTCCATTGTTTTTCCAAACTGTTGCTATCGATTTGAATAAAATGTTGTTTTAGTAAATATTCCGTAGTTTTTCCAGCAATTTTAGTTTAAGTTCCAAGTACTTGTAAGTACCATGTTCTTTGAAAAGGCCCAAGACTATAGCACTTCAATTGTTATGTAACCAGTGTTGGGCCCTTTTTGTAAAACAAACTGTATATCCCATAGAATTGAGAGAAATTTCATGATTTTCAGCAAAATTTCCTTTATTTTCCAAACACTTGGTATCAATTTGATCAAAATGTTAGTGGTTTTGGTAAAGTTTCCATAGTTTTTCTGTTCATTTCCAGTCAAACTGTTAGAAATTTAGTTTTATTTACTGAAATTTTGATAAAATATTCAAAATTTTCACGAAATTATCAAGAATTTCAGCCGATTGATTTTTTTAATAGATTTTTCGTAAATTTTATTTTCAATTCATACAATTTGATTACGAATTTTCAACTAATAATAACTTTTACGTTTTTCCATACAATTTGAAATTGAATTGAAAACAGCATCTTTATTTCAGTTTATGTGATTCATTATTTTAAGTGTCAGGAATTTTAGTGGATTGTTTTATTTTATAAATTTTTCATGTGATTAAATTTCGTAGTCTTTATTTCAGTTTATTTGAACCACTTTCCTGCAAAAAATGCATGTGATTAAATTTCGTAGCCTTTATTTCAGTTTATTTGACAAACTTTTCTGCAAAAAATCCAGTTTTCAGTCCAAACGTTTTGAGTTTACTACCGAATTGTCAGGAATTTCAGTGATTTTAGTTAAATTTCCAAGAACGTATTTCAATATAGTGTTCTGTGAAAACTTTCACCAGCTCCCATCACCAAGAAAAAAATGAATCACATAAAGTGAAATAAAGATGCCGTTTTCAATTCAATTTCAAATTGTATGAAATAACGTAAAAGCTGTTATTTGTTTAAAATTCATAATCAAATTGTACGAAATGAAGTGAAGCACTTTTAAAATTTTGAAATAAAGATGTCATTTTCAATTCAATTTCAAATTGTATGAAATAACGTAAAAGCTGTTATTTGTTTGAAATTCATAATCAAAATGTATGAAATGAAGTGAAGCACTTTTAAAATTTTTAAAACTGTTTTTACTGTTTATTGGCACTAATGACACCACAAATTGAGCAATAATAACAGTTTTGAAAATTCTTGAGGTGCTTTGCTTCATTTCATACAATTAGGTTATGAATTTTTAACAAATAACAGCAACATCTATTAACCAATTTCAATTTCAATAGCATCTTTCTTTTATTTTATGTGATCCATTATTTCCTTGGTGAAAAACGTATTCTACGTATTCACTACTTTAAAAATTGTCCAACTGTTGGGAAATCTGTAAAAATTTACATAAATTGATCATCTAGCATGATTGGACATGGGTATTTTTCATATGGGCAGGAAAATTGTCAGATTTTCGACACTTTTGTCTCCGAGTTGTCTGGAATTTCAGTGACTGTTAAATTTTCACAGTTTTTCCATACATTTCCTGCAGTCCAAAATGTTAATAGTTTAATTAGAATTTCCATATTTTTTCTGTACATTTCCAGCCGATTATCATAGATTTAAGTTAGTTTAAGTAAAATTTCCATAATTTTTCTGTACATTTCCACCCGATTATCATAAATTTCAATGAGTTTATGGAAAATTTCAAATTAGTTTCACTCAAGTCTCATGTCAATTAGTCTCATCAAGTGGTTATTATGGAACTTCTGTGATTATATTTAAATTTCTATTGTTTCTTTATAACTTACTATAAATCGAACGTATCGAATTATCAGATAATCATGATTTTCTTTGCTACCTTTTATTTTTATTTATTTTTTAACTGTTCTTCTGTTACCGTTATTTGGTGTGGATTTATCTACTGTTTGCAACACTTCTTTGCAATTTTACCAGTCTGTACTTGCTTTTAGTTCTTTTGCTTCTTCTTTATTACTATTACAACAGTAGGTAAAAGAGGAAGGAAAGAAGTGGAAGCAAGTACAAACTGGCAAAATTGTAAAAAAGTTTTACTGTTTTTACTGTTTGCAAAACTTGTTTTGCAAATTTGCCAGTATGTTACAGTTTTTCCTTGTTGTTTATTACTGTCATAACAGTATGGCAGAAGAAGATGGTGTGGTGGTGATTAACGATTTTCTTTTGCCATCTTATACCTACATACATAATCCATCCCTCTTTTACCCATTTGGTGTCGGTGATTTTCTTTTGCCATCTTATACATACATACATAATCCATCCCTCTTTTACCCATTGGGTGTCGGTGATTTTCTTTTGCCATCTTATACATACATATATAATCCATCCCTCTTTTACCCATTGCCATCTTATAATTTTCTTTATTTTTTTTAAGCTGTTCTTCATCTACCCTTATTTGGTGTGGATTTATCTACTGTTTGCAAAACTTTTTTGCAATTTTGCCAGTCTGTGCTTGCTTCCAGTTATTTTCCTTTTTCTTTATTATTGTTATAACAGTAGGTAAAAGAAGGAGGAAAAGAACTGGCAAACATAGACTGGTAAGTAAGCAAAAAAGTTTAACAAAGAGTAGATAACTCCACACCAAATAATAACAAAAGAGTAACTGATTATAAAACAATGATATTAATTATTATAAAGCTGATGCCCATTAAATTTAAACTTCCAAAAAATTGCAGCATTAAAGCGCATTAACTCCGAACCCATAATTACGTACTTTTATAACAGCACGAAGTAAATTAAACATCGACTCTGTGCGGACGTAAGCGTGCAGCCGCAGGAAGAACCGGCAATTACACAATTACAAAACACGCGCACAATTGCAATCGCCGATCTTTTGCGTCGTCGATTAATTTTTCCCGGCATCAAAAACCAGGCGGATTTGTGTCACGCCGCGGAGAAATTTCCACGCGGACGTCTCACTTGCGCTTTGCATAATTGCAAATTGCCGGCTGCACGGGGAAAATGTGTAATTAAAAAGTCATGGGAGTAAATCATCCGAGGTTTCACGGCCCAAGGCCGGATCTCGAGATGATTAGAAGCCTTGGTTTTGGGATCGGCACGAGCGTTTTGGGTTTTTTTTCAAGCCCACGCCAGTAACAGTAACGGTGCGTTTAGGCGATAAATTATTTTCGTGGGTGTTGCCGAAAAGTGAGCCACAGATTATTACCTCGTATATTAACTAGCAAGATACTTAGTGTACAAAACAGCATGTCATAATGCATACCCCGACTAAAGATAAGTAATATATCGCTTTTTTTACTAATTGACTATTACAGTTTGCCTGGGATTGGTTAATTCGCTAATTTTATCTTTACAATTAAATACATGTTTTGTATTTTTGTAAAACAGATTTAAAAATACTGTTATCTAGTTTATTTAACGTAATGTTAGAAGATACCATCGTAGTACATCAAATCAAAGTAAAATTCCTTTTTATTCTGTGTAGAACAATTCGCAAAAGACTCGGAAATACTTTGCAGGGTACTCAAGGTACTGCTTGCAGATTTGTGTTTTTTTTTCCAGGTGAACTGTTGTTTTGATATGTTGTGTTATGTTAAATTTTTTCTCGCAGTTAATCTACAACATAATACATGCTTGTACCTAGGCCAATAGCAACACAAAATAAAACTTACCGGCTTGATACAAGCCCTGCAAATTAATTTGCCGTTCTCATATTTTAATTCAGAACGTCCACGTATCCATTCATCGACGGAAGGTTTTACTTGCGGCATTTTATACAAGAAAACTTATAAACACGTGATACACACAAGGCACAAGCACAACGCACTGAAGATTGAGATAAATTGGACTGAATTGATAGCACACTTGCCCCAGATGCGTTCTGTGCACGTAAAAATAGGGTAATCCCCGAAATAATCAAGCTTTGTTTACTAAATATCACGTAGGCATGCTCGCTTTGTTGATGATTTTGTGATGACCAAGCACTCTAGAGGTAATGGAGTAATATTAATACTTAATGTGCAACAAAATATATTCCTAGCTAATATAAATAATAAGCTATAAAATTGAGAAATAGGCAAATAAGCACAAAAAATAAGGAATTATGCACAAAAACGCATCAAAGCAATTATAAGCTTAAAAATTGAAAATATGCATCAAAGCACAAAAAAAAAAATTGTCACGTTACTTCGTCTGCTGAAATTCGTATAGATACGAGGTCATTTTGGTCTGCAATTAAAACTGATGTATAGCATAATACCTAGAAATCCGCGCCTTGGTTATAACATATATATGTGTAATGGTATAAACCACTTACAGTTTTGCACTGTTTGCATCTAGTGCACAACTGGAAAATACCATAAACTGTTTACGTTATTACAAAAGCACACTCACATTATTCTCTTTATTGCGTGCAATATCAATTAGCATATCTCTTCAAGTGCCTGTAGCTTATGTATTCTTTACCGCACCCTCTTAAGGTAAGCAAATTCGTTACAAGCAAAATAGTTACCTGTTGGAACGCGCATCCGAAATTTATCTATTAAACCTCTACCGGAGTTTGCGTTTTTATCGCGTGAGATAAATCACGTTTACGGTCGGGCGAAACAATTACGGCCCGCTCACAATGCGGCGTTATTTAGACGTTTAGCAGTTTGCGTTGTGTGTGTGTTCGCAGTAAAACGGCACTGAAATGATATTTACTGTGCACCGAGTATAAACAACGCGTCGGTCACAGTAAACAAACATCCTTTGAAAGTGCAAGTGGTGAACTGTGAATGCGAACGTTTGCACGCGTCCGCGACAAGAGCGTCCGTGTTCAGACACTAGAAAGCCTAAGAAATGCGTGTATGCAAATGGAGAAGGAGTAACAACACTATTAGTAGATAAATTCACGTTTCCAGTGTTTTGTTGCGGTTTCCTGGAGGATAGGTTCTCTGTACGAGATATACCAGGGGTCTCCAAATTTTTTAGCCCGAGGGCCACACTGACTCCTCCACTAAGTCCCAAGGGCCAAGCCGTAGCTCATCATATCAACGTACTGTAGTTTTGAATTACCAGCAAATTTTCGTTCAGGAAGCCTACGGTTAGCTTTCGTGTGGCTCTTGAAATTGCAAAACGTGGAAAACCATTCACCGGTGGAGAAATGATCAAAGAATGCATAATTGCAGCAGCCGAAGAAATGTGCCCTGAAACGGTAAATTTATTAAAAACTGTCAGTATGTCAGCAAACACTGTGGCTCGAAGGGTAGAAAACATCGCTGAAAATATATCCTCTCAACTGTTCGACAAAAATGGACATGTTGAGTGGTTTTCTTTGGCCTTGGATGAGTCAACGGATGTGTCAGATACTGCTCAGGTGTTGATTTATATTCGAGGAGCAGATAAAAGCTATGAAGTGCATGAAGAACTTCTTGATATGTATAGTATTCATGGCACAACTACTGGTACAGATATCTTTAAAGGAGTTGAAATGGCCATTAATCAAAAGAACCATCGATGGAAAAACTTGAAATGTATTACAACTGATGGAGGCAAAAACATGAGTGGGAAAGATAAAGGAGTGGTCGCTCTTGTGTCAAAGGCTGTAGAAAATGACGGTGGTTCAAAACCATTAGTCTTACATTGTATCGTTCATCAACAGTCTTTGTGCGGAAAATGTTTGGATATGTCTGAAGTTCTGAAACCAGTCATATCAACTGTTAATTTTATCAGATCTTTTGGGCTGAATCACCGACAATTCCGACAATTTATTGAAGAGATTGCAAAAAATGACTTACCTTATCATACTGCCGTACGTTGGCTTAGTTGTGGGAAAGTCCTTAAGCGCTTTTTTGAACTTCGAGCAGTGATCGAAATTTTTTTGAATGAAAAGCATCGCCCTCTTACTGAATTACAAAACAACGCATGGCTGTGGAAGTTAGCATTCTATATTGATTTGACAAAACAAGTGAACGAACTGAATTTGAGATTGCAAGGAGAAAACCAGCATCTTCCTGATTTATACACTAATATCAAATCATTCCGGAAGAAATTGATACTGTTTCAATCACAACTACGAAGTAAATGTTTTTCACATTTTAAAACATGTGAAATATTCAGCCACACCACTGAGACTGAGTTTCCAATCGATTTTGCAATCGAAACTTTGAGTGCTTTGAAAATAAATTTTGATACTCGTTTCTCGGACTTTGATGCCATTGCGAATCAAATTAAGATTTTTCAGAATGCTTTTGATACTGACATTGAAACCTTAGCCCCGGAACTTCAAATGGAAATGATTGATCTACAGTGCAGTGATATAATTAAGAACAAATATCAAAACTCATCTATGTTGGAATTTTATAAGAGTCTTCCACTGACACAATTTGTTAATTTGCATAAATTTGCTCGTGGGCTGTTTTCTGTTTTTGGTACTACTTATTTGTGTGAGAAGACCTTCTCCAAAATGAAGTACACAAAAAATGTTTACAGATCAAAATTAACTGATGAGCATCTTAAATCTCTTTTAATAATTGGTACAAGTCAAATTAGTCCACAACTACAAACTATTGTCAGTGGAAAATCTCAATTACATAAATCTCATTAGTATTTCATATGTCATTATGCTTGTTATAAGTTATGTTTTTATTTAAAATGTATATGTTAGTTGGATTCATTTACATAATTTGTTAGTTATTATATACTGAAGTTAAATTTTCTGCATATCATACATGTCTTTACTCATTACAATTCTGTGTTTCTTTATCCAACTTATCACAAAAACAATAACAATAAGCCAACAACAATGTTATGAGTAGTTAGCCCATAACCATATCAATGTAGATGTCATATTAATAATTATTCAACATAAAATTAGAATACTTCAGTAAACTAAATTTAATTTGCTATAAAAAATATGTTCTCTAAAAGGAGTTTTCAAGTATGCTAGGTCTCCGCGGGCCGAACAAAATCTGTACGCGGGCCGGATGTGGCCCTCGGGCCGTAGTTTGGAGAC
This sequence comes from Othius punctulatus, assembly GCA_951805005.1. NCBI lineage: Eukaryota > Metazoa > Arthropoda > Insecta > Coleoptera > Staphylinidae > Othius > Othius punctulatus. The sequence continues at coordinate 1,656,144 of OX638139.1, read as the reverse complement.
CCCTGAGATATACCATTACAGAATGGTCAGTCGAAACAGTTATTCATGCATCGAGGGCGTAAATACGCTTTTATGACCCCAAGGCTTAATATTAGCCCGGAGCGTCAAGACCTTATTTAATACTGAAACTTTGTCAAATTTTCAGGAGAATTAGTTTCAGGTGTACTGTACACGAATCTAATATCAAATCTGTAAATAATAAATTTTCAGAAATTTCAGTAATAGGTAACCCATACTTGTCAATGCAGAAAGTTATATGTTTGATTTTTTTCCTTATTTAATACTGAAAGTTTATCAAATTTTTAGGACAATTAGTTTAAGGTGTACTATATACGAATCTAATATCAAATTTGCAATTAATAAATTTTCAGAAATTTTAGTAATAGCTAATCCATACCTGTCAATGCAGAAAGTTATATGTTTGATTTTCTCCCTTATTTGATACTTAAACATCTCGATGTACTTGATTTTTTACAACGGTAGAACATTGCCATCGAAGGAATACAAGGAGAAAGCGAAATATAAAACCGAATTCGTTTAACTCATCGTGTTGGGAATTTTTCTGCTCCACATCATTAAACAGCGCTGTCACGTTCAATTTTTAACAAAGTTTAATAATCTGCAGCTTCAACTGGTGCATTGGTCCCCATTGACCCGTCACGTAGTGCACTTTTCATTTAACTCTGGCGATTGCCAGCGTTTCGAGAGTCGGTAAAAAAGGCAGCATTTTCAATTAATCACGCAGCGCGCTGCTTCATTGTCGCGCTCGTTATGACCATCGAGTGCTGCAATGGCCGGGCATAAATAAAACGTTCGCGGATGTGTCACTCGCACCCGCAGCTCTGCATAAATGCAATTACGAATCGCCGTGGACATTCATAAATTGCGCTTATAAATCCTGGCATTGAACGCACGCGATTATCCGTGGATGGATCCACTGGGGGGAAATACGTGGAAATTCGCGCTTTTGTGATTTTGGCTTGTGTGCGGCATCCCACAGGGCACGCTCTTTGCTCCACATCGTACAAAGGGAGAGTATGGATTCTGTGCATAATATGGACACAATCCAGAATTCACAAATTCACAAAGATTCACAATATTCGCAGATTCACAAATTTTCTAAATTCAAGCACTCAATGTAATATTTCTTTATTTTATTAGGCACTTCCTGAATGTAGTTGGTTATCCTAAACAATCGTTTGAATATGCAAAATCCATCTGAAATAAAGAAAATAATTTAATCTATTACAAAATAAGGTTATTATACGTCGAATATGATCTTAATTTCAACTTATTGTCCGGCTGAGACTGTTGTAAATCTATCAAAATATATACAGGGTGTATCAGCCAAATGGAATAAATTCAATAATAAATAAATGGGGGCGTGTTCGACAAAACGCTCGGACACGTCGATTGTTATTTTTAGTTGCGCATTTCTTTCAACAAAAACTTTTTATACAGGGTGTGTCATGTGACCGTGGCCAATACCAACTTTCTTATTTTAAATGCAACACCTGGTATATTATTCAATTTTTGGATTCTTCAGAAAATTATAGACATATTTCATGTACAATGTCCTATACCTATCTTCAACAAAAAGTCGAAATTTGCCTAATTTTCCAATATAACTTCTACATTTATTGAATTTTCAATTGAAATCGGTTCAATTTCTCAAATCCCTAAACGTAACCATACAAATCTATCAAATCTATAAAAATAATAACTTCAACGGCCGAAATTTGCTAAATTTTCTATTTAACTTTCACATTTGTTAAATTTTCAATTGAAACTATCTCAACTTGTCAATATCAAAAAGCAACTAGTCAAATCTGTCAAATTTTTAACTTCACTTGTCGAAAGTAAAAGAAATGTTCTAATTTAAATCATTAATTTTGCATTCTTTCTTGAAACTGTAGAAATTTGTCAATCTTTCAACTGATCAATTTGACTTCAAAATTTGTTGTAGATATTTTCAATTGAAATTGTCTCACTCTGTCAAATTTTTAAATGCAAACATTTAAATCTTTCATATCTATCAAATTTTTAACTACAACGGTCGAAATTTTCCACATTTTCACATATAACTTCTACATTTATTGAATTTTCAATTAAAATCGTCTCAAGTTCTCAAATCTCTAAACGTAACCATATAAATCTATCAAATCTATAAAAATATTAACTTCAACTGCCGAAATTTGCCAAATTTTCCGATTTACCTTTCACATTTGTTAAATTTTCGATTGAAACCGTCTCAATTTGTCAATATCAAAAAGCAACTAGTCAAATCTGTCAAATTTTAAACTTCACTTGTCGGAAATAAGCGAATTTTTCTAATTTAACTCATCCATTTTGTATTTTTTCTTGAAACTGTAGAAATTTGTCAACGTTTCAACTGATCAATTTGGCAACTATAAAAAATGTCATATTTACTGACACTAAAGAAAACCAAAAACTCTTCTACAAAGTACTCAAAGCACACAGAAAAGAAAAGGTATACTGTGTCAAAATTTCAATGACTGTTAAATTTCGAACAATTGAAACTCATTGCTCTATCAAAATCTGTCAAGAATATTTAAAGGCTAATGATACGTTCTTGTTTTACAAGATGTTTTACAGTACACGATGTTTTACAGCACACTGCGAATAAAACTGAGTCGAAATTTGCCTAATTTTCCAATATAACTTCTACATTTATTGAATTTTCAATTGAAATCGGTTCAATTTCTCAAATCCCTAAACGTAACCATACAAATCTATCATATCTATAAAAATAATAACTTCAACGGCCGAAATTTGCTAAATTTTCCATTTAACTTTCACATTTGTTAAATTTTCAATTGAAACTATCTCAACTTGTCAATATCAAAGAGCAACTAGTCAAATCTGTCAAATTTTTAACTTCACTTGTCGAAAGTAAAAGAAATGTTCTAATTTAACTCATCAATTTTGCATTCTTTCTTGAAACTGTAGAAATTTGTCAACGTTTCAACTGATCAATTTGACTTCAAAATTTGTTGTAGGTATTTTCAATTGAAATTGTCTCACTCGGTCAAATGTTTAAATGCAAACATTTAAATCTTTCATATCTATCAAATTTTTAACTACAACGGTCGAAATTTTCCACATTTTCCAATATAACTTCTACATTTATTGAATTTTCAATTAAAATCGTCTCAAGTTCTCAAATCTCTAAACGTAACCATACAAATCTATCAAATCTATAAAAATATTAACTTCAACTGCCGAAATTTGCTAAATTTTCCATTTAACTTTCACATTTGTTAAATTTTCAATTGAAACTATCTCAACTTGTCAATATCAAAAAGCAACTAGTCAAATCTGTCAAATTTTTAACTTCACTTGTCGAAAGTAAAAGAAATGTTCTAATTTAACTCATCAATTTTGCATTCCTTCTTGAAACTGTAGAAATTTGTCAATGTTTCAACTGATCAATTTGACTTCAAAATTTGTTGTAGGTATTTTCAATTGAAATTGTCTCACTCGGTCAAATTTTTAAATGCAAACATTTAAATCTTTCATATCTATCAAATTTTTAACTACAACGGTCGAAATTTTCCACATTTTCCAATATAACTTCTACATTTATTGAATTTTCAATTAAAATCGTCTCAAGTTCTCAAATCTCTAAACGTAACCACACAAATCTATCAAATCTATAAAAATATTAACTTCAACTGCCGAAATTTGCTAAATTTTCCGATTTACATTTCACATTTGTTAAATTTTCAATTGAAACCGTCTCAATTTGTCAATATCAAAAAGCAACTAGTCAAATCTGTCAAATTTTTAACTTCACTTGTCGGAATTAAGCGAAATTTTCTAATTTATCTCATCCATTTTGTATTTTTTCTTGAAACTGTAGAAATTTGTCAACGTTTCAACTCATCAATTTGGCTTTTCAACAATTTTCAACTGTAACTATAAAAATTGTCATATTTACTGACAATAAAGAAAACCAAAAACTCTTCTACAAAGTACTCAAAGCACACAGAATAGAAAAGCTATACTGTGTCAAAATTTCAATGATGACTGTTAAATTTCGAGCAATTGAAACTCATTACTCTATCAAAATCTGTTAAGAATGTTTAAAGGCTAATGATAAGTTCTTGTTTTACAAGATGTTTTACAGCACTCTGCTAATAAAACTGATATTAGCTGTTCTTATGTGCTTAACTCTCGTTTTGTTCATTGATCGCCCCAAATATTAATTTATCTTTCAGACGTTTCCAGAAAAGTTGCTTAATTTGTAAAGATTCATTTTCTAAAACACTTTTCTATACCTTTTCAAGATCTAATTGAGACCAATCAAGTTCAAACTGAGACCAATCAATTACAAATTGAGACCAATCAAGTTCAAATTGAGACCAATCAAGTTCAAATTGAGACAAATCAATTTCATATTGAGACCAATCAATTACAAATTGAGACAAATCAATTTCATATTGAGACCAATCAATTACAAATTGAGACCAACCAAGTTCAAATTGATACCAATCAAGTTCAAATTAAGACAAATCAATTTCATATTGAGACCAATCAATTTCAAATTGAGACTAAGCAAAATCAAGTTGACACTAAACAATATCAAGTTGAGAGTGAACAAATAAAATTTATTATGACAACATAATAAATTTATATGTGTTGTATTAAAACTGCCACGCGACGTAAAAAAGCAGAAGCACTACATCTAAAGAAGCAGAAGTGTTATTTATAATAATAATGGAGATAGGAAAACCCTGGCTAACAGAATGGGCATGAACATGAATTCAGAAATAATCACTTGCATCGATTAAATCCATATGGGCCAGTCATGGAATATGGTATGAACGCAGATTTGGCAGTACAAATGCTGTTTGAGTGAAGAAGGCAGGAAAAATATGACACAAACAGAATTTAGCCTTCAAAGGTTTGAAAACACAATTAATGAAAACGTAAGAAAAAATAATGTTGTCAATATGGCAGGTATCCAAAAATTTATTCCTGCTTAAACATGGAAGACATGCACTTTTAGTTATAATAATATTAATAATAATAATTTCATTTATTGTAGTTAGATTCAAAGAGAATATTACAGAGTCAATTTACTAGTAATGTCATATAATGGCAAACAATTTAAAAAGAAAGATACACAGACCCATAAGACACACCAAAATAAGAACAAATTTGAACAAATTTGAACAAATTTGACATTTGACATTTGACACACGTTGGCAGTAGCAGTATCCGAACCTGAGTTGAGTAGTTTATTCGTTAGATTGTTTTAATCTTTGTTGTATAATAATATTTGTTGTTAATATTTAATATTACATGAATGAATAATTCAGTTGAAAGTATGTGTGGATACCACTTGAATGAATCCATCATGAATGAATAAATGATATTACAATAATAATTCGTTAATATACATATTGGCAATATTTTCAAATTGAAATTGGTTATTGTCAACGTGATTTTGATTAATCTCAATTTGAAATTGAAAATCTCATTTAGAAATTGTTAGATCTCAAATTGAATTTGCTTCAATTCAATTTGAATTTGATTATTTCCTATTTAAAATTGATTGGTCTCAATTTGAATTTGTGATTTCCCAAAATGACATTGATTGGTCTCATTTTGAACTTGAAAAGGTATAGTGTTTAGAAGTAGATTTCCCAATTTCTCTAAAACACTTAATGAAGAATAACACGAGGAAACACAATGAAATAAATTAAGAAGTAAGAAAAATAATCTTGACATCGCATTTGTAACTTACAACGTCGAGGGCAATAGGCAATTGATCGATTAGATACGTTTAGGCGTACAGATGCTGCTTAATTCATCATTAACTCCAAAGACGTCGTCCAGGCAATCAATTACGAATTGCGGAATAACGTATGATAACTTAATGAGCTTTGATGAACGTTCCCTTCCGCGTTCATAATTCAACCCACGGAGGATATCGCCGAGCCTTTTGCAGCGGCGATAAATCCACTCGGGCGCCAGTAAATAGGTTTTCACATGGAGGAAATATACCCATGATTTAATATTTCAACCATATTAGGTGAGATCATATTTTCTAAATTATGGTTTAAGTCACATTACACCAGCAATGACAATTTCATTGAAGATAATTTTGTTTATTGTGTTTGCTGCGTCTTAATATTTATATGTTATAGAAGTAGTAAATATCATTTATTTCGCAGTAAAAAGTCACATATTTTAACAATATAATATAACCATACTAGTGTCTAGTGATAATTCAAATATTATGTCAAAATATGAGTTATACCAGTATGGAGTGTCATACCAAACAACTTCCAAATCAATGTAAACGTTCTCTTGTTATAAGCAATTTTTTTTAAAATTAACTTTTAAGCTGAATACTGGCTAAACCAAACGCATTTGTATATAGATAAGTTTTGTTAAATCGTCTTTTTTTGATCCCAGTAATCTGTGATTAAGCCATGTCCACGTAATTTATAGACACCCTGTATATACCTATAATCATTTTCCCTTTTACCACATAATGGTGTAGGGATCTTTTACATTTTGTTATATTTTTGGTTAGTTTAAACTTTCTCATTTACAAATTTAGTCCATTTTTTCTTGTTTCTTGCTAGTACTCTTGCTTCAGTCCAGGTTTTTCTTAATTTCTTCAGAATCGCAATCATGTTTTGGCTCCATGTTAGTAGTTAAGCAACACGGGTTCTGGATCACCCCCCGCGAAGATTTCGATTAATTTAATCCGCGTTTTAATCGAACTTTTGATTAGCGTTAATCGGCTGAATTGCGCAGGTAATTACATTGTGGTGATTCGGACAAGTGCTGACCAGCGTACTACACAACCTTGTGGTCTTTTTGGTGCACTCTTTTATTATTTCGTCCATATAGGTTATAAACAGTAATTTACTCAGGCCTCCTCCCTGTCTTAGACCTCCATACGTTTTGAATGGTGCTGTAATTTTGATAAAACAGAATTTTTTTCCAAACCATTTTATAAAACAAAATATTCAAAAATTAATATTAAATATGGATCGGGTCATTCAACAACTGCTTTGGTAAGTCATATTTGGACGAACTGTGAGAGCTCCTGTGTTTCTGTTTGTCATTACAGTTCTTGCAAATTAAAAAAAAAATGCTACGGTTATGCCGTTATGCTGAAACTTATACGCCGTATTCTTAATGTCCCCCGGGGAATACCCAGTTCCTCATTTAAAGTCCCCCCATTTTCCGCCCTCTTCCCGGTTTTCCACGCTTGATTGATAGTCTCTAATGCTAATTGCGCTGTGCAGTACGTACTGGTTTGCATGTTTCCCGTTTTTTTTTTGTGTGTGTGCGCGTTTTCCCTCGGTTATTTTCTCCCCAATTAGAGTTCATCCCCCGGCGGCGCCCTCCGTGAAGGAATCCCCGATCGTAAATCAACCGAAAGGAAAACAAATAACTTAATTTCGTGCGGCCGCGGTCATTAAAACCTGGAAACGGGGCTTATGATTTATGACCGGGCGCAGTTCGGACACGCATCTTGTGACTGGGGGAATAGCGAAGTCGAAACCCAGACCGTTTCGTGTCGCTTTATTTACGGCCCGGGCACGGCCACCTTGTGTAATGGATTTTTTTACAGGCCCGATAAAATGCGAGATTATTTTATGACTGATTGGAAGGTTTTGTGAAAACGTGCTTATTTTAATGTAAAATTGAAGTCTAATGCCTAAATTCAAATCTGAAATTCACAATCCGACATTATTAAAGTTTGTTAAAAATTTAACGTGACAGCGCTGTTTAATGATGTGTCTTTTTTGTAAATATCAAAATCTAATTAATTTTCAATTCTTGTTTTTCTAATATCTAAAAATGGAAGGCTATTGTCAATTTCTTCTTCATATGTGAACTTTATTGACTCAAATTCTGAATTTATAATAGAAAGAAAATTCTTAATACAAAAATTAGAATCTACAATAGCAAAAACATCATCCACATATGTAAGCCAAACTTTGGGAAATTTTTGATATATATTTTTTTAATATTATTTTCAAAATAATTTAAAAATAAATTTGCTATAAATGGAGAAAGAGGGTTGCCCATAGCTGTGCAAAATGTGTCTTTATAAAATATATTGTTAAATTTAAAAATATTTTGTTCCATACATAATTTTATTAATTTTTAGTATTTTTTAATGTTTTGATAATGTACTAATTAAATTGTAAAAAAATAATATGTTTCATTTGTAGGAACGTTTGGAAATAAAGCTGTTACATCAAAAGAAATAAATTAAGCGAAATTTTCTAATTTAACTCATCAATTTTGTATTTATTCTTGAAACTGTAGAAATCTGTCAACGTTTCAACTGATCAATTTGACTTCAAAATTTGTTGTAGATATTTTCAATTGAAATTGTCTTACTTTGTCAAATTTTTTAATGCAACCATCTAAATCTATCAATTTTATGAAATTTTTAACTTCAACGGTCGAAATTTGCCACATTTTCCAATATAACTTCTACATTTATTGATATTTCAATTGAAAACTGTTCAATTTCTCACATCTCTAAACGTAACCATACAAATCTATAAAATCTTTAAAAATATTAACTTCAACGGCCGAAATTTGCTAAATTTTCCGATTTACCTTTCACATTTGTTAAATTTTCAATTGAAACCGTCTCAATTTGTCAATATCAAAATGCAACTAGCCAAATCCGTCAATTTTTTAACTTCACTTGTCGAAATTAAGCGAAATTTTCTAATTTAACTCATCAATTTTGTATTTTTTCTTGAAACTGTAGAAATTCGTCAACGGTTCAACTGATCAATTTGACTTCAAAATTTGTTGTAGATATTTTCAATTGAAATTGTCTTACTTTGTCAAATTTTTTAATGCAACCATCTAAATCTATCAATTTTATGAAATTTTTAACTTCAACGGTCGAAATTTGCCACATTTTCCAATATAACTTCTACATTTATTGATATTTCAATTGAAAACTGTTCAATTTCTCACATCTCTAAACGTAACCATACAAATCTATAAAATCTTTAAAAATATTAACTTCAACGGCCGAAATTTGCTAAATTTTCCGATTTACCTTTCACATTTGTTAAATTTTCAATTGAAACCGTCTCAATTTGTCAATATCAAAATGCAACTAGCCAAATCCGTCAATTTTTTAACTTCACTTGTCGAAATTAAGCGAAATTTTCTAATTTAACTCATCAATTTTGTATTTTTTCTTGAAACTGTAGAAATTCGTCAACGGTTCAACTGATCAATTTGACTTCAAAATTTGTTGTAGATATTTTCAATTGAAATTGTCTCCTTTTGTCAAATTTTTAAATGCAAGCATTTAAATCTTTCATATCTATCAAATTTTTAACTTCAACGGTCGAAATTTTCCAAATTTTCCAATATAACTTCTACATTTATTGAATTTTCAATTGAAATCGATTCAATTTCTCAAATCTCTAAACGTAACCATACACATATATCAAATCTTTAAAAATATTAACTTCAACGGCCGAAATTTGCTAAATTTTCCGATTTACCTTTCACATTTGTTAAATTTTCAATTGAAACCGTCTCAATTTGTCAATATCAAAAAGCAACTAGTCAAATCTGTCAAATTTTTAACTTCACCTGTCGAAAGTAAGAGAAATTTTCTAATTTAACTCATCAATTTTGTATTTTTTCTTGAAACTGTAGAAATTTGTCAACGTTTCAACTGATCAATTTGACTTCAAAATTTGTTGTAGGTATTTTCAATTGAAATTGTCTCACTTTGTCAAATTTTTAAATGCAACCATCTGAAACTATCAATTTTATGAAATTTTTAACTTTAACGGTAGAAATTTGCCTCATTTTCTAATATAACTTCTACACTTATTGAATTTTCAATTTAAATCGTCTCAATTTCTCTAATCTGTAAACGTAACCATATAAATCTATCAAATCTATAAAAAAAATCAACTCAACGGTCGAAATTTGCTAAAAAACCATACAAATATATCAAATCTATAATAAAATATACTTTAACGCTTGAAATTTGCTAAATTTTCCGATTTTACTTTCACATTTGTTAAATTTTCAATTGAAACCGTCTTAATTTGTCAATATCTAGATGTAACTAGCCAAATCCGTCAATTTTTTAACTTCACTTGTCGAAAGTAAGAGAATTTTTCTAATTTAACTCATCAATTTTGTATTTTTTCTTGAAACTGTAGAAATTTGTCAACGTTTCAACTGATCAATTTGCTTTAAAAATTTCTTGTATCATTCTTCTTGTACAATATTATATATTGTATATTTCTTGATCTTTTGTCAAATTTTTAACTTTACCTGTCGAAAGTACGAGAAATTTTCTAATTTAACTCATCAATTTTGAATTTTTTCTTGAAACTGTAGAAATTTGTCAACGTTTCATCTGATCAATTTGACTTCAAAATTTCTTGTAGGTATTTTCAATTGAAATTGTCTCACTCTGTCAAATTTTTAAATGCTACCATCTAAATCTATCAATTTTATGAAATTTTTAACTTGAACGGTCGAATTTTTTCATAATTTTCCAATATAACTTCTACATTTATTGAATTTTCAATTAAAATCGTCTCAAGTTCTCAAATCTCTAAATTATATACTTTAACGGTCGAAATTTGCTAAATTTTCCAAGTTAACTTCCCAATTTGTTGAATTTTCAAGTGAAACCGTCTCAATTTGTCAAATTTCCAAACACAACCATACAAATCTGACAAATTTTCAACTTCACCTCTTGAAATTTCCAAAATTTTACGATTTAACTGATCAAATTTGTAACTGTTCAAATTTGACAACGTTTCAGGCATTTTCAATTGAACCTGTCTCACTTTGTCAATTTTCTAAATGTGACTATCAAAATCTACCAAATCTATCAAATTTTTAACTTTAACAACACTGCAATAAAATTTTGCAATTTTCAACTGTAACTATAAAAATTGTCATATTTAGAACAAAATTTATGTAGTTTTTAGTATCAGCTGTGGGAATCTGTAAGTTGGTAATGTTTCGAATTATATTTGAAAATTTGCTGAATTTGCAATTTGTATCGTTTCAATTTGTCATTTTTTCAAATGCAACTATCCAAATCTGACAAATTTTCAACTTCACCTCTCGAAGTTTCCAAAATTTCACGATTTAACTGATCAATTTTGTATATTTTATTGCAACTGTCCAAATTTGACAACGTTTCATCTGGCATTTTCAATTGAAGCTGTCACACTTCGTCAATTTTCTAAATGTGACTATCAAAATTTACCAAATCTATCACATTTTTAGCTTTAACTGCACTAAAATTTTGCAATTTTCAACTGTAACTATAAAAATTGTCATATTTAGAACAAAATTTATGTTGTTTTTAGTATCAGCTGTGGGAATCTGTAAGTTGCTAATGTTTCGAATTTTATTTGGAAATTTGCTGAATTTTCAACGTGTATCGTTTCAATTTGTCATATTTCCAAATGCAACTATCCAAATCTGACAAATTTTCAACTCCATTTCTCGAAATTTCCAAAATTTTACGATTTAACTGATCAATTTTGTTTATTTTATTGCAACAGTCCAAAATTGACAACGTTTCAACGGGCATTTTCAATTGAAGCTGTCTCACTTTCTCAATTTTCTAAATGTGACTATCAAAATCCACCAAATCTATCAAATTTTTAACTTTAGCAACACTGCACTAAAATTTTGCAATTTTCAACTGTAACTATAAAAATTGTCATATTTAGAACAAAATTTATGTAGTTTTTAGTATCAGCTGTGGGAATCTGTAAGTTGCTAATGTTTCGAATTTTATTTGAAAATTTGCTGAATTTGCAACTTGTATGGTTTCAATTTGTCATATTTCCAAATGCAACTTAGAAAATTTGGGCAAATTAGTTTTAAAAAAATCAAATTTGAAGACTTTAATTGGAAAATTTGGCAAATTTCGATAGGTGAAGTTGAAAATTTGGCAAATTTCGATAGGTGAAGTTGAAAATTTGGCAGATTTAAATTTTCAACTTCACCTATCGAAATTTGCCAATTTTTCCAATTAAAGTCTTCAAGTTTGATTTTTTTAAAACTAATGTGCCCAAATTTTCTAAGTTAACTCACTTTCTTGTGGATTGGTTTGATGATTGTGTTTTTCAGGTATTCGGGATATTTTCCTTGTTGCAGGATTCTGTTTATTGCTGTGGTTAGGAATGGGGTTATAGTTTTTTCATTGAGAAGATATCTTCATTATCTCATTTTTTTTGTGGGGTCTTGGAGTCCCGCCTCCAAGCCTTGTCTTCTGTTAATATCTTCCTTTTCCGATCTTTCATGTTTTTCTGCACTGGTGTTTCTGTTTTCCTCCGTTGTTTTAGTGTGCTGTAGAAACGTTTTTGGTAATCCGCGGGGTTTTCTTTCATTTTGCGTCCAAAGTACTCCCATGCCTGTTTCTTGCTGTTTGTTATGCACTTCTTCGCTTCGTCCCTGGCTTTTTTATACAGTTTATAGTTCTTGTCTTTTCTTGTTTCTATGTATCTTTTCCATTTCTGCTTCTTGTCTTTTACTTTGTTTTGCACGTCGCTTATTCACCATTTAGTCTTCTTTCTACATGTAATTGAGTTGCTAGTGGTTCCACAGCTTTCCTTTGCTGCTCTTATTATATTTTTGAACGGCTGCTATTTGCTTCTTACATCTCCTCTTCTTCTCTCCTTTGATTCTTAATGTTCTAAGCTCTCTCTCTTTTTGATATTCTCTTGATATTTGTTTTTAATTTCCGTATGTCTTAGTTCATAGCTTTTTATTTTCTTCGTTATTGTTGTTTGAGTCTTTTCGTGTCTGGCGTTTTCTTGAGTGTAGATGTTCATCTTGACCAAGTATGCATATTATGATATCTTTGAACTGTTGCCATTTGCTTCTTACATCTCCTCTTCTTCTCTCCTTTGGTTCTTAATGATCTAAGCTGTCTCTCTCTCTCTCTCTCTCTGATATTCTCTTGATATTTGTTTTTAATTTCCGTATGTCTTAGTTCATAGCTTTTTATTTTCTTGGTTATTGTTTTTTGACTCTTTTCGTGTCTGGCGTTTTCTTGAGTGTAGATGTCCATTTTGACCAAGTATGCATATTATGATATCTTTGTACTGTGGCATTTGCTTCTTACATCTCCTCTTCTTCTCTCCTTTGGTTCTTAATGATCTAAGCTCTCTTTCTCTCTCTCTCTCTCTGATATTCTCTTGATATTTGTTTTTAATTTCCGTATGTCTTAGTTCATAGCTTTTTATTTTCTTGGTTATTGTTCTTTGGCTCTTTTCGTATCTGGCGTTTTCTTGAGTGTAGATGTCCATTTTGACCAAATAGTGGTCACTTCCCATTTCTTCTTGTCTCTTCACTTTCACATATTTGACCCTTTTCATATCTTCTGCGTTACTGGTAAATCAATGATAAGACCAGGAGGCAACGTATTCAAAGACTGCAATGAAATCGCTGCTTTTCGTTTCAATATTCCATTATTGTGCTGATTCTTTTTAACACCTTCGGTTTCGGCGCGATAGTGATACGTGAACTTGCAATAAATCACCCCCAGTTCGCCACTTCAGCCGACAATCGCGGACCTTTTGTTGTGCGCCTTTGGATTGTTTCGTTCACGGCCGATTCCGTTGGGGTGGAGGCTATTAATTTTATCGGTCTGAAAGGCGCCCTCCTCGGGGGCTATAAGATCCGAAGAATCGTGGAAACGCCACCCCCGCGCGTATGCAAACGGGCTTCGATTCCCGCAGTGGATTTCTTTATCGGCGGGCGTAAATCCGCGATAAGGAGCATTTGAAATTCAAATGGCTCGACGACAGTCGCGCTTACTTACACACCAACACCCGCAGTAAACAGCGAGGAGAAGAGAGAAAATGGCACCGGCGATGGTAATGACCGATTAAAAAAATCGGACGTGGCAACTTTATGATTGCCGTGCGCGTTTAAGGCGAGCCATGTAAGGACAGGTCTCAAGTTTGCACCGCAGGACTTCGGATGGACATTGGCGATGGCCGAGTAGTCCTGGACGTGAATTGCGGCCGTGTCCGAGCACGGGCCGGACAACTGTCCGCATAAAGAGACGGCCTTTATGCAGGTGATGCGAACTTAATGCGGCTACCGATTGCTTTGTGGACGTATTCGGTTTCGAGACGAGCGCACTGAAAACTTTAAAGCCGCGAAAAAAACGACCGTTCTTCTCGGTTTACGCGCTCTCAACGCGAGTCTAAAGTTACGAATGGGAATGAAGACGGTGCTAATTTATTCGCCCGAGTAAGAGGACACCGCAAAATAAATTTATTACAAATAAACAATTAAAACGGCCGAGATTATTGGTAGACACAAATGCTACCTTCTATTCTATGCTATAAAGTACCTTCTCTGCACAATTTGAAGATTTTACTGTGTGACTTCATTTATGTGATTCCTGCTTATCCCCAAGGTGGCGTTGAAATGCATTGGTAGATACAAATGCTAATGAATTTCTATGCAGTGATGAAATGTGATTAAAGTAGCTTCTCTGCACAATTTGAAGATTTTACTGTGTGAATTCATTTATGTGATTCGTTCCTATCCACAAGGTGGCGTTGAAATACATTGGTAGACACAAATGCTAATTAATTTCTATGCAATGATGACATGTGTTAAACGACCTTCTCTGCACAATTTCGAAGTATTTCGAACTCGTTTTCGTTTGGTTCGTAAACGTTTATAAAGTATACCAAACCAAATATACGAGTTGAGTCGAACTTATGCTCAAGTACGTACTATAGATACGGGCCTATAACATGAGCCGTTGAAAACCAGAGTAAATCAAATTTTTTAAACCAAAGTTTACTGAATTAAAAAAAATAACTTAGACCACTCAACGGTTTTCAACGGCTCACATATTTCACAGAGAGAGAAAAACAATCTTTATAGGACTATTCTCGATAGCCTTATTAGTCGATAGCCTAATAAAGATTGTTTATATACAGGGTGTCTACGCTAAACCGTTCGTTAAAAGTTTACGGGGTTGCCGTTGTCCTAAAAATTTCAAAAAAATCCTCGTCACGCGGTTGAATCAGTTATCCTCATGTGAAATATTTTCAAGTTTCTATCACTTCCGGTTCCACCGGAAGTAGCACCAACTTTCTTATTTTAAATGGAACACCCCATATATTATTATATTTTTGAATTCCTCGCTTAAATTGGAACATATTTTCTAAGAACGTATGTACACTTATCTCTTCCAGTTTTCAAGAAAAAAAATGTTTTCTAAAATTTTGACCTCTAAAAGGTAGCCTGAAATCTGTCTATAACTTCTCTTAGGAATAAGATAAAATTATGAATTAAATTTCTAATTATAGATAGAGGATGCCTCTATGAGTGACACAATTGGAAACTGTCAATTTTGATAATAAGTGTTCATAAAATGTCAATATCTAAGTGCCCTCTTAAATATCCTGTAATTCATTTTTTTTAAATGGAATGACCCATTTTTTATTGCATAGCACGATAGGGAGAAAAATTTACTACAAAAAAGTATAATACAACTATACTCCTAAAGCAAGTATTTTTTGAAATATTTCGAGGATTACTTTTTCGTCGCATTTCTGCAGGGTATAATTTTGCAAGTCACAAGTGCACTTTAGTAGGCGTGTGATATGTTTTTGTTTTGTCGCCATTGTAATGCAAACTGTCAAATAATAAAAACATTTAGAATAAAGTATTACAGAAATCAAAATGAACAAAATGAATCATTACACAAATCAACAAATTATCAATTTATTTTTTATACATGGCAACTGCGATAAAATTGTTGCTCTAACATGTAGAGTATTCAATAACACTTATCCACATTTGCCGCCGATGAATAAAACAAGATTTAGAAGATTGGAATCAAATGTTGTTTAATTTGGACAAGTGAGGACAAAATGAGGAAGTGCAAGAAATAGTGTCGGCCGGCCTATTTTCAAGTTAATCCACAAGCATCTATCCGCTGTGCTCAAGAGAATTTTGGCGTTGATAAATCTTCAGTACAGACAATTTTGAAAAAACATGGCATGCACAATTATCACTTATTATCAAAATTGACAGTTTCCAATTATTTTACTCATAGAGGTATCCTCTAGGTACAATTAGAAATATAACTCATAATTTTATCTTATTCCTAAGAGAAGTTATAGACATATTTCAGGCTACCTTTTAGAGGTCAAAATTTTAGAACAAAATTTTTTTCTTGGTAACGTATGTACACTTAACATACGTTCTTACAAAATATGTTACAATTTAAGCAGGGAATTGATTTATTCATCGGCGGCAAATGTGGATAAGTTTTATTGAATACTCTACATGTCAGAACAACAATTCTATCACAATTGCCATGTAAAAATAATAAATTGATAATTTGTTGATTTGTGTAATGATTCATTTTGTTGATTTTGATTTCTGTAATACTTTATTCTAAATAGTTTAATTATTTGACAGTTGCATTACAATGGCGATAAAACAAAAGCATATCACATGCCTACTAAAGTGCACTTGTGACATGCACAATTATACCCTGCAGAAATGCGTCGAAAAAGTAATCCTCGAAATATTTCAAAAAATACTTGCTTTAGGGGTATGGTTGTATTATACTTTTTTGTAATAAATTTTTCTCCCTATCGTGCTATGCAATAAAAAATGGGTCATTCCATTTAAAAAAAAATGAATTACAGGATATTTAAGAGGGCACTTAGATATTGACATTTTATGAACACTTATTATCAAAATTGACAGTTTCCAATTATGTCACTTATAGAGACATCCTCTATCTATAATTAGAAATTTAATTCATAATTTTATCTTATTCCTAAGAGAAGTTATAGACAGATTTCAGGCTACCTTTTAGAGGTCAAAATTTTAGAAAACATTTTTTTTCTTGAAAACTAGAAGAGATAAGTGTACATACGTTCTTAGAAAATATGTTCCAATTTAAGCGAGGAATTCAAAAATATAATAATATATGGGGTGTTCCATTTAAAATAAGAAAGTTGGTGCTACTTCCGGTGGAACCGGAAGTGATAGAAACTTGAAAATATTTCACATGAGGACAACTGATTCAACCGTGTAACGAGGATTTTTTTGAAATTTTTAGTACAACGGCAACCCCGTAAACTTTTAACGAACGGTTTAGCGTAGACACCCTGTATATATAGGACTATTGAGCCCTCATAGGATCTATCCGCCTTACATTTCATAAAATATGAAAATTTGTATTTCATGGGGCTAATATGTTTAAAAATAATTACTTGGTAAACTGCTAATTCGTGCAAATTCATGTGAAACATAAAGTGTTTAGAATTGCAGTATAATTATTCATAGATTCCATTCACGAGTCTGTTGAATATTTATTGGCAGAATTCTCCACGTAAAAAAATTACGGTTTTTTTTGCACGCAAGATTCGCAGATTCTCGAGTGCGCTCCTCTCCAGAAAACAAACAGATCACATTAAAATATGCAAACGATCCCGCATACGCATTTGAAATGCAAAGTGTTTTTTTCTTCTCTTCTCTACTGCTTTTCTCCTGCGAGTTGCCCCCCCCTTCTTCGTCGTGGTTCGCGACTCCCCGGAGCTAATATAAAAGAGCGTCATAATTTATAAAGCGCCCCTCGCACCTTCCTTACTATGACGTGCGCGATCCCTTCCATAAAACTTTTAACTCCGCTTCTGGGAACAGTTACATGTATAAAATGCATTCGCCGAGATTTATCCGGGAGTCCCCCCAATCCCTCCCCCCCTTCTAGCTGCGTCGCGACGCCCGCCTGGAATAACCGATGAGCGAAAATGGATATAACTTATTTCTACGCATTATCCCCGTTTTACGGCGCTCGGGTGTTTTATGGGGTTCCCAATCGTTTATAAATCACTTATATGTGTGGAGAATATTCTTAAATACCATCAGAGGTGAAGCCCGATTTATGGACGATGCCAAAAAGATGAGCCAATGAAGGTTCAAGAAGTATATAAAAATGAAAAAAAACAATCAATTAGAAAAGTCAGAGCTTGGTAGTTACTGAAGGGGTGACCTTATAAAAAGGCCAAGAATATGCCAAGAAGCTGCCGCCATCAGCCAAGAAATTGAGGATGTTAAAAATCGATGTTGGTAGGTGCTCATTTCAGGTATATAAGTTAATGTTTCAATTATTACGTTAAAAATTGCAACGATTACTGCCATAGTTATCGTTTGGTAGCTGCCGAAATTTCAAAGATATCCAACAATTATTTATTTTTTCCGTAAAATTTCAGTCAGTCATACTAAAGTCACTGAGTCAAAGTAATATTATAAATTACAACCAATTCGTCAAATTTTAGTAAAATTACAGCCGAAACATACAACATTTTTAAATCTGTCCATCCGTACAACCGTCCATCCGTCCATCCATCCATCCGTCCATCAATAAATAATCAAGTCCAAATTATCAAGGTCCATTCAGTATTCTGCCAAATTTTCAATGATTATTCTCGCAGTTTTTCAAAATAACTGCAGAATTTTCAATTATTTCTTTCAAAATTTCAATGATTAACGATATTGTTTCAAAAAATGTTGTAAAATTTTCAGTTAATTCGTCAAAATTTCAGAAATCACGTAAAATTTTTAATGGTTGCTGCCAAAATTTCATTTAACACTGATAAATTGTCAATTTCTATCATCATGTGTTTAAGTTATCAGTCACTGAAATGAGTAAAAATTAATCTAATGGATATTATAAAAATTGTATGCCAGATTTGTATACAGTATGCCTGAAGATAATTCCTCAAAAAATTTGACGTATGTCTAAATTAAGTGAGAAAATCGAGTTATCAACTTTCCCAATTGACCAGATAAGTTATCTGATACTGAAATTCCTGAAAACTTATCTACAGTATAATATGAACATTTTATGCCAGACTTGTATACAGTATACCTAAAGATAATACCTCTGAAAATTTGACAAGGGGTTTGTGTAAATTAAGTGAGAAAATTTAATTATTATCTTTCCAAATTTACCAGTTTAAGTTATCTGTCACTGAAATTCCTGAAAATTTATCTAATGGATATTATGAAAATTTTATGCCAGATTTGCATACAGTATGCATAAAGTTAATTACTTTAAAAAAATGACAAGGGGTAAGTATAAATTAAGTGAGAAAATCGAGTTATCAACTTTCCCAATATACCAGTATAAGTTATCTCTCACTAAAATTCCTGAAAAATTATCTAATGGATATTATGGAAATTTTATGCCAGATTTGTATACAGTATACCTAAAGATAATGCCTCTGAAAATTTGACAACGGGTATGTGTAAATAAAGTGAGAAAATCGAGTTATCAACTTTCCCAATTGACCTGTATAAGTTATCTGTCACTGAAATTCCTGAAAATTTATGTAATGGATATTATGAAAATTATATGCCAGATTTGCATACAGAATACTTGATGATAATTTCTTTAAACATTTTACAAGGAGTATGTGTAAATTAAGTGAGAAAATCGAGTTATCAATTTTCCCAATTGATCAGTATAAGTTATCTCTCACTGAAATTCCTGAAAATTTGTATAATGTATAATGTGAATATTTTATGCCAGACTTGTATACAGAATACCTGAAGATAATACCTCTAAAAAGTTTACAGCGGGTCAGTATAAATTAAGTGAGGAAATCGAGTTATCAACTTTCCCAATTGACCAGTATAAGTTATCTCTCACTAAAATTCCTGAAAATTTATCTAATGGATATTATGGAAATTTTATGCCAGATTTGTATACAGTATACCTAAAGATAATGCCTCAGAAAATTTGACAATGGGTATGTGTAAATTAAGTGAGAAAATCGAGTTATCAACTTTCCCAATTGACCTGTATAAGTTATCTGTCACTGAAATTCCTGAAAATTTGTCTAATGGATATTATGAAAATTTTATGCCAGATTGGTATACAATATACCTGAAGATAATACCTCTAAAAAGTTTACAGCGGGTCAGTATAAATTAAGTAAGGAAATCGAGTTATCAACTTTCCCAATTACTCAGTGAAATTCCTGCAAATTTATCTAATGTATAATAAGAAATTCTTATGCCAGACTTGTATACAGTATACCTGAAGATAATACCTCTGAAAATTTGACAGGGGGTATGTATAAATTAAGTGAGAAAATTCAGTTATTAACTTTCCAAGTTTACCAGTTTAAGTTATCTGTCACTGAAATTCCTGAAAATTTATGTAATGGATATTATGAAAATTATATGCCAGATTTGCATACAGAATACTTGATGATAATTTTTTTTTAAATTTTACAAGGAGTATGTGTTAATTAAGTGAGAAAATCGAGTTATCAATTTTCCCAATTGATCAGTAAAAGTTATCTCTCACTGAAATTCCTGAAAATTTATCAAATAAAAATTTGATAAGGGTTATGTGTAAATTAAGTGAGAAAATCGAGATTTTAACTTTCCAAATTTGCCATTTTAAGTTATCTGCCACTGAAATTCCTGAAAATTTATCTAATCGATATTATGAAAATTTTATGCCGGATTTGCATACACTATGCCTCAAGAAAATTCCACTGAAAATTTGACAACGGGTAAGAATAAATTAAGTGAGAAAATCGAGTTATCAACTTTCCCAATTGATCAGTAAAACTTATGTGTCACTGAAATTCCTGAAAATGTATCTAATGTATAATATAATTTTTTTATGCCAGACTTATGTACAGTATACCTTAAGATAATACCTCTGAAAATTTGACAAGGGGTATGTGTATATTAAGTGAGAAAATTTAGTTATTAACTTTCCAAATTTATGAGTATAAGTTATCTGTCACTGAAATTCCTAAAAATTTATCTAAAAATGTCTCTACCAAACAATTCTATATCTCCTGCTCTGGTTTCATCTGACTGGATTTTTCATTTTTTTTCTGCTCGTTTCATCATCATACTAAGTTACTTTCACTTTCATTGTGCTCAATTTTCATAAATGTAGAATTTAGTTCTTATACATTGTATACTGATACGGTTCATAGATCAATCTCAGACTATTGTAGCTTATTACTTTATACGTTAAATCGAGATAACATATCTCAGTATAAAATTGAGAAAAAAGTCGTTTCCAATCTTTGAAGTTGGAGGATGTAGTTAGATGCTTTACTTCTTGTATTTGCCTTTTATCGTTCGTCATTTATTTATTTATTTATACATTTATTTTTTATTGTGACTTGTGGCTTTGGTAATTTTACAAAAATTTGCCGGCCCTGGATTTTGCCGTCTTGGGCTATAGCCCTCATAGTCCCTCCCCCGCACCTAAATCCGCGTCTGGTTCGAACCGTTACAAATGTTTACGAGAAATTCTATTGCCTAGAAATAGTTCAAGGCTGCTGTTTGAACTCTGCTTTTATTTCAAAATTCGAAAACGAACTTCAGCAATTTTGCAGGAAACGTTCAGATTGAGGTAGTTATTTTTTTAAGCACTTTTTTTTAAACACAAATTCTTTCAAATTTATTTTCCTTTTTATCGAAGTTACTATTTTTAAAACTAAAAGCTGAGATAATTTTTATGGTTTGCAAAGCTGTTACAAACTTCTCTGCATAAGATAATTTAAACAATGTAAGTATACGTTGAGAATGGAAAGCACCTATTGGCAATGGTAGTGCGTTTTATTAAATTCCGAAGCACTTACAGGCGAAAACAATTTCAGGTTGTAGTCCTTGGCTTTTTCGGACCTATTGAATATTCATGCCCGTTAAAAACCTGCTTTACGACCGTTTAACGTCGCGGGATAGCAATTCGCACTTTAATTAAATCAACAAAAGTCCCAATCAACGTCCGATCGTTAATTGCTCGCCGTAGAAGCACATAAACCACCTTAAATTTCGCCCAGCTCCCATAAAAACCAATTAAATAATTCCGCCGGCCGTGACATTTGCATGATTTATACCGCACGTGGACGTGCGTAAAATTCCGAATTCCTAAGCCGGGGCTCAAACTCTGCGCTTTTTCATCCTCCTGAGGCAATTTATATTTCGATGGGGCTGACGATGGAGGTGATGGCGATAAATCAAGATCAATGTCACGGTGCGCGATTCAGCGAAACCGTACGTGACCCCCGAATGTGCCCCGTAATCGCGCCGAACTAATGGAAAACTAATCGAGTTTCCATTACATGCCGAATTACTGACGAAAACAGTGAACCAGATGACTTGCACGTTTCGCCTCCGAAAAACAGCGCTGAAGAAAGCCTCGGTGGAAAATTTCCATGCAGTCCCAGTGGTAACAGAAAAATGTAATGCGTTTCGTTAAGTTATCCCATCAAAAATCCCATTGAGAATTCACAATAAGAAATTTACCAAAAATAAGCTTAAAAAGCTTATACAGATAGGGCCAATAGCCTAATAATGATTGTTTTCTCTCTAGAGCACTTTTTCGGTAAATTTCTTCAACTCAGTTTAAAAACCATCTCAATTTTTAACAGTACTGTAATTAAACATCCACTAGAATCATCATAAGAGATTAAGACAGCAAAATTCTCATTCATGAAAATAATGGTAAAGGCTAATCGAAAGCCCAATTTGATTTTACTAGGGCTTATTGTGGGCGGAATGTTTTGACATCGGCGCCCGGTAATACAATAATGAAAGCGCCGCCGGTTGTAATTATGAAATGGCCCTCGTACCTCTGATATCGGGTTACTCGATGGCGCTATTGATGATGAAGATAAAGCAGCGACAACGACGGAAAGGGTAACATGTTAAAAATGGGGAACAACGAGGCGAGGGTACAACGGGGCAAAAAGCGGTCACCGCTCGTTTAATTCAAAAATATATCGAATTACTCGTGCATTGTGTGGCACATTTCAACCGCATAATGGCTTTTAAGCGCGTTAAATGGACGACAGTCGGATTATTTTGTACAGCAACAATTTAAAAATGATGGAAATTTAATACCGGGCATGTCGAGTATGTGGAGTGATTATTTTATAAATGCATCCAATGAAATAAATGGTGAAGTTCGTAATTGATGGAACGAAAATTCCACTATGTATTATCCTTTGTTACAAAAATTTTCTGCTCCACATAAGATAAGAAGATGAGAAGACAAAGTATTAGCGTAAATTAAATAGGTCTTTACTTAAAAAAAAAATGCATAAGAATTATTCAAAATATTTATACAAATTTCAAATAACTTAGTTTTCTGCTCCACATAAGATAAGAAGATGAGAAGGTGAAATATTATCGTAAATTGTATAAGACTTTACTTAGAAAGAAAAATGCATAAAAATTATTCAAAATATTTATACAAATTTCAAATAACCTAATTTTCTGCTCCACGTAAGATAAGAAGATAAGAAGGCAAAATATTATCGTAAATTTAAAAAGACATTACTTGGAAAGAAAAATGCATAATAATTATTCAAAATATTTATACAAATTTCAAATAATCTAACAAAAAACCAGAGTTGGAACAAATCGTGATAAAAAAATCAAATACCTATGATTTTTTTAAAATAATCATACGTTTATAATTTTTTTATATTTTTTGTCAGTTTTTGCAAAGGTAGATGTCATTTATTTCAATTGACAAATAAATCTTCGCTTGTTCTTAAGATGTCGTTATTTAAATATGAAACAAATTTCAAAAATTGTCTTAAAAATCAATTAATCTCACTAAAGACAAAATATCTCCTGTATTACTCATTGTAAACCAATTTAAATAAACACGTTCAATATTGGTATATCACTTGATAGGAAAATTAAATTTCATTCATATTGATACGGTGATTTTTGAGATATCGTTATTTAAGTATGTGCCATACTTAAAATCCACACAAAATTAAATATATCCACAATCTCTCATTGCATTTGAATTAAATTCTACAAAATAACTACTAATATATCATGCAATATCAGTAATAAATTTAATTTGTATTGATACGTTGATTTTTGAGATATCGTTATTTTAATATAAGTTTAATTAGAGTCATGCATCTAAGATATGCGTAAGATATCTAATATTCAAGCAAAAATTGAAACTCTTAAATCTCACATTAAATGTCAACGATATTACACGTATGATATACTGATATATCACTCAATATTATTAATAAATGGCATTCTTATTGATACGCCAGTTATTAAGATTTCGTTAATTAAATATGAGAAAAATTTGAGAAATTTGCTTAAAAATCAGTTAATCACACAAAAAAATATTTCCTGTATTACTCATTGGAAAAAAAATTAATTATACACGTTTATTTCAAGTATATCACTTAATAGAATAATTAATTTTCATTAATATTGATACGGTGATTTTCGAGATATCGTTATTTAAGTACGACACTTATGGAGAAATACTTAAAATTCACACAAAATTGAATATATCCGGAAGCTCTCATTGCATTGGAATTAAATTCTACAAGATAACTACTAGTATCAGTAATACATTTAATTTGTATTAATACGTTGATTTTTGAGATATCGTTTTTTTTTTCATATAAGCTTAATTATGTAGAGGCATGCCTCCAAAATATGCCTAAAATATCTAATATTCAAGCAAAAATTGAAACTCTTAAATCTCGCATTAAATGTCAACGATATTACACGTATGATATACTGATATATCACTCAATATTATTAATAAATGGCATTCATATTGATACATCAGTTATTAGGATTTCGTTAATTAAATATGAGAAAAATTGGAGAAATTGACTTAAAAATCAATCAATCACGCAGAAAAAAATATTTCCTGTATTACTCATTGGAAACAAATTTAATTCCACAAGTGCAATATTAGTATATCACTTAATAGGAAAATTTAATTTAATTCATATTGATACGATGATTTTTGAGATATCGTTATTTAAGTACGAGACTTATGGATAAATATTTAAAATCCACACAAAATTGAAAATTTTCAGAATCTCTCATTGAATTAGAATTAAATTGTACAACATAATTACCAGTATATCACGCAATATCAGCAGTAAATGTGATTGGTATTGATACAGTGGTTTTTGAGATATTGTTATTTTAATATCAGCTTAATTGGAGGCATACTTACAATAAGTCTAAAATATCGATAATTTAAACGAAAATTAAAATTCTTAAATGTCCCATTCAATATTAACGAAATTACAAATATGATATACCCATATATCACTTAATACACAAACTAAATTGCATTGATATTGATACGCAAGTTCTTCATATTTCGTTACTTAAATATGAGACAAATTGGAGGAATTGCCTTAAAAATTTATTAATCACACTAAAAATGAAATATCCTCATAATTACTCATTGGAAATAAATTTAAATGTACAAGTTCACAACCGATATATCACTCAATAGGAGAATTAAATTCCAATCATATTAATACGGTGATATTTGAGATATCGATATCGATATCGATAGTTATAGATATCGTTATTTAAATGCGAGCTTTATGGATAAACATCTCAAATTTAAAAATTGAATATCTCTAGAATCTGTCATTGCATTGGAATTAAATTCTACAGCATAACTACCAATATATCATGCAATATCAGCAATAAAAGTAATTCGTATTGATACGGTGGTTTTTGAGATATCATCATTTTAATATGAGCTTAATTGGAGGCAAACTTTAAATAGGCCTAAAATATCGAATATTCAAACAAAACTTGAAATTCTTAAATCTCTTATTGAATATTAACGAAATTGGACATACAATGTAGTAATATATCACTTAATATAAAAAATAAATTGCACCGATATTGATACGCCAGTTCTTAATATTTCGTTACTTAAATATAAGCCAAATTAGATGATTGCCTTAAAAATTTAGTAATCAGAGTAAACATTAAATAACTTAAGAATTAGTTATTGGAAATAAATTTAATTTTACAAGTTAAAAACTGATATATCACTTAATAGGAGAATTAAATTTCATTTATATTGATACGGTGATTTTTGAGATATCGTTATTCAAGTACAAGACTTATGGATAAATACTTAAAATTCTCACAGCATTAAATATCTCCTGAATCTCTCTTTGTATTGGAATAAAATTTTACAGAATAACTACTAGTATATCATGCAATATTAGCAATAAATGTGATTTATATTGATACGGTGGTTTTTGAGATATCGTTATTTTAATATAAGATTAATTAGAGACATATTTACAATAGACCTAAAATATCGAATATTCCAACAAAAATTGAAATTCTTAAATCTCTCATTGAATGTTAACAAAATTGCACATATAATATACTGATATATGACTTTATGTCAAAAATAAATTGCATTCATATTGATACGTCAGTTATTATGATTTCATTAATTAAATATGAGAAAAATTCTAGAAATTGCCTTAAAAATTATTTCCTGTATTGCTCATTGGACACAAATTTAATTGCATACGTTCAATATTGGTATATCACTTAATAGGAAAATTAATTTTCTTTCATATTGATACGGTGATTTTTGAGATATCGTTATTTAAGTATGCTCCTTATGCAGAAACACTTAATATCCCTACAAAATTGAATATCTACAGAATCTCTCATTGCATTTGAATGAAATTCAATAGAATAACTACCAATATGTCATGCAATATCAACAATAAATTTGATTCGTATTGATACGGTGCTTTTTGAGATATAGTTATTTTAACATGAGCTTAATTTGAGACTTACTTACAATAGGCCTAAAATGTCGAATATTCAAGCAAAAATTACCACAACTCTTAAATCTCGCATTAAATGTCAACGAAATTACACGTGATACGTAGAAGATAAGAGATAACATTCTCTATTTCTACATCTCATTGAAATTTAAAAAACTTTCAATTGTATAAAAAAATTTGAGCTTCAACAGTTTATACAAATACAAGTTAGTATACTACGAATATTTAGTAGTTTAGAAATATTTTGATGAAAATTGCACTCACTAATTCTTCGTTTTAGAAAAAAAAAATCTGTTTTTCAATTATTATTTATAACTAACTGAATTGAACTAAGATTTCCCCAATTTGAATTATATCTATCGAATTATTAATCTATCAAACCTATAAACATAAACACAAGTATAGTCGTTATACACAAAACACATTCACAACTTCCGATACTATCACACGCTCAAAACTGATGTTAATGCACATTCACTGTCTCCTTTTCACGAGTTATCGCGCTTGTAGTGAAATCAAATGCAACTGCTTCACATGAAAATATGAGTAATTGTAAACGAGATCTTATCACCGCGTATTAATCCCATTGTTCCTATAATGTATTCTGCTTCGGTGACTGTAATTATTACAGTGCCCCTTTGTATTTACATAATTTTTAACAATATTCTAATGATAATTGACTTAAACGAATGCGGCACAGGATAACGTAATAATTTTATTGTTGCCACGTTGTAAACGTGTGGTATTTCTCAATCCCTTTGTTGCTTGTAGATACAATTAATACAATGAAATGGTTCACGGACCAGTGATATTAATATGGATGTTAATGTTGTAACAGTGATGATGATAATAATTATTTTATTCAATTCTAACATTATATTTATTTGTCTCGTATATATATATATATATATATATATATATATATATATATATATATATATATATATATATATAGATATACATTACTTGGTTCATTAAATTATAGACTACTTATTTAGTGGAAATAATCATATCAATATCCTACCTCCATAAATCACTAAGGAAATTAATCCTAAAGGAATTGAACCATTTAACCCTTTACGTTATTAAATATGCCATGATACATATAAATTACAAATGAATATAGACATAAATTACAAATGATTTATAATTGTTCCTCGAACAAACCCAAATTTTATATAAAGACTAATTTTCATTTTTATAAATTTTGAAAATCATTGTTGGTCAATATAATTTTTCAACCAATGTAAATTGTATGAACAATAAAGAGTGAAACTACAAATATTTAACAGATTTATAGAATTTTTGTGAAAATTGCATTCTCTATTTCTGTATTTCTATTTCTTTTATTTAGGAAAAATTCAATTTTTATCAAAATTTTAATAATATTTTTTGATAATTCAACAGTATATACAAATATAAATAATTGTATGTAATTTCGTAACTGCATTTCTGCATTTTAGTAATGTTTTGGTTTGCTTTCAATTCAAAAATACTACAAATATTTAAGTTTTATAGAATTTTCATGGAAATTGCATTTTCGATTTCTGTATTTCATTAATATTTTAGAAAATTTCAATTTTTATCAATATTTGAATAATATTTTTTGACAATTCAACAGTTTATACAAACAATTTACAAATATTTATGTTAAAAAAAGATAAAAGATAAAAATAATAAAAAAATTGAGATAAAAATGTAAGTGAATACTGAATACTGATATTTACGTTGTATAGAATTTTCGTAAAATGGCATTAGATATTTCTGCGGTTCATTAATATTTTGAAAAGTTTCAATTTATATCAAAATTTGAATAATATTTTTATCTTGAACAATTTATACACTACAAATATTTAACTGTTTTATACAGTTTTTATATCAAAATTTGATTAATATTTTTTTTAAATTCACCATTTAATACAAATATAAATAATCGTATATAGTTTCGTAACTCTAATTCTGCATTTCAGTAATATTTGGGTTTGGTTTCAGTAACAGTTTATACTACAAATATTTAAGTTTTATAGTATTTTCAAGAAGACTGCATTTTCTATTTCTGTGTTTCATTAATATTTTGGAAAATTTCAATTGGCATCAGAATTTGATTAATATTTTTTGATAATTCAACAGTTTATACAAATATAAATAATCGTATACAATTTCGTAACTCCAATTCTGCATTACAGTAATATGTTGGTTTGGTTTCAGTAAGTTTATACAAAAATACTACAAATATGTAAGTTTTGTAGAATTTTCATGGAAGTTGCATTTTCGATTTCTGTATTTTAATAATATTTCGGAAAATTTCAATTTTTGTTAATATTTAAATAATATTTTTGATAATTCATCAGTTTATACAAACAATCTACAAATATTTATGTTAAAAAGTAAGTTAAATGAAGTTTGAGATAAAAATTTAAGTGAATACTGAATACTGATATATAAGTTATATAGAATTTTCATAAATATGGTATTCGATATTTCTGCAATTCATTAATGTTTTAAAAAGTTTCAATTTATATCAACATTTGAATAATATTTTGATCTTGAACAATTTATATTCTACAAATATTTAACAGTTTTACACAGTTTTTATATCACAATTTAAATAAATATTTTTGATAATCCAACAGTTAATACCGATATAAATAATCGTATACAGTTTCGTAAGTCTAATTCTGCATTTCAGTAATATTTTGGTTTTGTTTCAGTAACAGTTTATACTACAAATATTTAAGTTTTATAGTATTTTCATGAAGACTGCATTTTCTATTTCTGTGTTTCATTAATTTTTTGAAAATTTCAGTTGGCATCAAAATTTGAATAATATTTTTTGATAATTCAACAGTTTATACAAATATAAATAATCGTAAACAATTTCGTAACTCCAATTATGCATTACAGTAATATTTTGGTTTGGTTTCAGTAACAGTTTATACGAAAATACTACAAATATGAGGGTTTTGTAGAATTTTCATGGAAGTTGCATTTTCGATTTCTGTATTTTAATAATATTTCGGAAAATTTCAATAATTATCAATATTTGAATAATATTTTTTGATAATTTATCAGTTTATACAAACAATCCATAAATATTTAAGTAAAAAAATTAAGTAAATTAAGTTTCAGATATAAATTTAAGTGAATACTGTATACTGATATTCAAGTTTTATGGAATTTTCATAAAACTGGTATTCGCTATTTCTGTGGTTCATCAATATTTTTAAAAGTTTCAATTTATATCAAAATTTGAATAATATTTTGATCTTGAACAATTTATACACTACAAATATTTAACAGTTTTACACAGTTTTTATATCAAAATTTAAATAAATATTTTTGATAATTCAACAGTTAATACCAATATAAATAATCGTATACAGTTTCGTAAGTCTAATTCTGCATTTCAATAATATTTTGATTTGGTTTCAGTAACAGTTTATACTAAAATACTACAAATATATAAGTTTTATAGAATTTTCATGAAGACTGCATTTTCTATTTCTGTGTTTCATTAATATTTTGGAAAATTTCAATTGGCATCAAAATTTGAATAATATCTTTTGATAATTCAACAGTTTATATAAATATAAATAATCGTATACAATTTCGTAACTCTAATTCTGCATTACAGTAATATTTTGGTTTGGTTTCAGTAACAGTTTATACGAAAATATTACAAATATGTAAGTTTTATAGAATTTTCATGGAAGTTGCATTTTCTATTTCTGTGTTTCATTAATATTTTGATTTTTTTAAATTTTTATCAAAATTTGAATATTATATTCTGATAATTCAACAGTTTATACAAACAATCTACAAATATTTAAGTTAAAAAATTAAGTAAATTAAGTTTGAGATAAAAATTTAAGTGAATACTGAATACTGATATTCAAGTTTTTTTTCAAGAATTTTCATAAAAATGGCATTCGATATTTCTGCGGTTCATTAATATTTTGAAAACTTTCAATTTATATCAAAATTTGAATAATATTTTGATCTAGAACAATTTATACACTACAAATATTTAGCAGTTTTATACAGTTTTTATATCAAAATTTAAATAATATTTTATGATAATTCAACAGTTTATACAAATATAAATACTCGTATACAATTTCGTAACTCCAATTCTGCATTTCAGTAATATTTTGGTTTGGTTTCAGTAACAGTTTATACTAAAATACTACAAATATATAACTTTTATAGAATTTTCATTGAAATTGCATTTTCTATTTTTGTGTTTCATTAATATTTTGGAAAATTTCAATTAGCATCAAAATTTGAATAATATTTTTTGATAATTCAACAGTTTATACAAACAATCTACAAATATTTAAGTTACAAAATTAAGTAAATTAAGTTTGAGATAAAAATTTAAGTGAATGCTGAAAACTGATATTTAAGTTGTATAGAATTTTCATAAAAATGGCATTCGATATTCTGCGGTTCATTAATATTTTGAAAACTTTCAATTTATATCAAAATTTGAATAATATTTTGATCTTGAACAATTTATACACTACAAATATTTAACAGTTTTATGCAGTTTTTATATCAAAATTTAAATAATATTTTTTTGATAATTCAACAGTTAATACCAATATAAATATTCGTACACAGTTTCGTAACTCTAATTCTGCATTTCAGTACTATTTTTGTTTGCTTTCAGTAACAGTTTATACTAAAATACTACACATATATAAGTTTTATAGAATTTCCATGGAAATTGCATTTTCTTTATCTGTGTTTTAATAATATTTTGAAAAATTTCAATTCATTTCTTTTAGCTATCATCCTGACAGTATAAGTGAAATTGCCTGATACAGATAATATTAGAAGATATTCATTAGATAATCAATAAAAATAGAAAATATCTCTACAATTGTCTTTCATATCATAAAAATTTCAGAGATCAAAGAGATGTGTATATGGTTTTAACACCTCCTAATGTTATGGAAGCTATATAGGTGATGATTGAAATATTGTATGGTGAATTTTTAAATTTTTATCTATTTTTTCATCAAATTCACGAACATTATAATTTTAATTAAAGCTATCATTCAATATTTGATATATAATCATTTTTTTATTTTGAATGGTGGTCGAGTCTACTTCGTGATACATTTTATTAATTATAAATAAAACACATTACTTTGTTAGTATCACATACAATTGTTTATTGATTTGTAACTAGTTTCAACTACTTAAGTAATCATTACTTAAGTAGTCAAAACTGGTAACAAATCAATAAATAATTATGTGATACTTTTATGTGTTACACCGCAATGTACAATATAATTAACTGAAGTAATAATAAAATAATTATAAATAATAAACATTACTTTGTTAGTATCGCATAAAATAATTTATTGATTTGTTACTAGTTTCAACTACTTGAGTAATCATTGCTTAAGTAGTCGAAACTAGTAACAAATCAATAAATAATGTTATGTGATACTAACAAAGTAATGTGTTTTATTTATAATTAGTTTATTATTACTTTAGTTAATTATATGGTACATTGCGGTGTAACACGGCATAAAATTCGTTTCAGTACATTACAAAATTGTTACTCACCTCGCAACAATTCTAACTAAGCTACACACCACAAAAAACGGATGTGTACAAATCACTCTCTAAATTGCGTACAGCGTATATTTATATTAATCTTTACCTATGGCCATATTAATTTGTAACTTGTCAGACTTTTAATCCCAGCCGTGTTATTATTTCATTTTTTCCACGTAATGAAATAATTCACGAAACGCCCAGTTAATAAAAAAAAGTGTTCCTCTGGAGGTATTTTTACGGTTCGGAATGTAAATTAATGTTCTCTGTTAATGGAGGAGCGCAAGAATAATATTGAGAGTGGAGGAATATTCCGAGGAATTACTGGCTGTATTATTACATGGTAAAGCGACGAACAGTAAGAATATGTACCGCAGAACTTTTTCAGGCAGCTGCAAAAAAAGTGAAAATAGATGATATGATATTTACCATTTTGAACGGAAATGGATAGGCACCTGAAGAATTACTATTGAACAGCACAGAAGCTGCAACAGGAGCTAATATTAATAGAACCGTAAAGAGAGATGAGTTCAGAAACTCGTGGTGCTTAATTAAAAAATTGTTTACGGTGTCCATCGTTGCTTTGGAGGCACTAATTAGCTGCAGTATTGTGAATGGGTGACGGATGGATGTGGTCCATCCGCAGAGGGAATTATCTCAGTCCGGATTAGATATCAAGGATCCTAGCAGCAGACTCATTACTCATGGCAGGTGAGTTTTGATTAATCGATGCCTGTGGGATTATTTCAGTGCTAGGGGAGCTCTGTGTGGATAACAAACAGCGAAAATTGTAGTCTGCACTACATGATTATGTAATCAAATTTTAAAAAGAAATTTTAGAATTAGCAATTTGTTTATTAATGAATTTGACTTACAGAAGAAAAAAACTGAACTTGATTTATATTGATCGTAAAAACAACTGAACTTATAATAATAATAATAATTCCTACTACTCCTCCACCTATAGCGTGGACTTAACCTATGCATATTAATCATAACCTATATATCTATATATCTATATTTAGATAGATAGATTACCCTGTACAATCGATAATGATTTTAAAAATACTACTCATTTTTACCCCAATCTTTGGAAAATGCACCTCGTCCTTCCAGGGGAGGATGGGGAACATACAAGCGGCCCGGGAACAAACTTTTATCGGCCCATTTTGCATTCACATAAAATTGCAATAATACTATATAATCAAAATAATAATCATACTTCAAAATTTGACAAATATGTAAAAATCAAAAATACTTTACAATAAATAATTTCAAATTGAATATATTATTTTTATTTTTTAAATATATTAAAATGTATTATCAGAGACATAACACCTCTGAGGATGGCAATAAAAGCCGAAACAAGTTGGGCGAAGAACATCAAATAAAAAGATTGCATAACTAAGAGAAAGTACTCCCCATAAAGAAAAAGTCAATATAAAATTTAATAGCGTAAGTTTTTCATAATACTTATTTATTTATTAATACAGAGGTTCCTAAAGTGTGCGATTACTGTACTGCTGTCAATCATATTAAATAAAATATGAAAAGATTAGGTAATTAGAATTCATGCTTTGACTAAGAAAATTTAATTGTAATTATAAAATCTTCATTAAAATTACAAAGTTTTATTAGACCCAGCAATTTTTTTTTGAATTGTTGGAGTTTTATCCCGAAAGCATATCCCTCACAAAGTTGTTATTTGCAGAAAATTTTTGAACATGCAAGAAAAAAATTAATAATTAAAAAAATTTAAATGTAATTTTCAACATTATTACTTTTACAAATTTTACAGTACAAATTATAATTTAAGTTGTAAAATATTAATCAAAACACAAAATCATCATTTGCATTATACAATTTATATTGAAAATTATAATAATAATAATAATATTTACTAGCGGGAGAACCTGCATAATATACACATACAAATTAAAAATTAAAACTTACTAAATGAAAATGAACTTTAAACATGATTTGAATTTTTACATGAAAGTAAAAAATGTATATTATAAATTCCAAAACTCAAATGAAATATCAAAGTTATCATGATAAATGATAGAATTTAGTTGGAAATTATAAAATTCTTATAGTAAATTCGAAAATATTAATTATAAATTTCAATGTTAAATTAAAATTTGACATTTTTAGTATAAATTATAAAAAAACTTTATCCTTAAAACATATAACTCACTAAGTTATTAATATTCTGACAGAAATTTGCAAAAATATTAATGCAAAATACAAAATTATGTACAAAATTACAAAGAGAAGCTATGAAGTTTTCATTGCAAATGACAAATTTTGATATTTTATTACAAATTGCAGGTTCACCAAACCATAAAATTCTCCTTGAAATATCTCGCTTGTAAACTGCAATGAATTGGAAATTACAAAATTTTCATTAGAATTGTTTAATATAATGACTAGACTTTTTATAAATTGTAAAGATCAATGGAATCTGCGAGTTTTTTAATTCTAATTTATAACGTCTTTCCCCAGAAATCATATTCCTTGCAAATGTATTAACAACCATTTCATAGAAATTCGTAAAAAATATAACGGATGGTGTAAAATGTTGATTAAAATGTTTTTAAATTCAAAATGATGAATGTTACGAAATTTTGATAATGGATTTCAGTATTTCAATAGAAATTATGGAGAATTAATTCTAAATTTCAAAAGTTTTAGAATTTGTAAACGTTGAATATAAATTGGAACATTGTAGTGAAAATTGCAAAGTTTTTATTATGAATACAATATTTCAATGGAATTAGAAAACAATCATAAAGTATAAATAAGTTTACATTATCACTATAATAAATACAATAATAAATAAGCAAATAAGTAAATAAAGAAATAAATCAGTTTTATTGGAATTATGTAATTTTCCTTGTGACATTCATCATTCATCATTATAAATTACAAAATTGCAATAACTTTATGAAAATGTTATTGTTAATTGATAAATTTCACTGTAAAATGTAAAATATTCAACATATGTATTATAAATTACAACATTTCAGCAGCGATTATGAAAATTTTATTGTAAATTGCCAAATTTTCACTATAAAATGCAAAATGTCGTTGGCATTTCCAAAATTTGTATCGAGTTGTTAAAATGTTTATAGTTATTTGCAGAAAATTTTATGAAAATAAACTTAGGTGGAAATTACGAACTGTTCATTAGAGATTACAAAATGTTTATTAGAAATTATGAAGTACTTATTATAAATACCAAAATTTTACTACATATACATTTTCCTTACAAATTAGAAAATTTTATTAAAAATTGCAAAAAGCTAATCAAACCACAACATATTAAAATTATATCATGTCGATTGTAAATTAAATTTACAAAAGCTTCAAAATTTTCAATACATTTTTTTATTAGAAATACCATTTTTTTTATAAATTACAAAGATTAATGGAACCTGCCAATTTTTAGTTGAAAATTATAACGGCTATCTACACAATTTATATTCCTCGCCAAATTATTTCATATTTCATAAAAATTTGCAAAAAATATTATGGAAACGGAAAGGATCCATGGAAAATCCAAGTTCAAAAAGGGAGCTGCGACGCGAAAAAGTTTAGGAACCACTGTGTTAATACATATATAAACAATCTTTATTGGGCTATCGACCACATGGGGTCTTTTCGCATTGTGTTAATACATTGAATCAAAATTATTAATAAACTTGTCGTCGGATCTGGGAAAATTCTGGGG
Source organism: Othius punctulatus (assembly GCA_951805005.1). Taxonomy (NCBI): domain Eukaryota; kingdom Metazoa; phylum Arthropoda; class Insecta; order Coleoptera; family Staphylinidae; genus Othius; species Othius punctulatus. The sequence goes on along the minus strand of OX638139.1, from coordinate 1,620,156 downwards.
CTTCCGGCCCAACATTCGAGATGGCTACCGGCCCACCGGGAAATTTCCCATTTTCCCGTATGGCCCATCCGCCCCTGCGTCCTTCGGACCATAGTGAATATGAGGCTATTCATGTGGTTGATTGCCTAAACTTCAGTCCTACTCTGGCGCATAACAATGATGCAAAACTTTAGTATAATCTCTCTTTATTCGCAACCTACGTTACAGAAAAATTCTAAATAATATAGTATAAAATATATAATTACATAAATGTTTCATTATTTTGATTCATCCTAACTTGTAAGGAAAGAGGAGAAAACTTTAGTAGGCTTATTCAAGATAAATTTCGAGTAAAACTAATATTGCACTCTCAAGTTTTTTATTACATTTAATTCTGTTTTTGTTGCTAATTATTAATAAATATTTTCCGTCATATCTGCTGCGACAGTCTCTGACTATAAACATATTTTTTGCATGTATATCAGTATGTTAATTACACACATGATACGTGTTTTACTAGCCAGTGGAGCGTAAAAAAGTGCTCGTGTTTAAATAATTTAAATGAGCAATTATTAATTAACAACCAGTTTAACTATTACAACAAAATACTTGGCTGCATAGGAACAATTTGCTCGATGGCGACGTTTTGTAACAACGCAGGTAATTAATTTGCTTGCATATCTGTATATATTTGCATAAGACATTAAGCTAATGGCATTCCTTGGGAGCTGCAATATTTAATATTGTTTCGCACTTTCGCGACTTGACTTTTTTGCAAAAAAAAACCTTACTTGCGGACGTGCGCCATACATGGATAAACATGATTAATCGCAATGGTCCCACCCTATCTTATACTTTATAAATGCTCTACGAATTAATCGTCATCTCAAAAGTATACTATTTGTATGTACGAGACATTCTCGAGATAATCATTTATATGGACAATTTTGTGTATTTATTTATTAGCATAATTTAGACTTCAGTTTTCTATTTCAGTTATTATTTTAGTTCAGTAGGTATAATAATAACACTGAAAAACCTGATAAGGCAATAATTATTTATGCTAGAAGTGTTAAAAGTAAGTTCTCTTAAGAATCTCATTGCATTTCCAAAAATCAAATTATCTGGAAATGCAGATCATAATTTTGTAAAGGAACTACATAACGTTATGAGTTCATTATACTTATAAAAAAACTTGTTATTTTTCATTAGAGCTATGAAGCTTCTCTTACTCTGGGACCTTAGAAGATTAGATTTTACGCATCATTTTTAAGAGACATAGAAACTCAATATATGCATTCCACTCGATCTTTGGTAGCTAATACTATTATAGCTAACTACCTTCATTATTACCTTTCATTCATTATGATTCCGTACATTTTAATTATTATCGATAAAGAAATCTGAAAGGTTTTAATTAAAATGGATTTTACTTTGATTCTGACAACATCCTTCAATACCATTAACTCCCGAGATGAAGACAGAAGGAAGAAACACAAAAAAACATATTTTATGCTATATGCAATATTTTAAACAGTATTAATAATGATATTATATAGGGTGAGTCAAGAGGAACGGACCAAACTCCAGGAGTGTATTGTACACGTGAAAATAATGTAAAAAAAACTGAAACTTCAATCGGTATCTCCCCATCATAAATCAATTAAATACCTAAATTTATTGATTTAGTAATATTGATAAAATTCCTTTCCATCCTTATTTTTCTTTTAAGGATTTATTTGGATTTATGTTGCTATCCGATTGTTATTTGTTTGAAAGTTATAGCTTAATTAAAAATAAACAAAATTTCATACATTAACGTTTCATAACTTTGTTGTTCTGATAATGTAGAAACGTACAAATTACAATGTCACAATACACTGACACATTATCAGAACAACAAAGTTATGAAACGTTAATGTATGAAATTTTGTTTATTTTTAATTACGCTATAACTTGAAAACAAATAACAATCGGATAACAACATTTGAGTCTTTTTACATTATTTTCACGTGTACAATACACTCCTGGAGTTTGGTCCGTTCCTCCCGACACACCCTGTATAAAAAATAATGTTATTTATATAAGTTATTTATTGTAATGATATAAATTTAAAATAAACTATTATTAACTTTGCTATGTCAAGTGTTCCCATAAAAATGAGTTCTATAAGATAAAAATTAATACTATAAAACATTTTATGCATTATATTTTAATTTAATTTAATTTAATTCTAAGTTCAGATGTTACAATATAATATGAAACAATATATATGGAAATTCCTAGAAAATGATGTAAATAAAAAATTATTACAATGAAAATTAATTCTGTTAATGTTCTAGTTATGTAAGAAGTTTTTAAAGAAAAGTATACAAAATATTGCACTGAAAATTAATTCTAGTCAATAAATTCTGCAAACAAAACGTTACAATGGAATTGAGTTACACAAGATGAAAATTAATTCTACAAATATTTTAATATAAACAAATTTAGTTGTGTTATATAAAACATTTTATGCATTGCATTTTAATAAGTTCTGATGTTACACTATAATATGAAACAATAAATAAGAAAATGATGTAAACAAAAAATTATTGCAATAAAAATTAATTCTGTGAATGTTCTAGTTATGTAAGTAGTTTTTAAAGAAAAGTATACAAAATTATTGCATTGAAAATTAATTCTAGTTAATAAATTATGCAAACAAAACGTTACAATGGAACTGTAAACATTTTAGTCAATACGTTCTGTAAAATTTAAAAAAATATCATTAAAATAAGTAATTGTTAAAGTTGATGCAATAAAAATTAATTCTATTAATGTTCTAGTAGTAGTTAGTCATATGTATTTACAAAATTTTAAGGTATATTCAAAGGGCTTTTCTTAATATTTACCAAAATTGCAAAATTTGTAAAAAAAACTGAACTCTTTTCGGTTTTAGGTTTTTTATTTAAGTATTTTATATAATTTCTGGCACAGCTTCGAAATATTAGGAACATTTTATGATTTTTGTGATGTAGGGAACTACCAGATTATTTATAAAAAGAAAACAAAAATCATACAAATCTGTACACTTCAATAGACTTTTGTGGAAATTTTCTAGAATTTCGGTCATGAATTTTGGATATTTAGGAATGCATATGAAATTTTCTGGAATATTTGACTTTCCTAAACATTTCAAAACCATAGAAATACACTAAATTTGTTTTTTTTTTCCGTTTTGTAAGAAGTTCCTGAAAATTCAACAATTTTACAAATTTTTTAATCTAAATTCATATCTGGATTCCATTTCAAATATGGTTTTCCTTCATAACATCAATAACCAAAAAGAAATTCGGCTTTAGGTTTTTTATATAAGTATTTTATATAATTTCCGGCATAACTTCCGGATTATTTATAAAAAAAACAAGTCATAAAAATCTGTACACTTCAATTGAGTTTTGTGGAAATTTTCTAGAATTTCGGTGATGAATTTTGGATATTTAGGAATGCATACGAAATTTTCTGGAATATTTGACTTTCCAAAACATTTCAAAAACCATGGAAATACATTTGGTTTTTCAGTTTTCTGAGAAGTTCCTGAAAATTCAACAATTTTCCAAATTTTTTAATATAAATTCATATCTGGATTCCATTTCAAATATGGTTTTCCTTCATAACATCAATGAACCAAAAAGAAATTCGGCTTTAGGTTTTTTATATAAGTATTTTATATAATTTCCGGCATAACTTCCGGATTATTTATAAAAAAAACAAGTCATAAAAATCTGTACACTTCAATTGAGTTTTGTGGAAATTTTCTAGAATTTCGGTCATGAATTTTGGATATTTAGGAATGTATTCGAAATTTTCTGGAATATTTGACTTTCCAAAACATTTCAAAAACCATGGAAATACATTTGGTTTTTCAGTTTTCTGAGAAGTTCCTGAAAATTCAACAATTTTCCAAAGTTTTTAATATAAATTCATATCTGGATTCCATTTCAAATATGGTTTTCCTTCATAACATCAATGAACCAAAAAGAAATTCGGCTTTAGGTTTTTTATATAAGTATTTTCTATAATTTCCGGCATAACTTCCGGATTATTTATAAAAAAAAACAAGTCATAAAAATCTGTACACTTCAATTGAGTTTTGTGGAAATTTTCTAGAATTTCGGTCATGAATTTTGGATATTTAGGAATGCATTCGAAATTTTCTGGAATATTTGACTTTCCAAAACATTTCAAAAACCATGGAAATACATTTGATTTTTCAGTTTTCTGAGAAGTTCCTGAAAATTCAACAATTTTTTAATATAAATTCATATCTGGGTTCCATTTGAAATATGGTTGTCCTTCATAACATCAAATAACCAAAAAAAGAACTGCAATCGTAACTTAAAAGGAATTTTGCGACGAAATGGTCATTTCTGTGACTGTGATTTGTCTGTGATTTTATCAAAATATTGTGATTTATTATCACAATTAACTCAGTTATCTTTACAGTTATCTTTAATAACATCTCAATGTATACATTTTTTTAATATATATATATATATATATATATATATATATATATATATATATATATATATATATATTTTGGTTGGGGCTCAAAAAAGGTATGCATATGGACGATACAGTTTAAGGTTTTTTTCTTAAGAATGTTTAATATCTTTGCTTCAGTCTGCCCTCATGAGCGTTATTACGCTCCTCGTGCTTAAATCTCGGCTTTTATCGCAAACTTAGCGTTTCGGTTTACGACATAACGTAAATTACTACCATTACGTACTTTATTGAAGTGAACCGCACAGGATCCAACAAAGAAAATTAATGAAACCCACTCAGCGGAATCCGCTATCAATTAAATTTATCCGTAATTAACATTTTCCAGGGTTTTAACGTTCGAGGACTTGCCAGGCATTCCTCGCCCAGACTTCGTCTCCGGAGACTATAAAAGCGTAATTATGGCGATTTTAAAATACTAACCGTCCTCTGCGTTTCTGCCAATTATAAATTAGCGTCCAACCTACCGCATATTTAATTAATCGCTTGCGAACAGTGCACGCCCATTAATGCTAATGGCAGAAATGATTATTGGAGATTAGGCTTGTAAGTGTCAAGACTTGTAAGTTTACTGCTATAGACTTATTTTGCGCTAATACATAATTTTAGTATTGGCATATGTAATTATATCCACAGTGCACATTAATTATAATAATAAAACTAAGCATGCTGAGGCTTTTAAATTTATTTTTGTTTGATTGTTCAATGAGTTATAATTTAATAGATTTACTCGAGAATGTTTGATATCTTTGCTTATCTATGTCTTTGTACACGTTCTAATAGATGCAGTAGATATTTGTTGAAAGTTTATAGAAACTACTCAAATTAGATTCTTTATTAACCTTACATGAATATATTTTAACCAAAATTTGTGGGGCTAAATAGTTGTTACAGAAAGAATTTCCCTCACCTTCACCGTTTTCACTTAATAAACAATTTCATAAATGTTGCACTAATTGTTGCGAGCGATAACTCAAAAGTTTTTTACAAAATTTCATGTTAAGAAGTTTAAGTGTAGGTACATAAGTTATAATTTGTGGTGTCACTTAAAGTTTCTAGAACCAATTTTAATATTTAACCACCAATGCAATCTAATGTCATGGTCCATGATTTGGGAGTAATGGTGCAATCCGAGTATAAATTCCTCTGCAGCTTTCCCCTCATCTCGTCGCCGAAATAAACTGCAAACGCCTCGATCGACGTGGGAGGATTTAAAAAAAAGGGATCCGTCCTCCCTTTCATTGCCGGATTAACTCGAAATCCGATGGAGAGAAAGAATTTCGCTGTGGGGGGACTCAAAATTTCTTAATCGAACTTTCGGGGGTGCGGAGGTTCGTTAAGATTCCGCCCGGACTCCTTATCGGAATCTGGCACACAGTAGACATCTGTAATCCTGCCGCCCCCCAGATCATCCCGGGGGGTGGCCCTCGCGTGACCGGCATCCCCAACGCCTGTGGGGCGGCTCCGGAGGAAGAGGGTGCGAGCCGGGGGCAACGATTCTGCTGCGGAAAGTTTGTATCGAACAACGCGTGCAAGAACAACTGCAAAGTTCGTCGGAAGTTCCCATTTTTTTTCTCGTATCCTGCAGGATCTCTATTGATTCGGGTATAAGCAGGGAATAAGTCTGCGAGTGGCAATGAGTAACAATTAAATAACAAATTAACTATAACTTACCACAATTGGAGTACTTACTGGTAGTTGACATATTATTTATAAATTTATTATATTAAGAAGTAGACATATTTTTTTCTGAAACGCAGAATTAGTGAATGCAATTTTCACAAAAATTCTATAAATCTGTTAAATATTTGCAGTAGTATACGATGATTTGTATTTGTATAAACGAGTATCAAAATATTATTCAAATTTTGATACAAGTTGAAATTTTCCAAAATATTATTCAAATGCAGAAATAGAGATGCAATTTTCATCAAAATTCTATAAAATATTTGTAGTACACTATTATTTGTCTTTGTATAAATTGTTGAACTATCAAAATATTATTAAAATTTTGATACCCATTGAAATTTTCCAAAATATTAATGAGATGTAAAAATAGAGAATGCAGTTTTCATAATACAAGTTGAAATTTTCCAAAATATTAATAAAATGCAGAAATAGACATGCACTTTTCATGAAAATTCTATAAAATATTTGTAGTACACTATTATTTGTATTTGTATAAATTGTTAAACTATCAAAATATTATTCAAATTGTAATACCCTTTGAAATTTTCCAAAATATTAATAAGATGTAGAAATAGAGAATGCAGTTTTCATGATTCAAGTTGAAATTTTCGAAAATATTAATAAAATGCAGAAATAGACATGCAATTTTCATGAAAATTCTATAAAACTGTTAAATATTTGTGGTACACTATCATTTGTATTTGTATAAATTGTTGAACTATCAAAATGTTATTAAAATTTTGATACCCATTGAAATTTTCCAAAATATTAATAAGATGTAGAAATAGAGAATGCAGTTTTCATGATACAAGTTGAAATTTTCGAAAATATTAATAAAATACAGAAATTGACATGCAATTTTCATCAAAATTCTATAAAATATTTGTAGTACACTATTGTTTGTATTTGTATAAATTGTTGAACTATCAAAATGTTATTAAAATTTGGATACCCATTGAAATTTTCCAAAATATTAATGAGATGTAAAAATAGAGAATGCAGTTTTCATAATACAAGTTGAAATTTTCCAAAATATTAATAAAATGCAGAAATAGACATGCAATTTTCATCAAAATTCTATAAAATATTTGTAGTACACTATTATTTGTATTTGTATAAATTGTTAAACTGTCAAAATATTATTCAAATTGTAATACCCTTTGAAATTTTCCAAAATATTAATAAGATGTAGAAATAGAGAATGCAGTTTTCATGATACAAGTTAACATTTTCCAAAATATTAATAAAGTGCAGAAATAGACATGCAATTTTCATCAAAATTCTATAAAATATTTGTAGTACACTATTATTTGTATTTGTATAAATTGTTGAACTATCAAAATATTATTCTAATTTCGATACCCACTGAAATTTTCCAAAATATTAATAAGATGTAGAAATAGAGAATGCAGTTTTCATAAAGATTCCAAAAAACTGATAAATATTTGTAGTGTAGGTACGATTATTTCAATTATTATTATTTTGCAACATTTCCAGGTAAATAATTATCTTGATATATGCTATGAACACAGATTGTCTATTTTTGAAGATTTGTAATTTCTTCAAAAAGGTAAAGCATTGTCTTATAATTTTTTAACATTATGTGTAACTGTACATTGTTGAACAATTCCATAGTAACACAACACATAAAAAAATCATGTACAAACTTTTGGAAAATTCAAAAGATTTGACAATTTAAAAAAGTAAGAATATCTTGTATTTTTTATACATTACTAAGTAAACGACTCTTTTAAAACTTCCCAAATAAAAGTTCAACTATTTTTGAAAAATTCTCAAGAACATATTCAATGAAAATATTATTGAAACATCTCAAGAATTGAGAAGCCAGAAACAATTTCTTATTATTTAGAAAAGTTTATATAAAAATTTAGTACAATTTTTATTTTTATAGAAATTCAACTACATATAAATTATTGAACCATCAAATTATTAATGAGATGATGTATGATAATGTAGAAATAGAGAATGCAGTTTTCATGAAGATTCTATAAAACTGATAAACATTTGTAGTGTAGCTACGATTATTTGTATTATAATTATTATTAAGCAACATATGCAGGTAAATAATTATCTTGACATATGCATACAGATTGACTATTTTTAAAGATTACTAAGTAGTACTAATCTACAAATACCTTGTAATTTCTTTAAAAAGGTAAAGAAATGTCTTGTAATTTTTTAACATTATGTGTACATAATGTTTGGACATTGTTGAACAATTCCATAGTGACATAACACATAACAAAATCATATAGAAACTTATGAAAATTCAAAAGAATCGACAATTTAAAAAAGTAAGAATGTCTTGCATTTTTTTATACATTACTAAGTAAACGACTCTTTGAAAACTACCCAAATAAAAGTTCAACTATATTTGAAAAATGAAGCACAAGAACATGTTCAATGAAAATATCATTGGAATATCTCAAGAATTGAGAAGCCCAAAACTATTTCTTATTATTTCGAAAAGTTTGTATAAAAATTTAGTACAATTTTTATTTTTATAGAAATTTAACTATATTATTTTATGTTTAAATAATATATGCATGCAGACTTTTTAAATTTCAATATATTAACAAAATGGTAATAAAAATATATTCTAGAAACGTCTGAATTTTCCATGAAATGATACAAAATTTGTAAAATTGCTACAAATAATCAGACAACTCCATAAAAAAAATCTTAGAAGTTTACATGATATGAGTTCTCAGACGAATTTGGTGAAACTAACAACAAAAAAATCCATTTAAAAAAATCCAACAACTTTAAAAAATGTTAGTTTACATGGCATGAAATTCAACTTGCACAGAGTTCATAAAATTTTAAAACCTTTGTGAAACCTTTGCAAATTTTGTAAAGCTATATTTACTAAAAGATATTGAACTGTTTTATAATATTTTTGAATAATAATTACATTGTAAACGAATAATTCATACATTCTATTGGTTGATGCCTAAGTAGTCCATGCAAATAGAGTAATGGTTTTATTAAAAAAAATCAGGTAAATTCTTAGAAACGCCGGAATTGTCCATTAAATAATATAAAATTTGTAAAATTGCTGTAAATAAAATAAAATAATCAGACAACTCCATAAAAAAAAAATCTGAAGTTTACATGATATGAAAAAAATTTATAGATGTCTTTATATTATAAGTTATCCAAGTTTTGTAAAACTTAAAAAAAAAAAATTTTAAAAATCCATCAACTATAAAAAAATTAAGTTTATATGACACGAAATTCAACTTTCACAGAGTTCTTAAAATTTCGGAACCTTGATGTTGCAAATTTTGTAAAGCTATTTGTACTAAAAGAAATTGAACTGTTTTGTAATGTTTTTTTAATAATAATTGCATTGTAAACGAAGAATTCATACATTCTATTGGTTGATGCCTAAGTAGTCCATTAGATACAAATGGAATAATGGTTTTATAAAAAAAAATCAGGTAAATTCTTAGAAACGCCGGAATTGTCCATGAAATTATATAAATTTTGTAAAATTGCTGCAAATAATCAGACAACACCATAAAAAAATCCCTGATGTTTAAATGATATGAAAAAAAATGTGGAGATGTCTTAAAATTTTAAGTTCGCAGAGAAATTTTGAAAAATTATTAAAAAAATATGAAAAAAAAATCCAACAACTATAAACAATGGAAGTTTACATGACATGAAATTCAACTTACACAGATTTCTTAAAATTTCGACACCTTGATGTTGCAAATTTCGTAAAGCTATTTTTACTAGAAGAAATTGAACTGTTTTATAATATTTTTGAATAAGAATTGCATTGTAAACTAAGAATTCATACATCTCTTCTATTGCCTAATGCCTAAGTAATTTTTGCATTAGATGCAAATGGCATTAACAACATGATGCAAAGATATGAAAAATGGAATTTGAAAATATGCAATAAATGCCCTACTTTTGCCTGCATCTGTACATCATATTAATATATGTGCATTTCATCTTAAACTAGAATCCTAAACTTTAATTCATAAAAAAAATGTTAAATTTGCTGAAAATTACGAAAAATTCATTGAAAATATCATATTTTGTAAGTAAATTTCTTGAAAATTTTATTGACTTATTTTCTAGTATATCTGAAATACTTATTTTCACTATAATTTCTGGAAAATTTATTCAAATTGCAGAAAATTTATTGAAAATATCATATTTTGTAAGTAAATTTCCTGAAAATGTCATTAACTTACATTGGAGTACATCTAAAACACTAATTTTCACAACATTTTCCGGAAAATTTATTCAAATTGCAGAAAACTTAAAAAAAATATCATATTTTGTACGTAAATTTCCTGGAAATGTTATTAATTTACATTGCAGTACATCTAAAACACTAATTTTCACAACAGTTTCCGGAAAATTTATTCAAATTGCAGAAAACTTATTAAGAATATCATATTTTGTAAGTTTAATTTCCGGAAAATTTATTCATATTAAAGAAAAATTATCTAAATTACAGAAAATGTAACAAAAAGGACACAATAAATGTATGCAATTGAGGAATATCTAATAAAAACATTAGTAGTTGCAACTGAAACAATACCAGAAGTTTCATAAATGTTTCAAATTCTGAAACATGCTAGTAGTAGTATATTTAGTCGTATATTTATTTACTTCAGCATAAAATGTGTGCAAGTACAAAATTTCAATATACATATAAAAAATATCATGCTAAAACTTTAGCAATTGTCTAAAGTAATAGTAAATCTGGAAAACAAATGCTTTAGTGATGGACATATTTTACTTTCATAATTCGTTCTACAATTACATTATTATTATTTTCCCTTAATATTCAGCTCGTTTTCACGAAATAGTAATAGTAATAATAATGTTTTCTCTACAATTACATTATTACTACTATACCAGAATATTCAGTTCATCTTCACGAGATAATAATAATAATACTAATGTATTCTTCAACAGACCATACATCCTAATTACAGGAAAAAATAAAATATACATACCCACACACAAAAAAATTAAATACATTACTCGCCAATTTATTGGGAAAGAAATCTCTTAAGAGATTTTCATGCTCTTTGGTATTAGATCTAAGAGTAGTATGTATAGTTGATAACAATAATATATTGTTGCAGAACGAGAAGCTTCGTAACTAAAAATGCCTTCAGGCACTGTAAAAGTTGCAGCATTGTAATTACTTTGACTTATTTCATAGCCCTGTAATTTCCGACACGTTGTAATTGCAAAATAATGCAATCCTCCGCTAAACAACCAGCTGTCTCTAATAACCAATACATTTTCTTTGATCGAAATTAGAGGTAATTGTGCAATTATTATAATAACGTATGCATATTTAAATTAAACTGTAGATAGGAACGCTTCGGAAAAATTCTCGCCGAACTTAAATTGGGCTGCCTCATTTGGAATGCGAGAAACTTCATTTCCGTCCTCGAATTCTCGCGTTTTCCTCTCGTCCCAAATCAATCCAATTTATCTGAGGCGCTTGCACTCAAGCCGTTGATGTTCGAGTTACGATTAAAATGCACGGCTCGGCTCGGGCATTTGCATACAAATGAACGCACGTTTCGTCTCAATCGACGCCCTCATCAATCCGATCCCCGAGCGCGGGATTCCTAGGGGTCTGGTTACCTGCGCGGCGTCGTCTCTTAAGGCTCGGATCATCGATCTAAATTAAAAACGCATCGCCTTCTAAATTAATTAACCTCGCCCGTCCGCGCGTATTATGATGTCAGTCCGTTTTCTGTGAGTTTAATTAGGAGACGGACTTATTCTTCGGCCGTCGATTTTAATGGCCGTTTAATTGCCTCACGGGAGGAAGGCATTTATTCAAATGTCGTTTTTCTTGTTTCCTAATCTCTATAATTTAGTATTTAAAGTGGTCCAGGGATCGAATCGACGATTCGACCGTTTGGTAAGCAAAACGATCGTTGGAATTGAATAAATGTTAAAAGTCAAGAACACTGATGTAATGCATCCTATATACCAGTTAAAAAAATTCAGAATATCATGAAAATTAAGTTTACAAAGTTAGCGCACTGTAATGTTTAAATAGTACCCAACATAACTTAATAACCTTAAGATATGCATACCTTAAGATATATCTTAAGATACGCAGAAACAAATGCAATTACTCCGGAAGAATTCACCTCAAGTAGTGGAGTAAGTATAATATTAGTTAGTACCTTAGAAGAAAAAGGGCCAATGTTCAAATTGTGCGATTTCAAGTTATGTCCACCGTTCATCCGAAAACTATCTGTTCTATCAGTAGAAGTATCCCCCATTTCAATATCATCGCTCTCCTATTTAACAAAAAAAAAACTCAAATCACAGTCTCCATAAAAGTAATCAATAATCAATTCATTAATAATCAACTTTAAAAATAATTATATTTTTCAACAATTTCACAAAAATAATGTGATGGCAAAAACCCATCAGAGAATATGTAATGTTGCTGTAATGTTCATTCTGAATTTGAATACAATAAAGCATACTATTATTATTACTGTTATTATTATTATTATTATGGTACATTCGTAAACGATTAAAACATCGTTACTCCTACAAACTTGCAAAGTTTCGAAAATAATTTTTAAACCATTTTCATAAAAATTGAAAAAAATACAAAAACTGTACGATGGCATTTTTGTAAATATAGTAAATAATTTATTAATTTCGTCAATCACAAACAACACAATCAACAACAACAATTGTAAAATCTATAAAAAAATTTACAACATATTTACAGAAAAAATGCAATAAAAAACAAATCTATACGTTAACTATTTAAATGTACCTCCTTGAAAGTTTCTAAATTAACTTTTTTTAGAGATTTCCAATGTCACAATTGTCAAATATTCTCTTTACTGAACCAGTGACAATTTTCAATTTAATTCCTTGTTTCATGAAAATGGTTTATAATCTATAAAAATATTTACAACATTTTTACAGAAAAAAGTGCAATACAAAAGAAATTTACACGTTAATTATTTAAATGTACCTCCTTCAAAGCTTCTAAATTAACTCTTTTCAGAGTGTTCTATACAATCGTTGAAATTTTGACAGGAGACATCAATTTTGATAAAATAACTGAAACTTTAGTAGAAATAATTGATACTTTTGCAAAACACATTCATACTTTGATAGAAGTCATTAAAACTTTGAAATTTTGACACAACAATTAAAAAGGTGACGGTCATACTGAAATTTCCACGAATAATTAAAATTGGACAGTAAACATTGTTATTGTGACAGAATAATTGAAATTAGACAGTAAACATTGTTATTGTGACAGAATAATTGAAATGTTAGCAGAAACAATCGAAAATTTGGCAGGAAATCATTGACACTTTGACAGAATAATAAGAATATTAACCCAATATTTCAACATTTCTATATTAACATAATAATGATAATTTTAGTACAAAAAAATAAAACCTTGGCAGAAATCAAAAATTTTTGACAAAAATCATTAAGATGTCAAGCGAAATCATTGCTATTTTGACACAAACCATATTTTTTTACAAAATAATTGAAGTTTGAACAGAAAATAATGAAACATTGGCAGAAGTCATTGAATTTTGACAGAAATCAATAAAATGTTGACCGAAATCATTGATATTTTGTCATTAATAATTAATGTTAACAAAATAATTGAAATTTGATGATATTTTCACACAACAATTAAAAAATTGGCAACAAACACCGCTATTATGACAGAATAATTGAAATTTTATTAGAAATATTCGAAAATTTGGCGGAAAATCATTGAAATGTTATCAGAATAATTGGATTTATACACAATCATTAAAGGTTTGATAGGAAACATTTCAATTTTGATAAAATAATTGAAACATTTGATATTTTGATACAAGTCATTAAAACTTTGACCGAAATCGTGGTTTATTTGACAGAATTAATTAATTTTGACAAAATTATTGAAATTTGAATAGGAAGCAATAAATATTTGACAGAACAATTAAATAAATGACATAAATATTAAAACTTCTATAAAGTAATTGATGTATGACAGCACATATGAGCACATTGCTATTAATATCTATAAAGAATATCTATAAAGAATATTTATTAGCAAATAACGCTACATAATATACAAAATTTCAACAAAAAACAACAAAAGAAAACACACAAATAGCAACTACAATCTTCATATTAACATAACTTTAATTCTATTTACTACATCTACTATTTTCTGTTATTACTGTTATTACTTATAATAAGTTATTACTTATTATAATAAAATAATTGAAATTTTAGTAGAAATAATCAAAAATATGGCTAAAAATCGTTGAAGTGTTGACAGAATAATTGGAATTATACATAATCATTGAAGTTTGTATAGGAAACATTTCAAAATTGATAAAATAATTGAAACTTTTGATATTTTGATAGAAGTCATTAAGACTTTGACCGAAATTGTGGTTTATTTGACAAAATTAATTAATTATGACAGAATACTTGAAATTTTATTAGAAATATTCGAAAATTTGGCCGAAAATCATTGAAATATTGACAGAATAATTGGAATTATATACAATTGTTGAAGTTTTGATGGGAAACATTTCAATATTGATAAAATAATTGAAACTTATGAAATTTTGATAGAAGTCATTAAAATTTTGACTGAAATCGTGGTTTATTTGACAGAATCGATTAATTTTGACAAAATTATTGAAATTTGGATAGAAAGCAATGTATATTTGACAGAACAATTGAAGAAATGACAGTAATATTAAAATTTCCAAAAAATAATGGCAGCAAACATTGCTATTGTGGCAGAATAATTGATATTTTAGCAGAAATAATCCAAAATTTTTCATGAAATCATTGACATTTCTATTTTAACATAATAATTATAATGTAAGTGGAAATAATTAATATCTTGGCAGAAATCATTAAATTTTGACACATATCAATGATTTTTCATAGCAATCATTAAAATTTTTACAGGAATCATTAAAATATTGGCCTAAATCATTCATATTTTGACACAAATCATTAACTTTAACAAAATAATTGAACTTTGGACAGAAAACAATGAAATTTCGACAGTAAAATTACAAATTTGACGGTAATAATAAAATTACCACAGAATAATTGAAAGTGTGACAGCAAACATTGCTATTATGACAGAATATTTGAAATATTAGTAGAAACAATCGAAAGTTAGGCTGAAAATCATTGAAATCTTGACAGACAAATTGGAATTATACATAATCGTTTAAATTTCAATAGAAAACATTGCAGTTTTGATACAGCAATTCATACTTTAGTAGAAATAATTGAATCTTTTGCTGAAAACATTGATATTTTGTCAGAAGTTATTAAAACTTTGACCGAAATCATTGCTATTTTGAGAGAAATCATTCGTTTTGACAAAATAAATAAAAAATTGAACAGAAAACAATGAAATTTCGACAGAAATCATTAATTGGAATAATGACACACTATTTGAAAGTTTGACAGGAAACATTTCTATTTTAACATAATAATTGTAATTTTGGTAGAAATCAATAATACCTTGGCAGAAATCATTCAATTTTGACAGAAATCATTAAAATGTTGACCGAAATCTGTGATATTTCGACAGAAATCATGAATTTCAACAAAATAATTGAAATTTGAAGAGAAAATAATGAAACCTTGGCAGATATCATTGAATTTTGATAGAAATCGTTGAATTGTGACAGAAATAATTAAAGTGTTGACCGAAATCATTGATATTTTGACAGAAACTGTTAATTTAACAAAATAATTGAAATTTGAACAGAAAACAATGAAATTTCAACAGAGAAATAACAAATTGGACGGTAATAATAAAATTTCCACAGAATAATTGAAATTGTGACAGCAAACGACAGAATAATTGAAATATTAGTAGAAATAATCGAAAATTTGACTAATCATTGAAATTTTGGCAGAATAATTGGAATTATACACAACCATTGAAGTTTTGATAGGAAACATTTTAATTTTAATAAAATAATTGAAACTTTTGATATTTTGATAGAAGTCATTAAAACTTTGACCGAAATCTATATTGATAGATTCATTAATGTTGACAAAATAATTTATTATTGAACAAGAAACAAGGAAATTTTGACAGCCCAATTGAAAAAATTACGGAAATATTGAAATTTTCATAGATTTATTGAAATTAGATAACAAACATTGCTATTGTGACTGAATAATTAAAATTTTAGTAGAAATAATCGAAAATATGGCTAAAAATCATTGAAATGTTGACAAAATTATTGGAATTATACATAATCATTGAAGTTTTGATAGGAAACATTTCAATATTGATAAAATAATTGAAACTTTTGATATTTTGATAGAAGTTATTAAAACTTTGATCGAAATCGTTGTTTTTCTGACAGAATTAATTAATTTTGACAAAATTATTGAAATTTGAACAGGAAGCAATGAATATTTGAGAGAACAATTAAATAAATGACAGTAATATTAAAATTTCCACAAAATAATTGCAGCAAACATTGCTATTGTGGCATAATAATTGATATTTTAGCAGAAATAATCGAAAATTTTGCAGGAAATCATAGACATTTCTATTTTAACATAATAATTATAATGTAATTGGAAATAATTAAAACCTTTTCAGAAATCATTAAATTTTGACACATTTGTCAAATGAAATTGTGACAGCAAACATTGCTATTATGACAGAATATTTAAAATGTTAGTAGAAACATTCGAAAGTTAGGCTTAAAATCATTGAAATCTTGACAGACTAATTGGAATTATACATAATCGTTCAAATTTCAATAGAAAACGTTTCAGTTTTGATAAAACAATTGATACTTTAGTAGAAATAATTGAAACTTTTGGGCAAAACATTGATATTTTGACTGAAGTCATTAAAACTTTGACCGAAATCTTAATTTCTTTTTAAAATATTCAATTTGAATTGAAACTTTTCAAAATATCAAAAAATATCAAATAATCATTGAAGTTTTGATAGGAAACATTTCAATATTGATAAAATAATTGAAACTTTTGATATTTTGATAGAAGTCTTTAAAACTTTGACCGAAATCGTGGTTTATTTGAGAGAATTAATTAATTTTGACAAAATTGTTGAAATTTCAATAGAAAGCAATGAATATTTGACAGAACAATTAAAGAAATGACAGTAATATTACAATTTCAGTCATTTTGACAGAAATAATTAAAATGATGACCGAAATCTTTTATTGATTTATTGAAATTAGGCAACAAACATTGCTATTGTGACAGAACAATTGAAATTTTAGCAGAAATAATCGAACATGTGTCATAGAATATTATCAACGATTATGATCTGATAAATGTTAAACATTTATTAATCATTATTAAGAACATAATATTACAATACTACAACAATATCTTAGTTTCTCACACAATAGTAACGAACTCATATATCATAATACGTTAGATACAAAATCATACTCTGATTATTAATGAATATTAATTTCAATCTTTTACCAATACGTCACAATATATCATTATACGTTAGATACAAAATTATACTCTCATTATTATTGAATATTAATTTCAATCTTCTACAATTTTGACATAAATCTTTGATACTTTGAAAATATATATAACGATCTTTATTAAGGCTATCGACCCCAGAAGGGGTCTTTCTGCCTTTTGAAAATAATAATTGAATAATTGAAATTTCGACAGAATATTTGCAATTTTGACAAGAAATTTTACAATTTTGAATTCCATTAATTGCAGCATTGTTTATCACAAGTATGAGTAGTTTGTATAACACTGAACTGAATTGGTCGTTGATTTTGAATAAAAAAATTGTAAAATTGGATTTAATTTTCGCGTTTTCGTGATCTTAAGCATAACATTTTATATATCACACGTGTGCTAGAGCGTGTTACAAACTTACATAACACATAACTCGTGTAATTACATATCTGCAATCTAACACTCGCAGTGCTGTAATAATCATTTTATCTAAGTAATAATATAAATAACCATAACTGTATGTTATATTACCTACATATTATTATCTGCATAATGGTATGAAATGAATTAAAAAAAAATTGTTTATTTTTAACTGACACTCCTCTTATATCTTAGGGGTCCACGTGAAATAAAACAAACAAAAATTTGCAACATTTGGTAAGAAATTATTTAGATTGATCGATGTGGCTTTTATTTGTTGAAAATTCATAATTACTAATGTATGAAATAAAGTTACGCACTTTTTAAAATTTTCAAAATTGTTTTTTATTGTTCACTGTGGCTTCTTCAGGTGAAGAAGAAGGTGAATTTTTTAAAAAGTGCGTAACTTTATTTCATACATTAGTAATAAATTATTTGTTATTCATGTACGAAAACTTTGAACGTGTTTCAATTGTTAATGTTTTTTTTTTCAAAATTTGGTGATGAATAAATTACTAAAGCTATTTCCCAGATGTTACACGACGGCGGCATCACAGTTTCATTATTACAAGGTTGCACGTTTATAATTGCCAATGCACGATAATCGAACCGAATCAATCATATTAATCGAAGGCACGTCCGGGCATTTCGGATGTCGGTGCGTGCCAGACTCGAGATCACGTTCCGTCGCCATCAATCCGATGCATTGGCGATAAGGGCTATCGCCCTAATTGATCTGGAAAAATCGCCTTCCTACGCTAATAACCGAAAAGTAAAAAATCCCGTATTCCCATCTGATACGCGTCCAACCTTTAAAATTAATAAACGTCGAGGCGAGCGCAACTTTCATGCACCGCAGCCCGTTGTAATAATAGAGGAGCAACAGGCCATATAAAGAGCCAATTACAGAGGACATCGCATGCGAAAGCATTGTTAATTAATACAATCCTGTTAACATATTGTTGATTTCCCACAGTGCAATTATGGCGGTAACCACATCGCGACCGCACTGCACGCTTAACACTCACCTCTAAAGTCGGGATAATCATATTTCGGAGTGGCATCGTTATGATAATGCGGGCTTTGGACCACCCTTATTACGAGGAACGGTTTACGGCGGAGGTTCCAGGCTCGATAATGCGCCCTATAAAGTTCGCCGTTCAAGAAGAAAAGTTTTCGCCGCCCCCGCAGGCTCCCGAGGGCTCGTAACTTCCGAGATAAGGGCGTTTTTATAATATTTCCCTTAGTTTAAAACTCTATCCGTCGGGATTATTAGAAAAGTGGGATTACGGGCGAGAAATACGGGCTTTATAGACGATCAACGTTAAACGAATGCCGAGGGGGTCGCCTGATTTTCCACAGTGTCATCGCGTTTAAAAATTTCACTGCGTTATAAAAATTTGATCGCCAACACAGATTCGAGTTAATTAAACTTTCAGCTGCTGACAGTTATCAAGTACCAGCAAATAATTAATTAACCATTTAGAAACTATCAATTAAAAATTACACCTAAGAATTATACATTAAATAACAACAAAACTAATGAGCGTATATAGTCTTCCGATCAGAACTGACAATGAGTCATGTATTTCGCACAAAAGGTTTGCAAATGTAATACAATGAAATGCAATCAAAAACAAGTTATACTAGGACAGTTCCAACTCACCCCCAGCAGAGATTTCGATTACTCACAAGTTCCGCAATCAACCTATTATTACTGCTCGCATTGATTGATTAAATCCGCGAATTAAAAGCGTCAATTAAATTGATCGAAATCTCTGCGGGGGGTGATCCAGAACTGTCACAGTATAACTACTGAAACATATGTCGAATTCAAGCAATATGTAGCGATGAGTCACTGTCAGCTTTGGATGGGACGACTATAGTGGCATCAAATAGATGTGGTTAATACGCTTATGTTTCTATTTTGTAATAACTAACTTTTATTCTTCTTATTTCTAACTATATTTCTATACCTACTATAGGTATTAATGCACAATGTTATTAGGTTGTTTAATTACAATAAATGTTATCCCCATTCATCTTTACTTATAAGGTCTTGTATTTGTTTTCTACGGCACGCCACAGTGTTTTAATTAAATTGTGCCTGCAATGAAAAATGCACTCGATTACAATAATATATTTAACTTGTCAATATCAATGGATTTAAAGCGCGTAAGTAATCGTTTCACATTAGGGCGATAAATCAATTAATATGGTTTATTAATTAAAAGGCAAGAAAGAAACGTGTTTTTAATTAAACTTCTATCACGCGTACACATCTTTCTTCGGAAAAAAATGTTAATTAAAATAGCACCGAAATAAGTACGATCGTGTAATTAAATTTGTTCTGCGGCAACGTGTAATTAAGCCGGATTATTAATTAAACAATTAGTGGATCACACGCCCGTTAGTGTTAGAATTTATTGGTGCGATATTTCAAGTTTGTCGGTGTTTTTTTTACTTGGATGGATGGACACAGTCTGACTTCCAAAATGCCGCGAGATAAAGAAATCGCAGTCCGAAAATAATCCATCAATTATATATAAATATTAAAGTTTTGTATTACACCGTCATTAAATTTGCAACAATTCTATATTTATTTAACATACCTACAATCTATAGATATTTTTTAATTGATAATAATAATTGTACTATAATTCTAATTTTCTAATAATTCTTGGATTTTTTGTAATATTTACAAAAATTATGTTAAATGTTATTACATTTTTTACAAGATTTTCAGCCAAATTTAAGATTATTTTTACTAAACTTTCAATTAATCTGTCCTGATAGGAATCTTTGCAGTCACAATTTCAATTATTCTGTGGAAATTTCGTTACTACCGTCAAATTTTCTATTGTACTCTCATAATTTCATTATTTCCTGTTCAGAATTTATGAATTCCGTCAAAATCGCAATGATATTAGTCAAAGTTTAAATGACTTCTATCAAAATATCAAAAGTTTCAATTATTTTATAAAGTTTGAAATGTTTCCTATCAAAACTTCAATGAGTGTGTATTATTCCAATTATTTTGTCAACATTTCAATGATATTCTGTCATAAAAGCAATTTTTGCTGTCTAGTTTCAATCATTCCGTGAAAATTTTATTATTACCATTAAATTTGTAATTTTTCTACGAAGATTCATTGTTTTATATTCAAATTTAAATTATTTTGTTAAAGTTAACGATTTCTGTCAATATAACAATGATTTCGGTCAACATTTTAATGATTTTTGTCAAAATTTTAATGATTTCTGTCAAAATTCAATGATTTCTGCCAAGGCTTAAATTATTTCTACTAAAATTTCAATTGATATGTTAAAACAGATATGTTGTCTGTCAAACTTTCAAATATTGTGCCATTATTCAAATTATGCTATCAATATATCTATGATTTCCTGTCAAATTTTCAATATTTCAATAATTTCAACTGTTTTGTCATACTAACAATGTTGATTTCAATTATTCTATGCAAATTTCAATATTACCGTCACTTTTTTAATTGTTCTTTCCAAATTTCATTGTTTCCTGTTCAATGATCAATTATTTTGCCAAAATTAATGATTTCTTTCAAAACAGCAATGATTCTGGTCTAAAATTCAATGATTTTTATTAAAATATTAATGTTTTCTACAAAGGTTTCAATTATTTCTATTAAAGTTTCAATTATTTTATCAAAACTGAAATGTTTCCTATCAAAACTTCAATGATTGTGTATATTTCCAATTATTCTGTCAAAATGTCAATGATTTCCTTCCAAATTTTTGATTATTTCTGCTAAAATTTCAAGTGTTCTGTTAGATTGGCAATGTTTGATGTCTAATTTCAATCATTCTGTAGAAATTTCATTATTACCATTATATTTGTAATTTTTCTATCGATGATTTATTGTTTTCTTTTCATATTTCCATTATTTTGTTAAAATTAATGACTTCTATCAAAATATATATGATTTCGGTCAACATTTTAATGATTTCTGTCAAAATTTTAATGATTTCTGTCAAAATTCAATAATTTCTGCCAAGGTTTAAATTATTTCTACTAAAATTTCAATTAATATGTTAAAATAGAAATGTTGGCTGTCAAACTTTCAAATATTATGTCATTATTCCAATTATGCTCTCAATATATCTATGATTTCCTGTCAAATTTTTAATTTTTCTGCTATAATTTTAACTGTTCTGCCACAATAACAATGTTTACTGTCCAATTTCAATTATTCTATGCAAGTTTCAATATTACCATCACTTTCTTAATTGTTCTGTCAAAATTTCATTGTTTCCTGTTCACTGTTCAATTATTTTGCCGAAATTAATGATTTGTTTCAAAACGGCAATGATTCTCCAGTCAAAATTTTATTGACTTTTATCAAAATATCAATGTTTTCTGCAAAGGTTTCAATTACTTCTACTAAAGTTTTAATTATTTTATCAAAACTGAAATGTTTCCTATCAAAACTTTAATGATTGTGTATAATTCTAATTATTCTGTCAACATTTCAACGATTTTTAGCCAAATTTTCGATTATTTCTACTAAAATTTCAATTTTTCTGTCCTAATAGCAATGATTGCTTTCCCAAATTCAATTATTCTGTGGAAATTTCATTATTACCGTAAATTTTTTAATTGTTCTATCAAAATTTCATTGTTTTCTGTTAAAATTTCTATTATTTTGTTAAAATTCACGATTTCTATCAAAATATCAATGATTTCGGTCAACATTTTAATGACTTCTATCAAAATATCAATGTTTTCTGCAATGGTTTCAACTATTTCTACTAACGTTTCAATTGTTTTATCAAAACTGAAATGTTTACTATCAAAACTTCAATGATTGTGAATAATTCCAATTATATTCTGTCAACATTTGAATGATTTTTAGCAAAATTTTCTACTATTTCTACTAAAATTTCAATTATTCTGTTAGAATAGAAATGTTTGGTGTCTAATTTCAATTATTTTGTTGAAGTTTCATTATTACCATTAAGTTTGTCATTTTTCTTTCCAAGACTCAGTGTTTTGTATTCATATTTAAATTATTTTGTTAAAATTAATGATTTTTATCAAATTATCAATGATTTCGGTGTACATTTTAATGATTTATGTCAATATTTTATTGTATTGTGTGAAAATTGAATTATTGATGTCCAAATTCAATGATTTCTGTCAAGGTTTTGATTATTTCCTCTTACATTTCAATTATTATGTTAAAATAGAACTGTTTTCTGTTAATTTTTTAAATATTGTGTCATTATTCCAATAATTCTGTCAAAATCTCAATGATATCCTGCCAAATTAACGATTATTTCTGCTAAAATTTCAAATGTTCTGCCAGATTAGCAATGTTAGCTGTATAATTTCAATTATTCTGTGGAAATTTCAATATTACCGTAACTTTTTTAATTGTTCTATCAACATTTTATTGTTTCCTGGTCAAATTTTTAATTATTTTGTCAAAAGTAAAGTAAGGTAAAATAAAATACTGTTTCCTGTTAAATTTTTTAATTATATATATATAAACAATCTTTATTAGGCTATCGACCCCATAGGGTCTTTCCGCCTTGCCTAACATAATACATTTATTATACATAATACATAATACATAATACATGTATTATAATACATAATACATTTTAATTATTTTGTCAAAATTAATTATTTCTGTCAAAATAGAAATGTTTTCAGTCAAAGTTATAAAGACTTTTGTTAAAATATCAATGTTTTTAGCAAAAGTTTCAATTATTTCTACTAACGTATCAATTGCTATATCAAAATTGGAATGTTTTCTGTCAAAATTTCAACGATTGTGTAAAGTTTCAATTATTCTGACAATATTTCAATTATTTCGATAATTTCTACTAAAACTTCAATTATTCTGTTATAATAGCAATATTTGCTGTCACAATTTTAATTATTCTGTAGAAATTTTATTATTACCATCAAATTTCTGATATTTCTGTTGAAACTTCATTGTTTTCTGTTCAAATTTGAATTATTTTGTTAAAATTATTGATTTCTGCTCAAATATCAATGATTTCGGTCTATATCTTTTCAAGGTTTTAATTGTTTCTGCTAACATTATAATTATTATATTAAAATAGAAATGCTTCCTGCCAAAATTTCAAATACTGCGTCATTATTCCAATTATTCTATCAAAATGTCAATGATTTCCTGCCAAATTTTCGATTATTTATGCTAAATTTCAAGTTATTCTGTCATAATAGCCATATTTGATGTCAAAAATTCAATTATTTTGTAGGAATTTCAAAATTACTGTCAAATTTTTAACTGTTCTGTGGAAATTTCATTGTTTCCTGGACTAACTTCAATTATTTTGTCAAAATTAATTATTTCCATCAACACATTTAAGTGACATTTAAGACATTTAAGTCTCGCTATTTAATTGCAAAGAAATGTATTTACAAAAGAAAAATACAAAATCTTCGGGGCATTTTATACTCTCATCATGTTTTGTATGTCTTTCACAGGTTGTGTTCGATATTCATACAAAACCTGAGATTGGCCATCAGTGAAACGCCCTAAGTACACTTCGGGACCGATCAAAGGCAATCCGAGAGCGCTCAATTTGTGCACTAAGCGACTAAACACCCATCGACCTAATTGCACGGCAGGGAACAAGATTTGTCGAAGAAACATCTTATTAAATAAGGTCATGTAAGGCTTGCAACAGGTACTCAACGTACGAACTGCTCGGCGTTTAGGTCTATGACCTGCTGTAGGTACTTTCACTGCACTTTGGTCTCCGCTTTGCATCTTTACCTTTTACATTGCCATTAAAATTCTAAATAAAAACACATTTAATATAGATAATATATAGATTTATAATACATTTACAATAAATAAGTATTATATTAATTTATATCATTATAGGTTATCTATAAGACAAAATAAATGTGACATACTAATACTACTCTATAGTAAATAAATAATGCAATTTTTACTTTGTACGAAGTAAAAGCCTTCAACATAACATTACTCTATAGTATGTAAGAAAGTCAGTCACATGTATACAATTTTATTGCATTGTAAAGCAAATATTTCATATTAACAATTACAATTTTATAAACTTACCACACATTGCATATAATTACGATAATTATAAACTTGAGTATAATTGTGTTAATATTAAGATGAGGCTATGAAATTAAAAACTGGCTAGTCGCCTTGGAGCCACCGGCTAATAAAATCTAGGATTTCTTCATTTGCATATTTTATGATACCACACATAAATAAATGCTCAAACGTACTTTGCACTGTCGCATAAAATTAGCTGTTGCTATCAATTATCAAATTAATCAATCACCAACTTTCTAAAGTATTATAAATTCTTACACACAAATATAATTCGTAAATAAGTAAGCCACGCTCCAATAAATCAAAGCAGGTTACAAATATGACCGCAAAAACTTTTCGCAAATAAATAAAGAGCATGTGCACAGTATATTTACGCCTAGGTGCGAATTTGTGCCGCACTTTATTTTCTTATTTTGTGGAGTTTGTAATTGAGTCATTATAAAATTATTGATTACAGCCATCAATCAATCAAGGTGGAGTCTAAATTGTTCAAAGCGCCTTTTAATATAAATTAATTTGAAGCGGCCTACGCGCTTGGCTATGAAGGCGAGTGTGGATCGAAAATTCAATTATCGCGCCATCGCCCACGGCTTAAATAATTTATGTTAAAACTGTACACCGAATTATACATTAACGTGGCCTAGAACTTTCTTAATTTAGAAAAATTTCAATATTATAAAATATTTAAACAAAATTCAAATCAGAAATTAATTCATTGATTTTATATAGTAATATATCGACATCAAATCTTTTGGATTGATGAGGCATATACCCGATGAAACTCCATAGTAGAATTGGTAAATAAAACACTAGTGTTTTATTTACCAATTAAATGTTTTATTTTAATATTTTATAATTTGCAATTTTCACAATTTCCTCCAAAAATTTGTTTAAACAGTTTAATTATCAAATCATTATTTACCGAAGAGTAAAATTGTAAATCACTTTCAAATGAATGAAAAAATTATTAATTTATTAAAACATTATTCAAACACAAAAACAAAAAAAGGGCAATTGTCTTACAAGTTCTAAGAGGCAAAAACTGATGTCTGCAATTTTGACTAACTAAGTATCATTGAATAATTAATTACAAGTGTGTAAATTTGGCCGCTGAAAATTATTTGTAAACGTTTTCCTGCTTAATGACTAGAAAATTCATCAATTACAACGTGTTATGGGACAGCCTGTCGACGGTGCCTCAGAAAAACATCAATTATGAACAATTAATCGCGTCGATTGCGCGATTATCTAGTTACATGCACGCTAATTAAAGAGCTTAACGGCGCTCGTAATTAACCGAACGTAATTTAATATTGGTTGTAATTGCAAATTAATACCGTTGTTGCGCGCAGTTTTGATGTTCATTATAGTAATATGATCGTACATTTTGCAACATGATTGCTAATAGTGGTTAATATTATCAGTTATTTAAATGCCATATTATTTTGAGATAGTCTAAAAACTGCACAAAAATATCGAAGTTCATATGAAAATTGTAATATCTCAAGAATCATTCATTGGATTTTAAAATAATTGCGTGTCCTATATACTCATATATCGCTTTATATCAGTAATAAATTGAGTTAATATTCATGCGATAGTTCTTGAGATATTAGTATTTAGGTATGTGAAATACACTTATATTAGTTACTAAAGTAGAATTTTGTCACTAAACATTAAATGTTTGTAGAATCGCCCATTAGATTTCATTTAAATTATAGAGATATAATACCTATATATCTTGAAATAACAGTAACAAATAGCATTAATTTTGATACGTTGGTTTTTGAGATATCGTTATTTTAATGCGAACTTAATTGGAGAAGGTGTAAAAACTGCACACAAATATTGAAGTTCGTAGGAAAATGAAAATATCTCAAGAATCGTTCATTGTACAATAAATTAATTGCGCGTCTTGTATACCACTATATTACTTTATATCAGTAATAAATTGAGTTATTATTGATACGCTCGTTCTAGAGATATTAGCATTTAAGTATGACAAATACACTTATATATCGAAGTTCAGATTAAAATTGAAATATCTCAAGAATCGTTCATTGGATATTAGGATAATTGCGCATCCTGTATACTAATATATCACTTTATATCAGAAATAATTTGACTTTATATTGATACGCTAGTTCTTGAGATATTAGTATTTAAGTATGTGAGATACACTTACATTAGTTACTAAAGTAGTATATAGGCACTAATATTTAAATATTTCTAGAACCGCTCATTAGATTTCATTTTAATTATAGAAGTATAATACCAATATATCTTGGAATATCTGCAACAAATTGCATTAATTTTGATACGTTGGTTTTTGATATATCGTCATTTAAATGCGAGCTTAATTTGAGAAAGTCTAAAAACTGCTCAAAATATCGAAGTTCGTAGGAAAAATTAAATATCTCAAGAATCGTTAATTCTATATTATTTTAATTGGCCATATTATATACTTATATATCACTTTATATCAATAATAAATTGAGTTATTATTCATATGCTGGTTCTACAGATTTTAGTATTTAAGTATGACAGATACACTTGAACATTTTTCTTCAGATGAAAATTAAAATATCTCAAAAATTGTACATTGGATATTATTTTAATTGCGCGTACTATATACTCGTATATCAGTTTATAATGTTAATAAATTTAGTTGAAATTGATACGCTACTTCGTGAGATATTAATATTTAAGTGTGTGAGGTATACTTATATTAGTTACTAAAGTAGGATGTTGACACTAAAATTTAAATATTTGTAGAACCGCCTATTAGATTTCATTTTATTTAAAGGAGTATAATATCAATGTATCTTGGAATATCAGTAATAAATTGCATTAATTTTGATACATTGGTTTTTAAGATATCGTTATTTAAATGTGAACTTAATTGGAGAAAGTGTAAAAACTGCACAAAAATATCGAAGATCGTATGAAAATTGAAATATCTCAAGAATAGTTCATTGGATATTAAGATAATTGCGCGTTCTATATGCGAATGTATCACTTTGTATCAGTAATAAATTGAGTTTATATTAATACGCTAGTTCTTGAGATATTAGTATTTAAGTATGACAGATACACTTATATATCAAAGTTCATATGAAAATTGGAATATTTTAAGAATCGTTCATTGGATATTAAGATAATTGCGCGTCCTTTATAATAATATATCACTTTGTGTCATTAATAAATTGAGTTTATATTGATACGCTAGTTCTTGAGATATTAGTATTTAAGTATGTGAGATACACTTATATTGGTTACTAAAGTAGTCTGTTGGCACTAAAATTTAAATATTTCTAGAACCGCCTATTAGATTTCAATTTAATTATAGGAGTATAATACCAATATATCTTGGAATATCAGTAACAAATTGTATTTATATTGATACGTTACTTTTTGAGATATCGTTATTTAAATGCGAACTTAATTGGAGAAAGTCTAAATACTGCCCAAAAATATCGAAGTTCGTATGAAAATTGAAATATCTCAAGAATCGTTCATTGCATATTAATTTATTTGCGCGCAGTGTATACTGGTATATCACTTTATATCAGTAATAAATTGAGTTATTATTGATACGCTGGTTCTAGAGATATTAGCATTTAGGTATGACAGATACACTTACATATCGAAGTTCAGATGAAAATTAAAAAATCTCAAGAATTGTGCATTGTATATTAAGATAATTGCGCGTCCTATAAACTTATATATCACTTTATATCAGTAATAAATTGAGTTTATATTGATACGCTAGTTCTGGAGATATTAGTATTTAATATGTGAGATACACTTATATATAAAAGTTCAGATGAAAATTGAAATATCTCAATAATGGTTTATTGGATATTAAGATAATTGAGCGTTCTATATACTAATATATCATTTTATATCAGTAATAAATTGAGTTTATATTGATACGCTAATTATTGAGATATTAGTATTTAAGTATGTGAGATACACTTATATTAGTTACTAAAGTAGTATATTGGTACTAAAATTTAAATATTTCTAGAACCGCCCATTAGATTTCAAATTAATTGTAGGAGTATAATACAAATATATCTCTAAAAATCAGTAATAAATTGTATTTCTATTGATACGTTGGTTTTTGAGATATCGGTATTTAAATGCGAACTTAATTTGAGAAAGCCTAAAAACTGCACAAAAATATCCAAGTTCGTATGAAAATTGAAAAATCTCAAGAATCGTTCATTGGATATTAAGATAATTGCGCGTACAATATACCTGTATATCACTTTATATCACAAATTAATTGAGTTATTATTGATACGCTGGTTCTAGAGATATGAGTATTTAAGTATGACAGGTACACTTATATATCGAAGTTCATATGAAAATTTAAATATCTTAAGAGTCGTTCATTGTATATCAATTAAATAGTGTGAATTATATACCAGTATATCACTTTATATCAGTAATAAAATGAGTTATTATTGATACGCTGGTTCTAGAGATATTAGTATTTAAGTATGACAGATACACTTGAACATTAAAGTTCATATGAAAATTGAAATATGTCAAGAATTGTACTTTGGATATTATTTTAATTGCTCGTACTATATACTTGTATATCACTTTATATTAGTAATTAATTGAGTTTAAATTTATACGCTACTTCTTGAGATATTTGGTCTTAAGTATGTAAGATACACTTATATTAGTTACTAAAGTTGTATGTTGGCACTAATATTTAAATATTTCTAGAACCGCCTATTAGATTTTAATTTAATTATAGGAGTATAATACCAATATATCTTGGAATATCACAAATAAATTGCATTAATTTTGATACGTTGGTTTTTGAGATATCGTTATTTAAATGCGAACTTAATTGGAGAAAGTGTAACAACTGCACAAAAATATCGAAGTTCGTATGAAAATTTAAATATTTTAAGAATCGTTCATTGTGTATTAATTGAATTGCACGTATTATATACTTGTATATCACTTTATATCAGAAATAAATTGAGTTAATATTGATACGCTGGTTCTAGAGATATTTGTATTCAAGTATAACAAATACACTTATATATCAAAGTTCAGATGAAAATTGAAATATCTCAAGAATTGTTCATTGTATATTAAGATAATTACGTATCCTATATACTAATATATCACTTTATATCAGGAATAAATTTAGTTTATATTGATACGCTAGTTCTTGAGATATTAGTATTTAAGTATGACCGATACACTTATATAATTACTAAAGTAGCATCTTGGCACTAAAATTTAAATATTTACAGAACTGCCGATTTCATTTCAATATAAGTATAGAAGTATAATACCAACATATGTTGAAATATCATTAATAAATTGTTTTTAAATTGATATGCTGGTTTTTGAGATATCGCTATTTAAATGTGAAATTAATTGGAGAAAGTCTAAAAACTGCACAAAAATATCGAAGTTCGTATAAAAATTTAAATATCTCAAGAATCGTTCGTTGGATATGAAGATAATTGCGCGTCCTATTTACTAATATATCACTTTATATCAGTAATAAATTGAGTTTATATTGATACGCTGGTTCTAGAGATATTAACATTTAAGTATGACAAATACACTTATATATCAAAGTTCAGATTAAAATTAAAATATCTCAAGAATCGTTCATTGGATATTAAGATAATTGCGCGTTCTATATACTAATATATCACTTTGTATCAGTAATAAATTGAGTTTATATTTATACGCTAGTTCTTGAGATATTAGCATTTAAGTATGACAGATACACTTATATATCGAAGTTCGTATGAAAATTGAAATATCTCAAGAATTGTTCATTGGATATTAATTTAATTGCGCATGTTATATACTTATATATTATTTTATTTTGGTAATAAATTGAGTTTATATTGATACGCTAGTTTTAGAGATATTCGTATTTAAGTTTGAGAGATACACTTACATTGTTGAGATATACTTTTAAGATAATTGAGTGTGGCTCATATGTACATAATGATATCTCAACAACCAGTGTATCAATTTGAATGCAATTTTAGAGTCATATCAAATGATATATGTCTAGTATACAATGCGAAAAATGTAGTTAATATCCACTGAGAGACTTAAGACATTTCAATTTTTGCTCTCAAAATTTCCAAAAAAAAACAGATCTAAATTTCTTCAAATTGGAAGAAGGTTTCCAAACAATAACTCACTATCTGCACTATTAACTTAATGTTAAAAGAACAAGCTACAGAGTTTTGACAACACTGGAAAAGCCACTGAAACTGATATTTCTAAAATCTATGCAAATTAAGAATCAGAAAACTATATTTTATCAAACTTTACAAATTAAAAAAAATATATATTTCCGAAAATGCACGTTTGACATGCATCTGTTATTGATTTGAAATTCTCTTGAATTTGGTTAAGAATAAATCAAAAAGTCATGACGTTTGAGAAATGTGGCAAATATCATTGTGGAAATCCACTAAGTGTATTTAAGCTGAATATTTCCCAAAATGCACGTCTGACATGTATGTGATATTGATTTGAAATTCCCTTGAATTTGTTTAAAAATAAATCAAAAAGTCATGACGTTTGAGAAACGTGACAAATTTAAGCGTGGAAATCCACTAAGTGTATTTAAGCTGAATATTTCTCAAAATAAAAATCATAGATGTATTTTGTTTTTAAAATTGGATGAAATTTTCAAAACCGAAAACATAATTTTCAGGGATCTGCAATATTGATTCAAAAAACAAAATAATACGAAACACTTAATTCAAAAATTCGTAAAGATATCAATTTAGAACATATACCTATGTAATGTAATGTAATGTAACCTTTACTAATCCTACAGTTCACAATTCACGTTCACACGCAAATTTCAATCGCAATTGCCCACATACGGCATTCCTTCTGCAATACTTCCTAAACGCATCTAAACCTTTAAGATATTGATCCACAGAGGCCATAAATTTCGCCGATGACGTGAACCAGGCTTCCGAATATGTACATGGTGCGGCCAATGTGTGGGCTAGATTTATACCGTCTTCAATGCTATCACAATGAAAATCTACTAACTGTATTTCACACTGTCAATTTCGCACTGTTTATGCGCGGATGAGAAAGTCGACCATCGCAATATTGGCCACAATCCCTCGGGTGGTTACGAATTTGCGAATATATCTGCGTGCAGATTAAACATTGTTGCTAAACAAACGTACACGTAAACGGAACCTGTTTGTATAAATAATAAATTATTGCTGGACGTGAATAATATCAAGCACCTTACGTGTGTGCGCAAGATAAATGCTTGGCGCTTAACTGTATAAACAAGAGCGAATTCCCATTTTGGCGGAAACTATGCGGGTTATTAATAGTCGATTAATGCGTTTATGAATAAATTTGCAGAGCTGTAATTTAACCGTTTGCTTTAAACGATTTAAATGCAAAGTCGCTTAAATGCCCAATTAGTTTCTTATTGATGAAAGGATACGTAACACCGAGAATTTATGCAATTTAATTTGTTATTAAATGTTATTTTTTTCACATATTGATTTATTGAGGATCGGGTATTATTAAATGATAATGTGATTAAATGATACAGATATGTTAGCTATAAACGTATTATACCTATATATACCTATATACTATATACCTACATACCTATAAAGATAGAAGCAATCTTTAAATCCTTGGGTGCCGAAATAGATGAAATTATATTTGATAATTGAGAAAGTGTTTCGTTTCTATAAGTTTCTATTAGTGATTATACTTAGTCAAAACCATTTTAGATAAACGAAAAAGTGTCATTAGTACATACCATTCAGGAGAGTAAATATTTTAAGTTGAAATTCAAAGATATCTAGTCAAATTAGAATAAATTAAGAAATTAGAAATGAAATCAGCTAAAATCATCAAATTATGTCAATCAAAAGTGGTCAGAAAAAAAGATATCTATTCTGAATCAAATATTCTATTACTGAATACAGAAGAAGATTGATTTATATATTTAATATAATTTTTATTAATTGTCTGCATCAGATTCAATCCCACATTATATATTTCAAATTATATTTTACTTCAATATAAATTGTTTTCAGAAATTGTAAAAAAATTGATATAGGTACCTCTTCTACAGATTTATAGGAAAAAATCTTCTAGGAATTTTCACCCAAAGTTTATGTTTTTTTATGCTTTTATTGCATAAAAAGTAGAATCATCACTTATTCTCATTTATAATTTTGAACTGTTCTTCTTATTATTAGAAAATATAAAAAGTTGAATTTACACCTTTATACTTATACCTTTACAATCACTAAACTTTGATGATGAAAAATGCCCATTGATATCCGAATCTAATAACAAATTTTCAAATTCAGATAATTTTAGAGAAATTTAGTAAAGAAAATTCGTTTAGAAAACGATTATTTATGGGCAATAACCGGCCAAGCGAATTTTGTGTAATTAATTTTCAAATTTCTGTCATTAAGTTTCACAAACATAAAAAATTATAACAATTTTCCTATAAAATAAAAAGAATCTGGAAAATCATTTTTTGCAACGAAAAATGATTCGTTGTACAAAAGGCTTTTCCACTATTTTAAAACATATTTCCACAAGTTTCAAACAATTAATTTCCTTATAATATAACGATATAACGCAATAAGATTGTATTACAAAAATGAAAAGATGAAAATTTCCACGAATATAATTGAATCGCACATTACAAAATGGCGCATTGCCAAAAATCAATTTTTTTTAAGAGATACAAAAACTAAAGTTTTAATGAACCAAATGAATCAAAACCAAATGTGAGCCTTTCTCTATTATCTATTAACAAATTTAAAATTCAGTTAATTTTAACGAAATTCAGTAAAGAAAATTCTTTAAAAAACATTTATGGGAAAAATCAGTCAGGCGAGTTTTGCGAAATTAATTTTCAAATTTTTATATCTAAGTTTTTGCAAACAACAAAAATTATAACAAATTTCCTATAAGAATAGGAGAGTGTGAAATAGTTTTTTTTATTCTAAATTTCACTTTCACCATAATCAAAACCAAATATGAGCCTTTCTCTATTATCCATTAACAAATTTTCAAATTCAGTTAATTTTAGTAAAGAAAAATCTTTTAAAAAAGTGTATGGGCAATAAGCAGTCACGCTAATATTGTGCAATTAATTTTAAAAATTGTATCATTAAGTTTTTGCAAAGATCAAAAATTATAACAATATTCCTACAAAAAAAAAGGAGACTGAGAAACAGTTTTTTAATTCTAAATTTCACTTTCACCACAATCAAAACCAAAACTGAACCATTCTCTATTATTCATTAACAAATTTTCAAATTCAGTTAATTTTTAAGAAATTCAGTATAGAAAATTCTTTTAAAAAACGTCTATGGGCAATAAGCAGTCAGGCGAGTTTTGTGCAATTAACTTTCAAATTTTTATCATTAAGTTTTTGCAAATATCGAAAATTATAACAATTTTCCCATAAAAAAAAGAGAGTAGGAAATCATTGTTCACACTGAAAACTGATTTGTTACCATTTTAACACATATTTCACAAGCTCTAAATAAGTTCTCTATAAATTTTCCTTGCTGCAGATTTATTTCCATTTACAATTACAGTACAATTTTCTTACAAGTCTGAGTGTGTGTGTGTTTGTCCCATTTCATTTAATTTCAACAATTCAATAATAATTCAACAATTTTCCTATAAATTTCCATTATTGCGGGTAATATTTTGCTTGTTTCATCAAAAATTTCACAATTTTTTAATTTTGTTCCACGACTACAATTTCTAGTGATCATATCATTTAAAATGTAACAATTTTCTTATAATTTTTTATCATTGAAACACATTTTTAATAACTCTGTAATAAAAAGTTTACAAGTGTAGTTCACATTTGTGGAATTGCTCTAATTTTGGCAAAAAAAGTAGCAACATCACTTGAGTCGTATGGAATCAACGCTCACAATATCCAAAATCATTTTAACTGCTTTTATTATTAAAATGCTACATAAGAATGCTTTTTTTATTTTACATTTCATTTTGTAGAGCTGTAAATTGGTAAGTAAAGTAGGATGTAGGAAATTCATTCGCAAAATTCGGGGAAATAGATTTCCGAATAGAGCGGTTTTTGTTTAATTCCCAAAATTTCGGTATTTTGATATTGTGAGTTTTGATTCTGTACGACTCACTTATTCTCAATTATAATTATGAACTGTTCTTTTTACTATTAGAAAATATGAGCAATCAAAACTCACAATATCCAAAATCATTTTTAATTGCTTTTATTATTAAAATTCTATATATGAAAGCTTTTTTTTTATTTTACACTTCATTTTGTAGAGCTGTAAATTTTCAAAGTCAAGTAGGATGTAGAAAATTCATTTGCAAAATTCGGGGAAATAGATTTCCGAATAGAGCGGATTTTGGTTAATTCCCAAAATTTCGGTATTAGTTTTGATTCTATACAACTCACATATTCTCAATTATAATTGAACTGTTCTTGAACCGAATCTGTTCTTTTTACTATTAGAAAATATGAAAATTTGAAAATACCTAGATACCTATATAATCACAAAACTTTGTTGAATGATTATTATGATGATGGATGTTGAAAAATGTCCATTGATATTCGAATCTATTAACTAATTCAGTCAACTTTTGAGAAATTTAGTAAATAAAATTCTTTGAAAAAACGTTTATGGGCAATAATCAGTCAAGCAAGTTTGTGCATTTAATTTAGTTTATATAAGTTTTCACAAACATAAAAAATAACAATTATAACAATTATAACAATTATAACATTTGCTATGAAATAAAACTAGAAAATCCTTTTTCACAACGAAATAGAATTCGTTGTGAAAAAGGATTTTCCACTATTTTAAAAACACATTTTACAAGCTCCAAATAAGTTCTCTATTAATTTCCCTTATTGCAGTTTTTATTTCCTTTTACAATTACAGTACAATTTTCTAACGTTCTCTCCTAACATTCAAGAAGAATTCACCAGAAGATAGCAAATAAGTTTGAGGTATATGTTTGTCCCTTGTCATTTAATTTCAACAATAATTCAACAATTTTCCTATCAATTTCCATCATTGCAGATAATATTTTGTTTTATCTAAAACATAATAATTTTTCAATATCTTTCCATGACTACAATTTCTAGTTATCATATCATTTAAAATGTAACAATTTTCGTATAAATTTTTATCTTTATATTCAGCACGTAATATGTAAAATTTACAAAAAAAATCCAATACATTTTCAACAATACAGTTTACGTTTTACCTACAAATTTAACATTATATTGATAAAGTACCATCTTCAAATTTTAAAAATTAATGATAAAAATATAACATAATTAAACTTTGGGTTGTTGATATTTTCAAAATCTTTTTTAGCTAGAACCTGTTTTAAAAAACAATAATAAACAAAACCCTCAAAAATACCTTCCTCACTAAAATAAAAATTTCTCCTGAATGACTCATTGGATTTAAATTTTATTATGCACACTTAATATTGGTATGTTGCGTAATAGCAACAATAAATCAGAATAATATTGGTGCAGTGGTTTTTAAGATTACGTAATTGAAATATTCACCAATTGGAAAAACAGCTAGACATAGAGTAAAATTACAATATTTTAGTAATCGCTCATTGGATATAAATTAAATTTCACACAATAAATACAAGTATATTACTTAGTATCAATAATAAGTTACATTAAAATTTATAAGGTAGTTCTTGAGATTTCAATATCTGAATATTGAAGAATACTTTAAAAAAATACCTTTTAAAGGCTCCTGCAACCATAGATTAAAAATACAATATTTTAGTAATCGCTCATTGGATATAAAGTAAATTTCACACATTAAATACAAGTATATTACTTAGTATCAGTAATAAGTTACATTAAAATGTATAAGGTAGTTCTTGAGATATCAATATCTGAATATTGAAGAATACTTAAAAAAAAACTTTTAAAGGCTTCTGCAACCATAGATTAAAAATACAATATTTTAGTAATGGCTCATTGGAAATAAATTAAATTTCATACAATAAATACAAGTATATTACTTAGTATCAATAATAAGCTACATTAAAATTTATAAGGTAGTTCTTGAGATATCAATATCTAAATATTGAAGAATACTTAAAAAATGTCTTTTAGTTCTTACTAATATAAAATTTGCTCATGAAACAGTAATTGGATCTTAACTGAATTATGGACACTTTATCATATACCGTTTTGAGACTACCAACATTCTGATACTAATTTTACTTCAATAAAGAAGGAAAAAAGCAAATGTCTCAAAATGGAATAATCATTTTACTATTCAAAACTTACTACAAACTACAAAACTACAAAAAAATTACTACGTTTTGTGCATAAACGGTTGATGGTATTCTAGAGACATATAAAACCATCCACGAAGACCACATTTGATGTAACTTGTCGCAGTTCAGGCCTTTACCTTTCTACCATTCTCCCGCCGGAGTCGTGAACGCTGTTACTCCATGTTCTTGAAATCACAAACAAGTTCCACTTGGGAACAATCGTGGACGTGTACGTGTGGTAATGCTCACGTGCAAACTTGTGTACTGCAGTTTGAAAAATCTCCCAAGATCGTTAAATTGCAGTGATATTATCCAGGCTCTATCTTATTGACGATAATCGTACTCTCAAACACAACGCACTTATACGACATAACTCAATAAGATTGTATTATAAAAATTGAAAAACATGAAAATTTCCACAAATATAATTGGATTGCAAATTTCGAAAATGGTTCATTCAGAAAATTAAAAATTTTCAAACACTTTCAGCAGTTTTTTTTTCTCCCCTCTATCTATAAATTGGTGTACATCGGGGTCACCAATTTATAGATCGAGGGGAGAAAAAAAAACTGCTGAAATATGTAGTGTCTGAAATTTTTTAATTTAAAACTTATTTAAAAAAATTTAAACTTACAATTATTTTTATATTTATTAAGAGCTTAATGCAGTTTAGGAACGTGAAATCTTTTGTTATTTTGTTAGTTTATATTATATATATATAATTCATAGATAAAATTAATGGTTTTTGATAAGTATGTTAACTTACAATTATTTTTATATTTATTACAAATTCAATGCAGTTTAGGAACATTAAATCTTTTGCTATTTAATTCTATTTAATGCACTTATAATTCATAGATAAAATTAATGGTTCTCTATAAGTCTGTTAAGATAACTATAGTTACTCTGATATAGACTCAACTTTTGTAATCATACGGTTAATCAATCACAGTGTGTATTATTAAAATATGATACGGCATAAAATCCTCGAAGTAATTCACGTACAATTAATCCGTAAAGACATGTTATTAACTGGAGGTATCTGTAATCAATCTTGCACTCTTGAGGTGACTCTTCCCTCTTGCTGCTCGCAAAATCAATGCGGAATTTGTGGCCGATGATTCGTGTCGATGATATCTCGCATCAATCCCCGGAATAAAATTCCGTGTTCTTGGAAAGATCGTTCAAGTTACAGATTGCGAATCCGCGATGGTGTGTGCATGCGAACAACGAAGATGATGTCTGCAGATATGAATAATTTTCCGGTGTTGTTGCCGCTGAAGAACCAGACGCTGGAGAGCACGAGATAATCCAGTTTGATTGCGTTAACGCTTCGTCGAACAGTTCCATTTCAGATGTCGCATTCCTTTCGTTTATTAATAATGTTTTATAGTGGGGCGGATGAAAAATGGGAGGAGGCACGTGAATGCTAATGCGTGGGCAGCATTGTACAGCACCCAGAGAAAACGCAATTTTCATGTAAATAGGCGTAGAAATGATTGTGCCAACAGAATTCCTTTGAAATGTACGTCTGCTAATGCAAATTGCAAACTTCTGATGTAAGCACGTAAGATTTTTAAATCAGAAATTCTTCTTAAGCTGAGATACATTAGGATTAAAAGGCGGCTATTTATATTGCCATAGTTTATATGGTCATCATGAATATGGTGCAAATTCCTGAACACCATAATCTTCAGCAGTTATCTACTCAAATACAGATCATTACTGTGTCATAAATTCCCGTTGCAACTTACGGCCGGCGTGAAATCTTTAATTAACAGTTAATGTGGGTTTTACGCGGGGTTATGGAACCGGGAAGTGATTTTTCCTCCACATCTCGTTCATTAAAGCGAGATTACACCTGTGGCAGTAAATTGGTTGTTGCTGGGATTTTCTTTCTGCGAGTGCCAAGTAATTGTGAATTGCGTCTAACCGTTAGGAATTGTGGTAAAATTGGATTGGACGCGACCAAACAGATTAGCCAGATATTTTAATGGTCGGCATAGATTTGAGAAACCGGGAGCCACTAAGAAGTTATTTATAATGTATTTGTGCGCTGGTGGAATGTGTTATCAATAAAATTAATGCGCCTAATCACGAATGAATTTGTTATGGACCATTAGCGCGATGGATTCTTTAATTGGCTGCCCATGTTATATTAAATACAGTTAGTCTTAAGCAAAAGTACGTATTTGCTACATATATCCTTAAAATACTCAATTTTTCTCTTCATCTTTCTCTTCATATTTCATATCCACAAAAAAATTTGGCGATATTCTTATAAATAGCATACATTATTTTTACTCTCCAATTTTGTCTTTAAATAATTCATTGGCAGTCAGAGGAGATACAAGAAGATATGAAGAAACATGCAAGGAGATGAAAGAAGATATGAAGAAAAATGCCGAGGAGATGAAAGAAGATATTAGGAAAAATGCAGAGGAGATGAAAGAAGATATGAAACATATCCGTAATGAAATGAGAAAGAAAGACGAAAAATGGGAACAGGAGAAAACAGAATTGCAAGAAAGAATCAACAAAATTGGAAAATGATAAGAGAAGAAAAAAAACAAATCATAAAGAAAATACTATTTCAGCAGTTTTGGAAATATTCATATAAATAGCATACATTATTTTTACTCTTCAATTTCTTTTTTAAATAAATCATTAGCCAGTGTGTGTATCATTAGTCAGTGGAGATGACAGAAGATATGAAGATAAATGCCGAGGAGATAAAAGAAGATATGAAACAGATCCGCAATGAAATGAGAAAGAAATAATCAAAATGGGAACAGGAGAAAACAGAATTGCAAGAAAGAATCAACAAAAGTTGGAAAATGATAAGAGAAGAAAAGAAACAAAATCGTAATAAAAAAACTATTTCAACAGTTTTGGAAATATTCATATAAATAGCATGCACATTATTTATACTCTTCAATTTTATTTTTTTAATAAATCATTAGCAGTCAGTGGAGATAACATTAGATATGAAGATAAATGCCGAGGAGATGAAAGAAGATATGAAACAGATCCGAAATGAAATGAGAAAGAAAGAAGAAAAATGGGAACAGAAGTAAACAGAATTGCAAGAAAGAATGAAGCTAATTGAGCAAAAATT
Source organism: Othius punctulatus (assembly GCA_951805005.1). Taxonomy (NCBI): domain Eukaryota; kingdom Metazoa; phylum Arthropoda; class Insecta; order Coleoptera; family Staphylinidae; genus Othius; species Othius punctulatus. The sequence goes on along the minus strand of OX638139.1, from coordinate 1,579,425 downwards.
GGAAAATGATGGGAGAAGAAAAGAAACAAGATCATAATTAAAGGACTAAGAACGAAACATGAAAATCTTATGAGAGATAGAGATATTTATATTAAAGGAACTCAAAATAAACGCAAAGATGATAAATTCTCAAAAAATAGGGGTGAAAATATACATACCAGAAACAGAAAGATTTTCAGACAAACCAAACATCCTTAAGAACAAAATCAATCTGAGAGAACACACAGAAAGAATCTATATTGCGGCAGACCTAAGGAAGAATGAACTAGAAATACAGAGAGAGTTGAGAAAGATAGCAAGGGACGAGAGGGAAACAGGAAAACAAACCATTGTAGGATATAAGAAGGTAATCATAAATGGAATAACATGGAAATGGGATGAAGAACAGGAAAAGCTAAGAGAATGGAAACCTAATGAGAGTGAGAGTACCAAAAAACGAATAACAACAAAATAAACAAAGTATAAAAAACACATAAAGAACAACCGAGAAATATAAACATAACAACGAAGGAGGGAGTAAATTAAACAATAGTGACAAATGGAATATTATAAGAGAGAAAAAAAGAAGCAAGATCATAATAAAAAAAACTAAGAACGAAACATGAAAATTTTATGAAAGAGATAGAGATATTTATATAAAAGGAACTCAAAATAAACGTAAAGATGATAAATGCTCAAAAAATAGAGATGAAAATGCACATACCAGAAACAGAAAGATTCTCAGACAAACCAAACATCTTAAGGAACAAAATCAAACTGAGAGAACACACAGAAAAATCTATATTGGGGCAGACCTAACGAAGAATGAACTAAAAATACAGAGAGAGCGGAGAAAGATAGCAAGGGACGAGAGGGAAAAAGAAAACAAACTATTGCATGATATAAGAAGGTAATTATAAATGGAAAATCTATACATGGAAATTGGATATAGAACAGGAAATGGTAAGAGAATGGAAACCAGATTAAATCTGGGTACAAGGATTGAGGAGAGTACAAACAAACTAAAAAGAACACAACAAACAAAGAATAAAAAACACAAAAAGAGCAACCCCGAAATATATACACAACAACAAAGGAGGGAGTAAATTAAACAAAAGAGAAAAATGGAAAATTATGACACGGAGAAGAAAAGAAACAAGATCATATTTAAAGGACTAAGAACGAAATATGTGAATATAATGAAAAAGATTGAGATATTTATACAAAAGGAACTCATAATGAATGCAAATATGAGAAATGCACAAAAAATAGGGGAGAATATATACATACCAGAAACAGAAAAGGTTAGGTTGAGTTAGGTCAGGTTGAGTTAGGTCAGGTTGAGTTAGGTCAGGTTGAGTTAAGTTAGGTTCGGTTAGGTATAGTTATTACTGAAATTTTTTGAAAATGTATTAGTTGCATATTTAATATTAGATTTGTGTTCACTATACCTGAAGCTAATTCTCTTGAAAAATTGACAAAGTTTCAGTAGTAAATAAGTAAGAAAATCAAAAGTAGGTTAGGTTAGGGTAGGTATAGCTATAACAGAAATTGATGAAAATTTATTAGTTGCATATTTAATATAAGATGTGTTCACTATACCTGAAGCTAATCCTCATAAAAATTTGACAAAGCTTCAGTAGTAAATAAGTGAGAAAATCAAAAGTAAGTTAGGTTAGGTTAGGTATAGCTATTACTGAAACTTCTGAAAATTTAGTAGTTGCATATTTAATATTAGATTTGTGTTCACTATACTTTAAGCTAATTCTCACGAAAATTTTACAAAGTTTCAGTAGTAAATAAGTAAAAAATACAAAACGAGGTTTGGTTAGGTTAGGTATATTGCTGAAATTTCTGAAAATTTATTAGTTGCATATTTAATATTAGATTTATGTTCACTATACCTAAAGAAAATTCTCATGAAAATTAGACAAAGTTTCAGTAGTAAATAAGTGAAAAATACAAAACGAGGTTTGGTTAGGTTAGGTATAGCTATTACTGAAATTGCTGAAAATTTATTAGTTTCATATGTAATCGTAGATTTGTGTTCACTATACCTGAAGCTAATTCTCATGCAAATTTGACAAAGTTTCAGTAGTAAATAAGTAAAAAAATACAAAACGAGGTTAGGTTAGGTATAGCTATTACTGAAATTTCTAAAAAAATATTAGTTGCATATTTAATAGTTGATTTGTGTTCACTATACCTGAAGCTAATTCTCATGCAAATTTGACAAAGTTTCAGTAGTAAATAAGTAAAAACACAAATCGAGGTTAGGTTAGGTTAGGTATAGCTCTTACTGAAATTTCTAAAAATGTATTAGTTGTATATTTAATAGTAGATTTGTGTTCACTATGCCTGAAGCTAATTCCCATGAAAATTTGACTAAGTTTCAGTACTCAAATTTCTGAAAATTTATTAGTTGCATATTTAATAGTAGATATGTGTTCACCATACCTGAACCTAATTCTCATGAAAATTAGACAAAGTTTTAGTAGTAAATAAGTAAAATATACAAAACGAGCTTAGGTTAGGTTAGGTTTAGCCAATTCTGAAATTTCTGAAAAGTTATTAGTTGCATATTTAATAGTAGATTTGTGTGCACTATATTTGAAGCTAATTCTCATGAAAATTTGACAAAGTTTCAGTACTGAAATTTCTGAAAATTTATTAGTTGGATATTTAATAGCAGGCATTCACTATACTTAAAGCTAATTCTCATGAAAATTTGACTAAGTTTCAGTACTGAAATTTCTGAAAATTTATTAGTTGTTGTATATAGTTGTTAGTAGAGTATATAGTAGTAGAGTATATTGATTTTATCATCTTTACTGTTCTCATTTTTACCCCTCTACTCATCAGTTCTTTTCAAATGTCCTCTCTTCTTATTCTATCGAATGCTTCTTCTCTTCTGATTCTATCGTATGCTTATTCTCTTCATATTCTATTGAATGCTTTATATCTTCTTATTCTATCAACTGCTTTTTCTCTTCTCATTCTGATAGTCCTTCTTCTTCTGATTTTTCCTTCTCGTAGGTTCTTAACCATTTCTGTTATTATCTCATCTATTCCTGCTGCCTTTTCATTTATAATTTTTCTTAATGCTTCAACAACAAGTCCCAAGAAAAAAAATATTATTAGTTCCATCTTCGTATTATTTTCGTTTCGTCTCTGATTATTTCCTTTATTGTCTCTTACGTTCATCATGGTATGTTCCTTCTTGTGCCTGAGCTGTTTTATTGTTCCCTAGAATGGATTTCGGTTTTCTTTCAAGTTCTCATTCATATTTTTCCGAAATTTACCTAGGATATTTCTTTGGCTTTGTTTACCTTTTAGTTTTTTCGATTATTTCTTCTTCTAGGTTCTTCACCATTTCTATTATTATCTCATCTATTCACGGTGTCTTTCCATTTTTCATTTTTCTTATTGCTTCTACTGCCTCTTCTTTTTGTATTTCGTCACTCTCTTATATTCTTGGTTTTAACATTTTCCATTTTTCTTCTTCTTCCTTTATTCTATTTGGATGTTTTTTGTTAATTCTTCAAAGTATATTTCCATAGCATATTTCCAGGGATAACAACAACAAGTGTCCCAGGAAAAATATTGACGAGATATTATTATTATTTCCATCTTCGTATTATTTTCGTTTCCTCTCTGATTATTTCCTTTCTTGCCTCTTACGTTTATCATGGTATGTTCTTTCTTGTGTCTGAGCTGTTTTCTCGTTCCATAGAATACATTTTTGTTTTATTTGAAGTTCTCATTCATATTTTTCCGAAATTTACCCAGGATATTTATTTGGCTCTCTTTACCTTTTAGTTTTTTCGATTCATTCTTCTTCTAGGTTATTCACCATTTCTATTGTTATCTTATCTATTCCCGCTGCCTTTCCATTTTTCATTTTTCTTATTGCTTCTACTGCCTCTTCTTTTTGTATTTCTTCACTCTCTTATATTCTTGGTTCTTCCATTTCCTCTTTTTCTTCTTCTTCTTCTACTCCATTTGGATGTTTTTGTTAATTCTTAACAAGTCCCAGGAAAAATATCGACGAGATATTATTATTATTTCCATCTTCGTATTATTTTCGTTTCGTCTCTGATTATTTCCTTTCTTGTCTCTTACGTTCATCATGGTATGTTCCTTCTTGTGTCTGAGCTGTTTTATTGTTCCATAGAATAGATTTTGGTTTTCTTTGAAGTTCTCATTCATATTTTTCCGAAATTTACCCAGGATATTTCCTTGGCTTTCTTTTCCCTTTTAGTTTTTGAATTCTTTCTTCTTCTAGGTTCTTCACCATTTCTATTGTTATCTCATCTAATCCCGCTGCCTTTCCATTTTTCATTTTTCTTATTGCTTCTAGTGCCTCTTCTTTTTGTATTTCGTCACTTTCTTATATTCTTGGTTTTAAAATTTCCCATTTTTCTTCTTCTTTTTCTATTTCATTTGGATGTTTTTGTTGATTCTTGAAAATGTATAATTCCATAGTATATTTCCTGGGACAACAACAACAAGTGTCCCAGGAAAAATATGGACGAGATATTATTACTATTTCCATCTTCGTATTATTTTCGTTTCGTCTATTTATTAGTTGCATATTTAATAGTAGATTTGTGTTCACTATACCTGAAGCTAATTTTCATGCAAATTTGACAAAGTTTCAGTAGTAAATAAGTAAAAAATACAAAACGAGGTTAGGTTAGGTTATGTATAGCTATTACTGAAATTTCTTAATATTTTTGGTTGCATATTTAATATTAGATTTGAGTTCACTATACCTGAAGCTAATTCTCATGAAAAGTTGACAAAGTTTCAGTACTGAAATTTCTGAAAATTTATTAGTAGCATATTTAATAGTAGATTTGTGTTCACTAGACCTGAAGCTAATTCTCATGCAAATTTGATAAAGTTTCAGTACTAGATAAGTAAAAAATACAAAACGAGGTCAGATTAGGTTAGGTATAGCTATTACCGAAATATCTGAAAATTTATTAGATGCATATTTAATACTAGATATGTGTACACTATACCTATAGATATGTAAATAAGTGAGAAAATCAAAAGTAGGTTATAAATATTGTTTTCATACATCGTTTCTTATTTCAGTTATTTATGCCCATCCCTAAAAATCAGTTTAACAAAAAAAATCATTACAGCTTTTTCATTTGAAGCTTCAATTTAGATAAAATCTGCACATACATTCATTCCTCTAACTTGTGAGTATCATTGAGTGGGTACAAAGTAGCCGTGCGTGTTTGAAATAATTTCCTCCGAGGAGCCCACGATCCTTGGCCATTTATGCGGACAGGCGGACTCCCTGCTTCTTTTCTTTTATTCGCGGGCCACTCAGTAAACGTCGATAATTATCAGCGCCGGAGCGTCTTTATGTTCATCTGATCTTCCTATCAAAGCATTTCTTTGTGCACTGGATACGCCCGATCGGGAAAAAAAAGGCGCCTCAGTGTCCGGCCTTTCCAGCCGATGATTGATCGCGCGTTTAATTAGCGAAACCATCCAGTAGATCGATGTCCGCCCTCGGATAGCAATCGGCTCCTATGAATAATAATTAATAACCGAGTTCGAGTGAATGCGAAAGCTCTGATTGCTGACGAGCTGATAAAGTTCATGGCGGCATTTTGATGTTTTTTTTTCGGTTTCTAATTTAACGCCTGGCCCTCGTAAGGGACGCATTAAACGATCATCTGCATATTATCTCTGGCGGTCGTAACTTTTATTAAGGTACAAATTCGAGCGGTTGCCCCGTGTATATACATGAATATTTAATGCAAAATATAAACGCCGAGTGTCGGCGGCTATCAACTCGCATTTAGCGGGAGTATTTTACGAGTGAAACGGCCATAAAGCGTCGGCAGAATGACGGTGCTGCGGGGCTGTTTATGACCAGATACAGTGAACGTTTATTGCGGCACCGTGCCACCAGCCAGACCACTCGACAAAGCCAGATTTTTCATTAGGGCTCGTGTATGTGCACTGTGCACGTATACTTGTTCCACCCCTTGGCCATCAGATGTTCCAGCTTTATGTTATGTTATGTTATTACGCCGGAGAGCGTCATTGTTTCCAGTCCGTTTTATGGCGCTGACTTGGTCGGACTTTCAAGTGATTCATATCCTCTCTACAGAAGGGAAGGAAAGGTAGACACCTCAGTATATGCTTGAAATAATAATGTAAAAAGTTATAAATCACAATGAGTAAATAGTTCATTGGCAACAACATTCATAAATACATAATCAAACTTTACAACATATGCCTTAAAAACAAAATGTATCCAGAAGTATGGAAAACATGGAACATCATTACAATACAAAAACCAGGATTAGACAAGTCTAAGCCAGAAAACTACAGGCTAATCACTCTTTTACAAGTCCTAGGAAAGACATTCGAACAAATACTTAAAAATAGAATATGGAATATAGTGGAACAAACCATCCCGATATACCAATTTGGTTTCAAACCCTCTTACTCAACCACCCACTCTCTATTCATTCTTACTAACAATATACAAGTGTCCTACTTAGAAAATCAACATACTGCTGCAGTTTTCTTAGATATTAACAAAACAATTGATACAGTGTGGCACAAAGGTCTGCTCTACAAAATGAATGCTATAGGAATACACAGAACCGAATACACATAGTTGACGACTTTCTAACCAACAGACAACTACAAATCAAGAACAACAACACTTACTCGTATAAATTCACTCGATTTCAAGGATTACCACAAGGGTCACCAATATCTCCGCTGTTATATAACATTTACTGCCATGACATTTATAACCATAACTTCATTGACAAAAACCACATAAATCTAAAGTCATGAATTTTACAATTCGCAGATGATACATCACTCATTTCACACAACAGTAATCTCACCAAAACAAACAACGAACTACAACGACTTACCAATACAACTATGAATTGGTTCCATAAGTGTAGACTATTACCTTACCCAAACAAATGTCAACTATTAATACCTAATCACAAAATTAACAAAAACTCACCATTTATTACAGTCGGCGACTTATATCCAACTCCGGATGGTAAATATCTCGGTATAACATTTGATAACAAAACTTAGTTTAGGACCCATACTAAACGTGCTAAATTATAAATCATAAAACGAGCTAAACATTTCTCTTTCCTCACTTATAGTAATAGGGGGATCTCCACTAAAACTGCAACAAGGATTTATGTACGATATAATAATAATAATAATAAGTTACTTTTATTCTGCAGGACCTTGCGGTATAGAATGGGTCAATACAAATCAATACAAATATGATAAAATACAACAAACATTGCTACATAGAAACAAAAATAAACATTAAAATTAAATTAAATTAAATAGTACAAATCCTGGTTACATCAAAATACACCTATAAGCAGTCACTACTTGTACTATTATGTCGGATATGTCGGCCACTACTTGACTATGGTCATATAATTTTGAAAAGCACATCAAAAACCACACAAGAAACATGATAACAAAATTAAGACATATCAATAACCCATTACACAATACTAGCAACAAAAATCTATATGAAGTAACAAAATTATTACCAATGGCTTTTATAGGTTCGAAAAACTTCGATTGAAATTTAAAATCAATAACATAATATGAGCGATCATGGATGAATTATGCTTGAAACGAACCACACGACGTACTAAACGGACCATTTCATTCTAAACACTATACGAATCATACAATGACTGACATATCTCATTTTCACCTTCTTATACACACTTCACACATTACACTTCCATCATATCTGATGTTTTTTTTGTTTTGTTTTTCTTCCATGTCTTTTAATTTTATATCTTTAATTTATTTGTTAATTTTAATATTGATACATCAAACTACATTTAAAATAAAACTAACACTGTAAAAGCAGAAAGACCTCTGGTCGATAGCTAGTAAAGACTAAAAATTGTAATTACTAGTACATTGGCAAGTGGGTCCAGAAAATCAAAAAACACATTGCAACACTATGAGTCAATTAATTCGGTTTTGTTCAAGGTTTGCCTCAATCTACCAGTTCTGAAACATAATTTTTCTACGACCGTGCAAAAAGTTGGCATTCATTTGCATGAGAAAAATTACACATTAGTACAGGGCGTTTGCTAAAATAGTTATTCACTATTTCACTTATAAGTAGATACATAACTAAACTGAACGTATATAATAACGAATTAATACAAAATATACTAAGACAATAATCATTACTTCTGGTGAATATTAACATTTACATTCAACCGGATAACATTCTCACTGGATGTCACATCCACTGTCTCAAAATCAATTCGAATATTATTCAAATGTTCGAAGTATTTCTGCTACGATTGTGAAAAAATGTCCTGTGCATCCCGAGCAAAGACATGAATTAAGCAAAAACTCGGCTGACGCCTCGTTTCCTAACCTAACCCGACAACCATAGATTTCAGGTACATTTTTTAGACACATTTTTATTTAAGACATGGTTTTAGACACATAGATTAGATGGGTTTTAGGAATTTTAAAGTAAGCTGAAAAAGCCATTGCCCGGCGCATCCACCATTAAAAAAAGAAAAAGAAAACACTTGGTGTGCGTGTGCGTGAAAGCATTTTATTGAATTCATTTATATGAATGAGAAATAGAGCGAGAAATGTGCATTTATCCTTACAAATAAATGTCGTGAAAGCGAAATTTCCATTGTTTTTATTCGTTTTAATCTCGATTTAAAGATCTCTCTTTTTTTATTTTCGAGAAAGTTCTATCTAGATTTCTCAAATTGTTGCTATTTGCATAAATATTTATTAATATAAATTAAGTTAAAGAAATATTCATTGTTTCCATACATTTTCGATTATTTCGAAAATATTTCTGATTTCGATATTGTATTTATGAAATTAAAACAAAAATCAATTGACGTTTACACATAATTCATACCTCTTTTCTTATTTTTTCGTTATTATTTATTATTTCGTTATTTCGTTATTAGTATTTTGAAAATAGGCTAGAATATGTAGAATTTTGATATAATGCAACACAATAATGGGCAGTGTGCAGATTTTCTTACTGTATACGTAGGAAAACATCTGTCGCATCAATGAGTATAACAACATATGTATAAATTGTAGATTGTACAATATAAATTTGTTACATTTTGAGTGTAATATAAAGGATGTAAATATAAAAATGTTAAATTATAATTAATTTTAATAAATATAATAAAAAACAGATGATTTGTCAAGGCTGGCTATAAAATTTAATATCAAAATAGATCCGAAGCCTAGATAAATTTGTATGTCACATCCAACAACAACAACAAAAACAAATATTTCAAAAATATACAGGAAAATCTACAAAATTAGACAATCAATTGAAATTAACACATATTCATTAATTTTTATAATAATAATAAAAATAGATGATTTGTCAAGGCTGGGTATAAAATTTAATATCAAAATAGATCCGAAGCCTAGATAATTTTTTATATCACATCCAACAACAACAACAAAAACAAATATTTCAAAAATATACAGAAAATTCTACAAAATTAGACAATCAATTGAAATTAACACAAAAGTTTTACAAACAATCCAGAAAATTGCATAAACTTATGCATATATGTTGAAAATATATCAGAGTTTGTAGAATTTGGAGAAAGTACCACAAAATAATGGGCAGTGCGCAGATTTTTTTACAGTTTTTTTTGTTATTTTCGATAATATTCGATACTTTCCGGTATTATATACTATAATACTTTGTCAGATGATTTTTTATACTTGATACTTTATACTGCAGAAAGTACCACAAAATAATGGGCACTGTGCAAACTTTTTGTACAGTTTTTTTTGTTATTTTCGATAATATTCGATACATTCCGGTATTATATACTATAATACTTAGTCAGATGATTTCTTATACTTAATACTTAATACTGGAGAAAGTACCACAAAATAATGGGCACTGTGCAAATTTTTTGTACAGTTTTTTTTGTTATTTTCGATAATATTCGATACTTTCCGGTATTATATACTAGAATACTTAGACAGATAATTTTTTATACTTAATACTATACTTAATACTATACTTAATACTATAGATATTTCGAAAAAGTACAGGAAATTTTACATAATTAAACAAAATTATGTGCAGCGTTAAATTTTCTCTAGTATAGGATTTTGTAAAAGCGTCTTAAATATTCAGGAACAGCGTGTCAATATGCCCAACAATTACGAAAATTATCACGAAATTCTTTTTTCGAATTTAATTTTAAACGTATGCAAGTATTTTGAAAATATGCCTCAATTTGTAGAATTTGAAGATATTACAGTATAATAATGTGCAGTGTGACGATTAGTTAACAGTTTTTTTCTTTTTATAATTTCCGATAATATTCGTAAAATCGTTTTAAATAAACGTCCATTAATATTTCGAAAATTCACAGGAATTTCCACAAAATTTAACAAAATCATGTGCTGTGTTTTGTAGAATTTTGAGATAATAGAACACAATAGTGGGTAGTGTGCAGATTTTATTTACAGTTTTTGTACCTTATAATATTTAAAAAATCCCATAAAATAAACATCCATAAATATTTCGAAAATGTACAGGAAATTTTACAAAATTAAACAAAACCATGCGCAGCGTTTAATTTTATGTAGTATTTGTATTTTGTAAATACCTCCAAAATATTCAAAAGTAAGCTGTTTAAATTTAAAATTTAATGAATATTCGTAATATTTTCAAAATTTTATGGAATTTCCTGATTATTGTGGTAATTATTGGTTAATGTGCGCAACAGTTACGAAAATAATGTGGGTATTCAGAGAAAAATTGTACGAATACTTTATTAAATAAGTTATCGACGAGTTATGAAAATTATAACGGTATACATTTTCTTTGCCTTACACAAGGTTTAAAATTTGAGCGCATTATTTGTGGTTTTAAATTTAAAAATAATGATTTTGCAAAATGAAAATTCGTTTAACAAAGAAGTGTTAAAATCGTTTACAAGATAAGAAAATTATTATTGTTATAAAGTAAAGTTATTAAATCAGTTATTAAGTAATGTAATTAATTAAAATAACTTTTACCTCTTTTTTCACAGTTCATTTTAAATATAACTTAATATATACTTCATGCATTATGCGCTTATCTTTATAAACTGTAAAATAAAGGTAAAAGTTATTTTAATTACCTAATTTTTCACAATGCTCAGAGAATAATGTAATTAAAGTAATACCTCAAAATACAATATTTTGAGTTTACTTACGAATAACTACATAGTTTCATAAGATACTTTAGCAATTTCTTTGGTGCGTAAGAAGCAACTATCGGGCATTTAAATTCAATACCTCAAAATACAATATATTGAGTTTACTTACGAATAACTATATAGTTTCATACGATACTTTAACAAAAATTTTGGTGCATAATAAGCAACTATCGGGTATTAAAATTCCGGAAGCAGTTTTGAAAAAATCATAACCTGAAGGAAATGACGTGCATTTATGTAACATGGCGCTGGAGACCCTATGCTGGGTCTGCTGCGTCAAGCGACGAACCCAGCTGAAAATTTACTAATTCCATGATATTTAATTTAATTTAATTTAGTTGAAAGAAAAGGTTTTGAAGATTTCATGAAATTTCCATTAATATCTTAGTGAGAGGTTAAATTTTGAAAATTTAACGAATTTTTCTTTACTATCTTAAAGATTTTGTAGTTGAGAGAAAAGTTTTTCAAGATATCATAAAATTTCCATTAATATCTGAGAGATTTGGTAGGTGAGAGACAAAATTATAAAGATTTCATAATAGAAGTAATAATAAATGGAGAAGTAAGAATTTTATCATTGTTATTATAATTATCATTTTATTAGATTTATTAGAATCAAAAGTAATGAAAATTTCCAGGTTTCAATAAAATAACCGCTACTTTCTCAGTTACAAATTTAACTCAGTCAAGAATTCTTCGAACATAGAAGAATATTTATACTTAGATTCCTCGAGATTCGTTGGCCTCGGTGTTCACCTCGGCTAACAGTCTTATCTTAGAAACCCTTTTTTTAATTTTTATTGTTATTACTTTTTATTTGCTTATGCTATTCCTCGCTCTATTCCTAATAAATTAGGTGGAGTAATCGCCCTTGTTATATCAATTGCTATTTTATTACCAAAATTAATCTTGAAACAATTATTAATAATAAATCAAACAAATACAATTATTATTTGTATCTTATACATAATTAAATTCTAAATTGAGTACTCTACTAACATTGTCTCTAACAAAATCATCAAAAAATGTTAATTCTATTGAATGTAATTTAAATGTAAGTTCAGAATGCAAAACCTTTTGGTAGTGTTGTACTCACATTTATATACATATTTAAAATAATATTAAAAAATATATGTATATTGTTTTTTCTATTAAGCACTTTGGCATGAAAAAGTAAAAAAAAATGATAAAACTACATATAAGTGTTTGTGAATATCATCTTTTTATTTCAACAAAAATATCCATTCAAATATTCTCCCAAGTTCTATACTAACCTTAATTATAAATATGTCTGTAATAATTTTATTTTGATGATTACGATAAATTAAAAAAAACATAACACAATGACGAAAAATAGTTTATTTCATGAGATTTTTATTTAAGTTTGGATTAGGAAATTCATTGTTAAAAATTACACCGCAACACTAATATTTTCTAAATTTGATGGAATTTCCTGATTTTTTTTCGTAATTGTTAAAATTCGCACGCTACTAATATATACAACAATAACGAAAATTATCAGGGAATTCCATTATTCTATTTTTTTAATTAATTACATTCTATTGAATGTAATTTAAATGTAAGTTCAGAATGCAAAACCTTTAGGTAGTGTTGTATGACATCTCTTCTTCTATGAAGGTTTTTAATTTCTTTTGTTTAAATTCTTTTATGAAGGTTTTAATTTCTTCTGATAAAATTAGACTTTAGAATTTAGTATCACACAAATTTATAAATACAGAACTGCAAGCGTTAATCGGCATGTTTGCACCTATTACTATATATATATATATATATATATATATATATATATATATATATAAACAATCTTTATTAGGCTATCGATTATTACTATTATTAATGTATTATTACTATTACTATTATTCATGTTTTGTCTGTTTTGGTTTTAATATATGGGCTGTAGTTTTTGTGATAAAAAAGATTGTTCTTTTTCATTAAATCTAGTATTTGATAAATTTTTAAATTTATAGAATTTAGATATCGAATTGATGGGGCTGATTATGAAACTCCATGTTAATATATAAATAAAACAGAATTGGTGTGAGTGTCACAAAATATAAATGCAGTACAACATTAAATATTTTGTGAAACTCACACCAATTGTGTTTTATTTATATACAGGGTGTCTCTAAATTATATGGAAATGTCATAATAAAGTGTCATACCAAACAACATCCAAATCAATGTAAACGTTCTCTTTTTATAAGCAAATTTTGTTTTTTTTTAAATTAACTTTGAAGCTGAATACTGGCTAAACCAAACGCATTGGTATATAGATAAGTTTTGTTAAATCGTCTTCTTTTGATCCCAGTAATCTGTGGTTAAGCCATGCCCACATAATTTAGTACATGTATATTATAATTTAGTATCATACAAATTTATAAATACAGAACTGGAAGCGGTAATCTGCATCTTAGCACCGATAAGTTACTTACTGCACAAACACCTCAAATTTTATTAATTTACTTCCTTAATACAGCAGTAAATCACGTTTTTTTTTAATATTTACAGCGCCATAAGATGTCGGCGTAATTCACTAAACTTTACAATGAAACGCCACCGATTTTACTGCGCCTATAGTAACTTCGTTAATTGCAGCTCACTTTTTGTAAAATTTCGATGCTACAATAATAATAAATGTAATAAATTAGCAGCTTTGCCGAGAAGACTTTTACAGGCAGTAATTATCTATTTTTTATGTTGAAGTCTGCGCAGCTTCTATTTTCAGTTAATTTTACCGTGCACACATTTCATAAGAGAGAAACGTGTTTTATGGCCGCATCATGTTCCTGGTACAACGAGTTTTTTTTAATACCTTACATGGGTACCATGTACTTATTTTTGTTGTTCTAGCCATATTTTCTTATTCCGAATATAAACGCATATTTTCCATTTCATTAAAAAATTCTATAGCTATAGAGATTCTATAGATAATTCTATTAACTCCAATTTCCATAGCAGATAAAGTGTGCTTTGTTCAAATACACTTTGTGTGGTTAAAATATAGTAAGTGCTTTATTCTGTGAAAATCAAGTACGCAACCTTTTACACAAAAATCGGTTTTTGTGAAGAAGGTGTTTCGTATTTTATTTTTACGATATTTTCACAAGAATCGCATCATCGGTTGTTTTGTTCTGTGTATAAATATAGATTATAACGTTTCAACCATCTATAACAGTCTCAGCCATTATGAAGATGTAAAACTATATTCACTGTATTATAACTATGTTCCTTATTTCGCCGTTAGAAGGAACTCAGTTCGAGACTTGAATGGGAGATGATAATAATTAGATTGGACATATTCACTATATTCATGACTATGTTTCTTATTTCGACATTAGAAGGAACCTTGAATGTGAGATGATCGTTAGATTGAGTTTGCCCTTTTGGTTCTTGTAACGTTTGTTTATCAGCGTACACATCCAGCCATTCGGAGACAAATTGAATCCCGGCGAAAGCAATTAGTAACAGTTGTTTGCAAATATCCTGCAGTATCATTACCATATGCAGTCTGTACGGCATTGAAGGTGTACATCGGTAATTATTAAAATAAGCACCCCGAGAGCGCTTAAATCACACGGTAACGTCCGGAGGACTGGTGGTCCCGCGGCGTGGAACAACGCGCCCCATTATCTCTCCTCGACGGGCACCATACATCTCGCCGAAGATATCTTCGGCGCGCATCCCAGCAGCGATGTGAGCGCGGCAGCAGCGCCCGTAACTTATCTCCTCGAGAGATTGAATTATTCCACAAAACCAGTTGCGATTAAAATAAATTAATAACGACCCTGTGAATCATGTTTAAATTAAGGATCTGCATGCCCCTCGTGCGTTAACCTGCGCATAAAAAATAACGTCGTGAGCGGAAGTGAGTTATGGCCTAAATGAGCCGATTTGCTCTCAATCCAGGTACAGATATTTCATCCGTTTCTCAATTAAGCCTTCCTGTGTTAATCTTTCCAGGTTTTATTGGTGCAACGGAGTTGATCCGTCTGTAATTTTTCAATGCAATTGCTTGTCGCAAAAGTATGCTTTAATTTATTTCATTAGAATGGGCGCGAGTTATCGCGTGATTTATTTAAGACCGATGAGAATTTGTTGCTCGTCGCTCGAGAAGGGGACGAGGGCAATTAATAAGAGGCCGCGGTATTTATACGCGCGCCTTATTTATATATTGGTTTTTATTTATTGGTTCGGTTAATTATCGAACCTGGAGCCTCTGGGCAGCTGAATATTTATGAGATGCACGCATGCTAAGTGCTCCGCGAAGTGTTTATTTATGCGACCCATGCTGCATTAATTAGTGCTGGAAACGTTAATTGGCATTTTGAAGACGCAGATGACAATAGAACGGAATGCTGGTGTACAATTTACAGATTGAAGCCACACACAATAATACCAACAACAACAGTATGGAGTACTACCTACGTGTACGCAACCCTCGAAGGACGACCCAATTATATGGACACATGCGCATTCTTGACCTTTGCAGGTGCAAATGAAACCCGCGCATACTACTGACCAGTGTTGACCCACGATCCTAATACCTTCCCAACGACAGCACTGTATATACCTGACTCTATCGTAATAGCTGATTACCTCCGTTTCAGAGAGGGTTTACGATCAGCCAGAGTCGGTACTTAACCCCTCCGCAAGAAGCCCTGTCGCGCTGCCGCCCGGGAAAGTGTTAAAGACCAAAGGGCCTCTTTGAAAGCAGCAAACGCACCTCTCATTAGTACCTGCATCAGCCAGAATTATGCATCAATAACCGAACACCACACACAATAATACCAACAACAACAGTATGGAGTACCACCTACGTGTACGCAACCCTCGAAGGACGGCCCAAGTATATGGACACATGCGCATTCTTGACCTTTGCAGGTGCAAATGAAACCCGCGCATACTTCTGACCAGTGTTGACCCTTCGATCCTAATACTTTCCCAACGACAGCACTGTATATACCTGACTCTCTCGTAATAGCTGATTACCTCCGTTTCAGAGAGGGTTTACGATCAGCCAGAGTCGGTACTTAACCCCTCCGCAAGAAGCCCTGTCGCGCTGCCGCCCGGGAAAGTGTTAAAGACCAAAGGGCCTCTTTGAAAGCAGCAAACGCACGTCTCATCAGTTCCCGAATCAGACAGAATGATGCATCAATAATCGATCACCACACTCAATAATACCAACAACAACAGTATGGAGTACCACTTATGTGTACGCAGCCCTCGAAAAACGGCCCAGGTATATGGACACTTGTGCATTCATGACCTTGAGCATTAGTTCCCGAATCAGACAGAATGATGCATCAATAAACGATCACCACACACAATAATACCAACAACAACAGTATGGAGTACCACCTATGTGTACGCAGCCCTCGAAAAACGGCCTAGGTATATGGACACTTGTGCATTCTTGACCTTGAGCATTAGTTTCCGAATCAGACAGAATGATGCATCAATAATCGATCACCACACTCAATAATACCAACAACAACAGTATGGAGTACCACTTATGTGTACGCAGCCCTCGAAAAACGGCCCAGGTATATGGACACTTGTGCATTCATGACCTTGAGCATTAGTTCCCGAATCAGACAGAATGATGCATCAATAAACGATCACCACACACAATAATACCAACAACAACAGTATGGAGTACCACCTATGTGTACGCAGCCCTCGAAAAACGGCCTAGGTATATGGACACTTGTGCATTCTTGACCTTGAGCATTAGTTTCCGAATCAGACAGAATGATGCATCAATAATCGATCACCACACTCAATAATACCAACAACAACAGTATGGAGTACCACTTATGTGTACGCAGCCCTCGAAAAACGGCCCAGGTATATGGACACTTGTGCATTCATGACCTTGAGCATTAGTTTCCGAATCAGACAGAATGATGTATCAATAATCGATCACCACACACAATAATACCAACAACAACAGTATGGAGTACCACCTAAGTGTACGCAGCCCTCGAAAAACTGCCTAGGTATATCGACACTTGTGCATTCTTGACCTTGAGCATTAGTTCGCGAATCAGACAGAATGATGCATCAATAATCGATCACCACACACAATAATACCAACAACAACAGTATGGAGTACCACCTAAGTGTACGCAGCCCTCGAAAAACTGCCTAGGTATATCGACACTTGTGCATTCTTGACCTTGAGCATTAGTTCGCGAATCAGACAGAATGATGCATCAATAATCGATCACCACACACAATAATACCAACAACAACAGTATGGAGTACCACCTATGTGTACGCAGCCCTCGAAAAACGGCCCAGATATATGGACACTTTTGCATTCTTGACCTTGAGCATTAGTTCCCGCATCAGACAGAATGATGCATCAATAATCGATCACCACACACAATAATACCAACAACAACAGTATGGAGTACCACCTATGTGTACGCAGCCCTCGAAAAACGGCCCAGGTATATGGACACTTGTGCATTCATGACCTTGAGCATTAGTTCCCGAATCAGACAGAATGATGCATCAATAATCGATCACCACACACAATAATACCAACAACAACAGTATGGAGTACCACCTAAGTGTACGCAGCCCTCGAAAAACTGCCTAGGTATATCGACACTTGTGCATTCTTGACCTTGAGCATTAGTTCGCGAATCAGACAGAATGATGCATCAATAATCGATCACCACACACAATAATACCAACAACAACAGTATGGAGTACCACCTATGTGTACGCAGCCCTCGAAAAACGGCCCAGGTATATCGACACTTGTGCATTCTTGACCTTGAGCATTAGTTCGCGAATCAGACAGAATGATGCATCAATAATCGATCACCACACACAATAATACCAACAACAACAGTATGGAGTACCACCTAAGTGTACGCAGCCCTCGAAAATCGCCCTAGGTATATGGACACTTTTGCATTCTTGACCTTGAGCATTAGTTCCCGAATCAGACAGAATGATGCATCAATAATCGATCACCACACACAATAATACCAACAACAACAGTATGGAGTACCACCTATGTGTACGCAGCCCTCGAAAAACGGCCCAGGTATATGGACACTTGTGCATTCATGACCTTGAGCATTAGTTCCCGAATCAGACAGAATGATGCATCAATAATCGATCACCACACACAATAATACCAACAACAACAGTATGGAGTACCACCTAAGTGTACGCAGCCCTCGAAAAACTGCCTAGGTATATCGACACTTGTGCATTCTTGACCTTGAGCATTAGTTCGCGAATCAGACAGAATGATGCATCAATAATCGATCACCACACACAATAATACCAACAACAACAGTATGGAGTACCACCTATGTGTACGCAGCCCTCGAAAAACGGCCCAGGTATATCGACACTTGTGCATTCTTGACCTTGAGCATTAGTTCCCGAATCAGACAGAATGATGCATCAATAATCGATCACCACACACAATAATACCAACAACAACAGTATGGAGTACCACCTAAGTGTACGCAGCCCTCGAAAATCGCCCTAGGTATATGGACACTTTTGCATTCTTGACCTTGAGCATTAGTTCCCGAATCAGACAGAATGATGCATCAATAATCGATCACCACACACAATAATACCAACAACAACAGTATGGAGTACCACCTATGTGTACGCAGCCCTCGAAAAACGGCCCAGGTATATGGACACTTGTGCATTCATGACCTTGAGCATTAGTTCCCGAATCAGACAGAATGATGCATCAATAATCGATCACCACACACAATAATACCAACAACAACAGTATGGAGTACCACCTAAGTGTACGCAGCCCTCGAAAAACTGCCTAGGTATATCGACACTTGTGCATTCTTGACCTTGAGCATTAGTTCGCGAATCAGACAGAATGATGCATCAATAATCGATCACCACACACAATAATACCAACAACAACAGTATGGAGTACCACCTATGTGTACGCAGCCCTCGAAAAACGGCCCAGATATATGGACACTTTTGCATTCTTGACCTTGAGCATTAGTTCCCGAATCAGACAGAATGATGCATCAATAATCGATCACCACACACAATAATACCAACAACAACAGTATGGAGTACCACCTATGTGTACGCAGCCCTCGAAAAACGGCCCAGATATATGGACACTTTTGCATTCTTGACCTTGAGCATTAGTTCCCGAATCAGACAGAATGATGCAACAATAACCGAACACCACACACAATAATACCAACAACAACAGTATGGAGTACCACCTATGTGTACGCAGCCCTCGAAAAACGGCCTAGGTATATGGACACTTGTGCATTCTTGACCTTGAGCATTAGTTCTCGAATCAGACAGAATGATGCATCAATAATCGATCACCACACACAATAATACCAACAACAACAGTATGGAGTACCACCTATGTGTACGCAGCCCTCGAAAAACGGCCCAGGTATATGGACACTTTTGCATGCTTGACCTTGAGCATTAGTTCCCGAATCAGACAGAATGATGCATCAATAATCGATCACCACACACAATAATACCAACAACAACAGTATGGAGTACCACTTATGTGTACGCAGCCCTCGAAAAACGGCCTAGGTATATGGACACTTTTGCATACTTAACCTTGAGCATTAGTTCTCGAATCAGACAGAATGATGCATCAATAATCGATCACCACACACAATAATACCAACAACAACAGTATGGAGTACCACCTATGTGTACGCAGCCCTCGAAAAACGGCCCATTTATATGGACACTTGTGCATTCTTGACCTTGAGCATTAGTTCCCGAATCAGACAGAATGATGCATCAATAATTGATCACCACACACAATAATACCAACAACAACAGTATGGAGTACCACCTATGTGTACGCAGCCCTCGAAAAACGGCCCAGGTATATGGACACTTGTGCATTCATGACCTTGAGCATTAGTTCCCGAATCAGACAGAATGATGCATCAATAATCGATCACCACACACAATAATACCAACAACAACAGTATGGAGTACCACCTATGTGTACGCAGCCCTCGAAAAACGGCCCATTTATATGGACACTTGTGCATTCTTGACCTTGAGCATTAGTTCCCGAATCAGACAGAATGATGCATCAATAATTGATCACCACACACAATAATACCAACAACAACAGTATGGAGTACCACCTATGTGTACGCAGCCCTCGAAAAACGGCCCAGGTATATGGACACTTGTGCATTCATGACCTTGAGCATTAGTTCCCGAATCAGACAGAATGATGCATCAATAATCGATCACCACACACAATAATACCAACAACAACAGTATGGAGTACCACCTATGTGTACGCAGCCCTCGAAGAACGGCCCAGGTATATGGACACTTTTGCATGCTTGACCTTGAACATTAGTTCCCGAATCAGACAGAATGATGCATCAATAATCGATCACCACACATAACAATACCAACAACAACAGTATGGAGTACCACCTATGTGTACGCAGCCCTCGAACAAGGCCTAGGTATATGGACACTTGTGCATTCTTGACCTTGAGCATTAGTTCCCGAATCAGACAGAATGATGCATCAATAATTGATCACCACACACAATAATACCAACAACAACAGTATGGAGTACCACCTATGTGTACGCAGCCCTCGAAAAACGGCCCAGGTATATGGACACTTGTGCATTCATGACCTTGAGCATTAGTTCCCGAATCAGACAGAATGATGCATCAATAATCGATCACCACACACAATAATACCAACAACAACAGTATGGAGTACCACCTATGTGTACGCAGCCCTCGAAGAACGGCCCAGGTATATGGACACTTTTGCATGCTTGACCTTGAACATTAGTTCCCGAATCAGACAGAATGATGCATCAATAATCGATCACCACACATAACAATACCAACAACAACAGTATGGAGTACCACCTATGTGTACGCAGCCCTCGAACAAGGCCTAGGTATATGGACACTTGTGCATTCTTGACCTTGAGCATTAGTTCCCGAATCAGACAGAATGATGCATCAATAATTGATCACCACACACAATAATACCAACAACAACAGTATGGAGTACCACCTATGTGTACGCAGCCCTCGAAAAACGGCCCAGGTATATGGACACTTGTGCATTCATGACCTTGAGCATTAGTTCCCGAATCAGACAGAATGATGCATCAATAATCGATCACCACACACAATAATACCAACAACAACAGTATGGAGTACCACCTATGTGTACGCAGCCCTCGAAGAACGGCCCAGGTATATGGACACTTTTGCATTCTTGACCTTGAATTTTTTTTATTTCGGTTTTAATGAATTTATTCCATACTTTAGGCTCACACTATATATGCTACATATGGAACATGCAATGGGACATTATTTTGTAATTAGACTTAATTGACAGTTTATTAATATCATGATATTTAATTAAATCATCCCCTGCAATAACTCTCAACGTTTCTGGGCTTATACTCGTCCCATTCGAGCAGACTTATATGTAGACTGTAATTTCATAATATTTGCCCGCATCGCGTCCGTATTGAATTTTTATTGCGAAACAACAATGTCTGCTGCAGCGGGGGGCTACGGGGGCCCATAAAAGCGCTACGTGTGCTGACTGCGAAGATGCTTGCCTCGCGTAATAAGACAAGCCCCACAATAAAGGGCTACAAGCGTGATTCGATGCCGTATTGTGTCGCCAGTTTTCCCATTGTGTCTGAGACTGATACGTCGAGATTGAAACACGACGTCGAGCACCTGCTACCCCCGGCAGGGCGCGCCCCCCAAAAGGAATGGGCCTCTTCGCCGACGCCGTTAGCCTCACGGTCGTAATATGATTAATAATATCAACTTTAAAATAGTTTAATAGTATCAATAATATCGTTGGTTTCAGGAGAAGTCCATTATACATTATTTCAAGTTCATTTTTTCCCTGTACAGTACATAAAAAATACTCAACAAATTGTAATCTTAACTTTCCCTGAGACATTTACTACATCTAGTTTCTAAGAAATTCGTAATTTTTACTGTAAATTCTGAGAATGCTAATGAGAAATGTATATTCTCATGCTCACATAATTCTAGTACCAATAATTTAACATTGCTATATTATATATAGCTATATATAATATATATATTAGAAACCTAATTTCTTGTACTAGATTTATGTGAGCATGAGTATACATTTCTCATAAGCATTCAATTAAGAATGGACTTTACAGAATTTACAGAAAAAAAATACGAATTTCTTAGATAATGGATTTAGTAAATATATCATAAAAAGAAAACACTACATTTTGATAAGTATTTCTTATTCTTTGTGTAATTTTCTTTTGGAAACAATATAGTATCTTTGTTAACACGTGGCCACGCGGCCATTCGCGGCGAAATGGCCCTGGCGAGGCCAATGCTTGCCAATCGCGTGATTAAAATCTGCAATGCTTGTATTTCGTTTCTTCTGAAGCGCGGCATTATTAAATCCTGGCTCGCGTGCTATTCTTTAATTTCGCGCACCTGAGTTATGTTTAATTACAAAAGTTGTGTTACAATTAATAAGGTTCCGATCCGGCCGTTTATCATCGCGCATTTAATTTATTCACGAGCGCGCGCACAAACTGTCGGAATTTCTCCGCCGAGGAGTTAATTGAATTCATTTTTCACGCAGCTTTTACCGGCCGTGGGATTTCCGACACATATTGGGTACAGCCGAGGCGAGTTTAAAAAAATCGAAAGCTTAGGCTGATAGAGAATTTCTGTAGTCAGTATTATGCATTAAAGTCAATTATTGTTATAATAACCCGTAAATATGAGAGTAGATAAAACATTGAGAGTAAGTAGATTATATTAATCTACTCGTTACATAAATAAGAGCTAAATTGAAAAAAATACTACAAATAGTTCAAATAATCGATATTTTCAAACAAAAATTGATATGTCTCAAGAATCCATTATTGGATCTAAATTAAATTATACCCATTTAATACCAATATATTACTCTATAGCAGCAATAAACTACATTAATATTGATACGGTGGTTTTTGAGATATCGTTATTTATATATGAGCCTAATTGGAGGAGGAACACTTAAAATAGGTCTAATATTCGATATCTTCAAACCAATATTAATATGTCTGAAGTATCTCTCATTGAATATTTTTTATATTACAGACATCGAATACTACTGTATCGATTTATATTAGCACAAAAAATTAAATATATTGATACACAAGTTCTCTAGATTCCAGTATTAATGTGTGAAAATTGGAAAAACAGCTTTGAATATTTTATATTTCCAAACAGAAATTGATATATCTCAAGAATCCCGCATTGGATTTAAATTTAATTATGCCAATTCAATACTAGTATATAGAGATATATCAGCAATAAATAACAATGATATTGATACGGTGGTTTTTGAGATATCCTTATTTAAATAAGAGCTTAATTAAGGAAACCCTTATAATAGGTCTAATATTCGATATTTTCAAACAAAAACTGATATATGTCGACTACCTTTCATAAGATTAATTTTACATTTCAGATATCGAATACAAGTTTATCTGTTTACATTAATAAAACAATGCAATTATATTCATACACTAGTTCTTCAGATTCCATTATTAATGTGTGAAAATTGGAAAAACAGCTTTGAATATTTGATATTTTCAAACAAAAAATGACATATCTCAATAATCGCGCATTGGATATAAATTTAATTATGCCCATCCAATGCCAGTATATTGAGCTATATCAGAAATAAATAACATTGAAATTGATACGGTGGTTTTTGAGATATCGTTATTTAAATAAGAGCTTAATTGAAGAAACACTATATATAGGTCTAATATTCGATATTTTTAAACAAAAATTGATATATCTCGAATACCTCTCATTGGATTTTTTTCAAATTGCAGATATCCTATACTAGTATATCAGTTTAAATTAGTAAAACAGTGCAATTATATTGATACACTAGTTCTCTAGATTCCATTATTAATGTGTGAAAATTGTAAAACGGCTTTGAATATTTGATATTTTCAAACAAAAACTGATATATCTTAAGAATCTCGCATTAGATTTAAATAGAATTATGCCCACTTAATGCCAGTATATTGAGCTATATCAGCAATAAATTACATTGATATTGATACGGTCGTTTTTGAGATATCGTAATTTTAATAAGTGCTTAGTTGAAGAAATACTTAAAATAGTTCTAATATTCGATATTTTTAATCAAAATTTGGGATATTTCAAAAATCCGTCACTGGATCAAAATTTAATTATACTTAATTAATATCAGTATATTACTCTATAGCAACAATAAATTACATTGATATATGTACGGTAGTTTTTGAGATATCGTTATATAAATAAGAGCTTACTTAAAGAAACACTTAATGTAGTTCTAATATTCGATATTTTCAAACAAAAATAAATATATTTTAAGTATCTGGCATTGGATATTTTTTAAATTGCATATATCGAATGCTAGTATATTGGTTTATGTTAGCAAAAAAATGCAGTTACATTAATTCGCTAGTTCCGGTATTAATGTGTGGAAATTGGAAAAGCAGCTTTGAATATTTGATATTTTCAAACAAAAACTGATATATCTTAAGAATCTCGCATTAGATTTAAATTGAATTATACCCATTTAATGCCAGTATATTGAGGATTATCAGCAATAAATTACATTGATATTGATACGGTGGTTTTTGAGATTTCATTATTTAAATAACAGCTTAATTGAAGAAACTCTTAAAATAGTTCTAATATTCGATATTTTCAAACAAATATTGATATATCTCAAGAATCTCGTATTGGATATAAATTTAATTATGCTTATTCAATGACAGTATATCCAGCTATATCAGTAATAAATTACTTTGATATTGATACGGTGGTTTTTGAGATATCGTAATTTTAATAAGTGCTTAATTGAAGAAATACTTAAAATAGTTTTAATATTCGATATTTTTAATCAAAAATTGATATATCTCAATAATCTATCATTGGATCTAAATTTAATTATACTCATTTAATATTATTATATCACTCTATAGTAGTAATAAATTACATTAATATTGATACGGTAGTTTTCGCGAAATCATTATTTAAATATGAGCCTAATTGGAGGATCATTTAAAATAGTTTCCATATTTTCTAACAAAAATTGATATATGTGAAGTATCTCTCATTGGATTTATTTTAAATTTCAGATATCGAATAATAGTATATCCGTATATATTTGCACAAAATCAAATTACATTAATATACTAGTTTTCTAGATTCCATTATTATTGTGTGAAAATAGAATAAACGGCTTTAAATATTTGATATTTGCAAACAAAAAATGATATATCTTAAGAGTCTCGCATTGGATTTAAATTTACTTATACCCATTTAATGCCAGTATATCGAGGTATATCAGGAATAAATTAGATTGATATTGATACGGTAGTTTTTGAGATATCGTTATTTAAATAAAAGCATAATTAAAGAATCCCTTAATATAGTTCTAATAAATAGTTTCCAAATAAAAATTGATATATCTTAAGAATCTCGAATTGGATATAAATTTAATTATATTGATTCAATACCAGTATATTCAGCTATATCAGTAATAAATTACATTGATATTGATACGGTGGTTTTTGAGATATCGTTATTTAAATAAGAGCTTAATTGAAGAAATACTTAAAATAGCTCAAATATTCAATATTTTTAATCAAAAATTGATATATCGCAAGAATCCATCATTGGATCTGAATTTAATTATACCGATTTAATATCAGTATATCACTCTACGGCAGTAATAAATTACATTAATATTGATGCGGTGGTTTTCGCGAAATCATTATTTAAATATGAGCCTAATTGGAGGATCATTTAAAATAGTTTCCATATTTTCTAACAAAAATTGATATATGTGAAGTATTTCTCATTGGATTTATTTTAAATTTCAGATATCGAATAATAGTATATCCGTATATATTTGCACAAAATCAAATTACATTAATATACTAGTTCTCTAGATTCCATTATTATTGTGTGAAAATAGAATAAACGGCTTTAAATATTTGATATTTGCAAACAAAAAATGATATATCTTAAGAGTCTCGCATTGGATTTAAATTTAATTATACCCATTTAATGCCAGTATATCGAGGTATATCAGGAATAAATTAGATTGATATTGATACGGTAGTTTTTGAGATATCGTTATTTAAATAAAAGCATAATTAAAGAATCCCTTAATATAGTTCTAATAAATAGTTTCCAAATAAAAATTGATATATATTAAGAATCTCGAATTGGATATAAATTTAATTATATTGATTCAATACCAGTATATTCAGCTATATCAGTAATAAATTACATTGATATTGATACGGTGGTTTTTGAGATATCGTTATTTAAATAAGAGCTTAATTGAAGAAATATTTAACATAATTGTAATACTCGATATTTTCAAACAAAAATTGATATATCTTAAGTATGTCATTGGATCTAAAATTATTATACCCATTTAGTATCAGTAAAGCAAACAGAATTTTCTTCCAATTATTTAGGATTATCACTGCATTTGCAAGAAATCTTTGAAATTTATTATAGAATTTGTTCAAAACGAGTTTCAATCTTTCATATGTTTCATACATGTTCAATGTAATATATTTCCATATGTACTAAACCTAACATAACTTAACCTAACGTAAGGTAAAGTTATTTGAAGTTGAAATAAAGCTGTGTTCTCTAGTTCAAGTGTTCTTTAGATGAAATATAACTCCTGTTACATACGTTTTGGGATTTTTTTTAATGCTTTACGTGACATGGTAAAACCATTACATTTAGTCAACTATGGAGAAACATGTTGCTAGGTGTTTTATCAATTTGTATGATATTTCACATTTTCGTCTAACCTTTTCGCAATGGGGTATAAAGTAGAATTAAAAAGTCCATCTACAACTTAGTTGGACAACTGCCGAAACGAGATATAGTGAACATTTTTTGTGGGCAAAATATTTCAAAAAACATCAGATTTTCCCTCTTCACATTCCCGAGATAAATATCACTAAAATAGACTACTTTATAAGGCCATGAAGGTCAGGCGAAAATGTGAAATGTCAAACAAATTGACAAGACCCCTATCAATATGTTTCTTCATAGTTGATCAGATGTAATAGTTTCAGTATGTCACGTTAAGCATAAAAAAATCCGAAAGCTTATGAAACAGGTGTCATGCTGCAGGTAATATGTATAATTAGGTACTATTATGATGTTTTTCAATTATTCAGTTATGTTCTATTACTAACACTGAAATAAATAATTTTCTAAGAAATTGTACACTTCTTGCATATTTTTGAGATTTAATGAGTAAACACTTTTTTTTTATGCGTTGAAATAGTATTGGTTAAAACTACAAACTTGGTTATGAACAAACGTTTGTTTTTAGTTTTGAATAAGTTTTTTTTTTAGAAATAAAGAATGAAAGTGATACATTTGTTGCAAACTTTCTGAGACACGTCGTATAAAAAGTTGTATTAAATACAAATATTACTTTAAAGTCATCTTCAATTATATATTATTTAATCAACATTGGCAAAGATATCCACCATACAATTATTCTTGCAGATGTAACTGTACTTTTATTTCATCATGGAATAATTGTGTATTTGCACTGTACTTACTGTTACTTCCCGGCTGATTTATAACACTAGCTATGTACGTGCGCTACACGAAATGATTACTATTTGATACTTCTTCCTCATTTCGCAGACTTGAATGCAACAATGCGGGCAAAGTTAATAAATTAGCGAAAGGGTAATGCTTACTCTATTAATTTAATAAGTAACACTTGGCAGGTCGTGCAATACGGTTCCTGGTGGGTAATAAAAACAGAGTTTCTCACAGCTAATTCCCTGTAAAATTGCTCCTTAACGCCGGACAATAAATCTGAATTATGTTTATTAAATTGCAATTGCGGAATTGCTGTTACGATTTCTCTAGACGATAAATGAAATTTATATTATTAGATAGTTTTTGTTGTACTTAGATGCAGCACAGTTCACTTAAATTGTGCGAGATACAAACGGGAGCTAGAAAATGTATTTGTGAGTAAAAACGATCATATACAGGGTGTCAAAAAAACATTTATTTTCCCTGCTTAGGCGTTGGGCTGAAGATTATTTTACTGCATTTTATTAGTTTATCAGTTCCACTGTGCTATTGTTAAGTTTTTTCTTATTCTGAAATTTCAAGTATTTCCATTTATGAGCTTTTCGTTGCATTTTCTAATGTTTTTGTAAAATATTCTGCAACTTACATAAATTTTGTGCGACATTCTGTATTTTTATTACACTTTCATTAAGTGTTTTAAATGTATTGAAGAATCAATTAATAAAATTTTCAGGAAACTGAACAACTTTTGAGAAACCTCTTCGTCTACTTGCAAAATATGATATTTTCAATAAATTTTCCACTTTTTACATACATTTTCTTCAATATTTTTAGTGAAATTATATGTTCTTACTGTATTAAAAAAATATTTAATAGAATTTCCAGAAAATCCTACTTGTAGAATTTAAGATTTTCAATAAATTTTTCGCAATTTGCATAAATTTTCAGGAATTTAAATAAATGTTCTGCCTTTATTTTGTATATTTTGTTAAACTATCATTAAGTGTTTTAAATGTATTAGAATTTCAATTAAATACATTTCAGGAAACTGAACAACTTTTTAGAAACCTCTTCAATAGACTTTTCCTACTTGCAAAATGAGATATTTTCAATAAATTTTTCGCATTTTACATACATTTTCTGCAATATTTTCAGTGTCATTAAATGTTCTTAATGTATTGGAAAATTATTTAATAGAATTTCCAGAATTAAATTTTGAAATTTACTATATCGTTTGCAATTTTTGAACCTTCTCATACTTATGATATTTTGATTGAAATTCTGAACTTTTTAACTCTTTTGATACAGGCATGCATTGCTCGTTGTGAAAATTTCCATAAAAGGTTATAGCAATTTCGGAAATCTTTGTAAAATTTGGCGTTACTTGTATAATTTATTATTACATTTACAACTTACATACATTTTCTGCGATATTTTGTATTTTTATTAGGAATTTTCAATTTTCAGGAAACTGCACAACTTTTGAGAAACCTTTTCATCTACTTACAAAATATGATATTTTCAATAAATTTTTCGCATTTTACATACATTTTCTGCACTATTTTCAGTGTCATTATATGTTCTTAATGTATTAGAAAGAAAATTATTTAATAGAATTTCCAGAATAAAATTTCGAAATTTACTACACCGTTTGAAATTTTTGAACCTCCTGATACTTAAGATATTTTGATTGAAATTATGATTTTTTTAACTCTTTTGATACAGGCATGAATTGCTCGTTATAAAAATTTTCATAAAACATTGTGGCAATTTCGGAAATCTTTGTGAAATTTGGCGATACTTGTATAATTTATTATATATATATATATATATATATATATATATATATATATATATATATATATATATATATATATATATATGTTTGAACATGTTCCGGGTCTTTGAACTTCCGTGTATTGTTTTGTGTGTCCTGAAAAGGACCTTTTTCACGACGTTTCGGCAAAATCGCATTTGCCATCTTCTGGTGGATTCTTCTCGAGTGTTAGAGAGAACTCAGTTCTCTCCTAACACTCGAGAAGAATCCACCAGAAGATGGCAAATGCGATTTTGCCGAAACGTCGTGAAAAAGGTCCTTTTCAGGACACACAAAACAATACACGGAAGTTCAAAGACCCGGAACATGTTCAAACACATTTCGTCCGTGAAAACATACACATGAACATATATATATATATATATATATATACAGTCAGTTCTTTAAATACTATATAACATTTGTGAATTTTTGACATGTGTAAAACTATATTCTTGGCACTAAATATACTAAACAAAAATTAATATGTAGGTATATTTTGATATTATAATTAAATTTGCTGCATTTTTATTAGTTTCATCAGTTCCACTGTGTTTTTGTTAAGTTTTTCCTGATTCTGAAACTTCAAGTATTTCCATTTATGGGCTTTTTGTTGCATTTTCTGAAAAATTTGCTGCAACTTACATACATTTTCTGCGACATTTTGTTTTTTTTTTAAACTTTCATTAAGTGTTTCATATGTACTGAAGAATCAATTAAAGACATTTACAGGAAACTGGACAACTTTTGAGAAACCTTTTCATCTACTTGCAAAATATGATATTTTCAATAAATTATCCGCATTTTACATACATTTTCTGGAATATTTTCAGTGTCATTACATGTTCTTAATGTATTAGAAAATTATTTAATAGAATTTCCATAAACTTCTACTTATTGAATTTAAGATTTTTAATAAAGTTTTTGCAATTTACATAAATTTTCAGGAATTTAAATAAATGTTCTGCCTTTTTTTGTATATTTTGTAAAACTATCATTAAGTGTTTTACATGTATTAGTATATCAATTAAATACATTTTCAGGAAACTGAACAACTTTTTAGAAACCTTTTCAATAGACCTTTCCTACTTGCAAAATGTGATATTTTCAATAAATTTTCGCAATTTGCATAAACTTTCTGCAATTTCGATAAATCCGTTACAGTACGAGGATTAATAAGTGTAACAAATAAGTGTAATAACTAAGTGTATTAATAATAATAATCCATAATGTATACAGTTTTTAAACATTCCTCATTTACGAGATCTCCATGTTGAGCACTATAACTGGGACTGAATTTTTTCATCATTTTTTTTTCATCAGGAACCTCATAAACTTTTAACCAATGACGTAAGACATCCTGTAGTTATGAAGTTTTGATGATATTTTTGAATAAAGAACTCTATAACGTTACAACGAAGCACGATAGCGAAAAGCTTAATTGGACGTTTTTTCACGATTATTTGCGAAATTCCGTATTCGCCTTATTCGTCGGCTCATATAAACTTCTCATTGATACTATAACACCTAACTTCCCAACCTAATAACGTAAATAATTATTATTTTATGTTTTATATTATTGAATGTGGATTGATAGTATGTAGATTTAATTTGTGATAATAATTATTAGCATTATTAATATTAATATCATTAAAACCATCTTATTTTTTTTTCAATTAATCAATCGATACGTTTAACAATTACAATACACTACTGTGAACCAGCGTTTGCGAAGCACTACCGCACAATTGCAGTGTGGCAACTAATAAAACAGGTTTAATTGCGACTTTGCTAGCAATCAGCTCTCGAACATCGTGAAAAAATAATGTTCGAACAATGGGCATCGATAGGCGATCTGTGCTCTGCCGTCATCTGAAAGTGATCTTTGACTGGTAACGTGTCATTATGTTATTGGAAAACAATGGGGCATTAGCCCCGATTAAATGGAATGGCAAATGGGACAATGTGAGCGCAACAGTGATAAAAGAAACCGTTCAAAAGTTGGTTAATATTTATTACTGCGTGGTTTGCATATTGCGGTTCTGTTTGCTAATTTGATTGTGTGAAATTGAGAATTGAGGTCGATTTTAATAGGTAAACGGTTTGTCTTAATTTGTATATTAATTGACATTGTTTATTTAGCACTATTCCTGTGTAAATATAAGAATTTGTTGCAAGCATATGTTGTGTACGAAATACTAAACCAATTACTAAATAATACAAATTGTGATTTTTTTCAATTTTAGTTCATTATTATTTGCAAATTACATCAAACCAATTACAAAACTAAGTTTGTAGTTTACAAGAAGTAACTCAACGTGTTCCAGAAACTTTGCAATAAATTGATTTGTTTTTATTATTCTTTTCTGAAAACAAAATTATTTCCAAAAATTCGTGCTTATTTTCAAACCCCCCAACATAATATATTGTATGTGTGCAACGGTTGGCAGAAAAATGACAGCATAATCAAAGTTGATAAAACATTATTTATTAATGTATTCTTTATAATAGTTCATATTTTTGCTGAACATTTTACTGTCAACTGTTGCACATATACAATATATAATTCACGATACAAATTTTAATTAATTCATTGTTTCCTGTAAACGCCATACACACAGTCGTATATATATATATATATATATATATATATATATATATATATATAATTTTTGGGGGTTTGAAAATATGTACGACGTTTTGTAAAGATATATTTTTGTTTCAGCAATGAATAATTGCTAATAAAAATAAATCATTAGTTGCAAACTTTCTGGAACACGTTATTACCATAAACGAAGTTAACTTCTCTAAATATACTTACATACAACTTAGAAATTATAAGATGCAAATCATTTAAACTATCTGGGTATTAATTTTTATAGTATTTGCATATTGCTTAAATACGTAACTTTCTTATTATTTAAAGTTCGCAATACAAATTTTAATTAATTCATTGTTTCCTGTAAACGCCATACACACAGTCGTGTAAATCTGCGAAGTGGTGAAGGTTCGTTACGATTGTTAGTGGATCAAGGAAAGCAGGTATGTGAAAATTGAAATTCAATGCAAGTATTGTGAGTTCCCTGGAGATTTGGAGCTGATTTATTAGCCGTAGAAAGTAATTAAAAAGAATTATCTCACATATCCATCAGGGAGTTACGAAAGTGAACCTCCCAAATGAATATTAAGCGCGTCCCAAATTAGACTCGAACACAAACTGGAATGATGCATTGGCATAATTAAAACGATTACATTTTGAAGAGCATAGAAAACATTGAGATCATCTAACTGCAGTTTCTCAATTATGAGCATACTATACTGCAGTTTCTCAATTATGATCATATAGTACTGAAGTTTCTCAATTATGATCATATAGTACTGAAGTTTCTCAATTATGAGCATACTATACTGCAGTTTCTCAATTATGATCATATAGTACTGAAGTTTCTCAATTATGATCATATAGTACTGAAGTTTCTCAATTATGAGCATACTATACTGCAGTTTCTCAATTATGATCATATAGTACTGAAGTTTCTCAATTATGAGCATACTATACTGCAGTTTCTCAATTATGAGCATACTATACTGCAGTTTCTCAATTATGATCATATAGTACTAAAGTTTCTCAATTATGATCATATAGTACTGAAGTTTCTCAATTATGAGTATACTATACTGCAGTTTCTCAATTATGATCATATAGTACTGAAGTTTCTCAATTATGATCATATAGTACTGAAGTTTCTCAATTATGAGCATACTATACTGCAGTTTCTCAATTATGAGCATACTATACTGCAGTTTCTCAATTATGATCATATAGTACTGAAGTTTCTCAACTATGATCATATAGTACTGAAGTTTCTCAATTATGAGCATACTATACTGCAGTTTCTCAATTATGATCATATAGTACTGAAGTTTCTCAATTATGATCATATAGTACTGAAGTTTCTCAATTATGAGCATACTATACTGCAGCTTCTCAATTATGATCATATAGTACTGAAGTTTCTCAATTATGATCATATAGTACTGAAGTTTCTCAATTATGAGCATACTATACTGCAGTTTTTCAATTATGATCATATAGTACTGAAGTTTCTCAATTATGAGCATACTATACTGCAGTTTCTCAATTATGATCATATAGTACTGAAGTTTGTCAATTATGAGCATACTATACTGTAGTTTCTCAATTATGATCATATAGTACTGAAGTTTCTCAATTATGATCATATAGTACTGAAGTTTCTCAATTATGAGCGTACTATACTGCAGCTTCTCAATTATGATCATATAGTACTGAAGTTTCTCAATTATGAGCATACCATATTGCAGTTTTTCAATTATGATCATATAGTACTGACGTTTCTCAATTATGAGCATACTATACTGCAGTTTCTCAATTATGATCATATAGTACTGAAGTTTCTCAATTATGAGCATACTATACTGTAGTTTCTCAATTATGATCATATAGTACTGAAGCTTCTCAATTATGATCATATAGTACTGAAGTTTCTCAATTATGAGCGTACTATACTGCAGCTTCTCAATTATGATCATATAGTACTGAAGCTTCTCAATTATGAGCATACTATACTGCAGTTTCTCAGTTATGATCATATAGTACTGTAGTTTCTCAATTATGAACATAGTTTAAATCTTACCTGTACAAAGCACATACAATTTATTTTTATAAACACCAAAGCTGATGAGGTATGCATACTAATAATGACTTATTTATTTTCAGTTTAAATATATTTTTAGCCATATTTGTTGATCGGGATTAGATTGAGGTACCAGTTAAACTGGAAGAGTGCATGCTGCTTCTTCCTGCTATCGAAGAATGAAGCCTGGGCCTTATAAGTTCCCAGAGGAATGTATACAGGGTAGTTGTCGTTATCTGGGACGTAATTCAGGAACTGGTACGTCTAAAAAAAGCCAAATATTGAAGGAAAACTTGAAAATATTAACTATTTGGTATGCTTTTGCATTTTCAAGATGAATTGCACAACTAAGTTACGATCAATTGGAAAATTGTTGTAATTGATGAGTTTTTAATATCATTGAAAAATGATAAGTAGAAATTAGAAAAACAAAACACCTTTCAGTTAAAAAATCAAGCTTGGAATAATGATTTATTTGATTTTGTTTATTTTACAATCAATTGATATACATTACGATTTAAATAATATGATTTAAAAAAAAAAAATTCTTAATTTGAACAAGAATTGATGATTAAAACCAATTTATGTGTCTATCATATTTTACTTACTTACAACATCTACTTTAAAGCATGTTCACTGTAAAGTTATAAATTTTCTAAGGTTTTAATGTTATTGCAAGGCATTTCCCAATTATAATTTTCGTAAACCAATTTTGGATCATACTTTCAGGAGTTACCTCCAAAATTTCCAACAGGATTGGTGTGATTTCACAAATCAATGATTATTTAAAAAAATCCGATGATTTAAATGAAACCAATCCTGTTGGAACTTTTGAAGGTTTTACTACATTTCTGAAGAAATGATCCAAAATTGGTTTACGTAAATCATAATTAGGAAATGCCTTTAAACATCGTGAAAACCTTGGAAATTTTATAATTCCTTAAAAATTAAGATAAACATATTCGATGAAATTAAAACTAAAACATTCATTTCCGTTTCTTTGGCAAAAATTTAGCAACTAGAGTGCCAATTATTTCATAATTATGAATATTTGTGATATTCATACTTTGAAAGAAAATCACGAAATTTTCAAGATATTATGTTTCTTAAAAATGTGTTTCCAATATGTGATTTCTATTGATTTGGTTTAGAGTTTTTGGTTAATTTCTGACGATTTTATTCAAATATACTGCAATTTTCCGTCTACACCTCCAATATATCCAAAAAATTTCAAGTCAATGCATATAAATATGAATTTCTCATTTGGAAAGGTAAACACATGATCACAGCAAAAAGCAAATATCTCAAGAATGAATACATAAGGTACCAATGTATCAGTCAATATCGATACTAAATTGCATTAATATTGGTTCGCCAGTTTTCGAGATATCGCTAATGAAGTCAAATTAATATTTAAAAATATCAATGGAAAACACATGATCACAGCTATACGCAAATATCTCAAGAACGACGCATTGGATATTAATCCAATTTAAAACATTAGATACCAATGTACTATTGAGTATCGGTCATAAATTGGATTGATATTAGTACGCCAGTTTTGGAGGCATCGCTAGTGAAGTCATATGAATATTTGAAAATATCAATGGAAAATATATAATCACAGTAAGAAGATGATATTTCAAGAATTACGCATTGGATATTAATAAAATTCAATTCGTTAGACTCAGATATATCAGTGAGTATCGAAAATAAATTCCAATGATATTGGTACGCCAAATTTCGAAATATTACTAATGAAGTCAAATCAATATTTGAAAATATCAATGGAAAACAAATGATCACAGCAATAAGCAAATATCTCAAGAACGACGCATTGGATATTAATGTAATTTTAAACATTAGATACCAATGTACTAATGAATATCAGCCATAAATTGGATTGATATTGGTACGCCAGTTTTGGAGATATTGCTAAAGAAGTCAAATCAATATTTAAAAATATTAATGGAAAACACATTATCATAGCAATAAGCAAATATCTCAAGAACGACGCGTTGGATATTAATCCAATTAAAAAAAATTGATACCAATGAACTTGTGAATACCGGTCATGCATTGGATTGATATTGGTACGCCAGTTTTAGGGATATGGCTAGTGAAGTCATACGAATATTTGAAAATATCAATAGAAATCACAGTAAGAAGCTAATACTTCAATAATGACGCATTGGGTATTAATAAAATTCAATTCGTTAGATTAAAATATATCAGTGAGTATCAAAAATAAATTCCATTGATATTCGTAAGCCAACTTTCGAGATATTACAAATGAAGTCAAATCAATATTTAATAATATCAATGGGAAACACATGATCACAGCAATATGTAAATATCTCAAGAACGACTCATTGGATGTTAATGCAATTTAAAAAGATTAGATACCAATGTACTTGTAAATATGGATCATAAATTGTATTGATATTGGTACACCAGTTTTGGAGATATCGCTAGTGAAGTCATATGAATATTTGAAAATATCAATGGAAAATACATAATTACAGTAAGAAGCTAATTTTTCGAGAATAACGCATTGGATATTAATCAAATTCAATTCGTTAGATTCGAATATATCGGTGACTATCGAAAATAAATTGCATTAATATTGGTACAAGAACTTTCGAGATATCACCAATGATGTCAAATCAATATTTAAAAATATCAATGGAAAACATATGATCACAACAAAAAACAAATATCTCAATAACTACGCGTTGTATATTAATCCAATTCAAAACATTAGATACCAATGTACTGGCGAATATCAGTCATAAATTGGATTGATATAGGTATACCAGTTTTGGAGATATCGCAAGTTAAGCCATATGAATATTTGAAAATATCAATGGAAAATACATAATCACAGTAAGAAGCTGATATTTCAAAAATTGCGCATTGGATATTAACCAAATTCAATTCGTTACATTCAAATATATCGGTGAGTATCGAAAATAAATTCCGTTGATATTGGTACGCCAACTTTTGAGATATCACTAATAAAGTCAAATCAATATTTGAAATTATCAATTGAAAACATAGGATCACAGCAATAAGCAAATATCTCAAGAACGACGCATTGGATATTAATCCAATTTAAAACATTATATGCCAATGTACTAGTGAATATCGGTCATAAATTGGATTGATATTGGTACATCAGTTTTAGAGATATCGCTAGTGAAGTCATACGAATATTTGAAAATGTCAATAGAAATCACAGTAAGAAGCTAAAATTTCAAGAACTACGCATTGGATATTAATCAAATTCAATTTCCTAGATTCAAATATATCAGTGCATATCGAAATTAAATTGCATTGATATTGGTACGCCAACTTTCGAGATATCACTAATGAAGTCAAATCAATATTTAAAAATATCAATGGAAAATAAATAATCACAACAAAAAACAAATATCTCAAGAACGACGCATTGGATATTAATCCAATTCAAAACATTAAATACCAATATATCAGTGAATAGCGGTCATAAATTGGATTGAAATTCGTACGCCAGTTTTGGAGATATGGCCAGTGAAGTCATATAAATATTTAAAAATATCAACAGAAAATACTTAATCACAGTAAGAAGCTAATATTTCAAGATTGAAGCATAGGATATAAATCAAATTCAATTCGGTGGATTCAAATATATCGGTGAGTATTGAAAATCAATTCCATTGATATTGGTACGCCAACTATTGAGATATCACTAATGAAGTCAAATCAATATTTAAAAATATCAATGGAAAACAAATGATCATAACAAAAATCAAATATCTCAAGAACAACGCATTGGATATTATTTCAATTCAAAACATTATATAACAATGTACTAGTGAATATCGGTCATAAATTGTATTGATATTGGTACACCAGTTTTGGAGATATCTCAAGTGAAGTCATATAAATATTTGAAAATATCAATGGAAAATACATAATCACAGAAAGAAGCGGATATTTTAAGAATGACGCATTGGATATTAATCAAATTTAATTCGTTAGATTAAAATATATCGGAGAGTAGCCAAAATAAATTCCATTGATATTGGCACGCCAACTTTTAAGATATCACTAATGAAGTCAAATCAATATTTAAAAAATATCAATGGAAAACAAATGATCACAACAAAATAACAAATATCTCAAGAACGACGTGTTGGATATTAATCCAATTCAAAACATTAGATACCAATGTACTAGTGAATATCGGTCATAAATTGGATTGATATTGGTACGCCAGTTTTTGAAGATATCGCTAGAGAAGACATATGAATATTTGAAAATATCAATGTAAAACACATGACTACACTAAAAAGTTTATATTTCAAAAGTGACTTATTAGATGTTAACGTAGTTTACTACATTATATACCAATGTATCAGTGAATATCAATAATAAATTGCATTGATATTGGTACGCCAGTTTTGGAGATATCGCTGGTGAAGTCACATGAATATTCGAAAAAATCAATGGAAAATACATAATCACAATAAGAAGCTAATATTTGAAGAATCGCGCATTGGATATTAATCAAATTTTATTCGTTATACTCAAATATATCAGTGAGTATCGACAATAAATTCCATTGATATTGGTACGTCAGTTTTCGAGATATCGCTAATGAATTCAAATCAATATTAAAAATATCAATGGAAAACACATGATCACAGCAATAAACAAATATCTTAAAAACTACGCATTGTATATTAATCCAATTCAAAGTAATAGATACCAATATACGATCGAATATCAGCCCTAAATTGGATTGATATTGGTACGCCAGTTTTGGAGATATTAGTATTCAAATGTTAAAGTTTTCCAAACTCTAGTATAAAAATTATATTGTGGTATAAAAACAGTATTCCTTACAATTGCTTCGGAAGGAGAGCCAAACGATGGCGTAGCTACTTCGGTAAAGAATCTCTTCAGATCGAACCAATGCATCTTCACGACATTTTTCATACTTTCAGTAAATTGTATTGCAGAATATTGCACCCAGTTGTTATTTATCCATTTAAAAACCACTGCGAAAACCTGTAAAAAAATGTTTGAGATAATTTATGTATGAGTATGTATGTATTATGTATGAGTGTGTACGTTGCACTTACACACTTAAAATCTTACCACATTGGTTTCGATCATTGGTTTTTTAAAATCCAGGGTAAGATTCATGGCTTTCACGGTCCTGTTCAAGTGGAAGCAGTTACCAGTTGCGTTCACGAAGTCCAAATCCTGGTTGATTATTTCTACCCTCTCCCATTTCACCACAAAAACGTTATTCTGTGAAATCAAAGGCGCAACATAGATTTTTTTTAATTTAGGGTAAATCAAACACTTGGTTAAAGTTTCACTATATTAATAGAATTTGTGTAATTAACGACTCACTTTAGCAGCTGCGGAAGAACCAACGCAAAAGAGCAGCAGAATACCCAAAAATCGCAACATTTTTTTGACGGCATACATCAGAAATTCGCCTTTTATTGCATAGGAACTGAGCAATCAGTGTTGATGTTTCATTAAGATTAGGACTAATATCCGTTTCATGCAAGGGCAACGGCAATTTGTATTGAAATATAATTTGCCAAAAAATAATTGGTATACAAATTCTGCTTAACATTTCAAATCTACTACAGATTATATATATTTCCGTTCAATCAATCAAAGGCAACAAACAGGTATTATTAGTAGTAGTAACAATATTTGAATGGCTATCGACCTGCGGTCCTTTCGTCTTATTATTATAATTATTGTTGTTATTATATTTGTTGTTCTATTATTATAGATATTCTAAGTATAGAAGTTAACAAAAAAAAGGAAAATTGAATGTAATTTCCGGCGATTTTCATATTTCTCGTTCTGTTGATTATTTTGTTTATTCACAAGAAAATGTAAAAAAACCTGAATAACCATTAACCCGATGATTATACGAATTACCATGATCGCTTTTCTATTACGGCGTAGACGGGCCATTTGGATTTCTCGCTCGGGAGATGTCAATTCATATAATCCACGTGTAATTTTGATTATTACCTCAGGAATCCCCGTGGTCCGTCGCTGAGGGCGTCTCGCAGCATTCGTCTTACTCGATTAAATCGCTCCGGTTCGGTTCTGCTTCCTCGTTATTATAATTTAATGCAGAATCGCGCCAGATAAGATCCAGGCTCGCAGATTCGATTTGTTATTACGTAAATAATTCGCCGGTTTTTGCACGGCCAGAAGAGTTACGGCCAACTGCCCGGGGGCAAACGATGTGAAAAGTAATTTGTCACTCCCATTGGAGGTGAGGATTTATGGGTCAGGTTTCGGTATATGGAAATGTCTTCGGCTGTCCAGGAAATGAGTCGTGTTTAATTCTGGCTACTTACAACGATAACTAACTTTATTATAACAATCAAAAACAGAAATAAAAGAAATTCAAAATAATTATAATAATAAAAAACAGAAATAACAGAAAACCAAAATAATTATAGTAATAAAAAACAGAAATAACAGAAAATCAAAATAATTTCAATAATCAATAAAAGAAATAAGAGAAAATCAAAATAATTCTAATAATCAAAAACAGAAATAACAGAAAATCAAAATAATTATAATAATCAAAAACAGAAATAACAGAAAACCAAAATAATTATAGTAATAAACAACAGAAATAACAAAAAATCAAAATAATTATAATAATCAAAAACAGAAAATCAAAATAATTCTAATAATAAAAAACAGAAATAACAGACAAATTAAAACCAATTGCAAGAAGTAGATCTGGATATACTGTAGCTTGTAACTTTAAATATTAGAACCTTAAAAATTAGAAGATCATATTCTTCTTGGTTTGATCAACGGTTCATATTAAGGCATGAAAAATGTCCTTGAATATTGATCCTTGAACAAATGTCCTTGGTGACGTGGAAAAATTAGCGACGATTGTTTATTAGGCATTCAGTTAAAAATAATATGTTATTAAATCATAGTATAATATCGACATAATTGTTACCAAGGATCAACAAACAAATCCGTCGTACGGTACTTACGGTACCGTATTTTTTGTTGATCCTTGGTAACCATTATGTCGATATTATACTATAATTTAATAAAATATTATTGTTAATATTGATGATAATAGTGATTACATTACAGCAGACATATTTTTTTATAAAATTTAATACAAATAAATTTTAAATATTATTATTATGGAAGTGAATATTACAATTAGAACAGTTATTTAAAGTAATTCCTAATGGTCCAGGGATATGTGTATCAGTAATTTCAGTAATGTTAGATTATTTTTCCACAATTGTATCATTATGTTGATACATAATACAATATTGTAATTGTTGCATTATTGTTTATCACATTTACATTGACATAGCATTTTAAATTACAAATTTTATTTAAAATTATTCTATTAGATTAATTCCTACTTTAATTTTAATTATTGGATGAGGATATCAACCTGAACGAATTCAATTTAAATATTTATATTTTTTTTTTTTCTAAGTATGTATTTTGAAAATATAAAAAAGAGATTAACCTAACGATTTAACAAAAAATATTGTATGCAACTCGTACTAAAATTGAGTATTTTAGGACCCGAAGGCTTCCATGACTCCACAATTCGTCCTGGAAATTGCTACTCGTCCGCTTAAGACTCACTTTCAGTACTTGTTACGTAAACATCTATTGTAATGTATGTGTTACTTATATATTATATAAATATGAAAAAATCGAATCGAATGTAATTCGTGCATCGAATTATAATCGGTAAATTTACATAAATTTGTTGCATAGTAGTTCGAATGGTGTAAATATTTCAATAAATATTTTATTGTAGAAATATATGCACTCTTTTCGATGCTATGCAACATTTTTTCGTAAGTTAACCGATAAATTCGATGCACTTATTTGTTTTTCACGCCACACTTGAAAAACTATTTAAACATTTTTTTTCTGTAACGATTATTCTATCAAAGCCAACTTTATTATACATCTTTATATACAGAAATAATCTCAACCAGAAAAAAAAATCTAAATCTATATATAACCATTTGAAAAAAAAAAGTTGACTATCGCTGAAATGAAAGTTGCTTTTGCAATAAAACAAAATAAGGGTCCCTCTGTAGAACATGTGGAGTCGTTTAATCTTGTTTTTTAAATCAGCCAATAAATAAGGAAGTTATGGCCAGCGGCGTTTTTTAGGAGACCAAGACCCTGTATTTCGGTATATTTGAATTTCTCACTGTCCCTTGTTTTCATGCATTCTAGAATATCTAAACTTGTAAAAATAACCTAGAGAAATCATGTATGTTGAGGATAGCCACAAAACTATACAAAAAATAACCTGTATCCAGACAAAACAAAAAACAATTGTTTTATTTTGTTCAATAATTATTATAATATTACATATTGTTTTCCACATTGTGTTCGCTTTGTTTTTCACGCCACACTTGAAAAACTATTTAAACTTTTTTTTTTCTGTAACGATTATTCCATGAAAGCCAACTGATTATATATTTTTGTATGCAGAATAATTATCTCAACCAGAAAAAAAATCTGAAAATATATGTAACCATTTGAAAAAAAAAAGTTCAGACTATCGCTGAAATGAAAGTTGATTTTGCAATAAAACAAAATTATGGTCCCCATGTGGAGCCGTTTTATCTTGTTTTTGTTTTATTGAAATATTGAATTATGACCAGCGGCGTTTTTTAGGAGACACCCTGTATAAAGATCTTTTCTTGTTTTTATTATTTTTATTGCGTCTTCTTAACCTTACTAGCTAGTTTGGGCT
Organism: Othius punctulatus; assembly: GCA_951805005.1. Taxonomy (NCBI): domain Eukaryota; kingdom Metazoa; phylum Arthropoda; class Insecta; order Coleoptera; family Staphylinidae; genus Othius; species Othius punctulatus. Next base: position 1,536,175 of record OX638139.1, on the reverse strand, counting down.
ATATTTTTCAGCCTTCTTCAATCTAAGTGTGTTCAATCTTCAAAGGTTAATTTTTTGTTAGTTTAGTATATTCAATATTCAAATATTATTCAAAACTTTTCTATAAAAATCTTATCTAATATCGAATCTTGTTTTTGATTTTTTGATATCAAATTTCAAAATAATAAGCTGGAAAGCTGGTAATAAACAGAAAAAGTAATGTTCGTTGCACTGGATGTAGAGTACCATGTTTTGCAACATTTTCGACTAGAAGAATGTCTCCAGATAATTAATCCATATTGAACATGACTTAAGATTAGATGTATCCCAAAATTTCTATGGCCCTTTTTGAATTACATTTCGTTTTTTACAGTCTACATACATCTTATAATAGAAATAGTCAAATTTCAAAATAATAAACTGGAAAGCTGATAATAAACAGAAAAAGTAATTTAAACAAAAATAACAAATTTTCATTTTTCACAAACGCATTTATTTCGCTAAATGTACATTTCAACCATTGCGAGGTCATCTTGAGTAGACATTTGTACTCAATACCAAGCACAGAGTACAAATGTCTACTGAAGATGACCACGTAGTGGTTGACATGTACATTTAGCGAAATAAATGTCGTTGTGAAAAAGGATAATTTGTTATTTTTCTTTAAGTGTTAAAATTTCACAAGCTCCAACTGATTATTTTAGAAAAAGTAATGTTCGTTGCACGGGATGAAGAGTACCATATTTCACGATATTTTTCATGCGTTAACATGAACCATGGATCAAACCAGGCGTTTTATTAACAGAATTAATGTTCATTGCACCGAATGAAAAGCATCATGTTTAAATACATTTTTCTTGCCTTTACCTAAAAGGTCCCAACAAATAAAAAGGTGATTTCAGTAGAAAAAAAAAGCTCTTTCCAGTGGTACTAAAATAAATCGAATTCGAGAAGACTCATTTTGGATATTCGACTTTGAAAATAGGCAAAATTTTCCTTACCACGATGTTTGGGGGCAAATAATTCCACAAGATTGTAAGCCATTGGTCTGATATTCCAGTAATGTAATATCCTATAGTTGGTTAGTAAATCGGTAAAAGAACCACTTACCAACTGTTTCCGTTTTTGAGTTACATGCTGCCAAAATATGGCAAAAACATCGCGCAATATAAATTTAAGGCCACTTTGAGATTAAATTGTGATTGGTGTGTTGCTTTCTGAGTTTTGGCACGTATTCATATATTCGTATCGTATTCATCAGCAAAAGTCGATCTAAGGTGTTGAATTTCAGCTTCATAGAGAATATAGATAAGCAGTGGGAACACGTGAAGCTGTGCAAAATTCTCGTACTTCTCGTACATTGAACTGAATAAAGAGTACCATGTCAAAGACTTATTTCTTGATTTACTTAAAAAGTCCCAGCAAGTAAAAATATAATTCCTGAAACAGTGCAAAATTCTCATTTCTAGAGTTTTGATTGTCCTCCACGGGAAAGGCTGCAGTGGCTCAGATATTTCATATTTGGAGCTATTTGCTTTCAAATATACATATACATCCATATTAATTTTCATCAAAATTGGAGATGGTCGAGCGGGGAATAGTTTCAAAATTAGTCTACTTGACATGGTTATTTTATTATTGGGTTTATTTGGTACAGGTTATTTTGAGTGATAAAATTTTTATAAATCATGGATACACAGGGAAAGATTTTATAAATCAAGGATATACAGGAAGAAAACGAGTAAGTCAAATTAGACAAAATAATCTTGATGCCAATGCATGGGGAAATCGGAGTGTTAAAAATTGTCTGCCACAGAAAAAATGAGGAAAATCGGAGTGTTAAAAATTGTCTGCCACAGAAAAAAATTACGTCTAAGCTTGACGTTCTTTAATTTTAGATCGCCCGAGGTCATGTGGACGTGTACTCTGCATTACTTACCAGCGGTAATATAACAAGTGGTGTTCTCATTATCGATAATGATTTTATAAATACAACGAATTTCAACCACAACGACGAAAATGCATTTTACAAAGTTTTGGGGTTGAAATAATATGGTTTAACCATAAATATAAATATGGTTTAACCATAAATTGTGACAGCGACCGTCATTTGTTCGTGGTATTATCCTGAAAATACAACCGTGGTATTATCAACATTGTCAGTTATTAATACATGCGTAACTATAGAAACCGCATTGTTCTGACGTCACTTTTTTACGTATGAGTTATATTCCCACACATAAATCACAATTTGTCCTAGTGCTAAAAATCGCAGACACATTTTGATTGAATCAGTTTCTCGCATGTTGCTCTGATAAGCGCTGATTAATAAATCTGCAGCAGCCACAGCACGATGGTCAATTAATTACCGCAAATTAATCGCGGATTTTCTTTCGCTTCCTCATTGCACGACCAGACGACAGGTCACGCGGTCGCGTGGACAGCGCAGAGACGGAATGGCGGAAGCGCCGCGGTTTCGCGGCATTCCTCCTGCTCCGAAGACACGAAGCAGCGAGAATCCGAAGCACTGGCAAACAATGCCTTCGCTCCGAAGACTTGCGGAAGATCTTGGGAGAGCGTGGGCGGCTGCCGGAATGCAGGTGTGGTGATCGGGTTAGGTTAGGCGGTTTGTGAGTTACGGGTTATCGGAAGATCGCGGAGGCGGTGGTTTACCACCCCGGGGCTATCTGCGCTGGACGCGTAACGGTGAATCTGCACGGAAATCCAGAAGGTATTGCACATGCAAACGTAGATTTAATAATAACACGTAAATTAATAAGTAAACACGCAAATTTAATAATTATAATTCCTTAAGTTGAAAGTATGTGTGGGTACCACATGATAATTAAGGTAAATCAAACACTTGGATAAAGCTTCACTGTGTTAAAGAATAATATATACGAAATTTCAACCAAGTGTTTAATTTACCTTAATCACAATTCCTACTAGAAATACTTCCTACTAGTAATAGAAGCAAAACGAAAGGCATGGACAGAATTTTCAGAAAAAATGGAGACTGGCAGTAAAGAAAACAAAAAACTCTTCTACAAAGTACTCAAAGCACACAGAAAAGAAAAAGTATACAGCTCAAACCAGATAAGAAAACAAGAAAGGAGAACAGTTAACAGATGGAAGACAAAATGGGAAATTAGATTTACAATAATAATGTGTTATTCGTTGCCATGGGGAAATCATGAAATTATTGTGTAGTAGCCTAAGCAATTCAAGTTTAGAACAACTATACGTACCTAAACAAACAGTAAAAATTGACAATCAGAGGAGAAGTTATAAAAGGCCTGATGGAGCGTGCCTCAAGGAGTTACGAATTAATCCCGGCGTAGCCACGTTGTTTCGAGAACGGAAGGAAGAAAGATTTGTTCCCAATAGTAAACACTTACTAAAACATCACAATATATAGATAAATATATAAATAAGGTGTGTGAAAAAAAGGTAAACGTAATTTAATTGATCTTATAAAAATACTTTTTCACAAAGCTCTGAGAATAATATAATCCTGTCCTGTCTTAATATTTTTATATTCTTTGCTAGTGCCGTACTTGCTTCTTTGAACGCACAATGTGCAAACATATTTTGAGACCTAACAAAAATTAGTTAGTATACGCCAATAATCTATTGCATTATAATATTTGTAAAACAAAATATACAAAACAAAAAATAACAAAATGTCTACATATTTCAGATATCTGATTAAATTTTCCGAAAATCTGGGTATAATCTGGGTCCAATAGTCCCAAGCCTACTCAATGGTCGTGTAAAATTTTAATATTAACAAACTCCCAAAAGCATGCCAAAAAAATCAATTCTAAAATATGTGAAATGTATTCTTCTAAAGTTTCTAAAGTTCTTAAAGTTTCAGATTGAAATTCCGGAAAATCTAAAGATGCACCTACATCTCTGTATAATAATACTACTGTGCTAACATGGATTTTATGATTGGCAACCGTTATAAGTTCGCGTCAGCCATAAACCATTCTGCAGTAACAGATGAAAGCTGCAATCATTTCGCTGGATATTGGAATAAGTTATGTCCGCTCCTGAGACTTTATCATTAATTAACGTTCGCTCATGCATAAAACGACCTACACCTGCGCAAGAAACCCCTTCTGACAATAATCGTTAATTTCATCACTCATTCACTCAATAGTACGCGACGTGGATACGTTATAATTAATTTCGCCCGGAGAAATTTACGCCGCGTCGTAAATGTTCCCGTAACAAACAGCGTTAAGGAATGCAAAATAATTAAGTTCAATCGCTAAATTAAAATCTTACATTTAAACTCGAGGCACAATTAAATGCAAAATTACATTAAAGGTAATCTTACATTTACTAAAATATTGTAAATAATTTCAAACAAAATAACAATCACTAAAAAACCCTAAAAATATACAATACAGGTCACTTACTTACCAGAGACATAAATATTTCAAAAGAAAACATAATATTAATAACAATGTATCAAAAAATTATAAAGAATCACTAAAAAAACACTAACAATATATAATACAGGTCACTTAATTACCAAAGACATATCGGCGACAAAAACAATTAAATATTAAAAAACTATAATATTAAAATTTCATTTAAAACCAAAAACACAATAAAAACAAAATTATTTAATGCAAAAGGTCACACTAAAAATTTTGACGAACATGGAGTTTATGCATTAAGCTGCAAAGATTGCGGTGCAAAATACATTGGAAAAACAGGAAGAGGTATCCAAAATGGACGAAACTATACCAAAAATGTATAATAAATGTTGAAGACTTTTTTGTATCAATTAGTGATCAATACAATTCCAAAATTTTGTGTGATTTTGTTACACAACTACTTATTAATATATATATATATATATATATATATATATATATATATATATATATATATATAGACAATGACAATGTCTCCAGACAATGAATCCATATTGAACATGACTTAAGATTATACGTAGCCCAAAATTTCCATGGCCCTTTTTGAATTACATTTCGCTTTTTACAGTCTACAGACATGTTATAATAAAAATAGTCAAATTTCAAAATAATAAGCTGGAAAGGTGATAATAAACAGAAAAAGTAATTTAAAGAAAAATAATAAATTATCCTTTTTCACAAGGATATTTATTTCGCTAAATGTACATGTCAACCATTGAGTTTATGCATTAAGCTGCAAAGATTGCGGTGCAAAATACATTGGAAAAACAGGAAGAGGTATCCAAAATGGACGAAACTATACCAAAAATGTATAATAAATGTTGAAGACTTTTTTGTATCAATTAGTGATCAATACAATTTCAAAATTTTGTGTGATTTTGTTACACAACTACTTATTAATATATATATATATATATATATATATATATATATATATATATATATATATATATATATATATATATATATATATTAATTTACACTACTTATTAATGTCTTCTTGAAACACATTTACAGCAGTAGATTCAATATTCAGCATTATATCAACATTGATTCGATATAAATTTGTATCTAATCGGTTTTAGAATTGGACGAATTTTGTCAAAATCTCATTCTGACTAACTTTCGTGGTATATGAAGTTCAAAATTATGTTTTCTACAATAAATATAGTTTTTTTTATAGCCCAGCGGATTTTTTAATTGTTTTGGTTATTTTTTGGTTATCAAAAGTATTCTTAATAACAAGTATACCAAATATTTATAATAAATGTTGAAGACTTTTTTATATCAATTTGTGATCAACACAATTCCAAAATTTGGTGTGATTTTTTTACTTTTTTTTACGCACTTGTGTTACTAATAAATATCACTTTACGCACTTGTATTATTAATAAGTATCACTTTACGCTTAGTCTTAAAACTTAGTTTAGGCATTGTCGTAGAAAAATACACTTGTGCTGAAAAGTATCACTTCAATGTAATTCAATTCAATTTTTTATTTCACTGAGCTATTTCAAAATTAGTCATGACTTTACGCACGTGCTTAAAAGTATCACTTTACGCACTTGTGGTAAAAGTACCACTTTACGCATTATAAACAGTACGCAAAAACTTAGTTTACGCACTGTCATATAAAAAATACACAAATTACTTACCAAAAATGATTAATTTATTCCAATAAACGGCATTATTCTGTAATCTGAAACAAAATTATTACTATTAAAATTTCAATATTTCTGTCACAATTTCAATTATTACTGAGAATATTTCAATGATCCCTCTCAAAATTTTAATTATTCCGTCAAAATTTATAAATTTATAAAGTTTTATATATGTCAATTACTCTTCCAATTATGTAAAAAGTTCAATTATTGCTGCAAAATTTCAATGATTTCTGTAATTTTTAAATTATTTGTGACAAATTTTGTATTATTCCGTCAAAATTTCTTTTATCACCGTCGAAATTGCAAAGAATACTGAAACACTTTGTAACAAATACAAATACAAACAATTTATTTTGTAAAAATTTAAATTTGTATCCATAAATTTCAATTACTTATTATATTCTGTAATCTGAAACAAAATTATTACTATTAAAATTTCAATATTTCTGTCACAATTTCAATTATTACTGAGAATATTTCAATGATCGCTCTCAAAATTTTAATTATTCTGTCAAAATTTATAAAGTTTTATATATGTCAATTACTCTTCCAATTATGTAAAAAGTTCAATTATTGCTGCAAAATTTCAATGATTTCTGTAAATTTTTAAATTATTTGTGACAAATTTTGTATTATTCCGTCAAAATTTCTTTTATCACCGTAAAAATTGCAATGAATACTGAAACACTTTGTAACAAATACAAATACAAACAATTTCTTTTGTAAAAATTTAAATTAGTATCCATAAATTTCAATTGCTTATTATATTCTGTAATCTGAAACAAAATTATTACTATTAAAATTTCAATATTTCTGTCACAATTTCAATTATTACTGAGAATATTTCAATGATCGCTCTCAAAATTTTAATTATTCTGTCTAAATTTATATAGTTTTATATATGTCAATTACTCTTCCAATTATGTAAAAAGTTCAATTATTGCTGCAAAATTTCAATGATTTCTGTAATTTTTAAATTATTTGTGACAAATTTTGTATTATTCCGTCAAAATTTCTTTTATCACCGTCAAAATTGCAATGAATACTGAAACACTTTGTAACAAATATAAATACAAACAATTTATTTTGTAGAAATTTAGATTAGTATCCATAAATTTCAATTGCTTATTATATTCTGTAATCTGAAACAAAATTATTACTATTAAAATTTCAATATTTCTGTCACAATTTCAATTATTACTGAGAATATTTCAATGATCGCTCTCAAAATTTTAATTATTCTGTCTAAATTTATATAGTTTTATATATGTCAATTACTCTTCCAATTATGTAAAAAGTTCAATTATTGCTGCAAAATTTCAATGATTTCTGTAATTTTTAAATTATTTGTGACAAATTTTGTATTATTCCGTCAAAATTTCTTTTATCACCGTCAAAATTGCAATGAATACTGAAACACTTTGTAACAAATACAAATACAAACAATTTATTTTGTTAAAATTTAAATTAGTATCCATAAATTTCAATTACTTATTATATTCTGTAATCTGAAACAAAATTATTACTATTAAAATTTCAATATTTCTGTCACAATTTCAATTATTACTGAGAATATTTCAATGATCGCTCTAAAAATGTTAATTATTCTGTCAAAATTTATAAAGTTTTATATATGTGAATTACTCCTCACTATACTCACTAATTAACAAAATGCTCACTACACCACTAAACAAAAATGATGAAATAAATGAAAGAAACAAAATCAAAGGAACAGCAATTAATAACAACCTTGAATTAAAAACAATTAATAAAATAATTAAAAAAACAACATACGAATATTTAAAAAAAATAATAATATTAATAACAATATATCAAAAACAATAAATAATCACCACCACCAAAAATGATTAATTTATTCCAATAAACGGCATTATTCTGTAATCTGAAACAAAATTATTACTATTAAAATTTCAATATTTCTGTCACAATTTCAATTAATACTGAGAATATTTCAATGATCGCTCTAAAAATTTTAATTATTCTGTGAAAATTTATAAATTTATAAAGTTTTATATATGTCAATTACTCTTCCAATTATGTAAAAAGTTCAATTATTGCTGCAAAATTTCAATGATTTCTGTAAATTTTTAAATTATTTGTGACAAATTTTGTATTATTCCGTCAAAATTTCTTTTATCACCGTAAAAATTGCAATGAATACTGAAACACTTTGTAACAAATACAAATAGAAACAATTTCTTTTGTAAAAATTTAAATTAGTATCCATAAATTTCAATTACTTATTATATTCTATTATGTCATAATTATATTATACACTATCAAAATTTCACTGATTACAGGAACATTTTTACTGTTACTGTCATCATTGTTTTAATGATGAATGTAATTTATTTAAATATTTTATATAAATTAAATTAACCACCACCAAAATGATAATTTAAATAAAATTGTTGTAATGTTTCAATTTAGGTACAATAAAATTTTTGACTATTTCAATTATTATATCAACATTTCAATTATTTCTCATTGGTTTCATTGCTTATTGCATCATGGTTGGAATTTTGAGAATAAACAAAAGTTGCCATTTTTTGAAAATCAAGATTAAAAATTGTATCCTATGGTGAAATAAATCAGCAAACACTTTTATAATATATTGTTATAATACTGAAAATGACGATGTCATATATAGAAATGGATCTGAATCTATCTATTCTATTATCTATTGGATCTATTCTATTCTATTATATTTTCTGTTGGGACTCTATAAAATGCGTTTTTTAAGTCCACGAATATCGTGTATAACTGTTTTGTCTTAATATTTTTTCTGTCATCTTTTTAGTTGTGAAGATATGGTCTTGTGTTGAATGTCCTTTCATGAATCCACTTTGAGACTTTTCCATTGTTTTTTCAATTTCCTTTCTTAGTTTGTTCTCTAGTATTGATTCATACAGTTTTTCCGCTGTGTACAGCAGGGATATTCCCCTTAAGTTGTTGCAATTTCTACTGCCTCCTTTTTTATGTATTGGGAAGATCACTGCTTTTTGCCAGTCTGCTGGTATTTTTCCTGTTTCCCATATTCTATTTGCTAACTGTAGTAGTAGTTGTTTCCCATCCTTTCATATGTATTTCAGCTGTTCAGATTTGATTTTGTCATACCCTGGGGCTTTTCTGTTCTTTAACTTTTTTAGTGCGTTTTCTAACTCTTCTTCTGTTATAGATCCCTCTTCTTCTTCTGTTTCGTTACTATTTTCTTGTTCCTCTTCGTTTTCATTTCCTTCATTTGTTGTCTCTTTTCCAGCTCTTGGAAGTGCTCTTTCCATCTGTTCATGATTTCTTTATCCTCTTTCATTAGTACACCATGTTTATTTTTGAGTAGCTTTAGGTTTCTTTCTTTTTCCTTTCTGCATTTCTCTTTCATTAGTACACCATGTTTATTTTTGAGTAGCTTTAGGTTTGTTTCTTTTTCCTTTCTGCAGCTATATGAAATAATAATTATAATAAAGATATAACATGCACCTGTGATTACGACGTTCCATTTCAATCGCCGATAAATCATCGGAGCGCCGTTTAATCCGAAAATTGGCCTTCCAGACCAGAAAAGATTCAGTTACAGATAATTTGCCCGTTTAGAGGCGCAAGTACGTGGCAAATACTCCGGCGGTAATAACATCCGCGGCGGCGTGCGCGCCTAACGGCGGTTATTATTAATAATAACGAAACTGGTCCGGTGTGTATAAAGCCATAAAATTATGCGACATTAAAAGTGGCCGTCGATGACCGATCCTGCAGGCCGTTAATCTCCCATGCGGCAGAGAAGTGAGGAAAAATCGGCGCTTCGCTCGCATTAATTCATGCGTTAATTACACTGCAATTATGAATTAGCGATGGACGCGAGAATGCGTAACTATACGGGCGACAAATTGCATACGTTATTACAGTTCTGCCAGACATCATAGTAGTCAAATATGCTTTACATATCTAAACCATTAAATACTTTGTATCAATAAATTCATAAATCTTTTCTGAGGATAAGATATTCTCAAACTTACGGGGATCTATAGGAGAGATTAAAAAAAAGTGTGATGCAGTTTTGTCAAAAAATGAAAGGTTTGGCGAGTTACAAAAAATATCAACAGTTTTAAAAGTAGATTTCGTGGAAGATTTGCTGATAAATATTACAATTGTTCCCAAATTTAAATATGCACCGATTACAAGTGTGGATGTGGAGAGAAGCTTTTCACACTTAAAAAATGTGCTCAGTGATAGGAGAATGGGATTTTCCGTTGAAAATTTAGAATTATTAGTTCATTTAAAAATGAGCAGTAATCATTATTTGTTATTAATTATTATTGTTATTAATATTGATATTGATGTTATTAAAATATTACTTTTATCTACCTATAGTGCGTTCTTGTTAATAAAATTATGTTTTGTTTGGTTTTTCTCTATTTTCATAAAAACATAAAATATGCCTTTTCATTCTTTTTCTGCGTTTTTGTGCTTATTCTAATCTTTATGCTATTTTGTATGCTTATTTTCTAAGTTTTTTATGCATTTTTAAGCGCTTATTTTGTAATTTTTTATGCTTATAACTCCGCGCTTTGTGCATAAGTGTGCTTTATTTACATTTTTATGGAGATCAATTAATTTCGACCACCTAATTTTTCGCTTATTCTGAGGATAGGATGTTAATAGACACATTTAGTTATACATTCGATATAAATGATTCGTGTGAATTTTCGGTTTCCAATGTTCTCATCTATTATTGAAGCGCAACTTTCTGTGTGCGCTATTTGAAACGTAGGCGTGCGATAATACGAGATTACGTGCGAGGAGTTCACCGCGGCCAAACACATTTTACGCTCCGCGGAATAAATCGGCAATAAACGATTATCATTTACGGCCGTGCCGTGCTCGATTTACGCTGGCGCAATCACTGGGCGATCAATATTCATTAGGCGCGTTCGTATCATACTTAATGATACGAAAAATGATGACGGAAGAGCCAAGAGGAGTTTTCCGCGCCGGCAATTACTCCTAGTCGGAAAAATGGTCCAAAAAAGGAGCAGGACGTCTTTAAGGTTGCAGGACGAAAAAGCTGCAGGAAGAAAAAGGCGCGCGTTATTAATGACGCTAAGCTTCTCCAGCTTGATATTCGCACGTTTCAATTAAGGCGCTTTTGCGTGTCGTAATGAAAGTATTATATGTGTTTTCTTTTCGTTGCAGGTGAGAGATGTCGTGGACGATGTGTCGGTTTGCGGAGAGGATTAATTAATGTTTTATAACTGCTCGAGTTGCGATGCGGAGTAATGCAGGTAATTATTGAGATTTAATCGTTAAAATATGAATTAATTGCGATGCAATTGGCTTAAATTAGGAACATGAATATACACTGTGTATCAGCCAAATGGAATAAATTCGATAATAAATAAATGGGGGCGTGTTCGAAAAAACGCTCGGACACGTCGATTGTTATTTTTAGTTGCGCATTTTTTTCAACAAAAACTTTTTATACAGGGTGTGTCATGTGACCGTGGCCAATACCAACTTTCTTATTTTAAATGCAACACCTGGTATATTATTCAATTTTTGGATTCTTCAGAAAATTCTAGACATATTTCATGTACAATGTCCTATACCTATCTTCAACTGTTTCGGAAATATTAAGTGTTTTCAGATTTATTGCAAAAATTAACATTAAAAAATTAAAATTATTTGATTACAGAAATTCGTTACAACACACTCAAAAACTAATAAGTAATACTGTTTATTTCTTGATAATGTAAAAAAACAAAAAAAAAACAATAAATTTCAATGGAGGAGATGTTCAAAATGCTCGCTGTGAACGTCTTGGCAACATCCTAATCTTAAATAGAAATTTCTTCTAACGTTACTCAACATCTCAGGCGTGACCGATCTAATCGCAAGCATTATTCGTCTTAATATACACACTTAATATTTCCGAAACAGTTGAAGATAGTTATAGGACATTGTACATGAAATATGTCTAGAATTTTCTGAAGAATCCAAAAATTGAATAATATACCAGGTGTTGCATTTAAAATAAGAAAGTTGGTATTGGCCACGGTCACATGACACACCCTGTATAAAAAGTTTTTGTTGAAAAAAATGCGCAACTAAAAATAACAATCGACGTGTCCGAGCGTTTTTTTCGAACACGCCCCCATTTATTTATTATTGAATTTATTCCATTTGGCTGATACACCCTGTATATATATATATAATTATGCTAATAACTGCGTACGAAAATTTCGTGTAGTACGTGATAATAGCCGCTTGATGCATACATGCATTCTGATGTCGCAAATTGACCACTTAGCTCTGATACAATCAATAAAACTGAAGATTTCGTAAAGTTTTCTTTATTAATTATGATTTAATGGGCGCATGTAATACATGTAGAATGGTTAAAAAAACTGTGCGTTTCCATATAATATACTATACAAGTTATTTTAAGCAATAATTTTTTTACAAATCATAAATGTACAGGATGTCCCAGATATTTAAGCACGATAACTGGGACACCCTGTAAATCTATGACCTATGATCTAACATGAGGACATCGTAAATGGTGAGGATGTACTGTAATTTTAAAAATTAGAACCATAAAAATTGGAAGATCATATTCTTCTTGATGTCAATACCCGATCAGAGGTTGGAAATTCACAGCTATACAATTTTCAGGAATTTCAGTCACAGATAACTTATACTGATCAATTGGGAAAGTTAATATCTCGATTTTCTCACTTAATTTAGACATACCCCATGTCAAATTTTCAGAGAAATTATATTCAGGTATACTGTTTGCAAATCTGGTATAAAATTTCCATATTATCCATTAGATAAATTTTCAGGAATTTCAGTGAGAGTTAACTTATACTAAATATACTTATACTCAATTTTCTCACTTAATATACACATACCCCTTGTCAAATTATCAGAAGAATTATCTTTAGGCGTACTGTATGCATATCAGGCATAAAATTTCTATAATGTCCATTAGACACATTTTCAGGAATTTCAGTGAGAGTTAACTTATACGAAATATACTTTTTCTCGATTTTCTCACTTAATATACACATACCCCTTGTCAAATTTTCAGAAGAATTATCTTTAGGCATACTATAAGCAAATATGGCATAAAAATTTAATAATATCCATTAGATGAATTTTCAGGAATTTCGGTGAGAGTTAACTTATACTAAATATACTTATACTCGATTTCCTCACGTAATATACACATACTCCTTGTCAAATTTTCAGAAGAATTATCTTTAGGCATACTGTATGCAAATCTGGCATACAATTTTCATAATATCCATTAGGTAAATTTTCAGGAATTTCAGTGAGAGTTAACTTATACTAAATATACTTATACTCGATTTTCTCACTTAATATACACCTACCCCTTGTCAAATTTTCGGAAGAATTATCTCTAGACATCCTGTATGCAAATCTGGCATAAAATTTCCTTAATATCCATTAGATAAATTTTCAGGAATTTCAGTGAGAGTTAACTTATACTAAATATACATATACTCGATTTTCTCACTTAATATACACCTACCCCTTGTCAAATTTTTAGAGGAATTATCTTCAGGCATACTGTATGCAAATCTGGTATAATATTTTCTTAATATTTATTAGATAAATTTTCAGGATTTTCAGTGAGAGTTAACTTACACTAAATATACTTATACTCGATTTTCTCACTTAATATACACATACCCCTTGTCAAATTTTCAGAAGAATTATCTTTAGGCATACTGTATGCAAATATGGTATAAAATTTTCATAATATCCATTAGATAAATTTTCAGGAATTTCAGTGAGAGCTAACTTATACTAAATATACTTTAAACTCGATTTTTTCACATAATATACACATACCCCTTGTCAAATTTTCAGAAAAATTATCTTTGGACATACTGTATGCAAATCGGACATAAAATTTCCATAATATACAATAGATAAATTTTCAGGAATTTCAGTGAGAGTTAACTTATACTAAATATACTTATACTCGATTTTCTCAGTTAATATACACATATCCCTTGTCAAATTTTCAGAATAATTATCTTTGGACATACTGTATGCAAATCTGGCATCAAATTTCCTTAATATCCATTGGATAAATTTCAGGAATTTCAGTGTGAGTTAACTTATACTAAATATACTTATACTCGATTTTCTCACTTAATATACACATACTCCTTGTCAAATTTTCACAAGAATATTATCTTTACGCATATTGTATGCAAATATGGCATAAAGTTTTCATAATATGTATTAGATAAATTTTCAGGAATTTCAGGGAGAGTTAACTTATACTAAATATACTTATACACGATTTTCTCAATTAATATACACATACTCCTTGTCAAATTTTGACAACAATTATCTTTAGGCATACTGTATGCATATATGGCATAAAGTATTCATAATATATATTAGATAAATTTTCAGGAATTTCAGTGAGAGTTAACTTATACTAAATATACTTATACTAAATATACTTATACTCGATTTTCTCACTTAATATACACATGCCCCTTGTCAAATTTTCAGAAGAATTATCTGTAGACCTACTATATGAAAATCTGGCATAAAATTTTCATAATATCTATTAGATAAATTTTCAGGAATTTCAGTGAGAGTTGACTTATACTAAATATACTTATACTCGATTTTCTCACTTAATATACACATACCCCTTGTCAAATTTTCAGCTGTATTATCTCCAGGAATACTGTATACAAATCTGGCATAAAATTTCCATAATATCAATTAGGTAAATTTTCAGGAATTTCAGTGAGAGTTAACTTATACTAAATATACTTATACTCGATTTTCTCATTTAATATACACATACCCCTTGTCAAATTTTTAGAGGAATTATCTTAGGACATACTATATGCAAATCTGGCATAAAATTTCCATAATATCCATTAGATAAATTTTCAGGAATTTCAGTGAGAGTTAACTTATACTGAATATACTTATACTCGATTTTCTCACTTAATTTACGCATACCTATTGTCAATTTTTTAGAGGTATGTCCTTTAGGTACAGTGTCTGCAAATCTGGCATAACATTTCCATAATATCCATTGGATAAATTTTCAGGAATTTCAGTGAGAGTTAACTTATACTAAATATACTTATACTCGATTTTCTCACTTAATTTACGCATACCTATTGTCAATTTTTTAGAGGTATGTCCTTTAGGTACAGTGTCTGCAAATCTGGCATAACATTTCCATAATATCCATTAGATAAATTTTCAGGAATTTCAGTGAGAGTTAAGTTATACTAAATATACTTATACTCGATTTTCTCACTTATTATACACATACCCCTTGTCAAATTTTCACAAGAATTATCTTTAGGCATACTGTATGCAAATCTGGCATAAAACTTCCATAATATCCATTAGATAAATTTTCAGGTATTTCAGTGAGAGTTAACTTATACTAAATATACTTATACTCCATTTTCTCACTTAATATACACATAACCCGTGTCAAATTTTCAGAAGAATTATCTTCAGGCATACAGTATGCAAATCTGGCATAAAATTTCCATAATATCCGTTAGATAAATTTTCAGGAATTTCAGTGAGAGTTAACTTATACTAAATATACTTATACCCGATTTTATCCCTTAATATATACATACCTTGTGTCAAATATTCAGAAGAATTATCTTTGGGCATACTGTATGCAAATATGGCATAAAGTTTTCATAATATCCATTAGATAAATTTTCAGGAATTTCAGTGGGAGTTAACTTATACTAAATATACTTATACTCGATTTTCTCACTTAATATACACATACCCCTTGTCAAATTTTTAGAAAAATTATCTTTAGGCATACTGTATGCAAATCTGGCATAAAATTTCCATAAAATCCATTAGATAAGTTTTCAGGAATTTCAGTGACAGATAACTTATACTGGTAAACTGGGAAAGTTAATAACTCAATTTTCACACTTAATTTATACATATCCCTTATCAAATTTTCAGAGGAAGCATCTTTAGGTATACTGTCTGCAAATCTGGCATAAAATTTCCATAATATCCATAAGATAATTTTTCAGGAATTCAGTGATAGATAATTGGGAAAGCCAGTTTGAGAAAACCATTATGTCCATATTATCCAAATTGCATTTGATTTTAAATTCGTTGTCTCGCATGTTTGCAATTTGTGTTCGCCGTTCTTGAAATCGCGGAATGCTCCTCTGCAGCATCTTACAGAATCATCCGACTGTCTCGGTGTGTGTCGCATCATCTCCCCATTTACCCTCCTCCCGGACATCAGCCATCCTTCACTATTGTTACCGTTTCGTCTTCGCCGTCGAGCGGACAAGACGGACACACGCAAGCCGGCTTGATGGAATCCCCCCCTCCCCCCGGTTGTATTCCGGTATCCACGGAAAACCGGTTGCCCGTTTTAGAAGTCGCAGGTTCACCTGCCCACCGTCCTGCCACTCAATCCTCCATCTCCTTCTTTCTACATTGTATCGCCATTAGGGCGTACGATTTTTTTTTCGATTGTATCCACCGGTTTCTGGAATGTCCCAAATTTTTGGGCAGCTTGTCGGTTGTACAGAACTATGAAAAACCATCAAGGAAAGGAAACATTTTTGGAGTGGTCAGAAGATCGATATAAGTTTATCTTTTTTTTGTATTAGTCTTTCATCCATTTTACCAGTTATTTTATATATATATATATATATATATATATATATATATATATATATATATTGTTACGTTTTTATTGCCCTACGTTCGGGACTACAAATGTTACGTTTTTGTTTACTCTGCCTGTTTTATTAGTGTTGAATATTTAAGCATTTACTTGTTTTGTAACTTTTTGTTCTTTCTCTTATCTCAGGTTCAATAGTAGGTTCAATCATAACTAAATAGAGTTTTGTTCAAATACTTTAATGAATTGAAAATAACCAAAAATATTAAAACGTCTAATATAAACTGAACTAAACAAACAAATCAAAAACAATAGAAAACAAAACTATTAAATAAATAATAAACTATGGCCACCATTAACAAACTAAATCCTATATACACAAGCCAACTTATGTGATAATATGACTCTTGCACTGTACGCAAACTTTCTACTTGCAATTTTCTTCTTGTGGTTCCTTGATTAATTCGTCCTCTTGTCCCTGCGTTCTCCTTTTGATCCTTTGTAGATTCCCACAAAAGTAAACAGCTACTTTTGTGTGCGAAGTTGAGCGGCTTGAAGTCCTGATTTTTGAATATCTCCGTCACGGCTCCTACCTTGTTGAACTCCTCTCCTGGTTGACTGTCTTCTTCCAGTCCTATGTCCAATCGTTGAAACCCCGTTAATATTTTGTAATGTATTCGTATTAGTATCGCAACATCTCCACCCGCGATCCACACGCGTGTCTCCCACTCGTCAATCTCCTTGTTGATTATTTTCGACTTTCCATTATTCAATTCCCCAAGCGTCTATGCACGAAGTCACCTGTCACCCGTGGTAACCGATCAACAACCTTCATCCGCGGATTGCTTTGTATATTTGTGCATACTTGTTCATATTCACATTTACAATATTTACAATAATTTTTACAATATCAACTTTATTATCGATATTATTTTATAATTTTGAAGTTATTTTTATTGTACTGTTAAGTAAGTACAATAAAAATAATATCAAGTTTTTTATCATTTTTTTGTACAATCGACAACCAGAAAATTTTGTCAGAACAGACCTATGTATATAAGTTTATTATTTTTATTAGTGTTTCATCCATTTTACCAGTTATTTTGCAATCTTGAAGATCTTTTTATTGTACTGTTGAGTAAGTGCAATAACAATAACTTCATATTTATTATCATTTTCTGTACAAGCAACAAACTGCTCAAACATTTGAGGCATTCCAGGATCCGGTGGGTACAATCGAAAGGGATTTTCCCCCTCCGAGGGAGCGCAATATTAATTACGTCGTCCGCCTGTTCATCATTTATATGCTTTCGGCTGTTGCGGTTTTGTGTTCTGTCATGTGTACATATATCTCGACACTGCGGTCACCAGTTTAATCTCCCGTGCCTTTGTAAGAGAAGAATGATTCTGTTTACATCATCAATTATCTCTTTCGTCCACTTGGAGGCTATTGCCAGCAACCTGTGCAAGACATATATTCCGCAGGAATGTCCTGTTCCTGTAACATCCATACAATATTCGATTGTTTTAAGGACTGCCATAAAAATTTCCATAATTATTGCATGTGTTACTATTAAATTTTAACTCTTACTACTAACATTTAAAAGTATACTGTTATAGTATATAACGCCTTAGGCCGATATGTAGCAAATAACAGGCGCGGGTTGAAGTTTGTAAACCGAGGCGAAGCGAAGCGGAGCGGAGCGCAGCCGAGGTTTATATTCAACCAAGCCTGTTATTTGCATATCGGCCGTATGTTGTTCGATACTTTTTGTAATACCTAAATTACAAAAACTGGTCGATTTATCAATATTAAATTTCAAAATTAATAAACTAGTTATCCAGGCGCAATTTGATACCATAGCAACATCAACGGTTCAAATACAAACAAACAAATCAAAGTGAAATTAGAAAAATAATGTCAGATGTGCAAAGTTCTTCGTTTTGTGGTATCATTGAAGATGTACTAAATGAAGCAAATGCTGCCACAATCGATTTACTTCCCCAAAAAAGCAGCAGCAGGTATGAGAAAGAATACGAAGACTTTATTGCTCATAAATTTGCGTTGTCATTTAAATCACGTCCACGGCCGTTATTATAACGGCCAAGGCCTTTACGCCTGTCATATCGATCAAGCAGACAGAACTGATAAATGTCAATAACACAGAGGTATTACAAAAAAAATTAATGGTTTCCGTATTTTTTCTCAAACTTGCAATTGGAAATTGCCAAATTGTAATTGGAAGGTAGTAAAACGTCAACCCTGAATATTTTCAACCATCATAAATGTGTGCATTAAATTGTCGCTCAATGAAATATATGTATGTCAGTCCTTAAGGGTCTGTCAATATAATGTATACGTGACACTTTCCAATTTGTCGTAGGAGGTATTTTTAATGGAAAAATATCTAACTTTGATTTTTTTAACTAGAACACTCTGTATATTATTACAGAATTTAGATTCTAGGTCAAATTCTCTTTATTAGTATGGCAGATAGAAGCTGTACAGTGACAAATCAACTATCCTGTATATTATAAATTTTGAATATCTGTAGTGAATTATTTAAGGTTTTTATAGCTGAAATTTTTGATAATTTGCAAATCGTACATGAAAATTGTAAGTTTCTTAACTGGTCTAACTTAGTTTCGCAGATATAAGCTATACACCGACAAATCAACCATCCTGTATATAATAAATGTTGAATATTTCAAGTGAAATATTTAAGGAATATATAGCTGAAATTTTCAGTATTTTGCAAATCGTTCAATAAAATTGTAAGTTTCCCAACTGGTCTACAATTTTTTTTTATACTTGTTATTTATAATTGTTATGCAATTTTTAAGTATCTGTAAAGAGGTTGATAGATTTTTGTTAATTCTTAACATTTTGCGATTGTTTAGTTTATATAGTATTTCAATCCGTAATTAAATAATATTTACAATTTTCTTTAAGTGATTAGGTATGAAATTTTATTGACCATTGTGAAAAGTTACTTTTAAAAAATGTTGCCCATAAGTGGTGTCAGCTGCAATTTTTGAACGTTTACACTTTGTGAAATGATTAAATTTTCTTTCCAAAAAAAATTCAATTGAAAATTTCGTGACATTTTTGCAAAAGCTAAGAAATAAACAATATGTCGACCACTTTAAAGAGACTCATTGAAGTGAAATGTATAAAAATTTCACACCCATTACTTAAAAAAAAATTAATTACAGTCAAGGTTGAACATTACATGAAAAATTCACGAAAGATAGGAACAAAACACGACCGCTTAAAAGAAACCTAAAAGTGCTATTTCAAATACATGATGTACACGATTTAACAAAAACTAAACAAATAATTATAGATAGAAAGATATCTAACTTTGATATTTTTAACTAGAACACCCTGTATATTATTACTGAATCAGATTCTATGTCAAATTCTCTTTATTAGTTTCGCAGATATAAGTTGTACACTGATAAATCAACCATCCTGTATATTATAAATTTTGAATATCTGAAGTGAAATGTTTAAGCAATATATAGCTGAAATTTTCAGAATTTTGCAAATCGTTCAAGAAAATTGTAAGTTTCTTAACTGGTCTACAATTTTTTTTATACTTGTTATTTACAATTGTTATGCAATTTTTAAGTATCTGTAAAGAGGTTGACAGAGTTTTGTTAATTCTTAATTCTTAATGTGAAAAGTTACTTTTCAAAAAATGTTGCCCTTAATTGGTGTCAGCTGCAAATTACGTACGTTTACTCTTTGTGAAATGTTTAAAATTGCCTTCCAAAAAATCTTCCAAAATTGTATCAATATTAATTGTACAAATAGTTCAAGAAAATTGTAAGTTTCTTAGCTGGTCTAACTTAGTTTCGCAGATATAAGCTATACACCGACAAATCAACCATCCTGTATATTATAAATTTTGAATATCTGAAGTGAAATATTTAAGGAATATATAGCTGAAATTTTCAGTATTTTGCAAATCGTTCAAGAAAATTGTAAGTTTCTTAACTGGTCTACAATTTTTTTTGGTACTTGTTATTAATTGTTATAAAGAGGTTGATAGAGTTTTGTGTTAATTCTTAAAATTTTGCGATTATTTAGTTTATATAGTATTTCAATGCGTAATAAAATAATATTCACATTATTTTTTAAGTGATTACGTATGAAATTTTATTGACTAACGTGAAAAGTTACTTTTCAAAAAATGTTACCCATAATTTTTGTCAGCTGCAATTTATGAACGATTACACTTTGTGAAATGTTTAAAATTCCCTTCCAAAAAATCTTCAAACATTTTATCAATATTTAATTACACAAACAATTGAAAATTTCATGACATTTTTGCAAAAGTTAAGAATTAAAACAATATGTCGACCACTCTAAAGAAAGTACTCATTGAAGTAAAATGTACAAAAATTTCACGCCCAAATACTTTAAAAAAATCATATTTAATTACAGTAAACCTTGTAAATTACAAGAAAAAATCACGAAAATTAAGAACAAAACACGACCGCCTAAATGAAACATAAAATTGATATGCCAAATGCACGATGTATACGATTTATAAAAACTAAACAAATAATGGCAGAAATGCCATAAAATGTAAAAATTTGTGGATTATTTTGGAGATGAACTTCAAAAATGCAAAACATTTAGGAAAATAAACTTCTCTGGCTGAATTGGTCTACAGAATTGCTTCAATTTTTGCAAGTCCGCGAATTGTTCATGGACTTTTTCAACTTAAATGTATAAAAATTTCACCCCCAATTACTTAAAAAAAATATATTTAATTACAGTAAAGCTTGAAAGTTACATGAAAAATTCACGAAAGTTAAGAACAAAACACGACTGGTTGAATAAAACCTAAAAATGCTATGCCAAATGCACGATGTACACGATTTATAAAAACTAAACAAATAATTTTGGAAGGAAAAAGTCTATTGATAAATCGCAGATATGCCATAAAATGTAAAAATTTGCGGATTATTTTGGAGATGAACTTAAAAAATGCAAAACAATTAGGAAAATAAACTTCTCTGGCTGAATTGGTCTACAGAATTGCTTCAATTTTTGTAAGTCCGCGATTTGTTCATGGACTTTTTCAACTTAAATATATAAAAAATTTCACCCTCAATTACTTTAAAAAAAAAAAATTAATTACAGTAAAGCTTGAAAATTACATGAAAAATTCACGAAAGTTAAGAACAAAACACGATCGCTTAAATGAAACATAAAATTGATATGCCAAATGCACGATTTATAAGATTTATAAAAACTAAACAAGTAATTTTGGAAGGAAAAAGTCTATAGATAAATCGCAGATATGCCATAAAATGTAAAAATTTGTGGATTATTTTGGAGATGAACTTCAAAAATGCGAAACATTTAGGAAAATAAACTTCTCTGGCTGAATTGGTCTACAGAATTGCTTCAATTTTTGCAAGTCCGCGAATTGTTCATGGACTTTTTCAACTTAAATATACAAAAAAGTTCACCCCCAATTACTTAAAATAAATATATTTAATTACAGTAAACCTTGTAAATTACAAGAAAAAATCACGAAAGTTAAGAACAAAACACGATCGCTTAAATGAAACATAAAATTGATATGCCAAATGCACGATGTATACGATTTATAAAAACTAAACAAGTAATTTTGGAAGGAAAAAGTCTATAGATAAATCGCAGATATGCCATAAAATGTAAAAATTTGCGGATTATTTTGGAGATGAACTTCAAAAATGCAAAACATTTAGGAAAATAAACTTCTCTGGCTGAATTAGTCTACAGAATTGCTTCAATTTTTGCAAGTCCGCAAATTGTTCATGGACTTTTTCAACTTAAATCTATAAAAAAATTCACCCTCAATTACTTTAAAAAAAAAATTAATTACAGTTAACCTTGTAAATTACAAGAAAAATTCACGAGAGTTAAGAACAAAACACGATCGCTTAAATGAAACATAAAATTGATATGCCAAATGCACTATGTATACGATTTATAAAAACTAAACAAATAATTTTGGAAGGAAAAAGTCTATAGATAAATCGCAGAAATGCCATAAAATGTAAAAATTTGTGGATTATTTTGGGGATGAACTTCAAAAATGCAAAACAATTAGGAAAATAAACTCCTCTCTGGCTGAATTGGTCTACAGAATTGCTTCAATTTTTGCAAGTCCGCGAATTGTTCATGGACTTTTTCAACTTAAATGTATAAAAATTCACCCCCAATTACTTTAAAAAAAAATATTTAATTACAGTAAAGCTTGAAAATTACATGAAAAATTCACCAAACTAAGAACAAAACACGACTGGTTAAATGAAACCTAAAAATGTTATGCCAAATGCACGATGTACACGATTTATAAAAACTAAACAAAGAATTTTATGTAGAAAAAGTGTGTAGAAAAATCGCAGAAATGTCATAAAATGTAAAAATTTGTGGATTATTTTGGAGATGAACTTCAAAAATGCAAAACATTTAGGAAAATAAACTTCTCTGGCTGAATTGGTCTACAGAATTGCTTCAGTTTTTGCAAGTCCGCGAATTGTTCATGGACTTTTTCAACTTAAATATATAAAAAAGTTCACCCCCAATTACATAAAAAAAATATATTTAATTACAGTAAACCTTGTAAATTACAAGAAAAATTCACGAAAGTTAAGAACAAAACACGACCGCTAAAATGAAACATAAAATTGATATGCCAAATGCAGGATGTATACGATTTATAAAAACTAAACAAATCATTTTGGAAGGAAAAAGTCTATAGATAAATCGCAGAAATGCCATAAAATGTAAAAATTTGCGGATTATTTTGGAGATGAACTTCAAAAATGCAAAACATTTAGGAAAATAAACTTCTCTGGCTGAATTGGTCTACAGAATTGCTTCAATTTTTGCAAGTCCGCGAATTGTTCATGGACTTTTTCAACTTAAATGTATAAAAAAATTCACCCTCAATTACTTAAAAAAAAAAAAAAAATTACAGTAAAGCTTGAAAATTACATGAAAAATTCACGAAAGTTAAGAACAAAACACGACCGCTAAAATGAAACATAAAATTGATATGCCAAATGCACGATGTATACGATTTAAAAAAACTAAACAAATAATTTTGGAAGGAAAAAGTCTATAGATAAATCGCAGAAATGCCATAAAATGTAAAAATTTGCGGATTATTTTGGAGATGAACTTCAAAAATGCAAAACATTTAGGAAAATAAACTTCTCTGGCTGAATTGGTCTACAGAATTGCTTCAATTTTTGCAAGTCCGCGAATTGTTCATGGACTTTTTCAACTTAAATATACAAAAAAGTTCACCCCCAATTACTTAAAACTAATATATTTAATTACAGTAAACCTTGTAAATTACAAGAAAAAATCACGAAAGTTAAGAACAAAACACGACCGCTTAAATGAAACATAAAATTGATATGCCAAATGCACGATGTACACGATTTATAAAAACAAAACAAAGAATTTTATGTAGAAAAAGTCTGTAGAAAAATCGCAGAAATGTCATAAAATGTAAAAATTTGTGGATTATGTTAGGGATGAACTTCAAAAATGCAAAACATTTAGAAAAATAAGCTTCTCTGGCTGAATTAGTCTACAGAATTTCTTCAATTTCTGCAAGTCTGCGAATTTTTCATGAATTATTTCAATTTAAATTGAACTTTGCAGTTATCGGTGTACGATATATTGTATCAAGAGCTTGTTACTGTCCAAAATTTTAGCTCTTACTGCTAACATTTCATTTTCAAATAATACTGTCAAAAGTTTAATTATCTCCGTACTTTAACTCAAAATTGCAACTGGAAGGTAGTAAAAAATCAACCCTGAATATTTTAAACAAGTATAAAAAGTGTTCATTGAATTGTCGCTGAATGAATTTTATGTATGTTAGTCTTGAGGGGTCTGTCAATTTAATGTATAAGTGGCCGTAGAAGGGTTGTAAATTAACCCGGAATATTATCCAATTTGCAGTAGGAAGGTATAAAATATCAATTCTGAATATTTTAAACAATCATAAAAAGCGTGCATTAAATTGTCGCCCAATGAAATGTATGTATGTTAGTCCTGAAATGTCTGTCAATATAATGTATAAGTGGTTTTCAATTTGTGGCTGGAGGGTAGTAAATCAACCCTGAATATTTTCCAATTTTCTGTAGGAAGTTACTGAAAATTCAAGCCTGAATATTTTAAACATACATAGAAAGTGTGCAATAAATTGTCGCTCAATGAAATTTTTGTATGTTAGTCCCTAAGGGTCTGTCATTATAATATATAAGTGGCACTTTCTAATTTGCCGTAGGAGGGTAGTAAATCAACCCTTAAATAGTACTTTTCTCGTTGTTCATATCAGTATGTGACAAGTTGTTTTTTGAAAATTCTAACGAGATGCTGAGAAATAATTGCCCTTTTAAGGGATCATTCGAACATCATTGGGTGGGATTTACGTTTGTGCCCATGAGACATATTGCACATTTCAACTTCGTGGTTAACGAGATAATTATGATTCCTCTGTGCCCTCTCCCAGCGACGCACTTAATCTTCTTCGCTGCGGCGAAGGAAGATTTATAGACGTCGTGTTTGCGCTCACACGATTCCTCGCCGTATTAGCGCCGACTAATTTATCTGAATTATCCTGATGATGGCGGGGCAGAAGACGGGAAACGGAAACACAGCAATGAAATCGGGCAGATTGCGACTGCAGGCTAATAAACGCGTATAAATTCGGGGCCCAATAAACCTAATCAAACAATTTTCCCGAACCGCAAATTTCCTCTGCAGCGAAGGGCTCGACCTTATGTCCTGGCGGTATTAAGGCTAGGAGGGCGCATTGTTTTGCAGGGGGTGCAGCCAGGGCTCCGGGGGTGGCCGTAAAGCAATTTCGGGACCGTATGTCCCTCATTATAACTGCGAAAAGGGGGAACGTCGGGGAATTCCACGTTTCCCGGAGACCAACGAAGGGCGGTTATTTACTCCAAGACGTGCGGGGAAGTTTGATTTAATTTTTTTTTAAAGCCACAAGGGCGAAAAATTAGTTTTTGTAATGTAAATGCGAAAAAATGCACCTAAATAATTTCTTAATTCGAGATACGAGTAAAAAACCAGCACGACAATAAATTCAAATATTGAAAAGTGTTTAGATCCATTCTGGTTATAGGTGAAATCAACAGGTGGGGCCAGCACTATCAGGTAATAAGACAATTGGTATAAGTGTTACAGAAAAAAAAAATATTAGTGCAATCGCAGAAACTTTAATATAAATTGTAAATAACAGTATTAATTGAAATTTTGGCAACAATAATTAAAATCTTGGCATAATTACAGAAATTTTGGCAGACATAATTGAACATTTTGACAGCAATCTTTGAAACTTCTTCGTTAACCATTGAGATTTTGAAAGAACTGATTGAAAATTTGACACCAATTCTAGAGAAAAATAGTAGGATTGGTCAATGCCTTGATGTAACAGTAATCTTTGAAACTTCTTCGTTAACCATTGAAATTTTAAAAGACATGATTAAACTAAAATAAGACAATTGGTATAAGATTTACAGAAAAAAAAGTATTAGTGTAATCGCAGAAATTCTGATATAAATTGTAAATTTTACAGTATTAATTGAAATTTTGGCAACAATAATTGAAATCTTGGCATAATTACAGAAATTTTGGCAGACATAATTGAACATTTTGACAGCAATCTTTGAAACTTCCTCCTTAACCATTGAGATTTTGAAAGAACTAATTGAAAATTTGACACCAATTCTAGAGAAAAATAGTAGGATTGGTCAATGCCTTGATGTGACAGTAATCTTTGAAACTTCTTCGTAAACCATTGAAATTTTAAAAGACATGATTAAACTAAAATGAGACAATTGGTATAAGATTTACAGAAAAAAAAGTATTAGTGTAATCGCAGAAATTCTGATATAAATTGTAAATTTAACAGTATTAATTGAAATTTTGGCAACAATAATTGAAATCTTGGCATAATTACAGAAATGTTGGCAGACATAATTGAACATTTTGACAGTAATCTTTGAAACTTCTTCGTTAACCATTGAGATTTTGAAAGAACTAATTGAAAATTTGACACCAATTCTAGAGAAAAATAGTAGGATTGGTCAATGCCTTGATGTAACAGTAACCTTTGAAACTTCTTCGTTAACCATTGAAATTTTAAAAGACATGATTAAACTAAAATAAGACAATTGGTATAAGATTTACAGAAAAATAAGTATTAGTGTAATCGCAGAAATTCTGATATAAATTGTAAATTTAACAGTATTAATTGAAATTTTGTCAACAATAATTAAAATCTTGGCATAATTACAGAATTTTGACAGGCATAATAGAACATTTTGGCAGCAATCTTTGAAACTTCCTCGTTAACTATTGAGATTTTGAAAGAAATAATTGAAAATTTGACACCAATTCTAGAGAAAAATAGTAGGATTGGTCAATGCCTTGATGTAACAGTAATCTTTGAAACTTCTTCATTAACCATTGAAATTTTTAAAGACATGATTAAACTAAAATGAGACAACTGGTATAAGATTTACAGAAAAAAAAGTATTAGTGTAATCGCAGAAATTCTGATATAAATTGTAAATTTAACAGTATTAATTGAAATTTTGGCAACAATAATTGAAATCTTGGCATAATTACAGAAATTTTGGCAGACATAATTGAACATTTTGACAGTAATCTTTGAAACTTCTTCGTTAACCTTTGAGATTTTGAAAGAACTAATTGAAAGTTTGACACCAATTCTAGAGAATAATAGTAGGATTGGTCAATGCCTTGATCTAACAGTAATCTTTGAAACTTCTTCGTTAACCATTGAAATTTTAAAAGACATGACTAAACTAAAATAAGACAATTGGTATAAGATTTACAGAAAAAAAAGTATTAAGTGTAATCGCAGAAATTCTGATATAAATTGTAAATTTAACAGTATTAATTGAAATTTTGGCAACAATAATTGAAATCTTGGCATAATTCCAGAAATTTTGGCAGACATAACTGAACATTTTGACAGCAATCTTTGAAACTTCTTCGTTAACCATTGAGATTTTGAAAGAAATAATTGAAGTAAAGTCAGTCATTAGTTTACATGTGAACTAAAGACTGACTCTGCACTACCTGATAGTACTGACCTCACCTGTTGAATAAATAAAGTCGTTATACTCTTTGGTAATCAAATTAATAAGCGTGTCCGAAAAAATTTTTGCTGGTAAGTTGGGATTTTTTTCAATGCACCACGTACGGGAATTTTTTCAATGCACCTCGTACTTAAGTTGGAAATTTTTTCAGTGCACCTCGTACGATCGACATCCATCGCTATCAGAGGATGAAAAACTGAACAAATTAGGAGGTAATAAATTCGGAATTGCGAGCCAAGCAAAGGGAGGCTCGAAATTTATACATCCTCCTCGAGTATGTTGCAAAGCTGCGCCGCAAATTGCTCCATTAAAATAAATCCACGTCTCGCGAGGAGCTGCGGAGGCGCGAGAGGCCTTCAGAAGACGTCTGCTCTTCAAATACGTGCCGCGCAAGTGAAGTTACCATAGGATGGCCGACTGAAATTTTTCAGCGATGGTATCGCCGTAATTTATTACACCAGTTGCATTAAAAACGGACGCTCGAGGAGAATTACGGTGCCGTTATTTACATTAAAAAATAGTGAAAATAGTTTGTGCTTATCACAAATTAATTTCGGATAAAGGAAGACGTGTGGCAATCGGGTCGTTAATGGGTTTAATTAAGTTGGAAAAACCACATTTCCTGGGATCACGTATTCCGTTGTTTTTGGGTGTGACACTTAATTCGTTTGAATTAATTACTCCCACTTCAATTAAATTCGGCTGTAAGAAATAAATAACTTTCCTTAATTTATTTATTTTGAAATGATTCATTGTGGGACGCATATTAATTTTCATCAAAATTGTAGATGGTCACATATTAGTTTTCATCAAATTTGGAGATGGTCGAGCGGGAAATATTTTCCAAAGTGGTCCACATGACCCTTTTCCATTATATCAAAATATGTAGGCACGTAAAGGAAACGCCAATTAATTCCATTTGAACTCTTCTTCCATTACATGTGCTCTACATTCCTACGCAATTTCTCTTCAGCGCTCCATTTGGCTCCTTATGGAGTGATATGCGATCTTTCTTCGCCACAAATTGTTAACCCCAACAACAAATTGGCTGCACCGACAAGTCTAAAACAGCGCTGCATTATTATTCCGCGCATTTTCCAAAACACACCTAACGATTTCCTTTCGCAGATTTTTTCCTAATTACCGCAGAAATAACTACCAATAGGCTACGAAAACCGATAGCTTTATGCACACTAGCGCGTTATAAATTCACTTTTACTAACACTGGACTACATTTCTGACGGTTACCAAGTTATAGTGGTTGTTAGCGAGGCTGTTGTGGCGCAATTTTGAGTGAAATCTAAGAGCCGTTCCATTCGATCGCTTAAATGGCATCTGCCTCAGAGCAAATATTCAATGGTGTTGCACAACGAAAGCACTTCGATCTATTAGTGCAGAAGAGCACGACCTTTGCATAAATACACTGTGAATATCGAATGGGCGTTATGTAGGTTTAGTAATTTATAAGCTTTTTCTATCAATAATAATAGAATATATAGTTTTCACAACTATAATAAATTATTATAGTTAATTGGTTAATTAATACTAATTACCAGTAACAGTATTAATTAAATATTTGGCAACAATCATTGAAATTGATTGCTGTAACAGTAATCTTTGAAACTACTCCGTTAACCATTGAAATTTTAAAAGACATGATTAAACTAAAATAAGACAATTGGTATAAGTTTTACAGAAAAAAAAGTGTTAGTGTAATCGCAGAAATTCTGATATAAATTGTAAATTTAACAGTATTAATTGAAATTTTCGCAACAATAATTGAAATCTTGGCCTAATTACAGAAATTTTGACACACATAATTGAACATTTTGGCAGCAATCTTTGAAACTTCTTCGTTAACCATTGAGATTTTGAAAGAACTAATTGAAAATTTGACACCAATTCTAGAGAAGAATAGTAGGATTGGTCAATGCCTTGATGTAACAGTAATCTTTGAAACTTCTTCGTTAACCATTGAAATTTTAAAAGACATGATTAAACTAAAATAAGACAATTGGCATAAGATTTACAGAAAAAAAAAGTATTAGTGTAATCGCAGAAATTCTGATATAAATTGTAAATTTAACAGTATTAATTGAAATTTTCGCAACAATAATTGAAATCTTGGCCTAATTACAGAAATTTTGGCCGACATAATTGAACATTTTGACAGCATCTTTGAAACTTCTTCGTTAACCATTGAGATTTTGAAAAAACTATTTGAAAATTTTACACCAATTCTAGAGAAAAATAGTAGGATTGGTCAATGCCTTGATGTAACAGTAATCATTGAAACTTCTTCGTTAACCATTGAAATTTTAAAAGACATGATTAAACTAAAATAAGACAATTGGTATAAGTTTTACAGAAAATAAAGTATTAGTGTAATCGCAGAAATTCTGATATAAATTGTAAATTTAACAGTATTAATTGAAATTTTGGCAACAATAATTGAAATCTTGGCATAATTACAGAAATGTTGGCAGACATAATTGAACATTTTGACAGTAATCTTTGAAACTTCTTCGTTAACCATTGAGATTTTGAAAGAACTAATTGAAAATTTGACACCAATTCTAGAGAAAAATAGTAGGATTGGTCAATGCCTTGATGTAACAGTAACCTTTGAAACTTCTTCGTTAACCATTGAAATTTTAAAAGACATGATTAAACTAAAATAAGACAATTGGTATAAGTCTTACAGAAAAAATAATATTAGTGCAATCGCAGAAACTTTAATGTAAATTTTAAATAACAGTATTAATTGAAATTTTGGCAACAATAATTGAAATCTTGGCATAATTACAGAAATTTTGGCAGACATAATTGAACATTTTGACAGCAATCTTTGAAACTTCCTCCTTAACCATTGAGATTTTGAAAGAACTAATTGAAAATTTGACACCAATTCTAGAGAAAAATAGTAGGATTGGTCAATGCCTTGATGTAACAGTAATCTTTGAAACTTCTTCGTTAACCATTGAAATTTTAAAAGACATGATTAAACTAAAATGAGACAATTGGTATAAGTCTTACAGAAAAAATAATATTAGTGCAATCGCAGAAACTTTAATGTAAATTTTAAATAACAGTATTAATTGAAATTTTGGCAACAATAATTGAAATCTTGGCATAATTACAGAAATTTTGGCAGACATAATTGAACATTTTGACAGTAATCTTTGAAACTTCCTCCTTAACCATTGAGATTTTGAAAGAACTAATTGAAAATTTGACACCAATTCTAGAGAAGAATAGTAGGATTGGTCAATGCCTTGATGTAACAGTAATCTTTGAAACGTCTTCGTTAACCATTGAAATTTTAAAAGACATGATTAAACTAAAATAAGACAATTGGTATAAGTTTTACAGAAAATAAAGTATTAGTGTAATCGCAGAAATTCTGATATAAATTGTAAATTTAACAGTATTAATTGAAATTATGGCAACAATAATTGAAATCTTGGCATAATTACAGAAATTTTGGCAGACATAATTGAACATTTTGGCAGCAATCTTAGAAACTTCTTCGTTAACCATTGAGATTTTGAAAGAACTAATTGAAAATTTGACACCAATTCTAGAGAAAAATAGTAGGATTGGTCAATGCCTTGATGTAACAGTAATCTTTGAAACTTCTTCGTTAACCACTGAAATTTTAAAAAACATGATTTAACTAAAATAAGATAATTGGTATAAGTTTTACAGAAAAAAAAAGTATTAGTGTAATCGCAGAAATTCTGATATAAATTGTAAATTTAACAGTATTAATTGAAATTTTGGCAACAATAATTGAAATCTTGGCATAATTACAGAAATTTTGGCAGACATAATTGAACATTTTGACAGCAATCTTTGAAATTTCTTCGTTAACCATTGAGATTTTGAAAAAACTAATTGAAAATTTGACACCAATTCTACAGAAAAATAGTAGGATTGGTCAATGCCTTGATGTAACAGTAATCTTTGAAACTTCTTCGTTAACCATTGAAATTATAAAAGACATGATTAAACTAAAATAAGACAATTGGCATAAGATTTACAGAAAAAAAGTATTAGTGTAATCGCAGAAATTCTGATATAAATTGTAAATTTAACAGTATTAATTGAAATTTTGGCAACAATAACTGAAATCTTGGCATAATTACAGAAATTTTGGCAGACATAATTGAACATTTTGACAGCATCTTTGAAACTTCTTCGTTAACTATTGAGATTTTGAAAGAACTAATTGAAAATTTGGCACCAATTCTAGAGAAAAATAGTAGGATTGGTCAATGCCTTGTTGTAACAGTAATCTTTGAAACTACTTCGTTAACCATTGAAATTTTAAAAGACATGATTAAACTAAAATAAGACAATTGGTATAAGATTTACAGAAAAAAAAAGTATTAGTGTAATCGCAGAAATTCTGATATAAATTGTAAATTTAACAGTATTAATTGAAATTTTTGCAACAATAATTGAAATCTTGGCATAATTACAGAAATTTTGGCAGACATAATTGAACATTTTGACAGTAATCTTTGAAACTTCTTCGTTAACCATTGAGATTTTGAAAGAAATCATTGAAAATTTGATAATAATTTTAGAGGAATATAGTAGGATTGGCCAATGCCTGGATGTAACACTAATCTTTGAAACTTCTTCGTTAACCATTGAGATTTAAAAAAAAATGATAATTTGACACCAATTGTAGAAGAAAATAGTAGGATTAGTCAATGTCTGAATCATTTTATTCCCACGATGATCAAATCGTTTATTCAGTATACAATTATTGTTTTACTAAAAATAGTAAATTGGATTTGGGCTTAACTATATTATTTCTCGGTATTTCAAGTAATCCACATCAACTGAAAGGTTGCGCTATAATTGCGTTGTGTTATTATTAATAGAAACGAATCCATATACAGCATGTCGGGTAATTATGGGTTTCCTCTTGAAAAATACCGAACAACGATGGGAGTTAAGGTTGAAGGCGATGGCGCTGGTGAAAGTGGACGAAACAGGTCAGGGGAAACGGCAGATAAGCGGACGGCTTTTCCTTTTTCTAATGGGACAAATCGCTTCCTAGAACTTTTCCCGGCTTAAGGAAAATTTATGTGCTCCCCTCGCTTATCAGGCGCTGGAAATAATTGATGCAAAGGCGCTCGCATTTAGCGGCTAGGAAATGTACAAGAACGTGAGTGTGAGTTATGCTCGAGGAAATAAAATTCAGCATGTAATCTGTGGGCTTATTTATGGCTTATGGCATACTTTTCCCACGAGAGCTAATGTTTAGTATAATTATTTGTTATAAATGAAACAGGCAATTTCAGAAGATTCTAGACATTATTCAGACATTTTTCTAGACATTATGTATAAAGATAATTCCTCTGAAACTTTGACAAGGTGTATGTGTAAATTAAGTGAGAAAATCGAGTTATTAACTTTCCCAATTAATCAGTATAAGTTATCTGTCACTGAAATTCCTGAAAATTTATCTAATGGATATTAAGACAATTTTATGCCAGATTTGTATACAGTATACAGGAGGATATTTCAGGAGTATTAACTTCAGGTATACTAAACAGATATCTGATAATAAATATGCAATAAATAAATTTTCAGAAATTTCAGTAGTAGCTAACCGATACTTGTCATTGCAGAGAGTTAAGTGTTTGATTTTCTCACTTATTTAATACTGAAACTTTGTCAAATTTTCAGGAGTATTAGCTTCAAGTATACTAAACAGTTATCTGATGATAAATATGCAATAAATAAATTTTCAGAAATTTCAGTAGTAGCTAACCGATACTTGTCATTGCAGAAAGTTAAGTGTTTGATTTTCTCACTTATTTAATACTGAAACTTTGTCAAATTTTGAGGAGTATTAACTTCATGTATAGTAAACAGATATCTGATAATAAATATGCAATAAATCAAATTTCGGAAATTTCAGTTGTAGCTAACCGATACTTGTCATTGCAGAAAGTTAAGTGTTTGATTTTCTTACTTATTTATTACTGAAACTTTGTCAAATTTTCAGGAGTATTAACTTCAGGTATACTAAACAGATATCGGATAATAAATATGCAATAAATAAATTTTCAGAAATTTCAGTAGTAGCTAACCGATACTTGTCATTGCAGAAAGTTAAGTGTTTGATTTTCTCACTTATTTAATACTGAAACTTTGTCAAATTTTCAGGAGTATTAACTTCATGTATAGTAAACAGATATCTGATAATAAATATGCAATAAATCAAATTTCGGAAATTTCAGTTGTAGCTAACCGATACTTGTCATTGCAGAAAGTTAAGTGTTTGATTTTCTTACTTATTTATTACTGAAACTTTGTCAAATTTTCAGGAGTATTAACTTCAGGTATACTAAACAGATATCGGATAATAAATATGCAATAAATAAATTTTCAGAAATTTCAGTAGTAGCTAACCGATACTTGTCATTGCAGAAAGTTAAGTGTTTGATTTTCTCACTTATTTAATACTGAAACTTTGTCAAATTTTCAGGAGTATTAACTTCAGGTATACTAAGCGGATATCTGATAATAAATATGTAATAAATAAATTTTCAGAAATTTCAGTAGTAGCTAACCGATACTTGTCATTGCAGAAAGTTAAGTGTTTGATTTTCTCACTTATTTAATACTGAAACTTTGTCAAATTTTCAGGAGTATTAGCTTCAGGTATACTTAACAGATATCTGATAATAAATATGCAATAAATAAATTTTCAGAAATTTCAGTAGTAGCTAACCGATATTTCTCATTGCAGAAAGTTAAGTGTTTGATTTTCTCACTTATTTAATACTGAAACTTTGTCAAATTTTCAGGAGTATTAACTTCAGGTATACTAAACAGATATCTGATAATAAGTATGCAATAAATAAATTTACAGAAATTTCAGTAGTAGCTAACTGATACTTGTCATTGCAGAAAGTTAAGTGTTTGATTTTCTCATTTATTTAATACTGAAACTTTGTCAAATTTTCAGGAGTATTAACTTCAGGTATACTAAACAGATATCTGATAATAAATATGCAAAAAATAAATTTTCTGAAATTTCAGTAGTAGCTAACCGATACTTGTAATTGCAGAAAGTTAAGTGTTTGATTTTCTCACTTATTTAATACTGAAACTTTGTCAAATTTTAAGGAGGATTAACTTCAGGTATACTAAACAGATATCTGATAATAAATATGCAATAAATAAATTTTCAGAAATTTCAGTAGTAGCTAACCGATACTTGGCATTGCAGAAAGTTAAGTGTTTGATTTTCTCACTTATTTAATACTGAAACTTTGTCAAATTTTCAGGAGTATTAACTTCAGGTATACTAAACAGATATCTGATAATAAATATGCAATAAATAAATTTACAGAAATTTCAGTAGTAGCTAACTGATACTTGTCATTGCAGAAAGTTAAGTGTTTGATTTTCTCATTTATTTAATACTGAAACTTTGTCAAATTTTCAGGAGTAATAACTTCAGGTATACTTAACAGATATGTGATAATAAATATGCAATAAATAAATTTTCTGAAATTTCAGTAGTAGCTAACCGATACTTGTCATTGCAGAAAGTTAAGTGTTTGATATTCTCACTTATATAATACTGAAACTTTGTCAAATTTTCAGGAGTATTAGCTTCAGGTATACTGTACAGATATCTGATAATAAATATGCAATAAATAAATTTTCAGAAATTTCAGTAGTAGCTAACCGATACTTGTCATTGCAGAGAGTTAAGTGTTTGATTTTCTCACTTATTTAATACTGAAACTTTGTCAAATTTTAAGGAGGATTAACTTCAGGTATACTAAACAGATATCTGATAATAAATATGCAATAAATAAATTTTCAGAAATTTCAGTAGTAGCTAACCGATACTTGGCATTGCAGAAAGTTAAGTGTTTGATTTTCTCACTTATTTAATACTGAAACTTTGTCAAATTTTAAGGAGGATTAACTTCAGGTATACTAAACAGATATCTGATAATAAATATGCAATAAATAAATTTTCAGAAATTTCAGTAGTAGCTAACCGATACTTGTCATTGCAGAAAGTTAAGTGTTTGATTTTCTCACTTATTTAATACTGAAACTTTGTCAAATTTTAAGGAGGATTAACTTCAGGTATACTAAACAGATATCTGATAATAAATATGCAATAAATAAATTTTCAGAAATTTCAGTAGTAGCTAACCGATACTTGGCATTGCAGAAAGTTAAGTGTTTGATTTTCTCACTTATTTAATACTGAAACTTTGTCAAATTTTCAGGAGTATTTACTTCAGGTATACTAAACAGATATCTGATAATAAATATGCAATAAATAAAATTTCAGAAATTTCAGTAGTAGCTAACCGATACTTGTCATTGCAGAAAGTTAAGTGTTTGATTTTCTCACTTATATAATACTGAAACTTTGTCAAATTTTCAGGAGTATTAGCTTCAGGTATACTGTACAGATATCTGATAATAAATATGCAATAAATAAATTTTCAGAAATTTCAGTAGTAGCTAACCGATACTTGTCATTGCAGAAAGTTAAGTGTTTGATATTCTCACTTATATAATACTGAAACTTTGTCAAATTTTCAGGAGTATTAGCTTCAGGTATACTGTACAGATATCTGATAATAAATATGCAATAAATAAATTTTCAGAAATTTCAGTAGTAGCTAACCGATACTTGTCATTGCAGAAAATTAAATGTTTGATTCTCTGACTTATTTAGTACTGAAACTTAGTCAAATTTTCAGGAGTATTCACTTCAGGTATACTAAACAGATATCTGATAATAAATATGCAATAAATAACTTTTCAGAAATTTCAGTAGTAGCTAACCGAGACTTGTCATTGCAGAAAGTTAAGTGTTTGATTTTCTCACTTATTTAATACTGAAACTTTGTCAAATTTTCAGGAGTATTTACTTCAGGTATACTAAACAGATATCTGATAATAAATATGCAATAAATAAAATTTCAGAAATTTCAGTAGTAGCTAACCGATACTTGTCATTGCAGAAAGTTAAGTGTTTGATTTTCTCACTTATTTAATACTGAAACTTTGTCAAATTTTCAGGAGTATTAACTTCAGGTATACTAAACAGATATCGGATAATAAATATGCAATAAATAAATTTTCAGAAATTTCAGTAGTAGCTAACCGATACTTGTCATTGCAGAAAGTTAAGTGTTTGATTTTCTCACTTATTTAATACTGAAACTTTGTCAAATTTTCAGGAGTATTAGCTTCAAGTATACTAAACAGTTATCTGATGATAAATATGCAATAAATAAATTTTCAGAAATTTCAGTAGTAGCTAACCGATACTTGTCATTGCAGAAAGTTAAGTGTTTGATTTTCTCACTTATTTAATACTGAAACTTTGTCAAATTTTCAGGAG
Organism: Othius punctulatus; assembly: GCA_951805005.1. Classification (NCBI taxonomy): domain Eukaryota; kingdom Metazoa; phylum Arthropoda; class Insecta; order Coleoptera; family Staphylinidae; genus Othius; species Othius punctulatus. The sequence continues at coordinate 1,498,783 of OX638139.1, read as the reverse complement.
TATTAGCTTCAGGTATACTTAACAGATATCTGATAATAAATATGCAATAAATAAATTTTCAGAAATTTCAGTAGTAGCTAACCGATATTTCTCATTGCAGAAAGTTAAGTGTTTGATTTTCTCACTTATTTAATACTGAAACTTTGTCAAATTTTCAGGAGTATTAACTTCAGGTATACTAAACAGATATCTGATAATAAGTATGCAATAAATAAATTTACAGAAATTTCAGTAGTAGCTAACTGATACTTGTCATTGCAGAAAGTTAAGTGTTTGATTTTCTCATTTATTTAATACTGAAACTTTGTCAAATTTTCAGGAGTATTAACTTCAGGTATACTAAACAGATATCTGATAATAAATATGCAAAAAATAAATTTTCTGAAATTTCAGTAGTAGCTAACCGATACTTGTAATTGCAGAAAGTTAAGTGTTTGATTTTCTCACTTATTTAATACTGAAACTTTGTCAAATTTTAAGGAGGATTAACTTCAGGTATACTAAACAGATATCTGATAATAAATATGCAATAAATAAATTTTCAGAAATTTCAGTAGTAGCTAACCGATACTTGGCATTGCAGAAAGTTAAGTGTTTGATTTTCTCACTTATTTAATACTGAAACTTTGTCAAATTTTCAGGAGTATTAACTTCAGGTATACTAAACAGATATCTGATAATAAATATGCAATAAATAAATTTACAGAAATTTCAGTAGTAGCTAACTGATACTTGTCATTGCAGAAAGTTAAGTGTTTGATTTTCTCATTTATTTAATACTGAAACTTTGTCAAATTTTCAGGAGTAATAACTTCAGGTATACTTAACAGATATGTGATAATAAATATGCAATAAATAAATTTTCTGAAATTTCAGTAGTAGCTAACCGATACTTGTCATTGCAGAAAGTTAAGTGTTTGATATTCTCACTTATATAATACTGAAACTTTGTCAAATTTTCAGGAGTATTAGCTTCAGGTATACTGTACAGATATCTGATAATAAATATGCAATAAATAAATTTTCAGAAATTTCAGTAGTAGCTAACCGATACTTGTCATTGGAGAAAGTTAAGTGTTTGATTTTCTCACTTATATACTACTGAAATTATGCCAAATTTTCAGGAGTTATAACTTCAGGTATACTAAACAGATATATGATAATAAATATGCAATAAATAAATTTTCAGAAATTTCAGTAGAAGCTAACCGATACTTATCATTGCAGAACGTTATATATTTGATTTTCTCACTTATTTATTACTGAAACTTTGTCAATTTTTCAGGAGTATTAACTTCAAGTATACTAAACAGATATCTGATAATAGATATGTAATAAATACATTTTCAGAAAAATCAGTAGTAGCTAACCGATACTTGTCGTTACAGAAAGTTAAGTGTTTGATTTTCTCACTTATTTAATACTGAAACTTTGGCAAATTTTCAGGAGTAATAACTTTAGGTGTACTAAACAGATATCTGATAATAAATATGTAATAAATAATATTTCAGAAATTTCAGTAGTAGGTAACCGATACTTGTTAGTGCAGAAAGTTAAGTGTTTGATTTTCTCACTTATTTAATACTGAAACTTTGTCAAATTTTCAGGAGTATTAGCTTCAAGTATACTAAACAGATATCTGATAATAAATATGCAATAAATAAATTTTCAGAAATTTCAGTAGTAACTAACTGATACTTGTCATTGCAGAGAGTTAAGTGCTTGATTTTCTCCCTTATTTACACTGAAACTTTGTCAAATTTTCAGGAGTATTACCTTCAGGTATACTAAACAGTTATCTGGTAAGAAATATGCAATAAATAAATTTTCAGAAATTTCAGTAGTAGCTAACCGATACTTGTCATTGCAGAAAATTAAGTGTTTGATTTTCTCACTTATTTAATACTGAAACGTTGTCAAATTTTCAGGAGTATTAACTTCAGGTATACTAAACAGATATCTGATAATAAATATGCAATAAATAAATTTTCAGAAGTTTCAGTTGTAGCTAACCGATACTTGTCATTGCAAAGAGTTAAGTGTTTGATTTTCTCACTTATTCAATACTGAAACTTTGTCAAAATTTCAGGAGTATTAACTTCAGGTATACTTAACAGATAACTGGTAATAAATATGCAATAAACAAATTTTCGGAAATTTCAGTAGTAGCTAACCGATACTTGTCATTGCAGAAAGTTAAGTGTTTGATTTTCTCACTTATTTAATACTGAAACTTTGTGAAAATTTCAGGAGTATTAACTTCAGGTATATTATACAGATATCTAATAATAAATATGCAATAAATAAATTATCAGAAATATCAGTAGTAGCTAACCGATACTTGGCATTGCAGAAAGTTAAGTGTTTGATTTTCTCAGTTATTTAATACCGAAACTTTCTCAAAATTTCAGGAGTATTAACTTTAGGTATGCTAAAGAGATATCTGATAATAAATATGCAATAAATAAATTTTCAGAAATTTCAGTAGGAGCTAATCGATACTTGTCATTGCAGACAGTTAAGTGTTTGATTTTCTCACTTATTTAATACTGAAACTTTGTCAAAATTTCAGGAGTATTAACTTCAGGTATACTAAACAGATATCTGATAATAAATATGCAATCAATAAATTTTCAGAAATTTCAGTAGTAGCTAACCGATACTTGTCATTGCAGAAAGTTAAGTGTTTGATTTTCTCGCTTATTTAATACTGAAACTTTGTCAAATTTTCAGGAGTTATAACTTTAGGTATACTAAACAGATATCTGATAATAAATTAGCAATAAATAAATTTTCAGAAATTTCAGTAGTAGCTAACCGATACTTGTCATTGCAGAAAGTTAAGTCTTTGATTTTCTCATTTATTTATTGCTGAAACTTGGTCAAATTTTCAGGAGTATTAACTTCAGGTATAATAAACAGATATCTGATAATAAATATGCTATAAATAAATTTTCAGAAATTTCAGTTGTGGCTAACCGATACTTGTCATTGCAGAAAGTTAAGTGTTTTATTTTCTCACCTATTTAATACTGAAACTACTAAATATGAAAATACGTTCCCCAACAAATCACTGTAATTATATTATTAGCATTGCTCTGGAAATAAAACCTTGGCGGAAGTTCGTGAAAAATTATCGGGAAAGCCAGTCTCTGCCTCGTCCCACACGACTCGTAACGGATGCGCGTTTAAAACTAGCTTTGATGTACCAGCAAAGAGACCGCACATGCAGCACGCAGTAAACGAGCAGAGCACAGCAAAAATAAGAAAATATGCAGGCCATCGATGCCATACATTAGTGAAACGAAGAAGCTCCGAACTGCGGATCTAATGAATGTCCAGGCGTAATTCCAGTGATTCAATAAACGCTGATCGTCTCGATCATATGCTGGGACATTGCAATCACGACGTCTCTATTACTGTAATGCAAGACAATTCTTCATTAATGACTCGCCGAGTCGCAATTCCTCTGCATGCAGATACCTGCGATGATTTACGCGTCCCATTTAACCATTTAATTGACAATACTCGCGTGATTTATTCATCATCGCCGAGCCCCAAGGCTCCACCATGGGCACCGTTTACTCTGCACCCCGGTGTGATTGATTAACGCACTTGGAGCGGCCAGTGTAAACGCGATCAATTAGCGCAGTGTCATCGGTCGCATCGGAACCAAAGGGTTGCGCATTGCGCTAATGATGAAACCGTGTTTGATCTTTTTATTTGCACTTTGGTTTTCCATTAGGGACCGACAATCATTGGACGCTGTTTGCGTTTGTCGCCGGCCTAACGTTATTAAATAACTCCGGGGGATCGCTTAAATCATTTTAGTGCTAATAAAACGATCGGTGTTCATTGGGGGTGTTCGGATTGATATCGGGAGTTGTTTATGGGAGGCGATAAAGTTGATTTGGTGACTTGATTACGTGAATTTTATGGGTTTTCCCGCAGTATAAATAAATCTTAATTAACAAATACACTTTATTATTATGCAGCTGCACGTAGTCCATACAAAGACATACAATCCATACAATATAATATTGGGACATTGAAGTATTTAGACGAGACATAAAATTTTCTGCATTCAACTATGTTAGGGTTATCGTGCTCAATATGTCTTGTCTCTTGCCTTGTAAACGGTAGTTGGTTAAATTAGACAAAATAATCTTAAGACCTTCTAGGCACAATGAAAGTCTCATCAACAAAATTCAAAATCTTCCTTGAAAATTTCAATAAAATATTGGTTGTCGTACATGATATAGTACTATATCGAACTATATCGTATAGTACTATATCTTGTACGACAACCAATATTTTATTGAAATTTTCAAGGAAGATTTTGAATTTTGTTGATGAGACTTTTATTTCTCTTTGTAGGTCTCAAGATTGTTTTATCTAATTTAACCAACTACCATTTACAAGATCAACATATTGAGCATGATAAATGCCAACAAACAGAAATGCTAATAGGTAGTACGAATAACTGTAAAGTTTAATTTTATCAAGATCTTCACGTGAAGAAGCCACAGTATGGGGAAATATTGTAGTGAAACATAAAATAAATATTTGAACGTGATACAGAATATATTATTAAAGTAATTAACAATATCCATTCAAAAATAAATGAATGGATTGACTGCCAGTGGCAAAAAAAAAGATGATTTAATGTTATAATTTTAATATAAATATATATATATATATATATATATATATATATATATATATATATATAATTATATAAATATTAAATATTATTGTATATAATATTATTATTATTATCAATAGGCCCTTCACCTTTCGGTGTGGGCTAGTGCATATAATATAAATATTGCATTATCAATATTACGCTTTAGCTCGTTTAATCCTATTTTTATATTTAAATATTATTTTGACATTATTAAGGCACTGTTTTGAGAATAAATCAAACATGTTATTAAAACTGACGTATCAGATTGTTGGAAAAATGTTATTTGGATTTTCTGTTATAAAGTAAATCTTATTTGGATTGTCTGTTATAAAATAGATCAGCTTAATGTACTACATGTACTAGTGTGAAATGTACAGTATGTTTAGAAAATTATAAAACGTGGAAAAAAAATACAAAGAGTAAAGTACAATCAATATTCGTTTAAGGAAAAAGGTTTGAATAAAAAGAAATATCTGCTGAATACACTATGTACAACGAATATTATTAAGTGACAGCTATTTCTTTTAAATATTTCGTTGGTAAAAAAATCTCACTACTTTTTCATATTAAAGAAACAAAATTTATGAAAATCATATTTCGTGTTGTTTTGTATGTGCCTACATGTGAAATTTGTGTATTTTGTATATTTAAAAGAAAGGGAAGTTCCTGTAAAATAAATGATTATTATTATTACTTGCAGCTAAGACTGTGCCATTTAATAATATATATATATTTGTTGATGATTATATAACAATTGAAGTCGTTACAGTCTTGGGCGTTTTTTATTGAACACACTGTATACACAAACAAGCCCTGACAGTTATGGAAATGTTATCTATCTTTGCATGTATGTTAACATTTTTGTTATTAAATTTATTATTATTATAAATGGTTAAATAAAAATATTATTATTGATGGTTACATAACAATCGAAATTGCTACAGTCTTAGGCGCTTTTTATTGAACACACTGTATACACAGACAAGCACTGATAGTTATTATTAAAATTAAGTTATCGATTATTTCTGCCAAATTTTCATTTGTATGCATAAAAATTCCAATTACTCTATTAATATTTCAACCATTGCTATCAAACTTTTAACATTTCTAGAAATTTCTCGATTATTTCCCCACATTTTCAGTTATTTCTGTAAAAATTTCAACGATTGCTATAAAGCTTTCAATGTTGCCGGAAAATTTTCGATTACTTTCCTAAATTTTGACTTATTTCTGTAAAAATTTCAATTATTCTGTAAAAAAATTAATTATTCAGTAAATATTTAATTATTCTATAAAAATTTCAACGATTGCAATAAAGCTTTCATTATTTCTGTAAAAATTTCGATTATTTTCTCAGATTTTCTGTAAAAATTTCAACGATTACTGTAAAATGTTCAAGTATTTCCATCAAATCTTCAATTACTTCTGTAAAAATTTCAATTATTCTGTAATAATTTCAATGATTCCTATAAAACTTCCAATGTTCAAGTAAAATTTTCGATTATTTCCCCAAATTTTTGGTTACTTCAGTGAAAAATTTAATTATTCTGTAAAAATGTAAACGGTTGCTGTATAATTTTCAATATTTTTGTAAAAAATTCATCGATTAGTGTGACGGTAATCATCTTAAATATAAAATTTGTTAAAGAAATTCAAAAATATATTTTATATCACAAAATTATTTAAAATAAAATAAAATATTCGATTATTTCTCTCTAATTTTCATTTGTTTGCATAAAATTCCAATTACTCTATTAATATTTCAACGATTGTTATAAAACTTTTAATATTACTGGTTTTTTTTATTATTTCCCTATATTTTCAATTTTTTCTGTAACAATTTATTTATTCTGTAAAAATTTCAACGATTGCTATAAAGCTTTCAATATTTCTGTAAAATTCTCGATTATTTTCTCAGATTTCCAGTTATTTCTGTAAAAATTTCAATTATTCTGTAAAAAATTCAATTATTCCTATAAAACTTCCAATATTTAAGTAAAATTTTCGATTATTTCCCCAAATTTTCGGTTACTTCCGTGAAAAATTTAATTATTCTGTAAAAATATCAACGGTTGTGGTAAAATTTTCAATATTTTTATAAAAAATGTATCGATTACTGTAACGCTAACCATTTTAAATATAAAATTTGGTAACGAAATTCAAAAATATATTTTACATATAGAAAATTATATAAAAAACTATAAAATAGTCGATTTCTGTCAAATTTTCAATTGTTTGCATAAACATTCCAATTACTCTGTCAAAATTTTAACGATTGTTACAAAAGTTCCAATATTTTTATAAAATTTGCGATTATTTCCCCAAAGTTTTAGTTATTTCTGTAAACATTTCAATTATTCTGTAAAAAAATCACTGATTCATATAATACCTATAGTTATAATCCATATTATGCCTAATTTGCAATAATTTGTTTAATTTGTTAGTTAATTTTGCATTTTTTTTTATTATTTCAGTAATAATATCAACGATTACTGTAGCAGTTTCATTTATTTCCGTCAAATTTTCAGTTATTTCTATAAAAATTTCAATTAATCTATAAAAAAATCAATGATTCATATAAAACTTATAGTTTTATCGATTACTGTAATGGTAACTATCTTATATATGAAATTTGATAAAGAAGTTCAAAAATATATTTTAAATCAGAAAATTATTTTAAAAAAAGCAATATGTTCGATAATTTTTGTCGTATTGTCAATAATTTGACTAACAATTTAAAAAAAATCAATTTCCACAAATTTTTTAGTTCTTTTTATGAAAAATTTCATTATTCTGTAAAAATTTAGTCGGTTGCTGTACAATTTTCAATATTTTTGTAAAAATTTCAACGGTTACTGTAATGGTAACTATCTTAAATGTAAAATTTGATAACGTAATTCAAATATATATCTTATATCACGAAATTATTTTTAAAAAAGTAAAATATTCGATGTTTTCTGTCATATTTTCAATTATTTGCGTAACAATTCCAATTACTCTATCAAAACTTCAACGATTGTTATAAAATTTTAAGGTTTTCTGAAAAATTTTGAATTATTTCCCCAGATTTTCAGTTACTTCTGTAAACATTTCAGTTAATCTATAAAAATATCAACGATTATTATAAAACTTTCAATATTTCTGTAAAATTTTCGATAATTTCCCCAAATTTTCAGTTACTTCTGTAAAAAAATTAATTATTCTGTAAAAATTTCAACGATTGCTGTAAAACTTTCAACCGATTGTCAAAAATTTCAACGTATGCTATAAAACTTTTAATATTTCAGGAAAATATTCGATAATTTACTTTGGTTTTCAGTCACTTCTGTGAAAAATGTAATTATTCCGTAAAAATTTCAACGATAGCTGTGAAATTTTCAATATTTTTGTAATAATTTCAACTATTACTGTTGATTTTTTTTTTATTTTTCCTTCAAATTTGCAATTATGTTCTTGAAATTATGACTCCAAAAATTTCAAGTATTTTGTAAAATGTTCAACTACTACTGTCAAGTTTTCAAGATTTCTATGAAAATTTCAATTAGCTGTTAATATTTTCTATATTTACTGCCAAATTTGCATTAATTTGTCTCAAATGTTTAATCAGCATTACCATTACTTCTATTATGATGCCGAATTTGCAATAATTTGTTTAATTTGTTAGTTAATTCTGCCAATTTTTTAATATTTCAGTAAAAGTTACAACGATTACTATATTATTTTGATGTATTTTGCGTCAAATTTTCAATTATTTCTGAAAATATTTCAATTATTCTATAAACGTCTTTGCAATACTTTAAAAAAATTCAACATTTCAGTGAGATTTTGTCATAAATGTTTGTTAATTTCTGTCAATTTTTAATTATTAGTGTAAAAATTCCAATTGTCCTGCGAACATTTCATGATTCTGTAAAAATGTCAACGATTGTTATAAAACTTTCAATATTTCTGGAAAATAGTCGATAATTTCCTTAGATTTTCAGTGACTTCTGTCAAAATTTCAATTATTCTGTAAAAATATATTCAATATTTACTGCCAAATTTGCATTAATTTCTTTCGAAGGTTTAATTAGCAGTACCATTACCATTACTTCTATTATTATACCTAATTTTCAATAATTTGTTTAATTTGTTAGTTAATTTCACCATTATTTTATTATTTTAGAAAAAAATTCAACGATTACTGTAACATTTACATTTATTTCCGTCAAATTTTCAATTATTTCTGTAAATGTTTCAATTATTCTGTAAACGTCCTTGAAATACTATAACAAATTCAAAATTTCTGTGAAATTTTCAATTATTTGTGTAAAAATTCCAATTATCTTGCGAACATTTCATGATTCTGTAAAAATGTCAACGATTGCTATAAAACTTTCAATATTTCAGGAAAATATTCGACAATTTCCTTAGATTTTCAGTGACTTCTGTCAACATTTCAATTATTCTGTAATATTATTTTCAATATTTACTGCCAAATTTGCATTATTTTCTCTCAAATGTTTAATTAGCAGTACCAATACCATTCCATCTATTAGTATACCTAATTTGCAATTATATGTGTAAAAATTCCAATTATCCTGCGTACATTTCATGATTCTGTAAAAATGTCAACGATTGCAATAAAACTTTTAATATTTCTAGAAAATATTCGATAATTTCCTTGGATTTTCAGGGACTTCTCTCAAAATTTCAATTAGTCTGCAAAAATATTTTCAATATTTACTGCCAAATTTGCATTAATTTCTTTGGAATGTTTAGTTAGTGAAATTTGTATTAATTTCTGTCAATTTTCAATTATTTGTGTAAAAATTCCAATTATCCTGCGAACATTTTATGATTCTATAAAAATGCTGTACTATTTTCAATATTTTTGTAAAAATTTTAACCTTTACTGCAACAATTCTAATCTTTCTATAAAATGTTCAATATTTTTGTAAAAATTTCAACGATTACTGCAATTTTTTTAATCTCTCTATTAAATGTTCAATTATATCCTTGAAATTTTACATTTTTTCTATAAAAATTCTGTCTATTCTGTCAATGGATAAACTATTACTGCAATTTTTTCACTATTTCTGTGAATATTTCACTTATTCTGTCAACAGTTTCAGCATTTAGGCAAAGCATTCTCTTAGTTCCTGCATTATATTTCCATCTTTAGTTCTTACTCCTTTTATGACGATCTTATTCTAGTTCTTCTATTTTCTTTCGTTCCCACTCATTGTTTTCCATCTTTTGCTCTATGTTTTCCAGTCCTTCTTGCATTTCTGTTCCCATATTCTTGTTTCTTGCGCATTTCCTTCCTTTTATATCTCTTCCTATAGCTCCTAGGGGGTTTCTCTTCATTTCATACATAATTTCTTTCGTCATTCTCTTTAGTTCTTCCACTTCTAGTGTGCTTCCTTTTATATCTCTTCCTTTAGCTCCTAGTTTAGTAAAAATTCCAATTATCCTGCGAACATTTCATGATTCTGTAAAAATGTCATCGATTGCTGTAAATTTTTAAATATTTTTGTAATAATTTCAACGATTACTGCAAAAATTTGAATCTTTCTATCAAATCGGTTCTTTCGCTTCTACTGTCCTTCCTTTTTTATCTCTTCCTTTAGCTCGTAGGGCGTTTTTCTTCATTTCATACATCATTTCTTTCGTCATTCTCTTCAGTTCTTCCACTTCTACTGTTATTTCTTTTACATCTCTTCCTTTAGCTCCTAGGGCATTTTTCTTCATTTCTTACATCATTTCTTTCGTCATTCTCTTCAGTTCTTCCACTTCTAGTGTACTTCTTTTTATATCTCTTCGTTTAGCTCCTAGTTTAGTAAAAATTCCAATTATCCTGCGAACATTTCATGATTCTGTAAAAATGTCAACGATTGCTATTAGAGTTTCAATATTTTTGTAATAATTTTAATGATTACTGCAAAATTTTTAATCTTTCTATTAAATCGGTTCTTCCGCTTTCGCTGCTGTCTTTCCTTTTACATATCTTCTTTTAGCTCCTATAGCGTTTTTCTTCATTTCTTGCATAATTTCTTTCATCATTGTCTTCAGTTCTTCCACTTCTACTGTTCTTCCTTTTACATCTCTTCCTTTAGCTACTAAGGCGTTTTTCTTCGTTTCTTACATCATTTCTTTCGTCATTCTCTTCGGTTCTTCCACTTCTACTGTATTTCCTTTTATATCTCTTCCTTTGGGTTCCAGGGCGTTTTCCTTCATTTCTTACATAATTTCTTTCATCATTCTCTTCAGTTCTTCAATTTTGTACAGAAATCAAAACCATATTTTGTACTGTGTGCTATGACATTATAACTTTCATCTCGCAGACCATGCTTTTTTATGACTTATGGTTTATAAGTTATGTAGACATTAATTATGGGAATTTTTTTGCAGAAATCGAAACCATGCTTATAATTTAGGAAGGAATGAACACATTTCCGTTTGGATCCGTGCTGCAAATGGAGGCCAAAGCCGCCAGTTTAATTTATTGATTAATGTAAATTGATAACGATTCTGGAAATTATTCTCGACAACCCCGTCAGATTCCTAACTAATTTTCCATTCAGGTCGTTGCTATCGTCCCTCATTATTGACGTTTCTGCTCGCGACGCTCCTGAATATTAATGAAATTAAATTTTTCCCATTTTATGCCGGCGAGATACGCATCGCGGAATTAGCATATCCCCTTTTCGCGTGTCGCGCGGACATTCCTTCGCAGCGTCCCTCGCCGCCCCCTCGCCATCGGCGGCGGCGCCTCCCCCGCCTGCCCCTCGGCGTCGCGACGCACGCGTGCGTCGGCGGTGCTCCACGTGGTGTGCAGGATTCCTGGTCCTCTTGTATGGGCTGCCTGTTGGCGTTAGTTGGACCGTTAGCTTCGTCGAAGGTGGACGGGTTTCTTCTCGCCGGAGGACCGCGAGCGCTCTTGATCTTCTCGCTGCCGCCGTCGAGTTCCTCCGCGGTGAGGTCGACGCGCGAGCGGCTTTTGTTCCCCGTGCCGAGTGCTTGTGCTGTTCGAAAAGTTTTACCAATCGCCACACAGTGTTTGTTCTTAATAAATGTGCAATCTGTTCTTCGGTCTCTTCGGCCACGTCCTCGCTGGAGCACTGGATATAACACGGCTAATGGTAAACTTCTGGCATGACGTGAAAAAGCCGCGCAATTTCCTCGCTGCTAGTAGCTATTTAAATTCCTCGCACAGGCGGTATTATGTACTTACCTGGACTGCGCAAATAGCCGCTTTTTTCAGGTGCCCGTTGGATTAAGATTACGCGCAGATGCTTATTAATAGTTAATCAGTAATTTCCGCTGCTTTAGTGTTACTTTGAGTTAAGAACCTTCAAACGATACAGAGACTAAAGGTTCTAAACATTTCCTCTTCTAGAGCGAAAAACAAACAACAAGATTTCCTTCACAACCCATTAACCGTCTAGCTTTTATAACTAATCATTATTTTCATTAATCATTAATCATAATTGATTAATAAATATGTTTTCCATTTGTTGAAAACGTTCTGGGACACGTTTCATAAGAGCTTAAAATGGCAGTAGACACAAAAACCTTTTTTTTGTCGAAAATGTCGTACTTAAATTGAAAACTTTGCCAACTTAGCGAAAAAGTACAAGACATCGTCACTATGGGTTTTTTATTCCATACTCAAAAGCAGTCTGAATATTCGCCATAACATTTACCTGGGGAATTACATTAAACTGTTTAGCATCTTTAATACATCATTTCAAGGGCCATTTTCAACCACGTTTTGGTTTCCTTTGGTCAACCAAAACGTTTACTGAACTTAATTAGCAAAATAATTAATATGTTACTGAACTAGTTGTAGATAAAGTATAGAATTCAACTGAGAGTTGAATTCATGAATCATCTGAGTGGGTAATGGCTATTATTTGCGAAATAGTGTCCATCACCCACTCAGATGATTACAACACTCGTCTATAGCTCGTGTTATGGATTTCATATTCGTTGATAGTGGCCATCATTATGTGCTAGTTGAATAATATACTATCAGTTAAATTGTAAATCTCTGTGGTTACCCCTCTAACTTTTCCATAATTTTTATCTCAATTTATAGAAGGGCTTGTAGAGAAGAAACTTGTAGGCTTGTTTTGTTCTGTACTGTATGTGCTACAAATATGATTCATTTGTTTTTTAACACCATGTATAAAACAAAGGAACAATTTGCAAGTTTATCATCACAAATAGAAAATGTGAATAGAATCTGTAAAAGTCTTGTATTAAAAAAAAGTACAATTAACAATTTTTTTAAAAATTGTGTTTACCTTTGAAGTTTCTTAAAAAAATACTAGTTTAAATACTCATTCGAGATACGTGTTACTACTAGAAAACAAAGCAAAATATTCAAATGAATATCATTTCTAGTTTTTCCTATAATAACAATAATAATAATAATAAACAAACTTTATTTCAACAAACATATGCAAAATACATATATGAAAGAAAATTGCGTCATAATTTATATAACACCCTATATAATTTATATATCGATCCAGTTAAAGTTAACGATATGATGAATGATATGACCTAAAATGCATGTTGCATGTCATTGGATCAATGTTGCACCCTCTTTTAGTAGCCCAACATAGCTTAAAATTTTCCTTAAATATACCTGTAACTATTACAAAATGTAAAAAAAAAACATATTTCTTATTATTGATTTTTTATGTAAAGTTAGAGCAATAATAATACATTGAAATATTTTATACAGTGTAGGATAGGTAAATTAATGCCCTGTCCATTTTTGGTAGCTAATGTAAAAGAAAATGATTTAAAATTGTTATCTAATTATTTTCGCTTCTGGAGTTTGAACAAAAGTACTGATTTTTGTTATTTATTACAATAAAAGTATACTATTATTGTATTATTATAATAATTAATTACATAATTTACTAAAATTTTTTATTAATCTTTCCATCAATCCATTTTTACATATATTACAAGTAATTGAAAAAGTGTGAAAACATTTGGAAATCTAGATTATAATATTTCGAGTAAGAAGTGCATTGCAGCCATGTGCTATATGAATCATAAATTCAAAATCATATTTAATTATCTTGAGAAGTTTTCGAATTAACGGTTCACAGAAGCGACCAGATTTTTATGTGTGGGAGACTTTCAAATAATTAAATATAAATGTATAATTTATTGACAAAATTAATTGTACAGTACCTTGAGATCGTTATTTTGATGTAAATTTTGGTAATCAGCTATTATGTGATATCAAACAAGAGAATATGGGGAAACATTTTGAAGTAAAAATAGTAACAGTAATATTCGTTTTCACAATTAGCAAATGAAATATGCCAATATTTCCATATATACCATATTCATATGCAATACAAGTTGCATATGGCAACTGGTAACTCGCAATTTTCAATTGATAACTGGCAATTAGCATAAAGCAAGTGGCAAATGACAATTGGCATAAAGCAAGTGGCAAATGACAATTGGCATATTTCAATTGGCAAATGGCAGATGGCATATACATTTTGGTAATCAGCTATTATGTGATAGCGAAGCTATATAAAATATCTCTAGAGAAACATTTAATTTGATAATATTGTCAAAATATATTCCTTAAAAAGTAATTCATTAATTATAATTATTTTGAGGAGAATACTGATTATAATTATTAGTTTCTCCACACTGAAGATATGATAAACGTAATATATCTCTACAAGAGAATATGGGGAAAGATTTCGAATTTAAAATATCAACAACATTATTCAATTTCACAATATGCAATTGGCATGTTTCAATTGCCAATTAGCATAGAACAAATGACAAAAGGCAATTGCCACATTTCAATTGGGAGGAGAACACTTATTATTGACATATTTGAATTGGCAAATGGCATATGGCAACTGGTAATTAGCAATTAGCAATTGGCATGTTTCAATTGCCAATCAGCATAGAACAAATGACAAAAAGTGATTGGAAGGCAATTGGCACTTTTCAGTTGGGAGGAGAACACTTATTATTGACATATTTCAATTGGCATATGGCAACTGGTAATTAGCAATTAGCAATTGGCATGTTTCAATTGCCAATTAGCATAGAACAAATGACAAAAGGTGATTGGTATATTTTAATTGGAAATTAGCATAGAGCAAATGACAAAAGGACAATGACAATTGGCATAAAGCAAGTGGCAAATGACAATTAGCACATTTCAATTGGCAAATGGCATATCGTAATTGATAATTAGTATATTTCAATTTGCAACTGACAATTACCATAACTCAAATAGCAAATGACAATTGGCATATTTCAATTGGCAAATGGCATATGGCATTGATAATTAGCATATTTCAATTTGCAACTGGCAATTAGCATAAAGCAAATGGCAATTGGCAAATGGAATATGGCAATTGATAATTATCAAATGGCATATGGCAATTGATAATTAGCATATTTCAATTTGCAACTGGCAATTAGCATTAAGCAAATGGCAATTAGCACATTTCAATTGGCAAATGGCTTATGGCAATTTGTAATTAGCATATTTAAACTAGCAATTCGCATAAATTGGTCAATGTTGGAGGCATCTACTTCGTGATGATACATGATGAAATTCAATAAAACATTTTTTTTTTGTTTATATCACCATGTTTATTAAAATTATTGACTATAGTTTCGATCACGTTCTGATCATTATCAAACTTAAAGTCAAATAAAATAAAATACAAATAAAACGCCTATTTATAGCCTATTCAAAGTTGTATTATAGATATGTATAAATATGTGTTTTAGTTGTATTTTATTTTACTCTAAGTTTGATAATGATCAAAGCGTGATTGAAAGAATAGTCACTAATTTTAATAAACAGTGTGATGATATAAACAAGGAAAAGTGTTTGTTTCATTTAATTGGCATAAAGCAAATGGCATATTTCAATTGGCAAATGGCATACAGAAATTGGTAATTAGCATATTTCAATTGGCAACTGGTAATTAGCATAAAGCAAATGGCAATTATCATATTTCAATTGACAAATGGCAATTGGCATATTTTAATTGGCAAAAGGCAATTGGCATACTTCAATAATTTACATAAACTTTAAACATGTCATACAAATTATTATTATACATATATATGTATGTATATTATTATACAAAAGGACATAAACTTGCTTACTGTCACGGTGTATTATTATTTGTAACCGGTTTCAACTGATCATTTAGCCATCTTCAGGAAAAATTGTCAAATGTTATAAGCGCCTGTAGGTAATTCATGGGGGTATTATACATAAATGTTAATTTTTTAATGTTTAATTAAACAATAAAAATGACTATTTTAATTAAAAAGTGTAATTAAAATTTTAAACTTCTATATTAAACTAATGGAAGAGTTGAGTGTCGGACTTAGGTTTATTATAATTTGTTTCTTGTTTTTATCTCTACTATCACCTATCAAAGCGTCGAAAGTTTTTTTTTATTAATACCCTGTATTATATACGAACATATTCACAGGATGTTTTCAATATTATAATTTTCTTCACATTTCTGTTTTTATTTTTGTACAAAATAACAAAAGCTCTGTTGAATATAGAACTTCTTGCCAGGTTGATCTCAAAATTATCCTTATTTAATATCTTTTACATTAAAGATGTTACTTTTCCTCAATACATCTGAAATTTGATCAGTTCCACATCCCTCACAGAATCAGACGTTTGCAGCACAGTCTGCAAGGCTCGCGTCTTCACACTTATTAAGTTACATCAAGCCGCAGTCACCTCATCGCAACGAATCCAATTTAAAATTTGATTACATTATCTCGTGGCAGACGGCACCTGCCAGTGGACGTGCCATCATCCCGTCAGCCGAGTGGCATTAATAATTAGATCACTGAGCGGATTATAATTGCCAGCGTACGTGCCACAGTGCAAAATTGTCATTACCATTCGCGACGCGTGTAGACACACAGAACCGCCAAGTTGATAATTACAGGTGATACGTTAATGATATGAGATGATCATCTGTCTCTAACTTTGGAATGATGTAAAAACAATTGATATGAGATAATCATTTGTCTTTGACTTTGGAATTATGTAAAAACATTCCTGACAATTGTTTCGCCACACTGTGGCTTCTTTAGGTGAAGAAAAAAAAAACAAATTTAGAAAATTTTAAAAAGTGCGTAACTTTATTTCATATATTAGTAATTATGAATTTTCAACAAATAAAAGCCACATCGATCAATCTATGTAAAAACAATTGGTATGAGATGATCATCTATCTC
Source organism: Othius punctulatus (assembly GCA_951805005.1). Lineage (NCBI taxonomy): Eukaryota > Metazoa > Arthropoda > Insecta > Coleoptera > Staphylinidae > Othius > Othius punctulatus. Next base: position 1,481,826 of record OX638139.1, on the reverse strand, counting down.
TGACTTTGGCATTATGTAAAAACAATTGATATAAGATGGTCATCTGTCTCTCAATTTGGAATGATGTAAAAACAATTGATATGAGATGATCATCTGTCTCTGACTTTGAAATTATGTAAAAACAATTGATATGAGATGATCATCTGTCTTTCAATTTGGAATGATGTAAAAACAATTGATATGAGATGATCATTTGTCTCTGACTTTGGAATTAGGTATGTAAAAACAATTGATATGAGATGATCATCTGTCTCTGACTTTGGAATTATGTAAAAACACTTGATATGATATGACCACATGTCTCTGACTTTGAAATTATGTAAAAACAAATGATATGAGATGATCATCTGTCTCTCAATTTGGAATGATGTAAAAACAATTGATATGAGATGATCATTTGTCTCTGACTTTGGAATTAGGTATGTAAAAACAATTGATATGAGATGATCATCTGTCTCTGTTTTTGGAATTATGTAAAAACACTTGATATAAGATGACCATATGTCTCTGACTTTGGAATTATGTAAAAACAATTGATATGAGATGATCATTTGTCTCTGACTTTGGAATTATGTAAAAACACTTGATATGAGATGATAATTTGTGTCTGCAGAATTTACTTTGGTATGAAGTAAACACAATTAATACTCCACAGATGCCATTATTATGAGCAATTGATATGAGATGATCATCTATCTCTGCATAATTTACTTTGGTATGAAGTAAAAACAATTGATACTTCACAGATAGCATTATTTTGAAATTGTTTGATCTCAGTCTTAAATTGATGATCTTGATGAAATTGATATCTCTGGTTATTATTTTCATTTTGTGGATACCTTTTTTTTTTCTTTCTAATTGATTGATCAAATTGATTATGCACGAAGAAACGTATTTGTCTAAATCTCTGCATCCTCTAAACTCAGCATCCTTCGAAAACCAATCCAAGGAAGTCGTCGCCATAAAACCAAGAAGCTTGGTAGGACCATTAATCCTCACAGAACGTCACCGACGGTGACTCACGAATTAATTAATTAAGCGCGATGGGGCGCCCCTGCGCCCCCGCAGGACGAGAAAAAAAACTTTTAATTATGCAGGGCTTCCTGCGAGGCACCGCGCTCGTCGCCTCTTGCGTTTTTTTTTCCTTCGTCTTCGGGCACAAGTTCGCTCTTCGGAATTCACGAGACTAATTAGGTCCGTGTAATGAAGGCAGCTCGGGATGGCTTTTTAATGCGAGCCGTTCGGTCTCGTCCCGCGAAGAGCCTCTGGATTATGATCTTTTAATAGATAAATCCGCTTAGTGTATTTAAATGAGAGGACCGATGCTTGGAGAAGCTAATGGAAGCCAGTTTCAGTGGCTTGTACATGTACATAAGAAGTCTGCATTCACCTTGTGATACTGACCTTTATATATTTAGCAGTAGTAAATTTTCTATTCCATTTTTTGCACTTATACAGGGTTATTCAAATTCGATTACCACTATGGGGACAATGAGTACAGAGTATTGCTAATAATTCCCTTGCACAAGCAATACTGTGATTTGATTAATACCAGCAAGTAGGTATACCTACTAACATCATTCTAAACAATGCTGGAAATTTAAACAGCGGCAGATATGCAAGTAATGTGCATTTTAAGAATGCACTCCCGAAAGAGTCACGCAACCATCCTGTGCATTACAATCTTATTTATGCGGCCTCCGAGAGGCCGCACTTAAATCTCCGATTCGTGTTTCATCTCACGTATTAATCAGGGATGGCATTAAGGCTGCCAAGCACGAACAGAAGAACAAAAAAAAAAACATATCTGGGGTGCACAAAACCAGTTTCCATCGGAGAGATGAACGCTGAATTCCCGTTCCCGCGGCACGGTTTTAATTACTCCCTTTGTAAGTTGCTAATTCGCTGTAACGGAAATTGTATGCAACTGCAGAGGAATGTGCAGAAGCAAATGGAGCAGACTGCAAAGTACAATGCACGATAACAAGGATTGAGATTTGTGTAATTAATTCAGAAGATTTTGGGTCCCCTGTTTGGCCCTGATGTGTAAGATATATAGCTACATTTATAATATAACTCCATAAGTTACATTATAGAGTTGTTAACTCTATAATTCTGAGCAATTATAGAGAATTGACTTATATAGATTATATAGAAATTTTTATGTCAATCTTTTGCCTCCTAATCTGAACTACTCTAAAACTATAACTCTATAATTCTGAGGAATTGCAGCGGTTATATAGAGATTTTTATGGCAATCTCTTGCCTACTGCCCTAAACTTCTCTAAAACTAATCTTAACTCTAAACTGTTGTCGGGCGATTTATTCATTATCTCTATAAATGTTTCAATTTTATTATATAAGGAAGATCAAATATGTTAAAGTACGAGTATTAGGTAACACCAGACTATTTTGTTTTTTATTTTGTATTAACGTAATAAATTTTTAATAAAAAAAATCAAAATCCACATATCATGACTGGCGCCCATTGAAACAATTTTGAAAAATGAGTTAACATATGTGGATGTATTTGATATTTTTTTAGTGTAGTGTAGTGTAATGCAAAATATGGTTTCTAATTATTCACTATATAATAATTAGAATACAATATTTTGTAAAATTTTGTAAAAAATCGAGGATGTTTACTAATTTCATGTTTTCATTTTTATTAATAATTTTGAAACTAATATTAAAAAAATATTACAGTGAAAATTAAAGACCATATTAAATTGCATATCTTTTGTGGGAAACTACAAACTACATTGAAATTTATCGTTTTATTCGTGTTAATATGGAGAAAGTTGTGTGCTACTATAATTAAAATAAGTATGCTTAATAAATTGACAAGAAGCAAAAGGTTAAAGAATTTATTCCCAAAAGTTGAAGAATTTATTCAAGTATAGCAACTTGTATAAAATTCATTGAATTTTCATTATATCTCATTAAAATCAGAAACAATTTTTATCTTAAATGTCAAGACATACGAAAGAAAAGCTCAAAATCATTAAAAATTTCATCAAATTTAAACAAAACGCAAGAAAACTGCACCTAATTGTGGAAAATTCAACAAATGTTTATAAAAACTGTGCAATTCAAAAACATCATTCAATTTTTCTGTTTAATATTTCAATAAAATATTGCTTGGCATTTATATCTATGTCACAGTCAAAACATATCAAAAATAACTGTAAACATTATTTTAATCAATATCAAGATTCTTCACCCGAAGAAGCTGCAGTGTGGCGAAACATTGTAGTGGAAAATAAATAATAAATAAAGTTTTGAAATTGATAACAAAATATTAAAGTAATTCAATTTTAAGTACCTTATATTTAGCATTAATTACTAAATAAGAGTAAATACTTCAATCAAATTAAAAAAATCTATTAAATTTTAGGTTATAAGAGCAAATACTTCAATAAATTCCAATATGCATTCAAATTTTCTGTAAATTTTAGGTTATAAAAGCAAATACTTAAATGAAATCAAATTTTCTATAAAATTTTAGGTAATAAGAGCAAATACTTCAATAAAATCAAAATATTCGTTTAAATTCTTTATAAAATTTTAGGTTATAAGAGCAAATATTTCAATCAAATAAAAATCTTCGTTTTAAGAATTTATTCGAGTATAGCAAATTGTATAAAATTCATTGAATTTTCATTATATCTCATTAAAATCAGAAACAATTTTTATCTTAAATGTCAAGACATACGAAAGAAAAGCTCAAAATCATTAAAAATTTCATCAAATTTAAACAAAACGCAAGAAAACTGCACCTAATTGTGGAAAATTCAACAAATGTTTATAAAAACTGTGCAATTCAAAAACATCATTCAATTTTTCTGTTTAATATTTCAATAAAATATTGCTTGGCATTTATATCTATGTCACAGTCAAAACATATAAAAAATAACTGTAAACATTATTTTAATCAATATCAAGATTCTTCACCTGAAGAAGCTGCAGTGTGGCGAAACATTGTAGTGGAAAATAAATAATAAATAAAGTTTTGAAAGTGATACCAAAATATTAAAGTAATTCAATTTTAAGTACCTTATATTTAGCATTAATTACTAAATAAGAGTAAATACTTCAATAAAATTAAAAAAATCTATTAAATTTTAGGTTATAAGAGCAAATACTTCAATAAATTCCAATATTCATTCAAATTTTCTGTAAATTTTAGGTTATAAAAGCAAATACTTAAATAAAATCAAATTTTCTATAAAATTTTAGGTAATAAGAGCAAATACTTCAATAAAATCAAAATATTCGTTTAAATTCTTTATAAAATTTTAGGTTATAAGAGCAAATATTTCAATCAAATAAAAATCTTCGTTTTGAGAATTTATTCGAGTATAGCAAATTGTATAAAATTCATTGAATTTTCATTATATCTCATCAAAATCAGAAACAATTTTTATCTTAAATGTCAGGACATACGAAAGCAAAGCTCAAATTCATTGAAAATTTCATCAAATTTAAACAAAACGCAAGAAAACTGCACCTAATTGTGGAAAATTCAACAAATGATTATAAAAACTGTGAAATTCAAAAACATCGTTCAATTTTTCTATTTAATATTTCAATAAAATATTGCTTGGCATTTATATCTTTGACAGAAATGCCAACAGTCAAAGATATCAAATATAACTGTATACATTAATTTAATCAATATCAAGATTCTTCACCTGCAGTGTGGCGAAACATTGTAGTGGAAAATAAATAATAAATAAAGTTTTGAAATTGATAACAAAATATTAAAGTAATTCAATTTTAAGTACCTTATATTAAGCATTAATTTTTAAATAAGAGTAAATACTTCAATAAAATAAAATAAATCTATAAAATTTTAGGTTATAAGAGCAAATACTTCAATAAAATCAAAATTTTCTATAAAATTTTAGGTTATAAGAGCAAATACTTCAATAAATTCCAATGTTCATTTAAATTTTCTATAAATTTTAGGTTATAAAAGCAAATACTAAAATAAAATCACAATTGTCCATAAAATTTTAGGTTATAAGAGCAAATACTTCAATAAAATCAAAATATTCGTTTAAATTCTTTATAAAATTTTTAGGTTATAAGAGCAAATATTTCAATCAAATAAAAATCTTCGTTTTAAGAATTTATTCGAGTATAGCAAATTGTATAAAATTCATTGAATTTTCATTATATCTCATCAAAATCAGAAACAATTTTTATCTTAAATGTCAGGACATACGAAAGCAAAGCTCAAATTCATTGAAAATTTCATCAAATTAAAACAAAACGCAAGAAAACTGCACCTAATTGTGGAAAATTCAACAAATGTTTATAAAAACTGTGCAATTCAAAAACATCATTCAATTTTTCTGTTTAATATTTCAATAAAATATTGGTTGGCATTTATATATGTGACAGAAATGCCAACAGTCAAAGATATCAAATATAACTGTATACATTAATTTAATCAATATCAAGATTCTTCACCTGCAGTGTGGCGAAACATTGTAGTGGAAAATAAATAATAAATAAAGTTTTGAAATTGATAACAAAATATTAAAGTAATTCAATTTTAAGTACCTTATATTTAGCATTAATTTTTAAATAATAGTAACTACTTCAATAAAATTAAAAAAATCTATTAAATTTTAGGTTATAAGAGCAAATACTTCAATAAATTCCAATATGCATTCAAATTTTCTGTAAATTTTAGGTTATAAAAGCAAATACTTAAATAAAATCAAAATTTTCTACAAAATTTTAGGTTATAAGAGCAAATACTACAATAAAATCAAAATATTCGTTTAAATTCTTTATAAAATATTAGGTTATAAGAGCAAATATTTCAATCAAATAAAAATCTTCGTTTTAAGAATTTATTCGAGTATAGCAAATTGTATAAAATTCATTGAATTTTCATTATATCTCATCAAAATCAGAAACAATTTGTATCTTAAATGTCAGAATATACGAAAGAAAAGCTCAAAATCATTTAAAATTTCATCAAATTTAAACAAAACGCAAGAAAACTGTACCTAATTGTGGAAAATTCAACAAATGTTTATAAAAACTGTGCAATTCAAAAACATCATTCAATTTTTCTGTTTAATATTTCAATAAAATATTGGTTGGCATTTATATATGTGACAGAAATGCCAACAGTTAAAACATATCAAAAATAACTGTAAACATTATTTTAATCAATATCAAGATTCTTCACCTGAAGAAGCTGCAGTGTGGCGAAACATTGTAGTGGATAATAAATAATAAATAAAGTTTTGAAAGTGATAACAAAATATTAAAGTAATTCAATTTTAAGTACCTTATATTTAGCATTAATTTTTAAATAAGAGTAAATACTTCAATAAAATAAAAAAAATCTATTAAATTTTAGGTTATAAGAGCAAATACTTCAATAAATTCCAATATTCATTCAAATTTTCTATAAATTTTAGGTTATAAAAGCAAATACTTAAATAAAATCAAATTTTCTATAAAATTTTAGGTAATAAGAGCAAATACTTCAATAAAATCAAAATATTCGTTTAAATTCTTTATAAAATTTTAGGTTATAAGAGCAAATATTTCAATCAAATAAAAATCTTCGCTTTGAGAATTTATTCGAGTATAGCAAATTGTATAAAATTCATTGAATTTTCATTATATCTCATCAAAATCAGAAACAATTTGTATCTTAAATGTCAGAATATACGAAAGAAAAGCTCAAAATCATTTAAAATTTCATCAAATTTAAACAAAACGCAAGAAAACTGTACCTAATTGTGGAAAATTCAACAAATGTTTATAAAAACTGTGCAATTCAAAAACATCATTCAATTTTTCTGTTTAATATTTCAATAAAATATTGGTTGGCATTTATATATGTGACAGAAATGCCAACAGTCAAAGATATCAAATATAACTGTATACATTAATTTAATCAATATCAAGATTCTTCACCTGCAGTGTGGCGAAACATTGTAGTGGAAAATAAATAATAAATAAAGTTTTGAAATTGATAACAAAATATTAAAGTAATTCAATTTTAAGTACCTTATATTAAGCATTAATTTTTAAATAAGAGTAAATACTTCAATAAAATAAAATAAATCTATAAAATTTTAGGTTATAAGAGCAAATACTTCAATAAAATCAAAATTTTCTATAAAATTTTAGGTTATAAGAGCAAATACTTCAATAAATTCCAATGTTCATTTAAATTTTCTATAAATTTTAGGTTTTAAAAGCAAATACTTAAATAAAATCAAATTTTCTATAAAATTTTAGGTAATAAGAGCAAATACTTCAATAAAATCAAAATATTCGCTTAAATTCTTTATAAAATTTTAGGTTATAAGAGCAAATATTTCAATCAAATAAAAATCTTCGTTTTGAGAATTTATTCGAGTATAGCAAATTGTATAAAATTCATTGAATTTTCATTATATCTCATTAAAATCAGAAACAATTTTTATCTTAAATGTCAAGACATACGAAAGAAAAGCTCAAAATCATTAAAAATTTCATCAAATTTAAACAAAACGCAAGAAAACTGCACCTAATTGTGGAAAATTCAACAAATGTTTATAAAAACTGTGAAATTCAAAAACTTCGTTCAATTTTTCTATTTAATATTTCGATAAAGTATTGCTTGGCATTTATATCTATGTCACAGTCAAAACATATCAAAAATAACTGTAAACATTATTTTAATCAATATCAAGATTCTTCACCTGAAGAAGCTGCAGTGTGGCGAAACATTGTAGTGGAAAATAAATAATAAATAAAGTTTTGAAAGTGATAACAAAATATTAAAGTAATTCAATTTTAAGTACCTTATATTTAGCATTAATTACTAAATAAGAGTAAATACTTCAATAAAATTAAAAAAATCTATTAAATTTTAGGTTATAAGAGCAAATACTTCAATAAATTCCAATATTCATTCAAATTTTCTATAAATTTTAGGTTATAAAAGCAAATACTTAAATAAAATCAAAATTTTCTATAAAATTTTAGGTTATAAGAGCAAATATTTCAATCAAATAAAAATCTTCGTTTTGAGAATTTATTCGAGTATAGCAAATTGTATAAAATTCATTGAATTTTCATTATATCTCATTAAAATCAGAAACAATTTTTATCTTAAATGTCAAGACATACGAAAGAAAAGCTCAAAATCATTAAAAATTTCATCAAATTTAAACAAAACGCAAGAAAACTGCACCTAATTGTGGAAAATTCAACAAATGTTTATAAAAACTGTGAAATTCAAAAACACCGTTATATTTTTCTATTTAATATTTCAATAAAATATTGCTTGGCATTTATATCTATGTCACAGTCAAAACATATCAAAAATAACTGTAAACATTATTTTAATCAATATCAAGATTCTTCACCTGAAGAAGCTGCAGTGTGGCGAAACATTGTAGTGGAAAATAAATAATAAATAAAGTTTTGAAATTGATAACAAAATATTAAAGTAATTCAATTTTAAGTACCTTATATTTAGCATTAATTTCTAAATAAGAGCAAATACTTCAATAAAATCAAAATTTTCTATAAAATTTTAGGTTATAAGAGCAAATGCTTCATAAATTCAAATATTCATTTAAATTTTCTATAAATTTTAGGTTATAAGAGTAAATACTTTAATAAAATCAAAATTTTCTATAAAATTTTAGGTTACAAGAGCAAATACTTCAATAAAGTCAAAACATTCGTTTAACTTCTTTATAAAATTTTAGGTTATAAGAGCAAATACTTCAATAAAATAAAAAAATCTATAAAATTTTAGGTTATAAGAGCAAATACTTCGATAAAGTCAAAATTTTCTATAAAATTTTAGGTTATAAGAGCAAATGCTTCATAAATTCAAATATTCATTTAAATTTTCTATAAATTTTAGGTTATAAGAGCAAATACTTCAATATAATCAAAATTGTCTATAAAATTTTAGGTTATAAGAGCAAATACTTCAATAAAGTCAAAATATTAGTTTAACTTCTTTATAAAATTTAAGGATATAAGAGCAAATACTTCAATCAAATAAAAATCTTCGTTTTATTTTCTATAAAATTTTAGGTTTTAAGAGCAAATACTTAAATAAAATGAAAAGCATTATTCAAACTTAAAAAAAAAATTAGGTCATAGAAGTTAATACATTAAAATTCATTTCTAAAACTAAGTCCTAACTAAAGGTTTGTAGAAAATTAAGAAAATAGGTGAACCAAAAAATCTTCATATATATGTCGAAATATTTCATCGTATTTATAATAATAACAATTAGGTTAAATCAAATACTTGGTTAAAGTTTCACTGTATTGGAAGAAAGAAGAAAGAAGACATAGTTTCAATTTAATTAATAATAACAATATATAATTGTTTAATATATAAATTGATTGCAATTGTTATAAAATCTTGTACTAACCAATATCTTCTATATATTTTCAGGAAATAGCATAAATATTTAAAATTTCCTAGAAGATATTATAAATTAGTTTTGTAAAATGGTTTTGCAGATAACAAAAAGTGTTATAACTTTACTATTTAACATTAACATCAGGAAATGAACTGGCTGTTGGTATAAATTATTATAACCTCTAAAACCGAACATAAAATATTATATTTGCCCACTTGTACACATTTTGCGATTATGAACATGTTTGAAACTCGTCTCCGAAAAGAACAATTACAAATTAACGAGTACGGCCTTCGCGCGACCGCTAATAATTAACCAATCAAGCTAATCTCCCAATCATTTTTACCTTTGCGCGCAGTAATAACACTCATAAATCGCCACGAAGATAATTCCGCAGACAGCGCAATTACGAAGAATTACAAATTGTGCCCAATTCCATGGCGATGCGAATTTCAGTCCCAACACGTAGTAAAAAAAAATGAAACGCGCAAAGTACCGCGAAGTACTACCGAAAGTACTAAGTTAGGTACTAATATAATACTAAGTAATAATAATACTAACGAGAGCGTCGGGTGTTGACTTCAATTACTCTCAGCGCAGATGTAATCGATGGGCTCATTACGGCCCGTGGTATTAGTTATTGTTAATTGGACGAGCGCTTTATTAATAATTATTTATCATCTATATGGCGGCGTTAAATTGTGCGGCGTTATAATTAATCGCTGATAAATTGCGATCGATGAATCAGGGGCTGCTTATAATATATTTCTGATTGGTATTTATAAATGAATTATAGCAGAGCAATTTTTATAGAAGGGCTTATATGATTCTTAGTTTAATTGGCTATTAATTTCTGACAATCATACAGGAAAATATTAACAGTTCAGAGAGTACCGGTGCTAGTCCTTGCAATAAAGTGCAACTTTCTATTTTTATAAATAAATTTCGTGTAAAATTGTACAGATATGTACAGACGATGATGAAATACAGTACAGAGATTGAAATATAGTACAGAGACTGTACTAGTGGTCTAACTCCTAGAAAATACCAGTTTATTGCAAAATTGGCGCAGTCGGTAGGATTTCGACTCTTATAAAATACATACTAATAACAAACTAATAGTTAAAAAAAATACATGAACATCTGCTGCTGTACTGGCATTTACGATCCAGCCTGAAAGGCACTTCCCATCAATGAAGGCAAGCACCTTTGATGCAGGAATCTAACGAACACACAATTAATCCTGCACAAAGCCCTTTGACTGCGCGATACCTAACCCACCGAATTGCGCTCCATTCAAACTTTATCGTTCGTTTGCGCCACCCTGAAGGAATCGCCTCCAGGATTTATGGTGCTAGTGATTGACAGAGGCTGACGTTAACTCGTACATCACCGATATATCTCTGGCTTTTAGAAATGCCAGTGTTTCCGACCGTCTTGATCATATATCAAAAACGTTGAACGACGGAGTCGCCAACAATAGTAGGGATCGCTCAAACGCGCGGAACAAATAAGTCTCGCAGTAACAAACGGATAAAGTGATTGAATGGACGCATTAATCAAAATAACATTTAGATCTGATGAACGTAGCCGAAACCTGAATCAAAGTTACGAGTTTTAGGTGTCCACGCTTTGCTTATATTCGATAGTCTAGTCTTACTTCGATAGTCATCATGACTATTGATTGACAGAAATTCTTGAATACTGTAAATTGGAATACTGAAATTTTGACAGAAATACTTGAATACTATAGATTGGAAATAATTGAATATTTGACAGCAATTGCATTATTTCTCTTAAGTAATAATAATCAATACAAATGTAATTTAGTTTTAACTTTTTAAGTACCTGCCATGAAAAGCTGATAGTAATAATTGAAATTTTGATAGAATAGTTGTAATTTTGACAGAAATAATTGAAAATTTTGCTGTAATTATTGAAAATTTGGCAGCAATTGCATTATTGCTATAAATTAATAATAATAAACTGTTGCTGTCATATTTGCCATAAACCATTTTATTTTGTTTCAACTTTTTAAGTATCTAAGCCGTGTAAGGCTGACAGAAATAACTGAAAATTTTACAGTAATTACGGAATTTTGACAGAAATACTTGAAAATTTGGCAGCAATTGCATGATTGCTCTAAATTAATAATAATAAACTGTTGCTGTCATATTTGCCATTTACTATTTCATTTGTTTCAATTTTGTAAGTACTTTACCCTTGAAAAGCTGACAGAAATAAATGAAAATTTGGCAGTAAACTCTGAAAGTTTGTCATAAATAACTAAAAAAATTACAGTAATTACGGAATTTTGACAGAAATAATTGAAAATTTGAGAGCAATTGCATTATTTTTTCGAAGTAATAATAATCAATTATTGCTGCTACACTTGCCATTAAAAATGTTATTAGTTTTAAATTTTTAAGTTCCTAAGTCATGAAAAGCTGATGGTAATAATTGAAATTATGACGGAATAATTGTAATATTAACAGAAAAAAATATATACTAGCAATTTTTTGATTATAATTTTGCGTTTACTTCTAATAAAACTTACATTTAGAATCTTGGTGGTATAAAATTCATTGATATTCAGGAGCGCCACGAGCGAAGACGTCAATAATGGAATGAGAGACGATAGCAACGACCTGAATGGAAAATGAGTTAGGAATGTGCTATGCCTGTCAAGTATAATTTCCCAAGACATTTCCACAAATATAATCTAATTTTAAATTTTATATAATTTAAGATGGAAATAGTTATCCGACGGTTACATACAATTACACTCAGATATACGTGTTCATGTATCAAAGAAACATTTTAAATTTTAAATAATTTAAGACGAAAATAGTTATCCGACGGTTACATACAATTACACTTAGATATATACCTGTTCATGTATCAAAGATACATTTTAAATTTTAAATAATTTAAGATGAAAATAGTTATCCGACGGTTACATACAATTACACTCAGATATAGTTGTTCATGTATCAAAGAAATATTTTGAACTTTAAATAATTTAAGATGAAAATAGTTATCCCATGGTTACATACAATTACACTCAGCATTACATGTTCATGTATCAAGCACACACAGTTTCTCAGAGCAGACCACATTACAATGAAATTAAAAAAAAAATCTGAAGTAATAAATTAAGTTATTCCTTATGTAGGTGCTTTTCATGTACAACACCAGATTATTGTTTTTGTCTTATCCCTAAGAGAAATTGAAACCATTTTTCGAAACGTCTTTTTGAGGTAAACATTTTGAAATTTAGTTTTTATCTGTACTATGTGATGTGGACAAAAAATGGAAGAAACTGAAAATTATGTTACTTACTTCCAATTATCTATTTTATAGCCTGCTAACTCTATAGTTACATTATATGTTTAATTGTACACTTATTGGGGTGCACAAACAGTTCAAAAACAATGATTAATTTAAGAAAAATAACAATGTTGATTTTAATCATTTTATTTCATTAATTTAAAAAAAATCATTTAAATAATGATTTAAATCATGAAAATGTCTGAATTTGTCATGAATCTTCACAAATTTTGAACAAAATGTTTATTTCTAGAGGAGTCTTATTTTAGCATTAATTTTGCTAATTTCTCAGGAATATTTTTCAATTTCTCTTAAATAATGATATTTAGCATGAATCGTTCCAAGTTTATTAAGAAACTTTATCAACGAGGCTTGAATTTTCACCAATTTGCTATGAAATATAAAGGAAGAGACTTTAGAAGAGACTTGATAAAGTCTATAGTCTATAAATAGACTTAACTTAATAAATTTGGCATTGATTATGAAATTGTGAAGGAATCTTTTACAATTATCCTAAATCATGACATTTGGCATGAATCTTGCCAGTTCTATGAAGAAAATGTCTGAATTCGTCTTGAATTTTTGGCAAATTTTGCAATGAAATATTAATTTTTGCTAGACACTTTCTAATTTGCGTAATTACTAAGAAACAGTAACCATAAAAAAATTTCTTAAGCAGTGACCACAAAAAATCATTTAAGCAATGAGCACAAGATAGTCGCTATCTAATCACAAATACCATCATAACAGACTTGATACAAGACATAGACTTGATAAAGTCTATAGTCTACAAATAGACATAACTTAATAAATTTGGCATTAATTATCAAATTGTGAAGGAATCTTTTACAATTATCTTAAATCATGACATTTGGCATGAATCTTGCCAATTCTATCAAGAAAATGGCTGAGTTCACTTTAAATTTTTGCAAATTTTGCAATGAAATTTTAATTTTTCTAGACACTTTCTAATTTGCATAATTACCAAGAAACAGTAATTACAAAAAATCTCTTAAGCAGTGACCACAAGAAATCATTTATGCAATGATCATATTTTACAATTATCCTAAATCATGACATTTGGCATGAATCTTGCCAATTCTATCAAGAAAATGTTTGAGTTCGCCTTGAATTTTTGCAAATTTTGCAATGAAATTTTAATTTTTGCTAGACACTTTCTAATTTGCTCAATTACTAAGAAACAGTAACCACATAAAATCTCTTAATCAGTGACCACAAGAAATCATTTAAGCAATGATCACAAGATGGTCGCTATCTGACCAATCATCACAAATATTTGAGCTTCGTCATGAATCTTCACAAATTTTCAATAAAATGTTTATTTCTGGAGGATTCATATTTTAGCATTAATTTTGCTAATTTTACAGAAATATTTGTCAGTTTCTCTGAAATAATAATATTTAGCACGAGTCTTTCCAATTTTATTAAGAAACTTTATCGACGCATCTTGAATTTTCACCAATTTGCTATAAAATTTTAAAGGAAGAGACTTAAGATGTAGAAGAAAAAATTTCTTAAGCAGTGACCACAAGAAATCATTTAAGCAATGACCACAAGATGGTCGCTATCTGATCACAAATACCATCACAAATATTTGAACTTTGTGAAAATTTGTGAAGATTCGTGACAAATTCACAAATTTTCAATATTTTTTTTATTTCTGGAGGAGTCTTCGTTATTTTCGCATTAATTTTTCTAATTTCCCAGGAGTCTTTTTCAATTTCTCTAAAGTAATGATATTTAGCACGAGTCTTTCCAATTTTATTAAAAAACTTTCGTCTTGTTCACCAATTTGCTACGAAATATAAAGGAAGATATTTAATAAATCTGGCGTTGATTATCAAATTGTGAAGGAATCTTTTTAAATTATCCTAATTCGGATATTTAGCATGAAACTTACCAATTCTATCAAGAAAATGTCTGAACTCGTTATGAATTTTTGCAAATTTTGCAATGAAACTTTAATTTTTGCAAGACACTTTCTAAATTTATCATTGATTTTGCCAAATTTTGAATGCAAGTGAATATTCTGTTTCTATCATGATATTTACCATGCATTTTTCCAAATTTATAAAAAAAACTTTCTGAATTCGTCTTAACCTTGACAATTTATTTTTTTAATTGAAATTTTTTGAAGAAACGTAAATGTCAAGACAAATTTTTCAATTTTGGTGAAAACTTCTTCAATATTTAGTAAAAAAATATGTACAGTATTGTTCAAAAATGTGTTGTACACAGATAATTGGCTGTTGTAAGTCATGTTTAAAAATATGTTGTGTAGAAATAGGTAGTTGGCTGTATATTTTGCCAATGCTAGATGCATTTCAGAACTGTCAAAGTGGCAAAAATTATTATTATTTTATTCGTTATATGAAAATTAATTAGTCTATATTTTTAGTGTATTATTTATTGTACCATTAAAAGTTTGTCGGTGGTTATGGTTTTACTCAACAAAGGCTCACACTGTATGATTATAATAAATGTACACATACATTTCATAACCGTCAAAGTGACAACTAACAGTGACAAAAATTGTTATTATTATATTTTTTATATGAAAATTAATTACTCTAGATCTTTAGTGTATTATTTATTCCGCCATTAAAAGTTTGTCCGTGGTTATGGTTTTACTTAACAAAGGCTCACACTGTATGATTAATTAAATAGACCTAGATCTAACCTTTCAAACAATTTCTATGTACAAAACTTTTTTGAAGTTGTGAAATTAAGTCACATTCACACAGCAGAAATGTTGTCTAGAAAACTTTAATGAACACGGCTGTAGCTTCTTAATTTAAAATTTTTAATTTGCTTTTGCGACCAGTTTCGATACATTCATCAACCATCATCAGACAAAAGTAGAAAGAATAACAGAGTAACAATGTTTACATTATAATAAAATAAAATGAGATGTGTGATAAAATATATTTCAATCTACCATATATCATGATCATTCTAAAACAAATCTTGTCTACAGTTTTATGAATTGTATTCCCTACTTTATGATCTCATAGCGACATATACAGGATGATTCCTAAACAAGGGCAAAAAATGCCAGGGGTTATTCACTGGGTTGTTCTAAGAATATTTTGTTCCTTGATGATGTGTGAAAATCTGCTTGTTTTAAAGAACTTCACTAACAAATGTTCAAAAGAAATACAATAACAAAAGCATGCGATTTAAATAAACTGTTTTTAAGTTTGTTTTAATAAGTACTTATTTTATTAATTATTTTTATCGTCTGTCTTGTTTCGGTTATTAAAACCCATAAAATACATAAACAAATACCAGTAAGTACTTATTAAAATAACCTTAAAACAGTTTATTGAAACCTCGTGTCTTGTCATTGTATTTCTGTTAAACATTTGCTAGTGAAGGTCTTTGAAACAAAGCTGATTTTCACACATCATCAAAGGACAAAATATTCTTAGAATAACCCCTTGGGCCGTGTTTAGGAAACCCCCGTATATATTTTTTTTAATGAATATGTGCATCTTTTCCATGTAGATTTATAAATTGTTAATAGGAAGAGTTTAACCAATTTTTAATGAATACCAAGAATTATAGTCCTCCAAAGCATTCCCATCCGTAATTTTTTTCCGCAGTAAAGTCCATCTCGGGGAATTAAGTGAACCTCGACCGGCCAGCCTAATTACGGGGAATTTTATTTGTTCCATAATAAACCCAGAACCAGTTTTTTCCTTGCATCTCTTGTGCCCCCTTCATTCGATTCCTGCGAACGGCCCGTTCCATACCATGTTTGTCGTTCATTAGCCAAGACCGTCTTTCTCTTCTCGCAGGCATATAGAGGGACTCGCGTGGAATTGCGCTTATTAATGTTCACTTTGTTGTTGCAGCGTGTGCGCAATCTTTTGCTGTTTTGATTGAAACGCATTTGTCGGAGCACGAATAAGTGCATAGGCGAGTGATTGCGTTTTTGTTTTGCGAGAAACGGTCTCAATTAATGTTTTGTTGCAATGCCACTGCAAGCCTTTAATTAAAAATAAACTCCGACTAAATATTCGTTCATAAGAAATATTTGCTAAGCAAAGTAAACCTGAAGAGCATAAACCAAATTGCCACTGGAATTCTTGACTGGACGAAGAAAGTCTGAAATTTGTTATATGTACAGCATAGGCTATTTTAATCAATCCACGCAAATCACTCAGAAGGAATGTTCGATAGCGAAAATTGAAACTAACGAAAGTTGTATGGCTGGAAGGGGACATGTGACAAGGGGGACATCTGATGATGATCTTTAACTTAACCTTGAAGTTTACTTTTCAACCTTTGGCGATTAGCCCTCGCCGCTTGAAGACAATTGAAGACGCGTGGGCGGCTTCAGATGAGTGGTCGAAATTGGTATAACAAAAGTTGTATGGCTACAGAGGGGATATCTGATGATGATCTTTAACCTATCATCAAAGTTTACTCTTCTACCTTTGGAGATCTGCCCTCGCCGCTTGAAGACAGTTGAATGACGTGTGGGCGGCTTCAGACGAGTGGTTCCTAATTGACCCTAACAAAAGTTGTATGGCTACAGGGGGGACATCTGATGATGATCTTCAACTTAACCTTGAAGTTTACTTTCAAGATCATTCCAATGCCAAGATTTTTCAAGAACATATGAAAGAGCTCAAAGGGCGAAATAAGCAGAAAAGGCAAAATAATATAGGTATCAAAAACGCGGTTTTTATTTTGTAATCCGTCCACATTTAAAATTATGTTAGCATGCTGTTAATATACGTAAAAGCAAATTTTCCAGAAATTCGGACCCTAATTATAACATTTCTTGTAAGCGATCAGTTTGCCAAAAATTTCTGCTTATTTTTGCTTTAACTTACTCTTGTTTTTGTTTCCCAAAATCTTACTCTGGAGAAATCTGTTCCTTTTTCAACTCACACATTCAATTGTTTTTCAAAGCCCTCCCGATTGAAAATTAATCTTAAATGGCTTATATCTCCGTTGTTGTCGAATTTAATAATACTGCAATATATTCATTCACTACGATTTCTATACTCGCTTGTGCCTGCCTGTAAGTAACAAAACGCATTACACATTCCTAATACGGCTTACACCCATGCCACATGAAATAATGCGGCGTTAATTATCACACAATTCAATTTTACAGCCGCGCGATGCTT
Source organism: Othius punctulatus (assembly GCA_951805005.1). NCBI lineage: Eukaryota > Metazoa > Arthropoda > Insecta > Coleoptera > Staphylinidae > Othius > Othius punctulatus. The sequence continues at coordinate 1,463,916 of OX638139.1, read as the reverse complement.
CGGCTCGTATTTTTTCCGTCCGCATGCCGCGTAATTGAATGCATTATTAAATTTAATCGTCGCATAATTTGTAAATCGCGGCGTTTATGCCCGATGCACCGGCCCTAATTGGTCAATTTGCCCGTAATTTCGGCCCGGGCCAACGGGGATGGGAACTACGCGACTTTTGGGCTCTTACACGGGATATAATTGAAAATTTAACGACATATGTGCTTAATTAGGGCGGCGACGTGTTATTTGGACCTGACAAAATCGCCCTGTTCCGCCCAGAAATTACGCCCTGACCATTTGTGTGCGGCTAATGATGTGGCGATGTAATTCCGAGCGCTCCCTAACGTCGCTACACATTATCATAACAAATATGATTATGGCATGTACTTTGGTATTTGGATGGAACCTTCTAATAATTTGCGCGATTCCGTTCCCCTCGTATCAAATACTGCCAATATTAAATCACTTCCGAGTCTCAGAGTAAGAATTTAACGGATTAACGGATTAACAGCCCGCTAACATAATTTTAAATGTCGACGGATCACAAAAAAACCCGCGTTTTTTGATACCTATATTATTTTGAATTTTCTGCTTATTCAAATGTGGCAATGAGAAAGTGCCTTTGGTTTTCTTATATCTTTTCAAATAACTGCAGAAAATATAAAAACGGAATTGCAAACTTTCGGATTTTGTCGAATATCTCCGGAAGTAAGCAGAATTTTCAGGTTTTCTCAACAGAATATTACTGACCATTAAATTGCGCAACTTTTTTTCTAATTTAACCGCCTTTGTAATTTGGTTTCCGAGATCCCCATGCCGTTGATTCTTATCTTGGACACCCTGTATATAAAATTGCATATTCATATTCATTTGTTTTTACTTCGTGCCTGAGATGTTTTCATTCTCGTAGATCTTCTCTTCTCTTCTCTTCTCTTCTCTTCTCTTCTCTTCTCTTCTCTTAATTAACACCAATTACCAAGTGCTAACAGTGCACAGATTTTTTTGTACAGTGTTCACTGAAAAGGCGCTGCCTTTATAGTCCTACCGTTCGTTTCACAGCTGCAGATGCAGCAGGCGATATTTTATGCATTGCCCACATTGTTATGCGCACACGGCGTAATTTATGTTGGAGACTAAAAAGGAGTTTAACTCCTATGACCTTTTGATATCATACTTACGCCGTTCCATCACGTTAATCGTCCGTGATGCACTGCATCACGGAACTGATCTGATGAATTACAGCTATGTTGGTATTTATGCAGAACTATTACATAATTATAATTGTATTTAAGGTTTTATCCATAATTACCATAAAACCATACATTTTTCAATATTGGAATACTTATCATAAATAAATCGAAAAAGATTTCTCTTTTTCAGTTTTGAAACTCAAGATTCTTGAATCATTATGAATCATCATCAACCATCAAGATTTTTACAAGAGATGTTCTATATTCGTCTTGAATCTTCCCCAATTTTCTATAAAATGCGAATTTCTTCACTATGAAATTTCAATTTCTGCAAGACATTTACCAAATTTACCATTGAATTGCCTAATTTTGAAGAATACATGTTCAATTCATGCTAAATCATGAAATGTAGCTTAAATTAATTTATGATTTTCTCCACTATTTTTCCAATGATAGCGGAATCTTTTTCAACTTATCATAAATAAATCATAAAAAAAATAAGTGAAAAAGATTCCTCCAGTTCAATTTATTAACAATCAAGATACTTAAATCATTATGAATCATGATGAATCGTTCTAGTTTTAACAAGAGGTTTTCTATATTCGTCTTGAATCTTCACCTATTTTCTATAAAATGCGAATTTCACTATGAATGTTTAATTTCTGCAAGGCACAAAATTTACCATTGAATTGCCTAATTTTAAAGAATACATTTTTAATTCATCCTAAATAATAAAATTTGGCATGATTTTTAAATCATGAAATTTAGCCTAAATTAATTTATGAATTTCTCCACTATTATCAAGAAACTTTGCGAATTCGTTTTATATCTTGACAATTGTTTGTTGAATATTATAATATATAATTGAAATATCTGAAAAAATATTCGTAAATTTCGTACAAAATTTTCCAATATTAGAGGAATCTTTTTCAACTTATCATAAATAAATCATAAAAATATTAATTGAAAAAGATTCCTCCATTATAATTTATCAAAAATCAAGATACTTGAATCATGATGAATCATTCAGGTTTTTACAAGAGATTTTCTTCACTTGAAGAATCTTGAATCTTCACCAATGTTCTATAAAATGCGAATTTTACTATGAAATTTTAATATCTGCAAGACACTTGCCAAATTTACTATTGAAATGCCTATTTTTGAAGAATACATTTTCAATTCATCCTAAATCATTAAATTTGGCATGATTTTAAATCATGAAATTTAGCTTAAATTAATTTATGATTTTTTCCACTATTATCAAGAAACTTTCTGAATTCGTTTTATATCTTGACAATTTTTTATTGAATATAATAATATATTATTGAAATATCTGAATAAATATTCGTAAATTTCGTACAAAATTTTCCAATATTAGAGGAATCTTTTTCAACTTATCATAAATATATCATAAAAATATTAATTGAAAAAGATTCCTCCATAATAATTTATCAAAAATCAAGATACTTGAATCATGATGAATCATTCCGGTTTTAACAAGAGATTTTCTATATTCGTCTTGAATCTTCACCAATTTTCTATAAAATGCGAATTTTACTATGAAATTTTAATTTTTGCAGAGACACTTGCTAAATTTACCATTGAATTTCCTAATTTTGAAGAATACATTTTCAATTCATCCTAAATCATGAAATTTAGCATGGTTTGAAATTTAGATTAAATTAATTTGTGATTCTCTCCATTATTATGAAGAAACTTTCTGAATTCGTTTTATATCTTGATAATTTTTGATTCAATATAATAATATATAATTGAAATATCTGGAAAAATATTGGTAAATTTCGTACAAAAGTTTCCAATATTGGAGGAATCTTTTTCAACTTATCATAAAAATTTCGGAATTTATTTCCCCCCCAAAAACTACTAAAGATATGTGCTCTATTATCTTTAGTTGTTTTTGAGGAAAAAAATAAATTCCGAAATGTTTGCAATCATAAAACAATAAATTGAAAAAGATTTCTCTATTTCAATTTATCAAAAATCAAGATACTTGAATCATTATGAATCATAATGAATCATTCTAGTTTTCACAAGAGATTTTTTTTATATTCGTCTTGAATCTTCGTCAAATTTTCTATAAAATACGAATTTCACTATGAATGTTTAATTTCTGCAAGACACCAAATTTGCCATTGAATTGCCTAATTTTGAAGAATACATTTTCAATTCATCCAAAATCATGATATTTAGCATGATTTTTAAATCATGAAATTTAGCCTAAATTAATTTATGAATTTCTCCACTATTATCAAGAAACTTTGCGAATTCGTTTTATATCTTGACAATTGTTTATTGAATATTATAATATATAATTCAAATATCTGAAAAAATATCCGTAAATATCGTACAAAATTTTTCAATGTAGGAGGAATATTTTTCAACTTACCATCAATAAGACATAAAAAAATTAATTGAAAAAGCTTCCTCCATTTCAATTTATCGTAAACCTTGATACTTAAATCATTATGAATTTAACAAGATATTTTCTATATTCGTCTTGAATCTTTACCAATTTGCTATAGAAGGAGAAGAAATTTCTGGAAGAAACTATGTCAATTTAACAATACATTTCTTACTTAGAGCGAATCCTTGTAAATGTATTATAAATCGTGATATTTTGCAGGAATATTTCTTGTTTTATCTACAAACTTCCTGAATCGTCCTGACATTTATCATTTCTATGAATCATTCTATTTTTATCAAGAAGCTTTACGAATTCGGCTGGAATCTTGAAACAGTTTGGAAGTATTGTTCTCTTCGGCCGTCTCCAATTGAAAATTCAAGATTTTTTTTGGGAAATCGGAGGAAAATCGCAAATCGGTTGTGCATATATACTCTGTACCATGATTTATTTTAACTAAGAAAGCTGTGGTTTTAAGTTTTATACATGAACACCAACAAAAATGATCTGACGGTGAAAAAAATTTTTAAATGGCAGATTTGTAACAACGAATTTTACCTAATTCATATATTAAAATTATTAAATTATTGATTCAATCATTCAACTGTTTTTTTTAAGTAAACCAATCATCAGCGATATTTTATATTATAATTTGACTGATTTGCTTTTATAAAATAAAAATAGCAAATAAAACTCAATAGATACTCAATTTGATGGCAATATTGCCCACTGTCATAAAATATAACCTTTCTTTTTTAAATATAACTTATTTTTTCAAGTCTAGTGATTTTACATTGGCCCACAAAACTGTTACCCTAGCAGAGCCAACTTAGTTAAAAATAAAAATGGAACAGTTTACGCAGTTTTCCATTTATTATGAGACAAAAATGAGAATGGGAAGTTTTAAGAAATAGCAAATTTCAGCTAATAGCCGATTCGCTAAGGACGACTGCAGATTACAATCAATTTATCTGAAATCATTATATTTAGCAGGAATCTTTCCAGTTTTATCAACAAAGATTTCAAGATTACAACAGGCTACAGATTACAATAAGGGTCATTTTTAACCAGAATCATCTCAAAATTAATGGAACAGTATGTACCTAGCTTTGGAGAATTTAATATTGGGATTGGGACTTATTATTTGACCGAAAACCATTATTTGTGTGGTCAGTACCTATTAGAGCACTACTATACTTCTATCTCTACCAGAATTTTATATCTATATGATGCAATATTTTATAACTTTATCTATACCTAAGTTATATATATATTTTTTATAGCGGCTATATTTATATTTTCGTATGAATCTCATAGAGCTTGAAAGTAGATTTCTTACTAACAACTCCGTTTGGAGTTTCCCGAGGATCTCATGCAGCAGTCCATACTTTCAGATCGCCCATGGTCATTTGGGAGGTATAATTGAAACTAGCAATGAGCGACCTGTAGATTTTATATAAGTGACCCATGCCTTGGGTACCAATGGCTTGGTAGTTAGTCTTGAGTCTTGGTACCAATGCAGTGAAATATTTGGCGAACGTGCAATGGTAACAATTGATGAAACGATATGTTTGATGCATGTTTAATTCTAAATCCAATGCCTTGCCAATGGCCTTTTAAACTGGTGAAAAATCTTGTAGCCAATTTGTAAGACGTTGAGGAACAAATGGGGCCGATGAGCAATAAAGTGACTCGGATCGAACCCTTTGGAGTGCAATATCGATTTGTTGAACACATCACGGATTCGTTTCGGACGAGACGAGCGTTGGCGTTGAGTTGTGCTCCGGGGCTCCGGGAATGGTGACTCCGGTTCCCTTGTTAGGAGCTGCCCGAGGGGGACAATGACGGACTGCCGGACAGCGTACAATACACAGACGAAATTGATAGACCAGATATAGATGCCTTTGTCGCCGATGAACGGGAAGCAAGAGGATCGGTTAATTAGGATTTATATGGCGGACAATGTCGCTCGCAAGACATCTGCACGTCTGTCGGTTCCCAGAATGCAGGCGACACAACTCACAACTCTAACATCACCGTCTGTATTGACAATTGTGTGAATGCGAATGCGAATGCGAATGTGAATGTGAATGTGGATGCGAATGCGAAAGTGCCCTTTCGTCATTCTCCTCGAGCGCATGTGATAGTGATCGCATTAGAACTTCTTTAAACCAGCGCATTTCAATGTGCGTTTATTCTATGTACGTTTTTAATGCAGCAAGAATTCGAACGTTTTTGTATGATAGAAGACCTTGAAAGAAAAATGAAATCCAGTCATCTCAGAATCCTTGACATTCTCAATTTTCGGTACGATTATTTTAACCGAAGCAAAATCCCTATCGCATAGTAAGAAAAAGATCTTGTTAGTTAAATTCTCGACTTAACGATTTAGATTTTTAAAAATAAACTTTATTAAACTTGAAGACACTTAACTTTATCTATTAAGTATTATGTAATAATTATGCGACTTAACGATACAACAAACAATACATTGAAATTAACGTACTGTGCAGAGTATAAAGTGGAAATCAAATATTAATATTAAGGTGCTACTATTTATAATAAATTAACAAAAAGGAAGAATAACAAATTAGTCATTCGTTGTGAGATGTTGTGCAATGTTACTTAATAAAGTCCTTTGTTTACCGGCATATAACTTGTTCTTGAATCTCTTGGTGAGCGCAAGTGCCAAGAAAAATCTCACTTTCTTATAAAGACTCCTGACTAAGAAAAATCTCACTTTCTTACAAAGACTCCTGACTTTAAGAAAAGTCTCACTTTCTTATAAAGACTCCGGACTTTATTATAAATTTGTATGCTTTATACTTAAATCAGAACTCGTTCGAATCTAAATATACAGACGCCGTCATGTGTTTGTCCGCAGTATCTGCTCCTGCTCTAAAAAAAACTTTGATTGCCGAGAATGACGTAAACAGGAGTTTACTGGCCGCAAAACGGTTACATCATGAGATTCGTGAGCGCGGATGAATCATCGTCGGCAATTGCTGTCCGAGTTGGGGGTCGAAACGGGCATTAAATGTTTGAATTGTTTACTGCGGGGGTAAACGGGGGATAAATTAAACGATCCTGCGGTGGACGGCCGCGGGGACGGCCGTTATGCTGCTGCAGTAAATAAGGCCGGTAATCCGATAGCGGCCGGGGCCCGCGGCGGCCGATAAAGTCCGAGCCCTGCGACCGCGATTACGGCCTCCTTTATTAATTGCTGCGGCCGGACGATCAATCGCGCAATTATCGGACAATGCGGCCAAAGCGGGGACCGTCTCGTTGCTTAATGGCGGCGTGTGGGTGATGGTGATAAGGGGATGATAATTGGTGGTCAATTATTGCCTACACACTTAGAAGATAATGTTATAAAATGTCTCTGATAGTATATAAAATTCTGGTAGAGATAGAAGTAATAGTAGTACCTACCAAACAAATAGAAGTTTTCGGTCAAATGATAAGTCCCAATCCCAACCCTAAAATCTCCAAAGCTAGGTGCACTTAAAAAATAAGTTATAAAATGTCTTTGATAGTATATAAAATTCTAGTAGATAGAAGTAATAGTAGTGCTCTAATAGATACTGACCAAACAAATGAAGGTTTTCAGTCAAATGATAAGTCCCAATCCCAAGCCTAAATTCTCCAAAGATAGGTGCACTTAGAAACTAAAGATATAAAATGTCTGATAGTATATAAAATTCTGGTAGAGATAGAAGTAATAGTAGTGCTCTAATAGCTACTGACCAAACAAATAAAGTTTTTCGGTCAAATGATAAGTGCCAATCCCAAGCCAAAATTCTCCAAAGCTAGGTGCACTTTGAAGATAAAGTTATAAAATGTCTCTGATAGTATATAAAATTCTGGTAGAGATAGAACTAATAGTAGTACCTACCAAACAAATAAAGGTTTTCGGTCAAATGATAAGTCCCAATCCCAAGATAAAATTATCTAAAGCTAGGTACACACGTGTTATTAATTTTGAGATGACTGGTTAAAAATGACCCTTATTGTAATCTGTAGTAGTCCTTTACGAATCGGCTATTACCTACGTCGCTTAGGTACACCATAAATCCAGTAAGGTCGAAATTCTAAAAAAGAGACCAAATTTTGTGTCCCAGATTTATGGTACACTCTGTTTACTCGAAAATATATTTAAAAAGTAGCACACCAAGTGTCCAATAACTTCCAATCTGATGTTTTCCTCAATTTTCATTAGTCTAGCAGCAATGGTACAAAGCGAGGATAGGTGGGCCACCCTGTATAATAAGAATATTTATTACCATAAAGCTGTATAATATCCACACAAAGCATAATAGAAAAAGATGTATCAAAAACAAAACTATCTTTTTCAACTTATCATATCAAGTAAATCTTATATATATAATAAGAATATTTATTAGCATAAAGCTACATAATATAGACAGAAAGTATAATATAAAAACAAAAATATATCACAAAACTATATCAAAATGAAACACAAACAATACAAACTTAAAAAAAAAATTATTATAAAATATTCCTCCATTTCAATTTATTATAAATCATGATACCATTATGAATCATGATGAATCATTCTACTTTCATAAATAAATATTCTGAATTCACTATTTCTCTCAAAACATCCCATTCTCATGTTTGTCTCAAAATAAATGTAAGAGAGCGTACATGCACTAGTGATTTGCAATTTTTCTCCTATATCCCAAGAAAAATGTCGAATTTTCTATTAGGGACGGACGACGATAAGGATATTTCCGAAATATTTCAAGATTCGGGACGAATTCGTAAAGTTTCTTGATAAAATTAGGATGATTCATACAAGTGATGAATATCAAGACGATTCAGGAAGTTCGTAGATAAAATTGGAAAGATTCCTGCTAAATATCACGATTTAGAATAAATTGAAAAGGATTCCTTCAAAATAAGATATATCTCGAAAATTCTAGTATTACCAAACGAAGAGAAAGATATTTCCGAAATCTTTCAAGATACGATACGAATTCATAATGTTTCTTGATAAAATTGGGTTGATTCATACAAATGATGAATATCAGAACGCTTTAGGAACTGTTCTAGATAAAACTGGAAAGATTCCTGCTAAATATCACGATTTGGGATAAATTGAAAAGGATTCCTTCAAAATAAGAAATGTGATATCCCAAGAAAAATCTCAAATGTTCTACTAGGGACCAACGAAGAGAAGGATATTTCCGAAAAGTTTCAAAATTTGAGACGAATTTGTAAAGTTTGTTGATAAAATTGGGATGATTCATACAAATGATGAATATCAGGACGATTCAGGAAGTGTTGTAGATAAAACTGGTAAGATTCTTGCTAAATATCACGATTTAGGATACATTAAAAAGGATTCCTTGAAAATAAGAAATGTGATATCCCAAGAAAAATCTCTAATTTTCTATTAGGGACCAACGAAGAGAAAGATATTTCCGAAATGCATCAAAATTCGAGACGAATTCATAAAGTTTCTTGATAAAATTGGGTTGATTCATACAAATGATGAATATCAGGACGCTTCAGGAACTGTTCTAGATAAAACTGGAAAGATTCCTGCTAAATATCACGATTTGGGATAAATTGAAAAGGATTCCTTCAAAATAAGAAATGTGATATCCCAAGAAAAATCTCAAATGTTCTATTAGGGACCAACGAAGAGAAGGATATTTCCGAAAAGTTTCAAAATTTGAGACGAATTCATAAAGTTTCTTGATAAAATTGGGATGATTCATACAAATGATGAATACCAGGACGATTCAGGAACTGTTGTAGGTAAAACTGGAAAGTTTCCTGCTAAATATCACGATTTGGGACAAATTGAAAAGGATTCCTTCAAAATAAGAAATGTGATATCCCAAGAAAAATCTCGAATTTTCTATTAAGGAGCAACGAAGAGAAGGATATTTCCGAAATGTTTCAAAATTCGAGATGAATTCCTAAAGTTTTTTGATAAAATTGGGATGATTCATACAAATTATGAATATCAGGACGATTTAGGAAGTGTTGTAGATAAATCTGGAAGATTTTTGCTAAATATCACGATTTAGGATAAATTGAAAAAGATTCCTTCAAAATAAGAAATGTGATATACCCAGAAAAATCTCGAATTTTCTATTAGAGACGGACAATGAGAAGGATATTTTCGAAATGTTTCGGTTAGAGACGAATTCATAAAGTTTCTTGATAAAATCTGGATAGTTCATACAAATGATGAATATCTGGACGATTCAGGAATTGTTGTAGATAACACTGGAAAGATTCCTGCTAAATATCACGATTTAGGATAAATTGAAAAGGATTCCTTCAAAATTATAAATGTGATATCCCAAGAAAAATCTTGAATTTTCTATTAGGGACGGACTAAGAGAAAAATATTTCAGAAATGTTTTGGTTCGAGACGAATTCATAAAGTTTCTTAATAAAATTGGGATTATTCATACAAATGATGAATATCAGGACGATTCAAGAAGTATTGTAGATAAAACTGGAAAGATTCCTGTTAAATATCACGATTTGGGATACATTGAAAAGGATTCCTTCAAAATAAGAAATGTGATATCCCAAGAAAAATCTCGAATTTTCTATTAGGGACCAACGAAGAGAAGTATATTTCCGAAATGTTTCAAAATTCGAGGTGAATTCATAAAGTTTCTTGCTAAAATTGGGATGATTCATACAAATTATGAATATCAGGACGATTTAGGAAGTGTTGTAGATAAATCTGGAAGATTTCTGCTAAATATCACGATTTAGGATAAATTGAAAAAGATTCCTTCAAAATAAGAAATGTGATATACCCTGAAAAATCTCGAATTTTCTATTAGAGACGGACAATGAGAAGGATATTTCCGAAATGTTTCGGTTAGAGACGAATTCATAAAGTTTCTTGATAAAATCTGGATAGTTCATACAAATGATGAATATCTGGACGATTCAGGAACTGTTGTAGATAACACTGGAAAGATTCCTGCTAAATATCACGATTTAGGATAAATTGTAAAGGATTCTTTCAAACTAACAAATGTGATATCCCAAGAAAAATCTCGAATTTTCTATTAGGAACCAACGAAGAGAAGGATATTTCCGAAATGTTTCAAAATTCGAGAATTCGTAAATTTTCTTGATAAAATTGGAATGATTCATACAATTGATAAATATCAGGACTATTCAAGAAGTGTTGTAGATAATACTGGTAAGATTCCTGCTAAATATCACGATTTGGGATAAACTGAAAAGGATTCCTTCAAAATAATAAGTGTGATATCCCAAGAAAATTCTCGAATATTCTATTAGGGACGGACGAAGGGAAGGATATTTCCGAAATGTTTTAAGATTCGACACGAATTCGTAAAGTTTCTTGATAAAATTGCAATGGTTCATACAAATGATGAATATCAGGACGATTCAGGAAGTTTGTTGATAACATTGGAAAGATTCCTGCTAAATTTTATAATTTAGGATTAATTGAAAAGGACTGCATCAAAATAAGAAATGTACTGTTATATTTCGTCCAGAACTTCTCATTTTTTAGAACATTGGTGAAGATTCAAGACGAATTCAGAAAATCTCTTGATAATATTTGAATGATTCATCATAATTTGTAATAATTAAAGTGTCATGATTTATAATAAATTGAAATGGAAGAATCTTTTTCATTTTTTTTAATGTTTGTGTTGCTTGTGTATAGAACACTCTTGTGTTGATATTGTTTTGTTTTTCATATATTTTTGTAGATGATGTAGAGATTCACTTGAGTATGATAAGTTGAAAATGATTCCTCCAATATTGGAAAATGTTGTACGATATTTTTCTCCAACTATTTTTTCTCTTCTCTTCTCTTCTCTGGAAGTCTCTTCCAACTATTACAATTCAGTAAAATATTGTCAAGATACATAACGAATTCAGAAAGTTTCTTGTTAATATTGGAAAAAAATCATGCTAAATTTCATGATTTAGTGTTGTTGATAAAACTGGAAAAGTTCCTGCTAAATATCACAATTTAGGATAAATTGAAAAGGATTCCTTCAAAATAAGAAAGATACTGTTAAATTAACAAAATTTGAGAAAATTTTACTGTTTTACTGTAATTATTGTATAATTCCTTATGGTGTTCATGTTTTTTTTTGAACAATCATAAAAGTTTGAGCTGCATCTTGAATTATAACTAATAGATCCCTCTACAATAAAAAAAATGACATTGTCAAAATTTGATAAATTAAAGAAAATTTTACTGTTTCACTGTAATTATTACATAATTCCTTATGGTGTTCATGTTTTTTTTGAACAATCATAAAAGTTTGAGCTGCATCTTGAATTATAACTAATAGATCCCTCTACAATTAAAAAAATTGACATTGTCAAAATTTGATAAATTAAAGAAAATTTTACTGTTTTGCTGTAATTGTTACATAATTCCTTATGGTGTTCATTTTTTTTTTTGAACAATCATAAAAATTTGAGCTGCACCTTGAATTATAACTAATAGATCCCTCTACAATTAAAAAAATGACGTTGTTTGTCAAAATTTGATAAATTAAGGAAAATTTTACTGTAATTATTACATAATTTCTTATAGTGTTCATGTTTTTTTTGAACAATCATAAAAATTTGAGCTGCATCTTGAATTATAACTAATAGATCCCTCTACAATTAAAAAAATTTACATTGTTTCTCAAAATTTGATAAATTAAAGAAAATTTTACTGTTTTACTGTAATTATTACATAATTCCTTATGGTGTTCATGTTTTTCTTGGAACAATCATAAAAAATTGAGCTGCATCTTGAATTATAACTAATAGATCCCTCTACAATTAAAAAAAATAACATTCTTTGTCAAAATTTGATAAATTAAAGAAAATTTTACTGTTTCACTATATTTTATTATATAATTCCTTATGGTGTTCATGTTTTTTTGAACAATTTAAAAAAATTGAGCTGCATCTTGAATAGATCCTTCTACAATTATAAAAATTGACATTGTTTGTCAAAATAAGATAAATTAAAGAAAATTTTACTATTTTACTGTAATTATTACATAATTCCTTATGGTGTTAATGTTTGTTTTTGAATAATCATAAAAATTTGACCCTGAATAAATTTATTGTTAAAATTTAATAAACAATTTTAAAACTTGATGAAATTTTTATAGTTTTAAAATGATTGCATGATTCCTTACTATATTCATAGAAAATTCCTGGAAACGATATGAAAGTTTTGTTCGTTTTACGGAATTTTATGTTTTATAGATAATTTCTTATGATTTTTTTTATGGCATGTTTTTGACCTCGGCTAATACTTCGATTTTCATACATTGTGTATTCTTAGTCAATTGCATATAAATACAGCACGCATTAGTAGCCACATCAACACCATGAGGAATTATGTAATAATTACAGTAAAACAGTAAAAATTTCTTTAATTTATCAAATTTTGACAATCCCTGTATCGAGGGTAAAACGGTAATGAATTTTCAAAAAAATGAATATCTTAAAGAATTCTTCGCGCATCTTGATATTCGGTAATATTTTAAATAGAGCAAAACTTACATAACTCACTTTTCTAGGAAATATATACGAAATCATTTAATAATTTCAATATTTTTAAATAGTATAGTAGCCACATCAAAAACTTATATCTGGCTATAGAATTTGGCAACTTTGTTGTCAAAATTCTGTAATCTCTACTCTCACAGTGTGATTCATAAAAATTTAAACCGTGGTTTACCGGTGGTTTGGTGGTTTTTCACAATGGTTTATAAAGGTTACCAAGATTAAACCACCGTTAAACTGCGGCTTAAATTTTTATGAATAACATTGTTTGACTTTATATATCTTCTATGGCAAATACATACACATATCAATAATTAATATTAATGTTATTAATGTTTGGTCCTAATAAGTACTGTAATTTAGCACAGGTTTTAAAAAATAGAAATGTTTTAAAGATTTGTACAGATAATTACTCCTGTTCTCTTGACTATTCCCAACTATATTTCTGCATGCGATGAGTTATAAATTACTATATATATTTAATCAATTTCAAACATATAACCGTTTTTAGTTTCTACTAAGATTTAGGCCCGCATCTATAGTCCGTACTTGAGCATGAGTACGACTCAAGTCGTATATTTGGTTGCGTATTTTCTATATACGTTTATGCACCAAACGCAACCAAATATACTACTTGAGTCGTACTCTCAATAGACGACTCAAGTCGTATATTTGGTTGCGTATTTTCTATATACTTTTATGCACCAAACGCAACCAAATATACTACTTGAGTCGTACTCTCAATATACTACTCAAGTCGTATTTTTGGTTGCGTATTTTTTATATACGTTTATGCACCAAACGCAACCAAATATACTACTTGAGTCGTACTCTCAATATACGACTCGGGTCGTATTGTTGGTTGCGTATTTTCTATATACGTTTATGCACCAAACGCAACCAAATATAGTACTTGAGCCGTACTCAAGTTCAAGTACTATAGGACTATAGATACGGAGCTTAGAGGCTGCTTCGTGCACCATGCATATTCATATCTATGCATATTCTTATCTTATGCACTTCATGATGCATATACCGAGTGCTCATTTAAATTTCAGCTTTAGTTATCCATGGAAATTTTCGCAGTCAATTAGATAGGCGAAATGACCAATCTCGCCTTTCTTATTGCCTGTGAAAATGCCCATAGATACCAATCATCGGGTTAGATTATGGGCTGTAATGTTGCAGCAAATCATCACATGATTGAATCATCAAGTTCAAAATCTCGCAGTATAATTACACCAAATCGCATGATGAAATTTATTTTATTGTTCAATTCTTTGAGTTCAGTCGATGGAACGGTACAATTTTTTGAAAACCTGAATCAGGCTTCACATGTAGAAATTAAAATATTTTGCAACAAATGTAGAATCATAATCCCGATTTAACGCTTTCTAATATCCACCAATGCATTAGATTGCAATACTAAATAACTCATTCGAACAGCACCGTTTAGATTTATTAATTTATTTAATTCGTTTAATTCACACTAATGCGCCAGACAGGCCATAAATAACGTTATTAAACGCCGGCCTGGAATTGTGACGGTGACGGCTCCATAAACAATATAGGAGAACTCTTGAATTCGTTACCTCACGAGATTTATTAGACGCGCTGCTGAACGAATCTTACCTTTTACGACCACCAAGAAAAACTGGAAGCGAATTAATTAATATCCATTAATTACACGCCTTGACGCAAGTTTATGCTAAGCTTTAATAATACATAAGTAATGCTTAGCAATAAAGGTGGGACCAAGAAAACTTGGATTTTCTATAAATACACGTTATAACCCCATATGGGGTCGATAGCCCAATAAAGATCGATTATATATACACGTTATAAATCGATTATTATATGAATTTAGTAAAATTGAATAAAACGCATAAGTTTGGTTAAGTTTCACTGACTGATTTTTCTACAATTGTTTCTACAATTACAAATTGTTTATACAATTTGATTGCATTAATAGTAATGGCACAATCCAACAGTCTCAATAAATATCTGTGTAAATGCAAATCTTGTAGATTTATTTTTTTGATAAATCTTGTAGATTTATTTTGTTGATAAATCTTGTAGATTTATTTTGTTGATAAATCTTGTAGATTTATTTTGTTGATAAATCTTGTAGATTTATTTTGTTGATAAATCTTGTAGATTTATCTGTAGACTTTAGATTCCTCTTAGACGAAATATACTTTGGTGTTTCTTATCCCATCCATTTCATTATTGACTACAATCCGCCGAGGTCGTTTCAATTTCATCACGTCTGAGCGTAAAACGCTTGTCTACTATATCAGTGAATTGGCCGAAGAGGAAACCCTTGTTTCCAGTACTATCGGAGTTCTGCGGACGTCATCCTAAAGAGCGAAATTGTCGCCGATGAAGCGGAATGGGACGGCCACACTTCAATAACTTAATTCGTTCTGTTGTTACGTGGATGGAAACAATTCCACGAATCGGCGGGATTAAATTTTTACGTGAGCGGAAAGTTTGCAGCTCGGCCGACGAAACTTTTTCGCTCGCATCCAATTTTCCGCTTAATCGCAAAAAATACGAAACGAAACCTCATCGTGTTCATTAAAGGCCGAAGTGTGCATCGGATTGTTTTCAACTTTGTATTGATTGAAAAGCCTCTCGACCGAGTCAGCATTCGTTTTAATTTCAAACTTTTTAAATAACCACTTAAAAATATGTATGCACGTGTATAACCCCGAGATTTGGGAATATCCAAAATTGATCAAAGAAATTAAAGGAGATCTTGGAAAGTGCATAAAAATTAAATCTATATGGCCTGAAAATTAATTTACAAATGTACAATAATCAAGTAGTTATGATCATTCAAGGATTTTGTTTTTTAGAAAAAAAAAAATCCATGTCTTACTTTAGAAAAAAAAATAATACATGTCTAACTTTAGAAAATAAAATACATGTCTTACTTTAGAAAAAAAAAATACATGTCTTACTTTAGAAAAAAAAATACATGTCTTACTTTAGAAAAAAAAAATACATGTCTTACTTTAGAAAAAAATACATGTCTTACTTTAGAAAAAAAAATACATATCTAACTTTAGAAAAAAAAATACATGTCTTACTTTAGAAAAAAAAACACATGTCTTACTTTACTCGTGCCCCTATAGAATACTCGGCACAAAGTGCCTCATATTACACTATTGCTCCTCATAACTAATGGATCATTTTCCTGACCCTACGGTAAATAATTGTGCATAATACAAACATCAGGCAATTAATCAAAATAATCTGTATCATCACGTTGTTAACGGTAATATATTCGTGCTATTAAAAAGCAGTGCGGTTGTCCAGACGTTGCATTTCATGAAACGGTGGCATTTTTCATATACCTAGCGATACGATCGAATCGCACCCTAAGTCCCGATTCAGCCGGCCAGAATGGCCCCAGATAGCATCGCAGAATTCCAATGCTAACCAGTCGAAACCCACGTGTCCACCTTAAGCATGCTAATTAGCATTTCTCTCGGTGCAGATCCCACGTCGAATCCGTAGGTAATGAATGCGGCGTGCGCCCCGTGAAAAATGTTAATCCTCCGACGCTAATGTCATCCACCTCTTCGTCTCCTCCAGTCCAATTTGTAAACATGATTTGCGCATAATAAATTAGCATTAGCGCCGCAGCCTTAAGACCTTCTCGATGATATGCGAGCGATCATAATTGTTGTTCGAGGAATCTGGCGTACACCACCTGGGAATGTACAGCCACGGACTCTGGGAATGCAGCGCTCCGTAAGACCGAGCAGTTGTTGATTTTCTAATTCGTTCTGATTCTACTCTGATTTTCACTTAACTTTCACAACTTTATGAAATTTCTTTTGATAAATCCTCGGCTAAATGTTACAAGGTTGCATGTAATATTTTTCAATTTTTAGTTCTACAGCTTTGCAGGACTATATGTTTTCAAAGCGAGAATTTGTTGGAAAATTCAAATTGGATCATTGGGAACCTGTGAAAAAAACATATCTATTGACAGTGCAAAATGTATCATTTTTCTGATATAGCAAATATATTTAAAATCCTTATTCCCAAATTTACAAATTTGCCCATAGAAATCTAATTCGTTCTGATTCTACTCTGATTTTCATAACTTTATGAAATTTGTTTTGATAAATCGTCGGCTAAATGTTACAAGGTTGCATGTGGCATTTTTTCAATTTTTTGTTCTATAGCTTTGCAGGGCCATATGTTTTCAAAGCGCGACCTTTCAACTTGTTGGAAGATTAAAATTGGATCATTAGTAACCTTTGATAAAAACATATCTATTGACAGTGCAAAATTTATCATCTTTCTGATATAGTAAACATATTTGAAATCCTTATTCCCAAATTTAGAAATTTCCACATACAACCTGCAATGTTACAATTAAGCCGACGAAATGTCTATACTAACCAAAAGGATAATATATAAAATCCATTAAATTTGCATTAGAATTCCAAAAACAATTGAAATCTTCCACAAAAAATGATAATTTTTAATGATTTTTGTATAAATTTCTAAAAATTTTATTGTTAAATGTTACAAAGTTGGTAAAATTTACTGATAGTTTTAAGTTTTTAGTGATTTTAAATAATAATTTCTATCATCACCAAATCAGCAAAATTATAGAAACATTAATGATGTAAACAGTATAATTTTATTGATTTTCCGATTCGTTCTAATTCTATTCTGATTTTCACTTAAATTTTACAACTATATGAAATTTCTTTTGGTAAATGTCTTCACCAATCAAAAGAATAATCAATGAAATCCATTAAATTGGCATTAGAATTCCAAAAACAATTGAAATTAACTTTTGTAATCTTCGACAAAAAATGATAATTTTGAATGATTTATTATAAGTTTATTTTATTGTTAAATGTTACAAAGTTGGTAAAAATTACTGATAGTTTTAAGTTTTTTGTGATTTTAAATAATAATTTCTATCACCAAATCTGCAAAATTAGGTATAGAAACATTAATGATGTTAATTTTGCAGCATTAAATAAGTAATAACAAACATCAGAAAATTATAAAAATGAAGCCAAATTTTAAATTACTTAATTAGAAGAAACTGATGGTTTGATTTTTTTGATAATTTTGGCTGTCATTTCTGTATTAATAACAATATCAAGTTCAAAATGTGACATTTTACATAGTTGACATAAAGTATCGCAATATTCCAAATGTTAAAATTACAACACTTCTTTGATTCAAATGCACACATTTTCTTGATTAAAAAGATTAAATTGTATAAATTTTAATATATCCTTCGTCCGAATATAAATATTTTTTCCAACGACAAGTCATTGGAAATTGGAAAATGTTGATATTTCTGCGATCCGAATGTCAAATTTTGACCATTTCTTTTACAAAAATCTCCCCATTCAATATTTTCGCAGTTTTTGATATTTGCTTCTTCCAAATTAAAAAAAAAAGTTCACAATTCAATGATTATCCGATTGTCAACAATGTTTGCCATTTGCTGAATCAACATACACAATTTCAATATTTGCGTATTCCTTTTATGACAGAAATGAAAGTATTTTAATACAATACGATAATATTTAACAGGTTTGATCTAAAAATACCAAAACTTGCAAGTTTTATATTCGAAATTTAAAAAAAATTACATTTTTACAAATTAAATAACATAACTTTGCCACTTCAAAATCACATTACATTTCCAAAACACAAATTCTGAAAGAAATTTGCAGTCGAAATTCTTCTTTATAGTTATGAACTATTTTTAATGATAATTACTAATCATTAGGATGGTTTCGACCTTTACTACGTGGTAGTCCATATTAAAAAACAGAGAAACAACTTTTTATGTTTTTACCACAAAACGTTTATTGTACAAAAGAAGTCGAAACTTGAGTCGTTATTTTATTGTATATGTCTATATATCAATAAACATTTTGTGGTAAAAATATGGAAATTTTTACATTTTACAAATTAAATAACATAACTTTACCACTTTCAAAATACAACACACTTCCAAAACACATATTTTGAAGGAATTTGCAGTCAAAATTATTCTTTACAGATGTGAAAATACTAAAATTTGTATGTTTTATATTCGAAATTTTAAAATGTTGGCATTTTACAAATGAAATAACATAACTTTGCCACTTCCAAAATACAACACACTGGAAGTGTGTTATATTTTGGAAAAACACATATTTTGGAGGAATTTTCAGTAAAAATTATTCTCTACAGTTGTGAAAATACCAAAATTTGTAAGTTTTATATTCGAAATTTAAAAAAATTTGGCGTTTTACATATTAAATAACATAACTTTGCCACTTCCAAAACACAACACACTTCCAAAACTCATATTTTGAAGGAATTTGCAGTCTAAATTATTCTTTACAGATGTGAAAATACTAAAATTTGTAAGTTTTATATTCGAAATTTATAAATTTTTGTTTTTATAAATTAAATAACATAACTTTGAGACTTCCAAAACACAACACATTTCCAAAACACAAATTTCGAAGAAATATGCAGTCAAAATTCATCTTTTCAGCTGTGAACTATTTTTAATGATAATTACTAAGTTACTACTACTAAGTCAAGAATTACTAATTACGTTGTAATGGTTTATCTTAAGTAAACTATATAAAATTCTAAGATAGTATTTATATTTATCATATGAAGGTAGAAAATTGATTAGTTTTTTATTTATTTTTGGTTTCATATGTCACTTGATTATTATATGCATTGAAATAATCAAAATTAAGATTTTTTATATGTAGGTACATCCATCGATTCAATTTATTAAAATGTATATAGATTATAAACGAGAATTGTAACATTTTACATTATTTGATTTAAATTACACTTTACAAATTAAATAACATAACTGTGCCACTTCCAAAATACAACACATTTCGAAAACACATATTTTGAAAGAATTTTCAGTCAAAATTATTCTTTGCAGATGTGAAACTACTAAAATTAGTAAGTTTTATATTCAAAATTTGAAAATTTTGGCATTTTACAAATTAAATAACATAACTTTGCCCCTTCCAAAATACAACACACTTCCAAAACACATATTTTGAAGGAATTTGCAGTCAAAATTATTCTTTATAAATGCGAAAATAACAAAATTTGTAAGTTTTATATTTGAAATTTAAAAAATTTGGCGTTTTAGAAATTAAATAACATAACTTTGCCACTTCCAAAACACAACACATTTCCAAACTCAAATTTTGAAGGAATTTGCAATAGATATTCTTCTTTACAGTTGTAAATTATTTTTAATGATAATTTACTAAATTACTACTACTAAGTCAAGAATTACTAATTAAATTTTAATGGTTTTACTTAAGTAAACTATTTGAAATTCTAAGATAATATTTATGTTTATCATATGAAGGTGGAAATTTGATTAGTCTTTATTAATATTTGATTTCATATGTCTCTTGATTGTTATGTGCATTGAAGTAATCAAAATTAAGATTTTTTTTATATGTAGGTACATCAATCGATTCTATTTATTAAAACGTATATAGATTATAAGCGAAAATTACAACATTTTACATTATTTGATTTATATTAAATTTGATTATTTAGTAAAAATCTGCGAATTTAATTATTTCTTACATTTTCATAAGCTATTAGAATTATAATAGCTGCATATAGTGGACAAGAATTACTAATTATATTTTGGTTTGTAATGATTTGTCTTAAGTAAACTATATGAAATTCTAAGATACTATTTATGTTTATCATATGAAGGTAGAAAATTGATTATTATTGATAACTCTTGATTGTTATATGCATTGAAATAATCAAAATTAAGATTTATTTAATATGTAAGTACATCCATTTAATCAATTTATTATAACGTATATTGATTTTAAGCGAGAATTGCAACATTTCACATTATTTGATTTAAATTAAATTTGATTATTTGATCAAAATCTGCGAATTTAATTCCTCACATTTTCATAATCTAAATTCAGGATTTTAATATGAATGTGAGAATTGTGAAGTCGCTTGTTCCAAATTCAAAAATATTGACACTTCGGCGATCCTTACATCAAAATTTGATCTAAAATGGAAATCCCAAATGAAGCTTTTAACAATTTCTTGATTGATACGTGAAAATTTTAACACTGATTTAAAAACAATCGACAATTTCTTGTTGTTGTGAAATATTCTTTTACAAGAACATTCTAAATGTTCTTGTTGTGAAATATGCAGTCAACATTATTATTATCATAAAAGTATTATATAAACTTAATAGACTGATAAATTGGAAAAATCATTGGGTATTTTCTTTAAGTGTATCTTCTTTATTTTCTTTAAGAGCCAACTTAGTTAAAAATGAAAATGGAACAGTGTATACATGATAAACAAAACATTTACAATAAAGACATTATATTATATGAAATGTATTTTTACTCCTTTGGGATTTTTTTTGTCCTCTTGTACAAAAAGTACAAAATTTCTTCTTCTTCTTCTTCTTCTTCTCTAAGTGCCTTGACCGATTCGATCGTTGATAATGATGCTGGCTATTAAATTGACAATCTTCACTGTATCATCTGCTGCTCGAAACAGTTGGGCCGTTGTTTGGCCATACCATGTTCTTAAGTTTTTTTTTACATTCACAAATTTTACATTACCTACAAAACTTTTAGAAGAAATTTCAGAAATATCTTTAAATTTTGTTGTACACGCTAGCATGTATGTATCTGGAAAATAAATCTAAGCAAGCTGAAGAAAATAAACCAAAAAACGAGAAGAATACTCAAGTTTTTAATCGTCTCTAAAGCCTTCGGTCTTTGTAGTAAAAACTAACAGGTCTCATAACCTCGAAATACTTGTTGACATCAATGACATTTTTGTTACTAGTTTTTTACAAGTACACTGTCAAAATTATTATACAATGTGACATTTTGGCCGGCCTTGAATTTGACAATTGATATCTATAATGGATGATCTGTACCATAATCTTCGTATAGTTACATCTCGGCCTTGATGACCGACAAATTACCATTGCCGACAAATTACGAACATCATTCTATTTGTCATCGAGCTGCTGTCGACACATTTGTTCCGAAGATGACGACGCACTGGTCTCCAGACGTCCGCTCAATTACGGATGATCGATGGATCCTCTGCAGATGGATTTCGCCCTGTTTGCAGTCACGGCGCGCGTCGTTAGCGTTTCCCTGGCTAATGCACGCCCCGATCGTAACCTATTCATTACCACTTCAGCCATTTTATAAATGAAACGTACGAACCTATTCATTACGCGCCGGGATAGTAATGAACGGTTACGAGGAGACCTCTGCACGTCCCAAGAGCTGCTTGCACATAACTCATTTTTGGACTCGTTGCCCATCGTTGCTGTGGGTCGCACAAAAGAATGTGCGTGTCCAAGATAAATACGTGAAACAATCGTCACGATCGACGATCCGAGATCGCATGCAAGTTTCGAGGCTTTCGATTATGAAATCGAGCTGGTATTGAGTGAACCAGTCTGGGAAAAATACAGCCTGATTATTACAAACATAAAATCTTGAATATACAGGCTATTCGGCAGGGTAAGGAGAGAGGACTTATGGAACGAACTAGCAGAAAGAGGAATAGAGGAGGAAATAATAAATGTAATAAAATACATGTACAGAGAACACAGAATGTGAGAACAAACAATGAGGAATCAAAATATTTCAAAACGAAGAAAGGAGTAAAACAAAAATGCGTGCTAAGCACTTTGCTTTTCACAATTGTATTGGATAAGGCGATGAAGAAAGCAAATCAAACACGAAAATGTTAAAAATTGGATATTGGAAAATTGAGAAAACAAAAATAGCAGAACTAGAAGAGACGAATGAGAGAAGAAAGAAACACTAAGAAAATATACGAGACAAGAGCAACAGGAAAGCAACATAGAGGAAGATTGAGAAAAGAGTGGGACAGCGCAATAAAAGAAAAGACAACAAGGAAAGGGAACACATGGGAAGAAAGAAAGGAATTAACAAAAGATAGGAGGAAGTAGAGAGGTGATTATAAAAATTAGTAATGTAGCCCATTCACCGAAACGTAGAAGAATAGGAAGTACATAAGGGAATTAACAAAAGATAGGAGGAAGTGAAGAGAATATTATAAAAATTTGAAATGTAGGCTTTACACCAAACTTTAGGTAGATTGGCATAGGAATAAATAAATAAGTATAGGTATAATCAGTACTGGGAAGAAGACGAATTTCGTAGCTTAAAAATCTGTACCAGAGGTGTTGAATGACCTCATTAATTGATTACAAATTCCACTCAAAATTTTATTTCGAAACTAAATTTAATATTTTAGTTCTCATTTTAAGATAACGTGATTATTGAATACGTTTTAAATGCAAATTAAATGTCACTAGTTTTTGTAATTGTTGTTGTGTGTAGTAATTATTGTGTAATTGTAATAAGTGACAAAAGTTTTCATTAAATTCCAGTAATTATTAATTAGTGCAACGATTAATATATAAGTTGCAATTATACCAGAATGCTTTAGAGATTGCTATCATATTTTCAATTATTACCAATATTTACTTATTTGTTATTGTAAAATTTGCAATATTTCAGTCAAAATTTTCAAAATTCTGTCAAAATATTCATGCTGGGTTCAAAAATTCCAATTATTTTATACATGTTTAAAATATTATTACTGTTTTATTTCTATTAATTCCGTAATTGGTTTATTATTGCTATCAAAACTGCATTGCACACTGCAATCATTTAAAATGTTCAATTTTAAGTTTCTCTATAATTCAAATTTCAAAAATTACTGTAAAATTTTCAACTATTGGTGTCAAAATTGCAATTATAACTGAAACATTTTCAGATCTTCTTGCCAATGTTTATTACTCTGATTTTATTTAATATCGATGTGAAAATTGCAATGATTAATATAAAAGTTTCAATTATACCAGATTTTTTTAAAGATTACTGACATTTTCAATTATTACTAATATTTACTTATAAAATAATATTTGTTATTGTAAAATTTCCAATATTTCTGTCAAAATTTTCAAAATTCTGTCAAAATATTCATGCTGGGATCCAAAATTCCAATTATTTATTTCTATATTTAAATTATTACTGTCTTATTTCTATCAATTCTGTAATTGGTTTATTATTGCTATCAAAAGTGCATTGGATACTGCAATAATTTAAAATGTTCAAATTTTAGTTTCTCTACAATTCAAATCTCAAAATTACTGTAAAATTCTCAACTATTGGTGTCAAAATTGCAATTATAACTGAAACATTTTCAGATTTTCTTGTCAAAATTTATTACTCTGAATTTATTTAATATCTATGTCAAAATTGCAATGATTAATATAAACGTTTCAATTATACCAGATTTTTTTAGAGATAATTGACATATTTTCAATTATTACTAATATTTACTTATAAAATAATATTTGTTATTGTAAAATTTCCAATATTTCTGTCAAAATTTTCAAAATTCTGTCAAAATATTCATGCTCGGTTCCAAAATTCCAATTATTTATTTCTATATTTAAATTATTACTGTCTTATTTCTATCAATTCTGTAATTGGTTTATTATTGCTATCAAAAGTGCATTGGATACTGCAATAATTTAAAATGTTCAATTTTTAGTTTCTCTACAATTCAAATTTCAAAATTACTGTAAAATTCTCAACTATTGGTGTCAAAATTGCAATTATTACTGAAACATTTTCAGATTTTCTTGTCAAAGTTTATTACTCTGATTTTATTTAATATCTATGTCAAAATTGCAATGATTAATATAAAAGTTTCAATTTTACCAGTTTTTTTTTTTAGAGATTACTGATGTATTATAAATTATTACTAATATTTACTTATAAAATAATATTTGCTATTTTAAAATTTCCATTATTTCTAAAAAAATTGTCATAATTCTCTCAAAATTTTCATAATTCTGTGAAAATATTCATGCTCGGTTCCAAAATTCCAATTATTAATTTCTATATTTAAATTATTACTGTCTTATTTCTATCAATTCTGTAATTGGTTTATTATTGCTATCAAAAGTGCATTGGATACTGCAATAATTTAAAATGTTCAATTTTTTGGTTCTCTACAATTCAAATTTCAAAATTACTGTAAAATTTTCAACTATTAGTGTAAAAATTGCAATTATAACTGAAACATTTTCAGATCTTCTTGCCAATGTTTATTACTCTGATTTTATTTAATATCTATGTCGAAATTGCAATGATTAATATAAAAGTTTCAATTATAGAAGATTTTTTTTAGAGATTACTGACATTTTCAATTATTACCAATATTTAAAAAATCTTATAAAATAATATTTGTTATTGGAAAATTTCCTATATTTCTGTCAAAATTGTCATAATTCTGTCAAAATTTTCATAATTCTGTGAAAATATTCATGCTCGGTTCCAAAATTCTAATTATTTATTTCTAAATTTAAATTATTACTGTCTTATTTCTATCAATTCTGTAATTGGTTTATTATTGCTTTTAAAAGTGCATTGCATACTGCAATGATTTAAAATGTTCAATTTTTAGTTTCTCTACAATTCAAATTTCAAAAATTACTGTAAAATTTTCAACTATTGGTGACAAAACTGCAATTATAACTGAAACATTTTCAGATTTTCTTGTCAAAGTTTATTACTCTGATTTTATTTAATATCTATGTCAAAATTGCAATGATTAATATAAAAGTTTCAATTATACCAGATTTCTTTAGAGATTATTGACATATTTTCAATTATTATTAATATTTACTTATAAAATAATATTTGTTATTGTAAAATTTCCAATATTTCTGTCAAAATTTTCAAAATTCTGTCAAAATATTCATGCTAGGTTCCAAAATTCCAATTATTTTATCAATATTTAAATTATTATTACTGTTTTATTTCTATCAATTCTGTAATTGGTTTATTATTGCTATCAAAACTGCATTGCATACTGCAATAATGTAAAATGTTCAATTTTTAGTTTCTCTAAATCAAATTTCGAAAATTACTATCAAATTTTTCAATTATTGGTGTCAAAATTGCAATTATAACTGAAACATTTTTAGATCTTCTTGCCAATGTTTATTACTCTGATTTTATGAAATAACTATGTCAAAATTGCAATGATTAATATAAAAGCTTCAATTATACCAGATTTTGTTTAGAGATTACTGACATATTTTCAATTATTACCAATATTTACTTATAAAACAATATTTGCTATTTTAAAATTTCCATTATTTCTATAAAAATTGTCATAATTCTCTCAAAATTTTCATAATTCTGTTAAAATATTCATGCTAGTTTTCAAAAATTATTTATTTCCATATTTAAATTATTGCTGTCTTATTTCTATCAATTCTGTAATTGGTTTATTATTGGTATCAAAACTGCATTGCATACTCCAATAATTCTAAATGTTTTAGTTTCTCTATAACTCAAATTTCGAAAATTACTGTCAAATTTTTCAATTACTGATGTCAAAATTGCAATTATAACTGCAATATTTTCAGATTTTTCTGCTAAAGTTCGATTCAACATTTATAGTTTCGATATTACACAAATTTTCAATTTTTGCATTAAAATTTCAATTACTTCCGCAAAAAATTTGGGTACTTGACCTTTGATTAAGATAACTTATTAATATATTTGACATTTTTCAGTGCCTGCTTAACAGTTTTTGGTATTTGAATTTATATTTTACCATATGTCGAAGTGACTGTTTAAAATTTAATATTTAAAAGTGACAATGTAATGGTATAGTACTATTGGTACCATTAATATATCGATATTTGACATTTGATGAAGATACTTAACATTATACGAGAATATTTGACATTTTACTGAGATAATTTATCGGCATATGACATTTCTTAGTAACCGTTTAAAAATTTCTGACATTTGTCGAGATTATCAAAATTTAAGATGTATCCTAATACTTACAACTTGTTTTTAAGGTAATGAACTAATGGCACTGTTAATATATAGATATTTGACGAAGATATTTGACATTTTGCGAAGATATTTAACTAATTTATCGATATTTGACAATTTGCAGAGACAATTTATCAATTTTTGATATTATATATTGATATTGAGATTATCAAAATTTAAGATGTATCCTAATACTTACAACTTGTTTTTAAGGTAATGAACTAATGGCACTGTTAATATATAGATATTTGACGAAGATATTTGACATTTTGCGAAGATATTTAACTAATTTATCGATATTTGACAATTTGCAGAGACAATTTATCAATTTTTGATATTATATATTGATATTGAGATTATCAAAATTTAAGATGTATCCTAATACTTACAACTTGTTTTTAAGGTAATGAACTAATGGCACTGTTAATATATAGATATTTGACGAAGATATTTGACATTTTGCGAAGATATTTAACTAATTTATCGATATTTGACAATTTGCAGAGACAATTTATCAATTTTTGATATTATATATTGATATTGAGATTATCAAAATTTAAGATGTATCCTAATACTTACAACTTGTTTTTAAGGTAATGAACTAATGGCACTGTTAATATATAGATATTTGACGAAGATATTTGACATTTTGCGAAGATATTTAACTAATTTATCGATATTTGACAATTTGCAGAGACAATTTATCAATTTTTGATATTATATATTGATATTGAGATTATCAAAATTTAAGATGTATCCTAATACTTACAACTTGTTTTTAAGGTAATGAACTAATGGCACTGTTAATATATAGATATTTGACGAAGATATTTGACATTTTGCGAAGATATTTAACTAATTTATTGATATTTGACAATTTGCAGAGACAATTTATCAATTTTTGCTATTTGAAGATACAATTTCTCACTATTTAACATTCTTAATATTATACATACATTAAACCACATTATTCCACATATTTCCACATTACCACATTAACTCCGTATACTTGCACTGCAAATGATAGACAGAAATGACAGAAAGGATAAGTCACACAATGGGTAATCATTAGGTGCTCAATACAAACAATATTTTGAAAATTACGTTCCCCAAATGTAAAGTTGATTTTCTTCTTATTTTACACCCTTGAAATCCTCCCATTTTACTCTTCGTATTTTCACTCTTGAAATCTTTCCACTTTACTCTTCTTATTTTAATTCTTGAAATCTTCCCACTTTACTCTTCTTATTTTAGACCCTTGAAATCCTCTTATTTTAGACCCTTGAAATTCTCCCAATTTACTCTTCTTATTTTAGACCCTTGAAATCCTCCCATGTTACTCTTCTTATTTTTGACCCTTGAAATCCTCCCATTTTACTCTTCTGATTTGAAACCATTGAAATCCTCCCATTTTACTCTTCTTATTTTAGACCCTTGAAATCCTCCCATGTTACTCTTCTTATTTTTGACCCTTGAAATCCTCCCATTTTACTCTTCTGATTTGAAACCATTGAAATCCTCCCATTTTACTCTTCTTATTTTAGACCCTTGAAATCCTCCCATGTTACTCTTCTTATTTTTGACCCTTGAAATCCTCCCATTTTACTCTTCTTATTTTAGACCTTTGACATCCTCCCACTTTACTATTTCGTCCTTTACTTGCTTTGGTTAAAAGCTTTTCGATTTTTGCTTTTTTTGGCCTGAGAAAACAGCTGCTGGGAACAACTTATCTCGGGCTATTTAACGCGCCACACAATCGCCTCGTTACTATTTCCATCCAAAGCCTTCGGCTCTTGCAAATCTCCCTCTATTTACTTGCATAACATAAACAGGACGTCGCCGGTGCTTAGTATTGCACCTTCTGCTTGCCCCCTATATATAGTCACAGCCCTATTCACGTCTATTCCTGGAGACTGGGCTTCTGTTTTATTTGCCCACAAGAGCGAACACCTCACGCGTGTGCCCTTGTTTATCCTCTGAGTTACCGAAGAGGTTCAACGTGAGAGATCGCCGGCTATTCCAGACGCGACGCGCCATTCTAATTCGGTAATTGCGCGAGTTTAATTAAATTTAGTGCCTCTCGGAGGCGATGGTATCGTGGAATCCTCCGCCGCGGCCTCTATGGTTTCTCTTCTCCTCTCTGGTCGTGAGGCCGCGCCTCCGTAATAACAGGGTCAGCCGAGGCATGGAAAAATGCTGCGGTCGAAGAAGAAGAGGAGGACGGCCGAAGAGGCAGTCGGCGGGCGAGAGCAGTCCCCGTCGACCTTGACTCCGACCCTATCGCATAATCTGCCGAACGTGTGTAGAACTTGAACCTCTATAAATCACCTACACATCCATGGGAACCAACCACCGAAGCACTCGCCTTTATTACACGTGATTCCACTGTGAATTAGTTTTTCACGTACCGTGAAGAGATAAGCGTTTTATCGGCGCTTACGCCGCCGCAACACACCGAGGAATGGAATAGAATGGAGATTGCGGATTAACGAATTGTAATTATGAAAACGGAACATGTGTGCACAACATATTTCTTTTGAGTAGCTGCAATCTAGAAAAAATCATGAATTCAATCAGAAAATACCAAAATCGCTTATTAGGTTCTTCTGGGTCTAAATAACATCCATCTATTCAAAATTCAAATTTGCTCAGTGCACATGCCAAACGTTGAGAGAAGTTTTTTACTTACGTATGGTTAATAAAGCATGCTCTTTTGATGTTGCTATTTTATTTTTTACTCTCTCTACCATCATTTCTCTTTCTGGTTGTGCTGCTCCTGATAGCACTGTTTGTACGAACTTTCCCATGGCATGTTATTGTCAAATATCTATGTTATTCGAATTTAAGCCTTCAAGGTCCAGGATTTTAGTTATGTCGTTGCATAAAAAAAGTCTGGGTTTCTAGAGACACTACCGAGTTCTGTCGTACCTGAAAAAGATCTGTTTGCAACAATGATTGCGTTTAACCGTGCGTTGTTGTTAGATTTATCGTTGCATATTTACATTATCGAAGTTATTTACTTACGTATGGTTAAAGTTTTGAATTTTCTAAAATAACAATGTAATTCTAATTCGAAGTTAAGTCTTCAAGCTCCAGGTTTTTTGTTTTTTCGTTGCATAAGAAAATTTGGATTTCTATAGACATTTGCGAGTTCTGTCGTACCTGGAAAAGATCTGTTTGCAACAGTGATATTCCTGCAGCACACCACATAGCAAATAATTGCCATGAACTGTCACGTATGTCAAATGCGTAAAGAAGTATCAAAAATTATAAAAAAATCGTCTTTGAATCTTCATAAATATGAAAGAAATTGCAAAAATTGAGAGACAAATATCATAAGCTTCAAAATTGTGTAAATATTTGACGCAATAATTCCAATGAAACAGTTTTGTAAAATTGTGAGCAAAAATTTTAACAAAAACATTAAAGAATTTGCAAAAATTGAGAGGCAGATAACAGAAGCTTTCAAATTCTATAAATATTTTACACAATAATGACTATGAAGTTCTATAAAATTGCGAGCATTGGAATTGCATTGCAAGCAATTTTATTTCTTCGAAATCTTCATGTACGTATAATAAAAGAGATTTAAAAATTTGACAATAATCTTCAAAATTGTATACTCTGTTCCATTTTGATTTTTAACTCGGAAGGTTGTGGTTTCATTTTATAAAGTTTTACACATGAATACCATAATAATAAATAATAATAAATCAAATTACGTTTACCTTTTTCAAAACATTATTTATATATTTGACTATACAGGGTGTCCAAGATAAAGATCAACAGCATGGAGATCTCGGAAACCGTAAAAGTTACAAAGGTGGTTAAATTACAAAAAAGTTGCGCAATTTAGTGGTCAGTAATATTCTGTTGAGAAAACCAGATTGTGCTTATTTCCGGAGATATCGTTTTTATGTTTTGCTGAAGTTATTTGAAAAGGTTTAAAAAAACAAAACGCACTTTCTCATTGCCACCTTTTTTAGCTCTACTAGACAGCGTTTATAAATTTTCAGTACAACGTTTTATTACGAAGGGTTTAGGTACTGTGGGTACTTCTTGTTTTTTTGTTTTTTATTTAATATTTAATCAACTTTATTTGATATGGTCCATGAATAAAGTACACCCTGTAATAAATAGCATTTTCTATTACGAATTCAACGATTTATATCACAGTATGATTTCTCATGTTTTTATTCAGAAAAAAAAAGCTTGTTACTGCATTTCGAACAATTTTGTGTAGTAGGCGTTGAAATAAGCGACGAAGACAAAATTTATCACCTAATTTTATGATTTTAGGATAATTAAATGAATAGAACAATTATCATAATACAATAGAGAGAAAAAAAGTGTAGTTCTAAAAAACTATAATGTTTCAATGTTTAACAACTATTCTTGCAAAATTGTTTTTAGTTACTATATTGGTACCTATTCTGGGTTAAAATTAGGTAATAATTGTTGTCTTCGTCGTCATTAAAAAAACAGAACAATTCTCATAATATCACAGAGAAAACAAAGTGTGGTTCTAAAAAACTATAATGTTTCAATGTTTAACAACTATTCTTGTTAAATTATTTTTAGTTACTATATTGGTATCTATTCTGGATCAAAATTAGGTAATAATTATTGTCTTCGTCGTCATTAAATAAACAGAACAATTCTCATGATATCACAGAGAAAAAAAAAGTGTGGTTCTAAAAAACTATAATGTTTCAATGTTTAACAACTATTCTTGCTAAATTGATTTTAGTTACTATGTTGGTATCTATTCTGGGTTAAAATTATGTAATAATATTTGTTTTCGTCTCCATTAAATGAACAAAACAATTCTCATATCACAGTAAACAAATAATAAGTATGGTACTAAATAGCTATAATGTTTCAATGTTTAACAACTATTCTTGCTAAATTGTTTTTAGTTACTATGTTGGTATCTATTCTGGGTTAAAATTAGGTAATAATTGTTGTCTTCGTCGTCATTTAATAAACAGAACAATTCTTATAATAACACAGAGAAAAAAAAAGTGTAGTTCTAAAAAACTATAATGTTTCAATGTTTAACAACTATTCTTGCAAAATTGTTTTTAGTTACTATATTGGTACCTATTCTGGGTTAAAATTAGGTAATAATTGTTGTCTTCGTCGTCATTAAAAAAACAGAACAATTCTCATAATATCACAGAGAAAACAAAGTGTGGTTCTAAAAAACTATAATGTTTCAATGTTTAACAACTATTCTTGCTAAATTGATTTTAGTTACTATGTTGGTATCTATTCTGGGTTAAAATTAGGTAATAATTCTTGTTTTCTTCGTAATTAAATAAATAGAACAATTCTCATATCGCAGTAATAAAATTATAAGTGTGGTTCTAATTAACTATAATGTTTCTTTCAATATTTAACAACTATTCTTGCTAAATTATTTTTTGTTAATACTATTTTGGTACATATTCTGGGTTAAAATTATGTAATAATATTTGTTTTCGTCTCCATTAAATGAACAAAACAATTCTCATATCACAGTAAACAAATAATAAGTATGGTACTAAATAGCTATAATGTTTCAATGTTTAACAACTATTCTTGCTAAATTGTTTTTAGTTATTATATTCGTACCTATTCTGGGTTAAAATGAGGTAATAGTTGTTGTCTTCGTCGTCATTAAATAAACAGAACAATTTTCATATCGCAGTAAAAAAATTATAAGTGTGGTTTGATTAAAATTATGTATAATGTTTGTTTTCGTCTCCATTAAATGAACAGAACAATTCTCATATCACAGTAAACAAATAATAAGTATGGTCCTAAATAGCTATGATGCTTCAATGTTTAACAACTGTTATAGGTAAATTATTTGTAGTTACTATTTTGGTACCCATTTTGGGTTAATATTAGATAATATTTTTCACCGTCATCATTTCAACGCCTACTACAAGAAAATGCCCGAAATCTATTAACTAGCCTTTTTTCTGAATAAAAACTTTAGAACCATACTGTGATATAAATAGTTGAATTCGTAATAGGAAATGCTATCTATTACAAGGTGTACATTTTTTACAGGTCATATAAAAAAATAAAGTTGATCATGGTTTCTTCGAAACAAAACGTTGTACTGAAAATTTGTAAAAGCTGTTTTGTAGAGCTAATAAATTGGCAATGAGGAAGTGCCTTTGGTTTTCGTATACCTTTGCAAATAACTTCAGAAAAAAATAAAAACGAAATCGCAAGATTTCTGATCTTGTCGAAAATCTCCGGAAATAAGCGGAATTTTCTGCTTTTCTCAATAGAATATTACTGGCCACAAAACCTTATTTTTTTAACTTGTACGGTTTTCTAGATCCTCATGCTGTTGCTCCTTATCTTGGACACCCTGTATATACATTTCAAGTGTTACGTGCTCATTGTTAGTATCAGCTGACGTTTATTGTGACAAGTAATTTACATGTACTTCAAACTTTGAAAAATTAATTTTAAAAACATTTTGATACTTTGATAAATTAAACAAAAAGATAATTTAAAGGAGACAGATCATTATTAAGTAACCAAGGCTGGAATTTTTTCATATGAATTGCTTCGAACAAGTTTAAATATTTATCTGTGCAATGTTTTAATAATTTAATATTTTCAAAATTGAAAATGTATCCTGTTTTAAAATGTGTGCTGCAACTGCAGATTTGTCAGTACTATGAAATTTTGTGTGGTGTAAATGTTCTAAACATTTGTGTATGTTAGTGAAGTAGTATTTTTTTTCAGTACAGTGCAGTACATTTTTTCAGTAATAATATTGATTATAATACCCTTATTAGGGTATTGTAATGGTGTTACCATTGATTAGAATACTCTTGTAACTACTAAACTTCAAACAGTATTTCCCCCATTATAAATCAAATGAATACCTAAATTGATTGATTGTACCTTATAATACCTATATAATCCTCTTTATAATACCATTATTAGGGTATACCATTGATTATAATACCCTTGTACCTTATAATACCCTTATCATCCTCTTTATAAAGGATTATAAAGAGGATTATAAGGGTATTATAAGGTACAAGGGTATTATAATCAATGGTAACACCAAACATTAAAATCATGGAATTACTAATCATTTTGATTGTTACTATAAAACAGTAAACCTTGAATGGGAGATTCAGAAACTCTGATAGGATTAAAATAATATAAATTTCAGGGTGGCCAAATAATCATTCTTAGACTTAACTTGAACTGAAACTTAAACAAATGTCGTTGTAGATCAGAAGTATTTTGAGATAATTAACACAATGGTATAATAATCAATTCTTGATGCCTTAACAGAATTTAACAAAATTCAACGATTTCACAATACAAACTGACGAGTGGACATTGATTACCAATCCCACCTCCGACATTAGCCATACCTGGAGCGCACCTCAATTAAAAACGCATCAATATGGCACACCGTTAATTAATCACAGATCGCGAGATAACCTCCGTGTGAATTCCTAGGTACATGCCATGCTCATTACTTATTTATTTCGTGAGGGGGGTGTGCACACAGGTGCTCAGCGCCAAAGAAGAGACGCTTCGGAGGAATCGGACCATGCAGTGACCCAGATACGGTCATGAGTGACCGTTGACCCGTGCGGCAGGTACCTGCCTACCAGTACCTGTACCTATGGGTATGGCTATGGCCCCGATCCCATAAATCCCCCCTCTAAACCATCGCGAAACACGCCGACACCTTTACAATGCTCTGCGGAGGATTGCGAAGATGGACGTGGCTAATTCGGTAATTTGTGGGATGAGAGGCGCTGATGGGTTGTGGTGCCTAATATTTCACAACATTCCCATGTGGTGAGATGATTCAGTGTGGAGTGATTGAATGATAATGTACGATTTTAGTGATACTTTGCAGTCTCTAAGTTATCAGTTTTACTGCCTAAGTAACAAAAAGTACATGATAATGCACGATTTTAGTGATACTTTACAGTTAATAATATTATTGCTGGGTAAAATCAGATTCACTGCCTAGGTAGTAAATAGTACATAACACTACATAGGCAGTAAAAAAAAAATTACAATTTTAAATATATGGACTTTTAGAAATTACAAATAGTATGAAGAAATCAGTCATCAATAGTCACAAATAAATATAGTGAAGAAAAGGTACCACGATTATTTTTCATTGATACACCCTGTATATTATTTTGAATTGTGAGAAATTCTTCCATTTTCAGCGAAATTTCCATTATGGAATTCTGGAAACTAAATCTAAACTATTTAAACAATTCGAATTTTCCAAACTCTTGCTGTTGATTTCAACAAAATGTTAGCGTAAATTTTTCTAAATTTTTCTGCACATTTTCAGTCGAAATATTAGCAATTCAGGTGTATTTAGTGAAATTTTTATAACCTTTTCATACATTTCCTACGGAATTATCAGGAATTTCAGTGCATTGTTTTATTTTTAATAGATTTTTCATTACACTTCCAGAATTTTAGGAATTTATGCATTATTACTAGGACACTTTGTATACTCGTATTATATTTGGTTTATTAGTGAAATTAAATTTTAAATTTTCGCTTGCAAATCCGAGAACAGACAAAATTGAGTGGATTGGTGTTTTTTAATGGATTTTTCGTATATTTTACATTAAATTATCAATATTTTTAGCGAATTGTTTGGTTTTTATAGACGTGATAAATTTTATATTAATAATAGGATAATTTTATTCACAATGTCTTTCCCCCTATTTGATATCGTTTGGCACACATATCTTGATACACCCTGTATATTGTTTTGAATTGTGAGAAATTCTTCCATTTTCAGCGAAATTTCCATTATGGAATTCTGGAAACTAAATCTAAACTATTTAAACTATTCGAATTTTCCAAACTCTTGCTGTTGATTTCAACAAAATGTTAGCGGTATTAGTACATTTTTCTAAATTTTTCTGCACATTGTCAGTCGAAATATTAGCAATTCAGGTGTATGTCGAAAAATTTTTATAACCTTTTCATACATTTCCTACCGAATTATCAGGAATTTCAGTGCATTGTTTTATTTTTAATAGATTTTTCATTACACTTCCAGAATTTATGGAATTTATGCATTATTACTAGGACACTTTGTATAATCGTATTATATTTGGTTAATTAGTGAAATTAAATTTTAAATTTTCGATTTCAAATCAGAGAACAGACAAAATTGAGTGGATTGTTTTTTTTAAATAGATTTTTCGTAAATTTGACATTAAATTATCAGGATTTTTAGCGGATTGTTTTGCTTTTATAGACTTGTGATAAGTTTTATATTCAATTGTCAAGAATTTCAGTGGATTGTTTTTTTATATCGTTTGGCACACATATCTTGATACACCCTGTATATTGTTTTGAATTGTGAGAAATTCTTCCATTTTCAGCGAAATTTCCATTATGGAATTCTGGAAACTAAATCTAAACTATTTAAATTATTCGAATTTTCCAAACTCTTGCTGTTGATTTCAACAAAATGTTAGCGTAAATTTTTCTAAATTTTTCTGCACATTTTCAGTCGAAATATTAGCAATTCAGGTGTATTTCGAATTTTTTTTATAACCTTTTCATACATTTCCTACCGAATTATCAGGAATTTCAGTGCATTGTTTAATTTTTAATAGATTTTTCATTACACTTCCAGAATTTATGGAATTAGTGCATTATTACTAGTAGGACACTCTGTATACTCGTATTATATTTGGTTTATTCGTGAAATTGAATTTTAAATTTTTGCTTTCAAATCAGAGAACAGGCAAAATTAAGTTGATTGTTTTTTTTTTAAATGGATTTTTCGTAAAGTTCACATTAAATTATCAGGATTTTTAGCGGATTGTTTTGTTTTTATAGACTTGTGATAAATTTTATATTCAATTGTAATGAATTTCTGTGGATTGTTTTATTATCATAAATTTGTCATAAATTTTATATCAAATTGTCAGGAATTTCGACAGTTGTTGAAATTGTTCATCTTTTGGAAAATTTATTAAAAAAATCATAAATTGATCATTTTGTACAATTTTTGGACTCCAACTTTACATGGAATTCAAATTAATTATTATACATCAATAATTTGAGCTGTAGGGTTTGTATTTTTATTTACAGTATTTACAGTTTTATTTAAAACAAATGATTAATAATAATCTTCTCTCGTTAAATTAATTTAAAATATTAAAAAAATACTTTTAAAAATTAAATAATAGATTAGTAAGTTGAAGGTATTTGGCTATTTGTGGCAATAAAAATTATTAATAATTAACAGGATTAAGTGATTATTTTTCACGAGAGCAGGAGTGTAATTTTTTTAGAAATTCACATGTCAATTATCATATAATTGACATGTTCGTGTAATTTTCAATAGAAGTCAGATATGTGCAAAGTTTTCAGTTGTTCCATGTATCTACTGTCAAACTGTCAAGAGTTTAATTGATTTTACAAAATTTTCCATAGTTTTTCTATACGTTGCAAAACGAATTGTTAGATATTTCTGTGAGTTCAATGGAATTTTCCAAACATGTTGATATATTTCCTACAACAAGAGGTAGCGTTCATATGCTTCTTTCATACTTTAAAGTATACAAATAAACCTAATGATTTTGAGACTTAAAGAACCTAAAGACCGAAAGACCTTAAGAAAAGGGTGTTTTTTTTCTTCATTAATACGAACCGTTCACAAGCTCCAAGATACCACTAAATATGTTGGTTTATTTGTATACTTTTCTGCATTTCACCAGAAAGAAATTGATTTTTAAATTTCATGCAGATTCTAGTATTCAAGTGGTAGATAATATTTCTTCGTAACTTTGCATTTGACAATTTTTGATTAATTAAACGGAAATTCTTCATTCTTCATTTATATCTTCTTCTGTTTTGTATGTGTTTATTTTAGTTTTACTATTTAAGTTACATATTCTAGATTTTGTTATTTCGTTGTGGCCAACAGTAGATAAAGTTCAAATCCCGCAGTTACGCTAGAGGGGTATCTTAATAATGTATAGTGGGTATTTTAAACCTTCAAATAACTATCTGAAACTTTTGAAGCATTTCAAAGCATTAAGCACTTTCTGAAGCATTTTCGTAGTTTGATGCAAATTTCATGATGAAAATGAATAAATGCAAATATAAGTTTTCAGATGTATCACATTTCAGTGGTCACATTACATGACTGGCCCTCATTATAAAGTCAACAGAAAGCACACGCATTGATCCCCAGGAAAATCACCACCTCGCATAATTGCCAGGCATGAACTGATTGCAAGGTGTGCAAATCGAACGCTCGGCCGTGCTTATTACGGAATTTGTTTAAAGCGTCGGAATGATGGTGTTTAATGGTTTTTCCTTGCATCGGCGGCCGCAAAACGGGCTTTACCGACACTCTCTGGTTCTTGTAATCGCGAGACGCCCGACTGTGGGGCGTTAAATAAAGAGCCCCGCTGTTTGTTGGTTTACGGCCGGATGTCGGACTTTTCGACACGCTAATTGCCGCCAGGGTAAATATTTGTAGAGGACTGGAACCCTCATTAAACTAAACTAATAAATAAATAACTTGAATTCTAGAAGATATTAGAACCGTTAGAACCCAGTACAAAAGGGATTAAGCAAATAAAAATCTACTGAATTTTTTTAATACTTGATATTTTGTTGCTCTTCAAGGAAGTCATCGCACAATATACGCTCATTTGTTTCCAATATATCACTAGAATTATGGCAAAACATATCTGCCCTTATCTGCCATATCTGCCGTTTTTGTTACATTACAAGAAAAGCAAAAACAGTTTTGCATTTATAGTTGTGAATGTAGATCAGCATGTAACATTGTCATAGTTATTTATAATACAAAGGTACAATAAAGATGCTTCGGTCATTCATACTTAAAGTATACTTAATTTGTGGCCATTTAATGCCAAAACGTGCATTTTGAAAAAAAATAAACTACTGATACGAGCCATTGAAAATCAGAGTGGTGTAAAGTATACTTTATTTGTGGCCATTTAATGCCAAAAAGTGCATTTTGAAAAAAGCAGATAGCATGTTTTGCCATAACACTACTAATACTAGCCATTAAAGATCAGAGTGGTGTAACTTCGTCTTCTTATTAGTTCAAGAATTAATATCAATTATCAATTAATGTCAATAATACTATTCCATATAACATTTAATTAAATTCCTGTAAATATCCACGACTTTAGAAATATCGACGTACGTTTCAAATCTCGTTGATATTCATAGGAATTTATTCAAATTTCCAAGAGTATGACAATTTTCTAAAAATTTGAATGAAAACTTTGTAGTCATCTGTCTAGTCTTAAACGTAAATCCTTTAATAACTATAAAAAAAATCACATATTGTGACAATTTTCAAAATCGTTCACAATTCTATAAGATAAGCATAGAAATTTCATGAAATTTTCATAATTTTGTCTGCCCAACTCAATTCTCTGAGGTATTAATGTAATATTATGTACTTAGGTCAATATTTGAAATTTGTGTAAAAATGTGTATGAAAAATTAACTGGTATATGAGTAACTATATGCAATTCCTTGGTAATTGGTAATATTTGATGAAAAATCTTAAAAAGTCTTGCTTTAAACTTTCCAGTAAACGATTTCGAGTAGTTTTATTCATTTTGAAAGGAATTTACCAGATGCCAAATATTTATTTTGTAATGGAATTATCAGAGAAGATTTTTTAACTTCGATGTCATGGAATTTTTATTAATGGAAATATTATTTATTATTTATTATTCCATAATGTCTTATGGAATTATCAACGTGTTATAAAAATTATAAAGAATTATGAGCATTTCTAAACTCGAGGATATTCATAGGAATTTCATGGAATTTCTATGAATATTTTTTGGAATTATAATTTTCATAACTCAATATAATTCCATAAGATGTTCTTAGAAATTTTAATACTTACTATATTCAAAATCAATCACAATTCCATAAGATAAGCATAGAAATTTCATGACATCTTCAAAATTTTGTCTGTCCTACTCAATTCTTTGAAATAATAATGTAAAATTATGTACTTAGGTCAATTTTTATTTTTTTTCTAAAAATGTGTATGAAAAATTAACTAATATTTCAGTAGCTATCTGTAATTCCTTGGTATTTTTTAATATTTGATACTAAATCTCAAAAATGTGCTTTAAACTTTTGAGTAAGCTATTTCGAGTAGTTTTATTCATTAGATTGAATTTTCCAGATGCCAAATATTAATTTCGTAATGGAATTATCACAGAAGTTTTTGATCTTCGATTTCATGAAATTTTCTTATGAAATGTCTTATGGAATCGACGTGTTATAAAAATTATAAAGATGTGTGAATCGCAAATTGTAATGATAATGACGAAAATTTCATAGTTTCTATTGATTTTTTTCAAATTTTTAATCAACTTTTTACGCCTTCCATTACATTTTTTGCTTTTTTTATGACATTTTTAATAACTACTCGTGGAAATTCACAGGAATTTCATGATTTTCTATGAATATTTTCTGGAATTATAATTTTCATAACTTGATATAATTCTATGAGATATTCTTGGAAATTTTATACTTACTATTTTCAACATCGTTCACAATGAATAAATAAAATTCAAATTTTCGTAGAAATATTTGACGTTTTCAATTTGATGTTTCAACTTATCTGGATTTTTGTGCAGTTAATGGGCAAGGTAAATTTAGAAATTGGAATTTAAAATCTTTGCAAGATGATTTACACGAACATTTCTTGAATTTTCGACAATTAAAGTCCACATGTTAAATTTACAGGAACTGATGAAATTTGTAAAAAAAATATGAAATATTCAATGAAAGTTATCAAATATGCATCGAAAATTATGTAACTGTAATTGATAATTGGCAATATTAATTGGAAAGTACAAAATTTTGAATGGAAATTGAACATAGCACTGACAATTTTTACTGGAAATAATGAAATTCCATATGCATAGAAAATTTTTAAGCAGTAATACGTAAAATTATTTTATTTATGTGGTGTCGTTAACAAATTTTCAGTGAATTCTATGCATTGTATTCAATGAAAATTGCATTGTATTCAAAGAAAATTGCATTGTATTCAATGAAAATTGCATAAATAGGAGATCAAGATTATATAAAAATGTAAAATGCAAGGAGTTTCACAATAAATTAACTTACACAAGTTATACAAATTAATAAATCACTAATTACATACTTGAAAATATCATTTTTTTGATGAAATTGTGAAATATCTATTGTAATATAAATATTTCAGTATAATTTATATAACTGGCAATATCAATTAAAAATTATTAATATTAATTCATTGGAAAGTGCAAAATTTTGACTGGAAATTAAAGACAGCACTGAAAATTGTAAAATTCTCAACATGAATTTTGAAAGTTAATAATAATAATAATAATAATAATATAAATAATAATTCCTACTTCTCCTCCACCTATGACGTAATTAGTTACTGTCGTTATTTGACAGTTGCTGCAAACTGGAAAATTTCTACTGAACACTGCAATATGTTTATATGTTTATTGGAAATGTTGAAATTTTCATAAAAACAAAGAAAAACATGAAATCGCACTTGAAAATTACAAATTTTGATAAACAATTGCATTTTTTTATTATAAATTAAACATTGCAGTGAAAATTTTAACATTTTCAGCATGGATTTAAAATTTTAGGGGTATTAAAAGAGGGTTTAAATAAGGTTCATTATTTGACAGTTGCTGGAAATTGGAAAATGTTTACTGAACACTGTTAATTGGAACTAAAATATTGTTTATTGGAAATGTTGAAATTTTCATAAAAACAAAGAAAAACATGAAATCTCACTTGAAAATTACAAATTTTGACAGAAAATTGCATTTTTTTATTATAATTTAAACGTTGCAGTGAAAATATTGACATTTTCAGCATGGATATAAAAGAAAATTGCATTTTTTATTATTATTTAAACGTTGCAGTGAAAATGTTGACATTTTCAGCATGGATTTAAAATTTTAGAGGTATTAACAAAGGTTTTAAATAAGGTTCATTATTTGACAGTTGCTGGAAACTGAAAAATTTCTACTGAACACTGCAATATGTTTATTGGAAATGTTGAAATTTTCATAAAAACAAAGAAAAACATAAAATCACACTTGAAAATTACAAATTTTGATAGAAAATTGCATTTTTTTATTATAAATTAAACATTGCAGTGAAAATTTTGACATTTTCAGCATGGATTTAAAATTTTAGGGGTATTAAAAGAGGTTTTAAATAAGGTTCATTATTTGACAGTTGCTGGAAACTGGAAAATGTTTACTGAACACTGTTAATTGGAACTAAAATACTGTTTATTGGAAATGTTGAAATTTTCATAAAAACAAAGAAAAACATGAAATCACACTTGAAAATTACAAATTTTGATAGAAAATTGTATTTTTTTATTATAATTTACATGGATATAAAAGAAAATTGCATTTTTTATTATAATTTAAACGTTGCAGTGAATATTTTGACATTTTCAGCATGGATTTAAAATTTT
Organism: Othius punctulatus; assembly: GCA_951805005.1. Classification (NCBI taxonomy): domain Eukaryota; kingdom Metazoa; phylum Arthropoda; class Insecta; order Coleoptera; family Staphylinidae; genus Othius; species Othius punctulatus. The sequence goes on along the minus strand of OX638139.1, from coordinate 1,421,250 downwards.
AGAGGTATTAAAAAGGGTTTTAAATAAGGTTCATTATTTGACAGTTGCTGGAAACTGGAAAATTTCTACTGAACACTGCAATATGTTTATTGGAAATGTTGAAATTTTCATAAAAACAAAGAAAAACATGAAATCACACTTGAAAATTACAAATATTGATAGAAAATTGCATTTTTATTATTATAAATTAAACATTGCAGTCCAAATTTTGGCATTTTCAGCATGGATTTAAAATTTTAGTGGCAATAAAAAAGGTTTTAAATAAGGTTCATTATTTGATAGTTGCTGGAAACTGGAAAATTTCTACTGAACACTGCATTGTGTTTATTGGAAATGTTGAAATTTTCATAAAAACAAAGAAAAACATGAACTCGCACTTGAAAATTACAAATTTTGATAGAAATTTGCATTTTTTTAATTATAAATTAAACATTGCAGTGAAAATTTTGACATTTTCAGCATGGATTTAAAATTTTAGTGGCAATAAAAAAGATTTTACGGGAAATAGTGAAATTTTCATGGAAACTCTTAAAGTGCTCATCGAAAATGATGTTATTATAATTGAAAATTAGCAAAATTCGTTGGAAACGGCAAAATTTTGGTTGGATATTAAAGACAGCACTGAAAATTTTAAAATTCTCGACATTAATTTAATATGTTGTTGGAAAATGTAAAATTTTTACTGAAAACTGTAAAATATTTACTGGAAACGAAGAAATGTTGATAAAAACAAAGAGAAACTTGAAATTGCACTTGATATTTATATATTTTGATAGAATATTGCAACATTTTTATTGTAAATTAAATATTACAGTGTAAATTGTAACATTTCAGCATGAATTTAAATTTTTTAATGGCAATAACAAAGGTTTTACCGAAAATTGTGAAATTTTCATGGAAACTCTTAAAGTGCTCATCGAAAATGATGTTATTATAATTGAAAATTAGCAAAATTCGTTGGAAACGGCAAAATTTTAATTGTAAATTAAAGACAGTACTGAAAATTATAAAATTCTCGACATTAATTTAATATGTTGTTGGAAAACGTAAAATTTTTACTGAAAACTGCAAAATATTTACTGGAAACGAAGAAATGTTGATAAAAACAAAGAAAAGCTTGAAATTGCACTTGAAAATTACATATTGTGATAGAAAATTGCAAAAATTTTATTGTAAGTTAAATATTACAGTGTAAATTGTAACATTTCAGCACGAATTAAAATTTTTAATGGCAATAACAAAGGTTTTACCGAAAATTGTGAAATTTTCATGGAAACTCTTAAAGTGCTCATCGAAAACTATGTTATTATAATTGAAAATTAGCAATATTCGTTGAAAACGGTAAAATTTTGATTTGAAATTAAAGAAAACTGAAAATTATTCTTCAAATGTATTTGTAACATAAATAATAACATGGTATTACTGTTAAATAATTATTATTTGATTGATAATTTTCGTGTCACGTTTTTAGGACCTAATTAGGCATCATCAACACCTCCAAATCTCGTATTTTTGTAGCTATCCGCGTGGGCTTTCGTGGCCTGTCGACGCGGCAGGTGTTTGGAAATTCACGCCGGCAATAAAAGCCCACACTCAAGAAAAAGTTACGAATTCATAATGCGCACATCCGAAAACGAACACTCCCAATAACAACGGAAAGGAGTGCGCCGATCAAAAGGCAGATAACCGTTCGATGGGAGTTTTTGTCTTAGGCCATTTCACCTCCTGAAAACCGCATTCACTTGATGTAAAAAAACGCGCACACCGTTAGCCTATTGAATAGTAATTACACATATCTGGCCTATTAGTGTGGAAATAATTACAATGTAAGAGAGGAGGTCGTGATGCTTCGCGTGCTTACTAAGCAACTTTGTTGCGATTACGGAGTAGATTGTGAGGTGGAAAAATGTGCTGGTTGTTATGGAGATATTGTCGGTTGTTGGTATCGTTTCCAACTATAAATTTATTTTCATATACAGCATATACAACATTTTTATACTGTCACTTTAACAATGAAAAAATATCTCGAAATCAAGAACAAAAATAGAGGGTTGTCATTTAAAAAAACAATGGATGACGTCATTAGTCAAAAACAAATGATGGTTGAAGATCGACTGTCATGCAAAAATGTGTATTTTTATCTAAGAAAATCGGGAATTTGGGAAATTCAGACTGATGCCCCCAAATGGCACTTTCATAATCTTCTGGTATTTCCAGATCTCACAATAGCTCTTTACATAGCGGCATTACAAATGGAGAGAAATTGTTCATTATCGGATTATCGCTCTAATGCCGATATTCTCCTGTCCACGAGGCATCTGTTACAGTGAGCAGTAACAGGGGTATAAGTACTTTTGGAAAAGTTTGCAAAATTAGGCAATATATGATATACGTCCATTTATATTACTTACATGCCAATATTGCAAAACTTGCAATTGCACTTACCCATTTTTCCGCCGGACCGCCAATTTTAACATATCCATTAAACCACGCGAAAGACCTTAAAGGATGCCGCCCAATTTTTTATTCCGCGAAGCAAGAAGACTTGTCCGTCGTTTTACTGCTTGGCTTTTAATTGCTTTTTAAAATACCGACCGTAAAAGCCGTCTTATAAGCGCATTATGATGGAAAAAAAATGTTTCGTCAGCTGCGTGGGAATGCGTTTTGTGTAGGGGCCTCATTTACGCCGATTGTAAAGTTTTTAGGGCAAACGGGAGGATGATTCCGAGGGATTGAAGACTTTTACAGGGGCCTATAAATAAGGGTGTCGTTTATTGATGTGGGACGGCTCCTGCAGGCAGGTCGTAATTATTATGAGCGAGAAAGAGGATTACAACAATTAGTGTTTATTAAAAAAAAATATATTGTATTTATGGCCGCGATAATTGGGAATGCGATGCGTAAATTCAGTGATTTTATGACGGTCATTAAATTTTAAACTCGTCGAAATTGGACAGGTCGTTCAAATTTGTTTATTGGTAATGGTAAAATAGAAAATTTTGTAGATATTTAATTGAATATCCAAAATTTCTTTCCACCCACCAGATGCCTACACTTGATACTAAATCGATACTAAAACAATATAGTCTCATGCGCTTAATTATGTGTCAGGATTCTGAAGATCATCGCAAGAATGTTATAATTGAAATGGATTAATAAATCTGAAATAAATAGATTAATAACTAAAAAAAGCACCAAAGCAGATCTCCTGTACGTACATACCTACAAAAACATTTTATTTATTTATTTAACCGGACAAGCCCATATTTTACATAAGATATTTTAAAACAGTGTACACTAACAGTTTACAGCTAAATTAACTAAGTTAAAATTTTGTGGCAAAAACGAGAGGCAAGTAGTTTCTCTGTTTTTTAATATTGTTTCTTTTTCGTAACGTTCCCATATATATGATTTTTTGTTGTTGTAATATAAAGAAAAAATCGTAATCCCGAAATGTTTCATGAAATTAAGAAACTTTATGTTTTTTAAGTGCTGTTTTATCTGCGTGCATATACCAAATTTCTAAATTTTAATGGCACCAATAAAATATTATTATTATATTATTATTTCAAGTGCAGTTATAAAAATTGCATAATTCCCCATAAAATGAATGAAGCGTTTAGTACCATCAATGAGAATCTGTAAAATGTAACCAAATTTATACAAAAATTAAACAAAATGATTTGTAATTATCATATTTCCAAATGCAACTACCCAAATCAGTCAAATTTTTATCTCATTTGTCGAAATTTTTCGAAATTTTCCTACAGTGAGAATCTGAAAAAGTTTGCACTCCAACTGTCGAATCCTGATAAGTTTACTGCCATATTTATAAAAAAAGAATCGAAATAATCCATACTTGTCAAATTTCCAACTGCAAGTACCCCAATCAGTCAAATTTTTAACTTCAATTGTCTAAATTTTCCTACAGTGAGAATCTGTAAAATTTTTGCACTCCAACTGTCGAATCCTGATAAGTTTACTACCATATTTATAAAAAAAATTAAACGAAATGATTCGTATTTGTCATATTTCCATGTGCAACTACCCAAATCAGTCAAATTTTTTACTTCAATTGTCGAAATGTTGTCAAATTTTTCAACAGTGAGAATCTGTAAAATTTGAACTCAAACTGTCGAATCTTGATAAGTTTACTTCCATATTTATAAAAAAAAATTAAACGAAATGATCCGTACGTGTCAAATATGCAACTGCAACTAGCCTAATCAGTCAAATTTTTAACTTCAATTATTGAACTTTTGCCAAATTTTTCAACAGTGAGAATCTGTAAAATTTTATGCTCCAACCGTCGAATTCTGATAAATTTACTACCAAATTTACACAAAATTTAAACTAAATTATCCGTACTTGTCTAATTTCTTACTGCAACTACCCAAATTAATCAAAATTTCAACTCTAATTGTCAAAATTTTGCAAAAAAATTCAACAGTGAAAATTTGTAAAATGTTCTACTCCAGCTGTCGAATCCTGATATATTTGCTACCAAATTTATCAAAGAATTGAACGAAATGATCCATACTTATCATATTTCCAAATGCAACTACCCAAATCAATCAAGTTTTCAACTCTAATTGTCAAAATTTTGACAAATTTTCCAACAGTGAGAATCTGTAAAATGTTGTACTCCAGCTGTCGAATCCTGATAAATTTACTATCAAATTTATCAAAAAATTGAACGAAATGATCCGTACTTGTCATATTTCGAAATGCAACTACCCAAATCAATCAAATTTTCAATTGTAATTGTCGAAATTTTGCTAATTTTTCCGACAGTGAGAATCTGTAAAATTTTGCACTCCAACTATCGAATCCGAATCAGTTTACTACCATATTTATAAAAAAAATTAAACGAAATGATCCATACGTGTCCAGTTTCCAACTGCAATTGCCCAAATCAGTCAAATTTTTAACTTCAATTGTCTAAATTTTCTTACAGTGAGAATCTGTAATATTTTGCACTCTAACTGTCGAATCCTGATCTGTTTACTACTACATTATAAAAAATTAAACGGAATGATCCATACTTGTCAAATTTCCAACTGCAATTACCCAAATCAGTCAAATTTTCAACTTGAATTGTCGAAAATTTGCCAAATTTTCCAACAGTGAGAATCTGTAAAATGTTGTACTCCAGCTGTCGAATCCTGATAAATTTACTATGAAATTTATCAAAAAATTGAACGAAATGATCCATACTTGTCATATTTCTAAACGCAACTACCCAAATCAATCAAATTTTCAATTGTAATTGTCGAAATTTTGCTAATTTTTCCGACAGTGAGAATCTGTAAAATTTTGTACTCCAACTGTCGAATCCTGATAAGTTTACTACAAATTTCCAACTCCAACTGTCGAATCCTGATAAGTTTACTACAAATTTCCAACTGCAATTACCCAAATCAGTCAAATTTTCAACTTCAGTTGTCGAAATTTGCCAAATTAGCAACATTTTGAAATTCTATTGTCGAAATTTTTCAAAAAAATTCTACAGTGTGAATCTGTAAAATTTTGCACTCCAACTATCGAATCCTGATAAGTTTACAACTATATTTATAAGAAAATTAAACGAAATGATCCGTACCTGTCAAATTTCCGACTGCAATTACCCAAACCGGTCAAATTTTCAACTTCAATTGTCGAAATTTCGCCAAATTTTCAAACAGTGTGAATCTGTAAAATGTTGTGCTCCAATCGTCGAATTCTGATAAATTTATTACCGAATTTATAAAAAAATTAAACTAAATGTTCTGTACTTGTCTAATTTTCAACTGCAACTACCCAAATCAGTCAAATTTTCAACTTCAATTATCGAAATTTTGCCAAATTTTCCAACAATAAGAATCTGTTAAATTTTGTACTCTAGCTGTCGAATCCTGATAAATTTACTACCAAATTAATAAAAAAATTAAACGAAATGATCCATACTTGTCAAATATCCAACTGCAACTAGCCAAATCAGGCAAGTTTTTAACTTCAGTTGTCGAAATTTGCCAAATTTTCAACTGTATCTACCCAAATTAGTGACACTTTGAACTTAGATTGACGAAATTTTTCAAAAAAAAATCTACAGTGTGAATCTGTAAAATTTTGCATTCCAACTGTCGAATCCTGATAAGTTTACTACCATATTTATAAAAAAATGAAACGAAATGATCCGTACTTGTCAAATTTCCAACTGCAATTACCCAAATCAGTCAAATTTTCAACTTGAGTTGTCGAAATTTGCCAAATTTTCAACTGTATCTACCCAAATTAGTGACATTTTGAACTTCGATTGTCGAAATTTTTCAAAAAAATTCTACAGTGTGAATCTGTAAAATTTTGCACTCGAACTATCGAATCCTGATAAGTTTACTACCATATTTATAAAAAAATGAAACGAAATGATCCGTACTTGTCAAATTTCCAACTGCAATTACCAAAATCAGTCAAATTTTCAACTTGAGTTGTCGAAATTTGCCAAATTTTCAACTATATCTACCCAAATTAGTGACATTTTGACACTAACAACATGGTTACTGTTAAATTTTCAATAATGTACAAAATGTCAATGATTCTGTAATTTTTTTTAATTTTTTTTTTAATATATTAAGTATTGTGCAAATTTTCAATTATACTGACAAATTTTCAATTTGTTTTTGTTGTACCCAAGTTACTTAAGTCAAGTCAAGTCAAAGTCAAGTTTCACTTGAACTGTGAAATATGCAACGATTCCTTACTGTCGTTATTAACATAATTACTGTCAGAATTTCAATTGTTTCTTACAAAATTATAAATATTTTCATCACTCATTAACTTTAATGAGTAATGACACTACCAACATAGTTACTGTTAAATTTTCAATGATGTTCAAAATGTCAATGATTCTGTAAATATTTTTTAATAATTTTCTTCAGTATTTCAAATATTGTGCAAATTTTCAATTGTACTGACAAATCTCAATTTGGTTTTGTTGTACCAAAGTTACACGGATTATTTAAAATTGTAATGTGTATAATCTTAATTATACTGTTTACTGCATTACTCCTTATATTATTATGCTTACTGTAAAATTTTCAATTATTACTATTAAAACTTCAATTGTTTTAACCAATCTGTTAATTGTTACATCAAAATTGCAATTATTTCTATAAAAAAATCTAATTATTATTACGTCAATTTTCAATTGAATTGTGAAATTTGCTACGATTCCTTACTGCCGTAAGTAACATAATTACTGTCAGAATTTCAATTGTTTCTTACAAAATTTTAATTATTTTTATCAAAGAGTTGAATTTATTGCCAACTATACAATTTGTTTTGCCAAAATTTCAATAATTTACTGTCAAATTTTGAATAATTTCTACCAAAATTATAATATTTTTTACCTAATACACACATTTCGTCAAAATTTCAAAGATTCCGTAAAAAATTTATTATTTTTAACAAAATTTCAAATATTTGGAAATTAAAATGCATAAATAAATTTGAAAATGAATTAAACAAGTTCCTTACAAAGAAGTTTTTATACTTTGGCAGAGTTTGTAAATGATAAATCATAGATCCATTGCACAGTGGTTCAGATATCAAAATACCTGATCGAAATTCATATCTCGTAAATGAATTGCACTTTTCAATTACAATTTTGTGGTGTAAGATGAAAAACACAGACAGATGCATTGATGATGATAATATTAACAACAACAACAACCACAACAACAACAGCAACAACAACAATAATAATAATTAACATAAAATAAAATAATTTGAGATTCTGTAACAGAAAATATTTTAAGTTGTTTATATGATTTAATATTATGTAGAAATAAAAAAATATTACATCAATACATTGATAATAATAATATTTTTTTGTTGCTATCTTGCAACCTACAAATTATAGCACAGCATGTATAACTAAGCAAGATAGACAGAGGGAGTATACTTTGGTGGCATTGAATGGAAAATTAATAATTTACAACTTGGCACCGTACCTATTCTAGGGAAATATACTTTTCGTCTATATATCATTAATCTGTCTATTATGAAAGTTGACCGTTTTTCTAAAATACAAAATATTATTATATGAAACAATGCAGAATTATGTTTTATTACAGTTCCAGTACATTATGACCTCTTGCCATAATTCACACGTAACCCCTCATTTATAAACTATTAATCACCCGTTGAAATTATTCTGTCGAACTTCTCATGGAAGGTCCGGATTCAGTTTGAGGTCCTTTTCAACTGCAACGTGTTTGCGGCCGGGCGAATACGGTTGCCTAAATAAGGGTGCGTTTCGGGGGGATGGGGAGCCATTAATCACCGATGCCTGATGGACTTGGGGAGATTAGCAAGTTAAACACCAATAACGGTCCTCGATAATTGACGGCCGGTTCTGTTCACCGGAAAATCAATTAGGGAAAACACGACAGGCCATGCAGAAGCGTCCCATTTCCTTGTTTGCGCCGGAATTAGCAGGTCCACATAGGCGATGATGGAAAATGATGAAATGAAAATGTGAAAATGATCATAAAGTGGAGTTTGATTTCCGGCGAAATGGATGTCTGGACGTTTAAATCAATGATAGCTTCTGGTATTACTTACAATTAGAGGAGCAATTAATAGGACTTCTCACTTGTATTGGGTTTCAAATGATAATGCCTTATAATTGAAAATATGAAAGAGGTATAATGAAAACATAAAATTGTGAAGATTACCGAATGAATACGTTATGATTTCACAAAAAAATACATCGTGACGAATGGATAAAATCTGTCTGCAGTTGCGATCTTGTGGTGCCAATATTTCAAAGAAAACTTTTGTATGTTCTCTTTAAAATATTGGCACCACAAGATCGCAACTGCAGACAGATTTTATCAATTCGTCACGATGTAGCCCTAATTTTTTTGTTGTAACAAAAGTTCCACTGCTATATAGTCGCGCTACAGAAAGCAACCAATATGCTAGATAGAAAAAGCAAACGTAGTATAGAAATACTTATATAATAAGAGTTAAAGCTATAGAAAAAGAATAAATGCCATATAGAAAGAAACATTATGTATAGAAATTCTAAATGCTTTTTTCTAGAACTTCTAATAGTACTTCTAGAGTTCCTCGAAGTTTGAAAATACCTTGCCTTTTACCTAGGCTTGCCTTCTATTACGCGCCTCACTTCGTTCGGCGCGCAAACTCAGGCGCGCCATGAAAATTCTCACTTCTCCTCCACGTAAAATAATATACTATTATTGCTCGAGGGCCATAATGAGCTTTATTACCACAAAACCTCGTTTATGTCCGTTTTCGGTGCTATACTCAAGACATTACAGATAAGTCGTGCATAAATAATATTATTAAAAAAATGTTGGCTAAACTCTTTGGGTCAAACCCCATTAAATTATTTTTAGTTATTTTATCTGTGCTTGGAACACATTTTGTGTTTTTTCAATTTACGGGATTCTCATATTCTCACAGCTATTTAATTAGAGCTCCTACCTCATCCGTGTTTCCTGGAATATATGGAACGATAATTGGTAATTAAACCCATGTACAAAATTACACTGCCGTCATTTATGCGCGAGTGTGATTGAAATTACGACGCGATATAATTAGGTAAGAGAGCGCCGTTCTTGCATGTCATCTTCAATCAGGCGGTATGCAAATCGCCCGTTTCAGTAATTCTAGTGTAGAAAAAGCGCCCGCGACTAATGACTGTAATCAGAGGACCGTTTACAATTGAGCGCCTTTTTATATGGGCCCGTGAACCGAGACCACAAAAGAATTAGCGCTAATTTATTCGCTCGCACTTTGCGGACGTAAATCATCTAACACCGTCCTCGAGATTTTCGGGATTATACTAATGCCATGTCGCCTTTGTGGAGAGAGTTTAAGAAGGAAATCGTTAGAGTGGACTGGATTATTGTGATGGCTCGGTATTAACGAGGATACAGGCCTTATGAAGTCCAAGTTATACAAATGCACGGCTTTTGATGCAATGATGAATGGCGATTGTTGAAATTTCAAACCCATTACGCTTTGAATTTGTTTATTATTGGTGGCAGGAATTGAAAGTGTGTTCGTTTTCTATGCTTGCATAAGCTTAAATAACGATTCATTAATTTTCAATAATAATATATGATTATTTTAAAGTAGTACATATTTTTTTTCCGATACATCGATAGTACGTTATTTTATTGTAAACGTAAATGTAATTGATATAAATAGCTTAAACCTTTAGGCAAATAAATAAAATAGAATAGTGGACAATTAGTCCAGTACATGCGGACATGTTAAAACGGACTGTTATGGCGAATAAAGGATTTTGTCGAAATTATAAAGCTTTGGGAAGTAACAAGCGCTTCGTCCAAGCAATAAGACCGAAATAATTTCCGGCTATTGCATATTACAGTGTAACTGACTCGTATATTATGAGAATTTCTTGTGTGATCATTTCATTTCATCTGTGTTATACAATTTTGATTCAAATTTATACGAGAATTCACTTTAAGGCTCAAGACATTAATTACAGAAGTCGAATTTATAATTAGTTACAGGATTATAATGATTTTTAAATTTATTCGGTAAATCGCTATTAGTATCAAATGTAGTTTTATCTGTATACAGTTGACGGAGAAAAAAAGTAGGACACACTTTTTAGCGTAGCTTAATTGAGGTTTTTCTAATAAGGTTTAGTTGTGGCATTTTGACATATGCTTAGAAATTTCATTCCGACGTTGACAAAAATGATATCTACACCTCTAGAGTTTAGTAAATAATCGTTCTAAATGTTGTCCTATTGTTTAAAAAAAGTTGGACACACTGTTTAGCATAGCTTGATTCAGGTTTTTGTAATAAGGTTTAGTTATGGCATTTTGATATTTGTTTAGAAATTTCATTCTGATATTGACAATCTATCAAAATTTCAACTATTTTGTCTTAGTTTATTGGTAATCTGTCAGATTTGCAATTATTCTATAATAATGTCAATAGAAACTGCCTACATTTTAGTAATTTCTGTTCAAATTTCGAACTCAGCTGTTAATTTTTAAATATTCTCTGCAAATGTCAACTATATGTGTCAAAATTTCAATTATTTTGTGATAATTTATTAGTCATCTGTCAAATTTTTCAAATGTTCTACAAAAATGTTATCTATCTGTCAAAATTTTAAATATTTCTGTTAAAAGTTCGAAGATTGTTGTTAATTTTCAAATATTCTCTGAAAATATCAACTATATCTGTCAAAATTTTAGTTATTTTGTTATATTTGTCATCTATCAAATATTTCACATTTTCTACGAGAATGTCATCTATATCTGCCACAAATTCAAATATTTCTTTCGAAATTTCGGAGACTGCTATCACTTTATAAATATTCTCTTGTACTGTCACCGACTTCTATAAAAAATTCAGCTATTACGACATCAATATTAAAATATTTCTGTCAAAATTTCGAAGACGGCTACCACTTTTCAAATATTCTCTGATAATGTCAACTATGTCTGTCAAAATTTTAGTTATTTTGTCATAATTTCTTAGTCATCTGTCAAATTTTTCAAATGTACTACGAAAATGTTATCAATTTGCCAAAATTTTAAATATTTTTGTCATAATTTCGTAGATTGTTGTCAATTTCAAATATTCTTTGCTAATGTCAACTGTATCTGTCAAAATTTCAATCAATTTGTCATAGTTTAATAGTCATCTAACAAATGTTCAAATATTCCATGAAAGTGACAACTATATCTTACACAATTTCAATGATTTATTTCAAAATTTTGTATACTGCTGTTTATTTTTCAAACATACTCTTCTAATGTCACCTACGTCTATAAAAATTTTAGCTATTTTGTCATCAAAATTCAAATATATCAGTCAAAATTTCGAAGACTGCTATCACTTTTCAAATATTCTCCGATGACAACAATGTCTGTCAAAATTTTAGTTATTTTGTCATAATTTCTTAGTCATCTGTCAAATTTTTCAAATGTTCTACGAAAATGTTATCTATCTGCCAAAATTTAAAATATGTCTCTCAAAATTTCGAAGATTGTTGTCAATTTTCGAATATTCTCTGATAAGCTCAACTTAATCTGTAAAAATTTCAGGTATCTTGTCAATTTTATTGGACATCTGTAAAATTTTGCAAATGTTCTTCGAAAATGTTATCTGTCTGCCAAAATATCAAATAAGTAAAACTTTCGTAGATTATTGTCAATTTCAAATATTCTCTGATAATGTCAACTATATCTGTCAAAATTTCAGTTATTTTGTGATAATTTATTAGTCATTAATCAAATTTTTCAAATGTTCTACAAAAATGTTATTTATCTGCCAAAATTTTAAATATTTCTGTTAAAATTTCAAAGATTGTTGTTAATTTTCAAATATTCTTTGAAACTATCAACTATATTTGTCAAAATTATAGTTATTTTATTATAGTTTATTTGTCATCTGTCAAATATTCCACATTTTCTACGAGAATGTCATCTATATCTGCCAAAAATTCAAATATTTCTTTCAAAATTTCGTAGACTGTAACCACTTTATAAATATTCTCTTATACTGCCATCTATAGTTGTCAAGATTTCAGTTTTTTGTCATATTTTATTAGTTATCTGTCAAATGTTCAAATATTCTATGAAAATGACAACTATATATTACACAATTTCAAATATTTCTTTCAAAATTTTGTATTCTGCTGTTCATTTTTCAAACATACTCTTCTAATGTCACCTATTTTTGTAAAAAAATTAGTTTTTTTATCATCAATATTCAATAATTTCTGTCAAAATTTCGAAGACTGCTGTCAATTTTTAAATATTCTTTGAAAATGTCAACTATATCTGTCAAAATTTTAGTTATTTTGCCATAGTTTATTTGTCATCTGTAAAATTTGTCCAAATTTTCTACGAGAATGTCATCTATATCTGCAAAAAAAAAACAGTCAAAATTTCGAATACTGGTATAACTTGTCAAATATTCTATGTAAATGATAGAATCGAATAGAATAATAGAATAGAATAATTTATTTACATGCTATTACATAAAGTTTACACATGTCATACAAATTAGAACAAACAAAATGTGGACAAAATTAACTTAAAGTCATAATACATGAATAAGGTTTGATACTAACATAGGGAGAGAAAATATTGCTATACATTTTAAAAACAGGTATCAATTGGAGGAGTATTAGGTGATTGAGTAATTGAGTAAAATGAGATTCACACCACTAGAGATTAGTAAAAGATCGGTCGAAGAGTTGCCCTATAATTGTTTGGGTCAACTGTACATATTTTTGTTTCTAAAAGTTCCTGTCATCTATAGTATTTTTTTTAAATAAGCCTGAAGCTAAATTTAAAACTTAAAACCAGATTGTATGTGCAAATTTAGATTTCCAGTTTTTTTTTAATTTGATTTTAAATATTGCGAATTCCTTATAAATACTACCTTATTACGAATTTGAATACAATCTAATACTTTACGCTGTAATAATTTTAAAAACGCTACTTTTAAAAAGCAGATTTAAAATTATTTATTTATTTTAAATATTTTTAAAAAGCTGTAAAGATACCTTAACATTCCTCAAAAAACCCTCAAACTATCAACGACGCGCCAACTATCGATATTTATCTTAATACGTTGTAACCGGGTATGTAGCTGGTCAAGTTTTCGTCTTTCGGGGAATCTTTTTGGACACCATCTCGATATTTCGATATTTCTCGATATTTATCGATATTTCTCTAATACGTTGTAATCGGGTATGTAGCTGGTCAAGTTTGCGTCTTTCGCGGAATCTTTTTGAATACCACTCATGATTTGGAGATAACGTGATAACATTATTCCCCGTGCCAGAGATCGTTAACACAATTCTTTCACTGCTCCGCAGTATTAATTACCAAGCCATTTAATCCCCACGTATCTGCACATGTCCCCTGGGAATCAATCCAATCCATTCAAACCATTTCATTAGCTCTCCCCCGTATCCAAAAAAAACATCATTAATTCCTGTTTACGCCGACTGTGTGTACCCTTTCAGCCTTTTTCGGGCGTGAAACGCGCACAAAGGAGATTTATCAAGATCCCGAGTCCCACTGCACGAACCGTCGGTAATAATCGATCCGAAAGCATCCGGTTTTAATGAATTAGCGGCGGCAGAAGGGAATATTTTTACGCGTACGTGATCGTATTACTCGCGTACGTGAGTCAAAGAATTGAATTACTGCCGCAGTAATTTGTTATTTCGGCTGCGGTCAGGATTAATTTGGGGGGATTAAGGGAGTAATGTTCTTCGATTGTGAGTAAATTCCTCTCGAGGAAGTGACGGCTCTGAAGATGTGCCACGATTAATAACTGACGGCCGTTCGAATTATCTTAATTCGTCCGGATCGGCGAGTGGGTGGCATCTGATGCCTTGAATAAATTAAGAGTTCGTTGATATTGGACGTGTGATGTTTGGTATACAGACTTCTTTTATATATGTAAATGCGTTATTTACATAATACGGGTTGTATTTCTTTGTTATCTCTTGCTTCTAACAGAAGCAGCAATAAAATGTGTGCTTTTAATTAAAATAGAAAGATCCTATCCTTTGGAGATATTTACAACTATTTTTATTATTTAGTAGCAAGCCAAAATTAATCCAGTTATCAATTCAAGTTTGCTTTATCCATAGACATAGAAAATGTCTATCGATACATAGACATTTATGATATAAAAACATGTATAAAATCTATGAATAAAAAAATAAAAATCAACGCAGGAAAATATTTTTACAAACCAAGATTTCATCAATAAAGATATCACCATTAGTTTCAAAGTGCATACATTAATAAAGATATCACCATTAGTTTGAAAGTGCATACCAACTCAACATATGCCTGAAAGAAAATTATGCACACTAGCATGTTGAATCTGCCTAATTCGTAAATGTTGTAGTATTTTTCTTTTTACAATGTAACGTGTAGCTTCTGCACATATCTCTCTTATATCTCTTATCTTTATCTCTTATCTTTATCTCTTATCTTTATCTCTTATCTTTATCTCTTATCTTTATCTCTTATCTTTATCTCTTATCTTTATCTCTTATCTTGATCTCTTATCTTTATCTCTTATCTTTATCTCTTATCTTTATCTCTTATCTTTATCTCTTATCTTTATCTCTTATCAACAAAGCAAAAACAAGCTGTATGAATATTTATGTGATCGTGAACTGTATTCTATGAAGGATTACTATTAGTAGCAATATATTGCCTTAGTATATATGTAATTATTTTGACGTTTTTTCATGTACAATATATATGTATATGTCTATGTATCATGTACATCTGTACTGACAATGAAAAATAAAGATTATTATTATTATTATTATCTTTATCTCTTATCTTTATCTCTTATCTTTATCTCTTATCTTTATCTCTTATCTTTATCTCTTATCTTTATCTCTTATCTTTATCTCTTATCTTTATCTCTTATCTTTATCTCTAATCAACAAAGCAAAAACAAGCTGTATGAATATTTATGTGATCGTGAACTGTATTCTATGAAGGATTACTATTAGTAGCAATATATTGCCTTAGTATATATGTAATTATTTTGACGTTTTTTTTCATGTACAATATATATGTATATGTCTATGTATCATGTACATCTGTACTGACAATGAAAAATAAAGATTATTATTATTATTATTATCTTTATCTCTTATCTTTATCTCTTATCTTTATCTCTTATCTTTATCTCTTATCTTTATCTCGTATCTTTATCTCTTATCTTTATCTCTTATCTTTATCTCTTATCTTTATCTCTTATCTTTATCTCTTATCAACAAAGCAAAAACAAGCTGTATGAATATTTATGTGATCGTGAACTGTATTCTATGAAGGATTACTATTAGTACCAATATATTGCCTTAGTATATATGTAATTATTTTGACGTTTTTTCATGTTCAATTTATATGTATATGTCTATGTATCATGTACATCTGTACTGACAATGAAAAATAAAGATTATTATTATTATTATTATTATTATTATCTTTATCTCTTACCTTTTTCTCTTATCTTTTTCTCTTATCTTTATCTCTTATCTTTATCTCTTATCTTCATCTCTTATCTTTATCTCTTATCTTTATCTCTTATTTTTATCTCTTATCTTTATCTCTTATCTTTATCTCTTATCTTTATCTCTTATCTTTATCTCTTATCTTTATCTCTTATCTTTATCTCTTATCTTTATCTCTTATCAACAAAGCAAAAACAAGCTGTATGAATATTTATGTGATCGTGAACTGTATTCTATGAAGGATTACTATTAGTAGCAATATATTGCCTTAGTATATATGTAATTATTTTGACGTTTTTTCATGTTCAATTTATATGTATATGTCTATGAATCATGTACATCTGTACTGACAATGAAAAATAAAGATTATTATTATTATTATTATTATCTTTATCTCTTATCTTTATCTCTTATCTTTATCTCTTATCTTTATCTCTTATCTTGATCTCTTATCTGTATCTCTTATCTTTATCTCTTATCTTTATCTCTTATCTTTATCTCTTATCAACAAAGCAAAAACAAGCTGTATGAATATTTATGTGATCGTGAACTGTATTCTATGAAGGATTACTATTAGTAGCAATATATTGCCTTAGTATATATGTAATTATTTTGACGTTTTTTCATGTACAATATATATGTATATGTCTATGTATCATGTACATCTGTACTGACAATGAAAAATAAAGATTATTATTATTTTTATTATCTTTATCTCTTATCTTTATCTCTTATCTTTATGTCTTATCTTTATCTCTTATCTTTATCTCTTATCTTTATCTCTTATCTTTATCTCTTATCTTTATCTCTTATCTGTATCTCTTATCTTTATCTCTTATCTTTATTTCTTATCTTTATCTCTTATCTTATATCTCTTATTTTTATCTCTTATCTTTATCTCTTATCTTTATCTCTTATCTTTATCTCTTATCTTTATTTCTTATCTTTATCTCTTATCTTTATCTCTTATCTTTATCTCTTATCTTTATCTCTTATCTTTATCTCTTATCTTTATCTCTTATCTTTATCTCTTATCATTATCTCTTATCTTTATCTCTTATCTTTATCTCTTATCTTTATCTCTTATCTTTATCTCTTATCTTTATTTCTTATCTTTATCTCTTATCTTATATCTCTTATTTTTATCTCTTATCTTTATCTCTTATCTTTATCTCTTATCTTTATCTCTTATCTTTATCTCTTATCAACAAAGCAAAAACAAGCTGTATGAATATTTATGTGATCGTGAACTGTATTCTATGAAGGATTACTATTAGTAGCAATATATTGCCTTAGTATATATGTAATTATTTTGACGTTTTTTCATGTACAATATATATGTATATGTCTATGTATCATGTACATCTGTACTGACAATGAAAAATAAAGATTATTATTATTTTTATTATCTTTATCTCTTATCTTTATCTCTTATCTTTATGTCTTATCTTTATCTCTTATCTTTATCTCTTATCTTTATCTCTTATCTTTATCTCTTATCTTTATCTCTTATCTTTATGTCTTATCTTTATCTCTTATCTTTATCTCTTATCTTTATCTCTTATCTTTATGTCTTATCTTTATCTCTTATCTTTATCTCTTATCTTTATCTCTTATCTTTATCTCTTATCTTTATCTCTTATCTTTATCTCTTATCTTTATCTCTTATCTTTATTTCTTATCTTTATCTCTTATCTTATATCTCTGATTTTTATCTCTTATCTTTATCTCTTATCTTTATCTCTTATCTTTATCTCTTATCTTTATCTCTTATCTTTATCTCTTATCTTTATCTCTTATCTTTATCTCTTATCTTTATCTCTTATCTTTATCTCTTATCTTTATCTCTTATCTTTATCTCTAATCAACAAAGCAAAAACAAGCTGTATGAATATTTATGTGATCGTGAACTGTATTCTATGAAGGATTACTATTAGTAGCAATATATTGCCTTAATATATATGTAATTATTTTGACGTTTTTTCGTGTACAATATATATGTATATGTCTATGTATCATGTACATCTGTACTGACAATGAAAAATAAAGATTATTATTATTATTATTATCTTTATCTCTTATCTTTATCTCTTATCTTTATCTCTTATCTTTATCTCTTATCTTTATCTCTTATCTTTATCTCTTATCTTTATCTCTTATCTTTATCTCTTATCTTTATCTCTTATCTTCATCTCTTATCTTTATCTCTTATCTTATATCTCCATCCCGTCATTGTAAACACGGCAACTTTTTTTTTGTGCAAAGACCCCTGACCTTATTCCGGAATGTGACTTCTAATCATACAAGAAGGCTGGAAAAACTCGGCTCATTTTGTAGTCCCATTGTGAGTCTCTCAGTGTGTGTGTTACACGACAGAAAGGCGCACAAAGGACGAGTGGAAATGGAGAAAATTTCCTCAAAGGAGAGCCACGCAGTCGACGAGGGTTTCGTTTGAATAACAGAAAAGGGCGCTCGAGAATGCCAATGTGAATAGTTATGTAAATGCGGAGATACTCGGTTTAATTATAAGAATGGCTTTTGAGTCGATGGAGAGTCGCTGAGAGGTAAAATTAATATCTAAAAGTGATCTCGTAAAATTATTTTAATATAATGCAAGTAATAACAATTTTTCACGATGCCATACTGTTAAATGTGCTTTAACTGGATACTCGGTTTAATTATAAGAATGACTTTTGAGTCGATGGAGAGTCGCTGAGAGGTAAAATTAATATCTAACAATTATCTCTTAAAATTATTTGAATATAATGCAAGTAATAACGATTTTTCACGATACCATACTGTTAAATGTGCTTTAACTGGATCCTCGGTTTTATTATAAGAATGACTGTTGAGTCGACGGAGAGTCGCTGAGAGGTAAAATTAATATCTAAAAATAATCCCGTAAAATTATTTGAATATAATGCAAGTAATAACATTTTTTTTACGATGCCATATTGTTAAATGTGCTTTAACTGGATACTCGGTTTAATTATAAGAATGACTTTTGAGTCGATGGAGAGTCGTTGAGTGGTAAAATTAATATCCACATCCATTATTTGAATATAATGCATGTGATATTATTTTTTCACGAATCTAAAAATGATCTCGTAAAATTATTTGAATATAATGCAGGTAATAATGATTTTTCACGATACCATACTGTTATATGTGCTTTAACTGGATACTCGGTTTAATTATAAGAATGACTTTTGAGTCGATGGAGAGTCGCTGAGAGGTAAAATTAATATCTAAAAATGATCTCGTAAAATTATTTGAATATAATGCAAGTAATAACAATTTTTCACGATGCCATACTGTTAAATGTGCTTTAACTGGATACTCGGTGTAATAGAAATTTCATATCCTATCATACCATCCATATTCATACCTATTTTGCATTTTATGTAATGAATGCAATTTTTCTCTAATTTAATAGATTATGTGGAGATTTTGAATTTTATTGAAATTTATTTTATTTCATAGAAATTAGGCGTTATTTTACGATAATGCTATGAATATTTTATAATTTCTAGTCAATTTTCCTAAATTTTCTGATACTCTACAGGATATTAAACATAGTTTCTAAATTTAATAGAAATTTGGTATACTTTACAATTAATTTCATAAATTTTGTACATTTACAAGCATTTTTTTTTAAATCTATAGAAAATTGAACGACCCTTTCCAAAGTGGGTCGATTTTCCTAAATATTCTGATACTTTATAGAATATTAAACATAGTTTCCAAATTTAATAGAAATATTGTAAACTTTACAAAACGTTTATGACATTTTATATATTTAAGCAATTTTCTGAAAATCTATAGAAAATTGAATGCTCCCTTCCAAACTCCCCCCTCCCCCTTCATGAAACTTTTACAAAATATCTAAAAATTACACAAGATGTTCAGATCATTTATAAAATTTAGTAAAAGGTTGTGTGAAGATTCTGAATTGTATTGCTTTATTTTTGTTTCATTCAAATACGGGTTTAATGGAAACTAAAACCTGTTTGTCGAAAGTTCTCAGGAAACAAAATACTGTTTATCGTAACTATTCAGGAAACGAAAACCTGTTAGCATAACTTTTCGGGCAACAAATAAGTGAAAGTTGTAACTTTTCAGGAAACAAAATACTGTTTGTCGTAACTTTTGAGGAACAAACACTATTTGTCGTAACTTTTCAGGACACAAAGAACTGTATGCAATAACTTTTCAGGAAATTAAAACCTGTTTGTCAGGAATTTCTCAGGAAACAAAATACTATTTGTCGTAACTTTTCAGGAAACAAAAACCTGTTGGTATAACTTTTGGGGAAACAAATAACTGTATGAAATGACTTTTCAGGAAACTAAAACCTGATTGTCGAAACTTCTCAGGAAACAAAATACTGTTTGTTGTAACTTTTCAGGAAACAAAATCTGTTGGCATAACTTTTCGGGAAACAAATATCTGTTTGTCGTAACTTTCAGTAAACGTAAAATAAATCAGATTTCACCCACTTTGGGAAGGATTCAATCTCCTATTGATTTTTAGAAATTTGTTGCTTAAAATGTACAAAATTTCATAATTTTTCTATGAAATATATAAAATATCTATCAAATGCATTAATGCAATCTGTTCTGTTCAATTAATAATAATAATACTAATAATAAAGAATATTTAATAGCAGAAAAGCTACATTTATTCAATATCCTACTAAGTATCAGAAAATTTAGGAAAATAACTAAAATTTATAAAAGAATTATAACATCGTGAAATAACGTCTAATTTCTATAAAATAAAATAAAATAAATTTCAATAACATCCAGAATCTCCACATAGTCTTTTAGATTAGAGAAAAATTGCATGAATTACATAAAATGTACTACAGTTTTTTGTGTTCCAAAAAGTTACGACAAACAGTTTTTGTTTCTTAAAAAGTTATGTCAAATAGTTCTTTGTTTCTTCAAAATTTACGACAAACAGTATTTTGTTTCCTGAAAAGTTACGACAAACAGTTTTTGTTTCTTAAAAAGTTATGTCAAACAGGTCTTTGTTTCCTCAAAAATTGCGACAAACAGTTTTTTTTTTCCTGAAAAGTTACGACAAACAGTGTATTGATTAGCGAGAAGTTATGCCAACAGATTTTGGTTTCCTGACAAGTTACGACAAGCAGTATATTGTTTCCTGAGAAGTTTCGACAAAAAGGTTTTAGTTTTCTGAAATGTCATTACATACAGTTTTTTGTATCCTGAAAAATTACGACAAACAGTTTTTGTTTCTTAAAAAGTTGCTTCAAACAGGTTTTTGTATCCTGAAAAGTTATAACAAACAGTATTTTGTTTCATGAAAAGTTACAACAGGTTTTAGTTTCCTAAAATGTTTTTACATATAGCTTTTATTTGCTGAATTTTACGACAACAGTTTTTGTTCCTTGAAAAGTTATGTTAACAGGTTTTTGTTTCCAGAAAACTTATAACAAATAGTTATTACGACTGACAGTTTTTGTTTCTTAAAGTTTTGTCAAACAACTTTTTGTTTCCTGAAAAGTAACAACCACAGAAAAGTGAAAAGTATAAACAGTATTTTGTTTCCTGAGAAGTTCCGACAAACAGGTTTTAGTTTCCTGAAAAGTTTGGACAAACAGTTGTTTTTGTTTCTTAAAAAGTTACGACAAACAGAATTTTGTTTCCTGAAAAGTTACGACAAGCAGTATTTTGTTTCCTAAGACGTTTCGACAAACAGTTTTAGTTTCCTGAAAAGGCATTGCATACAGTTTTTTGTGCCCTGAAAAGTTACGACAAACAATTTTTGTTTTTTTAAAAGGTTGCGTTAAACAGGTTTTTGTATACTGAAAAGTTGCTACAAACAGTATTTTGTTTCCTGAAAAGTTACGACAAACAGTATTTTATTTCCTGAGAAGTTTCGACAAACAGGTTTTAGTTTCCTGAAAAGGCATTGCATACAGTTTTTTGTGCCCTGAAAAGTTACGACAAACAATTTTTGTTTTTTTAAAAGGTTGCGTCAAACAGGTTTTTGTATACTGAAAAGTTACGACAAACAGTATTTTGTTTCATAAGAAGTTACAACAGGTTTTAGTTTCCTAAAATGTTTTTACATGTAGCTTTTGTTTTCCGAAAGCTTATAACAAACAGTTTTTGTTTCCTGAAAAGTTATCTTAAACAGGTTTTTATTTCCTGAAAAGTTACGACAAACAATATATTGTTTCATGAGAAGTTACAACAGGTTTTAGTTTCCTAAAATGTTATTACATATAGCTTGTGTTTTCTGAAAGGTTACGACAAACAGTTATTGTTTCCTGAAAAGTTATGTTAAACAGGTTTTTGTTTCCTGAAAAGTTACGGCAAACAATATATTGTTTCATGAGAAGTTACAAAAGGTTTTAGTTTCCTAAAATGTCATTACATATAGCTTTTGTTTTCTGAAAGGTTACGACTAACAGTTTTTATTTCCTGAAAAGTAATGTTAAACAGGTTTTTGTATCCTGAAAAGTTACGACAAACAGTATTTTGTTTCATGAGAAGTTACAACAGGTTTTAGTTTCCTAAAATGTTATTACATACAACTTTTGTTTTCTGAAAGGTTACGATAACAGTTTTTGTTTCCTGAAAAGTTATATTAAACAGGTTTTCGTGTCCAGAAAACTTATGACAAATGGTTTTTTCTTTCATATAAGTTACGTTTTTTTAAATCATGGTATTGCATTCCCATTGATATACATATACATATGTATATGTATATATTCATATTATTATATACATATACATATATGCATAACATATGTAATAACTTGCACTTTTTCCGGTCATTTTCTGTACTTATAAAGAAAAAAACGATACTTTAGAACAGTGAGAGCCTTGAACATGGCAGGTATGCACAATCCATATTTTCAATTTTCAGAATATTTTCTTCATAGTTATACTTTTTGTATATTATGTAGCTTTTCTGCTAATAAATATTCTTTATTATTAATTTATTAATAGTTGGGCATATCTTCAGCATACAAAAGAAAGTGGCCAAAATCAAAATTTTAAAATTTTGATTTTTTAGAAGAATTTTTAAGGTGTAAAATAATAAAAAAATCCTGAATGTCGCGAAAATATGCGGGAAATTTTAGAACATTTCCAGAAAATTCAATTGGAGTGTACACATTTTCTACCAATGAAATACCATTTTCTAAATACCATGAAAATGTGTACACTCCAACATTTTCATGGTATTTGAAATATTCATACGTATTAATATCCCATAGAATTCAATTTTTATTTTTGTCATTAAATTTTTAAATTTTAATGTAATAATTTAACAAAAATTTATCGTACGAGTATTTTAATTATTAATACTTAATGCCAGTAGGCGATCACATTTTTAATGCCTCATTAAATGTTTGTGTTTTTTTTTTCAAATTACGTACTGCACAGTTCTCAATCAACATTAAACGCCAACATGTAGTTTTGCACCACATTTATAATCATTTCCATCCATGCCAAATGGACGTGATATCAAATTCAAAATTAGCATACGTATATTCCTCATCATTAGCGTGCACATTTCGATAGACTGGAAGTGTCCGCGAAAAACGCCATAAACACTCAGTTTTGGATCACAGCCAATGTCCACACTAATCGAATGGCGGTCGGTTTTAATTTATGTACAAACGCGGAAAACCCTGTCAACACGAAACGCGCTCTGCGCAAACACACAGCAATCCATAAATCAAGTCGGCTGGGCTATCCCGGTCCCGTGTCGCCTGGCGTTTTAATTATTCTAATTGTGCCCTTTTGTTCCTTGTTTCAGGTGAGTACAATGGCCCTCGCCCCCGCGCTCGTGGCATTTAATTGATGACGGATGCTAATGCGGACGATTGGATTTCGCTGCAAACGAATGAAATTATGTAAGTCGTAGTGGTTAAACGTATCGTAAAAATGCTGTTGCTATTACTGCAAAAAGGATAATAACTCTAATCAATCATGTTTAGAAATGTATGTGCATATGCCTCTCGCCTCAAGGATCGTAGGTTCGATCTCCGAGAGAATTTTTAAACGATTGAAATGCTCTAATATGAAACAATATTACTTTTTGTAAATATCTTATGTAAAAAGTGCACAAATTTTATTTCAAAAAATCAGTAAAAAAAATTCCGTTGATTTATCAACGTTATGTAAACGTTGTCTTCTTATAAGCAAATTTTGTTGTTTTTTTAAATTAATTTTGAAGCTGAATATTGGCTAAACCAAACGCATTTGTATATAGATAAGTTTTGTTAAATCGTCTGTTTTTGATCCCAGTAATCTGTGGTTAAGCCATGTCTACGTAATTTAGAGACACCCTGTATATAGCCATATGTACTATTTGGGACACCCTGTATATACCTTACATACTCGTACATTGTAATCAACTTCCAACAACTTCTATCGCCATTAATTCCTGCCTTATCACTCGCAGCAGTGAAATATCACTCACGTCACACAAACTGAATCAATCCTCGCACGCATTTCTTTATCAGCAGTGCAATCTTAACAGCTTGTTTGACTATTACTGTAATTACTGCCTGTGGGGCTCCCTGTGCCTTGACAAACTCGTCAGTTTTAATCTACCCCCTGGGCATCAGGTCTGCTTAAATTTGCGAAGTCACGTGCTAAGGACGCATTTATATTTAATCGCAACTCCATTTCGGCTACATGTGAACAACTTCACTTCATTAATCTGCGAATATTGCGTGCAGGAGATAAGGATGCATTGTGCCAGAGGTTTTTGCAAGCAGAGGCTTCTGCTGTAAAGTCCGTTTACCATGTATTCAGTATTCAATTTATTAGTATTTTTACTCTGTAACGCTCCGATATAATTTTCTTATATTTATTTTATTATTCGTCGTTTTTATCGTGAAATTATTATATAATTTCTTGATTATTTTGGCTCATGATTTATTATATAATGTTTTAATTATTTTCGGCTCGTGATTTATTATATAATGTTTTAATCATTTTTGGCTCGTGATTTGTGATCGTATTTAGTACTTACACGTCGTGACGTTTAATTTAACTACCGTGATTACTCTCAAGGTACTTTGCTATTGGTAATGTGTTAATTAACGTACACTAATAATGGATTAATACAAGAAAGCACCAAATTAAGGATTTGTTTTGTTTATTTAATAATAGACACGCTGAAATTGTAAGACACAGGGAAATAAAACACAGGTTGACGATGATGTAAATTAATTTATATAATTGTAACATACAGGAAAATAAAACACAGGTTGACGATTATGACATGAATTGATTTATTTTATATATTTCGTTAACCTTATAATGAATGTGTAAATTCTTTTATTTATTCAATTGATAGTTTGAAAATGGTTATTACTACGAAGTTTATTTACGAGAGTTTGTATACATGCACGTGCTTCTCTTAGACCATTTATTACGATGCTCTTTCACTCCATTCAACTACAGGAAAGTGATATGACCGAAAATAGAACTATTTAAAGATGTTGAAATATCCCCAATAATTCATGAATGATTACTAAAAGTATCTCGCGATCTTCCCGAATTTCATAGTTGTGTCGGTGTCCACACAATAATGTAATTATTGGAGCCCCATTGTTTACGTTGATTGAGGTAAATTAGTAATTCTACCCACGACCACAGCAAGCACCAATGTCACAAGTAGTCATCACCGTCAGACATGTTACAAGTTGTGTCAAATAACAGTTCTGCTACCTCAATCGGAAATGTTTATGTAATGTTATAATATATTATTATTAGGAACATTGGAGGTTATTAATAACTTCTCTTGTGATTATACCAAGCTTCATTCTCTCGTTTATCATTCTCTCTGTTTATACGGGGTTTTAATAATTCCACTTATTTCTTGTTTACGATATTTAACCACAAATTGTCATTATGTCTTCAAATTATTGAGATTTAATCCAGCCTATTTTATCTGTTCGATTCTAAATTACTCTGCCCAATAATAGGTACGTTATGTGCTTGTTGTATGATTTGAAATAAAGAAACCAGTATTTTTATACATTATGTTTTTAAATTATTATTATTTAATCCAACTTATTTATTTATACAATTATAAATCACTCTGCCCAATAATATTCACGTTATGTGCTCATTTATGATTTAAAATGAAGAAGCCATAATTTTTATGAATTATTTTGATTTGAATATGATGATGTATGTCGGAGGGTAACACTGAATGCCTTGATTAGTTGTTATAGTTATGGGGAATACAGCCACGTTAATTTGCGATCGCGGGCGCGATGTGTGATGAGTTTATATGTTTAAATGTTATGATGCTGACGACGATTTGATTCTAGTGGAGGAGGTGATTCCACAATAACAGATGTTTGAACGAAGTGCGCGGGTGGGCGTCAATTACACCTGTTATTGCTTCCTCTAGTGATTCGTAAACACGAATAGCGTTCGAGTCGCCTTTGTTTACTGATAGGAATAGGTAATCGGTATTTGGTATTTCTAGGTAACTTAGGGTTGATTGAAAGGAATAAGCACTCCCGTGAATTTATAATGGGACTGGTTTAACAACTTTATATTATCGTTAATAATATGCATTATTGCACCACACTCCCAATGGAGGTCGTTTTAATCTGCAATAGAGGGTGTTGTGATCACTCAAGATTCTATTACCGAATTGATTCCTCCGGAGGTGGAACGATAGGGGTGCACAGGGTAAAAAACCCGGCTGCAATTTCGGGTATTGATGCGCTGCTGCGGCAAGATTTATGGTGCTTTCAATTGGTTTTTAGCCGGTGATGCATCGAAGTCACTTAAATGTTGCTTAACTCCGTGATAAGGGTCCGGTTTTGGGAGTGTATCGATTGGAATGCAGTGACCGGGCTAAAAGAAGGCGAGTGAAACGTGAGAAAATGTGGGGGTGGTGAAATAATGTTTACATTGATGAAAGCGCCTGAAAAATAAATAGAAGATGTGTCAAGACGTACAGTCTGCAGATGATCGCATGTTCTTTCCGTTTCTATTCCTGTATACGTTTCCTTTGTAAAAATTTCAGCAGAAAATTTTCATAATATCTATCAGATAAATTTTCAGCAATCTAAGTTACAGATAACTTATACTGATCAATTGGGAAAGTTAATAACTCGATTTTCTCCCTTCATTTGCACATACCCATTGTCAAATTTTCAGAGAATTCATCTTCAGGCATACTATATGCAAATCTGGTATAAAATTTTCATCATATCTATTAATATTTATGATTTCTGGAGTTTTTTTCAATAATTTCAACATAAAAAAATGCAAATTGGCTAATGGGTGTAATTGGCCTAATAATATTTTCTATAATTCCCAAGATTTCTCAATAACTTTCGAGAGTTTCACTGATTTCCTAATAAATAATTTCCCAATAATGTTCGAGATTCCTACAAATACCTGTATACCTGAAGTTATTACTCCTGAAAATTTGACAAAGTTTCAGGTATAAATAAGTGAGAAAATCAAACACTTAACTTTCTGCAATGACAAGTATCGATTAGCTACAACTGAAATTTCTGAAAATTTATTTATTGCATATTTATTATCAGATATCTGTTTAGTATACCTGAAGTTAATACTCCTGAAAATTTGACAAAGTTTCAGTATTAAATAAGTGAGAAAAACAAACACTTAACTTTCTGCAATGACAAGTATTGGTTAGCTGCTACTGAAATTTCTGAAAATTAATTTATTGCATATTTATTATCAGTTATCTGTTAAGTATACCTGAAGCTAATACTCCTGAAATTTTGACAAAGTTTCAGTATTAAATAAGTGAGAAATCAAACACTTAACTTTCTGCAATGACAAATATCGTTTGGCTACTACTGAAATTTCTGAAAATATATTTATTGCATATTTATTATCAGATATCTGTTTAGTATACCTAAAGTTATAATTCCTGAGAATTTGACAAAATTTCAGTATTAACTAAGTGAGAAAAACATACATTTAACTTTCTGCAATGACAAGTATCGGTTAGCTACTACTGAAATTTCTGAAAATTTATTTATTGCATATTTATTATCAGTTATCTGTTAAGTATACCTGAAGTTAATACTCCTGAAAATTTGACAAAGTTTCAGTATTAAATAAGTAATAAAATCAAATATATAACTTTCTGAAATGACAAGTATCGGTTAGCTACTACTGAAATTTCTGAAAATTTATTTAATGCATATTTATTATCAGATATCTGTTTAGTATACTTGAAGTTAATACTCCTAAAAATTTGACAAAGTTTCAGTATTAAATAAGTGAGAAAATCAAATATATAACTTTCTGAAATGACAAGTGTCGGTTAGCTACTACTGAAATTTCTGAAAATTCATGTATTACATATTTATTATTAAATATCTGTTAAGTATACCTGAACCTAATACTCCTGAAAATTTGACAAAGTTTCAGTAATAAATAAGTGAGAAAATCAATCACTTAACTTTCTGCAATGACAAGTATCGGTTAGCTACTACTGAAATTTCTGAAAATATATTTAATGCATATTTATTATCAGATATCTGTTTAGAATACTTACAGTTAATACTCCAGAAATTTTGACATAGTTTCAGTATTAAATAAGTGAGAAAATCAAACACTTAAATTTCTGCAATGACAAGTATCGGTTAGCTACTACTGAAATTTCTAAAAATTTATTTATTGCATATTTATTATCAGATATCTGTTTAGTATACTTGAAGTTAATACTCCTGAAAATTTGACAAAGTTTCAGTAATAAATAAGTGAGAAAATCAAATATATAACTTTCTGCAATGACAAGTATCGGTTAGCTACTACTGATAATATTTCTGAAAATTTATTAATTACATATTTATTATCAGATATTTGTTGAGTATACCTGAAGTTATTACTCCTGAAATTTTGACAAAGTTTCAGTATTAAATAAGTGAGAAAATCAAACACTTAACTTTCTGCAATGACAAGTATCGCTTAACTACTACTGAAATTTCTGAAAATTTATTTATTGCATATTTATTATCAGATATCTGTTTAGTATACGTTAAGTTAAAACTCCTGAAAATTTGACAAAGTTTCAGTATTAAATAAGTGAGAAAATAAAACACTTAACTTTCTGCAATGACAAGTATCGGTTAGCTACTACTGAAATTTCTGAAAATTTATTTATTGCATATTTATTATCTGATATCTGTTTAGTATACTTAAAGTTAATACTCCTGAAAATTTTACAAAGTTTCAGTATTAAATAAGTGAGATATCAAACACTTAACTTTCTGCAATGACAAGTATCGTTTGGCTACTACTGAAATTACTGAAAATTTATTTATTGCATATTTATTATTAGATATCTGATTAGTATACCTGAAGTTAATACTCCTGAAATTTTGACAAAGTTTCAGTATTAAGTAAGTGAGAAAATCAAACACTTAACTTTCTGCAATGACAAGTATCGCTTAACTACTACTGAAATTTCTGAAAATTTATTTATTGCATATTTATTATCAGATATCTGTTTAGTATACGTTAAGTTAAAACTCCTGAAAATTTGACAAAGTTTCAGTATTAAATAAGTGAGAAAATAAAACACTTAACTTTCTGCAATGACAAGTATCGGTTAGCTACTACTGAAATTTCTGAAAATTTATTTATTGCATATTTATTATTAGATATCTGATTAGTATACCTGAAGTTAATACTCCTGAAATTTTGACAAAGTTTCAGTATTAAATAAGTGAGAAAAACAAACATTTAACTTTTTGCAATGACAAGTATTGGTTAGCTACTACTGAAATTTCTGAAAATTCATTTATTACATATTTATTATCAGATATCTGTTTAGTATACCTAAAGTTATAACTCGTGAAAATTTGACAAAGTTTCAGTATTAAATAAGTGAGAAAGTCAAATATATAACTTTCTAAAATGACAAGTGTCGCTTAGCTACTACTGAAATTTCTGAAAATTTATTTATTGCGTATTTATTATCAGATATCTGTTTAGTATACCTGAAGCTTATACTCCTGAACATTTGACAAAGTTTCAGTAATAAATAAGTGAGAAAAACAAACATTTAACTTTCTGCAATGACAAGTATGGGTTAGCTACTACTGAAATTTCAGAAAATTTATTTATTGCATATTTATTATTAGATATCTGTTCAGTATACTTAAAGTTAATACTCCTGAAATTTTGACAAAGTTTCAGTATTAAATAAGTGAGAAAATCAAATATATAACTTTCTGCAATGACAAGTATCGGTTAGCTACAACTGAAATTTCTGAAAATTTATTTATTGCATATTTATTATCAGATATGTGTTTAGTATACTTGAAGTTAATACTCTTGAAAATTTGACAAAGTTTCAGTATTAAATAAGTGAGAAAATTAAACACTTAACTTTCTGCAATGACAAGTATCGATTAGCTACTACTGAAATTTCTGAAAATTTATTTATTGCATATTTATTATCAGATATCTGTTTAGTATACCTAAAGTTATAATTCCTGAAAATTTGACAAAATTTTTAGTATTATCTAAGTGAGGAAAACATACATTTAACTTTCTGCAATGACAAGTATCGGTTAGCTACTACTGAAATTTCTGAAAATTTATTTATTGCATATTTATGATCAGTTATCTGTTAAGTATACCTGAAGTTAATACTCCTGAAAATTTGACAAAGTTTCAGTATTAAATAAGTGAGAAAATAAAACACTTAACTTTCTGCAATGACAAGTATCGATTAGCTACTACTGAAATTTCTGAAAATTTATTTATTACATATTTATTATTAGATATCTGATTAGTATACCTGAAGTTAATACTCCTGAAATTTTGACAAAGTTTCAGTATTAAATAAGTGAGAAAATCAAACACTTAACTTTCTGCAATGACAAGTATCGGTTAGCTACTACTGAAATTTCTGAAAATTTATTTATTGCATATTTATTATCAGATATCTGTATAGTATACTTAAAGTTATAACTCCTGAAAATTTGACAAAGTTTCAGTATTAAATAAGTGAGAAAATCAAATATATAACTTTCTGCAATGACAAGTATCGGTTAGGTACTACTGAAATTTCTGTAAATTTATGTATTGCATATTTATTATTAGATATCTATTTAGTATACTTGAAGTGAATACTTCTGAAATTTTCACAAAGTTTCAGTATCAAGTAAGTGAGAAAATCAAACACTTTACTTTCTGCAATGACAAGTATCGGTTAGCTACTACTGAAATTTCTGAAAATATATTTATTGCATATTTATTAACAGATATCTGTTTAGTATACTTGAAGTTATTACTCCTGAAATTTTGACAAAGTTTCAGTATTAAATAAGTGAGAAAATCAAACACTTAACTTTCTGCAATGACAAGTATCGGTTAGCTACTACTGAAATTTGTGAAAATTTATTTATTGCATATTTATTACCAGTTATCTATTTAGTATACTTAAACTTAATACTCATGAAATTTTGACAAAGTTTCAGTATTAAATAAGTGAGAAAATCAAACACTTAACTTTCTGCAATGACAAGTATCGGTTAGCTACTACTGAAATTTCTGAAAATTTATTTATTACATATTTATTATCAGACATCTGTTAAGTATACCTGAAGCTAATACTCCTGAAAATTTGACAAAGTTTCAGTATTAAATAAGTGAGAAAACCAAACATTTAACTTTTTGCAATGACAAGTATTGGTTAGCTACTACTGAAATTTCTGAAAATTTATTTATTTCATATTTATTATCATTTATCTGTTAAGTATACCTGAAGCTGATACTCTTGAAAATTTGACAAAGTTTCAGTATTAAATAAGTGAGAAAATCAAACACTTAACTTTCTGCAATTACAAGTATCGGTTAGCTATTACTGAAATTTCTGAAAATTTATTTATTGCATATTTATTATCAGATATCTGTTTAGTATACTTTAAGTTAATACTCCTGAAAAATTTACAAAGTTTCAGTATTAAATAAGTGAGAAATCAAACACTTAACTTTCTGCAATGACAAATATCGTTTGGCTACTACTGAAATTTCTGAAAATATATTTATTGCATATTTAATATCAGATATCTGTTTAGTATACCTGAAGTTATTACTCCTCAAAATTTGACATAGTTTCAGTATTAAATAAGTATGAAAATCAAACACTTAACTTTCTGCAATGACAAGTGTCGATTAGCTACTACTGAAATTTCTGAAAATTTATTTATTACATATTTATTATCAGATATCTGTTAAGTATACCTGAAGCTAATACTCCTGAAAATTTGACAAAGTTTCAGTATTAAATAAGTGAGAAAATCAAATATATAACTTTCTGCAATGACAAGTATCGGTTAGCTACTACTGAAATTTCTGAAAATTTATTTATTTCATATTTATTATCATTTATCTGTTAAGTATACCTGAAGCTGATACTCTTGAAAATTTGACAAAGTTTCAGTATTAAATAAGTGAGAAAATCAAACACTTAACTTTCTGCAATGACAAGTATCGGTTAGCTACTACTGAAATTTCTGAAAATTCATTTATTACATATTTATTATCAGATATCTGTTTAGTATACCTAAAGTTATTACTCCTGAAAATTTGACAACATTTCAGTATTTAATAAGTGAGAAAATCAAATTTATAACTTTCTGCAATGACAAGTATCGGTTAGCTACTACTGAAATTTCTGAAAATTTATTTATTTCATATTTATTATCATTTATCTGTTAAGTATACCTGAAGCTAATACTCCTGAAAATTTGACAAAGTTTCAGTATTAAATAAGTGTGAAAATCAAATATATAACTTTCTGCAATGACAAGTATCGGTTAGCTACTACTGAAATTTCTGAAAATATATTTATTGCATATTTATTATCAGATATCTGTTTAGTATACTTGAAGTTAATACTCCTGAAAATTTGACAAAGTTTCAGTATTAAATAAGTGAGAAAATCAAACACTTAACTTTCTGCAATGACAAGTATCGGTTAGCTACTACTGAAATTTCTGAAAATTTATTTATTGTATATTTATTATCAGATATCTGTTACGTATACCTGAAGCTAATACTCCTGAAAATTTGACAAAGTTTCAATATTAAGTAAGTGAGAAAATCAAACACTTAACTTTCTGCAATGACAAGTATCGCTTAGCTGCTTCTGAAATTTCTGAAAATTTATTTATTACATATTTATTATCAGATATCTGTTACGTATACCTGAAGCTAATACTCCTTAAAATTTGACAAAGTTTTAGTATTAAATAAGTGAGAAAATCAAACACTTAACTTTCTGCAATGACAAGTATCGGTTAGCTACTACTGAAATTTCTGAAAATTTATTTAATGCATATTTATTATCAGATATCTGTTTAGTATACTTGAAGTTAATACTCCTAAAAATTTGACAAAGTTTCAGTATTAAATAAGTGAGAAAATCAAATATATAACTTTCTGAAATGACAAGTGTCGGTTAGCTACTACTGAAATTTCTGAATATATATTTATTGCATATTTATTAGCAGATATCTGTTTAGTATACTTGAAGTTAATACTCCTGAAATTTTGACAAAGTTTCAGTATTAAATAAGTAAGAAAATCAAACATCTAACTTTCTGCAATGACAAGTATCGGTTAGCTTGTACTAAAGTTTCTGAAAATTCATTTATTACATATTTATTATCAGATATCTGTTTGGTATACCTAAAGTTATAACTCCTGAAAATTTGACAAAGTTTCAGTATTAGATAAGTGAGAAAATCTTACACTTAACTTTCTGCAATGACAAGTATCGGTTAGCTATTACTGAAATTTCTGAAAATTTATTTATTGCATATTTATTATCAGATATCTGTCTGGTATACTTTAAGTTAATACTCCTGAAATTTTGACAAAGTTTCAGTATTTAAATAAGTGAGAAAAACAAACACTTAACTTTCTGCAATGACAAGTATCGGTTAGCTACTACTGATATTTCTGAAAATTTATTTATTACATATTTATTATCAGATATCTGTTCATATTTCATGTTATTCTCGATTCGTCGTGCTGCTTGCGGTGGTGGTCACTTTTCTCTGTTGAATACTGAATCGGTTTTCGTGGTTTGGCACTCCCACGCGTCCTCGCTATTAGTTGGACGTTTTAATGAAAAATCCACTCCATTGTGAAACGCATTCCATGAAAAATTGGAGGCGAACGTTCGGACGAAATATATAGGTTTGGGAGTGATTAAGGCTTTGTGCGCGCTGAGGAATACAAAACGAGTTTTCTAGTTCTCCGCAGACGCACTTCCCTGCCCATAGATTTAATTGCTCCGCGGTGTTGCGTAACAGAAAAGGCGGATGCTATGTTTTACAAGAATGAAACACTCACAAGTGAATAAACATTAAAAAACTTCGCAAGATTCAGACAATTTATTAATTTATATTTTAAATTCATGTTCCAATTTTGTTTCCCATTAGTAAAATAATAGTATATTCAAATACAAGTGCATAAGAGAGCATTTCAAGCATGCTCAGCTGGCTTAAGAGCACGACGCGAAACATTTATTTTAATAAAAGCTTCCACTGCTGTATTTTGCTGGGAAACCACATTTTATAGGGCTCTTGAAATTTAATTGTTTTTCATTCTATATACAGAGTGGGCCAAAAAACCGTACAAGCTCTCATTAATATGAGATATAGAATAGATATATATATATATATATATATATATATATATATATATATATATATAGATATAGATATAGAATAGATATATAGATAGAAAAACTTATCAAAAATGCAATTAATCATCTTTGCAATCTACAGACTGTAAACATTTTGTTTTTCAAAAAATCATTTTTGCAACCTACAAAGTGTAAACGTTTTGTTTTTCGGAGAAACATTTAGGTCCAGTTGTACGATCGTGGATCACCTTGACCATGGTTCAGTTGCCAAGGATACTATTGTATTAACAATTGTATCTTAGGTAACTGAACCACGGTCAAGGTGATCCACGATCGTACAATTCAGCCTTAAAACGTTAATTATTATAAAAAATATGATATTATTGTTACCACTATGTATAAATGAAAGCCATACATCGAAAACTTTGTTTTCGAAAACAAGAAACCAAGAATTAATTTTCCAGGATTCGGTCACGAAGTGTAAAAACGCATTTGCTGTAAAGATATTTGCTTCCTGATGAGAAAGTGGTGCGACTATCCCCTTTGTTTCCTTGGGCAGGTTCATTTAAGAATATAGGTATTATTATTTTCAAAATATCAATAGTTTGATGTGATATGTTACTTCCATCCAAATTTCAGTTAATTTTGGTCATTTTTTTTAAATCTAAATAAAATCACAATAGTAGTTAGGCAACATTGATTCCCCTTCACCCCCCGCAAATTCAGCTGATTAACGCGAATCAAACCGCGAATTAAATTAATCGAAATCTTCGCGGGGGGTGAAGTGGAATCAGTGTTGCCTAACTACTTACAATATCACAATAAAATGCCGTTGCTTTAGAGGGAAACCACACCTGGTGCACTATTATTATTATTATTATTATTATTATTATTATTATTATTATTATTATTATTATTACTATTATAGAGTACACACATTTTTCATTCAGCGTCATTTTATAATAAATCACTGCACGTACCGATAATCGTAAATTATTCGATACTTCACTTATAACTAAACAATTTCCAAACTCGATACGAATTCCCACATAAGTTTCGAAAATCTAATAAACGTGGGAATATTCAGGAGTTGACCGGAAGTTTTAACACTAATTTAATCACCGTCAACCTGCTAAACATTCAATTAAAAATAATACCCGCGATTAAGGAGTTGTGTTAAACGAGGAAAAAGAGGATTATAATGATAACCGATACGTTTTCAATGAGTGTTTTCCTCTTATATTAACGTCAATAAATATAAATTAGTATTTCACAATTTTCGTCATAAAAGATCGTTTTGAAATTTGAGGGATTTTCTCACATTATTTATCATCTGTCATGTCTATTGTTTTCGTTTTCAATTTTATTTTTCAGTTTGCAATGTATCTAATTATTTGAAACAAAAATATATGAAACAAAACAATAATAAATAAAACAGACACTTTATTGGTCCTTATTGGCCTTATTTTGTACTTAGTTTGACAATGACTATAAAGTAGTCGAAACTGCAGTCACTAAATTATTTTGTAAAATAAATGTGATAGTGGAAGTAACAAAGTAAAATTGTTTTATTTAATTTATTTGTTTATATTACACTGTTTATTATGAAGTGACTGGTTTCGATTACGTTCTGTTTATCAAACTTAAAGTGCTTAAGTCACTAACCATTTAACAAAACAAGAGTTCAATATAGTTATGGGTTTGAATAAAATTAAGTATACATAAGTATAAAATTTCTAAGAGCTATGCATATCAATTGCATATCAAAAATTTGCATATTTTTGGCATATTTTTTCCGCATTTTTACGAAACCTCTTAAGTTTATAAATAGCGACACTCGTATTTTTCGAAATTTTCACAGATTACCATCAAATTTTCAACCATTTCTGTCAACATTTTAATGATCACTGTTAAATTTTTAGTAATACTGCCAAATTTTCAATGAAAACTGCTTGATTTTCAGTTATTTACTTACCCTTTAAATGGGTTTGACTAAAATTAAGTACACATACGTGTAAAATTTCAAAGACCCATGCATATCAATTGCATATCAAAATTTGCATATTTTTTGCACATTTTTTCTGCATTTTTACGCAACATCTTTAGTTTATAAATAGCGACACATGTATTTTTCGTAATTTTCCATTACGCCAATCAAATTTTTAATGATTATATAATTTTCACAGATTACCATCAAATTTTCAACCATTTCTGTCAACATTTTAATGATCACTGTTATATTTTTACTAATACTGTCAAATTTTCAATGAAAACTGCTTGATTATCAGTTATTTACTTACCCTTTAAATGGGTTTGACTAAAATTAAATACACAAAAGTGTAAAATTTCTAAGACCTATGCATATCTATTGCATATCAAAAATTTGCATATTTTTGGCACATTTTTTCTGCATTTTTACGAGACTTCTTAAGTTTATAAATAGCGACACTCGTATTTTTCGTAATTTTCCATTACGCCAATCAAATTTTTAATGATTATATAATTTTCACAGATTACCATCAAATTTTCAACTATTTCTGTCAACATTTTAATGATCACTGTTAAATTTTTACTAATACTGCCAAATTTTCAATAGAAACTGCTTGATTTTCAGTTCTTTACTTACCCTTTAAATGGGTTTGACTAAAATTAAGAACACATAAGTGTAACATTTCTAAGACCTATGCATATCAATTGCATATCAAAAATTTGCATATTTTTGGCACATTTTTTCTGCATTTTTAAGAAACCTCTAAAGTTTATAAATAGCGACACTCGTATTTTTCGTAATTTTCCATTACGCCAAGCAAATTTTTAATAATTATATAATTTTCACAGATTACCATCAAATTTTCAACTATTTCTGTCAACATTTTAATGATCACTGTTAAATTTTTAATAATACTGCCAAATTTTCAATGAAAACTGCTGGATTTTCAGTTATTTACTTACCCTTTAAATGGGTTTGACTAAAATTAAGTATGCATAAGTGTAAAATTTCTAAGACCCATGCATATCAATTGCATATCAAAAATTTGCATATTTTTGGCACATTTTTTCCGCATTTTTAGGAAATATCTTAAGTTTATAAATAGCGACACACGTATTTTTCGTAATTTTCCATTACGCCAATCAATTTTTTAATAATTATATAATTTTCACAGATTACCATCAAATTTTCAACCATTTCTGTCAACATTTTAATGATCACTGTTAAATTTTTAATAATACTGCCAAATATTCAATGAAAACTGCTAGATTTTCAGTTATTTACTGACCCTTTAAATGGGTTTGACTAAAATTAAGTACACATAAGTGTAAAATTTCTAAGACCTATGCATATCTATTGCATAAAAAATTTGCATATTTTTGGCACATTTTTTCTGCATTTTTACGAAACCTCTCAAGTTTATAAATAGCGACACTCGTATTTTTCGTAATTTTCCATTACGCCAATCAAATTTTTAATAATTATATAATTTTCACAGATTACCATCAAATTTTCAACCATTTCTGTCAACATTTTAATGATCACTGTTAAATTTTTACTAATACTGCCAAATTTTCAATGAAAACTGCTAGATTTTCAGTTATTTACTTACCCTTTAAATGGGTTTGACTAAACTTAAGTACACATAAGTGTAAAATTTCTAAGACAATCAATTGCATATCAAAAATTTGCGTATTTTTAGCACATTTTTCTGCGTTTTTACGAAAACCTCTTAAGTTTATAAATAGCGACACTCATATAGTATTTCTGGTTTTACTGATAATCGTGTATATAAATCAACATTCGCAAAAGTATGCCACCGCATGAATCACTGCTGTAATATAATGCAGTACTTTTTGATATATGTTTTTACGTAATTGATATAATCACCGCGAGTGTGAAAGTCTCCTTCGCCAGTCAACGTAAGAGAGCAATTACAGCAACGGAAAGCTGAACCAACGTCATTCGATCCCCAATTTACGTTTTACAATTCCGTACGAGAAAATCCGGCCGTAATTGAGGCGTTTTTCCTCCTAATTTATAACCATTAAAACCGCGGACTGTAATTTACACATCGGTTATTACCTTAATTACAGATTTAATCAATAAATTGAAATTCCCCAAAATTTACGACCGGCCTGATTAATGATGGGAATCCGTTCAATCACGTATTAAAATTCGGTCGCTTGCATCACTCCAAATGCATAGTTAGCCAAATATATGCGCATATCGTCGGAATATTTATGAAGATTGAGACTGAAAATGATGGGAACAGATGTGACCTGAAATTAGTTTAATTGCATTTCGTGCAATTGATTGAGATGTGACCTAAAATCAGACTTAATAAAAGCAGATTGAGATGTCTTCGTTTTACTCAAATGCCTTAATTATTAAAACGACGTCGTTTGAAATGCATAAGGAATTCAGGATATTTGAAATTATGCTAATTGTATTTTTATTTATTTGATTAAATAAATATTACTTAAGGAAATGAAGGCGAAATTAAAATCTTTAGATATAAAAGATTATTTTGTTTAATTTAAGGCATGGATTTATGTGTTAATTGGTCGTCTGTAAAATACAAAAATCGGAAATGTTGATTGAAATCATTGTTATAAATTCGACGTTCTGTGCTTTACTATGCAACATCGAAAAATCTGTTACTTAAGGATATGAAGACGAAAATAACAGCTTTAGATATAATAGATTGTCTTTGTTTAATTTAAGGCATCGATTTATGTGTTAATTGGTCGTCTGTAAAATTTAAAAATTGGAAATGTTGTATGAAATCATTATTATAAATTGGGCTTCTGTGCTTTACTTTGCAAAATCAAAAAATCTGTTACTTAAGGTTTTGAAGACGAAAATAACATCTTTGGATATAAAACATTGTTCATGTTTAATTTAGAGCATCGATTTATGTGTTAATTGGTCATCTGTACAATTCAAAAATATGAAATTGATTGAAATCATTGTTATAAATTGGACGTGCTGTGCTTTACTTTGCAATTTCGAAAAATCTGTTTATACTATTAGTATATACTATTTCTATATAGTAGTAATTACTATATAGGTTTACTATAATTTTTATAATAATTATATTTTATAATTACTATATAGTAGTAATAGTAATAGTATATATAATATTACTATTCTCTGCATTGTGGTTCTCAGAAACGCTAGACGCTCATCAAAGGCGCAAATCGCAGAAATGATTGCATCCCGGCTATAAACAAAGACGTTCTTGATTACAGAGATGTTTATTATTACATTGGCCATAAAAAAACATGTAACGATTACGTGCATGAAGGCGCACTGCTCATTGAATATAGTCGCACGATTCATTTCCGCACGAATCAGAGCGCACAGTTTCATACAAATCGTTAGTTCAAGGGAAACGCACTTATGATTATAGGTCGCTGGCATGATTAATAGACACGCCGATTGTTAACATTTTGTGCTCGATTAACTCCACGAGGTGCACGGATTAATTAGCCGCACTCTCCATGCAAAATACCGAGCGAATGTTCTGTGTAAATGCATAATAAGCCTGCACTCAGGTAAATTAATTAAAACCGATTAATTATTACACACAGCGAATTTTATACGTTTTGAGAAACTAAATAGACTCAGCTTTAGACCACCCAAATAAGAAAAAGTTTCATTGATTCGTTTATTTAAAAGTAATCACAGTTAACTACAATATGTTCATAAAAAAGTCCATCAGGAGCAGCTGTGGAAGCTTAAACGTATGTCCGCGACTTGAATCACATTATATCAGCAACTATATGCAAGGAAACAAATATCTTTTTGAGATAATTTTTGATTATAGTTGTATATTTTTGAAAGGCAAGTATTGTGTATTAGCTATCTTAATTTGAGGCAGCTCGACCTCGACTATCCGTTGTCGAGGGTAAGTTATCTGCAGGATAGATAATAATAAACTAAATCACGTATCATTAAGTTGCAATAGTTTAGATCCAATGCTTGCTGTTCTGTTAACCACTTATTTCATTAGTTCACTGCTCATAAAAAAACTTTGTACTGTGATTTAGTATATATATATTTATTTATCATTATTTAGTATATAAGAAACAAAATTATAATACAAAAGTTTATGAAGGAAACCGTTACTATGTGATAATTAATCATGATGATACAAAATTAAAACACGTTACTACGTTTTTATCACTTTATTATGTGTGAATAAAATGACAAAGAACTTAGTAACGTGTTTTATTTTTGTATCATCAAAATTATAATACATTAATACATTCAATTGATTAAAATCGTAATTTGGCGAAAAACCAAATTTTCACAGAATACTCATTTTCACATTAGTCACATTTTCAACTACTTCTGTACGTTATTTAAATGATCACTGCTAAATTTTTAATTAAAACTGCCAAATTTTCAATGAAAACGGTCAGATTTTCAGTTATTTTTGTTAAGAAGACAAAAATTCCAGTTGAATTGTTCTGTAAATATTGCAATGATGGCTGTTCAATTTTTCTTATTTTATCATAATTATAATGAAAATCAATGTAATATCAAAGTGTGCATTTATCTATAATCAATGATCATTGTTAAATTTTCAACAATATCTGTCCAACATTTCAATGATTACTATACATATTTTAATAATTACTGCCAAAATTTCTATGAAAACTGTCAGGTTTTTAGTTATTTTTGTTCAAAAGATAATTATTTTTACAAAAATGTCAGTATTTTGTATCAATTTTAACAACTGTTCTATAAAAATGTCAATGACTTCTGCTCAATCTATGAAAACTGTCAGGTTTTTAGTTATTTTTATTAAAAAGAGAATTATTTTTAAATAAATGTCAGTATTTTGTCAATCAATTTTAACAACTGTTCTATAAAAATGTCTATGACTTCTGTTCAATCTATGAAAACTGTCAGGTTTTTAGTTATTTTTGTTAAAATGATAATTATTTTTATAAAAATGTCAGTAATTTGTACCAATGTCAACTGTTCTATAAAAATGACAACAACTTCTGTTCAATGTTTAATTCAACAATTACTGTCTGATATTTCAATGATCACTGCTAAATTTTTAATAATTACTGCTAAAATTTCAATGAAAACTGTCAGGTTTTTAGCTATTTTTGTTAAAAAGATAATTATTTTTACAAAAACTTCAGTATTTTTGTTTCAATTTTAATTATTCTGTAAACATTTCAATGATGACTGTTCAATTTTTAATAATTATGTCATAATGTCACTTAAAATCAATGTAATATCAAAGTGCATTTATCTATATTTCACTGATCATTGTCAAATTTTCAACAATCTCTGTCCAATATTTCAATCATCACTATACAAATTTTAATAATTACTGCCAAGATTTCTATGAAAACTGTCAGATTGTTAGTTATTTTTTGTTAAAAAGATAGTTATTTTTACAAAAATGTCAGTATTTTGTATCAATTTCAACTGTTCTACAAAAATGTCAATGATTTCTGTTCAATTTTTAATTCAACGATTCTTGTGCCACATTTCAATGATCACTTCCAAATTTTTAATAATGACTGTCAACATTTCAATGAAAACTCAGATTTGCAGTTATTTTTGTTAAAAAGAAATTATTTTTACAAAAGTTTCAGTATTTTATATCAATTTCAACTGTTCTATGAAAATGTCAATGATTTCTGCTCAATCTATGAATACTGTCAGGTTTTTAGTTATTTTTGTTAAAAATATAATTATTTTTACAAAAATGTCAGTGTTTTGTATCAATTTCAACTGTTCTATAAAAATGACAGCGACTTCTGTTCAATTTTTAATTCCTGTCCGACATTTCAATGATCAGTGCCAAATTTTTAATAATTACTGTCAAAATTTTAATACAAACCGTCAGTTTTTCAGTTATTTTTGTTAAAAAGATAGTAATTTTTACAAAATTTCAGTATTTTTGTCTCAATTTCAGTTATTCAATAAAAAGTTCAATGATTGCTGCTCAAGTTTTAATAATTATGTCATAATGTCACTTAAAATCAATGTAATATCAAAGTGTGCATTTATATATATTTTACTGATCATTGTCAAATTATCAACAATTTCTGTCCAACATTTCAATGATCACTACACAAATTTTAATAAATACTGCCAACATTTCTATGAAAATTGTCAGGTTTTTAGTTATTTATGATGAAAAGATAATTATTTTTACAAAAAAATAGTATTTTGTCTCAATTTCTATTGTTCTATAAAAATGACTACGACTTATGTTCAATTTTTAATTCCTGTCCGACATTTCGATGATCAGTGCCAAATTTTTAATAATTACTGCCAAAATTTCAATGAAAACCGTCAGATTTTCAGTTATTTTTGTTAAAAAGACAGTTATTGTTACAAAAATTGTTAATGATATATTAACCATAAATAGTAATGATTTCTGGCCAATTTTGAATTATTTTGTCATAATACTGTCAATGTTTACTATCAAAGTTTAAATATGTCTATATTTCAGTGATTATTGTTAAAAATTATTGCTGTAAACGTTTCCACGTTCAATTTTCGATTAATCCGTTCAAATTTCCAATAATTATGAAATATTTACAGATTACTATCAAATACTCAGCCATTTTTGTCAACATTTTTAATGATTACTGCCAAAATGTCAATGAAAACTGCAGAGTTTTAGTTATTTTTATTAAAAAGACAATTATTTTTACAAAAATTTTAGTATTTTGTCTCATTTTCAATTGTAAACATTTCAATGAGTGCTGTTTAATTTTTAAGTATTTTGTCATAATGTCATCCAACATTTCAATGATCACTGACAAATTTTTAGTAATTACTGCCAAAATTTCAATGAAAACTACCAGATTTTCAGTTATTTTTATTAAAAACACAATTATGTTTACAAAAATGGTAGATTTTTGCTTCAATCTCAATTGTTCTGTAAAAAAAATCAATGATACCTGCTCAATTTTAAAGTATTTTATCACAATGTCAATGAAAATCAATATAATATCAAAGTGTAGATATAATAAGTATATTTCAATGAATATTATAAAATTTTCAACAATTTTTCTTCGACATTTCCACGAGCACTGTACAAATATTAATGATTACTGCCAACATTTCTATGAAAATTGTCAGATTTTCAGTTATATTTGAATGTCAATTTGTTTTTGTTAACATGTCAATTATTTTTAGAGAAATTGCAGAATTTTTGTCTCAATTTCAATTGTTCTGTAAAAATTTCAATTGTTGCTGCTTAATTTTTAAGTATTTTATTATAGTGTTAATCAAAATCAATATAATATTAAAGTTTAGATATAATAAGTTTAATTCAATGAATATTATAAAATTTTCAACAATTTCTGTTCGACATTTCCACGATCACTGTACAAATTTTAATGATTACTGTCAAAATTTCTATGAAACCTGTCAGATTTTCAATTATTTTTGAATGACAATTATTTTTAGAAAATTTGCAGAATTCTGTTACAATTTCAATTGTTCTGTAAAAAAATCAATGATTCCTGCTCAATTTTTAAGTATTTTATCATTGTGTCAATCAATATCAATATAATATTAAAGTGTAGATATAATAAGTATATATCAATGATTACTATAAAATTTCCAACAATTTCTGTTCGACATTTCAACAACCACTGAACAAAGTTTAATGATTACTGTCAAAATTTGTATGAAACCTGTCAGATTTTCAGTTATTTTTGAATGTCAATTATTTTTAGAAAAATTGCAGAATTCTGTTACAATTTCAATTGTTCTGTAAAAAAATCAATGATTCCTGCTCAATTTTTAAGTATTTTATCATTGTGTCAATCAATATCAATATTATATCAAAGTGTAGA
This sequence comes from Othius punctulatus, assembly GCA_951805005.1. Classification (NCBI taxonomy): domain Eukaryota; kingdom Metazoa; phylum Arthropoda; class Insecta; order Coleoptera; family Staphylinidae; genus Othius; species Othius punctulatus. The sequence goes on along the minus strand of OX638139.1, from coordinate 1,376,678 downwards.
TATAATAAGTATATTTTAATGATTACTATGAAATTTTCAACAAGTTCTGTTAGACATTTTAACGATCACTGTACAAATTTTAATAATTACTGCCAAAATTTCTATCATAACTGTCAAATTTCAATTATTTTTGTTAATATGACATTTTTTTTATAGAAAAATTGCAGAATTTTTGTCTCAATTTCATTGTTCTGTAGAAAAATCAATGATATCTGCTCAATTTTTAAGTATTTTATCATAGTGTCAATCAAAATCAATATAATTTAAAGTGAGGATATAATAAATATATTTCAATGAGTGCTATTAAATTTTCAACAATTTCTGTTCGACATTTCAACGATCACTGTACAAACTTTAATGATTACTGTCAACATTTCTATGAAAACTGTCAGCTGTTCAGTTATTTTTAGATGTCAATTATTTTTGTTAACAAGCCAATTATTTTTAGAAAAATTGCATAATTTTTATCTCAATTTCATTGTTCTGTAAATATTTCTATGATTCCTGCTGAGTTTTTAACTATATTATCGTAGTGTCAATTAAAATCAATATAATATCAAAGTGTAGATATAATAAGTTTATTTCAATGATTACTACAAAATTGTCAACCATTTCTATTCGACATTTCAACGATCACTGTACACATTTTAATGATTACTGCCCAAATTTCTATGAAAACTGTCAGATTTTCAGTTATATTTGAATGTTAATTGTTTTTGTTACATGTCAATTATTTTTAGAAAAAATGCAGAATTATTGTCTGAATTTCAATTATTCTGTAAACATTTCAATTATTCCTGCTCAATTTTTAAGTATTTTAACATAGTGTCAATCAAAATCAATATATCAAAGTGTAGATATAATAAGTTTATTTCAATAATTACTATAAAATTTTCAACAATCTCTGTTCGACATTTAAATGATCACTGTACAATATTTAATGATCTATGAAAACTGTCAGATTTTCAGTTATATTCGAATGGCAATTGGTTTCGTTAACATGTCAATTATTTTTAGAAAAAATGCAGAATTTTTGTCTGAATTTCAATTGTTCTGTAAAAATTTCAAGTTTTGCTGCTCAATTTTTATGTATTTCATCATAGTGCAAATCATAATCAATCTAATATGAAAGTGTGGATATAATAAGTATAATTCAATGATTACATACAATTTTCAACAACTTTTGTTCCACATTTCAACGAAAAATGTACACATTTTAATGATCACTGCCAACATTTCCATGAAAATTGTCAGATTTTCAGTTTCAGTTTTCTTAGAAAACCTAGCCTTTGGGGCTTTACTTGAATCTCCCATTGATACCAAGAAAACAATACAGTCAGTGCGTTACAGAGTTCACTTCTAATTCACATCTAGCTGAAAAAACTGTAAAAATACATCATTCAGCTTACATTTACTACAAAAAGTTATTTTAAAAGCAAATATACAAAAAGATATGTGACAGACGTCAGTTAGACGCAAATATACAAAAAGTTGCCTGACAGACGTCAGTTAGACAGACGCCAGTTTGACAGATGTCAGATTGACGGACGCCAGATTGACGGACGCCAGATTGACATACGTCAGATTGACATACGTCAGATTGACATACGTCAGATTGACATACGTCAGATTGACATACGTCAGATTGACATACGTCAGATTGACATACGTCAGGATGACAGACCCCACGATGACAGACGTCAGGATGACAGACGCCAGTTTGACAGACGTCAGATTGACATACGTCGGATTGACAGACGTCAGTTTGATAGTTTGAACTTTATTGCAATTCGTTAGAAGTGTACATGGGTTTTAATCGATTTGTTGTATATGGAAGTACATATAGATATGATGACTAAGGAAAACTTAAATTCGTCATTATTTGAATGTTTCATTCACTGAATGTATCTGTTGCATGCGTCTCCCCAATTACTCAAAAATACTCTATTAACAGTAGCAGGCCCAATAATTGATTTTTTCCACCTTGTCGGTCGGTCGTTCGAAATTTAATCTTCGCCCGCGTTCGTGCGGTCTCGCCCCGTATACAAAGCTTTATAAAAAAACGCAACCCTCTCGTCCCCCGTGTGCAGGGGTGGCGCGCACGGACACATACAAGCGCCCACTTTTCATACAACAGGAGGGTCCGTGTATACACACATACAACCCACACACACCGTCGCTCCTAATCGTATCATATCGCCATGTCCGCCCGCTTAGTCACCATCAGGAGCGCCCCTCGCGCCGCCGCCCCCTCACACCCTCCCGTCCACGTGCTCCGCAGCCGAGGGGTGTCCCTCATTGCCATGTCTAATCACTTCAGTTTCTGTACGCATCTACATGGCGGCCGGCCTGCTCGAGCGTTGTTCTTGAAAAAGAGCGGCGAAAAAACACCATACCGGTCCGAAGATGTAGGTTACCAATGCGCGCGAAAGTGTGGCAAAAATTCGTGCTCCGCAGACGTTTCGGTGTTTTCTGTTTCTGTGAATTGCGTGGATTTACGTTATTATTCGATTGTGGCCCATTTGCAAGATGTGCAATCGTGTGGATTATGTTCGTTTGTTCGGTGTAAAGTTCGGATCCAAGCAAACGTGCCAGTTATTCCCTTCTAAAGGGAATAACTTCTAAAGGTTGTTATTGTGCGCACCTCGTTTGACTAATGGACTGGTGAAAAGACCACGGCGTAGGTTTGTTGTGTGCAAAAGGAGTTCGCGCCATGCAGACACCGGAGTCTGCAGGAGCCAAGGAGCGCCCTTCGTCCTTCCTCCCGGACGTCCCCATCCCTACCCCGCCGCCGATGGCTGACCTGCAGATGACGTCGCGTCTGGATTACAACGGGAGAGGGGGGATGCGACGCCTGTTCAACTCCCGGAGCGTCGAGTTCGGCAGGTCCCCGATACTCACCAGGACCGCAGCCTTCGGGACGACCTTCTCCAACCGCAGAGAGCCCGACAACTCCCAGAAGCTGCGAAGAGACTTCAGCCTCAACCACCTACGCAGGGAAGTCACAGCACACGAAACATGCCCGCCTCCTAGTAGAAACAAGGACCCCCTCGACAGCTTGCGCAGGGCGCACACGAGGACCTTGGACGACATCAGGAGCTGCGGACTCACGAACTACCCCCCAGCAAACTTCACCTCCGACATCGAAGCCAATTTATGCAAGGACAAGGGCGAGTACGATTCCAACAACAGCAAGTACCTGGGCAAGGACACGGACCTCACCCAGGAGCTGGAGGAGGTGAAGAACCTCTCGCACGAGCTGCAGAGCAAGTTCGGGGAGTACCAGCAGCAGGAGTACGAGTACATCTTCTTCAACGAGCACTACATGTCGGATATTGACGAGAACGAGGAGATCAGGCAGTTCTACAACGAGTGCACGATGCCTTTGCGCAGGCACTCGGATACTTCGCAGGGGGAGCGAGTTGTTATACAGCCGGTGTCCACCCTCAAGGTGCACACCAGCCTGAGGATGCCATCCCCCATATTGGTGCGCAAAACTGACTTTCACGACAGCCTGTCTTCGCTCAAAAGCTCTGAGTTCGCCAGCCCATGCATGTCTAAAAGGATAGACTTCGACCTGTCCACCAACGCACCTAATATTCTGAAGAGCCCTTGCAGGACTGTTATTAAGATTGCTAAAATAAGGTAAAGATGTGTGCCGAAATACTTTAATTGATCAAATTTCGTAGCCTGATGAGTTTTGTTATAAATTATACCACCCTATGAAGCCCATCATGGCCAATTGATACCTCCTGATTCCAAAAACACCTCTTATAAATACAGACTTATTCCATACAAATTTGCAACAAATATAATGAAAAATGCAAAGTGCATGACCCTCACAAGGGGGTGGGGGGCTGATAGTACCTTGACAGGCCGTTTTGTTACTTATAGGCAGGTTATAAGGCGAAGCAAATATATTTCAGTATTATTAAATTCGTATTAACCATTCAAAATTAATTTTCAATCGGAGAAGACCGTCTTTGAAAACTTATAACAATTGAATGTGTAAGTTGAAAAAGGAACAGATTCCTCCAGAGTAAAATTTTCGAAGACAAAAAACAGTTAAAGAGTTAAAAAAAAGTAAAAAAACAAACTTTTCAGGCAAACAGATCGTATTACTACATTAGTTACAATTGATAAATTTTGGGCTTAGCACTATATCCATCCTTTCAGTTGATCCATCAGCAAATGAACTCATTTTTATACAAAAAATTGAATCTTCAAAATTTGTATGAAAAACTTATGGTTAAGTACAAATCAAAAATGGTATAATGGTATAATGGTACAAATAATAATTAATTAACCGTAACTAGATGGTCTACATAATTAGGGGATGGCTAAAATTATTGAAAAAAAATAAATCTTCAAAATTTGTATGAAAAACTTATGGTTAAGTACAAATAAAAAATGGTATAATGGTATAATGGTACAAATAATAATTAATTAACCGTAACTAGATGGTCAAAATAATTAGGGGATGGCTAAAATTATTGATTGATAGCATTTAGAGGATAGTTATAGTAGAGAAGGTGAAATTACCAGAAGCCGAAAAGATATTGTAGCGATAACATTCAGATCAATATTTTGAATGACATAACGATAATCATGGTCCCCACAAAGGGGGCTCTGACAGGGCCCTAGCCTGGGGGCCCGTAATCAGAAGGGCCCAGGTCGGCTTGTTATTCTGCAAAGTACTAGATAACATAACATAAAACCCGAGTATATAAATAAAAGACAAAACATTATTTTACAAAATTACACTACAAAAGTTATTGTTGAAAGACAGTCTTCTTTTATATAATTTTATTTTTAACCTTATATATAAATAGAAGACAAAAAATTATTTGACAAAATTACACTACAAAAGTTATTGTTGAAAGACAGTTTTCTTTTATATAATTTTATTTTTAACCTTATTGTTAACAAATAAATTAAAACAATCATAAATAGTATTATTAATAGCACAAGAATTGCTGTAAGCAGTATATTAATACTAATATTTTTATGACAAAAAAATATCAACAAAACATAACAAATTCTACTGAGCAATGTTAATTTTCGTGTAGTGTCACTGTTTTCAATGTGAGATCTGATAGCTTTTTAAATTTTTGCACTGGGGCATCAAAAATTGACAAATTTTGGCAATATCTATTAAAAAATTGTCAAGTTTTCACAGCTGAAGCTAAGAATTTAACATATTTTGGCAGTTGAAATCGAAAATTTGACAGATTTCGACGGTTTTAATTGAGAATGTGACGTACTTGAACATATTTTAAATTTATTTTAAATAAAAACAGATTTTCAATTATTTTGGTTAAAATATCGATTATTTTTACTAAAAGTGCAGTGATTTTATCTCAATTTCAATGACAAATTTCATTGAATGCATCAATAATTGACAAATTTTGGCAGTATCTATTGAAAAATTGACAACTTTTCACAGCTGAAGCTAAGAATTTAACATATTTTGGCAGTTGAAATCGAAAATTTTACATATTCGACGGTTTTAATTGAGAATGTTATGTACTTGAACATATTTTAAATGATTACTGCCAAAATTTCAATGTATAATGTCAGATTTTCATTTATTTTGGTTAAAATGTCTATTATTTTTACTAAAAGTGCAGTGATTTTATCTCAATTTCAATGACAGACTTCATTGAATCCATCAATTAGTGACAAATTTTGGCAGTATCTATTAAAAAATTGTCAAGTTTTCACAGCTGAAGGTAAGAATTTAACATATTTTGGCAGTTGAAATCGAAAATTTTACAGATTTCGACGGTTTTAATTGAGAATATGACGTACTTGAACTGTTGCGCCTAAAAATCTGTAGATGTTTACATTTTAAAACTGGGATATCAAAAATGGTCAAAATTTAACAGATTCGGGCAGAATCTATTGAAAAATTGACAGATTTTCCCAGGAGAAGCTTTGAACTTTACGAATACATAGTTTGAATGATTACTGCCAAAATTTCAATGCATAGATTTTCAATTATTTTGGTTAAAATGTCGATTATTTTTACTAAAAGTGCAGTCATTTTGTCTCAATTTCAGTTATATAAAAAGTTCAATGATTACTGCTCAATTTTTAAGAATTTTGTCATAATGTCAATAAAAATCAATGTAATATCAAAATGTAGATATAATAAGTTTATTTCAATGATTACTACAAAATTTTCAACAATTTTTGTTCGACATTTCAACGATCACTGTACAAATTTTAATGATTACTGCCAAAATTAGCTTTAAAACTGTCACATTTTCAGTAATTTTTGTTAAAATGACAATTGTTTCTACAAAAATTGCAGAATTTTTGTTTCAATTTCAATTGTTCTGTAAAATATTCAATGATACCTGCTCAATTTTTAAGTATTTTATTGTATCAATGAAAATCATTATAATATCAAAGTGTAGATTTAATAAGTTTATTTCAATGATTACTATAACAGTTTCAATAATTTCTGTTCGATATTTCAACGATCCCTGTACAAATTTCAATGATTACTGCCAACATTTCTATGATAACTGTCAGATTTTCAGTTATTTTTGTAAAAAGGACAATTGTTTTTATAAAAATTGCAGAATTTTTGTTTCAATTTCATTTGTTCTGTAAAATATTCAATGATACCTGCTCAATTTTTAAGTATTTTATTATAATGTCAATGAAAATCATTATAATATCAAAGTGTAGATATAATAAGTTTATTTCAATGATTACTATAAAATTTTCAACAATTTCTGTTCGACATTTCAACGATCACTGTACAAAAATTTTAATGATTACTGCCAAAATTACCTTTAAAACTGTTACATTTTCAGTTATTTTTGTTAAAATGACAATTGTTTTTTTTACAAAAATTGCAGAATTTTTGTTTCAATTTCAATTGTTCTGTAAAATATTGAATTATACCTGCTCAATGTTTAAGTATTTTATTGTATCAATGAAAATCATTATAATATCAAAGTGTAGATTTAATAAGTTTATTTCAATGATTACTATAACAGTTTCAACAATTTCTGTTCGATATTTCAACGATCCCTGTACAAATTTCAATGATTACTGCCAACATTTCTATGAAATCTGTCAGATTTTCAGTTATTTTTGTAAAAAGGACAATTGTTTTTACAAAAATTGCAGAATTTTTGTTTCAATTTCTATTGTTCTGTCAAATATTCAATGATACCTGCTCAATTTTTAAGTATTTTATTATAATGTCAATGAAAATCATTATAATATCAAAGTGTAGATATAATAAGTTAATTTCAGTGATTACTATAAAATTTTCAACAATTTCTGTTCGACATTTCCATGATCACTGTACAAATTTTAATGATTACTGCCAACATTTCTATGAAAACTGTTAGATTTTCAGTTATTTTTGTAAAAAGGACAATTGTTTTTACAAAAATTGCAGAATTTTTGTTTCAATTTCTATTGTTCTGTCAAATATTCAATGATACCTGCTCAATTTTTAAGTATTTTATTATAATGTCAATGAAAATCATTATAATATCAAAGTGTAGATATAATAAGTTAATTTCAGTGATTACTATAAAATTTTCAACAATTTCTGTTCGACATTTCCATGATCACTGTACAAATTTTAATGATTACTGCCAACATTTCTATGAGAACTGTCAGATTTTCAATTTCAGTTAGAAGGTCTTCAGAAAGTTAAGTCGTAGAAAAACTAGCCTTTGGGGCTTTACTTGAATCTTCCCTTTATACCAAGGAAACAATACAGTCACTGCTTTACAGTTCATTTCAATGATTGCTGCTCAATTTTTAAGAATTTTGTCATAATGCCAATCAAAATCAATGTAATATCAAAGGATATATAGATACTCCCAAAATGTGTCAATTATTGATGGATTCAATGAAATTTGTCATTGAAATTGAGATAAAATCACTGATTTGGCATTATTTCAATGATTACTATCAAATTTTCAACAATTTCTGTCGGGCATTTCAATGATCCTGTACACATTTTAATGATTTAAGCCGGAAGTTTCTATGAACACTTAGACTTTCAGTTATTTTTAAAATGTTCATTATTATTACAAAAATTGCAGTATTTTTGTCTCAATTTCAATTTTTCTGTAAAATTATCAATGATTGCTTTTTAAATATTTTTCTATAGTGTCAATGATTACTATCAAAGTTTGGATTTATCAATATTTCAATGAGTACTGTCAAATGTTAAACAATTTTTGTCACTGCCAAAATTTTAATATTACTGCCAACATTTGCCAACATAAAACCTAAAATTCAAAACTTTGCTTAACTTTTGTCGTGTTACTTTTGAATGTATTTTCAGATTTAGTTGTGTTCAATTAATTATGTTAGGTAGTTAGGGATGACAACAGCCTACTATGGGATTTTGATATTAAATGATGTGATTTTGAAATATTATCAATTTGACAAAGTGAGATTATACAAAAGTTATTGTTAAAGGACAGTTTTTAATATAATTTTGTTTTTAACCTTATTGTTGACAAATAAACTAAAACAATCATAAACATATTATTATTAGCACAGGAATTGCTATAAGCAGTGTATTAATGGTAACCTTTTTATGACAAAATAAAAATCAGCAAAACTTAACAAATCCTACTGAAAAATGTCATTTTTTGTGTACATCACTGTTCTTTTCAACGTGCTACCTGATGGCTTTTTACATTTTTGCACTGGGACATGAAAAATAGACAAACTTTTGGCAGTATCTATTAAAAATTTGACAGGTTTTAGTAGTTATACTAGGATAGTTCCAGACCACCCCCAGCAGGGATTTCGATTAATTTAATTGACGCTTTTAATTCGCGGTTTTAATCAAACCCCACGAGCAGTAACAATAGGTTGATTGCGGAAATTGCGAGTAATCGAAATCCCTGCTAGGGGTGGTCTGGAACTGTCCTAGTATAACTACTGGTTTTTACAGCTGAAGCTAAGAATTTGACATATTTTGATAGTTGCAATTGAAAATTTTACAGATTTCGACGGTTTTAATTGAAAATGTAATGTACGTGAACTGCTGCACTTAAAAATCTGGATGTTTACATTTTAAAATTGGAATATCAATAATTGGCAAAATTTTACAGATTCAGGCAGTATCTATTGAAAAATTGACAGATTTTCACAGCAGAAGCTTTGAATTTTATAGGTTTTGAATGTCTCATTCGGGAATTATACCCATTTAGATAGTTGTCAAAAATTTGACAGATTTTTACAACTATAATTGTAAATTTGGACTATGTCGACAGTTTTTAACTATATTTGACATACTTACTGGGTGATCCAAAAAGTGGGGTTCAAACATTTAGGTGTAAAAGTCCAATTCCGTCATAATAAATTAACATTTGTTTGACTTATTATTATTATTTTTTTATTTTGGCTTGTGTTAAACTGTTAAGTCATAGCATAAATAAAGTATTATTATTATTATATTTTTTATTATGATTTAATTTAACATGATAAAAACAAAGAAATCCTTTGTAACTAGTTAACGGTTGAAATTCAATAGAACTACGAAATTGTCGAAATTTTCATTACAAATTACAACATTTTTTCGAAAACCCCATAAGTAGTAATAACAGTACGATCAATATAGCAAAATTTTGATGTTGGATTTCAATGTTTCGATAGAAATTATGGAATATCAAGTGTAAATTACAATATTTCAGTGGAATTTGCAATATGCTGAATATAAATTTGAACAGTGTAGTGAAAATTACAAAATTTTCATTATAAGTACAATATTTCAATAAAAATAGAAAACAATTTTTAGGTCATAAATAAGTTTTACTGGAATTATGTAATTTTCGTTGTGACTTGCAAAAATATCAATGAATATTGCAAAATTTCTATTCTAAATTACAAAGTGTCTTTAGCGTTATGAACATTTTATTGTAAATTGATAAATTTCACTATACAATGTAAAATATCATTGGAAATTCCAACATCCGTATTATTCGCTGCCAAGCAGATTAAAAAGTATAGACAATTATAAAATATTTACAAAAAAATTAAATAGCCATTTTGGTCAAGGCAAAAATGAGCTACTGTGAATATTATACCACAAATATTTTTTATAATCTAACAATATGTAGCAGAGATGAAAATATGTAATCAATAATTTACTAAATTAATTAGCCTACTTACCGTATAAAGTAAAAATAATGTACGCTTAGGTAATAGAATGATTGGTAGTAGATATTAGTTTAAGAAACAACAATCCACTATTACAATAAAATTAGCGTAAAAAATAAATTACAATAAATAAACTACAAAATCAGCAGTGATTATGAAAATGTTATTCTATTTTTTTTTTTGTATTTTACTCATATTGAGGTAATTTAACTATTCTAAATTGTCAAAATTTCATTGTAGAATGCAAAATATCATTGGTATTTGTAAAATTTGCAGTAAGTTGTTAATATGTTCATAGATACTTGTAGAAAATATAACTAAATTCATTTTCGTAAAATTTTATCATCGAACGAACACATTCCACGAAAATATACTATTATTAGTGATGAAACGGCACGATTGCGTTGACCCAAGTCATTAATCATACAAAACAGAACACTGCCATGGAGAGATCGCCAAATGGGACCGTAAAACTAAACGGCCCAAAGAAACACGGCCGTGTAGGTTGGCTGCAATCCATAAAGCTTGTTCGAATTTGCATGTCGATTAATATTTCTTTGTACACGACAATCTTAAATTATTTACGTTTCGAGCGAACACGCGAAATTCGTAGGACAATACGATTATTAATGGTTAATTATTCAGGGAAGTTTAAATTATGGCTTTAAAACAAATGTAAATAAATATATAAGTAAGGTTTAAATGTTATGTAAAACACAAGTTGTGAAATTTTTCTGTCATATAAATCAATAATTATTGGTGATTTTCAACATGTAAAATATTTATCTTCATTTTATTATAACAGTGGGTAATTCAGCAAGGGATGACTGTATTAAATCTTGATTACGTTAGTGCTAAGCCTAAGGGCTGAATAAATCTTTATTGCATACTCAGTAGGTAATAAATTCATTTTCAGGTAGCATTTGCGATATTTATAACTACACTTAGTGGGAATTTATAATTCATCTACAATTCCACGTCCTCGGCGATTCCTCGCAATAACCTACGCGACTACTATATTTACGCTAAATTGCCAGAATGATTTATATTATAAATAATCACGGACAGGATACATTAAAATGCCTCGTCCAGAGTATCGCGTAAATGCAGATAACGGAATTTCTGCGCCGATGTGTTCGTGATTAAGACATCTTGTCCGTGGTAATCGCCGGTCATTAACTTAATTATTATATAGTTTTAATACGGACGCAAGCCGAGAATGCGCTCTTGAAATTCGTGGGATGGAGTCCGTTCCGATCCAACGGGATCCGAATATGCGTTTAGGTCCTTATGAAAGCACAAGAGTGATGGATCTAAAAATATGCACAGACTCGTTTTTTTTATGGCGAAATCCATAAAACCGCGAGGACAGCTTTACAGTTGTGTTTAATTCCGTTATGCCGTTTTATGCATATTTAATTATTTTCATAAAAGCGTTTTTTCATATCAATTAATGCATATTTAATTATGTCGACACAATTGCATAACGCAATTTATGCTTGTAATTATTTTTATGCCATAATAATTAATAACTCGCTTTCAAATTCCGGAAACAGGAATTAAAGAATGTTAAATTGACAACAAATGCCATATGAATGGTGCTTGAGATCCTATGCTAAATCAAGCAACGAACTATTATTAATATTATATTATTATTACTATTATTAATATTAATATTAATATTACCTTGATGATGTTTAAATATTGCAATAGACAATTCCAAGTGGGCAAACATTCTGCAGCCTCAAGGACCTGCTAAACTAATGTCAGTAATATAATATCTCTACCTTCTGATAATGCTGAAGTGGTATCTTAAATATTTCCAAACCTACAAAAAAAAAACGAAAAAAATCTTGATCAGTTTATTTTTTCAATTACATTTATTGCTTTTTACATTTATTTTTCTACACCTGTTAATAAACTTTTAACTTTTTAAATTATTTTACATTTTTCGGAATGACAAGTAAGTCATGTTTTTATAGTTATAATTTTATCTTTGCTATAAATCATATGAACCCCTAAACAGATTGATTTAGTCTCCTAAACTTCAACGGTATCTCCCTAACATAAATGTATAAATTTAGATTATGTTATTATTATAATTTTACTCTAGTATTAACTTAAGTATTTTAGAAAAAATAAATAAGTGTTTTAAGCTCATATTCAAAAATTCTAAGAAAACCATAATTGCTAGTTTATAATTAAATATAGGATGCTTTTACAGTTGAAAAAATGTAGCAGAAAATTTTTTTTCACACGAGCTGTAGCGACTAATTTCGTGTCTTGTTGTATAAATAAGTATTATGCTATTAATATGTAGGTATGTGACATTTTTGTCAGTTAAAATCATATACAAACAGTTCACTAAAATTTTAAAATGATGATTTTTATAACAAAATACCTTTTATTTAAGAAAACATTTGCTAAAAATTTTAAACGTCTGCTTTCGGTTATTACTAACGTTACTAAAACCTAAACTTATAAAAATTGATGTTTTATAATTTCTATATAATTCATTTTTATAGAATCTTCTATTAACTTTAGAGAATGCCTTAAAACTTATAGAAAATTAATATAAATCTACGATATCTACAAAATTATATTATAAAATTTCTTCAAATTTTATAACTTTGCAAAGGTCTTGTATTAAATTTGTGAAAATATCTAAGACTTGTTGAAATTTTCTACTATTGTTATTATTATTATTTTCTATTATTCAATCATCTTTAAATTTTTCGTATGTCTAAAAGTTGCTGAAATTTTATAGAAAATCATAATACTGATATAAACTATCGATAGAGCCATATTGATTTCAACAAAATATGAAATTTCATTAAATCACATCTTGTGCGAAGAACTTTACATATTTTCATGGTCAATATTGGTAAAATTACAAATTTTAGAAGCATTTCAAAATAAGCAGAGTTTTACTTCTAGAGCTCAGTTATTAAACAGATTTGACGAGCTGCAAATTGATATATATTTTGACTATTTCAGTAAATTATTTGGCGCATTTTAGACACTTACAATTCAAAATATGAATAACCTGACAGTGGCAATTGCAAATTGGCTGATTTTTACAATTTCACAGTTACATCTACAATATTCACAGATATTGACAAAATGGGGCAAGTGCTAATGAAAATTTTACTCTTGAAATTTAACAAATTTTCACTACTGATGCTAAAATTTTCTTAGATTTTGATAGTTACTGTTATTAATATTTACATTTTAACAGCAGCTGTTTAAAACTAGTTGATTTTCACTGCTGAAGCTTCAGTACTTGAATGATCTAACCGGTTCAATAAAAAAAAAGAACACAGTTTTTATGTATCAGAAAAACAATTTTTTAACAAGCCTTTTTCCAAATTATAGATAATTAATGAAAATTCCAAATGTTGTAGAAACTTTATAACTAACATTATTTTGAGGAAATTTGAAGATATGATGCTAAAACTTTCATATATTTTGGTAGTTACTATTATTAATGTTACCATTTTAATAGCAACAGCAGAGGTTTCAATCAGTTTAGATTTTCACTGCTGGAGCTTAGTACTTGACACATTTAACCAGATGCATATGTTAAATAATAACATATTTCAACTTTTTCAGTCAATAAATAGGCAATATGAAAATATATAATTTCCATAAAATTTCATAAGATTTCTACAAAATTATAATATAAAATTTATCCAAAATTTATAAAGTTCCAAAAGTCTTGTATTAAATTTGTGACAATGTCTAAGACTGTTGAAATTTTCTACAAAATTTGAAATTATTTATCTTTAAATTTTCACATAACTTCTATTATAATTTTTCGAATGTGTAAAAGTTACTGATATTTTATAGAAAATCATAAAACTTACATAAAAGATCGATAAAAGTCCGTAAGCCATGTCAGATTTCAAGATACTAAATTATTTTGTAAAATAAATGTGTTATTGGAAGTAATACAGTAAAGCTGTTTTATTTAATTCCATGAAATATCTTCAAATTTCTACAAAATAATATAAAATTACTATAATATTTAAAATCTTCATTTAACATTTATAATTTTGCAAAAGTATTATTAAATATTAAGTATTTGTCTCCAACTATTAAATTTTCAATAGCATATGTTCAATTATACCAATCTTTGATATTTGTTAATGTAGGTGTGAAATTGCGAAAATATGTAAAAAAAGTATTTGCTACTATTGAAATCTTTATAATTCTCAATTGAAACTGATTAAATTCATTTATTTTTTCTAAAACAGTAAAAATATGTCGATTTTTTAATTGCAACTGGTTAGATCAATCAAATGCTAAGCTTTGTCAGTTAATATCGACCAGATTTTAACTGCTCCTATTTAAATTTCAATATTAATAACAGTAACTATCAAAATCTGTGAAAATTTGTTAAATTTTCGACTTCAAGAGTCAAATTTTCATCAGCACCGTCCCGATTTCGTTAAAGCTATAGCTATTTGTGCAATAAGTTAATATTATACATCAACATGTGAAATTGTAAAAATAAAAAAACTGCAATTGTAAATTGCCAATTTATCCTTTGAAAATGGAAATTGAAAATACTTATTGATTGTTTTCTATTAGCCTTTGCAGTAAAGCTATAGCTATTTGTGCAATAAGTTAATATTGTACATCAACATGTGAAATTGTAAAAATAAAAAAATTGCAATTGCAACTGTCAGATGTTTCAAAATTTTCATATTCATATGCTAAACTGGGTCAAATTATTGATGAAACCGTAAAAATATATCAGCAACTGTCCCATTTTGTTAATATGTAACTGCCAATATTGTAGATCAAAATGTGAAATTGTAAAAATCAGTCCAATATTCAATTGACACGGTCAGATTTATCAAATTTTCATTTTTAAACCTTAGCTAGTCATTTTTGCCTAATACTCAGCTTCAATAGTGAAAATTGGCCTATTTAAAACTGCTACTGAGAAAATTGTTATGTTACCAATAATATGTCACAAAATATGTAAGTTTTTAGCACCAGATGGGAAAAACTGAAAAATTTTCTATTCGAACCATAAAATTTTCAATAACAATGTCCATTCTTCAATTATATAAAATTTCTCATTTTTTCAAATGTGTGTGTGATATTGCGCTGACTGCCAAATTTTTATTTGCTACTATCCAAATTTTTAGAATATTCAAATAAAAATGAATAAATCCGCCAATTTTTTGTCTAAATTAGTCGAAATGTGCCAAATTTTTAACTGCAACTTATTAAATTCAGTATTCAATTTTCAGTATTACATTGTCAATATACAATTTACAAACGGACTTAAAATCATGATAAAGCAAGTACAAGTTGCTAATTATTTTCATTAAATTATAATGAAATAGCATTTTATTTAAAGGATAGAGCCAAATTATCCTTTGAAAATGGAAATTGAAAATACTTATTGATTGTTTTTATTAGCCTTTGCAGTAAAGCTAAAGCTATTTGTGCAATAAGTTAATATTGTGCATTGACATGTAAAATTGTAAAAATAAAAAAAATGCAATTGCAACTGTCAGATGTTTCAAAATTTTCATATTCATATGCTTAAATGGGTCAAATTATTGGTGAAAAAGTAAAAATATATCAGCATCTGTCCCATTTTGTTAATATGTATCTGCCAATATTGTAGATCAAAATGTGAAATTGTAAAAATCAGTCAAATACTCAATTGCCACTGTAACATTTTTCAAATTTTAATTTTTAAATTGCAGCCAGTCAATTTTGTCTAATACTTATATTCAATATTGTAGATCAAAATGTGAAATTGTAAAAATCAGTCAAATATTCAATTGCCACTGTAACATTTTTCAAATTTTCATTTTTAAACAGCAGCTAGTCAATTTTGCCTAATACTCATCTTCAATGGTGAAAATGGGCCTATTTTAAATTGTTACTTAGAAATTTGCTATATTATCAATAATAACTCTCAAAATGTGTAAAGTTTTCAGCACCAGATAGGAAAAACTGCAATATTTTCTATTCAAACCATCAAATTTTCTAAAGCAACTATTCATACCTAACTGCATTATATTAAATCTCTCATTTTTTTAAATGTAAATGTGATATCGCGACTATCTGTCAAATTTTTATTTGCTACTATTCAAATTTTTTTGATATCTATCTGGATATTAGATTTCTAGATATCTATAAGGATATCTTTTTGATATCTATCTGGATATTAGATTTCTAGATATCTATTTAGTTAGATCTTCTGAATTTTCAATTAAAATTGAATAAATCCGCCAATTTTTAATCAGAAACAGTTGAAATATGTTATTATTTAACTACAATTTGTTAAATATGGCAAGTACTAAACTCCAGCAGTGAAAATCAACCAATATAAACCTTTGTCGTGTCTATTAAAATGGTAACATTAATAATACTAACTATCAAAATCTATTAAAGTTTTTGCATCATATCTTCAATTTTCCTTAAAATAGTGTTCGTTATAAAGTTTCTACAAAATTTGGAATCTTCATTAATCATCTATAATTTGGAAAAAGTATTGTTAAAAAATTGTTTTTCTGATACATTCCAACTATGTTATTTTTATAAATGCAGCAGGTTAGATCATTCGAGTACTAAAGCAGGTTAGATCATTCAAGTACTGAAGCTTCAGCAGTAAAAATCAACTAGTTTTAAACAGTTGCTGTTAGAATGGTAATATTAATAACAGTAACTATGAAAATCTGCGAAAATTTTAGCATCAGTAGTGAAAAGTTTGTTAAATCTTCGCCTTTAAGAGTGAAATTTTCATCAGCTCCTTCCCGATTTTGGTAATTTCAGTGAATATTGTAAGTTAAAGTGTGAAATTGTAAAAATATAATGAAATTTTCTATTGGCACTGTCAGATTTTTCAATTTTTTATTTGCAAATGCCTAACTGGGTAAAATTGTTAACTGAAACAGTCAGAATATATCAGCAACTGCCTCATTTTGTCAGTACGTATCTGTTAATATTGTAGATAAAATTGTGTAATTGTAAAAATCAGTAAGATTTTCAATTGCCACTGTCAAATCTTTCAATTTTTTTATTTACAAATGCCTAACTGGGTCAAATTGTTAACTGAAACGGATAAAAATATATCAGCAACTGATTCATTTTGTCAGTACGTATCTATTAATATTGTCATATTTTTCGAATATTCATTTATAAACTTCACCTAGTCAATTGTCTAATACCATTTTTTTTTATAATTCTGTTTTATTACTAAGCTCTAACAGTAAAACCGACCTATTTTAAACTTCTATTGAGAAAATTGTTATATTACCAATAATAAGTCTCAAAATATGTTAAGGTTTCAGCACCAGATGAGAAAAATTTCACAAAATTTTCTATTCGAACCATCAAATGTTCAATAGCAAATGTTCAATTATATCAAATCTCTCGATTTTTTTTTTAATGTAAGTGTGATATATCGACCATATGTCAAATTTTTATTTGCGACTATCCAAATCTTTAGACTTTTCAATTGAAAATGAATAAATCCGTCAATTATTTATCTGAAACAGTCGAAATATATCAAATTTTTAACTGCAGCTGGTTACATCAGTCAAGCACTAAACTTCAGCAGTGAAAATTGAACCAGTTTAAATAGTTTATATTAAAGTGGTAACATTAATAATAGTAAATATCAAAATCTGTGAAAGTTTTAGCATCTTATTTTCGAATTTCCTCAAAAAAAAAAAAGTTTCTACAAAATTAACAAAATACAAAGCAAGTCATGCTTCAATCATAAAAATCTGGATTCTACAAATTGATCTTCCCATTGAGTTTATGTTATTTTCACCTCATTTATTTACATCGATGTTATCTTCAGACGAGCAAATTTTCGTTGATTACACTGGAGCGTGAGATTGCCGTTTTCCTGAGTGTGTGGGGGCGTCTGTCTCTAACAAGTGTCTTAAATTAGGCGAAAGTAATGGACCTGCTTAGATTTAACCCAATTAAGCGGATCTGGTAACCGCAAACATTTCTTGATTCGACCCAACTTAAATTAAACTTAATCAAACGGGGCTGCCACATTAGTAAAGCTCGTTTAACAC
The DNA here is from genome assembly GCA_951805005.1 of Othius punctulatus. Taxonomy (NCBI): domain Eukaryota; kingdom Metazoa; phylum Arthropoda; class Insecta; order Coleoptera; family Staphylinidae; genus Othius; species Othius punctulatus. The sequence goes on along the minus strand of OX638139.1, from coordinate 1,358,460 downwards.
AGACGCCGATGGGGTAAGTCCCAAGGAACAGTTGGACGTAACTTCTGTAAGAGCCCCGAAGTACAAAGGGGAGGGTTGATGGTTGTTTAAGCAATTCGTCATGCAGTTTGGGCAAACATTATTGTTTCTGTAATTTTATTATCTAAGTAAGTACATGACGTTATTTTGATTTTTAATCGTTGTATTTAATTTTAACTAGTTAAGTTAAAACAAAGTTTGTTTAATTCTGATATTATAGGTTGATGGCGTAAAGACGTGAAACTTATTTTGCCATGGTTAATTACAGTCGTTAAATTTCGCCAAATTCAAACACCGTACGAGCAAAAATTGTTTACATCCAAGAAGGCATTAAGCTGTATGGCCTTAGATGCATAGCAAAGGTTGATGATAATGATTTTTGCTCGCACTGTATAATATGTTAAAAATTTGCTCTTATATTAAATTTATTCATTTCGTTTGTAACCTTTATAAATAAATTGGTTCATTTTGAAGGCATCTAATTCGTGATTAATAAGGAACTAAAAAAACACAGATCTACTAATTAATATATTGTGATTCATCCATATAGAATTATAATATTTTATGTAGTAACATATCAGAGGAAACTTTATAACGTATTAAATGTCAGGGCTATATATACAACATATTTATTCAAGTAAGGATACATAAGAAAGGAATAGCATTTATAATATTGTAATCAGTAGATATTGGGTGGAGCTATTTTTATTTATAAATTATAAATTAGTAAATCAAACACTTTCATTGTTTATATGACAGGATTTATTAACAAGTGACTGTAGTTTCCATCACGTTCGAATCATTACCACTTTAAGTCTGATAATGATCAGAACGTGATCGAAACTTTAGTCACGTGTTAATAAGCCATGTGATATAAACACAGACAGTATTTATTTACTTTATAATTTATAAATAAAAAGATCCCTGAAATTTAATACGTTATCATTTTTACTCTGATATTGTTAATAAACATAAAATATTATAATATTTGTATGTGGGTGAATCAAAATCTCTTTACGTAAATTAGTAGATCATTCTTTGAGATAGGTCATGTATACATAAACACATAATACTAATGAATTTTATACATATAATGATAAATGTCGATTTTTTCCTAATCGTTTAGATCAAAGTCTATAAATTTGATATACTTTCATTTATTATTTATTTACGTTAAACCAGCTGGTTAACATGCAGGAAACTAAAGTAAGCACGCAGACCATTTAGTCCTTAGTGTGCGTGAGTCGTAATTACATGTGTGTAAATATCTCAGCTGCCAGTCATTTATAGCACTCCATATAATTTATATGTCAAGCTTCATGTAGAATTAAATATACACTTTCTCTGTCGAAATATGTGTGAAATTGAGGAAATTTTGAATAGGTAGTACTTTGTACGTAATTTGAACCTAATCACCTCACACAAAATGTAACACTATGTAATTGTACAGCACAGTATAACACAATACAGTTTAAAGCTACGTTTTACTGCAAAGTATAATAGAAAATAATTAATTGAAGCTTAGTATAGATTTTACCAGATGCAATTAAAAATTGGACATATTTTGACTATTTCAGATAAAAAATTGATAGATATAGTAATTTTCAATGCAAAATTCTAAAGATTTCGACAGCAGCAAATAGAAATTTGACTTGATAGATTTGACAAGCTGCAGTTAAAAATTTGATGCATTTTGACTGTTTTAGACAAAAAATTGATAGATTTAGTCATTTTCAATTGAGACTTCTACGGATTTCGACAGTAGCAAATAGAAATTTGACTGATTTTCACAGTTTTACACTTGTTAAAAAAAATATATATATAAATACAATCGAACAACTATTATTGAAAATTTGATAGTTGAAGTCGAAAACTTTACAGATATTCATATCTTGTGCGAAAAACTTCACATATTTTCACAGTCAATATTGGTAATATTACTAATTTTTAGAAGCAGTTTCAAATATGTCGAGTTTTACTTCTGGAGCTTAGTTAGTAAACAGTTAACAGTTAACAGTAGTAACAGTTAGTAAACTTAGTTAGTTGAAGTCGAAAACTTTACAGATTTTCATATCTTGTGCGAAAAACTTCACATATTTTCAGTCAATATTGGTAATATTACAAATTTGTAGTAGCAGTTTCAAATATGCCGAGTTGTACTTCTGGAGCTTAGTTATTAAACATATTTGACGAGCTGCTGTTAAAATTGTTATATATTTTGATTATTTCAGTAAATAATTTGACGCATTTGGAAATTTGTTTTTTTTTTAAATCTGACAGTGGCAATTGCAAATTTGACTGCGTTTTACAATTTCACACTTATAACTACAATATTGACAGATATTAACAAAATGGGGCATGTGCTCATGATAACTTCACTTTTAAAGTCGCAAATGTAACAAATTTTCACTGCTGGTGCTAAAACCTTCACAGATTTTGATAGTTACTGTTATTAATATTACCATTTTAACATTAACTGTTTAAAACTAGTTAATTTTCATTGCGGATGCTTAGTACTTGAATGACCTAAACCTGCTGCTGTTAAAAAATGGACATATTTTTACTGTTTCAGAAAAACAATTGATTAGAATTAGTCATTTTCAATATATGTTTCGTGAGCACGTGAAGGAAATTGTTAATGAAAAATAATCGTGGTACCTTTTCTTCACTATATTGAAACTAAATATAATGGTCATTTTCAATTGAGAATAATAATAATAATAATTTATGTGTATGTCGACTCCCAGTGGAGTATTACATTGTCAATATTACATACTTATTCTAAAGATTTCAATAGTAGCAAATTAAAATTTGACAGATTTTCGCATTTTCACACCTAAGTTTAGTGCTTGACAGATGTAACCAGCTGCAGTTAAAAATTTGACATATTTCAACTGTTTCAGATAAATAATTGACGGATTTATTCATTTTCAATTGAAAAGTCTAAAGAGATGGATAGTCGCAAATAAAAATTTGACATATAGTCGATATATCACACTTACATTAAAAAAATCGAGAGATTTGATATAATTGAACATTTGCTATTGAACATTTGATGGTTCGAATAGAAAATTTTGTGAAATTTTTCTCATCTGGTGCTGAAAACTTAACATATTTTGACACTTATTATTGGTAATATAACAATTTTCTCAATAGAAGTTTAAAATAGGTCGGTTTTACTGTTAGAGCTTAGTAATAAAACAGAATTATAAAAAAAATGGTATTGGACAATTGACTAGCTGAAGTTTAAAAATGAATATTCGAAAAATATGACAATATTAACAGATACGTACTGACAAAATGAGGCAGTTGCTGATATATATTTTTTTACTTATTTGTGACTTATTATTGGTAATTTAACAATTTTCTCAGTAGCAGTTTAAAAAGGCTAATTTTCACTATTGAAGCTGAGTGTTAGGCAAAAATGACTAGCTACGGTTTAAACATGAAAATTTGAAAAATCTGACAGTGGCAATTGAATATTTCACTGATTTTTACAATTTCACATTGTTATCTACAATATTGGCAGATATATATTAATAAAATGGGACAGTTGCTGATATATTTTTACTGTTTCAGTTAACAATTTGACCCAGTTAGGCATTTGTAAATAAAAAAATTGAAAGATTTGACAGTGGCAATTGAAAATCTTACTGATTTTTACAATTTCACAATTTTATCTACAATATTAACAGATACGTACTGACAAAATGAGGCAGTTGCTGATATATTCTGACTGTTTCAGTTAACAATTTGACCCAGTTAGGCATTTGCAAATAAAAAAATTGAAAAATCTGAGAGTGTCAATTGAAAATTTCATATTTTTTTTAAAGTTTCACACTTTAACTTACAATATTCACTGAAATTACCAAAATCGGGAAGGTGCTGATGAAAATTTAACTCTTAAAGGGGAAGATTTAACAAACTTTTCACTACTGATGCTAAAATTTTCGCGGATTTTCATAGTTACTGTTATTAGTATTATCATTTTAACAGCAACTGTTTAAAACTAGTTGACTTTTACTGCTGAAGCTTCAGTACTTGAATGATCTAACCTGCTTTAGTACTCGAATGATCTAACCTGCTGCATTTATAAAAATAACATAGTTTGAATGTATCAGAAAAACAATTTTTTAACAATACTTTTTCCAAATTACAGATGATTAATGAAGTTTCCAAATTTTGTAGAAACTTTATAACGAACACTATTTTAAGGAAAATTGAAGATATGATGCAAAAACTTTAATAGATTTTGATAGTTACTATTATTAATGTTACCATTTTAATAGACACGACATAGGTTTATATTGGTTGATTTTCACTGCTGGAGCTTACTACTTGACAGATTTAACCAGTTGCAGTTAAATAATAACATATTTCAACTGTTTCAGATTAAAAATTGGCGGATTTATTTATTTTCAATTAAAAATTCAACAGATCCGACCACATAGATATCTAGAAATCTAATATCTAGATAGATATCAAAAAGATATCCTAATAGATATCTAGAAATCTAATATCCAGATAGATATCGAAAAGAATTGGATAGTAGCTAATAAAAATTTGACAGATAGTCGCAATATCACATTTATATTTAAAAAAATGAGAGATTTTATATAATGCAGTTAGATATGAATAGTTGCTTTTGAAGAAATTCAAACATGTTGACGTTACATGTTTTCGAATATTCCTACTAATGAATGCCTAAAAATTATTCAAAATTTGTTAGACAAACAAAATCTTAACATTATTACTAAATCAGAAATTTATAACGCATTTGAAATTTGTTTCAATAAAAACATTAATAAACTGTATGGGTTAACTAGTGTAATTAACTAAATGAATAAAAATGTATAATTTTTCATTTCATAAAACATTTATTTAAATTCACATTACGACAATACTTTTTATTAAGGTGTAATAAATATTTTTTATTTCTGATGAACATTGCCTGTTTTGCGAAATATAAATGAATTACACAAACTTTCACATCCATCACCACATTAACTTTTGTTATTACTTTTTGAGCTGTCTGAACTAGCATTATGTAATGCGCTGTGTAAACATTTTTTGACGTTTTACGACCATGAACCCGATTCCCGGAAGTACCCTATGCTGCGTCATAATTTATACTACAAGTGCGCTATGTAACGAGTTAAGTTATTAATTAATACACACTGATTTACGAGCTATAATGGCATTTAATAACACAATAAATCGCGAACGGCTCCATTAATCACGGTTTGATAAGAATATAATTTCTCAATTACTCGGGCAATAAAGCTAATGAGTGCACGGACATCTGAACAAATGCGCATTCAGTTTCCGATCGGCCGAGTTAATTGGCTGATGCTGCTTGACTTATTATAATTAGTCGTGAAAAATGCCGCAAAAAAATTGAAAATAACCGCCGCAATCAAGGAATTCCAAGCGATTGATCGAGAAAAGCCGCGCTGCAATCATTAAAGAGGAAAATTTTATTCAATCATTCGCTCGACTGAAATTTTCAACTAATTGCACAAAGCATAACAGTTTCACGAAAATCTCGGAAGCGTAATTATAGCAGTACAATAATTTGTGATTTAGAGTGAATTGTGTCCAGTATCCTGGACACAATTCAATAGTAATACTATGACCATAAAATTATGAGAAAAGTGGATAACTGTGTAGTTATCAATGGCATCGAGTGCACAAACGCATAAATGCAGTGGGTGATGATAATATAATAATAAATAATGGGCGCACTTCCATCATCCCTGTGAATCATTGGGGGGAGGGCGAACAATGCGCCTTTAATTAAAGCGCCCCCAACTAGTCGAACCCTAACCTGGCGGGCATAAATCTTTATTTGTGTCGTGCTGCATATGCGCCCGGTTTTGCATCATGTGAATTTTTAATTTGATTCGTTTCGTGTCGAGGCTGGGGCATCGACAAATGCGGATTGGGAAATTGGCGGGGCTTATGGGGCACGACCCTTTGCACCTGACTCTTCTCCGAATCAATTATCTGATGTGTTGAAAACGTGCAGGGGAGGGTACTAAAAGGAAGGTCTGGGCCGTTAGGGTCGTAGTCTGCAAGGTGGTGCACAATGTCCTTTGTCCTTGTAATACATATACTCAAGAATCATATTTTTGTTTGTGTTTTGTCATCACTATTAATATGATTATGTCATTTCGAAAATTGTTCGGACACATCAAGTGAGAATGAGTGTAAGCCATAACATAGTTTTCTGTGATTCTTTTTGTTTATTTTTTGTTTTGTTTCGACATATCTGACCAATTGCGGTTAAAAATGACATATTTTGATAGTTTCTGTAAGAAGTTTGACATATTTTCATATATTCGCACGCACGTAGATCTAAAAGAATACAGATTCTGAGAGTAGCAGTTGAAAATGTTGACAAGTTTTCACACCTGGAGCGCTTTGAATTTGACAGAATATGACAGACACTATTGTAACTGTAAATAATTTGTCAGTTTTTGCAGTTGCAGTTAAAAATTGTACGGAGTTTCATAGCTGGTGAAAAAAACTTCACAGATTTTGGCAGTTACAGTCAAAAAAAGACAATTTTGACATTATCTGATTTGGGTATTTAAAATTGAAATTGCAAAAGTTCCAATTGAAATATTGATCGATTTGGGCTGTTGAAATTATATATTTGACAAATGTTGACAGTTGCAATTGAACATTTTACAAAATATGACAGCTGCTATTGAAAAAAAATTTAGATTCGGATGTTTGCAAATGGAAATTTGATAGATTTGCATTTACAATTCAAGATAATGACAGATTTGTATGTTTGCTAATGAAAATTTGATAGATTTAGACAGATTTATTAGCAAATTTAACAAAAACAGATCGTTGCAAATAAACATTTGGCAGATTTGGACTATTTCAGATGAAAGTTTGTTAGGTGTGGACAGTTGAAGTTAAAAATTCAACAGGTTCTATTTGTTTCAGACAGAAATTTCACAGATTTTCACATTTAATATAAAACAAATGAGAGATTCAGGTAGCAACTGCTGAAAATTAATTTGACAGGTTTTCCTAATTATAGCTTTGAATTTGACAAATTTTGAACTCTATTATTGAAATTTAAAGCATTTTGTGACGATTTGAAGGTATTTTTTAACACTTTACAAGAAGTACCAATTAGTAATCTGCTGGTTAGATACCTACATAGGTTTGATTACCTGCATTGATGTAAACTACCTGACTTTTGCTAAAGAATTTGGTAGATTTTTGCAGTTACAATTAGAAATTGTACGGATTCTCATAGCTGGTGAAAAAACTTCACATATATTGGCTGTTGCAGTAAAAAGATGACAATTTTTACATAATCAATTGAAAACTAGTCAGATTTTGACAGTTCCAATTGAAAATTTGAGATATTTGTATAGTGCAAGTAAACATTTGACAGATTTGAATATTTAAAATTGATAATATGACAGATTTTTATAGTTGCAATTGAAAGTTTGATAGATTTTGGAAGTTATAATTAAATATTTGACAGATTTTGGCGGTTGCAATTGAACATTTTACAAAATATGACAGCTGAAAATCAAAATATAATAGATTAGGAAGTTTGCAAATGAAAATTTGATAAATTTAGACAGATTAAGTAGAAAGTTTAACAAAAACAGATCGTTGCATTAAAAAATTTGGCTGATTTGGATTATTTCAGTTGAAAGTTTGACAGATTTGGACAGTTGAAGTTAAAAATTTTACAGGTTCTATTTGTTTCAGACAGAAATTTGACAGATTTTCACATTTAATATAAAACAAATGAGAGATTCAGGTAGTAACTGCTGAAAATATAATTTAACAGGTTTTTTTAATTGTAGCTTTGAATTTGTCAGATTTTGAACTTTATTATTGAAATTTGAAGCATTTCGTGACGATTTGAGGGTCTTTTTTAACACTTTACAAGAAGTACCAATTAGTAATCTGCTGGTTAGATACGTACATTGGTTTCGTTACCTGCATTGTTGTAAACTACCTGACTTTTGCTAAAGAATTTGGCAGATTTTGGCAGTTACAGTTGAAAATTGTACGAATTCTCATAGCTGGTGAAAAAAACTTCACAGATGTTGGCTGTTACAGTAAAATGATAACAATTTTTACATAAGCAATTGAAAACTAGCCAGATTTTGACGGTTCCAATTGAAAATTTGAGATATTTGTATAGTGCAAGTAAACATTTGACAGATTTGAATATTTAAAATTGATAATATGACAGATTTTGATAGTTGCAATTGAAAGTTAGATAGATTTTGGAAGTTATAATTAAATATTTGACAGATTTTGGCAGTTGCAGTTGAACATTTCACAAAATATGACTGCTGCAATTCAAAATATAATAGATTTGGATGTTTGCAAATGAAAATTTGATAGATTTAGACAGATTAACTAGAAAGTTTAACAAAAACAGATCGTTGCAATTAAAAATTTGGCTGATTTGGACTATTTCAGTTGAACGTTTGTCAGATTTGGACAGTTGAAGTTAAAAATTCGACAGGTTCTATTTGTTTCCGACAGAAATTTGACAGATTTTCACATTTAATATAAAACAAATGAGAGATTCAGGTAATAACCGCTGAAAATTAATTTGATGGGTTTTCTTAATTGCAGCTTTGAATTTGTCAGATTTTGAACTCTACTATTGAAATTTGAAGCATTTTGTGACGATTTGAAGGTCTTTTTGAACACTTTACAAGAAGTGCCAATTTGTAATCTGCTGGTTAGATACTTACATTGATTTGATTACCTGCATTGTTGTAAACTACCTGATTTAAAAATTTGACAAGTTCTAATTGTTTCAGACAAAAATTTGACAGATTTTCACATTTAATATAAAACAAATGAGAGATTCAGGTAGTAACTACTGAAAATTAATTTGATGGGTTTTCTTAGTTGTAGCTTTGAATTTGACCAATTTCGACGTTTATTATTGAAATTTGAAGCATTTTGTGGCAATTTGAAGGATTTTTTAACACTTTACAAGAAGTATAAGTTAGTTATATGCTGCTTAGTTATACCTACATTGTTGTAAACTGCCTGACTTGCACCTTTCTCCCTTAGGATTTCCATTCCTCCTCAGGGTTTTTCAAACTGTAAGATAATTATTTGCATCAATAATCAGATTTATTGATCCTTATATCATACTACTCCTAATGTCAGCATTTCATACAATCTAAGTTTTCTATTAACTCAAACAGATTTTATATATTAGAAATTTGCCATTTTACTTGATTAGGTGTTAGAAATTCGGCGTTTACGTTATGGATGTTTAAAACGTCATTTTCCAGACATGGCAAATTATTCAATTTTTATGATGACTTAATGGTAGTTGCTTGATTCGCGAAATCGCCGCTGATGACAATAATTTCGTGAGCCGCTGCTGGCAGGTAAAAATTAATAACACGTATCCGTCTGCTGCGGTTTGGGCGCAATTATCAATCTGCCCGTTTTCTTTTAATCGCGATAATTGCGTGCAGAGATTTTTTCATTGCCTGGTGCGTGATCCCCGCTCGCCGTGCAGAAAACCTGTTAAAAGGCTCTCTCTTGCCGCTCGACGGTTCGTTTTATCCCCTTTTTGCCGGTCCGATCCCCAGACGGTTAATTGAGTACGATATTAGATTTATCGAGGTAATTGTACTTTATAACTTCGTTTTTCGATTACAGCCACACACACCTTCAACGCCGTAATATAAAATGTGTGCTCGGTGGGTTTCTTGTTGCTCTTGTAGGACGTTCGACGCGGAGATGTTTATGTGGATTATTTATACGATATAATATATTTAATTAATATAATTTAATGGGGGAAAAGTAATGCCGCGTGGTGGTGGTCTCGGCAACCATTAACGTGAAATGAAAGCGGTTTCAAATGGCGCGTTGGATTACTATTAAATCTCAATGTGAATTTTACATCTGCCATCAGGAATATTAAATAGCAGCAGCCTGAAGGATAAAAAAATAAGGATGTTAAAATATAAATCCTTCAGCACATATTTAAATCTCACTGCAAATAGTCCTAATGAAAATTTTCAAGTTCAGTCCTAATTACTTGAAAAGTAATTCAAAGTTTTAAGCATCAAAAATAAGGACGTTAAAATGTAAACCTATTTTCTCAATCTCACTGTAAATAGTTGTGATAAACATTTTCAGCTTTCATCTTAAACCTCGTAGGATTTCGATGGAAACCTTGCAGCCCTCCACAAATATGGCTAATCCGATCGTCCTTTCCGAACCAAAGTCTCTCCTATCGCCACGTCCGCATCTTCGCAAAATTATGGCAGGCATCGCACCGGGACGCACTGGCGCTCGCATCGCGCATACCAATCGTCCTCCGGCGCACAAGAAGTAACTTGTCGCGTTCTGTTTTCGGGCATGTGCAGCTTTTTACGGCGCCGAACGCCGCTGATAAAAAAATCGGTTCCCTTATAACATCGGAATCGGTCCACACAAATGATCCAATATTATACGTGACCGGATTGCGAACTTCCCGCGGGACGCGGCATAAATATAACATGTGTTTCGATTAGTGAGGGAAGCGGGGGAATATGCCTTAAGCGTCCAATGGAAAACAAAAAAAAAAACACATATAAGGGCGAAAGGGAGAAATTCCGAGCCGTATTGTACATGGGGGGTGGCTTATGAGAACCGTGCGATGTGATCAATTGGATTATTGGAAAAGTTTGTTGTAGATATGTCTGGAGAAGAAAGTTCGAATACGTGCGAAATTAATATTGTCTTACTGTTATTGGAAATATGGCAAATTCGATTCCATATGCTGGATGTGTATACATTATTATTATTAAATGACAGTAGATTGCACGTTTTGCAAAAGCCTTGTACAAATCTCTCATTGCTTTCCCGATTTTCCCGATCATGAACTTTTTCTGAGGCTCTGCCTAACAGCAAAGGAAAAATAAGACACGGTGTTGTTCGATTGCAAATTTTCATACTCACACTTTGATTGCTTGCATGGTACTATTCGGAAAATTAATGCGTGGCCCATACACTGGCGTACAAGCGGTTTCGGTTGCATATGATACATACGTATCACAAACACATTAACCATTCTAAAGAGCCACAAATGTTGATGTTGTCTATTGACAATGTAATACTCCACTGAGAATCAACATACAAATAAATTATTATTATTATTAATATGTTTGGATGTTTAAAATAATCAATAATATCGATATTAAACCGTAATCAGTTACTCCACTGAGAGTCAACATACAAATAAATTATTATTATTATTATTATTATGTTTGGATGTTTAAAATAATCAAAAATATCGATATTAAACCGTAATCAGCGAAATGAAGATATCCATTTTTGGAATCGCAAGTTCGTTCTCTGCAGATTTATGCGTTCGCAGATTTGTGGTTCGATAGAAAAACATCAAAATCAAAATATTTATTACTTAACTAAAAATACCAACTTATCCTTTTTCACAACAAAATTTATTTCTCTAAATGTACATTTTAACCACTACGTGGTCATCTTCAAATGTCTACTGAAGATGACCACGTTGTGGTTGAAATGTACATTTAGAGAAATAAATGTCGTTGTGAAAAAGGATAATTCAAATGTCTACTGAAGATGACCACGTAGTGGTTGAAATATACATTTAGAAAAATAAATGTCGTTGTGAAAAAGGATAATTTGTTATTTTTCTTTAAGTGTTAATATTTCACAAGCTCCAACCGATTACTTTTCAAAATATTTATGCAACAATTCACCGAATATTATATACAGGGTGAGGTTTTTTTTTTCATTTTAAGCTTTGGGATTTCAGAAACCATAAGACAGAGATTCGGTTAAATTAGGAAAGAGTTGTCGTTCTAAGAGCTTATGCAAGAAAAGAAAAAAAACTCTGTATATTATACAAACAAAAATTACACCTCTGAAAATGGCTTATAAACAGCCCAAAACTAGTCAGGTGAAGAACAAATAATAAAAACAACATAATCTAAGGAAAATCTTTATATGTTAAATATACTACCAGTAGTACTGCTAATAAAGCAGAATAACAATATAAAATACAATAATAACTGGTATAAATAATGGATTAAATTATAACAAAAATTGAAATTAATACTTATTCTATCAAAATATCAATGATTTCTGTCAAATTTGCACTTGTTTTGGCAAAATTACAATGTATAATGTTCAGTGGTTGATAGAAATCATTGAAACTTATAATTTTCAGTGATATTTTCTATGATTACTATAAAATTTTCAATTATTAAATTAAAATTACAATGCTTATCTGTCATTGAAAGGTCATTGAAATGAGCACGTATTTTATCAAAATATCATTGACTGTCAGCATGGATTGTTATTTGTGCTTATTCTTTCAAAGTATAAATGTTTACTGTGAAATTTGCATATTGTCTGTCAAAATTATAATGTTTATTATTTAGTCATTGATAGTAATCATCAAAATTAATAAGTATTCAGACAAATTCTATAAAATATTTGACAAAATATAATGTTCCCTGGCAAGTTTACAATTATTGTGTCAAAATTTCAATGATTTTCAGTAGTCATTGTAATTAACACAATCTCTTTCAAAATATCAATGATTTTTGTCAAATTTTCACTTGTTTTAGCAAAATTACAATGTATATTGTTCAGTGGATGATAGAAATCACTTGAACTTGTAATTGTTCAGTGATATTTTCTTTAATTACTATAAAATTTACATTTATTGAATCAAATTTACAATGATTATCAGTAGTCATTGATATTAGTACTTATTCTGTCAAAATATCAATGACTGTCAGTGTGGATTGATATTTGTACTTGTTCTTTCAAGGTATCAATGTTTACTGTGAAATGTTCATATATTCTGTTAAATTTATGATGAATACTGTTTATTCATTGACAGGAATCATTAAAATTAATAAGTATTCATACAAATTTTATAAAATATTTGTCAAAATATAAATGTTTCCTGGCAAGTTTACAATTATTGGGTCAAAATTTCAATGATTCTCAGTAGTCAATGAAATTTACACTTCCTCTGTAACAAAATATCAATGATTTCTGTCAAATTTGCACTTGTTTTTTCAAATTTACAATATATAATGTTTAATGGTTGATAGAAGTCGTTGAAATTTATAAATGTTCAGTGAAATTTTCTATGATTACTATAAAATTTATAAAATTTCAATGTTTACGTTCAAGTTTACAATTATTATGTCAAAATTTCATTGATTCTCAGTGGTTATTGTAATTAAAACGTCATTTGTCAAAATATCATTGATTTCTGTCAAATTTGCACTTGTTTTGGCAAAATTACATTGTATAATGTTTAATGGTTGATAGAAATCATTAAAACTTGTAAATGTTCATTGAAATTTTCTATGAGTACTATAAAATTTACAACTATTCAATCAAATTTACAATTATTATCAGTAGTCATTGAAATTAACACTTATTTTGTAAAAATATCAATGAGTGTCAGTGTGCATTTATATTTGTACATATTCATTCAAAGAATCAATGTTTACTGTGATATTTGCATATATTCTGTTGAAATTATAATGACTACTGTTTAGTCATTAACAGTAATCATTAAAATTGATAAGTATTCAGACAAATTTTATAAAATATTTGTCATAATCTCAAAGTATCAATGTTCACTGGAAAGTTTACGAATTATTGGGTCAAAATTTCAATGATTCTCAGTAGTCGTGGAATTTACACTTCCTCTGTCAAAATATCAATGATTTCTGTCAAATTTGCACTGCTTTTGGCAAAATTACAATGTATAAAGTTCAGTGGTTGATAGAAATCATTGAAACTTGTAATTGTTCGGTGATATTTTCTATAATTACTATAATATTTACATTTATTGAATCAAAATTACAATAGTTATCAGTTGTCATATTAATACTTATTCTGTCTAAATATCAATGTCTGTCAGTGACTATTGCAATTTGTACTTTCTAGGTATCAATATTTAATGTGAAATTTACATTTATTTTGTTAAAATTATGATGATTACTGTTTAATCATTGACAGTAATCATTTAAATTGAAAGTATTCAGACAAATTTTATAAAATATTTGTCATAAACTCAAAGTATTAATGTTTACAGGACAGCTTACAAATTATAGGGTCAAAATTTCAATGATTCTCAATAGTCATTGATATGTACACTTCCTCTGTCAAAATATCAATGATTTCTGTCAAATTTGCACTTGTTTTGCCAAAATTACAATGTATAATGTTTAATGGTTAATAGAAATCATTAAAATTATTATTGTTCATTGAAATTTTTCTATGAGTACTATAAAATTTACAACTATTGAATCGAATTTACAATAATTATCAGTAGTCATTGAAATGTACACTTCTTCTGTTAAAATATCAATGATTTATATCAAATTTGCACTTGTTTAGGCAAAATTACAATGTATAATGTTCAGTGGTTGATAGAAATCATTGAAACTTGTAATTGTTCAGTGATATTTTCTATGATTACTATAAAATTTACATTTTTTGAATATTAATACTTATTCTGTCTAAATAAGTATTCTGATAAATTTTATAACATATCTTGTCATAATCTCAAAATATCAATGTTTACTGGCAAGTTTACAAATTATTGGGACAAAATTTCAATGATTCTCAGTTGTCATTGAAATTTACACTTCATCTGTCAAAATATCAATGATTTCTGTCAAATTTGCACTAGTTTTGGCAAAATAACAATGTATAATGTTTAATGGTTGATAGAAGTGATTGAAACTTATAATTCTTTAGTGAAATTTTCTATGATTACTGGCAAGTTTACAATTAAAGTGTCAAAATTACAATGATTCTCAATTGGCATTGCAAGTTACACTTCATCTGTCAAAATATCAATGATTACTGTAAAATTTGCACTTATTTTGGCAAAATTACAATGTATAATGTTCAGTGGTTGATATAAATCATTGAAATTTGTAATTGTTCAGTGATATTTTCTATAATTACTATAAAATTTACATTTATTGAATTAAAATTACAATGACTATCAGTAGTTATTGATATTAATACCTATTCTGTCAAAATATCAATGACTGTCAGTGTTGATTGATATTTGTACTTGTTCTTGTTCTTGTTGCTTGTTCTTTCAAGGTATCAATGATTACTGTGAAATTTGCATTTATTCTGTTAAAATTGTGATGTTTATTGTTTAGTAATTGACAATAATCATTAAAATCAATAAGTATACAGATAAATTTTATAAAATAGTTTGTCATAATCTCAAAATATGAATGTTTACTGGCAGGTTTACAATTATTGGGTCAAAATTTCAATAATTTTCAGTAGTCTTTGAAATTTACCCTTCCTCTGTCAAAATATTAATGATTTCTATTAAATTTTCTGTCTAAATTACATTGTATTCTGTTTACTGGTTAATAAAAGTCATTGAAACTTGTAATTGTTCGTGATATTTTCTATGATTACTATAAAATGTACATTTATTGAATCAAAGAACCAATGATTATCAGTAGTCATTGATATGAACACTTATTTTATCAAAATATCAGTAACTGTCAGTGTGGATTTATGGATTGATATTTGTACTTGTTCTTTCAAAGTATCAATGTTTACTGTGAAATTTTCATATATTCTGTTAAAATTATGATGATTTCTATTTAGTCATTGACAGTAATCATTCAAATTAATAAATATTATAATACATTTTGTCACAATCTCAAAGTATCAATGTTTACTGGCAAGTTTACAAATTATTGGGTCAAAATTTCAATGATTCTCAGTAGTCATTGCAATTTACACTTCCTCTGTCAAAATGTCTAATGTTTAATGGTTGATAGAAGTCATTAAAATTTATAATTGTTCGGTGAAATTTTCGATGATTACTATAAAATTTATAAAATTTCAATGTTTACTTTCAAGTTTACAATTATTATGTCAAAATTTCAATGATTTTCAGTAGTCATTATAATTAACACGTCCTTTGTCAAAATATCAATGATTTCTGTCAAATTTACACTTGTTCTGGCAAAATTACAATGTATAATGTTTAATGGTTGATAGAGATTATTAAAACTTGTAAATGTTCATTGAAATTTTCTATGATTGCTATAAAATTTACAATTTATAAATCAAATTTACAATAATTATCAGTAGTCATTGAAATTTACACTTCTTCTGTCAAAATATCAATGATTACTGTCAAATTTGCACTTCTTTTGGCAAAAATACAATGTATAATGTTCAGTGGTTGATAGAAATCATTGAAACTTATAATTGTTCAATGATATTTTCTATGATTACTATAAAATTTACATTTATTGAATCAAAATTACAATAGTTATCAGTAGTAATAGTAATACTTATTCTGTTTAAATATCAATATCATCAAATATCAATGTTTACTGGCAAGTTTTCAATTATCGTATCAAAATTTCAATGATTTTTAGTAGTCATTGAAATTTACACGTCCTCTGTCAAAATATCAATGATTTCTGTCAAATTTGCACTTGTTTCATTAAAATTACAATGATTAGTGTTTTATGGTTGATAGAAATCATTGAAACTTATAATTGTTTAGTGAAATGTTCTATGATTACTATATGTTCTATGATTATTGCACTTGTTTTGCCAAAACAAGTGTAAATTTGATAATAAATTTGATATAAATCATTGATATTTTGACAGAGGAATTGTAAATATCAATCCTCCAACGGAAAATTGGTAAGTGAAACTTACAGGGTATATTCACAGGCCGTTTAGGTCTAACATACGTAAGTTTTATTGAGCTACAGTTTGATGCACACTTTTTATGTAATTTTTAAATATTCTGAACGTTTATTTTTATTTTTATCCATTGAAATGCACGAGATTTGGTGTTTTTTTTTTTTTTTAAATGTAGAGTTATTGATGTAAAGTATATCGATAAGAAACTCATATTGGAGAAGTTTGTTTTGCTTTTACAACGTCCTCCGACATTGTTTTTAACGCTACTAACGGATAGATATTAAATAAATCTTATGACGACATTTTAGTATTTTGCAATGATTCTATAAAAGTTTTGCACCTCGTACAGAAATGAGTCACCTTATTATCATTATTCGTGTGCAAACATTGTGCCATGTTAAATGCCATAGCCATGCATTATCCTATCGATATCAGAAAGCGCAAATTACTCTTCATTCATGCCCATCAGCGCTTCATTCACGATTTCAACAGCTTTCCAATCCATCTCTGTTGGCCACAAAAAGAACACCACAAAAAGAACGCCACAAAGCGAAAGCAACCGGAAGGCATCAAAACATTTATATAAATATGCAGTCACAACCGCATCTTTTCGAGCGGGTAATTGAGATTTCACAGTCCGTTCTTCGGTCTGCCATCGAGAGTTTCATATCGCGTGGGCTTGACATTTAAAATCGCACGCCTGTTATTATGTATCTCCGTTTAGCAACACCGCTCACTCATCGTGACCCGTTTCGTCCAGGTTGGTATACATACATACAACCTGTCTGCAATTTTCAATCTCGCAAGGTTAAATAATTAAAACGCCTGGCGTTTTCAACTATGTTACTATAATTTATAAATAACGCCCGTAGCCATGGTTACAGGTTTTATGAATCATAACGCCCGTTGTTAAGGACGAGTACATTACGAACTTATACTCTTTGGTTCTTTGGTTTGCTTTTGATGTGATCAGTAATTCAGAACGTCTGTTGTCATAGTTACAGACTTTATGAATTATAACGCTCGTTCTTGTTAAGGACGAGTACATTATGAACTGATACATTTTGGTTTTTTGCTTTTGTAGTTTTGTTGAATGTTTAAAGGTTGATAGAAACTATTGAAACTTGTAATTGTTCAATAAAATGTTCTATGATTACTATAAAATTTACAATTATTGAATCAGAATTACAATGATTATCGGTAATCATTGTAAATTGTAATCATGTAATAATAATTGTAACATTAATCGAGTAGTAGATATTATTGTTTAATTGTAATAGTTCTCACATACAAAACGCACCATCACTCATAAATTCAGCTTGATACACGGAATCCGTTTTTTTATGGTTTTCAATTTATATCTAATTAATTTTCTCAATTAACTTTCTCCTGGATTGCCCCGGCCGACTTCATTGTTCCGGGCCTTCCTTGATACAATTGCGAGCCCATTATCCGCAGATCGAATGCTCCCTGGCTTTGCTCCTAACAATGTGATAAAATTTACGAGCGATATATAAAAGAGGAAGAAAACTGCCGTCTGCATTTTATCGACCTCTCCAAGATAATTAAATTTCCCACCCCGGGGTTGAGGAAAAATAGATAAACATATTATATCATCGCGGCCAGTCGATAAATCCGCCCGGGGCATAAAAATTGTGCGCACGTGTCCATGTGTGTGTCCAGTTTTATGAGTGGATGTGTGATGGAACGTTAAGTTTACCGTCTCGCAGGACCTCTTATCGTCTTTTTATTGCGAGATGATAGTCCTGCAAGGGATGACCACAACTTCCCTCGCCAGACTGGTATTAATTTCCGCTTTTCTTCTTTTCTAGGTAAGCAGCGAACCATTCCCGCACCCGTAAATCACGTAAGTCCATTAAGGGATGAAAGCTGCGGCTAATTTACGACCGACTTGGGGGTGGCATCTTAAGTGCCGTATGAGCGCCGAATTCCGATTTTAATTTAATAACCCACGGATTTAAAAATTCAGAATTCCACTCTAATCCGCGAGAAATTTTAAGTGGTAGAGCGGCGCTGAAAGGTAATGGGGGTTTTGCTTGTTTATCGCCGGCATAAGTATTAAGTAAATGGGGAATTAATATAAGGCATAATGAGTCGTTAAATGAGATTGCGCTAATGGGGAGGTGGGTACAATTGCGTTCGCTTAAAACGCCTGCATGTCGAGGATTAGGCGTTAACTTAAGCGAAGCGATGATTTGATCATAACGAGCACTAAAGCTCGAAGCTGTTGAATATAACGGTGCGAATGGATATGAAACGCTACGAGTTGAGCAATTCGCATTTGCAATTACTTATGTGCTATCTTTTCCTGTGAAAAGTATGATCCTTAGGCAGGACTGTAAAATTCGTTTACCATGTAATGTTCATTTATTCACTTGCAACTATGTGTATACACATTAACATCTATATGCAGACTCTCTTAATTCTAATGACTAGAGCAACCAAAAGTATGCCCCAAAAAACTATTTTAATCCTACAAAATCTTCTTCTTATGCATTTATCCATTACTGGATGTTTGCGACAATACGAATCGTCTCGTTTCGATTGATGGCATATTTTGTAGTTTTCAGTAAAAAAAATGTTTAAATTTTTGCTGAAAATTTTATAATTATAGAACAGTATGAAAATGTTAAAATATTCACTCCAATGTTTTATAATTAATAATTAAATTGTTGCAATTTTATATCAAAATTTGTAATTATTAAGTGCGATTTGAAGTGTTCTTTGCTTTTATGACAATTTCTTCGTTTCCAGTAAATATTTTGCAGTTTTCAGTAAAAATATTGCAGGTTCAAACAACATATTAAATTTATGCTGAGAATTTTATCAGTTTCAGTGCTGCCTTTAATTTCTAATCAAAATTTTGCTGTTTTCAACGAATATTGCTAATTTTCCATTATACTAACATAGTTTTCGATGAGCACTGTAAGAGTTTCCATGAAAATTTCACTATTTCCACTAAAACCTTTGTTATAGTCATTAAAATTATAAATTCTTGCTGAAAATGTTTAAATGTTTACTGCAATGTTTAATTTAGAATTTTAAAAAATGCAATTTTCTATCAAAATTATGAAAATGTAATTAAAAATTATTAATATTCATTGAAAGGTGCAAAATTTGGTTGGAAATTAAAGACAGCACAGAAAATTATAAAATTCCCAGCACGAATTTATAATGTTGCTGAAAACTGCAAATTTTTTACTGAAAACTGCAAAATGTTTATTGGAAATTATGGAATTTTCCTGAAAACAATGAAAAACATAAAATCGCACTTGAAAATTACAAATTTTAATAGAAAATTGCAGTTTTTTATTGTAAACTAAAGAAATAAAAAAATGGAAAAAACCCAAACCTGCAATTGAACATTGCAATAAAAATGTTAACATTTTCAGCATGAATTTAAAAGTTTATAGGCAAAGGTTTTACTAGAAGTTTTGAAATTTTCATGGAAATTCTTAAAGAGCTCATCGAATATTATGTTATTATAACTAAAAATTAGCAATATTCGTTGGAAACGGCAAATGTTTTATTGGAAGTCATAAACAGCACTGAATATTATAAAATTTTCAGCATATATTTAAAATGTTAAAAACAGCAATTTTTTTGGGTTTTATAAAAAAAATCATCAGGTCAGGTAAAATATTTGCAATTGCAACCAAATTTTATATACTTACAGAGAATTTTATAATTTTTAGTGCTAGGTTTAATTTCCATTAAAAATTTTGCACTTTCCAATGAATATTGCTATTTTTCGATCTTTCATTGAAAATTTCATCAATTCCAATTGCCAGCAAAATTTTAATTTCTTGCTGAGAATTTTTTCATTTTCTGGGCTATGCATAATTTATAATCAAACTTTTACACTTTCCAATGATTATAGTTAATTTACAATTACAGTTTCTTAATTATCAGTAAATAATTGATAACTTTTATTGAAAATTTCATCAATCCAGTAAAAATGTTGCTATTGCCAGTAAAATTTAGATTCTTGCTAAAGATTTTACAATGTTCACTGCAATGTTCACTGCAGTAAAAATTTGACACTTTCCAGTGGATATAGCTAATTTTCAATTACAGTTTCTTAATTATCAGTAAATAATTGATGACTTTTATTGAAAATTTCATCAATCCAGTAAAAATGTTGCTATGGCCAGTAAAATTTTAGATTCTTGCTGAAGATTTATAAGTTTCATTGCAATGTTCACTGCAATTAAAGATTTACACTTTTCAAATATTATTTCTAATTTGCAATTTCAGTTACTTAATTTTTCATGAATATTTGATTACTTTCATTGAAAATTTCATAAATTTTCATAAATTTCATCAGTTCTGGTAAAAATATTTTGCAATTGCCCGTAATTTTCACTGCAATGTTTAATTTTCAATAAAAATTTTGCACTCTCCAATGAATATTGTAAAGTTTCAATTACAGTTTGTCAATTTTAGATGAATTTTTGGTGACTTTCATTAAAAACTTCATCAATTCCGGTAAAATATTTGCAATTTCCAGCAAAATTTTTAATACTTCCTGAGAATTTTACATTTTTTTGTGCTAGGTTTAACTTTCATAAAAAATTGCACTTTCCAATGAATATTGCTAATTTTCGATAACTTTCATTGAAAATTTAATCTATTCCAATAAAAAATTTGCAGATGCCAACAAAATTTTAATTTCTTGCTGAGAACTTTATCAATTTCAACGCTATGTTTAATTTATAATAAAAATGTTACACTTTCCAATGATTTGTGCTAATTTTCAATTACAGTTTCTTAATTATCGGTGAATTTTTAATAACTTTAATTGAAAATATAATCAATTTCGGTAAAAAAATAGCGATTGAAAAATTTTAAAATCTTGCTGAAGATTTTATAATTTTCACTGCAGTAAAAATTTTACATTTTCCAGTGATTATTGTTAATTTTCAATTACAGTTTCTCAATTATCAGTAAATAATTGATAACTTCAATTGAAAGTTTCATCAATCCAATAAAAATGTTGCTATTTCCAGTAAAATTTTAGATTCTTGCTAAAGATTCTATAATTTTCATGTTCAGTGCAATAAAAAAATTACAGTTTCTAATGATTATTGCAAATTTTCGATTACAGTTTCTTAATTATCGGTGAATATTTGATAACTTTTATTGAAAATTTCATCAATTCCAGTAAAAATTTGCAATTGCCATCAAAATTTTAAATACTTGCTAAGGATTTTTTTATTTTTTATTGCTAGGTTTAATTTCCATTAAAATTTTTGCATTTTTCAATGAATATTGCTAATTTTCGTTAACTTTCATTGAAAATTTCATCAATGCCAATAAAAAAATTGCAGATGCCAGCAAAATTTTAATTTCTTGCTGAGAACTTTATCAATTTCAACGCTATGTTTAATTTATAATAAAAATGTTACACTTTCCAATGATTTGTGCTAATTTTCCATTACAGTATCTTAATTATCGGTGAATTTTTAATAACTTTAATTGAAAATATAATCAATTTCGGTAAAAAATTTGCAATTGCCAGTAAAATTTTAGATTCTTGCTGAAGATTTTATAATTGTCACTGCAATATTCAATTTTTAATCCGAATTTTGCACTTTTCGATGATTATTGTTAATTTTCAATTACAGTTTCTTAATTTTAGATGAATCTTTGGTAACTTTCATTAAAAATTTCATCAATTCCGGTAGAAAATTTGCAATTGCTAGCAATATTTGAAATACTTGCTGAGGATTTTTTAATATTTAGTGCTAGGTTTAATTTTCATTAAAAAGAAATCCATTTTCTCATGAATATTGCTAATTTTCGATAACTGTCATTGAAAATTTCATCAATTCCAATAAAAAATTTGCAAATGCCAGTAAAATTTTAATTTCTTGCTGAGAATTTTATCATTTTCAATGCTATGTGTAATTTGTAATCAAAATTATACACTTTTCAATGATTATTGCTAATTTTCAATTACAGTTGTTAATTATCGATGAGTATTTAATAATTTTTATTGAGAATATCATCGATTTCGGTAAAAAAAATTGCAATTGCTAGTAAAACTTTAGATTCTTGCTGAACATTTTATAATTCTCACTGCAATATTCAATTTTTAATCTGAATTTTGCACTTTCCGATGATTATTGTTAATTCAATTCAATTACAGTTCCTTAATTTTAGATGAATCTTTGATAGCTTTCATTAAAAATTCCTTCAGTTCCGGTAAAATATTTGTAAGTGCCAACCAAATTTTATATACTTACTGAGAGTTTTTTTAATTTTTAGTGCTGTGTTTAATTTTCAATCAAAATGTTGCAATTTTCAATGAATATTACTAATTTTCGATAACTTTAATTGAAAATTTCATCGATTCCAATGAAAAATGTTATTGCCAGTAAAATTTTAGATTCGTGCTGAAGATATTATTATTTTCACTGCAACGTTCACTGCAATAAAAATGTTACACTTTTCAATGATTATTGCTAAATTTCGATTACAGTTACTTAGTTTTCGATGAATATTTGATAACTTCTATTGAAAATTTCATCAATTCCGGTAATTTTTTTGCATTTGCTCGTAAAATTTTAGGTTCTTGTTGATGATTTTATAATTTTCGCTTCAATGTCTAATTTACAATAAAAATGTTGCAGTTCTATTCACAATGATTTGTTCAAAATTAGGTTCAATGGTTGAAATGTCCATCGTTGGAGTAAAATTTCCGAAGAATTTCCAAACGAAATTTAATCACATTTTCAACACTTTTTCTGTAATTACTTAACGAAATTCGTCCCTTTTTTATGAAGAACGAAAAAACTTTAATTATTTTTTCTATTATCTGAGTAAATAATCGAAATATGAGTTAAGTCACCTTAAAAAAAACATAAGAAATATGCAAAAATATGCAAAAATGTGCAAAAATTTGCTTTTATGCTAAAATATGCATAAATATGCTGTAGCAAATAGGGCTCCAAATTCATAGTATCGCATGAAACACGTTTGAGTACAGTCCATTCTTTTATCAGGCACATGAAAAACTATATGTCTTATATATACTTATACTGGTATATACTTATACTTATAGAAATATATATTTGGTTGGTTTGATTAACTGATAATTATTTAATTAATTGAACTGTTTGACTACTAATGACTAACCTACGAAGAAATATCGAGTCCCATTTTTTCAACAATGGCTTACACCATTATTACATTGTTACCTCTTTACACCAGCCCATAGGTAACCTTAATCAATAATAACATTGATTGCTCTAGTTACCTACTGAGCTCATTTCCCAACATAATTAAACTAGGTGCATTATTGCACCATAGGACGTTCCATAAAAACAGTTGCCTGTGTGCGTGGAAAGTCTTAAAAACGCATCAATTTCCTATTTAGCAAAAATGTTATTACTTTTTTGTCTCTATTTTTGACTTGTTCAATGAAAATAAACTTTCACACAAAAACCACCAGACTGCACACACATAAACACTCTTCCATAATCTGGAAGAGCACGCGTAAATTACCGGCGGTGGTGTTGGGGGCGAATTACCGGGGGCCGCGGCATGCGGACGATTCGCATTCAGATTTTAGTGCCGCGACACCTCCCCGTGGGGCAGTAACACGAGGGGCGGCTGCAGATGGCACCTGCGGAGCCCCCAGTGTCACTCCGCATATTACGCGCATCGTGTCCTTTATATTCAAATTTTCATGGAGCCATAAAGCACGCCCATATGTGGCCCTCCTCGCGGCAGTCTATTCACAGTGAGACTCCATAAATCCTCTTCGCCGATGAGCGAAAGACACGCATCTGGATGGAAATTTATGTATTTACGCGTGTCGCCGTCGTTTTTGTTCGGGGGCGGTGGAAAATGTGGGGAAAATGTAATGGCACACGCGTCCAGGCAAAAAATATGGGCACGTGAATGACTGGGGGGATTTTTCGTTCGGTTTTATTAAAATGTCGTTGCTCAATGTGGCATATATTATATATATATATAATATCAATATATATTACTTATTCAAATTTTTGTCTTGTTCGGTGCAAATAAACTTTTACACAAAAACCACCAGCCGAAATTTTACATTTTTCAAGCCAAAACGTTACAATTTTCATTGTAATATGAACATTGTTATGATGATGAAAATCACTGTTTTATAAATATTTAAAAATACATTTACATATTTCCTTAATATATATTTTTTTTAATAAAGAATATTTATTATCAGCAAAGCTATATAACATACAAAAGGAAAATATATACATGACAACAAACAACAGAACAATTATCTTCACTATTATGCTCTATACGTCAAGGTATAAGCTATTTAAATAATTAAATGGCTTAATAAGCCCAACTTAAATTAAATTATAATATTAATATTAGGTACTACAGGAAAGGACAATTTTATAAACACTAAATTGAAATTTCGCATTATAGTTTATATTGAAAAATTTAACAAAAAACAATTTATTTCATAATTATTTCATGCATGCCTGGCGCATCCACCATTTCTGCAACTATTACATAAAAGGTCGTGATGTAAGTAAAGTATAGATTCTGTTGTAAGTATTGCAATTTGAAAAACAGCAATGCTGCTCAAGTACATTCTCCATTTACAGCATCAATATAAGGTATTATCTGTAAATCACTATTAAATAGATATATTAATACAGGAAGTAGTAGGGATTATTATTATTATTAAATAAATGGTGGAGGAGCCGGGTACATAAAAGTTGCATTAAATATGTGTATTAATCATATTTTATTCTGTAATTTACTTTATTTATATTTTGAACCACCTAACAACGTTTAGAACATACCTAAGTACAGTTTGATAATGAGCTTCATTACCGCACTCTTGTCATTATCAAACTGTTTTTAAATTTATTTAAGGGTAATTGCAATTCTTATTATTATCTGACTGTACAAACTTCAATGTCAAAAGAAAACTAAGTTACCTTACTTTATTAACAAATTTATTGGTTGTTTATTGTGCAATTATTGTAAATTTGTGCTGTACTGGTTTCGTGGGCATTAATTTTAACTCCGCCATTTAATTTTTGCACATCTGATATAAAACACCCTGTATAACCAAATATTTAAAAGAAAATTAGTTTTTATTCGTTTTACTATTTTTATACATACTTACTAGTTAATGAATAAATATTTATTTATTTATATTAGTGTTTATTTATTTAATTTTCTTCACTAGTTTGGCTTAATTCAGCCATCATCAGGGTTAATTTTAAATTATATATTAAAATATATTATTTGACTTTTCTTAAGCTAGTACTAGTTGGAAAAATTAAATAAATAAATAAATAAATACTAATATGAGCAAATAAATATTTATTGATTAACTAGTAAGTATGTATAAAAATAGTAAAATGGATAAAAAAACTAACAAAAATTTAAATATTTAGATATACAGAGTGTTTTATATCAGATGTGCAAAAATTACATTACGTATGTAGGATCACATTCTAATCCGAAATGAGAGAATAAAGTTTTTACAAATTTCCTTTAGTTTTTGAGTTAATTGAGTTTAAACCTGAGGTAAAAATAATTTATTAATTTATTAAGAATAGCATATGCCTTGAAATGAAAAACAAGTTAGATACATATATACACACAAGGTACTAACAAATTGGCCCTTCTACAAATTTCTTGATGAAAAAGTACTGAATGCTTTTGGGCTGATCACTGTAATTTTTGACCATTTATATTACGTACTGATATTTTAATTAAAACATTGAAAATGTTTATAAGCACTAAATTAAATTAAGATATATATTTCGTCACTTATTTAAATCATAATTCTATTTAACATTTGTACTCCAATGCACCAATATATTGGAGGTTTCAACATACAAAAATTTATTAAAATCTTTATAAAATATCAAACTTTTTGAATATGAAATCGAGTATTTGCAAAAAATATCCGTTTTCGAGTTTTCCTATTAAAATAAATAGTTGTTGTCGAAGTGCTCTTTGTCAGCATCTCTAATATGTCTGTTTGTCTGTGTATCTGCCTGAGCTTCAACCAAGATTTTTGAAAATTTAACATTCCTGATTGTACATTTGTTTTTTGCATATGTGATTAAATCTTATAATAAATCAAAACTTTTGAATTTCGAAATCGAGTTTTTGAGAATATATTGGTTTTCGAGTTTTCCTATTTAAAAAAATTGTCTGGGTGTTTTGTCTGTCTGTCTGTCTGTCTGTCTGTGCATCTGCCCGAGCTTCAGCCCAATTTTTTTGAAAATTTGACAATCCTGAATGTACAAATTTCCCCCTAACTCTCCCTAATCTGTCTGTCTGTGTATCTGCCTGAACTTCAGTCCCAACTTTTTAAAAACTTAACAATCCTGTATGTATCATTTTTATTGTTTTGTATAATTTATTAAATCTTTAAATAAAAATCAAAATTTTCGAATTTCGAATTCGAGGTTTTGCGAAAATATTCGTGTTGGAGTTTCCCAATTGAAAGAAGTGGTTTTCGAAATGCAGCTTGTCTGCTGAGTGTTTTGTCTGTTTGTCTGTCTGTGCACCTGCCAGAGCTTCAGCCCAGACTTTTTGAAAATTTGAAAATCCTGAATGTACAAATTTAATTTTTTTGCATAATTTATTAAATCTTTAAATCAAAATCAAAACTTTAGAATTTCTACATCGTATTTTGCGAATATATTCGTCTTCGACTCTTCCTATAAAATAATAAATTGTTTTCGACAAGCTGCTTGTCTATTTTTCGAATCTGTCTATTTGTCTGTGTCTGCCTGAGCTTCACCTAAGATTTTTGAAAATTTAACAATCCTGATTGTACAATTTTCAATTTTTTGCATAATTTATTAAATCTTTTAAAATAATCAAAACTTTCGAATTTCGGAATCGTGTTTAGCGAAAATATTCGTCTTCGAGTTTTCCTATAAAATAATAAAATGTTTTCGAAGTGCTGCTTGTCTGTCTCCCTAATCTGTCTGTCTGTGTATCTGCCTGAACTTCAACCCAGACTTATTGAAAATTTAACAATTATAAATGTATAATTTTTAATTTTTTTGTATAATTTATTAAAAAAAAATCAAAATTAAAACTTTCGAATTTCGAAATCGAGGTTTTACGAAAATATTCGTATTCGAGTTTCCCTACTGAAAGAAGTGGTTTTCGAAATGCAGCTTGTCTGAGTGTTTTGTCTGTCTGTCTGTCTGTCTGTCTGTCTGTGCATCTGCCTGTGCTTCAGCCCAGACTTTTTGAAAATTTGACAATCCTGAATGTGCAAATTTATTTTTTTTGCATAATTTATTAAATCTTGAAATAAAAATCAAAACCTTCGAATTTCGGAATCGAGTATTTGCGAAAATATTCGATTTCGAGATTTCCTATAAATTAACAATGTTTTCGAAGTGTTGCTTGTCTGTCTTTCTAATCTGCCTATGTGTCTGTGTATCTGTCTGGGCTTCAGACAAGATTTTTGAATATTCAACAATCCTTATGTGTACAATTGTTTTGCATAATTTATTAAAACTTTAAAAAAATCAAAACTTTCTAATTTAGAATTCGAGGTTTTTGCGAAAATGTGCGTTTTTAAGTTTTCCTTTAGAAAACAAAAATGTTTTCGAAGTGCTGCTTGTCTGTCTGTTAAATCTGTCATTTGTCTGTGTATCTGCCTGAGCTTCAGCCAAGATTTTTCAAAAATTAACAATCCTGATGTATTCTGACTTCATTTTTAAGTATTATTGTTATAATAATAATAATAATATATTTATTTGAATAAAACATACTGCTAAAATAATCTTTGTTCTTTTACTCTTTCCGGTGTTGAATTAGTGTTATATTTCCTTCATGTATTTTCTTTTATCGTTTGGTTCCACGTTTCTTGTTTCTTGCTATTTCCTTTACTTGTGCATTGATTATCTCCCTCTTATTTAATATGTTTCCCATAATTTTGTCCCACTTCAGGGACACATCTTGACAATTAGTGATTAAAAAATGTCATTAGTTAAGTGCGCATTTATATTAAGCGTACTTCTTTTTTTTTAATAGAATAACATACTTTGTATCTCATAGAGCAGTTAGCATGGCAATTTACTACAAAAAAGTATTTTACAACCATATTCTTGAAATTCGTAGTTTTTGAAATATTTCCAAAATTCGAATTTCTGCATTATGTAATTTCGCCTTTGCTGTTTACACATGCCTAATAGTTTGCGAAACATGCTTATTTTTCTTAACTGTGATAACTAATATTCTCTAATAATTTAATTAATATATGTTTTATTTTAATTGGGGGTTCATATTTGCGCATTTCTAACAAATACTTGGCATCGATTATCGACTTTGGACGAACATAAAAATAAAACCATGCCTCTGATGATGGTTTTTTAGCAACCGAAACTAGTCAGGCGAAATAAAATAAATAAATAATAAAATAAATTATAAATAATTCTACCAGTAAGTACCTAATAACAATACCTTAAATAAAAATAAAACTTCTAATGATACAAAAATGAAACTATCTTGTTTACTTTCTGAGATAAAAATTAAATTCCCAGACGTTATGAAAAATGGCTTCAATTTCTCTTACAAATAAGATAAAAACTGAAAATTTATCTTGAATTGTATCTGAAACGTATTTCTATGACCGATATATTTTGCAGTTGAATATTTTCACAATAAGTAATTAAAAAATGGCATTAGTTTATATTAAGCGTATTTCAATTTTTTTTAAATGTAATGACATAAATGAATGAAATAAAATAAAAATAATTCTACCAGTAAGTACCTACTAATAATACATTAAATAAAAACAAACTTCTGATGATACAAAAATGAAACACGTTACTATGTTTTGTATCACTGTATTTTTTCTTTAAACACGACTGCAGTTTCGACCACAATTAGGCCATTCTCAAGTGATTCGAAAAACAAGAATGTATATCTGTATTCTTGTATTCTCTATTCTTGTATATCGAATCACTTCAGAAGGATTTAATTGTAGTCGAAATTGCAGTCGCGTTTAACGAAACAATAAAGTGAAAAAAAGCATAGATTTTTTTTTTAATTTTTAGTTTTTAATTAGGCAAATTTACATTTCGCTTGTTTATTAAAAACATGTATTTTTGATTATAATATAATGTCTGACCTGTCCACTGAAATTTTAAATGGCCGCGTGTTTCATTTTTGTATTTGTGTATCATCATGATTAATTATCACATTCTAACGGCTTCCTCCATCAACTTGAATAAAACTTCTTGTTTCTTATAAAGGTTGTGGGTTGACTTCTCACGCAAATTGGAAACGTGAGATTTGGTAGCCATAAAATGTACGTTTCCATATCAAACGATTTACAATGGTTCGAATCGCGTTTCACGGAAATACGGCCATAAATGTGGTCATAAAAGTTTCTGCGCTGCTGGTATTAGCTGCGCCAATAAATACGTGTAATGCATCGAATATTAGCGCAGTTTAACGATTATTGATGGCATTTGAAACTCATAAATAGACGGGGAATGATAATTGGAACGAGACCAATAGAAATTATACATACAAAAGGGTATTAAGCTTAAATTATTATCTGAAACTTTATAGCGAAAAAGTTAGGAAATGTACAATTTTTCTGACTAGGGATGGGATCAAAAACATGACGTGTGCTGAAAAAAAAATAACTTTCATAACTTTTTTATTTATTAGTAGGTAAAATATTTTAATTTTTTGTTGTTGTTATAGTTTCATATAGATTCATCCATTATTTATACATACCAGTTATTATATTATATTGATTTTTTCTTCTTTCATAACTTTTTTATTTATTAGTAGGTAAAATATTTTAATTTTTTGTTGTTGTTATAGTTTCATATAGTTTCAACCATTATTTATACATACCAGTTATTATATTATATTGATTTTTTCTTCTTTCATAACTTTTTTATTTATTAGTAGGTAAAATATTTTAATTTTTTGTTGTTGTTATAGTTTCATATAGTTTCATCCATTATTTATACATACCAGTTATTATATTATATTGTTTTTTTCTTCTTTCATAACTTTTTTATTTATTAGTAGGTAAAATATTTTAATTTTTTGTTGTTGTTATAGTTTCATATAGTTTCATCCATTATTTATACATACCAGTTATTATATTATATTGATTTTTTCTTCTTTCATAACTTTTTTATTTATTAGTAGGTAAAATATTTTAATTTTTTGTTGTTGTTATAGTTTCATATAGTTTCATCCATTATTTATACATACCAGTTATTATATTATATTGATTTTTTCTTCTTCTTTTGGTACCAGTAAGTACTCCAAAGAAGAAGAAGAAAAAATCAATATAATATTTTTTTTCTTTCTATAAATGAGTACTGTTTTTTTTTTATAACAATGAAACAAATAAATGTATCCAATGCTCGCATCACTCAAGTCCCTAAATCAGACAAAAAGCAAGACGGGCAACAGTTTTATTCTATCGTAATGAATTCTATATCGGCCCCATAAATTCTCCTCGCAAATGGGGCGTCACATTCCGTGCCATTTCCTCAGACTGCGGCCTCTGCAAAGAATAAAATCGATAGCCCAGTGATCTCCTGGAAAACACATAACCCATATTCCACCCCCGTCTTGAACTACTGTGTCCCAGCAGCGTCGCGACGCTCGTCGCCTACCCTGATAAATCAGCCCCGCCGCCGTTACCATGGAGAAACAGGCGCTGCAGCCGCCTCATTCCTCATCCCTCATCCCTCATCCCTCATCCATTCGTCAACAAACGCGGGGATGATCATCAGCCGTTAAGGAAATTTGATGGGCCGGCAGATAGGCGCGTCCATCATCATAGTCTGCATCATCGCTTATGCAAATACAAATATAAACTGCGATTGTGCTTAAACGCGAGGATGTAAATTGCCGGAGATACCATCGTCGCAATTAAGCGTGATTAGAGGCGGCGTTAGTCTTAGCAATTGCGTGTGCAATTGCCGAGGACAGTTGTGGTGGCAAATCGAGTTTCGTGGCATCGTGTCGTGTGAAGAGAACTAACAATGATATAGTCAACCCGAAGAGAGCTGACAATGACTCATGCTTTTTCGAACAAATATTCTATGAAATGCAATGAAATATGAAATGTATGTCGAATTGTGGCAACATTAAGCGATTAGTCATTGTCAGCAAGACCACACTTTTGAGGTGATCGAAGCCGAAGCTGCGCTAGCCATTGAAATTTGGAAGCCAATGCTGGGATTTCATTTACTAGACTGTTAAATTTTAAATTGGATCCCGGCCGGCAATAAAAAAGCCATTTATGGAGCGATGGCATCTGCGTCCCCGCGATATAAATCAGCGATTCCTGCACAGGACAGGCTTTCAGGCTGCCAGCAGAATACAATAAGCTTGCGCGTATGCCGCTGAAAGCTGCCAGACAAGGCGAAGGCACTGCTGACAACGACGAAATCTAAAGCAGGAAAGAGGCAGCCTTTGTAAATTGGAATTTGTAGCCTTTAAATTGAAAATTTCAAAGGGTTGTAGGGAGTCTCTTAATATTTGAAGAAGTTGCAGCTCGGTTTTAAGTTATGAATATATTAAAGTTGATGCAGGTATAATACCGCTCTAAGTCGATACTGCGGCGTAACTTTGGCGAAGTTTTCAAGTTATTCGTGGGAGAAAGTTTGGATACTTGCGAACGAACATTATCCTGGCATACAGAAATTTCTATCAAAAATAGGTTTACGGTCATACAACAGGTAGAAAAGTAAACAGGTCTAAATAGTATGGATCTGAGATGCTCAAAAAAGTTGAAAAAGTCATGCTAAGCATACAATTGTTTGAAAAAATATTTCGTGTACATTTTACAA
This sequence comes from Othius punctulatus, assembly GCA_951805005.1. Classification (NCBI taxonomy): domain Eukaryota; kingdom Metazoa; phylum Arthropoda; class Insecta; order Coleoptera; family Staphylinidae; genus Othius; species Othius punctulatus. The sequence continues at coordinate 1,325,860 of OX638139.1, read as the reverse complement.
ATCAATGAAATAATATATTTTGAATTTGTATCGTTGTATAGTCGTCCCGAGGAGAGCTGACAATTACGCATGATTTATCGAACAAATACTCGCATTTTCTATGCTCATTCGCAATGCTTAAGATACACGTAATAGTGTGAAATGAAATAAGAGACGTATGTCGAATTCCGGAAATATGGAGTGATTAGTCATTGTCAGCTCTCAGCGACGGCGGTACTATTACTAGAAAGTCCCTAACTATCATGAGGTCTTCTCTAAACTTAAGCACTTATTACTTTGTAGAATCATCACCTACATTTCGCTAGTAAATCTAATAAAATATCCTCGTATATATAGAGGGAGAGTCAATAGTGTAGGATCGGGGGATATCTCCTTAAATTTTGAAAATACAAAAATGTTTCAAATAAAAGTTTTGGTGTTCAATATACGATAAAATCAATATAATATATTTATTAATATTAAATTAATAATAATTTATTAATAAATTATTATTCCTTTAAATATATCAATAATTTTTTTTAATTTAAAATAAAACTTACTTTTTTTAATGGAACGCCCGGTAAAATTTGGGATATTTTATTGCAGCACAATTTTGTTAAATCGGAACAATTTTTTATTTTAAATTTTAGTACGGGGTTGCCTGGTTATTTAAATTTTTATTCTTAATTTGTCAACAAAAAAAGTAGTTCTGAGGCTGTATTTAAAAATTTAAAAAAACAGAATTGGTTATGAATAGTTGTAGGTACTACTCGTGTAATAATGCCAAAAGTTTTAAATTATGTAATTTCAGTGGCTTGTATTCAACAGGCAAACTTGATAAGTTTGAAATCATTATAGTTCACTTCTTTTTTTTTTAAATTGAATGATATATTTTTTTATTCCACTCTATTTCTCATAATATTTCCTTTATTTTTTATTATGCATGTACGTTATGAAATGCAGCACACTTTGAATAGACTTTTAACATAAAATCAAAATAATATTTTTGTAAATGAAGAGCAGTCTAACATAAAATATTATATGCAACTCGTATATAATGTGGTACTTTATTGTACTAGTACTATAATTGAAAATAATTGAGAATCAATCAATCATGAAATACAGCACACTTTGAACAGATATTTAACGAAAAATGAAAATAATATATTTGTCAAAGAGATCAGATATGATGGAAGTGTGTAAAGTGAAAGTGAAAATGAGATACGTCAGTCATTGTATGATTCGTATAGTGTTTTGAATGGAATAGTCCGTTTGGTCATAATGGCCCATTTATATTATTGATTTTCAATTTAAATCGAAGTTTTTCGAATCTAAAAGCGATTGGTAATAATTTTGTGACTTCAAATAGAGTTTTGTTGTTAAGACTGTTCAATGGGTTATTCATATGTCTTAATAATTTCAGAGTCTTTAATTTTTTTATGATATACTTTGCATAAACTTTGAATTTGAAGATGGATGGTTGGGCACATGTAATCGTTCTCACAAATGATCCAGCAACAATAGATATCATTTCTTTATTGATACAAAGTCATACATTTTTTTTAACTGATATGTAATGATTTCTATCAATTTAACGATGATTAACTACGAGGGCTAATAAAATTGAGAGATGATTGTACATAAAATATTGTATGCATCTCGTATATAATGTGGTACTTTATTGTACTAGTACTATAATGAAAAATAATTGACAATCAATCAATCATGAAATACAGCACACTTTGAATAGACATTTAACGAAAAAAGAAAATAATAATTTTGTAAATTAAGAGCAGTCTAACAAAATATTATATGCAACTCGTATATAATAGGGTATTTTATTGTACTAGTACTATAATGGAAAATAATTAACAATGAATCAATGATGAAATACAGGAGGATACTTTGAATAGACTTTTAACGTAAAATAATTATAATATTTTTGTAAATGAGGAGCAGTCTAACATAAAATATTGTATGTAACTCGTATATAATGTGGTACTTTATTGTATTAGTAATATAATTGAAAATAATTGACAATCAATCAATTATGAAATACAGCACACTTTGAATAGACATTTAACGAAAAAGGAAAATAATATTTTTGTAAATGAAGAGCAGTCTAACATAAAATATTATATGCAACTTGTATATAATAGGGTATTTTATTGTCCTAGTACTATAATGGAAAATAATTGGAAATCAATCAATCATGAAATACTGCAAAAATGTACTTTTAACGTAAAATAATTATAATATTTTTGTAAATGAGGAGCAGTTTAACATAAAATATTGTATGCAACGCATATAATCGCATATAATGTACCACATATAATGTGGTACTTTATTGTACTAGTACTATAATTGAAAATAATTGACAATCAATCAATCATGAAATACAGCACACTTTGAATAGACTTTTAACGTAAAATAAATATAATATTTTTGTAATTGAGGAGCAGTCTAACATAAAATATTGTATGCAACTCGTATTTAATGTGGTACTTTGTTGTACTAGTACTATAATTGAAAATAATTGACAATTAATCAATCATGAAATACAGGACACTTTGAATAGACTTTTAACGTAAAATAAATATAATATTTTTGTAATTGAGGAGCAGTCTAACATTATTGTATGCAACTCGCATATAATGTGGTACTTTATTGTACTAGTACTATAATTGAAAATAATTGACAATCAATCAATCATGAAATATACAGCACACTTTGAATAGACATTTAACGAAAAAAGAAAATAATATTTTTGTAAATGAAGAGCAGTCCAACATAAAATATTGTATGCAACTCGTATATAATGTGGAACTTTATTGTACTAGTACTATAATTGAAAATAATTGACAATATATCAATCATGAAATACAGGACACTTTGAATAGACTTTTAACGTAAAATAAATATAATATTTTTGTAATTGAGGAGCAGTCTAACATAAAATATTGTATGCAACTCGTATTTAATGTGGAACTTTATTGTACTAGTACTATAATTGAAAATAATTGACAATCAATCAATCATGAAATATACAGCACACTTTGAATAGACATTTAACGAAAAAAGAAAATTATATTTTTGTAAATGAAGAGCAGTCCAACATAAAATATTGTATGCAACTCGTATATAATGTGGAACTTTATTTTACTAGTACTTTAATTGAAAATAATTGACAATCTATCAATCATGAAATACAGGACACTTTGAATAGACTTTTAACGTAAAATAATTATAATATTTTTGTAAATGAGGAGCAGTCTAACATAAAATATTGTATGCAACTCGCATATAATGTGGTACGTTATTGTACTAGTACTATACTGGAAAATAATTGACAATCAATCATAAAATAAAGCACATTTTAAATAGACTTTTAACGCGAAATTACAATAATAATTTTGTAAATGAGGACCTGTCCTAACATAAAATATTGCATGCAACCATAAATTAGACTAGTCTTATAAAGTCCTAAATTATATAGTGACATTCAAATAGTCGGCATCATATGGGATTTTTTGTTATTATTGATTTTTCAAAAAACATCTTTGCTGTATTATTCCGTGCTTGTCTAAAATCCTGCTTAGTCACAGATGTTTATCATTAATGATCATTTGAGTGATTTTTACTTACCTGGAAAATCTCTTTTTCGAAATGATGAAAATCTAAACTGTGCAAATTTTCGGAAATTACGCAAGATATCAATGAGATTTTTTTTATTGTGTAAATTTTTGATTACAAGGTCATTAAGGGTCATACGTTTTTTTTTTTTGTTTTGTGTAACAGTAGTTAAGCAACAAGAGTTCTAACGCAGGTTAGGTTAGTTTTCGATTAAATTACTCGCGATTTCCGCAATCAACCCATTGTTACTGCCCGCGGTAATTGATTAATCCGCGAATCAAACCGCGGATTAAATTAATCAAAAACTAACGTAACCTGCGTTAGAACTCTTGTAGCTTAACTACTTGTAACTTTTGCAAAAACTTGATTTTCAATGTCTTTGTCGTGTTTTTAAGATTTACTTAGTAATTACCGATTTAGATTTTCATCGTTTTGAAAAACGAGATATTCCACGTAAGTAAAAATATCTCGTGAAAATTACTTTTACTTACTTACTTTTATTTACTTTTAGATTATTTACTTTTAAGAATACTTTTAGATTTACTTTTAGAATATATTTGGGTGGTTGTACAGATCATGTGAGAAGAATATTTTATTGATACCGTTTTTTCAATCTACGATCACCAATCTACTTATATTTCCATGGATACCCTTATTCAAGGCTATTCTTGATTCTCTTCGGCATACTAATTTCGTGGTCTTGCTAATCAATTCCGTACTAGCTGACCTGCACAAAACCACACATCCATTAATGGATAAACGCATAAGAAGAAGAAGAAAAATCACTCGATGTTTATCATATCGTTGGGTAAGAAACGAGATGATCGCCACGTGCAAAAGGCATAGTGCTTAAATTTCCCAGAAATGTGGCCATTTCAGACCAAAACAGTCTATTTAAAACTTAACAGGAGTAATTCCCATTGCTTTTTATAATCATGCTTTTTTATAATCATTTACAGTGTAAATTTTACACAATATAAATAATCTTCCTTATAGCTATTCAGCTCTTGAACACAGTAAACTGTACGACACTTCTTGTGAAATTCAATACTCATATAAATTTATTCCTACTTATTTTCCACTTTGGAGTTTTATTGCTGTTCGTGCATTTTTCTTATTCGCTTAGCTCTTGAATTTCTGCACAGTCTCCGTTTCGTCTTGTTGTATTTTTATATCTTGGAGTGTACGTTTGGGTCTGCTAAGAGGGATGATCGATCTCCACCTCGGGCTCGGGTTGCTCGCCAAAGCGTGAATTCGATAACAAAGTTACCAACGACTTTGACGAGTATTCTCTTCACAATGGAGACTCTGCAGGGTCTCACTTTATAACCTCCTCTGTTTGGGATAATAGGATGCATTGTGTGACCGTCAGAAGTTCACACTTGCGAGCTCGAATGAAACAACATTGATAGCAGTAAACGCTTCAGTTTGCAGACACAATCCATTGCAAAATTGAACGAAGGGATTCTTATTTGTAAGGGGCGATATAAAATTTGTGCAATTTTAAATATGAAAATGGAAACTAAGATTGAGATGATCCCAATGTTTAATGAAAATTGAAAATAATGAAATTTTATAATATAATAATAATAATAATACAATGTATAATATAATTTTAAATGAACCAAAAGTATAGTAAAATATAAAATAGAATAGAACTGCAAAAATACAATAGTATTCTGTATTGTAAAGTTACTTGACAGACACTCGTTAATTTTGTTTTTTAAAGAGTTTATTATAGATTTCAAAGTGTAACAATATATGGAATTTAAAAAAATCTTTCAATCACCATTCATACATTAAATGTATCACCTGTAATAAAACCTATACTGACAATTAGCTGGAGCAGTTTTATTGCACACAAGGGGTTAATTTAACAACAATTTAAGTGTTAACTTAAGTTTGCGGAATTAAGGGGTGTTAAAATATTCCAGAGGTCTGAGTAGTTCATAACACTAAGTCAGTTTCTTAATTAACCCCTATCACAAATATACATGTAGGAATACAATAATATACAATACAATACAATACAATATCTCTTATACAATACAATATACAATATCTTATACTATACAATATACAATATAAAATATTATATAGAGCAATAATCATATATTTAATGAACTAAAGCAGACATAGTGATTTCTTTTTGTATCGTATATTTTTCTGCAAATTTCCTTATAAACCTTTTTACTATTATAATAGTTATCCTTCGCGTATTTTTTCTCGTCCTCGTTTTGGGGTCGCCAAGTTTTATCGGGACCTCTGCGGCATTTTGCCCTCCCGCCCCCACTTCCTGTATGCGGACCGCGCTGCGGGACGACTTACGGCCCCCGGCTGGGGGCGCGCATTTTAATGGCGTACTTCCGGCGTCTCGCATCCCCCTCGTGACCCAGAAAGACGCTAATCTTCTCTGGAACAAGCCAGCAAGCCGCTTAGTATTCCGGGCTGGGGGATGCGTTTTTTTCGCCGAATATTATATAGTTTCGGGACGTGACCGGAAAATTTTCCGGGCTGTGTAGCCGGAAATCCACTTAAATTGATAATTTTGTAAGACATGTTTTCGCATGTATGTAATTTTGTTTTTTTTTATGAAATTTAATTTGAATAAAATTTATATTATTGGAAAAAAAATTGTAACAGTGCTGGACCGGAGGATATCTCGTTACATTTTGAAGACACCAAATAAAATTCAAATAAAAGTTTAACGATGGCTACCTATTTAAACACGCCTTATTCACATGCTATACCTAAAAAAGTTATATTCTTGAGATACTAACGAAAAATGAATTAAACACAATTCTTTTTAATTCATTTTTCTTTAATATCTCAAGAATATAACATTTAGGTATAGCATAATAGTGTAATAAAAGTGTGCTGCATTTTATGACTTTCCATTATAGTACTAGTACAATAAAGTACCACATAATGCAATCTAACATAAAAATCTTGTAATGTCATTTGGAAGTTGATGCACTCTTAGGCTGAATGTTGAATGAGAGTACATCAACTTCCAAACAAAATTAAGTATCATCACTCAAATATATGGATCTTAATCCTAACAACAATAAAAATCTGTATTTTTGCTGCATTTTATGACTTCCCATTATAGTACTAGTACAATAAAGTACCACCTAATGCAGTCTAACATAAAAATCTTTAATGTCGTTTGGAAGTTGATGCGCTCTCAGGCTGAATGTTGAGTGAGAGTTCATCAACTTCCAAACAAAATTAACTATCATTACTCAAATATATGGATCTTATTCATAACAACAATAAAAATCTGTATTATTGCAGCATTTTATGACTTTCCATTATAGTACTAGTACAATAAACTACCACATAATGCAGTCTAGCATAAAAAAATTTAATGTCGCTTGGAAGTTGATGCACTCTCAGGCTGAATGTTGATTGAGAGTACATCAACTTCCAAACAAAATTATCTATCATCACTCAAATATATGGATCTTAATCATAACAACAATAAAAATATGTATTAATGCTGCATTTTATGACTTTCCATTATAGTACTAGTACAATAAAGTACCACATAATGCAGTCTAACATAAAAATCTTTAATGTCGTTTGGAAGTTGATGCACTCTCAGGCTGAATGTTGAAGGAGAGTTCATCAACTTCCAAAGAAAATTAACTATCATCACTCAAAGATATGGATCTTAATCATAACAACAATAAAAATATGTATTATTGCTGCATTTTATGAATTTCCATTATAGTACTAGTACAATAAAGTACCACATAATGCAGTCTGACATAAAAATCTTTAATGTCGTTTGGAAGTTAATGTACTCTCAGGGTGAATGTTGAATGAGAGTACATCAACTTCCAAACAAAATTTACTATCATCACTCAAATATATGGATCTTAATCATAACAACAATAAAAATCTGCATTATTGCTGCATTTTATGACTTTCCATTATAGTACTAGTACAATAAACTACCACATAATGCAGTCTAGCATAAAAAAATTTAATGTCGCTTGGAAGTTGATGCACTCTCAGGCTGAATGTTGATTGAGAGTACATCAACTTCCAAACAAAATTTACTATCATCACTCAAATATATGGATCTAAATCATAACAACAATAAAAATCTGCATTATTGCTGCATTTTATGACTTTCCATTATAGTACTAGTACAATAAACTACCACATAATGCAGTCTAGCATAAAAAAATTTAATGTCGCTTGGAAGTTGATGCACTCTCAGGCTGAATGTTGATTGAGAGTACATCAACTTCCAAACAAAATTTACTATCATCACTCAAATATATGGATCTTAATCATAACAACAATAAAAATCTGCATTATTGCTGCATTTTATGACTTTCCATTATAGTACTAGTACAATAAACTACCACATAATGCAGTCTAGCATAAAAAAATTTAATGTCGCTTGGAAGTTGATGCACTCTCAGGCTGAATGTTGATTGAGAGTACATCAACTTCCAAACAAAATTTACTATCATCACTCAAATATATGGATCTTAATCATAACAACAATAAAAATCTGCATTATTGCTGCATTTTATGACTTTCCATTATAGTACTAGTACAATAAACTACCACATAATGCAGTCTAGCATAAAAAAATTTAATGTCGCTTGGAAGTTGATGCACTCTCAGGCTGAATGTTGATTGAGAGTACATCAACTTCCAAACAAAATTATCTATCATCACTCAAATATATGGATCTTAATCATAACAACAATAAAAATATGTATTAATGCTGCATTTTATGACTTTCCATTATAGTACTAGTACAATAAAGTACCACATAATGCAGTCTAACATAAAAATCTTTAATGTCGTTTGGAAGTTGATGCACTCTCAGGCTGAATGTTGAAGGAGAGTTCATCAACTTCCAAAGAAAATTAACTATCATCACTCAAAGATATGGATCTTAATCATAACAACAATAAAAATATGTATTATTGCTGCATTTTATGAATTTCCATTATAGTACTAGTACAATAAAGTACCACATAATGCAGTCTGACATAAAAATCTTTAATGTCGTTTGGAAGTTAATGTACTCTCAGGGTGAATGTTGAATGAGAGTACATCAACTTCCAAACAAAATTTACTATCATCACTCAAATATATGGATCTTAATCATAACAACAATAAAAATCTGCATTATTGCTGCATTTTATGACTTTCCATTATAGTACTAGTACAATAAACTACCACATAATGCAGTCTAGCATAAAAAAATTTAATGTCGCTTGGAAGTTGATGCACTCTCAGGCTGAATGTTGATTGAGAGTACATCAACTTCCAAACAAAATTTACTATCATCACTCAAATATATGGATCTAAATCATAACAACAATAAAAATCTGCATTATTGCTGCATTTTATGACTTTCCATTATAGTACTAGTACAATAAACTACCACATAATGCAGTCTAGCATAAAAAAATTTAATGTCGCTTGGAAGTTGATGCACTCTCAGGCTGAATGTTGATTGAGAGTACATCAACTTCCAAACAAAATTTACTATCATCACTCAAATATATGGATCTTAATCATAACAACAATAAAAATCTGCATTATTGCTGCATTTTATGACTTTCCATTATAGTACTAGTACAATAAACTACCACATAATGCAGTCTAGCATAAAAAAATTTAATGTCGCTTGGAAGTTGATGCACTCTCAGGCTGAATGTTGATTGAGAGTACATCAACTTCCAAACAAAATTTACTATCATCACTCAAATATATGGATCTTAATCATAACAACAATAAAAATCTGCATTATTGCTGCATTTTATGACTTTCCATTATAGTACTAGTACAATAAACTACCACATAATGCAGTCTAGCATAAAAAAATTTAATGTCGCTTGGAAGTTGATGCACTCTCAGGCTGAATGTTGATTGAGAGTACATCAACTTCCAAACAAAATTATCTATCATCACTCAAATATATGGATCTTAATCATAACAACAATAAAAATATGTATTAATGCTGCATTTTATGACTTTCCATTATAGTACTAGTACAATAAAGTACCACATAATGCAGTCTAACATAAAAATCTTTAATGTCGTTTGGAAGTTGATGCACTCTCAGGCTGAATGTTGAAGGAGAGTTCATCAACTTCCAAAGAAAATTAACTATCATCACTCAAAGATATGGATCTTAATCATAACAACAATAAAAATATGTATTATTGCTGCATTTTATGAATTTCCATTATAGTACTAGTACAATAAAGTACCACATAATGCAGTCTGACATAAAAATCTTTAATGTCGTTTGGAAGTTAATGTACTCTCAGGGTGAATGTTGAATGAGAGTACATCAACTTCCAAACAAAATTTACTATCATCACTCAAATATATGGATCTTAATCATAACAACATTAAAAATCTGTATTATTATTACTGATATGTATAATAATTTAAATATGATCATAGATAATAAGTTGATATCATTTTATAAGGAAGAATCGACGAAATATTTTCAAAATATTTCCATTTATGTACTTGTGGAGAATAATAAACTTATATCTTTTTTTTATTGTTTTCTTTTTTAATTGGAGTACTTACTGGTAATTTATATAAAGATGTATGACATTATAAAAGTAATAAAAAAAAGAAAATATCTTTATATAAACTACCAGTAAGTACTCCAATTAAGAATATAGTAACACAGCTTTTATATTTGTGTATGACTATAACTATTTCTTTGTATCAATCTGTCTCTACATATGAGGCGAAATAAAGATTATTATTATTATTAAGAATAAAACAATAAAAATATATAACAATAACTGGTATCCAAAAATAGATAAAACTTGTATTTGTTTGATGTAAGTTGATTGAAGTTTATGTAATATGTAAGGCTTTCACAATAGTTCGCAAATGCATGCAATATCTATTCAAAACATAAAACTACTTTATGTAAGTGGATTCTATTTTCATTTTATGAAACTTATCCCGGATATATATTCCGGAAAGTTGCGGTTTTTATATTTGCATAAAGAAGCAGACAAAACTTGGAGCAAAGTTTACATTGCGACGTCATTCCGTTAGAATTGTATAAATTGTATCGTAAAACTGAATTATTGTTATCTGCAGACACAATTTCCCACGAAATTTATATCTGTATAATGAACGATGTATGTATCTCAACGTGTTTAAATCTATTTAACTTTTTTGCTGCCATTTAGGGGTAATTTATCATCAAATTTCGACATAATGCGAAAAAAAAGATTTTTCGTAAATGTGACTTAAATATATTGCTTATAAATAAACTTATATTGAAAATGATAAAACTGACCGTGAAAGGTCGAAACTAGTAGTGAAGTTTATATAAAAATAGAAGTGGTAAAAACATAGTAATATATTAATTAATGTTGAACTTATATTGAAATAAGTCTATCAAAATTTCTTTGGCATTGTGCGCATAATTGAAAATAAATTATACGGATTTTGAGAGAAATGATCATTTGTTTTTTATTAAAGTGTAAGGTTTTATCCTTTTTATATATATTTTTTAATTTATTTTAAAATTATGACATAATTATTCCTGCAAAAATAAAAAATCATAAATGCGACGTACGAGATTTTATTCTGCAAATGAAGCAACTTATATTGAAATAAGTTAATCAAAATTTCTTTGGTATTGTGCGGATAATTGAAAATAAATTTAACGGATTTTGAGCGAAATTGTTTATTTTTTTTTAATTATTATAAAATTATGACATAATTTTCTTGCGAAATATTTTTCTTAATTGTGACGTACGAGATTTTTTTGGAAATGAAGCAACTTATGTTGAAATAAGTTAATCAAATTTCTTTGGCATTGTACGGATAATTGATAATAGATTGACATGATTTTGAGAGAATGTATCGTTGTTTTGTTGTTAATTATCAAGTTATGACATCATTTTCCTGTGAAAGAAAATTGACAATTATGTAATTTTCTGTGAAAGAAAATTTCTTAAATGTGACCTATCAGATTTTTTTTTGCAAATGGAGCAATTTATATTGAAATAAGTTAATCAATATTCCTTTAGCATTGTGTGGAAAAAATAAATGAAATGAATTTTGAGAGAAATGATCATTTGTTTTTTTTTTTAAATTTATTATCAAATTATGACATAATTTTCCTGCGAAAAAAAAATTCTTGAATGTGACGTACGAGATTTTTTTTGCAAATGAAGCAACTTATGTTGAAATAGGTTAATCAAAATTTCTTTGGCATTGTACGGATACTAGAAAATAAATTGAAAGGGGTTTGAGAGAAATGATCATTTGTTTTTTCATTTATTATCAAATTATGACATAATTTTCCTGCGAAAGAAAATTTCTTAAATGTGACGTACGAGATTTTTTTGCAAATAAATCAACTTATATTGAAATAAGTTAATCAAAATTTCTTTAGCATTGTGTGGATAATTGAAAATAAATGAAAGCGATTTTGAGAGAAATGATCATTTTGAACGCGGTTCAAAACCTTGTTTTATTTATTTATTATCAAATTATGACATAATTATCCTGCGAAAGTAAGTTAATCAAAGTTTCTTTAGCATTGTGAGTTAATTACAATAAAATTTATATGTCTGAAAACTACAGAATATATAAATATCTTAAGATGGTCACATTTATTTAACATTTTTGCTGACAACATCGAATTTCGTCATTATTATTTGTGCGGAAAAAAAAAATTTCACATATGTGACGGACGAGATTTTTTTCTGCGAATGAAACAACTTATATTGAAAAAAGTTAATCAAAATGTCTTTAGCATCGTGTGGATAATTGAAATAAATTGAAGGGATTTTGGAAGAAATGATAATTTTTTTTAAATTTATTATCAAAGTATGACATAATTTTATTGCAAAAAAAAATCATAAATGTCACGTAAGAGATTTTTTTTTCTGCAAATGAAAGAAACAACTTATATTGACTAAAGTTTATCAAAATTTATGTGGCTTTGTTTGGATAAATTAACTGGATTTTGAAAGAAATTATCATTTACTTTTTTATTAACCATCAAATTATGACTTAATTTTTCGATTATTTTTCTTAATGAAACTATTTATATTGAAATTACTTGTATTAACTTCATTGATATATTAAAATATAACCGATTTTGAGAAAAATTATGATCTTTTACTTTTTAAAGATACTTGTAACTATATCATTATTTAGAGATGTGACTATAATTGTTCATAGACATAAACCAAAATAGCATAAATGATGAACTTAAGATCAATATTTGTGTGCTTCATAAATGTATGATGATTTTGTACTACAAGATGTAGTACAAAATATTTATAATTTTGTACTACATTTTGTTCGATTGAGCTGAAATTTTGCATACATAATATTTATACATATTTCCACAACATTGGAGGGTGGGAACATAGAAAAAATGAAAACTTCGTTTTCTTGAAGCATCCAATAGAATATCAAAATCGTTTTATTTTTATTTATCAATGAAGTCATTAATGCAAGTTATTTCAATATGTTTCATTAAGGAAAATAATCGAAAAATTAAGCCATAATTTGATGGTAAATAAAAAAGAAAACTATAAGTTCTCTCAAAATTCAGTTAATACTATACAACTTAATTATCCTAAAGATTTTACTACCATATGAAATTTATGTGGAAAATTACATCACACTATATGATTATCATCATAAAATAGAAGAACATGATTTATCGCGTAAAATACAACAATTTTATACAACCGCACTACATTAGCTTTCAAAAAAAAATCTACTCCACGTTTGTAAAGATAACTATTTGATTCACCAACTGACAATAATTGAATGTTCTGCACGCTCAATTACGTCCAAGCATTATCTTTTAATTAAAAAACACCCCGCTTTACAACTCCGGCTCACTCGATGGCCATTGTTTTCCCAGCGCACTTGATACGTTCCCAGCGCCGCTCCGGCGTCGGTATTTGCAAAAATAGAAGAAAAAGCGGTCTGCTTTCATTCGAAACGAGGACAAAAAGGCGCAAAAATTCAATTTGAAAGCGGAATCCGGCGCGTGCGTTTTTTGCTCCTGCGTTCCATTGGGCTTCCAGGAAGAAGGATTCGCATCGGAGGTCCGCGCTTTTTATTTACAGACCAGCAAACAATGCGAGAGCCAGACTGCTGATGAATAGATGCTATGATGCGAAAAAATAACGAGAATTTATTCATTAGTAGATACTAAAAGTATGTTACAGTATTTCTGCAATAACGATAAATGATTACATGTCATCATAAAAGGGATTTGTATTAGTTTGGTGATTGAGTTCTGAGAGCCCAACAGTATAAAAAATTCCCATATGAAATATCAATGAATAATTTTAATCATCAAGGTTCAATCATCAATTCATCAATCATGGTTGGGACCTTTACCACGTATTATTATCCAAATTTACACTGAATGAAACAAAAATTAAAAACAAAAATTTTACTTTCATTTAGGTCGTTAAATAAAATAAAATCATGGAAATTTTTGCTGAAACATACGTTTTCCAGCTATCTTATTCGTGAAATTAGATGTGAATATCATCAAATTTGGTATGGCCAAATCCTCATTTGTAATAAATTACAATGCTCATCACCAAATGAAAATAAATTTTAAAACTTTACATTTTTGTAAAGTAGTGCTTTACGAACGTGCAATGATATACTTTACATCCCACCCTCGATTCAACTTTTTTGTAAACTATATAATTGCACGTTCGTAAAGCACTACTTTACAAAAATGTATCATACACAGTTTTTTCTACGACAGCTATTATAAAACACAACTAAAATTAGATTTATATTTTATGATATTTATGATACAAGTTCGTAAAGCACTACTTTACAAAAATGTATCATACAAAGTTTTTTTCTACGACAGCTATTATAAAATACAACTAAAATTTGATGCACAATACTATATTTTTTTATTGGCGAATAAATTAATTGTATGTAAAACTTATTTTACGCACAGGTTATTTTTGTACGCACTTATGCCACAAAGTATAACGCACTGTGAACAGTGCGTAAAAAAATAGTTTATGCACTTTCGTAGAACATATTTTATCAAGTAATTTTAGCAGTAATAATCAGATATAAATAATAAATCAATTATTGTCACACACACTTACACTGGTTTGAGTGTTTTTCTAAAATATTTATTGTCTAAACAGTATTTTTAATCAAAATTTATATAAAACTGATTGTTGGATAAACAATTGTAATTTTTTTATAGAATTTTGATGAAAAATTATAACTTTTCGTACGATTTTTATAAACTGTTTTCAACATTAACTCATCAATATGCGAAAATAGTTATTTATGATACAAGTTCGTAAAGCACTGCTTTACAAAAATGTATCACACAAAGTTCTTTCTACGACAGCTATTATAAAACACAACTAAAATTTGACGCACAATACTATATTTTTTAATTGGTGAATAAATTAATTGTATGTAAAACTTATTTTACGCACAGGTTATTTTTGTACGCACTTATGCTACAAAGTATCACGCACTGTGAACAGTGCGTAAAAACTTAGTTTATGCACTTTCGTAGAACATATTTTATCAAGTAATTTTGCAGTAATAATCAGATATAAATAATAAATTAATTATTGTCACACACACTTACACTGGTTTCAGTGTTTTTCTAAAAAAATTATTGTCTAAACAGTATTTTTAATAAAATTTATATAAAACTGATTGTTGGATAAACAATTGTAATTTTTTTATAGAATTTCGATGAAAAATTATAACTTTTCGTACGATTTTTATAAACTGTTTTCAACATTAACTCAACAATATGCGAAAATAGTTATTTATGATACAAGTTCGTAAAGCACTACTTTACAAAAATGTATCATACAAAGTTTTTTCTACGACAGCTATTACAAAACACAACTTAAATTTGATGCACAATACTATATTTTTTAATTGGTGAATAAATTAATTGTATGTAAAACTTATTTTACGCACAGGTTATTTTTGTACGCACTTATGCTACAAAGTATCACGCACTGTGAACAGTGCGTAAAAACTTAGTTTATGCACTTTCGTGGAACATATTTTTTCAAATAATTTTAGCAGTAATAATTAGATATAAATAATAAATCAATTATTGTCACACACACGTACACTGGTTTGAGTGTTTTTCTAAAATATTTATTGTCTAAACAGTATTTTTAATCAAAATTTATATAAAACTCATTGTTGGATAAATAATTGTAATTTTTTTATAGAATTTCGATGAAACATTATAACTTTTCGTACGATTTTTATAAACTGTTTTCAACATTAACTCATCAATATGCGAAAATAGTTATTTATGATACAAGTTCGTAAAGCACTCTTTTACAAAAATGTATCATACAAAGTTTTTTTCTACGACAGCTATTATAAAACACGACTAAAATTTGATGCACAATACTATATTTTTTTATTGGCGAATGAATTATTTGTGTGTAAAACTTATTTTACGCACAGGTTATTTTTGTACGCACTTATGCTACAAAGTATCACGCACTGTTAACAGTGCGTAAAAACTTAGTTTATGCACTTTCGTAGAACATATTTTATCAAGTAATTTTAGCAGTAATAATCAGATATAAATAATAAATCAATTATTGTCACACACACTTACACTGGTTTGAGTGTTTTTCTAAAATATTTATTGTCTAAATAGTATTTTTAATAAAAAAATATATAAAACTGATTGTTGGATAAACAATTGTAAATTTTTTATAGAATTTCGATGAAAAATTATAACCTTTCGTACGATTTTTATAAACTGTTTTCAACATTAACTCAACAATATGCGAAAATAGTTATTTATGATACAAGTTCGTAAAGCACTACTTTACAAAAATGTATCATACAAAGTTTTTTCTACGACAGCCATTATGAAGCACAACTAAAATTTGATGCACGATACTATATTTTTTTATTGGTGAATAAATTAATTGTATGTAAAACTTATTTTACGCACAGGTTATTTTTGTACGCACTTATGCTACAAAGTATCACGCACTGTGAACAGTGCGTAAAAACTTAGTTTATGCATTTTCGTAGAACATATTTTATCAAGTAATTTTAGCAGTAATAATCAGATATAAATAATAAATCAATTATTGTCACACACACTTACACTGGTTTGAGTGTTTTTCTAAAATATTTATTGTCTAAACAGTATTTTTAATCAAAATTTATATAAAACTCATTGTTGGATAAACAATTGTAATTTTTTTATAGAAATTCGATGAAAAATTGTAACTTTTCGTACGATTTTTATAAACTGTTTACAACATTAACTCATCAATATGCGAAAATAGTTATTTATGATACAAGTTCGTAAAGCACTACTTTACAAAAATGTATCATACAAAGTTCTTTCTACGACAGCTATTATAAAACACAACTAAAATTTGATGCACAATACTATATTTTTTTATTGGTGAATAAATTAATTTCATGTAAAACTTATTTTACGCACAGGTTATTTTTGTACGCACTTATGGTACAAAGTATCACGCACTGTGAACAGTGCGTAAAAACTTAGTTTATGCACTTTCGTAGAACATATTTTATCAAGTAATTTTAGCAGTAATAATCAGATATGAATAATAAATCAATTATTGTCACACACACTTACACTGGTTTGAGTGTTTTTCTAAAATATTTATTGTCTAAATAGTATTTTTAATAAAAAATTATATAAAACTGATTGTTGGATAAACAATTGTAATTTTTTTATAGAATTTCGATGAAAAATTATAACTTTTCGTACGATTTTTATAAACTGTTTTCAACATTAACTCGTCAATATGCGAAAATAGTTATTTATGATACAAGTTCGTAAAGCACTACTTTACACAAATGTATCATACAAAGCTGTTTATACGACAGCTATTATGAAGCACAACCAAAATTTGATGCACAATACTATATTTTTTTATTGGTGAATAAATTGATTGTATGTAAAACTTATTTTACGCACAGGTTATTTTTGTACGCACTTATGCCACAAAGTATCACGCACTGTGAACAGTGCGTAAAAACTTAGTTTATGCACTTTCGTAGAATATATTTTTTCAAATAATTTTAGCAGTAATAATTAGATATAAATAATAAATCAATTATTGTTACACACACGTACACTGGTTTGAGTGTTTTTCTAAAATATTTATTGTCTAAATAGTATTTTTAATAAAAAATTATATAAAACTGATTGTTGGATAAACAATTGTAATTTTTTTATAGAAATTCGATGAAAAATTATAATTTTTCGTACGATTTTTATAAACTGTTTACAACATTAACTCATCAATATGCGAAAATAGTTATTTATGATACAAGTTCGTAAAGCACTACTTTACAAAAATGTATCATACAAAGTTGTTTATACGACAGCTATTATGAAGCACAACTAAAATTTGATGCACAATACTATATTTTTTTATTGGTGAATAAATTAATTGTATGTAAAACTTATTTTACGCACAGGTTATTTTTGTACGCACTTATGCTACAAAGTATCACGCACTGTGAACAGTGCGTAAAAACTTAGTTTATGCACTTTCGTAGAACATATTTTATCAAGTAATTTTAGCAGTAATAATCATATATAAATAATTAATCAATTATTGTCACACACACTTGCACTGGTTTGAGTGTTTTTCTAAAATATTTATTGTCTAAATAGTATTTTTAATAAAAAATTATATAAAACTGATTGTAGGATAAACAATTGTAATTTTTTTTATAGAATTTCGATGAAAAATTGTAACTTTTCGTACGATTTTTATAAACTGTTTTCAACATTAACTCATCAATATTCGAAAATTGTTATTTATTAAACAAGTTCGTAAAGCACTACTTTACAAAAATGTATCTTACAAAGTTTTTTCTACGACATTTATTATGAAAAACAACTAAAATTAGATGCAGAATACTATATTTTTTTAATTGGTAAGTATGGCAAAAATAACGATCTGCATTGTTTAAATGTTTCTAAAATATTTGTTGTCTAAACAGTTCCTATAAAATTTATATGAAATGGATTGTTAAATAAACAATTGCAATTTTTTTATAGAATTTCGATGAAAAATTGTAACTTTTCGTACGATTTTTATAAACTGTTTTCAGCATTAACCGTATCAATATGCAAAAATAGTTACTTATGATACAAATTCATAAAGCACTACTTTACACAAATGTATCATACAAAGTTTTTTTTACGACGGCTATTATAAAAAACAAGTAAAATTTGATGCAAAATACTGTATATTTTTTTAATTGGTGAATAAATTGGTTGTGTGTAAAACTTATTTTATCCACAGATTTTTTACGCACTTGTGCTAAAAAGTATCACTTTGCGCATTGTTCACGGTGCGTAAAAACTTAATTAACAAATTAATCAATTGTAAATTATGTACTCCTGGTATTTTAGATTCACAAACTATTTGTTGGAGCAATTATTATAGCAAATTTAAGGCAAACATACTGTCCAATTAATTTTCCCTTAACGACGTTTTAATTTGGGGGCCTGTAAAACGATTTGGGGATATCGTCATTAGAGCTTTTATTGTTTGTATAATTTGTAACGTACCGCTCCGTATCAGCTTTGCAATGGGACTTGTAATTTACGCCTGATGTTTTGTTCTCAAATTAAGTTTATAGCCAATTAGGAATAAAGTTTTAACTTGAGCGTATAAATCTAGTATCTTGAAATATTGGCATAAAATAATGCCACATGTGAAGTGTATTGTTATTAGATTGAAATTAGATGTTTATAAATATTTTTTTAAATAGATGTGCTTCAAACTTTGAAAGATTAATTTTAAAAGCGTTTTTATACTTTGATAAATGGAAAAAAAAGAATATTTAAAGGAGACAGATCATTATTAAGTAACCAAGGCTGACATTTTTTCATATGCTACGAAAATGTTTAAATTTTTATCTGTACAATGTTTTAATAATTTACCCTCTACAAAATTAAAAATGTGCCCTTTTTTAAAAATGGTGTGCCGCAACTGCAGATTTGTCAGTACTGTGCAATTTTGTATGGTGTACATGTTCTAATAGCTATTTATGGCATAAGTGAATAAAGTCGAATTTTATCCACGAAAAAGCAGTTTAAAACTGACGATGATATAATCTTTTTTTTTTTCAAGGATAGTGACTTTTTACATTGGCCAACAATACTGTCACCCTAACAGAGCTAACTTATAAAAATGAAACAGAGTATATGTGGAGCTATCACAAATGAAATATTTGTAATTATCAATATTTAGGCATAATCTTTATGAAGTCTGCACAATTTTATTTTCTTATTTTGTTTAATAGCTTAGGGTGTGAAAATTACAGGACATATTTCTGACACACCCTTATATCGTTGTAAACGATAGAGACAGACATGAAAATGCGCATTGCATTCAACTATAATTGACATTTCAACTTCTTCCCTCTTCAATTTCCTTCGCGGCGATGATTCCCCTGTAATTGGGCGTCACGTGGAAAAGTCGCGAGCACCGGTTAAGGGTCGATTGCACCCCCAACCCTTAAACATTTCAGCGTCCCATCGCATTAATATCGCTCCTCGCACCGGATATTAATAGCGGCTGTTCAGCGAATTAAGATAAGGTGCATCCGACACTGTTAAGTGCTCCGGATGTACAAGACGAGCTAAAGGGAATTTAAGTTGGACAGGAGGGCGCGAGCAGATTAGCCTAACTCATAATTAATTTTAGCAATATTACCAGTTATATATACATTTTGGTGTCATTACAGACGTATCTTCTAAATTAAGTTTAAAACCATTAATGATGGCATAATCGTGGCATGATCTTAGATTAAATCAGATGATCTGATCTGGTATTTTTCCCCATATATTCTGAAATATGTGCAGATAGTTAAATTAAAATGACATTATATTTCTATGGAATATGAATATTTTGATTTAGTACGTGTATTTTTATGAAAATAAATTTAAAGCATACAAAAATAATGATATCGGATTTTAATGTGTTGCGTAAATAATTGATGTTGCATTTAAGTTCATATTGAATTTGAATGTGCATGTCTTGTGAATGAATGTTCAATTTTAATTAAAGTATAATTTTAAAGCATCTCTCATTTTAATAAACCTATCGTTGAAATTGAACGCTAATAAATTCAGTTTTAAAAAGAAAATATAATTTCATTTCAAGTGTAGTAAAAACGAAGTACAAGTTTCATTTAAATAAAGTACCATTTATAGCAAGAGTATTAAAAATGAAACGTAATATTAATTCAGACGTCTTAAAAACAATCTTTATTAAAATCGTGTCGTTATTTGTAATAAAAATTAAATATAATTTAAATTTGAGTGTGGAAAACAGTGTTTCATTTTAACTCAATTGAATAAGAATCAAATGTTAGAAATTTATCTCGCATTAAAACTAAGTACAATTTAAATGAATGAAAATTGAAATTTTAATGTATAAAATAATTAGGACCAACATAAATGCAGTGCAGAATTTTTACAAGTTCAACAAAATTATCTTGCACTATAATTGAGTTCCATATAAAACAAACTTTTTAACATTGTCTAACAATATACAATTATTGAATGGATCTAATTAAATTTATATCCAATTCTTCAGATATGTCAATATTTGTTCAAAAATATCAAATATTCAAAGCTGTTTTTGCAATCTTCACACAATAATAATGGAACCTACAGAACTAGTGGGTTAATGTAATTGATTTTTTTGCTAATTTAAACCGATATACTAGTATGGATATCTGCAATTTAAAAACATATCTAATGAGAGATACTTGATATATCAATTTTTGTTTGAAAATATGTCACAGAACTAATTTAAATGTTCCTCCCATTAGTTTTACATTTAAATAACGATATCTGAAAAATCATCGTATTAATATTAATGCAATGTATTACTACTATAGAGTGATATACTGATATTAAATATGTATAATTAAATTTAGATCCAGTGACGGATTCTTGAAATATACCAATTTTTCATTAAAAATATCGGATATTAGAACTATTTTAAATGTCCCTCTAATTAGCCTCATATTTAAATAACAATTTCTCGAAAACCACCCCATCAATATTAATGTAATTTATTACTGCCGTAGAGTGATATACTAATATTAAATGGGTGTAATTAAATTTAGATCCAATGATGGATTCTTGAAATATATAAATTTTTGATTAAAAATATCAAATATTAGAACTATTTTAAGTGTTTCATCAATTAAGCTTTTGTTTAAATAACGATATTTCAAAAACCACCGTATCAATATCAATGTAATTTATTACTGATATTGCTGGATATACTAGCATTGAATGACCATAATTAAATTTATATTCAATGCAAGATTCTTGGGATATATCAATTTTTGTTTGCAAATATCAAATATTCAAAGCTATTTATTCAATCTTCAGACAATAATAATGGAATATAGAGAATTAGTGTATTAATGTAATTTGATTTTTGTGCAAATATAAACCGATATACTAGTATTCGATATCTGCAACAAAAGAACTTCCATATATCAATTTTTATTTGAAAATATCGAATATTAGTACTATATTTTAAATGTCCCTCTAATTAGCCTCATATTTAAATAACGATTTCTCAAAAACCACCGTATCAATATAAATGTAAATTATTATCGCTGTAGAGTGATATACTAATATTAAATGGGTATTATTAAATTTAGATAAAATGATGGATTCTTGAGATATATCAATTTTTGATTAAAAATATCAAATAGTAGAACTATTTTAAGTGTTTCATCAATTAAGCTCTTATTTAAAAAACGATATCTCAAAAACCACCGTATCAATATCAATGTAATTTATTGCTGATATAGCTGAATATACTGGCATTGAATGAGCATAATTAAATTTATATTCAATGCGAGATTCTTGAGATATATCAATTTTTGTTAGGAAATATCGAATATTAGAACTATTTTAAGTGTTTCTTCAATTAAGCTCTTATATAAAATACGATATATCAAAAACCACCGTATCAATATCAATGTACTTTATTGATGATATAGCTCGATATAATTGCATTAAATTGGTATACATAAATTTATATCCAATGCGGGATTCTTAAGATATATCAATTTTTGTTTGCAAATATCAAATATTCAAAGCTATTTATTCAATCTTCAGACAATAATAATGGAATCTAGAGAATTAGTATATTAATGTAATTTTATTTTTGTGCAAATATAAACCGATATACTAGTATTCGATATCTGCAACAAAAAAACTTCCATATATCAATTTTTGTTTGAAAATATCGAATATTAGAACTATTTTAAATGTCCCTCTAATTAGCCTCATATTTAAATAACGATTTATCGAAAACCACCGTATCAATATTATTGTAATTTATTACTGCTGTAGAGTGATATACTAATATTAAATGTGTATTATTAAATTTAGATCTAATGATGGATTCTTGAGATATATCAATTTTTGACTAAACATATCAAATATTAGAACAATTTTAAGTGATTCATCAATTGAGCTCTTATTTAAAAAACGATATCTCAAAAACCACCGTATCAATATCAATGTAATTTATTGCTGATATAGCTCGATATACAAACATTAAGTGGGTATAAATACATTTAGATTCAATGCGGGATACCTAAGATATGTCAATTTTTGTTATATCAAATATTCAGAGCTGTTTTTTTCAATTTTCACACATTAATAATATTTATTTTTATTATATTTCTTTACAAATATAAACGGATATACTAGTATTCGATATCTGCAATTTAAAATAAATCTAAACTTTCTAAAATATACAAGTGTTTTTTTAAATTTCCAAATTATGTACACGTTATAAAAATTAAATCATTGCGAAGAGTACTTCAGAATATTTTCTTATAGTTCATATATGTAGATCATATATGTTATTTTTCTACAGAATTTATAAAAAAATTGTCACTGGTCACTGGTATTTTCTACAATATTTGGCATATTGAAACTTGGAAATTAATTTTATGGAACTTTCTGAAACATACGAGATTTTTTTAAAATTTCCAAATTATGTACACGTTATAAAAATTGAAGCATTGCGAAGATTTCTTCAGAATATTTTCTTATAGTTGATCATAGGTGTTATTTTTCTACAGAATTTATAAAAAAAAATGACACTGGTCACAATTTTGTTGTATTTTCTACAATAATTGGCATATTAAAACTTTATGGAACTTGATGAAATATACGAGGATTTTTTTAAATTTCCAAATTATGTACACGTTATAAAAACTAAATCATTGCCAAGATTTCTTCAGAATATTTTTTTACAGTTGATCATATATGTTATTTTTCTACGGAATTTATAAACAAAATGGACACTGGACATTTGGAATTTTTAAAAAACACTCGTATATTTCAGAAAGTTTCATAAAATTAATTTCCAAGTTTTAATATGCCAAGTATTATAGAAAATACAACAAAATCGTGACTTGTATTTTCTACAATATTTGGCATATTAAAACTTAAAAACTTAAAATTTAAAAAACTTACTTAACTTAAAAAAAATAATTTAATGAAACTTTCTGACATATACGAGATAATTTTTAAATTTCCAAATTATGTACACGTTATAAAAATTAAATCAATGCGAAGATTTGGATTTTAATTTCTATGCTGTTGTGATGCAAGCAGAGTCTTCTTCCTGAACGAGTTAACAATTGCACAACTTGCCTTTAGTTATCGACGCTCGATAGTTAGAAGAACAAACAATTGTGTGTTGAATATACGATTTCAAGTAACTAAGAACGAACGAAACTGTAATAACGTGAATATACTTTCATCGCTATTCATAACTCCGCGTAATTAACGGGGCATTCAGGGAAAATACTGTTTGTACTTTTTTATCGCCGCAACTACAATAACCCCATCACAGCCATTCCGCTTAACAAATAAATTAGATGCCGTGCGTTGTGGCAATTAAGCGGTGTTCTCTGGTGCGTATTCGTGCCAGAAATCCCTGTGCGAAGATTGCGGGGGCAGATTGAGGCTATCTATTGATTCTCGCAGCAGATTAAGTGGAAATTAAAAAGTGTCCGGGGCTAAGTGCGCCGTTGCGTGGGCCGCGCGCGCGGTCCTAATTAGCCGGGGCTATAGCCCCTCACACTCAGAATTATGCAAATTATGCTGCTTGTTTATTTGCCACCGACGCAATTACACGCATTTTCCCGAAAAATGTGTACAACGGCCGACGGGAATCACCCCAAGCGCGTGATGCTTTAGGCGTGAATTTTTACGTTTTCGAATTAAATTTTTAATATCATGAATCGCACATAAACTGCCTATAACATTTTTGTTTCTTGTAACTGACGACCTAAGAATGCTTAAGTCTAAAAAATTCATTTGGAGTTAATTGACTGTCTATTACAACAATGATAGTTCAATTTTAACATCAAATTGTATTGTAAACATAATCCTTTGAAAATGGTTGAATAAGCCGAAACACGTGTCAGGAAACTGATAAAATATATGAAATTAAACAAGAGTAATTATACATAATATACATTTATAATTATATTAATATGTTTCATCAAGATATTAGCAAGGAATGTATTAATGTTACATATTCAAATGTTTGGAAAATATGGTGCATATTTTAGGCAATACGAAATCATGAGCTAGATTGTTATAAATTTTGTAGGAGTTTGAAATATACAAGTACATATTTAAAATATGGGCAGATAAGCTCAGCTACTTATTATGAAAATATTCCGAGATTTCTAAAAAACTTCTTGATATATCTACATCATTTTTGTAGAAATTTTGAAAATTTTCAAAAATTCGTAATGTTTGCAGAATAAGATACCAAATTTTCTGAAATATTTGTGAAATTTCCGACTATTTATGAAAATTTAAAAACTCTAAATAAAAATATACAGATATTATAATGATGAGACGAGATTATAATCGAATGAAATAAAACAATTTTACTTTGTTGCTTCCACTAACACATTTATTTTACAAAAAATAATTTAGTGACTGCAGTTTCGACTACTTTATAGTCATTGTCAAACTAAGAGATTATAATCATTTTAGACCACATTTTAATCGAAACTATTTTAAAATAAATGTGATATTAACAAAGTTACATTGATTTAAAGTGGTTAATTCAAATATTAAGTATGTATCACGAAATTAATGCCACTTACAGTAGTCATTGATTCATTAGCAAACTGCTCCATTTGCCTTGAAACATGATTTACGAACCTTCTACTTAACATTACCTTGCATCTTAGAAAATGAATCTAAACACAATCAATAATAAAAAATAAACAAGCTGACTATAATTTTGAGTTAAAAGGGCGAATTCTCTTCATCCATCATTCTGGTTCATCCATCATTTCAGTGATGTTTTTTTTAATAATAAATTTTAAAACTGTATTTACCCATTATAAATAAATAGAGGGAATACAGTTTTAAAATTTATTTGGCGAATGCCAAATTATGAATTATAAACTATGTAGTTGTGCTGTACATCCATCATTTCAATGATGTTTTTTTTAATAATAAATTTTAAAACGGTATTCCCACTATAAATAAATAAAGGGAATACTGTTTTAAAATTTATTTGGCGAATGCCAAAATATTAATTATAAACTATGTAGTTGTGCTGTTCATCCATCATTTCAATGATGTTTTTGTTTTAGTAATAAATTTTAAAACATTATTCCCACTATTTGTTTAGACGTAAAAGTAAAATGTTCAAAAGGACGCATCTCTGCTATTTAGTAATTAATAATAGTCGTAAATCCCGTCATTTTGCATTTGTAGTTGTTTAAGCAAATGCACGTACATGGCCATTAATTTTTTTAATGTGCGTCTATCGTACAAGGCCTGACCATTGTTTTACAGTAACGTTAATTTATACACCACTTAAGATTTATAATGGCTTTTCTAGTATTTAGAAATTGCTTTTATCTGGCAGTCGGTGTGGTATTGAATATTCAGTTAATTACTGAAGAGTAAAGCTGGGATAGTTATGTATTTTATAATCTGTAGAAGAAAATCTGCAAATATGTAAAAACAGCATTTGTTTTATAAAATAATACTTTTACATATTTTTGCACATTTCTATACCTTTTCTAGTTCAAATTGAGACCAATCAAGTTCAAATTGAGACCAATCAAGTTCAAATTGAGACCAATCAAGTTCAAATTGGGACCTATCAATTTCAAATTGAGGCAAATCAATTTCAAATTGAGGCCAATCAATTTCAAATTGAGACTAAACAAAATCAAGTTGACACTAAACAATATCAAGTTGAGAGTAAAAAAATAAAAATAAATTTGACAACATAATTAATTTATATGTGTCGTATTAAAAATGCCACGATACATAAAAAAAAGCAGAAGCAGTACATCTCAAGAAGCAGCTGTGTGCTGTTATAATAATAATGAAGATATCATTTATTTCTTTTTGCATATCTTCACAATAATTTCGCTATTTTGCCCTGGCTCAAATGACAGAAAAAATGAGATACGTAAGAAAAAATTATAACACGTATGTCATACACTATTTTTTGTGCAAACACAGTTTTTATACACCAGTACTGTTCAGAGTACTGTTTTCCTAGATCAATGTGCAATTAGTATTGCGTAAGTATAAGCAACATTCGATAGGGATTATCACTTAATTACATTTCTTAGAAAGGACCGTATGCTCCAAATTTTTATGAGGTCTAAAATGACCACATTTTAATCGAAACTATTTTTAAATAAATGTGATATTAACAAAATTACATTGGTTCTAAAATGAACTACAAGTGTAAAAGTACTTGGAGTTCGAAAATGACCAGATCTCAAATCTCAGATCTCACATCTCGAAACTATAGTAAGTCTTTTTAAATAATTATATATACAGGGTCAGTCATTTCACCTCCCGTCTTATATAACTCAGTTACTAATTGAGTTAGGATTTTGATATTTTGCAGACTTTACTTGCATTCTGGGGTGTATTTCAGGAAAATATTTTTGATTATACAGAGTATCCCAAAAAAGTGTGACGTTATCATGATGTGTACTTTTAAATTGTATGGTATATTTTTTGTTGCTTATTTGGGTGCCCTATATAGATGCCTACATACCAATATTTTTTTTAAATCGGTTTAGCGATTTTAGCACAAAAAAATAAAAATTGAAAAAAATCAAGTTTTGGACCATTGGTTAAGAAAATTAATAAGAGATAAAAATATGCCTTGTTAATGAAACCATACAAGGTACTCATTAAATAAGGTCTGACAGTTGTGTTAACCAAGTTTTTTTGATATGCATTATATAGTGTCCAAAATTTAGTGTCAAACTTTTCTAACTTTAGAGCACTTTATTTTTCTTATTTTAAATTGGAGCCCCTGTATATTGTTATGTCATTCCATGTGGAATTAAAAGGTCTGACAGTTGCGTTAACCAAGTTTTTTTGATATTCATTATACAGAGTGTCGAAAATTTAGTGTCAAACTTTTCAAATTTTAAAGCACTTTATTTTTCTTATTTTAAATTGGAGCCCCTGTATATTTTTGTCATTCCATGTGGAATTAAAAGACAAATATTTTTCCTAATTAAAACTCTATCGCAATTAGATATAATCAATTTACATCTCCTATACCCTTTCGGGTGTCGAGATTCATGCCACCACTAATTTATGTTGTCTACGAAGTTTTTCCATTTCTTTGTATTTGTAGCCTTGTTCCTTGCTTCTTGTTGATCGAGGTCGTTTCTTCTTAGGATCTGTTCTATGTTGCTTTCCCATCTTTTCCTAGGTCTTCCTCTTTCTTTCTTTTTCTTTTCGTCTTTTGATGTCCATACTATTATCTCATTTCTAAGTATCTCATTTCGGTTGCTTGTATTTTGTTCATTGTCTTTTCATTTGTTATCCAGGTTTCGCCATATAAGAGTGTAGGTCTATAAATTGTCTTGAAGAGTGTAATTTTCGTGTTTTTGGTGATCCTTCTATTGTTTATAACGTACTTATTCATTGCATAGTAGGTTTTATTTGCGGCCATTATTCTGTTATTTATTTCGTTTTTTATGGTTCCTTTATTATGTATTATTGTACCTAAATATTTGAAGGTTTCAACTTGTTCTATACTTTTCATATTTATTAGTATTTTTGCTTTTGTTTCCTACTTTGCTACTACTATTGCTTTTGTTTTGTTTATATTAATTGTGTTTTTTCAGTTCCTCCTCTCATATGCTTATATTGTGTTGCAGGTCTTCTTCGCTTTTGGCTAGCATGACTAAGTCATCAGCATAAGCACATTCTGCTATCACTAATCTTTTCATTTTATAGTATTCTATTTCTACCTTCTTGGTGTTATCCTCAATTTTTTTCATTATGTTGTCTAGGAGTATAATAAAGAACAGAGGGCTTAAAGTGCCTCCTTGTGTGGTTATGAAATTCTCAGATGTTGAATTATTTGTCCTTACGTAGTTTTCTGTGGTTTCATACATACTCTTGATTGCTTTTATTAAATGCACTTTTATCTTCATTTCTTCAAGTATTTCCCACACTTTGGCTCTTGGGACTCTATCAAATTCCTTTTCTAAGTCCACGAATATCACGTATAGTTTGTTGTTTTGTTTTAATATTTTTTCTGTCATCCTTTTAATTGTGAAGATATGGTCTTGTGTTGAATGTCCTTTCATGAATCCACTTTGTGATTTTTCCATTGTTTTTTCAATTTTCTTTCTTAGTTTGTTCTCTAGTATTGATTCATACAGTTTTTCCGCTGTGCACAGCAGCGATATTCCCCTAAAGTTGTTGCAATTTCTACTGTCTCCTTTTTTATGTATTGGGAAGATCACTGCTTTTTGCCTGGTATTTTTCCTGTTTCCCATATTCTATTTGTTAACTGTAGTAGTAGTTGTTTCCCATCCTTTCCTATGTATTTCAGCTGTTCAGATTTGATTTTGTCGTGACCTGGGGCTTTTCCGTTATTTAACTACTTTAGTGCGTTTTCTAACTCTTCTTCTGATATAGATCCCTCTTCTTCTTCTGTTTCGTTACTATTTTCTTGTTCCTCTTCGTTTTCATTTCCTTCATTGGTTGTCTCTTTTCCAGACAGAAGCTCTTGGAAGTGCTCTATCCGTCTTTTCATGATTTCTTTATCGTCTTTTATTAGTACATTATGTTTATTTTTGCGTAGTTTTTCCGTTTTTTAACTTCTTTAGTGCATTTTCTCTTCTTCTGTTATAGATCCCTCTTCTTCTTTTTTTTTTTAATAAACGTGCTATTAATAAAGATAACAGTGTTCTTTATTTAAATACATTAAGGATTTATAATTATAATATTAAGATTCACTATTTTAATACTATGAAACCATGGATGCTTGCCATGCCATGATGATTGAAAACCGGAAAATCACCATGCCACACTAATCTTGGGTACTTCTTGGTAAATATTTTTGTTTTGGTGTTACAATTTCGGAGTTTCATTTTGAAGTTATGGCGATGAAAGAAAACAACATACACTTCGACAACCTAATTAAAGCATAATCGCGACCCCATATCGCATTAATATTTATGGCGAATTAACTGTTTGCGCGGCGCGGTTTGGCCGTATCGCGTTTCTTTTCTATTAAAAGCACGTCCATAACGTCCATAAATAACGCTCTTTTGCCCGGCCAAGCCGTAATAAGCCCGTTAACTCTGCGTTGTTAGTGTTTAAGCCTTCAGACCTGATGAATTTATCGGCGGGACGGAGCCCATATTTTCCGGTGTTCCGTGTAATACAGTCGTACGAGTACGAGCTTGCACGTGTGCATACGTGTTGTGCGCGGAATTCCGCTCCGCAGTTTAAAACGGGGCCCCCGCATGTATGTGGGTCCCCCTTTCCCGTAAATTATCCTGGAAATTAAATTCTTTGGGGCATATTTCTGCTTTTAATATTCGTCCGGGCGCTTGAGCGGAATTGGGGAGCGTCGCTAAGCCGCAGAGGATTTGCGGTGGAATTGGCGTCGCGAAAACGGATTTTTGAATTTCCAAGCGGAATTGGGGATAAGTGGAGGATTCGGGGAGTTTGTCAACTGCATAAGCCGGACCGGGCAAGCTTTATAATCTACCGTGGGATGTAAATCAAAAGAATTAAATCGTATTTGATTCAGCGAACAGCTCAATATGGAAATGCGAAACGCAACATATATTTGGCGCAGTCGGTAGGATATCAATTCGCGATTACAATTTTAAATTGTAAAAAGAAACACTTATTTAAGATCTTTAGGAACTTGTATCATACAACGTTTTTACTATTATAAAAATCAGTTAAAATTTGATGCAAAATACTATTTTCTTTAATTGTCATAAGTGAATGAACTGTGTGTAAACATTATTTTAGAGAGAAATATTACATTAATAGAGAATAACATATATTCGTCACGAACACGTAGCATTGCAAATTACGTATATTTACCCAATCAGCCACTCCAGCTTCCACGAGTGTGTCCCATCCTAAACTCATAGACCCTAATTTGCGAATTCTATCGTGCCAGCCAAAAACAATGAGCCCGCAGTGAACTAATAAACTACGTGCATAATTCGCGTGGATGGAGCGATCATTCAAAGTGACGGCCTCGTCCCTTCCCGGGCCTCCTTGGCCATTGCAGTCACGTCTGTCCAAATTAAATTTTGCGGTCGTCTTCGCCGACGTGCCCGCCTCTGCCAGGCACACTTTTTGGTCTGCGGTGCGCCCAATTTGCATATTTAATTGCGTCTGAAAACGTATTATCAATGCGGATTATGCACTTTGCCTAATGCTTCATAAATTAACGCCCCGAGCCGCGACGGTCTCCTCGCCTCGCCTCGAGTGCACGGGCACAATCAATTTGCCAGTGAATAGTGTCTGTGCTACCGTTTCATTAAAGATTAAGGCGTTATTACCGGGGAGCTTTAGTTGGTTTAAATTCTCACAGATTTGAAGTTCTGCAATGACCTCTGCACCTGATAAACAATTGATCAAAACTAGTCCGCGTATAAAAAACTGTTGATTATTTTACTGTCTGAGGTTTTCTCTCGAAACTCATTTTCTAATCGAAATTTAATTTTACAATCAGAATTATTTGCGACCTTTAGTTGATACTTTCGCTTATAGGAGCAAGCTTTCTTAGGATCATGCCACATGAAGTCAACCAATACAAAAATTGTCAGACTTAAAAAAATTAAAAGGTGTTTCGCAAGAAAAAGAAATTGAGAAACACTGCTCAGTTTCATTTATATGTTCTATTAACAATTGTTTCTTGCTAGCACCCAAGTCTACAAAGTTTTCATATTCATCAGTAGCACATAAGTAGTATTCTTATTCATGAGTAGTGCTACTTGGTTCTTACTTCACTCTATAAGCAGCAAACAATGTAAATACAAAATACTTGTAGTGCAATTGATTTAATTGAATCGCCGAATGCAGATAGGGTATAAGTCAGTGAACTAAAGTATTGAGAAAATTACAAAAAAAACATTGATTTGTGTATTATAAATCAAAGAAACTTAAATAATAAATCAAAATTATTAAATGACAAAACAAAAATATATTGAAACACTATCTATGTCATCAGTATTTCAACTGCTGAAAACTGCAACTGTGAATATAAATTTGTAAGGAATTTCACCAAATTAACGAGCTGCAATAACATTTTTAGATTTTTAGTAATAACGTTAAAATTTGGAATTTTTCAGTGATTGAGGTTTTCTTTCTGAAACTCTTTCTTTCTTCTTATTTGCCAACTTTCATTGATATATTTCTTTGCTATCCTCTTATGATATCTGTCACGGTCTAAAAGGGACTATACCTTTAATAGGCACTTTGTTGATTTATGACACCCCCAGCGCCATTACTCGTCTATGATGGGAGGTTGATGGCGAAATCTGTTAAGAGTGCGAGGCTGGAATACGAGAAAATGAAAATTTCGGCAATTTCAGTTGTAAAATTTTTAAATTTTCAACGGCTGTTTAAATTGACCAAGTTTGACAGATTAATATAACTCAAGCTTACAATTTGATAGATTTTGACAAAATGTTACTGAAAATTTGTCTGATTTGGATAATTTCAGTCAAATATCCAAGAATTGTTGATACTTTCTTTTAATTTGTTTACAGATTTGAGAATTTTATGTTAATTTTTCAGATTTTGTCTATTGATTTTGATATAAATGTGTTGAATTTTGACAATCTTAGTCGAAAATATTACATTCATAGATTACAGCAAAAAGAGCTTAGAAATTAACAAGTTTCCAGAGTTTCTATTGAAAATATGACAGATTCGAGCAGTTTCTGCTCATTTTTCAGATTTTGTCTATTGATTTTGATATAAATGTGTTGAATTTTGACAATCTTAGTCGAAAATATTACATTCATAGATTACAGCAAAAAGAGCTTAGAAATTAACAAGTTTCCAGAGTTTCTATTGAAAATATGACAGATTCGAGCAGTTTCTGTTCATTTTTCAGATTTTGTCTATTGATTTTGATATAAATGTGTTGAATTTTGACAATCTTAGTCGAAAATATTACATTCATAGATTACAGCAAAAAGAGCTTAGAAATTAACAAGTTTCCAGAGTTTCTATTGAAAATATGACAGATTCGAGCAGTTTCTGCTCATTTTTCAGATTTTGTCTATTGATTTTGATATAAATGTGTTGAATTTTGACAATCTTAGTCGAAAATATTACATTCATAGATTACAGCAAAAAGAGCTTAGAAATTAACAAGTTTCCAGAGTTTCTATTGAAAATATGACAGATTCGAGCAGTTTCTGCTCATTTTTCAGATTTTGTCTATTGATTTTGATATAAATGTGTTGAATTTTGACAATCTTAGTCGAAAATATTACATTCATAGATTACAGCAAAAAGAGCTTAGAAATTAACAAGTTTCCAGAGTTTCTATTGAAAATATGACAGATTCGAGCAGTTTCTGTTCATTTTTCAGATTTTGTCTATTGATTTTGATATAAATGTGTTGAATTTTGACAATCTTAGTCGAAAATATTACATTCATAGATTACAGCAAAAAGAGCTTACAAATTAACAAGTTTCCAGAGTTTCTATTGAAAATATGACGAGAAAATGAAAATTTCGGCAATTTCAGTTGCAAATTTTCAAATTTTGAAAAGCAGTTGAAATTGACCAAATGTAACAGATTAATATAACTCAAGCTTACAATTTGATAGATTTAGACAAAATGTTACTGAAAATTTGTCTGATAAGTATAATTTCAGTTAAATATCTAAGAATTATTGATACTTCCTTTTAAAATTTTGACAGATTTGAGAAGTTTATGTTAATTTTTCAAATTTTGTCTATTGATTTTGATATAAATGTGTTAAATTTTGATAATCTTAGTCGAAAATATTACAAATTTTATTCGTTCCAATTTGAAACTTAACAAATATTCATAGATTAGAGAAAAAAGAGCTTAGAAATTAACAAGTTTCCAGAGTTGCTAATTCGACATATTTTGGGAAATGCTATTGAACATTTATCTGATTTGGATAATTTCAGTCCA
Source organism: Othius punctulatus (assembly GCA_951805005.1). Classification (NCBI taxonomy): domain Eukaryota; kingdom Metazoa; phylum Arthropoda; class Insecta; order Coleoptera; family Staphylinidae; genus Othius; species Othius punctulatus. Next base: position 1,291,676 of record OX638139.1, on the reverse strand, counting down.
ATGTGTAAGAATTGTTGACACTTCCTTTTAAAAATTTGACAGATCCGAGCAGTTTCTGTTCCATTTTCAGATTATGTCTATTGATTTTGATAAAAGTGTGTTCAATTTTGATAAATTTAGGTGAAAATATTACAAATTTTATTCGTTCCATTCTAAAAATTAATAAATATTAATAGATTAGAGAAAAAAGAGTTAGAAATTGACAAGTTTCCAGAATTGCTATTGAAAATATGACGAGAAAATGAAAATTTCGGCAATTTCAGTTGTAATTTTTTTAAATTTTCAAAGGCAGCTGGCTGAAATTGACGAAGTTTAACAGATTAATATAACTCAAGCTTACAATGTGATAGATTTTGGCAAAATGTTACTGAAAATTTGTCTGATTTGGATAATTTCAGTCAAATATCTAAGGAATTTAGATACTTCCTTTTATAAATTTGATAGATTCGAGCAGTATTTGTTAATTTTCAGATTTTGTCCATTGATTTTCATATAAATGTGTTGAATTTTGGTAATCTTAGTCGATATTATTACAGATTTTATTCGTTAGAATTTGAAAATGAACAAATATTGATACATTAGAGCAAAGACAGCTTAGAAATTAACAAGTTTCCAGAACTGCTATTGAAAATATGACGAGAAAATGAAAATTTCGGAAAGCTCCCAGTTGATATTAAACCAAGATTGAGAGATTAATATAAATCAAGCTTACAATTTGACAGAATTTGGCAATTGCTATTGAACATTTATCTGATTTGGATAATTTCAGTCCAATGTGTAAGAATTGTTGACACTTCCTTTTTAAAATTTGACAGATTCGAGCAGTATCTGTTCCATATCCAGATTATGTCTATTAATTTTGATAAAAATGTGTTCAATTTTGATAAATTTAAGTGAAAATATTACAGATTTTATTCGTTCCAATATAAAAATTAACAAATATTCATAGATTAGAGCAAAAAAGTTTAGAAATTGACAAGTTTCCTGAGTTTCTATTGAAAATATGACGAGAAAATTAAAATTTCGGCAATTTGAGTTGGAATTTGTTTAAATTTTTATAGTTTCCTGTTGAAACTGAATAAAGTTTGACAGATTAATATAACTCAAGCTTACAATTCGACACATTTTGGCAATTGCTATTGAACATTTATCTGATTTGGATAATTTCAGTCAAATATCTAAGAATTTTAGATACTTCCTTTTAAAAATTTGACAGATTCGAACAGTTTCTGTTCAATATTTTGATTTTGATGAACATGTGTTAAATTTTGAAAATTTTAGGTGAAAATATTACAGATTTTATTCGTTCCAATCTAAGTATTAACAAATATTCGTAGATTAGAGCAATTACAGCTTAGAAATTGATAAGTTTCCAGAGTTGCTATTGAAAATATAAGAAGAAATTACAAATTTCGCTAGTTTGAGTAGTTTTCAAAGCTGGCAGTTGAAATTGGACCAATTTTGACAGATTAGTTCCAGCCAAGCTTACAATTGTACATATTTTGACAAATGCTATTGAAACCATCGGATTTAGATAATTTCAGTCAAATATCCGAGAATATTTGATATTTCTTTTTAAAAATGTGACAGATTCGAGCAGTTTCTGTTCATTTTTTAGATTTTGTCTATGTTTTTGATAAAAATGTATTAAATTTTGATAATTTTAGTTGAAAATATTACAGGTTTAATTCGTTTAAATTTAAAAATGAACAAATATTCATAGATTAAAGCAATTGGAGTTTAGAAAATTACAAGCTTCTAGAGTTGCTATTAAAAATATCACGAGAATAATAATATAATATTTATAATTATATATTTTTTTTTAATTTATTTATTTGCAGAAAGCTACATACATATTCCAAAAAATAAATACAAATCAAATAAATAACAACAAAAAATGTGAAAATGAGAAAGTGAAAATTTCAGAAGTTTCAGTAGTAAAGTTTTCAAATTTTCAAAGGTAGCAAATTGAAAAAGAACCAAATTGGACACATTAGTCAACTCAATTTTAGAATTTGACAACTTGAAATTGAAAGTTGGGCACATTAGTCAACTCAAGTTTAGAATTTGACATATTTTGACAACCAAATTTTACGTAATTTCATATTTTCAAACTTGAACCTAAAATACCAACAAATTTCTACAACGTCGGGCTACAAACATTGCATAAACTTATCGTTACTCACTTATCGTCAAGCTTTGGAACGTTGCGTTCTGAACTGTTAACAAAAATCAGCCATTTTATACGTGCCAAGTTAATTGGTTACACCTGGTCTCAATGGTTCTGCCCATTGCATTAAATATTATTTTGGATATTTATTATGGACTGGAGAAGAATATCGGCCAATTCCACTTTTGACATCTATAATATACTTGTGCTTATTTTTAGAAGAAATTCGGGAAAATACGTAATTTTGCTCTCGTAATCTGCATTATTTATAACAATTTCAGTCATTAGTTCATATATTGTGTATTAATTAATCATCATCCATCTTAATGTAATCAACAATTACCGCAGTTTCGCGTCTGAAAACCTGCCCTTTTAATTTACCCCCGCTTTCACCCCCCGATATCTAATAAAGGGCGCCTTTAATAAGCGTAATTGACATCATCGCGCCCCATTTAGTCGCCGCATCAGATTTTACAGCGCCGCGACTTAATTCAGGACGAAAAGGGTTCACGAAACGAAAGAGAGGGCCTCTTTTCGGCGCCTCCCGAGGAGGTGGAGGTGCTATTGCGTGCAGGGGCGCCTCCTCATTAAATTTCCCGCTGCGTCCATGAATATTTCAGTGGCTGCTGTCAGCGAGAACTGCGCGTTCATTTTTCAATTCCGGCACTTCGTCTTCGTCTGATTTACATGCGCCAGGGAGGCGTAATGCGATGAGAAAAATGGTATACGCAGAGTGGAATCGAAAGGATGTTCTGGCACTATGCAAGATGATGACGGCTGCATTGGGGGAGTCGAGTTATTGTAGACTGGAGGCGAGGATGATATTAAAAATACTGTAATGAATGAAATTGCAGAGCTCGTTGTTTTTATTTCTTTATCAATCATGGTCCGTTATGTAAATTGTCAGAAATGTTTTAATGTAATGGCGGAGGGCGTTCTTAATAAGTGCAGAACTGAATTGTGTAATGGTACAAGGGAAAACCTTCAAATGATTAAATTCTGAAACACCGTCAAATTTCCTTGAGGTTTAATTTCTATTTATTAATTCAGTACCTGTTCCAGCGTTACAGCATATATGAGTGAAATATTCTCTTCCATTAAGTAAAATCGAATACATGTGTCACGCACCTGACATCAATACCAGTTAAGAACTTTCGAGTAAACCAAGTGTTTTCCCCACACACACAAACACGGATTTTAAGCCACTAGTGAGCGAATCGGTGTAAAAACCACCGTTTTCGATTATCCCAATCCCACAATCGCCTCCGCAAATCCGCGCCGTCTCAAAAACGCTCCATTCCCACGTTCGTTACGTGTCATATTAGCAAGTAGCTGGGATCTGCGTGCTCTTAGTTTATGTCTTGCAGAATCCAACCGCAAGCAACTTCCAGGCGCTCCTCTCTCGAATCTTGCCTCACGGATTTATGCATGCAAGTTTCGAGACGGCAACAGGCGCACTTTTAACGCGGATAAATTGCACGGTTTATGGCGCGGTCTGGCAATTCGTTGCTGAATTTTTGTAATGGTTTCGGATGTGATTTAAGGGCACTCAGATGATGGCCTCGCTGCTGTTCTCGCGTGGGCGTCAAATAGCTGCTGCGTTCCGAATGAATCATATAAATTGTTGGGCGTATGATATACAGGGTTTATCACAATATCTTATTTTAGTGCCATAAAAAATAAAATATGCCGGAGAAATATTTAAATGGAATTTAGATTCAACTACCATTACTAGTTATTTAGTGTCTAATTCAGTGGCACACCCAGACGGGGAGGGGAAGGCCAAAACCCAGGAGAAACAAATAGATATTAGAGATAGTTAGAGATAGTAATGTACAAACGAGTGAAGAGTCAGTCAAGAATTGTGTACTTAAATCATTTTTTAATCGAATTTCTGGAAATATAACAATTTTATGGTTTACTGGAAAATTGAAACACTGACGGTTATATCTGAAAATTTACTGAAAATTCCCTAAAACCGCACGACATCTCTGCGCGTTACTTGGAATTTTGGTAGAATATTTTGGCAATAAATATTACAATTTTGGCAATTGCAATAGTAATATCAATAGCAATTGCCAAAATCTGTCGAATTGTAAGGCTGAGTTATTCTAATCTGACAAACTTGGTTCAATATCAACTGGGAGCTTTGAAAATTTTAAAAATGTCCAACTAAAATTACCGAAATTTTCATTTTCTCGTCATATTTTCAATAGAAACTCTGGAAACTTGTCAATTTCTAAACTCTTTTTTCTCTAATCTATGAATATTTGTTAATCTTTAGATTGGAACGAATAAAATCTGTAATATTGTCACCTAAAATTATCGAAAATTTAACACATTTCCATCAAAATCAATAGACAAAATTTGAAAAATGAACAGAAACTGGTCGAATCTGTAAAATTATTAAATGGAAGTATCAACAATTCATAGATACTGAAATTATCAAAATCAGACAAATTTTCAATAACATTTGTCAAAATCTATCAAATTGTAAGCTTGAGTTATATTAATCTGTCAAACCTGGTCAATTTCAATTGCTTTTGAAAATTTGAAATAAATTACAACCGAAATTGCGGAAATTTTCATTTTCTCCTCATATTTTCAATAGCAACTCTGGAAACTTGTTAATTTCCAAGCTCTTTTTGCTCTAATCTATGAAATTTGTTAAGTTTTAAATGGGAACGAATAAGATTTGTAATATTTACGACTAAGATTGCCAAAATTCAACACATTTATATCAAAATTAATACACAAAATTTGAAAAATTAACAGGAACTGCTCGAATCTGCCAATTTTTTAAAAAGAAGTATCAACAATTCTTAGATATTTGACTGAAATTATCCAACTCAGACAAATGTTCAATAGCATTTGCCAAAATCTGTCAAATTGTAAGCTTGAGTTATATTAATCTGTCAAACTTGGTTAATTTCAATAGCTTTTGAAAATTTGAAATAAATTACAATCTAAATTGCGGAAATTTTCATTTTCTCCTCATATTTTCAATAGCAACTCTGAAAATTTGTTAATTTCTAAGCTCTTTTTGCTCTAATCTATGAATATTTGTATAGTTTCAAATTGGAACGAATGAAATATGTAATATTTTCGACTAAGATTGTCAAAATTCAACACATTTATATCAAAATCAGTAGACAAAATCTGAAAAATTAACATCAACTTCTTAAAACTGTCAAATTTTTAAAAGGAAGTATCAACAATTCTTAGATATTTGACTGAAGTTATCCAAATCAGACAAATTTTCAGTAACATTTTGTCAAAATCTATCAAATTGTAAGCTTCAGTTATATTAATCTGTTAAACTTGGTCAATTTCAACTGCTTTTGAAAATTTGAAAAATTTACAACCGAAATCGTCGAAATTTTCATTTTCTCGTCATATTTTCAATAGCAACTCTGTAAACTTGTTGATTTCTAAGCTCTTTTTGCTCTAATTTATGAAATTTTTTAAGTTTTAAATGGGAACGAATAAGATTTGTAATATTTACGACTAAGATTGACAAAATTCAACACATTTATATCAAAATCAATAGACAAAATCTGAAAAATTGATATGAACTTCTCAAATCTGTCAAATTTTTAAAATTATCAACAATTCTAATAATAATATAATAAAGAATATTTATTACCAAAAAACGCTCCATAATATACAAAAATTTCAGGTATTTTACTGAAATTATCCAAATTAGACAAATTTTCAGTAACATTTTGTCAAAATCTATCAAACTGTAAGCTTGAGTTTTATTAATCTGTTAAACTTGGTCAATTTCAACTGCCTTTGAAAATTTCCAAACTTTTAAGCTCTTTTTGCTCTAATCTATGAATATTTGTTAATTTTTAGATTTAATTTATTTCCCCGCAATTAACTGTTGAGAGCATACAGCATGGCACACATGCGAATATATTCCAGCCTCGCACTTTTAACAGATTTCACCACAACCTCCCATCATAGACGAGTGATGGTGCTGGGGGTGTTATAAAAAAACAAAATTGGCCAAAATTGGCAAAAAATGGCCTATTAAAGCCATAGTCCCTTTTGGACCGTGACAGATATTATAATAGGAAAGGAAGCAAAGATATCAATGAAAATGAATGGTGGCAAATAACTCACATGATTATAAAATGAAATTTCAGTTGATAGAAAAACTTTCAGAAGGAAAACCTCGTGACTGAAAAATCCTAAATTTTAACATTCTTACAAAAAATCTTGAGTTGCAATAAATTAATGAGATTTTCCTGAAATGTTATTGCAGCTCGTTAATTTGGTGAAATTCCTTTCAAATTTATTTTCACCACAACACAACATTAAGGTTCTTTTTGAGTATTAAAGTCTGAGGGAGTTTCTGAGGCAGCGTCCCGGATCGTCCTGTGGGAAATAAGTTTGCTTTCCAGGGGGCGCACGCCCCTCCTTTACCCTTTTTCCCGGGCGCCAGACGTCCCGACGCTCGTTTTTTTTTGCCCGGCCGCTGGGGAAACCGTCGTGCTCAAAGGAATTTCAATTTGCCAGGGCATAAAGAAATATCTAAGATGCCGGGAACTGTTTAAAATGCGCCGTGGACGAGACGTTTACGTGTGCGAAATGTTTTCCGTGAAAAATGGTTTTATATCCATTCGGAGGAGATTAATGTTTAATGTTGGGGTGGCGCAATGAATAAATTATTTATTATATGCGAAGGCGGTGATAAAAAAAAACCTCAGAGTTTACTGATGATGTAGAAATGGCATATTCTATGGGCTAAAATAAGGCAAATAGTATATTACACACCAAGGTTGTGAAGTATACTATAGTAGCCAAGGTCCGTTGTATTGCGAGGCACGTAGCGCCGAGCTAGGTGTTAAGATGTGGATCTTTATAATGGAACAGAGAATTCTGTTATATTGGCTTTATATTAATTATATTATTATATTATAATTGAAATTTTTGAATAAATAATTTAAATTTTAGCTGAAATATTTATAAATTAAATAAAACCATTTTACTAGTACTACTAAGTAAGTACTACTAAGTACTATATAGTACTTAGTACTTAGTACTTAGTTTGACAATGACTATAAAGTAGTCGAAACTGCAGTAACTAAATTATTTTTGTAAAATAAATGTGTTAGTGGAAGCAACAAAGTAAAATTGTTTTATTTAATTCATTTACCATGTTCCACAAAGTAACGACTACCAGTATACAGTATTTGAAATATTTATAGTTGCACTTTTGACAGAAAAAATAAAATGTTCACAGAAATATTTTTCAATTTAATGTTTCAATTTATCTGAATTTTTGTGCAGGTTAATGTGCAATGTAAATTCAGAAATTGGATTTACTTCAGATCTTTGATTTTCACGAGGGTAAATTTCTTCTTAGGTTCTTAGTTAATCGTTATACATTTCATTGAATGTAAAAGTAAATAGGAAACTTCGGAGTGGATGGCAGACAGTAATCTTTCACATCTCGCCCCCCTTTAAAAACCGTCGACGCCCGACTTTGAAAAATCGCCTGGTACATGGTGTTGCCTGTCGGATTTAATTAAGCCGCCCCCAGACAGCCGCTCCCGGAATTCCGCGCGCTAATTCAGACTGAGCGTCAATGCGGGGGCGCTCTCATTTATACTGATTACCGGGGGCTGTATGCAGGGGGTTGTCGGAAAAGGGGTTGCGATGTTTTATTAATATTTGAGGGCAGCGCCGCCCCCGCGAGCGCCTCATTTAGCTTTTCACGCGCGAATAAACGAGCAGACCAGACGTTTTTGGCGGACAGGTTCAGCCCTCGCATATTTCGCCTTAATAGGCCAGGGCTTGTATTTGATGAAAGGGTACATGACAAATTTCGTGGAATTTGGGTGTTACTTTGAGTGGTTGAACTTAATAAATAATTTCAAAGAGACTCTACGGCAGAATCTTAAATCAATTGATTTAAATCACACCAACTCTGATTATAACACTTTATAAGTCTCTTCAAAGTTTTTAAACAATCACACAATTTTGTAAAAATAAATCAAGATATCTAAAAGACTTAATGAAAGTGTAATAAAAAAATTAAATAAAATTTAAGTTGCAACCAAAAACTATATAAATGAAATGAATTTTCATATATATTTTTTAATTTTCTGAAGCAACCATAGATCTGGAAAAACAAAAAAGCAGTGAAACCGGAAACGATAGAATGCAGAAAATTTTATAAAAATGTCAAAATGGCCACAAAATATTTGGACATTTCTAGAATGTGCATTGTGCAATAATAGTATATTATAAACGACCGTATAATGATGGCTACTAATCACGGGAACGACGTCGGCGAGAAATTATCTCCTTTTTTGCACTTTATACACAATAAAATAAATTCAGAAGTTATTTTCTTTGTATGAAGAAATGTGAAATTTGTTATTCCATGGCAACTTGATTTTCAGAGCAGTCCACAGCAGTTTGATTTTTGCAACAAATTTTTAATTATCGATTTTTGGTAGTAAATAATATCAGATTGCCCATGAAATCGGAATTTTTCGCTCTTTTGAATGCCACTAAAATCCAATATTGCGGCCATAAGAAAATCAAAAGTTGACTATGAAAATTTGGGCATCTAGTTGGTGTAGAAAATGTTTGGCACTGTGATCTGAAAACTGACGTCGAAAAATGTTGGAGTGCCAAGTTTCGTAAAATTTCCCTTAAAAGTAAAAAAGTTATAAATAGAAAAGGGAAGTGCACTTTTTCAGTTTTTCAGCGATATTTCAGGAACTGTGCAAGATATCCCGGATTTCGTTTCAGTATATTGAAAGGCACAAAAATGAGAAACTTTTATCCCATTTGACCAACTCTGTATATATTTCCGTTTAATAGATTCTAATGGTGGGCCTCGTGAAAGTGACCACCCTGTATAACGACATACAAATAAATAATAACTTAGTTGTATGTCGACTCTCAGTGGAGTTTTATTGTATTATCAATATTACACTAAAATTGTAACACCTATAATTCGTTTTCAATTGTTAAATTCTATTTAGTATTAATATCGGTATTAATTGTATTGATGTATTTTCTTGTTAAAAACTTTAGACAAGATAAAATTTAACTGTTTTAACAATAATATTGGTATTTATTGTATTGATGTATTTTCTTGTTAAAAACTGAGTGTTGCATAAGATAAAATTTAACTGTTTGTAACAATGTTCCGATTTTGAACTGTTTTCGTGGCACTCTAGTCCATATTTTTTATTTTTAAATCCAGATAATTATTTATTTTCATATTAAAAAAGTTTTTAAAACCCCAAGTGTTGTACATCATTATAAGAGTATTAACGAGTAGATCTCAAAACTCAAAAATGAAATAAAAAATGCTGGTCCGTATTTAAAAGTTTAAACTTGACGAAGGTTGCACTCACACGAAACGTCTGGTCGAAAATTTAAAATTCCCTTGTTGTAGATGAGATATAGTGGCAATGAAAATGTGTTCATTTTTTTTAATATCTATTCAAATAACGACAGGAAAAAATAAATAAGATTTTCGCAAATTTCATTTTTTTTTTCAATTATCTCGGTAACCATTCATTTTTTTTTTAATTTTTGGATTATTGTTGCTCATATAATTACGCAACGTTTCCCCAATTTAAAAAACTTCGTATCTCTGACTGTTTCCGATATCTCCATAGTGACACTCGAATTTGAATAACCCTGTATACAAATACACTTACATTATACTTACATTCTACTTACATTATACATTATACTTACATTATACATTATACTTACATTATTCATTATAACGAGGGCTAATTTGTCTTGGTTAAAGTTAGAAGATGATTTTTAATCTTAAACAGTAAAATAATAATGATTTCGTTCGGTCTGAAGTTTCAAAAATGTTAAATGTTTGTATCAATTTGCGATTCTATACACTAATATTATATTTACGTGTGCATCCATGTACCTACGGCAATACTTTTTCATAACGAATTTTCAAAATTAAATAAAAAATCGTTCCAATCGCTCTGAACTTTTAAAAATGTAAAATGTTTATATAAATTTTTGATTCTGTACACTAATATCAATTTTACAAATTCATTCATGTACGGCATCACGTTTTCGAAATAAATATGCAAAACTGTTACCTAATATAGCTCTTAAGTTTCAAAAATATAAAAAGGTATGGAATTTAATTTTTGATAATATTTTTATTGGTGTTATCAACAACAAGTTTTACACAGGTCATACATATTTCGGATTGAATACAAATTTAAAATCAGTACATAAAAGTAAAAGTATAAAATCCACTGCACATATATAATAGAATCATCTTAAAAATTGCAAGAAATATAAATACTATATAATTTTTCTTCGGTTTTATGTATTTTCATCCATTGTTTATGCCGTCATGGAATTGTAACTATCTCATCTTAATAAATTGAAGCAGAAAAAAATCTCGTGCTAAATATATTAGCGAAAGTAATATGCTTTAATATTTCCGTTTGTAAGTTTTTCATAAAACTGCTTTTTATAAAGCACGCGCACGAAACTAATGTCTTGAATGAATAATCGAACGATTTATTCCACTCGCCAACGTCGTTCCCGTGATTAATAGCCATCATTATACGCTCGTTTATAATATACTATTATTGCACAATATACATTTATTGTATTTGGATTCACAGAGAACATTACAGAGTCAAAATGTTAACTAATGCAAGTTTTTGAGTTATCGTTATTGATTATTGTTCCCCATATGATAACGCAACTTTTCCTCAATTTAACCGACTTCATACCTCACAGTTTCTGATATCCCTATAGTGATAACCGAAATAGAATAAGCCTATATAAATACAGGATTATTTTGAATTGGGCGATAATATAGAAATGGAGATAAAAGATGATAAAATAAAGTTAAGTAGAAACTAATTGTAATGCTTTCTGTGTTCATTGTATATACAGTTTGTCCCCGGATTGAGTTTACAAGAGGGATTTTTTTTTTTTATTTTTACTTTAAAATAAAAATGTTATAGGAAATAAAATTTCTGCTTGGTCTGAAACTACCATTTCAGTAATTAAAACATTGATTTATTTATACAGGGTGTTGGCTGAATAAAACAAAAATAAATCTAATTTTAACACTTAAGAAAAATAACATCATATAAACAATCCCCGACCATTTTCATCAAACAGTGCAAGCCTGGTGTGGAACTGTTTAGCCTTTCTTCAATAGTTATTGATGCAAATGCCTCTCGTAGGCGATTTTTTTTAATTTTGAGTATTATTTTCTGCATTTCGGCGATTGTTTGAATGATTATATTTTTCTGTAATGTTGTTAGATGTAATTTTATAGCCTTTTTGCAAATAGTAAGTGTCAGAATAAGATTATAAAATTTTGATTTTGCCAATACCCTGTATAAAAAATCAAAGTTTCAATAACTGAACTGGTAGTTTCAGGCCAAGCAGGAACTATAATTTCTATAACATTTTTACTTAAAAGTAAAAATTTAGAAAAATTTCCTCTTGTAAACTCAATCTGGGGACATACTGTATATTGAATTGCGGTGCTATTTGGGCTATATATGGCTTGTATGTACCTTCTCCAAATAAATAAATAAATTATTATTATCAAAAGGCCCTTTACCTTTCGGTGTGGGCTGAATAAATAAGTAAATATTTTAAACTGCTTATATACTTATAACTACATATAACTACTTATGAATTTAGTAGGTACGACTACGAATCTAAAGGCCATATGTAACTCATACCTTGTATGTTGTATGAATGGGCGATATTAGTATAAGATCCGTTTACAACGATCATCTTAAGGGAATAAATATTACATGAACCCCATAGGAGTTGTAAAAATTCTATCGGCGGGCTATTTTTATGTACCTAAGCCCATTGTTTGGTTTGGTGGTAAAATTAATTCGTTGAACCAATATTACTTTATTACAATATTATGGTGTAGGAATGGAAGAATGCATATTTCCAACTGAAACGTATAATCAACTTGTATGTAAGTACTTGAAAACAATACTGCGCTAAATTTATGTACATTTCACTGTTAAATACGCATATTTAATCCGGAATTTCCACAAAAACACACATTCCAAAAGACCGGAAACAATATACACAGAGATAACGAATTTCATTGCGCAAACCCTCGCAAACCTCGCGTACGCAATTATGAAAATTTAAAACCGAACTGTAATTTTACAGCGTGTTCCTTCGCTCGGCTCGTATTTCGAGTTCACCCCAGTCGCTCGTTTAGTCGGCGCGATGTGTTTATTTTTGCCCATTTAATTTCGATCCCCGGGGGGCGGCCCATGGGGGTGTGTGCCCGCCGTGTTAACTTTGTAATGCGGCTAATGCCATGAATAATTAAAACCATTTATAACCGGGCAAATGAGGTCCGAGAGCGTTCCAGCTTTGAAATTGATGGAACCTCCGCGGTGAATGTTGGATACAAATACTACAAGCGTGCAGTCACCAGACGCGCATAAAAACGGCCAGACAACGGATTAATCCCCGAATTACGGCGCCACGTAGACACGAGCACTGACAAACTGGAATTTGCATACATAATTGAGGATTCGTACCTTTTTTAATAATGCATACATCGGTTTTTGATGAATAAATTAACGCGTGAAATTGTATTTCAGCGGCACAAAGTTATTCACGAATTTGGTGGATGCGCCGGGACATTTTAATTCCACTTGAATATATCGTTCGTGTAGAGGGAAAAATCATTTATATTTTTATATTTTTGAGTTATATAAGATATATTAATCATAATTGTAAAAAACGGAAATTTCTTAAGAAATTTTTTCGACATGAACATGAAAAGAAATTGTTACTTATCAAGATGGTTGAAATAGGGATGGGCACATCGAAAATAAAAACATCGATTCTCACATCGATGTAATTTTGCGAATAACTGAATATTGTGAAAATAAATAGATTATCGATTTATCGTAATAGAACATCGAGGTTTTTTTGATATCGATGGTGTAATACACAATTATATTACACATACTGAGATCTCAAAATATGCCAACTTTATATCATACATAAAAAAACAGTAGATTATTAGAAATCTTATTTTATTGAAACAAACATAAAAATATTAATAAAATACACAAAAGACAATATAAAAAATAAAATAATTCTCAAACAATCTTTATAAGAATATAGATCAGACGTATTTCCGCTTTATATGTATATTAATTTATATATAGATTTGCATAAATTGTTCAACAGAAAAATGGAAATTGCTTATCACAAATTAAAAAAATAAATACTCAATCGCACTAGCCATACATACTACTGACAGAATTTGTAGATTAACGTAAAATGCTGTTCTAAATTCAGAATGTATATGTATATTTAAATATAAAAAGATAAAATAAATGAATGAATTCAAATACCCAAATGATTTGTATAAAAATATCAATGACTACTGTATTTTTTTAAATTATTTCTCACAAATTTTCAATTATTTTGTCAAAATTTCAATTATTACTGACTAATGATTAAGTATTTGAAGGAAAAGTAATCGACAAATAAAGTTCTAAGGCTTGTATAAATTATGATTAATTTTAACCATTAGTAAGTTTCTATGAATAATAATTATCAATTTACAAAGATTGTTGATAACATTTACATTATTCTCTAAATAATCAATGATGGCATTGTTCACTGACAAAATTGCAATGATTATTATCAAATTTTGAAATGCTTCTATTAAATTTTGATTCTATTTATTTGATCATCATTACACTGGTACTATGCAAGTTTCAGAGATTGTTATCAAGTTTTCTACAATTTCTGTCTATTTTCTTCAAATTTCAAAGATAGTGTAAAATTTTCAACAACTTTTGTAAAAAGGTTTTATTATTATGCCAAAATTTCAATTACTTCTGTATTTATCTATTATACCTGAAATATTTTCAATTATTTTGCGAAAATTAGCAGATCTCTATCAGAGTTTCAGTCATCACTGTCATATTTTCGGCAATTAATGTTAAATTTTGAATTATTTGATCATCATTACAATGGTACTGTGCAAGTTTCAGAGTTTGCTATCAAGTTTTCCACAATTTCTGTTTATATTGTTTAAGTTTAAAAAATGCTGTAAAGTTTTCGACAACTTTTGTAAATAGGTTTTATTATTTAAATTGAAACTATGTGTGGATACTACTTGGTGAAACATTATGATTAGGTTAAATCAAACACTTAGTTAAAGTTTCACTGTATTGATAGAATATTGATAGAATATTGATAGAATAGGTTTATTCTATCAATACAGTGAAACTTTAACCAAGTGTTTGATTTAACCTAGGTTTTATTATTATGCCAAAATTTCAATTACTGCTGTATTTATCTATTATTGCTGAAATATTTTTAATTATTTTGCAAAAATTAACCGATATCTATTCGAGTTTCATTCATCACTGTCATATTTTCGATGATTAATGTTAATTTCTGAATTATTTGATCATCTTTACATTGGTACTATTTACGTTTTAGAGTTTGCTATCAAGTTTTCTACAATTTCTGTTTATACTGTTCAAGTTTCAAGGATGATGTAGAATTTTCAACAGCTTTTGTACAAATGGGTTTATTATTAAGACCAAATTACAATTACTGTTCTATTTATCTATTATTGCTGTTCTCTATTATCACTGTCATATTTTCGGTGATTATCGTTAAATTTCTAATTATATGATCATCATTACAATGGTACTGTGCAAGTTTCAGAGTTTGCTATTAAGTATTCTAGAATTTCTGTTTATACTTTTTAAGTTTCAAGGATACTGTAAAATTTTTAACAACTTTTGTAAAAATTATAATTGAAAAATATAATATCGTAATAATTAAATTATGATTGTTAAGATTATTACATTATCTAGTCATTTAATTTTAAGGAGCTAATACTTTGGAATGGAATTTTTACATTAAAGATTCCAAAACTTGTGCTACATGCAAGTTGTGTCTAAAAAAAATAAAAAATATTAAAGAATACAAGCAATTTATTGGGACATTTACAAAAATTACACAAAATATGTGAATAAAAACAACATCAATAAGAAACTTTCTCAAGAAAATTCTCTATTTTTCTCGGTGACATATTTCCACTTTCAGTAAAAGACGTTTTCTACAAGATTAGAATTAATAATATAATTTTACTATTTACAGCATATAAATGTATAACAGTTATTGAAGTATTAAGGTTCGTAAGGGCCGCGACATGGTGAAGATGAGTTAAAAGATCGAAACCCAGTCGAAATTTCCACACATCCGATATCGTAGGGCCCTTAATGACTGCAATACTTAAAACTTTTTTTTTGTAAGATCATCATAGGATTTAATAATCTTGTTTTTATTAAACTGTATCACATTAGTCATGTGCATGGTGGTAATTTTGTTTTACCTTCGATTTACTACTGATCGGCATGCAATAAGTCTACTGATCAGCAATTTGTAAACCAAATTTACCGTTGCTATAACTAAACTAATGAACATTCCAAATTGACCGATTGTGCAAAAAAATATGTTGCACAAATAAATCGCTATACAATTGTAGCACAGCTTGAGATTTACTTGTGTACAGTGTAGTGTACAACTATACCCTGTACATCAGTACTGAAAGGTTAACTTACTTAATTTATGTAGGAATTTGGTATAGACATTCAATAGGCCCAAGAAGCACAAATGGAAATCAAAAATTTTTTTTGAGGTTTTGCAGCCTAGTAGGCAATAAATGGTGTACCGCCGCTTGCTACGTAAACTAAAACTTTATTTTTAAAAAGGCGTTCGATATTGAAAAAAAAACATCGTTATCATTTGATATATGGCGCAGTTGAAAAAATGATATTATAATCGATAATTAGTAGCAAAAATATCGATGTTTTGTAACATCGATTTTTTATGCCCATCCCTAGTTGAACCCTTTACTGTTAGGCTATCTAACTAAAGGACAAGTTATTTGAGAAAACTTGGATTTGCCGTGTTGGCTTTCGTGCACACCCAGCAAATATTAACAACAATGCAACTTATACTATACCTATACTTATGTATAAGTTACAATGTACCAATCCAACTATCCGTTATCCTTGCAAATTTTGTGTATATGTCGTCGCTGCAGACACGAGGCGAGGGAATTCGCGCATTACGCGAGTTATTCCGTACATTATGCGGTAATGAGATTTGTTATGGCGGTGCAGATATAACCGAGAGCCCCTTTCATCTTCTCTGACATGTCGTCGTAATCTAATCCGACGGGGGCGCGCGCCACCTCCTTCCGGGGGCGGCGTAGGTGAGGGCATTTAACTTCGTTAGGGACGAGAGGACGGCCCGCCGAAAGCCCCGCAGGCCTCCAGGAGGAGCGCCTCGAGGCCGGGCATTGTTTCCGGGGGCGGCGATGAGAGGATGGAAATTAATTACGGTTTTGCAATTTGCGGTCGTGAAGTGGTTCGTGGAAGTTAGACAGGTAGTGCTCAGGCTGAATGTGCTACTTGAACTATGCTATCAACATACGATGCTATTATTATTATACTATACACTATGCTATTATAATTTGCATATAGGCTGATAATAAAAGAGAAATTTAATATTTATACCTGAAAAAAGTAATTCGGTGCTAAATACAGCGTGATCAGAATATGGGTAACAAATGGACAATTTTTATAGTATGCATGTTAGAGGAAAAAGTATTAAAAGAAAAAAGAACAGGCAAAAAAAGTCCTGCATTATCTCAAATTAAAAATAGCATTAATTAAAAATTAAAAATTGAATTAAAGGTTGTTTTAATAATATATTTACATAATTAACGATCACCAACACGTATGTATTATTATGTATATTATATTATATAATATATTACATATATTACCAATACACATACTGGGCAGTGTCATAATTCTTGAATCCCTAAATAATTCTCTACAAGTGGCACTCCACCCCATACCAAGAATTATCCGTAAGATTTTTTTCTGTATTTTAGACACTTCCGGAGCCAAGACCAACACATCTTAAGAAAATCATTTATAACTCCCTGTTCAGTGCAAACACAACCCACCTTATAAACATATGGGGCAATACTACCCAAAAAACATAAATATACTAAATAGACAACAAAATAAACTGCTAAAGATCCTGTATAACATACCACATCGAACACCAACAGAAACAGTCCTCGAGCAGACAAAAGAAATAAACGTCCAACAACAAATAAAGATGCAGAATCTAATACAAATTCACAAAATCAAAACAAACATACCCAAATGTAACATACATCTAACAACGAACAAAGACATAAATAAACACAACACAAGAAAACAGAACACAATTAGAACGAACAAACACAAACCGAAAAAACTAACTCTACAAATAACCGAGAAAGCTATCCAACAATATAACAGACTACCCGAATCAACAAAAACCTTAAACCTTAAATTTTTCAAAAAGAAGATCAAAAACAACCCAAAAACAATAGAAAACTTTTAGAAACAAATCCTCGAACACGTCGATTTTCTTTGATAAAAATACACATTTTTGCTTGACATTCGATCTTCAATCATCATTTGTTTTTAGGTAATGACATCATCCATTGTTTTTTTAAATGACAACCCCCTATTTTTGTTCTTGATTTTGAGAGATCTTTTCATTGTCAAAGTGACAGTATAAAAATGTTGCCATGTACGTCAGAAATGTTTCGAGTAAATGACAATTGAAAGTGAAAAATGGCAAATCATTAAAAATGAAGCAAATGAAGCATGAAGGCAAATCATTAAAAATGAAGCAAATGAAGCATGAAGCACAAATACAGCCAGAAGTTCTCCTCAATGTCTGTGCGGCCTTTCGAGAGAGATGGAAAGAGATGGGGAATTGAAAATGGTCTCAAAATATTTGTTTGAACAAAAATTATTTTGACCTGTTAAAGCGTTTTTCGAAAATTTATACAGGGGAAAAAATAAAGCCAGGTCTTAATACTTTATGCGCTCTCTGTATATAACTTCTTTACTGTGGAGTTCATGTAAAAAAATTTTGCCCTTAAGATGACCTTTAAACATTGGATCTTATGTTGATGTCACTCATTCATAGAATATAAATGAGTTACATATGGCATATGGCATTTAGACTCGCAAACGTACTTGGATTAATGTTAAAAATTATGTAAGAAAGTGTTCCGATTCGTATTTTTTTTAAATTTGATCGCCCAATTTAAAATGACTGTATTTATATACAAATAACTTGCATTAACGTAAAACCAATATTCTCTTAAAGTTAAGTTAAAAGTAAGTAAAGTAAGTCTAGTGTAAGGAAAGTAAGTCTAGTTAAAAAGTAAGGAGACGAATTATAATCAAAAATGGTATATCAAAAATGGTTTCGTTCGCTCTGAAGTTTCAAAAATGTTAAATGTTATACATTGTAGCATACCATTTATAATATTTGTAGTAGGTAGTACTACCCATGGCAAAATGTTATTTAAGAACGCCATAAGCAAAGAGTCTTAAAATAAATCGTCTCAGCCTTTATTTAATAATAGAATATTTTTTACACATTTTGCATATTTTTGCACTTTTTCTAGATTTTTTGCATATTTTCATAACAATTATGTAATTGTTTCATACAATTATGTTAATATAATGATCTTAAGTTAACAGTAAGTAAAGTAAGTCTAGTTAAAAAGTAAGGAGACGAATTATAATCAAAAATGGTATAACAAAAATGGTTTCGTTCGCTCTGAAGTTTCAAAAATGTTAAATGTTATACATTGTAGCATACCATTTATAATATTTGTAGTAGGTAGTACTACCCATGGCAAAATGTTATTTAAGAACGCCATAAGCAAAGAGTCTTAAAATAAAACGTCTCAGCCTTTATTTAATAATAGAATATTTTTTACACATTTTGCATATTTTTGCACTTTTTCTAGATTTTTTGCATATTTTCATAACAATTATGTAATTGTTTCATACAATTATGTTAATATAATGATCTTAAGTTAAAAGTAAGTAAAGTAAGTCTAGTGTAAGGAAAGTAAGTCTAGTTAAAAAGTAAGAAGACGAATTATAATCAAAAATGGTATAACAAAAATGGTTTCGTTCGCTCTGAAGTTTCAAAAATGTTAAATGTAATACATTGTAACATACCATTTATAATATTTGTAGTAGGTAGTACTACCCATGGCAAAATATTATTTAAAAACGCCATAAGCAAAGATTCTTAAAATAATACGTCTCAGCCTTTATTTTATAATAGAATATTTTTTACACATTTGGCATATTTTTGCACATTTTCTAGATTTTTTTGCATATTTTCATAACAATTGTGTAATTGTTTCATACAATTATGTTAATATAATGATCTTAAGTTAAAAGTAAGTAAAGTAAGTCTAGTGTAAGGAAAGTAAGTCTAGTTAAAAAGTAAGAAGACGAATTATAATCAAAAATGGTATAACAAAAATGGTTTCGTTCGCTCTGAAGTTTCAAAAATGTTAAATGTAATACATTGTAACATACCATTTATAATATTTGTAGTAGGTAGTACTACCCATGGCAAAATATTATTTAAAAACGCCATAAGCAAAGATTCTTAAAATAATACGTCTCAGCCTTTATTTTATAATAGAATATTTTTTACACATTTGGCATATTTTTGCACATTTTCTAGATTTTTTTGCATATTTTCATAACAATTGTGTAATTGTTTCATACAATTATGTTAATGTAATAATCTTAAGTTAAAAGTAAGTAAAGTAAGTCTAGTATAAGGATAGTAAGTCTAGTTAAAAAGTAAGAAGACGAATTATAATCAAAAATGGTATAACAAAAATGGTTTCCTTCGCTCTGAAGTTTCAAAAATGTTAAATGTTATACATTGTAGCATACAATTTATAATATTTGTAGTAGGTAATACTACCCATGGCAAAATATTATTTAAGAACGCCATAAGCAAAGATTCTTAAAATAATACGTCTCAGCCTTTATTTTATAACAGAATATTTTTTACACATTTTGCATATTTTTGCACATTTTCTAGATTTTTTTGCATATTTTCATAACAATTGTGTAATTGTTTCATACAATTATGTTAATGTAATAATCTTAAGTTAAAAGTAAGTAAAGTAAGTCCAGTGTAAGGAAAGTAAGTCTGGTAAAAAAGTAAGAAGACGAATTATATTCAAAAATGGTATAACAAAAATGGTTTCGTTCGCTCTGAAGTTTCAAAAATGTTAAATGTTGTACATTGTAGCATACCATTTATAATATTTGTAGTAGGTAGTACTATCCATGGCAAAATATTATTTAAGAACGCCATAGGCAAAGATTCATAAAAGAATAGTTTAGTTTTATTTTATAATAGAATATTTTTTATACACTCTCAAGAGAGATAGCAGCAGTGCCGAAACAATTGTAGAGCAATTCTATAAAACTTGTGAAACTTTAGCAAGTGTTTTCTTTATTAACCTAATCAAAATGTTTCACCAAGAAGTAACCACTTCCTCATACAATTTAATCTATTTACATATGCATTTATATATCTACTGATCGCTCTTTCGAAATAAATTTGAAAAATGAAAAAACAAATTCTTCAAGTTTCAAAAATGCAAAAGGTATGCAATTATATTGATAAAATCTGTAGCTGTTTTCAGTTGTATGCACTATATTCCATTATTTATGCTCTTCGCGGAATTTTAACTATTATTGTTACTAATCACTTAAGCATTTGAGTATTTCTAAATATGTTGTTTGTTGTAGGTAAGCACCTCTTGTACTAACTACTCCTGTGGGTTCACAATTAAAGATAGTAAACGGTAAGTCACGTAAACTTTATACTACTTAGCGGAACATTAAAATCCAAATTTGATTATTTGCAATATTGCAAACATTGTGCAATATTTCTGCAGTCTGCATAATTGTAGACCAACTGTTAACAAATCGAAAAAATTATATACCTAAGTATTAATCAGTATGCAAGATTGGTGTGATTTAAATCAATTGAATTAAATCAAGAGTTAAATCAATGGAAATCAATTTAAACCATAATTTAAATATATATAAATCAAATGATTTTTTTTTAAATAAATCATTGATATAAATAAAAACAGTTTTTTTTAAGTTATCATTGTTTTTGCACTGTTTGTGCATTGCAATTAAGTGTATAATTAAAAATATAATGTAACTATAGAGTTAGCGTGGTTTAAAATAGATAATTGGAAGTTAGTAAAATAATTTTCTATTCTTCCATTGTTGATTGATCAGAGAGTACAGATGCACCTATTTTTTTTAATCTTCAATTCTTGTTCAATTTCAATAATTTTGAAATGTAGTATTTACATATCATACTACACTACAACATTTGAGGGAGGACTTAAAAACGCTCAATGATTGAGAATCACACCTAACATGTCTAAAATAGCTAGGACAACGATCACTCTCCCACTAGTGCAATTTACCTCCACACATCGGAGACCCTCTCAATTCATCCCCCCACGGAGACGCCACACGGCGTGCGTCGCGACGCCCCACACACGTCTCCACTACGGTTTTCATCCCCTTTCCGAGTGCCCCGTCCGCCACCCCCCGCCGTGCCCAGGTGGCGAGACGGCGGTCCATCCCTCATTCTATATTGCGCATCTTTCATCGGGGAACGTGCGACGGGACGCACCCCAAAACCACCCCCCGGTGATTGATTCAGAATCACGTGGCGGACGACAGGGGGTAGCCGCAAACAATACCAGTGCACTGGTGGAGGAGCGCCGCCGGTGCTATCAATTTACTAATATGGAATCAATCAGGGGCTGATTTATATATACTGGGCGAAGATTTAGGAGGTTGAAAGAGTTTTTGTTCGCAAGGTTTAATCAAACAACGAATTACAAGGTTACTACTTTTTTTACATTCAACTGTAAAAGAGAAGCAATAGCAATGATTGCTATTGCTCACCACTTAGTGGCATACTAGCAAACTACTTTCTTTACAATTTAGAAAAAAAAAAACGTTTAAAATTTTGGACGACACCTACATTTTCACAATCATACTTTCGACATAAACAAAAATACTAAACTCTTACACAATACAGATAAAGGCTTAAAACAAGTTTTATTAGAAGGTTTTGAAATAGATAAAACTATCAACACAGAACACAACATACAGTGCCTTAATGACCAAACTCAATTAACATTTAAAATTCTTTATAATAAGTATTGTTACAAAAGGTTGTTATAATAATATAACAACCTTAAATAATAATAATAATATCATTTATTGTATAGAAATTCAAAATGAACATTACAGAATAAACATTAGTCTAATATAGTCTAATAATTTGTAAGGTTCACAATTAACAAGCGACTCAAAAACTACCCTCTTAAAAGCCCCTAACATTACAGAATACACATTAGTCTAATATAGTCTAATAATTTGTAAGGTTCACAATTAACAAGCAACTCAAAATCTACCCTCTTCAAAGCCCCTATCTATATCTCGTATCTTGTATCTAATAATAATAATAGGTTTTATAATTATACTTAGCTTATTATTTACATATTATTACTATTTAAAATATAATTCTTACCATTACTTTTATTGATTTTATTGTTATATCAGAGTTTTCGCTTCTGGTAGGGATGAAGAGAACGAGGATGCAGAAATATATCTGTCTCATTGGTTATCGATTGGGAATTCGCGTGCCGGCCGAACGTTAAGCGAATTATGTACATATTTACGACGCCAGATATCGGCGGTTTTTACATCCCTTGGCTTAATCGAATGCACAGCGCATTTCGACGATTTACGACTGGAATGATATCGACTTTTAATTGCATCCTGCGCCAGTTGGGAAAAGAAATTTCAGCGGCCAACTACCAGTTATAAATCACTCGGAAACATTTGCCAAACAGTTAAAAAAATACAGGATTTTTCCATAAATGAATTTATATAAAAATAGCAATTTATGGTATAAGTGAATATAGTCGAATTTTGTCCACGACATAACAGTTGTTTAGTGCAAGAGGCAAAGCCGAGTGCAATAATGTTTTCGAGTGGATAAAATTCGACTTTATTCACGTGTACCATAAAAGATTTTTTCCAATTCGTTATCAGAATTGAAGAATTTGCGTGAAGTGTCACAATGTCAGGTGACAACGAAATTTTAAAGGATAGTGCAAATTTACCTATTTTATAACTTTATTCACGTTGTCAATAGTTATAGTGAATAACGTGAAAATGTAAACATTTTATTCAACCATTCGATTAAAGTATTGTTTTAATGATGAGATTCAATATGTATATTGAGCATTTTAATAATGCGAATCGAAAAAATTATTGATATTATTGTCATATGTAAGTAGTTCTAACACTATTTTTTGCCAGTGGTTAGCCTTTGTTATACTGAGTTAAATAAATATATTAACGCTAATCAAATTATAAATTTTAGCGTTTTATATATTAAATTTTCAATATTTCCGCAGTTTTTGACATTTTTATGATCCATATGTTAAAACTTTAACATTTTCATGATCCGTATGTGAAAATATTTTCACAACCTAAATGTTAAAATTTCATCACTTCTGTGATCCAAATGCATATATATTTTTATATTTTCTTGTTTGAAAGATTAAATTGTTCAAATTTTAAAATGTTTTTGCTCCGATTCCAATCTTTTCAAAATATTACAGTACTCGAAATTGGAAAATGTTGTTATTTCTACGTTCCAAATGTAAAATATTTACCATTTCCTTCATTAAAATGTCAATTTTTAAATCCCATTTCAATATTTCCTTACTTTATGATATTATTTTATTGTTACAAATAAAAAAAAATCACTATTAAATGATCCCATTGTCACAATGTTTGCCATGTTATTTCTACGTTCCAAATGTTAAATTATTACCATTTCCTTCATTAAAATGTAAATGTTTAAATCCCATTTCATTATTTCATTATGATATTATTTTATTGTTACAAATAATAATATTTCACAATTCAATGATCCAATTGTCACAACGTTTGCCATTTTAGGAATCAAAATAAAAAAATTCAACATTAGACTAGTTTTTGAAATTATTGTGATCTTTGATTTAAATGCACGCATTTTTTAAAATATTTTCTTGTTTAAAAATATTAAATTGTTCAAATTTTCAAATTTTACAAATTCCTTCGTCTGAATTTCAATCTTTTATAAATGTTACAGTTGTTCGAAATTGGAAAATGTTATTTCCACGTTCCAGATATCAAATTATCACCGTTTCCTTCATGAATATCTCAATTTTTGATTTCAACATTTCCCCAGTTTATGATATTGAATTCTTGTTCCAAATAATAAACGTTTACAATTCAATGATCCAATTGTCACAATATTTGCCATTTTAGGAATCAAAATACAAAATTCCAGCTTTCAACTAGTCTTTCAAATTTTTATGATTGAATGTTTATCTTTGTTAAAAAAATGACATTTCACATATTTGACATAGAATAATAGAATAATAGAATAATTTATTTACGTGCTATTACATAAAGTTTACACATGTCATACAAATTAGAACACACAAAATGTGGACACAAATAACATAAATTCACAATACATCAATAAAGGTTTGATACTAACATAGAGAGAAAAATACAATATAATTGTTATACATTTTAAAAATGGGTATCAATTGGAGGAGTATTTAGTTATGATATCGCATTGATATTGGCAAGAAACTCCTGCCAAGAGAAAAATTCGTTTTCTGTTAAATTTTTTTTCATATGTTTGAAAGTGTTTTCATAAAGTATCTCCATAATCCAAATGTCAAAATTTCAATACTTTGATTCAAGTGCACACATTTTCTTGATTAAAAAGATGAAATTGTACAAATTTTAATATACCCTTCGTCCGAATTCAAATATTTTTTCCAACGACAAGTCATTGGAAATTGGAAAATGTTGATATTTCTACGATACAAATGTCAAAATTTCACTATTTCTTTCACAAAAATCTCCCTATTCAATATTTCCGCAGTATTTCATATTTGCTTGTTATAAATTAAAAACAATTGTTCACAATTCAATGATTATTCAATTGTCACAATGTTTGCCATTTGCAGAATTAACATACACAATTTCAATAATTGCGTAGTCGTTATATGACCAAAATGAAAGTATTTTAATCCAATACGATAATATTTTACAGGTTTGATGTAAAATTACCAAAATTTGCAGGTTGTATATTTGAAATTTTTTTTTTTTTACATTTTACAAATTTAGTAACATAACTTTCATGATCAAAATCTGCGAATGTAATATTTTCTTACATGTTTATAAGCTAAATTCAGGTATTTAATACAAATGTGAGAATTGTGAAGTTGCTTATTTTAAATTCAAAAATATTAGCATTTCGGCGATCCATGCATCAAAAATTGATATAGTAGGAAAACCCAAGACCCAGCTTTTTACAAATCCTTGATCGATACGTGAAAACTTCAACATTGATTTAAAAACAGTGGGCAATTTCTTGTTGAAACAAATAAAAATGTGGCTGGATTCCAAAATTCGCAAAAATCTGCCCAACTTTAATTTGAGATTTTAGATGAGGTTGGGTCACTAACGGTAATATTAGTTAAAATTGTTTGATCTAAAACTAAAAATGTTACATTGTACAATTTTAAATATAGTCTCCGTCCGATTTCAAATCTCTTGTAAACGTTACTATCGTTGGAAATTGGAAAATGTTGATATTTCTACGATCCAAATGTCAAATTTTCACCATATCTTTCACAAAAATCTCCCCATTCAATATATCCGCAGTATTTGATATTTGCTTGTTCTAAATTTAAAAAAAAAAGTTCACAATTCAATGATTCGATTGCCACAATGTTTGCTGTTTGCAGAATCAATATACACAATTTCAATATTTCTGTAGTGTTCTGGCAAAATATGTTATCTGCAATTTTTGTTATTTTACAGTAGAAACACAGTTTTGTACTTATAATTGTGAACGTAGATTAGTATGTATCATTGCCATAGTTATTTATACAAAGGTACAATATAACACTTAACCCTTTGATCAACTTAATGTATACTTTATTTGTGGCCATTTAATGCCAAAAAGTGCAGCAAAAAAGCATGTTTTGCACTAACACTACTGATTTGCGAAGTTGTTTTATGATCGGAATGAAAGTATTTTAATCCAATACGACAATATTTTACAGGTTTGATCTAAAAATACCAAAAATGTGCAAGTTTTATATTCGAAATTTTAAAATTTTGACATTTTACAAGTTAAAAAACATAACTTTGCTACGTCCATGATCAAAATCTGCGAATGTAATATTTTCTTATATTTTCATAAGCTGAATTCAGGTTTTTAATACAAGTGTGAGAATTGTTTAGTTACTTGTTCCAAATTCGAAAATATTGTTATTTCGCCGATCCATGGATAAAAATTTCATATAAATAAAAAATCCTAAATCGCAGCTTTTAACAATTCCTTGATCGATACGTGAAAACTTCAACATTGATTTAAAAACAGTATGCAATTTCTTGTTGAAACAAATAAAAATGTGGCTGGATTCCAAATCTTGCTTGAGAACTTTAATTTGAGATTTTAGATGGGGATGGGTCACTAACAGTAATATTAGTAAAAATTGTTTGATCTAAAACTACCAAAATTTGCAAATTTATATTCAAAATTTAAAAAAATTGACTAAAAATACTAAAATTTGAAAGTTTTATATTAGAAATTTAATTTTTTTAACATTTCTTAAGTTAAATAACATAACTTTGCCACTTCCACGACCCAAATCTGCGAATGTAATCTTTTCTTACATTTTGATAAGCTAAATTCAGGTATTTAATACAAATGTGACAATTGTGAAGTTGCTTGTTCCAAATTCGAAAATATTGAAATTTCGGCGATCTATACATCAAAATTTGATATAAAACGTAAATCCCAAATAACACAACTTTGCCACTTCCATGACCAAATACTGCGAATGTATTTTTTTCTTATATTTTCATAAGTTGAATTCAGGTATTTAATTCAAATGTGAGAATTGTGAAGTTAGATAATTTTGACCAATATTATCAGCCTACATTTTTCCTCCATAAAATGTAGTGTTATCGTATGTTCCATATGTTGTTTTAACCTCACAAGTAATCCTTGTTCAATAAATTAAGTTTGTAGTTTAAAGTTTGAAATAAATTGGGTTCGCGAAAGAAAATGGAAATTCCAAAATTACCACTACCAAAATTTCATCATTTCTGGTTTGTACCTTACAGTTATGATCGCATAGATTTAGGTATTATGCTTTTTCTTAGTTCTACAACTTTTCCATTGCCCTTTTCAAATTGTTACAAACATAAATCCGTAAACGTTTTCACAATGTCCGTGTGCAAGCGACAATTTCCAACCTTCTAAGTAGCAAGTGTGCCTTATGAAAGCAAACGACCCAATGAATCACAGAACGTATCCAATTACCGCCGGTTAAAGAGACATGTCACGGTTCACTGTGCAAGCTTAATGAGATGTTTTGCCTGCAATTGGAGTCACGTACAGAGAATGATAATTAGACGTGGATTAACGCGTACGACAATCGGATTCTGAGCCAATGTAGTAAGTAATAAATAAGTAACTAATGGAATAGCAGATTGAAACGATTAATTAATTAATAGATTAATAGATAGTATAATAGATTAATAGATAGTATAATAGATTAATGGATAGTATAATAGATTAATAGATAGTATAATAGATTAATAGATAGTATAATAGATTAATGGATAGTATAATAGATTAATAGATAGTATAATAGATTAGTAGATAGATTAATAGAGAGATGAATAGATGAAAAGTATATATTCATATATTTTCTGAGATCTAAAACCAAAACGATACAAAGTCAGGGATTATAAGTTTTGAGTTTGTCCTTAAATTATCTGCAGAAGTGGTATATTTTTTATGCACAAAGGCGATATAAAAATTGAGGCAGTATTTAATTCTTTAATATTGGAAAATAAGATGTGCAAGGAAAACGATAATCGTAATGACAATATTTTTTTTTGTTTATCTTGAATTGTGTCACTGTTTTGTGATTTACTTGTATGTACTCGAAAAAAAACCGAATGTTTTGAATTGTATCACTTTTTGTGGCACAATACTCCATGCTTACTTCCTCTATAGAATATATGGAGAGTATTGATTTTCGAAAATCGCGATACCAATACATTATTTAAGTTCTCTCATTTGTACAAAAAAATTATAAAAAAATTGTACAAAATAATACAACATTGATTCTCAATTGCACTCCCTTAACTTCGAAAATAAAATGTATCTCGTTTACAATAGAATAAAACATCCTATTCATTTCCTGGGCAACAAAGATCGCTTTCGGCTGCTATTCTGTGTGCGGACCGACTTGCACGTGCACATCGCGAATTCATCTTAAGTAGACGCCCAGCCCGAGCACTTGGCCTTTTGCCAGTCTCTAAATGGCAAAAACACACCCCCCAAGACAGGGATCGATACAGTAAAGGTTCGTCGGGCAATTGTTGATGTCGTTATTTATTTTCCTGTGCTGCTTCGGCGCCAGTCTGCATCGCGAATTCAAAAACAAGAATACAGGAAGTGTATCGAGTCTCTGCGGAGACGAGGTCGGCTGTAATGGGACTTGTACTGGGATTGTCTGCGTGGAACTGTTGGCGGAATTCCAGCCATTGAATTGATACCAAATAAGATTATGGGCCAACCCCATTACTGATCGATACAGCCGAAGTTATTATTACTTGATGTTTTTATTGGATTGATTCACAATTATCCATCAAATATGTCTTTAAAAAACGCTGGATAATTATGCATCAACCCAATAATTAATATAAAATATTATTAGGTATATAAATAATTCGTAAGAACTTTAGAACTTCGTACAAAATTGTACAAATTTATTTCAACCACAACCACCGAATTATAATGTAAACCTGTGACAATATTAAGAACTTAATAACGATAGATAATTGCGCATAAATTCACTACACCTCTACTTAACCAGTTAACGCTTTCACACATTATTACACACGTAATAAATTCCCAAAATTACCTTCTAATAATTCATAGTGTCCAGCAACTCTCGATTCACCGATCTAATTAAAAGCCAGGGACCACTAACGACGGATTAACATTAATTTATTCGTCAATCGGCCGCAAACCATCGCCACACTTACACCTAATAATAATGATGTACGAGCCCATGCGAGTGGACTAATTATTTTCAGACGATTATTGATTGCCCATCGCTCCAAGTCCTCGTATAAATCAGCGGTTCGATCAGATACTGTTGCTGGTATGAAGAAGAAAGGATGCAATTATAGAATCACATTAGATTTCGACTCGCGTTGAGAGAATAATAGGGCATTGCAAGGATGTGCACATATCTGCTGCTATACGTACAGAAACATATTCCAAATTATGAACTAAGTAATATACACGTATAGTACTAAGAATAAACGAAATCTTATGTAGTCTCAGTAGAGAATTTTTGCATCTAAATTATGACATAATAGCAGTAGAGTAGTACAGATTCGGCAATTAAAAATAAAATGATATTTCCTCTTCATGATATAATTCTTGCAGTGTTGCAATGCGAGTATATCAGTAATCACTGAAAAAACATGATACAAAAATGGTCGTAATTTCAAAACATTATTATTTTAAGTACCATTTTGACTAATATTGCCCAACCTCCCAACTAAATGTCAAGTTAAAGTTGGGCAGATTTTTGCGAAATCTGGAATAGAACCACATTTTTATTTCTTTAAACCAGAAAGTGTCGTTTTTTTAATCAAAGTTGAAATTTTGACGTACGTGAAAATTCATTCAATTTTTATTTATTTAGTTTTCAAAAAATGCTATTATTAATATGAGATAATCAGGACTTTTTTGCCTAACAACTTATTCCTCTAAAATGCACACCAAATAAGTTTCCCATTTGTTCCCCATTATTCTGATCGTGCTGTATAAAATTTATAACTTAATTAGCGATCATATATTTAATTAACTAAGTACTACTTAAAGAAAACAAATTATCCCTTTTCACAGCGACATTTATTTTGCTAAATGTACATTTCAAGCACTACGTGGTCATCTTCAATAGACATTTGTAACTGAGGAGAAACAAGACAAAACACATTATATAACTTTCTTTCAACAATACATAAAAGAAAGTTATATAATGTATTTTGTCTTGTTTCTTCTCAGCTACAAATGTCTACTGAAGATGACCACGTAGTAGTTGAAATGTACATTTAGCAAAATAAATGTCGTTGTGAAAAGGGATAATTTGTTTTCTTTAAGTGTTAATATTTCGCAAGCTCCAACCGATTATTGTAACTAAGTACTAATAATAACAAATTAAGTTGTTTTCTTAGTGCAACTATATGGTCTTTGTTTAAATATTATATTAGACTCGTATATCCCTAAAATGTTTGCCCAATTTCGATTTTGTTAATAATT
Organism: Othius punctulatus; assembly: GCA_951805005.1. Taxonomy (NCBI): domain Eukaryota; kingdom Metazoa; phylum Arthropoda; class Insecta; order Coleoptera; family Staphylinidae; genus Othius; species Othius punctulatus. Next base: position 1,261,045 of record OX638139.1, on the reverse strand, counting down.
ATTAATCCATTGCCCAAATTGTTATACATTTAACAACGTTTTTCTGGATATTTTAAAAATATTAGTACTAATAATACCAAATTAAGTTGTTTTTCTTAGTGCAACTTTATGGTCTTTGTTCAAATATTATATTAGAATTATATATCCCTGACATTTTTGCCCAATTTCGATTTTGTTAATAATTATTAATCAATCGCCTAAATTTTTATACATTTAACAACGTTTTTCTGGTTATTTTTAAAATATTAGTAGTAATAATAATAAATTAACTTGTTTCTCTTAGTGCAACTATATGGCCTTTGTTTAAATATTATATTAGAATCATATATCCCTAATATTTTTGCCCAATTTCAATTTTGTTAATAATTATTAATCAATTGCCTAAATTTTTATACATTTAATACATTTTTCTGGATATTTAAAATATATTAGTACTAATAATAACAAATTAAGTTGTTTTTCGTAGTGCAACTATATGGACTTTGTTTAAATATTTTTTTAGATTCGTATATACCTAACATTTTTGCCCAATTTCGATTTTGTTAATAATTATTAATGAATCGCTCAAATTTTTATAATTTAACAATGTTTTTCTGGATATTTTAAAAATATTAGTACTAATAATACCAAATTAAGTTGTTTTTCTTAGTGCAACTATATGGTCTTTGTTTATATATTATATTAGAATCATGTATCCCTAACATATTTGCCCAATTTGATTTTGCTAATAATTATTAATCAATCGCCTAAAGTTTTATACATTTAACAACGTTTTTCTGGTTATTTTAAACATATTAGTACTAATAATAACAAATTAAGTTGTTTTTCGTAGTGCAACTATATGGTCGTTGTTTAAATATTATATTAGAATCATATATCCCTAATATTTTGCCCAATTTTGACTTTGTTACTAATTATCAATCAATTGCCTAAATTTTCATACATTTAACAACGTTTTTCTGGTTATTTTAAAAATATTAGTAACAAAAATAACAAATTAAGTTGTTTTTCTTAGTGCAACTATTCGGTTTTTGTTTAAATATTATATTAGAATCATATATCTCTAATATTTTTGCTCAATTTCAATTTTGTTAATAATTATTAATCAATCGCCTAAATTTTTATACATTTAACTACGTTTTTGTGGATATTTTAGAAATATTAGTAGTAATAATAACAAATTAAGTTGTTTTTCTTAGTGCAACTATATGGTTTATGTTTAAATTTTATATTAGAATTATATATCGCTAACATTTTTGCCAAATTTCGAGTTTGTTAATAATTATTAATCAATCGCCTAAATTTTTATATATTTAATAACGTTTTTCTGGTTATTTTAAACATATTAGTACTAATAATAACAAATTAAGTTGTTTTTCGTAGTGCAACTATATGGACTTTGTTTAAATATTTTTTTAGATTCATATATACCTAACATTTTTGCCAAATTTCGATTTTGTTAATAATTATTAATCAATCGCCTAAATTTTTATACATTTAACAACGTTTTTCTAGATATTTTAAAAATATTAGTACTAATAATAACAAATTAAGTTGTTTTTCTTAGTGCAACTATATGGTTTATATTTAAATTTTATATTAGAATTATATATCGCTAACATTTTTGCCCAATTTCGTTTTTGTTAATAATTATTAATCTATCGCCTAAATTTGTATACATTTAACAACGCTTTTCTGGATATTTTACAAATATTTGTACTAATAATACCAAATTAAGTTGTTTTTCTTAGTGCAACTATATGGTCTTTGTTTAAATATTATATTAGAATCATATATCCCTAACATTTTTGCCCAATTTCGATTTTGTTTATAATTATTAATCAATCGTCTCAATTTTTATACATTTAACTACGTTTTTCTGGTTATATTAAAAATATTAGTAGTAATAATAACAAATTAAGTTGTATTTCTTAGTGCAACTGTATGGTCTTTGTTTAAATATTTTTTTTAATTCGTATATACCTAACATTTTGACCCAAATTCGATTTTGTTAATAATTGTTAATCAATCGCCGAAATTTTTATAGATTTAACAACGTTTTGTAGTTATTTTAAAAATATTAGTAGTAATAGTAACAAATTAAGTTGTTTTTCTTAGTGCAACTATATGGGCTTTTTTTAAATGTTATTTTAGATGAGTATATCCCTAACATTTTGGCCCAATTTCGATTTTGTTAATAATTATTAATCAATTGCCTAAATTTTCATACATTTAACAACGTTTTTCTGGATATTTAAAAAAATATTAGTACTAATAATACCAAATTAAGTTGTTTTTCTTAGTGCAACTATATGGTCTTTGTTTAAATATTATATTAGAATCATATATCCCTAACATTTTTGCCCAATTTCGATTTTGTTAATAATTATTAATCAATTGCCCAAATTGTTATACATTTAACTACGTTTTTCTGGATATTTTAGAAATATTAGTACTAATAATACCAAATTAAGTTGTTTTTCTTAGTGCAACTATATGGTCTTTGTTTAAATATTATACTAGAATCATATATCCCTAAAATTTTTGCCCAATTTCGATTTTGCTAATAATTATTAATCAGTAGCCTATTTTTGTTACATTTAACTACGTTTTTTTGGTTACTTTAATAATATTAGTAGTAATAATAACAAATTAAGTTGTTTTTCTTAGTGCAACTATATGGTCTTTGTTTAAATATTATACTAGAATCATATATCCCTAAAATTTTTGCCCAATTTCGATTTTGCTAATAATTATTAATCAGTAGCCTATTTTTGTTACATTTAACTACGTTTTTTTGGTTACTTTAATAATATTAGTAGTAATAATAACAAATTAAGTTGTTTTTCTTAGTGCAACTATATGGTCTTTGTTTAAATATTATATTAGAATCATATATCCCTAATATTTTTGCCCAATTTCAATTTTGTTAATAATTATTAATCAATTGCCTAAATTTTTATACATTTAATACGTTTTTCTGGATATTTAAAACATATTAGTACTAATAATAACAAATTAAGTTGTTTTTCGTAGTGCAACTATATGGTATTTGTTTAAATATTATATTAGAATCATATATCCCTAACATGTTTGCTCAATTTCGATTTTGTTAATAATTATTAATCAATCGCCTAAATTTTTATACATTTAACAACGTTTTTCTGGATATTTTAAAAATATTAGTAGTAATAATACAAAATTAAATTGTTTTTCTTAGTGCAACTATATGGTCTTTGTTTAAATATTATATTAGAATCATATATCCCTAACATTTGTGCCAAATTTCGATTTTGTTAATAATTATTAATAAATCACCTAAATTTTTATACATTTAACAACGTTTTTCTGGTTATTTTAAACATATTAGTACTAATAATAACAAATTAAGTTGTTTTTCGTAGTGCAACTATATGGACTTTGTTTAAATATTTTTTTAGATTCGTATATACCTAACATTTTTGCCCAATTTCGATTTTGTTAATACTTATTAATCAATCGCCTAAATTTTTTATACATTTAACAACGTTTTTCTGGTTATTTTAAACATATTAGTACTAATAATACCGAATTATGTTGTTTTTCTTACGGATATGGGATTTGTTTAAATTTTATTTTAGATTCGTATATCCCTAACATTTTGGCCCAATTTCGATTTTGTTAATAATTATTATTCAATTGCCTAAATTTTTATACATTTAACAACGTTTTTTGGTTACTTTAAAAATATTAGTAGTAATAATAACAAATTAAGTTGTTTTTCTTAGTGCAACTATATGGCCTTTGTTTAAATATTATATTAGAATCATATATCCCTAACATTTTTGCCCAACTTCGATGTTGTTTATAATTATTAATCAATTGCCTAAATTTTTATACATTTAACAACGTTTTTCAGGTTAATTTAAAAATATTGGTAGTAATAATAACGAATCAAGTTGTTTTTTTTTAGTGCAACTGTATGGTCTTTGTGAAAATATTTTTTTAGATTCGTATATACCTAATATTTTTGCCCAATTTCGATTTGTTAATTATCATTAATCAATCGCCTAAATTTTTATACATGTAACAATGTTTTTCTGGATATTTTAAAAATATTTCCAATTTTTGTGAACTTTTGTGAACTGAAAAAAATATGAATGTTAATAGAAATGTTGTATTGTCTTTTTCAATGTATTTGGATAGATTCCTAATCTATCTAAACTACAATTCCTCGTTGCATAGGTTCGTTTTGTATGGTCATAAAACCGTAACAGAATCGATTATGTCATCTAACAGCGACATCAAACTAACATTGCAGCAGGTTTCCATTAATCCTCAGTACCTTGATGACACGGTAACAACACACAACGCAATTCTTGTGCCGTTCAACTCCGCTGCTCGTGCAGCTCTCGCCGATATGCCCTAAAGGTCTTAACATTCGTCACACACCTCTTCGGTTGACGCACAATCCATGTCAGCCATGTCCTCATTTGCATTCTCATTTATCACTTATTGTCATCCGCGCTTCTCCATCTCGATTTTTTCCGATCGCCGTGCAATTAACGGTAAATGGCTGCATCACTCAGCTGCATACTAGATCTATTACCTCCGTGTACATCGCGTACACCTCTGTGTACAACGCATCGATTGTTGTTTGTGTACGGCCGGTGAGATACGATGTTCGCAATTTGCATTGCATAATCTGCACGGCCGTCGACTTCCCCATGGGATGTGCTCCATGCATGTCTCCTAATATTACTGCGGAGATAATATTGGATTGAATAGTAATTTCCATGCATACTGGATGCCCCTTCCTGTACGTGTTCGTGTGTACGGCTGAGGGCTGGTTCGTACATACGAGGCAAGGTTCAGGGGGATTAAACTGGCGGTTTATCACCGGCAATCACAACGGACTGATTGAAAGTGGGCAAATAGACGCAATATGATGACAACGGCGAATTGAGAGCGTATCTGTATGTAAATTATTGGGAGACGCACAAATTGCCCGTTGTGATTTGCTTGGGAGCGGATGTAATTGAAATTTCGTAGGGTGATTGGATTGTATGGTGGATTTTGTGTCATCAAGCTCCGGATTAATTAGGCTGTTATTACTGCAAACAACCACTTGCAAATTACAAACTAACGTTCATTATAACTTTTTTTTTTGTACCGAACATTCCATTTCGAGATTGATAGGCCTAGGCAATAAATGTGTAGTATAAGCTTCAAAAATAGTGACATTCGCGACGCACTTGTTCAGAAAATCTATTATAAACTAAATACGAAAACCTGTGAATATACCTGTATAATGTATACTTATAAATATTTACGACCACGAAATTTTAAGTAAATTCGCCAAGAAACTTTTGCAAAAATTCGGCTTTGAATATTTTTATAATTATGTTAAAAAGCTATTTGGTGGAACGTAACGTAAAAACTAAGATTGGATAACTTTGAATCTTTGCATTTCTAAAAGCTAGTTCTTTCAAAAAGGATCACGAAATTATAAGTTTGTCCGATATTGCAGTTTACCACATAATTATCGTCATCAAATTAATTGAATATTACATAGGAAGAACTTTTAGAATATTGTTTTAGACATTGAAAACAATATATTTGGATTATGTATAATAATGGCATGATGGGGCAGAAAGGCTTCGGCCGATAGCCCTTTTTAATAATCACAAATATAATCAAGTATGTACTTAATAATGTGTATACCCTTGTAGATTATTAAAATAAATTCATTTCATTTATTTATAATATATATATAAATAAATATATTTATAATATATTTATTTATTAACATATTCTAAATATGGCATGATATTTTGAATTCATCCAAGTTATAAAATTGCAGATATTCTCGCACTGATATTTTTTATGTCCCTACAGAAGTCATTAGTTACCGAAATATATACTCTACGATGTAGCTTTATGTGGATAACGAAATTTTCCTTGAAAATTACCATAATCCCTTGTAAAAACCTTCTGTACAATTCTCATATTTCTTCTCCACTACGTTATAAGTGACGTGCGTATTATCAATCACTTGCTCGAAAAAGGGAATTCAAATTTGACAAAGGCATTAATCAGTGACTGCCTCTCTTGAAACATTGAATTCATAGTTGATTTTTTGTAAACCACTTAAAATATAATAATAATAAACAATGTCTCATCAAGCAATATTATCATAATTAGCAAACAAAGTATAAATTTAATTTATTATTGTTATTTTAATACAATTATTGGTGGAGGCGCCGGGCAGTTAAAATTTCATGATAGTAAATATATATCTAATGATTGCAAATAAATTTATTTTGAACGATTTTTGACCCTTGAATTAAAGGTATAGGGGATCTATCATTAATTATTGTAAGAATTTTTCTTTTGAACGATTGGATTATGCAAATCCAATGGATTTGCATAATGATTGCATGGACTGTGTTATGCAAAATAAATATATATTTCAGTAGTATTATTAGCAGTAGTACTGCAAACTGCAACTTAAACAGTAATTTGCCTAAGTAAACTTTACTGTGTACTGATTATTAAATGTAATATATAATTAAACCATCTGAAGATAAAAAATCAAATTGTAATCATCTCCATTCGACACAACAGATTTAATTATTTAAATGGTGGAGGAGCCAGGACATATCAACATTTTTTATTTATATTTGTTTGTTTAATACACTGAATTGCGTCATATTTATTGTACAATAACTTTTAAAATGTTAAAAATTCTGTTACCATGTTCTAATTTGGGCAAAAAAGTGCAAAATATTAGTTATTAGTGAAATAATAATAACCATAACAATAACTTTAACAAATAAAGTAGTTGAACCAAGTAATAATATACCCTTCAAAATTTGACAAATAATTAATTAAAAGTCAATATATTTATGAAAAAATTACATCTAATATTATTGTAATGATTATTTGTATAATTATGATTCTTATCTACTTATTATTGATATAAAATTGTTCAATTTTCATAGAATCCTTTTTTTTTTATTACAAACGAGCTAATTTTCATCAATGATATTATGATTCAATTGAAATTATTACTGCCATTAAAAATTCTTTTGAAAAGTATCAAGTTTCATGTCATGTCAAAATGATTCATTGTCTGAAAGCGTTTTCAAATATTCTTTACTTTGATAATTTTTATTTAATAAGCTGCCAAGTATTATGAAATAGTAATCATTGTATTAAAATTGTTTAACTTTTTATCAAAAAATTGATAATTGTTGATGCACTTCACGAAATCATCGAAAAATCTTAAATTTGCGCTAAAAGTTAGTTTTTTTATTATAAATGTACACCGTTTCATTGAAGAGTTATTTTTTTTATTATAAATATAGAAATTTCACTAAAATATGTTCAGATTTCTTTAAAATTATTAAAATGCTTTGAACTTTTGTTGAAAATTTACCTAGCTCAAATGTTTGTTGAGAGTAATCAAAGTTTAATCATTGAAGAGTTAATTTTTTTATTATAAATATAGATATTTCACTAAAATATGTTCAGATTCATTAAAATTATTAAAATGCTTTGAACTTTTGTTGAAAATTTACCTAGCTCAAATGTTTGTTGAGAGTAATCAAAGTTTAATCTTTGAAGAGTTATTTTTTTTATTATTATAAATATAAAAATTTCACTAAAATACGTTCAGATTTCATTAAAATTATTAAAATGTTTTGAACTTTTGTTGAAAACTTACCTAGTTCAAATGTTTGTTAAGAATAATCAAAGTTTAATCATTGAAGAGTTTTTTTTTATTTTTATCATAAATATAGGAATTTCACTAAAATATGTTCAGATTTCATTAAAATTATTAAAATGCTTTGTACTTTTGTTGAAAATTTATCAATTTCAAATGTTTGTTGAGAGTAATCAAAGTTTAATCATTGAAGAGTTATTTTTTGTTATTATAAATATAGAAATTTCATTAAAATATATTCAGATTTCATTAAAATTATTACAATGCTTTGAACTTTTTTTGAAAATTTACCTAGTTCAAATGTTTGTTGAGAGTAATCAAAGTTTAATCATTGAAGAGTTATTTTTTTTATTATAAATATAGATATTTCACTAAAATATGTACATATTTTATTAAAATTATTAAAATGCTTTGAACTTTTGTTGAAAATTTAAATAGTTCAAATGTTTGTTGGGAGTAATCAAAGTTTTTGTTGAAATTGTAGACATGGGTGTAAGAATAGCGTAAGTCGAAAAAATGTGTTTCGAGAAAAACGCGTTTAAAGATTCAAAACTTAATAAAAGCTGCAATATAGCCACGATGCTATATTTTATTCTTATAATTTATACATTATTCTATGAACAGTAGCTATATATTTTTTAACAGATTTATAAATAATGGTACAAATATTCAAATAAACAAATTTGCTCAAAAACCGCATCAATCGACTTACGCTGTTCTTGCACAAGGCTCCTCAATTGTTCTAATGTTCATTTAAAATATTGAAATTTTAATAATATCTAAATATATCAACCTTAAATATATAACTGGTAATTTATGGATAAAACCTTATACTTAATTTTTTTTTTATTAAGAATTTATTTATAATATTTATATAACATCATTGATAAAAATGTTAAAAAAATGTTCTAATATCCATTAATAATGGTCATATTTTCATTATAAAAACTTTTATTACCAGTTCATATTTAGGCAAAAAAAATCTATAAATCAATTATTAGCAAAATAGTTCATGTATTTCTTTCGCATCGTTCAATTTTCATTGAATCATTCATTTTTTTATTATAAGAGATTTTATAAATCCAATAAAAATTGTTAATGTTATTAAAAATTCCTCCGAAATGATCGAGTTTCATGTAACAATTTAAACAAAATTGTTAATTTTCCTTAAATGTTTTCAGTTATTCCTTACCACATTGTTTTGTTTTTAATAAGCTGCCAAGTGTCATAAAATAGTACTAATTTTAACAACATTTTTGTTAAAAGATGGCTGAAAGATAACCGAAACTGGTCTAGTAAGGCTAGTAAGGTGAAGAAGAAATCATAAAAATAATAAAAACAAAACCTCTTTATATCTAAACATATAAACTACCAGTAAGTACTCCAATAAAGAAGGAAGAAAACAATAAAATATATTTAGCAAAATTGTTTAACATTTCATTAAATTATTAAAAGTTTAATATGAAATATTCAAATTGTTGTTGAAGCAATTTTATTTATTAGAAATATATACATATCTCGTTAAAGCGTTAATTTTTTTATTATAAATGTGTCAATTTTACATTATAAATGTATAAATTTCTCTCTTAATGTTTCACTTCATGATACGTGGTCAATATATTAATAAGAAAAACTTTGAGAATTTTATATTTTAATAAGAAACTCAGTGAACTTTGAAACTTTGAACTCAGTTAATATATTTATTTATAAATAAATGTGATATTTCACATTCAAAGTTCTTTCAAGTTTAAATTCAAAGTCTTTCTTATTAAAATATAAATTTCTCGTTGAAGGGTTAATTTTTTAGTATAAATGTATAAAATACAATCAAATACATTAAAATATCATTACAATTATCAAAATGCTTTGAAATTTTGTTTGAAAATGTACAATGTTTAAATTTTCACAGTGAAGTAAGAAAGTAATCACAGCTTTACTGCAAATTTTCAATTTTTTATTGAAAAGTTCAAATTTAGGGAAAAATATATGAAGCTTCATAGGAGTTTTATTACTGAAATAATTCATAATTTCCTTTGAATTTCCTTTCCAAGTCTTCAAATTTTCATTGAGGCGTTAATTTTTGTAGTATAAATATTCCAATTTCTCACGTTATTCCAATTGTATTATATCTCGAATGTGTAAAGTTTTGAACATTTTTCGTATTATTGAATCTTGACTTTTAAATAAAATTTGATGCAAATTTTTTCTTTGCCACGTTGTTTTGTTTTTAATAAGCTGCCAAGTATCATAAAATAGTTATAATTTTAACAACTTTTTTCAACACAATAAATGTGATATTAACTGAGTTCAAAGTCTTATTAAAATATAAATTTCTCGTTGAAGGGTTAATGTTTTAGTATAAATGTATAAAATATCATCAAATACATTAAAATATCATTATAATTATGAAAATGCTTTGAAATTATCTTTAAAAATGTACATTGTGCAAATTTTCACAGTGAAGTAAAAAAGTAATCACAAATTTTCAAATTTTTATTACCAAATTCTTCAATTTCTTCAAATTTAGGAAAAATTGTATGAAGCTTCATAAGAGTTTTATTTGTCTGTTGGTGAAATAATTCATAATTTATTTTCAATTTCATTTCAAGTCTTCACATTTTCATAACTTGAATGTTTAAAGTTTTGAACTTCTTTCGCGTTATTGAATCTTGACTTAAGTCTTAATCTTGATAAAATTTGATGCAAAATAGTATCTTTTTTAAATGGTGAATATATAAATTGTGTGTAAAACTTATTTTTCGCACAGTTAATGTTTTTTACGCACATTTGATTTTTTACGCTCTTGTGCTGAAAAGTATCATTTTACGCATTGTGAACATTTCGTAAAAACTTAGTTTACGCACTGTCATAGAAAAAAATTATATTTCTACCCCCAAACATCGTTAATTTTATTGTTCATATTCTAACATGTTCTTACGAATTTCGCAAAATATGAGATCCTGTTAACACTTGCAATTATATCCAAATATGTGTACAAGATTATCACTTCCAGCAATATCCCAGAAGCGAAGAACTCCAAAATTTAACCGCCCATTCTGAGCGGCCGTTAACCCCGCCGCCGCACATTCGATACTATTACGGGCGCACTGAGCGAAAATGAAACGGCCCGGCCGCAATTTGCATAACAATAATGGCCCGTACAAATTAACAGGCCGTTCGCGTTAATCTTTTATCGGACCGTGGCCATACGCCAGTTAACCGCCAACATATTAAACCAGCCACCCCCAACAGCCACCCCCAGCAACCCTCCCAGCGGCGCCTGAGCCGCCCCCATCGGACAGCGCTGCAGTTTTCCGCTTTCCGCGGAATTAATATAAGCACGGGCGCCTTTTCCCGTGGTGCCCGTTGCCAGTTATGAATGTGGCAATTAGCTGTTAAATTCTTTATTAATATTTGCAAATGGCGTGCTGCAGAGGTGAATTAATGTAAAAGGGGGGGTTTTATGGGGGAAGTTTTGAGGATTTTTGCAGTTGGAGCTGTTGGTTTAAACTGTAATGCATTACTTTGTATACAGTAGCCTGGCATGTCATTTCAAAATTGTGGACGTCTGCAATTGCCCTTTTTTAAAATTATTTACGTAATACTGTTATATATTATATGGAATAGACGTCCATTCCTAGATTAACCTATCATCATGCACAGATGTTGATTCTAGTCATCCATTTAATTACTTATTTTTACATAACTTTAATAAATTTTCTTTTACTAACTTATTACATTATTTCGAGCAATTTTCCATTCCAGCAATTGTTATTCGAGCAACTATTTTTGCAGCAATTGTTTCGAGCAATTTTCTTTCGATCAATTGTTTTCGAGCAATTTTCTTTCGAGCAATTGTTTTCGAGCAATTGTTTTCGAGCAATTCTCCGCTACCCGCAATTTTAAAATTTTCCTAGATAGTTGAGATTTTTCTATCGTATGTCAAAATTGCCTTAATTTTTGGTCTTGAAACTTGAAAAATTGATAAATTTATTGATATTTATGTACACAGGTCACAGATTGTAAATACAAGTCATAAAATATGCAGCACGTGTATTATTTAAAAAAAAACAAAGTTAAAGTTCTGTTTTGAAGATTTATTAAAAACTATGGATGTTTTGTAAATAATTTCTGAAGTAATACTTTCCAATAGTTTTTGTTGTAATATACTTAATTTAACTAATAATGAGTACGAAGGAAACAAATTTATATTTGGCTAATTACAAAATGTATCTTTTTTACTTTAAATTCCTCAATAATTTATATCTCCTATTTCATCTTGTATATCGCAAAGAGTCGTATAAATGAACTAATATTAAGTAAAATGTACATTTCGATAGGTATTATTTCGTGGGCTTACAAGTGAAATCACTTGTTAAAAATTAAGTCAAAAACTATAAAATGTAAGAAACTGCAATTAAATATAAATTTAATGTATTTTCTTTTACTAACTTATTTAATTATTTCGAGCAATTTTCCATTAAAGCAATTGTTATTCGAGCAAATATTTTTGCAGCAATTGTTTTCGAGCAGTTGTTTTCTAGCAATTTTCTTTCGAGCAATTGTTTTCGAGCTAGTCTCAAAGTTTCCTAGAATGTTGAGATGTTTTTATCGTATTTCAAAATTGCCTTAATATTTGGTCTTAAAACTTGCAAAATTTATAAATTTCTTGATATTTATGTACACAGATCACAGATTGTAAATACATAAAATATGCAGCACCATACAATTATTTAAAAAAAAAACGTTCCAAAATGATATCGTTAGTTTGGCAATAAAAAAATTACCTCTTTGAACTTTAGAAAAATATCTTCAAATATTATAGATACTTTTTATCACAGTACAACAGTTTCATTTAAACTTTTGCTTCATTAGGGTATTTGGTAGTTTTCAAATTTTTAAATTAGCAATTTTGTTTTAAATTCGAAAATTAACTATTTTCTTTTTAATTTTTGATGTTACTAGCCCTAGCCTAATCAAACATAGACGTTGTAATGTTTTAAGTTCTGAAATAATGCTAAAATTATGTACTTTTGTTGTGGAATAATCAAAAATCTATATGGAATTTAAATTTTCATTTGTGCACAATATGGAGGGCAGAATGTTTTATATTTTTGAACATTTATTAAAAACTACGGATTTTTTGTAAATAATTCTGAAGTAATACTTTCCAATTCTGTTTGTTGGAATATACTTAATTTAACTAATAATGAATACGAAGGAAACATATTTATATTTGGCTAATTACAAAATGTAGCAATTGTTTTCGAGCAGTTTTCTTTGGAGCAATTGTTTTCGAGCAATTTTCTTTCGAGCAATTTTCTTTCGAGCAATTGTTTTCGAGCATTTCTCGGCGATCCGCAATTTTCTTAGATTGTTGGAATGTTTCTATCGTATTTCAATATTGCCTTAATTTTTTGTCTTAAAACTTGAAAAATAGATAAATTTATTGATATTTATGTACATGTGTCACAGATTGTAAATACATAAAATATGTAGCACCATACAATTATTTAAAAAAAAAACATAACGTTCCAAAATTATTTCGTTCTTTTGGCAGTAAAGAAGTTGCAACTTCTTTGAACTTTAGAAAAATATATTCAAATATTATAGATACTTTTCATCACAGTACAACAGTCTCATTTAAACTTTTACTTCATTAGGGTATTTGGTAGTCTTCAAATTGTTGCATTTTGTTTTAAATTTGAAAATTGAGTAATTTTTTTGTGGTAATCCTAACCTACCTAACCGAATCAAACATCGACGTCGTTTTGTTTTAAGTTCTGAAATTATGCTAAAATTATGTACTTTTGATGTGGAATAATCAAAAATCAACATGGAAGCTCAATTTTCATTTTGTACACGATATGGAGTGCAAAATATTTATGAACATTTATTAAAAACTACGGATTTTTTGTAAATAATTTCTGAAGTAATACTTTTCAATTCTGTTTGTTGGAATATAACCAACTAATTAACTAATTAGTTTACTAACTAATTTAACTAATTTAACTAATATTGAATACGAAGGAAACAAATTAATATTTGGCTAATTACAAATTTTTTGGGTGAATGTTATTAATTATAATTAAAAATTGATCTAATTGACGTGATGTACCATTAAAACATGTAATAACGTCATCTACATATCTATACCAGAATGATATGTGTCGTTTACTAAAATCTAATTAACTTTATCTTTTATACTTATTTTATACTTTATTATATGTTATACTTTAAAATGGGCTAAATTAATGAATCACACTGTATGTTGGTTATAAAGAATGGTAGCCGTAAAAATGTAGTAAAGGATAATTTTCGTTTACGTTAACGTTACGTTTCGGTTAATTAATTGATAAATTCAAAATTCTGGACAAAAAAAATAAGTATCTTGTACGAACCTTAATTCGTAGAGAAATGGAATAGATCAAAAATTTGATCTATTCAATGAACAAAATTATGTAATTTGCTCTGAACTTTTCAATATTTTAAATAAATCATTGCAATTTGTCACCATCTTAATCATTTGTCACTGGAAAATGACCGTAAAATGTGGAAGCTACTAGTGAGGTCTAAAGAAAAATTAAGAGGTTAAAACATTAGGTATTTGTTATTTGTTATTTGCTGTGGGTTCTTCTTAATCTTCTTCTTGGTGTTCTTCTTCTTCCTCTTCTTCCTATTCTTTCTGTTTTTTCACTGTATCCTCTTCTTACTGTCCTTCTTCGTCTTCTTCTTCTTCTTGTTCTTCTTGTTCCTCTCCTTCCTCTTCTTCTTCCTTTTTTCCCTCTTTTTCCTCTTCTTCCTGTCATTCTTCGACTTGTTCTCCTCATCCTCCCTCGCCGTTTCCTCCTCCTCCTTCTTTTTCTTCTTTTTCTTTTCTTCTTCTTCTTCATCTTCTTCAACTTTCAACAGATATTAGCCACATGTACTGATTTATAAATATTAATATATTACTGAATTTGGTACTGAATTTTATTTTTCTTTTTTGGCAGTATATTGCACAAACACATTTTAACTTTTAACGACTTTCAAAGCTCGCATCCTCCCAACGTCTACTAACACTCGAAATAATTCCTCTCATTCTCATCCTGACTTCCACTTTGGCTCGTTGTTTATGCCCTCTGTGCGACTCCCACTTTATACTTTTTACTCTGAAATCCCGTTCGTCCTTCGCAAGGAGGCTTCCCCGACGTTAACGGGGCCCCCTTAAAAACGTCCTGCAGCCGTGGCCCTTGAAGGATGGCTTTCAATTTGTCGCCGGGGGCACTGAAAACGCCGCCCTCACGCCAGCAAGCTCGCGAGCTCTTTATTTTTTTTCTTCTTCTTCTTCTGCTGCTCCTCGCTTCCTTCTGCGATAAAATAAAGTGTCACTGTTATTGCCCAGTTGTAAAACGTGATGGAATACTTAGCGGGCGTAGATAAGAAGAAGGGTGTGGGCTGATTTAAGGCGCTCGTTTGGGGAAATTTAAATGAAAATGAAAATTGCAACGAAACCATGTGTATGTTGGATGTTATAGAAATTATATATATTAAGTAGAAGCACATTATCCAACATCAGCAATAAATTTTAGTAATAGCTACACTGATGAAGTATGAGTAAAATTTAATATTATCACATATCAAATTATCATAAATATCTCAAGTTTTAAACATTGGATACGATTCGGATTTTATGTGATATATAATAACGTATCCAGGGGCGGATGGGCCATACGGGAAAATGGGAAATTTCCCGGTGGGCCGGTAGCCATCCCGAATGTTGGGCCGGAAGCCCCAGAATTTTCCCAGATCCGACGACAAGTTTATTAATAATTTTGATTTAATGTATTAACACAAGGCGAAAAGACCCCATGTGGTCGATAGCCCAATAAAGATTGTTTATATATGTATTAACACAGTGGTTCCTAAACTTTTTCGCGTCGCAGCTCCCTTTTTGAACTAGGATTTTCCATGGATCCTTTCCGTTTCCATAATATTTTTTGCAAATTTTTATGAAATATAAAATAATTTGGCGAGGAATATAAATTGTGTAGATAGCCGTTATAATTTTCAACTAAAAATTGGCAGGTTCCATTAATCTTTGTAATTTATAAAAAAAATGGCATTTCTAATAAAAAAATGTATTGAAAATTTTGAAGCTTTTGTAAATTTAATTTACAATCGACATGATATAATTTTAATATGTTGTGGTTTGATTAGCTTTTTGCAATTTTTAATAAAATTTTCTAATTTGTAAGGAAAATGTATATGTAGTAAAATTTTCTTATTTATAATAAGTACTTCATAATTTCTAATAAACATTTTGTAATCTCTAATGAACAGTTCGTAATTTCCACCTAAGTTTATTTTCATAAAATTTTCTGCAAATAACTATAAACATTTTAACTCGATACAAATTTTGGAAATGCCAACGACATTTTGCATTTTATAGTGAAATTTTGGCAATTTACAATAAAATTTTAATAATCGCTGCTGAAATGTTGTAATTTATAATACGAATGTTGAATATTTTACATTTTACAGTGAAATTTATCAATTAACAATAAAATTTTCATAAATTTATTGCAATTTTGTAATTTAGAATGATGAATGATGGAATTCACTAAAATTACATAATTCCAATAAAACTTATTTATTTCTTTATTTACTTATTAACTTATTTATTATTGTATTTGTTATACTGTTAATGTAAACTTATTTATACTTTAAAATTTATCAAATAACAATGAAATTTTCATAAAGTTATTGCAATTTGGTAATTTAGAATGATGAATGTTGAAAGTCACAACGAAAATTACATAATTCCAATAAAACTTATTTATGTCTTTATTTACTTATTTGCTTATTTATTATTGTATTTGTTATAGTGTTAATGTAAACTTATTTATACTTTATGTTTGTTTTCTAATTTCATTGAAATATTGTATTCATAATAAAAACTTACAAATTCTAAAACATTTGAAATTTATGATTAATTCTCCATAATTTCCATTGAAATACTGAAATCCATCACCAAAATTTCGTAACATTCATCATAATGCTATTACTATTTATAGGATTTTCGAAGAAATTTCTGTAATGTGTAGTTAAAATGCGAAAATTTCATTGTTTTTGTTGAATTTAAAAACATTTTAATCAACATTTTACAACATCCATTATAGTTTTTGCGAATTTCTATGAAATGGTTAATACATTTGCAAGGAATATGATTTCTGGGGAAAGACGTTACAAATTAGAATAAAAAAAGTCGCAGATTCCATTGATCTTTACAATTTATGAATGAAGTCTAGTAATTATATTAATAAATTCTAACGAAAATTTTGTAATTTCCAATTCATTGCAGTTTACAAGCGAGATGTTTCAATAATAATTTTATGGTTTGATGAACTTGCAATTTGTAATAAAAAATCAAAATTTGACATTTGCAATGAAAACTTCATGGCGTCTCTTTGTAATTTTGTACATAATTTTGTACTTTGCATTAATATTTTTGCAAATTTCTGTCTTCAAAAGAATTGTAATAACTTAGTGAGTTATATGTTTTGAGGATAAAGTTTTTTATAATTTATACTAAAAATATCAAATTTTAATTTAACATTGAAATATATAATTAAAATTTTCGTATTTACTATAAGAATTTTATAATTTCCAACTAAATTCTATCATTTATCATGATAACTTTGTTGTTTCATTTGAGTTTCGGAATTTATAGTTTACATTTTTTACTTTCATGTAAAATCTCAAATCAAGTTTCAAATTCATTTTCATTTAGTAAGTTTTAATTTTTAATTTTTATGTGTATATTATGCAGGTTCTCCCGCTGGTAAATATTATTATTATTATTATTATAATTTTCAATATAAATTGTATAATGCAAATGACGATTTTGTGTTTTGATTAATATTTTACAATTTAAATTATAATTTGTAATGTAAAATTTGTAAAAGTAATAATGTTGAAAATTACATTTAAATTTTTTTAATTATTAATTTTTTTCTTTCATGTTCAATCAATTTTCTGCAAATAACTCTGAACATTTTAACAACTTTGTGAGGGATATGCTTTCGGAATAAAACTCCAATAATTCGAAAAAAATTTGCTGGGTCTATTAAACCTTTGTAATTTTAATGAAGATTTTATAAATTATAATTAAATTTTCTTAGTCAAAGCATGAATTTTAATTACCTAATCTTTTTCATATTTTATTTAATATGATTGAAAGCAGAACAGTAAACGCACACTTTAGGAACCTCTGTATTAATAAATAAATAAGTATTATGAAAAACTTACGGTATTTAATTTTATATTGTTTTTTTCTTTATGGGGAGTACTTTCTCTTAGTTATGTAATCTTGTTATTTGATGTTCTTCACCCAACTTGTTTCGGCTTTTATTAGCCATCCTCAAAGGTGTTATGTCTCTGATAATACAATTTAATATATTTTAAATATAAAAATAATATATTCAATTTGAAATTATTTATTGTAAAGTATTTTTGATTTTTACATATTTGTCAAATTTTGAAGTATGATTATTATTTTGATTATATGGTATTATTGCAATTTTATGTGAATGCAAAATGGGCCGATAAAAGTTTGTTCCCGGGCCGCTTGTATGTTCCCCATCCTCCCCTGAACGTATCGTTTAATTGTTGTATTAAATTGCAATATTTATATTAAGTTTACATAAAGCTTCGAAATTTTGTAACTTAGATTAGAAATTTTGCAATATTCATTTAAATTCATGCAAGTCACAACGAAAACAACATAATTCCAATCAGATTTATTTGTTACCTAATAACTATTTTCTATTTTCATTGAATTAGTTGTATTGTTAGCAGTTATACAGTTGGATTTATAATGGAAACTTTGCAATTTTCACTGTAATGGTCCAATTTATATTCAACAATTCGCAAATTCCACAGACATTTTTTAATTTGCAAAAATATTTCATATTTTCTATTTAAATATTGAAGCAAAACCCATCATCAAAATTTCGCATTATGTAATGTTTTACAATTAAATTAACAATAATTTAAGAATTTCACATAATATAATATTGTCATAAATATCTCAAGTTTTACACATTGCATATAATTTCTATTTTACGCAATACGTAACAACGTATGCTTCAATTGTTTAAGTAAATTATTATATTCTTGATGCGCTAGTTTTTGAGATATATTGAGAATATTAACTTATGCGCCACAAATTCCGTGTGGTTATTCACAATTAATAATTAAAACGGCGAATAATTAATTACGCCTAAAATTAACCGAAATCATGAAAACACAAAGCACATTCCGACCACGTAACTATTCCACGGATTACAACAATTTGGCGTAATTATTATTGCAAACTGTATTACGTGGAATATGATTAATTACGTTTTTTTTTGTACAGTGCACGCCTTGATTTCGGCAATTTGGCCGAAGCGTGTTATTTCATTAATTACACATTCCATTAAATAATTACACCGCAACGCATAAATCGCTGCGTAATTGAAAATAAAATTATTATTAATCGAATACCTTAATAGTAAACGGATCAAAAAACGTCTCGCATTTGACTCGTGTATATCAAAAGGTAATAATTATTTATTGCTGCGCGTATAATAAACGTAATGTCCTAACACTTTTTGTTTAGGTAATTATATGTAATATCACTACTAAATTTGGGTTGATTAGATATTGGCTAATTCATGCTTTGATACGACATCTGGTAGCACCAATGCCCGAAAACTCTCTTGGTGGTCTTATTTAATGAAACTAATTATAAGAGAACAAAATGGATTTACTATGGAGTTTCATCAAGTATCTGCTTCATCAATCCAATATATGTATAAGAGAACAGTTCAAAACTGCACTAGACATTATAATTATTTCTGGTAATTTTTAAATTCTAGCATCATCCCATAATTCTAAATTATCGAATAATTATCTACTTTCTACACAAAAAATAATACAAGAATAACACAGAGAAGCCTCGTAATTGTTAGATCTGCCAATTATTACTATTTCATTTATACAAATTAGTAATAACAAATTTCAAATTATTCATAATTTAATTTTCCAAAAGTCTAATATTGTAACTCATTAATACATACAAATGATTTAATTTTTTTTTAATTCTAAGCTTTAACAAGCTTAGATTACTTCAAATTTTGAGTAGTTTATATTCCTGCTTTTTTACTTTGCGTTGTGTTCATATAATTTTCATTTTTAGTTTTTTACGTTTACCACTTCTTACTACTCTTTCAAATGTTGTAATTATTAAATCTCACCCTTTACGAATATGATTGTAAAACTGGCTAATGGAGGAGCACTACTTGTTATTATCATTATTATAATAATTATTACGTAAGCAATGATTATGTAGGAAATTATTTTCTAGCAAATGTATAAAAACTGGATTTTAAGTGTACCTCTGTTACACAAATCTCGGAAACATTTAAATTAGAACTTAATAACATGCCCGAATCATTAAGCCAGTTCACGTTTCGGCGTAATCACAATTAAACTGCGATTACGAATGAGCCCTAATATTTTACGCGGTCATAATTGTGTACCATTTATTTTATTCTGGGATGGAACCGATGCTGTCACAAAAATTACTCTCACTATTTAAAATTACGTTTATTCTTTTAGTAATTCAAATTGGAAATAACCGATTTCAAATTATTGTAATTCTGCATGAAATCAATTAGAATGAGATTTTGTTTGTCGCACAAAAGTGTGGAATTATCAAAACTAGTACACATTAGAATTAATTCTAATTATTTATTAATAATCGTCGAATTTTTCATTTGACTAAAATTCGTCACAAACTGCTGCACTTTTTTAGTTTTGTATAATATTTATGTAAAATAGTTATGCCAAACTTAATTCAAAATATTTCATAAATTAGTTTTGAGACAGAATTTAATGGCATTTTTCTAAAACTCACATTTATTAGTCTAAATTGTTTATATAAATATTGACTGTTGGAGTTGAAAATAACAGATTTAAGCAGTTTTAATTAGAAAATTGGCAGATTTTGAGAGTAAAATTTGAATAATTTAATAGGTGAAAATGAAAATTTAACTGAGTACAGTTGCAGTTGAAAATATTACATATTTGAATAGTTCTATTGATATATTAGGTAAATTTTAGGGTGTTTAATACCAAAGATAAAAAGTTAATAGATTTTGATAATTGGAGTTGTAAATGATTGACTAGGATACCTTCTATTAGAAAATCGGCAGGTTATGGCACGAGAGAGAATTTTCAACATTCTGACAGATTTACATGAAAATATAACTAATTTCGACAGTTACAATAGATTATATGACAAATTCTGATAGGTGAAGTAGAAAATATGAGAAATTTGATCCGTTATAGTTGCAAATTTGTTATAATGTTACAGCATAGGAATAATTCCTAATTTCAAATTTATCAATTAAACTTTCCTTGGCTATATACAGAGTGGTCACTTTTACGACGCCCACCATTAGGATCTATTAAACGGAAATATATATATATATATATATATACAAATATAAAAGTGACCACCCTGTCAAATATATATATATATTTTTTTAATTAAAAAAAAGTTTGTAAAATTTCAATCGATTGATTCATAACGTTTCGTAAATTATTATTTCTGGACTGGATAGGAAATATTCCTCTTTTCCTAACTCACATTAATATTCAAATGTTAGAGGTTTTCACCTCTTACATTTGTAAAATGTACCGTAGATAGTAGAAAGAAAAGTTAAAAAGGAAAGTTAAATATAATTTAAAACACATGTAATAATGACAATTGGAATATTCATACTTTTCTCATATACAACTAAATGAGGCATTTCCTTAATTGGTTACATAACTAGCTATTATTGGCTATGTAACTATTAATCTTGACACTAATAATTAAAATTTTAAAAGTAATACTTCAAATTTCAAGAGAAAAGACTTAAAATTTGAAAGTTGGTATTAACTGAAATTTTACAAAAAAAAAATTCTTTGCAATAATCTATTGGCTGTTTAATCTATCTGTTATTGGCTATTTAACTATTAATCTATCTATTATTGGCTATTTAACTATTAATCTATCTATTATTGGCTATTTGACTATTAATCTATCTATTATTGGCTATTTAACTATTAATTTTGACACTAATAATTAAAAGTAATCCTTGAAATTTTAACAGAAAAGACTTAAATAACTTAAATTTGCAAAGAATTATTTTTTACAATAATCTTTCATATTTTCTTTCAGATTGTGAACAGCAAAAAAACAAAAATAAATCAAATTTTAGCTGTAATACATGAAGTTTTCAGTAATTTGTGAAATGTTACATGATGAAATACATTAAATGCAATGAAATACACAAATAATGAATATTTAAATGTAAAATTTACATAACAAGGGGCTATTATTGAAATTTTCAGAAAAAAATCATTAAAATATTGGCAGAAATATTAAAAAATAATTGTAATCAACAATTAATATATAATGAATCATAAAAATGTTGACAGAAACATTAACAAAATAACTAATACTTTGACAGTAATCTTTTCGACATTTGGTGGAAAAAACAAAAAAAAAATTATAGTAATAATTAAAAAATCATTAAAATATTGACAGAAATATTACGAAATTATGTAATCATCAATCAATATGTAATCTTTTCGACATTTTGGTGGGAAAAACAAAAAAAATGTATAGTAATCATTAAAAAATCATTAAAATATTGACAGAAATATTAAGAAAATGTGTAATCATCAATCAATATGTAATATATTATGAAAAATGTTGACAAAAACAATAACTAACTACTAAACTAATACCTTCACTGAAATTTTCAAAATTTTTGTAAAAAAACTGAATACTTTATAGTAATCATGTGGTATTGAAGAATTGATGCTGCTTTATATGCATATGTCTGTCCTTGCTGTTTATGTGTTTTATTGATAATTCTATTTTATTCTTATGTGTATATTCCTATGACCTATCACATCTGTATACAGTAACGTCAATAAATATATTATTATTATGATTATTATCAATACTTAAATCAAGTTTTACGGTAACATTCGAAATTTTGGTGCAGAAAACTGAAAATTCTATAGTAATCGTTAACAATTTGGCAATTATCTTTAAACTTTGAAAGTAATAATTAAAATTTTGACAGTAGTAAACTAATACTTTCACTGAAATTTTCGAAACTTTTGTAAGAAAACTGAAAATTTTATAGTAATTATTCAAAAATTGGCAGCAATTTTTGTGGTATTGAAGAATTGATGCTGTTTTATATGCATATGTATGTCCTTGCTGTTCATGTGTTTTAGTGACAATTCTCTTTTATTCTTATGTGTATATTCCTATTGACCTATCATATCTGTATTCAGCATCGTGCATAAATATATTATTATTATTATAATTATTAATACTTAAATCAAGTTTTACGGTAACTTTCAAGTTTTTGGCGAATAAAACTAAAAATTCTACAGTAATCGTTAAAAATTTGGCAATTATCTTTAAACTTTGAAAGTAATGATTACAATTTTGACAGAAGTAATTAGTGAGATTACAAAAGTAATTGAAAAGTTAACAACAATAATTGAAAGTTTAAAGCTACAAAAAAAAAATAGTACAAGAATAGAATAGAATGAAATAATATATTTGTAGTATGGTCCCTGTTACAAAGTGATATCGTGATGTAGTAAGCAATTTGGCAAATTAAAACTTTGACAATAACAATAAAAAAAAGTCAAAAGTAATTAATGACATTACAGAATTAATTGAAAATTTGAAACAACAAAAAAATCATTACAATAATATGGAAAATGTTTACTGAACTAATGAACATGTAATTAAAATTTACCTAAATTAATAGCAATCAATTGAATCATTAAAATACAGAAATATTTTGAAAATATATGTAATATCAATCGATATGTAATGTATCATTAAAATTTTGACAAACACATTAAGAACATAACTAATAACTAATACTTTGACTGCAATCTTAGAAATAATGGTAGAAAAAACAGAAAAATATATAGTAATCAATCAAAAGTTGACAGAAATTTCTGAAGTATTGAAAAATTAATACTTAGATCAAGTTTTACGGTAACTTTCGAAGTTTTGGTAGAGAAAACTAAAAGTTCTATAGTATTAAATATTTGGCAATTTGGCAAATTGAAATTTTAATAATGACAATTAAAATTTTATCAAAAGTAATTAATGAGATACAAAATTAATCGAAATATGACTTATATTTTAAATCTTGAAGTTACAAAAAAAAATCATTAAAATAATATGTGACATGTTTACGGGAATAATGAACATGTAATTAAAATTTACCTAAAGTAATAGCAATCAATAGAATTTTGATAAGTAATAATTAAAATATTGACAGAAATATTAAAAAATATGTAATCACTTTTTGATTATCATTTGTGAAATTACTTAATCGTTTTATTGTATATGTCGATATATCAATAAACATTTTGTGGTAAAAACATAGCAAGTTATTACTCTGTTTATTAAATATGTAATCATCATCAATCAATGTAATCATCAATATATGATCATCATCAATACATCAACATGTAATATATCTTAAAAAATTTGACAAAAACATGAAGAAAATGACTGGTGACTGCAATTTTCGAAATTTAGGTAGAAAACACTGTAAATTTTATAGTAATCGTTCAAAAATTAGTAGCAATCTTTGAAATAGGTATTAAAGCATTGATACTTAAATAAAGTTTTACGGTAACCTTCGAAATACTGAACAGATATCTGTTAATTAATATGTAATAAATAAATATTCAGATATTTCAGCATTGACTTATTCATACTTGCCATTGCAAGAAGTTATAGTGTTGATTTTCTCACTTATATAATACTGAAACTTTGTCAAAATTTCATGAGAATTAGTTTGAGGAATACTGAACAGGTAGATTTGTCAAAATCAGCATTGGAAATCAGTCAAAATTTACAATTTCCAACTGTAAGTGTCAAAACTCCAACTGTCGAAATTTGTTAAATCTGATAACTACTAAAGTATAACTTTGCAGCTGGAAGACACTTTGACTGTAGATGTTTCTGTTAAAAATAAATGTCTTGGATCATCCTCAAAATGTTTACGTTGTCAGTTTACGTGAGAAACACATTTTAGCATGTATTTTTTAACCTTAATCTCGACATCCGTAGGGTAAAAGAGGGATGGATTATGTATTTATGTAAAATTAATGTAAAATTCAAAATTAAGAACTCCTATTGTTTATTTTTATAGAATTTACAAAACTTTATAGTAAATTTTGTTGCTTGAATTTATGACAAACATTTTTCTGCTCTAAATCTGTAACAGTTCATCTACATTCTTCAAATACATATAATATTTGTGGCCAAATTTATCTTTTTTTTTGTTTGTAAGATTATATAACAAAATTTTAATTGATTCTGCCATAATTTCATCGATTATTGCCAAATTTTCAGTTATTAGGATACAAATATCAATTTCACTGTCAAGGTTTCAATTGTACCAAAAATGTTAAAGACTACAGCCAAATTTTGAATAGTTCGGTGGTAATCATCCAAGTTTCACTATTTCTGTAAATTTTAGAAGGTAGTTGTCACAATTTTAATTATTACTTTCAAATTTAAGAAAAAAAATTATCATCAAACTTGTAGCTATAGATAAAAGATTTCAACAATGAAATGTGAATATTTGTTATTAATTATAGAAAGAAAAAAAATATCACTAAACTATTATAAACATAGTAAGACGGACTTTTGCATTTACCTAATTATATTTGATTATTTACCTAATTACGTTCTATTAGGTAAAAATAATTTCGACACTAATTTCCACCTAAAACGCCACAGTTCAACGTGTCCGACCTCGACATAACATGCCACCGTGGGATTTTGTACAAAGCAAGTTATGCCCGAAGAAAAAAATAAACGACTAATGAACCTCCACATAAATGCTGTTGCGCAACTGAATTAACGAGTCCACGGAAAACTATAATCGCGGCATAATTACGCGGCAAACACCTCGCGAAACGGATCCTACAGATTAAACAGTAATGACAAAAATTGGTCCGGAGACCACCAAAACAAGCGGAACCTTTGATGACCAAATTAAATTTGAGCAATTTTTTATTGCGAAATACCGGATTTTAATCATAACAGCGACGGTTAACATCTCATATCCAGAATGCTGGAAGTGTTTGCGAAGTTTTTTGTTTTGTTTACCAGGTATTGTGAGTAAATGTGAGTTTGCCAAAGAAACTGTTAATTAGTTTCATTATGAAGCACGCCAACAACCAAATCGATACGGCTAAGCCCGTACTCAAGCACAAAGACGTTCCATCAGGCTTACACATCGCCTATTCAAGATTAAACCATCCCCCTTCGTGTCTTCGTGTCGTCCCCTCGTTCGCAGAGGTGATAAACGTGCGGGATTTATCCGGCCTCCAGATGCTGCGGCGTCAGGTCGCCGTCCGGGAACTTTAAACTTCCCGGTCCCTCAGGCGGGGGCATAAAACATACGTCCCTCCATATCGCGGATTTCATCTTAAACGGTTTACTGCCTGCCTAGTGCCCCCACGACTGGCTCACCTCCAGGAAAATGGGGCGAGGGGCGCACGCTCGTGCTCTCCATGAATTTTTCACCGGGCCCTAATGATTTTTACGAGCTCAAGCAACTCGCCTCCCTCAGGGGGGGCCGTGCAAGAATCATGAGAGACGTACTTCCGCGAATGCAATTATGGCATTTAAATTGCCTCATTTCTTTGCAGGAGAATTAAATATTTAGACGATGGGTACTTTTACAAAAAGTCTCTGCAAAGTGGCATGGAGAAAATGTGCTTTACAGCAAATATAAAATATATACAGAGTTGCTCAAATGGGATAAAAGTTTCTCATATTTGTACCTTTCAATATACTGAAACCAAATCCGAAATATCTTGCATAGTTTACGCACTTCCTAAAAGCGCACTTTCCTTTTCCTTTTATAACTTTTTTAACTTTTGAAGGAAATTTTACGAAACTTGGCACTCTTACATTTTTCGACGTCACTTTTCTGATCACAGAGCCAAACATTTTCTGCTCCAACTAGATGCCAAAATTTCAACTTTTGATTTTCTGCAATATTGGATTTTAATGGCATTCAAAAGAGCGAAAAATTCCGATTTCAACCATGTATAATCTGACATTATTTACCATCAAAAATCGATAATTTAAAAATTCGTTGCAAAAATAAAACTGCTGTGGACTGCTCTGTAAATTATCCCTGATTTCCTTTCAGTATATTGAAAGGTACAAATATGAGAAACTTTTATCCCATTTGAACAACTCTGTATATATTTTATATTTGCTGTAAACAGAACACATTTTCTCCATGCCACTTTGCAGAGACTTTTTGCAAAAGTACCCATCGTCTAAATATTTAATTCTCCTGCAAAGAAATGAGGCAATTTAAATGCCATAATTGACACAAAAATGAGAAACTTTTATCCCATTTGACCAACTCTGTATATATTTCCGTTTAATAGATCCTAATGGTGGGCTTCGTAAAAGTGACCACCCTGTATATACCTAATATGGTCAAATAAAAATAAAAAAAAGTAACTTGTACTATGCAGTATAAGTCGAGTAATGTTACAATATTGACTACTAATTCTACTACTGATTCACTAATTTCAAAAATAGAAAAATCAACTTAACATTCTGCAAGATTAAAGAGTGCTGACAAATATATGATAAATTTGGACCGTTTCTATTGAAAATTCAACACATTTAGAGAGTTTAGTTATAAAATTTGGCAAATTCCGAAAGTTTGAGTTTTGGATCAACTTTCGGCAGTTACAATAGATTATATGACCAATTCTGATAGGAGTAGTAGAAAATATGAAAAATTTGATTCGTTATAGTTACAAATTTGTTATAATTTTACAGTATAGGAATAATTTCTAATTTGATATTTATTAATTTCCTTGACAGTATATAAATCCAATATGGTTAAATAAAAATAAAGAAAATCAACTTGTACTATGCAGTATAAGTCGAGTAATGGTACAGTACTGACTACTAATTTTACTACTGAAAGAGTGCTGAAAAAAATATGATAGATTTGGAGCGTTTCAATTGAAAATTCAACACATTCACGGAGTTTAGTTATAAAATTTAGCAAATTTCGAGAGTTGTAGTTTGGGACCAACTTTCCCCACCCAAAAAAGTAATAATTGCAACCTTTGAATTTTCAGTTAACTTTTTTTTTAAACTTTGCAATTTTTGTAATTGAAATATTAACAGTATAATGTACAATAAAATTAAATAGAATAAAAGCGAAATGACATAGTACATAATTTATATTGTACATTATTTGTTTCTGTCCGAAGCGAAATAAAGATTTAATTAATTAAATAGTATAATGTAACAATTAAACACATATTATGTAGGTACTAGGAAAAATATAGAAAGACAATGTTAAATAATAATCTTTTGAGTTACATTTTAGTAGAACAATAATCACAATATTTTGGTTTTTGATGTATTATATCAATATTATAAAATGTTGCTGTAGTTATTCGGAAAATCTCAATTTTGACTGGCAAAATTTTATGTTACCTCATTTTTTTTTTCACTTGAACAATTACAATTGAATATTCAACACATTTAGAGAGATTAGTTATAAAATTTGGCAAATTTCGAGAGTTGTAGTTTTGGTCCAACTTTCCCCACCCAAAAAAGTGATAATTGCAACCTTTGAATTTTCAGTTAACATTTTTTTTTAACTTTTGCAATTATTCCGAATTGAAATATTTATTCAGAAAATTTCAATTTTGACTAGCAAAATTTTATATGTTACATACATTTTTTCACTTGAACAATTACAATTGAAAATTCAACACATTTAGAGAGATTAGTTATAAAATTTGGCAAATTTCGAGAGTTGTAGTTTTGGACCAACTTTGCAACCTTTGAATTTTAAGTTACCATTTTTTTTAAAACTTTGCAATATTTCGTAATTGAAATATTAACAGTATGATTATGTAACAATTAAACATATATTATGTAGGTACTAAGAAAATATAGAAAGACAATGTTAAATAATAATGTGTTGAGTTACATTTTAGTAGAACAATAAGCACAATATTTGGTTTTTTGATGTATTATATCAATATTAAAAAATGTTCCTCTAGTTATTCAGAAAATTTCAATTTTGACTGGCAAAATTTTATATGTTACATACATTTTTTCACTTGAACAATTGCATTTGAAAATTCAACACATTTAGGGAGATTAGTTATAAAATTTGGCATATTTTGAGAGTTGTAGTTTTGGGCCAACTTTCCCCACCCAAAAACGTGATAATTGCAACCTTTGAATTTTCAGTCAACATTTTTTTTTTTAACTTTTGAGCAATTTTTCGTAATTGAAATATTAACAGTATAATTATGTAAGAATTAAACACATATTATGTAGGTACTAGGAAACATATAGAAAGACAATGTTAAATAATAATCTTTTGAGTTACATTTTAGTAGAACAATAATCACAATATTTTGGTTTTTGATGTATTATATCAATATTATAAAATGTTCCTGTAGTTATTCAGAAAAATTCAATTTTGACTGGCAAAATATTATATGTTTCATCAATTTTTCAATGATTATTGCCAAAGTTTCAATAAATTCTATTATATTTTCAATTGTGACTCTACAAATATCAATTTTTACTGGCAACATTTAATATATTCCGTCACTTTTTTTATGATTACTATCAACATTTTGACATAATGATTTCATTTTGAGAATAATTACTCAAATTTTTACAGTAATCATTCAGATATTATCAATTGAGTAATATACTAACTAAACAAATGTGGCTTCCATTATATGTCAATATTAATATTTAGTTTTAGTAAGTGCATATTAAAAATATGAAATAAATGTTAAAAATCTATTTTTTGCAAAAGTTAAAATAAAATTCCCATATGATGAAAACTTTTTGGTGTTCAGTGTACATTCTATCAATTTTTTCAATGAGTACTATCAACATTTCAACAGAATAATGACATTTTGAGAATAATCATTGAAAATTTGACAGACCGAAGACCAGATTTTACCGAAATACCTTAAATCAATCCCATATGATGCCAACTTTTTAGCGATCGCTGAACATTCTATCTATTTTTTCAATGATTACTATCAACATTTCAACAGAATGACATTTTGGGAATTATCATTGACATTTTGACAGTAATGGCCGAAATACCTTAAAAAATCCCATGTGATGCTAACCTTTTAGCGGTCACTGTATATAGTATCAATTTTTACCAATTATTACTATCAACATTTCAACAGAATAAT
The DNA here is from genome assembly GCA_951805005.1 of Othius punctulatus. Lineage (NCBI taxonomy): Eukaryota > Metazoa > Arthropoda > Insecta > Coleoptera > Staphylinidae > Othius > Othius punctulatus. Next base: position 1,230,969 of record OX638139.1, on the reverse strand, counting down.
GACATGTTGAGAATTATCTTTGAAATTTTGACAGTAATAGCCGAAATCCCTTAAAAAAATCCCATGTGATGCCAACCTTTTAGCGGTAACTGTACATACCATCAATTTTTTAATTATTTCTATCAAAATTTCAACAGAATGATGACATTTTGAGAATAATCATTGAAAATTTAACAGTAGTGACCGAAATACCTTGAAAAATCCCATATGATGCCAACTCTTTAGCAGTCACTGCATATACTATCATTTTTTCAATTAATACTATCCAAATTTCAACAAAATGATGACATTTTGAAAATAATCATTGAAATTTTGACAGCAATGACCGAAATACTTTAAACTAAACCCATATGATGCCAACTTTTTAGCGGTTACTGTACATACTATTATTTTTTCAATTATTTCTATCAATATTTCAACAGAATAATGACATTTTGAGAATAATCATTACAATTTTGACAGTAATGACCGAAATACCTTAAAACAAACCCATATGATGCCAACTTTTTAGCGGCCACTGTATATTCTATCAATTTTTCAATTATTTCTATCAACATTTCAACAGAATGATGACATTTTGAGAATAATCTTTGAAATTTTGACAGTAATGACCGAAATACCTTAAAACAAACCCATATCATACCAACTTTTTAGCGGTCACTGCATATACTATCAATTTTTCAATGATTACTAGCAACATTTCAACAAAATAATGACATTTTGAAAATAATCATTGAAATTTTGACAGTAATGACCGAAATACCTTAAAACAAACCCATATGATGCCAACTTTTTAGCGGTTACTGTACATACTATCAATTTTTAATGATTTCTATCCACATTTCAACATAATGAAAACATTTTTAGAATAATCATTGAAATTTTGACAGTAATGACTGAAATACCTTAAAACAAACCCATATGATGCCAAATGTTTAATGGCTACTGTACATACTATCAATTTTTCAATTATTTGTATCAACATTTCAACAGAATGACATTTTGAGAATAATCTTTGAAATTTTGACAGTATGACCGAAATATCTTGAAAAATCCCATGGGATGCCAACTTTAGCGGTAACTGTAGATACTATCAATTTTTCAATTATTTCTATCAACATTTAAACAGAATGATGACATTTTGAGAATAATCATTGAAATTTTGACAGTAATGACTAAAATACCTTAAAACAAATCGATATAATGCCAACTTTTTAGCGGTTACTGAACATACTATCAATTTTTCAATTATTACTATCAACATTTCAATAGAATAATGACATTTTGAGAATAACCATTGAAATGTTGACAGTAATAACCGAAATACCTTAAACAATCCCATATGATGCCAACATTTTAGCAGTCACAGTATATATTATCAATTTTTCAATGATTTCTGTCAACATTTCAACCGAATTATGGCATTTTGAGAATAATTATTGAAATTTTGAGAGTAATGACGGAAATTCCTTAAAACAATCCCATATGATGCCAACTTTTTAGCGGCTACTGTATATACTATCAATTTTTCAATTATTTCTATCAACATTTCAACAGAATGATGACATTTTGAGAATAATCATTCAAATTTTGACAGTAATGACTGAAATACAACTATATTAATAGAAAACTAATATAACAATTTAAAACAAATGTATTAAGAAGAATGCGTAAAGTTAATTTTGAATAGAAAATCTATTGAGTTACAATTGATTAGAATACTAATCCCAATAGTTGGTTTCTAATATATTCTGTCAATATTTCAATGATAACTGTTAACATTTCAATGAATACTATGAAAATTTCTTTGTTATTGTTAAAGTTTCAATTTTTACTGATAAAACATTATATACTTTTATATCAATTTTTCAAATATTACTATCAACATTTCGACTGACATTTTGAAAATACGCATTGAATTTTTCACAGTAATCATTGAAATATTACAACAGTACAACAGTATACAGAATAAATATACACATAACTATACATATAATATAATATACATTTAATTAGAAACAGATATATTAAGAAGAATATGGAAAATCAATTTTGAATATCAAAATTCATGTTTCGGTGTTGAAAAAGAGAGAAAATTAAGTAAAGTTTCCAGTTTTTGCTTTTTAATTTTGATTATTTGATAATCATAATTTTTATAATGATCATCATCAACATTATTTCATAAATTTAATAATCATAATTAAATGAAATCTTCAATAATGAAATTTTCACAGTAATCATTGAAATATTACAACAGTACAACAGTATACAGAATAATATAACTATTCATATAATACAATATACATATAATTAGAGTTTTTTAATTAGTTTCAATTGTTACTGATAAAACTTTATATACTTTTATAGCAATTTTATAGCAAATTTTCCAATTATTACTATGGACATTTTTACTGACATTTTGATTGTATTAAGTTATATTTCAGTAGAAGACTAATCCTAATAGTTGGTTTTTAATATATTTTGTTAATAATTCAATGCTAACTGTTCAAATTTCAATTAATACCACGGAAGTTTCCTATGTTATTGTTAAAGTTTCAACTTTTACTTTTACAACTTTATATACTTTTATATCAATTTTTCAATTATTATTATCAACTTTTCGACTGACATTTTGAGATTATCGAGTTATATTTCATTAAAATACTTATCCTAATAGTTGGTTTTTAATATACTCTGTTAATATTTTCAATGATAACTGTTAAAATTTCAATGAATACCATGAAAATTTCCTATGTTATTATTATTGTTTCAATTTTTACTAATAAAACTTTGTATACTTTTGTATCATTTTTTCAATTATTACTATCAACATTTAGACTGACATTTTGATTGTATTGAGTTACGTTTCATTAGAATACTAATCCCAATAGTGTATTTTTAATATATTTTGTCAATATTTCAATGATAACTGTTAACATTTCAATGAATACTATGAAAATTTTCTTTGTTATTGTTAAAGGTTCAATTTTTACTGATACAACTTTATATACTTTAATATCAATTTTTCAATTATTACTATCAACATTTCGACTATTATTTTGCTTTTATTGAGTTACGTTTCATTAGAAGACTAATCCTAATAGTCGGTTTTTAATATATTCTGTTAATATTTCAATGATATCTGTTAAAATTTCAATGAATACCACGAAAATTTCCTATGTTATTGTTAAAGTTTCAATTTTTACTGATAAAACTTTATATACTTTTATATCAATTTTTCAATTATTACTATCAACATTTAGACTGACATTTTGATTGTATTGAGTTATATTTAAGAATAAGCATTGAAATTTTTACAGTTATCATTGAAATAGTACTACAGTACAACAGTATTCTGAATAATTATACATGTGAGAATTGAAAACAGATATATAAGAAAAATATGGAATGTCAATTTTGAATAGAAAATTCATATTTCTGTGAAGAAAAAGGACGATAAATGATCGAAGACGAGTTTTCCAGTTTTTGATTTTTTAATTTGATAAATTAATAATCTTAATTTGATAACCATAATCATCATCATTTCATAGATTTAATAATCATAATTAAATAATATAATCATTCACGCGCTGATTACAACTTCACAGGATCTATTTTATCTAGTTTATCTATTTGATACAATCTACCCTCAATTGTTTTTTTTCTTATATTAAATCAGATACGTTTGTATTAATATTTCACCGCTACGACCCTCTCACTGAATCAAGTAATATTTCGCACCCCGTTCGCCCGAGCAATCGCACGTTTTCATTTTGAGCGAGGGTGGCAATTTCGCACCTTCGTGCTCAAGTGACGCGCTTTCCAGATGTCCTCCGCCTCTTCAGATTTATGTGCCTCATATACCGGGGGTGTTGGGGGTGGCGTGTCCCGCTACGAACGGCCGCCAGGCTAATATATGCGACAGCCGAGCTGTGAAATTAAACCAGGAGGGTGAATAAAAAGCGCCCGTTTACTTTATTCTTATTCGGATATGAATCGCCCAGAAGTTATTGTGGAGGCGCCGGGCTCATGATTTATACCGGAGGCTGGAAGTCGACTCGAGACAAGCTCGGATGCTGGCTGGGTTGCCTGGCTTGCAGACCCACAGAGATATTTATGGGCAGTTTAGAAAGTTGCAGGCTAACAGATGCCCAAAGACGAGATGCTGGTCTTGGCCCAAGGTGATTCATGTGTGGCAATAATTATTAACGTTATAGAGATATTTACGATTTGTTAATTTTATGCCTGCAATTAATTAATATGCGGACGAATTAGTGGCATTCGTTTAGTAATTATGCTACGTTTAATTTGATTTATGTAAAATTACTGCTCAAATGTGTAATTATTTTAAGACTTCCAAGTTGGGATCGAGAAATATCGATGATCGATATTTGTCTATAGTTTGAGGGCTTACTATCGATATATTGGTAAAAAATATGCACTAAGTAGTAATTTATATTGTATACAATACGAGTATTGTAATGGATAAAAAATTGCAAAATATATGTTAAAAATTTTCGTGTATTCCTCGGTGTGTATAGTGCATATGTGTATAGTCGACCGAAAAATCTAAGAATATTACGACTTTGACTTTTAAGTATTTTATGGGGGTTTTATTTGGTGTTGCCATAAAATCAGCGCTTATACTGGCTTGTATAAAGACCCAAAGCGAGTATAAGCGCTGATTTTATGGCAACACCAAATAAAACCCCCATAAACTACTTAAAAGTCAAAGTCGTAATATTCTTAGATTTTTGGGTCGACTATATCAGCACAACATTTTTATCTTAATGTTGAAAATATAAATATGACAACATTTTTACACAACAATATAAATCTTCAACATATATTTTGGAATTTTTGTATCCATTAAAATACTACTTAGTACCTATGTTTTACCGATATATCGATAGTTATCGATATTAAGCCCTCAAACTATCGACAACTATCGATTGGGCCAACTATCGATATTTCCCGACCCCTACTATGCATAGTGCTTTGCCCACAGCGTTTCTTAGAGGAGCTCCCGTTAAACTCTACAGAGTCTTCTCGTCTTTTAAAATTATTTAAGCTTTTTAACTTAAAAATTTCCAACTTCTTCCCTTTGCTTTGTAGCCGTAGTAATCACAGTCGGTCTTCGGAAGGCACGAATTATAAAATAGTTGCGTAATGATGGACGGACCCCCATTAGTCTCGCGCAATTTCCTCCCGCAGGGATAATGCAGGACGGCACTCATCGCTCGTCCTTCATGGGGGAGGCATGGGGAGCTTCAATTTGCGAGAGGCTCGATTAACTTGTCTCAAGGATCCGTCCTCCGTGTGACGTCGTTATTAAATCCTGAGATTGCAAAGTGCTGTCCAGCAATTCTTTGATGTGCAGAACACCGGTATTGTTGAAGCATGTCAGCACACGTGTGCAAAACAAATTCAAATTTCAATCATTATTGGCGAGCAATGTAATTGAAATATTTGCAATTATTAGTTTCAGTGAGAATTAAGGCTGGCCAAAAACATAATTGAACAATTGTTGGTTTAGCATAGAAACATAACATAAATGGATAGCTCCTGGCTATGCATGTTTTGGTATGCCAAAGATTGCAGAGGAGTATCAAAAGTGAATAGAAATGAGGAGCTAAATTTCAAAAGGATTATTATCCATTTATTAATTAAAAAATGTTTATTAAAAATTTTAATTTTTTTTAATAAAATTATCCATATTTCAAGAATTGGAGAAAAGAACTGTTTTGTGATTGCGGCAAAACTGTATAACCAAAATTTGTAAAGTTGTAAATGTAATATAAACTTTTATAAAGCCATATGAAAAAAAATGAAATTGAGTTCATTTACATATTGACTATTAATTTGGATAATATTGCTTATGTAAAAAATATAAATTAAAATCCATTTGATTCAAAAGATATGGATAAAATTATTTTTGAAATAATTTTAATCTACCAAAGCGTTATATTTTATTGCAAATTGGAAGTAAAAACTTTATTATTATCAAACATTTTATTTTTATGAAACAATAACATTATTTTTAAGTACATATTATATTAGAACACCACCATCATCTTTATTGTTTCAAAATACAAAATACTACACTGTTTTCTTCATAGCTATTCATTAATAAGTTAAATTGTTTCGCTCTTAATTTGTGAATTCTTAACTCTGTCATCACATTTACTTTTTGCAATTCAGTGCAATTCTTTAGTTCATTTTTCTTTTTAAAACAGAAACTACAAGGTTCATCGTCCTCGTGGCTGGTGGCTGGATTTAACTTTGGTTCATCCAATAGTAATTCTTTAAAAAAGTTTTCGTCTTGCTGCCAATTTTCGTCGTATAATAAGAGTAATGTTTTAAGATTTTTCAATTTATCTTCCTTTACTGGGACTTTCAGTACCTTTTCATTGACATTCAAGTCTTTTAAAACGGTACCTTTTTTTGTTAGACTTTCAAAACTTTTCGATGAATCATGGTTCCTAAAATATTGTTCCATTTTCATTTTTACAACTCCATTATTGTCTTTTCTTAATGTAATTCTTTTCATGTCTTTTAGCTTTTACCTCTTACCTCTTACCTCTTTTACCTCTACCTTTTAACTTTTCTAAGCTTGTATCAAGGGCCTTAAAATCTTTGATTGTCCAATCTATTCCTAGCTTCTTCACAATTCCAACTTCTTTATACATTTATATGTACTCTTCAGCAATCAGTATTACTTCTATTCTCTTAAGCTTGTTTTCTAGAAGCCCAAACACCCGATATGCGGACAGAAAAGAGTGCCCTCGAACCGGAAATGTACTTTTAATTTCTTTTAATGACTCAGGACCACTTTTTGACAGCCAAAGTGCCAGAGCATACATTACATATGAATTTTTATTTTGCCCAGTCTGCAAATAATCGTAACACTTTGCAATAATCGGAAAATTTAGGCGAATTTAAGAAATTTGTAATGGCAGAACTCACTTCATTAGATCCTCATCCATTTCATTTCATTTCATTCATTTCTAATTTTATTAGATTGGCTTTCATTCAAGGTGTAGAAATATGGAGACCAAGTCGCAACATCGGTAATACAAAAGTTATAAAAAGAAAGCTGCCTTAAGTAATATGCTTCTCCCACAAGCAGTTTGGGCAGATTCTGAACCTGCTGCAGGTCGAAACAAAATACTTTACTGTTTTCCTCATAGCTATTCATTAATAAATGAAATTGTTTCGCTCTTAATTTGTGAATTTTTAACTCTGTCATCACATTTACTTTTTGCAATTCAGTGCAATTATTTAGTTCATTTTTCTTTTTAAAACATTGCCTTAAGTAATATGCTTCTCCCACAGGCAGTTTGGGCAGATTCTGAACCTGCTGTAGGTCGAAATAAAATACTTCACTGTTTTCCTCATAGCTATTCATTAATAAATGAAATTGTTTCGCTCTTAATTTATGAATTCTTAACTCTATCATCACATTAACTTTTTGCACTTCAGTGCAATTATTTAGTTCATTTTTCTTTTTAAAACAGAAACTACAAACATCCAATTCTGGTGACCCGAAAACAATATTAAAATTGGAAGATTTTTTTTTTAAATCCCTATTTTACCTTGTATTGTTCCTCAACAGAAGAATCATTCAATTCCCACAATCTTCTTATATTTAAATTGGCGGGCAAATATAACCTTTTCGATTTATTGCGGTTGTAATGGCTTTCTTTTGCATGAAGTTTACCAATAAACTTTATAACCTCCTCTCTTTTTTTCATTATTTTTTATTGAACGCCTGTCTCCTCCTCTTCTCTTTTTTACGTCGTATCCAAATTTTATATTTTTTGTAATCGTATGTTACCGTTTTAAAGAGATTCCAAAACATTTTAAAATCATTTTTTGGCACACTCTGTAGGTTTTACCATTTTCAGTAACCATACGGTATTTTGCTGACAAAACATGTTTTTGATTTCGGCAATTGGGCTTATATTTTTCCTTGTGCCTCTTTGGATTCGAAACTTTACAGAAATATGATAATTTTCTGTCTTGAACATGCTTATTCGGTGTAGGAAAAATGTTTTTTCTTGTTGTAATTATAATTTGCAATTTTACCTTGTATTGTAACAGAAGAATTGTATAATTTGTACAATCTTCTTATATTTAAATTGGCGGGCAAATACAACCTTTTCGATTTATTGCGGTTGTAATGGCTTTCTTTTGCATGAAGTTTACCAATAAACTTTATAACCTCCTCTCTTTTTTCATTATTCTTTAATGTACGCCTGTCTGCTCCTCTTCTCTCTTTTATGTCGTGTCCAAATTTTATAATTTTTGTAATCGTATGTAACCGTTTTAAAGAAATTCCAAAACATTTTTAAATCATTTTTTGACACACTCTGTAGGTTTTACCATTTTCAGTAACCATACGGTATTTTGCTGACAAAACATTTGATTTCTGAATTGGGCTTATATTTTTCCCTATGCCTCTTTGGATTCGAAACTTTACAGAAATATGATAATTTTCTATCTTGAACATGCTTATCCGGAGTATGAAAAATGTTTTTTCTTGCTGTAATTACATCGCGTCTCTTTATTTTTAAACATTTATATGTAGGCCCATTATGTGCGCAAAATTTTGTAAGTTAGGTAAATGATCCACATATCTATAACATAAGAGTTGATATTAGAAAAGTAGGGTTATAAATAAAATTATCGGAATATTACCTTAATTACTTCGCTTTCAGTAGTTATACAATAAGAGTTCTAACTCACCCCCCGCAGAGATTTCGATTAATTTAATTGACGCATTTAATTCGCGAATCAAAAGCGTCAATTAAATTAGTCGACATCTCTGCTGGGGTTCTTTCTACCTGTCATAGTCTTGTGCTGTTGCCTTTTCTATGTATTTTTTCCATAGTTGCTTCTTGGTTCTATCTTCTTTTTGTATTTCTCCTGTCCATCTTTTGTTTTGTCATCTTTTTCCAAGTATCAACATTCAAAGTATTATTTTTTTATCATTCTCCTATTTCTTCTTTCTTTGTAAGTATGTTTCCCTTCTCGTCCTTTATTTGGTGTAGGTTTATCGTTTTGTCTTGATTCTTCTGATAATATTGTATAATAGCTTCTGGTTCTCATGTCTATTTATACCATTTTTTCTCAGAATTTTTTCCATGATGTTTCTTTTGATTGTTTTATTATCTTTTTGGCTCTATTTCTTTATTCTTTGTATCTGCCATAGTCTTGTGCTGTTCCCTTTTCTAGGTATTTTTTCCATAGTTGCTTCCTGGTTGTACCTTCTTTTTGTATTTCTTCTGTTCATCTTTTGTTTTGTCATCTTTTTCCAGTAAACCTTCAAAGTATTATTTCCATCATTCTCGTACTTCTTCTTGCTTTGTGAGTATGTTTCTCTTTTCATCCGTTATTTGGTGAAGTTGTATCGTTTTGTCTTGTTTCTTCTGATAATATTGTATAATAGCTTCTGGTTTTCATGTCTATTTATACCATTTTTTTCTCAGTTTTTTTTTCATGATGTTTCTTTTGATTGTTTTATTATCTTTTTGACTCTACTTCTTTGTTCTTTGTATCTGCCATAGTCTTGTGCTGTTCCCCTTTCTAGGTATTTTTTCCATAGTTGCTTCTTGGTTCTACCTTCTTTTTATATTTCTTCTGTCCATCTTTTGTTTTATCATATTTTTCCAGTAAACCTTCAAAGTATTGTTTCCATCATTCTCCTATTTCTTCTTTCTTTGTAAGTATGTTTCCCTTCTTATTCTTTATTTGGTTTAGTTTTATCGTTTGTCTTGTTCCGTCTGATAATATTGTAGAATAGCTTCTGGTTCTCATGTCTATTATTACTATTTTTTGTCCAAATTTTTCCCATGATGTTTCATTTGATTATTTTATTATCTTTTTGACACTATTTCTTTGTTCATTGTATCTGCTTTAGTCTTGTGCTGTTCTCTTTTCCATGTATATTTTAGAGTTAGAACTCTTGTTGTATAACTACTGCTTTCTCCTTTTTAGAAGTTTTCTTCTGCCTTTTTCGGCTACCTTTGTTATATTCACTCACTAACACCTTCTATATCCATTTTATTTTGATAAAAATACTTGCGAGTAAAGCAAACGAGCTGATATTCATTATTAATAAGTAAACAAAATATTAAATAGGTTAAATCAAACACTTGGTTAAAGTTTCACTGTATTGGAAGAATAAACCTCTACAATTGTTTCGGCCTCCCGACCATTATCAAGAGTACAGAGATACTGGAAGAATCAGTATCAGTATCTCTGTACTCTTGATAATGGTCGGGAGGCCGAAACAATTGTAGAGGTTTATTCTTCCAATACAGTGAAACTTTAACCAAGTGTTTGATTTAACCTAATCATAATGTTTCACCAAATAGTATCCACACATAGTTTCAATTTAAAATATTAAATACTTTTTGGCATGAACTTTATAGGATAATAATCCTTTTGAAATAGTTGCGATGTTTTGATATTTATTTTAGATGGGATAGAATTTTTTTGAACAGTTTAGTCTTTAGTATATGAATTATGTGGTATTGACACCCCTAACGCCACCAAGTGATTAGCTGAATTTAATGGATAATATTCTTTTTGAAATTTAGCTCCTCAAATATATGAGGTGTAAGGCCTCGGGTACGATACGAGCGGCGAACAGCAGCCAGCGTCCAGCTACAGAGCGACAAAGCAATTGTTTTGTTCATAATTTGTAAGCAGCGTGCAGGCAAAACTTGACGCTTGAAGCTTGCCGCTCACATTTGCTCCTAGACATTATTATTCGCTACCGCTCACCGCTCATATCGTACCCGAGGCCTTAGTGTATTTTATGAGTTCAGTTTTTAGTTTCAATTCAGAATCAGATAAGCAATTCAGATAAGTACAGAAATATACATGGAGCATGTTCCTGGATACACGGGCTTACTAACAAACTTAAAGATGAAAACTCATGAAATTTTAAGAAAAAAAGTTCTTATGAACGTATGTCTTAAGTATGTCGATTAGTTAATGAATTAGAAAATTAAGAGAAGTGGTGTTACTCGACCCATATAATTTTAACTGTACTTCACACAAGAAAATAAATTATTTGATTGTCTAGGAATCAGCGTCTAAGCTTAATATCCGTGTGTGTGTCCCTCGTGAAAATCAAATCCAAATCACGAGCAAAACCCCGTTTTAATCAACAACACGGTAAACGGCGTATTGCATGGCATCCTGAACGACCCCGGCATTACCCTCATTAAATCGCATTTAATGCTTATGATCAGCGCTGATCTGCAATCGGACTCGTTAAGGTGCATAAGTGTTTACGGGTGGTATTAGCATACGCAGGGCATTACGGCGCTTCTACTCGCGTAATGTCCCCATCGCGTGTCAGTCCCCCCATACCCCCCAAACCCACATCATTTTTCGCCACATCCAAGGACTTAGCAACAAAACTTGAGGCAACAATTGTTGCACGAAATTTCTGGAGAAACATGTTTTTGGTTTCTATTTAAAATGGGCATTCGAAACAATTTGTTTAATGTGAATAATTAATTTGTCATTTAATTTGTCAAATAATTGTCACATTTTATTAACGTAAAAATTATTATAATTCTTCATAATGAATTTAAAATTTTATTAAGAAACAGTACAAAAGGAAGAACGTTAATTTTTGTTTCCTTATTTATTTCCTTATTTTACTCTTGAAAATGGTCAAGAGATATTAAGAGGTTTTCTTTATAAAAATAGTAAAACTTATACGATTTGAGGCGTTTATTTTAAAAATAACACAAGTCTAAAAATGCACAAATCTTATTTAATTCTTGTTTAAAATCATTTTTATTTTTAAATAAGTTGAAATAAATACAACAGAATAGAATGATTTATTTTCCCAGTACTCTGAGTTTAACTTCCACTGTAACTTTTTTTAAATTTCCCACAATAGTGATTTTTGGATATGTGCACTTTTTAAAATAAACTCCTCACTTATATTTACTAAATATTTTTCGCCAATTATTAACCGCGGATACATTTCATGTAATCACTATAATTTTAGTTACAAATCATTATATTTTTATTCTGCCTAATAATTTTGTCGTATTTTTATTGTTACTAATTTAGTTTAATCTGCTACAAGCACAACTATTAAACAATTTGCGAAAATTCATGTAATTTTAACGAAACTAAAACAAATCAAATTGAAAATCCTTTCAATTCAATTGTTACTAATTTAGTTTAATCTGCTACAAGCACAACTTTTAAACAATTTGCGAACATTCATGTAATTTTAACGAAACTAAAATAATCAAATTCGAAATCAGAAAATTCGTTCAATTCTCTCTCCAGTTTATCTTATATATAAATAATCTTTATTAGTATCTTTATTCTAATATATTTATTATTTTATTTATCTTATTATTCTAATATCTTTATTAGTTTATCTTATTTGTGCACAATCTTACATTTGTGACCCATTATTTTATGGCAAGTTCGCGGAAAACGTTATGCTAATAAAACCCGCAGTTCCCGAGGGAACGTGGCGTTCCGCGTGCAGGATTTTTACGGTGCCTTCCTTAATTTCACACCTATTTGCTCCCAACTATCCAAAGACGTAAGTAATGAATCCAGCCGCAGAGGAAACGCATCGAATCCCACCATGGGATATTTTTCTGATGAGGAAAGGGGACTGAAGTTTGTTTTGCCTAATGGACGTTTTCATGTGGGTATAAACGCGATCGTTTGTCATGGTAATGGGGATGGGGATGAAAATTGCGGCCGTGATTGCGCGTTTTCATGAAAATTATTGATGAGGTAGAAGAGGAATAATTTGGCTTAAATTGATTATACAAACGAAATGGTTAATATTTTATAAGTTGTAAATATTTTATAGCAGTGAATTATAAATTTACTTAAATGTCATAATATAATAATAAATCAAATTACGTTTACCTTTTACTAAACGTAATTTGATTTATTATTATAGAAAATTTAAAAAATACTTTTCACAAAGTTCTCGAATAATAGATGACTTAGGCCCAGTTGTATGATCGTGGATCACCTTGACCATGGTTCAATTACCTAGGATACAATTGTTAATACAATGGTATCCTAGGCAACTGAACCATGGTCAAGGTGATCCACAATCGTATAACTGGGCCCCAGTTGTATGATCGTATGATCACACAAAAAGTTTTTTGGTGGTTGGCCTGTGTAATGTATCACGATGTCACTTTGACAAATGAGTTTACGCAAGTTAAATAACAAAAATGTTTGTGAAAAACATAACTTTAATAAACAGCAACTCAAAGAAACAGCTTTAAGATTAAAAAGTCATTTTTAACAAGAATTTGTTAAACTTATTTGTCAAAGTGACATCGTCAAAAAAATAAACGGCCAATGTGATGGGATTTAAAAAGCAGAGAAAGTCCGAAATCAAAAGAAAAATGAACTTTTCTTTCCACTGAATCAGAATAATTACGTTTTAATTACAGATTTGCTGGTTTCAGCACAAGCAAAAAATCTTATTCCTTTGCAGTTTTTGCGTAAAATAAAAGAAAAAAAGTTTTTTCTCTTGTAAACTCAATCTGGGGACATACTGTATAATCGATCTTTATTGGGCTATCGACCCCTTATGGGGTCTTTCCGTCTTTAGTTTTCTATTTTAGTATGAATAATTCTTCCATTTAATATATTAAAATGTGGCGATAATTGTCTAATTCATTTTTAAAAATCGTTTAAAATTTAAAATTTTACCATAAAAAATGGCATTTACTTTTTTGGTTACCTAATATCAGCTGAAAATAGCTAAAACTTTTAAGATGTCTCACTTTTCCGAGTAACTTGCCATAAATGTACAGTACAAAGTGGCTGCTAAAACTGTATCCTATTTTAGCGTAATATTGACTTTGAAAACCGTAAATTTGGTAGTTATTATCAATTTTAAATAGCTACATACATTTATGCATGTATTGATTTTAATATTTAGTTTACCAAATCCAGAATTGTAATAATTTATTTATTCCTCCACAGACAAACACAACAACACTACAACCACTACAAAATTATCTTTGTAGCAAAGATAATTTAACACATGTATGTAACATAATTTAAAAATTTATAGAATAACATCTTGGAAGTATAAGTTTCTTTCAAGAAATATCGATATACTATCGATAGTATCGATAGTATCGCACTATCGATAGTATCGATAGTTTAGATTAGACTATGGAAAAATATAATCAAAAATAGTTGCTTATGGAGTTTCTAATAGAGAATGTTGCACAGGAGTTGCATTTATCGAATTTTTACTCTATTGGGGGTTGATAGTGTAATAAAGATGGATTCTCTCTTTCTCTATGAAAATAAATAATTTACATAAAAAAATTGGATTATTTATTCACAATTAATTTAATAATTTGTATATGCATTGATATGCCATAATTCCATTTATCAAATTCCCATTTTTTTCTCAAATTTCAGATCTGCAAATTTATATATATATATATATATATATATATATATATATATATATATATATATATATAATATATATGTATATAATCGATCTTTATTGGGCTATCGACCCCTATCGAAATTTCGAAATTTATAAATTTTGGATCTTTAAATTTATAATGTATGTTGCAAATTTTGTTACAATTCAATTTAAGTTTGATATTTATGTTTATAAAATCCTGAATTTAAAAGGAACCTGCATGCATTTAAAAAAAATCCCATTTATGATAAAATTTGTTACTAAAGCGTCAATCTTCAAGATTACTTTAATACTCTATATACTCTATATCTATATATATATATATATATATATATATATATATATATATATATATATATATATATATATATATATATATATATATATATATATCTACAATATATTACTACAAGTAGTTTAAAAAAATTGCATAGATCTTCTGTATACTGTACCTTATGTACATTTCTATATCTTCTGTACAGAAATGTTGCATATATCACCTTACAATGAATGAATTTTTATTAAATACACAGAAATATTTAATATATAACAAAATTGAATGGACAATGGAAAGTAAACCAAAAGTTATAAAAAATCCTCCAATTTTCTGAAAATTTCAAGCAATTGGTTTTAAACTGTTAATGAAACCTGAAGAAAATGGCACTCAATCTGTGCTAACTTTTGAATGTGATTTTTCTTCAAGTTTTTATTTTTTTAGTAAATCTAACAACTGTTAATAAATATTAAGATAATGTAATATAAATAAAAATATAATAGCAAAAACAATATATGAAAATTTCGGAAAATGTAATAAAAAAGTATTAAATTTTGCATCAATGACACATTTTGCAACAATTTTACAACATTGTTTTGTTGCTTGTTGTCATGTATAAATTTACCTTTTGTATATTATGTAGCTTTTCTACTAATAAATATTCTTTACTATTTATTATTATTACAACAATAAAATCTTACAGGTATACCAAAGTTTCTAAAAGTTTCTTGAATTTAAAAAGAGTAAATGAAACCTTAACAACAACAAAATAATTAATTAACTATGGCATGGATCATTAAAACTGTTACAACAATCGTTCCAAAATCTCACAGAAATAATGAAAAATTTGACAGAAATAATTCAAAATTTGGCAACGAATAAACAACAAATTTGGCATAAAATTTTCATAATATTCAACAGATAAATTTTCAGGAATTTCAGTGACAGATAACTCATACTGGTCAACTGGGAAAGTTGACAAATTTTCAGAGGAATTATCTTGAGGCGTACTGTATGCAAATCACCCATGAAATTTTCATAATATCTATTAGATACATTTTCAGGAATAAATCGCTTCTCGCAAATCGTTTCTCGCTAATTTCGTCCGCACTTTTTCGCATCATCAAACCTGTGCACCCCACAAGTCGCGCAATTAGCTCCGTCTGCTCCTTTTTCGCCTCTTTGTCGTGCCGTTCTCATTAAGGCGAGACATCGTCGGTCCTTCGGTGTGGTCCCAGTTTATCACACGGACGACGATTAAGTCCGGGCCATATTGCTCGCGTCGAATTCTACAAATTACAGAGCGCTACCGGAATCGTCATTATGCGGCGAGGGCCCTTTGTCGGCCGCGATTAGTGCGGTGGCGGTTTGCGTTTGCTTTGATTAAGGGCGAGGTTCTTATTACCGTGATATGATGACGAAAAGTATTATCACGGTTTGTTGCGTGATAATATCCGAGGGAGTTGTTGTAGTGGCAAACTAAATATTTAATAACACAGACGGAGTTAATGAGGTTTTCACAGAGATTTGACGTGGATTCACGTCCATTTTATACACGTCCACATAAGTTTTACGTTCATAATTTTCTAGCTTGTGAAAGAATCTGTAAGAACCTAATAATATTAAAATCCATAATTTTACGAATCGGAACAAAACTGCGTAAATATCATAGCAGGCCGCGGCCGACGACGCGTTGGCCCAGCGAGGTCAGTCATTTTGCTGACTTCGTAGTTTTGAGCAAATGTAAACAAGCACACGATCAAAATGATGACACAGAGAAATAGGTCGTGGGAAGACGACGGGAACTCGAAACGGCGATTGCGTAATTCGGTGACACGTATGGGAAGGCGTCAATTTGCAGCGGTAAGCAAAATTATCATAGGAAGGGGGAAGAAGAGTAAAAAGTGGGGGACCAGTATACCAGTATAAATAGAAGTGCGAAACTCAAACGGAGACAGTTAGATGTACCGATCGAGACAGAACGTCACGCTGTCCGACGACGACTCATATACTTTAAACATTAATTCCTCAGGTGAATATATAACACAAGTTTATCAAATGTAATTCACACTAACAATTCCGAAGTCAATTCCATACTAATAATGTAACCTATCTAGTGATATTACCGCGCCTTGTCGCTGGTAATGAACGAAGTTTAATAAGGGTATGAAATGTAGGGAGCCTTACGCCACTGCGGAGTTGAACCTGACTGCATTTTATACCTTGTCCTGACAATATTTTCGTACTGACAGGAGAATATTGTAACATGCCTTCCTTTCCGTCGTCGCAAAACATTTGATCAAACATCTTTTCACACCAACAATTCTAAAGTAATTTATCCATAATAATGTAACCTATCTAGTGATATTACCGCGCCTTGTCGCTGGTAATGAACGAAGTTTAATAAGGGTATGAAATGTAGGGAGCCTCACGCCACTGCGGAGTTGAACCTAACTGCATTTTATACCTTGTCCTGACAATATTTTCGTACTGACAGGAGAATATTGTAACATGCCTTCCTTTCCGTCGTCGCAAACATTTAATAAACAGTGTGGCCTCATTAATCAATCGGTAATTAAATAAAAAGTTGCGTCAGGGGAACATAACTTAATAATTTCGATATAAATAATTCAATGATATTTGTAATTAAATCGTATAATTAAACTTGCTCAGCGCTCCGATATTCAAGAAATCTCAGAATTATGAATGACTGAAACGAATGTTTGTATGTGCTTAAGTAGATAGAAAAGTAGAAGTAGAATAGAGCTTTATCATACTAATCTATAATCAATTTTGAATAACAATACCTATTAAAGTTTTTACGATCACATGGCTGATAGTGTTTGTAAACGCGAATACTAGCAATATCTCCGAATGAGGACACATTGGGTGCTTGAAGCACTGGAATCGCTTAAAGTACTTTAATGTGAAGTTATGTGATTCATTCCTATCCACAAGGTGGCGTTGAAATACATTGGTAGGCACCGTGCTAATGAATTTCTATGCAGTGATGACATGTATCAGATATCCTTCTCGGCACAATTTGAAGATTGTGGTGCATGAAGTCGTTAAGTAACACTTTGTAATTCCAACCGTAGTGTTAATAAGTTACTCTGTTTTCAAAATAAAATAAATCATTCAAATTCAAAGAATATAATAAATTTTCAATAATTATTAAACAAATTTATTCCAAAATTTAAATAAATATAACTAAATAAATAACGTCTAATTAGAGTAACAAAATTGTCTTTTATTTACCTGTCGCTTGCATAACCTTTTAAAATGAATAAATCATATGAAATCCATGTATCTGTGTTTTACTTGCTAACAAAAATTACTAACAGACACATTACCCATAAAACGAACCAAACTGAGTTATCACGATTTTGATTTAAAAATCAAACATAACGTAGAGTACTACCACTAAATCACGAGCCAAATCAATATTACAAATTACGAGAATTTGTAAATCACGAGCCAAATCAATTACTTGAATTATAAGAATTCATGTAATATGCAGTTATAGAAATAAAATGCATCCAATTGCATTTAAGGATAAATTGCAGTTAAATAAATGCAATGAATAATAAATATTACAAATTATGAGAATTTGTACAACACCTGGGTTCGAACCGTTACAAATCTTTAAATAAGAATCAGAACACCTTTTTCACAAAAAAATAATTATTTTAAAAATAATATAAAAAATAAATATCCAAAATTTCCCAAAGTTGGGCTTGGATATGTGTATGATAGTTTAGCTATTGTAGATTCTAATTTTTGTATTGAGCGTTTTCTTTCTATTCTAAATTCCGAATTTGAGTCAATAAAGTTTACATATGAAGAAGGAATTGGCAGCAGCCTTCCATTTTTAGATATTAGAATAACAAGAATTGAAAATAAATTAGATTTTGATATTTACAGAAAATACTGTCATACAGACAACTATACAAATTCTTGCTCTATGACTTTCTATAAACATAAACAATCGGCGTTCGATTTTTTAATACATAGATTATTTAAATTTCCATTATCAGTACAAAATTTCAATAAATAATTAAATTATATTCGGCATGTAGCAAAAATTAACGGTTAGAGTAAAACTTGTATTTCAAAAAATTGACTCTTATTTACATTAATTTCATCTCAAATTTTAATTCAAACCCGCGAATAACAGCAAGTTACTTCGAATGCCCCTGGAGAGGTTTCATTTTCGCATTTCGTCGTTAATCCAAGCAGGTTGTCATTAAAAACCATCGATGCCATTACCCCCCATACCGTTCCCCAAAATTAATGCCAGCGTGTGGGGATTCGGCATTAGCTAATCGCCGCACGTCCTCGACGAAACGCCGGGTTTTAATTAATACGAAGGGCCCCATGATAATAACAATAACAATAACGGGGGGCAACACTTTCGACATACATCACGCCGATTAACGGGATCAGCACGTGTGGACGAGATTAGCACGAGCGCGGGCCGAGGGCTCAGCGAAGACGGGGCAGCGGAGGAGGCGACAGATGAAATTTATCCCGGTCGTAAAGACGAGTTTCTCGCACTGCACGTGGGGCTTTATGCGCTGCGGCGCCGATGTATTGCCTCTTCGGCTATGCAAATGCGGAAACGTGGAATGCGTGTTTTTCGAGCGCAATCTGGAGACGTTTTGCCGTGCAGTAAAGCTACGGAATGCTAAGCGAAATTATAGTTTTTTCTAAAACATGTTAACGTTGCATGCCAAAAAAAGAGATTCAAATATAACGTATGCAGTAGCTACAAGGTGCACCTTGTAAGTCATGGGGTATGTGTAAATTAAGTTAGAAAATGGAATAATTAACTTTCCCAGTTGATGAGTATAAGTTATCTGTCACTGAAATTCCAGAAAATTTATCTAATGGATTTTATGAAAATTTTATGTCAGATTTGTATACAGTATGCTTGAAGATAATTCCTCTGAAAATATGACAACGGGCATGTATAAATTAAGTGAGAAAATCAAGTTATTAACTTTCCCAATTGTCCAGTATAAGTTATCCGTCACTGAAATTCCTGAAAATTTATCTAATAGATATTATGAATTTTTTTTGCCAGATTTGTATACAGTATACCTGAAAATAATTCCTCTAACAATTTGTCAAGGGGTAGATGTAAATTAAGTGAGAAAATCGTGTTATTAACTATCCTAGTTGATCAGTATAAGTTATCTGTAACTGAAATTCCTGAAAATGTATTTGTTGGATAACGATTAATTCGACTGTTTATAACAAAATTCAATTTATGAAACTTCAGCCTGAACATAGGAGTGTATGTGAGCCTCGGAATTTGATCATTATAACTTATCTGTCACTGAAATTCGTGAAAATTTATCCAATAGGTATTATGAAAGTTTTATGCCAGATTTGCATACAGTATGCATGAAGATAATTTCTCTGAAAATTTGACAATTAGTATGTGTAAATTAAATGAGAAAATCGAGTTATTAACTTTCCCAGTTGATCAGTATAAGTTATCTGTAACTGAAATTCCTGAAAAATTATTTGTTGGATAACGATTAATTGGACTGTTTATAACAAAATTCAATTTATGAAACTTCAGACTAAACATGGAAGTGTATCTGAGCCTCGGAATTTGATCAGTATAACTTATCCGTCACTGAAATTCCTGAAAATTTATCTAATAGGTATTATGAAAGTTTTATGCCAGATTTGCATACAGTATGCATGAAGATAATTCCTATGAAAATTTGACAATTAGTATGTGTAAATTAAGTGAGAAAATCTAGTTATTAACTTTTCCACTTGATCAGTATAAGTTATCTTTCACTGAAATTCCTGAAAATGTATCTGTTGGATAACGATTAATTGGACTGTTTATAACAAAATTCTATTTATAAAACTTCAGCCTAAACGTAGGAGTGTATCTGGCCTCGGAATTTGATCAGTAGAACTTATCTGTCACTGAAATTCCTGAAAATTTACCTAATAGGTATTATGAAAATTGTATGCCGGATTTGTATACAGTATACCTGAAGATAATATCTCTGAAAATTTGACAAGGGGTATGTGTAAATTAATTGAGAAAATCGAGTAATTAACATTCCCAGTTGATCAGTATAAGTTATGTGTCACTGAAATTCCTGAAAATTTATATAATAGATATTACGAAAATTTTATGTTAGATTTGTGTACTATATACCTAAAGATAGTAGCTTTGAAAATGTGACAAGAGGTAGGTGTAAATTATGTGAGAAAATCGAGTTAATAACTTTCCCCGTTGATTCACTGAAATTTCTACAAATTTATTTAATGGAAATTATGAAAATTTTATGCCAGATTTGTTTACAGTATACTTGAAGTTAATACCTCTGAAAATTTGACAATAGATATGTGTAAATTGAATGAGAAAATCGAGTTATTAACTTTCCCAGTTGGTCAGTATAAGTTATGTCACTAAAATTCCTGAAAATGTATCTGTTTGATATTATAAAAAATGAATGCCTAATTTGCATACAGTATACCTGAAGATAATTCATCTGAAAATTTAACAATTAGTATGTGTAAATTAAGTGAGAAAATCGAGTTATTAACTTTCTCAGTTGAACAGTATAAGTTATCTGTCGCTGAAATTCCTGAAAATTTATCTGTTGAATATTATGAATATTTTATGCCAGATTTGCATACAGTATACCTGAAGATAATACCTCTTGAAATTTGACACGGGGTATGTGTAAATTTAATGAGAAAATTGAGTTATTAACTTTTCCAGTTGATCAGTATAAGTTATCTATCAATGAAATTCCTGAAAATTTATCTGTTTCATATTATGAAAATTTTATGCCAGATTTGCATACAGTATGCCTGAAGATAATTCCTCTAAAAAATTGATATGGATTATATGTAAATTAACTGAGAATATTGAGTTGTTAACTTTCCTAGTTGATCAGTATAAATTATCTGTTACTGAAATTACTGAAAATTTATCCATTGGATATTCTGAAAATTTTACCCCAGATTTGCATATAGTATGCCTGAAGATAATTCCTATATAAATTGGATATGGGGTATGTGTAAATTAAGTGAGAAAATCGAGTTATTAGCTTTCTCAATTGCCCAGTATAAGTTATCTGTCACTGAAATTCCTGAAAATTTATCTGTTGAATATTATGAAAATTTTATACCAGATTTGCATACAGTATACCTAAATTTAATACCTCAGAAAAATTGACAATAGATATGTGTATATTGAATGAGAAAATGGAGTTATTAACTTTCCCAGTTGATCAGTATAAGTTATATGTCACTGAAATTCCTGAAAATTTATCTGTTGGATAACGATTAATTGGACTGTTATAATAACAAAATTCAATTTATGAAACTTCAGCCTAAACATAGGAGTGTATCTGAGCCTTGGAATTTGATCGGTGTAACTTATCTGTCACTGAAATTCCTGAAAATATGTATCTAATAGATATTCGAAAATCCGGATTATTCGGACATCGAGGATCCGGATATTCGAATTCGAAACTATCCAGACATTGAGGATTCGGATATTCTAATTCGAAACTATCCGGACATCGAGGATCCGGATATTCTAATTCGAAACTATCCGGACATCGAGGATCATGATAATTTAAGTCGAAACTATCCGGACATCGAGGATCATGATATTTTAAGTCGAAACTATCCGGATATCGAGGATCCGGATATTCTAATTCGAAGTTATGCGGACATCGAGGATCCGGATATTCTAATTCGACACTATCCGGACATTGAGGATTCTGATATTCTAATTCGAAACTATCCGGACATCGAGGATCCTGATATTTAAAGTTGAAACTATCCGGGCATCGGGAATCCGGATATTCTAATTTGAAACCATCCGGACATCGAGGATGCTGATAATCTAATTCAAACTATCCGGACAACGAGGATCCGGATATTCTAATTCGAATATCCGGATCCAAAATTATCCGGATCTGTGTAACAGCGTTTCTTGGCATTTAAATGGAGATTTTTTATAGGGAAGTACACCAAACGTAATAAAAAAAAAGTTTAACAAGTTCACAATCGGTAATCAACTCTGGCATAACGAAAGGTTTAAATTATTTATAATAGTGGGTATGTACACAGAATATCATGAGATGATATCACAGAATATCAGAGAATATCCATGTTCTGGTTTATGTTCTGGCTAAATTAATTTATAAATATTTATATATAACTATAAATAAATATTTATAATCAGTATCATTTTCAATTTCCAATTCAAATTATATCTTCCTTAAGCGAATAGTAGTACCTACTGTACCATCACGTTAATAGCGCTAATTAAAAATCTCATTATACATACCTGTAGTTTTAGGTACTTTATGAAGAACATAGTAATACGAGTTGTATGAAAAGCAATGAATTTTAAGAGTACAATTAGTTCCATGGTGAAATCAAACTAAATTAGCCAGACGTTCGAAATATGCACTTTAATTATGTGGCGGCATAAGTTTTACTGTATTTAATATTATTCTTTGCCACTGGCAATAAAGATACGTAATATCAAATGCAATACGAGTTTCAATATATTTAATTATACAGGGAGTTTCAAAAATAAATACAGAATCGTCTAATAAATATTAGGAAAAAATCATTTATGTGTTTACATTGTTATTTAAAGATATATCTTCAACCGTCCACCCTTTAACCACTAATTACTAGCAACCCCAACTTTAAAAATTCAAAATTATACAGGAAGTTTTACAGGTAAAGATAAAATTGTTGAGAGATAAATTTGGAAAAAGATTTTTATATTAAAATTGTTATTTGAAGATGAATTCTCAACCCTTCACCCATCCACCCCTAAACCTTAGTAACCCCAACTTTAAAAATTCAAAGAGAAAATCACATCTTCTGATACATAATTTGATATCGTTTTCATGTTAAATACCATCAAAATACGTTTATCAAAATTGGTCGATAAATAACGGAGATATTTCTCAAAACGTATTCCAATCAAAAGTGTCATTTGAGCATGGCGTCGAGCATCTGTTAATACGTTAATACTCTAACATTGAGTGGGCAAAAACAATTGCAAATTGCAAAATTCATAATATCTATTAAATAAGTTTTCAGAAATTTCAGTGACAGTTAACTTAATACTGGTCAACTGGGAAAATTAATATCTCGATTATCTCATTTAATAGACTCATACCCGTTGTCAAATTTTCAGAGGAACTATCTTCAGGTAAACTGTATATAAATTTGGCATACAAATATTCATAATTTCCAACAGATAAATTTTCAGAAATTTCAGTGACAGATAACTTATACTGATCAACTGGGAAAGTAATACCTCCATTTTCTCACTTAAATTGCACATACCTGTTGTCAAAATTTCAGAAGAATTATCTTCAGGTATACTGTATACAAATCTGGCATACAAATTTTCATAAATTCCAACAGATAAATTTTCAGGAATTTCAGCGACAGATAACTTATTCAATTGGGAAAGTTAATAACTCGATTTTCTCACTTAATTTACACATACCCGTTGTCAAATGTTCAGAGGTATTTTCTTCAGGTATACTGTATATAAATCTGGCGTACAAATTTTCATAATTTCTAACAGATAATTTTTCAGGAATTTCAGTGACAGATAACTTATACTGATCAATTGGGAAAGTTATTAACTCGATTTTCTCACTTAATTTGCACATAGCCGTTCTCAAATTTTCAAAGGTATTATCTTTAGGTATACTTTATGCAAATCTGGCATAAAATTTTCATAATATCCAACAGATAAATTTTCAGGAATTTCAGTGACAGATAACTTAAAGTAATCAACTGGGAAAGTTAATAACTCGATATTTTCACTTAATTTACACATACCTCTTGTGAAATTTTCAGACGTATTATCTTCAGGTATACTGTATACAACTCTGGCATAAAATTTTCATAATATTCATTAGATAAATTTTCACTAATTTCAGTAACAGATAACTTTTACTGTTCAATTGTGAAAGTTAATAACTCAATTTTCTCACATAATTTACACATATAACTTGTCAAATTATCAGATATATTATCTTCAGGTATACTGTATACAAATCCGGCATATTTTTTTTTATAATACTATTAGATACATTTTCAGGAATTTCAGTGACATAAGTTATACTGATCAAATTCCGAGGCTTAGATACACTTCTATGTTTAGGCTGAAATTTCATAAATTGAATTTTGTTATAAACAGTCCAATTAATCGTTACCCAACAGATAAATTTTCGGGAATTTCAGTGACAGATAACTTATACTGATCAACTGGGAAAGTTAATTACTTGATTTTCTCACTTAATTTATACATACCCTCTGTCAAATTTTCAGAAGTATTATCATCAGGCATATTGTATGCAAATTTGGCATAATATTTTCTTAATATCCATTAGATAAATTTTCAGGAATTTCAGTGACAGGTAACTTATACTGATTAACACACAGTCTTAAATTTCTGTATGCCTAATAAATGTGTTTATGGAATATGAATGCAACTTATGAGCTTACTAATGTTTTTCTTCATTTGTTTCAGGTATGTCACAGAATTGCGAACAAATTTGCGTCCAACAACTGCACTACAGTAAGTCTATTCAAAGTGATTTTAACAGTAACAACTTTAATTATTATTATCTGAAACAAAATTATGTTTGAGTTTTCAGAATCCAAAATGCATAAAATTTGTAACCAATAGAAACACTGACGAGATTTCATTTTCAATAATATTATAGTATTTTGAAAGCCAATCTTATTGATATAGAATTCGACTGTATCATTCACATTACAGTATCACAGTTCATTTAATTCATTTTAACAGATTTCATTTTCAATAATATCATTGTATTTTGACAACAAATCTTATTGATATTGAATTCGACAGTATCATTTACATTACAGTATCACAGTTCATTTTATTCATTTTATCAGATTTCATTTTCAATAATATTATTGTGTTTTGAAAACAAATCTTATTGATATTTAATTCGACAGTATCATTCACATTACAGTATCACAGTTTATTTCATTCATTTTCAATAATATTTTTGTATTTTGAAAACAAATCTAATTGATATTGAATTCGACAGTATCATTTACATTACAGTATCATAGTTCATTTCATTCATTTTATAACATTTTATTTTCAATAATATTATTGTATTTTGAAAACAAATCTAATTGACATTGAATTCGACAGTATCATTTACATTACAGTATCATAGTTCATTTCATTCATTTTATAACATTTTATTTTCAATAATATTATTGTATTTTGAAAACAAATCTTATTGATGTTGAATTCGACAGTATCATTTACATTACAGTATCACACTTTATTTCATTCATTTTCAATAATATTTTTGTATTTTGAAAACAAATCTTACTGATATTGAATTCGAAAGTATCATTTACATTACAGTATCACAGTTTATTTCATTCATTTTATCAGATTTCATTTTCAATAATATTATTGTATTTGAATTCGACAGTATCATTTACATTACATTCTCACAGTTCTTTTCATTCATTTTATCAGATTTCATTTTCAATAATATTATTGTATTTTGAAAACAAATTTTATTGATATCGAATTCGACAGTATCATTCCATTACAATATCACAGTATCGACATTATCCTTAGCATTGGTATTAAATTCTACACTTTCTACAGTCATTTTATTCAGAATTATATTAACACATAATCAAAGAAATAATAAATTTTAATCTTCTTATATTCTGAGTTTATTCTATTTTTATCAAGGTTTTGGCAGAAATATCAGACTGTTTTGCATTGAATAACTTGTTTATTTCCTAAAAACAAAATGTTTACATTTTTTTTAAATAAAATTCAGCACATTTGGTATTTTGTTATTTACACTGTGACACAATTTAAGTATGGAAAATAACGTTATGCATATCTTCTCCATTTTCATTCACGCATTTCTGAAGTCTAACTCTGAAATTAATAAATTTTCATGCCTAAATTGTGTTCTAAAAATTTGTTTTCACTGCTAATCAAATAGCACATCATTATGTCATGTATCAAATCACTTGAAGTTTCAACTCAACAAGTTTCAAATCAACTGAAGTTTGTTTTTTTATAATTAGTGGTTAATATATTTTTTTATTTTTTACGAAGGTAAATATATTTATGTCAAATGAATTTTCAAAAATCCTTACAATTGTAGTATCTATGGTTTCATTGTAACTTTTTGTTTATAGATATAGGTGGTTACTATACCACTATATAATTATTAATATTATTATTATCAAAGTATCAATAGAACTTTTTCAGTAACTAAATTTGCAACCTTACTGGTAATATTGAAACAATTGATGCATTGAAAAAGTGGATGGTACGTGTGTGGCCTAAGCGTTATCCAATCCTCTCTTCCTCCATGCAACCACCAACCACAATGGTAATAATGTATCATTTATGGCCATAAACTACGCAAGTACGTCTCTAAGTATTACTATACTAGTTTTATGTATTAATTAACTGCCATTAATGCATTTAAAGTGGGTATATTATGAGCATTACATCACTTAACGGTGGCTTGAACTGTAAATGGAGAATTACGGTCTTGCCGTACAATTTTTATGCAAATTTATTACACCACATCGACGATCATATAGGCCTATGTAAGGAAAATTATTTCTACATTTCATTTATACTTCCAAAGATAAAGATTGATTAATCTTTATAGCTTCTGGTAATGAATATATGTGAAGGCTTTAAGTTTCATTGTTATTAACTACAGGAATAAAATACCTAATGCTTCTTACATTTTCCACGTAAGAAAATTATAATAATCAATGAAATTACGTTTACCTTTTTTTCCACAACTTTATTTATATATTTGTCTATACAGGGTGTCCTAAATAGAATGGGATATGGGTATCTTTCTTATTCTTAAAGCTAGATATCTGGTTAAATGGGCAATATTGTGCAGTTTTGTATGCTGGTTCAGATTATGATGAAAAATTTTCAAGAGTTGGAGCAGTTTAGAAGTTATTCTAAAAAAACTAAAAATTGCGATTTTCTAAAAACTCCGATATATTCATAATTATTAAAGATGCTGAAAAAAGTTTAAAATGAAAGTTACTTGTTTTGATCGCACAAACATGAGAATCAAGTCAAAACAAAAGTGAAGATGGCGGTTTCCGAGATATTAATAGCAACTTTCTTATTTTAAATGGCCGGCATATTACAGGTTGCATGTTGCAGGTAACGGCGAAGAACTAAACTCTGCCGATTAAAAATTTCCATATAACAAAAGTTGATTAACCCGAAATGTCGAAACGATTCGTTTCGTGCTGCAGAACGAACTCCACTTATAACCACTCTCGATTTGAACTGAACTCCATTTACGGCGTTCCTCCCCGGAGGGGTCCTCTCTTGGAACGATGAAGGATTGGGCCGCGGGTATAAAGCGACCCGCGTAGCTCTTTCGTGGGCCGCCGCGGGTCGCTCTTGCGTCAGCGGACACGACAATTAACATTTCTTCAACAATGGTCCTCCACTAAATCTATTAGATTAATCGTTGTTGCGCTCTGGCGGCTCAAAACGCTTATCCTCGGCAGTTCAGTCGTCAAAACTGAATCGATTGGGCCTTAATTGCCCATTTCGAAAGAAGAAACTGTTAAGGTGTGATTGTAATCGCGGATGTGTGATGCCAAATGATTAGGTTTCTTCCCACAACTTGCATGAACCGTGTGATGAATTGGTTTTTAATGAATATTAATAATTAAAGACTTGGTCTTTATTGACTATTAAGAATTAAAGACTTGCTCTTTTTTGATTATTAAGAATTAAAGACTTGTTCTTTAGGTTAAACTATGTAATAAACTTGTTCTTTATTGATTATTAAGAATTAAACACTTGGTCTTGGTATTTGCTTGGTTTAAGTTTTGAAATATGTATGCCAAAATCAAAAAATCTGATATGGACGTGGCATCCCATAAAACTAGCAATTAGGAAGTAGTCATGATTACACTATTTCAATGCAAAGCACTACAACTTACACGTATTTGATATTCGAAACCTGCAGCAAACTATTCATGTTCCTGCTGCATAACGTATTCAAATTTTATGTATTTTCCACAAGAATCGATCTTTATTTACTGTCCCAACATAATACGTCGATAAGTCATGAAAACCAAGTGGTTTGAAGTGAATTATACGAGGCCAAGGCGAACTCCAACCTCCGGAATTCGATACTTGCAGTTAATCGCCTTCTATGACAGAAATGACTTAATGAAAAGACTGGTTTTCCAGGACTTTACTGCGACATCTATAAAGCACGTCCGCGACGATTTATAAGAATGCGCGAGAGTGCAATGTTTAGTTGCACATTACCGGGATTAATCGTGTCTTGTGGTTAATAATTATGAAGCCATATCGTGCCTATCATCGTTGGTTTCTAATGTGCGAGGGATATCTTATGATGCGGGCTTGAAGACAGGCATTATGCCAGTGTTTTGTTTCATGTGGTAATTGCCATTTTGTCGAGGTGAAGATTTGATGTTCCGAGAAAACTTTATATTTATTGGTAGTTTATATGTTATTTACTTTACTTACTTATATGTTACTACTTATTACAAATTATACATTTAACAAATGTATAAAACAGTTTCGTACCGATATGACTAATTATCCTACGAGATACGTAATGTATAGAAACTATTGTTTCTGTAATTGCCAAAATAATTAATTGATGACATTGTGTACTGGTGAGATAGTTTTGTATTCCTCTAAAAATCACTGCTTACATGAAATTATTATCAGTAGTAATAAATAACCCAAGATAATTGATAATTACGAAATAATTTTACTACAGTTATTTCGTAATTACCATTGCCAAAACGCAATGTGCTTGAGAAAGCACAGTAAGTATTTATTAAATTTTTCATATGAAATTTTAATTCTGTCAAATTTCAATGGCATCTCAATGATTTCCCACATATTGTCAATTGTTATGTCGAAATTTCAATTATTCTGTCCAAATTTCAATTGTTATTGAAAGATTATCAAATGTTTCTATCAAAACTTTAATTATTCTGTCAAAAATCCAATGCTGGCTGTCAAACTTGTAATTATCATGTGGAAATTTCAATAATTTCCTTCAAATTTTTAATTATTATGTCGTAATTTTAAATATTCTGTCTAAATTTCAATGACATTTCAATGATTTCCCACATATTTTTAATTGTTACGTCGAAATTTCAATTATTCTGTCCAAATTTCAATTGTTATTGAAAGATTATCAAATGTTTCTATCAAACTTTAATTATTCTGTCATAAATCCAATGCTAGCTATCAAAATTATAATTATCATGTGAAAATCTCAATGTTTTTTTTCAAATTTTTAATTATGTCGAAATTTTAAATATTCTATCTAAATTTCAAAATTTTCTGCGACTGCTTGTAAAATTTCAATTGTTCCAATTGCTGTGTGGAAATCTTAATGATTTTTGTTAATGTTTTTATTATTATGACGAAACTTCAATAATTCTATCTTAATTTCAATTATTACTGTCAATTTTTTAAGTTGTTTCCATCCAAATTTTAATTCTGTCAAAATTTCAATGACATTTCAATGATTTCCCACATATTTTTAATTGTTATGTCGAAATTTCAATAATTCTGTTTAAATTCCAATTGTTGCTGAAAGATTATCAAATGTTTCTATCAAAACTTTAATTATTTTGTAATAAATCCAATGCTAGCTGTCAAAATTGTAATTATCATGTGAAGATATCAATAATTGCCTTCAAATTTTTAATTATTATGTCGAAATTTTAAATATTCCGTCTAAATTTCAAAATTTTCTGCGCTGCTTCTAAAATGTCAATTATTCTATTGAAATTTTGCATAGCAATCGTTGCTTTGTGGCAATCTTAATGATTTTTGTAAAAAATTTAATTGATATATCGAAACTTCAATTATTCTGTCGTAATTTCAATTATTATTGTCAAATTTTCAAGTGGTTTCTATGAAAATTTTAATTCTGTAAAAGTTTCAATGATATCTCAATGATTTCCCACATATTTTTAATTGTTATGTCGAAATTTCAATTATTCTGTCCAAATTTCAATTGTTATTGAGAGATTATCAAATGTTTCTATCAAAACTTTAAGTATTCTGTCATAAATCCAATGCTAGCTGTCAAAATTGTAGTTATCGTGTGGAAATCTCAATAATTTCTTTCAAATTTTTAATTATTATCTCGAAATTTTAAATATTCTGTCTAAATTTCAAAATTTTCTGCGACTGTTTGTAAAATGTCAATTATTCTATTGAAATTTTGCAAAGCAATGCTTGCTATGTGGAAATCTTAATGATTTTTGTACAATTTTTAATTGATATGTCAAACTCCAATAATTCTGTCTTAATTTTAATTATTACTGTCAATTTTTCAAGTTGTTTCTATCAAAATTTTTATTCTGTCAAAATTTCAATGAAAAATCAATGATTTCCCTCATATTTTTAATTGTTATGACGAAGTTTCAATTTTTCTGTTTAAATTTCAATTGTTGCTGAAAGATTATGAAATATTTCTATCAAACCTTTAATTATTCTGTCATAAATCCAATCCTAGCTGTCAAAATTGTAATTATCATGTGGAAATCTCAATAACTTCTTTCAAATTTTTAATTATTATCTCGAAATTTTAAATATTCTGTCTGAATTTCAAAATTTTCTGCGACTGTTTGTAAAATTTCAATTGTTCTATGAAATTTCGCATATCAATGCTTGCTTTGTTAAAATCTTAATGATTTTTGTAAAAATTTTAATTGGTATGCCGAAACTTCAATTATTCTGTCGTAATTTCAATTATTACTGTAAAATTTTCAAGTTGTTTCTATGAAAATTTTAATCCTGAAAAGTTTCAATGATATTTCAATGATTTCCCACATATTTTTAATTGTTATGTCCAAATTTCAATTATTCCGTCCAAATTTCAATTGTTACTGAAAGATTATCAAATGTTTCTATCAAAACTTTAATTATTCTGTCATAAATCCTATGGTAGCTATCAAAATTGTAATTATCATGTGGAAATCTCAATGATTTCCGTCAAATTTTTAATTATTATGTCGAAATTTAAAATTTAATTATTCTGTCTTAATTTCAATTATTACATTCAAATTTTCTAGTTGTTTCGATCAAACTTTTAATTCTGTTAAAATTTCAATGACATTTCAATGATTTCTCATATATTTTTAATTGTTACGTCGAAACTTCAATTATTCTGTTTAAGCTTCAATTGTTACTGAAAGATTATCAAATATTTATATCAAAACTTTAATTATTCTGTCATAAATCCAATGCTAGCTGTCAAAATTGTTATTATCATGTGGAAATCTCAATGATTTCTGTCAAATTTTTAATTATTATATCAAAATTTTAAATATTCTGTCAAAATTACAAAATTTTCTCCGACTGCTTGTAAAATTTCAATTGTTCTATTGAAATTTTGCATAGCAATGCTTGCTATATGGAAATCTTAATGATTTTCGTAAATGTTTTAATTTATATGTCGAAATTTCAATTATTCTGTTTAAATATCAATTGTTACTGAAATATTGTCAAATATTTCCATCAATTTTTTAATTATTATTTCATAAGTTTAAAAACTGTTAACTGTTAACTGTCAAAACTGCAAAACTGAAATTTTTACAGAATAATTAAAATGTTTCCAGAAATTATTTAATAGTTTGTCAGCAATAGCTAAAATTTAGATAGAATGATTGAAATATCGTGATAACAATTTAAAATTTGACGGAAATCATTTCGATTTACACTACACAGTTGATATTGAAAAACAAGAGTTTTTACCATAGTTTTAATTGAGACATATACTAACAAAATGACTAATATATCTGTATAAGTACTGTAATACCTGAATTTCTGTATGTTATCCTACAATGACAATTTAATACTCCAGTTAGAGTCATAAAACTAATAAATGATTAAATGAAATGAAATTTTTAAAACAAAGATGGCAATTTTGACAGAATATTTAAAATTTTGACAGAAATATTTGATAATTTGACAGTAATATTTGAAATTTAGACAGAATATTTGAAATTTTGACATAATAAGTTAATATTTGGATGGAAATGATTGAGATTTTCTCATCTCAATCATAATAAATGATGAAATTAAATGAAATGAAATTTTGAGAGCAAAGATGCAATTTTGACAGAATATTTAAAATTTTGACAGAAATATTTGATAATTTGACAGTAATAATTAAAATTTAGACAGAATATTTGAAATTTTTACATAATAAGTTAATATTTGACGGATATCATTGAGATTTTCCCATAATATTTAAAATTATTACAACAAACAGTTTAGAGAGTTGTCAGTTAACACTTTTTAAACTTTTGAAAGAATAATAAAAAAATTGACAGAATTATTTGACAACCTTTAAAGCAATATTTGACAATCTTTCTCAAAATTGACAGCTCATGGATAAAATTTGACAGAATATTTGACATTTGTACAAAAGTATTTACAATATTGATAAAATCTTAAACAATGAAAACAGAAATAATTAAAATGTATGCAGTCTACGATAGTTGCTAGAACAGTTGAAATTTTACCTAGAAATAATTCAATAATGTGATTTTTTATTATTTCTTCTATTTATTAATTAAATTTGTTTACAGTTTTACAAACATATTTGAAAGATTGATAGTAAACAATGAAGTTTCACAGACTAAGTAAACTTTTGACAGTTACTCAACACGTAGCTGATAGAATAAATGAAATTTCACACAAAAATATTTTGTACATTGACAGTTGACAAATGAAATTTGGCAGAATAATTGAAATTTTAGCTGAAATATTTTTAGTTATTATTAGAATAAGAATAGAATAGAATAATTTATTTACGTGCTATTACATAGAGTTTACACATGTCATACAAATTAGAACACACAAAATGTGGACACAATTAACAGAAGTGGACACATTGCACTTTTGACGGAAAATTTCAAATTTTCTTGGAAATATTTGATGTTTTCAATTTGATGTTTCAATTTGTCAGGATTTTTGAGCAGGTTAATGTGCAAGATAAATTCAGATATTGGAATTTAAAATCTTTGTAAGATC
Organism: Othius punctulatus; assembly: GCA_951805005.1. NCBI lineage: Eukaryota > Metazoa > Arthropoda > Insecta > Coleoptera > Staphylinidae > Othius > Othius punctulatus. Next base: position 1,197,066 of record OX638139.1, on the reverse strand, counting down.
TTTGATTTACACGATGGAAAATTTCTTTAATTTTCGCATATTTGGAGTCCACCTGTTACGAACTTTTCGCGGAATAACGGATTCGTGGATTTTCATCTAATTTTCAATTCATGTCATTAGATATTATCTTGATATATTGCATTTTTACGCAATTTTCGATCTATTAGCAATTTTTATTGAATACTATACAGTATGTTTCAAAAAGTATATTCCTATTATAATATTAGATATTATCGTGATATTTTGCAATTTTTACGCAATTTTCATTGAATACTATACAGGATGTTTCAAAACCTATATAATTTTCAATTGTTTGCACTTGTATACTGGATTAGATTAAAATATCATTAAATTGCTATCGAATTTCGTATATTTTAGTAATTACTTATACTTTATATTACTTATAAATCTGGAATACACAATTGATTATACTTATAATATATGCTTACTCTCTGGTCTCTGGTCTCAGTAATTTACCAAATCAGTTCACACAACGATCCTAAAACCATTGCACAAGAGCAATGCAGCCAGCCAATTAAAATTCCTAAGCCTCTAGCTGCAGCGACTTCCGCGGCGTTTTTTGCACCTATACGAAAAAGTGATTCCCGCGCGGAAAAAACTGCGAACATCTGCCCAGAGTATTTACGGCGCGCGTTATCTGGTCATCGTAAGCACCTTCTCGCGGTGTGAAAACACGGATGCGTGCGTCCGCAAAAGGATTAAGCGAAGCAATTAGCAGTCGGAGGCGACCACTTGGCCAGATAAACTGCTGCACGAAGAAGTCGAAGAAGTCGGGACACATAAGCTCCGGCGAGCTTTTTGCGCCTTGGGGAAGAACGCAACCAGCAACTAGCTTCAGAATTTTCAGATCCTCTGCACACGCCGTAGATCGCATTATCAGTGCACGAGCTACGGAATTATCTGATCTGGGGCCTTCGGTGCTGATAATTTTGTGCAACTATAAAACTTCCTGAGAGATGGGACATGTGAGGCGTGGCAGATCGAGCGAGACGAGCTGAATTTTATTAACTCGAGTCGATATAAATTTCAAATAATGGCGACTATAAAAACCACCACACACGCTGAAAATCATTATTGTTATTTAAATTTCAGAGTCTTTACTATAATTAATTTTGATACTGGTATTTGAAATTTTATAAAATTGTATTAAGAAACGTTTTCTGTACTAACACAATAAAATACTATTTTTATTATACCTTTAGAAAAGTAATCTAATGAGCAGACATAAAAATCATTCATTCCAAGTACAAATCGTCGGCTTAGTGTTACAAGGTTACCTGCATTTAATTTTTTTTTTCAATGTCTATAGTATTGTAGGGCTTCATGTTTTCAAACTTTTCAACTTGTTGGAAGGTTTTAATGGAAATATTATCTGTGATTCATAAAATGAATATTATAATATTAGATTTCAGAGCTACATAAAAAAAATCTAATTACAGCCCACAATACATCATTTGTAATAGCAAAAACATTTAAAATCCTTATTCCCAAATTTACAAGATTTGCACATACAACCTTGTAACATTGTTCTGACGAAATGTCTTCAGCGAAATCAATCATGTCCATCAGATTGAAATGAGATATTTTTCAAAATCAATCTTATTGATCCCAATTGGCGAAGGAAAAACCCGTCCTTAGCGACAAAGCGAGTTATTAAGTATTTAGTAATTTATAGCGTAAGACAGGTGTCGACAGCACAACGAGCGGGGAAAACTTAAAACTTAATTAATCACGCGGCCATGATTTATGGGCGACGAGAAATTAGACCGAGAGGATTAATAACTGAAATTCGCCTCGGCGGCGATTACTCAATTACTGCGAGTCACGGCGTCATAAAAAAATATGAATTATGGAATTAATAAGTCTGGATTTTCCTTATTGGAACAACTTTTCGGGAGCGGATGTGACGTTTCAGTTTCAAACTAATTACAGAATGGACAAAATAATTACGGAAATCTTTACAAGAAGTTAGCAAAATGAGATACGTCCGGTATGTTGATATAACATTCGGCAATCGGCTTTGAGCAATACATGGGTAAATAATTTATACAATTTTAGATAATAATCTAAAACTGCAAAGATAATTGTCTTAAACTTTTATTAAAATATTATTTAAATATCTATGATACTTTCATAATTATAGACAAAAATGAATTATAAGAGTAAACACCCAATAATATCTACCATCGTTTTATTGTTCATTAAAAGTTTGTAGTCCTTTGTCCTTATACAGGGTGCATCACGAGCACAGTAATGCTCACACAAATCTAGTACAAGAAATAAGGTTACAATAGCAATTTTATATAGCAATGTCAAATTGTTTGTACTAGATTTATGCGAGCATGACTGTACATCATGTAAATCTGATATCATGACATCATGTCATGTAAATATCTACAACCATATGGATAGTGAACTTAGTAGCGTCTAAACTTTAGTAGATACTAAACACGTTTAGAAAATACATCACTGAATGTAATTTCTGCAGGATAATTCACATCCTGATTATCATTAATAGCTATTGATATTATTGATATTGATATTAAAGTGGCTACTAGGGTCGACTATGCACATGGACACTATTTTTTATCTATTTTTCTATCTACTTATCTATTTGTCCATTTTTTAACTGTTGGTAGTATGGGTCAAAATATGAACTAAAATACTATATAAATAATGAATGAAACTAAATAATTAATATGAACTAAGTATAATTCTCAGTAGTTTCAGAGATACAGCTGTTTGAAGTTTGCAGAATTTTATCGTCTATTATTATTATCCAAATTCTCAAAAATAGAATAGACCCCAGCTATTTGAACTTTGCAGAATTTAATCGTCTATTATTATTATTACTATTATCCAAATTTTCAAAAATAGAGTAAAACCAAGCTGTTTGAACTTTGCAGAATTTAATCGTCTATTATTATTATTACTATTATCCAAATTTTCAAAAATAGAGTAAAACCAAGCTGTTTGAACTTTGCAGAATTTTATCGTCTATTATTAATATTATTATTATCCAAATTCTCAAAAATAAAATAGAACCCAGTTGTTTGAACTTTGCAGAATTTTATCGTCTATTATTAATATTATTATTATCCAAGTTCTCAAAAATAGAATAGAACCCAGATGTTTTAACTTTGCAGAATTTTATCGTCTATTATTATTATCCAAATTCTCAAAAATAGAATAGAACCCAGCTGTTTAAATTTTGCAGATTTTATCGTCTATTATTATTATCCAAATTCTCAAAAATGGAATAGAACACAGTTGTTTGAACTTTGCAGAATGAATTTTATCGTTTATTATTAATATTATTATCCAAATTCTCAAAAATAGAATAGAACCCAGCTGTTTGAACTTTGCAGAATTGTATCGTCTATTATTATTATTATCCAAATTCTCAAAAATAGAATAGAGCCCAACTGTTTGAACTTTGCAGAATTTTGTCGTCTATTATTAATATTATTATTATTCAAATTCTCAAAAATAGAATAGAACCTATCTGTTTGAACTTTGCAGAATTTTATCGTCTATTATTATTATTATTATTATTATTATTATTCAAATTCTAAAAATAGAATAGAACCCAGCTGTTTGAACTTTGCAGAATTTTGTCGTCTATTATTAATATTATTATTATTCAAATTCTCAAATATAGAATAGAACGCAGCTGTTTGAACTTTGCAGAATTTTATCGTCTATTATTATTATTATCCAAATTCTCAAAAATAGAATAGAACCCAGCTGTTTTAATTTTGCAGATTTTATCGTCTATTATTATTATCCAAACTCTCAAAAATAGAATAGAACCCAGCTGTTTGAACTTTGCAGAATTTTGTCGTCTATTATTAATATTATTATTATCCAAATTCTCAAAAATAGAATAGAACCCAGCTGTTTGAACTTTGCAGATTTTATCGTCTATTATTATTATTATCCAAATTCTCAAAAATAGAATAGAACCCAGCTGTTTAAACTTTGCAGGATTTTATCGTCTATTATTAATATTATTATTATTATTCAAATTCTCAAAAATAGAATAGAACCCAGCTGTTTGAACTTTGCAGAATTTTGTCGTCTATTATTAATATTATTATTATTCAAATTCTCAAAAATAGAATAGAACCTATCTGTTTGAACTTTGCAGAATTTTATCGTCTATTATTAATATTATTATTATCCAAATTCTCAAAAATAGAATAGAACCCAGCTATTTGAAATTTGCAGAATTTTATCGTCTATTATTATTATCCAACTTTTCAAAAATAGAATAGAACTGTTTGAACTTTGCAGAATTTTATTGTCTATTATTAATATTATTATTACCCAAATTCTCAAGAATAGAATAGAACCGAATGCATGTTATTATAAAAAGATATGTTAACAGAAATAATTGAAATTTTGAAAAAGCAAAACTTAAAACACAAAATTAGTAGAAAAAATATAATCTTTTACAGCAATCATTGTTAATGTGAAAATAATTTTAAAATTTTGACAGGGTAATTAAAATTTTGTTAAGAATTTGATAGTAATAAATAAAATTTATGCAGAATGATTGAATATACGAGATTACAATTAAAAATTTGGCGGAAATCGTTAAGATTTACATTTTCAAATTTTGAATTAATTTAATTTTATTATTTATTATTATTTACTTAATTGAAAACATGGCAATTTTGATTAATAAGCATTAAAGTGACATAATTGGCATTAAAATTCCAACTGTTCTAGCAACTATCATAGACTGCCAAAATTTCAGTTATTTCTGTTTTCATTGTTTAATATTTATGAATTTTGTAAATCCTTTTGTACAAATGTTAAATATTCTGTAAAATTTCATTGGTGACCTGACAATTTTTCAATTATATCTAGATGAAATTTAAATTTTGTAAATACTTTTGTATAAATGTCAAATATTCTATCAAATTTCATTGATCACCTGCCAATTTTTCATTTATATCTAGGTGAAATTTCAATTCCTGTCATCTATTATTAATTAACTGTCAAAATTTTACTTATTTTCTCAAATATCAATTAGTATGAATACTTCAATGATGTTTGTTGAAATTCCAATGTTTCTACCAATCTTTCAAATATATTTGTGAAAATGTCAATAATTCTGTTGTTGAAATATCAATGTTTCTACCAATCTTTCAAATATTTCTGTAAAAATGTCAATTATTCTGTCAAATTTCATTAGTCAACTGTTATAATGAGTCAAAGATTTTTGTGTGAAATTTCAATTGTTCTTTTAGCTATCGTATTGAGTAACTATCAAAAGTTTACTTATTCTGTGAAACTTCACAGTTTACTATTAATCATTCAAACATTTTTGTAAAACTGTCATCAAATTTAATTGATAAATAAATAGAAGAAGTAATAATAAAATTTACATATTTGAATTATATCTAGGTAAAATTTCAACTGTTCTAGCAACTATCATAGACTGCCAAAGTTTCAATTATTTCTGTTTTCCTTCTTTAATATTTATCAATTTTGTAAACACTTTTGTAGAAATGTCAAATATTCTGTCAACTTTCATTGATGCCCTGCCAATTTTTCAATTATTTCTATGTAAAATTTTAATTTCCTGTCATCTATTATTGACTAACTGACAAAATTTCACCTATATTTTCAAATATCAATGAGTGTGAAAACTTCAATGATATTTGTTGAAATTTCAATGTTTCTATCAATCCTTCAAATATTTCTATAAAAATGTCAATTATTGTGTCAAATTTTATTTGTCAACTGTCAATGTGTCAAATATTATTCTATCAGCTATCGTGTTGACTTACCGTCAAAAGTTTACTTAATCTGTAAAACTTCACAGTTTACCATCAATCATTCAAATATTTTTGTAAAACTGTGATCAAATTTAATTGATAAATAAATAGAAGAAGTAATAATAAAATTGACATATCTGAATTATATCTAAGTAAAATGTCAACTGTTCTAGTAATTATCATAGACTGCCAAAATTTCAATTATTTCTGTTTTCATTGTTTAATATTTGTTAATTTTGTCAATACTTTTGTACAAATGTCAAATATTCAGTCAAATTTCATTGATGACCTGCCAATTTTTCAATTATTTCTAGGTGAAATTTCAATTTCCTGTTATCTATTATTAAGTAACTGTCAAAATCTCACTTATGTTTTCAAATATCAATGAGTGTGAGAAGTTCAATGATGTTTGTTGAAATTATAATGTTTCTACGAATCTTTCAAATATTTCTATAAAAATTTCATTTATTCTGACAAATCTCATTAGTTAACTGTTATAATATGTCAAAGATTTTTGTGTGAAATTTCAATTGTTCTTTTAGCTATCGTGTTGAGTAACTGTCAACAGTTTACTTATTTTGTGAAACTTCACTGTTTACTATGAATGTTTCAATTTTTTTTTTGTAAAACTGTCATCAAATTTAATTGAAAAATAGAAGAAATAATAAAAAAATTGACATGTTTGAATTATTTCTATGTAAAACTTAAACTATTCTATCAACTATCATAGACTGCCAAAATTTCAATTATTTCTGTTTTCATTGTTTAATATTTATGAATTTTGTAAATAGTTTTGTACAAATTTCAAATATTCTGTCAAATTTTATTGATAACCTGCCAATTTTTCAATTATTTCCAGGTGAAATGTCATCTATTATTGACTGTCAATTTTTTTTCAAATATCAATGTGATGTTTGTTGAAATTTCAATTTCCTGTCATCTATTGTTGACTGTCAAAATTTCACTTATATTTTCAAATATCAATGAGTGTGAAAGCTTCAATGATGTTTGTTGAAATTCCAACGTTTCTACCAATCGTTCAAATATTTGTGTGAAAATTTCAAATATTCTGTAAAATTTCATTTGTCAACTGTCTATGTGCCAAATATTTTTGTGTGAAATTTTAATTGTTCTATCAGCTATCGTGTTGAGTAACTGTTAAAAAGTTTACTTAGTCTGTGAAACTTCATTGTTTACTATCAATCTTTCAAATATTTGAATAATTTTTAGGCATTTGTTAGTAGGAATATTCGAAAACATATTTGTAACTTCTAAAGATACAAGATTTGGAATCTTTTGGGGTTTTGATCTCTTTTCTTCGGATTTTTTATCTGAATATTTTGAAATAAAATTTGTCTACTTTTTAAATAAGATATTTAATTTAACTGTTAATTTCCAGGATGGGCTATTAATATATGAAACAACCGGTCTACATTAAAGATCTATTTTATGTGTTTTGATTAAACCATGTAAATTTGGAGCACGAGGATTCATATTAATAATTTGAAATTTGTCTGAATTTGATAAGATGATTTTTGTTTCGTTTAGTAGATTTATTATTTCTGATTGACTGATGTTTTTATTTAGTGGTATTAGTTTTTCTAAATTTCTACATTTATTAATTTTATCTTTATATTCACGTTATTTTAGAATAACTAAGAAGTTATTCAGATCTCAACTACCACATAGTTAAGGTAGAAACAATCTCAATGATTCTATACCTACGTTATACGTGTATATAAAGTTGTTTCATTGCAAAGCTGCAGAATCACTTTCCAGAAAAAAAAAACTTTACCTCACTTGTGTCCTGTTAAACTTCGTTTACAGGAGCTTTTATTTAATTCATCATACTCTCCTCAGGCTCGATAAACTTTCTCTCTGCCCAAGCGTACCTTATCGCCAGACCCATCTAATATCCCTGCTGGATTAGCATACACTTCGAGTAGCTGCTAGATTTGCATGTTAATATTTTAACGCGTGAAAGTGCATAATGGTCGCGTTTATCCGCCGCGATCTGATCTAACGCTCCCCGCAAATGGAAAGCGACATATTTCGCTGTTAATTGCGTTCGGAAACCGTGCAGCTCACGGGGTTTAGGTGGCGAAAGAAAATTAGAAATTAAAATTAGCGACTTTAATAATTTAATAATTCCACCTGTGCTAACACCAACTACTTGCACCTACTAACAAATTTTCCGGTAGTGATTTTAATAATTCAGCCATACGGATATACATAATGCATGTCACTTTCACGCTTGTTTATTTATTAGGTATGCATGCAAGATTAACGATTTTCAGTGAGTTTACGGGGTTTTTTCTGCACTGGCTCCTTCACGGGTGATTAGTGCGCGTTGCCGTTGGGCTCTTGTTTCAGTTAATTAGCGCCGAAGTTTCGGGTCTTTAATTACTAATTGCCTCGATAAATTAAATTATCCGGCCCCGAGTGCATTAGCGCACTTGGCTCTCTTGCTAGAGAGGAACATGCACGGATTTCGTCGTCGCTCTTAATTGGTAATTGCCATGCCCCAGCTTAATACGTTTCCGTGAAGGCAACGGTGAAAAAGAGGAGCCCCAGACTGGCGACTCCCAGACAACTTCTCGGAACAGAGCGATCCGATCATAAAGTATAGAATAAACGAAAAATGCAGGTACTCGAATCTGGAGAATTGATATAATATCGCACGAGTTAGGAGTCGAGCAATATCCATAGCACTATCGATAGTATCGATAGTTATTGAGGGACTATCAATTATTATCTACATATTTTTTAGGCAAGAATTTTTACGCATCGGCACCCTTATAATCTAGTCTGGATATACAAATAACAATAAGTTGCTAGAACAATTGGAATTTTACAGAATAATGGACAGTTTTACAGAAATATTTGAAAGATTGGTAGAAACATTGAAATTTCAACAAACAGCATTGAAGTTTTCGCACTCATTGATATTTGAAAAAATAAGTTAAATTTTGACAGTTACTTAATAATAGATGACAGGAAATTGAAATTTCGCCTAGAAATAATTGAAAAGTTAGCAGGTCATCGATGAAATTTGACAGAATATTTAACATTTGTATAAAAGTATTTACAAAATTGATAAATATTAAACAATGAAAACAGAACTAATTGAAATTTTGGCAGAATACTTTCGCAATCCATATATTAAAATATAAACATTTATTTCCTAAAATTGCAAAGTTAGAAATTTTGCATAGTTGCACAAAGGGGAAGAAGCTCAATTTATTGGAAGTTGTAATAGGCCCAAATATACGCCCAGTATAATACGCATTTACGCAATAAAGTGACTCATATTTTAAAAATCATGAATACAACCAAATTATTAAATTAATTCATTTACAAATAATCCCAGGGTGAAATGTGAGAAATAGCCCTCGCGACTCGCGCCAGAGCGTCGCCAAATATCTCAAGAGCCGAGGCCTGCATATGCACGGTTCTGGTAGATTCCATGTCGTGGTGTCACATAAACAATTTGGGTATCAGCGCCCCTTAGAAACGAGCAAGCGCCAGGCACGTAAAAATCACCTCGAATGGCAACTCTTTAAGTTAAGTGTAAAACTCTGCGCTAAAAACGCATTAATACCACACGCACACTCAAGATTAATAATCACCACGATAACTATGGGATGGGGGCGAATATTTAGCAGTAGATATGTGAGGGGAATGGAGATTTGAAGCTGAAAAAAACCTATTTAAGCACAAGCCACACACGAGCGAGATCAGTAAGACAGTTGCGTCGGCCACGGGCAACGCACACGACATTCGCGGTTTTGAGTACATATATAAATTCACGTCGGTTTATAATTAAATTAACAATAACGTTGTAAAATACGCAAAGTAGCATAACAATTTGCATAAATCGAAAAACGTACAATTCTAGGTACAGAGAAATTTAAATTTTTTATTATTAACGATAATATAAAGTTGTTAAACCAGTCTCATTATAAATTCACGGGAGTGCTTATTCCTTTTACCCAACCACAACTTACCTAGAAAAGCCATACACCGATTACCTATTCCTATCAGTAAACAAAAGCGGCTCGTACGCTATTCGTGTTTGCGAATCACTAGAGGAAGCAATATCAGGTGTAATTGACGCCCACCCGCGCACTTCGTTCACACACCTGTTATTGTGGAATCACCTCCTCTACTAGAATCAAATCGTTGTCAGCATCATAAGATGTAAACATATAAACTCATTATACATCGCGCCCGCGATCGCAAATTAACGTGGCTGTATTCACCATAACTATAACAACTAATCAAGGCATTCAGTGTTCCCCTCCGACATACATCATTATATTCAAATCAAAATAAGTCATAAAAATGATGGCTTCTTCATTTCAAATCATAAATGAACATATAACGTGCATATTGTTGGGCAAAGTAATTTATAATTATATAAATAAATAAGTTGGATTAAATCTTAATAATTTAAAAACATCAGATATAAAAAAATACTGGTTTCTTTATTTCAAATCATAAATGAACATATAACGTGCATATTGTTGATCAGAGTGATTTATAATTATATAAATTAATAAGTTGGATTAAATCTTAATAATTTAAAAACATCAGGTATAAAAAATACTGGTTTCTTTATTTCAAATCATAAATTAGCACACAGCGTGCATATTGTTGGGCAGAGTGATTTATAATTGTATAAATAAATAAGTTGGATTAAAAATCTAAATAATTTAAAATCATAATGTATACAAATAATGGTTTATTGATTTCAAGTCATAAAACGTACCTATTATTGGACAGAGTAACTTAGAATCGTACAAATAAAATAGGCTGGATTAAATCTCAATAATTTGAAGACATAATGACAATTTGTGGTTAAATATCGTAAACAAGAAATAAGTGGAATTATTAAAACCCCGTATAAACAGAGAGAAAGATAAACGAGAGAATGAAGCTTGGTATAATCACAAAAGAAGTTATTAATAACCTCCAATGTTCCTAATAATAAAATATTATAACATTACATAAACATTTCCGATTGAGGTAGCAGAACTGTTATTTGACACAACTTGTAACATGTCTGACGGTGATGACTACTTGTGACATTGGTGCTTGCTGTGGTCGTGGGTAGAATTACTAATTTACCTCAATCAACGTAAACAATGGGGCTCCAATAATTACATTATTGTGTGGACACCGACACAACCATGAAATTCGGGAAGATCGCGAGATACCTTTAGTAATCATTCATGAATTATTGGGGATATTTCAACATCTTTAAATAGTTCTATTTTTGATCATTCGCACTTTCCTGTAGTTGAATGGAGTGAAAGAGCATGGTAATAAATGGTCTAAGAGAAGCACGTGCATGTATACAAACTCTCGTAAATAAACTTCGTAGTAATAACCATTTTCAAACTATCAATTGAATAAATAAAAGAATTTACACATTCATTATAAGGTTAACGAAACATGTAAAATAAATAAATTCATGTCATAATCGCCAGCCTGTATTTTATTTCCCTGTACGTTATAATTATATAAATTAATTTACATCATCGTCAACCTGTGTTTTATTTCCCTGTGTCTTACAATTTCAGCGTGTCTATCATTAAATAAACAAAACAAATCCTTAAATTGGTGCCTTCTTGTATTAATCCATTATTAGTGTACGTTAATTAACACATTACCAATAGCAAAGTACCTTGAGAGTAATCACGGTAGTTAAATTAAACGTCACGACGTGTAAGTACTAAATACGATCACAAATCACGAGCCAAAAATAATTGAAACATTATATAATAAATCACGAGCCAAAAATAACTAAAACAGTATATAATCAAGAAATTATAAAATAATTTCACGATAAAAACGACGAATAATAGAATAATATAATAAAATAATATCGGAGCGTTACAAAGTGGCAGATATATTAAGGCTCAAAATTGATCCAACATTTGATCTACTCAATGAACATAACGTAATTTGGTCTGAACTTTTCATTTTTTTAAATAAATTAATTAATCATTACACCAATGCAATTTGTTACATCTTAATAATTTGTCACTTGAAAATGATCGTAAATAGTCGAACTAGTAGTGAATTTTGAAGAATAAAGTGGTTAAAACCTAGTAATATAATGATTAATTATGAATATATATGTAGGTATACAAATATATTGGTAATATATTTTGGTTTTGCAACAAATATTGTATGAGAGGAATCAGTATGTACCTTCTTAAAGTCGATGGACTTTCTTCCAATCCCAGTTATTGCAAGCCATTAGCTGATGGCGTTGGCCTCACCGCGTCCCTTATATTTCAGTTGATTGAATGTCGCAGGGAAGTGTGCGAACAGTTTATGAGAAAGGTGGCCGTATATATCCCTGGCTGGAGTTTTACGACCGACGGCTTTACGTCCCTGTAAATCGTTCCCGTTTAGGGAAAAGCACCTCGCCACTCCGGATTTACTCCGGTGTGGTGCCTTCCCCCTTTGCGAGGGCAGTAAAATATGTACCCCCTCCGAATGATAAACCCTAAACGCGCACTGATCAAATTTTATTAGGGTCAAATCTGTTGTCCGCGAAAATATTTGCGCGCCGCGAACGAATCGTTTCCATGGCGGCGATAAACTTCGGGATTACCACCCCCCCTAACATTGGGGTGTTAATTTAGGGTAGGTGACAGTGTCCGAGAACCGTGTGTGTGTGCGAGACTTCGTGGTTATTGCCTGGGTGCCCTTAATACCCTGTGCACGTTCGCCTCCGCTTAATGAATTCATGATTGAGGAGTGGGCATTAGCGGAACGGGCCCCGGGTAGCGTACCGGTTTATTAATACTGATTAAACCGGCACGAATTAATATCAGCGCACGTTTAATGATATCTTTGTGTTTCATTGCGAATGCTCGGGTGTAATTCCAGACCCAACGGATCGCCCAACAGCATGCCGCCTTCACAATTTGTTGATGGATTGTTTTGCAGTTGCCTATGAATAATCACCCAACGACCACGTAGATTGCCCTAATTTGTATTCCACATATAATTTATCTACAGAAAGTAAAAAGTAAACTATAGTCCTTTTCAGATAAGATGTCACTTTTCACATCAAACCGATTGACAGACGCCAGTTTAACAGACGTCAGTTTGACAGGCGTCACTCTGACAGACGTCAGTTTGAAGGACGTCAAATTGACAGACGTCAGATTGACATACGTCAGATTGCCATACGTCAGATTGACATACGTCAGATTGACATACGTCAGATTGACATACGTCAGATTGACATACGTCAGATTGACATACGTCAGATTGACATACGTCAGATTGACGGACGTCAATTTGACAGACGTCACTCTGACAGACGTCAGTTTGACAGACGTCACTCTGACAGACGTCAGTTTGACAGACGTCAGATTGACAGACGTCAGATTGATATACGTCAGTTTGACAGTCCTCTGAACTTTCACACTGGCAAACAGAAATGCTCTTGGAGCATTTCTATGTTATCAAGGTGCTATAGTGAGCTTAAGTCCCTTAGTATTGTGCTTGCTTATTCCAAAGCACATCATTTCTAAGGAATCAAAGGAATAAATTTTTGGTTTATGGCTCAAAACGGCTCCCACGGTTTTGGGATGCATTATCATTGGTCCAATGCCACATGTAGGGGGATTTCGGTTTTATGTGAAAAGTGACCTTATTAAAAACCTTAAAAAACCTTAAAGTGATCTTATCTGGTATGGTATGGTCTATAGTAGAGTACTATTTTATCAAAATTTATTCTTGAGTTAAAACAAAAATTACAAATGCGGTAGGAGGGTAGTAAATCAACCCTGTATATTTAAAAAATCATAAAACGTGTGCATTAAATTGGAGTATTTAAAAATATCATAAAAAGTGTGTATTAAATTATTGCTCTAAGGTACGTTTTTCCTAAAGGGTGTGTAAATATATCCTGTTAGTGGTACTTTCCAATTTGGCGTAGGAGCGTAGTAAATCAACCCTGAATATTTAAAGAAAGAAAAATTTGGATACAGCGTAGTCAAAATCAGTAATTATCAGAAATAATCAATTAGGTAATAACAGTCGATAATGTAAAGATGTTATCGACCATTTTAAAACAAAACTGACAGAGCTGTGAAAAAATGTGGACAAAATCTACAAATTTAGGAAAAGAGTGATGGTGTAACAAAAGTTATATACTGTTTATTCTAAATCAATAACACATCAGTAATGATGCAGGTTTCGAGAAAATCAATATTTTCTGTAGTTTAAGACTGAAAATCTGAATTTGTTAAGTACACACTGTAATTGACAGTAACCAATTACGCCATAGGTGGAGGAGTAGTACGGATTATTATTATTATTATTATTATTAATTTTTATATGTAATTGGGTCCAAATTCTCTGGCAAATAATGACACTAACCAATTACGCCATAGGTGAAGGAATAGTAGGAATTATTATTATTAAACCTTTTAGTATCAGAAAGTTAAAACATCCGAATTACCCTCATCTATAGTTTTTCCAGATATTGGGTTGAAAGTTGCCACATTAATTTTGATAGTAACCATGCATAAATTTACCCCAATAATAAAATTTTGATAGAAATAATTGAAAATTTGATAAATTGAAATAATATTTATTGAGTCCATTGGATAGTTTTTCCAGATATTGGATTAAAAGTTGCCACATGAATTTTGATGGTAACCATGAATACTTTTACCCCGTTAATAAAATTTTGATAGAAATAATTGAAAATTTCATACATTAAAATAATATTTATTGAGAATTTGACAGTAATCTTTGAAATTTTGACTATAATGACTGATATTTTACTGACAATTGAATATTAGCCTACATTTTTTTTCAAATTTTGAATGCAATGACTGAAACTATGCTAAAAGTTGAAAAGCTTCGTGTAATATTTGGAGTTTTGATAGAATTAAAGCTTTGGCAATAATCATTGCAATTATGGCAGTAGGTACTAATTGAAATTTTGATGCGATTGCATTTGAATTTCATCAATATTTGAATAATACTGAAATTGCACAGCTAACTGCAAATTTTTCAATTTTTAGTAAATTGTCAGTTATTGTTTTCACTGTTCAAATTTTGAATGCAATGATTTAAATTTTGCTAAAAATTAAAAATAAATCGTGTAATAACTTTCAAATTTTGAATGAATTGACTGAAATTTTGCTAAAAATTGAAAAAAAAAGATAATAATTGGAGTTTTAGTAGAATTAAAGCTTTGATAGTAACTATTGCAATTTTTGCAGTAGGTACTAATTGAAATTTTGATGCGATTGCATTTGAATTTCATCAATATTGGAATTATATTGAAATTTTACAGCTTACTGCCAATTTTTCATTCTTTGGTCAATTTTCAGTTGTAACCGTCAAATTTTAAGAATCGATTATAAAAACATTTACTGTGATAACTGAAAAATTACCATAGATTGAAAATTTTGCACTAAGCTGTAAAATTTCAGTATAATTGAAATTTTCAGAGAAATTATTGCAATCTTATTATTAAAAAAAAAACAAAAATAATTGAAATTTTAACAAAATTCTTTGAAATATTGACAGAATGAATTGGATATAATAGTAAGCACAAAAGTCTTACCAAAATTGACAGTGGTTATAGAAATTTTTATAGTAATCATTAAATATTTTCATAACGAACTGAAAATTACATACTATATAATAATTGTCATTATGGCTGTAAATAAAAATGTCAGTAATCTTTAAAATTTGGCTAGATTTGAAACTTTTACAGTTTTTTTAACAACATAAAATTTAATATTAATTATTTATATTTGGGCAGAAATTAATGAAATATTGATAGTAACATGAATATTTTAACAGAAATAATGAATAATTAAATAATATCCATACATAATACTTGTCATTATGACTGTAAATAAAAATGTGTTAGTAATCTTTAAAACTTAGATAGATTTGAAACTTTTACAGTTTTTTTAATCACAGAAAAGTTGATATTAGGTTTTTTTTTTTAATTTGGGCAGAAATTAATGAGATATTGATAGGAACATGAATATTTTAACAGAAATAATGAATAATGAAGCGGTACCGCTTATAAAAGTCGATAAAAATAAATAATAAATTAAATAAACAAATCGATAACTGACATATAATGTCATATAATGACATACTGACATATAATGACTGACAATTTACTAATCATTGATAATTTGGTATGGCGAAAATTATTAGTAATCTTTGAAATTTTAATTATAATGACTGACAATGTATTAATCATTGAAAATTTGGTTACAACTTTTGGAATGTTGACTGTAATTACTGAAATTTTACTATAAATTAAAAATGTTCTTAATAATATTAATGTTTTGGTAAAATTAAAACTGTGGCAGTAATCATTGCAATTTTAGCAGTACTAATCGAAATTTTGATACAACTGTTAAAAAATTGGCGGTAATAACAGAAAATTTACTGAAAATGTTGCAGTAATATATGTAATTATTATAAGTATATGTAATTATGCAGTTATATTTCAGTATAATTAAAATCTTTGCATTAATGCTGCAATTTCGATATTAGAAAAAAACAGAAATATTTGAGAGTTTGACAACATTCATTGAAATATTGACAGAAATAATTGAATATAATAGTAATCACAAAAATGTTAATAGTCACAGTAATTATTGAAATTTTGATAGTAATCACTAAAATTTTGCTTACTGTAATTAAACTTTACCAGAAAGAACTGAAAATAGACACCCATAATATTTGTCATTATGATACCAAATAAAAATGTAATTTTTGAAATGTTTAAGGTTAGTACCAAAATTTTACTATAAATTAAAAATGTTCATGTAATTTTTGGGTATTTAGCGGAATTAAAACTTTGGCAGTAATCATTGTAATTTTAGTAGTAGTAATTGAGAATTTGATGTAACCCTTGAAACAAGACGGTAATGACCAAAGATTAACGAAAATATAATATTTGTCAGTAAAATTTAAGTATATTTGAACTTTTGATATTAAAAATAATGCAGAAATAATTGAAATTTTGACAGTATTCTTTAATATATTGACAGAAAGAATTGAATAATAGTAACAACAAAAAAACTTATTAAAATTGAAAGTAATTATTAAAGTTTTGATACAAATAATTAATATTAAATCAGAATAATTAAGGAATTATGGCAGAAAGCACTGAAAATTAGACAGTAATAATTTTCATTTTGACACCAAACAAAAACTTAGTCAGTAATCTTTGAAATTTTGGCCCTAATGATTGAAATTTTAATATCAATTGAAAATTGTAGCCAAATTTAGTTAAAAATTGTTGTAAAAATTGATTTTGAAATTAACACCTATAAAGAAATTGTCGGTAATCTTTGAAATTTTGGCTACAATGATTAAAATTTTAATATCAATTGAAAATTGTAGATCAATTTAGTAAAATAGCACACACTAATAAAATTTCATTTTGAAATTGACACCAAATAAAAACTTGTCGGTAATCTTTGAAATTTTGGCCCTAATGATTGAAATTTTAATAAAGATTGAAAATTGTAGCCAAATTTAGTAAAATAGTACACACTTGTAAAATTTGATTTTGAAATTGACACCAAATAAAAACGTGTCAGTAATCTTTGAAATGTTGGCCCTAATGATTGAAATTTTAATATCGATTGAAAATTGTAGCCAAATTTAATAAAAATAGTACACACTTGTAAAATTTTTACAGTAATGACTGAAATTTTACTAAAAATTGCAAAGTTGATTGTAATCTTCGGAATTTTGGTAGAATTACAACTTAATAATAATAATAATAATAATAATTGAAAGTTTGGTTATTACACTTTAAGCAATAATAATTGCAAGTTTGGTTATTACAATTTAAGCAATAATAATTGCAAGTTTGGTAGGAAGAAATGGAAAATTTGGCAGTAATCTTTGAAACTGTGAAATCTGAAAATTTACTGAAAACTGAAAATTTTCCAGTAAGTTATAAAATGTTTATATTTCCAGAAATTAATTAATGCACATTAATGCCACATTGGGGCGCAAAATAGTTTTTGCATGTTTTTACAAAAACACACAATTTTAGTATATAAATTATTATCAACCTCGACACCGTAAGGTACAAGAGGAAGGATTATGATGATGATGATGATGATTATTATTATCAAATTTTCCACACTTATTCAAGACACAATTTTCTATCAGAGAATTGAAAAACTTGAGAACATCCCATCTAGTGTTGACATTTTTTATAATTTATACCATCACAATATATGTATAATATATAATATTTTGTTAAGTGTTACTAAATCTGAGAATTTAAGACATCATTTTCTATCAGAGAATGGAAAAACTTGAGAACACCACATCTACTGTTCACATTTTTTTATAATTTATACCATCACAATATATGTGTAATATATAATATTTTGTTAAGTGTTACTAAATCTGAGAATTCAAGAGAATCATTTTCTATCAGAGAATGGAAAAACTTGAGAACACCCCATCTACTGTTCATTTTTTTTAAATAATTTATACCATCACAATATATGTATAATATATAATATTTTGTTAAGTGTTACTAAATCTGAGATTTAGTTTTCTGTTACTAAATCAACACCTCGTTGATAAAGCTGAAGATCGAAAAGCCGAACAAAAGAACGACCCACCTTAAATCCAGCCCGAAATGATTTAGAAACGCGCACATTTCACCCTAATCAATTTCCTTATCCACCTTATATTCCGTGCCGCTGCCACCCTTCAACATTTCCTATTAATCCTTTCCTCTTATCGCCTCCGGTGGCGATCCACGCCCTCCTGGGCTCCTTCTGTCCGACACAATTCCATTAATCTCTAGTCCACCTGGCAGCTCCGGATGCCTGATATTTCGCCGGCAATCTGTAAATCTCTTCTGGAACGCGCGTGCCTGGTGCTAACTGCCACGTCAGGTCATAAGTCACCAGGTCCTGGTGTGGGGGTCTGGGGTCCGAGCACACACACACACGAGGCCACAGGACCTGTCGTCCGAAGAAGACGCACGACGTCATAACTCAGGTCCTCCCCTGGCAGGGGACGATGGCCGTTTCCGAATGAAAAAGAAACACTGTACGCGTTTAAACGTGCAGATTGCGTTTAATTAATTGGCCCCAAAAGGGGTGGAAGACCTAAGAGATGTTTTTGCCATGTTTTTTTATATAGAACTTGGAACTTAGAACTTAGAACTTAGAACTTTATATAGACTTGGAAGTTATAATAGTGACTAATTTATATGTACTTCAAACTTTGAAAGATTAATTTTGAAAGCGTTTTGATACTTTGATAAATTTACAAAAAAGATTACTTAAAGGAGGCAGATCATTATTAAGTAACCAAGGCTGGATTTTTTTCATATAAATACAAGAAATTTTGTATGTTGAAGAATTTATATTAGAAACTATTGGTCTGAAAGTCTTAAATTTAGTTACCTGGAAACGAGGTCAATCTCAAGCCCTTCCTCAAGGCCACCATCACCATTACCTGCCCCTATAATGAGCACCCTCTCACCGTTTATACCCGCAACACTACACTTTACAACGACCCACACATCGCAGCTACACATTTAAATTCATACCTCACATCCCATTTGCATTTTTAAAACCTGTGTTTTCGGTTCACGGAAATCCCAACAAATCTGCCTCGCTCTCGCCTTGATTTTTATCGAATCCTATTTTGCCGATAAAAATCCTCTAATCTTTCTATCCGAATACCGAAATCCATGCGGAACGTTTCAGTTGTCTGGTCTCTCCCAAGATGTCCACATCAGGCCGTGCTTCTATCGGATGTGACTGCCAATAGCTAATTAATTAATCGGGCGTGCGTTCATTAATTAACATTTTTGTGGTCGCTGGGTGTATCACCTGAGACTAATTAATCGCCGCGATTATGGTGAGTCCACTGAGTTTTTAAGTTTTGGAGATTATCACGTAACAAATTGTAGAATACAATACATTTATAGT
Organism: Othius punctulatus; assembly: GCA_951805005.1. NCBI lineage: Eukaryota > Metazoa > Arthropoda > Insecta > Coleoptera > Staphylinidae > Othius > Othius punctulatus. The sequence goes on along the minus strand of OX638139.1, from coordinate 1,177,262 downwards.
TCTACATATATTAAATTTGCAATGTTTTTACCACATTTGAAAATGTGGTAATAACATTGTAAATGATAAACAATCATCATCAGAGGCATATCAAACTTCAAACTTCAAACTTCTTTTATTGGACATGTGAGGTCAAGACAATATAAATTAGGAAAACACTACATTTTATGTAGAAAAAATCCTGTACTGAATAGAAAGCATGCTCTTTTAAGTGTTCGCTAAGTTGCTTTTTGAAACTGTGCATTTTCTGGTGCTGCCATTGTACTAGAAGATGATTCAGAATTTTTATCCCCACCGATCTTGGATCTGTAAGGTGAAGTATATTTGATGAGACGACTACAATATCTATCTACGAAGACTACAATAAATTAATTAAATATAAAATATAAAATTAAAATATATAAATATAAATTATAAATATAAATATAAATATAAAATTAAATATTAAATAAATATGAAATTTGAGTCAAGTTTGTACCAAACTTGACTCAACTTTAGTTTTATATTTAACCTAGTTAATTTATTGTATTCTTCGTAGATATGCCTCTGATGATGATTATTCATAACTGAAACTAGTCATGCGAAAGAAATAAATCATAAAATAAAATTAAAATAAATAGTATAGTACTACTTATATATAAATAGTACTGCTTATAATAACCTTAAATATGTAACTGGTAATTTATGGATAAAACCTTAAACTTAATAATTTAATTATATAATATTGATAAACTAGTTTCTGAGATAACTTAAGTATAGACGAGTAAGTTTTGCAAATACCATAAGGAAACTGAATACCAATAATATCTAAAATCGTGCATTGGATATACGTGCAATTCAAATCAAAACACATTAGTCAATATTACTGATAAATTGTGTCATTATTGATACGCTAGTTTTTGAGATATTTGTAAAAACGTAAAAGTTAGAAACATCATCTAAAACATGATCAGACTATTTCATTGAATAGTTCGTTAAGAACATACCTGACATTAAATCTCCAATTCACGTTTCAGTATTATCAATAATTACCAATAATCATCAATATTAATAATTATCACAATTATCAACCATTCTTTAATAACTTCATTAAATCTCTAATTCGCTATTCAGTAAATATTTATTCAACACTTATTACTGTTTTTTTTTTGTTGTAATTAATGATATACTTTTATATTGTTTATTGTGTTTTTCCTTCTTTATTTCAGTACTTACTGGTAGCTTATATGTTTAGATATAAAGATGATTTTTTTGTTTTTATTAGTTTTATTATATCTTCTTCACCAGACTCATTTCGGCCATCTTTCAGACATTTTCAGAGGTGTTCTTTTTTTTGAGTTTATACGCTAGTTTTTGAGATATTTGTAAAAACGTAAAAGTTAGAATCATCATCTAATACATGATCAGACTACTTCACTGAATAGTTCTTCAAGAACATACCTGACATTAAATCTCCAATTCACTTTTCAGTATTATCAATAATTACCAATAATCATCAATATTAATAATTATCACAATTATTAATCATTCTTTAACAACGTACCTCTCATTAAATCTCTAATTCGCTATTCAGTAAATATTTATTCAACGCTTATTACTGTTTTTTTTTTTTTTTGTAAATAATGATATACTTTTATATTGTTAATTGTTTTTTTCTTTCTTTATTGTAGTACTTACTGGTAGCTTATATGTTTAGATATAAAGATGATTTTTTGTTTTTATTATGTTTACGCTAGTTTTTGAGATATTTGTAAAAACGTAAAAGTTAGAAACATCATCTAAAACATGATCAGACTACTTCACTGAATAGTTCTTCAAGAACATACCTGACATTAAATCTCCAATTCACTTTTCAGTATTATCGATAATTACCAATAATCATCAATATTAATAATTATCACAATTATTAATCATTCTTTAACAACGTACCTCTCATTAAATCTCTAATTCGCTATTCAGTAAATATTTATTCAACACTTATTACTGTTTTTTTTTTGTAATTAATGATATACTTTTATATTGTTAATTGTCTTTTTCTTTCTTTATTGTAGTACTTACTGGTAGCTTATATGTTTAGTTATAAAGATAATTTTTTGTTTTTATTATGTTTACGCTAGTTTTTGAGATATTTGTAAAAACGTAAAAGTTAGAAACATCATCTAAAACATGATCAGACTACTTCACTGAATAGTTCTTTAGAACGTATCTGACATTAAATCTCCGTTTCACTTTTCAGTATTATCAATAATTATCAATAATCATCAATATTAATAATTATCATAATTATCAATTATTTTTTAACAACGTACCTGTCTTAAATCTCTAATTCGCTATTCAGTAAATATTTATTTAACACTTAGTACTGTTTTTTTTTGTAATTAATTATATACTTTTATATTGTTTATTGTTTTTTTCCTTCTTTATTGGAGTACTTACTGGTAGTTTATATGTTTAAATATAAAGATGATTTTTTGTTTTTATTATTTTTATTATATTTTCTTCACCTGACTAATTTCGACCATCTTCCAGCCATCTTCAGAAGTGTTAATTATTTTGAGTTCATATTAAGCCCCTGAAGTTGGCTGAAAGATAGCCGAAACTAGTCAGGTGAAGAAGAAATTATATGTTTAGATATAAAGATGATTTTTTTTTTGTTTTTATTATTATTATTATGTCTTCTTTACCTGACTAATTTCGGCCATCTTTCAGCCATCTTCAGAAGTGTTAATTATTTTGAGTTCATATTAAGCCCCTGAAGTTGGCTGAAAGATAGCCGAAACTAGTCAGGTGAAGAAGACATTATATGTTTAGATATAAAGATGATTTTTTGTTTTTATTATTATTATTATGTCTTCTTTACCTGACTAATTTCGGCCATCTTTCAGCCATCTTCAGAGGTGTTAATTTTTTTGAATTCATATTAACGCTCCTGAAGTTGGCTGAAAGATAGCCGAAACTTGTCAGGTGAAGAAGACATTATATGTTTAGATATAAAGATGATTTTTTGTTTTTATTATCATTATTATGTCTTCTTCACCTGACTCATTTCGGCCATCTTTCAGACATCTTCAGAGGTGTTCATTTTTTTTTTTTTGAGTTCATATTAACGCCCCTGAAGTTGGCTGAAAGATAGCCGAAACTTGTCAGGTGAAGAAGACATTATATGTTTAGATATAAAGATGATTTTTTGTTTTTATTATCATTATTATGTCTTCTTCACCTGACTCATTTCGGCCATCTTTCAGACATCTTCAGAGGTGTTCATTTTTTTTTTTGAGTTCATATTAACGCCCCTGAAGTTGGTTGAAAGATATCTGAAACTAGTCAGGTGAAGAAGGCATAATAAAAATAATAAAAACGAAAAAACATCTTTATATCTAAACATATGAACTACCAGTAAGTATTCCAATAAAGAAGAAAGAAAACAATGCAAAATATAATAATAACTGGTAAACATATGAACTACCAGTAAGTACTCCAATAAAGAAAAATGGAAACAATACCAAATATAATAATAACTGGTAAACATATGAACTACCAGTAAGTACTCCAATAAAGAAGAAAGAAAACAATACAAATAGAATAATAACTGGTATCCAAAATGGATGAATCTATAACAGATTTTTTTTAAATTAATTAGTCATTTATTAATATGTTAAGTAACGTTCATGTCGAATGTTTATTACATTACAAAAATTACATGAAAGAAAATGATAATGAAAATGAATGATAGCCGACCTTTGGAAAAACTGGTTTTTGATTCCTTGAATTTTCAAAACCAGGTTTAAAAATATTTTTAACTTTTTACAAAAACCAAATAATTTATCTTAGCCATTTTTCTCAGAACTACTAAAAATGCACTTTTACCCTTTTACTTCTAGACCCTTCAATTATCAATAATCATCAATATTATTAATAATTATTATAAATATCAATAATTATCAATAATTCTTTAATAACGTACCTATCATTAAATCTCTGATTCGCTATTTAGTGAATATTTATTCAACACTTTTTTTTAAATTAATGAAATACTTTTAATTAATTAGTCCTTCATTAATGTATTAATTAATATTCATGTCGAATGTTTATTATATTATAAAAATTACATGAATGATAATGATAATGAAAATGAATTATAACTGACCTTTAGTTAAACTGGATTTTCGTTTCCCTGAATTTTCAAAAATAGGTTTTTTCAAATTTTCAAAACCAGGTTTAAAGATATGTTTAACTCTTTACAAAAACCAAATAATTTAGTAGCATAAAATGTTTACGTATAAGTTATTCATTTTTTTAAAATTATTTATGTATCTGCAAAAGGATACCAAATATTAATCTTATACAAAAATAATTAAAACGAACTAAATTAATTTATACTCAAAATGGACATACATATTATTTCATCGATATTACTGAAAAATTGTGTTGATATTGCTACGCTGGTTTTTGAGATATCTGTAAAAACTTTACTGAATAGTTCTTCAAGAACATACCTGAAATTAAATCTCCAATTCACTTTTCAGAATTATTAATAATTATCTTAATTGAGGGGCTAGATGTAAATAGGTTTAAGTGCATTTTTGGTAGTTCTGAGATAAGGCCTTAAAGTTATCTTGAATTTCAAAATTTCAGAAAATTAATTTTAAATTACTTTTAATTAATCAGTCCTTCATTAATGTATTAATTAATATTCATCAATATACATGCATGATAATGAAAATGAAAATAAATGATACCCAAATCATGATTGATTTTTAACTTTATACAAAAACCAAATAATTTAGTAACATAAAATGTTTACTTAAAAGTTATTCAATTTTTTAAAATTATTTATCTAACTGTAAACGTATACCAAATATTAATCTTATACAAAAATAATTAAAAACGAACTAAATTAATTAATACTCAAATAGGACAATAAAAAAAATGTGTTAATATTGCTACGCTGGTTTTTAAGATATCTGCAAAAACTTAAAAGTTGGAAACAACATCTAAAATATAATGAGATTACTTTACTGAATAGTTCTTTTAAGAACATACATATTAAATCTCCAATTCACTATTTAGTAAATATTTATTCAACATTTATTACAGTAGTTTTGTTGTTTTAATTAATGAGATATCTTAAATTATTTAATTCCTCATCATTATTCTATATGGGAATAATGTTCGATTATTATTAATTAATGTTCATGTCAAATGTTCATTATAATTACAAAAGTGACATTTTTTTATAACATGAATAAAAATTTAAATAGGCCTTGATTCCCTGAATATTTTTGTAAATTTTATCAATGTTATATTTGTAAATTATTAGTCCCTAGTCGTTATTGCCTGTGGGAATAATGTTCACTTATTCATTGAAGTTCATGTTAAATGTTCGTTATAATTACAACAATCAGATTTTTTTAATAATATGAATAATAATAAAAATGATTTTTGATTCCCTGAATGTTTTTTTTAAATTTTATTAATGAAATATTTTTAAATAATTAGTCCCTCATCGGTTATTCATTAAAGCTCATATCAAATGTTCATTATAATAGCAACAATCACATTGTTTTTTTATAGTATAAATGAAAATGAAGGTCGTTTATGATTCCCTGAATTTTTCAATCCCGGATTAAAGAAATTTTAATTTTTTTTGCACAAATATAAGCCAATAATTTAGTAAATTGAAATTTACAAATACACATTTCATTTTACTAAATTATTGCTATTCATACTATAAAGAAATGTGATTGTGTTTTATGTTTATGTTTATGTTTTATTTCGTTCATTAGAGGCTGTTACAACAACAGTCGTATCTTCATTTTGTGAAGCTGCTGCTTCTGTTGCTCTAGTTATGTATTCTGCTTTCTTCTTTGCTGTTGCATTAGTAACATATTCTATTTTTAATCCAGTTTCAGTACTGCTGTTAGCTGGTTGTCTGTAAACACCTGACGATTGTGAGATTTCGGGTGAAGTACTGCTTAGTTTTGCAGTTGTTTCAGAAGAAGTAGAAGCATCATCGAAATTTGGTGATTTACTTGCTGAGTTATCCATTTCTTTACCTATAGTTAGTACAGGTTTTGATATGCGTATTGGCGTTGCTTGGGATACAAAAAACGTTTCTCCGTTGTCCGAGACATTTGTTTCTTCGCTAACTTTAATGCCATTTGTAGTAGAATCTGCTTGTGTTGCTTCTGTTGTAAAATAATCTATTGTTAATCCAGTTGCTGCGTCTGTTGTGCTATTGGTGCCTTTAACTTTATTTTCTGCTGTTGCATTTGTAGTGGAATCTATTGCTTCTGTTGCTATTCTGGTATCTTCAATTTTATTCGCTTTTATTCTTGCATTTGTAGTAGAATATGGGTTTAACCCAGTTGCTGCTTCTGTTGCGCTATTGGTGCCTTTAACTTTATTTTCTGCTGTTGCATTTGTAGTGGAATCTATTGCTTCTGTTCCTATACTGGTATCTTCAATTTTATTCGCTTTTATTGTTGCATTTGTAGTAGAACATGGGTTTAACCCAGTTGCTGCTTCTGTTGCACTATTTGTAAATTTAACTATCTTCTCTGCTGTTGCATTAGTAACAGATGCTGCTTCTGTTATAGTATTTGTAGCTCCAACTTTCTTCTTTATTGTTGTTTCATCTTGTAAAGTAGTAGTAAAATTATGTGTAGCTTCAATTTTCTTCTCTGTTGTATTTGTGGTTGAATCAAGTTTTAACCTGCTTCTGTTGCATTACTGACGTCTTCGACTTTATTTTTTATTGTTGCATTTGAAGTAGACTCGATTGCCTCTGTTGCACTTCCAGTTTTTTTCTATGTATTAGCTGTTGTTGTCGCATTTGTAGTAGAATCAATTTTTAATCCGGTTGCTGCTTCTGTTACACTATGTGTATCTTCAACTTCATTTTCTGTTGTTGTTGCATTTGAAGTAGATTCTATTTGTAATCCAGTTGCTGCTACTGTTGCACTAGTGATGTCTTCAACTTTATTTTCTGTTGTTGCATTTGTAGTTGAATGTATTGCTTCCGTTGCTATACTGGTATCCTCAATGTTATTATCCGTTGTTGCAATTGTAGTAGTATCTGGGTTTAATACAGTTGCTGCATCTGTTGCACTATTTGTATATTCAACTTGCTTCTCTGCTGTTGCATTTGTAGCAGATTCTATTTTTAACCCAGTTCCTGCTTCTGTTACACTATTTGTACCTTCAACTTCCTTTTCTGTTGTAGCATTTGAAGTAGAATGTATTTTTAATACAGTTGCTGCTTCTGTTGCACTATTTGTAGCTTCTACATTCTTCTGTGTTGTTGCATTTGTAGCAGATTCTATTTTTAACCCAGTTGCTGCTTCTGTTGCACCGTTTATATCTTCAACTTTCTTCTTTAATGTTGTTGCATCTGTAGTAGAATCAATGTTTAGCCCAGCTGCTGCTTCTGTTGCACTATTGGGGTCTTGAACTTTCTTTTCTGCTGTTGCATTTGAAGTAGTATCGATTGCCTCTGGTGCACTACTGGTATTTTCTACTGTATTACCTGTTGTTGTTGCGTTTGTCCCAGAATTGATTTTTAAACCAGCTGCTGCTTCTGTTACACTATTTGTACCTTCAACATCATTCCCTGTTGTTTGTGCATTTGAAGTAGAATGTGTTTTTAACACACTAGGAGCTTCTGTTGCACTATTTGTAGCTTCTACTTTCTTCTGTGTTGTTGCATTTGTAGTAGAATCAATGTTTAACCTAGTTGATGCTTCTGTTGCACTATTGAGGTTTTCAACTTTCATTGCTATTGTTGCATTTGAAGTAGAATCGGTTGCCTCTGTTGCACTACTGGTATTTTCCACTGTATTACTTGTTGTTGTTGCATTTTTTCCAGAATCGATTTTTATACCAGTTCCTGCTTCTGTTACACTATTTGTACCTTCAACTTCATTTTCTGTTGTTGCATTTGAAGTAGAATGTATTTTTAATACAGTTGCTGCTTCTGTTGCACTATTTGTAGCTTCTATATTCTTCTGTGTTGTTGCATTTGTAGTAGGATCAATGTTTAACCTAGTTGATGCTTCTGTTGCACTATTGAGGTTTTCAACTTTCATTGCTATTGTTGCATTTGAAGTAGAATCAGTTGCCTCTGTTGTACTACTGGTATTTTCTACTGTATTACTTGTTGTTGTTGCATTTTTTCCAGAATCGATTTTTAAACCAGTTCCTGCTTCTGTTACACTATTTGTACCTTCAACTTCATTTTCTGTTGTTGCATTTGAAGTAGAATGTATTTTTAATACAGTTGCTGCTTCTGTTGCACTATTTGTAGCTTCTACATTCTTCTGTTGTTGTTGCATTTGAAGTAGATTCTATTTGTAATCCAGTTGCTGCTACTGTTGCACTAGTGATGTCTTCAACTTTATTTTCTGTTATTGCATTTGTAATTGAATGTATTGCTTCCGTTGCTATACTGGTATCCTCAATGTTATTATCTGTTGTTGCATTTGTAGTAGTATCTGGGTTTAATACAGTTGCTGCATCTGTTGCACTATTTGTATATTCAACTTTCTTCTCTGCTGTTGCATTTGTAGCAGATTCTATTTTTATCCCAGTTGCTGCTTCTGTTGCACTGTTTATATCTTCAACTTTCTTCTTTAATGTTGCTGCCTCTGTAGTAGAATCAATGTTTAGCCCAGCTGCTGCTTCTGTTGCACTATTGGGGTCTTGAACTTTCTTTTCTGCTGTTGCATTTGAAGTAGTATCGATTGCCTCTGGTGCACTACCGGTATTTTCTACTGTATTACCTGTTGTTGTTGCATTTGTCCCAGAATTGATTTTTAAACCAGCTGCTGCTTCTGTTACACTATTTGTACCTTCAACATCATTTCCTGTTGTTTGTGCATTTGAAATAGAATGTGTTTTTAACACACTAGGAGCTTCTGTTGCACTATTTGTAGCTTCTACTTTCTTCTGTGTTGTTGCATTTGCAGTAGAATCAATGTTTAACCTAGTTGATGCTTCTGTTGCACTATTGAGGTTTTCAACTTTCGTTGCTATTGTTGCATTTGAAGTAGAATCGGTTGCCTCTGTTGCACTACTGGTATTTTCTACTGTATTACTTGTTGTTGTTGCATTTTTTCCAGAATCGATTTTTAAACCAGTTCCTGCTTCTGTTACGCTATTTGTACCTTCAACTTCATTTTCTGTTGTTGCATTCGAAGTAGAATGTATTTTTAATACAGTTGCTGCTTCTGTTGCACTATTTGTAGCTTCTACATTCTCCTGTGTTGTTGCATTTGTTATAGAATCAATTTTTAATCCAGTTGTTGATTCTGTTGCACTATTGAGGTCTTCAACTTTTTTTTCTTCTATTGTTGCATTTGAAGTAGAATCGATTTCCTCTGTTGCACTACTGATATGTTCCACTGTATGACTCGTTGTTGCGTTTGTCCCAGAATCGATTTTTAAACCAGTTGCTGCTTCTGTTACACTAGTTGTACCTTCAACTTCATTTTCTGTTGTTGTATTTGAAGTAGAACATTTTTCCCACAGGGAATAATGACGAGGGACTAATAATTTAAAAGTATTTTTAATTTATTTAAACCGGGTTTGGAAAATTCAAGGAATCAAAAACCATTTTCAGTTATTCAGTTTTTTTTTTAAATTATTTATGTAAGTAACTGCATGTAGTGAATAAAAATGAATCCCGATAATTACATGATACGAAGATTGTTTTATTATGCACAATTCATGCATTAATTGTGTTTTTAAAACAGATGTCGTAACGTTGCCTGTTCTCTGTAGAAATGTTAATAGGTCAATCGCATTTTCGTATTGTGTCATCAAGTCTAGAAATCCACCGATGACAAGTGTTACAAGCTGAATCTTTTTTACGTACAAAATATGGGCGTAGCTCAGCGTTTCTCAACCGTAATAATCTCCAGTTCCTTGCCAGGCACTTGAACGGATTAACCCAGCGTTTATCATCCGAAAATCTCTCATAAATGCAAAACCGCGTTTACGCAATGTCCACCTTTTGTGATGCAAATCAGGGCCCAAAGTGCGTGCGCAAGTCTTCGGTGGGTCGAATTAATAAGAGGGCCATCAAGGCGTGGGCACTAATAAATTTATTGTGATTTAATCGGCCACTGGTTTGGTGTCCGGTGGCCGAAATTTTACTGCCACCGCCCCGAATTTACACTAACAGTAACAATAATCACGTGCGGCCAGAAAAGCGTGTTTTACTGCGATGTCTTCGGCTATCTGGGCGCGGAGCGTTTACCAAAACTGCCGTTTAACTGCCGACGATTAAGTAATAAACGGAGATAGCATCTTTACTATTTGGCTTTTGTTGTAAATGGATGGCCGATAAAATTTTATTGTGAGAGTGTAAATATAATCATCGCTTGTATGAATAATTTTGATTATGATTACCGCGGATATAAATAATAAACTACTTTTAAGTATGCGGTATGCACCAATAAATTTCATGTAATTTGTATAATGAGGGAGTTCCTTGAAATTTGAATACAATTACGATTTCCCAGTGATGAAATTTGAAAATTATTGCCTCAGCGTTGAGCACAAATTTGATAAATTAAAACAAATCGAGTATTATCACTTTTAAAAAACTTGTAAAACACTTAACAATAAACAAAACTTTGTTAAAAACCTTTAAATCAATTTATCGAGTTATTCTCATATCGCTTATCTTGAAAACAATCATTAATGATAGCCAATTTTTATAATTTTTCCAGAGTCTTCAAAATCTAAACAAATAAAACTTTGTTAAAAACCTTCAAATAAATGTATTGAGTTATTCTCAAATCGCTTATCATGAAAACAATCATTAATGATAGCCAATTATTATAATTTTCCAGAGTCTTCAAAAACTAAACAAATAAAATTTTGTTAAAAACCTTCAAATAAATGTATTGAGTTATTCTCAAATCGCTTATCATGAAAACAATCATTCATGATAGCCAATTATTATAATTTTTCCAGAGTCTTCAAAATCTAAACAAATAAAACTTTGTTAAAAACCTTCAAATAAATGTATTGAGTTATTCTCAAATCACTTATCATGAAAACAATCATTAATGATAGAGAATTCTAATAATTTTTCCAGAGTCTTCAAAAACCATAATCAATGGCAAAAGAGCCTACAATACTTTTTCTATTCTTTGAGTTAAGTTTTTCAATATGTATTGTTGGTTTTGTTATTTTTAAATACATTTTGCTTATGCGTTTTAGGGTTTTTCTTTAATAATTTTCGAAAAAGAGCCCTCTCAGAAAGTTTGATACCAGCTAACCCACTGGAGAAAACGTACAATTCTCAAACATAGATTTTCTCGGAAATCCTTTTAAGCTTGTGCCTCTTGTTTAAGCAAATCACAATGGAATTTTCATGCTCACAATGGAATTTTCATGCTCACAATGGAATTTTCATGCTCACAATGGAATTTTCATGCTCATAATGGAATTTTCATGATCGGCTTCCAGGAAATGATCCTCTCATTTATCCGTTTAAGTGAGATGATCGATTATTTTCTATGGCCCCCATGGCATGTCCGCATTTTGGGCGAAACAAATGCGTGTGGCTGGGCGATGGGATTGTGTGGGAGCGGTTACATCATTACAATCATTCTCCGATTGTTCGTGAAACCACTTTGGCATTGATATCCGACTCTTCCGATAGACACCAAATTAATCACGAGCCTTAATTTATTCGTGTTGCAGGTATTTCGTATTACCAAGAAAAAAATGCGGAGAGAATATAATACCACACAAAAAAGACAATGTATTAGTTAATCAAGAAAGATTAAGTTAACTCAGGCGATGTATTAACAGTTATTACGTTATTTTACATGCACTTAATGGACAATAAGAAATAATATATGAGAATTTTAAATATTCAACAAATTTTCAGAAAATTGCAGATATCAATTTTGTGGAAATCTTATTTATTTTAGAAAAGTATTACAATATAAATAAGTATAATATAAAACGTTTAAGTTTAGTCAGTTTTCTGAATATTCTCTTATATTGTAGACCATTACATTAATATTCTTAATTTAATACAATTTCATATTTTTGATGGAAGTATTGTAACATTATTACAATTTTTAAATATTATCTAATAGAATATTATGTGTAGATTCTGCATTTTTTTAAATTCATTTTATTAGATAGAAATTAGATATTGGTATTGGTAGATATTGGATTATGCCAATGATATTATATGGCTAACGATTTTTCTGTATAAATTTTGGTCAATTCACTGTTATTTGATAAAATATTAAATAAATATGTAATATACAATTGCTATTTTATAGCAATTTTATATACCAATCAAATTTCAGCAGTAGTTAGACATTTTCTAAACTTTTAGGGGGGAATTATTTGTATGAGCATTGGCAACATTGTTACATTTAGTTTTAAATTGTCGAAATAGTCATATTATGGTCAATATCAAATATTGCCATGAGCATCTGACAGAACAAAAATGTATCAATTTTTGCAAAAAAAAATCATAATTACGACTGGGAGTAAAACAAATAGCGTACATTATATGAATTGTAAGGCAATTACGCACTCGAGAAATTACGCACCTCGCCTCGCCACTACACGTGAATAAAGCAATTTTATCGCCTCGAAAACTCTTCGGGGATAAAATTCGACTTTAATCACTTATGCCATAAATAGCTATTATTATCTTCAATGGTAGTTAAATAACTAAAAAATGTCTTTTAATTGCCTGAAATTATTATTTTGGACTTATCACATTGTTGCAGCAGAGATTGTATTATTGTGTTAGTATAATATATTTCTGTGCCAATAAATTATAGTCTACGAAATCCTTTGGGAGCCATAAAACTGTTACAAGCTTTAATGTATACTAAAAAAAAGTCTAGAGACAAACAACTTGTTTTCTCCAACGCGAGCCAAAAACGGCCCCGAAATTCTTTATTAATGCCAGCCCGGAATATTCCAATTAATTATAATTCCAATAATAATCGCCGAAGTCTCACCCGCCGCTCCCAATGCCGCCAAATAAATCCGAATTAATAATTACGATGCCCACAAAAATTATAAATTATTAATATCTCCGATTTCTTAACGTCGGTCGATCGACCTCCGGTGTGGTCCACATATAATAATCTCCGGCGAGTTCGTAATTACGTGAAAATTAACGCCGGATATCATTGGATTGCCAGTGGCTAGAGTAATTGCACGGATTCCACTGTAATTACGCACTGATAAGCCCAAGATGGGCGCATTGTTTTTGCGCGACGTTTCACGTGCATTCACACCTCGTTTGCATGCAGTTAATATCCCATTAAAATGCAAGCCGGCAATTTATTATTAATTTTAGGGATAAATATTATCATTATCGCCGGGTTTTATTTTAGAATTCTTTTAATGCGCCACATTCATTATTAATAAGAAATTTTCAATTCCACAAGCTGATAATCTATTGGTGTTTTTAACACGACTATGTTTTATCTTAGGTAAAAGGAAGTGTGTAATAAGCAGGTTAGTTAATTTAATCAAAACTAGTGCCAGTGTAATTTCATATGTTTAATTTTAATTATAAATCGCACGTTGAATATAAAAGTGACACTATACCAAAAAATATATTATTCTCAGAACTTTGTGAAAAAGTATTTTTATAATAATCAATGAAATTATTTTTACCTTATTTTCCACAACTTTATTTATACAGGGTGTCTCTAAATTACGTGGACATGGTTTAACCACAGATTACTGGGATCAAGAAAAGACGATTTAACAAAACTTATCTATATACAAATGCGTTTGGTTTACCCAGTTAATTAAAGAAAAACAAAATTTGCTTATAACAAGAGAACGTTTACATTGTTTTGGATGTTGTTTGGTATGACACTCTATACGGGTATAACTCATATTTTGACATAATATTGTTATTATCAGTATACGGTTGTGTAAAAAACAAGGGTGGCCCAACATTAATATATTCATAGTTTTTAATGACAAAGCAAATAACTTAAAAATAATCAAATTGGACGCAGGCATTCAGTATTAAGTTTTTTTTTGTATCTTTATAGTTTTTGATATCTTTTACAGTTTCGGCACAAAAACATAAAATATGAGTGACTGCCCTACACTCGTTTGGAAACAAATGTAATCTAGTGATGATTTCACTGATGATTTGTATATTGATAAGTTTTGTTAAATCGTATTCTTTTGATCCCAGTATGCCAACCAAAATGACAAGCACGTGCATATCGATCAATGCCCAAACTGTTTACCGAAATGTATTCAAGTATTCAAGTACTCAAGTATTCAAGTATTCAAGTATTCAAGAAAGTATTCAAATAGGGCAATTGTGCTGAACTGGCAATAGTATAAGGATTGTACGAGATTTATTTTCAGTGCAAAAGTGCAAATTTTTACATTTCCTAGCAAATCTATGAAACTCTCCAGAATGTTTATGAAAATTTTGAAAACCATGAAATTTGTACACATGAATTATATTTTCGAGTTTTAAAAAACAGTTTTCCGGCATATTTTCGAAATATTTAAGAATTTTTATAAATCGTTTCATGACTTTTGCGGAACAGTCCCGGATATTTATGAAACAAATCATGAAAGTGTGAACTCTTCAAACTGTTTTTCACAAATTTATTAAAGAAATTGTGGTGTTTTTTTCCATATATTCTGGAATATGTGCAATTTTTTTTTTAATACTATTGAACGGATTTTCTAAAAACAAAAACAGAGATTATAGAATAGAATACGTATATTCTCTGTAAGATACACATTTAATAACAAAATGCAAATTCGTAAATAGTGCCAGAAAACGTCAAAACATTACTATTGCGAAAATGTCCCGGATATTTATAAAACTTTCAAAAATCATGAATGTCTGAAGTTTTCAAAGAGTTTTTCAAATATTGATTAAAGAAATTCTGGAGTATTTTTCCCATATATTCTGGAATATGTACGATTTTTTTAATACTGTTGAATGAATTTCGTCACAAATGTACAGAGATTATTAAATAGAATACGTTTATTTTCTGTAAGATACAAATTTAATAACAAAATACAAAATCGTAAATAATGCCAGAAAAACGTCAAAACATAATTTTTGCGGAACTGTCCCGGATATTTATGAAACTTTCAAAAATCACGAAAGTCTGAAGACTTCAATGAGTCTTTCAAAATTTGATTGAAGAAATTCGGGTGTATTTTTCCTATATATTCTGGAATATGTACGATTTTTTTAATACTGTTGAATGATCTTCGTCAAAAATGTACAGAGATTATAAAATAAAATACGTTTATTTTCTGAAAGATACAAATTTAATAACAAAATACAAATTCGTAAATAATGCCAGAAAAACGTCAGAACATGACTATTGCGAAACTGTCCCGGATATTTATAAAACTTTCACAAATCATGAAAGTCTGAAGACTTCAAAGAGTTTTTCAAAATTTATCAAAGATATTCTGGTGTATTTTCCCCATATATTCTGGAATATGTACGATTTTTTTAATACTGTTAAATGAATTTCCTCAAAAAATTACAGAGATTATAGAATAGAATACGTTTATTCTCTGTAAGATACAAATTTAATAACAAAATATAAATTCGTAAATAATGCCAGAAAAACGTCAAAACATGATTTTTGCGGAACTGTCCCGGATATTTATGAAACTTTCAAAAATCACGAAAGTCTGAAGGCTTCAAGGAGTTTTTCAAAATTTGATTAAAGAAATTCTGGTGTATTTTTCCCATATATTCTGGAATATGTACGATTTTTTTAATACTGTTAAATGAATTTCTTCAAAAATTTACAGAGATTATAAAATAGAATACGTTTATTTTC
This sequence comes from Othius punctulatus, assembly GCA_951805005.1. NCBI lineage: Eukaryota > Metazoa > Arthropoda > Insecta > Coleoptera > Staphylinidae > Othius > Othius punctulatus. The sequence continues at coordinate 1,161,414 of OX638139.1, read as the reverse complement.
TGTAAGATACAAATTTAATAACAATATACAATCTCGCAAATACTGCCAGAAAACGTCAAAACATAACTTTTGCGAAACTGTCCCGGATATTTATGAAACTTTCACAAAAGTCTGAAGACTATGTTTTTCAAAATTTATCAAAGATATTCTGGTGTTTTCTCCCCATATATTCTGGAATATGTACGTTTTTTTATAATACTATTGAACGAATTTCCTCAAAAAATTACAGAGATTATAGAATAGAATACGTGTAATTTGCGTAAGAAACAAATTTAATAACAAAATACAAATTCGTAAATAATGCCAGAAAAATGTCAAAACATGATTTTTGCGGAACTGTCCCAGATATTTATGAAACTTTCAAAAATTACGAAACTTCAAAGAGTTTTACAAAATTTTATTGAAGAAATTCTGGTATTTTTTTCCCATATATTCTGAAATATGTACGATTTTTTATACTATTGAACGAATTTTCTAAAAAAAAAAACAGAGATTATAGAATAGAATACGTATATTCTCTGTAAGATACACATTTAATAACAAAATGCAAATTCGTAAATAGTGCCAGAAAACGTCAAAACATTACTATTGCGAAAATGTCCCGGATATTTATAAAACTTTCAAAAATCATGAATGTCTGAAGTTTTCAAAGAGTTTTTCAAATATTGATTAAAGAAATTCTGGAGTATTTTTCCCATATATTCTGGAATATGTACGATTTTTTTAATACTGTTGAATGAATTTCGTCACAAATGTACAGAGATTATTAAATAGAATACGTTTATTTTCTGTAAGATACAAATTTAATAACAAAATACAAAATCGTAAATAATGCCAGAAAAACGTCAAAACATAATTTTTGCGGAACTGTCCCGGATATTTATGAAACTTTCAAAAATCACGAAAGTCTGAAGGCTTCAAGGAGTTTTTCAAAATTTGATTAAAGAAATTCTGGTGTATTTTTCCCATATATTCTGGAATATGTACGATTTTTTTAATACTGTTAAATGAATTTCCTCAAAAATTTACAGAGATTATAAAATAAAATACGTTTATTTTCTGAAAGATACAAATTTAATAACAAAATACAATCTCGCAAATACTGCCAGAAAACGTCAAAACATAACTTTTGCGAAAGTGTCCCGGATATTTATGAAACTTTCACAAAAGTCAGAAGACTATGTTTTTCAAAATTTATCAAAGATATTCTGGTGTTTTCTCCCCACATATTCTGGAATATGTACGTTTTTTTATAATACTATTGAACGAATTTCCTCCAAAAATTATAGAGATTATAGAATAGAATATGTATAATTTGTGTAAGATACAAATTTAATGACAAAATACAAATTCGTAAATAATGCCAGAAACACGTCAAAACATGATTTTTGCGGAACTGTCCCGGATATTTATGAAACTTTCAAAAATCACGAAAGTCTGAAGACTTCAAAGAGTTTTTCAAAATTTATCAAAGATATTCTTGTGTTATCTCCCCATATATTCTGAAATATGTACGTTTTTTTATAATACTATTAACGAATTTCCTCAAAAAATTACAGAGATTATAGAATAGAATACGTGTAATTTGCGTAAGAAACAAATTTAATAACAAAATACAAATTCGTAAATAATGCCAGAAAAATGTCAAAACATGATTTTTGCGGAACTGTCCCAGATATTTATGAAACTTTCAAAAATTACGAAACTTCAAAAAGTTTTACAAAATTTTATTGAAGAAATTCTGGTATTTTTTTTCCATATATTCTGAAATATGTACGATTTTTTATACTATTGAACGAATTTCCTCAAACAATTACATAGATTATAGAATAAAATACGTGTAATTTGCGTAAGAAACAAATTTAATAACAAAATACAAATTCGTAAATAATGCCAGAAAACCGTCAAAACATGATTTTTGCGACCCTGTCCCGGATATTTATGAAACTTTCAAAAATCACGAAACTTCAAAGAGAAACTTCATTTTTCTATAAAGATGATAGAAAATACCAAAGAGTTCTAAACATCTGTAATGTTTAAGCCATGTCCACATAATTTAGAGACACCCTGTATATTTCAAACAGTTCAGCTGACATTTATTATAACAATTAATTTATATGCATTTCAAACTTTGAAAGATTAATTTTGAAAGCGTTTTGCTACTTTGATAAATTAAAAAAAAAATATTTAAAGGAGACAGATCATTATTAATTAAGGATTTTTTTCATATAAATTTCTTCAAAAAGGTTTAACTTTTTTATCTGTACAATGTTTCAATAATTTAACATCTTCAAAATTAAAAATGTGTCCTGTTTTAAAATGTTGTGAGGCAACTGTAGATTAGTTGGTACTATGAAATTTTGTGTGGTGCAAATGTCCTAAAAACCTTTTATTTATATTTTGTTTTGTTTGTCCTACATAACAGTTTTTACACTGTTAACAATTTATCTGGTAAATTCGTAATTTTTGTAAAGGAGGTTCCTTGTCTAATACATTTGGTAATTTTGCTTTCAACTTGTTATTATTATAGAAGGTCGCGGTTAATTTAAATTTATTAAATAGATTTGAAAAAGAATTTGGCCAATGAGGTTATTTTACAAAAAAAAAATAATGTTAATATTATTGTTTCGTTTTATTAATTTTAGTGTAGATAAATTACAAGCCTTCTTAGCTTTGTTGTAAATTTTTGCAATAAAAGTTTTACTGTAACCATTAAGTTTTGCTACATGCCGAATATAATTTAATTCTATGTTGAAATTTTGTACTGTTAATGGAAATTTAAATAATCTATGTATTAAATAATAGAACGTCGATTGTTTGTATTTATAGAAACTCATACAGCTAGAATTTATATAGTTGTCTGTATGACAGTCTTTTCTGTAAATATTAAAATCTAATTTATTTTCAACTCTTGTTATTCTAATATCTAAAAATGGGAGGCTATTGTCAATTTCTTCTTCATATGTGAACTTTATTGACTCAAATTCGGAATTTAGAATAGAAAGAAAACTCTCAATACATCATCCATATATCTAAGCCAAACATTGGGAAATTTTGTGTTTACATTATTTTCAAAATTATTTAAAAATAAATTTGCTATAAATGGAGAAAGACGGTTACACATAGCTGTGCCAAATGTCTGTCTATAAAATGTATTGTTAAATTTAAAAATACTTTGTTTCGTGCATAATTTTGTAAGTATTCTTCAATTTTTTCCTTGATTTACCTATGAATTAAATTTTCAAAAAGATTTCAAATGTTTCATTTATAGGAACGTTTGGAAATAAAGCTGTTACATGAACCGAAATACATTTGCCACCTGAATTTAGTACAATATCTTTCAACTTAGTAATTAAACCAACGGAATTTAGAATGGACATATCATTTTCAAATTTAAATTTAATAAATTATTTATCAAGCCATTTCGCAATTTTGTATGTTGAAGAATTAATATTAGAAACTATTGGCCTGAAATTGTTGCCTTGTTGATGAATTTTTGGTAAACAGTATAGTTTTGAAATATGAGGATTTGAGTTTCGTAAATTATAATTAATTTTTTAGCTATTACATTTGGACAATCATTCAAAGTTTGAATTACTTTTCTAGAATGTGATTCAATTGGATTTTTTTAAATTTGTAAATAAGGACCATATGTTATGTGGTGTATATTCATCTAATATTACTTAATCCTTTATTCGCTTTCAAATATACGCATTTTTTTCCTAAGTTCAATTAATATCTTCTTTTCGCTTTTAGGTGGATGGTGGATGATCTTTCACAGTTTGAAAAATTACTTTTCTAGAATATAGAATATTTTTTTGTATTTTTAAATAAGAACCACATGTTAACAGATTAATTATGGGTATTATAATCAATGGTAATACTAAATATTATACGTATAGTGAAATATAAGAAATGGTTATTAATGGTGTGGATGAATTGTGTGTATAAGCAGCTGAGCTTAAACATTTACGTGATAAATTTTTACGTATTCAAGAATTCAATTTAACTCCCAGTCGGCTACTAAATAAACACCACTGATAAATGACACGAAATTAAGAAAGTCAGCGCTGAAAAATGCTACCAGCATAAAAGTCAATAAAAACAAACACGTCAATAAATTCCCCGACAGCCATTAACGAGAATTTCGTGTGTTCAAAAACAGAATTTATCGCCGGCGATTCTTCAGCGATTCCACAAAACACACCTAATGAATACCCGAACGTGAAATTTGCCTAATCCATTCTCCACGTCTTCGCGCCGATGATGGATCGTGCGACGTGCCTAGCTTGCAGGCAGGTGCGAGGCCCCTGATTGCGCGGGGCCCATTAATTAACGCCACTGTGCAATTTCGCAAGGGTTGGGATTACCGAGTTTACGGCCTTCTTGGGTCAGCCCATTGTTGGTTTTAGGACGGCGATTATGGTAATGGTCGCAGATCAAAGGTGTCCCCGGAGCCTGTGCAGATAACACCCCAAAATTTCGAGGGATGAAAGCGGGAAACTTGCTGACCCGAACGTAAACATTGGAGGGATGTGTATGCACTGGCCAAGGATTAATTCAAACTCGCGTTGAGTAAATTTTGCGGAGAAGATTATCGTAAAGTTGAAGAGTTGATAAAGTTGCGAAAGTTATCTGACAATTTAAGGCCTAATCTGGTAATCTCCGATTAACTGGTCGTGAAGTTTTTATTCGCAACAATTATTTATCAGACATTTATAATAATGCTCTAGTCGACTACAAAATAGTATATGAAATTCGTTTATAATTCAGGATTATGGCATTCGTGAAATTCACTCATACCATAATCCTATGAATTATAAACTAATTATACTATTCTATCGTACAGAATATAGTATGCATACATAATCTTAATCATACTGTATACAAAATGTATTACATAATATACTATTGTGTATTGTGTTTGTGATTTAAATGACACTTCTTTAATTATACACATGAAGATTTTGTTGAATAAATGGTATAACGGCGTTCTATAGTTCATATAAAAAATATTGTTACTTATTGCACATATTCAAATACATTGTTAACTCGTATGTTAACAAACCCCAAGTTTTAGCAGAGAAATAATCTTGGTGCTTAAACTTATTTACTTATTTTTATCCCTCTTTGGCGCCATTCGTAGCGACACATTCACCGAAGCGTGTGTATATTTAATGTTTGGGAGTTCTTTGGGGGCAGTTGACGAAATTCCCGCGGCTGTTTGGGAGTTTAATGGATGTTCCGGATTCTCCCACAGCTTTTACAGGGCGAAGAGATTCCCTGCACGTCGTGTGTGGTTGGTTTTGGGGATTTCAGGACCCGAGAGGTGAAATAAAAGCTTCCCTTCGGGACTGAGACGTTCAGCAGAGGCGTCAATTAAATGGGTGGCGTTCAGAAATGTCCAGAAAGAAATTTGGAACTTTTCATGGAACTTTCGAGTAAAAGTTACGTAAGTTTATACTTAACTTAAACGCGGATTATTGTGGGCAAATATACGAAATAAAAGTTTAGATATGAATAAGGCATTTCAAGTATGCCTATGCTCTTCGAAAATATACAGCATTTCAAGTATGCCTATGCTCTTCGAAAATATACAGCATGTTAACCTACGATTGGCGCATACAGAAGATAGAGAAGATATAAAAGCGTCGAGATGATACAGTATTTGTATACATTCTGTTTTATAAAAAGCACTCAAGACTATAGCGACTTCAATTGGTATGTATCCATCAACATATATGTTATTAAATGGAACAGTCTTAGCTAGAAATTGGTGACAAAAAATCTTTTTTAAACACCTTCATATATTTGTAGTCAGCATTTTTTTAAATGGCTCGGTATATATTTTTTTGGTGTTGCTAGAAATTGGTGACAAAATTATTTTTTAAAACTTTCATACATTTGTAGTCAGCATTTTTAGAAAAAAAATTAATGGCTCGGTATATATTTTTTGTGTTTTCTTGTAGAACACACTTTCAAATATAGTTATGGGTTTCGAAAATGGTACTTCCTTAATTCTTCACACTTTTAAATACTTCACAGCACTTTTCTAGTTATCCATGGAAATTTGCGGAGCCAATAAGTACTCCCCAATCTCGCCGTTATAATTGGCTGCGAAATTTTTCATGGGTAACTAGAGCTGAAATATTAATGATCGGTATTTGTCATCATTATAAATTTAGCAGATCCTTTAATTTGACGTTTTCAATCTTTTTTTTTCTTCTGTGGAGTTAAGTAGTGGGTCTGAGACCATTAAACTGTCTGATTTATTTGACACAGTTGCGGAGGAATCTCGAGGATTTTCGTGGTTAATTATAATAAAAATGCCCATTAATTGGGGAAGACTCGGCTCCATGGGTAGCCGTCTCTTGGATACCCGTCGTTTGTGATCGAGATTATAGCGATACTGCAGTGAAGGTGGTCATGTTTACTAAATACAAATTACGTCTTCAGTATTTACGATGCCCAATAGATATTCGTTTGTGGTTCGTTATAACAAAACTGATCATCGTTTTGAAGTTGTGAATTTTTGGCAGTCAATATTGGCAACACTGTTAATATTGGTAAGATTGTTAATATTGGTAATATTGTTAATATTGGTAATATTGTTAATATTGGTAATATGGTTAATATTGGTAATATTGTTAATATTGGTAATATTGTTAATATTGGTAATATTGTTAATATTGGTAATATTGGCAGTAATATTTAAGATTCGACTCTAAACATACTCAAATGTTTGAAACAAACTGGCCATCGTTTTGAAGTATTGAATTTTTCGCAGGCAATATTAGTAATATTGTTAATATTGGTAATATTTGCAGTAATATTCAAGATTTGGCCCTAAACTTTGAGTATGTTTGAAACAAACTGGTCATCGTTTAGAAGTATTGAATATTTGGCTGGTAATTTTGGCAGTAATTTTCAAGATTCGACAATAAACAAACTCAATAGTTCCAAAAAAAGTGGCAATCGTTTTAAAGTATTGAATTTGTGGCAAGAAATATTGTAAATATTGAATATTGGTAATAATATTGGCAGTAATATTTAAGATCCGACTCTAAACATACTCAAATGTTCGATAAAACTGGTTAATACTTTCTATTGTGTTACTAAACTAATTGAAACAAAATGTTTTTTTTTAATGAAATATCCAATTTTGACTTAAAATTCTTTCAAAACAATATCACAGATAACTTTTGCTTTTTTGACAATTTTCTAGAGAAGTTGTAGTAGAAGGTAAAGCAATATCACTTAGTGTTCTTCTTCTTGTAGTGCCATGCTTAAATTTGAGTGCAAGAAAAATAAATAGAAGTAGCAGAAGTATAACAATAACAAGAAGAAGTAGTAGTAGAAGATGAATCAATTTCACTTATTTTTATTCTGTTTCTTTTTCTTCTTCTTGACAATTTTCTAGAGAAGAAGTGGTAGTAGAAGATGAAGCAATTTCACTTATTCTTCTTCTTCTTGTAGTTCCATGCTTAAATTTGAGTGCAAGAAAAATAAATAGAAGTAGAAGAAGTATAACAATAACAAGAAGAAGTAGTAGTAGAAGATGAATCAATTTCACTTATTTTTATTCTGTTTCTTTTTCTTCTTCTTGACAATTTTCTAGAGAAGAAGTGGTAGTAGAAGATGAAGCAATTTCACTTATTCTTCTTCCTCTTGTAGTCCCATGCTCGAATTTGAGCACAAGATGAAGAAGGAATTGCTAAAAGATTATATGGTGCCATATCATAAAAAAATTCGAAATCGAGAAATTTGAGTGCAAGAAAAATAAATAGAAGTAGAAGAAGTATAACAATAACAAGAAGAAGAAGTAGTAGAAGATGAATCAATTTCACTTATTTTTATTCTGTTTCTTTTTCTTCTTCTTGACAATTTTCTAGAGAAGAAGTGGTAGTAGAAGATATAGCAATTTCACTTATTCTTCTTCCTCTTGTAGTCCCATGCTCGAATTTGAGCACAAGACGAAGAAGAAGAAGGTATTACTAAAAGATTATATGGTGCCTTATCATAAAAAAAATCGAAATCGAAATTTTTGTAGAAATATCTTTTCTCGGTTCTTCTTATTCAGAAAAAAATGGCTTTGGAAATAGTGCCTATCTGTCTGTCTTTCCAACGGTGTGAGTGTCTATTTTCTGTGTAGGCCTGTCTGTCTGTCTGTGCTCTCTTTGCATCCCAGCTGCAATGATAGTAGTAGAAGAAGTATAACAATAACAAGAAGAAGTAGTAGTAGGGGATGAATCAATTTCACTTCTTTTCTTCTGCTTCTTCTTCTTGACAATTTTCTAGAGAATAAGCGGTAGTAGAAGATGAGGCAATTTCGCTTGTTCTTCTTCTTCTTGTAGTGCCATGCTCGAATTTCAGCACAAGAAGAAGAAGAAGGAATTGCTAAAAGATTATATGGTGCCTTATCATTAAAAAAATCGAAATCGAGATTTTTGCAGAAATATCTTTTCTCAGGTCTTCTTATTCAGAAAAAAAAAAGGTTTTGGAAATAGTGCCTATCTGTCTAGCTTTCCAACGGTGTGAGTGTCTTTTTTTCTGTGTGGGCCTGTCTGTCACTCTTTCTGTCTGTCTGTCTGTCTGTGCTCTCTCTGCATCCCAGCTGCAATGATAGAAGTAAAAGAAGTATAGCAATAACAAGAAGAAGTAGTAGTAGAAGATGAATCAATTTCACTTCTTTTTCTTCAGCTTCTGCTTCTTCTTCTTGACAATTTTCTAGAGAATAAGTGGTAGTAGAAGATGAAGCAATTTCACTTATTCTTCTTCTTCTTGTGGTGCCATGCTCGAATTTGAGCACAAGAAGAAGAAGAAGGAATTGCTAAAAGATTATATGGTGCCTTATCATAAAAAAATTCGAAATCGAAATTTTTGCAGAAATATCTCTTCTCGGGTCTTCTTATGCAGAAAAAATGGTTTTGGAAATAGTGCCTATCTGTCTGTCTTTGCAACGGTGTGAGTGTCTTTTTTTCTGTGTGGGCCTGTCTGTCACTCTGTCTGTCTGTCTGTCTGTCTGTGCTCTCTCTGTATCCCAGCTGCAATGATAGAAGTAGAAGAAGTATAACAATAACAAGAAGAAGTAGCCTTAGAAGATGAATCAATTTCACTTATTTTTCTTCTGCTTCTTCTTCTTTTTCTTGACAATTTTCTAGAGAAGTGGTAGTAGAATATGAAGCAATTTCACTTATTCTTCTTCTTCTTGTAGTGCCCTGTTTGAATTTGAGCACAAGAATAAGAAGAATGAATTGCTAAAAGATTATATGGTACCATAGATTATATGGTAGATAAAAGATGATTATATGGTGTATAAAAAAAATCGAAATCGAGAAATTTGAGTCTAAGAAAAATAAATAGAAGTAGAAGAAATATAACAATGACAAGAAGAAGTAGTAGTAGAAGATGAATCAATTTCACTTATTTTTATTCTGTTTCTTTTTCTTCTTCTTGACAATTTTCTAGAGAAGAAGTGGCAGTAGAAGATGAAGCAATTTTACTTATTCTTCTTCTTCTTGTAGTGCCCTGCTCGAATTTGGGCACAACAAGAAGAAGAAGGAATTATATGTATGGTGCCCTATCATAAAAATGTTTGAAATCTCGGGTCTTCTTATTTAGAAAAAAATGGTTTTGGAAATAGTGCATATCTGTCTGTTTTTGCAACGGTGTGAGTGTCTTTTTTTCTGTGTGATCCTGTCTGTTAATCTGTCTGTGCTCTCTCTGCAGCCCAGCTGCAATGATAACTTTTCGAAAATTTTGCAATTCTTGAATATCTCACCTTAAATTATTACATTATGATACTTACGATTTATAATTCGCTTTTTGTGTTTATTTAAGGATTGCATATTTCTGCTGTTGTACACTTCTTCTTTTTTTGTGTATATTTAACGATGGCCTGTTTCTGCTGCTGCTGCTTCGCTTCTTTGTAACATATATCTTGTCGGTTTCGTGTATTAATGAGACGTGGATTAATTTTTAAACACATGATCGCATTAATTAACAGAGGTTTTAGAGAATGACCAATTATAAACTAATGAGATTTTGATGGAGAAGCCGACCCCAATTTGCATTGATAATTAATATCCGAATTGATATAAAATATGTTCGAAATAATTAAATGTAGAATGATATCTATGATTAATTGGCCAGGATATGGGAGGTCCTGCTCACATTTTGCGTCACATTTTTTTAATCTATTGGGAAAGGCGAAGAAGGCAAAGAAAATAGATACAAGGATTGAACGATATTTTTTCATAGGCATGTTTGATCTGTAGGCAAAGTGGGGAATAATAAAATCCAAAAGGCACCTTATAATCATCTAGCAGTTTTACTTCTTCTTGTGATTCTTTCTTCTATTCTTTTTTCTTCTGATTGTAACTAACACATTGGCCTTTATAAAATTTTTAAAGCAGTCGGATGAATAATTTTATTATTGTTAAAGCTGTAATTCTGCCAAAATGTTAAAGATCACAGCAACTTTGCATCAGTAAAATTTCATTGCAGTGAAAATTTGACTGGTTGTAGGATTTGTTTTTTTTTTCATAGGCAATAATTGAACTCGCACCAATTGATTTATCTGTGCCTACGCTCTCTTTAATTCTCCTACGTGGTTGTACTTAATATCTAATTTTCCATTAACAACATAAAAACCACCTTTCTATGGGCTATCTCAACTGGTTATGGGACAATTCGTTACACCGCGCGGTTACCTTTGAGGTGGTTATCAAAAGAACCATTCCCAAAGCTTCTATCATTTTCAAGATGCGTTTGAGTGAACCGCAGAGGCCGCACCAATAATTCCACTGGACGGGGCAGCCTGTAATTATGTAAATGAATTTATGGTTATCGAAACGGCCGCCATTAAACCGTAATAGTTTACATTTTATGAAATTTTATTTACATGATTTAATGGACGCGCGATTATATCGTCCGTGTCCATCAAACATATTTATGGAAACAATTACCAGGCACGAGATAGAAGAAAACGACTCGCAGGCGAGATACTTAAGTACAAAGTGATTATTGAATACCTGAATATCAAAAATACGGATGTTGTAAATACTAAAATTAATAATCTGCGTTTAAGCACATGTATATCATTACATGTATCATTATACCACGCGTTTTTTATCTCTGAACATAGGCTATGTTCAGTTTTAAAACGACAGTACCAAATGCATTGCTAAAATGCAACGGTTATGCAACCAAATTTACTAGCGCGTACAAGTACAAGTATAGCACAAGTATAATCATCCCCTAATGTACACCGGCAGTGATGGAAATCATCCCTTTATTGATACGAATTCATGAATTTCCTAATGACTAGAATCACATTATAATTCAATTAATTGTAAATTCAGTTCTAATCATCATTATAAGGACGAGTAGAAGAAGGGCAGGGAGTCACAAGTATAGTCATCCTCTAAATTATGCGTGTCAGCTGTAGATATTTTAGTCATCCAGTAAATTTATAGTTTTGTTTCAATAAAGTGATGATCAAGCAAAGTCATCCTTTAAGTTCTACGAGTTAGCTATAAGTATGTTAATCATCCAGTAAATTTATTGTTTCGTTTCAATAAAATGATGATTCCCATTGCTGCTGGATCAAATTAAGGGATGATTATCGTGTGCCCGCCCACCCACCCCCTAATCCAAATGCATTGCAGAGTAAAGCATTGAAGATCCATTTTCTTGCAATGAGTGGAACTTTGATGATTCATTTAAAATCTTCTTTAAAAAGCAATTGTAGATCGAGGGTTTATTATTGTAATGATAAAGATGAAATACATGCTTCTGCTACAATATGGAAAAAAGCCATGCTTATATATTAATTTATTGTAAAATTTTGATCCTCTATTACTTTTAAGTAATGTTAATTGAATGTTTTATAATTTTACACTAAACTTTATTAAATCTTCTATAAATTTTCAGTAATTTTCATATAATCATCTTCTGTTCATCTCAATCAATTCATCTCACATTTACAACAAATATCTTTTATGTGAAAAAGCCAATCTAATCAATTCATCTCAAATTTACAATAAATGTCTTTTATGTGAAAAACGAAATTGAGTTTTTAATGACCAGAACTTTGATGATTCATTTATAATCATCCCTAAAAAGCAACTTTAGATCGAGGGTTAATCATTATTCAAGCACAATTGGAGGGTGGGCGGGTGGGCACAAGTATAATCATCCCCTAATGTACACCAGCAGTAATGGAAATCATCCCTTTATTGATACGAATTCATGAATTTACTAAATGATTACAATCATATTATAATTCAATTAATTTTTTCGTTTTTATTATTTTTTATTATGTCTTCTTCACCTGACTAGTTTTGGCCATCTTTCAGCCATCTTCAGAGGTGTTTATGTGTTTGAGTTCATATTAACACCTGAAGATGGCAGGAGTGGACATGGCTAGTCGGACATGATAATGCGCGCTACATTACCGACCATTAGCAGCTGACAAAATGGCGTCGTTTGTAAATCGTAAATCGCTCCCGAAAATATTCAAATTTCTTACTAAAATTAACCGCGCGAGGACATAGTGGGTCAAAAACGTGATCTATGACCGTTTTGGAGTATATCAGGGTATAAATTTAGGGTCGGGCAAGTAAAATCAGTGCAAATGGATTTCGATGTTTGGCTGGATACATGGGCTGCATGATGGACGCTGGGAGTGATTTCATGCGGTGATAATCGACAAGGTTCGTGCCTTATTATTATTATTATTGTGGCTATTAATTACGGCCCAGTCTATTCACCTCCAAGTAAACTGTCTGTTACTTACCTGGCAGTTAACCCTACTTGACAGATTTTATCAGGGTTATGTCTTTTCACCATTTATCTCCTATAATGTATCCTGTAAGTAGATAATTGACAGAAAATGTTCGCTTATTTACAGTAACTACTAACAGGATACTTTGCAGGACAGAATTGATGAAAAGACGAAACTCTGATAAAATCTATCAAGTAGGGCTAACTGCCACATAAGTAACAGACACTTTACCAGGAGGTGAATAGACCGGGCCTTAGTGTTGTTAAAGTTTACGAGGCAATTGTATTTGATTTACGCGAATAAAAATTAAATTGCCAATTTTCCATGCGCAACTAGCAAGTTGATCTTATTGCGTGAATAAAAGTGAACTTACTAAATATTCATGCAAAAATAGTAAGTTGATCAATAACTGATATTAGTGCCATAGTTTTTTTGAAAATTGCATCAATATTGGTAAAATCGTTTATGATATACCATTAATAAAGTACTAGCCAAAATCTAAAATCATATGAACACATCCAAACTCAAATATCTGAAGAATTATACATTGGATATGTATACAATTAAAGTCTTCAAACACTTATATGTTATGCAATATCAATAATTTAATTAATTAATATTGATAAACTAGTTTTTGAGATAACATAACTTATTATAAGTTATTATAATTAAAGTCGTCAAACACTTATATATTGTGCAATATCAATAATTTAATTAATTAAAATTGATAAAGTAGTTTTTGATATAACATAACTTATTATATGTTATTATAATTAGAGTCAACAAACGCTTATATATTATGCAATATCAATAATTTAATTTAAGGTTGTTTTAATAATTACTTACTGGTATTTGTTTATTTAATTTATTATTTATTTTTATCGCCTGGCTAGTTTCGTATTCTTCATAGAGAAGAAGTTAGGCAGGCAATAAAAATAAATAATAAAATAAATAAACAAATACCAGTAAGTACTTATTAAAACAACCTTAAATTAAATTATTAATGTTGCATAATACGTAAGTGTTTGATGACTTTAATTATAATAACTTATAATAACTTATATTATCTAAAAAACTAGTTGGTTAATATTAATTAATTAAATTATTGATATTGCATAATATATAAGTGCTTGATGACTTAAATATGTATAACTGGAAATTATGGATAAAACCTTAAACTTAATTTATTAATATTGATAATCTAGTTTTTGAGATACATAAGTTATTATAATTAAAATCATCAAACACATATATATTATGCAATATCAATAATTTAATTAATTAATATTGATAAACTCGTTTTTGAGATAACATAAATATAGCACGAGAAACTTTTGCAAATACCATAATGAAACTGAATACCAAAAATATCTAAAATCGCGCATTGGATATACGTGCAATTAAGCAATTCAAATCGAAACACATTAGATTTTACTGATAAATTGTATCAATTTTAATAAGCTAGTTTTTGAGATATCTGTAATAACGTAAAAATCAGAAACAACATCTAAAACATGGACTACTTTAGTAAATAGTTCTTTAAAAACACACCTGACATTAAATCTCTAATTCACTTTTCAATTTAATCAATTAATATCAATAATTTTCAATAATCATCAATATTTTTAATAATTATCAGTAAGTCTTTAACAACGTACCTGTCAATAAATCTCTAATTCGCTATTCAGTAAATATTTATTCAACACTTATTACAGTTTTTTTTTAAATTAATTAATTACTTTTATATTTTTTATTGTTATTTCCTTCATTATTGGAGTACTTACTGGTAGTTTATATGTTTAGACATAAAGATGTTTTTTTGTTTTTATTATTATTATTATATCTTCTTCACCTGACTAGTTTTGGCCATCTTTCAGCCATCTTCAGAGGTGTTTATGTGTTTGAGTTCATATTAACACCTGTAGATGGCAGAAGTGGGCATGGCTAGTTGGACTGATGATGCGCGCTACATTACCGACCATTAGCAGCTGACAAAATGGCGTCGTTTGTAAATCGTAAATCGCTCCCGAAAATATTCAAATTTCTTGCTAAAATCGACCTTGCGAGGCCATAGTGGGTCAAAAACGTGATCTATGACCGTTTTGGAGTATATCAGGGTATAAATTTGGGGTTGGGCAAGTAAAATCAGTGCAAATGGATTTCGATGTTTGGCTGGATACATGAGCTGTATGGTGGACGCGGGGAGTGACTTCATGTGGTGATAATCGACAAGGTTCGTGCCTTATTATTAATATTGTGGCTATTAATTACATCCCAGTCTATTCACCTCCAAGTAAAGTGTCTGTTACTTACCTGACAGTTAACCCTACTTGATAAATTTTATCAGGGTTATGTCTTTTCACCATTTATCTCCTATAAAGTATCCTGTAAGTAGATAATGGACAGAAAATGTTCGCTTATGTACAGTAACTACTAACAGGATACTCTGCAGAACAGAATTGATGAAAAGACGGAACTCTAATAACATCTATCAAGTAAGGTTAACTGCCACATAAGTAACAGACACTTTACCTGGAGGTGAATAGACCGGGCCTTAGTATTATTAAAGTTTACGAGGCAATTGTATTTGATTTACGTGAATAAAAATTAAATTGCCAATTTTCCATGCGAAACTAGTAAGTTGATCTTATTGCGTGAATAAAAGTGAACTTACTAAATATTCATGCAAAAATAGTAAGTTGATCAATAACTGATATTAGTGCCATAGTTTTTTGCAAATTGCATCAATATTGGTAAAATCGTTTATGATATACCATTAATAAAGTACTAGCCAAAATGTAAAATCGTATGAACACATCCAAACTCAAATATCTGAAGAATTATACATTGGATATGTATACAATTAAAGTCTTCAAACACTTATATGTTATGCAATATCAATGATTTAATTCATTAATATTGATAAACTAGTTTTTGAGATAACATAACTTATTATAAGTTATTATAATTAAAGTCGTCAAACACTTATACATTGTGCAATATCAATGATTTAATTAATTAATATTGATAAACTAGTTTTTGAGATAACATAACTTATTATAAGTTATTATAATTAAAATCAACAAACACTTATATATTATGCATTATCAATAATTTAATTTAAGGTTGTTTTAATAATTACTTACTTGTATTTGTTTATTTATTTTATTATTTATTATTATCGCCTGGCTAGTTACGTATTCTTCATAGAGAAGAAATTAGTCAGGCAATAAAAATAAATAATAAAATAAATAAACAAATAGCAGTAAGTACTTATTAAAACAACCTTAAATTAAATTATTGATATTACTTAATATGTAAGTGTTTGATGACTTTATTTATAATAACTTATAATAACTTATATTATCTAAAAAACTAGTTGATCAATATTAATTAATTAAATTATTGATATTGCATAATATATAAGTGCTTGATGACTTAAATATGTATAACTGGAAATTATGGATAAAACCTTAAACTCAATTTATTAATATCGATAAATTAGTTTTTGAGATACATAAGTTATTATAATTAAAATCATCAAACACTTATATAGTATGCAATAGCAATAATTTAATTAAATAATATTGATAAACTCGTCTTTGAGATAACATAAATATAGCACGAGTAACTTTTGCAAATGCAATAATGAAACTGAATATCAATAATATCAAAATTCGCGCATTGGATATACGTGCAATTTAGCAATTCAAATCGAAACACATTAGATATTACTGATAAATTGTGTCAATATTGATACACTAGTTTTTGAGATATCTGTAATAACGTAAAAATCAGAAACAACATCTAAAACATGGACTACTTTACTACTAAATAGTTCTTTAAAACACACCTGACATTAAATCTCCAATTCACTTTTCAGTTTAATCAATTAATATCAATAATTATCAATAATCATCAATAGTTTTAATAATTATCAATAAATATCAGTAAGTCTTTAACAACGTACCTCTCATTAAATCTCTAATTCGCTATTCAGTAAATATTTATTCAACACTTATTACATTTTTTTTTTAAATTAATTAAATACTTTTATATTTTTTATTGTTATTTCCTTCATTATTGGAGTACATACTGGTAGTTTATATGTTTAGACATAAATATGTTTTTTCGTTTTTATTATTTTCATTATGTCTTCTTCACCTAACTAGTTTTGGCCATCTTTCAGCCATCTTCAGAGGTGTTTATGTGTTTGAGTTCATATGAACACCTGAAGATGGCAGAAGTGGGCATGGCTAGTCGGACATGATAATGCGCGCTACATTACCGACCATTAGCAGTTGACAAAATGGCGTCGTTTGTAAATCGTAAATCGCTCCCGAAAATATGCAAATTTCGTGCTAAAATCGACCTTGCGAGGCCATGGTGGGTCAAAAACGTGATCTATGACCGTTTTGGAGTATATCAGGGTATAAATTTAGGGTCGGGCAAGTAAATCAGTGCAAATGGATTTCGATGTTTGGCTGGATACATGGGCTGCATGATGGACGCTGGGAGTGATTTCATGCGGTGATAATCCACAAGGTTCGTGCCTTATTATTATTATTGTGGCTATTAATTACGGCCCAGTCTATTCACCTCCAAGTAAACTGTCTTTTACTTACCTGACAGTTAACCCTACTTGACAGATTTTTTCATGGTTATGTCTGTTCACCAATTATCTCCTATAAAGTATCATGTAAGTAGATAATGGACAGAAAATGTTCGCTTATGTGCAGTAACTACTAACAGGATACTCTGCAGGACATAATTGATGAAAAGACGAAACTCTGATAAAATCTATCAAGTAGGGTTAACTGCCACATAAGTAACAGACACTTTACCTGGAGGTGAACAGACCGGGCCTTAGTGTTATTAAAGTGTACGAGGCAATTGTATTTGATTTACGTGAATAAAAATTAAATTGCCAATTTTCCATGCGAAACTCGTAAGTTGATCTTATTGCGTGAATAAAAGTGAACTTACTAATTATTCATGCAAAAATAGTAAGTTGATCTATAACTGATATTAGGCCATAGTTTTTTTTGCAAATTGCATCAATATTGGTAAAATCGTTTATGATATACCATTAATAAAGTACTAGCCTAAATGTAAAATCGTATGAACACATCCATACTCAAATATCTGAAGAATTATACATTGGATATGAATATAATTAGAGTCTTCAAACACTTATATGTTATGCAATATCAATGATTTAATTAATTAATATTTAT
Source organism: Othius punctulatus (assembly GCA_951805005.1). Taxonomy (NCBI): domain Eukaryota; kingdom Metazoa; phylum Arthropoda; class Insecta; order Coleoptera; family Staphylinidae; genus Othius; species Othius punctulatus. The sequence goes on along the minus strand of OX638139.1, from coordinate 1,143,390 downwards.
AAACTAGTTTTTGAGATAACATAACTTATTATAAGTTATTATAATTAAAGTCGTCAAACACTTATATATTGTGCAATATCAATAATTTAATTAATTAAAATTGATAAACTAGTTTTTGAGATATCATAACTTATTATATGTTATTATAATTAAAATCAACAAACACTTATATATTATGCATTATCAATAATTTAATTTAAGGTTGTTTAATAATTACTTACTGGTATTTGTTTATTTATGTTATTATTTATTTTTATCGCCTGGCTAGTTTCGTATTCTTCATGGAGAAGAAATTAGGCAGGCAATAAAAATTAATAATTAAATAAGTAAACAAATACCAGTAAGTACTTATTATAACAACCTTCAATTAAATTATTGATAGTGCATAATATGTAAGTGTTTGATGACTTTAATTATAATAACTTATAATAACTTATATTATCTTAAAAACGAGTTGGTTAATATTAATTAATAAAATTATTGATATTGCATAATATATAAGTGCTTGATGACTTAAATATGTATAACTGGAAATTATGGATAAAACCTTAAACTCAATTTATTAATATTGATAAACTAGTTTATGAGATAGATAAGTTATTATAATTAAAATCATCAAACACTTATATATTATTCAATATCAATAATTTAATTAATTATTATTGATAAACTAGTTTTTGAGATAACATAAATATAGCACGAGTAACTTTTGCAAATACCATAATGAAACTGAATATCAAAAATATCTAAAATCTCGCATTGGATATACGTGCAATTAAGCAATTCAAATTAAAACACATTACTGATATTACTGATAAATTGTGTCAATATTAATTCGCTAGTTTTTGAGATATCTGTAATAACGTAAAAGTCAGAAACAACATCTAAAACATGATCAGACTACTTTACTAAATAGTCTGTTCTTTAAAAACACACCTGACATTAAATCTCTAATTCACTTTTCAGTTTAATCAATTAATATCAATAATTTTCAATAATCATCAATATTTTTAATAATTATCAGTAAGTCTTTAACAACGTACCTGTCATTAAATCTCTAATTCGCTATTCAGTAAATATTTATTCAACACATATTACAGTTTTTTTTTTAAATTAATTAAATACTTGTATATTTTTTATTGTTATTTCCTTCATTATTATAGTACTTACTGGTAGTTTATATGTTTAGACATAAAGATGTTTTTTCGTTTTTATTATTATTATTATGTCTTCTTCACCTGACTGGTTTTGGCCATCTTTCAGCCATCTTCAGAGGTGTTTATGTGTTTGAGTTCATATTAACACCGAAAGATGGCAGAAGTGAACATGGCCAGTTGGACATGCTGATGCGCGCTACATTACCGACCATTAGCAGTTGACAAAATGGCGTCGTTTGTAAATCGTAAATCGCTCCCGAAAATATTCAAATTTCTTGCTAAAATCGACCTTGCGTGGCCATAGTGAGTCAAAAACGTGATCTATGACCGTTTTGTAGTATATCAGGGTATAAATTTAGTGTCGGGCAAGTAAAATCAGTGCAAATGGATTTCGATGTTTGGCTGGATACATGGGCTGCATGATGGACGCGGGGAGTGACTTAATGTGGTGATAATCGACAAGGTTCGTGCCTTATTATTAATATTGTAGCTATTAATTACGTCCCAGTCTATTCACCTCCAAGTAAACTGTCTGTTATTTACCTGACAGTTAACCCTACTTGACAGATTTTTTCAGGGTTATGTCTGTTCACCAATTATCTCCTATAAAGTATCCTGTAAGTAGATGATGGACAGAAAATGTTCGCTTATGTACAGTAACTACTAACAGGATACTCTGCAGGACAGAAGTGATGAAAAGACGAAACCCTGATAAAATCTATCAAGTAGGGTTAACTGCCACATAAGTAACAGACACTTTACCTGGAGGTGAATAGACCGGGCCTTAGTGTTATTAAAGTTTACGAGGCAATTGTATTTGATTTGCGTGAATAAAAATTAAATTGCCAATTTTCCATGCGAAACTAGTAAGTTGATCTTATTGCGTGAATAAAAGTGAACTTACTAATTATTCATGCCAAAATAGTAAGTTGATCAATAACTGATATTAGTGCCATAGTTTTTGGCAAATTGCATCAATATTGGTAAAATCGTTTATGATATACCATTAATAAAGTACTAGCCAAAATGTAAAATCGTATGAACACATCCAAACTAAAATATCTGAATAATTATACATTGGATATGAATACAATTAAAGTCTTCAAACACTTATATGTTATGCAATATCAATGATTTAGTTCATTAATATTGATAAACTAGTTTTTGAGATAACATAACTTATTATAAGTTATTATAATTACAGTCGTCAAACACTTATATATTGTGCAATATCAATAATTTAATTAATTAAAATTGATAAACTAGTTTTTGAGATATTATAACTTATTATATGTTATTATAATTAAAATCAACAAACACTTATATATTATGCAATATCAATAATTTAATTTAAAGTTGTTTTAATAATTACTTAATGGTATTTGTTTATTTATTTTATTATTTATTTTTATCGCCTGGCTAGTTTCGTATTCTTCATAGAGAAAAAATTAGTCAGGCAATAAAAATAAATAATAAAATAAATAAACAAATACCAGTAAGTACTTATTAAAACAACCTTAAATTAAATTATTGATATTGCTTAATATGTAAGTGTTTGATGACTTTATTTATAATAACTTATAATAACTTATATTATCTAAAAAACTAGTTGATCAATATTAATTAATAAAATTATTGATATTGCATAATATATAAGTGCTTGATGACTTAAATATGTATAACTGGAAATTATGGGTAAAACCTTAAACTCAATTTATTAATATTGATAAACTAGTTTTTGAGATACATAAGTTATTATAATTAAGAGGAGTCTTACCGCTCGAACGCACGGCGAATTTTGCTCAAAACCCGCATTGGGGCCTGACTCCTAGTGACTTTATATTATAATATAAAATGTTCAAAAAAATATGACACCATAATGAAGGTGTGTACTACAGATAGAAGAGTTATTTTTAAAAAATACCTCTCCTTTATGTAAAAAAATAATAAATGGCCAAGACTAATATTATCATTTTGTAGGTTTTTAACATTTTTTTACAGCAAAACCACGACCCGTACAAAATATTCACTTCTTCTAAATGTAGTTCATAGTTTTCTTATTGCGCACCTAAATTTTCATTAAATTCTGTCGAGAAATAACATAATAATTCGTCAGGGCAATTGTTGTGTTTTCATTATTCTCCGATTGAGAATTTAAGCTGATGTCCCTACTCTCGCATCACGGGATCCCCACCTTCGCCGAACGGCCGGACCCTTCAGCCAATTATCTTCATTCTTTATCGCGCATTCATTACGTTGATCGCATGGCATTTTATTATTCGCTTTAGTTTCAATAATAAATTAATAAATAAATAAATAAATTCAATAAGCCGTTTCAATAATATACAAATCAAAACTGCAGTAACTTGTAATATGTGTAATATTATTATGGTATTATAAGTAAAGATATCAGTGAAGTGTGGAATTTTTTATATGAAAGGTAAGATATTTGTTTTATTATATATATATATATATATACCGGGTGTACATTAGAAAACTAGCCAGTCTTTCGTGGTTTTATATTTAATTAATTTTTACTAAATATTTATAGTTTGGTCATCTTGGGCCCTTACAACGTGTATTCACAACTCCATCAGTATTTTGTTTAGTGAATGAGATGGGCAAACCAAATGCAGCCAGAAGGAAGAGTACTGCAAAGTGGAAGAAGAGGAGCAATACACAGTTGTTAGCTGGACAGATAAACAAATTTGCGATGGGGATCGTATCGAATATTATCGACAATATCGAAAGCATTCAAGAAGAAAAGGAACAAGAAGTTTGTAGGATTAGTTTTGGTAAGTAATCTCAATGGTTTTTAAATCGCGGAATATCTTATTTTTGAATTGAAACAATGCAATTTTTGAAAAAATGTAAAACTAAACGCTCCTCGAATCTTGAGTTTTTCTAATCACAAAAATGTAACGAAACCGAGAGGAGTCCTATCGCTCGAACGCACCGCGAATTTTGCTCAAAAACCGCATTGGTTCCCAACTCCAAGTGACTTTGTATTATTAAATAAAATGTTCAAAAAATATGACACCATAATGAAGGTGTGTACTACAGATAGAAGAGTTATTTAAAAAAAATACCGCTCCTTTATGTAAAAAAATAATAAATGGCCTAGACTAATATTATCATTTTGTAGGTTTTTAACATTTTTTTACAGCAAAACCACGACCCGTACAAAATATTTACTTCTTCTAAATGTAGTTCATAGTTTTCTTATTGCGCACCTAAATTTTCATTAAATTCTGTCGCGAAATAACATAATAATTCGTCAGGGCAATTGTTGTGTTTTCATTTATCTCGAAAACACCACAATTGCCCTGACGAATTATTATATTATTTCTCGACAGAATTTAATGAAAATTTTGATGCGCAATAAGAATACTGTGAACTATATTTCAAAGAATTTAATATTTTGTACGGGTCGTGGTTTTGCTGTAAAAAAATGTTAAAAACCAACAAAATTATAATATAAGTCTAAGGAGTGGCATTTTTTTTAAATAACTCTTGTATCTGTAGTACACACCTTCATTATAGTGTCATACATTTTTGAACATTTTATTTTATAATATAAAGTCACTAGGAGTCGGGAACCAATGCGGTTTTTGAGCAAAATTCGCCTTACGTTCGAGCGATAGGACTCCTACTATAAAAAATATAGGACTACTATAAATAAAAATTGTTATATTCACAATAGTAGTAATATATAATTTTTTTCTTGTAGAGAACAATCAGGCTGGCCACATTTCAAATAATGATACCTTCGATTGCTTACACAACATTAAACCCCGACCTAGTTCAACTGTCGACTTCCTGGTGAATGTTAATCAACATGGTCCTAGTACAAGTAAGGACGACTTCATTCCGTTTGACGATAATTTACCAATTTCGAGTCGCAGTAGCGATGATTTCTTGGAGGTGACTCAACAATCAAATGATGCCTTTCTTCCAATGGAGGATAATCATCTTTCTTCAAGCATCAGCAACGATATTGAATTAATCCCTCAACGCCAACCTGCTTCAAGTACAGATAACAAAAAAGGCAACATTTATGAAGCAATAAATTTAGAAGATAGAAGAGTAATTGATATTCAAATGTATCACAATCAATTAGTTCAGATTGCAAGTCATGGAGAAAGGTATGGTTGCAATTTACAAAATCTCACTTTTTTTAAAGAAATAAAAAAAGGGCTAACATCAACATTCCATTTACATTGTAATATGTGCAATGAGAATTTTGTATTGCATACCTCCAAAGATAATTTTCTCAACAACGACGCAGTTCAGGGCGCAATGAGCATTGGTTGTGGATTTTATAACATGGAAGAGTTATTTTCAGTCATTAAAGTGCCATTTATGTCATGCACTTTATATAACAAATGTCATAATTTTGTAAGCGATGGATGGGAAAAAGCATCCGTTATTGAAATGTCGAAAGCGGCAAAACAAGAAGCAGATTATGCAAGAGAGGTAGGAAATGTTGATAAGGACGGAGTTCCTCTGGTGACTGTAGTTGCGGATGGTTGCTGGAATAAACGTTCTTATAAACAAAATTATAGCTCACTGTCAGGGGCCGCAGCTATAGTAGGGTACAAGTTTGGTAAACTATTGTACCTCGCAGTAAAAAATAAATATTGCTGCATTTGTTTAAAGACTCCCACCAAAGAGCACGTGTGCTATAAAAATTATGAGGGCAGTTCAACCGGAATGGAATCGCAAATTTTGGTAGAAGGTTTTAAATGTAGCGAAAAAATGCATGGCATTAGGTATGCCACAATGATTGCTGATGGTGATAGTAGCACTTATAAAAAAATACTAGAAGCACGGCCCTACAAACATTTAACAGTGGAAAAAATTGAGTGTTCCAACCATCTCCTTAGAAATTTTTCTAATAAATTAAAGGTCTTATCTAAAGACACCCGATTCCCAATAAAATATCGTAAAATGATTGCTCAATCCATTTTACGATTTCGTCGGGCAATTGTTGGAGCGATTGACTTTAGAAATAATTCAGCTGCGGAAAATAAAGTGTTGTTTCTAAAATCCGATATTGACAATTCTATACATCACATTTTTGGAGATCACAAGCAATGTGCGCAGTACTTTTGCGAAAGAAAAACTGAACCTAACTTACTATTAGAAATAAAGCAATCAAGTCCAGAGTTTTTATGCCGATTAAAACAAATTATTTCATCAATATCAAACCACAGTAGAAGCCTACTAAAATCTGTCAATAGTAATATTGTAGAGCAGTTTCACTCGATTGTCGCAAAATTTGTGGGGGGTAAACGTATAAATTATTCCCGAAAAAGGTCTTATAAAGCACGTTGTCACGGTGCAGCTGTTTCTTTTAACACAAATATGCCTCACACCACCTTTTACCGAACTATATACAACCGTAGTCCAAGTAATTTAATAAAACGTATGGAAGCACAACGTTTAAAAAGGGCAAATTTATTAAAGACGCTAAGGTCTGTTCGAGGTGTAAGAATAGTAAGGGCAACAAAAGATAAAGAAACAGATCAACATTACGGTGAAAATTGCATTACAAGTGATTTAGACACAGACATCATGGAACAAGAAAAAAAAAATTTTTTGGACAATTTGCAGAGAACTGACCAAGAGAGAGCAGAAGTCGAACGTTCTACTATCTTACAATCCGAAAGCGGCTATTGGCTTGAGGTCAGAAGAAAATTATTAACAGCATCCTCATTTTTTTCGGTTTGTACAAGACAAGATACAACATCATGTGCAAATTTGGTGAAACAACTGATTTACAATTTTCAAAAGCCAATAAGGTCAAAGGCTATCGACCATGGCAAGAACAATGAGTCGATTGCAATACAACAGTTAGAGGACCAAGAAAATATTTCAATTGAAAAATGTGGCCTTTATATTCATAACAATATCCCATATCTTGGAGCAACACCTGATGGTGTTGTAGGAGATAGCTTAGTGATAGAAATCAAGTGTCCCTATTCTGCTTATAATATGCACCCTGAAGAGGGAATAATAAACAAAAAAATTACATTCTGGAAATTTGACAATGCATCTAATTTGTTTACCATAAATAGAGGACATAAATGGTATTATCAGATTCAAGGGCAATTGGAAGTAACCAACAGAAAAGGATGCATTTTTGGTGTTTGGACAGGACATAATTTTCCTCTAAAAGTGGAATATATAAGGCGGGACAGACATTTTTGGCAACAAAAAATGAAAGTGAAAATAATTCGGTTCTACGAAGAATGTTTGCTGCCAGAATTAGTAGACCCCCGCCACATCCGTCAGTTAGCCATCAGAGAGCCAAAATTTATTTTAGAGGCTCAACAAATAAGGAAAAATAAATAGTCGTAATTAAACTCTAAATTAAATAAATAAAAAATCCATTTTGTCTGTTACCTAATTCTAATAAAACATTTTTTTTACAATCATTTCATTAACTTATTTTTTATTATTTATTTTTATTATTTGCCTAAAGTTATCTATACATTGTTGGCACAATAGGGATTAATATTTGAACAAACATTTTTAACTCTTTCAAATATTTTCATGGACAAAATAGGTATATTCAAAATAGGTATTATTTATACCTATTATATAAATAGGTATACAATTGATTGGTTTTGCTCGGTTACAATCGGTTACAATTCAGCGTCTTTAAATAACTATTTTTAATCACAAAGAGTGTTTTTTATTGTTGTCAGTTAACTTGTATAAATGTTTTTCTTATGCGAGCTCTGGATCATATTTCAGTTGTAGCGCGATCGGTGCCGTTTGGAAGGGGATAGTTCGCGCAAAGCACAACGGTTCTAATTGGTTGGCGCCTGAGAGGAGAGATTTGATAGTAGTAGGAGATTACCCCGCTTCTAGAGCCGTGATTTTTAATACGTACGCGATACGATTCCTCTTAACATCATCAAACACTTATATATTATGCAATAGCAATAATTTAATTAATTATTATTGATAAACTAGTTTTTGAGATAACATAAATATAGCACGAGTAACTTTTGCAAATACCATAATGAAACTGAATATCAAAAATATCTAAAATCTCGCATTGGATATACGTGCAATTAAGCAATTCAAATTGAAACATATTCGATATTACTGATAAATTGTGTCAATATTAATTACCAAGTTTTTGAGATATCTGTAATAACGTAAAAGTTAGAAACAACATCTAAAACATGATCAGACTACTTTACTAAATAGTCTGTTCTTTAAAAACAGACCTGATATTAAATCTCTAATTCACTTTTCAGTTTAATCAATTAATATCAATAATTATCAATAATCATCAATATTTTTAATAATTATCTGTAAGTCTTTAACAACGTACCTGTCATTAAATCTCTAATTCGCTATTCTGTAAATATTTATTCAACACTTATTACAGTTTTTTTTTTTAAATTAATTAAATACTTTTATATTTTTTATTGTTTTTTCCTTCATTATTGGAGTACTTACTGGTTGTTTATATGTTTAGACATAAAGATGTTTTTTAGTTTTTATTATTATTATTATGTCTTCTTCACCTGACTAGTTTTGGCCATCTTTCAGCCATCTTCAGAGGTGTTTATGTGTTTGAGTTCATATTAACACCGGAAGATGGCAGAAGTGGGCATGGCTAGTCGGACATGATAATGCGCGCTACATTACCGACCATTAGCAGCTGACAAAATGGCGTCGTTTGTAAATCGTAAATCGCTCCCGAAAATATCCAAATTTCAAGCTAAAATGGACCTTGCGGGGCCATGGTGGGTCAAAAACGTGATCTATGACCGTTTTGGAGTATATCAGGGTATAAATTTAGGGTCGGGCAAGTAAAATCAGTGCAAATGGATTTCGATGTTTGGCTGGATACATGGGCTGTATGGTGGACGTGGGGAGCGAATTCATGTGGTGATAATCGACAAGGTTCGTGCCTTATTATTATTATTATTGTGGCTATTAATTACGGCGCAGTCTATTCACCTCCAAGTAAAGTGTCTGTTACTTACCTGACAGTTAACCCTACTTGATAAATTTTATCAGGGTTATGTCTTTTCACCATTTATTTCCTATAAAGTATCCTGTAAGTAGATAATGGACAGAAAATGTTCGCTTATGTACAGTAACTACTAACATAATACTCTGCAGGACAGAATTGATGAAAAGACGAAACTCTGATAAAATCTATCAAGTAGGGTTAACTGCCACATAAGTAACATACACTTTACCTGGAGGTGAATAGACCGGGCCTTAGTGTTATTAAAGTTTACGAGGCAATTGTATTTGATTTACGTGAATAAAAATTAAATTGCCAATTTTCCATGCGAAACTAGTAAGTTGATCTAATTGCGTGAATAAAAGTGAACTTACTAATTATTCATGCAAAAATAGTAAGTTGATCAATAACTGATATTAGTGCCATAGTTTTTTGCAAATTGCATCAATATTGGTAAAATCGTTTATGATATACCATTAATAAAGAACTGGCCAAAATGTAAAATCGTATGAACACATCTAAACTCAAATATCTGAAGAATTATACATTGGATATGTATACAATTAAAGTCTTCAGACACTTATATGTTATGCAATATCAATAATTTAATTAATTAATATTGATAAACTAGTTTTTGAGATAACATAACTTATTATAAGTTATTATAATTAAAGTCGTCAAACATTTATATATTGTGCAATATCAGTAATTTAATTAATTAAAATTGATAAACTAGTTTTTAAGATAACATAACTTATTATATGTTATTATAATTAAAATCAACAAACACTTATATATTATGCATTATCAATAATTTAATTTAAGGTTGTTTTAATAATTACTTACTTGTATTTGTTTATTTATTTTATTATTTATTATTATCGCCTGGCTAGTTACGTATTCTTCATAGAGAAGAAATTAGTCAGGCAATAAAAATAAATAATAAAATAAATAAACAAATAGCAGTAAGTACTTATTAAAACAACCTTAAATTGAATTATTGATATTGCATAATATGTAAGTGTTTGATGACTTTAATTATAATAACTTATATTATCTAAAAAACTAGTTGATCAATATCAATTAATTAAATTATTGATATTGCACAATATATAAGTGCTTGATGACTTAAATATGTATAACTGGAAATTGTGGATAAAACCTTAAACTAAATTTATTAATATTGATAAACCAGGTTTTGGGATACATAAGTTATTATAATTAAAATTATCAAACACTTATATATTATGCAATATCAATAATTTAATTAATTAATATTGATAAACTCGTCTTTGAGATAACATAAATATAGTACGAGTAACTTTTGCAAGTACCATAATGAAACTGAATACCAAAAATATCTAAAATCGCGCATTGGATATACGTGCAATTAAGCAATTCAAATCGAAACACATTAGATATTACTGATAAATTGTGTCAAATATTGATAAACTAATTTTTGAGATATCTGTAAAAAAGTATAATCGTTCCCTAATTATTATTATGCTTATGGCATTGTCTCCAATCTGAGGTCCATCAGCATCATTATCATTATTATTAATACTATTACTTTTATTATTATTATTATTTGTTTTATTAGTATTATTATTATTATTTGTTTTATTAGTATTATTATTATTATTTGTTTTAATAATATTATTATTATTGTTTGTTTTGGTATTTATATTATTATTTGTTTTATTAGTATTATTAGTATTATTATTATTATTATTATTATTATTATTATTATTATTATAACCTGTGGTTATTGGCAGAGTATTATTGCAAATGCAATATTATTCCTAACGCAATACAAAAATCTTCATAATTCATATATATGTTCAAATAACATCATTATTTATTAATTCAAGACGCTCCAATTTAATACATATAACAGTCCATCACCTTTAAGTGCGCTCGCATTGTCCATTGTATTGTTGCACGTCTTCGCCTGACCTTGGCCCGAATACGTTGCGTATATTTAGAAAAATCCCCAAAAAAACGTGTCGCCAGATTCCATCTGGAGTGCTCGGCTTATCGTGGTAATGCGCAGGTTTCTTATGCCTCAACGTCTTAGAGGCGAAAATCGCCTACCATCTCCCCCCATTGTCTTACAATTGTCTGCAGGCACAGACATGAAAATTCACTTTTTGGCAAGCACTCTCCACGCACCTCTGTGTAAGATTTTCTAAGCCCAAATTTGGGGCCGTTTTTGGATTTTTTTGGATTTTTTTTCGCTCGGGGGTGCCTGGGGGGTGCTAGTTGTACAGTGTGAAGGTGTAGTGTCTGTGCGTGATGTGTGACATTCGTGTGGAGATGGTTTGTGCGTGGGGATTTTTGCACTTGGTTGGATGGATGGCGCCTTCGAGGGCGATTTGCGGCTTCGCAGACTTACTGGCCAGGCATAAGGTTGGTGGTAATTGAATTTTCACATGCTGTTGGAATACTTATGCGTGATTTATGCGTGTGAATTTTCATACGTTTGTACGCAATTTTGTTATAATTTTCATCGTCTTCATACATTCTACATTCATAAAAACATATAAATAAAACAAGTTACTTTGTGAGTATCGCATTAATTTATTTATATAAATTTATGTATTTACTTTGTGAGTATCACATAATTTTATTTGTATAAATTTATGTGATAGTCACAAAGTACACATCACATATGTACACATCACATGATGTGAGTATCACATTATGTGAGTATCACATGATGTGAGTATCACATTATGTGAGTATCACATAATTTTATTTGTATAAATTTGTGTGATACTCTCAAAGTAAACATCACATATGCACACATCACATTATGTGAGTATCATATAATTTTTTTGTATAAATTTATGTGATACAAAGTACACATCACATTATGTGAGTATCACATTATGTGAGTATCACATAATTTTATTTGTATAACATTATGTGATACTCACAAAGTACACATCACATATGTACACATGAAATTATGTGAGTATCACATCATTTTGTATGTATAAATTTATGTGATATTCACAAAGTAACATGTTTTATTTATAATTGATAAAATGTATCGCGAAGTAAACACTACCACAATTCAAAAAGTCTTACATTCATTTGCGCAGCAAAAAAAGTATGGTAATCATGAAAATTTCAGAAGAATTTCTGTAAGTTGTTTCTGTTATGTAAATTCAAAATACACTTTTTTGGTATTAAATGGCCACAAATAAAGTATACGGTTAATAAAGAAAACACTTTCACAAGTTTTATAGAAATATAGCAATTCTATAAAACTTGTGAAACTTCACCAAGTGTTTTTTTTTTATTAACCGTATACTTATTTGTGGCCATTTAATGCCACATCAAATGAAAACATCAAAATGGTTCACCAAGAAGTAACAACTTCCTCATACAATTTAATTAATAAAGTATACTTAAAGTTTATCAGAGGGTTCATAAAAATTACAAATTATAATTAACTATGGCAATGATACAAGCTAATCTACATTCACAATTATAAATATCAAACTGTTTTTGCTTCTCCTGTAAAATTACAAAAATGGTAGATAACATGTTTTGTCATAACACTACTGAACTGTCTATAGTTTACTTATTCTGTGAAACTTCATTGTTTACTGTCAATCTTACAATAGTATATTATAATACGAGTGCAATAAACCTATATGCACGAGTATTATACGCTATTTTTTTTAATGGTGGCATTATAAATTTGGAAATAACTAGAAGAAATAACATTAAATTCTGATTCGTCATTTTAAATAATATGACAAATTGTTTAGTAGCCATGGAAAATACAATTGATGTTTACAAAATATCCTAATGTCAGAAATGGAAGCGAGTATTTTTGAGATTGCTGCTGCGGCAGAATCTTCCTTATTACCTAAGAAATCGAGTGAAAGTTATTTGAAGGAGTATAACAAGTTCAACAGTTGGATGGTTGCTCATGATGTCACCAATATCGACGAAACTTCGATTTTGGCGTATATGTCGCAATTGGTATTATTTTTTCTTACCTTTTCGTTCAATTTCTATTAGTTTTTATTTTGCAGTCAGAAATTTATAAATCTTCATCGTTGTGGTGTATACACTCAAAGATTATGTCTGTTGTAAAAATCAAACATGGTATTGACATTTCAAAATTTGCAAAAGTACAGGCTTTTTTAAAGCAGAAAAAGAAGGGTGAAGTGACTAAAAAGTCATATGTGTTTTCAGAAGATGACTTGCGGAAATTTTTTACCGAGGCTGACGATGAAAGTTTCCTGTTATTGAAGGTATATTGCCTCTAAATTTTTATCATAAGCTGTTCATTTTTATTTTTCGCAAGTTTGCTGCAACTCTGGGAATATTTGGAGCTTGCAGGCGTTCTGAACTCTATAATTTATGTACTTCAGATGTAGTGGAGGAAGGTCCAAATTTAGTTGTTCATATTAGAGAAACAAAAACCGACAAACCAAGGAAATTTGCAATAATTCAATTCGCAGGAGACATTGCGTACGTGGACTTGATTAAAAAATACACGGCCATACGTCCGAAGACATCCTTGAATAAGCTATTACTAACATATAGAAATGGAAAGTGTATCAACGAACCAGTTGGTATCAACACTTATGGTAACTTCCCTAAACTGATAGCAAAATATTTGAAATTGGAAGATCCTAGTAAGTATACTGCTCATTCATTCCGACGGTCTTCGGCAACAGTAATTGCTAATACTGGAGCAAATTTGACAACAGTGATGGACGCAGGAGGATGGAAATCTATGAGTGTTGCTGCCAGCTATGTCGAAGAGTCCACACATAGTAAAATTCAAATTGCGAAAAGGATTGTCAATGGCATTGCAGGAAGTAGCAGTGAAGAACCGTGTGTATCAAGTGCTACGGCAGAACATGGAATAATATTTTCAAACAACCAAAATTGTGAATTTCATATTACAATTAATAAATGATGGGGTTGACAGTTGTCAGTGTCAGTGTTAAATTTGACATTTCCATGGCAATGTTTATAGCACGTACGTGCCATAAACGCACGTTTATGCACGGTTTTGGTAACCATAACAAACTGTTTATAATGCCACCATTAAAAAAATATGTTTGTAAAATTGTAAATTATTCTATCAAATTTTATTGATAAATAAATAGAAGAAATTATTAAAAAAATGACACTTGCATTTTTTAATTATTTCTAGGTAAAATGTCAACTGTTTTAGCAACTATCATAGACTGACAAAATTTCAATTATTTATTCAAATAAATAAAAGAAATATTTTAGAAAATGACACTTAATTTTTTTAATTATTTCTAGGTAAAATTTCCACTGTTCTAGCAGCTATCATAGACTGCCAAAATTTCAATTATTTCTATTTTTCATTGATTAATGTTTATAGGTTTTTTGTAAATGCCTTTGTACAAATGTCAAATCTTCTGTTAAATTTCATTGATGGCCTGCCAATTTTTCAATTATTACTAGGTGAAATTTCAACTGTTCTAGCAACTATCATAGACTGCCAAAATTTCAATTATTTATTGATAAATAAGTAGAAGAAATAATTAAACATTTGACACTTACATTTTTTAAATTATTTCTAGGTAAAATTTCAACTGTTGTAGCAACTATCATAGACTGCCAAAATTTCAATCATTTATTGATAAATAAATAGAAGAAATAATTAAACATTTGACACTTACATTTTTTAATTATTACTAGGTGAAATTTCAACTGTTCTAACAACTATCATAAACTGCCAAAATTTCAACTATTTCTGTTTTTTATTTTGATTAATGTTTATAGGTATTTTGTAAATGCCTTTGTACAAATGTCAAATATTCTGTTAAATTTCATTGATGGCCTGCCAATTTTTCAATTATTACTAGGTGAAATTTCATCCGTTCTAGCAACTATCATAGACTGCTAAAATTTTAATTGTTTAGTTATATAAATAAAAGAAATATTTAAAAAATTGACACTTAATTTTTTTAATTATGTCTAGGTAAAATTTCAACTGTTCTAGCAACTATCATAGACTGCCAAAATTTCAATTATTTATTCAAATAAACAAAAGAAATATTTAAAAATTGACACCTAATTTTTTTAATTATTTCTAGGTAAAATTTCAACTGTTCTAGAAAACTATCATAAACTGTTTTTCTGTTTTTCATTTTGATTAATGTTTTAGGTATTTTGTAAATACCTTTGTACAAGTATCAATTATTCTGTTAAATTTCATTGATGGCCTGCCAATTTTTCAATTATTTCTAGGTGAAATTTCCATTTCCTGTCATTTATTATAGACTAACTTACAAAATTTCACTCCTTTTTTTAAATATCAATGAGTGTGAATACTTTAATGATGTTGGTTGAAATTTCAATGTTTCTATCAATCTTTCAAATATTTCTGTAAAAATGTCAATTATTCTGTCAAATTTCATTTGTCAACTGTCAATATGCCAAATATTTTTGTGAGTAACTGTGGAACTTTCACTTATTCTGTCAAATTTTGTTGTTTACTATCAATCGTTCAAATATATCTGTAAAAATGTCAATTATTCTCAATTATTCTATCATATTTAATAGATAATTAAATTGAAGAAATAATTCAAAAATTGACAAATAATTTTTTGAACAATAATTATCCCAATTTAATTATCAATTAAATTTGATAGAATAATTGAGAATAATTGACATTTTTACAGATGTATTTGAACGATTGATAGTAAACAATAAAATTTGTCAGAATAAGTGAAATTTTCAGTTACTCTCAAAAAAATTCTACACATTGACAGTTGACAATTGGAAAATTGACAGAATTATTGACATTTTTACAGAAATATTTAAAAGATTGAAATTTCAATTGTTCTATGAACTATCACAGCCTGTCACAATTTCAATTATTAATGTTTTCAGTGTTTACTAGTAGTATTTTTTAAATTTTGCAAATATTTTTGTACAAATATCAAATATTCTGTTAAATTTTATTAATGAACTGCCATTTTTTTAAATATTTCTGGGTGAAATGTCAATTATCCAGTCATCTATTATTGATTAACTGCCTAACATTTCACTTATTTTCTAAAATATCAAGTGTCAATTATGTCTGTTAAAGTTTCAACGTTTCTACCAATCTTTCAAATATTTTTATATAAAGTGTCAATTATTTTGTAACATTTCATTTGTAAACTGTCAATCTCAATTGTTCAGTCAACTGTCGTTGATTAACTGTCAACATTTAATTATTCAGTCAACTTTCAATGTGTCTATCAACTTTTCAAATATTTTTGTAAAAATGTCAATTATTTTGTAATATTTCATTTGTGGACTGTCAATGTGTCAAATATTTTGTGTGTAATTTCAATTGTTCTGTCAACTGTATTTGATTAACTGTCAAAATATTACTTATTCAGTCAAATTTCATTGTTTACTATCAATTTTTGAAATATTTCTGTAAAAATGTCAATTATTCTGTCAAATTTAACTGATTAACTGTCAATTTTTGAAGTATTTTTGGGTGAAATTTCAATTGTTTTATAAATTATTATAGACCATATGCCAAAATTTCAATTATTTGTATTTTCAGTGTTTACTATTTATCAATTTTATATTTTAGAAAATATTCTGTCAAATGTTATTAATAATAATAATAATAATAATGATAATATTTTTTTTTGTTTCTGACACTAGTATGTCTTACACAGGTCAAATTAAATTACACATGGAAAAAAATCAAAACTTTTGAACGAAATGAAATTTGAAATTTGAAAAATTTGAATGGAAACTTTGATGAATTATTAATTTATTTAATATTTCTGGGTGAAATTTCATTTATCGAGTCATCTATTATTGACTAACTGTCAATATATCACTTATTTTACAAATTATCAAAAGTGTCAAAACTTCAATCATGTGTGTTAAAATTTCAATGTTTCTATCAATTTTTCAAATATTTGTGGAATAATTCTATCAAATTTTATTGATTAACTGTCAATTTTCAAGTATTTTTGGATGAAATATCAATTGTTTTATAAACTATTATAGACCATATGCCAAAATTTCAATTATTTGTCTTTACAGTGCTTACTGTTTATCAATCTTGCAAATATTTTTGTACAAGTATCAATTATTCTATTAAATGTTAGTATCAATCAATTTATCAATCAATCAATTTATTCATGTTGTTGGCTTTGCAGCCTTACAATTGTCATTACACAATAAAAAAATTACACATTAAAAAAAACGTTTACAAAACTAATCATTAAAATTATTATTAAATTATTAATTATTAAATCATATAAAATAAGATTACACTACATTCTAAATGTCATTGATAAACTGCCAATTTTTCAATTATTTCTGTGAAATTTCTATTATCGTGACATCTATTATTGACTGACTAGAATCTCAGAAAGTATAAAAGATAGGTTTATACACATATCTACACAAAATGTTTCAAATTAAACGGGAAATCGAAAAACATAATAATATATAGGGTGTTACATAAAATAAACAGAATTTAATGGATACTTTCGGTAGAGTCGGAAGTTAATATATAATAATAATAATTTTTATTAGCAGAAAGATGCATACATATTCAAAAATAAATAATAAAATAGAAGCTTGAACGAATTTCATCTGAGGAGAAAACGGAATCAGCTATGTTTGGATGAATTTTGTCAAATTTTTATTTTATTGGGTACACCATAAACTTTTAATGGTCTATTATAAGGGACACACTGTATTTAATTTAAAGATTTCTTCCATTTTCTAATGGTGTCCATCGACACTTATGTTCACACAAATCACTTTTGTTAGAAAAAGGTATTATTAATAAAATAGCAATAGCAAAATAGTAAATAAGAAGGATGATTACCCCAGTAATTTATTGGGACACACTGTATTTAATTTCTTCCATTTTCTGATGATATCCATCAACACTATGTTCACACATATCACTTTTGTTAGAAAAAGGTATAATTAATAAAATAGCAATAACAAAATAGCAAATAAGAAGGGAGATTACCCCTCCTAATTTATTGGGACACACTGTATTTAATCTTAATATTTCTTCCATTTCCTAATGATATCCATCAACACTATATTCGCACAAATCACGTTTGTTAGAAAAAAAGGTATAATTAATAAAATAGCAATTGATATAACAAGGACGATTGCCCCTCCTAATTTATTAGGAATGAAACGAAGAATTGCATAAGTAAATAAATTAAAGACGATACTGAAAATTATAAAACTCTCGGCATAAATTTAATATGTTGTTGGAATCTGCAAAATTTATATTGAAAACTGCAAAATATTTACTGGAAATGGAAAAGATTTCATTAAAAAAAAAAAAAAAATTGAAATTGCACTTGAAAGTTACAACTTTTGATGGAGTATTGCAAAATTATTATTGTAAATTAATCTTTGCAGTGAACAATTTAACAAATATCATTCTGGTTGAATATAGCCTGATTCTGATTCTAATTCTGATTGAATATAGCCTGATTCTGATTCTAATTCTGATTGAATATAGCCTGATTCTGATTCTAATTCTGATTAAATATATCATTATGGTTGAATTAAACGATTTGAGGAGCAAAATTATCTGTATCTCCTGGATCTTTCACATCCCTTTCCGTGGGTAACTTACATTTAATCTGCAACGGCTGCAGGAATACAACATTTAATCCTGCTGCAGGATCGCATTTGGCATGCGTAAATCAGTGCCGTTTAAAAATTCATTATCGCATTCCGGGCAGTCGACCGCACATCGTCCGCCTTAATTAAACCTGCCCCTGGACCGTCGGCAGGGTTGTGCAGGACCTCACCCTCCTGCAAATTGCCCCAGAATTATATAACCATTAGCAAGGAACGGATGGGGTTAATTGGAGGACGCGCAGGGCATTTCTTACAGTTGCCCAAATTGTAAAGATATATCAATTCCTCGATTGAATTTCAGACAGATCTTAATAGTGGGACGCAAGAAGATCTTGCAAACACCTAAATTGATACGTCAGGATGTAAGAAGATCTTGCAAATGCCTAAATTGGTACGTCAGTTACCAAGAATAACGTATCAATTATACGACTGTATTTCGGCCAGTTAGTTCTTAATAGTGGTATGCAAGAAGATCTGAAGAGCCGATGGTAATTTCGCCACCAATTGCAAGGAACCGGCGCATTTGCATGCGCAATTATGCCCGGAATTCGCATTAAAGCACAACAAAAGCTTAGCGGGTCCATCATCTCATTTTTTTTTTACCAAGATGAAGCAATTACACTCGCCGAATTAAGCGCCATTCTTCGTTTGAATGCGGGAGGTAATGGTCATTGGTGCTTGAAAGACCTCCAGAAGAACGGGATTGAAGCCTGTTGTGGATCACCCTGTGTGTGTCTGTTGTTGTTTCCCGGTCTTGGGTAATAATGTAAACGCAACGTTGGATGGGCGAGGGAATCTTTGAAATGCGTTACCATTATTACACATAATTGCATGGCGTTTCACCGTTTTCTACCTGCGTGTGTGATGAGCTGCGCCAGCCGCGGGCCATTTGTGGGCCTCTTCGGCTCCTAAACAAGCCATAAAATGCTCTTCGTCTGCTTGCCCAAGAGCTCACGTGGAGCCGATGATGGTCCAAGTCGTAGACTGTAATTTACAAAGAAGTGATACGTGTTTTTCGTGTCGCCAGTCCAAAATCCTTATAAATTGCATTTTTAGATTATACTTGTTTTTGATGTAATAACGTAGCATTTTTTTTTAATGTGCTTTACTAACGAAACCTTTTTTTGTTACAGGTGAGTCATCTAGTAAACATTGCTGACTTCTAATGGTAAGTCTTAGTAGGCTAAGACATTTTCTGGAATGAGCATTTTTTTGCCACTTTTTGCCACTAGAAAATTACGTTAATTAATTATCGAGACAAATAAAACGAAATATAAATAAAAAGGTTTTTAGAACATTTAGAAGGTTTTAGAACAATGAAAAGACAATAAAGAATTAAATTATATTCGGAATGTAGCAATAATTCTTTCAAACTTTTATAATCTAAATATACTACAATGCAAATATACTTGCACTTTGCACATCTTAATAGCTTTTTAATCTACGAGTAGGTACTTGTAATAAAATAAATTATGTAATAAACTAGAATAATTGTGAAAAATAGGGCTTAATTTTAAGTTTCCCTAATATATCACAACAAATCACAATTGAAATAATCGAAATAAGCATTGACTTTTTTTACATTTTCTTAAAGAAAAAACATCAAAGTTTTGCCCACTTACAAATTTTTTGCCCCATATTTTGAAATCATATTTTTAGATTCTGTAATATTTCTCATATAAAGGTTCACTATTTCAATAAGTTATGTAAAATATTTAGAAAAATAAGGACGTCTAATTTTTTTACATAAATTATTAATAGTTTTAGATGTTGAATACAATTTCCGCGATTTTGTTATTTTGAAAAATAATAATAATAATATTTTATTATGTGTTAGTACGAAAAACGATGTTGATGTTGAATGTTGAAACTAGATTTTGAATACAATTTCCGCAATTTTGTTATTTTGAAAAATAATAATGATAATACTTTATTATGTGTTAGTACGGAAAACGATGTTGATGTTGAATGTTGAAATTAGATTTTGAATACAATTTCCGCTATTTTGTTATTTTGAAAAATAATAATAATAATACTTTATTATGTGTTAGTACGGAAACCGTTTACGCGAGTCAAAATAGTTAAAATAATACATACTAGTAAATAATAAAATTACATTAACAATATTAAAAAAACAGTCAAAGTACAACTGGTTTTCTAGTTTTCTTGCAAATTTTCAATAAAAAATTGTGGGAACTTTGATTTGTCTACTATCAATAGGATATTTTCTGATCCATTTTCTTAAAGAACAAATATCAAATTTTATCTACCTAAAACTTGATTCTTCATTTCTTTAAGAAAGCATTTGTAGATGTTGTGTACGATTTTCGCAATTTTTGTTACATGTTAGTTTTCTTGTAAATTTTCGATTCAAAATTGTGCAAAAAATATCAATTTTATTATTTGGTAGTTCGATTAGATATTTGGTGGTACGATTTTCACAATTTTGTTATTTGTTTGTTTTCTTGTGAATTTTTATTTAAAAATTGTAGAAAAACTATCAATAGGGTATTTTCTGATTTTTCCATTTTCTTAAAGAGCACATATTAGAGTTTGCCCACTTGAAACTTGATGCTTCATTTGTTTACGAAAACATTTGTTGATGTTGAATACGATTTTCGCAATTTTGTTAGTTGGTAGTTTTATTGTAAATTATCATTTAGAAATTGTGGGAAAGCTATCAATTATATTATTTGGTAGTTTTCTTGTAAATTATCATTTAAAAATTGTGGGAAAACTATCATTTTTATTATTTGGTAGTTTTCTTGTAAATTTTCTTTTAAAAATTGTAGAAAAACTATCAATGGGGTATTTTCTGATTTTTCCATTTTCTTAAAGAGCACATATTAGAGTTTACCCACTTGAAACTTGATGCTTCATTTGTTTACGAAAACATTTGTTGATGTTGAATACGATTTTCGCAATTTTGTTAGTTGGTAGTTTTCATGTAAATTATCATTTAGAAATTGTGGGAAAACTATCAGTTTTATTATTTGTTAGTTTTCAGGTAAATTTTCATTTAAAAATTGTGGAAAAACTATCAATGGGGTATTTTCTGAATTTTACGTTTTCTTAAAGAACACATTTCAAAGTTTTCCCACTTGAACTTGATTTGTTTACGAATACATTTGTTGCTGTTGAATACGATTTTCGCAATTTTGTTAGTTTGATAGTTTTCTTGTAAATTATCATTTAGAAATTGTGGGAAAACTGTCAATTTTATTATTTGGTAGTTTTCTGGTAAATTTTCATTTAAAAATTGTGGAAAAACTATCAATGGGGTATTTTCTGAATTTTACGTTTTCTTAAAGAACACATTTCAAAGTTTTCCCACTTGAACTTGATTTGTTTACGAATACATTTGTTGCTGTTGAATACGATTTTCGCAATTTTGTTAGTTTGATAGTTTTCTTGTAAATTATCATTTAGAAATTGTGGGAAAACTGTCAATTTTATTATTTGGTAGTTTTCTTGTAAATTTTCATTTAAAAATTGTGAAAAAACTATCGGTATTTTCGGAATTTTACATTTTCTTAAAGAACAAATTTAAAAGTTTGCCCACTTAAAACTTGAGGCTTCATTTGTTTACGAAAACATTTGTTGATGTTGAATACGATTTTCGCAATTTTGTTAGTTGGCAGTTTTCTTGTAAATTATCATTTAGAAATTTTGGAAAAACTATCAATTTTATTATTTGGTAGTTTTCTTGTAAATTTTCATTTAAAAATTGCAGAAAAACTATGAATGGGGTATTTTCTGATATTTCCATTTTCTTAAAGAGCACATATTAGAGTTTACTCACTTGAAACTTGATGCTTCATTTGTTTACGAAAACATTTGTTGATGTTGAATACGATTTTCGCAATTTTGTTAGTTGGTAGTTTTCTTGTAAATTATCATTTTGAAATTGTGGGAAAATTATCAATTTTATTATTTGGTAGTTTTCTTGTAAATTTTCATTTAAAAATTGTGAATAAACTATCAATGGGGTATTTTCTGATTTTTCAATTTTCTTAAAGAGCTCATATTAGAGTTTACCCACTTGAAACTTGATGCTTCATTTGTTTACGAAAACATTTGTTGATGTTGAATACGATTTGCGCAATTTTGTTAGTTGGTAGTTTTCTTGTAAATTATCATTTAGAAATTGTGGGAAAACTATCAATTTTATTATTTCGTAGTTTCCTTGTAAATTTTCATTTAAAAATTGTGAAACAACTATCAATGGGGTATTTTCTGAATTTTACATTTTCTTAAAGAACAAATTTCAAAGCTTGCCCACTTAAAACTTGATGCTTCATTTGTTTACGAAAACATTTGTTGACGTTGAATACGATTTTCGCAATTTTGTTAGTTGGTAGTTTTCTTGTAAATTATCATTTAATAATTGTGGGAAAACTATCAATTTTATTATTTGGTAGTTTTCTTGTAAATTATCATTTAAAAATTGTGGGAAAACTATCATTTTTATTATTTGGTAGTTTTCTTGTAAATTTTCTTTTAAAAATTGTAGAAAAACTATCAATGGGGTATTTTCTGATTTTTCCATTTTCTTAAAGAGCACATATTAGAGTTTGCCCACTTGAAACTTGATGCTTCATTTGTTTACGAAAACATTTGTTGATGTTGAATACGATTTTCGCAATTTTGTTAGTTGGTAGTTTTCTTGTAAATTATCATTTAGAAATTGTGGGAAAACTATCAATTTTATTATTTGGTAGTTTTCTTGTAAATTTTCATTTAAAAATTGTGAAAAAACTATCGGTATTTTCGGAATTTTACATTTTCTTAAAGTACAAATTTCAAAGTTTGCCCACTTAAAACTTGATGCTTCGTTTGTTTACGAAAACATTTGTAGATGTTGAATAAAATTTTAGCAATTTTGTAATTTGGCAGTTTTCTTTTAAATTTTCAATTAAAAATTGTGAGAAAATTGTTGAATATTGAAAAATTGTTCTAATTTTTGTATTGAGAGTTTTCTTTCTATTCTAAATTCCGAATTTGAGTCTATATACAAATGCGCTTGGTTTAGCCAGTATTCAGCTTCAAAGTTAATTTTTTATAAACAAAATTTGTACATCTAAAAATGTTTTTATTTTTTACAAATGCACCAACAAAATTTAAGTGGGTAAACTTTGATATTTGTTCTTTAAGAAAATAGAAAAATCAGAAAATCAAATTTCCCACAATTTTTAATTGAAAATTTGCAAGAAAACTACAGAAAGAGTTGTACTTTGACTGTTTTTTGATATTGTTAATGTAATTTTATTATTTACTAGCATGTATTATTTTAACTATTGTAACTCGTGTAAACGTTTTTCGTACAAACGCACAATAAAATATTTTTATTATTTTTCAAAATAACAAAATTGCAGAAATTGTATTCAACATCTAAAAATGTTTTTATAAACAAATGAAGCATACAGTTTTAAGTGGGTAAACTTTGATGTTTTTTCTTAGCAAAAATGTGTTTTAGAAAATTGCGAAAATTGTATTTTTCATTTAAAAATGTTTTAAAACAGGACACATTTTTAATTTTGATGATTTTAAATTATTAAGACTAGTAAAAATTTAAAGCTTTTCGAAGCAATTTATATATAAAAAATCCAGCCTAGGTTACTTAGTAATCGGTCTCCTTTAAATAATCCTTTTTTTAAATTTATCAAAACGTACGAAAATTGAAAAATCAGAAAATCAAAATTCCCACAATTCTTAATTGAAAATTTGCAAGAAAACTACAAAACGAGTAGTACTTTGACTGTTTTTTGATATTGTTAATGTAATTTTATTATTTACTAGTATGTATTATTTTAACTATTCTAACTCGTGTAAACGTTTTTCGTACTAACGCACAATAAAATATTATTATTATTATTTTTCAAAATAACAAAATTGCGGAAATTGTATTTAACATCTAAAAATGTTTTTATGAACAAATGAAGCATACAGTCTTAAGTGGGTAAACTTTGATGTTTTTTCTTAGCAAAAATGTGTTTTACAAAATTGCGAAAATTGTATTCTACATCTAAAAATGTTTTTATAAACAAATGAAGCATCAAGTTTTAAGTGGGCAAACTTTAATTTTCTTTCTTTAAGAAAATGTAAAAAAAAACAATGCGATTATTTCATTTATGAATATGATAACGTTTCAACAAACTACGAGAAACTTTTGTCATTTTCCCTACTATTACTTCTTCTTCTTCTACTTTTACCTCGCATATTATCTCACCTCGAAACTTATTAAATAACAACTTTTTTGGATTGCAAATGCGTCAAAGACTTTATTCAACTGCTAGATTAATTACTTACACTTATCACATTGCCAAAGCGCTAATGCATCAACGTAATTCATGGGTACTTTGAACCTTCGCTTATGCACTTAGACGCAACATCTAAAAAAAGTCTGCGTGCATATTAGCATCCACGTAGGTCCCTGTAGGTCTGCGAAAGACCGATTTATAACCCGAAGCTGTCAATACTCGCCAATAGCACAAGACACTATTTATTAATATAATAAATAGTGTCTTGTGCTATTGGCGATATATTAATATAATAAATAGTGCTGGCGAATTGCGGGACACACCGTTAATGATTTGATTGAAGTAGAGGCGCAAAAAATGGATTGTGAAAGTTAGGCGAAACTGTGAATCGGCCGTAATTGTTATTGATTATTGCGCACTTGCAATACTGCTGCAAACTTTTCTTGCATTAAAGATCTGTAATCTGTCTTATGTGCGTAAAACTGATTTGCCCGTTGTGTAGCGAAGAAATCGATAATTAATCAATCGGCCTACTCCCACTGGGAAATAAAGTGCACAGGAACAGTTACGTTTATCGTTTCACGATTTCTAGATCTAGATTCTAGCATTGAGATTTGCTAGGTGAACTCTAGTTTACAGCACTTAAGGCTCTGTAAACCCACCCTTGTATTTTTCATTAAAGACATTTCTTCGTACAGCCAACTGTTTAGTCTGTGTATGTGATCAACAAAATTGTTGGAATATTGCAGGCATTTTTGGAAGAAAGAGTTGTTTGATAATAATGTTTAACAAAATCATCGAAATTGACATTTTATTATCAAGCAGCATTTTTTCCTACAATTGACACACACATTAGGTCTGTCTGCTTGCTTATGCAAGCGAAAAGTGACGTTTTCTAGGGTCATTTTATCGCGTGTTGCTATTGACAACGAGCGCAAAGTTGACGTAAACACTTTGTCGCGCGTTGCTATTGACAACGAGCGCAAAGTTCGCGTAAACACTTTGTCGCTTGCGAATAATACAACCTTGTTAGTTTCTTTAGAAATTGAATTGAATGGAGTTCGGCAACAATAACAAATTTCAGAATTTTCTGAGCTGCTTTATCAACTTTAAGTCAATTAGGGCTAATAATAAGAATTTTATCTTGTTTCGGTTGTATATAGAAATTGTGCTCATAACAAGTGTCTGGCTGTAACTTCGTCAGTTTTAATATCCCCTTCATGACACATAAGTGTCAGTTATGCCATTTAATTACGTAACACAATTCCATTAATATCTGCTGAACGGCACAATATGAATATCATTAATAAAAGTCCTCTTGTTCGTTTGGACATGTGTAACACGAGTGGCGGGACACGCCATACCCGCCGACCCACACGTAAACCATAACATAACGGCCGCAGAGGACATTCTCTGTGCAGCGGACGGAAAAGCATAACTGCGGCGATGAAAACGCGCATTATTACATCCACAAGTTCGTGTTCACCGACGATAGAATCGCCGGCCGTTAATTATATCTGGCCGTTTGAATTTGTACCGGTAGAAAGTCGCGTGTTATTGATAGTTTATTAGGGAAACTGTGGGCAGCCACAGGATTTTTCAGCAGTCGCAATCACCTGAATGGACGATTGTGTATTGTGCGCCAGACGAGGAGGAAGTGTAATTCTCATTGTGTGTTTATTAAATCGCTGAGTAACTGGCAATTATCAGTGCACTTCATAGCGGAAGAAGAAGTGATCGCGCTCAATTTACAATCACGTAATTTTCTATATTATTCTCAGAGCTTTGTGAAAAAGTATTTTTATAATTATCCATTAAATTACGTTTACCTTTTTTTCACAACTTTGTTTATATATTTATTTGTCTATATATACAGGATGTCTCTAAATTACTATCTATTAATATTATGCCTAAATATGACCCGTATAAAGTGTTATACCAAACAACATCCAAATCAATGTAAACGTTCTTTTTTTATAATGAGTACAAGTTTCGTAATTTATTTATTTTAAAATTTTCTTGTACATTTTCCACATTTTAAAAATTGTGGGAAAAGTATCGATGAGGTATTTTCTGATTTTTCCATTTTCTCAAAGAACAAATTTCGGAGTTTACCCACTTAAAACTTGATGCTTCATTTGTTTAAGAAAACATTTGTAGATGTTGAATACAATTTTAGCAATTTTGTAATTTGGCAGTTTTCTTTTAAATTTTCAATTAAAAATTGTGGGAAAATTGTTGAAAATTGAAAAATTGTTCTAATTTTTGTATTGAGAGTTTTCTTTCTATTCTAAATTCCGAAAAAACAAAATTTGAACATCTAAACATGTTTTTATTTTGTACAAATGAACCAAGGAAATTTTCGCAATTTCGCAATTTTGTTTGTTGGTAGTTTTTTTTGTGTAAATTTCCAAATAAAAATTGTAGGAAAACTATCGCTGGGGTATGGGGTATGGTGAAAAAATCGGAATTTTCCATTTTCTTAAAGAACATGTATCAGAGTTTACCCACTTAAAACATGATTTTCGCAATTTTGTTATTTGGTATTATTTTGTTAGAAATTTTTCAAAAATTCTAATGACACCTTAACTTTAGAGTTTTTCAAAAAACGCATTGTATTTACGTGGTGACATTAAAAACCTACCAAGATATTTTTAATATTACTTATTTTAAATCACATTAAGAGTGATATTCAAAAAAATACCAAGACACTTTTTCTGATGGTATCTTTGATTGTCATTTTGTCAGGAACTGTTCAGAAATTCTCTACATATATTTTTTTTAAGTTGTCACCACCTTTACTTGTTTTTTTTTTTTTAAATTGTCAGGGCACTTAGTAATATTAAAACAAGAAATAGAGTTTTAGTTTTCATTTGGTTTACTTATATATTCATTAATTTCTGCAGATTGCAAGTTAGCAAGTTTCGGGCATTTTTATGAAAATTTGAGGAATATTCTTAAACTTTGAGAAATATTCTTAAACTATGTTATGTAGATAATTAATAAACAATAAAATGTGTCAATTTTCACTATTTCTAACTTTGGTTGATATAATGGCCGTAGTTTGTAATCCTTAAGACACTTTATTGATATTTATTAGATAGTTAGAAAAAGTGTGGCAATTTTCGTTATTTCTAGCATTGGCTGATATATTGGTAATAGTTTTTGATAATGAAATCTGTGATTATAGTAGTGACATTAAAAAAAATCCTAGATATTTTTGATTGATGTACTGATAATGATGATAATGATGACAATGATGATGTTTTTGATTGATGTAGAAATAATTTTAAAAAATCCAATACATTTAGTTGATTTCCTGCTGCTTTTTTTGAATTGTCAATTTGTTTGGATTTTTTTTTAAATACCGGGATGTTGCTTTAGATATTTCAAAATTTAACAACGCATTTATTGAGTAATATAAAAAAATATACCAAGACACTATTTACTGTTTTTTTGAATTGCCATTTTCTTAGGAATTTATCAAAAATGCTTACATTAATATTTTTTAAGTTGTAGAAATGTTGTGTCAATTTTCGATATTTCTAGCTTTGGTTGATATAATGGCCGTAGTTTGTAATCCTTGAGACACTTTATTGATATTTTGATTGATGTACTGACAATGATGATAATGATGATGTTTTTGATTGATGTAGAAATAATTTTAAAAAATCCAAGACATTTAGTTGATTTCCTGTTGATTTTTTTGAATTGTCAATTTGTTTGGATTTTTTTTTAATACTAGGATGTTGCTTTAGATATTTCAATATTTAACAACGCATGTACTGAGTAATATTAAAAGAATACCAAGACACTATTTACTGTTTTTTTTAATTGCCATTTTGTTAGGAATTTACCAAAAATTGCCTACATTAATTTTTTTGAAGTTGTAGACACCTCGACACTGATAATGATGATTATGAGGATGTTTTTGATTGATGTAGAAGTAATTAAAATAATTCCAAGTCATTTAATTGATTTCCTGTTGATTCATTTGAATTGTCAATTTTTTTGGATTTTTTTTTAAATACCAGGATGTTGCTTTAGATATTTCAAAATTTAACAACGCATGTACTGACTAATATTAAAAAAAAAACCAAGACACTATTTACTGTTTTTTCAATTGCCATTTTGTTAGGAATTTATCAAAAATTTCCTGCCTACATTAATTTTTTTGAAGTTGTAGACACCTCGATTTTTTCAAAAATTGTCATTGTCACTTGGTAATATTAAAAACAAGACACTGAGGTTTAGTTTTTTTTAGTTTTCCTGTAATTATCATTTATTTCTGAAAGATTTGTTACAAGCTTCGTGCAAATTCCTAAAAATTTGAGGACTATTAGGAACGGACTAAATTGTCAGGGCACTTTGTAATATTAAAACAAGAAATAGAGTTTTAGTTTTCATTTGGTTTACTTATATTTTCATTAATTTCTGCAGATTGTAAGTTTGCAAGTTTCGGGCATTTCTATGAAAATTTGAGGAATATTCTTAAACTTTGAGAAATATTCTTAAACTATGTTATGTAGATAATTAATATACAATAAAATGTTGTGTCAATTTTTGCTATTTCTAACTTTGGTTGATATAATGGCCGTAGTTTGTAATCCTTAAGACACTTTATTGATATTTATTAGATAGTTAGAAAAAAATGTGGCAATTTTCGTTATTTCTAGCATTGGTTGATATATTGGTAATAGTTTTTGATAATGAAATATGTGATTATAGTAGTGATATTAAAAAAAATCCTAGATATTTTTGATTGATGTACTGATAATGATGATAATGATGATGATGTTTTTGATTGATGTAGAAATCATTTTAAAAAAATCCAAGACATTTAGTTGATTTCCTGTTGATTTTTTTTTAATTGTCATTTTGTTTGGATTTTTTTAATTACCACGTTGTTGCTTTAGATATTTCAAAATTT
This sequence comes from Othius punctulatus, assembly GCA_951805005.1. Lineage (NCBI taxonomy): Eukaryota > Metazoa > Arthropoda > Insecta > Coleoptera > Staphylinidae > Othius > Othius punctulatus. Next base: position 1,113,396 of record OX638139.1, on the reverse strand, counting down.
AACAACGCATGTACTGAGTGATATTAAAAAAATACCAATACACTATTTACTGTTTTTTTTTAATTGCCATTTTGTTAGGAATTTACCTAAAATTGCCTACATTAATATTTTTGAAGTTGTAGAAATGTTGTGTCAATTTTCACTATTTCTAACTTTGGTTGATATAATGGCCGTAGTTTGTAATCCTTGAGACACTTTATTGATATTTTGATTGATGTACTGACAATGATGATAATGATGATTTTTTTATTGATGTAGAAATAATTAAAAAAATTCCAAGACATTTAGTTGATTTCCTGTTGATTTTTTTGAATTGTCAAGTTGTTTTAATTTTTTTTTAAATACCAGAATGTTGCTTTAGATATTTCAAAATTTAACAACGCATGTACTGAGTAATATTAAAAAAATACCATGACACTATTTACTGTTTTTTTTTTAATTGCCATTTTGTTAGGAATTTATCAAAAATTTCCTGCATTAATTTTTTTGAAGTTGTAGACACCTCGATATTTTCAAAAATTGTCATTGTCACTTAGTAATATTAAAAACAAGACACTGAGGTTTAGTTTTTTTAGTTTGCCTGTAATTATCATTAATTTCTGAAGATTTGTTACAAGCTTCGTGCAAATTCCTGAAAATTTGAGGACTAAAGGACTAAATTGTCAGGGCACTTAGTAATATTAAAACAAGAAATAGAGTTTTAGTTTTCATTTGGTTTACTTATATTTTCATTAATTTCTGCAGATTGCAAGTTTGCAAGTTTCGGACATTTTAATGAAAATTTGAGGAATATTCTTAAACTTTGAGAAATATTCTTATACTATGTTATGTAGATAAATACATAACATAAGTTAATAAGCAATAAAATGTTGTGTCAATTTTCGCTATTTCTAACCTTGGTTGATATAATGGCCGTAGTTTGTAATCCTTAAGACACTTTATTGATATTTAGTAGATATATTAAAAAAAAAAAAATTGTGGCAATTTTCGTTATTTCTAGCATTGGTTGATATATTGGTAATAGTTTTTGATAATGAAATTATAGTAGTGATATTAAAAAAAATCCTAGATATTTTTGATTGATGTACTGATAATGATGATAATGATGATACTGATGATGTTTTTGATTAATGTAGAAGTAATTTAAAAAAAATCTAAGACATTTAGTTGATTTCCTTTGATTATTTTGAATTCATAATTTGTTTGGATTTTTTTTAAATACCAGGATGTTGCTTTAGATATTTCAAAATTTAACAACGCATGTACTGAGTAATATTAAAAAAAATTCCAAGACACTACTTACTGTTTTGTTTATCGCCATTTTGTAGGCAATTTATCAAAAATTGGATACATTAATATTTTTGAAGTTCTAGAAATGTGTCAATTTTCGCTATTTCTAACTTTGGTTGATATAATGGCCGTAGTTTGTAATCCTTGAGACACTTTATTGATATTTTGATTGATGTACTGACAATAATGATAATGATGATGTTTTTGATTGATGTAAAAATAATTTAAAAGATTCCAAGACATTTAGTTGATTTCCTGTTGATTTTTTTGAATTGTCAATTTGTTTGGATTTTTTTTAAATACCAGGATGTTGCTTTAGATATTTCAAAATTTAACAACGCACGTACTGAGTAATATTAAAAAAAAATACCAAGACACTATTTACTGTTTTTTTTTAATTGCCATTTTGTTAGGAATTTATCAAAAATTGCCTAATGAAAAATAGAAATTTCTTTCAGGTGATCAAGGAACATATATTATAAAAATTGCCTACATTATTTTTTTGAAGTTATAGATACCTCGACTTTAGATTTTTTCAAAAATTGTCATTGTCACTTAGTAATATTAAACACAAGACAAAAAGGTTTAGTTTTTTTTTTTTGCCTGCAATTATCATTAATTTCTGAAGATTTATTACAAGCTTCGTGCTATTTCCTGAAAATTTGAGGACTTGAGAGCTGACTATATTTCTTAGATAATTAATTAATAAAATAAACAATTTGTGGCAATTTTCGTTATTTCTAGCATTGGTTGATATATTGGTAATAGTTTTTGATATTGAAATTTTAGATTATAGTAGTGATATTAAAAAAATCCAAGATATTTTTACGTATTGATTATTTTAGTTGTCATTTTCATTTCATAAACTTAATAACACAAAATTTCATACTTCATAAATTTCATAAACACAAAAAATTGTCCACATTATTTTTTTCAAAGTTGGCTATACTTTTACCAGGAGATTTTTGAAAAATTGTCAGGGTACTTAGTAATGTTTAGACAAGACATTATAACACAATGTCTTAATAAGTTAATAACACAAAATTTCATACTTCATAAATTTCATGAACACAAAACATTGTCCACATTATTTTTTTCGAAGTTGGCTATACTTTTACTAGGACATTTTTGAAAATTTGTCAGGGTACTTAGTAAGGTTTAGACAAGACATTTTCATAACGAGTAGTCGTGGAAATTGCTGTAATGGTACCACAAAATCTTCTGGGAGTGCTTAAACCAAACCCCACCAATGGAAACCATTAAAATAACCAATTAAACTCCTCGATGAAATCAAGAGATATGCAAAATCTGCGCCGTCCATCATACGAACATAATACTAATTAATTTCCATACTGATTCGAAATATGTTTTATATAACTTAACACGCGCTGGTCCTCGTTAGTGGTTGAACCAATTAAAACCAGGCGGTGATAAAAGCCGTTGATTTGCTCTTGGGCCGTGCAGGAGTCTTCCGGTGGTTTCCGGTTGCTCTTCGGACCGGAGTTTTATGGAGGGCACGCGGATCAAGCGTTTGATCCGTCCGTCCTCTTCGACTCCGGTGGTCCGGAAAAGCACGAGAAAACATGGGAGCCGATAAATTCGGCTCTTTATGCGGCCCGTAAGATGAGAAGGCGCTTAATTATCGGCCGCGGCATTCGTTATGGAGATTACCGCGATGGATCGTTAAAACAAATAAATTATTAACTCCCGGGAATGTGAACGATGGAAGCTAATCACACCAATTATTGTACGGAAAGGTAGTCAAAGGAGAATCACAAATTTCGAACACGTAAAGAATAAAAATCGCAAATGAAACTACTCTGTCAGCATATTGATGCATTCGTCATGTCCAAATTTGAAAAAGTTTTGCAACTAGTCCAAATTTCACTTACCAAAATTATTCCTCATTGTAATAATATTAATAAAGTGGTTTAAATGTTAATTGAGTTTGGTCATTAAGGCACTGTATGTTGTGTTCTGTATTGATAGTTTTGTCCATTTCAAAAGCCTCTAATAAAATTTAATTTAATGCGTTTGGAGAAACATGCAATATTTTTCAACGCAGGAAAAAAATAAAGTATGAAAAATAAAGAAAAAGACCCAATATATACGAATGTACGTATAATCATTCAGTACCAATCCTTCGCATTCTTATGAGAACGCAATTTATTTTCAATATCTCTTGATTTATAGAATAGTTCAGGCATACATGATAATTATCCATGAAATACCTAAAGACTTGGAATTGCAGTACTTTCAAGCGAGCCTTTAACAATTTCTGTTAACATTTCGCAAAGTCTGATTAACGAAGTGCCGCGAATTCCTCAATTCCCACTGCCCTGCCATCAATCGAGGCGTATTATATGAAAATTGTATACGTGCGAGTCGTTTTTCGATTTCTTTTACTTTTATACCAATTTGGTATATGGTTAATTTATATAATTCGTCTTAAATTCTTTCGCTGCTCTCTTGGCTCGAATCGAAGGGAATACGATGGCGCTCTTTGAATTTATGGACTCGTAATTGCGGCGGTTTCCTGCCAGCCGGGCAGCAATTAATGGTAGCGAATGGACCGCATTAGGAGCGTCCGCCAGGGATTAATCGCGACGCCATTAATATACACGTTCATCAGCAGCAAATTGTACTACATGCACTTTTAATCTACATGCAGCAAGTATACAGCATTAGGATATTATCCTAAATATAACAGTTCCTAAAAAAAAAACAAAACATAACTACCAAATTTTGGCGTGCGAAGAATTCGTCCTTCAGTTACAATAATTCGGCCTTTAAATTGAACCAATCAGCTCTAATGCTCATAGATGGCGATGAGCTTACCAAATAAGTAAATAAATTGAACCAATCATCAATTTTGCCAATCTTTGACTCTGATGTAATATCCGAATAGCAAAATTGAACGAGTCGTAATTTGTAATCATCTCTGATGTTATTTTTAACTGAATTGCAATTGTTTTAATGTTTTGACCTATAATTTCTTGTCACCTATAATTATATCGTCAATAAAAAAAATAATCAGTCAATAAATAAATTCATGATTAGGTGTCAGTAATTTAATAATTTATATTGCTGTCGAATCAATTGGGAGGATGATTATAGTGTGCCCACCCACCCACCCTCCATTCAACTTTTATGAAAAATTATCACGTCCAAATTCGTGCAATTATGACAACAACCACTTTCCATTCAACTTCTTGTAAAGTACATCATTACACATCCAAATTCGTGGAATTATGACAACAACCACTCTCCATTCAACTTTTTGTAAAGTACATAATTACACATCTCTATATTGCTGTCGAATCAATTAGGAGGATGATTATAGTGTGCCCACCCACCCACCCTCCATTCAACTTTTATGTAAAAAATATCACGTCCAAATTCGTGGAATTATGGCAACAACCACCTTCCATTCAACTTCTTGTAAAGTACATCATTACACATCCAAATTCGTGGAATTATGACAAAAATAACGATCTGCATTGATTGAATATTTACATTACTTAATGTCCAAATTATGTTATAAAATTTATATAAAAGGTTAAATAAACAATTGCAAAAATTTGATAGAATTTCATTGAAAAATTGTAACTTTTAACACGATTTTTGCAAAATGTTTTCAAAACTAAAAGAAACTATTTACTTATTGTTAGTCAATTTTCTGTCATTTTCTAGTATTTCGTAAAACATACAAATAAACAATCATTTGGTAATATTAAATGAATAGATTGATTGATGTGGCTTTGTTGAAAATTCATAATTACTAATGTATGAAATAAAGTTACGCACTTTTTAAAATTTTCAAAATTGTTTTTTATTGATCATTTCTTCACCTGAAGAAGCCACAGTGTGGCGAAACAATTGTCGTGTGGCGAAACAATAAAAAAACAATTTTGAAAATTTTAAAAAGTGCCTAACTTTATTTCATACATTATTAAATGAATACCTAATAGAAAATTCACGTTCACAAAATAAAAATTATACAATTTATACACATTTCTGAATACCTATATCTATATTTTGTGGATGTTGTATAGTGTTCTACAAAATTTTCAATCTTGATTAAATTTTCTATTATTATTGAATTTAAAAAATGTTTAATAATTGCTGAAATTTTATGGAATGTTCACAAAGTTTCCATACAATAAGTTTTGTGAACGTTCCATAAAATTTCAGCAAGTGTTAAACAAGTGCAATAATAGAAGATTATATGAATAATTTCGAAAATTTATAGGAAATTGAATCAAGATTGAAAATTGTATAGAAATTTTATAGTAATTTATGGAAATTGTTGAAATTTTGTATATTATGTAGCGTTTTTTGCCAATAAATATTCTTTATTATTATTATTATTAAATTTTATCGATACCATTTTTCAGTAGTTGTATTTTCTTAAATTTTATGGTATTCATTGAAATTTTATCAATTTTTTATAGATTTCCAGTAAAATTGAGGTTTCTTTATCCAAATTTTATCATATTTTACAGTAAAATTCAAGTTTTTATTAATAAAAAAATTGTTCAATACCATTTTTCAATAATGTTCTTTCTTTCATTGAAATTTTATGATATTTTTTTGACATTTTATGAATTTCTTATAGATTTGCAGTAAAATTATGTTATATTTATCAAAACTTGATGGTATTTTATGGAAAATTGAATAATTTTCTATACATTTTCAACAATTGTTTGATAATATAATAATATAATAGTTCAAAGCCAAATAAATCAAAAATACAACAAAAAATACAGACATTTCAAGTTAATTATAAGATATACCATTTTTCAGCAATTGGCTTTTCTTTTATTGAAATTTTATGATATTTCATAGATATTTTATCAATTTCCTATAGATTTACAGTATGGTTGAGGTTTCTTTATCAAAATTTTATGAAATTTTATGAAAACTTGAATAATTTTCTATACATTTTCAGCAATTGTTCAATTTGTTCAAAATTGGATCAAGTTTTAATTTTTTTGTAGAAGTTTGATAGTATTTATGGATATTTGTTCAATACCAATTTTCAGTAATTAGCTCTTCTTTTATTGAAATTTTATGATAGTTCATAGGCGTTTTATTAATCAATCAATTATCAATTTTTTATAGATTTCCAGTAAAATTGAGGTTTATTTATAAAAAATTTGAATTGTACAGATGTTATTAGTCAAAGTAGGTACATAAATTCAAAAATACAAAAATAAAAATACAGAAATATCTAAAATTAATTATAAGATTGTATAAATAGTTCTGAAAATTTATAGGATATTGGATCAACTTTTAAAAGTTTTGTAGAAGTTTGGTAGATTTGTGGAATTTTGTTCAATACCATTTTCCAGTAATTGGGTTTCCTTTCATTGAAATTTTATAATATTTCATAGACGCTTTATCAATCTATAGATTTCCAGTAAAATTGAGGTTTCTTTATCAAAATTTTATGATATTTTTTGGAAATTTGAATACTTTTTTTATACATTTTCAACAATTGTTTGATAATATAATAATATAATATTTATTTATTTACGTAGCTGCATTGTACATATGTGATTAGTCAAAGTAGGTACATAAAATCAAAAATACAAAACAAAAATACAGATATTTCTAAAGTTAATAATTATAAGATGGTATAAATAATTTTGAAAATTTATAGAAAACTGGAACAAGTTTGAAAATATTTGTATAAGTTTGATGGTACTTATGGAAATTTGTTCAATATCATTTTTCAGTAATTGTGTATTCTTTCCTTGAAATTTTATGATATTTCATAGACGTTTTATCAATTGCTTATAGATTTCTTGTAAAATTGAGGTTTCTTTATCAAAATTTTATGATGTTTTATGGAAATTTGAATAATTTTCTATACATTTTCAGCAATTGTTTGATATTTGTAATGTTTATTAAATAATTGTATAAATAATTCTGAAAATTTATAGAAAATTGGATCAAGTTTTTTTTTTTTTGCAGAAGTTTGATACTATTTGTGAAAATTTGTTCAATACCATTTTCCAGTAATTGGCTTTTTTTTTTTAATTGAAATATTATGATAGTTCATAGAAGTTTTATGCATTTCTTATAGATTTCCAGTAAAATTGAGGTTTCTTTATCAAAATTTTGTAATATTTTATCGAAATTTGAATAACTTTCTATACATTTTCAGCAATTGTCTGATATTTATAAAGTTTAATAAAAGATTGTATGAATAATTCTGAAAATTTATAGAAAACTGGATCAAGATTTAAATAATTGTAGTTGTAAAGTTTGACAGATTTGTGAAAATTTGTTCAATGCCGTTTTTCAGTAATTGGGTGTTCTTTCATTGAAATTTTATGATCTCTCATAGACGTTTTATCAATTTCCTATATATTTCCAGTAAAATTGAGGTTTCTTTATCAACATGTTATGATATTTTATCGAAATTTGAATAACTTTCTATACATTTTCAGCAATTGTTTGATATTTCTAAAGTTTAATAGCAGATTGTATGAATAATTCTGAGAATTTATAGAAAATTGGATCAAGATTAAATGTTTTGTTTAAAGTTTGATGGTATTTATGGAAATTTAATCAATACAATTTTTCAGTAACTGGCTTCTTTATTATTGAAATTTTGTGGGATTTCATTGACATTGTATGTATTTGTTATAAATTTCATTAAAATTTTATGATATTTGATGAAAATTTGAATAATTTTCTATACATTTTCAGCAATTTTTTGATATTTCTAAACTGTAATAAAAGATTGTATAAATAATTCTGAAAATTTATAGAATATTGCAGCAAGGAAAATTGGAGAAATTTGAAAAAAAAAGTTTATATGATGCCAACTTTTTGGCAGTTTATTTATATTTTAGACATTATAAATTTTTGTTATTGGCAAATGTATAAAGTCATCCTAGGTATTTTTTTACATTTGAAATCACCAATTTCATCAAAATTTCGAAACATCATGTTACAATTGAAATGCCTGAAGGTATATGTGTGGTCCAACTCTGAATGATTTTTTCTTTCAATTAAGTCTCTAACCACCACATTAGTATTACATTACTCAGTTTGCACGATCCGATATTGACGAGCATACCATTCTACACACGTGCGGTTTAGGATGTATTTCACTCAGCAATTTATTACTAGGCAGTAAAAACAATGCTTTTGTAGAGCTATAAACTGCGAAAGGATGATTTATGCTCTTAGGTGTGGTTTTGGTCATTGAGTGAATTACATTTTAAAGTAGGTACATTACATATCAAGAATGTTGCAAAATAAATTAATGTGACGACCGTCTAATGTTCGGCTTGTAAAACTTTTACAATCATTTGTATATTAAGTTTAAAAATTATGATTGCAAATAATGTATTATTAAGGGTAGTGTTCACAATAAGATATCATATAACTATGGTTTTACCACATATTTAATTTAATTGTTGTATAACTATGGTTTTACCACAAATTTAATTGTTATCTATTCACGATTTGAGTTTCAACTTTTGAGAGTTTTTGAAACTTGAGATTTAATTGTTATATAACTATGGGTTTTCCACAAATTTAATTGTAATATAATTACGATTTGAGTTTCAACTTTTGAAAATCTTAGAGACTTGAGATTTGATTGTTATATAACTATGGTGTTACCACAAATATAATTGATACATAATCACGATTCAAGTTTCAACTTTTAAGAGCCTTCGAGACGTGAGGTTTAATTGTTATATAACTATTGTTTTACCACAAATTTGTTTGTTATGTAATCACGATATGAGTTTCAACTTTTGAGAGTCTTTGTGAAGTGACTGCAAATTTCAAAGGTGTTTTGGTGTTATTGGTGTTATTGGTTTAGAGAATTGAAAAGCTGTAAGTTATAAATTTGAATATATAAATCAACAATATTTAATAGGCTACACAAAAAATGAACATATATACGTACATAAATTTCACACAAAAGTGTAATAATTTACAATGACATGTAATAATGTAACAAAATGCGAGGAACAAAGTAGGTGCAAAGTACCCAGTTTCATAACATATATTAATTTGAATGATTAATTTATTTGGAATGGGACAAAAATCGAATTTGATTCACAAAATGGTCGTTATAAATCAGTACCATTGAATGGATGCTGTACAAAATGAACATTCAGATCCTCCTCCTTCCAATGAAATCTATCGATTGATTATCGGATGCTGTAAACGGCCTGGGATAACAAATTAGCGGCCGCCGCTTTTTGCGACGTCTGATTTATGCGCTTCCGTCCAGAATAAATATTTACAAGCGGTCATGATTAGCTACCGTTTTGGAGGCGAACCAGTCCGAAACGCGAACCCGTAATCACACGTTTCGCAACAGAGCTGGGCGCACGCGAAGATCAAAATGGAAGAAAAAGGAGTAAGAAAGAAGCAAGGCGAGGAGCCTGTTTACGGAGCACCGAGAATTCTTCGGCAGATTCCACAGTTTTACCTCACTTTACAACTTCTACTACTTTTACGACAAAAGATCTTTTAAAGAATACCTTTGTCTTAGATTATACGATTTTTAATAATTTTGTTTAACGTAACTGTTCGAAAAAAAAACGATATTTTTTTTCTGAACGCACTAATAATAAGATTAGATCAAATTAGATTTTTCTTAACAAAACGGGAATATTTTTTGCCAAATCTACAAATTCAAATTCAGTGGGTGGTCGAAATATCTCGCAATAATATTGTATCATTACGTCGTTCAATTTCTGGAATACGTCGGGAAATAGGTATAAAATATTGGCCTTATCCAAGCACATCAAAATCAATCTTGATCATGCTCAAATGCATGACGAAACGTGCGGCCTTATGGAATCAGCCGTGGCAAGATTCCCCGTTTCCACATTGATTGATGCGCGCCTCACAAGAATCCCCATCAATCGTGGCATTTGTCATTGCAGTCATGTCTCTTTTACAGAATAACGAGCCTTTGTTGCGTCCGCGCTGAATTTTTGCATGTGATCCTTGCATTGTTAGACGACTTCATAAACACGGCCATAAATTAACCTGGCGGCGGTTTATAATTGAAGGATGCAACTCTCACATCCGATTATGAAAAAATTCGATCCGTTTTATCGGCAATAAATCAATTCAAAGGGTATGCAAATTGCACGAGCTCAAGTCCGTGTTAAAACTTTTAAAAACAGATTTCCCTTATTGAAATTAAATTAGTTGTATTTTATTTTATTGGTACTAAAATCTATGAAAATAGTTCCAATCAATTTTAAAAGCCCGTAAAGATTTCTCGTTAATAAAACAAAATTACTAATTAACTCGCATTGGTCGCAGGCTATTAATTTAAAATTTCGTACGGATTGCACGAAACTTCGGAGGTTATTTTATGGGCGCAATAAAAGTTCCATTAGCTATTTCATTCCGGGATAGACAAGATGTAGATTCAAAATCACATCAATTTTACCAGCAGCCACATTTATTGAGCGCATTATACAAGCTATTAACAAGCATTGGATAAACCGAGTGCTTGAGATAATAAATTTACATCGGAAAGGAATGGCTCCGAGAGGAGCGTTAATGGAGTCTATGTAAATTTTCCTCAATGATTCTAAGTACGTTATACGAATGAGGGATTTGTTAATATGGCTAATTACTCTTACAACTTATCTTGCTTGCAATTATTGCATTGATTTTGTTGAATAGTTATCGCAGTATTTGCATCTACAAATAAATTATGAACGTGAGTCCAATTTGATAAAACCGTCACCACGAAAATTACAAAATTAAAAGTAGAAATAGTTATTTCTGATTCTAGATTTCAAAATACTTCTTTGCATTCAAGAATGAAGTCGCGAGTATCGCGATTAAAAAAAACATTCGAGAATGCAAAAGAAGCATTTCTCGGTCTAGTATCAAACCACTTTTTTTTCGAAAACTTAAACTCCACATTAGTGGAAACTCAAAGAAAACTTCTGATGTTTAATCGATATAAATGTCTACAATCATAAATTTATCAGCCATAAGAGAGGTTCGTTAAAAAATGCTAGAAACGAATTTAATATTATACTGTTGTTTTCAAAAGATTATAAGACATATAAGACATAAATCTTGCATACCTACAAGTAAAATACCTTTATTTTTGACAATATCGAAAATTGTTATCATGAGAAATAAATGATAAAAATTATAAATTATGATCAAATTTAAAATTATAAATTCGGACACGAATAAAGAGCGATTATCATTATTATTATTACTATTGAGGCGGAAAGACCCCATGGGGTCAATAGCTCAATAAAGATTGTTTATATATATATAGCAAAATTAATCCTATTATACCCTTTAATATATAAAACCCTTTATCATACAACGAATATAATAGAATTTTTAAAATTATGAAAATTTAAATTTTTAGAACAAAAATTTATGATTTTGTACTATTATTAATTTTAGTAATATTACTATTATTAATATTATTGCCATCATGAAAACTTATTTAGAATGAAACTTTGTTCAAATATGCACTATGACTATATGGCAATATGACTATATCCATCTGTTATGAAAAAATAGTTTCTGTGTTTTTTTCACTCTACTTTTTTTTATACTCTGTATGCACATTTATATTTGTATAATACTTTTAATGCATGTTACATTGATAATTATATTTCTGTGACAATATGTAAAATATTGCTTTGAACTTTTCAATTTTCTACGTTATCTTCTAAATGATATACATATGATAATTTAATCAACTTAAATATTGCCTTGAACTTTTCAATTTTCTACGTTATCTTCTAAATGATAAATGATACATATGATAATTTAATCAACTTTATCACTTTTTGTCAAAATTTTATCGAGTTTCCCGACATTTAATCAATCTTATGATACCCTTTCTTAATGATGACAAATTTGATAATGTATCATTATACTTTATCAAGTTTATCAATTTTTGGCAAAATTTGATCGAGTTTCAGACATTTAATCAATTTTATGACACATTTTCTAATGACGATAATTTTGATAATGTATCATTATGTTTTATCAAGTTTATCAATTTTTGACAATATTTCATCGAGTTTCTGACATTTAGTCAATTGTAGGACATTTTATAAAATTCAGAAACTAAATTGATTCTGTTTGTGATATTTTATTAGTTTTTGGGGCAATATTTGTTGTGTTTACAACATTTTATTGTTTTTATTATAGAGAGAGAGATAACAATATTTATTAGGCTATTAACCTTCGGCATTTCCATCTAATTTTATTACATTTTATTGATTATGGATAATATTTTATAGATTTTCTCATGTCATCGATTTTTGGCAATGTTTTGTCGAGTTCAAGACGTTTTCAATTTTATGACTACATTTATGCGTTTTAATGATGAGAAAATTGATACAGTTTATCAAGTTTATCAATTTCGGACAATATTCGATATTGTTTTTGACATTTTTTCAATGTTATGGCATATTTTATAGAATTTTGGTAACATTTAATCGAGTTTATGACATTATATTAACTTGATCTTATGGTCTTATTTTATCCTTTTAATTTTTGATATTTTCTTAATTTGCTAAAAAAGTTTATCAATTTTTGACAAGATTTGATCGTGTTTCTGGCATTTAATCAATCTTATAAAACATTTTCTTAATGATGACAAATTTGTAATGTATCGTTATATTTTATCAAGTTTATCAATTTATGACATAATTTTATCGAGTTTTCTGATATTTAAGCAATCTTATGACACATGTTCTTAATGATGACAATTTTGATAATGTATCATTATATTTTATTAAGTTTATCAATTTTTTTTACAAAATTTGATCAAGTTTTGACATTTAATCAATCGTATGACACATTTTCTTAATGATGACAAATTTCGTAATTTATCATTATATTTTATCAAGTTTGTCAATTTTTGACAAAATATGATCAAGTTTCTGCCATTTTATGACATCTTATGACACATTTTCTTCATGATGACAAATTTGATAATGTATCATTATATATATATATATATATATAATCGATCTTTATTGCGCTATCGACCCCATATGGGGTCTTTCCGCCTAGTGTATCATTATATTTTATCAAATTTGTCGATTTTTGGCAATGTTTCGTCGAGTTTTTGACATTTAATCAATCTTATGATACATTTTCTTAATGGTGACAAATTTGATAATGATACATTATCAAATTCGTCATCATATAACTTATCAAGTTTATCAATTTTTTGCCAATGTTTCGTTGAGTTTCTGACCTTTTATCAATCTTATACACCATTTCCTAAATGTGACAAATTTGATAATGTATCATTATAATTTATCAATTTTTGACCATGTTTCATCGAGTTTCTGATAGTTAATCAATTTTATAATACATTTTCTAATGATGACAAATTTAAGGCACATTTGATAAAATTCAAAAACTAAATTTATACAGTTTGCGATGTTTTATCAATTTTATTGCAACATCTTGTTGTGTTAAAAACATTTTATTGATTTTTTTGCATTTGATTGATTATAGATAATATTTGATAGATTTTCTCACGAGTTATTAATTTTTGGCAATATTTTGCAGAGTTCAAGACGTTATCAGTGTTATGATTACATTTTTGAGTCTTAATGATGAGAAAATTGATCAAATTTATCAAGTTTATCAATTTCGGACAATATTTGATACAGTGTTTGACATTTAATCAATGTTATGACATATTTTATAAAATTTCGACAAAATTTAATCGAGTTCATGACATTACATCAATTTCATTTTATTTATCTTGTTGATTTTGATATTATGTGATTTTTTTTTATATTTCATACATTAGGGATAATATTTTATCGAGTTTGAGACAGTTTTATGATTTTTTAAGATAAGATTAATGGTTTTAATGATATTGTTATATTATTATATTATGAAATTCAAAAACTAAATTTAGTGTTTGACATTTAATCAATGTTATGACATATTTTATAAAATCTCGACAAAATTTAATCGAGTTCATGACATTATATCAATTTCATCTTATTTATCTTGTTGATTTTTGATATTATGGGAATTTTATTGTATTTCATACATTAGGGATAATATTTTATCGAGTTTCAGACAGTTTCAAGATTTTTTAAGATAAGATCAATAGTTTCAATGATATTTTTATATTATTATATTATAATATTTAGAAACTAAATTTATCCAGTTTGTGATATTTTATCAATTTTATGGTAACATCTTGTTGTGCCACATGCATTTTATTGATTTTATTACATTTGATTGATTATGGATAATATTTGATAAATTTACTCACAAGTTATTGATTTTTGGCAATATTTTGCAGAGTTTAAGACGTTATCGGTGTTATAATTACATTTTTGAATCTTAATGATGAAAAAATTGTTCAAATTTATCAAGTTTATCAATTTCGGACAATATTTGATGAAGTGTTTGACATTTAATCAATGTTATCACATATTTTATAAAATTTCGACAAAATTTAATCTAGTTCATGACATTATATCAATTTCATCTTATTTATCTTGTTTATTTTTGATAATATGTGAATTTTATTATATTTCATACAATTTCATAATATTTTATCGAGTTTCAGACAGTTTCAAGATTTGTTTAAGATAAGATCAATGGTTTTAATGATATTTTTAAATTCTTTAACATAGCATTTTACCCATTTTTTATTTACATTTAATCGAGTTTATGACATAATATCAATTTTATTTTATAATCTTATTTCATCTTGTTGATATTTGATATTCTATCAATTTCATTATATTTCATAGATTAGTGACACATTTTATTGAATTTCAGACAGTTTATAGTTTTTGTTTTTTTTTAAGATAAGATCAATGTTACGACACCATTTTATCGTTTTTAAGATAACATAATTACTGAGTTTCGGACAGTTTCTAAATTTTTTTTTGCGAAATTAAGATCAGATCAATGTTATGGCATTATATTAGTTTGACATTATTAATCTTGTTAATCTTTGATGTCTTATCAATTTTTTATACTTATTTCATTGATTAGGGACAATATTTTATAGAGTTTCAGACAGTTTATCGATTTTTTTAAAGATAAAACTATTGAGTTTATATATAATTTTTTAATGTACGATCAATGTTATGGCAGCATTTTATCGTGTTAATGATAATATAACTATTGAATTTCAGACAGTTTATAGATTTTTTTCTGGCAAGATTAAGATAAGATCAATGTTATGACATTATATTAGTTTGACGTAGATTTTTTAAGATAAGATCAATGTTATGTCACCATTTTATAGTTTTTAAGATAACATAATTATTGAGTTTCAGACAGTTTGTAATTTTTTTTTGCGAGATTAAGATCAGATCAATGTTATGGCATTATATTAGTTTGACATTATTAATCTTGTTGATCTTGATGTCTTATCAATTTTTTATACTTATTTCATTGATTAGGGACAATATTTTATTGAGTTTCAGACAGTTTACCGTTTTTTTTAAAGATAAAACCATTTTATCGGTTAAATGTTAACATAACTATTGAATTTCAGACAGTTTATAGATTTTTTTCTGTCGAGATTAAGATAAGATCAATGTTTTGACATTAATTAGTTTGACTTAGATATTTAAAGATAAGATCAATGTTATGTCATATTTTATCTTTTTAATGATAACATAACTATTGAGTTTCAGACAGCTTGTAAATTTTTTTTGAGAGATTAAGATAAGATCAATGTTATGACATTATATTAGTTTGACATTATTTATCTTGTTGATCTTTGATATGTTATCATTTTTTTTATATTTATTTCATTGATTAAGGACAATATTTTACTGAGTTTTAGACAGTTTATAGAATTTTTGAAACACAAAATCTATGTTATGACACCAATTTATCGTTTTAATGATAACATTTCTATTGAGTTTCACACAGTTTATAGATTATTTTGCGAGATTAAGATAAAATCAATGTTTTAAATATTAGTTTGACATTATTTTATACCATTTTATCGTTTTAATGATAGCATAATTATTGAGTTTCAGACAGTTTATAGAATATTTTTTTGCGAGATTAAGATATGATCAATGTTATGACATATTAGTTTGACGTTATTAATCTTGCTAATTTTTGATATTTCATCAATTTTGCTATACTCATGTCATCGATTAGGGACAATATTTTATTGAGTTTCAGACAGTTCATAGAATTGTTTAAAGATAAAATCTATGTTATGACACCATTTTATCATTTTAATGATAACATTTCTATTGAGTTTCAGACAGTTTATAGATTTTTTTTGCGGGATTAAGATAAGATCAATGTTTGACATATTAGTTTGACATTATTTTGTACCATTTTATTGTTTTAATGATAGCATAACTATTGAGGTTCAGACAGTTTGTAGTTTTTTTTTCTGGCGAGATTAACATAAGATCAATGTTATGATATTATATTAGTTTGACGTTATTAATCTTGTTAATTTTTGATAATTCATCAATTTTGCTATACTTATATCATCGATTAGGGACAATATTTTATTGAGTTTCAGAGAGTTTATAGAATTTTTTACAGATAAGTTCTATTTTATGATACCATTTTATCGTTTTAATGATAACATTTCTATTGAGTTTCAGACACTTTATAGATTTTTTTGCGAGATTAAGAAAAGATCAATGTTTGACATATTAGTTTGACATTATTTTATACCATTTTATTGTTTTAATGATAGCATAACTATTGAGTTTCAGACAGTTTATAGATTTTTTTCTGGCTAGATTAACATAAGATCAATGTTATGATATTATGAATCTTGTTCATTTTTGATATTTCATCAATTTTGCTATACTTATATTATCGATTAGGGACAATACTTTATTGAGTTTCAGACAGTTTATAGATTTTATGAAAGATAAGATTTATGTTATGACACCATTTTATCGTTTTAATGATAACAATTCTATTGAGTTTCAGACAGTTTATAGATTTTTTTTTGGCCAGATTAAGATAAGATCAATGTTATGACATTATATTAGTTTGACATTATTAATCTTGTTGATTTTTGACATTTTAAAATTTTTGTTATAGTTATTTCATCGAATAGTGACAACGTTTTATTGAGTTTCAGACAGTTTGTAGATTTTTTTAAAGACAAGATCTATGTTATGACACCATTTTATCGTTATAATGATAACATAACTATTAAGTTTCAGACAGTTTACAGATTTTTTTGCGAAATTAAGATAAGATCAATGTTTGACATATTAGTTTGACATTATTAATCTTGTTAATTTTTGATATTTTATCAATTTTGTTATACTTTTTTCATCGATTACGGACAACATTTTATTGCGTTTCGGAAAGTTTATAGATATTTTTTAAAGAAATGATCGATATTATGACAGCATTTTATCGTTTTAATGATAACATAACTATTGAGTTTCAGACAGTTTTTTTTTTTTTTTTGCAAGATTAAGATAAGATCAATGTTATGACATTATATTAGTTTGACATTATTAATCTTGTTGATTTTTTATATTGTATCAATTTTGTTATACTTATTTCATCGATTTGGGACAATATTTTATTGAGTTTCAGACAGTTTATATATTTTTTTAAACTTAAGATCAATGTTATGACAGCATTTTATCATTTTAATGACAACAAAACTATTGAGTTTAAGTCAGTTTATATACATTTTTTAATATACGTTAAATGTTATGACAGCATTTTATCGTTTTAATGATAATATAACTATTGAATTTCAGACAGTAGTTTAGAGATTAAGATAAGATAAATTTTATGACATTATATTAGTATGATATTATTTATCGTGTTGATTTTTGATATTTTATCAGTTTTGTTATACTTATTTCATCGATTAGGGACAACATTTTATTGAGTTCCACACAATTTATATATATTTTTTGTAGTTATGACATTATATTAGTTGGACATTATTGTTCTTGTTGATTTTTGATATTTTATCAATTTTGTTATACTTATTTCATCGATCATTCATTTTATCGAATTTCAGACAGTTAGTTTTTTTTTAAGATAAGATATATGTTATGGCAGCATTTTATCGTTATAATGATAACATAACTATTGAATTTCAGACAGTTTAGAATTTTGTTTAAGATACAATCAATGTTATAACCTCATATTAACAATAGTAACAAATAACAAAAATATCAAATGTTTGCAAACAATTTTTTTTTTAA
Organism: Othius punctulatus; assembly: GCA_951805005.1. Classification (NCBI taxonomy): domain Eukaryota; kingdom Metazoa; phylum Arthropoda; class Insecta; order Coleoptera; family Staphylinidae; genus Othius; species Othius punctulatus. The sequence goes on along the minus strand of OX638139.1, from coordinate 1,094,899 downwards.
TTCTAGTTAATTTACTGACAATTTTCGACACATAAAGAATTATTTCTGAAAATTTTTAAACACATTGGCAATGTAAGATAAGTATTATCAAATTGCAGATCATCTATTTATGTATGCAATAGATTTCAATAGAAGTTAAGATTATTGTCATGGTATGATTTATGGTTTTAATGATAGCATAATTGATTTATATTATTTATGTAATTTTATAAAAAATCATCGATTTTGAAAATTTGTGCTCGAGAATTAGACATGTTATGACATTAAATGTGTAAAGTTCGAGAACATGAATCATGGCATTGATTACATGTGTAAAGTTCGAGAACATGACTCTGACATTGATTAAATCCGTAAGGCTGGAGAACATGATTCATGACATTTATTAAATGTGTAAGGCTCGAGAACATGACTCGTGATATAATTTACGAATTTTAACCTAGGTATATTTTGTCAAGTTTACGATATTCTATCAATATTATTCGTGATTTCTTGTGTAAAATGTTGTGATATTTTATTTATTTTGTGGCAATTCACGATTTTAGACAATATTATTATGTACTGTATACTGGAAGCCGTTACTTTGTGGAACATGGTAAATGAATTAAATAAAACAATTTTACTTTGTTACTTCCACTAACACATTTATTTTACAAAAATAATTTAGTGATTGCAGTATAGTGACTTTTTATTTAATAAGATGAGTAACTGTTCACGGCTCTACTTTGTGATACATTGTTAAATAGGTAAAATTATTTTATTTAATATTTTTATGACTTATGAGTTATTTTATATCATCGACTGAAATAGAATTGGCAGTTGGGTTGGCTTAACATTCTTCTCCATACGCGTTAATAACGTTAATTTATCTTCATGCCTACCTCCCGTTTGCAATTCGTGCCGCATTCATGCCTCCTTCATGCCTCCTTCTGCTCTACCTGATGGCCTGTGAAATCTAAGAGGCACCGGACGCCCAGGTCAGGGGTCACTCGATGAAGCTCGCTGCTAAATCACCGGGGCAGCATCCGTAACGCCCCCGGGGGCTGCGTGAAAAAGGGGGCCATCCCGGGGGCCCCCAGATCCGCAGATTTATCCGCATCCAGCTGAGGCCGATTAATAAGGGCCCCATTCTCGCAGACCTGTTGCCCCTGCCCTACGTTTAATTAATTTACACCAGGACGTCCACGAAAAAATCACCATCAATCGCCTCTAATGGTACTTGACGACGTTCGTTTTAGCCTTATCGACGTCGTAAGTTGAAGGGTTTTACCATTTCACTCTTCGAGAATGTAAAAATGTATATGTCGTAAATTGAAGGTTTTTACCATTTCACTCTTCGAGAATGGAAAAATGTAAATGTCGTAAATTGAAGGTTTTTATCATTTCACTCTTCGAGAATGTAAATGTCGTAAATTGAAGGTTTTTACCATTTCACTCTTCGAGAATGTAAAAATGTAAATGTCGTAAATTGAAGGTTTTTACCATTTCACTCTTCGAGAATGTAAAAATGTAAATGTCGTAAATTGAAGGTTTTTACCATTTCACTCTTCGAGAATGTAAATGTCGTAAATTGAAGGTTTTTACCATTTCACTCTTCGAGAATGTAAAAATGTAAATGTCGTAAATTGAAGGTTTTTACCATTTCACTCTTCGGGAATGTAAAAATTGTTACAAGATTAATTGAACACTGATGGGATAAATGTGCGATTAAAATGGCTGTTAAATTCGAATTGCCACTTGCTTTTTTAAATATTTGTTAGATGCACACTTTGCACACAATGTCAAAGTGCTTCTTGAACGTTGAACTTTTAGAGAATTTTAGTATTCTTGATTGTTTCTGAAATTTTCTCTACCAATCAATTCTATATCTCCTGCTCTGGTTTCATCTGATTGGATTTTTCGTTTTTTTTTTCTATTTCATCTTCATACTAAGTTACTTTGGCTTTCATTAGTGCTCAATTTTCATAAATGGTAAATTTTGTTCTTGTACATTTTATACTTATACGGTTGATAGATCGATCTCAGACTATTGCAGCTTGTTACTTTATACGTTAAATCGAGATGACATATCTCGGCATAAAATTGACGAAAAAGTCGTTTCTAATCTTTGAAGTTGAAGGAGGTAGTTGCATTCTTCGCTTCTTGTATTTGCCTTTCTTTGTTCGTCATTTTTAACATTTCTAACACGCATTTCAGTCTCGTTTAACATAAATGTGTTCTCTTATTAGTCTGGCTGACACTGCTTTACATCACTCCAGTATCAAACAACGTAATCGGTGCCTTAAACTAATACGATATGTTAAAACATGGCTATCTGGCCATCATCTACCACCCGAATAAGGTTTCCTGAGAATCTGTCCTGGTGGGTGACATCCGAAGTGATGTCTCAACTTATCCGTGTAACATGAATCTTGATAAACGTGGTGGAAATGAAAGAGGGAAACGGCCAGCATCAGCTTTAAATAAGATTAATCGCCTGAAAATGAATATTTAGTGTTAACGCGCGGTAATGAATAACATCCAACGTGTTCATTAGGAATATGGAAAGGCTTATCTGCGTAACACACTTTCCGTATTAATCCGAATTCCTGAGGTGTGTGAGCGGATTAAATTGATCTGATAATCAGTTCTTGTGTTGTTTTCGCCTCGCATGCAGTGAAACGTTTATGTTGGTGTAATTAATCCAGTTACGTATCATGCATACTGCATAATTATGTTCAGTAGAATTCCGAGCAGTAACTCTTTCAAATGTTGCCAGAGTTGCAAGAGAATTTAAAGTTAATCAACGAAATCATAAAGACATTCTGAAATTTTGTATAATCATTGCCAGATATTTAAAATTTTGAAAACTTAAGTTATAAAATATCCTAGATTCATGACGTATTGTGAAATTTGCAAAATAATCGCCGCTACGTCTATAATTTTTTGCAAAATGCCAAAGACATCAAACAAGCCGAAATACTCGAATTTTGAAAACGGATCGCTTCAAAATTTAAAATATAGTAGTCTTAGAACATTGCACATGAGTTATTACCACTAGAATTTTACCCAGTTATTACTACATCTACGAAATTTTGAAAATATAGGTCACAAACGTTCTAGATTCGTCACTAAATGTTCTATCACTAAATTTAGAAATACAAAAATGAAAGTAGCTAGAGTAATATTATACGGGCTTTTAATGCTGAAATTTTGCATAATCATCGTCAGATATTTGAAATTTTGAAAGCATAAGTTAAAAGTATCCTAGATTCATGACGTATTGTGAAATTTGCAAAATAATCGCCGCTACGTCTATAATTTTTTGCATAATGCCAAAGACATCAAACAAGCCAAAATACTCAAATTTTGAAAACGGATCGCTTCAATTGAAAATTTAAAATATAATAGTCTTAGAACATTGCACATGAGTTATTACCACTCAAATTTTACTCTACATCTACGAAATTTTGAAAATATAGCTCACAAAACGTTCTAGATTCGTCACTAAATGTTGTATCACTAAATTTAGAAATACAAAAATGAAAGTAGCTAGAGTAATATTATACGGGCTTTTAATGCTGAAATTTTGCATAATCATCGTCAGATATTTTAAATTTTGAAAGCATAAGTTAAAAATATCCTAGATTCATGACGTATTGTGAAATTTGCAAAATAATCGGCGCTACGTCTATATTTTTTTGCAAATGCCAAAGACATCAAACAAGCCAAAATACTCAAATTTTGAAAACGGATCGCTTCAATTGAAAATTTAAAATATAATAGTCATAGAACATTGCACATGAGTTATTACCACTGAAATTTTACCCGGTCAGGGTAAATCTACGAAATTTTGAAAATATAGGTCACAAAACGTTCTAGATTCGTCACTAAATGTTCTATCACTAAATTTAGAATTACAAAAATGAAAGCAGCTAGAGTAATATTATACGGGCTTTTAATGCTGAAATTTTGCATAATCTTCGTCAGATATTTTAAATTTTGAAAGTATAAGTTAAAAATATCCTAGATTCATGACGTATTGTGAAATTTGCAAAATAATCGCCGCTACGTCTATAATTTTTTGCAAAATGCCAAAGACATCAAACAAGCCAAAATACTCAAATTTTAAAAACGGATCGCTTCAATTGAAAATTTAAAATATAATAGTCGTAGAACATTGCACATGAGTTATTACCACTGAAATTTTACCCAGTCATTGCTACATCTACGAAATTTTGAAAATATAGGTCACAAAACGTTCTAGATTCGTCACTAAATGTTCTATCACTAAATTTAGAATTACAAAAATGAAAGTAGCAAGAGTAATATTACACGGGCTTTTAATGCTGAAATTTTGCATAATCTTCGTCAGATATTTTAAATTTTGAAAGTATAAGTTAAAAATATCCTAGATTCATGACGTATTGTGAAATTTGCAAAATAATCGCCGCTAAGTCTATAATTTTTTGCAAAATGCCAAAGACATCAAACAAGCCAAAATACTCAAATTTTGAAAACGGATCGCTTGAATTGAAAATTTAAAATATAATAGTCTAATTAGAACATTGCACATGAGTTATTCCCACTGAAATTTTACCCAATCATTGCTACATCTACGAAATTTTGAAAATATAGGTCACAAAACGTTCTTGATTCGTCAGTAAATGTTCCATCACTAAATTTAGAATTACAAAAATGAAAGCAGCAAGAGTAATATTACACGGGCTTTTAATGCTGAAATTTTGCATAATCATCGTCAGATATTTTAAATTTTGAAAGCATAAGTTAAAAATATCCTAGATTCATGACGTATTGTGAAATTTGCAAAATAATCGCGCTACGTCTATAATTTTTTGCAAAATGCCAAAGACATCAAGCAAGAGAAAATACTCAAATTTTGAAAACGTATCGCTTCAATTGAAAATTTAAAATATAATAGTCTTAGAACATTGCACATTAGTTATTACCACTGAAATTTTACCCGGTCAGGGTAAATCTACGAAATTTTGAAAATATAGGTCAAAAAACGTTCTAGATTCGTCACTAAATATTCTATCACTAAATTTAGAATTACAAAAATGAAAGTAGCTAGAGAATATTACACGGGCTTTTAATGCTGAAATTTTGCATAATCTTCGTCAGATATTTTAAATTTTGAAAGCATAAGTTAAAAATATCCTAGATTCATGACGTATTATGAAATTTGCAAAATAATCGCCGCTACGTCTATATTTTTTTGCAAAATGCCAAAGACATCAAACAAGCCAAAATACTCAAATTTTGAAAACGGATCGCTTCAATTGAAAATTTAAAATATAATAGTCTTAGAACATTGCACATGAGTTATTACCACTGAAATTTTACCCGGTCAGGGTAAATCTACGAAATTTTGAAAATATAGGTCACAAAACGTTCTAGATTCGTCACTAAATGTTCTATCACTAAATTTAGAATTACAAAAATGAAAGTAGCAAGAGTAATATTACACGGGCTTTTAATGCTGAAATTTTGCATAATCTTCGTCAGATATTTGAAATTTTGAAAGCATAAGTTAAAAATATCCTAGATTCATGATGTATTGTGAAATTTGCAAAATAATCGCCGCTACGTCTATATTTTTTTTGCAAAATGCCAAAGACATCATACAAGCCAAAATACTCAAATTTTGAAAACGGATCGTTTCAATTGAAAATTTAAAATATAATAGTCTTAAAACATTGCACATGAGTTATTACCACTGAAATTTTACCCAGTCATTGCTAAATCTACGAAATTTTGAAAATATAGGTCACAAAACGTTCTAGATTCGTCACTAAATGTTCTATCACTAAATTTAGAATTACAAAAATGAAAGTAGCTAGAGTAATATTACACGGGCTTTTAATGCTGAAATTTTGCATAATCATCGTCAGATATTTTAAATTTTGAAAGCATAAGTTAAAAATATCCTAGATTCATGATGTATTGTGAAATTTGCAAAATAATCGCCGCTACGTCTATATTTTTTTGCAAAATGCCAAAGACATCAAACAAGCCAAAATACTCAAATTTTGAAAACGGATCGCTTCAATTGAAAATTTAAAATATAATAGTCTTAGAACATTGCACATGAGTTATTACCACTGAAATTTTACCCAGTCATTGGTACATCTACGAAATTTTGAAAATATAGGTCACAAAACGTTCTAGATTCGTCACTAAATGTTCCATCACTAAATTTAGAATTACAAAAATGAAAGCAGCTAGAGTAATATTATACGGGCTTTTAATGCTGAAATTTTGCATAATCATCGTCAGATATTTTAAATTTTGAAAGCATAAGTTAAAAATATTCTAGATTCATGACGTATTGTGAAATTTGCAAAATAATCGCCGCTACGTCTATAATTTTTTGCAAAATGCCAAAGACATCAAACAAGCCAAAATACTCAAATTTTGAAAACGGATCGCTTCAATTGAAAATTTAAAATATAATAGTCATAGAACATTGCACATGAGTTATTACCACTGAAATTTTACCCAGTCATTGCTACATCTACGAAATTTTGAAAATATAGGTCACAAAATGATCTAGATTCGTCACTAAATGTTCTATCACTAAATTTAGATTTACAAAAATGAAAGTAGCTAGAGTAATATTATACGGGCTTTTAATGCTGAAATTTTGCATAATTATCGTCAGATATTTTAAATTTTGAAAGCATAAGTTAAAAATATCCTAGATTCATGGCGTATTATGAAATTTGCCAAATAATCGCCGCTACGTCTATAATTTTTTTGCAAAATGCCAAAGACATCAGACAGTCCAAAATACTCAAATTTTGAAAACGGATCGCTTCAATTGAAAATTTAAAATATAATAGTCATAGAACTTTGCACATGAGTTATTACCACTGAAATTTTACCCAGTCATTGCTACATCTACGAAATTTTGAAAATATAGGTCACAAAACGTTCTAGATTCGTCACTAAATGTTCTATCACTAAATTTAGAATTACAAAAATTAAGGTAGCTAGAGTAATATTATACGGGCTTTTAATGCTGAAATTTCGCATAATCATCGTCAGATATTTTAAATTTTGAAAGCATAAGTTAAAAATATCCTGGATTCGTGACGTATTGTGAAATTTGCAAAATAATCGCCGTTACGTCTATAATTTTTTGCAAAATGCCAAAGACATCAAACAAGCCAAAATACTCAAATTTTGAAAACGGATCGCTTCAATTGAAAATTTAAAATATAATAGTCGTAGAACATTGCACATGAGTTATTACCACTGAAATTTTACCCGGTCAGGGTAAATCTACGAAATTTTGAAAATATAGGTCCCAAAACGTTCTAGATTCGTCACTAAATGTTCTATCACTAAATTTAGAATAACAAAAATGAAAGTAGCAAGGGTAATATTACACGGGCTTTTAATGCTGAAATTTTGCATAATCATCGTCAGATATTTTAAATTTTGAAAGCATAAGTTAAAAATATCCTAGATTCATGACGTATTGTGAAATTTGCAAAACAATCGCCGCTACGTCTATATTTTTTTGCAAAATGCCAAAGACATCAAACAAGCCAAAATACTCAAATTTTGAAAACGGATCGCTTCAATTGAAAATTTAAAATATAATAGTCTTAAAACCTTGCACATGAGTTATTCCCACTGAAATTTTACCCGGTCAGGGTAAATCTACGAAATTTTGAAAATATAGGTCACAAAACGTTCTAGATTCGTCACTAAATATTCTACAACTAAATTTAGAATTACAAAAATGAAAGTAGCAAGAGTAATATTACACGGGCTTTTAATGCTGAAATTTTGCATAATTTTCGTCAGATATTTGAAATTTTGAAAGCATAAGTTAAAAATATTCTAGATTCATGACGTATTGTGAAATTTGCAAAATAATCGCCGCTACGTCTATATTTTTTTGCAAAATGCCAAAGACATCAAACAAGCCAAAATACTTAAATTTTGAAAAGGGATCGCTTCAATTGAAAATTTAAAATATAACAGTCTTAGAACATTGCACATGAGTTATTACCACTCAAATTTTACCCTACATCTACGAAATTTTGAAAATATAGGTCACAAAACGTTTTAGATTCGTCACTAAATGTTCTATCACTAAATTTAGAATTACAAAAATGAAAGTAGCAAGAGTAATATTACACGGGCTTTTAATGCTGAAATTTTGCATAATCTTCGTCAGATATTTGAAATTTTGAAAGCATAAGTTAAAAATATCCTAAATTCATGACGTATTGTGAAATTTGCAAAATAATCGCCGCTACGTCTATATTTTTTTGCAAAATGCCAAAGACATCAAACAAGCCAAAATACTTAAATTTTGAAAAGGGATCGCTTCAATTGAAAATTTAAAATATAACAGTCTTAGAACATTGCACATGAGTTATTACCACTCAAATTTTACCCTACATCTACGAAATTTTGAAAATATAGGTCACAAAACGTTTTAGATTCGTCACTAAATGTTCTATCACTAAATTTAGAATTACAAAAATGAAAGTAGCAAGAGTAATATTACACGGGCTTTTAATGCTGAAATTTTGCATAATCTTCGTCAGATATTTGAAATTTTGAAAGCATAAGTTAAAAATATCCTAAATTCATGACGTATTGTGAAATTTGCAAAATAATCGCCGCTACGTCTATAATCTTTTGCAAAATGCCAAAGACATCAAACAAGCCAAAATACTTAAATTTTGAAAACGGATCGCTTCAATTGAAAATTTAAAATATAATAGTCTTAGAACATTGCACATGAGTTATTACCACTCAAATTTTACCCTACATCTACGAAATTTTGAAAATATAGGTCACAAAACGTTCTAGATTCGTCACTAAATGTTCTATCACTAAATTTAGAATTACAAAAATGAAAGTAGCAAGAGTAATATTACACGGGCTTTTAATGCTGAAATTTTGCATAATCTTCGTCAGATATTTGAAATTTTGAAAGCATAAGTTAAAAATATCCTAGATTCATGACGTATTGTGAAATTTGCAAAATAATCGCCGCTACGTCTATAATTTTTTGCAAAATGCCAAAGACACACTTTCGACGTAAACAAAAATACTAAACTCTTACACAATACAGATAAAGGCTTAAAACAAATTTTATTAGAAGCTTTTGAAATAGATAATCATTTTTTTAATATCTATCTCTGCGTCTTAGAAATTTATATGAAATTATGATTCACACGTACCAATTTCTTCATTTTCTTTTCTTTTCATTCCATGGAGAGGAACGCAAAAGCGTGCACTTCTTTTGCGCATAAATTAGCGAAAGAGGGTGTGTTTTGAGCCCGTCCAGCGGAGTGTGACTAAACCGCTGCAGACGCAAACGAGCACCTGTAAGTGTGTTTTTTTACATTCAATTGCTTGCAAGTCGTGCCCAGCGATTACCGTAAAGACTCGGACACGTTATGTAACCTGCTCTTGCCAAGGAGCGAATTCAATTTTAAGGCTGTTTGCGAAACTGATTAGTGCACGATAAGTGCCTTTGAGCAGTGTCAACTCAATGTTTGGTGCCTTAGATTTATGTGATTGTAAAATTGCTCACTGCTTTTCTACCACTTTTGTTTTTACTAATAACCTAACTAATTACCTCGCCGAATAAGCGAGTGTTAAAATCCTAAAAGTTTCTACTTATTGGGTAATTATTTGTAAATTACAAAAAAATAATCTATTATTTGTAAATTACAGAAAAATAAACTATTATTTGTAAATTACAAAAAAAAAAACGAGAAAGTAGTACTTTCACTTCGGAAATGCGGCGCGAAAGTTGCATTTCCCTGACTAGTCGGGGAACATCATTCTCTATCACTAAGCTGACAGAAAACTATCTAAACATCTATCTCTAAGTTGTATTTTTTTTTTAAATTTTATCAGTGAGTAGCTACAAATCAACTGTAGCTACAAATGATCAATTATAACTTTTCTTCTAATACAATCTGTTTGTCCAAATATCTTTTCTTTCCTTTTTTTTTAATTTTCCAAAATCTTACTCTGAAGGAATCTGTCCCTTTTTCAACTTACACACTCAACTACATTTTCATTTGTTTTTTTGGAATTCAGATGGCTAACAATGGAGTTACATGCACTAAAGTGCAATTGTAGTCCATACTTATGTAATAAAGTGTAACAGTAAGTTGCACTCACACGTAACATTTATAAATAACATCGAATGTAAATTGAGCTTTTGCCTACACTTTGCTTATCCTATTCATATCACGTTTCTATTATATGTTAGCACTAGCATGCATTTTCAATGAATTTTCTTGGAGGACGGCCTTAGTAAGTGGCCTTGGGGATTTGAAATTACCAATAAATCGCTGAAATGGAGTTTTTATAGTTGTAAGTAAATTCGTGTTTTAAAAAATTCACGTCTTGTTTTGCTTTGTAATTTGATAGACCAGCAAATGCTGCACATATTGATGAGTCCATTGAACGAATAGTTACTTTACCATGCAGAATTATTCATGGGTTAAGCCACGTTAAAGAGATCCGCATGAAGCTTTTTTTTTAATATTTCCATTTTTCGATTACTAGGTACTTAAAACTTCTCAACCTACCAACTCCCACTACAATTACAAATCAAGTTTCCAAGTTCAAATTTTCCAAAATCATCGCCAAATATTTTGCCCAATCATCGCTGTATCTATGACATTTTGAAAATATATGTTATAAAACGTTATAGATTCTTCACTAAACTTCTATCACTAAATTTAGAAATTTGCAAAAATAAGTCATGCTCACATAAATCTAGTACGAAAAATTTTTGTATTGCTATATAAAATTGCTATTGTAACCTAATTTCTTATACTAGCTTTATGTGAGCATGACTATACTTCCACTTGATTTGGAATTGTAGTGGGAGTTGGCAGGTCAAGAATGGACAAATAGTTAAAATCCTCAATGTTATTAAATAATTGTTTTTTTAATCGGAATAAATAATAGCTAGATTTCGGACTCAATTCCCGAGTACCATCTTCAGGTATTTTGTTAATTGCATTGTAATGATCTAATATCCTACAGATCTAAATTCTGATCTAATATTTTAAAAGACCAAAAAAATTCCAAATGCGTGACTAATTGTGGTTTGCAAAATCATCGCTATATGATTTTGGAAAATGCAGGTTACACTGATCGACATATTTTTGACGAATGTGTTGTTTCACATTTTGCAAAAATTGAAATCTCACAAAAGCCTGTCGTGCTAGAAACATTTTTTTGACGTTTCTGAAATCTGCGCAAAATTTTCTATCGGAATCGGCTATTTACATCAAAGGAACAGAAAGGTTTTGTTTTCTTACTTCTTTATTGGAGTAAGTACTTACTAGTAGTTGATATGTTACTAGACTAGTTTCGGATATCTTTCAGTCATCTTCATAGATGTTAATTTTTTTTTTAGTTCAATATACAGTATGTCCCCGGATTGAGTTTACAACAGCGATTTTTTTTAAATTTTCACTTGTATGTAAAAATATTATAGGAATTATAATTCCTGCTTGGTCTAAAACTACCAGTTCAGTTAATAAAACTTTAATTTATTTATAATATTGATTACTGATACTATTGATATTTGATTTTATAAAAAAATCCATCTTGTTAACTTAATCCGGGGACATACTGTATATAATATTAGATAATATTTTTATAAACGTTTTGACATTAAAATAATTTATTTAGTTGTCAAATAAATAAATTATTTAAAAGTCAAAACTTTTATAAAAATCTTATCTAATATCAAATATATTTAACTCAACAATATTAACACATCTGAGGATGGCTGAAAGATAATCGAAACCCTCTGGTAACATATAAACTGCCAGTAAGTACTCCAATAAAGAAGGAAGAAAACAATAAAAAATAAAACAATAACTGGTATCCAAAATAGATGAAACTATAAAAAAAAAAAAAATTGTGTTGACCACTAGACCAGTGTAGACCAAAATTTTGAAATTTTGAAAAATTACCGTTTCATTTACGAGTAGTAAATATAATAGATAATACCATAATAGTATTAAGACATTGCACCTGAGTTGTGAATAATGAAATTATGTCCATGCATCGCTATATCTATGAAATTTTGAAAATATAAGTCATAAAACGTTCAAGTTTTTTTAGTTTTTCACTAAATCGCTGTAAATTCTTCACTAAACCTGCTATCACTAAATTTAGAAAATTACAAAAATAAAAGTAGCACCCGTAATTTTACATTGGTTTTTAATACTGAAATTTTCCAAAATCATTGCCAGATATTTGTAATGTTGAAAATATAAGTTATAAAATATTCTAGAAAGATGACCAATTGTCAAATGTGCAAATTAATTGCTGCTACGTCTATATATTTTTCTAAATTACAAGACTAAGCAACCTAAATGAGTGATGAAAACACAAATTTTGAATTTTGAAAAATGATTACTTAATTTAGAAAATGTAAAATACAAAAGTTGTCGATAATGCATATGAGTTATAAATATGTACTGAAATTTTATCTGAAAATTTAAATTTTGAAAATAAGTCACAAAACGTTCTAGTTTTTTCACTAAATCTTCTATCAATAAACTTAGAAAATTGTAGAAATGACGAAAACACATGAGTTAGTTAATTTACTAAGTTTTTCAGTCATTTTGAAAAATGATTACTTCATTTAGAAAATGTAAAACACGTAAGTAGTAGATAAAGCATATGAGTTATGAATATCTACTCCTGAAAATTTAAATTTTGAAAATATAAGTCACAAAACGTTCTAGTTTTTTCATTAAATCTTCTATCAATAAACTTAGAAAATTGTAGAAATGACGAAAACACATAAATTAATTAATTTAGTAAGTACGTTTTTCAGTCATTTTGAAAAAAGGTTTACTTCATTTAAATAATGTACCTAAAACACAAAAGTAGAAGATAATGCATATGAGTTATGAATATCTACTGAAATGTTACCCAGTCATCGCTAAATCTATGAAATTTTGAAAATATAAGTCACAAAACGTTCTAGTTTTTTCACAAAATATGCTATCACTAAACTTTGAAAAAAAGCAACAATAAATTTTGCAAAATCTTCGCCAGATATTTGAAATTTTGAAAACCTAAGTTATAAAATATTTTGTAAGATGATGACGAATTGTGAAATTTGCAAGTTAATTGCTGCTACGTCTATATATCTTTCTAAATTACCAAACAATAACTAAAAGACCAAACAACTTAAATGACTGATTGAAACTCAAATTTTTAAAAACTATGACTTCATTTAGAAAATTAAAATAAAAAAAAGTAGTTGCACATGAGTTATGAATTCTGCAAATTTTGCCCAATCATCGCTATATCTATAAATTTTGATGGAAATGTAGGTCATAAAATGTTATAGATTCTTCACTAAATCTTCTATCACTAAATTTAAAAAGTTACAAAAATAAAAGTAACAAGAGTAAATTCACATGGGTTTTGAATGTTGAAAATTTGCAAAACCCAAGTTATAAAGTATTCTAGAATGATGACGTATTGTGAAATTTGAAAAATACTCGCCGCTATATAAAAGCATCTATACATTTTTTTGAAAATACAATACTTCAAATAACCCAAACGACAATTTTTTTTAAAATTATTACAGTATTTTGAAAATTTAAAATATAAAAATACTAAATGAATTATATTTTTCTGCATTTGTCACTATTTTATTTTTGTATGTATTTTAAAAATTTGAAAAACAAAAAATAGTCGATAGTGGACCCAATGATCAACGAATTCTGTAATTCCTCAAAATCATGGTCAGATGTACACAACTTGTACTTACAAGTTATTAAAGACTTCCATTTCGTTTTTTTTAACTGTTAGGTTTTTTTGAAACTGTCAAGTTTGTAGAAATTGCATTTCTGCAAATTTCTTAGCGTTTGGTATTCTTTGGGAGAGACTAGAACACCATTCAAGATTTTCGTTCAAGGTCAGTTGGTATGTAGGGTGCTTTCATAAATCCATATCTTCCTTTTGAGGCGATAACTTAAGTTTTTTTTGCAACTGTTGAGTTTGTAGAATTGGCATTTGTGCAAATTTCTTAGCGTTTGGTATTCTTTGGGAGAGTGTAGAACACTATTCAAGATTTTAGTTCATGGTCAGTTGGTATACAGGGTGATGTCATAAATCCATATCTTCCTTTTGAGGCGATAGCTTAAGTTTTTTTTGACACTGTTAAGTTTGTTGAATTTGCATTTCTGCAAATTTCTTAGCGTTTGGTATTCTTTGGGAAAGACAAGATCACAATTGAAGATTTTAGTTTAAGATCAGTTGGTATGCAGGGTGCTTTTATAAATTATATCTTCTAGATATAGATAAGATAATCGTCAATTACATTATTTGTAACAAAAAAATGTGGCACTCTTCTTTGTTAACAAACCGAGGTTGAAATTTAATCATTTTATTCATATTAATGTGGAGAAGCCCACATCAGATTGGCACAAATATGTTATTTATAAAAAATGCTAGTACTGATACCATTATAGAACTTTGAGGAACTAAATACGACATTTGATTGCCTTTGGTGATGTTTTTTGATTTTTGTTAATACATTATTAATATTAATATTACGTTAAACGTACGTATTTTGTTGTCGCTTCTTCTTTCTTCTCTTCCTCCTAGCGTATGGGTGCAAATCCTGAGGAAGCAAATACGACATTTTGTTGCCATTGCCCATGTTTTTTTGATTTTTCTTCTTCTTGTTCGTTTTCCTAATTTCGTCAAGTGTACGTATTTTGTTGTACCTTCTGCTTTCTTCTCTTCCTCCTAGTGTATGGGTGCAAACCTTGAGGAACCAAATACGACAGTTGATTGCCATTGGCGATGTTTTTTTATGTTTCTTGCAACTGGTTCGTTTTTCTTATTATGTGAAGTGCACTATTTTGTTGTCGCTTCTGCTTTCTTCTCTTCCTCCTAGTGTATGGGTGCAAACCTTGAGGAACCAAATACGACATTTGATTGCCATTGGCGATGTTTTTTTTTATTTTTCCTGCTTCTTGTACGTTTTCGTAATTACGTCAAGTGTACGTATTTTGTTGTTGCTTCTGCTTTCTTCTCTTCCTCCTAGCGTATGGGTGCAAACCATGAGGAACCAAATACGACATTTGATTGCTTTTGGCGATGTTTTTTTATTTTTCTTGCTTCTTGTTCGTTTTTCTTATTATGTCAAGTGCACGTATTTTGTTGTCGCTTCTGCTTTCTTCTTCCTAGCGTATGAGTGAATATCTTGGCAAACATTGACGATGTTTTTTTTCATTTTTCTTCCTTCTTGTTTGTTTTCCTAATTACGTCAAGTGTACGTATTTTGTGGTCGCTTCTGCTTTCTTCTCTTCCTCTTGGCGACATTGACGATGTTTTTTATTTTCATTTTTCTTCCTTCTGGTTCGTATTCCTAATTACGTCAAGTGTACGTATTTTGTTGTCGCTTCTGGTTTCTTCTCTTCCTCCTGCGAACATTGACGATGTTTTTTCCATTTTTCTTCCTTGTTCGTTTTTCTTATTGCGTCAACTGCACGTATTTTGTTGTTGTTTCTGCTTGCTTCTCTTCCTCCTAGCGTATGGGTGCAAACCTTGAGGAACCAAATACGACATTTGATTGCCATTGGCGATGTTTTTTTGATTTTTCTCGCTTCCTGTTCGTTTTCCTAATTACTTCAGGTGTACGTATTTTGTTGTCGCTTCTGCTTTCTTCTCTTCCTCCTGGCTTACGGGTGCACACATAGACCGCACCGCGCTGGATGACTTCTACGTTCGAAGCAAGGTGGGAATGGAACCGGCCGACGATGGAAGAAGGCCATTCCTCAACCTGCGTCAGTCAGTCGCGATCCGCGCAAGAAGCTCGTACGTGTGCACGCGTGTCCACACGCACCTCAGCAGCGGTGCTCACGCACCCTTAAGTGACTTCCCGTGGGATTAACCCTTCTTGTGTTGGTGATGACTTCGGTTCAGCAGAGGCCGTTGTCAGGTGGCAGTGAGTGTTCCGTGCCTCGATAATCTTCACAATTGGATACTAGCTCACTAGGCCTTGGGCTTCTACGTGAAACTCACCGGTCCGCCGACTCACTTATCGAAAATATCCGTGCCATTTAATATTATAATACAAGCGAGAGAGGAAAAGTTGCCTTTAACATGCACTGCGATCGTAATAAGCTGAAAACAAACTCATGTTACTTGGCTGCTACTCGATTGGAATTTTGATGGGCGCACGTCTAGAATTCGTAATCCGTGTGTGTGTGGACGTGTTTACATGCCAATTCCGCGTATTATTACAATCCGAGAAGGTCTTCATTAATTTTTCCACGCTCGTGAGGACATGTAATTGGCCGCGGATGGCCCTCATTATCGGGGCAATTATACACTTTAAATCCGCGACATGTATGTTAACTTGCGTTTAAGTCCTTTGACGAGTCCAGTTTTTCGCGAAATGCCAGAGGTCGATTTTCACGGCGAGGCCATTTCCTCGCCTTATGGCGAGCGACGGGACCGATGTTGATTTGGGTCTTCAGGTAGTGGAAGTGGACCGATTTTGTTAGACGATGTGCCGTTCACGCTTCACGCAGCATGAATCCAAACGAAATGAATTTGATAATTAGAGCATTTAACGAGTTTACACGTGTTTTCAGTCTTCTTTGCTTCAGTTTCTAAATGTATTGTGGGTCATCTTCATGTCCATGAGCAAACCACTCGAAGAATTCAGTAAATGAAAATAAAAAAAACAATTAAATTCAGATAATAAATGTATCAAATACTATAGTTAATGAACAAGAACAATCATTTTTATCACAAAATCGTAGAGTCCATACATTAACACCAAAACGGACAAAACATCAAAAATAGTAGAATCAGAGATTGCACTTAATAAATAAGATGATAAACTTATTACAAGAGCAGAAATAGCGAAAATTTTAAAATCGAATCCATTAAAATCAGATTCATCAAAACAAACATCAGATTTTCCAATTATTAAATCAATTAGATCAAAAATTTCATTAAACAAATTAATAATTACCAAAGCTATCAAAACAAACATCAGATTTTCCAATTATTAAATCAATTAGATCAAAAATTTCATTAAACAATATAATAATTACCAAAGCTGACAAATCAAACTCCTTAGTTATTCTAAAACAAGATAAATATAAAGATAAAATTAATAAGTCTATAAATTTAGAAAAACTAATACCACTAAATAAAGACCCAACAACATAATTTCAATCAGAAATTATAAATCTAAAAAATAAATCTGCTGTTAGGTTTTAGCATGCTTTTAAAGGTCCAACGACTGACTATTTTCGATATGAGAAATCTTCATTCTTCTTCATAAAATTAAAGGTCTGCCGTCAGGGCAGGATGGGGAACATACAAGCGGCCCGGGAACAAACTTTTATCGGCCCATTTTGCATTCACATAAAATTGCAATAATACCATATAATCAAAATAATAATCATACTTCAAAATTTGACAAATATGTAAAAATCAAAATACTTTACAATAAATAATTTCAAATTGAATATATTGTTTTTATTTTTAAAATATATTAAATTGTATTATCAGAGACATAACACCTCTGAGGATGGCTAATAAAAGCCGAAACAAGTTGGGTGAAGAACATCAAATAAAAAGATTACATAACTAAGAGAAAGTACTCCCCATAAAGAAAAAAACAATATAAAATTAAATACCGTAAGTTTTTCATAATACTTATTTATTTATTAATACGGAGGTTCCTAAAGTGTGCGTTTACTGTTCTGCGTTCAATCATATTAAATAAAATATGAAAAAGATTAGGTAATTAAAATTCATGCTTTGACTAAGAAAATTTAATTATATTTTATAAAATCTTCATTAAAATTACAAAGGTTTAATAGACCCAGCAATTTTTTTTCGAATTATTGGAGTTTTATTCCGAAAGGATATCCCTCACAAAGTTGTTAAAATGTTCAGAGTTATTTGCAGAAAATTTATTGGACATGAAAGAAAAATGTAATTTTCAACATTATTACTTTTACTAATTTTACATTACAAATTATAATTTAAATTGTAAAATATTAATCAAAACACAAAATCGTCATTTGCATTATACAATTTATATTGAAAATAATAATAATAATATTTACCAGCGGGAGAACCTGCATAATATACACATAAAAATTAAAAATAAAAACTTACTAAATGAAAATGAATTTGAAACTTGATTTGAGATTTTACACGAAAGTAAAAAATGTAAATTATAAATTCCGAAACTCAAATGAAATAACAAAGTTATCATGATAAATGATAGAATTTAGTTGGAAATTATAAAATTCTTATAGTAAATACGAAAATATTAATTATAAATTTCAATGTTAAATTAAAATTTGAAATTTTTAGTATAAATTATAAAAAACTTTATCCTCAAAACATATAACTCACTAAGTTATTAATATTCTTTTGAAGACAGAAATTTGCAAAAATTTTAATGCAAAATACAAAATTATGTACAAAATTACAAAGAGACGCCATGAAGTTTTTATTGCAAATGTCAAATTTTGATATTTTATTACAAATTGCAAGTTCCATCAAACCATAAAATTCTCATTGAAACATCTCGCTTGTAAACTGCAATGAATTGGAAATTACAAAATTTTCGTTAGAATTTATTACTATAATTACTAGACTTCGTTCATAAATTGTAAAGATCACTGGAATCTGCGACTTTTTTATTCTAAGTTATAACGTCTTTCCCCAGAAATCATATTCCTTTCAAATGTATTAACCATTTCATAATGGCAAAAATTATAATGGATGTTGTAAAATGTTGATTAAAATGTTTTTAAATTCAACAAAAACAATGAAATTTTCGCAATTTAACTACACATTACAGAAATTTCTTCGAAAATCCTATAAATAGTAATAGCATTATGATGAATGTTACGAAGTTTTGATGATGGATTTCAGTATTTCAATAGAAATTATGGAGAATTAATTATAAATTTCAAATGTTTTAGAATTTGTAAGTTTTTATTATGAATACAATATTTCAATGGAATTAGAAAACAATCATAAACTATAAATAAGTTTACATTAACACTATAACAAATACAATAATAAATAAGCAAATAAGTAAATAAAGACATAAATAAGTTTTATTGGAATTATGTAATTTTCGTTGTGACTTTCATCATTCATCATTCTAAATTACCAAATTGCAATAACTTTATGAAAATTTCATTGTTATTTGATAAATTTTAAAGTATAAATAAGTTTACATTAACAGTATAACAAATACAATAATAAATAAGTTAATAAGTAAATAAAGAAATAAATAAGTTTTATTGGAATTATGTAATTTTAGCGACTTTCATCATTCATCATTCTAAATTACAAAATTGCAATAAATTGATGAAATTTTTATTGTTAATTGATAAATTTCACTGTAAAATGTAAAATATTCAACATTCGTATTATAAATTACAACATTTCAGCAGCGATTATTAAAATTTTATTGTAAATTGCCAAAATTTCACTATCAAATGCAAAATGTCATTGGCATTTCCAAAATTTGTTTCGAGTTAAAATGTTTATAGTTATTTGCAGAAAATTTTATGAAAATAAACTTAGGTGGAAATTACGAACTGTTCATTAGAGATTACAAAATGTTTATTAGAAATTATGAAGTACTTATTATAAATAAGAAAATTTTACTACATATACATTTTCCTTACAAATTAGAAAATTTTATTAAAAATTGCAAAAAGCTAATCAAACCACAACATATTAAAATTATATCATGTCGATTGTAAATTAAATTTACAAAACCTTCAAAATTTTCAATACATTTCTTTATTAGAAATGCCTTTTTTTTTATAAATTACAAAGATTAATGGAACCTGCCAGTTTTTAGTTGAAAATTATAACGGCTATCTACACAATTTATATTCCTCGCCAAATTATTTTATATTTCATAAAAATTTGCAAAAAATATTATGGAAACGGAAAGGATCCATGGAAAATCCTAGTTCAAAAAGGGAGCTGCGAGGCGAAAAAGTTTGGGAACCACTGTGTTAATACATATATAAACAATCTTTATTGGGCTATCGACCTCATGGGGTCTTTCCGCCTTGTGTTAATACATTAAATCAAAATTATTAATAAACTTGTCGTCGGATCTGAGAAAATTGTGGGGCTTCCGGCCCAACATTCGGGATGGCTACCGGCCCACCGGGAAATTTCCCATTTTCCCGTATGGCCCATCCGCCCCTGTCTGCCGTCAAGTTTCAGCATAATTTTAAAGGTCCTACGACTGACTATTTTCGATATGAGAAATCTTCATTTTTCTTCATAAAATTAAAAGTCTGCCGTTAAGTTTCAGCATAATTTTAAAGGTCCAACGACTGACTATTTTCGATATGAGAAATCTTCATTCTTCTTCATAAAATTAAAAGTCTGCCGTTAAGTTTCAATCGCCCCGAATAAATTCCACTGTGCAATGAGCCTTGATGTATATTTGCTTTCCTATGCATACCAACTCTGCATTGCATTATCATTTCTATTCCATGCAAGTAGTTAAGCAACACGGGTTCTGGATCGCCCCCCGCAAATTCAGCCGATTAACGCGAATCAAAAGTTCTATTAAAACGCGGATTAAATTAATCGAAATCTTCGCGGGGGGCGATCCAGAACCCGTGTTGCTTAACTACTCATGCATGGCTCTTACCAACTCGGCTTCATCATCATTACTTTTCCATCCATGCGTTCATTTACTAACTCTGCACTCTACTTTCTTTGCTTTACAATAATTCGTCATTACACTCGACTTGATGACCCTCGTTATAAGAAGTCGCTGCTCTAAGTTCACTTTAGATTTTTCGCGAGATTCGAGATGGTCGTATCCTTACGCAGCATGTTCCGTGGGTAAATACGGTCCGTGAAACGTGCTGGAGTGGTTTTTAAACGCCGCTATGCGAAAGGAAGCGAGATACAGTTTGCTTTCAACTTCATAAGCAAGGCTTCGGCTGTATCTGTTGCATTATATTATCGGTTTAAATGTTACAATTCTTATTGTAGTCTTAAGCAATTGCATAGTTGCTTCATTTAATAACTATAGACTTGAACAGTCGAAGAAAACACAAGCAAAATACTCACGAATTCAATTTTTGCTCTGAAATATTTCAATGATTTCTGTCAAATTTTCAATTATTTCAGTAAAGATATAAAAAAACAAACAGTTAAAATTCTTATTGTAGTCTTAAACAATTGCATAGTTGCTTCATTGAATAATTATAGACTTGAAAAGTCGAAGAAAACACAAGCAAAATACTCACGAATTCAATTTTTGCTCTGAAATATTTCAATGGTTTCTGTCAAATTTTCAATTATTTCAGTAAAGATATAAAAAACAAACAGTCACAATTCTTATTGTAGTCTTAAACAATTGCATAGTTGCTTCATTGAATAATTATAGACTTGAACAGTCGAAAAAAACACAAGCAAAATACTCACGAATTCAATTTTTGCTCTGAATTATTTCAATGATTTCTGTCAAATTTTCAATTATTTCAGTAAAGATATAAAAAAACAAACAGTTACAATTCTTATTGTAGTCTTAAACAATTGCATAGTTGCTTCATTTAATAATTATAGACTTGAACAGTCGAAGAAAACACAAGCAAAATACTCACGAATTCAATTTTTGCTCTGAAATATTTCAATGATTTCTGTAAAATTTTCAATTATTTCTGTAAATATATAAAAAATGAGCAATTTTTGATTATGAGTTATTGAAAAATTATTGATATTAATATTATTTAACATAAAAATTATGTCAAAATTTGAATTACTACAATGATTCCTATATACTTTTATACATCTATTATTTGTACCAACATTTTATAATCAGATTCATATGTATTTATGATTCGTCATATTTATTATTTGTTATTTCTATCAAAATCTCAATTATTCTGTTGAATGTTCAAGACTCAAAATTTTAATGATAATTATAAATATGGCAGTAATCATTAAAAATGGCTCATAATTTTGAGCCACCAATCTATCGATATTTCTGGACCCATACACTGCACACGGTCAGAAAAAACTGGCCAAGCAAAATAGCTACAGAATTTGTCGGTAATTGCACGCGTCTCGATTTATCTCCCCTGCCATCGATTTCTCTCGTCCTTCGTCCAGCTGAACAACTTGGGAATTGTCAGGACGGCGTTTAACCGTCACTTACGGTTTCCAATAAATGTCAGGAACGCGTTGACGCACTCGAATGAGCCGTACAATTTACAGACCAGACAACAGTAACAACGCTCCTTTTAGAGCGAGCAATTTGGTTAATTAACAGCCTGCGTTATGTCTGTTGATAGCAAATTACTATAGAAGTTGGTGCTCGTAAATAATGGCAAGATACACATCAGTAATTGAATTGAATTCTAGAGTTTTTGTTTGCTAATTTTAAATGATGACCGAAAATTAATCGTATAAGTAGAAGATAGTTTCATAACTTGTGCACGAATCTTGCATAAAATACAAGAAACTACTACTATAACTAAATACTACTATAAACTACTATAATTGGCATACAATGTGTATGAGAGTTATTTTAAAATTATGTGAGAGCTTATGTTTCCTAGATTTCGTTTCCTTCATGAAATTACATGTAGGCTGTGTTTTACTTACTAACAAAAATTACTAACCGACACATTGCCCATCAAACGAAACAAATTAAGTTGTGATTGTATATATCTGTGTTTTACTTACAAAGTAAAATTACTAACAGACACATTACCCATAAAACGAAACAAATTAAGTTGTGATTGTATATATCTGTGTTTTACTTACGAAGTAAAATTACTAACAGACACATTACCCATAAAACGAACCATATTAAGTTGTGATTTTATTATGTAACTACAAAATATAAGCGCTGTATTGGAGATAACTCATAGCGCTTACCAAAAATCAACAATATTTAATGTTTCATTATTATCAATTAAGTTGTGATTGTATATATCTGTGTTTTACTTACGAAGTAAAATTACTAACAGACACATTACCCATAAAGCGAACCAAATTAAGATGTGATTATATTATTGGAAATTATGTAACTACAAAATATATGCGCTGTATTGGAGATAACTTGTAGCGCTTACCAAAAATCATCAATATTTAATGTTTCATTATTAAATTAAAATTCCTTTACTGCTCTCCAACTCTGGTGAGCATTTAAATTAAAATTCCGCTTAACGTTAATTGGCTCTGCTCGTCGAATTTCTAATGGGATTGCCGCCTATCTTCTACCTGAAGAGCCATCTAACTTTACGGCGTCTGTACGTAAACCCGGATTTGTTTACGACGATCGATTACATTGCATTAGTCATGCATCGGCGGAGTCATCGCGATGATAGCGCCCGTTTATGTGCCGCAATTTCCGGGATTCCAGGCATCCGTGCTTCTTGCTGGTGAGGGCCAAAAAAGGGGATCGCCCGGAATCGATTCTATCTGGGAAAATTGAGTCGCGTTTTACAGGCCGCTCATTAACGCGCTCCACATGTGCACATAGCTGTGACCAAAGGATTTGAAAAAGTTGATAATTACGGAATCGCGTGGATGGAGGCAGTTTCTTGGGGAACAGTAGTTTGTTACAGGTTTAAGAATTGAGAGTATTAACAAAAATATAAAAATGCAGCAAAGACCTGTACGACTGAGCAATACTAAAATCTGTATTAAGAGTTGTCCTAGTTTTTTTTTGTCGCCAAGGTTTTTGATACCCCAGGAAATATAATCGGTTTTTTATATCAAAAAACCATCAACACTGCATTTTATACCCAAAACATAATAATAATAATAATCCGTACTACTCCACTCCTCCACCTATGGCGTAATTGGTTACTGTCATAATTTTTGACAGAGAATTCTGACCCAATTACATTTTATTTACATATAAGTGGCAACATTGCGTAAATTTGAAGCTAGGGAGAAATAAAATTGAGGTTATGTTGAAATAAAAAAATACTTCACGAATAAATATGGGTCGATGGTTGAATAATAAGTTAATATCAGTGATGATATCTGCTTTTCGTCTATTAGATAATTTGAGAGAATCCAAATTGTCTCTATAAACCAGTGGTTATGTACGAATGACATTGACATTGACAGATGATAACATGCATTCATGCCATACGAATAAAATAAAATTAACTAAATTTTATTTTTTGCCAACATAGTGCAACAGGTGGTGGTTCTTTGATACAAAGAAAATACTGATTATAGTTTAGTCATGTTAAATGGACCTAATCGAGGTAAAATTTACGTAATTTACTCAATCAAAATAACCCATCATTACCCAATCAAAAAAAAAACAATCATCAAAACTTTAATTGAACATTTAAAATCACAAACACAGTGATAAAATTGTATTAGTAAAGTTCAAATTATTAAAAACTGTTAAAAACGTTGGAAAACAAAGTGTCACAAAATCATTTTTCTCATGTCTCTTACAAAACAAAAACAAAAAAAAACCAATCATCTACCAAAATCAAAAATCTCTAAGCAATATTATTTTTTTTAGAGTAAATGCAGAAAATCCAAGTTTAACAACAAATATGATCTTGAAAATTGCAATAAGAGACTGACGATTTTCGATTTCATATTAGTTAATGCAGAAAATCCAAATTTTCACAAATTGAATGTTGAAAATTGCAATAAGATGACTTACAATTTTCGATTTCATACGATTTTCGATTTCATATTAGTTAATACAGAAAATCTAAATTTACACAAATAGTATGTTGAAAATTGCAATAAAATGACTTACGATTTTCGATTTCATATTAGTTAATGTAGAAAATACAAATTTTCACAAATTGGATATTAAAAATTGCAATAAGATGATTGGCAATTTTCGATTTCATACGATTTTCGATTTCATATTAGTTAATACAGAAAATCTAAATTTACACAAATAGGATATTAAAAATTGCAACAAGATGACTTACGATTTTCGATTTTACATTTGTTAATGCAGAAAATCCAAATTTTTACAAATTGGATATTAAAAATTGAAATAAGATGACGGACAATTTTCCAATTCATACGATTTTCGATTTCATATTACTTAATGCAGAAAATCCAAATTTACACAAATGGGATGTTGAAAATTGCAATAAGATGCTGACATTTTTCGATTTCATACGATTTTCGATTTCATATTAGTTAATACAGAAAATCTAAATTTACACAAATAGGATGGTGAAAATTGCAATAAGAGACTGACGATTTTCGATTTCATTTTAGTTAATGCAGAAAATCTAAATTTACACAAATAGGATGTTGAAAATTGCAATAAGATGACTGACAATTTTCGATTTCATACGATTTTCGATTTCATATTAGTTAATACAGAAAATCTAAATTTACACAAATAAGATGTTGAAAATTGCAATAAGATGACTTACGATTTCCGATCTCATACTAGTTATTACAGAAAATCTAAATTTACACAAATATAATGTTCAAAGTTGCAATAAGATGACTGACAATTTTCGATTTCATATTAGTTAATGCAGAAAATCCAAATTTTCACAAATTGAATGTTGAAAATTGCAAGAAGATGACTGACGATTTTCGATTTCGTACGATTTTCGATTTCATATTAGTTAATACAGAAAATCTAAATTTACACAAATAGAATGTTGAAAATTGCAATAAGATTACTAACGATTTTCGATTTCATATTAGTTAATACAGAAAATCCAAATTTTCGACTGACAATTTTCGATTTCATATTAGTTAATGCAGAAAATCCAAATTTTCTCAAATTGGATGTTGAAAATTGCAATAAGATGACTGACGATTTTCGATTTCATACGATTTTCGATTTCATATTAGTTAATACAGAAAATCTAAATTTACACAAATAGGATGTTGAAAATTGCAATAAGATGACTTACGTTTTTTTGATTTAATATTAGTTGATGCAGAAAATCCAAATTTTCGCAAATTGGATATTAAAAATTGCAATAAGATGATTGGCAATTTTCGATTTTCATATTAGTTAATGCAGAAAATACAAATTTTCACAAATTGGTTATTAAAAATTGCAATAAGATGACTGACAATTTTCGATTTCATACGATTTTCGATTTCATATTATTTAATGCAGAAAATCCTAATTTAACAACAAATATGATGTTGAATAAGAGACTGGCGATTTTCGATTTCATATTACTTAATGCAGAAAATCCAAATTTACACAAATAGGATATTAAAAATTACAGTAAGATGACTGACGATTTTCGATTTCATATTAGTTATTACAGAAAATCTAAATTTACACAGATAGGATGTTGAAAATTGCAATAAAATTACTTACGATTTTCGATTTCATATTAGTCAATGCAGAAAATCCAAATTTTTACATATTGGATATTAAAAATTGCAATAAGATGACTGACAATTTTCGAGTTCATACGATTTTCGATTTCATATTAGTTAATGCGGAAAATCTCAATTTACACAAATAGGATGTTGAAAATTGCAATAAGATGACTGACGATTTTCGATTTCATATTATTTAATGCAGAAAATCCAAATTTACACAAATAGGATGTTGAAAATTGCAATAAGATGACTGACGATTTTCGATTTCATATTAGTTGATGCAAAAAATCTAAATTTTCACAAATTAGATATTAAAAATTGCAGTAAGATGACTGACAATTTTCGATTTCATACGATTTTCGATTTCATATTAGTTAATACAGAAAATCTAAATTTACACAAATATAATGTCCAAAGTTGCAATAAGATGACTGACAATTTTCGATTTCATATTAGTTAATGCAGAAAATCCAAATTTTCACAAATTGAATGTTGAAAATTGCAATAAGATGACTGACAATTTTCGATTTCATCGATTTTCGATTTCATATTAGTTATTACAGAAAATCCAAATTTACACAAATCGGATGTTGAAAATTGCAATAAGATGACTTACGATTTTCGATTTCATATTAGTTAATACTGAAAATAGAAATTTTCACAAATTGTATGTTGAAAATTGCAATAAGATGACTGACGACTTTCGATTTCATACGATTTTCGATTTCATATTAGTTAATACAGAAAATCTAAATTTTCGATTTCATATAATTGATGCAGAAAATCTAAATTTACACAAATATGATGTTAAAAATTGCATTAAGAGACTGGCGATTTTCGATTTCATATTACTTAATGCAGAAAATCCAAAGTTACACAAGTAGGATATTAAAAATTGCAATAAGATGACTGATAATTTTCGATTTCATACGATTTTCGATTTCATATTAGTAATTACAGAAATTCTAAATTTACACAAATAGGATGTTGAAAATTTGCAATAAGATGACTTACGATTTTCGATTTCATATTAGTTATTACAGAAAATCTAAATTTACACAAATAAGATGTTGAAAATTGCAATAAGATGACTGATAATTTTCGATTTCATACGATTTTCGATTTCATATTAGTAATTACAGAAATTCTAAATTTACACAAATAGGATGTTGAAAATTGCAATAAGATGACTTACGATTTTCGATTTCATATTAGTTGATGCAAAAAATCCAAATTTTCACAAATTGGATATTAAAAATTGCAATAAGATGACTGACAATTTTCGATTTCATACACTTTTCGATTTTCATATTAGTTAATGCAGAAAATCCAAATTTTCACAAATTGAATGTTGAAAATTGCAATAAGATGACTGACTATTTTCGATTTCATATTAGTTAATACAGAAAATCCAAATTTTCACAAATTGGATATTAAAAATTGCAATAAGATGACTGATAATTTTCGATTTCATACGATTTTCGATTTCATATTAGTTAATACAGAAAACCAAATTTACACAAATATAATGTTCAAAGTTGCAATAAGATGACTGACAATTTTCGATTTCATATTAGTTAATGCAGATAATCTAAATGTTTACAAATTGGATATTAAAAATTGCAATGAGATGACTGACAATTTTCGATTTCATACGATTTTCGATTTCATATTAGTTAATACAGAAAATCTAAATTTACACAAATATAATGTTCAAAGTTGCAATAAGATGACTGACAATTTTCGATTTCATATTAGTTAATGCAGATAATCCAAATTTTTACAAATTGGATATTAAAAATTGCAATAAGATGACTGACAATTTTCGATATCATACGATTTTCGATTTCATATTAGTTAACACAGAAAATCTAAATTTACACAAATATAATGTTCAAAGTTGCAATAAGATGACTGACAATTTTCGATTTCATATTAGTTAATGCAGATAATCCAAATTTTTTCAAATTGGATATTAAAAATTGCAATAAGATGACTGACAATTTTCGATTTCATACGATTTTCGATTTCATATTAGTTAACACAGAAAATCTAAATTTACACAAATGGAAGTTGATAATTGCAATAAGATGACTTACGATTTTCGACTTCATATTACTTAATGCAGAAAATCCAAATTTTCACAAATTGAATGTTGAAAATTGCAATAAGATTACTTACTATTTTCGATTTCATATTAGTTAATGATGATTAATGCAGAAAATCTAAATTTTCACAAATTGAATCTAGAAAATTGCAATAAGATGACTTACGATTTTCGATTTTCATATTAGTTAATGCAGAAAATCAAAATTTTCACAAATTGAATGTTGAAAATTGCAAGAAGATGACTGACGATTTTCGATTTCATACGATTTTCGATTTCATATTAGTAATTACAGAAATTCTAAATTTACACAAATAGGATGTTGAAAATTGCAATAAGATGACTTACGATTTTCGATTTCATATTAGTTGATGCAAAAAATCCAAATTTTCACAAATTGGATATTAAAAATTGCAATAAGATAACTTACAATTTTCGATTTCATACGATTTTCGATTTCATATTAGTTAATACAGATATTCTAAATTGACACAAATATGATGTTGAAAATTGCAACAAGATGACTTACGATTTTCGATTTTCATATTAGTTGATGCAAAAAATCCAAATTTTCACAAATTCAATATTAAATATTGCAATAAGATGACTGACGTTTTTCATGATGTGGTTGGAAAATCTTCTTGAAGGAAAATTTTAAAAGGAATTTTGATATATTTATGTTGTATTTACTAATTTTAACATCGCAAATTGCATTTGAATATATGATAGGTTTTTATATTTCAACATTGGGGTATCCAAATGGATCAAACGGCAATAAAGACTTACTATTATTATTATCATTATTTATATTATATACAGAGTGGTCACTTTTACGACGCCCACCATTAGGATCTATTAAACGGAAATACATACATAGTTGGTCAAATGGGATAAAAGTTTCTTATTTTTGTGCCTTTCAATATACTGAAACGAAATCCGGGATATCTTGCACAGTTCCTGAAATATCGCGGAAAAACTGAAAATTTTCTTCTTATAACGTTTTTGCTTTTGAAGGAAATTTTACGAAAGTTCTTAATCTGATAATTCATTTATTTTAGTTTTTCTAAAACTTATATATATATATATAAGTGCACTTTTATTTTCCTCTTATAACTTTTTTTTACTTTTGAAGGAAATTTTACGAAACTTGGCACGCTTACATTTTTCAAGCTTTCTGATGACAGTACCAAACATTTTTTGCTTCAACTAGATGCCCAAATTGTCATAGTCAACTTTGGATTTTCTTATGGCCGCAATATTGGATATGAAATTGGAATTTTTCGCTCTTTTGAATACTATTAAAATCCAATATTGCGGCCATAAGAAAATCAAAAGTTGGCTATGAAAATTTGGGCATCTAGTTGGCGCAGAAAATGTTTGGCATTGTGATAAGAAAACTGACGTCGAAAAATGTAAGAGTGCAAAGTTTCGTAAAATTTCCTTCAAACGTAAAAAAATTATAAATGGAAAGTGCACTTTTTCAGTTTTTCAGCGATATTTCAGGAACTGTGCAAGATATCCTGGATTTCGTTTCAGTATATTGAAGGCACAAAAATGAGAAACTTTTATCCCATTTGACCAACTCTGTATATATTTCTGTTTAATAGAACCTAATGGTAAGCGTCGTAAAAGTGACCACCCTGTATATATTTATTATGATTATTATTTATATGTCAAAAATAGATATATTGTTGAATCTACTTATACACATATGTAGGGCTAGTCTATTATTTATATATTACATTGTATACCTCTTTTTTAATGACTTGTGTAAACCTATTGGTAGCACCAATAAAGATTATTATTATTATAGACATTTTTTTGCAGATTTTGGCAATGACTACTGAGAAATTGACAGGTTTTCACAGCTAAAGTTTAGAATTTGACAAATTTTGACAGTTGCATTGAAAATTTAACACAATTTTTTTTATTATAATTTATTTATGTTAGCAATTTTATTATTGTTATTTTCTTTATTTTGTACTTTTTCATCTTTAAATTTATTAATTATTTTTTGAAATAAGATTTCATACTTTAATTTTGAATGGTTTCGGTTAGATTTATTATATATAATGATTCGTGCCATATTTAATTAATTATTTCCGTCATAATTTGATTTTCTACTACTGTCAAAATTTCAATTCGTCTGACAAAACTTTAAAAATAATTGTAAAATTTTCAATTCCCATTCCTATTGTAATTGGATAAGAAACTATTATTAAAGTAATTATACTGTAATATTAGGCCTAAAATGAAGTACCGAGAGACTTCTGTGGTCGATCTTTTTTTTTTTTTTTTTTTTGTAGACCAAATAATCACATAATTGTGCTTAACATATCAAAATAATCAATTCATAATAAATAATCAGATAATTATGCTTTCAAAATTTATAATTATAATACTATTAATATTAATTATTATATTAAATTATATAATATTAATAATAATTATATTAATAAATATAATAAATAATCTCATAATTATGCTTAACATATCAAAATGTATCCATCTTTCTAAATTAGAAATAAATTAAGTTCTTAATCTGATATTTCATTTATTTTAGTTTTTCTAGAACTTTGTACAAGTTTTTGTACGTTCATTAGAACTGTTGATATTTTTTTGTCTCAATCGCAATTTGAGCAGAGCTATGCTAATATGCATCTCGTGACTACGTCTTTTGATGATTAAGCGAGGGAGAATATTTGCTTCGAATAGGCGCCCAGCTGAAAGCATGCAAAACTGCGATGATTTGTGAGGATATTTCGTGCTAAACCGTTTTAAAGGAACTGAGCTGTTTACATCTTATAAATGGCCGGCAATTTGTTCATACGTCGCTATGCAATTTTATCAGCATTCTAAACAAGGCTGTTGAAATTCATTCATTCAGAATAAATTGCCCGAGTTGCACTTTACAGTACCAATAAATTGCTGCTTATCATAAATAATATAATTTTATTGATATAGAGAAGTTCAGTTTTATATAAAAATGTATCAAAACATATTTAGCTAAAACTATTATATAAAACTAAAAGTATTTAAACTAAGTTTTTACAATTAGTTTTAAATAAAGTTTTATATAAAAATGTATCAAAAACTATTTAGCTGAAACTATTACATAAAACCAACTAACTATTATATACAACTAAAAGTATTTAAACTAAGTTTTTACAATTATAAACGATTTCAATTGTTTATTTTTTTGCGATTTTAACTACGATTTCGTGTGCTATACCTAATTACTAAATATGGTTAATGGTAATATAACATAACATAAAGTAGCTTTACAAATCTATACATTCTAACTTTGCATGTCCAATTGTGAACAATTATCTGCTGCGACAATACACAGACAACGGCCTCTAAAGTGCAAATAATCTAAGTGAAACAGTGAATCTCCGAATGGCATCACTCATAGTGTCTAAAATTTCAGTTCTATGAAGCACTCGAGGATATATTACATACGAACTGATTACCACCCATAAATAAGTTATCTTGTATTTGGAAGTTAAGTTAAAACAACCAGGAAGAAAATCTTCGGGAAATTACCAGTGTTCATCGTAAAGTTGACCCTAACTTTAAAAATTAGGAATGATGCCCTTAATTATCAAAATAAAATCAAAGCTTGATGATTGGGGAACTTATTTTTTGTAATCACCTTGAAAATTGAAGATAAAGATTGAAGATTTGATGATTGAGGAACTTATTGATTGAGGAACTTATTCTTTATAATCGCCTTGAAGATTGAAGATACAGATTGAAGATTTGATGATTGAGGAACTTATTCGTTATAATTGCCTTGAAGATTGAAGAAAAAGATTGAAGGTTTGATGATTGAGGAACTTATTATTTTATAATCTCCTTGAAGATTGAAATTACCAGTGTTTATCGTAAAGTTGGCCCTAACTTTCAAAATTATGAATTATGCCCTTAATGATCAAAACAAACCAAAGCTTGATGATTGAGGAGCTGATGTTTTATTATCGCCTTGAATATTGAAGATAAAGATTGACGATTTGATGATTGAGGAACTTATTTTTATTAATCGCCTTGAAGATTGAACATTAAGATTGAAGATTTGATGCTTGAGGAACTTATACTTTATAATCGCCTTGAAGATTGAAGATTTGATGATTGATGATCTAAAATTTTGAAAAAATATTCTGATATTTTGGATACTAAATGGTTATTGCTGAACTGGTGACATTTCTGTTAAAAAAACTAAATAACTTCGCTGATATAATTATTGCTAAACTAGCACTAATTAGTTGATGAGGATCTACAATCTTCGAAAAATATTTCTGATATTTTTGATTCCAAATGGTTATTGCTGAACTGGTGATATTTCTGTTAAAAAATGAAATAACTATAGCTGATACATTACTCAACAATTGATTGATAAGGACCTAAAATCTAACAACTATAACTATTGCTCAACTAGCATCAATTAGTTGATGATGATCTAAAATCTAGCAAACTATAACCATTGCTCAACTAGCACCAATTAGTTGACAATGATCTAACATCTAACAAACTATAACCATTGCTCAACTAGCACCTATTAGTTCATAATGATCTAGCATCTAACAACTATAGCTAATGCTCAACTAGCACCAATTAGTTGATAAGGATTCTAAAATCTAAGAACTTAGTAGATTATCTACTCGCAATGAAGAGTGCTACAGTACCATCGAACAACATCTACAAACGCGAGAACAATGCGAGCTCGGCCAACGTGCTTATGTGCAAGCAGTGGTGGAAGGTGTGCTGGATGTATGGTGACCAGGAGAAATACTATAGGCAGCTCTATGGGAAACGGGGGCCCCAAGGGGTAGCACTACGTGATTTTCCCCCGCGGTGTGCCAGCCGCCCCCAGGAAGCTTTGGTGTCCAAGGGGGTGGTGGACAGCGGTCTCTACGAAAACGTGCCACCAGAGAGTGTTATTTCGCCCTACGCAGCGAATTTCCAGAGCGCGTCGTTCTTCACGCCAATTGGTGATAACAGTGTTAGTTCTACCTCAGTTTTGGATAACCTGGATTTACCTCAGGACCCCATTGAAAATAATGAGTGAGTTTTTTTTTGCTCTGTTGTGTGAGCATTTTATCCAGATTTTCCATTTTCCATTTGTACACAGCAATTGTTTTTTACTTTGATTGTAGTGCAGGTATAATAAATTTCCACTATTGTTATTAATTTTACAGTTATTTTTGTCAACATTTCAATGAGTTTCATAATTTTATCATAATTTGCACTATTAATATCAATGCAACTGTCGATGTATACTTGACTGTCAATACTTTGATTATTTTGTCAAAATTTCCACTATTATTATTAATTATACAGTTATGTCTGTCAACATTTCAATGATTTTGATTATATTGTAAAAATTTCCACTATTATTATCAATGAAGCAATCAATAATAATAATAAGTGAGAAAGTCAGAACGAGGTTAGGTAAGGTTAGGTTAAGCTAGGCGAGGTTAGGTCTCTGTTGCAGATTTTTTTAATATTTAATATTAGATTTGTGTTCAGTATATCTGAAGGTAATTCTGCTGAAAATTTGACAGAGTTTCAGTATTAAATAAGTGAAAAAATCAGAACGAGGTTAGGCAAGGTTAGGTTAAGCTAGGCGAGGTTAGGTCTCTGTTGCAGATTTTTTTAATATTTAATATTAGATTTGTGTTCAGTATATCTGAAGGTAATTCTGCTGAAAATTTGACAGAGTTTCAGTATTAAATAAGTGAGAAAGTCAGAACGAGGTTAGGCAAGGTTAGGTTAAGCTAGGCGAGGTTAGGTCTCTGTTGCAGATTTTTTTAATATTTAATATTAGATTTGTGTTCAGTATATCTGAAGGTAATTCTGCTGAAAATTTGACAGAGTTTCAGTATTAAATAAGTGAAAAAATCAGAACGAGGTTAGGCAAGGTTAGGTTAAGCTAGGCTAGGTTAGGTCTCTGTTGCAGATTTTTTTAATATTTAATATTAGATTTGTGTTCAGTATATCTGAAGGTAATTCTGCTGAAAATTTGACAGAGTTTCAGTATTAAATAAGTGAAAAAATCAGAACGAGGTTAGGCAAGGTTAGGTTAAGCTAGGCGAGGTTAGGTCTCTGTTGCAGATTTTTTTAATATTTAATATTAGATTTGTGTTCAGTATATCTGAAGGTAATTCTGCTGAAAATTTGACAGAGTTTCAGTATTAAATAAGTGAGAAAGTCAGAACGAGGTTAGGCAAGGTTAGGTTAAGCTAGGCGAGGTTAGGTCTCTGTTGCAGATTTTTTTAATATTTAATATTAGATTTGTGTTCAGTATACCTGAAGGTAATTCTGCTGAAAATTTGACAGAGTTTCATTATTAAATAAGTGAGAAAGTCAGTACGAGGTTAGGTAAGGTTAGGTTAAGCTAGGCGAGGTTAGGTCTCTGTTGCAGATTTTTTTAATATTTAATATTCGATTTGTGTTCAGTATATCTGAAGGTAATTCTGCTGAAAATTTGACAGAGTTTCAGTATTAAATAAGTGAGAAAGTCAGAACGAGGTTAGGTTTAGTTAGGTTAAGCTAGGCGAGATTAGGTCTCTGTTGCAGATTTTTTTAATATTTAATATTAGATTTGTGTTCGGTATATCTGAAGGTAATTCTGCTGAAAATTTGACAGAGTTTTAGTATTAAATAAGTGAGAAAGTCAGAACGAGGTTAGGTAAGGTTAGGTTAAGCTAGGCGAGGTTAGGTCTCTGTTGCAGATTTTTTTAATATTTAATATTAGATTTGTGTTCAGTATATCTGAAGGTAATTCTGCTGAAAATTTGACAGAGTTTCAGTATTAAATAAGTGAGAAAGTCAGAACGAGGTTAGGTAAGGTTAGGTTAAGCTAGGCGAGGTTAGGTCTCTGTTGCAGATTTTTTTAATATTTAATATTAGATTTGTGTTCAGTATATCTGAAGGTAATTCTGCTGAAAATTTGACAGAGTTTCAGTATTAAATAAGTGAGAAAGTCAGAACGAGGTTAGGTAAGGTTAGGTTAAGCTAGGCGAGGTTAGGTCTCTGTTGCAGATTTTTTTAATATTTAATATTAAATTTGTGTTCAGTATACCTGAAGGTAATTCTGCTGAAAATTTGACAGAGTTTTAGTATTAAATAAGTGAGAAAGTCAGAACGAGGTTAGGTAAGGTTAGGTTAAGCTAGGCGAGGTTAGGTCTCTGTTGCAGATTTTTTTAATATTTAATATTAGATTTGTGTTCAGTATATCTGAAGGTAATTCTGCTGAAAATTTGACAGAGTTTCAGTATTAAATAAGTGAGAAAGTCAGAACGAGGTTAGGTAAGGTTAGGTTAAGCTAGGCGAGGTTAGGTCTCTGTTGCAGATTTTTTTAATATTTAATATTAAATTTGTGTTCAGTATACCTGAAGGTAATTCTGCTGAAAATTTGACAGAGTTTTAGTATTAAATAAGTGAGAAAGTCAGAACGAGGTTAGGTAAGGTTAGGTTAAGCTAGGCGAGGTTAGGTCTCTGTTGCAAATTTTTTTAATATTTAATATTAGATTTGTGTTCAGTATATCTGAAGGTAATTCTGCTAAAAATTTGACAGAGTTTCAGTATTAAATAAGTGAGAAAGTCAGTACGAGGTTAGGTAAGGTTAGGTTAATCTAGGCGAGGTTAGGTCTCTGTTGCAGATTTTTTTAATATTTAATATTAGATTTGTGTTCAGTATATCTGAAGGTAATTCTGCTGAAAATTTGACAGAGTTTCAGTATTAAATAAGTGAGAAAGTCAGAACGAGGTTAGGTAAGGTTAGGTTAAGCTAGGCGAGGTTAGGTCTCTGTTGCAAATTTTTTTAATATTTAATATTAGATTTGTGTTCAGTATACCTGAAGGTAATTCTGCTGAAAATTTGACAGAGTTTCAGTATTAAATAAGTGAGAAAGTCAGAACGAGGTTAGGTAAGGTTAGGTTAAGCTAGGCGAGGTTAGGTCTCTGTTGCAGATTTTTTTAATATTTAATATTAGATTTGTGTTCAGTATATCTGAAGGTAATTCTGCTGAAAATTTGACAGAGTTTCAGTATTAGATATGTGAGAAAGTCAGAACGAGGTTAGGTAAGGTTAGGTTAAACTAGGCGAGGTTAGGTCTCTGTTGCAGATTTTTTTAATATTTAATATTAGATTTGTGTTCAGTATATCTGAAGGTAATTCTGCTGAAAATTTGACAGAGTTTCAGTATTAAATAAGTGAGAAAGTCAGAACGAGGTTAGGTAAGGTTAGGTTAAGCTAGGCGAGGTTAGGTCTCTGTTGCAGATTTTTTTAATATTTAATATTAAATTTGTGTTCAGTATACCTGAAGGTAATTCTGCTGAAAATTTGACAGAGTTTTAGTATTAAATAAGTGAGAAAGTCAGAACGAGGTTAGGTAAGGTTAGGTTAAGCTAGGCGAGGTTAGGTCTCTGTTGCAAATTTTTTTAATATTTAATATTAGATTTGTGTTCAGTATATCTGAAGGTAATTCTGCTAAAAATTTGACAGAGTTTCAGTATTAAATAAGTGAGAAAGTCAGTACGAGGTTAGGTAAGGTTAGGTTAATCTAGGCGAGGTTAGGTCTCTGTTGCAGATTTTTTTAATATTTAATATTAGATTTGTGTTCAGTATATCTGAAGGTAATTCTGCTGAAAATTTGACAGAGTTTCAGTATTAAATAAGTGAGAAAGTCAGAACGAGGTTAGGTAAGGTTAGGTTAAGCTAGGCGAGGTTAGGTCTCTGTTGCAAATTTTTTTAATATTTAATATTAGATTTGTGTTCAGTATACCTGAAGGTAATTCTGCTGAAAATTTGACAGAGTTTCAGTATTAAATAAGTGAGAAAGTCAGAACGAGGTTAGGTAAGGTTAGGTTAAGCTAGGCGAGGTTAGGTCTCTGTTGCAGATTTTTTTAATATTTAATATTAGATTTGTGTTCGGTATATCTGAAGGTAATTCTGCTGAAAATTTGACAGAGTTTCAGTATTAAATAAGTGAGAAAGTCAGAACGAGGTTAGGCAAGGTTAGGTTAAGCTAGGCGAGGTTAGGTCTCTGTTGCAGATTTTTTTAATATTTAATATTAGATTTGTGTTCAGTATATCTGAAGGTAATTCTGCTGAAAATTTGACAGAGTTTCTGTATTAAATAAGTGAGTGAGTCAGAACGAGGTTAGGTAAGGTTAGGTTAAGCTAGGCGAGGTTAGGTCTCTGTTGCAGATTTTTTAAATATTTAATATTAGATTTGTGTTCAGTATACCTGAAGGTAATTCTGCTGAAAATTTGACAGAGTTTCAGTATTAAATAAGTGAGAAAGTCAGAACGAGGTTAGGTAAGGTTAGGTTAAGCTAGGCGAGGTTAGGTCTCTGTTGCAGATTTTTTTAATATTTAATATTAGATTTGTGTTCAGTATATCTGAAGGTAATTCTGCTGAAAATTTGACAGAGTTTCAGTATTAAATAAGTGAGAAAGTCAGAACGAGGTTAGGTAAGGTTAGGTTAAGCTAGGCGAGGTTAGGTCTCTGTTGCAGATTTTTTTAATATTTAATTTTAGATTTGTGTTCAGTATACCTGAAGGTAATTCTGCTGAAAATTTGACAGAGTTTCAGTATTAAATAAGTGAGAAAGTCAGAACGAGGTTAGGTAAGGTTAGGTTAAGCTAGGCGAGGTTAGGTCTCTGTTGCAGATTTTTTTAATATTTAATATTAGATTTGTGTTCAGTATACCTGAAGGTAATTCTGCTGAAAATTTGACAGAGTTTCAGTATTAGATATGTGAGAAAGTCAGAACGAGGTTAGGTAAGGTTAGGTTAAACTAGGCGAGGTTAGGTCTCTGTTGCAAATTTTTTTAATATTTAATATTAGATTTGTGTTCAGTATACCTGAAGGTAATTCTGCTGAAAATTTGACAGAGTTTCAGTATTAAATAAGTGAGAAAGTCAGAACGAGGTTAGGTAAGGTTAGGTTAAACTAGGCGAGGTTAGGTCTCTGTTGCAAATTTTTTTAATATTTAATATTAGATTTGTGTTCAGTATACCTGAAGGTAATTCTGCTGAAAATTTGACAGAGTTTCAGTATTAAATAAGTGAGAAAGTCAGAACGAGGTTAGGTAAGGTTAGGTTAAACTAGGCGAGGTTAGGTCTCTGTTGCAGATTTTTTTAATATTTAATATTAGATTTGTGTTCAGTATATCTGAAGGTAATTCTGCTGAAAATTTGACAGAGTTTCAGTATTAAATAAGTGAGAAAGTCAGAACGAGGTTAGGTAAGGTTAGGTTAAACTAGGCGAGGTTAGGTCTCTGTTGCAGATTTTTTTAATATTTAATATTAGATTTGTGTTCAGTATATCTGAAGGTAATTCTGCTGAAAATTTGACAGAGTTTCAGTATTAAATAAGTGAGAAAGTCAGAACGAGGTTAGGTAAGGTTAGGTTAAGCTAGGCGAGGTTAGGTCTCTGTTGCAGATTTTTTTAATATTTAATTTTAGATTTGTGTTCAGTATACCTGAAGGTAATTCTGCTGAAAATTTGACAGAGTTTCAGTATTAAATAAGTGAGAAAGTCAGAACGAGGTTAGGTAAGGTTAGGTTAAGCTAGGCGAGGTTAGGTCTCTGTTGCAGATTTTTTTAATATTTAATTTTAGATTTGTGTTCAGTATACCTGAAGGTAATTCTGCTGAAAATTTGACAGAGTTTCAGTATTAAATAAGTGAGAAAGTCAGAACGAGGTTAGGTAAGGTTAGGTTAAACTAGGCGAGGTTAGGTCTCTGTTGCAAATTTTTTTAATATTTAATATTAGATTTGTGTTCAGTATACCTGAAGGTAATTCTGCTGAAAATTTGACAGAGTTTCAGTATTAAATAAGTGAGAAAGTCAGAACGAGGTTAGGTAAGGTTAGGTTAAACTAGGCGAGGTTAGGTCTCTGTTGCAAATTTTTTTAATATTTAATATTAGATTTGTGTTCAGTATACCTGAAGGTAATTCTGCTGAAAATTTGACAGAGTTTCAGTATTAAATAAGTGAGAAAGTCAGAACGAGGTTAGGTAAGGTTAGGTTAAGCTAGGCGAGGTTAGGTCTCTGTTGCAGATTTTTTTAATATTTAATTTTAGATTTGTGTTCAGTATACCTGAAGGTAATTCTGCTGAAAATTTGACAGAGTTTCAGTATTAAATAAGTGAGAAAGCCAGAACGAGGTTAGGTAAGGTTAGGTTAAGCTAGGCGAGGTTAGGTCTCTGTTGCAGATTTTTTTAATATTTAATATTAGATTTGTGTTCAGTATATCTGAAGGTAATTCTGCTGAAAATTTGACAGAGTTTCAGTATTAAATAAGTGAGAACGTCAGAACGAGGTTAGGTAAGGTTAGGTTAAGCTAGGCGAGGTTAGGTCTCTGTTGCAGATTTTTTTAATATTTAATATTAGATTTGTGTTCAGTATATCTGAAGATATTTCTGCTGAAAATTTGACAGAGTTTCAGTATTAAATAAGTGAGAAAGTCAGAACGAGGTTAGGTAAGGTTAGGTTAAGCTAGGCGAGGTTAGGTCTCTGTTGCAGATTTTTTTAATATTTAATATTAGATTTGTGTTCAGTATATCTGAAGGTAATTCTGCTGAAAATTTGACAGAGTTTCAGTATTAAATAAGTGAGAACGTCAGAACGAGGTTAGGTAAGGTTAGGTTAAGCTAGGCGAGGTTAGGTCTCTGTTGCAGATTTTTTTAATATTTAATTTTAGATTTGTGTTCAGTATACCTGAAGGTAATTCTGCTGAAAATTTGACAGAGTTTCAGTATTAAATAAGTGAGAAAGTCAGAACGAGGTTAGGTAAGGTTAGGTTAAGCTAGGCGAGGTTAGGTCTCTGTTGCAGATTTTTTTAATATTTAATATTAGATTTGTGTTCAGTATACCTGAAGGTAATTCTGCTGAAAATTTGACAGAGTTTCAGTATTAGATATGTGAGAAAGTCAGAACGAGGTTAGGTAAGGTTAGGTTAAACTAGGCGAGGTTAGGTCTCTGTTGCAAATTTTTTTAATATTTAATATTAGATTTGTGTTCAGTATACCTGAAGGTAATTCTGCTGAAAATTTGACAGAGTTTCAGTATTAAATAAGTGAGAAAGTCAGAACGAGGTTAGGTAAGGTTAGGTTAAACTAGGCGAGGTTAGGTCTCTGTTGCAAATTTTTTTAATATTTAATATTAGATTTGTGTTCAGTATACCTGAAGGTAATTCTGCTGAAAATTTGACAGAGTTTCAGTATTAAATAAGTGAGAAAGTCAGAACGAGGTTAGGTAAGGTTAGGTTAAACTAGGCGAGGTTAGGTCTCTGTTGCAGATTTTTTTAATATTTAATATTAGATTTGTGTTCAGTATATCTGAAGGTAATTCTGCTGAAAATTTGACAGAGTTTCAGTATTAAATAAGTGAGAAAGTCAGAACGAGGTTAGGTAAGGTTAGGTTAAACTAGGCGAGGTTAGGTCTCTGTTGCAGATTTTTTTAATATTTAATATTAGATTTGTGTTCAGTATATCTGAAGGTAATTCTGCTGAAAATTTGACAGAGTTTCAGTATTAAATAAGTGAGAAAGTCAGAACGAGGTTAGGTAAGGTTAGGTTAAGCTAGGCGAGGTTAGGTCTCTGTTGCAGATTTTTTTAATATTTAATTTTAGATTTGTGTTCAGTATACCTGAAGGTAATTCTGCTGAAAATTTGACAGAGTTTCAGTATTAAATAAGTGAGAAAGTCAGAACGAGGTTAGGTAAGGTTAGGTTAAGCTAGGCGAGGTTAGGTCTCTGTTGCAGATTTTTTTAATATTTAATTTTAGATTTGTGTTCAGTATACCTGAAGGTAATTCTGCTGAAAATTTGACAGAGTTTCAGTATTAAATAAGTGAGAAAGTCAGAACGAGGTTAGGTAAGGTTAGGTTAAACTAGGCGAGGTTAGGTCTCTGTTGCAAATTTTTTTAATATTTAATATTAGATTTGTGTTCAGTATACCTGAAGGTAATTCTGCTGAAAATTTGACAGAGTTTCAGTATTAAATAAGTGAGAAAGTCAGAACGAGGTTAGGTAAGGTTAGGTTAAACTAGGCGAGGTTAGGTCTCTGTTGCAAATTTTTTTAATATTTAATATTAGATTTGTGTTCAGTATACCTGAAGGTAATTCTGCTGAAAATTTGACAGAGTTTCAGTATTAAATAAGTGAGAAAGTCAGAACGAGGTTAGGTAAGGTTAGGTTAAGCTAGGCGAGGTTAGGTCTCTGTTGCAGATTTTTTTAATATTTAATTTTAGATTTGTGTTCAGTATACCTGAAGGTAATTCTGCTGAAAATTTGACAGAGTTTCAGTATTAAATAAGTGAGAAAGCCAGAACGAGGTTAGGTAAGGTTAGGTTAAGCTAGGCGAGGTTAGGTCTCTGTTGCAGATTTTTTTAATATTTAATATTAGATTTGTGTTCAGTATATCTGAAGGTAATTCTGCTGAAAATTTGACAGAGTTTCAGTATTAAATAAGTGAGAACGTCAGAACGAGGTTAGGTAAGGTTAGGTTAAGCTAGGCGAGGTTAGGTCTCTGTTGCAGATTTTTTTAATATTTAATATTAGATTTGTGTTCAGTATATCTGAAGATATTTCTGCTGAAAATTTGACAGAGTTTCAGTATTAAATAAGTGAGAAAGTCAGAACGAGGTTAGGTAAGGTTAGGTTAAGCTAGGCGAGGTTAGGTCTCTGTTGCAGATTTTTTTAATATTTAATATTAGATTTGTGTTCAGTATATCTGAAGGTAATTCTGCTGAAAATTTGACAGAGTTTCAGTATTAAATAAGTGAGAAAGTCAGAACGAGGTTAGGTAAGGTTAGGTTAAGCTAGGCGAGGTTAGGTCTCTGTTGCAGATTTTTTTAATATTTAATTTTAGATTTGTGTTCAGTGTATACCTGAAGGTAATTCTGCTGAAAATTTGACAGAGTTTCAGTATTAAATAAGTGAGAAAGTCAGAACGAGGTTAGGTAAGGTTAGGTTAAGCTAGGCGAGGTTAGGTCTCTGTTGCAGATTTTTTTAATATTTAATTTTAGATTTGTGTTCAGTATACCTGAAGGTAATTCTGCTGAAAATTTGACAGAGTTTCAGTATTAAATAAGTGAGAAAGCCAGAACGAGGTTAGGTAAGGTTAGGTTAAGCTAGGCGAGGTTAGGTCTCTGTTGCAGATTTTTTTAATATTTAATATTAGATTTGTGTTCAGTATATCTGAAGGTAATTCTGCTGAAAATTTGACAGAGTTTCAGTATTAAATAAGTGAGAACGTCAGAACGAGGTTAGGTAAGGTTAGGTTAAGCTAGGCGAGGTTAGGTCTCTGTTGCAGATTTTTTTAATATTTAATATTAGATTTGTGTTCAGTATATCTGAAGGTAATTCTGCTGAAAATTTGACAGAGTTTCAGTATTAAGTAAGTGAGAACGTCAGAACGAGGTTAGGTAAGGTTAGGTTAAGCTAGGCGAGGTTAGGTCTCTGTTGCAGATTTTTTTAATATTTAATATTAGATTTGTGTTCAGTATACCTGAAGGTAATTCTGCTGAAAATTTGACAGAGTTTCAGTATTAAATAAGTGAGA
The DNA here is from genome assembly GCA_951805005.1 of Othius punctulatus. Classification (NCBI taxonomy): domain Eukaryota; kingdom Metazoa; phylum Arthropoda; class Insecta; order Coleoptera; family Staphylinidae; genus Othius; species Othius punctulatus. The sequence goes on along the minus strand of OX638139.1, from coordinate 1,051,830 downwards.
AAGTCAGAACGAGGTTAGGTAAGGTTAGGTCTCTGTTGCAGATTTTTTTAATATTTAATATTAGATTTGTGTTCAGTATACCTGAAGGTAATTCTGCTGAAAATTTGACAGAGTTTCAGTATTAAATAAGTGAGAAAGTCAGAACGAGGTTAGGTAAGGTTAGGTTAAGCTAGGCGAGGTTAGGTCTCTGTTGCAGATTTTTTTAATATTTAATATTAGATTTGTGTTCAGTATATCTGAAGGTAATTCTGCTGAAAATTTGACAGAGTTTCAGTATTAAGTAAGTGAGAAAGTCAGAACGAGGTTAGGTTTAGTTTCAAAATTTCCATTATTATCAATTTTACCAGTTATTTCTGTCAAAATTTCAATGATTACTTAAAGAGCGAAATAAGTTAAACTGTGGCAGTTATCTGTTAAAAGTAAATACAGCCAAATCTGATCAATAATTATTAATTACTATTATTATTAGTAACCTGGGAAGGAGTGGAATCAGTCAAACTTGATTATAGGTTTCATTGTTGTTTTTTTTATTTTATTGGATGTAACCTATTGCTTGTATGACCGTTTTGATTTGTTTTCGTTGTGTAATTTAATTTGACCTGTGTAAGACATACTAGTGTCAGAAACATGAATAAACTATTATTATTTGTATTTTTAACCTACAATCAGAATAATATATATCCATAAAAAATAGGCGAATTGAATAGAATAGATTTTTATTTATGCCATTACATTCTAGATGTCATTACATCCTAGATGTTTGCATGGGTAATAGTTATTTACAAACCAAGTGCGGGAACACAATTTTCCCGCATGAACGCAATTTTGAAGCATGAGCGACCGAAGGGAGCGAAAGCTTCATCTGCGTGAATGCGGGAAAATGATTCCCGCAAGTGGTTTGTACATTTTTTTTTGAAACGAACAGAACGATCAGCATAAACTCAAATAATTTTCATTCCGTTTCAAAATATGAAATAAAGCAAGCCATGGCTGTATAGCAAAACAATGATTGTTACTTTGACAGTTGATTTTTTAAAGCCTGTCGTTTAAAGTCTCAGTTTCTAATAAAATGTCTTCCGATTCGGATATAAGTAGTTGTACACCTCCGGAAATCCGCAATGCCGCTAATACGGCAATTAAAAATTTATTGCCGGATAAATCCAAACGAAGGTACGAGTTGGTATACTCGAAATTTATGGATTGGTGCAGGTTAAACAAAATACGGACTTATTCAGAAAATTGTTTGCTGGCATATTTTCAAACCTTTTCAAGCAAAAAGTCGCTATGGTCCACTTACTCTATGCTAAAGTCCTGTCTACTAATACACAATAACGTAGATATTTCCAAATTTACGAAATTTTACGCATTTCTCAAAAAAGAAACGTATAACCTGAAACCGAAAAAATCCAAGGTATTAGAAAGTCATGAAATTGACAAATTTATTCATGAAGCCCCTGATAACTCATTTCTGTTAATGAAGGTACGTACACAATATGTTTCATTAATCGATATTATTCTATTATTCTATAATATGTTTTACAGGCAGTAGTAATATTGGGCATTTCTGGCGCTTGTCGCCGCGATGAATTATGTAAAATGTTAATTGATCATATCGAGTTTAAACATGAAATGGTACTTGTTAATGTACCTGAGACCAAAACTAATATTTCTCGACGTTTTGTGGTGATCAATCCAGAATGGATAAATTTATTGTTAAAATACAAAAATTTAAGAGTAGGGACAAATAAACGTTTCTTTTTGACCTACAGAAATGGGAAATGTATTAATTCACCTATTGGTCTTAATACAATTGACAAAATACCTTGCTCTGTGGCACAGTACCTTCAGCTAGAGGCTCCACAGGCCTACACTGGTCATTGCTTTCGAAGAAGTTCAGCTACTTTACTTGCAAACAACGGTGGCGATTTACTGACTCTTAAAAAATTTGGCGGTTGGAGATCTTCAAGCGTGGCCGAAGGTTACGTCGATGACGCTGTGCAGAGTAAAATTAACGTAGCTGAAAGATTGATGCAACCAGCTCCGGGACCTTCATCTCAAGTTGAAAACTATACAATCTCTGAAACTCTTAATGTGCCGCACACTATATCTAAACCCGATGCGGTGGAAAGTTCGGGAATTTGCATTTCAAATTGTACTAATTGTACGATAAATGTGTACAATAATAACCCTGCTTAAGTCGATGTAGATCGTTCACAATAAATAATTATGTATTGATTTATTTATGACAGTGTTTTTTTGCCGTTTTCCCGGTCTACTAGACCGGGAAATACGGATTTCCGGTTGTCAATAGAGTGCGTCAAATGTCACTTTCGAGGCGGTGAGTTCAAAAATATTATTACATAGCTTAATATTATAACACAACGCATTAATTTACGGATAATTATCGTTTATCCGAATATACTAGAAAAATGCCATCTAGAAAATTAATTTCATCCCATCCCATTATCTCGTATTAAATCTGTCCAGAGTCCTCCAGGACACATTCATCATTCGCTGAAGTGTAGAGGCTGACCATGGGTGCGCTTCTGTCACGCGCCCCATAACTCATTACCGGAGGTGTGAATCTTTATAATTGTAAACAGAGTTAATTACGCGAGCAGCAAACAAAGCAATTCAAAATCCGTCGCGCCTCTTAGCAAAGCCGCTAATGTCCAGAGGCTCGTCTCAATTAACACAGCTCTCTTACAAAAGAGCCCAGGAAATGGCCAATTTTACGCGAGTTTCCTCGTTGAACACAAAATAAACTAATAAAATAATTACTGTTACTAGACTACTATCTCACTACGTCATCGACAGGCTACGATATCAAGCGCTACAAAAAATGATACAGCATAAACTGAGACTTAGAGACTTTTAGAGACTCTCAGTATGCACTAATTTTTCTCTTCTTTCAATGGAATTAGGTATTGAGAGACTCTTAGATACTCTCATTATGCAGATAGATTTAGTATGCACTAATTTTTCTCTTCTTTCAATAGAATTGGGTATTGCACTAAAACATCACCCACAAGAACAACAAATAAAAGGAGAATGCATGAAAATAATCAAAATAGCAGAACAAAAAACACTCAATACATACACAAAAACTAATGAAAAAGAAAAATCAATTAATAATAATATAAAAAAGAAAATTAATAAAAACTTAACAATTGTGACTGCAGATAAAAATGACGCAGGTCTAGTAATTTAAAATAAAATAGAAAATTTCATAAATAATAATAATTTCACACTACTAACCAAAAACCCAATCATCTCTTTTACAAATAAAACAAAAACTATTATAAAAAACACAAAAACTACTTTAGAAAAATATACAAATAATTTAAAAAAAAACATACTACCAATGAATTCTATTACACCTAAATTTTACGGTTCACCTAAATTACATTATTACATTAATGACCGAACTCAATTAACATTTAAACCTGAATTATTATTTTCGGAAAATTTTCATAATGGTGGCCGCGAGCAAAAAATAGACTATTATATTGGTGGTGTTCTTACATGACCACTGGTCCTCAAAGGGTTAAAGTAGAAACAATATTTAATGATTAGATTCACAATAGTTACATTTATCTGCCTCGAGATTGATTATTACAAAATGCTGAAAACCTGCTTTATTACCATAATTGATATTAGGTAATGGAATTGGTAGTAACGTTGGGTTCTAATTAATTTCAAATTGGACCTCATTCTTCCCGCATCTGCGGGGACATTCTTCGAACGTATTCGACAATGGCACAGCAAAGTGGGAGAGCTCAAAGAGTTCTCAACTTCTCGACTCTTTGAGACGTCACTCAGCAACGAGCGATTCGGTTCTGCGCGAAACACTTTACTCTGCGCATTAGCCTTAACAATTTGTTGATGGACAAGCACCGATGGCTGCGAGATTTCAACGCAAAAAAGCTCGTGATAATGTTCGAAGGGGATTACTTGCATCTTCGAGAATTAACTCTTGACGCTGTTGTAATTGTAGTTGGTGTCCGTTTTTTGTGTGCTCGCGCCGAAGAGAAGGCACAAGTCGACCAGTCATTGTCCTGGTAATTTGATTTGCGGTAATTTTGAGAAGGGGGATGATGAATTTGATGATCATGAAATTTGGAAAACTTTTAACACAAAAAGTAAAATTTATTGAAAATGCAAATTCGTCGCTAAGTTAGCAACATTTTTATAGTTATTTGCAAGAAAATTAATGAAAATGCAACATCTTCAGTGTAAATGCAACATTGAGTGTAAATGCAACATGCAAAATAAATTTTGAATAAATGAATTGCGTGGAAATTTTTGCAATTTTCATTTAAAATTAAAATTTTCATAGTTATTTGCAACAAAATTAATAAAAATGCAATATTTTTCTTATAATAATCAAATTAATTAAGCGGAAATTTTCATTTTCATTTCAAGGTATATATTGTTTCTTAAAATTGCAAAAAGTTCATTAAAACACAAAATGTTCTCTTGAGTTATAAGTACATATTTTTGTTTGTTATTACTGTTACTATTAATATTAGTATTAATATTTAATAATATTTACTATTTACATATTTAGTAATATTTACTATTAATATTACTATTAATATAATTACTATTAATACTGACAAATATTTAGTGCATATTATTATATCTTTATTATATTATAAATTTGGACAACTTAACACAAAAAGTAAAATTTAATGAAAATGCAAATTCATCGCTAAGTTGTCAACATTTTTATAGTTATTTGCAAGAAAATTAATGAAAATGCAACATTGAGTGTAAATGCAACATGCAAAATAAATTTTTATTAAATGAATTGAGTGGAAATTTTTGTAATTTTTATTTAAAATTAAAATTTTCATAGTTATTTGCAACAAAATTAATAAAAATGCAATATTTTTCTAATAATAATTAAATAAATTAAGCCGAAATTTTCATTTTCATTGCAAGGTATATATTGTTTCTTAAAATTGCAAAAAGTTCATTAAAACACAAAATGTTCTCTTCAGTTATAAGTACATATTTTTGTTTGTTATTACTTATTACTGTTACTATTAATATTTAATACTACTATGTACATATTTAGTAATATTTACTATTAATATTACTATTAATACTGAAAAATATTTAGTGCATATTATATAGTGCATATAAATAAATTTGGAAAACTTTTAACACAAAAGTAAAATTTAATGAAAATGCAAATTCGTCACTAGTTTTCAACATTTTTATAGTTATTAATATTACTATTAATATAATTACTATTAATACTGAAACATATTTAGTGCATATTATTACATCTTTATTATAATTTCCAAAATTTATTTGATATATCAAAGTTGTGCCAAATAACTCAACTTAGTTGGAAATTACCAAATATTATTTAGAAATTATAAAATTTTGATTAGAAATTATGCAATTTTTATTATTACTATTAAAATTTCTATAATAAAATATATATACAAAGTACTATAATTATAAAGTTTGATTTTAACCTTCCATTTCCAGTTGGAAATTGTGAAGGATTAATCCACAAATTATTTTCCCCACCAAGTTAAAAAATATTTGAATCAAAATGTACAAAACTTTTAACACAAAAAGCAAAATTTCGATTATAAATTTAAAAAAACATAGATTATGAAATTTTCAATCTAGATTTCAAATATTTGTAGAAAATTGCAGCATTCTCATTATAAATTACAATATTTCATTGGAATTTGAAAGAAATTATTGGTATTTGCACAATTTCCTTTATACAAACAAAACATGGGTAAACATTTTAACATTCTCATTAGAAATTATAAAGTTGTCCTAAATAACACAACTTAGTTGGAAATTACCAAATATTAATTAGAAATTATAAAACTTTGATTAGAAATTATGTAATTTTTATTATCATTATTATTAAAATTTCTATAATAAATTACAAAGTTTGATTTTAACCTTCCATTTTCAGTTGGAAATTATGAAGGATCAATCTACAAATTATTTTTCCTACCAAGTTATCAATATTTGAATCGAAATGTGCAAACCATTTAACAAAAAAAGCAAGATTTTGATTATAAATTTGAAAAAAACATAGATTATGAAATTTTCAATCTAGATTTCAAAAATTTGTAGAAAATTGCAGCATTCTCATTATAAATTACAATATTTCATTGGAATTTGTTAGAAATTATTGGGATTTGCATAATTTCCTTTATAAAAATAAAACATGGGTAGAAATTTTAACATTCTCATTAGAAATTATAAAAAATCAATAGAAATTGCAAAATTTTAATGGAAATTGAATAATTTCGTTAAAAGTTAATCTCATTTTATTAGTTTCATAAGTCAGTTTTAGTCAAAAATCAATAGAAATTGCAAAATTTTAATAGAAATTGAATAATTTCGTTAGAAGTTAATCTCATTTTATTAGTTTCATAAGTTAGTTTTAGTTAGTTAGTATGATATTAATTATAATCAAATTATGAAAGTTGTAATTGTAAAAAATAAAATAATTTCATTCGAGGTAAATCTCATCTTATTAGTTTTACAAGTTCATTTCAGTTAGTTTCATATGAGTACCAGTTAGTGTCATAATATTATTAGAAATTTTATTAGTTTTATAAGTAAATTTCAGTTAGTTAGTTAATACTAATATTAGTATTAATTAGTCTCATAATATTATTAGAAATTTTATTAGTTTCTAAGTAAATTTCAGTTAGTTAGTTAATACTAATAATGGTATTAATTAGTCTCATAATATTATTAGAAATTTTATTAGATTTATAAGTAAATTTCAGTTAGTTAGTTAGTTAATACTAATATTAGTATTAATTAGTCTCATAATATTATTAGAAATTTTATTAGTTTTATAAGTAAATTTCAGTTAGTTAGTTAATACTAATAATAGTATTAATTAGTCTCATAATATTATTAGAAATTCATATTTTTTATTGGAAATTCTAAATTTCACTTTAACCATAATCAATAATTTGTATTTCTTTGTAAATTATATTTTTTTCATGGAAATTACGATATTAATACTAATATTAGTATTAATTAGTCTCATAATATTAATGGAAATTCATATTTTTATTGGAAATTCTAAATTTCACTTTATCCATAATCAATAATTCGTATTTCTTTGTAAATTATAATTTTTTCATGGAAATTACGATCATTAGCAATAGATAATGAACTAGATAGGACAATGCAGAGCAAATTACAGAACTGTCATTAAGTAGTAAATTAAAAATGTTATTGGAAATTGTAAATTTTAAGTGTGATATGAAAGTTTTTTTTCTAAAATAGAAAACTTCCCCCACCAAGTTAACCAATATTTGAATCTAAATGTGCAAAACTTTTAACACAAAAAGCAAGATTTTGATAAAATATTGTGCCTTGATTTCAAATATTTGTAGAAAATTGCAGCATTCTCATTATAAATTACAATATTTCATTGGAATTTGAAAGAAATTATTTGCATAATTTCCTTTATAAAAACAAAACATGGGTAGAAATTTTAACATTCTCATTAGAAATTATAAAAAATCAATAGAAATTGCAAAATTTTAATGGAAATTGAATAATTTCGTTAGAAGTTAATCTCATTTTATTAGTTTCATAAGTTAGTTTTAGTTAGTTAGTATGATATTAATTATAATCAAATTATGAAAATTGTAATTGTAAAAAATAAAATAATTTCATTCGAGGTAAATCTCATCTTATTAGTTTTGTAAGTTCATTTCAGTTAGTTTCATATGAGTACCAGTTAGTGTCATAATATTATTAGAAATTTTATTAGTTTTTTAAGTAAATTTCAGTTAGTTAGGTAGTTAATTAATACTAATATTAGTATTAATTAGTCTCATAATATTATTAGAAATTTGATTAGTTTTATAAGTAAATTTCAGTTAGTTAGTTAATACTAATAATAGTATTAATTAGTCTCATAGTATTTTTAGAAATGTTATTAGATTTATAAGTAAATTTCAGTTAGTTAGTTAGTTAATACTAATATTAGTATTAATTAGTCTCATAATATTATTAGAAATTTTATTAGTTTTATAAGTAAATTTCAGTTAGTTAGTTAATAATACTAATAATAGTATTAATTAGTCTCATAATATTTTTAGAAATTTTATTAGTTTTATAAGTAAATCTCAGTCAGTTAGTTAATACTAAAATTAGTATTAATTAGTCTCATAATATTATTAGAAATTCATATTTTTTATTGGAAATTCTATATTTCAATTTATCCATAATCAATAATTCGTATTTCTTTGCAAATCATCATTTTTTCATGGAAATTACGACCATTAGAATTATATAATGAAATAGATAGGACATTGCAGTGCAAATTACAGAACCGTCAGTAAGTAGTAAATTAAAAATGTTATTGGAAATTGTAAATTATAAGTGTGATATGAAAGTTTTTTTTCTAAAATAGAAAATTTCCCCCACCAAATTAACCAACATTTGAATCGAAATGTGCAAAACTTTTAACACAAAAAGCAAGATTTTGATAAAATATTGTATCTTGATTTCAAATTTTCAAATTTTTGGTTCGTCTTTTGACCGTTTTCGGGTTTTTGTATTTTTGCTTCTCTGCACTGTCATGTACCTGTTTCTATTTTAGATTGTTTTGACCTATGTAAACATTTTTTTTGTGTAACATTAATAAATTTGAATTTGACTTTGAATTTGAAAAAAAAATTGTAGAAAATTGCAGCATTCTCATTATAAATTACAATATTTTATTAGTATTTGAAACAAATTATTGGTAATTGCATAACTTCCCCAGAAATTCCACCACTACGTGTTTCGGAAATTATGAAATTTTAAATAAAAACAAAATATTAGTAGAAATTTTAACATTTACGAATCAACTAGTCTTGGAGTAGGATGGGCAGAATACCTGCATCGATGTTTTTTCAACGTAGTGTTGATGCAAAATGTACTTTTAGCGTAAGGGTAATGTGGGCAATGAGGCACTTGAGGTAGATAACGGTACTTTTAACGTAAGGGTAATGTGGGCAATGAGGCACTTGAAGTAGATAACGGTACTTTTAACGTAAGGGTAATGTGGGCAATGAGGCACTTGAGGTAGATAACGTGGTTTTCGCGAGACCATTAAAAACCCCATTAACGCCCTTGAGAAAAATGCGGCGCAATTACTCTTCCAGCAATCTGCACTCTGCGAGATGGAGCATTGGCGATCAATCTGGGCAACGTCCCCGGCTATCTCGGCCGTTACACCTGATGAAATATAACCGTCTAGGCGCGTGTAAAGCCCCGATCCGGAGCGGCCGATAAAATGCCCCGCCGTGAGCGCGAAAAAATACGCCAGGACGGCCGCTAATAACAATAACAATAAACGAGAGTGGCCCGAGACGTCCTCCTCCGGGCAACCTGTTGCTCTCCGCCGTAAATACGGTTCGGCCCATTGACAGGTTTAGGGCCCATTACAGGGGATGGGCATCAACAACAGCAACAGCAACAGCACCAACAGCTGATCTGCACATCGCCGGACGATAAAGGCTGTCGTAAAGGCCCGTGTACCGACATCGGAGTTATCGTAAAGTCCCCCGTCATCCCGTGTTTCGCTCTGTCCATCTTCAGGTCTTCGGGAGAACCCGCGGGATGACGCCGCGTTTGCGCGGCTCTGATTAATGGACGCGTCAAGTTCTGCTCCTCTCGCCGAGATGTTCTTCAATTTGTATGGGGAATTAGACGCGTATGATGGATATTAGTTGATCTGCTTCGATATTGCGGCCGGGCCAGAGGTTACCCGAAATTCCACGTCGGAAAAATGCTGGGGCCGAAGAACCTGGCTTTATTTTAAGACTCATGCACTCCACGTTCCGGTCCAGTACACGATTTTAATGGCGCAGTGATTGGCTTATAACGCGATGCGTGAAGGCACTAGGAAGCTCCCATCGGAAAAAAACCAACGTCATTGACGTTTTTGACATTATATTAAAAAAAAAAATCAATGGATAACCATCGATTATTAATTTGAGGACCTCGGGTCAACGTTTGGACGCACCATAATGAACCAGACGCGGATTGTATCTCGGTATCCCAAAATCGTATACAAATGTGCCACTGCATTGAAAATAACATATCAATTGATAAAACTTTGAACTTACAATCCAGTACTAAAATCGTGATTTTGGCAAGAAATCACGAAATAAATTAAAGTATTACCAAATTTGATCAAAATACAATTTTCCTATAATTGACACACACAAGTAGGTATATTTACTTGCTAATGTGAGCGAAAAGTTGACGTTTTCCGAAGAACGTCACTTTGTCGCGCGTTGCTATTGACAACAAGCGTAATGCTCGCGTTAACACTTTGTCGCGCGTTGCTATTGACAACAAGCGCCATGCTCGCGTAAACACTTTGTCGCTTGGGAATTGCCCCAACTTTCCGCCAAAACCAGCAATGCACTAAGTTGCGCTCCTATTGCACAAATAGCAGTTGTTTTTGCAATGCAATGTATGCAATGTATCTCCAAATGCAATTTGGGGATACACCGTTCATCCAGTTCCTGCTCCTCTCTATTAATCTACCACACTTTACGACAATATTGTATGTGTATTATACATCTTGTATTTAGCAAAGATCTCACCATGTTAGTATCTTGCTGCCACTTATAAGCAACATGATATCTTTATCGTCGATCTCCAATGGTCTTGCTAAAGCATCTGGTATACGATCCTCCTTAAACAACACATCAAGATTTTAATAATCATGCTAATGAATCGTAAAATACGGCGTTCATGGTAAACGCCGGCCATTGATTAATCATTGCTCAATAAGCTATATAAATCTGCCCAATCTTAATTGATCGCGAATTAATCAAAAACTTCCAAGATGTAATCGCTAATTTGTGCTTTCTTTTTTGTTCTAGGTAAGTTTCTGCAACCACAAGTCTTCAGATGTAGACGTAGAAGTCGTACGGGTGAGTTTGATGCGCTGGAAATTGCAACCGCTGAAATCTGAAATTCAATCAAGGCACGACGCAATAAAGATGTAAATATAAGTGGGCGATTCGAATTTGTTGCATATTACTCGAGCTCAATGGCGCAAATGTGAGCGGCTTGTAATTTGTCTCGATTTCATTGCTTGCGAATAAAAATCGCCCGCAGAATTAATTACCAATGTTCGCATGTCGTTGATTCCTTTATGCGCCCAAATAAAATTATTTCAATCAAGTATATCCAAAAGAGTTAGGTTCGTATCCTGGTCACGGCACCAATTTCTGTAATGGTTTAGAGGTTCGTATCCTGGTCACGGCACCAATGTCTGTAATGGTTTGCAGGTTCGTATCCTGGTCACGGCACCAATTTCTGTAATGGTTTGGACCCTGGCCTTAAGCCTTTTTGTTTTATTTAACGTTGTGATTTTTTTTTTCGTCACTAAATTATCGAATTAAATAAAAAACGATTAAAATCGTTAAGTTTGTAAATCGTTAAAACTTTAGTTGTGGTTCACAAATTTCACAAATTAATTTCAAGTGGCGTCAGTGGCCAATAAAATATTAATATACTTGTATCTAAGCGAACCTATATGACTGAGACATTTTTTGACTTCATCAATAACTTTGTGAAATTTATACGAATATTTGCATTTTTGGATTTATCATAGAGGCATAGAATAGAATAGAATTTTATTGATGCTAGTAACAGAGTAGTTTTACACATGTCAAGAATATTATATTAAATATTAATATACTTGTATCTAAGCAAGCCTATATTATGACTTATACATTTTTTGAGTTCATCAAAAACTTTGTGAAATTTACACGAATATTTGTATTTATGGATATATCATAAGAGGCATAGCATAGAATAGAATATAATTTTATTCATGCTAGTAACAGAGTAGTTTTACACATGTCAAGAATCAAATAAAATTGGTACATAATAACCCTAGGAATAATGTACAAATGTCCATGCAGGGGAATAATACAGTCAATGATTAACGCAGAATCACGTCAATACGTGACTACAATTTATATTCCAGGAGTACTTACGATTGAAATAATTAATTTGATTAAAATAGTTTAAAAGTTGACAGTAATTATTGAAAATTTGACAGAAATCATTTGAAATTGATGCGTTAATGTCATGTCAAGTTAATGTCAAGGTTTAACAGTAATAACTGATAAAAATGCAGTAATTGTTGAAAAATTTCCAGTAATTGTTAAAAATTTGACAGAAATCATTGAAAATGTGAAATGAAAATATCGACGTTACAAACAAAAACTAAAGTTTTTAAAACATGCAAGTAAATCCTGAAAAGTTAATAACCGTGCAGTGACAATAAGGAAACCAAAAATTAAGAAAATTGCAAAAAAAATCATTTGACATCAAAATATACAAATGACCAACATTATCATAAAAATATGTTTTATTTAATATTTCTAAATCCAAAAATAAAAAATATTGGTAAATTCACTTTATTAGTATTTAGTATTTTGACTCTTTACAGTATTACATAGTCAATATATAAAAGTTATGACATCTATAAAAATTATGAGTACTAATGTTAGGGTTATACACATAAAATGACATACAATGAACTACTCGCTAAAATTGGTATGTGTTATATGAGCCGTTAATTTTGAAAGTGACTTAAGTCCATTTATCTTTAATTTGAAATACTTGAGGTTTTGCGTTTTTACAAAATTATAAATACACGTAAGATATATGGTTGACTTGCAATGTTAAATCGCGTTTAAGGGATTTAATTTTATACATCCTATTAAAAAGTCGCTATTATTAAGTGTATAATATGACCTTGCTTACCTTAAAAGGACTTAGGTCACTTTCAAAATAAAAATTTGTTTTGTTACAAAAAGTGAAAGAGCTTAAGTCCGTTACATATAGCTTAAAAAATAGAAGAAAAAAAAACATTTAAATTATATTTTTAGATAATAGAAATAAATTTAGTAACAAGTTATTCGTTAACATTCTCAGTATGCGGGAGTGATTTGAAGTAGTTATGGTGTTCCGGAGGTATATACCGCAATAAGTCCATCGTGTGTCGGTATTTTAGTGATGTGATGCTTCTTATACTTTTATATAACAATGGCAATACAATATTCCCAAATTTTTTAGGTCTACCCGACGTGGCAATAAATCAAGAATTTTAAATTCTGCGTTTTCATCCATGGTTTTGTATAAAATTTTATATGGTTCATTTCTTAAAAATCGCATCCAGCATATTTGAAGCCAGTTTATTTTTTCTCCGTTGGTATTTTTGGATCTTTTGTAAACTGCTACTTCCAAGAGTCTTGTTGATATAAAATCCTCTTGTTTCATTTCATTTAGTATGAAAGTATTACCTTTTCTACATTTTTTAATTATATTATAATAATCTTGTGGCACATACAATAACTGATTTCTTTTTAACGACATTTCTATAACGCCAAAATCTCTGTCGTTAGGTAAAAATGAATGCCCTGATATTAAAAATTTGTGGTCTATGATTTCCACATCATTTCCCATCGATAGAATTTTTAACCACATTAAAGATATTTTGATGTTTCTGTTTTGTCCTCCACACATGTCACTATATGCAATGATGTGTTTTTCACCGTTCAGGGTTTTTAGGTGTCTCAAGAGGCATGAAGCCACTTCTTGGGAACCTCTTGAAGCTTTTGTTTCATCCCAAACGTACATGTATACATTATCGTTGTGGAAATTGTGTATGCCTAAATTTAAAATATACATGTTACATTTATAATAAGCTACTGAAGTAGTTAACTTTGGGAATGGTAACGCTTTCTGCAAATCGAATGAAAAGCCAAAATAATGAGATGGATTACTTGATACTCGCTCTTGGTCTTGTTTTAACGCATTTTTAGCGGATTCTGCTCGCTTCAAATGAATATCATGTTCTTCCATAAGTTTTTTCTGTTCTTCATGGTTTTCTGATGCTTGGACTTCAATGTTTAATAGATCACATCTTGGACATGTGTCTTTGCGTGGTTGGTGGAAATGTAAATTAAAATCCTTTTTGAATACTTTTCTATAAGTCCATTCATTAACTGCTTTTAAATTATTTTCTTCACAGTGAAGCTCATAAAAATTAGACATTTTTTTTATAGTCAGTTCAGGATGACGATATTTTCTGTCGGGATTATGGTACCTAGTATAATGGGATGCAAATTTCTGGAAACTGTTAATATGGTTTTGAACAAGCATATTTGCTTCATCACATATTTTTCTCGACGATCCAGGCAAACGCCCACGTAAATCGTTGCCAATTTTTTGATTTTAATACACGTTTCAATCGTCCTTCGCTTATTTGATAAGTATCTAAAAAGATTTTTTTACAAACTGCAACTTTGCCTGTTTTAGAATTTAACCAATACGTAAAACTCTCATTTCTACATGAACCTTTTCCGTTTCTCTGACGTCTTCTTTTTACAACACTCCGTCCGGTCGCTTCGTATAGCAATATATTTTGCTTATTAAAGTCTCCTAAGTTCCAAAACATTTCGAAAATACGTTTTCTTTCTGTTTCATTTAAATTTTTCAAGCAGTCTTTCCGGCATTGGCAATCTTCATTTTGAAAAACTTTGGCAGGAATATTTTTTCCCGATTGTGTATCGTATCTTTTCCATGAATTCCGTTTAATTTTACGAATTTTCTGAATATAAGTACTACTTTTGTGTTCTCTGAATCCTTCTTTGAAGGTGCTGTTTTGTAAATTCTCATTCTCAATTACTTCCTCTTCCTCTGTTGAAGAATGAAATTCTCCTTCTTTTTTTAAATCTGTTGTATGAGTTTAATTCCTCTTCACTTTCAGAATCAAGAAATCTTGTTATTTTATCCTTTCCCATGGGTTTAATAATTTCTTTAAATTAAATGTTATTTTTTAAATTTCAATTAAATATCAAAACGTAATTTAAATTACCTTCATCACTGCTTTCAACATTTTGGGCCGCACTTTTTGACATCGTCAATAAAAAGTGGACTTGGGTCACTTTAAAAATTAGCATTTTCAGTATTTATATTATTTTGAAAATGTACGTGATATAAAATTTTCAAATGTACTAAGTATATTTCAATACCGATTTATTTTTTTGACAGTTCAGCATAAATTATAAATGTCACAAGTGCCAACTTCATAAAAGATGAAAATGGACTTAAGCCACTTTCAAAATAAACGGCTCATATATTTTATTTTGTTTAGTGAAAAATAGTTGGATATTTTAAAGCCCAAGGATCTAAATTCTGATCTCATAGTTTGATCATGTAAGCAGGGTTGGAATAAATCATGATTTTGTAACGGTCCGGAAACGCTTTCGACAGAAACTGCCTTTTAATAATTAATTTGGCGCACAGACCTCCACTGTAGGCGACCGTACTCACACTTTTTTGTTGTGGTGACGTGTCCCCTATATTTGTGTGAGTTTTTGTGCGTAAATTTTTCAATAATTTTTTATTTTTTTATATTTCTGAGCAGTGTTTCCAGGTTAGATGTGTAAATCAATTGATTTACTTCACGATTTAAATCATGATTTTTTTTAAATATATTCTTGATCTAACTAATTGATGATAAAAACTAATTCCTATATATCTGTACCATGTGATGGACAAAACAATAGAAGAAAAGAAAAATATTTTACTTACTATCTACTTCATGCTAACTCTATAGTTACATTATATTTTTAAGGTCATCATACAGAACACAAAATACAATGCCTTAATGATTAAACTCAATTAACATTTCAACCTCATTATAAATTTTTAAATAATCTATTTGACACATAAAACAATTAACTAAAACTTCAAATTAGACATCTACAGTATGTCTTGTAATTCTAAACAAGAGCAAAATTTGTTGGAAGATTGGAACCATTCCAACTTAACAATTACAACGTCAACCTCTTCGTAAACATCCCTTGCGCAATTTTTGTCCTCGCGAGCTTATAAATCGCCTCCTCGAGACAGAGCTTCATTTACAAGAAAATTTACAGCATCTGATAAAAAACAATTATCGTAACGATGTCCTGAGCTGGGCGTTTGATTGATGGCGACCGTTCGGACTGGTCGTTATTTTGTTCCTGTTTCGAACGAGCTCACCTACCTGCAAGCCATCATCATCCACAACAAAACATCTCTTATCCGAGTCATTAGAATGCCAATGTATAGCTCGTGGATACACGTACTGGATGAATACTGCTTCTTCCAGTAAATAGATAATAATAGGTGCCAAACGTGAAATGGGAAAAGCTTCTATCAATCGAGAAAACAAATCAGTAGCGACAAAGATAAACATTTTTCCACGTAAACTTTTTTTTTTTTTTTTTTTTTTTTTTTTTTTTTTTTTTTTTTTTCTGCAGCACTCCTCCCCACAACTGAGTGCACACACAACTGCAGGCCACATCCAGAATTCTCTAGTAGATATTCTCTAAGTAATTTCTTAAAATGCAAAATATTTGTGGCGTTTGATTTAGTAAAACCTACTAAATTGTGAAGCAAATCTTAGCGACTTTATTAAGTAACATGAATCGGCTTGTTATTTTTTGCACGATCCTGTTCTAATAACGAGTGCCATCCGGGCGAAGATCGTGTCTTCGCTTTTTGCCCGCTTCCCGAGAAAAAGATGTCACGCAAGCCCCACCGGAAACCTTGGGGTCGAGTGCATGAGAGCTGCTAAAATAATTGTGCCTTCGGCACAAATTAGGAGCGCAGGACAGCTGCTCTGCTCAATTGCCCCCTTTTGCACTGCAACCTCACATTAACGCCGGAAGCAATCAGTACGTCTCCATTCTAAAACAATGTCTTGCATTTTCCTGAAAAAAAAATTTGGGAAAAATTAATTACACTCAAAAATATTTTAAATTTTCAAAGACCTATTTATCGATCTCTTAAACGATTTTGCGCATTTTCCTGAAAAATATTTTAGGGAAAAATTATTTACGCTCGCAAAAATTTAAAATTTTCAAAGACTGAAATAACGTTGCCTTGCATTTTCCTGAAAAAAAAATTTGTGAAAAAATAATAACGCTCACAATTTTTTTTCAAATTTCACCGAAATAACGATGTCTAAAACAATGTTTTGCATTTTTGCATTATATTGGGAGGTAGCAACGGTTTCGTCATATATCATGGGGTTCAGCAACATCTTCGTCATACATCATGGAGGCAGCAGGACTTCGTCAGAACTTGAAAGTACATAGAAAAAAATCTTGAATACGTTAGCTCATATTGAATTTTGCCAAATAATGAGGAGGAAATTAGGTATTCATAATTCATCTCGCTGATCAAACAGCGATATTCCTCTGCAGCATTAACCTAAATTCCCTCGCTCGCCATTAATAATTCATGCCTGTCTGAAATCGGACGCGTGCCCTCCGCGATCTGGCGACACACTTTTTACGTCTGGGGGCTCCTCCGGCCGACACTCGTCACCTCTTCAGGCCTGTCGGACGGCCCCCTTAATTGTTTCGATTTGAGCGGAACAATGGGAGCGATGATTGATGGACCGTCCGCAGTCTCTCGTACCGAAGAGACCGAGACATCGCTCATTAATCGGCCCCGATAACGTTAATTGGTTTCGATCAGAGGCAGATCGTGCGGACTCAGCTATTATTTAACATATATTTTAATAATTTATGGTAATGCACTTGTGGATGGAGTGGGTTCTGGTGATTAGCTCCCATGATTTGTAATATTAACGTCAGGGCCGTTGCTGCTGACGACTTACAAAAAAAGAATTGTTACCATTGCTCAATGGGTGCAGCTGAACGTGGTCAAGGACCTGAATTGCGCAGAAATGTGAAGACGCAGAATGTCTTGAAAATTATGTTGATACCTGTGCAATGAGAACCGTTGGTGACTCCACTTTGCTCAATACCTGTACATTCACCAACTCCCAATATAATAACTTTGTAAGCAAGTATTTGTAAATAATCTTGGGCTTCCTACAGCTATTGGTGAGAGACAAGTGCATTAACCTATCAGTCATCGTGCAGACTTTAAAGGAAGTAAATTGCTCAATATCCAATGTAGCAACTTTCTTAGAATATAGCCCTGTTTGTGATTATTAATCACCAATCATTAATGGGTTTGATTCAACCCATTAATGGGATTAATGAATTCCATTAATGGGATTCAACCCAATTAATGGGTTGGATCCCAAAACAGCAACTGTTTTGGGCCGTGGCTGTTACAGGTGCATACTGCTAAACATGCTAAAAGATAGAGGCTGGTATGAGCACCACGTGTGAAATAAAAAGGGCTAAGCCTTACCTAAAGATCTAAAACGGCCGATAAGGGAACGGCCGTAATCTGATATCGTATGGAAAGATTGAAAATTCGTATAATTACTTCATTCGTTTGTGCGATGACACTTCTCAGAAGTGTTCGCATGATTGCAGCGTTCAAGGTATCGATGGTTTCGAATCCATTAAACCTGTATATAAAAGTACATATGGGGTGCTCAGAGAAGAAATGGACCATGTCCTTAAAATTCTTTGTTAAGTCATCAAGCCTTAAAGAGGTTTTTACCTTATTAATTTGCAACAAAATGTAAACAAAAATTACAAACAAGTTCGCTAATTATAAACATGACAGTTTATTATCGTATAGCAAAAAGGTAACAATTCAAAAGAAAAATAATTTTTATTCACAAATAAAGTAAAGAAAGTGGACTTAAACCATTGCTACTCTGAAGGAAGTTAATTTCCTCTATTCATAGAAAGGCTCATCGTCTTCATCATTGTTATCTTCTGTATTGTCAATGCGATTTTGTCTTGTTTTGGATGCGGTTGTAACGCTCCGATATTATTTTATTATATTTATTTTATTATTCGTCGTTTTTATCGTGAAATTATTTTATAATTTCTTGATTATTTTGGCTCGTGATTTATTATATAATGTTTTAATTATTTTGGCTCGTGATTTATTATATAATGTTTTAATTATTTTTGGCTCGTGATTTGTGATCGCATTTAGTACTTACACGTCGCGACGTTTAATTTAACTACCGTAATTACTCTCAAGTTTCTTTGCTATTGGTAATGTGTTAATTAACGTACACTAATAATGGATTAATACAGGAAAGCACCAATTTAAGGATTTGTTTGGTTTATTTAATAATAGACACGCTGAAATTGTAAGATACAGGGAAATGAAACACAGGTTGATGATGATGTAAATTAATTTATATAATTATAACGTACAGGGAAATAAAACACAGGTTGACGATTATGACATAAATTGATTTATTTTCTAGATTTCGTTGACCTTATAATGAATGTGTAAATTCTTTTATTTATTCAATTGATAGTTTGAAAATGGTTATTACTACGAAGGTTATTTACGAGAGTTTGTATACATGCACGTGCTTCTCTTAGACCATTTATTACCATGCTCTTTCACTCCATTTAACTACGGGAAAGTGATATGATCAAAAATAGAACTATTACAGATGTTGAAATATCCCCAATAATTCATGAATGATTACTAAAGGTATCTCGCGATCTTCCCGAATTTCATGGTTGTGTCGGTGTCCACACAATAATGTAATTATTGGAGCCCCATTGTTTACGTTGATTGAGGTAAATTAGTAATTCTACCCACGACCACGGCAAGCACCAATGTCACAAGTAGTCATCACCGTCAGACATGTTACAAGTTGTGTCAAATAACAGTTCTGCTACCTCAATCGGACATGTTTATGTAATGTTATAATATATTATTATTAGGAACATTGGAGGTTATTAATAACTTCTCTTGTGATTATACCAAGCTTCATTCTCTCGATTATCATTTTCTCTGTTTATACGGGGTTTTAATAATTCCCCTTATTTCTTGTTAACGATATTTAACCATAAATTGTCATTATGTCTTCAAATTATTGAGATTTAATCCAGCCTATTTTATCTGTTCGATTCTAAATTACTCTGCCCAATAATAGGTACGTTATGTGCTTGTTTTATGATTTGAAATAAAGAAACCAGTATTTTTATACATTATGTTTTTAAATTATTATGATTTAATCCAACTTATTTATTTATACAATTATAAATCTCTCTGCCCAATAATATGCACGTTATGTGCTCATTTATGATTTAAAATGAAGAAGCCATCATTTTTATGAATTATTTTGATTTGAATATGATGATGTATGTCGGAGGGTAACACTGAATGCCTTGATTAGTTGTTATAGTTATGGGGAATACAGCCACGTTAGTTTGCGATCGCGGGCGCGATGTATGATGAGTTTATATGTTTAAATGTTATGATGCTGACGACGATTTGATTCTAGTGGAGGAGGTGATTCCACAATAACAGGTGTGTGAACGAAGTGCGCGGGTGGGCGCCAATTACACCTGTTATTGCTTCCTCTAGTGATTCGTAAACACGAATAGCGTTCGAGCCGCCTTTGTTTACTGACAGGAATAGGTAATCGGTGTTTGGTATTTATAGGTAACTTAGGGTTGATTGAAAGGAATAAGTACTCCCGTGAATTTATAATGAGACTGGTTTAACAACTTTATATTATCGTTAATAATAATAAAAAAATTACTTTGTACCTAGAATTGTACGTTTTTCGATTTATTCAAATTTGTATTCTACTTCGCTTTTTTTTTTTTACAACGTTATATGCAATCGCTAATTTAATTATAACCCGACGTGAATTTATATACTCAAAACCGCGAATGTCGTGTGCGTTGCCCGTGGCCGACGCAACTTTCTTACTCCTCTCGCTCGTGTGTGGCTTGTGCTTAAATAGGTTTTTTTCAGCTTCAAATCGCCACTCCCCTCACATATCTACCGCTAAATATTCGCCCCCATCTCTTAGTTATCATGGTGATTATTAATCTTGAGTGTGCGTGTGGTATTTATGCGTTTTTAGCGCAGAGTTTTACACTTAACTTAAAGCGTTGCCATTCGAGGTGATTTTTACGTGCCTGGCGCTTGCTCGTTTCTAAGGGGCGCTGATACCCAAATTGTTTATGTGACACCACGACATGGAATCTTCCAGAACCGTGCATATGCAGGCCTCGGCTCTTGAGATATTTGGCGACGCTCTGGCGCGACTTGCGATGGCTATTTATCACATTTCACCCTGGGATTATTTGTAAATGCATTAATTTAATAATTTTGTTGTATTCATGATTTTTAAAATATGAGTCACTTTATTGCGTAAATGCGTATTATACTGGGCGTATATTTGGGCCTATTACACGGTTTTGAAATATGTATGGTATATTGGCGCTATATAGGACAGTAAATCCATCATGTGCTGTTTTTTTTGAGTCTGTCACAATTCGCCTTGTTGGATAGAATTGCTCTTGTTCTATATTAAGTGAAGTTCTTGGTCGACCACACACAGTTTTACTAAGATTTACTTCATCAAAATCAACAGTTTCATTCAAACTCTGTTTAAATATGAATGAAGTAGGCGATGTGTTCTGAAATCTTAACCAACGGATATTCAGCCAACTGAATGCGTATCCATCAACAGGTTTTTTTTCGATTTTGTATTGCTGATTCCAAGTTTTTTGTAGAAAAAAATCTCTTTTCATTTCAAAAACTATAAATTTTGTATGCTGCTTTTTAGCAGTCCGTGCAATATCCATCCACTGTAGAGGGGAGTAAATATGTGTATTCTTACGACTTGCCTTTTCAAGAATGCCAAAATCTGTGGCAAATACGAGTGTCCTGACACCAGGAATTTGTAATTTATAATTTCGACAGGCATTCGAGGATCTTGCACTAATTTTAGTAAAGACTTGATCCACTACTACTCTTCTGAGCTAAATACATTCCAACGCTCTCGGACACCTCATTCTGCCGTGTTTTGCGCGATCCTTTTACACTCCTGAGAACTTAATTGCAACCTTAACGATCGCTGAGCTCCCTGCTCTCGTGTGATTTATGCAGTCTTTAAACGCCATGAGAAGAGCGTATTAGGGCTTAATTGAACACCAGTGTTCTAAATCAATTTCTGGATGTCGACGGTATTAAAAAACCATTTGTACGAGAGGCTTCGGCGGCGTGTTATTAGCGCTCGCCGCGTTTGAATCGGCCTCGCGCATTCCGCGCCGTAACTGCGCGTGTAACGCGGCGTTTAATGGATTCATTAGAAAAATGACTGCGCAAGTGCCCGGGCCACGGCCAGTGCTGTGAAGACGGGTGAAAAAATCGTTTTACCTTGAACGCTAGGAATTTCGTCGATCCGGCCGGCCATTAGGCGATCATAATTACTTTAATCCGTATAATTATAATTAAAATGGGTATTCGGACGCCGTCCTCTTTGATACATTTTTAATAAACTCCCGCCATAATTAATATAATAGGCCTGCGGGTCGCATGGAATACATTACGGACGTGGGTTCGTGCATCGGAATTATAACTACTGTTGTGCGTGTCGCGCTGCAGGGCGAGTCCACTGCGCGGACTGACGGAGAACTTGCTAAAAAGAGTTTCCCCGAGGCGGCGACATTCCACGATGCAGAAGGAAACTCGCGGGAAAGCTCTAGGGCACGAGGTTTGCCCACGCAAGAACCCGAGACCACAATTCGTTCTTCGAAAAACCAACTGGCGAAGCACCAATTATTTTTCATGCTTTTAGCATTGAAATTGCTGAACATTTAACATATCTTCTGTTCAACTTATGTATGCTATCATAATCTCTTCCGCCCGATTGGGCCCGCATATCTCCACGAAACGCGATCTCCGTCGGTTTCGATCCGGTGGAAATCAATAAACCCGTTCCGCTCTCGATCCCGGAATCGATAATAATAGATTGCACACCTGCGCTGGATCCGCCCAAGAAGTCACGCAGGATTCCCTTATTGCGTCTTCACGCAGATGCCCCTCTCTGTACAACTGTCCATCAAAGAAGACAGATTAAGTAGAGACGAGCAGAGGCAACATCAAATGTCGTTAATTGGCCCATGATGAGATGTTATCGCGTCTGAGGGTTTCGAATTATAACTAACTGAGGAGTATGGTTTACAGTATGTCCCCTGATTTAGTTACCAAGACGAAAAACTTTTCTATTTTTGATACCACAAAAAAAAATTATAAAAAGTTCTACTTTTTAAAACCCCTATAACGACATCAAGTATGTGCGACGGTTAACACAAAAGTGAAAACTTAAGAAAATTTTGCGAACTCTGTTTTCCAATTTAGCATCATTCCAAGTTGGTTTATATATTTTTTTTAATGATAGGTTGAGTAAAATCCAGTAATTAAATACAGCAAATATAGTTAACATACAAAAAATAACAATTTTCTGTGCTATACCAATACACAAATAATGATCGATGGTTGATTTGCAATTGTTTTTAGAACTTATTAAGATACAGATGATTAATAATGAATGAAACATCTATCGAAAGCTGTTGTTATTGCAACAAATTGTATTTCCAATACTTAACATGGCATAACGTTTGGATCAGAGGGTGGGTGGGTGACAACACAACAATCATCCTTGCAATTGATCATCAGCAATAAAAATCATTAGTAAAACAGAAAGTAAAAATATAGTAATATAATAATTAATTATAAATATGAAAATCATTAGATTAACCATAACAATATAATTTGTAGCACCCAATGAATATTAAAATAACAATCGACAGACTATTTAATGACAATTGACAGATTAATCAGGGACAATTTATAACGAATGAGTAACAATTGACAGACCAATTAGTGACAATTGATAGACGAATGAGTAACAATTGACAGGCCAATTAGTGACAATTGGTAGACCCATGACTAAAAATTGACAGATGAATCAATGACAGTTGACAGAAATGTCAAATGATGATTAAAACTGAATAAAGTTCTAGTTCTAATAAATTATTACTTTAATTATCTAGTAATTGAATACAGCAAATATAGTTAAAATACAGTAATACAAAATATAACGATTTTCCGTGCTATATCGAAACTCAAATATTGACGATTGTGCCACAAGATTTCGAGACCATCTTAAAAATTTCAATGTTCTCAAAGACCATGAATAAACTGTAAAGAAAAAAATTCCCATAGATTTTGGATCCTCAAATATATCGCAATTAAAATAATTTTACCTATTAGGCAATTATAACTACAATGTCATTAAAATGTATTTGAAGAAATCTGTAAATCTTAATAACTTCAGTCTTAAAAGTTTAATTTTATAAACTATTTATACTTTACTTACTTATTTTTTTAAATTTATTCTAACTTTATTTATTTTGTTTTAAATATTGATGATGCCTCAAGATTTTGAGATTATCTTAAAAATTTCAATCTACTCAAGGACCATGAATAAACTATAATGTAAACATTTCTCAAAGATTTCGGATTTATTTTTGAAATCTCTCAAATATATCGCAAATAAAATAATTCTACCTATTAGGCTATTATAAGGCTATTATATGCTATTAGGCTATTATAACTACACTGTCATTAAAATATATTTGAAGAAATCTGTGAATCTTATAACTTCAGTCTTAAAAGTTAAATTTTATAAACTATTTATACTTTACTTACTTATTTTTTTTGTAATTTATTCTAACTTTATTTATTTTGTTTTAAATATTGATGATGCCACAAGATTTTGAGATTATCTTAAAAATTTCAATCTACTCAAGGACCATGAATAAACTATAATGTAAAAATTTCTCAAAGATTTCGGATTTATTTCTGAAATCTCTGCATCCTCAAATATATCGCAAATAAAATAATTCTACCTATTAGGCTATTATAAGGCTATTATATGCTATTAGGCTATTATAACTACACTGTCATTAAAATATATTTGAAAAAATCTATGAATCTTAATAACTTTAGTCATAAAAGTTTAATTTTATAAACTATTTATACTTTACGTATTTATTTTTTTAAATTTATTCTAACTTTATTTATTTTATAATTATCTGACAACTTATTGTCTTCAAATTGACAAAAATATATTCGAAGAAATCAATACGGATTTTCTGTGTTATACCAAACCCTAAATATTGATGATGATACACCCAATTTTGAGATTATCTTAAAAATGTCAATGTGCTTAAGAGAATTGTATAAATCATAAAGTTAAAACGTTATAAAAAAACATCAAAAAAACATCAACATCAAAACATCATCAACCAAAAAATCAAAACAAAAAGTTCTACATTTTTTAAATATCAATTGACGGACTATTTACAGACGAATCAGTTACAATTGATAGACGAATGAGTAACAATTGACATACCAATTAGTTACAATTGGTAGACGAGTGACTAAAAATTGACAGACACATTGACAGACTGACCTGACACAAAAATGAAAACTTAAGAAAATTTTGGTAACTTTTTTTTCGGGTTTAGCATAAAACTTGGTTTATATAATTTTGTTTTTAAATTGATAGGTTTAGTAAAATGTAATTCTCTAGAATTAATTATTAAAATACTCTAGGTTATTCATATATAATAATATAAAGTAATTAGAGTCATAATAATTATAATAGATAGAGCAACAAAAAAATGCTCTAAAAAACTATTTTAAGCGCTTAAAAAATGTCCTACAGAAATTAAAATATGCTCTTAAAAATGGAAAAAATGATTAAAAAAATTAATGACAGTATAACACACTGCAAGAAAATAAACAAAACAACCAAAAAAGCCTAATTATAAAAACAAAATCTAGAAGGGGAAAATCTAGGTACATATTTGCAATCGATCAAACAAAAAACAAAAGTGACTCCTGATAGAATAATTATGCAAATTGCAATTTAATGACAATATCAAATTTGCAAATATATGCCTGGGAAAATTATAATTATTAAGTTTAAAAAATGATCTCCAGGTATCTAAAAATTTCTGGTAAATCTAAAACGGCTAGCGACAATGTCGTAAAAAAACATTAAATTGAATAAAATCAATTTAATTGATGGAATTCCAAAAGAATGGAAGTTTTAAAATTATTCCTAAATTATCTTAATCAAGCCAGTGAGTCTGAAAATCTCAACGTAAATATTACGAAACTGAAGAAATTGAAAACAATACGAGTATATTACAAAACAAAAATAGTCAAAATGCACAAATTAATAACGTTACACTTAATAATCAATAAAGTTACATATTAAATCAATAAAGTTTCATGGATTGCAGTACTTTCCCAAACGTTTGATGGAAACTTACTTAAACTTATTTAATTTTAAATGTGCATGTTCTGTTTTATCAAAATATGCAAATAAAAAAATTAACTTTCAGATATTTTGATAAAATATGATTAATTAATAAGTTAATAAACATAATATTAAAAATAATCATAGATTTTGTTGAGTGTGTAACGTCATAATGTACAAATCAACTAATCAATAAAGTTACACAATAAATCAATAAAATTTCATAGGTTTCAGTAGTTTCCCAAACGTTTTATGGAAATTTATTTAAATTTGAAATGTGCAATCCAAAAATAGGATAGTAAAAGTTCCAGTATTTTTTGTATTTCAAAATGGAATTTTCAAAAGGGATAAAAAATTGCGAACACTGCAACAAATTTCAAAAATTAGCGAGAACGAAAATGTGAAAATTGATTATTTTCTTTGAATTGCAGAAAATTTTATAGTTATATCAAAACAGTTGTAGAAATTTGAATAAAATATGATTATTAGGAAATTTATAAAAAGTTTATTTTCTCATTTCGACGTAGAATGGGATTCCACATGCGGTATTTCATTTTTGCACACCTGTTAAACCTATTATAAAACACTCTGTTTATAAATAAATATAGATTTAAGAAATTGGCAAACAGTTTTATAGAGCTCTAATGAAAATTTGCAAATTATGTAATCAAAATAGTTCTGAAGTCCAGAATATCTGTTATTACTCGTATTATAAAAATTCGAAATTTTCGAAATATTTCTTAAATATTCACAAAATTGCGCAGAGCTTACTTATAACAAAAATGTAACCAAACTGAAAAACTAAAATTCCGAACTCAAAAAATGTTAGCATTAGGGAATAATAATAAAAGATTTATGTTAGAATTACATTATAATTATAATTGTACTGTAGATTTAAAAAGTCCTGAAAATTGAAATAATTCTGAAAATTTATTAGATTACATTTTATTTTCAAGAAAAGTTGCTTAAAATATTGAAACTATTATTTTAATTTATTTACTATTATGAAAACTATCCAAAACAGTATTTTTTTCTGAAAGATGCTGAAATAGGAAGAATTATATGCAAACGTATGCTTTTATGCTGAAATATGCTAAAATATGCAAAATATGCCCGATTAAATGGGCTCAACATTTAATGGAGTGCAGTCCATTCTTTTATCAGTAGCATGAAAAAATATATTCCCTTGCATATATTTGGTTGCGCTAATAATAAGTTTAGCCCGAAAAATGTTTGAGTGCAGCCCATTCTTTTATCAGTAGCATGAAAAAATATATGCCTTTGCATATTTTTGGTTGCCCTAATAATAAAGGATAAGAATAGAAAATTTCATTCAATTAAATTTTTTGTTGCTCTTTTTCTAATAATTCATGACGGATGAATGACTTTTAATTTGATAAAATATTCACCATATTCAAAATTTGAAATTAATTTGATCTAATTTTCTGAAGGATGGATTTCCCGAATATTTATGATAATTTCAAAACTATGTAAGTTTCTACACGTCATAAAAATTCATTGCGAAGATTTGTCATTTTAACGAATTCTGAGCTATTTTGATGCAAGCAGAGACAATATGAATATAACATGTGATTCAAAAATCTTGCAACAAAGCGTGCCATGAAAAAAAAAATGTATGTTTGAATATGAACTACTGAAGTATTTGGCTGTTCCCTCAGATATGTCAGATATGTCAGGTTTGGTAACTTTAAGCTAAGACTAATATTTTATATCTGTCCTTTTTGTCATAGGTTTTCACTTTGATGAAAGTTTTTTTTTAAATCACTTGTTACAATTCTACCAAATAACTCAGGATAACGATTTTGAGGTCAACAATTGCAATTGCCTTCCTCTCATCTGTAATGCTGATGTAAACAGTTTCGTGTTCGAGTGAAGTGGGGCAAAGATAGACTGGATCAATAATCATGATACATCCGTTATGTAAGCGGTCACTTTGGTAAAAAGCAAATCGCTGCTTTGCCTTATGCGGTGAACAGTTTTGTAAGTTTTCAGCCGACTTGCAAATACAACTAATTTTCTGCTTTTTGCCCAATAACTATATGTAGTTATTGCAGTAAACAGCGGAATTTCCTTAATGGGGTACTAAACTCTTCGTAGCGTGCTCGTTTAATTTACATTCAAATTCATTAACATGACATGAATACTAACGTGTGTTTGATATATTTATGTGCCCGTATTCGCTTAACAAGAGTTATGAATCTATTTAATAAGAAATACACAGGAATGGCGCATCTGGCAATAAATAGAGAGAATCGTTGTTTTTTGTTCCGTTTAAAATGCTGATTACTTTTCAATAAGTGGTGTACGTAAACTAATTTCAAAATAAATTCGAAGTCCTAAAGCGCGTTCTCACGAATCAAATCTAATTGACACTTTTGAGTAATTTTTTTATAAGATGAAGACAAGAAAAACTGAAATTTGAGATTGCTTTACAACACTTCACATTCTTAATTTATCTGTGACATTATCACAACTCCGATTATTTAGTGGACTTCCGCGATGGTAAACGTCTCAATCTCGGGCAGCCAGAGACCAAACACGGGGCCCCCGGTCAGATGGTATCTCGCTGGAAATGAGAGGGCGTCCGCGCCGTTAAAATATGAAATACGATCGGGGCCCCAAAATCCTGGGCGCTTCTCTCGCACACAATCAGCCCGCGTTAATTGGACGCCCCGATAGCGCATAATTCCGCCGTTAATCACTGGAATAGTGAGGCGCCCCGCGACCCGCCGGGCCGGAAATAATGTAAACAGTGAGTCCAGAGAGTGACCAATTTAAATTCTATCTCGTTTATCGTCCGGGGCAACTATCGCTTTGGCCGCGTTAATTTGGACGCTCTCTGGTCACTAAATCATCTCTCGATTGACGCTTTTCGGAGGATGCATCATTGCGCTTGGATCCAAAGGAAGTGATCGTAATTGGTTTGCAAGATCCAATGAGAGCAATGAAAATGGATGATTTACTGAAGGAATCAGGCTTGAATTTTTGGAAACAATTTGATCCTGCCCAAACTCATGTCCAAGTAAACTGAATAAACTGACTTTGGTTTCAAAAGCACGTTACAAAACCTGAGAGTGCATTGGTTTCAAAAGCACGTTCCAAACCTGAAAGTGCATTGGTTTCAAAAGCACGTTACAAAACCTTAGAGTGAATTGGTTTCAAAAGCACGTTACAAAACCTGAAAGTGCATTGGTTTCAAAAGCACGTTACAAAACCTGAGAGTGCATTGGTTTCAAAAGCACGTTACAAAACCTGGGAGTGCATTGGTTTCAAAAGCACGTTACAAAACCTGAGAGTGCATACATTCCCCTAATAAAAATATAAACAAAAAGGAAAATATATTTTGATTATGTGGTTTGAAAACTGTAAAAAGTTTACAGTCTTCTAAAATTCTAAAAGATTAGAACGATTCATCGTTCAAAACGTAAAAACCAATTGGATCATCCTGATTCCAAAAAGGCAGAAGTTGCTGCTAAGGGTTTTAGATGCACATAGTTAGACTAAATGGATTCTCCTGAATCCCAAAAGCGCCCTTTCAGTCTCGTAGCCCCCATGGTTACCCACTTAGCCCCGTGGTTCCCTCATAATTGGAAATGAAAAAAAATGGTAAACATTATTTTATTATAATTCATTATAATTCAATTCATCAATTTTTTGTTTTGCTTTCCTGGGTCCATTTATAATGATCTCAACTGCTCAACTGCAGACGTGTGATAAAATTGCGACCCATTTTCCATTCATAATTGCCACACGTTGGTCTCTAATACATTATAATCTCCAATTGGCTACGGTTTTCACAAACACACACCATGACATTTGCATTATCCCCGATTGGATACTTTCAGTCCGTAAGTTATGAACCTGCTCGTTTCGAAACTCGCGGCCATTACTTAGCCCCATTGTGGGGCTCTGTGCAAATTAGCGGCGCCCCGACACGAACGTACGCATGCTGATGGAAATGTTTATTGCAGGTTTATGCATGTATGGGCGCGATTATGTATGCTGTATGTGCGGCTCTGGACAAGCTCTATTTAGGTTAATGCGTTTGCTAAAGATCGGTTTCAAATTGTGAGGCGAGAAACACGAGTTACCTAAATTTATTTTTTGCAACTAGATACAAGAATAAATCTTGTTCATGTCCAGCACACGTCTGCCCAAGATGTATGTTGGACTTAAAAATAGTAAATAATAGTAGTAGTAGTAAAAATATGAACAAGAACAAGAAGAAGAAGAAGAAGAAGAAGAAGAAGAAGAATTAATAGGCACTAGTATACATAGATTCACTGAAAACGTCGCTACACACACATACAAGTACACATATGTATGTATGTGTAGCGACGTTTTCAGCGAATCTATGCATTGTATTAAAAGAAAATTGCTTTAGTAGCAGATACAAAATTATATAAAAACGCAAAATTCCAAGATAATGTCTAATGACATGAATCGAAAAATCCATGAATTCGATATACCATAAAAAAATCATAACATGTTGATAACAATTATTTGAAAATTACATAATCTTTCTTCTAAATCAAAGATTTCACAAGATTCTAAATTCCAAATTATGAATCTAAACCAGCAGAAAAATACAAATAAATTGATAATTATTTCAATATACGAAATTCGATAACAATTTAATAATATTTTAACTTAACTCATCATAAAGGTGCAAACAATTGAAAATTATATAGTTTTTGAAACATCCTATATAGTATCGAATGAACAATAATATTTTAACCTAATCCATCATAAAAGTGCAAACAATTAAATTATTTAGTTTTTGAAACATCCTGTATAGTTAATTAATAAAGAAAAAACCGCCTTTTTCACAAAACACATTTATTTTATCTAAAACGTAAAGGCATAGATAAAATAAAGGTGTTTTGTGTAAAAGGTGTTTTTTTCTTTACTAATACGAAGCTTTCACAAGCTCCAAAATACCACTTATCCTGTATAGTATTGAACGAACATTGCTAGTAGATCGAAAATTGTGTGATGCCATAATAAAAAAAAAAGCTTTTCAGAAATACCATACTTCATTGTTGAGAGTAGGTATCTCTAGTAATTTATAAAAGCGATAAATCATAGAAGACTAACATTTTTAAAAACAATGCTGTTGCAGATTTTTGAATATTTTATGTTATTTCATAAGTTAATGATGTTGACAGAAAACATGTGAGTCTTGATTTTGTCAACAGAAAAAAATGCGTCACAAGCAACCTTCAATGTTAAATTCTTGACTAAATTGACATTGACTAAGTTGACTAAATCAAGACTGATGCGTTTTATGACAATATTTTTACCTTATAAAAAGCAGTATATTTTAAATAGTAGTAGTACTTCGTAATTATGTAAATTGTAATTAATTTAATTTGGGTTTTATCGAAAATCTTGTTGTACTTTCAAAATGTAAATGATGTGAAATAATATTATTATTTTGAGAGTAAATATTGTACAAAGTATGGGTCGAGAGCTTTTATAGCTATAGTTATAAGCTATAGTTCGCAAGGTATAGAGTCTGGAATTCAAATTATCCAGTAACTTCAGTAAGTTAAACTTAGTTATAAGCTTTAGTACGCAACGTATAGAGTCTGGAAGTCAAATTTTGAATTTGACTTCTTTGACTGCTTTGACTTTTAAAGTCTGGAACTTTTTGATGGATATAAATGATATAGTTTTGAAACTTTTCAGAAGTGAAATTTCTTTGTTAACATCAGTTATTATAGTTACGAAAGATAAGCAAGTTTCGCAAATTTAACATGTGTAAACAGTAGGGATCAAAAAATATCGATAACACTATCGATATTATCGATAGTATCTATAGTTTTTAGACTATCGTTTGCAATCGATAGTTTTTGAGTGTCTAGCTAACTATCGATAGTATCGATAGTTTAGACTATCGTTTGCAATCGATAGTTTTTGAGTGACTAGCTAACTTTCGATTATTATCTACATATTTTTTAGTGAATAACTTTGCACGTATAAGCTTCCTTAAAATCTAGTCCGGATATACAGATAACAAGAATAACGAAATTCGTTCTTTGGAATTCAGTTGGAATTGGAATAGCAATTGGAAATTTTAGAATGATTTTTAACGTTTTGTCAAACTAATTAAAATTTTGATATAAGTAGGAAGTAGAATTATGATTACAACGATTATTACAATAATCGTTGTAAATCTTTACAGAAATAATCGAAAATTTCACAAAAATAATTCAAAATTTGGCAATGATTAAAATTTTTCATAGTGCCTTCAATTTTTGTTTCCGTTTCATTTAATACATAAGTAATTAAATATGGCATGAATCAATAAAACTTTTATAATAATCGTTGTAAATTTCACATAAATGATCGAAAATTTTACAGAGATAATTCCAAATTTGGCAACGATTAAAATTATTATAGTGCCTTCAAACTTTTTTCGTTTCATTTTATAGTGTTTATTTCTTTATTAGGGACCCTTACAATCTAGTTTAGATATGCAGATAACAAAAATAACGAATTTCCTTTGGAATTCCATTGAAATTGGATTAGGAATTGGAAATTTTCCAATGATTTTTAAAGTTTTGTCAGACTAATTGAAATTTTGACATAAGTAGGAAATAAAATGATGACGGAAATAATTAAATCAATGTAGAACGAAGCATTAAAACTTTTACAATAATAGTTGTAAATTTCACAGAAATAATCGAAAATTTTACAGAAATTAACGAAAATTTGAGAGAATTAATTCAAAATTTGGCAACGAATAAAATGTTTATAGTGCCTTCAAATTTTTTCCGTTTCATTTTAGAGTGTT
This sequence comes from Othius punctulatus, assembly GCA_951805005.1. NCBI lineage: Eukaryota > Metazoa > Arthropoda > Insecta > Coleoptera > Staphylinidae > Othius > Othius punctulatus. The sequence goes on along the minus strand of OX638139.1, from coordinate 1,018,879 downwards.
ATTAGTTATCATTGAAATTTTGACAGAATAATTGAAATTTTTGAATAAACAATTTATATTTTAGCTGAAATATTTCTAGTTATTGCACTTTTGACAGAATAATTCAAATTTTCGTAGAAATATTTGATGTTTTCAATTCGACGTTTCAATTTATCTGGATTTTTGTGCAGGTTAATGTGCAAGGTAAATTCAGAAATTTAAATTTAAAATATTTGTAAGATCTTTGATTTATACGAGCGAAAATTTCTTGATTTTTCGAATAATTGGAGTCCACATGTTATGAACATTATTTCATAATAATTAATAATTAATTACATATGTAATTAAATATGGCATGAATCATTAAAACATTTATAATAATCGTTGTAAATTTGACAGAAATAATCGCAAATTTTACAGAAATAATTCTTAATTTGGCAACGAATACATTTTTTATAGTGGCTTCAAACTTTTCCCTTTCATTTTAGAATGTTATTAACATTCTAATGTTAACTAGATAACTAATAATATATTAGTTATCATTGACATTTTGACAGAATAATTGAAATTTTGGAATAAATAATTTAAATTTTAGCTGAAACATTTATAATTATAATTGCACTTTTGACAGAAATTTTAAAATTTCGTAGAAATATTTTATGTTTTCAATTCGATGTTTCAATTTATCTGGATTATTGTGCAGGTTAATGTGCAAGGTAAATTCAGAAATTGGAATTTGAAATCTTTGATTTAAGATTTGACTTGATCGACTTAAAATATTTGATTTACAAGAAGAAAATTTTCTTGATTTTTCGAATAATTGGAGTCCACATGTTATGTACTTTAATTCATAATAATTAACAATTAATTACATAAGTAATTACATATGGCATGAATCATTAAAACTTTCATAATAATCGTTGTAAATTTGATAGAAATGATCGCAAATCTTACAGAAATAATTCAAAATTTGGCATGGAATAAATTTTTTATAGTGCCTTCAAACTTTTCCGTTATATTTTACAATGTTATTAACATTCTAATGTTAATTAGATAACTAATAATATATTAGTTATCATTGACATTTTGACAGAATAATTGAAATTTTTTAATAAATAATTGAAATTTTAGCTGAAACATTTATAATTATTATTGCACTTTTGGCAGAATAATTCAAATTTTCGTAGAAATATTTGATGTTTTCAATTCGACGTTTCAATTTATCTGGATTTTTGTGCGGGCTAATGTACAAGGTAAATTCAGAAATTAAAATTTAAAATATTTGTAAGATCTTTATACGAGCGAAAATTTCTTGAATTTTCGAATAATTGGAGTCCACATGTTATGCACTTTAATTCATAATACTTAATAATTAATTACATAAGTAATTAAATATGGCATGAATCATTAAAACTTTTATAATAATCGTTGTAAATTTGACAGAAATAATTGCAAATTTTCAGATTCGGATTCGTGGATTTTCATTTAATTTTCAATTCATGTAATTAGATATCTTGAAATTTTGCATTTTTACACTATTTTCAATCTGCTAGCAATTTTTATTGAATACTATACAGGATGTTTCAAATACTATATATTTTTCAATTTTTTGCACTTTTGTGCTGAATTAGATTAAAATATTAAATTGTTATCGAATTTCGTATATTTAAATAATTATTAATCAAAATATATAATACAAAACAAGTTATACGTAATATACATTTATAATTATTCAGTGATGTCTTCACTTTATTAGTATTTTGACTCTTTACAGAGTAGTTCATTGTCGATATATAAAAGTTATGACATCTATTAAAATTATGAGTACTAATCTTAGGGTTATACATATAAAATTGCATACAATGAACTACACGCTAACGTTTAAGTAAATAAAAATTACCAATTCATTTGTATTTTTCTGCTGGTTTAGATTCATAAATTGGAATTTAGAATCTTGCGAAATCTTTGATTTATACGAAAGAAAAGTTCTGTAATTTTCGTGTAATTGTTATCCACATTTGTTATGTTATGAAATTATCACCGTATATCTAATTCATGGATGTTCATGTAATTTTCTACTAATGTCATTAGAGATTATCATGGAATTTTGCAGTTTTATATAATTTTTGATTCTCTACCAAAGCAATTTTCATTGAATACAAATATGCGTAGAGTTAAGAAATTTGCTTAAATAGTTGATCAAAAATTGTGCAACTACCTGCAGTTCCATATAGTTATTTCAATAAATAATTATAATAATACTTTATATTTCAATTATTATGGTCTTAATTACTTTAATTATAATAATAGCAGCATCAATTTTATTCTGTTAATCCTCCTTCTGTTCAATTTTTCAGTTTTTTTTAAATAATTTTTCTGCACTCTTGTGCTTATTTAAACTAATATCTTATTAAGTTCTCACAGAATTTCGTATATTTATGTAATTTTTTTTTTCTGGATTTTTGTACTGGAATCTCTTTCCATTTGTGTTATCTACTTACAAAAGTCGTTCTTCTTAAAGTAGAGATCTAGAAGCTTGGAAATTTTTGTGCTGCTCACAAAGAAAAATCTTTTTGTACGATATTTGAATTATTCGTTTTATTCGTTTTTGCTGTGAAATAGTTTTGTTAGCAATCCAATAATTTGGACGTCATCATTAATAAAATCATATATTTGGAAAGGCCAAAAGCCGGTGAACAGACAGATCCGTTATTATTTCGGAAAATAACTGATTAAGGAATACAAATCATTAATCACTATGTCAATATTTCCAAGTAACAGAAAATGACTTAATACTGTCAGAACTGATTGTAAAATATACGTGTATTCCTTAATGTGTATAGTGCATATGTGTATAGTGGAACTTGTATAAGAAAAACGTTTTCATCTTAAAGTTGAAAATATAAATATGATAACATTTTTACACAACAATTTAAATTTTTAACATTGACTTTGCAATTTTTGTATCCATTTCAATACATAACTACTTAGTACATATTTTTTACCGATATATTGATAGTTATCGATAGTAAGCCCTCAAACTATCGACAACTATCGATATACTTTATCATGATCACTTTTTGTAATTGTACGGAAACAAAAATCATGGGATTTACATGTTTTGGCACCCGATGAACAAGAATGATGAAAAATTCTGTGTTTCTGAACTTAATGATCACCAAAAATGGAAGAAAAGAAAAATAGTTTACTTACAATTATCTACTTTAAAGCATGCTAACTCTATAGTTAAATTACATTTTGAATTGTTCACCTACTGGAATGCACAAGCAGTGCAAAAGCAATGATAAATTGAAAAAAGTCAATTTTGATTTAATTCAATGATTTATTTAAAATAATCATGTAATTTAAAACGCACCAACCTTTTTTTATACCCAATAATATCATAAATTTGATAAGTTAACAAAAAATATATGTCAATCATATTTATATCGTTATTTCTCGAATACGTTGTAATCGGGTATGTATCTGGTCAAGTTTTCGTCTTTTGGGGAATCTTTTTGGGCACTATCTCGATATTTTTATGTTTCTCGATATTTATCGATATTTCTCTAATACTTTGTAATCGGGTATGTAGCTGGTCAAATGTTCGTCTTTCGGGGAATCTTTTTGGGCACCATCGATGGCGCCAGCTATCGATATATCTCGACCTCCAGTATGTACAAAGCAGCTACTATCGTGATACGAAACGAGGCTCGTCCAATTTCTTCTTTACGTGGTTTCCAGCGCGTGAAAATGTTAACGACGTACTTCTTAAGCGGTTACACAAAAACGACATTAATTACGCCAGAACAACAAATTAACAAAACCGTCGCTACGTTGAGTCCGTAAAGTGGCTTTACACGGACACCGTCCACGGTAAAGTTAACGGCTTGCTGCCCGAAGTAAAGACAGGGCCCCCGTGAACTGTCGCCTCGATTAGTTCCACTTTCTCAGCTCCGGACACTTGCAAAACGGGAAGTGGAGACACGCAATTCTTGTGCGGTGGTAATGAATGCCGCAGATTCCCACGATGTCCAGCAGGCGTGAATTCAGGACTTCCTCGGTATGCAGGTTCTCGTGCCATACGGGCTTTAATGCCGTATAAAGTCATAAACATGTAATGCAAGTTTGCACACAGCAATGTTAATGTTCTAATCTTGAAGTTGAATACCTAAATATTGTTGTAAATTTCAATTTTTTATGTTTGTTATTTAATGCAACAGTCCCTTTGGACTGACGAGGGCCGCTAGCTCTCCATGCCGTAGAGTGGGGTAGGTGAAAACGGGCTCCACGTAATTTTAGCCTCACACGTTATTCCAGAGCTCAATTAAGGGACAACGTAAGATTGTTACAATTCATTGTTGTACAAATTGTTGTACAACATTGTACAATTATTGTTGTACAACATTGTACAATAATAGTTGTACAATGTTGTACAATAATTGTTGTACAACATTGTACAATAATTGTTGTACAACATTGTACAATAATTGTTGTACAAATTATTTTTACAAAAATCAAAACTAAAACGTTACACAAACTTCGAGTTAAATATTAAGTTAAAACCCAGAATGGCAGTTGTTCGAAGCATTATTAACAGTTCGTTCAAAATTGAAGAAACATATTAACAGTTCGTTCAAAATTGAAGAAACATATTAACAGTTAGTTCAAAATTGAAGAAACAAATGGCTGACCTGATGGAAGTTGCGCCAGAGATTAAAGATTATTATTGATTGCTCGACGGCATACGAAATTCGTTCACCATTCTCGTTAAAAACGAATAATAGGAGAAAATAATTAATGAACTGTAACGTATCACGTCAGATATCAATTGGGCGGCTTGGAAAAAAATTAATAGAAACGCACGATAAGTAATTAACTCGCTGTAATTAAGATTTTCACACGGCGCGGACTCGAGTTATCGGACTTTTCCCTGTTCCGGATGTGTCCGTGGGCAGCGTGCCGGAAAAATCATCTCGGCGCAGATTGCCCGAGGAAGCTGACGCCGATAAGCGCCGACTCGAAATTCCACGCGGAATGTGAATACGTCGGAAGCGATATTCATGAGGCGCATTTTTGTTGTCCTCAGCGGAATAATGCGCCAGCCATGGCAAGTTTAATCCAATTTATCATTCCCACAGCGCAGCTCTAATCTGTAGATCCAAGGTACTTAAGAATACTTTCAAGTGAACAAATGTTATTGAGTCATTGGCACCACGCAGCTTTAATTGCGAGATTTGCCCGTTATTGCGGCAATCAAAGCGAAGAAAAATCGACTCCTTTGTTGAGAAAAAAAAAGTTGATATTATTGAGTAAACGGTTCAACCTTGTTTTACATGATGACTAGATTGTATTAATAGTTTCCAAGTGTTGCGTATGCATGAAGAATTGAATGAAGAATCATTGAATGATTGAATGATAATGATTGAATGATGAATGATTGAGTAATGAATGATTGAATGATCAATTATTGAGTGATGAATAATTTAATGATGTACATTAGAGAGAAAAATCAAATTTAGAAAAAATCCATCAAAAAGTTATAGTTTTAGTATTAAAACTTAAATTGGTATTATTTAAGTATTAAAAATATTGATCGTTGACTAACTTTCTGGTTACTTGGACTAGACAATAAGAACGTGTTTGAAATTCAAATGGTGAAATGATTGAATGATGAATGATGAATTGTTGAATGATGAATGATTGAACGATGAATGATTGAATGATGAATATTAGAAGAAAAAAAATTAAGATAAAAATATGTACAAATTTAGAAAAGTCCATCGAAAAGTCATAATAGTTTTTAGTATTAAAACTTAAATTAGTATTGTTTAGGTATTAAAAATATTGATCGCTCACTAACTTTCTGGTTACTCGGACTAGACAATGAGAACGTATTTGAAATTCAAATGGTGAAATGATTGAACGATGAATGATTGAATGATGAATGATTGAGTGATGAATGATTGAACGATGAATAATTGAATGATGAACATTGGAAGAAAAAAATTAAGATAAGAAAAGATATTTAATTTTAGAAAAATCCATCAAAAAGTCACAATAGTTGTTAGTATTAAAACTTACATTAGTATTATTTAGGTATTAAAAATACTGATCGTTGACTTTCTGGTTACTAGGAGTAGACAATAAGAACGTAGTTGAAATTCATATAGACGTCGACTAAAACGTGAATAAGTGTATAAAAATCAAAATACGTTGGAACAAAATCCTATCACTTGATGTGATAGGCAAATGCGGTATTATCTTATTATCATACTTATTACTTATTATTACTTATACTTTTTATTATCAATTTTGAAATCGGCGCCCCAAAATTAGTTAAGAAGTCTTAAGATTTGCTCCAAGTCAGTAAAAATAAAAACAGTTAAAACTTGTAGCCCTGGTTTATTAACCATATTATAACAAACCAATAATGGTCATTCATATGTTTTGTCAAAAAAACAGTTAAAACTTGTAGCCCTGCGTTATTAACCATATTATAACAAACCAATAATGGTCATTCATATGTTTTGTCAAAAAAACAGTTAAAACTTGTAGCCATGTGTTATTAACCATATTATAACAAACCAATAATGGTCATTCATATGTTTTGTCAAAAATACAGTTAAAACTTGTAGCCCTGTGTTATTAGTCATATTATAACAAACCAATAATGGTCATTCATATGTTTTGTCAAAAACAGTTAAAACTTGTAGCCCTGTGTTATTAACCACATTAGAATAAACCAATAATGGTCATTCATATCTTTTGTCAAAAAAACAGTTAAAACTTGTAGCCCTGTGTTATTAACCATATTATAATAAACCAATAATGTTCATTCATATGTTTTGTCAAAAAAGCAGTTAAAACTTCTAACCCTGTATTATTAACCATATTATAACAAACCAATAATGGTCATTCATATATTTTGTCAAAAAAACAGTTGAAACTTGTAGTCCTATGTTATTAACCATATTATAACAAACGAATAATGGTCATTCATATGTTTTGCCAACATTAACTGAATGTGTAAGTTGAAAAAATGACAGATTCTTCCAGAGTAAGATTTTGGGAAACTAAAACTAAAACAGTTTTTTTAGGCAAACAGATCGTATCAACACGAAAAGTTACAATCGAGAATTTGTAGCTACAGAAAAGCAATTCCAAGTAATTATGCGAGAATGTCCTTAAATCCGTACTAAAATGATAAAATGTCATAAAATTTGTAATAATAATGCCAATCATCGTAAATATATAATAATTTTGCTTAAAAATTGACAGTAATTATGGTAAAATGTCAAAAAAATTGGCATTAGTGTTGTCAAGATATCTGACAATATCAAGAAATATGCTAAATTCTCATAAAATTGGCAATAATTGAATCAGATAAAATTGATAATCATGATGACAATCATCATAAAAATATCAAAAATTTATAACTTGATATTGTCAGATATCATGACAACACTAATGCCAATATTCAGACATTTTCCCAGAATTACTGTCAATTGTAAGACACATTCCATCTTAAAATTTGTACTAATAATGCCAATCAACGTAAATATATTATAATTTTAAAATTGACAGTAATTATGGTAAAATGTCCAAAAAATTATCATTAGTGTTGTCAAGATATCTGACAATATCAAGAAATATGCTAAATTGTCATAAAATTGGCAATAATTAAATCAGATACAATTGATAATCATGATGACAATCATCATAAAAATATCAATAATTTATAATTTGGTTTTGTCAGATATCATGACAACACTAATGCCAATATTCAGACATTTTCCCAGAATTACTGTCAATTGTAAGACACATTCCATCTTAAAATTTGTACTAATAATGCCAATCAACGTAAATATATTATAATTTTAAAATTGACAGTAATTATGGTAAAATGTCCAAAAAATTATCATTAGTGTTGTCAAGATATCTGACAATATCAAGAAATATGCTAAATTGTCATAAAATTGGGAATAATTAAATCAGATACAATTGATAATCATGATGACAATCAACATAAAAATTTCAATAATTTATAACTTGGTTTTGTCAGATATCATGACAACACTAATGCCAATATTCAGACATTTTCCCAGAATTACTGTCAATTGTAGGACATTCCATCTTACAATTGACAGTAATTCTGGGAAAATGTCTGAATATTGGTATTAGTGTTGTCATGATATCTGACAATATCAAGTAATTATGCCAACTTGTCATAAAATTGACATTAATTATACGAAACTGTCTTTAAAATAGCACTCATTTATGCAAGCTGCCTTAAAATTGACAATAATTAATGGAAAAAGTCTGATATAAAGTCTGATAAAATTGGTAATCATGATGACAATCATCATAAAAATATCAATAATTTTGGAATGTGTCTTACAATTGACAGTAATTCTCGGAAAATGCCTGAATATTGGCATTAGTGTTGTCATGATATCTGACAATACCAAGTAATTATGCCAACTTGTCTAAAATTGACAATAATTGTACGAAACTATCATTAAAATAGCAATCATTTATGCAAGCTGCATTAAAATTGACAATAATTATTGAAAAAGGTTTGATATAGTCTGATAAAATTGGTAAGCATGATGACAATCATCATAAAAATATCAATAATTCTGGAATGTGTCTTACATTGACAGTAATTCTGGGAAAATGTCAGAATATTGATATTAGTGTTGTCATGATACCTGACAATATCAAGTAATTATGCCAACTTGTCATAAAATTGATAATAAATATACGAAACTATCATTAAAATAGCAATCATTTATGCAAGCTACCTTAAAATTGACAATAATTATTGGAAAAAGTCTGATATAAAGTCTATCATGATAAAGTAATCATGATGATAATCATCATATAAATATCAATAATTTTTGAATGTGTCTTACAATTGACAGTAATTCTGGGAAAATGTCAGAATATTGTCATTAGTGTTGTCATGATATCTGACACTAAGTAATTATGCCAACTTGTCATAAAATTGACAATAATTATGCGAAGTTATCATTAAAATAGCAATCATTTATGCAAGCTGCCTTAAAATTGATAATAATTATTGGAAAAAGTCTGATAAAATCTGATATAAAGTCCTATACTTGATATGCATTGTTTGATATAGGTGAAGTTGAGATATAAATAAGAAAAGTGATAAATTATATCGTCGGCTGTATCATTTATGCAAGCTCCTTAAAATTGACAATAATTATTGGAAAAAGTCTGATATAAAGTCTTATCATGATAAAGTAATCATGATGACAATCATCATAAAAATTTCAATAATTTTGGAATGTGCCTTACAATTGACAGTAATTCAGGGAAATTTTCTGAATATTGGCATTAGTGTTGTCATGATATTTGACAATACTAAGTAATTATGCCAACTTGTCATAAATTTGACAATAATTATACGAAACTATCATTAAAATAGCAATCATTTATGCAAGCTGCCTTAAAATTGACAATAATTATTGGAAAAAGTCTGATATAAAATCTGATCAACTTCATGATGACATTCATCATAAAAATTTCAATAATTTTGGAATGTGTTTTACAATTGACAGTAATTCTGGGAAAATGTCTGAATATTGGTATTAGTGTTGTCATGATATCTGACAATATCAAGTAATTATGCCAACTTGTCATAAAATTGACAATACTTATACGAAACTGTCATTAAAATAGCAATAATTTATGCAAGTTGCTTTAAAATTGACAATAATTATTGGAAAAAGTCTGATATAATCTGATATAAAGTCCAATACTTTATATACATTTTTTGACCTAGGTGAAGTTGAGATATAAATAAGAAAAGTGATGAATTATATCGTCGGCTTACAAGTGAAATCACTTAAGCCAAAAACCATAAAATGGGAGAAACTGCAATGAAAGTTTTATATTCTTCTGTTACCTTTCCTGCTCAGTCATTTAATGACTGAGTAGGTCATAAGGGGTCCTAGAGGACCCTTTACTATGCCCCTACTGAGCCTGAGATTTGTTACAATTTAGTAAACCATTAAAATATAACTTAACTAAAAACAGCCAAAAATTGACTTATAACCGACGATATTATATATATATATATATTTTAAAATTAGTTTTTTTCAACTAATAAAAAAATTGTGAAGTTTATTTTTAATACTTTTTTTGAATAATAATATGGAAGCTCGCCAGCTTCAACTCACTCACTCATTCAACTATCGAATATATTTGAAATAATATTTAATATCGTCGAACATTCTACTACATCATTTACACATTAAATTCTAAGTTTATTTGTAGAGAAAGACACACATTTAGAGATACAGTAATACCAGTATTAGTAATTATCTTTGCCAATAGTACATATGCGTAACAAATGCATAATCGCGAATCCTTTGCTGACAATTATGAATATTGTGCCATTAAGTACAGCTACTAGTCATACATTTGTCACAAGATCCGTTACACATAATTTTCGCGTTCATGATTCATGATATAATTAGCATATTAGTAACGTCCGATAATAAATTATTGATTTTATAACCGACGAAGGTATTAATAAATGTCATTGCCTTTAAGTACGCCTTTACAATCGTTAATAATATTCTGCATGTGAAAATTCAACCAGCAGAAAGTTGCTGGTGGGTTGTCAGATTACTGACAGATATTACGATGGTCAGAGGCGAAAGAGTAAAGGTTGATATCACATTTTATGTTATAGTCGGGACCAGATTAACTTGGGTATCATCCTTCAGCATTATTTAGAAAGAAGTAATCAGTAGAAGTAGACTGTAGTCGAAATAAGTCAATGTAAAAAAGAAAAAAACGAATACAAAAAGGTTATATTATTCAAGTTAATTAACGTATGAGATATTTAGTTAACAAAATAGAACAGTTGAGTGTTATTTCGTGCTTCTGTTCAAAATGACTTACTGAGTACTACTCAACTGTTGAATTTTGTCAAGTAAATGTCCATATTCTCAACAGTTGAACGTTATTTCGTGCTTCTGTACAAAATGACGTACTGAGTACTACTCAACTGTTGAATTTTGTCAAGTAAATGTCCATATTCTCGTACGTACTAAAGTTCTGAAACTCGCACGGATTTCGCTAAAATACACGTATCGAATTATGAACTACACTCACGTCGTCGAAATTTCATTACCTCACAGCATGCAGAGAACATCTCAAGCTCCGACCACTTCATCTCCAAACCTTATGACAGTGCGCAGCTCTAATGCAATTACGAGGCGGTGAGCTGAATATTCGGAATGATGATTAATTAGCGTGAGATACGTGAGGGCTTTATGTGCACTCTGGTACAGATGTTTATTCAAGGCAAAATTAATAACGTGCAGCATATTTGAAATTTTAATTTCGTGTACCTAATTTCATAAAGTCGAAAGGATTTCGGTACGTGCGCAGAATATTTTCAAAAACAGATTATTTCACAAATCTTGGTAGAGATTTAAAAAAATATCGTGTCATGCAAAACAAAAATATGTATAACATGTGATAGTTTTGAAATAAATTAAAGTTTTACAAAATTTGATGTAAATATAATTTTCCTATAATTGACACACACATGTAGGTCTATTTGCTTGCTAATGTGAGCGAAAAGTTGACGTTTTCCGATGAACGTCACTTTGTCGCGCGTTGCTATTGACAACAAGCGCAATGCTCGTGTAAACACTTTGTCGCTTGGGAATTGCCCCAACTTTCCGCCAAGAGCAGCAATGCACTAAGTTGCGCTCCTATTGCACAAATAGCAGTTGTTTTTGCAATACAATGTATCTCCAAATGCAATTTGGGGATACACCGTTCATCCAGTTCCTGCTCCTCTCTATTAATCTACCATACTTTACGACAATATTGTATGTGTATTATACATCTTGTATTTAGCAAAGATCTCACTATGTTAGTACCTCGCTGGCACTTATAAGTAACACGATATCTTTATCGTCGATCTCCAATGGTCTTGCTAAAGCATCTGGTATACGATCCTCCTTAAACAACACATCAAGATTTTAATAATTATGCTAATGAATCGTAAAATACGGTGTTCATGGTAAACGCCGGCCACTGATTAATCATTGCTCAATAAGCTACATAAATCTGCCCAATCTTAATTGATCGCGAATTAATCAAAAACTTCTGAGATGTAATCGCTAATTTGTGCCTTCTTTTTTGTTCTAGGTAAGTTTCTGCAACCACAAGTCTTCAGCTGTAGACGTAGAAGTCGTACGGGTGAGTTTGATGCGCTGGAAATTGCAACCGCTGAAATCTGAAATTCAATCAAGGCACGACGCAATAAAGATGTAAATATAAGCAGGCGATTCGAATTTATTGCATATTACTCGAGCTCAATGGCGCAAATGTGAGCGGCTTGTAATTTGTCTCGATTTCATTGCTTGCGAATAAAAATCGCCCGCAGAAATAATTACCAATGTTCGCATGTCGTTGATTCCTTTATGCGCCCAAATAAAATTATTTCAATCAAGTATATCCAAAAGAGTTAGGTTCGTATCCTGGTCACGGCACCAATTTCTGTAATGGTTTGGAGGTCCGTATCCTGGTCACGGCACCAATTTCTGTAATGGTTTGGACCCTGGTATTAAGCCTTTTTGTTTTATTTAACGTTATGAATTTTTGTTCGTCACTAAATTATCGAATTAAATAAAAACGATTAAAATCGTTAAGTTTGTAAATCGTTAAAACTCTAGTTGTGGTTAACAAATTTCACAAATTAATTTCAAGTGGCGTCAGTGGCCAATAAAATATTAATGTACTTGTATCTAAGCAAGCCTATATGACTGATACATTTTTTGAGTTCAGCAATAACTTTGTGAAATTTTCACGAATATTTGCATTTTTGGATTTATCATAGAGGCATAGAATAGAATAGAATAGAATTTTATAGTTGTGGTTCACAAATTTCACAAATTAATTTCAAGTGGCGTCAGTGGCCAATAAAATATTAATATACTTGTATCTAAGAAAGCCTATATGACTGATACATTTTTTGAGTTCAGCAATAACTTTGTGATATTTACACGAATATTTGCATTTTTGGATTTATCATAGAGGCATGGAATAGAATAGAAAATAATTATATTCATGCTAGTAACAGAGTAGTTTTACACATGTCAAGAATTAAATAAAATTCATACATAATAGCCCTTGGGATAATGTACAAATGTCCATGCAGGGGAATAAAACAGTCAATGATTAACACAGAATCACGTCAATACGTGACTAAAGGTTAAAATTGCGAAGAAGTCTCATCATAAAACAAATACATATAAATTTAAACACAACGAGAATCCTCGAAATAATTTCTTATAACTAGGAAAGTTAGGAAAGAAAAGTTCTAAATCACATCACTGCAGTGTGTAAACTAAGGTTTTACGCACTGTTCAGAGGATTTTGAATGTCTCCGTCGGAAATTGTGCCTATTTAGAAAGTTGTTAGAAATTTAACTGATTTCGACAACTATAATTGTAATTTTTACACTTAAAAGATCCATTATTTTTCTGTCTTCAAATAATTTAAGAATTAAAAGATCCATTATTTTACTGGCTTGATATAATTTTAGACTTGAAAGATCAATTATTTTGCTGGAATCTTCTTCTTGATATAATGTAAGACTTGAAAGATCAATTATTTTGCTGAAATCTTCTTCTTGATATAATGTAACACTTGAAAACACATTTTCAACATTTTGGGGTACTCTGATATGACCAATAACATTTAGAATGCACTTTTTGAAAGATCAATTATTTTGCTGGAATCTTCTTCTTGATATAATGTAAGACTTGAAATATAAATTATTTTGCTGGAATCTTCTTCTTGATATAATGTAAGGCTTGAAAGATCAATTATTTTGCTGATATCTTCTTCTTAATATAATGTAACACTTGAAAACACATTTTCAACATTTTGGGGTACTCTGATATGACCAATAACATTTAGAATGCACTTTTTGAAAGATCAATTATTTTGCTGGAATCTTCTTCTTGATATAATGTAAGACTTGAAATATAAATTATTTTGCTGGAATCTTCTTCTTGATATAATGTAAGGCTTGAAAGAGCAATTATTTTGCTGAAATCTTCTTCTTAATATAATGTAACACTTGAAAACACATTTTCAACATTTTGGGGTACTCTGATATGACCAATAACATTTAGAATGCACTTTTTGAAAGATCAATTATTTTGCTGGAATCTTCCTCTTGATATAATGTAAGACTTGAAATATAAATTATTTTGCTGGAATCTTCTTCTTGATATAATGTAAGGCTTGAAAGATCAATTATTTTGCTGAAATCTTCTTCTTGATATAATGTAACACTTGAAAACACATTTTCAACATTTTGGGGTACTCTGATATGACCAATAACATTTAGAATGCACTTTTTGAAAGATCAATTATTTTGCTGGAATCTTCTTCTTGATATAATGTAAGACTTGAAATATAAATTATTTTGCTGGAATCTTCTTCTTGATATAATGTAAGGCTTGAAAGATCAATTATTTTGCTGATATCTTCTTCTTAATATAATGTAACACTTGAAAACACATTTTCAACATTTTGGGGTACTCTGATATGACCAATAACATTTAGAATGCACTTTTTGAAAGATCAATTATTTTGCTGGAATCTTCTTCTTGATATAATGTAAGACTTGAAATATAAATTATTTTGCTGGAATCTTCTTCTTGATATAATGTAAGACTTGAAAGATCCATTATTTCACTGGCTTGGTATAATTTAAGACTTGAAAGATCAATTATTTTGCTGAAATCTTCTTCTTCGTGATATAATTTAAGACTTGAAAGATCAATTATTTTGCTGAAATCTTCTTCTTCGTGATATAATTTAAGACTTGAAAGATCAATTATTTTGCTGAAATCTTCTTCTTCGTGATATAATTTAAGACTTGAAAGATCAATTATTTTGCTGAAATCTTCTTCTTCTTGATATAATGTAATACTTGAAAAGACATTTTCAACATTTTGGGGTACTCTGATATGACCAATAACATTTAGAATGCACTTTTCGAAAGATCAATTATTTTGCTGGAATCTTCTTCTTGATATAATGTAAGACTTGAAAGATCCATTATTACACTGGCTTGGTATAATTTAAGACTTGAAAGATCAATTATTTTGCTGAAATCTTCTTCTTCGTGATATAATTTAAGACTTGAAAGATCAATTATTTTGCTGAAATCTTCTTCTTCTTGATATAATGTAAGACTTGAAAGATCAATTATTTCGCTGGAATCTTCTTCTTCTTCTGACCTGTTGAGCTCCTTCGGCTCGTTGCGACAACTACCTGGCGCATGGCGGTTTCACCTTGCGACCATTTATCTCTTGCGCAGGGACAAGATGAATTATACACCAGGCAAGGCCATTACGTTGCCACGCTGAGCCGCGCAATTACAATCGTGTCGGAGAAGACTCAATAAACTCGCCGGATTCCTCGAGCACGCCGAGGATTCTGCGCCCGGATTGCGATCCGAGGGCGGCGTAAATCAACGGGCCTAGGTGATAAATACGCCGTTTTCTGGTCTGTAATTTTTCGAAAATCCGTTTTAACGCATCAATTATGGCATTTTTGTGTTCGGAAAGATGATCCTTGTATGGTCCGTTGCTTGCGCACAGTAGCCATCGGTATTTATGGGTGGTGTTTAGCCGTGTTAAGTTATATTAGATCTGCATTCCGCGGTGAATGTGTTCATCCTGGTGTTTAAATTCCTTGGTGGATGTGCACGCCTTTGCCAAGAAAAGCTACACGCCATCGAATTATGTGGTACGAATACATAAGATGTTTTATCATATTTGATAGGCCACAGTTTGGGAGAACTTCTGAGGAATTCTTGTCGTGTTCTGCATGCGAGATTTCATCGAAACATGACGAATTACTTTCGTGGGATTCCTTTCTGGTTATGACAAGCATTCTCGGATTTGTGAGTTTTGCCCTTTATTGACTCACCTTTTGAGTAGATACAACTGTAACATATAGTCTTACACCATTGCATCTTTGTATAAAAAAAATATACATGACATTCGTGGACTATTTTCAAATTTAAATCAGGATTCTTACCTTCTGAACGGTGAAAGAAAATTTCAAAAACAAAAACGGATTTATAAAGCCTAAATAGGGGCAAATTCAATTATACAAAGTTATACAGAGGGTTCCATTTAAAAAAAATAACACAACTTTGATATTTTTGGGGCTTTTGGAACACCCTCTATAATATGAAATTAAATTTAAACAGTAACCAAAAGATACCCCGATATATCCCAGAACTTAACTTTTTGAAAGTCACGTATTTTGGCCACAATATTCCGTGCCGTATAGCGTGAATAACCTTGTATATATTTGTGCTGACGACATCACTAACAGCAAAAGATTGGACCTTTTGTCAAACTTAAAATTTTATTCGATTTTTTCTTCCATTTCAAAATTTGAATATAAGTTTCAAAACTTTTGAATAAAAATTGAAAGCGCATATCTTGGGCGTGACTACATACCTTTAAGTAGGCTTTTTTTTTAAATCAGGAGGGTTCAATTAATCAGGAAAAGTTTTCCAAACGTTTCTAATGGCACCTTAAAAATTTGCAAAAATCGCGTTTTTCTTAAGCCGCCTTTTTTATTGATTTCTTTTGAAAAAGTTAACCTGTAGTGTATAAGAATTTTGATAATTTTAGATTTTATACAGACCTCGAAGTAGGCTAATTACATCAGGAGGGTTCAATTAATAAGGAAAAGTTCCCAAAAGTTTCTAATAATAACTTATAAATTCTCAAAAATCGCGTTTTTCTTAAGTCACCATTATTATTTATTCCTTTGAAAAAGTTAACCTGTAGTGTATAAGAATTTTGATAATTTTTGATTTTATACAGACCTTGAAGTAGGCTATTTTTAAATCAGGAGGGTTCAATTAATCACGAAAAGTATCCCAAAAGTTTCTAATGGTAACTTATAAATTCTCAAAAATTACATTTTTCTGAAGTCGCCATTTTTATTTATTCCTTTTGGAAAAGTTAACCTGTAGTGTATAAGAATTTTGATAATTTTAGATTTTATACCAAAAATACTAAATTCTACTTGACTGCACTACACTCAAGTAGACTTTTGTTTTTTTGTAAAAATTTTGATAAATTTTCATTTTATATATTTAATACAATATTCTACTCTCTTCTAATTCTACTTTTAAACTACAAAAGATGAAGATGAAGATGATTAATATGAGAAATATTACAGAAATAATAATAATATTTATTAGCATAAAACTACGTACTATACAAACAACGCATACTAGAAAATTGTAAAAAAATTAACACCTGAAGATGAGCTCATATAGGGCTCGAAAAGGGTCGTGTTAATGCTAGTGCAAAGTAAAGAAATCTATTAAGATTAAGGACGTACAAATTTTTTACTTAAATTATTGAAATTATTATTATTATTACTACCAAATTTTCTACAACTCCAGAGATAGCCATATATTGATTCGTGATATCTCAAAAACTGGTGTGTCGATATGAATACAACATATTTCTAATATTGAGTGATATGTTGGTCTCTAAATCACCCAATTGCATTAATATCCAATGTGTAATTCTTGAGATATTTTCATTTTAGTGTTATCGTGTGTTTTTCAACGATATTCTCAAATGTTGAATTTACTTCATTAGTGATATCTCAAAAACTGGCGTGTCAATATTAATACATTTTATTATTGATATTGAGTGATCTGTTAGTCTCTAAATCACTTAATTGAATTAATATCCAATGCGCAATTCTTGAGATATTTTCATATTAATGTCATCTTGTGTTTTTCAACGATTTTCTCAGATGTTGAATTTACTTCATTAGTAATATCTCAAAAACCAGCGTGTCAATATTAAGACATTTTGTTATAGATGTTGAGTAATATGTTGGTCTCGAACGTATTAAACTAGAATAATATCCAATGCGTGATTTTTGAGATATTTCATTTTACTGTAAGATGCGTTTTTCAGTGATATTCTTAAACATTAGTTTTCCCTTTTTTGATGATATCTTAAAAACTGGTGTGTCAATATCAATGCAACTTATTTCTACTATTGAGTGATATGTTGGTTTCTAAATCCCCTAATAGGATTAATATCCAATGCGTAATTCTTGAGATATTTTCATTTTAGTGTTATCGTGTAATTTTCAACGATATTCTCAAATATTGAATTTACTTCATTAGTGATAACTCATAATCCGGCGTGTCAATTTTAATACATTTTATTATTGATATTGAGTAATATGTTGGTCGTATATATATTAAATTAGAATAATATCCAATGCTTGATTTTTGAGATATTTGACTTTTACTGTGAGTATGTGTTTTTCAGTAATATTCTAAAACATTAGTTTTCTCTTTTTTGATGATATCTTAAAGACTGTATGTCAATATCAATATAAATTGTTTCTAATATTGAGTGATATATTGGTCTCTAAATCGCTTAATTGGATTAATATCCAATGCGTAATATTTGAGATATTTCTATTAGTGTTATTGTGGGGTTTTCAACGATGTTCTCAAATATTGAATTTACTTAATTAGTGATATCTCAAAAACCGGCGTGTCAATGTTAATACATTTTCATATTCATGTTGAGTAATATGTTGGTCACGAACATATTAAATTTGTATAATATCCAATGCGTGATATTTGAGATATTTCATTTTTACTGTAAGATGCGTTTTTCAGTGATATTCTTAAACATTAGTTTTTCCTTTTTTGATGATATTTTAAAAACTTGTGTGTCAATATCAATCCAACTTATTTCTAATACTGAGTGATATGTTGGTTTCTAAATCACCTATTTGAATTAATATCCAATGCGTAATTCTTGAGATATTTTCATATTAATGTTATCGTGTGTTTTTCAACGATATTCTCAGATGTTGAATTTACTTCATTAGTGATATCTCAAAAACTATCGTGTCGATATTAATACATTTTATTGTTGATATTGAGTGATCTGTTAGTCTCTAAATCACTTAATTGAATTAGTATCCAATGCGTAATTCATGAGATATTTTCATATTAATGTTATCGTGTGTTTTTCAACGATATTCTCAGATGTTGAATTTACTTCACTAGTGATATCTCAAAAACCAGCGTGTCGATATTAATACATTTTATTGTTGATATTGAGTGATCTGTTAGTCTCTAAATCACTTAATTGAATTAGTATCCAATGCGTAATTCATGAGATATTTTCATATTAATGTTATCGTGTGTTTTTCAACGATTTTCTCAGATGTTGCATTTACTTCACTAGTGATATCTCAAAAACCAGCGTGTCGATATTAATACATTTTATTGTTGATATTGAGTGATCTGTTAGTCTCTAAATCACTTAATTGAATTAGTATCCAATGCGTAATTCATGAGATATTTTCATATTAATGTTATCGTGTGTTTTTCAACGATTTTCTCAGATGTTGCATTTACTTCATTAGTGATATCTCAAAAACCAGCCTGTCAATATTAATACATTTTATATTGATATTAAGTAATATGTTGGTCGTATATATATTAAATTAGAATAATATCCAATGCGTGATTTTTTAAATATATTTAACTTTTATTGTTAGTATGTGTTTCTCAATGATATTCTTTAACGTTAGTTTTCCCATTTTTGATGATATCTTAAAAACTGGTGTGTCAATATCAATACAACTTATTTATGATATTGAGTGATATATTGGTCTCTAACGCAATTAATTGGATTAATATCCAATGCAATTCTTGAAATATTTTTATTTTAGTGGTATCGTGTGTTTTTCAACGATATTCTCAAATATTGAATTTATTTAATTAGTGATATCTTAAAAACCGGCGTGTCAATATTAATACTTTTTCATAATGATGTTGAGTAATATGTTGGTCTTGAACATATTAAATTAGAATAATATCCAATGCGTGATTTTTGAGATATTTGATTTTTACTGTAAGTATATGATTTTCAGTGATATTCTTAAATGTTAGTTTTCCCTTATTTGATAATATCTTAAAAGCTGGTGTGGCAATATCAATACAACTTGTTTCTAATATTGTGTGATATATTGGTCTCTAAACCACTAAATTGGATTAATAATCAGTGCGTAATTCTTGAAATATATTCATTTTAGTGTTATCGTGTGTTTTTCAACGATATTCTCAAATATTGAATTGACATCATTAGTGATATCTCAAAAACCGTCGTGTCAATAATAATACATTTTATTATTAATATTGAGTAATACGTTGGCCTCGCACATTTTAAATTAGAATAATATCCAATGCGTGATTTTTGAGATATTTGACTTTTACTGTGAGCATGTGTTTTTCAGAGATATTCTTAAATATTCGTTTTCCCTTTTTTTTATGATATCTTTAAAACTGGTGTGTCAATATCAATACAACTTATTTCTAATATTGAGTGATATGTTGGTCTCTTAATGACTTAATTAATAGGATTAATATCCAATGCGCAATTCTTGAGATATTTTTATTTTAGTGTTTTTCATCGATACTCTCAAATATTGAATTTGCGTCATTATTGATATCTCAAAAACCGGCGGGTTTTTATTAATACAATTTATTATTGATATTGAGTGATACGTTAGTCTCTAAATCACCTAATTGAATTAATATCTAATGCGTATCTCTTGAGATATTTTCATATTAATGTTATTGAGTGTTTTTCAACGATTTTCTCAGATGTTGAGTTTACTTTATTAGTGATATCTCAAAAACCAGCGTGTCAATATTAATACATTTTATTATTGATATTCAGTAATATGTTGGTCTCGAGTATGTTAAATTAGAATGATATCTAATGCGTAATTTTTGAGATATTTGACTTTGAGTATGTGTTTTTTACATTGATTTTCCCTTTTTTGTTGATGTCTTCAAATCTAGCGTATCAATATTAGTATAGTTTATTACGGATATAACTTGATATATTGTTCTCTAATATATTAAATTGGATGAATTTCTAATGCGTGATTCTTAAGGAAATTACCTTTTAGTGCAATTACGTGAATTTCATGGGTCTTGGGTGATATTAATAAATATGTATGTTACCTTTTTTGGTGATATCCCAAAAACAAAGGTATCAATATTAATACAATTTCTTAGTGATATTCAATGATACATTCGTCTGTAATGTATTATATTAGATTAAGGCACAATATCTGATTCTTGAGATGTTTCGTTTTTAATGTGTTCATGTAATTTCCAGAGAACACAATTATTAATATAATAACTAATAACGAATAATAATATAACTCTTTAATACTTCATTAATGGTATATCAAAATCTGAAATACTAAATACTAAAAATAACTAAAACAAAAATTTTAGTATTCTTTTGCTCTTGAAAATGGTCTAACTACCGAAACAATTGTAGAGTTTTTTCTATTAAAAAAAAAAGTGGAACCAGTGTTTATTTAAATCTTCTATTGCTGTTACTTTATTTGTGATATTTACAAAACAAACATTTTAAAGTTCTGCCTTTATTTAGGCTCAGTTGTACGATCGTGGATTATCTTTGATCGAGGTTCAATTTCTATGGATTCGATTGTGTTGATAATTGTATCCTAGGTTACTGAACCATGGTAAAGGTTTATCCTCGATCATACAACTGGACCCAAGGGTGATAATTATGGAACAGGTATAAATATAAGTAGGTTGTAAACAGTTTACAATATTAATGGCTATTTTTAAGAATCTTAAATTCAAAAATATCAAATTTATATTTTCTTGATACCCGTTTGCAGGCTTCATTGATACATTTATAATACGATTTTAATTACCTTTTTATAATAACCCAGATAGACTCGTATTATCATGTAATTTAGTAATTCATGAAATTTTCTTGGTTTCGAAGCATGAAGGAGTTTCATAATCACACGCTCGCGTCCAGTCATTAAACTAATTACCTAACCGTCCGAATCCGAATCCACGGCCGTTTCCCCATAAAATTACACGCTCAAAACTCGAATTACTCACCATTACGCTCGGAAAGCGCCATCAGCAGAAGAGGAGGAGGACACGCCAGGCTTTTCGTGGAATAAAAAACTTATTAGAATAGCAGCATTTCCAGCAATTACTAAACGATGCCATCGCCTGCTTCTTATTATTATTACACGAGAAAACCGCTCTCTTCCGCTGATGCCCGCAATCTACCCCCCGCATCGGAACGTAATTTGCTCGTCCGTATCTAAATGGGGGTCGTGAATTCCGCCATGGCGGGATTCTCCCATGGCCCCAGGCTTTTCGGACGACGGACGTCTTCCGGCAATTACGTGGCTTTACTGGGGGGACAACGCGTCTTAAACTAACCCCCAATGCATGTGGTAAATGTCATTAGTTTGACTAGATCTGGTATCGTACAGATAATGAAACTAAATTGAACGAAAATCTACACTTTAGCCTTTTAAATGTTTTTACATAAAATTCTATGAATGGGAGTCTTCCAGATTTAATTTGTCAATATATTACTAAATGAGTACTCGATTTTAGCATATATTTGGTGGAACTATTAGCAGATTCTAATTAATCTCGAATTCCTGAAATCCTGAATTTAAAAAAAACGATCTAAATACAAAATTTCTATAAATACTGAATTTTTGAATGTTAACAACCAATTTCTACAAATGCTAAGTTTAAAACAAACTTGAAAACATATTAGCACCTTACAGATCTTAATACAAAATTTCTATAAATCTTAACATTTTGAAGAAAAAAAAAACTTGAAAATATATTAGCACTTTAAAGATATTAATACAAAATTTCTATAAATCCTGAATGTTTATAAAAAAAAATGGAATATTATTAGCACCTTAAAGATCTTAATACAAAATTTCTATAAATCTTGACTCTTTGAAGAAAAAAAAAACTTGAAAATATATTAGCACTTTAAAGATTTTAATACAAAATTTCTATAAATCCTGAATGTTTGTAAAAAAAATGGAATATTATTAGCACCTTAAAGATCTTAATACAAAATTTCTATGAATCTTTAATTTTTGGAAAAAAAACTTGATAAATTATTGGCACTTTAAAGATGTAATACAAAATTTCTGCAAATTCTGAATTTTTGGAGAGAAAAAAAATGAAAAATTATTAGTACCCTGAAGATCTATACGAAATTTCTATAAATCTTGAATTTTGACAAAAAAACCTTAACAAGTTTTTACCAACTTAAAGATCTCTATACAAAATATCTATAAATCCTGAATTTGACTACAGTTATGTAACGGTTCGAACCCAGGTGTTGTACAAATTCTCATAATTTGTAATATTTATTATTCATTGCATTTATTTAACTGCAATTCATCCTTAAATGCAATTGGATGCATTTAATTTCTTTAACTGCATATTACATGAATTCTTATAATTCAAGTAATTGATTTGCCTCGTGATTTACAAATTCTCGTAATTTGTAATATTGATTTGGCTCGTGATTTAGTGGTAGTACTCTACGTTATGTTTGATTTTTAAATCAAAATCGTGATAACTCAGTTTGGTTCGTTTTATGGGTAATGTGTCTGTTAGTAATTTTTGTTAGCAAGTAAAACACAGATACATGGATTTCATATGATTTATTCATTTTAAAAGGTTATGCAAGCGACAGGTAAATAAAAGACAATTTTGTTACTCTAATTGGACGTTATTTATTTAGTTATATTTATTTAAATTTTGGAATAGATTTGTTTAATAATTATTGAAAATTTATTATATTCTTTGAATTTGAATGATTTATTTTATTTTGAAAACTGAGTAACTTATTAACACTGCGGTTGGAATTACAAAGTGTTACTTAGCGACTTCATGCACCACAATCTTCAAATTGTGCCGAGAAGGATATCTGATACACGTCATCACTGCATAGAAATTCATTAGCACGGTGCCTACCAATGTATTTCAACGCCACCTTGTGGATAGGAACGAATCACATAACTTCACATTAAAGTACTTCAAGCGATTCCAGTGCTTCAAGCACCCAATGTGTCCTCATCCGGAGATATTGTTAGTATTCGCGTCTACCAACATTATCAGCCATGTGATCGTAAAAACTTTAATAGGTATTGTTATTCAAAATTGATTATAGATTAGTATGACAAAGCTCTATTCTACTTCTACTTTTCTATCTACTTAAGCACATACAACCATTCGTTTCATTCATTCATAATTCTGAGATTTCTTGAATATCGGAGGGCTGAGCAAGTTTAATTATACGATTTAATTACAAATATCATTGAATTAATTATATCGAAATTATTAAGTTATGTTCCCCTGACGCAACTTTTTATTTAACTACCGATTGATTAATGAGGCCACACTGTTTATCAAATGTTTGCGACGAGGAAAGAAAGGCATATTACAATATTCTCCTGTCAGTACGAAAATATTATCAGGACAAGGTATAAAATGCAGTTAGGTTCAACTCCGCATTTAGTGGCGTGAGGCTCCCTACATTTCATACCCTTATTAAACTTCGTTCATTACCAGCGGCAAGGCGCGGTAATATCACTAGATAGGTTACATTATTATGGATAAATTACTTTAGAATTGTTAGTGTGAAAATATGTTTGATCAAATGTTTTGCGACGGCGGAAAGGAAGGCATGTTACAATATTCTCCTGTCAGTACGAAAATATTGTCAGGACAAGGCATAAAATGCAGTTAGGCTCAACTCCGCATTTAGTGGCGTGAGGCTCCCTACATTTCATACCTTTATTAAACTTCGTTCATTACCAGCGGCAAGGCGCGGTAATATCACTAGATAGGTTACATTATTATGGAATTGACTTTGGAATTGTTAGTGTGAATTACATTTGATAAACTTGTGTTATATATTCACCTGAGGAATTAATGTTTAAAGTATATGAGTCGTCGTCGGACAGCGTGACGTTCTGTCTCGATCGGTACATCTAACTGATCTTGTTTAAGTTCCGCACTTCTATTTATACTGTTCCCCACTTTTTACTCTTCTTCCCCTGTCCTATGCTAAATCTGCGTTCCGCTGCAAAGTGACGCAATCCCATACGTGTCACCGAATTACGCAATCGCCGTTTCGAGTTCCCGTCGTATTCCCACGACCTATTTCTGTGTCATCATTTTGATCGTGTGCTTATTTACATTTGCCCAAAATTAAGAAGTCAGCAAAATGAATGTACTCGCTTGGGCCAACGCGTCGTCGGCCGCGGCCTGCTATGATATTTACGCAGTTTTGTTCCGACTCGTAAAATTATGGACTTTAATATTATTAGGTTCTTACAGTTATTAACTTGAAAAATTACCAGCGCCGTGAAGATATTTACTGCTAACGACACTCGTTTTCTTAAGTAAAGAGCACTTCTTCGGCAACGAGGTTGAGGATTCGAGCACGTCCTTATTAACGCCGATCCCGTTCTGGACGTGCCTGCTATTGTGCTCCGACTGTCTCTGGTTTAATCCAATTACATGTCAGTTTAACGTGCGGAAAGTGCGAAAAAGAATCACTAACGGACCGCGCGATTGTGGGGCTTTTCCGCCGCCGTCTCACGCGCTATAATTGCCCCGTGTAACGGGACAGATCGAACGGAAGATTAAATTGATTCCCTGATGACTTGCCAGGAAAAGAGAAGAGCGCATTGTTGGTGTGAAGAGATGTGTGCCATTTCACTGGTTAAATGCAAGACAAAAATGGGTACGAGAGGCGATATCTCGAGAACCGCTGGGGCTAGGAGGCTAAAAGTGTGCTCATTGGAATCAGGAGGATCCAATTGGTTTAGACATGTGCCTCTAAAATTAATTGGGGCAATTCGAAAAATCGCGATTACGCTAGTCTGATCGGGGCTGGAATTTATTTGGTCTAAGTCTAAGCCATTACACCAAGATCGTGTAACTCATTTGCGACCAATCTTCACGTAATTTCATAAAGTCGTTGCTTGCACATGGACTCCACTGAGGGCACCTGCTCGTGGAATTCAGACTCCTGCAAATTCGATTGTTATCTACCATGCCTGATGTGGGCATTAACACGGCACTTCCACAAATTAACCCTCGACGATGTGTTATTTTCAAGAAGCCCGTCTGCACCCATTGTCCTCCGGATCCGCGTTTGACGCCTCTTCTTGTCCGCCCCCCCGTCCACCCCCTCGCCGTGGGGCCTTGCGTTCTTATGTTAATCGAGCTCTGTCCAAGATATATCATATACATACGTAATAAGCGAGCTGACCGAACACCAGTTCCTCCGGAGAAACTGGATGGTCAAGGGGGCTCCGAGGGGCGCATCTATAATAACTGCCCGTGCACTCCGAGGCCATCCGAGTTATTATATTGACATAATTACCCTGTAATTTCGTTAAATTTATTGATTTATATATAAACTGCATTAACTATGTATGCCTGATGCTCAGATGCATGGGGAATTTAATCGAGTCGGAACAGGCAACGTTTTATATTACAATTCGAAATTTTTATGAACAATAATAATTTTTATTGTATTATTATAAGCAACACAGTTTACAAATCATTTACATACCAAGGTTACATCAGCGACAAAATTAACCAAACATTACAACATAAAAACTTCTTAAAACCAAACACACAATAAAATCTCTACTTTTAACGCCCAAACAAATTTCAACGACAAATATGGAGTTTATGCTATTACGTGTAATGATTGCAGTGCAAAATATACAGGGAAAACAGGAAGGGCTATAAAAATTAGAATAGAGAAACATTTAAGAGATATTAATATATCAAATATTGGCTAGGGAAAACAGGAAGAGCTATAAAAATTAGAATAATAAAAGAACATTTAAGAGATATTACTATATCAAATTTTGGCAGACATCTTCACTTCAACAATCACAAATTCGAAATCTACAAAAAAAAACACTAAACTTTTACATAAAACCGAAAAGGGCTGAAACAAACAATATTAGAATCATACGAAATTGATAAACTTTCAAATAAAGAACCAAACATAAAATGCCTTAAATGCAAACAAATCTAAATTTCTATAATTTTTTAAGTAATCCATACGACATTTAACAATACGATATTACAAATTAATAAATTATAAAAAACGTCAGTCAATGTCACTGAAACATTACAATTCAGAAATTTCAGAAAATTACATTGATACTAAACTTCTAAAAGAAAAACAAATAATAGAAACTAACAAGATAAATAATGTAAGAAAGAAAAAAGAAGAAATAGAAAAGAAATGGAATAATTCAACAAACGCCTCAATAATAAACCAATCAATATCAACACCAATCTAAAACAATCACTAATCTATCAAACACAACCTTTATTGATATAGAAGATATAAACCTCTTAAATAAAGGACACAAATAGGCACCAAAAATTAAAAATCTAAACCTTTTCATCTATTAACTATAGAATCAGACCTAGACTATAGCTATACCTACACTAGACTATACCTATCAGACTATTGACTGTTAAAAACCACCCACAGGAAGAAAACATAAAAGGAGATTGCCTCCTTCCTCTACTAACTATAGAATCTGACCTATAGCTATACCTAGACTAGACTAGACTATACCTATCAGACTATAGACTCCTAAAAACCACCCACAGGACGAAAACATAAAAGGAGATTGCCTCCTTCCTCTACCAACTATAGAATCAGACCTAGACTATAGTTATACCTAGATTAGACTATACCTATCGGACTATAGACTCTTAAAAACCACCCACAGGAAGAAAACATAAAAGGAGATTGCCTCCTTCCTCTACTAACTATAGAATCAGACCTAGACTATAGCTATACCTAAACTAGACTAGACTATAATATCAGACTATATACTCTTAAAAACCACCCACAGGAAGAAAACATAAAAGGAGATTGCCTCATTCCTCTACTAACTATAGAATCAGACCTAGACTATAGCTATACCTAGACTAGACTAGACTATACCTATCAGACTATAGACTCCTAAAAACCACCCACAGGAAGAAAACATAAAAGGAGATTGCCTCCTTCCTCTACCAACTATAGAATCAGACCTGGACTATAGCTATACCTAGACTAGACTAGACTAGACTATACCTATCAGACTATAGACTCTTAAAAACCACCCACAGGAAGAAAACATAAAAAGAGATTGCATCAGAATCATAAAAAAAAATAGAGAATAAAATAGAATTAAACCAAAAAAACGAGTAACAACAACTTCAACATAATTGAACAAACAATCGTTCAAAAATTAACAAAATTAATACTTTCCTTGCTAATATCTTGTTGAAACATTTTATTGTTATTATAAATATATATTATGTATAATTACACTTGTTTTGTTTCTTGTATTTTATCAGTTTCCTGGCACATGTTTCACATCCTTTGAAAGTGTCTGAATAAGCCGAAACACGTATCAGGAAACTGATAAAATATATGAAACGAAACAAGTGTAATTATCTATAGTATACATTTATAATAAAAATTAACAACCTAATATTTATAACAGCAGACAAAAATGCAGGCTTAGTGATCCTTAACAAAAATAATTACATCGATAAAACAAACAATTAAAGAAAATAATTTTATACTCCTAAATAACAAGTCTATGAACAACTTCATAAACAAAACAAAAACAATTATAAAAAATGCAAATTCAATATTAAATAATTACACAAATAACATAAAAAACTTAATACTTATGAATCCCACTTTTCCTAAACTTCATGGACAAGCAAAACTACCCAAAAAAGTAATTCCAATTAGTACAAACATACCTCAATAAACTCACCAACTCATAATCTAGCAAAATTACTAAACAACATTTTCAGCCATACACTGTGTATCAGCCAAATGGAATAAATTCGATAATAAATAAATGGGGGCGTGTTCGAAAAAACGCTCGGACACGTCGATTGTTATTTTTAGTTGCGCATCTTTTTCAACAAAAACTTTTTATACAGGGTGTGTCATGTGACCGTGGCCAATACCAACTTTCTTATTTTAAATGCAACGCCTGGTATATTATTCAATTTTTCGATTCTTCCGAAAATTCTAGACATATTTCATGTACAATGTGCTATACCTATCTGCAACTGTTTGGGAAATATTAAGTGTTTTCAGATTTATTGCAAAAATTAACATTAAAAAAAGAAAATTATTTGATTACAGAAATTCGTTACAACACACTCAAAAACTAATAAGTAATATTGTTTATTTCTTGATAATGTAAAAAAACAAAAAAAAAAACAATAAATTTCAATGGAGGAGATGTTCAAAATGCTCGCCGTGAACGTCTTGGCAACATCCTAATCTTAAATAGAAATTTCTTCTAACGTTACTCAACGTCTCAGGCGTGACCGATCTAACCGCAAGCATTATTCGGCTTCTTAAGTCAGCTAAGTCGAGGGGTTTAGTTTTGTATACAATACTTTTGACATATCCCCATAAGAAGAAGTCTAATGACGTCAGATCAGGGGATCGTGCTGGCCATTCCATCGATCCTCGCCTCCCTATCCACCGATTTGTTATATTGATTATATTGATATGATATTTTAATATTTCCGAAACAGTTGAAGATAGGTATAGGACATTGTACATGAAATATGTCTAGAATTTTCTGAAGAATCCAAAAATTGAATAATATACCAGGTGTTGCATTTAAAATAAGAAAGTTGGTATTGGCCACGGTCACATGACACACCCTGTATAAAAAGTTTTTGTTGAAAAAAATGCGCAACTAAAAATAACAATCGACGTGTCCGAGCGTTTTTTCGAACACGCCCCCATTTATTTATTATTGAATTTATTCCATTTGGCTGATACACCCTGTATATTACAAATCGATTTTTTTATGAACAATAATAATTTCTATTGTATTATTACAAGCAACACAGTTTACAAATCATTTACATACCAAGGTTACATCAGCGACAAAATTAACCAAACATTGCAACATAAAATCTTCATTTAAAACCAAACACACAATAAAATCTCTACTTTTTAACGCTAAAGAACAAACAAATTTCAACGACAAAAATGGAGTTTATGCTATTACGTGTAATGATTGCAGTGCTAAATATATAGGGAAAACAGGAAGAGCTATAAAAATTAGAATAAAGAAACATTTAAGAGATATTAATATATAAAATATTGGCTAGGGAAAACCGGAAGAGGTATAAAAATTAGAATAATAGAAGATCTCATTTAAGAGATATTAATATATCAAATTTTGGCAGACATCTTCACTTCAACAATCACAAATTCGAAATCTACAAAAAAAACACTAAACTTTTACATAAAACCGAAAAGGGCTGAAACAAACAATATTAGAATCATACGAAATTGATAAAGTATCAAATAAAGACCCAAACATAAAATGCCTTAAATGCAAATAAATCTAAATTTCTATAATTTTTTAAGTAATCCATACGACATTTAGCAAAACAACATTACAAATTAATAAATGATAAAAAAACGTCAGGCAATGTCACTGGAACATTACAATTCAGAAAAATCAGAAAAAGGAAATTACATTCTTACTAAATTTCTAAAAGGAAAACAAATAATGAAGACTAACAAGATAAATAATCTAAGAAAGAAAAATAAGAAATAGAAAAGAAAAGGAGGAATTCAACAAACGCCACAATAATAAACCAATCAATATCAACACCAATCTAAAAATTACATTCATACTAAACTTCTAAAAGAAAAACAAATAATAAAGACCAACAAAATAAATAATCTAAGAAAGAAAAAGAAGAAATAGAAAAGAAATGGAAGAATTGAACAAACGCCACAATAATAAACCAATCAATATCAACACCAATCTAAAACAATCACTAATCTATCAAACACAACCTTTAACGATGAAGATATGAACCTCTTAAATAAAGGACACAAATATGCACCAACAATTAAAAACCTAAACCTTTTCATCTATTAACTATAGAATCAGACCTAGACTATAGCTATACCTACACTAGACTATACCTATCAGACTATTGACTGTTAAAAACCACCCACAGGAAGAAAACATAAAAGGAGATTGCCTCCTTCCTCTACTAACTATAGAATCTGACCTATAGCTATACCTAGACTAGACTAGACTATACCTATCAGACTATAGACTCCTAAAAACCACCCACAGGAAGAAAACATAAAAGGAGATTGCCTCCTTCCTCTACCAACTATAGAATCAGACCTGGACTATAGCTATACCTAGACTAGACTAGACTATACCTATCAGACTATAGACTCTTAAAAACCACCCACAGGAAGAAAACATAAAAAGAGATTGCATCAGAATCATAAAAAAAAAATAGAGAATAAAATAGAATTAAACCAAAAAAACGAATAACAACAACTTCAACATAATTGAACAAACAATCGTTCAAAAATTAACAAAATTAATACTTTCCTTGCTAATATCTTGTTGAAACATTTTATTGTTATTATAAATGTATATTATGTATAATTACACTTGTTTTGTTTCTTGTATTTTATCAGTTTCCTGGCACATGTTTCACATCCTTTGAAAGTGTCTGAATAAGCCGAAACACGTATCAGGAAACTGATAAAATATATGAAACGAAACAAGTGTAATTATCTATAATATACATTTATAATAAAAATTAACAACCTAATATTTATAACAGCAGATAAAAATGCAGGCTTAGTGATCCTTAACAAAAATAATTACATCGATAAAACAAACAATTAAAGAAAATAATTGTATACTCCTAAATAACAAGTCTATGAACAACTTCATAAACAAAACAAAAACAATTATAAAAAATGCAAATTCAATATTAAATAATTACACAAATAACATAAAAAACTTAATACTTATGAATCCCACTTTTCCTAAACTTCATGGACAAGCAAAACTATCCAAAAAAGTAATTCCAATTAGAACAAACATACCTCAATAAACTCACCAACTCATAATCTAGCAAAATTACTAAACAACATTTTCAGCCATACACTGTATCAGCCAAATGGAATAAATTCGATAATAAATAAATGGGGGCGTGTTCGAAAAAACGCTCGGACACGTCGATTGTTATTTTTAGTTGCGCATCTTTTTCAACAAAAACTTTTTATACAGGGTGTGTCATGTGACCGTGGCCAATACCAACTTTCTTATTTTAAATGCAATACCTGGTATATTATCCAATTTTTGAATTCTTCAGAAAATTCTAGACATATTTCATGTACAATGTCCTATACCTATCTTCAACTGTTTCGGAAATATTAAGTGTTTTCAGATTTATTGCAAAAATTAACATTAAAAAAAGAAAATTATTTGATTACAGAAATTCGTTACAACACACTCAAAAACTAATAAGTAATATTGTTTATTTCTTGATAATGTAAAAAAACAAAAAAAAAACAATAAATTTCAATGGAGGAGATGTTCAAAATGCTCGCCGTGAACGTGTTGGCAACATCCTAATCTTAAATAGAAATTTCTTCTAACGTTACTCAACATCTCAGGCGTGACCGATCTAATCGCAAGCATTATTCGTCTTCTTAAGTCAGCTAAGTCGAGGGGTTTAGTTTTGTATACAATACTTTTGACATATCCCCATAAGAAGAAGTCTAATGACGTCAGATCAGGGGATCGTGCTGGCCATTCTATCGATCCTCGCCTCCCTATCCACCGATTTGGAAATATTCGGTTGAGGTAGTTTTTCGAAATATTTCCGAAACAGTTGAAGATAGGTATAGGACATTGTACATGAAATATGTCTAGAATTTTCTGAAGAATCCAAAAATTGAATAATATACCAGATGTTGCATTTAAAATAAGAAAGTTGGTATTGGCCACGGTCACATGACACACCCTGTATAAAAAGTTTTTGTTGAAAAAAATGCGCAACTAAAAATAACAATCGACGTGTCCGAGCGTTTTTTCGAACACGCCCCCATTTATTTATTATTGAATTTATTCCA
This sequence comes from Othius punctulatus, assembly GCA_951805005.1. NCBI lineage: Eukaryota > Metazoa > Arthropoda > Insecta > Coleoptera > Staphylinidae > Othius > Othius punctulatus. Next base: position 985,919 of record OX638139.1, on the reverse strand, counting down.
TTTGGCTGATACACCCTGTATATATATAATAATTATATTATATAATAATATATATATTATTTGCAATCGGCAAGGTTTTTGGGCATAACCTTGGACTCGAACCTAACTTGGAATGATCATGTGAATAAGTTAACCCAACAGCTTAAAGTTGTGTATTCATTAAGGGTAATAAATAAATACGTTCAAAACGAAACTATGAAAACTATCTATTTTGCCAATTCTCAATTGGTATTGAAATTTGGAATAATTTTCTGGGGACAGAGTTCAAGTGTCTCGGATTTGTTTGTCATACAAAAGCGCGCACTAAGGCCCAGATGAACGATCGTGGATTATCTGTGATCGTGGTTCAGTTTCTAAGGATACAATTGTATCAACAATTGTATCCTTCGTAACTGAACCATGGTCAAGGATGATCCACGATCGTACAACTGGACCTAAGAATAATACTGGGTCTGACCTACTAGGAATCCTGTAGGGTTTTGATACTATAATAACAATATTATATCAAAATATGAGCTATACATGTATAAACTGACATACCAAACAACATTAAAATAAATGTAAACGTTCTCTTTTTATAAACAAATTTTGGTTTTTTTAAGTTAACTTTGAAGCTGAATACTGGCTAAACCAAACGCATTTGTATATAGATATGTTTTATTAAATCGTCTTCTTTTGATCCCAGTAATCTGTGGTTAAGCCATGCCCACATAATTTATAGACACCCTGTATATTACCGTCGAATTTAGAACGTATAAAAGTGAAATTGTTTTATTCATAATTCCATAAAGTAATGGGTGCCACTATGCACTACATTAAATAAATAACATGGAAGTTTGTGCCATGGAAGTCCCCCCATAAAAAAAAAGCGTAATAGTCAGTTCTGTGTGGAATTATGTATCAACTTTGATTTTATGTCCCTAGACCTGTCGTCACGTTATATATCCCACCGTAAACTTTTTTCGGATGCCTTTATTTTTAGGGCGATTTTCGGAGATTCTCCCCGTCTTTCTTTCGCCGTGGGTTCCCGTGCCGCTCGCGTGCTTTCCCACTGTTCTGTTCCCACAATTTCCGTCTCCATTATTCCCCGTGGAAGTGGCATGCCCGGACACATTCCAGAAACGTCGACTGCGCCATAAAATCCGAGCTGTGTTTGAACGGTGGCGGAGCAATATTTGTCCTCTGAAGGAAAAAGTGCACCCACGCAGATTGCGAGGCAAATAAAAATCCTTGGACACCCATGACGACGGAATAAGTGGCCTAATGAATACGTCCGCGGATTCCCACTGCGGGGGCGCGAGTCAAAACCCAAAGAGATTTACGGTCGTGACGGTAATCCTCCTCCAGCGGTATTTATGCGAGGAATCCGCTTTGTACACAAAACTGACGGGAAGCCATTTACGTGGAAATTATAAGCGTGACAGAGCCAAGCAACTGATTAACAAGTGTTAGCCGTGTGTACTTATACCATCTCAAGATCCAGATGCTTGGAGTTAAGCATTTTACTGCAGGTATAAATTCGCGGATGATAATTTTGAACGCCGTTAATTCCGACAGACGTGGACGTGGTGAAATTTGTCGAGACGATAAAACGTGCGCTGATTGTAAAGTGCGCACTTTACGTTATAAGTATGTTATTTTTTTTTTAATAGGATTAAATTGTGATTGAGCTGAATTATGGCCGTAAACTGTGCGACTCCCAAGTTGGCAGTGGCGGATTTATACTTCTGCCACCTAGGGGCTACCGGCAACTTAACCCCCAACATTGCATTAGATTTTGTAAGGGTTCGGAATATCCACATTTTGTATAAAATAATTAAACATAAAACCACGAAAAATGACTGATATTAATTGAGACGTTTGCCACTCTGGGTGCTTCTACGCTATCAACCCAGGAGCTAAAGAGCTCATAGCGTCTCTTAGGAAGCTCATAGACTTCACCCGTGAGGTCGACTTCCTAAGATCGGAGTAGAGCAGGGTGAGCACAAAAGATCTCCCAGGTCGCAGTGCAGGATGGCCTAGCTGGCCTATCGCCCCCGGAATACAATACAATACAATTGAGACGTTTAGTAGTAATTTTAAAACAATTTCATACTCAGGTATAAACATACAAAACACACGTAAAAGCCAAGTATTGTATTAGAATAAAAAAGCGTGAAAATTTGGGTGAATAATAAGTATTCTGATAAAGTATGAATTCAATATGGATCAATTACAAAGGAAATTAAGAGAACTTTTATAATCATTAAAATAAAATGCAGTCATCATTACATGCACTAATCATAATAGTTTAGTAATTTTAGGTGAGTAACCTTGATATCGGGCACAATGTAGATCACGGGAATGAGAATTAATGCTAAGGGAATCCCGTTCTATTTATTGATGTAAAATTAGGTAAAAAATGGTTCTATAAAAAAAGAGAAAAATCTAAAAAAAATATTGGCGAGTTTCTAAAATAAACGATGCAATTGAGATTGCATAAATTGTTTGCAATAAATATAGGCCTGCAAGTATCCACTCACTGCCAGATATTTTAATCATACGCAATTAAAATATCAACACTGTAAAATGATACGTACAGTTGTAATAAGCAATACTAGATTATTCAGCGGATTTCTGAGCGCAAATGTAAATCATGTCATTTACGTAAAGAGTAATTGATCTGCATTGCACTATTTGCATGTAAAACCTTTGATATCTGCAATCATTTTCAGGAATATATTAAGTAGTATATCATTGGACCACTTAAGAAGCCTTATGTAGATAAATATAGATAAAGTATTAGCTGTAGATTTTTGACACCGCCTAATTAACCTCGAATATATCAAAAACGCTTCATTTTTTCGAAGTTCAAGAAGTGTACATTTTTTATGACAGTAAAGGTAATCCACAGAAAAATGGTATATGATAAAAAAAAAATCGCAACCTCATTTTTTTATGTAGCAATAACCATGGAAGAACCCTTGTTTCTACGACACTGTGTTTACTCAGATGATTGTAATTATTTGTGAATATGTGTATTGATAGTGGGTGACTCGTCACAATCAGATATCCATGTCTATTCTTGTAGAAAATGTTAATAAGAAAACTAATTTGCAAAGTAATACTTTAAGGTCCTATATTTTGGAAACAAAAGCTATTAGGAAAAAAAATCATTTAAGTCTGCTTTTCTTAGCAAGCTAATAAATTTATGCCACGAAGTTTTGGGACACCTGTAGCAACTCTCGTATATTGCCAACACATGTTTTGGCCTTGTTAGACTTTTGTGACGTTCATTGGGTGGATTAGATATTTGCATCAGATTTTGGTTATCTGTTTTTAACTCTTGATACGTCTACGCAACAACTTCATTAACATCTTGAGCGTGTCCATAAGGTTTCTGTAATTAAGTTAGCCGTTGGTTTCTGGGGGTTTGGGCAATCAATTCGCGCGATTAAAATATTAATTAGTTCAGGGAATCCCTTTGGCATCTGGACAGTCGTATGGGACAAAGGCGACGGGAAACGTGTAAATGTTACATGTGGGAGCGAGAGAACGCAGATGGTTCTGCAAGTGTGTTCGAGCGGTCAGTTGTGTTATTACCGCAGGAGGACACGTCTTGGCCTGAGGCTAGTCCGGCTCCTCCGCCACGTAGGGAGAGGAGGGTCGAGGACACACTCTGCCTCCGGTAATAAGTCGAATTACCATAACAATCATGCCTACATGCGTGAGTACATTTTTATGATGGACTCTCTTGGGCTGCGCGTTGATCTATCGCCCAAGTGGAAACAGCTCCGTTGAATAGCGCCGTAACTAGCGCTTCGTGCTAGATATCTAAGCTTCAGCGGAATAGCTTTTGAAGGCGGGAATTTTTCAATTTATCGTGTCGCCTCGTCACTTTTTCACTTCTTCCTCTCGCCGATAATGAGCCGTTGCGACAGCGCACGTCAAATTTTCGGCCCGATCAGTTCCTTCGGATTTTACATGCCTGATCGGTTATCGCAGCCTCGATGGGTTAATGGTCGGCTGCATGGTCCGCGAGCTTCCATTAATCGATGTTTGCCCAGTTTGTGTTGAACACATGTTTACTGCCGCCAAGACATATGGTTGATTCTTCGGTAAATAAAAAGCGTAGCTTCGGATCGCAAATCGACGAGGTATGCGATGGTATTGAGCCCATCGCTTATTTCGTCGGGCAATTCCATGACGCAATGCTCGCGTGAACGTACAAACGAAAGGCATCCTCGCTAATGACTAATATAGATAACGAGTCATGAAAAGCGGCGCACAGGTGGCAATTGACGTTTATGAAACGCACACGTCTTCAAACTTGATGCGAGATGTTACGCCACGCATTCTTTTACTCTTCGGTTTTTTCCTCGCACGAAATAAGAAAGTAATACTACCATTTCAGAACCAATGGTACCTACAAATGAACCCACTATTATGAAACAAATTGCGAATTCTGAGTGTAATGCTACGAAGTATCAAAGCTGCCAACTGAAAATGCAAACATTTTTCAATAGTTCTCAAGGAAAAAAATTATAACAAAAATTGAGTAAAAATATTCTTATTAACATAGGTAACCCTACAGGAAGCGTTAGAAATAAAATTTTGAAAAAAATCCAGAAACTTTTGTTCACTGATTTGAGCCAGTCTAGAAGGCATCCCAATTTTTTTAAGGACCACCTTAATATACAGGGTGTATCAGCCAAATGGAATAAATTCGATAATAAATAAATGGGGGCGTGTTCGAAAAAACGCTCGGACACGTCGATTGTTATTTTTAGTTGCGCATTTTTTTCAACAAAAACTTTTTATACAGGGTGTGTCATGTGACCGTGGCCAATACCAACTTTCTTATTTTAAATGCAACACCTGGTGTATTATTCAATTTTTGGATTCTTCAGAAAATTCTAGACATATTTCATGTACAATGTCCTATACCTATCTTCAACTGTTTCGGAAATATTAAGTGTTTTCAGATTTATTGCAAAAATTAACATTAAAAAAAGAAAATTATTTGATTACAGAAATTCGTTACAACACACTCAAAAACTAATAAGTAATACTGTTTATTTCTTGATAATGTAAAAAAACAAAAAAAAAACAATAAATTTCAATGGAGGAGATGTTCAAAATGCTCGCCGTGAACGTCTTGGCAACATCCCAATCTTAAATAGAAATTTCTTCTAACGTTACTCAACTTCTCAGGCGTGACCGATCTAACCGCAAGCATTATTCGTCTTCTTAAGTCAGCTAAGTCGAGGGGTTTAGTTTTGTATACAATACTTTTGACATATCCCCATAAGAAGAAGTCTAATGACGTCAGATCAGGGGATCGTGCTGGCCATTCCATCGATCCTCGCCTCCCTATCCACCGATTTGTTATATTGATTATATTGATATGATATTTTAATATTTCCGAAACAGTTGAAGATAGGTATAGGACATTGTACATGAAATATGTCTAGAATTTTCTGAAGAATCCAAAAATTGAATAATATACCATTAATATACCATTGGCCACGGTCACAAGACACACCCTGTATAAAAAGTTTTTGTTGAAAAAAATGCGCAACTAAAAATAACAATCGACGTGTCCGAGCGTTTTTTCGAACACGCCCCCATTTATTTATTATTGAATTTATTCCATTTGGCTGATACACCCTGTATATATATAATATAGTTAATAATATAATCCGTACTTGAGCATGAGTTCGACTCAAGTCGTATATTTGGTTGCGTATTTTCTATAAACGTTTATGTATATTACCAAATATACGACTTGAGTCGAACTCAAGCTCAAGTATGGACTATAGATACGGGCCTTGGCTCCCTGGAAGCATACTTTTAACCCTAAATGGTCAGGGATTTGGTATTGTTTAGTTGACATGAGATTTGCGTTACATTGGTAAATATGTTATCCAAAGAACTCTTGGATGTGGCTGTTATTCTTGTGTTCGAGAAATAGTTTAAACTTAATCCACTCATTTATCCAAAGTCGTGTGAGTGTCGCGAGAAAAGGTATCAGAACATATATTGGAGAGGAATATTAGGCCATAAAATGTATTTGGGTTACTGTCTTATGCAATAGACCAGGGGTCACCAAACTTTTTAGCCCGAGGGCCACACTGACTCCTCCACTAAGTCCCAAGGGCCAAGCCTTAGGTAGCTCATCATATCAACGTACTGTAGTTTTGAATTACCAGCAAATTTTCGTTCAGGAAGCCTACGGTTAGCTTTCGTGTGGCTCTTAAAATTGCAAAACGTGGAAAACCATTCACCGATGGAGAAATGATCAAAGAATGCATAATTGCAGCAGCCGAAGAAATGTGCCCTGAAAAGATAAATTTATTAAAACCTGTCAGTATGTCAGCAAACACTGTGGCTCGAAGGGTAGAAAACATCGCTGAAAATATATCCTCTCAACTGTTCGACAAAAATGGACATGTTGAGTGGTTTTCTTTGGCCTTGGATGAGTCAACGGATGTGTCAGATACTGCTCAGGTGTTGATTTATATTCGAGGAGTAGATAAAAGCTATGAAGTGCATGACGAACTTCTTGATATGTATAGTATTCATGGCACAACCACTGGTACAGATATTTTTAAAGGGGTTGAAATGGCCATTAATCAAAAGAACTTTCGATGGAAAAACTTGAAATGTATTACAACTGATGGAGGCAAAAACATGAGTGGGAAAGATAAAGGAGTGGTCGCTCTTTTGTCAAAGGCTGTAGAAAATGACGGTGGTTCAAAACCATTAGTCTTACATTGTATCATTCATCAACAGTCTTTGTGCGGAAAATGTTTGGATATGCCTGAAGTTCTGAAACCAGTCATATCAACTGTTAATTTTATCAGATCTTTTGGGCTGAATCACCGACAATTCCGACAATTTATTGAAGAGATTGGAGAAAATGACTTACCTTATCATACTGCCGTACGTTGGCTTAGTTGTGGGAAAGTCCTTCAGCGCTTTTTTGAACTTCGAGCAGTGATGGAAATTTTTTTGAATGAAAAGCATCCCCCTCTTCTGAATTACAAAACAACGCATGGCTGTGGAAGTTAGCATTCTATGTTGATTTGACAAAACATGTGAACGAACTGAATTTGAGATTGCAAGGAGAAAACCAGCATATTCCTGATTTATACACTAATATCAAATCATTCCGGAAGAAATTGATACTGTTTCAATCACAACTACGAAGTAAATATTTTTCACATTTTAAAACATGTGAAATATTCAGCCACACCACTGAGACTGAGTTTCCTATCGATTTTGCAATCGAAACTTTGAGTGCTTTGAAAATAAATTTTGATACTCGTTTCTCGGACATTGATGCCATTGCGAATCAAATTAAGATTTTTCAGAATCCTTTTGATACTGACATTGAAACCCTAGCCCCGAAACTTCAAATGGAAATGATTGATCTACAGTGCAGTGATATAATTAAGAACAAATATCAAAACTCATCTTTGTTGGAATTTTATAAGAGTCTTCCACTGACACAATTTGATAATTTGCATGAATTTGCTCGTGGGCTGTTTTCTGTTTTTGGTACTACTTATTTGTGTGAGAAGACCTTCTCCAAAATGAAGTACACAAAAAATGTTTACAGATCTAAATTAACTGATGAGCATCTTAAATCTCTTTTAATAATTGGTACAAGTAAAATTAGTCCACAACTACAAACTATTGTCAGTAGAAAATCTCAATTACATAAATCTTATTAGTATTTCATATGTCATTATGCTTGTTATAAGTTATGTTTTTATTTAAAATGTATAAAATGTTAGTTGGATTCATTTACATAATTTGTTTGTTATTATATACTGAAGTTAAATTTTCTGCATATTATACATGTCTTTACTCATTACAATTCTCTGTTTCTTTATCCAACTTATCACAAAAACAATAAGCCTATAACAATGTTATGAGTAGTTAGCCCATAACCATATCAATGTAGATTATTATTCAACATTAATTAGAATACTTCAGTAATCTAAATTTAATTTGCTATAAAAAATATGTTCTCTAAAAGGAGTTTTCAAGTATGCTAGGTCTCCGCGGGCCGGACAAAATCTGTACGCGGGCCGGATGTGGCCCTCGGGCCGTAGTTTGGAGACCCCTGCAATAGACTGATGCATGAGTCAGGTTTTATGTGCATAAGTTGAGGTTTGTGTATTTTATTAGACACATTAACTTTGAAATTTGGCAGTAAAACCGTATCAAACGCTGCAGCCGTAATTATACACTGCAGTTTTATTAACTAACAACAGCAGCTGCACACAGCTGCAAGTAAGTAATTCGAGTCGGTTTTAATTTGTGAACTACTTTTGAACGCCATTAAACCGCTCCCATATACATCAATTCCGCATGCAAATGCGAATCGGCGCAGACGTATAATTTCGGGAAATCTTGGGTGAGCACTGCAATTACGAGATTCGACGATTCTGTGGTTGCGTTTCCCAGATTGGCGCCGGACGGAATGTAAAGAAGCACACGCCGATTTCGAGCTGCCCGTTGCTGCTTTCTTTGCTTTTGTTATTGAAATTCCTGCGGATGCTGTTGATTGGTGTCCCGCTGGGTGACTTATGATTGTAAATACTCTACATAAATGGAGATAGCACATCTACAACGATCCGGGGCCTCGTTCCAATCCCTCATCTCTTGCGGGAGATTACGAAAAGCGCGCCATCGATCGCCGCAAACGGAGCGGACTTAATTAAAACGATCCGCGGATTATAGCGATCCGAGTGGACAATCTGAGTGTCCGATCTTATCGTGGCCAATTATATTGATGGTGATTGCAAAACAATTTCGTAGGCTGGTAATCCAGATTCACTACACAGGCGCGCAAATTGATTGTTAATAATTGATTACAGGCGAGATTTTCTCGTGCTTTAAAATTTGTGTAAATCAAGGGATTATACATATGTATGCGATGCAGACGTTTATTGCCGATATTTCTATTGGGTCGTGGGTTTGTGGCGTCGTCTAGAATTCCACGGTTCGCGCCAGTTTCCCAGGCGGCGAGATTTCCACATCAGCGTAAGACACGTCCCCGTTCCATTTTAATTTTAATTTTCGTGTGTGTGAATGTCCTGATCGGCGCGGACGTAAATGGCTTTCTCTTTATCTAGGAAAAGTAATTAAGAGAAGAAAGTTTGTCTAAATTGTGACGCCGCGTGCGAAATTTGAACGAATTCCAGACCAAATTATATCTCCAGTTTCTACATCTACAATCTGATTCTCTTTCATCGTAAATGCGTCAATTAACACCGCAGCCGCGTGGAAAGTGCGGTGTTAAATTTAATGACGGGTGTGCAGGAGGAACGATTAAAGATACAATGCACTAATCGAAAAACTTGGGGCCCTCCTCGACCTTTCGCCGTTGCCCACAGAAAAAAATTAATCTTCCTCCGTGTAATGCCTCGGATTCAATCTCCGCGTATTACAACTCATTGTTGCATTAACTCCGAAGCATCGGAGGAACGCATCGGAGAAGAGAAAGAAATCCACTTGATGGACGACCCGCTGCGGCCTGAAGAGGCCCATGAATGGAACGAGCCGGTTATAATTACGGTTTTTCGGGCGCCCAATTGAAAGTAAAACGTGATTTAGAAATCGACGGCCCGCTATGCACCTCAACACAACCAACATGCAGTGGCGCATTTAGTGTGAGGGGCTATGAGGGCTATAGCCGGGCGGCAAAATCCAGGGGTGGCAAATTTTTGAAAAAATACCAAATCCACAAGTCACAAAAAATAAATATATAAATGACGAACGAAAAAAGGCAAATACAAGAAATTACGCATCTAATTACATCCTTCAACTTCAAAGATTAGAAACGACTTTTTTGTCAATTTTATTCTGAGATATGTTACCTCTATTTAACGTATAAAGTAATAAGTTACAATAATCTGAGAGCGATCTATCAACCGTATCAGTATACAATGTATAAGAACAAAATTTAACACTTAATGAAAATTGAGCACTAATGAAAGCGAAAGTTACTTACTATGAAGATGAAACGAATAGAAAAAAAACAGTCAGTTGAAACCAGAACAACAGATGTTCTAAACAGGAAAATTTCAGAATCAATCAAGAGTACTAAAATTCTTTAAACGTTCAAAGTCAAAACAGTACTTTGGCATTGTGTGCAAAGCTTCAGTGGGTGCCCTTAATATACAGGGTGTCTCTAAATTATGTGGGCATGGCTTAACCACAGATTACTGGGATCAAAAGATGACGATTTAACAAAACTTATCTATATACAAATTTCTTTGGTTTAGCCAGTATTCAGCTTCAAAGTTAATTTAAAAAAAAAATTGCTTATAAAAAGAGAACGTTTACATTGATTTGGATGTTGTTTGGTATGACACTTTATACGGGTATAACTCATATTTTGACATAATATTGTTATTATCAGTTGACCGATTGTGTATAAAACAAGTGAGGCCCGACATTAATACATTAATATTTTTTAATGACATAAGCAAATAAATTTAAAAAAATCAAATCGGACGCAGGCATTCATTATTAAGTTTTTTTGTATCTTTATAGTTTTTGATATCTACATATAGATAAGTTTTGTTAAATCGTCTTTGTTTGATCCCAGTAACCTGTGGTTAAGCCATGTCCACGTAATTTAGAGACACCCTGTATATTGCACAAGACATCATATTTCGTGAAATAGCATCGTGATCACAGTAAATGTTCAGTAACTGAGTAGTAAGATTTCTCTATTAAGAACACATTTAAGTCAAACTTGAACTGCCTTACAGTTGTACATGACCTAATATTATCTGGTAGTTTGTTATAACACTTTAAACCTAGACAGCGCATTGAATTTTGACCTACATAGGACCTAAAAAGAGGACTTCGAAAATGATCCCTGTATCTCGTGTCAGCCGTGTGCATGGCACCGTTTCTATGAAAAGTTATTTTATTATTGTATTCTTCTTCTTGCAGTCCTTCTCCTATCGGAGGTTGGACACCATTATAACTATTCTTATCTTATTCACCGCTGCATTGTTGTATACAAACATACAAAGTTCACCAATACACATGCTGGGCAGTGTGATCATTCTTGAATCCCTAAATAATCCCTACAAGTAACACTCCATCCCATACTAAGAATTTTCCGTAAGATTTTTTTCTGTATTTTAAACACTAATATCACTTAAAACCGGGTGTTTCGAGAGTCGTTTATTGGATATTAATCCCATTTAAGTCATTACGTGTCAACATATTACTGAATATCAGTGATAAATTGCATTGATATTGATACGCTATTTTCGGAGATATCGCTAATGAAGTATATCAATATTTGAAAATATTAATGGAAAACACATACTCACAGTAAAAATCAAATATCTCAAGAATCATGTATTAGATGTTAATCCTATTCAATACCTAAGATAACAACATATCACTGAATATCAATAATAAATTACATTAATATTGACACGCCAGTTTTCTAGATATCACTAATAAGGTACAAGCAAAAGTAACAAATATCTCCTAAAACTAAAACCGGACATTTAAAGAATCATCCATTGGATATTAATCCAATTCAGTACGCAACTTATTACTGTATATCAATGGTACATTGCATTGATATTGATATGCTATTTTTAGAGATATCGCTAACGAAGTCGTATCATTAGTTGAAAATATCAATGGATAACTCATTCTCATAGTAAAAAAACAAATATCTCTAGAATCCCGCATTGTATATTGATCAAATGAAATAAATTAGATATCAACATATCACTGAATATTAATGATATATTGCATTGATATTGATACACTAGTTTATGAGATAATCAATGGATAACTCGTGCTAACAGTAAAAAGCAAATATCTCTTTAATCCCGCATTAGATATTAATCAAATGAAATAAATTAAATATCAACATATCACTGAATATTAATGATAAATTAAATTGATATTTATATTCTAGTTTATGAGATAATCAATGCTAACTCGTACTAACAGTAAAAAGCAAATATCTCTTGAATCCCGCATTGGATATTAATCAAATGAAATAAATTAGATATCAACATATCACTGAATATAAATGATAAATTACATTGATATTGATTCGCTAGTTTATGATATAATCAATGGATAACTCGTGCTAACAGTAAAAAGCAAATATTTCTTGAAACCCTCATTGGATATTAATCAAATTAAATAAATTAGATATCAACATATCACTGAATATTAATGAATATGATTGATATTGATACGCTATTTTTAGAGATATCGCTAATGAAGTCGTGCCATTAGTTGAAAATATCAATGGATAACTCATTCTCATAGTAAAAAACAAATATCTCTAGAATCTCGCATTGGATATTAATCAAATGAAATAAATTAGATATCAACATATCACTGAATATTAATGATATATTGCATTGATATTGATACACTAGTTTATGATTATCAATGGATAACTCGTGCTAACAATAAAAAGCAAATATCTCTTGAATTCCACATTGGATATTAATCAAATGAAATAAATTAGATATCAATATATCACTGAATATAAATGATAAATTACATTGATATTGATTCGCTAGTTTATGAGATAATCAATGGTTAACTCGCGCTAACAGTAAAAAGCAAATATCTCAAGAATCCCGCATTGGATATTAATCAAATTAAATAAATTAGTTATCAACATATCACTGAATATTAATGATAAATTATATTGATATTAATACGCTAGTTTATGAGATAATCAATGGATAACTCGTGCTAACAGTAAAAAGCAAATATCTCTTCAATCCCGCATTGGATATTAATCAAATTAAATAAATTAGATATCAACATATCACTGAATATTAATGATAAATTACATTGATATTGATACGCTAGTTTATGAGATAATCAATTGATAACTCGTGCTAACAATAAAAAGCAAATTTCTCTTGAATCCTGCATTGGATATTAATCAAATTGAATAAATTAGATATACATATCACTGAATATTAATAAATATCATTGATATTGATATGCTATTTTTAGAGATATCGCTAATGAAGTCGTGCCATTAGTTGAAAATATCAATGGATAACTCATTCTCATAGTAAAAAACAAATATCTCTAGAATCTCGCATTGGATATTAATCAAATGAAATAAATTAGATATCAACATATCACTGAATATTAATGATATATTGCATTGATATTGATACACTAGTTTATGATTATCAATGGATAACTCGTGCTAACAATAAAAAGCAAATATCTCTTGAATTCCACATTGGATATTAATCAAATGAAATAAATTAGATATCAATATATCACTGAATAATAATGATAAATTACATTGATATTGATTCGCTAGTTTATGAGATAATCAACGGATAACTCGTGCTAACGTTAAAAAGCACAATTTCTTGAATCCCGCATTGGATATTAATCATATGAAATAAATTAGATATAAACATATCACTGAATATTAATCAATAGGATTATTATTGATACACTATTTTTAGAGATGTCGATAATGAAGTCGTATCTTTAGTTACAAATATCAATCGATAACTCATTCTCACAGTAAAAAACAAATATCTTTAGAATCCCGCATTGGATATTAATCAAATGAAATAAATTAGATATCAACATATCACTGAATATTAATGATAAATTACATTAATATTGATGCGCTAGTTTATGAGATATCGCTAATGAAGTCATATCAGTATTGAAAATATCAATAGAAATCACTTGACCACAGTAAAATGCAAATTTCGTAAGAATTATATATTGAATATTACTCCAAGTTAACACTTGAGACTTAAAGAAAAATAACAAATTAACCTTTTTCACGACGACATTTATTTCGCTAAATGTACATTTCGACCACTACGTGGTCATCTTCATTAGACATTTGTACTAATTTGTACATTTGTACTAATGTCTAGTGAAGATGACCACGTAGTGGTTGAAATTAGCGATGAATGTACATTTAGCGAAATAAATGTTGTGAAAAAGGATAATTTGTTATTTTTCTTTAAGTCTCAAGTGTTAACTTGAAGTAATATTTTAAATAATTCTTTAAGTGTTAATATTTCACAAGCTCCAACCGATTATTTTAACACTTGAGAAATTAACAAATCACTTAATATTAGTAATCAGTTACATAACACATATTAACCCTTTTTAACAATAAAACATTTATTAATTAAGGTTGTTATAATATTATTTGGTACTTACTGGTAAATAATTATTTTTATTTTATTTTATTATTTATTTATTTTATGTTTCGGTTAGTATATAACCATCTTCAGAGGCATGCATTTAGTGTTTATACATCTTGAATTCACTTTAATTGTAATTAAAAAATTTGATATGTCTAATTTTTTTTTTCCAATCAAAAGCTTTAATAGCAGAAACATGTCTACTCGATAGCGCAAGAAAGATTGTTCTACTACTAATTTTCTAATAAATGTATCTAAAACTATTAATGAAAGTGAAGTAATTAAGTAGTAATTATGTAGTAGAATTGTAATTAATAAGTAATTAAAGAAAAACAGAAAATTAATGAAAATGGCACAAAATTTAATAAAAACATCAAAGTTGCAAACAAAATGCTTATAAACAAAAAATACAAGACGTTTCTAAATTTTCTGAAACGTCATTAATCACGATATATAATAACAATGCAATACAATACATTAGATATCACATTTTTACTGAATATCAGTGATAAATTGCATTGATATTCGTATGCTATTCTTGAAGATATGGCTTGTGATGTCATATCTATATTTGAAAATATCAATAGAAATCACTTCATGACTAGACACCAACAAATCGCTAAATATTAGTAATATTTTTTATTTATTTCTACGCAATATATATGATATAATTTATTGAAGCATTTACATATTTGTTATTGTATGTACATTATTAAATTTTTAAAAAAAGGTCTTGCTGCTATGCTTCAAATGGCCACCAGCCGCAGCCTTTCAGCCTGAATTTAGTCATATGGAGTTTATAACGTTTTCTACGCAATTTTAATTTTTTTTAAGTTTAAAGTTTCTACGCAAAAAAAAGGTTTTAAGAATATCACTGAATTATAATATTATAATTGACAAGTACGTGATTCCACTAAAATGTAAATAACTCAAAACTCACGCATTGGATGTTGATATCAATCAGTACTATTTAATTCAGACTTACATGTTTTTAATGACTAATAACTCCTCTTGGAAATTTCGTAAACAATTTTCAAAAATATGGAACCGGGATAAAATAATCTAACTTTAAAGGGTAGAATACAAATCTAATAGTAAATATGCAAATAATAATTTTTCACAAATTTCAGTAATAACTAACAAGTATTTGTCAATGCAAAAAGTTATATCCTAGATTTTCTCACTTATTTAATACTGAAACTTTGTAAAATTTTGAGGAGAAGTAGTTTCCTAAATTTCCTAAATGATAGAAAGTTTGGTTTTTTACATAGAACGCCCTGTGAATTTTTGCAATTTTTTTTCTCGCTATAATCGTCCTCTCAAATGATCCAGTAGTAATAAATTTATATATTGAATTATGGTGGTGTTTATTTCGTGATATATTTTATCAGTTATAAATAAAACAAGTTACTTTGTGAGTACGATGTAATATTTTAGAAGGGAAGATAATTAATTGCAATGACATTATTTTTTTAACATTATATTCATATTAACGTAGAAAAGTAATTATTGGTTATTATTATTAATTATTATTCATATTAATATGGGAAAGGTCATTTGCTTGTTTACTTCAGATGTGAAAATTGGGCTGTCGTCGTAATTACTCCTCCAAATAATTTAACTCAGCGACTGATTTGGCGCGATCAGGTTTCATCATCAGTTAATCAAAATCCACATCCAGCACGGCAGAGTGGAGCTTATAAAGCAATTCAAAGTGTACCCACATTCCATTGAGCATGACACCATACCATTACTTCGTTTTCTGCTTAGTAGGCACTAAATTAAAGTAAAAAGGCAACACAATTACATAAATACCGGCTCCGTACGACTCGAACGTGAGTTGTGAAAGCACATGCTTCGAGCACTCTCGGCTCCTCCATTCTTCCCTTCTTTCGTGCATTGTTAGCGAAATGCGGCAATTCACGCCGCGGGACGGAATATTAGAGCCGCGGGGAAACACACAGCCGGAAAGTGAGCGGAATCCTGGTACAAGAAACTCCGGCGAACTCCGGCCGGATCCATGGACAGGTTCTACACACAATCGAGCCGTGCACTGGAGCACCTACCGTACAGAAACTGGCAGGGAATTACCGACTTCTGAAGTTAATTTGATCAGCTGCGACTGATTATGGAAGGAAAAATAAAGGGGAAAAGCACCATAGGAAGAAGAAGGATTTTGTGGCTTAGAAATTTAAAAGAATTGTTCGGATTAACATCAAGCCAACTATTTAGAACAGTTGTTAATAAAGTTAGGATTGCCATGATGATTTCCAACCTCCGATAGGAGATGGGTAATGAAGAAGAAGAAAGAGTTAAATTCACCGAGGCCAACCTCCTCTTGGAGATGGGTAATGAAGAAGAAGAAAAGGTTAAATTCACCGAGGCCAACCTCCTCTTGGAGATGGGTAATGAAGAAGAAGAAAAAGTTAATTTCACCGAGGATGAGGAAGTGCCAAGTGCAGGGCCAAGATTGAGAGCGATGAAAACACCGCGAAGCGGCAAATAGATGCGAAAAAATGGCATCGGCCGCGTTACGTGCGGAATTGATAAGTCGATAGGAATCGATGATGATAGGATAGCGAAAATGTGTCGGTATCGCAAATTAAATCTGCCGGAGTTCGTAGTTGCTGTACGCTCATTATAAAGGAGGAGAAAATTAGTAAGGAGTGATAAAATCAATTATTTTTCTTTTGTGCAAAAGGAGAGGCCAGTTGATAGAGAATTTGATAGAAAATTAGTAAGGAGTGATAAAATCAATTATTTTTCTTTTGTGCAAAAGGAGAGGCCAGTTGATAGGAAATTTCGTTATTTAAAAATTAAATCGACATCCGTGTACACAGGAATCACTAAATTAGAAATAGGAAGAATTCCATATGTAGCTTGAACATTCATTATTTCTGGACATCTGAAACCAAATTAAAATATGGACTTACACTACTCTGGTTTCCAACTGCTCAAATATTGATTGACCACGTATCAATCAATAAGATTTGTGGTGCCTGGATAAGTTTCACTTTTCAAGCCAGATTTGAACTATTGATCAAAAATTGTGCAATACATCATTTCATGGAGCAAAATATCAGGTCAAGTTGTGAAAGAATAAGTGACTCATTTAACGACACACACACGCACGCCAACGGTGAAAAAAACTTAGAATTATTAATAATAAACACGGTAATTGCGAAAGTGTATCGCGGATGCGGATTAATGGGTTCGTGTTTTATTGGACGTCCGCGCATAAATCGCGCGGCCGTTACAAATCGATCGCACTTAAATCGGCCGATGCATAATGCAACGGAAGGGAGGCAGCAGCATGAGCGAAAATTAGCAAAAGTGGGTATGTAAATTGATCTGTGCCGAGATTAAACCGTGAATTGGATTGCGCTGTGGGGTAATGAGCGCTCCTCGTGGGATACCCGTTTGAATTATTGGGCCGGCGTTAACCGTTTAAATTGCGCTCGCTTATTTATATGAGCCTGTATATGGTTCACTGGAAATCTCAAGGATGCACGAGCCTTGGCGACCGTATTGCAAGGATATTTTTACGCCCGCAAGTATTATTAATATCCTGGTTTATTTGTACGTTATTAGCAATTTATCGCAACTAGCACCAAATCAATTATTCACCTCTCCGTTTTAACTAGCCAGCCGATCAATTAACTTATATTAGCTGTCTCGCGACATTGTAGAGATTAATGGTACAGTAATAACTAACATAGCTTTGTAGCACCTTACGTTAAGAAACCAACCATAAAAAAATATTGGGTACTATTCATACCTGGAAAAATAGCAAAATTGTTCAATTTCTCTCCAAATCATTCTATGACGATGACAATCACACTAACTATATCACTAGACTAAGACTTAAGTTAACAAATTATAATTTGGGTTATAAATTAAATATAAGTGCAGTCATTTGTAGAACTGAGTAGTTCCTGTGAGTAGTTATACTATGGGGTTTCTACTCCACCCCCCGCGAAGATTTCGATTAATTTAATTCGCGGTTTGATCCGCGGTTTAATCAATTACCGCGGGCGGTAACAATGGGTTGATGGTGGAATTTGCGGGTAATTACATCATGGTGGCGGATTCGCGTTTTAATGGGATAATCGCAACAATTATCCGCGGTACTTAGACCACAATGTAATTACCTGCGCAATTCAGCCGATTAACGCGAATCAAAAGTTCGATTAAAACGCGGATTAAATTAATCGAAATCTTCGCGGGGGGTGGAGTAGAAACCCTATAGTATAACTACTGATTGAAGAGGCTGATACATAATGAAACTCCATGTTAATATATTATAATAACTGGTATCCAAAATTAATAACACCATAACAAAACATTAAATTTATATTTCTGTTTGTAATTGTATATTTTTAAGAGGTAATGTAATTATATTGACAATGTGATCTGTCAGTTATAAATCATATAAATTTTGAGAAAATTAGGCAGTTTGAGATATATAAAAAAATTACTTAATGAAATTTTAATTTTAGATATACATATTTGAAAATCAATCGTATAAATTTGCAGAAAATTTGATAGTTTTAGATAAATTCGAAAATGACTCAATGAAATGTTTAGAAAATTTATTATCAAATTGTACTTGCGAATGCTTCCTTGAAATTACATGTCAACTGCTGATTGTTTATACCTCAACTGATTAAGGGTTTTATTTGTAACTTTTATTACTAATATTTTGATTAAATTTTCTGCAATTTGCATTCATTTTCTGTTTTCCTTTTTTAATTTCCAATCATTAATAGTTTTAGATATACAGGGTGAGTCAATAGAACGGGCAGGCTCGATTACACCTACACCATTAATTATTATCAAACTCTTCTCTTATCTATTATCACTTACACACTTTTCTTACTATATAGGTATTGGTATACATATACACAACATTCTTATCACTTACACACTTATGAAGAATATTTTTTACAAAAATGCAAGTGATTTATTTCTATTGAGAAGTGATGCTTTGTTGCAAATAAACATCATCAAATTCTTCAGCTTGCGGATATTTTATGACTTCCCAAACATTGATTTGTCCTATTCAATCTTTCACGTGGTCAATTCTGGTTCGTTCTACTACAAAGACAATAATCCTACTGCACTTAATCCGAATTATTCCGCCGTGTAATAACACGACGGACCTTAGGATCTCTCGTGAGATTAATACTTATAGCTGCGATGGCCCCAGTTTCCATATAATTGCCGGGCCCGCGGACAAATGCAATATCAAGAAACACGAGAGGAAGACTCCTTTGGGCTCTGTTGTGTAACTCTGGTCAGCGTTTTTTCGAGCGCCGCGATCATCATTTAGATAAAATGATAATGACAGTCCACACACATGCACACACGGAAACGTTTCGTAAAAGCATCGGACACGTGAAGAGGCGAGTAAGCGAGTGACCAGTGTGATTTCATTTAGGGACCAATCTGTTATTATGAGAATTAAATGAAACGCAAAGAAATTGAAACCATAAAAAAGTTTATACCGAATACAAGAGTCGTTGGAAATATTATTTTCTGAAGTGTAGGTTAAAATGAATAAAATTTAATAATAAATGAATTATTGATGACCAAGAAACTCGAAAGTACAAAAATGTATTACAATAGCCCAAAACTATTTAATCGATACAACTAATGAAACATCTATTCGCCTAACATGTGTCTGTCTATTCAGATTCACAGGACGCCTCTGCCCTTTCCTCCCACCATTCGTCGCTTCTGGCGTATGCCAGTAGCGTCGTACGCCTTGTACAAACACGCGTTTAAAAGTTCGTGTGCGATGATGGTAATGACTGAATGGCATTATAAATTCAAACGAACGCATACCAAGGCGTCGACGTGTGCTGCATCCCGAGGCCCGGGACCGCCGAGGCCGCTTTCGGCCCCCATCCTGTCAGCACAATGCCCATTGAATCGATAAGCCTGTACGCAAATTACGCCCGTTTGCGAAATTTCTCGGAATGTTTAACCGTGTTTAACGTTGAATCGCGCTTTGCATGCGGCTCCCATTTTTTTATTGCGGTGGAAGAATAAGTGGCTCGATTGCACAGAGAACATATATGCAGAAATCTAGTTTTAAAATATATTACAGAAATAACATCAATCGCTATGCAGAAATCCAATCAAACTATTTCCGTAACGAATGATTTATTTTCAGTGGCATTTTAATGTTCCTCTGCATTTTCCTTTAATCAACTTTTACGAGCAAATAAATTGCTTCCAAGTTGGAAAAGTAATCACTTTTATGCATGAACGTTATAAAATTTTGTGTGATCGCCTGTATCTTCTGATAATTCATTATATAATCCAATCACTTGAAGAACTATACTCCATACTCTTCATACCTACACTACCAGATGGCATCTATAAGCAATATTATAGACGAAACTTGTACGAGCACTTGTACTTGTATAATCAGATCATAACTTCTAAAGACATCAACTGAAACTCAAAACTGAGACTCTACCCCAAAAATATTTTTCGAAAATCGTATTAAAATTTTTCATTTACTTATTATTACAAAGAACTGTTCATGTTTGTCTTTCGTTTATACTCTGCATCTGTTCCTATACACTTCAAAGTTTTCAGTTTCGAAAGCTTGGATTCTGACCATAAAGATTAGTTTTGATTACAGCAATTTCTACAGTTTGATTGACTTTTACTTTATTGTACAATACATTTATTGTACATACAACTTGTTCCTTTACACATTTTTTTCTAAAGTCAATAATAACAGATCCATAGGCACCGAACAAAATAACAAAAAATATATTTTTTCGAGTTATCTAGTTAGCCATGCAATTTTCCCAAAAACCAAAATCTCGTGAAATTGACCTCGTAAAACTGCAATTCTTTCCCCATTTAATCGTCCCTCTATCTCCGCTAGTTTTCGAAATCCCCATACTAAACATGCGAAAAAACTCACCCTGTATATCTACCAGTAAGTATTCCAATTAAGAAGAAAACAATTATAAAATATGTTATAATAACTGGTATAGAAAAAATGGATGAAACCATAACAAAAAAGTTATCCATGCCTTTAATCTATAAACCAATGCATATACAAATACAATAGCTAACTGTTAATGAGTTGTTAAAGGAAACAGTTATCTGCTTAAAATAGAATTAATTTGAGTCACCTCCAATTTTAGAAATCTATCAGGAATACAAATTTAGAAATAAATCTGCACGCTTACATTGGCTTTCAATTTATTTATTCCTCATATAGAAGTAAGTAATAATAACGTTAAGTTGTTATTGCCAATGCATTATTAATTTTAATGTGCATTATGTGGAATTTAATATTAATGAATGGATTGGCGTACAAAACTGTATTTGCTTCATTTGAATCCACCTAACTACATTTCTGTAAAAACCATTATATTTATGGAAGTACCTATTTTCATATTTTGTAAATAAAGATTACATAGAAATTTGCAAAAAAAAATAATGCGGCAAGATGTTTTTTAAGCTGTAATGTTGGTAATTAACTGCTATTTAATTGGTCGAATAGATAATGATTGGATAATATTGATTAAAAAAATGTTGCAATATTTTCGTTCTAAATTACACAATTTCAAAAGCTTCGTGAAAATTTTATTTTAAATTCATAAATTTCCCTGTAAAATGTAAAATATCGTTGGCAATTTGAATGTCCGTATTATAAATTACAAAATTTCAACGGCGATTATGAAAATTGTATTCTAAATTGCCAAAAGATCACGTAAAATGCAAAATATAATTGTAATTTGCAAAATTTTATTCAGTTGTTAAAACGTTTATAGTTATTTGTAGAAAATTTACTGAAAATGAATTTAGTTCGAAATTACTACTATACTGTCTGTTGTTTGATCAACACACAGTATAGTAGTACTGCTACTAGTACTAGTAGTAGTAAAAAAAAATCAATCCCTTTTGGAAATTTGATTGTAAATTCATAACTTTTACTGTAAAATGTAAAATATCATTGGCAATTTGAATATTGGTATTATAAATTACAACATTTCATCGGCCGATTATGAAAATTGTATTCTAAATTGCCAAATGATCACGTAAAATGCAAAATATCATTGTAATTTGCAAAATTTTGATTCAGTTCGTAGTTATTTGTGGAAAATTTACTGAAAATGAATTTAGTTGGAAACTACTACTATACTGTCTGTTGTTTGATCAACAGATAGCATAGTAGTACTACTCCTGTATTAATAGTTGTAGTAGTAGTAAAAAAAAAATACAATCCCTCTTGGAAAATTGATTGTAAATGTATATATTTCACTGTAAAATGTAAAATATCATTGGCAATTTGAATATTCGTATTATAAATTACTATTAATTAAAGTAGTATTATTAATTATTTGTATTTACTAGTATTATTAATTAAATTCATTATAAATTAATATTTCAGCGGCGATTTTGAAAATATTATTGTAAATTGTCAAAATTTCACTGTAAGATGCAAAATATCATTGGCATTTGCAAAATTTCGATTAAGTCGTTAAAATGTTCATAGTTATTTGTAGAAAATAGTATGAAAATGAATTTAATTGGAAATTACGAACTTTTCATTAGAGATTACAAAATTTGCATTAGAAATTATGAAATTCTTATTACAAATACCAAAATTTTAGTATGGGGATCTCAGAAACTATCGTAGATAGAGGAACGATTAAATGGGAAACGAATTGCAGTTTTACGAGCCCAATTTCATGAGCGTTTTGTTTTTTGGAAAAACTGCATGGCTAACTCGATTTCTCAAAAAAAAATAGTTTTGTTATTTGGTTCGGTGCCTATGGATCTGTTATTATTGACTTTAGAAAAAATGTGTAAAGGAAAAAGTTGTAGGTAATTATGTGCTTAAAAATACAGTCTAACCGATTATTTTATTTAGGCTATAATTTTTGAGTTATGACTCAAAGTTGAGAATTTTGTAATGGAAACCACAGTTGGCCATGACCTTATAAAAAATGCTCTTTTTCAACTATTCTAAAGATATAGCACTTGATATAGTTATGTTTATAAATAATTAAATTATGGTCATTTTTTACTTTTCAACTGTTTTCAATGTTTGAAACATACATACATTTCAATAAATCAATAATATTTCGGTTTGGCAGATCAAATCTATCTTTGGGAGCTCTGCTTTATGTTAAACTAATTGTTCAAATATTTAATTTATTACGTATTTATTTTTAGTTATTTTTTAATTTTCAAGTTTAGTTTTTTCATTTCAAGTATTACAATTTTTTGCGATGTTTAGCTTCCATGCTATATTCTTCTAGCACGTTGATCACATATGTATCCCTGTTTGGAACATACATACATTTCTTCATGCCATCGATTTTAGACGTGATTAATATTAGGTAATTAATCTAAGTTACTGTAATTTGGGAATCTTATCTTCATAATTCCACACCTCTGCATCTCCATTCTTCCAGGCGCAATTGCTAATTATTGGAAGTTAATTTTACGTACGTGAAGACGTGGGAAATAAACTCCCAATTCGAGACGCGGCGGCGCACTCATTAATTACGAATTAGTTATAATTACACATTGGAAGCCGATAATTTCCATATTTTACCCGGCGAATTCCGCCTGGTCGTGGCCCTAATTAAATCCCGCCCGGAGGTGCCCCCCGGATTAATTCACATGACTCGTCCACAATCCACCCCACTGCTCACCTGACGAGTTATTAGCGTGGCTTATGTGTTCCAGGTGTGTAATTGCACCTGAGCGATTAAGTCCCCGGCGAGAAATAATTAAGGCCGAGAGTTTCCACGCGGATAATTGGCTGGAAGTGTAATCGCACTTTTTTTTTACAGTTTCTTTGAAAACGCGAAAAACTGGCGCCATTATGAGGTAATTGGGGCTTACATAACGCACAGTTAAACTTAATTACTCCCTTAAAGGAGCGCCACGTTTAAATGGAAGAATACTTGTAAACGGCGTGATAATTGTATTCCTGATTATAACTCGCATAATTTTAAAACTTTCCCAACAAATGGAAATAACTAAAGTAATTTCATATAATTATAAAATAAATTATAAATTTCTTAAGTACATACGTATTTTTTTTAAATATTTTTCTTTCATACGGAAATAATAACTTCAGTATTTTCATTCACTTTGACGTTACAAAATATTTTCAAACAATGTCCCAGCTTTTATATAAGACAGACTAATTTGTCCCTTCGTAAGGGTATCAAACATTCGAATCCCCGTCACCGCATCGTCCCGGTTTTATTTCCGGATCCACAGACGATGACTCCTCTCGAGTAGAGGGCGGACTCAATCCTATGGGGTGGCCGCAACACTCCAGAATCACTAAGTCACCGGCCACTTATCTGAACCACCCCTTCTTCCGGGGACGCAAGGGGGCGTCCGTCGGACGGGACAAAGGAGCCCAAATCGAGCGTGAATGCGGCTTGATTGCCGGGGATTAGCGGTGGAGTGGCCTTAGTCAGACGCACACATGATATAGGGGGATTATTGGCCGTGACCCTTTACAGTCGCGTAGAGATTAAAACCGAAATTGGACTGGCAACTTGGGCATTTCTGCAGTTAAACAAAGCTGCAAGCTTGCAAATAATTAAAAAGTTAAAGAAGATTTTAAGATTTGTAGAATTTTTCTAAATGTAAAAGCATCTTTTTTTAATTTAGTTTTTTGTTAGAAGAAACAAATCAAATCATCAATATGTCATTTGTCTATTAAGCTATGGTTAGGTTATTATAAATTATTGCTGCATTATAGATTCGCCTAAATGACATGTGTAAGGTGAAGCAAAGATTTAACTACACAAAAAACCCAAATTTCGCCCAAAACTAGATGTTTCTTTAAAATTGCCTAAAACTAAATTTTTCGTTAACCTTGCCACAGGAATTTTATTTTGTAAGAAAGAAATTGTATGGATCTGCCTAAATTAAGACAGGTAAATATTTCGCGACCCAAAAGAACCAAAATTTCGCCTAATACTAGACGTTTCTTTAAAATTGCCTAAAACTAAATTATTTGTTAAACTTGCCACAGGAATTTTATTTTGTGAGAAAGAAATTTTAGGGATCTGCCTAAATGAAGACAGGTAAATATTTCGCGACCCAAAAGAACCAAAATTTCGCCTAATACTAGACGTTTCTTTAAAATTGCCTAAAAATAATTATTTGTTAAACTTGCCACAGAAATTTTATTTTGTGAGAAAGAAATTTTAGGGATTTGCCTAAATGAAGACAGGTAAATATTTCGCGACCCAAAAGAACCAAAATTTCGCCTATTACTAGACGTTTCTTTAAAATTGCCTAAAACTAAATTATTTGTTTAACTTGCCACAGGAATTTTATTTTGTGAGAAAGAAATTTTAGGGATCTGCCTAAATGAAGACAGGTAAATATTTCGCGACCCAAAAGAACCAAAATTTCGCCTAATATTGACGTTTCTTTAAAATTGCCTAAAACTAAATTTTTCGTAAAACTTGCCGCAGGAATTTTATTTTGTGAGAAAGAAATTTTAGGGATTTGCCTAAATGAAGACAGGTAAATATTCCGCGACCCAAAAGAACCAAAATTTCGCCTAATACTAGACGTTTCTTTAAAATTGCCTAAAACTAAATTTTTCGTAAAACTTGCCGCAGGAATTTTATTTTGTGAGAAAGAAATTTTAGGGATTTGCCTAAATGAAGACAGGTAAATATTCCGCGACCCAAAAGAACCAAAATTTCGCCTAATACTAGACGTTTCTTTAAAATTGCCTAAAACTAAATTATTTGTTAAACTTGCCACAGGAATTTTATTTTGTGAGAAAGAAATTTTAGGGATTTGCCTAAATGAAGACAGGTAAATATTTCGCGACCCAAAAGAACCAAAATTTCGCCTAATACTAGACGTTTCTTTAAAATTGCCTAAAACTAAATTATTTGTTAAACTTTCCACAGGAATTTTATTTTGTGAGAAAGAAATTTTAGGGATCTGCCTACATGAAGACAGGTAAATATTTCGCGACCCAAAAGAACCAAAATTTCGCCTAATACTAGACGTTTCTTTAAAATTGCCTGAAACTAAATTTTTCGTAAAACTTGCCGCAGGAATTTTATTTTGTGAGAAAGAAATTTTAGGGATCTGCCTAAATGAAGACAGGTAAATATTTCGCGACCCAAAAGAACCAAAATTTCGCCTAATACTAGACGTTTCTTTAAAATTGCCTAAAACTAAATTTTCTTTAAAATTGCCAGAGGATTTTTTTTTGTGAGAAAGAGATTTTAGGGATTTGCTTAAATGAAGACATGTGCCAGGCTAGGTAAATTAATAAAGTCAATAACAAATAAACTAATAACCAAACATATATAATAATTTATATTTATCTTAATAATTTAACGACACAAAAATTTCGCCTAAAGCTAGATTTTTCTTTAAAATTACCAAAAACTGTGCGTACAAATTACCCCCAAGTAATCTGACTACAACAATAACACTGTACAGTGCAATTGCATATTCTCCAACTTAATGTATCTTCTGGGCAAAAACCGGCAACATGCCTCCCGACAAAGAATACTTTTTCGCTATGATAACGACCTCGTTTTCGCTTCAATGTCGCACCCGACTCGATTAAATGGCAAACCATCGAGGAAGCGTTTCTTCTGCCAGCCACAAGCGACATATCGGCACCATACAATTGCAGAAGTACATCATCTCAGGCTAACAGACATCTCAGGCCAACAGAAAAGGCGCGACCGCGATACTAAAAACTCGCCACACTTCCCGGTTGTTGAATCCGCAAAACGGATACGTGAGAGGAATACTAACAAGAAAGAATATTAAACACAATTGCAATTACAGAGCATTACTATTCGAATCGTTGTATTTCTTTTCAATTAAAAATTATTACGTAAACTCATACTGGATGATGTATTACCTGTACGGCAAACTTTAGGAAATGAAAGGTGATGCTGTAGCAAAAAAATATCAATATTTATTGATTAACCAGTTATATGTTAAACTTTAACCAAGTGTTTGATTTAACCTAACCAGTTATATATAAAAATAGCAAATAATAATAAAAAACTGGTAAAATGGATAGAATACTAACAACAAAAAAATGTCATATGAACATATGTCCGATTCATTCTTGTTTAGAAGGTATAACCAGAATCCGGAAGTTAGGCACTAAAAAAAATTAAAAATAGTCAGAAAAATACTGAATTTTTTTTCTGAAAAAGCTAAAAAAAGCAAGCGAAAAGGCACAACACGCGGCAAAAAAGGCAAGCAGAAGGGCAAAATGAAAAGGGTGTTCTACAAAATAGAAAAATGTATTAACAATATATTTGCACCTTTATAACTTGTAAAAAAGGCAAGCAAAAGGGCAAAACACGCAGTAAAAAGGCAAAATAAAAAGGGTGATCTACAAAATTGAAAAATATATTAACAATATATTTGCACCTTTATAACTTGTAAAAAAGGCAAGCAAAAGGGCAATACACGCAGTAAAAAGGCAAAATGAAAAGGGTGTTCTACAAAATTGAAAAATAATTAACAATATATTTGCACCTTTATAACTTTTTTACATTTGTTACTATTAGTTAATTTTATTATCAGCTACAACAACCAACATATTTCTTTTAAATGTCAAATTTAAATGAGAGACGTATAATTTTTTTTAGTATTGTTTTCTTCTTAATTAGAGTACTTACTGGTACTTCATATATAAATGAATTATCTTGTCTCTTAAATTTTAATCTTGTTTATATTATTTTCCATTATGTCTCCTTGACCTTACCAGTTAGTTTCAAGAAGACACAATAAAAATAATAAAAACAAGAAAACATCTTTATATATGAACTACTAGTAAGTATTCCAATTAAGAAGAAAACAATAAAAATATATAATAATAACTGGTATCGTAAACGGACGAAACTATAACAAAAAGATTAAAATATTATTATACATCAAATACTTAAAACCTAATAACTCCATAACACTATATATTAAATTTTCATCATTATTAATATCATCTAACAATGTTTTATTAATATTCCGCATATGTGTAAATACATTTTCAATTTTTATTAAATTCTATTTAGTGCGGGCCAAAAGATGTAAGAATATCCAAAATAGGCATAATAGTCAGCCGTTACTAAAATAGGCAAAAAAGGTATTTTTGGGCATTTTGAGGTGAATATTTATATAGTAATAACTCGATAGAAGTATATATTAAATTTACATCATTATTAATATCATCTGACAATGTTTTATTAATATTTCGCATTTGTGTAAATGCATTTTCAATTTTTATTAAATTATTCTATTTTGTGTGGGCCAAAAGATGAAATAATGACCAATATAGACATAATAAGCATCCGGTACAAAAATTGGCAAAATAGCCATTTATTGGTATTTTAAGGCATTTTTCCAAAAGCCCGGACTCTATTTTTTAGCAGTGATAACTTATTTACTATAACTATAACTTTATTTTTTTATATAAAAACTAAAAGATTATGACATAAGTAATTATTAAAAAAACACAAATATTATTGTGCAAAAGTTTCTATAACATAGATAAGGAAAGCAATTGAATTCCCAAATGAAAAAAAAAAGCGTTTTGAAAAGGTCATTTTCTCGTATTTTTAATTTCGATTCATTTCATGCCGATTAATTTTCGTATCAATATAACATATTTGATAATTGATTAATTATTTGATAATTTGATAATTAATTATAATTGATTTATACTTATATTGATGTATAATAAGTCGGAATGACTAGAAACATAAGCTCTTTGTAATGAATTAAAGAAATTTTGATAATTGGGTTCTTTTCTTCTTATTGTGCCGTCTCCTGGTTGGCAATCATCATTGATAACCCAAATATCATCAGATATTTGGGTTATTGATAGTAATTTGAAATTTTGCCTAATAAGCTATTTTTATCATTTAAATTTTGTTTTTAAATGAATTTAAAAATTAAAAATAGCCTTGACAAAGCAAAAAGCAGTTGCCTTCACTAATAATATTTGTGTTTTTTTTTATGATTGCTTATGTCATATTCTTTGAACTTTTATTTAAGAAGAGCTAACTAACTGAACTACTTACAATAGAATTTTGAAAATCTATAATAGTATAGTGTATCTATGTAGTGTAGTGAATCTAGTGAGTATCTATGTATGTGCTTAGAGTGAAAAAAAATTAAGAAATTTCGGAATTTTCACAATGGAACAAGTAGAGAATTTGTTTCCGAGGTTCCAATACAAAATTTGAAATTAACGTGCAAAATTGAACCTATAGTTTTATTTGTGGTAGAATCCAAAACTTTTAAATTTTCATCAATATTTAATCCATTTTACCAGTTTTATTATTACTTGTTATTTGTTATATTAAGTACTTACTGGTATTTTATAATATTTATTAGTTTCGGCTTAAAATTTAGCCATCATCAGGGGTATGTTTTTGTAATTTAAATTATATTTTTAAAGATGATATTTGAGTTTTTGTGTCATCTCAATTATAAAAACTCTTTTCTAAAATTCTTTATAAGTTTGAAATTTTCCATAAAATATCTAACATCACAATACTATGAGTTTTGTATGAGTTACAAAATTGAACCTATGGTGTTATGGTCCTACCTATAGTCCAAAGCTTTGGACTTATTTAAAAAAAATAGAAATTTTAAATTTTCCATAAATCATATAGAAACTCGTAGAAAAACGATATAGAAACTCGTAGAAAAAACTACGAGTTGAGGAAAAAAGGTTTTACAAATTTAAATCTATGGTGTTATTTTGGGTACAAAACTTAGATTAAAAATAAATAATTTAAACACCCCTGTAGAAATTTTAAAATTTCCATATCATATTTAATATCTCAGAAACTAAGAGTCGTAAAAAAAAGTTTATACATAAAACTTATAGATTTTGACACTAATATTGACACTTACCCAAACAATACGAAATACAACATTTGTAATTTAAATTATATTTTAAAAGATGATATTTGACTTTTTGTGTTACGTTACCTCATCGTATTTTTTTTTTTTTCAATTATAGCTGTATTAAAATTTATAAAAGATGATATTTGAGTTTCTGTGTTACGTTGTGTTACCTCATGGTTCTTTTCAACTACAGCATTATTAAAATTTATAATAATTTACGATTTTTATTCATAGAATTAATAATATTGTACTAAACAATTAAATTAATATATTGCAGGACTTTCTCACCCAATTTCTAATGGAACTCGTTATTTAATTATAGTTTGAGTTCCATTAGAAATTGGGTGAGAAAATCCTGCAATATCTTAATTTAATTGTTTAGTTTACAAATGGATACTAGAACTACTTGTTTTCAAAGAGTGTTGGTATTCATGTGAATAGTTATTTGTGAAAAATATACACATTGTTTTCTATAATTAACAGACAGTAATTATTATAATATAATTAATTATATCTCACGTGTTACATTATATAAACAAATTTACTTTCCGTTAAGAAACGTGCCATTCTATTGCATGATATAATTATGCATCTCCAGTTTTAAACATATTATTATAATAATTGCAACAATATTTTGAACCACACTAATACAAAATTTGTTTCATTGCGAGCAGGAAATTTGGAAATTCGCAATTAACGGTTTTAGTTTTATTATAATTTGTTGTAACGGATGACTTTCACTTTACCACAGATGTTTTGAAACATTACCTATTTTTTTGCCTTAAATATGTGTATTAAGAAACTCAAATTATGTGCAATAATGGACCATAAAAAATTAAACGTTTATACTTATAGTTTAGTTTCTGCGGATTTGAACTGTCAAAATGATTCAGTAATTCATCTATCTTCGTCACTAATAATGTGTAGTATTTACTCATTTAGGCCATTGATAATGCAATGCAACATAAGAAATTCAACGTAATAACAAAATATTATCATACTGTGTTATAAATTATTTCATGAAATATTTTCAATATTTATCATGAACCAAATTCCTTGCTGCGTGTGGATGCAATAGATCAAATCAAATGTCAATCAAATCAAATCAAATCAAATATCAATAGAATCAAATGCAATAGTTTTCTGTTCATATATTAAGACGAAACTTCCAAATATTCTTTTGCTATTTCATTTCCGTTTCAACATTACTAAGTCTAGAATAGAATAATGTTCATTGGTACGTTTCGCCTTAAAATATCTTCAGCTGTTTTCGGTTGCACCTAAGCTACTGATACTGAACCACCCCATAGATAATATATTCTATATTTTCACTCAAATCTAAATGGTTTTTTTTTTCATCTCCTCTGCCTCTAATCAAAACTTTCCCACCTAATCTAAACCAATTTGTCATTGCACGAATTCCCCATACGAATTGGGAAAGTTATGTCCGCCGACAGCGCCGAAAAGTAATTAGGGAGTTCATCTAGTTTTAATTGCGTCACTTTGTCCACCTCCGAAGTGCCGACAGAGGCACAGAAACGCCTCTACTATTCGTTTCATCTGGTAGCGCACCGAATCCATTCCCTGCTTCTCACGCCTATTTCACCCAAACCCGCAAACGATAACGACCAAAAGAATTTGGAGAATCGTCAGTATTCTTTAATCAGTTATAGGAGCAGAACTTTAAAAGCAGTCGTCGATCGTAAGCAGAACGGGATTCGTCAACAAATTTCGTTAAGGCATTAGTTCTGTTCTATATTAATTACGTGATTGGAGATTGATAGATATTGTAGAGTAGAGTGAACAGGAATTTGAAATTGCAACCAAAATTGTAAAAATTAATGATAGTGTATTTTGGTGTGTTTACATATTGAGGTTAAATTTTATTTTCAGTGAAATGTCGTACTTCCTTCATAAAATTAAGGAAGTACGACTTTTCACTGAAAATAATTAAAATGTAACGTGTAGTAAAAGTAAATAATATATTATTCTACAACCACATAATGAAGGCCATTAATCACTAGAACGAAACAATTTTCAGGCGAATGGAGTGGATGTTAGTAATGTTTTCAATTGTAAGTTTGATATGTAAGTTTTGAACTCATGTCACAATCAATAAATGTTCAAAAAAGCTGAAGAATCAATAGTAAAAACAAAGACAACGTCAGTAACAACAATTATTTGAGGATATGAAGGCATGTTGAAATTAAAAAAAGAATGGAAAACAATAATTAGTAACAATTGTTTAAAACTATATGCAAGTCACGAAAAAATCAATACATGCCTGAAAACAGTAAAAACGATCAGTTACAATTGTTTTAAAACACATGAAACTTATCTCAAAATCAATAAATGTTCAAAAAACTGGAGAATCAGTATTGGAAAACAATAAATAATTAGTACCAATAAATCAGTAGTGTTATGGCAAAACATGTTATCTGGCATTTTAGTTATTTTACAGGAGAAGCATACATGTCTGAATACAATGAAAACAATCAGTTACAATTGTTTTCAAACACATGAAACTCATGTCAAAATCAATAACTGTTGAAAAAAACTCAAGAATCAGTAATGGAAAACAATAAATCAGTAGTGTTGTGGCAAAACATGTTATGTGCCATTTTTGTTATTATACAAGAGAAGCAAAAATAGTTTTGTATTTATAATTGTGAATGTAGATTAGCATGTATCATTGCCATAGTTATTTATAATACAAGGTACTATAAAGATACTTCGTTCATCATATATTTAATGTATAGTTTATTTGTGGCCATTTAATGCCAAACAGTGCGTTTTGAAAAAAAAGCAGATAGCATGTTTTGCCATAGCAATACTGAAATATATGCTAGTCGTGTCAAAATTAATAAATTTTTGAAAACAATAAAAGAAACAGCAACAATTGTCTTCTTTGTAACAATACAAAGTCAGTGCTAACAATTGTCTCAATACATGAATGTAAGTAGTGTGAAAATCAAGATATATTTGAGAACAGAAATGAATCAGTATCAATTGTTTAAAATCATGTAAAATGTGTCAAAATCAAGAAACGTCTGGAAAAAGTTAAGCAAATCAGTGGCAGTTGTTTGAGAAAATGTGAGGCATGTTAAAATAAAAAAAACTTTTGAAAAGGGTACACGAATCAATAACATTTGCAATAAGGATCGCAATAAGCCAACGTCTTACAACAACTGTTTCACGACATATGCTAGTCGTGCCAAAATCAGTATACGTTAGACAACAATACACTTATCAGTAACAACTGTTCGAATCTTGCCATATGTCGTCACAAATAAAATTTCAGAAATTTCAGTAATAGCTAACCCATACTTGTCAATGCAGAAAGTTATACTTTCGATTTTCTCACTTATTTAATACTGAACCTTTGTCAATTTTTCAGGAGAATTAGCTTCAGTTATACCGAACACATATCTAATATTAAATTTGCAATTAATATATTTTCAGAAATTTTAGTAATAACTAACTCACACTAGTCAATGCAGAAAGTTATACTTTAGATTTTCTCACTTATTTAATACTGAAACTTTGTCAAATTTTCATGAGAATTAGCTTCAGGAATACTGAACAGATATCTTATAATTAATATGCAATAAATAAATTTTCAGAAATTTCAGCATTGACTAATTCATACTTGTCATTACATAAAGTTATAGTGTTGATTTTCTCACTTATTTAATACTGAAACTTTGTCAAATTTTCATGAGACTTAGTTTCAGGAATACTGAACAGATATCTTATAATTAATATGCAATAAATAAATTTTCAGAAATTTCAGCATTGACTAATTCATACTTATCATTACATAAAGTTATTAAAGTTATAGTGTTGATTTTCTCACTTATTGAATACTGAAACTTTGTCAGATTTTCATGAGAATTAGTTTCAGGAATACTAAACATATATCTTATAATTAATATGCAATAAATACATTTTCAGAAATTTCAGCATTGACTAATTCATACTTGTCATTGCATAAAGTTATTAAAGTTACATATAGTGTTGATTTTCTCACTTATTTAATACTGAAACTTTGTCAAATTTTCATGAGAATTAGCTTCAGGTATACTCAACAGATATCTGATAATTAATATGCAATAAATAAATTTTCAGATATTTCAGCATTGACTAATTCATACTTGTCATTCCATTAAGTTATTAAAGTTATAGTGTTGATTTTCTCACTTATTTAATACTGAAACTTTGTCAAATTTTCATGAGAATTAGCTTCTGGTATACTCAACAGATATCTGATAATTAATATGCAATAAATAAATTTTCAGAAATTTCAGCATTAACTAATTCATACTTGTCATTGCATAAAGTTATGGTGTTGATTTTCTGACTTATTTAATACTGAAACTTTGTCAAATTTTCATGAGAATTAGCTTCAGGAATATTGAACAGATATCTTATAATTAATATGCAATAAAAAAAATTTCAGAAATATCAGTATTAGCTAATTCATACTTGTCTTTGCAGAGAGATATACTTTAGATTTTCTCACTTATTTAATACTGAAACTTTGTCAAATTTTCATGAGAATTAGCTTCAGGAATATTGAACAGATATCTGATAATTAATATGCAATAAATAAATTTTCAGAAATTTCAGTATTGACTAATTCATACTTCTCATTGCATAAAGTTATGGTGTTGATTTTCTCACTTATTCAATACTGAAACTTTGTCAAATTTTCATGAGAATTAGCTTCAGGAATACTGAACCGATATCTGATAATTAACATGAAATAAATAAATTTTCAGAAATTTCAGTATTAGCTAATTCATACTTGTCTCTGCAGAAAGATATACTTTAGATTTACTCACTTATTTAATACTGAAACTTTGTCAAATTTTCATGAGAATTAGTTTCAGGAATACTGAACAAATATCTTATAATTAATATGCAATAAATACAGTTTCAGAAATTTCAGCATTGACTAATTCATACTTATCATTGCATAAAGTTATTAAAGTTATAGTGTTGATTTTTTAACTTATTTAATACTGAAACTTTGTCAAATTTTCATGAGAATTAGCTTCAGGAGTTCTGAACAGATATCTGATAATTAATATGCAATAAATAAATTTTCAGAAATTTCAGTATATTTTAATTCATACTTGTTATTGCATAAAGTTATGGTGTTGATTTTCTCACTTATTTAATACTGAAACTTTGTCAAATTTTCATGAGACTTAGTTTCAGGAATACTGAACAGATATCTTATAATTAATATGCAATAAATAAATTTTCAGAAATTTCAGCATTGACTAATTCATACTTGTCATTACATAAAGTTATAGTGTTGATTTTCTCACTTATTTAATTCTGAAACTTTGTCAAATTTTCATGAGAATTAGCTTCAGGAATACTGAACAGATATCTGTTAATTAATATGCAATAAATAAATTTTCAGAAATTTCAGTATTGACTAATTCATACTTGACATTACATAAAGTTATAGTGTTGATTTTCTCACTTATTTAATACTGAAACTTTGTCAAATTTTCATGAGAATTAGCTTCAGGAATACTGAACAGATATCTGATAATTAATATGCAATAAATAAACTTTCAGAAATTTCAGTATTAACTAATTCATACTTGTCATTGCATTAAGTTATGGTGTTGATTTTCTAACTTATTTAATACTGAAACTTTGTCAAATTTTCATGAGAATTAGCTTCAGGTATACTGAACAGATATCTGATAATTAATATGCAATAAATAAATTTTCAGAAATTTCAGCATTAACTAATTCATACTTGTCATTGCATTAAGTTATGGTGTTGATTTTCTAACTTATTTAATACTGAAACTTTGTCAAATTTTCATGAGAATTAGCTTCAGGTATACTGAACAGATATCTGATAATTAATATGCAATAAATAAATTTTCAGAAATTTCAGCATTAACTAATTCATACTTGTCATTGCATAAAGTTATTAAAGTTACATATAGTGTTGATTTTCTCACTTATTTAATACTGAAACTTTGTCAAATTTTCATGAGAATTAGCTTCAGGAATACTAAACATATATCTTATAATTAATATGCAATAAATACATTTTCAGAAATTTCAGCATTGACTAATTCATACTTGTCATTGCATAAAGTTATTAAAGTTACATATAGTGTTGATTTTCTCACTTATTTAATACTGAAACTTTGTCAAATTTTCATGAGAATTAGTTTCAGGAATACTGAACAAATATCTTATAATTAATATGCAATAAATACATTTTCAGAAATTTCAGCATTGACTAATTCATACTTATCATTACATAAAGTTATTAAAGTTATAGTGTTGATTTTCTCACTTATTGAATACTGAAACTTTGTCAGATTTTCATGAGAATTAGTTTCAGGAATACTAAACATATATCTTATAATTAATATGCAATAAATACATTTTCAGAAATTTCAGCATTGACTAATTCATACTTGTCATTGCATAAAGTTATTAAAGTTACATATAGTGTTGATTTTCTCACTTATTTAATACTGAAACTTTGTCAAATTTTCATGAGAATTAGCTTCAGGTATACTCAACAGATATCTGATAATTAATATGCAATAAATAAATTTTCAGATATTTCAGCATTGACTAATTCATACTTGTCATTCCATTAAGTTATTAAAGTTATAGTGTTGATTTTCTCACTTATTTAATACTGAAACTTTGTCAAATTTTCATGAGAATTAGCTTCTGGTATACTCAACAGATATCTGATAATTAATATGCAATAAATAAATTTTCAGAAATTTCAGCATTAACTAATTCATACTTGTCATTGCATAAAGTTATGGTGTTGATTTTCTGACTTATTTAATACTGAAACTTTGTCAAATTTTCATGAGAATTAGCTTCAGGAATATTGAACAGATATCTTATAATTAATATGCAATAAAAAAAATTTCAGAAATATCAGTATTAGCTAATTCATACTTGTCTTTGCAGAGAGATATACTTTAGATTTTCTCACTTATTTAATACTGAAACTTTGTCAAATTTTCATGAGAATTAGCTTCAGGAATATTGAACAGATATCTGATAATTAATATGCAATAAATAAATTTTCAGAAATTTCAGTATTGACTAATTCATACTTCTCATTGCATAAAGTTATGGTGTTGATTTTCTCACTTATTCAATACTGAAACTTTGTCAAATTTTCATGAGAATTAGCTTCAGGAATACTGAACCGATATCTGATAATTAACATGAAATAAATAAATTTTCAGAAATTTCAGTATTAGCTAATTCATACTTGTCTCTGCAGAAAGATATACTTTAGATTTACTCACTTATTTAATACTGAAACTTTGTCAAATTTTCATGAGAATTAGTTTCAGGAATACTGAACAAATATCTTATAATTAATATGCAATAAATACATTTTCAGAAATTTCAGCATTGACTAATTCATACTTATCATTGCATAAAGTTATTAAAGTTATAGTGTTGATTTTTTAACTTATTTAATACTGAAACTTTGTCAAATTTTCATGAGAATTAGCTTCAGGAGTTCTGAACAGATATCTGATAATTAATATGCAATAAATAAATTTTCAGAAATTTCAGTATATTTTAATTCATACTTGTTATTGCATAAAGTTATGGTGTTGATTTTCTCACTTATTTAATACTGAAACTTTGTCAAATTTTCATGAGACTTAGTTTCAGGAATACTGAACAGATATCTTATAATTAATATGCAATAAATAAATTTTCAGAAATTTCAGCATTGACTAATTCATACTTGTCATTACATAAAGTTATAGTGTTGATTTTCTCACTTATTTAATTCTGAAACTTTGTCAAATTTTCATGAGAATTAGCTTCAGGAATACTGAACAGATATCTGTTAATTAATATGCAATAAATAAATTTTCAGAAATTTCAGTATTGACTAATTCATACTTGACATTACATAAAGTTATAGTGTTGATTTTCTCACTTATTTAATACTGAAACTTTGTCAAATTTTCATGAGAATTA
This sequence comes from Othius punctulatus, assembly GCA_951805005.1. Lineage (NCBI taxonomy): Eukaryota > Metazoa > Arthropoda > Insecta > Coleoptera > Staphylinidae > Othius > Othius punctulatus. The sequence continues at coordinate 947,772 of OX638139.1, read as the reverse complement.
GCTTCAGGAATACTGAACAGATATCTGATAATTAATATGCAATAAATAAACTTTCAGAAATTTCAGTATTAACTAATTCATACTTGTCATTGCATTAAGTTATGGTGTTGATTTTCTAACTTATTTAATACTGAAACTTTGTCAAATTTTCATGAGAATTAGCTTCAGGTATACTGAACAGATATCTGATAATTAATATGCAATAAATAAATTTTCAGAAATTTCAGCATTATCTAATTCATACTTGTCATTGCATAAAGTTATGGTGTTGATTTTCTCACTTATTTAATACTGAAACTTTGTCAAATTTTCACGAGAATTAGCTTCAGGTATACTCAATAGATATCTGATAATTAATATGCAATAAATAAATTTTCAGAAATTTCAGTATTGACTAATTCATACTTGTCATTGCATAAAGTTATGGTGTTGATTTTTTCACTTATTTAATACTGAAACTTTGTCAAATTTTCATGAGAATTAGCTTCAGGTATACTGAACAGATATCTTATAATTAATATGCAATAAATAAATTTTCAGAAATTTCAGCATTGACTAATTCATACTTGTCATTGCATAAAGTTATGGTGTTGATTTTCTAACTTATTTAATACTGAAACTTTGTCAAATTTTCATGAGAATTAGCTTCAGGAATACTGAACAGATATCTGTTAATTAATATGCAATAAATAAATATTCAGATATTTCAGCATTGACTTATTCATACTTGCCATTGCAAGAAGTTATAGTGTTGATTTTCTCACTTATTTAATACTAAAACTTTGTCAAATTTTTATGAGACTTAGTTTCAGGAATACTGAACAGATATCTTATAATTAATATGCAATAAATAAATTTTCAGAATTTTCAGCATTGACTAATTCATACTTGTCATTACATAAAGTTATAGTGTTGATTTTCTCACTTATTTAATACTAAAACTTTGTCAAATTTTCATGAGACTTAGTTTCAGGAATACTGAACAGATATCTTATAATTAATATGCAATAAATAAATTTTCAGAATTTTCAGCATTGACTAATTCATACTTGTTATTACCTAAAGTTATTAAAGTTATAGTGTTGATTTTCTCACTTATTTAATACTGAAACTTTGTCAAATTTTCATGAGAATTAGCTTCAGGTATACTGAACAGATATCTTATAATTAATATGCAATAAATAAATTTTCAGAAATTTCAGTTATAGTTAACCCATACTTGTCAATGCAAAAAGTTATACTTTCGATTTTATCACTTATTTCATACTGAAACTTTGTCAAATTTTCAGGAGAATTAGCTTCAGGTATACTGAACACAGAATAGTTTTTTGTTTTCAAGAACAACAACGGATTAGTATTAAACTCACTGCATTGCATGCAATCACTGATTATGGCCCCTTGTTAAATGTTTAAACCATTCATTCGATTTAAGTGCATACCTCGGCAAATCGACTGCTACATTCCTCCGAAATAACCGGACCGAAGATTTAATTTCTGTTTTTGTCTTGTGCGTCGGAGAGAGCATTCGGGCATCTCTAATTCACAGCTGCTACTGCCCAAGTAATTGCCCTTGGCGCGTCTCTAATTCCTTAAAACGCTTTACCTGTCCACAGCCGAGACGGTCATATATTTTCTCCACCGACGATGATGATAAGGAGGAAATCGGCAGGAATCTCGTCCTTCTGGGGTTTCGCCTGATCGACGGTCTTCTCGCTCTCGGCCACTTTGTTTTAAATTGTCCTTCCGTGTGGTTTGCCGGAGGAAATTGTGTCGTGGACTTTAACACGCGGTTGTTGACGAGTTTTGTGATTAGTTTGAGTGCCGTGGGTTAATTTCCAGTGGAGGATAATATCGTGAGATTCTTTTGAAAAGTACGTGCAATTTTTTTGAACCGATTCATTCTCATACAGACGTCCCGAAGAGGGCTGACAATGACTCATGTGTTTAAGTGGTTTCGGGCTATTTTTGGCTTGAATACAGCGTAACATATTCTAAGGGTGTCTACTGAAGCTTGCAGACAATGTCAAAGGACATTAAACTTTTAAAGAATGTCAACTTTTCTAATATCATCCAAGTATTATTTAATATGAAAATAAATTAAATGAGCAATTTAGACGTTAAAATCCTGTTCTATAAGATAATCTTTGCGCAGTTTAATTAAACTTTCAACTTTTCTAATATCATCCAAGTATTATTTAATATGAAAACAGATTAAATGAGCAATTTAGACGTTAAAATCCTGTTATATGAGATAATCTTTGCGCAGTTTAATTAATTGGCATAATTCTGATATCCCGCAATGATCAAACAGTCCCGACCGTAAAGTGCGTCGGCTTTGGTATCGGCCCGGTATAATTCGGTGGCGATAATCTATACAAGCCGCGCGTTCGCAAATTGATGGCCGGCATAATTGATACCAAATACGTCCGGTCTGGGAAGATTTACGGTCGCATTAATGTGTATTATTAGATGCTCCGCGGAATTTACTGCCGCTCTCAATGATATACTGTTGTCGGTTCGGCCTAAGCCACACCGCAAACAATATTCAATAACCGAAGACAATCCACGACAACGCAGAGCAACGAGCTTGCGGTAGGTGTCCAGAAGAAGTTTCTGGAAAATTGCAGAAAAAGCTCATCTCGTATATTGCTCAATGTTGCAAATAGTTGCTTGAATATCGCAACATAGCATCGTAATGTTCCATGTTTATTGAGCATCCGCACAATGCAATATATTCCAATATCGCGACGATCGATCAAACGATAAAACTAAGCCCATTTCTATTTATGCACTCCTACTTCTTGTACGTCTCAACAATGCCATTCCCGATGGCAACCTCCTTTTTTACGGCCAATTCATTTGCCGATCGTCCCGATTTTTGCGCTCTCTGCCTCCACGCACCCGTGTAATGACCGCCGTCCTTTATCCAAGAGCGGCTAACGTACGGCCCCATAAATACAAGAATGGACCATATAGATACTACGCTGAGGTCCGCAGACCATTCGCGGCCTCGGAAATATGCCCGTGTGTATGGAAGTAGACAATGCCGGGCCATAAAGTAGGATAAGTTAGCGCATTGGGCCATTATCATGCCGGCGTTTATGCCGGCGTAAATTCGCTCTCTCTCTCTCTTCTCCTCCGCTTCACGCAGTCCCATACAACCACCATACACACATGCACATGAGTGAGGACGATAAACAAGATCCGGGAATCTTGATTTTTTTTTAATAAGACCCAAAATTTTCAGAAAATTCGGCAAATTTTTAAGTCGTATTGTATTACAAAAGTTGGCACCATCGATAATTGTCGATAATTTTAAGGTTTTCTATCGATAACTGTAATATTTGCTGCTGCTGGTTCGTACACGGTATGGGATTTGTTATAATAAATATTATACAAATAATAATATTATATTATTATACAATATAAATATTAACAAATTCAAATGAGGTGTGCGCGGTCTTAATCTGTACAAAAATATACATTCCCAATTGCTCATACATTCCCAATAAAATGTGTATATTAAGTTGCCTGTGTATCACAATAACTATCGAGAATTTATTGAAAATTTTAATAAATGTATGAAACTCTGCAGGGAGTTTAACAATTTTTGATCAACTACTTAAGAAATGTTCAGTGAATTCTATGCATTGTATTCAATGCTTTAGTACGAGATCAAAAATTATATAAAAAAGCAAAAATTTATGAAAATCTCTAATAACATTAATAGAAAATTACATGAAAATGCATGAATTCGATATACCGTGAAGAATTCATTACATGTGGATAGCAATTATTCAAAAATTACCGACCGTTTCGTTAGATTTCTTGTTTTATATTCATCAAAGACGAAAAATTACTGAAAATATGTCGAAAAGCACTTCATATAAATATGATCTATCTGAATAAAAATTTCACTGTTTTTTTTTTTTTTTAAGATAGTGTAGAAAATTCTTGTACATTGCCTTTCAAATATGGAAACTTTTTACAAGCTTCAAGAAATATTACAAAATGAAACCTGAAGTGATAAGTTTTTGATTTCTCATTGATTATTCTCGTTGATTATCTAACAGTCAAATTCAATGTGAAGACTTTTATTTCTTTGTGAAGATCTCTTGATAATTTTAACATTATATATAGGTACATAGAAATAGATTTATAATACATATAACCAAATCTCAGCAAATATCTGGATATTATAAAAGCTTTTCCGAAATAATTGAAATCCTGAAATACAAACTTTCAGATTTCTTGTTTTATATTTATCAAAGACGTGTTAAATTACTTAAATTATGTCAAAAAGCACTTTATAGAAATATGGTCTAATTGCATAAAAAAATCACTGTTTTTTAAAGATAGTGTAGAAATTCTTTGTAGAAAATTTTTGTACATTGCCTTTAAAATATGGAAATACTGTTTACAATCTTCAAGAAATTTCTAAAAATAAATCCTCAAGTTATGAATTTTTTATTTATCGTTGATTGTAACTACTCTAATGATCAATCTCTCAATAGGAAAATGCAGTCTGCCTCTTCGTCTTAAGCAGACAAATGCATAGAGACTTTCGCAAGCCATCTACCTGCCACATGAAATTTGAAGACTTTTATTTCTTTACGAAGATATAATAATATAATAATAATAATAATAATAAAGAATATTTATTAGCAAAAAACGCTACATAATATACAAAATTTCAACAAAACAACAAAAGAAAACACACAAATAGCACACAATAAATAGATATCTGGAAAAATTGTACATTTTACATAATAGGTAAAGTCATGCTCACATAAATCTATTACAAGAAATTAGGTTACAATAGCAATTTTATATAGCAATGTCAATTTGTTTGTACTGGGTTTATGTGAGCATGACTGTACATAGAAATAATTTGAAAATATAATCAAATGTTATTGATGAAATATATGATAAATATGATCAGATTTCTCGAAACAAATGTTCTGCATAGAAGTTGTTTGAAAATCACCAAATGTGGGCAAATTTCAGTACAAAAATTCACAATATTCTCAAATTTGGCAGTAATTTTGCATAACTGTTTTGCATAAAATATTACCAATGTCCATTGAAATTTACCATTGAAAATATCACCAAATGTGGGCAAATTTCAGTACAAAATTCACAATATTCTCAAATGTGGCAGTAATTTTGCATAACTGCTAACATAAAATATTGCCAATGTCCATTGAAAATTACCATGATTGAAAATAATCACTAAATATCAACAAATTACTGGATATTGCAAAAAAAAAATGTAAATCCTGAAATACAAACCTTTAGATTTCATATTTTATATTCATCAAAGACGTAAAATTACTGAAAATATGTCGAAAAGCACTTGATAGAAATATGATGTATTTGAATAAATATATCACTGCTTTTTAAATATAGTGTAGAAAATTCTTGTGCATTGTATTTAAATGTAAAAAATGTCCATACAATTTTCAAGAAATTTGCAACTTCACCAGTTTTAAGAAATTTCTGATATCTCGTCAAGTATTTAAGTCACTAGAAATTTGAAGACTTTAATTTTTTTATAAACATTTCTCGAATAATTGAACAGTTTGCATACATAGAATTAGTTTAAAAATGTAACAGCAAATTTGCAGACATATCAAAATATGTGGACAAAATATCCCGAAACGTTGAAATACTGAAATTCAGACGTTTAGATATCTTATTTCATATCTCTCAAAGACGTAAACTTATTGAAAATATATCGTTTTTTTTTTTAAGTCGAGGGCCAATAGAGATTTATTGTTTTATATTCATCAAAGACGTATAGATTATTAGAATATGAACTATCTAAGTATATATAAATTTCAAAGGGTTATTTAAAAATTTCTTGAATCTTTAGATAAATTATCAAATGTTAAAAAGCTACTTCTGAAATCACAATACAAATTATTTTAATATCATAAACACATAAAAGAGAACTCCACATATGCAAAAATTTCAAAAGGCATTTATAAAATTCTAAAGTACCATCAAAGTTCTTTTTAAAAATGTCACTTGAATATCATAATCTTCCATTTTTTTGTTAAACAAAATAGTTACAAAAGAACATTTGAAATAGTTTGAAAATATAACCAAATGTTATTGTAGAAATATATGATAAATATCATAAGATTTCTCGAAACAAATGTTCAGCGTAGAAATTGTTTGAAGATATCACCAAATGTGGGCAAATTTCTGGATACTGTAGAAAATTCCCCTAAAAAATGGAAAACAAATATTAAGATTTTTTGTTTCATTTATCAGATATATAAAATTATTTGAAATATTAATGTCGAAAAGCACTTCATAGAAATATGATCTATATGCATAAATATGTCACTGCTTTTTAAAGATAGTGTAAAAAATTCTTGTGCATATGATAAATGTCCATACAATTATATCCAATTGTTATTGTAGAAATAAGAGTACCTATATGATAAATATGATAAGATTTCTCGAAACAAATGTTCAGCATACAAATTGTTTGAAGATATCACCAAATGTGGGCAAATTTCTGGATACTGTAGAAAATTCCCCTAAAAAATGGAAAACAAATATTAAGATTTTTTGTTTCATTTATCAGATATATAAAATTATTTGAAATATTAATGTCGAAAAGCACTTCATAGAAATATGATCTATATGCATAAATATGTCACTGCTTTTTAAAGATAGTGTAAAAAATTCTTGTGCATATGATAAATGTCCATACAATTATATCCAATTGTTATTGTAGAAATAAGAGTACCTATATGATAAATATGATAAGATTTCTCGAAACAAATGTTCAGCATACAAATTGTTTGAAGATATCACCAAATGTGGGCAAATTTCTGGATACTGTAGAAAATTCCCCTAAAAAATGGAAAACAAATATTAAGATTTTTTGTTTCATTTATCAGATATATAAAATTATTTGAAATATTAATGTCGAAAAGCACTTCATAGAAATATGATCTATATGCATAAATATGTCACTGCTTTTTAAAGATAGTGTAAAAAATTCTTGTGCATATGATAAATGTCCATACAATTATATCCAATTGTTATTGTAGAAATAAGAGTACCTATATGATAAATATGATAAGATTTCTCGAAACAAATGTTCAGCATAGAAATTGTTTGAAAATATCACCAAATGTGGGCAAATTTCTGAATACTGTAGAAAATTCCGCTAAAAAATTGAAATCCAAATTTTAAGATTTGTTGTTTTATTTGTCAGATATGTAAAATTACTTAAAATACTAATGTTGAAAAGCACTTCATAGAAATATGATCTATATGCATAAATATTTTCCTGCTTTTTAAAGATAGTGTAGAAAATTTTTGTGCATATGAAAAATGTCCATATAGTTATAACCAAATGTTATTGTACAAATACGAGTACCTATATGATAAATATGATAAGATTTCTCGAAACAAATGTTCAGCATACAAATTGTTTGAAAATATCACCAAAAATGTGGGCAAATTTCTGAATACTGTAGAAAATTCCGCTAAAAAATTAAAATCCAAATTTTAAGATTTGTTGTTTTATTTGTCAGATGTGTAAAATTACTTAAAATACTAATGTTGAAAAGCACTTCATAGAAATATGATCTATATGCATAAATATTTCACTGCTTTTTAAAGATGGTGTAGAATTTTTTTATGTATTGTCTTTAAATAGACTTTAAATAGACAAATAGAATAAATTGTCGGTTTACCATTTCATGTACTCCATTTCTTGGTACTATCGAATAAAGATTATTATTATTATTAAACATGAAAAATTTCCTTACAATTTTCAAGAAAATTCCAATTTCACCATTTTCAAGAATTTTTGATACCTCGTCAATTATTTATGTCACTAGAAATTTGAAGACTTTATCTCTATAAAGATTTCTCGAATAATTGAACATTTGACATACCTGGAAATAGTTTGAAAATGTAACAGCAAATTTGTGGACATATCAAAATATGAGGACAAAATATCTCGAAAAGTTGAAATACTAAAATTCAGACCTGTAGATATCTTGGTTCATATTTATCAAAGACCTAAACTTACTGAAAATATATTGAGAAAAATTCAAAAAAAGTCGATGACCAATAGAGATTTATTGTTTTATATTCTTCAAAGACGTATTAGAATATGATCTATCTAATATTCTTCAAAGACGTATTAGAATATGATCTATCTAAGTATATATAAATTTCAAAAGGTTATTTAAAAATTTATGAATCTTCAGGTAAATTATCAAATGTTAAAAATCTACTTCCGAAATCACAATACAAATTATTTTAATATCATAAACACATAGAAGAGAACTCCGCATATGAATAATTGAACATTTTACATACATAGAAATAGTTTGAAAATGTAACTAAATGTCAGCAAATTTGTGGACAAAATATCCCGAATGGTTGAAATACTGAAATTCAGACCTTAAGATCTCTTATTTCATATTTATCAAAGACGTAAACTTACTGAAAATATATAGAAAAAAAATCAAAAAAAAAGTCGAGGACATATAGAGATTTCTTGTTTTATATTCATCAAAGACATAAAATTGCTGAAAATATATCGAAAAAGGGCAGAAAGCCTGAGAGCCAATAGGCTTTTAAGGATTATTATATCTCTACATCGAAAACCACTTTATTAGAACATGATCTATCTAAGTATATATAAATTTCAAAAGGTCATTTAAGAATTTATGGATCTTTAGTTAATTTGTGCACATATCAAAATATGTGGACAAAATATCCCGAAAAGTTGAAATACTGAAATTCAGACCTTTAGATATCTTGCTTCATATTTATCAAATACGTAAACTTACTGAAAATATATCGAAAAAAAATCAAAAAAAGTCGAGGGCCAGTAGAGATTTCTTGTTTTATATTCATCAAAGACGTAAAATTGCTGAAAATATATCGAAAAAGGGCAGAAAGCCTGAGAGCCAATAGGCTTTTAAGGATTATTATATCTCTACATCGAAAACCACTTTATTAGAACATGATCTATCTAAGTATATATAAATTTCAAAAGGTTATTTAAAAATTTATGGATCTTTAGTTAATTTGTGCACATATCAAAATATGTGGACAAAATATCCCGAAAAGTTGAAATACTGAAATTCGTACCTTTAGATATCTTGCTTCATATTCATCAAAGGCGTAAAATTACTGAAAATATATCGAAAAAAAATCAAAAAAAAGTCGAGGGCATATAGAGATTTCTTGTTTTATATTCATCAAAGACGTAAAATTGCTGAAAATATATCGAAAAAGGGCAGAAAGAGTGAGAGCCAATAGGCTTTTAAGGATTATTATATCTCTACATCGAAAACCACATTATTAGAACATGATCTATCTAAGTATATATAAATTTCAAAAGGTTATTTAAAAATTTATGGATCTTTAGTTAATTTGTGCACATATCAAAATATGTGGACAAAATATCCCGAAAAGTCGAAATACTGAAATTCAGACCTTTAGATATCTTGCTTCATATTTATCAAAGGCGTAAACTTACTGAAAATATATCGAAAAAAAAAACAAAAAAAGGCGCTGGCCAATAGAGATTTCTTGGTTTATATTCATCAAATATTTAAAATTGCTGAAAATATATCGAAAAAAGGGCAGAAAGCCTGAGAGCCAATAGGCTATTAAGGATTGTTATATCTCTACATCGAAAACCACTTTATTAGAATATGATTTATCTAAATGTATATATAAATTTCAAAGGGTTATTTAAAAATTTATGGATCTTTAGGTAAATTATCAAATGTTAAATAGCTACTTCTGAAATCATCACATAACAAATTATATTAATATCATAAACACATAAAAGAGAACTCCACATGAGGAAAAATTTCAAAACACTGTAAATTTATAAAATTCTAAAGTACCATGAAAAGCACAAAAGGACTACAGAGAGGCCTTAAAGTGCTGAGGGGCTTTAGGGAACCTACCCAGGAGAAGAGAGAGAGAAAAAAAGTACCATGAAATTTCGTTTTAAAAATCTGAGTGTCACTTGAATATCATATAATCTTCCTTTTTTTTTATGTAAAGCGCTTTATGCACCTGTCTCGAGTAAACAATGTATATTCACTAATGTGAAACCATAAACTGTGAAGTTATTTGAAATGTACATCTGGGAATTACTTCCTCGTGCAATCGGAGACCTGTTTCGTTCTTATTAGAACTCGTCAGTCCGATATAGCCAGTTTCGTAATTCCCAAATGTACATTTCCGTATTTAAAGGTGAGAGTCTAATATGTGTACTAATTCCATTTTTTATTTTGTTGAACAAAATTTGAAATTTTGGCATGTTTCTAATATTTTCCGAAAACGTCTGAAACTTAGCAGTAATATTGCTCAAATATTGGAGACCAAATCCTAATCTAAAATCTGCACATTTCTGGAGTCTTTACTCGAGCAGTATTTTGCATCCCGTCTACCACTTTTTAAAATGCAAATTGCTCGGCGATTACTCGAGAGGCTAACGCCCCTTGCAGGCCATCTAAGGACTCGTGTGCACTGCACTTTTGCAATTTAGGCGCATACGAAACATCTCGTAAACAATGAGCCCTAACTGTGGCGGTTGCAGTAAACATCACGACACACTCCCCATTTTTCCCATGATCGTCTGGCGAGGTAATTGCAATTACGCGAGCGCCAATTATCGCTCGATATCGTGACGTCGCAAAGGCATGCACTCATTTGCCCACTCTCCTCTCTTCGCCTTCATTCATGCTTCGCGAAGAAGAGGGGCCCCAGACAATGGTGCACCTCGGGCTCTGGGAGTTTCTCAGGGAGTCGACAGCTCCCTGACCTCTCCACACAAACGCAGCTCGGAAGATCAGAGAAAACGCACGCCGAGAGTTCAGGATTAAAGCGGGGAATCATCGGGATTTCGCTGAAGGTACAGTTTTAATGGCACATCTCCAACTCGGCAATCAGCGTTAATGCATATTTCCAATTTTTTTTTGCACGGCTTCTCGTGGCGTTATTAGATTAAAGTGCAGTTTACCTTCTGCGGTCGACACGCTCCAAATTGTTTCCGCGATGCAAATAACGTCACGTCCAGCAGTGAACGCCGCCTAAATCGCGTACATCGATAAATGCGTCGTGATCGTTGGGGCCTTTTCCGTTTCCTGCACGTCCTGCACTAGCAGAACTGCGCAATGCGGAGAAAATACCGAAATAGTTACATAACTGGATTGAAGCAAAAAAAAAACACGAGATAATTATCAGAACTTTACAGACTGAGGGAGCCTCCGAAAGTCAGGAAGCTTCATCGCAACGCGGAAAAATTTGACCGACGTAATTTGCCTTAAATGAAGCCAATTAAAAAACAAGCGTTGCCCAACTATTTCTCGTCTAATGCAGCCATAATAAGCGTTCATAATTGCCTGTCTTGCGCATGTTTGGGCGCCTATTAACAAACTAAACACAGAACAGCGATCGAGCGAAAATAATCTGGATGCTAATGTGGGAAGTGGAGGTTTTATGGGAAGCAATTTTATGCAGATGAAAGTTTTTTTGTCCGATCAATTAGCAATTATTTTCGCCGGATTATAGTAATAACGCTCCAGTTACGTGATCCGAGTCCGTTGCCGATGAAGTCGTAGAGTTTTATTGGCCTGCAAAGTGGACGGAAGTCGAGATTGGTTTGTACGATGATAATTTCTTTCCTGGATCATCTGAGTTGTTCATTGCACATTTATTAGATCGCAGGATTAAATATAGCGGATTGAATATAGGCTACACACCGCTAGCAATTTTTCATAATTTTATTTTATATTTAAAAAACATCCATATTTTGGTCGTGCATTGAAAACAACCTTATGATAACAAATACAAAATTCAAACACAAAAAAATATACAAGTACACAAGGGAACAGCCAAGCAGAAACTTACTCAATTAAACAGAAAAATGTAAGTCCAAAAATGTAAGATTTGATTCAGCCCTTATGGCACTTATTGCCAACAATTTTCAGACGTTTTAGCAAAATATAAATTGTGTTAATATGATCTCATTAGAACAAATGTAATATATTTGATAAGTGGTACAAACTATAAAAACTGTACATTTAAAATTTCCTAAATTGTAAAATTGGTAACAATATTGTTTAACAGAGATACACACATAAGATTAGAATTATTGAATTGTAGATCAGTTGGTTAGCAAAATATTTGTTCATGTAACAGCAAACCTAAATTGCAATGATTGTAAAATATATACTACTATATATTTTTTTAAATATGTACATATAAGCAAAATTACTGACAATTTTTTGATATTTTGACATTCATTACTGGTAATTTTCAGACATTTTGGCAAAATATAAAGTTAAACTTGCATAAACTGTGAATTTTGCTACTATGTTTAACAAACAATTGTAAGATTTGAGGCAGACCTTATGACACTTATTGCTAACAATTTTCAGACGTTTTGGCAAAATATAAATTGTGTATATATGATCTGATTAAAACAAATGTCAAATATTTCATAAATGGCACGAACTATAAAAGGTATAAATTTAATAATGCCGAAATTGTAAAATCTGTAATTATTATGTTTAACAGATAAACTTAAGATTCGATTTATCGAATTGTAGATCATTTGGTTAGCATAATATTGGTTCAGTGCAATAGAAAACAAAAATTGAAGTTGATTTTTTTTAATATTGGCAAACTTACTGACAATTTTCTAATATTTTAAAATTTCATTACCGATCATTTTCAGGCGTTTTCGCAAAATATAAAGTTAAACTTGCCAAAACTGCGAATTTTGTTACTATGTTTAACAAATAATTGTAAGATTTGATTTCAGATCTGTCTGAAAATTGTTAACAATAAGTGTCATAGCTAACAATTTTTAATTGATTTAATTGATTATAACAAATGTCAAATATTTGATAAGTGGTACAAACTATAAAAATAGTGAATTTAAAATTGCCAAAATTGTAAAATGTGTAATTATTTTGTTTAACAGATAAACGTAATATTAGAATTATCGAATTGTAGATCATTTGATTAGCAAAATATTTGTTGTTCAGTGCAATAGAAAACAAAAATCGAAATGTTTGTCAATTATATATATATATTTTTTAATATTAGCAAACTTACTGACTATTTTCTAATATTTTAAAATTTCATTACTGATACTTTTCAGACGTTTACGCAAAATATAAAGTTAAACTTGCCAAAACTGCGAATTTTGTTACTATGTTGTTTAACAAATAATTTTAAGATTTGATTTCAGACCTGCCTGAAAATTGTTAGCAATACGAGTCATAGCTAACAATTTTTAGACGTTTTGGCAAAATATAAATTGTGCTTATATGATCTGATTATAACAAATATCAAATATTTGATAAGTGGTACAAACTATAAAAAGAGTAAATTTAAAATTGCCAAAATTGTAAAATCTGTAATTATTCTGTTTAACTGAAAAACGTAATATTAGAGTTATCGAATTGTAGATCATTTCATTAGCAAAATATTTGTTGTTCAGTGGAATAGAAAAATGGAAATATTTGTCAATTAAATTTGTTTTTTTAATATTAGCAAACTTACTGACAATTTTCTAATATTTTAAAATTTCATTAGTGATCATTTTCAGGCGTTTTCGCAAAATATAAAGTTAAACTTGCCAAAACTGCGAATTTTGTTACTATGTTGTTTAACAAATAATTGTAAGATTTGATTTCAGATCTGTCTGAAACTTGTTAACAATAAGTCTCATAGCTAACAATTTTTAGACGTTTTGGCAAAATATAAATTGTGCTTATATGATCTGATTATAACAAATGTCAAATATTTGATAAGTGGTACAAACTATAAAAAGAGTCAAATTAAAATTGCCAAAATTGTAAAATCTGTAATTATTTTGTTTTACAGAAAAACGTAATATTAGAACTATCGAATTGTTGATCAGTTGATTAGCAAAATATTTGTTGTTCAGTGCAATAGAAAACAAAAATTGAAATGTTTGTCAATTAAATTTGAAATTAGAAAAATTACTTGCAATTTTCTAATATTTTAAAATTTCATTACTGATAATTTTCAAACGCTTAACTGCATTGTTTAACAACAAAAAAATGTAATATTAGATGCTATTCAAGTATTATTCTGATTTTTTAAAGAAACGTTAACGGTATGTTCTACATAATTTACAAATTTGCAGTGTTTAGAAATTTTTGTGAAGGTCGGTTCTCTTTTAGTGATTATAATTTTGAAATATTTTGTTTATAATATTTTAAATAGTTTATACATGCAAAAAATGCATTTTTTAACTGTATTGTGTAACAACAAAAATAGTAATAGATAATATTCAAGTATTATTCCGATTTTTTTATACATAATTTACAAATTTGCAGTGTTTTGAAATTTTTGTGAAGAATATTTTGTTTTGTGATTTTCAGAAGTAGTTTTTTAACATTCAATAATTTACCTAAATAAACCTAAATAATTTACCTAAATAATTTTCAAATAACCCTTTGAAATTTTTACATACTAACATAGATCTTATTTTAATTATGTGGTTTTCGATGTACACAGAGAGAGTGAGAACAATAATTATTATAACATTGGCCATCGGCCTTTCTGCTTATTTTCAGTAAATTTATGACTTTGAAAAATATTAAACACGAAATTTAACGGTTCGTATTTCAGGATTACAATATTTGGAGGATTTTTTTTACAATAACCAGAAATGTGCTGTCATTTGGTGATATTTCAAACTATTCCTATGTTAAACATTTTTTTTGAGTAATCTTCATAAAGAAACCTTAAAATTTCATGTTAGATAATCAATGAAAAATCAAAAACTTATCACTTTAGGTTTTTTTAAACTATATTTTCAAACTGAATGAAATGTGAACCGAGAAATGTTTAATAATATATAAAGATATATTTATTAGCAGAAAAGCTTTTATATAGATAGATCATTCATTTTTCTATAGTGAAATTGAAATCTTATTTTTTTTAGATACTTTCAGATTATTCCTAAGTTGATTTTTTTTAGGAGCATTTTTTCTAAAAGCGTCGAAAGTTTGTATTTTTCTTGTTTATGAATTCATTGTCAAACATAATCATACATTTTCTGGAAGATTTTTTATGAAAACATAGAAAGTTTGTATTTTTATTTTGTATCAAATTGTTATTTTCAAACAAAATTGTGCTTTTTGTTTTAAAATAAAAAAAGCACAATTTTGTTTGAAAATAACAACTTAATAAATTATAAATATTCAAACTTTCTATGTTTTTATAAAAAAATCCTATTGAAAGACAATTTACAAGAAATGTTAAAATTTAATCAACTAGAAATCAAACCTTGTTCTTTTAGTATTTTCTACACTATCTTTGAATCTATCCGTGAAATGTTTGTATAGATAAATCATTTTTCTATGAAGTGAAATTGGCATCGTAATATTTTTAAATATTTTCAAACTATTCCTAAGTTGATTTTTTCAGGAGTATTTTTTATAAAATACAACGCTTTTATAAAAATTGCTCCTGAAAAAATCATGAAAAAAAGTTTGTATTTTTATTGTTTATGAATTCATTGTCAAACATAATTATACATTTTCTGCAAGGTTTTTTATGAAAACATAGAAAGTTTGTATTTTTATTATGTATTAAAATGTTATTTTCGAACAAAATTGTGCTCTTTGTTTGAAAATAACAACTTAATAAAAAATAAAAAATACAAACCTTCTACGTTTTCATAAAAATTCTTCCAGAAAATGTTGAATTTAGGAATAGTCTGATAATATCCTAAAAAAATTAAGGGAACTGACAACATTTTCGTACTATTTTGCATGTTAATCTACCAAGTTTCAATTAACTTAATTGGATTAAGATTGCAAATTTCTTACGATTCACAGAGAATCAACAAGAAATCCAAAATTCATCATTTCTGCAATTGTTTTTTTATGGGGTAGCTATACTCTATAAGATCTACAGGTATACACTTGCTTGGAAGATTGACTTATTTGATGGACAAAGTATGATCAATTTTGAATTTTGAAAGATTGTGTGGAAAATGTCTCTGGAATAATTGGAATACTGATATACAGAAATCCGATTTTGATCAATTTTGAATTTTGAAAGATTGTGTGGAAAATTTCTCTGGAATAATTGTAATACTGATATACAGAAATCTGATTTTCTGTATATCAGTATTCCAATTATTCCAAAAAAAAATTCCACGCAATCTTAAAAAAAACCGTGAATTTTTTATATACCTAGATAGATCATTTTTCTATGAAGTAAAATTGAAATATTAGTATTTATAGATTATTGAGACTATTAGGTACTCAGTTGAACATTTTTTGGAGGAATTTTTATAAATACGAAAAGTCTATATTTTAATTTTTTATTAAGTTGTTATATTCAAACAACTTAAACTTCCAACATTTTCGTAGATTTTTGTATGTAAATCTATCAGTTTTCAAATAACTGAATTGGGACATTTTCCACACAATCTTTAAAAAATCGTGAAATTTTTATATACTTAGCTAGATCATTTTTCTATGAAGTAAAATTGAAATATTAGTTCTTTTAGATTATTCAGACTATTAGGTACTCAGTTGAACATTTTTGGAGGAATTTTTATAAATACGAAAAGTCTTTATTTTAATTCTTTACTAAGTTGTTATATTCAAACAACTTAAATTTCCTCCAACATTTTCGTAGGTTTTTGTATGTAAATCTATCATTTTTCAAATAACTGAATTGGGACATTTTCCACACAATCTTTAAAAAACCGTGAAATTTTTATATACCTAGCTAGATCATTTTTCTATGAAGTAAAATTGAAATATTAGTTTTTATAGATCATTCAGACTATTAGGTACTCAGTTGAACATTTTTGAAGGAATTTTTATAAATACGAAAAGTATTTATTTTAATTCTTTATTAAGTTGTTATATTCAAACAACTTAAATTTCCAACCGTTTCGTAGATTTTTGTATGTAAATCTATCATTTTCAAATAACTGAATTGGGATTTTTTTTTATAACTAGAGCTGAAATTTAAATGATCACTGGGAATATGCCCGATACCTATAACCTATACAGGGTGTTCCAAAAGTAACTAGAGCTGAAATTTAAATGATCATTCGGAATATGCCTGATACCTATAAACTATACAGGGTGTTCCAAACGTAACTAAAGCTGAAATTTATATGATCACTGGGAATATGCCTGATACCTATAACCTATACAGGGTGTTCCAAAAGTAAGGAATACATTTATTGTACCCAAAACGGGGAAAAAACAAGTCGATTTCTAATTTTGAAAATACACTTTTTGGCATACCTAAAACCTATATTTAATTAACATATTTTCTATTGTTTTCAGGCAGATCTGCCGGACGTTCGCGTGGCCAGACAGTGACATGTCGACGAGCGACGGGGGCGTGAACCCCCCGATCTCGCCGCCGGCCCTGCCATCCCCCGGGGGCAAACTGCCCCCGTTGGACCCCTCAGACAGGCTGCTGGGCAAGGGGTCACCGTTCGCGCCCACCACCAACGACCCCCAACGGCACTCGCAGTCAGACGATGACTCCGGCTGCGCCCTGGAGGAATACACCTGGGTACCACCTGGACTACGACCAGACCAGGTAGGATACCAATAATTTTTTGATATACCTTGTTTCGTCTATTTTATGGTACGATTTGGTTGCGCACAGTCCAACATTTTGTTGGTAATCTTAAGAACCGTAGCTCTTAGTACTTGAGAAGAAGTGAAGTGATGAATTACGGCAGCATTGTAATTTTTTTTTCAAAATACTGCCCGTTATTGGCACTATCCTCTGAGTCGTAAAAGTCGTAGAGTCATAGAAATCTTAAGTAAGAACTGTAGTTCTTATTATTTATTATTATTTTGTTGGACATCTTAAGAACCGTAGCTCTTAGTACTTGAAAAGAAGTCAAGAGATGAATTACGGCAGCATTGTATTTTTTTTCACAATACTGCCCGTTATTGGTACTATCCTCTGAGTCGTAAAAATCGTAGAGTCATAGAAATCATAAGTAAGAACTGTAGTTCTTATTATTTATTATTATTTTGTTGGAAACCTTAAGAACCGTAGCTCTTAGTACTTGAGAAGAAGTCAAGAGATGAATTACGGCAGCATTGCAATTTTTTTTTTTAACAATACTACCCGTTATTGGTACTATCCTCCGAGTCGTAAAAGTCGTAGACTCATAGAAATCTTAAGTAATAACTGTAGTTCTCACAACGTTAAAAAAAGGCTAAGAGATGTATTATGGTGGCATTGTAAACTATTTGCACAATACTGCCCGTTATTAGCCAACTCGTTAACCAACGTTAACCAACTCTTGACAAAATTTAGTCCAACATTGTTGTGGTGTAAGTGGTCAATGTTGAAAATAAATAACTTATAATTATTAGTATTATTAAAATTTTCATTACCTCATAACTCTTGATGGATCCACACACATTCCAATATTAGTATTATTGTCAATGGTACTAACTTGTAAAATTGATAGCTTACCATTGATAGCTGGATCCACACACATTCCAATATTAGTATTATTGTCAATGGTACTAACTTGTAAAATTGACAGCTAACCTGTAAAATTTTTACAAGTTAGTAGCTTGTAAAGATCTGTTTTGATAGTTTGTGTGGAGTGTCAATAAATGACGTTAACAAATGAGTAACATATCAAAACTATGATGTAGGTACTCTGTTGGTTGAGATTTTGCTTCCAGTCGTTTAAAATTAATTTGGTTGTTATATTCGTCCATGAGTACTTAGCTTAAGTCTTAAGTCAGTAGAAATGTGCGCATAGGTTCATCGGGTTTGCCTGTGGAAGCGTGAAAACGTTAAACCATTCCAACTTTAATTAGCCTCGTAAGAGAAGTATGACGGCTTGGTTACGCCCTTTACATATATTTAATACTTGTTTATACAGCGAGAGTATCTTAATTAAAGCCCTGGTAGTTTAATAATATTAATAGCGATACGGAAAAATGCACGTCTCACATAAAGTCCTACGGAATTTCTCGTTTAAATTGCTTTTTATTGCTAACTGTACACGCTGATTTATTCGCTTAATTAGTTTATGTTATGATTTAATGTTAATTGAAATCCGAACATAAACAAAATCCTGTGTGAAAGTTTCCCCTGCAACAGCCACGCACTTTCAACTGTTTTTTAGATTTCAACTGAATGTTCGTAGAAGTTTCAGAATCCCAATTAAAATTTTGACATCAAAACAAAAACAAATTTGTCACCTGAATTTAGTTCAATATCTTTCAACTTGGAAATTAAATCAACTGAATTTAGAATGGACATATCATTTTCAAATTTAAATTTATTAAATTATTTAACAGGTCATTTCGCAATTTTGTATGTTGAAGAATTAATATTAGAAACTATTGGCCTGAAACTGTTGCCTTGTTTATGAATTTTTGGAAAAAGTATAGTTTTGAAATATGAGGTTTTGAGTTTCGTAAATTATAATTAAGTTTTTTATCTATTAAATTTGGACAATCTTTCAAATAATAATAATAATAATATTTATTGTGTTTAGAACTATACAGCATACACAAGTCAAAGTAGGTACATAGTTTGTAAAGTATGTTAGTGAAGAAAAATATCACAGTTTTGACATCTGGAAACACTAATATAGTAACATACGAAAACTGTTTTAACAGAAAAACAGTAGATAAACACACATACAGTACATAACAGAAATATCAAAAAAACAGGAAAGTTTGAATTACATTTCTAGAATATGATTGAATTAGATTTTTTTAAATTTTTAAATAAGGACCAAATGTTAATAAATTAAGAACGGAAGACATATATACATATTTGTCTAATATTACTAATGCGTTTCTTTTATCCGCTTTCAAATATACGCATTATTTTTTCCTCTGAAAATAATATTTACTCAAGTTACTTGAAAAGTTACTTAAGTAACTTGGGAACTTACTTAAGTAACTTGGGAACTTACTTAAGTAACTTGGAAACTTACCTAAGTAACTTGGAAACTTACTTAAGTTACTTGGAAACTTAAGTTACTTGGAAACTTACTTAAGTTACTTGGAAACTTACTTAAGTTACTTGGAAACTTACTTAAGTTACTTGGAAACTTACTTAAGTAATTTGGAATGTTACTTAATTACTTATAAACTTACTTAAGTAATTTGGAATGTTACTTAATTACTTGGAAACTTACTTAAGTAACTTGGAAAGTTACATAAGTAACTTGGAAAGTTACTTAAGTAACTTTCCAAGTTACTTAAGTATATTAACGTCGTTCTTAAGTGCCGTGGATTGCTCGAGGAGGTCACCCTCTTTTCATTCCGTGCGATCATAAACAATCCCAGATTAATATTAATCAATCGGCAAACGGGTTTCCAGATTGAATCGTATAAATAATATCTAATCGCGATTAATGTTGTTATATACAGTGATTTAATGTTATTCCGCGGAAGATTTTATGTTTACGATAGGATGCCGCTGTTTTCATCCGAAGCCGAGTTAATTGAGTTTGGGCATTTTGAAAGCCGCGCTGTTAATTCCTCAGTTAATGATTGCTGTTTTTTTGAGGATTAACTAAGGCGACTTAAATGTAACTCCTGCGTGAATCGCGATAATGTGATTGGCCATAAATGGATTTTTATGTTGTATAACGCGAATATATGTATGTGGTTAGATGAATGAATTAATTTGGTATTTATGGGAGTTTCTTGCTTTAGGATGTTTTCTGATTTATACCAGCCTGATGGGTTTAACTCTCGTTTGTATTTATTTTATATAGATAGTCCCATATGGCGTTAATACATTTGAATACAAACCAATCCTGATATTTTACAAGAAATTAACTAAGATTGGATTGTAATATAAAGAAAAAATATTTTGAAAAAAAGTGGAATAATCGTCACTAAACTTTAGGCAAAATCTTTCTTCACTTGATGTTTTGCAAAAAAGTGACTAAGATTGGATTACAATTTAAAGAAAAATTGGTGTAAATAAGGGTTGAAAAGGGGTTAAGGAAGATTTTTCTACGTCAATTTTCCGTAAGCTGTGGGCAATTTGGTATATTTAATTTATATAGATGGTCCCATATGGCGTTAATACATTTGAATACAAACCAATTCTGATATTTTACAAAAAAAATAACTAAGATTGGATTGTAATATATAGAAAACTATTTTGAAAAAAAAAGTGGAATAATCGTCCCTAAACTTTGAGCAAAATCTTTCTTCACTTGATGTTTTGCAAAAAAATGACTAAGATTGGATTACAATTTAAAGAAAAATTGGTGTAAATATGGGTTGAAAAAGGGTTAAGGAAGATTTTTCTACGACAATTTTCCGTAAGCTGTGGGCAATTTGGTATATTTAATTTATATAGATGGTCCCATATGGCGTTAATACATTTGAATACAAACCAATCCTGACATTTTACAAAAAAAAAACTAAGATTGGATTGTAATATAAAGAATAACATTTTGAAAAAAATGTGGTATAATCGCCCCAAAACTTTGGGTTAAATCTTTCTTCACTAGATTTTTGTAAAAAAATGACTAAGATTGGATTACAATTTAAAGAAAAATTGGTATAAATAAGGGTTGAAAAGGGTTAAGGAAGATTTTTTCTACGACAATCTTCCTTAAGCTGTGGGCTAAATCTTTGTTCTTCTTTCAGTCCCCTTTCTTAAAATATTAAAATAATTCACGATATTAACTGTGGAACTAAGTATATATATATATATATAAACAATCTTTATTAGGCTATCGACCCCATGGGGTCTTTCCGCCTTCCGCCTTCCGCCTTTCCGGAACTAAGTATTTAATCGTAAATTTAATCTTGATGCAAATAATTAGCCTGTAAATCCTTCATATTCCTTATTTCATTTTGATATTCCATAAAATGCGTTCCATTTTGCACTGAAACATCAGACCATAATCTTAACTGACTTTGCACTTCCAAGCAGTCGCTAACAATTCTATCTTCTGAAGAATGGTTCCGCCAAATAAAGTTGAACCTCCGTTTCAGACCATGGGAGGTTTGCAAGAAGAATTTATTGAGCTTTCAATTTCTTTCGAGAATTATTAGACGCAGCAGTGAAATAAAACCTGTTTACTAGGCGCACGGAGTTTATTAAGCATTTACTTTATTATGCACTTCTTTTGCGCCATTTTACTTGCCCTCTACGTGCAGCAATGTTGATTTATCAATGACACAAAACGCGTCATAATTAATTCCCCCATTACTTATTCCTCTCATTACCGATTCGTAGTTTGAATGTATTTCATTTTGCTCTAATTGACGGCAACATTGACTTAATCACCTGAGTTATCAAGGTTTCACCGAGCCATAAATTATTAATAATTATAAAAATAATGACTAACTGTTAGATTTATTGTAATTAATAATATTTTTAGACGTGGGTATGGTCATATTTTGTATGCTTATGAAATGCAGCAGAATAATAAACTAAATTTTCTTAATACTTGTAATACTATGTTCCATAACTGCTAGATTTATTATAATTAATATTTTTTTTAGACGTGGGTATGATCATATATTTTTTCCAATTCGCATTATTAAAATTCTCATTATGTATATCGAATCTCATCATTAAAACAACACTTTAATTGCATGGGTGAATAAAATGTTTACATTTTCACTTTATTCACTATAACCATTGACAACGTGAATAAAGATGATAGAAGATGATAAAGGTGATACAACTGAATTTAACCACTCGAAATAGAAGAAGATGATAAAGATGATAAAGGTGATACAACTGAATTTAACCACTCGAAAACATTATTGCACTCTGCTTCGCCTCTTGCACTAAACTATTTTTTCGTGGATAAAATTCGATTTTATTCACTTATACCATAAATAACTATTGAATAATAAACTAAATTCTCTTTCTACTTTTAATACTAAGCCCCACTTTGGACGTTTCCAGGCGCAGTTCATACATTCTTCGATTAATTGATAAATGTTAGTCTTTCACTTCGTGATATGTTAATATCTAAATACACTGGCGAGCAAAAAATAGAGGTCACTTTAAAATTATGACTTATTTTTTGAATTATTTCACATTTATTTAGAAGCAGTGGCTACAGTTTCAACCATGACCTGGTAATTTCCGCACTACAAATAGTACAAGAATTGTAGTTCAGTTACCTGAAGTAGTTTGAAATTCCTGACACAGACATTCAAAATCGATAAAATTCATAACTTCTGCTGTGAAAATCTGTCAATTTTTCAATAGATACTGCTTGCATCTGTTAAATTTTGTCAATTTTTGATATTCCCGTTTAAAAATGTAAACATCTATCAGATTTTTAAATGCAACAGTTCACATACGTCAAATTCTCAATTAAAACCGTTGAAATCTGTCAAATTTTCAATTTCAACTGTCAAAGTATGTCAAATTGTTAGCTTAAGCTGTGAAAACCTCTCAATTTTTGAGTAGATACTGCCGAAATGTATTTTTGATGTCCCATTGCAAGGTAAAAAGTTATTAGATCGCACGTTGAAAATAACAGTGACAATAATCACCAAATACACGTAAATGTTTGGACCCCACCTTTAGAATCACCCTGTATGTCAAATTGAATTAATAACTGTCGAAATCCGCAAAATTTACAATTATAGTTGTCAAAATCTATTAAATTATAAACATCTTTCTAAATGGGTACAATTCCCGACTGAGACATTCAAAATCTATAAAATTCAAAACTTCTGCTATGAAAATCTGCCAATTTTTTAATTGATACTGTTTGAATCAGTTAAATTTTGTCATTTTTTGATAATCTTGTTTCAACATTGAAATCTGATGTTTACATCAATCAGATTTACATCTATCAAACATCTTATCAGATTTCAATCAGATATCAGAAGTGCGACAGTTCACATACGTCAAATTCTCAATTAAAACCGTCGAAATTTGTCCAAATTTCAATTGCTATTGTCAAAATATGTCAAATTGTTAGCTTCAGCTGTGAAAATCTGTCATTTTTTTAATAGATACTGCCAAAATTTGTCTATTTTTGATGTCCCAATGCAAAAATCTAATATAAGATCGTAAGTTGAAAACATCGAGACTACACAAAAATTAACATTCTTCAGTAGAATTTGTCAAGTTTGGCTGATTTTTTTTGTCATAAAAAATTGTACCATTAATATACTGCTTATAGCAATTTTTGTGATATTAATAATTTTTTCATGATTGTTTTATTTTATATTTTGTCAATTTTTGATATTCCTGTTTTAACATGTAAACATCTATCAGATTTTCATCAGATATCAGATATCAAAAGTTCACATACGTCAAATTCTCAATTAAAACCGTCGAAATTTGACAAATTTTCGATTGCTATTGTCCAAATATGTCAAATTGTTACCTTCGGCTGTGAAAATATGTAATTTTTTTAATAGATACTGCCAAAATTGTCTATTTTTGATGTCCCAATGCAAATATATTAATAGCTATAAGATCGTAAGTTGATAACAACATCGAGACTACACAAAAATTAACATTTTTCAGTAGAATTTATTAAGTTTGGCTGATTTTTTTTGTCATAAAAAGATTACCATTAATATACTGCTTATAGCAATTCTTGTGATATTAATAAATTTTTTATGATTGTTTAAATTTATATTTTGTCAATTTTTGATATTCCTGTGTTAACATGTAAACATCTATCAGATTTCAATCAGATATTAGATACCAGAAGTGCAACAGTTCACATACGTCAAATTCTCAATTAAAACCGTCGAAATTTGTCAAATTTTCAATTGCTATTGTCAAAATATGTCAAACTGTTAGCTTCAGCTGTGAGAACCTGTCATTTTTTTTAATAGATACTGCAAAAATTTGTCTATTTTTGATGTCCCAATGCAAAAATGTAAATAGCTATAAGATTGTAAGTTGAAAACAACATCGAGACTACACAAAAATTAACATTCTTCAGTAGAATTTGTTAAGTTTGGGTGATTTATTTTATCATAAAAAGATTACCATTAATATACTGCTTATAGCAATTCTTGTGATATTAATAATTTTTTTAGGATTGTTTTATTTTATATTTTGTCAATTTTTTATATTCCTGTTTTAACATGTAAACATCTATCAGATTTCAATAAGATATCAGATATTAGATATCAGAAGTGCAACAGTTCACATACGTCAAATTCTCGATTAAAACCGTCGAAATTTGTCAAATTTTCAATTGCTATTGTCCAAATATGTCAAATTGTTAGCTTCAGCTGGGAAAACCTGTAATTTTTTAATAGATACTGCCAAATTTTGTCTATTTTTGATGTTCCAATACAAAAATCTAAATAGCTATAAGATCGTAAGTTGAAAACAACATCGAGACTATACAAAAATTAACATTCTTCAGTAGAATTTGTTAAGTTTTGCTCATTTATTTTGTCATAAAAAGATTACCATTAATATACTGCTGATTTTTTTTTTTGTCATAAAAAGATTACCATTAATATACTGCTTATTGCAATTCTGGTGATATTAATATTTTTTTTATGATTGTTTTATTTTATATTTTGTCAATTTTTGATATTCCTGTTTTAACATGTAAACATCTATCAGATTTCAATCAGATATCAGAAGTACAACAGTTCACATACGTCAAATTCTCAATTAAAACCGTTAAAATTTGACAAATTTTCAATTGCTATTGTCAAAATATATCAAATTGTTAGCTTCATTTGTGAAAAATCTGTCATTTTTATAATAGATACTGCCAAAATTTGTCTATTTTTGATGTCCCAATGCAAAAATGTAAATAGCTATAAGATCGTAAGTTGAAAACAACATCGAGACTACACAAAAATTAACATTTTTCAGTAGAATTTATTAAGTTTGGCTGATTTTTTTGCCATACAAATTTTACCATTAATATACTGCTTATAGCAATTCTTGTGATATTAATATTTTTTTTATGATTGTTTTATTTTATATTTTGTCAATTTTTGGTATTCCTGTTTTAACATGTAAACATCTATCAGATTTCAATCAGATATCAGAAGTACAACAGTTCACATACGTCAAATTCTCAATTAAAACCGTTAAAATTTGACAAATCTTCAATTGCTATTGTCAAAATATGTCAAATTGTTAGCTTCATTTGTGAAAAATCTGTCATTTTTATAATAGATACTGCCAAAATTTGTCTATTTTTGATGTCCCAATGCAAATATATAAATAGCTATAAAATCGTAAGTTGAAAACAACATAGAGACTACACAAAAATTAACATTTTTCAGTAGAATTTGTTAAGTTTGGCTGATTTTTGTATATTGCTTATAGCAATGCTTGTGTTATTATTATTATTTTTTTATTGTTTTAATTTATTTGTTAACAATAAGGGGACAAATAAAATTGTATAAAAAAAATCTTTTAACAATAACTTTTGTATACTGTCTCTTTGTCAAATCATATTTTGTCTTCTGTTCATACATTCGGTTTTTCTGTTGTGCACAATATCTAGTACTTGACAAAGACAAGCCCAGTCGGGCCCCTTTGAACTGGGGCCCTTCTGATCCGGGGGCCCCAGGCTAGGGGCTTGTCAGCCCCCCTTTGTGGGGGGCATGCCGGTATCAATGGTACTTATAGAAACTAACATCTCTGCATTATTTGTAAGCACTTTCTCGAATAACTCGAAGAACTTCAGCCTCTATTATTAAACGTCAGACAGCAGTCACAAATTTTATTGTTATTAAATTTAAAGTCATAAGAAAAAATGTAATACTAGACAGATGTCGACCAAATTTCAGCAAACACTCAAACTCATAACCATTACATTTCACACAATTCATCCTCACATGTTTCTTGGCATAAAACGATGTAACAAAAACACCAACACATATGAACATATTGAACTAAGTTTTTAAAAAACCAAAAATGTGTCCTGTAACTCTAATTTAATTGTTCATTTTTAATTGCCGATTGCCTAGCAAAGAATTCGCTAGGCTCAATGTATACTAACATTTGCTTATTACCTTCGGGCAGATTGCAAATTCTCCTTGCAGTAAATAAAAAATATATACAGGGTCCTGCAACAGTGTGTCGGGCTTTCCTAACGTCTCTCCCGTGAGAGATAGAAAAAAATGTATCGTACAAAACATTTTACAAAACAAACATTTTTTTAAATGGAACACCCTGTATTTATTCAAGTTTTCTGATGCCACTTTTCAACCTCTACAATGTTGTCTATTTAGTTTTGGATAATGATACAGTGTTACCAATTTACAATTTTTTTCTCCAAATATCATGCATAAGCAAGCTCAACTTAAAAAAATCGTAGCGATCTCATTTTTTTTTAAGGTAAGAATAAGTTTTAGCAATAATTTTAGTGTGGTTAATACGTATCCTTTTTGTAATGAAAAAATTGAATTTAGTAATACAGGGTGTCCAGAAAAAAATGCCATACTTTACAAATTTCAAAGTGGTACAAATCTTTTTTTTAATGGAATGTCCTCTATTTTATGTCATTATTCAATGGGTATGTTTCTTCTTTTCAATTTGATGGGGCACATCTTATCTCTGAACCCCATAGTTGTTGAGATATTCAATATTTTTCACAAAAGTAACCATTTAATTGCATTTCTATGCACGATTTGAATGCTGCAGACGGCTTGCATAAATCCTTTTTCATAAACATAAAACAATTGACAATAATTATTACGGAGATAATGGTATCTTGAGCATTTTCGAACACTTGGTATAAGTTTCACATTTTTTTTTAATAGAGATAGCTACAATTTAATTAACAATTGTTACATTATGTTCGATGTATCTGCGAACATAATCATAAATCGGCTCAGCGATTGGGCGTTTGAGACATTTTTCGAGCGACACGCGCCTCGTTTGTTTGTTTGTCCGCTGCGTTCGTATTTATTGTCGTGTCGATCTGGGGCAAATTCGTGACGGACCGCGATACCATCCACGGCGTTGTTAACATGACAGGTCAGTTGTATTTGCATGCGGCATTAGCTCGTACATTATGCCCGGCTGCATAATCTCTCTTTAAACTAAACGCCGAGGAGATCCCGCGCAGATGCTTTCCCTGCCAGCAATTCAATGCCCAGAGAGGAAGGAATACAAACCAAGACACAGTAAACGATAATAACACAAAAATGAGAAACGTGTTAGCGATTTCAAAATCAAATTGCGATCAAATTACTCCAGTTGTCCGCAGAGTTAATACCCAAATGAGCAATTATTTAAATTTCGCACACATAATATGTTAGGCCAAGAATGGTTCTTTAGAAATCCATATTTGCCTGTCTAAAATTGTTTTACATGCTACTAATACAAAAAATGATCTATTGGGGCTGGAAAAGTGACTTCAAAATATTACTTAGAAATCGATATTTGCCTGTCTAATATTAATAATAATAGTAATAATATTTACATGGTACTAATACATGGTACTAACACAAACAAATATATGTTTGGACTGGAAGAGTGACTTCGAAATATTACTGTGAAATCGATATTTGCCTGTCTAATATTGTTCTACATGCTACTGATACAAAAAATTATATGTTTGGACTGGAAAAGTGACTTCGAAATATTACTTAGAAATCGATATTTGCCTGTCTAGTAATATTGTTCTACATGCTACTAATACAAAAATTCTATGTTTGGACTGGAAACGTGACTTCGAAATATTACTTTGAAATCGATAATTGCCTGTCTAATATTGTTCTACATGCTACTAATACAAAAAATGATATCTTGGGGCTGGAAAAGTGACTTCGAAATATTACCTAGAAATTGATATTTGCCTGTCTAATATTGTTCTACATGGTACTAATACAAAAACAATGTTAGGACTGGAAAAGTGACTGCGAAATATTACTTAGAAAACGATATTTGCCTGGCTAACATTATTCTACATCCTACATAACAAAACAAGAGTGATATTTAAGTGTTAATTCCTGCTGTGTCAACTTGCTAATAGTCCAGTCAAACTGCGATGTGAACGCGTGCTGAAGAATTAATAAGACATTCACGAGTGCCGCGGCTATGAACTGTAATTATCGAATTTTACGAGGCCAGAGCAAATTACATTTTAATTGCGAATTTCACGCACGTTATTAATCCTCAAAGCAGTGTCGCGTAAAAAGTTAATTAAAACCCGAAGAGATCCTGCAGGACGCATTTCTGCTCCTCAGGCTGTAAATTCATCACTCCAAATAAGTACGAACACAGCAATGAAAATTAATTGCCGCTTGCATTAGGCTTACCGTTTCAGAAGGAAGTTGCAGTAAATTAACAGTGTGGGAAGCAGTTTATGATCGGGAATAGATTTGTGGTACCATTTGGAGAGTTAATTTTGCAATGAATTGAATTTTGTAAGTGTTTTATTCGGATTTTTTGTAATACCAGAATAATAAAGAACTTTGTAATCCGTCTTCTGGAAAATCAAACTCTTTTTCATCCTCGTTATCGCACATGTGGCCAGTGCACGGACGTGATAAGGGCTGATGTACGGCGCCATAAAGACGCCTCCCACCCCCTTCATGGGGGCAGATAGGAAGGACGCTCGGCCGGTACAGACGTCCGTCGTTATTACCGGCCGGTAATTAAACCTGCTCCCGTAAATCATCGGCTAATACCAGCGCACTAAATCGCGTTATATCTTTATTGTTTGCAACAATGCGCCCTGCGGCGGGCAATAAAGCAGACGAAGGGGGAGGCAGACAGTGGTGCTAAATTTCAGGATTCTATCCTGCGAGGTGGGGACCGGATGACGCAGTGCAGGAATCCCAAAACTGGCAGCATGCGAATAGAAAATTGATTAGCAAACAACAGAATCTCTTTAGGGATGTAAGAACCTAATAATATTAAAATCTATACTTTTACGAGTCGGAACAAAACTGCGTAAATATCATGGCAGGCCGCGGCCGACGACGCGTTTCCCAAGCGAGTACGTTCATTTTGCTGACTTCGTAGTTTTGGGCAAATGTAAATAAGCACACGATCAAAATGATGACACAGAGAAATAGGTCGTGGGAATACGACGGGAACTCGAAACGGCGATTGCGTAATTCGGTGACACGTATGGGAAGGCGTCAATTTGCAGCGGTAAGCAAAATTATCATAGGACGGGGGAAGAAGAGTAAAAAGTGGGGGACCAGTATACCAGTATAAATAGAAGTGCGGAACTCAAACGGAGCAGTTAGATGTACCGATCGAGACAGAACGTCACGCTGTCCGACGACGACTCATATACTTTAAACATTAATTCCTCAGGTGAATATATAACACAAGTTTATCAAATGTAATTCACACTAACAATTCCAAAGTCAATTCCATACTAATAATGTAACCTATCTAGTGATATTACCGCGCCTTGTCGCTGGTAATGAACGAAGTTTAATAAGGGTATGAAATGTAGGGAGCCTCACGCCACTGCGGAGTTGAACCTAACTGCATTTTATACCTTGTCCTGACAATATTTTCGTACTGACAGGAGAATATTGTAACATGCCTTCCTTTCCGTCGTCGCAAAACATTTGATCAAACATCTTTTCACACTAACAATTCTAAAGTAATTTATCCATAATAATGTAACCTATCTAGTGATATTACCGCGCCTTGCCGCTGGTAATGAACGAAGTTTAATAAGGGTATGAAATGTAGGGAGCCTCACGCCACTGCGGAGTTGAACCTAACTGCATTTTATACCTTGTCCTGACAATATTTTCGTACTGACAGGAGAATATTGTAATATGCCTTCCTTTCCTCGTCGCAAACATTTGATAAACAGTGTGGCCTCATTAATCAATCGGTAGTTAAATAAAAAGTTGCGTCAGGGAAACATAACTTAATAATTTCGATATAAATAATTCAATGATATTTGTAATTAAATCGTATAATTAAACTTGCTCAGCCCTCCGATATTCAAGAAATCTCAGAATTATGAATGAATGAAACGAATGCTTGTATGTGCTTAAGTAGATAGAAAAGTAGAAGTAGAATAGAGCTTTATCACACTAATCTATAATCAATTTTGAATAACAATACCTATTAAAGTTTTTACGATCACATGGCTGATAGTGTTGGTAAACGCGAATACTAGCAATATCTCCGAATGAGGACACATTGGGTGCTTGAAGCACTGGAATCGCTTGGAGTACTTTAATGTGAAGTTATGTGATTTGTTCCTATCCACAAGGTGGCGTTGAAATACATTGGTAGGCACCGTGCTAATGAATTTCTATGCAGTGATGACATGTATCAGATATCCTTCTCGGCACAATTTGAAGATTGTGGTGCATGAAGTCGCTAAGTAACACTTTGTAATTCCAACCGTAGTGTTAATAAGTTACTCTGTTTTCAAAATAAAATAAATCATTCAAATTCAAAGAATATAATAAATTTTCAATAATTATTAAACAAATTGATTCCAAAATTTAAATAAATATAACTAAATAAATAACGTCCAATTAGAGTAACAAAATTGTCTTTTATTTACCTGTCGCTTGCATAACCTTTTAAAATGAATAAATCATATGAAATCCATGTATCTGTGTTTTACTTGCTAACTAAAATTACTAACAGACACATTACCCATAAAACGAACCAAACTGAGTTATCACGATTTTGATTTAAAAATCAAACATAACGTAGAGTACTACCACTAAATCACGAGCCAAATCAATATTACAAATTACGAGAATTTGTAAATCACGAGCCAAATCAATTACTTGAATTATAAGAATTCATGTAATATGCAGTTAAAGAAATCAAATGCATCCAATTGCATTTAAGGATGACTTGCAGTTAAATAAATGCAAGGAATAATAAATATTACAAATTATGAGAATTTGTACAACACCTGGGTTCGAACCGTTACAGGGACTGAATTTTTTTTGAAATTTGAATTATGCTTCACTACTTATATTGATAACTTATAACCAGGCATACCAACTAGGACTAGAAAACTTACTTTATGGTGGAGTCCGTGCAGCACAAAATGAATTGATATCATCATTTGCGAGCTCCTTGGAGACAGGAAAAACACATCTATGCATCCTAAACTCAAAAATCATCCACATTGCTATCCCGGTGATTATGTAAAAGGCTACTGGTAGATAATGCGATATGTCTGTAATAAAATTAATAACTGATCATCTTGTGATCTTGTGATCTTAAAATCAGCAGCAATTTTGCCAACGTGTTTGAAAATTTCCAAAACTAATTCTCAATATGTTGAAAATTGCCAGTAATTTAACTATAATTAAAAAAAAACAAATTTTGTTTGCAACCTTTTGATATTTTGTTGTTTGTTACGTTGCACACATAAACACATGATCTCAAATTTCGTAATTCTTATCTTACATTTGTTAAACAAAATAGTTACAAATTCGGCAATTTTGGCGATTTTGAACTTTTTTTTATATTTTGCCATAACATCTGAAAATAATCAGTAGTAATAGTCAAAGGTCTCAAAATAGGCAGTAATAATTAACCAAATATCTGAAATTCTCAAAAAAATTCACAAACTGTCAGAAAAGGTGATATGTCTGTAAGAAAATTAATAAATGATCAATTTGTGATCAAATGATCAAAAATAAACCGAATTTGTACCGTCTAAGCGGTTCGATGATTGGCCTTATCGCGTTCGTAGTGATATTCTTATAGTTTTAAAATTGCTATGAATTCGATTAGAAGTAAGATTTGAAATAGCTCGTCCATATATTTTAATTGTCTGTAGAGCGAAGTTTATGATAACTTCGTATTTTTAATTGAAAGTGTTTTGAAAGCAATGAGTGTGTCTTGTAAATGTGCTGAAAACTTCACTAAATGCTAAGTTACATTAGAATAAAAATATTTTAAATGATAAACTTTTAATCAATATGATAATACTTTATTGGCATTATTAGTAAAAGACGTGTGATAAAACAGCAATTACCTAATACACCGAGTACAGAATTATTTTTAAAATACATCACACGTCCATCGCCAGACTTACTTTTGTTTGCTTCCGAGTATGTGTTCTATCCGGTGATTAGGTACCAGATTGTGATTGGTATCCATACCACTGGCACAGCATACCACGGGGTGAAGGTGAGGCTCTCCAGTAAAGAGCTATGGAACAGTCTAATCTCTCTGTCAACAGGTAAATACACCCACTCGCTATACCTGGAACCCAAATTGCAAACCTGGGAGAGTAGAGGCTTTGACCAGTCGACCAATTTCTGAAATTAGCACGAAATGTCAGCTCAAAACTATAAACAGCGATCCAACTTTACCTTTTGGATTTCTTTCATGACCAAGACACAAAATACATGTTGAGAAAATCCGAATTTTATTGCTAGCATTTAACAAAATGCTACTTGTAGCAGTAACTTAACATTAGCATTAACATAGCATTAACTTAACATGTAGCTAGCATTGTAACAAGTGCACAGACCTGGCAATTATCAAATAAAGCAGTGAGAGAATCGAAAACCGGAGCAAACGGTTATTTGGTCGGTTATTTTTTATTTGGAAATCTTTGGATTTATAGAAAAATTTGTAGAGATCTCAGATATAATTGAGAAATCAGAGAGATGACTGAAAAATCTCTCGAAATTTGACACTACATATGTAGAAATGTCTTGATATTTTTTTTAAAATCGACAAATTTGGAGAATGATAAAATGTGAGTAATAATCATGTCAATCATTTTAGATTTTTATGATCTCGAAATTATCTGTGATAATCTTAAGAATTATTGAGATATCTGTAGAAATCTCGAAAAGTATTAGAAAATCTTAGGTGTTTATAAAAAATCTCTGGAATTATTGATATTTATTAGGAAATCTGTGAATATCTCAAAAATTATTGAGAGTTCTTTAGAGTTATTGAAATAACAATTTGCATTTGTTTATTTCGAAATTATCTCTAGAAATCATGATAATTATTGGGAAACCTGAAAATTATAGGAAAATCTCTCCGAATCTTGCTAGAATTTAAAAATGTTTAAATATTTTAAGAATCGACGAAACATTTGTACAATAAAAAAAAATCGGGTTAATCGAGAGCCAATTTTGATTTTCTGATTTGAATAATCTCGAAATGATTGAAAAATCTCTCGAAATCTTGAGAATTAATGAGAAATAGAATAGATTTTTTTTATTTGTGCGTGTCCTTACCCGACTTGCACAAGTCATACAATTGCAATACTTTCTTCTGTATATTCGGTATATTCTTTATTCTGTAAAAATCTCGAAAATTATTAAGAAATTTTGGGAATTATTGAAAAATCTATAGAAATTTCGATAGTTATTGAGAAATCTGTAGAAATCTCGAACAACATTAAAAAATCTTGCAAAACATTGAGAAATTTTCAGAAAACTTAGTAATAATAAATATTGACAAATAATTTACGATTAATTTAATGGAAATTATTGAAAAATCTCTTAACACTACTTAGAAATGACTAAGTAGATATTTTAAGATTTCTCGATAATTTTGGAGAATGAAAAGTGTATGTAATAATCATGCCAACCAATTTGCATTTTCTGCGTATAGATTTGCAACATACGTTTTATCAATGTACTCCAAAATATGATTACTTTCTGGATCCCACTCGCAATTACTTTTCATTCTCACTCTTCAAATTGTATTTTATTTTCTGTTAAAACGCATTGTGTGAAAGTACCCGTTTCGGAATGTAGGCCTAACAAGGAATGAACGCTGACACCAGAGTCACATGAATGATGACGTCCTAATTCGACCCCTGCGGAGGGATACAAAGGGACTGGACTTTTTTCATTCTTTTTCTAACAAAATATTACATGTCACGATCTGAGATAAGAGGTTTACATGATGTAATATTATTTGTCACTGATACAGACATTTTATGTCGACCACATCTTGAGGAATTCCATTTATCGTACAATTTCACAGACAGTATTTCTGTGAAAGTGAAGATTCAATCTTCAGTTAACTTCAATCAGGCTAATTTTTTGGTAATTATTTTATTATGATTATTATTATTAACACGTTAATTTATTTGTTTTAATACGAATTTGTACGTGGTATAAATGATTTCTTTTGTATGCACAATCTGGCAAGTAAAGTTGCATAAATGGAATATCAATTGCTAACGGATTCAATCAACAACAGTTTTACGGTTTTATCTTATCACGAAGCTGCAAATAGTTTATTCCAATGCAGGCTGCAAATAGTGAAAAGCATCTTCAACCGTTACGATTCTGATTCGCATGATTGGATACACATTTCTTATGTAGGTAATTTATTATGCTACTGTCTTTTGCGTTTACTGTTCTTAGAGTTTTAATCCAGTGGCAATTATAACTTAAATGTACAGTCGTGTTCATTAAAGTGTTGTACAGCATTTCTGCTGTGTGGATGTAACTTAATTCCACAAAATTTTAAAAAAAAGTGTAGTACTTACAAGTATTTTGATAGGTTGATGAAAGGTTTTGATGCTTCATCAAACCCAAGTGATACTCGCTTATTGCTAATTAAACTAGACACAAGATCTAAGTCTTTGTTGAGTAAAAACACTACCACACATAAACTTTTAATGGTAGAATAAATAATACACTAAATATCTAGAGTAATTAATTTTTTCTTCAAACGTCAGAAAATTATGTCATTATTTAACTCTGTTGATTGTGGAAAAATGTCACATTTTCGCCAGCGGAAGTTTTACTTTTCCTTTCCCAGCCGGTGGTAGGAAAAGTGTTGCCATGGCAACATTAAATAAACAACGCGAAGCAATACTATAAATTTTATCATATAACAATTAAATATATCAGTGTTTTGCAATTATTTTCCTATTTTTTTGTAGATATACTGCTTTCACTAATAATAGATTAAATCTATATATAGTTTCTACAACAAAAATTATCACTGTCACTGTCAAATTCTGAAATAGTTTCTGTCAAAAAAAACAAAATGCATTCTTGAAATTATATTTATTTGTAAAAATTATATATCAAAATTACGAGTTTTCATATTTTGCAGTACGTTTAATTAATCCATATAATTAAGTAAAACAGTAAAATGTTGTCAGTTGCTTTTATACATTTGATTGAATAATCGAAATTTTGATAGATACAATTTTAAGTTGGCAATAATTTAAATCTTGGTATGAGTAATTGAAATTTATGTATGATTTCTTGAAATGTTCACCGAAATTACTAGACATTGACAATAATCAATGAAAATTTGGCAGTAATCTGTAAAACAAAATTTTTGAGGAACAAAATTTGCAATTCAAAATTGCACAAATCTTCTTGCACTATCCTTTTTCAATTGGCATTTAAAAAAATAGTACAAATTTGTATTTTAATGTTATGACACGAGAATAGTAAAATTTTGCATAAGAAAAGTAAAACAAGTATTAATTTTCAAAATATAATTGATGTAAACTATCCTGACTTAGGTTAGGTCCATATAATTAAGTAAAACAGTAAAATTTTGTCATTTGTCTTTATACATTTGATAGAATAATCGAAATTTTGATAGATACAATTGGAAAGTTGGCAATAATTTAAATCTTGGTATGAGTAATTGAAATTTATGTATGATTTCTTGAAATTATCACAGAAATTACTAGACATTGACAATAATCAATGAAAATTTGGCAGTAATTAAAATTACAGTAATTATTAAAATATTGTAAAAATCTTCTAAATGTTGACAGAAATGATTAAAAACAATGATAATTTTAAATTTGGCAAATTTGATAGAGGTAATTGCAATTTTTGATATAATGATGGAAATTGTCACAGAAATAATTAAAAATTTGACAGTAATTATCGAAATGTTGAAAAAATCTTGACAGAAATAATTAAAAAAATTACAGTGATGATTAATAGTTTAACAGATTACACGAATTAGCACAATTCCATAATTATCATTAACATTTCAACAGTATCAACAATAATCATCAGCCAAATTTCCAAAGCAAGATACAAAAAGTGTTGCTAGAATTTCAAAATTATTCAGTTCAATGTTGGAATTTCTTCTCATTGGAAGGTTAGGATCCATATAATTAAGTAAAACAGTAAAATTTTGTCAGTTGTTTTTATACATTTGATTGAATAATCGAAATTTTGATAGATACAATTGGAAAGTAGGCAATAATTTAAATCTTGGTAATAGTAATTGAAATTTATATATGATTTATTGAAATTTTCACAGAAATTACTAGACATTGACAATAATCAATGAAAATTTGGCAGTAATCATTGTAATTTTGGACAGAACAAAATTACAGTAATTATTAAAATATTGTAAAAATCTTCTAAATGTTGACAGAAATGATTAAAAACAATGATAATTGGAAATTTGGCAAATTTGATAGAGGTAATTGCAATTTTTGATATAATAATGGAAATTGTCACAGAAATAATTAAAAATTCGACAGTAATTATTGAAATGTTGAAAAATCTTGTCGGAAATAATTAAAAAAATTACAGTGATGATTAAAAGTTTAACAGATTACACGAATTAGCACAATTCCATAATTATCATTAACATTTCAACAGTATCAACAGTAATCATCAGCCAAATTTCCAAAGCAAGATACAAAAAGTGTTAGAATTTCAAAATAATTGAGTACAATAGAATGATTTACACATACTGGAATTTCTACGCAATTTGAAAATTTGACAGTAATTATTGTAATTTTTGACAGAATTATTGAAAATAATTATTGAAATGTTGAAAAAAAATTCGAAATTCTGACAGAAATAATTAAAACATTTACAGTGATGATTAAAAATTTTACAGATTACATGAATTAGCACAATTCCACAATTGTCACTTATCATTTTGACACTAATCATCAGCCAAATTACCAAAGCAAGATACAAAAAGTGTTTCTAGAATTTTAAAATAATTCAGTTTAATAGAATGATTTAAACATATTGGAATTTTTACGTAATTTGAAAATTTGACAGCAATTATTGTAATTTTTGACAGAGTTATTAAAATTTGCACATAATAAAACGCTTCAATGCGAAAGGCAATTTCCTATTCCAGTTGATAATGTTATCGGGAATAGACTACATTTGATTACGTTTTATATCACTTATATTTATAAGTTTGATACGACTGCAGGTCGACCACAATGAATTGGAAAACAGATTAAAAAAAATTGAATAAATCAAAATAATAGACATGTTATCAGGAATAGAAACACACAATTTACGACGTTTTATATCACTTTCATTTTTACATTTAATACGACTGCAGTTTTGATCACAATGTAGTCATTCTACGGTGGATTTGAAAAATGAATGAAAATTTTCAAATCAACTTGAGAATAAACAAATTGTGATCGAAACTGCAGTGACATTGTTTCGATCACAATTTAGAATAATTTCAAGTGGATTTGAATTTTTTTTTAATTTTCTTTCAGTTTTCAAATCTACTTGAGAATGACCACATTGTGATCAAAACCGTATTGTTTCGATCACAATACGAAAAAGTTTCGATCACAAATTGTGATCGAAACAATACGGTTTTGGTCACAATGTGGTCATTCTCAAGTAGATTTGAAAACTGAAAGAAAAATTTGAAAATTTTCAAGTCCACTTGAAATTATTCTAAATTGTGATCGAAACAATGTCACTGCAGTTTCGATCACAATTTGTTTATTCTCAAGTTGATTTGAAAATTTTCATTCATTTTTCAAACCGTAAAAAAAAAGTGATGTAAAACGTAGTAAATTGTGTTTCTATTCCTGATAACATGTCTATTATTTTTATTGTTTTTTTTTTCTTCTTTATTAGTGGGATACCTTACTGGTGGTATACTGGTGGTATATTTTTTGTTGAAATTTTGTATATTATGTAGCGTTATTTGCTAATAAATATTCTTTATTATTATTATTATTATTATTATTTTAGATAAAGATGTTTCCTAGTTTATGTTGTTATTAGTATTTTAATATTTGTTCTTCACCTGACTAGTTTATAATATATTATAAGATAATAATAACAGGTATAACTAATGGATGAAACCATAACAAAAAAGTCTATTATTCTGTTAAATTTCAAAAGTTAATTCTAAAAAGTTTTGCAAGTAAATTTTTGTGTTAGACTAAAACATTTCTCTAACTGCGCATATATCAACAAATTATTTAGTTATGGATACATGCTACGATAGAAAATAAATCCTGAAAAATTAAAACGTCAGCTATGAAATCTGATTTTTTTTTAGGATGTGCTTGGTATCTTAGATTAAAAAAAAAACATAGCTCTCGGTATTATTACATTTGATTTGACTTCAACGATTGAACTTCTTCCCATCTCTCATTAATGCCGCCGATGTGCCACAGGGCAGCGCATAATTACTTTTAACAAACTACCGAGAGCCGATTGAAACGGCACGCTAATTACTTTTACTAGTAACAGCGCCGACCTACATGACAGCGCAGACGAGCGCGTAGGCGGGATTTTTGTGAAACAGTAAACTTTCACCGCTTGTTAACAATAATAAAGCACTAAAGCCTGCAAAATAGGTTTGCAATCAGATGGATTCGAGCAATAACTCCACAATTGATTGAGCAAATATTTTCTCATCGAGCATTGATTAGGTACCTACAGTTTAAACGAGCATATATCTGTGGATGGATTATTTTTATTAACGTTAAAGTCAGATGTCAGTTCTAATTGATTATTTATTTTGGTTTAAAATTAACTATCAGGTGGAAATATTAAACTTATGTCATGCGTGTATGTACGTAATTATTCGAAAAAAATTATTTGTTTTTTTAATACTTTTATATCATTTTGGATGTTCATGGAATTATTGGGATTTTACATCAAAAATTGTACCACATTATTCTTATGCTTTATTGACTTTTAATACTTTTATAACATTTTAGATATTTATGGAATTTTTGGGATTTTAGACCAAAAATTGAGCCACATTATTCTTAGGATTTATTGAAAACCAGGTCGAAATATTAAATTTCTGTTATGTGTGAAAATTGCTATTTATTCTTAAAAATTGAATATTTTTTTCACTCACAAGATTCAATTTAAACCTTTTTTATTTAATTTGAAACTTCTATTTGAGTCTAAAAAATATGTTTTGGGCTCTCTATTTAATCATAATATTAATAACAATATAACTATCCTACTATATGTACACCCACCTATACATATTAATGTTTGTCCTTAGCTTTACGATAACTCCACTGGTGTTTCTCTTTTTGTATCTAATTAGCTAATTAACATTTCAATCTCTTCACATTAATTAAGCAAATTAGCTGAATGCCTCTTAAAACTTTACAAAACTGAGT
Source organism: Othius punctulatus (assembly GCA_951805005.1). Lineage (NCBI taxonomy): Eukaryota > Metazoa > Arthropoda > Insecta > Coleoptera > Staphylinidae > Othius > Othius punctulatus. Next base: position 907,451 of record OX638139.1, on the reverse strand, counting down.
TACTGCGGGCACACGTGTTCGCCTCAAGTTTTTTCCCGAGTTTTCAGTAAAATGTTAATACGGCGCAACCGGCGGGAAGTCGTAAAAGATAATGGATCGAAATCGTTTCCACTTTACTCCTAAGCATGTGCACCTATGCGAGCTCTATATATGTATGTCTGTGAGTGCCCGAGAAAAACTAGAAAAGGTATTTTATAATTGGCGTGGCCAGTTATAAACTTATAACGGTGCCCCTTCAAAATTGATAATAGAAAAAGCTATAATTTCCCGCCAGAATTCTAAAACGTGATTATCGGTTATTAGCTGTAATTGAATACTGGTGAAAGTTAAACGCGGCGAATTAGATTGAAAAAAAACGTTGCGGGTTTTGGCGGTGGCTTCGGTTACTTCGGATGCATAATTGGCGGTTATTAATTTTAATAATGAGTTAATGAAATCTAATAAAAATCAGGATATAAATGTTGCAGCCGAACTTAAGTGCTTTATATTTTGTTAAATTATTTAAACATCTTCAATAGTGACAGAATCGAGCAAGCCAGTAAATGCTTCCACCATAGATTATCTGTAACATATTTTTAATATATCCCTTCTGTCTTCAAAATTTAAATACAAAACTGCTATTTGTATTTAAATTTTGAGGTGGAATGATAATTTCACCTAACCTATCCTAACTTACTATTAAAAATTGACTTGCCAACCGATAAAAATTACCTTTTACACAAGTCTATAAATAGCAGTTTAGTATTTAAATTTTGAAGGCAGAAGGGATATATTAAAAATATGTTATAGATAATCTATGGTGGAAGTACCATTAAAAATTTACCACAAAAATTGAGATCTTAAATTTACCAATTAGTTAAATTATTTCCCAGAAGCCCCCAGAAACAGCTTTGTAAATGATTATTGTATTAAAATTTAATTTAAAGTTTTATCCACAAATTACCAGTTATATATTTAATAATGCATGTATGCAATTAGGTTAAATATAAAATTAGTTAGTGAAGTTTGTCAAGTTAGTTACAAAATTTTTAAATATAAATTATAATAGTAATAATGTAATATAATATATAATATACTATTTATAAATTTAAAGAAATAATAAATAAATAGGAAAGAAACAAATCATAAAAGAAAAGAAAAATAAATATTATTTACCAGTAAGTATGTACTGAATATAACAACATTAAATTTAAATTGAATAAGAATCAATGCTAATTATTTAAAATTCATGCATACATTATAATTTACTACTAATGCTTTACCAATACTTTACTAATGCATATATGCATTTTTAATGCATCGCTAGCCTACGTTTTATATCTCTATCAGGATTATTATGTCTGAGGTTTGTTCAATAATTATTTGATTTATATTTTTTTTATTATTTTGTTCTTAACTATATCTATTTGATGTATGTTCCCATTTGATTACTCTTTTAAAAATACCCATATTATTCTGTTTGAATAATAATAACATGTATAATAATGCTTTCTAGTTTCATTGGGAATTGGAGAAAATTAGAAGACACTTGATGAAACTCGGTGATGAATGTGAAAAATAAAGCATTAAAAAATATATTAGTTACTTAGTTATACCATTAATTTAATGACAATTTTATGTATTTGAGATATCATAATAATTATGATCAGACTAAAATATTAACATAGTTTTCTAAACTTATTTCCTGGAATTTTGAAATTCAAGTTAACTTGAAGGCCATTAATCTCAGAACTACCAAAAATGCCCCTAAACCCTTTTACTTCTAGACCCCTCAATTTATTCAAAATTTTGATATTTAATTTCAAAATTTATTGTAAAAATCGTGAGTGATATATTGCAAAATCCTCCTTTTGTACAAACTCTGTGACAATTCATGCAAAATGCGCAGTTTTTTTTAAAATCTACCATTAAATGTTTAAATCTCCAGTTTGATGTAACTCTATTGCTTAGTTACACCAATAATTTAATGACAATTTTATGTATTTGAGTTATCATAATAATTATCATTAGACTTAAATATTAACACAGTTTTCTAAACTTATTCCTGGAATTTTAAAAATTGTTTTTAGTCTAAAATATTAGCCTACAGTTTTCTTAACTTATTCCTGGAATTTTGAAATTCAAGTTAACTTTAAGGCCATTTATCTCAGAACTACCAAAACTGCACTTAAACCGTTTTACTTCAAGACCCCTAAATTTATTCAAAATTTTTATGTTTAATTTGAAAAATTATTGTAAAAATCGTGAGTTTTATATTGCAAAATCCTCATTTTGTACGAACTCTGTGACAATTCATACAAAATACGATAGTATTGTTTGTTGTCTTTATAATTCTTCTGAAAATTCGTATAATCACATAACCTTCAACCCGAAAAGTCGCAAATGTCGCCGAAAATTTTGTTGTTTTTTTGTAAAATCTATTATTGTATGTAAAAATTGCCAGTTTGATATAACTCTGTTGTACAAACTTTTTGACAATGCATGCAAAATACGATAGTATTATTTGTTGTCTATAATTCTATAATTATCTATAATTCGTCTGAAAATTTGTATATTCACATAATCTTCAACACGAAAGTTTTCAATTATTCTTAAAATCCATCACATAATTTTTCAATCTAGCATAAAATGCATCTATTTTTTGTTAATGTCTGTTTGAACCAAAAATTGTACTAATATCTATAAAATTCTCTAGTTGTATTGAAGCAATTTCAGAATTACTAGAAGAACGCTCAACCCTCGAAAAATGTTGAGTTTTTGATAAATGAAGCCTGTTTTGTAAAACAGTTTATGATTCGTCCAAACTGTCATCATCAAATTTGTGACAAATTTTCAGTTTTATCTAAACCTTATTATAACTTCTGCAAAGTTTTTTTTTAGTTCAAGCGAGAAACTATAGACAGTAGTTAAAAAATTCTTAATGATGTGTTTATTTTATTGTGTATGTATTACATTTCATTTAAAAATTCTGTTGTTTTTTGTATGATCTATTATTTATTGTAAAAATCGTCAATATTATATTGCAAAATCCTCTTTTTGTACAAACTCTGTGACAATTGTCATCATTTTTTATAAAGTTTGTGACAAGTTTTCAGTTTTATCTAAAACTTATTATAACTTGTGCAAAGTTTTTTTTTTTAGTTCTAGCGAGAACTATACACAGTAGTTAAAACTCAGCGATACTTTTGTTTTTTTTTTTTTTGTAAAATCTATCATTTTATGTAAAAATTTCCAGTTTGACATAACTCTGTTGTACAAACTCTTTGACAATGCATGCAAAATACGATAGTATTATTTGTTGTCTTTATAATTCTTTTGAAAATTCGTATATATACATAACATTCAACACGAAAGTTTTCAATTTTTCTTAAAATCCATCACATAATTTTTCACTCTTGCATAAAATTCAATTCATGTTTTAGATTTGTTTGTTGGAACTGAAAATTGGTCTAATATCTATAAAATTCTCTAGTTGTATTGAAATGTTTTCAGAATTACTACAAGAACTAGTAATGTTTCAATCTTGTATAACATTCAACTAGAATTAGAACGTAAAAAATTGTTCTAATATCTATAAAAGTTTTCAATTTTTCTTAAAATTCATCACATAATTTTTCAATCTTGCATAAAATTCAACTCATGTTTTAGATTTGTTTGTTGGGACTGAAAATTGGTGTAATATCTATAAAATTTTGTAGTTGTATTGAAACGTTTTCCGAATTACTACAAGAACTAGTAATTTTTCAATCTTGCATAAAATTCAACTAGAAGTAGAACATAAAAAATTGTTCTAATATCTATAAAAGTTTTCAATTTTTCTTAAAATTCATCACATAATTTTTCAATCTTGCATAAAATTCAACTCATTTTTTAGATTTGTAAGTTGGAACTGAAAATTGTTCTAATATATATATATAAAATTCTCTAGTTGTATTGAAACGTTTTCATAATTACTACAAGAACTAGTAATTTTTCAATCTTGCATAAAATTCAACTGGAATTAGAACATAGAAAATTGTTCTAATATCTATAAAATTCTCTAGTTGTATTGAACGTTTTTTGAATTACTACAAGAACTAGTAATTTTTCAATCTTGCATAAAATTCAACTAGAAGTAGAACATAGAAAATTGTTCTAATATCTATAAAATTCTCTAGTTGTATTGAAACGTTTTCAGATTGAATCGTTTATTTCAGAAACTGGTCGACAGACATTTGTTTTTTTTTTTTTTTGTGGATTCAGTATCTCCTATTGTCAGGGCATATTTTTCTGCAATATAACTTTAACTGCCATTCCCTTTTATGGGATATAATTTACAATGAATATCGCCTTTACTGCAGAAAGCTGTCAAGCGATATCACATAGTATGTTTCTGCAGTAAATTTAAATTTCTGCAGTAAAAGTCCTGTGGTATTTTGTATAATACTAATACCATGGTAACAACTACCATTGGTTTACCATTACTTATCATTGCTTAGTGGTTTGGTATATTTAACAAATCAGAACATTGATTTAAATTTCTTTATTGTATTTTAATGAAAACACGGAAAATATTATGTTTTATCATTGGTTTACCATTACTTAGTATTGCTTAGTGGTTTGGTATATTTAACAAACCAGAAAATTGGTTTAAATTTCTTTATTGTATTTTAATGAAAACACGGAAAATGTTGTGTTTTATTCTGTGTTCAAATAAAATTATACAGTTTTTAATAGTGTCCTGTTCGTTAAATATCATAATTCCATACAAAAATATTAGGAAGTTACCTTTAAAAATATATGTTTCTACATTAAAAACGTATTTTATTGCAGAAACGAGTCAACTGCAATGTTTTCAATATTTTTTTGTAATTAAGGGAGAAATATTATAATGTAATTACAGGCAGCATCAACTTCGGAAAGATGTTAACTAATACTAGATTTTTTTTAGGCGAATATCTGTTTAAATATCAATGTTTTTCTTTGTTTCCCAACAATTTGAAAAGGTGCACTTGACCATTTTCTGAAATAAACGATTCAATTAGAAATTTGCTACTTTTAAGTGATTTTAACTTGACTGGCGTATAAAGGCTCACATGTTGGCCTTGATATACAAATAAGTCAAATAACTATTACAGTTGTTTAACTAATATTAAAAAAAAGTGTTTGCACAAACCGCCAGTGGCAGAATCAAGCAGGCCAGTAAATACTTCCACCGTAGATTATCTGTAACATCTTTTTAATAGCAATAATAAAAGTGTCATTTGTGCAGCATTAAACAAGACAAAAAGCAGCAAGCGAGGCACTTCTCATGTTAAAAATTGCGTACAAATGGGATTATAATTCAGCCGTCAAGAGGTAGTATTAAATCCGCAATTATACTTTTGTTGCCAACACTTACCTCATTAAATCGCCGCACTAAAGCGGTCCTCCTCGGCATTAAACTGCGCACTTGACTAACATATTCAGAGGCTTTAATTGAAATTGATCCTGGCATTTGTTGCATAACTTGTATAAGCAGCGTTATTATTAGCATGCATTTTGCAGGTAATATTTTAAGCGCGTAATTTTGTGCCCACTTATGCGTCGGTAATAAAATACGTTTTTAAGCCAGTTGAGGTAGTTTACGCATGTATTCCTGGGTTCAGATTCCACGTTGTAATGCGTAAAGCGAATTTATTGTTTTCCTCGTGCTCTCGTGGGTTGCGCTGGAATAGGCGGCGCATTGAAAATCTCCTGCATCCCTCTAGTATTTATTAGCGCGTTTCGTTTCAATTTAGGGCTCCTACGTGGACATCCCCTAAAAGGCAATAAAACGTCTGGACCAGGGACGCCCTCGGCCCCGCTGGACGGGCAATAATCGTAAACACTCCCCGCAGGCACTCAACGTTTCCCCGGTGGACTTCGGAAACGCACTTTCCACTAAGCAGCGGGGAAATTAATTTTTCGAGCGCTTTCCACTTCGACGTGCAAATAAGAGAAATAAACAAAAGTATTTTTTGATCTTCTATATCAATTTGTTGTAAAAGAATTGAAAATTTTCATCAGGAAGAGTTACAAACCCACTAACGATATCATCATGTGACAGGCTTTTGTTTTCTTCCTAATCCTTTAGTCCTTCCTTTACTGCTTTAATCTCTTTTCATCTCAATTTCGTGATATCAAATTCACCTCTGTCAACAGGCGACACACACTTCTGCGCTTTGTAGGAAACCCAATATTTCGCACGTTTCTGTCGTTGCGGTCTCAGGTTCTCATCCGTCCACTCTGTGGTCGTTACGCTTTTCTGAACAGATTGAAAGCAGAAGCGCGATCGGAATCGCGGTCTGCTTCTTTCCCTATGCTTCTCACATTGCCATCCAGGATGGTGTGGTGTTACACCAGAAGATACCTATTATATGATGTATCTATATTTGTGGAACAATCTGCCATAATTAATGGACAAAAGCTCCCTACCAACTTTCATTTTGCAGCAATCTTTAAAGATTTGTTTCCATTCTCTCTTTAGACTTTAATGAATCAACAACACAACTGAACTTCCAAATTATTTGGTAAATGAAAACGTTGTTAGTTCCATTCCCTCTTTAGATCTTAATGAATCAACAACAAAACTAAACTTCCAAATTATGTCGTAAATGAAAACGTTGTTAGTGGTGCTTAGTTCTAAGGTCTAAAGAGGGAATACCTTGGTGAATCAACAACAAAACTTTACTTCCAAATTATTTTCTAAATGAAAACGTTGTTAGTTAGATTCCCTCTTTAGACCTTAATGAATCAACAACAAAACTAAACTTCCAAATTATTTCGTAAATGAAAACGTTGTTAGTGGTGCTTAATTCTTAGGTCTAAAGAGGGAATACCTTGATGAATCAACAACAAAACTTTACTTCTAAATTATTTTGTAAATGAAAACGTTGTTAGTTCCATTCCCTCTTTAGATCCCTCTTTAGATCTTAATGAATCAACAACAAAACTAAACTTCCAAATTATTTCGTAAATGAAAACGTTGTTAGTGGTGCTTAATTCTTAGGTCTAAAGAGGGAATACCTTGATGAATCAACAACAAAACTTAACTTCCAAATTATTTTGTAAATAAAAACGTTGTTATTTCCATTCCCTCTTTAGACCTTAATGAATCAACAACAAAACTAAACTTCCAAATTATTTCGTAAATGAAAACGTTGTTAGTGGTGCTTAATTCTTAGGTCTAAAGAGGGAATACCTTGATGAATCAACAACAAAACTTAACTTCCGAATTATTTTCTAAATGAAAACGTTGTTAGTTAGATTCCCTCTTTAGACCTTAATGAATCAACAACAAAACTAAACTTCCAAATTATGTCGTAAATGAAAACGTTGTTAGTGGTGCTTAGTTCTAAGGTCTGAAGAGGGAATACCTTGGTGAATCAACAACAAAACTTTACTTCTAAATTATTTTGTAAATGAAAACGTTGTTAGTTCCATTCCCTCTTTAGACCTTAATGAATCAACAACAAAACTAAACTTCCAAATTATTTCGTAAATGAAAACGTTGTTAGTGGTGCTTAATTCTTAGGTCTAAAGAGGGAATACCTTGATGAATCAACAACAAAACTTTACTTCTAAATTATTTTGTAAATGAAAACGTTGTTAGTTCCATTCCCTCTTTAGACCTTAATGAATCAACAACAAAACTAAACTTCCAAATTATGTCGTAAATGAAAACGTTGTTAGTGGTGCTTAATTCTAAGGTCTAAAGAGGGAATACCTTGATGAATCAAGAACAAAACTTTACTTCTAAATTATTTTGTAAATGAAAACGTTGTTAGTTCCATTCCCTCTTTAGACCTTAATAAATCAACAACAAAACTAAACTTCCAAATTATGTCGTAAATGAAAACGTTGTTAGTGGTGCTTAGATTTAGGTCTAAAGAGGGAATACCTTGATGAATCAACAACAAAACTTTACTTCTAAATTATTTTGTAAATGAAAACGTTGTTAGTTCCATTCCCTCGTTAGACCTTAATGAATGAACAACAAAACTAAACTTCCAAATTATTTCGTAAATGAAAACGTTGTTAGTGGTGCTTAATTCTAAGGTCTAAAGAGGGAATAATACCTTGACGAATCAACAACAAAACTTAACTTCCAAATAATTTTCTAAATGGAAACGTTGTTAGTTCCATTTCCTCTTTAGACCTTAATGAATCAACAACAAAATTAAACTTCCAAATTATTTCGTAAAAGAAAACTTTGTTAGTGGTGCTTAATTCTAAGGTCTAAAGAGGGAATACCTAGATGAATCAACAACAAAACTTTACTTCTAAATTATTTTGTAAATGAAAACGTTGTTAGTTCCATTCCCTCTTTAGACCTTAATGAATTAACAACAAAACTAAACTTCCAAATTATTTTGTAAATGAAAACGTTGTTAGTGGTGCTTAATTCTAAGGTCTAAAGAGGGAATACCTTGATGAATCAACAACAAAACTCTACTTCTAAATTATTTTGTAAATGAAAACGTTGTTAGTTCCATTCCCTCTTTAGATCTTAATGAATCAACAACAAAACTAAACTTCCAAATTATGTCGTAAATGAAAACGTTGTTAGTGGTGCTTAATTCTAAGGTCTAAAGAGGGAATACCTTGATGAATCAACAACAAAAATTTACTTCTAAATTATTTTGTAAATGAAAACGTTGTTAGTTCCATTCCCTCTTTAGACCTTAATGAATGAACAACAAAACTTAACTTCCAAATTATTTTGTAAATGAAAACGTTGTCAGTCGTGCCTAATTAACATTTTATATTGCCTAATATTAATTGATTGAAACACAAACCTAATAATAATAAAAATCTCAGCCAATTAGCAACTTGAGGAAATATCATCTGATATTGCCACCCATGCTGTTTTTATGCGAATTTTTGGAATTCGGCTGCGTCTCACGCATTATATATGTTAATTCCCAAAACCCATAACGCAGTATTAATTCGAGGTTAATGTAAACATTTTCGGTCGCCAGGCTGTTATTATTTAATTTGAAACTTATAATGCGCTCATAAATTATGTATTAGACAATTAACGCAGACGGTACGATGGAAATTGGTTTTTGTGTTCAGGTTTTGTTATTAAATTACGTGCAAGCCTGCTCGCCTAGCGCGTTATTCTGGATCACTAAATTGCTCTGCATGATCGATGGCACAATGCTTAAGACATTCGATGGTAACAGGAATGCGTTTAAAGTGTTTGCACTGGGCGTGAGGTTTATATAATAATGTAATAAATTATAAGATTAAATTTATAAAAAATTGAAAGTTTAAAAAATTGAATATTAAATCTTACAAAGCCTTGAAGAATTTGCATCATAGCGAAGATTTCCCTAGTTTGAGTCCGGTTTTGCGTTTCGTCGTTTGTAAATGTTGTAATAACCACACAAAAATTCGTGCCAAGTGATATTTGGCAGAGCAATGAAACGACTTTCATAAAGCTCACAAAGCTTCATAAATGTTTTAGCAATTGAGGCGTCTAGAAGTAAAAGGGTTTAAGTGCATTTTTGGTAGTTCTCAGATAAATGACCTTAAAGTTAATTTGAAATTCTAAACTTAACTTGAATTTAAAAATTCCAGGGAAGTATGTTAATATTTTAGTCTAAATATTAGTCTCAAATATTAACACAGTTTTCTAAACTTATTATTGGAATTTTGAAATTCTAAACTTAACTTGAATTTTAAAATTCCAGGAAACTTAATATTTTACTTTAAATATCAGTTTGAAATATTAACACAGTTTTCTAAACTTATTCTTGAAATTTTGAAATTCTAAAGTTCACTTGAATTTCAAAATTCCAGGAAACTATGTTAATATTTTAGTCTAAATATTTGTCTCGAATATTAACACAGTTTTCTCAACTTATTCCTGGAATTTTTAAATCCATGTTGACTTCATAGCCATGTATCTCAGAACTAACAAATATGTACTTAAATCCTTTTACTTCTAAACCCCTTAATTGACCTCCTAAATCAAACAACATAATGATCATACATATAATTAATTTAGATGTATGTATGGTTGCCACTTGGTGAAACATTGTGAATCAAAATACCTTTTGATAGTGAATATAACAATATTAATACCTTACACAATATATAACTTTTAAATCTTAACAAAAAAATTGTCTAAAACCAATAAGTATTTAAAATACGAAACGTCTTTCATAAAGCAAATGATTATAGCAATCGGCGATCTAAATCAAACAAAATAATAATAATACATACAGGGAGGTTTTTATAAAAGTATACATACAGGTTATATGGCCTATGTATACTTCTATAAAAATCGCATCAATCACATGGCGATATAACTCGCATGTAGACTTTTATAAAAAAAACCTCCCTGTATGTAACATACATAAATATTGAATGAATAACATTTTTTGCTTTAATTCTAAACAAATTTGATGAAATTTCAGTTAAATGTTCATCAATTTTCTTTATTAAATTTCATTAATTTAATCAAAATAATGAAAATTCATTAGACTCTAAGCAATCTAAACAATATTATGCGAATGTCTTTGCTTTAATTGTAAATCCTACAAAATTTCGTTTTTTTTTTATATAAAGTTTGATGAATTGATAAAGTCAACTTTTTTTTTATTTAATAAATCCTGTGCAATATTTTTGAATTTGTGTACAATAATTGCAATTTAAATCATGTTCTCTTAAATTTGCTCGGACATTAAACGAAAACATCTGAATTTTATTATGCTGACGGCAATTTTGTAAAATTTCATCATATTTTAAGCGTATTACAAAACAAAACAAAACAAATTTCTTAAAATATCTTGCATATTACATTAATTACACATTTCACATTAAATTAATTATGTATTGCCTATAATTGCAAATTTATAAAATTATACCCATTTTCTCAATATTTAACAAAAAAAAAAAATCACATGCATGGATGTTCTTTGTAAATTGTATATAACTGGGGTCAACTATGAACGCCACAGTTTTAGATGAGATTGTTCGCTTATTTTCACGCTTAGATTATGATATATTTCTATAAGATTCTCCGAGAAGTTCCAACGAAATTTAAATTTCTATGAGCTTCTCTGAGAAGTTCCAACGAAACATTTTCATAATATTTCTTAGCAATTTTCCATGAAATATTGATGACTACTTTTGTCAAATACCTCGACAATTTTCAATGATATTCTTCACAAATTTTCATAGCTTTTATGATAACGAAATTTAAATTTCTATGAGCTTCTCTGAGAAGTTCCAACGAAACATTTTCATAATATTTCTTGGCAATTTTCCATGAAATTTTGATGACTACTTTTGTCAAAAACCTCGACAATTTTCAATGATATTCTTCACAAATTTTCATAGCTTTTATCCTATAATAATATCGCAAAACATTTCCCTATCATTTTCTATAAAATAAATCATCATGAGATTCTTCGGCTATTTATTTATTTATTTACTGATGACAATTTATCATAGTTTCTATCAAAAATTCCATTATTTGTGTCAAATTATCAATTATTCTGTCAATATTTAACTAATTGCTGTTTTATTTTTTCACAAGTACACTATGATATCCACTTTTTTCGTAATATGTTTCAAAATTGTTTCAAAATTTGTCATATTTCCATCAAAAATTTCTCTCAGTGACTAATATTTTAGTAATATTATGTATTGGAATTTTGTTAATAAATTTTTGTTTGAAAATATTAATCATTTGAAGACAGTTGCAGTTAGTATGGACATTCATTCCATATACAGTTACACATCTGCAACATACTTAATACATATAATAACATAATATTAATGATAGATTGATAGATATATCGTCGGCTTGGTGTTACAAGGTTGCATGTAACATTTTTTTAAATTTTCAGTTCTATAGCTTTGCAGGACTAGATGTTTTCAAAGCGGGACCTTCCAACTTGTTGGAAGATTACAATTGGATCATTAGGAACCTGTGATAAAAAAATATCTATTGACAGTGCAAAATTTATCATTTTTTATATAGTAAACATATTTAAAATCCTTATTCCCAAATTTACAAATTTGCACATACAACCTTGTAATATTAAGCCGACGATAACGATGTGATACATGATATATGGAATGGGCTATCGACTTTCGTCCTTCGGCCCATGAACGGTTGTGAATATGAATGATTGTTGCAGTTATTTAAAACGTTTTCAGTTAAATTACTGCCATTGTTGCCAATGTTTCGAAATTTCCTGAATGAATTTCTGCAATGTGGATCCAATCTAATTTTTCAAAGTTTCCTGTAATGTTCCTGAAAACACCGTTTCCCTTAATAACATTTAGAATTGCCAATCATGCCATAGTCTTTGGCGTCTTCTGGAAATCATCAGCTCGAAGTGCTATCAGCACGTAATATTCGAACGTTTAGCATACTACAAATTGCTATTATTACCCTAATCATTGACCTGGTTACCGTTGTATACGGCACCTTCACCTCAGTGCCCTGTGCCTACCTACAGACAGACACCTTATGTAAAGGTGACATCTTTTCGACGCTACATTAATGCACTTTGATGAGTAAAGACTCTGCCCATTGACTTATAAAGTTGCATATCATTATCTGAAGTCTAAGATCATTTTATTAAGATTAGCAAAGTATTAGGCGATTAATCTGTATGCTCTATGAATGATGTTTGGAGGATGTTTGGGTGATGTTTTATCCGGCCCTAAGAATCCAAGATTCTATTTACCATGCAGTTAGTCAGCAGGATTATTATTTTTACTGAAAATTCTGGACATTTTCTGATGGGACAGAAACAAGGGGCGGCGTTCTGATGGGAACGAACAGTTCTGTGGCTTGGTGCAAGATCAACCAATGTCAAAATTTCTTACTTGTGAGAATCTGAGATTGAAATACGACCTAAATATCGATTCAATCTTTTCCTACAATTAAACAGATTGTTTGGTCAACGAGCGGGTTTTTATCGAATGTTCAATACTTCAGTCCATTACTGGCAGTTTATCACTCAATTCTACATTGAAACCCTATTTTTGAATAAAATTGACATGTTCAATCATGGACATAAAATGGACAATTGGTTGTCCTTGCACCAAGCTACAAAATTAAAAATAAGGGATTTGGAAACTCTCCTTACTGCACTTTTCGAATACCTACTAAACTTACTAAATTTGTCTTAATCAATAAGATTCAGAAAAATTCATCCTCCCAATTCTTTCTTCATCAATCATTTTCTCTTGCACCCATGTTTGGTGTGGAGAATATCGAAAATTAAAGGTTTTAAAAGTAAACGATTGCCCAGTTAACCACCATTGGTGGGCTTCACTGTTACTTTTAGCTCTTCGCGTGCTTTTTGCTGGCGATTGATTGGCGGTCTTTTGATGAACTGTTTGCTCGGCGGCGTAAATTTGCGGGCATTCGTGCTCGTCACCGTTCCATTAATGCAAATACTCGCCTAACGGTGACCGAGGAATGCTTCCTCAATTATCTTCGCGCGTAATCATCGGGGACCGCAAGAAAGAGTGGAAAATAATCGGAAAGGCATCCCGGACTTGGAAAATTCTTGTCAATCCGAGCGGCGGACGTTCAATCATAACCGTTGCGGCGATAAACAATTTCCATTTAATAAAAGTGATCGTGCACCGATAATTGCGCGGTTATTGCGCTCGGTGATATGCTGGACCGTTGTAATTGTTGATGATTGATTGTTTAAGTGGTCACCGGTTAATTGAAATGTGACGTTAATTGTATGTAATTGCAAAGAGGTATTTTTCTCTTAGGCTTTACTACAGTTTATAGGACAACTCAATTTTGTAACCTAGAATGGCTAATACTTACTTGCTCTATTGGATATATGAAATTACAATCAAATTCATACATTACGTATAGTATGTCCACGGATTGATGAGTTACCAGGGAGACAAACTTTCCTTTTTGATTTCACTTTTTATTTTCTACAGAAATACTGCTTGTTTTCAAACCTCCTAAAATCAAATCATATTTTAAGTATGTGTGACGGTTTACAGAAAAAGGAAATTTTGTGAAAATTTGTGTTTCGAGATAAGCATCAAAATTGCCATTTTAACATATAAAATTTAATGAATAAGGTAAATCAAACACTTGGTTGAAGTTTCACTTAATTAATAGAATTTACTCTACAATCGTTTCGGTCTAAGAGTAAATTCTATTAATTTAGTGAAACTTCAACCAAGTGTTTGATTTACCTTAGTTATCATGTTTCACCAAGTGGTATCCACATATACATCAACTTAAATTTAATGAAATTTAGAATGCATGTAGTTCATTTAAAGTTAAATGGAATTTTGAATACCTGAAATTTAGTGCACATGACTGTTTCAAGGTTAGTATCAAAATCACCATTTTAACATACAAAATGTATTGAAATTTGGAATCTATGTAGTTTATTTAAAATTAAATAAATGTTTTAATCTCTGAAATTTAGTTCACATGACTGTTTCAAGGTTAGCATCAAAATCACCATTTTAACATACAAAATTTATTGAAATTTGGAATACATGTAGTTTATTTAAAATTAAATGAATATTTTAATCTGTGAAATTTTCTTCACATGACTGTTTCAAGTTAAATAAAATTGTTTACAAAATTTGTTCAATTTGGTACGCATAAATGTTGGTGATAATATTTACCTTGAATATCATATTCGTATATGATATTCACTGAATACTCGTCACGAATGTTCAGATAACTTTGTTCAATGGGCAAGACATTTTAAGAATATGCATAATATTTCCTCAAATATTAATGAAAATTCAATCAATGCGCAGAAATTAATACGATTTCTTTAAATTTGTTCAAATTTTGTTTTAATTTAATTTAAAATATTAATTTTAAATTAAATAAATTTTATACGTAATTCATGAAATTTGTATAAAATTTGGTAAAATTCACATACAATTAACAAAAACAAAACATCCATGCATGTGATAAAATTAAAATATTTGCGTTAAATATACAGGAAATTTGATCAAATTTTATAAATTTTCATCACAATTAGTAGCACTTTTTTGCAATATATTTAAAATTTTATAATATATGTAGGTAATTAATGTAATAGGCAAGATATTTTCAGAAATTTGATTTAATATGCTCAAAATTTGATGAAATTTTATAAAATTTGCCATTTTAAAATTCAGTTGATTTCGTTTAAACTTGCAAGCAAATTTAGAGAAAATTAATTAAACTGCAATTATTGTACAGAAATTCAGAAATATTGTACAGCAATTTATAAAAAAATAAATGTTGATGTTTTTCAAATATATAAATGTTAATACAAAAGATACAAAATTATATAGGATTTACAATTAAAGCAATGACATTAACATATTATCGTTTATTTTAACTTTTATTTCACTTGAAATCGAAACATTATTCGTGTGATACAATAATGTATAATTTTTTATTTCAAATTTTATGGAATTTCGAGTAAATATGATAAAGATTTATAAAAAAAATGTTGATGTTTTTCAAATATATAAAAGTTAATACAAAAGATACAAAATTATGTAGGATTTACAATTAAAGCAATGACAATGATATTCTCGTTTATTTTAACTTTTATTTCATTTGAACTTGAAACATTATTCGTGTGATTCGTGTTTTAAATTTTATGGAATTCGAGTTAATATGATAATGTGTTAATGTGATAAAATTTAAATACCTGCCTTAAATATTGAGAAAATTTGATAAATATGCATCACATTTAATAGTTATGTAATAATATCGTTTATATTAACTTTTATTTTGCTTGATACAAAATTTTAAAGAATTTACAATTAAAACAATGACATTAACATATCATCGTTTATTTTACCTTTTATTTTACTTCAAATTGAAATGTTATCCGTGTAATACTAAAATGTATGTTTTTTTATTTTAAATTTTATGGAGTTTCGAGTTAATGTACAGAAATGTATACGTTTTATTAAAAATTGCAAATTGCAAAAATAAAAAAGTTTATTTTCTCAAATTATTTTCAAATATATAAAAGTTTATACAATATACAGGGTGAGTCAGGAGGGGTGTATTGTATACGTAAAAAATATTTAAAAAACCTCAAATGTTGTTTCCGATTTTCATTTGTTTTCAAGTTATAGTTTGTTGAAAAGTCGAATAAATACATTTTTATCCAAAGTTTTCTGATGTGGAAACCGTTGACAATATCTTTCAACAGCAGCTGTAGCACACCCATTACAAAAACCATAGACAAACACCACATTTGCATATTCAAGATTTGAAACTATAACTTGAAAACAAATGAAGATCTGATAACAACATTTTATTTTTTTAAATTATTTTCACGTGTACAATACTCTCCTGGAGTTTGGTCCATTCCTCCCGACTCACCCTGTATATATATATACACATACACACACAATACACATTCATTTTAAATTTAAACCCAATTAATTAAATGACAGTGTAACATTTTTGTGTATTGTTCTTGTACATTTTGACTCTGTAATATTCTCTGTGAATCCAAATACAATAATTGATTGATAAAATTCCATTCCATCCATATTTTTCTTTTAAGGACCTATTCGGATTTCAATTTTTATCTGTGTTTTATTCAAAGGATTTAATATTAGAAGTTGTATCTATATCTATATTTTGTATCTAAAACTTCTCGGAGAATCTCCTAGATTCCTAGAAAATTGTCAGCTAATCTCGTGGAGATAAATAAATAAATCTCATAATAAATTTTAGGTAAATCTTGTCGAAAATTGGCGAATAATATCATAGAAAACTGTAGGTGATTTTGTTTTTCAAAATTACAGGGAAATAACTTGTGAAATTGTCGAGGTGTATTAGTAAAATTTGTGGAGAAATCTCATCGACAATATTAGATAAACCTTATTAAGAATTGGCGAATAATCTTATCGAAAGCAAAAAATAATTCAGTTTCGGAAGAATTATCAGGAAATATCATACCAAATTGTGGTATATTATTATTTATTTTTGGAAGAATCTCGTGTACAATTTTAAATAAATCTTATCTTAGGAAGGCTCCCGTTGATAAACAAATAAATAAATAGGCGAAGAATCTCATCGAAACCTGTAGATGATTTTGTTTTTTAAAGTTATAGGGAAATAACTTCCGAAATTATCGAGGTGTATTAGTAAAATTTGTGGAGAAATCTCATCGACAATGTTAGATAAACCTTATTAAGAATTGGCGAATAATCTTATCGAAAACAAAAAATAATTCAGTTTTGGAAGAATTATCAGGAAATATCATACCAAATTGTGGTATATTATTATTTATTTTTGGAAGAATCTCATGTACAATTTTAAATAAATCTTATCTTAGGAAGGCTCCCGTTGATAAATAAATAAATAGGCGAAGAATCTCATCGAAACCTGTAGATGATTTTGTTTTTTAAAGTTATAGGGAAATAACTTCCGAAATTATCGAGGTGTATTAGTAAAATTTGTGGAGAAATCTCATCGACAATGTTAGATAAACCTTATTAAGAATTGGCGAATAATCTTATCGAAAGCAAAAAATAATTCAGTTTCGGAAGAATTATCAGAAAATATCATACCAAATTGTGGTATATTATTATTTTTTTTTGGAAAAATCTCATGTACAATTTTAGATCAATCTTATCTTAGGAAGGCTCCCGTTGATAAATAAATTGACGAAGAATCTCATCGAAACCTGTAGATGATTTTGTTTTTTAAAGTTATAGGGAAATAACTTCCGAAATTATCGAGGTGTATTAGTAAAATTTGTGGAGAAATCTCATCGACAATATTAGATAAACCTTATTAAGAATTGGCGAATAATCTTATCGAAAGCAAAAAATTAATAAGTTTCGGAAGAATTATCAGGATATATCATACCAAATTGTGGTATATTATTATTTTTTTTGGAAAAATCTCATGTACAATTTTAGATAAATCTTATCTTAGGAAGGCTCCCGTTGATAAATATATTGGCGAAGAATCTCATCGAAAACTGTAGATGATTTATTCTGTAGAAAATGATAAGGAAATGTTTTGCGATATTATTATAGGAAACTTTTTTTTTTTTAATTAGTAAAGAAAATCATTGAATATCAATGGGAAAAGTAGGGAAATGTTTGCGATATTATTATAGGAAACTTTTTTTTTTAATTAGTAAAGAAAATCATTGAATATCAATGGGAAAAGTAGGGAAATGTTTGCGATATTATTATAGGAAACTTTTTTTTTAAATAGTAAAGAATATCATTGGGAAAAGTAAGAAATTGTCGAGGGATTTAGCAAAGTAGTCATCAAATTTCATGGAAAATTGCCAAGAAATATGAAAATGTTCAAGAAATTTCGTTGGAACTTCAACATGGTGTCTGCCTTTTTTGTCAAAATGCACGTTTTGGCATTAAATGGCTACAAATAAAGTATACTTTAAGTATGAATAAACCAAGTATATTTATTTTACCTTTGTATTATAAATAACTATGGCAATGATATATGCATTCGACATTCACAATTATAAAGGCAAAACTGTAAAATAACAAAAATAAGAGATAACATGTTTTGCTATAACATTACTAACATCTCGGAGAATCTCATAGAATCATTGGCATTCGATTGATTGCCAATGTAAATAGCCAATAGAAAATGTGTCACATGTTTAAATGCTAATCTCAAAATGTTCAATTGCAACTGTCCAAATTAGTAGAAATTTTAATTGGAAATCTTTTCGACTAAAATACGCAAAATCTGTCAACATGTTTCAGATTCGTCAGATCTGTGAAACACTAAGGTTTTAAAATAACAATCGGATTATAGACGTCAAAATTTATTAATTTCAACAGTTAAGCAACATTGAAGTGGTGGAGTTAAAGCTGGGACTGAATATCTTACTTTTTTATTTATGATTATAGTTGCGACTGATTAGCCAGGTATTATCAAACTAAGTTACTTAGTGTTTGATAATGATAAATGTGATGATATTGATGATAATAATAGCACATATAGCATGGTTGGGAATACTGTTTGTGATTTTCCTTTGTAAAAATTTTATAATTTTAACAGTATTTTTGCACCTATGATAATGAAACTTATAATGGCTCAAACAATAAACGTACAATAAAATGTAATACCTATAAAGTTAAGGTTGAAATATTTATGTGTGTCATTATCGTTTCTTAAAATTCTCGTATGGTGTGGCTTTAACCCATTGACTCCATTGACACGTTGCGAGACCTGCTTTTGAATAAGGATAACGTTCGCTTCCATCTGAACACAATCGAGAGCGAATTAACCGTACAATCCGCGATAACGCCGTATTACCGGATTAACGCGGCGTTAACGGGGCCGACGTGCTCTCCTCGCGAAACCAGTTTCTCTGTGACTAGGAACAGTTGCCCCGTCCCTAGGGACAAGTCTGCAACGTCAATTGCGTCAATTATCCACCGCACATATTTACACCTGGCACGGACATGCCCCGACAAAGAGAACCCGAGTTAACACGTCCTTGATTCCCCAGGTGATACGTATGCGGAGGAACGGATTTAATGGATTATTGGCAGGCACTGTTAAAAGCCCGTTTACATGCATGCATGTAGAGTGCTGTAATGTTACAGTTAACGAAATAAGGATGAAATAAGAGTAGTACCTGTAATTATATTAAAGTATGCGCGGTTTGCATTTTTCTACAAGCACGTGTGTACACTGCTTTTCAACTATCGAATTTTATGGGCTTCTGTGTGTGGTTTACTGTGTGCTTAAACGAGAGTGAGCATGTACGATGTGCAGCGATGATTCCAGTGAATATTTGACGAGCGCTTCGTCAAATATTTAAGCTTCTCACCGGTGGAGAACCGGTGTTTATTTACGGCCCCACCTGTTGAGCGCAGCAGGGCAATCCACTGAACAACCTACGCGCCACCATTGCAGACACACTGTACTTGTCTGGGCATGCACTGCAGAGTACCTGTTGCCGATTCACCTGGAGACAGGTGCCCAGAATGTAAGAGAATGTACGGCGGATATCGATCTTTGTACAAATTTGGTACAAAATTGCAAATTGTCTCCAAGCATTTGCCTTCTTTAACAGCTTAAAAAATGTCAAACAGTTTAAGCATTGACCCCTTGAATACAGACTTCAATTGTTTGATCTGTAATTTTTTTTTTTTTTAAATATCATATCTATTTCATTTATCTTAATTTCAATAGTCTTAATCTTATACAATCTTAATACATTAGCTTCCAAGCTTTGTTTAGGTCTTCATTTGATAAGTCATATCCTTCTTTTTTTTTGTAATTTTCAACACATCGTGCTAATTCTTTAATAACCTATTTTCTGGACAAACGTAATTTTTTTTTCAATCTCATATCTATTTCATTTATCGTAATTTCAATAGTCTTAATCTTATACAATCTTAATACAATAGCTTCCAAGCTTTGTTTAGGTCTTCATTTGATAAGTGATATTCTTATGTGTGTTTTTTTCTTCTAATTTTCAACACACAGTGCTAATTCTTAAATAACCTATTTTCTGGACAAACGTTAAAACGCACTAAAATGTTTTGGTTATTTCGGGGAGCTTAAATTGAGCCCAAAGATAGTCTAATAGACTTATAAAGTTAATCAATATTACTATACTTCTGTACACTTTTCATTGAAAACTTAAAAAAAATGAAGAATCATTACTAAAATACATTATTTTAGTTAGGAATTGATAACGCTAACCATGTGTAAATGGTAACTAGCATTTGATGGGTCTAGAAGTAAAATGGTTTTAGTGCATTTTTAGTAGTTCTGAAATAAATGGCTTTTAAGTTAACTTGAATTTCAAAATTCCAGGAATGAGTTTAGAAAACTGTAGACTAATATTTGAGCCTAAAAACCATTTTTAAAATTGCAGGAATAAGTTTAGAAACCTTCGTTAATATTTTAGACTTACGTTTAGATTAAAAAATTAACACAGTTTTCTAAACTTATTCCCGGAATTTTGAAATTCAAGTCAACTTTAAAGCCATTTATCTCAGAACTACCAAAATTGCACTTAAACCCTTTTACTTCTAGACCCATCAATTGGTAACTAGCAATGGTAATTGTTTTAATTAGGAATTAATAACGCTAACCGTGTGTAAATGGTAACTAGCAATTGATGGGTCTAGAAGTAAAATGGTTTAAGTGCATTTTTAGTAGTTCTAAAATAAATGGTTTTAAAGTTAACTTGAATTTCAAAATTCCAGGAATAAGTTTAGTAAATTGTAGGGTAATATTTGAGCCTAAAAACCATTTTTAAAATTCCAGGAATAAGTTTAGAAACCTGCGTTAATATTTTAGACTTAAGTTTAGACTAAAAAATTAACACAGTTTTCTAAACTTATCCCTGGAATTTTGAAATTCAAGTCAACTCCAAAGCCATTTATGTCAGAACTACCAAAAATGCACTTAAACCTTTTTACTTCTAGACCCATCAATTGGTAACTATCATTGGTAATTGTTTTAATTAGTAATTGATAACGCTAATCATATATAAATGGTAACTAGCATTGATGGGTCTAGAAGTAAAAGGGTTTAAGTGCATTTTTTAGTAGTTCTGAAATAAATGGCTTTAAAGTTAACTTGGATTTCAAAAATCCAGGACCAAGTTTAGAAAACTGTAGGGTCGTATTTTAGACTAAAAACATTTTTTTAGATTCCAGGAATATGTTTAGAAAACTGCGTTAATATTTTAGACTTACGTTTGACTAACACACAGTTTTCTAAACTTATTCCTGGAATTTTGAAATTCAAGTTAACTTTAAAGCCGTTTATCTCAGAACTACCAAAAATGCACGTAAACCCTTTTACTTCTAGACCCCTCAATTGGTAACTAGCAATGGTAATTGTTTTAATTAGGAATTGATAATGCTAACCATATGTAAATGGTAACTAGCAATTAAGGGGTCTAGAAATAAAAGGGTTTAAGTGCATTTTTAGTAGTTCTGAAATAAATGGCTTTAAAGTTAACTTGAATTTCAAAATTCCAGGAATAAGTTTAGAAAACTGTAGGGTCGTATTTTAGACTAAAAACATTTTTTTAGATTCCAGGAATATGTTTAGAAAACTGCGTTAATATTTTAGACTTACGTTTGACTAACACACAGTTTTCTAAACTTATTCCTGGAATTTTGAAATTCAAGTTAACTTTAAAGCCGTTTATCTCAGAACTACCAAAAATGCACGTAAACCCTTTTACTTCTAGACCCCTCAATTGGTAACTAGCAATGGTAATTGTTTTAATTAGGAATTGATAACGCTAACCATATGTAAGTGGTAACTAACAATTAATGGGTCTAGAAGTAAAATAGTTTAAGTGCATTTTTAGTAGTTCTAAACTAAATGGTTTTAAAGTTAACTTGAATTTCTAAATTCCAGGAATAAGTTTAGAAAACCGTAGGATAATATTTTAGACTAAAAACCATTTTTTAAATTCTAGGACTAAGTTTAGAATACTGTGTTCATATTTTAGACTTAAGTTTAGACTAAAAAAATACCACAGTTTTCTAAACTTATTCCTGGAATTTTGAAATGCAAGTCAACTTTAAAGCCATTTATCTCAGAACTACCAAAAATATACTTAAACCCTTTTACTTCTAGACCCATCAATTGGTAACTAGCAATGGTAATTGTTTTAATTAGGAATTGATAACGCTAACCATATGTAAGTGGTAACTAGCAATTGATGGGTCTAGAAGTAAAATGGTTTAAGTGCATTTTTAGTAGTTCTGAAATAAATAGCTTTAAAGTTAACTTTAATTTCAAAATTCCAGGAATAAGTTTAGAAAACTGTAGGCTAATAATTTAGACTAAAAACCATTTTTAAAATTCCAAGAATAAGTTTAGAATACTATGTTAATAATTTAGACTTAAGTTTAGACAAAAAATAAACACAGTTTTCTAAACTTATTCCTGGAGTTTTTAAATTCAAGTCAACTTTAAAGCCATTTATCTCAGAACTACCAAAAATGCACTTAAACCATTTTACTTCTAGATTGGTAACTAGCAATGGTAATGGTTTTAATTAGCAATTGGTAACGCTAACCATATGTAAATGGTAACTAGCAATTGGTAACTAGCAATGGTAATTAACAATTGTTAAATGCCAACTAATTTTAAATTGCAGTGAAAAGTAAATACTCTAAAAATTTTGACGCCTGCAGATAAATTGCATGAATTTCGATGACAAGATAAAAACTTAAAAAAACTTTGAGCCTGCAGATGCAAAAGACAAACTTCGATTATTCCTATTTTAAGATGATAGATTTTGAAATCCATAAATGAAAATGTGACAGATTTGGATATATGACTGATTTGTTCTTGTAAATTTGATACAATTTTATATAGATGCTACAGTAAATTACAGCTGAAACTAAAAAAAAAATACAAAATTACAAAATGATAGATTTCGACAATTCCACATTAAAAATGGTAAATTTTGACATTCACAGATGAAAATTTGGCTGCATAGGATATATGCAAAAGAAAATATGACAAATTTTACTGGTTGTACTTGCAAATTTGATACAATTTCAGACATGCTATTGTAAATTACACTTAAAGGTAATAAGTCTGAAAAAATTTACACCTACAGATAAAAATGGCAAATTTCGATTATTCCTCTTTAAATATGGCAAATTTTTACACTCGTAGATGAAAATTTAACAGATTTGGATAGATGCAATAGAAAATATGACTGCTTTGACCTATTGTTCTTAAAAATTTGATACAATTTCAGCTAGATGCTATAGTAAATTACAGCTGAAACTAAAAAAATTGACAGATTTTGACAGCTGCACATGCAAATGATAGATTTTGACTATTCTACTTTAAAAATGATAGTTTTTGACACGCACAGATGAAAATTGGCTGCATAGGATATATGCGAAAGAAAATATGACAAATTTGACCTGTTGTACTTGATGTACAGATGCTATTATAAATTACAGTTAAAGGTAAAAAGTCTAAAAAGTTTGACACCTGCAGATAAAAATGACAAATTTCGATTATTCCTCGTTAAAGATGGTAAATTTTTACACTCATAGATGAAAATTTGGCAGATTTGGATAGATGCAATAGAAAATATGACTGATTTGATCTATTGTTCTTGTAAATTTGATACAATTTCAGAGAGATGCTATAGTAAATTACAGCTGAAATTAAAAATACTGACAGATTTTGACAGCTGCACATGCAAATGTTAGATTTTGACTATTCCACTTTAAAAATGGTAGTTTTTGACACCCACAGATGCAAATTTGACAGAATAGGATATATGTAACAGAAAATATGACAAATTTGACCTGTTATACTTGATGTACAGATGCTATTGTAAATTACAGTTAAAGGTAAAAAGTCTAAAAAGTTTGACACCTGCAGATAAAAATGACAAATTTCGATTATTCCTCTTTAAAGACGGCAGATTTTGACACTCGTAGATGAATATTTGACAGATTTGGATAGATGCAATAGAAAATATGACTGACTTGACCTATTGTTCTTGTAAATTTGATACAATTTCAGAGATATGCTATAGTAAATTACAGCTGAAACTAAAAGTATTGACAGATTTTGACAACTGCACATGCAAATGATAGATTTTGACTATTCCACTTTAAAAATGATAGTTTTTGACACGCACAGATGAAAATTGGCTGCATAGGATATATGCAAAAGAAAATATGACAAATTTGACCTGTTGTACTTGCAAATTTGATACAATTTCAGCTAGATGCTATAGTAAATTACAGCTGAAACTAAAAGTATTGACAGATTTTGACAACTGCACATGCAAATGATAGATCTTGACTATTCCACTTTAAAAATTATAGATTTTGACACCCACAGATGAAAATTTGGCTGCATAGGATATATGCAAAAGAAAATATGGCAAATTTGACCTGTTGTACTTGCAAATTTGATACAATTTCAGACAGATACTATTGTAAATTACAGTTAAAGACAAAAAGTCTAAAAAAATTGACACATGCAGATATAAATGACAAATTTCGATTATTCCTCTTTAAAGATAGCAGATTTTGACACTCTTAGATGAAAATTTGGCAGATTTGGTCACATGCAATAGAAAATATGACTGATTTGTGACCTATTGTTCTTGAAAATTTGATACAATTTCAGCTAGACGCTATAGCAAATTACAGTTGAAATTTAAAAAAATGACAGATTTTGCAATTGTACAAATGATAGATTTCGACAATTCCACTTTAAAAATGATAGATTTTGACACCCACATATGCAAATTTAACAGAATAGGATAGATGCAATAGAAAATATGACAATCTATGAAATCCTCGATGCTAGCGATAATAACGGCATGATTTGTTTATGTTGTCTGAATTTTCATGTGTTAATTAAAAATAAATTTCTTCCAGGTCCACCTGTACTTTTCGGCCCTTCCAGAAGAAAAGGTGCCCTACGTGAACTCCGTGGGGGAGCGGTATAGGGTGCGGCAGCTGCTCCAGCAGCTGCCTCCACACGACAACGAGGTCCGCTACTGCCATGCCCTCAGCGACGAAGAGCGCAAAGAACTGCGGCTCTTCTCGGCGCAGCGAAAGCGGGAAGCCCTTGGCAGGGGCTCTGTGAGGCAGCTTCCAGCACCTATTGCCTGCGATGCGGTAAGTACAAATTTAAACACTTCATTTCAATCGTTTAAAATTTTCGGTACCACATTCTGATCTTTTAGGTTTCAAGCAAATTTTCGTCATTTGTTGTTTTAATTACATTTGGATTGATCGAATTTACGAATTTTTCTAAGTATCGATTTTTGGAAGTTCAACCGAAATTCGTGTCTCCACTTCATTACAATCGTTTAAATTTTTCGTTAATCGTGATCCTTTTGGTTTCAAGCAAATGTTCATCATCATTTGTTATTTTAATTACATTTGGATTGATCAAATTTACGGAGTAAATTTTTCGAAGTATCGATTTTTGGAAGTTCAGCCGAAATTCGTGTCTCCTGAAAAATTTTGATTTTCGAGTATAAAAATTTGATACATCGAAAAGTTGAGATATATACAGTCATGCTCGCATAAATCTAGTACAAACAAATTGGCATTGCTATATAAAATTGCTATTGTAACCTAATTTCTTGTACTAGATTTATGTGAGCATGACTATACATATCAACTGTTTGATGTATCAAATTTTCATATTCGAAAATAAAAAAAAATCAGAAGAACTTGAAAAACTGAATGTTTGTTGAACCATTTGACTTATTTCAGCAGTTTTATATATATATATAAACAATCTTTATTGGGCTATCGACCCCATGGGGTCTTTCCGCCTACAGCAGTTTTATTTTTTCGAAAATTACTCTTTCACCACTATTAAAACCAAATATAAGCCTTTCTTGCTCATGAAATATCGGTCTATATGTGTAGGTAGATACATGAAAAAAGAGTCAATTTTGAATTCTCCTCGAGAAATTTGATAATCCCTTACTTTTTGGGAACATAGGCACATGAAAAAAAAGTCAATTTTGAATTCTCCTCGAGAAATTTGATAATCCCTTACTTTTTGGTAACATAGGCACATGAAGAAAGAGTCAATTTTGAATTCTCCTCGAGAAATTTGATAATCCCTTACTTTTTGGGAACATTGTCGTACTTCGATTTTTATTAAGTTTGCGCTATTAAATTGTATTTAGGTACTTGTATGGAACATATTAAATACTTTGTTCTTTATATTACTTCAATTTTAATCGTTTCTCTCTATTTCTTGGTCTTTCAAGAAATCTCTATTTCTAGGTCTTTCAAGAAATCTCTATTTCTTGGTCTTTCAAGAATCTCTATTTCTTGGTCTTTCAAGAAATCTGTATTTCTTTGTCTTTCAAGAAATTTCCATTTCTTGGTCTTTCAAGAAAAGGTCTTTCAAGAAATTCTTGGTTTCAATTTACATCACTTTTTTGTTTATTTTTTGCACCCTAGTTTTCATCTTTATTTCATCGTATTTTGGTTCTTTAAATGGAAGCATTTATTCCCTATACTGTACTTTTTCAATTGAACTACATTTAAAGACTTTAGTTTCAATCACTTCTTACATGTTTAATTGCAACCACTATTTGCTGAATTTTGAAACGAGAGCTGATTCATCCTCCTTTTGCTATACTTGCCCAGTACCTTCGGCCTTCCACCCCCCTGCTTTTATCACTAATTTGGCCGCTGACAAATCGCCGCCCTTAAGTAAATAGGCCGCGTAATTAGGACGAACGAGCGTCTGGAGGAACGCTCGCGTCGAATTATATCGACGGCCCTTGGAGGGTCGCAATTGGGAATCTTCGAGTTCTGCAGTAATGACGCGGGGAATTAGAGAAAACCACCCCCTCATATCGGCCGGAGTTTTAATGCGCAACGATATCTGCAATTGCACCCAGGAAGGCAGGGGAATTGGGCAAAAATATAAAGTTAATTAACGTTTCATGGCCCAAGACATGATAAATTCCGCCACCAGAGAATTGTGGATGCCGTCCCGACGCGATGCCATAAAGGTTAATGAAACAGAAATAATTCTTATCCAACGGAATTAAAGACAAGAGACGCCATAAAAGAAACTATAAAAAAGCATTATCCAACATTAAATGAAGAGAAATATATATTTTATTACGTTCAGTTAGATGATTATTCTTGTTGATGACAAAAGAAAATATCTGTAGTCTTCTCTTAATAAGTATATTATTTAGTTGTTTAGTATAATTTTGTTAATCGTGTGCAAGGTCTTGTCATTGCTTATATTCTGTTGTTTATTTCTGTTTCTATATTCCCTTTCCTTTCAATAATGTGTCCTAAGTATTATATGTGTTGCAGAACACATATAATACTTAGGACTTAGTACTACTACATTGCTCTAAAATATTTTGTTTTTTTGCGCCCAATCCTGAACCACTTGCACGTAATTAACGAGTCGTTCCGTTTTAATTACGAACTTCGCAATTTCGCGAGCCTCAACTTTCTTAAAATTCAAGTCACTAATAA
This sequence comes from Othius punctulatus, assembly GCA_951805005.1. Taxonomy (NCBI): domain Eukaryota; kingdom Metazoa; phylum Arthropoda; class Insecta; order Coleoptera; family Staphylinidae; genus Othius; species Othius punctulatus. Next base: position 879,458 of record OX638139.1, on the reverse strand, counting down.
TTTAGTTCCCACAAGACGTCCCCCAAACGAAACGTGCAAATCCCGTAATCCTCCCCGTCGTTATTTGCGCAAGAAAAAAATCATTAAAATTTGATTAAACTCCGTCTCTCAATTAACCGCCCTCCCCTAATAATAATCTCTCTGCCGTTAAAACTGAAAGGGCTCCAAATTTACACGATGGTTTCTGGAATTAAAGGAACAAATTAAAAGTTTACTTGCGTCCATTAGTGAATCCGCGGGGGACTTATGCGTGGAATTTTATAAATGTTAATGAAGAGGGTCGCCAATTGCACGTGCGGATCCTCGGATTTTCGTCATATTGATTTGCATGTACGTTCTTCGGTGAGTGCTAAAATTTGGCAAGTTTATAAAAACTTTTCGCAGTAGAAAGAAAATAGATTTTCATAGAACTGTTGCTTTTGAACATTAAAAATGAAGAAAAAATTGACAAATCCCAAATTTTTTCCCAAAACTCCCAAAATAGTCCCAAAATCCAAAAGATTTGTCCCAAAAGACAAATCCCAAAATAGTTTCCCAAAATTTTACTTTGGACGAATCTGTGTCTTTTCCAACTCGCGCATTATTGTCAATGTGCGAGTTTTTGCGATTCACAATTGAACATATTATTCATATTTTCAAGATTTTTCACATAAATTAAAATCAAATTTTAAGTGTAACTTGTGCATAACTTATAGTGTTAAAGTTGACATGCAATTCACATAGCTTGTTCGTGCAAATTGCAGGCTTTTATTAGTGAGTATCTATGTTATTATTTTTTTGTAATTCTGTTTGCCTAAAAGACGTTTTTTTTTCTTAGTTTCCCAAAATTTTACTTTGGACGAATTTTTGTCTTTTTCAACTCGCGCATTCTTGTCAATGTGTGAGTTTTTGCGATTCACAATTGAAAATATTATTCATATTTTTAAGATTTTTCGCATAAATTAAAATCTAATTTTAAGTGTAGGTTGTGCATAACTTATAGTGTTAAACTTGACATCCAATTCGCATAGCTTGTTCGTGCAAATTGCAGGCTTTTATTAGTGAGTATCTATATTGTTATTTTTTTTGTAATTCTGTTTGCGTAAAAGACGTTTTTTTCTTAGTTTCCCAAAATTTTTCTTAGGACGAATCTGTGTCTTTTTCAACACGCGCATCTTGTCAATGTGTGAGTTTTTGCGATTCACAATTGAAAATATTATTCATATTTTTAAGATTTTTCACATAAATTAAAATCAAATTTTAAGTGTAGGTTGTGCATAACTTATAGTATTAAACTTGACATGCTATTCACATAGCTTGTTCGTGCAAATTGCAGGCTTTTATTAGTGAGTATCTATTTTTTCGTAATTCTGTTTGCCTAAAAGACGTTTTTTTTCTTAGTTTCCCAAAATGTTACTTTAGACGAATCTGTGTCTTTTACAACTCGCGCATTCTTGTCAATGTGTGAGTTTTTACGATTCACAATTGAAAATGTTATTCATATTTTTAAGTTTTTCACATAAATTAAAATCAAATTTTAAGTGTAACTTGTGCATAACTTATAGTGTTAAACTTGGCATGCAATGCACATAGCTTGTTCGTGCAAATTTCAGGCTTTTATTAGTGAGTATCTATGTTATTATTTTTTTGTAATTCTGTTTGCCTAAAAGACGTTTTTTTCTTAGTTTCCCTAAATTTTACTTTGGACGAATCTGTTTGTTTTTCAAATCGCGCATTCTTGTCAATGTGTGAGTTTTTACGATTCACAATTGTAAATATTATTCATATTTTTAAGATTTTTCGCATAAATTAAAATCAAGTTTTAAGTGTAGGTTGTGCATAACTTATAGTGTTAAACTTGACATGCAATTCACATAGCTTGTTCGTGCAAATTGCAGGCTTTTATTAGTGATTATCTATGTTATTATTTTTTTGTAATTCTGTTTGCCTAAAAGACGTTTTTTTCTTAGTTTCCCAAAATTTTACTTTGGACGAATCTGTGTCTTTTTCAACTCGCGCATTCTTGTCAATGTGTGAGTTTTTACGTTTCACAATTGTAAATAATATTCATATTTTTTTTAAATTTTCACATAAATTAAAATCAAATTTTAAGTGTAGCTTGTGCATAACTTGTAGTGTTAAACTTGACATGCAATTCACATAGCTTGTTCGTGCAAATTGCAGGCTTTTATTAGTGAGTATCTATGTTATTATTTTTTTGTAATTCTGTTTACCTAAATGAAGTTTTTTTCTTAGTTTCCCAAAATTTTACTTTAGACGAATCTGTGTCGTTTTCAACTCGCGCATTCTTGTCAATGTGTGAGTTTTTACGATTCACAATTGAAAATATTATTCATATTTTTAAGATTTTTCGCATAAATTAAAATCAAATTTTAAGTGTAGGTTGTGCGTAACTTATAGTGTTAAACTTGACATGCAATTCACGTAGCTTGTTCGTGCAAATTGCAGGCTTTTATTAGTGAGTATCTATGTTATTATTTTTTTGTAATTCTGTTTGCCTAAAAGACGTTTTTTTCTTAGTTTCCCGAAATTTTACTTTGGACGAATCTGTGTATTTTTCAACTCGCGCATTCTTGTCAATGTGTGAGTTTTTACGATGCACAATTGAAAATATTATTCATATTTTTTAAAATTTTCACATATATTAAAATCAAATTTTAAGTGTAGGTTGTGCATAACTTATAGTGTTAAACTTGACATGCAATTCACATAGCTTGTTCGTGCAAATTGCAGGCTTTTATTAGTGAGTATCTATGTTATTATTTTTTTGTAATTTTGTTTGCCTAAAAGACGTTTTTTTCTTAGTTTCCCAAAATGTTACTTTTGACGAATCTGTGTCTTTTACAACTCGCGCATTCTTGTCAATGTGTGTGTTTTTACGATTCACAATTGAAAATATTATTCATATTTTTAAGATTTTTCGCATAAATTAAAATCAAATTTTAAGTGTAGGTTGTGCAAAACTTATAGTGTTAAACTTGACATGCAATTCACATAGCTTGTTCGTGCAAATTGCAGGCTTTTATTATTGAGTATCTATGTTATTATTTTTTTGTAATTCTGTTTGCCTAAAAGACGTATTTTTCTTAGTTTCCCAAAATCTTACTTTGAACGAATCTGTGTCTTTTTCAGCTCGCGCATTCTTGTCAATGTGTGAGTTTTTACGATTCACAATTGAAAATATTATTCATATTTTTAAGTATTTTCACATAAATTAAAATCAAATTTTAAGTGTAGGTTGTGCATAACTTATAGTGTTAAAGTTGACATGCAATTTACATAGCTTGTTCGTGCAAATTGCAGGCTTTTATTAGTGAGTATCTATGTTATTATTTTTTTGTAATTCTGTTTGCCTAAAAGACGTTTCTTTCTTAGTTTCCCAAAATTTTACTTTGGACAAATCCGCCTCTTTTTCAACTCGCGCATTCTTGTCAATGTGTGTGTTTTTACGATTCACAATTGAAAATGTTATTCATATTTTTAAGTTTTTCACATAAATTAAAATCAAATTTTAAGTGTAACTTGTGCATAACTTATAGTGTTAAAGTTGACATGCAATTCACATAGCTTGTTCGTGCAAATTGCAGGCTTTTATTAGTGAGTATCTATGTTATTATTTTTTTGTAATTCTGTTTGCCTAAAAGACGTTTTTTTTCTTAGTTTCCCAAAATGTTACTTTTGACGAATCTGTGTCTTTTACAACTCGCGCATTCTTGTCAATGTGTGAGTTTTTACGATTCACAATTGAAAATGTTATTCATATTTTTAAGTTTTTCGCATAAATTAAAATCAAATTTTAAGTGTAGGTTGTGCATAACTTATAGCGTTAAACTTGACATGCAATTCACATAGCTTGTTCGTGTAAATTGCAGGCTTTTATTAGCGAGTATCTATGTTATTATATTTTTGTAATTCTGTTTGCCTAAAAGATGTTTTGTTCGTAGTTTCCCAAAATTTTACTTTGGACGAATCTGTGTATTTTTCAACTCGTACATTCTTGTCAATGTGTGAGTTTTTACGATTCACAATTGAAAATATTATTCATATTTCTAAGATTTTTCGCATAAATTAAAATAAAATTTTAAGTGTAGGTTGTGCATAACTTATAGTGTTACTCTTGACATGTAATTCACATAGCTTGTTCGTGCAAATTGCAGGTTTTTATTAGTGAGTATCTATGTTATTATTTTTTTGTAATTCTGTTTGCCTAAAAGACGTTTTTTTCTTACTTTCCCAAAATTTTACTTTGGACGAATCTGTGTCTTTTACAACTCGCGCATTCTTGTCAATGTGTGAGTTTTTGCGATTCACAATTGAAAATATTCATATTTTTAAGATTTTTCACATAAATTAGAATCAAATTTTAAGTGTAGGTTGTGCATAACTTATAGTTTTAAACTTGACATCAATTTACATAGCTTGTTCGTGCAAATTTCAGGCTTTTATTAGTGAGTATCTATGTTATTATTTTTTTGTAATTCTGTTTGCCTAAAAAAAAGTGTTTTTTTTTTTAGTTTCCCAAAATTTTACTTTGGACGAATCTGTGTCTTTTTCAACTCGCGCATTCTTGTCAATGTGTGAGTTTTTACGATTCACAATTGAAAATATTATTCATATTTCTAAGATTTTTCACATAAATTAAAATCAAATTTTAAGTGTAGGTTGTGCATAACTTATAGTGTTAAACTTGACATGCAGTTCACATAGCTTGTTCGTGCAAATTGCAGGCTTTTATTAGTGAGTATCTATGTTATTATTTTTTGGTAATTCTGTTTGCCTAAAAGACGTTTTTTTCTTAGTTTTCCAAAATTTTACTTTAGACGAATCTGTGTCGTTTTCAAGTCGCACATTCTTGTCAATGTGTGAGTTTTTACGATTCACAATTGAAAATATTATTCATGTTTTTAAGATTTTTCACATAAATTAAAATCAAATTTTAAGTGTAGGTTGTGCATAACTTGTAGTGTTAAACTTGACATGCAATTTACATAGCTTGTTCGTGCAAATTGCAGGCTTTTATTAGTGAGTTTCTATGTTATTATTTTTTTTGTAATTCTGTTTGCCTAAAAGACGTTTTTTTCTTAGTTTCCCAAAATTTTACTTTGGACGAATCTGTGTCTTTTTCAACTCGCGAATTCTTGTCAACGTGTGTGTTTTTACGATTCACAATTGAAAATATTATTCATATTTTTAAGATTTTTCGCATAAATTAAAATCAAATTTTAAGTGTAGCTTGTGCATAACTTATAGTGTTAAACTTGACATGCAATTCACATAGCTTGTTCGTGCAAATTGCAGGCTTTTATTAGTGAGTATCTGTGTTAATATTTTTTTGTAATTCTGTTTGCCTAAAAGACGTTTTTTTCTTAGTTTCCCAAAATCTTACTTTGGACGAATCTGTGTCTTTTTCAACTCGCGCATTCTTGTCAATGTGTGAGTTTTTACGATTCACAATTGTAAATATTATTCATATTTCTAAGATTTTTCACATAAATTAAAATCAAATTTTAAGTGTAGCTTGTGCATAACTTATTGTGTTAAACTTGACATGCAATTCACATAGCTTGTTCGTGCAAATTGCAGGCTTTTATTAGTGAGAATCTATGTTATTATTTTTTTGTAATTCTGTTTGCCTAAAAGACGTTTTTTTTTCTTAGTTTCCCAAAATTTTACTTTGGACGAATCTGTGTCTTTTTCAACTCACGCATTCTTGTCAATGTGTGAGTTTTTACGATTCACAATTGAAAATATTATTCATATTTTTTTTTTAAATTTCACATAAATTAAAATCAAATTTTAAGTGTAGATTGTGCATAACTTATTGTGTTAAACTTGACATGCAATTCACATAGCTTGTTCGTGCAAATTGCAGGCTTTTATTAGTGAGTATCTATGTTATTATTTTTTCGTAATTGTGTTTGCCTAAAAGACGTTTTTTTCTTAGTTTCTCAAAATTTTACTTTGGACGAATCTGTCTCTTTTTCAACTCGCGCATTCTTGTCAATGCGTGAGTTTTTACGATTCACAATTGAAAGTATTATTCATATTTTTAACATTTTTCACATAAATTAAAATCAAATTTTAAGTGTAGGTTGTGCATAACTTATAGTGTTAAACTTGACATGCAATTCACATAGCTTGTACGTGCAAATTGCAGGCTTTTATTAGTGAGTATCTATGTTATTATTTTTTTGTAATTCTGTTTGCCTAAAAGACGTTTTTTTCTTAGTTTCCCAAAATTTTTATTTGGACTAATCGTCTCTTTGTCAACTCACACATTCTTGCCAATATGTGAGTTTTTACGATTCACAATTGAAAATATTATTCATATTTTTAAGATTTTTCGCACAAATTAAAATCAAGTTTTAAGTGTAGCTTGTGCATAACTTATAGTGGTAAACTTGACATGCAATTCACATAGCTTGTTCGTGCAAATTGGAGGTTTTTATTAGTGAGTATCTATGTTATTATTTTTTTGGAATTCTGTTTGCCTAAAAGACGTTTTTTTCTTAGTTTCCCAAAATTTTACTTTGGACGAATCTGTGTCTTTTTCAACTCGCGCATTCTTGTCAACGTGTGTGTTTTTACGATTCACAATTGAAAATATTATTCATATTTTTAAGATTTTTCACATAAATTAAAATCAAATTTTAAGTATAGGTTGTGCATAACTTATAGTGTTAAACTTGACATGCAATTCACATAGCTTGTTCGTGAAAATTGCAGGCTTTTATTAGTGAGTATCTATTTTTTCGTAATTCTGTTTGCCTAAAAGACGTTTTTTTCTTAGTTTCCCAAAATTTTACTTTGGACGAATCTGTGTCTTTTACAACTCGCGCATTCTTGTCAATGTGTGAGCTTTTACGATTCACAATTTAAAATTTTATTCCAAGATTTTTCAGATAAATTCAAATAAAATTTGAAGTGTAGGTTGTGCACAACTTACGGTACACCACTTAAAACATTCGTGCACAATTTGACATGCAATTCACGGTGCTTGCTCGTGCAACTGCAAGCACGAGGCAAAGCCGAGTGCACAATTTTTGCACTAATATCTGCATATCTTATTATTTTTCGCTTGCAGAGCAGTTTTATTTCGTTTATTTAATTCCGCCGCCTGTGCGGGCTTCTCATCCCACAGGCACCATTCATCCAGTATCTTTAATTAACTTTCCTCCTTTCCCGATCTCCAGAGGATCGCCTCTCCGCCGAACTAATTGCCGCACCTTTATCGGCCCGTCCGGAATTGCGGATGCAAATTTTTAATTACCTCGTTGGGGGGGGGGGGGGGGGGCATCCAGAGAAGACATCTTCGCCTATCCTGGATGAACCGGGATTTGTTAATTTATCATCTTTGCCAAACACCATCCAGAGAGGTGGCGATATCTGCGCGAGTGCGTGCGGAAATTACTAGCGGCGAGTCGTTTTCTTTCGCAGAGAGTTCCATTACCGGATGGAAAAAACGCAAATTGAGGAAACGGTCTGGAATTTTGTAACTGTAGTTTCTATGGCGCGAACGGTAAAAGCGAAGAAAGTAACGAGAAGCGATTATGTGATTTGATAATTATCAAAGTCTTGCGGGGAATTGCTGACTTTCTGTTGTGTTCGTTTCGTGTTAATATGTAGCTTATATTTGATAGGCGAAGAGTAGACCAAGTCATTTAGTTAATTATATATGTATGTTAATGTATTTCATAATTACGCCTAGAAAGCATAACGTTGAAATAGTGTTTGTTCAAAAGGTTCGCAAAGCTATAATCGGTTTAGAAAATGAGTTACCATCGTCGATAAGGTTAAGAAAAATTCATCTATAAGAGATGTATTTGGTCTATTTGGAAACAGATATCATCCTTGACGGTTCAGTTACATAGGATACAATTGTTAATACAATGATACAATCCTTTTCGTTTTCATTTCCTTCATTGGTTGTCTGTTTTCCAAATTAGAGGAAGAAATAAATCATTGTTTAAACTTTCAAACTTTTTTGGTAGTAACTTACAGTAAGTATGTAAGTAAATGCCAATGCTCTTGGGTCACTTGGGTCAATGTGAGTGCGGACGCTCTATAACACCTTGTGCGTATATCGAGCAGTCCTCTTTTATCCAGCCTTAACTTTCCACATCAATTTATTATCATTTCAGTTAATACAGTCCCAATGCACTACTGAAATGCTCTCCTTTGTTCTCCGGTAGATCCAACTGTGCGTATTTACATCGTCTGTCGGTCTGTCCGTGTGCCCTTAGGGTGAGCGCGTATTAAACCCGCGTCAATTCCGATTCGTAATGGAACGCCTCTGGCAATGTGCATTCCGCCGGTCCAATCGCGTCCGATCTTGCCAATAATGAATGGCTAATTGCCTTCGGCGCAACCATCGATCGACTATCATAAATCTCGGTAAATTGACAGAAGCCCATCTATTAAACTACCATGTTTTTATTTACCATCGGGAATCTCGGCGCATTTAATAACCGCCGACCAGAGATCTACTTGCCATCCTGTTTTCCTCACCCGAACATCTCCATTTTCAAGAGCACCATCGGAATTTTCTTAACTGTAACTGAAATTTACAAGATCTATTTCCTATTTAGTAGTATTCTGAAGTATTAATAATTGTCTTCTTACTACTTTCTGAAGTATTGCTGAAATAATTATGACAAAATGTAATTTTTGTTGTCAACCCAATTTTTACTTTTTTCAAAAAAAATCACAGACAACTTGGATTTTTTTAATGACCACATAGTTTTAATTTCACTTTTAATTGTAGTTTTTCAAAGCCACACTTACGTACACAAAGAGCCACATGTGGCTTTCAAACCGCAGATTGCCGACCCCTGGTCTGGACATGTGCCTATAAGCCCCCCAGGAGCAACTCGAAATATCGCAATTTTTGAGATTTTTAGTCGATTTGATCGGAAAATCATCGAATTTACGTTTTGCCAGCTCAGCGCTTAAATAAGCGGCACTTTGGGAAATTATCTTAAGTTCCAGTTTACTTTCGGATTTCGGTTCGGTACCCGTTCGAAGCTCTGATCCAAGACCGTATTGTGTTCTTTCAGTGCGAAGAGCCGATTTCCACCGGAGACATCTGCGTGTTCGCATCCAGAGCCGGCCCGAACACGTGCTGGCACCCCGGTTGCTTCTGCTGTTGCGTCTGCAGAGAGCTTCTGGTGGACCTCATCTACTTCTTCAAGGAAGGACGGCTGTACTGCGGCAGGCATCATGCGGAAACCATAAAACCCAGATGCTCGGCTTGCGATGAGGTAAACATCTTCGCCATTTAAACAGACCTATAGCTAGTATTCATTGCTGTATTTTCTCTTGGCTTTTACTTTTATTTTCAATTATTTCCTTCCTCCTGTGCAGAAGTCGCAGCTACAATAATATAGAGTCCAGTAGTAGTATGAGATACGGAACGTCCTTGAAAAACCACACACGTCCACTAAGTAAAAGCTAGTATTTTTTTTTTTTTTTTTACTTTGATTCATCGTAGCTTAACTATTGCTTGGACTCTTGTACTTCCCTATGGATTTACTACAGTACAAGAAATGTTTTATGATATCTGATCTGATCTGATCTCTGATCTGATATCTGATATCAAATTCAGATTTATCTCGGGAAATCCTGCCAGAAGCAAGCAAGAAGCAAGCAAGCAAGCACCTTAGGAATATATTTTGGACTTGTGTGCTTTTGCATGGATGCGCCTCAGATAACTAAAGTCCCTTTGCAATACAAATCCCATTTTCATCATAATTCTTTCCACATCAGAAATGCAAGCTTTTGGCTATTTTTGTTTTTGATTTTTTAAAGTAAGTTTCTCTTTACTTTACTTTTTTTTACTTTCTCTTAACTTTTACTTTTATCTCCCTTAACCTTCTTTGTACGCATGACTCTTGTCCTTCCCTATGGTTTTACTACAGGACAAGATATTTTTTGTGCAGATCTGATATCAAATTCAGATTTATCTCGGGAAATCCTGCCAGAAGCAAGCAAGCAAGCACCTTAGGAATATATTTTGGACTTGTGTGCTTTTGCATGGATGCGCCTCAGATAACTAAAGTCCCTTTGCAATGCAAATCCCATTTTCATCATAATTCTTTCCACATCAGAAATGCAAGCTTTTGGTTATTTTTGTTTTTGATTTTTTAATGCAAGTTTCTCTTTACTTTACTTTTTTTTACTTTCACTTAACTTTTACTTTTATCTCCCTTAACCTTCTTTGTACGCATGACTCCCCTATGGTTTTACTACAGGACAAGATATTTTTTGTGCAGATCTGATATCAAATTCAGATTTATCTCGGGAAATCCTGCCAGAAGCAAGCAAGCAAGCACCTTAGGAATATATTTTGGACGTGTGTGCTTTTGCATGGATGCTCTTCAGATAACTAAAGTCCCTTTGCAATACAAATCCCATTTTCATCATAATTCTTTCCACATCAGAAATGCAAGCTTTTGGTTATTTTTGTTTTTGATTTTTTAATGTAAGTTTCTCTTTACTTTACTTTTTTTTTACTTTCTCTTAACTTTTACTTTTATCCCGCTTAACCTTCTTTGTACGCATGACTCTTGTCCTTCCCTATGGTTTTACTACAGGACAAGATATTTTTTGTGCAAATCTGATATCAAATTCAGATTTATCTCGGGAAATCCTGCCAGAAGCAAGCAAGCAAGCACCTTAGGAATATATTTTGGACTTGTGTGCTTTTGCATGGATGCGCCTCAGATAACTAAAGTCCCTTTGCAATACAAATCCCATTTTCATCATAATTCTTTCCACATCAGAAATGCAAGCTTTTGGTTATTTTTGTTTTTGATTTTTTAATGTAAGTTTCTCTTTACTTTACTTTTTTTTACTCTCTCTTAACTTTTACTTTTATCTCCCTTAACCTTCTTTGTACGCATGACTCTTGTCCTTCCCTATGGTTTTACTACAGGGCAAGATATCTTTTGTGCAAATCTGATATCAAATTCAGATTTATCTCGGAAAATCCTGCCAGAAGCAAGCGTTAACACCTCAGGAATATATTTTGGACTTGTGTGCTTTTGCATGGATGCGCCTCAGATAACTTAAATCCCTTTGCAATACAAATCCCATTTTCATCATAATTCTTTCCACATCAGAAATGCAAGCTTTTGGTTATTTTTGTTTTTGATTTTTTACTGTAAGTTTCTCTTTATTTTACTTTTTTTTTACTTTCTCTTAACTTTTACTTTTATCTCCTTTAACCTGCTTTGTACGCATGACTCTTGTCCTTCCCTATGGTTTTACTACAGGACAAGATATTTTTTGTGCAGATCTAATATCAAATTCAGATTTATCTCGGGAAATCCTGCCAGAAGCAAGCAAGCAAGCACCTTAGGAATATATTTTGGACTTGTGTGCTTTTGCATGGATGCGCATCAGATAACTAAAGTCCCTTTGCAATACAAATCCCATTTTCATCATAATTCTTTCCACATCAGAAATGCAAGCTTTTGGTTATTTTTGTTTTTGATTTTTTAATGCAAGTTTCTCTTTACTTTACTTTTTTTTACTCTCTCTTAACTTTTACTTTTATCTCCCTTAACCTTCTTTGTACGCATGACTCTTGTCCTTCCCTATGGTTTTACTACAGGGCAAGATATCTTTTGTGCAAATCTGATATCAAATTCAGATTTATCTCGGGAAATCCTGCCAGAAGCAAGCAAGCAAGCACCTTAGGAATATATTTTGGACTTGTGTGCTTTTGCATGGATGCGCCTCAGATAACTAAAGTCCCTTTGCAATACAAATTCTATTTTTCGTCATATTTCTTTCCACATCAGAAATGCAAGCCCTTTGGTTATTTTTGTTTTTGATTTTTTACTGTAAGTTTCTCTTTATTTTACTTTTTTTTTACTTTCTCTTAACTTTTACTTTTATCTCCTTTAACCTGCTTTGTACGCATGACTCTTGTCCTTCCCTATGGTTTTACTACAGGACAAGATATTTTTTGTGCAGATCTGATATCAAATTGAGATTTATCTCGGGAAATCCTGCCAGAAGCAAGCAAGCACCTTAGGAATATATTTTGGACTTGTGTGCTTTTGCATGGATGCGCCTCAGATAACTAAAGACCCTTTGCAATACAAATCCCATTTTCATCATAATTCTTTCCACATCAGAAATGCAAGCTTTTGGCTATTTTTGTTTTTGATTTTTTAATGTAAGTTTCTCTTTACTTTACTTTTTTTTACTCTCTCTTAACTTGTACTTTTATCTCCCTTAACCTTCTTTGTACGCATGACTCTTGTTCTTCCCTATGGTTTTACTACAGTACAAGATATTTGTTGTGCAGATCTGATATCAAATTCAGATTTATCTCTGGAAATCCTGCCAGAAGCAAGCAAGCAAGCACCTTAGGAATATATTTTGGACTTGTGTGCTTTTGCATGGATGCGCCTCAGATAACTTAAATCCCTTTGCAATACAAATCCCATTTTCATCATAATTCTTTCCACATCAGAAATGCAAGCTTTTGGTTATTTTTGTTTTTGATTTTTTAAAGTAAGTTTCTCTTTACTTTACTTTTTTTTTACTTTCTCTTAACTTTTACTTTTATCTCCCTTAACCTTCTTTGTACGCATGACTCTTGTCCTTCCCTATGGTTTTACTACAGGACAAGATATTTTTTGTGCAAATCTGATATCAAATTCAGATTTATCTCGGGAAATCCTGCCAGAAGCAAGCAAGAAGCACCTTAGGAATATATTTTGGACTTGTGTGCTTTTGCATGGATGCGCCTCAGATAACTTAAATCCCTTTGCAATACAAATCCCATTTTCATCATAATTCTTTCCACATCAGAAATGCAAGCTTTTGGTTATTTTTGTTTTTGTTTCTCTTTACTTTGCTCATTTTACTTTCTCTTAACTTTTACTTTTATCTCCCTTTACCTTCTTTGTACGCATGACTCTTGTCCTTCCCTTTGGTTTTACTACAGGACAAGATATCTTTTGTGCAGATCTGATATCAAATTCAGATTTATCTCGGGAAATCCTGCCAGAAGCAAGCAAGAAGCACCTTAGGAATATATTTTGGACTTGTGTGCTTTTGCATGGATGCGCCTCAGATAACTAAAGACCCTTTGCAATACAAATCCCATTTTCATCATAATTCTTTCCACATCAGAAATGCAAGCTTTTGGTTATTTTTGTTTTTGATTTTTTAATGTAAGTTTCTCTTTACTTTACTTTTTTTTACTTTCTCTTAACTTTTACTTTTATCTCCCTTAACCTTCTTTGTACGCATGACTCTTGTCCTTCCCTATGGTTTTACTACAGTACAAGATATTTGTTGTGCAGATCTGATATCAAATTCAGATTTATCTCGGGAAATCCTGCCAGAAGCAAGCAAGCACCTTAGGAATATATTTTGGACTTGTGTGCTTTTGCATGGATGCGCCTCAGATAACTAAAGACCCTTTGCAATACAAATCCCATTTTCATCATAATTCTTTCCACATCAGAAATGCAAGCTTTTGATTATTTTTGTTTTTGATTTTTTAATGTGTTTCTCTTTACTTTACTCTTTTTACTTTCTCTTAACTTTTACTTTTATCTCCCTTAACCTTCTTTGTACGCATGACTCTTGTCCTTCCCTATGGTTTTACTACAGGACAAGATATTTTTTGTGCAGATCTGATATCAAATTCAGATTTATCTCGGGAAATCCTGCCAGAAGCAAGCAAGAAGCACCTTAGGAATATATTTTGGACTTGTGTGCTTTTGCATGGATGCGCCTCAGATAACTTAAATCCCTTTGCAATACAAATCCCATTTTCATCATAATTCTTTCCACATCAGAAATGCAAGCTTTTGATTATTTTTGTTTTTGATTTTTTAATGGAAGTTTCTCTTTACTTTACTTTTTTTTACTTTCTCTTAACTTTTGCTTTTATCTCCCTTAACCTTCTTTGTACGCATGACTCTTGTCCTTCCCTATCGTTTTACTACAGGACAAGATATCTTTTGTGCACATCTGATATCAAATTCAGATTTATCTCGGGAAATCCTGCCAGAAGCAAGCAAACAAGCGCACCTTAGGAATATATTTTGGACTTGTGTGCTTTTGCATGGATGCACCTCAGATAACTTAAATCCCTTTGCAATACAAATCCCATTTTCATCATAATTCTTTCCACATCAGAAATGCAAGCTTTTGGCTATTTTTGTTTTTGATTTTTTAATGCAAGTTTCTCTTTACTTTACTTTTTTTTACTTTCTCTTAACTTTTACTTTTATCTCCCTTAACCTTCTTTGTACGCATGACTCTTGTCCTTCCCTGTGGTTTTACTACAGGACAAGATATCTTTTGTGCATATCTGATATCAAATTCAGATTTATCTCGGGAAATCCTGCCAGAAGCAAGCAAGCAAGCACCTTAGGAATATATTTTGGACTTGTGTGCTTTTGCATGGATGCGCCTCAGATAACTAAAGTCCCTTTGCAATACAAATCCCATTTTCATCATAATTCTTTCCACATCAGAAGTGCAAGCTTTTGGTTATTTTTGTTTCTGATTTTTTAATGTAAGTTTCTCTTTACTTTACTTTTTTTTACTTTCTCTTAACTTTTACTTTTATCTCCCTTAACCTTCTTTGTACGCATGACTCTTGTCCTTCACTATGGTTTTACTACAGGACAAGATATTTTTTGTGCAGATCTGATATCAAATTCAGATTTATGTCGGGAAATCCTGCCAGAAACAAGCAAGCAAGCACCTTAGGAATATATTTTGGACTTGTGTGCTTTTGCATGGATGCGCCTCAGATAACTAAAGTCCCTTTGCAATACAAATCCCATTTTCATCATAATTCTTTCCACATCAGAAATGCAAGCCCTTTGGTTATTTTTGTTTTTGATTTTTTACTGTATTTTTCTCTTAACTGTTACTTTTATCTGCCTTGACCTTCTTTGTACGCATCTTCATAGTAATTTAGAACTAAGCCTTACTAAGCTGCTGCCCATCTGCTACGTTAGGTCTTTGCTCTTCTGGTCTAACGTGATTAATTTAATATGTGTGTTTTTAATTTGTTGATAAATATTATATTTTGTAATTCTTTCAGATAATATTGGCAGACGAGTGTACGGAAGCTGAAGGCAGAGCCTGGCACATGAAGCACTTCGCCTGTTCGGAATGCCAGAGGCAGCTGGGGGGCCAGAGGTACATAATGCGCGACGGCCGCCCCTACTGCCTCCACTGCTTCGACGCCATGTTCGCGGAGTACTGCGACTCCTGCGGGGAGCCCATAGGCGTCGACCAGGGGCAGATGAGCCACGAGGGGCAGCACTGGCACGCGACGGAGTGCTGCTTCTGCTGCCACACCTGCAGGACGTCGCTGCTGGGCCGGCCGTTCCTGCCGAGGCGCGGGGCCATCTACTGCTCGATAGCGTGCAGCAAGGGGGAACCTCCGACACCGTCGGATAGCTCGGGTCCGGGCACAAGGGTGCCGCGACAGCAGCCCCGCAACAAGACGGCGAGGGTGCCGAGCCCCAACGGGAGCAGCACGCCGCCCCCCTCGCCCAGCCGCCGTCCTCCACCTTCACCAGCCATGTCTTCGCCGTCTTCCCCGCCGAGCATGCCGCACGGCCAGTACTCGCGGCAGAACAGCCTGCCAAGATCGTCCCCGCCAGTCCGATCTCCGAAAATGGGGCGAAGAGCTCTTCAGCGATCCCCAAAAACAGTACCAGAAACCACAGCCGAAGATGTTCCCTCCAGTCCGAAAGGTCTCGACCGCGTATTACTGGAAAGGAACCTGGAAAGGCTGATCTCCGAAAGGGGAACTCCGGACCTGGAGAAGCTCCTCCACGCGCGTGACAGGAGTCGCGAGCCTCTGCACCTCGCGGACCTTAGCCTGGACGATTGGCAGCCGAGGAGTATGAACGACAACGAATCCACGGAAAAGACGAGCGAATCGAAAGAAAACGGCAACTCCCAAGAGAGCAGCAACACAGAAGAGAACCCCACGCACGCCTCCTCAATGCCAGAGCTTCCAGTGGCCGGATCAAGCGAAACGACTCCTTCCAACACCCCCGGCTCGCCGTACAAGAAGGGCCGGGGCCTCCTCAGCGTGCGCTTCCAGGGCGACAACGAGGCGTTCGAGGTGGACGAGGCGGACAACGCCAGCGTCGAGGCGAAGAAGTTCCCCAGGAGCCGCAGCTACTCGGGGCGGTCCAAGCACGTGGACACGCTGGAGAGGCGCCGGCCCAGGAAGACCAACTCCGAAAGCCAGATGACCGCCAGCACCAGCAAAGACCACGACGGCGAGGACAGCTACTGCTCCACTTGCTCTTCCAGTTCTTCCAGCGACGACTTGGACTACCAGCTGCCACCGAGGAGGGCGTACGGCGGGGTGAGGATAAGTTACGTGCCCAACGACGCCCTGGCGTGTGCCCGGCGCAGGCAGGCCGCCGGCCAGAAGTCGCCCAGCAAGCCCAAGGGCGCTCCAATCGACGACAAGGACAAAAATTGCGTATTATCTTAGTTAACGCCTTTTCACATGCCAAAAAATTGCTATCAGGGTATCATCATATGGTCTTTTCGTTCGCCTAATATTGCCTTGAGTGTTTTTTACTGCTTGAGAAGTGGAGGATGTTTTTTTGATTGGTACAAATTACGATATTAGATTATATATGCCCCTGAAGAACCATATAATACATTTTTTTACTTTTTATACGAAACTCAACTGTAGTTATCTGTTACAATACTTGTAGTATATTGTATTTATTAAGATTTTTAATATAATTAACTATTTGTGAATATTGTATATAGGATTATTTCCAAGGTTTTATTAAATAAATGTGTTTATTTCATTATCGCAAACCTTTTATATTCTTTGTACATGATCCAAAAAGGTTAACGATAATATTAATAGGCAGCACACACATACAGGATTTTCAACGGATCTAGCCGCGTTTGGTTTCCCTGTCACACCATTCTGTCCCAAATCGTCATGACAGGGATATCAGATGCAGACAGCGGGACAGATCGGTTGAAAATCTCCTACGTGTGTGTCTGCCTAATATCCCACCATAGGTTTTAGTATATTTCACATTGTTCCTGTACTACTAACATGCATTGCATCAAATTACAGTGGAAACTTTAAATTCGAGAGATAAGTTGCCACTATAATTTGACGCATTAAGATGGCATGTTAGTAGTTCCACAGTTTTTATCCAATTTTTGTTTTATTTAGCTTTATTTCTTATTTTAGAAAATTGTAGTGTCAGCCAAAAATACATTGTGTCAAATTACAGTGGCAACTTATCACTTTGTAGTGATAAGTAGATTGTAGTGCATTTCCACATTGTTGCGGTTTTTATCCAATTTTTGTTTGATTTCACTTTGTTTCTTATTATAGAAAATTGTAATGGCAAGTCAAATCCGTTCCAGTTGAGAAGATCGAGCAAAATGGCAGAGTCACTAAATGAAATCACTACGCCCTGACCAGAGGTCAATGTATTGAGAAGAAAGAAAATGTCAAGTGAGTTCATTATTTAAACTTGTTAACATCGTGATCATAGAAAAACGACTACAGCGATGTGTATTTAGACACTTCCACTAAAAAAAAAAAAGTGGTGTAATATTAATTTTGACAGTATTCGTCGGCTTATAAAACGAACTCATGAATTTTCTTCTTCGCTCATAAGATGGTGCTAGTACTAACACATACTTCAATCACAATTGCTCGAATGGTGATTCCATATTGCAATCACGTCTGAATTATGCCTTCTGAATTGCATTTAGTTGTTGCATCTATATTTGATTTTTTCAAAAAGACATTAATGTTAAAATTAGTAATCAAACATTTTCAAGAGCAAAAAGAGCTAAAACAAGATTCAAATTTGAGCCCGTCGCATTAATAATTTCCGCAGTACAAATGAACGTTTTTTCTACACGTGATTTATTTGCGACGTTTAAACGAGCTTGGCTTCACTTCTCCTCGAGTTTGCCGATAAGAGCACAAAGCATGTTAAGGAATTTTTTAACAAAAAAGTGCGGCCAGCGGCTCAGGTCTGTGCAGGCTTGTACAGTCATCGTTGATTCTTCGTGGGTTTAACGCTGCTATGTGTGTTCCAGAAACATCCCTCAATTACCTCAAGGGTGCACCCCAGAACTACAAGGGACTCATCATCTGAGAGTGTCGGGGCCCCGGGGATCGATTATAATAATGTAAGTTCAATTACAATAATTAAAATAATTAATATTGCAGTAAATAACTATTGTCTACTGCATTATTAATTATTTCAAGCACTATGATTCAATTAAAGCGTACAAACTTGTCAGTAACTTCGTAACTCCAAGAGGCGATACTAATTTAATCTTTGTTTCCGATATTTAACAAAATAAGTGTGTAATCATTTTCATTTGTTTCTATTTATAATAATTGTATTCATTTCCATTATTTTAGAATTACGAGAGCAAATATCTTTCCCGGAGTGGTAAATGGTGCAACTGATACGACTACTTAAATTTATCTAGTGGGTGAGGTACACCGTTCGCCTCCGATGATGGCTTCTCCAAACCAACCGTCACTTCACAGTTTTACAAATCGTCGAAGGAATTATAAGGTAGGAATTTTAATATTTTTAACATTTAGTTACGAATAATGTTATTATTTCAGAAGTTTTCTATGTTACAAATTGTTTTCTTTTGACCAACATTATTCAAAACTATTAATTAGTGGGTTGATATTTCCTATCATTCGTTATAAACTTTATATCTCCCAATCAACCTTTATACTATTTTTAACACTTGCCATATTTTAACAACATAGCATTTATTATTTTTGTGTCACAAACGAAGTAACATTAAAACTCTTGCATTTACATTTGTAGTGTTGCACTGTGCTAATACGTTTTCACATTTTAGGAAAAACGAATTCCTTCGTTGAATTGGTAATGGATTTTCATCAAGATCCGTAAGTGTGCGATGGCTCCCAGGACTGGTTCATCAGACTCGATCATGCAGCAACAACTACAAGTCTGCCGTCGGATTTTAAAGGTAGGAACTTCCATTTCTATTAACCGTAACTAGTTATGAATAATGCCGTGTAATATTTTATCTCCAAGAAACCTGGTTATATCCGACTTTACCTTGAAACATTCCTTCAGTCTGTTTACGATACTCATTGACAAATTGTATTCAAGTCTTCTTTCGTGTTTAGAGTATAGTCGAAAATAACCTGTAATAAAAATTTACGGGCGACCCCGAGTATTAGTAGCACATAACGATTATACCAACACAATAATTTTTATTTGCAATTATTCATAACTAATAACAATCCAAGTGTTAATATTTTAATAGTTGATTCTGAAAACTATCCGATTGAAATTCAGTTATGTGAACAGATATCTGATAATTAATCTGCAATAAATAAATTTTCAGAAATTTCAGTATTAGCTAATTCATACTTGTCTTTGCAGAAAGATATACTTTAGATTTTCTCACTTATTTAATACTGAATCTCTGTCAAATTTTCATGAGCATTAGCTTCAGGAATACTGAACAGATATCTTATAATTAATATGCAATAAGTAAATTTCAGAAATTTTAGTATTGACTAATTCATACTTGTCATTGCATAAAGTTATTAAAGTTATAATGTTGATTTTCTAACTTATTTAATTCTGAAACTTTGTCAAATTTTCATGAAAATTAGCTTTAGGAATACTGAACAGATATCTGATAATTTATATGCATAAATAAATTTTCAGAAATTTCAGCATTGACTAATTTATACTTTTCATTACATAAAGTGATTAAAGTTATAGTGTTGAATTTCTCACTTATTTAGTACTGAAACTTTGTCAAATTTTCATGAGCATTAGCTTCAGGAATACTGAACAGATATCTGATAATTAATATGCAATAAATAATCTTTCAGAAATTTCAGTATTAGCTAATTTATACTTGTCTTTGCAGAAAGATATACATTATATTTTCTCACTTATTTAATACTGAAACTTTGTCAAATTTTCATGAGAATTAGCTTCAGGAATACTCAACAGATATCTGATAATTAATATGCAATAAATAAATTTTCAGAAATATCAGTATTGACCAATTCATACTTGTCATTGCATAAAGTTATGGTGTCAATTTTCTCACTTATTTGACACTGAAACTTTGTCAAATTTTCATGAGAATTAGCTGCAGGAATACTGAACAGATATCTGTTAATTAATATGCAATAAATAAATTTTCAGAAATTTCAGTATTAACTAATTCATACTTGTCATTGCATAAAGTTATGTGTCAATTTTCTCACTTATTTAGTACTGAAACTTTGCCAAATTTTCATGAGAATTAGCTTCAGGAATACTGAACAGATATCTGTTAATTAATATGCAATAAATAAATTTTCAGAAATTTCAGCATTGACTAATTCATACTTGTCATTGCATAAAGTTATGGTGTTGATTTTCTCACTTATTTAATACTGAAACTTTGTCAAATTTTCATGAGAATTAGCTTCAGGAATACTGAACAGAAATCTTATAATTCATATGCAATAAATAAATTTTCAGATATTTCAGCATTGACTAATTCATAATTGTCATTCCTTAAAGTTATTAAAATTATAGTGTTGATTTTCTCACTTATTTAATACTGAAACTTTGTCAAATTTTCAGTAGAATTAGCTTCAGGAATACTGAACAGTTATCTGTTAATTAATATGCAATAAATAATTTTTCAGAAATTTCTGTATTGACTAATTCATACTTGTCATTGCATAAAGTTATGTGTCAATTTTCTCACTTATTTAATACTGAAACTTGGTCAAATTTTCATGAAAGTTAGCTTCAGGAATACTGAACAGATATCTGTTAATTAATATGCAATAAATAAATTTTCAGAAATTTCAGTATTGACTAATTCATACTAGTCATTGCATAAAGTTATAGTGTTGATTTTCTCACTTATTTAATACTGAAACTTGGTCAAATTTTCATGAAAGTTAGCTTCAGGAATACTGAACAGATATCTGTTAATTAATATGCAATAAATAAATTTTCAGAAATTTCAGTATTGACTAATTCATACTAGTCATTGCATAAAGTTATAGTGTTGATTTTCTCACTTATTTAATACTGAAACTTTGTCAAATTTTCAGTAGAATTAGCTTCAGGTATACTGAACAGATATCTGTTAATTAAATTAGAAATTTTATTAATTGATAATACAAACTGGTCAAATCAGAAAGTTATATTTTCGATTGTTTAACTCATTTAGATCATAATCTTCCTCAAATTTGCAGAAGAATTGTATGCAGGTATACTGTATACAAATCTGGCATAAAATATACAAAATATGAATTAGATACATTTTCAAAAATTTCAGTAATTTATAATTCATGTTGGTCAACTCAGAAAGTTAATAATACGATTTTCTTACTTATTTGGGATATATTCGTAGTATAATTTACAGAGGATTTGTATTCAGGTATAGTGTATACAGCTCTGGCATAATATTTTCAAAACATCCAGTAGATAAATTTTATGAAATTTCAGTGACTGATAACTTATACAGGTCAACTCATAAAGTTAATAACACGATTTTCTCACTTATTTAAGACATATTTGAGGTATAATTTTCAGAGGATTTGTATTCAAGTATACTGTATACAAGATCTGGCATAAAATTTTCAAAATATCCATTAGATTAATTTTCAGAAATTTCAGTAACTTCAACTGGTTAACTCGGAAACTTGATAACTCAATTTTCTCTCTTATTTAAGGTTTACTCATGAAATAAGTGGCATGGAATATACAACACATGATTTAATTAAATTTGCAGAAATTTCAGTAATTGCTAATTCATGCTGGTCAAATCAGAAAGTTATATATTCGATTTTCTCACTTATTTAAAGCAGAATTTGCCTCAAATTTGTAGTAGAATTGTATGCAAGTATACTGTATACAAATCTGGCATGAAATATACAACACATGATTTTATTAAACATTCAGAAATTTCAGTATTTGATAATTCATATTTGGTTAAATCTGAAAGTTATATATTCGAGTTTCTCACTTATTTAAAGCATAATCAATCTCAAATTTGCTGAAGAATTGTACAAAACATGAATTAATTAAATTAAAGAAAATCAAGGTAAGAATATAAGTTGCTGAGATAAAGGCAATTGACCATATTGCCAGCATAGCCATATTCACGTTACAATTGTAAAATATCAACAATAATACTGATGGGCACTAGTTTGAATATTTTGCTGTTTTAGTGCTACAAAATCTTAAATGTAGGTGAATCTTCCAAATGATTTGTTTAAAAATATATGCAGATATAACACAATTTTGAGTCTGTTCGAAGTTTATTAATTAATGTATATATTTTATTTTATACGTGTTACATTTTTTACCACATGAAATTTTACGGGTTCTTGCAGGCAGCTGGCCAGCATTGTGCTCTCGCCCGGCCAAGGCTCTTTCCAAAAAACTGACCTTAGAGTCGCCCGAGCGGAAAGCGGGGCGTTGAGAGTACAGAGCAGTCGCCTGTGAATCTTCAACGCATTAACACGTCGCACTTGCTAGGTGAATTATTCACAACGAAATCAATTAACGAAGTTACTAATTATACATTTATTGTTTCAGAACGATTGCTGCGATGTGTTTCAACATTCCGACTTGCGAAATCCACTGGAAGCTGGAAGTCGCCCCCCCAATCGCCGCCCACGCACCCAATTGCGCCCCCAAATTTTCGCAGAAGACACGAATTCGTATGGAAGATGTTTAGGTAATAGCAATTGATTTTTTTGCGAAATTTGCGTGGTTTTCTGCACTTTTTTGGTGCATAAAATCACTCCACATTTCCAATTATCATAATTTCACACATCCTATTTGAAAACCTTTTCTAATTACCCCAAAATTGGCTTAAAATCTAATTAAATGAACGCGGAATATTCGAGAAATCGCTATTTTTCCTGTCCAAAGCCGAACCCATTGTACCGCTACACAAAAGATTCGGTTTAGCTAGGCAAAAAAGTGATAGTCCCAATTCAATAGCTTTTGAAAACATTCCTCAAATCATTGTTAAACTCATTAAAATAAATCTAATAAAGCCTCCTAATGGCGCAACATTACAAATGCAATAAAATGTATTTAATAATAAATTACATTTGTATTGTTTATAAAAATTTACACTCAAAATCACAAGAATATTAATTTGATTAATACTTATCCAACATAATTTCTTATATTTCATACAGATTTTTAAAACTTTCATTGTTAAAAAATCATTTAAAATTAGTAGATAATCTCATTACTTGCATAATTTTTCCAAATTTAATTTAAAGATGCTTCCTAAAAAACCACCAAACGTATGTCACTGTTAAAATAATTTTTAACATTTCAGACCAGCGAATACCTCCGTTGAAATTTGGTAAATGTGAGTCCGTTTATACCTGCGAGGAACAGAAATCGTCTCCAATGGTAACTTCACCGAACCGAAATCGTCGAAGGAACTATAAGGTAGGAATTTTTATATAAGTATCACATTTCGTTATGAATAATGTTTTTGTATTACAAATAACTTGTTCTTTATTAATCAACAAACATTATTCAAAACTATTAATTACTGTGTTGATATTTGCTGCACATGCACTGAATGCGTTTCCGAATGTTGAATGCTGTATCGAACAATACACCATTCAACATTCGGAAACGCATGAAAATTTATTTAACTGCCCGTTATTTAAATAGAACAATAATAATAATTTGCAACATTTTAATAACAAATTAATTTTTACCATCAATTTTGCTGTTTTCTTGAAATGTTACATTAATTACGATCTGATATTCAAACGAAAACATAGAAACCTGATTTGTCGAAGTGAATTTTGCATTATTGGTGTTAAAATAATTCTAGTGGTGTGTACGCTGACCGCAACGGTATATAATTTATTAATTCAATTAAAATCGGATTCCTAAATTGAGCCGGGCTTGCACCAGTTATCATGTGTGCGATTACTAAGATCACATACAAACGGTAATTGTTGGAATCTTCCAACTATAGGTGAGACCAGATTAACTTTGTAGAACCCATCGCAGTTATGTACCATAACTGATGTGACTAAATATTTTTCAGCCTTAGCGTTACAGACGTACAAATTATGTTAACATATAAATTTGCAAGTAACGGTGGTACAAAATATTTTGAGCCATCGATACTAACAAATAACTGCAACGGTCGCATTCTTACGTCTGCACAAAGTGTACTTGCAGACTTTTAAAATTTGCATTGCTAATAAATTTATTTAAAATTAGTAGGTACTTGCAAAATTTTTACAACTTTAATTTCAATTTGCTTCCAAAAAACAACCAGACATGTCTCACTGTTAATATAATTTTCAATTTTTCAGAACAAATACCTTCATTGAATTGGTAAATGACCATCTGTTAATGCAACGCAGAACTGATGTGAATTTGTTTACCTGCCGAGGAACAGCGATTATCTCCTATGGTAACTTCACCCAACCAACCGTCGCTTCACAGTTTTGCAAATCATCGGAGGAATTATAAGGTAAGAATTTTTTTATTTATCACCTAGTTATGAATAATGTTAGTATTTCCCAAGTTTTCTGTATTAAAAATAACTTGTTTTCGATTGACCAACATAATTCAAAACTATTACTTAGTGTGTCGATATTTTTTTACTTGCCTTTATTGTTTATTTATATCCAAATTAAATTTAATCGGGGCAATATTTCAATAGTTGTTAATTTTAATTGTGCATTCATAAATGTTGAAATCTAATCACTTCAATTATATTTGTATTCTATTAAGATTGATTCAAAGTCAATCGCACCCCTGTACCCATTTTGACTGCTTACCACAATGTTGCATCGCTCGCCTTACATCTGCCTTTATACTAATTTTAATGCTTGATCAGATTTTAGCAAAATAGCATTTATTAATTTTGTGTTCTAAACAAAGTAACATTAAAACTTTAGCATACACATTGAAACACATATTTCAGAAACAACTCAAGTCACACGTCTAGTTTTGAAATAATTAAATAAATATTAATTAGTCACGAACTAAGATTATGTGCAGACATATCCACCAAATCCACTTTTGGTTATATGTATTTGAATTATTTGAAAAGTGGATTTGGGCGGTTTCTGAAATCAGCGATTCTTGTAATATTTCACTATTTTAATAGGTGTTTATGTTTTAGGAAAGAATAATTGCTTCGTTGAATTGATAACTGGAACATCATTGAGAGACGAAAGTATATGCAGCCTTCTAGTACTGCCGGCACCGCAGAAATCGTGACTGCCAGGGGATTGATTCTAAAGGTAGGAACTTTCATTTCTAATAACCGCAACTAGTTATGAATAATGCCGTGTAATATTTTGTCTCCAAGACAACTGATTGTATCCAAGTTTGCTTTGAAACATTCATCCAGCAGCCAAGAAATTGGCCTCAAATTACTAATTATTGGTAAATATTTATACCAATACAATAATTTTTGTTCTGCAATTTACAAGCATTATTCATAACTAGAAACATTTGAAGCGTCAATATTTTAATTGTTGGTTCAAAAATCTACCAGTGTCCAAATCAAATTCAATGGACAATAATTGCATTTATAGTCATATTAGTAAGCGCGCTTTTAAATGAAACAATATACACATATCAGACTTCTGATCAGTTTTGTTTTAAATTATTTGCGTAGGTACTTTAAGTAAATATTCCTCTGAGCTCTGAGCTTCATTTTTTCTGCACCAATAATCACCCAATTTCTTAATTTATCTAATCTAACGGTACAGAGACGGACCACGATTAGAAATAATTAATAATTTAATTGGGTCGCATATCATGTATTTTACTTGAACACTTACCGTTTTGCTTCACTCAGAGCCTTGGAGGATAGCCTATAGTGTTTAAGATAGTTTGCGTAGGTACTTTAAGTAAATGTTCCTCTCTGTGTGTCCGAGTAATATGCTTGTGCAGTTTGTACAAACTACCCAATTGTTATCTTCAGTTATCTAATCTAAAGGTACAGAGACGGACCAAGATTGAAATAATTGTTTAAAATGGTCGGGTACCGCGCCGTGCTTCAGATCATTCATCTCTCCACTAGTTCATTTCAACCGCACTAACGTAACCAATACTTGGGCCCAGCTGGGGCTTGTCCAGCTATCTAACCGGACTGGTGTCTCAAGGGATATCGATTCGGCTGTTTTTACTGATGAAGAGATGATGATTTGCCAGTCCTTCTGAAGCGATCGCAAAGAGGTGCCGTTGTTCACAGGGAAGGCAGATATTCTCGTTACGGATTCAACATTTAAAAAAGTGCAAAAGGCGCTAAAGTTGCAAAAGTTGCAAAAGTTACTGCTTTGCTTTACTCGGACACTCACAGGACAGCCTCCTTTCACACAATTTTTGTAGGTCACTATAAAACAATTGATCAACTTTTGAACAAAGTCGTAACCTCATAAAATTTTCATAATTTAAACTTTATTGATCAATTACGAGTATATATTGAAATTTTGAGAAGGCATTCGATTAATTTCTCGGCTATGAAGATGGTAGAATACTAGATTTGTTATCTAGAGATAGCTGGTGCGAATCCAGTTTGGGGAATTAATTTTCTGCGTACGTATTATTTCATTCAATTTTGCGCATTGCTTTCAATTAATATCAATACTCAATACTCTTTGAGTAAACAGTAGAGTTGTGAGAGCTGTCGATGCAGAAATTTATTGATTATTAAAGTTAATTCTGCAATCATGAAGATGGATAAAGCTGGATTAAATTCCAGGCGTTGCTGGTTGAAACCCAGCTTGTAGAAATAATGATCTACGATTTAATGAATGTAACTTTCATTTAAAGCGCAAATGAACGCGCTGACAACATGTAAAAATTTACTCCTTTTAATGCCAGGACTCGGCGCTCAGTTTCACTTTAATTTTTTTATCAATCTGTGCTTATTTGTTTGTTTATTTTGTACACTTCAATTAAATAATTTCACATAAAGATTATTATTGGCGTTAACGACATAATTGCACATTTTGTATTCGCACTAATGTGTTTTTTAGTCAACAGTTCATTTTTATTTGCTTCAAACTTGCTTGGCTGTTGACATTCATACATTTTGTTCTATTGTGAACCTTAATCACAAGTTATTAATCATTTAGTTGTTATTAAAATTCGTTTGTAAGTTTATTTCATTTTAATTATTATAGCAAAGAACCAAATTATACAATTCTTGCATTTATTAATATTATTCACATTAAATATATACATATGCTCCTCTCTGTTTCCGAGTAATATGCTTGTGCAGTTTGTACTACCCAATTGTTATCTTCAGTTATCTAATCTAAAGGTACAGAAACGGACCACGATAGAAATAATTGTTTATAATGATCGGGTATCGCGCCGTGCTTCAGATCATTCATCTCACCACTAGTTCATTTCACCGATATCGATTCGGCTGTTTTTACTGATGAAGAGATGATGATTTGCCAGTCCTTCTGAAGCGATCGCAAAGAGGTGCCGTTGTTCACAGGGAAGGCAGATATTCTCGTTACGGATTCAACATTTCAGAAAGTGCACAAGTTGCAAAAGTTACTGCTTTGCTTCACTCGGAACCTCACAGCCTTGCATAATAATTTACCAAAATTAATGTTTTATTGTCAATTTTTTGGACTTAATGGTTATTAGTCGGTTCATATTAAAAACATCCATTTAAAGTAGAGTCGATTTTAGATTAGAAGTAGATTTAACTTGCCATGTTAAACTACCCCTCAAAAATTGTTTAGTTTTTAGACATATTTTCAAATGCAACTTATACAATGCAATTATTTTAAATAATCATATTCTTGCCACATTACTAGGTGTCATAAATACAATGAGAAATGTGATTATACATTCGTGATGCATGTCGAAAAGACTTTAGGTATTGTGTGAGTGTTGATGTTGAGACTGATTGTTAATTAGGAAAAAGGCGGCCGCCGACTTTAGCGTTGTTTAACACTATAGCAATTTACTTGCTTAATTTGTCTTTCAGAAGACTCCTTAGTGTGTATGCTTGTTGTTATGTATATATGATAGAACCAGTTGCTGGTTTGTAGGTTCTGATATCTTAATGATATCATAGGTGTAGGTACAATTTCGTCTGAAATTGAACCAGTTGCTGGTTTTTAGGTTCTGATATCTTAATGATATCATAGGTGTAGGTACAATTTCGTCTGAAATTGGTTGATGGGGTGGGATTTTCTTAGACGTATGTCTTTGATATTATATTTGATATTAGCTTACTCCTGCGCTTATTATATTCGACCCGTCTAGGAAACAAGTTCATCTTGTTTATGTAACATGTATGTAAACGCATTTCTCATTGATAAAATATTTTCCATAGTGGGAATAAAAGTTGTCGATCAATTTATATGAACCAATTCATTGCCAATAATCTATTCAAATTTCAATTAATATGTGCAAGAATTTATAAATCACAGTCATTAC
Organism: Othius punctulatus; assembly: GCA_951805005.1. Lineage (NCBI taxonomy): Eukaryota > Metazoa > Arthropoda > Insecta > Coleoptera > Staphylinidae > Othius > Othius punctulatus. Next base: position 850,953 of record OX638139.1, on the reverse strand, counting down.
GCGTTATATTTTTATAATTTTTTTACTTTTTTAAATTGTTTAGTTTATATAACAAAACTTGTCTTACTGCAATATTTCGAAGCAGTAATGTGTCACAGTTAATCATATTAGGAACTCGTAATTCGAAATGTTGTAATTGTATTAATAGTACAAATGAATTTTACGAATAATTAATAGACTAATAAATATTCAATAACCAACCATTCATTTAAATTGAATTGTCATTGACGCTTTTAATTATCTACCAAATCAATGTAAGTAACACATTATTGATTAGACCTAGCTTGCATGTGTTACTTTATCAATAAACATTATAAACAATTAACAAAGCACAGAAATATAATGCATTCATTATTATGCATTCAAAGTTTCAATTTTTCAATTAGTTTTCATGGAGTGTTAATTTTTCCATGTTTTTTGTTTTAATAATATATCTTTCACCCTAGCCAAGTGTTGGAATGTATTATTAAATTTTTTGTCAAAAAAAAAACAGTGTTGGTTCAATTTAACACTGTATTAAATCGTGGAAAGCAATTTTTAAATTGCTGTGCCGATGGTTCTCAAAATTCTAAATTGCATTCATTTATTCAATTTAATAATTGAATGAGTTAATAATTATACAGAAAGAGAAGCTGGACAACTAATTCAATATAAACTAGATGTTTTGTTATTATATTAGCCAGTATAATAATGAGATTGATTGTTCTTGTAAGTTTAAATTTAATTTGTCGCTTAATAGACTAGCCACCTGTTAAGCATAGATTCACGCGCTTATCAATTGTTAATACAGTGAACTTACAGTTTAGATGGGGGGTGCAGTATTCAATATACTAGATTAGGTTATAGGATGTATTCATTTTAGTCAACTTGGGGGTAAAGCGCACTTCAAATGTTTCTTTTTGTTTTATATGTATTTAGCTATAAGTTAGTTAACCACAAATTCTTGTATGTCTTAAATTTTTTACTGCTTCTCAGTAGTTTTTACCCAATTGTTATCTTCAGTTATCTAATCTAAAGGTACAGAGACGGACCAAGATAGAAATAATTGTTTAAAATGATCGGGTACCGTGCCGTGCTTCAGATCATTCATCTCTCCACTAGTTCATTTCAACCGCACTAACGTAACCAATACTTGGGCCCAGCTGGGGCTTGTCCAGCTATCTAACCGGACTGGTGTCTCAAGGGATATCGATTCGGCTGTTTTTACTGATGAAGAGATGATGATTTGCCACTCCTTCTGAAGCGATCGCAAAGAGGTGCCGTTGTTCACAGGGAAGGCAGATATTCTCGTTACGGATTCAATATTTGAAAAAGTGCAAAAGGCGCAAAAGTGCAAAAGTGCAAAAGTTGCAAAAGTAACTTTGCTAACGTAATTAGTAAATTACAGACATACCAGTACTTGTGGTCACGCATAAATGAAATTGGACAGAAATCTGAAGTTGTGTATGTTGATTAGTTAGTTGTTTTGGTAGTTCTTAATAATCCTCGTACATACGGTTCACTTTTTGTACACCTCTTTTCTGTTTTCATGATCCATGCAATTGCGAGATGACGGTGAAGAACTTCTGATTGCCACCAACTTTCGAGGACCAAGACACAGGACTGGCTGGTAGCTGCAATGCAGACAGGACTCCACCCTTTCGTGCCGAAGTTGAAGTACATCAATGAACCCGCATCTTGGCAGATGAAGAATTGCAGTCGGATCCTCGAAAGACCTGCAGATATAAACGGTAAGTTATTTTCCTCAAATGTGCAAGCACATAGGAGCTGTCAACCGACTTGGTTCAATTAATGTGTTTATGCATATTGGTCACAAGAAGTCTAATAATGACGATATTACAAATATATTTTTTTAATCATTTGTGATTTTGGACGACAAGTTATATAGGAAAAATAATTTTATTTTACGTTATTATTTCATGACAGCTAAAATCTTCGTCAAGTATTCACAACACTACATAACTTGTTGTTAGTATTAATGCAATATATACAGGGTCCGTCATTTCACCTCCCGTTTTCTATAGCTCAGTTACTAATTGAGTTAGGATTTTGATATTTTGCAGGCCTTACTTACATTCTGGGGATTATTTCAGGAAAATATTTTTGATTATACAGGGTGTCCCAAAAAAGTGTGACGTCATGATGTATATTTTTAAATTGCATGGTATATATTTTGTTGCTTATTCGGGTGCAGTTTATAGATGCCTACATACCCATAAAATTTTATTAAAAGCAACAATAAAGCCCAAATAAGCAATGCAAGTAAAGTCTGCAAAATATCAAATTCCTAACTCGATTAGTAACTGAGCTATAGAAGACGGGAGGTGAAATGACGGACCCTGTATATATACAGCATTTGGAATGAATTGTACTATATATATTCACGTAAAATTTACAAAAAGTAAGATCATTTCGGCTGCTGAATATTTGGATGGAAGTTCTTTTGTTCCATCGTCGCACACCTTAAACCAATTTGAAAAAACAAGAATTTTAATATGTTTGTTTTATTTTAGGGCTCTTCATATGGAATTGCAACAAACTTACGAAGAACCAGACACCGAACTGGTAATTGCAGTCTAGACGGGACTCGACCCTTTCTTCCCGAAGTTGAAGTACATCAATGTTAACCAACAGCTTACCAGATGGAAGTTGCAGTTCTATCCAGAAAGAGCTTCGGATATAAAAGGTAAATTATTTGTATTTTCCTCAAATTTGCAATCACACAGGAGCTGTCAACGACTTGGTTGAAAAAATGTTTAAGCAGATCGGTCACAAGAAGGCTAATAATGAGGATGTTACAAATATATTTTTTAATTATTTATAATTTTGGACGGCAAGTTACAGAGCATTCAAGAAAGCGGTGTCAACTCTTCCAACAACAAAGTTATGACAAGAAATCACATTTTAAAAATTCTGGTTATATTATTTGCTTGTATCCTAGAAAACATTTCTGCAACGCTGCAAAACATATTCGATTTGCAGCTTGAACAGTGTCATTTAATAGTATCCAGCATTAAAGTTGACATCACTTTCTTTAACAGTCTGTATGTACGAAAAATTATTATGTCATGACATCTTAAATTTACTTCAAGTTTCACAATATAAAATAACTTGAAGTTAGTGTTAACCATTAATGCAATATGTTTACGGCATTTAGAATTAATTGTAATATATTTATTCACATAAAATTTACTTAAAGTAACACAGCATTAATTTTGTTTAAGAATTCCGGTTTAAACTTGTCCATTACGAATAACATGTTCATTCAGTGATATATTGCATTAAACGAAAGAAATTTATAAATCCTTTTACTATTTGAATGATATTTATTCATTTCGTAGCAGCATGAATTGTATTGTATTTACTCTAGACAAACCGTAACTCTGTATAAATAGTTTAGGCCAGTGGTTTCGAAACTTTTTCAGCTCACAGCGCCCTTTTTGAACTAAGGTTTTTCCAAACCTTCTCTAAGTTATATCATGACTAACTGTAATGGATCTTTTAAATATGTTATTTAGTATTATTGAAAGCCATCTCATTGTAAATGATGTCAGTCTGCAAAATACCCGGGTTAATTTTTCTATTAGTTTATTCAACTTAATTATAAACCTTTTGCAATATTCTGCGTGGCACCCCTGGAAAGACGGCTCTCCAGGGTGCCCCGACGCACACTTGGGGAACCACTGGTTTAGGCAATACCTTGGTATGGTTTATTAATATTTGTTTGATACTAGCAGTGAAAGGATTTATATTCTTAACATTTTCGCAATCTAAAATTTAATGTATTTTTAGCTAATGGGCTTTTGCTGGAACCAGAATATCTGCAGGTGGATGACTACGATGACACTACTTCAACTTCCGATTACAATGCACTCGGATCTTGAACAACGTGGGAACCTAGATGACTTTGGATAGAAGACATCGGTTCAAGAACATCGCTGAGGAGACTTTAGAAAATAGTTTAGCTGTAACCAAGTGATAAACTATTTTAGTATTGCATTCATATATGGCATTAAGTGTTCTTGAAATCACCATGCAATAATAATTAATTAGTTATAGATAAATAGACAATTCTTTGTTTATTACTTGGTTGTAGCTCGAAACTTATCCACACAAACTAATTATATGTAGATTTAATTCATAATATAGAGATAATAAGATATAATTCGTAATACAGAGATACTTGACAACATGAATTAGATTTTGTGGATAAATAATTTTATTAATAGAATTAAATAATTTTAAGTGTAGGTATCCCCAAACTTACGTAACCAACGACCTTTGTAATTTGCAGTTGCGTATGAAGGGTGGAAATTGCCAGAAAACTGCATTTCTCTTCATAACCATACACCTCAAACACACCCTTTGTTTTTATATTCGTTCATAAATTATTATTTTTTTTTATAAAGTTGTACTTATGCAATTTTCTAATTCGACTAACTTAAAATTCAAGTTATTTAAAAGTTTACAGAACTCAATAGTTACGTAACTTGGGGGCATTCCTGTATGTAGTAATGTTTTGATGACGCAATAATATTTAAAAAATTGATTCCTATCCCGTCCCAAATATATTTTTTTTATTTATTCAAATGTTAATAACCCTGATGTGATTTTAAGATTCCAAATTTGTTTATCTGATTTTGATTAATGGTTGTCCAACCATATTACTTTTCATGCTTCAGACAATTTCAAAATTGTCTCTTCTTAAATCTAATTAAATTCCACATTTAGTCAATCGTTTGACCTTACTTTTTAATACGAATTCAATTGTATTTTGCAAGGGTTATTGATGTTTGAATATTTGATTCGTAATGTGACTTGGTACATATAAATATTTTTTAAGATTCTCCAAGCGCTATGTTCCGATTTTAAAATTATTTGCGAAGGTACTTTAAGTAAATGTTCCTCTCTGTGTTTCCGAGTAATATGCTTGTGCAGTTTGTACAAACTACCCAATTGTTATCTTCAGTTATCTAATCTAAAGGTACAGAGACGGACCACGATAGAAATAATTGTTTAAAATGATTGGGTACCGTGCCGTGCTTCAGATCATTCATCTCTACACCAGTTCATTTCACTGCACTAACGTAACCAATACTTGGCCCCAGCTGGGGCTTGTCCAGCTATCTAACCGGACTGGTGTGTCAAGGGATATCGATTCGGCTGTTTTTACTGGTGAAGAGATGATGATTTGCCACTCCTTCTGAAGCGATCGCAAAGAAGTGCCGTTGTTCACAGGGAAGGCAGATATTCTCGTTACGGATTCAACATTTCAAAAAGTGCAAAAGTTGCAAAAGTTACTGCTTTGCTTTACTCGGCCACTCACAGGACAGCCTCCTTTCACACAATTTGCTATCAAAATAACAGATATTCTCGTTACGTATCGCGGAATTTAGTTAAAACCATGCTTTGCTTCACTCTGAGCCTCCGAGGATAGATTTCAAGCGCTATAGGCTCCGATTTTGAATTTAGTCGAAATATTTTTCGTTTCATTCCAGATTGTGATTATACATCTAGTATATATACATAGATATATAATTATTATTAATGAATTGGCAAAAATACCGCTCTGAGAATCGTGATTTAAGGATTTAGAGTTTTAGATTCGGTCCTAATATTTAGAATTCCTCAGTGTTTTTTTTTAATCATTTTTTTTTACCTTAGTCAATTTTTTGCCCGATTTTATTTTAAGCCAAGTCAATTTTTTTATCAAATTTAATTTTAAATCAATTTTTTCTTAAACCCAAGCAAATTTTTTATCCATTTTTTTTTTTCATCAATTTTTTAAATAAATTGTGTAATTTATGAATTATCCGTGGAGTAGTTATTGGTAAGTGCGATTCATTTGTGTTTTAGAGAACAGTGCAGAGAGCTTGAACAGCATTTTAAGATTTGTTTCAATATATCGCATTACTATTTAACTACTCCACTGGCTATAGCATTTAACCATTAGTATAGTATAGGTTTAAAGGTGGTAACGGTTTCAAAATGATTACATTCTTAATCTACTGATTGATTTTCATTTCAATTAAATGATCATTCAGGTCATTATAGCAATAGTAGAAAGTGCCAAAACGTTAGCGTTGCATCATTTTGCCTAAATAGTCAGATAGGGATAAAAAGGCGGCCGCCGCTTTTAGCTCTTTTTTAGTTTGGTGTGTGTGCATTGATTTCTATGATTTGTCTCTGTGTGCTGGTGTTTCGTACGCTTGTGGTTCGTATGCTTGTGATATCGTCTGATTTCTGGTGGGAAGGGTTGGGCGTCGTATTTCAATTACGGCATCGGATGCAACGTTAAACTGAAAGCACTTTTTATTATATTTTTATAGAATTAATTGGCTTATCATTTAAAGTTTTATAACTTTTATTGCAATTAAATTGCGAAGATTCAGATTAAATTTTAAATTGCAAGATTAAGAATGAGAATGTTTTTTGAAATCGTAGTACAGTATTCATATGATAGTATTTGTATCGGTATCTAAAGGATTATGTGGCAATCCAGCTTATGATGATATCCTGGCGATGCTGATTTGAGCTTGCGTTAATCCTGGCAATGATGACAACATTCGCCAGCCTTAACTGATGCTGCTTGCGCTAATCCTGGCGATGCCGATTAATCCTGCCATACTGAATACTGACGCTGCTTCCGCTTGCGTACGTACAAAAACAAACTTTTTGGTTTATTGCAGTATCGTTATCAATTCGGTCAACTACACAAACTACCCTGTGAAGTTTGTGCGGTAGACTATATTGATCACGAATGTGCAATAAAGCAAAAGCGAAGTTTTTGGGTGTACAGCCACGGACTCTCAGAATGACGCGTCCGTCCGTCCGAACAATATTCTATCCTTGTCTACCCCGTGCCCCTACTGTACGGGACCAGACAAGTATAGCAAACTGCTCGGATGGACAAGCGCGTCATTCTTATCGTCCATGGCTGTACAACCTACTGAGTTACCACGACGATTTGCATTTGTATTAAATAATATGTGGAAAGACTCCATGTGGGGTCCTAGCTCAATAAATATCGTTGCTCTAAAATGATCGTAGCGCAATAAAGTTCGTACCCGAATATAGACGTAACGCTATAAATATCGTACCCGAATCAAAATTGTAGCCCAATTAAATCGTAGTCCAATAAACATCATACCCAAATAAAGATAGCAGCGCAATAAAGGTTGTAACCGAATAAATATAAAATCGTACCCCATAAATATTCTAGCCAAATAAAGATCGTTTAGGTTAGGTTTTCGCACCCGAATATAAATCGTAGTTTTGTTAAGGCAGATTCATAGATTCCTTACGTGGCAATGCTATCGCGTAGGCATTTTCAACGTGCATTAAGTGCTGTTGAAAATGCCCGTAGCGATAGCATTGTCACAGCGTAGCATTGTTGCGTCGTGTATAAATCAATGATTCGGCCTTTAAGATTGTCCAATAGACATCGTATCTGAATAAAGGTGGTGCAATAAGGGTTGTCACCCAGTAAAGATCGTATACTTATAAACGATCTTTATTTAGCGACAATATTTATGTGTATAAGTTTAGGTTGTACCGCACTGAATAAAATTCATTTTCACAAGTATATTTGAACGGCATGTAAGGCCTAGGGTACGATTCAAGCAGTAAGCGGCGCAGGTGACCGACAAAACAAGCGTTTTGTTCATAATTTGAATGCGCGTGCTGGAAAAACTGCTGCTACTACACCGCTGCTCCTAGCCTTTAATATTCGCGTCCTCTCACCGCTTGCATCGTACCCGAGGCCATCAATAGATCGTCGTGCCATAAATACCTTGCCTAAATGAAGATTGTGTCCCAATTAAATCTTAATCCAATAGACATTATACCCTTTAATCGCACCCTTATAAACATTGTAGCTAAATAAAGATCGTTTATATGTATTTAAGGCTAGGTTGTACCGAACTGAATAAAATTCATTTCCCCAGGTATTTTAGGACGGTATGTAAGGCCTTGGGTACAATTCAAGCTTTACACTTGCCGCTCACTGCTGCTCCTAGCCCCCTTTAATATTCGCGGCCTCTTATTGCTTGCATCGTACCTGAGGCCATTGATAGATCGTCGCGCCATAAATATCTTGTATAAATAAAGATTGTAACACAATTAAATCTTAATCCAATAAACATAATACCCTTTAATCGCACCCTTATAAACGTTGTAGCTAAATAAAGATCGTTTATATGTATTTAAGGCTAGGTTGTACCGAACTGAATAAAATTCATTTCCCCAGGTATCTTAGGACGGTATCTAAGGCCTTGGGTACACTTCAAGCTTTACACTTGTCGCTCACTGCTGCTCCTAGCCCCCTTTAATATTCGCGGCCTCTTATTGCTTGCATCGTACCTGAGGCCATCGATAGATCGTCGCGCCATAAATATCTTGCCTAAATAAAGATTGTAACACAATAAAATCTTAATCCAATAAACATACCCTTTAATCGCACCCTTATAAACATTGTAGCTAAATAAAGATCGTTTATATGTATTTAAGGCTAGGTTAAAGCATAATCTAATCGATGTTAACGTTCTTTGATATGCAATACACCTGAATAAATTGTATGTAATAAACAAAGTAAAACTTGTGTAAATAAAGGAGTTTATAAAATATATAGTGTATAACTTAATATGTGTGCGTTTTTTTTCTACCCGGTGCCTCTACCTGGTGCCTTCACTAAAGTTAGATAGATAGATAGTTAGATAGGGATTCTAGAAAGGGAGATATGAACAGGGCATTAACATTTTTGGGCAGTTCTCGGTGGTAAATTTTTACAAGTCCCTTTACCCGGCGCCTCCACTAGATTCCACATTTTCGGTGGTAAATTTTTACAAGTCCATTTACCCGGCGCCTCCACTATTTGACTTGTAAAAATTTTGATTGAAAAAAAAATTGTAAAAGATTGCCTGTTTTTCGTATATCTCCTTTCCCCCTCCATCGCTGCCGAATCTCATCCCCACTAATTAATTTTTCCAATTTTCCGCCCCCGCATCGCTGCTACCCCCGCTTCCGCCGCTCCCGCTGCTTCCCCACCACCGGCGTTTCCGGCGCTCCCACCGGATCGCTGCCCTGCCCCCCGCTCCGGGCCGCTGCCCCATCTCGCCGGACCCCCGGCGGCCCTTCCGCCGCTCCCCGGCGCTGCCACCATCGCAGCCCCGGCGGCACCCGCCACCGAATCCCTGCCGCACCCCCCGCTCCAGCATCGCTGCCCCCGGCGCTGCCACCATCGCAGCCCCGGCGGCACCCGCCACCGAATCCCTGCCGCACCCCCCGCTCCAGCATCGCTGCCCCCGGCGCTGCCACCATCGCAGCCCCGGCGGCACCCCTGCCGGTCCGCAACCCGCCGCAATTTTTATTCGGCCGGCTGGATTTGAACCCACGGTCCGCTGCAGCGATCGGGGGCCACCCCATCGCTGCAGCGAGCTACGCTATCGAGCCATGGAAATCCAGCGACCAAAATCTTCATCTCTTCTTACAGATTCGCGATAAGCGCCCGTGAGTGCGAGAAGGTAAGTAGACCCGGCCAACGAGTGGAAGTGAGACGGGACGATTTGCCTCGCGATTACTATAATATTGTATACTATAGTATACAATAGAATATCGGTGGGGGTATCTAGGGGTATAGATGTGGGGGGTGGGCAATATGCACCTGCTAGGTACCACGTACCTAGCAGGTGCCCACCCCCCGCCCAGGTGAGAAGCCTAAAAAACGCGCGTCAGGCGTCAGGCGGGCGGGCGTCGCGACGCCCGTGTGTGCGCCCACACACACACACGCACGCACGCACACGTCATGTGACGCGCGTTTAAGCTACTCTCCTGGAGCTCGACCGGTAGGAATTTTTCTATAAATCCAGTAGGGGTCCGTAGGACCCCTACTGGATTTATAGCAATATAGATATACTATATGTTTATATTACATTATATATACGCGCGCGCGCGCGCGAGGCTAAATTTTGCGGGTATTCGGGCTGTGGACACCCTGTATATATTGATTTTCGTGGGCTGCAAAATTCTTCACTTTTTGGAACACCCTGTATATCGATTTTTGCGAGGAGCAATTTGATATATACAGGGTGAGTCGAAAATATTTTTAAAGTTTTTGGATCACCCTGTATATCGAGTTTTGCGAGGAGCAAATTGATATATACAGGGTGAGTCGAAAATATTTTTAAAGTTTTTGGATCACCCTGTATATCGAGTTTTGCGAGGAGCAAATTGAGAATATGTAGGCGAATATTTTCGATTTACATTGAGTGGGCACTATGAATAAAAGATCTCGTTGACCTCCTGTGATCCTGGTACGAAAACAGAAAATTATAAAATATGTAGGCGAAAATTTTCGATTTACATTGAGTGGGAACTATGAATAAAAGATCTCGTTGACCTCCTGTGATCCTGGTACGAAAACAGAAAATTATAAAATATGTAGGCGAAAATTTTCGATTTACATTGAGTGGGAACTATGAATAAAAGATCTCGTTGACCTCCTGTGATCCTGGTACGAAAACAGAAAATTATAAAATATGTAGGCGAAAATTTTCGATTTACATTGAGTGGGAACTATGAATAAAAGATCTCGTTGACCTCCTGTGATCCTGGTACGAAAACAGAAAATTATAAAATATGTAGGCGAAAATTTTCGATTTACATTGAGTGGGCACTATGAATAAAAGATCTCGTTGACCTCCTGTGATCCTGGTACGAAAACAGAAAATTATAAAATATGTAGGCGAAAATTTTCGATTTACATTGAGTGGGCACTATGAATAAAAGATCTCTTTGACCTCCTGTGATCCTGGTACGAAAACAGAAAATTATAAAATATGTAGACGAAAATTTTCGATTTACCATTGAGTGGGCACTATGAATAAAAGATCTCTTTGACCTCCTGTGATCCTGGTACGAAATCCGAAACTTATAAATTATACTGCCCACTCAGTTTGAATCGAAAAATTTCATACTACTAGTGCTCACCTGAATTGCAGTTGAAGCTCTTTAACTTGGGAAGAATCTGGAACGACGTAAGCTGTTTCGTCCTTATACGACTCATCAGCGCAGCTTTATCATAAGATATTCATATCGAATGTCAAATGATCATCTACGGACAGCTCTTACACTTACCTCAACCAAAGAAAAATTTCTGGAAACCGTCCTAAAATATCTGCGGAAATGAAGAATTATTCATACCACAGTATAACCTAATCGATGTGTAAACAGTCCTAAAATATCTGCGGAAATAAAGAATTATTCATCCCACAGTATATCATAATCGACGTAGAAATCGTCCTAGAATATCTGAGAATTTAAGAATTATTCATCCCACAGTATAACCTAATCGATGTGCAAATCGTCCTAAAATATCTACAGAAATAAAGAATAATTCATCCCACAGTATAACATAATTGACGTAGAAACCGTCCTAAAATATCTGCAGAAATAAAGAATTATTCATCCCGCAGTATAACTTAATCAACATAGAAATCATGCTAAAATATCTGCGGAAATGAACCATTATTTATCCCACAGTATAACATAATCGATGTATAAAACGTCCTAAAATATCTGCAGAAATGAAGAATTATTCATACCGCAGTATAACCTAATCGACATAGAAATCGTCCTAAAATATCTGCAGAAATGAACAATTATTCATACCGCAGTATAACATGATCGACATAGAAATCGTCCTAAAATATCTGCAGAAATGAACAATTATTCATCCCGCAGTATAACCTAATCGATGTGTAAACAGACCTAAAATATCTGCAGGAATATAGAATTATTCATCCTACAGTATAACCTAATAGACCTAGAAACCATCCTAAAATATCTGCGGAAATGAAGAATTATTCATCCTTCAGTATGACCTAATCGACGTATAAACAGTCCTAAAATATGTGCGGAAACGAAGAATTATTCATCCCACAGTATAATCTAATCGATGTATAAAACGTCCTAAAATATCTGCAGAAATAAAGAATTATTCATACCGCAGTATAACCTAATCGACATAGAAATCGTCCAAAAATATCGGCAGAAATGAACAATTATTCATCCCGCAATATAACCTAAATGATGCATAAACCGGCCTAATATATCTGCGGAAATGAACTATTATTTATCCCACAGTAAAATATAATCAATGTTTAAACTGTACTAAAATATCTGTGGAAAAGAAGAATTATTCATCCCACAGTATAACCTAATCGACATATATCTGCGGAAACGAAGAATTATGCATCCCACAGTATGACCAATTCTACATATAAACAGTCCTAAAATATCTGTGGAAACGAAGAATTATTCATCCGACAGTATAATTTAATCGACTTATAACCTATCCTAAAATATCTGCGGAAATGAAGAATTATTCATCCCGCAGTATAACATAATCGACGTAGAAACCGTCCTAAAATATCTGCGGAAATGAAAAATGGTTCATCCCACAGTATAATCTAATCGACGTATAAGCCGTACTAAAATATCTGCAGAAATTAAGAATTATGCATCCCACAGTATAACATAATCGGCGTATAAACGGTCCTAAAATATCTGCAAAAATAAAGAATTATCCATTCCGCAGTATAACCTAATCGACGTGTAAACCATCCTAAAATATCTACAGAAATGAAGAATTATTTATCCCGCAGATATTCTATCTAACCTAATCGATGTATAAACCATCCTAAAATATCTGCAGAAATAAAGAATTATTCATCCCGCAGTATAACCTAATCGACGTGTAAACCTTCCTAAAATATCTGCAGAAATGAAGAATTATTCATCCCGCAGTATAACCTTATCGACCTGTAAACTGTCCTAAAATATCTGCAGAAATGAAGAATTATTCATCCCGCATTATAATCTAATCGACGTGTAAACTATCCTCAAATATGTGCAGAAATGAAGAATTATTCATCCCGCAGTATAACCTAATCGACGTGTAAACTATCCTAAAATATCTTGGGAAATGAAGAATTATTTGTCCCGCAGTATAACCTAATCAAGGTGTAAAGAATCGTAAAATATCTGCAGATATGAAGCATTATTCATCCCACAGTATAACCTAGTCGACGTGTAAACTGTCCTAAAACATCTGATGAAATGAAGAATTGTTCATCCTGCAGTATCACCTAATCGTCGTGTAAACTGTTCTAAAATATCTGCAGAAATGAAGAATTATTAATCCCGCACTATAACCTAATCAACGTATAAACCGTCCTAAAATATCTGCGAAAATGAAGAATTATTCATCCCGAAGTATAACCTAATCGACGTGTAAACCGTCCTTAATTATCTGTGGAAATGAAGAATTATTCATCCCGCAGTATAACCTAATCGACGTGTAAACCATCCTAAAAGGTCTGCAGAAATGAAGAATTATTCATCCCGCAGTATAACCTTATTGACCTGTAAACTGTCCTAAAATATCTGCAGAAATGAAGAATTATTCATCCCGCAGTATAATCTAAACGACCTGAAAACTATCCTCAAATATCTGCAGAAATGAAGAATTATTCATCCCGCAGTATAAACTAATCGACGTGTAAACTATCCTAAAATATCTTGGGAAATGAAGAATTATTTGTCCCGCAGTATAACCTAATCAAGGTGTAAAGAATCGTAAAATATCTGCAGATATGAAGCATTATTCATCCCACAGTGTAACCTAGTCGACGTGTAAACTGTCCTAAAACATCTGATGAAATGAAGAATTGTTCATCCTACAGTATAACATAAACGACGTAGAAACCGTCCTAAAATATGTGCGGGAATGAAGAATTATTCATCTCGCAGTGTAACATAAACGACGTAGAAACCGTCCTAAAATATCTGCGGAAATGAAGAATTATTCATCCCACAGTATAACATAATCGACATAGAAACCATCGTAAAATATCTGCAGAAAGAAAAATTATTCATCTCACAGTATAATGTATTCGATGTATAAAGCAACCTAAAATATCTGCGGAAATGAAGAATTATTCATCCCACAGTATAACATAATCGACGTAGAAACCGTCCTAAAATATCTATGGAAATGAGAATTGTTCATCCCGCAGTATCTATGGCCCTGTATATATCAAGTTTTAAAATAAAGATATATATATATATATATATAATGAATATTTAACTTTAGTGCTCACCTGAATCACTGCCGAAGCTCATTAACTTGGAAAGATTGACTCTGGAACGACGTAAGCTGTTTCGTCCTTATAGGACTCATCAGCGCAGCTTTATCATAAGATATGATCATCTACGGACAGCTCTTAAACTTACCTCAGCCAAAGGAAATCTTGTGGATATAAAGAAGTATCCATCCCGCAGTATAACCTAATCGACATATAAACCGTCCTAAAATATCTGCAGAACTAAAGAATTATTCATCCCACAGTATAACATAATCGATGTAGAAAATGTCCTAAAATATCTGCGGAAATGACAAATTATTCATCCCACAGTATAACATAATCGACGTAGAAACTGTCCTAAATATCTGCGGAAATGAAGAATTATTCATCCCACAGTATTTACAATTATACATCCAACAAGAGTGCCTCCATCTGAAAAAAATTAGAGTTCACTGTTGTGCTTCGTTCATTTGATATAAAATGTTAGAGAAGAAATTAATTGTACGCAGTCCGAAAAATCTAGAATCAGATAAACAACGTAAGCCACAACTGTGTTCTTATAAAGATCATTGTCAGGGCTGCACTCAGGTTAAAAGACAAAGGAATTAAATCGTTATTCAGTTTGCGCACTCCACGTTACTTACAAAGTTCAGATTTCTGGGTCAATATCGTGGGGTGCCGAATTGTGTATCGCTCAATAAGGTACTGCGCTATCAAAATGGGGCGTAGTTTCTCCAAATTCGTATGAAAACTAGAAGTGAACATACATTTGATAGTAGGGTTAGAATTAAACCAAATACGATAATTAGAAATTTAATATTGCAATAATCTTACGTTATAGAGGCCTGGTGATGCGAGGAACCGTTTGACTCTGTAATTCCATCATTTCTTGTTCTATAACGATAGAAAATTGCGAAATTATAATTAACTCACGAGCGCTAGGATAAATTCTGTCACAAATGACATTGTACAACATTGAAATCATTCATATAAGTTGTCTGTAATATACGGCATATACGCCTCGGACTGTTCATTTATAGAACTTCTTTTAGAATCAACGGATACGTTCATAAAACATTTGTCGGTCATCTACAAAAGCATTAATCGTTAAATGACTTTTATTTTAAACAGTAAATTGAAAATTTCAAGTTTGACACTGTAGTTTGTCCGAACTTTCGATACAACTAATGACTTTTAGTTGTATTGAATATTCTGTACATTGACGTCGAGAGATGGCGCGCGTAGACGCGTCCTAACGAACGCATAATACAGACGCATTGCGCCTTGCACGCATTTTAATTACGACGGGAGAAATCGCGATAAATATGAAGTTAAATGGAAGTCAGTATATTGTTCCGAAATTTCGCCGTGAAGATAACTCGATTAGTTGTATCGAAATTTCGGAACAATTTTCAAACGAAGTAGTTCGCACGTGCACTATAGATGGCGCCAACACGAAAACATTGTGATAAATGATATATTTTGTGTCTATTTCGAATTTTTTAATTAATATACCTCGTGTTTAGTTTGCGGGGGCTTTCTCAATTTTACAATTTTATTCCTCAAGTTTCCCTTATCACCATCAACAAGGTTGAAAATGTGGGTGGCCTGGGAATACATAATGCAACTCAGCAGTAAAGGGAAACTGTACGAATTGCCATGAAGGGGTCAAAAAGTGTGCTCAACATGAACACCCTTCATGCCGTAAGGGAGTCACCCACAGTACAGAACCTCGGACAGACAAGTCTGTCCGAGGTTACCAGATAAAATTATACCCAAGGTCCAGGTGGCCATGAGTACTCGGTATATAAAGATCTACAAATGGGATAATTTTTGTTCAATTTGGATGAGAAATTAACAAGTTCAAAGAAGTTAGAAAAATTCGAAAAAACCTGTCAGCACAAATTTATTGAAACTAAAATTAGGTCATTTTGCGGCGTTGTTGACAATCATAATTTAAATACTTCATAAAGCATCATTGAATTGCAATTATGAATGTTCATTTCATGACTAAATTTGCATGTATAATGTATATAAATCTATTAATTGTCATTGCAATACATAATAAACTCAGTCAAAATACATCACGATTCAATGAAACACGAATATAGCTTTCTTGGAAGGTAATATTAAAATCATACCTTTGTGGCGGCTAAGATTGCGCGGAATCGTACTGTTCCTTGATGCCCGCAATCATCCGTAATAAAAGTGCACCTTAAGTGCACTTAAGATACCACACAGTCAATCAGCTGTTCACAAAACTAGTTCTGAAACTATAAGCAACATTAAAGAGAAAGTGATATCAAAGATAAAGAGACAAGTCATTCAGCTGAGGATGCAAGCAAAGACGAAGACACAAAATTTGAAAACAAAACACAATTTGCCAGCAACAGACAAATTGTGTGTTGGATTACATTTCGTATAATCAAAATCGACTGAGAAAATTTATAACTGTAGTAAATACTAATTACAGTCCTCGTTCTTCAAATTCTCGACAAATTAAAAAGCACCAATATATTTTCATTATCTATAATCATTACAAGTATCAACCATCAACTCTTGATTTTTTTGTAGATTTCGTTGTGCCATTCAAAGTTCTCTTCTGTTTTTTGGGACTTAAATCGTCAACAATGGTTTCCATTTTCTCAAACATATCATCATATTCAACATCAAGTGGATTTGACTCCACAATTTCTTCAGTTTCTTCTTTAATTATTGGCTTCATTAATAGTTTTGTCAAACCTATCTTCATGTATTCCTAAATAAATATGTTTCTATCAATAAAGGAAAGAATTAAAGTTGACATATTTTAATGGGACACTTATTTTATGATTCTTTTTTTCAATAAAAATCTGATTGCAACTAACGCACTAACTAAATTTAAAAAAAATGATGCCTACTTTATAAATAAAATGGGTGTGACGAGATACAAGATAGAACTATTTAATTGTTTTACTTGTGACTGAATGCGTTCTTCCAGTTAAGTGCAACAATTATGTTGAAACATACCCAATAATATTTTGGTAGTTATTACCTTGTAAACCAACTCTTTCGTGTCATAATTGTGTATCCTCAAATGTCTATCCAAGCAAGCTGTTGCAACAAATGGTTGAACGGAATCGCATGCAATACTGGTTATTCCTCCAGTAAACGATTTGAATGTCTTCAAACATTTGTTATGCCTCAAATCTAACAGTTGCATGTAACCTTTTGTGGTTCCAACAAAACATTGCCTGCAATAAATTGTGTTATTACCACTTTATTACTGAAATAGAGTAAATATTGTTTTTAAACTATTACTGTAAAATACAAAATTATGTCAATTTCCAAGTCTACATTACCTGTCTCTAAGCGCTGTGGCTATGGCTGTGAAGCTCGCTTTTACTTCAAGATATTTTGTTACAGGTCGCCGTTGTGCTCTTTCATCATATAACAGCACATTACCCTCCTTTGTCGCACAAGCAACAAGATTTTCTTCAGAAGGGAAGAAGCAAATACCTCTGACTGTTGTTGGTAGCGGCAAGTTAAGTTCATCGTGTCCCATCTGGAAAATATAAAGGGTTATAAAATAGAATTAGAATACTTTTATCTTATGGTTCATGACTTACAGATTTTGCTTTAAAAACTGTCAGTTTAGTTTCCACGTCCCACAGCTTCAGGTCATTATTTTCTCCACCAGTAGCAATCCATTGTTTTCCTGTGTTATATGACATACACTCCACTGTGCTTTCCACATTAAGGTTCAAAGTGAACGTCTCATTTTTCACTTTCTTCCAAATATTAACGACTCCATTTCTCCGTCCAATAATAATGCGCTTGCCAAAAACTCCGAAACCAGCGATCGCACCTTCCCCCTCGATATCCTCACTGATGTCTTTCGTGTGTTTACCGAGGAGTGTGTTGTAAAGCTGTACCTTGCCATTTTTCTTGCCGATCAGAATCTCCTGCTCCTTTCGGCCCCAGTTCAGAGCAGAGACTTCAGACTCGACAAGTTCTAGGTTGTACGTTGATTTTTCACCCTTCTTGCATTGCGAATCTGAAAATTGTTATCGCATGCTTACATAAGTGGGTTCGAAACAAATATTTTGGCGTTAGAGTATGCACGTTTTGCTTTACAGGCACTTGTTATGTGAAAACATAACCAAAAAACCAATAAAATATTTACGACTTACAAGCCAATGCACCCCTGACCGTGCCCAAATACACATTAAAATTAATCTCTTGGTTCATTTTAAATGATATTATTAATAATAAATTATTTGTGCTACTATTTCTCCAGTAAAACCACGTGGCACCGTACACCATTCAAAATTGGTAAATAAAACTGACAGATGTAGTGATTCATTACGATACAAGACATGCATGAAGTTGAAGCGATTCAAATGACCGAATTATGTTAATCAATATTTGTTTCTGAACAATGTTGCCAACAAAGCAGCAGAAAATATTCCTGTGATTTTGTTTAGGCGATATCGTCTAAAATAAAACGAAAAGTAGAATTTTTGCGATCACAGTGCCTCACGAAACGGAAATCTGATGACGGTGGGAATCCAGAAACTGGTGAAATCGAACATGACGGAGGAATTGTCGGGGGTGACCGTGGTGATCATCATAGGAATAGGTGCCCTCACTGTGGTCCTGCTCTTCATATTCGCCAAAAGACAGATAATGAGGTTCGCCCTGCGATCGAGAAGAGGGCCCCATGTTCCCACAGGACACAGCGCTAAGAAGGTATGGTATATTAAGTGTACGATCACAAAGGGAACTTGTCGAGTGTTCATTATAATGCGTCACCATATCTTGGTTTATTTGAATCAGCCGCATGCTTATATGTACAATTATGCTTTTAGATGTTGAAACGAGAAATTGAGAGGAGAATAGACACAATTCCAAAGATAATGACTGAGCCAAAGTTGGTGCAATGCGATCCACGGTACATAGTTCAGCCAGGACAACAAGTACCAATTCATTACTATAGATTGAAAGCAGTTGATAATATTAAGTTGTTAGGTAATAAAACAGACCTATAATAATGTAATAAGTTACAAAATAATTACCTGTCAAATTTCCAGAAAATGAAATAAAACAACAAGATAGTGGATTAACTCGCCACCCCAGCGAAAATCTAAGAGCTTACCTGCTGACAACGCTAGCAGCTCCTTTGAACGGCAGTGGTCAACGTCTAATACACCAATTTTGTGATCTATATGAGCATGCCAGACATGATCCCAGCTATTTCGGAGAAGAGGAGCTGAAGGCCTACACCAGGCTATTGCTGAAATTGATTGATGCGTACGTTATAAGTAATAACCTTTTTTCATTAGAGAGATCTCAAATCTGACTAATTTATACAATACTAGGTGTTCGATAACTAAAAAAATGAAAAGCTGCCTTAACAATTTAGGTAGTTTTCTTGAAGCCCTGTGTTAAAAAAAATACTACAACATAGTGTTGACACAAAAATAAGTATTTATTTGTACGCTAAACCTTTCAGGGCGAAACTCCTGAAGTCGACGAACAACAGCCGAAAGTCGTCCCCGAACAGGACACCGCAGAAACAGAAGCTCCAGGAGAAAAACAGAAACCTGCTAGACCCGTCGCGGCTGCGGCCCCTGCCCGGCCTTCTCATATCGAGCGAGGAGATCCTGTGTGTGCCGGAGCGCGCTGACTCGCGCCCCACCAGCCTGATCGTCCCTCCGACGGACAATGAAACGTCGGTATGAGAACAAAAGTGACACTTTACTGATACGTTCCCCGTGCACACCGCCCTCCCTAGACGTCCATCTCGATGTACTTCATCCACTTAAAATTTTCGTTGAAGGCCTCCTCGTTCCGCAGGGTCAGCAGGCTCGCCTTGAACGCGGCAATGATGAAGTCGGAATGGGGCGACCTCGTGTAGTTCTTGTTCGTGCTGACGTCGTACAGCCACTCCGAGACCTGCACAAAACAAATGTATCACGAGACTTATTTAGCACTAAGGGGTAGTTTTTAGTGAACGGACAAAATGGGAATGTATGTTTTCACTAGACTTATATAGGGTGCGATTTATAATTACGTGGCGAAATTTAAACCATCCACAAAACATGAACAAAAAGGGCTAATTCAGTCTTTCACATTCTTATTCTATATGTAAAGTTATGGAGCTTTTGTTCTGTTGTTATGGAGTTCTATAAGAGATCCATAACTTTACAATAAAACAAAATGGCGAAGGATTTAATTAGCACTTTTTGTTCACAATCAAATTTTGCTACCTAATTATAAAACACCCGATATAGTAAAGACTAATTTTCACAATAGCGACATTCTAAAAAGATTCGTATTTGTATTTGTTATATTTTACAGTTATTCCAAGATTATGAAATTTTTTTGTAATGCATTCAATATTATATTTTTGTTTTACCTTTAAGTTTCACTAAAATTGTTCCGTTACAATTGAGCATAAATTTTAAAATATAAATCAACATCCACACTGTAGGACTAGCCATAAGGAAAGAACATTGTTTTTGCGGAGAGATATTTAATCTTCTCTTAATGATAAATAAATTAAAAACCATAATGTCGAAAACTCTTGGTTGTTTCCCAATCGAGATTCATTGGGAATCTTTCTCAATGTCTACCTTAAGTTACTCTAGTCTGCAGAGAATTAAGCTACATTTGATAACCTGTAGCTACAAAAAACATACCTGTGGAACATGCGAAGACCATTTATCCGTTTTCAGCAAACAAGTCAAAGCATAAGGAAAACATGACGAGTATTCGGCAAAGGTATCGCAATTAATCCTAAATACGTAAAAACCTGACAAAACAATCACAGCAATTATGAAAACGGCAGTTGTGAACATCACCGTCTGAATATCCTGACGGCTGGCTAGCCTCAGCTGTATCTTCGCTAACAATTCCATGAGCCACTCGATACAGTTTTCGCTGTTCTGGTTTTTCAGAAATATCATCTTCAGCCATTTGACAAGCACGGAAAACGTCCTAATGTATAAAGCAAAAATTAATATTAGTAACACATCGATTTTCCAACTAAACTCTAGTTATAACATTTCTTAAATCGTCCATGTGCATGCTCGTACACACCACACTCCTTTACATCCCGTGCAAACCCTCTTACGCATGTATATTTCGTTGCTAACACTCGAATTTATTTCACTTACATGTTCGATTGTTCCTCATCTTTCATTTCAAACTTGATTAACTGACTGTCAATGAAGGTATCCAGGTAAACCAAAGGATTGCCAGAACAGTTAATTGCCGTCACACAGCGAATCTTGAAGCACCGTTCCATTGCCGTGCTGTCCAACTCTTCAAATTGTATGGGGCAACTCATGTCGTTAAGGTATTTTAGTGGCAGACCAGGTGAGCAACGCAGCATTATATCGAAAGCCTACAAGGAAACCGTTCTTGGAATTTGCTTACACCCTACGTATAATTTCTATTTCGACTACAACATTTTTTGGTGCCACTGGAGTCTGTACCTTAATAATTGCTTAAATAAAATGCAATTTACCTCAGAATTATATTCTAAATTTTCTATTTGGCTGATGATTTCTTGAGAAATTACCAATTTGTTACTGTCCGATATTCCATTGTCTTCCAGCACAATTTTCAGGCTATCGACCATCGTTTGCAAATGTTCACGTCCATCTTTCTCTTCTCTATCGACCATGGACACGACAACGAGCAACGTGTTCCCCACAAACGGCTTAATTATAATCGGCTGAATGCTGTTACATAAGAACTCGAAACAGTTGTAAATGTAGATTATATCCATATCCTAGAAAATGGAACAAGTGTAATATAAAATAAGATATGCCGGATTGCAATAAAAAAAAATCGGATCCATTAAAGGTCAATTGTATATTGCAGTGCCTTCAAACTCTGATCATTGCTTAGTTTTGAAGCAACTTTCAAACAGTTGTCGCTTTAAAGAAAGGCCACCTGAACCATTAAAGGTCTAAAATGAATTTGGCTTACAAAAATCTTCCTTTCAGAAGTAGCCACCATGTAATTTTCAATCATGCGCCTCGCCGAGCCCGTCAGCATGACTTGGTGAGACGCCAGAGTGACGCAGTACCGCTTCGTCCTTGGGTCATGCATGAGCTCCTGCAGGAAGGACCAATCCATCGGAGGAAATGGCCTACTGTATTTGAAACTCAGAAGGCGAAGGATTTCTAGGTAAACATTGGTATTTGAGTCCTGCCAAGCAGTCACCTACAAGAGAAATAAGCGTCATCGACATGCACTTGTTCTGCAGGTCATGTAGAAAAATTGCACTATACCCGTCACAGGCAGGTATATTAAACATGATCGGGTTTTTGAAATTAGTGACAGACATTTAATGTATCTCAACAACAATCCCACTTATTATGTCTGTCATTTGAAATGAATTGTCATTAATTGGTTTAAACAATTTTTCACATAAATGAATAATGAAAGCTGTTTCTAAGTCAATATATTTTGTACTCTGGCCACAGATTTTGAACAATTTGTTATTACAAATCGCAAAGACTTACTTGTCGTTTCAGATAAGTGGTCAAGGCAGAAACCACACTGTTCAATGGTAGGTAGTCCAAACTTGGCGGCTCCCCCACACCATCAGGGACATCATATAAACGTTTCTTGTAATTACGAATCTCTGTAGCTATCATATTCCGCAACATGTCAGAGGCGCAGCTTAACTGTACGTCGTTGCACTTGTGCAATACTTGAATCCAAGCAGTGCCTGAAGAATGCACAAAAATAATTAAAACCAATCCATTCAGCATTTAATTATGAGCTATATATTATAATCTTATTCGAGGGAAAGCTACTAAAAATTATGTATTTAAATTTTGATCTGTTAGAAATAATTTCATTGGGAGGGAATTAATCAAAATATTGATCCTAAAAATGTTAATGACATGATGTGCAGTACATTATCTCGAAGTCTTCAACTATTTTGAAACGTTTAGAACGGTTTTGAAATGTACCTGCAATATTACCAAACACATTACGTGTGGCATTTGTGTAGTGCTCGGGTAAACTAAGTAAAATTTGCTCCAGAGTAAACTGACTGAGAGCACTAAAAGCTGCCTTTACGATAACTTCGTTGGAATTCATGGTGTAGCTCCACAACGACCTAATAACGTCTTCAAAAAGCTTGTCATATTTAGGATCGTTTGACGTTTCGTTTGATACCTCGGCAAGCATTTCGCACAGACTAAAAACACAAATTCCAGGAATAAGCACGGGAGATTTGCCGGACTGCATACTATGCAATGATGCGAAGCACAAGTGTACCTTTTGATAACCCTTTCTCTTGTGTCTGATGCATAACGCAGAGCTAAACTTTCCCACACAGACGCAATGTCTATGATGTCGTTTCTATACAGATGCTTCAATCCTTCGAAAGCCAAAGCTTGCGGAATCGAATTTTCCTCGTCTTGGCTACTGTTCAGAATTTTTGAAAGATACCCGGTGAGTTCAGGACCGTACACTTCCAATGCCACACTAAAAAATAAAATATATTGAATTAGAAACCGTTGTACAATCTGTAATTGACAGACTTCTTTCTAGCATTTAAAAATATTTTTAACATATGCTAAAAACGAATTTAATATTAAACTGTTGTTTTCAAAAGATTATTAACTTTGTTTATTAATTAATGATTAATTACTACTCTGCAATTTTAAAATTTAACTGCAGCTAGATATTTTTTTCAAAATCGTAAACTGTTTACATAGATTTTACTTACTTCTTACGACACAGTTCCTTTAAAACAAACGCTTTGGCAAGTAAATCTTCCTTTGCATTCTTAACGTTACCCTTCAGCAGTAACTCCTGCAAGTAACAGAAGCACTGGATGTCAACGCAGGACAGCTCGTAGAAAATGGACATGGCTATAGTCTGCAGCACCGGAGAATACAAAGAGATAGTCTTCACTGTGGTCAGTATAATCGGCAAATTTTCTTTCAAAACCGCCAAATTGGGCAGCGTGTGGAGTAGCTTTAAAATAATCTGTGGGTCCATGCAGTTGGTAATCTTGTACAAAAGCACCGGGAGAAGTTTCGTCGTTTTTATAGGATACTTGTCGCAACACATTAGCAAAATAGTTAGAGTCTTTGAAATAACGCTCTCTGAAGTCTCGTAGCACATGACACTCAGCAGATAATCAAACATCTGCAGTAAGAAATCAACCGGGCACTCTTCTAGGTGATTGAAAGAATTCTTCTCCAGCGTGCCGTTCAGAACTTCGTGCACTATATATAATCGATAATCAAGGAATTGTGTTTCAGCAACATCGTCGAGCAGTGGCAAGTCGGGTTTCGTTGTATATGTGTAAGAGAGAATCGTGTCAATGCTGGTGAGCACATCCTTAGTTTGCGAGTTATTCACAGCAATGTTCAGTTTTAATTTAATAAGTGCACATTTTAATACGTTCACGGAATTTTCCTTGCAAGGGAAAGATCTTAGTATTTTCACACCTAAAACAAAATTCTAGTTGATAAATGCTAAACAATCAGGTGTATTGCGTATCAAAAAACGCAATAACAGTAACAGTACACAATAACAGAAAACAGTGACGTGTACGTTAGTTGCAGCATCGCAGCATCGATGACATTGCAAATGTCAAATGCAATTATGACATAATAGTATTTGATATTTAAATGTGATGCTGTCAAATAACGCACACGTTATTGTAAACGTTTTTTGAAACACAATACACCTGATTATATCTACAAATCTACAAATAGTAGATAAGTCCGTTACAAAATTTAAAATATACTATTCTAAATAAAAAAAATCATTAAATTTGCTCAATTTCTTCTTAGTTACGGAGATACATTTATAATTAAAAGTAGATTTCATGAAACCTTAATTTAAAGTGATATGTGAAAGACAAAGGCACAGGAATATGTTAGTAGTTAGTTAATACTCACAAATATCGAGCAATGTCCCCAAATAAATTAAAGGCGCAATGTTAATGCAATCAGTAATCAAATACAGTTCGTTGCTAAAATCCTTCATCTCTTCCAAATTGTTAACATAGCATCTTAAAATGTTGATCCCCTCAGATACCTCAATATCAATCCTCATCATCTCGTGCAGGCATAAAATCAGAGGAGGGAGCAGGTACGAGTTTGACGGCAACCCTCGCTGGCAGTAGCGCAGCGTGCGCACTATATGAGGCTTTGAGAATAGCTGAAAAACCGCACGTTACTATCATTAAGTAGACGACTGCAGCATTGTTACAATTATTTTATTGCAAAAGCCGACATCTAACTCTCTTTCGCACAGCTGAAACAGTTCCTGCTGGAAAATCTCACTTATTTTAACCTCGTAATCATACAGAGCATACAGCAGGAATGGCTGCAGCGTCCTGAGAACTAACGAACTGGAAAAAATTAAGGCGTAACAAGCAGAAATTAATTGTTTATTAGTATTGTCTATCTGATTTTCACATGATTCGCGGCAGGCTTTGCTTTTCAATTATTTATACAGTGTACTTTAAAAACAGACTTAAGTCAGTACTATTTTGACAGTAGTATTACTGAAAAAATTGATGCATATGTACGAAGACAGAATTAGGATAATAATAATTAGTATTGAAAGTTCTGAACCTAATACTCGATAATTATCTACAAGTATACAAGTGCCATTATGACAAATTTTAAAATCTAATTTTTAGTAATTTCAAATTCAAATCAAGAATCAAGTGAAAATCAGATAATCTTACCAATTGTCGCCTTCCATTGCCTGTTGTATTTTGGTGAGAATTATGGGCCACGAGTTAACGTCTTTCTTTACGACCGTTATTAATGGATGTTGGTTGCGCATTATTCCGTATTTGGAGAAGTCAGTGCGTTCCATTGCATGGAAGATTAATTGAATCATCGATGTTGTGTTGCTGTAATATTACTTAGGATATTATTCGTTCTATTTGCTGGCGTTATGTAAGAGTGAAAAACGCTATGAGATTGATATTTCAGTGACCTTCTGTATTATACGAGATTTTAAATTATAAACCTCTGATTTGTAAATTAGTCTTCAAATCAAAAGTTGCAGTGAATCGCTGACAAACATCAAATCTAATTCAAATCGAAACACATCACTGTTCTGTGTGAAAAATACATTAATATCAATCAAAATATTTGATCAGTGTGATGGTTATACAAATAATATCACCACCATATCGATAAAATATTTAGATTGATATTAATATAATTTTTCACACAGGCAAAAATTACTGACGGAACTTGTCTGATTAACTTACCTCATATGTAACAATGCCGACATAAAATCATTGAGCAACTTCTCCAGGCTTAATACGGACTTGTCTTTCTCTCCATTCTCGCACAGGGAAATAATTCCGCTCATAGATGTCGTGCTGATGGCGATATTTTTATGCAGGCACTTATCCTGGAGATACTTGCAAAGCTTTGTGCACTCGATTTTGTTGTTCACAGTGTGGAAAGCACGTATGCGGTCTGTAATCGCTTTAATAGTGTTGAGGATGAGTATGGGATCCTCCCTGCCCAATTTATATTCATATTCGTCCATATTTTAGAGATTTCAGAGCGACAGTATCCTATAAATGAAAATATCTCAATATTTATTTATTTCGAATTATCGATAACAAAATCCAATAATATTTTGACTTATTGGGTGTTGCCTTCAGATATGACTGCCTGAAAATTAGTACTTATAACTACGATTGAACCACAATGAAAAATATTAGGGGTTAATGAAATAATTACGAGTATTTTTGAGGGAATGTGGTGAACTTGGCATTAATAATCATACGAAAATGATGTAATTGCGGTTGTAATTGAATAAATACCTGTTTCATACTTACATATTTATTGTTGCAATTACTTTGCGGAGTTCTAAACACAAAAATTTTGACATCTGTTGAAAATTTCCCCTGTTTTGAGGTTATGTGTACTTTGCATTCAAGTGACTGGGAGAGTAGTTAATTTCCTCATTAAAATAATGCAAAACAGCACCTAGAACACACGTGAATAGTTGGGGCAGTGATGGGGCTCTCCAGGCAGGAAGTTAACTTGCGAAGGTTACTTGCAAAATGCGAACTGATGATCAAAAGCAAGCAACAAGACGAAAGGTTTCCCAAATATGTTGGCTCGTTGGAAGATATGGTCAAGGAAATATTGAAGGGAAAAGAGTAAGTATGATGTTGTATATAATTGTTACAACGATTGATTTATATAAGAAATGGGGCTTCATTTAACACAAGGGCACAAAGCTGTTTAATAACCGTCATACTTATGTTATTAAACTTGTTTTTTTTTTACATTTCGCACTAAAATTTTGTTAAAGTTAATTGAGGAGCGTCCACACGTCCACTGAAAAAAAGGTAGTATATTTTGACTTTGACCAACCGTAGCTTAGCCATTGCTTGGGCTCTTGTAGGTTCCTATGGATTTACTAAGCACATGATTTTTTTGCTCAAATCTGATATCAAATTCAAATTTAATTCACGAAATCCTACCAGAAACAACCATTTACTCTTCAGGAACATGTTTTGGCATGTGTGGTTTTGCATGGACACTCCTTAATTATTATGCCAATTCAGATGAAGAATGATTACTATTGTTTATTCATTTACATCTCAGTGTTACAATTAATACTATCAAAATTGCAGAAGGCCGCAAGAGGAAACAATTAATGATTACAAAAAAAGGATATACAACATTAAAGTTTCTTTAGGATTGGAAGAAGAAAATGATAAGCATTTCTTGTTGAACGAAAGCATCGACACTACGTCCAATGCTCGTGAAGAGTTGCTCGGTAAATATTATATACCTGATTTCATTGTTCATCACAAATCAGTGAAATAATGTTCTTGGTGATCTGTAAAATACCTGTATTGCATAACCATCACGTTTTCATCATCATCATCATGTTTCGATTTCATTATGATCATGTTTATTGCGATCATTTATAGTGTGATACATGGCGCCATGGTGCAAATGTTTCGTTGCTAAAAGGATCTTGCTTAGCTTACTGGAATTAAAAAAAAAAAAAAATACATCATTTCATTTACTGAACACGTTCTTATGAACACATAATTTACGATCGCTTGGTAGGTGTTCGTCAGAGGAATGTGCAGAAATCGGGACTCGACGACCTGGAAGAGGCCATCAATTTTCACCAGAACATCCAGGAGAAGATCGCCACGGACATGCTGCAGATGACCCAGAGCTTACGCGAGCAGTCTGAGCTGGCCAACCGGATCATCAGGAAGGACACGGAAGTTGTGGGCCGATCGTCACAGATCACCGAGCAGAACTACACGCGGCTCAAGTCCGAGTCGGAGAAGCTTTCGGAACATTCCAAGAGGGCGTGCAAGTGCTGGATGTGGATAATGCTGCTCATCGTACTGGTGGTGTTTGTTAGTAAGTACAAAATTGCAATTGTTCTGATAGCAACAATCTGCTCAGCTCAGTGTTTCTGCTGAACTCAAAGTCGCACACAAAACTGTAAACAACCATCAGATTGCGATTTTGCCACAATCTTAAAAGTAATAGTCTACATTATGCCATCATAATATCTAAATATTTTTGTTTTAGATATGGTACTGTTCATGAAGGTGATGAAAAAGAAGTGATGGGATTATTTTACTACAATTATACAAAGCGTTTTATTTATTTGTGTCTGTTCACTGGGGTTATTTATAATTAAACACACAAACACTGCAGATTCGGTGTTTGCCTTTTTAAGATACAGTGAGATTAAAGTCGAGCTTGCTTTTACTGTACAGCCTGTTGAAATCCAGGCGGTTCAGGAGCTGCAGCAAGTGCGAATTTGATACCTGCTTGTGCAGTGAATAAAGCGCCCTGAGGAGCGTCTCGATTATGGTGTCCGACCGCAGCCGGATCTCCTCCAGGGTCTTCGATTCCGGCTCCGTCAGCTCGTCATCCCAAGCGCTCGTTATTAAACAGAACTCATCGCACAATTCCAGGAGCAATAAAATTATATTGTAAACCTGAAAAATTAATGACTAAATTGGTGTTTGTGTTTTTTTTTAGGTTTATTGTTACCATATTTTTGCTTTCAAAATTAAATGCCGGTAATTGATATAATCCATGCTGTTGACTGCTGTCCAGCCCCTAAAATTATGTAATATGCACCAACTTAAATTAATAGATGAGTTTGTCTTAAATCGTCACATAAAAAAATAATTCAGATATCACTACAATTCACTTGAGTTTTTTGATCGAGTTGAAAGGTTGAAATGAACACGTAAAAATGAAAATACTAAAATATGCATAATAATTGTTTGGTGCCTTCGGGCATAAATATATAAAAATATACCTGATCTAGAACCATAACGAAAGTCTTGCTGAGTAAATTGCTGAGAAATGTTGAATGCAGCCTGATGATATCATTAAACTCATTCGTTGTTTTAATGGCTTCTTTTAGCAACGAGAACTGTGCATCGATGACGTCTACTTGCAAGTAATATTGGATATTATTGACAAGAAACATCAGGCTGTGACGTAAATGCCACACATCACGATCGCTAAAAATGTTGATGACACAAGAAATTGGTACCATATTTATGATGGTTTTTGGCGTCGATATAATTCATATTCCAAATACTTACATATTCTTCTTCCCTTGCAAATGATGGAGCCACAACTGATGCAGGTTTATGTGAGTCTTTCGCACTCGCATTAGAAAGCCGAATAGTTTGTTGTATGAAGCGATCACCTTCGGGTGGAAAATAATGTGAAGCGGCCAATTTACATTCAAATACAGCTCCAAATACAGAAGATTGTTGCCTTAAATAATAAAATTTCACGTTACTGATGTTGGATCTGGCTACATTAACAGTAAGTTTTAACAGTAAATGCATATGCACGGTGTTTTTGAACTTGCCAATATTTAACATAAACCCACTAAAACGAAGACCAATGAAGTAAATAGGACAAATTGTACACAATAAAAAGTTTGCCAGACGTGTTCGAATTTTGTTAACATCAAGATTAACTGTAAAATGAAAATGTCAAAGGTTAATACAGAAAAAATATTACAAGAGTTCTAATATATCTGGAAAACTTTTGTTATATACTCGATTTACCTAGAATATACCATATTTACCATAAATTTTCTCTCTACTAAGTCCATTCTCGTCGTTTAGAAGCCTGATAGAAATTAGTTCTTATCTTTCATACAACTCACCATTCTCCTTTTCCTCTATGTTCTTGGACATTGTTAATTCGAATTTCGTACATGAACTATCATTTTCACTGTACAGTTTACGAGCCGTCTCGTGAAAAATCGAGTTCAAATTGTTGGCAAGGTGGTCGCTTGCTGGCGCCTTTAATTGCTCTTCGGAGGCCACAATGAACTGCTGGAACAGTTCGCCCCTTCCTAAAGCATAGTAATCCCTTATCAAGTTTAGGTGCTCCAAGAATTTCGCCTCTTCAACCATCACTTTCCAAAGATACTACAAATGAATATAAGTAACACAATTAATATGATTTGATATATTCCAAAATGATTGATCGATGTTAGTTGTTCCCTTTCAAACATCTATACAGGGTGGTCACTATTACGACGCCCACCATTAGGATCTTTTAAACGGAAACATATACTGAGTTGGTCAAATGGGTTAAAAGTTTCTCATTTTTGTGCCTTTCAATATACTGAAACGAAAAAGTGCACTTTCCTTTTCCTTTTATAACTTTTTTACTTTTGAAGGAAATTATACAAAACTTGGCATAATAAAATCATAAGTTGACTATGAAAATTTGGGCATCTAGTTGGCGCAGAAAATGTTTGGCACTGTCATCACAAAGCTCACGTCGAAAAATGTAAGAGTGCCAAGTTTCGTAAAATTTCCTCCAAAAGTAAAAAAGTTATAAAACGAAAAGGAAAGTGCACTTTTTCAGCGATATTTCCGGAACTGTGCAACATATCCCGGATTTCTTTTCAGAATATTAAAAGGCATGAAAATAAGAAACTTTTCTCCAATTTGACCAACCCTGTATGTATTTCCGTTTAATAGATTCTAATGGTATACAATAATGTATACAACAATAATGGTATGTATAATATACATACAAATTCTAGAGATATGTTGCCAAGTAGTATGAAAATTAAAGCTCAGGTTGAAGTGATCTAGACACAGTTTATCACAATATATTTATTCAATTATTACCCCGTTAATTGTGAACTCACCTCGGTCAACTTCAATCTGCAAACATTTATGTTCCTCTTGAACAGAGCCAAATCAAACGAGTACTTATCCAAATCCTGAATTTTCTTATAATAATCGACACTGTTGCCCTCCCAAACATCACGTCTCGTCTTTTGCTTGGTTACGATCCAGTTCTGGTTCGGATCGTTTTGCAAAATCCACACGGTCCGCCCTATGAACAGTATCACTTCGGCCATTTCCAAGGGGATTATCGACGGCAACATCCCGGTTCTGATCATGAACTTATGCACCCGCCAAGGCTGGCGCACTCGTGATTTCTTCTGCAAGGACCAGTTAGATTATAAAATCAGGACCCTTACTCTGGCTTACCACACTATTCGAATGGTGCTCATCCTCGCCCTGCACGGACTCAAGCTGGTCGGGAAACAGGAAGTTCTCGTCATCGCATTTGCAGTCCTGTATGAAAAACTCGTTGCAAACGTCCACCAAATTCCCGTAGATCATCCAATTAGCTAATTGTCTGTAGAACGTCATGTTTATAGACATTAGTATTCTTAAAGCAAATTAGATACAATTACGAAATATTCAATCACTGTTATTAATAAGTACTTATTAGCAGCTGAAGTAATTTGAGGCATCCCGTGTCGAGTATAAATATGCAGTCGACTAATTAGCAAGCACCCGTAGGCCCGCTCCACTCTAATGGTACGAATCATCGATTGCAATGTCTGAAACAGGCTGGAGTACTTCTCCAAAACTCCGAGTATGTACACGAGCGTCAACTGCGGATTAGCGAGAAACTTGTTCTCCAAACTGACC
This sequence comes from Othius punctulatus, assembly GCA_951805005.1. Lineage (NCBI taxonomy): Eukaryota > Metazoa > Arthropoda > Insecta > Coleoptera > Staphylinidae > Othius > Othius punctulatus. The sequence continues at coordinate 818,817 of OX638139.1, read as the reverse complement.
ACCTCTGTGCGGTAAGTGTGGAGCACCTCGTCGAGCCCGTCACACAGTGCTTGCAAGTAGAGCCCCGAACCGAGATGACTGGGTTGCAGTACGTCAACGTCATCTGCAAAACAGACGTTTTAAGAAATCGGACGTAAAGGACCACAGCACCGGTTTACCTTCTTGTGTGGTGCCGTTGCATTGTGGAGTCTGATGGTTCATGATTTGCGTCTGGTACTTAACGATTCTGTGATAGCCCAAGGCTATTTGCATGATGCTTTGCACGAGGGCGTATTCGGATGGGTGGAAAAACTCTTCCATTTCAAAAGAGGTTTTCCATTCCTACAAACAAAATACTTAATTCGGTTTGCCGTTAATGAAATGAATGTTGCGGGATTCAAAATCAATTACGAGATATAAATTGTACCCCAAATTCCACTAAATAACGATTTAAAAAAATATTTCAACACCCTGTGCAAAAAATTTAAGCCGTTGCTGATATATGTTCATATGAAAATTTCTTCATAAAATGACCTGAGAAATGTTCTTTATAAAATGGTAAATGAATTATACCCTTAAATATTAGCACGTCATTAAGGAACACACTTAAGTCAAGAACCTGTGTACTCAGACATATTGCTGTTACGTTTCCTTAATTCGTAGAAATGGCCGGTAGAGATAGAGCTCATTTATTGTTAATCCCGAGGAAATTTTACTGTTAAACGATATACATGAAGAGCAATTTACTTAGAAAGATTTTGTTTACAGAACTCCACGAGAATGCATCGAGTGGCTAGCAATGAGAAGGCATAACAATTATATGTGCAATATCTGTGAGAAATCAATCTGTTTGATAATTAAATACATAAACATAGCAACATTGCGAGCCACCAGTTCGACGCATGCACATTGTTTCAGATTCCTAAAATGCAGGATTACCAATATCAGTTGCCATTCGTAGTTTTACTTGCGGACGTTTTAAAGAAATGTTGGAATTGGATGCTGAAACTACGTACAAAGTGATACTGAGGCAACACGCATACATTTATGCATCAAAGTGCTCTCAAGAAGTAAGCTACGGTGTTGTAAGAGGTTTTCACTGCCTGCAATTTACATTTGTAATTGTAGCAAAAACAAATGCTTGTCGAATCTCTTACGAAAGGAAAATTACTTACCAATTTGCCATTTTCTATGTCTTCTTTGAACAAATATCCTGGACAATTTGTTAGGGAGAATAGTATTTCGTGGATCATCCTAACGTATGAATCGTGTGATTTAATTTGTACTTGTTGGTAAAGGTTATGATGGTTGTCAAAGTTTAAATTTTCGAGTACAGTTGGGCCAACATTGCAATAATATAATGAAGTATCTTTGAATGCGCAAATTTGGAGCGGTGACCTTCACCGTCGTGAAGTGAGCAGCGTTTGCCAGGGGTGGACAAAAAATACCGCCAAAATTTGTATTTTGATGAAACTTCTGTATTGATGGATTTGAAGCAACGATAAACGCCTCAGATACGCAGTATTTTTACGCGAGTAATGGATACTTCACAAATGTGAGTTGCTTAGTGCACTGTTTTCATTGAACCTCTGATACAAATACAGAAGATTGCCTTAAATAATAAAATTTCGTGTTACTGATGTTGGATTTGGCTACATAGTAAGTTGTAATAGTAAATGCATATGCAGGATGATTTTGAACTTGCCGATATTTAACATAAACCCACAAAAACAAAGACTAATGAAATTGTACACAATAAAATTTTTGACAGAAGTGTGCCAAATTTGTTAATTATTGTAGCAAAAACAAATGCTTGTCAAATCTCTTATGAAACGAAAATTACTTACCAATTTGCCATTTTATATGTTGGATATTTTTGGATTTGGATTTCTATTTGGATATTTTTGAGCAAATATCCTGGACAATTTGTTAGGGAGAATAGTATTTCGTGGAACATCCTAATGTATGAATCGCATGAATTAATTTGTATTTGTTTGCAAAGGTTATAATAGTTGTCAAAGTTTAAATTTTCGTGTACAGTTGGCCCAACCTTACAATAATATAACGAAGTATCTTTGAATACGCAAATTTTGAGCGGTGCGCTTCACCATCATGAAGTGAGCAGCGACACTTTTGTCAGGGGTGGACAAGAAATGCCGCCGAAATTTGTATTTTGATGAAATTTTGATTTTTGAAGTATTGCTGGATTTGAAGCAAGGTTAAACGTCTCAGAAACGCAGTTCTTGTACGCGAATAATGGATACTTCACAAATATGGGTTGCTTAGTGCACTGTTTTCACTGCATTTCGGTGCTTAGTGCCCTGTTTTTACCGAATCTCGGTGCTTAGTGCACTGTTTTCACTGAATCTCAGTGCTTAGTGGCCTGTTTTCTCCGAATATCAGTGCTTAATGCACTGTTTTCACTGAATCTGTGTGGTTAGTGCACTGCTTTTACTGAATCTCAGTGCTTGGTGCACTGTTTTCACTAAATATTAGTGCTTAGTACACTGTTTTCACTGAATGTCAGTGCTCTGTGCACTGTTTTCACTGAATCTCAGTGCGAAGTAGCTTGTTTTCACTGAACCTCAGTGCTTGGTGCACTGTTTTCACTGAATCTCAGTGCTTAGTGGCCTCTTTTCCCAGTATCTCAGTCTTTAGCGCTCTGTTTTCACAGAATCTCAGTGCTTAGTGGCTTGTTTTCACTGAATGTCAGTGCTTAGTGCACTGTTTTCACAGAATCTCAGTGCTTAGTGGATTGTTTTCATTGAAGCTCAGTGCTTAGTGGTTTCATCTCAGTGCTTAGTGTACTGTTTTCTCTTAATCTCAGTGCTTAGTGATCTGTTTTCACTGAATCTCAGTACTTAGTGGTCTGTTTTCACTGCATCTCAGTGCTTAGTGCATTGTTTTCACTGAATATCAGTGCTTAGTGGCCTCTTTTCCCAGTATCTCAGTCTTTAGCGCTCTGTTTTCACAGAATCTCAGTGCTTAGTGGCTTGTTTTCACTGAATATCAGTGTTTAGTGCACTGTTTTCACAGAATCTCAGTGCTTAGTGGTCTGTTTTCACTGAAGCTCAGTGCTTAGTGGTTTCATCTCAGTGCTTAGTGCACTGTTTTCTCTTAATCTCAGTGCTTAGTGATCTGTTTTTACTGAATCTCAGTACTTAGTGGTCTGTTTTCACTGAATCTCAGTGCTTAGTGCATTGTTTTCACTGAATCTCAGTGCTTAGTGGCCTCTTTTCCCAGTATCTCAGTCTTTAGCGCTCTGTTTTCACAGAATCTCAGTGCTTAGTGGCTTGTTTTCACTGAATGTCTGTGCTTAGTGCACTGTTTTCACAGAATCTCAGTGCTTAGTGGTCTGTTTTGACTGAAGCTCAGTGCTTAGTGGTTTCATCTCAGTGCTTAGTGCACTGTTTTTTCTTAATCTCAGTGCTTAGTGATCTGTTTTTACTGAATCTCAGTACTTAGTGGTCTGTTTTCACTGAATCTCAGTGCTTAGTGCATTGTTTTCACTGAATCTCAGTGCTTAGTGGCCTCTTTTCCCAGTATCTCAGTCTTTAGCGCTCTGTTTTCACAGAATCTCAGTGCTTAGTGGCTTGTTTTCACTGAATATCAGTGCTTAGTGCACTGTTTTCACAGAATCTCAGTGCTTAGTGGTTTCATCTCAGTGCTTAGTGCACTGTTTTCTCTTAATCTCAGTGCTTAGTGATCTGTTTTCACTGAATCTCAGTACTTAGTGGTCTGTTTTCACTGAATCTCAGTGCTTAGTGCACTGTTTTTATTGAATCTCAGTGCTTAGTGGCCTCTTTTCCCAGTATCTCAGTCTTTAGCGCTCTGTTTTCACAGAATCTCAGTGCTTAGTGGCTTGTTTTCACTGAATATCAGTGCTTAGTGCACTGTTTTCACAGAATCTCAGTGCTTAGTGGTTTCATCTCAGTGCTTAGTGCACTGTTTTCTCTTAATCAGGGCCGCGCCTAGGTAGTTGGCCGCCCGTGTGCAATAGTATTTTGGCCGCCCTACACAGAGTAGCTATCCATTCTAAAGACAGGTCGGGGAATAATAATAATAATAATAATAATATAAAATACATTATTTTTTCGCAATGATACTAACATTTATTCAGACTATATTACAATTAATAAATTACATTTCTATCACTAATCACAACATCGGAAGAATATTGAAAAATCTACAAGCAAAAAACTACAAAAAATATGTGTTTCGCGCTTTGCGCAGAGCAAATTCTGATATTAAATCGTGCATGACTAGCTAATCCAATATCTCATGTTCAATAGATATCACCGATAAATTTACAAAGGTTCTTGTGATAATGTAGATCGTAAGTATTTTTTTATAATCTTTAATTTGGAAAAAAATCGCTCACGAGATGCTACGGATAATGTTAACAAAATTCTTATAGAATCAAATATATTCGGGAACGTTGCCTGCAGATCATTTTCCAATATGTATTCAAGAATTCTTTGTGGTTCTGTGACATCTTTTGATGTTAAATGGGTTTTCAAGGATAAATTTTCTTGAAAGAGGTCTATCCCATCAATATCATACTCTTTTCTTTGCTCATCTGTTAGTTTAATTTGCAAATCCTTGCAAGATTTTAACAACATTTCATTCGAATTGCTATTAATATTGGTCATAAAGCCAAATAAATCGTTGTAATACACAAGTGTTTCAAATCTGGTCTCGATAGATGATAAAGCTTGGTTGAATACACAAAAATAAAAATTTACTTTAAAATTTGTTTTTGGATCTAAAATTGGCTCATCCGCAGATTGATGATCAAAAATTTTGGCTGTTCGCTTTACTCCTATATTTTCCACTGTAGGGAAATTACATTCAACCTTCCAATTCCATAGCTAAAGTGTTAGCTGCAACAATAATGTCTTCAAAACTTTTATCGGTACGATATTTCTTTAAATGGTTTGTCAAATTTGTTAAATACGTCAAAGAGGATCTTACCTTTAGTTTTGGGTTTTGAAAAATTACTACGTTGATTTCAAATAAAATTTGATGCCAAATCACAATTGAGCATACACATTTTTGAAACTCGATATCTTTATTAGCAATGAATGCGCAATATGTACAGTTTTAAAGTCTTAAGTTTTATCTACATAAATTTCGTATTAAGCGTCGTACACTTGTACAAGGTGATATCGTAAATGCTGTATGGCATCGATTCTACAGGACCATCGAGTATCACTTAGTGGTTTTAAATTTAACTTTCCTACATATTTTTTAAGAACTGTCCATCTTTGTGTACTTCCAGAAAAAAAAACCGTACAATTCTTGAACAAGATAAAAAAAATACAGTTTCATGTGAAATATTAGCTGAATCATTTACGACCAGATTTAAACTATGTGCTGAACGTGGCACAAAAAGCACGAGGGTTTATGTTTAATTTTTGTTTTTGTAATCCAGTGTGCTTTCCTCGCATATCTGCACCATTATCATAGCCTTGCTCCCGCATATCAAAAATATTTAATTTCAAATTCGATAATTCTTCTAAGAGAAATTCAGACATACTTTCTCTTTTTACTTTACTACTTTTTGTCGTTGAACTGAATCCAAGAAAATGTTCCCTTACTTCTACCCTTTTCTCATCTAAGAGTACTACTCGTACGATAACAGTAAGCTTAATGGCTTACATCCGGTGTATAATCTAATATAATGGAAACATATCTCGACTTTCTGAGCAAATCCAATATAGCACATTTAATTTTTTATCCAATTAGATTAATAATTTCATTTTTAATTTTATCGCCCAAATAATGGGGAATTCGATTTTCTTTCCGACATACTAAATAAATGAAAAGGGTTGTAAGTTGCAACTATTTAGTTTTAAATATTTTTTGTAGAACTGACAGAAGTGTGGGCATCCACTGTATTTGGTTTGGGGCGCTGCTGAGCACAACGGCAAACGGCCGCCCCCAAACTTGGCCGCCCGCGTGCGCCGCACGCGTTGCACGCCCGTCAGGCGCGCCCCTGCTCTTAATCTCAGTGCTTAGTGATCTGTTTTCACTGAATCTCAGTACTTAGTGGTCTGTTTTCACTGAATCTCAGTGCTTAGTGCACTGTTTTTATTGAATCTCAGTGCTTAGTGGCCTCTTTTCCCAGTATCTCAGTCTTTAGCGCTCTGTTTTCACAGAATCTCAGTGCTTAGTGGCTTGTTTTCACTGAATATCAGTGCTTAGTGCACTGTTTTCACAGAATCTCAGTACTTAGTGGTCTGTTTTCCCTGAATCTCAGTGCTTAGTGCACTGTTTTTATTGAATCTCAGTGCTTAGTGGCCTCTTTTCCCAGTATCTCAGTCTTTAGCGCTCTGTTTTCACAGAATCTCAGTGTTTAGTGGCCCCTTTTCCCAATATATCAGTGTTTAGTGGCCTCTTTTCCTAGTATGTCAGTGTTTAGTGCCCTGTTTTCACTGAATCTCAGTGTTTAGTGATTTCTTTTCCCAGTATTTCAGTGTTTAGTGGCCTCTTTTCCCAGTATCCCAATGTTTAGTGTCCTGTTTTCACTGAATCTTAGTGCTTAGTGCACTGTTTTCACTGAATCTCGGTGCTTAGTACACTGTTTTCACTGAATCTCAGTGCTTAGTGCACCGTTTCCAGTAAATCTGAGTGGTTAGTGCACTGTTTTTACTGAATCTCAGTGCTTCGTGCACTGTTTTCACTAAATCTTAGTGCTTAGTACACTGTTTTCACTGAATCTCAGTGCTTAGTGCACTGTTTTCACTGGATCTCGGTGCTTAGTGGCCTGTTTTCTCTGAACTTAGTGCTTAGTACACTGTTTTCACTGAATCTCAGTGGTTAGTGCACTGTTTCCGATCATTGACGGTGCATGAGATATGCTTAGACTGCTCAAGCAAAATCTATCTCACCGTAAATGTTTTTATTGTTTATTAACAAATATTATCTATTGCATGCAACAAATTTGATCTCGTAGGTTTCCATTTAAAAAAAAAATATTTATATCATGAAACTATGCTTACTGGTTTCCGTTTGTGATTTTCTTTCGTAGAGTGCCAAAGGAGAGTTCTTGTCACCGCAGTAACGCTATCAATAACTATAAAGCAAACGTCTGCTGCAATGTCGAGTAGAAAAAAGACCAAGAAGACCGATGAACCATTCAACTACAATCCTGATTTCGACTACAAGGAAGACGTGGACAGCCTTAATCGCTTCCAGGTCATACTGACCGTTCCGACTGACCCGGTGTGGTACAGGACGATGCTGGTTCTGATCTTGGTCGAGATGATCTACACGTGCCACGTGGAATTGATCAAAATGTCCCAATTTGATCTGCTTAAATTTCTTCGTGGTAAGAAACATTGACCTAGAATTTCTTGTCGTCTATCGAGTTTTTGGTTGTAGAATTGCAGGTGCTCTTCAACATCTCGTACTTCATCGACATCCTATTCACGTTTTTGATCCACCACCTGCTCAGGTATCAATTGTCGGAGCCAAACGTGGCGTACAGGCCCATTTGGTTGTTGGCTGTAGAGTTGATCTCGGTGCTGCCAGTCGAGATCATTATAGACTCGTTCGATGCCAGAATGTGTGTACCATTGTACAACACACTGAAGTACATGCCCTTGCTCAAGGTGTTTCGACTGCTGTACCATTTCCATTCAAACAAGCGGGTTCTTAAATATTCGAACATGACTCTTATGTTGGACTTTATTACCTCCCAGGCCATCATGCAGTGCGTCCTATCTACACTGTTTTACTTCGTCTACTGCCACAAGATAGTTTGCGACAAATATGTTATCGGCACGCTTTACGAAATCATATCGAGCCAAATTAACGGAAAAGGATGCCTGGTCACGAAAATTCCAAATGTCGAGACGAACGTCTGGAACGAGAGGATACCTATAATAGTTTGCATCCTCGCCTCGTCTTCGTTGCTGTTCAGGCCGATCGCTGCCAATATGATTATATCCACGATATGCAGGTACCTGCACAAGTTTTTGTACGTGTTCAAAATAAACTTCTTCGAGCAGAACATGGTGAAGCGCTACAAGATGAAGGAGGAGTCGTGCCGATACATAATGAATTACTTCGAGGCCTACTGGAAGCAGAGGGGAGGATACACGGACGAGATCAGGGAGAATGCGTTGGCGTTTTACCCGTTTACACTGAGGGTTGAAATAGCCGTGGACAGGAGTTGGGAAGCCTTTCAGCACTCGAATCTATTCAGAGACCAGACAATCGATTTTGTAAGGTACGTCTCAACACTTATGAAGATAAACATTACACTGCCGGGGGAGCACATCTTTCAGAGGAACGAGATGAAGAATCAGATGATTTATATTTCCGAGGGCGTCGTGGAAGTAATATCCAATGAAAACGGTGTCTCGGGGATAGTATCGCTAACCTCGGGCAGTTGTCTGGGCGAGTCCACGTTGCTAATACCATACAAATCCACGTCCGATTTCCGCTGCCGAACCGTCTGCAAGCTGCTGGTCCTTGAGAGGGACGATTTCATGCTGGTCATGCGTAAGTACCCCAGCATCTACCACAAGCTGTGGATCAGGATCAGGATGCGGTATGTGAAAGCGAACGGTATGTTTCTCAAGAAGAGCGCTAACAGGACTTCCAAGGAGGCTTCAAATCGGGATTTGACCTGGCTGAAGGGGACCCTGCACGCCTTCATGTCGCAAGATGAAAAACTGAAGATGGCACATCAGCTTAAAAACGTGTATTTGGCGATGGAGTTTAGCAACATGAAGTTTAACAACGACCTCTTCGCGGTGGAGTTCTTGGATATGCTGGCCATCAAGGAGCGCAGCGCCGTGGACAACGATTCCGTTTTCATCAAATCCAAATGGCTGTGGATACTTAGGCCACAATCGCCTATACTGAGATTGTGGGAGGATATAATAATAATTTTCACCGTATATATAAGCATAATTATACCGTACGGTATCGTCGCACAAAACACACCAATTGTCTCGATCAGTATATACGTGACTTACTGTATTTGGATCATCGATGTTTTTGTGCAAATTATAACGCCCATCAACAACGAATCGATGGCTAAGACAGTATCGGAAATTACCGAAGAACGAATTAGGACATTTTCGTTTATAATGGATGTTATGGCGATATTTCCTGCTACAATACTGAACTGCTTGTTTTCGTATGATTATTCCGCCGTGCTCGAGATGAATAAGATGTTTAAACTGTGGAGGCTCAAGAAGATGTTCGACGCCTGGGAGGCGCACTTCAAAGTTAACATATTCTTGCCCAGGTTTACGAAACATTTGTTGGCCATGGTCTTGTTCGTGTATTACGTCGCCTGCCTCTTCAAGCTTGATGGTATCACGGAAAATTTGTTCTCCGCCGAGAGCGTGCAGTTCGCCACTGGTGTAGGCTTCATGTTTCCAGTGAAGAATATGAAGCGCAGTTTCGCTTACTTGTTGTGCAATAACATAGCGATGTTTTTGGAGATGGTTGCTGCCATTTCTATAACCAGCGCGTTCTGCTTGAACTCCTTCACCAAGAACAAAATAAGCAGCTTCATCGACAGGCTGTACTTCTGTGCGAAACAGCAAGTCGACTCGCGCCACATCTTTCAACGGCTCGACTCGTGTTTGAACACCCAAATCAACGAAAACAAGGGCCTCCTGGTGTTCACAAATACAAGAACATTGTACAACCTGCCCGCAAACTTGGAAATGCTGATGAAGGAAGAGCTGCACCTCAAGATACTGGCGCAGTTGGATTTCTTCTCGTCGACGCCGCTGGATGTGATCCGGAAGCTTACGACTTCCACGGAAATTAAGACGTTCCACAAACACGCCAACATCATAAACCGCGGCGTCATCTACGACGAGGTGTACATCTTGCTGTACGGCAAGAGCAGGACGATCAGCGGAACGACGATCTCCTTCACCAAGTCCGGAACGCCTCTGAACCTGGTCGAAATTTGCTACGGCACTCCCGCCATGTGCACCGTCTTTGGTTTGACCGAAGTATCAATGATCACTTTCAATTACACGCACTATTTGAACCTACTCAAGGAACACTTGCAACACTTTGAGCACGTGCAAGGCACCATCAATGAGAACGTGGCGATTCGCGACCAATTGATATCGCTGCTCAAAGGCAAACGGGTGATGTTGATACAGAAAATGGACGAAGAAAGGTCTTCGTTTTACAAGTTCGAAGACAGACACGTCAAGGACTCGTACGCAGAGTTTGATTACTACGTGCCGTTTGATAAAATTTATCCGTTCAGCTGGTTCCGCCTGTTTCTCCTGAAGAACACCATAAACCCAACTGGAACGTTTATGTTCTATTGGGAGATGGTTCGTTGCGTGCTTGCCTATGTGGCATCGATAGTGTACATTACTCCAATGATGGCGTTAATACCAATGTCTTCGCCTGCATATGTACCTTTCTATTTACTGGATGCCTCAGTTTGGGTGGACATCTATATAAGGATGCATGTTTGCTACCACAATACGTCCGGAATTCTGGTCAAGCACCCCCTGTACACCGCACACCACTACATAACCCACGGAATGATTGGAGACCTTATCGGCGCAATCCCGTTCAACTTTCTCGATTGTTCGGACTACTTGTACTGCAGATTATTCCTGAATTCGTTTCGGTCATTCCAATTGCACCGAGTCCTCGGTTTTAGAAAGGTTCTGCACAAGAAAACGTTTCTCGTAAACAACATTTACGCCATGGCTATTTTGAATTACTTTGCTAACATCCTGGCTTGTTACATATACTGTGCAGATTGCCGGTTGGAGTTCACAGAAGATAATCACAGGAAGAGTATGGTTTGCAACATACTGGTGTACAGCCCTTTTTTGAATTACGTTTACTTGTACTTCATGGCTGTCAGTTTGGGCACTACCACTGGAATGGAAGGCGTAATTGACTTCAATAGCGACCGTACAATTACGTTTATAACATCGGTCGCCAGTATAGTCGGTGTCTTCGTGAAGATCTGCATATCGTCCTATTTGTTTAGCACTTATCTGAGAAGCGGGACGAACTTGCTCGGATACAGGCGAGGCCTGTTCAATTTGATCAACTGGATGAAGTACAACCGCGCCAGCAGCTATTTGCAGGAGAGCATGCGGATCTACTATGTGATTTATTGGAAATGGGTGGGCGAGAATGATCCCTTTCAACTTTTCAAGAACCTCAACAAGTCGCTGAAGCGTGACATGCTGTTTAGCTTCTTCGGCGATAACCTGACTGCACACGGCATATTTCCGTACGACACGGACCTTCTTCAGGACCTGTACAAGAACATTATGCTAGAAATGAACCCTTTGATTATCCCCAAAAACGGGTACGTTTTAACAATTAACGACATTGAGGAAAACATTTACTTTTTATACGCCGGCACTGTGGAGGTGATTGCTGCTGACGGCACGTGCCTGGATAAATTGGGCAGCGGTTCGATATTTGGGAACCTGCAAAACGAAGGCATGATTAGGCAGAAGGTCAGCATAGTGGCTAATACGAACGTGCAGGTGCTCTTCCTGAAATCCACCAAGTTTTATGGCATCATAGAGTACTTTCCAGACTTTAAGAGAAGCTTTGTGGCACAGCAAAGGCTATTCAGTTATTATGTAAAAAGTAACAAGCAAGTCGTTGTAAGCGAAACCACCCTAGACACGAAGGCCTGCAGGGCTGGTTTGAGGAGGTACAAGATGTTTGAACGGTTTTCTACGTTTCACATGGTCTGCTTGCACTTAAGCTTACTTTTAGATTTGTATCGGATAGCAGTATCAGAGATAATAATTGTGCTCGAAATATTCGGGATGTTTATGGATTTTATACATATTTTGCACGAGATTTGGAAATTTCGAGTGGGCTACATTAACGAAAACAACGATCTGGTGTTGGATGGGAACAAAATTAAAGTTCGCAACAAAACGGAGTATAGCGTTGCTTTTTCATTTCTAACGTGTCTTTGCTTCGACTACTGCCTGATTCCACTCGAGGAAAAGGGAGTTATTGATCATGCCCATCTATTCTACATTGCGTTGTTTGCTCTGCGCTTAAATAGACCACTTAGAATAGTTTATATATACAAATGCCACACTCTGATTAACAAATCCATGGCTCGGCACATTAACGTAAAACGTGCCTGCGTTATATCTTTCCATCTGGTCGTTGCTGCATTCTTTACGGCCGCTGTAATCATGAGGATCGACCGTTTCGTAGGGCACGGACATGACTACCTACACCACGATGACGATAGTGCAGCAATGGATCATTTTGAAACGCTATCGAAATTCCAGAAGTTCAATTTCTTCTTGAAATACTTCACTTTTACAGTGACGCTCTCCGTGTTTTCAAATTACGGGAAATACTACACACACTCGACAAGCCTGAGGATGCTGCTGATACTGCTGTTTTACTTCTGGCTTATTTTCAATGTCTACCTCATGTATCAGGTATACGAGTTAATCGCCGAATGCTCGTCCATGCGTTTTGTAATGCTGAACACCGTCAACTATTACGACCACCTCATCGGTTCCGGTGGGGTATCATCGTATATTCTTCGGAAGAAAATGTACAGAGCTCTGGTGAATTACTGGCATTTCTCGTACAGGAAGAACAACCTCTTGATGCAGCAGCACTGCCCCAGATATTTGCGCCAGGCCGTCCTTCTCAGCGTTTACGGGCACATCCTGCAGAACAACCCAGTTTTCTGCCACACACATGTCGACTTCTTGCGACAGCTCACCGAGTGCTTCGACATAGTTCACTACTTCGCCAACGACGTTATCTCTTATAAGAAGGACAGCAGGACTTGTATGTACTTCATACAGAGAGGCAAAGTGGCAGCACTCAACGAAGAGAGCGATTACAACGCCCAAGCAGTAGAGGTTCTAGAAACTGGAGATTGCTTTGGCCTCACCCAAGGCCTTTTCTCCAGAAAAGTCTACGACTACACCTACAGGTCGATCAACACTTGCGAGATCGTCGAGCTGGAGCTGAATCGCTGGAAGCATCTGCTGCAGTTCTTTCCCGCTTCCAAGGAGTTCATATACACAGCGGCCGCAGAGTACACGACAAAAGTTTCGTGCCGCAAGATTCCTCCAGAGATACCACAAGAACCAAAAGATTAATTTACTGCGCCTACGTGGAACTTTCAAGCTTCCCAATATCTTCGATGTATGTACTAGAGTTTTATTTATTCAATACAAGGAGTACCTAAATGATTGCAGTTACGTAACCATGTAAATTATTTTTAATCCGCTCTAGTACAAATAGTTCGATTTTGGGCATAGGCAACTTCATTTACACTTATTAGACATGAATATGGCAATAAAAGTTACCTTCATGCTATTCTAATTTTAGAATATATTTATCAAATTATACCAGAATTTTCATATTTTCCACCTCCTTTGTGCATCAATCCAATTAGAGGCGTCACTTCATTAAAAATTGGTGGTTTTTCAGCTGTATAATTTGTGAATACTTAAGCCAAAAGTTGTGTAATGCTAGCGCAAAGACGAATTTCAATATTTATGTTGACACTGAATAAATAAAAATATAACAGAATTTCCACGACAACGCAACATTTTACTAATATAAGACGTTTTAACCACTTTATTTTTCTTTAAAATTCACTACTATACCTTTTCAAGTTCAAATTGAGACCAATCAAGTTCAAATTGAGACTAATCAATTTCAAATTGAGCTCAGTCAAGGTCAAATTGATACCAATCAATTTCAAATTGAGACTAAACAAAATCAAGTTGACACTAAACAATATCAAGTTGAGAGTAAACAAATAAAATTGATATTGGGTAGTGTCAACTTGATTTTGTTTAGTCTCAATTTGAAATTGATTGGTCTCAATTTGAAATTGATTGGCCTCAATTTGAAATTGATTGGTCTCAATTTGAAATTGATTAGTCTCAATTTGAACTTGAAAAAGTATAGTTTCGACTTTTTCAAGTGACAAATTATTAAGATGTGACAAATTGCAATGGTGTACTGATTAATTTATTTACTTACAAAATTAATAGTTCAGACCAAATTACGTTACTTTGTTCATTGAGTAGATCAAATTTTGGATCAATTTTGTGCCTAAATATGTTTGCCGTTTCCAATAATTTGAGCTTCTTTCCCTTAATGCAGATATGCAAAAGTTTCAAAAATATAACAGAATTTCCACGACAACGCAACATTTTACTAACAAAAGATGTTTTAACCACTTTATTTTTCTTTAAAATTCACTGCTATACCTTTTCAAGTTCAAATTGAGACCAATCAAGTTCAAATAGAGACTAATCAATTTCAAATTGAGCCCAGTCAAGGTCAAATTGATACCAATCAATTTCAAATTGAGACTAAACAAAATCAAGTTGACACTAAACAATATCAAGTTGAGAGTAAACAAATAAAATTGATATTGTGTAGTGTCAACTTGATTTTGTTTAGTCTCAATTTGAAATTGATTGGTCTCAATTTGAAATTGATTGGTCTCAATTTGAAATTTATTGCTCTCAATTTGAAATTTATTGGCCTCAATTTGAACTTGAAAAGGTATAGTTTCGACTTTTTCAAGTGACAAATTATTAAGATGTGACAAATTGCAATGATATACTGATTAATTTATTTACTTAAAAAAATTAAAAGTTCAGACCAAATTACGTTATTTTATTCATTGAGTAGATCAAATTTTGGATCAATTTTGTGCCTAAATATGTTTGCCGTTTCCAATAAATTGAGCTTCTTTCCCTTAGTGCAGCTATGCAAAATTTCAAAAATATTACAGAATTTCCACGACTACAAAAAATTTTACTAACATAAAGTTAATCTATAGATATTTATATTTAATTACTATATCACTGTATTTTAACCACTTTATTTTTCTTTAAAATCCACTATTAGTTTCGACTTTTTAAGGTCATTTTCAAGTGACAAATTATTAAGATGTGACAAAGTGCAATGGTGTAATGATTAATTAATTTAGTTAAAAAAATGAAAAGTTCAAACCAAATTACGTTATTTTACTCATTGAGTAGATCAAATTTTGGATCAATTTTTGCCGCTTCCAATAAATTGAGCTTTTTTCCCTATGCGAAATTTCTAACTTTTCAATTTTAGGAAATAAATGTCTAGATAAAGTTTAGAAAGAAAGTGATAACAAACGTAGGCCCTTGCCACAAGTTCTGAACCTTTCATTAATTAAAGTAAAGTGATAAAAAAAACCGTAGTAACGTGTTTAATTTCTGTACTCTCATTAATCCGTTTAGCAGCTTAAAAAGCGTAACATACATTATACATACATACATTATATGTACATTTGTACATTATAAGGTAAGTAGACTAATTACTTAAGTAAACTATTGATTACATATTTTCAGCGAAAATGCAGGGCGTCTCAATTTAAACAGCCCATATAGCCATTTCCATCCACCAGATGATGCTTATTTAGGGTAAAAAAGAAAAGTAAATTTGGCAACTAAGCCAAAACTTAGTACAGGTATCTGTAATATCTATTGTCACGTCATTACTGTCAATGTCATCAGTGAAGTTTAGAGATTTATAATAAATCTACGTTATTTGTATGACCTAATTGGAATTGATACAAGAATTTCGCAATTAAAACTCGCTTTTGTAAATTTATTCTGGTTATATTTATTAGATATATGAAATAGTTTTTAACTGACAGTGACAGCTGTCACCTTTTGAAATATGTCATTAAAAATTTACGCGTTGCCAAACTTCTGCTTTTACCCTTTTCCACAGAAAAATAACTGCCATCTGGTGGATGGAAATGGCGATGTAAGTTGTTTATTTTGAAACACCCTGTATATTCGATGCTTTGGGAATTCCTTTCATTAGTTGTAACTTCATTTATTGGTTATATCTTCTTTTAAAATCACATAAGTATTAAAATAATTCTTAAAAACAAAATGAATGTGTTTAAATATAAATATCCTAAAGCCTTATACTATTGCAGTGCAGCAGCTGCTACATTTGGGTTGGCTTGTATAACCAAGTAAGTTCATAGAAATTTAAAGCACCCTTTCGTAACAACTGTAAAGTTTAACGTAAAAGTTATTTTAAGCCACACTATTCAAAAGCCTATAGTGAACTTATAAATTCAAGTGGCCTAAAGCCAGGTATTCAGTTATACTGACTTGCCGACCATAGATAATGTGGAATTGGTGCCTCTAAAAGATCCACACGACAAAAGCAAATATCTACATTGGGCATCATATTTCTTAACTTTTTTGCACTTTTGCAGCTACACCATTGTGGTAGAAGGTGGACCGATATATATATATATATATATATATATATATATATTAATTTCGTAGTACTCGTTTACCGCTATCCACTAAAAAACAAAATATTAAAGAAAAACATAAGTTTTCTAACAACTATGGAAAACAACACCATATTCTATATATATAACTTTTTAGAGAATGGGCCGGTGGAAGACGATATCCTAGCGACATCGAGGCAGACGGCAAGGTCATCCTGATAACGGGCGCAAACACAGGCATCGGGAAGGAAACGGCCTGGGAGCTGGCTCGGAGGGGCGCCAAAGTCTACATGGCCTGCCGAGACATGAGAAAGTGCGAAGAAGTGCTGTCCGTGCCGCTCCGCATTGATCGCTCATTACCTCTTTGTCTTTGTAGGCGAGGGAGGAGATCGTTGTCGACACGGAGAATAAGTACGTGTACTGCCGGAAGTGCGATCTGGCGTCGCTCAAATCGGTGAGGGAGTTCGCGGCGGCCTTCAGGAAGGCCGAGCCCAAGCTGGACGTTCTGATCAACAACGCCGGCGTCATGAGGACGCCGCACTCCAAGACGAGGGAGGGCTTCGAGATGCAGCTCGGCGTTAATCATTTGGGACACTTTCTGTTGACCAATTTGCTGCTAGATAGTCTTAAGGTGAGCGTTTATACTTCACGGCTTTGGCTTTTTTTAACATTAAGAATACACATACTATTGGAAATACAATTAAAGAATCCGCTGGGATATTAAAAATACTATAACTACATGGAGAGGTTTCGGAGTACATTACTAAGCTCGATTTTCGTTTTCAGTTATGTTCACTATTAATAGGCCGATGATGAATATGTTTGCTTGTAATCGGGCAACATTAAATCTGTGATGGGTGGGAAAAACAGTATAAGTCAAGAATTAGCATTTTAAGGAAGCGTCGACTTATACCTTTTTTCCCTCCAATAATCGTAGCATTTAGAGTTGTACTAAAACTGCCAACCTACTTAAAAGTCTTAACTGAATAATGTGACATATACTATTTCAAACACAATGTACAGCATTACTTTCTGAAATATAATTTGACTTAAACTCATTTTCCCAGATTTTCGAATAATACTGTTTTTCCCACCCATCACAGACATATGGGGGTCAATAATTTAGTTTTTTCTAGGCTTCGGCTCCAAGCAGAATCATAAATGTGTCCAGCATTGCACATCTCAGAGGTAAAATTAACAAGGATGATTTGAACAGTGACAAGAGTTATAATGCGGGAGATGCTTATTCGCAAAGTAAATTGGCTAATATACTATTCACTAACGAATTAGCCAGGCGATTACAAGGTAAATATAATATCTGACAGACAGGGGCGGATTGAATTTTGAAAGTTAGGTAGTTTTGTTGGAGGATTTTGCAAGTTTTAACTCATTAATTTACAGCACCTAATAAAATTGTAAATAATTTTGCTTCATTTTTTTATAGAGCATGCACTGAATTCATTGATCAAAAATTACATAATTACATTCAAATTCTGGACACATCCTAAATTTGTTAAATCTGATAAAAAATTACATAATTACATTCAAATTCTGGACACATCCTAAATTTGTTAAATCTGATCAAAAATTACATAATTACATTCAAATTCTGGACACATCCTAAATTTGTTAAATCTGACATAAAAAAATGTACTTGTTTGTCCCTCGACAAGTTCACAATGCCGTTTATATTATACAGACTAACCAAATTGGAAATTATTTCAGGTACAGGTGTGACGGTGAATGCCTTACATCCAGGCATAGTCGATACGGAAATTATAAGACACATGAGTTTCTTCAACAGTTGGCTGTCCACTATATTTCTTAAGCCTTTCGTATGGCCGTTTATTAAGACCCCTAAGCAAGGCGCACAGACCACCATTTATGCAGCTCTGGAGCCGAGCCTGGAGAAAACGACGGGAAAATATTTCAGGTAAAATCCCGTTCTAATCTTAGACGATCCGTTTTTAAGCAAATACTTAATTTATGTATGTTTTGTGTCGTGCCTGCATTCAGTATGAAGCACCACAATTATGTCTCTGCAAAGTTTCGTTTAAATTAAAATGTGCATAGTATTACCACAAACTGTGCCAACTCGCTGTTGCTATTTCTTTTGTGTCGACTCGTGTACATTGCAAGATTGATTGGAGTTGAGCAAGCCGAATTATATCATGAGATTTTCGAAGTTCTCATCAATATCAAATTATTGTTCTTTTATTAACCTATACAGTAGTTTTATAAAAACAATGAGTACAAAAAATTAATTAACTTATCCTATCCAAAATGATAGGAGTATTAAATTCTAATGATACTAATGATAAATAAAATGGTAATAACAATCGGTACAAAAAGTTAATCAACCCAACTTATCCTATCCAAAATGATAGGAGTATTAAATTCTAATGATACTAATGATAAATAAAATGGTAATAACAATCGGTACAAAAAATTAATCAACCCAACTTATCCTAAATTACTATTAAATTCTAATGATGAGATATCGTTCCTCATGGGCTTGATGTAATGATCTATTGTAGTTGAATAAAGAATAGTACACATTCGGTGCTTACTATTAAACGTATTGGGAATGATGTTGACTCGTTGAATGTATATAATGTGCTTCTGCGTAATACGATGTTGCTATTATTTATGCATGTTTTAGTGACTCTGCTGTTGCGCAAGCTGCTCCACAGGCCGACGAAGATTCCTTGGCAAGATGGCTGTGGTTGGTCAGCGAAAAATGGACGAGACTCCATGAATTAGCCTAGAGTTAAGTTAATTTGTACATTGAGGATTATTATTAAACTATGTTTCTACGTCAAATAGTAAGGTTTGTAGATTCCAGATACCGTCCACACTAAAATTTATATGCCACTATCAAAATGGGCGTGGTATTTTAATTTTAACTGTTCAATTTTTTTAGTTAAACATAAAACATAAACATAGACATAAAAATTTAAACCGTGGTTTAGCAGTGGTTTAGGGGTGTTTTACAAAGAGTTACCAACGTTACTAAGATTAAACCACCGTTAAATTGCGGCTTAAATTTTTATGAATAACATTATAACGGGGAGTTGGAGCTTGTGAAAGTATGTTTAGAAATAAAACGTAGCACCTTTTTCACAAAAAACATTTATTTTTACTAAAGTACTAAAGTACTAAAGTAGTAAAAATAAATGTTTTTTGTGAAAAAGGTGCTACGTTTTATTTCTATGAATAACACTGTTACAGTGTTATTCATAAAAATTTAAGCCATGGTTTAACGGTGGTTTAATCTTATGAACCTTGGTAACCGTTTGTAAAACACCACTAAACCATAGTTTAAATTTTTATGAATAATGCTGTAACTCTTAGTTTTAAGATTGACAAATATTTGAGGTAATTTTAAAGGTCTGTAGATTCCAAATACTTCTCTATGCGTTTATCTTTAAGATCGGCGATTACTTGGGGAGATTTTAAATCGCACAGTGTGCAGGATTTCGAGTACAGTTTCTCCAACAAAACCTCGTCCTTGGTCAGCTCCGAGGCTTCCTTAATCTCGCAATCACTGAAACGAACACCGTTGATGAAATCAATTGAAATTCTTACGTTGACTGGCATTGCGCGTTCGGAGTTCGTTACCTAAAATACGATCCGGAAACATGGTCGATCGTCGGATTGACGGCTGCATACACGATTCCCTGACTTCCCTGCTTCGGCGATTTCAAGAACAGCCAGGTCCACGGGTACACGGACACCCTGACCATCCAGGAGCTCCCGAGTGGCGATTTGCTCAAATGGTTTGTGCCCCTTACAATGCCGGGATTCACTGAATTCACCGTGATGGATGTGTCTAAATAAATTGAAGCAAATAAAGTCCACCGACATAACGAAATTTATTGAAATTCTCCTAAAGAGATATTTAGTAATTATTTTTTTAACTGAAATTGAATATTAGTATAAATAAAGCTATATTTATACTAATTTAAAGATGTTTTTTTGTAACTGAAATTGAATATTAGTATAAATAAAGCTTTATTTATACTAATTTAAAGATGTTTGTTTGTAACTGAAATTGAATATTAGTATAAATAAAGCTTTATTTATACTTATTTAAAGATGTTTTCTTGTAACTGAAATTGAATATTAGTATAAATAAAGCTTTATTTATACTAATTTAAAGATGTTTCTCCAAGTATTAACCACCAATTCATACAATCTAAGAAATATAATAATTATAATATTATATAAAGAATAATATTATATAAAACAAATTCATAAACTACATACAGGGTGTTTCAAATTAAACCACCCAATTCGCCATTTCCTTCTACCAGATGGTTATTTAGAGTAAAACGAAAAAAGTCAATCTGGCAATCTGGTAATTCAGCTGTATTTTAGAGTATTTTGTCTAAAAAATAAGAATAACCATTTTTTTGCTACTAACTTACTTTTTAACAAATGAGCCAGATGTTTTGTAAACAGAACCAGCGCGAGCTTCGTCTGTCCGTAGGCCTCGCGGTACATGAACTCCCTGCAGAAATTCAAGTTACCGACGTCCAATTTAGCCGAAAAGTGCGCCAACGAGGTGACGTTAATTACCCTGCCGTTTTCTGATTTATGCAGCAGAGGCAGCAGCAGGTGCGTCAACAAGAACGGTCCCAAGTAGTTGGTGGCAAACGTCAGCTCGAGATTCTCACTTGTTTTCTCGTATTGGTTAAAGATTATTCCCGCGTTATTTATTAACACATCGATTTTTTCGTAATCTTGGGCGAGCTCTGTTACGAACGTGCGAATGGCGCTCATTGAAGACACGTCTAATAAGCGGAGATCGACTATGGCTGTTGGGATTAAGGTTTTTACTGATTGTACGGCTTGTTCTCCTTTGGTTCGATCCCTGCATGTTAGAATAATTCGTCCACCTTAAAATGGCGTAATTACAAAATTGGGTGTTAGGATGTTTGAAGCCCCATATTTTTACGGCAGGATGTAATAGCTATTTATGTAACCAGTGCTCACTGTGAGAATGTGTGAAAATGTAAGGTGTCGTTTATTAAAAGTTTACCTTTTCCCGCTAATTCTTTTGCCGTTGCTAATCCTATGCCGCCCGAGGCCCCAGTTATCAGAACAGTCTTTTCATCGATCCTGCTCTCGCTTGGGCACTTGCTGCCTCCCACGTACAATCTAAAATAGTAATAATCGTAGACCTTTTAAACAGCGCTTGCGTTAATTACCTTATCGTGACGATTACAGTGATCGTGAAGGAGATGATGATGGGCCACCAGCCGTTCATGAAGTCCTCTGCGCTCTTCAGGTGCATGCTGGCGGATCTTTTCTGTTCTCATGCTTTGAGGGCCCGTAATGAGGACGTGCCTATTAAATGCCTAGGCGTTTTTTTAAATTGGTGCGGAAGTGGCGCGTCCGGCTCTGGTTTGTCGCCCCCTCGCCGATAGATGCCGCCTGCGTCCATGCTACTAACGTAGCCCTCTTGGAGCTCCATAAGATGGCCGCGGCGCTGAAATGTTTGCGTGCAAGTGCGTAAGTGTGGCGAAGTGCTTTGCGTGAAGTTCCTTGGTCCGCGAGGTGCACCCCAACCGCGTTTCCTACGGATGTGCATTTGTCCGGGGGCCCCGGGACGACAGGCGAATAGGTAAGAAGGGGGCGCCTGTGGCCGCCCCCCTGCGCGCTTTCTCTTGCCATTTGTTTTGCCAGGAAATGGATCACCTACTTGGCACTCCGATTATTTACGTTTGCGACGGTTCCAAGGGGGCCCGCCTCTGAGGCTGCACGCAATTCGATACGCTTTGATGGGCAATTGAGCACCAATTTGGGCCCATTTAGACGGTCGCGATGGCCAACGTGTTATGTGCAAGAGATGCACAGCACCGGCGGTAATTTTTCCCATATTTTTTTGTAGGTGGTGAGTGGGTCGCACATTAGGCCTTGACATTGAACCTTCGACTTGTTCAAGGATCCTGGCGGTTACATTGTGCTAGGGCATGTCCAAAGCTTTCCAAGAAATTGTGGAAAACCAATTTTCTTGGCCTGAAATGTTATCGACTTGGATGCAATTGAATGCGTCGTAATTCACTGTTTAACGATTCAGCTTTATAGTTTCAAGACTAATTAACTCCATAATTATGCAGCTACGATACGCTGCGTGTTTTTATTACATTTTGAAAACAATGCAATTTTTAACCACACTCATCCGCCTAATTAATTATATTCATCAACCGAATCCTGAGAACAAAATCACGAGTTTGACATTAAAAAATCACATTGATTTGAGTTTTTCCCCTACTTTTCTACAACACATTTCAATACCCGGTCTCACAGTCTTCGAATAACTTTAATCGCCGGTTAGTTTATAAGCTATCCTCTTAACGGTACCCAAGGAAATTAACCAACGAATAAACTTAATCCGCATGATCAATAATCAAACAAACAAGATGTGGCGAAATCATTAATATGGGACTTGACGTGTCTCTCCCTACTCTCATTAATTTTTGGAACACCTCCGCAAAATTTCGATTGCTGCACTTTGAAGAGGAACATTTTAGCTTCCAGTAGCCGTAAAGTACATATTTCTACTATTCGTATTTACTCCTGCAGCTGCCTTCAAAGTTGAGCAATGTGTGACTTGAAATTGCGAATGCCTTTATGTGTCTCTCCCTACTCTCACCAATTTTTGGAACACCTCTGCAAAATTTCGATTGCTGCACTTTGAAGAGGAACATTTTAGCTTCCACTAGCCGTAAAGTACATATTTCTACCTTTCGTAATTACTCCTCCAGCTGTCTTCAAAGTTGAGCAATGTTTGACTAGAACATAACTCATGAATTTACGTGTCTCTCCCTACTCTCATCAATTTTTCGAACACCTCCACAAAATTTCTGTTGCTGCACTTTGAAGAGGAACATTTTAGCTTCCAGTAGCCGTAAAGTACATATTTCTACCATTCGTATTTACTCCTCCAGCTGCCTTCAAAGTTGAGCAATGTTTGACTTGAACATAACTAATGCCTTTACGTGTCTCTCCCTACTCTCATCAATTTTTGGAACACCTCCGCAAAATTTCGATTGCTGCACTTTGAAGAGGAACATTTTAGCTTCCAGTAGCCGCAAATAACATATTTCTACCTTTTGTATTTACTCCTCCAGCTGCCTTCAAAGTTAAGCAATGATTGACTTGAAAATTACGAATGCCTTTATGTGTCTCTCCCTACTCTCATCAATTTTTGGAACACCTCCACAAAATTTCGGTTGGTGCAGTTTGAAGAGGAACATTTTAGCTTCCGGTAGCCGTAGAGTACATATATCTACTCTTCGTATTTACTCCTCCAGCTGCTTTCAAAGTTGAGCAATGTTTGACTTCAAATTAACGTGTCTCTTAACGTGCCTTTACGTGTCTCTCCCTACTCTCATCAATTTTTCGAACACCTCCACAAAATTTCTGTTGGTGCACTTTGAAGAGAAACATTTTAGCTTCCAGTAGTCGTAAAGTACACATTTCTACTATTCGTATTTACTCCTCCAGCTGCCTTCAAAGTTAAGCAATGTTTGACTTGAAAATTACGAATGCCTTTACGTGTCTCTCCCTACTCTCATCAATTTATGGAACACCTCCGCAAAATTTCGGTTGCTGCACTTTGAAGAGGAACATTTTAGCTTCCAGTAGCCGTAAAGTACATATTTCTACCCTTCGTATTTACTCCTCCAGCTGCCTTCAAAGTTAAGCAATTACGAATGCCTTTATGTGTCTCTCCCTACTCTCATCAATTTTTCGAACACCTCCAGAAAATTTCGGTTGGTGCACTTTGAAGAGGAACATTTTAGCTTCCAGTAGCCATAAAGAACATATTTCTACCTTTTGTATTTACTCCTCCAGCTGCTTTCAAAGTTGAGCAATGTTTGACTTGAAAATTACGAATGCCTTTATGTGTCTCTCCCTACTGTCACCAATTTTTGGAACACCTCCACAAAATTTCGGTTGATGCACTTTGAAGAGGAACATTTTAGCTTCCAGTAGCCGTAAAGTACATATTTCTACCCTTCGTATTTACTCCTCCAGCTGCCTTCAAAGTTAAGCAATTACGAATGCCTTTATGTGTCTCTCCCTACTCTCATCAATTTTTCGAACACCTCCACAAAATTTCGGTTGGTGCACTTTGAAGAGGAACATTTTAGCTTCCAGTAGCCATAAAGAACATATTTCTACCTTTTGTATTTACTCCTCCAGCTGCTTTCAAAGTTGAGCAATGTTTGACTTGAAAATTACGAATGCCTTTATGTGTCTCTCCCTACTGTCACCAATTTTTGGAACACCTCCACAAAATTTCGGTTGATGCACTTTGAAGAGGAACATTTTAGCTTCCAGTAGCCGTAAAGTACATATTTCTACCATTCGTATTTACTCCTCCAGCTGCCTTCAAAGTTGAGCAATGTTTGACTTGAACATAACTAATGCCTTTACGAGTCTCTCCCTACTCTCATCAATTTTTGGAACACCTCCACAAAATTTCGATTGCTGCACTTTGAAGAGGAACATTTTAGCTTCCAGTAGCCGTAAAGTACATATTTCTACCATTCGTATTTACTCCTCCAGCTGCCTTCAAAGTTGAGCAATGTTTGACTTGAACCTAACTAATGTCTTTATGTGTCTCTCCCTACTCTCATCAATTTTTGGAACACCTCCGCAAAATTTCGGTTGGTGCACTTTGAAGAGGAACATTTTAGCTTCCAGTAGCCGTAAAGTACATATTTCTACCATTCGTATTTACTCCTCCAGCTGCCTTCAAAGTTAAGCAATGTTTGACTTGAACATAACTAATACCTTTATGTGTCTCTCCCTACTCTCATAAATTTTTGGAACACCTCCGCAAAATTTCGATTGCTGCACTTTGAAGAGGAACATTTTAGCTTCCAGTAGCCGTAAGGTACATATTTCTACTTTTCGTATTTACTCCTCCAGCTGCCTTCAAAGTTGAGCAATGTTTGTCTTGAACATAACTAATGCCTTTACGAGTCTCTCCCTACTCTCATCAATTTTTGGAACACCTCCACAAAATTTCGATTGCTGCACTTTGAAGAGGAACATTTTAGCTTCCAGTAGCCGTAAAGTACATATTTCTACCATTCGTATTTACTCCTCCAGCTGCCTTCAAAGTTAAGCAATGTTTGACTTGAAAATTACGAATGCCTTTATGTGTCTCTCCCTACTCTCACCAATTTTTCGAACACCTCCACAAAATTTCTGTTGGTGCAGTTTGAAGAGGAACATTTTAGCTTCCAGTAGCCGTAAAGTACATATATCTACCATTCGTATTTACTCAAGCTGCCTTCAAAGTTGAGCAATGTTTGACTTGAACATAACTAATGCCTTTATGTGTCTCTCCCTACTCTCATCAATTTTTGGAACACCTCCAGAAAATTTCGATTGCTGCACTTTGAAGAGGAACATTTTAGCTTCCAGTAGCCGTAAAGTACATATTTCTACCATTCGTATTTACTCCCCCAGCTGCTTTCAAAGTTAAGCAATGTTTCACTTGAAAATTACGAATGCCTTTATGTGTCTCTCCCTACTCTCATCGATTTTTGGAACACCTCCGCAAAATTTCGATTGCTGCACTTTGAAGAGGAACATTTTAGCTTCCAGTAGCCGTAAAGAACATAATTCTACCTTTTGTATTTACTCCTCCAGTTGCTTTCAAAGTTGAGCAATGTATGATTTGAAAATTACGAATGCCTTTATGTGTCTCTCCCTACTCTCACCAATTTTTTGAAAACCTCCACAAAATTTCGGTTGGTGCACTTTGAAGAGGAACATTTTAGCTTCCAGTAGCCGTAAAGTGCATATTTCTGCCCTTCGTATTTACTCCTCCAGCTGCTTTCAAAGTTGAGCAATGTTTGACTTGAACATAACTAATGCCTTTATGTGTCTCTCCCTATTCTCATAAATTTTTTGAACACCTCCACAAAATTTATGTTGGTGCAGTTTGAAGAGGAACATTTTAGCTTCCAGTAGCCGTAAAGTGCATATTTCTGCCCTTCGTATTTACTCCTCCAGCTGCTTTCAAAGTTGAGCAATGTTTGACTTGAACATAACTAATGCCTTTATGTGTCTCTCCCTATTCTCATAAATTTTTTGAACACCTCCACAAAATTTATGTTGGTGCAGTTTGAAGAGGAACATTTTAGCTTCCAGTAGCCGTAAAGTGCATATTTCTGCCCTTCGTATTTACTCCTCCAGCTGCTTTCAAAGTTGAGCAATGTTTGACTTGAACATAACTAATGCCTTTATGTGTCTCTCCCTATTCTCATAAATTTTTTGAACACCTCCACAAAATTTATGTTGGTGCAGTTTGAAGAGGAACATTTTAGCTTCCAGTAGCCGTAAAGTACATATTTCTACCATTCGTATTTACTCCTCCAGCTGCCTTCAAAGTTAAGCAATGTTTGACTTGAAAATTACGAATGCCTTTATGTGTCTTTCCCTACTCGCATCAATTTTTGGAACACCTCCACAAAATTTCGATTGCTGCACTTTGAAGAGGAACATTTTAGCTTCCAGTAGCCGTAAGGTAGATATTTCTACCATTCGTATTTACTCCTCCAGCTGCCTTCAAAGTTGAGCAATGTATGACTTGAAAATTACGAATGCCTTTATGTGTCTCTCCCTACTCTCATCAATTTTTGGAACACCTCCGCGAAATTTCGATTGCTGCACTTTGAAGAGGAACATTTTAGCTTCCAGTAGCCGTAAAGAACATAATTCTACCTTTTGTATTTACTCCTCCAGCTGCCTTCAAAGTTGAGCAATGTTTGACTTAAACATAACCAAGCCTTTATGTGTCTCTCCCTACTCTCACCAATTTTTGGAACACCTCCGCAAAATTTCGGTTGCTGCGCTTTGAAGAGGAACATTTTAACTTCCAGTAGCCGTAAAGTACATATTTCTACCCTTCGTGTTTACTCCTCCAGCTGCCTTCAAAGTTAAGCAATGTATGACTTGAAAATTACGAATGCCTTTATGTGTCTCTCCCTACTCTCATCAATTTTTCGAACACCTCTACAAAATTTCTGTTGGTGCAGTTTGAAGAGGAACATTTTAGTTTCCAGTAGCCGTAAAGTACATATATCTACCCTTCGAATTTACTTCACCTGAATTTATTTGAACCTGACTTTGTGTGTTGTTCAAAATTTGAATGTAAATTGTATGCAACAATAATGATAATTGATAATGCATTGACAAACAAAGTGATAATCTCGAATTGCGTGTATAAATATTGCTGATAAGAAAATCGAGATTTAAACAAATAATCAAATGGACGATAATTCAAACAAATAATGCATAATAATGATTATACATTAACTTTTATAACCAGAAGCATTGTCGCATTATTGATGTGTACATTTTTCATGAACCGTTCACAACTTGTATACAAATCGAAGCATTGTAATACAGGGTGTTTCAAATTGAACCACCCAAATCGCCATTTCCATCCACCCGATGGCGCTTATTTAGGGTAAAATAAAAATAAATAAATCTGGCAACTAAGAAAAAAATAGAATAGGTATCTGTAATATCGGTCGATTGTCATGTCATTACTGTCAATGTCGTCAGTTAAATTTCAAGATTTACAATAAATCAGTGTTATTTGTATGTCTTATTTAGAATTGATGAAACCACTTCATAGTTGAAACTCGTTTTTGTAAATTAATTCAAAGTATAATAAGTAAATATATGAAATCGTTTCAAACTGACAGTGACAGCTGTCACCTTTGACATAATTAAAAATTTGCGCAGCTGCCAGAGTTCTGTTTTTTACGTTTTCTGCAGGAAATTAATTGCCGTCTAGTAGATGGAAATGGCGGATTGGAAATAATTAAAAATTTGTGCAGCTGCCAGAGTCCTGTTTTTTTACGTTTTTCTGCAGCAAAACAATTGCCTGTTTTTTACGTTTTTCTGCAGTAAAACAATTGCCATCTAGTAGATGGAAATTGCGGATTGGGTGGTTTAAATTGAAACGTGCTGTACATAAGTAATAATGAATTATTTCGCGAAGTGTGAGCGAGTGTGCGCCACTATCGATTATTTTTAACTGATAAAATTGCATATTATACAAATTTATGACCTCAAAATGTGAATAGATTTACACATTTAAATTCTAGCTTTCGGATGGCCAACGAATAATATATATATTTTAAAAATTGTTTTCGGCAGAATTTGACTTTCAGATGCATGAATGGAATACGTAATTGCTACAGATAAACAGTTTCAGGAACCAATTTCAATTAAATCTGAAGTACTTGATTTATTTTGAATATGCTTACATTTTAGCAGAAGCCTTGAAAAGTGTAATCAACATTAATTTTAAAACTGCACATCACAAATATTTTGCTATTCAATAATTACGAATAATGCATAAAATATTGGTAAATATTTCACTCATACATTGCTGTAACAATGCAACAGGTACTGAATTATTAAATGGAAATTCAAAAAATTATACTGGAAATTCTACGTTGCCATGACAGCATTGTTACAGCAGCAACGTTAAAGTCAAGAAAACCCAAGTTTTTAAGAAGTCATGAATCGATTTGGAGATATCACACAACGAGAAATTGACGAAAATATCATTAGAAGTGTATCCAAAAATACGGAAAAGAGAAATTACATAAAACTTGACATTAACTTTTATGACTATGTGAATAAAAAGCTTGTTACTATTTTGAACAAAAGCCGATAATGGCTAATGGCCCATAGGCTAAGGCAAAAAAAAAAACTATTTTGAACACCAGTTTTCTCATAAACCAATTCATGCAACAAAAATACAATGTAATACCATGATACCTATAAAAAAAAAAGATAAAACAGGCTATATGTACTGATAGATTGGTATATTTGTACGCAGATTTCATGATGTTATTTAACTTAATTTTTTATTACACTGTCCTAATCAATGCATCGTAAATTAAAACGTATAATTATTATAATTCATCATTAAAAGTATCACATAATCGAGATACAGCGGCGCCACTTTATCGCATCCCGAAACCAAAATATAAACAACTGCGAGAAAAAGGCGATGACAAATTGATGCATCAAAATTGCACAATCCGTCATTTGTTTTTGAGACTGTGCTCATTTGTCCGCGACAAACTGCGTAGGATCCTCTCCTCTCTCGTATGCAAACCGCATAATTTATTGTTGCGGTTATTTGAGAACCGGCAATTCATCATCTCGAAGACTTGATGGTAACAACAACTCACACGGAAAGAAAAAACAGACTTGCAATTCATTGGGTCGCGCAACTGCCAGGGTAAAATAGGTTGCAACGCAACGGCAGAATTAAATTATTATTATTGAAGGTTATTATTTTTAGTATTACCAATTTTCGAAATTTTTATACCAATTTTTAGTATTAAATTTAATCCGTCAGAGTTGAACTAAAAAGTACCATAAAAATCAATAATAAAAAATATAGGGTGTCATTTTAAAAAAATGGCTCTGACGTCATAACTTCAAAACGGAGAGAGATGGAAAATTGAGAATGGTCTCAAATTATTTGTTTTAAGAAAAATCATTTTGACCTGTTGGAGCATTTTTCGAAAATTTATACAGGGGAAAAATAAAGCCTAAAAATTATATGAAAAATATGGTCCAATAATTTGCCGCCCTGGGTTGTAGCCCTTACAACATTTTTTTTTTAGAATATTTTCAAAACTAGTCCACTTGACATGGAATGACCTAGAAGTATATTTGCAAACGTATAATTTGATCACCCTCATAACCAATTTTTTTAGAATATTTTCAAAACTAGGCCACTTGACATGGAATGACCTAGAAGTATATTTGCATACGTATATTTTGATCAGTAAAAATTTTCGCGAATATTTGCATTATTACCAATATTGGCCTGCGTTATCGTCTGAATTCGAGTGCGACACGATAAACCCGAAGTACGGACGGCTATGTGTAGACCTTGGTCTCTCGTCAGTGTGTGACGGCCTTAACATTTGAACTTGCCGAATGAAAAAGAGGCCTTGACCCTTCGGTTTTCCTCTCGGTTCAGTCCTCCGTCGATAATTTCCACGCCTGGACGTCGCGGATTACCGGCACGCGACCGCTACACCCAGAGCGAGGAAATCGGCCGGGAAATCGACCGATTTTTCCGGACGCACATCGCACGGCCTTGTGGGTAATTAGCGGACCATGGCCGCGGCCCCGAATGATTAAGGCTCCGCTTCGAAATTTGCGGACGAGTTTAAAGTGCAAGTTTGCAAAGCTATTTTTTCGCAGTTAATTGAACAATGATTAATAGTATATTATGATACAAGTACAAGAAAGCACCAGGAACAGACAATAAATGTGCATTCTTCAAAGTGCACCAACCGAAATTTTGAGGAGGTGTTCCAAAAATTGATGAGAGTAGGGAGAGACACATAAAGGCACAAGTTAATTTCAAGTCAAATATTACTCAACTTTGAAGGCAGCTGGAGGAGTAAATACGAATGGTAGAAATATGTACTTTACGGCTACTGGAAGCTAAAATGTTCCTCTTCAAAGTGCACCAACAGAAATTTTGTGGAGGTGTTCCAAAAATTGATGAGAATAGGGAGAGACACATAAATGCATTCGTAATTTTCAAGTCAAACATTGCTTAACTTTGAAGGCTGCTGGAGGAGTAAATACGAATGGTAGAAATATGTACTTTACGGCTACTGGAAGCTAAAATGTTCCTCTTCAAACTGCACCAACCGAAATTTTGTGGAGGTGTTCCAAAAATTGATGAGAATAGGGAGAGACACATAAAGGCATTCGTAATTTTCAAGTCAAACATTGCTTAACTTTGAAGGCAGCTGGAGGAGTAAATACGAATTGTAGAAATATGTACTTTACGGCTATTGGAAGCTAAAATGTTCCTCTTCAAACTGCACCAACCGAAATTTTGTGGAGGTGTTCCAAAAATTAATGAGAGTAGGGAGAGACACATAAAGGCATTCGTAATTTTCAAGTCAAACATTGCTTAACTTTGAAGGCAGCTGGAGGAGTAAATACGAATTGTAGAAATATGTACTTTACGGCTACTGGAAGCTAAAATGTTCCTCTTCAAACTGCACCAACTGAAATTTTGTGGAGGTGTTCCAAAAATTAATGAGAGTAGGGAGAGACACATAAAGGCATTCGTAATTTTCAAGTCAAACATTGCTTAACTTTGAAGGCAGCTGGAGGAATAAATACGAAGGGTAGATATATGTACTTTACGGTTACTGGAAGCTAAAATGTTACTCTTCAAAGTGCACCAACCGAAATTTTGTGGAGGTGTTCCAAAAATTGATGAGAGTAGGGAGAGACACATAAAGGCACAAGTTAATTTCAAATCAAATATTGCTCAACTTTGAAGGCAGCTGAAGGAGTAAATACGAATGGTAGAAATATGTACTTTACGGCTACTGGAAGCTAAAATGTTCCTCTTCAAACTGCACAAACCGAAATTTTGTGGAGGTGTTCGAAAAATTGATGAGAGTAGGGAGAGACACATAAAGGCATTCGTAATTTTCAGGTCAAATATTGCTCAACTTTGAAGGCAGCTAGAGGAGTAAATACGAAGAGTAGAAATATGTACCCTACGGCTACTGGAAGCTAAAATGTTCCTCTTCAAACTGCACCAACAGAAATATTGTGGAGGTGTTCGAAAAATTGATGAGAGTAGGGAGAGACACATAAAGGCATTCGTAATTTTCAAGTCAAACATTGCTTAACTTTGAAGCCAGCTGAAGGAGTAAATACGAAGGGTAGAAATATGTACTTTACGGCTACTGGAAGCTAAAATGTTCCTCTTCAAAGTGCACCAACCGAAATTTTGTGGAGGTGTTCCAAAAATTGATGAGAGTAGGGAGAGATACATAAATGCATTCGTAATTTTCAAGTCAAACATTGCTTAACTTTGAAGGCAGCTGGAGGAGTAAATACGAATAGTAGAAATATGTACTTTACGGCTGCTGGAAGCTAAAATGTTCCTCTCCAAACTGCACCAACCGAAATTTTGTGGAGGTGTTCCAAAAATTGATGAGAGTAGGGAGAGACACATAAAGGCATTTGTAATTTTCAAGTCAAGCATTGCTTAACTTTGAAGGCAGCTGGAGGAGTAAATACGAAGGGTAGAAATATGTACTTTACGGCTACTGGAAGCTAATATGTTCCTCTTCAAAGTGCACCAACAGAAATTTTGTGGAGGTGTTCCAAAAATTGATGAGAGTAGGGAGAGACACATAAAGGCACACGTTAATTTCAAGTCAAACATTGCTTAACTTTGAAGGCAGCTGGAGGAGTAAATACGAATGGTAGAAATATGTACTTTACGGCTACTGGAAGCTAAAATGTTCCTCTTCAAAGTGCACCAACCGAAATTTTGTGGAGGTGTTCCAAAAATTGATGAGAGAAGGGAGAGACCCATAAAGGCACAAGTTAATTTCGAGTCAAATATTGCTCAACTTTGAAGGCAGCTGGAGGAGTAAATACGAAGGGTAGAAATATGTACTTTACGGCTACTGGAAGCTAAAATGTTCCTCTTCAAACTGCACCAACCGAAATT
Source organism: Othius punctulatus (assembly GCA_951805005.1). Taxonomy (NCBI): domain Eukaryota; kingdom Metazoa; phylum Arthropoda; class Insecta; order Coleoptera; family Staphylinidae; genus Othius; species Othius punctulatus. The sequence goes on along the minus strand of OX638139.1, from coordinate 785,983 downwards.
TTGTGGAGGTGTTCAAAAAATTAATGAGAGTAGGGAGAGACACGTCAAGTCCCAAATTAATGATTTCGCCACATCTTGTTTGTTTGATTATTGATCATGCGGATTAAATTTATTCGTTGGTTAATTTCCTTGGATACCGCTAACAGGATAGCTTATGTAACCAAATAATCACTGTAACCAAAACCTTATGGTGTTGGAAAAAATGATGGTAGTTAAAACCCATAAGGGCATTGTTTAATTTCAAGTCAAGTACTTGTTTTCAACAACATGACATTTTCAACATTTGAAAAAAAAAATGACAAAAAGTGCGTTAAAGTAAAACTATTAACTTGTTATTTCAATGTGCAGAATGCATCTAGTTACCATTCAAAACAACGTCAGTTAAAACAAAATCAGGAAAACAGGCTTGCATTTTAAATATTAATAATATCTGAAATAATAATTTAATAGTTTTACTTTTACTTTTATTGAAGCTGAATTTAAGCTTCATAGCTAATCTAGATCAGATAGATCTTTAGTACGTAGTATTTCTGCAATTCAAGGAACGCAAAATTCTCTCGAGGCAGTTCAAGTAAATTAGAACTTCACCAATCGATGTTTTGTGATAAGATTGTGGCATATCTGCGAGATCAATCTTTACTGCAAACGACGCTAACATACAAAAAATGCATCAGGTCGTGAAATTGTACCTATCGCTGCGCCCTGCGGTGCTCTGCAGCTCGGATCTTCGGGCGGACGACTCGGGGCCGCCGGGGCAACTCGCCGGGGGCTTCGGACATCTGTTCCACGGAGACGCTCCGGCGCTGCAGCACGTCCCGTCGCCGCCGAGGCCTGCCGAGGGGGCCTCGCCGAAGGTCCCGTGCACTCGGGGCACGTGGTCGTTTCGCCTGGTAACCAAACCGGCCGGCCTGCCGGCAGCGTAGCGAATCCGCAGTGAATGCGCGTCTCTGCTGCCGTCCACCTGCTGCTCTTCCCCGTGAAGTTACCTTTTTTCTGCGCGTCTCGCGCGTGTGGTGCTGGTGCTCAAGTGCGCGTCCCGACGCGCGTCGCCACGCCGTCGTCCTCCGGTGAAATGGATAGTTGGATGCACGACGTGGTACGTTTGAAAGCCCCCTTTTGAAACGATTTTCCTGCGTTCGGATGATCGCGTGCCTTGCCTTGGAGGCGATCGAAAAGCATTAAACGTGACAAATACGTTTTTAATAAGGCGTTTTCATTGCTCGCTGTTCAAATGAATTAAGGCACCATCGCTGCTTGAGCGGCACGCAAACACCGTTTTTTTTTCACTTCAATCACAACCACCAACACCGACATACATAACACACGATTACAAGCGTGCTAATTAAAAAACAACTGCGTTAATTTTGTTTTGTCTGGTGTTAGGCGCATGGCCAACTAAGTGTATTTATTAGCACCAAATAAGACGTTAATAAAGGGTGAGCCATGTTATATATATACAAAGTGTACCACAAATTCCTGGCTTAAATTTATTGGCAGGCTAAGAAAGGTAAAATTAAATGAAAATTTATTAAAGTTTTGAGATTTTTTTTTCACAACTTTTAAAACACAAAACTTTGTCGATGAAATGGCAGTAGCTGTGATGAATTGATCTTAACAGATGAAGCTAATAACAGATTTTGACAAAAGCATTGAAAATTTGGTAAATTTTAACAGATTTTGGAAGAAGCATTTGAAAATTTGGTAAATTTTAACAGATTTTGGCAGAAGTATTTGAAAATTTGGTAAATTTAAACATATTTTGGCAGTAGTATTTCAAAATTTAGTAAATTTTAACATTTTCAATTGAAAATATAACATATTTGCAGATTTCATCTGGAAAGTATGTCAGATTTTGAATTGTCACATAGTTGGAGTTGCAAATTTTACAGATTTTCACATGTGGTGCTACCATTTTAAAAATTGTAGATTTTGACACTCGCACTTGAAAATTTGACAGACTTGGATAATTGCAATCGAAAATATGACAAATTTGATCTGTTGTACTTGTAAATTTGACACAATTTCACAATAAGAGATCAAAATTGAACACGTTCGGAAATTTGTATGTGAAAATTTTGTATTGGACAGATAAGAAACTTCAGAGATTTTGATAGTCACAGTTCATAATAGGACAAATATTGACTGTTAAATAAACTACTTTATATTAGACTTACAATATGACATATATTATGTAACAAAATGAAAAAATGTCAAAAGTGCCTGTTTATGAATTCACAATATTAGAACTGTACATTTGACTAATTCTGATTGTTATACATTTGAAGTACAATTCAGAAAATTTGACTGACTGACAGTGGCAGTTCATATATACTTTAATTACTTTAATCCTCTTTACACCAATCGAAGCATAGGGCTTCTACAAGCTTCTTCCATCCTTCTCTATCCTCCGACTTTAGAGCTGTACATTTGACTAATTCTGATTGTTATACATTTAAAGCACATTTCAGAAAATTTGACACACTTTGACAGTGGCAGTTCATATATACTCTAATTACTTTAATCCTCTTTACTCTGATCGGAGCAAAGGGCTTCTACAAGCTTCTTCCATCCTTCTCTATCCTCCGACTTTCGAGGCTTGTATAAGTTTCCGTAGCACGCTCACTTTTACGTTGCAGGGTTGCTAGCCCTGCGAACAACCCTCCTCCTTTCTCAGCCGGGCTTGGGACCGGTCACAGCGGAGTTGGCAGTTCATATATAAAATCTACTAATTGACAGATTTTGTCGTAATGACACGGCAGTTTCAGACAAAAAAATATGACAGTTTTGGAAAATTGAAGTTGAAACTTTTGACAACATCAATACAAGTTTGACAGAATTCTACTTCTGCAGTTAATATTTAAACAGTTGTATATACACTCAGATGCAAAGAAACCGGGTCATTTGACATTTGACAGGAAAATGACAGTTAATCGAAAACAAACAAGTCAAAACCCAGTAGCCACCTTGATCCTCTATGCATAACGCCGAATGAGCAATAGGTAGTGAAGAACGCATACCTTTAAATGTTATATTCGCTTATTAAATAAACAGATAAGTATCATATGTTGTTTTTTTCTACATCCTGATGGTCTCTTTGATTGTAAAACACTAAAACTTTCATTCTAAGGGCTATACATGAACATTTAAAAAAATGGGTTTTTGCAATCAACGACCCAAATGACCCATTTTTTTTGCATCTCAGTGTATAATAATAAATTGTAGATTATATAATATACGAGATTATGCACGAAAATAAGAAATGGCAAAATGTGTTTTTAAATCACAATATTTTTGGCAGTATTAAAAATTTGATGCATGATACATATATTGTTATCATACCTGTAAATTTGACAAATTTTCACACTACATATAATAATTTGACATTTTTTTATAGTTTTACTCAAAATATTGAAAACAGATTTGGACAAACAATTCAAAATTGGGCAGATTTTGACAGTTGTGGTTCTAAATTATACAGATTTTTAAAGCTGATGCTAATAGTTCGACAGTGGAAAGAGAATATGACAGATTTTAATTGTTTGACTTGAATTTTTTTTCAAAATGTAGTGGGTGGAGCTTATAAATTAACAGAGATGCATTTGAAAAATTGATAAATGTGAACAATTTCAATTGACAATGTAAAATTTCATAAATGTGAACAATTTCAATTGACAATGTAATATATTTCCAGAGGTCAGCTGAAATATATCAGATTTTGACATTTTTTCTTCAAAAATTAATCTCAGTTTTCATAATTTTAAAATAATTGCCAATTTTGTTTCTATAAACTATAAATATAAATCATTGAATTATAATTTGAGATTTTTGTCAAATTGGCGTGAAGGTAATAGTTTATGTACCGCATTACAGCACCAAGATTTTTTAATCGATCACCATGTATATCAGTAAATCTATTGAATGCCAACTTTCATACGCCAAAAATACAGATTTCAACTGAAGCATTTTTTCTTCAAAAATAATCCCACTTTTAACAATTCTAAAATAATTCCCAATTTTGTTTATATATATATATATATATAGATTTTTATTTAAATTGGCCTGAAGGTAATAGTTTGGGTACCCCTGCATTACAGCGCCAAGGTTTTTTTATCAATCACCATGTATATTGTTTAATTTATTTAATGCCAACTGTTTTTTTTTCTTATCACTTTCGTTTCCAAAATAAAGGACCTTAAAGTGTTAAGGCAAAATTAGTTGAAAATATATTTTTTTCTTTTCGCTTTCGTTTCCAAAATACAGGGAGTCCTAAATAGAGTGGGATTGCATGGGTACCTTTCTTATTCTTAAAGCTAAAGACATGGTTAAATGGGCAATATTGCCCATAACAACTGAAAATTAAACAGTGATAATAATTTTCATTATGACAGCAAATAAAAAAGTGTCAGTAATCTTTGAAATTTGGATAGATTTGAAACTTTTACAGTTTTGTAAACATAATAGTGATAGAAAATTTGACATTAATATTTGATATTCAGGTGAAGAACCTTGATCTTGATTAAACAGGATGTCCTAAATTGAGTGGGATTGCATCCGCATCTTTAATAATTATGGAAATATTGTAGTTTTTAGAAAATCGCAATTTTAAGTTTTATTAGAATAATTTCTAAACTGCTCGGACTTTTGAAAAATTTTCAATATAATCTGAACCAATATACAAAACTGCATGACATTGCCCATTTAACAAGATCTCTAGCTTTCAAAATAACAAAGATACTCATGCAATCCTACTCTATTTAGGACACCCTGTATAGGACTTTAAAGTGTTAAAGGCAAAATTGAATGAAAATGTATTTTTTTTCTTTTCGCTTTAGTTTTCAAATTATAGGACCTTAAACTGTTTCTTAGCAAATCAGTTTTCTTACTAACTTTTCTACTGGAGTATACTTGGAAATCTGATATTTTGCGACGAGTCACCCACCATCAATACACATATTCACACATAATTACAATCATCTGAGTGAACACAGTGCCGTAGAAACATGGGTTTCTTCTACGGTTATTGCTACATAAAAACTTGTTGCAACTTTGAAGACGGATATTATTGGGGCGAGAAAGTGCTTTTGTGGTTTGGCCAACAGCAGATGAATTAATTTCTACGCTGGATGGATATTATTGGGGTGAGAAAGTGTTTTTGTGGTGTGGCCATGAGCAGATTAAATAATTTGGGGGCTGACTCTTGAGACTTGAAACTACATGATAATACGAAAATCAGAAAATACCCCATATCTAGTTTTTCCGTAAATCTGAAGTTAGAGCACCAATATTACACTAAATGCAGTTTACATAAAAACTTTTTGCAACTTTGAAGGCGGATATTATTGAGGCGAGAAAGTGCTTTTGTGGTTTGGCTAACAGGATGAATTAATTTCGAGACTGTATGGATATTATTGGGGTGAAATAGTTCTTTTGTGGTTTGGCCATCAGCATATTAAATAATTTGGGGGCTGTCTCGCTTTTACTCAAGAATTATTACAACAAAACATTCGCACGTAAACGTTGAAACATTGTACAGAGCAACAATGGCATTACTCAATACAACGTATTCAATGTTTACCAGCGAATGTTTTGATGTAATAATTGTTGGGTATGTTATCATCGCTGTTATCATATTTCTCGAAACATTCAAATTACCAATAGCCATATCAAATTTAAACAACATTGTGAACAATTCCATTAAAAGATCTGGTCGAATTAAATTAATCGTATATACTAAGTATATACTAAAGTAAATACTAAAAAGTGGGTCGCAACATTTAAAAATTTGGGAACCCCCGAAGTAAAGAATAAAAATCGTATGTGAACGCATTCCGTAAAGTCTATCTCTAAAAACTAGTGATGGGCATAATCGAATGATTTTAATAATCGAATTATGCGAATACGAATGATTGCAATAATCGAATTATAATTTGAATTATGAATCATTATATTTAACATCAGTCATAATTCGACTTTCACGAATAATAATCCGAATTATTTTAGCGAATGATAATCCGAATGATTTTCACGAATAATAATTCCGAATGATTCTACTGAATGATTTTATCAAATGATAATCCGAATTATTTTCACGTATGATAATCGGAACGATTTTACCGAATGATAATTCGAATGATTTATTTTCACGAATGATAATCCGAATGATTTTAATAATCGAATTATGCGAATACGAATGATTGCAATAATCGAATTATAATTCGAATTAGGAATCATTACATTTAAAATAATTTATAATTCGACTTTCACGAATAATAATCCGAATTATTTTAGCGAATGATAATCCGAATGATTTTCACCAATAATAATTCCGAATGATAATCCGAATGATTTTCACGTATGATAATCGGAACGATTTAACCGAATGATAATCCGAATGATTTATTTTCACGAATGATAATCCGAATGATTTTAATAATCGAATTATGCGAATACGAATGATTGCAATAATCGAATTATAATTCGAGTTATGAATCATTCTATTTAAAATCATTTATAATTCGATTTTCACGAATAATAATCAGAATTATTTTAGCGAATGATATAATCCGAATGATTTTCACAAATAATAATTCCGAATGATTTTCACGTATGAAAATCGGAATGATTTTACCGAATGATAATCCGAATGATTTATTTGCACGAATGATAATCCGAATGATTTTAATAATCGAATTATGCGAATGCGAATGATTGCAATAATCGAATTATAATTCGAATTATGAATCATTCTATTTAAAATAATTTATAATTCGACTTTCACGAATAATAATCCGAATTATTTTAGCGAATGATAATTCGAATGATTTTCAGGAATAATAATTCCGAATGATTTTCACGTATGATAATCGGAATGATTTTCATGAATAATAATTCCGAATGATTTTACTGAATGATTTTAATAATCGAATTATTCCGAATGATACCAATAATCGAATTATTCGACTATTATAATTCGAATTAGCCCGTCACTGCTAAAAACTCGAGTGTGCATTAACGCATTAATTTGCCGTCTTAAATTGCAGGCGATAAATATGAACCAACCACTTATTATGATAAATAGCATTACAATTATGAGCACCCACTTTGAGATAGGCGCTCAATACTTATCGATTCGGCCTTTCGAAATACGTATAATCATGCTAATAAATGATCGGTTGCCTGTTTGTAATTTTGACTAATGCACTTGGGTGCATATCAGAGTTATCATCTTAATTACGCGAAACCACCATTGTTTTGCAACTCGAGAATTCAACTCGAGAACTCTGTAATTTAGCGTTCGCCTATGCATCATAATAAAACGTTAGCTCGTGCATTATATAACCAACTTCACCGTTACACTTATATTCACGTGACACAAATAATAACAAATTTAGAATCCAGAACAAATACAATTGTATTATTTATTAAATTAATAATACAATTAGTAAAATTACAATTGTATTATCAATTTGTAATATTTCGTCACACTGTGGCTTGTTCAATTGATTCACGAAAGCATGAACTTCATCACAGAACCATCGCAGGCTTAATGGCTGTTTACGCACCAAGGGCGTTAATAGGATCATTACCCCCGGAGAACGATGAAATCCAGCTTGAGGACTTCAGCTCGAGAGATGGATATCGTTCAACGGGCGTAATCATCCTATTAACGCCCTTGGTGCGTAAACAGCTATTAAGCCTGTGATGGTTCTGTGATGAAGTTTATGCTCTCGTGAATCAATTGGTCATTCATTTTTCCTTTCTTTGCCAGAAAAATACACTCCAGGGCGTAATGAAATCATTACGCCCTCTTATTACGCCCCGGTTTTTATGGACATGTTTACATATCTCGTATCCTAGGAGTTATCATTCAATTATAGTAAAGTGTAAGATAAACTTATTTTACAGAGAGCTTCACAAAACGCTGCGATTAGAAACTGGAAAATGTGCGATTTAAACAAACTTGGCGTGAAATATCTTGCTTTTAACAACTCGTCGACTCCGAAAACAGCTGTGCATGAAAATTTAATTGCCTTACCCCATAAAATATTATTTAAAACCTCGCACATAAACCGCATACAGTCCACAAAGCGCTGAGGATGAAAACGCGCGAAGAATTCCCGAGTGAATTTCAGCATCGCGTGTCCACAAAGGTCTGCCTCCCATTGATTTATAGTATGCAATTGCCAAATTCTTCGGCGACATCGGATGGAAATTATGGCCAGGGACGGAAACTTTATGCGTGCCAGAGAAGTGTGCCGTAATTCGTATTTGTGCGACGTTTTCGCGGGTTTACAGCTATGTTTTAAGACGAACGGATAAGCAACATTACATAAATAAAATAATACCGTCAAAGATAAGTCCAACAGATACATTAAAGGAGAGCTACTCATGAAAGCGCACGGAAATTTATTGCAGCGTTTCCAAATACGAGTCCAAAAAACTAGAACTGTAAAACTAGAACGTAAAATGCACCATATATAATATTGTATCTCCGATTTTGTATTAAAATGATGCAAAAATTGGAGATGAGGTATATTCCAATTTGTGCATTTTCATGTAGTGCCAAGTTTCCTAAATTATGCTGCGAAATTTTAAATTTGTTAAATGGCAAAAAGTATGTTAAAAAAAATTGGAACAAGAAATGTGCAAACTGCATATTTTGCAATATTGCTTCTCTGACTTAAAATTAAAATTGCGGAAAAACTAGAGATGGGGTATTTTTTGTTTTTCGCATTTTCTAATAGCTTCAAGTATACTTATTAACTGTATCAAGTTTGGAACTTATTAAGTTACCAGAATTGGGTTATAAAATTTTTAATTAAAAATGTGTATAATGCATTTTGTATATCGTTGCTTTAACTGTAGATTGAAATTACGGGAAAACTAGAAATGGGGTATATTCCGATTTTTGCATTTTCATGTACTCCCAAGTCTACTTCATTAATGTGCGAAATTAAAAAATTGTCAAGATACTAAAAGTGTGTTAAAAAAATTCGAATCGGAAGATACGTAAAATGCACCTTATATAATATTGCATCTCCGACTTTGTATTAAAATGATGCAAAAATTGGAGATTAGGTATATTCCAATTTGTGCATTTTCATATAGTGCCAAGTTGCCTAAATTATGCTGTGAAATTTTAAATTTGTTAAATGGCAAAAAGTATGTTAAAAAAATTGGGACAAGAAATGTGCAAACTGCATGTTTTGCAATGTTGCTTCTCTGACTAAAAATAAAAATTGCGGAAAAACGAGAGATGGGGTATTTTTTGTTTTTCGCATTTTCTAATAGCTTTAAGTATATTTATTAATTGTGTCAACTTTTGAACTTATTATGTTACCAGAATTGGGTTATAAGATTTTTAATTAAAAATGTGTATAATGCATTTTGTATATTGTTGCAGTAACTGTAGATTGAAATTGCGGGAAAACTAGAAATGAGGTATATTCGGATTGTTGCATTTTCATGTAGTCCCAAGTCTATTTCATAACTGTGCGAAATTTAAAAATTGTCACGATACTAAAAGTGTGTTAAAAAAATTCGAATCGTAAGATACGTAAAATGCACCTTATATAATATTGCATATCCGACTTTGTATTAAAATGATGAAAAAATTGGAGATGGGGTATATTCCAATTTGTGCATTTTCATATAGTGCCAAGTTTTCTAAATTATGCTGTGAAATTTTAATTTGTTAAATGGTTAAAAGTAGGTTAAAAAAATGGAACAAGAAATGTGCAAACTGCATGTTTTGCAATATTGCTTTTCTGACTTAAAATTAAAATTGCGGAAAAACTAGAGATGGGAATTTTTTGTTTTTCGCATTTTCTAATAGCTTCAAGTATACTTATTAACTGTGTCAAGTTTGGAACTTATTATGTCACCAGAATTGGGTCATAAATTTTTTAATTAAAAATGTGTATAATGCATTTTGTATATCGTTGTTCTAACTGTAGATTGAAATTACAGGAAAACTAGAAATGGGGTATATTCTGATGTTTGTATTTTCATGTAGTCCCAAGTCTACTTCATTAATGTGCGAAGTTTAAAAATTGTGAAGATACTAAAAGTGTGTTAAAAAAATTCGAATCGTAAGATACGTAAAATGCACCTTATATAATATTGCATTTCCGACTTTGTATTAAAATGATGCAAAAATTGGAGATGAGGTATATTCCAAATTGTGCATTTTCATATTGTGCCAAGTTTCCTAAATTATGCTGTGAAATTTTAAATTTGTTAAATGGCAAAAAGTATGTTAAAAAAAATTGGAACAAGAAATGTGCAAACTGCATGTTTTGCAATATTGCTTCTCTGACTTAAAATGAAAATTGCGGAAAAACTAGAGATGGGGTATTTTTTGTTTTTCGCATTTTCTAATAGCTTCAAGTATACTTATTAACTGTGCCAAGTTTGGAACTTATTATGTTACCAGAATTGGGTTATAAATTTTTTTAATTAAACATGTGTATAATGCATTTTGTATATCGTTGCTCTAACTGTAGATTGAAATTACGGGAAAACTATAGATGAGGTATATTCCGATTTTTGCATTTTCATGTAGTCCCAAGTCTACTTCATTAATGTGCGAAATTCAAAAATTGTCAAGATACTAAAAGTGTGTTAAAAAAATTCGAATCGGAAGATACGTAAAATGCACCTTATATAATATTGCATCTCCGACTTTGTATTAAAATGATGCAAAAATTGGAGATGGGGTATATTTCAAATTGTGCATTTTCATATAGTGCCAAGTTTCCTAAATTATGCTGCGAAATTTGAAATTTGCTAAATGGCAAAAAGTATGTTAAAAAAAATTGGAACAAGAAATGTGCAAACTGCATGTTTTGCAATATTGCTTCTCTGACTTAAAATTAAAATTGCGGAAAAACTAGAGATGGGGTATTTTTTGTTTTTCGCATTTTCTAATAGCTTCAAGTATACTTATTAACTGTGTCAAGTTTGGAACTTATTATGTTACCAGAACTGGGTTATAAATTTATTAATTAAAAATGTGTATAATGCATTTTGTATATCGTTGCTCTAACTGTAGATTGAAATTACGGGAAAACTAGAAATGAGGTATATTCCGATTTTTGCATTTTCATGTAGCCCCAAGTCTACTTCATTAATGTGCGAAATTTAAAAATTGCCAAGATACTAAAAGTGTGTTAAAAAAAAATCGAATCGGAAGATACGTAAAATGCACCTTATATAATATTGCATCTCCGATTTTGTATTAAAATGATGCAAAAACTGGAGATTAGGTATATTCCAATTTGTGCATTCTCATATAGTGCCAAGTTTCCTAAATTATGTTGTGAAATTTTAATTTGTTAAATGGTTAAAAATAGGTTAAAAAAAATAGGAACAAGAAATGTGCAAACTGCATGTTTTGCAATGTTGCTTCTCTGATTTAAAATTAAAATTGCGGAAAAACTAGAGATGGGGTATTTTTTGTTTTTCGCATTTTCTAATAGCTTCAAGTATACTTATAACTGTGTCAAGTTTGGAACTCATTATGTTACCAGAATTGCGTTATAAATTTTTTAATTAAAAATGTGTATAATGCATTTTGTATATCGTTGTTTTAACTGTAGATTGAAATTACGGGAAAACTAGAGATGAGGTATATTCCGATTTTTGCATTTTCATGTAGTCCCAAGTCTACTTCATTAATGTGCGAAATTTAAAAATTGTCAAGATACTAAAAGTGTGTTAAAAAAATTCGAATCGGAAGATACGTAAAATGCACCTTATATAATATTGCATCTCCGACTTTGTATTAAAATGATGCAAAAATTGGAGACGAGGTATATTCCAAATTGTGCATTTTCATATAGTGCCAAGTTTCCTAAATTATGTTGTGAAATTTTAAATTTGTTAAATGGCAAAAAGTATGTTAACAAAAATTGAAACAAGAAATGTGCAAACTGCATGTTTTGCAATGTTGCTTCTCTGATTTAAAATTAAAATTGCGGAAAAACTAGAGATGGGGTATTTTTTGTTTTTCGCATTTTCTAATAGCTTCAAGTATACTTATTAACTGTGTCAAGTTTGAAACTTATTATGTTACCAGAATTGGGTTATAAAATTTTTAATGAAAAATGTGTATAATGCATTTTGTATACCGTTGCTCTAACTGTAGATTGAAATTACGGGAAAACTAGAAATGGGGTATATTCGGATTTTTGCATTTTCATGTAGTCCCAAGTCTACTTCATTAATGTGCGAAATTTAATAATTGTCAAGATACTAAAAGTGTGTTAAAAAAATTCGATTCGGAAGATACGTAAAATGCACCTTATATAATATTACATCTCCGACTTTGTATTAAAGTGATGCAAAAATTGAAGATGAGGTATATTAAAATTTGTGCATTTTAATATAGTGCCAAGTTTCCTAAATTATGCTGTGAAATTTTAAATTTGTTAAATGGCAAAAGTTTGTTAAAAAAAATTGGAACAAGAAATGTGCAAACTGCATGTTTTGCAATGTTGCTTCTCTGACTTAAAATTAAAATTGCGGAAAAACTAGAGATGGGGTATTTTTTGTTTTTCGCATTTTCTAATAGCTGCAAGTATACTTATTAACTGTGCCAAGTTTGGAACTTATTATGTTACCAAAATTGGGTTATAAAATTTTTAATTAAAAATGTGTATAATGCATTTTGTATATCTTTGCTCTAACTGTAGATTGAAATTACGGGAAAACTAGAAATGAGGTATATTCCGATTTTTGCATTTTCATGTAGTCCCAAGTCTACTTCATTAATGTGCGAAATTTAAAAATTGTCAAGATACTAAAAGTGTGTGAAAAAATTCAAAACTGAAGATACGTAAAATGTACCTTATATTATATTGTGTTTCCGACTTTGTATTAGAATGATGCAAAAATTGGAGATGAGGTATATTCCAATTTGTGCATTTTCATATAGTGCCAAGTTTCCTAAATTATGCTGTGAAAATTTAAATTTGTTAAATAGCGAAAAGTATGTTAAAAAAAATTGGAACAAGAAATGTGCAAACTGCATGTTTTGCAATGTTGCTTCTCTGACTTAAAATTAAAATTGCGGAAAAACTAGAGAAGGGGTATGTTTTGTTTTTCGCATTTTCTAATAGCTTCAAGTATACTTATTAACTGTGTCAAGTTTGGAACTTATTATGTTACCAGGATTGGGTTGTAAAAATTTTAATTAAAAATGTGTATTATGCATTTTGTATATCATTGCTCTAACTGTAGATTGAAATTACGGGAAAACTAGAAATGGGGTATATTCCGATTTTTGCATTTTCATGTAGTCCCAAGTCTACTTCATTAATGTGCGAAATTTAAAAATTGTCAAGATACTAAAAGTATGTTAAAAAATTCAAAACTGAAGATACGTAAAATGTACCTTATATTATATTGTGTTTCCGACTTTGTATTAAAGTGATGCAAAAATTGAAGATGAGGTATATTAAAATTTGTGCATTTTCATATAGTGCCAAGTTTCCTAAATTATGGTGTGAAATTTTAAATTTGTGAAATGGCAAGAAGTATGTTAAAAAAAAATGGAACAAGAAATGTGCAAACTGCATGTTTTGCAATGTTGCTTCTCTGACTTAAAATTTAAATTGCGGAAAAACTAGAGATGGGGTATTATTTATTTTTCGCATTTTCTAATAGCTTCAAGTATACTTATTAATTGTATCAAGTTTGGAACTTATTATGTTACCAGAATTGGGTTATAAAATTTTTAATTAAAAATGTGTGTAATGCATTTCGTATATCGTTGCTCTAACTGTAGATTGAAATTACGGGAAAACCAGAAATGGGGTTATATTCCGATTTTTGCATTTTCATGTTCACGTTTTCATGCCCCCCCGAAAATTTCCATTTCCCGATGAAACGTGTTGGGGCGTGTTTCTACGGAGATGGATCCTGCCAAGTTTTCCACGGCTCGGCTCGTGCACGCTCCCACCCATCTGCCTCTCTCCGTGTGTGAAAAATATATGCTCGCACGTAATACTCGGCACACAGCAGACTTATTTATATTACTCTTGACCTTGGAATATTATTAACATGCTTTAAAAAAATCGTAACACTCATGTGCGGCCATCTAATCAGAACGTCGCAGCTCGTGTTTGTGTGTTTTTGTGTGCACCAGGAACGCAACCAGACCGTTGTAGGGTAGGTTAGTTTTCGTTTGCTACTGCTAGGAAAAATACGTGCGCCGCAGCACGCCGCAGTGTTTGGTGGAAAACTGCGGCCCCCATGCGGCCCATCATCGCCTACTCCGCTTTGATCTTGATCTTGATGGCCGCCGATTGCGTAAGCTCGAAATTGCGAGAAAACGTGAAATAATTCTTCTACCAGCTTTTCGTGAATTGCTTGTAGAACTTTAGAACGTCCTGGTCAGGAATACCTGTTTGCTGTTTGATAATGAACGTATGGCTGTAGGTAATTTCATTTATCACGTTGTGTACGTACGCTGCATTTTTTATGCCTAGGCAGACAATGGAATCGCCGTTTTCCCACATAAACGTGTAATTATTTCCAAACCGCAGCAGTGTTGTTAATTGTGTGTGTGTTTGATAGGTCTAAAAGCGTGGTTTGTGTGACGCTGATTCGTTCTGGTTGAGTTCCGTCCAAAACAACGCATTCATAAATGAACTAATCAGTAATCGCTAAGCAAATTCTGTTTTCGCGATGCACACGTTAAGCAACGTCTAAAGTATTGCGCAGGTTACGCGAATTTGTTTTGACTGGCCCCCATTCCTAACATTGCACCAAATTACTGAGCTGTACAAATCTTCTTTTATAAATAATTGAAAATAAAACAAAAAAAAGACAAAATACGAAATACGAAATGACATACATAGACAAAACTTGCAAATAACAGACATTAATGATACAATCACAGAAGGTCAAATGAGATGGTTCGGGCATGTTTGCAGAATGAACGATAACAGACAGACAAAAGGAGTGTATGAGACAAGACCTACGGGGAAATCATATAAGGGAAGACCAAGAAAAACCTGGAACGACAGAATCAAAGAGCAGGCAGAGAAAAGAGGATTGACATGGGAAATAATCAAACAACTCGCACATGATAGAAGAAAATGGAGAGAAACCTACATGAAGAAACGATAAACTGTAAAACCCTACACCAACAAGGTAGAAAGGGAAATGATTAAATAAATAAATAAAATAAATCTTCTTTGCGAGCCCAAAAGTTATAGACTAAAAATATTTGTTTTAAATCGACTATTCCTAACATTGCACCAAATTACTGAGTTGTATAAAAAAATTGTGCGAGCCCAAAAGTCCTAGACTAAAAGTATTTTTTTTAAATCGACTATTCCTAACATTGCACCAAATTACTGAGTGGTACAAAAAATCTTTGCGAGCCCAAAAGTTCGAAATTAAAAATATTTTTAAAAATTCAACAAATTGGCGCATTTTTCGTGCTTTCTTAAATGAGTTTTACACTCATTTCCACGAATACCATGAATACTGATATATACATAAAAAAATATAAAGGCGCGTTCTCATGAATCAAGTTTAATTGGTAGATTGTAGTTGATCAACAATAGTTGAATGAAAACTGTAGTTCAAAGTTGATCAACTCTATAACAAAGAAAATAAAACAAAATTAAAGTATTATGTGCTACAAAGCCAGACCTAGAGGTATTTTCATCTAAAGTAGGAGAATATTGAGGTGTAACATTGTTTTTGCATGCTTTTACAAAATCACATATCTTGTTGATTTTCAGCCTGTAAATGCATTACACACTTTTCTAGCAAAAAATAGAATAAAATTGATAACAACTAATCTTTAGTTTTTCACCCAAATTTTCGTTTAAACTTATGAATGTACTGTGATAATCGAAATATTGCAATTAATTTTCCAGGTTTCGAGAAAATCTATATTTTCTGAAATTCTAGGCTGAAACTATTGACAAAATTTGTTAAGTTGCTGTATTGATTTTCAGCCTGTAAATTATCATTAAATTTTCCACACTTATGCATTACACACTTTTCCAGCAAAAAATAGAATAAAATTGGGGACAACTAATCTTTAGTTTTTCCTATTTTTCGTTTTAACTTATGAATGTACTGTGATAATCGAGATGTTGCAATAAATTTTGCAGGTTTCGAAGAAATCTATATTTTCTGAAATTCTAGATGAAAAATATTGAAAAAAATCTGTATTTGTTAAGTTGATGTATTGATTTTCAGTTTGTAAATTATCATTAAATTTTCCACACTTATGCACACTTTTCCAGCAAACAAATAGAACAAATTAGGTACAACTAATCTATAGTTTTTCCTGAATTTTCGTTTAAACTTATGAATGTACTGTGATAATCGAGATATTGCAATTCATATTCCAGGTTTCGAGAAAATCTATATTTTCTGAAATTCTAGGCTAAAAATATTGACAAAAATTTGTTAAGTTGATTGAAAATTTTATGATAATTTACAGGCTGCAAATCAATACAGCCTGTAAATTATCATAAAATTTTCCACACTTATTTATTACACACTTTTCCAGCAAAAAATTGAAAAAATTGCGAACAAATAATCTTTAGTGTTTCCTGAATTTTCGTTTAAACTTATGAATATACTGTGATAATCGATTTATTGCAATTAATTTTGCAGGTTTCGAGATATTCAATATTATCTGAAAGGCTAAAAATATTAACAAAAATTTGTTAAGATCATGTATTGATTTTCAGCCTGTAAATTATCATAAAATTTTCCACATATTCATTAGACGTTTTTCCAGCAAAAATTGAAAAAAAAAATTAAAACAACTAATCTTTATAGGTGATGTTGATTATGCACTTCAGGTTATAAATAAACGAATTTATCGATGTTTATAATCAACATCACCTATAAACAAATTAATCAGGATGGATTTTCACACATTTCATAACTAATCTTTAGTTTTTCCTGAATTTTCGTTTAAACTTATGAATGTACAGTAATAATCGAACTATTGCAATTCATTTTGCAGGTTTCGAGAAAATCAATATTTTCTGAAATTCTAGACTGAAAATATTGAAAAAAAAAACTGAATTTGTTAAGTTGATGTATTGATTGTCAGCCTGTAAATTATCATTAACTTTTACATACTTTCACACTTTTCCAGCAAAAAAAAATGAAAAAAATGGGAACAACTAATCTTTAATTATTCCTGAATTTTCGTTTAAACTTATGAATGAATGTACTGTGATAATAGAGATATTGCAAATAATATTGCAGGTTTCGAAAAAATCATTATTTTCTGAAATTCTAGACTAAAAATATTGAAAAAATATCTGTATTTGTTAAGTACACCTTTTAGTATTAGTAAATGGAAACGTCCGAATTCCCTTCTCTCATAGTTTTTCCAGAAATTGGATTAAAATTTGCTACATTAATTTTGATAGTAAACATGAATACTATTACCCCATTAATGAAATTTTGATATAAGCAATTGGAAATTTGATATTAACATTTATTGAAAATTTGACAGTAATCTTTGAAATTTTGACTATAATGACTGATATTTTTACTACTGAAAATTTAGCTACAATATTTTGAAATTTTGAATGTAATGACTGACATTTTACTAAAAATTGAAAAATTTCTTGCAATATTTGATAGAATTACAGCTTTGGCAATAAATATTGCAATTTTGGCAGTAGATAATAATTGATATTTTAATGCGATTCTTAAAACATTGACGACATAACTGAAAAACTACCAAAACCTGAAAATTTTGCAGTAAGCTGTAAAATCTGTATAATTCAAATTTTTTGAGTAATTATTGTAATCTTAATATGGAAAGACCGCAGGTCGATAACCAGTAAAAAATATCGTTACTACTGCTCTTAATATTTAAAAAGAAATCAGAAAAAATTGAAATTTTGACAACATTCTTTGAAATATTGACAGACAGAATTGAATACAACAGTAACCATATAATGTTACTAAAATGGTTTGTTAAAAACATTTGTTAATAGGAAACATATTTAAAATAAGAAAGTTGCTAGTTATATCTCGGAAACCCCCATCGTGACCATTATTTTGACTTGATTCTTAAGTTTGTGCGATCAAACCAAGTAACTTTTATTTTAAACTTACTTCCGCATCTTTAATAATTATGGAAATATCGTAATTTTTAGAAAATCGCAATTTTTAGTGTTTTTAAAATAATTTCTAAACTGCTCGGACTTTTGAAAATAGTTCAACATAATTTGAACCAGTATACAAAACTGGCCCATTTAACCAGATCTTTAGCTTTCAAAATAACAAAGATAGCCATGCAATCCTACTCTATTTAGGACACCATGTATAATAGTAACCACTAAAATTAACTGTAATTATTGAAATTTTGATAGTAATCATTAAAATTTTGACTAGAGTAATTAAATATTGGCAGAAACAACTGAAAATTAGACAGTACATAATAATTGTCATTATGACAGCATATAAAACAGTGTCAGTAATCTTTGAAATTTGAATAGACTTGAAACTTTTACAGTTTTGTGAACATAATAGTATCACATTAATATTTGATATTCAGGTGAAGAACCTTGATCTTGATTATATTAATGTTTACAGTTATTTTTAATTTTGAAGAATGAAAAGAAGAAGCCGCTGTCTGACGAAAGATATAGTGAAATATAAAATGAACAAAGTTTATTACTTTCAAAAAATAACGGCACAATCTATCGATTTGTAGATATTTTTGAAAAATGTGTGATGGACTCGCTCTCCATTGGAACTTAAAATAAAAACATTGCTTTGAAAATCTTCTGCCCTCCTCACATGAATCTGTGTTACCATTCGGTTGAAGTTTTTGGTGTCTCCATTACCTCTTACAAATTGTTATGCCTTAAAGCAATTGATAGTTTGTAGCAATTGTTTTGCAGCTTATTTTAGTTAACATTTTTGTTCCTATATTTAGAATTTAGTACTTGTTCTATGTAGGCTAAATTGGTATATTACCGTAATAAAGATTATTATTAAAGCAGATTTCTGAAAATCTGTGTCTTCTCATTGTTTTGGCCCATGTTCAATTATATCCTTGAAATTAATAAAATTACATAAATAATGCAATTTTTACTGTGTAAGGATCACAGTTTATTTTAATACGGTGACTGTAGTTTCGACCGAACAGTCGGTCATTTTCAAACATATAAAACATACATAATGTATCACGATGTAAAAGCCTCCAGTGTTAATAAAAAATAATAATAATGGAATTACATATCTCGTTTTCTTGTTGTGTAAAATTTTCTTGTATTTCAAAGTGCAAGAATCGTTTGGCTTATTATTACATATTTTGCAGTTCATTAATTTTCATTTTTCACCAATTTTGTGCTGTGTCCTGTAATTGCAACTTTTTGGCGAACCTTCGTTTCATGACCAATTTGACGAACCTTCGATTTCTTCATCGTTTTCTTGTTGTATAAAATTTTCTCGTATTTCAAATTGCAAGAATCGTTTGGCTTTTTATTAGATATTTTGCAGTTAATTTATTTTCATTTTTCACCAATTTTTTTGCCCTGTCCTGTAATTGCAACTTCTTGGCGAACCTTCGTTTCATGACCAAGTTGACGAATCTTCGTTTCATGACCAATTTGGCGAATCTTCGTTTCATGGCCCATATGGCGCATCTTCGTTTCATGACCCATATGGCGAATCTTCGTTTCATGACCAATTCGGCCAATCTTCGTTTTATGACCCATTTGGCGAATCTTCGTTTAATAACCAATTTGGCGAATCTTGGTGTCATGACCAATTTGACGAATCTTCGTCTCGTGACCATTTTGGTGAATCTTCATTTCACGACCAATTTGGCTAACCTTCGTTTCATGACCAATTTGGTCGCAATTTTTTTTTTTGTGCAACAACCACTTGGGTCCACCTGATGAGGCAACCCGACCAGCGATAATTCCACTTGACCTTGGGCCTTGGAAGTGATTTAACCAATGATAATACGAAGCAGGATCTCGCAGGTCTCTCCGCCGCATCCATCACTGTCACCGTCGATTCTGACGCCGATATGTCACCACCTGAGCGTCTCGCAGGATCCGTCTGCTGATGGACCATACCAGCAGGCCGACTTCCAGCACTTCAGGTGACGCAACAGTAATTGCTGGTTGTGAATAATTTAATTGACCGCAAAACTGAGGTGTATTACGTAATTACGTGCGACACGTGATGCCCAGGACGATTTGGTTTCGTAACCGTCCCGTAAATGCGGATGGTGCTATTATTTTGTTTACGCGCGAGGTTTTAGGTGTGTGCGTTAGTGTGGTCATGGTCAAGCTGGGAAATTCGATACCCGTTATAGGGCACAGCTTCGATTTATTTCGTATCTTCGTACATATTTAATGCACGCGCGTAAAATGTGGATGCTCGCAAGTCGTACCGCTCGGCCATCGACGGTGGGTCCTCAGTTTTGTTTTTGATCTTGTTTCTCTAAGTTTTCTTCATTCTTGTTTCTGGTCGAAAATCCTTCAAGGCCGGCAGATGCCCGCGGTCTGTTCGTGTGCCGAATAATCGGCCGGGAAAAGAGACGGAAGGTTTGATCCATGGTTGGCTTCCCCACGAGTCGGCGTGGGCGTGATGAAATCCAGTTTCATTGCCAAGGACTCCACGCCTAGTGGAGAGCATCTTTTTTAAACGTGCATTACACACATACACAAACACCGTCCAGACGGGTTTCCTGCAACCCCAGACGGCCCGTGACGTCATGTACCAGGAAATCGCCGCAATTAAACGACAATGGCGCATAATGAATGAGCGACGGTCGTAAAAATAACACCAAAAAAAACACGAACATTGAATGCTCGCTGGCAATAATGGTTACAGTGTGGTCTTTTCAGAACTCCAACACTTGTGCTCAAATTAGCATCAAATATCAGCAATATTAGCATCGTGAATCAAAGATTCACGTGTAGATCAAGCGGTGCACAAGCTGTACCAAAGATCTGCTCCCAAAGATATACTCCTCTCATAGTCCTCAAAAGTTTCGAAATGTATCTGGTGCAATATTGCCCCCAAAGTTGGAATGACAATAAATAAAAGCAAAACAAAAGTAATGGTAATTGGGGATGAACAACACAAGATCGACATAACATTGGAAAACGAAGAGATTGAACAAGTAAAAAACTACAAACACCTTGGAGTGGATATACATATTAATGGTAATCAAGAATTGGAAATAAACAATAGAATAGAAAAAACAATGAAAACATAGTACGCAATGGGATCATTAATAAACAAGAAGGAAATATCAAAGAAAACAAAAATTAACGTATACAAAACCATACACAGACCAATATTGACCTTTGGTTGCGAAACATGGGTGTTGAACTAAAGGCAAAAAAGTAAGATCCAAGCAGCGGAAATGAGATTCCTTAGGAGAGTTGAAGGAGTGACAACTTAGAGTTTAGAGAAACTCTAAGTTTAAAGAAAAGTTTCTCTAAACTCTAAGTTTGATAATGATCAGAACGTGATCGAAACTATAGTCACTAATTTAATAACCAGTGTGATATAAACAATGAAAAGAACAGAATTTGATAGTTAATCATGTACTTATCAAATTATTTACAGGACTAATGTACCACAAAGTAGATGCCTCCAACATAGACCAATTAGTTTTAGTTTCTTAAATAAAAGTCTGGAACATAGTCCAGTAAATATTTTGATAAGCATATGATTAACTATCAAATTCTGGGAGTATTCAAATTAGCAGGAGCGCAAATACGAACTTTCTCGGAAGATGAAAGCATGAAATGAATATTCAGTTGAAGAACATTTTTATAGATACATGCGTTAGGTTAGGTGACGTAAATGAATATCAATATTTAGTTTTCCTTGAGTCATGAAGCAATATAAAATATTACGTAAACTGCAAATCATTTTTACCTAAAATATCCATTAATTAAGTTTGAAGCAAACTTTTTTTTTTTTCATTTTATTAGACATTTATTTTAATTGTAAAAGGTTTATTTTTTATTTTTTCATTTTCGTTATTAAGTTTGGAATACACTTTTACAACAACAAACATTTAATACAATAACATTAATTTACAAGTTTTGGCACTTATAGAAACTGTAATAAGATTTCATTAGTTTTTAATTTTTTTTTAGAACGACCGATTTTTATTAAATTATTGTTTGTTGTTGTAAGAGTTTGAATCATTTATAAAAAAATAAAAGTGTACATATGTGTACAGATCCTACTGATCTTACTCAGTAGGATCTGTACACATCTGTACACTTTTTTTAATGATTTTTTTATTATGATTTATTTAATTTATGATTTTTAATGAGTGTGAATCATTTCATTAAATCATTAAAAAAAATGAATTTAAATCATTAATAAAAAATTAAAGTGTACAGATGTGTACAGATCCTACTGATCCTATTCAGTAAGATCTGTACACATTTGTATACCTTTTTTTATGATTCAAACTCTCATTAAAAATCATTAAAAAAAAAAGTGTACAGATGTGTACAGATCCTACTTTTCTTACTCAGTAGGATCTGTACACATCTGTAAACTTTTATTTTTTTAATGATTTTTAATGAGAGTTTGAATCATTAAAAAAAATTAAACTCTACAGATCCTACTCAATTTGAATCATTAATAAAAAATTAAAGTGTACAGATGTGTACAGATCCTACTGATCCTACTCAGTGAGATCTGTACACATTTGTACACCATTTTTTATGATTAAAACTCTAGGACAACACAATGATGCAGAAAAATCGAGAAACCTGTTAAATCTATTATACTATTATCGGTCAATCTAAAAAAAAAATTAGAAAATTAATGAAATCGTGTTACAGTTTCTATAAGTGCCAAACCTTGTATGTCTCATTATAAATATCTCAATATATTTCAGAAAACGTCGATAAAATGATAAATATACTCAATAAAATATCTCAGATATTACAAAACTGTACTACAATTCAGAAACTTTTAACATTAAATGCCTTAGTACAACAAGAGGTACAAAATGCAATAATATTTATGGAAACGTCAAAAGAATTTCAAATATACTGTTACAACTATAGCTAATAGTTAATAGTTGTAGTTAATAGTTAATAGACTATAGTTATTTTTATGTTAATAAATTTTAATTCACAGAATTTAAAAAATCATTCAAATTCAAGATCTATTAAAAATCAATGCTCGAGTACTATTCAAAGGAATACGCTGAATTGCAGTAAAAGAAATAAACAAAAATTGCCTGAAAATATAATGCTCTTAAATATTACAGGGAAATTGTAAAAAAAATTGCTAAAAAATTACAAAGTCAATAAATTTGAAAAAAAAGACTAGTAACATCATTATAATTTCAATGAGTGCCAAAATTTGAATATCTAATTTCAAAAATCCCGTAATAATTATGAAAGCATCAATATGTGAATTTCAAAATAAGTATACTCAATTGAATATCTTAGATTTAAAAAATCTAATACAATTCATAATCTCCCAAATATAAATTACTAAATAAAACAAAAATAACTTAACAAATAACTGAATAAATAATTGATAAGAACTCCATAAATTAAATAAACTCGATGAAACTGAAAACACCAACTGAAGTACTACAAAAAGAACTTAACGAGTAACAGTCGAAAACATTGATAAAAAATACATAAATTTAAAAAAAAAACGAGTTTCATACAATAATCTGAAAATCTGAGGAATTTTCAGAAATTATTACGTCAGCCTTTCTGAAAACATTGAAGCAATTACATTTTCTGGCAATTTTCATAATTGATATATTATTTGTAGTTTCTGTACTTCCGACGCTTTTGATATTTCATTTTCGTTTTGTAATATTTCTGCAAAAATTTCTATCATTGTAACGTATTGCAATAATTATAATAATAATAATAATAATATATAATATAATAAAGAATATTTATTAGCAATTATTGTAATTTATTATGTTATAAGTAGAAATTGCAAATATAAGTTACTAAATACAACAAAAATAACTTAACAAATAACTGATTAAATAATTGATAAGAAATCCATAAATTAAATAAACTCAATGAAACTGAACACACCAACTGAAGTACAACAAAAAGAACTTAACTAGTAACAGTCAAACAATGTTAAAAAATCCATAAGTTACAAAAAAGTTTCAAGTTTCATGCAATACTCTGAAAATTTGAGGAATTTTCAGAAATAATTTTGTCAGCCTTTTTGACAACATTAAAACAATTACATTTTCTGGCAATTTTCATAATTGATATATTATTCATAGTTTCTGTACTTCCGACACTTTTGATATTTCTTTTTAATTTGGAAATATTTCTGCAAAAACTTCTATCAATGTTTTATGTAAAAATTCCAAATTTTCAGAAAAACTATCGATACGGTATTTTTAGCTTATTGTATTTTCTGAGACATGAACACAGATTACTTACATAAAATTTGAGAGTATTTCATAGAAGAAGGTAAAGTTAGATATGAGTGAACCTGTTGCATCTGAAGAACAAATCGCAAGTGAAAATCCTAGTATTGTAAAGTATTTTCAAGACAGTTGAAATATGTTCGATTAGACTTCTGAATGCAATTTCCGACAAACAACTTCAAGTTATATTTGTCAAAATCACTTTTAAATTGTTTTGTACAGTGGGTATTGTTTCTTTAGTTGATAAATGGTTCAGCAGATGGGCAAATTCATTGAAAACAAGGCAAAAAAGCACAAACTAGCATTTCCAAAATGATTTAGATAAGTATGTTGATTTTGGTGAGATCATTGAAAATATTGCGCCGAAAGGGCTAGAAAATATACTTTAAGATAATATTTGATACTACTATGTAGTAGTCTACTATGTAGTAGTCTACTATGTAGGCTACTACTACTATGTAGTGTCAAGCTACCCTTAGCACTAAATAAAAAGGTTAATCATTTAACCAATTCTATCTCTAGGAAATCTTCGAAATTTCGAAATCTACGAAAGGGAGGTAAGTTAAAAAAAAGTAGGATATTTTAGATATCATTTGCTGACAGAAAGTAGACGTTTGCCTGCCCTTGCTGCGCACGAGCTGCAATATCTGCAAACCACTACTTTAAACCCTTGTTATACAAGAAACTATTATGAACGGTGATCCTAACGAGGTAATTATTGATTCTACAATGTGTACACGCCAGCGATGTTAATAATAAAGTATTATTGATAATTAAAAATTACTACAGCATGCGTAAACCACGCTTAAGTACTTGTCGATAACACTTCGATGCAAGTATGTAGACTCAAGTTATTAGCAGTTTATGGTTGTTTCTGCTTGTGGATGAACAATGATGTGGCCCACGCAAATCATCTGGAATGCGGCAGAGAGAAGCCGGTGGGACAGGTTCGGTTGTGCGCTCGGTTGTCGCCTCGCAGTTTATTTATCGTCGGGGTACGTAACTGGACGATTAACGGACGGAATTAGCGGATTGGAGTTTTGGCAGAAGCGCACACCTCGCAGCAATAAAAACAAAAGACGGCTTGGCAACCGGATTATTCAAGATCAAGGCCGGCTCACAGATGCAGCAGGCGCGCGGACGGGCGGCCTTGCTCCACACACACACACACAGCCACACGGGACCAACTTTTAACGTCCCCCGCCCGTTAACGCGGGAAGGGGGCGCGCAAGTTTCCGCTCCCAAATAATGGACGCGCCAGGAGCGATGCAGCGATGCGCTGGCAGACACCAGCTGAGGTACGGTATGGGTAATTTTTTTTTGCCGCAGTGGAAAAAAATCGCAATTACACACGTACACGTCTATTTTTGCGCGTCGTCATTAGCGCGGGCGGCCTTGGAGGCGAGTCGGTTTTGTTTTTTCGCGGTGCGCACCGCGGCCAGGGCCCCGGACCTCCGCGGAAAAGGCACGATCAATTCGAACCGGGAGAGATAACCTGCGCAGCGTTGAGGTAGGTTGTTGTTACGTGCGAATATAATGTGCAAATCCTAGAGCAGACACGTCTCCCGTCGTGTTTTTCGTTAGCATCGTAAATATTTGCACGAACACACCTATAAATATTGTGCTTCGCTGGAAATAGGCTTATCCCCGCAGCTAATGTCCCCCAACGCTTCCACGGTAGAGTAATTTATAATTACACAGCAGACCGTGCCGAAATCACCACTTTTAGACGTAATAACCACACATGGAAACAATTTTACACAACCATATCGCGTGTTTTCACATGCTATTGCACGTTTACTAGCTTTTGTAGCCACTAAATATCTTCCAGTACACCCACGTATTGAAAAGTATTCAAAAAACCAATGCCAGTCTTCTGAAACCGAAGGTGAAAACCAGATGTTTTGTCACTGAGATTCAAAATTTCCAAAGCCCAAAATATGCAGTAATCAAGATATCAACAAAGTTGAAATGTTCAAAATCTTCATCGAAATATCAACTAAGTATGAGAAGTTGAAAACTGCGAATAACAACTCCTTAAATTTTCGGAAAATTTCTTAAATGTTCAGAAAATTCCTTAATAATTCAGAAAATTACACGAAACTTAATAATAAATTGCTATGTTAAATGTTATAAATGTTGTTTAAGAAAAAAATATACGACAGTTACAACAAATCTGCAAAAGTTGTTTAAAAAAATTTAATCAAACTCCAAACAGTTCTATATGTATGCAGTATTGGTAAACGAAACCTTGTTTTTAGGAATAATTGTGTTTTGTTTTTAGTGAAAAAGTTTTGAAAACCTAAATAAATATTAAATGACATGCAAAATTATACCTTGCAGAAATAGGACAAAAAAGTAATCTTCGAAATAATTAAAAAAATACTTGCTTTAGGAGTATGTTTGTATAATACTTTTTGTAGTAAATTTTTCATTCCATTTAAAAAAAATTGAATTACGAGATATTTAAGATGGCGCTTAGATGTTGACATTTTATGAACACTTATCAAAATTGACAGTCACCAATTATTTTACTCATAGGGGCATCCTCTAGGTACAATTAGAGATGTAACTCATAATTTTATCTTATTCCTAAGAGAAGTTATAGACAGATTTCAGGCTACCTTTTAAAGGTCAAAATTTTAGATTTTTTTCTTCTTGAAACTAGAAGAGATAATTGTACATACGTTCTTACAAAATATGTTCCAATTTAGGCGAGGAATTCAAATATGTAATATTATATGGGGTGTTCCATTTAAAATGTGAAAGTTGGTGTTACTTCCGGTGGAACCGGAAGTGATAGAAAGTTGAAAATATTTCACATGAGGATAACCGATTCAAGCGTGTGACGAGGATTTTTTTGAAATTTTTAGTACAACGGCAACCCCGTAAACTTTTAACGAACGGTTTAGCATAGACACCCTGTAGTCACCGTATTAAAATAAACTGTGATCCCTACAAACTAAACATTGCATTATTTATGTAATTTTTACAAATTTAAATTCTTAATTTCTCTAAAAAGTCCACAATTTTTTAACAGAATTTCAGTGACTTGTTCAGAAATTGAGTAAATTTTCATCAGTTTTATTTATTTTCTGTGAAAATGTCACAAATTCTCATGAATTCATGTATTTTTCAATACAATTTTGCAAGATCCGAATAGATTTTATAATTTTTAACTAGAATGTGGAAATTTTCTACTAGTATCTTGTTATTTAAACTGACTATTTTAAAATTTGTTTGCGAAATTAATAATTT
Organism: Othius punctulatus; assembly: GCA_951805005.1. Classification (NCBI taxonomy): domain Eukaryota; kingdom Metazoa; phylum Arthropoda; class Insecta; order Coleoptera; family Staphylinidae; genus Othius; species Othius punctulatus. The sequence continues at coordinate 758,301 of OX638139.1, read as the reverse complement.
CTCTAAAAAGTCCATAATTTTTCTCAGAATTTTAGTGACTTGTCCAGAAATTGAGTGATTTCTCATCAGAATTTTTCATTTTCTGTGAAAACGTCACAAATTCCCAGGAATTCGTGTATTTTTCAATACAATTTTGCAACTTCCAAAGAGATTTTATAATTTTTAACTAGAATGTGGAAATTTTCTACTAGGATTTTGTTATTTAAACTGAATATTTTATAACTTGTTTGCGAAATTCATAATTTCTCTAAAAAGTCCATAATTTTTCTCAGAATTTTAGTGATTTGTCCAGAAATTGAGTGATTTCTCATCAGAATTTTTCATTTTCTGTGAAAATGTCGCAAATTCTCATGAATTCATGTATTTTCCAATACAATTTTGCAACTTCCAAAGAGATTTTATAATTTTTAACTAGAATGTGGAAATTATCTACTAGGATTTTGTTATTTAAACTGAATATTTTATAACTTGTTTGCGAAATTCATAATTTCTCTAAAAAGTCCATAATTTTTTTCAGAATTTCAGTAACTTGTCCAGAAATTGAGTGATTTCTCATCAGAATTTTTCATTTTCTGTGAAAACGTCACAAATTCCCAGGAATTCGTGTATTTTTCAATACAATTTTGCAACTTCCAAAGAGATTTTATAATTTTTAACTAGAATGTGGAAATTTTCTACTAGGATTTTGTTATTTAAACTGAATATTTTATAACTTGTTTGCGAAATTCATAATTTCTCTAAAAAGTCCATAATTTTTCTCAGAATTTTAGTGATTTGTCCAGAAATTGAGTGATTTCTCATCAGAATTTTTCATTTTCTGTGAAAATGTCGCAAATTCCCTGGAATTCATGTATTTTCCAATACAATTTGGCAAGTTCTAAAGAAATTTTATAATTTTTAACTAGAATGTGGAAATTTTCTACTAGGATGTTGTTATTTAAACGGAACATTTTATAATTTGTTTGTGAAATTCATAATTTCTCTAAAAAGTCCATAATTTTTCTCAGAATTTTAGTGACTTGTCCAGAAATTGAGTGATTTCTCTCCAGAATTTTTCATTTTCTGTGAACACGTCCAAATTCTCAGGAATTCATGTATTTTTGAATACAATTTTGCAAGTTCCAACGAAATTTTATAATTTTTAACTAGAATGCGGAAATTATCTACTAGGATTTTGTTATTTAGACTGAATATTTTATAATTTGTCTGGGAAATTCATAAATTGTCTAAATAATTTGGGAAAGATTGGGCATAAGATAATACATCTGTGGATGGAAATGGCGGATTGGGTGGTTTAATTTGAAACACCCTGCAGCTTGGAAACTAACCATTAATTAAATTTAACTATAGACTGTAAGACCGGATCTAAGATACACAGAAGGCGATTAAACGCTACCCTCGACGCACTTTAATTCACCTTGTACTAAACTGCCAGATAACTATTCGCAACCTTTTAGATTAATGTAAAGATTGGGCATAAAATAATATCCAATGTATGCTATGTAATTTGCATGCTCCTGTGTGCATGTTTATGAAAACAATAGCTACTATTGAGGAGCGGTATTAAGCTTAAGAAAAAACATATAACCTAATTAACTAACTATTAAAAAATAGCTATTTTTCCAATTCGCATTATTAAAATGCTCATTATGTATATTGAATTTCATCTTTAAAACAACACTTGAATCGAATGGGCGAATAAAATGTTTACCTTTTCACTTTATTCACTATAACCATTGACAACGTGAATAAAGTAAAAAATACGCAAATACGCATATTCCTTGAAATTTTTGTTAACACCTGACAATATAACACTTCACGCAAATTCTTCAATTGTGATGAAATGGAAAAAATCTTGTATGATACAAGTGAATAAATAGTTTAAAAGATCATCAAATTAATAATAGTACAATTAACATTTAGGTAAATAAATTACCTTATCAATATATTTTTTTAAATTGTGCAAAATTGAAAAAAAATATCTTATATGATACACGTGAATAAACAAAATTTTATTCACTTATACCATAAATGCATTTATCTGAATTAATGAATTACTAACTATTAAATTGAATGTGTGTGTGGTAATCACTTGCTGAAACTTATTGATTAAGGAGAATAAAAAAAAACACTTAGTATTACTAACTTTAAAAAAAATGCATTCATCTGAATAATTGAATTAACTAACTACAAAAAAAACACTCGGTATTACTAACTTAAAAAAAATGCATTCATCTGAATTAATGAATTAACTAACTATTAAAAGAATGTATTTATTTGAATGAATGAATTAACTATTTAAAAAAATGCATTTATCTAAATAAATTAAGTACTGTGCAAATTTTAAATATCGCAAAAGATGCTGCAAATACACATTACTTTATCTGCGCGTTGCAACATTTTCAGTGATAAAAGGCAAATCGCAATTTGTTTACGATCTTCTCTTTACACATCTTGGCCTTGACGTTGCGATAAATAATAAATATCGCCATCAAAATTGCAGATCTATGTAAATTCCTGTGAATTGCAATAATAATTCTTTTCAATTACACTACACAGTTTTAATACCAATTACCTGTTTGGTGGATTTAATCTGGTAGATGTTTGATTGTTTATTCAATATCTGATGCGGCCACCACATTATATAAACATACCAACTAATGGTGCTATTATAATCACGATAATTATTTAAATAAATGAATATAAAATATAATTAAAATTCCTGCTTTGTCTGAAACTATCATTTCAGTTATTAAATCATTGAGTGTTAGCTTAAAAAAATTACATCTAATTTTGACACTTACACAAAATAACATTATATAAACAATCCCTCACCATTTTTTTACATAGTTCAAGAATATGGAACTCATGAAGAACTCATGAAGTGTTAATGTATGGACTGTAGTTAGGATTTTGTGATAAAAATGATAAGTTATTTTTCATTAAATATAGTATTTGATAAATTTATAACTTTATCTGAATTTAATTGTTTTTTATTTTCATCTACTGAATTTTATTTATTTTTGTTTTCATATTTATGAAATATATGCATTTATAAGAATAGGTAGAATTATGTAGTTCTTCACATCTTTTCCTGAATTTTAAACTAAGGAAAGGTGTCCTACATTTTAAAAACAATCGAACAACAATAAATCCATCGCCTGCTTTCTGCGAAGGATCTAAGGAAGTCGTAGTATCGATTAAATAAAGTAATCATTCATTCGCCGTAGAAATCCTGTTTCCGCTGCATAAGAATAATATGAATTGATGCATTCGCCTTGTCTACGTAACGCGAATTGAATATGAATTAACAGTAACGTCGCAGATAACACGAAGTTACGAAGTTGTACGTACAATAAGTATTAATAGACCAAAATAAACGGCTCGCCTTGACCCAAACAAGTTATCAATCGAATTGTGTACACAAGAGCGATAAATTCGATAATTGATAATCCCCTTCGGTTACGTAACGGTCCCTTGGCGTCCCGTTAAACTGGTCTTTGCAGCCGTGGCAGAAATAAAAGTTTAACAGTCTGCATGTATGTAAATGTGCGAGCACGTATATAATACGTACGCACATTTGCATTCACCTTTTTTACTGCCTCAGCCTTGCACTTGAACCACTGGGACTCTGTCAAGGACAACAGGTCCATGGAGGATGTAGTCACGTGCAAATGCTTCGGCAATTTTCCAGAAGCTGCGCGAATCGTTGCAGTTTTTTTGAGCGCTTTTACGAGCGACGGAACGGATTCGTCCGTCTGGATGGACAGATGTTTTTCGCGTCCGGCCCAAAATTCCGCGCCTGCCAAGTGCCCGGCTGCAAAATTCAAGATCGGTTCATGGCCGAGGTGCAGCCTCGTTGAAAAGTTTCGATTTCTACGAAACTTTGAGCTCAGGTTCGAATTTGTTTCAAAAATCGATGTTTCAAAAGTTTTGGCAGCCATTTGCGAAGAAGAATTTCAATTTTTGAAACTTATATTTCCTCTGCTAATAACCCATTGGCCGCAAGATATGTTTTCAACAACATGACATTTTCAATATGTAACATTTGAAAAAAATTGAGAAAAGTGCGTTAAAGTAAAACTGTTAAATTATTATTTCAATGTGCAGAATGCATCTAGTTACCATTCAAAACAACGTCAGTTAAAACAAAATTAGGAAAACAGGATTTTAAATATTGGAATAATATTGAAATAATTTTGTTTTAACTGACGTTGTTTTGAATGGTAACTAGATGCATTCTGCATATTGAAATAATAATTTAATAGTTTTACTTGGACGCACTTTTTCTCATTTTTTTCAAATGTTACATATTGAAAATGTCATGTTGTTGAAAACATAATAAAAAGTACTATCAAAATCAATAATAAAAAATTGCCTTAAAAAATGGCTCTGATGTCATAACTTCAAAACAGAGAGAGAAACACTTGCAGACATTCAATCAATTCGATTTGGGTTTTATGATTGGTTCCCATTGCTTGCGCTTATAAAGTGTGAATCGTTAGTTTCGGGGCCGTTCAATTCAGTCGGCCGGGACAGGCAGGCAAGGGGGCCTGCCTGAGGGATTGGTGTCGGGTCTGTTCATTTGCCTGCACCGCTGATCAATAAATTCGGTGGGGAAGGATTATAATGACGGGGCCCCGCCATACACACATACACACATACACACATACACACATACACATATACATCCAGCCGGGCTGATGATCAATCAAAGAGCCCGGGCCATGCTGTCTACAGTCTAGACTGGCGTCCAAGGTCGCCGAAAATGTGCTCTAAACATAGAAATGGAAATCGCCCCTCTTGCAAAACATGCAAATCACCGCTCACCGGCGAGGATTTGCATGCGGATACGTTGTCGTCCGGATGCCCAGGACTGCGAAATGCCTCCTCTGGGACGCCCCAGTGAACCCCGCCAAAAAAAACCCCATCAAAATTAATGATGTATTAGTATCAGTATTAAATAAGTGAAAAATCAACACTATAACTTTATACATTGACAAGTATGAATTAGTCAATACTGAAATTTTTGAAAATTTATGTATTGCATATTAATTACCAGATATCTGTTCAGTATACCTGAAGCTAATTCTCATGAAAATTTGACAAAGTTTCAGTATTAAATAACTCACAAAATCAACAGTATAACTTTCTGCTTTGACAAGTATGAATTAGTGAATACAGAAATTTATGAAAATTTATGTATTGCATATTAATTATCACACATCTGTTCAGTATACCTGAAGCTAATTCTCATGAAAATTTGACAAAGTTTCAATATTAAATAAGTGAGAAAATCAACACTATAACTTTATGCAATGACAAGTATGAATTGGTGAATACTGAAATTTCAGAAAATTTATTTATTGCATACTAATTACCAGATATCTGTTCAGTATTCCTGAAGCTAATTCTCATGAAAATTTGACAAAGTTTCAGTATTAAATAAGTGAGAAAATCATCACTATAACTTTATGCAATGACAAGTATGAATTAGTAAATACTGAAATTTCTGAAAATTTCTGTATTGCATATTAATTATCAGATATCTGTTCAGTATACCTGAAGCTAATTCTCATGAAAATTTGACAAAGTCTCAGTATTAAATAAGTGAGAAAATCAAAACCATAACTTTATGCAATGACAAGTATGAATTAGTCAATACTGAAATTTCTGAAAATTTATTTATTGCATATTAATTACCAGATATCTGTTCAGTATACCTGAAGCTAATTCTCATGAAAATTTGACAAAGTTTCAGTATTAAATAAGTCACAAAATCAACAGTATAACTTTCTGCTTTGACAAGTATGAATTAGTCAATACTGAAATTTCTGAAAATTTATTTATTGCATATTAATTACCAGATATCTGTTCAGTATACCTGAAGCTAACTCTCATGAAAATTTGACAAAGTTTCAGTATTAAATAAGTCACAAAATCAACAGTATAACTTTCTGCTTTGACAAGTATGAATTAGTCAATACTGAAATTTCTGAAAATTTATTTATTGCATATTAATTACCAGATATCTGTTCAGTATTCCTGAAGATAATTCTCATGAAAATTTGACAAAGTTTCAGTATTGAATAAGTGAGAAAATCAACACTATAACTTTATGCAATGACAAGTATGAATTAGTCAATACTGAAATTTCTGAATATTTATTTATTGCATATTAATTAACAGATATCTGTTCAGTATACCTGAAGCTAATTCTCATGAAAATTTGACAAAGTTTCAGTACTAAATAAGTGACGAAATCAACACTATAACTTTATGCAATGACAAGTATGAATTAGTCAATACTGAAATTTCTGAAAATTTATTTATTGCATATTAATTACCAGATATCTGTTCAGTATACCTGAAGCTAATTCTCATGAAAATTTGACAAAGTTTCAGTATTAAATAAGTGAGAAAATCATCACTATAACTTTATGCAATGACAAGTATGAATTAGTCAATACTGAAATTTCTGAAAATTTATTTATTGCATATTAATTACCTGATATCTATTCAGTATACCTGAAGCTAATTCTCATGAAAATTTGACAACGTTTCAGTATTAAATAAGTGAGAAAACAACACTATAACTTTATGCAATGACAAGTATGAATTAGTGAATACTGAAATTTCTGAAAATTTATTTATTGCATATTAATTATCAGATATCTGTTCAGTATACCTGAAGCCAATTCTCATGAAAATTTGACAAAGTTTCAGTATTAAATAAGTGAGAAAATCGACACTATAACTTTATGCAATGACAAGTATGAATTAGACAATACTGAAATTTCTGAAAATTTATTTATTGCATATTAATTATCAGATATCTGTTCAATATACCTGAAGCTAATTCTCATGAAAATTTGACAAAGTTTCAGTATTAAATAAGTGAGAAAATCAACACTATAACTTTATGCAATGACAAGTATGAATTAGTGAATACTGAAATTTCTGAAAATTTATTTATTGCATATTAATTACCGGATATCTGTTCAGTATACCTGAAGCTAATTCTCATGAAAATTTGACTAAGTTTCAGTATTAAATAAGTGAGAAAATCAACACTATAACTTTATGCAATGACAAGTATGAATTAGTCAATGCTGAAATTTCTGAAAATGTATTTATTGCATATTAATTAACAGATATCTGTTCAGTATACCTGAAGCTAATTCTCATGAAAATTTGAAAAAGTTTCAGTACTAAATAAGTCACAAAATCAACAGTATAACTTTCTGCTTTAACAAGAATTAATTAGTGAATACTGAAATTTCTGAAAATTTATGTATTGCATATTAATTACCAGTGATCTGTTCAGTATACCTGAAGCTAATTCTCATGAATATTTGGCAAAGTTTCAGTATTAAATAAGTGAGAAAATCAACACTATAACTTTATGCAATGACAAGTATGAATTAGTCAATACTGAAATTTCTGAAAATTTATTTATTGCTTATTAATTACCAGATATCTGTTCAGTATACCTGAAGCTAATTCTCATGAAAATTTGACAAAGTTTCAGTATTAAATAAGTGAGAAAATCAACACTATAACTTTATGCAATGACAAGTATGAATTAGTCATTACTGAAATTTCTGAAAATTTATTTATTGCATATTAATTGCCAGTTATCTGTTCAGTATACCTGAAGCTAATTTTCATGAAAATTTGACAAAGTTTCAGTATTAAATAAATGAGAAAATCAACACTATAACTTTATGCAATGACAAGTATGAATTAGCTAATACTGAAATTTCTGAAAATTTATTTATTGCATATTAATTACCAGATATCTGTTCAGTTTTCCTGAAACTAATTCTCATGAAAATTTGACAAAGTTTCAGTATTAAATAAGTGAGAAAATCAACACCATAACTTTATGCAATTACAAGTATGAATTAGTCAATACTGAAATTTCTGAAAATTTATGTATTGCATCTTAATTATCAAATATTTGTTCAGTATACCTGAAGCTAATTCTCATGAAAATTTGACAAAGTTTCAGTATTAAATAAGTCACAAAGTCAACAGTATAACTTTCTGCTTTGACAAGCGTGAATTAGTGAATACTGAAATTTTTGAAAATTTATTTATTGCATATTAATTACCAGATATCTGTTCAATTTACCTGAAGCTAATTCTCATGAAAATTTGACAAAGTTTCAGTATTAAATAAGTGAGAAAATCAACACTACTACTTTATGCAATGACTAGTATGATTCAGTCAATACTGAAATTTCTGAAAATTTATTTATTGCATATTAATTACCAGATATCTGTTCAGTATACCTGAAGCTAATTCTCATGAAAATTTGACAAAGTTTCAGTATTAAATAAGTGAGAAAATCAACACTATAACTGTATGCAATGACAACTATCAATTAGTCAATACTGAAATTTCTGAAAATTTATTTATTGCATATTAATTACCAGATATCTGTTCAGTATACCTGAAGCTAATTCTCATGAAAATTTGACAAAGTTTCAGTATTAAATAAGTCACAAAATCAACAGTATAACTTTCTGCTTTAACAAGTATGAATTAATGAATACTGAAATTTCTGAAAATTTATGTATTGCATATTAATTATCAGATATCTGTTCAGTATACTTGAAGCTAATTCTCATGAAAATTTGACAAAGTTTCAGTATTAAATAAGGGAGAAAATCAACACTATATCTTTATGCAATGACAAGTATGAATTAGTCAATACTGAAATTTCTGAAAATGTATGTATTGCATATTAATTACCAGATATCTGTTCAGTATACCTGAAGCTAATTCTCATGAAAATTTGACAAAGTTTCAGTATTAAATAAGTGAGAAAATCAACACTATAACTTTATGCAGTGACAAATATGAATTAGTGAATACTGAAATTTCTGAAAATTTATTTATTGCATATTAATTACCAGATATCTGTTCAGTATACCTGAAGCTAATTCTCATGAAAATTTGACAAAGTTTCAGTATTAAATAAGTGAGAAAATCAACACTATAACTTTATGCAATGACAAGTATGAATTAGTCAATACTGAAATTTCTGAAAATGTATGTTGTGCATATTAATTACCAGATATCTGTTCAGTATACCTGAAGCTAATTCTCATGAAAATTTGACAAAGTTTCAGTATTAAATAAGTCACAAAATCAACACCATAACTTTATGCAATGGCAAGTATGAATTAGTCAATACTGAAATTTCTGAAAAAATATTTATTGCATATTAATTATCAGATATCTATTCAGTTTTCCTAAAGCTAATTCTCATGAAAATTTGACAAAGTTTCAGTATTAAATAAGTCACAAAATCAGCAGTATAACTTTCTGCTTTGACAAGTATGAATTATTGTATACTGAAATTTCTGAAAATTTATGTATTGCATATTAATTATCAGATATCTGTTCAGTTTTCCTGATGCTAATTCTCATAAAAATTTGACAAAGTTTCAGTATTAAATAAGTGAGAAAATCAACACTATAACGTTATGTAATGACAAGTATGAATTAGTCAATCCTGAAATTTCTGAAAATTTATTTATTGCATATTAATTACCAGATATCTGTTTAGTATACCTGAAGCTAATTCTCATGAAAATTTGAGAAAGTTTCAGTATTAAATAAGTGAGAAAATCAACACTATAACTTTATGCAATGACAAGTATGAATTAGTCAATACTGAAATTTCTGAAAATTTATTTATTGCAAATTTTATCAGATATCTGTTCAGTATACCTGAAGCTAATTCTCATGAAAATTTGACAAAGTTTCAGTATTAAATAAGTGAGAAAATCAACACTATAACTTTATGCAATGACAAGTATGAATTAGTCAATACTGAAATTTCTGAAAATTAATGTATTGCATATTAATTACCAGATATCTGTTCAGTATACCTGAAGCTAATTCTCATGAAAATTTGACAAAGTTTCAGTATTAAATAAGTGAGAAAATCAACACTATAACTTTATGCAATGACAAGTATGAATTAGTCAATACTGAAATTTCTGAACATTTATTTATTGCATATTAATTACCAGATATCTATTCTGTATTCCTGAAGCTAATTCTCATGAAAATTTGACAAATTTTCAGTATTAAATAAGTGAGAAAATCAACACTATAACTTTATGCAATGACAAGTATGAATTAGTCAATACTGAAATTTCTGAAAATTAATGTATTGCATATTAATTACCAGATATCTGTTCAGTATACCTGAAGCTAATTCTCATGAAAATTTGACAAAGTTTCAGTATTAAATAAGTGAGAAAATCAACACTATAACTTTATGCAATGACAAGTATGAATTAGTCAATACTGAAATTTCTGAAAATTTATTTATTGCATATTAATTATCAGATATCTGTTCAGTTTTCCTGAAACTAATTCTCATGAAAATTTGACAAAGTTTCAGTATTAAATAAGTGAGAAAATCATCACTATAACTTTATGCAATGACAAGTATGAATTAGTCAATACTGAAATTTCTGAAAATTTATTTATTGCATATTAATTACCAGATATTTGTTCAGTATACCTGAAGCTAATTCTCATGAAAATTTGACAAAGTTTCAGTATTAAATAAGTCACAAAATCAACAGTATAACTTTCTGCTTTGACAAGTATGAATTAGTCAATACTGAAATTTCTGAAAATTTATTTATTGCATATTAATTACCAGATATCTGTTCAGTATACCTGAAGCTAACTCTCATGAAAATTTGACAAAGTTTCAGTATTAAATAAGTCACAAAATCAACAGTATAACTTTCTGCTTTGACAAGTATGAATTAGTCAATACTGAAATTTCTGATAATTTATTTATTGCATATTAGTAATCAGATATCTGTTCAGTATTCCTGAAGCTAATTCTCATGAAAATTTGACATAGTTTCAGTATTAAATAAGTGAGAAAATCATCACTATAACTTTATGCAATGACAAGTATGAATTAGTCAATACTGAAATTTCTGAAAATTTATTTATTGCATATTAATTACCAGATATTTGTTCAGTATACCTGAAGCTAATTCTCATGAAAATTTGACAAAGTTTCAGTATTAAATAAGTCACAAAATCAACAGTATAACTTTCTGCTTTGACAAGTATGAATTAGTCAATACTGAAATTTCTGAAAATTTATTTATTGCATATTAATTACCAGATATCTGTTCAGTATACCTGAAGCTAACTCTCATGAAAATTTGACAAAGTTTCAGTATTAAATAAGTCACAAAATCAACAGTATAACTTTCTGCTTTGACAAGTATGAATTAGTCAATACTGAAATTTCTGAAAATTTATTTATTGCATATTAATTACCAGATATCTGTTCAGTATACCTGAAGCTAATTCTCATGAAAATTTGACAAAGTTTCAGTATTAAATAAGTGAGAAAATCAACACTATAACTTTATGCAATGACAAGTATGAATTAGTCAATACTGAAATTTCTGAAAATTTATTTATTACATATTAATTATCACATACCTGTTCAGTATTCCTGAAACTAATTCTCATGAAAATTTGACAAAGTTTCAGTATTAAATAAGTGAGAAAATCAACACTATAACTTTATGCAGTGACAAGTATGAATTAGTTAATACTGAAATTTCTGAAAAATTATGTATTGCGTATTAATTACCAGATACCTGTTCAGTATACCTGAAGCTAACTCTCATGAAAATTTGACAAAGTTTCAGTATTAAATAAGTCACAAAATCAACACTATAACTTTTTGCAATGGCAAGTATGAATTAGTCAATACTGAAATTTCTGAAAAATTATTTATTACATATTAATTACCAGATATCTGTTCAGTATACCTGAAGCCAATTCTCATGAAAATTTGACAAAGTTTCAGTATTGAATAAGTCGCAAAATCAACACTATAACTTTCTGCTTTGACAAGTATGAATTAGACAATACTGAAATTTCTGAAAATTTATTTATTGCATATTAATTACCAGATATCTGTTCAGTATAGATGAAGCTAATTCTCATGAAAATTTGCCAAAGTTTCAGTATTAATTAAGTGAGAAAATCAACACTATAACTTTATGCAATGACAAGTATGAATTAGTCAATACTGAAATTTCTGAAAATTTATTTATTGCATATTAATTACCAGATATCTGTTCAGTATACCTGAAGCTAATTCTCATGAAAATTTGACAAAGTTTCAGTATTAAATAAGTGAGAAAATCAACACTATAACTTTTTGCAATGACAAGTATGAATTAGTCAATACTGAAATTTCTGAAAATTTATTTGTTGCATATTAGTTATCAGATATCTGTTCAGTTTTCTTGAAGCTAATTCTCATGAAAATTTGACAAGGGGTATGTGGAAATTAAGTGAGAAAATCGAGTTATTAACTTTCCCAGTATAAGTTATTTGTCACTGAAATTCCTGAAAATTGATCTAATGGATATTATGGAAATTTTATGCCAAATTTGCATACAGTATGCCTTGTTTTGTAATAAAACAACTTCTACAGTAATAATATTTGAGAGAGGTATTAAAAAGAGACCATTTTTGCATAGCGACTCTATGATACTCAAAATCTCTTATGTACTTGATATTTTCTCAAGCTTTCTTCCAATTTTTAAAGCCGTTACATAAAAAAACACATTACATGAATACGTAAGACCTTATACCGAAAGGTAGATAGGCAAAGGAATAAAAAAATCATTAATAATAATAATAATAAATCATCATAAAAAAAAGATTGATAGCATTCAATTCTCATTCAACGTTTTCGTTTTGTATCGCTGCAGGTGTCTATGATGTCTGGCGGTGGTGTCACGGGTGAAGTGGTTTCGAGTGATGTCTCCCACATCAAGAAGGAACTCGACGGCTTCGCCGAGTGCTCCCCGTCAAACAGCGACATGTACTCGCCCACCACCACAGTAATACACGATACAAAAGTAAGTAGCAATTCTTATTGTCTGCTAATTCCTATGCCCAATAGAGTATCTACTAATTCCTATGTTTTTCAGCTGATCAAGAATTGTATGTCCTAATCTAAAAAAACCACTATTGTTTATATTTTATATCATTGTTATACTTTATTGTTTATATTGGGTGTCTGCAAAAGACACCCCAGAAATTAAACCCCCTAAATCGCCGTTTCCATCAATGGCAGTTATTCCAAACTGCATTACTGCACTATTTCCAAACATTTGTCTTTATGAAAAAAGGATAATTGTTAATAAAGTTAATGGAGAAAGCCGTTACTATGTGATAATTAATCATGATACAAAAATGAAACACGTTCCTAAGTTTTTTTTGTCATTTTGTATAGTAATAAAAAACGTAGTAACGTGTTTCATTTTTGGATAATTGTTACTTTTCTTTAATTGTTAATATTTTACAAGCTCCAACCGATTAATTTAACTATTAATAAATGGTATTAATATTTATTAGCCCACACCGAAAGGTAAAGGGCCTATTGATAATAATAATAATAAATATTTATACGCTAGTTTTTGAGATAACACTAATTTAGTGTCGGGTATGTTATAAGTTTGAAAAAAGAAAGTATTAAAAGTTTAATCAATACCATGATGCACTCATATTTATCATTATGGTATGAAACGTCACGATCTATTAAATTATTGTAATATTATTATTTTACAGCCAGATTTCACTGACGGTAACCATTACGACGGCGAGATGAGATCCCCAGAAAGTCCTGAACGGCAGTATTGTTCATCAACCACACAACCTCATAATGACTCAGGAATTAATAACACAGAAGTAAGTAAATATGTCTTAGAAATCCTCTTGCACATTTTATTTTCAATCGTTCATAAAATTAGTCGATATGTAACACTAACATTAGTTATAAGTTGTCAGCAATATACTTATTCTGTCTATTTTCATACAGATTCTTGTTAGAGGTTTGCCTTCGATTTCCGTACAAATTCTTGTTCGAGTTTTGCTTTCTATTTCCATACAGATTCTTCTTCGAGTTTTGCCTTCGATTTCCAAAATTAGTCAATATGTAAAGCTGTAAGATTAGTCATAAGTTGTCAACAATTATACTATTTCTGTCTATTTTCACACAGATTTTTGTTCGAGTTTTCCTTCAATTTCCGTACAGATTCTTGTTCAAGTTTTGCCTTTGATTTCCGTACAGATTCTTGTTGTAGTTTTGCCTTCGATTTCTGTACAGATTCTTGTTCGAGTTTTGCTTTCGATACTTCCGTACAGATTCTTATTCGAGTTTTGCCTTCGATTTCCAAAATTAGTCGATATGTAACGCAGTAAGATTAGTCATAAGTTGTCAACAATTATACTGTTTCTGTCTATTTTCACACAGATTCTTGTTCGAGTTTTCCTTCAATTTCCGTACAGATTCTTGTTCAAGTTTTGCTTTTGATTTCCGTACAGATTCTTGTTGTAGTTTTGCCTTCGATTTCTGTACAGATTCTTGTTCGAGTTTTGCCTTCGATACTTCCGTACAGATTCTTATTCGAGTTTTGCCTTCGATTTCCAAAATTAGTCGATATGTAACGCTGTAAGATTAGTCATAAGTTGTCAACAATTATACTATTTCTGTCTATTTTCACACAGATTCTTGTTCGAGTTTTCCTTCAATTTCCGTACAGATTCTTGTTCAAGTTTTGCCTTTGATTTCCGTACAGATTCTTGTTGTAGTTTTGCCTTCGATTTCTGTACAGATTCTTGTTCGAGTTTTGCCTTCGATACTTCCGTACAGATTCTTATTCGAGTTTTGCCTTCGATTTCCAAAATTAGTCGATATGTAACGCTGTAAGATTAGTCATAAGTTGTCAACAATTATACTATTTCTGTCTATTTTCACACAGATTCTTGTTCGAGTTTTCCTACAATTTCCGTACAGATTCTTGTTCAAGTTTTGCCTTTGATTTCCGTACAGATTCTTGTTGTAGTTTTGCCTTCGATTTCCGTACAGATTCTTGTTCGAGTTTTGCCTTCGATACTTCCGTACAGATTCTTATTCGAGTTTTGCCTTCGATTTCCAAAATTAGTCGATATGTAACGCTATAAGATTAGTCATAAGTTGTCAACAATTATACTTTTTCTATCTATTTTCATACAGATTCTTGTTCGAGTTTGCCTTCAATTTCCGTACAAATTCTTGTTCGAGTTTTGCTTTCTATTTCCATACAGATTCTTCTTCGAGTTTTGCCTTCGATTTCCAAAATTAGTCAATATGTAAAGCTGTAAGATTAGTCATAAGTTGTCAACAATTATACTATTTCTGTCTATTTTCACACAGATTCTTGTTCGAGTTTTCCTTCAATTTCCGTACAGATTCTTGTTCAAGTTTTGCCTTTGATTTCCGTACAGATTCTTGTTGTAGTTTTGCCTTCGATTTCTGTACAGATTCTTGTTCGAGTTTTTCTTTCGATTTCCATACAGACTCTTGTTCGAGTTGTGCCTTCAATTTCTGTACAGATTGTTGTTCAAGTTTTGCCTTCGATTTCCGTGCAGTTTCTTTTTCGAGTTTTGCCTTCTATTTTTATTTCATTTGCCAAATTAGGCCGTTGCGAACAACATTGTGTATTTCCATATACTAAACTCTTACGCTAATTACTAATTGTGGTGTTAATTGGTAATTGAGTGGTCGTGAATGTAACTCGTTTTTGAAAACCCAGTGAGTTGTTAATATTATGTTTACTGTGTTAAAATTCCTATTCTGTGTGGTGATTATACTTTCAAGTCGGCGAAATATTACTGCAACTAGATAATTGGTAAAGAAAATTATGTTGCAGGACGAAATAAAAGAGGAAGACTCGCCGAGACGATTGTGCCTTGTGTGCGGCGACGTTGCCTCCGGATTTCACTATGGAGTGGCATCATGCGAGGCATGCAAGGCATTTTTTAAACGCACCATTCAAGGTGTGTATGCGTATAAGTTTTAATTGTAATCTTAACTGCTAATTGTAACAACCAATTGTCACTCAATTGTGAATCTTAAGAAATGTACTATTTAAAAACTGAAATGTAAAGAATACATTTATAGCACATTTCTTGTATTCATTTGGCACGATTGTGGCGAAGCAAATAACAATATTTTCATTTTCAATTGTAACAACCAATTGTAACTCAATTGTGAATCTTAAAAAATGTACTATATAAATCTGAAATGTAAAGAATACATTTCAGATTTTAAATAGCACATTTCTTGTATTCATTTGGCACGATTGTGGCGAAGCAAATAACAATATTTTCAATGCCATTCCTCAGCTAAGCATATATTTTACTTTGCATTCTTTTTACAGGTAACATAGAATATACTTGCCCAGCATCTGGGGAATGCGAGATCAATAAGAGGAGGCGAAAAGCGTGTCAGGCCTGTAGATTTAGAAAGTGTCTAAGATCTGGCATGTTAAAAGAAGGCGTGCGGCTAGACAGGGTAAGAGGCGGACGTCAGAAATACAGGAGGAACCCGGACAGTCCGTATCAAGTGCAAGTGGTCTCCGCTCAGAGGCCCATGCTCGCACTTGAAGGTTAGTTCACCAAAAGCAATTAGTACTTTATATCTTGTGCCTAGTTTATTAATTAATTATGAACTTTTAATTATTGACAGCCAATTTCAAAATCAATATTTAAAATGACTTTAAATTTTAAAGCTCAGTTCAATTTTCAAATTCATAACACATCTTTTAAAGTTGACTTTAAATTTTAAAGCTCAGTTTAATTTTCAAAATGAGTTTCATAACACATCTTTTAAAGTTGACTTTAATGTGAATGTGTAATTTTCTGAGCTTTTGCGCTTTAATCATTAATTTCAGAGAAAAAAGTTTAAACAAAAGTTAACCGACCAATCATTTGCTACAATTTCATGATTTCAATTTTTTTTTTCATAACCTCTGACGCAAAATCTTCACTGTCATAAAAATATTGAATCAATCATGCCGCGAATCATATGAGAAACAGATAGACTTTACATAATGTGTTACAGTCATTATAGTTGTGTTCTATAGAATGTGTCTCAGTCAGGAGATCCGAAAATCACCTGACTGCTAGTACGTGTTAGTTCATTTAGCGTTATCCAGGGTGCACCACGAGGAGGCGAACTAACTTTACACCCCACACGGCCGTAATTTCTCATTGCCCGCAGATATAAAAATGCTGGAGGCGCTGGCGGCCTGCGAGCCGGACATGCTCGACATCAACAGCTCCCTGGAGAACTCGAAGCACAGGTCGCTGTCGATCCTGAGCGACCTGTACGACAGGGAGCTGGTCGGCATCATCGGCTGGGCCAAGCAGATACCCGGCTTCACCGACCTCTCCCTCAACGACCAGATGCGCCTGCTGCAGAGCACGTGGGCCGAGATCCTCACGCTGACCCTGGCCTACCGCAGCCTGCCCCTGGTGGCGCACGGCCGGCTGAAGTTCGCCCAGGACTTCACGATGGACGAGAAGCAGTCCAGGGAGTGCGGCGGCATCGAATTGTATCAAACGGTAAGCCAGATGCGTACGTTAAGAAGGACTAAATGCCGTTTTTGTGTCACTCAATATTAATGGGTCACAGGTTTTATTTGTTTCTAATGACGCTGATTTTGTTCTAGTGCTGCCATGTTGTTGAAAGGTTGGACAGCCTTTGCGTACTGAAAGAAGAATACTACCTCCTGAAAGCACTCATCTTAGCGAATTCGGACGTAAGGTTAGAAGAGTACAGGTCGCTGAATAAGTTCAGGGACTCAATACTTACCGCCCTGTCGGATACGATCGGAATTTTAAGGTAATGAATTTTAAGAGAACAAAGAGTTTATTTATATATAACAGCTGATTGTAGCCATGTTTGAATGTCTGAATTTATCATGATATATATTTTCAGACCAACGGGCGCATTTAACCAAGTGCAACAGCTGCTGCTGTGCATGCCGGCGCTGAGGCAGGCGGACCACGTGGTGAGGAGGTTCTGGTCGGATGTGCACAACCAGGACCTGGTACCAATGAACAAACTTTTCCTGGAGATGCTGGAGGCGTACTGTCGGTAGCCGAATCGAGACGATCGAGGAACGACATCACTTTCAATATCTGCGTTACAAAGTATATGAATATATTTTCTGCACTATTAAGTTCAAAAGTACAGTCACCTGGTTAGGTCGGAATTTACAAATAACAAAAATTAATAGTTTTTATGCGAAGTTGGACTTGAGATATTTTATTTATGACATTTACACGTCGATCATGACGCTGTTACGGTGCCTATATTTTTGAAGCAAATAAGTATGCGACGCGTAGGAGACTAGCTTGTTGCGAGGCCTCAAGACACGTACACAAGGCGACACACGATACCGGCGGGGCATCGTTCAGTCGTGGGCTTTTGACGATGATGTTCTCCCGGACTTTAGTACTCCCAGTGATAGATAGAGAGTAGGTTCCAATTTTATTTTGTAGATTTTAAGGTTCTGACGTGTACTGTATATATCGAGGAAGAATTTATTAATGAATTTCGCTTTTCTTTCGTCATATAGGTAATCATCTATATGTTTATTAGTTGTTTTCCTTCTTTTTACTAGATTTTCTAATCTCACTAAATGTGATCGTAGGCAGGTGTTATGTAATACTTGCTTTATATTTGCCATTTATATTAAGAAAGTAAAATTTGATTTTATTATGTTTTTCTTTTCTTTTATAGTTTGTAAACATAACATAGAGCACAATTTAATGTACTTATGTAACTATTAATGCGCCATTCAGGTCTTACATTTAAGGTATGTATTGATATGTTACAATTATTATAATTAAATATTAATAGGGTAAAATATTGATTACAATTCATCAGGTGTTTCTATTGTGCGACTGATTAATAATTGGTTGTCATAAACCAATTATTTCGATTTAGGGCGCTTATGGTGTCACAATATAGCAATATATTTTTATTGTATACTCTACGGATTGAATTTATACATTTCTGAAGGTACCTACAGTTTAAAACAAGTACACTGGAGACTAATAAATTTCTTGTGATATTTAGTTGCACCTCACGATCACATATACTATTTTTAATACCCCAGCGGAATAATATTTCATCCCAGTCACAAAAAATAATCAGTAGTAATGGTATTGTAAATACCAAAGCAATTACCAATTAATAATTACACGAAAAACTAATGGATGGAACTATAACAAAAAAAAAAAAAAAAAAACAATAAAATACCTAAATAGTCGTCAATTATTATTGTCACGCAAAACTTCATAACTTCTTTTAATATCAATACACGTATGTTTGGTAACTAAAAATTAATAACGCAATTAAAAATTCCGCTGGGGTATTAATAATACTATAACGGCCACAGTGGGATGATCAAGTGACACAACAAGGTATCAATATTCTACTAAATACTTGCATTTAGTTAATATTTATTTATAATAATATATTATATATAAGAATATAAATGTGTTATTCTTGTAAATATACTTTGTTGTTTTTATTTTAAATAACATTTGTCAATTTTACTTAACTTTTTTATTGAAAAGTTGATACAAAATAAAATACAAAATTTAAAAACGGTGATAAATAAATAAATATGAAGAAATGAATTTTTAGTACCTAGTAATAATTTTGCAGTTGAATACCGAGCGTTCAAGAAAGTGATTCCCAACTCGTTCCAACGAAATAATGACATTTAAAAAAATCTATTTAAAGCATATTTGATTTGCATTTTGAACAGTGCCATGTATTAGTACCCAGCGTAAAAGTTGGCACGACTTTCTTGAACGCTCCGCATTAAACTATATAGTCAACTTCAGGTTCAAACATTAAAAATATAAATTCTCGCTTTGTAAATCAATAATCTATGTACATTTTACAATTCTATTTTACATCATCACCGCCGATGTGCTGGCCGCACTTGGCTGCGCCGTCGGCAGAGGCCCGCTCGTCCAATGTATGAGGTTGTGCTCGCTCATCTGCGACGCCTGGAAGTGGTCGGTCAGCAGCATCTGGGAGAAATTTAAATGTCTCTGGAAGGCCTCGGTTTCTCGCGTAGGATCACCACACAGTCGATATAAATCTTGAAATAACAACCATAATCATAACCACACGGCTAAAACGCATGCGCTTTTAATATTCGACCGATATTTCGACGCTTTCATTGACCTGTGTAAAAGTTATTTATATAGACCGTTATAGACCTGTGTTGTATTAGCACAAAAAAAAAAAAAAAAAACGAATTAAAACCACCTTGAAATATGAAATTTAAATTGTAAAATCAAAACGGGCGTGTAACAGGCGACTTGTAATGTTTTTCAAAAACACGATTTTGTTAGAGGATAGACATTGGTCTTGACAGCAGTTTACTGTTAATAACTCGATTTGTGCAATTGTTATATATAAACAATCTTTATTCGGCTATCGACCCCATGGGGTCTTTCCGCCTTGCAATTGCCTGTGCAATTGTTTATCCTGGAAAATAAATTTTGCAGTTATAACATTGTTGTTCCGAAACGGCGATTTGTTAAAGCAAATTCGTTTTTAGTCTCTAGAAGCGAAGTCTTCAGCAAATAAAAATTATTTTAAATGTTTGCAACGTTGTCGTAACCATTCAAACAGTTCAATAAAACCTTGAAATTTTATGTAAATTTCCTTAGGGTCTCCTCAGTCACTTTCGATGTCTTTGTATACCTTTTAAAATTGCAGATGCCCAAAGTTGCACGTGCACATCGGGAATCTTGCTGGCTAGCTGCATGGCGGGCGTCACCATGTTCATACTTTCCCTGCTGTTGCCCAGCGATAAAAATATATGTCCTAATAGCACCAGTGAGCAAGAAGTCAGCCTGTTCAAATCCTCAGCGTTAGCCATCTTGAGCGTCTCACGTAAATACCTCCTACAAATGAAATAAAATGGGCCATATTATTTTTTATAATATCCGCTTTGTAAGAGAAAGTTCAGCGGACTGCAGTACAACTAAATAAAAATGGAGGTCATAACACAACTTTCATTTATCATATACATATTTGTCATTTTTGATGATTCAGATGTTGAAAATCTTCAGCTGGTCAGAATTACAAGTATTCTTCAATTGAAAAAAAATATTGTTCAAACTTCTCTTCATTAACTTATTTGTCATTTTTGATGATTCAGATTTTTAAAATCTTCAGGTGGTCAGAATTACAAGTATTCTTCAATTGAAAAAATTGGCGAAAAGAAATTTTATTGTTCAAACTTCTCTTCATTGACTTATTTGTCATTTTTGATGGTTTAGATTTTGAAAATCTTCAGCTGATAAGAATTACAAGTATTCTTCAATTGAAAAAATTGGAGAAAATAAATTTTATTGTTCAAACTTCTCTTCATTGACTTATTTGTCATTTTTG
This sequence comes from Othius punctulatus, assembly GCA_951805005.1. NCBI lineage: Eukaryota > Metazoa > Arthropoda > Insecta > Coleoptera > Staphylinidae > Othius > Othius punctulatus. The sequence goes on along the minus strand of OX638139.1, from coordinate 736,963 downwards.
ATGAATAATATTTTTAAAATCTTCAGCTGGTCAGAATTACAAGTATTTTTCAATTGAAAAAATTGGCGAAAAGAAATTTTATTGTTCAAACTTCTCTTCATTGACTTATTTGTCATTTTTGATGAATAAGATTTTTAAAATCTTCAGCTGGTCAGAATTACAAGTATTTTTCAATTGAAAAAATTGGCGAAAAGAAATTTTATTGTTCAAACTTCTCTTCATTGACTTATTTGTCATTTTTGATGGTTTAGATTTTGAAAATCTTCAGCTGATAAGAATTACAAGTATTCTTCAATTGAAAAAATTGGAGAAAATAAATTTTATTGTTCAAACTTCTCTTCATTGACTTATTTGTCATTTTTGATGAATAAGATTTTTAAAATCTTCAGCTGGTCAGAATTACAAGTATTCTTCAATTGAAAAAATTGGAGAAAATAAATTTTATTGTTCAAACTTCTCTTCATTGACTTATTTGTCATTTTTGATGAATAATATTTTTAAAATCTTCAGCTGGTCAGAATTACAAGTATTTTTCAATTGAAAAAATTGGCGAAAAGAAATTTTATTGTTCAAACTTCTCTTCATTGACTTATTTGTCATTTTTGATGAATAAGATTTTTAAAATCTTCAGCTGGTCAGAATTACAAGTATTTTTCAATTGAAAAAATTGGCGAAAAGAAATTTTATTGTTCAAACTTCTCTTCATTGACTTATTTGTCATTTTTGATGGTTTAGATTTTGAAAATCTTCAGCTGATAAGAATTACAAGTATTCTTCAATTGAAAAAATTGGAGAAAATAAATTTTATTGTTCAAACTTCTCTTCATTGACTTATTTGTCATTTTTGATGAATAAGATTTTTAAAATCTTCAGCTGGTCAGAATTACAAGTATTTTTCAATTGAAAAAATTGGCGAAAAGAAATTTTATTGTTCAAACTTCTCTTCATTGACTTATTTGTCATTTTTGATGAATAAGATTTTTAAAATCTTCAGCTGGTCAGAATTACAAGTATTTTTCAATTGAAAAAATTGGAGAAAATAAATTTTATTGTTCAAACTTCTCTTCATTAACTTATTTGTCATTTTTGATGAATAAGATTTTTAAAATCTTCAGCTGGTCAGAATTACAAGTATTCTTCAATTGAAAAAATTGGCGAAAAGAAATTTTATTGTTCAAACTTCTCTTCATTGACTTATTTGTCATTTTTGATGAATAAGATTTTTAAAATCTTCAGCTGGTCAGAATTACAAGTATTTTTCAATTGAAAAAATTGGAGAAAATAAATTTTATTGTTCAAACTTCTCTTCATTGACTTATTTGTCATTTTTGATGAATAATATTTTTAAAATCTTCAGCTGGTCAGAATTACAAGTATTTTTCAATTGAAAAAATTGGCGAAAAGAAATTTTATTGTTCAAACTTCTCTTCATTGACTTATTTGTCATTTTTGATGAATAAGATTTTTAAAATCTTCAGCTGGTCAGAATTACAAGTATTTTTCAATTGAAAAAATTGGCGAAAAGAAATTTTATTGTTCAAACTTCTCTTCATTGACTTATTTGTCATTTTTGATGGTTTAGATTTTGAAAATCTTCAGCTGATAAGAATTACAAGTATTCTTCAATTGAAAAAATTGGAGAAAATAAATTTTATTGTTCAAACTTCTCTTCATTGACTTATTTGTCATTTTTGATGAATAAGATTTTTAAAATCTTCAGCTGGTCAGAATTACAAGTATTTTTCAATTGAAAAAATTGGAGAAAATAAATTTTATTGTTCAAACTTCTCTTCATTAACTTATTTGTCATTTTTGATGAATAAGATTTTTAAAATCTTCAGCTGGTCAGAATTACAAGTATTTTTCAATTGAAAAAATTGGCGAAAAGAAATTTTATTGTTCAAACTTCTCTTCATTGACTTATTTGTCATTTTTGATGATTCAGATTTTGAAAATCTTCAGCTGGTCAGAATTATAACTATTCTTCAATTGAAAAAAAATATATTATTCAAACTTCTCTTCATTGACTTTATTTGTCATTTTTGACGAATCAGATCTTGAAAATCTTCAACTGGTCAGAATTACAAGTATTCTTCAATTGAAAAAATATATTGTTCAAACTTCTCTTCATTAACTTATTTGTCATTTGTTATGATTCAGATTTTTAAAATCTTCAGCTGGTCAGAATTACAAGTATTCTTCAATTGAAAAAAATAAATATATTATTCAAACTTCTCTTCATTGACTATATTTGTCATTTTTGACGAATCAGATCTTAAAAATCTTCAGCTGGTCAGAATTACAAGTATTCTTGAGTTGAAAAACTTTGGAAGAAAATAAATTTTATTCAAATTTCACTTCATTGAAACACTAGGTCAATGTTTCAATTGTTTGTTCCTATTGTTTGTTCAATTGTTTATTCCTATTGTTTGTTCCTATTATTTGTTCAATTGTTTGTTCCTTTTGATAGTGGGTGATATGTAATTGTACAGATTGCACGATTAACATAACTGTATTCTGTGTATGTATTAGGATCATTACTTACTTTGCTTCGTTATACCTCCCCTGAAAGAAAGCCTGCAGCCCCTGGACGTAATATGCAGCTGCCCGCAAGCTGTGCGAATGCGTTTGCAGAGTTTCGGGATTTATCCTCTCCAAAATAGCATTAAATTCGGCTTCACGCTTCCCCCTTAAATATACTATAGCTAAATTTAAATTCGCAAATGTACATAACTCCCTTTCCGGCGCAACCTGCAAAAAATTATGGTTATTATCTAGTCAGATTCAACAAGAACCATTCAATAGGGCCAAGTTAATTTACGATCTTTAGATATTTTGGCTTATGAGAATGTTTGTTCGTACCATCAAGCATGCGGTGAATTGCGCCTCCGCGGCTTCCATACAGTTCATACTCATAGAGTACAGTCCTAAAAGTGTGTGCAACTGCGGGCCGTGCGTCTCGAGCAGCCGCTCGCTCTGCTTGCATATTGCAGTCGCCGATGAGATCTCCTGCAGCGCCTGAGTCTTGTTCCCCATCACCAATCGACACATTATGATGTGCTCCAATAGCATCAATTGGAATACTGATAATATTGGTTTGTTGTCAACAACTGGAAAATAGCAAAGTTTTGTTTTTATCGTTACCTTTTCAAAGAGACATTGAATATATAATATCGTCAGCTTACAAGTGAAATCACTTAAGTCGAAAACTATACAATGTGAGAAACTGCAATTAAAGTTTTATATTCTGCTGTTACCTCCTACTCAGTCATTTATTGAGTTAAGAATTTGGAAGTTCGGCTACAGGACCCTTTACTATAGCCCTATTGAGCCTGAGATTTGTTACAATTTAGTAAATCATCAAAATAAAACTTAACTAAAAACAGCCAAAAATTGACTTGTAAGCCGATGATATATAAGTTTAGTTTTAATTTTTCTTATAGTTTCATCCATTTATATTTAATATTTCTGGAATATGTCCCCCTTTCAACTCATTCAATTGAAATAGCAACTTACTTTTTAATTTTTCTATCTGCATTAAAGCTTTGTCAGTGTACTTCTGCGCCTTTTCCATATACCCTGCTTGCATACTGTGCATTACAGTAACTAAATAGACTAAAACATAAAGGTGCTCCTTCGGCAGCCACAAAAACATGTCTCCGGGAGATTGGCCCGTAGCTAAAAAAATTGATTACAATTAGACCGTCGTATTGTGGATTAGTGGCCGGCTTACGCTCATCCGTGGCCATGATTGTTTGTATGCTCTGCTGCAGCTGCTTCAGGCACGGCTTCACACTTTTCACCTGCCCCGCCATGAGATAATGGCACACCTGCAAACGGATTCAAAAGCGGAAATAAGCGCGTCATGCGCGTGCACTACGAATTGCTTACCTGTAACACTAAAAAATAAACTTTCAAATACTCCTTCTGGTAGACCCCGCCGCCCCATTGCTCTATCAGTACGCCAGCCTGATTGAGCACGGGCTGCACGTCCAGCACCCTCTTATCTATCAACAACAACTAAAATCATCAACATGGATTGGTATGCCGGGCACTGAGAAGAGTTTTACACACTAACCATTCCTTTACTGAGCAGAAACAGCACCCTCGTGTAGTACGCGTTCGAGATGTGCGCGTAGTCCACTCCGACGCCCAGCAGGCTGCTCGCCAGCTGGTAATCCTTTTCCGTCGCATGAATTTGCTGTGTTAAAAAGGAAGGTAAAACATGTCGACGATTTAAAAACAATTACTCACAGCTAATTGAAAAATGAGACGACAATGCCAGTATACATTGTGTTGTGACAACTCGATGGCTTTTCGTAATATAGGTTTGGATAGCTTGAGTTGTTTCTGCTGCTCGTACAGCTCCGCTAGCACGCTAGCTGCCTCGAACTTGACATCGTCAAACGAATTGATCATCTGAGACAGCATCCACTGAAAAAATAATTAAATCGTCACAAGAACCGACTCACAAGTCAACCAACATGAGTTACCATCGAATTCACAAAAAACTTTGTGATATTCCAACTTTCAATTGACATTTGAAGTAACATAACCTTCCATTTACCACTAGTTTTCCACCGAATTATTTTCGTACAGTTCTATTTTGCGTGTAAAATGCTTCAATTGACATTTGAAGTAACTTATCCTTTGTATCATTTTACACTAGTTTTCCACCAAATTAATCTTCGTACAGTTCTATTTTGCATGTAAAATGCAATGTTACAAATGATTCACGACATGAAATTTTATGACCAACATCGTAACGTGTAGTTTTTTAAGGTATTGTTATTGGGTACTTACTGGTAGAATTATTTTAATTTTATTTCATTATTTATTTATTTTATTTCGACCGAATAGTTTCTGTTTCTAAAAAACCATCATCAAAGGCATGATATATGTATTTTACTATAAAAGTAAAGACATCATGTTTTTTTAGTATTCATGATAATTACAGATAATACTGTAACACTCAATTATCCTCATGTGAATTTTAAATGGCACAAATCGCAAATTAGTACCCATTTCGCAGAGTACATTAATGTGTTAGTGCAGACCACCTATAGGGCTCCACACGATTCCGGTATGACATCTAGCGGCAGAAATAGAACTAGTAGAACAAGTATAATGCAGATGTGATCGCGTAACAACCTTCGCATTTGTTTTCAGCAGCGGTAGAAATAAAAACCAGCGAAATAAAGAGTTTTGCAGAGGCCCCATTGCATTATACACAGTCATGCTCACATAAATCTAGTACAAGAAATTAGGTTATTATAGCAATTTTATATGGCAATGTCAAATTTTTTGTACTAGATTTATGTGAGCATGATTGTACGTATGTAATGCTGTAAGATTCGTTGTAACGGATCCAACAATAAAGAGTTTATTATTATTATTTAAGGTTGTTATATTATTATATTTATAAAAGTACTTACTGGTAAAGTAAGTACTTTTATAGTTTATTATTATTATTTAAGGTTGTTATATTATTATATTTATAAAAGTACTTACTGGTAAAGTAAGTACTTTTATAAATGTAACAATTTAACAACCTTAAATACATAACTGGTATTTTATGGATAAAACCTTAATAATAATTATTATTATTATTGGTTTGTTATGAGCCCAATAGTAGAAATCACGAGAGCTGGCTTAAGATGCTAAATAACAGTTTTTCGAACAAATAAATGCAATACCAGATTAGTTATCTCTATAAAACACTTAAATGAAATGAGAATCTTATACATCTGCTGTACATATCAAATTAAACGAAGCGAATGAACTAATTAATGAAGTGAATATCTCTACATTGTAATTGTAATTTGAAAATACATGAAAATTTGAGCTGTACATTCTGAAGCGATGAATCATAAGCCAGCTTTCATGATTTCTACTATAACCGCACCTTTGTGACAACCTTAAATACATAACTGGTAATTTATGAACAAAATCTCTAACTTAATTATTATTATTATAGGTTTGTTTAGAGCCCAATAGTAGAAATCACGAGAGCTGGCTTAAGATGCTAAAGAATGGTTTTTCGAAGAAATAAATGCAATACCAGACTAGTTCTAACTCTCTAAAACACTTAAATGAAATGAGAATCTTAGACACCTGCTGTACATATCAAATTAAACGAAGCGAATGAACTAATTAATAAAGTGAATATCTCTACATTGTAATTGTAATTTGAAAATACATGAAAATTTGAGCTGTACATTCTGAAGCGATGAATCATAAGCCAGCTTTCATGATTTCTACTATAACCGCACCTTTGTGACAACCTTAAATACATAACTGGTAATTTATGAACAAAATCTCTAACTTAATTATTATTATTATAGGTTTGTTTAGAGCCTAATAGTGGAAATCACGAGAGCTGGCTTAAGATGCTAAATAACGGTTTTTCGAACAAATAAATGCAATACCAGCTTAGTTCTATCTCTCTAAAACACTTAAATGAAATGAGAATCTTATACACCTGCTGTACATATCAAATTAAACGAAGCGAATGAACTAATTAATGAAGTGAATATCTCTACATTGTAATTGTAATTTGAAAATACATGAAAATTTGAGCTGTACATTCTGAAGCGATGAATCATAAGCCAGCTTTCATGATTTCTACTATAACCGCACCTTTGTGACAACCTTAAATACATAACTGGTAATTTATGGACAAAATCTCTAACTTAATTATTATTATTATAGGTTTGTTTAGAGCCCAATAGTGGAAATCACGAGAGCTGGCTTAAGATGCTAAATAACGGTTTTGCGAAGAAATAAATGAAATACCAGACTAGTTCTATCTCTCTAAAACACTTAAATGAAATGAGAATCTTATACATCTGCTGTACATATCAAATTAAACGAAGCGAATGAACTAATTAATGAAGTGAATATCTCTACATTGTAAATGTAATTTGAAAATACATGAAAATTTGAGCTGTACATTCTGAAGCGATGAATCATAAGCCAGCTTTCATGATTTCTACTATAACCGCACCTTTGTGACAACCTTAAATACATAACTGGTAATTTATGGACAAAATCTCTAACTTAATTATTATTATTATAGGTTTGTTTAGAGCCCAATAGTAGAAATCACGAGAGCTGGCTTAAGATGCTAAAGAACGGTTTTTCGAAGAAATAAATGCAATACCAGAGTAGTTCTATCTCTTTAAAACACTTAAATGAAATGAGAATCTTTTCTTCCAGTTTTGTGGATGGATGAAGTCCTTTAAGAACTACCCGGAATTGTCTTTCACTTTTTGGTTTATAAGTGTAGAAATTTGCATTTCTCTCGTTTAGACACCTGCTACATATATTGTACATATCAAATTAAACGAAGCGAATGAACTAATTAATGAAATGAATATCTCTACATTGTAATTGTAATTTGAAAATACATGAAAATTTGAGCTGTACATTCTGAAGCGATGAATCATAAGCAAGCTTTCGGGATTTCTACTATAACCGCACCTTTGTGCACTCATAAATTAGCGTCTGAAACTCACAAATGCATTTAACTTATGGGCATAGCAACTATCGTGCAGAAACAAAAAAAACCCAGTTTCGAACTACACCCTTTAATTGGCATTCGTAATACCTAACTGCCCAATTCTCGAGCCAAGTTGATCTGTGGGCACTGTAAGTATGTAAAATATTGCATCTTTGATCAAACAATAAATATGAAACTAAAGAAGAACGCCCTTAAAACTATTACAACGGTATCAAGTTACCGACATTACATGTTGGTAACATGTGATGTTACCTATGCTATGCTAACTGCATAGCAACTATCGTGCAGAAACGAAAAACCCCAGTCTCGAACTGCACCCTTTAATTGGCATTCGTAATACCTAACCGCCCAATTCTCGAGCCAAGTTTATCTGTGGGCACTGTAAGTATGTAAAATATTGCGTCGTTGATCAAACAATTAATATGAAACTAAAGAAGAACGCCCTTAAAACTATTACAACGGTATCAAGTTACCAACATTACATGTTGGTAACATGTAATGTTACATGCAATGCATCATTAGCAATTACGATCTTCACGTGTTTGAACTCTTCATTTATTTTACGATATTCATTTGTTTTATGATATTCAATTGTTTATGATCTTCATTTGTTTTGCAATCTTGATTTGATCAAACTGGGATCGGTGGATGGTTTTCTAGGTTAACTTCTCGGTGGGAGAGGACGGTGGCGGCCTACTCACCGCCTGCTCCAGGTGGTTCCGGGCCAGCTCGGTGTTCTTGGTGTGTGTGAGCAGTATGTTCCCGAGCTGCAGGTGCGTCCGGGCCTCCACTCTCGGCGGGGGCTTGAACGTGAAGACAGCCTGCAGGCACTGGATGCAGAACTTGATGGCCGGCGGGCTGGAGGTGCGAAAGTGCTCGGCCAGGCCGAGCAGCGACAGGTACCAAGCATCTTGTGAAGATGCCATCGCTTTTAATCAGCTAAACGAGCACAATCGCATTGCAACAACCAGCAACAACAATCAACAAAAATATACGCCGCCAACGTGACGGCGCGAAAATGCTGCCGCCGGCCGGCGTGGAGGGGGCAGGTATGTTGGCATCACTGGATCACAAAAAGTCCCCAGGGATTGTTAGGTTAGGTTAGGTTGGTACGAGTTTGCGCGGGAGAATTGTAATACAAAAGGTTTACTACATTTTTTCGAAAAGATCTGGATTAAAAAATTGTAAATAAATTGTTAATTAAGTTAGGGTTTTATCTCAAAACAAACCAATAATAATAATTATTATTAAGGTTTTATCCATAAAATACCAGTTATGTATTTAAGGTTGTTATATTATTATATTTATAAATGTGTTCATATGTACATTTAACTGTTTTTTTTATTGAATAATAGAAACATTTATCCGCCTTCTCACAAATTCAAATTAATAACAAATATTTATCATATTCTCTTTTTTTTTAAAGGCAAGCTTTTTAATTTACACTATTGGGAACACTGGATTTAGTATAGTTTATAAGTATTAGTACAGTTTATGGTACATTTTCATAATTTTGATAGTGTATTGCAAAATCTAAGTATGGCAGCACTGACAATAAAATTTGGTAACGCACCCAATTATGAAAAAAAACAAACAAATTTGTGGCGGGAGTTTCGAAACAGCCAATAACATTTTGCGTAGTAAAATCACAGTATTGCCACACATTTGAATTAAGATCAATAAATACAGGGAAGTGACAGCAATTTACAGATTGTTGCTGTTACATCTCTAATATTTGCCCCAATTAAATCAGTCATAATAAAAACATACAAAACCATCTGAATTTTACACGTAATTGCAATCAGTAACGCGAGTTACAGATGAATAGTTACAGTGTAATGCAGGATAATGACCAGACACCGGTCGATTTGCAAGAAGCCTATCCGATCGACAAGGAAAAAGACAGATATCCTTTTTGCATCGTGTGGACTCCGCTGCCGTTTCTCTCCTGGTTCATACCGATCATCGGGCACATGGGCATAGCAATGTCCAGCGGGGTCATAAGGGACTTCGGGGGACCGTACTACGTTGCCGAGGACAACTTCACCTTCGGCAGGCCGACCAAGTACTGGCGGCTGGACCCCATGTTGGCCCGCAGCGGCGTCCCCAGCTGGGACTCCGGCGTCTCCGAGGCGTCGGACATCTACAAGGGCAGGATGCACAATATTTTCTGCGACAACTGCCACTCGCACGTCGCGAAGGCGCTCAACCTGATGCAGTACGAGGGCCTGAGCAACTGGAACATGGTCACCCTGGCGCTTACGGTCGCCACGTACAGCAAGTACGTCAGCTTCTGGGGGTTCGTTAAGACTTGGGGGCCGTTTATAGTAATGGTCTCTATTATTTTGTGTTGCGTTTACCTTATATAAACGCATATGTATTTTACGAGCGGTTTGCGAATCATTTTATAGGGATCAGAACCACAAAGGGGGCAGCAAAATTGGCTAACTAACCAGCACAGACTTTCAATTTTTATTTATTTTTTGTCTTTAAGGCCCAGTTGTACCGGGTGATCCATTTAGGGCCGGTTTTACAATCATGGAACATCCTTATTCCTGGTATAATTACCAAGATGTAACAAGAATGTCCCACGATTGTAAAACCTAGACTTTTTTATGTTGGTAATACAACACTGTTACCGCTGTGTATATGACACTTGTTTTTTTTTACTGACAGATCATTCATTTGAAAAACTAACACCGGTATTCATAAAAAGTTAAACCGCGGTTTTGCGGTTTTTTGTAAAGGGTTACCAAAGTTACGAAGATTAAACCATTTAGGGTACACAGACTTTTTAAAGTTGGTAATTCAAATTAATAATAAAAATAAAATAAATAAATCATAAAATAAAAATAATATTTTACCCGTAAATACTAAATATAACAACCTTAAATATATATAAATGGTAATTTATGGATAAAACCTTAAACTTATGTTTTAAAGTATTTGCGTTATTATTTTAAATCATTTTAAAATATTCAAACAAAGTTATTGAGATAACTATGCTTTTATTTGCCTCTAATGTTCTTTCTGAACCTCGATACAATAAATAATACTATTATTATTATACTGGTATTTTAAAGTCCGATTTTTTAAATAATTTCCGTGTACTCATCTTTGGTTGTTGTTATGCATGGGCTCATTAATAATAGTAAATCAATTATAGCGAAAGATTTATGTGTAGTTCCGATATAATATCCTCTATGGGCTTAAATCTTCCACTGCAAACTTTATAATTAGATATGTATGTAATTATTATAATATATACAATTGATTATAAATAAAAGACATTACTTTTGTTAGTATCGCATAATATTATTTATTGATTTGTTACTAGTTTCAACTACTTAAGTAATCATTATCAAACAGATTGGTTAACAGATTACTTAAATAGTCGAAAAGAGTAACAAATCAATAAATAATTTTATATGATACTAAGAAAGTAATGTGTTTTATTTATAATTAATAAAATGTACCACGAAATAGACGCCACTACCATTCAAAATATATACAATTGAATCGGTACTATTATTGGCTGCTCTATGCTCAAGTGTGTTGTTTTGCACTCCGAGTTTAAAATGATGAAGGCAGCATATTTGAAAATCATGTGAAAACATGTATACAGGGTGTTTAAAAAATATGTTCGGATGTTTGACCTAGTATAGTACTTAAAAAAACAAAAAAAATTAATCAACATGGGTCCGAATCTCAACTGTTTCTGACATATACATGGTGATTAATTTTTCAGTGTGAACATACTGTAGATTTTTACAGAATCAGATTATAGATTACATTCTCTTTACGATGGTATTCAACGTAATGGTAATCAACTGTTTCTGAGATATACATGGTGATTGATTTTTCATTGTCAACATACTGCAGATTTTTACAGAATCAGATTCTAGATTAGATTCTCTTTACAATGGTATTCGAAGTAATGGTAATGAACTGTTTCTGACATATACATTGTGATTGATTTTTCAGTGTCAACATACTGTAGATTTTTACAGAATCAGATTCTACATTAGATTCTCTCTACAATGGTATTCAATGGTAATCAACTGTTTCTGAGATATACATGGCGATTGATTTTTCACTGTCACCATATTGTAGATTTTTACAGAATCAGATTCTAGATTAGATTGTCTTTACAATGGTATTCAACATAATGATAATCAACTGTTTCTGAGATATACATCGTGATTGATTTTTCAGTGTCAATATACTGTAGATTTTTACAGAATCAGATTCTACATTAGATTCTCTTCAGAATGGTATTCAATGTAATGGTAATCAACTGTTTCTGAGATATACATGGTGATTGATTTTTCAGTGTTAACATTTAACATTTAAGATTTTTACAGAATCATATTCTAGATCAGAATCTCTTTTACAATGGTAAACCATTTTATTAATCGACTATATCTCGGAAACAGAGGTACTGAAATTGGGTAAACTTTTCCAAAATATCTTTTAAACACCCTGTAGATTTGTTAAGGAGAGTATAGGATTAAGAAAGTTGTAAATTCTATTTTATGAATTCAACGTTTAAGAAAACGTTTAAGAAGTTTTAAGTTTGACGTTTAAGAAAATTGTAAATTCTATTTTATGAATTTAATGTTTGATGATTGCGAAACAAGGCGTGTATATAAAATTGTTTCTGCAAGTATTGCAAGATCTATGATGAGTATATGTAATATAAACCCGTAGAAAACCAATTAATGGATGAACTGATGTACTATTAAATATATCTATCTGTATAAGTGTTGTCTTCAATGGGTGATAAACCACTGTGGTATTTTAAATTGTACACGTTTCTACTTTATTGACATTTGTATAACGTTTTTACGAAATTTTCGTAGAATTTTTATTGAAAATTGAAAAGTCCAACGGTTTGTGCATGCCACTGTCCTACCAAGGTAGGACTGGCGGTAACAAAACTGGCGGTAAAGGAAATTTTCGTAGAATTTTTATTGAAAAATTGAAAAGTCCAACGGTTTGTGCATGCCACTGTCCTACCAAAGGAGGACTGGCGGTAACAAAACTGGCGGTAACGGAAATTTTCGTAGAATTTTTATAAATTGAAAAGTCCAACGGTTTGTGCACGCCACTGTCCTACCAAGGGAGGACTGGCGGTAACGGAAATTTTCGTAGAATTTTTATTGAAAAATTGAAAAGTCCAACGGTTTGTACATGCCACTGTCTTACCACTACAAAGGGAGGACTGGCGGTAACAAAACTGGCGGTAACGGAAATTTTCGTAGAATTTTTATTGAAAAGTCCAACGGTTTGTGCATGCCACTGTCCTACCAAGGGCGGACTGGCGGTAAAAATCGCCATGGAAAACCTGCTGGGTCTGTGAAAGATGGTTCTAAAAACCATTCAATCAGTATTTCGAGAAGGCCTAATCTTATTCTAGTCAAGAATATTCTGCGGCGATTTTTCCACCAGTCCTGCCCCTGCGTCCGGCATTTCACATTTCAAAGTATGAATATATTTTCTTATAATCGCATTTCATATTTCAAAGTCTGTATATATTTTATTATAATCGCACCGTAAATATTTGTGTTATGCAATGGTCTATTACTGGTTGTTATCGTTGATTCATTTATTCAGCAAACCCCATAAATATTTGTTATGGTATATGAAAACACGAATTAACTTTTTTACAAAAAACATTTATTAATTTAAATGTACATTTCGGGCGTGATGCGACCATCTTCAGCAAATATCAAATACGAACTACGTATTTGATACGCTCGAAATGTACATTTAAATTAATAAAAACAATTAATTAATAAAAACAATAAAAATAATTTTTCACAAAAAACATTTATTAATTTAAATGTACATTTCGGGTGTGATGCGACCATCTTCAGCAAATATCAAATACGATCTACGTATTTGATAGGCTCGAAATGTACATTTAAATTAATAAAAATAATTAATTAATAAAAACAATTAATTAATAAAAACAATAAAAATAATGTTTCACAAAAAACATTTATTAATTTAAATGTACATTTCGGGTGTGATGCGACCATCTTCAGCAAATATCAAATACGATCTACGTATTTGATAGGCTCGAAATGTACATTTAAATTAATAAAAATAATTAATTAATAAAAACAATTAATTAATAAAAACAATAAAAATAATTTTTCACAAAAAACATTTATTAATTTAAATGTACATTTCGGGCGTGATGCGACCATCTTCAGCAAATATCAAATACGTACTACGTATTTGATACGCCTGAAATGTACTTGTAAATTAATAAATGTTTTTTCTGAAAAAGGTTTAATTCGTGTTTTAATTATATTTCACCTTTCACAGGCTCAAACGAACCTAATTTATTATGGTCTAATGCATTTATTCAGCAAAATTACTTAATTATAGTGGAATCCATGGTGCTAATGTATATTTTAAGTTATTATTTAAACCAATCACTCTTCTTTATCAGTGTTAAATGTCATGTAACCATTAATGAAGAGATGTCGTATTACATATGTCTATTAAGTCCTAAGAATAAAGTCCTATATGTCCATTGATTGTTTAAATTTTTCACATTTCCGAGCTATTCATGGCGGATATCATTGAAAATTATTTTTTCCGATGCGCTCCGACAAGGTTTAACTGATGCAACTCTGATGCGACTGATGCAAAATATAAGGATTTACTGAAAATGAGTCGTATAGAATCAAAACTTACAATATTCAAAATCATCTAAATCGAGTTAGCAGATATCATAGCAGATATCACAACTTTTGTAGAGCTCTCAATTCTCTTTACAATCACTTAAATAATAAGTATCACTTAATAAATAATAATAATAAATAAATATAGACAAAACTAAGGTAATGCTGATGGGAGGTGAAGAAATAATAAGAATAGAACAGGATAATATTAAGATGGAGCAGGTAAATAACTTGAAATATTTAGGTGTTACTATAAACAAAGATGGAAAAAATTATATTGAATTAAGCGTAAGAATAAACAAAACAGTAAATGTATTTAATAAAGGAATTAGTTCGAAAAGGTATTTTCATTAGAGCTTTTGTCGTAGAGGCCCAAAATTAATGCAGCCCCCTTTCACTTCTGATTTCCTGAAGTTATAGAAGGTTTATCATGAATAAATTGGGTTTAATGTTGAATATAGAAGAGGAGGATTTGCATTATTTTTTTTAGCCGAATATTCTAGAATTTTATTATGTATATTATGAAATGCATAGAACTATATTAAACAACAAAAAAAAATCTAATATTACCACGATGCAATTGTATAAAGCTGTATAGCCCTTTTTTTTTGCAAAAATACTTATCAATACTTTAAAAAGTGGAGTAAGTAATTTATTTAAATTTTATGCCAGAAACATACATATCATTCCTTTAAAAAGTAAAGTAAGTAAGTAATTTATTTAATGTTTACGCCAAAGGATTTCATACGTCAATAAAAATCTAAAAATAGGAAAAACACTCCAACAACGGAAATCATATATAATAACATTTTACACATTTCAAACACACATTTAAAAAAAAAAGACACGCTCAGAAGTTAAGTGCATCATAAAATTCAGAATAAATAACAAAATCAACCTCTTCAAGGATTTTTTATTTATATTTATAAAGATAAGACAATTTATTATAAGCTGCTAATTATTTTCGCTTAGAACATATATCACAAAATTCTTTAAACAACTATTTACATACTTAATTTTAAGATTATTAAAATAATTATCTTATAGTCTTAGTCTTAGTCTTTTAATCTTATAGTTCAGAGTCGTAAAATATACGACTCTGAAACTTCACATAAATCAGACATTATTTATAAGATGTAGACTGGAACAAACGTGAAAGTGGTTAATTATTCATTTCCGTGAGGAAGAATTGCAACGACACCACGCCGGGCTGTTCCAAATGCAATTTAACCATCTGCCCTTGTACGATGCTGCACACCGTCCTGCAATTGTTAATGTGCATGCCCATCAAGAACATTAGGAATTTTTTTACGTCAACGACGGCGGACACCGTCTCGCCGTCATCCTCGGCTTCATTATCGCCGGTTTCATTCGTAGCGTCTAGGCCCTGCCCCACTAAAAATTAATGAGTTTACGTAACGCATAAGTAGTACAATCAAGTAGTCAAGTAGTACAAGTAGTCAAGCATAAGTAGTACAATCAAGTAGTCAAGTAGTACAAGTAGTCAAGCATAAGTAGTACAATCAAGTAGTCAAGTAGTACAAGTAGTCAAGCATAAGTAGTACAATCAAGTAGTCAAGTAGTACAAGTAGTCAAGCATAAGTAGTACAATCAAGTAGTCAAGTAGTACAAGTAGTCAAGCATAAGTAGTACAATCAAGTAGTCAAGTAGTCAAGCATAAGTAGTACAATCAAGTAGTCAAGCATAAGTAGTAGAATCAAGTAGTACAAGTAGTCAAGCATAAGTAATACAATCAAGTAGTCAAGTAGCACAAGTAGTCAAGCATAAGTAGTACAATCAAGCAGCCAAGCATAAGTAGTACAATCAAGTAGTACAAGTGGTCAAGCATAAGTAGTACAATAAAGTAGTCAAATAGTACAAGTAGTCAAGCATAAGTAGTACAATCAAGTAGTCAAGCATAAGTAGTAGAATCAAGTAGTCAAGCATAAGTAGTAGAATCAAGTAGTCAAGTAGTACCAGTAGTCAAGCATAAGTAGTACAATCAAGTAGTCAAGTAGTACAAGTAGTCAAGCATAAGTAGTACAATTGGGGTATACCTGCGAAAGACTGCACACTAAGATCTGGAAAGTGCGCCGAAATGGTAACCATGTTAGTCTTGCTTCTCAGTGTCAACGTCCCGTTTTTATTAGCCGATACTATTAAAGTTGGACTTATAGTTTTCATCCTCTCGACAATATTTTTTATTGATTTTAAATTTGGCATG
Source organism: Othius punctulatus (assembly GCA_951805005.1). NCBI lineage: Eukaryota > Metazoa > Arthropoda > Insecta > Coleoptera > Staphylinidae > Othius > Othius punctulatus. The sequence continues at coordinate 720,519 of OX638139.1, read as the reverse complement.
TGCATCGAAACCTAAAATATTATAATTTTAATAATAATACTAATAATATAAAAATTATAAATACGGTAGAAGGACCCCGTTGGTCGATAGCCAGTTAGGGATAATATCCCTAACAAATACAGTCACTACTACTATAAAAATTATAAATATTAATAATCTTTTATTGTTTTCTTCTTAATAGTAGTACTTACTTCTTAATAGTACTTACTGGTAGTACTTACTGGTAGTTATATATATAAAGATCTTTTCTTGCGTTTATTACTTTATTGTGTCATTTGACCTTACTTGCTGGTTTCGGCTATATTTAGCCATCTTCAGAGGTTAATTTTTTTGAGTTTAATATATTCGACATCACAGCGGTTTTACACGGTCAAAGAAATTGATAAATTTATTCATGGATAAATTCGTGAATTAATTGAAAATGTGAAGGAGTATTACACGATCAAATTGTATGTCACTTTCCAGTAGGTTGGTATTAATTTAAAAACCGAAATGTAACTAGAATTTCCCAAAAAATTGGCGAAAATCTATCATTCTATTGTAACAATTTATTCATGAATTTATTGTCGTCAATTTATTCACGACAATTTTGTGTGTTACATGCAACAATAACTTCAAAATTCATGAATTTCTTTGACCGTGTAAAGCAAGCATTAGATTAGATTTGTATATTTGACTTTGATTTTTGATATTGATTTTTGATTTGACTTTTTAATAATTTCTTTATTTGTCAAATTTCAACCATAACAAAAATTAATAATGTTAATAATAATTTTCTTTAAATTATTCATTAAAATCGTTTTTGTTGTTCATTTGAAATTTACTACAAAGACCAAATCTGGAGGCAAACGGTATTTTTGTAATGGTTTTTCAACCTCTCAACCATATTTTATATGGATATGCATATGCAATGGGGTGGAAAGCAAACGGTATTTATGTAATGGTTTTTCAACCTCAACAATATTTTTTATAAATTTTAAATTTGGCATATGCAATGGGGTGGAAAAACGGGTGCTTAATAGTTTACTGTTTGAATCATCCTTACATGGAAATCATCAAAACTTGGTTCAACGTAGTCGCCCCAATTCTTCTTCGGTATTATTTCAACCGGAATGTCGTGCATGCATTGCCTTGTCTGTACATTTTCTCCTGCCGCCTGAAATTAATCAATTAGCGTTTGCAAAAAATTAATAATTGTACGAACCTGTTCAATGACCAATGTTATACATGGAATCTGCTTGTTTGTTAACTTAATTTTTAAAGACTTTGCATTATTTTTCAATGTCGTTAAAGGTTTCGCTAGCATAACTAAAAACGTAACATTAGCAAGTGCATCATGCCGCTGGGGTTCGTACCAATGAGTTTGAATTGGCGACTGTAAAGCACAATTTATTAAAAACGGAAGTTTTTGTATTAAATTACTATTTATATTTATAATTAGATATTTAATTACTAAATAAAACGAGGAGAAAAACATTTTTCACAATAAACATTTATTACTCTAAATGTACATTTCGATTTCAAAGCAATCATCATCAGTAGACAGACAAATACTGAATGTATTTGTCTGAATGTAATTCAATTGCAAAGCAATCATCATCAGTAGACAGACAAATACTGACAAATACATTCAGTATTTGTCTGTCTACTGATGATGATTGCTGAGGAGAAAAACATTTTTCACAATAAATATTTATTACTCTAAATGTACATTTCGATTTCAAAGCAATCATCATCAGTAGACAGACAAATACATTCAGTATTTGTCTGAATGTAATTCAATTGCAAAGCAATCATCATCAGTAGACAGACAAATACTGACAAATACATTCAGTATTTGTCTGTCTACTGATGATGATTGCTGAGGAGAAAAACATTTTTCACAATAAACATTTATTACTCTAAATGTACATTTCGATTTCAAAGCAATCATCATCAGTAGACAGACAAATACATTCACTATTTGTCTGAATGTAATTCAATTGCAAAGCAATCATCATCAGTAGACAGACAAATACTGACAAATACATTCAGTATTTGTCTGTCTACTGATGATGATTGCTGAGGAGAAAAACATTTTTCACAATAAATATTTATTACTCTAAATGTACATTTCGATTTCAAAGCAATCATCATCAGTAGACAGACAAATACATTCAGTATTTGTCTGAATGTAATTCAATTGCAAAGCAATCATCATCAGTAGACAGACAAATACTGACAAATACATTCAGTATTTGTCTGTCTACTGATGATGATTGCTGAGGAGAAAAACATTTTTCACAATAAATATTTATTACTCTAAATGTACATTTCGATTTCAAAGCAATCATCATCAGTAGACAGACAAATACATTCGGTATTTGTCTGAATGTAATTCAATTGCAAAGCAATCATCATCAGTAGACAGACAAATACTGACAAATACATTCAGTATTTGTCTGTCTACTGATGATGATTGCTGAGAAGAAAAACATTTTTCACAATAAATATTTATTACTCTAAATGTACATTTCGATTTCAAAGCAATCATCATCAGTAGACAGACAAATACGGACAAATACATTCAGTATTTGTCTGTCTACTGATGATGATTGCTGAGGAGAAAAACATTTTTCACAATAAATATTTATTACTCTAAATGTACATTTTGATTTCAAAGCAATCATCATCAGTAGACAGACAAATACATTCAGTATTTGTCTGAATGTAATTCAATTGCAAAGCAATCATCATCAGTAGACAGACAAATACTGACAAATACATTCAGTATTTGTCTGTCTACTGATGATGATTGCTGAGGAGAAAAACATTTTTCACAATAAATATTTATTACTCTAAATGTACATTTCGATTTCAAAGCAATCATCATCAGTAGACAGACAAATTCTGACAAATACATTCAGTATTTGTCTGTCTACTGATGATGATTGCTGAGGAGAAAAACAGTTTTCACAATAAATATTTATTACTCTAAATGTACATTTCGATTTCAAAGCAATCATCATCAGTAGACAGACAAATACATTCAGTATTTGTCTGAATGTAATTCAATTGCAAAGCAATCATCATCAGTAGACAGACAAATACTGACAAATACATTCAGTATTTGTCTGTCTACTGATGATGTTTGCTGAGGAGAAAAACATTTTTCACAATAAATATTTATTACTCTAAATGTACATTTCGATTTCAAAGCAATCATCATCAGTAGACAGACAAATACATTCAGTATTTGTCTGAATGTAATTCAATTGCAAAGCAATCATCATCAGTAGACAGACAAATACATTCAGTATTTGTCTGAATGTAATTCAATTGCAAAACAATCATCATCAGTACACAGACAAATACTGACAAATACATTCAGTATTTGTCTGTCTACTGATGATGATTGCTGAGGAGAAAAACATTTTTCACAATAAACATTTATTACTTTAAATGTACATTTCGATTTCAAAGCAATCATCATCAGTAGACAGACAAATACATTCAGTACTTGTCTGAATGTAATTCAATTGCAAAGCAATCATCATCAGTAGACAGACAAATACTGACAAATACATTCAGTATTTGTCTGTCTACTGATGATGATTGCTGAGGAGAAAAACATTTTTCACAATAAATATTTATTGCTCTAAATGTACATTTCGATTTCAAAGCAATCATCATCAGTAGACAGACAAATACTGAATGTATTTGTACGTCTACTGATGATGATTGCTTTGAAATCGAAATGTACATTTAGAGTAACAAATATTCAGTAAATCATCAGTAGACAGACAAATACTGAATGTATTTGTCAGTATTTGTCTGTCTACTGATGATGATTGCTTTGCAATCGAAATGTACATTTAGTGTAATACATGTTTATTGTGAAAACGGGTTTTCTCCTTGTTTTATTTAAAAAATTTCACAAGCTCCGATACATGTCTAACGTACATATTACTGGTAAGGTTTTTTTATACGCAATACGTCTGAATGACTGTAATAAGTCGAAACTCGAGTTGTGAATATATTGAATAAAATGTGGTAAAAACATTTAATATCTAATAATGAATATAAATATCAATTACCACATAGTAACAGCCAAAACGATCAACAATCTTAATGATTAAATTTGCATTTCTTATGTTCTTGAATAAAAAAAATTGGCGGTATTTTAAGTTTCTATCTCGATAGGGAATGTAATTAATGTAATGCTAAATGCTATAATGTAATGCAGAATGTAATGCTAATGTAATTACGAGTTGTAAGTGATTCTGCTAGCAATTGATAGTATGCGAACGCATCGCCTATGCAAATTACTGGTGCGAACCGCCGCTCGGCTATAACAATATTGCTTACTGGTGTCGAATGATAAATATATTTCATTGCTTTCAGGGCTGGCTCCGACAAGAGTGTACTCTTTGAAATAGTATGTGGGTGGCAGCTCGCACCACACAAACGGTTTTCTCGGGCCAACGTCATCACCCGATACTATGAAATAAACTTTTCTCTCGGTTATCCTCATTACCGATTCCTTCGACAGCTTCGATATGCTGTTAGTAATGTCTGCAATAGAGTCATGCAGATTTAAAGTACCGTAACACAATTTAGTAATGTCTGCAATAGAGTTATGCAGATTTAAAGTACCGCAACGAAATTTAATTAAGTTAAGAAACAAATGACTTAGTTGCGGAACACATATTTCTAACTGTCTCAAGCCTACATGAAGTAATAACTTACTCATAAAGTCCCTCATGGCAGATATATCTGTTATTAACCCTCGAAAAATCATTTCAAATATTGTTATAGTTTACAGGTAAAATTAAACTTGTTAACCTAACATAACCTAACATTATTATGAAATATCAAGCGATATTCGAATGAACTGTTTAACCTCTGCAACCAAATATACACCAAACATACAGGGTGTTCAAATAAAACCACCCAAATCGCCATTTCATCCGGGTTAATGGCTATACTTACAGACATATACTATAATATTATATTATAATAATATATCTATTAATTATATATTATAATATTATATTTTCATATATTTTACATGTTTGTGCCTATACCAATCACAATTTACAACGCTGTAACGTCTAACCTCTAACTGCATGACAATTTTCTTAAATTTAAAGCAATAATGTCCATTATTGAGAATAGCTTACTTTGTAGGACTTGTGTAGGTAATAATGAAAATATGATTTGCATTTATAACACGGAATGTGGACCACAAAACGCAAAAATATGCGATGTGATTACGTACTGTGCTTCCGTACAGGTAAATCATTAATGTTGGGGTTTCATTTCTTTACTGTGATCTATACTAAAGTAACTAAAGCACAAGTAAAGTCAATAAGTGCGAATTTATGTGTGTAAGTTGGAGATAAATGGGGAAATCTGGAAAATGCATTGTTAGAAAAATGTTATCCGGATTAGCAAACATTTTACTACATTTTTGTATCACTTTTAATTTTAACATTTAAAGTGTTAAAATGTTGCATTAATGTTATATGTGTTAATAATAGTGATACAGTACATAGTAAAATGTATGTTTCTATGCCTAATAACAACATTATCAACTATCGCATAGTAATGTCTTCATATTATAAAGATGTTAATTATGTGTTTCACGTTTGCAGATTTCCGAGGGAGATGGTTTACCTAATCGGATATGTGTAGGATGTTTGGAGGAACTAAGTCGAACATTTTTATTCAGAAAGCTTTGCGAGAATTCAGATGCCACTTTACGAAATTTGCTGGTTTCTTCACAGGATAAAGGAAATAATGTCACCATTAAACCCGAGATTAAAACTGAATTTACCGATTACACAATAAATTTATCCGACCAAAATTTGGAGAGTACTAAAGACAATATTAGTAAATATACAATAAATTTATCTGACCAAAATTTGGAGGATACTAAAGACAATATTAGTAAATACACAATAAATTTATCTGACCAAAATCTGGAGGATGCTAAAGACAATATTAGTAAATGTAAGTTATTATGTTTGTGCGATAGTCAGGTTTAGAGTAATCTAAATCTGAGTTTAGAGTAAAGTTTAGAGATCTAATAAACGCAGACTTTTTTTTGCGTTGCTCCTAAATTAGTTGCAGCAGATATCAGAACAATGATCAGTATTTTGCGTTTACTGTTAGTTTACAAAGAGATTTTTAGAGATATCAAAACTAAATATAGCATTAAGCATTATGTGGAGAATTGTTTTGATGTGCATCAAAATAATTCTCCTTTCCTGTTCCTGATTTTTCCTGCTTTCTACAGTTATTACAAATAAAAGCTTTTTAGAGATATCAAAACTAGCGTTTACTGTTAGTTTACATAGTGATTTTTAGAGATATCAAAACTAAATATAGCATTAAGCATTATGTGGAGAATTGTTTTGATGTGCATCAAAATAATTCTCCTTTCCTGTTCCTGATTTTTCCTGCTTTCTACAGTTATTACAAATAAAAGCTTTTTAGAGATATCAAAACTAGCGTTTACTGTTAGTTTACAAAGAGATTTTTAGAGATATCAAAACTAAATATAGCATTAAGCATTATGTGGAGAATTGTTTGGATGTGCATCAAAATAATTCTCCTTTCCTGTTCCTGATTTTTCCTGCTTTCTACAGTTATTACATATAAAAGCTTTTTAGAGATATCAAAACTAGCGTTTACTGTTAGTTTACAAAGAGATTTTTAGAGATATCAAAACTAAATATAGCATTAAGCATTATGTGGAGAATTGTTTTGATGTGCATCAAAATAATTCTCCGTGTTTATTTAATTTTTAAAGAAAATTTTGATAAAATGCCTAAAAACTGACAGCTCTGAGAGCGCTTTTAACGCTAATAGTTAGCGGACAATTAGAATATTAATTAATATATTAATATATTAATGTAATAATAGATTTATGTTTAATTATTTTATTTTTTAGTAATAATTAATAATGCACATTTGCACAGCGAAGACACCGAGTTTGATAGTACAAATAAGGTAAGTTTTTCATAAGGATTCATTGCAAATCTACAGGGTGTTTCAAATGAAACCATCCAATTCACCATTTCCTTGGCACTTATTTAGGGTAAAACAGAAAAAAATCAATCTGGCAACTAAGCCAAAATTTAGTACAGGTATCTGCAATATCCACAGATTGTCATGTCATTAGTGTCAATGTCATCAGTTAAAGTTTCAAGATTTGCAAAAAATCAGTGCTATTTGTACGACCTAATTGGAATTTATACAATCATTTTACAATTAAAAGTCGTTTTTGTAGTTTAATTCTGGCAATGTGTATTAAGACAGATGAAATTGTTTTAAATTGACAGTGACAGCTGTCACCTTTTGAAATAATAAAAAAAAAATACGCATTGCCAAACTTCTTTTTTTAACTTTTTTATACAGAAAAATAACTGCTATCTGGTGGATGGAAATGGCGATTTGGGTGGTTTAATTTGAAACACCCTGTATTATTATATTTTTATTTTGCCTAGTGTGAAGACAAAATGTGCAATGGGGAGCGCAAACTATCCGAAAGCGATTATAATACACATGCGAATCCAACGAAATTTGAATTCGTTATGTGCCAACTAGTTCGTGAAAGGTAACAATAATTTCTAGTATTCAAACATTGTTCTGAATTTGTTTATACATTTAATTCTACAATAATTATTTTACAGTTTAGCTACTGAATCATCACAAGAAGATGTCGCTGCGATGACGGAGATAAAAAATGTAACTTGCACCGTTTGTAAAATGACTTTCTCTTCGAACAGCCTTCTAGAAACGCACATGAATGCTCATACAGGCAAGAAACCGTTTCAATGCAAACTGTGCGGCAAAAGCTTTCGCAAGAACTATCAGTTCAAACTTCATTCGCTCACGCATCCAGGTGCAGTCAAGCCGTGCGTCTGCACGATATGTGGTAAGGGCTTTGCCACCAGTTCCCGCCTGAAACTGCACGGGATGATACACACCGGCGAGAAGCCCTTTCTCTGCAACCAGTGCGGCAAGTGCTTCGCCCAAGAACAGCAATTCAAGAGCCATTTGTTGACCCATGTTGGTAACAAATCTCACAAGTGCGATGCGTGTGGCAAAGGCTTCGCACGGTACTCATCTTTTATGGTGCACTCCCGGTTACATTCCGGAGAGAAACCTTACGAGTGCAGCATCTGTGGAAAGCCTTTTAAATCGTCCAGCGAACGGTCTGTGCACAAAAGGACGCATAACGGAAAGTTGCCGTTTGAGTGCGAGGTATGTAAGAAGCAGTTCGTCAGGCGTTCCGTTATGAACGAGCACATGCGCACCCACACCGGCGAGAAGCCCTACGGGTGCAAGGTGTGCGAGAGGCATTTTGCTTCGTCGAACGTTCTCAAACGCCACATCCTGACGCACACAGGGGAGAGACCATTCGTTTGTGAACAGTGCGGTAGGGCTTTTACACAGCGCAGTGTACTGACTACACACTTAAAATTGGTGCACAAATAAAATAACTAAGTTTTGTAAATGATCATGTGTTAATTTTCAATACGATTATCTTATAAAAGTTATGTTCATTCGCCTACTGTAAGTTTCTCGCTGCATTTAAAGTAATACAGGGTGTTTCAAATTAAACCACCCAAATTGCCATTTCCGTTGCTATTAAAGGCCGATTCATAGATTTCTTACACAACCAGCTTGCCGTGTCCATTTATCCCATGATGGCAGATTTTTTCAAATTTCCTAGCCTCCAAATTCGCTATTTTTTTCCCCGGGAAATGCCACATTGTTAGCCATAATCCGATAGAAATGAAAGACTCATGAAGCGCCACAAACTTCATTTGGAACTCCTTGTATGTTGAAAATCATTTTGTGTGTGTTACACAGTTTATTAAAAACATATTAATAATAAAAAAAAACATCATGCAACCTAACTATTAGGTCATCATTAAACGTGTGCTTTTAAGCCAACTAATGCAATTATGTTTTCCAATATCTATCTTCAGTGCTCTACAGCCTACTATCGCAGCTCGTCGCTGTGCTCGTCTCCCTGGTGATGTCTTCATTGCTTCTCGGAACATCGCTCTTGTGCGACTCACCGGACGGCATCAATATAATCTTTATAATCTTCCTGAATGGATTTTCGATCATTATAACCAGCAGCAGGCTCAACCCAAACGACAATACGATATCACTTAAAGCCATAGAAAACTAAAAAATTAATGCATTATTTTGTAGTGCTTCGGTAGTTTTACTTACAGCATCGAAATAAGTGAAGTGCCTCGGGTTAACCGCCACGGCCACTCCTCTGAGCTGGAAGAGCATGTGGGTGAGGTAGGCCCCGTAGACCAGCTTGCTGAGGGGCGTCCACGGGGGCCAGGTGAGCGCTTTGTAAAGGAACGTGGCGTGCCCAAAAGATGCCGCAAATATCAGCCCCAAGGTGCCGAGGCCCCAGATGGGACGGTGCAGGGCGGAGTACGCTGCAGCTTCAGCCACGTTGTACTGGTGGTAAGGGTCGTAGAAAATCGCACCTGATGCCATGCCCGCAAAGAGGAATATTACCGAGATTAATGTCATAAGATGGGACTTGATCTAAAACATTATTAATGTGTGGTTGTGATATTAATTAATTTGTGGATTGAAATAAATATTTATATAATATAAATATTTAATATAATAAATATTTATATAATTTATATAATAGTAAATCCATTTGGTGCGTACCTTTGAAATTTTATAATCACTGTCTTTTAATTTATAAAACCAATATCCTGCAAACATGCCCATGAAATACGTCGAAGCTCTCGTGTAGGTTTTGATGTAGGTCAGCTGGTAGTCCGGATGTACCTTTGGAGCTACCAGGAACAGAGGGTAGAAATGAAGAAGTGCTGGACGCAGATGGATTACCGTTATCAGTAGTGGTATGATTATTGAAACCAGGAACAAAACCCCCAATAATACTATCCCCATATTTTTCTTCTTCTTTATCAGCGTCATCACGAAGATGGCTATTATGAAGTAATGAAAGTCGCATGGAAGGTACCAGGAGTGAGTCATGCACTAAAAATTCAATTTACAATTAGTTATAATCCAGAAATCCCGATTTTACTGTTGTCAGGTAAAATTATTTTACTTTTAAGCAATAGATATTTATACACATATTTTGACTATATTATTTGTATTACTTTGTGCAATGATGCAAACAATGTTTCATATATTAATATAATTATATTTTTAAATAATTTTGTACTATTCTAAATTAATTGCAAATATTAACAATAGTAATGTTTGGAAATCATCACCATATGATCTCCACAGAGATAAGAGTTGAAAAGTTGAAAAGAGTTGAAAAGTTGAAAAGAGTGAAAGAAAAGAGTTGAAAACTTAAAAAGAGTGAAAGAAGAGAGTTGAAAAGTTGAAAAGAGTATAAGAAAAGAGTTGAAAAGTTGAAAAGAGTGAAAGAAAAGAGTTGAAAAGAGTGAAAGAAAAGAGTTGAAAACTTAAAAAGAGTGAAAGAAGAGAGTTGAAAGTTGAAAAGAGTTGAAAAGTTGAAAAGAGTGAAAGAAAAGAGTTGAAAAGTTGAAAAGAGTGAAAGAAAAGAGTTGAAAACTTAAAAAGAGTGAAAGAAGAGAGTTGAAAAGTTGAAAAGAGTATAAGAAAAGAGTTGAAAAGTTGAAAAGAGTGAAAGAAAAGAGTTGAAAAGTTGAAAAGAGTGAAAGAAAAGAGTTGAAAAGTTGAAAAGAGTGAAAGAAAAGAGTTGAAAACTTAAAAAGACTGAAAGAAGAGAGTTGAAAAGTCGAAAAGAGTATAAGACAAGAGTTCAAAAGTTGAAAAGAGTAAAAGAAAAGAAAAAAGAATGAAAAGAATTAAAATATAATTTTGAAAATTTAGGATTTATAAATATTTAGACAAAAAAAATTGGGTTGAAGTTTCCAAATATTGGCTATTTTGTGATATTTTTAAATGTGTCTTTTGCTTAAAATGGTGGTAGCTTAGAGTTATCAATAATTTGTTTAAACAAAAAGTCGTAATGGAAGCTTAATTGTAACTTTTTAATAATTTTGAATTGTATTAATATTAGAGAGTTGAAAAGTTGAAAAGAGTGTAAGAAAAGAGTTGAAAAGTTGAAAAGAGTGAAAGAAAAGAAAAAAGAAAGAAAAGATTAAAATATAATTTTGAAAATTTAAGGTTTATAAATATTAGAAAAAAAATTGTGCTGAAGTTTCCAAATATTGGCTATTTTGTGATATTTTTAAATGTGTCTTTTGCTTAAAATGGTGGAAGCTTAGAGTTATCAATAATTTGTTTAAATAAAAAGTCGTAATGGAAGCTTCATTGTAATTTTTTTTAATAATTTTGAACTGTATTAATATTTGGATTATAAAGTTATATATTTTGAAAAAATTATATTTGGAACTTGTATTGACATTACTTTAAAATGCATATCACATACTAAATTTTCGAAATTTTGTAATGTCAATACAAGTTCCAAATATAATTTCTCCAAAATATATAACTTTATAATCCAAATATTAATACAATTCAAAATTATTAAAAAGTTACAATTACTTTTTAATAATTTTGAATTGTATTAATATTTGGATTATAAAGTTATATATTTTGGAAAAATTATACTTGGAACTTGTATTGACATTACTTTAAAATGCATATCACATACTAAATTTTCGAAATTTTCGTTGGATATCACTATTATTTTTTTTAAATATGATTTTAAATATATTTAAATTTAAATATTTTAAAATTGCACAACTACACTCTACAAAATTATGCAAATTTTATGTGAATACCACAAAATTTTTATAGATATTTATGAAATACCACAGAAAATTACAAAATTAATAACACATTAGAAATTTCCAAATTTTCAGTAATACATTAGAAATTTCCAAATTTTCAGTAATACATTAGAAATTTCCATATTTTCAGTAATACATTAGAAATTTCCAAATTTTCTAATGAATTTTTAAAATTTTGAAATTTTCTGTGGTAATTAATGTGGCTATATTAATTGCAAGTATTAATAATAGTAATGTTTGGAAATCATCACCATATGATCTCCATCGATGAAATTGCTAATATACAATAAGTTGGCCCACCAGTTTTTTCGACAATCAGCGACTTCGCCAGGTACCACAAATTTCCAGAACGGTCCTGAGCCTATGTGGGCGAACATCGAAGACCAGAAGAAAACCACGAAGGCATAGAGCGGAGTCAACCTGAAACCGTAGATAGTTCCACTTTGATTGACAATTAATTGCTAATCATGTGATTTCCTTGAACATTATGTCTGCTGAAGGTGAAGGACAATGAAAATGCATTAAGTGTATGCAAGCTACTTATTTTTTTGTGTTAATATATGCATCGTACGCTCCATTCATTGTGCAGGAGACTCTGATTATATTGATTATATGTATTACTTATGATGATAAGCAAAATTACCGATCAATATTAATTTGATGTGTTAATGTGTTACACCTTAGCATTATAGTTATACCTGTAATCGGATATTGCATATTGCTTGGAGCAGTAATGTAACTTTCCAATATAAGTCTATCCAAAAACTGACAACTTCTGACTGACTAGATTAAGAATTGTTATGCACAGAAAAAAATCAAAAGGAACCAAATTTTCAAAAATTTCAAGCAACTTTTAATAAATCTGCAAAAGTTAATAAAAGAAGTATAATCAAACCTCTGCTCTTAACTTTCATTTACCTGTTTTATAAATGATGTTAATAACTACACCTACAATCCTAGAACTAGTAATATCCATTGTCATAACATTTATTCAAATTGCAGAAAATTTCGTGAAAATATAAAAGTTTCGAATTGCCAAATTATGTAAATTCTTTAAAACTTTAAAAACTTTGAAAATTGAATCTTTGAATGATTTTAAATCTGGGAAAATTATATAAATATACCAGGAGTTTTAGAAAAGTTTCCCAACTTTATGAACATTCTAGTCCATTCTATTAGAGTAGGTCCTAATACATAATTTTACTATAAATAAAAATTTTGTTAAAAATCTACTGGATTTGTAGATATACTACAAAATCATACAATCCTATTGAAGTAGCAATTTATTCTACTAAATGTCTATCTGATTCTACATATTGTTAATGATTCTACTACATTTGCACAAAATTTTACGGAAGTTTCACATTCTCTCGTAATTTACGCAATTCCGTAAAACAACAACTGCTTCTATCAAAAGCATTGTTTGTATAAAAATTATATAGTTTTTAGAGAACATTTGTTTTTCTCAAAAATCATGTAATTGCTTACAAAAGTTCTGTTTCCATCAAATATTAAATTAAAACTAAACTTTACTTTACTTTACTTTACTTTACTATTAAATTTGTTTGCCAAACTTGTACATAAATAGGTATATTAGTTGACAAATTTTTCGAAAATCAGCAGTATTTACAAAAAATTCTCCTAAACTTACATATAATTCGAGCAATTACAAACGATATTCTATAATAATTATATTGTGTAATCTAGACACATGATAAACTTTAGTAATCTATAATTCTATTTAACTACTTTGGAAAAATCTAATAATTGCAGATTTTCTAAACAAAAAAAAGTATAGTTTGTAAGTTTCTTTTTTATCTTGTATTTGACTCATATTAAGATAATTTAGACTATTTAGTAAAAAAAAAATCAAATTAAAAATACAGTTTTTAGTTTTAGACAGTTCTGCCTGATGATGACCAATTAATTTATCGAAACCAGTTGCAAAAGCAATTATGAATTTTAATTAAGGTGGTTTTAGACAATTCTGCCTGATGATGACCAATTAATTTATTGAAACCAGTTGTAAAAGCAATTAAGAATTTAAATTAAGAAAGTACACGTTTTTTTTTTACTGAATAGTATTCTATTTTAGGTTATATATTGCAATTTATTAATTAACTTTTAATAATTCTATTGAAGCTGCATTTTATTTTACAAATTTTCTAGACGATTCTACTATAGTATTTGATAATTCTACAAAATTAAAAGCAGCATGTAAACATGCAAATATTCCAAAAAAGTCATACGTCTTGATTAAAGCAAAATTTTATTTTACAAAATGTCCAGAAAATTATACAAAATTTAAACGATTCTACTAAATTTGGGCACATTTCTACAGTACGGTACACATGTATCTATTAATTTTCATGCAATTCCCTAAAAAAATGATTGTTTCTGCAAAAGTACTTTTTGTGTCAAACTTTTTTGTAGCTATCAAAATTTTCTGCTGTTTAAGATGAATAAAATTAGTTTATGTTAAAAATTATCTATCGAAAATTCTGATTTTGGTTGTAGGAGAAGTACCTTGCGAATTAGCAAGGTACTTCTCCTACAGAAAGAAATTAGACACAAAGAATTAGTTGCGAACCAATATTATTGAAGAATTAGTAAGGAACCAAAATAATACAGATTCCTTACTAATTCTTCAATAATATTGGATCACCAATTGTGGCACTAATTCAATGTTCTACTGTTTAAGATAAATACAATTAGTTTCTGTTAAAAATTATATTGTATCTATCGAAAATTCTGATTTTCTGTATTATTTTGGTTCCTTACTAATTCTTCAATAATATTGGATCACGAATTGTGGCACTAATTCAATCTTCTACTATTTAAGATAAATAAAATTAGTTCCTGATAAAAATTATATTGTATCTATCGAAAATTTCGAATTTTCTGTATAATTTTGGTTCTTTCCTAATTCTTCAATAATATTGGATCACCAATTGTGGCACTAATTCAATTTTCTACTGTTTAAGATATATAAAGTTAGTTTCTGTTAAAATTTATATTGTATCTGTCGAAAATTCTGATTTTTCTGTATTATTTTGGTTCCTTACTAATTCTTCAATAATATTGGATCTCCAATTGTGGCATTAATTCGCAAGATACCCTTTGATACATCCAAAAACGTCATACGCCTTGATTGAAGCCTATTAGTAGTTTTATCTTCATGAATTCTTAACCTTGGAAAAATATAATAATTACCTGTTATTAATTTATACGTATTCAGTAGGTAAATATGTAAACAGATATGCAAAATGGGTATATCTAAATGACATTATTGATTTAATTACGCGTTTATTAAATATGGCATTTAAATCGTTAGAATGGCAGTATTTTAAAACAGATTCAGGAGAAATTTGTAAACCTGTATTAGCTACTTAAATCATTATTTTTCATATTTCTGAATCGTTAGATTCAGATATTTTAAAATACCATTTCCAACATCCAAGTTAAAGAAAATCTTAATTTTTTCTGAAATCAAAAGGTTATGTGATTTACTTTTACAAAAATGCTGTACAAGATCCATTTTGAACTTCTATTCAAATGATCTTCAAATATTTATCATAATTTCAAAGTTATTCACGAAAATTGCTAATTCTTAATACCTATTCATGTCGCAATTATATATTTTTATTAGCCTATTTTGTAAATGGTATAAATAGTAAAATAGCAACATATACAACTACATATACAATTTCCAAAATTTTCAAAATTAAAGAAACATATCTTAACTTTCTAAGAAATCAAAGGGTGATATGAAGTTTTCTACAAAAACGCTGTACAAGATCATTTTTAACTTCTATTCAAATGTTTTTCAAATATTTATCATAATTTCAAAACTATTCACGAAAATTGCTAATCCTCAATACCTATTCATCTCGAAATTATATTTTTTTTAGCTTATTTTGTAAATGGTATGAATAGTAAAATAGCAATATATACAACTATTTATACCATTTCCAAAATTTTCTAAATTAAAGAAAAATATCTTAACTATCTAAGAAATTAAAGGGTGATATGAAGTTTTTTACAAAAATGAGGGTGCAAGATCATTTTTAAATTCTATTCCAATGTTCTTCAAATATTTATCATAATTTCGAAATTATTCACGAAAATTGCTAATCTTCAATACCTATTGATGTCGAAATTATATTTTTTATAAGCTTATTTTGCAAATGGTATAAATAGTAAAATAGCAATATATACAACTATTTATACCATTTCCAAAATGTTCAAAATTAAAGAAAAATATCTTAACTTTCTAAGAAATCACAGGGTGATATGAAGTTTTCTACAAAAATGCTGTGCAAGATCATATTTAACTTCTATTCAAATGTTCTTCAAATATTTATCATAATTTCGAAATTATTCACGAAAATTGCTAATCCTTAGTACCTGTTCATGTCGAAATTGTATTTTTTATTAGCTTATTTTGTAAATGATATAAATAGTAAAATAGCAATACAAACAACTATTTATACCATTTCCAAATTTTTCAAAATTAAAGAAAAATATGTTAACTTTCTAAGAAATCAAAGTGTGAAATCAATTTATATTTTACAATTTTAATTTTAATTTTATAATTTATAAGGATATATCTTTAGAACTTAGGATTAGTTTTAGGAGGTATTATAACTTTAAATTATTGAGGATTATATGGTGCTTTGGGATTTTTTTGGGACAGTTTTTAGACATAAAACTGAAACTAAAGTCAACAGAGACCACAACATTATCTTTTTTGAGGTGAGGATATATTAATGAAACTTCTTAGTTTCATCAGAGTACTGAAACCTAATTGATTTTTGGACCTGAATATATCATAAAACCCAATAGTACAGCTTGGGTTTCTATATTTATCATAATTTCAAAATTATTCACGAACTTTGCTAATCCTCAATACCTATTCATATCGAAATTATATTTTTATAAGCTTATATTGTAAATGGTATAAATAGTAAAATAGCAATATAAACAACTATTTATACTATTTCCAAAATTTTCAAAATTAAAGAAAAATATCTTAATTTTCTAAGAAATCAAAGTGTGAAATCAATTTATATTTTACATATTTAATTTTAGTTTTATAATTTATAAGGATATATCTTTAGGACTTAGGATTAGTTTTAGGAGGTATTATAACTTTAAATTATTGAGGATTATATGGTGCTTTGGATTTTTTTTGGGACAGTTTTTAGACATAAAACTGAAACTAAAGTCAAGAGAGACCACAACATTATCTTTTTTGAGGTGAGGATATATTAATGAAACTTCTTAGTTTCATCAGAATACTGAAACCTAATCGATTTTTGGACCTGAATATATCACAAAAGCCAATAGTAATGCTTGGGTTTATATATTTATCATATTTCAAAATTATTCACGAAATTTGCTAATCCTTAATACCTATTCATGTCGCAATTATATTTTTTATTAGCTTATTTTGCAAATGGTATAAATTCCAAATAGCAATATATACAACTATTTATACGATTTCTAAAATTTTCAAAATTAAAGAAAAATATCTTAACTTTCTAAGAAATCAAAGGGTGATATAAAGTTTTCTACAAAAATGCTGTGCAAGATCATTATTAACATCTATTTAAATGTTCTTCAAATATTTATCATAATTTCGAAATTATTCACGAAAATTGCTAACTTTTAATACCTATTCATGTCGAAATTATATTTTTTATTAGGTTATTTTGCAAATGGTATAAATACAACTATTTATGCCATTTCCAAAATTTTCAAAATTAAAGAAAAATATTTTAACTTTCTAAGAAATCAAGGGGTGATATGAAAATTTCTACAAAAATGCTGTACAAAATCATTTTTAAATTCTTCTATCCAAGTGTTCTTCAAATATTTATCATAATTTCGAAATTATTCACGAAATTTGCTAATCCTCAATACCTATTCGTGTCGAAATCATATTTTTTATAAGCTTATTTTCTAAATGGTACAAATTTTAAAATAGCAATAGGTATATACAACTATTTATACCATTTCCAAAATTTTCAAAATTAAAGAAAAATAGCAACATATATAACTATTTATACCATTTCTAAAGTTTTCAAAATTAAAGAAAAATATCTTAACTTTCTCCGAAATCAAAGTACTTATGTCTGAAGTAAAAATAACAAATAACAAATAATAATAAAAAATATATGGCAACATGGATAAAATACTAACAAAAATTAATAATAATGATTATCCGATAAATCATTTAGTTGGTGTAGTATTATGATTGTTATTGTTTATTGTCGTATATCTTTAAAACATCTACTTCCGGTTGAGCTTTCATATACATATATGAATATTAATATAAATTATCTCGTGTGAAAATTGAATGAAAACCAAAACGATTACAAATCAATAAATCAAATCGATCGCAGAAGCGTGAAAATCCGCAGGCGATGAAAACCGCGAGCAGACAAACAAGGGGGGGGGATTGATTATAAAAATATATTAATCGATTACACATCGAGTGAGCGTGGAGCTTGCGAGTTTTCCTCTCACTAGTTCAAGGGCGTGGATCAGCGTTATTGCTTGCTAATTTATGTTTTTCACAAACAATTGTAACTCATTATATAATTTATTCATTTGGATGGAATTAATCGTGCCGCAATAATGCTGGCTTCAGAAGCTCTTATGCACCTGGTCAGATTTACATTTCATCAATTCTAGGGATATTATTTGTCATTATATAGTTAGAATGATCTGTTCATGACGATAGTAAGCAATTACGCCATAGTTAGACGAGCACTAGGGATTATTATTATTATTATAGCACCAGGGATGATTATTATTATTATTGCATCTTTGGAAACCCTCAACTCTACACCATTATTTGCAGGGGCGGATGGGCCATACGGGAAAATGGGAAATTTCCCTGTGGGCCGGTAGCCATCCCGAATGTTGGGCCGGAAGCCCCACAATTTTCTCAGATCCGACGACAAGTTTATTAATAATTTTGATTTAATGTATTAACACAAGGCGGAAAGACCCCATGTGGTCGATAGCCCAATAAAGATTGTTTATATATGTATTAACACAGTGGTTCCTAAACTTTTTCGCGTCACAGCTCCCTTTTTGAACTAGGATTTTCCATGGATCCTTTCCGTTTCCATAATATTTTTTGCAAATTTTTATGAAATATAAAATAATTTGGCGAGGAATATAAATTGTGTAGATAGCCGTTATAATTTTCAACTAAAAATTGGCAGGTTCCATTAATCTTTGTAATTTATAAAAAAAATTGGTATTTCTAATAAAAAAATGTATTGAAAATTTTGAAGCTTTTGTAAATTTAATTTACAATCGACATGATATAATTTTAATATGTCGTGGTTTGATTAGCTTTTTGCAATTTTTAATAAAATTTTCTAATTTGTAAGGAAAATGTATATGTAGTAAAATTTTGGTATTTATAATAAGTACTTCATAATTTCTAATAAACATTTTGTAATCTCTAATGAACAGTTCGTAATTTCCACCTAAGTTTATTTTCATAAAATTTTCTGCAAATAACTATAAACATTTTAACAACTCGATACAAATTTTGGAAATGCCAATGACATTTTACATTTTATAGTGAAATTTTGGCAATTTACAATAAAATTTTAATAATCGCTGCTGAAATGCTGTAATTTATAATACGAATGTTGAATATTTTATATTAGTGAAATTTATCAATTAACAATAAAAATTTCATAAATTTATTGCAATTTTGTAATTTAGAATGATGAATGATGAAAGTCACAACTAAAATTACATAATTCCAATAAAACTTATTTATTTCTTTATTTACTTATTAACTTATTTATTATTGTATTTGTTATACTGTTAATGTAAACTTATTTATACTTTAAAATTGATCAAATAACAATGAAATTTTCATAAAGTTATTGCAATTTGGTAATTTAGAATGATGAATGATGAAAGTCACAACGAAAATTACATAATTCCAATAAAACTTATTTATGTCTTTATTTACTTATTTTCTTATTTATTATTGTATTTGTTATAGTGTTAATGTAAACTTATTTATACTTTATGATTGTTTTCTAATTCCATTGAAATATTGTATTCATAATAAAAACTTACAAATTCTAAAACATTTGAAATTTATAATTAATTCTCCATAATTTCTATTGAAATACTGAAATCCATCATCAAAACTTCGTAACGTTCATCATAATGCTATTACTATTTATAGGATTTTCGAAGAAATTTCTGTAATGTGTAGTTAAAATGCGAAAATTTCATTGTTTTTGTTGAATTTAAAAACATTTTAATCAACATTTTACAACATCCATTATAGTTTTTGCCATTATGAAATGGTTAATACATTTGAAAGGAATATGATTTCTGGTGAAAGACGTTATAAATTAGAATGAAAAAAGTCGCAGATTCCATTGATCTTTACAATTTATGAATGAAGTCTAGTAATTATATTAATAAATTCTAACGAAAATTTTGTAATTTCCAATTCATTGCAGTTTACAAGCGAGATGTTTCAGTGAGAATTTTATGGTTTGATCAACTTGCAATTTGTAATAAAATATCAAAATTTGACATTTGCAATAAAAACTTTATGACGTCTCTTTGTAATTTTGTACATAATTTTGTATTTTGCATTAATATTTTTGCAAATTTCTGTCTTCAAAAGAATATTAATAACTTAGTGAGTTATATGTTTTGAGGATAAAGTTTTTTATAATTTATACTAAAAATTTCAAATTTTAATTTAACATTGAAATTTATAATTAATATTTTCGTATTTACTATAAGAATTTTATAATTTCCAACTAAATTCTATCATTTATCGTGATAACTTTGTTATTTCATTTGAGTTTCGGAATTTATAATTTACATTTTTTACTTTCATGTAAAATCTCAAATCAAGTTTCTAATTCATTTTCATTTAGTAAGTTTTCATTTTTATGTGTATATTATGCAGGTTCTTCCGCTGGTAAATATTATTATTATTATTATTATAATTTTCAATATAAATTGTATAATGCAAATACCGATTTTGTGTTTTGATTAATATTTTACAATTTAAATTATAATTTGTAATGTAAAATTTGTAAAAGTAATAATGTTGTAAATTGCATTTAAATTGTTTTAATTATTATTTTTTTTCTTTCATGTTCAATAAATTTTCTGCAAATAACTCTGAACATTTTAACAACTTTGTGAGGGATATGCTTTCGGAATAAAACTCCTATAATTCAAAAAAAAATTGCTGGGTCTATTAAACCTTTGTAATTTTAATGAAGATTTTATAAAATATAATTAAATTTTCTTAGCCAAAGCATGAAATTTAATTACCTAATCTTTTTCATATTTTATTTAATATGATTGAAAGCAGAACAGTAAACGCACACTTTAGGAACCTCTGTATTAATAAATAAATAAGTATTATGAAAAACTTACGGTATTTAATTTTATATTGATTTTTTCTTTATGGGGAGTACTTTCTCTTAGTTATGTAATCTTTTTATTTGATGTTCTTCACCCAACTTGTTTCGGCTTTTATTAGCCATCCTCAGAGGTGTTATGTCTCTGATAATACATTTTAATATATTTTAAAAATAAAAATAATATATTCAATTTGAAATTATTTATTGTAAAGTATTTTTGATTTTTACATATTTGTCAAATTTTGAAGTATGATTATTATTTTTATTATATGGTATTATTGCAATTTTATGTGAATGCAAAATGGGCCGATAAAAGTTTGTTCCCGGGCCGCTTGTATGTTCCCCATCCTCCCCTGATTCTAGGGATATTATTTGTTATAAATATGGTCAGAATGATCTGTTCATGACGGCTGTAAGCAATTAGGCCATAGTTAGACGAGCACTAGGGATTATTATTATTATTATAGCACCAGGGATTATTATTATTATTATTGCATATTTGGAAACCCCCAACTCTACACCATTATTTGTGAATATATGGTCAGAATGATCTGTTCATGACGACAGTAAGCAAATAAACCATAGTTAGACGAGCACCAAAGATTATTATTAGTATTATAGCACAAGGGATTATTATTATTGTTATTATTATTGCATCTTTGGAAACCCTCAACTCTACACCTGTGACAACTCTACACATGGTAAAAGAGGATTAAAGATGACGGTGATGATGATGATGATGATGATGATGATGATGATGATGATGCTGATGGAAACCCTCAAAAATGGAAATTGTTTCAGCAATGTGCAGTATCGTAAATGTTCATCAAAACAATACTTTCCCTTATACACTCAATATTTCATTTGTTACTGCTAAATTTCAATTGTAATTCTCTAGAGAAGATTTTTTTTATGTGGAAAATGAAAATTTACAGATCCACAAAAAATAATAAAAACGAAGTATTTTGGTTAGATTTTTTCTTATTTGCAATGTTTTGATGTTATTTGATGTAATCACAAACATCGGAATGTTATTGGGCTTCTCATGGCTCATGTGCAATTAACATTTACTTCTTTTATGAAAATAGCTGCAAGATTATAAAATGCCAACTCATTCAGATTGAAAGGAAAGCAGGCATGTAATTGGCCGAGCTCTTACGTCCGAAGTAAAAGTATCATTTCAATTACGTTTATAACATATAAAAATTCTCCGCGCATAAATATTTATAAGAGCATTTGATAGAACGCTACAATTACCAGCTGCAACAAGCATGCAGAAAGCAATTAATATGTCGCTTAAGGTCATGAATGAGGCGAACTAACCTTGCCAATGAAAATGAAAGTTCATTGACTAATGATGCGAGTGGTGCAATCAGCCCATCTTCGCTCACCTGAAGTACCGGAGGATTATTATGAACGCAGGATGGACGAACTTCTTCTCGAACTGGCTGAGCAGCCCGAAGGCCACCAGGATTCCGCTCAGGATGAAGAAGGTGTCCACGAAGAGGTCCCCGTGGAACAGGAACCACGCTTTCATCGATCTGTACTCCTGGAAATCACATTTGAAGCTGCACGCTGGTTCATAGAGTTGGAGTAATGCATCACAGTAGTTAAGCAACAAGAGTTCTGGATCGCCCCCCGCGAAGATTTCGATTAATTTAATTCCCGGTTTAATCCGCGGTAATTGATTAAACCGCGGATCAAACCGCGAATTAAATTTATCGAAATCTTCGCGGGGGGCGATCCAGAACTCTTGTTGCTCAACTACTCATCACGATCGTAGAATTTAATTTAGAATCTGATTTTTAGGAGAGTTCATCATGACCGTAAAAAATTTTAGACCTTTCTTTAGAATCTGATATTTACAAGAGTTCATCACGATCGCAGAATTTTAGAACCTAAATATTTTGGACATACAGGTTCTGATGGTTTCTACCTTTTCGATGTAGTCGAAATTCTCCATAGGTCCTGAGAGGTAAGTGCCGAAACGGTGGTCAGTTATGATCATGAGGATGGAGAACGTCCTGATCCCGTTGAGGACTTTGAGTTGAGCGTTGGACTCGTCAGCCTTCGTGAGTTCCTTATAGGTTTTGCTGGCCGAGAAGGACACCAGCAGCATGTGGAGGAGCGGTCCTAAAAATTGCAGCGTGAGCAGCTTGTGTAAGTCGGCCCGTTGAGAGCTGACCATGACTCAGCGCTCCATTTGCCAGAATTCGACATATGTTTCATATTTCATTTCACTCAAGCATTACTCAATACTCTCTTAGTAGTTATACTAGGACAGTTCCAACGCAGGTTAGGTTAGTTTCGATTGCGAAAAATTGGCGCTTTTAATTCGCGAATTTAATCAAAATCAGCGTAATGGCGGAGGGGATGAGGGGTGAAGGGGAGCGGCGGGGCAGAAGAGAGGCGGAATGGCTTTGGGAGAGGTGGAGGGGCTGGTGGTGTTGATGATGGTGGAGGGGCGGAGGGGCTAAGAGACGGAGGGGCTGAGGGGCGGTCTTTAGTGCCGCGATCTATGATATCAATTTGATCCGCGGTGATTAGACTGTCAATTAAAATCACAGATCGCCAATTAGCCTGTAATTAAAGTACCTACAATTGATGTAATTATTCCATTGTTATCCTGCAATTGTGATTAAATTACTCGCGATTTCCGCAATCAACCCATTGTTACCGTCCGCTGATTTTGAATAAATTCGCGAATTAAAAGCGCCAATTTTTCGCAATCGAAACTAACCTAACCTGCGTTGGAACTGTCCTAGTATAGCTACTTCTCTTTCAATACATACATTTCACACAATACTCTCTCTCAATACATTTACCTCAAGCATGGGAACAAGCACAGAAAACGCGATTCTTTGTTTGAAAGGGCATGAGTCATAGTCAGCTCTCGTCGGGATGACTATAAGCATTTTGATCATACTTTTGGGGCGTTTTTCCTTCTCGAAGGGTTCCAGGTCGGTGCGCAGGTCGTACACTGTACCAGCGAGCACCAAAAACACCAAAATCGCCACTAGAAAACTGGAATTAGTAAAAATGATGAAGGGATGGAAACGCTGCGAATGTACTTTATAACTTTTATTATTACTTCGTAATGAGGTTTTTACTGCGTATGTTTAAATCATTTTGATCTTGATCATTTTTAATCTTTGATAACTACTTGTTTCAACAGTTGTTCATTTCAAAGAGAAATAGTCTTTGAATTTGTATGAGTCAGAACTCACCAAAATCCAATATCCACCGAATCTATAATCTCCAGCTCATTTTCCCTTTGGCAAGTCTGCTGCATAATTTTCGCCGAATAGCTAACGTTTTGTGCCTGAAAAGGGTGCTCCAATTTTGATAGGTACTGGTTCAGGGACTTCTCCAGATCCAGCCAAGTGCAGGAGGCGGGAACACACCATCCCACATGAGCGACATTCCTGGATTGCTTAGAGATGTCCGACGTTTTCTGCAAGTCGGGAATAATGTGCGCAATCATCGATTCGGTCATCACAATTAGTATGGAGATTGATTGAAATCGCTGATGAATGTGTAGGAGATTGTATGTACGTGATGTGGGCGCTACTCACGTATATCCGTGTAAGGACGTTGTCTGTGGCGCGGAAGTACAGAGATAGCTGATCCTCTGGCTTGTGGTCTTCTGGAATGGTGGAGTGCATTGTAGCAAAGCAGTACTGGGTCCTGAAGGGACCGTTTACTTTCATGCACTCGTCCCAGTTTCCAAAGTGGAAAACGCTGCCCTGAAGAACGCCAGTTGTTGATTTGGCGGTAGCGTCCCACACTGAAAATAATGATGGTCATCAAGTTCAGAAAAGTCCTCAAATACGCCAAATCTTGAATATCGTTGGATTTTAACCATAAGGTCCTCTTGCTACGAAGCACTGCGTAAAAAAAAACATTCTCTCCTGATGTGTACATGTACTATTTTTGTTATCAAAAAATGAAGATGCCAAAAATTATATATTGGAAAATGGAGATAAAAAAAATAGCAGAACTACTTTTCGCGGATGACATGACAATAAATGCAGAAACAGAGGAAGAACTGCAACACAACATGGAAATAATTGAGAAAGAAATTAAGAAAATAAACATGAAAATAAATTACGAAAAGACAAAAACCATGATAATCGCCAAAGAGAAAAAGAAACGCGAAATAAAAATACAAGGAATAAAAAATCGAACAAGTAGAACATTTCAAATATTTAGGAACAATCGTACAAAGCAATGGTAAATTAGATCACGAAATAGAACATCAATTAGTTTAAACAGCAAAACTATATAACATGTTAAAGAACACCTTTTTTAGCAAGAAGGAGATATCAAGAGACACAAAAACAGATTAAAATAGTAATTAGACCAACGCTAACTTACAGCAGCGAAACATGGACGATAACAGGAAAACAAATAAAAATAATAAATGCCATGAAGATGAGATCCCTAAGAAAAATAGAAAACAAAACAAGAAGAGACAGGATAAGGAACAGACGCACAGGAAAAACTTAAAAAGAAAAACTGTAACGGTCTGGTTTTGCCTCCGACGGAAACTGTCTTATTATTAATTTCGCGCCTGAACCTCCACCGTAGGCAACCATACTCACACGTTTTTTTTAACGTGACGTGTTTCCGTTATGCGTGATTTTTAAAAATCGCCGGCGAGACGCCACCATGAGGAGAAACTAGTTACCTTCCCTATAGTGCGGACGTGCCACGAGGTCACAGTTTTCCTTGGTATATCACCATCCGGTTTCCGGGATATAAAAATACAGGAAAAAATAACAGAAGGCCAAATGAGGCGGTATGGACACATGAGACGAATGAGAGAAGAAAGAAACACTAAGAAAATATACGAGACAAGAGTAACAGGAAAACAGCAGAGAGGAACACTAAGAAAAGAGCGCAATAGATGAAGAGGCAACAAGAAACGGGAACACGTGGGAAGAAATAAAGGGATTAACAATAGATAAGAAGAAGTGGAGAAAATATTATAAAATTAATAATGTATGCCTTACCCCGAAAGGCAGATAGGCAAAGGAATGAATAAATAAATAAATAAATAATAGTAAATTTACTCATATAAATAAATTATAATCAACATTTTTATGCTACAAGAAAATGTAAGGTAAAAAAAGTTTTTTTCATTCATCTATCTATCATTTCAACTACAATTCTCAAAATTCGCCAAATTTTTAACTTAATAAGTAAAACACAATATATTTTGAATCTGTAGAATTCTATTCATTTTTTACAGAAATCCTTATCAGGAATATTAATTAATTTTCAACAAAAATTTTACACAATATATTTTGAATCTGTAGAATTCTATTCATTTTTTACAGAAATCCTTATCAGGAATATTAATTAATTTTCAACAAAATTTTTACACTATATATTTTGAATCTGTAGAATTCTATTCATTTTTTACAGAAATATTTATCAGGAATATTAATTAATTTTCAAGAAAAATTTTACACAGTATATTTTGAATCTGTAGAATTCTATTCATTTTTTACAGAAATCCTTATCAGGAATATTAATTAATTTTCAACAAAATTTTTACACAATATATTTTGAATCTGTAGAATTCTATTCATTTTTTACAGATATCCTTATCAGGAATATTAATTAATTTTCAACAAAATTTTTACCCAATATATTTTGAATCTGTAGAATTCTATTCATTTTTTACAGAAATCCTTATCAGGAATATTAATTAATTTTCAACAAAATTTTTACACTATATATTTTGAATCTGTAGAATTCTATTCATTTTTTACAGAAATATTTATCAGGAATATTAATTAATTTTCAAGAAAAATTTTACACAGTATATTTTGAATCTGTAGAATTCTATTCATTTTTTACAGAAATCCTTATCAGGAATATTAATTAATTTTCAACAAAATTTTTACACAATATATTTTGAATCTGTAGAATTCTATTCATTTTTTACAGATATCCTTATCAGGAATATTAATTAATTTTCAACAAAATTTTTACCCAATATATTTTGAATCTGTAGAATTCTATTCATTTTTTTACAGAAATCCTTTCAGGAATATTATTTAATTTTCAACAACATTTTTAAACTATAATACATCAAATATGTCATATTCTCGATTGAATCTATTGATGTTTGTAAAATTTTCAACTAGTAGTTATACTAGGACAGTTCCACTCCACCACCGCGAAGTTTTCGATTAATTTAATCCGCCGCTTTAATGCCCTAATTACCCCCAAATTGCTATACTTACGCGAATCAAAAGTTCGATTAAACCGCGGATTAAATTAATCGAAAACTTCGCGGGGGGTGGAGTGGAACTGTCCTAGTATAACTACTTATACTGTCGAAGACGGTGACATTTTCTTACTAAACCCTACAAATGTGTTAAATTTTGAATTGAAAGTGTCCAGGTTTGCAAAGTTTTTAATGCATCTGTACAAAGCAGTTACGATTATTATTTGAAGAAATTCTTTGATTTGATTTGTAATGTAAGGTAAACGTAACTGTAAAAATTTACATTTTATCAAATGCAACTGCCAAATTGAAAAAAGAAGAAACAAATAGTCTTCATATTACTAAGATAATGCAAAAATGTATGCAAAGGGACTATATAATGATTGCCACACATAAAATTAAATAATTCTACAAAAATAAAAATGAACTAGTAAATAATTAAATATGCAGACAACTATAAATGCTATCAAATAAAACTATTTAAAAAAAAATATACTATTGATTATTTCTGAACAAAAATCCAGTAAAAACATAAATTTATCTATAGTTGTGGTTAGCAGAATTTACTTATTGCAGACGTCTTCATGCACAGTGATTGGTGGTGCAATTAAGTTAGATTTGTAGATATTGTGCTGCTGCGTAACATTTCCATGGAAATATCGTATGTAATCGCACAACCTCCGCAAAAACAACGCCACAGAACAACGCGTTAATTAATTGAAATAACTAGATAATTAGTTCACCACTGATTTTAATTGCGTGTGATTTAAATAAAGTCACTTTCATGCGCTTCGAACGGAAGACCTTCAAAAGTGCACTGAGTCTGGAAAATTGTTATCAAGAATACTGATTAGCACATCTCTTGCCAATTAAATAATTTTGATAAAATCGGTTGTGATTATGGTAAGAAAGAAGTTAAAAGCTCAAAAACTGATTAACTGATAAACTGATTTACACTTCTCTTGGCACTTAAATAATTTTGATAAAATCGGTTGTGATTATGGTGAGAATGAAGTTAAAGCTCAAAAATTGATTAAAATTTCGACCATTCTGCATTAGAATTTATAAATTTGTAATATGTTAATTGTAGTTAATTTTGTACCTGTCTGTTAGATACGAAAGAAAAGGATGAATGAATTAAAATTCTTAAAATAACATATTTTACTGTTATTGTAAATTTACTCTAATTTCTCAGCCTTAAGCAGTAAAATGCCCAAAGAAGCCTAATCCCTTAGAAATTAAATAATTTCGATAAAAACGGTTATGATTATGGTAAAAATGAAGTTAAAAGCCCTACTGATTAAAATTTCGTTAACATTCTTAAAATAACCATTTTTGCTATTGTTGAATGTATCAATGTTTGTTCAAAATGGCCTAACTCCAAAATTATTGAATTGTTCCAATGTTTGTTTATAATTGACACTAATTCTGCAGCCTTAATTAGTCCAATGCCCAAAGAGGAAATTTTATCGCCCTTGGGAGATAATCTTTTCTAAACGATATTTACCCATGAGTCAGAGTCATTAGTTATAGTATAGTAGGAAACAAAATTTCAAAAAAATCAGTATTAATCAACAAAAACATAGGATTTTCGAAATTTATAAACATAAAATTTTATATCTCAATAAAATATAAAAGATAAAATTTTAAATTTAATAAAAATAAGAAATAAGAAAATTTGCATGTTAAAATTCGCACCGCTGATCTCAATCATATACCAATAACAAAAATAATCAAAATAACCAAAATAACCAAAATAAGTTAATAAATAACCAAAATAAATTAATAAATACCAAAATAACTAAAATAAGATAATAAATAACCAAAATAAGTTAATAAATAACTAAATGAGATAGACTAAGCTGGTGACCTCTTGTGATATCGAGAGGTAATTCCACATATACAAATGACATCGCTTTTTTCATCAAAACTATTGGAAAGCACATATTATTACGATTTTGTGTACTTAAATACTTAGTAAATAGATTTAAATATGTGTAATGTGTGAAATATAGTTTTTTTCTATTGCATATTTCCTGATTTTACTGCATATTTCAGCAATTATTGCATATTTTGCGCATATATTTGCTATTTATAGCGCAAATTTCATGCATATTACGAGCTATTTTTAGTGCATATTTGCCCAGCCTTACTGATGACATTCTAGGTACATTACACACAGAGTGTAAACTAACGACTACCGGATGCAGAAAACATAAGAGATGAGACACGGCCGCGCAATTTAGACATGGAACCAGCTAGAAAAATCGCGCAGCTTTTACCATTTTAAACCATTAAGTTTTAAACCATACTAACAATTATTTTCCCATCCCCTCTAGCTGCTAGCCCACTGGACTGAGAAAGAGATAATAACAATAATAATAATAATACTCTATTGATGCTTTAACAAAAATATTCAACAATTCAACACTTAAATTCAATTAAAACAGATGAAGCTAAGTTTCATTTTTGTTGATTTGAGATGGGAATATATGGTTGGGTGAAGAGAGGCATTTATGTGGGCATATAAAATGCTAATATAAAAGCCATGGAACCATTCTACTTTCATTTTTCCCATTTTTGTAATTTGCAATGGATACAAGTTGGGCTATTTTTTTCTTGTATCTGTGGCATTTGTATGAAGCCCGTCAGGATTTGTCCAGCTTAGTCTATCTCATTTAGTTATTTATTAACTTATTTTGGTTATTTATTATCTCATTTTGGTTATTTTGGTTATTTATTAACTTATTTTGTTTATGTTGGTTATTTATTAACTTATTTTGGTTATTGGTATTGTTTATATGATTTGCGATGGGAATATATGGTTGGGTGAAGAAAAGAATTTATGTGGGCATATAAAATACTAATATAAAAGCCATGGAACCATTCTACTTTCATTTTTCTATTTTTTGTAATTTGCAATGGATACAAGTTTAGCTATTTTTTGCTTGTGTCTGTGGCATTTGTATGGAGTCCAGCTGAATTTGCCCATCTTAGTCCATCTCACTTGGTTATTTATTAACTTATTTTAGTTGGTTTGGTTATTTATTAACTTATTTTGGTTATTTTGGTTATTTATTAACTTATTTTGGTTATTTTGGTTATTTATTGACTTATTTTGGTTTTTTATTAACTTATTTTGGTTATATTGGTCCTATTTATTCACTTATTTTGGTTATTTTAGTTATTTATTAACATATTTTGTTAAGTATTATAACTTATGACTATAATGAGTTAGGCATACATATTGTGTGTCTGTGAGTAAAGATGACGTGAAAATGACTGTGGACATGATGCACATCATCGTATTAGTTATCCCCATTCTGATTTGCTTGTTGAATTGTTTATCATAAACTTGCTATTAACAGCAGCATTATTGCAGACTGTCACGCGGCATGGATTTCACGTGCGTAATTTCAGTGTCACAAAGAAAATGTAATAAGTACTTATAATAATTGCCGTAGCAATAACTATAATAATACATGAAGCAGTGAGTAATTGATTCAAATGCGTAGTTATTAAACTTAGTAATCGCTATTTAGTATTGTAAAGGCAAATATACATACGAATTCTAGAAAATAGGCGAAAATAGACGAAATTCTAGACTAATAATATTTGTAGATTTGCGAGTTTCTTTGATTGGGCGAACGCATAAGTTTTCGAAATTTGGCGTTTGCATCTTCCTTAAAAATTGGCTCAATTTTCTTGTCCAGTCCAAATTTCATATCATATCATATGAATATTGACATCTCTGGAGGCGTTCTTGAAATGGATTTTTTTTTTCAATTCAAAATTTGAGGGCGGATATCTCAAGAACCACTAATGCTACGAGGCTGACAGGGTGCTTTTTGGAAACAGAAGGTTCCAATTAGTTTAGCCATGCTGCTCTAAAGCCGGAAGAAGCAATTTAGAAAAAAAATTGGTTGATTTGGTCGGAAAATCATCATTTTTCAAAACGTACGCCTGTATATTTAACGAACTAGCACATTGGATAACCTTATTATGGGGACCTAGCCCCTCATGGGCCCCACATAGGGGAACATTTTAGGTGGTTACCATTTTCTTAGATGAACAATTTTAGAAAGTTCTTTTGAACAAATAAGTGCAATTAATAAATAAATATCTATCTATTAAATTATTTACAGGATACAATCTTTCGATGCAATTTACTGTACAATTTCTTATTCATTATTCATCAACCATTTCCTTTCTGACCTTAGAATCGTTTAGCACGTTGATTGATCACAGATAAGCTACTATTTATGGAAACGGATATTATCCTGTGAATACTCTAGGATGTTCTATTTCTATTCATTTATTACAATTCGATACTACGTTAATCTGCATTACACAATATCTTGATAATGATAAGCCCTAGCAGGTGATATAATTACATATTGTACATTCATGCTTAACGAGTCTTAACGCGTCATTAAGTTCGTTACATTGTTTATGTTGCATTAAAGCGGTCGGTGGAACGCAGTAGTAATGATATGTTATTACTTCGCACAGCATAACAAGTAATCACGAGAAGATAATGGATATTGTAAAGAATCCTCCACCTGCTCGTAACTTTTCGATTTTCGACGATTTTCGTAACTGAGAGGTGAAAATTGAGGTGTTTTCGGAAATGGGAAGTCTGTCGTGAAGGAAAGCCACAAGGAAATTATAAATGAGAAACGCTCTGGGGAGATAGACAACTTATCGCCAAAAGGACACCCTCAAAGGAAAAAAACCACTTTAAATTTTGTGCCATTTTTTTACCTATCTGTGGTGTTCGTAGCAATTCAACCCTGACCCCTAGAAACCCTGTCTCTAGGGCCTAAATAGATTAGACTCTATTTAATCGAATGGTCCAATTTGAACATTTCCATATTGAATATTTCAAATACCTATTAGATTATATTTACACGTGCTTAGTTGAGTTGTCATTTAAAAAACTTTTTTTTTTTTAATTACAAGCTTTTATACTTTTACAATCTGTACCTTGTACAATAAGTAAAATTTATGGCGGCTACTAACATGAAGGGTAAGCTGCCCAGTGGCAGCTTAAAAAAACTTAAAAAACTTTTAAAAAATAATGCAAGAAATGTTAAAAAATTTGAGCAGCTTTTAATGTAATCTAAAATAAAACACAAGTTGTAATTAATAATTATTAATCATCAATAATTTCAAATTTTCAGAGAATATGTATAATATATGGACATAATATTTAGTTTTAGTAATAAATTTCAATTAACGATTATTGATTTATTTCAAATAGAGGTAAACTATTGAAAGAGAAGCTTATAAAAATTACCAACTTTAGAATGTAAATATTAATAATCATGCACTATCCTCATATTACAGTCGTAATGAGAAAGTTGTGACAAATACACCGAATTTGTAAGAAATCGTAGGAAAATGTATAAGAAACCAAAAGAAAATTGCAAGAGATAAAACCAAAGTGGGTAAGACATTAAAAGAAAATTTGTAATAATTCTACAGAAAATTTCACTGTTTTAATCACGTTTAATTTTCACACAATTATATACTTTAAATTATTATGTACTACATAAGTATACTTGGAATTATTAGAATTATTAGAGAATTATTTGAGAAATTTGTAACAAATCCATTGAAAATTTGTAGAAAAACGTATAAGAAACCAAAAGAAAATTTTCGAGAACTGACACGAAAATGTGTACGATATTAAAAGAAAATTTGTAAGCATTTTACAGAAAATTTCACTATTTTAATCACGTTTAATTTTCACACAATTATTTAACTTGGAATTATTATATACTACATTGGTATACTTGGAATTATTAATATTATTAGGGAATTGTTATGAGAAATTTGTAACAAATCGTAGAAAAATGTATAAGAAACCAAAAGAAAATTTTCGAGAACTGACACGAAAATGTGTACGATATTAAAAGAAAATTTGTAAGCATTTTACAGAAAATTTCACTATTTTAATCACGTTTAATTTTCACACAATTATTTAACTTGGAATTATTATATACTACATTGGTATACTTGGAATTATTAATATTATTAGGGAATTGTTATGAGAAATTTGTAACAAATCGTAGAAAAATGTATAAGAAACCAAAAGAAAATTTTCGAGAAATGAAACGAAAATGTGCAAGATTTAAAAGAAAATTTGTAAGAATTTTACAGAAAATTTCACTATTTTAATCACGTTTAATTTTCACACAATTATATACTTGGAATTATTGTATACTACATAAGTATACTTGGAGTTATTAGAATTATTAGAGAATTATTATGAGAAATTTGTAACAAATCCACTGAAAATTTGTAAGAAATCGTAGAAAAATATATAAGAAACAAAAAGAAAATTTTCGAGATATGAAACGAAAATGTGTAAGATATTAAAAGAATATTTGTAAGAATTTTACAGAAAATTTCACTATTTTAATCACTTTTAATTTTCACACAATTATATTCTTGGAATTATTATAAACTACATAAGTATACTTGGAATTATTATATACTACATAAGTATTCTTGGAATTATTAGAATTATTAGAGAATTATTATGATAAATTTGTAACAAATCTACTGAAAATTTGTTAGAAATCGTAGAAAAATGTATAAGAAACAAAAAAAAAATTTTCGAGAAATTAAACGAAAATGTGTAAGATATTAAAAGAAAATTTGTAAGAATTTTACAGAAAATTGCAGTATTTTAATCACGTTTAATTTTCACACAATTATATACTTGGAATTATTATATACTACATTGGTATACTTGGAATTATTATATACTACATTGGTATAGTTGGAATTATAAATATTATTAGGGAATTGTAATGAAAAATTTGTAACAAATCCACCGAAAATTTGTAACAAATCGTAGAAAAAAGTTTAAGAAACCAAAAGAAAATTTTCCAGAAATGAAACGAAAATGTGTAAGATATTAAAAGAAAATTTGTAAGAATTTTACTGAAAATTTCACTATTTTAATCACGTTTAAATTTCGCACATTAATAAATATTCTTGGAATTATTAGAAATTGCAGAAATCAAAATATACCTCCTCTTTAGATTTTCCGCAAATTTAGAGTTGGAAGTTGGAAGTTGGAAGAGTTTTTTTTTCTACAAAAACTAGTAGATGGAATTAAAATTTTCGCAGTGTTATTAAGTACACTTCATCCTGCTTGAAAATTTAAAAAAAAACAGAATACACCCCACGTCTAGTTTTTTCGGAATTTGCATCTGAAACTTTGCTAGCAATATTGTAACATGTACATTTCACAACGTTTTGAATGGATTTTTTTAAACACATTTTTTTTAGTTTAATGACATTCAAATTTTACAACATTATTAAGTAGACTTGGGACTATTAGAAAATGCAATAATCAGAATATACACTATTTCTAGATTTTCCGGAAATTTAATCAGAAGTTAGACGAGTAATATGTAGACAAGGGAAATCTTAAACATTTTCGATATTTTTTTTCAAAAGTAGAGGCATATGTAATTATTTTTTTTACGCTATTAAGAACACTTAGTACTACTAGAAAATGTAAAAATCAGAATATACCCTCTTTAGTTTTTCCGGAATTTTAATCTGAAACTTGAGAAGCAATATTGTACCATATACCTTTCGCAACTTTTAGAAATAATATTTTTTAGTTTTTTAATTTAGTTTGGTTCCATTCAAATTTTAGACGATTATTAAGTAGACTTGGCACTATTGGAAAATGCAAAAATCAGAATACACCCCATCTCTAAATTTTCCGGAAAACTAATCTGAAGTCAGAAAAGTAATATGTTGACGAGGCATATATTGAACATTTTTGATTTTTTTTTCCAAAACAGTGGGATATGAAATGATTTTTCTCACAAAGTTATTAAGTACACTTAACACTACTAGAAAACGTAAAAATCAGAATATAGTCCATCTCCAGTTTTTCCGGAATTTTAATCTGAAACTCTAGAAGCATTATTGCATATTTATTTTTTTCAAAAAGGGGGGATATGAAATTTTTTCACAAAGTTATTAAGTACACTTAACGCTACTAGAAAATGCAAAAATCAGAAAATACCCCATATAGTTTTTCCGGAATTTTAATCTGAAACTTTAGAAGCAATATTGCACCATATACATTTCGGAACTTTTAGAATTATTTTTTTTTAATAGATTTTTGGTAGTTTGTTTACATCCAAATTTTACACGATTATTAAGTAGACATGGAACTATCGGAAAATGCAATAATCAGAATACACCCTATCTCTAGATTTTCCGGAAAATGAATCTGAAGTCAGAAGAGTAATATGTACACAAGGCATATATTGAACATTTTTGATATTTTTTTCAAAAATAGTGGCATATGAAATAATTTTTGTCACAAAGTTATTAAGTACACTTAACACTACAAGAAAATAAATATTCCCCTTTTAGTTTTTCCGGAATTTTAATCTGAAACTATAGAAGCAATATTGCACATGTCATATCATATCATATCTTCGGGGTATGAAATTATTTTTTCGCAAAGTTATTAAGTACACTTAACACTACTACAAAAAGTAAAATTCAGAATCTCCCATCTCCAGTTTTTCCGGAATTTGAATCTGAAACTTTAGAAGCAATATTGCACCATATACATTTCACAACTTGTAGAATTATTTTTTTTTAACATATTTTTGGTAGTTTGGTTATATTCAAATTTTACACGATTATTAAGTAGGCTTGGGACTATTGGAAATTGCAAAAATCAGAATACACCCCATCTTTAGATTTTCCGGAAAATGAATCTGAAGTCAGAAGAAAAATCTGTAGAGGAGGTATATATTAAAGATTTTTGTTTTTTTTTCAAAACTAGTGGCATATGAAATTAAATCTTATCACATTAGAATCATAAGAATATATCACATCTCTAGATTTTCCGGAAATTTAATATAAAATCTAATATGTAGACATTTTATTATTTTGTTATAAAAAGCTATAACTAAAAGAAACTTAGAAACTTTCTTAATAAAATAATCCTCAATCGAAAACATTTGAAAATCCAAAATTCATCCAAAAATTTCCATTGTTTTAGGTACTCACTTTTATGTGCCCATAATGTAAAATTGTTAAGGTTTTCGATGTAGGCTTGACTCTCCTCCCTGCAAACCTTATTTTCGGACCTGGGGGCGGCGCTGGGAAGGTTCGGGAAGAGTACCTTATCGGAAATGTCGTAGTTTGCCATGACGGCGGTTGATGCCGCCAGGAACACCAAAACCTCGGGAGCGGTTAGGCCTCCCATGTCACGTTTTCCGTGGAAACCGTGGAAAACCGGCGGCAGCCTCTTACTCGCGGAAAAATCACGTTTAATGATAGAGGCGGAATCGGTCAGCGCTTTTATAGACATTTACATTGTCCTTCGGTTTATCTGTAACATACACACATTCACACGTAAAAAGCATGCAGATCGACTTTCATTGCAAGCAAACTGCAAGGGACGATATCAAACGTTTTTTGTAAACTCATATAACTTGCAAAAGAAATTCAAAATTCAAATTCAAAAAAGTTCACACATTCACACATAAAAACATGCAGATCGACTTCCATTGCAGGCAAATTGCAAGGGACAATATCAAACGTATTTTAAACTCATAAACTCATATAACTTAAAAAAGAAATCCAAAATTTTAATTAAAAAAAAATCAAAATTCACACATTCACACATAAGAACATGCAGATCGACTTTCATTGCAAGCAAATTGCAAATTGCAAATTGCAAGGGATGATATCAAATGTTTTTGTAAACTCATATAAATTGGAAAATAAATCCAAAATTTAAACTAAAAAAAAAATAAAATCAAAATTCACACATTCACACATAAAAACATGCAGATCTACTTTCATTGCAAGCAAACTGCAAGGGACGACATCAAACGTTTTTGTAAATTAATATAACTTGCAAAAGAAATTCAAAATTCAAAATCCAAAAAAAGTTCACAAATTCACACATAAAGACATGCAGATCGACTTTCATTGCAGGCAAATTGCAAGGGACGACATCAAACGTTTTTGTCAACTCATATAAGTTGGAAAAGAAATTCAAAATTTAAATTAAAAAAAAAAAATTAAAATCACACATTCACACATAAAAACATGCAGATCGACTTTCTTTGCAAGCAAATTGCAAATTGCAAATTGCAAGGGATGATATCAAATGTTTTTGTAAACTCATATAAATTGGAAAATAAATCCAAAATTTAAACTAAAAAAAAAATAAAATCAAAATTCACACATTCACACATAAAAACATGCAGATCTACTTTCATTGCAAGCAAACTGCAAGGGACGACATCAAACGTTTTTGTAAATTAATATAACTTGCAAAAGAAATTCAAAATTCAAAATCCAAAAAAAGTTCACAAATTCACACATAAAGACATGCAGATCGACTTTCATTGCAGGCAAATTGCAAGGGACGACATCAAACGTTTTTGTCAACTCATATAACTTGGAAAATAAGTAAATAAAACAACAAATTTTATATACTCCAGATTTCTTTAATTGGTTAATTTTGAATAATTATGGTTTAATAATTGGAAAATCTAATGATTACTTTGATGGATTCGATTTTAAAATTTTAGCTATTTCTGCTCTTGTAATAAGTTTATCGTCTAATTTATTCAGTGCAATCGCTGATTCTACTATTATTAATGTTTTCTCCGTTTTGGTGTTAATGTATGGACTGTAGATTTTTAGTTCTTTCTGTCTTGTTTACTGTAATGAAAGTTTTAAATTATATCGTATATCATATAACTGATACCAGGAAGGTATTTATAAGCTTGATACCTGATAGCCTGTTATATAACTATGCCAGAGACCAGGTGTAAAATTTATGAACTCTAGTTTCAAAGGTTTCAAATTAACTTATTTTTGCTTGCATTTGTAAAAAAAATAAAAAAAAATGATATTTTGTCACGGTTTGGCTTTTTTTTCTTCTTAATGTAAGGTCTTACTGTTTTTACCAAGGACAGTACTCTGTTTGGAATTTTTGTATTGGACAAACTATGTTTTGGATTTTGTACTGTATTTTTTTAAAATTATTTCATTTATTTGTAAATCATAGGTACTGTTTTTACCAAAGACAGTACTCTTTTTGACATTTTTGTTCTTGGCAAACTATGTTTTGGATTTTGTACTGTTTTTTTAAATTATTTTATTTATTTGTAAATCATACGTACTGTTTATATCAAGGACAGTACTATTTTTGAAATCTTTGTACTTGACAAACTATGTTCTGGATTTTGTACTGTTTTTACCAAAGACAGTACTCTTTTTGGAATTTTTGTTCTTGGCAAACTATGTCCTCGAATTTGTACTGTTTTTTTTAATTATTTCATTTATATGTAAATCATACGTACTGTTTTTACCAAAGACAGTACTCTTTTTGGAATTTTTGTTCTTGGCAAACTATGTTTTGGATTTTGTACTGTTTTTTTAAAATTATTTTATTTATTTGTAAATCATACGTACTGTTTTTATCAAGGACAGTACTCTTTTTGAAATCTTTGTACTTGGCAAACTATGTTCTGGATTTTGTACTGTTTTTACCAAAGACAGTACTCTTTTTGGAATTTTTGTTCTTGGCAAACTATGTCCTCGAATTTGTACTGTTTTTTTTAATTATTTCATTTATATGTAAATCATATGTACTGTTTTTACCAAAGACAGTACTCTTTTTGGAATTTTTGTTCTTGGCAAACTATGTTTTGGATTTTGTATTGTTTTTTTAAAATTATTTTATTTATTTGTAAATCATACGTACTGTTTTTATCAAGGACAGTACTCTTTTTGAAATCTTTGTACTTGGCAAACTATGTTCTGGATTTTGTACTGTTTTTACCAAAGACAGTACTCTTTTTGGAATTTTTGTTCTTGGCAAACTATGTCCTCGAATTTGTACTGTTTTTTTTTTTAAATTATTTCATTTATTTGTAAATCATACGTACTGTTTTTACCAAAGACAGTACTCTTTTTGGAATTTTTGTTCTTGGCAAACTATGTTTTGGATTTTGTACTGTTTTTTTAAAATTATTTTATTTATTTGTAAATCATACGTACAGTTTTTATCAAGGACAGTACTCTTTTTGAAATCTTTGTACTTGGCAAACTATGTTCTGGATTTTGTACTGTTTTTACCAAAGACAGTACTCTTTTTGGAATTTTTGTTCTTGGCAAACTATGTCCTCGAATTTGTACTGTTATTTTTAATTATTTCATTTATATGTAAATCATACGTACTGTTTTTACCAAAGACAGTACTCTTTTTGGAATTTTTGTTCTTGGCAAACTATGTTTTGGATTTTGTACTGTTTTTTTAAAATTATTTTATTTATTTGTAAATCATACGTACTGTTTTTATCAAGGACAGTACTCTTTTTGAAGTCTTTGTACTTGGCAAACTATGTTCTGGATTTCGTACTGTTTTTACCAAAGACAGTATTCTTTTTGGAATTTTTGTTCTTGGCAAACTGTCCTCGAATTTGTACTGTTTTTTTTAATTATTTCATTTATATGTAAATCATACGTACTGTTTTTACCAAAGACAGTACTCTTTTTGGAATTTTTGTTCTTGGCAAACTATGTTTTGGATTTTGTACTGTTTTTTTAAATTATTTTATTTATTTGTAAATCATACGTACTGTTTATATCAAGGACAGTACTATTTTTGAAATCTTTGTACTTGACAAACTATGTTCTGGATTTTGTACTGTTTTTACCAAAGACAGTACTCTTTTTGGAATTTTTGTTCTTGGCAAACTATGTCCTCGAATTTGTACTGTTTTTTTTAATTATTTCATTTATATGTAAATCATACGTACTGTTTTTACCAAAGACAGTACTCTTTATGGAATTTTTGTTCTTGGCAAACTATGTTTTGGATTTTGTACTGTTTTTTTTAAATTATTTTATTTATTTTGTAAATCATACGTACTGTTTTTATCAAGAACAGTACACTTTTTGAAATCTTTGTAGTTGGCAAACTATGTTCTGGATTTTGTACTGTTTTTACCAGACAGTACTCTTCTTGGAATTTTTGTTCTTGGCAAACTATGTCCTCGAATATGTACTGTTTTTTATAATTATTTCATTTATATGTAAATCATACGTACTGTTTTTACCAAAAACAGTACTCTTTTTGGAATTTTTGTTCTTGGCAAACCATGTTTTGGATTTTGTACTGTTTTTTTTAAATTATTTTATTTATTTATAAATCATACGTACTGTTTTTATCAAGAACAGTACTCTTTTTGAAATCTTTGTACTTGCAAACTATGTTCTGGATTTTGTACTGTTTTTACCAAAGACAGTACTCTTTTAGGAATTTTTGTTCTTGGCAAACTATGTCCTCGAATTTGTATTGTTTTTTTAAATATTTCATTTATATGTAAATCATACGTACTGTTTTTACCAAAGACTCTTTTTGGAATTTTTGTTCTTGGCAAACTATGTTTTGGATTTTGTACTGTTTTTTTTAATTATTTTATTTATTTGTAAATCATGCGTACTGTTTTTATCAAGGACAGTACTCTTTTTGAAATCTTTGTACTTGGCAAACTATGTTCTGGATTTTGTACTGTTTTTACCAAAGACAGTACTCTTTTTGGAATTTTTGTTCTTGGCAAACTATGTCCTCGAATTTGTACTGTTTTTTTAAATTATTTCATTTATATTTAAATCATACGTACTGTTTTTATTAAAGACGGTACTCTTTTTGGAATTTTTGTTCTTGGCAAACTATGTTTTGGATTTTGTACTGTTTTTTTAAAATTATTTTATTTATTTGTAAATCATACGTACTGTTTTTATCAAGGACAGTACTCTTTTTGAAATCTTTGTACTTGGCAAACTATGTTCTGGATTTTGTACTGTTTTTACCAGACAGTACTCTTCTTGGAATTTTTGTTCTTGGCAAACTATGTCCTCGAATTTGTACTGTTTTTTTTAAAATTATTTCATTTATATGTAAATCATACGTACTGTTTTTACCAAAGACAGTACCCTTTTTGGAATTTTTGTTCTTGGCAAACTATGTTTTGGATTTTGTACTGTTTTTTTTAATTTTTTTTATTTATTTGTAAATCATACGTACTGTTTTTATCAAGGACAGTACTCTTTTTGAAATCTTTGTACTTGGCGAACTATGTTCTGGATTTTGTACTGTTTTTACCAAAGACAGTACTCTTTTTGGAATTTTTGTTCTTGGCAAACTATGTCCTCGAATTTGTACTATTTTTTTAAATTATTTCATTTATATGTAAATCATACGTACTGATTTTACCAAAGAGAGTACTCTTTTTGGAATTTTTGTTCTTGGCAAACTATGTTTTGGATTTTGAATTGTTTTTTTTTTAATTATTTTATTTATTTGTAAATCATACGTACTGTTTTTATCAAGGACAGTACTCTTTTTGAAATCTTTGTACTTGGCAAACTATGTTCTGGATTTTGTACTGTTTTTACCAAAGACAGTACTCCTTTTGGAATTTTTGTTCTTGGCAAACTATGTCCTCGAATTTGTACAGTTTTTTTAAATTATTTCATTTATATGTAAATCATACGTACTGTTTTTACCAAAGACAGTACTCTTTTTGGAATTTTTGTTCTTGGCAAACTATGTTTTGGATTTTGTACTGTTTTTTTTAAATTATTTTATTTATTTGTAAATCATACGTACTGTTTTTATCAAGGACAGTACTCTTTTTGAAATCTTTGTACTTGGCAAACTATGTTCTGGATTTTGTACTGTTTTTACCAAAGACAGTACTCTTTTTGGAATTTTTGTTCTTGGCAAACTATGTCCTCGAATTTGTACTGTTTTTTTTTATTATTTCATTTATATGTAAATCATACGTACTGTTTTTACCAAAGACAGTACTCTTTTTGGAATTTTTGTTCTTGGCAAACTATGTTTTGGATTTTGTACTGTTTTTTTAAAATTATTTTATTTATTTGTAAATCATACGTACTGTTTTTATCAAGGACAGTACTCTTTTTGAAATCTTTGTACTAGGCAAACTATGTTCTGGATTTTGTACTGTTTTTATTAAAGACAGTACTCTTTTTGGAATTTTTGTTCTTGGCAAACTATGTCCTCGAATTTGTACTGTTTTTTTTTAATTATTTCATTTATATGTAAATCATACGTACTGTTTTTACCAGACAGTACTCTTTTTGGAATATTTGTTCTTGGCAAACTGTCCAGGAATTTGTACTGTTTTTTTAATATTTCATTTGTTTGTGAATCATTTGTTTGTTGTTTGTTTGTCGTTGTTTCCGAATTTCTTGTGAAAGAAAAG
Source organism: Othius punctulatus (assembly GCA_951805005.1). Classification (NCBI taxonomy): domain Eukaryota; kingdom Metazoa; phylum Arthropoda; class Insecta; order Coleoptera; family Staphylinidae; genus Othius; species Othius punctulatus. The sequence continues at coordinate 677,726 of OX638139.1, read as the reverse complement.
CTTTAGAGAATTTTAATATTGTTCAGCTTACTTTACTATTTATGTAGAATGTTTAGTTTAGTTGTTCTGTGAATGGTACTTTAAAGACACTGCAAATCTCTAAATATAACTTGAATTTAAATTGTGCCCATGGGCACCACGTGGGTGCTTTGGTGCTCAAGCACCCACGAGTACGTGGATGTACATCTTGTCTACAGCTTCGACATGCCTCAACATAAGTATTTATTATACATTATTGTTGTCAATGCCTAATTTATGTTAGATGTGTTAGTTTTATGGTCATATATCAAAATTATTACTGCCCACAGTTACGTATTTAAGCGCCCCCAAGAATTTTCTTTAAGAAATCTTTATAAGTACTAAATAATAATATAACAACCTTAAATTAAATATATATATATATATATATATATATATATATATATATATATATATATATATATATATATATATATATATATTATTGTCTAAGCTTTGTGAACTCACATTATAATTAATTAAATAACTTTTACCCTTGTTTCACAGTTCATTTCCTATAACTAAATATTTGTTTCAACTGCAAAAAAGGTAAAAGTCATTTAATTAATTATAATGTTTGTTCACAAAGCTAAATGAAGATAAATAGATATATATGTAATGCATTTAATACAGATTGATAGGTAGATTGAAAGTCTAGGTGTTAATTTGGTTGCCTACCCTCAACATTTCAAATCTCCCGCGCTTACCCATAATCCCAAGTGTGTTCCGCTTCCGGTGTAGTACGCCATCTATGGCACTTGCGCCCTTCCATTAGTTCTTTTACAGTGTCAACATGGCGGACCAAGTAAGTTTCGTGATAATTTTCACAAATTTTCAACATTTACGGCCAAAATACAGCACAGGATACTTAAAAGCACGTTTTAAATGGTAGCCCAACGTTCCAGGCTCGTATTTAAGCAGTTAAAACGTCTCAAATTTGCCAATTTGCACCTTTACAACTGATGTTTATGTGTGCCTTACACGTGGTTAGGTACGACCAATTCTTGGTTATTCCCACAGAAATTGCGTATGGAGTCTCACTTTCAGATGAATAAAACCATTGGTCGCAAGTAAAGTGGCTCTAAAATTGATTGGTAATGAGTAGATGTTATTTTAACATGATAGGTACTCATAACCTCAATAATGCCCAAATTATTTTTTCTTTTAATCCTAAATACGTATAAATCTGATTTTTGAACACAACTAAAGCAGTATCACAGTAGAAACAGGTGTACCTTAAGCTCGGTGGAATTTACTTTGATGAATAGTTAATTCATGGATACTGTTGTCTTTCGATTAAAAATAATCTGAGACTGTAAAACGGCTAATGCACTATGGCATAATGCACCGATTATTTGTCCGATCTGCAGTACAACTTGTCATACATCATATCGCATAGTGACTATGCGATATGATGTATGACAAGTTGTACTGCAGATCGGACAAATAATCGGTACAACAAGTTGATAGGTATTTCAAAACGATTCACTTGAACCATTTTCAATAACAAATATATTCTCCATTCACGATTAACATTTAGTAAAGTAGGCCATGTTAATTTAGTTACCAACTAATAAATTTCGTATCCTAAATTTGTTCAGAGGCACCGAGACGGTCAATAATATTGTCAATTGTCATTGATGTGACACATTGATCGTCTACGAACTGATTGATCGCTTGTTACACAATCAATGCTTTGTAAATTCACCGTCAATATTATTGACCGTGTCCTAGGAGTGTAATTTAAATATTCAAATATGATTAATATCAGTAACACTATCAGTATTCCTGTATGTGTTGTTTAGTTGGTGATCAGCAATCAGGAATTGTTCAGATATCTGATGGTCATGTTTGTTACGTTTTCTTCGATGGCAAATATATCTTAAAATTGATATTGGTGAAAAACAATCAAGAATTCTTAAGATTTCTAATGGTCTTGATGACTTTTTACATTTTCTTGGAGAGCACACAAATATCTTAAAATCGATGCGTCGAGTAAAATTTCCAATGTTGCACCTCTAAGTAAAAACATGCCGTTGCACTCTGAAGCCCCCTTTCCGAGCCTGTAGTTTACATGTAACGTGTAATTCAATAAAATGTGTGATGTTGCAGAATGAGAGATCATTCCAGCGTCAGCCGACGATCTTCCTGAACCGCAAAAAAGGCCTGGGCGGCAAGAGACGCAAGTCTCTGCGGTACCACAGGGAGGTCGGCCTGGGGTTTAAGACGCCCCGCGAGGTTAGTGCGGGTGGCCCCGAGCACGCATGCTAACGTGTTTCTCTTTTTGTTTGCGTAGACAGAGAAAGCTTACCAAAAGCAGCCCATCGTGTTTATGAACCGAAAGGCTAGCTCCAAGAAGAAACCACTGAGGCACCACCGCAGCGTCGGACTAGGTTTCAAAACGCCTAGAGAGGTTTGTTGCAGACTTTTGCTTATGAGTTTCCAGGACGCTGGGGTTGTCACCGTGCGGCGGTGGCAATGGCGACTCCCTGCGGGATTAATTGGTGGTGGTATTTTTTTTGCTAACACGTTTACCGCTTACGCTTGAGTTAGTAACGAATTAATGTTTTGTTTTGCGTAGTTCAGTTCATTCGTTTTTGATTGCTTGTTAATGTTTTGTTGGTTTTTCGTTATTAGTAACTCTGTACAATTTTAAAATTTCATTGCTCAAGTTTCAATTACATAATCACTAATTTTCATTAAAAATATATAACAATTACAATAAAACAATTTTGTTGGTGTTTCGTTATTAGTACAATTTTAAAATTTCATTGCTTAAGTTTCATTTACATAATCATTTTCATTAAAAATATATAACAATTACAATAAAACAATCAGGTATATTGCGTTAAAAAAATGTTGGCATTAACGTGTACGTTACTTGACAGCACATTTGAAAGTATATGTCAAAAACATCTGACATTCAAATCTGATGCTGTCAAGTAATGTATACGTTACTGCTAACGAATTTTGATACGCAACACCCTGAATATCATTTAATTTGTACAATGCTACTGCACTTTATTACAACTTTATTATTAACTTATATTAAGTTACTTAAAGCAGTAATTATTAAGTTCAACCAACCACGACTTAATTTTTGTATCAATTTTTATGACATATTTGTATTAATACGTTTATGAGTGTAATTATTTATTTGTTTCTTACATTTAACATTTACGATCTAGCGTTTAGGCATTATTCCGTTTTGACGATGCTTTAATAGGTTCTTATTGTGTTTAGGCTATTGAAGGTCACTATATTGACAAGAAATGTCCGTTCACTGGAAATGTGTCGATCCGTGGCAGAATTCTGACTGGTGTCGTGCAAAAGATGAAGATGCAGCGCACGATCGTTATCCGTCGTGATTACCTGCACTACATCAGGAAGTACAACCGTTTCGAAAAGAGGCACCGAAACATGTCCGTGCACTTGTCACCTTGTTTCAGGTAAATATACTACATTTATTATATAATGTGCATTGGATTATAGAGAAAGTTGATTGCCATAAGTTAAGTAAAATAAATTTGGTGCAATTTTTTCGCTACTTATCACTTTCAAAACTGGAATATAAAATAAATAAAGCTTTGAAAGTACTAAAGAAAATATTATTAAAGTAATAATATTTAGCCATCGAATTGGCTAAATATTATTACTGTAATGATATTTAGCCATCGAATTGGCTAAATATTATTACTGTAATGATATTTCCTTTAGTACTTCCAAAACTTTGTTTATTTTTTAATTCAAGTATTCAAAAAGGACTTTAAAAAAATAACTGCCAAATCTATTCGCTAAATATTATATCTAAACTGTATGGCACTTTAAAAAAGCAGTACATCAGTGATCCATTTAGGGTAACACTGTAATTTAGGTTGGTAACATGCAACAATTGGCAGCTTTGCGTTGTATCTATAATCATTTTGTAACTTTTCTTAATGATTTTTGATTTTGCAGGGACGTGGAAAATGGCGATATTGTCACCATTGGCGAGTGCAGGCCACTTTCGAAGACAGTACGATTCAACGTCTTGAAGGTCACCAAGGGCACAGGTTCCAAGAAGAGTTTCAAGAAGTTCTAATTATGTACTTGTTCAATAAAATAATTGTAATTATCTAATCTCTTGTTTGTAGTTTGACCAAAATCCTGTTCCGATTTACAATATTCCAGCAATAAGAAAACATTTTTGTACAATATTAAAACATAAAACAAGGAAAATGTAAAGTAATATATCAGTGTTTTTGAATATTTTTTTACATTTTACTATAATTTGATACAATGTTTTTAATATTCTGTAACATTCTTGAATAATTTCCAAAATCGCTAATTTACTGGCTATATTTTGATAAAACAAGAAAAATGTAAAGTAATATATCAGTGTTTTTGAATATTTTTTTACTGTTTACTATAATTTGATAAAATGTTTTTAATATTCTGCAACATTCTTGAATAATTAAAAAAATTGCTAATTTACTGGCTATATTTTGATAAAATGATTTTAATATTCTGTAACATTCTTGAATAATTTCCAAAATTGCTAATTTACTGGCTATATTTTGATAAAACAAGAAAAATGTAAAGTAATATATCAGTGTTTTTGAATATATTTTTACATTTTACTATACTTTGATAAAATGTTTTTAATATTCTGTAACATTCTTGAATAATTTCCAAAATTGCTAATTTACTGGCTATATTTTGATAAAACAAGAAAAATGTAAAGTAATATATCAGTGTTTTTGAATATTTTTTTACTTTTTACTATAATTAGATAAAATGTTTTTAATATTCTGTAACATTCTTGAATAATTTCAAAAATTGCTAATTTACTGGCTATATTTTGATAAAATGCTTTTAATATTCTGTAACATTCTTGAATAATTTCAAAAATTGGTAATTTACTGGCTATATTTTGATAAAACAAGAAAAATGTAAAGTAATATATCAGTGTTTTTGAATATTTTTTAACTTTTTACTATAATTTGATAAAATGTTTTTAATATTCTGTAACATACTTGAATAATTTCCAAAATTGCTAATTTACTGGCTATATTTTGATAAAACGAGAAAAATATAAAGTAATATATCAGTGTTTTTGAATATTTTTTTACTTTTTACTATAATTTGATACAATGTTTTTAATATTCTGTAACTTTCTTGAATAATTTCCAAAATTGCTAATTTACTGGCTATATTTTGATAAAACAGGAAACATGTAAAGTAATATATCAGTGTTTTTGAATATTTTTGTACTTTTTACTATAATTTGATAAAATGTTTTTAATATTCTGTAACATTCTTGAATAATTTAAAAAATTGCTAATTTACTGGCTATATTTTGCTAAAATGTTTTTAATATTCTGTAACATTCTTGAATAATTTCCAAAATTGCTAATTTACTGCCTATATTTTGATAAAACAAGAAAAATGTAATGTAATATATCAGTGTTTTTGAATATTTTTTTACTTTTTACTATAATTTGATAAAATGTTTTTAATATTCTGTAACATTCTTGAAAAATTTCCAAAATTGCTAATTTACTGGCTATATTTTGATAAAACAAGAAAAATGTAAAGTAATATATCAGTGTTTTTGAATATTTTTTTACTTTTTACTATAATTTGATACAATGTTTTTAATATTCTGTAACTTTCTTGAATAATTTCAAAAATTGCTAATTTACTGGCTATATTTTGATAAAATGTTTTTAATATTCTGTAACATTCTTGAATAATTTCCAAAATTGCTAATTTACTGGCTATAAACTGGTTATGAAGTACAGTCATATCTTTAAGCTGTGAAGTTTAAAGATATGTTATATAACGGGAGGAATAAACTTTGCATAAAGGTTTTTGGTAAAAGCGTGCAAACAACAAACGACTCAAATATCGACAGGCAAAGGAAAGTGATGAAAATTTGTTGCTATTGGAAAGTATTAGTGTAGGATTATTAATTTATCTACTCACGAAAAAGATTGTTTAATTTTTGGTCAATAACAAATTAATTTGCACATAAAACAATTCAAATTTTCCGTTAACAATGCTCCAGGAAAACATTAATATTTTGATGAAAAATACGATTTATTAATTTATTTACCACTAACATACTTTCAGTTATGAAAATATTGCTAAAGTTATCGACGAGGTTGTAGTTGCCAAAGATATAATTTTTGCGATCAAATTACCAACAGATACAAAAAAAAAAACCATTAAAAGTTCGTTACCATCTTTTCTCCAGTACATTTAAGCCCAATCTTAGCCTCTAATTCAGAATTCCTTGTTATCATCGACTCGTCCTCAAGTTGAGTGGTGTACGAGGAATGTCCATCTGATACTTATACAGAGCGTTCAAGAAAGTGGTTTCAACTTTTACATTTGATACTAATAGACGATATATTGACAAGTGACGGTTGCAAATAAAATGTTTTATTGTTGGTGAAATGAATTAATTTACTGCATTTTTTCAAATGTGATTCTTTATTCGTTGGAAAAGTTGACTTATACAAAGCGTTCAAGACAATGGTGTCAATTTTTACATTGGATACTATAAATGACAGACAAGTGACAGTTGCATATCAAATGTTTTGCAATGTTGGTGAAATGAATTAATTTACTGATTTTTTCAAATATCATTCTTTATTCGTTGGAAAAGTTGAGTTATACAGAGAGTTCAAGACAATGGTGTAAATTTTTACGTTGGATACCAATAAAAGACAGATTGACAAGTGACAGTTGCATATTAAATGTTTTGCAATGTTGGTGAAATGAAATAATTTACTGTATTTTTTCAAATGTCATTAGTCGTTATTATTCCGTTGGAAAAGTTGAGTTATATAGAGCGTTCAAGACAATAGCGTCAACTTTTACATTGGATACTATAAATGACAGACAAGTGACAGTTGCATATCAAATGTTTTGCAATGTTGGTGAAATGAAATAATTTACTGTATTTTTTAAAATGTCATTCGTTATTCCATTGGAAAAGTTGAGTTATACATGCGTTCAAGACAATGGTGTCAACTTTTATGTTAGATACGAATAAATGACAGACAAGTGACAGTTGCAAATCAATTGTTTTGCAATGTTGGTAAAATGAAATAATTTACTACTACTATATTTTTAAAATGTCATTATTCTTTATTTTTTTGTAGGAAAAGTTGACAGGACTTTCTTGAACGCTCTGTACAATGTTCACCATTCAACTTTTTAACATCTGCACGCTTGTCATTCAAAATAAGGACGAGTCGTGGAAAACGAGTGGCTGAATTTGGGCGATACTTTTATCAAGGGCGCATTGAACATGTTTATTGCGCAATTACAGATGTTTGCGCCCCCAGGTATACCAAATTAAATGTTTCTCATTGTTCCTCACATAGCAAATATCGATCACGTTACTCGCACAATTTTTATTGTCACTTTAAAGTCGATATTATGACAGTTGCACTTGCCAACACGAAATCTTACGCAGTGTTTCAACGCATAAATCAGTCTATACATGAAGATTTTTTTTGAGTACAAAATTTGTATTCGCCCACTTTTTGAGCCCCTACTGGATTACGATACGCACGTTTTTTGATATTACCCTTTCCCAGGTTGCAAATTAAACAAACTCGCTACAACAATAAACCAACTATCACATTCATCATCAGAGTACAAAACCAACCTTTATTTGTACTTGTAAAACGCGTTTGGGCGCTAAAAAAAATTCAATCCTCCGAAAGTTTCGAGACACGAATGCTTAAATTATCGAGAAATTGACGGCTTACTAATAGTTATAGTATATATGTATAGACTTGCGATGCGCCACTAACGATTACGAGTTTATTAAATGGTCTGAGTTCGCCGCCGAGCTTTCCGGCATGGTTGTGTTGGGGTTGAAAAGATTATCTAGGCTATCACTGTATGTACTGTTCGAGGTGCTGGGCGAGCTGTGTTCACCGGTTGGCGACTCCTCCGTTTCGGGAGTGTTCAGCGGATCTGGCGCGGGCGCTGTGTACAAAGGACAGTCGACGGGACATCTTCCGTTGCTCTACAAAAATAATTTCAATAAACACAGATGCGGGACATTTACATGTACTCTTCTTCTCAGGAACTATTTTGTTGACTCGGACACATTACGATTCTACAGCCTGGATGGACAGGTGGATGGCCTTTAACTTTTTTTTGCATATCGTTACATCGATCATTAAATATCACAATTCAAACGGCTAATACAATTTAGCAGACCATTAAGAAAATTGAAAATTTGAACCCTAATTTACAAATTGGGAAGAAAAGTGGTGGAAATTTTGAGAAACTTAGAGAAACGGGAAGCATTCATTTTGACACTAGTAACAGGTGGCAATTTTGAGAAATTTGGAGGAACGGGAAGCATTCATTTTGACACTAGTGACAGGTAGCAACTCTGATTCAGAACAAGTAAGCACAAGTTCAACATCTTTTGTTTCTACATGTCTGCAAATCAATATCGTTTAAAAATTGTCTACATTTTTACAATTTAACTGTTAATATATCCATAGTACCCAGAGTACTAGCAAAAATCATGGACTGAAAACACCGAAAGTACGAAACATCATGAGAAATGCCTGCGACTCGCCAGTCATTTCCTTGTATTGCCAGCAAAAACCCTTTAATCCGGCTTGTAATGTAAAATACTATAACCATGATGGCAGCAATTCGTACCTTATATCAAACAAAACAAAAACAAAAAGCAATAACTCAGTTATTTTGCGATCATCATAGAATACATTTTCCTGCAATTGTAGATACAACGATTATATAAATAAAATGTGTTGAAATCCATCCATTGGATTATTTGCAGATGAATATGGGAAAGCTCTATCAGGTTTAGTTAAAACCTTTCATTAGTGTACATGGACTAGCTTCGGCCTAGGACTGTTCGGCTGTAGGATTTTATACATTTTAAAGGTAGCATTAGAAAAAGGTCCGGCCATTGGGGCTGAAAACCAAGCTAACATCTTGTTATTGCAGTTACTTTGTATACGACACACTTAGACATACTACCATCGTCATGTCTTACGTGGAACATCCTGTGCTTCATCTGTATCTTCATGCTCTTCCTCACTTGCTGAACGAGGTCGTACTGGCGGCACAGATTCTCAATGCAGCTCTCGCATATGGTCTTCGGCAGTTTGTCGTACTTTTGTATCTGAAAACCGTCAGCTGTAAGAGCTGCTCAGGCAGGTTTTGTTGTCTTACTGTTATAGGCAGCATCGTGATTTTGTCAAGCAGGTCCATACTCTTAGCTCGCTTGCTGTACACGTGTATGACCACGTTCTTGTGCTCGGAACACAGCCTGCATATGAAACCGGTCATGATGGCTTTCCTGTAGCTGCCCATTGTGATTTTGCTGTGATTTGGAAAGGTGCAATACTGGGGAAATTTTTGTATTTAATTTGTGGATTTTTGACAACTGTAGAAAAACCGATGTTAAATCACATTGACAGGACCACAACAGATGTTAACTGTAGGAATCTTTACTGAATTATTGACAATGGGGTTGATGTAAACAGCCAATAGATGTCACACTCGTACTGAGAGTGCTTTGATTTATTTTTATCACGTTGGACAAACTGATCGACTACCTGTCAAAAAGTGACATAAGTATTTTTTTTTACAAGACAATGAAAAAACAAGCACCCTGTATAATTTTGCAATTTTCGGAATTCGCCAATTCGAATTTGGATTTGGCAAAGTTCGGAATATTCATATTATTAATATATAATATTGCAAAATTTGCTTTCATTATTAATATAGTAATTATAGTTCCACTTCCTACCTATAGCCACTTCCTCATACAATTTAATTATTAAACTTAACATTACTTAACTTAACATGATAGTCAACATTATTATAGTTAAGAATAACGTTAGGAATTGCTCCAATCATATGTAGATTTATTAGAATTATTTGTAAATACTGCAGATTTTCAGAAAATTTGTTACTTCGTATATTTATGTACAAGTTTAATATTTGATGGAAACAGAACTTTTGTAAGCAATTACATGATTTGTGAGAAAAACAATAGAATGTTTTACAAAAACCATATATTTTTTATACAAACAAATGCTTTTGATAGAAGCCATTGTTGTTTTACGGATTTGCACAAATTAGTAGAATCTTCCGTAGAATTGTATGCAAATGTAGTAGAATCATTAACAATATATAGAATCTGATAGATATTTAGTAGAATAAATTGCGCCTTCAATAGGATCACCATACATTTTGTAGAATATCTATAAGTCTGGTAGATTTTTAGCAAAGTTTTTATTTATAGTAATTATGTATTAGGAGCTACCAATAGAATGAGCTAGAATGTTCAGAAAACTCCTGATATATTTATAAAATTTTCGCAGCTTTCTAATCATTCAAAGATTCTATTTTCAAAGGTTTTTTAAAATTTTATAGAATTTTCGTAATTTGGTAATTAAAAGCTTTTATATTTTCACTAAATTTTTTGCATAAATTTTCTGCAATTTGAATAAATGTTATGCCAGTGGAGACTACTAGGTCTAGGATTGTAGGTGTAGTTATTAACATCATTTATAATACAGGTAAATGAAGGAAAATATATGGTAATAGTCCAGGAAAATTATTTAATAAAATAAATGAAAATAAGGAAACAAAAATTATAATTCTTCCTTTTATATAAGACCAGAGGTTTGATTATATTTTCTTTATTGACTTTTGCAGATTTATTAAAAGTTTTTGAAATTTTCTGAAAATTGGAGGAGTGTCACACTATTTTTGTAGAAATTTTGTACACCTTTGTAAAATCTATTCCACCAATCTTGCAGCATTGAAAATTTACAGTAAAAAAATATATATTGTAATATTTGTGTATTCAGAATACCTACAATCGTAAGAATGGACCTAATATATGGAAAATTTTAGTTGTCATTGTGGAAAATGTAAATTTATTGAAATGGGTATAATATTTGGCAATTTTAGTCGTTGAGGAAAATATAAAATCGTCAAAAGGGGCAAAATACATGAAAAATTTGTGAACATTCCAAAAATCGTCAAAACGGGGCAAAATGCATTGAAAATTTACAGTAAAAAAATATATATTGTGATATTTTTGTATTCAGAATACCTATAATCGTAAGAATGGACCTAATATATGGAAAATTTTAGTCGTTATTGTGGAAAATGCAAAATCATTAAAATGGGGGTAAATATAGAAAATTCTAGTCACTGTGGAAAATCTAAAATCGTCAATAGGGGCAAAATACATGAAAAATTTGGGAACATTCCAAAACTCTTATTACTGAGCATTATTATTTTATTGTTGGATCAAGAAATTTTTCACATTTGAAATATTCAAGATTTCAGTGCCATATTCAGGAAAACTTCAAAGAAATTTCAATTAAACTGAACAAAATTGCTAATGTTTTATTAATTGTAACAATTATTACAATTGAAATAGTTGAAATTATACATTAAAGTGTTATTATAAATAATAACGAAATTTCAGCAAATCTGTCTTAATAAAAAAAATTAATACTAGAAAAAAAAAATTCTATTAAATATTGAAGTAATAAAATAATGAATGATATTATCCCTGTATAAATAATAGAAATAATAAACCAGTATGGACCAATGATAGCATATTTAAAAATAAAACAATAATGTTCATTAAAATAATAATAAATATTTACCGAGTGATAATTTAAATTTCCATGGATAGCTAGAGATAAAATTTAAATGATAACTGGGTATAGTTCCTTTACTTTTTTAGAAATTTATCGTACTTTAAACCCCCGGGAAGACAAAATTTGTAAACTTCGCCTGCATTAATGCGATTGCTTCAAGCATTTATAAAGTTCCTGAAATACAGTTAGGAACATACAATTTGCTTGGATGCATAACAATGAAACATAATGGCGCTAAATTCTCTGAAAATTTGACCACGAGAATATTTCAAATAAGTGAGAAAATCGAGTTATTAACTTTCCAAATTGATCAGTATAAGATATCTGTCACTGAAATTTCAGAAAATTTATCTAATGGATATTTTGAAAATTTTATGCCAGTCTTTATATTAAACCTTAATTTTCTTATAAATATTTTTTTTAATTTTTTGAATCAAGTTCCACTATATTTAATAATATTATTTTATGATTTTAATAATTAGTCGATGTTTTTCCATAAATGTTTTGTACAAATATTATACATTTGCACATATTGTGATTACAGAAAACTTCTATCATAAAAATCATAAAAATAGGCATAGAACATGGAATATTTTAGTTGTCATTGTGGAAAATGTAAATTTATTGAAATGGGTAAAATATTTGGCAATTTTAGTCATTGAGGAAAATATAAAATCGTCAAAAGGGGCAAAATACATGAAACATTTGTGAACATTCAAAAAATCGTTAAAATGGGGCAAAATGCATTGAAAATTTTCAGTAAAAAATATATATATATATATTGTGAAATTTGTGTATTCAGAATACCTATAATCGTAAGAATTGACCTAATATATGGAAAATTTTAGTCGTTATCGTATATATATCAACTATATTTAATAATAACTATGAAATTAGTATTGAAATAAATTTAAAACTTAATTTTCTTATAAATAATATTTTTAAATACTGTATTCTGGTAGCCGTTACTTTGTGGAACATTGTAAATGAATTAAATAAAATAATACAACTTTACTTTGTTCCTTCCACTAACACATTTATTTTCCAAAAATAATTTAGTGACTTCAGTTTTGACTACTTTATAGTCATTGTCAGACAAAATGAATTAAATAAACAACTTTACTTTGTTCCTTCTACTAACACATTTATTTTACAAAAATAATTTAGTGACTGCAGTTTCGACTAATCTATAGTTTTTGTCAAACTAAGTACAAAAATTAAGATTAAACAAAATATATACACTACATTTTACAGCAATGAAAGAGGGGAGAAAATATAAGATCTGTCTGATCATTAAGCAAATTATCGTCCTTTGATAATGTGGATTTGTAGATTTCCAGTGATTTAAATAAATTAAGTTTAAGCCCGATGTTGCCCAAATGTAGGATCTTGATTATTATTTTATTTTTTTTAATTACGTTTGTTATCTACTTATTTTCGTGTAGACGCCGAGCAAGCAAATTGGTCCAGGTTATAAATATAGTAAATACACAGAAGGCCGACGATCAATAGTCCTTTATTGACGAAGAAGGATTATATAGACATTCTATAGAATATAATCAGCCCCATTCAATAATTTTCTTTGAAGTTATGAGCTGGTAATACCAATAACAATACCGCGATGAAGACGTTCACAGTTAAATACAGGTCAATTTAATAGTATAAAACGAGCAGAGCTTACTTAAATAAAATATTAAAATTTTAAAAGTAAAAGTAAATAGGTCAAGTTTGACTTTCGTTTATATGCTACTTATTATGACTAGAGCCTGGATTTTAAAACCTAAAAATATCAAAAATAAATAAATATTGAGTTAAAGTTGCTGAACTATCCTATAAATTTTGATAATTTCCAAAAATTCAGTGAAAATTAAAAATCTTGATTGATCTTGATCTTGATCTTGATCTTGATTTTTCTGTGAAGTTTATGATATACACCTCTACATTATAAAGATTAGATAGGTTTCGGTTGAACTTTTATTGATTTCTTCTAATATCAACCTAAAGTATTTATGGAAAATACAAGAAAATTTTATCGAAATTTTAAGGTACTAGATTTTCCTATACTATTAAATCTTCTTTAATAGTACATACAGGATGTCCCAAGCTCATGGACCATTCAAAGTGTATGTGGTTCACGATAAGATAAAAAATCGAAAAAAACTTATCCAAACATGGCTGATCCGTTCTCCTCATGTGAAATATTTTCAACCTTCTATCACTTCCGGTTCTAACAAATCCATATCTCTTTTCGAAACTTCTGCCTGTTTGTCTTAAATTGCATTCTAATCAACAAATCTTTTATATACTCCAGATTTCTTTAATTGGGTAATTTTATCGTTACAATTAAATAAAATGTTTGATAATTTTAAAATTTGTTCAAAACGCGACTTGATGATTTTGTTTTTTTTTTTAATGTTTGCTATTTTATTACCAATTTCTTTTAAAATTTTAGATAGATCAACGGAATTTTTTACTGAATTTTTTGAAATAAAATTTGTACACTTTTTACATAAGATATTTAATTTAACTACTAATTTCCGGGATGGGCTATTAATATATGAAACAACTGGTCTAATTGGAAGATCTATTTTATGTGTTTTGATTAAACCATATAATTTATGAGCATGAGGATTCATATTAATAATTTGAAATTTGTCTAAATTTGATAAGATGATTTTTGTTTCTTTCAGTAGATTTATTATGTCTGATTAAAATGATGTTGGGTCTTTATTTAGTGGTATTAGTTTTCTTAAATTTATAAATTTGTTAATTTTATCTTTATATTCAACTTGTTTTAGAATAACTAGGGGGTTTGATTTGTCATTAAATTGTTATTAAATATAAGGAAAAACTAATGTATAGGAATTTTCATTATGATCTTAATAATGATTACCTACAATGTAGCTGCACCAACGTTCTTACTTATTGTTAATTATAACTATGGTCTCAAGAAACGCTGGAGGCATAATTGCACGAAGACTATTAATATTCACCACTTTTAATGGGAAAAGAATTAGCGTCCCACGTGTTTAGATAATGGCACCATAAATAAGCCAAGTTTCGACTCACACGTCCCCTAGTAATCCCTGCAGCACCATTTATATAGAATTATCGAACTGAAACGTGGTTCAGGTCCAATCAGTGATGTGTTTTATTACATAATCGAAATTATTATGCGATTTGTTTTAACGATTTTCCCTTTAAAGAACTGTTTACATTGGGGTTGTTTACATGTCTCCGGACAGTCGCTCCCACGCAGAGAGCTAAGGTCGACAGTTGCGACATTGTAATTGAATTTGAACGATCGCCAAATTGTCCGTGACCAATCCATTGTTCTGCGAATGAAAGAAATTAGAAGCGATTAATGTTTTCATTTTTTTGGGAAATTGCGATAAACTTAATTAAATTAGTAATATAAACAATTAAAACAATTACATACTCAGGTATAAACATTGAACAACACGTAAAAGCCAAGTATTTTGTTAGAATAGGAAGGGGTGATAATTTGGAGGATTTAATAAGTAATATGATTAAATATGAATTTAATTTGAATCGATTACATAAGAAATTACGAGAACTTTTATAATCACTTATTAAGACGCGTTCGATGCGCGGTGACGCAATTATATAAATAATCACAGAAGAGGCCCGAGCAGGCTGATGACTAATGATAACAGTTTGGTATTTTTATATCAGTAACCTTAATATAGGGCACTGTGAGATCACCGGAATGAGAATTAACATTAAGGGGAATCACACAAAATCGCAGAGTGGGCGAAATTTTAATATAAATAGCATCGTTTTGCATGCGAAAAGTTTAGTTGATTCCAGATTCGCGAGGCGACAGGCCGTTATTATGTTCTTCAATAGTATACGCCTGTATCATTATAAAGAGTATTATCCGATTGGTTTAAAAGTTACCGTTTTCAAAATTATATTAATCATTTCGAAATTGAGTAGTAATTATCAGTGCATTCCTCCCAAAGTTACCAAAAACAAATACCCCGTAAATTATTTATAATTTGCTTTACCAAAATCATGTTCCTTCTCAATATATTGTTGGCATCAAAGCTAAAAGCGTGGCCGTAACAGTATATTCAGTTCTTAGAGAGCTTTATTAATTTCTGGTATACGCTTTATAATCAGTGCCGTGGAGTTTAATAAAGTAATCTTTCTGGTTTCATTCTCGTTCAAACAGGAGAATGCTACCATCTCCAATTGTGTTTACTTTAGTAGACATTATCAACAATTCCCTTCACAAGCTAACAGAAGTAATAAAAATATCAATTAAAAAGAAATGCGCGAGTTTCCTCTTCAATAAAATACTGTCATTATAAATTTAAAATGAAGTATAGAGAGGATAATACTCTTCAGGAAATAAGTATAAATTATTAAAATATAACCTAAATAATATCTCTTCGCTAAAGTGGCAAAACATTATGAGTAATTAATAACATGAATTTGAATCAAATGAAGATTAAGTTTAAATAAGAAACATTACAGAAATAAAACTAAAGGTTAATGAAATGAAACCAATAAAATTATCGAAATTGCTTGTTTAATAAATCTTATTCAAAATTTAAAGCTGAAATTTAAAAACGATAATGTTCTCCAGGGAATAAGTATAAAATATTAAGGTATAATTTACATAATAACTGGGCAATACTGTGGCAAATTATTGGTTGTTTTGTGTAATGAGTATAAACGAGTTATAAATAATCATATTGCAAATTCATTAATATCAGTCATACGAACAATTTACAGGATATATTTAACAAACTTGTATCTATCAAAACCTAGTTAGTGAATCCTGAAGTAATAAATGGAATGTGGCATTGGAAAGCAAAAACAGTGACATATTTCATGAAATGGTGGCAGTTTTGTGGGCACGTAGAATTGAGTAATGTGTGAAGTCATTGACGTTAAGTCCATCGTTTATCCAAAACTAACTAATTATTTTTGAGTCAACAAAAAAGTCATTAAATTCAAGTTGATGTTTAATTATTGTTGCAAGATCCTTTAAAGTGAATAAATTACACTTAATCCATAAATATGTGTCTTAATTTTATTAATATTATTGTTACTAACACACGCATTACCTCTAAAAGAAGTTGAAGTTGTCACGATAATGATTTAATATCAAACATAACGTAAAGAAGTACTGCCATTATACGATCACACAAAATAAAAGTAAAATAGATAAATCACGAGCCAAAACAAATTGCTGAGCTCTTTTGCTTAAATGTTATTATTTAAAATTACTAAACTTGCATTTTTATCTGCAGTCACAATTGTTAAGTTGTTCTTGTTAATTTTCTATTTTTTATATTATTAAGAATTTATTTTTCTTTTTCATTAGTTTTTGTGTACGTATTAGTTTTTTTTTCTGCTATTTTGATTATTATTATGCATTCTCATTTTATTTGTTGTTGTGGGTGATGTTTTAGTGCAATATCTAATTCTATTGAAATAAGAGGATAATATTAATATAACAACCTTAAATACATAACTGGTAATTTATGGATAAAACCTTAAACTTAATAATAATAATAATTCCTATTACTCCTCCACCTATTAACGGCCAATTTCTCCTGCTTTGCTAGTTTTCCTACTCTAACCCGATAGCATTTTTTAGCGGCCAATTTATTCTGCTTTTTAAGTCTTCTTACTTTAACTCGATAGCAATTTTATTTGTTTAGGTCTCCATCTATACCTTTATCACCATATTATTATTACTAGTTTGAATTTACAATTTGTTTGTTAGCCAATTTCTTCTGCTATGGCTGATTACTGTCGCCAGAGATTGCCTCTGCTTTCTGCTGCACCTTTTTACTTGAATGCAAAATGGGTTAAAACATGTTTTAAAAACACCACAGTTGCATGCAAAGAACTAATTTCCCCAGGCATTATCAAGACCGCGACAATTAAATATAGGTACTTGCGATAAATTTTAGCGCCATTATGTTTCATTGTTATGCATCCAAGCAAATTGTATGTTCCTAACTGTAGTTCAGGAACTTTATAAATGTTTGAAGCAATCGCATTAATGCAGGCGAAGTACGAAAAGTTTTGTCTTCCATAGGGTTTAAAGTAAGATAAATTTCTAAAAAAGTAAAGGAACTATACCCAGTTATCATTTAAATTTCATCTCTAGCTATCCATGGAAATTTAAATTATCACTCGGTAAAGATTTATTATTATTTTAATGAACATAATTGTTTTATTTTTAAATATGCTATCATTGGTCCATACTGGTTTATTATTTCTATTTTTTATACAGAGATAATATAATTCATTATTTTATTACTTCAATATTTAATAGAAATTTTTTTTTTCATGAATTAATTATTTTTATTAAGACAGATTTGCTGAAATTTCGTTATTATTTATAATAACACTTTAATGTATAATTTCAACTATTTCAATTGTAATCATTGTTACAATTAATAAAACATTACCAATTTTGTTCAGTTTAATTGGAATTTCTTTGAAGTTTTCCTGAATATGGCACTGGAATCTTGAATATTTCAAATGTGAAAAATTTCTTTATCTAACAATAAAATAATAATGCTCAGTAATACGAGTTTTGGAATGTTCACAAATTTTCCATGTATTTTGCCCCTTTTGACGATTTTATATTTTCCAGTGACTAGAATTTTCTATGTTTACCCCCATTTTAATGATTTTGCATTTTCCACAATAACGACTAAAATTTTCCATATATTGGGTCAATTCTTACGATTATAGGTATTCTGAATTCACAAATATCACAATATATATTTTTTTGCTGTAAATTTTCAATGCATTTTGCCCCATTTTAACGATTTTTGGAATGTTCACAAATTTTCCATGTATTTTGCCCCTTTTGACGATTTTATATTTTCCTCAATGACTAAAATTGCCAAATATTTTACCCATTTCAATAAATTTACATTTTCCAAAATGACAACTAAAATATTCCATGTTCTATGCATTTTTAAGATAGAAGTTTTCTGTAATCAAAAAATGTACAAATGTATAATATTTGTACAAAACATTTATGGAAACACATCGACTAATTATTAAAATCATAAAATAATATTATTAAATATAGTGGAACTTGATTCAAAAATTAAAAAAAAATTATTTATAAGGAAATTAAGGTTTAATATAAAAAACTGGCATAAAATTTTCAAAATATCCATTAGATAAATTTTCTGAAATTTCAGGGACAGATATCTTACACTGATCAATTTGGAAAGTTAATCACTCGATTTTCTCACTTATTTGAAATATTCTCGTGGTCAAATTTTCAGAGAATTTAGCGCCATTATGTTTCATTGTTATGCATCCAAGCAAATTGTATGTTCCTAACTGTATTTCAGGAACTTTATAAATGCTTGAAGCAATCGCATTAATGCAGGCGAAGTTTACAAGTTTTGTCTTCCAGGGGGTTTAAAGTACGATAAATTTCTAAAAAAGTAAAGGAACTATACCCAGTTATCATTTAAATTTCATCTCTAGCTATCCATGGAAATTTAAATTATCACTCGGTAAATATTATTATTTTAATGAACATAATTGTTTTATGTCTAAATATGCTATCATTGGTCCATACTGCTTTATTATTTCTATTTTTTATATTTATTCATTATTTTATTACTTCAATATTTAATAGAAATTTTTTTTTTCATGAATTAATTATTTTTATTAAGACAGATTTGCTGAAATTCGTTATTATTTATAATAATACTTTAATGTATAATTTCAACTATTTCAATTGTAATAATTGTTACAATTAATAAAACATTACCAATTTTGTTCAGTTTAATTGGAATTTCTTTGAAGTTTTCCTGAATATGGCACTGAAATCTTGAATATTTCAAATGTGAAAAATTTCTTGATCTAACAATAAAATAATAATGCTCGGTAATAAGAGTTTTGGAATGTTCACAAATTTTCCATGTATTTTGCCCCTTTTGACGATTTTATATTTTCCACTGACTAGAATTTTCTATGTTTTCCCATTTTAATGATTTTGCATTTTCCACAATAACGACTAAAATTTTCCATATATTAGGTCCATTCTTACGATTATAGGTATTCTGAATTTACAAGTATCACAATATATATATATATTTTTACTGTAAATTTTCAATGCATTTTGCCCCATTTTAACGATTTTTGGAATGTTCACAAATTTTCCATGTATTTTGCCCCTTTTGACGATTTTATATTTTCCAGTGACTAGAATTTTCTATGTTTACCCCCATTTTAATGATTTTGCATTTTCCACAATAATGACTAAAATTTTCCATATATTAGGTCAATTCTTACGATTATAGGTATTCTGAATACACAAATATCACAATATATATATTTTTTACTGTAAATTTTCAATGCTTTTTGCCCCATTTTAACGATTTTTGGCATGTTCACAATGTTTCATGTATTTTGCCCCTTTTGATGATTTTATATTTTCCTCAATGACTAAAATTGCCAAATATTTTACCCATTTCAATAAATTTACATTTTCCACAATGACAACTAAAATATTCCATGTTCTATGCCCATTTTTATGATAGAAGTTTTCTGTAATCACAATATGTACAAATGTATAATATTTGTACAAAACATTTATGGAAAAATATCGACTAATCATTAAAATCATAAAATAATATTATTAAATATAGTGGAATTTGATTCAAAAAATAAAATAAAATATTTATTAGAAAATTAAGGTATAATATAAAGAACTGGCATAAAATTTTCAAAATATCCATTAGATAAATTTTCTGAAATTTCAGTGACAGATATCTTATACTGATCAATTTCGAAAGTTAATAACTCGATTTTCTCACTTATTTGAAATATTCTCGTGGTCAAATTTTCAGAGAATTCAGCGCCATTATGTTTCATTGTTATGCATTCAAGCAAATTGTATGTTCCTAACTGTAGTTCAGGAACTTTATAAATGCTTGAAGCAATCGCATTAATGCAGGCGAAGTACGAAGAGTTTTGTCTTCCAGGGGGTTTAAAGTACGATAAATTTCTAAAAAAAGTAAAGGAACTATACCCAGTTATCATTTAAATTTCATCTCTAGCTATCCATGGAAATTTAAATTATCACTCGGTAAAGATTTATTATTATTTTAATGAGCATAATTGTTTTATTTTTAAATATGCTATCATTGGTCCATACTGGTTTATTATTTCTATTTTTTATAGAGAGATAATATCATTCATTATTTTATTACTTCAATATTTAATAGAATTTTTTTTCAAGTATTAATTTTTTTTATTAAGACAGATTTGCTGAAATTTCGTCATTATTTATAATAACACTTTAATGTATAATTTCAACTATTTCAATTGTAATAATTGTTACAATTAATAAAACATTACCAATTTTGCTCAGTTTAATTGGAATTTCTTTCAAGTTTTCCTGAATATGGCACTGAAATCTTGAATATTTCAAATGTGAAAAATTTCTTGATCTAACAATAAAATAATAATGCTCGGTAATAAGAGTTTTGGAATGTTCACAAATTTTCCATGTATTTTGCTCCTTTTGACGATTTTATATTTTCCAGTGACTAGAATTTTCTATGTTTACCCCCATTTTAATGATTTTGCATTTTCCACAATAACGACTAAAATTTTCCATATATTAGGCCAATTCTTACGGTTATAGGTATTCTGAATACACAAATATCACAATATATGTATTTTTTACTGTAAATTTTCAATGCATGTTGCCCCATTTTAACGATTTTTGGAATGTTCACAAATTTTTCATGTATTTTGACGATTTTATATTCTCCTCAATGACTAAAATTGCCACATATTTTACCCATTTCAATAAATTTACATTTTCCACAATGACAACTAAAATATTCCATGTTCTATGCCTATTTTTATGATTTTTATGATAGAAGTTTTCTGTAATCACAATATGTGCAAATGTATGATATTTGTACAAAACATTTATGGAAAAACATCGACTAATTATTAAAATCATAAAATAATATTATTAAATATAGTGGAAATTGATTCAAAAAATTTAAAAAAATATTTATAAGAAAATTAAGGTTTAATATAAAGAACTGGCATAAAATTTTCAAAATATCCATTAGATAAATTTTCTGAAATTTCGGTGACTTATCTTATACTGATCAATTTGGAAAGTTAATAACTCGATTTTCTCACTTATTTGAAATATTCTCGGGGTCAAATTTTCAGAGAATTTATCTTCAGGTAGAACTGACATAAATTTTCAAAATATCCAATAGATACATTTTCTGAAAATTCAGTGACAGATTACTGGTCAACTCGGAAAGTTAATAACTCGATTTTCTCACTTATTTGAGAAATTTTCGGGGTCAAATTTTCACATGAAAATTGTCCATGTATTATAACTTGGTTTGTATTTTGGGTGTTATGAATATGATATACTTATAATTTCAGCTCAACATGAAAATTGCTTCAGGAATTAAGTTATTTGTCGCCTCATTAAAGTAGACGAGCAGAGTGAAACTGCTCGTGCAGTAAATTATGAACACAAATGTTAATCTCGGCGCCTCGGTCAACGCCTCATTTGAGCACCTCAGGCTGTTAACAATTTTCTTCAGATCCTCGAGGTATGGGAAGGGAAAGTTTGGTGCACGCAACGGAGGCACGAGTGTCGGAGGCGCGGGGCGACGCAATAATTTGATAACGATGGATGGCATAAAAGTAAAATCAATGACGATGACGTCAGGCGGAGAGCAAGTGCGCGCCGTGGCGTCGCGGCGCTCGCCGTCTCCATTGTAGTAGTCCGACGATGCCTGTGCAGTGGGGCCTCTTGTTCAGCCTCTCCCTGCTCTTCCTCTTTCTCGACGAGGCCGGTGCCGGCGACCTCTTCAGCAACTCGTTCCTGGTACGGTTCAGGAGGGATGTGGACCTGGGGGAGGCGCACGCCGTCGCCAGCAGGAACGGATTCGTCAACATGGGCCCGGTGAGTGGAGAATCTGCGGTGTAACAGCTGTTCGTCCTCCACGGGACACCTGCATTTTTTTTGTGGCCCAATTCTTGGGCTGTTGTGGTTGCCCCGGTGGCAAATTGAGGATGTTGAAAAGGCCGGCCGAAACGTTATTATCGACGTTCCGTCGGCCCGGTCGCCTGGGGCTTACATGTGCTCCCCGATTCAATGCCACAAAGTACGAAAAAATAAGCTTCAATGTTATAACTAGAGTGACCACATTAGATATTTTTAGTAAAACTAATTCCATGATTATCTGTTGCGGATATAACAAATCTAAAAATTAAAATTTCGATTATTTATTTATTTTATTTATTTATTTAACGACCCTTAATATCTGCTACTACAGATAATTACAGTCGATGTTTTCTATGGGCCTTCCTTTCAATTAGTTTGCGTTCTGTAAACTATTATTTTCGTTGAGGTTGTTAGCAAAAAGGGTTTTTCATATTCTGTTCTAAAGTAAAAACATTGTTTCTTGCCTGGAGATATACCCCCAATTTAACCAACATTTCAGGCTATCCCACTCATACCTTATAAGCCATATGCTAAATAAATTAATATAAAACCAACATTACTTGGGAAATTATTACTAATTTTTATTACTATACAGGATGATTTTTATAAAAGTTACAGACTAAACTTACGTCTTTTTAAATGGAACACCCATATTTGCATTTTTTTATTCTGTCTTACTACAGGATTAAAATGATAATTGCGGTTGAAACCTAATCGTTTCCATATTATTCAAATCTTCTTACAATAATGTATGCAATTTAAATATTTTTTCTTCTATCATACGTATTTTCTATCATATACAGGATGATTTATATAAAAGTTACAGACTAAACTTACGTCTTTTTAAATGGAACACCCTATATATCTACGCATTTTTTTGATCCTGTCTTACTACACAATTAAAATGATAATTGCGGTTGAAACCTAATCGTTTACATGTTATTCAAATCTTCATACAAAAATGTATACAATTTAGTTATTTTTTCTTACTCTTATTGACTAAGTTAACAAGCCCTAATTCGGTGTATAATTTTATTCATAGTTGGCCTTCAATAATAAATTTTTATCTGATACATACTTGAGGATATCATACAGGGAGGTTGATATTTGCAAATTGTACCATTTTGTTCAGTGTTTTTTTTTTTTTATAGAACACCCTATATATTATTTCATACTATAAAAGTCTATTAAATAAGCTTTCTTTTGATACCTATACGGTTTCCTATACTCAAACATAACAGTTACTCTAATATTTTGGAATTTATTCGTAATTTATGTATTATCGTAGGTCATATTCCGATTTTTGCATTATCTAATAATCTCAAGACTACTTAATAATCGTGTAAAATTTCAATGCCAAATTTCTTGTTAATGTCAATTTTCATGTCAAATATCAATCAAACCATCAAAAGTATGTCAAAAAAAAACAATTCTAGAGTTGTGAATTGTATATGGTGCAATATTGTTTCTAAAGTTTCAGATGAAAATTCCGGAAGATCAATATTCTGATTTTTGCATTTTCTAGTAATATTAAGAGTACTTAAAAACCTTTGAAATATTAAATTCATAAGCCATAATTTCTGAAAAAAAAAATCATAAATGTTTAATATTTCCCTTCCTATTACTTCAATAACTTCAGATTCATTTTACATTCAAAAGTGTGTCAAAAAATCAATTCTAAAAGTAGAGAAATGTATATGGTGCAATATTTCTTCTAAAGTTTCAGATTAAAATTCCGTAAAATCTAGAGATGGGGTATATTCTAATTTTGGCATTTTCTAGTAGTTACTAGAGTAGTTTACTCTAGTAGTAAAATCTAGAGATGAGGTACATTCTGTTTATTACATTTTCCAATAGTTTGAAAAATAACAAAAGTCTACATATTAGATTTCAGAATAAATTTCCGCAAAAATTTTAAAACAAAATACTTGTGTTAAAATATTCAAAATACTACATAGTCGCTTCGCTAATGTCGTATTAATTTTCCGGAAAATCTAGAGATGAGTTATATTCCGATTTTTGCATTTCCTAATAGTCTGAAGCCTACTTAATATGAAACCATCAAAAGTATGTAAAAGAAACAATTCTAAAAGCTGAGAAATGTATATAGTGCAATATTACTTCTAAAGTTTCAGATTGAAATTCCGGAAAATCTAGAGATGGAGTATATTCTGATTTTTGCATTTTTTAGTAGTATTAAGTGTACTTAATAACCTTATAGAAATGTTAAATTCATAAGCAGCAGTTTTTGAAAAAAAAATCGCAAGTGTTCAATATTTCCCTTGTCTCCATATTGCTCCACTAACTTTCGATTCATTTTCCGGAAAATCTTCAGATGGGGTACATCTGTTTATTACATTTTCCAATAGTTAAAAAAGAGTCTACATATTAGATTTCAGAATAAATTTCCGCAAAATTTTCAAAAATAAAATACTTAAAAATTCAAAATACTACATATTACACTTCGCTAATGTCAAATTAATTTTCTGGAAAATCTAGAGATAGGTTATATTCCAATTTTCGCATTTTATAATAGTCTGAAAGCCTACTTAATAATCGTGTAATATTTCAATGTTATCAAACCATCAAAAGTATGTCAAAAAAATTAATTCTAAAAATTGAGAAATGTATATAGTGCTTCCAAAGTTTCAGATTGAAATTCCGGAAAATCTGGAGATGGGGTATATTCTGAGTTTTACATTTTCTAGTAGAATTATGTGTATTTAATAACCTTATAGAAAATTTAAATTCATAACCCATAGTTTTTGAAAAAAAAAATCATGAATGTTCAATATATCCCTTATATTACTCTCCCTCCATATTACTCCACTAACTACTTCAGATTCATTTTCCGGAAAATTTAGAGATGATGTACATTCTGCTTATAACATTTTCCAATAGTTAAAAAAAAACAAATATCTACATATTAGATTTCAGAATAAATATCCGCAACATTTTTAAAACAAAATACTATCACCAGATGCTTCTAATGATGGTCATATATATATATATATATATATATATATATATATATATATATATATATATATATATATATATATAACTGAAACTAGTCAGGCGATATAAAATAAATAATAAAATGAAATAAAAATAATTATTTACCAGTAAGTACCAATAATAATATAACAACCTCAAAATACTTGTATTAAAAAATTCAAAATACTACATAATACACTTCGCTAATGTCAGATGAATTTTCTGGAAAATCTAGAAATAGGTTATATTCCAATTTTTGCATTTTATAATAGTCTGAAGCCTACATAATAATCGTGTAATAAATATTAAATTCATAAGCCAGAGTTTTTGAAAAAAAAATCATAAATATTCAATAATTCCCTTGCCTACATATTGCTCCACTAACTTCAGATTCATTTTCTGGAGAATTTAGAGATGGGGTACATTCTGTTTATTACATTTTCCAATAGTTAAATTAAAAAAAAACAGTTGTCTACATATTAGATTTCAGAATAAATTTCCGCAAAATTTCTGAAACAAAATACTTGTACTAAAAAATTTAAAATGTCTACATATTCATCTTCTGATTTCAGATTAATTCTCTGGAAATTTAATTTAATTAAATTTATAATAAATAAATGGAATTTTGATAAACTATTTTGTCAAAAATATTGAAATAAAAAAAAAAGTGAAAGAATTTTCGGAATGTAATAAATAAATTGCAGACCAACTATAAAATTAAAGAAAATTGAACTTTTTGAACTTCATACAGAAACATGTAGATTTCATTTTTGCACCTGTTGAAAATATTTATGTTTTATGGATTTTTGTTAAACATTTGAGGAATTCATGGAAAATATGTAGTTTTATTTTGCATTTTCTTTGAATTGGGTGATAAATGTACAACAATTTCCGAGATTTTGGGAATATCTGAGACATATTTTTTACCATTAAGTACATGAAATTTGATGGTATCTTTCAACATTTAAAACAAAAAATGGAATTTTGATAAACTATTTTGTCAAATATTGAAATTAAAAGAAAAAGCGATCGGATTTTCCAGAATTTAATAAATAAATTGCAGACAAACTATAAAATTAAAGAAAATAGAACTTTTTGAACTACATAAAGAAAAATGTAGATTTTATTTTTGCACCTGTTGAAAATATTCATGTTTTATGGATTTTTGTTGAACATTTGAGTAATTCATGGAAAATATGTAGTTTTATTTTGCATATTCTTTAAATTGGGTGATAAATTTTCAACAAATTCAGCGATTTTAGGAATATTTGGGAGTTCTATAGATTTTTTCACAATTACATGAAATTTGATGGCATCATTGAGAAAGTAAATGGCATTTTGATAAACAGTTTTCTCAAAAATATTTAAATATAAAATAATAGCGATCGGATTTTTCAAAATTTAATAAATAAATTGCAGAAAAACTATAAAATAAAAAACTATATTATTTTGGACTTCATAGAGAAAAATGTAGATTTTATTTTTGCACCTGTTGAAAATATTCATGTTTTATTGATGTTTGTTAAACATTTGAGGAATTCATGGAAAATATGTAGTTTTATTTTGCATTTTGTTTGAATTGGGTGATAAATTTTCAACAAATTCAGCGATTTTAGGAATATTTGGGAGTTCTACAGAAATTTTTCCAATTACATGAAATTTGATGGTATCATTGAAAAAGTAAATGGCATTTTGATAAACAGTTTTCTCTAAAAATATTTTAATATAAAATAAAAGCCGATTTTTCAGAATTTATAAATTGCAGACAAATTATGAGATTTACAAAATTAGATTGTTTGGACTTTATAGAAAAATATGTAAATTTCATTTTTGCACTTATTCAAAATATTTGTTTTATGGATTTTTGTAAAAACACTTGAGGAATTCATGGAAAATCATTTTGCATTTTTCTTTAAATTGTATGATAATCTTCAGCGATTTTGGGAATATGTGGGAGTTTAATAGAGGTTTTTACAATTACATGAAATTTGATGGTATCATTTAAAAAATAAGTGACACTTTGACAAGCTGTTTTCACTAGCTCAGAAACTAGTGTGCTTCTGAGCTCACCAGTTCAGAACTAGTGAGCTTCTGAGCTCACTAGTTCAAAAGTTCAGAAGCTGTGAGACTCAGCTTTTCACAGAAGCTGAGTTTTTTATTTTTAATTCACCTATAACTTTTAAACACTTTTTTTTGCTTTTTATTTTCAATTCACCTATAACTTTTTTTAAAGTGTAACTTCCATTTCGTCAATTTTTTAGGTTAGTAATAATGAAAAATAAAAAGTAACAGCATACATTGACGCAGTATTTTTTGCTCCACAAAAGAGTTTATTGCAGTTTTCTCTAAAATAATTAGGGAAGACAATATTTAAAAATTTAAATTTTTACATGTAAATCACTATGGTGGATTGTCCGACGCACCAATTAGATATAGATCATACTTAAATACCATAAAAGTTAATTTAAGTGTTATTTAGTAATAAGTTTAATAAGTATTTAGTGTTAATTTTCAAAAAATTATAGTACACAACCTCGCAGTATATATTGAAAAAGCTACTAAAATAAATACACTTCATGTTTCAGTTTCGCCATTGTGTGTCGTTGGGAATGCATTAAATCGCGATTACGTTCATATACTGAAAAATCTAGTGGAGTCTAGTTGCAAGCACGAGCGTGCCATTCAACAGGTTATCTTCTTCTTATCTATGAACTAGATGGCAAAATGGCAAAAGATGGAAAAATATGGAAATGGCAATAACTTGATAATATTGAGGAGGTGTTCCATTCTGTCAAAAACTTTAGTGTTAAATCTGCACAATTCAAATCTGCAAGATTTTCTATCGGTGCACAGTTTATTTAATGGCTGCCAATATCCATTTGAATAAAATTAACATTAAGAACAGCAATAAACCGATTTATGCACGAGCAGAATAAGTTAGTGAAACATTTATGGTTGAAATGATCTTTCCAATTTTAACATCTACATAATGCTATGTATGCATTGATCAATCATAAATTGACACCTTTTGAGCCTCGGCTGCCGCCTCGGGCTAAAAATTACGCTTATAAAAGCCTCTTTACGCCTTTAATACATAAATAACTATTATATCATCACTCACGAGTGTTCATCTGAGAAATTCTAGTTCTAGCCAATTACAAAAATAAGTATATTATCTAAACGTATTATTGTATTTCCACTATCGCAATGATCGTCGCTGCAATTTGTGTTTTTTAAAATTGTGAGAGCGACCGACATTTGTTCGTGGTATTATCCTGAAAATACAACCGTTGTATTATCAGCATTGTCAGTTATTAATACATGCGTAACTATAGAAACCACATTGTTATGACGTCACTGTTTTACGTATGAGTTATATTCCCAAACAAGTAAATCTTAGTATTTCTAAACCAATGGTTAATAAAACAATTTTATTCCATAACATTGCCAAAGTGATATCTTGTTTCAACTTGCTTTGATACGGAAACATCTCAATGCCACTCAAAAATTCGCAACCTGATTTTGGGTCATTTGTAACCACACCCTCATGCTGTAATTTATGCCCTCCGCTTATAGATCGAGTGGCACGACGTTATTTAAAATTGAAATGCGGGTCCTACATGTGTCGTCCACACTTCTTCCTTGCCCGTTATTTGTCCACGGAATAATGTATTCCAGGACGCACACTGTGCGAACTTTGCCATTTAGTCCACAGCAAGTCCCTGGGTTGGAGTATGACAAACACTTTTATAGGGGCGTAAATCTGCACCCTCAAGGCTCAGGCTTCTAACGGTCACTTAAAATTTTCGTCATTCGTCTTCCTCTATAAGCGATTATAAAATGTTCGATGAAATCGACAGGCAAATTGAGTTTTGAAATTGATTTATTATATAAGGACTACTTTTAGTTGTAGATACATTTATATCAGATAGCAAGTTAATCATAAACACCTTTAATTCTTACACAATTCTTACTCGTTGACATCCACATATACATATATCCTCATATCTGGATATCAAACCTCATATTCTTATATCCTCATATGTGGATATCAAACCTCATATTCTTATATCCTCATATGTGGATATCAAAACTCATATTCTTATTTTAAGGTGTTTGTTAGTCTTAAGTGCCTTTTTGAATGAGGCAACATGGGGTAATGACTATCATTCATCAGTGAAATTGACGTTAATGATATCAATTATCGACAATCATTCGACATCATTATCGACAATAATTGAAAATCTTTAATTATCATTCAATACAAATATTGTAGAGTTGTAATCATTAGTATTTAACCTGTGTAAAACTCGAGTTATTAGCACGAATAAATATCAATATCAATATCATTATTGTAATCGTTTAATAACTAAAATAAAAATTTAAAAAACCTCCTTTAAATTCATAAGGCGGCGGGGCGAACTGGAACAGTTAGTGTCGCGGCGGCGCTTGCACTTTTCACGGCAAGTCATCACTATGGTTCACGTTTGTGACATTATAAATTGATAAATTGCTATACCTGAGAGTGCCCAAAGCTCTACATTAAAAATCAAAAAAATATCAATATAAAAATATCAATATCATTATTGTAATCGTTTAATAACTAAAATAAAAATTTAAAAAAAACCTCCTTTAAATTCATAAGGCGGGGCGAACTGGAACAGTCAGTGTCGCGGCGGCGCATGCACTTTTCACGGTAAGTCGTCACACTATGGTTCACGTTTGTAAAAATATAAATTGTTATACTTGAGAGTGCATAAAGCTCTACATTAAAAAGTCTATGTTTTCAGAACTTGCATTTTATATTTGGCGTGAACCATAAAGCAGATATTTCCTATAAAAATCACGCATTCAAATCCAAATACTAACAGACGAATACAGCGATCGCTCGTGCGGCATTTCAAATCCTGGGACATATCCTTTATTTCAGTCTGAAAGCACGGATTTGTATGAGTCCTGCAACAACGGCGAGGATTCGATGCGAATGCATATACTAACTCGCCTATTCACTTCGAACACCGTAAAAGCTTTGGATACTTCTATACCTAGGGCATAAAATAGACAATCAATCTTATTTATCAATTTTAACATTTTATATGTGTAAAATTGACGCTCATATCCACCTACAATGTGGCCTACATGAAATAAAGTATCTATCTATCTATGTAATCTAAATAATCGACATTGGTGACCCCGACGCAATTTGAAAGTGCAAGTTTCTCATGTACTTGAAGAATATTATAATACTTTTGAATTAATAGAAGTCACGAAGAATTATCTATAAGACCGGTTATATTGACAACCAATCAGAATAATCGATAGATTCTAAGTTTTCAAGTAGGAAAAATAAATAAAATGAATTTATCCATATTTACTTTTTTGTGAGTGTTGTTTGAAAACACACACATAATAGTGTGAAATAATGAAATAGAAATAATTGGAAATTTGATAGTAATCTTGGAAATTTTAACTGTAATGACAATTTACTAACAGTTGAATATTTGGTTACAACTTTTGAAATTTTGACTGAGATTTTGACTTGATTACTGAGATTTTAATGTAAATTAAAAAATTTCATGTAATATTTGGAGTATTGGTGTAATAATAATAATACTTATTAGCAGAAAGCTACGTACATATTCCAAAAAATAAATACAAATCAAATAAATAACAACAAAAAACAAAAATAAAACACAAATAGCAAAATAGAATTACAACTTTGGCAATAATTATTGCAATTTTAGTAGTACTAATTGAATTTTTGATGCAATCCTTAAAATATAGATGGCAATAACTGAAGATTTAACAAATATTGAAAATTTGGCAGTATAATTTCAGTATAATTCAAATCTGTACATAAATTGTTGCAATTTTGATATTAAAGAAAAAATAATTGAGATTTCGATAGAATTTTTGTTAATTTTTTGTTATAATTTTTTTCCAATTTGAATACCAGTTATTAAGTAACAATAAATACTCCAAAGAAAAAATAAAACAATACAAAATTGGACAGAATTCTTTGAAACAATGACAGAAAGAAATGTAATCACAAAAATGTTAAAATTGACAATATTTTTTTGTAATTTTGATAGTAATCGTTAAACATTTTATTAGAGTAATTAAACAGAATTACAACTTTGGCAATAATTATTGCAATTTTAGCAGTACTAATTGATATTTTGATGCAATCGTTACAACATTGATGGCAATAACTGAAGATTTAATAAATATTGGTAGTAAAATTTCAATATAATTCAAATCTTCGCATAAATTGTTCCAATTTTAATATTAAAGAAAGAAAGAATTGAGATTTCGATATAATTTTTGTTAATTTTTTGTTATAATTTTATCCATTTTGAATACCAATTATTAAGAAGAAATAAATACCATAAAGAAAAAATAAAACAATAAAAAAATTGACAGAATTCTTTGAAACAATGATAGAAAGAAATGTAATCACAAAAATGTTAAAATTGACAATATTTTTTTGTAATTTTGATAGTAATCATTAAATATTTTATTGGAGTAATTAAATATTGCCAGAAATAACTGAAAATTAGTCATAATAGTTGTCATTATGACACCAAATAAAAATTTAATTTTTGAAATCTTTAAGGTGATCGAAATTTAACCAAATTTTTTAATATATTTAAGTTTTTAGTAGAATTAAAACTTTGGCAATAATCATTGTAATTTTAACAGTAGTTCCCAAATTCCAAATTTTATGACAGCAATTATTGAAATTATGATATTAATTATTAAATTTTTGATTGATTGTACTGAAAATAAGTGTCATAATAGTTGTCAATATGACACCAAATAAAATGTAATTTTTAAAATTTTGAAGGTAAGACAGAAATTTGACTGAAAATTTAAAATATTTGGGTTTTTTAGTTGCATTAAAACTTTGGCAATAATCATTGTAATTTTAGCAGCAGTAAATTGGGATTTTTATGTAATCCTTGAAACATTGACGGTAATGCCCGATAATTAACACGAATAAAAAAATTGTCTTTACTGTAATCGTTGCTTTTTTTACATTTGAACTTTTAATATTAAAAATAATGCAGAAATAATTAAAAAAATTACAGTTTTCTTTGAAATATTGATAGAAAGAATTGAATATAATAGTAACAACAAAGAAGTTATTAAAAGTGAAAGTAATGATTGAAAATTTAATACTAATTATTAAAATTAAATTAGAATAATTAAATACTTATTGGCAGAAATGTCTGAATATTAGACAGTCATAATTTTCAATTTGACACCAAATAAAATCTTTGAAATTTTGAATATAATGATTGATATTTTACTAACAATTAAAAATTTGAATACAACTAGTGACATTTTTAGTGTAATTACCGAAATTTGACTAAACATTGAAAAGTTGGCTGTAATATTTAGAATTTTGGTAGAAACTTCAGCAATAATAATTGCAAGTTCGCTAAAATTTTACTAAAAATTGTAAAGTTGCCTGTAATCTTTGGAATTTTGGTAGAATTACAACTTGATACTTATTATTAAAATTAAATTAGAGTAAATAAATACTTATTGGCAGAAATAACTGAAAATTAGACAGCAATAATTTTCATTTTACACCAAATAAAAATCTTTGAAATTTTGAATATAATAATTGATATTTTACTAACAATTAAAAATTTGAATACAACTAGTAAAATGTTGAATATAATTACAGAAATTTTACTAAACATTTAATGTTGGCTGTAATATTTGGAATTTTGGTAGAAATATAACTTCATCAATAATAATTGCAAGTTCGCTAAAATTTTACTAAAAATTGTAAAGTTGCCTGTAATCTTTGAAATTTTGGAAGAATTACAACTTGATACTAATTATTAAAATTAAATTAGAGTAATTAAATACTTTTGGCAGAAATAACTGAAAATTAGACAGTAATAATTTTAATTTTGACACCAAATAAAAATTTGTCAGTAATCTTTGAAATTTTGACTATAATGATTGATATTTTACTAACAATTAAAAATTTGAATACAACTAGTGAAATTTTGAGTGTAATTACAGAAATTTGACTAAACATTGCAAAGTTGGCTAATATCTTTGGAATGTTGGTAGAATTATATCTTCAGCAATAATAATTGCAAGTTCGCTAAAACTTGACTAAAAATTGCAAAGTTGTCTGTAATCTTTGGAATTTTAGTAAAATTACAACTTCGGCAATAATAATTGCAAGTTCGAAGTAATAATTGAAAATTTGACAGCACTTTTTGAAACAGTGACGGTAATATATGCAAATTTACTGAAAATTTGGAAATTATCCGGTAAGATTTAAAAAAATTATATTTCCAGAAATTGGATTGAAAGTAATGTCACATTGGGGTGCAAAATTGTTTTTGCATATTTTTACAAAAACACAATTTTGGTATTTGACACCAATTTTTGATTCAGTGACGGTAATATCTGAAAATTTACTGAAAAATTACTGAAAATTTTCCAGTACCATTAAAAATATTATATTTCAAGAAATTGGGTTGAACGTAGTGGACGTTAATGTCACATTTGGGTGCAAAAATATAAAAATTGAAGACTATTCCTATCGATTTATTGATTTCATTATTTTAAAATTTTTCTAATATTACTCTCCCTGAAAGAGATTTTCCCCCGTGTCAAGATTTTGAACAAGGTAGTCGCTTAGGTGTGTGTGCGTGTGGGGGGGGGGGATTTCGGTATTATGTGAAAAGTGGCATCTTATCTGGCATGGACTATAGCTTTAGTTTAGTTTTCAAATACCATAATTCTATGGATCCTAATCCAATCGTAATTAAAACACATTCCATAACGAATATTTACTTTTTCAGACTTATGTAGCGGATTTTAATATACATATTCCATTACATTGTAAACATTGGTATTATCAGTATACAATGAAATATTATATTTCAAGTACTGCTGTAATGGCCATTAGCTGTCATTATTATTATTTTTTTGTATTTACATCAAATGTAATATTTCATACATAATGTATACAGAGAAATTCAATATTACAGCGTAATTTACCTTTGATGTAAGATGCTGAGCGAAAATGCCGACGTATATGAACCCCACTGCGTGCTAATGCAACGTGATTACACGTTAAAGGTAAAGCATTAATTTTCCCAGAACAGTTTTAGCCTGCATTAATATTAACAACGAGCCATTACGTATTCTTATGATGAAGAGTCTAATTACATTAATCCTAATTAAAACACATTTCATAACGAATATTTACTTTTTCAGACTTATGGAGCGGATTTTAACATACATAGTCCATTCAATTGTAAAAAATTGGTGCGCAGTAAAAAATTGGCGCGAAGTAAAAAATTGGTGCGCAGTGAAATTATTTAGTTAGTACTGACAAGTGATAATATAAATAATTATAATTGTTTATAAAATATTATAGCGGATTTTAATATACATAGTCCATTAAACTGCAAAAAAAATGGCGCGCAGTGAAATTATTTATTTAGTACTGACAATTAATAATATAAATAATTATAATTATTTATAAAATATTATAGCGGATTTTAATGTACATAGTCCATTAAACTGTAAAAAATTGGCGCGCAGTGAAATTATTTATTTAGTACTGACAATTAATAATATGAATAATTAATATTATATATATATATATATATATATATATATATATATATATATATATATATATATATATATATATATATATATATGTTTATCATTACACCTTCTACCAATTAGTGTAGGTGTATTATTATTATATAATATATTAAATATAATATTATAGAAATAATTTATAATATATTATGGTTCTGGTGGACAAATCTCCTATATAACTTTAAGAATTAAATAAATACAATCCATTTTCTGCCTCACAGGGGTTTATAACAGTATTCTAGAAGTCAATCGGGCTTAGAAATACGCTTCGGTAACCAATCACATGAAAATTCTACTAACTTTGTTGGATTGAGAATCCAATTTATTTCCCCCATACTGGGCATTGATCATGGAATCTGTATTGTATCTATATTTGCTTCAAACTTTCATCAATTTTCAAGCTTCTATAGAAAGCAGGGTTGGAATAAATCATGATTAAATAAAAAAATAATAAAAAATCAATGATTTAAAAAAAAGTTTAAATCACATTTTCTTCAGTATCTCAAGAAATATAACTTTTAGGTATTGGATATGTATAATAAAAAATCAATGAAATATTATGAGGAATACAGTAGAATAAAAAAATATATCATTTAGTTAAAAAAAAAAAGTAGTTTTTTCCAGTATCTCAAGAAATATAACTTTTAGGTATAGAATATGTATAATAAAAAATCAATGAAATATTATGAGGAATACAGTAGAATAAAAAAATATATCATTTAGTTAAAAAAAAAAAAGAACTATAATGATTCCAAATTTATCTTAGTACATCACATGGGGTTAATAAGCTGTATTAATCTACACGAGATGAATTTCGCGTCCATTAAATTTCAATACCAGTAAAAGCCGAGATACAGCAGAATGGTAATAATAAATCCAACACCATTGAAATTCAATTCATGCCCCGTGCAAATAGGAAATATTAATGATCGCGAGCTTCGGGTCGAGATCCCGACACTTTGGCTTACGCATTACGTTACAATGATGAATTATTTATTTCAATAAAACAGACACATCTAAGGACAGCGTTTTAAGAGATCAAAGCCGCATGAATAATAAAACTTCCATTTCAATATGTAACGCATTGCCCTCTGCGGCCTTTGTTGGTATATTATGCTTTCAATGCGAAATACATAATGCATTACACTCCCTCAATTTTAAGTAAACGCCTCTCCTTTAGAAACGAAGAATTCGTGAGACGAGAACGGATGAAATTTTTTCATTTTTTTTTATTACCTTAACCACCTAACCAAGTTAGGTGGTTATTAAGTCCAAAAGGTGAAAGAAAAAAATACAATTCGCGCCATTACGAAACCAAGTTTGTATCATACATATTGGCAAGTAGGTAAAACTATGCCCGTTCTGCCTCAGATTGACCCAATTCAAATTTCGATTAAACTCAATCAAATTGATTGATAATTGGGCCAATCTACGCGCTGCATGTCGAATTCTGTCCGTATAATTTGGTGGAGATTTGCAACCGATCAATTTCATCGAAATATGAATTGGTCAATCTGAAGCAGAACGGACATAGTTTTACCTACTTGCCAATATGTATGATAAAAACTTGGTCTCATAATGGCCCGACTTGTAATTTTTAAGTTAAGTAATAGATAAAAAGGTGCATCAATTATACAACAACTAAACACAAAATATCCTTAATATCAGAAAGACGTCTGTAAAAATAATAAAGTCTGGTGAAATGAACGATTACAAGGGTTTTAATATTGTTTGCTCATAATTGTGCTTTCGCAATACGGTGGAGATAACCAGGTGTGGCTAAACTTTTAGGCCCTAAGTGCTGTTTATGTTCACCCTCTCTAAAACAAGTTGTCATAGAGGTAGGTGTTCCCTTATGAAAAGTTTTGCAAGGGTCGGAAGTTTGTTTCAGGAAGTTACGTTGGTGTCGGCTGGCAACTATACTAAAATTTTCCACAAAAATCCAACTTTACTTAACTTAATAGTTTGCTATTATTAACTTAATATTTGCTAGGTTGCGAATAAAGAGAGATTAACAATACTTTGCTATTTATTAAAATTAAATTAAATTATTTGTTTTATGCCAATCTTATCAATTTTATCGAAATTTAAATATGTTTACAAAACCAGTTTGCCAAGATAATATTCATTTTTTAAGGAATATCATAAAATTTCAAGCAATTGTAAAATAATCCGTAATTAATTCCTCAAAGTTCCCAAAATTTTTGAAATTGTTCAAGAATATCACAAATAACAAAAAAATGGAAAATAAATGTACATATTTACCATGATTTTATCAAATGTTTAATATAAATCTATAAAACTTATCAATATTATCAGGTTTGTTTGCAATTTAGTAAAGAAAATTTAGTAAACTTAGTAAATTTAAATACGTTTACAAAACCAGTTTGCCAAAACGTTTATTTTTAAACATACCATAAAATTGGCAGTCCGGCGCGAAAGGGGCATAAGTTATTTTTGAAATTTGAAAGTTTTTGAAATTTGAAATTCAATCAATTAATCAATGTTAAATAAAATATGAATACAACATACAAAATACAAAATATAAAATCCATATACAAAATACAAAATACAAATTCAAGAATTCAAAATGCAAAATAAATGTACATATTTACCATGATTTTATCAAATGTTTAATATAAATCTACAAAACGTATGAATATTAGCAGGTTTGTTTACAATTTAGTAAAGAAAATTTAGTAAATTTA
This sequence comes from Othius punctulatus, assembly GCA_951805005.1. Lineage (NCBI taxonomy): Eukaryota > Metazoa > Arthropoda > Insecta > Coleoptera > Staphylinidae > Othius > Othius punctulatus. The sequence continues at coordinate 639,660 of OX638139.1, read as the reverse complement.
GTAAATTTAAATATGTTTGCAAAACCAGTTTGCCAAAACGTTTATTTTTTTTAAAGATACCATAAAATTGGCGGTCCAACGGGAAAGGGGTATAAGTCGTTTTTGAAATTTGAATGTATTTGAAATTTGAAATTCAATTCAAGAATTCAAAATGCACAAATGTACAAATTTTCCACGATTTTATCAAATGTTTAATATAAATCTATAAAACTTATCAATATTATCAGGTTTGTTTGCTATTTAGTAAAGAAAATTTAGTAAATTTAGTAAATTGGCGGTCAGGCGGGAAAAGGGGTATAAGTCGTTTTTGAAATTTGAAATTCAATTCACGAATTCAAAATGCAAAATAAATGTACACATTTACCATGATTTTATCAAATGTTTAATAAAAATCCATAAAACGTATGAATATTATCAGGTATGTTTGCAATTTTGTGAAGAAAATTTAGTAAATTTTACAAAAAAAAAGTGTTTAACAAAAACATTATGCCAAAATTTTATTAAAATTTTTCAAAGTATTTATGAAATACACCTATACATCCACCAATTTTCCTCTACGTTACAAAATCCATTGAAATTTGTAAACTCCAAATGTTTAATATAAATCCAAAAAACTGAATATGTGAATATTATCAAATAATTGCCAAAAAATACAATTTTTCCATAGGGTTAAAAAAAAAAGATGGTTTCTTTAATTTTCTAGTGGTTTGTAATTTGTTTATTTATTATTTCAAAATTTGATCGATTTTAGTTCGATCGAGTTTACAAATTTCAATGAATTTTCTAACCTTGGGGAAAATTGGAGGATGTATAGGTGTATTTCACAAATATTTGATTAATTTTCAACAATAATTATTTTTGCAAAAACACTTTGCCAAAAGTTCATTAAAATTTTGAAAAATATTTGTGAAATGCACCTATTACATCCTCTAATTTTCCTCAAGGTTACAAAATTCATTGAAATTTGTAAACTCCAAAATATTCCTCAAGGTTCCTAAATTCTTTGAAATTGTTAAAGATTAACACCAAATGAAATGTTTAATATACATCCATTAAACTTAAAACCTGAAACTTATTGAGTTGAAGCTTATGAAACGTGAATATTAATATAAATCCATAAAACTAAGAATCCGAAGCTTATTGAGTTGAAGCTTATGAAACGTGAATATTATCAAATAATTGCAAAAAAAACGCAGTTCCTAATTTTTCCATAGAGTAAAAACAAATGTTTTCTTTAATGCTATAGTGGTTTGTAATTTATGTATCAAATCTTTCAAAATTCGATCGTTATTGTTAAAAATTAATTATTTTTGCCAAAATTTCATTAAAATTTAGAAAAATATTTGTGAAACACATCTATACGTCCTCCAAATTTTCATCAAGGTTCCAAAATTCATTGAAATTCAAAAAGTATCGATTACATGGTCAATTTTTGTAAAGACAATCTTTTATACATAGAACGACTTATACGACTAACTTCTAAGTGGATTCTCTCTTACAATAACTATAAGTTGGAATACTGAAAACTGGAATAAGTTTTCATTTTTCAATCATTAAACTTTTGAAAAATATTTGTGAAACACATCTATACATCCTCCAAATTTTTCTCAAGGCAACAACATTCAAGTTGTAAGTTGGAATACTGAAAACTGGAATAAGTTTTCAGTTTTCAATGATTACATTTTTGAAAAATATATGTGAAACACATCTATACATCCTCCAAATTTTTCTCAAGGCTACATAAAATTCAAAAGTATCGGTTATATTGTCAATTTTTGTAATGCCAATTTTTTATACATAGAACGATTTATACGACTAACTTCTAAGCGGATTATCTCTTACAATAGCTGTAAGTTGGAATACTGGAAACTGGAATAAGTTTTCAGTTTTCAATCATAAAATTTTTGAAAAATATTTGTGAAATACATCTATACACCCTCCAAATTTTTCTCAAGGCTACAATATTCAAGTTGTATGTTGGAATACTGAAACTGGAATAAGTTTTCAGTTTTCAATCATTAAATTTTTGTAAAATATTTGTGAAACACATACTTCCTCCAAATTTTCCTCAAGGCTACAAAATTCAAAAGTATCGATTATATTGTCAATTTTCGTAAAGACAATCTGTTATACATAGAACGACTTATACTACTAACTTCTAAGCGGATTCTCTCTTACAATAACTGTAAGTTGGAATACTGAAAACTGGAATAAGTTTTCAGTTTTCAATAATTAAATTTTTGAAAAATATTTGTGAAACACATCTATACATCCTCCAAATTTTCCTTAAGTCTACAAAATCTAAAAGTAATATAATTGATACTTTTGGATTTTGTAGCCTTGAGGAAATTTGGAGGATGTATAGATGCGTTTCGCAAATATTTTTCAAAAATATAATGATTGAAAACTGAAAACTTATTCCAGTTTTCAGTATTCCAACTTACAACTTGAATGTTATAATGTTGAGAAAAAATTAGAGGATGTATAGATGTGTTTCACAATTTTTTTTTCCAGAAACTTAATGATTGAAAACTGAATTATAAAATCGTAAAGTATCGATTATATTGCCAATTTTTGTAAAGACAATCTTTTATACATAGAACAACTTTTACGACTAACTTCTAAACTCGAATTTAAGACTGTTTTTTTGAAAAATTTACTACGCCGCCACTATTCTTATCAAAACAGTACCTGAAGAACGTAGAAATTATTTTTACAGACCTACAGCTACAAAACCAAAAGTATCAACTACATTACTTTTGGATTTTGTAGCCTTGAGGAAAATTTGGAGGATGTATAGATGTGTTTCACAAATATTTTTCAAAAATTTAATGATTGAAAACTGAAAACTGATTCCAATTTTCAGTATTCCAACTTACAACTTGAATGTTATAGCCTTGAGAAAACTTTGGAGGATGTATAGACGTGTTTCACAAATATTTTTCAAAAATTTAATGATTGAAAACTGAATTACAAAATCCAAAACTATCGATTATATTGTCAATTTTTGTAAAGACAATTTTTATACATAGAACGACTATTACAACTAACTTCTAAGCGAATTCTCTCTTACACTAGCTGTAAGTTGGTATACTAAAAACTGGAATAAGTTAAATTGTTTAGTTTTCAGTTGCATTTTTCATATTTTTGAGAGGACAAAGAAAAAACGTATTCGAGAATTTTTGAAAACATTTGAACTTATTGCGGACTTTAAGACTCCGCAGTATATTGTTGCAAAGAAAAAAACATCCCTCGTTTTAGCTAAGTCACAGCCAACTATGAGTTCCATATAAAGAACCACAACTTTATGTCATTACTCGAATTTTGAACAGTTTTTTTTTTGAAAAATTGACTACGGCGCTGCATTCTTATCAAAAAAGTGCCTGAAGAACGTAGAGAATATTTTTTTCTATTCTCATAAATAAGCCACCTTCAGCCATAAAACGCAAAGTCGAAAAATCAAATTTAATAATCAAAAACACCATTATAATCTAGTATGTACTAATAATATGTATACCCTTGTATTATTAAAATAAACATATTCTATATATATATATCTCGATTTTTTGCAAATAACTCGAAAACAAAAGACAATAGCCAAATTTGGTCTCACCATAAAGGTTTTCTGGAAAAAGAGATCGGGGTATATATATATACATATCGATTTTTTGCAAATAACTCGAAAACAAAAGACAATAGCCAAATTTGGTCTCACCATAAAGGTTTTCTGGAAAAAGAGATCGGGGTATATATATATACATATCGATTTTTTGCAAATAACTCGAAAACAAAAGACAATAGCCAAATTTGGTTTTCACCATAAAGGTTTTCTGGAAAAAGAGATCGGGGTATATATATATATATATACCCCGATATATATATATATATATATATATATATATATCGATTTTTTGCAAATAACTCGAAAACAAAAGACAATAGCCAAATTTGGTTTTCACCATAAAGGTTTTCTGGAAAAAGAGATCGGGGTGGGGGGTCCATTTTATCTTCTTCTCGGAGTGCCATACTCGATTTCGAGTGTAGACAATTTCTCCGCACACGTCAGTGAATAAGTGTCTGTATCGTAGTTACACTGACGTATGGCACCTACAGTTTAACGTCGGCTGCGAACGACTGCTTTGGGGAAACTATTATGGGCAGATCCTGAGCCATTTTCATTTCCCCGCATACGTCAGTGTATGAGTGTCTGTATTGTAGTTACACTGACGTATGGCACCTACAGTTTAACGTCGGCTGCGAACGACTGCTTTGGGGAAGCTATTATGGGCAGATCCTGGGCCATTTTATCATACCTGTTATAGGCATCGAGATTTCCTATTAAAACGTCCAAATTTGCCCACCCTGTACATTGACTTATGAGTAGTAATGCTATGAGAGTTCTGCCGCAAAACCCACATAAGAAATACATGGGGGGATATTTCGTTACTATTTATTTTTTTACAAAGGGTTGCCTATGCCTAAGGTCAGCCTGGTTAAAACGAGACCTGCTTATATCAGCCTGAGTAAGTAAGTAAGTAAGTAAGTAAGTAAGTAATTTATTCATGTTATAACAGCATGTTTTACATTCGTCAATATAAATAGCTCTCATTTTATACAGGTCTTATTTTAAACAGGCTGATATAAGCCTGAAATAAGTCTGTTGTACAAAAACAAAATGGCGAAAAGTAGAGAAACATCCACCTGTGTATTTTTTAAGGGAGTTTTGCGACAGAACTCTCACAGCATTACTACTCTTATGTATGGTATGTTATGTATGGTATGTATAGTGCTAAACACAATAAATATATTTTATTGTTTTCTTCCTTCTTTATTATGTATTATTATGCATTATTTATACATATATACATTGTGATGTTATTTAATAGATTTAATTTGTTGTTTTATAGTATACGTTAGATAGGATTTTGTTTATAGAAAATTATACAGAATATATTAGATTTAGGGTATTTAGATATTAATAGGATTACTTAGGTAGTCGAATAGGATTAGTGTAGCTAGAATTATAATTAATTCAGGGCACAATTAACATAAAATAATTGTAGTGAGTCAGTAATATGTATAAAATTAAATGGAAAATTCAAACTCATCGTACAAAGACCTTCGAAATTCGTATAGAAGCAGAAAAATACAAGGATCTCGAATATCAGATTCAAATAACAATTGGAATTATGGTTTCACCGGTATACGAATAATTATAATCATAATTATAATTTGTTGATTCGTTGCCGTGGTTACAAACTGGATACGGGTAGCAACTTGACAATTTACACGCTTATTTGGATCAACGTAGGCGGATTTTAACAAGCGAAAATCAGATCAAATGAAAGCAGTCAACGTAGGCGGATTTTAACAAGCGAAAATCAGATCAAATGAAAGCAGTGAATTCAACTAATATTAATGTTTATTTGTATAAATTGGCGCTTCAATTTTCTTCAGTTACAAACTTCTGCAAGTCTCTAAGTACTTGATGATATTACATGTTTCGTGTTTACTCAGATAGATTGCAGTGGGTGTGTGTAACAATTTCCAAGTTGTCCGCAACTTTATGTAAATTGATGGCGTCGGTGTCGAGTTTCATTTCCGTTTTGTTTCCCAGGTCCTGGGATCCCGCCAGGAGTACCACTTCGTCAATCACGGACTTCCGGCGGCGCGGCCGAAGCGCAGCCTGCCGCACATGAGGAAGCTGAAAGTGGATCCGTTGGTGAGTCAATTTGCTCCGGGGTGTCCGGAGCCTCCGGAGAGCCTCCGGAGCCTCCGGAGAGCCTCCGGAACCTCCGGAGGACGCCGTTTCCCATCTCGGGTTCTGCGCCCCTAACCGAAGTTACCGGTTTCCTTGAAAAACCTTGGTTGGTGGCATTAATTTTTAATTGGGTCCGTGAACCGGTGGTGTAGGGGGTGTTTGCGCGGACAATTTGATTACGTGCGTCACTGGGATCGGAAGATGACGCACTCGGGGGTTGGGGGGGAATCGGGGGATGAGTGGTTATTTGTTTGCTTTGTAATTATCCGGTGGTTTTGTGATGTCGTCCAAGTCAATAATTGGAAATACTTTCGAGATGAATATTAATACAAATAAAGTATTGAAAGAAAAATCTGTTCAGGAGCAAAAAAACAAACAGGACTAATATATTTTAAAACGAAATAATTCATATTAAATGCCTCCCACACGTTGGAAAGATAATAACTGAACAAACGCGCTTTCCTATGACCTGAACCCCAATTAAATCCTAATGAATTTATTCTGCCAGAAAGGCTACGGATCCGCAAACTTTCGCGTCAGCAAAAAAACCTTAATTAAAATTTTTGATGCGAGTCGAAATTATCCGCAACTTTATCAATCGGCAAACCGAAAACTCCCACATCCCACAACCCACACCATGCCAACTTCGGCGATGCAAATGAATCTCCGAAACTAATTAAAGTTCGCATCGAATTTTTGCAACCTGACCGGACTGTTCATCGGTTCCAGATACACTCGGCAGTGCAGCAGCCGGGATTCACGCGAGTCAAAAGGGGCTACAAGCCCCTCAGGGTCGAGAACCTGGTCAAGAACATCCAGCCCCACAAGGACCCCACCGACCCGTACTTCACGTTCCAGTGGTACCTGAAGAACACCGGGCAGAACGGCGGAAAGGCCAAGCTCGATCTCAACGTGGAGGCTGCATGGGCCCAGGGGGTCACCGGCAAGAACATCACCACGGCGATTATGGATGATGGTAATATTATTTGGGAGCAATTTTTTTTTTAAACGGCAAGTTCTAGGCTTTTCTATTTTTTCTTAGAAAAAGTGTACTTCTAGGCTTTTCTATTTTTTCTTGTTTATTGTATTATTTTTTTAAACGGCAAGTTCTAGGCTTTTCTATTTTTTTCTTCGAAAAAGTGTACTTCTAGGCTTTTCTATTTTTTTCTTGTTTATTGTATTATTTATTTTAAACGGCAAGTTCTAGGATTTTCTATTTTTTCTTCGAAAAAGTGTACTTCTAGGCTTTTCTATTTTTTCTTCGAAAAAGTGTGAACAAGAATATGGGCCATTCCGTTCGTCAAATGGACCAGTTTTAAAAATATCCCCCACTACAATTGAAGATTGTACAGGCATGCTCACATAAATCTAGTACAAGAAATTTACAATAGCAAGTTTATATAGCAATGTCAAATTGTTTGTACTAGATTTATGTGAGCATGACTACATGTTCCCATTTAGTAACACATACAATTCCATTACACTATCCCAACAAAACCGCAAAACAAGTTAAAACCGTGTGGTGCAATGACCATAATATCCTGGTCACGGCACCAATGTAAGACTTCGATTTTCCCAATATTTAATATATATATATATATATTTATTTATCAGTACACCTTCTACCAATTAGTGTAGGTGTCCCAATATTTAATAATTAGGTATATTTTACTCGTAATCATAAATTATTATAATTTATGATATTTGTTTTGGCTCGTGATTTATTTATTTTACTTTTATTTTGTGTGATCGTATAATGGCAGTACTTCTTTACGTTATGTTTGATATTAAATCATCATTGTGACAACTTCAACTTCTCTTAGAGGTAATGCGTGTGTTAGTAACAATAATATTAATAAAATAAAGACACATATTTATGGATTAAGCGTAATTTATTCACTTTAAAGGATTTTGCAACAATAATTAAACATCAACTTGAATTTAATGACTTTCTTTATTGCCTCAAAAAGAATTAGTAAGTTTTGGATAAACGATGTAAAGGGTTTTCCAATAAGAGGTGTTATTTTGATATTCAAAGAAAAATGCCATTTTTTATTATAAATCATCAGATGTTTATTTCATTACAAAGAGGAAGGTATGCCGTTAATAGTGGAAAATAACATCAAGCAAATGACCACCACGGCCACGCTTACAGGACAAAATCCTTTTCATGAAATTTTCCATAACTAAATCGCAAAGTGGCTGCTGTATGTCCTCGATAGCCTCACGAATTCCATCTTTGAGGTCTTGAATCGATACTGGGCTGTTGGCGTAGACCTTCTCCTTCACGTGGCCCCAAAGAAAGAAGTCGCAAGGTGTTAAATCACAAGATCTCGGTGGCCAATTGTGATCACCTCTTCGAGAGATAACACGGTCCGGAAACTTTTCCCTTAAAAGATCAATGGTTTCGTTGCTTGTGTGGCACGTAGCGCCGTCTTGTTGAAAGTGAACGTTGTCCAGATCAATACCATCCAATTCCGGCCATAAAAAATCGTTAATCATCTCTTGATAGCGCAATCCATTCACCGTAACTGTTGCGCCAGCCTCATTTTCGAAAAAGTAAGGTCCAATGACTCCGCCGGACCATAAACCGCACCAAACAGTCACACGTTGAGGATAGAGAGGCTTTTCAACAATAACTCTTGGGTTTTCTGAGCCCCAGATGCGACAATTTTGCTTGTTGACGAAGCCACCGAGGTGGAAATGGGCCTCATCACTGAAGATGATTTTTCGATGGAATTCCGGATCATTTTCATGCATTTCAACGACCCAATCAGCAAAGTCACGACGTTGTTGATGATCGGCCGGCTTGAGTTCTTGTGTTAACTGGACTTTATAAGCCTTAAGACCCAAATCTTTATGCAAAATACGGTGTAATGACGTTTGTGGAATACCTAATTCCAAAGAACGACGAGGAATGGACAAACCTGGGTTTTCTTCAACACTTTCGGCTACAGCAGCAATATTCTCGGCTGTTCTTGAGCGACGTGCACGGGTTTTATTCTTCTCATCACTAACTTGTCCCAACAGCTCGAATTTTTCCACCAATTTCTGTATTGCGGTCCGACAAGGTGCTTCACGACGACCCAAAAATGTTCGAGTTTTACGAACCGTCTCTGCCAAATTTTCACCATTTTTATAGTGAATTTTAATAATTTCAATGCGTTGTTGAAGCGTGTATCGTACCATTTTTATTAATGGCGTAGTTTCTACTTGTCAAATGCCAAGAAATGACAGCTTCAAAAGTGACATCTACCGAAATAGCGGGCTATTCAAAATAACACCTCTTATTGGAAAACCCGTTACTTAACGTCAATGACTTCACACATTCTACATGCCCGCAAAACTGCCACCACTTCATGAAATATGTCACTGTTTGTGCCTTCCAATGCCACATTCCATTTATTACTTCAGGATTCGCCAACTAGGTTTTGATAGATACAAGTTTGTTAAATATATCCTGTAAATTGTTCGTATGACTGATATTAATGAATTTGCAATATGATTATTTATAACTCGTTTATACTTATTACACAAAATAATTTGCAACAGCATTGCCCAGTTATTATGTAAATTATGCCTTAATATTTTATACTTATTCCCTGGAGAGCATTATCGTTTTTAGATTTCAGCTTTAAAGTTAGAATAAGATTTATTAAACAAGCAATTTCGATATTTTTTTTAATTTCATTTCATTAACCTTTAGTTTTATTTCTGTAATGTTTCCCATTTAAACTTAATCTTCATTTGATTCAAATTCATGTTATTAATTACTCATAATGTTTTACCACTTTAGCGAAGAGATATTATTTAGGTTATATTTTAATAATTTATACTTATTCCCTGAAGAGTATTATCCTGTCTGTACTTCATTTTAAATTTATAATGACAGTATTTTATTGAAGAGGAAACTCACGCATTTCATTTTAATTGATATTTTTATGACTTCTGTTAGCTTGTGAAGGGAATTGTTAATCATGTCTACTAAGGTAAACACAATTGGAGATGGTAGCATTCTCCTGTCTGCACGAGAATGAAACCGGAAAGATTACTTTATTAACCTCCACGGCACCGCTTATAAAGCGAATACCAGAAATTAATAAAGCTCTCTAAGAACTGCATATACTGTTACGGCCACGCTTTTGGCTTTGATGCCAACAATATATTGAGAAGGAACATGATTTTGGTAACGCAAATTATAAATAATTAACGGGGTATTTGTTTTTGGTAACTTTGGGAGGAATGCCTGATTATTACTACTCAATTTCGAAATGATTAATATTATTTTGAAAACGGTAGCTTTTAAATAAATCGGATAATACTCTTTATAATGATATTCGCGTATACAATTGGCGAAGATAATAACGGCCTGTCGCCTCGCGAATCTGGAACCAACTAAACTTTTCGCGTGTAAAACGATGCTATTTATATTAAAATTTCGCCCACTTTGCGATTTTGTGTGATTCCCCTTAACATTAATTGTCATTCAAAATTAACTTCATAACTAACATTCAAAAACACAATTTACGTATTACTGAGTAATCATCACAGGGATGTCACTTATAATAGATAATTGCTTGATTACGTACTAATTAGTCACGTTTATTCTTCCAGGTGTTGATTACATGCACCCGGACCTGAAATTCAATTACGTGAGTAGTGAACGTGCGAACTGCCGAGGGCACCCCAACCTTAAACCCTGGTGTTTCAGAACGCCCAGGCGAGCTACGACTTCAGCAGCAACGACCCTTACCCTTACCCGAGATACACGGACGACTGGTTCAATAGGTGAGTGAAGAAATTCCAGAGCTTTTTCGGTTTTCCAGCGAGTCGTGTGTCGATCGAGCGTGATTACCGAAGTCAAGTATGTCGGCTCACGTCTTGAGGAGATAAGCAAACAGAAGTGCGAGAATGAAGAAAAAAAGTTGTAGCGGTTTCTTGATGGAAGGAAACGGGGGTTGATGCAAGGGTGTGTGGGAAGTGAAGACTTACGACGTGGCTTTGAAGTGGGGCGTACGTGAGGCGATGTTTCCATCGCAGTTCTCATGTTTGCCAGTAGTTGATAATAAACTCGAGTAATTTTTTTTTTTTTTCAAAATTTATTTGCTATTCTTGAGGCTACCCTGACAAAATACGAGCACACAAGGACCAAAAGACCTTTCATTGCAAATGAAATATTATGTATCTATACAAATTTTATAAATCTTCCTTACAAATTATAAAATTTCAATAGTCGTGAGAACGAAACGATTGTAGAGTAAATTCTTACCTTACCTTACCTTTATAAAATTTAATTACAAATTGCAAAAATATCATCAAACCACAAAATTCGTATTAAAGTTTTATCATTTCAATTGTAAATTGCAATTATTCTAGCATTTCTATTAGAAATTACAAAATTTTCATTAGAATTTTTTATTATAAATACAAAAATTTTCATAAATTACAAAGGTTAATGGTGTTTTAATTTGGAAATTATAACCCCTTTCCCCAAAAATCATATTATATTTAATTTAATTGATTTAATAATTGGAAAATCTGCTAATTTCCAGCATGGGCTATTAATATATGAAACAACTGGTCTAATTAGAAGATGATTTTTATGCATTCGTTAGTAAGAATATTTAATAATATATACTTTTTAATTTATGATCAACATTTTGCGCTTTACATTATATAAAAAGTGAAATGTAATTGGGTCAGAATTGTCTGCCAAATAATGACAGTAACCAATTACGCCATAGGTGGAGGAGTAATAGGGATTATTATTATTATTATTATTATTATTATTTATTTGCAAAATTCTATGAATTCTTTAATAACCTTACAAAGTTAGGAACATTGGAAATATTGTTATGAAAATAGCAAAATTTTCATTATAAATACGATATTTCAACGAAAATCGTAAACAATTATTAGGTAATAAACAAGTTTTGTAGGAATTATATAATTTTCGTTGTGACTTGCAATAATTTCAATGAATTTAGCAGGATTTGTATTCTAAATTACAAAATTTCTATATCTTTATGAAAATTTTATTGTAAATTGATAAAATTCACTGTAAAATGTAAAATATCATTGGCAATTTCAACATTCGTATTATAAATTACACAATTTCAGCAGCGACTATGAAAATTTTATTGTAAATTGCCAAAATTTCACTGTAAAATGCAAAATATCATTGGCATTTGCAAAATTTGTAATTAGTTGTTAATATCCATAGTTATTTGTAGAATATAATTGATTGATTTAGAATACTAAACTTCAAATAAATATATATAGAAATATACAGCATACACAAGTCAAAGTAGGTACATGGTTTAGTTGAAAATTGCGAAATTTTCATTAGAGATTACAAAATTTTCATTACAACTTACGAAATTCTTATTATAAATACCAAAATTTTACAAATTACAAAATATCTTCGAAACCCCGTAAACATTGTTAACATTACGATGAATATTGCCCAATTTTGTTGATGGATTTCAATATATCGATAGAAATCATGGAATATTAATTGTAAATTACAAAATTTCTGTGGAATTTGTAAAATGTTAAATATAAATTGGAATATTGTAGTGCAAATTGCAAAATTTTCATTATAAATACAAAATTTCAACGAAAATACTAAACAATTATTAGGTAATAAATACGTTTTGTTGGAATTATGTAATTTCCGTTGTGATTTGCAAAAATGCCAATTAATTTAGCAAAATTTGTATTCTAAATTACAAAATTTCTATAACTGTATCCAAAATTGATTGTAAATTGATAAAATTCACTATAAAATGTAAAATATCATTGAAAATTCCAACATTCGTATTATAAATTATAAAATTTCAGCAGCGATAATGAAAATTTTATTGTAAATTGCTAAAATTTCACTGAAAAATGCAAAATCTCATTGACATTTAAAAAAATTGGTTTTAAGTTGTTTAAATGTTCACAGTTATTTGTAGAACATTTAATGAAAATTAATTAAGCTGTAAATTACGAAATTTTCATTAGAGATTACAAAATTTTCATTAGAAATTATGAAATTATTATTATAAATACAAAAATTTTACAAATTACAAACTATCTTCGAAACCCCATAAATATTGCTAACATTGCGATGAATATTGCCTAATTTTGATGATGGATTTCAATATATCGATAGAAATCATGGAATATTAATTGTAAATTACAAAATTTCGGTGGAATTTGTGAAAGGTTGAATATAAATTAGAACATTGTAGTGCAAATTGCAAAATTATCATTATAAATACAAAATTTCAACAAAAATAGTAAACAAGTGTTGGGTAATAAATACGTTTTATTGGAATTATGTAATTTCCGTTGTGATTTGCAAAAATGCTAATGAATTTAGTAAAATTTGTATTCTAAATTACACCATTTCTATAATTTTGTCCAAAATTTATTGTAAATTGATAAATATCACTATAAAATATAAAATATCATTGGAAATTCCAACATTCGTATTATAAATTACAAAATTTCAACAGCGATTACGAAAATTTTATTTTTATTTTATTGTAAATTGCCAAAATTTCACTGTAAAATGCTAAATATCATTGGCATTTGCAAAATTTGTATCAAGTTGTTAATATTCATAGTTATTTGTAGAATATTTAAAGCAATTAATTTAGTTGAAAATTGCGAATCTTTCATTAGAGATTACAAAATTTTCATTAGAATATCCGAAATTCTTATTATAAATACCAAAATTTTACAAATTACAAAATTGCAAACATTACGATGAATATTGCGAAAATTTCTATATTGAATTTGATTAAATATTAATAATATTTCGGTAGAAAGTACGGAATATTAAATGTAATTACAAAAATTAACAATACCATTATAAATACCAAAATTTTAATTAGAAATTTCAAAGTTTAATTAAAAACTGCAATTTTGAGTAGAAATTATAAAGGATTTATCCACACAGTATTTCAGTCACTAAATTATTAATATTTTAATAGAAATTTCACTGAAAAATTCAAAATATCATTGGCATTTGCAAAATTTGTATTAAATTGTTAATATTCATAGTTATTTGTATAAGATTTAATGCAATTAATTTAGTTGAACATTGCGAAATTTTCATTAGAGATTACAACATTTTTATTAGAATTTACGAAATTCTTATTATAAATACCAACATTTTACAAATTACAAAATTGCCTTTGATATTTAATTTGATTAAATTTTGATAATATTTCGGTAGAAAGTACGGAATATTAAATGTAATTCCAAAAATTTTGTGGAATTTTTAAAATATATATTGGCACATTGCAGTCAAAAATTGCAAAATGTTCATTATAAATACAATATTTCAATGAATATAGAAACCAATTATTAGGTAATAAATAAGTTTTATTGGAATTACGTAATTTTCGTTGTGATTTGCAAAAATGCCAATGAATTTAGCAAAATTTATATTCTAAATTTTAAAATCTCAATAGCTTTATGCAAATTTTATTGTAAATTGATAAATTTCACTATAAAATGTAGAATATCATTGGCAATTCTAATATTCGTATTATAAATTACAAAATTTCAGCAGCGATTATGAAAATTTTATTATAAATTGCCAAAATTGCACTGTAAAATGCATGATATTGGCATTTGCAGAGTTTGTATAAAGTTGTTAAAATGTTCATAGTTATTTGTAGAAAATATAATAACAATGAATTTAGTCGGAAATTGCGAACTTTTCAATAGATATTACAAAATTTTCATTAGAAATTATGAAATTCTTATTATAAATTCCAAAATTTGAATTATAAATTGTAAAATTTAAATGAAACCTGCAATTTTTAGTGGAAATTATAAAGGATTTATCCACAAAGCATATCACTTATTAAGTTATAAAAATTTGAATAGAAATTTGCTTGAAATTTTATTCTGTTGGAATTCTATTCTATTCTATTATAATTCTATTCTATTCCATTGCAATTGTATTCTGTGCAATTCTATTCTATTCTCATATATTCTATGCTATTCTATTTTATTCTATTCCATTGGATTTTATTTCATTATGTTGAGGTTCTATTGGAAATATCCACAAAATTTTCATAAGAAATTATGAAATTCTTATCATAAATGCCAACATTTTAATTAGAAATTTCAAAGTTTAATTAAAAACTGCAATTTTAAGTAGACATTATAAAGGATTTATCCACATAGTATATCACTCACTAAATTATTAATATTTTAATAGAAATTTGCAAAACTTTTAACGGAAAATCATTTTTTTTATTATAAATTAAAAGTATGAACATAGAGTGGTAAAAATAATTGCAATAACAATGTTAATTTAGACAACAAACACATCATTCATTACGATTATTATTATTACAAAATTTTGATTATAAATTAAAAATATTAACATGCAGTGGCAAAAATAATTGCAAGAAAAATGTTAATATGGACAACAAACACATTATTCATTTCGATTATTATTATTTATCAGTTTGCCCTATCTTAATTCTATTGTAGTCTATTGGATTCTATTTCATTATGTTGAGTTTCTATTGGAAATTTTCACAAAATATTCATTCGATATTATGAATTCTTATTATAAATACCAAAATTTTAATTAGAAATTTCAAAGTTTAGTTAAATATTGCAATTTTGAGTAGACATTATATAGGATTTATCCACATTGTATTTGACTCACTAAATTATTAATATTTTAATAGAAATTTGCAAATCTTTGAACGGAAAAATTTTGTTTTTATAAATTAAAAATATGAACATACAGTGGTAAAAATAATTGCAAGAACAATGTTAATGTGGACAACAAACGCATCATTCATTACGATTATTATTATTAATTTTTTGATTATAAATTAAAAATATAAACATGAAGTGGCAAAAATAATTGCAAGAAAAATGTTAATGTGGACTACAAACAAATTATTTATTACGATTATTATTATTACAAATTTTTGATTATAAATTAAAAATGCAGTGGTAAAAACAATTGCAAGAAAAACGTTAATGTGGACAACAAACCCATTATTCATTACGATTATTATTATTTATCAGTTTGCCCTAACTACAGTTACGCACAAAACGTCCTTCAGTCGAACGTATCTAATCAGCATTATGCAAACGTAATTAAATACAAGTTTTACTCATTTTGCGATAACAAAATCATAAAATCTGTTTGCCAGGAAGAGAGATATTATTTGATAGCCAGCCGTAGATAATGACTGTCGTATCTCCAAAATCGTTGATAATTATTAGCTTTCTTTACACATGAATTGATATTGATTACAGATTGTGACCTCGACTGTGTTTGATCAGATACAAAATTTGGTCGAATTAGGCTAAATCTGCATAGTAAAATACATGCAAAATTCCATTAATTACAACAGTAATGATTTATATTTGTAGTTACAAGGGTTATATTGTAGGTTATTAAATTGATGTAAAAAATCTGTATTTCCATAAGTATGAAACGCCGTTTTACTATTTATTCAACAAAATAAAAAATATGGGATATATCATTTATATCAACAATCATATTGTTCCCATTTTTAATTTTATTCTATAAATTATTTTTAAAACAAATGTAAAACAAATAAAAAAATGTAATACAACTAAGTAGTAAAATAATAATAAATTATAAAAAAATGGTCAAAGTGCTGACTGTTGTTGGCTAAATGGCCAACAATTAGCTAAACACTATTGATAACCATAGAATAGCCCCTGTTTCTACGGCACTGTATTTACTCATATGATTGTAATTATTTGTTAAAATGTGTATTGATAGTAGGTGACTTGTCGCAAAATATTAGATTTTCAGTCTACTGTTAGAGTCTACTGTTAGAGTTTCAGTCAATCTACTGTAGTAGAAATGTTAATAAGAAAACTGATTTGCTAAGTAATACTTTAAGGTCGTATATTTTGCCAACAAAAGCGATTCGGAAAAACAAAATTACATTTTCATTTAACTTTGCTTTTCTTAGCATGCTCCTAAATTTGTGTCAAGACGTTTTGGGACAGCTTTTATAATTTCGTAATTCCAATAGCAATGCAAAATATTGATTTCGAAAAACGCGTGGGAGGAATTCTGCGAATAAAAGTTCGTCCTTACCCATCAAACGGAATATCAGTATCTCGTCCAGTTTAATAATAAACGAACTAATCTCCATATTGGAACTATAATATGCATAATCATGAATAAATTGTCGCCACACTTTCCAAGTAACTACTTTCCGTATAAGCAACGAGTTGCATCCCCATTTAGGGAAGCACCTGCTTCATCGATCGAGAATATATATATATATATATACATATATATATATATATATATATACATATATATATATATATATATATATATATATATATATATATATATATATATATCCCATCTACTGACTTTGGCTTTAATTCCATCCCCTTTTGATGTAAACGTTCCGCGTTATTAGTTTCCTTGGGGCGTGTATGTGGGGTAGGGCAGTGGGGCACAGGGGAGACTTCGAAGAATGCGTCTCGATGGCATGAATGGGATGCCTTGTAAATTTCTACAGTGACGTTAAACATCCTTGCTTTGAATATTTTCGCAAGAAAATAACATTTTTATGATTCAATTTTATGATTCATGATTCATGTTCATAATTTAACAGAAAACCACGAAAAATTACTGATATTAATTGAGATTAATTGAGATAAACATTGAACAACACGTAAAAGCCAAGTATTTTGTAAGAATAGGAAGGGGTGATCATTTGGGGAAGTAATAAGTAATATGATTAAATATGAATTCAATTTAAATCGATTACAAAGGAAATTACGAAAACTTTTATAATCACTAATTAAGACGCGTTCGATGAGAAGTGACGCAATTATACAAATAATCACAGAAGAGGCCCGAGCCGGCTGATGACTAATCATAACAGTCTGGTATTTTTATATCAGTAACCTTAATATGGGGCACTGTGAGATCACCGGAATGAGAATTAACGTTACGGGGAATCACACAAAATCGCAGAGTGGGCGAAATTTTAATATAAATAGCATCGTTTTGCACGCGAAAAGTTTAGTTGGTTCCAGATTCGCGAGGCGACAGGCCGTTATTATCTTCGTCAATAGTATACGCGAATATCATTATAAACAGTATTATCCGATTCGTTTAAAAGTTACCGTTTTCAAAATAATATTAACTATTTCGAAATTGAGTAGTAATAATCAGTGCATTCCTCCCAAAGTTACCAAAAACAAATACCCCGTAATTTATTTATAATTTGCGTTACCAAAATCATGTTCCTTCTCAATATATTGTTGGCATCAAAGCTAAAAGCGTGGCCGTAACAGTACATGCAGTTCTTAGAGATCTTTATTAATTTCTGCTATACGCTTTATAAGCGGTGCCATGGAGGTTAATAAAGTAATCTTTCCGGTTTCATTCTCGTTCAGATAGGAGAATGCTACCATCTCCAATTGTGTTTACCTTAGAAGACGTGATTAACAATTCCCTTCACAAGCTAACAGAAGTCATAAAAATATCAATTAAAATGAAATGCGTGAGTTTCCTCTTCAATAAAATACTGCCATTATAAATTTAAAATCAAGTATAGAGAGGATAATACTCTTCAGGGAATAAGTATAAATTATTAAAATATAACCTAAATAATATCTCTTCGCTAAAGTGGCAAAACATTATGAGTAATTAATAACATGAAGTTGAATCAAATGAAGATTAAGTTTAAATGAGAAACATTACAGAAATAAAACTAAAGGTTAATGAAATGAAAGCAATAAAATTATCGAAATTGCTTGTTTAATAAATCTTATTCTAAATTTAAAGCTAAAATCTAAAAACGATCATGTTCTCCAGGGAATAAGTATAAAATATTAAGGCATAATTTACATAATAACTGGGCAATACTGTTGCAAATTATTTTGTGTAATAAGTATAAACGAATTATAAATAATCATATTGCAAATTCATTAATAATCAGTCATACGAACAATTTACAGGATATATTTAACAAACTTGTATCTATCAAAACCTAGTTAGTGAATCCTGAAGTAATAGATGGAATGTGACATTGGAAGGCACAAACAGCGACATATTTCATGAAGTGGTGGAAGTTTTGCGGGCATGTAGAATAAGAAAACTGATTTGCTAAGTAACACTTTAAGGTCGTATATTTTGCCAACAAAAGCGATTAGAAAAACAAAATTACATTTTCATTTAATTTTGCCTTTCTTAGCATGCTTCTAGATTTATGCCACGAAGTTGTGGGACACCCTGTACATATGTAATCATGAAATTTTGATGTTTTGCAATTGGACGACCAAAAACCGCTTTCCCGAAACGACCCTCGGAGTAATCATAAAAACCGCTTTGAAAAGTAATCTAAACTGGCCAAGGGACAACATTGGACATATAAAAGGTCAGAAATTCGGAGCCTCAGTAATTGTGTTTCGCGAAGTTCAGCGAGCAAATCCCGTTTAATTTTTAATTTCCAGTTTCTGCTCTCGCTTCCAAATCAGATTGCAAGGATTAAGCGAGTGCAAATAAACTACAAACCGAGGATATTTATTTTTATTGCCGAGTCGCGAATGAATGAGAGCCGTGCGAAGAATCCCTGAATGCTGTTCAGCATTCATTAGCTGGCAATAAGCAGAAAGCTCCTGCTGAGAGGATAATTGATATTCTGAAGAGATGGAGGACTTTCGCTCGATTCATAAGTCGCTGACTGTTGAATGGGGAGCTGCGGATTATAAAATTGAACCACAATCCCTCTGGCCGATGTCGATTTATTCTACTTTTATAGCTATTACTGATATTTCTGAATATTTTTAGTTGCATATTTAATATTAGATTTGGGTTCACTATACCTGAAGCAAATTCTCACTAAAATTTGGTAATTTTGTATCAGTAACCTTGCTATAGGGCACATGCGAGATCACCGGAATGAGAATTAATATTAAGGGGAATCCCGTAGAATAGCAAAGTGGGCGAAATTTTAATATAAATAGCATCGTTTTGCATGCGAAAAGTTTAGTTGGTTCCAGATTAGCGAGGCGACAGGCCGTTATTATCTTCGTCAATAGTATACGCGAATATCATTATAAAGAGTATTATCCGATTTGTTTAAAAGTTACCGTTTTCAAAATGATATTAATTATTTCGAAATTGAGTAGTAATAATCAGTGCATTCCTCCCAAAGTTACCAAAAAACAAATACCCCGTAATTTATTTATAATTTGCGTTACCAAAATCATGTTCCCTCTCAATATATTGTTGGCATCAAAGCTAAAAGCGCGGCCGTAACAGTACATGCAGTTCTTAGAGAGCTTTATTAATTTCTGGTATACGCTTTATAAGCGGTGCCGTGGAGGTTAATAAAGTAATCTTTCCGGTTTTATTCTCGTTCAGACAGGAGAATGCTACCATCTCCAATTGTGTTTACCTTAGTAGACATGATTAACAATTCCCTTCACAAGCTAACAGAAGTCATAAAAATATCAATTAAAATGAAATGCGTGAATTTCCTCTTCAATAAAATACTGTCATTATAAATTTAAAATGAAGTATAGAAAGGATAATACTCTTCAGGGAATAAGTATAAATTATTAAAATATAACCTAAATAATATCTCTTCGCTAAAGTGGCAAAACATTATGAGTAATTAATAACATGAATTTGAATCAAATGAAGATTAAGTTTAAATGAGAAACATTACAGAAATAAAATTAAAGGTTAATGAAATGAAATCAATAAAATTATCGAAAATGCTTGTTTAATAAATCTTATTCTAAATTTAAAGCTAAAATCTAAAAACGATCATGTTCTCCAGGGAATAAGTATAAAATATTAAGGCATAATTTACATAATAACTGGGCAATACTGTTGCAAATTATTTTGTGTAATAAGTATAAACGAATTATAAATAATCATATTGCAAATTCATTAATAATCAGTCATACGAACAATTTACAGGATATATTTAACAAACTTGTATCTATCAAAACCTAGTTAGTGAATCCTGAAGTAATAGATGGAATGTGACATTGGAAGGCACAAACAGCGACATATTTCATGAAGTGGTGGAAGTTTTGCGGGCATGTAGAATAAGAAAACTGATTTGCTAAGTAACACTTTAAGGTCGTATATTTTGCCAACAAAAGCGATTAGAAAAACAAAATTACATTTTCATTTAATTTTGCCTTTCTTAGCATGCTTCTAGATTTATGCCACGAAGTTGTGGGACAGCCTGTACATATGTAATCATGAAATTTTGATGTTTTGCAATTGGACGACCAAAAACCGCTTTCCCGAAACGACCCTCGGAGTAATCATAAAAACCGCTTTGAAAAGTAATCTAAACTGGCCGAACGGACAACATTGGACATATAAAAGGTCAGAAATTCGTAGGCCTCAGTAATTGTGTTTCGCGAAGTTCAGCGAGCAAATCCCGTTTAATTTTTAATTTCCAGTTTCCGCTCTCGCTTCCAAATCAGATTGCAAGGATTAAGCGAGTGCAAATAAACTACAAACCGAGGATATTTATTTTTATTGCCGAGTCGCGAATGAATGAGAGCCGTGCGAAGAATCCCTGAATGCTGTTCAGCATTCATTAGCTGGCAATAAGTAGAGAGCTCCTGCTGAGAGGATAATTGATATTCTGAAGAGATGGAGGGCTTTCGCTCTGTTCATAAGTCGCTGACTGTTGAATGGGGAGCTGCGGATTATAAAATTGAACCACAATCTTTCTGGCCGATGTCGATTTATTCTACTTTTATAGCTATTACTGATATTTCCGAATATTTATTAGTTGCACATTTAATATTAGATTTGTGTTCACTATACCTGAAGCTAATTCTCACTAAAATTTGGTACTTTTGTATCAGTAACCTTGCTATAGGGCACATGCGAGATCACCGGAATGAGAACTAATATTAAGGGGAATCCCGTAGAATAGCAAAGTGGGCGAATTTTAATATAAATAGCATCGTTTTGCATGCAAAAAGTTTAGTTGATTCCAGATTCGCGAGGCGACAGGGCGTTATTATCTTCATCAATAGTATACGCGAATATCATTATAAAGGTATTATCCGATTTGTTTAAAAGTTACCGTTTTCAAAATGATATTAATTATTTCGAAATTGAGTAGTAATAATCAGTGCATTCCTCCCAAAGTTACCAAAAAACAAATACCCCGTAATTTATTTATAATTTGCGTTACCAAAATCATGTTCCCTCTCAATATATTGTTGGCATCAAAGCTAAAAGCGCGGCCGTAACAGTATATGCAGTTCTTAGAGAGCTTTATTAATTTCTGGTATACGCTTTATAAGCGGTGCCGTGGAGGTTAATAAAGTAATCTTTCCGGTTTCATTCTCGTTCAGACAGGAGAAAGCTACCATCTCCAATTGTGTATACCTTAGCAGACATGATTAACAATTCCCTTCACAAGCTAACAGAAGTCATAAAAATATCAATTAAAATGAAATGCATGAGTTTCTTCTTCAATAAAATACTGTCATTATAAATTTAAAATGAAATATAGAGAGGATAATAGTCTTCAGGGAATAAGTATAAATGATTAAAATATAACCTAAATATTATCTCTTCGCTAAAGTGGCTAAACATTATGAGTAATTAATAACATGAATTTAAATCAAATGAAGATTAAGTTTAAATGAGAAACATTACATAAATAAAACTAAAGGTTAATGAAATGAAATCAATAAAATTATCGAAATTGCTTGTTTAATAAATCTTATTCTAAATTTAAAGCTGAAATCTAAAACGATAATATTCTCCAGGGAATAAGTATAAAATATTAAGGCATAATTTACATAATAACTGGGCAATACTGTTGCAAATTATTTTGTGTAATAAGTATAAACGAGTTATAAATAATCATTAATATCAGTCATACGAACAATTTACAGGATATATTTAACAAACTTGTATCTATCAAAACCTAGTTAGTGAAACCTGAAGTAATAGATGGAATGTGGCATTGGAAGGCACAAACAGTGACATATTTCATGAAGTGGTGGCAGTTTTGCGGGCACGTAGAATTGAGTAATGTGTGAAGTCATTGACGTTAAGTACATCATTTATCCAAAACTAACTAATTCTTTTTGAGTCAATAAAGAAAGTCATTAAATTCAAGTTGATGTTTAATTATTGCTGCAAAATCCTTTAAAGTGAATAAATTACACCTAATCCATAAATATGTGTCTTTATTTTATTAATATGATTGTTACTAACACACGCATTACCTTTAAAAGAAGTTGAAGTTGTCACGATGATGATTTAATATCAAACATAACGTAAAGAAGTACTGCCATTATACGATCACACAAAATAAAAGTAAAATTGATAAATCACGAGCCAAAACAAATATCATAAATTATAAGAATTTATAATTACAAGTAAAATATACCTAATTATTAAATATTGGGAAAACCGATGTCTTACATTGGTGCCGTGACCAGGATATTGTGGTCATTGCACCACACGGTTTTAACTTGTTTTGCGTTTTTGTTGAGATAGTGTAATGGAATTGTATGTGTTACTAAATGGGAACATGTACAGTCTTACAGATTTAAGTAAATCATCTTTACCTCAGTTAACTAGAATTTGTGTGGCGAAATAAGTACTACAAATACCAATTAATGGAAATCGTTAGTTTTGTAATTCAAGTTTTAAACAATTGTTATTATATATTAAACAACAAATAATATTATTAACAACAAATTAATATATTAACAAATAAATGCATAAATGCAGAAAAAATAACAAACAGGCAGAAGTTTCGAGAAAAGAAATGGATGTAAAAATAATTTATGAAAGCGTGGAAAATTCGTCAATCAATTTGTCGGGAATTAATTCCCCGCATAATGTTTCGGTGTTCTATAAATCCCGCAGAAACTTCGCTGACAAGGCTGGTATTCAATTACAAATTACTTATGCCCACACACCTATTTTCCTCCCACTTTCCTCTCGTCTTTCTATACGAATAAGTGACGAATAAGTAAGTACTGGGATTATCAAGTTTTTAAGTATTAATTAAACGCGCGGATGAAGCACAAAGCGAATAATCCTGTAGCCATACAATCTGTAAGAAACTTTGTTTGGAAAATATTTGCAAATTATTCGGCTTGAGTGACAGCAGCAGTCTCAAATTAGTTTCACTATGTCATTACAAATGATTGTCATTACAAACAATTTTCACACTATGTTAAAGTAATAATCAATGAAATTACGTTTACCTTATTTTCCACAACTTTATTTATATATATATATATATATATATATATATAATCAATCTTTATTGGGCTATCGACTTTTATTTATATATTTGTCTACATATACAGGGTCCGTAATTTCACCTCCCGTTTTCTATAGCTCAGTTACTAATTGAGTTAGGATTTTGATATTTTACAGGCCTTACTTACATTCTGGGGCGTATTTCAGGAAAATATTTTTGATTATACAGGGTGTCCCAAAAAAGTGTGACGTCATCAAGATGTATATTTTTAAATTGCATGGTATTTATATTGTTGCTTATTTGGGTGCTCTTTATGCCCATAAATTTTTATTAAAATCGGTTCAGTGATTTTAGCACCAAAAAATAAAAACTAAATAAAATTAGTTTTGCACCATTGGTTAAGAAAATTAATAAAAGATAAAAATATGCCTTGTTAATAAAACCATACAAGGTACTTATTAAATAAGGTCTCACAGTTGCGTTAACCAAGTTTTATTGATATGCATTCTACAGAGTGTCCAAAATTTAGTGTCAAACTTTTCAAACGTCAAAGCACTTTATTTTTCTTATTTTATATTGGAGCCCCTGTATATTTTTATGTCATTCTATGTGGAATTAAAAGACAAACATTTTTCCTAATTACAACTCCATCGTAATTCCTAACACATTAAAAGTTATGTGCAGAAAACTCGATTTATCAACAATTCCAATGGCCATTTTAATTAATCAAAATCGAAGTTGGGTTTGAAAAACAATTTATTGACTTAAAAGTTTAACAAAGTGACAAGAGCCAATGTTGACTGTAGTAATATAAAACTTTAAAAGCTTTTTTAGCTAAGGTCTTTATACCCAAAATACCAAAATTATTTTTTATTCGATTGCATCATAAGATAGTATTTTTCGGTATGAAAATATGGACGAAAAGGCCATCATTTTGCTAAAGACCATAGTTGCTAGGTAACGGTCTTTTTCGTCCTAAGCCGAAAAATATTTTTCGGCAGCAAAAATAAAAAAGTCAATGGTTGATTAATGTATGCCATAACATGGCTCTTACCATAGAATAGTGAGACCATACAGTCGAAGATTTCATTTGTTGAAACAATATTTGAGAAATATACCATTCTCAAACGAGTTTTCTGCAAACATATTTTAATGTGTTAGGAATTGAGACAGGGTTATAATTAGGAAAAATGTTTGTCTTTTAATTCCACATAGAATGACATAAAAATATACAGGGGCTCCAATTTAAAATAAGAAAAATAAAGTGCTTTAAAGTTTGAAAAGTTGGACACTAAATTTTGGACACTCTGTAGAATGCATATCAATAAAACTTGGTTAACGCAACTGTCAGACCTTATTTAATAAGTATCTTGTATGGTTTTATTAACAAGGCATATTTTTATCTTTTATTAATTTTCTTAACCAATGGTGCAAAACTGATTTTTTTCAGTTTTTATTTTTTTGGTGTTAATATCACTAAACTGATTTCAATAAAATTTTATGGGTATGTAGGCACCCATAAAAGGCTTCAAATAAGCAACAAAAAATATACCATGCAATCTAAAAATATACAGCATGATGACGTAACACTTTTTTGGGACACCCTGTATAATCAAAAATATTTTCCTGAAATACACCCCAGAATGCAAGTAAAGTCTGCAAAATATCAAATTCCTAACTCAATTAGTAACTGAGCTACAGAAGACGGGGGTTAAATGACGGACCCTGTATAATATATGTTTCAAACGCTATACGTTCATCGTCAGTAACAGTTCAGTTGACATTTATTATGACGATTAATTTATATGTACTTCAAACTTTGAAAGATTAATTTTGAAAGCGTTTTGATAGTTTGATAAATTTAAAAAAAAGAGGAATATCATTATTAAGTAACAAAGTAACTAAGCTGGAATTTTTTCATATAAATTCCTTTGAAAATGTTTTTTATCAAATTTATATAAATATTATATAAATAATATAATAATATATAATAAAATATAATAATATATATATATTATATTAAAAATTATATATTTATAAAAAAATTATCTGTACGATGTTTTAATAATTTAACTCTGCAAAATTAAAAATGTGCCCTGTTTTAAAAAGGTGTGCCGCAACTGCAGATTTGTTAGTACTATGAAATTTTGTTTGGTGTAAATGTTCTAAAAACCTTCTACTTATATTTCGTTCTGTTTGTCCGATATAACATTTTTCACACTGTTTACAATTTATCTGGTAAATTCCTGATTTAGAGTATGTTATTGCTAAAGAAAGTGTTAACTTAATAAAACAAGTTAATTATTATTATTATTATCAAAAGGCCCTTTACCTTTCGGTGTGGGCTAGAAAAAAAAAATTAAGAAAAGTTAATATTTTTAAATTTTCCAAGGGTAGAAAAGATTGAGAAACACTGCTTTATGTGATATTTTCGCAGCACTTTATATTTTCCACTCATATATTACGTGCGCAATACGTAAATCAATTGTAAAGTATTGCCATATTCTGCGATGTGTGGGAGGTGTTCGAAGAAGCGTTCCTGTAAATATTTATTGTGTTTGAATCCTGTAAAGTGCATTGAAGTACAGTAAGACGTTCAAGAACTTTATACAAAGAAAAGTTATGTTGGTTACGAAACTCGTGAAGTTTCTGTTTTTGTGCACTGAACTTATACCTTCATCCAGGTGAAGTTAATAATTAATATTTTAATCATATTATCCGACGAAATTTATAATTAGCTCAAAACGTATGTTTAAATAAATCGGGTGGGTTAAATGGACTGTATATTAATTTTAACTATGATGATAAAATTTCTTGCTGTGAGCGCGGTGTGGGCGTTAAAGTGGTCGGCGAAATGGGGTTCTGACTTACCCTCTGGTAGGCTGCTCAGGGGATGACGGCACGGGTTCCGTGGCACGGTTTTCGAACGACTCTGCCAGGTGTCCACTCTTTTCGAGCAGGCTTAAGGTCGGGCCTGCGCTCTCGTCAGTTCCCGACAATTGGCCGACCATAGGCGCAAAAAAGGCGAAATTTATCCGAACAAACAATATGCAAATAATAAATAAACCACCCAACCAAAGTACTAAACAACGTAACTTTGATGCAACAAAAGTTTATAATTGTTAGTTGTAGTTTTAATTGTAAGTTTACCTGTGTAAACTATTTTTAGTGTAAACATCAATACAGATATTATTATTATTATTATTGAATTATAATTTATACCTCTGCATCTTTAATAGCTACGATTTTTTAGAAAATCGCGATTTTTAGTCTTTTTGAGAATAATTTTTAAACTGCTCGGACTGTTGAAATTTTTTCAACATAATCTGAACCAACATATAAAACTGCACAATATTTCCCATTTAACCAGATCTCTAGCTATAAGAATAACAAAGATACCAATGCAATCCTACTCTATTTAGGACACCCTGTATACTATATGCTGTCTTATATAGTTTTTCAATTATGGCATATTGTGGCATATACATCTACAATGTCATTGTGGAAAATAATCCTTTCGTCCTTATTTCTCATCCTCCCTCCTTAACATTTTTCATTTGCGTTAAGTAGCTTAATAAATAAAAAGGCACACTTTCAAGCCCGATATGAACACAAAAGAAGCGCTTTTTATTAAAGTAGAGGCGACTTGGTTATTAAGGTTTCTGTTTGTTTTCGGTCGTCCTTGTGTCCTCGTTTTTGTTAGCTCCGGCAGTGTAACTGCTCAACAGGGCAGACTAATGCGGCAGGATAATGTTTTTCTGTCGCCCTTTGTACAAGTCCACTGATCATCTAATTAATTAGTAGTTTGAGAAGGTTCTTGAGAACTTGTACGTAACTTTGTACGTGTGCAATTACTGCAAGTTACAATACAATACGATGCAAAATTAGCTCCTAAACCAAAAGTTAAAGGCTCGATAATTGCATTTTGATGTACTACGTTAGGTTCAAAGTTTGCGTCCGATAATTCAGTTTCAGGAACATAGTTCATATTTATTACTGGGGCTGGCATAGTTACTACTAAAACTTTTCATGAGAATTAGCTTCAGAAATATGTAATGATATTCGCGTATACTATTGACGAAGATAATAACGGCCTGTCGCCTCGCGAATCTGGAACCAACTAAACTTTTCGCATGCAAAACGATGCTATATATATTAAAATTTCGCCCACTTTGCTATTCTACGGGATTCCCCTTAATATTAATTCTCATTCCGGTGATCTCACAGTGCCCCATATTAAGGTTACTGATATAAAAATACCAAACTGTTATGATTAGTCATCAGCCGACTCGGGCCTCTTCTGTGATTTTTTATATAATTGCGTCACCGCGCATCGAACGCGTCTTCATAAGTGATTATAAAAGTTCTCGTAATTTCCTTTGTAATCGATTCAAATCGAATTCATATTTAATCATATTACTTATTATATCTTCAAATGATCACCGCTTCCTATTCTAACAAAATACTTGGCTTTTACGTCGTGTTGTTCAATGTTTATACTTAAGTATGATTTTGTTTTAAACATTACTACTAAACATCTCAATTAATATCAGAGAGATTAATATTAATATCATATTACCAAACTGTTATTAGTCATCAGCCTGCTCTAGCATAGAAAATATTGATATTCCGAACCTTTACAAATCTAAATATATTTTTGGTATATGTTTCGTAAATAATGCCCCTCAAAACGTTCCCTGCTCGCTTTCATACCTTTTAAACTTTGAAATTTACCTCTAGCATGAATGTATGTATCCCAAGGAGACTGTGTGTACCTATTAAAGCCAAAATTTGATTACCAAAGACATCGGAACTTTCCCAATTAACGCTGAAATTTGCGTTAATTGGAAAAGTTATGAATTTTCGCCTCAGCCGTCCACGAGGCTTTGTGATCATTGTTTTCGTAAACGAACCGCACATTACACACTTCTCCCCTTGCCAGACTGTAATTCACACCGTTTCTACAGTATATAAACGCCTGTAATTTCAAACAACCACCTAATGCCAAGGTTGAACATTAATTGCCCAGCTGCAAAGTTGTGATATTACTAAAATAACTTTAAAATGCGAGCATAATGTATAAATAGACGCTGCGACATCAGAATGTAAATGTTAATTAATATTATTACAGTTAATTAACGCAATAGAGGTGCATATATGGTTACTAATTCGGTGTTATAATTAATTAATTAATTTTAAGTACAATGGCAATTTCCAGGAATGCACAAATATATTTTGACCATAACTAAAAACAAAAACTAGTTCAATAATTGAGCCGTTGATTTTGAAAGTTTAAATTTAAAAAAATTAAAAATATTTAAAAGATTTTTATTTGGTGTCAAAATTAAAATTATTAATGTCTAAATTTCAGTTATTTCTGCCAATAAGTATTTAATTATTTTCATTTAGTTATAATTTTATAATTATAATTCATTTAATAATTAGTATCGTAATTTCAATCATTACTTTCAATTTAATTTTTTTTTGTTACTATTATATTCAATTCTTTCTATCAATATTTCAAAGAAAACTGTCAAAATTTCAATCATTTCTACATTATTTGTAATATCAAAAGTTCAAATGTACAGTAATATCTTACTGATATTTTTTTTATTTGTGTTAATTATCGGTTATAACTTATAAGAGTCAATGTTTCAAGAGTTACATCATAATCGCAATTTACTGCTGCTAAAATTACAATGAACATAGCCAAAGTTTTTATTCTACTAAAAAATCCAAATATTTTAAATTTTTAGTCAAATTGCTGTCTTTAACTAAAAACAGTAACTCAAAATTTCAAAAATTACATTTTATAGGGTGTTATAATGACAACTGGTATGACACTTATTTTCAGTACAATCAATCAAAATTTTAATAATTACTATCAACATTTTAATAATTGCTGTCATAAAATTGGGAATTTGGGAACTACAGTTAAAATTACATTGATTATTGCCAAAGTTTTAATTCTACTAAAAACCCAAATATTTTAAATTTTTGGTTAAATTTCGATCACTTTCAAAATTTCAAAAATTAAATTTTTCTTTGGTGTCATAATGACAACTATTATGACTGCCTAATTTTCAGTTATTTCTGACAATGTTTAATTACTCTAATAATTTTTTTAATGATTACTATCAAAATTACAAAAAAATATTGTCAATTTTAACATTTTTGTGATTACATTTCTGTCATTGTTTCAAACAATTCTGTCAATTTTTTTATTGTTTTATTTTTTCTTTAGGGTTTTTATTTCTTCTTTATAACTGGTATTCAAAATGGATGAAATTATAACAAAAAAATTACAAAAATTCTATCGAAATCTCAATTATTTTTTTTCTTTAATATCAAAATTGCAACAAGTAATGTTGAGATTTGAATTATACTGAAATTTTACTGCCAAATTTTCTATTTTCGATAAATTTTCAGTTATTGCATCAATGTTTCAAGTATTGCATCAAAAAATCAATTAGTACTGCTAAAATTGCAACAATTATTGCCAAAGTTGTAATTCTATCACTACTTAAAATATTCATGAAATTTTTTAATTTATAGTAAAATTTCAGTAATTACAGTCAAAATTTCAAAAGTTGTAACCAAATTTTCAATTGTTAGTAAATAGCCATTACAGTTAAAACTGTAATATTGGCAAATGATTGGCAAAGATTACTATCAAATTTTCAATGATAACTATTTCATTATTTCTGTGAAAATATTCATGATACTATCAAACTTTCATTCATTTCTGCCCAAATATCAAATATTGATGTCAAATTTTCTATCACTCAATCATGTATCATCATCAATAAGAACACAGAAACCTTTTAATGAAATTTTAACAAATTATAGTTACTAAAAAACACTAAAATACAATATAAAAATACAACACATAACGAAAAATAATTATAATAATCATCATCAATAAGAAAACAGAAAACTTTTAAT
Source organism: Othius punctulatus (assembly GCA_951805005.1). Taxonomy (NCBI): domain Eukaryota; kingdom Metazoa; phylum Arthropoda; class Insecta; order Coleoptera; family Staphylinidae; genus Othius; species Othius punctulatus. Next base: position 608,697 of record OX638139.1, on the reverse strand, counting down.
GAAATTTTAACAAATTATAGTTAAAATTTCAAAGATTACTATCAAATTTTCAATTATTTCTGCCCAAATATCAAATATTAATGACAAATTTTCAAATCTATCCATATTTCAAAGATTACTGATACATGTTTATTTGCTGCCATAATGACATTAATAATGTAATATTATATTATCAATATAAATATTATCAAAATTTCAATTGTTTCTGTTTTTTTTTAAATATTAATATGCAATAATTACTTCCAAAATTTCCATTATACGGAAATTTTACGGCTTACTGCCAAATTTTCATTTTTTGGTAAATTTTCAGTTATTACTATTTCATTATATCTGCTAAAATATTCATATTCATGTTACTATCAAAATTTCATTAATTTCTGCCTAAATATCAAATATTGATGACAAATTTTCTGTCATTCTATTGTGTTAGAAAAAAAAAACTGTAAAAGTTTCAAATCAAATCTATATTTCAAATTTTAAAGATTACTGCACACATATTTATTTGCTGTCATAATGACAATAATAATGTCAGCTCTAATTTTCAGTTATATCTGCCAATATTTAATTGCTCCAATCAAAATTTTAATGATTACTATCAAAATTGCAGTTCAATTTTAGTAACATTTTTGTGCTTACTGTTATATTCAACAGTTTCTGTCAATATTTCAAATAGTGTTATCAAAATTAAAATTATTTCTGATTTGTTTTAATATTAATATGCAATAATTACGCTAAAGTTTTCCATTATACTGAAATTTTACAGCTTACTGCCAAATTTTCATTTTTTGGTAAATTTTAAGTTATACCGTCAATGTTTCAAGAATAAAAGTTTCAATTAGTAGATACCGACTGTCAAAATTGCAATATTTATTGCCAAAGCTGTAATTCTATCAAAACTTCATATATTACAAGAAAAGTTTCAATTATTTGTAAAATTTCAGTCATTACATTCAAAATTTCAAATATTGTAGCCCAATTTTCAACAGTAAAATATCAGTCATTATAGTTAGAGTTTCAAAGATCACTGTCAAATTGTTACTAGTCAAATATTGTTTAAAAGTATCAAGTTTCCAATTATTTTCATTTTAAGGTCTAATTTTCAATTATTTCTGCCAATATTTAATTACTCTAATCAAAATTTTAATGTTTACAGTAAAAATTACAATAATTACTGTCAGTTTTAACATTTTTGTGATTACTATTATATTAATTTCTTTCTGTCAATATTTTAAAGAATTCTATCAATTTTTTTATTATTTTATTTCTTCCTTATGGTATTTATGTTTTCTTAATATCTGGCATTCAAATTGGATGAAACTATAACAAAAATTCTGGCAAAATTTCATATTTTTTTTGTAATATCGAAATTGCAACAATTAATGTGCAGATTTGAATTATACTGAAATTTCTAATTTGTTTTTTTAATATTAATAAGCATTAATTACTCTAAACATTTCCATTACACGGAAATTTTACAGCTTACTCCCAAATTTTCATTTTTTGGTAAATTTTCAGTTATTATCGTCAATGTTTCAATAATAAAAGTTTCAATTAGTAGGTTCCTACTGCCAAAATTGCTATATTTATTGCGAAAGCTGTAATTCTATCAAAACTTCAAATATTACAAGAAATTTTTCAATTATTTCTAAAATTCAGTCATTACATTCAAAAATTCAAATATTGTAGCCCAATTTTCAATTGTCAGTAAAATATCAGTCATTATAGTTAAAGTTTCAAAGATATCTGTCAAATTATTACCAGTCAAATATTGTTTAAAAGTATCTAGTTTCCAATTATTATTATTGAAAATAAATTCACCCTGTATATATACAGCGTGAGTTTACTTTCATTTTAAGCATTGGGATCTCGGAAACCATAAGACATAGAGATTCGGTTAAATGAGGAAATAGTTGTCATTTTAAGAGCTTATGCATGATATGCTTTTGGTTTTTTGAAAAAAGGCCACAGTTTTTCACTTATAAAACAAATTTTTTTTTTTTTAAGTGGCAGTCATTATTGGCTTGCACATTTTTTAAAACGACATTTTTTTTCTCTTTATAGCGATACAAGGTTTACTATATAAATAACATTTTTAAGGTTATTTTTCATTAGAATATTCTTCTATAGAAAACAATATTTATAAAAAAAATGATTAGGAATTTGTTTTACCTGAACACCCAAAAGGGTAAAAGAGGGAAAGATTAAGGGAGGAAGAAAGGAATTTCCTCTATAAAAAACGACAATTTAAATAGTAGTATAAAAAAGGGAAAGATTAAGGAAAAAAGAAAGGAATTTCTTCTATAGAAAACAACAATTTAAACAGTAGTATAAAAGAGGGAAAGATTAAGGAAGGAAGAGAGGAATTTCTTCTATAGAAAACGACAATATAAACAGTGGTATAAAAGAGGGAAAGATTAAGGAAAGAAGAAATGAATTTCTTCTATAGAAAACGGCAATTTAAACAGTATTATTTTTTATTTCAAAACTTTTGCAAGAAAAAATAATAAGTAAGTAAACAACAACAAGAACTTTGGATCCCTAGAAAATTAAAGTAAAAATAAATGAGCTGCGCGCAATGTTACCATCCTTTCGAATGCTCGAATCCTCCGGAATGTCCTGACGCTTCCCATCCTCCATGTCCGGACTCCTCCCATCCTCCGTGCGAAGACTCGTGGTGAGATACTTTGACTGGAATATGTACAGGCACCTTCACTGGGTACGGTACCACCTTCTCAACAGGTACTTTCACCTCCTTATAGACTGGGTAGGGCTTGTCTACAGGTACTTTGACATGGACTGGGTATGGTTTCTCTACCTCATATGGTACCTTCTTGATGACGGTGTATGGTTTTGGTACTGGCACGTTTACGTGGTAGGGCACTGGCTTGGGAACCTCGACTGGGTATGGCTTGTCTACTGGTACTTTAACTTCGTAGGGAACGGGCTTCTCGACTGGGTATGGGATGTGCTTCTCGACGGTGACTGGGTATGGCTTGGGGACGTAGACGGTGTACGGTTTGTCGACTGGTACTTTAACCTCATAAGGTACCTTCTTCTCAACGGTGTACGGTTGTGGAACTGGAACTTCTACTTTGACCTCGTACGGCACCCGTTTCTCGACGGTGTAAGGTTGTGGTACGTGCACTTTAACTGTGTATGGTACCTTCTTTTCTACGGTGTATGGCTTGGGTACGTTCACCTTGACTTCGTAAGGTCTTGGTACTGATACCTTTACTTCGTATGGGATCTTCTTGATGACCTCGTAGGGTTGTGGGACGTAGTAAGGCACTTTAACGTATTCTTTGACTGGGTAGGGTACCTTCTTCTCGACGGTGTAGGGTTGTGGCACTGGCACTTTGACCTCGTAGGGTACCTTCTTTTCAACCGTGTACGGTACGTGTTTTTCAACTGTGTATGGTACTGGGATCTTCTTCTCGATGATCTGGGTCTTCACCTTCTCGTGGTGTTCACCACCGCTGCTCCATTCGCCACCATGACCACCACCACTGCTCCATTCACCACCGTGGCTACCGCTGCTCAGCTCACCACCGTAACCACCATCGAATCCTCCTGATCCATGCCCGAAATCACCACCATGGTCGCCCAGATCGAACACTCCACGCTTCTTCTGCTTGTTGCTCTCCTGCGACAATTCCTTTTGAGTGGATTCCGCGGCTAGAGCCCAACAGAAGCAGACCGTGCTAAGGACGAGCTGCGAAACAAATTAAGATAATTAGCACTGTGTATCACGCACTGGTTAACTTTACTTACAATAGCCTTCATGTCTGCAGATGTGAGAGCGTTCTGCCTTCTGATGGGCTTCCACTGGTATATATACCATGGGTAGTACCAGTAGAGGGGAAGTTACCCAGTGGAACGACCGAATTTGAACCGCGGTTATGAATAAGTAAAGGGGAACTTGTTGGAGTGAGTAATTTTTGGGGCAATAATTACAGCTTTTAATTACTGCATATTAATACACTCGAGTAAACTTTTGCTTTACATAAGAAGTAACAGTTGTGCAGAATCATCAACTAACACAGGATTAAACGTTGAAAACATGATGCAGGTAAGCACATCATCGTTATCAATGTAAATCATGTACCGTCATGTTCATTAAAGTGTTGTACAACATTTCTGCTGTGTGAATGTGACTCAATTTAACAAAGTTCAAAAAAGTGTTGTACAGGGTGGCCCAATTTGGATGTTTCTATAGGGGATCTCGGTAACTAGAAGAAATAGAGAAAATCGGATGGCGTATCCTCGATCTCTTTTTCCAAAACCAACTCAATGGTGAAAACCAAAATTGGCTATCGTCTTTTGCTTTCAAGTTATGGCCAAAAACTCATTATATTCCATTTTAGATTTTTATCAATATTTCATTTATTTATCATTTTATTAGGATACAAGTTGCATGTTCTTCAGGCACTTTTTTACGGTGAATACTACTGTTTGGTCTCACTATTGTATGGTAAGAGCCATATTATGCCATACATTAATCAACCATTGACTTTTTTATTTTTGCTGCCGAAAAATATTTTTCGGCTTAGGACGAAAAAAGACCATTACCTAGCAACTATGGTCTTTAGCAAAATGATGGCCTTTTCGTCCATATTTTCATACTGAAAAATACTATCTTATGATGCAATCGAATAAAAAATAATATTGGTATTTTGGGTACAAAGACCTTAGCTAAAAAAGCTTTTAAAGTTTTATATTACTACAGTCAACATTGGCTCTTGTCACTTTGTTAAACTTTAATGGCAATAAATTGTTTTTCAAACCCACCTTCGATTTTGATTAATTAAAATGGCCATTGGAATTGTTGACAAATCGAGTTTTCTGCACATAACTTTTAATATATTAGGAATTGCGATAGAGTTGTAATTAGGAAAAATGTTTGTCTTTTAATTCCACATAGAATGACATAAAAATATACAGGGGCTCCAATTTAAAATAAGAAAAATAAAGTGCTTTAAGGTTTGAAAAGTTTGACACTAAATTTTGGACACTCTGTAGAATGCATATCAATAAAACTTGGTTAACGCAACTGCCAGACCTTATTTAATAAGTGCCTTGTATGGTTTTATTAACAAGGCATATTTTTATCTTTTATTAATTTTCTTAACCAATGGTGCAAAACTAATTTTATTCAGTTTTTATTTTTTGGTGCTAAAATCACTGAACCGATTTTAATAAAATTTTATAGGTATGTAGGCATCTATAAAGGGCACCCAAATAAGTAACAAAATATATACCATGCAATATAAAAATATACATCATCATGACGTCACACTTTTTTGGGACACCCTGTATAATCAAAAATATTTTCCTGAAATACGCCCCAGAATGCAAATAAAGTCTGCAAAATATCAAATTCGTAACTCAATTAGTAACTGAGCTATAGAAAACGGGAGGTGAAATGACAGACCCTGTATAAGTAGTGTACTAGAGAAATAAAAATTGCATGTTTTATTTCTTGATCTTGTTATTGATCTTCTTTTTGATCTTGATCTTGATATTAATCTTGATCTCGATCTTGATCTTCATCTTGATCTTGATATTGATCTTGATCTTGATCTTCATCTTGATCTTGATATTGATCTTGATCTTCATCTTGTTCTTCATCGAATTGAAAACATCAAATATTTTTACGAAAATTTAAAATTTTCTGTCTAAAGTGTAACTATAAATATATATATATATAAATATATATATATATATATATATATATATATATATATTTGTGTATATATATATATATATATATTATAACTATAAATATTTTAGGTAACATTTAAATTATTTATACCAAAATTTCAAATATTCTGAAAAAACTTCAATGATAACTAATAACTTTCTATAATGAAACGGAAAAAGTATGAAATTGGCAAATTTTTGCCAAATTTTGAATTATTTCTGTCAAATTTTCGATTATTTCTGTGAAAATTACAACGAATATTGTAAAAGTTTTAATGATTCATGTCATATTTATTAATTATTTCCGTCATAACTTTATTTTCTACGTATGTCAAAATAAGTTTGACGAAACGTTAAAAATCATTGTAAAATTTCCAATTCCTATTCGAATTCAAATGGAATTTCAAAGAAGGAATTTCGTCATTCTTGTTATTTGTATATCCAGACTAGATTATAAGGGCATACAAAGATAAAAATTTGTATGCATAGGCATAGTCATACAAATTTTTTGACTAAAAAATGTGTAGATAATAATCGATAGTTCGATAGTTACTCAAAAACTATCGATTGCAAATGATAATCTAAACTATCGATATTTATGGCCCCTTGTGTAATGTATAGAATCTTTACATTTCTACAGTGTCTCAGTTTTTCGTTTTGGTTTTCAAATTTATATCATGCATCGTCAAAATTTTACAGGGTCCGTCATTTCAGCTCTCGTTTTCTATAGCTCAGTTACTAATTGAGTTAGGATTTTGATATTTTGCGGGCCTTACTTACATTCTGGGGCGTATTTCAGGAAAATATTTTTGATTATACAGGGTGTCCCAAAAAAGTGTGACGTCATGATGATGTATATTTTTAAATTGCATGGTATATTTTTTGTTGCTTATTTGGGTGCCCTTTATAGATGCCTACATACCCATAAAATTTTATTAAAATCGGTTCAGTGATTTTAGCACCAAAAAATAAAAACTGAATAAAATTAGTTTTGCACCATTGGTTAAGAAAATTAATAAAAGATAAAAATATGCCTTGTTGATAAAACCATACAAGGTACTTATTAAATAAGGTCTCACAGTTGCGTTAACCAAGTTTTATTGATATGCATTCTACAGAGTGTCCAAAATTTAGTGTCAAACTTTTCAAACTTTAAAGCACTTTATATTTTTCTTATTTTAAATTGGAGCCCCTGTATGTTTTTATGTCATTCTATGTGGAATTAAAAGACACACATTTTTCCTAATTACAACTCTATCGTAATTCCTAACACATTAAAAGTTATGTGCAGAAAACTCAATTTATCAACAATTCCAATGGCCATTTTAATTAATCAAAATCGAAGGTGGGTTTGAAAAACCTTTTATTGACATTTAAAGTTTAACAAAGTGACAAGAGCCAATGTTGACTGTAGTAATATAAAACTTTAAAAGTTTTTTAGCTAAGGTCTTTACACCCAAAATACCAAAATAATTTTTAATTCGATTGCATCATAAGATAGTATTTTTCGGTATGAAAATATGGACGAAAAGGCCATCATTTTGCTAAAGACCATAGTTGCTAGGTAACGGTCTTTTTCGTCCTAAGCCGAAAAATATTTTTCGGCAGCAAAAATGAAAAAGTCAATGGTTGATTAATGCATGGCATAACATGGCTCTTACCATAGAATAGTGAGACCATACAGTCGAAGATTTCATTTGTTGAAACAATATTTGAGAAATATGCCATTTTCAAACGAGTTTTCTGCAAACATCTTTTAATGTGTTAGGAATTGAGACAGGGTTGTAATTAGGAAAAATGATTGTCTTTTAATTCCACATGGAATTACATAAAAATATACTGGGGTTCCAATTTAAAATAAGAAAAATAAAGTGCTTTAAAGTTTGACACTAATTTTTGGACACTCTGTATAATGCATATCGATAAAACTTGCTTAACGCAACTGTCAGACCTTATTTAATGAGTACCCTGTATGGTTTTAATAACGAGGCACTATTTTTATCCGTTATTAATTTTCTTAACCAATGGTGCAAAACTGATTTTTTTCAGTTTTTATTTTTTTTGTGTTAATATCACTAAACTGATTTCAATAAAATTTTATGGGTATGTAGGCACCCATAAAAGGCACTCAAATAAGCAACAAAAAATATACCATGCAATCTAAAAATATACTTCATGATGACGTCATACTTTTTTGGGACACCCTGTATAATCAAAAATATTTTAATGAAATACGCCCCAGAATGTAAGTAAAGTCTGCAAAATATCAAAATCCTAATTCAATTAGTAATTGAGCTATAGAAGACGGGAGGTGAAATGATGTATATTCCTCCTCAAATTTATATATTTCTCGACTTTGCCCAAGCATTTTCGAATTATCCCTAACACATCACGTAATAATCGATTTTCGAGCTTCGTGTTATCACGCCATGTTATAATAACAGAGAATTTAGATGGTGAAGTGTGTGCAAATATTGACAACAGGTGGGACAGTATTAATAAATAAATTAAGTGCCTGTGCAAATATGCGAGATGGATTTATTGATGGAGATATGCCCCACGCACGACCATCAACCTTGATGGGTGCACACCGAAAAACGCCGGCCTTATGGAATTAGCCCTACACGCGAAACCCATTAGCAGGGCTCCCCTGCGCTTACAATTTACATGCCGCAGAATTTAATTTCCCCCCATTCACTGCGGGTTTTGATCATTTCTTGCAGGAAAAGTAAAACCCAAAACAAAATGCCACGTGAAGTTCAGCAGTAATACAATTAATGGGGGCTTTTACGTTTAAATTGATTTACGTAAACTGTAGATTTGTCTTGTATTTCTATAATATATACAGAGTGAGTCAACACTGCGGGATCGGAGGATATCTCGTTTAATTTCGGAAATAAAAAAAAATGTTAAAAAAAAAGCTTCAGCATACCGAAAAGTGCATACTAAAATTATAAATTCAAATATAACCATTTAACCAGATCTCTAGTTTTCAAAATAACAAAGATACCCATGCAATACTACTCTATTTAGGACACCCTGTATTTATACGCAGTGTGTCAGAAAATAAAATCCTCCAGTATAAATAAATAAAAAATCAAGAAATGTCCTACGATAAATTTGAGGTTCCTGATATCTTTAAGCAGCAAGATAAAGCAGTAAGATTATAAAAATCTATCAAATATAAAACCTATCAAATCAAATATATATCTATCAGATATATATATATATATAAACAATCTTTATTGGGCTATCGACCCCATGGGGTCTTTCCGCCTTATAGATAATAATAAACAACAATTATTATTTCTTTAAATAAAGGATTTTTATATTTATATTTCTGATAAGACGTTGAAGCAATGTGAGTGTCTATAATGCATTTCTAAACTTAGTATCAATTCAATCGATGCCTCCAGCACATTGGCATCCTCCCAAAGGTAACCCTCGTCCTACTAAGTGATGTATATTGTGCTCTTATCTTCGACGTTGCTCTTGCATTGATTGTGGTTTGGCTGAAGCGCGTTGGTAATTTACTGCCTCCATCGAAGGCAGAATTTTAATGAAAATGCAGATTCGATTGTGTTGCACGTCATGCACGGGCTTAAAACGCCATTAGGGCGATATTACATATACTGCGAACGATAATTAACTTTGGCACGAATTTCAATGTAGCCGCAATTGAATATGTTGCACGGAAATATGTTCACCGAAACGTTGAAGTCACTGGAGTTAATGGGTCATATGATGAAAGCAACTAAATTGCTCTTCAATAAAGGAAAATAAGGCACTTGATAATAGTTTAACAGAAAAATGTTTGTATATTGATACTCAACAATTGTTTCGGTTGTTACAAACCATTATAATTATAATGGAGCCATTACCATTATAAAGAGTATAACTAATAATAACGCGTATACTATTGACGAAGATAATAACGGCCCGTCGCCTCGCGAATCTGGAACCAACTAAACTTTTCGCATGTAAAATAATGCTAATTATATCAAAATTTCGCCCACTCTGCTATTCTATGGGATTCCCCTTAACATTCTAGTCAAATACGGGACGAAATTGAATACAGTATAAATATAGGTACGGCAAATATCAGGAAAAATGGATCAAAACTATAGTGAGAGGAAAAAGGCGTATCGGTTGCAAGACTTCGGTTTCCCCAATAATTAATAATTAGGTATATTTTACATATAATCATAAATTCTTATAATTTATGATATTTGTTTTGGTCGTGACTTATCTATTTTACTTTTATTTTGTGTGATCGTATGATAGCAGTACTGCTTTACGTTGTGTTTGATATTAAATCATTATCGTGATAACTTCAACTTCTTTTAGAGGTAATGCGTGTGTTAGTAACAACAATATTAATAAAATAAAGACACATATTTATGGATTAAGTGTAATTTATTCACTTTAAAGGATCTTGCAACAATACTTAAACATCAACTTGAATTTAATGACTTTCTTTATTGACTCAAAAAGAATTAGTTAGTTTTGGATAAACGATGTACTTAACGTCAATGACTTCACACATTACTCAATTCTACGTGCCCACAAAACTGCCACCATTTCATGAAATATGTCACTGTTTGTGCCTTCCAATGCCACATTCCATTTATTACTTCAGGATTCACTAACTAGGTTTTGATAGATACAAGTTTGTTAAATATATCCTGTAAATTGTTCGTATGACTGATATTAATGAATTTGCAATATGATTATTTATAACTCGTTTATACTAAAAACAACCAATAATTTGCCACAGTATTGCTCAGTTATTATGTAAATCATGCCTTAATATTTTATACTTATTCCCTGGAGAACATTATCGTTTTTAGATATCAGCTTTAAATTTACAATAAGATTTATTAAACAAGCAATTTCGATAGTTTTATTGATTTCATTTCATTAACCTTTAGTTTTATTTCTGCAATGTTTCTCATTTAAACTTAATCTTCATTTGATTCAAATTCATGTTATTAATTACTCATAATGTTTTACCACTTTAGCGAAGAGATATTATTTAGGTTATATTTTAATAATTTATACTTATTCCCTGAAGAGTATTATCCTCTCTATACTTAATTTAAAATTTATAATGACAGTATTTTATTGAAGAGGAAACTCACGCATTTAATTTTAATTGATATTTTTATGACTTCTGTTAGCTTGTGAAGGGAATTGTTAATCATGTCTACTAAGGTAAACACAATTGGAGATGGTAGCATTCTCCTGTCTGTACGAGAATGAAACCGGAAAGATTACTTTATTAACCTCCACGGCACCGCTTATAAAGCGTATACCAGAAATTAATAAAGCTCTCTAAGAACTGCACATACTGTTACGGCCACGCTTTTAGCTTTGATGCCAACAATATATTGAGAAGGAACATGATTTTTGTAAAGCAAATTATAAATAATTTGCGGGGTATTTGTTTTTGGTAACTTTGGGGGGAATGCGCTGATTAATACTACTCAATTTCGAAATAATTAATATTATTTTGAAAACGGTAACTTTTAAACAAATCGGATAATACTCTTTATAATGATATTCGCGTATACTATTGACGAAGATAATAACGGCCTGTCGCCTCGCGAATCTGGAACCAACTAAACTTTTCGCATGCAAAACGATGCTATTTATATTAAAATTTCGCTCACTCTGCGATTTTGTGTGATTCCCCTTAACGTTAATTCTCATTCCGGTGGTCTCACAGTGCCCCACATTAAGGTTACTGATATAAAAATACCGAATTGTTATGATTAGTCATCAGCCGGCTCAGGCCTCTTCTGTGATTATTTATATAGTTGCGTCACCGCGCATCGAACGCGTCTTAAGAAGTGATTATAAAAGTTCTCGTAATTTCCTTTGTAATCGATTCAAATTGAATTCATATTTAATCATATTACATATTATTTCCCCAAATGATCACCCCTTCCTATTCTAGTAAATTACTTGGCTTTTACGTGTTGTTCAATGTTTATACCAGAGTAAATAATGAACTTGGCCACTTTCTCCTGTACACCAACGATATTAAGTTTGATCTTGTTAATTTAATAAAATTCCAAGCGATTTTGCTGCTTCGTTATTACATTTATTAGAGCGCTATTCATTAAATTATTGACTGTCAAGACTCGCTTTTGGAGCACCCGAACTGGAAACGCTACACAAAAGGGAGATTTGCCGCTGAGCCCTTTGAGCCCCCTCATTATCCCAGTTCACGTAATAAGTTAATTGATTGTGCCGAAGTGGGTCGGATGCGGAAATGTTCATGTTACATCACCGTATCGACACAATAAATACATTGCCTTGCTGTTATTAAGAAACTTCTCGTTTCATGTGCATACAGCTCGTTATTTTTAATTCGAGCAAGTATTATAAACGGTGAGCACGAGGCACAATTTATTATGCCTGCGAACTGAAATGAAAACACAATGCGAGCAGCTTGTTCAAACCTCCCACGTGCTTAAATAAATTAGTTCAAATTTAATTAAAACACTGCAGAAAAGTGAGCGATTCGGTAAATTGGGGTTCATTTTTTTATTATGGTAAGCTACAATTAATTGAAAAGTTGATATTATTTTTTTTCTACAATTAATTGAAAAGGTGCTATTATATTTATCGTAGTACAGAGCCAGCAACAATGATTGTGGTCAAATCAAATTTCCCGCCAGAAGAACCTGGGGAATTTTTCACTCCAAGTTTATCTTATTAACATATTTGTAGCGTTCTGATGGTTAATAATTGTTGTGTCTGTCATTAAGTGGCGGCAACATTTGTATATTGGACGGCTTAAAATGTATTGTGTCTTCGGCGGGCTTTCCGTGGACCTAGTCCATTACGGCGTAATCCGCATGTTTCAGTAAAACCCCTACGAGGCTCCAAGAGATGCAGATGTTCCCTACAATTAACGGTCGTCGCCACGACCCCTTGTTCGCCTCTCGTCTAGAATACTCATTCACTTATCAGCGTTTGCAAGGTGCAGACCAACGACACAGAAAAGCTTGTAGAAATTTGAACTCCAATAAATACAGTCCACTAACAACATATTTTGGTATCCACATGGTACCCTTACATAACTGACTCCATGTTATCGGGTGTACGGTGCTAAGTACACAACAATAATCACATACGAAAATTACGCTACGAAAGCTAAAATATCACATACTCAAACTCTTCTCAGCTTGCAGCTGAGTTGTGAACTGATCATTAGATGTGATCCCATATCGGGTGTTAGGGCTTCGGAACCAATTTCCCATAATGAAACGAACTTATACACGAGTTACAGTTTAAGCCTCTTCTGCTATAGAAGTTTGCGTGTTTTCCTCGAAGATGGAATCCACGTGATCGCGCAAGGCAGCATCAGTGTAACTTCTTGAACTCCGCGAAGTTATTATATTTCTCGCTCCCTTATTTAATCACTTGACATTTAACGTAGATGCAGGGTGTGTCAGCACAATCTTGAGAAGCAATTTAATAGGGAGTAATTATGGCGAAGGGTTCTACGTCCTACAGGAATTGGGGTCGTGCAGTATTTGATCAGGCATTTGCAATGATTTAAAATCCGCATTTTTTTTTTAAGGAATTAACATTAAAATTGGCATCATTTTCAGAAAAAAAAAATGTTATTGCGAAGAAAGCTATTAATAAATATAATGTACTTGAGAAGAAATTTAATAAAATAAAATTCAAAAAGAATCGAAATTTTATAGATAATGAACCTGAACAAAAAAATTTAATAAACGAATATAGTATTATTTTCACACCTGCTGCATTAAAATTACTAAATAAAGGATTAAAATACGCACTAGAGGACGAGGAATTACCAATAGAAGGTGTGATTGATTTAAAAAATGCATCGAGAAAATTAGACCCTGAAGAATTAAATCAATTTAAAAGCGAAGCTATGAAGATTTTAAAGATTTTGAAAATAATATAAAAAGAAAATATCCAAAATTTCCCAAAGTTTGGCTTAGATATGTGGATGATGTTTTTGCTATTGTAGATTCTAATTTTGGTATTAAGAGTTTTCTTTCTATTCTAAATTCCGAATTTGAGTCAATAAAGTTCACATATGAACAAGAAATTGACAACAGCCTTCCATTTTTAGATAGTAGAATAACAAGAATTGAAAATAAATTTTGAATGTTTTTTTTTAAATATTTTTATCCAAAATATACAGCAGATAAATCAGAAATACCGAAAATATAGATTATAAAAGACAGATTAAAGGCTAAGAAGCTTCATTGATAATACCATTTTTAAAGTTTTCTGAAATATTTTCAATCAATAATTCCAAATGAGTCTGAAATCATTTTGAATAACATTCATACACTACAACACTGGAATGAAATTGTATGTTCCAACTTTTGCAAATTTTATGGTTTATCTCCAATTTTGAATGTTTATTTAATTATTATTATCCAAAATATACAACAGATAGATCAGAAATACCCAAAATTTAGATTATGGAGAAAATCAAATGGCTTGTACTATATACATCGATAAAAATTAACGAAATTTAGATTACATTAAATAAATTAAGACTAAAATGCTCCATTGGCAATGCCATTTTTCAAGTTTCCTGGTTTTCTGAAAATTTTTCAACCAATAATTCCAAACGAGGGTCAAATAATTTAACATGCATTCCATACACGTAAAACTGGAATGAAATTTTATGTATCATAGTTTAGAAATTTTATGAATTATCTTCAATTTAGATTTTTTTGTATTACGCAAAATATACAGCAGATAAATCAGAAATACCGAAAATTTAGATTATGAAACAAAAAATCAAATGGCTTGTACAATATACATCGATAAAAAATGATCAAAATTTGGATTACAGTACATAAAGACAGATTAAAAAAAGTAAGAAGCTCCATTGGCAATACCACTTTTCAAGTTTTCTGGTTTTCTAAAAATTATTTTATTATTTTATTTTACATTATTTTTTCCTAAGTTCAATTAATATCGTCTATTCACCTTAGGTGGATGGTATTGTCTATTAATTGTTTTTTTTAAATCTTCATATTATCGCTCTTAAATTAATTTGATTCTTCAGGGTCTAGTTTTCTCGATGCATTTTCTAATTAATTCATAACTTCTTCTATTGGTAATTCCTCGTTCTCTATTGCGTATTTTAATCTTTTTTTTTTAGTAATTTTAATTCAACAGGTGTGAAAATAATAACTAGAACTAGATTTGCGATGCAGGAATTCCTCTTATCGCCGCGAATCAGAAATTCAACCTCAACCTTCGCGAGCCTCTGATCTAGAATCTGGCAGATTCCACAATCGTCGATTCGCAATAATAATTAAGCTCTGCGCCGTTATGCGTGGCACTTAATCCAATTAAGAAATAAAAAATGCGCGCATGTAAGCCCGACAATTAAGACGAAAACCGAAAGCGAGTTTTATAAACTTGGAAGAGCGCCCGTGTGGAATAATTAGGTGTTCGCTCACGCCTTGGGCAACGTGCGGCCGATAATTGCGAGCCTCGTCGGGCCTTATAAAAGCAAACCGGAAGGAAACGGATCGGCACACGTCGATGCCAGACACCCACATTTATCTTGCAGAGTAAATAGATATTTAAGAGAAAAGTTGGAGGATATTGCGTGCCCACGGAGGAATCCGCCTGTCAATTTGAGGATATTATCGAAGTATACGTTCGAGGAGATGATATAATAAATGATGCCGAAGTTGCAAAATTTGTTAGGATTTGAGGAACACTTTTTCGAAATAAATTTCGTTTCATTTCATATTTCTACTAAGCAATAATTATATTAAAATTCCCTTAATTGTGTTTAGCATAATAAAAAAAAACAATTTTAGAAGCCTAGGATTTGAGGAACAATTTTTCGAAATAAATTTCGTTTTATTTCATTTTTCTACAAAGCAACAATTATAGTAAAATACCCTTAATTGTATTTTGCATAATAAAAAAAAACATTTTTCAAATTTAGAACTTGCACAGTCCATATCAGAATAACGAATTAATACTGCTGCGCCCAAAGTATGAAAGTATTATTAAAATCCTGCTAATTTCCACTTTTTCAATTTTAGAACTTGCATAGTCCACAGCGGAATAACTAATGAATTCTGTTGCGCGCAAGTAACATTAATTGTTATTAAAATCCTGCTAATTTATCAACCTTATTAAACACGACGTTTCTAAGCTTGAACAATAAATACTGTTTATTAATGTTCACGTTCCTGGCAGCTTAATCTCACGATAATTATGATTATGTAGGCCTGGAAAGCGTAAAATGGAATGGAAACTGCGTCTATGTTGGTTCGAAATTAATTACTTAATGTACCTCATTGTTCCAACAATGCGCTTGTATTCTGTTGAAAAGTAATAGTTACAAGAGTTCGTAATAAAATTACCCAAAAATAACTACTTGTGATTTATTTGGTGGGTACAGATTTTTAAACTATTTTTCTTCTACGATTCTATATTTTACCATTTTTTATTTTTCTTCTACGATTCTATATTTTACCAGTTGTGATGATAATAATAATAATAATAGTAATTTATTGGTGCTGTGTACATTAATTATGTTTACACAGGTCATTAGAAATACACAGAGTGAGTATAATAACACAGACATAAAGGCCATTCAAACTACATAATAATTAGCCATAGAGAGTTATATCATCGTTTAAAAAAATGTCCTAATCGTAGTATGCTTTTTGAATTAAGAAGGATTTTAATTTTGACTTCAAAAGATTTTTTTGGATGGATCAAATTTGTAATAAATTTATACAATAATTCCCATAAAAAATATCGCTACTAAGATAAAAGATAGGGGACTAGTGAGATATAAGATATAAGATGTAAGCTGGGGGATAGATAAGATATAAGATAGGGGATACGTAAGATATAAAATACGTAAGACATCACTAATAACTTATTAGTAATAAGATATCACCAATAATTGGCATTATTTTTTTAATAAGCTTCCCATGATATCAACTTATTTAATTCAGTATATTAACAATTACACTGATTTGATTAATTGATTAAATCTAAAGCAATTTTACCAATTTTAAACTGTTTAAACTTACGACGTATGTAAACTTGCATGTAAGTAATAACATAAATAAACATATTATTACATTATTATAAATATTATTATTAAACTTGTATAATAACATACATAAACATATTATATTATTATTAATATTATTATTATTGTTATTATATCAGGAAGCTGCCTCTTCAAGGTTTTAAATCCACACTAAAATCGATTCTATTTCTAAATGCATACTTGGGACGAATTTTTAGACTTTGAAATTTAATGTTTTTATTTTTAACATTTATGTAAACTATTAGATCAAAGCCTTGTATTTATGACGTATGTAAACTTGTATAATAACATACATAAATATATTATTATATTATTATTAATATTATTATTATTATTATATCAGGAAGCTGCCTCTTCAAGGTTTTAAATCCACACAAAAATCGATTCTAATTCTAAATGCATACTTGGGACGAATTTTTAGACTTTGAAATTTAATGTTTTTTTTTTAACATTTATATAAACAGTTCGATCAAAGCCTTGTATTTATAACGTATGTAAACTTGTATAATAACATACATAAACATATTATTATATTATTATTATTA
This sequence comes from Othius punctulatus, assembly GCA_951805005.1. NCBI lineage: Eukaryota > Metazoa > Arthropoda > Insecta > Coleoptera > Staphylinidae > Othius > Othius punctulatus. Next base: position 591,348 of record OX638139.1, on the reverse strand, counting down.
TTATTATATCAGGAAGCTGCCTCTTCAAGGTTTTAAATCCACACTAAAATCGATTCTAATTCAAAATGTATACTTGGGACGAATTTTTAGACTTTGAAATTTAATGTTTTTATTTTTAACATTCACGTAAACAATTAGATCAAAGCCTTGTATTTATGACGAATGTAAACTTGTATAATAACATACATAAACATATTATTATATTATTATTATTATTATTATATCAGGAAGCTGCCTCTTCAAGGTTTTAAATTCACACTAAAATCGATTCTAATTCTAAATGCATACTTGGGATGAATTTTTAGACTTTGAAACTTAATGTTTTTATTTTTAACATTTATGTAAACAATTAAATCAAAACCTTGTATTTATGACGTACGTAAACTTGTATAATAACATACATAAACATATTATTATTATTATTATTATATCAGGAAGTTGCCTCTTCAAGGTTTTAAATCCACACTAAAATCGATTCTAATTCTAAATGTATACTTGTAACGAATTTTTAGACTTGAATTTTAATGTTTTTAATTTTATCATTTATGTAAACAATTAGATCAAAGCCATACAATTTTTACATATAAGACAAATTTACACCATAACCATTTTAAAAGACTGGACTGGACTGGTGAGACCCAATTAGGTCTAAACTGGTCTCCAGTTGTCCGCGGAATTAATTCGCAAATGCATATTCCAATTTTCAGTGTAATTCAGAGTAATTTCAGTGCATTATATGAAATTTCATTGAAATTTCTTGGATTTCAATTAGAATTTTGAGGAATTTGATTAGTAATTAGAGTAGGTTTTTCACTTTATCCATTTCATTGACATTTCGAGTAATTTTACTTGAATTGTGCTCAATTTATTTAGTTAAATTAATACAATTAAATAACACATAATTCAAATTGAAGTGTGCATAATGTCAATCAAAAAATTACAAAAAATGTCAAAATGTCAATTCACAAATGTCAATCAAAACGTAAAAAGTGTCAAAATTGCTATAATTGCTAATCAAATTATTGAAAATTTTGATCAAGAACGACGAAATATCAATTAAATAACATAATTGAAATAAAATTACTCACTATGTCAATCAAATTGCACAAAGTGTCAACATTTATCAAAATATTGATCAAATATGTCTAAATTGAATTTTATTTAAATGGTGCTCAATTTTAAATAAATTTGCTCGAAATGAATTCAAATTGCACAAAATTTCAAAATTGTTTATTGAAGTGCTCAAAATGGCAATGAAATTGCAAGAAATGTAATAATTGCTAATCAAAAATTAGTAAATGTTAAATGAAAACAATTATTGTTTTATTTTTTTATCAACATTTTGATAATTTCGATACTATGTGCAATTTCGTTTGATATAAAGGGTACTTTTATTTGATTATGATATATCATTGACGTTTAGTCATCGTTGATCAACATTTTCAAAAATTTGATTAGCAATTATAGCAGTTTTTACATTTGTTGCAATTTAATTGCCATTTTTTTAAAATTATAATATTAATTTTATTAATAGTAATTTTATTTGAATTATGTATTATTTCATTGACATTTCGTCGTTCTTGGTCAAAATTTCAGCACTTTTATTAACATTAAAATCGAATTTGATTAGCAATTTTGAGTAATTAAACTAGCAAATAGAATAAGTTTAACACTATTTTTACAGTTTTATTGACTTTTTTATGACTTTTATTAGCATTCCAATCAATTATCAATTTGATTAACATTTTGAGTAATTTAACTAGCAATTAGAGTAATTTTGACAATTTTTTTAAGGTTTTATTGACATTTTTGTTACTTTTATTGGCATTTTAATCAATTATCAATTTAATTGGCATTTAGAGTAATTTGACAGGCAATTAAAGTAATTTTGACACTATTTGTACAGTTTGATTTACATTTTCGGTACTTTTATTAGCATTTTAATAAATTATCAATTTGATTGGCATTTTGAGTAATTTAACTAGCAATTTGAGTAATTTTGACACTATTTCTATTATGATTGACATTTTCAGCACTTTTAGTAGCATTTTAATCAGTTATCAATACTATTGGCATTTTGAGTAATTTTAATAGCATTTAAATCAAATTTTATTAGTAATTCTAAGTATTAAACTAGCAATTAGAGTAATTTTGACATTTTTTAAAAGTTGGATTGACATTTTCGGTGCTTTTATTAACATATTAATGAATTATTAATTTCATTGGCATTTTGAGTATTTTAACTTACATAATGTGCAATTTCAATGACATTTCAACGGTGTTTATTAACATTTGGCGAATTTGATTAGCAATTAGAGTAATTTTGACATTATTGTTACAGTTTGAATGACATTTTCGATACTTTTATTGGCATTTTAATCAATTAAAAATTTGATTGTCATTTTGAGTTCTTTTAGTAACAATTAGAGTCATTTTTAATCTTTTTTAAAGTTTGATTGACATTTTCGGTACTTTTATTGGCATTTTATTGTATTAACAATTTGATTGGCATTTTGAGTGTTTTTACTTACATAATGTGCAATTTCATTGACATTTCAACGGTTTTTATTAACATTTTGCGAATTTTATTAGCAATTACAGTAATTTTGACAAGTATCAATTTGATTGGCATTTGGAGTAATTTTAATATCAATTAGAGTAATTTTGACACATTTGTACAATTTGATTATCATTTTCGGCACTTTTGTTTGCATTTTAATCAGTTATCAATTCTATTGGCATTTTGAGTAATTTTAATAGCATTTCAATCAAATTTGATAGCATTTTAAGTAATTAAACTAGCAATTAGAGTAATTTTGATTTTTTTTAAAGTTTGATTGTCATTTTCGCTGCTTTTATTAACATTTTAATCAATTAACAATTTTATTGGCATTTTGAGTATTTTTACTCACATAATGTGCAATTTCATTGATATTTCAACGATTTTTATTAACATTTGGCGAATTTTATTAGCTATTACAGTAATTTTGACATTATTTTTACAGTTATGAATGACATTTTCAACACTTTTATTGGCATTTTAATCAATTAAAAATTTGATTGGCATATTGTGTCATTTTACTAGAAATAAGAGTCATGTTTGCCATTTTTTAACGTTTGATTGACATTTTCGGTGCTTTTATTAACATTTTAATCAATTATCAATTTCATTGGTATTTTGAGTATTTTTACTTACATAATGTGCAATTTCATTGACATTTCAACGATTTTTATTAGCATTTGACGAATTTTATTAGCAATTACAGTAATTTTGACATTATTTTTACAGTTTGAATGACATTTTCGACACTTTTATTGGCATTTTAATCAATTAACAATATAATTGGCAGTTTGAGTAATTTTAATACTATTTTTTCAGTTTGATTGACATGTTCGACAGTTTTATTAGCATTTTCATCAAATTTGATTGGAATTTTGAGTAATTTTACTTAGAAAATGTGTAATTTCATATTCGTTTCGTTCGATCAAAGTTTTGAATAATTTTATCAGAAATCGGAGGAATGCCTTTAAATTTTGAGTAATTTTCGAGCATATTGAGTAATTTTACTGCCAATTAGAGTAATTTTTACACTTTTTTTAGAGTTTGATTGACATGTTTGGCACTTTTATTAGCATTTTAATTATATTAAATGGGAAATTTGAGTAATTTTAGTTACACAATGTGTAATTTCATATACATTTCATCGTTCTCGATCAACATTTTGAGTAATTTTATCACTTTCATTAGCATTTTAATCAATTATGAATTTGATTGGCGTTTTGAGTAATTTCACTAGCAATTAGAGTAATTTTAACACTATGTTTACAAAAACGTTTGTGAAAATTTAAATCGCGACATTCTGAGAATGCAGAAATAGTTAATAAAAACTATTTTTACAATTTGATTGACATGTTTAACACTATTATTAGCTTTTTAATCAAATTTGATTGGAATTTTGAGTAATTTTACTTACACAATGTGTAATTTCATATACATTTCGTCGTTCTCGATCAACATTTAGAACAATTTTATTAGGAGTTGGAGGAATTGTGATATTTGTTATACCTTGAAAATTTTTAGGATATTCTAGAATAAGTCATCACAAATTTAATTAATGTATTATATAGATGTTTTCTCCTTTTCCTCTTCTTTTGGAGTAGTTACTGGTTGGTATTTTTTCGTATTGTAAGTTATTGTAGTTACTAGTTGGTATTTTTAAGTACTCCAAAGGAAGAAGAAAAAGAAGAAAAAATCTATATAATATATATATATATAAAAATTTTGATGACTTATTCTAGAATATCCTAAATATATCATATACAAATTACTATCATATAGTAATAACTGGTATTTATAATAGATGAAACTATAAGATTTTTTTTATTAATAATAATAATAATTTATTCACATTTCTTTATTAGGGTGTTATAACAATTCATAAATATTAAAACGAAACAACTGTTTAAAAACTTCAATACTCTATCAGAGTTATTCATAATAATTTAAACCGCAATTTAGCGTTACCAAGGTTACCAAGGTTACCACCGTTAAACCGCGGCTTAAATTTTTATGACTAACCCTGTATAAGTTTAATATTTTGATAGCATACATAAGGTTATATTATGTCAGAATTTTTAGAATAATATAACAAATATAATATCAGTCAAATGATTTAAAAATAATTTTATGTATTAACCAGATTATCATTTTAGATTACAATAATTTGGAAATAATATAGGAACAGCAGCTTATTTATTTCCGAAGTAACTACAAGCATCGTCAGGGTTAGTAAATAAATAAGCTCTAATTAATCTAGGGAATTAAATAAATAAATATTTTTTAAAACTAATCAACTCCTCTCGTCGTAATAGTGACCCATGCGTTCGTTGCTGCTCTCCACAGGTATCCAACCGTTTGTATCCGGTTGCGACCAGTCCTGCGCAGACGGGTGCTCCCAGACTTCCGGTTCGTTCATCCTTGCACTCCTAGGAGCACCAGCACCTGGTGCTTTGCCATCAGGAGATTTTGCCGTGGTGGTTGCAGGTGGTTCTTTGGATGGCTGAGGAGTGCTCTGCTCCTTGCTGGGGTCAGCAATCTTGTCCCGAGCCCTCACCGACTGCTTACCATAGTTGGCCACGTAGATGGGATACTCCTGCACCGGCTTGAAGCTTCCTGGGTCAGCAACCCTGTAGCTGGACTGCACCACGCTCATGTCACGTCCGTAGATGACGTCCGAACTTTGAGGTCTGCCCTTAGGGTTTCTCGATTGCAAGTTTGGGTGCGATTTGGTCAGTATTTCGGGCTGACGTAGGGTTTCGTACTGTAAGTTGTTTGGGTGTGATTGGGTTAGTATTTCGGGCTGACGTAGCGTTTCGTGTCGTAAGTTGTTTGGGTGTGATTGAGTCAATTTGTTGGGCAGACGTAGCGTTTCGTATTGTAAGTTGTTTGGGTTCGATTGAGTTACTTTGTCGGGTTGAGGTATCGTTTTGTATTGTAAGTTGTTTGGGTGTGATTGTGTCAGCTTTTCGGGCTGACGTAGCGTTTCGTATTGTAAGTTGTTTGGGTTCGATTGGGTTAGTTTGTCGGGTTGAGGAAGCGTTTTGTATTGTAAGTTGTTTGGGTGTGATTGGGTCAGCTTTTCCGGTTGAGGTAGCGTTTCGTACTGTAAGTTCTTTGGGTGTGATTGGGTTAGTTTTTCGGGCTGAGGCAGCGTTTCGTGTTTGTGCTCCTGCTTTTTAGTTCCGACAATTATCTCCTCCGATTTGGGTGCTTGTTGATTGCTTTGATAATTTTCGAGGTGGATCTCGACTGGGTGAACCCAGGTTTTCTCCGCATCTTTATTGATGACTGCGTAGTCATCATGGTTTGCGGTTTGGTGCTCCACGCTTCGCCAGCCATTGTTTGCCAGATCTTTCGTTACAATGTTTTCTCCAAAGTGATGGTTTTGCGTTAAATCGTGAGGGTTTTCATGAGGTTGCGGTTGTTCCCATTCGTGTCCTTTGTGATGGTTTTGCGTTAAGTCAATAGCGTTTTCATGAGCTTGTGGTTGTTGCCATTTGAGTCCTTTGTGATGGTTTTGCGTTAAATCATGTGCTTGATGATGATGTTTCCATTCGTGATGGTTTTGCGTTAGATCGTTTACGTTTTCGTGTGATTCTTGGTGTTGGTGGTGACCAGCTGCGTTGGTGGTGGCGTGAGCATCAGATATCCAAATATCTTTATGGGCTGCATTTTGGCTTGCAGAAAGTTGGGCCCAGGCGGTGTTGTCGTATTCTTTGTGATTGCCCAAATTGTAGGGCGAGCTGGAGGCCCATTCATCCCCATCTGCAGAGGCCCATGCATTATTCTTGGCATCATCGTCGTCTTCGGACGCCCATGCGTTACCATTGCTATCTTTGTGATCATCATCTTCAGAGGCGTTATGGATATCTTCTGCTTCATTGGCCCAAGCGTTGATATCTTTAGGATGTTCACCTTCTGCGTGGTCAGAGGTGTGTGCCCAAGCGTTGATATCTTTATCTCCTCCTTCATGGGTCCAAGCTTTGATATCTTTATGTTTATCTCCTCCTTCATGGGCCCAAGCGTTGATATCTTTATGATCGCTCTCGCTTAAGTGATGATTCCCTCCAATCTGCGCCCATGCGTTATCATCGTTATCATTGCCTCCTGCATTTTGGTGAACGGCGGTTTGCGCCAAGGCGTTGGTGTTGGTGAATTTAACGGCAGCTTGATGACCGCCGTGATGACCTAATGGTAAGCTCCCCCAATTGAAACCGCCGGCTGCACTTTTGTGGCCCTCGATGTCTTTGTGCTCACCCAACGGTTTTTCAATGGGGTATTCGAATCCTGTATGAGATTTGTGCCCGTGCCACACCTCATCGGACAAAAGTTCGAGCTTACCACTGTCATCGTGCAAGAAGGTACTTCCTTTATTCTGTTGCTTCTCATCATCGGTACTTTGGTGGTTATCCGGTTTTCCGGTGAGCCGGCTGGCTTGGGGTTGCCCCGATGACTTCCACTCCTCTTCCGAGTACTCTGTATAGATGGGGTGCGCCACTTCCTTCTCTATAAATTCTGGTACCTCGTTGACGATGGGGTAAGGTTTGTTCACGGGTACGCGTACGGGTATGGGTACGTTGGTCTCTATGTGTACGGGCACCTTCTTGTGGATACCCACCGGTATGGGCACGGGGATTTTGACGTCGTAGGGTACCCGCTTGCGCACCTCAACCGGGTACGGTCTGTCGACCGGTACTTTGACTTCGTACGGCACGTGTTTCTCGACCGGCACCGGCACGTGCTCCTCGTAGTACACGGGGTACGGCTTGGGCACGTGCACCACGTACGGGCGGTCAACCGGTACCTTGACCTCGTAGGGCACCTTTCGTTCGACCGTGTACGGTTGCGGCACCGGCACCATTACCTTCACGGGGTATGGCACCTTTTTTTCCACCGTGTACGGCTGCGGCACGTATACTTTAACCGGCACTGGCACCTTCTTTTCCACGTTGTAAGGTTTAGGCACTGGCACTTGCACCTCGAACGGCCTTGGCACAGGAACTTCCACGTTATACGGTATTTTTTTAATTACATTGTACGGTTTGGGCACGTAATAAGGCACTTTAACGTATTCCTTTACAGGGTATGGAACCTTCTTCTCTACAATGTACGGTTTAGGCACAGGAATTTTCACTCTAACTGGCACCTTCTTCTCGACTATAAACGGCGTTCGCTTCTCCACGGTGTACGGCACTGGCACCTTCTTCTCGACTATTCTGGCTCTTATCTTCTCCTTATTCCCTGTATCTGAGAGAATTGCTGTACCATAGTGAACCTTCTTATCGCCGTGAAATACATTATAATCCCCTCGCCTAAGTTTCCTGACTTGAATCACTCGCCTTTCGACCGCAACGCTCAGTGAAGCCCAGCAGAGACATGCGATGATTAAAACCTAATTAGGGGAATTAACGTTAGAAGGAGATCTGTTGGATTAGTGGACTACTTACTGATGTCTTCATGCTTCGAAATGTGCAATTGATGTGCATGAGCTGCGGGCCGTTTATATATATATACACGTAACACCCGAAAATATTGTTTCAGGTAGGGAGGCGCGAATTTGGAACAACGGATTCATATTTTTTTAAGCGCGCGAAGAGAAATTTCGGCATTAATTTTTAACCACTCAAGAGTGCAATCGAGAAAGCCAATCTGGGTTTGAATTATTCTCTATTATAATCTAATTAATACTAATTTACATAATCACTTTTATTTCATGGCTAAATCCCATAATTAACAACTGCAAAACGTATACTCGCGATTCATTTATTCATTGCAGTTAACTACATTTTCGACGCAACTTTTTATAACAACTAAATTATTGTTACTGCTTAATAATCGTGCAAAATTTGAATGTTATTAAACTACTAAAAGTATATTAAAAAAATCTAAATATTGAAATCCATCATTAAAGGTCGCTATATTCATCGAGATTCTTAATCGCTTAATAATACACGTGTTTGTTATAATACTTTCCGTTGACTGTACAATCATACAAACAAACAAACATACAAATAAACATACAAAAAAACATATACGCAAATACAAATATTTGCAAAACAAATACAAACATAAAAACGAATAAATAAACGTACAAACAAATATTCAAACATACAAACATATAAATAAACATACTAACATACTAACCAACAAACAAACAAACAAACAAACAAACAAATATACAAATAAAGATACAAACAAACATAGAAACGAATATCTAAAGAATCAAACGTGCAAACAAATATTCAAATATATAAACATACAAATAAACAAACAAACATACATACAAACAAACAAACAAACATACATACATGCATGCATGCATGCATGCATGCATGCATGCATGCATGCATACATACATACATACATACATACATACATACATACATACATACATGCATACGTACGTACGTACGTGCATACAAATATACAGGGTGTCCCAAGCTCATGGACCATTAAAAATTTATGGGGTTCTCGATGAGATATATTTTCTTTAATTCATCCAATCATGGATTCGTTTTCTACTCAGGTGAAACACTTTCAAGCTTCTATCACTTCCGGTTCTACCACAAGTAGCCATCAACTTATGTTTTTTTTTAATGGAACACCCTATATATTATTACCTATAGTAGGTCAATAAAGACCCTTTTTTGTTAGTCAGAAGGTATCTTAAAACGAATATTTTCGTTGAAATTTGGAATTCGAAGATTCATGACAATCCACTAAAATAATTTGCAAATATGTTGTCATTTTTTTTTTAGCACTAATTTGTGTTGTGCAAATGTGCAAAAATATTTGGGCTTTATTTTTTATATATTGCATATTGTGGTAATCATGTATCTTCGTTAGATTAACTAATCATGCAGTAGGTATGTTAACTAAAAATATATTAAAAAAATCTAAATATTGAAATCCATCATAAAATTTAGCAATATTTATCGAAGTTATTAATCGCTTATTAATACACGAGTTAGTTACAATACTTTCCATCGACTGTATAAACATACAAACCAACAAAAATACAAACAAACATATACAAATAGAAACATAGAAATGAATAAATAAATAAATAAACGTACAAACAAATATGCAAACATATAAACATACAAATAAACGTACAAACATACCAACCAACCAACAAACAAACAAACAAACAAACATACATACAAATATACAGGGTGTTCCAAGCTCAATACAATCCGTCGACTATACAACCATCCAAAGAAACAAATATACAAACAAACATATACAAATACAAACATAGAAATGAATAAATAAATAAACGTACAAACAAATATTCAAACATACAAACATACAAATAAACGTAAAAACATACCAATCAATAAACAAACGAACATACATCTATACAAATATACAAAGTGTCTCAAGCTCATGGACCATTAAAAGTTTATAGGGTTCCCGATAAGATTTTTTTTTAATTCGACCAAACATGGCTGATTCCGTTCTCCTCAGGTGAAACACTTTCAACCATCTACCAGAAGTAGCTATCAATTTTTGTTTTTTAAATGGAACACCCTATATATTATTATGTTAAACTACCAAAAATATATTAAAAATATCGAAATATTGAAATCCATCATCAAATTTAACAATATTCATCGAGATTATTAATACCTTATTAATACACGAGTTAGTTACAATACTTTCCGTCGACTGTATAAACATACAAACCAACAAAAATACAAACAAACATATTGAAATACAAACATAGAAATGAATAAATAAATAAATAAACGTACAAACAAATATTCAAACATACAAACATATAAATAAACATACTAACATACTAACCAACAAACAAACAAACAACCTAACAAACAAACAAACAAATATACAAATAAAGATACAAACAAACATAGAAACGAATATCTAAAGAATCAAACGTGCAAACAAATATTCAAATATACAAACAAATAAACGTACAAACATACCAACCAACCAACCAACCAACCAACAAACAAACAGACAAACAAACAAACAAACAAACAAACATACATACATACAAATATACAGGGTGTCCCAAGCTCATGGACCTTCAAATGTTTATGGGGTGTCCGAAAAAAAAAAAATTGAAAAAAATTATCCAAACATGGTTAATTCTATTTTACCCTTTTATAATTTTCGGTTCTTCCGGAAGTAGCCATCAACCTTCAACCTTGTCTTTTTAAATGGAACTCCCTATATATTATTATGTTTCTGGTTTCCCCATTTAATTTGAAACATATTTTGTAGAGATGTATCCCTATCTCTTTTACTTTCTGAGATAAATATTAAAATCCAAGATTTTAATCTCAAAAATACGTGAAAATTGGCTTAAATTTCTCTTACAAAAAGATAAAAATGGAAATATTATCTCGAATTGTATACCTTATTACCTCTATGGCTGATATATTTAATAACTGAAAATTTTGACAGTTAATCATTTAAAAATGTCATTAGTTAAGTGCCCACTTAAATTAAGGGGTTTTTTTTTTAATGGAATGGCATTATTGATAGTGACTGACTCGTAGAAAATATCACTCTACTCTGGTAGAAATGTTAACAAGAAAACTGATTTTCTAAGTAACACTTTAAGGTCGTATATTTTGAAAACAAAAGTGATAAGAAAAAAATAATTATATTTTTATTTAATTTTTCTATTATTAGCATGCTCCTAAATTTATGCCACGAAGTTGTGAGACACCTTGTATTATGATATTTTTAAATTTACAAATGAAATTTAAAATAGTGATAGTCCTCATATTCCAATTAACTATACAGAATACTAAATAATAAAAACATAAGTGCAAACATTTTAAGGTTCCAATGCCAAATTGGTGAACTTATAGTCGTAGTTTCGAATGCCAAATTGGTGAACTTATCGTCGTAGTTTCGAATGGCAAATTTGCATCTGTTCATTTATAGATTATGATAACAAAATTTGTATACATTCAATTAATCTATCAAAATTGATTCTGATTTTGATCTGATAGTTCTCGTGCATAGTTTTCTCACTTTCTCAGGTCTTTTGACAAATTGTGGGATATTCCAGTGAGCATTTTCACCAAATTAACGTCGCATGTAAACCTACACGTGAATTCCTCACGAGGCTCTAATTAATCAGTTACAAAACTATTCTTGCCCTACTAAATAATCACTCGCCATGGAGTGGCATTAAAATCGCCGGAACATTAATTTCGGGATCGCCAGCTAAAAACTAGAGCTTGAAAATTTATTCGCTATCTTGGAAAGTGCTGAATACTAATCCCGATCTGTTCTAATCCTCGTTTACCGATATTCTTTGCTTTCGCTTTGATACGTGCCTCGTTAATTAAACACTCACGCGCCGTTTATCTGCTACGAATTGAATTGCAGCGGATTAACGAGCGGAAAATGCACGATTCGATTTTCACTCGTCGTAATTGTTTTTCTGCCCCGCGATTAATTTCATGGTTCCTCGGTTTTTATGCTAAATCGCGAAATTTGCGTATTCCACGCTATGTTTAAGGGGAGACAATGAAGGAAAAGCCTCGAGACGTCGAGGCGGTTTCGTTGTTTGAATTTCCACAAAAGAATGTACAGTGCTAATGCAATAGCTTTTCAAAGGAAATGTTCGTACATTTACACGAGCAATTATTTTATTCCTAAGTAAATCTCGCATTTTGCACGGTAGATGAACAGGGGAATATTAGAAGGTACAAAAATCTTGGACTATTTTACTGATACAACAGTAACGGTATCTCAATAACTGGCGGATCAATTTTTATGAAATTTTGTAGTAATATTAAGTTATATACTAGTACATAATATGTGCAATTAAATTAATATCAAAAAAGAAATGTTTAAGATATTGCAATTTTTGTTCGAAATAACAATATTTTGGGGCGATTTTAAGTGCACCTCTAATATGTATGAAACATAACTGATGGTATCTCAAGAACTGGCGTATGAATATGAATGCATTTTTTTTGCTGATATCAAGTTATATACTATTGTATAATAGGTGCAATTAAATTAATATACAATAAACAATTCTTAAGATATTTCACTATTTTCCTGAGACTACGATTTTACTCCAATTTTACTGATACAACAGTGATGGTATCTCAATAACTGGCGGATCAATTTAAATGAAATTTTGTAGTAATATTAAGTTATATACTAGTACATAATATGTGCAATTAAATTATTATCAAAAAAGAAATGTTTAAGATATTGCAATTTTTGTTCGAAATAACAATATTTTGGGGCGATTTTAAGTGCACCTCTAATATGTATGAAACATAACTGATGGTATCTCAAGAACTGGCGTATGAATATGAATGCATTTTTTTGCTGATATCAAGTGATATACTAATGTACAATAGGTGCAATTAAATGAATATACAATGTACAATTCTTAAGATATTTCACTATTTGCCTGAGACTGCGGTTTTACTCCAATTTTACTGATACAACAGTGATGGTATCTCAATAACTGGCGGATAAATTTAAATGTAATTTGGTAGTAATATTAAGTTATATACTAGTACATAATTTGTGCAATTAAATTAATATCCCAACATAAATGTTTAAGATATTGCAATTTTTGTTCGAAATAACAATATTTTGGGGCGATTTTAAGTGCACCTCTAATATGTATGAAACATAACAGATGGTATCTCAAGAACTGGCGTATTAATATGAATGCATTTTTTTGCTGATATCAAGTGATATACTAGTGTACAATAGGTGCAATTAAATTAATATACAATGAACAGTTCTTAAGATATCTCACTATTTGCCTGAGACTACGATTTCACTCCAATTTTACTGATACAACAGTGATGGTATCTCAATAACTGGCGGATAAATTTAAATGTAATTTGGTAGTAATATTAAGTTATATACTAGTACATAATTTGTGCAATTAAATTAATATCCAAACATAAATGTTTAAGATATTGCAATTTTTGTTCGAAATAACAATATTTTGGGGCAATTTTAAGTGCACCTCTAATATGAATGAAACATAACTGATGGTATCTCAAGAACTGGCGTATGAATATGAATGCATTTTTTTGCTGATATCAAGTGATATACTAGTGTATAATAGGTGCAATTAAATTAATATACAATGAACAGTTTTTAAGATATTTCACTATTTGCCTGAGACTCTACGATTTCACTCCAATTTTACTGATACAACAGTGATGGTATCTCAATAACTGGCGGATAAATTTAAATGTAATTTTGTAGTAATATTAAGTTATATACTAGTACATAATTTGTGCAATTAAATTAATATCCTAACATAAATGTTTAAGATATTGCAATTTTTGTTCGAAATAACAATATTTTGGGGCGATTTTAAGTGCACCTCTAATATGTATGAAACATAACAGATGGTATCTCAAGAACTGGCGTATGATTATGAATGATTTTTTTTGCTGATATCAAGTGATATACTAGTGTATAATAGGTGCAATTAAATTAATATACAATGAACAATTCTTAAGATATTACACTATTTGCCTGAGACTGCGATTTTATTCCAATTTTACTGATACAACAGTGATGGTATCTCAATAACTGGCGGATCATTTTAAATGAAATTTTGTAGTAATATTAAGTTATATACTAGTACATAATATGTGCAATTAAATTAATATCCAAAAAGAAATGTTTATGATATTGCAATTTTGGTTCGAAATAACAATATTTTGGGGCGATTTTAAGTGCACCTCTAATATGTATGAAACATAACTGATGATATCTCAAGAACTGGCGCATGAATATGAACGCATTTTTTGCTGATATCAAGTGATATACTAGTGTATAATAGGTGCAATTAAATTAATATCCAATAAGATTTTCACTATTTGCTTGAGACTACGATTTTACTCCAATTTTACTGATACAACAGTGATGGTATCTCAATAACTGGCGGATCAATTTAAATGAAATTTTGTAGTAATATTAAGTTATATACTAGTACATAATATGTGCAATTAAATTAATATCCAAAAAGAAATGTTTAAGATATTGCAATTTTTGTTCGGAATAACAATATTTTAGGGCAATTTTAAGTGCACCTCTAATAAGTATGAAACATAACTGATGGTATCTCAAGAACTGGCGTATGAATATGAATCCATTTTTTGCTGATATCAAGTGATATACTAGTGTATAATCGGTGCAATTAAATTAATATACAATGAACAGTTCTTAAGATATTTCACTATTTGCCTGAGACTACGATTTTACTCCAATTTTACTGATACAACAGTGATGGTATCTCAATAACTGGCGGATAAATTTAAATGAAATTTTGTAGTAATATTAAGTTATATACTAGTACATAATATGTGCAATTAAATTAATATCCAAAAAGAAATGTTTAAGATATTACATTTTTTGTTCGAAATAACAATATTTTGGGGTGATTTTAAGTGCACCTCTAATATGTATGAAACATAACTGATGGTATCTCAAGAACTAGCGTATGAATATGAATGCATTTTTTTGCTGATATCAAGTGATATGCTAGTGTATAGTAGGTGCAATTAAATTAATATACAATGAACAATTCTTAAGATATTTCACTATTTGCCTGAGACTACGATTTTATTCTAATTTTACTGATACAACAGTGATGGTATCTCAATAACTGGCGGATCAATTTAAATGTAATTTTGTAGTAATATTAAGGTATATACTAGTACATAATATGTGCAATTAAATTAATATCCAAAAAGAAATCTTTAAGATATTGCAATTTTTGTTCGGAATAACAATATTTTAGGGCAATTTTAAGTGCACCTCTAATATGTATGAACCATAACTGATGGTATCTCAAGAACTGGCGTATGAATATGAACGCATTTTTTGCTGATATCAAGTGATATACTAGTGTATAATAGGTGCAATTAAATTAATATACAATGAACAGTTCTTGAGATATTTCACTATTTGCCTGAGACTACGATTTTACTCTAATTTTACTGATACAACAGTGATGGTATCTCAATAACTGGCGGATCAATTTAAATGAAATTTTGTAGTAATATTAAGTTATATACTTGTACATAATATGTGCAATTAAATTAATATCCAAAAAGAAATGTTTAAGATATTGCAATTTTTGTTCGAAATAACAATATTTTGTGGCGATTATAAGTGCACCTCAAATATGTATGAACCATAACTGATGGTATCTCAAGAACTGGCGTATGAATATGAATGAATTTTTTTGCTGATATCAAGTGATATACTAGTGTATAATAGGTGCAATTAAATTAATATACAATAAGATTTTCACTATTTACCTGAGACCACGATTTTACTCAAATTTTACTGATACAACAGTGATGGTATCTCAATAACTGGCGGATCAATTTAAATGAAATTTCGTAGTAACATTAAGTTATATACTAGTACATAATATGTGCAATTAAATTAATATCCAAAAAGAAATGTTTAAGATATTGCAATTTTTGTTCGAAATAACAATATTTTGGGGCGATTTTAAGTGCACCTCTAATATGTATGAAACATAACTGATGGTATCTCAAAAACTGGCGTATGAATATGAATGCATTTTTTTTGCTGATATCAAGTGATATACTAGTGTATAATAGGTGCAATTAAATTAATATACAATGAACAATTCTTAAGATATTTTACTATTTGCCTGAGACTACGATTTTAGCTTAGTAGCTAGCTAGGTAGACGTAATATCATTGATTATTATTATATTAATGTTATTTAAGTATAATCTTGTTAAAGTCGTTTCTATGTTGAGACAGGTGGAAAACAATAAGCTTTAAAATAAAGTGGATTCCGCCAGGTTTTCATAATATTACGTCCGGTTGAATTGTGATTTACGACGGAATTTATATGAATAAACTCGGTGAAATTTATATGGAAACTTTTACCTAAAACTTCTGGGAAAGTCTCCCGGTTTATCTCCCTTAAGGCAATTTATTTTCTGAAATGTACTTTGTATTGTGTTTTCCGCAGTGAAGACGTAAATGGTTTTAGTGTCACTGCAGATGGGGCGTTAAAATAGTTGGCCGTCGTTAATTTTAAGTTTAATTGCGTTCTTTGTGGCAAATAGGTAGTCAGAAAAGCGCTCATTACAATTGTACAAAAGCTAAATTTACAGGGTGAGTCAAGAGATTGGAGATATCTCGTTTAATTTTGAAAATACAAAAAAATGTTTCGAGGCTCTATTTAAAAATTAAGAAAAAAATAATTAGTTATGAATAGTTATAGGTACTACTCTTGTAATATTTCGAAAAGTTTCAAAATTTTGTCCTTTCAGAGGCTTGTATTGGACAGGCAAACTTGATAAATTAGAAATCACTATAGTTTTTTTTTTTAAATAATGATATAATTTTTTATTCCACTCTATTCCTCATAATATTTCCTTTATTTTTTATTTCACATGTTCTATACCTAAAAGTTATATTTCTTGAGATATTTAAAAAAATCTGCATAAAACACAATTCTAATGTGAATAACGCGTGTAGCCATAGTTAAACAAATGATAGATGTTTACTAATTAACTAAACAATTAGTTGACATTTGAAATTGTGATACTTGTTAGCTTTGTGCGATGAATTATTCATCAATTAATTGATATGATATGCTATCGGACGGGCTTAAAATAATTATTTGTTTTTATCTAGAATTTGTGCGCATTTGATGATACATATTTTAATGAGTAAATTGTAACTGATTAGACATCTCTTAATGAGCATATGGTAACTGATTAGACATATTTTAATGAGTAAGTGGTAACTGATTATAGATATGTTATTGATACATATTTTAATGAGTAAGTGTTAACTGAGTAGACATATTTTAATGAGTAAGTCTTAACTGAATAGAAATATTTTAATGAGAAAGTGGTAACTGATTCGACATATTTAGATGATAAATATTTAAATGAGTAAGTGTTAACTGATTAGACATATTTTAATGAGTAAGTCGTAACTGATTAGACATCTGTTAATGAGTAAGTGGTAACTGATTATACATATGTTATTGATACATATTTTAATGATTAAGTTGTAACTGATTAGACATATTTGAATGAGTAAGTAGTAACTGATTAGACATCTCTTAATGAGATATGAGATGTAAGTGGTAACTGTTTATACATATGATAATGATACATATTTTAATAAGTAAGTGGTAACTGATTAGACATATTTAGATAATACATATTTTAATGAGTAAGTGGTAACTGATTATAGATATGTTAATGATACATATTTTAATAAGTAAGTGTTAACTGAGTAGATATATTTTAATGAGTAAGTGTTAATTGATTAGAAATATTTTAATGAGAAAGTGGTAACTGATTCGACATATTTAGATGATAAATATTTAAATGAGTAAGTGTTAACTGATTAGACATATTTTAATGAGTAAGTCGTAACTGATTAGAAATCTGTTAATGAGTAAGTGGTAACTGATTATACATATGTTATTGATACATATTTTAATGAGTAAGTTGTAACTGCTTAGACATATTTGAATGAGTAAGAAGTAACTGATTAGACATCTCTTAATGAGATATGAGATGTAAGTGGTAACTGTTTATACATATGATAATGATATATTTTTTAATGAGTAAGTGGTAACTGATTAGACATATTTAGATAATACATATTTTAATGAGTAAGTGTTAACTGATTAGACATATTTTGATGAGTAAGTGGTAACTGATTATAGATATGTTAATGATACATATTTTAATGAGTAAGTGTTAGCTGAGTAGACATATTTTAATGAGTAAGTGTTAACTGATTAGAAATATTTTAATGAGAAAGTGGTAACTGATTCAACATATTTAGATGATAAATATTTAAATGAGTAAGTGTTAACTGATTAGACATATTTTAATGAGTAAGTCGTAACTGATTAGACATCTGTTAATGAGTAAGTGGTAACTGATTATACATCTGTTATTGATACATATTTTAATGAGTAAGTTGTAACTGATTAGACATATTTGAATGAGTAAGAAGTAACTGATTAGACATCTCTTAATGAGATATGATGTGTAAGTGGCAACTGTTTATACATATGATAATGATACATATTTTAATGAGTAAGTGGTAATTGATTAGACATATTTAGATAATACATATTTGAATGAGAAAGTGTTTACTGATTAGACCTATTTTAATGAGTAAGTGGTAACTGATTAGACATATTTAGATAATACATATTTTAATGAGTAAGTGTTAACTGATTAGACATATTTTAATGAGTAAGTGTTAACTGATTAGACATATTTTACTGAGTAAGTGGAAACTGATTAGACATATTTAGATGATACACATTTTAATGAGTAAGTGGTAACTTAATATGTCTAATCAGACATATTTTTATGATACATATTTTAATGAGCAAGTGGTAACTGATTTGACATATTTTAATGATACATATTTTAACTAACTGGTAACTGATTAGACATATTTTGATGATACACATTTTAATGAGTAAGTGGTAACTAATTAGCATTAGCATAAAAGTGAAACACACATTTGTACATTCTCAATAAAATATGCATTCGACAGATTTTTACAGCATCACCTTAAATTGCAGCACTTCCAGAACATTCTGAAAAGTGCTGCAAGTTATAGGTACTGCCTGTGAACGGAAGGCCTGATTTACAATACAACTGGATTGTCAAAAATTAATACATCTCTTGGTCTATAATGACTCCTCTAAAGTTGAACTGTTGGTGTAAATAAAACCGCCCAATTCACTGATGCCGTTATCTTTTAATTTTATACATGAGAGATCTCGCCTTAAGCCCTATTTTACTCATGTAGCCACGCTGAAAGAAAGAAGATTATTATTGGTACTTGTAATTCACAAGTACTATACATTACAATTTAAGTGAACCTTTTTATAGGAACCCAATACATTATCAGAAAGATAGAATGTTGTTGTAGTACTTGTGATTCACAATTACTATTTATTTATTAACAAATTTAACAATTATAATTTTATATATTATCTATAACATGAGTATTTATTTTCTATATTTATATATAATCTTGGTACCTAAGTGCAGAGGCATTTAGATTAGTGCCTCTGCAGTATGTATCTTATAAGTGCAGTATGTACACTATACATTGAAACTTTTTTGTTAATTATAACTAATACTATAAAAAAATTATATACCTCAATCATACTAATATAACAATATTATTTGTAAACTATACTATGTTACACTATTACTTATAGTATAACAGAGTACAACATTACACAAAAAAAATAACGTTACAGTATGACATTATACTAAACAAAACAAAAAATTCTAATATTCTAATACATCTACTGACTTAAATAAACTACCCTCTCTCAGCTAAACTTATACATTATAATTTAAAAGAACCTGTTAAGAGGAACCCAATATATTATCAGAAAAATAAAATTTTATTGTTCGTACATGCAAAAAACAAGTACTATACGTTATAAATTTTAAGAGAACCTGTTTAGAGGAACCCAATCTATAACCAGAAAGATAAAATGATATAGTTCGTACTTGCAAGAAACAAGTACATTTTCGTACATGCAAGAAACAAGTACTATACAGCGATTTTAAGAGAACCTGTTTAGAGGAACCCAATGTATTACCAGAAAGATAAAAAGCTACTGTTCGTACCTGCAAGAAACAAGTACTATACGTTATATACTTTAAGAGAACCTGTTTAGAGGAACCCAATATATAACCAGAAAGATAAAATGCTATAGTTCGTACTTGCAACAAACAAGTACTATACGTTATATATTTTAAGAGAACCTGTTTAGAGGAACCCAATATATAACCAGAAAGATAAAATGCTATAGTTCATACTTGCAAGAAACAAGTACTATACGTTGTATTTTGAGAGAACCTGTTTAGAGGAACCCAATGTATTACCACAAAGATAAAAAGCTATTGCTCGTACCTGCAAGAAACAAGTACTATACGTTATATATTTTAAGAGAACCTACTTGGAGGAACCCAATATATAACCAGAAAGATAAAATGCTATAGTTCGTACTTGTAAAAAACAAGTACTATACGTTGTATTTTAAGAGAACCTCTTTAGAGGAACCCAATACCAGAAAGTTATTGTTTGTACATGCAAGCAACAAGTACTGTACGTCATAATTTAAGAGAACCTCCTTAGAGGAACCCAATGTAGGCGCAGTTTATATAGTGAATGAAAGAGAAAATTATATTGTTGGTACATGCAACAAGCAAGTACTGTACACATAGTAACACAGGGAACCTGTACAGAGGAACCCACACAAGGCGCAGTTTTGTATGAATTTACTTTAAGTGTTGTTAAAAGATTGTATTTGAAAAGGAATAAATATAAGTACGTCGCCCAGAGCGAGAATATGCGCCGATAATACACAGCTGTAAGAAAAACCCTGCTCACTCAAGCGGCGTACTGTGTGGCGCAATAATGCAGTAATTCTTAACCCTTTTGAACCTATGGAACCCACAAACCTGAAGGGGAACACTTAATTGAGGGCAACAGTGCAACTAGGAACCTCGATTGTGATATACAATGCAATCCGGGTAACCAATAAGCTCAGATGCAACGGAGACGTCTAAATTGGGCTCAAAAGGTACTCCCATGAATGGGCTCAACAAGGAGCTTCCAATTGGAGGGCTCAACAAGGAAGCATAATCATTATCTACAATGCTGCACCAGAACCCAATTGGTTATTACCGTGTCACAGAGATATCACAATGTGGCTCAGACCTGCTTCACAAGAACTCAATCCGGCCACCAGGTTAAGAACTTCCTGCTTAATACTAACATGCATTTTGGTAGCAAAGCAAGAAAATAAAACGAGTATAAAGCTGACTCGTACTAAGACTCTACTTTAAACGCTCTGAACCAAACGTGCAACATGCAAAAGGAGATCGCGGTATAAGTATGGGCGTACATGCAACAAACAGGTATTGTATACATAGTGTGCACCTGCAACAAGCAGGTACTGTATACATAGTGGGCACTTGCAACAAGCAAGTACTGTATAACAGTGTGCACTTGCAACAGGCAGGTACTGTATACATAGTGTGCACTTGCAACAAGCAAGTACTGTATACATGGTGTGCACCTGCAACAAGCAGGTACTGTATACATAGTGGGCACTTGCAACAAGCAAGTACTGTATAACAGTGTGCACGTGCAACAGGCAGGTACTGTATACATAGTGTGCACTTGCAACAAGCAAGTACTGTATAACAGTGTGCACTTGCAACAGGCAGGTATAACAGGGTGCGCTTGCAACAAGCAAGTACTGTATACATAGTGTGCACTTGCAACAAGCAAGTACTGTATACATGGTGTGCACCTGCAACAAGCAGGTACTCTATACATAGTGTGCACCTGCAACAAGCAGGAACTGTATACATTGTGGGCACTTGCAACAAGCAAGTACTGTATAACAGTGTGCACTTGCAACAGGCAGGTACTGTATACATAGTGTACACCTGCAACAAGCAGGTACTGTATACATAGTGGGCACTTGCAACAAGCAAGTACTGTATAACAGTGTGCACTTGCAACAGGCAGGTACTGTATACATAGTGTGCACTTGCAACAAGCAGGAACTGTATACATAGTGGGCACTTGCAACAAGCAAGTACTGTATAACAGTGTGCACTTGCAACAGGCAGGTACTGTATACATAGTGTGCACTTGCAACAAGCAAGTACTGTATACATGGTGTGCACCTGCAACAAGCAGGAACTGTATACATAGTGGGCACTTGCAACAAGCAAGTACTGTATAACAGTGTGCACTTGCAACAGGCAGGTACTGTATACATAGTGTGCACTTGCAACAAGCAAGTACTGTATACATGGTGTGCACCTGCAACAAGCAGGAACTGTATACATAGTGGGCACTTGCAACAAGCAAGTACTGTATAACAGTGTGCACTTGCAACAGGCAGGTACTGTATACATAGTGTGCACTTGCAACAAGCAAGTACTGTATACATGGTGTGCACCTGCAACAAGCAGGTACTGTATACATAGTGGGCACTTGCAACAAGCAAGTACTGTATAACAGTGTGCACTTGCAACAGGCAGGTACTGTATACATAGTGTGCACCTGCAACAAGCAGGTACTGTATACATGGTGGGCACTTGCAACAAGCAAGTACTGTATACATAGTGTACACCTGCAACAAGCAGGTACTGTATACATAGTGTGCACTTGCAACAAGCAATTACTGTATACATGGTGTGCACTTGCAACAAGCAAGTACTGTATACATGGTGTGCACCTGCAACAACCAGGTACTGTATACATAGTGTGCACCTGCAACAAGCAGGAACTGTATACATAGTGGGCACTTGCAACAAGCAAGTACTGTATAACAGTGTGCACATGCAACAGGCAGGCACTGTATACATAGTGTGCACTTGCAACAAGCAAGTACTGTATACATAGTGTGCACTTGCAACAAGCAAGTACTGTATACATGGTGTGCACCTGCAACAAGCAGGTACTGTATACATAGTGGGCACTTGCAACAAGCAAGTACTGTATAACAGTGTGCACGTGCAACAGGCAGGTACTGTATACATAGTGTGCACTTGCAACAAGCAAGTACTGTATAACAGTGTGCACTTGCAACAGGCAGGTATAACAGGGTGCGCTTGCAACAAGCAAGTACTGTATACATAGTGTGCACTTGCAACAAGCAAGTACTGTATACATGGTGTGCACCTGCAACAAGCAGGTACTCTATACATAGTGTGCACCTGCAACAAGCAGGAACTGTATACATTGTGGGCACTTGCAACAAGCAAGTACTGTATAACAGTGTGCACTTGCAACAGGCAGGTACTGTATACATAGTGTACACCTGCAACAAGCAGGTACTGTATACATAGTGGGCACTTGCAACAAGCAAGTACTGTATAACAGTGTGCACTTGCAACAGGCAGGTACTGTATACATAGTGTGCACTTGCAACAAGCAGGAACTGTATACATAGTGGGCACTTGCAACAAGCAAGTACTGTATAACAGTGTGCACTTGCAACAGGCAGGTACTGTATACATAGTGTGCACTTGCAACAAGCAAGTACTGTATACATGGTGTGCACCTGCAACAAGCAGGAACTGTATACATAGTGGGCACTTGCAACAAGCAAGTACTGTATAACAGTGTGCACTTGCAACAGGCAGGTACTGTATACATAGTGTGCACTTGCAACAAGCAAGTACTGTATACATGGTGTGCACCTGCAACAAGCAGGAACTGTATACATAGTGGGCACTTGCAACAAGCAAGTACTGTATAACAGTGTGCACTTGCAACAGGCAGGTACTGTATACATAGTGTGCACTTGCAACAAGCAAGTACTGTATACATGGTGTGCACCTGCAACAAGCAGGTACTGTATACATAGTGGGCACTTGCAACAAGCAAGTACTGTATAACAGTGTGCACTTGCAACAGGCAGGTACTGTATACATAGTGTGCACCTGCAACAAGCAGGTACTGTATACATGGTGGGCACTTGCAACAAGCAAGTACTGTATACATAGTGTACACCTGCAACAAGCAGGTACTGTATACATAGTGTGCACTTGCAACAAGCAATTACTGTATACATGGTGTGCACTTGCAACAAGCAAGTACTGTATACATGGTGTGCACCTGCAACAACCAGGTACTGTATACATAGTGTGCACCTGCAACAAGCAGGAACTGTATACATAGTGGGCACTTGCAACAAGCAAGTACTGTATAACAGTGTGCACATGCAACAGGCAGGCACTGTATACATAGTGTGCACTTGCAACAAGCAAGTACTGTATACATAGTGTGCACTTGCAACAAGCAAGTACTGTATACATGGTGTGCACCTGCAACAAGCAGGTACTGTATACATAGTGTGCACTTCCAACAAGCAGGAACTGTATACCTAGTGGGCACTTGCAACAAGCAAGTACTGTATAACAGTGTGCACTTGCAACAGGCAGGTACTGTATACATAGTGTGCACTTGCAACAAGCAAGTACTGTATACATGGTGTGCACTTGCAACAAGCAGGTACTGTATACATAGTTGGCACTTGCAACAAGCAAGTACTGTATACATAGTGTGCACCTGCAACAAGCAGGAACTGTATACATTGTGGGCACTTGCAAGAAGCAAGTACTGTATAACAGTGTGCACTTGCAACAGGCAGGTACTGTATACATAGTGTGCACCTGCAACAAGCAGGTACTGTATACATAGTGTGCACCTGCAACAAGCAGGAACTGTATACATTGTGGGCATTTGCAACAAGCAAGTACTGTATAACAGTGTGCACTTGCAACAGGCAGGTACTGTATACATAGTGTGCACCTGCAACAAGCAGGAACTGTATACATTGTGGGCACTTGCAACAAGCAAGTACTGTATAACAGTGTGCACTTGCAACAGGCAGGTACTGTATACATAGTGTGCACCTGCAACAAGCAGGTACTGTATACATAGTGTGCACCTGCAACAAGCAGGAACTGTATACATTGTGGGCACTTGCAACAAGCAAGTACTGTATAACAGTGTGCACTTGCAACAGGCAGGTACTGTATACATAGTGTGCACCTGCAACAAGCAGGAACTGTATACATTGTGGGCACTTGCAACAAGCAAGTACTGTATAACAGTGTGCACTTGCAACAGGCAGGTACTGTATACATAGTGTGCACCTGCAACAAGCAGGTACTGTATACATAGTGTGCACCTGCAACAAGCAGGAACTGTATACATTGTGGGCACTTGCAACAAGCAAGTACTGTATAACAGTGTGCACTTGCAACAGGCAGGTACTGTATACATAGTGTGCACCTGCAACAAGCAGGTACTGTATACATAGTGTGCACCTGCAACAAGCAGGAACTGTATACATTGTGGGCACTTGCAACAAGCAAGTACTGTATAACAGTGTGAACTTGCAACAGGCAGGTACTGTATACATAGTGTGCACTTGCAACAAGCAAGTACTGTATACATGGTGTACACTTGCAACAAGCAAGTACTGTATACATAGTGGGCACTTGCAACAAGCAAGTACTGTATACATAGTGTACACCTGCAACAAGCAGGTACTGTATACATAGTGGGCACTTGCAACAAGCAAGTACTGTATAACAGTGTGCACTTGCAACAGGGAGGTACTGTATACATGGTGTGCACTTGCAACAAGCAGGTACTGTATACATAGTTGGCACTTGCAACAAGCAAGTACTGTATACATAGTGTGCACTTGCAACAAGCAAGTACTGTATACATGGTGTGCACCTGCAACAAGCAGGAACTGTATACATTGTGGGCACTTGCAACAAGCAAGTACTGTATAACAGTGTGCACTTGCAACAGGCAGGTACTGTATACATAGTGTGCAACTGCAACAAGCAAGTACTGTATACATGGTGTGCACTTGCAACAAGCAAGTACTGTATACATGGTGGGCACTTGCAACAAGCAAGTACTGTATACATAGCAGGGTTGGGAATCATGTTTAAAACCAAAACTCAAATCAATGATCAAAAAAAGTTAAATAAATCATGATTTATTTGATTTATTTAATTTTTTTTATATTTCTGATCAGTTTTTGCCAGTTTAGATGCGATTTAAATCAATTGATTAACATCATGATTTAAATCATATGATTTTTTTTAATAAATCCCTTAATTTGAACAACAATTGATGATTTAAAAAAAAGTCAATGTATCTGTACTATGTGATGAACCAAATATGGAAGAAGAGATCATTATTTTACTTCCAATTATCTATTTTAAAGCATGCTAATTCTATAGTTACATTATATTGTTAATTGTACACCGATTGGAATGCACAAACAGTGCAAAAACAATGATTAATTAAAAAAAATCTATTTTGATTTAAATCTATGATTTATTTTAAAACATCAGTTGATTTAAATTTTGATTTAAATCAATTAATTTAAATCACACCAACCCTGATACATAGTGTCTACTTGCAACAAGCAAGTACTGTATACATGGTGTGCACTTGCAACAAGCAAGTACTGTATACATAGTGTGCACCTGCAACAAGCAGGTACTGTATACATAGTGGGCACTTGCAACAAGCAAGTACTGTATACATAGTGTGCACTTGCAACAAGCAAGTACTGTATACATAGTGGGCACTTGCAACAAGCAAGTACTGTATACATAGTGTACACCTGCAACAAGCAGGTACTGTATACATTGTGGGCACTTGCAACAAGCAAGTACTGTATAACAGTGTGCACTTGCAACAGGCAGGTACTGTATACATAGTGTGCACTTGCAACAAGCAAGTACTGTATACATGGTGTTCACTTGCAACAAGCAAGTACTGTATACATGGTGTGCACCTGCAACAAGGAAGTACTGTATACATGGTGTGCATCTGCAACCAGCAGGTACTGTATACATAGTGTGCACCTGCAACAAGCAAGTACTGTATACATAGTGTGCACCTGCAACAAGCAGGAACTGTATACATAGTGGGCACTTGCAACAAGCAAGTATTGTATAACAGTGCGCACTTGCAACAGGCAGGTACTGTATACATAGTGTGCACTTGCAACAAGCAAGTACTGTATACATGGTGTGCACTTGCAACAAGCAAGTACTGTATACATGGTGTGCACCTGCAACAAGCAGGTACTGTATACATAGTGTCCACCTGCAACAAGCAGGAACTGTATACATAGTGGGCACTTGCAACAAGCAAGTACTGTATAACAGTGTGCACTTGCAACAGGCAGGTACTGTATACGTAGTGTGCACTTGCAACAAGCAAGTACTGTATACATGGTGTGCACTTGCAACAAGCAAGTACTGTATACATGGTGTGCACTTGCAACAAGCAAGTACTGTATACATAGTGTGCACTTGCAACAAGCAAGTACTGTATACATGGTGTGCACTTGCAACAAGCAGGTACTGTATACATAGTAGGCACTTGAAAACAAGCAAGTACTGTATAACAGTGTGCACTTGCAACAGGCAGGTACTGTATACATAGTGTGCACCTGCAACAAGCAGGAACTGTATACATTGTGGGCACTTGCAACAAGCAAGTACTGTATAACAGTGTGCACTTGCAACAGGCAGGTACTGTATACATAGTGTGCACTTGCAACAAGCAGGAACTGTATACATTGTGGGCACTTGCAACAAGCAAGTACTGTATAACAGTGTGCACTTGCAACAGGCAGATATTGTATACATAGTGTGCACCTGCAACAAGCAGGTACTGTATACATGGTGTGCACTTGCAACAAGCAAGTACTGTAGCGCAGTTTCACATAAAAGTGAAACCCTGTTTGTTGCATGGACGCAAGGGGGAACCCTAACAGCGGGGATGAAGAAAAATTGTACTCACTTTGAGACGTCTTGGAGCTCTTCTCAAAAAAAGACCTACCTTGAAATTGACTTTTAAAGTTGATTGGCGAAGATCCAGTACCCTGCAACTCCGAACTCGGAAAACAAATCGGAGTTCGGAGTTTGACGGTGTGGCGCGGGCGAGGAAAGCACGAAACAAACGCAACATTCCTCAGGCTCAACCATACCCGAACTTGGATTTGAAAGGCAAATTTTTAATGTCAGAAGGTAATCTGAACGCTCAAGATACTTGCACTGTTTATTTATTGAAGACAAGAACACTGTAAACACTGTTAAAAGGTATACGTTTGACTCGGGAAGGTCATCCCAAAGTGTAATCGCGAATTTTAAATTTCTGGAAGATGAATTACAAATTAGTAAATACAGAGACATACACATACATACGCCTATTACCTAATCTTAGATGCAACAGAGAGTACGAATGGGCTCAACAAAGAGCTTCCAATTGGAGGGCTCAACAAGGAAGCATAATCTTATCTACAATGCTGCACCGAAACGCAATGGGTTGTACATGAACTAAATAACATTCAATAACCTTCAATAACCTTAGGTGAAATAGAGAACTGTGAAGTGAGCGCACCAAAGAACTCCCAATTAAGGGCTCAACATGGAACTCGCCATGTTGGTGCAACAATATTGCACCAAAAGCCAATGGGTTATACACATATACATATACATTCATACACACCACACTTCAACCAAACCCAGGTTGGCCCAGAAGTGATCGAGTCACAAAAGTAAGATCATCTCGCATGATTCGCCTTGGGGAGTTCTAGGTGCCCTGAAATATTGAGGAGGAATTTTAAATCAGCTGCATGTAAAATTGAAACGTTGATTTCTTGTGAATTGGTTTTAAAAGGTGCATTCAATAAAGTCAATAATTGCAAAATCATGGCGTAAATGTATACCCATTAGATTAAATTGATAAGATACAGTTAATTAATGAGGGCATTATTAAGATTGGGGTGGTATGTAGTACGCAGATCTGTGCAATGATTTGATTTATTTTGAAACATCATCCCCACATCTTATTCAACTATTATATATGCTCGCACTGAATGCACCAATTTCGACAGTAAACGCAAATTTGCGGGATTTCCAAATTGGTAGTCATTTATTCAATATGATATTATTGAAATGAAACTTACTTTATTTGTATGTAATGAAGCCCATCGACGCCCGCAGTAATGGGGGGGGACTAATCTTAGGTGCAACAGAGAGTATGAATGGGCTTAACAAGGAGCTTCCAATTGGGGGGCTCAACAAGAAACTCCCAAGACTACGAATGGGCTCAATAAGGAGCTGCCAATTGGGGGGCTCAACAAGGAAGCCCAATCATTATGTACAATGCTGCACCGAAACCCAATGGGTTCTACATAAACTCAATAACATTCAGATCATCCAGGGGGGGCACTTGCCCCTCCTATGGAGTCCCCACAACAGATACTACGAATGGGTTTAACAAGGAGCTTCCAATTGGGGGGCTCAACAAGAAACTCCCAAGACTACGAATGGGCTCAATAAGGAGCTTCCAATTGGGGGCTCGACAAGGAAGCATAATCATTATCTACAATGCACCAAAACCCAATGGGTACTACATAAACTCAATTACATTGAGATCATCCAGGGGGGCACTTGCCCCTCCTATGGAGTCCCCACAACAGATACTACGAATGGGCTTAACAAGGAGCTTCCAATTGGGGGGCTCAACAAGAAACTCCCAAGATTACGAATGGGCTCAATAAGGAGCTTCCAATTGGGGGGGCTCAACAAGTAATTCCCAATCATTATCTAGAATGCTGCACCGAAACCCAATGGGTTCTACATAAACTCAATTACATTGAGATCATCCAGGGGGCACTTGCCCCTCCTATGGAGTCCCCACTCTTTAAAACCAATGCGGAAAATGATGCCAAGAAAATTTTAACTGGCAATAATATCGATTTGCTTTTATATCGAATCCCAACATATTTCTTCTGAACTTAGATTTAAATATTGTTCTGAATTTATGATACTTAAATATTGAATAACTTCAATATTTTCAAATATAACTATGTTTTCCCCCCTTGAAAAAAATTCTGCGGGCGCCCATGATTGAACCAATGATGTTTTCTCAGCGGCTTCAGACACCATCACGCTCGCTCAATGAATGTATTCATTGATCGAAGAAAATGTGGGCAATCTTCTTAAACTCGAAGTAGTGAAGGTCTCCAACCATAGCAAGAATTGCTGAAAAGACATGAAATCATTAAATAATGCTTGCCTCGTGGATAAAAATATTGTAAATTGCGTTAAAACTTTAGTTTATTGGTGATACATTTTTATGTTTTTGCTATGTTTATTTATAGTGAAAATTCCCAAAACCAAAAAGCAAAACCAAAAAAGGAAAACCAAAAAACCAAAACAAAAAACAGTTATTTTCGCTGGAACGAAAACAGGAACCGTACATATATATATATATATATATATATATATATTTATATATATATTTTAAATTGGACTACAACGAAAATAGATATTAATAAACTAAGAGTTTGAAGACCTAAAAAATATACTAAAACCAAATATTATTGATAAATGTTATTACTAAGTTACTATAGTATATACTATAAAACAATTTGAAGACACCATCCTGATGCATGATTTATTTTTAAATCATGGTGAGTATACATTAATTGATAGGAACTGAATAATTTGTTAACAAAATGCAGACATTTTTAGATTTTTGTCTACTATTTTTGGATATTTTACGTACAGATTATTTTAGCATATGCATATCAGCATAGAAATTTGTATATTTATTTGGTATTTTCATCAAAGTTTTGCTTCATTTATCACGATATTTATACGAAATTCAGAATACCTTGTCTTTCTATTGCAGAATTTCTATTAAATATTAATTTGAATTAACGATAATTATTTTTCAACAAGAGTGGAATATTTGTATAAAATAGTGCAGTTGTAATAAAATGCAAATTAAATGTAGTTAATTGAAACGAATGCAATGGAAATGTTTAATTGAAATGTATATTAAATTTAATACTGTAGGTGTTGTTGAAGATTTAAATAGCATTTTTATTCAGGCTCTTATATTTATTCAATTTATACAGGGTGTTAATACTTAGTTGTAACACCCGAAAATGGCAGATAGAACTCATTGAAACAAACAAGTTTTCTTAGTTAACATTTTTGAATTGGAGCCCAAGTTCATAGTTATTGGCGTTCTTTTGTTTCTCGAAAAATCATCATTACTCCCTTATTTTAAGGAATATTTAATAAATACAAAAACTTTTAGCATTTGCTTTCGGTTCTCTAAAACATTTGTATTTACAATTATTTTCTATTTTATCAAATAACAAAATGGCGACCGATCAAAAATTTCTAAGCAAGATATTTTGAAAACCAATCGATCGATTTTTGAAAATAAAACATTTATAAAATCCTTGAACTATCTTATAACATTTGTCTGTTTTGAAAATTATGCATTTTTATGCACAAATTATGCAAAAAACGCACACAAATGATAACCGTGACAGAAACTTTTCAAGATGGAGCAGAAATTTCTGAAGAACAAGATCAAAAAGTATTTAAATTTGAACGTACAAACTAGAAAACACGTGCCTCAACTTGTTTAATGGCCTAACTTAAGGTTAGCCTACTTTGTTTTAAATGATTGTTGCAGTTTGTTAAAATTTATCTTGTAATTCAATTTGAATAATAACTTTTTTGGACATATCGAAAAAAATGTTTCAGACAAATGTAATAATATAGTTTAAGGATTTCATAAATGTTTTATTTTCAAAAATCTATCTAGTGATTTTCAAAATATCTTGTTTCGAAATTTTTCTTCGGTCGCCATTTTGTTATTTGATAAAATAGAAAATAATTGTAAATACAAATGTTTTAGAGAACCGATAGCGCATGCTGAACGTTTTTGTATTTTTTAAATATTTCTTAAAATAAGGGAGTAATGACGATTTTTCGAAAAACAAAAGAACGCCAATAACTATGAACTTGGGCCCCAATTCAAAAATTTTAACTAAGAAAAGTTGTTTGTTTCAATGAGTACTAACTGCCATTTTCGGGTGTTACAACTTAGTATTAACACCCTGTATAGAATTAGATATAATATATGTAGATGCATAAAATATACAGGGTGAGTTTCTTAAAGTGTTAGAGGGCGATATCTCGAAAACTGTTTAAAATATATTCACGAAGTTCTGGTGAGGTAATAGCAGGGTTGGTGTGATTTAAATCAATTGATTTTTTAAAAATAAAACATTGATATAAATCTTTTTTTTTGAATCATTGTTTTTGGACTGTTTGTGCATTCCAATAGGTGTACAATTAAAAATATAATGTAACTATAGAGTTAGCATGCTATAAAATAGATAATTGTAAGTAAAAAAAATAATGTTTTTCTTTCATTTGGGGTCCATCACACAGTACAGATACACCGATTTATTTTTTAATGTATTTAAAGTATACACTAAAAAAATCATATAATTTGACTAGTGTGGTAAATCAATAGATGTATCAGGATTGGTGTGATTTAAATCAATTGATTTAAATCATAATTTAAATCAACTGTTTTTTTTTTAATAAATCAAAGATTTAAATCATTATTTTTTTAATTAATCATTGTTTTTGCACTGTTTGTGCATTCTAATAGGTGTAAAATTAAAAATATAATGTAACTATAGAGTTAGTATGCTATAAAATAGATAATTGGAAGTAAAAAATAATCTTTTTTTTTCATTTTTGGTCCATCACACAGTACAGATACACAGATTTCTTTTTTAATCATCAATTGCTGTTCCAGTTCAAGAATATATTAAAAAAAAAATCATATGATTTGAACCGTGATTTAAAAAATCACATCTAAGCTGGCAAAAAACTGATCAGAATTCAAAAACACAAAAAAATCGAATAAACCAAATAAACATGTAGTACATATTAAAAAACAGGGAAACAACTTGCTATGTTTTTACCATAAAATGTAATACATAGTGATACATTTTGTGGTAAAAACATAACAAGTTGTTTCTCTGTTTTTTAATATGTACTACCACGCAGTAAAGGTGGAAACCATTCTGATAAATAAATCATGATTTATTTTTTGCTTATTTGGGTGCCCTTTATAGATGCCTACATACCCATAAAATTTTATTAAAATCGGTTCAGTGATTTCAGCACCAAAAAATGAAAACTGAATAAAATTAGTTTTGCACCTTTGGTTAAGAAAATTAATAAAAGATAAAAATATGCCTTGTTAATAAAACCATACAAGGTACTTATTAAATAAGGTCTCACAGTTGCGTTAACCAAGTTTTATTGATATGCATTCTACAGAGTGTCCAAAATTTAGTGTGAAACTTTTCAAACTTTAAAGCACTTTATTTTTCTTATTTTAAATTGGAGCCCCTGTATATTTTTATGTCATTCTATGTGGAATTAAAAGACAAACATTTTTCCTAATTACAACTCTATCGTAATTCCTAACATATTAAAAGTTATGTGCAGAAAACTCGATTTATCAACAATTCCAATGGCCATTTTAATTAATCAAAATCGAAGGTGGGTTTGAAAAACAATTTATTGACATTAAAGTTTAAGAAAGTGACAAGAGTAGACTGTAGTAATATAAAACTTTAAAAGCTTTTTAGTTAAGGCCTTTATACCCAAAATACCAAAATTATTTTTTATTCGATTGCATTATAAGATAGTATTTTCGGTATGAAAATATGGACGAAAAGGCCATCATTTTGCTAAAGACCATAGTTGCTGGGAAACGGTCTTTTTCGTCCTAAGCCGAAAAATATTTTTCGGCAGCAAAAATAAAAAAGTCAATGGTTGATTAATGTATGGCTCTTACCATAGAATAGTGAGACCATACAGTCGAAGATTTCATTTGTTAAAACAATATTTGAGAAATATGCCAGTAAAGCATTCTCAAACGAGTTTTCTGCAAACATCTTTTAATGGGTTAGGAATTGAGACAGGGTTGCAATTAGGAAAAATGTTTGTCTCTTAATTCCACATGGAATTGCATAAAAATATACTGGGGTTCCAATTTAAAATAAAGTGCTTTAAAGAATGAAAAGTTTGACACTCATTTTTCGACACTCTGTATAATGCATATCAATAAAACTTGCTTAACGCAACTGTTAGACCTTATTTAATGAGTGTATGGTTTTAATAACGAGGCACTATTTTTATCCGTTATTAATTTTCTTAACCAATGGTGCAAAACTGATTTTTTTCAGTTTTTATTTTTTTGTGTTAATATCACTGAACTGATTTTAATAAAATTTTATGGGTATGTAGGCACCCATAAAAGGCACCCAAATAAGCAACAAAAAATATACCATGCAATCTAAAAATATACATCATGATGACGTCACACTTTTTTGGGACACCCTGTATAATCAAAAATATTTTCCTGAAATACACCCCAGAATGCAAGTAAAGTCTGCAAAATATCAAATTCCTTACTCAATTAGTAACTGAGCTGTAGAAGACGGGAGGTGAAATGACGGACCCTGTATATATATGTCTGTATATATATATATATATATACATATATATATACATATATATATATATATATATATATATATATATATATATATATATATACATATATATATATATATATACATATATATATATGTTCATGTGTATGTTTTCACGGACGAAATGTGTTTGAACATGTTCCGGGTCTTTGAACTTCCGTGTATTGTTTTGTGTGTCCTGAAAAGGACCTTTTTCACGACGTTTCGGCAAAATCGCATTTGCCATCTTCTGGTGGAAGATGGCACCAGAAGATGGCAAATGCGATTTTGCCGAAACGTCGTGAAAAAGGTCCTTTTCAGGAC
The DNA here is from genome assembly GCA_951805005.1 of Othius punctulatus. Classification (NCBI taxonomy): domain Eukaryota; kingdom Metazoa; phylum Arthropoda; class Insecta; order Coleoptera; family Staphylinidae; genus Othius; species Othius punctulatus. The sequence goes on along the minus strand of OX638139.1, from coordinate 556,472 downwards.
ACACAAAACAATACACGGAAGTTCAAAGACCCGGAACATGTTCAAACATATATATATATATATATACATATATATATATACATATATATATATATATATATATATATATAGATATATATATATATATATATATATATATATATATATATTATTATTGCTTAGTTATAAAATCCAGCAGCATATGTAATTGTGTTATTGTTTGTGTACGTATTATTTAAATTAATTTACAAACGTGTTAATACATGTGTAGTCATGAATGCAGGAAATATTTAGTAAATGCCGAAGACACGTTAGGTAAATATAATTGTGAAGACGCCGGATGATATAGTTTTTTATAATACCACTGACCTGGTAATGTGCCACAGAGCTGCAGGCGATGCTAAGGTTAAACCTCAGAAAAAGGATACGAAAATGCAAATCCTCCAGCAGCTTTCCGGAGACATTTCTGCCAGCAGATTGAATTGAATTTTCCGTAATTATTGGAGGTCCTCCGTTGGCGCAGGAGAGTCTCTGGCGAACTCGACTTGCGCAGTAACATGGACGCCGCCACGTCGCAGGCTCGGAAAATCAATACCGATGCTTAACCGCTTAAACCGGAAAATCCTTCACCGATTCCCACGGGAATTTTTCCCCAGGTTCTGGAGCCGCCTGGGAGTGGGCTCAGCAAAAATAGGCCGGATCGGAGCACTTTTTCCCGAGAAAATTCGGAGCCCGATCGGACGCAGTTTTAACCCTGCGAGATCTCCATGGGCTCTGACCTTCTAGAAGGTGTGAGTTGGCATTTTACCCAAAAACAGGCCAAAAATCGACGCGTGCGCAAGTTATTGCCTATTGTAATGGGCTAATGCTGGACAAAGCACCTATTTTTTATAACTAATTGTTGCAATATTCACAATGAGTTTAATTAAGCAAAGTACAAATATTGATTGCGGGGTTGTTAATTGCCAGAATGGTGCCAAATTTCATATTTAGGTTCAGAATTATACGACAAACGGCCCAATTTTGTGTAACAACCCTTATATGCCCAACTACCCTCTATAACTAAAAAACATGTATTTAACTAATTTATTCATAAAATTGTGATCACACAAACCCCAAATATCATCCAACCCCGTATACTTGTACGCTTCATCTATTTCTGATATCATACAAGTCTGAAATAACCCCTTAATAGCGCACAACCCCCAAAACGTTAAATACACATTTTATTTATTTCTAACGTTAATTTTGCCTCAAATGACCCCAAATATCGTACACGCATAGCAGATGATATAAGCCACGATATACAAGACCCACAATTAATCAAATCAACCCCTAATCACTTTCATCCCTTACCTAAATTTCAAACTACGTGAATTTATTTGTACCCCAATATGTGCACATAGGAATGCAATTTTTTGACCCCAGTCGATGCACATCACACATTTACGTGCGTACACTTACCCCACTGCAACCCCTAAAAGAAAATGCCTCCCCCCAGGTCCCCCAATGCGTTTTTATTTAATTGTGCCCTTATTTGAGCACCCAGGCACTTGAGATTTCTGCACCGCCATAAGATGGGGTGTGCTATGAATTCCCGCATTCAGGTTTAACCAAGTTCATCCCCAATTGCACCCCCTTACTTCCCTCGAAAGCTACGTTAATTTATTTGTACCGTTACATGCGGACGCAGGAACCCAAATTTTCGCACCCCTGACGATGCATATTAAGTATTCCCGCAGGTATTACTGGGAAGCAACCCCTAAGAGATTCCAACCCCCAAGTCATCGAAATACGTTTTTATTTAATTGTGCCCTTATTTGAGCACCCAGGAATTTGAGATTTTTGTTACCACCATAAGACGGGGTGTGCTACGTATTCCCCCACCCAGGTTTAACCAAATTCATCCCCAAATCCACCCATTGCTACCACCCCAAACTACGTTAATTTATTTGTACCATTAGATGTGAACACAGAAACCCAAATTTTCAGCTCTAACCAATGCATATTATGTATTCACGCAGGTATTACTCAGTAGCAACCCCTAAAAGGATTCCACCCCAAGTCATCAAATACGTTTTTATTTAATTGTGCCCTTATTTGAGCACCCAGGAATTTAAGATTTTTGCTGCCGCCATAAGAAGGGCTGTGCTATGTATTCTCGCGCTCAGATTTAACCAAGTTCACCCCCAAATTCACCCCTTTGCTTCCACCCCAATCTACACCCAGGAATTTGAGATATTTGCTGCCGTCATAAAAAGGGCTGTGCTATATATTCTCGCGCTCAGATTTAACCAAGTTCAACCCTCAAAATTCACCCCTTTGTTTCCACCCCAAACTATTTTAATTTATTTGTACCATTAGATGCGGACACAGAAACCCAAATTTTCAGCCCCAGCCAATGCATATTATGTATACCTGCAGGTATTACTAAAGCAACCCCTAAATGAATATTCCACCCCCAAATCATCAAAATACGTTTTTATTTAATTGTGCCCTTATTTGAGCACCCAGGGTGAGATATTTGCTGCTGCCATAAGACCTGCTGCGCTATGTATTACCGCACCCAGGTTTAACCAAGTTCAACCCCCAAATTCACCCCTTTGCGTCCACCCCAATCTACGTTAATTTATTTGTACCATTAGATGCGATCACAGAAACCCAAATTTGCAGCCCCAGCCAATGCATATTAGGTATACCCGCAGGTATTACTCAGTAACAACCCCTAAAAGGAGATTCCACCCCCAAATCATCAAAATACGTTTTTATTTAATTATGCCCTTATTTGAGCACCCAGGAATTTAAGATTTTTGCTGCCGCCATAAGACCTGCTGCGCTATGTTTTCCCGCGCCCAGGTTTAACCAAGTTCAACCCAAAATTTGCCCCTTTGCTTCCACCCCAAACTACATTAATTTATTTGTAGCATTAAATGCGAACATAGAAACCCAAATTCGCAGCCCCAGCCAATGCATATTATGTATACCCGCAGGTATTACTCGGTAGCAACCCCTAAAAGAAGATTCCACCCCCACGTCATCAAAATACATTTTTATTTAATTGTGCCCTTATTTGAGCATCCAGGAACTAGAGATTTTAGCCACCGCCATAAGACGGGGTGTGCTATGTATTCCCACACCCAGGTTTAACCAAATTCATCCCCCAATTAACCCTTTGGTGCCACCCCAAACTACGTTAATTTATTTGTACCATTAGATGCGAACACAGGAACCCAAATTTTTGGCTATGAGTCACAGCAAATACATATTCCTGCAGGTATTACTCGAAAGCAACCCCTAAAAGAGTTTCCTCCCCATAACGTCATCAAATTGTATCAGTAGTTGTATACAAGGATATTGAATGAGAAATATAATTCTTGTACGTGTCAATTCATTTCCGTCGATTTGGTGTACAAAATCGTTTATTAATGTAAAAGTTATGGAGTCATTAATGAATGAAATAAAGTCATTAAGTCATTAATGAATTATTTTACATTAATAACTGATTTTGGTAATTGCTCTCATCAATTAAATACAAGTAGTGTGCGTGTATATGTATGTTAGTATGTACTCCTGTTTGAGTGTTTGTGCGAGTGTGTATGTGTAATTAAAAAAGTAGTGTGTATGTATGCATGTTTGTATATTTGTTTATTTGAATTATTGTAAGTTTGTATATTTGTATATTTATACATTTGTATGCAAGTATATTTGTTTGTTTGTTGGTTGGTATGTTTGTATATATCCTTCAGTATAGTTCAATTCAATTCAATTCAATTCTTTATTTCACGTAGCCATACAATACATGGATGTGCTTAGTCATGTTAAATAAAATATGAATACAACATACAAAATACAAAATATTAAATACAATTACAAAATACAAAATACAAACGGTTAAGTTTCCATTTATTACATTATCTCAAGTGAATAAATAAATTATCTCAATAAAAAAAATTATATGCATTTATATGTTTGTATGTTTGAATATTTGTTTGTATGTTTGTTTATTTATTTATTCGTTTCAACGTTTGTATTTGTATATGTTTGTTTCTATGTTTGTTTGTATATTTATATTTCTGTATGTATATATGTTTGTATGCATATTTGTATGTTTGTTTGTAAATTTATATGTCTGTATGTGTGTATGTTTGTCTGCGTATTTGAATATTTGTTTGTTTGTATATTTGTATGTACGTTTGCATGTATGTTCGTATATTTGTAAGTTTATACAGGGTGTGATATATCATTGGCAATTCCAACATTTGTATTAAAAATTACAAAACTTCAGCAGCAATTATGAAAATTTTATTGTAAATTGCAAAAATTTCACTGAAAAATGCAAAATATCATTAGCATTTGCAAAATTTTTGTGAAGTTATTAAACCGTTTAAATTTTTTTGGGAGAACATTTAATGTATATGAATTTAGTTAGAAATTACGAACTTTTCATTAGAGATTACAAAATGTTCATTAGGAATTATGAAATTCTTAATATAAGTGCTAAAATTTTAATTACAACTTTCAAGGTTTAATTGAAAACTGCAATTTTTAGAGGAAATTATGAAGGATTTATCCACAAAGCATATCACTCAATTAGTTATTAACATTTTAATAACTATTTAAAATGTTTCATTATTTATATTTGTATATGTCTGTTTATATGTTTCTTTGTATATTTGTATACCTGCATGTGTGTATGTTTGTATGCATGTGTGTATATTTGTTTGTTTGTATGTTTGGATGTGTGTTTGTATGTTTGTAAGTTTATACAGGGTGTGATATATCATTGGCAATTCCAACATTTGTATTATAAATTACAAAAGTTCAGCAGCGATTATGAAAATTTTATTGTAAATTGCCAAAATTTCACTGAAAAATTCAAAATATCATTGGCATTTGCAAAATTTGTATTAAGTTATTAAAATATTTATAGTTATTTGTAGAAAATTTAATGTAAATGAATTTAGTAGGAAATTACGAACTTTTCATTACATATTACAAAATTTTCATTAGGAATTATAAAACTCTTATTATACCAAATACCTCTTATAAGTACCAACATTTTAATTAGAAATTTTAAAATTTAATTGAAAATTGCACTTTTTAGTGGAAATTATGAAGGATTTATCCACAAAGCATATCACTCATTAAGTTATTAATATTTTAATAGAAATATGCAAAACTTTGAATAGAAAATACAAAATTTCAATTATAAATTTAATATAGAAATAGAAATTATGAAATTTCGTTGCAAGGGATACATTTTACATACAATTTTTCTCCATTTTCCTTACAAATTACAATATTTTAAACAATTGCCAAAATCTTATCAAATCACAAAATTCTTATTGAAATTATATCATTTTAACTGTAAATTGCAATGAATGTTGTAGAAAGAGATAACAATCTTTATTAGGCTACTGGCCCTCGACGTTTCAGCCTAAATGTTGCATTTCTATTGGAATCTATTATATTAGAATTCTATTCTATTGAGATTCTATTCTAGTGGTATTTTATTCTATTGGAATTCTATTCTATTAGGATTCTATTCTAGTGGTATTATATTCTATTGGAATTCTATTCTTTTGGAATTCTATTCTATTGGAATTCTATCCTATTGGAATTCTACTCTATTTGAATTATATTCTATTGGAATTCTATTATATTGTAAATTGATAAATTTCACCATGAAATGTAAAATATCATTGGCAATTCTAATATTTGTATTATAAATTACAAAATTTCAGCATCGATTATGAAAATTGTATTGTAAATTGCCAAAATTTAACTGTAATATGCAAAATATCATTGGCATTTGCAAAATTTGTATTAAGTTATTAAAAAGTTTATAGTTATTCGTAGAAAAGTTATTGTAAATGAATTTATGGCAATTCTGATATTTGTATTAAAAATTACAAAATTTCAGCATCGATTATGAAAATTTTATTGTAAATTGCCAAAATTTAACTGTAATATGCAAAACATCATTGGCATTTGCAAAATCTGTATTAAGTTATTAAAATGTTTATAGTTATTCGTAGAAAATTTATTGTAAATGAATTTAGTTAAAAATTGCAAACTTTTCATTAGAAATTATGAAATTCTAATTATAAATACCATACTTTTAATTATAAAAATTCAATGTTTAATTGAAACCTGCAATTTTGAGTAGAAATTATGAAGGAATTATCCACAAAGCATGTCACTTATTAAGGTATTAATATTTTAATATAAATTTACAAAACTATTAATGGAAAATACAAAATTTTAACGATAAATTGAAAATGTAAATAAAAATTATAAAATTTCGTTGCAAGGGATAAATGTTATGTGCAATTTTGCTCCATTTTCCTCACAAATTACATAATTTAATTAACGATTACAAAAATCTCACCAAAGCACAAAATTCTCATGATTTTTTTTAAAATATAAATACCAAAACTTTCATAAATTACAAAAATTAATGAAAAATACAAAATATTAATTATAAATTGAAAATGTAAATAGAAATTATGAAATTTTCGTTGCAACCAATAAATTTTATATGCAATTTTTCTACATTTTTTTACAAATTACGAACTTTTATTAACAATCGCAAAAATCTCATCAAACCACAAAATTCTTCAGATTTTCATAGAAAGTTGTCATAGAAAAAAAAATATTAGAAAGGGAAGGGTGCCACAGGAAAACGCTAAGCAAAAAGGGCGCCGCGACTTCAAAAAGTTTTGGAACCACTGATGTATACTTGAATATACGAATTATGTATGATGTATACTTGAGTATACTTATGTATGATTTATACTTAAATATACTTATGTATGATGTATACTTGAATATACTTATGTATAATTTATACATAAATATACTTATGTATGATGTATACTTGAACATACTTATGTATGATTTATACTTATATATACTTATGTATGATGTATACTTGAATATATTTATGTATGATCTATACTTGAATACACGTATGTATGATGTATACTTGATATATACTTGAATTTAAGCTCTTGTTAGGTTTTATGTTTCTATTTTCAGTTACCTGAAAGTGTTCGCTTTGTTCACGTATATTAAGGCTCGACGATGAGAAGTAGGTGGCAGGAAAACACAAGTGGCAATAGACAGAGAAGCTTGGAGGACTTTTGAAGAGGCCAGCAGTGGATAAATTAAGGCTGAAAAGAGAGAAGAGATTGTGTTAAGAATCATTCAGAACTAATCTACAATATAAATTATGCAGGGGATGATAAAAGATTGGTTTTTGCTTGGTTGGATATAAACGCATTTTGGGGCATTTAAATGTTTGCGTTTGACACTTTTTTTGCATTTTCAAAACTAATCAATTATTTGTTAAAAAACTCAATAATTTATCACTTATAATTACACGACAGCTTTTTTTATTAAGTAAACTTGACATTTCAATGCGAAATGAGAATGAGAATGAGATCTTTTTTTAGCATTTTTTTTTTTGTTAAATTGCCTAAAGGCAACAACTTGACATTTCAATGAGAAATGAGAATGAGAATGAGAATTTTTTTCTGGCATTTTTTTGATTTAAATTGCCTAAAGGCAACAACACTCAAATTATAAATGCCAAGTTTACTTCGACAAAAAAAAACCAGAGAAGCTTCGAGGACTTTTGAAGAGGCCAGCAGTGGATAAATTAAGGCTAAAAAGAGAGAAGAGAATCTAGAATAAAAATGACAAGGGATAATTTGCAGGGTTGGTTTTTGCTCAATATAAACGCATTTTGGGGTATTTCAATGTTTGAAACTTTTTTCGTATTTTCAAGACTAGTCATCATTTATTAAAAACATCAATAATTTATCAATAAAATACTTAACAAAAAAATAAAATCATAAATAAAAGTCAACAAATTGTAAAACTAGGATCACCACGCCTGCAAGGGCTGCTCCATGTGCCTGTACCTCGTCTCATCCTCAGCACCTCGCTGCTTATGATCAGTCTTCATGTCTTCTGCAGCTGCTCTCTTGGAAGCACCGGCCATTTCCCAACTTTGGATGGGGGATGGGGCAGAGCTCTCTTTGTAACCTCCATCCCAGTGTTGGGGTGTCATGGGATCCCAACCACCGGAAGCACTGGACTCTTCTAAGCTCTGCTTGTGCCCATCATTCCAAGTGAGATGATTAGGTTGCTCCCAGCCATGTCCCATGCTAATATCCTTAGCCTCATAGGTATGAGCAGGTTGTTCATGGGTGGAACTGTACTCCTCACCTTCTTCCAGCCACTTCTCGATGTCGTCCTGGCTCATGGTGGAGTAAGCTGATAAGCCTAGGTGCTGTTTATGATCTGTGTATGGCATATGCTCGTTGTTTTCTGTGTGTGGTGTACGTTCCTTGGGATCTTGTGCCAGATGGTTGTTGTAGGATTGGTGTGGTGTACGTTCCTTGGGATCTTGTGCCAGATGGTTGTTGTAGTCTTGATGTGGTGTACGTTCCTTGTGTGATTGGGCCAAATGGTTGTTGTAATCGTGATGTGGTGTACGTTCCTTGGGATCTTGTGCCAGATGGTTGTTGTAGTTTTGATGTGGTGTACGTTCCTTGTGTGCTTGTGCCAGATGGGTGTTGTATTCTTGGTGTGGTGTTTGTGGTGCTTCCGCGCTTTGATGAGCGGCGTACGCTAAACCTTGTTTATACCCCGCATCCCAAGCACCTTGGGAGCTGTGCTCCCAACCATGGCTGCTCCCAACCATGGTAGTCGGTTCCCACCCATGAAGGGCCTCCGCGTGCGGTGCTTCAAATTGATTTTGGGTTTTGACGGGCTCCGTTTCCACCGGTATCTTTTTGAATACCGGGTAGGGCTTGTCCACTGGTACCCTTACGTGTACGGGTATAGCCTTTTCCACTTCATAGGGCACCCTCGTCTCTACGGTGAACGGCGATGGGATGGGCACCTTGACGTGGTACGGCACGGGCCGTGGAACCTCGACAGGGTACGGCTTGTCGACGGGTACCTTGACTTCGTACGGCACCGGTTTCTCCACGGCGACGGGGATGTGCTTGTTCACGGTCACCGGGTACGGCTTGGGCACGTGCACCGTGTACGGCCTCTCCACCGGGATTTTCACCTCGTACGGAACCTTGTTTTCCACGGTGTACGGGTGCGGAATCGGCACTTCGACTTTCACCGGGTACGGCACCCTCTTCTCGACTGTGTAAGGTTTCGGTACCGATATTTTAACCGGATACGGGATCTTCTTCTCGACCGTGTACGGTTTCGGCACGAAAACCTTAACCTCGTACGGCCTGGGCACCGGCACCTTCACTTCGTACGGTATCTTCTTGATAACATCGTAAGGTTTCGGCACGTAATACGGAACCCTGATGATTTCTTTCACAGGGTACGGTACTTTTTTTTCGACGGTGTACGGCTGAGGCACTGGTATCTTCACCTCATAGGGCACCTTCTTCTCGACGGTGTACGGCACGTGCTTCTCCACCGTGTACGGCACTGGAATCTTCTTCTCCACGATCTTGCCATGCACCTTTTCGAAGTGATGATGACCTCCTGCATGACCGAACGACGATTGTGGTGGACTCCAGTGGTGGTCATACTCAGAGCCGAATCCTGGGGGGTGGTTTATGACATGATGCGCCCATCTCTTCTCGTGCTTCTTGCCCTCCTGCGCTAAGCGATGACCTGTGACCGCAGCTAGAGCGCAAACGGCGCTAATGATGATCTAAAACAATCGATAATTACTAATTGAAACTACTATTAAACCAATTTATTTCATTTTTTTTAAATTTAATTACTTCAATATAATTTTGTTGTATACTTACAAACGCCTTCATGGTTGAGACGTGAGAGTGTTGTGCCTGCTCACTGCTTCTAGGAGCTTATATATACGTTTAATTTACTTTCTTCAAGCATAACATTAATAATACGTACAAAACTGGCCGTATTAATAATTAATTAAGGCGGGTCTAGTTTCCAAAACGAAACTAAAGGAGAGGGACTTAATTGACACTAAAAATATTTATGATAATTCGGCGAATGCTTGCTTTATTAATAAGTTAATCATTAGCACTTGTTTCACGCTGCTTAATAATTGGGGCAATGCAGGAGCCCATATTGAATTTACAATGTTTAAATGCAAATCACGTTAATATTGAATGAAAATTGTAATAATCCTGTTATAACTCCTCTAAACTTAAAGATGATGAGAGTGTCACCAAATAATTACAGCGAACATTGTAGGAATTAAATGCAACAAAATAATGTAATGTAATAATAAATAGTAATAATCAGATATTAATTATAATAATAATAATATTAATAATTATAGATTTATTGTAGTGGGACATTTCAGTATAACAAACAATTATACTTAATATAAATAAAAAATGTTTTTAGTGTTTAAAAGACACATGCTGTGTGATTCTGAAATCATTTCAATAACTAATAAGAGAAATATGTACAAAAATATACTTTTTTCATAATTTATAGATTTCAACCCCCTAATATTTTAATCTCGCTTATTCTGAGGATAAGATATTAAAAGACACATTTAGTTATACTTGTTGTGTGATTTAGGGATTTTTGTAACGTGTAATAAGTGAAATATATACATAAGTGTTCTTTGTTTACAAAATTATCAGATGTTATAAAATTTCGACCCCCAAATTTTGTATTCTCGCTTATTTTGAGTATAAGATGTTAAAAGACACATTTAGGTATACAGGCTGTGTGATTCTGAAATCATTTCAATAACTAATAAGAGAAATATGTACAAAAATATACTTTTTTCATATTTTATAGATTTCAACCCCCTAATATTTCAATCTAGCTTATTCTGAGGATAAGATATTAAAAGACACATTTAGTTATCCTTGTTGTGTGATTTAGGGATTTTTGTAACGTGTAATAAGTGAAATATATACATAAGTGTTCTTTGTTTACAAAATTATTAAAGGTTATTAAATTTCGACCCCCAAATTTTGTATTCTCGCTTATTCTGAGTATAAGATGTTAAAAGACACTTTTAGGTATACACGCTGTGTGATTCTGAAATCATTTCAATAACTATTAAGAGAAATATGTACAAAAATATACTTTTTTCATAATTTATAAATTTCAACCCCCTAATTTTTCAATCTCGCTTATTCTGAGGATAATATATTAAAAGACACTTTTAGTTATACTTGCTGTGTGATTTAGGGATTTTTGTAAAGTGGAATAAGTGAAATATATACATAAGTGTTCTTTGTTTACAAAATTATCAGAGGTTATAAAATTTCGACCCCCAAATTTTGTATTCTCGCTTATTCTGAGTATAAGATGTTAAAAGACACATTTAGGTATACATGCTGTGTGATTCTGAAATCATTTCAATAACTAATAAGAGAAATATGTACAAAAATATACTTTTTTCATCATTTATAGATTTCAACCCCCTAATATTTTAATCTCGCTTATTCTGAGGATAAGATATTAAAAGACACATTTAGATATACAGGCTGTGTGATTCTGAAATCATTTCAATAACTAATAAGAGAAATATGCACAAAAATATACCTTTTTTCATCATTTATAGATTTCAACCCCCTAATTTTTCAATCTCGCTTATTCTGAGGATAAGATATTAAAAGACACATTTAGGTATACAGGCTGTGTGATTCTGAAATCATTTCAATAACTAATAAGAGAAATATGTACAAAAATATACTTTTTTCATATTTTATAGATTTCAACCCCCTAATTTTTCAATCACGCTTATTCTGAGGATAAGATATTAAAAGACACATTTAGATATACTTGTTGTGTGAATTAGGGATTTTTGTAACGTGTAATAAGTGAAATATATACATAAGTGTTCTTTGTTTACAAAATTATCAGAGGTTATAAAATTTCGACCCCCAAATTTTTTATTCTCGCTTATTCTGAGTATAAGATGTTAAAAGACACATTTAGATATACAGGCTGTGTGATTCTGAAATCATTTCAATAACTAATAAGAGAAATATGTACAAAAATATACTTTTTTCATATTTTATAGATTTCAACCCCCTCATTTTTCAATCTCGCTTATTCTGAGGATAAGATATTGAAAGACACATTTAGTTATACTTGCTGTGTAATTTAGGGATTTTTGTAACGTGTAATAAGTGAAATATATACATAAGTGTTCTTTGTTTACAAAATTATTAGAGGTTATTAAATTTCGACCCCCAAATTTTGTAATCTCGCTTATTCTGAGTATAAGATGTTAAAAGACACATTTAGATATACAGGCTGTGTGATTCTGAAATCATTTCAATAACTAATAAGAGAAATATGTACAAAAATATACTTTTTTCATAATTTATAGATTTCAACCCCCTAATTTTTCAATCTCGCTTATTCTGAGAATAAGATATTAAAAGACACATTCAGTTATACTTGTTGTGTGAATTAGGGATTTTTGTAAATTGGAATAAGTGAAATATATACATAAGGGTTCTTTGTTTACAAAATTATGAGAGGTTATTAAATTTCGACCCCCAAATTTTGTATTCTCGCTTATTCTGAGTATAAGATGTTAAAAGACACATTTAGATATACAGGCTTTGTGATTCTGAAATCATTTCAATAACTAATAAGAGAAATATGTACAAAAATATACTTTTTTCATAATTTATAGATTTCAACCCCCTAATATTTCAATCTTGCTTATTCTGAGGATAAGAAGTTGAAAGACACATTTAGTTATACTTGTTGTGGGATTTAGGGATTTTTGTATCGTGTAATAAGTGAAATATATACATAAGTGTTCTTTGTTTACAAAATTATCAGAGGTTATTAAATTTCGACCCCCAAATTTTGTATTCTCGCTTATTCTGAGTATAAAATGTTAAAAGACATATTTAGATATACAGGCTTTGTGATTCTGAAATCATTTCAATAACTAATAAGAGAAATATGTACAAAAATATACTTTTTTCATATTTTATAGATTTCAACCCCCAAATATTTCAATCTCGCTTATTCTGAGGATAAGGTGTTAAAAGACGCATTTTGTTATACTTGCTGTGTGATTTAGGGATTTTTGTATCGTGTAATAAGTGAAATATATACATAAGTGTTCTTTGTTTACAAAATTATCAGAGGTTATTAAGGTTCGACCCTCAAATTTTGTAAATCTTCCTTATTCTGAGTATAAGATGTTAAAAGACACATTTAGGTATACATGCTGTGTGATTCTGAAATCATTTCAATAACTAATAAGAGAAATATGTACAAAAATATACTTTTTTCATATTTTATAGATTTCAACCCCCAAATATTTCAATCTCGCTTATTCTGAGGATAAGGTGTTAAAAGACACATTTTGTTATACTTGCTGTGTGATTTAGGGATTTTTGTAACGTGTAATAAGTGAAATATATACATAAGTGTTCTTTGTTTACAAAATTATCAGAGGTTATAAAATTTCGACCCCCAAATTTTGTATTCTCTCTTATTCTGAGTATAAGATGTTAAAAGACACATTTAGGTATACATGCTGTGTGATTCTGAAATCATTTCAATAACTAATAAGAGAAATATGTACAAAAATATACTTTTTTCATCATTTATAGATTTCAACCCCCTAATTTTTCAATCTCGCTTATTCTGAGGATAAGATATTAAAAGACACATTTAGTTATACATGTTGTGTGATTTAGGGATTTTTGTAACGTGTAATAAGTGAAATATATACATAAGTGTTCTTTGTTTACAAAATTATCAGAGGTTATAAAATTTCGACCCCCAAATTTTGTATTCTCTCTTATTCTGAGTATAAGATGTTAAAAGACACATTTAGGTATACATGCTGTGTGATTCTGAAATCATTTCAATAACTAATAAGAGAAATATGTACAAAAATATACTTTTTTCATATTTTATAGATTTCAACCCCCTAATTTTACAATCTCGCTTGTTCTGAGGATAAGATATTAAAAGACACATTTAGTTATACTTGTTGTGTGATTTAGGGATCTTTGTAACGTGTAATAAGTGAAATATATACATAAGTGTTCTTTGTTTACAAAATTATCAGAGGTTATAAAATTTCGACCCCCAAATTTTGTATTCTCGCTTATTCTGAGTATAAGATGTTAAAAGACACATTTAGATATACAGGCTTTGTGATTCTGAAATCATTTCAATAACTAATAAGAGAAATATGTACAAAAATATACTTTTTTCATAATTTATAGATTTCAACCCCCTAATTTTACAATCTCGCTTGTTCTGAGGATAAGATATTAAAAGACACATTTAGTTATACTTGTTGTGTGATTTAGGGATTTTTGTAACGTGGAATAAGTGAAATATATACATAAGTGTTCTTTGTTCACAAAATTATCAGAGGTTATAAAATTTCGACCCCCAAATTTTGTATTCTCGCTTATTCTGAGTATAAGATGTTAAAAGACACATTTAGGTATACATGCTGTGTGATTATGAAATCATTTCAATAACTATTAAGAGAAATATGGACAAAAATATACTTTTTTCATAATTTATAGATTTCAACCCCCTAATTTTTCAATCTCGCTTATTCTGAGGATAAGATATTAAAAGACACATTTAGTTATACTTGTTGTGTGATTTAGGGATTTTTGTAACGTGGAATAAGTGAAATATATACATAAGTGTTCTTTGTTTACAAAATTATCAGAGGTTATAAAATTTCGACCCCCAAATTTTGTAATCTCGCTTATTCTGAGTATAAGATGTTAAAAGACACATTTAGGTATACATGCTGTGTGATTCTGAAATCATTTCAATAACTAATAAGAGAAATATGTACAAAAATATACTTTTTTCATAATTTATAGATTTCAACCCCTTAATATTTTAATCTCGCTTATTCTGAGGATAATATATTAAAAGACACATTTAGTTATACTTGTTGTGTGATTTAGGGATTTTTGTAACGTGGAATAAGTGAAATATATACATAAGTGTTCTTTGTTCACAAAATTATCAGAGGTTATAAAATTTCGACCCCCAAATTTTGTATTCTCGCTTATTCTGAGTATAAGATGTTAAAAGACACATTTAGGTATACATGCTGTGTGATTATGAAATCATTTCAATAACTATTAAGAGAAATATGGACAAAAATATACTTTTTTCATAATTTATAGATTTCAACCCCCTAATTTTTCAATCTCGCTTATTCTGAGGATAAGATATTAAAAGACACATTTAGTTATACTTGTTGTGTGATTTAGGGATTTTTGTAACGTGGAATAAGTGAAATATATACATAAGTGTTCTTTGTTTACAAAATTATCAGAGGTTATAAAATTTCGACCCCCAAATTTTGTAATCTCGCTTATTCTGAGTATAAGATGTTAAAAGACACATTTAGGTATACATGCTGTGTGATTCTGAAATCATTTCAATAACTAATAAGAGAAATATGTACAAATATATACTTTTTTCATAATTTATAGATTTCAACCACCTAATTTTTCAATCTCGCTTATTCTGAGGATAAGATATTAAAAGACACATTTAGTTATACTTGTTGTGTGATTTAGGAATTTTTGTAACGTGTAATAAGTGAAATATATACATAAGTGCTCTTTGTTTACAAAATTATCAGAGGTTATAAAATTTCGAGCCCCAAATTTTGTATTCTCGCTTATTCTGAGTATAAGATGTTAAAAGACACATTTAGGTATACATGCTGTGTGATTCTGAAATCATTTCAATAACTAATAAGAGAAATATGTACAAAAATATTCTTTTTTCATATTTTATAGATTTCAACCCCCTAATTTTTCAATCTCGCTTATTCTGAGGATAAGATATTAAAAGACACATTTAGTTATACTTGTTGTGTGATTTAGGGATTTTTGTAACGTGTAATAAGTGAAATATATACATAAGTGTTCTTTGTTTACAAAATTATCAGAGGTTATTAAATTTCGACCCCCAAATTTTGTAATTTCGCTTATTCTGAGTATAAGATGTTAAAAGACACATTTAGGTATACATGCTGTGTGATTCTGAAATCATTTCAATAACTAATAAGAGAAATATGTACAAACATATACTTTTTTCATAATTTATAGATTTCTACCCCCTAATTTTTCAATCTCGCTTATTCTGAGGATAAGATATTAAAAGACACATTTAGTTATACTTGTTGTGTGATTTAGGGATTTTTGTAACGTGTAATAAGTGAAATATATACATAAGTGTTCTTTGTTTACAAAATTATCAGAGGTTATAAAATTTCGACCCCCAAATTTTGTATTCTCGCTTATTCTGAGTATAAGATGTTAAAAGACACATTTAGTTATACATGTTGTGTGATTCTGAAATCATTTCAATAACTAATAAGAGAAATATGTACAAAAATATACTTTTTTCATAATTTATAGATTTCAACCCCCTAATTTTTCAATCTCGCTTATTCTGAGGATAAGATATTAAAAGACACATTTAGGTATACAGGCTGTGTGATTCTGAAATCATTTCAATAACTAATAAGAGAAATATGTACAAAAATATACTTTTTTCATATTTTATAGATTTCAACCCCCTAATTTTTCAATCTCCCTTATTCTGAGGATAAGATATTAAAAGACACATTTAGTTATACTTGTTGTGTGATTTAGGGATTTTTGTAACGTGTAATAAGTGAAATATATACATAAGTGTTCTTTGTTTACAAAATTATCAGAGGTTATAAAATTTCGACCCCCAGATTTTGTAATCTCGCTTATTCTGAGTATAAGATGTTAAAAGACACATTTAGGTATACATGTTGTGTGATTCTGAAATCATTTCAATAACTAATAAGAGAAATATGTACAAAAATATACTTTTTTCATCATTTATAGATTTCAACCCCCTAATTTTTCAATCTCACTTATTCTGAGGATAAGATATTAAAAGACACATTTAGTTATACTTGTTGTGTGAATTAGGGATTTTTGTAACGTGTAATAAGTGAAATATACACTTAAGTGTTCTTTGTTTACAAAATTATCAGAGGTTATTAAATTTCGACCCCCAAATTTTGTAATCTCGCTTATTCTGAGTATAAGATGTTAAAAGACACATTTAGGTATATATGCTGTGTGATTCTGAAATCATTTCAATAACTAATAAGAGAAATATGTACAAAAATATACTTTTTTCATATTTTATAGATTTCAACCCCCTAATTTTTCAATCTCGCTTATTCTGAGGATAAGATATTAAAAGACACATTTAGTTATACTTGTTGTGTGATTTAGGGATTTTTGTAACGTGTAATAAGTGAAATATATACATAAGTGTTCTTTGTTTACAAAATTATCAGAGGTTATTAAGGTTCGACCCCCAGATTTTGTAATCTCGCTTATTCTGAGTATAAGATGTTAAAAGACACATTTAGGTATACATGCTGTGTGATTCTGAAATCATTTCAATAACTAATAAGAGAAATATGTACAAAAATATACTTTTTTCATAATTTATAGATTTCAACCCCCTAATATTTTAATCTCGCTTATTCTGAGGATAAGATATTAAAAGACACATTTAGATATACAGGCTGTGTGATTCTGAAATCATTTCAATAACTAATAAGAGAAATATGTACAAAAATATACCTTTTTTCATCATTTATAGATTTCAACCCCCTAATTTTTCAATCTCACTTATTCTGAGGATAAGATATTAAAAGACACATTTAGTTATACTTGTTGTGTGATTTAGGGATTTTTGTAACGTGTAATAAGTGAAATATATACATAAGTGTTCTTTGTTTACAAAATTATCAGAGGTTATAAAATTTCGACCCTCAAATTTTGTAATCTCGCTTATTCTGAGTATAAGATGTTAAAAGACATCACACATATCCATGCTGTGTGATTCTGAAATCATTTCAATAACTAATAAGAGAAATATGTACAAATATATACTTTTTTCATAATTTATAGATTTCAACCCCCTAATTTTTCAATCTCGCTTATTCTGAGGATAAGATATTAAAAGACACATTTAGTTATACTTGTTGTGTGATTTAGGGATTTTTGTAACGTGTAATAAGTGAAATATATACATAAGTGTTCTTTGTTTACAAAATTATCAGAGGTTATTAAGGTTCGACCCCCAGATTTTGTAATCTCGCTTATTCTGAGTATAAGATGTTAAAAGACACATTTAGGTATACATGCTGTGTGATTCTGAAATCATTTCAATAACTAATAAGAGAAATATGTACAAAAATATACTTTTTTCATAATTTATAGATTTCGACCCCCTAATTTTTCAATCTCGCTTATTCTGAGGATAAGATATTAAAAGACACATTCAGTTATACTTGTTGTGTGAATTAGGGATTTTTGTAAAGTGGAATAAGTGAAATATATACATAAGTGTTCTTTGTTTACAAAATTATCAGAGGTTATAAAATTTCGACCCCCAGATTTTGTAATCTCGCTTATTCTGAGTATAAGATGTTAAAAGACACATTTAGGTATACACGTTGTGTGATTCTGAAATCATTTCAATAACTAATAAGAGAAATATGTACAAAAATATACTTTTTTCATAATTTATAGATTTCAACCCCCTAATTTTTCAATCTCGCTTATTCTGAAAATAAAATATTAAAAGACACATTCAGTTATACTTGTTGTGTGAATTAGGGATTTTTGTACCGTGTAATAAGTGAAATATATACATAAGTGTTCTGTGTTTACAAAATTATCAGAGGTTATAAAATTTCGACCCCCAAATTTTGTATTGTCGCTTATTCTGAGTATAAGATGTTAAAAGACACATTTAGATATACATGCTGTGTGATTCTGAAATCATTTCAATAACTAATAAGAGAAATATGTACAAAAATATACTTTTTTCATAATTTATAGATTTCAACCCCCTAATTTTTCAATCTCGCTTATTCTGAGGATAAGATATTAAAATACACATTTAGCTATACTTGTTGTGTGATTTAGGGATTTTTGTAACGTGTAATAAGTGAAATATATACATAAGTGTTCTTTGTTTACAAAATTATGAGAGGTTATAAAATTTCGACCCCCAAATTTTGTATTCTCGCTTATTCTGAGTATAAGATGTTAAAAGACACATTTAGATATACAGGCTGTGTGATTCTGAAATCATTTCAATAACTAATAAGAGAAATATGTACAAAAATATACTTTTTTCATATTTTATAGATTTCAACCCCCTAATTTTTCAATCTCGCTTATTCTGAGGATAAGGTGTTAAAAGACTCATTTAGGTATACTTGCTGTGTGATTTCTTTTAATTTAAGCATTTATGCAGAAATATATGTAATAAGATTTGTTTATTGTCCAGGGGAATTTCTCATATTGTAAATTACGGTAATGAATTGATAACATATTTGTTGACAATACATATATTCTAGTTACACAATTCAATTCTTCGAGTCCACCCTTAATCAACATCTGGGCAAAATCAATACGACTTATTGCTTGCCGCATGTAAACACAATCGAATATTGCTACCAATACATTTTCCAGATTACTTTTTGGGCATGGCAATCTGTAGGGAAGTATTGCTTCGTTTCAGTTTTGATTTGTTAATAATTAAACTGCAGTCTATAAGGAATATTGATTCATTATAGTCTATTAAAATATAAGTAAATTCGCACTATCCTTGAAATGTTCGAAATGTGGAAAAAATCTTGTATCATACACGTGAATAAAGCAATTTTATCATCTCGAAAACACTATCGTACTCGGCTTCGCCTCTTTTGCTAAACTGTTTTTTCGTGGATAAAATTCGACTTTATTCACATATACCATAAATAGCTATTATTCTTTTAATAATTTCTTAACGAAGCATAATAAAATTAGCAAAACAATTAGATAACAAGAAAGTAACTTGAAGATCTCAATTAATAATATTGTGAATTCTGAATATTTGAAGTATATATATTATCTCCAATATTGGTCAAACAAAAATAACAAAACATATTTTTAATAATTTATTAACGAAGAATAATAAAATTAGCATAACAATTAGATAACAAGGAAGTAACTTAAAGATCTCAGTTAATAATATTCTAGACTAGTGTGAGCTGCATCAATGCCAGCTTTCGTGGGTTTGCTGCTGCTGCTGCTGCTGCGCCCAGCCACCAATCCCTGCCTGCTGTTGGTGCTGTTCCGAGCCACCGTGGGACAGCTGCACCTGCTGAACCTGCTGCTCCCAGCTCCCATGACCCTGCTCAAGCTGCGGCTGCTGTTGTTGCTGTTCCCAGCCTCCGTTAGCCTGCAGCTGCTGCAGCCAGTCTCCGCTGATCTGTTGCGCTTGCTCCCAGCCCCCGTGCTGTTGCAAGCCCCCTTGCAGCTGTTGCTGCTGCTGTTGCAAACCTCCGTGCAGCTGTTGCAAGCCCCCGTGCAGCTGTTGCTGCTGCTGTTGCAAGCCCCCGTGCAATTGCTGCTGCTCCAAGCCTCCCTTGGCTGCAGCAAGAATTTGCGCCCAAGCCTTACCATCGAGTTGACCTCCGTAAGATTGCGAAGATCCAACATGGCCGGTGACCAGCGATTGCTGAGGGATTCCGTGGAAAGACTCCTGAGTTCCGCCATGGACAAACGATTGGGCACCAGATTCCTGAGAGCCTCCGTAGGCGGAAGATTGAGATCCTCCATGGCTGGACTCCTGAGATCCTCCGTACGTAGATGGTTGAGATCCTCCATGGCTAGATTCCTGAGAAGCTCCGTAGGTAGATGGTTGAGATCCTCCATGGCTGGATTCCTGAGAACCTGCGTAGCTAGATGATTGAGATCCTCCATGGCTGGATTCCTGAGAACTTCCGTAGCTAGATGATTGAGATCCTCCATGGCTGGATTCCTGAGAAGCTCCGTAGGTAGATGGTTGAGATCCTCCATGGCTGGATTCCTGAGAAGCTCCGTAGGTAGATGGTTGAGATCCTCCATGGCTGGATTCCTGAGAACCTCCGTAGGTAGATGATTGAGATCCTCCATGGCCGGAAGCGTCAGAACCACCGTAACCGGATGATTCAGAGCCTCCATGGCCTGATGCTTCTGAGCCTACGTAACTTAATGCTGGGGAAGCTCCGTGAGCTGATGCCTGAGAACCTTCGTGACTAGATGATTGGGGGGCTCCGTAACCAGACGATTGGGTTGAAGCACCATGACCTGATGATTGGGAAGCTCCGTAGCCTTCAGATGATTGGGAAGTACCATGGCCTGACGCTTGGGAAGCGCCTCCGTGGGTAGATGATTGGATACCACCGTAACCAGATGCTTGGGAAGCTCCGTAGCCATCAGATGATTGGGAAGCACCATGGCCTGACGCCTGGGAAGATCCGTGACTAGATGATTGGGAAACCCCATAACCAGATGCTTGGCCAGCGCCGTAGCCATCAGATGATTGGGAAGCACCATGACTAGACGCTTGGTAAGCTCCATATGCACTTGCTTGGGAAGCTCCATGCCCAGCTAGTTGGGAACCTGCGTAGATAGGTGCTTGGGAAGCTCCGTGACCTCCAGATGATTGGGAAGGGCCGTGGCTGGATGATACAGAGCTGTAGCTCGATGCTACAGAACCTCCATGACTAGATGGTTGGGAACCTCCATAGCTACCATATGATTGCAACGCGTCGTGACCAGCTTGGGAAGCACCATAGCTACCAGATGATTGTGACGCGTCATGGCCAGCTGCTTGAGGTACTCCATAGGTACCAGATGATTGTGAAGCGCCGTGTTCTGCTACTTGGTTACCATATCCGCCAGACGATTGCGAAGCACCGTGACCAGATGCTTCGGAACCTCCGTAGCTGCCAGATGATTGTGAAGCACCGTGACCGGATGCTTCAGTACCTCCGTAGCTGCCAGATGATTGTGAAACACCGTGACCGGATGCTTCAGTACCTCCGTAGCTGCTAGATGATTGTGACACACCGTGAACGGAAGCTTCAGTACCTCCGTAGCTGCCAGATGATTGTGTAGCACCATGACCTGATGCCTCAACACCTCCGTAGCTACCAGATGATTGTGAAGCACCATGATTAGATGTTTCCACACCTCCGTAGCTACCAGATGATTGTGAAGAAGCGTGACCGGATGCTTCAGAACCTCCGTATGATTGCGTAGCTCCGTGGTTCGATAACGGTCCGTGTGAAGGCGGTTGGAAGCCATAGCTGGGAGCTTGGGTACCTCCGTGGGCGCCTCCGTGGGCGGATTCCTGGGAAGCTTCATGTCCGGATTCATGAAGGCCTCCCAGTCCTGATCCTTGTGGGCCCCCGTGTCCGGCCGTTGGTACCCAGCCATTTGACTGGTGTTGTTGGCTAGATACTTTCACAGGAACGTGTACCGGTACTTTAACGGGGTAAGGTACTTCTTTCTCGACTGACACGCGTACGGTTTTGTAGACTGGGTATGGCTTGTCCACGGGTACCTTGACGTGGTACGGTATCGGCTTCTCGACTTCGACCGGTACTTTTTGGATGACGGTGTAAGGTTTGGGCACTGGCACCTGCACGCGGTAAGGTACCGGCTTGGGCACTTCGACGGGGTATGGCTTGTCGACTGGTACTTTTACTTCGTACGGTACCGGTTTCTCGACTGGGTACGGGATGTGCTTCTCAACGGTTACGGTGTAGGGTTTTGGCACGTGGACGGTGTACGGTTTGTCGACTGGTACCTTCACTTCGTACGGAATTTTTTTCTCGACGGTGTAAGGCTGTGGCACTGGGACTTCGACTTTAACTGGGTACGGCACTTTCTTCTCGACGGTGTAGGGTTGCGGCACCGACACCTTGACTGGGTATGGAACCTTCTTCTCCACGGTGTACGGTTTTGGCACGGAAATCTTGACTTCGTAGGGCCTTGGCACTGGTACTTTGACCTCGTATGGTACCTTCTTTATTACGTCGTAAGGCCGGGGGACGTAGTATGGTACCTTGATGTATTCCTTGACTGGGTAGGGCACCTTCTTCTCAACCGTGTAAGGTTGAGGCACCGGCACTTTAACTTGATACGGCACTTTCTTCTCGACCGTATAAGGAACGTGCTTCTCTACCGTGTAAGGAACTGGAATTTTCTTGTTGATGACTCTGGTGGTCACCTTCTCGCTTAGGTGTTCATCCGAGCCTGAATTGGAGAGGGAAATCGCTTTGCCTGTGCTTCCATGGTTGGAAGCCCATCCGTGTCCTTGATTATTACTCCATTCGAGCCCATGCCCAAAACTCCATCCATGACTTTGTCCCCCAAGTCCTCCTAGGTACTGGCTGAAATCGAAAACACCTCTTTTCTCCTGCTTCTTGCCCTCCTGCGAATCTGACTTGCTCTCGGTGTCCGCGGCTAGGGCCCAACCCACACAGAGGGCGCTAATAATAATCTGCAAGACGTAATTAACAAAGTCACTAGTGAGTAAATAATTATTACAAACATTATTATTCCATTATTATTAATGATGCTTGTTAGGTACTTACAAACGCCTTCATGGTCGGAGATGTGAGAGCGTTCTGAGGATTTGCAGTACGCCGCTGCTTTTTATACGGACCGGTCCCATTACTTTCTTCGGTCCGTTTAATTATTTCATGCTCAATTTTAATTGAACAATTCACATAACATAACTGTATCTCGGCGCATATGATTCGCGGTTTATTTGCGGACGCGTTCGCTTACTGGAAACTGATTATCGTGCAATAAATCCTAAAATTCGCCCAAGCAAAAATTCAGAAGCAGCACATAATCATAAAATTAATATAAATACGTTACAGAAAGTTACATATTTTATAATATAAATATAATATAAATTAAATACAATTTAATGATATAAAATTTATATCATTAAATTGTATTCGTTAATTTTTCATTTCATTATAAAAACACTGTCGGCAAATATTCAAAGCTGATATTTTCTTAACATATGTGCAACAAAATTATTTAAAGTATGAACAATTCACTTTTCAATAGATTATTGCTGCATTTTTCTATGATAGTGCGTCAACTAAGATTTTACCCACAGTTGACAGTACGTAAAGTGATACTTTTTAGCATAAGCGCATAAAAAGATATCCCACATGAACAATTCTCTTCAATGGATTATTACGGTTTTTTTTTTCTACGACAGTGCGAAACTTAGTTTTTACGCAAAGTTCACAATGCGTAAAGTGATACTTTTTTAGCATAAGCGCGTAAAAAATCACCTGTGTGTAAAATCATCAACTATGCATAAAAAAAGTTTTACACACAACTCGTTCATTCACCAATTAAATACAAATAGTATTTTGCATAAAATTTTAGCTATTTTTCATACTAGCTGTCGCAGAAAAAACTTTGTATGATACATTTTCGTAAAGTAGTGCTTTTTTACACTCGCAAAATTCACGCTCATACAAAACAACACTACTTTACGAACTTGTATCATACAAGTTACTTAATATTGCTAAATGCAAAAATAAGAAATATTCTGTATCTTCAGAAATATCTGTAAGTTATACCATTTTTTTGTTTTTGACTTATCACATGTGTAAAAACAGCTAGATAAATAAAATACTTATTTTTATTATTATTATTATTACAGTCATATTACAGTATGATATAGTAGATATAGTATCATACATATGTGATAGATCAAGAGACAAACATATTTAATGTACAAAATTTAAAATAAATAATTAAATTTAAATTCATGAAACATATTTTATTAAATATTCTGAAGGTTTAGTATTTTTATTTGTACATTGTGATAATAATTTTAATAATAAGATATCATATGATTTCTGATGAATTTTCTGCAATTTCGATAACATTGTCTACTTTTACAATTGATTGGTTTCTGAACGCTTTTATTAAGTTTTTTAAATTTATTTCAATGTTTATAAACCTTCTAATATTATACTTTTGATATTTTGATTGAAATTTGACTTTTGAAATGTTTTCGTAGCATATTCTAGAAATTTTCATCAAATATCTATACAACTTTTTGGCAATTTGTGTAGTTTTTATTTTGACAAGTGTAACCAAAAATGTTAACTGGAATATGCACCTATTTTAGCAGTAAACATTTAGGTAAATCATTGACACTAAAAACTTCACAAATTGCCAAAAAGTTGTATAGAAATTTGATGAAAATTTCTAGAATATGCTACGAAAAGAGTTCAAAGTTTAGTATTTTTATTTGTACCATGATGATAATAATTTTAATAATATGATTTCATATGATTTTTGATGAATTTTCTGCAATTTCAATAACATTGTCTAGTTTTGCAATTTATTGGTTTCTGAACGCTTTTATGAAGTTTTTTAAATTTATTTCAATATTTGTAATCTTTCTAATATTATACTTTTAATATTTTGATTGAAATTTGACTTTTGAAATCTTTTCGTAGCATATTCTAGAAGTTTTCATCAAATCTCTATACAACTTTTTAGCAATTTGTGTAGTTTTTATTTTGACAAGCGTAACCAAAAATTTGAACTGCAAGATTATACCTATTTCAGCAGTAATAATTTAGCAAAATCATTGACACTAAAATCTACACAAATTGCCAAAAAATTGTTTAGAGATTTGATTAAAATTTCTAGAATATGTTACGAAAAGAGTTCAAAGTTTAGTAATTTCATTTTTATAATGGTGATAATAATTTTAATAATATGATTTCATATGATTTCTGATTAATTTTCTGTAATTTCAATAACATTGTCTAGTTTTACAATTTAATGGTTTCTGAACGCTTTTATTAAGTTTGTTAAGTTTATTTCAATATTTGTAAACTTTATAATATTATACTTTTGATATTTTGATTTTGATTGTCTAGTTTTTCATTTTTTTTTGTTTCTGAACGCTTTTATGAAGTTTTTTAAATTTATTTCAATATTTGTAATCTTTCTAATATTATACTTTTAATATTTTGATTGATTTTGAAATCTTTTCGTAGCATATTCAAGAAATGTTAATCAAATCTCTATACAACTTTTTGGCAATTAGTGTAGTTTTTATTTTGACAAGCGTAACCAAAAATTTGAATTGGAATATTATACCTATTCTAGCAGTAATAATTTAGATAAATCATTGACAATAAAAACTACACAATTTCCAAAAAAGTTGTATAAAGATTTGATGAAAATTTTTAGATATGCTACGAAAAGAGTTCCAAAGTTTAGTATTTTTATTTGTACAATGGTGATAATAATTTTAAGAATAAGATTTCGTACGATTTCTGATGAATTTTCTGCAATTTCAATGACATTGTCTAGTTTTACAATATATTGGTTTCTGAACGCTTTTATGAAGTTTTTTAAATTTATTTCAATATTTGTAATCTTTCTAATATTATACTTTTAATATTTTCATTGAAATTTGACTTTTAAAACCTTTTCGTAGCATATTCTAGAAGTTTTCATCAAATCTCTATACAACTTTTTGGCAATTTGTGTAGTTTTTATTTTGACAAGCGTAACAAAAAATTTGAACTGGAATATTTTACCTATTTTAGCAGTAATAATATAGGGAAATCATTGACAATAAAAACTACACAATTTGCCAAAAAGTTGTATAAAGATTTGATGAAAATTTCTTAATGAAAAAAGTTTAGACTTTTTATTTGTACAATGGTGATAATAATTTTAATATTATGATTTCATATAATTTCTGACGAATTTTCTGCAATTTCAATAACATTGTCTAGTTTTTCACTTTTTTGTTTCTGAACGCTTTTATGAAGTTTTGAAGATTGAAATTTGACTTTTGAACTTTTTTCATGGCATATTCTAGTTTTTTAAATTTATTTCAATGTTTGTAAACTTTCTAATATTATACTTTTAATATTTTGATTCAAATTTGACTTTTGAAATCTTTTCGTAGCATATTCTAGAAATTTTCATCAAATCTCTATACAACTTTTTGGCAATTTGTGTAGTTTTTATTTTGACAAGCGTAACCAAAAATTTGAACTGGAATATTATACCTATTTTAGCAGTAATAATTTAGATAAATCATTGACAATAAAAACTACACAATTTGCCAAAAAGTTGTATAAAGATTTGATGAAAATTTCTAGAATATGTTACGAAGAGAATTCAAAGTTTAGTATTTTCATTTGTACCATGACGATAATAATTTTAATAATATGATTTCATATGATTTTTGATGAATTTTCTACAACTTCAATAACATTGTCTAGTTTTTCACTTTATTGGTTTCTGAACGCTTTTATGAAGTTTTTTTAAATTTATTTCAATGTTTGTAATCTTTCTAATATTATACTTTTGATATTTTGATTGAAATTTGACTTTTAAAATCTTTTCGTAACACATTCTAGAATTGTTGATCAAATCTCTATACAACTTTAGATAATATGTACAAGAATATGTACATATTTTAGCAGTAATAATTTAGGTAAATCATTGACACTAAAAACTACACAATTTGCCAAAAAGTTGTATAAAGATTTGATGAAAATTTCGTAATGAAAAAGTTTAGAATTTTTATTTGTACAATGGTGATAATAATTTTAATATTATGATTTCATATAATTTCTGACGAATTTTCTGCAATTTCAATAACATTGTCTAGTTTTTCACTTTTTTTGTTTCTGAACGCTTTTATGAAGTTTTGAAGATTGAAATTTGACTTTTGAACTTTTTTCATGGCATATTCTAGTTTTTTAAATTTATTTCAATGTTTGTAAACTTTCTAATATTATACTTTTGATATTTTGATTGAAATTTGACTTTTGAACTTTTTTCATAGCATATTCTAGAAATTTTCATCAAATCTCTACACAACTTTTTGGCAATTCGTGTAGTTTTTATTTTGACAAGCCTAACCAAAAATTTGAACTGCAATATTTTACCTATTTTAGCAGTAATAATTTAGGTAAATCATTGACACTAAAAACTACACACATTGCCAAAAAGTTGTTTATAGATTTGATGAAACTTTCTAGAATATGCCACGAAAAGAGTTCAAAGTTTAGTATTTTTATTTGTACAATGGTGACAATAATTTTAATAATATGAGATCATATGATTTCTGATGAATTTTCTGCAATTTCAATAACATTGTCTAGTTTTACACTTTATTGGTTTCTGAACGCTTTTATGAATTTTTTAAAATTTATTTCAATGTTTATAAAGCTTCTAATATTATGCTTTAGATATTTTGATTTAAATTTGACTTTTGAACTCTTTTCGTTTTGTCAGAATAATTAATATTTTGGCAGAAATAGTTGACCATTTTACAGTAATCGTTGACAATTTGATAGAACGATAAGATTATGTCAGAAATAATGAAATATTATTATGTATAAATATTATATTTAAAACAAATTAACTGTGAAATTGAAGTAAATTAAAATGTTGATGGTAGTTATTGATATATGGCAAAATAAATAATTAATAAATAATATTAAAACAATTAAACTGTGAAATTGAAGTAAATTAATATGTTGGTCTTAATTATTGACATTATGGCAAAATAATTCAAAATTCGCCAGCAATTGAAAATTTCGACATTACAGTTGACAGAAATTTTGATGAATTTATTGATTTTCTAACAAACATAATTGAAAATGTGACGAAATCATATGAAATCATAATATTAAAATTATTATCACCATTGTTCAAATAAAAATACTAAACTTTGAACCCTTTTCGTAGCGTATTCTAGAAATTTTATCAAATATCTATACAACGTTTTGGTAATTCGTGTAGTTTTTATTTTGACAAACGTAACCAAAAATTTGAACTGCAATATTATACCTATTTTGGCAGTAATAATTTAGGTAAATCACTAACATTTTGTCAGATTATTTAAAATGTTGCCAGAAATAGATGACAATTTTACAGTAATCGTTGACATTTTGATAGAACAGATAAGATTATGTCAGAAATAATGAAATATTATTATGTATAAATATTATGTTTAAAACAAATTAACTGTGAAATTGAAGTAAACTAAAATGTTGATGGTAATTATTGACATATGGCAAAATAATTAATTAATAAATTATATTAAA
This sequence comes from Othius punctulatus, assembly GCA_951805005.1. NCBI lineage: Eukaryota > Metazoa > Arthropoda > Insecta > Coleoptera > Staphylinidae > Othius > Othius punctulatus. The sequence continues at coordinate 527,512 of OX638139.1, read as the reverse complement.
ACAATTAAACTGTGAAATTTGAGTAAATTAAAATATTGATCTTAATTATTGACATTATGGCAAAATAATTCAAAATTCGGCAGCAATTGAAAATTTCGACATTACAGTTGACAGAAATTTTGTTGAATTTATTGATTTTCTAACAAACATAATTGAAAATGTGACGAAATCATATGAAATCTTAATATTAAAATTATTATCACCATTGTTCAAATAAAAATACTAAACTTTGAACTATTTTCGTAGCATATTCTAGAAATTTTCATCAAATCTCTATACAACTTTTTGGCATTTCGTGTAGTTTTGATTTTGACAAGCGTAACCAAAAATTTGAACTGCAATAGTAAACCTATTTTGGCAGTAATAATTTAGGAAAATCATTAAAATTTGACAGAAAAATTAAAATTTTGGCAGAAATAGTTGACCATATTATAGTAATCGTTGACAATTTGATAGAACAGATAAGATTATGTCAGAAATAATGAAATATTATTATGTATAAATATTATGTTTAAAACAAATTAACTGTGAAATTGAAGTAAATTAAAATGTTGATGGTAATTATTGACATATGGCAAAATAATTAATTAATAAATAATATTAAAACAATTAAACTGTGAAATTGAAGTAAATTAAAATGTTGATCTTAATTATTGACATTGTGGCCAAATAATTCAAAATTCGCCAGCAATTGAAAATTTCGACATTACAGTTGACCGAATTTTCGATGAATTTATTGATTTTCTAACAAACATAATTGAAAATGTGAAGAAATCATATGAAATCTTAATATTAAAATTATTATCACCATTGTACAATTAAAAATACTAAACTTTGAACTCTTTTTGTAGCATATTCTAGAAATTTTATCAAATATCTATACAACTTTTTGGCAATTCGTGTAGTTTTTATTTTGATAAACGTAACAAAAAAATTGAACTGCAATATTATACCTATTTTGGCAGTAATAATTTAGGTAATACATAAACATTTTGTCAGAATAATTAAAATTTTGGCAGAAATAGTTGACCATTTTACAGTAATCGTTGACATTTTGATAGAACAGATAAGATTATGTCAGAAATAATGAAATATTATTGTGTATAAATATTATGTTTAAAACAAATTAACTGTAAAATTGAAGTAAATTAAAATGTTGATGGTAATTATTGGCATATGGCAAAATAATTAATTAATAAATAATATTAAAACAATTAAACTGTGAAATTGAAGTAAATTAAAATGTTGATCTTAATTATTTACATTATGGCAAAATTGTTCAAAATTCGCCAGCAATTGAAAATTTCGACATTACAGTTGACAGAAATTTTGATGAATTTATTGATTTTCTAACAAACATAATTGAAAATGTGACAGTGTTTATTGAATATTTTGCAGTAATCATGAAAAATTGAAAAATTTGTATCCTGCAATTTTATGTCATATTTTGGAACTTTTCAATCTCCATAAAACTTTTTGGAAATTTCTTAAATTGAATCGTATATTTCAGAAACCCGTCAATAGTGAATTTATGGTTTTTGTATCTTTTATTACGGAATAATAATAATATTTAATAATAATAATTGATTCATGCAGAATACTAATATAACAGTAATCAAAACGCATATTTTTTCTGCATTGTCCCTTTAACAGACATTCCTTTTTATGGGATATTCAATAAGATTGTATAAAATATGAAAATATATAGTGTTCTTCTACGTTTCCCAAAAAAATGAAAAAGTATACTTAACGGATTTCTGAAATAAGCGATTCAATTATGAAATGTTGCCTAACTTCATAGAAACTCTTCATATTTTATTAAATAAGCTGAAAGTTTAGTATTTTTACTTGTATAATGTGATAAGTATTTTAATAATATGATTTCTTATGATTTATGATGAGTTTTCTGCATTTTCAATAACATTGTCTACTTTTTCACTTGTTTTAAAACTATCAAAAAGTGTCAAATTTTCAACAGTAACTAACAAAATAAGTCAAAATTGATAAAATTTTCAATAGTAACTCACAAAAATCGTCATGTTTACAACTGGAACTTTCTAAATTTGTCGTATTTCCAATTGAATTGTAAAAGTGTACTATATTTTGAACCGTTATTGTCAAAAAGTATCATATTTTTAACCGTAACTGTAAAAATTGATCAAAATTCCAACAGTAACTCACAAAATAAGTCAAAATTGATAAAATTTTCAATAATAACTCACAAAATTTGTTCAATTTTCACTGTAGCTGTGGATATTTATAATATTATTAACTATACGTGCAAAAATTCTAAATTGGTCAAATTTTCAACAGTAGCTGATAAAATTTATTATATTTTACTATATCTATCGATATTTATCATATTTAACTGTAACTGCAAAAAATGGGCAAATTTACATCTGTAACTTTTTTAATTTGTCGTATTTCCAATTGAATTGTAAAAGTGTGCTATATTTTCAACCGTTATTATCAAAAAGTATCATATTTTTAACCGTAACTGTAAAAATTGATAAATTTTTCAATATTAACTCACAAAATAAGTCAAAATTGATCAAATTTTCAATAGTAAGTCACAAAATAAGTCAAAATTGATCAAATTTTCAATATCAACTCATAAAATTTGTTCAATTTTCAACTGTAGCTGTGGATATTTTTAATATTTTTAACTGTAAGTGCAAAAATTCTAAATTGGTCAAATTTTCAACAGTAACTGACAAAATTTGTTCTATTTTCAACTGTAGCTATCGATATATATATATATCAAATTTTCAACAGTAACTTACAAAATAAGTCAAAATTGGTCGAATTTTCAATAGTTTTCCAACAGTAACTCACAAAATAAATCAAAATTGGTCAAATTTTCAATAGTAACTCACAAAATGTGTTCTATTTTCAACTATAGTTATCGATATTGATCCTATTTTTAACTGTAACTGCAAAAAATTGTCATAGTTACAACTGTAACTTTCTAAATTTGTTGTATTTCCAACTGAATTGTAAAAGTGTGCTATATTTTGAACCGTTATTATCAAAAAGTATCATATTTTTAACCGTAACTGTAAAAATTGATCAAATTTTCAACAGTAACTCACAAAATAAGTCAAAATTGATCAAATTTTCAATAGCAACTCATAAAATTTGTTCAATTTTCAACTGTAGCTGTGGATATTTTTAATATTTTTAACTGTAAGTGCAAAAATTTTAAATTTGTCATATTTTCAACAGTAGCTAAAAAAATATGTTCTATTTTCAACTGTAGCTATCGATATATATCAAATTTTCAACAGTAACTTACAAAATAAGTCAAAATTGGTCGAATTTTCAATAGTTTTCCAATAGTAACTCACAAAATAAATCAAAATTGGTCGAATTTTCAATAGTAACTCACAAAATGTGTTCAATATTCAACTGTAACTGTCGTACTTATCATATTTTTAACTGAAAAAAGTCTAAATTGATCAAATTTTCAATAGTAAGTGATAAAATTTGTTCTATTTTCATCAACAAATTCTAATATTATATCTACTGTTGATATTTTTATTGAAATCCTGAACTTTTCTTTCACTTAGGTAGCATAATTAACTATTTTTGCAAATATTTTATACATATTTAAAGTAAGCAAATACTTTCATATCAATGAAGTAAAATATTTTTTTTTTTATATTATCCTGATTTGTCAGTAACAAATATTGATATAATATTCGAAATAAATAGTGTGTCATTCCATTTTAATCTCACTAATGACATTTTTGAATGACTAATTGTCAATATTTTCAGCTGTAAAATATATCAGTCATAGAGAAAATACCTTTCAGGTACAATTCGAGATAAATTTTCCGTTTATATCTTATTTGTACTTCTATCTGTAAGAAATTGAAGCCTTTTTCACAACGTCTTTTTGAGATCAAAATCTTGGAATTTAATTTTTATCTCAGAAAGTTAAAAAAATATAGGTATACATTATACAGACATCTTTACAAAATGTTTAGAAGTACAAATGTGCATAATGAAGAATAATATCCATGATACAATAATATGACACAATTTGCAATTAAAACAAAACGTGCATAGCTGCACCACATGTTGCTGCTTTCCATTAATTCAATGAAAGTGGAATGCATTTACGTCTTCATTAACCATTTCTCTCATAACATCCAGCCTGGAAATTCCAATATACCGGAAACAATGCATTTTGGCGGCTCAATGAACCCGAATTTACACATTTATGTGCGTGTATTTTACGAATCGCGACATTTCTCTGGGTTCCAATCGAATTTCACCTGCGCGTGACTATCAAGTTCGCAATCGCGTAATGTTTTCCTCGGCTCCTCTCGAATTTGGGCGTGAAAGCGGAAGAGTTTTGAATGCAGCAATGCATGGTACTGTCCCATTGATGAAAGGGATTCTCGCTCGTGCCAGCGATGACTTTCAATTCTGACCACTGGACCTTCAATAATTGCCTCTCTTTTGTTTCAGTCATGGGACACGGTGCGCAGGAGAAGTCGCTGCTGCCAGAGACAATGGCATATGCGGGGTTGGTGTGGCATACGATTCAAAAATTGCAGGTAAGTTCCCTCAAAGTACAACAACCAAATATGTTGGAAGCCGAAATTATAGAAATAGTATTAGTAATTATTATGGTTCCTGTCTATTTTCACAATTCATTTTTTTTAAATTTAGTAATTACCTATTATGGTAATTATTTTTTTAATTTTTTTATATTTTATTAAAAAATTATAGAAATAGTATTAGTAATTATTATGGTTCCTGTCTATTTTCACAATTCATTTTTTTTAAATTTAGTAATTACCTATTATGGTAATTATTTTTTTAATTTTTTTATATTTTATTAAAAAATTATAGAAACAGTATTAGTAATTATTATAGTTCTTGTCTATTTTCACAATTCTATTTTTTTTTAAATTTAGTAATTACCTATTATGGTAATTATTTTTTTTAAATCTTTATATTTTTATTAAAAAATTATAGAAATAGTATTAGTAATTATTATGGTTCCTGTCTATATTCTCAATTCTTTTTTTTTTAATTTAATTTATATGGGTTTTTTTTTAATTTTTATAGTATTATTTATTTATTTTTAGTAATAGTAGTATTCCATTAGATGCCAGAAGAAGAAAACGAATACTAATAGTACCAGTATAGTATTCACTGTAATAGTAGTATTTAAATACATGCCAGATAAGATGTCAGAAGAACTGACCCAACAGTTTGGGATTGACTGGTGTAAAATGTAAAACAGTACCCATAATACATCTGTATTCATCATATCATCTGCCCTTTACTTGAATAATGCATACAGTTATATCTAAATTCTAAACAATTCGAGATTTATGTAGTTTCATTAGGTGCTTACCATATTTACATAATTAGAAGTAAATGAGATGCAATGGAATGTAAAACGGTTACAACTGAAACCGTTGAATATTCAGAAATTCATATAATTACGCAAATTGTCGGTGTAATTTGCTCGGAAAATTATTTGGATTCATAAGAATTGGAGCCTCATAATGTTAAATTTTCTCTAATTAAAATGTTAAACACGTAAATCTGCAGCACAGGTTGGCGAACTGCTCGTTACTAATTTGTTCATTAATTTCAGCACTTATCGTTTAATTTTGGAATATGTAATGAGTTTTAGTTATGCTGGATGAATGTAATTTATTATACTGCTGCACATTCTAATATAATTACTTCCTAAGAAGCAATAACGTATCACTAAAGTATGATTCCATAGAATGGAATTCATAGAAGAGCCATATTGTCATAGAAGAGCCACATATTGTGGCTAAAGAGAACGTGAGTCAAAAAAGACTCAAAAGTTTCGCGATAAATTTGAAACTTCAGCTCTTAATGATCTATCATATGGTTCAATAGATATACAGTTTTTTGTGTCTCATGAAAAATTTTTATTTTCAGAGATAAGCCCTTTTCGAAATTTGCAATTCAAATTGTTATTGACTGTACTGCTACTGCCAAAATGTGTCATTTTCAAATGTAACAATCAAAAAATGTCATATTTTTAACCGTACCTGTCAACATTGGTCAAATTTTTAACAGTAACTGACAAAATTTGTACTATTTGCAACTGCAGCTATCGATATTTATCATATTTTTAATTGTAATTGCAAAAATTCTAAATTTGTAAAATTTTCAACAGCAGCTGACAAAATTTGTTCTATTTTCAACTGTAGACATCGATATTTATCATATTTTTAACTGTAACTGCAAAAAATCGCCATATTTACAACTGTAACTTTCTAAACTTTTCGTATTTCCAATTGAATTGTAAAAGTGTGCTATATTTTCAACCGTTATTATCAAAAAGTATTATATTTTTAACCATAACTATAGAAATTGATCAAATTTTCAACTGTAAATCACAAAATAAGTCAAAATTGGTGTGTTAAAAGTGTGCTATATTTTGAACCGTTATTATCAAAAAGTATTATATTTTTAACCATAACTGTAAAATATGATCAAATTTTCAACATTAACTCGCAAAATAAGTCAAAATAGGTCAAATTTTCAATAGTAACTAACAAAATTTGTTCCATTTTCAACTGTAGCTGTGGATATTTATAATATTTTTAACTGTAAGTGCAAAAATTCTAAATTGGTCACATTTTCAACAATAGCTGACAAAATTTGTTCTATTTTCAACTGTAGCTATCGATATATATCAAATTTTCAACAGTAACTTACAAAATAAGTCAAAATTGGTCGAATTTTCAATAGTTTTCCAACAGTAACACACAAAATAAGTCAAAATTGGTCGACGTTTCAATAGTAACTCACAAAATGTGTTCTATTTTCAACTGTAGCTATCGATATTGATCCTATTTTTAACTGTAACTGCAAAAAATTGTCTCTTTTACAACAGTAACTTTCTAAATTTGTCGTATTTCCAATTGATTTGTAAAAGTGTGCTATATTTTCGACCGTTATTATAAAAAAATATTATATTTTTAACGGTAACTGTAAACATTGATCAAATTTTCAACAGTAACTCACAAAATAAGTCAAAATTGGTCGAATTTTCAATAGTAACCACAAAATTTGTTCAATTTTCAACTGTAGCTGTGGATATTTATAATATTTTTAACTGTAAGTGCAAAAAATCTAAATTTATAAAAATTTTCAACAGTAGCTGACAAAATTTGTTCTATTTTCAACTGTAGCTATCGATATTTATCATATTTTCAAAGTAACTGCAAAAAACGCCATATTTACATCTGTAACTTTCTAAATTTGTCTTATTTCCAATTGAATTGTAAAAGTGTGCTATATTTTTAACCATTATTATCAAAAAGGATCACATTTTTAACCGTAACTGTAAAAATTGATCAAATTTCAATAGTAACTCATAAAAATAAGTCAAAATTGATCAAATTTACAATAGTAACTCATAAAATTTGTTCTATTTTCAACTGTATCTATGGATATTTATAATATTTTTAAATGTAAGTGCAAAAATTTTAAATTGGTGACATTTTCAACAGTAGCTGACAAAATTTGTTCTATTGTCAACTGTAGCTATCGATACTTATCATATTTTTAACAGTAACCTTCAAAATAAGTCAAAATTGGTCGAATTTTCAATAGTTTTCCAACAGTAACTCACAAAATAAGTCAAAATTGGTCGACATTTCAATAGTAACTCACAAAATGTGTTCTATTTTCAACTGTAGCTATCGATATTGATCCTATTTTTAACTGTAACTGCAAAAAATTGTCATATTTACAACTGTAACTTTCTAAATTTGTCGTATTTTCAACTGAATTGTAAAAGTGTGCTATATTTTGAACCGTTATTATCAAAAAGTATCATATTTTTAACCGTAACTGTAAAAATTGATCAAATTTTCAACAGTAACTCACAAAATAAGTCAAAATTGATCAAATTTTCAATAGCAACTCATAAAATTTGTTCAATTTTCAACTGTAGCTGTGGATATTTATAATATTTTTAACGGTAAGTGCAAAAATTTTAAATTGGTGACATTTTCAACAGTAGCTGACAAAATTTGTTCTATTATCAACTGTAACTATCGATACTTATCATATTTTTAACAGTAACTTACAAAATCAGTCAAAATTGGTCGAATTTTCAATAGTTTTCCAACAGTAACTCACAAAATAAATCAAAATTGGTCGAATTTTCAATAGTAACTCACAAAATGTGTTCTATTTTTAACTGTAGCTATCGATATTGATCCTATTTTTAACTGTAACTGCAAAAAATTGTCATATTTACAACTGTAACTTTCTAAATTTGTCGTATTTCCAACTGAATTGTAAAAGTGTGCTATATTTTGAACCGTTATTATCAAAAAGTATCATATTTTTAACCGTAACTGTAAAAATTGATCAAATTTTCAACAGTAACTCACAAAATAAGTCAAAATTGATCAAATTTTCAATAGCAACTCATAAAATTTGTTCAATTTTCAACTGTAGCTGTGGATATTTATAATATTTTTAATTGTAAGTTCAAAAATTCTAAATTTGTAAAATTTTCAACAGTAGCTGACAAAATTTGTTCTATTTTCAACTGTAGCTATCGATACTTATCATATTTTTAACAGTAACTTATAAAATAAGTCAAAATTGGTCGAATTTTCAATAGTTTTCCAATAGTAACTCACAAAATAAATCAAAATTGGTCGAATTTTCAATAGTAACTCACAAAATGTGTTCTATTTTCAACTGTAGCTATCGATATTGATCCTATTTTTAACTGTAACTGCAAAAAATTGTCATATTTACAACTGTAACTTTCTAAATTTGTCGTATTTCCAACTGAATTGTAAAAGTGTGCTATATTTTGAACCGTTATTATCAAAAAGTATCATATTTTTAACCGTAACTGTAAAAATTGATCAAATTTTCAACAGTAACTCACAAAATAAGTCAAAATTGATCAAATTTTCAATAGCAACTCATAAAATTTGTTCAATTTTCAACTGTAGCTGTGGATATTTTTAATATTTTTAACTGTACGTGCAAAAATTCTAAATTGGTCAAATTTTCAACAGTAACTGACAAAATTTGTTCTATTTTCAACTGTAGCTATCGATATATATCAAATTTTCTACTGTAACTTACAAAATAAGTCTAAATTGATCGAATTTTCAATAGTTTTCCAACAGTAACTCACAAAATAAGTCAAAATTGGTCGAATTTTCAATAGTAACTCAAAAAATATGTTCTATTTTCAACTGTAGCTATCGATATTGATCCTATTTTTAACTGTAACTGCAAAAAAATGTCATATTTACATCTGTAACTTTCTAAATTTGTCGTATTTCCAATTGAATTGTAAAACTGTGTTATATTTTCGACTGTTATTATCAAAAAGTATCATATTTTTAACCGTAACTGTAAAAATTGATCAAATTTTCAACAGTAACTCACAAAATAAGTCAAAATTGATCAAATTTTCAATAGTAACTCACAAAATTTGTTCCATTTCCAACTGTAGCTGTGGATATTTATAATATTTTTAATTGTAAGTTCAAAAATTCTAAATTTGTAAAATTTTCAACAGTAGCTGACAAAATTTGTTCTATTTTCAACTGTAGCTATCGATACTTATCATATTTTTAACAGTAACTTATAAAATAAGTCAAAATTGGTCGAATTTTCAATAGTTTTCCAACAGTAACTCACAAAATAAATCAAAATTGGTCGAATTTTCAATAGTAACTCACAAAATGTGTTCTATTTTCAACTGTAGCTATCTATATTGATCCTATTTTTAACTGTAACTGCAAAAAATCGTCATATTTACATCTGTAACTATTTTAATTTATCGTATTTCCAATTGAATTGTAAAAGTGTGCGATATTTTCGGCTGGTATTATCAAAAAGTATTATATTAACCGTAACTGTAAAAAATGATCAAAATTTCAACAGTAACTCACAAAATAAGTCAAAATTGGTCAAATTTTCAATAGTAACTCATAAAATTTGTTCAATTTTTAACTGTAGCTGTGAATATTTATAATATTTTTAACTGTAAGTGCAAAAATTCTAAATTGGTCAAATTTTCAACAGTAGCTGACAAAATTTGTTCTGTTTTCAACTGTAGCCATCGATATTTATCATATTTTTAACGTAACTGCAAAAAATCGTCATATTTACATTTGTAACTTTTTTAATTTGTCGCATTTCCAATTGAATTGTAAAAGTGTACTATATTTTCAAGTCTATCTTTATTGTTTTTGCAAAGTTTTCATTAACATTTCAGTGAACCATGATACAACATAGATTATTTTTGTACAAACAACTTGACCAATACCAATGACCATGATGATACCATGACCAACACTTGAACCAATGACTTGACCTATACCAATGACCGTGACGCTACCATGACTAATACTTGAACCAATGTCAATGACAATGATGATACTATGACCAATACTTGAACCAATGACTTGTATAAAACCAATGATCGTGATGACACCATGATCAATACTTGAACTAATGATTTGACCAATACCAGCGACCATACTGATACCATGACCAACAGTTGAATCAATGATATTACTTCATCTATGATCACATGTTCTCCTGTTATCCAATCAGTCTATTTTTATTGTTTTTGCAAAGTTTTCAATAACATTTCAGTGAATCATGATACAACATATATTAGTTTTGGACCAACGATTTGACCAATATCAGTGACCATGATGATACCATGACCAACACTTGAACTAATGACTTGACCTATACCAATGCCCGTGATGATACCATGATCAATACTTGAACCAATACCAATGACCATGATGATACTATGACCAATACTTGAACCAATGACTTGAATACTTAAACCAATGATCAATCCTTAAACCAATGATTTGACCGATACCAATGACCATAATGATACCATGATCAATACTTGAACCAATGACTTAATCAATACCGATGACCATGATTATGCCATGACCAATACTTGAACTTTATCCCTTATACATTTCATTTGTTTAAGGTATTCGAATGCTGGACCAACCATACATGACGGATCTAATAGAGGCGAACTCCATGGGGCACGAGCCCAACTTGATAGACATCTACAGCGCTTCATGGGGACCAACTGACGATGGCAAAACCGTGGATGGCCCTAGAAACGCTACAATGAGGGCCATAGTGCGTGGGGTCAACGAAGGACGAGGAGGTTTGGGCAACATCTACGTCTGGGCCAGTGGTGATGGTGGCGAAGATGACGACTGCAACTGCGATGGATACGCTGCCAGCATGTGGACCATCAGCATCAACAGTGCAATCAACGATGGCCAAAACGCACACTATGACGAGAGCTGCTCATCAACTTTGGCTTCGACATTCAGCAATGGTGCTAAGGATCCTAATACTGGAGTGGTAATTAAGTCGATAATTGGAAAACAGTAAAAAAGTTTTTTTAAAAAATCAATTTTTATAGGCCACAACTGACTTATATGGAAAATGCACCACAACTCATTCAGGAACTTCTGCAGCAGCACCAGAAGCCGCAGGCGTTTTCGCCCTCGCATTAGAAGCCAAGTAAGTTGGCTGTTTGGGCTGTTTGAGCTATTTGGGCTGTTTGAGCTATTTGGGCTGTTTGAGCTGTGTGGGTTGTTTGGGCTCTTTGAGCTGTTTGGGTTGTTTGAGCTGTTTGGGCTGTTTGGGTTGTTTGGGCTGTTTGAGTTGTTTGGGCTGTTTGAGCTGTTTGGGCTGTTTGAGCTGTGTGGGTTGTTTGGGCTCTTTGAGCTGTTTGGGTTGTTTGAGCTGTTTGGGCTGTTTGGGTTGTTTGGGATGTTTGAGTTGTTTGGGCTGTTTGAGCTGTTTGGGCTGTTTGAGCTGTGTGGGTTGTTTGGGCTCTTTGAGCTGTTTGGGTTGTTTGAGCTGTTTGGGCTGTTTGGGTTGTTTGGGCTGTTTGAGTTGTTTGGGCTGTTTGAGCTGTTTGGGCTGTTTGAGCTGTGTGGGTTGTTTGGGCTCTTTGAGCTGTTTGGGTTGTTTGAGCTGTTTGGGCTGTTTGGGTTGTTTGTGATGTTTGGGTTGTTTGGGCGTTTGAGCTATTTGGGCTGTTTGCGCTGTTTGGGCTGTTTGAGCTCTTTGGGCTGTTTGGGTTGTTTGGGCTGTTTGGGCTGTTTGAGCTGTGTGGGTTGTTTGGGCTCTTTGAGCTGTTCGGGTTGTTTGAGCTGTTTGGGCTGTTTGGGTTGTTTGGGTTGTTTGGGCGTTTGAGCTATTTGGGCTGTTTGCGCTGTTTGGGATGTTTGAGCTCTTTAGGCTGTTTGGGTTGTTTGGGCTGTTTGAGCTATTTGGGCTGTTTGAGCTGTTTGGGTTGTTTGGGTTGTTTGGGTTGTTTGGCCTGTTTGGCTGTTTGAAGCCCTCCTTTGACGGGCTTCCAACAGCTCCCTTGTTCGTTATAGCCTTCTTAACAGCCCTTAATACGTAAATAACTATTATAATCTATAATTTACAACTTTCTCGTCCATATATTTTCGTTCTAGTTTTTCTTCTACTATCTTATTTCTTCTACATAATGATATTCTCATTATTGTTATATAATTAGATTTTCTTCTACTTAATCATCAGTGTTTATGCATGACCCAATCGAACTATAAATATTGTGTTTTATTCCTCGGCCTAATTTTGTATTCTTCTATTTTGAAGCACCAATCTTTCATGGCGCGACATCCAGCACCTGACGGTGCTCACCTCCAAGAGGAACTCCCTGTTCGACGCCAAAGGGCGCTTCCACTGGACCATGAACGGCGTTGGTCTGGAGTTCAACCATCTGTTTGGATTCGGCGTCCTGGATGCTGGAGCCATGGTGGCCCTCTCCAAGCAGTGGAAGACGGTTCCGCCGAGGTACCACTGCGAGGCCGGCACCGTGACCGGACTACAGTAAGCCCAAAAAACGTCTAGTTAATTTTAAGAAGCCAGAGGATAATTGAAGCGTGTCCATAGATTTTCGTCCAAGATTCGTACTTACGAGGCGTAATTAAGTCCGCTGTAACAGTCGTTAACCCAAAGTGGCCTTGTATGTATTTTATTTGCACTTGTAATGACCGCACTGCATAAACGAGAGTCATGGAGTTTGTTAGTTGATGAGACTCATATTCTCTTCATCTTCAACAAATTGAAGTTGTTACAATTAGAAATTGGTACACATTATAGAAGACTTGATGACTTCAACTTAAAATGTAATAACTTACATTTAAACATAACAAATGAAGTCTCTCTATAAGAATGGGATATATTTTCAGAAAAAAATAATCATGTTATCGCGAAGAAAGTTATTAATAAATATAATATACAGAAGAAGAAATTCAATAAAACAATATTAAAAAATAATGAAAATTTTATAGATAATGAACCTGAAAAAAAAAAAAAAACTCGTATTATTTTCACACCTGCTGCATTAAAATTACTAAATAAAGGATTCAAATACGTAATGGAGGACGAGGAATTACCAATAGAAGAAGTTATGATTGATTTAGGAAATGCATCGAGAAAACCAGACCCTGAAGAATCAAATCAATTTAAAGGCGAAGCCAGGGGAGAATGGGGAACATACAAGCGGCCCGGGAACAAACTTTTATCGGCCCATTTTGCATTCACATAAAATTGCAATAATACCATATAATAAAAATAATAATCATACTTCAAAATTTGACAAATATGTAAAAATCAAAAATACTTTGCAATAAATAATTTCAAATTGAATATATTATTTTTATTTTTAAAATATATTAAAATGTATTATCAGAGACATAACACCTCTGAGGATGGCTAATGAAAGCCGAAACAAGTTGGGTGAAGAACATCAAATAAAAAGATTACATAACTAAGAGAAAGTACTCCCCATAAAGAAAAAATCAATATAAAATTAAATACCGTAAGTTTTGCATAATACTTATTTATTTATTAATACAGAGGTTCCTAAAGTGTGCGATTACTGTTCTGCTTTCAATCATATTAAATAAAATATGAAAAAGATTAGGTAATTGACTAAGAAAATTTAATTATATTTTATAAAATCTTCATTAAAAATACAAACGTTTAATAGACCCAGCATTTTTTTTTTAATTATTGGAGTTTTATTCCGAAAGCATATCCCTCACAAAGTTGTTAAAATGTTCAGAGTTAATTGCAGAAAATTTATTAAACATGAAAGAAAAAAATTAATAATTAAAAAAAAAAAAATGTAATTTTCAACATTATTACTTTTAAAAATTTTACATTACAAATTATAATTTAAATTGTAAAATATTAATCAAAACACAAAATCGTCATTTACATTATACAATTTATATTGAAAATAATAATAATAATAATAATAATATTTACCAGCGGGAGAACCTGCATAATATACACATAAAAATTAAAAATTAAAACTTACTAAATGAAAATGAATTTGAAACTTGATTTGAGATTTTACATGAAAGTAAAAAATGTAAATTATAAATTCCGAAACTCAAATGAAATAACAAAGTTATCATGATAAATGATAGAATTTAGTTGGAAATTATAAAATTCTTATAGTAAATACGAAAATATTAATTATAAATTTCAAGTTAAATTAAAATTTGAAATTTTTAGTATGAATTATAAAAAACTTTATCCTCAAAACATATAACTCACTAAGTTATTAATATTCTTTTGAAGACAGAAATTTGCAAAAATATTAATGCAAAATACAAAATTATGTACAAAATTACAAAGAGACGCCATGAAGTTTTTATTGCAAATGTCAAATTTTGATATTTTATTACAAATTGCAAGTTCATCAAACCATAAAATTCTCATTGAAACATCTCGCTTGTAAACTGCAATGAATTGGAAATTACAAAATTTTCGTTAGAATTCATTAATATAATTACTAGACTTCATTCATAAATTGTAGAGATCAGTGGAATCTGCGACTTTTTTTATTCTAATTTATAACGTCTTTCACCAGAAATCATATTCCTTTCAAATGTATTAACCATTTCATAATGGCAAAAACTATAATGGATGTTGTAAAATATTGATTAAAATGTTTTTAAATTCAACAAAAACAATGAAATTTTTGCATTTTAACTACACATTACAGAAATTTCTTCGAAAATCCTATAAATAGTAATAGCATTATGATGAATGTTACGAAGTTTTGATGATGGATTTCAGTATTTCAATAGAAATTATGGAGAATTTATTATAAATTTCAAATGTTTTAGAATTTGTAAGTTTTTATTATGAATACAATATTTCAATGGAATTAGAAAACAATCATAAAGTATAAATAAGTTTACATTAACAGTATAACAAATACAATAATAAATAAGCAAATAAGTAAATAAAGACATAAATAAGTTTTATTGGAATTATGTAATTTTCGTTGTGACTTTCATCATTCATCATTCTATATTACCAATTTGCAATAACTTTATGAAAATTTCATTGTTATTTGATAAATTTTAAAGTATAAATAAGTTTACATTAACAGTATAACAAATACAATAATAAATAAGTTAATAAGTAAATAAAGAAATAAATAAGTTTTATTGGAATTATGTAATTTTAGTTGTGACTTTCATCATTCATCATTCTAAATTACAAAATTGCAATAAATTTATGAAAATTTTATTGTTAATTGATAAATTTCACTGTAAAATGTAAAATATTCAACATTCGTATTATAAATTACAACATTTCAGCAGCGATTATTAAAATTTTATTGTAAATTGCCAAAATTTCACAATAAAAAGCAAAATATCATTGGCATTTCCAAAATTTGTATCGAGTTGTTAAAATGTTTATAGTTATTTGCAGAAAATTTTATGAAAATAGACTTAGGTGGAAATTACGAACTGTTCATTAGAGATTACAAAATGTTTATTAGAAATTATGAAGTACTTATTATAAATACCAAAATTTTACTACATATACATTTTCCTTACAAATTAGAAAATTTTATTAAAAATTGCAAAAAGCTAATCAAACCACAACATATTAAAATTATATCATGTCGATTGTAAATTAAATTTACAAAAGCTTCAAAATTTTCAATACATTTTTTTATTAGAAATACCAATTTTTTTATAAATTACAAAGATTAATGGAACCTGCCAATTTTTTGTTGAAAATTATAACGGCTATCTACACAATTTATATTCCTCGCCAAATTATTTTATATTTCATAAAAATTTGCAAAAAATATTATGGAAACGGAAAGGATCCATGGAAAATCCTAGTTCAAAAAGGGAGCTGCGACGCGAAAAAGTTTAGTAACCACTGTGTTAATACATATATAAACAATCTTTATTGGGCTATCGACCACATGGGGTCTTTCCGCCTTGTGTTAATACATTAAATCAAAATTATTAATAAACTTGTCGTCGGATCTGGGAAAATTCTGGGGCTTCCGGCCCAACATTCGGGATGGCTACCGGCCCACCGGGAAATTTCCCATTTTCCCGTATGGCCCATCCGCCCCTGGGCGAAGCTATGAAGATTTTAAAGAAAGCAATGAATAGACAATACCATCCACCTAAAAGTGAAAAGATTGTACTTAAGAAAAAATAATGCGTATATTTGATAGCGGATAACGGAAACGCATTAGTAATATTAGACAAATATGTCTATTAATTTATTAACGTCTGTCCTTATTTAAAAAAATATGAGAAAAATGAAAAATACAAATATAGAATTTTTAACACACAAATTTCTACATTATTATATTCAAGGATAAGGATTGAACAAATTTAATGTGCATATGTATGGATGAAGTAATTGTTCACTTCAGCATTAATGATTACATTCTTGTCTAAGCGGATTGTTCCTTTCTTTCATTTTCATTTTTTTTTCATTCATCATTTTCTTTCTTTGAAAGGCCATTAAGAGAGCAAAAAGTTGCAAGAGATGTTTTTTTGCTGTAATCTTTCACACCATCCTTATTTCGTTGCGAATATAAAAAACAACGATTGTCAGGACCGAGCAAATGAATCTGCTCCGTGATTCATTGCACACGTTCAAAGGACAATGTTTTAAATCTTGCTTAAGCGCAGGATTCGCATTTTCTTCTAGAATTCTCAAGGATTTTGTATACATTTGAAACATATTCGTTTGATATTCGCTTGTATCGTCTTTATACTTTGGGTATTAAACTTTATAGCATTATATATTGTTCATGCATAAGAGAGTTGGACTTTTATACAGGGTGTCCAAAATATAGTGGGATTGCATGGGTTTATTTCTTATTTTTAAAGCTAGATATATGGTTCAATAGGCAATATTGTGCAGCTTTATATGCTGGTTCAGATTATGATGAAAAATTTTCAAACGTCGGAGCAGTTTAGAAATTATTCTAAAAATACTAAATATTGCGATTTTCTAAAAACTACGATATCTCCATAATGCGTGCACATAACTTATACCGAGTGTTTTTGACAAATTTTGTCCTCACAATAGGTATGTTTACTAAATTTCTTTAATCCAATTTAAGTTCCACATTTGATCCGCATGGATGCTTCTCGTCTGCCATTCACCGTTGTGCAAACTTCGAATTAAAATTACTTGAAACAAGGAGATCGTTACGTGGATAATCCATATTTGATTGCCCAGAACAATGATCTTGGCCAGCAAAAAATTAAATAATTAGAGAACCCCAGGATAATGACATTTCTGAAATTATGTGTTTAATATTAACGCAAGAAGAACGAAACTACCAAAAATATGTAAATAAAACACACTTATGTGAATATTTCTCTCAATAACTAAATGTGTCTTTTAACGTCCTATCCTCAGAATAAGCGAGAGTGAAAAATTTAGTGGTCGAAATTAATAAACCTTAATAAAAATGTAAATAAAGTACACATATGTGAATATTTTTCTTAATAGTCATTCAAATAATCCAGAAATCACACATCATATGAGCCGTTCATTTTGAAAGTGACTTAAGTCCATTTATTTTTAATTTGAAATACTTAAGGTTTTGCGTTTTTACAAAATTAAAAATATACGTAAGATATATGGTTGACTTGCAATGTTAAATCGCATTTAAGGGATTTAATTTTATACATTCTATTAAAAAGTCGCTATTATTAAGTGTATAATATGACCTTGCTTACCTTAAAAGGACTTCGGCCACTTTCAAAATAAAAATTTGTTTTGTTACAAAAAGTGAAAGAGCTTAAGTCCGTTACATATAGCTTAAAAAATAGAAAAAAATACATTTAAATTATATTTTTAGATAATAGAAATACATTTAGTAACAAGTTATTCGTTAACATTCTCAGTATGTGGGAGTGATTTGAAGTAGTTATGGTGGTATATACCGCAATAAGTCCATCATGTGTCGGTATTTTAGTGATGTGATGCTTCTTATACTTTTATATAACGATGGCAATACAATATTCCCAATTTTTTTAGGTCTACCCCGACGTGGCAATAAATCAAGAATTTTAAATTCTGCGTTCTCATCCATGGTTTTGTATAAAATTTTATATTGTTCATTTCTTAAAAATCGCATCCAGCATATTTGAAGCCAGTTAATTTTTTCTCCGTTGGTATTTTTGGATCTTTTGTAAACTGCTTCTTCCAAGAGTCTTGCTGATATAAAATCCTCTTGTTTCATTTCATTTAGTATGAAAGTATTACCTTTTCTACATTTTTTTAATTATATTATAATAATCTTGTGGCACATACAATAACTGATTTCTTTTTAACGACATTTCTATAACGCCAAAATCTCTGTCATTAGGTAAAAATGAATGCCCTGATATTAAAAATTTGTGGTCTATGATTTCCACATCATTTCCCATCGATAGAATTTTTAACCACATTAAAGATATTTTGATGTTTCTGTTTTGTCCTCCACACATGTCACTATATGCAATGATGTGTTTTTCACCTTTCAGGGTTTTTAGGTGTCTCAAGAGGCATGAAGCCACTTCTTGGGAACCTCTAGAAGCTTTTGTTTCATCCCAAACGTACATGTATACATTATCGTTGTGGAAATTGTGTATGCCTAAATTTAAAATATACATGTTACATTTATAATAAGCTACTGAAGTAGTTAACTTTGGGAATGGTAACGCTTTCTGCAAATCGAATGAAAAGCCAAAATAATGGGATGGATTACTTGATACTCGCTCTTGATCTTGTTTTAACGCATTTATAGCCGATTCTGCTAGCTTCAAATGAATATCATGTTCTTCCATAAGTTTTTTCTGTTCTTCATGGTTTTCTGATGCTTTGACTTTAATGTTTAATAGATCACATCTTTGACATGTGTCTTTGCGTGGTTGGTGGAAATGTAGATTAAAATCCTTTTTGAATATTTTTCTATAAGTCCATTCATTAACTGCTTTTAAATTATTTTCTTCACAGTGAAGCTCATAAAAATTAAACATTTTTTTTATAGTCAGTTCAGGATGAAGATATTTTCTGTCGGGATTATGGTCCCTAGTATAATGGGATTCAAATTTCGGGAAACTGTTAATATGGTTTTGAACAATCATATTTGCTTCATCACATATTTTTCTCGACGATCCAGGCAAACGCCCACGTAAATCGTTGCCAACGTTTTTAGATTTTAATACACGTTTCAATCGCTTATTTGAAAAGTATCTAAAAAGATTTTTTTACAAACAGCAACTTTGCCTGTTTTAGAATTTAACCAATACGTAAAACTCTCATTTCTACATGAACTTTTCCCTTTTCTCTGACGTCTTCTTTTTACAACACTACGTCCGGTCGCTTCGTATAGCAATATATTTTGCTTATTAAAGTCTCCTAAGTTCCAAAACATTTCGAAAATACGTTTTCTTTCTGTTTCATTTAAAATTTTCAAGCAGTCTTTTCGGCATTGGCAATCTTCATATTGAAAAACTTTGGCAGGAATAATTTTTCCCGATTGTGTATCGTATCTTTTTCCTGAATTCCGTTTAATTTTACGAATTTTCTGTATATAAGTACCACTTCTGCGTTCTCTGAATCCTTCTTTGAAGGTGCTGTTTTGTAAATTCTCATTCTCATCCTCTGTTGAAGAATGAACTTCTAAAATTCTCCTCCTTTTTTTAAATCTGTTGTATGAGTTTAATTCCTCTTCACTTTCAGAATCAAGAAATCTTGTTATTTTATCCTTTCCCATGGGTTTAATAATTTCTTTGAATTAAATATTATTTTTTAAATTTCAATTTAATATCAAAACGTAATTTAAATCACTGCTTTCAACATTTTGGGCCGCACTTTTTGACATCGTCAATAAAAAGTGGACTTAGGTCACTTTAAAATTTAGGATTTTCAGTATTTATATTATTTTGAAAATGTACGTGATATAAAATTTTCAAATGTACTAAGTATATTTCATTACCGATTTATTTTTTTAACAGTTCAGCATAAATTATAAATGTCACAAGTGCCAACTTGATAAAAGATGAAAATGGACTTAAGCCACTTTCAAAATAAACGGCTCATATATAACTAAATGTGTCTTTTAACATCATATTCTCAGACTAAGCGAGAGTGAAAAATTAGGTGGTCGAAATTCATTAACCTTAATAAAAATGTAAATAAAGCACACTTATGTGAATATTTCTCTTATTAGTTATTCAAATAATCCAGAAATCACACAGCATGTATAACTAAATGTGTCTTTTAACATCCTATCCTCAGAATAAGCGAACCATTGACCATCAATTAATCATAAAATTTTAGCCCTCGATATTATCTCAAATCCACAATCGGATAACAAATATATTGGATAATGGAATTGTATGTGCTGCTAAGTCATTTGATTTCTCCCTTCTTTTCCACATTATTTACGATTCCCTTTTCACATACTTAACAACACATTTTTTTATAACTTTGCGACGTTATTAAGGTACCAACATTAGCTATTCCGATGCGATCTCGAATATTTATGTCGCCTTTTACTAATCTTATCGCTCTGCTTTTCGTTTTGCAGCCAAGTTCCCTCGAGCAACTCGCTGATCCTGAAGATTAACACGAACGCCTGCCTCGGGGACAGCACGGAGGTGAAGTACCTGGAGCACGTGCAGGCAGTACTCACGGTGAACGCGACACGCAGAGGGGACGTGGAGCTCTTCCTCACGTCGCCGATGGGCACCAGATCCATGATACTCTCCAGGCGCATCAACGACGACGACGCAAGGGATGGCTTCACCAAGTGGCCCTTCATGACCACCCACACGTGGGGCGAGTACCCCCAGGGAACGTGGCTGTTGGAGGTAACGTATGCAAAGCTATGTTGGTTCAATGGTTAACATTGATCTAGGTCTAAATTATTTTATTTGCATTGATGAATGCAAAATGCTAAAAATTATAGTCTGTTTCATTTATTGTGGCACAGCAAATATTTCTGTTATTAGTACAGATAGAAAAACAAGTTGAAGAAAAAAGTTTTAGTACTATTTGTCGTCTATTTAATCCTAATTTCAGAAGAACAATTGAAAACCAAATAAACACGTGAAAGCTATAAGCTTCATTTTCTTTAATAAAACACCCTGTATATTTTGGTTATTTCTAACAGGCAATAACATTGGCTTTATAATGATACCACATAAGTACCCCTTAAGTAATATACAAATAACGCGACAATTGCCAATAAATGAAATTTATCAGTTGCTATGAATTACAATTTGAGGTGTCTATTCGAATTTTCGATAATAAGTTCCAATGAAAATTTCATCATTTCCAGCAAACATTTTGCAATGTGCATAAAAATTTCAAATTAATTATGAAAATTTTATTATTTTCACTGCAACATTTAATTTACAATCAAAGTTTCTCAGTTTCCAATGAAAATTTGTAATAAAATCTTTATATAAGTGTTGAAAATTTTATAATTTTAATAATTTTCACTCCAGCGTTTAATTTACAGTAAAAAAAATGACATTTCCAATAAAAATTTGTTGTTTTCAATTACAATTTAATCCTATTCAAGTTTCAAAAATTACTGTATAATTTTCAATAATTTCAGTAATATTTGTATTAGTATGCCAAAATATCTAATATTACTGTAATTTCTTATTATTTATGACAAATTTTCAATTATTTGCAAATATTCCATGATCACTGACAATATTTCGTTGATCACTGTATAAATTTCAATGATTAGTGCCAAAATTTAAAATATTTCTATCAAATTTTCAATTATTTTGTCTACATTGCTATGTTACTGTTAAAGTTTTAAAAATTACTCCAAAATTTTCAATAATTTTAGTAAAAATTTGTATTAGAGTGCCAAAACTTCAATTTTTACTGCAATTTCTTATTATTTCTGACAAATTTTCAATTATTTGAAAATATTCCATGATCACTGCCAAAATTGCATTGATCACTGTAAAAATTTCAATGATTAGTGCCAAATTTTAAAATATTTCTGTCAAATTTTCAATTATTTTGTCTACATTGCTATGTTACTGTTGAAGTTTTAAAATTTACTCTAAAATTTTCAATAATGTTAGTAAAAATTTGTATTAGAGTGCCAAAACTTCAATTTTGACTGCAATTTCTTATTATTTCTGACAAATTTTCAATTATTTGTAAATATTCCATGATCACTGCCAAAATTGCATTGATCACTGTAAAAATGTCAATGAATAGTGCCAAATTTTAAAATATTTCTATCAAATTTTCTATTATTTTATCTACATTGCTATGTTACTGTTGAAGTTTTAAAAATTACTTTAAAATTTTCAATAATTTTAGTGAAAATTTGTATTAGAGTGCCAAAACTTCAATTTTTACTGCAATTTCTTATTATTTCTGACAACTTTTCAATAATTTGCAAATATTCCATGATCACTGCCAAATTTTCATTGATCACAGTAAAAATTTCAATGATTAGTGCCAAATTTTAAAATATTTCTATCAAATTTTGAATTATTTTGTCTACATTGCTATGTTACTGTTGATGTTTTAAAAATTACTCTAAAATTTTCATAAATTTTAGTAAAAATTTGTATTAGTGTGCCAAAACTTCAATTTTTACTGCAATTTCTTATTATTTCTGACAAATTTTCAATTATTTGCAAATATTCCATGATCACTGCCAAAATTTCATTGATCACAATAAAAATTTCAATGATTAGTGCCAAATTTTATAATATTTCTTTCAAATTTTGAAATATTTTGTCTACATTGCTATGTTACTGTTGAATTTTTAAAAATTATTCTAAAATTTTCAATAATTTTAGTAAAAATTTGTATTAGAGTGCCAAAACTTCAATTTTTACTGCAATTTCTTATTATTTCTGACAAATTTTCAATTATTTGAAAATATTCCATGATCACTGCCAATATTTCATTGATCACTGTAAAAATTTAAATGATTAGTGCCAAATTTTAAAATATTTCTATCAAATTTTGAATTATTTTGTCTACATTGCTATGTTACTGTTGAAGTTTTAAAATTACTCTAAAATTTTCAATAATTTTAGAAAAAATTGGTATTAGAGTGCCAAAACTTCAATTTTTACTGCAATTTCTTATTATTTCTGACAAATTTTCAATTATTTGCAAATATTCCATTATCACTGCCAATATTTCATTGATCACAGTAAAAATTTCAATGATTAGTGCCAAATTTTAAAATATTTCTATCAAATTTTGAAATATTTTGTTTACATTGCTATGTTGCTGTTGAAGTTTTAAAAATTACTCTAAAATTTTCAATAATTTTAGTAAAAATTTGTATTAGTGTGCCAAAACTTCAATTTTTTCTGCAATTTCTTATTATTTCTGACAAATTTTCAATTATTTGCAAAGATTCCATGATCACTGCCAAATTTTCATTGATCACAATAAAAATTTCAATGATTAGTGCCAAATTTTAAAATATTTCTATCAAATTTTCTATTATTTTATCTACATTGCTATGTTACTGTTGAAGTTTTAAAAATTACTCTAAAATTTTCAATAATTTTAGTGAAAATTTGTATTAGAGTGCCAAAACTTCAATTTTTACTGCAATTTCTTATTATTTCTGACAACTTTTCAATTATTTGCAAATATTCCATGATCACTGCCAAATTTTCATTGATCACAGTAAAAATTTCAATGATTAGTGCCAAATTTTAAAATATTTCTATCAAATTCTCTATTATTTTATCTACATTGCTATGTTACTGTTGAAGTTTTAAAAATCACTCTAAAATTTTCAATAATTTTAGTAAAAAATTATATTAGGGTGTCAAAACTTCAATTTTTACTGCAATTTCTTATTATTTCTGAGAAATTTTCAATTATTTGCAAATATTCCATGATCACTGACAATATTTCGTTGATCACTGTAAAAATTTCAATGATTAGTGCCAAATTTTATAATATTTCTATCAAATTTTGAATTATTTTGTCTACATTGCTATGTTACTGTTGAAGTTTTATAAATTACTCTAAAATTTTCAGTAATTTTAGTAAAAATTTGTATTAGAGTGCCAAAACTTCAATTTTTACTGCAATTTCTTATTATTTCTGACAAAGTTTCAATTATTTGCAAATATTCCATGATCGCTGCCAAATTTTCATTCATCACTGTAAAAATTTCAATGATTAGTGCCAAATTTTAAAATATTTCTATCAAATTTTGAATTATTTTGTCTACATTGCTATGTTACTGTTGAAGTTTTAAAAATTACTCTAAAATTTTCAATAATGTTAGTAAAAATTTGTATTAGTGTGCTAAAACTTCAATTTTTACTGCAATTTCTTATTATTTCTGACAAATTTTCAATTATTTGCAAATATTCCATGATCACTGCCAAATTTTCATTGATCACTGTAAAAATTTCAATGATTAGTGCCAAATTTTAAAATATTTCTGTCAAATTTTCAACTATTTTGTTTACACTGCTATATTACTGTTCATGTTTCAAAAACCACTGTATAATTTTCAATAATTTCAGTAAAAATTTGTATTAGTATGCCAAAATCTCCAATATTACTATAATTTCTTATTATTTTTGAGCAATTTTTTATAACTTCCAATAAAAATTTCGTCATTGGACATGACATTTCAGGCATTTGTTGGACACAAACATTTTGCAATTTGCATAAATATTTTAAATTAATAATGAAAATGTTATTATTTACACTGTAGCATTTAATTTACAATCAAATTTTCGCAGTTTCTAATGAAAATTTGTAGTAAAAAAATTATATTCGTGTTGAAAATTTTATAATCATAATAATTTACTTTTGATTAATTTACTAAAAAAAAAATGACATTTCTAATAAAAATGTGTAGCTTTCAATTACAAATTTCAAATTAACGATGACAATGTTATTATTTTCACTGTCGCGTTTGATTTACCATCAAAATCTGCAGTGAATATTTACTATTTTCAATTATATTTCGATTACATGCGAACCATCGCAGTTATTTGTCAGTGCAGATGTGGTAAAATATTTTGTCTCATTATTTTCAGTAAAAAGTAAAATCAGTTATCAGTTTCAGGAAAAAGTAGTCTTTCATCCATTTTCTACGTTCAGAATTAGATAATACAGCTTCAATATAACTTCAGCAACGAAACTACATAAATATACTACTACTATATATTTTTTTTATTTATGAATATCTCCATTTTACAAATTACACTTACTTGCTACAATTTTCCCAGGCTAATAAACTCCCCGTATTACAATTCTCATAAAATGTAACAAACAATGTATACATGTAAAGAATTTCTCCGCAGGTAAACCCTTTGTAGCTCCAATAAAGAGCCTTCGCTTTTCATTTCCACAGAAAAACCCTTTGAAGCTCTGAACTATAAATTGCTTTGGTACTTCTACTCTTTATTCGTTTCGTTTTGACGAGCAAAATAAACCATTCCAACGTTTAAAGTTAAATTGCACAATGTCTGCGATGACTGATAAAATTTCTATCCCCTGCAGTTTCTATCTCTTCAAATTCCGCATTTTCTCGTTTACCTTTAAACCTGCGCATTTTCCCGCAAATCGATAGTGTAATTTTCTGCTTGAGGCCACTTTGATTAACCCTAATAGGGGACTTGTGCGTCCGACAGTATCATGGCTCAGGCGAGATTAATAAGAACGCATTTATCTTTCAACATTTATGATTGTGTATTAATAGTTCCAGTGAAACTTAAATTCATGCCGAAAAATTTATATAGTGCTCTACAATGTTTAATTTACAATCAAAATTTTGCAATGAGCTATGAAAATTTGAAATTTTCGATGGATTTTATAAATGTCGGTGAAAATGTCATCAGTTTCAGTAAAAATTAACTGTTAAAAACAATCAAATTTCAACTTCATGCTGAAAAATTTATATATTACACTGCAATGTTTAATTTACAATCAAAATTTTGCAATTCCCTATAAAAAAATGCAAAATTTTGAGTGTAAATTAAACATTGCAGACCAACATATCAATTTTTCAGCATGAAGTTGAAATGTTACCATCAACTGCAACATTTTTACTGGAAATGATGACATATTTAACGAAACTTATACTTTCAACAAAATATTAACGATAATTATGAAATTTTAATTGCAAACCACAAATTTTCATTGGAAACTGCGAAATTTTTATTGAAAATCAAACGCTACAGTAAAAATAATAACATTTTTATTATTAATTTGAAATTGTTATAGCAATTGCAAAATGTTTGGTGAAAATGATGAAATTTTCATTGGCATATAAGAAAAAGAAGATTCGTATAAGAAAAATTATCAAAAATTAAGAAATTGTAATTGTAAACTACAACTTTTTGCAACATTTTTACTGGAAATGATGACATATTTAACGAAACTTATACTTTCAACAAAATATTAACGATCATTATGAAATTGTTATTGAAAACCACAAATTTTCATTGGAAACTGCGAATTTTTTATTGAAAATCAAAGCTACAGTAAAAATAATAACATTTTCATTATTAATTCGAAATTGTTATAGCAATTGCAAAATGTTTGGTGGAAATGATGAAATTTTCATTGGCATATAAGAAAAAGAAGATTCGTATAAGAAAAATTATCAAAAATTAAGAAATTGTAATTGTAAACTACAACTTTTTGCAACATTTTTAGTGGAAATGATGACATATTTAACGAAACTTATACTTTTAACAAAATTTTAATGATAATTATCAAATTGTAATTGAAAACCACAAATTTTCATTGGAAACGGCGAAATTTTTATTGAAAATCAAACGCTACAGTAAAAATAATAACATTTTTATTATTAATTTGAAATTGTTATAGCAATTGCAAAATGTTTGGTGAAAATGATGAAATTTTCATTGGCATATAAGAAAAAGAAGATTCGTATAAGAAAAATTATCAAAAATTAAGAAATTGTAATTGTAAACTCCAACTTTTTGCAACATTTTTAGTGGAAATGATGACATATTTAACGAAACTTATACTTTTAACAACATTTTAATGATAATTATCAAATTGTAATTGAAAACCACAAATTTTCATTGGAAACGGCGAAATTTTTATTGAAAATCCAACGCTACAGTAAAAATAATAATATTTTCATTATTAATTTGAAATTGTTAAAACAATTGCAAAATGTTTGGTGGAAATGATGAAATTTTCATTGACATATAAGAATAAGAAGATTCGTATAAAACAAATTATCAAAAATTAGGAAATTTGTAAACTACTACTTTTTGCAACATTTTTACTGGAAATGATGACATATTTAACGAAACTTATACTTTTAACAAAATAATAACGATAATTATGAAATTGTAATTGAAAACCACAAATTTTCATGGGAATATGCGATGTTTTTATTGGAAATCAAACGCTACAGTAAAAATAATAACATTTTCATTATTAATTTGAAATTGTTAAAGCAGTTGCAAAATGTTTGGTGGAAATGATGAAATTTTCATTGGCATATAAGAAAAATAAGATTCGTATAAGAAAAAATATCAAAAATTAAGAAATTGTAATTGTAAACTACAACTTTTTGCAACATTTTTACTGGAAATGATGACATATTTAACGAAACTTATACTTTTAACAAAATATTAACGATAATTATGAAATTGTAATTGAAAAACCCAAATTTTCATTGAAAACTGCGAAATTTTTATTGAACATCAAACGCTACAGTAAAAATAATAACATTTTTATTATTAATTTAATTTGAAATTGTTATAGCAATTGCAAAATGTTTGGTGGAAATGATGAAATTATCATTGACATATAAGAATAAGAAGATTCGTATAAGAAAAATTATCAAAAATTAAGAAATTGTAATTCAAAACTACAACTTTTAGTGAGGAAGTGCAATTTTTTTTATTATAACTTAAACACTGCAGTGAAAATGATTATAATTATAAAATTTACAACAAAAATTTTGTGGAAATTGCAAAATGTTTGCTTAAAATGATGACATTTTCATTGAAACTTATAAAAAAAAGTTCAAAAATTATTAAACTGTAACTGAAATCTAATATGGGAAATTGAAACAAAACTGAAGCTTTCTATGGGAACTTACAATTTTTTTATTTGAACTGCAACAAACGCTAATTTTTTTTTCAAAATGTTGCAATTTACATTGATATTATAAAGTATTCATTTTTTATTCATTCATTTTTTATTAAGACTTAAACACTGCAATGAAAATAATTATAATTATAACATTTTCAACACGAATTTAAAATTTTACCATCAATCGCTTTTTTTTACTGGAAATCATTAATCTTTTATTGAAATTTATAATATATTCATCGAAAATTGTGAAATGTAATTGAAAATTACATATTTTTATTGGACATTGCAAATTTTTGATTGCAAATTAAACATTGCAGTGCAACATATAAATTTTTCAGCATTAAGTCGAAATTGAATTGTTTTAAACAGTTAATTTTTACTGGATATGATTGCAATTTAAATGAAACTTATAAAAAATTAATTGATAATTATGAAATTGTAATTGAAAATTACAAACTTTCTTTGGAAACTGCGAATTTTGAAAACGCTACAGTGCCAATAATAACATTTTCATTGTATTGATTTTTTCTTCGTTATTTTATACGTACTGGTAATAATAATAATAATAATAATAATTTTATTTGTGTTAGAATTTGCACTTACACAGGCCAAAAATAAAAAATATATATATACAATGGATATAAAACCATGAAATATGACAAAATACAGCTGATGTATAATAATACTATTGGTAATATGATAATATTTAACTAAACGATTTTTATCTTTATTATATTTTGTTTATTCCTGGCTAGTTTCGGCAGGTGCCATCTTCAGAGGATAATTATTTTTTTTATATTAAGAAATGGATTAATATTCTATATTATAATTAAAACCTTTTTGACTTTTTACATTTCAAATTTGACTGGTAAAAATGGACGAAACACTAGTAAAAATTTTCATTAATAATTTGAAATGTTTGTTTAAGATAACGACATTTTCATTGGAACTTTATAAAAAAAAAAAAAACGCTACAGTGCCAATAATAACATTTTTCATTATATTGATTTTTTCTTCGTTATTTTATATGTACTGGTAATATTTGAATACAATTTTTTATCTTTATTATATTTTGTTGATTCCTGACTAGTTTCGGCAGGTTACGCCATCTTCAGAGGATAATTATTCTTTTATATTAAGAAATAGATTAATATTCTTTATTATAATTAAAACCGTTTCGACTTTTTACATTTCAAATTTGACTAGTAAAAATGGATGAAACACTACTAAAAATTTTCATTATTAATATGAAATTTTTGCTTAAGACAATGACATTTTCATTGAAACTTTATAAAAAAAAGTTAAAAAATTATTAAACTGTAAGTGAAAACCATTATGGGTTATTGAAAAACTGAAAATGTTTATGGGATCTTGCATTTTTTTTAATTGTAACTATAACAATTACTGTTTTCCTTCTGAAAATGATACTATTTTCATTGATATTATAAAACATTCATTATAAATTGTCAAATCTAATGGAAAATTTAATTTTCATTGACACTGCAAATCCTATTTTGGTTGTAAATTCACATTGCAGTGAAAAATATAAATATTTAGGTATAAGTTAAAATATTACTGGCAACTGAAATTTGTTATTGAAAACTATGGTTTCAAAATCTCAAACTAATATTTAAATTTAGTAATTATATGGATCCTAACCTGAGTCAATTTGCAAATTAAGCAAATTTTCAAAAACAGAATTTGAAGAATAAAAAAATTTAATTGAAACTGAAACAAATTTTTTAATATTTAAATATTAATTGATGTAAAACAATATATGCAACTATATCAGGTAAACAATTTAGATTCACTAATGTGAAATCATAAACTGCAATGTTATTTGATGTACATTTCAAAAAACTTTGCAGTTTATGATTTCACATTAGTGAATCTAAATTGTTTACCTGAGATAGTTGCATATATCGTTTTACATCAATTAATATTTAAATTTTTAAAATTTTGTTTCAGTTTCAATTCAATTTTTTTATTCTTCAAATTCTATTTTTGAATATTAGCTTACTAATAATAATAATGGACAATAAAACTCTGCCAAGTTCAAACTGCTGTTTCATCGAAACTATTAAGAATAATTCTCTCTTTGAGAATAATTCTCGACAATTATTTTTCCTGTTTAATTTTTTTTTTTTTTAAATTTTGTCTCGAAGTGTAGTAATTACTACTTCTTAAAATATTTACCTTTCCTCTTGACTTATCCTATATAATTATCTTAAGCAATTTTTGATATATTGTGTCTAAAAAAGAGTTGTCACATTGCTCATGTAAAAGCACAACTATTCACACAGCAGATATGAACTTGAGGGACATCAAATCGGTTTTCCATTGATATCTTGAAATCGAAAATGTTCAATAAAACAATACTTTCCTCGTACATACAACTTATATGGAGAAAGTAATAAGGTTACGAGCAATTCAAACATGTTAACTATTGTGTTCTTTTTATGTAAATTAAGTGTTGGAGAGTAACAGCTTTCTTAAAACATTAGCGAGCAATTGACAGTTATTAGTTGATTAAGAAATGCTGGCAAATCTCTTCAATTCACTGCAATCTATTAATTTTAGAACAATTTTCTATAATCTTCTAATCTAATCTAATATTTTCTATATCTATAATTTGCTGCTTGTCGTACAGCAATATTTCGATAAATATCTTATTTCTATATTCTATTCTATTGTGCTATTCCTATTGATAATACTAGATGATTTATTTATTTTTTTATTATTAAGGCTTAATACAATTCTGAAGGAATATATAAAAATTGCGTCAAATTTAAACAAGCAATTTAAATATTTAAATTCCAAAGGTATTCTCATTTTTTTTTTTAATTATATCGAATTAAAAAATGTGGACTTTCTGTGGGAATTCTGTGGGATTCTATTTTGTGTTCACTTCATGCCTAAATTCAGCGGGGCCTTATGGCTTCATGGAGCCATGGGTAAATTTGAATTTGGGGCGCCCAAGAACAGTGTTAAATCTTTGCCAAATTGGGAAAATTGGGCATTTGCCCAAATTGGTCAAAGTGGGCATTTGCCCAATTTGACAAAGGATGGAGCGTTATCCTTTGTCACATTGGGCAAATGCCCACATTATATCTTTGTTAAATGGGACAAATTGGGCATTTGCCCAATTTGACAAAGGATGAAGCGTTATCCTTTGTCAAATTGGGCAAATGCCCACATTAAATCTTTGTCAAATGGGGCAAATTGGGCATTTGCCCAATTTGGCAAAAGATGGAGCGTTATCCTTTGTCAAATTGGGCAAATGCCCACAATAGTAGTACCAACTTTAGATAACTATTGGCATCTTTATCAGTGGGTTGAAATACTTAAATAATTGTTATATCAATAGTATTTAAATTTTAGTTATTACTGGTATTACTTTTGTTACTAAATCGATATCAATTTATACTTCTAGGCAAAGTTCAATTCAGACACACCACAGTCAGGCTTCGTCAAGGAGTGGTCACTGATGTTACACGGAACGAAGGAGCCGCCCTACACCGACCTGAACGTCCTGGACCCACACTCCAAGCTGGCCATCGTGAAGAAGGCCCACGAGGGCCGCTTGAAAATGTAAAACTTCTTTCGTAAATATATTTTCTTCCTCAATCCATTTCTATTTATGCCCAAACGATCTCCCCCCGATCTGACAAGAGCCTTCTTGTAGATAGGACTAGGCAGACATTAGTATAGAAAATAGAACAGTTCACGTAGAAGTAGACCAGATTACACAGTAAAGTGAATGCCAAACAAAAAAAAAAACAAAACAAAGGAACATACACAAATATAGTGGCACCAAATATGATTTGCACAATTGTAACGTTGGTGATATTGATTGGTTTTCAGAGAAATGGGAAGTGAAACGAGCTTTAAATAAATATTATTTGTTATAAGAGATAAATTGAAAGTATTTTATAAATAAGATTACTCAAAGTATGTAGTTTAATTACAGAGTATATATATATTAAGCCAACAATACAAATCTATACATACTTATTTATACATATATGGTAATAAATTTTAATGAATATATATCTAATGTAATATATTTATTGTAACTTATGTCTGTAATTTAAATTAAAAATAAAATAATATTTGTTCCTCTTTGTTTAAAATATATTTTAATACGTAAATATTTGTTGTTTGTATAACTACATGACATTCCATTATTATATAAGAAACGGTTAATGCACTCCAATTGCTCAGCGTGTAACAATAAAGTAAAGACCAGCACAATAGTAGTATTATTTATATTATTATTTAATCATCAATTATTTTTGTCCTCGTATAAGGAATGATACAACCAGTGAGCCTTATTTAATTATTTATTTATCGCATGATATATTTTATTAAGTCATTTTTCTACTAGATTTTTTTCATTACTTTATGTCTCTATATATAAAATAATACTTACAATTATTATTACTTATGACTTAGTAGTCTGACTTAGTAGTATACTAAGTATCTGACTTAGTAGACTTAGTAGTATACTAAGTATCTGACTTAGTAGACTTAGTAGTATGACTTAGTAGGTCGATATTTATTCGTCTTATCCAGTTTTTCCGCCGTCTCATGACTATTTTTTTAGGAGAGGACTTTTTGGAAGCAGAAGCATCCAATTAATTATAATCCATAAATCCAATTATAATCTTTACACGAAGCTCAAATAATAAATCCTAATAAACCAATAGCTATAATTACATAAATTATTCCTAAAGCTCCAAAAGATTTATTTTTCCAATATAAAATGCAGATCTATTAAATTGCTATGCATCATTTAATGCAGACGTTCCCAAACTTTTTTGACTCGTAGCTCCCTTTTTGAAGTAGGATTTTCCTCTGTCGCCCATCCCTTTCCATTATATTTAAAAAAAAATTATTTTCACCAAAAATTGCACGTTTCAATTAAGGTTTCAAATTTATAATTAAAACGTTGGTATTTATCATAATTTCTAATGAAAATGTGAATGAAAACTTATAATTCGATTGTTGGAATTTCCAATGATATTAATCTTTGAAACTTCTAATTATTTTTTTTTAATTCATAATAATAATTTCATAATTTCTTATGAAAATTTTGTAATCTCTAATGAAAAAAATCGTAATTTCCAACTAAATTCATCTTCATTAAAATTTCTGCAAAAAATTAGGAACATTTTAACAACATAACACAAATTTTGCAAGTGCCAATTTTAGTGCAAGTGATATTTTGGATTGTACAGTGAAATTTTGGCAATTTACAATAAAATGTTCACAATCGCTGCTGAAATTTTGTAATCTGCAATACGAATATTAGAATTGCCAATGAAATTTAAAATTTATAGTGACATTTTTAAATTTACACTAACATTTTCATAGAGCTATTGAAATTTTGTAATTTCGTATACAAATTTTGCAATATTCACTGTAATTTTTGCAAGTCACAACGAAAATCGCATAATTCCAACAAAACTTCTGTATTTCGCATTATACAGTGAATTTTTTTCAATTTATAATAAAATTTTCACAATCGCTGCTGAAATTTTGTAATTTATAATACGAATGTTGGAATTTCCAATGATATTTTACATTTCATAGTGAAATTTATTAATTTACAATAAAATTTTCATAAGGCTACCGAAATTTTGTAATTTTGAATAAAAATTTTCTTAAATTCAGTGAAATTGTTGCAAGTCACGACGAAAATTACATAATTCCAATATAACTTCTCTATTTCGCATTTTACAGTGAATTTTTTTCAATTTATAATAAAATTTTCACAATGGCTGCTGAAATTTTGTAATTTATAATACGAATGTTGGAATTTCCAATGATATTTAACATTTCATAGTGAAATTTATTAATTTACAATAAAATATTCATAAGGTTATCGAAATTTTGTAATTTTGAGTAAAAATTTTGCTAAATTCCATACATTTTTTGCAAGTCACAACGAAATTCACATAATTCCAATAAGACTTCTCTATTTTGCATTTTACAGTGAATTTTTTGCATTTTACAGTGAAATTTTGGCAATTTATAATAAAATTTTCACAATAGCTGCTGAAATTTTGTAATTTATAATACGAATGTTGGAATTTCCAATGATATTTTACATTTCATAGTGAAATTTATTAATTTACAATAAAATTTTCATAAGGCTACCGAAATTTTGTAATTTTGAATAAAATTTTTGCTAAATTCATTTAAATGTTTGCAAGTCTATTTATGGGGGTTTCGAAGAAATTTTGCAATTTGTAAAATTTTGGTATTTATGATAGGAATTTCATAATTTCTAATGGAAATTTTGTAATCTCTAATGTAAATTTTGTAATTTCCAAGTGAAATTTTGGTAATTTACAATACGAATGTTAGAATTGCCAATGAAACTTAAAATTCATAGTGAAATTTATCAATTTGCAAAAAAAATTTCATAGAGCTATTGAAATTTTGTAATTTATAATACGAATGTTGGAATTTCCAATGATATTTTGCATTTTGTAGCGAAATTTGTTATTTTACAATAAAATTTTCATAAAGCTATCGAAATTTTGTAATCTTGAACACAAATTTTGCTAAATTCATTGAAATGTTTGCAAGTCACAACGAAAATTACATAATTTCAATAAAACTTATTGATTGCGTAATAATTGTTTTGTATTTTGGTTTAAATATTGTATTTATAATGAAAATTTTGCAATTTTCACTACATGTTCCAATTTAAATTCCACATTATACAAATCAAACAAAAATTTTGCAGCTATCAATTAATATTTCATTATTTCTATAGAAATATTGAAATCCATCACCAAAATTTCGGAAAATTCATCGCAATGTTAGCACTACTTATGGATGTTTTGTAGAAATTTTGTAATTTGTAAAATTTTGGTATTTATAATAAGAATTTCATAATTTCTAATGAAAATTTTGTAATCTCTAATGAAAATTTCGTAACTTCCAACTAAATTCATTTTCATTAAATTTCTGCAAACAGCAATGAACATTTTAACAACTTAACACAAATTTTGCTAGTGCCAATGATATTTTGCATTTTCCAGTGAAATTTTGGTAATTTACAATAAAATTTTCACAATCGCTGCTGAAAGTTTGTAATTCATAATACAAATGTTGGAATTTCCAATGATATTTTACATTTTATAGTAAAATTTATTAATTTACTAAAATTTTTCATAAAGCTATTGAAATTTTGTAATTTTGAATAAAAAAATTGCTAAATTCATTAAAAATTTTGCAAGTCACAACGAAAATCATATAATTCCAATTCAACTTCTCTATTTTGCATTTTACAGTGAAATTTTGGCAATTTTTAATAAAATTTTCATAATCTCTGCTGAAATTTTAGTAATTTAAACTCGAATGTTGGAATTTCTAATGATACTTTACATTTCATAGTGAAATTTATCAATCTACAGTAAAATTTTCATAAAGCTATTGAAATTTTGTAATTTTGAATAAATGTTTTGCAAAATTTTGCTAATTTATAATACGAACGTTGGACTTTCCAATGATATTTTACAATTCATAGTGAAATTTATTAATTTACAATAAAATGTTCATAAAGCTATTGAAATGTTCTAATTTTGACTAAAATTTTTGCTAAATTCAGTGAAATTGTTGCAAGTTACAACGAAAATCACATGATTCCAATAAAACTTCTCTATTTTGCATTTTACAGTGAAATTTTGGCAATTTATAATAAAATTTTCACAATGGCTGCTGAAATTTTGTAATTTAAAATACGAATGTTGGAATTGCCAATGATATTTTTCATTTTATAGTGAAATTTATTAATTTACAATAAAAAATTTGTAAAGCTATTGAAATTTTGTAATTTTGAATACTTTTTTTGCTAAATTCATTGAAATTTTTGTCACAATGAAAATCACATAGTTCCAATAAAACTTATTGATTACATAATCATTGTTTTCTGTTTTCGTTGAAGTATTTATAATGAAAATTTTGCAATTTTCATTACAATGTACCAATTTATATTCAACATTTTACAAATTCCACAGAAATTTTATAACTTACAATCAATATACCATAATTTCTATCGAAATATTAAAATCCATCATTATATTTTCGCAATATTCATCGTAATGTTATCACAATTTATGGGGTTTTCGATGGAATTTTGTAATTTGTAGTGAAAATAACGAAAATTTCATAGTTTCTATTGAATTATTTTAAATATTTCATTAATTTGTTACAGATTACACAGTAACGTGAACGCAAACAAAAACAACGGAACACACACAAATATAGTTGAAAACAAAGGAACACAAACAAATACAGATGAAAACAAAGGAACACATACACATATAGACGAAAACAAAGGAACACATACACATATAGATGAAAACAAAACAACACACAGAAATATAGTTGAAAACAAAGGAACGCACACAAATACAGATGAAAACAAAGGAACACACACAAAGTTAGATGAAAACAAAACAACACACAAAAATATAGTTGAAAACAAAGGAACGCACACAAATATAGATGATAACAAAGGAACAGACACAAATGTAGATGAAAACAAAACAACACACACAAATATAGTTGAAAACAAAGGAACACAAACAAATATAATTGCACCAAATATAATTTGCACGATTGTAACGTTGGTAATATTTATTGGTTTTCAGAGAAATGGGAAGTGAAGCGCGCTTTAAATAATTATTATGATTTGTTATAAAAGATAAATCAAAAGTATTTTATAAATAAGATTACTCAAAGTATGTAATTTGATTACAGAGTATATATATATACGCTAATAATACAAAAATCTATACATACTTATTTTTACATATATTTTAATAAATATATATATATATATATATATGTATATATATATATATATATATATATATATATATATATATATATATATATCTAATGTAAGTAATTGTAACGCTTTAAATAATTATTATGCTTTGTAATAAAAGATATATTGAAAGTATTTTATAAATAAGATTACTCAAAGTATGTAATTTGATTACAGAGTATATATACGCTAATACAAAAATCTATACATACTTAGTTTTACATATATTTTAATAAATATATATCTAATGTACCTCATGAATGTAATTGTAACGCTTTAAATAATTATTATGATTTGTTATAACAGATAAATTGAAATATTTTATAAATAAGATTACTCAAAGTATGTAATTTGATTACAGAATATATATACGCTAATAATACAAAAATCTATACATACTTATTTTTACATAATATATTTTAATGAATATATATATATATATATAATGTAACTAATGTGACTATTGTAATTTATGTCTGTAATTTAAATTATAAATAAAATAATATTTGTTCCTCTTTGTTTTCCTATCCATTCCCATTGTGTTTTTATTTTTTTATATTTCTACTAAAAATTGCAAGTTTCAATTAAATTTTTAAATTTGTGATTAAAATGTTGTTATTTGTAATAAAAAAATCATAATTTCTAATGATAATTTTGTAATCTCTAAGGAAAATTTCGTAATTTCCAACTAAATTCATGTTCATTAAATTTTCTACATATAACTATAAAAATATTAACAATTTAATACAAATTTTGCAAATTCCAATGATATTTTACATTTTACAGTGACATATTGGAAATTTACAATAAAATTTTCACAATCGCTGCCGAAATTTTGTAATTTATAATACGAATGTTGGAATTTCCAATGATATTTGACTTTTTAAAGTGAAATTTATTAATTTACAATAGAATT
The DNA here is from genome assembly GCA_951805005.1 of Othius punctulatus. NCBI lineage: Eukaryota > Metazoa > Arthropoda > Insecta > Coleoptera > Staphylinidae > Othius > Othius punctulatus. The sequence goes on along the minus strand of OX638139.1, from coordinate 489,257 downwards.
TTCATAAAGCTATTGAAATTTTGCAATTTCGAACACAAATTTTGCTAAATTCATTAAAAATTTTGCAAGTCACAACGAAAATCACATAATTCAAATAAAACTTATTGATTACGTAATAATTGTTTTCTATTTTCGTTGAAGTATTGTATTTATAATTAAAATTTTGCAATTTTCACTACAATGTTCCAATTTATATCCCACATTTTACAAATTAAAGAATTTTTATAATTTACAATTAATATTTCATTATTTCTATGGAAATATTGAAATGCATCATCAAAATTTTGCAATTTTAACATTTTAACAATAATAATTTGTAATAATTGCAATAAATTTTACTATTTATGGGGGTTTCGAAGAAAAATTGCAATTTGTAAAATGTTGGTATTTATAATAAGAATTTCATAATTTCTAATGGAAATTTTGTAATCTCTAATGAAAATTTCATAATTTCCAAGTGAAATTTTGGTAATTTACAATACGAATATTGGAACTGCCAATGAAACTTAAGATTCATAGTAAAATTTATAAATTTGCAATAAAATTTTCATAAAGCTATTGAAATTTTGTAATTTATAATACGAATGTTGGAATTTCCAATGATATTTCAATTAATAGTGAAATTTATTAATTTACAATAAAATTTTCATAAAGCTATTGAAATTTTGTAATTTATAATACGAATGTTGGTATTTCCAACGATATTTTGCATTTTATAGCGAAATTTATTAATTTACAATAAAATTTTCATAAAGCTATTGAAATTTTGTAATCTCGAACACAAATTTTGCTAAATTCACTGAAATTTTTGTCAAAACGAAAATCATATAATTCCAATAAAACTTATTGATTACGTTAATTGTTTTCTATTTTAGAAGTATTGAAGTATCGAAGTATTTATGAAGTATTGTATGTATAATGAAAATTCATCGTAATGTTGGCAAATAGTGCAAATAGTGTTTCGAAGAAATTTTGTAATTTGTAAAATTTTGGTATTTATATAACGTACAAGTATTGTATGTATACTGAAAATTTTGCAATTTTCATTACAATGTTCCAATTTAAATTCCACATTTTACAAATTAAACAAAATTTTTGTAATTTACAATCAATATTTCATTATTTCTATCGAAATATTGAAATCCATCATCAAAATTTCGCAAAATTCATCGTAATGTTGGCTCTATTTATGGGTGTTTCAAAGAAATTTTGTAATTAGTAAAATTTTGGTATTTATAATAATAATTTCATAATTTCTAATGAAAATTTTGTAATCTATTGAATATTTCGTAATTTGCAACTAAATTCTTTTTCATTAAATTTTATGCAAACAGCAATGAACATTTTAACAACTTAACACAAATTTTGCAAGTGCCAATGATATTTTGCATTTTACAATGAAATTTTGGTAATTTACAATAAAATTTTTACAATCACTGCTGAAATTTTGTAATTTATAATACGAATGTTGGAATTTCCAATGATATTATACATTTTATAGTGAAGTTTATTAATTTACAATAAAATCTTCATTAAGCTATTGAAATTTTGTAATTACGAACACAAATTTTTAGCAAATCACGACGAAAATCCCATAATGCCAATAAAACATATTGATTACGTGATAATTATTTTCTATTTTCATTGACATTTTTAATGAAAATTTAGCAATTTTCACTACAATATTACAATTTACATTCCACATATTACATGCTCAGTTTTCACTACAATTATTTCTACCGAAATATTGAAATCCATCATCAAAATTTCGCAAAATTCATCGTAATTTTGGCACTATTTATGGGGGTTTCGAAGAAATTTTGTAATTTGTGAAATTTTGGTATTTATAATTAGAATTTCATAATTTTTAATGAAACTTTTGTAATGTCTAATAAATATTTAGTAATTTCCAAGTAAATTCATTTTCATTACATTTTCTACAAACAACTATGAACATTTTAACAACTTAACGCAAATGTTGCCAATGATATTTTGCATTTTACAGTGAAATTTTGGAAATTTACAATAAAATTTTCATAATCGCTGCAGAAATTTTGTAATTTGCAATACGAATGTTAGAATTGCCAATGAAATTTAAAATCTATAGTGAAATTTATCAATTTACAATAAAAAAAATTTAGGAGCTATTGAAATTTTGTAATTTCGAATACAAATTTTGCTAAATTCATTGAAATTTTTACAAGTCACAACGAAAATTACACAATTCCAATAAAACTTATTTATTGCCAAATAATTGTTTTCTATTTTCGTTGAAATATTGTGTTTATAATGAATTTTTTTTAATTTTCATTACATTGTTCTAATTTATATTCAAAATTACACAAATTGCACAATTTTTTTTATAATTTATAATTAATATTCTATAATTCTATCGAAATAATGAGTCTTCAGAATTTCGCAATATTCATCGTAATGAATATTATTATAATGATTACTGTTAGATTACGTAATGATTATTATGACTATTTATGGGGTTTTCGAAGAAATTTTGTAATTTGTAATGAAAATAACGAAAATCTCATATTTTCTATTGCTTTTTTTTAAATGTATTGTCAAAATTTTACACCTACCATTATATTTTTTGCAAATTTTTATGAAATCAGTAATAACTTTGTAAGGAATATGATGTTTGGTATCATTTCTGAGTGACCATTTCAATTTCCATGTTATCCTAGTTATCTATGGAAATTTTCGCAGCCAATAAGATATGCGAGATTGGTGATCTCGTCGTTTTTATTGGCTGCGAAAATTTCCACAGATAACTAGAGCTGAAATTTAAATGATCACTCAGTTTGAGCCCATATTGTAGCAGTTGCTGTTGCTGTTGTGTAGGTGTGTAGGTGTAGGTTAGTCATGTGTAGCAGTTGACATTTTGATTTATTTGAAAAACAGCAACATTTTAGTGCAAATATGGGGAAATCCAGGAACGAGGTCGCAAAAATTAAACGAAATTTGCAAACGTGACTAACAATGAACTGTAATTATTCTCACACAAGTAGGTTACAGTGCGATTATCAAGTGCGAATATACTGTATTTATGCAACTTAATAATTGCTTGTCCTCTAAACTGCACGCCCACGAATTAAAACGCTCCACTTACTTATAAATGACTCGCGTTTACATGTTTATTCATTATTTTTTGCGCAAAAATTCGTTTCAATTGAAACAGTAAATGGCAACATTGGCAACGTCGCGCACTAGAAAGCGATTTTAGGTAAACTTTTGACAGCTGACATATTTACATTTGTATTTATTTGCGCTCTCGCAACAGTTTTATCGCGCTCACTTCAGACAATCCCCTTATCAGCGATGTAAGACGCTGAACATCAGACATCAATCAGTCCCATCAGCTACAAACGTAAGCCAAACGTAAGCCAAAAGCATCGCACAGTGCTCGGAATTAACCGGCCGTTTTTCAGCTCTAATCGCGTGAGCCCCAAAGAGGGCAGTTCACTAGGGCAGAGCCCCACAGCCAGGCGCCCATGCAGTTCGGGCTCGACGCCATGGACGACAGGCACTCGTACGAGAAGCTGTCGATCAGGGACTCGGCCAGGTCCTCGAAGAAGTACGGCAGCACCAGCAGCCGGTGCAGCACGAGGAACGAGTCGTACCTCAAGCACATCGTCAACGGCACCGACACGCTGCAGGGGCTGGCGCTGAAGTACGGGGTCACCGTAAGTGAATCGCACCTTACACCGATTGGGACGCACTCGCAGATTCGCGATTGAATTGATTGAAACGCACTTGCTCGTGTCGTCGAAACATTGTTTTGACCGATTGCAGGTTCTTCTGTGTGTCGCTCACATCTAATTATGAATGAATTTGTAGGTGTTTGCTTGCGTTACGCACATCTGATGTGACTTGAAATGTATTTATGGAATTTTTGTTGTATGTATAAGTGAATTCTATTGCGCAAAAATACTACGCACTGTTTATCCTCATTGCGTAATGCTATAAATTACTTAACATTGATAAAAAGAAACGAGCGTGAGACACATTTATGCTCCATTTTTATTATGGTGCAATATTAGTTGGATAATTACCAATTAGATGGGTGTTAGCAAATAGACCCATTTTTGTACTTCTGAGTAAGCATAAAAGTTTTCAATCGTCTAATAGCCATTATGTGGCTAGAAAATTGCAAAAGCCACACAAATATCTACGAAAATAATACTTCGTAGTATTCCTACAAGTTGTAAATAACTTCGTTACTTATAACTTCGAACTATTTACTTCTACTTCGTAGACTAAGCAGTGTGCTTAATCTTAAAGTTTTATTTAAACCAGTGAATATAGGACTAACTCCATATTAAGAATATAAAATATATAATCACTAGTTATAAAATTTGATCCACAATATATAGCCTGTTTAGTTATAATTAGGAATATTTCATAAGGGCGATTGGTACATTTGCTTTGCCATTTCTAAGAGATTGATAATACAGATTGACATTTGTTTGGCGAATGGTACATTTGCTTGACGTTTCTAAGAGATTGATAATACAAATTAACATTTACTGACAGCCAAATTTCAATTTTTTTGCCCATTTTTCCAGTGTTGATTGCCAATTTTTGTAAGATAACGAACAAACATTCTCTTCCAAAACCAAGTTCTCAAATAGTTCCAAAACTATTAGACAAGACACAAAACAACATATTCACAAGATATTCTGAACATTAACTGTTATTTGTGACCTAATTGACCTTGTAAAGAAGACATTAGTAAGGTTATGTTGAAATGTCTTACTGGCATTTGCGACTTTGGCATTTCAATATAACCTCACTAATATCCGTTTTACTATGTCAATTAAATCACAAATAACAGTTAATGTTGAGAATATCTTGTGAATGTGTTAATACTTAAAACTGTTATGTGCTAATCAATATATTTGAGAAACCTTTTCACTTTGGCTAGTTTTTTTTAATTCAACTGTACATGTATATTTCTCAAAGCTTCATAACAGAAGATAAAAGTCGATAAAGTTACTGGATTTGGTTACTCACATTTAAAAACTGGCTTAACTGCTCATTCACGTGTAGATCAGAATGAATTTCCAATTAATTAATCACTAATTAAACATAATTGCACATATCAAAAAACATTCGAAATTGCTACATGAGTGTCACTACAAGTTAAATCATCAGGTTTGCCAACTACTAGTAACAAAAATATTTGATAACCTTAAAAACACAGATTTTTCGATTATTTTACAACCAACCAGGGTGGAATAAATCTTGATTCTTTTAAAAAAAATCAAATATTGATGAATTTATTAAAAAAAACATATTTAAGTAAAAAATAATGTTTTAAAAAACAATCTGTTTTTTTTTAATAATGTTTTTTTATAAATAAAACGAGTTACTTTGTGTGTATCACATTAATTTATTTATTTGTGATTTTAGTTTCAACTACTTAGGTAATCATTCTCAAACAAAGTTGAGAAAGATGAGACCTAACCTAACTTACGTAGTCGAAACTATAGTCACAAATAAATAAATTTATGTGATACTCATTAAGTACACAATGTTTTTATGTGTTACCTACATCAATATATTTAAGTAATCTTTTCACCTTGGCTAGTTTTTTTAATTCAGCTGTTACATGTATATTTCTCAAAGCTTGATAACAGAAGATAAAAGTCGATAAAGTTACTGGATTTGGTTACTCACATTAAAAAACTGGCTTAACTCCTCATTCACGTGTAGATCAGAATGAATTTCCAATTAATTAATCACTAATTAAACATAATTGCACATATCAAAAAACATTCGAAATAGCTACATGAGTGTCACTGCAAGTTAAATCATCATGTTTGCCAACTACTAGCAAAAAAAATTGAAAATCTTAAAAACACAGATTTTTCATTTGTTTTACTATCAACCAGGGTTGAAATAAATCGTGATTCTTTAAAAAAAAAACAATTATCGTTGATTTTATAAAAAAATGATATTAAGTAAAAAATGAATAAGTTTTAAAAAAATATCAATGATTTTTTTTAATAATGTTTTTTTATAAATAAAACGAGTTACTTTGTGTGTATCACATTAATTTATTTATTTGTGATTATAGTTTCAACTACTTAGGTAATCATTCTCAAACAAAGTTGAGAAAGATGAGACCTAACCTAACTTACGTAGTCGTAACTATAGTCACAAATAAATAAATTTATGTGATACTCATTAAGTACACAATGTTTTTATGTGTTACCTACATCAATATATTTAAGTAATCTTTTCACCTTGGCTAGTTTTTTTAATTCAGCTGTTACATGTATATTTCTCAAAGCTTGATAACAGAAGATAAAAGTCGATAAAGTTACTGGATTTGGTTACTCACATTAAAAAAACTGGCTTAACTCCCCATTCACGTGTAGATCAGAATGAATTTCCAATTAATTAATCACTAATTAAACATAATTGCACATATCAAAAAACATTCGAAATTGCTACATGAGTGTCACTGCAAGTTAAATCGGCAGGTTTGCCAACTACTAGTAAAAAAAATATTTGATAAACTTAAAAACAGAGATTTTTCGATTGTTTTACAACAACCCGGGTGGAATAAATCATGATTATTTAAAAAAAATCAAATATCGATGAATTTATTAAAAAAAACATATTTAAGTAAAAAAAATTAATGTTTTAAAAAAATATCTATGATTTTTTTTAATAATGTTTTTTTATAAATAAAACGAGTTACTTTGTGTGTATCACAATAATTTATTTATTTGTGATTATAGTTTCAACTACTTAGGTAATCATTCTCAAACAAAGTTGAGAAAGATGAGACCTAACCTAACTTACGTAGTCGAAACTATAGTCACAAATAAATAAATTTATGTGATACTCATAAAGTACACAATGTTTTTATGTGTTACCTACATCAATATATTTAAGAAATCTTTTCACCTTGGCTAGTTTTTTTTTAATTCAGCGGTTACATGTATATCTCTCCAAAGTTTCATAACAGAAGATAAAAGTCGATAAAGTTACTGGATTTGGTTACTCACATTAAAAAACTGGCTTAACTCCTCATTCACGTGTAGATCAGAATGAATTTCCAATTAATTAATCACTAATTAAACATAATTGCACATATCAAAAAACATTCGAAAATGCTACATGAGTGTCACTGCAAGTTAAATCAGCAGGTTTGCCAACTACTAGTAAAAAAATATTTGATAAACTCAAAAACACAGATTTTTCAATTATTTTACAACCAACCAGGGTGGAATAAATCATGATTCTTTAAAAAAATCAATTATCAATGAATTTATAACAAAAAAACATATTTAAGTTAAAAATTAATGTTTAAAAAAAATTAAATGATTTTTTTTTAATAATGGTTTTTTATAAATAAAACGATTTGCTTTGTGTGTATCACATTAATTTATTTATTTGTGATTATAGTTTCAACTACTTAGGTAATCATTCGCAAACAAAGTTGAGAAAGATGAGACCTAACCTAACTTACGTAGTCAAAACTATAGTCACAAATAAATAAATTTATGTGATACTCATAAAGTACTTAAGTGTTTTTATGTGTTACCTACATCAATATACTTGAGAAATCTTTTCACCTTGGCTAGTTTTTTTAATTCAGCTGTTACATGTATATTTCCCAAAGCTTCATAACAGAAGATAAAAGTCGATAAAGTTACTGGATTTGGTTACTCACATTAAAAAAACTGGCCTAACTCATTCACGTGTAGATCAGAATGAATTTCCAATTAATTAATCACTAATTAAACATAATTGCACATATCAAAAAACATTCGAAATTGCTACATGAGTGTCACTGCAAGTTAAATCAGCAGGTTTGCCAACTACTAGTAAAAAAAATATTTGATAAACTTAAAAACACAGGTTTTTCAATTATTTTACAACCAACCAGGGTGGAATAAATCATGATTTAAAAAAAAAATCAAATATCGATGAATTTATAAAAGAAAAACATATTTAAGTAAAAAAATAATGTTTTAAAAAAATATCAATGATTTTTTTTAATAATGTTTTTTTATAAATAAAACGAGTTACTTTGTGTGTATCACATTAATTTATTTATTTGTGATTATAGATTCAACTACTTAGGTAAACATTCTCAAACAAAGTTGAGAAAGATGAGACCTAACCTAACTTACGTAGTCGAAACTATAGTCACAAATAAATAAATTTATGTGATACTCATAAAGTACTCAAGTGTTTTTATGTGTTACCTACATCAATATACTTGAGAAATCTTTTCACCTGGGCTAGTTTTTTTTAATTCAACTGTACATGTATATTTCTCAAAGTTTCATAACAGAAGATAAAAGTCGGTAAAGTTACTGGATTTGGTTACTCACATTAAAAAACTGGCTTAACTCCTCATTCACGTGTAGATCAGAATGAATTTCCAATTAATTAATCACTAATTAAACATAATTGCACATATCAAAAAATATTCGAAATTGCTACATGAGTGTCACTGCAAGTTAAATCATCAGGTTTGCCAACTACTAGTAAAAAAAATATTTGATAAACTTAAAAACACAGATTTTTTAATTGTTTTACAACCAACTAGGGTGGAATAAATCATGATTCTTAAATAAAAAACTAATATCGATGAATTTATGAAAGAAAAACATATTGAAGTAAAAAATAATGTTTTAAAAAAATATCTATGATTTTTTTTTAATGTTTTTTTAGAAATGAAACGAGTTACTTTGTGTATATCACATTAATTTATTTATTTGTGATTATAGTTTCAACTACTTAGGTAATCATTCTCAAACAAAGTTGAGAAAGATGAGACCTAACCTAACTTACGTAGTCGTAACTATAGTTACAAATAAATACATTTTTGTGATACTCATAAAGTACTCAAGTATTTTTATGTGTTACCTACATCAATATATTTGAGAAATCTTTTCACCTTGGCTAGTTTTTTTTAATTCAGCTGTTATATGTATATTTCTCAAAGCTTCATAACAGAAGATTAAAGTCGATAAAGTTATTGGATTTGGTTACTCACATTAAAAAACTGGCTTAACTCCTCATTCACGTGTAGATCAGAATGAATTTCCAATTAATTAATCACTAATTAAACATAATTGCACATATCAAAAAACATTCGAAATTGCTACATGAATGTCACTGCAAGTTAAATCATCAGGTTTGCCAACTACTAGTAAAAAAAATATTTGATAAATTTAAAAACACAGATTTTTCGATTGTTTTACAACCAATCAAGGTGGAATAAATCATGATTCTTAAAAAAAATCAAATATCAATGAATTTATAAAAGAAAAACATATTTAAGTAAAAAATTAATGTTTAAAAAAAATATCTATGATTTTTATTAATAATGTTTTTTTTTAATAAATAAAACGAGTTACTTTGTGTGTATCACATTATTTTATTAATTTGTGATTATAGTTTCAACTACTTAGGTAATCATTCTCAAACAAAGTTGAGAAAGATGAGACCTAACCTAACTTACGTAGTCAAAACTATAGTCACAAATAAATAAATTTATGTGATACTCATAAAGTACTCAAGTGTTTTTATGTGTTAACTACATCAATATATTTAAGAAATCTTTTCATCTTGGCTAGTTTTTTTAATTCAGCTGTTACATGTATATTTCTCAAAGCTTCATAACAGAAGATAAAAGTCGATAAAGTTACTGGATTTGGTTACTCACATTAAAAAACTGGCTTAACTCCTCATTCACGTGTAGATCAGAATGAATTTCCAATTAATTAATCACTAATTAAACATAATTGCACATATCAAAAAACATTTGAAATTGCTACATGAGTGTCACTGCAAGTTAAATCATCATGTTTGCCAACTACAAGCAAAAAAAAAGTTGAAAATCTTAAAAACACAGATTTTTCAATTGTTTTACTACAAACCATGGTTGGAATAAATCATAATTCTTTTAAAAACATCTAATATCGATGAATTTCTAAAAAAAGTCTTAGTTATTTGTGACATTGGCATTTCAATATAACCTCACTAATATCCGTTTTACAATGTCAATTAAATCACAAATAACAGAATGTGTTAATACTTGAAACTTTATTTATCTTTATTTGTTCACATTAAAAAATGTCACCTAAAAACAACACAAGTCAAACTTTCTTTCCCGTTTGTTTTCTTATTTCGCAGTTCTTATTTAAAATCATTTTTATTTTTAAATAAGTTGAAATAAATACAGCAGAATAGCCTGATTGATTTTCCCAGTACTTTGGGTATAACTGCAGTGGAAGTTTTTTTAATTTCCCTCAAAACTGATTTTTGGACATGTGCTCTTTTTAAAATTGTGTCATTGTTTTTCCGGCACGGGCATTGCATGGCACTGGCTGTGTGGGTACAATTTAAGGCTTATTTATGCCTGCTTAAAATTGTGATTACCTAAAAATCAATTCTATCCTCTATTGATCAGAATTTGATAATGCTATGACCGTTAGAAATCCATTACTAAGGTCGTGACATATATCTGATCGTAAAATGTCAACTCTACTTTTTTTCCTAGTTTCCAGTAACATGATAACCTTTGAACATGATAATCAATATATTTCGAGTTTATCTTTTTATGCATTTATGTATGTAAAATTTTTGTTTTGATCTGGAATGTCGCGAGTCTTGAGATAATCTTGAACTCGTAAACTTCATAACTTTAACAACATTTACTTCACTTATTTAGTATTTATAAACAAGGGTTTAAAGAAAACGATAATAAACTTGTGCTATTTATAGAGAATATCTAATGTGCTGTTTCTTACAAATAACACAAACTAAAGATAGTCCTTGTAATTCGTGAGGCACACAACGAAAACAAATTCTTTACCACTTTTCCTATTTACATATTTATATTGTTTTTTTACCGTTATGTGAGTGCTTTAGTTTACTGGGTGATCCACTTAACGTAACACTTTTTTACTAATGTAAAATAATAGATATATGCAACTATCTCAGGTAAACAATTTGGATTCACTAATGTGAAATCATTAACTGCAAAGTTTATAACTGCACTAATTAATAATTACACTTTATTATGTAATAATAATAATTTAATAATAATAATTAATACAATTTACAAATTACTTAATACAATTTACAATTTAATAATACAATTTAGTAATTTATTAGTAGTAATTAATTTAGTAATTTAGTAATACAATTTACTTACCACTTTGTGTTTCTGACACTGCTTTTTTTTTAATTTCATATTATTGTGGTTATAATTTCAAACAATTTGTATATGTAATATTTGTACTTGCAATTAAATCATCTATATCTGCTTTGTTACACAGATGGAGCAGATCCGTCGGGCGAACCGGTTGTTTGCAACAGACAGCCTGTTTCTCCGGGAGCACCTGCTGATACCCGTTCAAGACGGCAGAAGCCCACTGTCACCGGCGGGCGAAGCGTCAAATACCGCCCAGCCCGAAGACCCGCAGGTGACGAGCCCATCCAGCTCGCAAGCGACATCGCCGTCAAGCTACGACGACGAAAACCTTGCAGAGTTTCTGGTGAAAATCGATGCGGCAATTGCAAATACCAAAGCAGACGTGAAGAAGATACACAAGAAGAGCGAGTTAGTACCGATCATTTTATTAACCATACAGAGATGTGCCATGTCCGAATTTTATCACTTTCGGTGATTTAGGCGGAAAATTTTCATTACGTTTGATATCATCTGCTTTACTTGCTTAATAATAATAATTATTAAGCAAATATATATAATAATTTATTATATATATATAATAAATGATTATAATAATAATCATTTATTTTGTATCAGACTCAATTGCTGTACTGTTGCAAATATAAATCTTCCGTTTTAGGTTTGTGAATTCCGATTGCGGAAGCGAGAGGAGGAAACCGGCTGTGAGTCGAATGAAGCAGATGGTGAACAACAACGGTGCTAACGACATACTGAAGACCCCGCAGACTGTGGTCATGACTCAGGGGAGTAAAATTAAAACGTCTATGCGCAGGTAATTCCCATTTCGTTTTTACTAGTGTAAACTTGCAAGCAAATGTACTACGTTGCGCATACACACGCATTAAGCAGTCAATGAACTGGAATCTCCCAAGTGTGACTATTGACAAAAACATAAATATACACATAGATTTATTTTGCATATGTAAGAAAAGACATGGTAACAAATTAATATGAACAATTTTAATAATGTTTTATTAATATAACATTTATGTATATATATATTTTTTTTATTTTGTATACCTATTTTGTTAGCACCTGCAACATCAGTCCTTTCATTAACACGAATCATTCTCGGCTTCAACACAACACTAACAGTTTTTTATTTTACATGTTACAGAAAAAATTTATACAGGGTGCCAAATAAATTCAGTTATTTAAGCCAGTGTTTCCGAACCTATTACTTCTCACCAAAAACTGACCTGATATACGATCACCTTATATAATTTATATTCTTTTAAAAAATGGATGCAATTTATACAATTAATGAGTGACCAACGATACAAATAAGAAAATTGGTTTGAGCTCTCGAAAGGTTTAGAAGCACTGATTTAATATATCAATGTAATATAATTATTAAAATAAAAGTAAACCTAAAGATAATTTTGCAATATACTAAGCAGATAATGTTAATCTCGAATAATAATAACAGCAACATAATGTTTAAAAATGCATAAAATATTGTGGATTTTTTAACATGCTGTTATTAGTTTTTATAAAATCGGTATTACATTGTTTGATCTCACATTAACCATTAATACACTTTCCACGTTCGTTTTCAAATATTAGTTCGCACATTTTCTGCAGCTTTTGTAAGCTTTATAGCACTCTTAAGATTCGTTTATGTATAAACTGAAACATGGATACATGAATAATTTTCTTTTATTCAAAGGGTTGTAACCAGTGGCGTCCAACGTGGGACCCGCATAGTCCTAAACAATTTCTATTACAAGCAAATCACTGATCTATAAAGTTGCGAACAAACATTTGTGCATAATTAACGTGGTTTATGGGCTAACAATTAGTTACGTGGAATGGCGCCTTCCGATCGTGTGGAAGGCGCAATCCGCAGTGCTCTCACTGGTTGATAATTGTGATTTCTTTACACAGGTATCAGCAGCAACAAGACGAGCTTTTCGAGTTGTAGCATTTACCGAAATTCTACACTCGTAAATACGTAAGTTCCCCCGGCGACCCCGTTGTATTGCTCTGACTTGAAGTAGCGTCTACTTAAAAGAAGCCTTAATAAGTGTGTGTTAACGGGACTCTTGTGTAGCAATTGATCGTTATTTATAATTCCAATTAATCCCTTCATAGAATGGCTCTTAAGGACAATAATGACCCCCACTTCGCCCCACGATCATTGCACCCGTCATTTATGCGTTGACCCGCTGATTTGATGCGGCTCTCATTTGTCGTCTCGACTTGCGTTAATTTTTCATGAGTCACGTTTAGTTTCTTCCAAGTGTTTGTAGATACTTTAGGTCAGTAATACAGTATTTGATAGTACCAATACACTAATTAGGTTCTAATCGAGTATTTTTGTACTGAAAGATTTTTGCGGGCAAAATATTGATTGAAGTATCCGGGTGATAGGTTGTACGTGTTTCTCTTTTTGTAGGATTAGGGAAGGCAAACCGAGTGAACTAATTACGGAAAACTTTAAATGAGAGATAAAAGTTTGGGATTGTTGCACAAATTTTTGTTTTAGTAATAAATTTAATAATATGTCGCTGTTAATCTACAGACCGGCGTTTTGGCACACTACTAATAGTGACATGGAATTATTCCATCACCAACTTTACAATTATATGCTTCCCTATACCTAACACAATAATTAAGTCCGCTTTACGTGGGGTCTTTTCTTGTGTGCGAATGCACATGCAATACAAGGCAGTAATCCCCACATATTGCCGTTCTGGAGTAACAATGATTAATTTTTCATGAGAGATGAAAAACTATTGTTAATTATTTAGTTTTGAAAAAGTTTTTGGTAAAATCATTACCAAAAAATCTATTCACTTAATAATTAACAATCATTTTTCGTCCCTCCTGAAACATAAATGATTTTGCAGTTGTGTTGTTTCTCAGGAACATCGATATGTTATCTAAAAACCGCGAGTCTTTGGAGACTGATGTCGGACATGGGTGAATAAGGCCCCCATGCAAAGCGGTTCTTAAAATACCCAGTAAAACAAATTAGCGTCATCGAACAAAATCCACAGTTACGACCCCAATATCTGTGCAATGTTTAGTTATCATATGATAATTCGGTGTACAATAAAGTGTATATTTGTAAATCTATGTAAATTAGGCAGTTCATTTCTCGTGAAGTTTTCTACATAAATAGCTTTATTTAGATAAAATCTGTGTTAATTTTTTTGTTAAAACCTAAGTTTGTTATGTCTATAATATATATTTTTGAAATATATAGTGGGTAATGTGATACTCATTTGTTTACTGTACTGAAACCTGCTTCGCCACTAGATCCTTGATCTTCTCCTCGTTCTTCAGTATATTGAACTTCACATTGGCGATCTCCTCCCTCTGTTTCTTCACGTTCTCCTCCAGGTCTTGCAGCTGGTTTATCAGTGGCTGATTCGATTCGGCGTTCACCCTAAACACCAGCCAAATCATTAATCACGACGCCATGCGGAAACAAATTACCTCTTTTGTTTATTTATTTCCGACGTGAACTGCCTCTTCATGTTTGTCCACGAATCCAGTTCGGAGTGCATCGCCTCGACGTCTTCATGTAAGTAACTCATCAGTTTGCCCAACGGATTCGCAGTGCGCGTTAGTGATTGAATCGAGCCTCGCAGTTGGTTGATCTCTTTCGTCGTTGCGTCTTTACCCCTTGCATCTCAACAAGAAAATTATATTTTTGTTAAATAGGGTGCAACAAAATTATTGTGTGTAAAAGATATATGAAGGAAATTATTCACAATTTTAGGAACTGATCACTTTGAATTGATTCAAAATTATGGGTTTCACTAAAATTATGAGAAAAACAATTACTTTCTTTTGTTCTACGTATAAACCTAATAAACATCTGCATTCACTCAAATTACTTTCTTGTTCCCAGTTATTCCTGCCTTTAGGTTGCTCCTCGATCTGCTCGGGCGCCTGTATCTGCTCCAGGATCTGCTCGACCAGGTGCCCCTTATCCACGGGTATGTCTAGGCTCTTCTCCAGGCTCATCGGCTCGGGCACGTCTTCAATCACGCTCTGGATGACCACCGTCTCCTCCTCGTCGTCTTCCTTGCTGTCCGCATCACCGAAATTTTCAACAATCACGTTTATTTTCCCGAGCGGGATCATCTCCTTCATCGGCAGGGCCGAGTCCGGCCGGAGACGGGGAGCCCCGGGTCTGGCACTCGACGGCCTTACACTTGGCGGCCTCAAGGAACTCCTGGGGCGCACTACAAAGTACATATTGATTTAATCAATTTAAAATTTGAAAGTTTTAATAAGTGGCCTCAAGGAAGGCCTGGGGTGCACTACAAAGTACATATTGATTTAATCAATTTAAAATTTGAAACTTTTAATAAGTGATGGATATTGTTTGGGGAGAATTTATGATATTATTGTGTATATAGATAATTTTTAGTTAAAATTTAGAGGGTTCATGGTTTTAACGATTGTCATATATATTCTAAAGAAATAGAGAGAAAAAATGCAATATTTTTAGAAAAAACTACAATTTGTTCAAAAAAGGTCAAATAACTTAAATAGAAATGTATGAAACAGTTTTGAAAATTAAAAAGTGTTTTATAAACAAATAAAGTTATTTCATACATTTCTAATTATGAATTTTCAACAAATAAAACCCACATCGATCGATCTAAAAAACTAAATTTTGAAAAATTGTACATTAAAATACTAAAAACGCAATAATTTATAATTTCTAATAAAATTTACACTTTCAGTGCGACGGTATTTCATGTAACACCAAAACACGTGTCAAGCTTTTCTTATTGTAAAACAATACTTACATATTACCGGCTCTATAACTTTCTTTTCGGGCTTGTCAGGCTTCTCTTGTTTCACATCAGACCTCACCTCGGACACTACAGCTTTAATCTTCTCGTCGCTACGTGGCCGGGCGGACTTGGGCCGCTCAGCAGACGGCTTCCTCTCATTCTCCTCCTTTTTAACCTCCTGCACATTTAGCGGTTCTTCTGCTGTAATCGACAAGTCGGTGATATTTTCCTCCGTCGTCAGGTCGTTAAACTTGACTTCCTGGATGCTCTCGGATTTCGCCGGCTCGTCCGATGGCGCAGGGATTTCTGCGGGTGCTCTGGGCGAGGGTGGTCCTGCCACCACAACTGCAGTGCGCGGCGATATTTTCGGTGTGGACGGCTTCTTATCTCTTGGGGAGTCTTTCGTTTTCGTCGTCTTCTTTTCGCTTTTGACTACGTCTTTGCTGCTTTTAACTTTGGGATCGGTTTTGGAGCTTCGCTTGGGCATCTCTTTTACAACGGTCTTGGTCTTGCTGGCTTTTGGAGTTTCAACTGGAGCCTTCTTGACTCTCGTAGAGTCATTAGATTTGTCACTTTTAATGCTAGTTTTGGCGGCTGGCTTTTTGGTTCTTTCGGCATCTTTAGTTTTCGTTTTCGATTTGCCCTTCAGAGAATTTATGTATTCTTTGCTATCCAATTTCTGTTCGATCGACGACCCAATGGCTTGTAATAATTTATTAGTTTCTGCCGGTTCAAGTCCAGATATTATTTTACTGGCACGCACTTGCAGATCAATACCGCTTATAAATTCTGGGTGGATGAATAGATAATTACTACATTAATTATAAGAATGGAAGTTAACGTAAGTATGTAATAAATTATACAATTTCAAGGAAACCAAAAAAATCGGTTTAGAGGTAAAACTCAATAAGTCCGTATTAAGTGAAATGAATTAAATTCAGTATTCAGTATTCACTTTATTAGTATTTTGACTCTTTACAGAGTATTACATTGTTAATATATAAAAGTTATGACCTCTATTAAAATTATGAGTAGTAAATTATTAGCAAATAATTTTGATTAATATTATAATATTAATATTATATATTAATATTTTAATTAATAAGTTTGATGATAAACTTATAGCTATATAAACTTATACAGATAAATAACAATTATACTTTTATTCTTTATGTAGAAAGAACTTTATATAAGTAATTTTGTTTTATTACACCCAATTTTATTAATATAGCTTACATATCTCAGAAATATAAAACTGTTACTTAACGAGTTTTACCTCTAAACCGATCATATATTGGGCACTTCTGAGGAACACACACTAAATGAAAAAGAAATGCTTCATGTTACGTTGAATTGTGAAAGATCTTACACATTTATACTAAACATTGTAACTTACTGACTGCTGTGATGAGTTTGTTTAAGAAGGCAATTTTCCCATCCCTGTCCTTAACATTGTCGGAAAGAAGCTCCCCTTCGGTGAAGAGCCCCTTCAGGAACCCCGTCTCTCGGATAACTGTATTTATGACATCGTGAAGAAAACGAAAGGGCGGCTTCTTGAGGAATTTCTCTGTTAAGGGGGGTCGAGCCACGTACTTCCCCAACGCTTTCTGGGTCTTGGATATAATTTCAGGACTGACTTCTTCGCCCATTTTTAATGTTAGGTGTATATTCTTTGGATGTTACTCGTGGCGAACCTCGATTTCAAATGATTGTTTGATTTGACTGCAGTTTCCATGGAAACAACAGTGTTCCCACCAGAAATAGTGTGAATTTTATGTAAATAATAACTACATTTCTAATTGTGGAGTGGTAATACTGACTACTGAAGTTGAGTAAACCAATATTTACATAACCTATGATTAATTAAAAACGATTCATTCAAGTTTTAGGTGAAAATGTGGAAATTACCTCTGATTATGTTGCCATTGTTGGTTTTTCATGTAGTCTACAGTAATCCAGATTCAAAAGTAGGTAGATTCATTTATGTTAATTTTTTATTAATTTTCAATGGTATAATGAAAACTAATGTGATATCTGAGCATTTTTCATTGATTACGTTACTTTACAGCAGTTCCAGGATTTTGCGGCGAAGAGCAAGGGCCACACGAACAACTGGGCGGTGCTCGTCGACACGTCGCGTTTCTGGTTCAACTATCGCCATGTCGCGAACGTGCTGTCCATATACAGGAGCGTGAAGAGGCTCGGGATTCCCGATAGCCAGATTATCCTTATGATTGCCGATGATATGGCCTGCAATCCGAGGAACCCCAGACCTGCAACGGTCTTCAATAACGCCAATCAGCATATTAATGTGTACGGTGACGATGTAGAGGTGGATTACAGAGGGTATGAAGTAAGTTTCGAAAAATGGGTGTCTTATTAAGGTCAGTGCAAAGTAATTGCACATACAATTTGACAACAAAAATTTTACACAGTCCTTATTTATTTAAATTAAATGTATTTGTGGTTACCACTTGGTGAAACATGTTAATTAAAAGGTAAATAAAACACTTGGTTTAAAGTTTCACGGAATATATAGATCACTCTACAATCGTTTCGGCAGTTAAGCCATTCTCAAGAGTACAAGTTATACTCAAGTACTCATGCACAAATATAACTTGTACTCTTGAGAATGGCTTAACTGCCGAAACGATTGTAGAGTGATCTATAAATTCTGTGAAACTTTAAACCAAGTGTTTTATTTACTAGGTTTAAGTTTGAAGCTTTTACGGATTACGGAGGGTATGAATCTTCTTTGGCAATAAAGTCCTTTTTTTATATAGGTTACGGTGGAGAATTTTGTGCGATTGTTAACGGGAAGGCTCAAACCCGCTACGCCCAGATCCAAGCAGTTGCTGACAGATGAAGGCAGTAATATTCTAATTTATTTAACGGGACACGGCGGAGACGGCTTCCTTAAATTTCAGGATTCCGAGGAAATTACTAGTCAAGAAATGGCCGATGCTCTTGAGCAAATGTGGCAGAAACAAAGGTACAATTATAACATGAGAGATAGAATAACATATATAACAAATATAACATGAAACATAGAAACACTCAGTACAATGAGTACTGAGTACCTACAATGACTTGTTTCTCCTCTTATGCGGTCTGCCGAGGTCTTACTGGATGTTGGTCCAGCATGTCTCATGTGGCTGGGCTGTTTCGTGCCCGGTTGTTGGAATTTTGGGTTATTTATAAACCCATTGAAACAGTATAAGATTATACTGAGTTAAATAATTCGTTTGTTATTTTCTAGGTACCATGAAATATTCTTCATGATAGACACATGTCAAGCGGCTTCCATGTATGAACGATTCTACTCTCCTAATATTCTAGCTGTCGGGAGTAGTTTAGTGGGAGAAGATTCTTTATCAGTAAGCATATCATCAGTACTAATAAGTTTCGAATACCTAGAATGCAATATAATCGATTTAAATCGAATGAAATAAAAAAAATTAAACAAAAGTAAGGTCAATTTTAGTTCAATTTAACAGATTGATAGAATGATGGACCAATCAAAATGCAATATATCGTCGGCTTACAAGTGAAATCACTCAAGTCAAAAACTATAAAATGTGAGAAACTCCAATTTAAATTTTATATTCTGCTGTTACTTTTCCTACTCAGTCATTTAATGAGTTAAGGATTTGGAAGTTCGGCTACAAGACCCTTTACTATACCCCTACTGAGCCTGAAATTTGTTATAATTTAGTAAACCATTAAATTATAACTTAACTAAAAACAGCCAAAAATTGACTTAGTGTGTTTCACTTGTAAGCCGACGATATTTACTAATAATCATGATGGAGTATTGTCAGCATTTGATGCCCGTGGCTTATGGGTAGACACGGGTAAATTATCACAAAGCAAGAGTCCCAAAGAGCAAAACGTGGCTGAGTGGCTTCAAAAAATGATTGGCTGTGGGCCTATGTGTTATATTATATTTTCGTTTCAGCATCACGTTGACCCGGCCATTGGAGTTTATATCATCGACAGATATACCTACTATGCCTTAGAGTTTTTGGAGAATGTGACACCCGATAGCACCAGAAGCATGGGAGAATTTGTAAGTATTATCAGTTATACATCTCCATAATACAGAAGTTTAACATAGCCTTTAGAATATAGCGTCGATTTTGCTGACAGCTTTATTTGACATCACATCATCACAGCATCACATTCTAACATCAGATGCATTTATGTCTTATATGCATCGAATGTGATGCTGCCTAGTAATGTACATGTTACTGCTAATATTTTTTTGATACGCAATACACCTGCTTATTTATATTTTTGAACAGTGCGTTATACAAATTATGTATTTTGATTTTGCAGCTAACAGTATGTCCGAAACGAGTATGCATATCTACAGTGGGCGTAAGAAAGGACCTGTTTCGCAGGAACCCGTACAAGGTGCCCATTACGGACTTCTTCGGATCGGTGCGGCCCATCAAATTGATCGACCGGGAGCTTAACAGCACGTTTAATCTAATAACGTGTGACGTTCAAGAGAAACCGGAGGTTGCCAAGTACAGATACGTCGCACCATTACTGATATCATAAACTGTTGGATGCACCAAATATAAATAAGTTAAAGAAGGATTACGAGCCTCAAAATTAATATCAATAGTTTTATTTTTCAGCCGAGTCATATCCACCTTTAATATTAAAAGATCTCATATAATTATGTATTTTTGTTTATATCTTAATATCTCACAAATTGGGTCTACACATTTTACAATTGTAATTTAGAATGCATAAATTCAGTTCAGTTCCGTTTATTCATCCTTAAAAAGCAACATAATTGTTGATTGAACAAGTCAGGTACAATATAATATAAAAATATACATATACAAAAACATAAAAGTAAAAAAATGTAATCAAAATTCAAAACTTGTATCTTTTGACGTTACAAATATGTTTTCGAATTGTTGTTTCGTTGAAACCGGATTTAACAGGTTCATTGCAAGAATATCTAGAATGTAAGGCTTCATACGATGATTATAAACACATTCATCGTAACACAATAACTATGTACCTACATTGAAAGATGCTAATGGATGTAATATAAACTGTATCGTTAGCAATAAACATAGTTACATTAAACAAGAGTTATTTGCACACCTTCATCGGACAACAGCGTTTCATTCTGGAGGGTATTGTCAGTTAAGTGCCATCCAGAGAAGGTGCACAAGTTATAAATCACAAATAAAAACGCAATAAAACAACGTTTGATAAATTTTGCCTTGCTTTAAAAAAATGTGTGCAGCCCAGTGTAACCAATCAGATGTGATCGGATTTCATGACCCTTATAAAACGCTTACGGAAGCTATTTGAGGCTTGTAATGTTGCAGGAAACCGAATGGATGGCTGCCGGTTTGCCCCCTTGGCAATTATATTCCCACGAAGCGTCCGGTTACGCCGTAATTTACGATGTTTAGGTTGCGTTTTCGACGTGCCCTGTATATAGTGTTTACAGCGCCCATCGTCCCGTGGGCGTTTTGGGTACTAGAGCTTCCGCCAAAATTCCGTTGCAAACGGTCCAGAGGGCGCCATTGTCGCTACATACAGGGCGATCTGAAATTACTTTTCTGAGTGTTCATAAAAACCTGAATAACTTGGCCGAAACTTAATATTTTTAATATCTGATTGCACATCAATGAGTAGACGGACGTATTTTGCTAGACGACTGAAAAAGACGCACGTAAATTATAAATTAATCGCTGTGTGAAGTAATTTTGCGGTTTTTCGTCAAATATAGGCAATACGCGGTGGATTTTCACAAAGCAAAGGCCGAGGCTTATGCAATTTGCGAAGTTTAAAGCTAATTTGTGGGTTTGTCGCTATGGGCAGCGTCAATACGCTGCTGAAAATGCCTACAGCGATAGCCTGTGAAAGCTGTCAAAAAAATCGGTATATGGCATGAAAGCAAATGTTTTCTTCATTTTTCTGTCTAAGTTTCTAAGTTAAGAAGGAAACAAAATTATACCAATTGGAAACAATAGTGGTTTTCCAACAAATATTATTGAAAAGTTAACAAACAAATAAGATATCACTGACAATGTTATGAAAGCGCTCTTCGAGCCTTAGGAATAGTGTCTTGAAGCTGGCTGAACAATGTAATCCTTACGTCAGGTCTTTGTGCTAAAAACATACACAATATTAAGCAAAGTACGAAGCAACTTTAAAGAGCAACTTCCAAATTCACAATATCTGTTGTTTATTTAAATTAAATGTATTTGTGGTTACCACTTGGTGAAACATGTTAATTAAAAGGTAAATATAACTCTTGGTTGTAGTTTCAAGGAATTGTTTAGTTGAAATTAGATTTAACAGGTTCATTGCAAGAATATGTACAAAGTAAGGCTTCATACGATGATTATAAACACATTCATCGTAACATAATAATTATGTACCTACATTGAAAGATGCTAATGGATGTAATATAAACTGTATCGTTACATTAGACTCGAGTTATTTGCACACCTTCATCGGACAACAGCGTTTCATTCTGGAGGGTATTGTCAGTTAAGTGCCATCCAGAGAAGGTGCTCAAGTCATAAATCAACACGGCATTATACATTAACTTATATATAAATCAAACGCAATTGGTGTGAGTTTCACAAAATATTTAAAGTTGTACTACACTTGTTTCACCACACAGTGGCTTCATCTGCCTGATCAGACAGATGAAGCCACTGTGTGGCGAAACAACTGTCGTGGGTATTATACATTAACTTATATATAAATAAAACGCAATTGGTGCGAGTTTCACATAATGTTTAATGTTGTACTACGACACTTGTTTCACCACACAGTGTCTTCATCTGCCTGATCAGACAGATGAAGCCACTGTGGCGAAACAACTGTCGTAGTAATCTGTCTGATCAGGCAGTTGAAGCCACTGTGTGGCGAAACAATTGACGTAGTACAACGTTAAATATTTTATGAAACTCATACCAATTGTGTTTTATTTATATATTAACATGGAGTTTCATCATGTATCAGCCTCATCAATCCAATACATTAACTTATAATGAATGTATTTATTTGTTTTAACTGATGTACATCTTTCGCTCAAGGAGAGGACGGCCAGTAACTACTAATGCAAGAATTGCTAGTAAAAGTGATCATTTAACTAACAATATCTGGGTAGTCACCTGTTTCACTTCACTAGAACCATTATAAATGTAACAGCGAGTTAAAAATTGCACACAATTAGAATGGCAATCGCCAGATTCTATGAACTACACCTGCACTATGTAATTACCATCATCTTGCTCAAAGAATGCACCAATGGACCACATCAAATAATAATAAACTCGCCTGTGCGAAAGTCTGTGCAATCGCCAGATTCTATGAACTACACCTGCACTACGTAATTACCATCATCTTGCTCAAAGAATGCACCAATGCACCACATCAAATAATAATAAACTAGCCGTGTGAAAGTCTGTGCAATCGCCAGATTCTATGAACTACACCTGCACTACGTAAATACCATCATCTTGCTCGAAGAATGCACCAATGCACCACATCAAATAATAATAAACTCGCCTGTGCGAAAGTCTGTAGAGTTTCACAAATAAAAACGCCGTAAAACTACGTTTGATACATTTTGCCTTGCTTTCAAAAAATGTGTGCAGCCCAGTGTAACCAATCAGATGTGATCGGATTTCATGACCCTGATAAAACGCTTACGGAAGCTATTTGAGACTTGTAATGTTGCAGGAAACCGAATGGATGGCTGCAGGTTTGCCCCCTTGGCAATTATATTCCCACGAAGCGTCCGGTTATGCCGTAATTTACGTTTTTTAGGTTGCGTTTTCGACGTGCCCTGTATATAGTGTTTACAGCGCCCATCGTCCCGTGGGCGTTTTGGGTACTAGAGTTTCCGCCAAAATTCCGCTGCAAACGGTCCAGAGGGCGCCATTGTCGCTACATACAGGGCGATCTGAAATTACTTTTCTGAGTGCTCATAAAAACCTTAATAACTTGGCCGAAACTTAATATTTTTACAATCTGATTGTACATCAATGAGTAGATGGACGTATTTTGCTAGACGACTGAAAAAGACGCACGTAAATTATAAATTAATCGCTGTGTGAAGTAATTTTGCGGTTTTTCGTCAAACATAGGCAATACGCGGTGGATTTTCACAAAGCAAAGGCCGAGGCTTATGCAATTTGCGAAGTTTAAAGCTAATTTCTGGGTTTTTCGCTATGGGCAGCGTCAATACGCTGCTGAAAATGCCTACAGCGATAGCCTGTGAAAGCTGTCAAAAAAATCGGTATATGGCATGAAAGCAAATGTTTTCTTCATTTTTCTGTCTAAGTTTCTAAGTTAAGAAGGAAACAAAATTATACCAATTGGAAACAATAGTGGTTTTCCAACAAATATTATTGAAAAGTTAACAAACAAATAAGATATCACTGACAATGTTATGAAAGCGCTCTTCGAGCCTTAGGAATAGTGTCTTGAAGCTGGCTGAACAATGTAATCCTTACGTCAGGTCTTTGTGCTAAAAACATACACAATATTAAGCAAAGTACGAAGCAACTTTATGGAGCAACTTCCAAATTCACAATATCTATGTTGTTTATTTAAATTAAATGTATTTGTGGTTACCACTTGGTGAAACATGCTAATTAAAAAGTAAATAAAACACTTGGTTGAAGTTTCACAGAATTGTTGTTTAGTTGAAATCGGATATAACAGGTTCATTGCAAGAATATCTAGAATGTAAGGTTTCATATGATGATTATAAACACATTCATCGTAACATAATAATTATGTACCTAAATTGAAAGATGCTAATGGATGTAATATAAACTGTATCGTTATCAATACCCATAGTTACATTAGACCAGAGTAATTGGGACACCTTCATCGGACAACAGCGTTTTATTCTGGAGGGTATTGTCAGTTAAGTGCCATCCAGAGCAGGTGCTCAAGTCATAAATCAACACGGCATTATACATTAACTTATATATAAATCGAACGCAATTGGTGCGAGTTTCACAAAATATTTAATGTTGTACTACACTTGTTTCACCACACAGTGGCTTCATCTGCCTGATCAGACAGATGAAGCCACTGTGTGGCGAAACAACTGTCGTGGGTGTTATACATTAACTTATATATAAATAAAACGCAATTGGTGCGAGTTTCACAAAATATTTAATGTTGTACTCCGACACTTGTTTCACCACACAGTGGCTTCATCTGCCTGATCAGACAGATGAAGCCACTGTGGCGAAACAACTGTCGTAGTAATCTGCCTGATCAGGCAGATGAAGGCACAGTGTGGCGAAACAATTGTCGTTGTACAACATAAAATACTTTATGAAACTCATACCAATTGTGTTTTATTTATATATTAACATGGAGTTTCATCATGTATCAGCCCCATAAATCCAATACATTAACTTATAATGAATGTATTTATTTGTTTTAACTGATGTACATCTTTCGCTCAAGGAGAGGACGGCCAATAACTACTAATACAAGAATTGGTAGTAAAAGTGATCATTTAAGTAACAATATCTGGGTAGTCACCTGTTTCACTTCACTAGAACCATTATAACTGTAACAGCGAGTTAAAAATTGCACACAATTAGAACGGCAATCGCCAGATTCTATGAACTACACCTGCACTACGTAATTACCATCATCTTGCTCAAAGAATGCACCAATGCACCACATCAAATAATAATAAACTCGCCTGTGCGAAAGTCTGTGCAATCGCCAGATTCTATGAACTACACCTGCACTACGTAATTACCATCATCTTGCTCAAAGAATGCACCAATGCACCACATCAAATAATAATAAACTCGCCGTGTGAAAGTCTGTGCAATCGCCAGATTCTATGAACTACACCTGCACTACGTAATTACCATCATCTTGCTCAAAGACTGCACCAATGCACCACATCAAATAATAATAAACTCGCCTGTGCGAAAGTCTGTAGAGTTTCACAAATAAAAACGCCGTAAAACTACGTTTGATAACTTTCGCGCTTGCTTTCAAAAAATGTGTGCAGCCCAGTGTAACCAATCAGATGTGATCGGATTTCATGACCCTTATAAAACGCTTACGGAAGCTATTTGAGGCTTGTAATGTAGCAGGAAACCGAATGAATGGCTGCAGGTTTGCCCCCTTGGCAATTATATTCCCACGAAGCGTCCGGTTATGCCGTAATTTACGATTTTTAGGTTGCGTTTTCGACGTGCCCTGTATATAGTGTTTACAGCGCCCATCGTTCCGTGGGCGTTTTGGGTACTAGAGCTTCCGCAAAAATTCCGCTGCAAACGGTCCAGAGGGCGCCATTGTCGCTACATACAGGGCGATCGGAAATTACTCTTCTGAGTGCTCATAAAAACCTGAATAACTTGGCCGAAACTTAATATTTTTACAATCTGATTGCACATCAATGAGTAGATGGACGTATTTTGCTAGATGACTGAAAAAGACGCAGGTAAATTATAAATTAATCGCTGTGTGAAGTAATTTTGCGGTTTTTCGTCAAACATAGGCAATACGCTGGGGATTTTCACAAACAAAGGCCGAGGCTTATGAAATTTGCGAAGTTTAAAGCTAATTTCTGGGTTTTTCGCTATGGGCAGCGTCAATACGATGCTGAAAATGCCTACAGCGATAGCCTGTGAAGGCTGTAAAAAAAATCGATATGTGGCATGAAAGCAAATGTTTTCTTTATTTTTCTGTCTAAGTTTCAGTTTTCTGGGAGTTATATATTAGTTCACGGGATATTTTGAAGATGTAATAGCATTCATATTCAAAAGCAGCATTCATATAATCGAACTTTATTTACTATGGGTGTATATTTGGTTGCATACGTTATGTGACTGTTTGTATTTATCGATTATTGCGTGAGATAATTACGTTTAGGGTTATTTAAATAATTAGTTGCAACCTATTTATTACTTATATGATAAATAATTGATTAGTATAAATATCGATTACGATATAATTTTAAAGATAAACAAGTGCACCACTGCACGAACAATTGAAGGATATAATTTTTATCAATATCGCAACAAATTTGATGAGCTTTGTATTTTGAGAATGATATGTTATCATTCTTTGCGCAATCAAATAAAGTAGACACAGATGTCGTGGCTTTTGTGGCTTTTATCACCAAAACGCCTATTGCCATGTTGTCACGCTATCAGCCAATCGCGTGCCGGCACCGAACTAACCTCCTCTGTCTGCGTGTCATGTTTGTTGCTGTCAAAGATGCAGCAAGCCGGCACGAAAAAGTCTTCTCAGCCGAAGAATTTCAACAATAAAGCGGGTATAGCCAGTCTGATAATATTCGTGATACTCTTGCTGGCATGGATCGCAGGTTTCTCCTCACGACTGTTCGCCGTTATACGGTTCGAAAGCATAATTCACGAATTCGACCCATGGTGAGTTTTGTGTAAATAACGAGCGAGTGCACGCCTCGTGCCATCCATCCATTCAAAATAATGCAATAACAGCAAACCACCCAAGAAACTCGCCCAATTTCCAGCATCTCAACCAACCATAATTAACCTAATAAGTCAACCTGAGATGTGCATCCCAGGAGCCGAACCACTCCCCTTTCCCCGGTGCACCTCCGAACCCCCGAGTAACCGCACGAAACTTTCAGGTTTAACTACCGAGCGACGGCCTACATGGTCAAGCACGGCTTCTACAACTTCCTCAACTGGTTCGACGAGCGGGCATGGTACCCGCTGGGCCGCATCGTCGGCGGCACCGTCTACCCGGGCCTCATGATCACCTCCGGCGGCATCCACTACCTGCTGCACCTGCTGCACATCAACGTGCACATCAGGGACGTCTGCGTGTTCCTTGCGCCGGTCTTCAGCGGCCTCACCTCCATCTCGACGTACTTCCTCACCAAGGAGCTGTGGTCGGCGGGCGCCGGCCTCTTCGCCGCCTGCTTCATCGCCATCGTGCCCGGGTACATCAGCAGGTCCGTCGCCGGCAGCTACGACAATGAGGGTATCGCCATATTTGCCTTACAGTTCACCTACTATCTGTGGATCAAATCCGTCAAGACCGGGTCCGTGTTCTGGTCCGTCATGGCGGCCTTATCATACTTTTATATGGTAAGCAAATCTCATTGGATTCAATTTTTATAATGCTAATTTTACTGTGTATATTAGAGTGTATCTGCAGTTCTATGACATTACATTCCTTTACGTCTCCGCTCTCAAAATATTTACGTTTTTGGGTAATTTGCAGTTCATTTGGTCACTAGTTAAGACTGTTTCATAGATTTGTTACGCTACGCTGTGACAATGCTATCCCCTATGGGGATTTTTAACACCATTCAATGCATATTGAAAATTGCGTTGATATTATATTATATTATTATACAATTCGAAACTATGTGTGGATACTACTTGGTGGAACATTATGATTAGGTTAAATCAAACACTTGGTTAAAGTTTCACTGTATTCATAGAATAAACCTCTACAATTGTTTCGGCCTCACGACCATTCTCAAGAGTACAGAGATACTCTGAGTATGTACTCTGTACTCTTGAGAATGGTCGTGAGGCCGAAACAATTGTAGAGGTTTATTCTATGAATACAGTGAAACTTTAACCAAGTGTTTGATTTAACCTAATTATACAATTCAATTATTTCTATGTGAAGTTTCAATTACTCCGTCGACTATCATTGACAAACAGTCAAAATTTCACATATGCTGAAAGATATAAATGACTGTAAGATATAAGATATCATGAAAACTATGAATTTTCTTTTATTTCTGTTAAATTTTCAATGTTTTCTATCAATCTTTCAAATATTTCTGTAAAAATATCAATTATTTTATCAAATCTCATTGCTATTTCTATCGTGCTAATTAGAACACACAAAATACAACTAACACAATTAACATAAAGTCACAATACATAATAAAGGTTTGATACTAACATAGAGAGAAAAATATATTGCTTAATTATATGTTAAGTTAAGTATGGGCAGCGGAAAGAAAAACTTCATTGTGTCAGAGAGCTCACAAGGACGTGTGCATTAAAACGCATCTAGTTCCATTTTGTATGACACAGTTCGCTATGACACTACAAAATTCCCTCAAAAATAAACTTCTGTTAAAATTTCAATGTTTCATGTTTCCTATCAATGTTTTAAATATTCCTGTCAAATTTCATTGATCGTCTCTTCATTTTTCAATTATTTCTATGTGAAGTTTCAATTACTCCGTCGACTATCATTGACTAACAGTCCAAATTTCACGTATGCTGTAAGATATAAATGACTATCATGAAAACTATGAATTTTCTTTTATTTCTGTTAAATTTCTAATGTTTTCTATCAATCTTTCAAATATTTCTGTAAAAATGTCAATTATTTTGCCAAAAGTTTAGTCAAAATTTCACGTATGCTGTAAGATATAAATGACTGTCATGAAAACTATGAAATTTCTATTGTTTCTGATAAATTTTCATTGTTTACTATCATCGATCAGTTTTCTAATTCAGGTTTTGTTATAATAATGTTGATTTAAAAAATCATCTGGAAATATAAAGCAAAAATATTCAATGCTCAAATAAATGAACGAAGATAGGTATGGATTTAAATAATATCATTGGATATTAAGATTTATATATTTTTCTAGAATCTGCAGCTAAATTGCTTGTTCATTTTCTGGATAATTATTCTATTTTAGTAGTGACAACTCAAGATTTCTTTTATTTCTGTTAAAAGTCCATAATTTACTATCATTCTATCAATTATTTCTGTTAAAATTTCAATTAATCTGCCAAATTTTATTAATCAATTGTGAATTTTTCATTTATTTTTATGTGAAATTTCAATTGTTCTATCAACTATTTTTGACTATTATTATTACTATCCTTTATTTTTGGCATTGACTGCTTGTCACGTAATAATAATTATTATTATAATACATTACACATTACATAATTATAAATGCTTCCTTATCACTTCCTTATTTTTCACTTATTTTTGACTAATGGTTCAATTATTTCTGTTAAAATTTCACTTATTCGGTCAAATATCTGATGATCTCACCTTTCTTATTGGCTGCGTAATGCCATTTTTTAGAAACACTTCCTACTAACATTGGAGAAAATCCGCATTAAAGTTGAAGATAATTTAAACCTGCCTATTGTTTGACAATATTCCACAACACTTTTTGTATATGAAGAACATTAGATTCAAATTTATTTTTATTCTATAGTCAATTCAATTTGAAGACGGAGTTAATATAAACTGTTCACGTGGACGGCAACAATTTTCAGGGCCTACACAACACAGGTCCAATACTAGTCTACCGTTTGCAATAACAAAATTCACTTGGCCCGGGTAGACCAGAGCCTGAGGCAAGACCAATCGTATCCTTGTGTAGAACAGATCATGCATGTAACAGTGTTTATACTTCGGCTTGAAATCGGATGGAGTATAAAACTATTAAGAAAAAAATGCACGTAATTAATTGCTGATTTTTAACAGCAGTTTGAACCTGCTCATAGCAATAGCATGCTCATGCCACAGTGTATAAAAAATCTCTGAATCGGACTTAAAAATACTTAAGCTAACTTAACTTTGACAACAAAAATTGTAGTCATTATCATTATTTTCCAAGACCATTTCTGTTAAAATTAATTTTCCTACCAGTTTTTGCTGCAACAAAAATTATACTAATTATTTTCCAAGAACATTGGTGTTAAAACTAATTTTCCTACCAATTTTTGCTGCAACAAAAATTATACTAATTATTTTCCAAGAACTTTGCTGTTAAAACTAATTTTCCTACCAATTTTTGTTTCAACTAAATCTCGCAGTATATTTCTTTAATAACACAACGATGAACTTTTCAGGTTTCTGCGTGGGGCGGCTACGTATTCATAATCAACCTGATCCCCCTGCACGTGTTCGTGCTGCTGCTGATGGGCCGCTACTCGAACCGCCTCTTCACCTCGTATACGACGTTCTACATCCTCGGGCTGCTGCTCTCCATGCAGATACCCTTCGTCGGGTTCCAGCCGATCCGGACGAGCGAGCACATGGCCGCGTCGGGGGTGTTCGCCCTGATGATCGCCGTCGCCACGCTGAAGTACATGCAGTCCGTGCTCTCCAAGTCCGAGTTCAAGTCGCTCTTCATTTTCGGCGGCATGATCGCCGCCGGCGTCGTTTTCCTGACCGTCGTCGTCCTGACGTATGCAGGCTACGTCGCGCCGTGGTCCGGCCGGTTCTACTCCCTGTGGGACACCGGTTACGCCAAGATCCATATTCCGATTATCGCCTCGGTGTCGGAGCATCAGCCCACGACGTGGTTCTCGTTCTTCTTCGATCTGCATGTTTTGGTCACCACTTTCCCTGCCGGTTTGTGGTACTGCATCAAGAATATTAACGATGAAAGAGTTTTCGGTGAGTAGATTCAAAATCGATTATTAATTGAATTGCAGTATTTTGTGAATTTTGGAATAACAATTTGAGGTTTAATAATTTGCGAATGTCTATTTCTGTGTTTAGATTTGATCGATTTTAGAGAAGTATATTAGTCTGCCTTAGAGGTATGTACTTTAACCCAGTGACAAAGTGTTTTTTCTTTGTTTTCAGTTGTCCTATACGCTCTCAGTGCCGTTTATTTCGCTGGCGTTATGGTGCGTCTCATGCTGACGCTTACCCCAGTTGTCTGCATGCTGAGCGGTGTGGCCTTCTCCGGACTGCTTGACCACTTCTTGCGTGAAGATGAAAGTGTTTCTCGAAGTGACGAAGTGGAAAAGGAAGAAGACAGTACTTCAAACAAGAGATTCTATGACAAGGTATAAAACTGGATGTGTATATATAAACCGTTAGTTTTTATAAATTTATCGACTCTTCTACAGGCTGGAAGAGTGATTAAGCCGCGCCACGAAACGCAAAGAGAATCTGACGCCATAGGCCCCAATCTACGCAGTATAGTGATCGTTGTCATAATGCTCCTGCTAATGCTATTCGCCGTTCACTGCACCTGGGTCACGAGCAACGCCTACTCCAGCCCGTCAATTGTGCTCGCCTCGTACAGCGGGGACGGCACCAGGCAGATCCTCGACGACTTCAGGGAGGCCTACTTCTGGCTCTCGCAGAACACTGCCGACGAAGCCAGGGTGATGAGCTGGTGGGATTACGGGTATCAGATAGCGGGGATGGCGAATCGGACAACCCTGGTGGATAATAACACGTGGAACAACAGTCATATAGCTTTGGTCGGCAAGGCAATGTCCTCTAATGAAAGTGCCGCCTACGAGATTATGACTGCTCTGGACGTTGATTACGTTTTGGTAATTTTCGGTGGTGTTATTGGTTACTCTGGTGATGATATCAATAAGTTCCTGTGGATGGTGCGCATTGCTGAAGGGGAACATCCAAAAGATATTCGGGTAACAACACATTTGTAATAATTAATATTTTATAAAGTTCAGTTAAGCGTGTTAACCTGCTAACTCCATTTTTACTGAAATATTATTCTTGATAATTCGTGGCATGAGACTGTAGTAATCAAGTCCAACTATATATTTAAAAATTAAGTCAATATTATCACAACAAACCTAATGTAAAAATAACTCAAATAATTGATAGTTAATACTACGTTATGTATCCGTCTGTTAATTAATCTGAATCTTGGTCTTAGTTAAATTAAAATTGTTGAGTTACTCCGACATTTCTGTGTATATTTTAAACTTGCATATTTTTCCAGGAAAGTGATTACTTCACAGAGCACGGAGAGTTCCGCGTGGATGCGGAGGGCTCGCCGACTCTCCTCAATTGCCTGATGTACAAGCTCAGCTACTACCGGTTCGGTGAACTGAAGTTGGACTACCGCAGCCCGGCGGGCTTCGACCGCACCAGGAACGCGGTCATCGGCAACCGTGAGTTCCAGCTGACGTACTTAGAGGAGGCGTACACCACCGAGCACTGGCTGGTCAGAATATACAGGGTGAAAAAACCGAACGAGTTCAACAGGCCGAGAATACCAGTTGCCAACAGAATCGTCAAATCAGGGAACTTTGCTTCGAAGAAGGTAAATATTTGAAAATAAGAGTCTTCTCTCTTAAAATCATAATCCAAAACCAATTCTTATATAAGAATCAGAACACCTATTTACAAAAAAAAACATCTTTAGAGGCACTCCAAAATATTTTGTTAAATATTTGAGTTGTTTGTTGTATAACGAGAATGCTTAATCGTAAGAGCATGTGAATATATACAACCAAATTTATTTGTTGCTTGTCTTTGCTGTCTGGCAGAAAGTTTGGTACACTTCTGTGTTATTCACTTGTGTGACGGGATTATTCATTTGTTGCCACTTTATTTGGCGTAGAAGTGTTATGAATGGCCGATTTAAGTGACATTTGTGTGGACGATTTTACATGTTTGTTGCTCTTTACAGAATACAAAGCGTAGGAAAGGAACAATAAGAAACAAGGCGGTCGTGGTGAAGGGAAAACGGACGACCAAGCAAACCTAGTTAAATGGGGGAATTGTCATTGTTCCCCGGCGACGTCGCAACATTGAACTTTCATATTTTTCATAATATTAAAAAAAAAATGACTGATGCTACGGAGCCATAACAGTCCAGCGTTCCCGGGGAACAACGGCAATTTTGTTTGTAATCAAATAGCATTCTTCAGTCTTAATTTCTGTCCATTTTTTTTTATCACCTGAGTTTTCGTTTTCATTCACACGAGTTCTGCAATAATTGTGAGTGTTATTTTGTTGGAATAAAAAGAATTATTTGTTTACGTGTGTATTTTATTGAATTTTGATCAATGTTGTTCATTGTGATAATGTAGTTTAAATAAACAACTTTTGCACTTGGTTACTTATTAACATCTCTTATTTTGTTTTGTGATTGTGTTGGAGATTGGTATGTTTGAGCAATATTGTCTGTGGAAGAAAATTGTAATCGGACTGTCTCAAGCTGCTTGATACTGATAATCATGGCGTTTAATAAACCGATAGTTGAATCAAAATGATGTAATCTCTTCACAGTACCTTAGCAACCATCAGAAAGAGCTTTGCACGAACTAGTGATGCTGAATAATCGCTTCATTATTACTTTTTATTTGTGTTATGCAGCGGTAACAGAATGTACTGTCAAACAAGTGATGGTACATAGCGACAATTTCTTGCTTAAAATACCAGAACAAATTTTAATTTGGTATGGAAAAAAAATTAGTAAGTACTATCCATTCACCACGAACTATTTCAAACAAATTTTCGAATACAGGCATTTCTATTTCATGTTTTAAAAATAACTATTAAATTAATAATTGAATAGGAAGTGCGAGCATCCACAACGATTTAAAAAAGTCGGTGCCTCTGATGTGGATTGTAACAAAAATCACTTCTAGTGATTGACTTCGATTTTTAGAGAACAGTATAATAATTGTAGGTTTGATATTGGAAAAGTGTTGATAGTTTAGGGTGTAAAGAAATAATAGCAGAACCGATAAGAATGTAATATACAATTTAATGAAAATGTTATAACCACAGTTACAATAATTAATATACAGAGGCATTAAGTAAAAAAAAAGGAAAATGAATAAAAATAAAAACGGTACTGGAAAACTGTGGATCGAAGTGATTCAATTACCGACATTCAAATGTCATTGTCATCGAGACCCGAATGTTTCCATATACGCTAGCAAGGTTTGCCATAGGAAATGATTTTCTAGAACTTATTTTATTAATATGTACAATGTTACAATAAATATGCTAGTCCTAACGAAAGTAACGCCCAAATTAAAGAGAGGTACTTAAATTTAGATCGTTCACAGGAATTTACACTTAAGAGAAAAGAAAGTCAACGTTCCTCACCTAAAACTAAATGATATTTCATGACTTACATTTGGGTTCACCGGTTCATTAATTTTTTTTATTCAAGTAGACGTTGTAAGGCAAAATTGGCTATGGATTCATTATTGATCAATCTTACACACATCTCTAGACATTTATTACTTTAATGTAAAAAAAGGTGTATATATATATATCAACGAAATAAGTATTGGTTCTGTTTGAATTTCTTTTCGAAATTTGATAATGCTAATCTATCATTTGTTTGTATACATAAAAAATTATATATAAATACCTTAACAAAATAATACCAAAATATACAAATATAAAATGATATTTTTGTGTTTAAATAAATAAAAAAGCGTATTTCGTTACAGTCCACTATAATTAAAAAAAGTTTTGGATAGTAAAAATATATTTCGACGTAGCTACACCAAAGCACCGTCACACTTATTACTATGAGAAATTTCAACTCCCAACCAACTCGTTCAAAACTGTAAGTAATAATTATGCGCCACAGTAATACAAAAATATATCTACAAATCCGTACAGCGCTTTGGTGAATAAATTGGAAAACTAAAAGGCTTTCTGTGAGACTGAAATTATCGGAGATACAAAAACTATTCCCAGAATTATTCACATAATAAAATATACCTAAACGAATTTCACTCGATAATTTGTTCGCAACAATTTCGCCCCCTTCCCAGCGGCTAAGGTTATTCATGCATTTTTTCACCTCGTAGGAAAGTTGCACGGTACTCAGCAACAAAACAGAAATTGGCCATCACGATTATTGGAGGTAAAAACATGCATTAACGCACTCTACGTTAAACACTAATTTAAGTGCAGACAACTCTCTACCAACAATTAACGTCCCCGACATAATTTTTTTTTTAATTTGCACACACAGTTTTAAGAACGCAACAGAAAACTACTATCAGAACGAAATCAACAATTGACATCAATAAGAGTCCGCGACGGTGATCCATGTGCACACCGTAATCTCCGTTAGGAGTGGGAGTGCGGCTGCACGGAGAGCAACCTGGACGTTTGGCCCACCATCATGTTCTCGCCGCACGTGTTAAAACCGTTGTGAAAAACGTCCGGAACTATGCTCGACTGCACCAGCGACTCGACCAGGTTGTGGTCGTCGAGGAAAGTGTCGAGCAGACCCTGCGATTGGCTCAGTTTCTCCAGCGACTTGACGTCGTTGTCCACGGCCGCCAGCGCACGCTCCAGCTCTTCCGTTTCTTCCCTGGTAGGCTCGTAATCACCATTCCTATTCACTATTTAACAGATTAAAGAAAGTTTATATTTAATACAGGCAGTAATTTTCATTGAAATTACACAGCATAACCATCAAATGTCAGTAAAATTATGCCTAGGCAGAAGGATTATTATTCTTGTTATTATTATTATAACCCTGGAAGTAATATATAATATTTTTAAGCTCTCTTAAATCATTTAAATAATGCATGAGTGGAATGTGTATTATCAGTAATAATTTTTCAAGTGATATAAATACCACATTCGCATACCACGTGGTATTTATGAATATTAATAATAGTAATACAGAGCTGGTTAACCATGCCTGATGATAAGGACGTTGTATTAGTCCAAATGTGACGCCAATACATTTGACGAGACTGAATTTGCCTTTGTTATGCTGCTTAATTGTTATGATGTATTCTCATCTAAACAATACCATGATATAATAAGCACAGCAAACATTGTAAAACAAAGTAAAAGATTTCCCGCATAAATTGATTGTGAATTGTCTGGAGATCATTGAATACTAATGGATTTCATCACATTTGCTTTCTAAATTAAATAGCATGTTATAGACTGTAATATAAATAGTTATAAATAATAAATCAGCTATTTGTACAGAGCCATCAAGAAAGTGGTTTCAACTTTTTCAACTAGTTCCGACAAATAATGACCTGAATAATGAAAAAATCAAGTCAAAATATTTGCTTGTAGCCTACGAAATATTTCAGCAACGTTACAGTGTCATCTATTAGTATCCAACATAAAAATTGATACCACTTTCTTAAAGGCTCAGTATAATTACTGCATAAATTAATAGTTAATATATTAAGGATTCCATATCAGATCGAAAGATATATAACTTTTTGAGATCCAGCAATTCTAGCAAGCTCTACTAAACGTATCAACGATTTAATAATTTATCTCATGAATAATTGAAAAAGCAAGCCAAAGAAATGTGAATAGTTTACCAGTGAAGAAGTCGTTGAATTCGTCGGCCTGGATCGTGCTCAAGACGTTGGTTATGTCCGTCTCTTCCAGTAGATGCGAGGCCTGGGTCACGAGCACCTGGTCGACGTTGGCCAGCTCCAGGGCGTCGGGTTCCTGCAGGGCCAACACCTGCTGGACCATGTCCTCGCCCAGTTCCTCGGAATCGTCGGGCACGTCCGTCATGATTTCATCTATCGAGGAAAAATCTGCCGTTTTAGGCAAAGATGTACAATTTTGTTAAGCACATGTATGTCAAGTGTGCCCGTCCACGAGGAGCGTAAGATTTCCATCGATTTCTGTTCACGCTTACATATTTCGTTCAAGTTTAGAACCACATGATATAAAATGGAAATTTGCAACAAAAAAAGGCTGAAATTATAATATCTCAAAGGGGTGTTTGCATATCAAAAAAACTTATTAACAGTAACGTGTACGTTATTTGACAGCATCACATTCAAATATCAAATGCTCTTATGTCATAATTGCATTTGACATTTGAATGTGATGCTGTGACAAATGAACGCTTTTGTATTAACGTTTTTTGATACACACTGCACCTGAATGTTTATCATTATTTGACAGAGATGTAGAGAGTAGAGAGTGAATAAAGACTATTGT
This sequence comes from Othius punctulatus, assembly GCA_951805005.1. Taxonomy (NCBI): domain Eukaryota; kingdom Metazoa; phylum Arthropoda; class Insecta; order Coleoptera; family Staphylinidae; genus Othius; species Othius punctulatus. Next base: position 451,535 of record OX638139.1, on the reverse strand, counting down.
TAAATTACAATTCTTTGAGTTTGATGAGTAATGCTGTGAAGATTAACTCAATTTCTCAAAATTATATTTTCTACGAGATTCCTCCTTTTTCCGTTTTGATCTTTATAAAAGGATATACTTTTAAGCAAGATGCAAATACTTTCAAAAACGGTCAACTTCATAATTTTCCAATGGTATGGTAAATGGTATGGTATGGTCCAATGATAAATTTCCAATGAAACCAATTTTCATTGGTAACTTGCATCAGATTGTCAGTAATCTGTGCGCATTTAGATTGGACACGATAAAAGAAATGGCGAAAACTTTGGAAAAACATAGAAAATCAGTCCATCTTTAGAATCTGTAGAAAACTCTCGCAGTTCAGGATATAAAATCTCCAAGTGGACAGACACTTAAGCTACAAATAATTATAGTAATTGATTATCATTATTATATAATTTAACCCAAACCGGTCGCAAATAAAAATTAATAAAACATTAAGGAAGTACAAGTCCCATGTCGGGTCAGCCCCGACATGACTTTGTTTAATTTTTGAAAAATAAATAGAACCTGGGGTATATGTTTGTGGAAATTAAATAGGACCGCAAAGGGTTAATAGAATAAATTGTGGATCTATGTTCAAAAATCAGCAATGAAATTACCTGAAATTTCGGAGCTCTCGATAATATTGCAATTCGTCATCTCCAGCTGCCTGCTTATGCTTCCGTTGCTGCTCACCACCTTCTTCTTCTTCTTACTGCGCTTCTGAGGCCTGATCATCGCCGACGGTTTCACCTTCTTGCGCAGCTTCTTTGGTTTTGCTTCTTGGTACATTTTGTAATTGTCCTGCGTTCCGGTGGAACAAAACACGATTCAAAAGTTAGACGTTGACAACAGTGATAGATTCGAGTCTGACGTGCGGAAAAAAAATGGCCAAGTGTGGTGGATCGCTCCTTAGCGACGGTAATTAGCCGTAGCAGCAGAAATAGGCCGTTGTTAAATAAACAAATACAAAAACAAAATTATTTAGAAACTTTTAGAAGTGCTGTGTCATAACAACATTATCACATAGTCTATGTAATAGTTCAAGCTTCTTCCGTCAATTTCATTAGTACAGTTAGTAAACTCCAACAGTGTTATTCATAAAAATTTAAACCGTGGTTTAGTGGTTTTACAAAGGGTTACCATGGTTACTAAGACTAAACTACTGTTAAACCATGGCGTAAATTTTTATGAATAACTCTGTTAGATTCCTATCTAAATTGTTTTAGAATCCATGTACTAAATAGACCCATATTTATTCATTACAATAAAGAATAATTAACACAAGATTCGCCATGTACTTACCCTTTTTCGTGCGTGCTCGACACACAGAGGTAGCTCGTGTTGTATATCAAAAACTGGAACGGAGCACTGCGTGTTGTCGGCAAACTTCGCGGTACAGTAACTGAACAAAACTTGGTCCTGATTATGCATTATGTGCAGTGTGCAGTGGCGGGCACAGGGAAGCGCTGGTCTCTTGCAATCGCCGACGTCACAGTTCCTCGGCACCACGAGTCTATCGTTACCGGCACTGGGGCCAGGGGGGGCGGCCACCGCCGTCCGGCTGACGACGTTGTCCCACTCGTAGAGCGGCGGCAGCCTGGAGTCCCTGCCGACGTTGCACCTGACCAGCTGCCGGAGGTGTCGCCTGAGCTCGTACCGGGTGATCTCGAGCCGCTCTTCCCTCGACCTATCCTCAAGCTTGAGCCTCTGCGGAAGAAACACAACAAACACCTCATATGACAACTCGATAGGCGGCAACTATACCTCCAGTCCGGCACTGAACCAGTGTTTCTGATAGTGATTGAATTGGTCATCGTTAAGTCTGTCTATCCGTTGCAATGTTTCGTGGTGTGTTGACCTAAAGTTACCTTTCTTCATGCGCGGTTTCTGATTTGATGCGACTTTGGGGGCGTTAACGTCATCGTTATTTATTCCTGTGGGGAACACAGAGTCAGCGAAAGGCTACGATTATCAATTACCGTGGTACCTATAATACTGTGAATGGCAATTTTTGATTCAAAATCCTCGTCATGCGGTTCGTCCTTAATCGAGCCGAGCAGTTTGGTATCGTGAAATGTGTCGCTAACGGTCTCACTTTCATAAGAATTCGATGCATTGTCATTTAGTATATGGTTGTCCAACGGTTCTCTAGACGAGTAGTAGTCACTAAAGAATTTGCTGCGTTGTATCGTGGAACCACAGTTAGCCGATTTTATGTAGCCATTTAACCTACAACGAACTCGACGTGTACATGGGCCCCACACAGAATTACCAACACTCACCTTTGATTACCTTTAATCATATTGTTACTAGTTTGTAAATTCTTCATTTGAGCTCGTATTTATATATTTGTTTACATTATATCACAACTAATGTAGTTGATCTAGGTTTCAGCAGTAAAAACACATCACATGGAGTAATCTGTTGAACAACACATTGCAGATGAGGACAGGGGTCAGATATGTTTATTGTCACTTCTTTTGCTAAGTTTACTTACGTTCTTATGTTGTAATTAGTTTGATAATTAGTTTCAGTTGACAGGTCAAGTAAGGTTATGCCATTAAAAATAACTCGTTTGTTTGCGCGGGATTTACTAGTTTAATTATAAATATCTATGAAAATGTTTTAAAGTCACGGTTTAAAATGTTATTTAATGATATTATTTTGTATAAGATTGTTATATTTAATTACTTAGTTTGACAAATGACATTTTAGGAAAATTTACAATTACTTCAGCATTGCCAACGCAACAGAAACCAAAGTCAAAATAATCATAACTTTCCTCGAACATTTTAACGTCTCACCTTGCAAACCGAACAGTTAATCAATGAAAATTACATTTTACTTGGCCCCCAGTGAGTATTACTGCTATATTTTACTTCATCTATGAGATATATTGTACTTACATAAGCCATATTTTCCTGGTATAGTTTCGGACGTTGGCAACATTGAATGATGCTTTTTTCTTTTTTGGACCAATAGCAGCGTGTATACATTTTTTCGGCGCGAAAGTGGACTGCATTTGCAATTGCGCAATTGAAGGTTGCTAAATCATTTAATTCATGCTTCATACTTTCCACCCACATTCGACCTATAAACATAATCATTCACAAAATGTATTATTTCTAACTAATTTAAGATCGGTTGTCTTTAATATTGTAAAAAAATATCTACATTTGGTTCTATTTTACAACAACCTTAAAACCTATTCCAATTCTAATTCCAGGTACTATTTTGAATCAAAAATATTGTGCAGATATTGATTTATAAGGCATTTAAAAGTGCACTTATAGCTAGGCAACCAAATGTACATATTAATCGACTTTCATTTTGCACAAGTATATTTGGTTGCCTAGTTTCAATATTTTGACAACAAATTTATAGGTTATATTTTAAAACCAAACGTATAAAAACACGTTTATTGACTTAATTATATTAATACAAACTACATATACCAAAATTTAATATCAGGTAATGACAATGGTTAATAATAACTCATTATAAACACTATAAACCCTCGTTTCTCATTTAAGAATGCGCCCACGTGGTAATCGCAGGGGCGGCTTTGGCAATAAACGCAAGAGCTTAAACAGCAACTCCAGCAAATTTAATCCCAAACGTCGCAAGTTCAATATCTCACGTGGTGGCTCGGAAGGTCCAGGAGGCGGAAAGAGAGAGAACGGACAGCGGCGACACAGCCGCAATGAAACGTACAAACCCGAAGAGAAACAAGAGAAGGTCTTCGAAGAAGAGGTCAGTGAGAGCGAGGAGGAAGATGAAGATCATATGAAGCAGCTCTTGTCGACTTTCGTAAACATGAAAAACAAAGCGTCCATCGGGAGCAGTGAAGAGAGTGATACTTCGGATGAAGCAGAAGGTAATATACTTTTTTTCTTCAATCAGCAATTCCACAAACTCTTTGTGCCTCCACCCATAGATAACCTCCACCTCCACCTCTACCTGTTCACTTGTGGAATGTATTAGTAAATAGCATTGTTCTCTAGGGAATGAAGATTATGAAGATGATAGCAATATTGGCAAGAATAATAAACATGGTACATTAAAAGAGAAGGCAAATAATGGCAAAGCTTTGAAACCTAATAAAGATTATGCAGATAGTGCGATGGAGAGTGAAGATGATGGTAGTAACACTTCGGAAAACAGCGAAGATCACAGCAACTCTTCAATAAACAAAGGTATTGAAATAAGTGATGCCTCAGATGATGATGATGACGATGACAGTGTAATATCAGAATATAATAGTGCAGCTGTAGACACCCACAATAAAGTGTTAATTAGTAAAGAAGATGATTGTGAAGCTTTGGACACAAAAGATAAAAATAATTCTGAAGCGATCTATAGCAAAGCATTAAACAATACACACAGAAATTCTAGAGCAGCTTTAGATAATGCGGCTGATAAAAGTTTCGAAAGTACCGATGAAAACAATTCTGAAGACTTAAAACATGAAGGCAAATATAATACTGAAACCGTAAATTCTGCCAATAACCAAAAATCCAAAAATGGAAAAAGCACCTCCAAAATGGCTTTAGATGATAATGCAAAGAACGTTTCAATAATAGAAAGTGAAGAAGAAGAAAATAACGAAAAAACAAGAAAAGGAAAAACCGCCATCAAAGAAGCCTTAGATAATACAAAGAACGGTTTAACAATAGAAAGCGAATCTGCCAATAACAAAAAAACAAAAAAAGGAAAAAGTACAACCAAAAAGGCCTTAGATGATGATGCAAAAAATGATTCAACAAAAGAAAACGAATCTGCCAATAACAATAAAACAAAAAAAGGAAAAAGCACAACCAAAAACGCCTTAGATGATGATGCAAAAAACGATTCAACAAAAGAAAACGAAGAAGAAATTGAAGTCGACTTACAAAATGTCGATGATACAAGCATCGAGGACCCAACCAAAAGGGCGTTAGATGATGATGCAAAGAATGATTCAACAAAAGAAAACGAATCTGCCAATAACAATAAAACAAATAAAGGAAAAAGCACAACCAAAAAGGCCTTAGATGATGCAAAGAACGATTCAACAAAAGAAAACGAAGAAGAAATTGAAGTCGACTTACAAAATGTCGATGATACAAGCATCGAGGACCCAACCAAAAGGGCGTTAGATGATGATGCAAAGAATGATTCAACAAAAGAAAACGAATCTGCCAATAACAATAAAACAAAAAAAGGAAAAAGCACAACCAAAAAGGCCTTAGATGATGCAAAGAACGATTCAACAAAAGAAAACGAAGAAGAAATTGAAGTCGACTTACAAAATGTCGATGATACAAGCATCGAGGACCCATTTATAAAGCACATTCAATACGAAATGAACGACAACTTGCTGAATTCGGTGCAGAGCCAACCCATGGCGGTGACCGTGACAAAAGACGTCTGGCCAGTGTTGGGCAACCTCACCATCCAAATCCCCAAATGCGTTCACGAGAGCACCGAGAGAACCGAACACAGCATATCCGATGTTAAGACGTACACGCAAGGTGGCACAGTGCCGCACAGAATCGACGTAAACAAAACTACGCTACCTGATATACACATAAAGACTCAAATCACGAACCACGTGGAGAAAGCCAACAAGCCTTATAAAACAACTGCACCTGCTGAAGCTGCGAAGCTGCCCCTCACCCCGTTTCAAGCTGAGATTTTTTCCGTCATGAATAATTACCAAGATCTTTTCTACCCACATCGTACATTCGAAAATGGCGAAGAATTGCGGTTCACCTATTGCCTGCATGCCGTCAATCATATTTTGAAGACGAGAACCAAGGTCATTCACCATAACGCACGACTGTCAAAGAAGGGCGAAGTTCCCGAGGAGTTTAGGGATCAAGGATTGCTCCGGCCAAAGGTAAATTAACGTTTAAAGTCTAAGGTAAATCAAACACTTGGTTGAAGTATCACTATATTAATAGAATTTACTCTACAATCGTTTCCTCCTTTTCCCTACTTTTAAAGTCCTTTTAAAGTCTAATACTCAGTCATGATTTCTTTTTAAATTAAATAATACCTAACTAAAGTAATACATTTGTTTGCAACTCAAAGTAGAGTAACTACAATTATAAATGAATCGATAATAAATATTTAAGGTAGTTATATTCAGTGGTTATTGGTAAATGAAATTTATTTTTATTTTATGGTTTATTTCTTTCGCCTAACTAGTTTCGGTTATGAACAACCATCATCAGAGGCATATCTAGGAATAATTCGCTGTAGTATAACCAAAACTAGTCATGCGAAAGAAATAAATCATAAAATAAAATAAAAATAAATATTATTTACCAGTAAGTACTGAATATAACAACCTTAAATATATAGCTGGCAATTTATGAATAAAACTTGATGATAATAAATATGTTTTTGTCCCAGATTTTGATTATAGTGCCGTTCCGTGATGCTGCCTACAAAATAATTAAGTTGCTCATTGACATTTTGATGCTGGAGGACAAAGGAAATGTGATCAATAAAACTAGGTTTACAGAAGAATTTACAGGCGGTGAACTGATAATGCCTAAAAAGAATCCGAAGCCTGAAGATTACGAACTGCTCTTTTGTGGGAATTCAAGTGATGACTTCAAAATCGGCATAACTGTGACCAAGAAAAGTTTAAAGGTAAAAATCATCACATATTTTTCATGACGCATGCACAATTCGGTTGTGGAAAGTTCTACATATAAAAATATGCTGTGATAAGGCAATTTCAACCATTTGGGATTACTAATTAAATTCACTGAGTCGCCTCAGAATCATTACATCTCAACTTCTATTAATTTGTACGACTTACAAAATTTCGTTTGCTGACACATCCATATTTATACGTTCAAATGTTTTCATTTAGTTGTATGCAGACTTCTACTCGTCCGATATAATAATAGCATCGCCTCTAGGCCTAAGATATATCATTGGTGCCGAAGGAGAGGCCGAAAGAGATTTTGATTTCATGGCGTCAATCGAGCTACTAATACTCGACCAAACTGAAGTGTTCCTCATGCAAAACTGGGACCACCTTCTTCACGCACTCAACCACCTCCATTTACAGCCGAAAGACTCTCACGGCACGGATTTCTCCAGAGTCCGGACCTGGAGCCTGAACGGCTGGGCCAAATTTTACCGCCAGACGCTTATATTTTCCAGCGTAATGTTGCCGGAAATTAATTCCGTGTTCAACAAGAAGTGCTTTAATTATGCAGGCAAAGTTAAGGTATTGAATCCGGTGCAGATGGGAACGATCGGGCTTGTGTACTCACAGCTTCCTCACGTGTATCACAAGTACGAGGCTCATAATGTTGCCGATTGCTCAGAGGCGAGATTTAACTTCTTCATAAGCAAGATATTGCCTCAGCAAAAGGATCCGATGATGCGCCAAACTCTAATTTACATTCCCAACTATTTTGATTACGTCCAGCTGAGGAATTATTTTAAGAAAGAGGATATCGGGTTCGTGCAAATATGTGAATATTCTAAGGTACGTTTACGTTGATATCGTTGTCCTGGACTTATAGGTGCGATGTTTTAGGACGGGAAAGTTGCGAGGGCGAGAGATATATTTTTCCATGGAGACGTACAGTTTATGCTCTACACGGAACGTTACCACTTCTTCAATCGGAAGCGGATCAAAGGGATACGACATTTGGTGTTCTACCAGCCTCCCTGTTTCCCACAATTTTATCATGAGACGTGTAATTTGATGCAGGTAAATTATTTCAAATGTTGAAGTTGTAAAGATAATTTATCATCTTCGTTGCGTCATCTTCATAGTTGAAATTATTTAATTATTTAAGTTGAATCTAATGGTAATGAATGAATCTTGCTTTCAGGAAGCCAATATGAATAAGAAGGTTGGAAGCATGACGAATATGACGGTGACCATTTTGTATTCTAAGTACGATCTCCAACAGTTGTCTGCTATTGTAGGAACTGACAGAGCCCTAAAAATGGTTTCGTCAGACAGGAATGTTCATATGTTGCTTACCGATTAAGTTCGGTATCGCAGGTACGGTTGGCCAATTATTTGGGTAGACAGCTGCATTCAGTTGTGACGGGCAAGAGAAGTCATGACGTTATGTACTTACAATCGTACTTGAGTTTTCTTTAAGCTGCTGAATACGACTTACCCATATGATATGTTGTTCGCATTTTGGTTAAATGTTCTCAATCTACGTTGCCAACATTGGCAGAGTGATTTTTCTGCTCACCTATTTCTGTTATAATAAGGCAAAACCCGATAAATCAAAAGTCACAATAGTATTGAGTTTTGATCATTTATTTTAGTCCTACGTATTCTAGGAGCATGAGAACGATGTTGGGTTTTGTCCATTGCAACCTTCGCTAAGGTCTGTACATATCTTCAAATAATACGAACAATCAATATTATTTGATTTATCAGGTTTTGCCTTAGTACCACAGATTTAATTAATCAATTAATTTATACATGTAAGTTACTTGTATATTAAGTGAAATTCTAGGAAATGTAGGTAAATGTATATAAAATGCTAAACAATAAATTATTTTTATTAATAATTATCTAAACTCCATTATATGTTAATGTAATAACAGATCGTGAGTCTTTTGTAATCAATGACTACAGTACAGAGACATGTATGGCGTCTTCCGTTTCAATGGAAATCACACGGACTTTTACTTGAGATCGAGAATCAACAGAAGACTGACGTGAATGGAAGCATGTGTCTTCGATCGATCTGTGAGTATCGGTTAAAAACGTTACGGTAATAAAACTCATTACATGAGACTCGTATTTAAAAGGAGGGATACTTTTATACTGTGCCGGACTTTGTCTCACAAACACACGACAACCATTAAAAATTTCATCAATGCTCGCCCCAAACACCCGTTTAATATTATTACCTAATTTATTTAAATGTAAGTGCCGGAATATAATATTCTGCGTTGGATCAATACGAACCTTTATTATTCCCTTGGTGCATTGCTGATCAAAATTTTTGTATATCTCAACAGGTTCATCATATCATCGGAAATTGTTATAATCAACAATCTGTAAATAGAAGGCTTTCTTGGTATTTTTGATATTAATTAGTTGATTGTTATTTAGTATTGCTATAAGCAATACTCTGTGATATTTGTATATAATATACAGGATGATGAAACATTGGTGATCAATGTAATTGTAATAAATAAATATTTGAAATACTCAATAATTTTAAGGTTTCCTTTTTTTATATATTGAAAAACCTGATTTGCTCGAGATTTTTTTAATATATAATGATCAAAAAAAAATTTGCCAATGGAACCTTTTATTATATGTGAAAGTTCTTAAAGAATTTTTAAACTTGCATACCCAATTAAATTGAAATGATTTTATATACAGTGTAAAGACTAATGGTTATCAATAAAAATAAGTTCCAAATGAAATTGTGATTAATAATTTTTAATTAGTACACCTGGCGGGATTGGCAAACATGAGAAATTTTTCCAATTCAAAATTTAATTCTGTATTTCTACGGGTGTCAGAACTTACGCCCTTTTGGAGCATCCTGTATAAATAAAACTTATGAGCTAATACAAAATCGTCGACTATTTTAATGGTACCCATATTTTAAATATTTCGCTTAATATTATTGTTCTATAAATTTGAACATACTCTATTTGTCTAGTAGTTTTTGAAAAATTGCTTGTTATACAATAGAGGCCTTATATGACAATTTAAATTGCATTAATAATTGACTTTTGAAATGTACTTACGTACAATTATACAATTTCTAATGCAGGTTTCTACGTTTCACAGGAAACACGAAAGTCGTTCGGCACCGGTATCATAGTTAAGTGTTGTGTTATTTACGCACCGTACAGATTTCTTCGAATTACAAACTTCGATGATGAGATGAACCCTGTTGCTACCAATTCCATATATAATCACATCCGAAATCTAAGCCATTGCTTAACAACCGTAGCTATAACACAACCATAATTTTAATACATTTTATGTCTGAGGGCCCCCAAGAAAACCGTCGGCTGTGAGCTAGAAATCTAGCGTCACTTGCGATCAGTTAAGGGGTGACTAGTCCAGCAGGTTGTTGAGGATCAGCTTTTTCATTAGGGGTCCGTCCTTGCCCAGTCCCTCGCGGGTGTCGGTGTAATTGTTGTCGAACTTGGCCCAGTTCTGCTCTGGGTCTGCGTCCTGGTCGACCGGGGGCTCGGCGGTGGTCGACATGCCCGCCTCTATGACGGGGATGGCTCTCGGCTCGTAAGGGACATCAATAAGGATTTTATCTGAAAACAATGTAAGGGTTGAAATAATTTTGTTGCCACCGAATGAACGTTTCTGATTTGGTATAAAGTGAAAGTGATTTAACAAATAAAGAATATAATTTGACACATTACTCTGGACATTTGACAAGTTAGAAAGACATTTGATAAATGAAGAATTAAATTTGACATATTTCTCTGGACATTTGATAAGCTAGAAAGTAATTTGACAAATAAAGAATGTAATTTGACATATTACTCTTCATATTTGACAAACTAGAAAGTCATTTGATACATTGTAAAATACAAAAAGTGAGAGAGTAAAAAACTGTAATATCAAACTATAAAAATATATAACAATTAACTAATCAAATTTGACATATTTCTCTGGACATTTAACAAGCTAGAAAGTAATTTGACAAATAAAGAATGTAATTTGACATATTACTTTTCAAAGTTGACAAAATAGAAAGTCATTTGATGCATTGTGAAATACAAAAAGTGAGAAAGCAAAACACTGTAATATCAAACTATAAAAATATATAACAATTAACTAATCAAATTTGACATATTTCTCTGGACATTTGACAAGCTAGAAAGTAATTTGACAAATAAAGAATGTAATTTGACATATAACTCTTCATATTTGACAAAGTAGAAAGTCATTTGATACATTGTGAAATACAAAAAGTGAGATAGCAAAAGACTGTAATATCAAACTATAAAAATATATAACAATTAACTAATAAAATTTGACATTTCTCTGGACATTTGACAAGCTAGAAAGTAAGTTGACAAATAAAGAATGTAATTTGACATATTACTTTTCAAATTTGACAAACTAGAAAGTCATTTGATACATTGTGAAATACAAAAAGTGAGAGAGCAAAAAGCTGTAATATCAAACTATAAAATATATAACAATTAACTAATAAAATTTGACATATTTCTCTGGACATTTGACAAGCTAGAAAGTAATTTGACAAATAAAGAATGTAATTTGACATATTACTCTTCATATTTGACAAACTAGAAAGTTATTTGATGCATTGTGAAATACAAAAAGTGAGATAGCAAAAAACTGTAATATCAAACTATAAAAATATATAACAATTAACTAATAAAATTTGACATATTTCTCTGGACATTTGACAAGCTAGAAAGTAAGTTGACAAATAAAGAATGTAATTTGACATATTACTTTTCAAATTTGACAAACTAGAAAGTTATTTGACAAATAAAGAATGTAATTTGACATATTACTCTTCATATTTGACAAACTAGAAAGTCATTTGATGCATTGTGAAATACAAAAAGTGAGATAGCAAAAAACTGTAATATCAAACTATAAAAATATATAACAATTAACTAATAAAATTTGACATATTTCTCTGGATATTTGACAAGCTAGAAAGTAATTTGACAAATAAAGAATGTAATTTGACATATTACTTTTCAAAGTTGACAAAATAGAAAGTAATTTGATGCATTGTGAAATTCGAAAAGTGAGATAGCAAAAAACTGTAATATCAAACTATAAAAATATATAACAATTAACTAATCAAATTTGACATATTTCTCTGGACATTTGACAAGCTAGAAAGTAATTTGACAAATAAAGAATGTAATTTGACATATTACTTTTCAAATTTGACAAACTAGAAAGTTATTTGATGCATTGTGAAATACAAAAAGTGAGAGAGCAAAAAACTGTAATATCAAACTATAAAAATATATAACAATTAACTAATAAAATTTGATATATTTCTCTGGACATTTGACAAGCTAGAAAGTAATTGGACAAATAAAGAATGTAATTTGACATATTACATTTCAAATTTGACAAACTAGAAAGTTATTTGACAAATAAAGAATGTAATTTGACATATTACTCTTCATATTTGACAAACTAGAAAGTCATTTGATGCATTGTGAAATACAAAAAGTGAGAGAGCAAAAAACTGTAATATCAAACTATAAAAATATATAACAATTAACTAATAAAATTTGACATATTTCTCTGGACATTTGACAAGCTAGAAAGTAATTTGACAAATAAAGAATGTAATTTGACATATTACTCTTCATATTTGACAAACTAGAAAGTCATTTGATACATTGTGAAATGCAAAAAGTGAGATAGCAAAAAACTGTAATATCAAACTATATAAATATATAACAATTAACTAATCAAATTTGACATATTTCTCTGGACATTTGACAAGCTAGAAAGTAATTTGACAACTAAAAAATGTAATTTGACATATTACTTTTCATATTTGACAAACTAGAAAGTCATTTGATACATTGTGAAATACAAAAAGTGAGATAGCAAAGAACTGTAATATCAAACTATAAAAATATATAACAATTAACTAATAAAATTTGATATATTTCTCTGGACATTTGACAAGCTAGAAAGTAAGTTGACAAATAAAGAATGTAATTTGACATATTACTCTTCATATTTGACACACTAGAAAGTCATTTGATACATTGTGAAATACAAAAAGTGATAGAGCAAAAAACTGTAATATCAAACTATAAAAATATATAACAATTAACTAATAAAATTTGACATATTTCTCTGGACATTTGACAAGCTAGAAAGTAATTTGACAAATAAAGAATGTAATTTGACATATTACTCTTCATATTTGACAAACTAGAAAGTCATTTGATACATTGTGAAATGCAAAAAGTGAGATTGCAAAAAACTGTAATATCAAACTATAACAATATATAACAATTAACTAATAAAATTTGACATATTTCTCTGGACATTTGACAAGCTAGAAAGTAATTTGACAAATAAAGAATGTAATTTGACATATTACTTTTCAAATTTGACAAACTAGAAAGTCATTTGATACATTGTGAAATACAAAAAGTGAGATAGCAAAGAACTGTAATATCAAACTATAAAAATATATAACAATTAACTAATAAAATTTGACATATTTCTCTGGACATTTGACAAGCTAGAAAGTAATTTGACAAATAAAGAATGTAATTTGACATATTACTCTTCATATTTGACAAACTAGAAAGTCATTTGATACATTGTGAAATGCAAAAAGTGAGATTGCAAAAAACTGTAATATCAAACTATAACAATATATAACAATTAACTAATAAAATTTGACATATTTCTCTGGACATTTGACAAGCTAGAAAGTAATTTGACAAATAAAGAATGTAATTTGACATATTACTTTTCAAATTTGACAAACTAGAAAGTCATTTGATACATTGTGAAATACAAAAAGGGTAAATTAGCTCTATAGGGGTCTGGAAAACTAGTATTGATAGGTGATTATAATAGGTAATCATTTAATTTGTAACTAAAACAAGATCATATCTATGGAGAAAATCTGCCATAGTTAGCGTTTACAAAAATATTAATATTTATATATATATATAATATTATTAATAATAAAGTTTAATGTAAACGAATTTTAACACTGGTTTGCCTCTTCATACAGTTGCTGCAATAGATTAAGTTTAATGGGGCACCTAAGACGTTTTTAAACCTTCATATTCATAAATTATTATTTACTTTGTTGATAATGATTATTAGTTTCCTTGCCAGCCTTGACTGATTTATGGTGTTGTTGTTGCAATTTCATGCACTTCCCTCTTTGACGCTTGAAGCATATTAATAACTTACGAAAAAGCACAATTAATCTTCGCGTATTCTGTAATGCGTATGCCCAAAGAATGTAGTATTTATAAATTTTCCAGTATTGAGAGTAGCCAGATGCAGCCAATCAAGCATAACAGGACTGGCGAATGTAAATAATATTGTTATTGCTTTTGATGTATGTTTGCATTTAACGATTTTGCATTTCAAACACTGTAATTGAATCGAAATTGAGCCGGTCAACATGGGATTTGAGGAGTCTGTTTATTCCAGCTGTCGGAAATATTAAAAAATAGCCGTTTTAGACCGAAGGACGTAGTTGAAAGTTGAAAATATGTTATGTTCTTGTCAAATTTAGAGAAAAGTGTTGTTTTGGTATTTTGTTCATTAAAATTTTGGATTATTTAATGATATAATACAGTTAAACATGCAGAATACGAATAATTTGCATACAAAATTATGTTTTTCATAAAATTTTGTTAAATAATAAGACAATTCTACAGGGTGTCCAAGATAAGGATCAACAGCATGGGGCTGTTGATACAGCAAATATTTTATAATTTTCCTTGATACTCTTTTTTCTGGATATAACGGTATACATTTTTTATACCTTACATAAGTATAATATCGCTCAAAAAGCAATTGAGAGTTATAAATAAATTATAGGTGTTAATTTCGAAAAATCTCAGATATAATTGAATCAAATGTTCGAACTGGAATTATCTACGTTAGGTACATTAATTTCCATTTCTTCTTATACTAATATAGAAATAGTCTGGTATATGTCATAAATTGTAATATTTGTATTTTGTTAATTCAAAATTTGATTTGAAATACATACTCGTTATGTCGTAATGCAGTTAAACTTACAAATTATGAATAATTTTTATACAAATTTCCCTTTTGTATCAAATTTTGTTAAATATTAAGACAATTCTATAAAATATTGGAAAAGCTCTAGTTTTTGTTACGAAATGTGTGATTATTTATGTGATTGCAACAGTTTTTACAATTTTTGACAACTTTATAGAGATACAAAAATATTTTGGTAGTTGAAAAAATTATGTTCTTGTCAAATTCAGAGAAAAGTGTTATTTTGGTATTTTGTTCATTAAAATTTTGGATTATTTAAGGATATAATATAGTTAAACCTGCAGAATATGAATAATTTGGATACAAAATTATGTTTTTCATAAAATTTTGTTAAATAATAAGACAATTCTACAGGGTGTCCAAGATAAGGATCAACAGCATGGGGCTGTTGATACAGCTAATATTTTATTACTTTCCTTGATACTATTTTTTCTGGATACAACGGTATACATTTTTTATATCTTACATAAGTATAATATCACTCAAAAAGCAATTGAAAGTTATAAATAAATTATAGGTGTTAATTTCGAAAAATCTCAGATATAATTGAATCAAATGTTCGAACTGGAATTATCTACGTTAGGTACATTAATTTCCATTTCTTCTTATACTAATATAGAAATAGTCTGGAATATGTCTAGAAAATTGTAATATTTGTATTCAGTTAATTCAAAATTTGATTTGAAATACATACTCGTAATGTCGTAATGCAGTTAAACTTACAAATTATGAATAATTTTGATACAAATTTCCATTTTTTATCAAATTTTGTTAAATATTAAGACAATTCTATAAAATATTGGAAAAGCTCTAGTTTTTGTTACGAAAAGTTGTGATTATTTATGTGATTGCAACAGTTTTTACAATTTTTCGAAAACTTTATAGAGAAACAAAAATATTTTGGTAGCTGAAAAAATTATGTTCTTGTCAAATTTAGAGAAAAGTGTTATTTTGGTATTTTGTTCATTAAAATTTTGGATTATTTAATGATATAATACAGTTAAACCTGCAGAATATGAATAATTTTGATACAAAAATATGGTTTTTATAAAATTTTGTTAAATAATAAGACAATTCTACAGGGTGTCCAAGATAAGGATCAACAGCATGGGGCTGTTGATACAGCTAATATTTTATAATTTTCCTTGATACTCTTTTTTCTGGATGCAACGGTATACATTTTTTATACCTTGCATAAGTATAATATCACTCAAAAAGCTCTTGAAAGTTATAAATAAATTATAGGTGTTAATTTCGAAAAATATCAGATATAATTGAATCAAATGTTCGAACTGGAATTATCTACGTTAGGTACATTAATTTCCATTTCTTCTTATACTAATATAGAAATAGTCTGGAATATGTCTAGAAAACTGTAATATTTGTGTTTTGTTAATTCAAAATTTGATTTGAAATACATACTCGTAATGTCGTAATGTAGTTAAACTTACAAATTATGAATAATTTTTATACAAATTTCCCTTTTTTATCAAATTTTGTTAAATATTAAGACAATTCTATAAAATATTGGAAAAGCTCTAGTTTTTGTTACGAAATGTTGTGATTATTTATGTGATTGCAACAGTTTTTACAATTTTTGACAAGTTTATAGAGATACAAAAATATTTTGGTAGTTGAGAAAATTATGTCGTGTAAAATTTAGAGAAAAGTGTTATTTTGGTAATTTGTTCATTAAAATTTTGGATTATTTAATGATATAATAAAGTTAAACCTGCAGAATACGAATAATTTGCATACAAAATTATGTTTTTCATAAAATTTTGTTAAATAATAAGACAATTCTACAGGGTGTCCAAGATAAGGAACAACAGCATGGGGCTGTTGATACAGCTAATATTTTATAATTTTCCTTGATACTCTTTTTTCTGGATATAACGGTATACATTTTGTATACCTTGCATAAGTATAATATGACTCAAAAAGCAATTGAAAGTTATAAATAAATTATAGGTGCTAATTTCGAAAAATCTCAGATATAATTGAATCAAATGTCGAACTGGAATTATCTACGTTAGGTACATTAATTTCCATTCCTTCTTATACTAATATAGAAATAGTCTTGAATATGTCTAGAAAATTGTAATATTTGTGTTTTGTTAATTCAAAATTTGATTTGAAATACATACTCGTAATGTCGTAATGCAGTTAAACTTACAAATTATGAATAATTTTTATACAAATTTCCCTTTTTTATCAAATTTTGTTAAATATTAAGACAACTCTATAAAATATTGGAAAAGCTCTAGTTTTTGTTACGAAATGTTGTGATTATTTGTGTGATTGCAACAGTTTTTACAATTTTTCGAAAACTTTATAGTGAAACAAAAATATTTTGGTAACTTAATATTTGCTGTGTCGCAATAGATCAAACAGTATTTTAGAATATTTGGCAGTATCTTATTTAATTAATTGTCTGGTAGAATAACTGCGATTTATAAGACTACCGTTTTCAACCACCAAATGAAAACGGAATTGGTTTTTTATTTGATCGTTTTTGATTTTTTATGTGCAATGTATTTATTTGGAGTGGATTTCTTACCTCCGTTGGTGCACAGGTTATTAGTAAATTGTGCTTCGTATTGTTGCCTGGATCTGGAGTTGTCTTTGGGATTGGCGTCCCACAGGAAAACGTAGTAAAGCGAGAGCATGATAGCTGCGAGCGACACGAAGAAGACGTACGCGACGACCGTGAGGACGCGCACCAGCTTCTTCTTGTGCTTGGGCTCGTAGAGCCGGTCCTTGGCCTCCTCTCCTGCCAGCTTGACGTTGGAATCGACGCTGGATCCTTTGGGCAGCTGCTGGGCGTCGCTGTTGAGCTTGATGCTGTTGTTCATCGACAGCTTGCACGACATATTACCGGCGCGGCGGCGGGGAGGAGAAGACGCGGCCGCCCCTCGTCAGCGGAACTGCTCACCATAAATCGCGGACCTCCGGGAGCACCAGAACACAATGGTCCTTCTATTCCTGTCCGAGTCCCGACGGCGTCAGAGCGCGCACGCAGTGTGCACTAGGAGGTGGTGGCAAGACGACGGCCTCCGTGTCCACGTGCCTCGAGCCTGGCGTGTCGAAGACGTTCCCCCGAGCCAGGCTCCCGGAATTGGGGCGCATTTGTTGTGATTTCGGCCGTTCCCGTGAGCGATCAATATTTTCCCAAGTCTCTGTGTGTGGTTGTGTGGGTGCCTTGTCCTGGGGCGCACTCGCAGAAACCGACGCCGACGCCGGGGAGCCGGGCCGCACGAGAGTTCAAAGCCTCGGGGTCGCTCGAGGTGGCTGCTTCGACCCTTCGACTCCAGTAAGTATTTAGGTCAGAAAAAGGGGCACAATTGAAAAATAAGATGGTACAAAACAGCAATCACTCGTCGTGTTGAGGGTCAAAATTTAGAGACTACACAATATTCTGCAACAATAAGATGTATCCCGGCGCCTCCACCAAAATTTAAGTACCAAGTAATACAGGATGTAGATGTCAGATTATCACTTAATATATATGATAAATTGCATTGATGTTTGTACGCTAGTTTTTGAGATGTCACTAAAAAAGAAACAGCAATATACTTAATATTGTCTATATGCAATTATCTCACGAATTGAGCATTGGATATCAATCAAATTTGCTACATTAAATGTCAATATATCACTAAATATAAGTGATGAATTTTATTGATATAGGTACGCTAGATTTTGAGATTTCGCTAATATAGTCACAGACTAATATTTGAAAATATCAGTGGAAAACACATGATTTCACTAGAATTGAAATATCTCATAAATCACTCATTGACTATTAATCCCATTCCAAATTTTAGATTTCAGATTATCACTTAATATATATGAGAAATTGCATTGATTTTTGTACGCTAGTTTTTGAGATGTCACTAAAAAAGAAACAGCAATATACTCAATGTTGTCTATATGCAATTATCTCAAGAATTGAGCATAGGATATCAATCAAATTTGCTACATTATATGTTAATATATCACTAAATATAAGTGATGAATTTTATTGATATAGGTACGCCAGATTTTGAGATTACGCTAATATAGTCACAGACTAATATTTGAAAATATCAGTGGAAAACACATGATTACACTAAAATTGAAATATCTCATGAATCACTCATTGAATATTAATCCCATTCCAAATTTTAGATATCAGATTATCACTTAATATATATCATAAATTGCATTAATTTTTGTACGCTAGTTTTTGAGATGTCACTAAAAAAGTAGCAGCAATATACTTAATATTGTCTATATGTAAATATCTCAAGAATTGAGCATTGTATATCAATTAAATTTGCTACATTATATATCAATATATCACTAAAAATAAGTTATGAATTTTATTGATATAGGTACGCTAGATTTTGAGATTTCGCTAATATAGTCACAGACTAATATTTGAAAATATCAGTAGAAAACACATGATTACACTAGAATTGAAATATCTCATAAATCACTCATTGAATATTAATCCTATTCCAAATTTTAGATGTCAGATTATCACTTAATATATATGATAAATTGCATTGATTTTTGTACGCTAGTTTTTGAGACGTCACTAAAAGAAACAGCAATATACTTAATGTTGTCTATAAGCAATTATCTCAAGTTTCGAGCATTGGATATTAATCAAATTTGCTGCATTATATGTTAATATATCACTAAATATAAGTGATGAATTTTATTGATATAGGTACGCTAGATTTTGAGATTTCGCTAATATAGTCACAGACTAATATTTGAAAATATCAGTGGAAAACACATGATTACACTAGAATTGAAATATCTCATAAATCACTCATTGAATATTAATCCCATTACAAATTTTAGATGTCAGATTATCACTTAATATATATGATAAATTGCATTGATTTTTGTACGCTAGTTTTTGAGATGTCACTAAAAAAGAAACAGCAATATACTTAATGTCATCTATATGCAATTATCTCAAGAATTGAGCATTGGATATCAATCAAATTTGCTACATTATATGTCAATATATCACTAAGTATGAGTGATGAATTTTATTGATATAGGTACGCTAGATTTTGAGATTACGCTAATATAGTCACAGACTAATATTTGAAAATATCAGTGGAAAACACATGATTACACTAGAATTGAAATATCTCATAAATGACTCATTGAATATTAATCCCATTCCAAATTTCAGATGTCAGATTATCACTTAATATATATGATAAATTGCATTGATTTTTGTACGCTAGTTTTTGAGATGTCACTAAAAAAGAAACAGCAATATACTTAATGTTGTCTATATTCAATTATCTCAAGAATTGAGCATTGGATATTAATCCAATTTGCTATATTATATGTCAATACATCACTAAATATAAGTGATGAATTTTATTGATATAGGTACGCTAGATTTTGAGATTTCGTTAATATAGTCACAGACTAATATTTGAAAATATCAGTGGAAAACACATGATTACACTAGAATTGATATATCTCATAAATCACTCATTGAATAATAATCCCATTCCAAATTGTAGATGTCAGATTATCACTTAATATATATGATAAATGGCATTGATTTTTGTACGCTAGTTTTTGAGATGTCACTAAGAAAGAAACAGCAATATACTTAATGTTGTCTATATCCAATTATCTCAAGAATTGAGCATTGGATATCAATCAAATTTGCTACATTATATGTCAATATATCACTAAATATAAGTAATGAATTTTATTGATATAGGTACGCTAGATTTTGAGATTTCGCTAATGTAGTCACAGACTAATATTTGAAAATATCAGTGGAAAACACATGATTACACTAGAATTGAAATATGTCATAAATCACTTATTAAATATTAATCCAATTTTAAATTTTAGATGTCAGATTATCACTTAATATATATGATAAATTGCACTGATTTTTGTACGCTAGTTTTTGAGATGTCACTAAAAAAGTAACAGCAATATACTTAATGTCATCTATATGCAATTACCTCAAGAATTGAGCATTGGATATCAATCAAATTTGCTACATTATATGTAAATATATCACTAAATATAAGTGATGAATTTTATTGATATAGTTACGCTAGATTTTGAGATTACGCTAATATAGTCACAGACTAATATTTGAAAATATCAGTAGAAAACACATGATTACACTAGAAGTGAAATATCTCATAAATCACTTATTGAATATTAAGCCCATTCCAAATTTTAGAAGTCAGATTATCACTTAATATATATGATAAATTGCATTGATTTTTGTTCGCTAGTTTTTGAGATGTCACTAAAAAAGTAGCAGCAATATACTTAATATTGTCTATATGTAAATATCTCAAGAATTGAGCATTGGATATCAATCAAATTTGCTACATTATATGTCAATATATCACTAAATATAAGTGATGAATTTTATTGATATAGGTACGCTAGATTTTTAAATTTCGCTAATGTAGTCACAGACTAATATTTGAAAATATCAGTGGAAAACACATGATTACACTAGAATTGAAATATCTCATAAATCACTCATTGAATATTAATCTCATTCCAAATTTTAGATGTCAGATTATCACTTAATATATATGATAAATTGCATTGATTTTTGTACACTAGTTTTTGAGATGTCACTAAAAAAGTAGCAGCAATATACTTAATATTGTCTATATGTAAATATCTCAAGAATTGAGCATTGGATATCAATCAAATTTGCTACATTATATGTCAATATATCACTAAATATAAGTGATGAATTATATTGATATAGCTACGCTAGATTTTGAGATTTCGCTAATATAGTCCCAGACTAATATTTGAGAATATCAGTGGAAAACACATGATTACACTAGAAGTGAAATATCTTATAAATCACTTATTGAATATTAATCCCATTCCAAATTTTAGATGTCAGGTTATCAATTAATATATATGATAAATTGCATTGATTTTTGTACGCTAGTTTTTGAGATGTCACTAAAAAAGGAACAGCAATATACTTAATGTTGTCTATATGCAATTATCTCACCAATTAAGCATTGGATATCAATAAAATTTGCTACATTATATGTCAATATATCACTAAATATAAGTTATGAATTTTATTGATATAGGTACGCTAGATTTTGAGATTACGCTAATATAGTCACAGACTAATATTTGAAAATATCAGTGGAAAACACATGATTACACTAGAAGTGAAATATCTCATATATCACTCATTGAATATTAATCCCATTCCAAATTTTAGATGTCAGATTATCACTTAAAATATATGTGATACATTGCATTGATTTTTGTACGCTAGTTTTTGAGATGTCACTAAAAAAGAAACAGCAATATACTTAATGTCGTCTATATGCAATTATCTCAAGAATTGAGCATTGGATATCAATCAAATTTGCTACATTATACGTCAATATATCACTAAATATAAGTAATGAATTTTATTGATATAGGTACGCTAGATTTTGAGATTTAGCTAATATAGTCACAGACTAATATTTGAAAATATCAGTGGAAAACACATGATTACACTAGAAGTGAAATATCTCATAAATCACTCATCCCATTCCAAATTTTAGATGTCAGATTATCACTTAATATATATGATAAATTGCATTGATTTTTGTACGCTAGTTTTTGAGATGTCACTAAAAAAGAAACAGCAATATACTTAATATTGTCTATATGTAAATATCTCAAGAATTGAGCATTGGATATCAATCAAATTTGCTACATTATAGTCAATATATCACTAAATATAAGTGATGAATTTTATTGATATAGGTACGCTAGATTTTGAGATTTCGCTAATATAGTCACAGACTAATATTTGAAAATATCAGTGGAAAATACATGATTACACTAGAAGTGAAATATCTCATAAATAACTCATTGAATATTAATACCATTCCAAATTTTAGATGTCAGATTATCACTTAATATATATGATAAATTGCACTGATTTTTGTACGCTAGTTTTTGAGATGTCACTAAAAAAGTAGCAGCAATATACTTAATGTTGTCTATATGCAATTATCTCAAGAATTGAGCATTGGATATCAATCAAATTTGCCACATTATATGTCAATATATCACTAAATATGAGTGATGAATTTTATTGATATAAGTACGCTAGATTTTGAGATTTCGCTAATATAGTCACAGACTAATATTTGAAAATATCAGTGGAAAACACATGATTACACTAGAAGTGAAATATCTCATAAATCACTCATCCCATTCCAAATTTTAGATGTCAGATTATCACTTAATATATATGATAAATTGCATTGATTTTTGTACGCTAGTTTTTGAGATGTCACTAAATAAGTAACAGCAATATACTTAATGTTGTCTATATGCAATTATCTCAAGGATTGAGCATTGGATATCAATCAAATTTGTGTAGATTATTTTTCAAAATTTTCGTTTACTTTGTTGCACATATTTAGGTCATTTCACTTGCATGCACACCATTATGCATTTACGTAAAGACAGACATTTTTCAAGAATGATGTTGATGTACTCTGGAGACCTCAAATCAGATATTTGCATTGAATTCTATCTAAAATTCAAAATATTCCAAAGAAAACAATACGTTTACGTGTTGAAAGGTGAGTAAAAAATACGTTCATCCATTTACTTATGATGAACTAATAATTGCTTGATTTCGCAATATTTGAGTTAATCAATAATCGATTTTGGTTTCGCAACATCGCTGAGCAAGGAACGATCCGATCCTGGTTTATCTAAATATAACGTTCGCGTGGGAGTTCGAAATAGAACAATTTATAAACACTCAAGAGTATTGGAGCAGCGCGGTTCGTAATGTAAATTCGTTCTTTTTCTGATCCTGACCCGACAGGAATCAATCAATCAATCAATCAGATGATTCGATACAACGGCTTGCACCCCTGCCAATGGTATCAATCATCTCCCAAGTTACCTGCTATTAAGAAAACAATAGTTTGAGGTGACTACCTGTTAAATTATAGAAGCTGGAGGCGTCTGTTGTAGTGCCTGGATTACCGGATATTACTTGCCCCATGTTATTGTTGGGGTCTTGAGCGGCCCTCAGGGGACTGGAAACGGGTCCCTTGCGTGCCAGAGTTGGATGGCCATCCCACATGAAGACGTAGTAGATGGAGAGGAGGATGGCAGCCATGGAGACGCTAAGTGCGTACGCCACGACAGTCAGAACCCTGATTATCTTCGGTTTATCTTTGGGCTCAGCGAGATCATCACTACCAGCAGCTCCGTTAGCAACGGCGCCTTCTTCATCAGACATTGATGCTGGCCCAGTAAACGCAAAAATGTTATAATAGGTACCGAAATATTGAAATTTGTCATCTTACCACAGTGTTTATGTCTTCTGGTGGATTTGCTGAAGAGACCCTCAGAGGCGTCGGGTTTCGGGTTGCACTGCGCTCTTCAATATGTTACAATTTGCGGATGTGTGAACATGTTTACGTTACATTTCCAGCGCTGTGGATGCTCATGTGGACGTCGCACAAACAAATATGAAATGAGAAAGCCAGGAATTCCCAAGACATGCGCGCGGAAAAAGTACGCCAAGTCTAATGCTTTTTAAGCTCATTACCCGATTGGATTAAAGCGGGGTGCATTCGAGGGCTTCCCTCCTGGTTTCCATCAGTTAAAATTGAAAAAAATAAACGAGCAAATACTGGCAGAACCGAGTTTTTGCTCACTGAACGATCGAACTGCCCAGACGAATTTACTCATTTGTATCATCAATATAACGAATGGCATGTAGTTAATATTGCACTAACAGTTAATGACTGATACATGAAGATACAGATAACATATTTTCGTTTTTGAATAATTATTTATGTAATAGTTAATCAAATAAATTAACTAAAAAATAAGATTTTTTCGACAGCACAACTTTTAACCATCCATCAAATTTATGATTTCCTCCATCAAATCATCCATCATCAAATAAAAAGTAAAAAACTACAACTATTAAAAAGTTCCACATATTTCAATCGCAATCTAATCTAACGCGAAAATCATCCCATTGACCTAGGAATTCAATGGTTCTTCAACATATTTACGTCCATTGATTAGATAAATCCCACACATACGTATTATAATTGATATCACTTAATAAATATTTAAAAACCCAATTGCTTTTAAAAATAATAAGATACTTATCAGCAAATTTAAAGTATTGACGTTGCAACAAAACTTCACTCGCATTGTAAACTTTGAACTCATCATGTTTAAGTTTACGCGTTTGTTATTTATTAATAAGTGCGGCATTGGTATGTAATTACTTCAATATCTGCTAAAACTTATAAAAAACATATTATTCATAAACGATGTCCACTAGACTCCCACATAAATGATTACAGTTAGATTTTCAATTATTACTATCATAAGTACTGTACTGTACATTTTTATAATTATTTTGTCAAAATTTGAAAGCATACTGTAACTACATTTTACTGGACTGTATATTTTTATACTTATTTTATTAAATTTTCAATGCGTACTGTAAATTTTTTAATTGAGGGGTCTAGAAGTAAAATGGTTTAAGTGCATTTTTGGTAGTTCTGAGATACATGCCTTTAAAGTTAACTTGAATTTCAAAATTTCAGGAATAAGTTTAGAAAACTGTGTTCATACTTTAGTCTAAACATATGTTTAGAAAACTGTGTTAATATTTTAGTCTAAACATATGTTTAGAAAACTGTGTTAATATTTTTGTCTAAACGGTGTCAACTAGTCTAAACATAAGTTTAGAAAACTGTGTTAATATTTTAGTCTAAACATATGTTTAGAAAACTGTGTTAATATTTTTGTCTAAACGGTGTCAACTAGTCTAAACATAAGTTTAGAAAACTGTGTTAATATTTTAGTCTAAACATATGTTTAGAAAACTGTGTTAATATTTTTGTCTAAACGGTGTCAACTAGTCTAAACATAAGTTTAGAAAACTGTGTTAATATTTTTGTCTAAACGGTGTCAACTAGTCTAAACATAATTTTAGAAAACTGTGTTAATATTTTAGTCTAAACATATGTTTAGAAAACTGTGTTAATATTTTTGTCTAAACGGTGTCAACTAGTCTAAACATAAGTTTAGAAAACTGTGTTAATAATTTTGTCTAAACGGTGTCAACTAGTCTAAACATAAGTTTAGAAAACTGTGCTAATATTTTTGTCTAAACGGTGTCAACTAGTCTAAACATAATTTTAGAAAACTGTGTTAATATTTTAGTCTAAACATATGTTTAGAAAACTGTGTTAATATTTTTGTCTAAACGGTGTCAACTAGTCTAAACATAAGTTTAGAAAACTGTGTTAATATTTTTGTCTAAACGGTGTCAACTAGTCTAAACATAAGTTTAGAAAACTGTGTTAATATTTTAGTCTAAACATATGTTTAGAAAACTGTGTTAATATTTTTGTCTAAACGGTGTCAACTAGTCTAAACATAAGTTTAGAAAACTGTGTTAATATTTTAGTCTAAACATATGTTTAGAAAACTGTGTTAATATTTTTGTCTAAACGGTGTCAACTAGTCTAAACATAAGTTTAGAAAACTGTATTAATATTTTAGTCTAAACATATGTTTAGAAAACTGTGTTAATATTTTTGTCTAAACGGTGTCAACTAGTCTAAACATTAGTTTAGAAAACTGTGTTAATATTTTTGTCTAAACGGTGTCAACTAGTCTAAACATAAGTTTAGAAAACTGTGTTAATATTTTAGTCTAAACATATGTTTAGAAAACTGTGTTAATATTTTTGTCTAAACGGTGTCAACTAGTCTAAACATAAGTTTAGAAAACTGTGTTAATATTTTTGTCTAAACGGTGTTAACTAGTCTAAACATAAGTTTAGAAAACTGTGTTAATATTTTAGTCTAAACATATGTTTAGAAAACAGTGTTAATATTTTTGTCTAAACGGTGTCAAGTAGTCTAAACATAAGTTTAGAAAACTGTGTTAATATTTTTGTCTAAACGGTGTCAACTAGTCTAAACATAAGTTTAGAAAACTGTGTTAATATTTTTGTCTAAACGGTGTTAACCAGTCTAAACATAAGTTTAGAAAACTGTGTTAATATTTTAGTCTAAACATATGTTTAGAAAACTGTGTTAATATTTTTGTCTAAACGGTGTCAACTAGTCTAAACATAAGTTTAGAAAACTGTGTTAATATTTTAGTCTAAACATATGTTTAGAAAACTGTGTTAATATTTTTGTCTAAACGGTGTCAACTAGTCAAAACATAAGTTTAGAAAACTGTGTCAATATTTTAGTCTAAACATATGTTTAGAAAACTGTGTTAATATTTTTGTCTAAACGGTGTCAACTAGTCTAAACATAAGTTTAGAAAACTGTGTTAATATTTTAGTCTAAACATATGTTTAGAAAACTGTGTTAATATTTTTGTCTAAACGGTGTCAACTAGTCTAAACATAAGTTTAGAAAACTGTGTTAATATTTTTGTCTAAACGGTGTCAACTAGTCTAAACATAAGTTTAGAAAACTGTGTTAATATTTTAGTCTAAACATATGTTTAGAAAACTGTGTTAATATTTTTGTCTAAACGGTGTCAACTAGTCTAAACATAAGTTTAGAAAACTGTGTTAATATTTTTGTCTAAACGGTGTCAACTAGTCTAAACATAAGTTTAGAAAACTGTGTTAATATTTTTGTCTAAACGGTGTCAACTAGTCTAAACATAAGTTTAGAAAACTGTGTTAATATTTTAGTCTAAACATATGTTTAGAAAACTGTGTTAATATTTTTGTCTAAACGGTGTCAACTAGTCTAAACATAAGTTTAGAAAACTGTGTTAATATTTTAGTTTAAACATATGTTTAGAAAACTGTGTTAATATTTTAGTCTAAACATATGTTTAGAAAACTGTGTTAATATTTTTGTCTAAACGGTGTCAACTAGTCTAAACATAAGTTTAGAAAACTGTGTTAATATTTTAGTCTAAACATATGTTTAGAAAACTGTGTTAATATTTTTGTCTAAACGGTGTCAACTAGTCTAAACATAAGTTTAGAAAATTGTGTTAATATTTTAGTCTAAACATATGTTTAGAAAACTGTGTTAATATTTTTGTCTAAACGGTGTCAACTAGTCTAAACATAAGTTTAGAAAACTCTGTTAATATTTTAGTCTAAACACATGTTTAGAAAACTGTGTTAATATTTTTGTCTAAACGGTGTCAACTTGTCTAAACATAAGTTTAGAAAATTGTGTTAATATTTTAGTCTAAACATATGTTTAGAAAACTGTGTTAATATTTTTGTCTAAACGGTGTCAACTAGTCTAAACACAAGTTTAGAAAACTGTGTTAATATTTTAGTCTAAACATATGTTTAGAAAACTGTGTTAATATTTTTGTCTAAACGGTGTCAACTAGTCTAAACATAAGTTTAGAAAACTGTGTTAATATTTTAGTCTAAACATATGTTTAGAAAACTGTGTTAATATTTTTGTCTAAACGGTGTCAACTAGTCTAAACATAAGTTTAGAAAACTGTGTTAATATTTTTGTCTAAACGGTGTCAACTAGTCTAAACATAAGTTTAGAAAACTGTGTTAATATTTTAGTCTAAACATATGTTTAGAAAACTGTGTTAATATTTTTGTCTAAACGGTGTCAACTAGTCTAAACATAAGTTTAGAAAACTGTGTTAATATTTTTGTCTAAACGGTGTCAACTAGTCTAAACATAAGTTTAGAAAACTGTGTTAATACTTTAGTCTAAACATATGTTTAGAAAACTGTGTTAATATTTTTGTCTAAACGGTGTCAACTAGTCTAAACATAAGTTTAGAAAACTGTGTTAGTATTTTAGTCTAAACATATGTTTAGAAAACTGTGTTAATATTTTTGTCTAAACGGTGTCAACTAGTCTAAACATAAGTTTAGAAAACTGTGTTAATATTTTTGTCTAAACGGTGTCAACTAGTCTAAACATAAGTTTAGAAAACTGTGTTAATATTTTAGTCTAAACATATGTTTAGAAAACTGTGTTAATATTTTTGTCTAAACGGTGTCAACTAGTCTAAACATAAGTTTAGAAAACTGTGTTAATATTTTTGTCTAAACGATGTCAACTAGACTCCCATATGAATGATTACAGTTAGATTTTCAATTATTACTATCATAAGTACTGTACTGTACATTATTATAATAATTTTGTCAAAATTTGAAAGCATACTGTAACTACATTTTACTGTACTGTACATTTTTATACTTATTTTGTTAAAATTTCAATGCGTACTGTAATTTTTTTAATTGAGGGGTCTAGAAGTAAAAGATTTTAAGTGCATTTTTGGTAGTTCTGAGATAAATGGCTTTAAAGTTAACTTGAATTTCAAAATTCCAGGAATAAGTTAAAATTAAGGTAAAATAAGAATAAGTCCAGTAAGAAGAAAACTGTGTTCATACTTTAGTCTAAACATAAGTTTAGAAAACTGCGTTCATATTTTTGTCTAAACGATGTCAACTAGACTCCCATATGAATGATTACAGTTAGATTTTCAATTATTACTATCATAACTACTGTACTGTACATTTTTATAATTCAAATTATTTGTCAACACTTTCATTATTACTCTAAAAGTTTCAATAATTAACTAACAATATTTCAATGGTTTATGTCGTAGTTTAAAAAATTATGTCTAATTATTTGTCAACATTTTAATTTAAAAGTTTCAATAATTATGTCTGACAAATTTTTATTTAGGGTGTTAAAATTTCACTCCTCACTGCCAAAATTCCAATGATTAGTTCAAAATTATCAAATTTTAATTATTATAGCATTTTTCCAGTTGTTTCAAAAGTTACTATCAAAATTTAGATTATTTCCGTCAAAATTTCATTAATCACTGTAAATGTTAAAATTTTTTTTTTTCAAAATTTCATTTAACATGCTAAAATGTCAGTTATTCCTGTCAAAAATATAATGTTTAATGCAATATTTTAAAATTATTTTGTCGAAATTTCATTAACCACTTCCAAAATTTCTATGAGCAGTGTTAATTGTTTAAGAAATAAATAACGACTTACTTGAAAATTGATTGGTGATAAATGATACACGCGGACTAATTAATTTTTGTTTTTGTAAGTCGACTTTATTCTTTTAATTAATTTGATAATTTCTCAAGTAGTTTATGATAAATTTTTTAAGGCCAAGCGTACTTAGTAAAGTACTAATCAGCTAAACATATTTTGATTACAATTGAAAAAGTGTAATCTACAATCTATATCGATTACAGTATTTTGATTACAATTGAAAAAGTGTAATCTACAATCTATATCGAAAGTTTTACACCTATAAATAGATGACTAGCTACTCCACCAAATCATTCTGAGATTGCTCACAGCAAGATGAAGTCAATCATTGTATTCCTTGCTGCCATCGCCTTGGCTCAGGTAAGTTTTTTATTTTTCATATCGCCGGCCTAGAGGCAAAACTCATTAACATTTTAAGCGAAAATTATGTGTAAATGTTTTCTTTTTGAAAATAAACTCACAAACTCAGGTAATTAACAATTATTGGAAAAATTAGAAGTAAATTAGAATAACGAAATTACTCAACTTCCTGAGTAATTTCTTGAGGTAATGAATAGTAACTTCTTGAGTAATTTCCTTATTTAATACCAAGTGATTATTAATATATCTCGGAAATATAAAAATGTTAGTCAATGATTTTTATCTCTACACAGACGAAACATTATAATTAAACAGTGGATTATTAATTTTTCATTGTAATGTGCAGGCTAAATACGATTGGTCAAAAATCGAGTCGTTGGACATTAACGTCAAGCAGGTCCTTAAACCAGAAGCAGGCAATGCACGTATTGTTGGAGGAGTAGAAGCAGAACCACACTCAAGACCTTTCCAGGTAAGTTATATAACAGTAATGAGTTTCCATTCAATTGTAACAATGTAATCAGAATTGTCAGTGTTGGCTTTATAAGTGACAACAAATTTTGTTGAAAACTTTTTTTGAAAAAAAAAAAATGTGAAATATATTAGTACTATTCAGAGGTATCTCTGTTTCTCAATGTTCGACCATAAAAGAATGATACTTTCAATATTAATCGACTACTTGGAATAATTATTACAATTTTTACACGCTATGACCATTGAAGTTAATGAAAAAAGATTCTTGCTCTTTTCAACGGTTCCTCGTTGAATTATTGTTATAAACTATTCTGACTATTCAAATATTCTGTTGAAACTCTTCGGTTATATATTTAAAGATTATTTTTAATATTAAAATTTGTCATTGTCACTGTTCCCATGAAATAATTGTGGAATATTTATATGTTCAAATATTGACTAGTTTCATAGTTTTGTATGATATTTACAAGTTATTTTTATAGATCTGATATAACTTTAACCTTAACATTGAGAACGTAATTTATTATTACTAATTGTAACGAGATTATAGCAATATTCAGACGATGTGCAATAATATTACCTAATGCAATATTGTGGCAATGTTTATTGCAAAAGTTAAGGCTGTTTCATAGATTCCTTACGCGACGCAAGTTGTCTCAATGCTGTCGCTATGGGCATTTTGAATTGCATCGCTTAAGGAATTTATGAATCAGCCTTTTAAAGTATAGTAAAATATATATTGCAGAAATTTCACACATTAAAACGATTAATGTTGAAACTGTAACATTGCAACATACATTTGAGTTGAGATATTGAAGTTTAAAACTTTAAACACATTAGTGTTGTGGGCAAAATAATATATAGACAGTGTAAATAAATATAAAAACGCTGCAATTTTAATTAAATTCGCAAATATTAATTAATTAATAAATTCTTTTTACAGGCTGCCCTCTTTGTAGATATTGGAGGTCGCACAGCTTTCTGTGGTGGTTCTCTCATCCATAGGGAATATGTCCTTACTGCTGC
The DNA here is from genome assembly GCA_951805005.1 of Othius punctulatus. Classification (NCBI taxonomy): domain Eukaryota; kingdom Metazoa; phylum Arthropoda; class Insecta; order Coleoptera; family Staphylinidae; genus Othius; species Othius punctulatus. The sequence continues at coordinate 419,802 of OX638139.1, read as the reverse complement.
CCATTGTGTCCAGACGTAAGCCTTACATCTCATATGTAACAATTGCAATAACACATTTATTTTTTTAGAGCTAAATCAGTTGAAGTAGTTTTGGGCGCACACAACATCATGAACGACGAACCTACACAAGTCCGTATGACTTCGACAGATTTCTTCCACCACGCAAACTGGTCCATGTTCACCTTGAAGAATGACATCGCTCTCATCAGGCTCCCAAAGCCCGTAGAGCTCAACGGTACATATTCGAGGCGTGCCGAAGAATTTTCAGTAACTCATGTTATCGGTATTTCAGAAAACATCCAATTGGTGAAGCTGCCCGCACAAGACGAGATGCACATTGAAGGAGTCACCGTCGCCAGTGGATGGGGAAAGGACTCGGACAAAGCCACCGCTGTCTCCCCGATTTTGAGAAAGGCCACACTGCCAATCATGAAGAACAAGTCTTGCAACATGTACTTCTTCGGCATCATCCAGGACACCCACATATGCACCAGCTCAAAGGGAGGCAGGAGCACCTGCAGCGGCGACTCCGGCGGTCCTCTGACCTCTGAAGATGATGTCCAGGTATAAAATACATACTTAAATAGCCTGCAAAATGTAGCCAGAGCGGCAGATAATTAACCTTAGTCAGATCTAACTATATATGAACTAAAGTAAATAACTATTGAATTTATGCATTCTCAGAATGTCATGACTTAAATTTTCACAAACGGGAACTATAAATCACATATTTTCAATGTGCATTTGGTACATATTTTTTAAAGTAAATTATAATTAGACATAAATCTCGCCTTCAATGGATCACTGGGTATATTCGTAGACTCAAGTTTCGTGGAATTGAAACCAATTCAGCCAATTTATGGAAGCCAGTGAAGCCACTTTATCAAATTGTAATTAAGCTTAAATGATTATTTTGTAATCTTATACTCTTGTGATTTTCAGATTGGACTAGTGTCTTTCGGCATTGCCTTTGGATGTGAAATCGGCTGGCCAGCGGCCTACACCCGTACATCCAAATACGTCGATTGGATCAACGAAAACATTAAAAAATAAGTGCGTTTTTTGACGAATTGTATGAATAAAGAGCATTGAAAAATACATTTTGCCCATTCTTCGTATTCGCCTGTTGCTTTATGTTAGTCAAAACAAAATCACTATATCTTAATTCATACAAAAATATCCATAATGCAAACGAATATTAGCATCACCAGTTTTTTTTTTAAAATTAGAAACGTGTTTTTCTTCAGCACATTGAAAAGAAAGTTTGGATTTGTCGTATGCACAATTAAAAATTACACATAGGGTAAAAATAAAGATTTATTTATTGGGCCCCATTTCAACTATTGCACCGAAGGAAATTAATCCCAGGGAACCGAAAAAAACAGAGCCTTACATTGTTACATCACCATCACATTTACTCGTTCTAAAACACAACTTGCTATATGTTAAAAGTTAAAATTGAATTTAAAATAACAACTGCGATTTCTCGTATTTTAAATGGCTGTGGGGCTTATGTACAACAGGTATAAATAATGCAATATATTAAACACATCAGTTTCTCAGTTTAGTTTTCATACTTTGCAGCTTTTAAACTCTCGATGGCCATCTGCAGGGCACCTTCTCTCGTCTTGTTGCCCCCGATGAAACCCGTCGAGTGACAGAATATGCTTCCCTTTATTCCAGACACTTGAGATAAATCTTGGTCCCTTATGCCTCTCCAGTCCTTATGCAAAAACAATCTACAACATGGAAATTATATTAATCTAGTACTAATTTAATAATCCCTCCGTTTCAAAATAATTGTTCATTTTGGTGAAAATTATTATCTCAAAAATAGGAGTGACATGTTACAACTTATGACAAATGTTGCTTGATTAATGCAATTGCCGTTTCGAAATAAAATTAAGATCCACCAAATATAAAAAATCGGACGCTTATTTTGGAACAAAGGAAGTATTTCTTCGATTGACCTACGAACCTACAAATAAAACTATCAGGTTGCAACGGTATGGCCTGCACTCGCCAGGACTCCGTATTGTCGCGAAACACGACAAATTTAATCTGTCCTTTCATACCCATTTCCTCCTCTAACGATAAAAGGTGGTCTTTCCAGGGACACCTCTCCTGAAGCTCAACGATCTCGCCCGATGGATGTGTCAGCAGCCGCACCTTCATGGCACTTTTAACGATCTCCCTAGCAGGCCACCAAACGGTGGCCATCTATAATGAAAATCTAACATAGGGATCAAACGGCGAATAGCGAATTTCATTCGTACGTGGTCACTTACCTCAATAACTTTATCCGTGAACTCGCCCCCGACTAGCTCCATGGCCTTGTAAAACAGCTCGTTGGTCGGTTCATCTTTTGAGTTCCATTCCGGGTTCAACCGGTGAACACGTGCGCTCAGGTGAGTGTTGATTCTGTAGCGCGGGTGTCCATCGGCGAACATCGGAATGCCATTGTCTATGGCATCCAGTTCTTCTACAAATCCCTCGTAGACGGACAGAAAGACACCTGTGATGCATTCAGTGTCCGACTGCATGTTTTTTCTTTTAAGGATTTCGTCTATCACCTCCATTCCGAAGTGGGCGTAAATTAATCCTGCAGAGCTTAATCTGTAAATATAACGAATTAGATACAATACATAGATGTTTTTTCACGTTACTTTATCTGTTTATTTTTGGCAATATTTGGCAAGATCATTGAAAGAGTAACGTTGAAGTCTCTTTGGTGATGATCGTATCTGTTGCTGTCCGGATCGTACACTGCTCCGACATCCACTACAATATCACAGTTGCCAAGTACCTAAAATGAGGTCGTTGCATGAAAGCTGGTTAAACTCATGGCTAACGTACATTCGGGTCCCTGCTTCGTATAATTTCTGCATCTGCATAGGCCGGCAGCTGCTTGAGCATGTAGCATGCTAGAGCCTCGTCACAATGGAAGATGCCGCTATGCGTGCCTATCGACTTCAAGATCCTCTGCTTCTTAGGGTCGGAATTCATCGTTTTAAATCTGGAATCGAAGCTATTTTGGTAAATGCGTTGCGAAATAAGAGGCGCACAAAATAAGCCTGGTTTTTGTGCAGGATCGATGCACAATTAAGAGAAACTCACCCTTTCCAAATCGTTAGTCCTACTTTCACGGTGTGGTCTAGTAATTTGCCGCTCAAAGCCATGCATATACGAATTTATAACCTACAGATAGAGAAGAACGACGTTAATTGTTGGGGACTTTTTGTTCGTTGCGATTGGTATACACCTCCATTGTCCGTACGTTTCGTTAGTCGAAAGAGCTATAATATTATTAGTTTTTAATGTATTTATTCCTATAGAACTTGGATCTATGAAGAAAAAATGTGGAAAACGAAATAAAATACTGCTATGTACAACAAAATCACATTATTAGGGATATTTTGTTTGATGGCAGCAATGTTTAAATTCATCTCCATACAACGAAAGACCAATACAGCAATTTACCTCGAAATTATATGTGGTAACACTGTCTAGGGGAAAATGAAAAGTTGGGTTGGCTCAACTCACCTCAATATATACAGTGTGAGCAACAATGCTTGAAGTTGGGTACGTAGGCAACCAAATACGCATGTTGGTATAACTGAAAATATATAAAGAATAACTTTTTTGCACCCTAAAATTATGAACCAACCTGTTTGTGCTGAAAGTCTTCTTATAGATTTTGTTGGACTTTGTTCAAGCCGTTGTTGGACATCGGCAACAATCTCTTCTGTTAAGGTAGACGGTCTTCCAGTTAACTTGCCCTGACGAAATACAATTCTTTCCTTCAAAGCGGTGAATAATACTGGTTTTATGCTGGATAAATATTTTGTAAGTAATGTTGACATCGGGGAAGGCTTCGTTTAATTGATTCATACACGATTGTAATGAATATGTCCATGTCCCGTCTTCATTAAGTGTTCCACTTCGATAATGAGCCTTCAGGGTGAAGGCATCATGTTGTGGTGTAAAAACCATTGCAATATGAAAGCGATTTCACTTCAACTCTGTAAATTTAGAACCAAACTTAACTTTTATAATTTTATAACCTTAAAAACTGCAAATCACTTACCAGAAATCAAAGATTTACTCAGAGTAGTTCTGATAAGAACTGATGTTTATGAAGCAGAAGACGAGGAATTGACACAATGGTAATAAATAATAATACGACTCGGACGGCACTGGGCTGGGGCTGTCAAATCTTTTGACTTTACAGAAAATTTAATTAATAATAAACTTGAAGCGAAGAAATTCCCCAGTTTTTTCGGCGGGAAATTTAACTTGACTTTAATCATTGTTGCTCACTCTGTACTTATTTAAATAGAGCATATATTTAGCTATACTTGGAAGTGCGTTTAAAATGATACATCACATAATAAACGCAATATCTTAAAACTTGTGCAATGGATCTTAATTATATTATACAAGATAAATGCAAATATATCACTGAATAGTACTATTATTATATTTCATTAATATTGATAAGCTAGTTTTTGAAGTATTAATTACGACCACTTAAAATGTCACCTACAATAACATAACGCAACAAACGAGAATATCTCAAAAATTAAGTTTTGGATATTTATTCAATTATAGCCAACATATGTCAATATATCATTCAATGTCATCAATAAATTGCATTAATTTTTATACGATATTTTTTGAGATATATTTACTTAAATAGAGTTATACTTGAAAGTGCTTTTAAAATGATACATCACATAATAAACGGAATATCTCAAAACTTGTGCATTGGATCTTAATTATATTATACAAGATAAATGCCAATATATCACTGAATAGTACTAATCTATTTTTTTTAATATTGATAAGCTAGTTTTTGGGGTTTCAATTACGACCACATAAAATGTCACCCTCAATAACATAACGCAACAAACGAGAATATCTCAAAAAATAAGTGTTGGATATTTATTCAATTAAAGTCAACATATGCCAATATATCACTTAATATCATTAATAAATTGCATTAATTTTGATACGATAATTTTTGAGATATACTTATTTAAATAGAGTTATACTTGAAAGTGGGTTTAAAATGATACATCACATAATAAACGGAATATCTCAAAACTGGTGCATTGGATCTTGATTATATTATACAAGATAAATGCCAATATATCACTGAATAGTACTAATCTATTTCTTTAATATTGATAAGCTAGATTTTGGGGTATCAATTACGACCACATACAGTGTCACCTACAATAACATAACGCAACAAACGAGAATATCTCAAAAATTAAGTGTTGGATATTTATTCAATTAAAGTCAACATATGCCAATATATCACTTAATATCATTAATAAATTGCATTAATTTTGATACGATAATTTTTGAGATATACTTATTTAAATAGAGTTATACTTGAAAGTGTGTTTAAAATGATACATCACATGATAAACAGAATATCTCAAAACTTATGCATTGGATCTTAATTATACTATATAAGATCAATGCAAATATATCACTGAATAGTACTAATATATTTCATTAATATTGATAAGCTAGTTTTTGAGGAATCAATTAGAATGTCACCTATAATCACATAACGCTACAAACGAGAATATCTGAAAAAATAATTGTTTAATATTAATTCAATTATAGTTAACATATGCCAATATATCACTCAATATCATCAATAACTTGTATTAATTTTGATACGATAGTTTTTGAGAAAGAAATATTTAAGCTTCTAAACAGGTCTAAAATCACATTTCTACACTTTGTATAGAATGTCGCGAGAATTATGCATTGGATATTATTTGTATTACATAAGATACATACAAATATATCACTGAACGTTATTATTGAATTTCGTTAATATTGACACGCTGGTTTTTGAGATATCAATTGAATTGCAAATTTCGAAAAAATAATATTTTTCAGGAGACACAAAACACTGAATGAACTATTTGACTTATTTAAGCAGTTTTTTTGTTGTTGTAAAATTACTCTTGCACCACTATGCAAACGAAAAATTAGACTATCAGTATAAGTGTCAGTCTATATATGTACATGAAAAAAATAGCGATATTTTTTGAGATGATTATATAAATACGAGTCTCTGTGTACTACTACTACATCATTAAAGAAAGGTAACAAATTATCCTTTTTCACAACGACATTTATTCCTCCAAATGTACATTTCAACCACTACGTGGTCATCTTCAGTAGGCATTTGTACTGAGTACAAATTGTACAAGTAGTACAAATGTTTACTGAAGATGAACACGTAGTGGTACTGAGTACAAATTGTACAAGTAGTACAAATGTTTACTGAAGATGACCACGTAGTGGTTGAAATGTACATTTAGAGAAATAAATGTCGTTGTGAAAAATGATAATTTGTTATCTTTCTTTAAGTGTTAAAATTTTACAAGCTCCAACCGATTATCGTACTACACTATTATATGAGTACTTGAAAGAGCTTTTAAAAACGTATTCACTGTAACAAGTTATGAAAGAGAATCAACTTACAATCGCATATAAATATGATAAATATTTCCTTAATGCGAGGAATCTTTTATTTCAAATACATTAGTAGTTCACTTTAGCGATACAATTATTTCCAAACACCACTAGAATAAATACACACATTAAAAACACCAGAATATTCACATGGTAATGTACAAAACCTTATACAAAAATGTTTGCTTAGTGTTCGATCTAAAACATTCTATATACAAATAAATAATTTCCTAAGCCTACATTAAAATGTAAATAAATATCTAACACTAAACTCCTCGAGACCGTCTCAGAAGACCTCCTTTCGAAAACTGAATCCATACTGGTCGCACTTGACTCGGAGGATCCTGGCAAGCTGCGGAGGGCCACAGTAGAAGACTGTCACCTTTCCCTTCTTCTGGTCGAGTATCTGCTTGAAGACTTTATCCCAGTTAGGTCGTCCTGCGTTCGTTCGCGTCTTCAATCCGGTGATCAAATCACGTTTTTCCTACGGACATTTATTTTTAAGTGCACAATTTGTAATCGCAAATGCAAATTGCAAATGCAATTTGATGGTCCTAAAGCTCGATTTATATTTTCTATTGAATCTTGTATGCAAAAGGGAGTTATGCTGATTATTCATCTACACATTCATCTCTCGGGACAGAGACCCTTGGGCTGAGAAATGAGAGAGTTAAAAAAAATATATATATATATATATATATATATATATAGGAGGAATATATATATATATATATATATATATATATATATATATATATATATATATATATATATATATATATATATTATATATATATATATTTAATTTTGACCCATTAGAAAAAAAGGTTTGCCAAGAGCTGTCCTATTCTGTCCTATTCTAATGATCTGGCAATTCCTAATAGTTACCTAAAACATTTACAATTTTAAATTGTTAAACCTGAGAGTGTATAAATCTTTATATGTAAATCATTCAACTAAGCATAGATCTATACATTTTCAAAAATTTCTAATGGGTTTCAATTGAAACCCATTTCATTTGAAACCCATTTCCTATTGAAACCCATTGAAACAATTGCTCAATAGGACAATAGAACAATAGGAAATAGGTTTCAATTGAAACCCATTTCAATTGAAACCCATTTCCTATTGAAACCCATTGAAACAATTGCTCAATAGGACAATAGTACAATATTAAATAGGTTTCAATTGAAACCCATTTCAATTGAAACCCATTTCCTATTGAAACCCATTGAAACAATTGAATTGGATTATCAAATGTCTTTTGGAAGATATGTAACTAAAGTTTAACCTTTTCATGGAGCAAATCGAGGGCTAACTGCAGCCCAACGGCCTTCATGTCCGTCTTCTGCAGGGCGCTGGTAATGTACATGTGCATCTCCAGGAAGCGCTCCATCGCTCCTCCCAACTCTGCCTGTTCGATCTCCAGCTGGGAGAGCAGATTCACGAACCACTCGAAAGACCTCTGGTCTCTGTTGATCCAGAAGAAGTCCACCTAGGAGGAAGTCCACGTCAGTTGTTAACTTCTTGCAGAAGTCCGAATGGACGACTTACCTTCCTCAGGTTCATAACTGTGGGCGGGATATCGCTGGCCCAGGAGTACTTGCATTTGGGACACGAGTGCCTCGCCTTCCAGTATCTGTGCATGATGGACTGCAGGATGGAGGCGAAGGGGGTCACTCCGATGCCCGTTGCTATGAGAATTGCATGCTGGGCACGGAAGATGTGGCTTGATGGGGCCCCATAAGGACCATCCAAGCAAATCTAAGATAGATTTTGATTTAAGAATGTGGCGTTTTGCAAGGGCGAGGCTGTTAATCACAAGAACTTGGGCAGGCTACTGGCATGAATCATTCGTGACTGCTGCTGGGATTCACTTGCAAGAAGCTAACCTGTACTGACTTAGCAGTCATCTACCCAAAATCACTGAAGCGTCAGCTCTGATGTGTTAGGTGTTACGAGAGGTAACAGAAAAGCAACAATACAAGACATTTAAAATGCGTATTAGCAATGGTTAACAATGAACACCAAATTTAGAGTATTTAATTCTATGAGCGGTAAGTGGCGGTTCCTCCTATAAAATTTATATTTTTTTATATAATTTATGAAAGTGTTGTTCATTTTCGCCCAGAGTTTCAAAGGTTACAATTAAAGATTTAATAAAGTGTTGTTTTTTGCCCCCAGAGTTACAAAGGTTACAATTAAAGTTTTAATACCAAGAGAAGCTTTAGAATCTAAAGCTTCATTTAAAGTTTAGATGAATCAAACTTTTCACTCTGAAGCAATTGATGAACTCCTGAAGCGACTTCAAGAATTTGTTCAAATATAAGAAGAAACGATCTTTGAAGTTGAAGGAGGTAGCTTTAGGCTTCACTTCTTGTATTTGCCTTTTTTCGTTCGTCATGTAGTCATTTAGTCTTTTTTGACTTGTGCCTTTGGTATTTTTCCAAAAAATTGCCGTCCATGGATTTTGCCGAGGAACCGTCACTGTAACATGCTTCTATCTGCACACAATATGTTACCTCAAGCTTTTTCCCCATAGGAAGCAGAACAATTCTCCGCAAGTTATTAATGTCCATTGTAATATCAGAGTTTGTCATTATGTGTGTGTCTTTACTAGTCTAGTTCAAGAAAAATAATTGGGTTAACATATCAAAACGCGAAATCATACTTACTTCTAAAGGTTTTCCAACTGGGTAGTTCATCGGCTTCTGACTAACAGGGGTCGGTGTGAATTCCTTGAGTTGACCAATGCGTCCCTCTTCAACGGAACGTTCGGGGCTCGAAGAAGCAAAGCTTAAGACACTAATCTGCCGACCTAAAGAAAACGCAGGTCAACACCGATATAAGTAATAGGTTTGAAGTCGTGAATTACCCACTGAGCCCAAGGAACTGCTCGAATCGTGTTGCTCGCAATTCTCCAAGCTTGGAGTTTTGAAGGCTATGATCGTGGGTTTGTTCCTCATGTACCTAAAGCTTTGGGCCAAAGATTTGTTCTGAGGGCTCAGGTACGCCAACCCCAGCGATTGCAGGCGGGCCCTTCTGATTTGGCACTCGTCGAAGCTCTTCTCCGATTCCGACCTCATGTACTCCCTCAAACTAAAAGCAAGGGATTAGTTTACGTATGTTCTTGGTTACAAACTTTGCTGCTTCCTCAAACTAAAAGCTGGTCATTAATAATTTACTGATTTGGTTACGAAATTTGGTACGTACACAAGTAAACGCTCGCGTTTCTTCGCCTTGGTCTGGATGTCCGGCATGGAAAGCGATTTCTCCAGAGGGGCCTTGTTGGTGAAGAGCAGCTTGTGCAGCTTCTTCTCTGGCGTCAGCTTCCTCTTGGGGTAGCTTAGATCGGCGTTGTTGCTGCAGGAGGCGCGTGTATTCATGTCACCATCTCCTGGCATTCTTTTATCGGCATCGTCGTTTTGGAAGGTTTCGTTTGTAAATCCGACAAGCTGAATCCCGCTCTTGTGGTTGGGATCACGGTTAGATAGTGTGCGTTTGATAGAAGCTTGTATCTTCTTCATGGGCCCATGGTTGTTGTTCTCAACACTACCATTGGAGAGGCGCTTCTTCTCGGACCCCAGTGCAGGTATGTCGCCGTTGTGGAGCTTCTCCTGCTCCCTCTCGAAGTAATCGTAGAGGCGGTTAGTCCACTGGCCAACACCTCGTATGTGAAGCCACATGTAATCTATATTGATATAGCAGATAATTGGCACAAGTTTACATTTTTAAATGTAAGAGTTGTAAAAATACGAACCTTCCTGCTCTGGAGCGCTGCTGATGGTAAAAGGGTGCCACTCGTACTTGGCAATGGCGGGGATGTTGACGAAGATGTAGTCTCCAGGATGGTAATCAAAGTGCAGAGGCCTCTTTATCACCAGATGAGTGACTTTGGAGGGCAGCAGAAGACCCGAGCTGATGTAGGTCTTTCCGCGCTCTGTTCGCATGGACACCAGCCTTAAGACGCGCTCGAGGAAGTAGAGGATGCCTGGAACGATGAACCACTTCCAGAAGTTTGGGCCGTGGAAGATCAGGAGCACCCAGAAGGGCACGTAAAGTAGATGGGTCCAGTAAAAGATCTGAAACGATTGGATGGTAGAATTCAGAATTCTCTGAGAGTAAGTGAGTCCAGTAGAAGATCTGAAAAGATTGGATGGTAGAATTCAGAATTCTCTAAGAGTAAATGAGTCCAGTAGAAGATCTGAAAAGATTGGATTGTAGAATTCAGAATTCTCTGAGAGTAAATGAGGTCAGTAGAAGGCAAGGTTCAGTAGAGGATGCCTGGCACGATGAACCACTTCCAGAAGTTTGGGCCGTGGAAAATCTGGAGCACCAAGAAGGGCACGTAGAGCAGATGGGTCCAGTAGAAGATCTGAAAAGATTGGTTGGTAGAATTCAGAACTCTCTGAGAGTAAATGAGTTCAGTAGAAGATCTGAAAAGATTGGATGGTAGAATTCAAAATTCTCTGATAGTAAATTAATCCGGTAAAAGATCTGAAAAGATTTGATGGTAAAATTCAGAATTCTCTGATAGTAACTGAGTCCAGTAGAAGATCTGAAAAGATTGGATAGTTGAATTCGGAATTCTCTGAGAGTAAATGAGTTCAGTAGAAGGCACTTCCAGAAGTTTGGGCCGTGGAAGATCAGGAGCACCCAGAAGGGCACGAAGAGCAGATGGATCCAGTAGAAGATCTGAAAAGATTGGATGGTAGAATTCAGAATTCTCTGAGAGTAAGTGAGTCCAGTAGAAGATCTGAAAAGATTGAATGGCAGAATTCAGAATTCGCTGACAGTAAATGAGTTAACTAGAAGGCAAGGTCCAGTAGAGGATGCCTGGTACGATGAACCACTTCCAGAAGTTTGGGCCGTGGAAGATCAGGAGCACCCAGAAGGGCACGTAGAGCAGATGGGTCTAGTAGAAGTTCTGAAAAGATTGGATGGTAGAATTCAGAATTCTCTGAGAGTAAATGAGTCCAGTAAAAGATCTGAAAAGATTGGATGATAAAATTCAGAATTCTCCGAGAGTAACATAATGAGTCCAGTAGAAGATCTGAAGAGATTTTTGCAGTTTTCAATTACAATTTAATAATTTTTGAATGATTTTTTATAAGTTCCAATGAAAATTTCGTAATTTGCAACAAACATTTTGCAATTTGCATATAAATTTCAAATTAATAATGAAAATTTTATTATTTTCTCTGTAGCATTTAATTTACAATCAAATTTGTGCAGTTTCCAATGAAAGTTTGTAGTAAAAATTATATATTCGTGATGAAAATTTTGTAATTAAAATAGTTTTCACTACAGTGTTCAATTTACAATACAATAATTTAGATTTCCAATGAAAATTTGTAGTTTTCAATTAGAATTTAATAATTTTTGAACGATTTTTTATAAGTTCCAATGAAAATTTCGTAATTTCCAGCAAACATTTTGCAAGTTGCATAAAAATTTCAAATTAATAATGAAAATTTTATTATGTTCACTGGAACAATTAATTTACAATCAAAGTTTCGCAGTTTCCAATGAAAATTTGTAGCAAATTTTTGTTATTCGTGTTGAAAATTTTCTAATCATAATAATTGTCACTACAGTATTTAATTTAGAATAAAATAATTGACAATTCCGAGTAAATGAGTCCATTAGAAGATCTGAAAATATTGGATGGTAGAATTCAGAATTCTCTGAGAGTAAATGAGTCCAGTAGAAGATCTGAAAAGATTGGATGGTAGAATTCAGAATTCTCTGAGAGTAAATGAGTTCAGTAGAAGATCTGAAAAGATTGGATGGTGGAATTCGGAATTTTCTGAGAGTAACTGATTCCAGTATAAGATCTGAAAAAATTGGATGGTAGAATTCAGAAATCTCTGAGAGTAAATGACTCCAGTAGAAGATTTGAAAAGTTTGGATGGTAGAATTCAGAATTCTTCGAGAGTATATGAGTCCAGTAGAAGATCTGAAAAGATTGAATGGTATAATTCAGAATTCTCTGAGAGTAAATGAGTCCAGTAGAAGATCTGAAAAGATATTTGCAGTTTTCAATTACCATTTAATAATTTTTGAATGATTTCTTTATAAGTTCCAATAAAAATTTCGTAATTTCCAGCAAACATTTTGCAATTTGCATAAAAAATTCATAATTAATAATAAAAAGTTTATTACTTTCTCTGTAGCTTTTAATTTACAATCAAATTTGAGCAGTTTCTAATGAAAGTTTGCAGTAAAAATTATATATTCGTGTTGAAAATTTGGTAATCATAATAGTTTTCACTACAGTGTTTAATTTACAATACAATAATTGAGATTTCCAATGAAAATTTGTAGTTTTCAATTACAATTTAACAATTTTTGAGCAATTGTTCCAATGAATATTTCATCATTTCCAGCAAACATTTTGCAATTTGCATAAAAATTTCGAATTAATAATGAAAATGTTATTATTTTCACCGTAGCATTTAATTTTCAATCAAAGTTTTGAATTTTTCAATGAAAATTTGTAGTAAAAAATTTATATTTGTGTTGATAATTTTGCAATCAGAATAATTTTCACTACAGTGTTCAATTTACAACGAAATAATTGACATTTACAATAAAAAATTGTAGTTTTCAATTACAAATTGTAGAACATTGAAGGTAAATTAAGTTGTGTTGGTCCAATGACAATTGGAAAAGAAGTGTATGTGATGACAGCTATTTTCTATGGATGGAGGAAAGTAGGCAAAAGAGTAGTTTTGGCGGAAAATGGAAGGAGGATCAAAATATAGAAAATTGTAGGTAAATTAAGTTGTGTTGGTGGTAAACTTACTTCGAAACATCCGCCTCTGCGCACAAATGCTTGGGAACAGATAAACATGATCAACAGGATAACGAAAAGAGCAAATCCTGTGGGATTAGCAACGCCACCTATCAATCCAAACAAGCCGGGCCTCGAGGTAAACAGCCATTCTGTTGCAGTGTAGTTTTGGGCATTGTATTTTGGATCACTGACGATTTTGACGCCTATAAGAAACAAGGTTATTACACCATACTTAGTAGGGTAAACTATGTTGCTTCTAACTCAATTGATCCAATTAAAATGGCGACTAAATTGATCCGCTGTTTAATCGGCGCGATCAAATCGCGAGATCGGGACTATGACGATTTTTATCGAAGATTAAATTTAATCGAGATTTAATTGGGTCAATTGAGTTGGAAGCAGATAGTTTACCCTACTATGCTTATTTGGAGACTTACTGAAGTTATAAATGTGCATAACGGAGTGCAGAAAGCTGTACCCGAAGATCATCATGCCCGTCAGCTTGTGGAAGTATATGTGCTGGTCAAGGGGGAGGAACGCACTGTACCCCCTCGTCCTCAAGAACGTGATGCACTGCCGTAGCATCAGCACCAGCACGAACATGCAGTTGAAGTTAAGGCATTGACCTAAGGATAAACCTGAGGATTAGATCACTGCTTCGGCTCGCATGAATATCGGTTAGTCGCGCTGAAGATGAAGTTATTTTGCACACACCAAATGCGGATGATCCCATGGTGGTCGCCGCCTTAAATCGCTACTCACCGCAGGCCCTAGCAATTATGGTACAAATATTCGAATCCCTGAATTCTACTGCACGAGTTACGAAGAGGGTCGCGTTTACTATCACGAACGCTGCAAGAAACACAAGGTACACGTAATTGTTTTTCACGTAGGGCAGCGTGAACTGATAAGGGCGGTACTTCATCAGTTTTCCGAGGAACGACGCTGGAGGGGCCTTGGGCTTTGGTGGTACCAGCCATCTGTCAATGCTGAAATCATACATAGAGGAGGAAGAAGAAGAGTGAAGGCTTAAACACCACCCACTAGCATACCACTGGATGACCAACGTACCTAATCGACAAGTTCTCGAGGAGTCCGCCGTGCTTTTCCAGCTGGTGCTTGAGGGCCTCGTAGGTGATGGCACCGCGGTTCTTCGTGTCGGCATCCTCGAACATGGCCACTGTTAGATCGTCGATTTGCTCCTCGCTGAAGCGCATCCCGTTCTCCTCCATGCAGGCCCGCATCACGTGCTGGAGCTCTTTGTGCTGGATGAGCCCATCTCCTAGAAGAAGATTAGTTGATCCACGAAATTACGCGGTTTTGCTGGTACGCACCATCCAGGTCATAAACCTTGAAGAGGAAACGGATCTTGTCGTCTGGGGACTGCCCAGCGAACTGGTGCATGGCGTCGAGGAACTCCTGCAGGGATATCGAGCCGGAGTTGTCCTTGTCGAAGATTTGGAACACCCTCTCTGTGAAAAAGGGCTGAAAACGTAGTGCAAGAAAAGCATTATTTGCGCAAACTTTAGCAACACAATTTGTTCATCTGCACGTACTGGAAACCAATATTATACCCTTCGTATTAGTCAAACCCTATCTGATTAAGCTATGTTCAAATGAAACCGCATTCTCCACTCCTCGTCATTTATACCTTCCGTTGGCTGCTTCCGGACTAATGATACTATACTTTTTCAAGTTCAAATTGAGACTAATCAAGTTCAAATTGAGACCAATCAATTTCAAATTGAGGCCAATCAAGTTCAAGTTGACACCAATCAATTCCAAATTGAGACCAATCAAGTTCAAATTGAGGCCAATCAAGTTCAAATTGACACCAATCAATTTTAAATTGAGACTAAACAAAATCAAGTTGACACAAAACAATATCAAGTTGTCGTAATAAATTTGATTTGTTTACTCTCAACTTGATTGGTCTCAGTTTGAACTTGATTGGTCTTGATTGATCAAGTTCAAATTGACACCAATGAATTTCAAAATGAGACCAATCAATTTCAAATTGACACCAATCAATTTCAAATTGAGACCAATCAATTTCAAATTGAGACTAAACAAAATCAAGTTGACACTAAACAATATCAAGTTGTCGTAAAAAATTTGATTTGTTTACTCTCAACTTGATTGGTATCAATTCGAACTTGATTGGTCTCAATTTGAAATTGATTGGTCTCAATTTGAAATTGTTTGGTCTCAATTTGAACTTGAAAAGGTATAGAGCTTAGTATATTATAGCTTATTTGAGAAAATTAGTATCCTGATCTCTTTGATTGGTCTCAATTTGAACTTGAAAAGGTATAGAGCTTAGTATATTATTGCTTATTTGAGAAAATTAGTATTCTGATCTCTTTGATTGGTCTCAATTTGAACTTGATTGGTCTCAATTTGAAATTGATTGGTCTCAATTTGAAATTGATTGGTCTTAATTTGAACTTGATTGGTCTCAATTTGAACTTGAAAAGGTACAGAGCTTAGTATATTATAGCTTATTTGAGAAAATTAGTGTTCTGATCTCTTTATTGAATGTAAGGATGTTGCTGTTCTTGATGCTATCGTTTAGAGTGTCGTAGATATTAATGGCGTTCTAACCCTTCTAATAATAACAATAACAATCCATTAAACTTTAAAGTTTCAACTGCAAATTAACCACCTGATTTAAAAGGTAATCAAATTTTTCAAAAATCCAAAAGAAGTTGGGCTTAAAGACAAATAGTTGTTACGATTGAATCGATGAACACAGTAATGCAAATTTTTCAAATATTCAATTGAAGTAGGGCTTCATTAATCCATTAAACTTTCAACTGTAGCTTAATCAAGTCTGATTTGAAACGTAATAAAAAAAAACAAAAATTCAATTGAAGTTGGGCTTCATTAATCCATTAAACTTTCAACTTTCAAATATAGTTTAATAAAGTCTGATTTAAATGGTAATCAATTTTTTTCAAAAATTCAAGAGAAGTTGGGCTTTAAGAAAATAATTGCTACGATTTAATCGATGAACATAGAAATGCAAATTTTTCAACAATTCAATTTATGTTGAACTTCATTAATCCATTAAACTTTCAATTTTCAAATGTAGCTTAATAAAGTCGGATTTTAAAGGTAATCAAATTTTTCAAAAATTCAAAAGAAGTTGGGCTTCATGAAAAAGAATTGCTACGATTGAATCGATGACGAAGAAATGCATTTTTTTCAAAAATTCAAATGAAGTTGAGCTTCATTAATCCATTAAACTTTCAACTTTCAATTTCAGTTTGATCAAGTTGGGCTTCATTAATACATTAAACTTTCAATTTTCAACTGTAGCTTAATCAAGTCGGATTTTAAAGGTAATCAAATTTTTCAAAAATTCAAAAGAAGTTGGGCTTCATGAAAAAAAATTGCTACGATTGAATCGACAACAAAAAAATGAAAATTATCCAAAAATTCAAATGAAGTTGGGCTTCATTCATTCATTAAACTTTCAACTGTAATTTAATCAAGTTTGATTTAAAAGATTAGTAATCAAAATTTTTCAAAAATGCAAAAAGAGTCGAATTTATTCCAATGATGGTCATTTCAACCATGGAAATTAATTTTGAACAGATCATTCTGAAAAGAACTGCAAAATTGTAGTTAAAAGTAAAAAATCTTCAGCAAGAATCTAAAATTTTTCTGGCAAATGCAATTTTTTTACTGGAATTGATGAAATTTTCAATAAAAGTTATCAATTATTCATGGATAATTAAAAAACTGTAACTGAAAATTAGCAATAACCATGGGAAAGTGTAAAATTTTGATTATAAATTAAACATAGAGTTAAAAATGATAACATTCTCAGCAAGAAATTAAAATGTTGTCGACAATTGTATTTTTTTACCGGAATTGATAAAATATTTTAATGAAAGTTATCAAATTTCCTCTAAAATTCAGAAACTGTAATTGAAAATTAACTATAATGATAGGAAAGTGCAAAATTTTGATAAAAAATTAAACATTGCAATGACAATTATAAAATCTTTAGCAAGAATCTAAAATTTTCTTGGCTATCGCAATTTTTTTACTGGAATTGATGAAATTTTCAATTACAGTTATCAATTATTCATCGATAATGAAGAAACTGTACTTGAAAATTAGCAATAACCATTGGAAAGTGTAACATTCTTATTACAAATTAAACATAGCGTTAAAAATGATAACATTCTCAGCAAGAAATTAAAATTTTGTTGGCAATTGTAATTTTTTTATCGGAATTGATGAAATTTTCAATAAAAGATATCGAAAATTGGCAATATTCATTGAAAAGTGCAAAATTTTGATTGGAAATTAAACATAGCACTAAAAATTATAAAATTCTCAGCAAGTATTTAAAATTTTGCTGGCAATTGCAAATATTTTACCGGAATTGATGAAATTTTTAATGAAAGTTATCAAAGACTTTTTAATATTAAGAAACTGTAATTGAAAGTTAACAATAATCATTGGAAAGTGGAAAATTTTGATTAAGAATTAAACATTGCAGTGAAAATTATAAAATCTTCAGCAAGAATCTAAAACTTTTGAGGCAAATGTAAAATTTTTACTGGAATTGATGCAATTTTCAATTTAAGTTATCAATTATTCATCGATAATTAAGAAACTGTAATTGAAAATTAGCAATAACCATTGGAAAGTGTAAAATTTTGATTATAAATTAAATATAGAGCTGAAAATGATAAAATTCTCAGCAAGAAATTAAAATTTTGCTGGCAATTGCAATTTTTTTATTGGAATTGATGAAATTTTCAATGAATGTTATCGAAAATTAGCAATATTCATTGGAAAGTGTAAAATTTTGATTTGGTACTTTATATATGATGAAATTTTTAATGAAAGTTACTAAAGATTCATCTGAAATTAAAAAAAACTGTAATTGAAAAATAACAATAATCATTGGAAAGTGCAAATTTTGATTATCAATTAAACATTGCACTGAAAATTATAAAATCTTCAGCAAGAATTTAAAATTTTACAGGAAAATGCAAAAATTTTACTGGAATTGATGCAATTTTCAATAAAAGTTATCAATTATGCATCGATAATTAAGAAACTGTAATTGAAAATTAACAATAATCATTGGAAAGTGTAAAATATTGATTATAAATTAAATATTACAGTGAAAATGATAAAATCTTCAGCAAGAATATAAAATTTTATAGGCAAATGCCACATTTTTACTGGAATTGAAGAAATTTTCAATAAAAGTTATCAATCATTCATCGATAATTAAGAAACTGTAATTAAAAATTAGCCATAACCATTAAACACTGTAAAATTTTATTTATAAATTAAACATAGCATTGAAAATAATAAAATAATCAGCAAGAAATTAAAATTTTGCTGGTAATTGCAAATATTTTACAGGAATTGATGAAATTTTTAATGAAAGTTACCAAAAATTCATCTGAAATTAAGAAACTGTAATTGAAAGTTAAAATAATCATTGGTAAGTGTAAAATTTTGATTAGGGTTTATACATAGCTTTGAAAATGAGAAAATTTACAGCAAGAAATTAAAACTTTGCTGGCAGTTGCAATTTTTTTATTGGAATTGATGAAATTTTCGATGATAGTTATCGAAAATTAGCAACATTAAATGGAAGTTGGAAAATTTTGATTGTAAATTAAACATAGCACTAAAAATTATAAAATTCTCAACAAGTATTTAAAATTTTGCTGGTAATTGCAAATATTTTACCGGAATTGATGAAATTTTTAATGAAAGTTACCAAAGATTCATCTAAAATTAAGAAACTGTAATTGAAAATTAGCAATATTCATTGAAAAGTGCAAAATTTTGATTAAAAATTAAACATTGCAGTGAGAATTATAAAATCTTCAGCAAGAATCTAAAATTTTACTGGCAAGGGGGAAATTTTGATTGGATGAAATTTTCAATAAAAGTTATATTCATCGATAATTAAGAAACTGTAATTGAAAATTAGCAAAAATCATTGGGAAGTGTAAAATTTTGATTATAAATTAAACATAACATTAAAAATTATAAAATTCTCAGAAATTATTGAAAATTTTGCTGGCAATTGCAAATATTCTACTGGAATTGATGAAAAGTTACCAAAAATTCATCTAAAATTAAGAAACTGTAATTGAAAATTAATAATATTCATTGGAAAATGCAAAATTTTGATTAAGAATTAACCATTGCAGTGAAAATTATAAAATCTTCAGCAAGAATCTAAAATTTTACTGGCAAGGGGAAAATTTTGACTGGATGAAATTTTCAATAAAAGTTATAATCAACGATAATTAAGAAACTGTATTTGAAAATTAGCAATAATCATTGGAAAGTGTAAAATTTTGATTAGAGATACATATACATAGCTTTGAAAATGATAAAATTCTCAGAAAGAAATTAAAACTTTGCTGGTAATTGCAAATTTTTTATTGGAATTGATGAAATTTTTGATGATAGTTATCGAAAATTAGCAACATTAATTGGAAAGTGGAACATTTTGATTGTAAATTAAACATGCACTAAAAATGATAAAATTCTCAGCAAGTATTTAAAATTGTGTGGCAAATAGTTTAGCAAAATTGATGAAATTTTTAATGAAAGTTACCAAAAATTCATCTAAAATTAAGAAACTGTAATTGAAAATTAACAATAATCATTGGAAAGTGCAAAATTTTTATTAGCTATTAAACATTGCAGTGACAATTATAAAATCTTCAACAAGATTCTAAAATTCTCAGAAAGAAATTAAAACTTTGCTGGTAATTGCAAACTTTTTATTGGAATTGATGAAATTTTCGATGATAGTTATCGAAAATTAGCAAAATTAATTGGAAAGTGGAAAATTTTGATTATCAATTAAACATTGCAGTGACAATTATAAAATCTTCAACAAGATTCTAAAATATTACAGGCAATCATTTTTTTTTTTGGGGCATATGTTTGATTACCCTAGATATAAGAAAGCTTCTCACTTTCCCGTCGAAGGCTGAAATATTTTCGATGAACATGATAATAAATTATATCGTTTCAATAAGCCCACCACATTTATGTATACTCCTTTCTGGATGTTTTAATAGGAAACGTTTCCCCAGTTAAATTAATCGCACCGTTTAATCATTCCCATGGGCACACATACGTTTTTGGAAATGACGATTTTCTTGAAGTCCTCTCTTCGGATCTCCTTCTCATTGCCTACAGTCTGCCTGAAGAGCTGCTCCAGCCACTCCAGGCTGCCCTTGTCGAAGCCAGTGCGTGGCCTGAGGGCACACGAAGAAAATATCACGTGCAATAAATATCTCAAACACTTCCAGACTGTAATTTATTAAAATGATATGCGTATGCTAATGGGCGGCGATCGGATGGACGGCCGGAATATCATGGTAATAACACGGTGTGGAGGAGTCCCAGAGGCGTGGGCGCCTCTTATTTATGGTCTCACCTCGTGTTGGTGATGCTGGCCAAGAACTCCATGATCTGCTCGGCGCTGACGGAACCCAGGTTCTCCTGGTCGATCAGGCGGAAGAGCTTGTCGACAATCTGCAAGAGGAAAGATGAACTGAGTGTTCGCAGGGTGTACGGTGTTATGTGGTACCCCTCTGGCGTAGAAGATCTGGTAGAACTGCTCTATCTTGATCTCATCGTCGCCGCACAGGCAATAGGCAACGCTCTCGATTTGCTCGGCGAAGTCGATTTGCTTCTCATCGCTGAAAAAGGAGTTGATTTACAAGATCAAGAGACTATTGAAATTTGTTTAGTTGAAGAATTTGGGCAAAAAAATCTGTTGTGTGGCAAAATGTAAGGAAATTGTCTTTCAAGCAATGGTTAGGTTAGGTTAGGAAACCATTAGGAAACGTTAGGTTAGGTTAGACAAATTGAAACCAAATTGGCTTGAACCAAACCTAAATATTTCAGCTGTAAAATATGTCAGTCATAGAAGTACCTTTCAGGTACAATTCGAGATAAATGTTCCGTTTTTATCTTATTTGTAAGAGAAATTGAAGCCATGACAATATCATCACGATTAATCTCAGATGTTCATCAATCACAGACAAATTTTTAAAAACCTCACATATAAAAACGAAAACAAATGTACTCACTGCAGCCTCTGCTTCAGGAATTCGATCCAATTTTCTTGCACTAATCGCTGATCCCTGTCCTGATCGAAAAGTTTGAACAGCTGTTCCAGAAGATCCTGAAACAGAAGATGAAAACTTAAACATTATATAGTAATATCATAGAATTATGCACATTTCTCGATTATGTATTCTACCTCCTGATATTTGATAGGAGATATCAAACCCATTAAATTTTTAATCTCTATCCCTTCTAACATGTTTAATCTATCTCATTTTTCTGAAAATTTAATGGGTTTGATATCTTCTGATATTTGAGAGGAGATATCAAATCCATTAAATTTTCAGAAAAACGAGATAGATTAAATATGAATTACTTTTCTAGAATATGATTCAATTTTTTTTAAATGAATTCTTAAACAAGGACCAGATGTTAATAAATTAAGAACAGAAGACCCAATCAATTGTCTGGCAATCGAACAATTGTCTGGCAATTTCTTCTGCGAGTAACTGACGTTTCCGAATGTTTACATTAATCGCCGATTAGGAAAGCAAACAATTTGTTTCGGTGTCGCTTAACTTAATTAAAAACATGTCGAGGACAGTGAAAATCATAGATTACGTTACAATAAATATCGCATAAATATAGAGCACACATGATATAATGCCATTAATAACATATCGGGCCTTTGCTGGGTGCAGCGGTCAGCCGCAGGCCAAAAGCAATATCGAACACGGACGAAGAGTGTCACTGTTAATGGTCAAAAAGACCGCGTGGTGAGGCACCAAGAGCCCAGATCTTGAGGAGGGCGGCCAATGGTCATGGTGAAAGTGCTGCTGCTGGAGTCGAATGATATATAACACGCACCCACCACACACACCAACCGATTGATAAATTCTGTCTTCGGCAATTGAAACACTTGGATTTAACAATTCCTTCGGCAGACTTCTAGGACCTTAGCCAATGTTAATTTTGTCATGATAAAGTTGATAAATGATGGTTTTGTCAATGAAGAGTGATAAATGCTGATTTTGTCAATGAAAAATGATAATTTTGTCAATAAAATATGATAATATTGTCATTTTGTCATGATATAGAAACTCGAAGCGGACAAGCTGGTGGATAGAAGTGATAAAAAATAAGTTAGAACCAAGAACCAACTATGGAAAAAATACCTAGAAAAGAGAACAGCACAAGACTATGGCAGATACAAAGAACAAAGAAATAGAGTCAAAAAGATAATAAAATAATCAAAAGAAACATCATAGGAAACATTCGGAAAAAATGGAAAAAAACGACATGAGAACTTTAAGCTATTCTACAACATTACCCGAAGAAACGAGAAAGACAATACGATAAAAGTACACCAAATAAAGGATGAGAAGGGAAACATACTTAGAAAGAAAGAAGAAATACGAGAAGGCAGATACAAATAACAAAGAAATAGAGTCAAAAACCTAATAAAATAATCAAAAGAAACATCATGGGAAAAATTCGGAGTAAAAATGGAAAAAATCGACATAATAACTTTAAGCTATTCTACAACATTACCAGAAGAAACGAGAAAGACCAAACGATACAACTACACCAAATAAAGAATGAGAAGGGAAACATCCTTACAAAGAAAGAAGAAATACGAGATGGCAGATACAAAGAACAAAGAAATAGAGTCAAAAAGATAATAAAATAATCAAGTGAAACAACATGGGAAAAATTCGGAGAAAAAATGAAAAAATCGACATGACAACTTTAAGCTATTCTACAACATTACCAGAAGAAACGCGAAAGACAAAACGGTAAAACTACACCAAATAAAGGATGAGAAGGGAAACATACTTAGAATGAAATAAGAAATACGAGATGGCAGAACAATGAAATAAAGTCAAAAAGATAATAAAATAATCAAAAGAACCATCATGGGAAAAATTCGGAAAAAATGGAAAAAATCGACATGAGAACTATAAGCTATTCTACAACATTACCAGAAGAAACGAGAAAAACAAAACGATAAAACTACATCAAATAAAGAATGAGAAGATAAACATACTTACAAAGAAAGAAGAAATACGAGATGACAGATACAAAGAACAAAGAAATAGAGTCAAAAAGATAATAAAATAATCAAAAGAACCATCATGGGAAAAATTCGGAAAAAATGGAAAAAATCGACATGAGAACTATAAGCTATTCTACAACATTACCAGAAGAAACGAGAAAGACAAAACGATAAAACTGCACCAAATAAAGGATGAGAAGCGAAACATACTTCCAAAGAAAGAAGAAATACGAAATGGCAGATACAAAGAACAAAGAAGTAGAGTCAAAAAGATAATAAAATAATCAAAAGAAACATCATGGGAAAAATTCGGAGACAAAATGGAAAAAATCGACATGAGAACTTTAAGCTATTCTACAATATTACCAGAAGAAACGAGAAAGACAAAACGATAAAACTACACCAAATAAAGGATGAGAAGGGAAACATACTTACAAAGAAAGAAGAAATACGATATGGCAGATACAAAGAACAAAGAAATAGAGTCAAAAAGATAATAAAATAATCAAAAGAAATATCATGGGAAAAATTGGAAAAAATCGACATGAGAACTTTAAGCTATTCTACAACATTACCAGAAGAAACGAGAAAGACAATACGATAAAAGTACACCAAATAAAGAATGAGAAGGGAAACATACTTACAAAGAAAGAAGAAATACGAGATGGCAGATACAAAGAACAAAGAAATAGAGTCAAAAAGACAATAAAATAATCAAAAGAAACATCATGGGAAAAATTTCCCGACTAATATTTTAGTCAACAGAGTGAGATATGTGGACATCAGAAATGAACTAGAAACGGTA
The DNA here is from genome assembly GCA_951805005.1 of Othius punctulatus. Lineage (NCBI taxonomy): Eukaryota > Metazoa > Arthropoda > Insecta > Coleoptera > Staphylinidae > Othius > Othius punctulatus. The sequence continues at coordinate 395,556 of OX638139.1, read as the reverse complement.
GAACTCAACAAAAATATAGAAAATAGACAATTACAATTGCTTAGACACCTAATCAGGAGAGAAGACAACAACCAAGAAGGTATGGAAAACAAAGATGACAGGAAAGAGGAGAGTCGAAAGACCAAGAAAGAAATGGAACAAAAAAATTTGGAAACATTTTAAATAAGAGGGGGATAACAAATGCACAAGTGAAGGAAATAGCAAGAAACAAGAAACGGTCGAAAAAAATGATAACAGAAAATACACGAAGAAAAGATAACACCACCAGGACACCCGAAAGGGTAAAAGAAGAAAGATTATAATAATAATAATTACTACTACATGTTATTACTAAGTAATTAACGTTGTATATAAATTAACAACTTATATTAGGTAACCGACTGAAGGTATTTATTGTCTCTCTGGTATTATTTCACATCTTCACATTTCCCACACATATATATTTTTTACACTCATCCTAATTAGGACAAGTGTAAAAAAAGTATCGGTGATAATTATCACATATATCCTACGCCTAATTTTGAAAATACATCATCGCACATGTCCATGCCTCCTTATTTTTCACAAACCTCCAGTTAATTGAGAACAAATGAGACTCGGTTTTGGCCCAGTTCCCATTGCACCTCGAAATTATCAAAGTACAATGATTGATTTGCCTCATTTGTAGGTATCACTGTGAAAAGGCAGAGCGTGTAATCAATGCACAAAGGAGATAATAAAAGTGAGTAATGATGATTACTGTGAATTTGAGTTGATAGCTGATGCCACCCTCAGAGGTCCTGTTTTCTGCAGGATCTTGATGATGCGAACAGGCACACGTCCTGCTCAGGATTAATTGAGTTTTCAAGATGCACGAAGAGTGGTATAATTAATTATGGCGTGCGATACATTAGTCACAAGCAGCTTAATCTTTTGTCGTTCATATTATAATTAGGCACAGCTATGTGCTTCGTATTGAGATTTAAAAGACAACAAACGTAAAATATATTTTTTAGCATACCTGCATCATAATCTGATTGATCTGATTGATTTGATTGATTCTGAAATTTACAAACATGAGATTTGCACCATTAGATTTTAGTAAAACATCGGCCTTAGACTTATCCTACTTTTTTTCAGCGTTGTTACTTCGCGTTCTTTGTAGTTCGCCCCTACAAACACTACCTTGGCACTGGTCAGCTAAGTGAAGACGGTGTGACGGTCCATTTTCTTAACTAGACGTGGCTGTGGCTCAACGTGATTTACTAATAACTTATACCCTTACAGCTGCAATTCAGGCTGATTTTCCAAATAATTTGTTGTTATAAAGTTTTCAAATGATAATAAAAATTTCGCATTTTCCACAGAAAATTCGGAATTTTCCAATAATACTTTGTAATTTATATGAAAAATAGCACATATATTTATTAACCTAGTGCTGGATATGTTTCAATGATGAAACGTATAAAAATTCAAAATGAAAATTTCGCACTTCGCGCTAAAAATATTGCCAAAGAATCAACAAAAATCGAATAAAATTTCTTCGGCTGTCCTTCACATGAGAGTCGAGCCAATTAATTACAAAACCGTCCAATTTCCCCATACAAGTTGACGCGTATAAATTTGTTTGCACACACCAATGAGAGCCACAAAGAAGCAGCCAAAGGTCAATCAGCGTTAATTAAGCGACTTGTCTCGCTTAATTTATGCAGCATGACTCATAATTTACCTTTTTTTTGCAATTACAGTTGCGGACAATGAATGATGTGTTTATCAGTGCCAATAAAAAATTAATAATAATTAACTTTTGTTACATCAAGTCATTATAGGAAAAAACGCCGTGGTTTGTATTAAGCCATTACATTAACAAAAAAAAAACCTGAAAGAATGCACGGAATAATTTATTAAAGATGAATCACTGTCACGCGCTTCCAATTTTTTCACGGCGGCTTTACGCTTCCTACTAATTTATTATTATCGCTTCATAACTGTAGTGTGTAATTTCGGGATTCGTAACAAACACGACTAATTTCGGAAAGAGATTGAAAGCGATTGCACAAGAGGCACAAAAAAGCTTCTGGGAAACATTAATGTAATTTAGTAAACGTGATTGCTGTTATGGTTAATCTTATAAAGACACATTTAGGTATACATGCTGTGTGATTCTGAAATCATTTCAATAACTAATAAGAGAAATATGTACAAAAATATACTTTTTTCATATTTTATAGATTTCGACCCCCTAATTTTTCAATCTCGCTTATTCTGAGGATAAGGTGTTAAAAGACACATTTAGTTATACTTGCTGTGTGATTTAGGGATTTTTGTAACGTGTAATAAGTGAAATATATACATAAGTGTTCTTTATTTACAAAATTATCAGAGGTTAATAAATTTCGACCCCTAAATTTTTCAATCTCGCTTATTCTGAGTATTAGATGTTAAAAGACACATTTAGATATACATGCTGTGTGATTCTGAAATCATTTCAATAACTAATAAGAGAAATATGTACAAAAATATACTGTTTTCATATATTATAGATTTCGACCCCCTAATTTTTCAATCTCGCTTATTCTGAGTATAAGATGTTAAAAGACACCTTTAGTTATACTTGCTGTATGATTTAGGGATTTTTGTAACGTGTAATAAGTGAAATATATACATAAGTGTTCTTTGTTTACAAAATTATCAGAGGTTAATAAATTTCGACCCCCAAATTTTTGAATTTCGTTTATTCTGAGTATAAGATGTTAAAAGACACATTTAGGTATACATGCTGTGTGATTCTGAAATCATTTCAATATCTAATAAGAGAAATATGTACAAAAATATACTTTTTTCTTAATTTATAGATTTCAACCCCCTAATTTTTCAATCTCGCTTATTCTGAGGATAAGGTGTTAAAAGACACATTTGGTTATACTTGCTGTGTGATTTAGGGATTTTTGTAACGTGTAATAAGTGAAATATATACATAAGTGTTCTTTGTTTACAAAATTATCAGAGGTTATTAAATTTCGACCCCCAAATTTTGTAATCTCACTTATTCTGAGTATAAGATGTTAAAAGACACATTTAGGTATACATGCTGTGTGATTCTGAAATCATTTCAATAACTAATAAGAGAAATATGTACAAAAATATACTTTTTTCATATTTTATAGATTTCGACCCCCTAATTTTTCAATCTAGCTTATTCTGAGATTAAGGTGTTAAAATACACATTTAGTTATACTTGCTGTGTGATTTAGGGATTTTTGTAACGTGTAATAAGTGAAATATATACATAAGTGTTCTCTATTTACAAAATTATTAGAGGTTAACAAATTTCGACCCCCAAATTTTTCAATCTCGCTTATTCTGAGTACAAGATGTTAAAAGACACATTAAGGTATACATGCTGTGTGATTATGAAATCATTTTAATAACTAATAAGAGAAATATGTACAAAAATATACTTTTTTCATAATTTATAGATTACAACCCCCTAATTTTTCAATCTCGCTTATTCTGAGGATAAGGTGTTAAAAGACACATTTACTTGCTGTGTGATTTAGGGATTTATGTAACGTGTAATAAGTGAAATATACACATAAGTGTTCTTTGTTTACAAAATTATCAAAGGTTAATAAATTTCGAGCCCCAAATTTTTCAATCTCGCTTATTCTGAGTATAAGATGTTAAAAGACACATTTAGGTATACATGCTGTGTAATTCTGAAATCATTTCAATAACTAATAAGAGAAATATGTACAAAAATATACTGTTTTCATATTTTATAGATTTCGACCCCCTAATTTTTCAATCTCGCTTATTCTGAGGATAAGGTGTTAAAAGACACATTTAGTTATACTTGCTGTGTGATTTAGGGATTTTTGTAACGTGTAATAAGTGAAATATATACATAAGTGTTCTTTGTTTACAAAATTATCAGAGGTTAATAAATTTCGACTCCCAAATTTTTCAACCTGGCTTATTCTGAGTATAAGATGTTAAAAGACACATTTAGGTATATATGCTGGGCGATTCTGAAATCATTTCAATAACTTATAAGAGAAATATGTACAAAAATGTACTTTTTTCATATTTTATAGATTTCAACCCCCTAACTTTCCAATCTCGCTTATTCTGAGGATAAGGTGTTAAAAGACACATTTAGTTATACTTGCTGTGTGATTTAGGGATTTTTGTAACGTGTAATAAGTGAAATATATACATAAGTGTTCTTTGTTTACAAAATTATCAGAGGTTAATAAATTTCGACCCCCTAATTTTTCAATCTGGCTTATTCTGAGTATAAGATGTTAAAAGATACATTTAGGTCAACATGCTGTGTGATTCTGAAATCATTTCAATAACTAATAAGAGAAATATGTACAAAAATATACTTTTTTCATATTTTATAGATTTCAACCCCCTAGATTTTCAATCTCGCTTATTCTAAGGATAAGGTATTAAAAGACACATTTAGTTATACTTGCTGTGGGATTTAGGGATTTTTGTAACGTGTAATAAGTGAAATATATACATAGGTGTTCTTTGTTAAGTTTGAGAAGCACTCGTTTAATAAACAGCATTGCGTTCTCGGTGAAAATGACCTGCAATTATGTCCGCTGGTGATGAACAACTTAAGAGAATGTTTATTACAATTTGTTAGGCATAAATCACGGTTATGACCGTAATTTTATTTGTAGCACACTTATTTATTGCATCATTTATTCTTGATTTATTGTTATTACGTTAATAACGGTGCTTTAATGACGCGGTTGGTGTACATGTACCGTGGAGCTATTAGTGAATAATGTTATTAGTAATAATAATTACCGTTATTACAGTAATTTTAATTATCATTGCACGCCTAATCGAATTATACATAAATTTGCCACCGACTTCAATTGATGGTAGTAACTGTGCATTTATTTGGTAATCATGAGGAGCGTATTATTTATTCAATTATGTGAATATTATATGTTGTATTAGATGTTTTTTGTTCATCACTGTCTGCTTAAATAATGCCTCATAAAACAAATCACCTTTATAAATCGAAAGACCTTTGTACACGCCAATGTTTAAATATTTTAAGATAAGTTCGCATAGTTATGTTTTAATTTGTTTTAACTTATACACCATTATACATTTCTATCAACACGTTCACATTATTTCATGTTCAAATAAGTTATGATAAAGTTATGTTTGAATTAAACATAAAGTTATGTTTGAACCAACTTTTTTACACTTGTCCCCTCAGCTACATTATTGCCACCTTATTCCATTAAACATAATGCAATTATGTTATATCATTTCGCATTCACAGTAATTATTGAAACGTTGACAGTAATAACTAAAATTTTGACAAATATTGACATAATTTTTGAAACTACGACATAACCATTGAAATATTATTAGTTACCATTGATAAGGTTGAAAATTTGACAGTAATCAAACATTTGCTATAATAATTGAAATAAGTGATAATTATGCAGTAATCATTTACTTTCCTTAACTTCTGATTTTAATTAGGTACTTGTCGAAGTTATCGATGCAGTGACGCCTCTAATAATTTGATTTGCATTTAATTATCCCTTCCGCTTAAATTAATTAAAATATTACAGCCCGATGGAGAAAAAACGTTTAATCATCGCCCTGATTGATCAAATCCCACTTAATCAGGCGACGAAGTTTCAAAGACGAAACCAAAGCTCGTCTGGGTTTTCAGCGATAAGCTAATTATGAAATAAATAATATTTATTATTCCATCGGATGCATTAATGGGCTGCTGATAGTTGCGGCTCGGATTTGTTTCATCACGTTTAATGAAATTTATTCAAATTGGCTAAGGTCGGACCGGATAATATTTCATACGTTATGATTATTGATGTGTTCTGTGTGCGGCCGCACCTTGTCTAAATTATGTTATAAAACATAGAAAATTAGGCCGGACCAACAAGAAAAGGTTAGCGAGAGGAAAATGCGAGTGCAATTGAAGGTATGTGTAGGTAGTAACCAATAGGAATAATAAATCGACCGATTATCTTATCCTTAGAGAAAATAGTTTGAAGTTACACAGCATGTATAACAAATTGTGTCTTTTAACATCTTATCTTCAGAATAAGCGAGATTGAAAAGTTAGGGGGTCGAAATCTATAAATTAAGAAAAAAGGATATTTTTGTACATATTTCTCGTATTAGTTATTGAAATGATTTCAGAATCACACAGCATGTATATCTAAATGTGTCTTTTAACATCTTATACTCAGAATAAACGAAATTCAAAAATTTGGGGGTCGAAATTTATTAACCTCTGATAATTTTGTAAACAAAGAACACTTATGTATATATTTCACTTATTACACGTTACAAATATCCCTAGATCACACAGCAAGTATAACTAAATGTGTCTTTTAATACCATATCCTCAGAATAAGCAAGATTGAAAAATTAGGGGGTCCAAATCTATAAAATATGAATAAAGTATATTTTTGTACATATTTCTCTTATTAGTTATTGAAATGATTTCAGAATCACACAGCATGTATACCTAAATGTGTCTTTTAACATCTTGTACTCAGAATAAGCCAGATTGAAAAATTTGGGGGTCGAAATTTATTAACCTCTGATAATTTTGTAAACAAAGAACACTTATGTATATATTTCACTTATTACACGTTACAAAAATCCCTAAATCCCACAGCAAGTATAACTAAATGTGTCTTTTAATACCTTATCCCTAGAATAAGCGAGATTGAAAAATTAGGGGGTTGAAATCTATAAATTAAGGAAAAAGGATATTTTTGTACATATTTCTCTTATTAGTTATTGAAATGTTTTCAGAATCAAACAGTATGTATACCTAAATATGTCTTTTAACATCTTATACTCAGAATAAGCCAGATTGAAAAATTTGGGGGTCGAAATTTATTAACCTCTGATAATTTTGTAAACAAAGAACACTTATGTGTATATTTCACTTATTACACGTTACAAAAATCCCTAAATCACACAGCAAGTATAACTAAATGTGTCTTTTCACACCTTATCCTCAGAATAAGCGAGATTGAAAAATTAGGGGGTTGAAATCTATAAATTAAGAAAAAAGGATATTTTTGTACATATTTCTCTTATTAGTTATTGAAATGATTTCAGAATCAAACAGAATGTATACCTAAATGTGTCTTTTAACATCTTATACTCAGAATAAGCCATATTTAAATATTTGGGGGTTGAAATTTATTAACCTCTGATAATTTTGTAAACAAAGAACACTTATGTATATATTTCACTTATTACACGTTACAAAAATCCCTAAATCACACAGTAAGTATAACTAAATGAGTCTTTTAATACCTTATCCTCAGAATAAGCGAGATTGAAAAAATAGGGGGTTGAAATCTATAAAATATGAAAAAAAGTATATTTTTGTACATATTTCTCTTATTAGTTATTGAAATGATTTCAGAATCACACAGCATGTATACCTAAATGTGTCTTTTAACATCTTATACTCAGAATTAGCCAGATTGAAAAATTTGGGGGTCGAAATATATTAACTGGCAATTACAAAATTTTAATAATCCAGTACAAAATTTTAGTGAAAATAGAAACGTCTCTTTTCTAAATTATAAAATTTGATTGGAAATTACAAATGCTTTATTTACAAAGCACATCCGACACAAAGTTTTGAAATTTTTAATGAACACAGTAATATATTTATTAAAATTTGCCAAATTACGAAAGTTTTACAATGGAATCAAGAAATTTTCATTGTAATTTTGAAAATATCACTCGTAAATGTCAAATTTTCACATATTTGCAAAATTACGACAGAAGTTATGAAATTGTTTGTATTAAGTGCGGAAATAATATTTCAACATTAAAAGTTATGTCAATTTATTGAAATTGTACATGAAATTATACAATATTATACTTTTTCTAACTCTAATTAGTATTCAAATGATAATGTTTTCCAAACTCTAGTAGAACAAAGTTATTTGGCAATTGAAATATTTTTTGTGCAAAGTACAATATTTTCATTTTACATTATTACACGTTTCATCATTAATACAAATCCTACAAAATGTTAAAAAATATTGCAAATCGTGTTATTTTTCATATACATTTTTCGTGCAAAGTACAAAATTTTCATTTTACATATTTACACGTTTCATCATTGAAACAAATCCAGCAATAGGTTAATAAAAATATTGCAAATCGTGTTATTTTTCATATGAATTGCAAAGTATTATTGAAAAATGTGTAAGTTGGTTAATAAGTTTGTATGTTTGTATGCATGGTTGTATGTTTTTATGTATGATTGCATGTTTGTATGTATATTTGTATGCTTGTACGTGTGTTTGTATGTTTGTGTGTGCATAACTGGGTGCATACGTGTGTCTTAATATGTTTGTATGTATGGTTGAATGTTTGTATGTTTGTATGTATGATTGCACAGTTTTGTAAATATGTCTCTTATTAGACATTCAAATGTATGAGTGATTTGATGTCGCTAAACGCTGGTCAAAGTTTTACACGTGTAGATGAGGACTTGGTTCTTGATTCAAGGACCCATGGCAGGTCGGCTCCTTGCTTGTGAATGCCAACACATCCATCACCGAAATTGGTTATTTATGTGGGCATGAACTGTTTGTTATTTTCGTACGGACAGCATAATGGTGAGTCGATGTGTGTCCCGGTTAGGTATCAATCACCGGCAATGATTGTTCGAAACGCGAGATTACAGAGCTCTTCGCCGGTGTGGTAAATCTCTCCTCCGCCCACGGTTTTTGTGCCCAAGAACACTGTAAACAGTATTATGCGCATGTGGGGTGTACTTAAGCTGCCACCAGGATCAAAGTCTTTCAAAGGCCTCTGCTTTATCCGGGATCAGGATCTGGCTTCGAAAACGCCGAAGGTCTTTTGGAGGTGAGTGATTGATCTCTATCAATCGAAATCGGAGCAGAGGATATGCAGATGATCATGATTTGATACGTTTAAGATCATGATTTGTACCATAAAGTTAAAACTTGTAATGGGCCAAAATATATGCCATCTATTATACGCATTTACGCAATAAAGTGACTAATATTTTTAAAAAATCCAAATTCAAATCTGCAATCCACCTGCAATCCACCTGCAATCTTCTCCACTTAATCAATTTCGAGTTAAAAGTTTTGGCGGTTAATGGAGAAAATAATTATCCCGTCTGTCCCGGCGAGCGACAGCTGGTAATAATAATAACGCCCCTCGGAGGATCTCTTCGTGTGTAATAATGAAAGATGCATGAGAGATCTAACGCTACACAGGTTGGAATCAATCTTGGTGCGCCTCAGGTCATCGCATGTGTGTTACACTGGCGGTTTTTTGCCCACATTTCTACATCAGTCTCGTATCAAATGCTATTTGTTTTAACGAGTTTATCAGACACGTGCGCATATGCGAGGCAAATTAATGCCTCTTCGCACTGCGGGCTAAAATTGATCGAGGTTAGGTTTTTTTATTTAGATGTTTACTTCTTTTTATGTTAATAGGAAGAAAAGTTGTTCAGTACGATTCAGTAGCACGAGTCTAAATCAATCAGATAATTGAAACTCTTGCAAAAATAAAGAATTCAAGTTTCACAAACTTGTGAAGAAATCTTCGAAGTATTGACTCTACAATTCTAACGACATTATTCTGCAGTTTGCATCGGCAAAATTATGGAAATTGTCAAAAATGAACCAAGTCATAGGTTTTCAAATAATATGTTATGTGAAGTTCTCAAGTTGTAAATAAATTTTCGCATTTTCCAATCAATATTTGTTATTCACATGAAAAAGTTCATAATATTCAATATTTTTGTTAACCTAAGGCTGGGTATACTTTAATGCCAAAACGTGCAAAAATGTAACACATTTCATCAGTTGCAGTAATGTTTCAAGTTCAGTTGAAAGTTCAGTTAACAAAATTGACAAATTTCGACAGTTGGAGTTTTGACACTTATTCACACTTGTCAATTTTGACTGATCTGATTTTCAATTCTGATGCTGAGTGTTTGACATATTTGATCAGTTGCGGTAACGAATTTGTCAAACTTTGACTGTCCCAATCGAAAGTTTTAAGGATTTGCATTGAAAATTTGAAATATTGTGACATTTTTACTTGAAAATTTTATAGATTTGACTAGTTGAAATTATTATTTTTGCAGAATTTTGCAGAGAGCTCTAACTTTTATAATCAGCTATAGTCGAATCAGTACTAATTCGCATACGTCGGTAGTTAGATAGACACGTAGCGATGAACTGGATTGCACGTGAAGGTGTAATCCGAAACCGGCCGTTCGCATTTGCATTTAATCGAAATCAATATTCGTAACTCGATATGTGCTCCGTCCAATATAAATATTTATCTAATTCGTGCTTGTACAGAAATAATTAATCTGATCGGCTACCAATAGGTTGAGGATGGTAGCAGCAATTTTACATGATTCGGAATGTAAACTTTCACGGAGCGCATTAAATGTTCTCGGGAACATTTCGAGTGGTGTTTGGCCGTTGTTAGCCGGTGCTCAGGAATGTCTTCGAGACCGTCTGCTGCCCCGTTTTATGTGCCCACATAAACGTAATGGGGCGCCATCAAACTCTAATTTTATTGTGAAAATTGGACGTGATAGCGTTTTTATCGGCACTTTGCGGATACGAATAGTTGAATTTTATTGCTCGCACGAATCGGATCTGATTTTATTGACACTCTCCCAGATACACGTTCAGATTTTTCTTGTTGGAGGTTTACGAGACCAATACACAATAATATGCCTACAATTCAAACGTGAATGGAAAGGACGGTTCAATAACTGCATAATATAATAGCTCGAACGTAGGCAAGACATATTTCAGTAGTACTGAATGGTTATAAGTGCAGATAGTTTTCTATGGAACACCGTTTTACTATTTATTCAACAAAATCTTCATGTGTAAAATTAAAGAAGTGTCATTTAAATTACAATTTAAAAACCAAATTTGCAATCATCTAAAATGTAATTTATATAACTTTCAATTTAAATTGCATTGTTTTTAATTATAAATAGGCTTCTTATGTTGTAAATTCACACTCCTAAGGGATTTTTAAACAGAAGCAGAAGTTTTTTGCGTAATTCCAGATGAAACTAATCCGCAAATGGCGACCGATGCGCCATCTATATGTGATGTACCAAAGCTCCCTATTAAAATTATGTTCATGTACAAAAAATATGATATCGAATTTTAATGTGTTGCATAAATAATTGATTTAAATGCATATTGAATTTGAATGCGTGTGTGTTGTGAACGAATTTTCAATTTTAATTAATGTAATCTCGCTTATTCCGAGTGTAAGATGTTAAAAGACACATTTAGGTATACATACTGTGTGATTCTGAAATCATTTCAATATCTAACAAGAGAAATATGTACAAAAGTGCCATGAATGAGTCCATTGGAAATTTGAAAACGTTGTATTGGATATGCTTTGTAGATAAAGCATTTATAATTTTCAAACCAATTTAGTAATATAGAAATGAAATGTATCCATTTTCTCTGACATTTTGTAATGTTTTTTTTTGTAATTCTCAAAGGTTCCTGCAAATAATTTCTTAACTTCTATTGTAATTTTGATAATAACATGAAAATTTTACATTTACCATTGATATTTGGAAAATTCCAATGGATTTTTACCGGGTCCATTGGAAATTTCAAAAGTTTGTGTCAGATATGCTTAGTAAATAAAGCATAAGTATAATAAAGCAATCATATTTTATAATTTAGAAAAGAGACGTTTCCATTTTCACTGAAATTTGGTAATGGATTATTAAAATTTTGCAATTCCCAGTTATTTTATATTCCTGCAATTAATTCCATAAATTCTATTGTAATTTTGCAAAACATATTAAATTTTTGCATTTACCACTGATATTTTGTAAATTCTAATCAAATATCGTGGTTTTACCATACAAGTTCGTATACCTATGCCAATGCAATAAAATTTTATAATTTAGAAAAAAGAAGTGACCATTTTCTCTAAAATTTGGTATTGGTATAGAAATTTTGTAATTTCTATTCTATATTCTATTTTATTTTCCTGCCAATATTACCATTATTTCTATTGTAATTTAGCAAATCACACGAAAATATTGCATTTACCACTGATATTTTGTAAAATTCCAATAAAATTTCGTGATTTTAACGTAAAATAAAATAAATGAATAATGAATAACGAATAAAAATTCGTGCCAATAAAAATTAAGTAAGTTCTAATTGTAAGTTTAATTAAGTAAGTTCCAATGCAAATTTTCGGCGTTCATTGATAAATTAAAAACATGTGTTTTATGTGCTTTGTAATTAACGCCATTATAATTACAATGTAATTTTATAAGAAAGGAAATATTTTAAATACTCACAAGTAGTTTGTAAAAAGGCAGTTAATTTATAACCTCGCTGCGAGTGTATGTTATCCAGCAGATAACTTATTCACATCTTTGAAAAGACCCGGTCTAAGTATTGTATGTAATAGACAAACATATAACAGATATTAAAAATTGAGTTGATTAAATTGTAATTGATAAAATGCAAAATGACTAATATCAATACTGTACAAATTAAATTTCTGCAGCTTTGTTTAAAAATATTTACCCATTCATTGCAAGTATATTTCACTTTATCAAGACATTATAGTAGACTAATCCTCCTTTAAATTTGCAATATAAAATCAAATTTCTGCAGCTTTGTTAAAAAAATATTTACACATTCATTTCAAGTATATTTCACTTTATCAGTACTTTAAAGTAGACTAATCCTCCTTTAAATTTGCAATTTAAAGTCAAATTTCTGCAGCTTTGTTAAAAAATATTTGCACATTCACTGCAAGTATATTTCACTTTATCAGGACATTATAGTAGACTTACCCTGCTTTAAAATTGCCAATTAAAATTATTTTTGACTATAAGATAATTGGCTCAAAGATTTTAATTTGCAGATTTCTGAAGTGAGGATTTTTGCACTGAAAATATTAACTATAGGGAGGCTTTGCTGAAATAATTTTGTTAACATTGACCAACTGCTTTTATCTTTTTGGGCCTAAATTCTTCAGCAATGGGATAGCTTCGAAATCCATCTCATTAATGTCGGTGTTTATAGTGGCAGCAACTGACACGTTTATATCTGAATTATTTTGCCACGGTAATTACATGTTATGCGCCGATCTGAAGCACCTCTGCTGCTCACCGTGCCTTTTTTTTCTCACCTAAACCCGGAGAATTTAGAACAAAACGGACACCTGTTCAATGGCCACTTTTCAATTTCGCAACCGCTAGAGAGGAGATTCGTTTTGGTTTGTCATTAAAAAAAAAAAAAAAGAGCTGATTACGGAACCTGGGGGGACTTCCAGCGCGGCTCCGTCCGTCATGGGCTGGCATTTCGGGACGTTTCGGTGTTGCGCGTGTGTGCATGGGGACGGGTCATGGTCTTTTTCGGCATGGGAATTGTTTACATTTCGCAGCCGACGTAATTACCATCTTGGGTTAACCATGGGTTTGGGTTACTCCGCCTGCCCATCATTCTTCCGCGTCAAGTCGCACTCGTTAATTCCGCACGAATGTACTTCAGAAATAATTCAGTGTGCTTCAGTAATTAGCCATAGCTGCAGAAATAGGTCGTCTTCAAATAAACAAATAAAGAGGGAGCTGTTAAGACTCTTTGGCAAAACTAAATAATTCTTAAAGGCCGGACGTTATGGGAAAATGTGAAAACTCCATGGGCGGTACAAATTAGTGGCGCGTAAATCATAACGCGCGTCGATTCTGGAGCAGCGCTGCTCAGAATGTTAATTTTATGATGGCAATTTGTGGCCGGCTTACGAAAGTGTAAACACATTAATAAATAACTAATAACGGCACTAATTAAAGCTTCGGTTCGCGCCACAATGGGACGCATTTTTGGTGAATTGAATGCAGAGATCGTTAAATTTAATTCCGAAAACGAATGGTTCGTTTTATTTGTCCTGGAGTACAATCGGCTGAGCTATTTGTGTCAAATAAGATATGTGCATCAACCTTGGTCTCGTTCCAATCGTTGGAGACTCCCATTCCAATTCTCACCATTCTCAAAAAGGATGTTCTTAACAATTTTTGCTATTTTTTTCTTAATTTCGAACTTTGAGGGTGGATATCTCGAGAACAGCCAAAGCTATTTTTTTTATAAGCTTTTGTGTCATTTTGATATTTGCTAATCTCTGATACTTCGTGACTTTCTCTTATCACGAATAATAATAATAATGATAATGTCTAATACGTCTGCTTGGAGACATCGCTGCTAAGGGAAGCTTTCTAGATCTATTGTTTTGGGGTAGATCGGTCCATGTATTCTTTGGTTATTCTATTCTTTCACAAATCTTTCCCCACTTTCTTATCACGAATACATATTTTTAGTTTAAAAAAAAAAGTGTGAACACAATAATAATTTATGTTGTACATGATACAAAAAAAACAAGCTGACAAAATAAAAAAAAGTTTTTGAGACTGACATTAATACGTTGTAGATAAATACATAAACATTAATAGATTCCTCGTCAACACATTTTTGGTTAGAAATACCAAAAATATTGAGGCACAAACAAAATAATTTTGTGTCCAAATAAGATTCATTGAATTAAAATCTAATTTTGGTAATGCTTCTGTCGCAAATTTATGCATCACGTTTTTAATAAATGAGCCGTTTATTTTGAAAGTGGCTTAAGTCCATTTTCATCTTTTATCAAGTTGGCACTTGTGACATTTATAATTTATGTTGAACTGTCAAAAAAATAAATCGGTATTGAAATATACTTAGTACATTTGAAAATTTTATATCACGTACATTTTCAAAATAATATAAATACTGAAAATCCTAATTTTTAAAGTGACCTAAGTCCACTTTTTATTGACGATGTCAAAAAGTGCGGCCCAAAATGTTGAAAGCAGTGATGAAGGTAATTTAAATTACGTTTTGATATTAAATTGAAATTTAAAAAATAATATTTAATTTAAAGAAATTATTAAACCCATGGGAAAGGATAAAATAACAAGATTTCTTGATTCTGAAAGTGAAGAGGAATTAAACTCATACAACAGATTTAAAAAAAGAAGGAGAATCTTAGAGGTTCATTCTTCAACAGAGGAAGAGGAAGTAATTGAGAATGAGAATTTACAAAACAGCACCTTCAAAGAAGGATTCAGAGAACACAGAAGTGGTACTTATATTCAGAAAATTCGTAAAATTAAACGGAATTCAGGGAAAAGATACGATACACAATCGGGAAAAATTATTCCTGCTAAAGTTTTTCAAAATGAAGATTGCCAATGCCGAAAAGACTGCTTGAAAAATTTAAATGAAACAGAAAGAAAACGTATTTTCGAAATGTTTTGGAACTTAGGAGACTTTAATAAGCAAAATATATTGCTATACGAAGCGACCGGACGGAGTGTTGTAAAAAGAAGACGTCAGAGAAACTGAAAAGGTTCATGTCGAAATGAGAGTTTTACGTATTGGTTTAATTCTAAAACAGGCAAAGTTGCTGTTTGTAAAAAAAAATTTTTGATACTTTTCAAATAAGCGATGGACGATTGAAACGTGCATTAAAATCTAAAAACGTTGGCAACGATTTACGTGGGCGTTTGCCTGGATCGTCGAGAAAAATATGTGATGAAGCAAATATGATTGTTCAAAACCATATTAACAGTTTCCCAAAATTTGAATCCCATTATACTAGGGACCATAATCCCGACAGAAAATATCTTCATCATGAACTGACTATAAAAAAAATGTTTAATTTTTATGAGCTTCACTGTGAAGAAAATAATTTAAAAGCAGTTAATGAATGGACTTATAGAAAAATATTCAAAAACGATTTTAATCTACATTTCCACCAACCACGCAAAGACACATGTCAAAGATGTGATCTATTAAACATTAAAGTCAAAGCATCAGAAAACCATGAAGAACAGAAAAACTTATGGAAGAACATGATATTCATTTGAAGCTAGCAGAATCGGCAAGAAATGCGTTAAAACAAGATCAAGAGCGAGTATCAAGTAATCCATATCATTATTTTGGCTTTTCATTCGATTTGCAGTAAGCGTTACTATTCCCAAAGTTAACTACTTCAGTAGCTTATTATAAATGTAACATGTATATTTTAAATTTAGGCATACACAATTTCCACAACGATAATGTATACATGTACGTTTGGGATGAAACAAAAGCTACTAGAGGTTCCCAAGAAGTGGCTTCATGTCTCTTGAGACACCTAAAAACCCTGAAAGGTGAAAAATACATCATTGCATATAGTGACATGTGTGGAGGACAAAACAGAAACATCAAAATATCTTTAATGTGGTTAAAAATTCTATCGATGGGAAATGATGTGGAAATCATAGACCACAAATTTTTAACATCAAGGCATTCATTTTTACCTAATGATAGAGATTTTGGCGTTATAGAAATGTCGTTAAAAAGAAATCAGTTATTGTATGTGCCACAAGATTATTATAATATAATTAAAAAATGTAGTAAAGGTTAATACTTTCATACTAAATGAAATGAAACAAGAGGATTTTATATCAACAAGACTCTTGAAAGAAGCAGTTTACAAAAGATCCAAAAATACCAACGGAGAAAAAATAGACTGGCTTCAAATATGCTGGATGCGATTTTTAAGAAATGAACCATATAAAATTTTATACAAAACAACCATGAATGAGAAACGCAGAATTTAAAATTCTTGATTTATGGCCACATCGGGGTAGACCTAAAAAATTTGAGAATATTGTATTGCCATCGTTATATAAAAATATAAGAAGCATCACATCACTAAAATACCGACACATGATGGACTTATTGCGGTATATACCTCCGGAACACCATAACTACTTCAAATCACTCCCGCATACTGAGAATGTTAACAAATAACTTGTTACTAAATTTATTTCTATTATCTAAAAATATAATTTAAATGATTTTTTTTCTATTTTTTAAGCTATATGTAACGGACTTAAGCTCTTTCACTTTTTGTAACATAACAAATTTTTATTTTGAAAGTGACCTAAGTCCTTTTAAGGTAAGCAAGGTCATATTATACACTTAATAATAGCGACTTTTTAATAGGATGTATAAAATTAAATCCCTTAAATGCGATTTAACATTGCAAGTCAACCATATATCTTACGTATATTTTTTATTTTGTAAAAACGCAAAACCTTAAGTATTTCAAATTAAAGATAAATGGATTTAAGTCACTTTCAAAATGAACGGCTCAAATACGTGCCTGTGAGTGACTATATCACCACCGGTCAAGAATTGATGATATAAATTGACTAATTGGTGAATATTAATAAATTGTCCGTCAATTTGATTAGCCGTTTATGCGATCGTAAATATGCACGTGTCCTTATGAAATCGAAAACCGACTTAAAGGTATTCCAGCCGGGCTATTAAATTACAGAAGACTTTGCATTCCGCACATATTACCGATACCTCACCAAAGGCCGAAAGCCGAAAATCCGAAATCACAATCGCGCCAGCGGAATCTGCGCGATCAGATTTCGATCGATATCAGCAATCCCGTACCCAATTAAGGCGTCGACTGGACCGGTGAGCGACGCGTACCTGCTACCGGTAGCCTCTAAAAATATATGGCACGCCACTGCGGAATTTTGGTTTTATTCTCTGCGGCCAGCTGGGCGCGATTAGACGGGAATGTCTCGGGAGATGCCCAAGCATCCAGCGGCCAAATCTGATTAAAGTCGCGACGGTCATTGAAATGGCGATAATATCGTAATTGTCCATTGATCGATTGACCGATTGATGGCAAGATGTGGTGGATTAATGGCAGAATGCATGGCACTTTAAAGAGGAGCATTTTCTTCGTTTAATATGTTCTGGGATTTCTTTGTAAAATATCGAAAATACTGATGTTTTTATTAAATATCTGTAGAACATAAAATTTGATATGGGTAGAACATGACTTTCTCCGTGTATTAATTATCATTATTATAAATAAGTTGCAATTGAGACTTCTACAAATTCCAATGCATATTTTGTGATTTTATCACAAAAAAGTCATTACTCATATAATTTCACGCTAAAATGTTATGATTTCCACTGAACATTTTGAAACTTACATTGATATTTCGTAAATTCCAATAACAATTTCGGGTTACTAATTCATTATTGTGTTTTAAATGCATGTCTAAGATGTTTTACAAATAATCTCCTCATAATTTCAACTAACATTATGTAAATTAGAAAGAAAATGTTTCTATTTTCTCTGAAATTTTATGATTTGTACTGAAAATTCTGTAACTTGCACTGATCTTTCGTAAATTCCAATGTTAATTTCGTGATTTTATCATAAAATGCCATTATTCGTATCATTACACGATTTACATGAAAATTTTGCAAATTTTGGTGAAACTTTTACAAATTCAAATGCATATTTTGTGATTTTATCATGAAAAAAGTCAATTACACGCTAAAATTTTGTGATTTCTACTGAACATTTTAAAACTTGCATTGATATTTCGTAAATTCCAATAACAATTTCGTATTACTAATACATTATTTTGTTTTAAATGCATGTCTAAGATGTTTTACAAATAATCGCTTCATAATTTCAACTAACATGTTGTAAATTAGAAAGAAAATGTTTCTATTTCCTCTGAAATTTTATAATTTGTTCTGAAAATTCTGTAACTTGCATTGATGTTTCGTAAATGCCAATGATAATTTCGTAATTTTATAATAATATGCCATTATTCGTATCATTACACGATTTCCATGAAAATTTTGCAAATTTTGGTGAAACTTTTACAAATTCCAATGCATATTTTGTAATTTTATCATAAAAAAGTCAAATACACGCTAAAATTTTGTGATTTCCACTGAATATTTTGAAACTTGCATTGATATTTCGTAAATTCCAATAAAAATTTCGTGTTATTAATTCATTATTTGGTTTTAAAAGCATGTCTAAGATGTTTTACAAATAATCTCTTCATAACTTCAACTAACATGTTGTAAATTAGAAAGAAACTGTTTCTATTTTCTCTGAAATTTTATGATTTGTACTGAAAATTCTGTAACTTGCACTGATATTTCGTAAATGCCAATGATAATTTCGTGATTTTATCATAATATGCCATTATTCGTATCATTACACGATTTCCATGAAAATTTTGCAAATTTTGGTGAAACTTTTACAAATTCCAATGCATATTTTGTGATTTTGTCATAAAAAAGTCATTACTCATATAATTACACGCAAATTTTGTGATCTCCACTGAACATTTTGAAACTTGCATTGATATTTCATAAATTCCAATAACAATTTCGTGTTACTAATTCATTATTTTGTTTTAAATGCATGTCTAAGATGTTTTACAAATAATCTCTTCCTAATTTCAACTAACATGTTGTAAATTAGAAAGAAAATGTTTCTATTTTCTCTGAAATTTTATGATTTGTACTGAAAATTCTGTAACTTGCACTGATATTTCGTAAATGCCAATGATAATTTCGTGATTTCATCATAAAATGCCATTATTCATATCATTACACGATTTCCATGAAAAGTTTGCAAATTTTGGTGAAACTTTTACAAATTCCAATGCATATTTTGTGATTTTGTCATAAAAAAGTCATTACTCATATAATTACACCCTAAAATTTTGTGATTTCCACTGAACATTTTGAAACTTGCGTTGATATTTCGTAAATTCCAATAACAATTTCGTGTTACTAATTCATTATTTTGTTTTAGATGCATGTCTAAGATGTTTTACAAATAATCTCTTCATAATTTCAACTAACATGTTGTAAATTAGAAAGAAAATGATTCTATTTTCTCTGAAATTTTATGATTTGTACTGAAAATTCTGTAACTTGCACTGATCTTTCGTAAATGCCAATGATAATTTCGTGATTTTATCATAAAATGCCATTATTCATATCATTACACGATTTCCATGAAAATTTGGCAAATTTTGGTGAAACTTCTACAAATTCCAGTGCATATTTTGTGATTTTATCATAAAAAGGATATTACTCATATAATTACACGCTAAAATTTTGTGATTTCCACTGAACATTTTGAAACTTGCATTGATATTTCGTAAATTCCAATAAAAATTTCGTGTTATTAATTCATTATTTGGTTTTAAAAGCATGTCTAAGATGTTTTACAAATAATCTCTTCATAACTTCAACTAACATGTTGTAAATTAGAAAGAAACTGTTTCTATTTTCTCTGAAATTTTATGATTTGTACTGAAAATTCTGTAACTTGCACTGATATTTCGTAAATGCCAATGATAATTTCGTGATTTTATCATAATATGCCATTATTCGTATCATTACACGATTTCCATGAAAATTTTGCAAATTTTGGTGAAACTTTTACAAATTCCAATGCATATTTTGTGATTTTGTCATAAAAAAGTCATTACTCATATAATTACACGCAAATTTTGTGATCTCCACTGAACATTTTGAAACTTGCATTGATATTTCATAAATTCCAATAACAATTTCGTGTTACTAATTCATTATTTTGTTTTAAATGCATGTCTAAGATGTTTTACAAATAATCTCTTCCTAATTTCAACTAACATGTTGTAAATTAGAAAGAAAATGTTTCTATTTTCTCTGAAATTTTATGATTTGTACTGAAAATTCTGTAACTTGCACTGATATTTCGTAAATGCCAATGATAATTTCGTGATTTCATCATAAAATGCCATTATTCATATCATTACACGATTTCCATGAAAAGTTTGCAAATTTTGGTGAAACTTTTACAAATTCCAATGCATATTTTGTGATTTTGTCATAAAAAAGTCATTACTCATATAATTACACCCTAAAATTTTGTGATTTCCACTGAACATTTTGAAACTTGCGTTGATATTTCGTAAATTCCAATAACAATTTCGTGTTACTAATTCATTATTTTGTTTTAGATGCATGTCTAAGATGTTTTACAAATAATCTCTTCATAATTTCAACTAACATGTTGTAAATTAGAAAGAAAATGATTCTATTTTCTCTGAAATTTTATGATTTGTACTGAAAATTCTGTAACTTGCACTGATCTTTCGTAAATGCCAATGATAATTTCGTGATTTTATCATAAAATGCCATTATTCATATCATTACACGATTTCCATGAAAATTTGGCAAATTTTGGTGAAACTTCTACAAATTCCAGTGCATATTTTGTGATTTTATCATAAAAAGGATATTACTCATATAATTACACGCTAAAATTTTGTGATTTCCACTGAACATTTTGAAACTTGCATTGATATTTCGTAAATTCCAATAACAATTTCGTGTTACTAATTCATTATTATGTTTTAAAAGCATGTCTAAGATGTTTTACAAGTAATCTCTTCATAATTTCAACTAACATGTTGTAAATCAGGAAGAAAATGTTTCTATTTTCTCTCAAATTTTATGATTTGTACTGAAAATTCTGTAACTTGCACTGATCTTTCGTAAATGCCAATAATAATTTCGTAATTTTATCATAATATGCCATTATTCGTATCATTACACGATTTACATGAAAATTTTGCAAATTTTGGTGAAACTTTTACAAATTCCAATACATATTTTGTGATTTTATCATAAAAAAGTCATTACTCATATAATCACACGCTAAAATTTTGTGATTTCCACTGAAAATTTTGAAACTTGCATTGATATTTCGTAAATTCCAATAACAATTTCGTGTTACTAATTCATTATTTTGTTTTAAATGCATGTCTAAGATGTTTTACAAATAATCTCTTCATTATTTCAACTAACATGTTGTAAATCAGGAAGAAAATGTTTCTATTTTCTCTGAAATTTTATGATTTGTACTGAAAATTCTGTAACTTGCACTGATATTTCGTAAATGCCAATGATAATTTCGTGATTTTATCATAAAATGCCATTATTCATATCATTACACGATTTCCATGAAAATTTTGCAAAAATTTGGTGAGACTTTTACAAATTACAGTGCATATTTTGTGATTTTATCATAAAAAAGTCATTACTCATATAATTACACGCTAAAATTTTGTGGTTTGATGAGATTTTTGCAATATTTAATAACATTTTGTACATGTAAGGAAAATATAGAAATTTTGCATATAACATTTATCACTTGCAACGCATTTCTATTGAAATATTAATAACTGAGTAAGTGATATACTTTGCGGATAAATCGTAAGTTCGTTCTAGATGCTGATATAGCTAACAGGTGGACAGGCACCACCTTAATTTTGTACAAGACAAAACGCTTCCATTGGCTGCCCCAAATTAAACCTTTACGGCTAACGTGTTTTCGGTTAGCTGCTAAAGATGTTAACCTCGAAAAATTCAATTTTGTCACTAACAAATATGGATGTGACAGAGTTTTAACGATTACAACACGATCGGGATAAATTAATGTCGTATTTAAATAAACGATTACAGAACGCTACCCAAGAAGTATCTCTGAACTAGTTTCGCTCCACGCAAATTCGTTCGGAATTTTAAAATTCGTGTAAAGCAGGCATGATTTATGAACGCGTCTCAATACTGTGCACTGCGTTAATTGCCTCGAATTTGTCTTGAATCCGAATGTTGTGTAACAGATAGATTTTTTCGCGTCCACTAAATTATGCCACGATTGTCGTGTGAATTAATAATTTTAAACTGGTGGTTATCAGTAAAAAATATTTTATATCTAGTGATTAAAAAAAAAAATCGTCAAAGTTGCCACGAAATAAAAAAAGGTTAGATATAAAATGTAATATACATTCACGATCTTTTTGCACCCGAGTTGGCTGGATTTTCTTT
This sequence comes from Othius punctulatus, assembly GCA_951805005.1. NCBI lineage: Eukaryota > Metazoa > Arthropoda > Insecta > Coleoptera > Staphylinidae > Othius > Othius punctulatus. The sequence goes on along the minus strand of OX638139.1, from coordinate 372,706 downwards.
TTGTCATGTTGGACAAACTGATTCAGTGATGCAATTATTTATTTGTGGCGATGTCTATTAGACATTTGCTTCCTACCCTATTGTCAGATTTATAATTTTTTCACTACTAGCTTTTAAAGATATCATCATTTATTTTAATTTTCACTTCTGTCAAAATACTAATCAAAATGCCAAAAATTATACAACTGCAACAAAAAATATTAATTAAACGCATCTGACAATAATGTTATTTAAACAAAATAACCTCAAATTGAAAACAATTTAACCTAAAAAATTTGACAAGTTCCATTGGGGGATTCAGTTATTTCCGAAACACTACCAACAAAATTACTAGATATTCATGGACTCCCCTAACGCAAAAATATCGTGAATCGAGAGTATTAGAACGATTGGTTTAAATACATAAATTTAAGATGAATCAAGAATTGAGAATGGAAGTTGCTCTGCATGGTTTATTCAGATCTTCACGTCTCCATGAAAATTCCTTATCATTTGAGGCTCATGGCAACGCTCCAGTGGCTGCGATATCGCTGGTCATTTGAGTGTCAGGTGGAGCGTTTTCATTTTTTTAATGAATCCGAATGAATGAATCGGCGCTTTGGGAAGAAGGAAAGTATTTAGACCGAGCCGAGATCGATATCGCGCGCGCGAGAATTCAATTAAAGCGTAAAAACGCGACCACTGGAGCGGAATAATCGCGAAAGCCTTCCAGCCAAGTCATGGCTTAGGCCAGCCGAAGATATAAATGTCAATTACGGTTTGTAGTTTGTGGCATTAAAAATAATGCACGTCGAACTTTATGGTCATGATCTTAAACAATTAATCTAAAACTGCAACGCAAGAATTTAATTAATACCACATTATTTGATAGAATAATTCTTTTCAAAGAATAGTTATTTATTACTTTGACGAAAGAACTGGAATAATTTCATTTTGCAATCCAAATTGCAATTCCGTGTGCAATCTATTCAAAATGATTAAATCCGCATGTCACAGATATCACAGATAATGTCATACATCACAGATATGTAATCATGTTCGGTTTGTAGCCACTTTTGACTTACCACATCCCTTGTAGAATGGCTCAGTGAATATAGGCTTATTATTATTATTATTATTATTATTATTATTACTATTACTATTATTATTATTACCGTATCATATTATGACATGGGGTGGTGTGGGGGAGGGGAGGGGGGTAATATTTTGAAGTGGGCTACGGGTAAACAAAAGGTTGAGAATCTCTTCTCTACAGAATACTCAGAATATTAACAAATGCAATAGCAACAACAAATGCAATAACTTGCAGATTTTCAAATTTCTTAAAATATTTCTTGACATGAATACTAGATATTTATGTATATTTTGGGTTTTTGCTTTTGTATTTGATTTTTGTTGTTATTTTTGTTGTTTTTATTGTTATTGTTGTTGTTATTTATATTGTTGTCACTTGCAGATTTTCAAATTTCTTAAAATATTTCTTGACATCAATACTAGATATTTATGTATATTTTGGGTTTTTGCTTTTGAATTTGATTTTTGTTGTTATTTTTGTTGTTTTTATTGTTATTGTTGTTGTTATTTATATTGTTGTCACTTGCAGATTTTCAAATTTCTTAAAATATTTCTTGACATCAATACTAGATATTTATATATATTTTGGGTTTTTGCTTTTGAATTTGATTTTTTACGTTGAATATTTATAAATTTTATATCATAAAAAAACAATTAATATGCAGATTTTGATGTTACTGTGACATTTCTGAATATACTGTTAGAATATATGAAAAGTAAATATTATGTATAGTTTCTCAATGTTCTTTTCATATTAATTTTGTTTATCTAAACGGAAATGAATGTTCAAATTTATAAATACACATTTGTAGTTTACTAATTTACGAAATTTTTATGGAAAACGTGAAATGCAATTTTAAACTTTTTCACAATGGAATTTCCAAATTTTCATTTAAATTTGTGAATTTTTTATTGGAAAGTGTTTAGTGACAGGAGTAATGACATTTTATGATAAATTCACGAAATTTTCATTCACCTAAATTTATGAAATTTTCATGGAAAGGGTGAAAAGCTTTTTTAAACTTTTTTAACTATTGGAATTTACAAAATTTTCGCTCAAATTTGTGAACTCTTCATTGGAAAACAAGTAATGAGATAACTAATGATATTTTATGATAAAATCACGAAATTTTCATTGGAAATTGCAAAATTTTCACCTAAATTTATGAAATATTCATGGACAACGTGAAAAGCATTTATAAACTTTTTAACTATTGGAATATGCAAAATTTTCGTTCAAATTTGTCAATTTTTCATTGAAATACGTGTAATGACATGAGCAATGACATTTTATGATAAAATAAAAAAAAATAGCATTGGAAATTGCAAAATTTACATATAAATCTATGAAATTTTCATGGACAGCGTGAAAAGCATTTTAAAACTTATTTCACTATTGGAATTTGCAAAATTTTTGCTCAAATTTGTGAAATTTTCATTGGAAACGTGTAATGACATGAGCAATGATATTTTAAGATTAAATCACGAAATTTTCATTGGAAATTGCAAAATTTTCACCTAAACTTATGAAATTTTCATGGAAAGCGCGAGAAACATTTGTAATTTTTGTAATGATAAAATCACTCAAATTTCATTCAATTAAATGTATGATATTTTCGTGAAAGCGTGAAATACATTTTTAATTTGTTTTAACTATTGGAATTTGCTAAATTTTCACTCAAATTTGTGAAATTTTCATTAGAAAACGTGTAATGACATGAGCAATGACATTTTATGGTAAAATCACGTAATATGCATTACCTAAAATTATGAAATTTTCATGGAAAGCGTGAAGAACATTTTGACACTATTTTAACTATTGGAAATTGCAAAATTTTCGCTTAAATTGGTGAACTTTTCATTGGAAAACAAGTAATGAGATGACTAATGATATTTTATGATAGAATCACGAAATTTTCGTTGGAAATTGCAAAATTTTCTCCTAAATTTATAAAATTTTCATGGAAAGCGTGAAAAACATTTTAAATTATTTTTAACTATTGGAATTTGCTAAATTTTCACTCAAATTTGTGAACTTTTCATTTGAAAACAAGTAGTGAGATGACTAATGACATTTTTTGATAAAATCACGAAATTTTCATTGGAAATTGCTAAATTTTCATCTAAATTTATGACATTTTTATGGAAAGCGTGAAGAGCATTTTTAATTTTTTTTTAACTATTGGAATTTACAAAATTTTCACCCAAATTTATGAAATTTTCATTGGAAATCGTGTAATAACAAGAGCAAGGACATTTTATGATAAAATCACGAAATTTACATTGGAAATTGCAAAATTTACATATAAATCTATGAAATTTTTATGGACAGCGTGAAAAACATTTTAAAACTTTTTTAACTATTGGAATTTTCAAAATTTTCACTCAAATTTGTGAAATTTTCATTAGAAATCAATAGGAATCATAGGAATTTATGTAATATCAGTGCAAGTTGCAAAATGTTCGCTATAAATCACAAAATTTCTGATAATAAAATCACGATATTTTCATTGGAATTTGTAAAATTTGCATCCAAATTCATTCGCAAAACTGTTGAAAGTTTTCAAATTTTAATTACAAATTGTAAAATAACAGAGAAAATTTGACCTAATTAGAAAAATTAGACATTATCGGCCATTTGCATAGTGAACCCTAGTAGCTACTAAAGCTTAGTAGATACTAAATATGGTTAGAAAGTACATCACTGAATGTCATTTCTGCAGGATAAATCACATTCTGATAAATATTAGTAGCTTCTAAGCTTTAGTAGCTAGTAGGATCGACTATGCATATGAACGTAAATATTTTTTTCTGCAACCCTTTTTTTATCTAATAGAAACTATAGGTAATCTACCTATGGATACATTACTTAATGATTTTTACAGGACAATAATTTTGTACGTAACTGGTCATTTGCAAAACTCAAAAAATCAATTAGTTAATCAAAGTTAAATCAATGCGTTAATCCAACGATTTTCATTTCATTTTTGTATGAAACTGGTTCTTTGCAAAAATCAAAAAATCAATTAGTTATTCCAATGACTTTCATTTAATATTTGTATGTAACTGGTTACTTGCAAAAATAAAAAATAATAATTAGTTAATGCAAGTTAAATCAATTCTTTAATCGAACGATTTTCATTTCATTTGTGTATGAAACAAATCAATGCGTTAATCCAACGATTTTCATTTCATTTTTGTACGAAACTGGATATTTGCAAAAATCAAAAAATCAATAAGTTATTCCAATGATATTCATTTAATTTTTGTATGGAACTGGTTCTTTTCAAAACAAAAAAAAAAAAGTTATTCCTAGGTAAATTGATTCGTTAATCCAACGGTTTTCATTTTATTTTTGCATGAAACTGGTTCTTTGCAAAAATCAAAACATCAATTAGTTAATTAAATGATTTTCATTTAATTTTTGTATGTAACTGGTTCTTTGCAAAAATTAAAAAAAAAAATTAGTTAATCCAAGTTAAATCAATTCGTTAATTCAACGATTTTCAATTCATTTTTGTATGAAACAAGTCAATGCGTCAATCCAACGATTTTCATTTCATTTTTGTATGAAACTGGTTATTTGCAAAAATCAAAAAATCAATTGGTTAATCCAATGATTTTCATTTCATTTTTGTATGTTACTGGTTCTTTGCAAAAATAAAAATAAAATACTTAATCCAAGTTAAATCAATTCGTTAATCCAACGATTTTTATTTCATTTTTGTATGAAACTGGTTCTTTGCAAAAATCAAAAAAAACAATTAGCTAATCCAATGATTTTCATTAGCATTAGTAGCTACTAAGCTTAGTATCTACTAAGGTCGACTATGCATATGGTTATTTTTTTTTCTACTGACTTATAAATACAGACGTATAACGTCCATCAACAACATAATAAATACTACAAATCAAAACACAGCCAAGGTGTGTATTGCGTGTATATAAACTACTAGTACTAATAGATAGTAATAGTAATAAATGTAGGTGTGTATGCATACTAATATTCATTCTGAGGTCCCTATTTTCATTACCTATATATCACAGCCAAGGTGTGTATTGTGTGTATACATACTAATAGTAATAGATGCCAATAGTAATAGATGTAGGTATGAATACAATTAATTTTCATTCTCAGGTCCCTATTTTCTGAGGCGGGTGTTAGTACCTATTGGGCCTATTCGTAAGTACGGCTCTGCTCGTTCCTCTTTATGAATACATTTGGTGGTCTTGTCGTCTATTATGTTTTATCAATTTTGTGTTGCATTTTACTAAGTTTCATAACATGTTCCTTATATGGAAGTAACATAGTTTTGCGAGGTTTGAAACAAGTTTTAGGCCAAAGCTTAAGAGAGCTTTAGCCAATAAGATTAAGAATTAGACAGATCTCGACGTCCTGCCAAAAGATTCCAAATGAGTGAATCAGCGGCAGGCTCTTCTCAAGAATTCGATACGCATGTCAATTACTGAAGGAGATTGTGAACATAAAAAATCCGAAACTCTCCGCATTTACATCGGAATTAAGAACGTTAATTAAGCAGATTTTCGATGATGTACGGATAATGGTGCTTCTCTTTTGGTGATGGACTTGAAATCCTCGCGAATAACTTGATGCCCGGCTCCGATAACACCATCCGACATCTGGGCAGGAATTCTGCAGGCTCTTCGGATTATTGAGTCGTGCATCAGCAGACGGTTTGGGCGTTATTAGGGGAAACGTATCGGCTTTAATGAGACACTTGAGCTACACATTCGGGTCAAGATGAGCCCCGGAGATCGTGATGATCTCCTCCCGGCATCCTTGGTGATTCTTTGAGAAGGTGCAAAAATGTTAATGCCCGCCGATGATTGCCTGGTGGCCCGTAATTTTTAATTGCGAACCCCGTCCCGTGGCCTTCTCGGATCGCGCAAATCGGCTTAATTGCGCCTCGTAAAAACGGGATAAATTATGGGCATGTGTATGTGGGTAACGGATTTAATTGTGATGTGCACGTTTTCGAATGCAATCGCTCTCTTCACGGCCACTCAGGAGGCTCGATTATGATTGTGGCACATCAACACGTCGGACAATCGCTGGGCGTTATTAGAAGCTTCTGAGGTAATGCTAGGTATCGATCTGTGATGGTTCTTATTTCTTCATTGCTGTACGTACAATCAAAGAAAATATATTGAAATGGCATATTTAATTGTATACTCCGCCGGTATTCAACCTCTCAAATGTCTTGCTTGAAGTACATGGTTGATCCTTGATCTATAATTGATCGCAGTTTAATGACTAAAAGTTTCAAATTTGGGACCAGTTTTGATAAATTTAAAAAAAAATGATTATTTGAAGGAGACAGATCATTATTAAGTAACCATTTATTCATATAAATTGCTTCCAAAAGGTTTAAATTTTTATCTGTACAACTTTTTATATGCATCGACGATAAGTTCTAATTTTCATAGATAAGTTTCTTCATTTCAGTTTCTTCATTTAAAAACGTGATGCTCCTTGTTCTCACGGCGTGGTTCGGCTCAGAAGACCGGTGGTTTTCCCACAAAATGTTATCGCGTTGGTTTCGACTTCCTGAAATCGATTAATTTATTCCCTTCTAATGAAGAGCACCGATCGGACGCTAATAAACCATCATTAGTGGACGTGGGACATTTTTCGGCGGTCTCCTCATTAACGGCGAGAACCGCAGGAAGCGGTTTGTTTATCGTAACCAATACCTCTCCGAAATGGGGCCCAAAATACCGACACACCTCGTTCCCAACCGAAGGCCCATCCTGTAATTTGCGTTCTGGTTAAGGCTAATTGGTGTAATTGCGCGGTCGTTATTACCACATTGAACACGGTTTTGCGCTAACCCCGATCTCGCCGATTGATGTTAAACAATGGTTTAGCGCGCGCCTTTAATTTGGGCCCCCTGGGGGTCATCCTCGACGATAAACACTTCGTGTTTTGAGCACATTACGAGCGCACCTCCAGGGGATGGCGAGACGAATACGGCACGGCCAATTTCGCCCACACACCGGGGTTAATGTGGACGGTAATGAAATTCGAAACCCGCCAAGAAATGAGTTACGATCCCATCTCCATATGGGTTTATGATTTGTGGTAGATTGGTTGCAAGTAATGTGACGCGACTGCAAAACGATGAGGACTTCCACGGAACTGTGTGCAACGTAAACCAACCACAAGTATCTGAGAACGTATCCAAGACGTTTATTACGCTCAAGATTAACATCTAGAAACTTATTATTTATTGTTTTAATTGGCACTCTTCGCACTAAAATATGTGCAATGAAGAGGGCTTATGGCTAAATTCCTAGCGATATTTTGTAAATTCCAATGAAATTTTCTAATTTCACCAATAGAATGTCATTATTCATATCATTACATACTCTTCGTATGTAAAAGAGTTAAGTTAAAAAGTTATAAAACATACTTTTCGAGCTCTAATTTTTCGAATTAGGTCAAATTTTCTCTGAAATTTTACAATTTGTAATGATAATTTCGTAAGTTTTTGGCATTTTGCGCAAAATTCGTGAAAATTTCGTGATTTTATCATAAACATCCCTTCACATTTTGTAGTTGATATAAACTACATTACCTTGTACAAGTAAGATTGAAAATTATCTAATTAGCAATAAACCTGTGTTACATATATAATTTCTATTAAAATTATGCAAATTATAATGACATTGTTGGCACTAAAATTAATATAACTGCTTAAACAGTTAAGTTTAAGGTTTTATCCTTCAATTACCACTATACATTTCCGATGCATCGAAAAAAATTTGAATTTTCGATGTATTGAAAAAAAATTCATTTTCGATGCATCGAAAAAATTTGAATTTTCGATGTATTGAAAAAAAAATCATTTTCGATGCATCGAAAAAATTTGAATTTTTGAATTTAAATATTTGAATTTAAATATTTGAATATTTGAATTTGAATGTTTGAATTTGAAAATTTGAATTTAAATATTTGAATTTTCGATGTATTGAAAAAAAAACACGTTGAACATGTTTCGGCGTAAAGTTGTATGTTTTTGACATGTGTTTTGATGCTATGGAACTGCGTTGCTTAGTTACTAGTGTTACTAGTGCCCATTTTGAACATTTGTTGCATTAAATAGTATTCAAGTTATAAAAGTGTTTTTTTTATCACGTGGGATTTGTAAATATTCAAGAAATAAATAGTGTGTTGTATTACTTGCGCAGAGACCTTTCAAACGAGGTGTCACTTGACATACCTTTCCATTTGAAAAAAAAAAGTCGGAGGTGGCTGCGCTCTTCCGGGAACAGATAAACAAGCAGCATATACATAGAAATGAGGGCAAGAAAAAACAATACTTAGCGTGTTTCGGGATTTTTTGCAAAAATCGCCTATATCGAAGTTATGAATTTTATTCCAGTTAAAATTTCCACCCTGTATATATATATATATATATATATATATATAACCATCATCAGAGGAATGTATTCAATGTTTATACATCTAGAGTTTTTGATATATGTCTAATTTTAATTGATTTTTTTTTTCAAAAAACAATTAAATAAAACTATAAATTAGACATATATCACATTTTAAATTAAACTAAATGCGAAGAAAAAATAAATGAATCATAAAATAAAATAAACATAAGTTTCTTACCAGTAAGTACTAAATAATAATAATATAACAAGCTTAAACAATGTTCAATGAAGAGGGCTTATGGCTAAATTCGTAGCGATAATTTGTAAATTCCAATGAAAATTTCATGATGTTATCATAAAATGTCATTACTCATGTGATTAAATGCTTTCCAATGAAAATTTCACAAATTTGAGTGAAAATTTTGCAAATTCCAATAGTTAAAAAAGTTTAAAAATGCTTTTCACGCTTTCCATGAAAATTTCATAAAGTTAGGTGAATGCAAATTTCGTGATTTTATGATAAAATGTCATTACTCGTGTCATTACACGTTTTCCAATTAAAATTCCACAAATTTGAGTGAAAATTTTACAATTTCCAATAGTTAAAAAAGTTTAAAATTGCTCTTCACGCTATACATGTAAATTTCATAAAATTAGGTGACAATTTTTCAATTTCCAATAAAAATTTCGTGATTTTATCATAAAATATCATTGCTTATGTCATTCCACGTTCTTTAATGAAAATTTCACAAATTTGAATGAAAATTTTGCAAATTCCAATATTTTAAAAAGTTTTAAAATGCTTTTCACGCTGTCCATGAAAATTTCATAGATTTATATGTAAAGTTTGCAATTTGCAATGAAAATTTCGTCATTTTATCATAAAATGTCATTGCTTATGTTATTATACGATTTTCAATGAAAATTTCCCAAATTTGAGTAAAAATTTAGCAAATTGCAATAGTTAAAATTTTTTAAAAATGTTTTTCACGTTTTCCTTGAGACTTTTATAAATTTAGGTGAAAATTTTGCAATTTACAATGCAAATTTCGTGAGTTTATCATAAAATTGAGCCAATATTCTGGAAATTCGAATAGTTAAAAAAGTTTTAAAATGCTTCCCACGATGCGCATGAAAATTTCATATGTAAATTTTGCAGTTTTCAATGAAAATTTCGTGATTTTATCATAAAATATCATTGCTGATGTTATTACACAATTTCTAATGAAAATTACACAAATTTGAGTGAAAATATTGCAAATTCCAATAGTTAGAAAAGTTTTAAAATGCTTTTCACGCTGTCCATGAAAATTTCATAGATTTATATGTAAATTTTGCAATTTCCAATGAAAATTTCGTGATTTTATCATAAAATGTCAGTAGTCATTTCATTACTTGTTTTCCAATGAAAAGTTTACAAATTTGAGCGAATATTTTGCAAATTCCAATAGCTAAAAATGTTTAAAAATGCTTTTCACGCTGTCCATGAAAATTTCATAGATTTATATGTAAATTTTGCAGTTTCCAACGAAGATTTCATGATTTTATCATAAAATGTCATTGCTCTTGTAATTTCAGGATTTCCAATGAAAATTTCATAAATTTGGGTGAAAATTTTGCAAATTCCAGTGAAAATTTCGTGATTTTATCATGAAATGTTATTGAAATTTTGTAACTTACACGATATTTCGTAAATTTTAATGAAAAAATCGTGATTTTCCAACGAAAATACATAATCATGTCATTATACGCTAAAATTTTGTGGTTTCTACTGAATTTTTTTAAAGTTGCATTGATATTTCGTAAATTTCAATACAAAGTTCGTGTTATTTAATGATTTTGTTTTAAATTCGTATCTAAGACGTTTTATAAATAATCCCTTCATAATTTCCACTTGCATTTTGTAAATTAGAATTAAAAGGTTTCTGTTTTCTCCGAAATTTTGTAATTAATACTGAATATTTTATAATGCTTGTCACGCTGTCCATGAAAATTTCATAGATTTATATGTAAATTTTGCAATTTCCAATGAAAATTTCATGATTTTATCACTAAATGTCATTGCTCTTGTAATTGCACGATTTTAAATGAAAATTTCATAAATTTGGGTGAAAATTTTGCAAATTCCAATGAAAATTTCGTGATTTTATCATAAAATATCATTGCTCTTGTAATTGCACGTTTTCTAATGAAAATTTCATAAATTTGGGTGAAAATTTTGCAAATTCCAATGAAAATTTCGTAATTTTATCATAAAATGTCATTGAAATTTTGTAACTTACACGATATTTCGTAAATTTTAATGAAAAAATTGTGATTTTCCAATGAAAATACATAATCATGTCATTATACGCTAAAATTTTATGGTTTCTACTGAATTTTTTTAAAGTTGCATTGATATTTCGTAAATTTCAATACAAAGTTCGTGTTATTTAATGATTTTGTTTTAAATTCGTATCTAAGACGTTTTATAAATAATCCCTTCATAATTTCCACTTGCATTTTGTAAATTAGAATTTAAAAGGTTTCTGTTTTCTCCGAAATTTTGTAATTAATACTGAATATTTTATAATGCTTGTCACGCTGTCCATGAAAATTTCATAGATTTATATGTAAATTTTGCAATTTCCAATGAAAATTTCATGATTTTATCACTAAATGTCATTGCTCTTGTAATTGCACGATTTTAAATGAAAATTTCATAAATTTGGGTGAAAATTTTGCATATTCCAATGAAAATTTCGTGATTTTATCATAAAATATCATTGCTCTTGTAATTACACGTTTTCTAATGAAAAGTTCATAAATTTGGGTGAAAATTTTGCAAATTCCAATGAAAATTTCGTAATTTTATCATAAAATGTCATTGAAATTTTGTAACTTACACGATATTTCGTAAATTTTAATGAAAAAATTGTGATTTTCCAATGAAAATACATAATCATGTCATTATACGCTAAAATTTTATGGTTTCTACTGATTTTTTTTAAAGTTGCATTGATATTTCGTAAATTTCAATACAAAGTTCGTGTTATTTAATGATTTTGTTTTAAATTCGTATCTAAGACGTTTTATAAATAATGCCTTCATAATTTCCACTTACATTTTGTAAATTAGAATAAAAATATTTTCTTCGAAATGTTGTAATTTATACTGAATATTTTGTAAATTGTACTGATAATTCGTAAATATGAAAGAAAATTTCGTGATTTTTATCATAAAATGTCGTTATTCATATCATTACACGTTGTCCATTGAAAATTTCACAAATTTGCTTGAAAATTTTCAAAAGTTCCAAAGAAAATGTCGTGTTATTCAATGAATTTTGTTTTAAATATGAGTCTGAGATGTTTTACAAATAATCTCTTCATAATTTCCACTAACATGTAAATTAGAAAAAAAAAGTTTCTATTTTCTCTGAAATGTTATGATTTGATTCTGAAAATTCTCTAACTTGCACTGATATTTCGTAAATGCTAATGATAATTTCGTGATTTTATCATAAAAAAGTCATTGCTCATACAAGTACACGCTAAAATTTTGTGATTTCCACTGAACATTTTGAAACTTGCATTGATATTTGGTAACTTCCAATAACAATTTCTTAGCGACTCTCACTTTTATTATAAATTTTAAATTACACCCCTACGTTGTGATACCTTATTTTAAAGCTTAAAACAAATACAATCTAGAGGTATAACAAACATATATTTACGTCACTACGTTTCCGAAAACAAAATATATTTTTCAAAAATATGAAATTTTATGAATGAAATAGAAACTTTTTTGCATGTTGTAGCTGAAGCATAGCTACATCATTGCAATAATTAGTACGTATAGATATTTGACTAGTACGATTTTAAAAGTTAATTCTTTAAATTTTGATCGTTCGATCGTCATTGCTTCCAATTTTCCGCAAACTTCGCCCACCTCACAGTTGGGCGTAGGAAAAACTGCCGCCATGTGAATAACCTAGATCGAAGCAGTTGACTAATGAATTTCTATGTAAAGTCTCAATAAACAGATATATAACAAGTTTTTTTTTTAATCGTGCAAGTATCGGCCTACACACAACACGCACGGATATTTATGTGGCCTCGCTATGGATTCAACTGGCCCATTGACAGTGTCCATTACCATTGCTACAAATGCTAATCCAACCAATTCATGCGCTTCGATTAGAAGTCCACAGGACTCTGCACCATCGCCGTACAACTTAATTACGCCTCGTTATTGCCCAGCAACATGCAACAACCAGCTTCATGGGAGTGTTTTATGTCCTCGTTACAAATGCACACTCCAGAAATTAGAAGGCCTAAATACATTCAATCCTTCAAGTGATCACCATATATTTTTTGTATTACAATGGTTCCAAATTGTTTTATGTGAGTCCCAATGCAGTATACAGGGCGAATTTGAATTAGGTATATGGCAAAACTTCACGAGCATGAATATAAGCGTGAAAAATAGTTTCTATAAGCATGTGTCAGAAATTGTATTTTCTTTCATAACTTTTTTTTTTTTTTTTTATTGCCTTCTTAATAATAATAATAAAGAATATTTATTAGCATTTATTTTTACTTAACGTAAAACTTTGTTAATTATCAAAAAACAGAGAAACACCTAGCTTGGTTTATAGCACAAAATGTGGTAAAAACATAGCAAGTTGTTTCTTTGTTTTTTAATATGGATTACCACGTAGTAAAGGTCGATACCATCCTGATGATTTGTTAGTTTTGTCTGTGAAATGGCCCACGACATACCATGTTTAATTTAGCTAAACAACGAGTAGATAAGACACTGCGAAATATTTAGCAGACAAGTCATTACGCGTGTTAAGTAAATTAATTCGGCAATCCGCCGGAAATTATCCTGTGACAAAATTACGAAAGAACAAAACGCTCCTCGTAGTGAGAGCCGTTTGTGGGTTTCGCGACGCACTTTGAAACAGAAGGGCGCCCTAGAAGCATACTACAAAATCGCTCTTACCCGTTGGTATGTGCGGATCGATCACATTCATCAATCTCATACGATAACATGTATGTTTCTCTTCGTAATTAGAGCGATATGTGGGTTTCGCGACGCACTTTGAAACAGAAGGGCGCGCTAGAAGCAGACTACAAAAATCGCTCTAACCCCTTGATGTGTTCGGGTCGAACATATTAACCAATCACACCCCACAACGTGTATGGTTCTCTTCGTAATATTGTCATGTATGATAAGTATTGCTACTCCACATAAACCACCACCAATTCCCGTTACATAAATTTTATGAAATCCTTCCTCCGAAACAACATACTCGATTATCATGCGTTTTAATTATTATTTATATTTTATTAGCAAGGGATTCGGGAAAGAGCTTAGTTCAGGAAGGTATTTAAACAGATATAAACTCAAGGGATTTCCCAGGTAGCGATCGCAACGGGAACTAAAAACCGGTATCCGTGAAGGTCAATAATTATTACAAAAATCAGCAAATATCATCATGTCATACCAAATCACTAAATCCTTGTAATTAACGTTGCGTAGTTAATATCACTAATCAATCAGCCGAGTGAGTGATCAAACTAATAAATTGTAATTGCATGCCGGTGAAATAAAACCGTCCTCAGCATCGATAATGCATGTGGTCAGTATTTGCATATTTGAATTCGTGAGCGAGTGAGAAATGAATGAATGCGAGTCAGTATATTCCTGAAGCACGAGCATGTGGATATTATAGATAAATCATTGAATGAATCCAAGTCATAAGTCATGATCGGATGAGAAAGAAAGTTAATAAATACGAAACACAACGGCAATTAACAATGAATGCGAATCAAGGGAATTCATGCGTGAGCATGCGTAAAGAAGGGATATAAATCCGTGAATGAATCAAAGTCAAAATCATGCAGAATCACATCCGCTAGGTGAATTTAATTGTCACAAAAACAAACTAAAAATAAATGAAAATATTAAAAACAAAAGAAAAGACATTAAAAAAATAAAATAAAAACAAAATGAGTCAAAAACAAACGAGGGGCTTATGTTTCATACACGTCAGAAGTAATATTGTTAGGGTATGAGACTCGCTATGAGATCAGATATATGTACTTTAGCCAGACACAACTGACCATCGTGCACAAATCACCGATCGAAATTTACCTCATAATTATTTGGGTGTTATTGCTTGGTAAATGCATTGCAAAACTTTAATTAAGGGTAAATCGTCATCCTTAATACTGGCATGCTATTTGCTGGGAAATACACTTCTAAACTTTATCTGATGATAAATCAAATCAAGTAAATAAAAGATAAAAATATGGATGAACGAACGCATGTGGAATGACTGACATAACTAAAATACCGTAATTAGCAGGGACAGATCGCATGTACCAGTAACCAGTAGAATTTGAATTATAACGTTAATTCACGTCAGAATACCACGAAATATAATCAGAAGTCACGTAAAAATCATTACTCATGTCACAACTTTCATTGAGAAAAAATCGTCATTCTTAATTATTTGTGTGTCATTACTTAGTAAATAAACCCTTAGTCGCCACATAAATGTAAAGCGTATTATTTACCATAACCAAATGAACCAAACCTTACTTGCTAAATTGAAATGTAAAACCATATGAATTACTGAATGAATAAATTACTGTATGATGATATTTGTGTATGCGTATAATTTGATATTTTCCCCGTAACAGACACAATACTTGAACAACGAACCATCGATCTTGTCACTATAACGATTCCATGAATCAAACACAGGTGAAGTACCGCCACTTAGATTACGAGCCACTCTACGTTTATAAATTAATTACAATTTATAATGATACCCCGGTATTGTACCGTTACATCTGTAAAGAAGAAAAACGCAATATTTGCATCACAACAAATCTGTTTTGATGGTCGTGAAAAAGAAAGATGTATGCCAATAGATTTGAAAATTACATCGGCGAATATATTGTGCAATTTGAATATCGTAACCCAATAAAAATCGAAGTAATCACGACTTACGAATTGCCTCGTGTGCGAGCCAAATACTTAATTTGCAGAAATGTATCACTGATGAGACTTTAACGATTCCCCATTAAAACGAAAGAAGCGTAGGCGCAGCCATTTATCAATTCCATCTATTATAAAATCTATTAATCCCAGTAATTACCTGGGATTGTTTTACGAGCCAGCTGCATTTCTTTATTGATTTCGGCCCCGATCATAAAATCCGGCAGTAAATTTGATTACTTTACACGTCCAGTGTGTCGGCCGAATTGTGCCGGATAACACGGGATGATTTACGGCGGAGGTAATTAATGGCCCCTAAAACCGCAATTAGCATAACGTAATAAATGGTTTCGCGGCCGTCCAATTTCGTACTTGCAGGTGCCAGAAAGGGCACATTATCTGCTTGTATCTAAAATAGTAAGAGACATGGCCAAATTTAGCTGCTGTCCTGTCAGCAGCCACTCAACATTCCAATCTCTGCCCGATAATAATCAGAGAAATGCATTATTCATACCATTAGGCAGCCGAATGAAAAGAGGAGAGTGCGACTTCTTTTGCCCTGAACAAGCGCAAAAAGCTGAAAACAAGAGTGGCCGAAGATCGTGCCGCGAATATCTCCTCAGATGTGCCTGATTTCGTATCTTTTGCGCCGCCAGACGACACGTAATGCCAGTTTTTTGCCAGTCTTCTTTATGTGTTCATTGCCAAAATTATGTCGTGGTTTTTGGAAGCACAATTTTGATATGGTTCCGTATATCTGATTTGAATCAATTGTTGTGACACCACAGAAGTATTTTATATGTGACCTTGCCCTCTTGGATTATTTTCATACTTAGTTGATCTAATGTACTATCATAGGTAGTTAATATTTTTTATATCTTATCTCAAATATTTACGTCAGTACGTTTCCAAAAACAAAAAATAAATTTCTCAATAATAAATTATGTTTGAACATCTGCTAAAATATAATTGCAATATACAGCAACAAATTGTACAGTAATCATTGAAATTTTGATACCAATAAAAACTATTGAAAGTCTAATAGGAATTTTTGAAACTTCAACAGCAACCATTGAAATATTGTTAGTTATCATTGAAAATTATTGTTAATTCAAGAGTAATCACTGAAATTTTAGCATAATAATTGCAATTTTGACAGAATAGTTGAAAACTTATGAGAAATAATTGCAAATTTTACAGTAATCATTGAACTTTTGATGGTAATAATTGCAATTATTGAAAATCTAACAAATATCTTTGAAACTCCCACAGCAACCATTAAAATATATTAGTTACCATTGAAATCATTAAAAATTGGACATTAATCATTAAAATTTGGACATCAAAATTGAAATTGTTACAGAATCTAATTGAAAACTTGTGAGATATATTTACAAATTGTACAGTAATTAATGAAATTTTGATACCAATAAAAACTATTGAAAGTCTGTTAAGAATCTTTGAAACTTCAACAGCAACCATTGAAATATTGTTAGTTATAATTGAAAATTATTGTTAATTCGAGAGTAATCACTGAAATTTTAGCATAATAAATTGCAATTTTGACAGAATAGTTGAAAACTTATGAGAAATGATTGCAAATTTTACAGTAATCATTGAACTTTTGATGGTAATAATTGCAATAATTGAAAATCTAACAAAAATCTTTGAAACTCCCACAGCAACCATTAAAATATGTTAGTTACCATTGAAATCATTAAAAATTGGACGTTAATCATTAAAATTTTGACATAAAAATTGAAATTGTGACAGAATCTAATTGAAAACTTGTGAAATATATTTACAAGTTGTACAGTAATCATTGAAATTTTGATACCAATAAAAACTATTGAAAATCTATTAGGAATTTTTGAAAATTCAACAGCAACCATTGAAATATTGTTAGTTATCATTGAACATTATTGTTAATTCGAGAGTAATCATTGAAATTTTAGCATAATTATTGCAATTTTGACAGAATCGTTGAAAAGTTATGAGAAATAATTGCAAATTTTACAGTAATCATTGAACTTTTGATGGTAATGATTGCAATTATTGAAAATCTAACAAAAATCTTTGAAACTCCCACAGCAACCATTAAAATATGTTAGTTACCATTGAAATCATTAAAAATTGAACATTAATCATTAAAATTTGGACATAAAAATTGAAATTGTGGCAGAATCTAATTGAAAACTTGTGAGATATATTTACAAATTGTACAGTAATCATTGAAATTTTGATACCAATAAAAACTAATGAAAGTCTGATAGGAATCTTTGATACTTCAACAGCAACCATTGAAATATTGTTAGTTATCATCGAAAATTATTGTTAGTTCGAGAGTAATCATTGAGATTGTAGCATAATAATTGCAATTTTGACAGAATAGTTGAAAACTTATGACAAATAATTGCAAATTTTACAGTTATCATTGTACTTTTGATGGTAATAATTGCAATTATTGAAAATCTAACAAAAATCTTTGAACTCCCACAGCAACCATTAAAATATGTTAGTTACCATTGAAATCATTAAAAGTTGGACATTAAGCATTAAAATTTGGACATAAAAATTGAAATTGTGACAGAATCTAATTGAAAACTTGTGAGATATATTTACAAATTGTACAGTAATCATTGAAATTTTGATACTAATAAAAACTATTGAAAGTCTGATAGGAATCTTTGAAACTTCAACAGCAACCATTGAAATATTGTTAGTTATAATTGAAAATTATTGTTAATTCGAGAGTAATCACTGAAATTTTAGCATAATAAATTGCAATTTTGACAGAATAGTTGAAAACTTATGAGAAATGATTGCAAATTTTACAGTAATCATTGAACTTTTGATGGTAATAATTGCAATAATTGAAGATCTAACAAAAATCTTTGAAACTCCCACAGCAACCATTAAAATATGTTAGTTACCATTGAAATCATTAAAAATTGGACGTTAATCATTAAAATTTTGACATAAAAATTGAAATTGTGACAGAATCTAATTGAAAACTTGTGAAATATATTTACAAGTTGTACAGTAATCATTGAAATTTTGATACCAATAAAAACTATTGAAAATCTATTAGGAATTTTTGAAACTTCAACAGCAACCATTGAAATATTGTTAGTTATCATTGAACATTATTGTTAATTCGAGAGTAATCATTGAAATTTTAGCATAATTATTGCAATTTTGACAGAATAGTTGAAAACTTATGACAAATAATTGCAAAGTTTACAGTAATCATTGAACTTTTGATGGTAATACTTGCAATTTTTGAAAATCAAATAAAAACCTTGGAAACTCCCACAGCAACCATTAAAATATGTTAGTTACCATTGAAATAATTAAAAATTGGACATAAATCATTAAAATTTGGACATAAAAATTGCAATTGTGACAGAATCTAATTGAAAACTTGTGAGATATATTTACAAATTGTACAGTAATCATTGAGATTTTGATACCAATAAAAGCTATTGAAAGTCTGATAGGAATCTTTGAAACTTCAACAGCAACCATTGAAATATTGTTAGTTATCATTAAAAATGATTGTTAATTCGAGAGTAATCACTGAAATTTAAGCATAATAATTGCAATTTTGACAGAATAGTTGGAAACTTATGAGAAATAATTGCAAATTTTACAGTAATCATTGAACTTTTGATGGTAATAATTGAAATTATTAAAAATTTAACAAAAATCTTTGAAGCTCCAACAGCAACCATTAAAATATGTTAGTTACCATTGAAATAATTAAAAATTGGACATAAATCATTAAAATTTGGACATAAAAATTGAAATTGTGATAGAATCTAATTGAAAACTTGTGAGATATATTTACAAATTGTACAGTAATCATTGAAATTTTGATACCAATAAAAACCATTGATAGTCCGATAGGAATCGTTGAAACTTCAACAGCAACCATTGAAATATTGTTAGATATCATTGAACATTATTGTTAATTCGAGAGTAATCATTGATATATTAGCATAATAATTGCAATTTTGACAGACTAGTTGAAAACTTATGTCAAATATTTGCAAATTTTACAGTAATCATTGAACTTTTGATGGTAATAATTGCAATTATTAAAAATTTAACAAAAATCTTTGAAGCTCCAACAGCAACCATTGAAATATGTTAGTTACCATTGAAATCAATAAAAATTGGATATTAATCATTAAAATTTGGACATAAAAATTGAAATTGTGACAGAATCTAATTGAAAACTAGTGAGAAATATTTACAAATTGTACAGTAATCATTGAAATTTTGATACCTATAAAAACTATTGATAGTCCGATAGGAATCGTTGAAACTTCAACAGCAACCTTTGAAATATTGTTAGTTATATATATAAATATACAAGACGGTGATGCTGGAAGCTTGCAGATTTTCAACTTCCAAATTTCTGCAAACTTCACGCATGTTCAGATGGGAGATGATTATTTCGGACAAACCATAGATATGTACATATCAAAATTAACTGCCGAACTTATAGGTAGCGTTAATATTCTTCGAGGTCTTCAGCTCATCCACATCCTCTTCCTGAGCGACGTTTTTTTTTATGGTTTTCATCGTTTTTTATGCAATCACACGCGAAAAAAAGGTAGCAGTAAATTTTGCTTTTACGATCGCTGTAAAACTGTTGCAACTTTTATGAGCCCCGAGAGGATCCGGCCATTAGAGATCGATAAAAATCAATCCATATTCGTGCCAACACCTACAGCGATATCTTAGCCAACGCTCACTTGCAGGACACTCACTCTCGATGGCCATTAAATTGAATTGCCTCAGTGTACTAGACCTACATGTACCTTTACATAATAATTATCGGCGTTATAATTGGCGACTCGTATTCGATACAGTTTATTTTTTGCTCGGCTTGGTTTTCTTTCTGTCCGTCTGTGCAGAATTGCAAGTCGTTATTCTCGATACGGCGCTCTTTATTTACGCACACAAGTCGATAACCTGCACCATTTACCTTATCCACGGACACGAGAATTATGTGCCCTGTCCCGTTCGCAATGGCCAGAAGCACCATAAGATATTTTTATGTTACTTGGAAAAAAATGCGACCGGCAGGCCACATTCTGTACGGCCGAATGGTTTTTCAGGAAGCAAAATAGTCACAGTTTTCAGCCCCTATAACTTAACTTTGTGCTTTTTATTAATGTGAACGCATCATTAGGTACGTGAATTGTTGAGTAACATGCCAATGATTTTCAAAGTACTTACTTTACTTCGTTACTTTTGATAATAACCATTCTTAAATACAATAAAAACATGCATTTAATTAATGCATGTGAAAACACGTGATGACACATAAAATAGATCTTCTAATTAGACCAGTTGTTTCATATATTAATAACCCATCCTGGATGTTAGCAGTTAAATTAAATATGGTTAAATCTTTTTTTGTAAGTTATTCATTATAAGATTCACAATTTAATCTATATTTCGGCCCGAATTTAAAAATTAATCAGCGACTGCTTTAATCACCTCGCCATCTTAATTTCAACATTACTCATGGCAAATTCGATGCCACCTCGCCCATCTACCAGCGCGGTAATTAAAGCCATGCCTATTTTTTTTATACCTACAACCCAATTACAACCTAATTAGGAGGTGCTCGGGCTAAATAAATCGCGTTCCTCAATTATAAATAATTTATGCCCGGCCCAGAATCCATTGCCCGCTCGCAATACTTAAATACTTAAAGGATTTGTTGTTAAGTACGGTACAAGCACGATGCCCAATAAATTAAGCAGCGGTGCATTAGAATTACTCTGCATGATAAATCTTCACGCCGGTTTTAATATAAAACCAAATTGATAAGCGGTGGGCTTGATTAATAGGTGCTAGGTGTTGGTATTTTTCAACGCTTATTAACGAGATCGAGTTTTTTTAAGCACGGGCCGAACACTTGCACGTATGCAAATCCTCGAATCTGGACTAGTTTTTGCGCAGATTTCACACGTACAAAAAAGTGTGGCAATATTTTAATCACTAACGGTTTTGTAGTGCCCACTGATGCATGCTTTTACATCTAATTATCTGATACACGTTAGTCTTTAATATTTTGAATGGTGGTGGCGTCTATTTCGTGATACATTTTATTAAATTTTAATTAAAAAAAAACTATTACTAGTTTCGACTACTTAAATAATCATTATCAAATAGTTTGATCAAACACCTATTGTTACTGACAATTGAATCAGCAAGGAGGTGGTAAATTTTTAATTTACCTAATCATTTATTATTATTATCCGTATTCAGCAGGATGCATAAAACAAAAGAAGCTTCCAGAAGAACAGACATGGTTTCGGGACTATTTTTGGCTAGAATACAGCGTTCGGCAAAATTCAGGCTATTCTGAAATGAAGCCTGTGCAGACTATTCATCAATTACTTCACAGAGAAAAGTTTGATTCATCTAAAGCCTCTCTTGGTATTAAAACTTTAATTGTAACCTTTGAAACTTTGGGGGAAAATGAATAACACTTTGATAAATTATATAAAAATAAATAAATACTATTGTTTAAGAAACAATTGTACGTCTTTAATCTCATTACTTAAATTATAGAATTAAAGCACCTTAATATAAGAAGTATCACAGAAATAAATTTTAGTTCGAACTGCAGTTACATGAAAGAAATAAAACAGCATCAAGAAAGCGAAAACATCCAAAAACATTACAATCATTCTTGTAGTATGATGATTGATGATACTTATTCAGTTACTTTTTGAAGTAATATTTAGGACTAAATACTAGATAAATGTTCATAGAATTTAAAGTGAAATTTTCCGAAACAATAAAATATTCTAAGGGTACCTACTGAAGCTTTTCACACAATGTCAAAGTGCTTATTGGACGTTGAAGAGTTAAAGAATTTTAGTACTGTAAGACTTCTATTTCCCCGATATTTAATAATTAGATGTATTTTACTTGTAATCGTAAATTCTTATAATTTATGATATTTGTTTTGGCTGATGATTTATCTGTTTATCAAGATATATCAAACTGTATTTCAATGTTTCTACCAATCTTTCAAATATTTCTGTAATACTGTCATCAAATTTAATTAATAAAAAGAAGAAATAATAATAAAATTGACATTTTTGAATTATTTTTAGGTAAAATTTCAACTGTTCTAGCAACTATCATAGACTGCAAAAATTTCAATTATTTCTGTTTTCATTGTTTAATATTTATTAATTTTGTAAATACTTTTGTACAAATTTCAAATATTCTGTCAAATTTCATTAATGATCTGCAAATTTTTCAATTATTTCCAGGCGAAATTCCAATTTCCTGTTATCTATTAGTGACTAACTATCAAAATATTACTTATTTTTTCAAATACCAATGAGTGTGAAAACTTCAATGATGTTTGTTGAATTTTCATTGCTTCTACCAATCCTTCAAATATTTCTATAACAAAGTCAATTATTCTGTAACATTTTATTTGTTAACTGTCAATGTGTCAAATATTTTTGTGTGAACTTTCAATTGTTCTATCAGCTATAGTGTTGAATAACTGCCAAAAGTTTTCTACTTTTGTGAAACTTCATTGTTATCAATCTATCTAAATTTTTGTAAAATTGTCATAAAATTTAATTAATAAATAGAAGAAATAATAATAAAATTGACATTTTTGAATTATTTGTAGGTAAAATTCCAACTGTTCTAGAACTATCATAGACTACCAAAATTTCAATTATTTCTGTTTTCATTGTTTAATATTTATCAATTTTGTAAATACTTTTGTACAAATGTCAAATATTCTGTCAAATTTCATTGATGACCTGCCAATTTTTCAATTATTTCTAGGCGAAATTCAATTTCCTGTCATCTATTATTGACCAATTGTCAAAATTCCACTTATTTTTTCAAATATCAATGAGTGAAAACTTCAATGATGTTTGTTGAAATTTCCATGCTTCTACCAATCTTTCAAATATTTTTGTAAAAATGTCAATTATTCTGTAAACTTTTATTTGTTAACTGTCAATGTGTCAAATATTTTTGTGTAAAATTTCAATTGTTCTATCAGCTATCGTGTTGAGTAACTGTCAAAAGTTTATTTATTTTGTGAAACTTCGTTATTTACTATCAATCTTTCTAATATTTTTGTAAAACTGTCATCAAATTTAATTAATAAATAGAAGAAATAATAATAAATTTGACATTTTTGAATTATTTGTAGGTAAAATTCAAACTGTTCTGGCAACTATCATAGGCTGCCAAAATTTCAATTATTTCTGTTTTCATTGTTTAATATTTACCAATTTTGTAAATACTTTTGTACAAATGTCAAATATTCTGTCAAATTTCATTGATGACCTGCCAATTTTTCAATTATTACTAGGCAAAATTACAATTTCCTGTTATCTATTTGACTAACTGCCAAAATTTATTTATTTTTTCAAATATCAATGAGTGTGAAAACTTCAATGATATTTGTTGAAATTTCAATGTTTCTACCAATCTTTCAAATATTTCTATAAAAAAGTCAATTATTCTGTCAAATTTTATTTGTTAAATCTCAATGTATCAAATATTTTTGTGTGAAATTTCAATTGTTCTATCAACTATAGTGTTGAATAACTGTCAAAAGTTTTCTTATTTTGTGAAACTTCATTGTTATCAATCTATCTAAATTTTTGTAAAATTGTCATAAAATTTAATTAATAAATAGAAAAAATAATAATAAAATTGACATTTTTGAATTATTTGTAGGTAAAATTCCAACTGTTCTCTCAACTATCACAGACTGCCAAAATTTCAATTATTTCTGTTTTCATTGTTTAATATTTATCAATTTTGTAAATACTTTTGTACAAATATCAAATATTCTGTCAAATTTCATTGATGAGCTGCTAATTTTTCAATTATTTCTAGGCGAAATTCCAATTTCCTGTTATCTATTATTGACTAACTATAAAAATTTCACTTATTTTTTCAAATACCAATGAGTGTGAAAACTTCAATGATGTTTGTTGAAATTTCATTGCTTCTACCAATCTTTCAAATACTTCTGTAAAAATATCAATTATTCTGTCAAATTTGATTTGTTAACAAATATTTGTTTACTAATATTTTTGGGTGATATTTCAATTGTTCTATCAGCTATCGTGTTGAATGACTGTCAAAGGTTTACTTATTCTGTGAAACTTGATTGTTTACTATCAATCTTTCAAACATTTTTGTAAAACTGGCATCAAATTTATTTGATAAATAAGTAGAATACATAACAAAAAAAAAATGCCATTTTTCAATTATCTCTAGGTAAAATTTCAACTGTTCTATAAGTCGTTTCTAATCTTTGAAGCTTTAGGAGGTAGTTATATGCTTCACTTCTTGCATTTGCCTTTTTTCGTTCGTCATTTATTTATTTATATGCATATTTCCTATTTATTCCCAAACGAAATGCACACCAGTGTTAATGACTTCTATAACAAGTATGTGTTTTTTTCTTCATTTTACCTTCAATTTATATCTGGACTCGTAACTATATCGTGAATACCCATCTAACATATTTCAAAGCATGATTGCCTTCTTTACATCCGCCGACATTGAGATGAAGCTACGAATTAATATGCAAGATCCCATGAATAAATTTAATATCTAGTTTCTCGCACGCTTGTTTCCTGTTATAAATTATCGATTGTATTACTCCACGCGGTTATTAGTTCCCATTGAATCATCTACATTTTTGAGTCGAGATTAACTCAGACATATGTTTTTTTGCTGCATGGCGTCTGTTTGTTGCTAAACGTCGTACAAAGCCCAGGACGTGGTATCAATACCCTGGTTAATTGCATCCTCTTTAGGAACTCTTAAATCTCGTTTCAATTCCCCTTTGTGTGCATATGAGTTTGCTTTAAGCTGTTATTAACGACCATCAATTGATGGTGGATGTGGTGGGCATCGATCATTTGGTGTATGGTGTATATCTAGAACTTCCCAGAGCGTAGGTAAGCCGGAATTTTCTTAATCAACGACTACCGGCATGCCGCTCAGAGTGTTAAGGAGGTAATGAATTAAGCAAGTGGACGAGGTGGGTGTTGATTGTGGTTTCTCTTATCGAGTTCTCGACGTCCACCATTAATCCGGACAGGTAATTGATGGGTAGTTTTATTGAGGATCGTGTATTGTGGCGTTTTTATCGTCCGAAGATTTTATACCAACGTTTACAGCCGTGTCTGAAATGAGCTTGCAAGTAAGAAAAACATTTTTTTTTATACTGTTAACGTGGTATTATGATCTATCTTTTATAATTGTGTAATAAATTGGCTTCAATTTATTATAACTGGTTCTTAGTGACTATATTTGACGCATATTATAGTTATTTGGAGATTAAAATACGTCCAACAACAAACGTAATAAATTAAAGGCCTACATTAAACCGAAAACAAACACCCAAAAGATGAAAGAAAACTGCCAGCCTTTATTTAATTACAATGATTGCTCCATATTAAAGTTATTTACAATTTACAATGAAAATTAAAAATTTTCAAATACAATTTCAAGTTTTTCTTTGTTTATATGAAAATGTTATGCCAGATTTTTGTTATTTACAATGAAAATTGAAAATTTTCAAATGCAATATCATAATTTTCGTAGAAAGTTCTATAAGTACCAATGGAAATTTTATTATTTCCAGTAAAAAATGTTGCATTTGCCAAATAAATTTTATATTAATGCTTAAATTTGATAATTTTTACAGCAATGTATAATTTAGAATCACAATTTCGCAATTTTGTATCGAAATTTGTAATTTTCAAGTGCGATTTCACGTCATTTTTTTTGTTTTTATGAAAATGTCTACGTTTCTAGTTAATATTTTGCAGTTTTCAGTAACATATTTGCAGTTTCCGACAACATATTAAATTTATGCTGAGTATTTTATAATTTTCAGTGCTGTTTTTAATTTGCAATCAAAATTTTACCTTTGCCAACGAATATTACTAATTTTCAATAAAACTAACATAATTTTTGCTGAGCAATTTAAGAGTTTCCATGAAAATTTCTAGTATTTCTGTAATTTATGCTGAAAATATTTAAATTTTCATTGCAATGTTTAATTTATTAATAATCACTATTATTATTATTAAAACCTTTGTTATTGCCACCAAAATTTTAAATTCATGCTGAACATGTTAACATTTGTACTGCAATGTTAAATTACAATCAAAATTTCGCAATTTTTTATCAAAATTTGTAATTATCAAGTCTAATTTCATGTTTTTCTTTGTTTCTATGAAAATGTTTACCAGATTTTTGTTATTTACAATGAAAATTGGAAATTTTCAAATGCAATTTCATAATTTTCGTAGAAGGTTCTATAAGTACCAATGGAAATTTTATTATTTCCAGTAAAAAATGTTGCAATTACCAAATAAATTTTATATTAATGTTTAAATTTGATAATTTTTACTGCAATGTATAGTTTAGAATCACAATTTCGCAATTTTTTATTAAAAATTTGTAATTTTCAAGTGCGATTTCACGTTTTTTTTGTTTTTATGAATATTTCTTCGTTTCTAGTTAATATTTTGCAGTTTTCATTAAAATATTTGCAGTTTCCGACAACATATTAAATTTATGCTAAGTATTTTATAATTTTCAGTGCTGTCTTTAATTTACAATCAAAATGTTGCCTTTTCCAAGAATATTACTAGTTTTCAATAAAACTAACATAGTTTTCGCTGAGCACTTTAAGAGTGTCCATGAAAATTTCACTATTTTTAGTATTTCTGCAATTCATGCTAAAAATGTTCAAATTTTTACTGCAATGTTTAATTTATTAATAATCACTATTATTATTATTATTAAAACCTTTGTTATTGTCACTAAAATTTTAAATTCATGCCGAAAATGTTAACATTTGTACTGCAATGTTTAATTTACAATCGAAATGTTGCAATTTGTTATCAAAATTTGTAATTATCAAGTCTAATTTCAGTTTTTTCTTTGTTTTTATGAAAATATTATGCCAGATTTTTGTAATTTACAATGAAAATTGGAAATTTTCAAATGCAATTTCATAATTTTCGTAGAAAGTTCTATAAGTACCAATGGAAATTTTATTATTTCTAGTAAAAAATGTTGCAATTGCCAAATAAATTTTATATTAATGCTTAAATTTGATAAGTTTTAAAATGTTTAATTTCGTATCAAAATATTACTAGCATTGAAAATTTCATCAATTTCGATTTAAAAAAATTGCAATTGTCAGCAAAATTTTAATTTATTGCTGAGAATTTTATCATTTTCAACGCTGTTTGATTTATAATCAAAATTTTACACTTTCCAATGATTATTGGTAATTGTCAATTACAGTTTCTTATATATCGAAGAATAATTGATAACTTTTATTGAAAATTTCATCAAATCCAGTAAAAAATATGTAATTGACAAAAAAATTTAGATTCCGTTTTATAATTTTCACTGCGACGTTTATCTCGCAAAAAATTATGATTACAAGTAAAATATACCCTAATTATTAAATATTGGGGAAACTGAAGTCTCACATTGGTGCCGTGACCAGGATATTATGGTCATTGCACCACATTGTTGCCATGTGACCAGAGATATTACACTGGGTATACATTGCATGTAATATATTTGGTGAGAACATAAATTTAGAAATTTCAATCTTAATCGTCCTGAATGTGCTCGCATTAGAAATCCGAGCCCGCAGGAATCCAGGGAATGGGTAACTGTATCTCTCGCTCTGCTTGTAATTGGAGTCGTTTAAGGCAGCACATTATAATAATTCAGGGGATCTCATCGGGCGATATCCATGGCCGATAGTGGCGTTCTAATTAACTTTTCGTTCTACACACGGCTGATACCACAATCTGGTCCGGTTATCTCCATCGCGGCTACAGAAGCCGGATCCTACGCAGCTGCCCATGTGCGATCCATTAGAGGTGTCTCATTTAGCGGTTTCTTGGGCTGATGTATATACGAGGCCGAAAATGGATGAGGAGGAAGTGCGTGTTGTCCATAGGTGTTTCATTTATTACCTACGTATGCAGATGGGAGATATTTCAGAGAGTAAGCGATGGGAGACAATGAGGAATTTGACGTGCTATGGGTGTATGCAAAGCGGTCGTGGTATGCCCGTATCAGATGGCGGAATATCGATCACTTCGAGAAAGTCATATCTTATTTCGTTTATATTCATTTCGTAGAGTGTTTAGTGGATGTATTACGAATTACGTCGTGTATCTTTATTTACTGACCTCATGCTCTGAATGGAGTTCATAGATCATACACCATCAGAGATTCATGCTCTGAATCTTGTAAGTATACATGGATTAAATTCTCTTGGCGCGTTAATTAAGTTATTGCCATTAACGATTGACGCTGATAAGAAGAAAAAGGAAGTCGAGCACTTAAAAATTCCAAACGGTCGATTATGACCTGCGAGATCACCGGCACAGATATCCCAGGCAGGGTCCAATAATTATGTTAATGTATCGAAAAGCACATTAACAATTTCGTATATCTGAATATTCACGAGAGCTGATGGGATTAGCATGGGAGACTATTAAACATCCGAATCTAATTATCTAGATCAGTCGGTATCGGCACGAAACTCAACCCATAATCGGGCGTGCTGACTGACTGACGGCGGCTCGGCTTGCACCAAAGAACCTGACAGAACCACCGTGAAGGTACCCAGGTTCGAACACTAATTAAAAAGGAGTCGTCGTCTTAACACTAACGCGGTCGGAGCACCGTACCTGGGCCATCAGCGGAAACAGGCCCAAATCTAATTTGTCATATCCGAGCGGGACATCTAACTAATTGACTCTAACTATTCGCCTGGTAATTACCTGCGACAGTTCCGCACCGCTCGAAAGTTTCGGCACCAAATATTTGAGTTTGATCGATGCGCCAATTACTCCTTTACCGCTCGCTTCCTTTTACGTCGTGCTTTTCCAAAAGATTCCGATCGATTTCTGATACAAGCAGACATGCCCGGAATGTATTGGCATTTCAGATGGCTGAGCACGATTAATTTGTCATCGAACTAAATTCTTCGCCCGACCAGGCGAAACTGTATTTTCTGACACCCGGAAGCTCAAACGATCAGCAAAGGATGTTTGACCATTTCTCGTAATCCGGTGTATTAAAAAAACCTTAAAAATAACAGCCACACCTTCAAAGAATCAATCCATGAAGCAATAACAAATCAATTTTAGCTGTATCCATCAGATATCCCTCGTGCTTATAATATATTTTTCAAAAATATCTTCTACTACTTATACTATAAGTATAAGTCTTGTTTCAAAGTATAAGTTCCGCCGCGACACTGACAGTTTCAGTTCGCCCACGCCGTTCGGACTTTATCCGTGCCGCAATTCTGCAAGTTATGCACAATATTCAAAATGTACATATAACATATTGACACATTTTTCAATAGAGCTCTTGAAATTAGTTAAATGTTCAACTGAAATTGTTAAAATATTTCCAATTTTCTAATGCAATGTTGTTTTGATCAACAAAATTTGATCAACATGGTTCAGAATTACTGAATTGTAAAAAAGGAACCGATTTTTTTTTCACATTTTCTGATAGACATTAAGTGGCACTGACAATTAACAATAGTATCAAAAAATATTGTAGTTTTCATTTAAAATAATGCATGCATCTATCATAATCTGTTAGTTTTTTTAGCTCCACTTTAAGATTTATTAAGAATTCTATTAGATTTGTACTATAAAGTTTTCACATTTCATACATAATTAGCTATAAAACATTAAATTTTGAGTTGTTTTGTTATTGCAGAGGACCATAGATATGTCCACCAAAACTGAATAAAGTTACTAAACGTTTCGAATAAGACATTTTCAGTGGCAGTGACAATCAAATTTCAGTAAAACTAATTAATAAATATTATTGTTTATTAAATACAACACAATTATCGAAATCTTCATTGCAAACAATTCAAATTAGAAAATTTTGCACAAGGTTCATTGAAATTTTTGAAACTTCGATAAAAAAATTATCAACATGATTAAAAATTACTGAATTATAAAAAATCAACCGAAATTTTTCACAATTTCTGATAGACATTAAATGGCACTGACAATGTTAATTTTTTTAGCTCCACTTATTAAGATTTGGTGGATTTTCATTGAAAATCAGTAAAATTTTCAACTCCTCGACATATTTTCCAAGAAAACTCTTCAAATATGCTAATATTTTGATTGAAACTATTAAAATTTATAAAAATTCAAAATGCATCTGTCAAAATTTGCTAGTTGTTAGCTCCACTTATTAAGATTTCATCAATTTTTAATGGAAATCTGAAAAATTTTCAACACTTTAGATTGGAATTTTTTTTTCAAAAGCTCCCAGTAGAACTAATTGAATTGCAGAAATGTTCACTAAAGTTAGACAGATTTACTAAACGTTTCTAATAAAACATTTTCAGTGCCAGTAATAATAGCATTTGAATTCCATTAGATTTGTACTATAAAGTTTTCACGTTACTTACATAATTAGCTATAAATCATTAAATTTTGAGTTGTTTCGTTATTGCAGAGAACCATCGATATGTCCACCAAAACCGGATAAATTTACTAAACGTTTCGAATAAGACATATTTAGTAGCAGTGACAATCAATTTTCAGTAAAACTAATTACATTTTCTTTAAAGACAACCCAATTATCAAAATATGCATTGCAAACAATTCAAATTAGAAAATTATGCACAAGGCTCATTGAAAATTTTGAAAATTTGATAAATATTTGAATAACATAGTTAAGAACAATGCAAATACTGAATTGTAAGAAATCAACCGAAATATTTCACATTTTCTGGTAGACATTAAGTGGCACTTAAATACATAATGAATATATAAATAACGCATGTGACTATATCTCTAAATAAGAAAAAAGTCACAAATACAAACTAAAAGTACATAAGCTAATCAATATCTAATAATAAATTAACAATAATATCAAAAAATATTGTACTTTTCATTTAATATAATGCATGCATCTATCAATATATGTTAATTTTTTAGCTCCACTTATTAAGATTTGGGCGATTTTCATTGAAAATCAGTAAAATTTTCAACTCCTCGACATATTTTCCAACAGAATTCATGCTAATATTTTGATTGAAATTATTAAAATTCATAAAAATTGTAAATGCATCTGTCAAAATTTGCTAGTTGTTAGCTCCAATTATTAAGATTTCGTCGATTTTTATTGAAAATCTGAAATATGTTCAACTCCTCGACACAATTTCAATATATCTCTTCAAATATGTTAACTATTTGATTGAAATCGTAAAAAAAAAAAAAATGCCATGATGTGTCAAAATCACAAGTCAAAATGTATTGTTTTTTTTGAAATTTTATAGATTTGGATGATTTTGATCGAATATTTAGTAATATAGAGTTCAGTTTGGAAAATTTGCAGATTTTCGACATGTTACGAATCTACAAATTTTAATGATTTTTACAGCTGAAAAAGTCACACATTCGAAGAATTCTGTTGGAAAATATATGGGATTTTAGACAGTGGCAGATAAATATTTCACATTTTTTACCAGATTATGTCATATAATATAAAATCATTTCATAATTTGAGCTAAAAATTATACAGATTTGGAAGATTTTGATTGCAAATATGTAAAATTTTACTCATTTATAGTGACATTTACTGATTTATATATTTTATTTGTTTAAATTTTTGTAAATTATTCCGCCGTAGAAAATTACATTGTTATCGAAAAATATAGCAATATTATTAACAATAATAATTATGTACAATATCTAAAATATTATTGCATATACGACATATTGACACATTTTCCAATATAACTCTTCAAATTAGTTAAATTTTCAATCCTCCTTTCAACTCCTCGACATATTTTCTGACAGAACTCATCAGATATTATAAATGTTTTATTGAAATTGTTAAAAAAAATGTTTTATAAAAATTAATGCATGTGTAAAAAATTTGCTAGTTGTTAACTCCACTTATTAAGATTTGGACGATATTTATTGAAAATCTGAAAAATGTTTCAACTCCTCAACACAATTTTCAATATATCTCTTCAAATATGTTAAATGTTTGATTAAAATTGTTAATAATTATAAATATTTTAAATGCATATACCAAATCTGTTTTTGATCTCCTTATTAAGGTTTGGACGATTTTGATTGAAAATTTAGCAATATACAGAGATCAATACCAATTTAGAAATTTTGCGGATTTTCGACATATGGAGCTAAAAGTTTTATAGATTTTTACAGTTTAATATTTAACACATTCGAAGGGATCTGTTGGAAAATATATCAGATTTTTGACAGTTAGAGGAGAAAATTTTACATATTTTAACCAGTTGATGTCATATAAAATGAGAGACATCATTTCATAACTGGAGCAAACATTATACAGATTTCGATGATTTTGATTGCAAATTTTACTGATTTATACTGACATTTACTGATTTATTTATTTCATCTGTTTAAATTATTCCGTCGTGGATAATTACATAGTTTACATAAAAAAAATATAGCAATATTAACAATAATAATTAGGTACAATATTTAAACTATGATTGTACGTATTACATATTGATACATTTTCCAACAGAATTGTTCAAATTAGTTAAATTTTTAATTGAAATTGTTAAAATTTATCTAATTTTCAAATGCATCTGTCAAAATCTGCATTTTTTTATCTCCGCCTGTTAAAATGTTGACGATTTTGATCGATAATTTAACGAATTATGTATGGAAAATTTGCCAGATTTAAATAGTTGAAGTGAAATAATAATAAATAATAATTTATTATCATACATCTTATAATGCGCCCAAATGTTAAACGGCGTTTATGAATATTCATTAGCAGTATATTGTTCAAAATATGATAGATTATAATTGGCATATCTTGCATACAGCAATACATTGTTCATAACTGGAGATCATAATTGGATTATCGAATTTATAGGGTTACCTAATTTACACTTCTCACCCCGATACCAATTTTTCATATGAGTAATCGAATTACGAATATCGTGAAGTAAAAAACTAAGTAGTAGTCAACATAATCTCATAATTTGGGTAACTTGGCCATTGCGAATCTTTATTTGCGCCTGTTTGTTTTTAATTAATATTAAATATGGATTAGGTCCTTACAAGCTGCCCATTACATTCACTCTCTACTAACCAAATTACTTCTCATAAAACGAAAGGCATCTTTACCATCGCCTTCTGTGCACCGATCATCGTATCGAGTGGCATCGTCATTAACCGTGCCGCCGAATTAATAAAAGCAAAGGTGAATGGAACCGAAGTAACGAAAGAGGCAACAAAACACACGAAAAAAACGGCACGTGAATGCATGTATGTCTCTCCACGTGCGCAACAACAACAAATAGAACGGCCGAAGGCGCCCATTGTGCCCTATACAGTGGGCGCATTAAGTCCTGAATCACTCAGAATTATTTAGGTGTCGGCTGGACGTGTAATTATCACTCAGGCGTTATTCATCCTTAAATCATCACCGACAGCGTTACTATCATTGTAGCCGCGCTGGAAATAATTTATTATCCATTGATTACTTTCATAATTAATACGCCGGTAATCGCCATGAAAATTACCCAAGAGGCGCAACATCACTCATCCACGCGTCCACCAACAAGAGCAAATTGATCATCTCGTGTCACTGAGAAAACTCGCATATTAATGTTTTTTTACAGATGCACCGAGTTGTGATGCCATGTTAATGCCAGGAATATGGTGATGATGAACATAACACGATTGAATGGTATACTGCCTTTATTAATGGCTACAGTTGTTGACCAGCATAGTAATTTTGTAAGCAGCAACATTAGGTGTGTTGGGATGACAAACTGACACGAATTACTGGTTACTAAAACATCGCGTGAAAGGCTCTCGCTTTGAATGTAAAATGAATGAAACTATTCCACATTTTTTGTAAACAAAACATTCCAACGTATTATTTATACAAATTAAAATATTATATATCTATTGCAAAGTCAAGGATTATATTGGGATTTGAAATTAGATTTGCATTTACTACATCTAAAGACATTATTCCTGAAATTTTGGCAAAGTTTCTGTGATGAATAAGTGTGAAAATCGATGATGTAACTTTCAGCAATTACAGCTATGGGTTAGCATTTACTGAAATTTCTGAAAATTTATTAATTACATATTTACTATTAAATTTTTATTTACTACACCGAAAGACATTATTCCTGAAAATTTAGCAACGTTTCTGTAATGAATAAGTGAGAAAATCGAGGATATAACTTTCAACATTTATAGGTATGGGTATGCTATTACTGTAATTTCTGAAAATTTCTGAAATGTATATTTGATATTAGATTTGTATTTAGTACACCTAACGATATTATTCTTGAAAATTTTGTAAAGTTTCTGTAATAAATAAATGAGAAAATCGAGGATGTAACTTTCAGCATTTACAAATAAGGGTTAGCTATTACTGAAATTTCTGAAAATTTATGATTTACATATTTGATATTAGATTTGTATTTACTACACTTAAAGACATTATTCCTGAAAATTTAGTAAAGTTTCTGTAATGAATAAATGAGAAAATCGAGGATGTAACTTTCAGCATTTACAAATAAGGGTTAGCTATTACTGAAATTTCTGAAAATTTCTGAATTGTATATTTGATATTACATGTGTATTAACCACACCTAAAGAAAATATTCCTGTAAATTCTGCAAAGTTTTTGTAATGAATAAGTGAGAAAATCGATCATATAACTTTCAGCATTTACAGGTATGAGTTAGCTTTTATTGAAATTTCTGAAAATTTATGAATTGCATATTTGATATTAGATTTGTATTTACTACACCGAAAGACATTATTCCTGAAAATTTGGCAACGTTTCTGTAATGAATAAGTGAGAAAATCGAGGATATAACTTTCAACATTTATAGGTATGGGTATGCTATTACTGTAATTTCTGAAAATTTCTGAAATGTATATTTGATATTAGATTTGTATTTAGTACAGCTAAAGACATTATTCTTGAAAATTTTGTAAAGTTTCTATAATAACTACTTGAGATAATGAAAGATATAACTTTCAGCATTTACAGGAGAGGGTTAGCTTTTTCTGAAATTTCTGAAACATTATGAATTGCATACTTGATATTAGATTTGTATTTACTACACTTAAAGACATTATTCCCGAAAATTTAGCAAAGTCTCTGCAATAAATAAGTAAGATAATCAAAAATATAACTTTCAGCATTTACAGGAGAGGGTTAGCTTTTACTGAAATTTCTGAAAATTTATGAATTACATAATTGCTATTAAATTTGTATTTAATAAACCTAATGACATTATTCCTAAAAATTTGGCAAAGTTTCTGTGATGAATAAGTGAGAAAATCGAGGATATAACTTTCAGCAGTTACAGGTATGGGTTAGCTTTAACCGAAAATACTGAACATTTATGAATTGAATATTTGATATTAGATTTGTATTTACTACACTTGAACACATTACTCCTGAAAATTAAGCAACGTTTCTGTAATGAATAAATGAGAAAATCGAAGATGTAACTTTCAGCATTTACAAATAAGGGTTAGCTATTACTGAAATTTCTGAAAATTTCTGAATTGCATATTTGATATCAGATTTATATTCACTACACCTAAAGACAATATTCCTGAAAATTTGGCAAAGTTTCTGTAATAAATAAGTGAGATAATTAAAGATATAACTTTCAGCATTTACAGGAGAGGGTTAGCTTTTACTGAAATTTCTGAAACTTCATGAATTGCATATTTGATATTAGATTTGTATTTACTACACTTAAAGACATTATTCCTGAAAATTTAGCAAAGTTTCTGCAATAAATAAGTAAGATAATCAAAAATATAACTTTCAGCATTTACAGGACAGGGTTAGCTTTTACTGAAAGTTCAGAAACTTTATTAATTGCATATTTGATATTAGATATGTATTTACTACACCTAAAGATATTATTCCTGAAAATTTGGCAAAGTTTCTGTGATGAATAAATGAGAAAATCAAGGATATAACTTTCAGCAGTTACAAGTATTGGTTAGCTTTTACTGAAAATACTGAAAATTTATGAATTGAATATTTGGTATTAGATTTTTATTTACTACACCTAAGAACATTATTCCTGAAAATTTGGCAAAGTTTCTGTAATGAGTAAATGAGAAAATCGAGGATGTAACTGTCAGCATTTACAAATAAGGGTTAGCTATTACTGAAATTTCTGAAAATTTCTGAATTGTATATTTGATAATGGATTTTTATTTACTACACCTAAAGACATTATTCCTGAAAATTTTGCAAAGTTGCTGTAATAAATAAGTGAGATAGTCAAAGATATAACTTTCAGCATTTACAGGAGCTTTTACTGAAATTTCTGAAACTTTATTAAGTGCAAATTTGATATTAGATTTGTATTTACTACACTTAAAAACATTATTCCTGAAAATTTGGCAAAGTTTTTTAATGAATAAGCGAGAAAATTGAGGTTATAACTTTCAGCAATTACAGGTATGGGTTAGCTTTTATTGAAATTTCTAAAAATTTCTGAAATGCAAATTTGATATTATTAGATTTGTATTTACTACACTTAAAGACATTAATCCTGAAAATTTAGCAAAGTTTCTGTAATGAATAAATGAGAAAATCGAGGATGTAACTTTTAGCATTTACAAATAAGGGTTAGCTATAACTGAAATTTCTGAAAATTTATTAATTGTATATTTGATATTATATTTGTGTTTACTACACCTGAAGACAATATTCCTGAAAATTTGGCAAAGATTTTGTAATGAAATAGTAAGAAAATCAACGATATCACTTTCAGCATTTACAGGTTTGGGTTAGCTTTTACTGCAATATCTGAAAACGTATGAATAGCATATTTGATATTAGATTTTAATTTACTACACTTAAAGACAATAATCCTGAAAATTAAGCAAAGTTTCTGTAATGAATAAATGAGAAAATCAAGGATATAACTTTCAGCATTTACAAATAAGGGTTAGCTATTACTGAAATTTCTGAAAATTTATAAATTGTATATTTGATATTATATTTGTATTTACTATACCCAAAGACAATATTCCTGAAAATTTGGCTAAGTTTCTGTAATAAATAAGTGAGATAATCAAAGATATAACTTTCAGCATTTACAGGAGAGGGTTAGCTTTTACTGAAATTTCTAAATATTTCTGAATGGCATATTTGACATTGATTTGTATTTACTACACCCAAACACATTATTTCTGAAAATTTGTCAAAGTTTCTGTGATGAATAAATAAGAAAATCGAGGATATAACTTTCAGCAGTTACAGGTATGGGTTAGCTTTTATTGAAATTTCTAAAAAAAACTGAATTGCATATGTGATAATAGATTTTTATTTACTACACCTAAAGACATTATTCCTGAAAAATTGGCAAACTTTCTGTAATGAATAAGTGAGAAAATCGAGGATATAACTTTCAACCTTTACAGGTCTGGGTTAGCTTTTACTGAAATTTCTGAAAATTTCTGAATTACTTAATTGATATTAGATTTGTATTTACTACACCTAAAGGACATTATTCCTGAATATTTGGCAAAGTTTCTCTAATAAATAAGTGAGATAATCAAAGATATAACTATTAGTATTTACAGGTATGGGTTAGCTTTTAGGTATGGGTTAGGTATGGGTTAGCTAGTTAGCACTGCTCAAGTAACGTACACGTTACCAAAAACGTTTTTAGATACGCAATACAACTAATTGTTCGTCTCTTCGCCGAGTGATTAAATCATCAATTTGCTCACCGATGCCATAAGACACATTCTTCGCGCAGCTCGAGTTTCACGACGGTCCACCTGAACCATTTGTTACGCTAACAAATACCTCATGACCGCATCAGTGTTGTTACCAGACAAATTCCCGTGTTATTTATCTGTCGTGCAGCGTTCGAAGATCACGGCTGTTCGGTGGTCTAATAGAGCCATTACGAAATCTCTTCGGCCGAGAGGAGCGGGCCTGAAACGAAATTCGTGTCGCCGCGTTCGGCTTAATGGGCGCAATTAATAAGGACGGGGGAGTTAATGGGTTTAATAGTCCTGGCCACGGTTTCCCCTGGATGCCTTGCATTCCGCGTATGCTAATCGGAATCGTGTCGATATTGAGACGTTACACAAACACACATGTGTAGATTGTAGAAGCCAACTGGTATTTCAACAGATTTTTTTCAGACGGTTCAATAAGTTGCAATTGGTTGGATGCTCTAATTAAAGTATTAATTTATTGATGTATGTAAATTATATATGGCACACTCGATGTATGAAGAAACACACTTGGCATACTAATTCAAAAGTTTGAAAATTTTTGGCCTTGATTGCAAATATATTCAGTTCAATATTATATTTACCACGCGTTTTATTAAAGAGAAGATTGCGCCACCTTGCGGCGGAAAACAGATGTACACTGGTATCGGGGTGAGGAGTGCAAATTAGGCAACTCTATATATTAGATTGCTGAAATTCGAGACGACGCAGATCGTTACGCTGCTCTACGAAGACCCAGATTTTTAGTATATTGTATATATCCGTAAATATGGCACTGCTAGAAGAACCAATGAAAAGTGACCTACGCAATTCAAGTACACGTAAAAGGATAATAATTATAATAATAATGAATAATATTCATTTAATTAGGAATTGAAAAAACGTATAAATCAAATCTCACTTACAGGTTCGTGTTGCTATAGAGAGCTAGTGCGATGCTTTTTGTGAAGACTCACCTGAAACAAAAAATAAATATTATATAGTAATACATCTGCAACAAAAAATTTGATTTATCTCAAGTCTCTAAAAACGTTTTGTAAATTCTTTTTTTAGAATAATCTTGTTGCTAGTTCGTAACTTCGAAACTATTTACATGTTTCTATTATAATTTCTCATTCATAAACAAAGTATACAAAAGTATAGTTCTTAAATGGTAAGAACAAAACAGTTTGTACCTACAAGGGATGTTTCAAATCCATATATCTGTGTTTCACTTACCAACAAAAAATACTAACACACACATTACCCATAAGTCGAACCAAATTAAGTTGTCACGATAATGATTTCAAAATCAAACTTAACGTTAGTTACTACCACTAAATCACAGGCCAAAAAAACAGTACAAATTATGAGGTTGTAAATCAACAGTAAAACAAATATTACGAATTATGAGAATTTGTACAAATGCTGGGTTCGATCCGTTAGAAGTCAAATGGTTTTTGAGACTCGCCCAACAACATTACAGGACTCTTAAGAGTGAAGGTTCGTGAAGAAGTTCGTGCAATTTTAGTTTCGTTGCAAAATTTAACTATAGAGGTTTATTTTTTGGTTAGGTTAGGTTAGGTTAGGTTTATCCGTGCAATTTTAGTTTCGTTGCAAAATTTAACTATAAAGGTTTATTTTTTGGTTAGGTTAGGTTATGTTAGGTTAGGGTAGACTTGCCCAGCAACAATACCGGACTCTTAAAAGTAAAGGTTCGTGAAGAAATTAGTGAAATTCTAGTTTCGTTGCAAAATTTAACTATGGAGGTTTATTTTCTGGTTTATACAGGGTGGTCACTTTTATGACGCCCACCATTAGGATCTATTAAACCGAAATATATATAGAGTTGGTCAAATGAGAAAAAAAAACTCATTTTTGTGCCTTTC
This sequence comes from Othius punctulatus, assembly GCA_951805005.1. Classification (NCBI taxonomy): domain Eukaryota; kingdom Metazoa; phylum Arthropoda; class Insecta; order Coleoptera; family Staphylinidae; genus Othius; species Othius punctulatus. Next base: position 332,475 of record OX638139.1, on the reverse strand, counting down.
AATAAACTGAAACGAAATCCGAGCTATCTTGCACAGTTCCTGAAATATCGCTGAAAAACTGAAAAAATGCACTTTCAATTTCCTCTTACAACTTTTTTACTTTTGAAGGAAATTTTACGAAACTTGGCACTATTACATGTTTGACGTAACCTTTCTGATGACAGTGCCAAACATTTTCTGCGCAAACAAGGAGAAAAACAAAAATACAGATATACAAGACAATTATAAGACCAGTCTTAACTTACGCTGCAGAATCGATGACGATGACCAAAAAAGATGAAAACCAAATCGCAATAAAGGAAAGGAAAATTGTAAGGGCAATTACAGGACCGGACAAATTAGAAGACTGAAGCTATCAACCTAAAAATAACAAGAAGATAGAAGAAATACTAGAAGGCGACACAACAATAAGGAGAATTAAAAGACAAAGGTTAAAATGGCTAGGACATATGGAGAAGACAAGAAACCGAAGCAATATAACAGATAATGGGATGGAAACCAACAAACAAAAGGAAAATAGGAAGACCCAGGAACATATGGTTGGAAGAAGTAGAGGAGGACCTGAAGAACATTGGAATGGTGAGATGGAAAGAAGAAACAGAAGACAGAAAGAAATGGAACGAAATCACGGAGAAACTTTAAGGGAAACGGGACTAATCCACCCAAATATAGGATTTTTTAAACCCCCACTGATGGGGTGGCAAAACTCTTATCAGAGTAATACACCAATATATATATATATATATATATATATATATATATATATATATATATATATATTTCCCTTGATAACATATTATATATTTTTGGTCCCAGGTAACTTGATGTTCTTTGTTGTATATTTTTGGAGCAAGAGGGTGTGTAGAGGGTTGGTCGGTATATTGTTTTGTACATTTTTATCTTTATTTCTTTACTTATATCTTTTTTGTTTATGGTTGTGTTTTTGATTGCCTGGTGTAGTTTTTTGGGTTTTTCTTTTTCCGCTGTTTATTTCCGTCTCTTCATTTCCGTCTGAATTCAGTTCTACTCCCTGATATTTGTACGTCTCTACTTGTTCAAGTTTTTGTTTTCTCAATTTCTATTTGTATCTACTCCTGTGTCCCTACTACCACTGTTGTTTTGTATATGTTTAGCTTCATTCCATTTGCATTTAGTTCTGTGTTCCATAATATTACTACTTCTTGTAGCTGTTTTATTGTTCTTGTTATTATTATTACATCGTCTGCAAATGCAACTTTCGATATTTCTATATTTTCCATGTTTTTTTATGTCACCAATATGTTTACACAAGTTATGAAAAAAGAGGTATACAGTGTATCGTATAAATAATTGACTATCATAACATATGTGTATAAGTAGATTCAACAATAAATAGTGGTATACATAAGTTACATAAAATCTATATAAAAAATATTAATTGTGAGTACAAATAAATATTGACAAATTAGAAATCACTTTTGTAGTCTACTATCCATTTTTTGTTGCTCTCTGGTGTGCATTTCTTCATTATGTCATCCATGTAAGTAATGAATAGTGTGAGATTTAGATTCCCTCGCTGTTTTAGCTCATTTTTTGTTTTAAATGTTTCTGATTGTGTGTTGTTGCATATTACTGTGTTGGTGTTGTTTTCGTATATATTTTTTTATTATCCTTATAATTTTGTCGCTTATATTCTTTTGTGTCAGTGTTTCTTATAGTTTCGCTCTTGATACCTTATCGAATGCTTTCTCTAGATCTAGAAACGCTATGTATATTTTGTACCTGCATCTCGTTTTTCGTAAGTTTGTTTAAGCTTAAATATGTAGTCCTGTACGCTTCTTCCGCTTCTAAATCCGCTCTGTTGGTCTTGTAGTGTCTTCTCTATTACTGTTCTTAACGTTTTGTCTATCATTTTTTCGTATATTTTTATCGCTGTGTCTAATAGGGTTATTCCTCTGTAATTTTTACATTCCTTATCTCCTTTTTTGAATATCGGTAGTATGAATGCTCTCTGCCAGTCGCTCGGTGTTTTCTCCGTTTTCCACGCTTTCCTTATTATTTCATGTAGCCTATCTTGCCATTTTGTGCCCATGTATTTGATCATTTCACTGGAAATTCTGGCACTTCCTACCGCGTTTTTGTTTTTCAGTTCCTTTATTGCTGTTTTCACTTATTCTTCTATTATATTTTCTCCCTCTTCTTCATCTGCTTCTGTTCTATTTGCCTCTTTGTCTCCTCCTCTTCATCTTCTGTGGTTCCCATTTTTATTTTCTGGTTTAAAGGGAGATTAATCATTTTCATTGGCGATACTACGTCGTGTCGGTCAGAATTTCCTTATGAAGCTATAATGTGTACAAAATGATGGTCGCTTCCTCCTGAAGTGGTTTTGAAAATGCGAAACTATTTTTTGTTTACATACAAATTTACACTTTGTTGGAATAAAGCAAAAAAACGTGTTAGTACGTTTTTTAACACCTACGCAAATAGTGGGTTTGACTGTAGCCACCTGTACTATTATTTACAACTGAAAATTTTGCAATTCAATTTTTAGACGATATGTAGAAAGCGTTCAAATGAATACATTACGAGCGAAATTGATCGATTAATTCTTCTGGCGAAATTATGCGGTGCAAATATTTTTGGTCTGAGAAACGGCCGCTTCTGACGAATTAATATGAATAATTAACCGAATTAAGCAATCGCTAATGAAATATTCATCGTTTCTTCTGGGATTCGAGGCAATGTGCGTACGTACCTTCGAATCTATTTGCATACTGATTCATGGGTGGCGCTTTCTTGCGTGGCGGATCAAAATCTGGGCCCTGATGGGTGCGAGGAAAGCGAAATCTGCGACGAAGAATGCCGTTTAAGGAAGAAGCCTTAAGAAGAAATTGGCGAAATTGCGGTTTGGCTTACCGGAGATTTATGAACGCGTGATTGATGTCCGGGCGGTTGGACCTAAATTAATTAACTTAAAATTCATTAAAACGTCCTCGGACCATAATTTGCAATGACCATAACTCATCCAGCTCGCGCCCAAGCCTGTCGAACGACGTCCATCAAGTGTGTACAGCGTCTGCGAGGTGCATGGTACATGGCCCATGCTGTCTTCTCAATAATGTATTGCCTTCATTAGCAACCTTGGAGATTGAGGTCTCCTGTGACCAATAAAACGGACACGATTAATCCGTGCATTGCCGTTTTTGACCAATCACACACTAGCCGCAAGTTGTGCAAGCCTTGCGTTTGCGACATCCGCCGAAAAACCGGCCTTTACCCACGGTAATAATTGTGATTTATAATAATTTCGCCTTTGTCTTATCTGACCGTTTCAATCGTGCCGCAATAACTCACGATACACATGTGAAACGCCGAAGGGCCTCTGGTTCCAGCCACCAGTCACTTCAAACGGTCCTTGTACGTTCAGTGGCCTCTTCGTTTCAAAAAAACTCCGCCAATTTAACCAGCTTTAACAATAACATATATATATATCTATCGAAAAATAGACGAACAATATTAAAATCGTAAATTAAAAAAGAAATTGTACATGCTATTTTAATAAAAAATCTAGACAGTTTTTTAACTCATTCGGCTTTAAAAATTGGAAGAAAACTTGAGAAAATATCAACTACATCGAGATTTTGAGTAGCATTATCCTGTCTGAATGAGAATGAAACCGGAAAGATTACTTTATTAACCTCCACGCCACCGCTTATAAAGCGTATACCAGAAATTAATAAAGATCTCTAAGAACTGCATATACTGTTACGGCCACGTTTTTAGCTTTGATGCAAACAATATATTGAGAAGGAAGATGATTTTCGTAACGCAAATTATAAATAATTTACGGGGTATTTGTTTTTGGTAACTTTGGGAGGAATGCACTGATTATTACTACTCAATTTCGAAATAATTAATATTATTTTGAAAACGGTAACTTTTAAATAAATCGGATAATACTCTTTATAATGATATTTGCGTATACTTTTGACGAAGATAATAACGGCCTGTCGCCTCGCGAATCTGGAACCAAGTAAACTTTTCGCAGCGATTTATATTAAAATTTCGCCTACTCTGCTATTCTACGGGATGCCCCTTAACATTAATTCTCATCCGGTGATCTCACATGTGCCCTATAGTAAGGTTACTGATACAAAATTACCAAACTGTTATGTTTGGTCATCAGCCTGCTCCGGCCTCTTCTGTAATTATTTATATATTTGCGTCCATGGTAATCATAGTCATCAGCCTGCTCCGGCCTCTTCTGTGATTATTTATATATTTGCGTCCATGATAACCATGATAAAAGGTGTAAATGATAAGTGTATATTTTTGAATTTGCCCCCTTGGGAGCACCCCAGTACCTTAATCTGGCCCTGTATGATTTGTATATTATATGATTTGAGATAAACTTAACATTTAATCAGTCAAAGAGTTTACTGCATATGCTGCATGGTTCTTCTGCGCATACATAGTTCGAGTATTTACTTCCAGTTTTTGCTTCACTGAGTATGACGAAAGTTTGCCACCGTTTTTTTATACCTGATTCCAGATTTGTTTACTATAAGCCAACACTCCCATCTCCGCCTTCCGAGAAATCCTTCGGCTCTAGAAACGAATACCGTCACTTTTTTCACTGCAATTACTCCAAATAGCTGCTGCAAGAGAAAATCGCGTTTGCTCAATGTTGCATATTTCGCAATTACGTTACACCCAAATGCCGTAAATTTTCATTAACCTGCCTTTTCTTTGCTCGTTGCAGAGGATTCCCCGTCGTTTGGGCATCCGGTCGTGATTTTTTCCGCCCCGGCTGTTGCGCAATTTCTTAATTAGATTGCACAATATTGCCCGGCCGAGTCTTTTATTAAACCGTAATTAAACTTCTTTTTTTCTTGGCAGTATTTTCTTCTGGTAATTGAACACGTACTCGGCCTAAGTGGCCGAGTTATCGCCGCAACGATTGTTCCCTCTTTCGGTCTGCGCGATGTGGGTTAACACCCACCCTTGGCCAATTGCTCACGTATAATTACCCATTGTAATTAATTAAATTAAATTAAAACTTGAACATAAGCCGGTTCGGTTTCCTAACTACAGCCTAGGTGTGGCGATGGCTACATCGCGATTGGACGAAAACCAGGTGAATTGGATGGAATCAAATTTAAAAGGCACATACTCGCAGTACTATGGCTTTTGGTTTATATAAATCACTCATAAGTTATTTGAGTGGCTTTTAAGATAGTTTGAAGTGAATGAGTGAGATAAAACTGAAAACAAATTCAGATTGTGTAACTTACACACTAAACACGCTTAATTGATAATAGTAGTGGGATTGCTCGTTAATTCATTACACGTTTCGGCAACAATTTCGGCACTGCTGCCATTCTCAAGAGAGATAAAACTCAATATAAATTCATATTGTGTAACTTACACACTAAACGCGCTTAATTGATAATGGTGGTGGGATTGCTCGTTCATTCATTACACGGCTTTCCGGCCGTTAAATATTGGCGCGTTTTCAAAGCACACCTGATCGTTAACTATGTTCCCCGTAGCTTTCTTGATTTCGACGATTTCCAATAGATCTAATCTTCTTCCTTTGTTGCCATTATGGAGCAGCGATAATAATTCCTTATGTACATAATAGTTATATTTGATACAATGGTCAGCAATCCCAGTGGACGCTTTACTGTTTTTTTGGTGTTCTTTAAGTCTGATGTTCAAATTCCTCCCCGTTTGACCTATGTAAAAAGCGTCACATTCTGAACACTGTAACTTATAAATGCCACTTTGCTCTCCTACAGTTTTTTTGTCCCTGGTGTTACTCAGAATATTGCTTAGATTAGATTGATTTACAACTACACACTTAATACCTAATTTATGCAACTTATTTTTAATATTCACACTTACTCTATTTACATAATTTATATGCGACCAGTTTTCTTCTAGTTTATTAATATTCGTAACATTATACAATAATTTCTCAGACATGTTTGGTGTGTGTTTTTTGATTAATTGATCTATTATTCTACTATCGTATCCGTTATTTGTGGCAATTTGTTTGATATTTACACCTCTTTATTATAGTTTATGGTGGACATGGGAACATTTAACAGTCTATGAATGAAACTGTAGAAAGATGACATTTTACATGAAATTGATTGGCAAGAGCTGGCTGTAATTATTGTATCCGTATAAGTATTTTCCCAAAAAAAATTAGGTCTAGTTTATTGTCTATTTTTTGATATTGTTAGGTCCAAAAAGTTGAGTGAGTTATTGGTCTCCATTTCCATAGTGAATTTAATGTTATTATTAATAGAATTTATAAATGAGAAAAATTGTTTAAGTTCTCTCTCTGTGCCAGCCCAAATAACCATAATGTTGTTTACATATCTGGTCCAAAATTTTACTTGGTTGGAATTTTTTTATTTTCGAAGACTAATTTTTCAAAATGTGCCATATAAATTTCTGACAACAGTGTTGACAACATTTTTCAATATTATATTAGTTGCAGAAATGAAAATATACCCTAATTAATAAATAGTTTTATAATAATTACACTACTTCATAAGTTTCGAAAATTGGTTACAAAACGTTAAGAATCTGTGTGTTAATATAGCTATACAAATGTATAAATATATATCGACGTAACTAGAGATTAGGCTCACGATTCGTGTAATGTAGCACCTCATTAAGCACTTTATGTTCTTTGATCGACAAGATTGACCACTGCTGAGAGTAGTAATAAATAATTATTGCGAACATATTCAAGGAAGGTGAATGTGTGCTATGGAGCAATACAACTTAATTTATTTTAAATAGTACAATACGTCCTTCCCTTTTACCATAACTTTCTTATCAGATCTAAATGCAATTACATATGACATTATTACAGCTTAATATTCTCTTAACAGATATTTATTAACGATTTTTATTCTTCGTTAACGAGTTAACGAATAATATCACCCGCGTAAAGGTAAAAATCATTAACTGACGTTTCATTATTAATAGTTTTCATTAACAGTTTTAGTAGGATACTTAATATTAAGCCTTTTTTTAATAAATTTAATTATCGTTACCTACTTGAAGGACAAACTATTTAATTAATTTGAACTTTAACGAATAATATCATCCGTGTAGAGGTAAAAATCATTAACTAACATTTCATCATTAACAGTTTTAGTAGGATACTTAATATTAAGTCTTTTTTTTAATAAATTTAATTATCGTTACCTACTTGAAGGACAAACTATTGAATTAATTTGAACTTTAACGAATAATATCATCCGTGTAGAGGTAAAAATCATTAACTAACATTTTTTCATTATCAGTTTTCATTAAGTTTTAGTAGGATACTTAATATTAAGTCTTTTTTTTAAATAAATTTAATTATCGTTACATACTTGAAAGACAAACTATTGAATTAATTTGAACTTTAACGAATAATATCATCCGTGTAGAGGTAAAAATCATTAACTAACGCTTTTTGTATTTTTGAGATATGTAAGATATATAAAAATAACTTGGTACAAAAAAAAAGAAATTTCTGAAGAAGTTCTTTCTACATGAACATTAAAAGTACCATTGTTAAATACCTGTATTTTGTAAGTTTATTATGAATATAGGAAAGGAAATATTTAAACCATATTATCCTTAATTATCCTACATAATATGTGTGTATGTTGATATGTAAGATATATTAAAAATAACTTGGTACAAAAAAAAAAGAAATTACTCAAGAAGTTCTTTCTACATGAACATTAAAAGTACAATTGGTAAATACCTGTATTTTGTAAGTTTATTGTGAATATAGGAAAGGAAATATTTAAACCAAATTATCCTTAATTATCCTAGATAAAATAATTATTTTATCACAGCCCAACAACACGTACAATAACCTTCATTCCATGCCATCCACAGAACACTATTATAAGAGGACTAATAAGAAATATTACAAGTAAAAAATACCTAATTATTAAATACTTTTGTTTAAATTAACTGGTTTTACTGTATCTTAATAACTAGCCTTTTTGTTGATATCTGTTGTTTTCTCGAGTGTTAATATAAACAGCTTCATTATTGATTTTTGGGGAATGTCGTTATAATTTTCAACTAAAAATTTGTAATTTTTTTGTATTAAAAATTATAAAAATCTAATTTTGTAATTTCCAATAGAAATGCAATTGTGATTGTAATTTAAAATCGACATGATATAATTTCAATAAGAATGTTACGGTTTGATGAGCTTTTTGCAATATATACAAAATATATATTGCCTCTCAGGATGAAGATATCATATGGTAGGGTGTAATTACAAAATTGACATGCTAATGTGTATATCTTCGTAATGAGACGTGTTTATTTTAATAACGAGAAAACAACATTCACAAATTAAGTTGTTTGTTTGCAGTTAAAAAACGTGTAAATATTTGTGTTGTACCATTATTACCGATTTTTAATTGGTTATTAAAAAAATTGCTCAACTTGAAAAACACGAAGAAGCAGCATATAATTCCGATGAATTATTATAAAGGCGTTTTGGCGATATGTCCGCACAGACCATTGACCAATCCTCCAAGAGGCCACCTCCGGGTATTACGGTGCATCCATCATCCGGAGCCAACACGCTATCTATTTGTGGAATTTTTGATTAGAATCCGCCGGCCAAGTTGTAGGCGGAACAAGAAAGATGATCAGATAGGAGTAAATGATTACAATTGATCATATCTCTAGATCACGATCTAGAGACAAAATCGGCCGCATTAACGAACGGCGGCCTCACAGAGATTCATTTCATTGTTTCACGACATTCTAATCCTCTCTAGACCGCCACTGCCCTTCGGCAAGCTCCCATTCCGCAATAGAAGTTTTTTTTAGTATTTGTTTTCGGCCTGACTTAATTTCACGTAATTAAATTACCGGAGAAAAAAACTTTCGTGTGCAGCGATCGTGACCCAAACCGACTCTCAAGCCGATCACAAATTGAAAAGCGTGGCCCATTGCATTTGCTATTATGTGGAAATCGTGAGATGAACGGCAGATTAGGCTGCAGCCTTTTACAACGATACCCACAGACGAATATGAAGGTATATGCACGTGAAAGTCAACTGCCGATTTACGATGAGCACCCTAATATTGTTAGTACAATATTTTCACCACTTTTATTAACAAATTATTCAGCTTATTTAATCAAATTTTTCTAGTAGTAATCTAACCTAATCTAACCTAAGTTAACCTAACCTAGTCTAACATAACCTAACCTAACCTAACTAGTTGGTCTTATGAAAAGCGTCTGCATTTTATTAACAAATTATTCAGCTTATTCAAATTTCAATCATTACTGTCAATAAAGTCATTTATCCCTGTACTATTTTTTATTATTCTGCCAAAATTTTAATTATTACTGCCTAAAATTTCAATTATTGCTGATTAAAATTTCATTAATTACTGTACTTTTTTAATTCATTGTATCAAAATTTTAATGATTATAGTCATATTTTTTAAATTCAATTAATCAATTTTTCAATAACTACTGTTAAAATTTTAATTATTACTGCCTAAAATTTCAATTATTGCTGCCTAAAATATCATTAATTACTGTACTTTTTTTAATTCATTGTATCAAAATTTTAATGATTATAGTCATATTTTTTAAATTCAATTAATCAATTTTTCAATAACTACTGTTAAAATTTAACTTATTAGTGTCAATATTTCAATGGTTACTGTAAATTTCGTAATTATTTTGCCAAAATTTCATTGCTCACTGTAAAAAATTCTAAGATTACTATAAAATTTTCAATTATTTAACCAAAATTTCAATAATTACGCCAAAATCTCAATTGCTACCGTTGGCATTTCAACGTTTTTAATTATTTCTGACATATTTTAAATTCCATCATACTTTCATTGATTACTACTGCAAAGTTTTATATTTATTTTGTCAAAATTATAATTAATTATAATGTCAAAATTCCAAATATTATTCTAAAAACTTCATTGATTACTGGAAATGTATAATAATTCTGTAAACATTTCAATTATTACTATGATTATTATCAGTTTTTCAATTATTTTAATTATTCTGTAAAAATGTCAATGAGAAATGTCTTAATTATTTTGCCAAAATTTCATTGCTCACTGCAAATATTTCAATGATACTATCAAATTTTCAATTATTTAACCAAAATTTCAACAATTACGCCAAAATCTCAATTGTTACTGGCATTGTAGCATTGTTATATGAGCTATTTATTATAGTGGTATAAAATTTAAAATTAACTATTATTAAAAAAAAATTTGAGAGAAAAATAAAAACTTTGCAGTAATCAATGAAAGTTTGATAGAAGATTAAACAAACGACAGAAAATAGAAGTTTAAAATTTCATTGATTAGTGGAAATGTTTAAATAATTCTGTCATAATTTCAATGATAAACATGATAACTATCAATTTTTCAATTATTTCAATTATTCTGTCCAAATTTTAATGATAACGCAAATGTTCCAATTATTACTGTCCAAATTTTGACGATTACTGTTAAATGTTTGAGATTATTCTGTGAAATTGGCATTGCTCAATGGCAAAGGTTTAATGATTGCAGTGTTATTTTGAATTACTGTAATTATTTTACAATTTTTTTATTTATTATGCTTCATTTTTAATAATGATGCCAACTTTTCGATAATTCAGTGAAATATTCTAAAATAGTACCAACTATTTAATTATTGCAGTCAAAATTTTAAGGATTAATGTAAAATATTTAGGTAGAAAACACACAGAGGTTGCTCTGTTAGTATTACTTGCAATTATGTAGTAGTGACTATAGTTTCGACACCTTAACGGGTCATTATCAAGCTTAAAAGTATTTAAGTATTTATAATTTTAATAAATGTAAAATATTTAATTATTATGTCAAAGTTCAATTGATTTCTATCGACTTTTCAATTATTATACTAACAATTCAATTATTACTGTCAAAATTTCAATTGTTACTGTCAAGATTTCAATTATTTCTGTCAAATTTTCAATTATTTCAATAGTAACTAACTATATTTTAATGGTTGATGTCGAAGTTTTAGAGAGAGCTGTCAAAATTTCTATTTGTTTGTATAAATTGCAAATATTGCTCCCAAATTAAAAGAACAATTGCATCCATGAAAACTGGTTAAAGTTAATTAGAGATTGGAATATTGACCCAACCACCGCTTTTTGAAGCCCAATTTAACCAGCAAATATCGTTACATAAACGTTTTGAAGATTTTCGAAATTGTTAACGTACTCAAACAACAATATCAAAAGACAAACACGCCGACTGCTACAATCTCCATGGGCATCTCGATTCGCCCAAAAAAACACGGCAACACCGCGAGACGGATGCTCATTTGTGAGATTCCTATCTGGTCTGGTAGTCATTTGCATGCATTTCGAAGATTAAATCAACATCACACTTACACAGTGCCAGAAACGCTCAGCAGACTATCTCTGCCTCGTAAGCGGATTACTTTACAAAACCCGGTGCCTGTTAAGTCCGAATTATCGAGACACGCAAAAAAAAAACGGAGTCATTCTCTACTTTTAGCTTTAATGGCGCGCGTTTTGTAACCGGCGCTGTATTTGTTTGTTTGAGAGCTGTTAACTGCTTTGACCCAGATGTATCACCACCATGCACTTGCACACATCGAACGTAATATTTATGTCTTATATTCATGGTAAATACAGGGTGAAATCCAGCAAACTGCGAATGTTTTCGATTATAAGTTTCTGTAATCAGACAGGAGAATGTCTAGGATTCTCCTGTCTGAACGAGAATGAAACTGGGAAGATTACCTTATTAACCTCCACGACATCGCTCAAAGCGTATGCCAGAAATTAATAAAGCTCTCTAAGAACTGCATATACTGTTATGGCCACGCTTTTAGTTTTGATGCCAATAATTTATTGGGAAGGAACATGATTTTGGTAACGCAAATTATAATGAAATTATTTTAAAATTACTACTAAACGTCTTAATTAGTATCAGTAATTTTTCGTGGTTTTATGTTTAATTAATTTATACAAAATATGGATATTCCGAACCCTTACAAAATTACTTAAATGAGCAAGAATTTCACGCACTTCACCAATGAAGTACCGCCATGCCAATTACGATCCCAATTGATGCATTTACATATGCTTGACCTACGTGCACGCACTTATGTCTATTCGTACACGGTATTCGCTGGTACACGGTAATTTGCATAAATGTAAATGCACTTAGTGCAAATCGCGTTTGAAGCGGCGGACTCCACATTTCCCATTCATTTATTCATAGGTCATTATGAGAGATTAAATGCAAATTGCGCGCAGCGCAAAAATTCGGACATCGCAATGAGATAAAGTAAAAACATTAATGTTCATTACTCAAATTGTGCTAATGGTAATTGCATTGAAAAGTGCATCGGACAAGAGAAGGGAAATGCGAAGGTTCGAAATTTGCAGTTTATTAGATTTTTAAGTCCCACTAACAAATCATAGCAAACCACGCTGTAAAATAACATGCAAAGTAATTAAGATATGATGTGAATATTTGCATATATTGCACGTATTTATAATTACCTGATATTGATGCAATAAATACAACTATACAGGGTGCACCCTAATTGCTTGGTTATGAATTGTTTCGGCAATTATTATTTTTTTAATTTTGTTTTAACTGACGTTGTTTTGAATGGAAACTAGATGCATTCTGCACATTGAAATAATAATTTAATAGTTTTACTTTAACGCACTTTTTCTCAATTTTTTTCAAAGGTTACATATTGAAAATGTTATGTTGTAGAAAACATAAGAAAGTACTATCAAAATCAATAATAAAAAATATAGGTTGTCATTTTTAAAAAATGGCTCTGACGTCATAACTTCAAAACGGAGAGAGATGGAAAAGTGAAAATGGTCTCAAAATATTTGTTTGAAAAAAATAATCATTTTGACCTGTTGAAGCGTTTTTCGAAAATTTATACGGGGGAAAAAATAAAGCCTGGTCTTAATACTTTATGCGCTCTCTTTATAATGTATCGTTTTTTTATAATAATTATCATTCATGTACATGAATTATATTTATTATATTTATATTTTCATGTATCATGTACAAAAACCAAGGAGTGAACCTCTGTCAAATAAGCACAAGTCATTAAAAGTATTATTGTACGCGCCAAGCCATTATCCTGACGTGAAAACTTTGTGTTGGAATACAAATATAAAATACTTCCTGATATCACAACATTGGCAAACGTCTAAAGTCGAATGCATAATTGTAAAGACAATCGTAATAACTTGCCGGAAACGATAAATATTTCAGAAATAATTGTTTCGTTCCTGAAAAATTATTGTTTCCTGTTAATTCGTATGATTGTGCTCGAACATAAGTGAATCCATAAATATAACAATGTTGAGCAACTCCAAGACAGAGACAATATATAATGCGCGTTACATATTCCAGGCTACTTTATTACATCCAGTAATTTACTGCCTGCTGCTCGGCGTGATATATTCGAGCTCCTGGAGGTCGCTGCAGAGTTTCCTAAATGTTAGAAATAAATTACAAAACGAAAGTAACATTTGGTGGGCACAGATCGTCCAGCTGCAGGACCACATGCAAGGAACATCGGTTTCACGACAATTTACTACAAAAAAGTATTTTGAACACTATTCTTAAATATTTCGAAAATTCCAATTTCTGCATTATGTAATTTCGTCTTTATACATGGTACGTGACCCTTGGTAAAAAAAAGAACAATTTAAAAACCACTAATCATAAAAATCAACTTTACAGTGCTTTGATACATGGCATGTGATGTGTTATTTGACTAGTAGTACAAAATATATTATTATTTACAAATTTTATGTGGAATAATTATTATTTTGGTAATACTAAATTACATCGAGTTTTGATATCTGCTAATAAGATTTGTGATGATATCTGCTTGTAGCTTATGTGATTGATTATATCTGTGCTCGACATACGGAATTGTGGTTATTTGCATATAGGACTCGTGATTGCATCTGCCTGCATCCAGGATATGGACTGAAGCTTCTCTGTATAATAAAACGGAGTAGTATTCCTGGGGTCGATAAATTCAAGTGATATGAATCCCTGTGACGATAAATACGGAGCTGATCCACTCGGATAAGGCCGCGTTCCATCTTAAGACGGTCGCTTTTTATTAATTGAATTAATTGCGGAGCTGTTAAAAGGCCCATTAAGGAGACGCGATTAGAACGGTTGGCATTCTTGTTGGGAGCGCTCGTTTTTGCTGCCTTTATCAGTTTTATGGGTAATAATTTTATATCTCCCGCCGACAGTAATCCGAGGTGTTTAGATCTCACAGTAATTCGTGTAATTAAAACGGGTCGCTTATCTGTTTCAGCCATGCCCATTCCTGGATAATGGCCCCATTTATACAGGAATTCAATATTTTATGCGCCTCACTTTTTGAAATGTACGTCGCGAGCAGTCCTCATTTTTTTTTCTCGTGTCCATAATTTAACAGTTATCACAAAACGATTTGAAAACTGAATTGGAAATCTATATGCTAATCTATATGTGCTATATGTTACATAATGATATATGTTAATCTCGGATAACGCTTAGAGTTGACAAGAGGTAATTGTTTGGTTGAGTTTTGAACCAGTTTTAACTTTTGGAAAAGCTCAGAAACACAAATATTTCTTTCTGTGATATAGTTGGCCTCCTGGTTACAATCTATCACATTAGGAGAAATTCGCTCCTCCGTTCTGCGAAATCCTGTGTCAAATGCTACAAGTTGATTGGTTAAAAATTTTCAAATTTAAATATCCATATATGGATTTATATGGATAACAGAATTTCCTACAATTTTGTTCCTAGAAATATTTCGCTTAGATGACAAATCAAAAATTTAGCTGACGATTAATGTCATATTTTATATTCTTCTACTTGTGCTGCAGAACAAATGCACACAGACATTTTTCATTTAAAAAAAAATCAGTTCAAGAGCTTTTCAAATATTTTTTGTTTTTTTTGAACGATATACCAATTAAATTAAGTTCATGTATTTGTGGTTATCACTTGGTGAAACATATTTAATAAATATAAATAAAAACATATTTTTTTAGGGAATATACTCCATCATAATTTCAATCTTGCCATAATGTTCAAGATTTTATACAAGTTTACGGAATGGCATAATGTTTTGACAATCTAAATGACAAACCAATTATTTATCACCATTGATAATATTGCCATATTAATTTCTAATATTTCTAACAAATCCTTACGTTTTCCTTTATTTGATGTGTGTAATATTGTAAGACTTTTCATGTAAAAGAAATTGTTTTTGTTGATACAAGGTTTAGCTACCTTCATTCTTGATAATTCCTTCATGTCCGTGTGGCAAATACAAAGGGGCAAAGATGAAAGTTATACATACTTTTATTCCGAGCATATCGTTTTATATGAATAAATTAATAATAATTTATAGAAATATATTTAATTAAGCCGAAAAGTGTCAAAAATAGATCAAATTTTGTGATAATTTTTTTATTTGATATCTAATGGAAGACATAGTCAGAAGAAAATTTCTACTTTTAAGTGCCAGCCCTGACCGAATTGTGAATAATATATTTCTAATAGTAGTAAAATGTTTGTAAATCATTAGAGATAAAACAATTAGAAATGCGTTAATTGAAAAAAAAACTATTAATGTTTTTTTTTAGATGAAAACAATTACATCAAATTAAAAAATAATCAATCTTACATGTACCAAATACAGGGTCATCTATGTATATGTAAAAAAAAATGTTATCTTGTCCTACAGATTTTTACAGAAATTATTGAAATTAATCTAATTGTAAACAAAATAATTACACAATTAATACAATTTTGGAATTACATCGCTCTTCCGGAATTGATTGATTCATTGATTGATTGGGCCGTTGATTGATTGAGATGAATTTCAATTCCAAGAAACAAGAACAGTAATTATAATTATAAAAAGTCAAATTGTTGACTTTTGTTGAATTTTATCAGTGATATGAATTTTATCAGCTATTGAAGCCTATTATTTAAATTTAGCAATTAAATATTTATTATAACAAAGTTACGAATTTCCGCTTAACTTGATATAATTTCTTGTTAATTTCGTTATTTGACTGTCGGTACATAGTAATCAATAAAACAAAACATTATTTGTAATAAAAATTGATAAAAATAAATAAGTTTGATATCATTAACGATATTATTAATATAAAAGTAATGCTGAGAATAGTTTATATTAAAATTTTCATTTTGGAGATTAAAAAGTTTTGGTTAGTTTTTTCTTTATAATTATCAGTTATTTTTGACCGCCTTTTGTTACTTTTTCAACGATATAACTCAATTACAAATGCCTGTAATTTGAATTTACTAAATGAATCTTATAAATAACAAAATTAATTCGAAGTTATTTCTCAATTATTTCTTTATTTGACTAAACTAATCGTCCAAATAAAGACTTAATTTTAAATAAAAATTAACAATTAAATTTAGCAATTAAATATTTATTATAACAAAGTTATAAATTTCCGCTTAACTTGAAATTATTTCTTATTTCGTTCTTGATAATTTCGTTTAATGGTAATCATTAAAAAAAACACATTGTAATAAAAATTGATAAGTTTTGGTTGTTTTTTTTAATAATTTTCAGTCATTTTTGACCGTCTTTTGTTACTTTTTCAATGATCTAACACAATTACAAATGCCTGTAATTTGAATTTACTAAATGAATCTTATATATAACAAAATTAATTCGAAGTTACTTCTCAATTATTTCTTTATTTGATTAGACTTTAATTAACAATTAAATTTAGCAATTAAATATTTATTATAACAAAGTTACAAATATCCGCTTAACTTGAAATTATCTCTTGATAATTTCGTTATTTGACTGTAGGTACATAGTAATCAATTAAAAAATAACATTATTTGTAATAAAAATTGATAAGTTTTGGTAAGATTTTTTTAAATAATTTTCATTCATTTTTGACCGTCTTTTGTTATTTTTTCAATGATCTAATTCAATTACAAATGCCTGTAATTTGAATTTACTAAATGAATCCTATATATAACAACATTAATTCGAAGATATTTCTCAATTATTTCTTTATTTGACTAAACTAATCGTCCAAATAAAAACTTAATTTTAAATAAAAATTAACAATTAAATTTAGCAATTAAATATTTATTATAACAAAGTTATAAATTTCCGCTTAACTTGAAATTATTTCTTGATAATTTCGTAATTTGACTGTAGGTACATAGTAATTATAAAAAAAAACATTATTTGTAATAAACATTGATAAGTTTTGGTTAGGTTTTTTAAAATAATTTTCAGTCATTTTTGACCGTCTTTTGTTACTTTTTCAATGATCTAACTTAATTACAAATGCCTGTAATTTGACTTTACTAAATGAATCTTATATATAACAAAAATAATCCGAAGTTATTTCTCAATAATTTCTTTATTTCACTAGACTAATCATCCAAAAAAACTTAATTGGAAATAAAAATTAACAATTAAATATTTATTATAACAAAGTTACAAATTTCCGTTTAACTTGAAATTAGTTCTTGATAATTTCATTATTTGACTGTAGGTACAGTCATGCTCACATAAATCTAGTACAAACAATATGACCTTGTCATATAAAATTGCTACTGTAACCTAATTTCTTGTACTAGATTTATATGAGCATGACTGTACATAGTAATCATAAAAAAAACATTATTTGTCATAAAAATTGATAAGTTTTGGTTAGGTTTTTTTAAATAATTTTCGATCATTTCTGGCCGTCTTTTGTTACTTTTTCAATGATCTAACTTTTTCAATGATCTAAATCAATTGCAAATGAATGTAATTTGTATTTATTTACTAAATGAATCTTATATATAACAAAATTAATTCGAAGTTATTTCTCAATTATTTCTTTATTTGACTAGACTAATCGTCAAAAAAAAAACTTAATTAATAATAATAATTATAAATAAAAATTAATAATTTTACTTGGATATTTTGCAACATTCATATTTCTTTTTAGTTTTCAGTTATTTTAGAAATGATCTGAGTCAGTTCCAGATGCCTTACAGATCACTTGAATTTAGTCACTACAAGAACAACAAAATTACAAAATCCGGCTCGACTCGAAGAAATATCTTGATAGTTTTCATATTTCGCTATACTAATCATAAAAAAACATTGTTTGGAATAAAAAATTTCCAGTATTACTGGGAATTGATCTTTCAGTGTATCAGTTATAGATGCCTATTAGTTATACATACGGCGACTAAATGTTGTGAACAAAAAAAAAACATTTCGGCTCATTTCGTTTATTTTTAAAGTGGGCTAAGCTGATTTTATTCTTTTACTAAAAAAATATTTTCACTATTGTATCTGTAAATGCAAGAAAATTGCTAAAACTTACTTTCTCGAAAAATAAATTTACCTTATCTTACTGTATATCACACTGGCTTGGACTTATATCATTTTGGCACACGAACAACGGACAATTAATCGTGAAACAGGCTGAAAATTCTAAATAGGATGGACGCTCCTATATTAATTTTGTACAATAGTGATTGCCATCACTTTCAATTGTCATTTACCAGAAAAAAATCTTCTCTAAGTCTCTAAGTAATGCGGTATAAACGGCAACAATTCTCATTAGTCCGATCCAACCAGCGGGCAGGATTTCAGTTTTCTGGGAAAAGTGACAAATTATGCGGCGTGGACTTTAGCTGTGGAGTTTCAGAATTTCAAAATCTGGTCACTGATCAGTGCATAGAACCTGACCTAACAGCATTTGTAAGCGTCAGGTTATTTGTACAGGTAATTGTGATGATGGCAGCAGTGCTCTGTCGGGGGCCGGTAGACCCACCTTAACAGCAGGCGAAAGATTAATCCATTTGTTTTCGCATTCCTCACATAAATCAGAGGAGCCGCAATTTGGTAATAAGCGAATCTTGCAGACAGGTACGGTGTGTTCCACTCAGGTAATCTTCATTGCGTGACTCGTGGTGTTCACGTCTTCATCACGGGCGCCCGGAGTTTCCGTGATCCGGGGAAATTAGCAGGGGCCTCCAGATGCACTGACCTGCCGTCCGGTCCATCGTTGGCGCAATAATGGCTCACTTCTTCGCGAGGATGATGATATTAAAGGCGGCCGGTGCGAAGGGCCAAGACGAAAATTGGCCAAATTACGTGGAATTACCAGCCGCCGACACGTCCAATATATCAGCACTCGTTTCCCAGTGGTAATCATTTACTGCTCCGATACGAATAAGTACATCTCCGATGGGTATAAATTGGTCTGATTTACTGCCCAACTTCTGCACACCGCACATGCAAATCCGGGCAATAATAACAATGCCATCGCTCATCAGGATCCGATTATGTTTGCACGGTCCTTAATCCACGGCGTCGTAAATCTCGCTTTATTGCGGACGTGATTATTGTCGAAATCATGCAAATTATTCAATCAGTACCTGATGCTTCGATTTAGTCCCGTTCTCTCTCCAATGAAAGAAACAATTAAATTAAACTTTACGACTTGCATGCCCCACATAACGTTATACATTTATGTTCCGAAGCAATTAACCGTATTTTATCATCGGCGTGGTGCTGTTTATACGTTCGGAGATCTGTTCCCACACTGCAAGTTATAATGCACGTTTTTCTGTACATACTCGCCATTTCGAATGCCACTAAGGCCCAGTTGTACGATCGTGGATCATCTTGACCATGGTTCAGTTACCTAGGATACAATTGTTAATACAATGGTATCCTAGGCAACTGAACCATCTTCATGGATGATCCACGATCGTACAACTGGGATGGTTCAGTTACCTTGGATACCATTATTGACACAATTATATCTTAGGTGACTGAACCATGACCATACTGATCTGCGTTCGTACAACTGGGCCTTAGGTTTTTTTTTAATTTTCAGAAATTTCGGTAAAAGCTAACCCATTCTTGTCAATGCAGAAAGTTATATGTTTGATTTTCTCCCTTATTTATTACTGAAACTTTGTCAAATTTTCAGGAGAATTAGTTTCAGGTGTACTGTACACGAATCTAATAACAAATTTGCAAACAATAAATTTTCAGAAATTTCAGTAATAGCTAATCCATACTTGTCAATACAAATAGTTTTGAAAAGTTATGTCTTTGATTTTCTCCCTTATTTAATACTGAAACTTTGACAAATTTTCAGGAGAATTAATTTCAGGTGTACTGTACACGAATCTAATATCATATTTCCAAATAATAAATTTTCAGAAATTTCAGTGAAAGCTAACCCATACTTGTCAATCCAGAAAGTTATATGTTTGATTTTCTCTCGTATTTATTACTGAAACTTTGTCAAATTTTCAGGAGAATTAGTTTCAGGTGTACTGTATACGAATCTAATAACAAATTTGCAAACAATAAATTTTCAGAAATTTCAGTAATAGCTAACTCATACTTGTCAATACAAAATGTTTTGAAAAGTTAGATCTTTGATTTTCTCTCGTATTTATTACTGAAACTTTGTCAAATTTTCTGGAGAATTAGTTTCAGGTGTACTGTACACGAATCTAATATAAAGTTTGCGAATGACAAATTTTCAGAAATTTTAGTAAAAGCTAACCCATACTTGTCAATACAAAAAAATATGTCTTTGATTTTCTCCCTTATTTAATACTGAAACTTTGTCAAATTATTAGGAAAATTAGTTTCAGGTGTACTGTACACGAATCTAATATGAAATTTGCAAATGCCAAATTTTCAGAAATTTCAGAAAGAGCTAACCCATGCTTGTCAATACAAAATGTTATGTCTTTGATTTTCTCCCTTATTTACTACTGAAACTTTGTCAAATTATTAGGAGAATTAGTTTCAGGTGTACTGTATACGAATCTAATAACAAATTTGCAAACAATAAATTTTCAGAAATTTCACTAATAGCTAACCCATACTTGTCAATACAAAGAGTTTTGAAATGTTATGTCTTTGATTTTCTCCCTTATTTAATACTGAAACTTTGTCAAATTTTCAGGAGAATTAGTTTCAGGTGTACTGTACACGAATCTAATGTGAAATTTGCAAATGACAAATTTTCAGAAATTTCAGTAATAGCTAACCCTTACTTGTCAATACAAAGAGCTATGTCTTTGATTTTCTCCCTTATTTAATACTGAAACTTTGTCAAATTTTCAGGAGAATTAGTTTCAGGTGTACTGTATACGAATCTAATATGAAATTTGCAAATGACAAATTTTCAGAAATTTCAGTAATAGCTAACCCTTACTTGTCAATACAAAGAGCTATGTCTTTGATTTTCTCCCTTATTTAATACTGAAACTTTGTCAAATTTTCAGGAGAATTAGTTTCAGGTGTACTGTACACGAATCTAATGTGAAATTTGCAAATGACAAATTTTCAGAAATTTCAGTAATAGCTAACCCTTACTTGTCAATACAAAGAGCTATGTCTTTGATTTTCTCCCTTATTTAATACTGAAACTTTGTCAAATTTTCAGGAGAATTAGTTTCAGGTGTACTGTATACGAATCTAATATGAAATTTGCAAATGACAAATTTTCAGAAATTTCAGTAATAGCTAACCCTTACTTGCCAATACAAAGAGCTATGTCTTTGATTTTCTCCCTTATTTAATACTGAAACTTTGTCAAATTTTCAGGAGAATTAGTTTCAGGTGTACTGTACACGAATCTTATGTGAAATTTGGAAATGACAAATATTCAGAAATTTCAGTTAAAGCTAACCCATACTTGTCAATGCAGAATGTTATGCCTTTGATTTTCTCCCTTATTTAATACTGAAACTTTGTCAAATTTTCAGGAGGATTAGTTTCAGGTGTACTGTACACGAATCTAATATGAAATTTGCAAATGCCTAATTTTCAGAAATTTCAGAAAAAGCTAACCCTTACTTGTCAATATAAAGAGCTATGTCTTTGATTTTCTTCCTTATTTAATACTGAAACTTTGTCAAATTTTCGGGAGAATTAGTTTCGGGTGTACTACTGATAATCTAGCTGAGTTTATATTACTATTCTGTAGTTACTTTTTTATTCTAAGGTAAAAAATATAAATATATTTTTTTAATTTTTGGGTTTTTGCAAATTTTCCTGCTTTTTTATGTAAATTTATGCTTTTTTTTGTGTATGTTAATGCCTTTTTTTCAAAAAGATGTGCTTTTATAATGTTTTTTTAATGCTTTTTATCCGGTCTTTATTTATAATTGTAGTTATAATGAAAAAAAGTTCTCAAATAAATCTTAATTGTTCTAATAGTAATACAAACTAACGTGAAATGTTTAAACAACTTCTTTCATGAAATAGAGATTGAAAATTATCTCTAAAATATCATCAAAGTTTGATTTTTTGGTAAGCTCTGATTCGATAGTCAAAATTGCCACATCCTTCAGGCGTTCTTCAGTCATTGTAGACTAGAGCTTGTATATTTTTTTATTCTTTTCAACGCGGAAAACGACCTTTATGCTGAACAGTTGGACGCAGGCATAGTCAAAAAATGTCTGAATGCGATGTCAACATAACGGTAGTTTGTTGTCATGCAGTACTTCGCAAATGTTTAAGTACCTATTGATTTTGGACATGTCTTGTTCCATCCCTTTTAAAAATTTTAAAAAAATGTATACACTCCAGGGGCAAAACGAGGCTGTTTTAGAGCACCCCCTATGAAGGGGGTGCTCGAGTCCCACTCGGCTTTTCATTTTTCAATATTATATTAATTGCAGGCAAAAAAAAACAAATATGAAATTTCAATAAATACTAATCTTCGTTCTGAGGCTAATCTTTATTTCCATTTTGCGAAGCCCACGCTAACGCTTATTACCTACTCGTAAGTAGGTACTTCTTTTTACTTAACTCGTGCATCTTGAACGTGCAATTGATATATCAAGAACAGTATAAATAACAGGTAATGGGCCGCTTGTCTCTGCCAGAAAGAAAAGGAGCAAGGCGAAGGATGATCCATGGGAGTCCGCCGTGGATCCTGTATAATTATGAATTATGAAATTGCCATAAAAATTATCGTTATCGGCAGGAATTATACAGTTTCGGAATTAATAATTCGCGTGGGGCATACCTTACCGGGATGATACTGTCCCCGGATGGCAGGCTTAATTAATATTGGCGATTAATCATTGCAAATTGCAAGGTTTGGGTATGTGGCGATCGGAAGGGGACGAGCCCCGTTACTTTATGCAAATAACTAATTTATGGCCTGATAAGGCAAGGAAAGTGCGGAATTTGCGTATGAAAGGACCACTGTGATTGCCATCGCTCCTGTGTCGTACACTGGAACGCTATGCTATGCAAGTGTATGCAATTCTTGGTGTCCGAGGATAATGAAGTCCGCTGCAAAGCGTATGGCAGATGGACTTCGGAGATGCATAAATTATGGTAATGCTCCCGTTTTGATGATGTATCGCACACCACAAGGGGCCTTTATAGCTGCATTTTGCCAGTAGTAGCCGATACATAAATTTCGATTTTATAGCTTCATATATTTACCATAATTAACTGCTGCATCTGTATTTATGCGTGCATATGAGAATACAACTACTTTCAACTTATGGACATTTAACAATAATCATTATACTGGATGCCGTATTTTAGGGATAATTACACTTTTAGCGTTGCCTTGATATTTGCTTCTGGGTGCAAATTTCGATGCCACTTTTCCACGACTTAATGCATGCCAGTTAGTAACACGCACCGTGCAAGCTTCAAAGATGATTGACTTGGACCGTCAGTGGGGATAACGAGGAAAGCATGGACGACACATAACGATATACGGTAACTTTTAAATAAATCGGATAATACTCTTTATAATGATATTCGTGTAAACTATTGGCGAAAATAATAACGGCCTGTCGCCTCGCGAATCTGGAATCAACTATACTTTTCGCATGCAACACGATGCTATTTATATTAAAATTTCGCCAACTCTGCTATTCTACGGGATTCCCCTTAACATTAATTCTCATCCGGTGATCTCACATGTGCCCTATAGCAAGGTTACTGATACAATATTACCAAACTGTTATGTTTAGTCATCAGCCTGGCCGATCGCCTCATCTGTGATTGTTTATATAATTGCATTACTACGCATCCACCGCGTCTTAATAAGTGATAATAAAAGTTTTCATAAGTTCCTTTATAATCGATTCAAATTGAATTCATATTTAATCATATTACTTATTAAATCCCTAAATGATCACCTCTTCCTATTTTAAAACAATACTTGGGTTTTGTGTGTTTTTCAATGTATATACCTGAGTATGAAATTCTTTTAAAATTACTACTAAACGTCTCAATTAATATCGGTAATTTTTCGTGGTTTTATGTTAAATTAATTCATACAAAATATCGATATTCCCTTACCCTTACAATATAAACGTTCATCTGAATCACATTAAGGGGGACGAAGTTGCAAGGTGAGGCAGGGACAGGTTAAATCAAAGTGTAATTGATCATTCTTGAAGCGTGCACCCACAGGTGAGGCCAGGCATAAGTACGACATATTAGGCTATCTTTTTATCGTCTCCGCATAATCATTTATAATAACACGCCCGCAACATGTATAGTTAATTTAATAACTTTCATTGTCAGTCTCACTCTCGTGTGCGATTGGAATAGCACCTGTATGGATTGGAAATACTCCTTGGACATGCTGATCGGATGTTGCTGGGTGCCAAATTAGCATAACAAATCCTCGAACCTCCCGTTATCTTCGTGCCGTTTTGTTTGGGCGCTGATAAATATTTATTATTGTGGGCACAATGGCCATTCAATCGGCTGCCATCCTTGCGCAATACCGCAGGCAATGAATTAATGAATTTGTTTGCTCCTATAAAAATATACCAGCTAAAAACTGATGATCTAATTTCGGACGTTAAAACGAAAGCGCGCAGCCATTAATCAATTATTAATAAATGACCGGATGCAGTCGCTTATTAGAGGATACATCAATCACCTGTGAATTATAATACAAATAAAAATGTCCGACGCCTAATGGCCCAAGCTTTTTATCCGCCGACTTTAAGAACGTCCGCTAATTGATGCACTCTCAGGCGAAAGTCCGAAAGTTTTGACAACCGTTCAGTCTGTTATCCAAACAAATCTTAAAATGCGCCTTGCACAATTATGCCATGGGGGCTGGTGAATTATCATTGCCGAATTTCCAATAAACGTTGCGAATTGCGCCCCAAGTTATACTATCAGTATTGAGCGTAATGTAGGTCAAGAGCTAGCTGCCAATACTAAATATGGTTAGGTAATTAGTATATTCTCTGATTTCAGAGTAAAAGTTAAGTTATTAAAGCGGGGGAATGGGGAAATCTTTCTTTGAGTTGTTAGTGATTCTAAAATAATGATTTTTAAAATGATTCCAGAGATTCTACAATTCTAAAAATTATTTTAAGGTTATAGTAATCAATGAAATTACGTTTACCTTACTTTCCACAACTTTATTTATAAACAGGGTGTCCTAAATTGAGGGGGATTGCATGGGTATTTATCTTATTCTTATGACTAGAGATCTGGTTAAATGGGCAAAATTGTGCAGTTTAATATGCTGGTTCAGATTATGATGAAAATTTTTCAAAAGCCGGAGCAGTTTAGAAGTTATTCTAAGAAAACTAAAAGTCTTGAGTCGTTCTGGGAACTGTCCCCTCATTGTACATATGAAAATGTAGTATCTGTCTATAATAATAATGGATACTTGCTAAAATATGAAGATATTGAATATGAAATTATATCGTTCAAAATAAATTAGTAATTGCAATACAAAAAAAAAAAACAAATAGAAAAAAACCGAAAGTACAATAGTTTGGGCATGAATTTTATTTGGAAACATCATTACAGATAGTATTCCAAGCGTTTGTTTGCATATAATGCCTTGCCATCCATTGAAAGTAACGTTCGTAAAGAACAAATTTATTAACCACATCAAGCGGGCATCAAAAAACTCGTCTTGAATGTAGAAATCTGCCACAAAAATATCGAGAATTCCTACCATTCACGGCAAATCAAATGAGCACGCTGATATATAAACTGCCATGTATTGAGATATTTTAATAGAACAAATATCCCCTTCGCCTAACAGCCGCTCGACAAATTGCTATAACCGTAAATCCTGACTATGGAATTTACCATCACTTCACACTTTCATCAATCCCGATGTGTTCTTTTCTTTTTCTTCTATCTATTTTTGTTTAATAGTTTTAATTTTAATTGTTTCTAATTTTTATATCGTCGGTTTTCTGGCAAAATTCACCATAAGGTCACATTTCAGTAGTTACATTTTAAAAGTTAAACAGGTAAGAAACATCGCTTATTCTGCACAAGTCTCCAAGTCCAATAAAGTCACTTTTCAGGACACACATTTTAAAAGTTAAACATGTACGAAAAATTGCTTATTTAAGATTCTATGAACGTTCTGTACACCATACGTACTTGTATGGTGTGCAGAACGTTCCAATAATATCAAATAAGCGATTTTTCGTACCTATTTACTTTTTAAAATGTGAGTACTGAAAAGTGACCTTACTGGACTTGATGACTTTTGCCAGAATAAACGATTTTTCGTACTTGTTTAACTTTTAAAATATGACTACTGAAAAGTGACCTTATTGGACTTAATGACTTTTGCCAGAATAAGCGATTTTTCGTACTTGTTTAACTTTTAAAATGTGACTACTGAAAAATGACCTTATTGGACTTAACGACTTTTGCCAGAATAAGCGATTTTTCGTACCTGCTTAACTTTTAAAAATGACCACTGAAAAGTGACCTTATTGGACTTAATGACTTTTGCCAGAACAAGCTATTTTTCGTACTTGTTTAACTTTTAAAATATGACTACTGAAAAGTGACCTTATTGGACTTAATGACTTTTGCCAGAATAAGCTATTTTTCGTACTTGTTTAACATTTAAAATATGACTACTGAATAGTGACCTTATTGGACTTAATGACTTTTGCCAGAATAAGCTATTTTTCGTACTTGTTTAACTTTTAAAATATGACTACTGAAAAGTGACCTTATTGGACTTAATGACTTTTGCCAGAATAAGCGATTTTTCGTACTTGTTTAACTTTTAAAATATGACTACTGAAAAGTGACCTTATTGGACTTAATGACTTTTGCCAGAATAAGCGATTTTTCGTACTTGTTTAACTTTTAAAATATGACTACTGAAAAGTGACCTTATTGGACTTAATGACTTTTGCCAGAATAAGCGATTTTTCGTACTTGTTTAACTTTTAAAATGTGACAACTGAAAAATGACTTTATTGGACTTAATGACTTTTGCCAGAATAAGCGATTTTTCGTACTTGTTTAACTTTTAAAATGAGACTACTGAAAAATGACCTTATTGGACTTAATGACTTTTGCCAGAATAAGCTATTTCTCGTACTTGTTTAACTTTTAAAATATGACTACTGAAAAGTGACCTTATTGGACTTAATGACTTTTGCCAGAATATGCGATTTTTCGTACTTGTTTAACTTTTAAAATATGACTACTGAAAAGTGACCTTATTGGGCTTAATGACTTTTGCCAGAATAAGCGATTTTTCGTACTTGTTTAACTTTTAAAATATGACTACTGAAAAGTGACCTTATTGGACTTAATGACTTTTGCCAGAATAAGCGATTTTTCGTACTTGTTTAACTTTTAAAATATGACTACTGAAAAGTGACCTTATTGGACTTAATGACTTTTGCCAGAATAAGCGATTTTTCGTACTTGTTTAACTTTTAAAATATGACTACTGAAATGTGACCTTATTTGACTTAATGACTTTTGCCAGAATAAGCGATTTTTCGTACTTGTTTAACTTTTAAAATGTGACTACTGAAAAATGACCTTATTGGACTTAATGACTTTTGCCAGAATAAGCGATTTTTTGTACTTGTTTAACTTTTAAAATGAGACTACTGAAAAATAACCTTATTGGACTTAATGACTTTTGCCAGAATAAGCTATTTTTCGTACTTGTTTAACTTTTAAAATATGACTACTGAAAAGTGACCTTATTGGACTTAATTACTTTTGCCAGAATAAGCGATTTTTCGTACTTGTTTAACTTTTAAAATGTGACTACTGAAAAATGACCTTATTGGACTTAATGACTTTTGCCAGAATAAGCTATTTTTCGTACTTGTTTAACTTTTAAAATATGACTACTGAAAAGTGACCTTATTGGACTTATTGACTTTTGCCAGAATAAGCGATTTTTCGTACTTGTTTAACTTTTAAAATGTGACTACTGAAAATGACCTTATTGGACTTAATGACTTTTGCCAGAATAAGCGATTTTTCGTACTTGTTTAACTTTTAAAATGTGACTTACTGAAAAATGACCTTATTGGACTTAATGACTTTTGCCAGAATAAGCTATTTTTCGTACTTGTTTAACTTTTAAAATATGACTACTGAAAAGTGACCTTATTGGACTTAATGACTTTTGCCAGAATAAGCGATTTTTCGTACTTGTTTAACTTTTAAAATATGACTACTGAAAAATGACCTTATTGGACTTAATGACTTTTGCCAGAATAAGCTATTTTTCGTACTTGTTTAACTTTTAAAATATGACTACTGAAAAATGACCTTATTGGACTTAATGACTTTTGCCAGAATAAGCGATTTTTCGTACCTGCTTAACTTTTAAAATATGACTACTGAAAAGTGACCTTATTGGACTTAATGACTTTTGCCAGAATAAGCGATTTTTCGTACTTGTTTAACTTTTAAAATGTGACAACTGATAAATGACCTTATTGGACTTAATGACTTTTGCCAGAATAAGCGATTTTTCGTACTTGTTTTACTTTTAAAATGAGACTACTGAAAAATGACCTTATTGGACTTAATGACTTTTGCCAGAATAAGCTATTTTTCGTACTTGTTTAACTTTTAAAATATGACTACTGAAAAGTGACCTTATTGGACTTAATGACTTTTGCCAGAATAAGCGATTTTTCGTACTTGTTTAACTTTTAAAATGTGACTACTGAAAAATGACCTTATTGGACTTAATGACTTTTGCCAGAATAAGCTATTTTTCGTACTTGTTTAACTTTTAAAATATGACTACTGAAAAGTGACCTTATTGGACTTAATGACTTTTTCCAGAATAAGCGATTTTTCGTACTTGTTTAACTTTTAAAATATGACTACTGAAAAGTGACCTTATTGGACTTAATGACTTTTGCCAGAATAAGCGATTTTTCGTACTTGTTTAACTTTTAAAATGTGACTACTGAAAATTGACCTTATTGGACTTAATGACTTTTGCCAGAATAAGCTATTTTTCGTACCTGTTTAACTTTTAAAATATGACTATTGAAAAGTGACCTTATTGGACTTATTGACTTTTGCCAGAATAAGCGATTTTTCGTACTTGTTTAACTTTTAAAATATGACTACTGAAAAGTGACCTTATTGGACTTAATGACTTTTGCCAGAATAAGCGATTTTTCGTACTTGTTTAACTTTTAAAATGTGACTACTGAAAAATGACCTTATTAGACTTAATGACTTTTGCCAGAATAAGCTATTTTTCGTACTTGTTTAAGTTTTAAAATATGACTACTGAAAAATGACCTTATTGGACTTAATGACTTTTGCCAGAATAAGCTATTTTTCGTACTTGTTTAACTATTAAAATATGACTACTGAAAAGTGACCTTATTGGACTTAATGACTTTTGCCAGAATATGCGATTTTTCGTACTTGTTGAACTTTTAAAATATGACTACTGAAAAATGATCTTATTGGACTTAATGACTTTTGCCAGAATAAGCGATTTTTCGTACTTGTTTAACTTTTAAAATATGACTACTAAAAAGTGACCTTATTGGACTTAATGACTTTTGCCAGAATAAGCGATTTTTCGTACTTGTTTAACTTTTAAAATATGACTACTGAAAAGTGACCTTATTGGACTTAATGACTTTTGCCAGAATAAGCGATTTTTCGTACTTGTTTAACTTTTAAAATGTGACTACTGAAAAATGACCTTATTGGACTTAATGACTTTTGCCAGAATAAGCTATTTTTCGTACTTGTTTAACTTTTAAAATATGACTACTGAAAAGTGACCTTTTGGACTTAATGACTTTTGCCAGAATAAGCGATTTTTCGTACTTGTTTAACTTTTAAAATATGACTACTGAAAAGTGACCTTATTGGACCTAATGACTTTTGCCAGAATAAGCGATTTTTCGTACTTGTTTAACTTTTAAAATGGACAACTGAAAAATGACTTTATTGGACTTGATGACTTTTTCCAGAATAAGCGATTTTTCGTACTTGTTTAACTTTTAAAATGAGACTACTGAAAAATGACCTTATTGTACTTAATGACTTTTGCCAGAATAAGCGATTTTTCGTACTTGTTTAACTTTTAAAATGAGACTACTGAAAAATGACCTTATTGGACTTAATGACTTTTGCCAGAATAAGCTATTTTTCGTACCTATTTAACTTTTAAAATATGACTACTGAAAAGTGACCTTATTGGACCTGGTGACTTTTGCCAGAATAAGCGATTTTTCGTACTTGTTTAACTTTTAAAATATGACTACTGAAAAATGACGTTATTGGACTTATTGACTTTTGCCAGAATAAGCTATTTTTCGTACTTGTTTAACATTTAAAATATGACTACTGAATAGTGACCTGATTGGACTTAATGACTTTTGCCAGAATAAGCGATTTTTCGTACTTGTTTAACTTTTAAAATGTGACTTACTGAAAAATGACCTTATTGGACTTAATGACTTTTGCCAGAATAAGCTATTTTTCGTACTTGTTTAACTTTTAAAATATGACTACTGGAAAGTGACCTTATTGGACTTAATGACTTTTGCCAGAATAAGCGATTTTTCGTACTTGTTTAACTTTTAAAATATGACTACTGAAAAATGACCTTATTGGACTTAATGACTTTTGCCAGAATAAGCTATTTTTCGTACTTGTTTAACTTTTAAAATATGACTACTGAAAAATGACCTTATTGGACTTAATGACTTTTGCCAGAATAAGCGATTTTTCGTACCTGCTTAACTTTTAAAATATGACTCCTGAAAAGTGACCTTATTGGACTTAATGACTTTTGCCAGAATAAGCGATTTTTCGTACTTGTTTAACTTTTAAAATGTGACAACTGAAAAATTACTTTATTGGACTTAATGAATTTTGCCAGAATAAGCGAATTTTCGTACTTGTTTTACTTTTAAAATGAG
This sequence comes from Othius punctulatus, assembly GCA_951805005.1. Classification (NCBI taxonomy): domain Eukaryota; kingdom Metazoa; phylum Arthropoda; class Insecta; order Coleoptera; family Staphylinidae; genus Othius; species Othius punctulatus. The sequence continues at coordinate 301,158 of OX638139.1, read as the reverse complement.
ACTACTGAAAAATGACCTTATTGGACTTAATGACTTTTGCCAGAATAAGCTATTTTTCGTACTTGTTTAACTTTTAAAATATGACTACTGAAAAGTGACCTTATTGGACTTAATGACTTTTGCCAGAATAAGCGATTTTTCGTAGTTGTTTAACTTTTAAAATGTGACTACTGAAAAATGACCTTATTGGACTTAATGACTTTTGCCAGAATAAGCTATTTTTCGTACTTGTTTAACTTTTAAAATATGACTACTGAAAAGTGACCTTATTGGACTTAATGACTTTTGCCAGAATAAGCGATTTTTCGTACTTGTTTAACTTTTAAAATGTGACAACTGAAAAATGACTTTATTGGACTTGATGACTTTTGCCAGAATAAGCGATTTTTCCTACTTGTTTAACTTTTAAAATGAGACTACTGAAAAATGACCTTATTGTACTTAATGACTTTTGCCAGAATAAGCGATTTTTCGTACTTGTTTAACTTTTAAAATGAGACTACTGAAAAATGACCTTATTGGACTTAATGACTTTTGCCAGAATAAGCTATTTTTCGTACCTATTTAACTTTTAAAATATGACTACTGAAAAGTGACCTTATTGGACCTGGTGACTTTTGCCAGAATAAGCGATTTTTCGTACTTGTTTAACTTTTAAAATATGACTACTGAAAAGTGACCTTATTGGACTTAATGACTTTTGCCAGAATAAGCGATTTTTCGTACTTGTTTAACTTTTAAAATGTGACAACTGAAAAATGACTTTATTGTACTTAATGACTTTTGCCAGAATAAGCGATTTTTCGTACTTGTTTAACTTTTAAAATGAGACTACTGAAAAATGACCTGATTGGACTTAATGACTTTTGCCAGAATAAGCTATTTTTCGTACCTATTTAACTTTTAAAATATGACTACTGAAAAGTGACCTTATTGGACCTGGTGACTTTTGCCAGAATAAGCGATTTTTCGTACTTGTTTAACTTTTAAAATATGACTACTGAAAAGTGACCTCATTGGACTTAATGACTTTTGCCAGAATAAGCGATTTTTCGTACTTGTTTAACTTTTAAAATATGACTACTGAAAAATGACGTTATTGGACTTAATGACTTTTGCCAGAATAAGCTATTTTTCGTACTTGTTTAACATTTAAAATATGACTACTGAATAGTGACCTGATTGGACTTAATGACTTTTGCCAGAATAAGCGATTTTTCGTACTTGTTAAACTTTTAAAATGTGACTTACTGAAAAATGACCTTATTGGACTTAATGACTTTTGCCAGAATAAGCTATTTTTCGTACTTGTTTAACTTTTAAAATATGACTACTGGAAAGTGACCTTATTGGACTTAATGACTTTTGCCAGAATAAGCGATTTTTCGTACTTGTTTAACTTTTAAAATATGACTACTGAAAAATGACCTTATTGGACTTAATGACTTTTGCCAGAATAAGCTATTTTTCGTACTTGTTTAACTTTTAAAATATGACTACTGAAAAATGACCTTATTGGACTTAATGACTTTTGCCAGAATAAGCGATTTTTCGTACCTGCTTAACTTTTAAAATATGACTACTGAAAAGTGACCTTATTGGACTTAATGACTTTTGCCAGAATAAGCGATTTTTCGTACTTGTTTAACTTTTAAAATGTGACTACTGAAAATTGACCTTATTGGACTTAATGACTTTTGCCAGAATAAGCTATTTTTCGTACTTGTTTAACTTTTAAAATATGACTACTGAAAAGTGACCTTATTGGACTTAATTACTTTTGCCAGAATAAGCGATTTTTCGTACTTGTTTAACTTTTAAAATGTGACTACTGAAAAATGACCTTATTGGACTTAATGACTTTTGCCAGAATAAGCTATTTTTCGTACTTGTTTAACTTTTAAAATATGACTACTGAAAAGTGACCTTATTGGACTTATTGACTTTTGCCAGAATAAGCGATTTTTCGTACTTGTTTAACTTTTAAAATGTGACTACTGAAAATGACCTTATTGGACTTAATGACTTTTGCCAGAATAAGCGATTTTTCGTACTTGTTTAACTTTTAAAATGTGACTTACTGAAAAATGACCTTATTGGACTTAATGACTTTTGCCGGAATAAGCTATTTTTCGTACTTGTTTAACTTTTAAAATATGACTACTGAAAAGTGACCTTATTGGACTTAATGACTTTTGCCAGAATAAGCGATTTTTCGTACTTGTTTAACTTTTAAAATATGACTACTGAAAAATGACCTTATTGGACTTAATGACTTTTGCCAGAATAAGCTATTTTTCGTACTTGTTTAACTTTTAAAATATGACTACTGAAAAATGACCTTATTGGACTTAATGACTTTTGCCAGAATAAGCGATTTTTCGTACCTGCTTAACTTTTAAAATATGACTACTGAAAAGTGACCTTATTGGACTTAATGACTTTTGCCAGAATAAGCGATTTTTCGTACTTGTTTAACTTTTAAAATGTGACAACTGATAAATGACCTTATTGGACTTAATGACTTTTGCCAGAATAAGCGATTTTTCGTACTTGTTTTACTTTTAAAATGAGACTACTGAAAAATGACCTTATTGGACTTAATGACTTTTGCCAGAATAAGCTATTTTTCGTACTTGTTTAACTTTTAAAATATGACTACTGAAAAGTGACCTTATTGGACTTAATGACTTTTGCCAGAATAAGCGATTTTTCGTACTTGTTTAACTTTTAAAATGTGACTACTGAAAAATGACCTTATTGGACTTAATGACTTTTGCCAGAATAAGCTATTTTTCGTACTTGTTTAACTTTTAAAATATGACTACTGAAAAGTGACCTTATTGGACTTAATGACTTTTTCCAGAATAAGCGATTTTTCGTACTTGTTTAACTTTTAAAATATGACTACTGAAAAGTGACCTTATTGGACTTAATGACTTTTGCCAGAATAAGCGATTTTTCGTACTTGTTTAACTTTTAAAATGTGACTACTGAAAATTGACCTTATTGGACTTAATGACTTTTGCCAGAATAAGCTATTTTTCGTACCTGTTTAACTTTTAAAATATGACTATTGAAAAGTGACCTTATTGGACTTATTGACTTTTGCCAGAATAAGCGATTTTTCGTACTTGTTTAACTTTTAAAATATGACTACTGAAAAGTGACCTTATTGGACTTAATGCCTTTTGCCAGAATAAGCGATTTTTCGTACTTGTTTAACTTTTAAAATGTGACTACTGAAAAATGACCTTATTAGACTTAATGACTTTTGCCAGAATAAGCTATTTTTCGTACTTGTTTAAGTTTTAAAATATGACTACTGAAAAATGACCTTATTGGACTTAATGACTTTTGCCAGAATAAGCTATTTTTCGTACTTGTTTAACTATTAAAATATGACTACTGAAAAGTGACCTTATTGGACTTAATGACTTTTGCCAGAATATGCGATTTTTCGTACTTGTTGAACTTTTAAAATATGACTACTGAAAAATGATCTTATTGGACTTAATGACTTTTGCCAGAATAAGCGATTTTTCGTACTTGTTTAACTTTTAAAATATGACTACTAAAAAGTGACCTTATTGGACTTAATGACTTTTGCCAGAATAAGCGATTTTTCGTACTTGTTTAACTTTTAAAATATGACTACTGAAAAGTGACCTTATTGGACTTAATGACTTTTGCCAGAATAAGCGATTTTTCGTACTTGTTTAACTTTTAAAATGTGACTACTGAAAAATGACCTTATTGGACTTAATGACTTTTGCCAGAATAAGCTATTTTTCGTACTTGTTTAACTTTTAAAATATGACTACTGAAAAGTGACCTTTTGGACTTAATGACTTTTGCCAGAATAAGCGATTTTTCGTACTTGTTTAACTTTTAAAATATGACTACTGAAAAGTGACCTTATTGGACCTAATGACTTTTGCCAGAATAAGCGATTTTTCGTACTTGTTTAACTTTTAAAATGGACAACTGAAAAATGACTTTATTGGACTTGATGACTTTTTCCAGAATAAGCGATTTTTCGTACTTGTTTAACTTTTAAAATGAGACTACTGAAAAATGACCTTATTGTACTTAATGACTTTTGCCAGAATAAGCGATTTTTCGTACTTGTTTAACTTTTAAAATGAGACTACTGAAAAATGACCTTATTGGACTTAATGACTTTTGCCAGAATAAGCTATTTTTCGTACCTATTTAACTTTTAAAATATGACTACTGAAAAGTGACCTTATTGGACCTGGTGACTTTTGCCAGAATAAGCGATTTTTCGTACTTGTTTAACTTTTAAAATATGACTACTGAAAAATGACGTTATTGGACTTATTGACTTTTGCCAGAATAAGCTATTTTTCGTACTTGTTTAACATTTAAAATATGACTACTGAATAGTGACCTGATTGGACTTAATGACTTTTGCCAGAATAAGCGATTTTTCGTACTTGTTTAACTTTTAAAATGTGACTTACTGAAAAATGACCTTATTGGACTTAATGACTTTTGCCAGAATAAGCTATTTTTCGTACTTGTTTAACTTTTAAAATATGACTACTGGAAAGTGACCTTATTGGACTTAATGACTTTTGCCAGAATAAGCGATTTTTCGTACTTGTTTAACTTTTAAAATATGACTACTGAAAAATGACCTTATTGGACTTAATGACTTTTGCCAGAATAAGCTATTTTTCGTACTTGTTTAACTTTTAAAATATGACTACTGAAAAATGACCTTATTGGACTTAATGACTTTTGCCAGAATAAGCGATTTTTCGTACCTGCTTAACTTTTAAAATATGACTCCTGAAAAGTGACCTTATTGGACTTAATGACTTTTGCCAGAATAAGCGATTTTTCGTACTTGTTTAACTTTTAAAATGTGACAACTGAAAAATTACTTTATTGGACTTAATGAATTTTGCCAGAATAAGCGAATTTTCGTACTTGTTTTACTTTTAAAATGAGACTACTGAAAAATGACCTTATTGGACTTAATGACTTTTGCCAGAATAAGCTATTTTTCGTACTTGTTTAACTTTTAAAATATGACTACTGAAAAGTGACCTTATTGGACTTAATGACTTTTGCCAGAATAAGCGATTTTTCGTAGTTGTTTAACTTTTAAAATGTGACTACTGAAAAATGACCTTATTGGACTTAATGACTTTTGCCAGAATAAGCTATTTTTCGTACTTGTTTAACTTTTAAAATATGACTACTGAAAAGTGACCTTATTGGACTTAATGACTTTTGCCAGAATAAGCGATTTTTCGTACTTGTTTAACTTTTAAAATGTGACAACTGAAAAATGACTTTATTGGACTTGATGACTTTTGCCAGAATAAGCGATTTTTCCTACTTGTTTAACTTTTAAAATGAGACTACTGAAAAATGACCTTATTGTACTTAATGACTTTTGCCAGAATAAGCGATTTTTCGTACTTGTTTAACTTTTAAAATGAGACTACTGAAAAATGACCTTATTGGACTTAATGACTTTTGCCAGAATAAGCTATTTTTCGTACCTATTTAACTTTTAAAATATGACTACTGAAAAGTGACCTTATTGGACCTGGTGACTTTTGCCAGAATAAGCGATTTTTCGTACTTGTTTAACTTTTAAAATATGACTACTGAAAAGTGACCTTATTGGACTTAATGACTTTTGCCAGAATAAGCGATTTTTCGTACTTGTTTAACTTTTAAAATGTGACAACTGAAAAATGACTTTATTGTACTTAATGACTTTTGCCAGAATAAGCGATTTTTCGTACTTGTTTAACTTTTAAAATGAGACTACTGAAAAATGACCTGATTGGACTTAATGACTTTTGCCAGAATAAGCTATTTTTCGTACCTATTTAACTTTTAAAATATGACTACTGAAAAGTGACCTTATTGGACCTGGTGACTTTTGCCAGAATAAGCGATTTTTCGTACTTGTTTAACTTTTAAAATATGACTACTGAAAAGTGACCTCATTGGACTTAATGACTTTTGCCAGAATAAGCGATTTTTCGTACTTGTTTAACTTTTAAAATATGACTACTGAAAAATGACGTTATTGGACTTAATGACTTTTGCCAGAATAAGCTATTTTTCGTACTTGTTTAACATTTAAAATATGACTACTGAATAGTGACCTGATTGGACTTAATGACTTTTGCCAGAATAAGCGATTTTTCGTACTTGTTAAACTTTTAAAATGTGACTTACTGAAAAATGACCTTATTGGACTTAATGACTTTTGCCAGAATAAGCTATTTTTCGTACTTGTTTAACTTTTAAAATATGACTACTGGAAAGTGACCTTATTGGACTTAATGACTTTTGCCAGAATAAGCGATTTTTCGTACTTGTTTAACTTTTAAAATATGACTACTGAAAAATGACCTTATTGGACTTAATGACTTTTGCCAGAATAAGCTATTTTTCGTACTTGTTTAACTTTTAAAATATGACTACTGAAAAATGACCTTATTGGACTTAATGACTTTTGCCAGAATAAGCGATTTTTCGTACCTGCTTAACTTTTAAAATATGACTACTGAAAAGTGACCTTATTGGACTTAATGACTTTTGCCAGAATAAGCGATTTTTCGTACTTGTTTAACTTTTAAAATGTGACAACTGAAAAATGACTTTATTGGACTTAATGACTTTTGCCAGAATAAGCGATTTTTCGTACCTGTTTTACTTTTAAAATGAGACTACTGAAAAATGACCTTATTGGACTTAATGACTTTTGCCAGAATAAGCTATTTTTCGTACTTGTTTAACTTTTAAAATATGACTACTGAAAAGTGACCTTATTGGACTTAATGACTTTTGCCAGAACAAGCTATTTTTCGTACTTGTTTAACTTTTAAAATGTGACAACTGAAAAATGACTTTATTGGACTTAATGACTTTTGCCAGAATAAGCGATTTTTTGTACTTGTTTAACTTTTAAAATGAGACTACTGAAAAATGACCTTATAGGACTTAATGACTTTTGCCAGAATAAGCGATTTTTCGTACTTGTTTAACTTTTAAAATATGACTACTGAAAAATGACCTTATTGGACTTAATGACTTTTGCCAGAATAAGCTATTTTTCGTACTTGTTTAACTTTTAAAATATGACTACTGAAAAATGACCTTATTGGACTTAATGACTTTTGCCAGAATAAGCGATTTTTCGTACCTGCTTAACTTTTAAAATATGACTCCTGAAAAGTGACCTTATTGGACTTAATGACTTTTGCCAGAATAAGCGATTTTTCGTACTTGTTTAACTTTTAAAATGTGACAACTGAAAAATTACTTTATTGGACTTAATGAATTTTGCCAGAATAAGCGAATTTTCGTACTTGTTTTACTTTTAAAATGAGACTACTGAAAAATGACCTTATTGGACTTAATGACTTTTGCCAGAATAAGCTATTTTTCGTACTTGTTTAACTTTTAAAATATGACTACTGAAAAGTGACCTTATTGGACTTAATGACTTTTGCCAGAATAAGCGATTTTTCGTAGTTGTTTAACTTTTAAAATGTGACTACTGAAAAATGACCTTATTGGACTTAATGACTTTTGCCAGAATAAGCTATTTTTCGTACTTGTTTAACTTTTAAAATATGACTACTGAAAAGTGACCTTATTGGACTTAATGACTTTTGCCAGAATAAGCGATTTTTCGTACTTGTTTAACTTTTAAAATATGACTACTGAAAAATGACCTTATTGGACTTAATGACTTTTGCCAGAATAAGCTATTTTTCGTACTTGTTTAACTTTTAAAATATGACTACTGAAAAATGACCTTATTGGACTTAATGACTTTTGCCAGAATAAGCGATTTTTCGTACCTGCTTAACTTTTAAAATATGACTACTGAAAAGTGACCTTATTGGACTTAATGACTTTTGCCAGAATAAGCGATTTTTCGTACTTGTTTAACTTTTAAAATGTGACAACTGATAAATGACCTTATTGGACTTAATGACTTTTGCCAGAATAAGCGATTTTTCGTAGTTGTTTAACTTTTAAAATGTGACTACTGAAAATTGACCTTATTGGACTTAATGACTTTTGCCAGAATAAGCTATTTTTCGTACTTGTTTAACTTTTAAAATATGACTACTGAAAAGTGACCTTATTGGACTTAATTACTTTTGCCAGAATAAGCGATTTTTCGTACTTGTTTAACTTTTAAAATGTGACTACTGAAAAATGACCTTATTGGACTTAATGACTTTTGCCAGAATAAGCTATTTTTCGTACTTGTTTAACTTTTAAAATATGACTACTGAAAAGTGACCTTATTGGACTTATTGACTTTTGCCAGAATAAGCGATTTTTCGTACTTGTTTAACTTTTAAAATGTGACTACTGAAAATGACCTTATTGGACTTAATGACTTTTGCCAGAATAAGCGATTTTTCGTACTTGTTTAACTTTTAAAATGTGACTTACTGAAAAATGACCTTATTGGACTTAATGACTTTTGCCGGAATAAGCTATTTTTCGTACTTGTTTAACTTTTAAAATATGACTACTGAAAAGTGACCTTATTGGACTTAATGACTTTTGCCAGAATAAGCGATTTTTCGTACTTGTTTAACTTTTAAAATATGACTACTGAAAAATGACCTTATTGGACTTAATGACTTTTGCCAGAATAAGCTATTTTTCGTACTTGTTTAACTTTTAAAATATGACTACTGAAAAATGACCTTATTGGACTTAATGACTTTTGCCAGAATAAGCGATTTTTCGTACCTGCTTAACTTTTAAAATATGACTACTGAAAAGTGACCTTATTGGACTTAATGACTTTTGCCAGAATAAGCGATTTTTCGTACTTGTTTAACTTTTAAAATGTGACAACTGATAAATGACCTTATTGGACTTAATGACTTTTGCCAGAATAAGCGATTTTTCGTACTTGTTTTACTTTTAAAATGAGACTACTGAAAAATGACCTTATTGGACTTAATGACTTTTGCCAGAATAAGCTATTTTTCGTACTTGTTTAACTTTTAAAATATGACTACTGAAAAGTGACCTTATTGGACTTAATGACTTTTGCCAGAATAAGCGATTTTTCGTACTTGTTTAACTTTTAAAATGTGACTACTGAAAAATGACCTTATTGGACTTAATGACTTTTGCCAGAATAAGCTATTTTTCGTACTTGTTTAACTTTTAAAATATGACTACTGAAAAGTGACCTTATTGGACTTAATGACTTTTTCCAGAATAAGCGATTTTTCGTACTTGTTTAACTTTTAAAATATGACTACTGAAAAGTGACCTTATTGGACTTAATGACTTTTGCCAGAATAAGCGATTTTTCGTACTTGTTTAACTTTTAAAATGTGACTACTGAAAATTGACCTTATTGGACTTAATGACTTTTGCCAGAATAAGCTATTTTTCGTACCTGTTTAACTTTTAAAATATGACTATTGAAAAGTGACCTTATTGGACTTATTGACTTTTGCCAGAATAAGCGATTTTTCGTACTTGTTTAACTTTTAAAATATGACTACTGAAAAGTGACCTTATTGGACTTAATGCCTTTTGCCAGAATAAGCGATTTTTCGTACTTGTTTAACTTTTAAAATGTGACTACTGAAAAATGACCTTATTAGACTTAATGACTTTTGCCAGAATAAGCTATTTTTCGTACTTGTTTAAGTTTTAAAATATGACTACTGAAAAATGACCTTATTGGACTTAATGACTTTTGCCAGAATAAGCTATTTTTCGTACTTGTTTAACTATTAAAATATGACTACTGAAAAGTGACCTTATTGGACTTAATGACTTTTGCCAGAATATGCGATTTTTCGTACTTGTTGAACTTTTAAAATATGACTACTGAAAAATGATCTTATTGGACTTAATGACTTTTGCCAGAATAAGCGATTTTTCGTACTTGTTTAACTTTTAAAATATGACTACTAAAAAGTGACCTTATTGGACTTAATGACTTTTGCCAGAATAAGCGATTTTTCGTACTTGTTTAACTTTTAAAATATGACTACTGAAAAGTGACCTTATTGGACTTAATGACTTTTGCCAGAATAAGCGATTTTTCGTACTTGTTTAACTTTTAAAATGTGACTACTGAAAAATGACCTTATTGGACTTAATGACTTTTGCCAGAATAAGCTATTTTTCGTACTTGTTTAACTTTTAAAATATGACTACTGAAAAGTGACCTTTTGGACTTAATGACTTTTGCCAGAATAAGCGATTTTTCGTACTTGTTTAACTTTTAAAATATGACTACTGAAAAGTGACCTTATTGGACCTAATGACTTTTGCCAGAATAAGCGATTTTTCGTACTTGTTTAACTTTTAAAATGGACAACTGAAAAATGACTTTATTGGACTTGATGACTTTTTCCAGAATAAGCGATTTTTCGTACTTGTTTAACTTTTAAAATGAGACTACTGAAAAATGACCTTATTGTACTTAATGACTTTTGCCAGAATAAGCGATTTTTCGTACTTGTTTAACTTTTAAAATGAGACTACTGAAAAATGACCTTATTGGACTTAATGACTTTTGCCAGAATAAGCTATTTTTCGTACCTATTTAACTTTTAAAATATGACTACTGAAAAGTGACCTTATTGGACCTGGTGACTTTTGCCAGAATAAGCGATTTTTCGTACTTGTTTAACTTTTAAAATATGACTACTGAAAAATGACGTTATTGGACTTATTGACTTTTGCCAGAATAAGCTATTTTTCGTACTTGTTTAACATTTAAAATATGACTACTGAATAGTGACCTGATTGGACTTAATGACTTTTGCCAGAATAAGCGATTTTTCGTACTTGTTTAACTTTTAAAATGTGACTTACTGAAAAATGACCTTATTGGACTTAATGACTTTTGCCAGAATAAGCTATTTTTCGTACTTGTTTAACTTTTAAAATATGACTACTGGAAAGTGACCTTATTGGACTTAATGACTTTTGCCAGAATAAGCGATTTTTCGTACTTGTTTAACTTTTAAAATATGACTACTGAAAAATGACCTTATTGGACTTAATGACTTTTGCCAGAATAAGCTATTTTTCGTACTTGTTTAACTTTTAAAATATGACTACTGAAAAATGACCTTATTGGACTTAATGACTTTTGCCAGAATAAGCGATTTTTCGTACCTGCTTAACTTTTAAAATATGACTCCTGAAAAGTGACCTTATTGGACTTAATGACTTTTGCCAGAATAAGCGATTTTTCGTACTTGTTTAACTTTTAAAATGTGACAACTGAAAAATTACTTTATTGGACTTAATGAATTTTGCCAGAATAAGCGAATTTTCGTACTTGTTTTACTTTTAAAATGAGACTACTGAAAAATGACCTTATTGGACTTAATGACTTTTGCCAGAATAAGCTATTTTTCGTACTTGTTTAACTTTTAAAATATGACTACTGAAAAGTGACCTTATTGGACTTAATGACTTTTGCCAGAATAAGCGATTTTTCGTAGTTGTTTAACTTTTAAAATGTGACTACTGAAAAATGACCTTATTGGACTTAATGACTTTTGCCAGAATAAGCTATTTTTCGTACTTGTTTAACTTTTAAAATATGACTACTGAAAAGTGACCTTATTGGACTTAATGACTTTTGCCAGAATAAGCGATTTTTCGTACTTGTTTAACTTTTAAAATGTGACAACTGAAAAATGACTTTATTGGACTTGATGACTTTTGCCAGAATAAGCGATTTTTCCTACTTGTTTAACTTTTAAAATGAGACTACTGAAAAATGACCTTATTGTACTTAATGACTTTTGCCAGAATAAGCGATTTTTCGTACTTGTTTAACTTTTAAAATGAGACTACTGACAAATGACCTTATTGGACTTAATGACTTTTGCCAGAATAAGCTATTTTTCGTACCTATTTAACTTTTAAAATATGACTACTGAAAAGTGACCTTATTGGACCTGGTGACTTTTGCCAGAATAAGCGATTTTTCGTACTTGTTTAACTTTTAAAATATGACTACTGAAAAGTGACCTTATTGGACTTAATGACTTTTGCCAGAATAAGCGATTTTTCGTACTTGTTTAACTTTTAAAATGTGACAACTGAAAAATGACTTTATTGTACTTAATGACTTTTGCCAGAATAAGCGATTTTTCGTACTTGTTTAACTTTTAAAATGAGACTACTGAAAAATGACCTGATTGGACTTAATGACTTTTGCCAGAATAAGCTATTTTTCGTACCTATTTAACTTTTAAAATATGACTACTGAAAAGTGACCTTATTGGACCTGGTGACTTTTGCCAGAATAAGCGATTTTTCGTACTTGTTTAACTTTTAAAATATGACTACTGAAAAGTGACCTCATTGGACTTAATGACTTTTGCCAGAATAAGCGATTTTTCGTACTTGTTTAACTTTTAAAATATGACTACTGAAAAATGACGTTATTGGACTTAATGACTTTTGCCAGAATAAGCTATTTTTCGTACTTGTTTAACATTTAAAATATGACTACTGAATAGTGACCTGATTGGACTTAATGACTTTTGCCAGAATAAGCGATTTTTCGTACTTGTTAAACTTTTAAAATGTGACTTACTGAAAAATGACCTTATTGGACTTAATGACTTTTGCCAGAATAAGCTATTTTTCGTACTTGTTTAACTTTTAAAATATGACTACTGGAAAGTGACCTTATTGGACTTAATGACTTTTGCCAGAATAAGCGATTTTTCGTACTTGTTTAACTTTTAAAATATGACTACTGAAAAATGACCTTATTGGACTTAATGACTTTTGCCAGAATAAGCTATTTTTCGTACTTGTTTAACTTTTAAAATATGACTACTGAAAAATGACCTTATTGGACTTAATGACTTTTGCCAGAATAAGCGATTTTTCGTACCTGCTTAACTTTTAAAATATGACTACTGAAAAGTGACCTTATTGGACTTAATGACTTTTGCCAGAATAAGCGATTTTTCGTACTTGTTTAACTTTTAAAATGTGACAACTGAAAAATGACTTTATTGGACTTAATGACTTTTGCCAGAATAAGCGATTTTTCGTACCTGTTTTACTTTTAAAATGAGACTACTGAAAAATGACCTTATTGGACTTAATGACTTTTGCCAGAATAAGCTATTTTTCGTACTTGTTTAACTTTTAAAATATGACTACTGAAAAGTGACCTTATTGGACTTAATGACTTTTGCCAGAACAAGCTATTTTTCGTACTTGTTTAACTTTTAAAATGTGACAACTGAAAAATGACTTTATTGGACTTAATGACTTTTGCCAGAATAAGCGATTTTTTGTACTTGTTTAACTTTTAAAATGAGACTACTGAAAAATGACCTTATAGGACTTAATGACTTTTGCCAGAATAAGCGATATTTCGTACCTGCTTAACTTTTAAAATATGACTACTGAAAAGTGACCTTTTGGACTTAATGACTTTTGCCAGAATAAGCGATTTTTCGTAGTTGTTTAACTTTTAAAATGTGACTACTGAAAATTGACCTTATTGGACTTAATGACTTTTGCCAGAATAAGCTATTTTTCGTACTTGTTTAACTTTTAAAATATGACTACTGAAAAGTGACCTTATTGGACTTAATGACTTTTGCCAGAATAAGCGATTTTTCGTACTTGTTTAACTTTTAAAATTTGACAACTGAAAAATGACTTTATTGGACTTGATGACTTTTGCCAGAATAAGCTATTTTTCGTACTTGTTTAACTTTTAAAATGAGACTACTGAAAAATGACCTTATTGTACTTAATGACATTTGCCAGAATAAGCGATTTTTCGTACTTGTTTAACTTTTAAAATGAGACTACTGAAAAATGACCTTATTGGACTTAATGACTTTTGCCAGAATAAGCTATTTTTCGTACTTGTTTAACTTTTAAAATATGACTACTGAAAAATGACCTTATTGGACTTAATGACTTTTGCCAGAATAAGCGATTTTTCGTACCTGCTTAACTTTTAAAATATGACTACTGAAAAGTGACCTTATTGGACTTAATGACTTTTGCCAGAATAAGCGATTTTTCGTACTTGTTTAACTTTTAAAATGTGACAACTGATAAATGACCTTATTGGACTTAATGACTTTTGCCAGAATAAGCGATTTTTCGTACTTGTTTTACTTTTAAAATGAGACTACTGAAAAATGACCTTATTGGACTTAATGACTTTTGCCAGAATAAGCTATTTTTCGTACTTGTTTAACTTTTAAAATATGACTACTGAAAAGTGACCTTATTGGACTTAATGACTTTTGCCAGAATAAGCGATTTTTCGTACTTGTTTAACTTTTAAAATGTGACTACTGAAAAATGACCTTATTGGACTTAATGACTTTTGCCAGAATAAGCTATTTTTCGTACTTGTTTAACTTTTAAAATATGACTACTGAAAAGTGACCTTATTGGACTTAATGACTTTTGCCAGAATAAGCGATTTTTCGTACTTGTTTAACTTTTAAAATATGACTACTGAAAAGTGACCTTATTGGACTTAATGACTTTTGCCAGAATAAGCGATTTTTCGTACTTGTTTAACTTTTAAAATGTGACTACTGAAAATTGACCTTATTGGACTTAATGACTTTTGCCAGAATAAGCTATTTTTCGTACTTGTTTAACTTTTAAAATGTGACTACTGAAAAATGACCTTATTGGACTTAATGACTTTTGCCAGAATAAGCTATTTTTCGTACTTGTTTAACTTTTAAAATATGACTACTGAAAAGTGACCTTATTGGACTTAATGACTTTTGCCAGAATAAGCGATTTTTCGTACTTGTTTAACTTTTAAAATGTGACAACTGAAAAATGACTTTATTGGACTTGATGACTTTTTCCAGAATAAGCGATTTTTCGTACTTGTTTAACTTTTAAAATGAGACTACTGAAAAATGACCTTATTGTACTTAATGACATTTGCCAGAATAAGCGATTTTTCGTACTTGTTTAACTTTTAAAATGAGACTACTGAAAAATGACCTTATTGGACTTAATGACTTTTGCCAGAATAAGCGATTTTTCGTACTTGTTTAACTTTTAAAATGTGACAACTGAAAAATGACTTTATTGGACTTGATGACTTTTGCCAGAATAAGCGCTTTTTCGTACTTGTTTAACTTTTAAAATGAGACTACTGAAAAATGACCTTATTGTACTTAATGACATTTGCCAGAATAAGCGATTTTTTTCGTACTTGTTTAACTTTTAAAATGAGACTACTGAAAAATGACCTTATTGGACTTAATGACTTTTGCCAGAATAAGCTATTTTTCGTACCTATTTAACTTTTAAAATATGACTACTGAAAAGTGACCTTATAGGACCTGGTGACTTTTGCCAGAATAAGCGATTTTTCGTACTTGTTTAACTTTTAAAATATGACTACTGAAAAGTGACCTCATTGGACTTAATGACTAGCCAGAATAAGCGATTTTTCGTACTTGTTTAACTTTTAAAATATGACTACTGAAAAATGACGTTATTGGACTTAATGACTTTTGCCAGAATAAGCTATTTTTCGTACTTGTTTAACATTTAAAATATGACTGCTGAATAGTGACCTGATTGGACTTAATGACTTTTGCCAGAATAAGCGATTTTTCGTACTTGTTAAACTTTTAAAATGTGACTTACTGAAAAATGACCTTATTGGACTTAATGACTTTTGCCAGAATAAGCTATTTTTCGTACTTGTTTAACTTTTAAAATATGACTACTGGAAAGTGACCTTATTGGACTTAATGACTTTTGCCAGAATAAGCGATTTTTCGTACTTGTTTAACTTTTAAAATATGACTACTGAAAAGTGACCTTATTGGACTTAATGACTTTTGCCAGAATAAGCTATTTTTCGTACTTGTTTAACTTTTAAAATATGACTACTGAAAAATGACCTTATTGGACTTAATGACTTTTGCCAGAATAAGCGATTTTTCGTACCTGCTTAACTTTTAAAATAT
This sequence comes from Othius punctulatus, assembly GCA_951805005.1. Classification (NCBI taxonomy): domain Eukaryota; kingdom Metazoa; phylum Arthropoda; class Insecta; order Coleoptera; family Staphylinidae; genus Othius; species Othius punctulatus. The sequence continues at coordinate 285,139 of OX638139.1, read as the reverse complement.
GACTACTGAAAAGTGACCTTATTGGACTTAATGACTTTTGCCAGAATAAGCGATTTTTCGTACTTGTTTAACTTTTAAAATATGACTACTGAAAAGTGACCTTATTGGACTTAATGACTTTTGCCAGAATAAGCTATTTTTCGTACTTGTTTAACTTTTAAAATATGACTACTGAAAAATGACCTTATTGGACTTAATGACTTTTGCCAGAATAAGCGATTTTTCGTACCTGCTTAACTTTTAAAATATGACTACTGAAAAGTGACCTTATTGGACATAATGACTTTTGCCAGAATAAGCGATTTTTCGTACTTGTTTAACTTTTAAAATGTGACTACTGAAAAATGACCTTATTGGACTTAATGACTTTTGCCAGAATAAGCGATTTTTCGTACCTGCTTAACTTTTAAAATATGACTACTGAAAAGTGACCTTATTGGACTTAATGACTTTTGCCAGAATAAGCGATTTTTCGTACTTGTTTAACTTTTAAAATGTGACAACTGAAAAATGACTTTATTGGACTTAATGACTTTTGCCAGAAGAAGCGATTTTTCGTACTTGTTTAACTTTTAAAATGAGACTACTGAAAAATGACCTAATTGGACTTAATGACTTTTGCCAGAATAAGCGATATTTCGTACCTGCTTAACTTTTAAAATATGACTACTGAAAAGTGACCTTTTGGACTTAATGACTTTTGCCAGAATAAGCGATTTTTCGTAGTTGTTTAACTTTTAAAATGTGACTACTGAAAAATGACCTTATTGGACTTAATGACTTTTGCCAGAATAAGCTATTTTTCGTACTTGTTTAACTTTTAAAATATGACTACTGAAAAGTGACCTTATTGGACTTAATGACTTTTGCCAGAATAAGCGATTTTTCGTACTTGTTTAACTTTTAAAATGTGACAATTGAAAAATGACTTTATTGGACTTGATGACTTTTGCCAGAATAAGCGATTTTTCGTACTTGTTTAACTTTTAAAATGAGACTACTGAAAAATGACCTTATTGTACTTAATGACTTTTGCCAGAATAAGCGATTTTTCGTACTTGTTTAACTTTTAAAATGTGACTACTGAAAAATGACCTTATTGGACTTAATGACTTTTGCCAGAATAAGCGATTTTTCGTACCTGCTTAACTTTTAAAATATGACTACTGAAAAGTGACCTTATTGGACTTAATGACTTTTGCCAGAATAAGCGATTTTTCGTACTTGTTTAACTTTTAAAATGTGACAACTGAAAAATGACTTTATTGGACTTAATGACTTTTGCCAGAAGAAGCGATTTTTCGTACTTGTTTAACTTTTAAAATGAGACTACTGAAAAATGACCTAATTTGACTTAATGACTTTTGCCAGAATAAGCGATATTTCGTACCTGCTTAACTTTTAAAATATGACTACTGAAAAGTGACCTTTTGGACTTAATGACTTTTGCCAGAATAAGCGATTTTTCGTAGTTGTTTAACTTTTAAAATGTGACTACTGAAAAATGACCTTATTGGACTTAATGACTTTTGCCAGAATAAGCTATTTTTCGTACTTGTTTAACTTTTAAAATATGACTACTGAAAAGTGACCTTATTGGACTTAATGACTTTTGCCAGAATAAGCGATTTTTCGTACTTGTTTAACTTTTAAAATGTGACAACTGAAAAATGACTTTATTGGACTTAATGACTTTTGCCAGAATAAGCGATTTTTCGTACTTGTTTAACTTTTAAAATGAGACTACTGAAAAATGACCTTATAGGACTTAATGACTTTTGCCAGAATAAGCGATATTTCGTACCTGCTTAACTTTTAAAATATGACTACTGAAAAGTGACCTTTTGGACTTAATGACTTTTGCCAGAATAAGCGATTTTTCGTAGTTGTTTAACTTTTAAAATGTGACTACTGAAAAATGACCTTATTGGACTTAATGACTTTTGCCAGAATAAGCTATTTTTCGTACTTGTTTAACTTTTAAAATATGACTACTGAAAAGTGACCTTATTGGACTTAATGACTTTTGCCAGAATAAGCGATTTTTCGTACTTGTTTAACTTTTAAAATGTGACAACTGAAAAATGACTTTATTGGACTTGATGACTTTTGCCAGAATAAGCGATTTTTCGTACTTGTTTAACTTTTAAAATGAGACTACTGAAAAATGACCTTATTGGACTTAATGACTTTTGCCAGAATAAGCTATTTTTCGTACCTATTTAACTTTTAAAATATGACTACTGAAAAGTGACCTTATTGGACCTGGTGACTTTTGCCAGAATAAGCGATTTTTCGTACTTGTTTAACTTTTAAAATATGACTACTGAAAAGTGACCTCATTGGACTTAATGACTAGCCAGAATAAGCGATTTTTCGTACTTGTTTAACTTTTAAAATATGACTACTGAAAAATGACGTTATTGGACTTAATGACTTTTGCCAGAATAAGCTATTTTTCGTACTTGTTTAACATTTAAAATATGACTACTGAATAGTGACCTGATTGGGCTTAATGACTTTTGCCAGAATAAGCGATTTTTCGTACTTGTTAAACTTTTAAAATGTGACTTACTGAAAAATGACCTTATTGGACTTAATGACTTTTGCCAGAATAAGCGATTTTTCGTACTTGTTTAACTTTTAAAATATGACTACTGAAAAATGACCTTATTGGACTTAATGACTTTTGCCAGAATAAGCTATTTTTCGTACTTGTTTAACTTTTAAAATATGACTACTGAAAAATGGCCTTATTGGACTTAATGACTTTTGCCAGAATAAGCGATTTTTCGTACCTGCTTAACTTTTAAAATATGACTACTGAAAAGTGACCTTATTGGACTTAATGACTTTTGCCAGAATAAGCGATTTTTCGTACTTGTTTAACTTTTAAAATATGACTACTGAAAAGTGACCTTATTGGACTTAATGACTTTTGCCAGAATAAGCTATTTTTCGTACTTGTTTAACTTTTAAAATATGACTACTGAAAAATGACCTTATTGGACTTAATGACTTTTGCCAGAATAAGCGATTTTTCGTACCTGCTTAACTTTTAAAATATGACTACTGAAAAGTGACCTTATTGGACATAATGACTTTTGCCAGAATAAGCGATTTTTCGTACTTGTTTAACTTTTAAAATGTGACTACTGAAAAATGACCTTATTGGACTTAATGACTTGCCAGAATAAGCGATTTTTCGCACCTGCTTAACTTTTAAAATATGACTACTGAAAAGTGACCTTATTGGACTTAATGACTTTTGCCAGAATAAGCGATTTTTCGTACTTGTTTAACTTTTAAAATGTGACAACTGAAAAATGACTTTATTGGACTTAATGACTTTTGCCAGAAGAAGCGATTTTTCGTACTTGTTTAACTTTTAAAATGAGACTACTGAAAAATGACCTAATTGGACTTAATGACTTTTGCCAGAATAAGCGATATTTCGTACCTGCTTAACTTTTAAAATATGACTACTGAAAAGTGACCTTTTGGACTTAATGACTTTTGCCAGAATAAGCGATTTTTCGTAGTTGTTTAACTTTTAAAATGTGACTACTGAAAAATGACCTTATCGGACTTAATGACTTTTGCCAGAATAAGCTATTTTTCGTACTTGTTTAACTTTTAAAATATGACTACTGAAAAGTGACCTTATTGGACTTAATGACTTTTGCCAGAATAAGCGATTTTTCGTACTTGTTTAACTTTTAAAATGTGACAATTGAAAAGTGACCTTATTGGACCTGGTGACTTTTGCCAGAATAAGCGATTTTTCGTACTTGTTTAACTTTTAAAATATGACTACTGAAAAGTGACCTCATTGGACTTAATGACTAGCCAGAATAAGCGATTTTTCGTACTTGTTTAACTTTTAAAATATGACTACTGAAAAATGACGTTATTGGACTTAATGACTTTTGCCAGAATAAGCTATTTTTCGTACTTGTTTAACATTTAAAATATGACTACTGAATAGTGACCTGATTGGACTTAATGACTTTTGCCAGAATAAGCGATTTTTCGTACTTGTTAAACTTTTAAAATGTGACTTACTGAAAAATGACCTTATTGGACTTAATGACTTTTGCCAGAATAAGCTATTTTTCGTACTTGTTTAACTTTTAAAATATGACTACTGGAAAGTGACCTAATTGGACTTAATGACTTTTGCCAGAATAAGCGATTTTTCGTACTTGTTTTACTTTTAAAATGAGACTACTGAAAAATGACCTTATTGGACTTAATGACTTATGCCAGAATAAGCCATTTTTCGTACTTGTTTAACTTTTAAAATATGACTACTGAAAAGTGACCTTATTGGACTTAATGACTTTTGCCAGAACAAGCTATTTTTCGTACTTGTTTAACTTTTAAAATATGACTACTGAAAAGTGACCTTATTGGACATAATGACTTTTGCCAGAATAAGCGATTTTTCGTACTTGTTTAACTTTTAAAATGTGACTACTGAAAAATGACCTTATTGGACTTAATGACTTTTGCCAGAATAAGCGATATTTCGTACCTGCTTAACTTTTAAAATATGACTACTGAAAAGTGACCTTATTGGACTTAATGACTTTTGCCAGAATAAGCGATTTTTCGTACTTGTTTAACTTTTAAAATGTGACAACTGAAAAATGACTTTATTGGACTTAATGACTTTTGCCAGAATAAGCGATTTTTCGTACTTGTTTAACTTTTAAAATGTGACTACTGAAAAATGACCTTATTGGACTTAATGACTTTTGCCAGAATAAGCGATATTTCGTACCTGCTTAACTTTTAAAATATGAGTACTGAAAAGTGACCTTTTGGACTTAATGACTTTTGCCAGAATAAGCGATTTTTCGAACTTGTTGTTAACTTTAAAAATGTGACTACTGAAAGGGACCTTATTGGACTTGGTGACTTTTGTCAGAACACTGACGATATATCTATCAAAATAACATAATTAAAATATTATTAATGTAAAAGTAGAAAGACCTCTCGTCGATAGCGTAATAAAGATGGTTAGTACTGCTATAATTCAGTGCGCCTCCCCGACTTATCCCGGCGTTAAAAAGGTTTTACGACCTGTAAAATTTTTTCGCGAAGACCGCGTGCTCATTACAAGAGATTTTTATCGTAAATTATAAAACGCGGTTGTCTACGGGGGCCCACAGGATCGCAGTAAATATCGCAGCCGGAAAACGGGGTTTACGTCTCGGCAATAAAATTCCCACGAAATCCTCCGCGAAATTAATGAAAACATTAAAAGGCCTGCACGCAAATGCCTGGATATAAAGTAATCCGCCGATTGCAATAATAAAACCTCGCAAAATTGTAAATCATCGTTGCAATTTGGGAGAAGTAATAAAGAAATTTCCAGGCCTGATTTTATAACATATTTTGTTATTTATGTCAGTACGTAAAATTGGGTATTAAACGCTTCGTAAATCAGCTGGTCAAAAAATTATGTTGCCCATAAATTTTTTTTTAAACATTATTACGAGGGTTTTCATTGTTTGGGTTAGTAAAAGCACAATATGAAATATATTATCCACAACAATTATAAACTATAAATAACGATTCATTGCAATTTACCTTAAAAATATGATCCAAAGATGGAACAAAAATTAATTCAATCTAATTGTAAAGTTTCTTGAATAAATTTATCCAGTTCAAAATTTTGCCATTTGTGCACCAAGTTGCATCAACCTTGCTCTAGTTCGATTCGATGGGACCAATTGTATCGAAAATCGACCGACTATTCTCGAAATAGACAATTTTTTATATTTTATTTAAATTTTTTAATTTCCAAATTTGGAAAAAAAGTCTCACTGCGATGTCAACATAACGGCAGTTTGTTATCACTTCGCAAATATTAAGGTGCTTATTGCTTTTGGAGATGTTTTGTTCCATTCCTTTCATAAATAAAAAATATATATATATATGATCACTGTATAAGTTGTCTTATTACAAAACAAACACCAAATATTTAATGTTATGACATACAGAATATTTAATCAAATTTCATGAATTTTCTGACAATTTTATTCATTTACATTATATTTTATTAAATTTACTTACTCTTTAATTAAATTTATTATTTAAATATGTACTCCTGAGTAGTTTGCGCCACGAAGCGGATGGAATGCACGCGACAGGCTGAAGATAAACATTTCATGCTGCATTGCGCGCAGAACAGACTTTTAATCACGTATTTTAATTGCTGGTGAAAAACGCGCCCAATTGCTTCCACTTAATTAAGTCTGCGATTATGCTATCACCCGGTGAGAATAACTCCAACAGAAAATTCGGTATGACCAATTAAGCAGTCTCCTGGTAAAAATGTGCGGGGGCATTCTCGTCCTTCGGCGCCTCCCAAGGTCCGAAGACCCGAAGACCTTCATCCAGGTGCACGGGGATCGCAGGATCCGAGATCTAAGATCCGACACAGATAAATAATCCCGCAGTGGTACACCTCGCTCCAAATAGCGAGCTCTTAATTACCGGCGAATCGCTGAAGGTCCTTCGAGGATTCCGGTGAGGGAGTCGCCCCTTTGAGAGCGAAAGCGGCGCTTTCGACCAGTGGTCCTAACGAGCGGCTGACTTACAACTTACAACTTACAACCGTACGTGCTCGTATATAGCAATTACAGAGCTGGACGGAATAAATAAGCGGTATTCTCCGGCCCTCATTTACACCGCAAGTTATGGTCAAGAGGGGACACCAGCAAACCCGTTTCAATCGCGGCCGAGAGTCTTGAATGAACGGCGAATACATCGTTAGAATAAATCACTAGAGTACCTAAAGCGAGAAGCTCAGGGCACACACAATCTATGAATATTAATTATTCCGTAAAAGTTGCTTATAGATTATTAGCTTATAAGCATTTTGGCACAATTGAGAGAAAACGGACATATATTAATGGGAACACATCAACTAGTCAATTTGAATTATAAACTACCACGTTCAAATGGCCGTAAATCTGCCAATGTGAGATAACGGGGGCGCATAGTACGCCACCTGCGTGGTGATCTTGGGTGGTGCACACGTGCATAGAGAGATCAAGTTTAAAAAACAAGCCAAAATAGGGATCGGGGTGGTGCAATATGGAGGGAGAAAATTAGAATAACATATATCAGCATAAAATTAACAAAAAAGTCATTTCTAATCTTTGAAGATGATGGAGGTACTTAGATGCTACACTTCTTGTATTTACTATCTACGAAATCATTAAACTAGATAAATTTTAACAATTTCAATTAAAAATTTAACTAATTTGAACAGTTCTGTTGAAAAATGTGTCAATATGTAATATGTACAATCATAGTTTAAATAGTGCACATAATTATTATTGTTAATATTGCTATATTTTTATGTAAACGATGAAATTATCCACGACGGAATAATTTAAACAGATGAACTAAATAAATCAGTACATGTCAGTATAAATCAGTAAAATTTGCAATCAAAATCATCCAAATCTGTATAATATTTAGCTCCAGTTATGAAATGATGTATTTTATTTTATATGACATCATCTGGTGAAAATATGTCAATTTTTTCTTGTCTAACTGTCAAAAATCCGATATATTTTCCAACAGAACTCTTCGAATGCTATAAATTTTCAGCTGTAAAAATCACTAAAATTTGTAGCTCCATAACATGTCGAAAATCTGCAAAGTTTACGAAACAGAACTCTCTATTACTAAATAATCAATCAAAATCGCCCAAATCTCAATAAGAAGATAAAAAAAACAACAGATTTTGACATATGATTTTGACACAATTTAACACATTTAAAAAAATTACAATTTCAATCAATTATTTAACATATATGGAGAGTTATATTGAAAAGTGTGGAGGAGTTGAAAATTTGTCAGATTTCCAATAAAAATCGACCAAATCTTAATAAGTGGACCTAAAACTAGCAAATTTTGACAGATGCATGCACAATTTTTATAAATTTCAATGTTAGCATATTTGATTAGTTATGTTGGAAAATAGGTCGAGGAGTTGAAAATTTTACTGATTTTCAATGAAAATCGCCCAAATCTTAATAAGTGGAGCTAAAAACCTAACAGATTTTGACAGATGCATGCATTATTTTAAATGAAAACTACAGTATTTTTTTATATTATTGTTAATTGTCGGTGCCACTTAATGTCTATCAGAAAATGTGAAAAATTTCGGTTGATATTTTGCAATTCAGTAATTGCATTGTTATTAACCATGTTGATCAAATTTTTATCAAATTTTCAAAATTTTGGATGACCGTTGTGAAAATTTTCTAATTTGAATTGTTTGCAATGAAAATTTCGATAATTGTGTTGTTTTTAATGAAAATTTAATTAGTTTTACTGAAATTTGATTGCCACTGCCACTGAAAATGTCTTATTCGAAACATTTAGTAAATTTGTCCAGTTTTGGTGGACATATCGATGGTCCTCTGCAATAACGAAACAACTCAAAATATAATGTTTTATAGCTGATTATGTAAGTGACAATAACGTGAAAACTTTATAGTACAAATCTAATGGAATTCAAATGTTATTATTACTGCCAAGGAAAATAATTTATCAGAAATGTTTAGTAAATGAGTTAAATTTTAGTGAACATTTCTGCAATTCAAATGGTTCAACTCACCTTTTAAAAAAAAACTTTCCAATTTAAATTGTTTGCAATGAAAATTTCGATAATTGAATCGTTTATTTCAGAAATTAATCAACAGGCAACTTCATAACTATAACTTCAACTGCCATTCTGTTTTATGGGATATAAAACAAATTTAGTAAATTTGTCCAATTTTAGTATACTTTTCTGGAATACCAATGAATTCTAATAGAACCTTTTAACATTAAAATAAACCTTTTATTAATTTTCATTGTCATTTTCATTTTTTTGTAAAACAATATTGTTGTCCAAGCCTACAAAAATCGGCCTGCATTAATATATCAAGGTAGCGTGATCATTTAAATTTTCTATGGATAACTAAACCCGAAATTGAAATGATCCCTCAAAACTGATACCAAATATCATATACCTTACAAAGTTATCACAGAATTTAAAGAAATTTGAAAAAAAAAAATGATGCATGAATGGGAGCTCGGAAATGTGAAAAATGTATTTTAACAGACACCAAATTACACATTTATATGATTATTGACCTTCAGAACGGTATCATTGGAAGGTGTAGAGTTTTGATAATAAATTTTTAAAACAACAATAGAAATTATGAAATTTACGTCAATTTCATTTTACAAATGATTGGTGATCTCGTTTTTTTGCTGCGAAAATGTCCATGGATAACCAGAGCTGAAATTGAAATGATCACTCAGAAATTATACCAAAAATCATATACCTTACAAAGTTATTAAAGAATTCAAAGAAATTTGCAAAAAATTAAATGATGCTTGATTAGGAGCTCGGAAATATGAAAAAATTGGTATTTTAAAATCCACGAAATCACACATTTATGTGATTATTGACATTCAGAACGGTATCAATGGAAGGTGTACAATTTTGATAATAAATTTAAAAAACATCAGTAAAAATTATGAAATTTACGTCATTTTCATTTTACAAATGATTGGTGATCTCGTTTTTCTGCTGCGAAAATGTCCATGGATAACTGGAGCTGAAATTGAAATGATCACTCAGAAATTATACCAAAAATCATATTCCTTACAAAGTCATTCAAGAGTTCAAAGAAATTTGAACAAAATGAAATGATGCATGAATAGGAGCTCGGAAATGTGAAAATTTGGTATTTTAAAAGACACACAATTATGTGATTATTGACCTTCAGAACGGTACCAATGGAAGATGTAAAATTTTGTTAACACATTAAAAAAAAATTAGTAGAAACTATAAAATATTCGTCATATTCATTACAAACGATGATCTCGTTTTACTGCTGCGAAAATGTCCACGGATAACTATGCTGAAATTTGAATGACATTTAGAACGGTATCAATGGAAAGTGTAGAATTTTGATAATACATTTTTCAATGGTCACTCGGTATATGCTGGATAGGTATTACATAACAAAAAAAATAGCATTAGTGTTAGAACGTTGACGTACTGAGAGATAAATAAATTTGCTGTTATTATTGTCAAAATAATCGCTTGTTAGACGGTTTTTGTTAATTTTTCTAAAATGAAATTGTGAACATTATTCTAAAAACATGGTGAGCATTTTTCTAAAAAAAAATGTGAACATTTTTCTAAAAAAATTGCGAATTAAAACAAAAATCAGTCATCACATACAATCACAAGTTTCAAAAACAAGTTGAATACAGATTAAAGAAGAATAAAATGGTTGGCGATAAATTCCTCGAAATTACAATACCAATGTAACTTTGGTCGAAATACAATTGCCGCACTTATAATTGTTGATTATGAATTTACTGACGACATAGATAAATAAAATTGACCCGTCTCGATTATTTCTTTGTGATACAATTTGGACTTTCAAATATTTGTGTGGTTCATTTTTGGGCAGTTATACGATATTTGAATATAAACTACGTAAGGGTTCAATTTTGTAATGTGGGGTACATTTATTTGTGCTGCAAACGATACATTTTTAAATAACGCATTCGTACCATACAATTAATTCCCTGTTTCAATTAACTTGGAGCAACATTGGCGCCAGTCGGTTTTTACCACTGCCCTCAATTCCCCATCGTTAACGACATACATCAGGGCCATACATACACGAGTAGGACATGTTCCTCCATTGGGCCCCATATTAATTGCGGAGAGTGGATATAATTACGCCAGATTGGCGTGCGCCAATCGTTCCCCATTAAGGTGTCCACTCGAAATGGCTCAATTTCGGGGCCTTAAATTACTGACCGGCGACGGATATAAAGCATGCGATAATAAGGCGCGTTTCAAAAAAAAAGCAAGCCGACCACCTTCAATTGGGAGTTATTAAGAGCCGAAAAATCTTTGTCAACTAAGTTTAAATGAGAAACATTACAGAAATAAAACTAAAGGTTAATTAAATGAAATCAATAAAATTTGCTTGTTTAATAAATCTTATTCTAAATTTAAAGCTGAAATCTAAAAACGATAATGTTCTCCAGGGAATAAGTATAAAATATTAAGGTATAATTTACATAATAACTGGGCAATACTGTGGTAAATTATTGGTTGTATTGTGTAACGAGTATAAACGAGTTGTAAATAATCATATTGCAAATTCATTAATATCAGTCATACGAACAATTTACTGGATTTATTTAACAAAATTGTATCTATCAAAACCTAGTTAGTGAATCCTCAAGTAATAGATGGAATGTGGCATTGGAAGGCACAAACAATGACATATTTCATGAAGACATAGAATTGAGCAATGTCTGAAGTCATTGACGTTAAATGCATCTTTTATCCAAAACTAACTAATACTTTTTGAGTCAATAGAGAAAATCATTAAATTCACAGTTGATGTTTATTTGTTGCAAAATCCTTCAAAGTGAATACGTGCAATCCTTAGCACACAGGAAACAACAGAATCCGAGATATATCCAATACTCGGCATATCTTTAGTATTCAGCATTACACCGGCAAAGGAGCCGAACTGCATTGCGGAAGCCTGAGTTATTCATGTAAATCTCTAGAGCCAGTTCCATTACAATATAAAAGCGGCGACAAACGTCGCTAATGTCTAATTTATTCGAGCCTAAGTGATCCGCTTCTGCCCACAGTTAACCGTATTTCTTCCGATAGTCCGACGATAGTTTTACTACACGTAGCTGTATCGATTTACAGCTAATTTAGATAATTTAGATACAAGTTAGCAGAAAAACTTGGCGGCGGAGGATTCGCGTTTAAGATTGTCCAGCGCGGAGGTAATTAAGAAGGAATTTTGATCTCATTAATACTAATTTGTCATCGGCCGCATAATCCGGCGATTCGGATCGGTTACTTATAAAAGTGTATGTAAATTTTAAGTGGCAACTTTAATTCGGCATGTTCTTAAATGGGCGCAATAAAAGTGCAAATATGTTCAGTTGGTAGCTGCTGCAAAACGGATGCAAATTTGCGTTTCTTGTTACTCAAACTTTACGGCTTTCAGTTAAAAAGAGTTTATTGCCCAGATATCGTGAGAGCATTTTTAGTACTGCAACTTATTAAATTTTCATGAGAGTTAGCTTCAGGTATAGTGAACACATATAATATTAAATATGCAACTAAAAATTTTTCAGAAATTTTAGTATTAGCTAATTCATACTTGTCATTGCATAAAGTTATACTGTTGATTTTCTCACTTATTTAGTACTGAAACTTTGTCAAATTTTCATGAGAATTAGCTTATTAGATATCTGATAATTAGTCCGCAATAAATAAATTTTCAGAAATTTCAGTATTAGCTAATTCATCCTTGTCACTGCATACAGTTATACTGTTGATTTTCTCACTTATTTAATACTGAAACTTTGCCAAGTTTTCATGAGAATTAGCTTCAAGAATACTGAACAGATATCTGATAATTAATATGCAATAAATAAATTTTCAGAAATTTCAGTATACTTGTCAATGCATAAAGTTATACTGTTGATTTTCTCACTTATATAATACTGAAACTTTGTCAAATTTTCATAAGAATTAGCTTCAGGTATACTGAACAGATATCTGATAATTAATATGCAATAAATAAATTTTCAGAAATTTCAGTATTAGCTAATTCATACTTGTCATCGCATAAAGTTATACTGTTGATTTTCTCATTTATTTAGTACTGAAACTTTGTCAAATTTTCATGAGAATTAGCTTCAAGTATACTGAACAGATATCTGATAATTAATATGCAATAAATAAATTTTCAGAAATTTCAGTATTAGCAAATTCATACTTGTCTTTACATGAAGTTATACTGTTGATTTTCTCACTTATTTAATACTGAAACTTTGACAAATTTTCATGAGAATTAGCTCATTAGATATCTGACAATTAATCTGCAATAAATAAATTTTCAAAAATTTTAGTATTGACTAATTCATACTTGTCATTGCATAAAGTTATACTGCTGATTTTCTCACTTATTTAATACTGAAACTTTGACAAATTTTTAGAAGAATTAGCTTCAGGAATACTGAACAGATATCTGATAATTCATATGCAATAAATAAATTTTCAGAAATTTCAGTGATGAATAATTCATATTTGTTATTGCATAAAGTTATACTGTTGATTTTCTCACTTATTTCATACTGAAACTTTGACAAATTTTCATGAGAATTAGCTTCAGGAATACTGCACAGATATCTGATAATTAATATGCAATAAATAAATTTTCAGAAATTTCAGTATTATGTAATTCGTACTTGTCATTGCATACAATTATACTGTTCATTTTCTCAGTTATTTAATACTGAACCTTTGTCAAATTTTCATGAGAATTAGCTTCAGGAATACTGAACAGATATCAGATAATTAATATGCAATAAATAAATTTTCAGAAATTTCAGTATTAGCTATTACATACTTGTCATTGCATAAAGTTATACTGTTAATTTTCTCACTTATTTAATACAGAAACTTTGCGAAATTTTCATGAGAATTAGCTTCAAGTATAATGAACAGATATCTGATAATTAATATGCAACCTAATACCTAACCTAATCTAATTTTGATGTTCTCACTTATTTACTTCTGAAACGCAATTTAACACGTAAATGGATAATAATGGTAATAATAATGGATAATATGCCTTTAATTAGAAATTGAAAAAGTATAAATCTCACTTACAGCTTCGTGTTGCCATATAGAGCTATTACGATCTTTTTGTGAAGACTCACCTGAAACAAAAAATAAATATTATTAAGGAATACATATACAGCTACAGAACAATTTAATTAATCACAGGTCTTTAAAAACTTTTTGTAAATTGTTTTTTAGAACAATTTTGTTGCTAGTTCCTAACTCCCAAACTATTTACATTTTTCTTTTATAATTTCTCATTCTTAAACAAAGTAAAAAAAAGGTATAGTTCTTAAAAGGTAAGACCGAAATAGTTTGTTTCAAAGGATGTTTCACAAAAAATTGTACATGTTATGTATGTATGTGGTGATGTTGGTTATATAATAATAGAAATATATGGAAAATTTTAAATGCAATAGCCCCAAGACTACTTCCACCACTTACGACTTCTGGTAATATTTGATTTTCCAAAGATCTTGACCAAAAGTAGGACGTGCATTAACGTTGAGCCATAAATAATCTTGGCAGCGGGCCATTAAACAATTCGCCATTTCTTTTTAACTCCCTCCTGTGCTGCAAACAACAAACAACAAAAATGCAACAATAACAAGTGCTCGTTTTTAATGCATACGTGTTTGCATGTGTGCGGCTTTGTAATTTATTGAGGTCCATATACGAATTAATAGGTCGACAGGATCGTAAAGCACCTTCATTCGGCGCCTTAACTTATGATTCGAGGTGTTCCCAAGCTGTCAAGAACACCATGAAGGGAACGCCCAAGTCGAAAATATGCGACAGTTTACAAAGTTGCACCATTTTGCAACGGCCTCGGTAATTGGTGCAACGCCTTCTACGAGTTATTATTGATTGTAATAGATATTCGTGGAAGGCTTTAATTGAATTCATGAAATATGCGTGACTCGTAAATATGAGATTTTTCGAGCATGGATCCGAAACTTAGCCACTGAAAGGTGAAGTCGATATATTAAACAACAGCAAACTACTCGAGATGTATCCAGACATTTTTTTTAAGCCAACATTTTTTCGATTTATGCCTCAAAAACGAGTAAATCTTGGTTTCATTTTTACACATTGGGGGCACAAATTTTCCGGGAAATTAGAGAAACAAAAAATAGCGTAGTTATGTCTGCCTAGCATGAGCACTCTGACATTTTCTTTCCTACAATGCCTTAATTAAGCTAACATTTATTAAAATATTTTTTATATTTGTTAATATTTTCCAAATTATTGATAACAAACATTTTACAAGAGTAAAAACACCCATCTCTGTTTTGAGATTTTTTCTCTGTTTTGAACATTTATTAAAATATTTTTTATATTTGTTAATATTTTCCAAATTATTGATAATAGACATTTTACAAGAGTAAAAACAGCCATCTCTGTTTTGAAACATTTATTAAAATATTTTTTATATTTGTTAATATTTTCCAAATTATTGATAACAAACATTTTACAAGAGTAAAAATACCCATCTCTGTTTTGAGATTTTATTCAAAACTATTCAAATCTATATTTTATTTTTAAAAAAACTTCTCTTCCAAAATTATTTTAACTATCTTCAACAGATTTTGGCTTGCACAAAAAAGTTATTACTTCCACTTGTCCACATACTCCTACATTACTACATCACTGTTAATACAGACACATCCACATACACACCGAGACAAAATGGCTCAAAATAAAATAATTGTATTCTAGCATTTTGTACACATTAATATGGAGAAAACCATATACTCTCCACGTCAGATTTTTATTTTATGTCTGGCATTGTATAGATTTCACAATTAATTGACTCCCTTGATCTTGATTAACGCCGATCTACGGGAAAAAAATGATCGTCGAGTTATCTGACGGATTACTCGAGTATCCGATAGATAACTTCCTTAGTATTTATTTATACATACCGGTTTTAAACAATTTTACAAACCTAGCAGCACAAAATGAACACTGCACACACACCACGTTTTCACAACTCAATGCGAATCTCGATGTGAGCCTGGATGTTCACAAAAACTCACCCATTGTCTGTTAACTATTTTTTAAGTACGAATCAATCCGAGCGTTTTTGTTGCCCATTTTATAGGTTTGTCAGTTCGCTTTGAAATCTTGGCCATATTTGTTTATTACTGCAGTATTTGAAACGCAAGTAAGCGATGGCGAATATTTTTTCTAATGGGTCATAATTAATTATACAGGATGTTCCTTAATGACGTGCTAATATTTAAGGTTGTAATTCCTCAGGTCATTTTATGAAGAAAATTTCATATGAAGATATATCCGCAACGGCTTAAATTTTTTGCTACAGGGTGTTGAAATATTTTTTCAATAGATACAATATTCAAATGGAGAAATGACAGTGGCGTACCACTTTTTTTGTAAAAAATATCAGACATGTTTACAGCGACGCCCCTGCAGGAGCGATAGAATAAATTTTCTAACTAAAATTTGTGGTTTCATATATAACTAACGCATACCAAAATTGAAAATAATATCTAAAGTGTTTTCGGAGATATTAAAAAAAATAACGATTTAAAAAATATATTTCAACACCCTGTAGCAAAAAATTTAAGCCGTTGCGGACATATTTTCATATGAAATTTTCTTCATAAACATATAATGAACAGTTGTTGAGATCACGATGAGGTTTCATGAAATATTATATCTTGTAATATAATATGTAATGTAAATAATTTAATAATATGTAATATAATTGTAATTATAAAATGTAATACAATTGTAATATTTGGACGTTTCCTATACTTGGTGTCTCAAGGAATAAACGTATTATTATTATTATTATTATTATTATATTATTATTATTATTATATTATTATTATTATTATATTATTATTATTATAAAATGACAATGAGCAATTACACCATTAAATAATAGCACGTTTTTAAGGAACACCCTGTATATATTTTTAAACTCGTGGGTTCGCATTATTTGATACATAAGACAAGTAAAATAAAGCATTGAAATATTATATATTTTATTTTAGATTATAAGACATAGAAAACATAATAATTTAATTATTTATTTAAATGTATACATACATATTTACATAACCAATCAACAATAATTAGACAATAATCATGGGACACGCAAGAACATGTTCAAGTGTTAACTGAAAAAACAAAAAACAACAATCACCAGTAGAGTTATTAATTCTCTTTAGTCACTGTTATTTTTTTTGTAAAAATGAGTATTAACACGAAAATTTTAGTAGCAATTTTTTATTGGTAAATCTTTTGATTTATTGAAAAATCTCCAGAAATTTGATCATTATTGATCAAACACACCACCCATGAACAACATGTTCATGTGTTAACTGAAAAAAACAAAAAAATAACAATCACCAGTAGAGTTATTAATTCTCTTTAGTCACTATTATTTTTTTTTTGTAAAAATGAGTATTATTTCTTTAAGATGTGAAGTTTTTAGCAGCAATTTTTTTATTGGGAAATCTTTGGATTTATTGAAAAATCTCCAGAAATTTGATCATTATTGATCAAACACACCAAAGATGAACAACATGTTCAAGTGTTAACTGAAAAAAACAAAAAATAACAATTACCAGTAGAGTTATTAATTCTCTTTATTCACTGTTATTTTTTTTTTGTCAAAATGAGCATTATTTCCTTTAAGACGTGAAGTTTTTAGTAGCAATTATTTATTGGGAAATCTTTCTATTTATTGAAAAATCTCTAGAAATTTGATCATTATTGATCAAACACACCACCCATGAACAACATGTTCAAGTGTTAACTGAAAAAAACAAAAAATAACAATCACCAATAGAGTTTTTCATTCTCTTTAGTCACTGTTATTTTTTGTTGCTGTAAAAATGAGTATTATTTCCTTTAAAACGTGAAGTTTTTAGTAGCAATTTTTTATTGGGAAATCTTTGGATTTATTGAAAAATCTCCAGAAATTTGATTATTATTGTTCAAACACACCACCCATGAACAACATGTTCAAGTGTTAACTGAAAAAAATGAAAAAATAACAATTACCAGTAGAGTTATTAATTCGCTTTAGTAACTGTAATTTTTTTTTTGTAAAAATGAGTATTATTTCTTTTAAAAACTACCACTAGAGTTATTAATTCTCTTTAGTCACTGTTATTTTTTTTGTAAAAATGAGTATTATTTCCTTTAAAATGTGAAGTATTTAGTATCATTTTTTTATTGGGAAATCTTTGGATTTATTGAAAAATCTCCAGAAATTTTATCATTATTGATCACACACCACCCATGAACAACATTTTCAAGTGTTAACTGAATAAACAAAAAAATAACAATCACCAGTAGAGTTATTAATTCTCTTTAATCACTGTTATTTTTTTTTGTAAAAATGAGTATTATTTACTTTAAAACGTGAAGTGTTTAGTAGCAATTTTTTATCGGGAAATCTTTGGATTTATTGAAAAATCTCCAGAAATTTGATCATTATTGATCAAACACACCACCCATGAACAACATGTTCAACTGTTAACTGAAAAAAACAAAAAATAACAATTACCAGTAGAGTTATTAATTCTCTTTAGTCACTGTTATTTTTTTTGTAAAAATGAGTATTATTTCCTTAAAAACGTGAAGTTTTCAGTAGCAATTTTTTATTGGGAAATCTTTGGATTTATTCAAAAATCTCCTGAAATTTGATCATTATTCATCAAACACACCACCCATGAACAACATGTTCAAGTGTTAACTGAAAAAAACAAAAAAATTACAATTACCAGTAGAGTTATTAATTCTCTTTAGTCACTATTATTTTTTTTTGTAAAAATGAGTATTATTTCTTTACGATGTGAAGTTTTTAGCAGCAATTTTTTTATTGGGAAATCTTTGGATTTATTGAAAAATCTCCAGAAATTTGATCATTATTGATCAAACACATCACCCATGAACAACATGTTCAAGTGTTAACTGAAAAAAACAAAAAAATAACAATCACCAATAGAGTTTTGAATTCTCTTTAGTCACTGTTATTTTTTGTTGCTGTAAAAATGAGTATTATTTCCTTTAAAACGTGAAGTTTTTAGTAGAATTTTTTTATTGGGAAATCTTTGGATTTATTGAAAAATCTCCAGAAATTTGATTATTATTGTTCAAACACACCACCCATGAACAACATGTTCAAGTGTTAACTGAAAAAAACGAAAAAATAACAATTACCAGTAGAGTTATTAATTCGCTTTAGTAACTGTAATTTCTTTTTTGTAAAAATGAGTATTATTTCTTTTAAAAACTACCACTAGAGTTATTAATTCTCTTTAGTCACTGTTATTTTTTTTTTGTAAAAATGAGTATTATTTCCTTTAAAATGTGAAGTATTTAGTATCATTTTTTTATTGGGAAATCTTTGGATTTATTGAAAAATCTCCAGAAATTTTATCATTATTGATCACACACCACCCATGAACAACATGTTCAAGTGATAACTGAAAAAAACAAAAATGAATAACAATCACCAGTAGAGTTATTAATTATCTTTGGTCACTGTTATTTTTTTGTAAAAATGAGTATTATTTTCTTTAAAACGTGAAGTTCATAGTAGCAATTTTTTATTGGGAAATCTTTGGATTTATTGAAAAATCTCCAGAAATTCGATCATTATTGATCAAACACACCACACATGAACAACATGTTCAAGTGTTAACTGAAAAAAACAAAAAATAACAATTACCAGTACAGTTATTAATTATCTTTAGTCACTGTTTTTTTTTTTTTTAATGAGTATTCTTTCTTTAAAACATGACATATTTAGTATCAATTTTTTATTGGAAATTCTTTGGATTTATTGAAACATCTCCTGAAATTTGAACATTTTTGATCAAACACATCACCCATGAACAACACGTTCAAGTGTTTACGGAAAAAAACAAAAAAAAAACAATTACCAGTAGAGTTATTAATTATCTTTAGTCACTGCTTTTTTTTTTTTTTAAATGAGTATTCTTTCTTTAAAACATGACATATTTAGTAGCAATTTTTTATTGGGAAATCTTTGGATCTATTGAAAAATCTCCAGAAATTTGATCATTATTGATCAAACACACCACCCATGAACAACATGTTCAAGTGTTAACTGAAAAAAAAACAAAAAAATAACAATCACCAGTAGAGTTATTAATTCTCTTTAGTCACTGTTTTTTTTTTTTTTTGTAAAAGTGAGTTTTATTTTCTTTAAAATGTGAAGTATTTAGTAGCATTTTTTATTGGGAAATTTTTGGATTTATTGAAAAATCTCCAGAAATTTGATCATTATTGATCAAACACAACACCCATGAACAACATGTTTAAGTGTTATCTGAAAAAAACAAAAAAATAACAATCACCAGTAGAGTTATTAATTCTCTTTAGTCACCGTTATTTTTTGTTGTTGTAAAAATGAGTATTATTTCCTTTAAAACGTGAAGTATTTAGTATCATTTTTTTATTGGGAAATCTTTGGATTTATTAAAAAATCTCCAGAAATTTTATCATTATTGATCAAATACACCACCCATGAACAACATCATTAACAACATTAACAACAAATGTTAACTGAAAAAAACAAAAAAAATAACAATCACCAGGAGAGTTATTAATTATCTTTAGTCACTTTATTTTATTTTTTTAATGAGTATTATTTCCTTTAAACCTGAAGTTTTTAGTAGCAATTTTTTATTGGGAAATTATGGATTTATTGAAAAATCTCCAGATATTTGATCGCTATTGATTAAACACACCACCCATGAACAATATGTTCAAGTGTTAGCTGAAAACACAAAAAAAAAAAACAATTACCAGTAGAGTTATTAATTCTCATTAGTCACTGTTTTTATTTTGGTAAAAATGATATGAAAATATGCAATTATTGATAAAATATGCATTGAATACATAAAATATGCATGATATGAAAAAAAATGGTTAATTCGCTCTGTTTCTTTATCATTCGTGTAGATCTATTGAAATTTCCGTAATCATACCATTAATTCAGGACATGCATTTTGTATATAGTCCGTGCTTTAGTTATCATTCATCACGGCTCCCAAACAATACCAGATGAAATAAAAACGAGGAATAAAACAGATACAATCCGTTACCCATATAATTAGCCGCGCATATCTTCTCACCGGGTCATAAACATGGCCACGTTATTAAATTATAGCCCGAAATAAAAAGCGTGCGAGCCGCAAATTGCGCCGATAATTGGTATTGATTAAAAACCTTGCGATTATCCAATCGCCCATTCTCAGTGGCGTTCTCGGGCCCATCGTGTGCCCATAGATCACAACGAGAAGCGGAATGAATGGGCCATTAATCATCTTAAGCGAGATACAAGAAAGTGCCTGCAAGTCTAGCAGGCTCCTTTCCAGTGGTAGAAATCGCGAGGAAATCGAGATCATTAGTCTCCACCGGACTGACGGTGAATGCATCGATTCGAAATGCTTCCGTGTGCTTCACATACGCAAACGAGAAAAAAACGCCATCCAAGTTTAAGAAACGACGAGGAAAATATGATTGATTGCACATCTGATTGTGGCTTGCGTTATTGCTGCAAAACTGTAACAAGGCGCGGTGATGATGAATTGCCCATCCAGACGTTTTACAAAATCGCGGACAATTCATGACCGCTGTGGGGTGGATTAATTACAGTAATGCAACATTAATTGTAATCTATAAGTATTCAGTAGAAGCGAGTTGTGAGGCATACCTCCTAAGCCTTAAAAAAAATGCAGAATCAATTATCTATTGGCATGTTTTGCATGTACCTGGATTAATTGCTGCTCAAACAGCATTAACATTTTCTTACAGCCGCTCATTCATCCGCTCGACTCGAATTAATAATCTGCACATGACTTGAATACTTATTAAACCTCAGCGATTATACGTTGCCCAAGCAGTGATAAAAGAGACCACACAAAAACGCCATTATTTACTTTATCGCCGAATTATACAAATTCTATAGGTGCTTGATTGATTGTGTTTGTATAAGCAACGATTGTGAATCATCATTAAAAGCTATCACCGTGTTGTTTCTGGTACTAAAAGAGATCGTCTACTTTTCCCGCAATAAAATCCAGTAATAACAGTACACGCTAAGCACTGCTTGCTCTCCCTCGATACAAATTTGGAGCAGTTACATTTATTTTTATGCCCTCGATTATAGCATTCGAAATTGCAGTTTGATTTGATGCCGTGCATGGAGTATGCAAATTGAGTGCGAAAGCACGATTTGCACACGCTTATTTCGCGCACTGACTTACTTTCGGATAAAACCGCGATCCGTTTTAGGGAACATAAAACTAATTGCTTGAGAATTGTCTGTAATTTCGGAAGTTTATTTCAATTGCCCGTTTTTCGCCTTTCACTTAACTTAGTCGAGTAAAAAAGATTACAGGCCACAGGTAATCCGGGGCGGAAGATTTTTTTAATACACGCGAAACATATCTCGCTAAGTTAGTAAAATGTTCATTAAATTTTGCGACAATTTCACAGAAGAAATCTTGACAATTGCCAAATCTCATGGAAATTGTGAAACAACAGCGTATTAGTAGAAAAGTTTCATAAACCACAAAATTTCATTGAAAATTGAAAACTTGTATTTTGAAAGTGCACAATATCGTTACAAATTGCATCATTTCGCTTACGGTAGAAATTACAAAAAAAAAGGATTATAATTTGCAGTGCAAATTACAGAATTATTAGTATAAATTTAAACATTTATTAGAAATTAGGAAATTTTGATTACAAATGCAATTTTTTTGTTATAGATATGAAAATTACGCGCAAGTAGGAGAATTTAGTGTGGAAGCTTTTCCATGAAATATATGTCGCTAAGTTAGTGAAATGTTCATTAAATTTTGCGAAATTTTCACAGAAGAAATCTTGACATTTACCAAATCTCATGGAAATTGTGAAACAACAGCGTATTAGTAGAAAAGACATATAAACCACACAATTTCATTGAAAATTAAAAACTTGTATTTTGAAATTGACAATATCGTTACAAATTGCATCATTTCGCTTACGGTAGAAATTACAAAAAAAATGATTATAATTTGCAGTGTGAATTACAGAATTATTAGTATAAATTTAAACATTCATTAGAAATTAGATAATTTTGATTACAAATGCAAATTTTTTGTTATATATATGAAAATTACGCGAACGTAGGAGAATTTAGTGTGGAAGCTTATCCATGAAATATATCTCGCTAAGTTAGTAAAATGTTCATTAAATCTTGCGAAATTTTCACAGAAGAAATCTTGACATTTACCAAATCTCATGGAAATTGTGAAACAACAGCGTATTAGTAGAAAAGACTTCATATAAACCACACAATTTCATTGAAAATTGAAGGCTTGTATTTTGAAATTGCAAAATATCGTTAAAAATTGCATCATTTCGCTTACGGTAGAAATTACAACAACAAAAAAGATTATAATTTGCAGTGCAAATTACAGAATTATTAGTATAAATTTAAACATTCATTAGAAATTAGGAAATTTTGATTACAAATGCAAATTTTTTGTTATAGATATGAATATTACGCGCAAGTAGGAGAATTGAGTGTGGAAGCTTATCCACGAAATATATCTCGCTAAGTTAGTAAAATGTTCATTCAATTTTGCGAAATTTCACAGAAGAAATCTTGACATTTACCAAATCTCATGGAAATTGTGAAACAACAGCGTATTAGTAGAAAAGACTTCATATAAACCACACAATTTCATTGAAAATTGAAGACTTGTATTTTGAAATTGCAAAATATCGTTAAAAATTGCATCATTTCGCTTACGGTAGAAATTACAAAAAAAAAAAAGATTATAATTTGCAGTGCAAATTACAGAATTATTAGTATAAATTTAAACATTCATTAGAAATTAGGAAATTTTGATTACAAATGCAAATTTTTTGTTATAGATATGAAAATTACGCGAACGTAGGAGAATTTAGTGTGGAAGCTTATCCATGAAATATATCTCGCTAAGTTAGTAAAATGTTGATTCAATTTTGCGAAATTTTCACAGAAGAAATCTTGACATATACCAAATCTCATGGAAATTGTGAAACAACAGCGTATTAGTAGAAAATACTTCATATAAACCACACAATTTCATTGAAATTTGAAAACTTGTATTTTGAAAGTGCACAATATCGTTAAAAATTGCATCATTTCGCTTACGGTAGAAATTACAAAAAAAAAAAGATTATAATTTGCAGTGCGAATTGCAGAATTATTAGTATAAATTTAAACATTCATTAGAAATTAGGAAATTTTGATTATAAATGCAAATTTTTTGTTATAGATATGAATATTACGCGCAAGTAGGAGAATTGAGTGTAGAAGCTTATCCACGAAATATATCTCGCTAAGTTGGTAAAATGTTCATTAAATTTTGCGAAATTTTCACAGAAGAAATCTTGACATTTACCAAATCTCATGGAAATTTTAAAACAACAAAATATTAGTAGAAAATTTTGACATCATATAAACCACACAATTTCATTGAAAACTGAAAAATTGTATTTTGAAATTGCACAATTTCGTTACAAATTGCGTAATTTCTTTTCTATTATAAACCACACAATTTCATTGAAAATTGGAAATTTGGAGTTTCAAATGATTTAAAGGAACAATGATTTAAAAAAAATCAAATAAATAATCATGATCACATACACGATTTATTTGATTTTTTATATTTCTGATCAGTTTTTGCCAAATATGATTTTTTTTTTATATAAATTCTTGAATTTGAACAAGAATTGATGATAAAACAAATTTCTGTGTATCTGTGCCATGTGATGAACCAAAAAGAAAGGAGAAAAGAAAAATATTTTACTTACTTACAATTATCTACTTTAAAGCATACTAACTGTATGGTTATATTATATTTCTTTATTTAAGGTTGTTATATTATTATTTGATATTTACTAGTAAACTTTTTTTAATTTAATTTTTGTGTGTGGGTGGGTGGGTGCGTGGGTGGGTGCGTGCGTGCGTGTGTGTGTGTGCGTGTGTGTAATATCAATCAAGTAATTTAAATTATTAAACGTGATTTTAATTAAATATATATATATATAAACAATCTTTATTGGGCTATCGACCCCATGGGGTCTTTCCGCCTTAATTAAATATATTTGCATATATACTCTTTTTTTTTTTTTAAACTGGCGTTCACGTCATCAAACAGCTGTGTGATAAGGTTTTTTTTGTACCTACATAATTGTTTTCGATATACATATATACTCTATTTTGTTTAAACTGGCGTTCACGTCATCAAACAGCTGTGTGATAAGGTTTTTTTGTACCTACATAATTGTTTTCGAGAATATGCATAACAATAGTTTAAGAACTGAAATTAATCTGAGATCATTTGCTACATAACACTGATCACCTGTGGTTATAAATAGGTAATAGATGTATTAAACGCGGACACAATTTTCGCCTGCCAATCATGTAATAAATCATGTTATGTTGGCGGCCGTGATATTTTTTCTGCGACGATGCCAAATCTTTTTTACTAACACATGCTCATACATGTGTGTATAACCAAACTTCTTTGACGTTTTACTTGTTACATTTGATAGATTATTACAATTCATATTTTGCCATTGTAGATGTTAAACCATAACCACAAGATTGATATCTGTACGAAAAACGGCAGAGAAGTCGACGAATTTGATACGAACCGCGCACAAGATGGCACGGGCGCAACAGCTGATTGCAGTCATTTTTAAATACCCAGGACAGCTGGCAACCTTGTAAAATTGTCGTGAACAATAAAAAACAATTTTGAAAATTTTAAAAAGTGCGTAACTTTATTTCATACATTAGTTGTAAAATTGTGTTATCACTATTATGATTATTATTTTGATGACATGAACGCCAGTTTAGAAAAATTAGAGTATAATCGAAATGTTGGTGCATATTTCTTTAATTTTGCGTGCATATATATGCGCATATTTTCGTCTTTCTTCGTACACATTTGTCCGTGCTTTAGTAATAAATAAACTAAATGCCTATTAAAGGCATGGTCCCTTTTGGACCCTGACATGTACTTATACCGTACAAGATAATTATGGCAATTACTTGATC
This sequence comes from Othius punctulatus, assembly GCA_951805005.1. Classification (NCBI taxonomy): domain Eukaryota; kingdom Metazoa; phylum Arthropoda; class Insecta; order Coleoptera; family Staphylinidae; genus Othius; species Othius punctulatus. The sequence continues at coordinate 259,313 of OX638139.1, read as the reverse complement.
GATCTCCACTGGCGGTCGCAGTTGCATTCAATTCCCAACCGAGGAGGGTCTGATATTAATTCAACTGGACAAACGTCGGATTAATCGCAAATATTACATCAGGCGATTTGTCATGGTTTCGCATGAGCGAGCAGCGCAAGAAGTTACCACCGCCGCAGACGTTTTAATGGGATCGCGTGGCCTTTTTACACATGGGCCACACCGGTGGTGACGAAATTGATCTGTATCTCCTGCACGGTTTAATTCAATCTCCCATTAACGTTTTTCCGTACTCAACTTCTTCGTCTTTTACCGGATGCGGTTTACGTTGAAGGGCGATTTCTTGGAAACTATTTTCGATTAAAACCTTTTTATAATCAATCAAAAGCTAAGGTGTTGCTGGAATGGCACCCAAATTGCTGGTGGGTGTACTGCCTTAGTCCAAAAAATTTGTCACTTTTGCCATAAAACATGAATCACCCCCCCGTGGTGCATCGGACTAATGATAATGCACCCAAACTGCCATCATAATACATACATTTTTACTTTGATCTCTTTTGACTTCCCAAATTATACTGATGCAAAGTAATGGCGGTATTATTGATTGCGTAAGGTCCGCTCAGGAATGAAAACATAAGATGTATTACTGAAGTAGTAATGACGAGGTTCAGTAACGACAGTATTATTTAACGTGTAAGGCCAGCTTATAGATATGAAGTGCTTTGGAATATGCAACCAATTCTCACTATCGTACCTCAATAAGATATGATGCTCCAAAATATGTACTTGCATTTGTGTTATCCATTCCGATAGGCGAGAGGGTGCGATTTCGATTTTATGGCAAAAGTGGCAAATCATCAAGACTATATGTGTGTTTATTTCTGATTTAACACCCATACCTCTCAATGTGAAGATTATACAAATTGGCTAATGCATGTATGATATTCAAAACATGACGAAACTTGGGGAGCGCCGGTTTTCGGTCACGATGCTCGACGTGGTGCTCTCACATCCGTCGACAAAAACGGTCCAGCCGTAATTGCTCTGTATCGCTCCAATTTCATCGCTCCAAGACGTCCTTGCTACACTTTCGCTCGGAGGCCGGCCGATTTCTGTTCGCTGTTCGATGGCTAGCACGTGCTGGGGGGCGGACAAAATGGCCTTTTACGTCTAAAACACGATATTTCACAATAACAGCACGCATTATTATATATCTGCCTATTCCGACGGCCAAAATGGCGACGCGAAAGTGTATCGGGGGAATTTGTGAGTCGTCAAGTTTTATGGGCGGAAACGAGGTCCTAATTAATTATTTTATTTGGTCTCCATCGTCGCTTCAAATTCCATAATCATGATTTATTACGTCCCAAGCAGTTTGAATGGCCAGATGTACCGGATACAAACTAACGATATTTTAAAAGTCGATCACAATGTTAAGAATCTGTGAGTCGTTTAATTAACCAGATATACTTCGCGCAACAATAGTTTGTTTTTATGACATTAATTGCAATAATAATTATAAGGGTGAGATTGTTAAACCAGTTCAAGTTCGGTATCATAAAAGCCCAGGTATCCAGTCCAGGCTTTGGCTTGAATGTTGATGCACCAAAGAGTTACCAGAGACAAAGGGCCGGTCGATACCTGAACTTTTATGATACTTAACTTGAAGTTAGGTATCATAATAAACTTATGACATAAACTTGAGGTTTAAAAATCCCATCCTCATAATTTTTATTGCAAGTCAATGTCATAAAAACAAACTATCGTTGCGCGAAGTATACAAAATAACAACGTTTTGGTAAATATTATTTTGAATTAATCGAGACGTTTCTTTTTGCTGGAAAATAACTTCCATTTTGTGCGATTTAAAAATAAAATTAAGAATTCATTTCATACTTCATAAACACCTTGTATAATTATTACGAATAACTGAAATAAAATTTTAAAATCAAATATAGCAGTATCATGATTATCGTTATATCGTAATTAGGTAGGTGAAATGGTATATGCCTGAATTTTATGATTTTCATATGGAGGAGGCGCCGGGCCAATAGGGACCTACAAAATATTTCATAGTTCACTTACGTGAAATATACGTATATCACTACTTATTGTTTATACCTGTGATACGAATTGTATAAATAAATGCATATGAATCAGGGTATTTATTATATTTATCAGAGGTTTGTAAAATAGTATATTAAAATACCAGTTGCAGAAGGCATCTATTCAAGCACGAATTTGAAATTCCGAAACGAGCTGCGTAGCAGCGAGTTGAGGAACAAATGAGTGCTTGAAAGACCTTCTGCAACGAGTGTTTTATACTGTTTTTTTTTCTATTTTGCCGGATCATACTATTTTATAAATTAAAAAATGAAAATATTAAATCTAGGGGATTTTGCGGTGGTTGGTGACATTTATGTGGCGTAAATTTAGGGGGCTGTGGATTTTATTTGTGCCAGATTTTATTTTCGCAATTTTGCGTTGTTTGAAAATAAATACTGAAGAAAATTTATCACTAACGCCGCCGAAAATTAGGCACATTGCACAAAAAACCTTAGAAAATTTACTGCCTGACAAGTCCAAATACCAGTATGAAAAAGAATTTCAAAAATTTGAAGAGTGGCGCCAGCAAAGTAACATACAAGATATTTCCAAAAAAAATATTTTACTTGCCTGTTTTGATCTTCAACGCCAAAAGTATAAATCGTCTATTTTATGGAGAATCTATTCGATGCTGAGATCATGTTTAAGCATATATATGGATGTGGATACATATGGATGATAATTTACATATAAATTCTCAAGACAAATCGCTTGTACATAGCTTTTTACATTTTTGCACTAGAATATCAAAAATAGACAAATTTTTGTAGTGTCTATTAAAAAATTGACAGGTTTTCACAGCAGAAACTAAGAATTTGACATATTTTGACAATCGCAATTGAAAATTTGACAGATTTCGACGGTTTTAATTGAGAATGTGACGTATGTGAACTGTTGCACTTAAAAATATCTGATAAATGTCTACATTTTAAAACTGGGATATCAAAAATTAACAAAATCCAATAGCTTTAGGCAGCATGTGTTGAAAAATTGACAGATTTTAACAGCAGAAGCTTCGAATTTTATAGGTTTTGAATGTCTCAGTCGGGAATTGTACCCATTTAGGTACAAGTGACAAGTCCAAAACCCAGTATAAAGAAGAATTTCAAAAATTTAAAAATTGGCACCAGCAAAGTAACATACAAGGAATTTCCAAAAATATTTTACTTGCCTGTTTTGATCTTCAACGCCAAAAGTATAAATCGTCTACTTTATGGAGAATCTATTCGATGTTGAGATCATGTTTAGGCATATATGTAGATGTAGATATATATGGATGATAATTTACATGGTGTCACTATAAATTCTCAAGACAAATCGCTTGTACATAGCTTTTTACATTTTTGCACTGGAATATCAATAATAGACAAATTTTGGTAGTGTCTATTAAAAAATGTACAGGTTTTCACAGCAGAAACTAAGAATTTGACATATTTTGACAATCGCAATTGACAATTTGACAGATTTCGACGGTTTTAATTGAGAATGTGACGTATGTGAACTGTTGCACTTAAAAATATCTGATAAATGTTTACATTCTAAAACTGGGATATCAAAAATTAACAAAATCCAATAGCTTTAGGCAGCATGTGTTGAAAAATTGACAGATTTTCACAGCAGAAGCTTCGAATTTTATAGGTTTTGAATGTCTCAGACGGGAATTGTACCCATTTAGGTACAAGTGAGAAGTCCAAATCCCAGTATGAAAAAGAATTTCAAAAATTTGAAGAGTGGCGCCAGCAAAATAACATACAAGGAATTTCCAAAAATATTTTACTTGCCTATTTTGATCTTCAACGCCAAAAGTATAAATCGTCTACTTTATGGAGAATCTATTCGATGCTGAGATCATGTTTAAGCATATATATGGATGTGGATATATATGGATGATAATTTACATGGTGTCACTATAATTTCTCAAGACAAATCGCTTGTACATAGCTTTTTACATTTTTGCACTGGAATATCAATAATAGACAAATTTTGGTAGTGTCTATTAAAAAATGTACAGGTTTTCACAGCAGAAACTAAGAATTTGACATATTTTGACAATCGCAATTGACAATTTGACAGATTTCGACGGTTTTAATTGAGAATGTGACGTATGTGAACTGTTGCACTTAAAAATATCTGATAAATGTTTACATTTTAAAACTGGGATATCAAAAATTAACAAAATCCAATAGCTTTAGGCAGCATGTGTTGAAAAATTGACAGATTTTCACAGCAGAAGCTTCGAATTTTATAGGTTTTGAATGCCTCAGTCGGGAATTGTACCCATTTAGGTACAAGTGACAAGTCCAAATCCCAGTATGAAAAAGAATTTCAAAAATTTGAAGAGTGGCGCCAGCAAAATAACATACAAGGAATTTTCAAAAATATTTTACTTGCCTATTTTGATCTTCAACGCCAAAAGTATAAATCGTCTATTTTATGGAGAATCTATTCGATGCTGAGATCATGTTTAGGCATATACGTAGATGTAGATATATATGGATGATAATTTACATGGTGTCACTATAAATTCTCAAGACAAATCGCTTGTACATAGCTTTTTACATTTTTGCACTTTAATATCAAAAATAGACAAACTTTGCTAGTATCTATTGAAAAATTGACAGGTTTTCACAGCAAAAACTAAGAATTTGACATATTTTGACAATCGCAATTGAAAATTTGACAGATTTCGACGGTTTTAATTGAGAATGTGACGTATGTGAACTGTTGCACTTAAAAATCTGATAAATGTTTACATTTTAAAACTGGGATATCAAAAGTCGACAAAATTCAATAGATTCAGACAGTATCTATTGAAAAATTGACAGATTTTCACAGCAGAAGCTTTGAATTTTATAGATTTTAAATGTCTCAGTCGGGAATTGTACCCATTTAGAAAGTCGTTAAAACTTCAACAGATTGTGACAACTATAATTGTAAATTTGGCAGATTTCGATAGTTTTTCATTTAATTTGACATACAGAGGTCCAGGCTGGAATGTTGGGGCCATGGCGTAAATAATTGCAACAAACGGAAGATCAATCCATCAAATAGCAACGTGATTTACGATGTTAATTCGTATTTAGTTTTCAACGGACTGTAATAATTGCAATCGTACAAATATTCCCACAGGCAATCACTTGGTTCCATTTATTAAAGCGGCGTTTTATGTGCTGAGCGCCCACACAGTAGAAGTCTATCGAAAATATTAGTTTTAAATTAATCACTCCACACATTTTGATTTATCATCTTACGACTGCGGAATCGTTGTTTTGTTAGAAGTCCAAAAAAATATATATGCTATGATTTATGGTGTGCAAAGAAAATAAAGTTTCGAGAATTTGTGTATTTCTGTACATAAACTGGAAAAGTTCAGTTTTATTAATAATAATAATAATAATAATTTGATTTATAACAGTGCCTAAACAGTAAATTCTATTTTGGAATCTTTTTTTTTTTTTTTTAGTTAAGTACAATCTTTATTCGCTGTCGAATAAGAGAATTTTCTACTTTTACAGTAATAGTTTAATTATTTATATAGTTGATGTATGAATTTTTTTTTTTAAATAATTTTAAATTTAATTAAATTTATTAAAAACACAGTCTATAGACACAATTAAGATTCCCTAATTTATTTTATTATTTGCACTCGTGGAAAAGTACCAAAACTAAAATAACCGCCTAAACGAGAGAACGTACATATTAACCTTATAGAGAAAGGCAAGTGACCATCCAAAAAAACCCATTAAATTCCCTAGAGATATTAATGTCTTCGATTCTCTAATCGCGTGATGGCAAGACACTGCACACATCGGTTTACGACGTGCCAGGGAATTAATTAGAGGCATTTGAATATTTTAATTGCCGGGCTTCTGTACGTCTGCAATTAGAAAACCTCTCGATTAGCATCTTCCCGGTTCGTGGGTTTTTCACGAGGGAGCAACATTAAGTTTTCGGTATGTTAATTCCGACAGGAGACTAGGAGAGGCCGTGAAGTTAATTAATAATAATGGGAAATTGAAGGCATAAGAAGTAGGGCCTAATTTGCTACGCGTATGATAGCCGAGCGGAGTAAAAACTAATTAATATCTTGTATTGGTGTGTGTACAGCCCAGTGTAATTATTGGGTTAAGTGATTAACATAATTAAGATGTTACGAAATTTTAATGGGAGTTATGATGCGATGATTTATGATCGAATCGAGATTGTTGTTGCAAGAATATTTGAATCGGTTTTTGTTAAAAGGGCTTTAAAACTTTTGGAAAATTAAAGAAACTTTATATTCCTTTGACTTAATTAGAAGGAAAAAAAACTAAAAAACATGCTGCTGATAAAAAACTAAAAAATTTAAGTACATGGTTTCGAAAACATGGCTCCATGTATATGTATAATGGATTTAGAAGTTTTGATAATATCGATCATTTGAAAGGTAACACTAAGAGGTAGTAGGTACTTTAATTTACATGGTTTCGAAAACATGACTTCATGTATATAATAGATTTAGAAGTTTTGATAATATCGATCATTTGAAATGTAACACTGAGAGGTAGTAGGTACTTTAATTTTTACCGAATTATATCAAAAATAATTACAACAAACCAATTACACCACAGGTTTGGGTAAAATATGATGATTATTATTCACATTATTATTACTAGACATCAAAATTTTGGTAATTTGAGCATTGCAAAACTTTTCAGTGGTCTAGTGGAAAAAAAGAAAACTCAAAATGTAATAACAATAATTCAAAATTTGGCAACAATCTTTGATTTTTTGAGTATTGAAAATTTCATTAAATATAAGACAAATTTGAATTTCCATTCAAAATCACGAAATTTCTACTAAAACTGTGCAATTTCTTTCGAAATTATTCCATTTACAATGGCATTTTGTAATTTATAATAATATTATTGAAATGTTCTACTACTGTTTTGTTTATATTTAAATTTTCATTATTTCTAGAAAAGAAAATATCAAAGTTTGGCAAAAAAATTTTTATTCTAACAAAATACTTGGCTTTTACGTGTTGTTCAATGTTTATACCGGAGTATGAAATTGTTTTAAAATTACTACTAATCGTCTCAATTAATATTAGTCATTTTTCGTGGTTTTATGTGAAATTAATTTTTACAAAATATGGATATTGCGAACCCTTACAAGGCAGCTGCTGATTTGGCAAGCTCAGGTTGTTGCAAAAATTTCGTAATAGCCTCTGGCGTGGGTGCGGTTGCTTCTCCAACTATACTCTGCCTCTAAGTATTCTTTGCTTGATCCGAATGGAAATTAACATGTACCACCGAATGCCGACACAATGGAAACGTGGCCCACCCGCCGGTATGGCTTAAGAAACGTGCGAAGGTGGTGTTCTATGGTGAGGACACTGTATCTTGGCTTGCACCTGTTCCGCTCTCACCGCGAACAAACACGAATTATATTCCCATTTTTTATTGTCCGCCGGTGATTAATTGACGACGGTGAAGACGACGTCGGAGATTTCACTGTGTGGGTCTTAATGTGCGAATCCCATGATTAATGAACGATAGGGTCGGGATCATAATTTCTGGGTGGCACTTCAAAATAATAGCCGACACAATTCTGTATGGAAAACCACTGAGACAGGGTCCTATGGTTCACGGATTAAATCAACACTCAATTTTATGATACTTTATTTTCAATATTACATGAATTACTTTGGTACATTTGTATTGTTACAGGATTAAAATTTACCATAATTTGAATGGTTGAGACAATTGATTTAAAGTGCTGTTCATTTTTTTGTTTATACTTGAAGTATAACGATTTGTAATTCATATGAAACAATAAATAAATGATGGCCATATATTCGGCACTTTAATCGAAATTACATCCTTTTCACTAACTAAATTAAAATCACAATTTTGGGAATTTTGAAATTTTCAACAATTGTGAAAAATCATTGCAATTATTTTCCAGTGCAGAATCTTGTTTTTTTTTGCATTATCTCAATGTGTGCACGCCCGTACACATAAATAAACATAAATATATGTTATCTCCTATTACATTGTTATTATTCTATTGCTCTCTCATGGTTAGTTGAAGACAAGTAAACACATGTACCATTCTGAGTGAATAAATATTTGCAGAGAAATCATCGATCTAATAATTTTTAATTAATCCACGAATCGATGACGGGTCTTAATCTGCCAGGTAGCAAACCGCCGCGCATTTTTGTATGAACCGTCCAAATTCGACGATGAATGTCGTGCCAGAGATAAGCCCAAGTCGAAGGAGTTATCTCGTTAATGGCATACTTAGATGAGAGTGCATCCGGCCGAGATGCCCTAGACACCGTCCAGAAATCACATTAACATAATTTTAATAGTCGAAAATAACCTGTTAGTCATGCTGGATAATAAATAATCTACATCCAACAGGGAAGTAACTTTAATCGCTCTTGTAAATCGGAAAGAACAAGCTTCTGCAATTCTTATAATCGTTTTAATTAGTACCGGTCTGTGGCGATCGCACGATAAGTTCCTTACATTACTCGCTGGATGCTGCAACAGGACCTTATGTTGCATAAATCTAGATTCTATCTAAAGTATAAGTGTAAGTTAAACGGTGGGGCATCCGAATTTATCGGCAGGTCTCCCGCGGTGAAGCTGCGAATTAATTAAAATTGGTCGATTTTGCCGAGGTATAGCCTCAGGTGGTGCACTGGATAATCAAAATAGAATTCAAATATAAACTTCAGGATGGCCATAGTCATCCATGACAAAGTCGAATTAATAAAATTTTAAAAACTATCCTAGATATTATTGAAAAATTTCAGGAATTATTGATATTTACTGATACATCTGTGAAAATTAGAAGAAAAAACAATTAGAAACAGCGCAAATTATTCACGGAGTTCTAGAAATCTTGATAGATATTATATATTAAAAATATTATTTCAAGAATTATCGAGAAATTGAAGAATGCAAAAATGTATGTTATTTAAGTATGTTAAGAGTTCTTAGAGAGCTTTATTAATTTCTGGCATACGCTTTGAGCAATGACGTGGAGGTTAACAAGATAATCTTTCTGGTTTCATTCTAGTAATAATCAGTGCATTCCTCCCAAAGTTATCAAAAACAAATACCCCGTAAATTATTTATAATTTGCGTTACCAAAATCATGTTCCTTCTCAATGTATTGTTGGCATCAAAGCTAAAAGCGTGGCCGTAACAGTATATGCAGTTCTTAGAGAGCTTTATTAATTTCTGGTATACGCTTTATAAGCTGTGCCGTGGAGGTTAATAAAGTAATCTTTCCTGTTTCATTCTCGTTCAGACAGGAGAATGCTACCATCTCCAATTGTGTTTACTTTACTAGACATGATTAACAATTCCCCTCACAAGCTAACAGAAGTCATAAAAATATCAATTAAAATGAAATGCGTAATATCATTTGAATTTCCTCTTTAATAAAATACTGTCATTATAAGTTTAAAATGAAGTATAGACAGGATAATACTCTTCAGGAAATAAGTATAAATTATTGAAATATAACCTAAATAACACCTCTTCGCTAAAGTGGCAAAACATTATTTAATTATGAGTAATTAATAACATGAATTTGAATCAAATGAAGATTAAGTTTAAATGAGAAACATTACAGAAATTAAACTAAAGGTTAATGAAATGAAATCAATAAAATTATCGGAATTGCTTGTTTAATAAATCTTATTCAAAATTTAAAGCTGAAATCTAAAAACGGTAATGTTCTCCAGGGAATAAGTATAAAATATTAAAGTATAATTTACATAATAACTGGGTAATACTGTGGCAAATTATTGGTTGTTTTGTGTAATGAGTATAAACGAGTTATAAATAATCATATTACAAATGCATGAATATCAGTCATACGAACAATTTGCAGGTATATTTAACAAAATTGTATCTATCACAAACTAGTTAGTGAATCCTCAAGTAATAGATGGAATGTGGCATTGGAAGGCACAAACAATGACATATTCATTAAGTGGTGACAGCACTTTTGCGGGCACGTAGAATTGAGCAGTGTATGAAGTCATTGACGTTAAATACATCTTTTATCCAAAACTCACTAATACTTTTTCAGTCAATAAAGAAAATCATTAACATCAAATTTGATGTTTGTTGTTGCAAAATCATTTAATGTGAATAAATTACACTTAATCCATTAATATGTGTATTTATTGTATTAATATTATTGTTACTAACACACGCATTACCTCTAAAAGAAGTTAGAGTTGTCGCGATGAAGATTTAATATCAAACTAACGTAAAGAAGTACTGCCATTATACGATCACACAAAATAACAATAAAATAAATAAATCACGAGCCAAAACAAATATCATAAATTATAAGAATTTATGATTGCAAGTAAAATATACCTAATTATTAAATATTGTCTGAAACAGAAGAGCCAATCTTCTCCTTGAGCTGAAATACTGCGATAGCCGTATCATGTTGGCACTTCAGCAGTATAATTATCACCTCATTTTCATATAATTATCTATCCGTCTTCACGTACAGGCGTCATAGTGGAGCGCTCCTTTTAGAGACAAACTAAGGGCCAATTATTCTCCAAATGGTGGTTATTAGAGAGGACAGTAATTATAGCTTTGAGAAGTCCTCGCCAAGCACACGTCCTTTCACAATTGCAGATTATAGGTGTAAATTACGTGTGACACTTTTTTCTTTGTATATCTTCAATGATCCACTAGAGAACACTAGACTAAAAAACTATCTGTCTCTCAAAATCAATCCCACAATGAGCACGAGAGCTTGCATTTTATAATTTTCATAGCCTAAACTTGCATATTGTAGGTCCTACAATATGCAAGTTTAAGTCTATATCTCATTCATAAGATAAATTATGAATATTTTCTAAATCATCTATTTGAAACAAAAATTTCAGAAGTTATTAATTTCCTCAAACACTACTAAAAATAAGTGCTCTATAGGCTTAATAAAATATGTTCAGAATTGAAAGAGCAATCTGAATATGCAAAGATATACAGGGCATTCTATTTAAAATAACAAGAAGTGTAGCGCAGTCACTCATATTTTATTTTTTTGTGTCGAAACTGTAACAGATATCAAAAACTATAAAGATACAAAAAAACTTAATAATAAATGTCTGCGTTCGAAATTTTGGAAATTATAGCAATTGCTTCATCCATATGATATCCAAATAGTGGAAGAGCTTTTACCAGCTGATTATGACCTACGTTTTGCGTTTTGCCGATTTATTCAGGAAAAAAGAGCTGAACATATAGTTTTTAACCAGAAAATTTTGTTCACTAATGATTTGATTCCAAACGAGTGTAGCGCAGTCACTCATATTTTATTTTTTTGTGTCGAAGCTGTAACAGATATCAAAAACTATAAAGATACAAAAAAGCTTAATAATAAATGCCTGCGTTCGATTTGATTTTTTTTAAATTTATTTGCTTTTGTCATTAAAAAATATGAATGTGTTAATGTTGGGCCTCACTTGTTTTATACACAACCGGTCTACTGGTAATAACAATATGTCAAAATATGAGTTATACATGTATAAAGTGGCATACCAAACAACATCCAAATTAATGTAAACGTTCTCTTGTTATAAGCAAATTTTGTTTTTTTAAAATTAACTTTGAAGCTGAATACTGGCTAAACCAAACGCATTTGTATATAGATAAGTTTTATTAAATCATCTTCTTTTGATCCCAGTAATCTGCGGTTAAGCCATTTCCACATAATTTAGAGACACCCTGTATAATTGTAAAATTAATTGTTTCTGCATTGTTTTTTCCTCATTTATCAACTCAACAGCTGCAGTCTGCTTTATTGCAGGAACTATTTTTTACCTGCCGAAACAACGTAACTCATCTTTTTTCTCATTTCCAAATGTCAGGGTCACAACAACGTATTATGTACACGTTTTACATCCATAATGATGTCCGGGTATCGATAATTTACATATTTAAAGAAGAATTGGCGTTAATGTGCGGAATCGTGCATGTGAATTGTTAATTGTGCCTGAATTTGTATACATAATCGAGGCTGGTTATTGTTAATTAATATATTTGTTTGAAAACATGGTTTTTAATCAGAAAAAACAGGAAATTATGCAATAGTCGTGCCAAACGAAGATGCATTTTTTTAAATTAAATTAATGCTAAGGGGCAATAGCAAGGACGAAGCTATGTTCTATGCTAATGGCCACCAACTCAACAGTAAGGCGTTCGAATTTGATTTCAGTTTGTACAGGATGTCCAAGTTAATGGTCACCAGCATGGGGATCTCGGAAACCGTAAAAGTTACAAAGGCGGTTAAATTACAAAAAAAGTTGCCCAATTTAGTGGTCAGTAATATTCTGTTGAGAAAACCAGAAATTTCCGCTTACTTCCGGAGATATTACAAAATAAAAACTACAAAAATCACTTAGAGTGACAGTTTATTGAAATAAATAATAAATTATTTTATTTATTTTAAATAAATTTAAAATTTATTTACTTTCTCAGAGCCAATTTGGTTAAATATAAAAATTTAACAGAGTATATGGTGTCTATAACAATTCAACATATTTAATAAAAAATGAGAGATTTTTCTACAAAATAAGGTATTAGACAAAATGCTGTATCCTGAAAATCGTAAACCAATTTATTGATAAAGAAAATATAGTGAAAAAAGGCTTTAGAAAATTGCAATTTTCAGAAAAACTTATATTTTGGAAACTGGCGTATCCTATATTCCCTACAATAATAATATTTTTTTTTTGTTTTCTCCCTTCTTTATTGGAGTACTTACTGGTAGTAAGTAATACTGGTAGTGTTTAGATATAAAGATGTTTTGTTGTTTTTATTATTTTATTATTTCTTTTTCGCCTTACTAGACTAGTTTCTAGTAGTGTTTAGATTTAAAGATGTTTTTTGTTTTTTATTATTTTATTATTTCTTTTTCACCCTACTAGACTAGTTTCGGCTATCTTTCAGCCATCTTCACAAAAATAATAATAATAATAATAAGACTTTATTGTCGTACATCCTGAATACATATACAGTATGTCCCCGGATTGAGTTTACAAGAGGGATTTTTTTTAAATTTTTACTTTTAAGTAAAAATGTTATAGGAATTAAAATTCTTGCTTGGTCTGAAACTACCATCATACAAAAAGTATCAATTAATAATTTAAACTTTACATCTGACAATGTTATTTAAAAAAATATAACCTCAAATTGAAAACCGCTTAACCTAAAAAAAATTGAAAAGTTCCATGGGGGAATTCAGTTATTTCCGAAACACTACCAACAAAATTACTAGACATTCATAGACTCCCCTGACGCAAAAACATCGTGAATGGATAATACGTAATTTTTTTCATGGCACGCTTTGATGAAAGCTTTCGATTCACATGTTACATGTCACATCACATGAATATTTTGTACAATTACATTTAACTATCTTTAAGGATTTAAATTAAATGAAACTTGTAGCCTTCAAAGCTTCGAATTAATCGTGTAAAATTTGAATGTCTCTAAACTACCAAAATAATTAAGGTTGTGTACTGAAAGCCACACGGGCTCCTGGAATTCATCATTATTTTAATTCACACCCACGTGTAGCCTCGCATTCCCACCTATCTGAGCAATGATCATCGTAGACACGTAATGATGAGCGAGAGAGAAAGAGTCGAGTCAAAATATAATTAGATAAAGGGGATTAGCATTTATAAAGATTAAGAGGCTTCGCGGTAATGCGATCTGTATAATCCCCGATGGCATCTGGGCATTGGCGCCAACAGTAAAGACGTACGATTTATCTACTGCGTTTCCTCTCGTGAGAGCATTAGATAATTTCATGGGGCAGTGATTCCACGCATGATCAGACGCAATATATTAACCATATTTATTTTATTGCAATTGGACATTTGGACAGAAGTCAACGAAATATTTATCTATTGTGTACCGTATTCCAGAAATGAGGCAGTTGTGTTTAAAATCCGAATAATATTGTAAGACTTCGATTTCGCTAAGGTAAACACTAAGGTAAACACAATTGGAGATGGTATCATTCTCCTGTCTGAACGAGAATTAAACCGGAAAGATTACTTTATAAACCTCCACGTCACCGCTTATAAAGCGTATACCAGAAATTAATAAAGCTCTCTAAGAACTGCATATACTTTTACGGCCACGCATTTAGCTTTGATGCCAACAATATATTGAGAAGGAAGATGATTTTCGTAGCGCAAATTATAAATAATTTACGGGGTATTTGTTTTTGGTAACTTTGGGAGGAATGCACTTATTATTACTACTCAATTTCGAAATAATTAATATTATTTTGAAAACAGTAACTTTTAAATAAATCGGATAATACTCTTTATAATGATATTCGCGTATACTATTGACGAAGATATTAACGGCCTGTCGCCTCGCGAATCTGGATTCGACTAAACTTTATGCATGTAAAACGATGCTATTTATATTAAAATTTTGCCCACTCTGTGATTCTGCGGGATTCCCCTTAACATTAATTCTCATCTGGTGATCTCACATGTGCCCTATAGCAAGGTTACCGATACAAAATTACCAAACTGTTATGATTAGTCATCAGCCTGCTCCGGCCTCTTCTGTGATTATTTATATAAATGCGTCACTGCATATCGACCCCGTTTTTAAATATATTAATTATGCTAGTATTGCTATATCTGCAGTACAGAAAAGCCTTTTAGCAGTTCAAGGAAAGAGGACCACCCCAAATTAAAGTGCCAGCTGATGGGATCTTACTGTGCTTACATTGTCAATACATTGATATTTGCTCTGCAGGTGGGGAAAGAATTTCGGGACCGGTAAGATGTTTCTTGGTCGCTAATGAGCTCCCTTTTGGGGAGATCCCACGGCGAAGATACGAGAACCAAAGTGACGTGTCTTCGTGTCGTTCGTAGCGAAGACCAAAAGCATCTCTTCGCGACGCTGATTTATCCTGTGCCCCGAATTAATTACCGCACGCCAAATTACACGGTTTGGTGGTTCCTTTCAAAAAAGCGGTACCGTAACTCAGGGCACCACACCAGCGGCTTAAAAGTACTTTTATGGCGTCGTTACATATTAAATTGATGCATATGAAATTTTATGACACATTTACCTCGCCGATATACAAGAGGTGGAACAGTTCGGTCACGACTTGCACCGGCAGATTAACGTTTTCAATTAAAAATAAGCCGCCGTGCAATCAATTCCTTTATTATCGGCCATTCTCGCCGGTGCCAAACAGTTATAGGAATTGCGACGGGCAATTAAAGCCAGTGACAGACGAATAATGCAGGACCATTAGTAGTTCGTTAAGGTTAATTAGGGCGCTGCCGTACAACAGTACGCAAACGAATCGAAAAAATATCATTGAATGACTCGGCGAGTTTTTCTATACGTCCCCAAGATAAAAAAAAATCAATTATCACCGCACGAAATAATCGAATTGGTGCTTCGAAAAAAAAAACGCGTCGTCGATGAGGAGCGAGATTAGAATTATTCGGTCGGAAACCACAACAATGCCACAGCTATGTGGACCTGTTCAAGTGCTCGGGGGTTGTTCTTGATTGAATTTGTAAAATGAAATGCATATGATGTAGTACGTAATACGAAGTATGTAATACTGGTTATTGATATGATTCTTTAATTATTAATTATTAAAACACTGTACAACCAGAGAGAATGATAAAAGAGAAAATTAATTTTGGCCTAATCATAAATAGAGTTATTAATATATCATTCTCAGAGCTTTGTGAAAAAATATTTTTATAATAATCAATGAAATAACGTTTATGATAAATTTAAAAAAAGGATTAAATAAGAAAAAGGTTTTTAAAACATTTACACCTCACAAAATTTCATAGTACTGACAAATCTGCAGTTGGGGACAAATGGGAACAATTGATATATCCCATATTTTCTATTTTGACATAGGTCGTTATACGTCGTTGAAAAGACAAAAAAAAAATCGATTTAAAGTAAGAAAGTTGCTAATAATATCTCGGAAATCGCCATCTGGACTTTTGTTTTGACTTGATTCTTAAGTTTGTGCGATCGAATCAAGTAACTTTTACTTTAAACTTAATTCCGCATCGTTAATAATTATGGAAATATCGTAGTTTTTAGAAAATCGCGATTTTTTGTTTTTTTAGAATAACTTTTAAACTGATCGGACTTTTTAAAAATTTTCAACATAATCTGAACCAGCATATAAAACTGCACAATATTGCCCATTTAACCAGATCTCCAGCTTTAGGAATAAGAAAGATACCCATGCAATTCCACTCAATTTAGGACACCCTGTATAATCAAGATCAAGGATCTTTACCTGAATATCAAATATTAATGTCAAATTTTCTATCACTATTCTATTCATAAAACTGTAAAAGTTTCAAATCTATCTAAATTTAAAATATTACTGACACTTTGTTATTTGCTGTCATAATGACAATTATTATTACTGTTTAATTTTCAGTTGTTATGGGCAATATTGCCCATTTAACCATATATGTAGCTTTAAGAATAAGAACGATACCCATGCAATCCCACTCTATTTAGGACTCCCTGTATTTTGGAAACGAAAGCGAAAAGAAAAAATATACATTTTCAATTAATTTTGCCTTAACACTTTAAGGTCCTATATTTTGGATACTAAAGCGATAAGAAAAAAATTACACTTTCAATTAATTTTGCCTCAACACTTTAAGGCCCTATATTTTGGAAACGAAAGCGATCAGGAAAAAAAATGTTCATATAATGTTGCCTTTCTTAGCTTGCCAATAAATTTAAGCCACGAATTTGTGGTACACTTTGTATATTTAACATGGTTTTAACACCTGCAAAATGTTAATATACGGATGTTATCTTTTGATTGCAAAGTATGAGAAATATGCAATTTATAAGGGTAAAACTTGTGTTTGTTTCTTTTAAATTGTTGATTCTCTAGATTTAGATACGTTAACTTGATTTTCTATTTGCGGTGTTGAAATGATCGGATTAGCGAACATTTAACGTTGTCCATTGTTTTTGGCCAATAACTGTCAGACTTTTGAGTATTTTTTATAATTTATTTTTATTTACTAGTTAGTTGTATTACGTTTTTATTAGACATTTGCTTCTAACCATATTGTCTTATTGATTATAGATTTATAACATCTTGCCTTTCCATTTTCATATTCTAATAATTTAAACTTTACATCTTGCAACCATGTATAACCTCAAACCTCATAACAAAATATAACCTCAAATTGAAAACAACTTAACCTAAAACATTTGACAAGTTCCATTGGGGAATTCAGTTATTGCCAAAACACTACCGACAAAATTACTAGGTATTCATAGACTCCCTTGACGCAAAAACATAGTGAATGGAGAACACACTGTATAAATGTATTCCTGCTTAGTGAGGGAAATGCAATTTTCGCGCCGCATTTCCGGGGCTCTCCGGTTAAAAAAAAAATGATTTGAACAAATATTTACTTTAAGACCAAATTTACAATCGGTCATTCCAATGCACTCGTTCATTGTACGTATTTGAAATTCATCGTGTGAAATGGATGTAGCATGTGTCGGATTAGCTTGATTGATGAAGAAAATGTTGACGGTCTGTTGCATCCTCGGCAAAAATTGCAAAAACAATTGTTTGTAAGCGGAGACATCTCGGTAAATATAAATTAGTCATTCGCGGCTTTTCCATACGAAGAATCATGTGGTGTATGTAATTTACTACGCGCATCGATTCTTAATGATGCCGAGAGTGCTGTAAATGGGCATTTACATCTTGCGGACAGTAAAGGTATTGGATGCAGACCAGTGATGCGTTTGAATGGAAGATTTAGTGTCGCTGCATGGAACGCATGTAAATTAAGGCCACATCCATGCAGAAACAAAGACGCAAGCGACAGTTGTCATTGTTTATCAAGATTTCTAGATATTCTCAATATTTTTCGAGATTGTCGCAGGTTTCTCAGTAATTATCAACATATCTGGAGATGTTGTCATGACTTCTATGATTTCTCAATAGTTGTACAATTAACGGGGAGTTGGAGCTTGTGAAAGTATGTTTAGAAATAAAACGTAGCACCTTTTTCACAAAAAACATTTATTTTTTCTAAATGTACTTTTCAGTCGCCAAGCGACCATCTTCAGTAGTAGATACGTACTGTACGTATCTACTACTATCGTATCGATAGTACGAATCTACTACTGAAGATGGTCGCTTGGCGACTGAAATGTACATTTAGAAAAAATAAATGTGTTTTGTGAAAAAGGTGCTACGTTTTATTTCTAGTTGTACAATTCTCATTGTTTATCAAGATTTCTAGACGTGCCTGCATAATTTCCACGAATTCTCATTATTTTTCGAGATTTTCGCAAGTTTCTCAGTAATTTTGAAGATTTCTGGAAAAGTTGACATAACTTCTACGATTTCTCAATAGTGTTTCAGATTTCCAATGATTTTTCCAATAATTATAAAGATATCTAGAGAATTTTCAATCTCCAAATTTTCTGGATTTGAACTGACATGAGATCTGAATAGTTAGACTGAATAGCGCAGTCACTCATATTGTATTTTTTTGTGTCGAAACTGTAACAGATATCAAAAACTATAAAGATACAAGAAAACTTAATAATGAATGCCTGCGTCCTATTTGATTTTTTTTAAATTTATTTGCCTTTGTCATTAAAAAATATGAATGTATTAATGTTGGGCTTCACTTGTTTTATACACAACCGGTCTACTTATAATAACAATAGTATGTCAAAATATGGGTTATACCCGTATAAAGTGTCATACCAAACAACATCCAAATCAATGTAAACGTTCTCTTGTTATAAGCAAATTTTGTTTTTTTTTTAAATTAACTCTGAAGCTGAATACTGGCTAAACAAAACGCATTTGTATATAAATAAGTTTTGTTAAATCGTCTTCTTTTGAAACTAGTAATCTGTGGTTAAGCCATGTTCATATAATTTATAGACACCCTGTATGTGATCAGTTTTAATATGTAACATTAGAATAATAAATGTTATAAAAAAAATAAAAAATAAGCAGATCTCTAGTTTTCAAAATAACAAAAATACCCATGCAATCCAATACAATGAAAAATTGATATCTGGAATTTAGGGGATGACTACTCGTACTTGTGGTCACATGCTAGTATGTTGCTTATGATATAATAAGAAGGTAGATTACAACTATAAAGTGATGTTTCTATTATTCAATAAACCACCTCAAAATTCAAAGTCATAGTGTGTGCAAAATAAGAGTCTTAGAGAATATCTTCTTTTATTGGCTAGTATTAACATTTCCAAGCACCAAACTCCTACACATATTTATCCAAATGGGCTGCTACCGGTGTTCAAAATTCGCCTTCCCACACGTCTACGTCTAATTCAGGAACGATAAGGGCCGACAGGCTGCCCGTGTCCATTAGCCGGGCCTTGGGTTAGAAGGACGGCTCTGGAGAGCGCACAGGTGCGGCTCTGCCCCGAGTGCTCCTCACACGTTCACATTCTAAGTCGTTAATTAGCCCGTTCGGTTCGCCTCTGCCCCGCGGACCCGGTCATTAATTAATTATTCCGAATGGGCACATCGGGACCGGGCCGAGCCTAATTTATTGCCATTTATATATAAATTATCTCCCGACGAAATTGGGGGTAATCGCCAAACCGGCAATTACAAGCCTAAACCCGGCTTCTAATGCTAGGTCCTGGAGTCCGCAGGATTCCTGCCGAATCCTGCAGTCGATGCACATGTGGATCCGTGCTTGCCTGCACTGGTGTCGCAATCGGCGGTTTCCAGCCTTCGAAAATAACCGAACGTTTAATTAATGACTGCAATTACGGCGCTCATAATCGAAAACCTCTGATAGACCAGCCATATACGTAGATTTTAATTAATCAAAGTTTCAAAACAGCGACAATTCCATTTACGTAGCAGCCCAATTGGGCTGGCCACAGATACGTCGGCTTCGGAATGCCCCAAAATCGAAGCTCGTCCTCGTTATGGCAAAAACGGCAAACACGCGAAACACAGATAAAGCTGGCGGTTGGGTGGGCAATTAATTTTAATTAGAGCAGTGCACACTCAGGAGTCGTCCCTATAAATTGGCCACTGAAAAAAGGGCCCCCAAAAAATCACGCGACGCAATTAGCTGCCCCCGAAACGAGGATGAAATTCGGGTTGCCACAGGACGACTTAATTGCAAGGAATCTCAGCAACGGCATTAATCGAAAGTTTCTTCAAGGACGGGACCTTTTCAGGCTTTAATTTACCACTGTTGCTTCTTTTCTTCAATTATGTATGTACCATTGGAATTACTGAATCAAAATTAAGGCGAAGCCATACAGGTTGACATTATCTAACAGAAATCGAAACAACCTACTAAATTATCAATTTTCATTACTATCGCTCCTAAAATCTGTAAAGATACGTATTTCTTAAGATTGTAAGACTTCGGTTACCCCGATATTTAATAATTAGGTATATTTTACTTGTAATCATAAATTCTTTATAGAATAGAAGGCGGTAATAAAAGGCAAGCCATGAAAAGTCACTTCGCCTCCAAGTGAAATATACTATTGTTTCGTTAAACGTACTGCAAAATACGAAAACTCCTAATTTTGATATATAATTTTTACAAATAAATTTAATATGAAAGAATGCATCGTATTGTTTTTGTTTTTTGTTTTCTTGACAGAGACTATTTCTGCATTTGATAATGACAGTGATCATTTTTGTTGAAAAAACCATTTATAGATTTAATCTATTGTTCTTTTATTAATAATCATTCGTGATTATTAATGAATTTTATAAACAAATTCAGGTGAATTATTGATCATTATTTTTGTAAAATTTGGGCACAAATATAATATTTTTTTAATATTTTCCATTATTGGCAACATAGAATTTAATACAATTTCATAGATATTCCAATACATTGTTGTTTTCTTGACAGAAACTATTTTTGCATTTGACAATGACAGTGATCATTTTTGTTGAAAAAACCATTTATAGATTTAATCTATTATTCTTTTATTAATAATCATTCGTGTCTTAATGATTTTTATAAACAAATTCAAATTGATCATTATTTTTGTGAAATTTGGGCACAAATATAATATTTTTTTATATTCCATTATTGGCAACATAGAATTTAGTACAATTTCATAGATATTCCAATACATTGCAAAATCTATGTGCAGCATGCCAGATTATATGTAATAAATTTACTTGAGGTTTTGCTGAGAATGCTGCTCGCTTATCTTCTTATCCTTCTTGTGTGAGCTTTCATTTCGTGTGTCCCAGGCCATATACGGCCAAAATCATTCGCCCAGTCGAGGCCCATTACGAAATTCGCATTTACGAATTCATTAACCGAGCGGTACTCATCGTGCTAATGTTATGATAATCTTATAAATTAATATTAATAATACATATTGCTGTGCCTGCCGTATGTACAATATAGATACATGCAATTTTATTAGAATAACTTCAATTTTCAAAAAAAAATATCTCTTTCAAGTTAAAAATATTTTGGAAGTGGGTCGAGTTTAGTACTGTATGGAAATGATCTTCCTTTTTGGCACAATAATTTCTTCGAAACTATAATTCTATTGAGGTACACTTAGATAAGAAATTGTATGTACAAACCATACGAAATATTCATGTATTTAATTATCAATTGAAATTCATTATTTCATATAATTAGTTCAAGTCATCTTATAATAATCAATGAAATTACGTTTACGTTATTTTCCACAACTTTATTTATATATTTGTCTATATATACAGGGTGTCTTAAACAGAGTGGGATTGCATGGGTATCTTTCTTATTCTTGAACCTAGAGATATGGTTAAAAGGGCAATATTGTGCAGTTTTATATGCTGGTTTAGATTATGATAAAAAAAACAAAAGTCAGAGCAGTTTAGAAGTTATTCTAATAATACTAAAAATCGCGATTTTCTAAAAACTCCAATATATTCATTATTAAAGATGCGAAAAAAAGTTTAAAATAAAAGTAACTTGGTTCAATCGCACAAACTTGAGAGTCAAATGAAAACAAAAGTTACGATGGCGGTTTCCGAGATATTAATACCAACTTTTTTATTTTAACTGGCCACCATACTTGATTTTTATACGTCTAAATAGACTTTCTTTTCTTCTTTTCATCGATGATAAACTATTGAGCAACCATTTGACCAATTTGCGAAGAGATATGAGTTAGTGCCATACAAAAAAGTGACGGGATCACACCTTGGTGTAGCACATTATGCATACAGACACAACTCATGCGCGTATAAGGTTTAGTACCTCGTGGTAACTTCGTTGATTACGATTTTTAATGAGTTTTAAGTGTAAGTCGTAAACTTTGGGGCCAGATAACATGTGTAGCTCGGTTAATTATGTCCCGAAAAGGCATTCGATTTTATGCTGTATAAATATTACTCTGCGGAAGATAATTGCTGTCTCCTGCGTCGCTGTGGTCCAGCAGTAATAATTACTGCTGCGGTTGATAGGAGTGGAATCCGCGCGTCCAGTTCTAGGAATTCCGCAGGACGAGTCCAAATTAGACCGACACGATTCGACCACCGACAGACAGACGGACGTGTATCGATTGCCTCCGTAACATTCACTTTTTACCGTCGGTAAGTGTAATGTGTAATTAATATTGCGTCCCGAATGGCATGCCGTTGCAAAATTTACGCGGTAACGACGGGAAATAAATCATTAGGTGGGATATTAAACAAACGATATTACAAAATAAAACTAAATGTTAGACGCAGAACGGATTGAGGGTAATTGCGGGCTAATTACAGGTGTAACCGAAATTAGAAATGCAAAAAAAATGGATTGATGAGTACAGGTACTTGCTTACAACAGACAGATGTTTCTGTTCGTTTCATCTTCATATTAAGTTACTTTCGCTTTCATTAGTGCTCAATTTTCATAAATGTAAAATTTTGTTCTTATGCATTGTATATTGATACGGTTGATAGATCGATCTCAAACTATCGTAGCTTATTACTTTATACATTAAAGCGAGATAACATATCTCAGCATAAAATTGACAAAAACATAATTTCTAATCTTTGAAGTTGAAGGAGGTAGTTAGATGCTTCACTTCTTGTATTTGCCCTTTTTCGTTCGTCATTTATTTATTTTTTATTGTGACTTGTGCCTTTGATATTTTTCCTAAATTTTGCCGCCCTGACTTAAAGCCTTCATAGTCCTCCCCTTAATCCCCCACTGCACACTCCGTCTTCACTTAGTAGGCTAGTGCCAAGCTGGTATTTGCAGGTGAATTGTAACTTTGGCTGGTATTTGCATCTATTGCCACCGCATCTATCAATCTAAACAGCATCAAATCCTTACTCGCACACCGATGGAATTGTCAGCTGTATGCGTTGATATGCTTCCCTTTATCTCTTCACGATGGTTGATGCAAAAACCTCTTCTTGCTTCCCGTCGTAAAAACGAATGCTCACCGCTGTGCTGTGGTTGTCGAGAGCACGATGGCATCTCTCGTATTCCAGCGATCCTCGATCTCTTCAGCAAAAACGTCTCAATACGCCAAGAGCTGCACGAATGGCGGCAATTAAAGTGTACATGTACACTACTCAGAAGTGTGCTCCATGTACGGCCCCTCGGCTTCCTTTGGAACACTAGAGATGTAATAGTTAATTTGAAATTTCTGAATTCGTTAATTTTTAATCCATTGAGTAAGTACGGCCAAATTTTTTGTTTGTTTTTAATTTAGTTGTAGTAGCTTAGTACCTGCAATTTTGTTTGTATTTGATGACATCAATCGACAATGAAATCGGTCTCACAAATTATAAAACGGTGAAGCAAACCGCAATAACTTTCAAGAATATTAAAAATGTTTATTATGGTACAAAGAAAAACTTTTTTTTTTTCATTATAGTGATAGAATAAATAAGTAATTAGTATTTTTATCTTCCATTTCAAGTTATAAATAAAATCAGGTGCCATGGACAATTCAAATTTAAACGTTCAACTTCAGAAGAGTAAACATAAATCTGAGAACGAATCGAAAGCATCGCGATGTCATCAATCTAAAACAATATTTTTTAGCAGTAATGCCATAATTGCCGCTACTGATCGCAGTAGATATAGTGATAATAATAATTATAACATTGAAGTCCAAACAGAGAATCAGTGTCAAATGGATTGACGAGCTCAAAAATCAAAAACGAAGAAGAAGGTGATGTTAGATGTGAATCTGTTGCATCTGAAGAACAAATAGCAAGTGGAAATCCTAGTATTGTAAAGTATTTACAAGACAGTTGAAATAAGTTTGATTGGACTTCTGAATGCAATTTATTAGAAAAAACTTCAAGGTATATTGTTCAAAATCTGTCTCACCTATAAATTGTTTTGTACAGTGGGTACTGTTTCTTTAGCTGATAGATAGTTTATCAGATGGGCAAATTCATTAGAAACAAGACAAAGAAGCACAACTAGCATTTCCAAAATGATCTGAATCCAATTTACGACAAAAAACTTCAAGGTATATTTGTCAAAATCTGTCTCACCTTCAAATTGTTTTGTACAGTGGGTACTGTTTCTTTAGCTGATAGATAGTTTAGCAGATGGACAATTTCATTGGAAACAAGACAAAGAAGCACAACTAGCATTTCCAAAATGATCTGAACCCAATTTACGACAAAAAACTTCAAGGTGTATTTGTCACCTGTCTCATCTTTAAATTGTTTTGTACAGTGGGTACTGTTTCTTTAGCTGATAGATATTTTAGCAGATGGGCAAATTCATTGGAAACAAGACAAAGAAGCACAACTAGCATTTCCAAAATGATCTGAATCCAATTTACGACAAAAAACTTCAAGGTATATTTGTCAAAATCTGTCTCACCTTCAAATTGTTTTGTACAGTGGGTACTGTTTCTTTAGCTGATAGATAGTTTAGCAGATGGGCAAATTCATTGGAAACAAGACAAAGAAGCACAACTAGCATTTCCAAAATGATCTGAATCCAATTTACGACAAAAAACTTCAAGGTATATTTGTCAAAATCTGTCTCACCTTCAAATTGTTTTGTACAGTGGGTACTGTTTCTTTAGCTGATAGATAGTTTATCAGATGGGCAAATTCATTGGAAACAAGACAAAGAAGCACAACTACCATTTCCAAAATGATTTAGATAAATATGTTGATTTTAGTGAGATCATTGAAAATATTACGTCGAAAAGGCTAGAACATATGCCGAAAGATGATATTTGATACTACTATGGGGTGTCAAGCTACCCTTAGCACTAAATCGAGGGGGACCCTCAGAAATCCCGGCCCAGGCTAAAATGTAGAGGCCATGGTCTGCTACAAACAATTGTGAACCAACACAATAGGTCTCATCTACTACCTCATAGGTGTTAGTGCCAAGTATCGAACTAAACAATCTGGGATACCAGTTATGTTGAATTTATTTATAATCATTGAAAATATATTGCCTTTGTAGATTCCATTAACATAGGTGTGAATGTAAGCGGTGAGAAATTATACGACATTTATGAAACCAGTTAGAAAAAATGTGATAACTTCGGGCACCGCGGGATACAAAATAAAAAACAACTGAGCGACACAAAAAAGAAACATAAAAATGATAATTAGAAAAATGACAATCGGCCTTTAGATGTGAACTTGTGGAAGCAAAGAAAGGACAATTATTTCCATCCCACGGCCGCGAGGTTCACAAGAGACGCTATTTGGCGGTGCGTATTTATTGAAATTTATTTAAATGTATTCGAACGACTGTATCGATTACAATGGACCACGTGCCGAAGAGCCTCGGAATATAATGGTTTCGTCAATAATGAGGCAAATATTGATCTTTATTGGGCCTGCCCTGTTCTCCAATCTCCAAGTAAATTGGACGATTGTTTGACGGTGCCACTCGAGTGTGCCCAATTATGCACTAAAGAGGTGCGCTGCGATCGACACAGAGATAGAGGAAAAGAGCCGAGAGAATAACGAGGAAGGACCAAGGCGGACACGAAATCATAAATCTCGCTAGGTGGACACACTGCTTACTCAGATCAAATTATTTCATTCAAATGTTGCATTGTTGTCGCCGTTTTGAATCCACGCGATTGATTGATGGTGCGAACTTATCGAATAATGTGCCCATTTATCAATAATGCACGTGGAGATGTGGTCTTAAGATTGCAGGACTAATGGTAACATTATATTACACCATATCATGTTCATTTACAGTGTCTCTTTAACGTTGCACGCCTACCTACTACCAGCATTGGGTTCATCGCTTGTATGCCTGCGTTCATTAAAAAAAAAGTCTCAATGCGATGTCAATATAACGGTAGATTGTTATCATGTAGTACTTCGCAAATATATCAGTACATAAACAATCACAGATGAGGCCTCCAGGCTGATGATTAATCATAATAGTTTGGTATTTTTATATCATATTATTGGTTGTTTTGTGTAATGAGTATAAACGAGTTGTAAATAATCATATTGCAAATTCATTAATATCAGTCAAACGAACAATTTACAGGATATATTTAACAAAATTGTATCTATCAAAACCTAGTTAGTGAATCCTCAAGTAATAGATGGAATGTGGCATTGGAAGGCACAAACAGTGACATATTTCATGAAGTGGTGAGCAGTTTCGTGGGCACGTAGAATTGAGCAGTGTGTGAAGTCATTGACGTTAAATACATCTTTTATCCAACACTAACTAATACTTTTTCAGTCAATAAAGAAAGTCATTAAATTCAAAGTTGTAAATTCAATGTTTAATTGTTGTTGCAAAATCATCTGAAGCGAATAAATTATACTCAATCGGAATTTGCAACCCCCTTGCAAATTCCGTCAGCAATTCTGTATTTATGTATCTGTATTTTTTTTTAAGGTTCAAGGGACACTAAACAATGGGCATAAAATCTGGTGACTTATTAACATTCCAATACTTGTAGACACGCATTTAGTGTCGCTCTCATCTGAGATCTTGAGTGTAGTTTACCGGATTCCTGAGACGAGCACTCGGCGAGGATCTCGCACGTAGTTGCAGAATCAGATATCCTCCGAAGGCCCAGTATTCGCACAAAATCACGGGCGTGCATCTCGGGCCTTCGTGTCCGTTATCCCTGCGACGCGAAGACGTGAAAATAAAGAAGATTGCTCAAGTTGGGTGCGAGAAAAGAGCAAAGAGATTGCGCGAAATTCCCATCGCAAATTTGCGCGAGCTTTGGGCGCGTTCATGCGAAACGTGGTGAATTGGTACGGTGGATTCGCAGGTGGGTACCATGTGTGGATATGGTACCCGATGCGGTCAATCGTTTGCCCATTACTCCCACGAAAAGGCGTGCGCTGGCAGTTAATGTTGCTGCGCTTGAACGCGCCCTTTATTGAAACTAATAACCGTGTTCAACAGCATTCAATCGAAGTAATCACTCATGTTCAATGATTCGAAACACTTGGCGAGTATAAATTCGTCGATTTGCCAATTTTACACGATTTATAATGTAGAGTGCAACATTTACTGCAATACCATATAAGTTTAGTATTATTGCCGTTTAGATTACTATTTTTGCAATCCTAACATATGAAAAATCCTCCCTTAAAATTGATTCACTGAAAACCAGAGATGTGTAAGTCCATTTATTATTTAAATTCAGATAAGTCCAGAATATCTAGGTGCATTTCTGGACTTCTCTGGAGTTTAAGAAAATTGATTTACACATAACTTACATAAAGTATTAAGACCTGGCTTTATTTTTTCCCCTATATATTTTTTTGAAAAATGCAACCGGTCAAAATGATATTTTTTCAAAACAAATATTTTTAGACCACTTTCATTTTTTTTTAACGACAACCTATATTTTTTATTATTGATTTGTATGTAAAATTTGAAACAACCACAATTAGGTTTCAACCGCAATTATCTTATATCATTTTAATTGTGTAATAATAATAATATTCAGTCTTGCAATATGCAGTAGCCACATATATCTTAATATTTTATAACAGTTTGAGTGTACTCGGTTATCATCACCAACGTTTAATGGGACACAAAGCTCACAATACAACAACAGACCCTAGCCAGGTCACAAGGATACGTTTCTGGAATGGGTTGTCTTCTTGCGTTCAACCTTCTTTATTTTAATTCACTCCTCGCACGAATTCCGGCCATTAGGTGTTAATTTGGGTCCACGCACGCCTCCTCATTAATAGAAAGGGTGAAGGCCTGAGCAGCATAAATGCCTTGCCGGCATAAACATAAACAGCGTGCGAAAGTTTGTTTACCAATGATGTCATGTGCGCAATTATGTTAATCGACGATAATTACTGCTTACGGGTTCGGCGTATAAATTACCACGGTGGATTATGGATAGTGGAACACCCAGCGATCACATCAGCATAACATATGCGCCGCTACAACTCTGATGGAGTAGAAAAAATTAGTACCTGAAAAGTAGAACGATGTTTATCGTGGATTATAGAGTTTCTCTTATTATCATGGGCGAGGATAAAGGGTTTATTATTAATCTGGCATGAAGGCTATTGGTATGTGTTGTTAGGCTATGATAAAATAATTATTTTATGTAGTAATGTAAATAATGGAGCTGAAGCATGGACACTTAAAAATGCGGACATCAAAAGGTTAGAGGCTTTTGAACTGTGGATGTACAGAAGAATATTGAGAATACCATGGACGGACCGAATAACAAACATAGAAGTAATTAGAAGAATGAAGAAAGAAAAGGAAATTATAAACATCATTAAGACGCGGAAATTACAATACCTGGGACACGTGACTAGAGGGGAGAAGTACCATCTGCTCCAAATAATAATACAGGGGAAAATACAGGGAAAAAGAAACGTTGGAAGAAGACGACACTCATGGCTGAAAAATTTGCGAGACTGGTTCAATTGCAACACAAACCAACTATTTAAAGCGGCTATCTCAAAAGTACGCATAGCGGTGATGATTGCCAACCTTCGGACCGGAGAAGGCACCTGAAGAAGAAGAAGAAGTAATGTAAAATCTTTCAAATTTTTAACTCC
This sequence comes from Othius punctulatus, assembly GCA_951805005.1. Lineage (NCBI taxonomy): Eukaryota > Metazoa > Arthropoda > Insecta > Coleoptera > Staphylinidae > Othius > Othius punctulatus. The sequence goes on along the minus strand of OX638139.1, from coordinate 230,135 downwards.
AACTGTCAAAAAAGGTAAAATGTCAAAAACTGCAACTGTATATTTTCTTAAATTGAACGTATAGTATAGTTATATTGATGTAGTAACAATCATGTTTAACATGGGTAAATATAAATAAGTACATAATAAACATAATAATTTAAACAAGCAAATAGAGGTAACAAAATCTTATAAGTTAGATATTCATTCCAAATATAAAAGCCGTTTAGTATTAGCAGATCTTTGTCCTTAGTTTTGAACTCCTTTAATGTAAGATCTCTAACTGTTGAATTTTCGATTGAAATCATTTAAATTTGACAGAAATTATTAAAATTTTAAAACAATTGATTGAAATTTTGACAGAATCATTAATTTGATTGAGTACCAGTTTTATAAAAATTAAAGATTCGATATTATAAGACTTAATCATCATTTTTTTATCTGAAGTAATCTATCTGCGAAATCAATTTGATTTTAAAAATATTTGTAATTATAATATAAATCATTTCATACATAATAAACATAATAATTAAAATAAGCAAATGGAGATAACAAAGCACATCCAAAATGTAAAGCTTAGAAGTTAGATATTTATTCCAAATATAAAAGCCGTTTAGTATTAGCAGATCTTTGTCCTTAGTTTTGAACTCCTTTAATGTAAGATCTCTAACTGTTGAATTTTCGATTGAAATCATTTAAATTTGACAGAAATTATTAAAATTTTAAAACAATTGATTGAAATTTTGACAGAATCATTAATTTGATTGAGTACCAGTTTTATAAAAAATAAAGATTCGGTATTATAAGACTTAATCATCTTTTTTTTTAATCTGAAGTGATCTATCTGCGAAATCATTTTTTGAAATATTTGAAATTTTAATATAAATCATTGAAATTTCTTCAGACATAATTGTAATTATGACAGTCATTGAATATTAGATGTAAAATTAAAAAAATTGTACGACCTGTTGAAATTTCGATACAAATCAGTTACATTTGGACAGATATCATTGAAATTTTAACATATTAACCAAAATTTAGCCACAAAAATTAAAATTTTGGTACAAACTGTTGAAATTTTGATGAAAATCAGTTAAATCTTGAGAAACATCATTGAAATTCTGACATAATGACTTAAATTTTCAGAGAAATAATTTTAATTGTATTGAAAAATAAATTATTTAGTATGAATTGTTGAAATTTCGATCGAAATCATTAAAATTTGGATACAAATAATTGAAATTTTGCTAGTCATTAAATATTATACGTAAATTATGTAAAATCGTACGACCTGTTGAAATTTCGATACAAATCAGTTACATTTGGACTGATATCATTGAAATTTTAACATAATAACCAAAATTTAGCAATAAAAATCAAAATTTTGGTACAAATTGTTGAAATTTTGATGAAAATCAGTTAAATCTTGAGAGACATCATTGAAATTCAGACATAATGACTTAAATTTTCAGAGAAATAATTTTAATTGTATTGAAAAATAAATTATTTAGTATGAATTGTTGAAATTTCGATAGAAATCATTAAAATTTGGATACAAATAATTGAAATTTTGCTAGTCATTAAATATTATACGTAAATTATGAAAAATTGTACGACCTGTTGAAATTTCGATACAAATCGGTTACATTTGGACAGATATCATTGAAATTTTAACATAATAACCTTAAGTTAGCCACAAAAAATAAAATTTTGGTACAAATTGTTGAAATTTTGATGAAAATCAGTTAAATCTTGACAGACATCATTAAAATTCTGACTAATGACTTGAATTTTCAAAGAAATAATTTTAATTGTATTGAAAAATATTTTTTTTAGTATGAATTGTTGAAATTTCGATAGAAATTATTAATATTTGGATACAAATAATTGAAATTTTGACAGTCATTAAATATTATACGTAAATTATGAAAAATTGTACGACCTGTTGAAATTTCGATATAAATCAGTTACATTTGGACTGATACCATTGAAAGTTTAACATAATATCTAAAATTTAGCCACAAAAATAAAAAAATTTGTACAAATTGTTGAAATTTTGATGAAAATCAGTTAAATCTTGAGAGACATCATTGAAATTCTGACTAATGACTTGAATTTCCAGAGAAATAATTTTAATTGTATTGAAAAATAAATTATTTAGTATGAATTGTTGAAATTTCGATAAAAATCATTAAAATTTGGATACAAATACTTGAAATTTTGACAGAATCATTTAAGTATTGATGTACATTGAGTACCAGTTTCAAAAACTTAAAGTTTTTATATTATTAGTCTTGATCATTAAATTTTGAATGAATTGATCTATTTGCAGAATCAATTTGATTTCTGATGTAATTGAAATTTTAATACAAATCATCGACATCATTGAAATCATGATAGTCATTGTAACTTATACAAGAACAATATTTTTTGTTCAAACTGGTTCAAATTTCGATACAAATCATTGACATTTTGGCAGAAATAATTGAAATCATGAGAAAACTAAATAATTTTGTACAAACTGTTGAAATTTCGATGTGTGTGGATAATACTTGATGAACATGATGATTAGGTTAAATAATAATAATAATAATACTGTTTATTTCAGATGATTAATAATAATAAAATGAAATACATGTCACAAAATCAGTTACAAATCCTTGGTCATCCTTGGTGAAACACTTGGTTTCACTATATTATAGTGAACTATATTACATGACTATATTACATGACTTACACTATATTATAGTAATATAGTGCAAGTCAACGAAGTGCTTGAATTAACCTGTATATTTTCAATTGAAAGTATAAAAAAATAAAATACCCAAGCAAAAAAATTAAAAATTGACAATTTTTAAACTGCATCAGAAAATTGTTCACTCCTATTAATCAAATTTTCAATTGCATATCCCAAAAGCTGTAAAATTGTCCCAAATTATCAAATCTATGACTTCATCTGCAAATTTTTAACTGCACTTGCAAATTTTCAACTGCAAGTGTCTGAAACTCAAATTTTTAATTACAACTATAAAAACTAGCATATCAACTGCAACTGAATATTTTCAACTCTTGTTGTGAAAATCTCAAATTCTCAACCCCAATTGTCAAATCTTATCTAATTTTCATCCGTAACTATCAAAAACGCTTAAAATGTGTAATTGTATGTCAATTAAAACTGTCAACAATTAAAATTCTCAACCAAAAATACCAAAAACTGTCAATTATTTAACTGCATTGGCAAGTATTCCAATCGTACAGTCAAAAACTTACAAATTTTCAACTATAACTGTCAAAACTAATCAATTTTTTAACTGCAAATGTCACAATTTTAACTCTTAGCTACAACTACGCAAATCTGTCATTGGGAGCGCAACCACGGCAGCTATTTTGATACTTTCTTTTTAGTTCTCGGCTAGATAATTGAAGAATGGAATGGATAAATCGGCCAAGTGCCAAAATAATAATTTTGAGTCGAAGATTTTTCAGAATGGATAAAATCCATTCCACCTTTTAATTATCCACAGTTTTTCAGTTGGGCGGAAGTACGAAACTTCCGCCTTAATACGTTCCAACGGAACTCCACAAATCATGGACCAGCATTCGCACACGTCTTCTCGCCCTCCTGCGCTAATTACTACGCTTGATGGCCAGTTAAGGGGGCCCATTTTTAAATTCACCATTCGATTGCATTGGGAAGGGCGACGAAGTTGCGAGCCCCCATAAATTTGCATTCGGAATTGAGCTGTTAGGCGGCAATTAAAGCGTTAATTTTTATGCCCGCCCGTCAAAAAAGGACCGGACTCCAGCCAGTATGTCAGGGACGTGGAATTAAGTGCTCAAGAAATGGATAGCATTCAGAGGATCCGAACCGTTGCGAATGCTGGAATGGGAGTAGAGATGATACCTGGTAATCTAGACGAATGACCCAAAGAAAGTTAATAACGATGTATGTGCACGTTGATTTATGATGGGGTCATTAATTTCGCAAATGGATAAATGCAGAGATTAAAATTATGCATCTTTTGATAACATTGATATATCGTATTTAATGATACAAAAGAATATCTACTGAAAATTCACGAATTGTTCAGTTAAGTGGAGACATAGAAATACGTGTAAATCATTCTATGAATAGGCTAAAATAAAACTAATAGTTATAAGATGAGACAATCTTTAAGATAATTGAATTAAAAATTGTTAATATTACGCAATTTACTTTAAACCCGAAATTTAAATTATCAATTTGTTCTTTTGTATTTATACAAAGTGATGAGTACTGCGAAGTGCATGACAAATTTAATTAAGAAGGTACTGATAGATAAAGTATCTAAATAGGAAATAAATTAATTTTCGCAAGTGTTGGTAATTATTTGCTGCCAGGTACTGAAACGTGTACACAAATATTTAATGTATGTAAATCGTCAGTGCGTGTGAATTAATGTCTTCATGATTATACAATGTACATTCTTAATAAGCTAATTGCCGCTGGAATTGCTGCCAAAAGCAGCACTTGTCGTAATACCGAGTTAAATCTCTCAATTATATTTTATTGCGAGCTGATAATGAAAGGGTTCCGCCCGATTGGGATCTTGTTAGGTCAGTTGGGTCTTCATTTAAGTCGTTACCGGAGGATCTGCAGGCCGGATTTATTGGATCTCACGATCCGGAACACCGCTGACTTGGAGCAACTTAATTTTATCATTCGCTAAGTAAATATCGCTTAAAAAAAACATCGCTTTAAAAAAAAATACCGCTTAGTAAACACCGCCGATTTGGCAATCCCGAAAGGTCCGCCGTAATTTAATGGCGAGACGATTTTTTTCAACAAGAGCGAATTTTGCATCGATTTCGCCTTGTTTGGATGCAAGTAATTGCATAATTTGCAAATGTGAGCACATTATATTTATTGGTGCTCGTTTCCCGGCGATCACTGCGATTACGACGTAACGAAAGAAAACTAAATAAACAGCACCCGATCGAGCCCACAGATGATCACCGGCTTTGATTAAGTACCTATTTGCGCCGTGTCCGAAGAGGAGTTGATGCTGGTCACGTATTAATTCAAGTATCTGCAATCATGTTGAATATCTTCATTTCCCTAAATTCATTCATAAGTGTGTGTAAGGATTCGGAATATCCATATTTTGTATAAATTAATTTAACATAAAACCACGAAACATGAGTTCATGTTGAACTCAATAAAATTATCGAAATTGTTTGTTTAATAAATCTCATTCTAAATTTAAAGCTGAAATCTAAAACGATAATGTTCTCCAAGGAATAAGTATAAAATATTAAGGTATAATTTACATAATAACTGGGCAATACTGTGGCAAATTATTGGTTGTTTTGTGTAATGAGTATAAACGAGTTATAAATAATCATATTGCAAACTCATTAATATCAGTCATACGAACAATTTACAGGATATATTTAACAAAATTGTATCGAAAACTAGTTAGTGAATCCTCAAGTAATAGATGGAATGTGGCATTGGAAGGCACAAACAGTGACATATTTCATGAAGTGGTGAGCAGTTTTGTGGGCACGTAGAATTGAGCAATGTTTGAAGTTTAGTTTAGTAGAGGTTGTGAAGTACTTTTTGAGTCAATAAAGAAAGCCATTAAAATCAAATTTGATGTTTGTTGTTGCAAAATCTTTTAAAGTGAATAAATTACACTTAATCCGAGTGTCTTTATTTTATTAATATTATTGTTACTAACACACGCATTACCTCTAAAAGAAGTTGGAGTTGTCACGATAATGATTTAATATCAAACATAACGTAAAGAAGTACTGCCATTATACGATCACACAAAATAAAAGTAAAATAGATAAATCACGAGCCTAAACAAATATCATAAATTATAAGAATTTGTGGTTACAACTAAAATATACCTAATTATTAAATATTGGGGAAACCGAAGTCTCACAAATGCATGCTGATAATTTAACTCGCTTCCAACAATGTCAGTTTTGGGCAGTAAGTTTCGTCAGGCCCATCTTACTCATCTCGTGTTGCACAAGAACCGTGCAAATTCGCACGTAAAAATGCGCGTAATTTAGTTCTCCGTATCGCACAGTATGTCTCGCGTTATCCTTTGTGGATTTCACTCATTAATCTGGCGGTTTTCGGTGGAGAAACTCTCGAGATTACTGTTGTTTACTGGGCGAACACCTCTGGCTCAATCTCAGATGTAATGACAGTCTGAGGCATGAGCGCAGAGGAAATTACATACATTTCGCTGGCCGTGGAATGATTTAATGCGAGGACGCGAAATGATTCAATAAAGGAGACGAGATCTAAGCCGTATGGACCCAAAAGGAACCGTGACATTTCGATTTCGTGTAATCGATCTTAATGCAGATGAATACAAATTGAATTTCCCAAAAATGCGCGCCAAAAAAGAATAAACTATGATTACAATAATTACCGAAGTTATTATAATCTTAAGAACATTTATTGATTATAATCTACACGTAAGTTATAGATGTTTCAATGTTAAAAGTTAACTAGTGACTAGGGTGGTTATTGCCATACACAGTGGCGGATTTAGGGGAGACTATAGCCCAGGGCGGCAAATTTTTGGAAAAATACTGGTACTTGGTACTGTCTGCAATTCCATTTAGATACACATCATTTAGACACAATTCTTGGGAGGATTACAGGAGTCGTAATATTAATTTAAACAAAAGCAAAATTTATTCGAGTTATTTCGTAATATTTCAACAAGATTCTACGAGCAAACATATATCGATTTAGAGTCGATATTATAAGTAATATTTCTGCGTCAATAATACATGTTCCGTCTTCTCATCTTTCTCTCATCTATATTTCAAAACTAAACTACTGACATCTTTCTTTCTTTCTTGATCTTTCCCTACTGACTTACGCCTCTTAATATTCACAAACAAACCATTCGCACGCTTCTTGGTGCGCCTCCGATGCAAATCTCGCCCATAATTTAGAGTAATTCGGGCAGATGCTGGCCCAAGGCCGAAATTGGTTACGTGGGAACCTCAAAGGGCGAACCGTGCTGACAATGGCGCGATAAAAAGCCGAAACGTCGCCGACACATCCTCCGGGGCGGTCGCAAGTGCCGAAATTAATATTCATTTGGCGCACGCTTTTGATCGTCCGCTAATTACTAATTACCCGAGCGGATACTCGCCCGTTAATTGCGCATATCTTCTGGGATTGACGATGCTCTCGAGTAATCTTAACGAGTGCTGCACTAATGGCTCGGCCGTCTCTTGAAATGCTTTAATTAATAACCCTAATAAGCAGTCAATAAATTATTTATAATGCGTTTAGTCGGTGAATGTTTTATATAATTGTGGAGTTAATGATGCTTAAATACCACAGTTTACTTAAAATGAATTAAATAAAAAATATTGGGCCCAATTATTATAACATTGCAGGTAGAGATGCTGAATATACAAATTTTCATGAGAATTGGCGTCAGGTATAGTGAACACAAATCTAATATTAAATATGCAACTAATAATTTTTTAGAAATTTCAGTAATAGCTATACCTAACCTAACCTGACCTAATTTTGATTTTCTCACTTATTTACTGTTGAAAATTTGTCAAATATTCGTGAGAATTGGCTTCAGATATAGTGAACACAAATCTAATATTAAATAAGCAACGAATAAATATTCAGAAATTTCAGTAATAGCTATACCTAACATAACCTAATTTAGATTTTCTCACTTAATTACTGTTGAAAATTTATCAAATATTCGTGAGAATTGGCTTCAGATATAGTGAACACAAATCTAATATTAAATAAGCAACTAATAAATATTCAGAAATTTCAGTAATAGCTATACCTAACTTAACCTAACCTAATTTTGATTTTCTCACTTATTTACTACCGAAATTCTGTCAAATTTTCATGAGAATTAGCTTCAGGTACATACAGTAGCTGGGTATTTTTTTCTAAGTATGTATTTAGTAAAAAAACATTGGTTTATAACTTTATGGAGTCTGGAGTGGTAAAAGTTTTCAGTTAGTAGTATAAGATTTATGTAATCTTGCATTTGGGTGTAGGATTAATTAATGGCTGTCGTCTGATGTCAGTCAACGGTGTGATTCGGAAACCTGTGAAATTATATTCACTCCATTCCGTCTTTCACGTCCATCCCAGCGCAATGTATCTCACGGAATCGTGAAAGCTGCTAGACAGGCAGTCGTCAGGTCTTAATCCTTTCCGACATAATAGTACAATTCGACGATTGATATAAGAAGCCGATTTTTGAGTCAATTAAACATTCCCACAGCTTTATTGGATTCATTTTATGCAATAACAGGGTTACTTAAGTCAGTTGCAGAATATCAGTTTTCATCTGCCTGATGAAGCCACTGTGTGGCGAAACAATTGTCGCAGTACAACATTATATATTTTATGAAACTCACACCAATTCACACCATAATCAATTTTGTTTTATTCCAATATTTAAAATCCAAGCCTGTTTTCTTAATTTTGTTTTAACTGCCGTTGGTTTGAATGGTAACTAGATGCATTCTGCACATTGAAATAATAATTTAATAGTTTTACTTTAACGCACTTTTTCTCAATTTTTTTCAAATGTTACATATTGAAAATGTCATGTTATTGAAAACACAATAAAAAGTACTATCAAAATCAACAATAAAAAATATAGGTTGTCATTTTAAAAATATGGCTCTGACGTCATAACTTCAAAACGGAGATAGATGAAAAATTTAAAATGGTCTCAAAATATTTGTTTGAAAAAAAATCATTTGGCCTGTTGAAGCGTTTTTCTAAAATTTTTACAGGAAAAAATATGTAGCCAGGTCTTAATACTTTACACGCTCTCTGTATAATTACAGTGTTATTCATAAAAATTAAACCGCGGTTTGTCGGTGGCTCAGAATGATAATTCCGTACGTTTGTAAACATCAAAAAAGTTTCCATATTTTTGTATATAAAATATAGTAAGCACGCGTAATAACTTATAAACACTCCTCTAAGAATGCACGAATTTGCACAAATACCAAATTCAATTGATTTACGGTCCTGAGAACCAGCTGTAGGAAGGCGAAAACTCCACATTTCAGTCACCTTCGACACGTCGAGGGCATAAACTTGGCCTTAAGTGCATCCAGGCGAGATTTCACCGGCGTTTCTGATGGTAGGCAGATGAATCGCCGGCGATTTATGTGTAGGAACATAATACTCGTTAAACTTTGACCGCCGTCGAAGAGGAAAGTGATACCGACAAGCACGATGAACACATCACGTCGCCTCACTTTGGCCTCATCCACGCTTCAAGCAGGAAATAGATTTGCTGAAAATATCCTGGGCAAATAAACGGCGGTCTATTCTTATAGGATTATTAAACAATATGATTGTTAAGTTCGGAATTTAGTGTCCAATTCCTGAAATGTTTTCTGTGAAATATGTTATTTTCGTTCTCCCAGAAATGATGCAAATTAACTGTGTATACAATGTTAGATCATATCTGGGAATTTATTATGTATTAGTAATAAGTTATTACTGTTACCCAATTACTGTTATTTCTAACAGTAATTGGGTTTTCTGTTCTATACATTTGAAATTGCAGAAAATAGATCCACAATTTGGTAACAACCCGGAACCTGCATAAAATTCTCCTTTTTTTTCACTGAATGGACTCCATAGTTAGCATAATTAATTAAGTGAAGCGCTGTCTACAAAAAAACTGCAAAATCATTAATTTCCTATTCATTAAATTAAAGCACAATTAATTAGTGACAGACATTTACACGGAAACGCATATTTATTAATGAATAATTATTAATCAGCGCTATCGCAATATTATCTTAAATAGCCGAAATGAATTGCAGTATCATCTTTAACCTTGGAAACACACGATTTGACAATTTAGCAAAAATAAATAAGACATTAGCATCCACACAACTTGAATTAGCTTGATCGATGCGAGAAGAAAAACCTATTGAAACGACACACTTTTTCCCAAGATTTGAACATCTAAGCCCTAGGTATTAGAGGCCTAGACCCTGGATTCTAGGGTCTCTAAACGCAAATTGAGCAAATCGCAATTTTTACATTTTTTTGCTGTGATCGATTTAATAGCAGAATAGTAAAAACGTGGAGATCTTTTATGATTTTAATTGCACCGTTAGATAGTCAGCTGGTACACACATAAGACTTTTTGAATTTAATTTATCCTACTGAGTTTGCATAAGAAGAATTATAATGGGTAGATATCTCATAAATTATAGCCAGTTAAGAAGATTTACGACTGTATAAAGTAATAAATGTTCTGTGTGCATTTCATGTAATAACCATCTTTTCATCTAACGATAATAAATGTTTATTCTCGTGGCTGTAATAGATGCCCATAGAGTAAGTAGTTAAAAAACTGGTCACACACAAAATATGCATATATGCATACGCCGCTGAATGGAAGCGGCTATCGCCTGTGGTCAAGCTGACAGTGTCCATTTTTCTGTTGTAAATATGTTTACAATTCCTTAACAAACCGATATGATCATATAATTTTTTTCCATAAAATTACACGAGTTTTCAACACCCAACGTTTGTTGGCGAGCTAATAAATCACCCTGTATACAGTTTCAAATTACTACATATCATCATTATAGATATGAATTGTCAAATTCAAGGTTGGCCAAAATGTCACATTGTATAATAATTTTGACAGTGTACTTGTAAAAAAAAATAGTAACAAATATGTCATTGATATCAACATGTGCTTTGAGGTTATGAGACCTATTTGTTTTTAATCATTTGAGTTGGTTTAATAATAAGTAGGTACCGTTGCAATTTTTAGTTAATAAATTGTGAAAATGAGAAAGAAACATTTTTTTTTAAATTAATTCAAAGTTGGACAATTCGTCATCAAAATTTGAAATAATCATTTATATTTGATGATATATGATGATATAAAATTTGAAATAGGTAATCAATAATAGTGACGCCAAAATCAAATAGTAACTTACATGTTTTTATTTGATTCTCAAGATTGTGTGATTGAACCAAGTAACTTTCATTTTAATTTTTTTTTCGCATCTTTAATAATTATGAATTTTTGACTTTTGAAAATGTCTCATCATAATCTGAACCAGCAAATAAAACTGCACAATATTGCCCATACAATATCTTTAATATTTATGAATATAACGGAGTTTTTAGAAAATAGCGACTTTTAGTTTTTTTAGAATAACGTCTAAACTGCTAGGACTTTTGAAAATATTTCAACATAATCTGAACTAGCATATAAAACTGTACACTATTGCCCATTTAACCTGATATCTAGCTTTAAGAATAAGAAAGATATCCATGCAATCCTACTTTATTTAGGACACCCTGTATATGGATTTACGTCTTTTACATATCAAATTTTTTATAATAAATATTAAACTTACGAAAAGTAATAGTAGGTATTTAAATGAAAAGAAAAAACATACCAATGGTAACATGCAACAATATTAATAATCATTTTAATGATTACTAATTAATAAAAAAAAAACTCCGCCGTTGGTCATTTACGTATTAATTAAATGAATAATATAATCGAATGAACTACTGATCTAATTACGAAGCATATAATTAACAGTAGATTATTGTATAATTAGTAATTTTTTTACTCAATATTGCCATTTATAAGCAAATTAATTAAATTGAACATAATTTCGTCTTATCCATTTTTTGTGTATGGAACTTTTATACTCTTAACAATGCCCGAGGGGTTCGGCCATACGTTATATTTTGTGTACTAAATTTCTAATTTTAGTCTAAACATTACGTAAATAATACATAATTTAAATATAAAATTCAAATTATTTATTCTTCAGATATTAGACTTCAGCATTAAATCAACGGATAACTGCAGACCGGTTTCGACCTAAGTATTTAGATTTTCAAAATTGAGATGGCACTTTCGTGCTTCTCTCATGCTTTAAATAAATAATTGCGATTTATCTAGAAATAATACAAAAACGTACAGAAAACGTTTCATTTCATAGAACCCATTATAATACCAGATAAATTCATACAGAGTGTCCCACTCGAATAAACCATTAAAATTTTATGGGGTTCCCGATAAAATATATTTTTTTAAATCAATCCAAATATTTCAGAGACTAGAACAGAGAAAAAATGTACTTTTTAAAAATATCAAAGCCAACTATGACTGCCATTAAAAAAAACAGTTTGTATTATAACTCAAAAACTATGGGTTTTTTCAAAAAACAAAAGCATATCTTGTATAAACTCTTAAAACGACAACTCTTTTTTTTTCATTTAACCGAATCTCTATGTCTTATGGTTTCCGAGATCCCAATTCTTAAAATGAATTAAAAGAAACTCACCCTGTATATATTTCAAGCGCTATACGCTCATTGCCAGTAGTAGTTCAGAGGACATATATTATGACAAATAATTTATATGTACTTCAAACTTTGAAAGATTAATTTTGAAAGCGTTTTGATACTTTATAAATTTAAAAAAAGGATTATTTAAAGGAGATCATTATTAAGTAACAAAGGCTGAAATTTTTTCATATAAATTGCTTCGAAAATTTAAATTCAAATTTTTATCTGTACAATGTTTTAATAATTTAAAATCTTCAAAATTTAAAATTTGTCATGTTCTAAAATGGTTTAAATTTACTATAAAATTTTGTGTGGTGTAAATGTTCTAAAAACCTTTTATTTATATTTCGTTTTGTTTGTCCGATATAACATGTTTTACACTGTTTTCACACAATTTATCTGGTATATTCCTGATTTTTGTAAAGGAAGTTAAGGTACTTCCTTTACAAAAATCAGGAATATAACTTGGTAATTTTAACTTGTGTAATTTGTGTATTGTGTAACTTGTGTAATAACTTGTGTAATTTTGCAAATTACACTCTTCAAACATTATCGCATATTTCATAACATGTTACGTACAAAACTTTATTTAATACCATCAGAATTCCATCTCGTGTAATTTGCAAAACTCGTTTCGCTCGTTTCGGAAAATATTGCACTCTTCAATGCTAATTCATTTGGTAATTTTGCTTTTAACTTGTTATTATTAGAGAATGCCGGAGTTGATTTAAATTTATTAAAAAGATTTAAAAAAGAATTTGCCCAACGTTTATTAAAGTTGTTATTTTACAAAATAATTTGTTAGTCCAATGTTCATTAAAGATTATTTTACAAAAAAAAATGTTGGTATTATGGGTCGTTTTTTTAATTTTAGTGGGTCTGGTTTGATAAATTATAAGCCTTTTTAGATTTATTGTAAATTTTTGAAATAAAAGTTTTTCTGTAACCATTAATTTTTGCTACATGCTGAATATAATTTAATTCTTTATTGAAATTTTGTACTGATAATGGAAATTTAAATAATCTATGTATTAAAAAATAGAACGCTGATTGTTTATATTTATAGAAAGTCATAGAGCTAGAATTTATATAGTTGGCTGTATGACAGTCTTTTCTATAAATATCAAAATCTAATTTATTTTCAATTCTTGGTATTCTAATATCTAAAAATGGAAGGCTATTATCAATTTCTTCTTCATATGTGAACTTTATTGATTCAAATTCTGTATTTTGAATAGAAAGAAAACTCTCAATACAAAAATTAGAATCTACAATAGCAAAAAGATCATCCACATATCTAAGCCAAACTTTTGGAAATTTTGGATATTTTCATTTTATATTATTTTCAAAATAATTTAAAAATAAATGTGCTATAAATGGAGAAAGAGGGTTGCCCATAGCTGTTTCAAATGTTTGATTATAAAATATATTGTTAAATTTAAAAATATTTTGTTCCATGCATAGTTTTGTTAATTTTAAGTATTCTTCAATTATTTCTTGATTTACTGAATTATACTTTAAAAAAGATTCTATAATTTTTAATTGTAATTGTTTCATTTATAAGAACGTATGGAAATAAGGCTGTTACATCAAACGAAATAATTTTCTTTTGCAATTTCAACTTGCGATCTGATAGCTTTTTACATTTTTGCACTGGAATATCAAAAATAGACAAATTTTGGTAGTATCTATTAAAAAATTGACAGGTTTTCACAGCAGAAACTAAGAATTTGATATATTTTGACAGTTGCAATTGAAAATTTGACAGATTTCGACTGTTTTAATTGAGAGATTATAAAATATATTGTTAAATTTAAAAAATATTTTGTTCCATGCATAATTTTGTTAATTTTAAGTATTCATTTTTTTCTTGATTTACTGAATTAAATTTAAAAAAAGTTTTATGTATAAGAACATTTGGAAATAAAGCTATTATGATCAACGGAATGTAGAATGGACATATCATTTTCAAATTTAAATTTATTAAATTCTTCAACAAGCCATTTCGCAATTTTGTATGTTGAAGAATTAAACTATTGGCCTGAACCTGTTGCCTTGTTTATGAATTTTTGGTGAACAGTATAGTTGTGAAATGTGAGGATTTGAGTTTCGTAAATTATAATTAAGTGTTTTATGTATTAAATTTGGATAATCTTTCAAAGTTTGAATTACTTTTCTGGAATATGATTCAATTGGATTTTTTATTGAATTTCATTTTGAAATATGAGGATTTGAATTTCGTAAATTATAATCGTGATTTTTTCCTGTAACGCAAAATTCTATTGGCCAGTAGATTTTTTTAATAATGAGTGATTTGCATGTTGGCGTGTGGAGCAAATAAAAAACGCAATTTAGTTTCTTCATTTGGGTGGGCGCAGGTCGATAATTCTCCGTGAGCGCGAACCAAGTCAAAATATTGAGCCGCAACAATCGCAACCTGTAATTGTTATTAATGGCCCAATGGAAAATTATAAATCTAATGTTTGTGGCTTTGAAAGCCACACAGTGCCGATTATTAATTGCAGCTACTTTCAATTAAATGTAATGGAGAGATGATAAATCCTCAAGCATTCTATTGCGAAACGCAGATGCGCATATATTAATACAACTGGAGGCCGAAGGCCTCCACAGAAGACATTTAGGAAGTTTTATATTTTTTCATAGCTTATTAAGTTACTTGGTGACATATTTTTGATGGTGTATAGTTTCTAGTTGACTTGTTGACTTGAGTATAATTCATCAATCATTTCCTGTATGAATTCGTTAAGTTCAACACAAGCGTTATCTGTTGGTAGTGTTGTGTGGCAGCTGCTTACCTTTGACTGGAAGAGTCTCCTGAAGGTTTCCTTGGTGTAGCGGACCTCGTTGGAGATGATGGCGAAGCACTGCCTCAGCTGGGCCATGTGCAGCCGCTCCCGAAGGTTCTCTTCCTCCATGCTGGACATGGGCACCAGGGAGCGGCGCCTCTCGGCCAGACGCTGCTCGTCCTCGACGCTCATGCTTCCCGAAGAGGACGTCGCGACGCGCGCCGCCGCCTCCGAGTCCGAGGAGCGCCTCGCGACCACCGGCGTCGTCTCCGGCGTCATTTCCTCGACAATCGGCGGGATCGTCGTGTTGAGGGCCGATTTTTCCAGCGACATGGCGCTTACCACATGAAATTATCACCTGGGAGAGTACCACTGTTTCCGCACAACACTGGGGAGTATATCTTATTGCAGGAATCAGCTCAGCTATTCGTGTGTAAAACAGCCGATTTTTTTTTTATTGTGCACGTATCAACAGGGAAATTCTAACTTGTGCGCCATTTCATCACATCAGTTACATAAAAAAAATTGGAAAATTATTGCCCAACGGAACGTAAAGTTCATAGGCCGAAATCAGCAGGACAATAGTGGGGACTCATCCGCGCGTTTTCTGAGCCAGTTCGCCTTTTGCTGATCCTGCTGACCTATTTCACTGGGGCCTTCCTGACGCGTGCGCTGACTAACGGTACGAAAAATTGAAACCGGCGCGTTTGAGACCATCAAAAGAACTCTTGAGCAGTTCCTCGTCACTTGCTCTACGGTAAACTGGCTGCGACTTGATATGGGAAGGTTGCTGCTGCTCCTGCTGCCACTCACTGCTCACTTACGGGGTGGGAATACGTCTAATCCTGCACCTGCTGATGGTGTTTCGCAACTGTTCTTGTGCACTCCATCGCGAAAACCCGACAAATCTGGTGCACGATCCACCTGATCGCAGAAAATCCTGCAGAAATCCTGCAGATCTATTCACATCAGCAGATCTTAGTGCTTGTTTTAGTTTCGTCTCTCAACGCGCAAATAGAAAGTTACAAGTGTGTGCCCAAGGCGGGAAAAATTTCGTGAAACAATAGTTATTTACACAACCAGTTATGAAAAGTGCGATATTGCTAGACGAGTGTAATATTTGCCAAAACGAGCGAAGCGAGTTTTGCAAATATTACACTCGGCAAACAATATCGCATATTTCATAACATGTTACGTACAAAACTTTATTTAATACCATCAGAATTCCATCTCGTGTAATTTGCAAAACTAGTTTCGCTCGTTTCGGAAAATATTGCACTCTAGTTTACTTTAAAAGTCAATGATTTAGGAGATTTTGACAGTAACAGTTCAAAATGACAGTGTCACTTAAATAATTGGAAAATTTTGCAGTAAAAGTTGAATAATTTGACAGGAGCACATGAAAATTTTACTGATTTCCACAATTGAAGTTGAACAATTTACAGATTTGAATAGTTCAATTCAAATATTTGGTAACATCTTGCAGATACAGTTGTAAATTTTACTGTGTTTTTACGTCTAAAATTTTGACAGTTGTAGTTACAAATAGCAGATTTTAACAGTTTTAATAAGAAAATTGGTAGATTCTGCGGTAAAATTTGAATATTTTAACAGGTGAAAAATGAAAATTTAACTGATTCGCAAAGTTGCAGATGAACATTTTACGGATTTTAATAGTTCAATTGATATGTTTGGTGGAATTCTGCAGATACAGTTGTAAATTTTAGTGTTTTTAATACTAAAGATAAAAAAGTTGATAGAATTAAACAGATGGGGTTGAAAATGACTGATTTGAACATTTTCAATTAGAAAATTGGCAGATCAACACATGTAAGAAAAATTAACATTCTGACAGATTTAAATGAAAATATATCGAATTTTTGTAGTTATAATAGATAATTTGACATATTTTGATAAGTATAGTAGAAAATACAAGAAATTTCATGTATTGTACTTGAAAATTTATTATAATTTCACAACATACGAATAATTTATAATTTGAATTTTATCACGAGAACTTTCCTTGACATAACGAAAATTAACATGTACTATGCAGTATTGACCGAGTAATCGTGCATTGCTGGGCCAAATATTTGTGTTCATTATTCACTAATTAGAAAAAGAAAAAAAACTTTTTATTCTCCAAGATTGAAGAGTACTGAAAATATGATAAATTCTTCAACACATTTTGAGGGTTCAGTTAACAAAATTGAGAAATTTCGTCAGTTGGAGTTTTGACACTTATTCACACTTGTCAATTTTGATTGACACGTCCAACTCAATCACACTTGTCAATTTTGATTGACACGTCCAACTCAATCACACTTGTCAATTTTGATTGACACGTCCAACTCAATCACACTAGTCAATTTTGATTGACACGTCCAACTGAATCACACTAGTCAATTTTGATTGACACGTCCAACTGAATCACACTAGTCAATTTTGATTGACACGTCCAACTGAATCACACTAGTCAATTTTGATTGACACGTCCAACTGAATCACACTAGTCAATTTTGATTGACACGTCCAATCACACTAGTCAATTTTGATTGACACGTCCAATCACACTAGTCAATTTTGATTGACACGTCCAATCACACTAGTCAATTTTGATTGACACGTCCAATCACACTAGTCAATTTTGATTGACACGTCCAATCACACTAGTCAATTTTGATTGACACGTCCAATCACACTAGTCAATTTTGATTGACACGTCCAATCACACTAGTCAATTTTGATTGACACGTCCAATCACACTAGTCAATTTTGATTGACACGTCCAATCACACTAGTCAATTTTGATTGACACGTCCAATCACATTAGTCAATTTTGATTGACACGTCCAATCACACTAGTCAATTTTGATTGACACGTCCAATCACACTAGTCAATTTTGATTGACACGTCCAATCACACTAGTCAATTTTGATTGACACGTCCAATCACACTAGTCAATTTTGATTGACACGTCCAATCACACTAGTCAATTTTGATTGACACGTCCAATCACACTAGTCAATTTTGATTGACACGTCCAATCACACTAGTCAATTTTGATTGACACGTCCAATCACACTAGTCAATTTTGATTGACACGTCCAATCACACTAGTCAATTTTGATTGACACGTCCAATCACACTTGTCAATTTTGATTGACACGTCCAATCACACTAGTCAATTTTGATTGACACGTCCAATCACACTAGTCAATTTTGATTGACACGTCCAATCACACTAGTCAATTTTGATTGACACGTCCAATCACACTTGTAAATTTTGATTGACACGTCCAATCACACTAGTCAGTTTTGATTGACACGTCCAATCACACTAGTCAATTTTGATTGACACGTCCAATCACACTAGTCAATTTTGATTGACACGTCCAATCACACTAGTCAATTTTGATTGACACGTCCAAATCACACTAGTCAATTTTGATTGACACGTCCAAATCACACTAGTCAATTTTGATTGACACGTCCAAATCACACTAGTCAATTTTGATTGACACGTCCAATCACACTAGTCAATTTTGATTGACACGTCCAATCACACTAGTCAATTTTGATTGACACGTCCAATCACACTAGTCAATTTTGATTGACACGTCCAATCACACTAGTCAATTTTGATTGACACGTCCAATCACACTAGTCAATTTTGATTGACACGTCCAATCACACTAGTCAATTTTGATTGACACGTCCAACTGAATCACACTAGTCAATTTTGATTGACACGTCCAATCACACTAGTCAATTTTGATTGACACGTCCAATCACACTAGTCAATTTTGATTGACACGTCCAATCACACTAGTCAATTTTGATTGACACGTCCAATCACACTAGTCAATTTTGATTGACACGTCCAATCACACTAGTCAATTTTGATTGACACGTCCAATCACACTAGTCAATTTTGATTGACACGTCCAACTGAATCACACTAGTCAATTTTAATTGACACGTCCAATCACACTAGTCAATTTTGATTGACACGTCCAATCACACTAGTCAATTTTGATTGACACGTCCAATCACACTAGTCAATTTTGATTGACACGTCCAATCACACTTGTCAAATTTGATTGACACGTCCAATCACACTAGTCAATTTTGATTGACACGTCCAATCACACTAGTCAATTTTGATTGACACGTCCAACTGAATCACACTTGTCAATTTTGATTGACACGTCCAATCACACTAGTCAATTTTGATTGACACGTCCAACTCAATCACATTTGTCAATTTTGATTGACACGTCCAATCACACTAGTCAATTTTGATTGACACGTCCAACTGAATCACACTAGTCAATTTTGATTGACACGTCCAACTGAATCACACTAGTCAATTTTGATTGACACGTCCAACTGAATCACACTAGTCAATTTTGATTGACACGTCCAACTGAATCACACTAGTCAATTTTGATTGACACGTCCAATCACACTAGTCAATTTTGATTGACACGTCCAATCACACTAGTCAATTTTGATTGACACGTCCAATCACACTAGTCAATTTTGATTGACACGTCCAATCACACTAGTCAATTTTGATTGACACGTCCAATCACACTAGTCAATTTTGATTGACACGTCCAACTGAATCACACTTGTCAATTTTGATTGACACGTCCAATCACACTAGTCAATTTTGTTTGACACGTCCAATCACACTAGTCAATTTTGATTGACACGTCCAATCACACTAGTCAATTTTGATTGACACGTCCAATCACACTTGTCAATTTTGATTGACACGTCCAATCACATTAGTCAATTTTGATTGACACGTCCAATCACACTAGTCAATTTTGATTGACACGTCCAATCACACTAGTCAATTTTGATTGACACGTCCAATCACACTAGTCAATTTTGATTGACACGTCCAATCACACTAGTCAATTTTGATTGACACGTCCAATCACACTAGTCAATTTTGATTGACACGTCCAATCACACTAGTCAATTTTGATTGACACGTCCAATCACACTAGTCAATTTTGATTGACACGTCCAATCACACTAGTCAATTTTGATTGACACGTCCAATCACACTTGTCAAATTTGATTGACACGTCCAATCACACTAGTCAATTTTGATTGACACGTCCAACTGAATCACACTTGTCAATTTTGATTGACACGTCCAATCACACTAGTCAATTTTGATTGACACGTCCAATCACACTTGTCAATTTTGATTGACACGTCCAATCACACTAGTCAATTTTGATTGACACGTCCAATCACACTAGTCAATTTTGATTGACACGTCCAAATCACACTAGTCACTTTTGATTGACACGTCCAAATCACACTAGTCAATTTTGATTGACACGTCCAAATCACACTAGTCAATTTTGATTGACACGTCCAATCACACTATTTTGATTGACACCAACTGAATCACACTAGTCAATTTTGATTGACACGTCCAATCACACTAGTCAATTTTGATTGACACGTCCAATCACACTAGTCAATTTTGATTGACACGTCCAATCACACTAGTCAATTTTGATTGACACGTCCAATCACACTAGTCAATTTTGATTGACACATCCAATCACACTAGTCAATTTTGATTGACACGTCCAATCACACTAGTCAATTTTGTTTGACACGTCCAATCACACTAGTCAATTTTGATTGACACGTCCAATCACACTAGTCAATTTTGATTGACACGTCCAATCACACTTGTCAATTTTGATTGACACGTCCAATCACATTAGTCAATTATGATTGACACGTCCAATCACACTAGTCAATTTTGATTGACACGTCCAATCACACTAGTCAATTTTGATTGACACGTCCAATCACACTAGTCAATTTTGATTGACACGTCCAATCACACTAGTCAATTTTGATTGACACGTCCAATCACACTAGTCAATTTTGATTGACACGTCCAATCACACTAGTCAATTTTGATTGACACGTCCAATCACACTAGTCAATTTTGATTGACACGTCCAATCACACTAGTCAATTTTGATTGACACGTCCAATCACACTAGTCAATTTTGATTGACACGTCCAATCACACTAGTCAATTTTGATTGACACGTCCAACTGAATCACACTAGTCAATTTTGATTGACACGTCCAATCACACTAGTCAATTTTGATTGACACGTCCAATCACACTAGTCAATTTTGATTGACACGTCCAATCACACTAGTCAATTTTGATTGACACGTCCAATCACACTTGTAAATTTTGATTGACACGTCCAATCACACTAGTCAGTTTTGATTGACACGTCCAATCACACTAGTCAATTTTGATTGACACGTCCAATCACACTAGTCAATTTTGATTGACACATCCAATCACACTAGTCAATTTTGATTGACACGTCCAATCACACTAGTCAATTTTGTTTGACACGTCCAATCACACTAGTCAATTTTGATTGACACGTCCAATCACACTAGTCAATTTTGATTGACACGTCCAATCACACTTGTCAATTTTGATTGACACGTCCAATCACATTAGTCAATTTTGATTGACACGTCCAATCACACTAGTCAATTTTGATTGACACGTCCAATCACACTAGTCAATTTTGATTGACACGTCCAATCACACTAGTCAATTTTGATTGACACGTCCAATCACACTAGTCAATTTTGATTGACACGTCCAATCACACTAGTCAATTTTGATTGACACGTCCAATCACACTAGTCAATTTTGATTGACACGTCCAATCACACTAGTCAATTTTGATTGACACGTCCAATCACACTAGTCAATTTTGATTGACACGTCCAATCACACTTGTCAAATTTGATTGACACGTCCAATCACACTAGTCAATTTTGATTGACACGTCCAATCACACTAGTCAATTTTGATTGACACGTCCAATCACACTAGTCAATTTTGATTGACACGTCCAATCACACTTGTCAATTTTGATTGACACGTCCAATCACACTAGTCAATTTTGATTGACACGTCCAATCACACTAGTCAATTTTGATTGACACGTCCAAATCACACTAGTCACTTTTGATTGACACGTCCAAATCACACTAGTCAATTTTGATTGACACGTCCAAATCACACTAGTCAATTTTGATTGACACGTCCAATCACACTATTTTGATTGACACCAACTGAATCACACTAGTCAATTTTGATTGACACGTCCAATCACACTAGTCAATTTTGATTGACACGTCCAATCACACTAGTCAATTTTGATTGACACGTCCAATCACACTAGTCAATTTTGATTGACACGTCCAATCACACTAGTCAATTTTGATTGACACGTCCAATCACACTAGTCAATTTTGATTGACACGTCCAACTGAATCACACTAGTCAATTTTGATTGACACGTCCAATCACACTAGTCAATTTTGATTGACACGTCCAATCACACTAGTCAATTTTGATTGACACGTCCAATCACACTAGTCAATTTTGATTGACACGTCCAATCACACTAGTCAATTTTGATTGACACGTCCAATCACACTAGTCAATTTTGATTGACACGTCCAACTGAATCACACTAGTCAATTTTAATTGACACGTCCAATCACACTAGTCAATTTTGATTGACACGTCCAATCACACTAGTCAATTTTGATTGACACGTCCAATCACACTAGTCAATTTTGATTGACACGTCCAATCACACTTGTCAAATTTGATTGACACGTCCAATCACACTTGTCAAATTTGATTGACACGTCCAATCACACTTGTCAATTTTGATTGACACGTCCAACTGAATCACACTTGTCAATTTTGATTGACACGTCCAATCACACTAGTCAATTTTGATTGACACGTCCAATCACACTTGTCAATTTTGATTGACACGTCCAATCACACTAGTCAATTTTGATTGACACGTCCAATCACACTTGTCAAATTTGATTGACACGTCCAAATCACACTAGTCAATTTTGATTGACACGTCCAAATCACACTAGTCAATTTTGATTGACACGTCCAAATCACACTAGTCAATTTTGATTGACACGTCCAAATCACACTAGTCAATTTTGATTGACACGTCCAAATCACACTAGTCAATTTTGATTGACACGTCCAATCACACTATTTTGATTGACACCAACTGAATCACACTAGTCAATTTTGATTGACACGTCCAATCACACTAGTCAATTTTGATTGACACGTCCAATCACACTAGTCAATTTTGATTGACACGTCCAATCACACTAGTCAATTTTGATTGACACGTCCAATCACACTAGTCAATTTTGATTGACACGTCCAATCACACTAGTCAATTTTGATTGACACGTCCAACTGAATCACACTAGTCAATTTTGATTGACACGTCCAATCACACTAGTCAATTTTGATTGACACGTCCAATCACACTAGTCAATTTTGATTGACACGTCCAATCACACTAGTCAATTTTGATTGACACGTCCAATCACACTAGTCAATTTTGATTGACACGTCCAATCACACTAGTCAATTTTGATTGACACGTCCAACTGAATCACACTAGTCAATTTTAATTGACACGTCCAATCACACTAGTCAATTTTGATTGACACGTCCAATCACACTAGTCAATTTTGATTGACACGTCCAATCACACTAGTCAATTTTGATTGACACGTCCAATCACACTTGTCAAATTTGATTGACACGTCCAATCACACTTGTCAAATTTGATTGACACGTCCAATCACACTTGTCAATTTTGATTGACACGTCCAACTGAATCACACTTGTCAATTTTGATTGACACGTCCAATCACACTAGTCAATTTTGATTGACACGTCCAATCACACTTGTCAATTTTGATTGACACGTCCAATCACACTAGTCAATTTTGATTGACACGTCCAATCACACTTGTCAAATTTGATTGACACGTCCAAATCACACTAGTCAATTTTGATTGACACGTCCAAATCACACTAGTCAATTTTGATTGACACGTCCAAATCACACTAGTCAATTTTGATTGACACGTCCAATCACACTATTTTGATTGACACCAACTGAATCACACTAGTCAATTTTGATTGACACGTCCAATCACACTAGTCAATTTTGATTGACACGTCCAATCACACTAGTCAATTTTGATTGACACGTCCAATCACACTAGTCAATTTTGATTGACACGTCCAATCACACTAGTCAATTTTGATTGACACGTCCAACTGAATCACACTAGTCAATTTTGATTGACACGTCCAATCACACTAGTCAATTTTGATTGACACGTCCAATCACACTAGTCAATTTTGATTGACACGTCCAATCACACTAGTCAATTTTGATTGACACGTCCAATCACACTAGTCAATTTTGATTGACACGTCCAATCACACTAGTCAATTTTGATTGACACGTCCAATCACACTAGTCAATTTTGATTGACACGTCCAACTGAATCACACTAGTCAATTTTAATTGACACGTCCAATCACACTAGTCAATTTTGATTGACACGTCCAATCACACTAGTCAATTTTGATTGACACGTCCAATCACACTAGTCAATTTTGATTGACACGTCCAATCACACTTGTCAAATTTGATTGACACGTCCAATCACACTAGTCAATTTTGATTGACACGTCCAATCACACTAGTCAATTTTGATTGACACGTCCAACTGAATCACACTTGTCAATTTTGATTGACACGTCCAATCACACTAGTCAATTTTGATTGACACGTCCAACTCAATCACACTTGTCAATTTTGATTGACACGTCCAATCACACTAGTCAATTTTGATTGACACGTCCAACTGAATCACACTAGTCAATTTTGATTGACACGTCCAACTGAATCACACTAGTCAATTTTGATTGACACGTCCAACTGAATCACACTAGTCAATTTTGATTGACACGTCCAACTGAATCACACTAGTCAATTTTGATTGACACGTCCAATCACACTAGTCAATTTTGATTGACACGTCCAATCACACTAGTCAATTTTGATTGACACGTCCAATCACACTAGTCAATTTTGATTGACACGTCCAATCACACTAGTCAATTTTGATTGACACGTCCAATCACACTAGTCAATTTTGATTGACACATCCAATCACACTAGTCAATTTTGATTGACACGTCCAATCACACTAGTCAATTTTGTTTGACACGTCCAATCACACTAGTCAATTTTGATTGACACGTCCAATCACACTAGTCAATTTTGATTGACACGTCCAATCACACTTGTCAATTTTGATTGACACGTCCAATCATATTAGTCAATTTTGATTGACACGTCCAATCACACTAGTCAATTTTGATTGACACGTCCAATCACACTAGTCAATTTTGATTGACACGTCCAATCACACTAGTCAATTTTGATTGACACGTCCAATCACACTAGTCAATTTTGATTGACACGTCCAATCACACTAGTCAATTTTGATTGACACGTCCAATCACACTAGTCAATTTTGATTGACACGTCCAATCACACTAGTCAATTTTGATTGACACGTCCAATCACACTAGTCAATTTTGATTGACACGTCCAATCACACTTGTCAAATTTGATTGACACGTCCAATCACACTAGTCAATTTTGATTGACACGTCCAACTGAATCACACTTGTCAATTTTGATTGACACGTCCAATCACACTAGTCAATTTTGATTGACACGTCCAATCACACTTGTCAATTTTGATTGACACGTCCAATCACACTAATCAATTTTGATTGACACGTCCAATCACACTAGTCAATTTTGATTGACACGTCCAAATCACACTAGTCACTTTTGATTGACACGTCCAAATCACACTAGTCAATTTTGATTGACACGTCCAAATCACACTAGTCAATTTTGATTGACACGTCCAATCACACTATTTTGATTGACACCAACTGAATCACACTAGTCAATTTTGATTGACACGTCCAATCACACTATTCAATTTTGATTGACACGTCCAATCACACTAGTCAATTTTGATTGACACGTCCAATCACACTAGTCAATTTTGATTGACACGTCCAATCACACTAGTCAATTTTGATTGACACGTCCAACTGAATCACACTAGTCAATTTTGATTGACACGTCCAATCACACTAGTCAATTTTGATTGACACGTCCAATCACACTAGTCAATTTTGATTGACACGTCCAATCACACTAGTCAATTTTGATTGACACGTCCAACTCAATCACACTTGTCAATTTTGATTGACACGTCCAATCACACTAGTCAATTTTGATTGACACGTCCAACTGAATCACACTAGTCAATTTTAATTGACACGTCCAATCACACTAGTCAATTTTGATTGACACGTCCAATCACACTAGTCAATTTTGATTGACACGTCCAATCACACTAGTCAATTTTGATTGACACGTCCAATCACACTTGTCAAATTTGATTGACACGTCCAATCACACTTGTCAAATTTGATTGACACGTCCAATCACACTTGTCAATTTTGATTGACACGTCCAACTGAATCACACTTGTCAATTTTGATTGACACGTCCAATCACACTAGTCAATTTTGATTGACACGTCCAACTCAATCACACTTGTCAATTTTGATTGACACGTCCAATCACACTAGTCAATTTTGATTGACACGTCCAACTGAATCACACTTGTCAATTTTGATTGACACGTCCAATCACACTAGTCAATTTTGATTGACACGTCCAACTCAATCACACTTGTCAATTTTGATTGACACGTCAAATCACACTTGTCAATTTTGATTGACACGTCCAACTCAATCACACTAGTCAATTTTGATTGACACGTCCAATCACACTAGTCAATTTTGATTGACACGTCCAATCACACTAGTCAATTTTGATTGACACGTCCAATCATACTAGTCAATTTTGATTGACACGTCCAACTGAATCACACTAGTCAATTTTGATTTACACGTCCAATCACACTAGTCAATTTTGATTGACACGTCCAACTGAATCACACTTGTCAATTTTGATTGACACGTCCAATCACACTAGTCAATTTTGATTGACACGTCCAACTCAATCACACTTGTCAATTTTGATTGACACGTCCAATCACACTAGTCAATTTTGATTGACACGTCCAACTGAATCACACTTGTCAATTTTGATTGACACGTCCAACTCAATCACACTAGTCAATTTTGATTGACACGTCCAATCACACTAGTCAATTTTGATTGACACGTCCAATCACACTAGTCAATTTTGATTGACACGTCCAATCACACTAGTCAATTTTGATTGACACGTCCAACTGAATCACACTAGTCAATTTTGATTTACACGTCCAATCACACTAGTCAATTTTGATTGACACGTCCAACTGAATCACACTTGTCAATTTTGATTGACACGTCCAATCACACTAGTCAATTTTGATTGACACGTCCAACTCAATCACACTTGTCAATTTTGATTGACACGTCCAATCACACTAGTCAATTTTGATTGACACGTCCAATCACACTAGTCAATTTTGATTGACACGTCCAACTGAATCACACTGGTCAATTTTGATTGACACGTCCAATTACACTAGTCACTTTTGATTGACACGTCCAATCACACTAGTCAATTTTGATTGACACGTCCAATCACACTAGTCAATTTTGATTGACACGTCCAATCACACTAGTCAATTTTGATTGACACGTCCAATCACACTAGTCAATTTTGATTGACACGTCCAATCACACTAGTCAATTTTGATTGACACGTCCAATCACACTAGTCAATTTTGATTGACACGTCCAATCACACTAGTCAATTTTGATTGACACGTCCAATCACACTTGTCAATTTTGATTGACACGTCCAATCACACTAGTCAATTTTGATTGACACGTCCAATCACACTAGTCAATTTTGATTGACACGTCCAATCACACTAGTCAATTTTGATTGACACGTCCAATCACACTTGTCAATTTTGATTGACACGTCCAATCACACTGGTCAATTTTGATTGACACGTCCAACTCAATCACACTTGTCAATTTTGATTGACACGTCCAATCACACTAGTCAATTTTGATTGACACGTCCAACTGAATCACACTTGTCAATTTTGATTGACACGTCCAATTACACTAGTCAATTTTGATTGACACGTCCAACTCAATCACACTTGTCAATTTTGATTGACACGTCTAACTCAATCACACTTGTCAATTTTGATTGACACGTCCAACTCAATCACACTAGTCAATTTTGATTGACACGTCCAACTGAATCACACTAGTCAATTTTGATTGACACGTCCAACTGAATCACACTAGTCAATTTTGATTGACACGTCCAACTGAATCACACTAGTCAATTTTGATTGACACGTCCAACTGAATCACACTAGTCAATTTTGATTGACACGTCCAATCACACTAGTCAATTTTGATTGACACGTCCAATCACACTAGTCAATTTTGATTGACACGTCCAACTGAATCACACTAGTCAATTTTGATTTACACGTCCAATCACACTAGTCAATTTTGATTGACACGTCCAACTGAATCACACTTGTCAATTTTGATTGACATGTCCAATCACACTAGTCAATTTTGATTGACACGTCCAACTCAATCACACTTGTCAATTTTGATTGACACGTCCAATCACACTAGTCAATTTTGATTGACACGTCCAATCACACTAGTCAATTTTGATTGACACGTCCAACTGAATCACACTAGTCAATTTTGATTGACACGTCCAATCACACTAGTCAATTTTGATTGATACGTCCAATCACACTAGTCAATTTTGATTGACACGTCCAATCACACTAGTCAATTTTGATTGACACGTCCAATCACACTTGTCAATTTTGATTGACACGTCCAATCACACTAGTCAATTTTGATTGACACGTCCAATCACACTAGTCAATTTTGATTGACACGTCCAACTGAATCACACTTGTCAATTTTGATTGACACGTCCAATCACACTAGTCAATTTTGATTGGCACCTCCAACTCAATCACACTTGTCAATTTTGATTGACACGTCCAATCACACTAGTCAATTTTGATTGACACGTCCAATCACACTAGTCAATTTTGATTGACACGTCCAATCACACTAGTCAATTTTGATTGACCCGTCCAAATTACACTAGTCAATTTTGATTGACACGTCCAAATCACACTAGTCAATTTTGATTGACACGTCCAATCACACTAGTCAATTTTGATTGACACGTCCAATCACACTAGTCAATTTTGATTGACACGTCCAATCACACTAGTCAATTTTGATTGACACCAACTGAATCACACTAGTCAATTTTGATTGACACCAACTGAATCACACTAGTCAATTTTGATTGACACGTCCAATCACACTAGTCAATTTTGATTGACACGTCCAACTGAATCACACTAGTCAATTTTGATTGACACGTCCAACTCAATCACACTAGTCAATTTTGATTGACACGTCCAACTCAATCACACTAGTCAATTTTGATTGACACGTCCAACTGAATCACACTAATCAATTTTGATTGACACGTCCAACTGAATCACACTAGTCAATTTTGATTGACACGTCCAACTCAATCACACTAATCAATTTTGATTGACATGTCCAACTGAATCACACTAGTCAATTTTGATTGACACGTCCAACTCAATCACACTAGTCAATTTTGATTGACACGTCCAACTCAATCACACTAGTCAATTTTGATTGACACGTCTAACTGAATCACACTGGTCAATTTTGATTGACACGTCCAACTGAATCACACTGGTCAATTTTGATTGACACGTCCAACTGAATCACACTGGTCAATTTTGATTGACACGTTCAACTGAATCACACTGGTCAATTTTGATTGACACGTCCAACTCAATCACACTGGTCAATTTTGATTGACACGTCCAACTGAATCACACTGGTCAATTTTGATTGACACGTCCAACTGAATCACACTGGTCAATTTTGATTGACACGTCCAACTGAATCACAACTGAATCACACTGGTCAATTTTGATTGACACGTCCAACTGAATCACACTAGTCAATTTTGATTGACACGTCCAACTGAATCACACTAGTCAATTTTGATTGACACGTCCAACTGAATCACACTGGTCAATTTTGATTGACACGTCCAACTCAATCACACTGGTCAATTTTGATTGACACGTCCAACTGAATCACACTGGTCAATTTTGATTGACACGTCCAACTGAATCACACTGGTCAATTTTGATTGACACGTCCAACTGAATCACACTGGTCAATTTTGATTGACACGTCCAACTGAATCACACTGGTCAATTTTGATTGACACGTCCAACTC
Source organism: Othius punctulatus (assembly GCA_951805005.1). NCBI lineage: Eukaryota > Metazoa > Arthropoda > Insecta > Coleoptera > Staphylinidae > Othius > Othius punctulatus. The sequence continues at coordinate 199,620 of OX638139.1, read as the reverse complement.
AATCACACTGGTCAATTTTGATTGACACGTCCAACTGAATCACACTGGTCAATTTTGATTGACACGTCCAACTGAATCACACTGGTCAATTTTGATTGAGACGTCCAACTGAATCACACTGGTCAATTTTGATTGACACGTCCAACTGAATCACACTGGTCAATTTTGATTGACACGTCCAACTGAATCACACTGGTCAATTTTGATTGACACGTCCAACTGAATCACACTGGTCAATTTTGATTGACACGTCCAACTGAATCACACTGGTCAATTTTGATTGACACGTCCAACTGAATCACACTGGTCAATTTTGATTGACACGTCCAACTGAATCACACTGGTCAATTTTGATTGACACGTCCAACTGAATCACACTGGTCAATTTTGATTGACACGTCCAACTGAATCACACTGGTCAATTTTGATTGACACGTCCAACTGAATCACACTGGTCAATTTTGATTGACACGTCCAACTGAATCACACTGGTCAATTTTGATTGACACGTCCAACTGAATCACACTGGTCAATTTTGATTGACACGTCTAACTCAATCACACTAGTCAATTTTGATTGACACGTCCAACTCAATCACACTAGTCAATTTTGATTGACACGTCCAACTGAATCACACTAGTCAATTTTGATTGACACGTCCAACTGAATCACACTAGTCAATTTTGATTGACACGTCCAACTGAATCACACTAGTCAATTTTGATTGACACGTCCAACTCAATCACACTAGTCAATTTTGATTGACACGTCCAACTGAATCACACTAGTCAATTTTGATTGACACGTCCAACTGAATCACACTAGTCAATTTTGATTGACACGTCCAACACAATCACACTAGTCAATTTTGATTGACACGTCCAACTGAATCACACTAGTCAATTTTGATTGACACGTCCAACTGAATCACACTAGTCAATTTTGATTGACACGTCCAACTCAATCACACTAGTCAATTTTGATTGACACGTCCAACTCAATCACACTAGTCAATTTTGATTGACACGTCCAACTCAATCACACTTGTCAATTTTGATTGACACGTCCAACTCAATCACACTTGTCAATTTTGATTGACACGTCCATCTCAATCACACTTGTCAATTTTGATTGACACGTCCAACTGAATCACACTTGTCAATTTTGATTGACACGTCCAACTGAATCACACTTGTCAATTTTGATTGACACGTCCAACTGAATCACACTTGTCAATTTTGATTGACACGTCCAACTGAATCACACTTGTCAATTTTGATTGACACGTCCAACTGAATCACACTTGTCAATTTTGATTGACACGTCCAACTGAATCACACTTGTCAATTTTGATTGACACGTCCAACTGCATCACACTTGTCAATTTTGATTGACACGTCCAACTGAATCACACTTGTCAATTTTGATTGACACGTCCAACTCAATCACACTTGTCAATTTTGATTGACACGTCCATCTCAATCACACTTGTCAATTTTGATTGACACGTCCATCTCAATCACACTTGTCAATTTTGATTGACACGTCCAACTGAATCACACATGTCAATTTTGATTGACACGTCCAACTGAATCACACTTGTCAATTTTGATTGACACGTCCAACTGAATCACACTTGTCAATTTTGATTGACACGTCCAACTGAATCACACTTGTCAATTTTGATTGACACGTCCAACTGAATCACACTTGTCAATTTTGATTGACACGTCCAACTGAATCACACTTGTCAATTTTGATTGACACGTCCAACTGAATCACACTTGTCAATTTTGATTGACACGTCCAACTGAATCACACTTGTCAATTTTGATTGACACGTCCAACTGAATCACACTTGTCAATTTTGATTGACACGTCCAACTGAATCACACTTGTCAATTTTGATTGACACGTCCAACTGAATCACACTTGTCAATTTTGATTGGCACGTCCAACTGAATCACACTTGTCAATTTTGATTGGCACGTCCAACTGAATCACACTTGTCAATTTTGATTGACACGTCCAACTGAATCACACTTGTCAATTTTGATTGACACGTCCAACTGAATCACACTTGTCAATTTTGATTGACACGTCCAACTGAATCACACTTCTCAATTTTGATGATTTACTTGTTTACAATTGAAAATTTAAAATATTGTAACATCTTTACTTGAAAATAATATAGCCTCTACTAGTTAAAATTATTTTTTTTGCAGAATTTTGCAGACAGCTCTAAATTTTATAGTTTACTTTAAAAGCTAAACATTTTGGAGCTTCAGACTGTTGCAGTTGAAAATGACAGTTATGGGCAGTGTCACTTAGATAATTGGCAAATTTTGCAGTAAAAGTGGAATAATTCGATAGGAGCACATGAAAATTTAATTGATTTCCACAATTTAAGTTGAACAATTTTCAGATTTGAATAGTTCAATTCAAATATTTGGTAAACAATTTCTTAAGCGAATTTACTCTGCTGTGGTAATAAACTTGGTTTCCATACATCCAGGTGTGGATTACCACATGCTGGAATATCATTCTTTGATAGAAATGTATGCTCCATAAGGCACCGAATCTGGGAACTTTAAAAATAAACCGACGCACATTACAAAAGCAAGGATGTAATAATTTAGACCCGAGCTTGGTCATTATACCGTACAAACGTTTACACAGGTAATCCCGTGTAATTACGCGCGTTATTCACTGCAGCCATAACTTTTATTGGCGACAAATGGACCTGCAAGCAGCAGATTCAGTGCCTGGCAATGACGGATCCTGAAATTCGATACAAGTTGCAACACGAAATTCTTCTTCGTTTCATCTTACAACACCAATGCAATTACACGAGCCGAAAGGAAGAAGGTGCAATCAATCAATCAGTCGGCAGCGTGGGGCTCATGACCTCTGGGTCCGGCGTTTTCCAAAAAAAGAGGAAAAGTTCAGAATTCACTTATTGAATGCGCTTAATTTTTTTTAAGTAGTTCAAGGAGTGTGTGGATCTGCATGTGTGGTCTGGTGATGCAATGGCCTATGGAGTGCTCCCGAAGAACTAGTAGCTTCCAATGCTTTTGCTGATCGTTTATCGACAAATTGCGTGGGTGGAAATGGATGCGGTTTTATTGCTATCAACAGTCATAAGCCTGCCGATCGCTACATTATCGATTTAATTAATCTTGAAATGTGTAGAGACTCGTAAACTTGTAGTTGTGGATTCATATCTCTCTGCAGGCAATAATTATAAAGATCCTTTTACTCCTCCACGTGTCGCTTAAATAGTTATACAGATTATACAGTTATACAGGTTACATAGATTACTGGGATCAAACAAAGACGATTTAACAAAACTTATTAAAAAATATGAATGTATTAATGTGGGGCCTCACTTGTTTTATACACAACCGGTCTACTGATAATAACAATATGTCAAAATATGAGTTATACCCGTAGAAAGTGTCATACCAAACAATATCCAAATCAATGTAAACGTTCTCTTGTTATAAGCATTTTTTTTTTTTTTAAATTAACTTTAAAGCTGAATACTGGCTAAAACAAACGCATTTGTATATAGATAAGTTTTGTTAAATCGTCTTATTTTTATCCCAGTAATCTGTGGTTAAGCCATGTCCACATGATTTAGAGACACCCTATATATCAATAAACATTTTGTGGTAAAAACATTTTATATGTAAAAAACGTATATTTTATTTTAGATTATAAAACATAGAAATCATAGTAGCGTTTTTTTATTCTCTATGGTCACTGTTATATTTTTGTAAAAATGCTTATTACTTTGATTAGAAATGTTTAAAAAATTAAAAACCAAGTTTTCCCTAATTTTTAGAAATTGTTTTTGTTCATGATTTTGTTTTTGTTTGCTATTTTCGTTCCAAAGCCTATGGTATTCTTAATACAGAAATTATTTATTTACCTAATTCAGTTAACTCAGAAACGAGAGGACATTTGTAACAACAATCTATTCTCTCATTTCGACTTTCATTTCATTTTCTTCATTTCATTTTTGCACACCTGCATACATTTTATTTTAATTAGTTTATAGTTTAGTAGTTATTTTAAGACAAGTGTATGTAATAGATTTGATTACATGTGTATTATATTAATACAAGTATATGTAATAGATTTGATTACATGTGTAAAGGTTGGATTAAACCGCGCACAAAACACCGCAGGAAAACAATCATTAAAATGAAATTATAGGTTTCGTTAAATTGTCGTCTCCTAAAAAATCTAGTATTTACTTTGCGAAATATTTTGCGTGGCTGCAGAAATTAGCTAATTACCAATTAAACTGTGTCACAAGACCAAATCGAATTACTCATAATTACGTTTTTTTTAATTTTTATTACTTTCTATTTTATTCCATATGACACAAAATTGAAATCAATTTAATATTTGGTGTACACATAATTGTGCTACAACAATCTCTTAGAAGTGTAGTCATTTTAGGTTATTAATAATAATAATAATAATAATAAATTTATTCATGTCAATATCCAGGAGGATTTACATTTGTTGTTTTAATTCTACCAAAAACGCAAATATTACAAAAACATTCCTTTAATTTTTAGTAAAATTACTGTCACCTTATAAATTTCAAAATTTACATTTTTATTTGGTGTTAGAATGACAATTATTATGACTGTCTAATTTTTATTTCTTTCTGACAATGCTTAATTACTTTAATCAAAATTTTAATGATTTGTATCAAAATTTCTATAATTATTGTTGAGTTTAACATTTTTGTGATTCTTTCTGTCAATGTTTGAAAGAATGCTGTCAAAATTTCAATTAATTCTGTTTTTTAAATTTTAAATTGAAACAATTAATGTAAAGATTTGAATTATACTGAACAAATTTTCAGTTTACGGTAAATGTTTAGTTTTTACTGTTCTTTTTGTTGTTTTTTTTGTGTTATTTGTTGTCATGTATATATTTCCTTTTACCATTTACTTTTATATTTACCTTTACCTTTACCTATTTACCTTTTGTATATTATGAAACATTTCTGCTAGTAAATATTCTTGATTATTATTTTCAGTTATTACCGTCAATGTTTTAAGGATCATCATTATTGTCAGGAACGAAATCTTTTTTTACATTTTACCATAAAATGTATATTAGATCCGATTGTAAAAATTATAAGTAATAATAGTTAAAATGTTTCAAAATTGCCAGTAATATTTGTCAAAACAACTGACACAACAAAAACTGTCTGAAAATGTCACTAATTTCACTAAAATAGAAAATATCTAATTTATTTACCAAAGATTTTTTTTTATTTACTGCTACATTGCACCAAAAAAAATGTAACCAGATGATCTACAATTTACATAATACATATTTCTTATTGAAGTATTTTGAAATTATGATTTCTAATAATTTTGAGCTTACAATTTTAAGAAAATGTTTCAAAATTGCAATTTAGGGTACCAAAAGGTCTTAAAATCGGCAGTAACAATGCTAAAATATCTGTAAATTGCCAGAAATCATTGTTGAAATATCGAAAATTACCAGTAACAATTTTCAAAATGTCAGTACATTAAAAAAAATCAAATTTGGTTAGCAAACATTTGATATTTTGTTGTTTGTTACATTCTTGAATTTTACATGTTTTGTTAAACAAAATATGTAGTTACGAACTCTGCAATTTTGGTGATTTTAAACATTTTCTTTTTTACATTTTGCCATAAAATGTATATAAGATGCGATTGTAAAAATAATAAGTAATAATAGTTAAAATGTTTCAAAATTGCCAGTAATATTCGTCAAAAACTGTCAGAAAATGTCAGTAAGTTCACTAAAATAGAAAAAATCTACTTTATTTAGTAAAGATTTAATTTTTTATTTACCGCTACATTGCTCAAAGAAAAAATGTAACCATATGATCTACAATTTACATAATACATATTTCGTATTGAAGTATTTTGAAATTATTATTTCTAATAATTTTGAGCTAACAATTTTAAGAAAATGTTTCAAAATTGCAAAAACCAGAAGGTCTTAAAATCAGCAGCAATTTTGCCAAGTGTCTGAAAATTTTCAGAAATAACTCTAATATGTCGAATATTGCCAGTAAATTCTCTAGAATTAAAAATAATAATCAAATTTTGTTTGCAAACATTTGATTTTTTATTGTTTGTCCGCCCACATAAACAGATGATCTGCAATTTGATAATTCTTATCTTACATTTTTTGTTACACATAACATATTGGGATTCGCACTTACGATTGCTCTATGTCTAATTAATGAGGACAATTTCTCACGTATGCTGTTAATTATTGATAGCTTCTACTGCCGGAATATCGAAATGTTGCAAATTAAATCTGCGGTTACTTTTTAAGCAATAGTAGATAGGCGCAAATGTGAAATGAAAGTCTCAATTCATTCAAGATCATGTTACATAATTGCCAGATAATTCGGACAAAATGATTATTAAAATAAACTTTTGATTGCAATATACATTACAATAATCTACTAAAATTGAAACCGCCTTCAAGCACTATAATCCAGTACTATTAAAAAGTAAGTGAAAGTTAAGCCGCAATGTTGTTTAATTATTTTTTTTTTCAAGAATGCGCACATTCAAGTAAATACGTTATTAAGAAATTGTTAAGGAAATATTCGTGAAAATTAAATACATGAAATAAATAAATTTGATACACATATATGACAGTTGCGTATTATAGACATAATAATTAAATTATTACAAATAAAATTCTAAAAAATAGAGAAACAACTTGCTATTTTTTTAACACAATTTTTTTATTGATATACAGGGTGTCTAAATTATGTGGACATGGCTTAGCCACAGATTACTGGGATCAAAAGAAGACGATAAAACAAAACTTATCTATATACAAATGCGTTTGGTTTATACAGTATTCAGCTTCAAAGTTAATTAAAAAAAAACAAAATTTGCTTATAAAAAGAGAACGCTTACATTGATTTGGATGTTGTTTGGTATGACACTTTATACGGGTATAACTCATATTTTGACATAATATTGTTATTACCAGTAGACCGGTTGTGTATAAAACAAGTGAGGCCCAACATTAATACATTAATATTTTTTCATGACAAAAGCAATTCCGTTCATAAATTATTTGTAAGAGAAATTGGAGCCAATTTTCATAACGTATTTTTGACAGTTTGCTATAAACAAATATTATTCAACCATATTATCGAAATAAGTAGTTTTTGAAATATTTCGAAAATTCTAATTGTTGGGTTGGAATTAAAAAGTAACGACCTTTCAAAACATGACATGCTTTTTTTCTCATAGAGCAATTGGCATATGGCAGTTTACTATAAACAAGTATTACACAACCATATTCCCGAAATAAGTAGTTTTTGAAATATTCCGAAAATTCTAATTGTTTGGTTTGAATTCAAAAGTAACGACCTTTCAAAACAATCTTTAGCACGTTTCTTCTGCAGGTCAATAAATCAGGATCGCGGCAAGTTAAGACTGCGTCGTTTGGAAACGCTTGAAATTGGAATTTAATTTAAATGCTAATCGCTGTTCTTCCTCACATATGTCTTGCGATTGTCTAATGGGCATTAATGCTGTCCCCACTGAAAACAGAAATTAATAACAGCCATATGCACCTTCGTTCTCCTCGTCGATCCATCGGCTAACGGTAATAATTCATCTTTCACTTTCTACAGAGCAATCGATTCGCCTATAAAATAAAACCACCTGGATGATGATATTTCTTCACTGAATTAACGTAATCAGGAATGTTCCCAAGCTTGCACGGAATAATTAATCGGTTCCCCGGTAAGGTTAAAAACCCTTTACGGCCATTGCTCACGTGGCGCTTATGGTGAGGAGATGGTGTTTATGGTAATTTGGTGTGTTAACTATCGTGGCTCGTGACGATGGTTCCTGTTGTTGTCGCCTTCATTCGCTGTTTCCTGTGGCTTCGGACAAAACTCTGTCGTAAATCAATAGTCTCTTAAATAGCAGTAAGTAGGTATAAACAACGGTGTTCACATACTATTGACAGCTTTCTGATGTATTTTGAACGGAGACTGAAACTATTAACTAAGAAGTGCAGCTATAAAAAAATATAAAATAGTTATAACAATCAAACAAGAATTAATTCTTAATATTTCAAATTCAATAATTAATCTATAATCTTGAATCATAAAAAAAATTAACGTTTGCTTACAATTTAATTTACTATTTATTACTTATTCAAAAAATCTCAGAATCACACAGCACGTATAACCTTAAGTGTAATATATTAAATATATTACATAATAGATTTCAATTTACTTTATATTTATGTTTGTTATCCACGTAAGTTAAATCATTGATAATTAAATGAAAATAAATTACATAATACGTTGAATAAATACGCGAAATGAATGCATAATTGACTATCTCAAATAAGAAGAAAAGTATACAAAGTAAATGAATTCATCTGTAATTATTTCAATGTATATTCGTGTATATTCTATTCACGACCTTTTTGCAACCGAGTTGGCTGGGCTATTTGTCATGTTGGACAAACTGATTCAGTGATGCAACGGAAGTTATTTTTTATTAATACTATTTTTTGTCTTTTGTTTCTCATTGACTGACTTATCATATCTGTAAAAACAGCTGAGTGAATAAAATACTTATTATTATTATTATAGGGGGTATTAAGTGAAATCACTCGGCAAATACACCTTATAAAGTCTAACACGTATGGCTGGCCAGTTGCCAGATTTGATATGGAATGACCTAAATATGAAACGTAAATATCTCATTATTTCATCAATTAAAGTAAATTATAACGTTACGTCTTTCACTGCATCCAAAATCATTTCAACCATATGGTACATTGGAAAGTGTTGGTTCGTACTCTACATAAATCCGACACCGTCGAATCTGCGTAATGTTTTGAACGAAGTGAAAAATGCTAAAACGAAATGAAATCGAATGAATGAATGAAACGAAATTGAAAATTAAAATATTTTATTGATTTTTCCTCCTTTTATTCTCCTTTGAATAAAAAGAAGAAAAAAACAATATTAATAACTGGTATATAAAACAAGGAGAATAACATTTTTCATAATACACATTTATTTATACTAAATGTACATTTCAACTGCAAGGCAGTCACCTTCAGTAGACTTACAAGTAATGAATTCATTCATTACTTATAAAACTTAATATATAAATAAAACACAATTAGTGTGAGTTTCACAAAAACAATTGTCGTAGTACAACATTTTGTGAAACTCACACCAATTGTGTTTTATTTATATATGTTTCACAATATCTTTATTATTACTCAGAAAATATGTTTTTCCTTCATATTTATATGTAGGACGTAAAAATTATAGAGTATGATTCAAGTACTGCAGTCAAATGAGTATAATTTATTCAAAAATGTTTTAATTGATTCAAATACATGTTTTTCAACTTATAAGTCTACTGAACCCTTGCAGTTGAAATGTTCATTTCGTATAAATAAAGATACCCCAATATTATATTTTTAATCTGATATAAATTGTTAATCTTAATAATCAATGATCATTGATAAATGATTACAAGTTAATTTGTACAATGCAAGTTCGCCAAGTACCAATCATAATTAATTCTCGGGTCTCCTTTCTCATATGTCATACTCCAACTGACCATTGATACAATCAATCATTTATTTTCATTTCAGTCCCTTTGAAACGACTTCATTATATATGATGGGGACGTTTAATATCAAGGAGGTCGTAATTCTCTCAGATGACAGTGAGTTATAGATTCTCCTGAAGGACTATGAGTAGAAATTGTGGGTTGAAGCTTAAGACATAAATTATTAATGCTTTTATACTCAAACTATTACTATGAACCAAGTCAAAGTTCCATACTAAAAACAAAATGCAATTTAAGGACTCAGATCCACATTTAAATCCTGCATTTCGGATTTTCCGGCGACAAAATGAATTTAACTTTATTGAGCGAGATCCACATATATACCCTATATTATGAAATGACATTTTTAGTAGAAAATTTTATAGCTTCGACTAGTTGAAATGATTTTTATTTGCAGGATTTTGCAGACAGCTCTAAATGTTATAGTTTACTTTAAAAGCTAAAAATTTTGGAGATTTAGACAGTTGCAATTGAAAATGACAGTTATGAGCAGTGTCACTTAGATAATTGGCAAATTTTGCAGTAAAAGTTGAATAATTTGACAGGAGCACATGAAAATTTAACCGATTTCCACAATTAAAGTTGACCATTTTACAGATTTGAATAGTTCAATTCAAATATTTGGTAAAATCTTGCAGATACAGTTGTACATTTTACGGATTTGAATAGTTGAATTGATATGTTTGGTAAAATTCTGCAGATACAGCTATAAATTTTAGTGTTTTTAATACTAAGCATAACAAGTTCGTGGATTTGGACAGATGGAGTTGAAAATGATTAAGAAGAAAATAATTATAATAAAATTAATTACGTAATGAGAAATTTGCTTGGGTTATAAAGATCGATCAGATTTAACTAGAGCCTAGATAGGTTTAAATGTGGCGATATTTCACAGGCGAACCTTCACACTGTACTCAATCAAATAAACGCTGGTGAAGTAGCGATGGAACTAATTATCTCTCGGCGCTTTTAAGAAATTAACTATCCTTTCACTCATCTCGTATTAAGCGGCTCAAAAGCGGCTCCAATTTGAGCTCCAGTACCCACCAAGCCACGTGGAACGGATATTATCTCGGTCCATCTCTGCATCTCGGGATTTACGACATCGCCTCGCCTAAACGGCCCTTCATCAGTTATTAATTACGACATTTCGTCCGGTTATAAATTCATAATTAAAATCGTAATTCGTTGATTGAAAAAATTGATGGCGATTAGGCCTGGGCCTGTACGGTGGACTAATTAAATTTGGGTCTCGAAGCAGCGCCGAAGTGCAGGACTAATTGACGAAAAGCCGTGGATAAACGGCGTTATAAATAATTAGCCGGTCATTTTTGGATTCATAAATCATTACCGAACGACGCTTTTATATTTTCATTTATTCTTCCCTGGCAAGTCCCTCATGAATTATGTATGCAAAGTGGGCAGCCGTTGAAAGCATTATAGGCCCGTGTTTGGGCCTGTGTATGTACGCAAATTTAAATTCAATAATATATTTCACACCGCCACGCAACCAAGTAAAATAAAAGTTATCACCTATATCACGGTATATTGAATACTTTATAAGAAATTATCTCCAGAAATCATGATAATTATAGGGTAATCTGTAGAAATCTGCAAAAAAAAATTGAGAAATCATGGATATTATAGGAAAATCTCTCTGAATCTTGGTAATATTTAAAAACGTTTAGATATTTAAAAAACTGTAACTTTAAAAAAAAAAATTTTATTTATATCGAACAACATTGAAAAATCTTGGAAATTATTGGAAAACATCTAGAAATCTTAGTAATGAAAAATATTGACAAATCACTGAATACTAATTTAATGGAAAATAATGGAAATTATGGTAACATCTCTTGACACTACTTAGAAATGACCAAGTAGATATTTTAAGAATCATCGAGAAATTTGGAGAATGAAATATGTAATAATCGTGCCTACCAATTTGCATTTTCTGAGTTTATTGATCTCAAAATTATTGAAAAATCTCTCGAAATCATGATAATAAATCTACAGAAATCAATAAGAATGATTGAGAATGTCTACATTTTTTAAACGAAATGATAAGTATTTTTGGAAAAGCATAATAATATGAGTGTAAAGAGAATTAAGAGCACGTTAGGCGTGAAAATGATCATCAGAAAATTGTCGTTAATTTTTCTAACATAAAAAAATTTAAACATTTTCAAAATTCGGCAATTTTGGCGATTTTTAACTTTTTTTCTTAATATTTTGCCATAACATCTGAAAATAATCAGTAACAATAGTCAAAGGTCTCAAAATTGCTAGTAATAATTGACAACATATCTGAAATTCCCAAAAAAAAAACAAACTGTCAGAAAAATGTCAGTTATTTCGCTAAATAATGTAATTCCTAAATAATTACAACTAGTACATATTGTCATCATACATGGTACTCTAATAATATTTTATTGAAAATACATTTAAACTTTCTGTCATAAGCTTTGTTTGCTTGTACCAACAATTTATGCAGAGTACGAAACACATATTAATTACTGCCACTCCAATGAATTATAGTAATTAATCATGCATCCAAGAATAGACGTTGTAAAGAAAAGTCCCACGCTTAATTTAGCTGTTAACACTTAATTAAACCTTTGCAATTATTTGACGATCTATCAATTTCGTCCACAAGTATCACTCATAACCCAAATCCCATCAGATGATTATATATACATATATACATAATGAAGTCCTCAGTCAGCACCTGACACAAATAATATTTAATCCCTAATAAAATAATAAAGTAACTAACAACTGTAATCATGGGTTCAGTGCAAGGTGCATCGTATGTAATTTGGCATGCTTTTTGAGGTAGGCAATAATTTAAAATTAATGAACTGCGACTTTGTATGCATCTTCATGACTCTCTTCTGTTTAATGATTGTCTCACGTGTGTCCATCTTCAAGTAATGTATTTTTAGTTCGGCCCCTTATTCGTGCGGCGTCAATTAAAATCACATTTGGAGGAAATTTGAAACCTATAGCCATCAATTTTATACCCGCAATCTGGCCAAGAACCCATAATTGCATGTAAATGACACACTTATGACACAACTCACCGAGCCACAGCGTTTTATAATAATACAATACATTTTTTTGAAAACTATTTTGGGCCCCATTGATTATTATACATGAACTAACAACGTTGCCTAGTTCATATATTAAAATAATTAAATCATTGCTTAAATCTAATTAACTAGATTTATGCTTTTAAGTAAACCAATCATCAATTAATGAATACAAAATTTCTTGCAATAGTGGAAATAATACTAATATCATTGATTATAATATCCTATTATAATCAATGCTAATATTCATGACGGTGCTAAATTGGAAATTATCCAATTATAATATTATTAATATGTTGAAAATTGCCAGTAAATTCACTAGAATTAAAAATAATAATCAAATTTTGTTTGCAACTATTTGATTTTTTGTTGTTTGTTACATTGCCCACATAAACAAATGATCTGCTATTTGATAATTCTTATCTTATCTTTTGTTAAACAAAATTCTGCAATTTTGGTGATTTTAAACTTAAACTTTTTTATATTTTGCCATAACATCTAAAAATAATTAGTAATAACAGTCAGATTCACGAAAAAAAATAACAGACTGTCGATATAATAAATATTGCTTTGAAAGTTATATTAAATTAACATTATGACAACTATTCGTTGAAATAGTCGAAATAATAATAAAATTCATGACAGAGAAAATCTACAAAAAAAATAAACAAGTGAAATATTCAAAAATAACTAAATTAGAATTAGAAAAAGATTTTCAACAACTAAACTACATAATTATCGAAATAATAAAAGTTTCTTTGAAAATTATAAAAAATATTCATGAACTAGAAACATTAAAAAATACAAATATTTCTAGGAAATAATACTAAGATTGACGATACTAAATTGGTAATTATCCAAAATCCAAAATAACTGATGAAAAAAATAATATCTCTTTAAAAAGATAGAAAGATAATAGATAATGATTATAACTAAACTTATTATTGTAAAAATAAATGCACATATAAAAATACACGAAAATAAAACGCATATAAACTATACATTGCATGTTTATTTAACGGTTTTATATGTAATCCAGGCAATTGTTATTTTAACAAACATGCATGGCCATAACAGTTTTCACAAGTGAGTCAATCGGTTGATGTCACGGCTAATTCAAACAGTATTCTTCAATGATAATACATATTTTATCAATGTAAATGAATATAAAACAATATATAAATATATGAATATAAAACCTTTTTACAATAAATATTTATTAAACTAAATGTACATTTCGATTGCAAAGCAATCATCATCAGTAGACAGATAAATACCGAATGGGTTGTCTGTCTACTGATGATGATTGCATTATAATCGAAATGTACATTTATCATCAGTACCATCAGTAGACAAACAAATACTGAACGAATACTGAATAGGTTGTCTGTCTACTTATGATGATTGCTTTGCAATCGAAATGTACATTTAGTGTAATAAATGTTGATTGTGAAAAATGTCTTTCTCCTTGTTTTATTTAAAAAAATTCACAAGCTTAAAAATTCACAATTAAAATTCACAATTAAAATTCTGATAACAATGTTTATAAGTAAATCTGATTCTTCAACATTTGTGTACTGGTAAGCTGTTATCCAGTTTCTTTGGAAAGCACCTTCCTGCCCATCGACAACTGAGGAAACGTGCTTTTACTTGGAGGTGGGTTAAGCTTGCTAGTGAGGTATACGAAGGAATCGTAGAGGGTGCCGCGCTGCATCGCAGACGAACAAAAGTGCTTAACTTTCTCCCTGCTGCACCAGTTAACTCCACGAGAGAGCGTCGAGTCGTACTCGTTGGCATCTATCTCTTTGGTCTTGTTGCCAATTACAATCATAATTACCTAAACAATTCAAAGAAAAATATTGTTGGTATTAAAACAATCATTAAGATTACTATAAAATTATATGTAAAGTTATTATTATGCAGATTTAACATGCATGCATAAAAACCAATATCATTAGTGTGTACCTCCTTCTTGTCTTTGTTTTTATCAATGTCTTTCTTTAATCCAACGAGCGAATCAAGTGATTCGGGCTTGTCGGTGTCGTAGACAAGGACGTAACCATCTGCAAGCACCAAATAGTGCCTGGGCAGTTGCTGGTTGGTGGTGCCACTTGCCGTGCTGGTTTGGGACTGCTCCAAACCAGCGGTATCATAAAATCTAACTTTCTCCTTGGTACCCCTGTCGGATTCGATGTTGGCCACGTAAATGTCTTCAATGGTTGGATAAAAATCCTAAAATAACAGTAATAATAATAATGGGGAGATAATTTCAGAGATCACATGTAAATAATATTTACGTTTCCTGGCTAAAATTTTTATGGTGAAACGTCGGTGAATTTGTGCACCGGAGCATTAAGCCACGAGGTATTCAAGCTATTCAAAGGGTCCTGTGAAATAATAATTTGGCTGCCAGCTGCTGAACACCAACTGTTGAGCATACTTACACTGCTTGTGGTAACGTTGCCGTAGATCACCTGCTCAAGAATTGACGTTTTACCAACACCTTTCATCCCACAGACGACCACCTTGGAGCACTTTCCCATCTTTGCACCGGTTTTTAACGTTTACGAATATCGTGTTTGCGGCCAAGAAAAACTTCTTCTTTGTTTCACTTATTGCCTGCTCTTGACGATAAGTTTTCCACCGTCTGAAGAGGTACATACGACAATTGAAATAAGTTACGATCATAGCAAATAAAATGAACACAGTCCTTAGAACAATTAACATGAACGGGGCAACGAAAATGATTAGGAGGGAACGTTCCAGATAAATAGATGTGATTTTTGCTTTACCTACTAATAATGATTATTATACTAGAGATTCCTGCATTGTTAAGCAATTTTACCAAAACTGTATATGGTAATTATACTTGTACGCCATTCCGCTCTCTCTGCATCCACTAGAATAAATTCGATTCTAATTTATTTTTCTACCTAGTATCATTTGCAGGGTTAATTTGTAGATGAATTTATTAAATTCCCCTTTCTTTCTACTTGGAAATCTTTCAATTTTCTATGTTTGATACGATTCTCATATAAATTTATGTTCATGAAATGCAAAGATAGTCAGAACTATCTTGTGCGCATGTGCATTTCGTGTGCGTACATAGGCGCCGGCAGCAAGCTGTCGAAGGGGTCTTTAAGGTAAAATGTTCAATCTTGATGACGTTTTGGCAACAATTGGGCATGCCATCTCGCATGGACTCGCTAGTTATATCTCTCCGAAGGAAAATAGCTCTGGAACTCATTGCTTCACTTCCAAGAACTGCCTGGGTCCATTATAGGAGAAAATGACGTAACATCATCTTGTGGCGCCATCTATGAGCTCAACTGACGAACTATAACACCCTATCTGCAGTAGCTTGTTCCTGGGGGAAATGATAACTTCACCGGTGTGGCTTGTTTACTTTGAGAAATTAGCTCTATTGACCTTTTTTCAAAATCTGAGGGACACGTAATCAGCTTCAGGCATTTGTTGGCAACACAATCAGCATAATTACAACCGACAGTAAATTAAGTGGGTGACAACATGGCAGAAGATGGAAGTTCCAAGTATTCGATTCTTTTGCCAACATATAACGAAGTGGAAAACCTTCCCATCATAATATGGCTCATCGTGAAGTACATGGACCAAAGGTTCGCTTCAGCATATTAGGGCCGTTTTCTGTGGCTCGTCGTCTGCTCTCGGATAATAATTCTTGCTTCTTTACCGTATAAAAATTGGTTTTCAGCCGTTTCGATTATGAGATAATCGTAATAGACGATGGCAGTCCCGATGGAACGTTAGAGGCCGCCCGACAGCTGCAGCTGATTTATGGCGAATCAAAGATCCTGCTGCGCCCCAGGGAGAAGAAACTGGGCCTTGGAACGGCTTACATCCACGGGATCAAGCACGCCACGGGCAACTTCATTTTGATCATGGACGCGGACATGAGCCATCACGTAAGATTGCGACAACGTCGGTGCACTGGAGCACATTTTTATGCCCGCGTGATTTCTCTTGACAGCCGAAGTTCATCCCAGAGTTCATTAATCTGCAGCGAGCCGGGGATCTGGACGTAGTGTCCGGCACGCGCTACATAGGCAACGGCGGGGTCCACGGCTGGGACTTCAAGCGCAAATTGGTCTCCAGAGGCGCCAACTTCCTCACCCAGCTGCTGCTGCGTCCGGGAGCTAGCGATCTCACCGGATCGTTCCGGCTGTACAAGAAAGACGTGCTCGACACGCTCATCAAGAGTTGCGTCTCCAAAGGCTACGTCTTCCAGATGGAGATGATTATTAGGGCCAGGCAGCTGGATTTTTCAATTGGCGAGGTGCCTATTACGTTCGTCGATAGGGTATACGGCGAGTCGAAGCTCGGAGGGTCGGAGATTTTTCAGTTCGCAAAAGCTTTATTATACCTTTTCGCTACAACTTGAACTGAATGAAAACATACTTTAAAGTGACAATAAAAAAAATGATCGAATAATTAATTCAAAATGGTAAATCTATTGGATGCCGTATTTTTTCTACATTTGGCACACTATTTGGAATCTGTTGAGAAAACTGCGTTGAGTCTTTACTCACGATGAGGTGAGCTTGTGAAAGTATTGCAGACTATAAAAAACAGAACATCTTTTTCCCAAAAAACAGTATACAGCTTCCTTAATAATGGAATAATAATAATGGTGTGAAATGTAATCGAAGGTTTTTGATAGTTTCAAGAATGTCAAGTTAAATACCCTGCCATCCTCAAATCCATGATTTTCAGGCTCTATGTCCCATTTCAAGTTCCAATAATGCTTTAGATGTGGATTTTGGTTCTATA
Source organism: Othius punctulatus (assembly GCA_951805005.1). Lineage (NCBI taxonomy): Eukaryota > Metazoa > Arthropoda > Insecta > Coleoptera > Staphylinidae > Othius > Othius punctulatus. Next base: position 182,051 of record OX638139.1, on the reverse strand, counting down.
AGCTACTCTGCCGTACAGAAAACAGTTAATCTTCTTTTGTAATTTGTAACACTAATAATGAGCGGTGAGACAGGAATAAAGTGATTTAATGAGCAGTCAGACAGGAATAAAGTGATTTAATGACCAGCGAGCCCGCAATAATATGATTTAATGAGCAATGAGACAGGAATAAAGTGATTTCATTAAACCCCCGTAATTTCATTTCTTTCAACATCAATCATTTATTTTTTCTACACAATATCCTATACATGTACTGTACAACGAAGAAGACCGTATATTACAAGCCTGGTGGGCACGTGCCTAAGAATTTTATCCAGAAGAAAGAGACGCATGCGCCGTTTTTTTTTTAAATTGTAAACATGGAATGATGACACCTACAATAATTACATAACAATAATAATAGAACCCTCCACCAAAACATGTGGCGGATCTCAGCAACGGTTGAGTTAAACCCTAAACATAATGAGCGCAAATAATGCCCTTGGAGTCTAGATGCGGTAGTTCTTGTGCATCTCCGGTCTGATGTCGTACACCAATGCAAGCACCTCTTGCATCACCTGCAAAAAAATAATGGTGACACAATTAATTGAAAAACAGAGAAACAACTTGCTATTTTTTTACTGTTTATTGATGTATAGACATATACAATAAAATAACGACTCGAGTTTCGACTTTTTCAAGTACTTGAATGACTGTAAGAAGTCGAAACTCGAGTCGTTATATTATTGTATATGTCTATATATCAATAAAGGTTGAAACCATCCTGATAGTTAATTGAGTTTGTTAATTTAACAGATCAGTATCGGTAAGAATACGACAAGAAAAAATATAGCAAAAAACTAAACCCCGCAAACAAATGAAGTATACAACCAAGGTTTACAAAGCACCTAGGGCCGTATAAAAACAGTACAAATTGACTAGCAACAGGGAGATATTAACTACTCCAAAATAATTGCACGTGTCCTCTCTTACGGGATCTTTCTGGGTCATGATGGCCTTGTTCATTTCCTCAATGCGGCGCTTTGTGTCCTGCTCGATCTTGGCGGCGACGTCTTCCCGAGACCCCATGTGCTTGGCCTCGAACTCGCGGAACTGCTTCTCACGCTCGTGGCGGTACTTCTCGATCTCGTCCTGCGCCTCCTCCTTGGCCTGCTTCAGCCTCCTTGTCTTACCTACGTCACACAAATGCAGACTTAGCAAATATTTGCAAACACAAATCTAAACTAATTCATGAATGATTACAAATGAATTGCAATTGGCTTAGTACGGATTATTATTGGAGGTATGTACTTTTATTTTGAGGGCATTAATGGAATAGCTCTTAACTAATATTTTTAGCCAAAATGGTCTATTTGGTACACAGTGGTGGTGGTGTACCCTTCCGATACCCTCCTGTACCCACTTTGACTTTGGGCAACTTTGCGGAGCGTGAACCAAAAATATCTTGCCTAAAAATGTTAGTTACGAGCTCCTGCGTTGACGCCCTCGATTTGCTATTTGATATTAATCGAATCGGCAAATTTAATAAATGAGTGCATAACAATAATGAATGTCTCGCTTTCTATTCGGTAATCTGCTAATGGGTGAAATTATGTGTTGCAAACACCGAAATCGAAGTGAATCAATAATCAGTTGCAATCATGTGATTCCTATAAGAATACCATTGCACTGGAAGTAAGGTCGATGGTTAATAAATATATCGTGGAACACGTATTTCGCGAGTTATCTGACGTTCTAGGACTTCAGGGCCTTTGGGGCACCTATCTAAGCTTAAATACACGAAAGTATCGCAACTCGTGACCCATTGTCAACACCCATTTCCAGGTTTTTGATCGATATCGAGGGCGAGTGATGGAATATACTCACGTTTGCGCGCGTCCGAAACCTTCTCGGCAGCCCTCTTCTCAGCAGCAAGCAGCTGCTGGATGCCCTGGGTTTGGCTGGCCATTTTTCTCTAGATTATCAAGATTATGGGGCACACAGTCTACTAAACACAATTAGCACCTGACCAACTCGCCTCTGCTGCGGTCATATGATTTGCTTCCAGTTGGAGGGCAGGAATTTAAGATCTGGCACAGTCGGTGCTGCCATCTATCGCACCAATCGCCAAGCTCGCAGTGCAAAGCGTCGACCACAGATGTCTCACAGGGTAATCCAAAATGGTTGAGGATCTTTGAATTTCCCGCCATAGTAAAATGTACTTCACGTTGTTGCCGTTGGCACTACTGAAATGTATTGCGTCAAATTACAGTGACGACTCGTCACTGTAATTTCCATCGTTGGGATGTTATTCAATTTTTGCTTTATTTCACTTGGCTTCTTATTACAGAACGTTGTATTGTAAATAAAAATAAAAATAATTATTTACCAGTAAGTACATACTAAATAATAATATACATAACTGGTATTTTATGGATAAAACCTTAAACTTAATTGTAATTTTGAAACTTACAGTATAAATTATATAATTCTTATTGAGAATTTCATGCATTTTCATTTACATATAGTAATTTGATATTTTGGTTTTAACATTATTAACTAAAACGACGAATAAATGAATAAATCTTTTAATTAATTCAAACCATGAATCGCACAATGCGCGATTTACGGTTCACCCTGTACATTGTAACAAACAACATATATCATGTTCTCCTCCAGCATTCGCACTTTAAATTGTGTTAGTGCCATTTGATTCCCATTTTGAGGTTTCTCAGTGCTATCGTCGTTCCAAAGACTTTATCCCACACTACACTGCTTATCCCAAATCCTAAAATGAAGAACCCAGGATTAGCATTATACTGGCATGACGTACGTAGATAATATAAAGTGAACATCTTGATGATACTGGACTATTATACAACTATATTACTATTGTACTATTGTACACAAGTATCTGGTCATTTTTCTGGTTACTTTTTACAGTGTAAATTGGGTTTTGGGACTTAGTCCTCCTAGTTATTAAATAGAGTATAATCGAATTAGTCAGGATTGATTGTGTACGCAGTAGTTTCTAAGTAAATATTACTTAGGGCTTTTATGTAACACTCTGAGTAATCTACAGATATGGTTAATAGACTGTAATAAATATAATTAATAATCTACCTGTCTCGTGATTGGAATAGTGGTGGTGGTTGTGGTACCTCTTCAGAAAGTACAGCATGGTACCATCCTTGGGTTTGCCGGCGTGAAGGTAGTAGTGTATCATATCGTAGCATACGTATGCTTTAGCCCAAAAAAATATAAATTGTTGTAATAATAATGTTAATAGTGTTAATCATGCAAGACAGTTTAACAAAGTATTGTTTTCTAATGGCTGGAAAAGGCCATACGCCAATTATGTTGGTATCTTGGATTTTATTTTTCTTCAGTTGGCACTGTTCAGTGGCGTGCGTGGTAATTTCAACGGGGTCGAATAACATAACCAACCAATATTGCGAATCAAATAAAAACAAGATTGAAGAGAATAACTCCATGATTCGTTTTGATTTTGAGTTGTACTCCTTAAATGGCACATAAGGATGCACGCATCTTATTCTGGTGTAAACATCTTGGGATAGTTAAGAAGCCGGTTGTTAATAATGCTATCGGCACGCCGCTGCAAGCTGTCACATTGACAGCTAAAGTGCCAAAACGTCAGTGTTGACAACTGTAGCTAATTGTAAACTTTGGAGTGCTACCAACATAATTTGCGTACGGGTTTTTCCAGACACCCGATACTTATTGATATTAATAATCGACTTGAGATCAATTAAGACGATTAAGACGATATTAATTAAGGCTCTCGCTAGAAGCATCATCAAAATTGAGCGATTTTCATACCAACATTACCTATTAGATGCCCTGCAATGACGAGGTCCAAGGAGTTTTCAGTAAAAAACATTCCCAGTGCCATGGCAATAAGTTGCTTCACGGCAATTCCTGGAATAGGCGGAAACACCAGTCTTCTCGTGTCCAAAGGAGCCTGCGATGTGCAATATACGTGCGATATACATATATACAAATACATACATTTATATATCATCTATTTCAAATGTAATCATTAAAATTGTTTCTACCTTAACTATTTGTGTGATAAAAATGTGTGATAAATGTGATACTATGTGTGATAAAAAGACCACCGGTTTTTTAAAGTTATAATACAACCTTTATTTTTTTTAAATGTCATAGTTTTCTTTGACATTTTTCTCTTTATAGAGATACAAGGTATACTTACTTTAATAGTTAAAATGTTTCAAAATTGCCAGTAATATTTATCACTGACATTTGTCAAAAACTATCTGAAAATGTCAGTAATTTCACTAAAATAGAAAAAAATCTAATTTATTTAGCAAAGATTGAATTTTAGTATACTGCTATATTGCGCAAAAAAACTTAGGACTAGAAAACTTACTTTATACAAAAGTATATACACAAGTACACAGTGTATACACAGTGTACACCAAGTTAAAGAGTTACATTCGTCTTACTTATACTCTGATTTTTCTAAACTGGCGTGCACGTCATCAAACAGCTGTGCGATGAGGTTTTTTCGTACCAACGTGATTGTTTTCGATAATATGCATAACAATAGTTTAAGAATCGAAATTAATCTGAGGATCATTTGTTACATAACACTGATCACCGGTGGTTATAAATAGGTAATCGGTGTATTAACCGCGGACACAATTTTCGCCTGCCAATCATGTAATAAATCATGTTATGTTGGCATTTGCGATATGTTTTCGGCGACGATGCCACTTCTTTTTCATTAACGCATGCCCAACTTCTTTGACGTCTAACTTGTTACATTTGATCGATTATTACAATGCATATTTTGCCATTGTAGATGTTAAACCATAACCACAAGATTGATATCTGTACGATAAACGGCAGAGAAGTCGTCGAATTTGATACGAACCGCGCACTGTCGCACAAGATTGCACGGACGCAACAGCTGATTGCAGCCATTTTTAAATACCCAGGACAGCTGGCAACCTTCTAAAATTGTGCCATCATTATTATGATTATTATTTTGATGACGTGCACGCCAGTTTAGAAAAATCAGAGTATATTAAACAACTTTTTTTTAAATTTGTGTCTTATTGAATCTTTCATAACTTTTAAAATTTAAATCAACTAGTAGGACTAGAAAACTTACTTTATACAAAAGTATGTACACATGTACACAGTATACACAGTATAAGTATACAGGGTGGAAACTTTAACTGGAATAAAATTCATAACTTCGATATAGGCGATTTTTGCAAAAAATCCCGAAACACGCTAAGTATTGTTTTTTCTTGCCCTGATTTCTATGTATATGCTGCTTGTTTATCTGTTCCCGGAAGAGCGCAGCGACCTCTGACTGGTTTTTTTCAAATGGAAAGGTATGTCAAGTGACACCTCGTTTGAAAGGTCTCTGCGCAAGTAATAATACTTAGCGTGTTTCGGGATTTTTTGCAAAAATCGCCTATATCGAAGTTATGAATTTTATTCCAGTTAAAGTTTCCACCCTGTATACACAAAGTTAAAGAGTCTTATTAAATAAACAACTTTTTTAAATGTTTTGTCTAATTGCCTCGTTCATTATTTTTTTAAAACTTTGAATCAACTAGAAAACTTACTTTATGGTGGAGTCCGTGCAGCACAAAATGAATTGATATCATCATTTTCGAGCTCCCTGGAGACAGATGAAATACATATCTATGCATCATATACTCAAAAATCGTCCACATGGTTATCCCGGTGATTACGTAAAAGGCTACTGGTAGATAAGGCGATATGTCTGTAAGAAAATTAATAAACGATCATTTTGTGATCTTGTGATCTTAAAATCAGCAGCAATTTTGCCAAAGTGTTGGCCAAATATGTCGAAAATTGCCAGTAAACTATAATTTAAAAAAAACTAATTTTGTTTGCAAACTTTTGATATTTTGTTGTATGTTACGTTGCACACATAAACAGATGATCTCAAATTTCATAATTCTTAGCTTACATTTGTTAAACAAAATAGTTACAAATTCGGCAATTTTGGCGATTTTGAACTTTTTTTTAAATTTTGCCATAACATCTGAAAATAATCAGTAGTAATAGTCAAAGGTCTCAAAATAGGCAGTAATAATTAACCAAATATCTGAAAGTTCTCAAAAAAAATCACAAACTGTCAGAAAAGGTGATATGTCGTAAAAAAAATGATCAATTTGTGATCAAATGATAAAAAATAAACCGAATTAGGTACCGTCTAGGCGGTTCGATGATTGGCCTTATCGCGTTCGTAGTGATATTCTTATAGTTTTAAAATTGCTATGAATTCGATTTGAAATAAGATTTGAAATAGCTCGTCCATATATTTTAATTGTTTGTAGACCGAAGTTTATGATAACTTCGTATTTTTAATTGAAAGCGTTTTGAAAGCAATGAGTGGGTCTTGTAAATGTGCTGAAAACTTCACTAAATGCATTACATTAGAATAAAAATATTTTAAATGATAAACGTTTAATCAATATGATAATACTTTATTGGCATTATTAGTACAAGCCGTGTGTACAACAATTAACTAATACACGGAGTACAGAATTATTTGTAAAATACATCACACGTCCCACGCCAGACTTACTTTTGTTTGCTTCCGAGTATGTGTTCCATCCGGTGATTAGGTACCAGATTGTGATTGGTATCCACACCACTGGGACCGCATACCACGGGGTGAAGGTGAGGCTCTCCAGTAAAGAGCTATGGAACAGTCTAATCTCTCTGTCAACTGGTAAATACACCCACTCGCTATACCTGGAACCCAAGTTGCAAACCTGGGAGAGCAGAGGCTTTGACCAGTCGACCAATTTCTGAAATTAGCACGAAATGTCAGCTCAAAACTAAAAACAGCAATCCAACTTTACCTTTGGGATTTCTTTCATGACCAAGACACAAAATGCATGTTGAGAAAATCCGAATTTTATTGCTAGCAATGTAACAAGTAGCATTAGCAGTAACTTAACATTAGCATTAACTTGCATTAACATAGCATTAACTTAACAAGTAGCTAGCATTGTAATAAGTCCACAGAACTGGCAATTATCAAATAAAGCAGGGAGAGAATCGAAAACCGGAGCAAACGGTTATTTGGTCGATTATTTTTTATTCTGAAATCTTTGGAGTTATAGAAAAATTTGTAGAGATCTTAGATATAATTGAGAAATCAGAGAGATGATTGAAAAATCTCTCGAAATTTGACACTACATATTTAGAAATGTCTTGATATTTTTTAAAATATCGACAAATTTGGAGAACGAAAAAATATGAGTAATAATCATGTCAATCATTTTAGATTTTTCTGATCTCGGAATTATCTCTGATAATCTTAAGAATTATTGAAATATCTGTAGGAATCTCGAAAATTATTAAAACATCTTGGGTGTTTATAAAAAATCTCTGGAATTATTGATATTTATTAGGAAGTCTGTGGAAATCTCGAAAATTATTGAGAGATCTTTAGAGTTATTGAAATACCAATTTGCATTTGTTTATCTCGAAATTATCTCCAGAAATCATGATAATTATTGGGAAATCTGTAGAAACCTCAAAAAATATGAGAAGTGGAAATTATAGGAAAATCTATCCGAATCTTGCTACAATTTAAAAATGTTTAGATATTTTAAGAATCGTCGAAACATTTGTACAATAAAAAGAAATCGGGTTAATCGTGTGAACCAATTTTAATTTTCTGATTTGAATAATCTCGAAATTATTGAAAAATCTCCCGAAATCTTGCTACAGACCTTTTGCTGGACTACAGCCTCGTAAAGTTTGTTGGGCTGCTTGAGTTTTTATCATGTGAACTATTATGCGGTCATAATCTTCGATCGTGAAATGTTCATCACAACTATTATTTGGCCCTTCCATCGATTGCATCGTCATTTATTAATTACACGGTGTCGTCCAATAACTCAAGTTCGTGTAAACAAGCCTAGCCGTCAATCAATTATAACACCGTCATCGACCAATTATGGAGATTGCAAGGCGCGCAAACACTGGAATAAGTGGATGGTTGGGACGCGTCCCGAAGGAATTCTAGCCTCGCCGTTTGGGGGCTTGATGGAAGAAAGCAACAACAATGAGGGCTATAGCCCATGGCAGCAAAATCCAGGGGCGGCAAACTTTTGGGAGAATACCAAAGGCACAAGTCACAATAGAAAATAAATATACAAATAAATAAATAAATGACGAACAAAAAAGGCAAATACAAGAAGTGAAGCATCTAGCTACCTCCTTGAACTTCATAAATTAGAAACGACTTTTTTGTCAATTTTATCTGAGATATGTTATCTCGATTTAACGTATAAAGTAATAGGCTACAATAGTCTGAAATCGATCTATCAACCGTATAACTATACAATGAATAAGAACATCATTTAACATTTATGAAAATTGAGCACTAATGAAAGGGAAAGTAACATAGTATGAAGATAAAACGAACAGAAAAAAAAAACAGACGAAAAATCCAGTCAGATGAAACTAGAGCAGGAGATGTAGAATTGATTGGCAGAGAAAATTTCAGAATCAATCAGGAGTACCAAAATTCTTTAAAAGTTCAACGTCCAAGAAGTACTTAGACATTGTGTGCAAAGTAGGTACCCTGAGAATATTTTACTTTTTCAGAATAAATCACTTTAAATTCTATGAAAATTTTATCTAGTATTTAGTCGTAAATATTGCTTCGAAAATTAACTTTGTCAATTGAAGAAGTATCATCATACTACAAGAATGATTGTAATGTTTTTGGACGTTTTCGCCTTCTTGGCACAGTTATATCTCTTTCATTTAACTGCAGTTCGAACTAAAATTTATTTCTGTGCTATTTCTCATATGAAGGTTCATCCTTTAAATAATTATTTAAATAATAACATTAAGGACGTACAATTATTACTTAAACTATAAAATTCATTTATATTTATATAATTTATCAAAGTGTTGTTCATTTTCGCCCAGAGTTTCAAAGGTTACAATTAAAGTTTTAATACTAAGAGAGGCTTTAGATTAATCAAACTTGTCACTCTGAAGCAATTGATGAACTCCTGAAGCGACGTCAAGAATTTGTCCAAATATAACAAACACAAAATGGTACATATTTTTAATGATCACCGCGTCCAGCCATTTTGCTGTTGCGTCAGATATTCTTTAAAATATTCTAAAATTGTCGGATACGTTTAATTTAACTGCCTTAATGGCATAGATATGATTTATCATCATTCTCAATTTATCTTCTGTTGTACTATCATCGGCCATAACAGCACCATGTATTTTTCACTTCGGGAAAGTTTTTTTTCACTCAACCATCTCTCATTTTTCTTGCAGATAAAATATATTATTGCCCCTCCCCCTCCCCCTCCCTATAATAGGGTACATAACAATACAGTAATAAATGCAGCACATACTTTGTACGTAAGCCAATAATTCTCTTTTAATGCTACACCGTAAACTTTACGGTATTGTAGCTTTACGGCGTAAAGCTACAATTTTCGAGCGTTTTAAAGAACAACTTCAGTATTGGCGTTGTATCTTGAACCTTACGAGTTTTAATTGATTGTACGTTTAATTTTCCATTTGATACACTGCTCGCATTTTGTCATTATACATGCCGCAGGTGTTGATTTCCACTGGGAATCGTCCTTCTCCCGGACGTATTAAGTAATTGCACTTTCGTGACGAGGAAGCGTAGATAATCTGTATCTGATAATCGATAGCCACCGTGCTGTTCTGCGCCAAGTGAATAATTCACACACGAGAAAACATCGCGTTGCAGATTCTCACATAAAAGTTATCGTACTGGCAGGAAAATGCTATACATGTAGACAAGTAACGATCCAAATCACACGTCAGAGAATATTATAATTGTTCAATTTCACTCACTCTACGATTTCTCTTCATAACATTTGTAATTATAACTTTGAACTATGGAACGCCGTTTTACTATTTATTCAACAAATCAGCATGTGTAAAATTTAAAAAAAAAGTGTCATTTAAATTACACACGCGACAATTTAAAAACCAACTTATAATCTCCAATTATCTAAAATGTAATTTATATAACTTTCAATTTAAATTGCATTGTTTTTAATTATAAATAGGCTTCTTATGTTGTAAACCGGACATGTTGTAAATAATGTTCATGTTATTTTTTTATTTGTTTCATTGGAACACGCAGTTTTCTATACACATGTTAAAAGTTTTTTTTATATATGAAACTCAATTAAAATGCAAAATATTTTTGTGGAACTCGTGTCAAAAAAAATCTGCACTGCATTTATGCTAGCCCTCATTATTTTATACTTTCATTAAAATTGTACTTAGTTTTAGTGTATAGTGTAATGTAATTTAAATTGAAATGTCGATGCAATGACTCTCTCGTCGCCTAAATTTATAAAAATAATACAGTAGCAATGAAATCATGTGTCATTTTATTCCATGTATGAATGAAATAAAATGTGATTTTATTTTAATTATTGAAAAAAATTAAAGTATTTTCTATTAAAGTTCAATTGCATACAACGATTAAGCTACATTCACAACCACTGAATTAGTAATTAACGTCGCAATTAGTACGTGGTTTCTAAATTTCAAAATTAGTACACATAATTAGTGCATATTATGAATGACCATTTTTTTCTTTAATTTGTGTACTAAATTTAATTGCTACGCTAAGTAATTACTAATTAAGTGGTTGCGAATATAGCTTTAGACTTGACAAGTGTATGATGTTGCCTGCAACATTTTAGTTTTTGCGAATTTCAGCTATAAAGGGTAGCGAATTATTGATATTGAATTGAATTTTACCATGCTCTGTTTGCTGGCTTCAAATATTAACATTCGATTCAATGCCCCTTTAAAAAGATTGCTTGAAAAAGTTATTGGACACTAAATCGATATGAAACTGGAGTGTAATAAATTAATAACAAGCAAGCGGTAATCAACCTAATTATTATTACTTATTATTAATTATTATTGCTCGTTTTTAATGTTGCTGTCACATTGATTAAGTTGACTGCAATGTTGACCAAGCGGGACGAAGGCGAGAGGTGAATCGATGGGGCCAAACGCTTAATTCATTTACACGCCGAGCCATCAACTAAATGACGACGATAGCGATCATTGATAATTCCGGAAAGGTAATAATCGCCCGAGCCATTGTTAGTGGGAATTGTGGACAGTTTCAGGAGCCAATCGGCGATTTATAAAATGCAAAACAATTAAATAAATTGGGTCATTGCATATTCCACAGAAATAACCATGAATTGTGTTCAATACAACTAGTAGCATATATTCATATTTTAGAATTCAATGCAGTTAAATTCCATCATTCGTATGTTTCTGTACATTTCGCCATTTTGATTAGTTTAACTGTAAATTAATTAATAATTACTTTGCCATAAATAATGTCAAAATTAATATTGTAAAATTGGTTCAAATTACTCGGATTACTTCATGCAGTATTATATAATTTGCTTTAATACGATTTGTCAGGTTTATCGTAAAATTCATCAATATTTATATACTTAATCATTAAGTACATAACATTAAGGTTGTATTGTTACACAAAACAATAATTATATGTTTCCCTCGTGGTGTAGGTGCCGACAGAAATATTATAACCTAGCTGCATTCAATATACTTATAACGAATCATATCTGCAGATGTGCTAGCAGATATAACTAAATAAGTATACAGGGTGGTTACTTTCATGACGCCCACCATTAGAATCTATTAAACAGAAATATAATAAATGAATATAGTTTGCAAATATTTAATTTTACTCTAACTATAATTCAATGTTAGTTTTTTTGTTAAACGAAATAGTTAGAATTTTTGCAATTTCGGCAATTTTAATGTTATTTTTTAAAAATATTTTACCTATGCACTTAAATTGTAGAAATGGACGGAGTCCAAAAGGGAGAATAGTTTCTTATTTTCATGCCTTTTAATATTCTGAAAAGGATATCTTGCATAGTTCCTGAAATATCGTTGAAAAACCGAAAAAGTGCACTTTCCTTTTCCTCTTATAACTTTTTTACACTTGAAGGTTTTTTTTTAAATTATCGATTTTTGGTGTGTAAATAATTTCAGATTACCTATGCGTTATACATGGTTGAAATCCGATTTTTTCACTTATTTGAATGCTATTAAAATTCAATATTGCGGCCATAAGAAAATAAAAAAAGCCCATGTCGAAAAATGTAAGAGTGCTAAGTTTCGTAAAATTTCCTTCAAAAGAAAAAAAAGTTATAAAAGGAAAACTAAAGTGCACTTTTTCAGTTTTCATCGATATTTCAGAAACTGTGCAAGATATCCCGGGTTTCGTTTCAGTATATTGAAAGGCACAAAAATAAGAAACTTTTATCTCATTTGACCAACTCTGTATATATTTCCGTTTAATAGATCCTAATGGTGAGCGTATAAGTGGCCATCCTGTATGCCCGGCGCATTCACCATTTCGACAATTTAAGTGTTTGGTAAAATATTTAAAAAAAAATTATAAATAAAACACATTACTTTGTTAGTATCACATAATATTATTTATTGATTTGTTACTAGTTTATGTGATACTAACAAAGTAATGTGTTTTATTTATAATTAATAAAATGTATCACGAAGTAGACGCCACCACCATTCAATAAATGAAAACAAAAAACATTAAAATTTTAATAAAAATTTCGGCAATTGCCGAAATTGCAAAAATTCTAACTATTTTGTTTAACAGAAAAAAGTAACATTTAATTATGGTTAGAAAAAAATTAAATGTTTGCAAACTATGTTTTATACTTGAGTAGTATCAAGAGATTTTCCAATAATTTCCATTATTTTTCATTATATGATTTGTCAATATTTTTCATTACTAAGATTTATAGAAATTTCTCAATAATTTCCAAGATTTTTCAATGTTGTTCGAGATTTCTACAGATTTCTCAATAATTATGGATTTTTTTTATAGATTTTTCAATAATTCCCAAAATTTCTTAATAATTTTCCAGATTTATACACAATAAAGAATATACCGAATATACAGAAGAAAGTATTGTAATTGTATGACTTGTGCAAGTCGGGTAAACGACACACATAAATAAAAATTTCTATTCTATTTCTCATTAATTCTCAAGATTTCGAGAGATTTTTCAATAATTTCGAGATCATTCAAACCAGAAAATAAAAATTGGTTCACAAGATTAACCCGATTTATTTTTTATTCTACAAATGTTTCGACGATTCTTAAAATATCTAAACATTTTTAAATTTTAGCAAGATTCCGAGAGATTTTCCTATAATTCCCACGATTTCTCATATTTTTTGAGGTTTCTACAGATTTCCCAATTATTCGAGATCGAGATAAAGAAATGCAAATTGCTATTTCAATAACATTTCTCAATAATTTTCGCGTTTCCACAGATTTCCTAATAAATATCAATAATTCCAGATACTTTTTATTAACACCCAAGATTTCCTAATAATTTTCGAGATTTCTACAGATATCTCAATAATTCTTAAGATTTTGAGAGATAATTTCGAGATCATAAAAATCTAAAATGATTGACATGATTATTACGGTATTTTTTCATTCCCCGAATTTGTCGATAATTTATAAAATATCAAGACATGTAAAATTTCGAGAGATTTTTCAATAATTTCTCTGATTTCTCAATTAAATTAGAGATCTCTACAGATTTTTCAATAAATCCAAAGACCTCCGAATTAAAACCTTCACGGTTTAAAGGAAATAATAAGCATTTATTTGCTCATCATTGCGCGCTCTACATTGTAATTGGACAGACTGTAGCAAAATTTGATACCACTCAAAAACGCATCCATCTTCACCTCTGCATCTAATCTACTAACCTCCAAGTCTACATTGGCGTTCTCGTCGACATCTTCGTCTCGGCCATCCTTCTTATAGTCTCTCATTAAGTAGAGCGCTTTACTGGAATGCCCTACGTCCCTCATGCGCACTGTCACGTCTTTGTCTTTGTAGTTCTTGATGTAGTTAACACCTCCTGGGTGGTGTTCCAGGAACTTGGCGACATCGAATCGCTTGCCGGAGTGCTCTACCTCAAAACTAGACGATGACATAACAATCTAAAAATGTAACACTAGTTGATAAATGATAACAATATTGCGGATCAAATTGTTTGTAGAATGTTTCTTCTTGCATTAAGAAGCAAATAAGTTCTACAATGGCGACCATATATGATTTTTTTCGTGAGAAACTTTTGAGTTATATGTTGAGTTATAAACATCCTGAAAACCTCTAAGCTGGTATAATTTTTGCGAACGATTCGTATTTACAACTGGTTTGTTTCTTTGCCATGCAATGCGCGAGTATGTCAGTTCGAAATAGTTTTTATCGTTTTTCACAAAACAAAAAACATTTGTGCCGACAATTTTTGGGCAACTATAAAGTTTTATAAAGCTTAACATCTTCTTGTCTGATTCATGAGGCTTAATCGGATATTTGCATGTGCCTTCGTTTGCATATTTAGTGGCGTAATTAAGAAATATTAACTATTTGGCCGAGAGTACACCAAAACAACGGATAACCTCCGCATTTCCTTAAAGGCTGTCATGGGCAACTAAAATACATTATTTTGCTCGACTTTTACTACAATACTCTAAACATCTTCATGACAGAGCTTACAATTAGAGGTTACTGTCAAATTAACTTTTAAAACTGAACGCAAGGGGCGCTTCAACGTGCCCCCTTTTACACTCACTTGACCTTTCACTTTTTGAGTGCCGCTGCATTAATTTGGCGAGAGTGCTTCGCAGCAACACACCATACGGGCAGGTTAAACGCCGCAATAATGATTAAATGAGTCCGAACTAATGCGCCTGTTTAGTATTATCGTTTGCAGCAACAACTGTGAAACAACAATGGTTCCACCAAAGGATATCAGCCAAACACAAATTGAACTGGCGCTTATCAGTAATTAAATGAATGGTGGGGCCCTAATCTCAAGGATAACAAACATTGTTAATTGAAATGTAAAAAGTCGTCATCATTTCAGCGCCTACTACAAGAAAATGTTGTAATGAAAATTTGTAAATTCTGTCTTGTAGAGCTAAAAATGTGGCGTTGAGAAAGTGCCTTTGGTTTTCTTATACCTTTTCAAATAACTTCAGAAAAAAATAATAACGAAATCGCAAGATTTCGGATTTTGTCGAATATCTCCGAAAGTAAGCGGAAATTTCTGGTTTTCTCAAAAGAATATTACTGACCACTAAATTGCGCAACTTTTTTTTTTAATTTAAACGCCTTTGTAACTTCAACGGCTTCCGAGATCTCCATGCTGTTGATCCTTATTTTGGACACCCTGTATATATACAGGTGAGTTTTTT
The DNA here is from genome assembly GCA_951805005.1 of Othius punctulatus. Classification (NCBI taxonomy): domain Eukaryota; kingdom Metazoa; phylum Arthropoda; class Insecta; order Coleoptera; family Staphylinidae; genus Othius; species Othius punctulatus. The sequence goes on along the minus strand of OX638139.1, from coordinate 166,694 downwards.
CGGATGTTTAGTATGGGGATCTCGGAAACTAGCTGAGATAGAGGGACGATTAAATGGGGAAGGAATTGCAGTTTTACAAGCTCAATTTCATGAGGTTTTTGTTTTTTGGAAAATTTGCATAGCTAACTAGATATCTCGAAAACATATATTTTTTGTTATTTTGTTCGGTGCTGTTATTATTGACTTTAGAAAAAATGTGTAAAGGAAAAAGTTATAGGTAATTATTTGCTTAATAATACAGTCTAACCGATTATTTTAATTAAGCTTTAATTTTTGAGTTATGACACAAACTTGTGTTTTTTCTAATGGAAACCATAGTTGGAAACCATCTATATTTTAAGCTAATTTCGATTTTTGTTTTTTAATTTTGATCTCTTCTGAGTTGATTTGCCTTCTGCATTGCCCATTTCCTTGGAACTAAACGATTGCTCTCCGCTCGGTGTTAAAATTATGAAAAGAAACATTCATAGTTGTGTACGTTTTGTGTTTCGATAATTTCGTCGCAAATGAATCCACTTACCAGGATATGTCGTGAAACTTTGAAACACTACTGTCCACTATATTCGTCCTCGTCCCGTTTTGTCCAGTTGTGATGTGCGATGTACGCGTCACAGGTAATGTATATTTGTATCCTTTCCAGTAAGTCTGCGCAGAACACTCGTCAATTTACAACCTGCAAACTTGTAAACACACACTATTAAAGTGTAGGTGTTATCAAGGGCCGATTGATACATTGGAATATTCCGAATGGGAATAAGTAATTTTTCTGATGGCCCAATATGAGTCTCGTCACAATCACGCATTATGTTTTACATTTTGATTGTGCATAATACTTTGCTTCACATAAATGCAATAAAAAGGCTTTAAAAATCGCAGTTATTTGTGCATTATGGTTATAAATATGAGTGTTGGTCCGCGGCATGTTCAGGGCCAATTCAAGCGGGATAATGAGCCCTACGGCCATAAAATCTCGTTAATGTCTGCTTTGTTGATCTGATTGAAGACATTGTACAATAATCAAGGCATTATAGACAAGTCGTGCATAAAATTGATATTTTACAAGGTGTTTCAAATTAAACCACCGAAATTGCCATTTTCATCCACCAGATGGACTGAATTCTAAAAATAACTTTAAATATGATTTCTTATTAATAACGATTTTCGCTTCATTCATCTATATAAAAATATTATTTTTATTAGGGTATTTAGGGTAAAATAAAAATAAGTAAATCTGGCAAGTATGCCAAAATTAATATCGGGTATCTGTTATACCGATCGATTGTCATGTCAGTACTGTCAATGTCATCAGTTAAGTATCAAGATTAATAATAAATCGGTGTTATTTGTATGTATTACTTGGAATTGATGCAAACACTTTACAATTGAAACTGGTTTATGTAAATTAATTTGGGGCATAAATAGTAAATATATGAAATTGTTTTGAACTGACAGTGACAGCTGTCACCTTTGAAATAATTAAAAATTTACGCTGTTGCCAGAGTTCTGTCTTTTTACTTTTTTCTGCAGAAAGATAATTGCATCTGGTAGATGGAAATGGAATGAAAATTCGGTCGATCTGTAAAAGGGAACTAACATCGTCGAATTTGAGCAATGTTTCCCAAGTCAAACATTATTTAAGATACAGGTGTAAAATGTATGTTATTAATGACTAGCTAGTAAAGCACGAGCGACGTACGATGAGTGTTTTAAAAGCCACGAGTTGTATAAACAGACTTTTTACAAAGGTATCTTATAACATTTTATCTAAGATCACAAGGATTTACTAAAACAATTATTTGATTTATTATTTCGTCGGCATACAAGTGAAATAAACTAAGTCAATTTAAGGCTCTATTTTGATGGTTTACTAAATTGTAACAAATCTCAGGCTCAGTAGGGGTATAGTAAAGGGTCCTGTAGCCGAACTTACAAATTCTTAACTCATTAAATGACTGAGTAGGAAAGGTAACAGCAGAATATAAAACTTTAATTGGAGTTTCTCACATTTTATAGTTTTTGACTTAGGTGATTTAACATGTAAGCCGACAATTTTAAATGTGCGATATGCAAGTTCATCAGCGTGTCTTGATTCTCTGGAATTCAGAAAATTATTAAAGTCGGTTGTGATATTGTTTTGTTTATTGAAATACATACCTGTCAAATTTGTTTACATCAGCAAATACTTGTCAAATCGGACAGAAATATGTCGTTATTAGTTTAAATACCCCTACTTAAGTAAGATAAATTAATAATGATTACAAAAATAATTAAGAAAAATTGATTTACTGTGATGTTTTAAATTAATAATCACTTATTTAACAAGTATTTGCTAAACAAATTTTATACTAACATATTTGCAATAAACAAAACAATATCTCACTGACTATAATGATTCGACGTTTTGAAATATTGTGCATAATTAAAAAAATACAATGGTATGTACTTGTGATCATTGTATAGATTGTATTTTTTTAAAATTTATATATATATATAAAATCACAAGTGACAAAGATATCACACGCATTGATAGATAACTGATCGGCCATACAGATTTGATAGTATTTTACTCACGTAATGCTGTTATCTACATTATTACGCCAAGGTTTTCAATATACAAATACGTTCTAATTGGGTACATTAACTTTGTATTGATTGTTCGCTGTTTTGCTATCTGTGGTGTTGGTTTAGTTAGTCACAATATTGTTTAATTTGTGACTACGCGGTAACCTTTTAACAATATTACCGGTGCGACGCGAAACGCTGGCTGTACTACGAAACCATTCTTAGGTGGTTGATGATTTCAGACGTTTTCATTTCTATACTTATTTTACTTCTTCTTTTTTTTACTTATATTATGTTATATAGATGTCGTCCAATTTTAAAACTGCAACTTACAAATGTGTCACTAACACATGACAAATGACAAAACATCACACATGACAAATGACAAACACATCACACATGACAAATGACAAACACATCACGCATGACAAACACATCACATATTACAAATTTGTCATTAACACATATAACTGAAATGTATATTAATACATTTTTGTATAATAATTTTGGTATTAACCAAAATTATTTTGATTTAAAAATGCAATAGAAATACATGGAACTTTGGAACATTTGTACTTCATATGGTGTCTTATTCGTGCGTATTTATGTATATATACAATGCTGGTTTACAGGTTAGTATAAAATAAACCCCTCAAAGGTGATAAAAATATATCAATTAAATCATGTGGTACGCAATTAAAACATTATTAGTAGCACTAATGGCACACCACCAATGGCAATAATAAAAAATGCAATGGATAATTTTAGCGGTGGCAAAGATTATTGCCATTAATTTATAAAAACATTAAATATTGCTATTATAGATAGTGAATATTAGAAACTTTTTGTATGGACAAGAAAATAACTTACCTCAATTCACAATTTCAATAATAATTCTACAACAACGAAAGTTTTAATGTAACACAGAAACAATAATCATAGCAGATTCTGATAATTGCCAGTTTTTAACTAGTCAATAAACCACAAATAAAAACTGATTGCTTTCAACATGACGAAAAGTTTAAGATGTTAATAATCAGTACAATCAGTACACTGTCTCTCAGTGCTTAAAAAGTATTGCCGTTATCAATACGACTTATCTTATTGATTATTGAGATAAGGAAATTCATCTGGGGCGTTGGCACTTACAAATAAGTAGTAATTTGGTAATTTCTTTCTCAAAACTGCTTTTCAACCGTAACCATAAAAAATGTATGCTTCCCTACATGTAAAATTTTTCAAAAAGTTTCTTGTGATGTATAAATTCAAGTATCTCAAATTGTTACATACAATTTCACTGTGATTTATACGTGTGCTTCATCAGTGCCATAAATATACAGACACGTTTTTTCTTAAAATTTAATTAGACGACAAAAATACTTCATGGAACTTTTCATGGAAAACAAAAAAAAAAATATTGTTCATGCAATATGGATAAAAATCCAAAAAATAATAAATTGTAACACATTTTTTAAAATATAAAAATAATGTGGTAATTTTTTTTCCTCATTTTCATGAAGCATGAAATTAGTGGAGAAAGATACATTATTTTTCATAGAATACGGTTATAAATCAAAAGCTCTTAAATTGTAACATATAATTTCACAGTAATCATAAAAATGAATAGACGAGTTTCATAAGTAATATAACTCCCAAAATAAAAAACATTTTTATTGCAATTCAAATATTTTATTGTTCCACACTGATCTTAAAGCCTCCAATTGGTGGTTAGTTTCCAGGGCTACTGTTGAAACAACAACAGAATCCTTAGAAACTGACCAGTTTCAATCGAAGACCGTAGGACCTCCATCGCATTAAATAATAGACTTTACATACAATCATTGTCACATCCATACTATCGGGTGTCTGGAAAAACCTGTACGCAAATTATGTTGGCAGCACTCCAAAGATTCTAATTACAGTTGTCAACACTGACGTTTTGGCAGTTTGGTTGTCAATGAGACAGTTTGCAGTGGCATGTAATATAATGATTAAAAACTGGCTTTTTGACTATTCCAAAATGTTTACACCGGAACAAGATACGTACATCCTTATGGCTCATTTTAGGTGTGCAACGCAAAACCCAGTTATTCTCTTCAATCCTGTTTTTATTTGATTTTTAATATTTGTTGGTTGTTGGTCCAAGATACCAACATAATTGGCGTATAATAAATTTCCAGACACCAGGTACATTAAATTATACAATCAAGCAATGCATCTAATAAAAGTGACAATCATGTCTCCATCATTTCCAACTGCAGTCTGGCCTCCCTCAAAATCCTCTCTTTCCACACTTGATAGTCTTCGATTTGCTTCTCTTGCACTTGCTTCCTATGCGGGGACTCAATGAGCTCTGAAAACATCACAAAATTAATTACTGCATTATTAACTCAATTAAATTAATTATTAAACTGGTTTCCATTTCATCATCAAGTCTCTTAAATCATATATAATTTATATATGAATTTTTTTTTTCATACTTAATTTAAAAAAATTAAAGCACAAACCATTATGTGGCACATTTTCATAAGCATTAAGTTCGCTCCTCCCATTTCTGTTCTTGTTGTTTCCATCAGGTATCAGACCTACTTTTGATGTAAATGTTACAAAATCAGCTACCAGTTCCTTCCATTGACTAGGCTTTAAGTGACTTATGTTTACAAACTGCGATTTTTGCACCTTGAAATTCAGTAACCTGCAAAAACATCAAACAGTGAACACCAAAGGTTGCTCTTTCGAATCTCAACCAAGTCTTTTTGTTTTTCTTTTAACTTTAGAAACCTATAAGTTTTGAATTGCTGCCTTATCCATGTACAGATTAGAGTTGGAAAAGTCGAAGACAACACTTCTTACGTACTTGCAAGCCGTGTACACAGATGCAGCAACGTACTGTGGATGACTAAAGTCAGCAACAATGTCCTGCATCTTGTAAACATCCTGTATCTTCTCAGCTAACTCCTTGGCAATGGTACAACTAAACTGTACACATACTTCGCCAACTGTCAACAGTTTTCCCAATTCCAACACCTTCTCTATGATGTTCAAGTTTTTTCGATACATAGATTTTTTAAGTCCAGAAAGTTTTAATGCAGTTTCCTAGTAAAATGTTTGTTTATTTAGAATATCTTATATATAATATATTATTTAGAATATAGAAGTAGACTCGCCTTTATAAATTAACTGCCAGTCTGCTTAAATAATTAAATCAGATTGCATGATAAGTGAGGCTATTTGGAACACTCATGATGTAGTGCATTACGTTAGGGCTTTAAAGATGTATTCATTTTGTAATTTTGATGTATGGCCTAAATACCTCCTACACTATATGTACATAGTCTAAATGTATGCTTTCCAATATCAATCAAAATTGCAGAAAGAATGGCATAACTCAAAATATTCCAATTTATTTTCATATGCTTTTATATTACCGTATCGAAACCAATTCCCATCATTGATGAGGCCAAATCCAAAGTTAAAACAGCCTTAGCAAAGTCGTTTATGTTTTTAACATTACCCTTTGTCTGCAGTACCCTAAGAAATTCCTCAGCTTTTCTGCAAATAAGTAAATATACTTATAATAATACATAATTACATAATATACATGGGGCAAAAATGCAAAGGGTTGTTCTTTGTCGTGTTTTGGGAATTCTTTATTCTTTGATGATTTTTGGAATGTCGCTTGTTTCGGAAATGGAAGGCGATTGAGAAATACAAGGCGATTTTTAGAACCACCAAGTTCCATTTCACAAATCAATAATATAAACTTACTTGTAAGTAGCCGGTTCCTCTCCCAACCCCAATCTCTGGGCTGCTAATGTTAATATTTTATTTTCTGACATTGTTAACTAATATTATTATTCAAGTTAAGTAAATTAATTTATAATTAGGTAATTTTTAAGGTTAACAATATCAACAGGTCGTTTTAACTTAACCGTGTAGCCCCAAAATACTGTGGGGCTGATGAAATCGATTTTTATTCCATTATATCGTATTAAATGAAATAAAAATCGACTTGTTAACTATTATTATTATTATTTAAGTTAAGTAAGGAAACTGAAACGCATTTTTTAAGGTTAACAATATCAACAGGTCGTGTTAACTTAACCCTGTAGCCTCAAAATTGTGTGCGACTGATGAAGTCGATTTTTATTTCAATTATTACGATATAAGTTAATATAAAGGTTTAAATTGCAAAGCGATAAATTTGCAGTCGTTACTTCATGAGATATGCCCACATATAACATTTTGTTTTTGTACAGTGTTTGAAAAGTACACGTTTTAATTACACCTAATTTTATCTGATGCTTGGAAACTACTTAAAGTAGCCCAATATAAAGGATTAGTAGATAATTTATGTGTATGCAAAAGTCGAAATGGACTAGAAAATAAAATATTTTTATGTAGCGTCATCTATTAGTACAAATGCGAATTACTTTTTTTTGAAAATTGTTACGAATTTTCTATACAACAATCTTTGCAACGAAATTTCGGACCAATTGCTGACTTCCATTCAACTCCATATTTATCGAGATTTCTCTAACGCATTGTACATCCCCATCCTAATTAAAATGAGTGCCACTCACAGAACGTCTGTACAATGCGTTCGTTCGGACGCGTCCTGCGCGCCATCTCTTGGCAACGTCAATGTTCAGAATTGTCCATACAACTAATGGTCTTTAGTTGTATCGAAAATTCGAACAAATTACAGTGGCAAATTTGAAAATATTAATATACTGCTTAAAATCAAGATCATTTAACGATTAATGCTATTGTAGATGTTCGATAAATGTTTCATGAACGAATCAATTGGTTCTAATAGAGATGATGCTGTTTTATGAAAACAGGGGCTATCTAGTATAGCATTATAAAAATGGAAACACGGATTTAGTCCTTCCCATGAAATACAAATGTTGTTGGAATACAAGTCACTATTATATTTTAATACAGATAATATATTTTGGCTATATTTCTGTAGAGAGCTTGAAATGTATTCGAAGTTTTAGCACTGCATATGTTTATTTTAAACCTGTAAGTTAGACATGTAAAATTGGGATGTTAAAGTGACACAATCACATGAATCATAACTGTGATGAGAAATAAAAATTCTAAGATTCGATTAGGAAGGCTACAATTTATTTTAAAAATAAATAAATTTATAAAATATGGAGAGAATATGTTAAGATAGATTAAAAAATAGTTTCAATAAATATGTACGACATTAAAAATGATCCACAAGGAAGATCTCAAAGTGTATAATACTTATTCGGAGGGGGATGAGGCTAACAGTGGCACATAAATATAAGTACTTACAATAGTTATTATCTTGATTTGACAATAATAACAAGTACATAGTATATAATTACACAGCAGCCAGTACCTGATTATGTATATGTATATATATATATATATATATTATAAGGTATTCATGTAGACGTAGGCCTTACTCCAGCATATTGTATAGCACAGGGATCCATCCGCTTTTGAGGCCCATCAATATACATAATGCACATTTAGTTTTATTTATACAGGAAGCTATACACAATAAGTGACCCATTAGCGGACCGATCCCTTAGAGAAAATCTTTGGTTTCTTGTCTATTATTATTCCCAGATAAGGTGGCAAAAAACAGTCTTGTTTTTGCAGCCTTGAAACACACATACATTATTAAACTTAATTTTATATACAAATTATTGCCTATACAAACTATTACTTACAAATAAAAATATCACGATTTGTGTGCACAATAAAAGAAAAAAAAGGGAGAAATATCAATCTCAGTGGAATACATTAGACACTAAAAAATAATCGTTCCAAATTAAGCCTAGACAGTGGAATCAAGTAATCGACTTTTGATACATAGCCATACAACTATGATTTACATGAACACCATCGATTCGAATAAATTGGTCAAAATTCCAACGAAATCCAAACAGAATTCGGAACATACACTTATTAAGATTTATACTTGCTCCCCGATGTAACGCATCAGTGCGAGTACAACGTGTACGCGAACGAGTGGTTACTATTCGAGCGAATCCCCTTACCTAACTCGTTCCTGAATGCAAACTCACATTACCTCAATTAACGCCTGCGTTTCCTCATAGATGCGTCTACAAAAAGAGTAAAGAGAAAGATTTCATGTAGTCACGTTTGTTCAATGCGGTGGCATCTCGTTCTGATCCCTTGAGACGTTTTAAAAGCCGGAAGCAACCCAAAATCAATCAAAGCCGTCATAGCAACCTGCTCTTCAAGCTATCAAGCGATACCGTCACAGTAGCTGACGTTGGAAGTCACAGGTCGTACCCAAATAGAGTGCTTCACTACGGAACAGGGGAACATGCACAACATATATACAGTGTGAGGATCCCAGAGAACAAAACGTATTTATTAAAAGCTAGTAGGATGCCAATTTTTAACGTGTCTAGAAACAATACACAAACACTTTCCTAAAGACAAGACAATAAAAGGTACTAGCAGCTACGAACAAAAAAAAAAAAAAACCTCACAACGTATGTTGAAATATTTTATATTTTCAAGCATTCTTCACTGTAAAAGCATATAGGTTGATTTTGTTCACGAAATGAAACACTTGGGTTTTTATTTAAGCTACATAACGTGTTGGATATAAAAATTCGTTACACCAACAGGTAAGCAAATTATTCATAATGTTTACAATGGTTTCCTTAAAGCACATGAATGTATCATTTTCGTATATACTAGAGTAACTTCGGAACTGATGTGACTGTTGCATAAATAAAAATAAAGAATTAGCGGTGGCCACACCCCCATGGATGCGACAAAAAGTAATTTGACACATTTAACCGCCTTGAAATCTCTCAGTAACAATTATAGCTAAGTACACAATTAACAATTTCAAAATACACATAAAAATATTCTCAATTAACAATACGATAACAGAATCTGATGTTTTAATCAAGTCAGTCAATAATATTGCATTGTTATTATATATTATATCGTTGGATTAATCTGCAAACACTGTCAGTCGAAAAACTGTTCAAAGTCCAAAAATAAAATTTTTGCAGGAGACCAATAAATGTCTTTTAAAAAGAATTATTTGTTTATATTTTAAAACGAAAAAATACTCAGTATTTTTTTTTTAAATTCAGATAAGTCCAGAAATATACAAAAGACGTTGTCTCTAGCATATTATTATATAAAACACATTTATTGCTCACCTGCAAAATAATTTTTATATTTGGACTTATATTAAGCCAACAATATATATATTTATGTATAAATATGTTTCAACGATTAGGCAAATATAGTTTTCACCCACAAAATCACAAACTTCGAAAAATTACATTCATTTAGATTTTTTTATAAACCGTAATCACTTAACTATACATTCATATCTAATACTGTTCACTAAAGCAAATAATCAAATGTCTGCTAATATTGATATTATTATACATTGAGACTTATACATTTTTATACTCTTTATATATATATTAGGATTTTAATGAAAAAGTTTTCTAAACTGCTTTTTATACACATATTGACAATACTACAATATACAATATTAACATTATAGAAAAGTTGATGTATGAAAACTAATTTATATGAGTAGAAATCATGGGATTGCCTATAAAAACAAGTAAAAACTTTTTACACATACAGAATGAACCAAATTTTTATTTAATCGTCTAACGTATATGAATAAAATTTCTGTGTCTTTCTACTGTATACATATAGTAGCTGCATAATCAAATTAATTAATAAATTCATATATAATGTGCAGACATTAGTTTCTTGTTTTAAAAAAAAATAAAATTAGAGCACACCTTGTACCACTTGTCGGAATGATAATATGAGTACAGTTTCAAGAGTTATTTGCTTATTACCAGTCCACATAAAAAAATCTTTCCACAGTCTAGAAAAGAATATAATAAAAAGTAGTGTGTTACAATAAGAAAACCAATGCCAAAAACAAAAACTCACACGGAAAACGTTAAACAAAGAGGAATCGTTAATCGTAATAAACTGCATGTAAGAGACGGTAGTTAATTAATTGTTATTAGTGCAATCCGGAATAGCGAAATTAATATACATCTTGCTCCATAAGATTTCAATAGGTAAAATAAATAAATAATCAAGGCAATAGTGTTTACATTTAACATAAATAAATTAATAAAATAAAACAAAGAAATTGTACATGTGGAATGAGTTTCATCTTGTATTGGAATAACATTATGTAAAAATAAAATGATATTAAATAATCACAAAGTTACTACTTAAAACTATGCTCGCAATAGTAACATTAAAAACCGCAACAATGTGCAAACGGGTTTTCAATGCCACTCTTGCGTTAACAAAAATCAAATCTCATGATGCACGCATAAAAATCAGTGTGCTATTACACGTTATCCATTCAGATCGATTAAGCAGTATGTATATATTCATTTTGTATTTTGTAAACTAATCAAGCCAATGTTTCAATGGTAGTCTTTTTCTACTTGGTTCTTCAGTTGTTCCTATAGTCCAGCGGAAAGCAAGCATGAAGCAGATGAAGAAACGTCAGAGTACACAGCAAATCGACAAATTAAAATCTCGGGGCAACAGAAAAACGTAAGCCAGCGCATCGGTGAGAGCTACAAGGCCCACACGTGGCTCACGTGTTCCTGCCGGCCCCCCAAAAACAAAACAAACTATAATACGCACAACATGAAATTATGAACAAATTTTGTAGATGAACCCCCCGATCGGATGGACGCAGTCGGGTGATGGGTAATGGGTCGGTGAGGCATGCAACCACATAAGAATCAAAGAGTCTAGAACCCCTATTGAAATGCGATGATCCAAAAGCACACGGTTGAAAACAACAAGTTTGAACACCCTGCTGGTTTGGCTGAGATACTCATCTTGAAAGTGACATAAGCCACAACAATAACTGATAATATTATCTCATTCTACAGGGTGTTTCAAATGAAATCACCCAAATCGCCATTTTCAACTAACAAATTATTTCGGGTAAAAAAAAAAACGTGAATCTGACAATTAAGCAAACGCGTATCTGTAATATCTGTCAATTGTAACAGCATTAGTGTCATTGTCATGAATTGAAGTTTCAAGATTTATAATAAATCGTATATTTGTATGCCCACTTGAACCATTTCCACAATTGAAACTACTTTTTGTGAAATTAATTCTAGAAACATTTTTCAGATTATGAAATACTTAATTTCAATAAAATTTGAAATAATTGAAAATTTACGCACTGCCAAACCTATTTTATCTACAGAAAAATAAACTAACCATTTGGTGGATGGAAGTGGCGATTTAGGTGGTTTAATTTCAAATCCCTGTATATGTTTTGTCGCCATTGCAATTTGCAAAATGAGCAGACACAATCAATATTCAAAATGTGAACCTTAGTATATGAGGTGAAATGGTGATGTGGTGGGTTTAAGGGAGCGCACGTGTCAAAGCGGCAATATACAGTTAAGAAATTTCAAGGTACTGTGTACACGGACGGTATTACAGTGACGAGACAAACATGTGTGCTAGTAACGCGTGCAAGTGACAGACGTTTGCTTTGAAAAACTCCGGTGGTGTAATAACAGCTGATTTGTTTGACGTGGGATTTCATGCTCCGATGAAACCGCAAGTCGGCAAAACAATTCACAACGGACATGTGCCCAACACAGGACGGTGACATTTCCAACGGCTGCCCGATACGATGGCGACTGGCTCATCGTGCACAATCCGCAACGTGTCTGATTAATCGGGTTGTTGTGCTCGCAGAGGCTTACAAAGAGAAAGTGAATGTTTATTTGGCACTCACCATTTCGGTGGTTAAACAGTTGATGGCGTGCTCGACGGTCTTCTTTGAGTGCGTCGACGTGTTCGATCCTTGCCGCAGCGGAGTGGTCGGGCATCCTGCACATCACTCATCTAACTAAGTCTATTCATCGATCACACACACCACTCGTGCGCAGACGGCGACTTTTAACTAAGGCGCCGTCGGTGCGGGCATTAATTAAAATGGCCGCAGCGTCGCGATTAGATTAGCATTATTGATTATTTGTTTTATGTAGTTATGTAGTTGTATGCGGTTACTATTGTTGTTACTTGGTTATTCCGTAAATAAATCAGTGTTTTTAAAATATTTCAACAAATCGATAGGGGCAGCGGTCCGAGCGCACACTTTGTCATGGGCCATGGGGGCACAACGGACCTCTGCGCCCATCACGTTTCAACATTTACAACTGGCAGCATAAAAAATAATAAAGGTATAGGAGTATAAAGAGAGCAAGATATGAGGGTATAAAGACAAAAGAGTGCAAATAGAGTGCATGATTATAATCAATAAGACTAATCTAAAAAGTACACTCAATAAATACGGATAATTATTTTATACATTCCATCAGTTGCACATGCATTAAATAAAACGATAATTTTCTATAGGTGTCATCTAAAGCTCTATATTTGAAAATTGATTTATGATCACAAATAAATAACTGAGCCTTCAATGTAAACTATCAAATACCAACAACAAAATATATTTTAAAGTAAACAAGAAATTTTCGGCAGCTTGAACCAACTTGATATTAGAAATGTCACATCAGTTGTCAAGTGTCAGTGTCATATATCATAACATTAAACAGTGATATTTCTGATAGTCACTGTGATTGTTTGAGAACATTGTTATTTGATATTTCGGGCGGCAAGTAAGAGTGGGTATTAATTTTGCATAACCATAACAATTGTTCAATGAGAATTGTTAAACAAAAATGACAAATTTGTAATCCTCAGTATTTTCAGACAATGAGATAATAAAAAATTTAAACAGGTCGGATATGTAATAATTTCCAAGATCATTCTTTCATTAGTGTTTAAATTAAATTAAATTGTGCAATGTGAATATTTATCCGTACCTACTTTGTTATGCAACAAATGCATATCACATGACAGAACGACATGCTGCAAACTTAAACTTACCCATATCACCACTACTGGAGGATTCTGTAAAAGACGGTGTACCTTCAGTCCACGTGGGAGTGGACCCCTCTACGGAGGCGGGCGGCGTCCATACCAGCCCCCTGGAGTGGCTCGAGTGGCCAGCGCCCGAGCTGCCCGACTCGACACTGAGCGAGGACTTGTTTTCGGCCCTCGACTCCAACCGGATGTCGGTTATGCTGCAACAGAGACATCAGTACCCGTACGAGAAAAACGAACGCACGAGCTCACCTGACAGTATCCTCCCTGAAGTTCTTCACCATCGTGACGTGGTGGGTGTGGGAGGCGACCCGCACCCTGGCCGGCGTCCCCGAGAATTCGAGGGGTGCCGCCCTTTGCTCCAGGACCTCATCAAAGGTGGGAGGTGGTGTACTGCAGCAGCTCGGCACTACACCTGCAGAAAGTCAATAGCCATACTACAGCACGAGCATACAAGGTTGCTAACGTAAGTGATGATTCACACTGGCAAACGATTAAAGGTTGGAGGAATGAATGTAAACGACCAAAACAGGAAAACAATTAAGATTTGTTAATAACAACACAATCTAGATTGTTAATATAATTATTTATATATCTACATGTTGATTTAAAAAAAGCTATAGAATATACTACAAACACGATTTTCCAAATAACTACTAAAATTTCAAATGCGAATAACAATGTTTTTGTAATCTCAGAATATCAAAGTCCACGCAAACAAATACTTGCATACAGTGCAACCAAAAATGTTGGAGTCAATTGTCAAGTTTGTCGACATCGTGTCATAGTAGTGCATGCGTTTTCATTTACCCAATGGCTCTTGTGCTAACAACAAAATTGAAGTGCAATTACAGCAATTGTCATTGCTGAATTGAGTAAATTGAAGAGAGCACACAGCTACAACACGATGTCAGCTATCAGATCTCCACATTTATGAGGCCAATTTGTATAGACACCAAACATTGTTGATCGTATTGTAGTAGACCCTCGGTGAGATCATATGATAATTTTTTCACAGACATTTTATTTTTTTATCGGGAGATTTACTAACTTTGTCTAAGTTCTGATTATTACGGTGATTATTTTAATCATTTCAGCAAATAATATGCAGATTCATAATATTTCAATCATTTTGTTATAAAACTATATTAGAAAATTGGTTACAAATAGTGTTTGTAGTTCCATTCTTCTATTCTAGCTTTTGAATGTTGCGATGATATTGGAATGAGTAAGAAAGATAGAATGATAAACACAAGCCAAATGCGCAAATCAACTCTTTACTACGTAACTGTGGCTGTACCTCCTGGGGACCTCCCAATAAATTATAGAACCTACCACAAAAGATAACATACATGAGCAGAGAGGTGAGTGATCGGCCGTGAATAGCTAAAAACATACGGCCACTGCAGCCCGTTTTTTAATAAAAGCAACACTGAGAAGCTCCACATTAAAAGTGATAGATATAGATACATTCAAGCGAAGACTAAACTAGGTCCTCTAAATCAAAGTCAAGCGGGAGATAATTTATTTTGATGCTGGGAATGCGTGTCTCGTAGTTGTCTGCATAAATCGGGCGGTCGTTTGTGTAGACACACTCAAAGCTAATATTTCTTTGCGGGGTTGAATTGTAGCTATCAATCAACTCCTCTGCTGAATATAGGGACTGTCCGGCATTGGAAAACTTCCGCAATCCCCTTTGCGATTTGTCCTCGTCACAACAGTTATATTTAACGTTTTCATTGATCCTTATTTGTTGGAGATCGAGTATGTTATAGTCTCCGTAAGAAATATCAAGGATGTCCTCACAAAACGACTTGCACACGTATCTGGCTGGCCGGTTCGCCGGTCTATCGTGCGCTAGTATTAACGGACGGTGTGCGTACGGATTGGGACAGCTCACACGCCTACCGCCCGAAATTATCCCGTCGCTGGCAAGCATGTCATGCGGAAGCAGAGATGCCTTGCAACTAAAGTCATGCACAAAGACATGCTGCGCACCTTTGCCACTTATGCCGCCTCGCTTGTTTTTCGGGGTGCCCCTAGGCGGAACGGGAGGGGGGACTTTCGGTTTGCCCTCAGCCATCGGTCTGCCCACCAGTACGGCGGGGTAGGCCGACGGCGGGGATGTCAGAGGAGCCGCGGTGACGGGCGTTTGGTTTGGAGGCGGGGAGGTTTTCAGTGGAATTGTCTCTGTAGGACTCGCTGCAGAAACAAGAAAATCATTTGTAACAGTAAGATTACACAGAATATGTACAAAGGCAACCACCAAGAACGCATCACAATCACTATACATGAAATGTGTCACAATGTCGACTACCAGACACAGCAACATTAACATTGGTGAATTATGTTAAGTATCTACTATGGCTGCGTCTGTATCTAAAAATGTAATTGTCACCAATGAAACAGCAGGTATCTAGTTGAATCGACCAAATTTACATTACTGTCAGATTGCTGTAATTTTTAGAATTCATAATTGATATGAATTAATAATTAAATAAGAAAATTATTTGACAGACGTAAATTTCTGTTTTAAATATTTTGTTTTGGCCACTCAGAAAGAATATATAGCTCATGGCAATAGTTGATCCTTAGATCGAGCATCCAACAAAAATCGAAGGTGGCTTGTGATGCGATAATCGAGGGTTGCCTGCGAGAAGGTGTTGTATTGTTTGAAGCGGTAGCGGCGTGTCAAAGAACGTAAAAGAATCCTCATCAAAGTAACGAGCCAGAAGTCGGAGACAACGCATCGAAAAGTTTGTTGAGCATTCCCGTCCAGACGTGTGATAAGGAAAACAAAACATCAACATAAGGTAAACTGCACGAACGCAAAAGGGCCCAACTGCGTAGTGACGTAGATCGCCGGGCACTCGCACACCAAGTTGCTCCCGCCAAGGTCAACAGTCATCAAGCCGCGCATGTCATAGCGAAATGGTCACTGGTGAACGTGTGAAATCGGTTTTTGAATGCACTCACCAGTTTTGCTTCCGTTCTGCTGACTAGAGATTAGTTGAGAAGATGCTATTCCATCACCAACACATATGAAAATATTAGCAAACTTAGAGAATTCATCGAAAACAACAGAGTGGGTAGAAAGAGCAGGTTTTTTTTAATGTGAGTAACCATAAAAAATATTTCATAACTGGGATTATTACTAACTAGTTTATTTTGCTTTGATATT
Organism: Othius punctulatus; assembly: GCA_951805005.1. Classification (NCBI taxonomy): domain Eukaryota; kingdom Metazoa; phylum Arthropoda; class Insecta; order Coleoptera; family Staphylinidae; genus Othius; species Othius punctulatus. Next base: position 149,995 of record OX638139.1, on the reverse strand, counting down.
TCTAGGGGATTGGTAATACAGATTTAAAGTAAGAAATTTATTGACGGCTAAATTTAAACTTCATTGTCACTTTTTTCAATTAACTCAACTCAACCAATCTTTCTCGGAAAATGAACAAACACGCAAAGTGTAAAACTATTACATAAAATACAAAACAACATATTCACAAGGCATTTTCAACATTAAAAACTATTTTTTTTTTGACATTGACATGTCAAAAGTTTCCCTCACTTGAAAGTTCGTTAAACAAGATAAGAGTCACCAATGTTACTTAGATTTGGTAAATCACATTAGAAAATATCGAGCTACATGTTTATAAATTAAATGCAGAATCATTATCATAAGAAAGTAGTTGAAGTTGAAGTTAATAAAACTATTCCGCACACAATATTTAATCAGATAATGCGTAGTTGAAGTCATCCGTATCGAAGAAGAACTAGCTGAATCACGCAAAAAACTAATAAAAAGAAGCGTTAGTAAAATAATTAGAATGAAATGATAACTGTAAATTTGTTACTTGTGCACAAGCAGCGATAGTGTGAGAGAGTGCTGGCATATGCGTTGACTTACTGTTGTTGTCTAGCTCCTCGTGTGCCCTTAGAGGCCTTGATAAGGATTTCCTCTTAGACGGGGAATGCTTTAAGGCTGAAACAAACGTTCGGACAATCAGAACATGTTTGGGTCGGAAGCGTGGTGTAATTATCGGGTACCACTCGCACGAAAATCCCACGACTGGTACATGATAATTTGTAAAAAAATGTCAATGTAGAAAGCATAAAAAAGGTGGACAATCATCAAAAAACAAACATTTTGACATTAAACACATAATTTGTTCAACATATAACAAAAACCACAGCACAGTCAAACAGTACCTTGTCAAATATGGACACAAGTGCAGTTAGAAAGCGTCAATGCAACTCGTGCTGAACACGAATCTCTAGACGATCAGTAAATTTGACAAAGAGGCAAGAGAACACATCGTCATGAGCATTGGTAAAGAGGCGGGCAATTAATTTTAGTTGTAAAACAGTTAATTTGTAATATGTTGACGAACTGAAAGAAATAAATAATTCAAAAACGCATCCAATTCTAATGTGTAATTAGTAATGTTATTGAAATAAAATTAAAAAAATATGGAAGCTAATATGTGTTTCGGGACGTTACCTATGTAGCTCGTAACCAATGTGCGGAATTTGCGATGGTTGCCTTTAACTTCGGGCAAATCCACTACATGAAGCATTGAAACACACACAGATATAGAATCAGAGAGCCCCAAATATATACTACAGTAATAGCTACGGCTTAATCGGCCAACACAATATATACAGCAAACAGTTAACAACGACTACAGTGTGTTGACCGCTTAAGATCTTTAAACATTAAAAGGTAATACAAGGGTACCCCTAGCTTTGTAGACACACATCATATAAATGTACAGGGCATATACACAAATCCTTGTTTAACATCTACAATTCAGAGTTTGTCAATCATTCGGTAATGTACAAATCGATATCCAACCCAATTAGTTTCGGTGGCAATTAACAAAAAAAAAATTACACTTACGTGATGGTATTTTCTTAAACACTTTGTCGGCCATGAACGTTTGGAACCGCTGCGCATAAAAACTAGGCCTATGCACCGATACCGTATCCTGCAAGTTACCCACGGTTAATATGTGCAAAACAATCGTGCAACGTCTAAGGAAGCGAATGCCTTACCCCATCGTGTATTAGCGACTTCCACGAGTGCTCTAGTTTTTTCCTAAGCCTATAACTTTGCAATATATCTATAATACCAATGTACAGGAGCAGGCGTTCACCTTTCGCGTTCCTCGCCGGGATCCCGCCGGGACTGTAGGAACAAAAACAGACAACATAGAAATCGCACGAGCAACAGACGCGCTAGCACATCCGTGACCCAATAAAAAATGCTTCAACGATTATAGTGAGCAACTTCTGTGCGGTCGTACACAACGTTTAAACACACAAATTTCCAATTCACGTGTACCTGTTATGATAGGTCATGAACGGAAGTTCCATCCCCGTTTTCCAAACACTATTGATAAAAGATAAATTGAAAAATATAGTAAATTACACCCGAACGTTCGTTAGGACCACAGTTACACGTATTACACCGGTCATGAGGGGGTGGGGGGCTCACTTACGGGACATCATCCTCCTCGTCTATGGGCTCAGACTCGGCCTGTATGCTCTCCATCGCGGTGGAGTGCGCCACGAGCCTCTGCCTGTTGATCGAGCGGCTCCGGTTGAGCGCGGCGGCGCCTATCCGGTCGTCGCGCTCCCGATCCCGCTCGGTGTTCAGCATCGCCCCGCTCGGGTCGCTGCCACCGTCCCCATCTTCCTCTGGGACGTCCTCCAGATTTTCTTGAGATCGCTTCTCCTAAAAATTCCAGAATACAAAGTAATAGCTATTTATGATATAAGTTTTAAAAGTAAGATTTAATGTTGTAAGATTACAAAATAGGCTTTTGTGGGTTCAGCAAACCCAAGAACTCTTACAAATTTAATTGCGATTGCGTTTGAAATATATTTAAGAGATACGTTTTTTTTTATCAACAATTATAGTCAATTTATTTCACATCTGCCCAGTCAGTGTCTAATTTTTTTAAATACTTTTGAGTGTACCTGTAAAATATGCACTAATATAAGCATAAGCGTGTTGATTCAGACTGTACAGCTATATAGTTATTTAAATGGCAATGAAGAAAATTTAGTTATAGTATACAACATAGTAGTTGAGTTATAGTCTTCTAAATCTTTTTAATAATTGTACTAGTGCTCTTTTTCTCTACCGTTTAAGAGCATTCTAGTTCGTTTAGCTTGCTAATATCCAAGTTTTTCATTATGATAATAATTGACAAATTGAAATGTTTGACAGTGAATGATTTGTACCAATAGGTAAAAATTAAAATCATTTAGTGAAAAATAACGGACTATATTGTGGTTGGGAATTAACAAATATAGTTGATCGACTTGACTGCTTATCGTACCGTCTTCTCTCTCTGCGCCTGATCCAAATTATGAACGCCGACCAGCAAACTGTAATCCATAATCTTAAAGCTCTCTAAGACGCGACAGTCTCGCTGGATGGTTTTGACTAGGGCCGAATATGTGTCGGCTTCCATCAGTATCCCTTCAGGATGGTGCTCCATGAAGTCCAGATCCTTGTAAGTCGGCGAGCGTTTTTGCCTCTCTGATTTCGATGCCTAAAAATGCAATCGATATTAATAATTCGGTTGTTAAAATGTGACGTGGAGTATTTTGCACGCGTTTAAAAATCGAAGAGTCTGCTGCAACGAGGGCATAAGTCCATTGTTCCAACAAATTGGGATATTAACAAATTACGGTATTAATAAATAATGCTTCACTGTATGATGCAACAACGGCACCAATTTTGTATTGCGCGTTGTCTAATAAAACTTAGACCACGAAAAAAATTATTTATCTTTAATGGTAAAGAACAGAAACGGTTATCTTTTAATTGCCTAAAATTAGCATTTTGGACTTATCCTCGTGTGGCAGTCTTCAATAATTATAATGTGTTTACCTTTCGCTTGTAGGTGCTGCCTTTTAAATCATATTTCATATGTAACGTGACAAAACTTGGCAGCAAGTTATTCATTACAACTAATCTAACATTTTTACTATTACACTGATAACAAAACAGTCCAAAAAACTTTGGTAACAATGTCCTAGGATTTTGGTTTAGATTCATGTAGTAACCTGAAAAATTACACAAATTTTAACAGTCCCCTAATGTCAGCTAGATATAGTGACTGCGATTATTGTAAATAATTTAAAAATTAGTCTTTATCGATAGTTCAAATCAGTTTTACTGATTCGAACAGTCAGTTTTATTGTTGTCGAAAAGTAAACTTGATTCACTTACTCGGCAATATTACTGCCACACTTTTTTAGTCGCGCCTTTAACAATAAAAAATATAAAACTATTTCAGATTATTTTCAACACTGGGAATTGTACTTTGGAAATAACCACAGGAAATTCTTACCAGCGAGCAATTTTTGCAAGAACTCTCCTTCCTTGTGCTGCACCGTTTTTATGATGAACTCATCATCGTCCGTTAGGTAGAAAATTGAACCACTAGCGCCAGGATTCGATAACTCCCTGAGCGGTGAACTACACATTGACATCTACGAGAATAATTTGTGTTATAAGGTAAAATAACGTCATTTAAATGCCACTGTTCAGAGTACGCTCCTCGAACATAGCGATCAGTTTCTTACCAGGAAATCGTCGGGCTGTATGCCGAACAGGTCCCTGAAGTAGCGAAACGCAATCGGGGCATAGTTTTTGAACTTGAACTCAGAGTAGTGGTGGGCAGGAGTGTGGTTGGAACCGTCCGTGGGGAAGTTGGTCGTCTCCACGGTCATGAAGTCTTGCATGAGGAGGTCACGCTCCGGCTTCGACGCCAGCCCACCAACTGCATGCTGAATTCCTTTGGATCAACAGACAAATTAAAGGTCCATTATGCTAGAAGCAGCGTACTCTCGGTGAATACAGAAATTAATTCGGTGCACTGAGGATTACCGATGTGATGTTTACAACCAAGCAAGATCTCATAACTCTTTAAATCATTTGAATTTCACACACCGCAGCACAAAACAACGGAATATAACCTAGATATTATATATATATTACAATTGAATGGGAACTTGAGCAAGGAGATTTTTGTTATTTTTATTTTTATGCTGATAAATGTGGGCCATTTGAACTTTTCTAGGAAATATTATAGATTTTTTTTTTAAATCAAGACGTTTTCGTCAGGACAATCATTAAATCCATTAATGCTCTAAAATTTAACTAAAAAAATATTTTTATATGCAATATCATAAATTTTATAAAATCGCCCCGATAATATTTGTCAATAATTAAATTTCATCAATTAAAATTATAATGTTATATTCTATAAAATACCATAGAATTTCAATTTTTACAATACCAGCAAACATCCCTCTGATTTAACATAAATTTTCATTAACATAAGCACCGAAAGTGTTTATCGAATTTCAAAAGTAATGCTACGAAATACTGATTTTAATGCCGACAAGTTCACAAAGTTGTAATTAAATATACTAAAAATCATAATTTGTTATGATCCGTCCTGGGAGTGGTTTGAATAATTCTGGCCAGTGTTTGGGACGATAAAATGTGACTTGAGTAGTACCGATTTGTAGTTTCTTGGAGACTTGGTGGGCCCCCTCGATCACCTGGGTGCAAGACATAACTCGTTCACCACTCACAGACATTCAGTAAAACTGATTGCACAAATTTAATTGTCGTCACTATAAATCAAGAGATGACGTCGTGAGACCCGCTAATGACACCAACAAACACTTGCTGAAAGCTATTTGCTCACTCCTAGATGCGACGATAACGCGTGTTTACCGTCTTTTCATTTAATCTTCACCTCACTTATGGCACCTTATTTGCGGCACGCAAATAACGGCCGCTTCATCGGCGGTCGGATAATTAGATCTAGCGATTTTCGGGCAAATCCAATTACAATTGGTCGCCGTTTCCTGCAAGCCGCTGACTTCCGAAAAAGACACGCCGTTTCAGTGGACGTTTTGTAATTCGGCAGGAAGCCAAAGTTTTCCATCCTGTGCATGCGAAATCGCAATCGCGCAATTGAATGTCTGGAGCTCATCATCAGAAGCAATCAACAAGTCGTCTCCGATTGAGCAGAAAGTTAGACAGGTGAGCAAGTCATCGAAATATATTAAAAAGTGATCTTCGTCACGAAACAAATACGTTCCAAAATAAGTGTTCCATTGTAGCTATTTTAATAGATTATTGAAATAATTAAAATAAGTAGCCACCTGTAGGTTGACATTTGTCAAAATAGTTTTTGAAGTGAATAGGTAAAATTTTGCAATCGTTAGTTTGGTTTTTTACCCGCTGACAATTTCTTTAAGGTTAATTATTACGGTCGTCATGGTACGTTTAGAAATAAACGATCAGCATACCCAAAAGCCATGCTGGATTGGAAGATATTAGTGAAGGCTGATAAAAATCAATACAACTCATGTATTGATGATAACACACTCAATTCCTCACACACTCATTAATAGCAATCAAATCAAAGTTTTGTTATGTATTGATGTGTTTTCATATCGAGTGTCAGATCATGGATAATTAGATATTTAGATAGGTCAGATATGACATGTTTACCAGCGACATTTGAATGTTACTAATACTACCACATGTTGTAAAAAAAAGTCCATCAACTGTGGCTGTGGAAACTTAAACGTTTGTTTAAGTTCGTGACTTGATTCGCTTTCATAAAATTCAAGCTGTCATTGAGCTGTCTGTCAATGTCAAAAATATGGCAAAACTGCCGACTTATTCCAGAAAATTGGCAGTGTAGATTGAAAAAAGAAAAGCGCCCCGCGCAGAGCGCGTACGCAGGAAGTCATTGCTGATGTGCAAGAACGCTTGTTAAACGAACCAACAAAATCATTGCGGCGACTTAGACAAGAGGTTAGTTTACCACTTGGCACTTGTCAGAAAATTTCAAGTCACGGACATACGTATGAATATTCACGGCAGCCCCTGAAACAATTGCAGAAATTTTTCTATAAAAATAGTGAAACTTGAACAAAGCATTTTAATTTAATCTGTGACAACAAAATCCACACAATTTAGAATTAAATTGAATTAAAAGAATTAAAGCCGTTACCCTGAGGGGGTAATTGAAGCCTTAACTGTAGACCGGAGAATCAACTCACAATCACCAAGTGCGCCGTAACTATTACCATCATTACATAATTGTTGCAACATTCAACGTCAGTGTCATCCGTCGATGGCACCATGAACTGCCCTCTTATCTTTATCTTCCCCATTGGCCCTTGCAGGTACTTATTCCATTATCTGTAAAGCCGGTCTCAAATTTTCATTTAATGGCCCTCATTCACTGCACATTATGATTCATTGCCAAGTGAAGGCCACAGCCATTGGTGCTGTGCAATTACTGTGATGAAGGTGAAGCTGGTCGTTCAACTGCAACATTTCGTGGCCCGACCTCCTTGGAGTCGTGCGTGGACTACTTTAATAGCACACACTTTTAGGAGCGTTGAGGAAATTAAAGCGCCCAGAAATTAATTATATGGGGTGCAGCAGAACTGATTTGTTTAAAAGCTTTAAATTAAGACTGAAGTCTCCTTCAGCAAGAAGGTGAGCATAAAAAGGCCAGAGGTGTATCAACACGTAGATATTCCACTATTGGTTTGATATTATTATATGTATGTTGATTGCATGCTGATGCAGCAAATTATTTAATTACCATACTTTTACGACACATTTATATCAATTGAACATGGCGTTGCAAATTAGTTTCAGTAATCAAAGGTCACTGGAAGGAAGTCAGTTGGTTTTTAAGCCTTGTGTTAATTCTTGAATCGCCAACTAATAATCAGTCAACATCGTGTTGCCAGTTTCAATGGAATTGGACCCAGTCTTACAGTCTCCGATTAACATTAGTCAATGTTAGTTAATTTCTTTGGATACGGTTAGAGTTGCGTTTTTCTTTCTTTGAAGGTTGCAAAATCTGCGCCTTATCGCCATCTCCACGATGATATTTATGTTTGCACGGAGAGAATCAATATTATCTGAACAAAGTTTCGGTTTCAATACCAATCGCACATCAAAATGGGCATAGATTTGGGCCAGACGACCTGATCTTGCTAAAACAGCACCAACCAACAAAAAATTAAGCAATTTTACTTATAATGACAGTGACATGCACGATAAACCGGTTTTCTTTTGCTTTTCTATTTATTTACCTACTTAAGACATTATAATTATTATTGCTCACCTAGTTTAACCGACAAGATTGCCTAACCGACTCTCTATTCAATTTCAGAAGGAAAATAAATATGGAATTTCTTACACAACAGATATGTAAGTGCATAATAATCCCGTTATGTATTCAAAATGTTGCACCGTTTTCTAAAGCAATCGCAACGAAAAATAATCCGCAATGATGCACACATATGCATAGACTCACTCATGCGAATTGGCCATTATGTAAATGTTATATAAAAGCCTGAAGTTGATTACTTTCCAATTTAAACCCGAAAAAAAAAATATGTCTGTTTTTACAAAGATTAATCAAATAAAAATTAGATAATCCACGTCTGTATTAATATTCCTATAATATAACACTGCCACCATTTACAACTGATTGCCACCAAATTTTGTGGTCAAGTTGTAAATAAAATGGTCCGACCTTTCACGTCAATGCCGTCCGATGAATTAATTGCAAGCATGTTTGAAGAGAATGAAATTCACATGTGAATTAAATTCCTGTGGTTGCATCATGTCCAATTTTAATTGCTCTGGTATTAATTGCATGTAGCTAATTAGTATTCAAATTAATTGCGTATGAAAAAGGCAATGGGATATTTTTGGTAAACGACAATGCGTGAAGAAACAATGAAACGTAAGATTTGATTATCAATTCACACAATTAACTATGCTTTGGCAATTCAGTGCTGCCAAACTTTAAACAAGCAGAAATACGACAAAATAAGTCCGTCAGGAGCGGCTGTGGAAATTTAAACGTATGTCCGTGAATTGTATCAGATTTAAAATTTCTCACAGTGATAAACTAATCTCTTGTCCAAGTCGCTGCAATGATTTTGTTGGTTCGTTTAGCAAGCGTTTTTGCACATCAGCAATTACTTCCTACGAACGTGCTGTGGGGTGTGGGCCAGTCGCAGTTTTCTCTGCCAGTTTTCCGGAACAAATCAACAGTTTTGCCATATTTTTGACATTGACATACGGCTCAATGACACTCAATTTGAATTTTATGAGTGTGAATCAAGTCACGGACATACATTTTTTTTTAATGAACATACGTTACTAGTTTGGACAAAAAGTACTCGCCCATGTAAGTTAAATTTCACCCTCAGACTCGTACTTATTTACATTTAAAACTCACCGAGCTGTATCGAACCCATGATCTGAGTGGTTTGGATCTTCTTGTAGGTAATCTCACCGCCCACGCCCACCCTCCTGTGGCCAATTTTCCGCTCCCTGTCCTTCTCCCGTTCCGCTTTCGACCTGGGCATGGTGGTCGTAGGTGTTTTCGTGCCGTACAACGTTCCCTGCGAATACAAAACAGGTTAGAACTTGAGCAAAATAAAGTCCACCTTCTAAACCCTCGAGTCGTCAAGTTGAGAGCCCCTGTAAAATTTTCGTGCTCCTATTTGGCAACACTAACAGTTCAAAACTTTTAAATTAACAGTTTAAAGTTCTTGCCTTGTGCAACAAACACGCGGCATTCAGCGAAGTGGACACTGGTGTGATCGACTTGGTTTTGTACACAAATGTCCCAGTATGTATCAGTCATCGGTGGCAATAGTGGCATTACTTAAAAATTGATATTGTGGAGAAATCAAGAATAACTTTTATATTGAGTACTTTGCGAACATAATATTCAAGTTAAACTATGATTAGTGTTTGGTTTTGATTATCTAAATTAGTAAACCATGGTGTATTTAGCAATTTTGATACTGTAAATACTATTTACACTATTGTCGCCGATGAACTATATGTCTACTGCTAAATTTACACTTGGTAAATTGAGGTAAATTTATACCAACAGCTGAATACACAATATACTCTTAGTCAGGTGCATGGCAGTTAAGTAAATATACAGCCTGACGTAACATGGCCAAAATTTCTATTTTCCGGATGTTTTCCTTCTCCAGCTCATCTGGATTACAACAAGTCTCACATTTCTCACAACCAAGTCACGCATTGAGTCACACAATTGACAAGTGAAACTGTTGGGAATCTCTTAAATTCCATTGTTCAGCAACTCACTTAATTTCAATTAAATTCGTGGTGCACTTGATTGCTGTATTGGGCAAGTTAGTCATAAATGATTGCTTTTGATAAACGTGGCATTTGCAATAATAAAGGCAATGTCTTTGCCAATATTTGCATAAAACAATCATCAGACACAGCCCCTATGTCCATTACAATTAACATAATGGCATTGAGCAGTATTAACTTAGAAACTTAAATCCCCAAGGGAAGCATTGCCAGAGACAAATTGAAACTTGCTGTTATTGAAATTAAATGTTTTGTAAACCGTCACGTTATCACATATTTTTTCTGTTACTTGTTATTCTGTACTGCATGTACATACACACTGCCGCTCATAAAAAATAGTGCTAGTCACTTCACAGCGGTTTCGGTTTTGTTTAATATTTTGTTAATGTAAATTGTTCTTCTAAATTAGCGTGTGAAAATTCGTAGAACAGTACTGGATCGCAAACCTATAGCCCGTTTATTTTTTAATTTCTTCAATGTGAGTAACCGCTATTTCATATATGCGATTTTTGTATATGCTTTGACCTTTCTGGGCGATTGGTAATACAAATTTCAATTTGACATTTATTGACAGTGAAATCTCAATTTTATTGTCACTATTTTCAGTTTACTCTATTTGAGAACCTTTGTGACGAAATTAACAAACATATGTTCAAAACTATTAAACATGAAACAAAACCAACATATTTACACAATTGTTTTTTGTGACTTTGATATAACCTCATGGACGTCTTTTTACATTGCAAAAGTTTCCCTTACTAAGTTCATAACACAAGATAAAAGTCACTAAAGTTTCTAGATTTGGTTACTCACATTAAAAATAATATGGTTATAGCTCGTAGCTTTAATGATTATCTACAAATGTGTAGTGTGAAATTATCACTTCATTTCGTGGTAACATTTGATATATGTGGAATTAAGCTGGCGGCAAGATAGTAAAATATCGCAATCATGGGCTTCATTCCTCGACAATATTCAAGATAACAAAACTATTTACACAGCTGTTGATAAAGCCTTTCAATCAGAAACTTAAAAATGTAACTAAAATAAATAAATACAAGTAATATCTGGTAGTTGTTGGTTTTGGGACATGTGCATTTCTGGATTCTTGCGGGGGATGATAAACTTGCAAAGTCAATTTCAACGTTAGAATCGACCATGTCAAACAAACGCAAATGATAATAAATAATTTCAAAGCAACTATAAGTCAAGTATAAGTATAAGTCAAAATATTATACTACTATATTTATACTATATATACTATATTTGTTGATTGCTACATAAAACAAAAGAAGAATATATCTTGTTTAAATAAATAGCCTATACAACCATCTGTACCCATTACAAAAAATAACGCAATGAAACGTTATCTGGTAACTGAATTGACACAAAAAATTTACTTACAGTATCCAATGATATACTGTCCTTCCGGTAATAGTTAAGCCCCTGCACAGATTGCCTCGAAGATGATTCCCCCTCTGCTACAGACATGCTTGAATTCTCCTTAAGATTACCAGAGTAGATCAAATCATAGACACTAAGCTCGTTACCCATAAATGATGCTCAAATACTGAACAACAATTAATTTCGTTTCATCCCACCAACATTTAAGGTAGCTTATCTAAAGATAGCTGTTATCTTATTCTCGTTAAGCAAAGAGCATTCGAAGATCTGTACATATATCAATCAATTACGTATATACTAAAGCACACACGCATTTGGATTTTTTTAAAGATCTTTGTATTTATCACTTGCGTACAGATGACGTGCAAGCAAACGAGCCAAACAGGTTTAATGAAATACTAGCCAGTTGATTAATTGGCATGTTTTTAGCATAACCTGCTATTACTCTTACCTACTCGTAGAAGTCGAAAATTTATAATAATAATCCTACTGACTTACATACTTTTGAGACAAATTAGTTTTTATGATCACAACTTTTGTTATTTATAGTAGATTGTTTAATAATATATATATATATATATATATAAACAATCTTTATTGGGCTATCGACCCCATGGGGTCTTTCCCCCTTTTTAATAATAATAAGTGAAGAAAAGTTGTCGTTTTCTTACATAATCCTTCTGGGATTAAACACGCTAGGCCTACATGGCCTGTTGTGCAATCAATAAAAAAAGATTGTTTAATAATAATAAGTGAAGAAAGTGGTCGTTTTTTTAAAGTGCTGAATACGCACTTAACATTGTAAGTAACATTTATAATCTAAATAAAACAATCTACTATTATTTATAACTCATAAAATGTATCACAAAGTAGACGCCACCACCATTGACAACTTTCATTTTCATTAGTTTCCACCTGGGGTATTCTGTTATATCATAATTTTTGACAATAGTAGAAACAATGGCTAATCATGTATACCGAGTGCTTTTGCGCCTGATGCTCATTTATTTAATAGGCCTTGTTGCAATCAAACTTTCTAATTTGTAGCGATTTGCATAATGACCACTTGTATCTGAATCTGGGATTCATAGTTTTTAAAAGAACCGCAAAGAGTGCAGTAGACATTATACTCGACAGTAGTACATTTAAAGCCAATTATTTAGTTCAAAATATGTTCACATAATTAATAGTAAAAACGGAATAAACACTGAATGGCACAAAAATGAAAGCACTGTCGGCTTGTGGGAAAGAGGAAGCACAACGCTGGAGCCATTTCTTGTTCAGGACTATGCGTGTAATCTCTGAGTGAACATCTAGCCCAGGGCTCTATTTTTCATGAATAGAGCCCTGCCATGACATACGTCTATAATGTAGCTTTTGCTTTGAGGTTATTATAATTATTACTATTCAATTAGCTGTCAAAGTAGAAACACTGTTTGTTTTAGTGCTACACATTTTTTTGACATTTGTAATGCAGCTTTTACTTTGATTTTATTATAATAATGACTGTCCAATTAGGTATCAAAGTAGAACACTGTTTTGTTTTAGTGATTCACATTTGTTTGACACATGTAATGTAGGTTTTACTTTGTGATTATTATGACTATCCCATTAGCTGTCAAAGTAAAAACACTGTTTTGTTTTCACATGTTTCACATGATGTGCAGCTTAAGAAATCTGATGATTTGTGTTTCATGTGTAGGCTGATAGTTTTATACAGTTTATTTGCTAAACATAGGAAAATCAAGTTAATTAAATATGCATTGCTGTGTTTGGCACTCCCAAATTGTTATTAAAACAAGGGTACCCAACTTGTACAGTGAAATGCTGATTAATAGCTCTACTGCATTCAAGATTATTCATTCGACCCGGGTGATTGGAGAAAACCAGAATGATACTTGGGGTGGCTGGCCTGGTAATTTCATTTTGCATGTAAGTTACAATGCAGGTGTGTGAATTGAGCTTGTGACCGGGAATTTGCCATTGGCGAGGCTCCAGGTTTAATTTGTTTGGCACAAAGTGTTTTATGCAGGCATGTACAAGTGCGAAACAAATGGGGCAACTTAAACTTACATCTTGTCCGAGCTTCGCAACAGTCTGCGGGCGGCCACCTGAAAATGAGAGGCGGACGTTAAAATCTCACAGTAAAACAGTGCTCGGAGATTGTTAAGGCTGTCGAGATAGTTATTGTGGCCTGTTGAATATTCAACATTCAGATTGACGGGGGGCTCTTATCATATCAGTGGTAATCATTTCCTGTAAGGCAATGCATATGCGATCGCGGCCGTCAAGGTTCCCGTGGGCGTCGTATTGGGGACCATCAGGGTGAATCACTGGAATCCGTTGACCTACAAAGGTGCGAGGGGCACGGCGCGTGCGGCGCCCCCGCAGGGCCACCGGGCGTTACCTTCGCTCTCGGCTCCCGTCTCGTTGCCCAGGGCGACATCCTTCGCGTTGTTCACCGGGAAGGAGGTCTCGTCAACCTCTATAGTTTCAATGTTATCACCCGAAGCCATTTTCGCGAACTTCTGGTCCGGCTCTCCCTGTGCACGGGAGGTGCTCAGCATCCCAGAACGGCGCTCACACTTTCCTCGCCGCCGTACCGTGGGGCTCCCATCCTTTTCACATACTATCGGGGGACAAAGCTCAGCGCCACTCGAGAACACTGACACAAACGTTGGTTTCCCATTGAATTGACATATTTACCCCCACCACCACTCCCGGTGAGGTGTCTGACTGCTAGCCAGTGCGCACGCGCAACGGTCACGTGACACTTTGCAGGAACCTGTAAATATGAAGGTTCCTGCTGGCCAAGGTTCGCGGCCGTGCTTACCGGACTTCCGGTACCCCTGTGGCAGTTCATCAATTGCGTTTGCAGATGTCAGCACAAGGTTTCAATAGTACATAGTTGTTACATGTGGTGCCCATTTATACGCGACCTTAGATGTAGCCATTAGTCTTGGATAACTTGACTTGGGACAGTCAGATACAATACAATACGCTTCAAATTAAACCACCCAATTCGCCATTTCGCAATTGTCTTTCTGTAGAAGAAAGTAAAAAACAGAACTCTGGCAACTGTGTACATTTTTAATTATTTTAAAAGTGACAGCTGTCACTCTCAGTTTTAAACGATTTCATATATTTACTAATTACGTCTTGAATTAGTTTACAAAAACGAGTTTCAATTGTGAAATGGTTGCATCAATTCCAAGTAAGACAGACAAACAACACTGTTTTATTATAAATTTTGAAACTTAACTGGTGACATTGACAGTAATGACATGACAATCGGTCGACATTACAGATACCTATTCTAAATTTTAGCTTAGTTGCCAGATTTACTTATTTATATTTTACCCCAAACAAGCACCATCTGGCGGATATGGCAATTTGCATATACTACATAACTGGAAAGCCCTGTTAATGTAAACCGCTGAGGCAAAAATTAAACCTCACCAACTCGCCGAACAGTAGTATTCGTATCTCTGTCACACATAAATTGTAGGCAAATAATACAGTACAAATGAAATTTTATCTTTTATGCTCAATTTACAATTGTGCAAACAAAACAAGTTACGTAATTATCTATAATACCGGGTGTTAACATGATTTCGCATACATAGGAATTTAACATCTAAAACCACATTTTTATGATGCTTTAAGGGGATAAGTAAAAAGGTGTAGTTTTTCAGGAGACTAGTTTTTGTGCACCAGCTTATTATTTTCATTTTGTTCTTGCTAGTGACAGTAGGTTCATTCCAAGTAACAGTCCCGGACGATCCGCGGACGGACTGTGGACTGAAATCATATTTTTGTGACCCATTAATATTTATTGGTATATCATTGGAATAATAAAAATTCTATCTATTAATAGAATGACTTATCTCCTTAGTGCACTAAAATTGCGTTAAGCAGTAAGCTGATACTATACTTATACGGTTATTGCCGATACTAAAGAACAAAAATGGCCTATAATATTAGTATAAATATACTTGGTCAAGTTTCACATTTTTTAATAGAAAAACTCTACAATTGTTTCTGTCTCAAGACCATTATCAAGATTCATCCATTGAACACTGAATTATTTTCAAAACATGAATGACCAGATCTGTTTTGAAAATAATCCGGCGTTCAATGGGATTATTGAAAGAACCTCATTTCGCAAATATAGGAAACCCTACTGGGATAATAATGTTACACTAGTATTTAGATTATACTGTGTGTTCGATAAAAAGGGCCCAAGATTGTAGCGACTTCATTTGTTATTTAATCATCAACAAACCATATATATTATTAAATGGGACAGTATTAGCTATAAGTTGGACAAAAAATAAATATTTTTTAAACACCTTCATTTATTTATAGTGACGTCACCGATATATTTTTTAAATGGCTCGGTATATTTTTTATTGTGTTTTTGTAGGCCAGTTTATGTAATTTTCACCAGTCTAATTTTTAGTAGGGTTATACTATGAAATATTTGCAAAAAATGCAAAAAACTGATATGAACTAGTTTTTTTAATGTATTTTTATGATCACCAATTGGTTATTCCACAGAATTTACGATTCAAAAGCCTACTAGCTCAAATCAGTTTTTCACACTTTCTGCAAAAATTTCATCATATAACACAACTAAAAATTTAGGTCGATGAAAAGTAAGAAATGCTTTACAAGAATATACAAAAAAAAATATACCGAGCCATTTAAAAATATTGTTGGAGACGTCACAACAAATAAATCAAGATGTTTAAAAAAGTTTTTTTTACCAAGTTGTAGCTAAGACTGCTCCATTTAATAATATAATTATTCAGACCGAAACAATTGTAGAGTTTTTTTATTAAAAAATTGTGAAACTTGCTTTATTTATACTATTTTAAAGATGTTTCACCAAGTATTAACCACCGATTCATACAATCTGTTTATAATATTGCTATTGTAATATCTATGTTTTTAACAAAAAACACTGAAATATGATTATTTTAAAAATAATGTAACAATGGGTAACAAAATACATTTAACCCTTAGAAATATTCAAATTTCGAAAAACTACTCAAAAGTATGAATAAATAATTATTGAAATATTAAACGATTAATTCAACGTTAGAATTGCTAAATTAAATCCTTAAATATTACAACATTGCAAAAAAAAACCAATAAGTACAGATTTGGCGATTTGTGACGAAAATATCTTAAAATTCATTAAAAATATTAATTTTATGACCTTGCAAAACTGAGTTAAGAGGTCAGAAAGACCAATAAAAAAATATTCAAAAAAACAACCAATTTTTAATTTATGACCATTCTATAAAATTTAATAGTGTTGACAGATATTTAATAACATTTCAAAAACTAAAATTCACTAAAATTTCAATTATTCGGGCCATAATTCCAAATATTTTGTCAAAATTTCTACAACTACTGTAAAATGTAACTGGTTACTTTTAAAAGTTTTATTATTCCATCAAAACTGCAATGATAACTGTTGAGATTTAATTAGATGCTTTCAAAATATTAGTGTTTTCCAATCACTGATTAGTGAAATCTAATTGATTTTGTTAAATTTTCATTTTTCCGCCATAAATGTTTCCAATGAGAACTATCTCTATATCTCTAGTGGAACTATAACTAGCAAAAGTATCACATGCTTTAGAATAGAAATAGATATGTGGATAAAAATATAAAATTCAAATTTTTCATTACAACAGTAATACCTTTCTACAAAAACAAGACTACGAAAGCCTTCTTCACTTTCGAGGATTATTTAATGACTTATATTTGGTATTCCCCCAATTACTACAGTTATTACATTGCAGAAATTAAGTTGAAAATTTTAATTACAAGTCTCATTTTTTTAATGTACGTGTATTTGTTATTTGAAAGATTCAAAATACCATTTATTTCTGTGTAAATTTAAGATTGTGTGAAAATTTCAATATTTCTGTGTAAATTTTAAGATTGTGTGAATCATGTGAATATTTCGATTATTACTGTCAACATTGCAACGATTGCTATCATTTTGTTGTTGTTATTTTATCAGAATTTGAATGAGTGCCATCAAATTTTCGACGATCACTATATGAATTTCAATAATTTCTGAGTGATAATGAAAATAATCTGGTAATTACTGTAAAATTTAACTGATTACTGTCTAAAATGTTATTATTTATCAGAATTTTAATGAATACTCTAAAAACCGATCTGCTGCAAAATTATCGCTTTTGCGTAAAGTTCACAGAAGTGCTCTCTGATTGGCTGCTTTTAACTGTGTCACGACCCCATTGGCGCCCCCTTTTGCAGATGTGTAATCTTTACAACTGCGTGCTTTTCTCAAGGTTACCCATGTCAAAAGTGGCGCAAAGTAAACGAAGTAAACATTCGTTTTGTATATACACATTATATACACATTTGCTGTCTATTGTAGACCACCAGAGATGAGACAGTAAACGACATCAGCCCCGCCTGGCCCCAGATTCGTCATGGCTTCGACTCCGGATATTATACAACGACCCAATTCTGAAATCGCGCAAAACATTAAGAAGCAGCTGATCAACCTCTTCCCCAAACAACCGGACTGCTCCTATGTCTCTTGCTACTGGTAAGTCGGGGGTACTAGAAGCCTCGACGAACGTGCGCTTCAAAAAAATAAATAAAAATTAGGTTATTTAAGCGCTTCCCAGGTAATTACATTTCGTGGGCTCCACACCTATCTGTGCCCGATTTGAGCTTCGCGCAACTGCTTCGCACCCATAATTTATGACCTCGCACACCTGTAACTTAACTAGCTCATGCCGGTAGTAAAGACACACCTTTAACATAATTAAAGTAACTACCAAGTGAGCGGTGGGTACGCATGCAGCAAGGATTACAACCAAGTACATATGACAGTTGTCTACACTGTTTATTGTAAATGATACAGAGTTAATGGAAACAGGGAGTTAGAGAATATAAAAATACTTTGTGGAACATGGTAAATGAATTAAATAAAAACAAAGTAAAATTGTTTTATTTAATTCTATTATTATTATTGTTTTCCTGTTTCCAAAGGAATGTTTACTCTTCTCACTGCTGATCTGATAAACGTGAGCTCTACCCCTAAGCACAGTTAGGGGACGATGCTACAGTATCATTAGTTATCTGATGCTTTCTAACTTTCTAGCTGTGCCAATACTGAGTAATTAAAATTTCTGCACCAAACTGAGAAGAATTTTGTGCACACTGAAAGCATTTGCTCAAACACTCGTTGAGCCACTGCACACCCATAATTCAAAGCCTGAAAGCCGTCATTAACCCACACCGGTTTTACAATTCATTATTATAAGAATGTTGTAAATATTCTCTTAATAATTCACAACTGACTCGTAAAACACAGGACATTTCTATAATGAAATGCAGAAAGTGTGTTAGCCTGTAATATATTGATCAAGCCAAACAAAACAGTTTGCATGTCAGATCGTTATCAATGTTTTTATATACGGCAGACTTAACACTTTAATTTAATAACTGTAATCCCGGGGCTTTCAGGAAGCAATCAATACCGTTCAGCAGTTCAATTCGATTACTCAATCGCCGCACATTTTTTTGTGTTGGGATTTTTAATTAGCTCCGTTTTAATTAGTCTTCTCATCACACAGTTCTTGTTCTTAAGCGAGTCTGCACGTGTGCAGGGCGAAACGCAGTGTTTATATTTTCATGTGCCACATTAATGGTCCCTTGACATGCTATTATATACTTAATATTTCATAACATTCATGCCGCATTTACCAGTATTTCTGAACATATATATGCTTTTTTATTATTGCTCGAGTGTTAGTGCGTGTGGGTGAAATCTGTTTTCGTACACCCTCGACTGTTGCTGTAGATACAAGTGAAAGTTTTCCTGCCGTGTCGAAAAATATGGAGAAGCACGGTACTTTCCTTTTGGAGTGGTGAGTTTGATTGTGCTGAAAGAGTGGCTGAATTTTGAGACTGGGACAGGAAGAATTTGCGACGCAGAAATGATACAAACGTTTCCTAGATGAAAAATTCTGCGGAGACTTTTTTTGGTAACTTCCTGTTTGGTAACTTCCTGTTACTGCTTTTAATGTTTTTTCAGAAACGATCTTACTTGCATTTTTTAATTACTTGATTCTAAAATACTGTCCCTCAACTTTGTAATGTTATTTACTTCATGCTGATGTCCAGCCTAAGAGCCAGTAAATGTTGCTAAGACTTACCAGACTGTTTCATTTTCATAAATCAAATCTGACATTTATTACATACATTTGGCATTAATTATGTACTGCGAATATTAACATGGACCATAATTGAACAATTTGTATTGCCTGTAACACTAATTTCGGAGTGCTTGTTTGATGTTGAGGTAGAAACGTTCAACGAAACCAAATATTCAATGCAAACAAACAATAGCAACGGCAGTTGCTACAGGAAAAGAGATGATGCGATTTTCTCAATATGTGATTTTTTGTGATTTTGAAATAAAATTGTGATACAGAAGAGACTTACAGTATGAAGCGTATGAAGTAATACTTATTTACATTGCAAGACTGTTATACAGAAATGTATAGGCGAGCACAGAAAGGTAACGGGGAAATGCCAGTGCGCCTGTTATCTGTACGAGTCTTAAATTTCAGGTAACGGTCGAGCATCGTACAAAGTTTTGTGGGCATTCGAATCACAATATATTTATATTTAATAAAATCTATTGCAGTAGTGTAATGCAATAAATAAAATCTGACATATATTTTTGTCAATTTTGTTTAGACGTTTCAAGATACATATGTAAGCTTCAAATAATATATGTTGTCATATATAAATAAAACACAATTGGTGTGAGTTTCACATTAAACATTTTGTGAAATTCACACCGATTGTGTTTTATTCATATATTTACATGGAGTTTCATCATGTATCAGCCAAGTCAATCCGATATATATGTTGACATGGAATCCATGACAACATTCACTGTATATAATCATTAATTATACAATACCGAATTCATGTTCAAACACTATGTTTTATAGAGAAGAAATATACAATGATTCAAATGTGCATCAACTCATTAGAAATATACACCCCATATCATTGTACACTCTGCAGACGACTTAAAATGATCAGACTGTATTTTTCAACTGTCATGTTACAGTGAAGAGAACGTTTACAAGCTGTGTGAAGAAGTCGCCTCAAGGCATTACAGTGAGATACTGAAGTGCCATGCAGTGTTTGTATCGAATCCCAAACGAACCGTGCCTTTGTGGAGACAGCGAGCTGGTAAAGATGAGGACAAGCTTGTGATATGGGTATGCAAATTAATAAGCTATTAGATATGTTGGCATAATGTTTACTGGACCTCTGAATAATTCGAACATGATGCTTCAGAAACGGCCAATGGCTCAAAGTGTCTTTAATTTCCCCACCAATGTTGGTACGGTTTAAATTGAATTTCGTTTGCAAGTGACTACAAGTTTCATCGCAAATCTTAAATATTATTATTGTTAACGGTAAAATATTACCCCTTTTTATGTGGCCCATGTGGCTAAATCTTCCTGTTCACAAGTTTTCTAAATGAGTCCTGATTTTGAGCAGAAAACATCTTCGGCAAATAGACTTACAAATTGGAAAATAAAAATGTGCCATCATGCTTAATAACATCTAAGAGATACATTGATTGGGTCTTCTCGTCTTTTAAAATTATTTAAGCTCTTTAACGTAAAATAGAAAATATTTAAATTAAGAAATACAATAATAATATTTATTGTGATAAAAGAATTACTTTAAATTCTAAGAACCTTTTCTACTCCATCTAAGATTCTTGCATCATGTAATATACTTATTAGAGCAGTGGAGGACCAAAGGACCTGCAAATTTTTAGTTGAAAACCATAACGGCTTTCTCTAATGAGATTCTTCACAAAATTATTAAATATTTCATAGAAATTTGCAAGAAAACATAATGGAAAAGAGAGGGCACCATACAGAAACAGTTTGGAAATCGCTGTAGTGGAGGTATTTTCGGTTAAGTCATATTTTTTGCCATCACTGCTACCGATAAATCTTTTTTTGTTATTTATTAGTTTCGCTGTTGCTTATTAACATTGTTGCATTTTTGCAGGATTATCATGTGATATTATTGTATCAGCCGGAGCCTGAACGTTGCCTGGTGTATGACCTTGACTCCGAGTTGCCATTCCCAACATACGTGCACAAATATGTGACCGAGACATTCCGCACAGACAACATTCTCAAACCAGATTATTTTAGGTAATAATCATATTCATCGTGTTACGGTCACTACTTTAAAAAACACTACCCATCTAATTGAATCTCCAAACAAATCACTGATATCAATTAATTTCAGTATCTGCTGTAAATGCTAATTTCCACCACTAAAAATGTCACAAAAGTGAAAAGTGATATAAAAGGAATGTAATTTGACATATATCTCTGAACGATGGACAAATTTGAAAGTCACTTGACAAACTGTGAAACACAATTGACCAAGGGAGAAAAGCAAAAGAAGACTGAAATGTTTTAATATGGTTGCAGGTATTTCCGAGTGATACCTGCGTCTGAATTCTTGAAAGATTTTGCATCAGACAGGAGACACATGAAGCGCATTGACGGCACATGGATCAAACCTCCTCCAAATTACCCTGCAATCTGTAGCACAAGTAAGCATTACCAGTCCTTTAAGTTGCATAAGTGTGCATAGGCGCCGACTACATGGGTGCTACTCTGGTGCTCAAGAACCCACGAGAAAAGTCTCATAGTTGTAAAACATCCACTTACATTTTTTACATAAAAATGGCAAATGGTTTATCTACCCTATACAAGTAGTTGCGACTTTCAAACTAACAAACATGGATGCCCCATGTAAAACTACCATTAAGCTTGCAAATTTTGAACTCGACATGCTTCAAAGTTTTCAATTATCTAACCGTTTTACGTTGAGTAATCTAATATGCATTATGTTTACTTGAATATTTTCTGTTCTAGCGAGTACACATAATTTAGAAGATTACATACAGATGGATACGACAAAGGGACCAGGTCAGGTCTACAGTCTGACGCAGTTTGTCCAACGATTTTACAAGCCCGCAACCTAGTTAAATTTACTCTGTGTTTTGGGGGTAAACGAAATCAATATTTTAATTGTGCTCTCGTCTATTTGTAGGGCACGCATTTAATTTAGGAAATGATACCGTGTTGGTTCTTTCGTTGCGCAAAAAGGCAAAAGTATCTTTCTCAATATTTAAGTGTCGTGGATTTTTCTACATTTTACATATATCTCCAATTCTCTTTCTGATATCTCTTTAATCTTACGAAATGATTTTTAACTACTTTATTAATACATTTCTATCCATGTTTTAATGAATAAGACTTTTTGAACACGGCCCGCTCAACAGATTTCCAATTGCTAATGCTCCCTACTTTCACGCATAGCAGCAGTGGATTTTTTGTGTGATAAATTTTGGGGGTTTTTTCTTTAGGTCTTTAAAATAGTTTTTCAACAATTGTATTAAGACTGCACAATTAATGCCTTCCATATTTCTTCTAATATACACTTATGATCGTGTACTCGGTGGGATATTGAAAGACGAGATGATTTATTGAAACATCATTTTGCATGAACAATTTTGAAAAACTGATTGTTTCGTGTATGCAGAGGCTTATCATTTAAAGCATTTATAACTGTCGTTTTTAATATTAAGTGGCTCAGAATTTAACATGGGCATTATTAGCTGCCGTTTTAAATTTTCAATGTTTCTCACATTGCTTATTGTGTTTTGTATACTTCTGCCATTATAATATCTGTCAATATCAAGGGCTTTGTGCTGCACAGAGGGCTAGTTTTGGGTAGGTGAATTCAAATGCTAAGTTTTGTTCTGAGCGGTGAACATAATTACAGGACATAAATGACTTGCACCATTAGACAATAGGTCCGTTTAGTGAAAACAACTGTTGATAAAGTTGACACACAGCGGGTTGCTGAACGAGTCGGCTGACCGTGCGCTACTGTTAAATTTACTAAGCTGGCAGTGATCAGTGGTGTTGTCTAACCTCAAATAATACGCATTACATAACATAACATTACAACAACATAACCTCAATAACTGGAGTGACATATGTAGCAATTTTGCTTCTGGATCGTTCAGCGAACTTGCAACAGTTGACTGTTATCACAAAGTAAACATGTAGAGTCCTGATTCTCAATAGTTGTGTTCGCTAGTTCACAGAGCTCTTGTCCTTGCTCACTGGTGGATAACCGTTAATTTATTATTGCATATTCTATATTAGGTTGTATCGTACCTCTTAGTTTTATTTGTAAAATTTTGACAGTTCCTGCTACCATAATTTTATTTTCATTTTGCAGAATGCATTGTGCAGCAATAATTTTTTATCGACGCGTTACTAAAGTATTTATCGTAATTTTATATTGACAATAATTATTTCTCATCAATGAACGGTTTACATGTACACTGGTTTCCATAAAAAATGTCGCCGAAATTTGTTTAATTTATTTTAAGATATAAAATTATATGTCCTAAGTCAAATATTACAAATACATCTCACTTTAATAATGCGTCGTCATATCACAGATATTCAAAGGGCGCAGGTTGCTACCAAAATAATTGCAAAAGAATTTGTTGAACAAATTTTAACTCTCAACTTTAAACTCTAATTTAGAAGAACAATTTACATTAACAAAAGTAACAAGCAGCGATATATTTTATGTCCGCTAGTGTACACGTTGCACAGGGTAGACCTCGAAAAATTACAGTGACGGTTGGTGTAATACCAAATCGAACCAGATCAAGGATCAGGAATCTTGCAAAAGAATAATTTTATATATCTCTACCTTGGAAGTAAAAGGGCCAAATAAAAAAACGCATATGCAAAACACCTGAATGTCCACTTTGCTACAAATATAGTTTTAGTACAATACTATTTGCGATAAACAGTTGGGATTTTAGTGTTTTTATTTTAATTTCTATTGTTTGCCGTTCTCAGTTTTCAAATTTATAGGTTTGACTAAAACCTGCGGCGACTCCCGTTTGCCATTTCACATATAAAATGCGTATTTTAGCATCACATGTTTGTGTGGACTTATATTTAATGTGATTTTGTAATAATATGCTTGTGCAAAATAAATTTATTGTTCTACTACATAGCTTGGCGTAGTCAACAGGTACACAGGTAGACTGTTTTCGTATGTAATTTAATCGTTGCATATTGTAATTCGGTAATTCCCAAAAAAAATTCGTCCCAGGGCGAATAATACATTTCCCCAGACACCACAATGTTTAAGGTTTAAGCCGAAAATGCATGCCATTTTAGTGAAAAAACTACACTACTCAAAAGATTTATCGCATATTCCAAAAAATATATAGAGGGTGTTAGGGAAGTCGACCGAAAAATTTCTTGGGGTGAATCAGGTTGCAAATGAAGTCGAATATTCCTTTGCCATTTTTTTGCTAAAATGCCAATCTGCAGCTTGTATTGCCCCATACACAAAAAGGGCAAAGTTTCAAACACCCAATTTGACCATTTTAACAAAGTTAACGGGCTTTATAAATTCTACAAATCCCAGCGTAGATTTGTTACCAGAGTGAATGCATCACCTCACAATCATCAGGTCATCAATAAATTACCGAAAACAAACACTCTCCGACTTGTTCTTAATTAATTTCCATGAAATATATACAAAATAACTTACTACCTATATTTACACCTCATAAATTACATATCGCTGCATTCGATTAGATTTAACAAGCCCTCCTGTGACCCGTTTCTGTGAGTATCGTTTCCAACTTGAGGTTAATATTCATGGTGATGTTGCGCTGGTGCGTCCAGCTTGTTGCAAAGAACATCAGCTCCTTCTTGCTCGACGAGTGTGCAATGTTTTCCAGCACATACTGTTTCACCTTAAGAAACAACAAAAGAGTCAATATTGTCGTCTTGACAGAACAGAACAGAACTTTAGCCAACAATCCATCATTCTACCTGAAATTCTCCTCTGTATGCCTCTGATATCGTGCTGATGAGGTCCGAGAGCTGCCGAACTGTGAGCGAGACGAAGAGCGGACTCGGGTCCTGTTGCAGCTTGCCCAGAGCTTGCATTTGCGACGATAAAAAGATCAGTGCATTGGAATAAATCGAGAGGTTCTGCACGATCTCGTACAATTGCGCCGTAACGTCGTCTAGCCCAGAGGAGTACAAGTCAAGGGAGTCGCTCTTTAGAATGACTGCTTGCTGGACGGCATGCGAGCCGAGCACGTGCTGCTCGTTCCACTTCTGTATGTTGTTGTAGACGTCCGCGGCGATGTCTCTGGCTACCCTGGGGAGTCCAGTCAGGTTCTTCTGCGGGGTTACGACGGCAGGGTTTTGGGGCACTGGAAACATAACCTCAATGTTGGGGTCAGATGCGTTTCAGCTACTTACAGATTACTGGCGAGAAGTTCGGCTTTTTGGGCAGGCTCTCGGTTTTGCTGGCTGGCGGTGGAGTCTGCGGTATCATTTTGTACGTAATTACGGAAATTTATAAAGATTTACAGCGAATAACCTAAACTGCGCAACTGTTTGTTCTTCCCTGATTTTTGTCTACCTGTCAAATAAAAATAATCATCATAATTTCCATTTTGTTTGTGAATAACGGCCGGTAGCATACAGACAGATTGTATGTAGGTACCTTTTGAATCCGTTTGCCGTTTGAATCGTCAACAATACAGACACAGATAAATACAGATCAAGTAAAGCACAATGAGAAGACGACATTGCTGCATTAGAGCGTGAAAGCCACAGACAACTTGGTGAAAGCTGGCAGCCCAGCTAATGCACTTGGGGTAAACGGTTAATAACCGTGTACTTGGGGTACACGGTTAATGTCGAAGGAGTACGGCCGAACGCTGAAGGGCTAAAGGCTGTGGAGACTTATCCCATACCCAAAGATGCCCGAGAGGTTAAACGGTTCGTGTCTTTTGCAAGTTATTTCCGACGTTTCATAAGGGACTTCGCGGTTAGGGCAAAACCTCTTTACGATTTATTATTGAAGGGTGCGGAATTTAAATTTACCGCAGTCGAGTTAAAGTCATTTGACGATTTAAGATTTGCTTTGCTGTCCAGCCGAATTTTGTCCATCTATTCACCCAAACTTGAAACTGAATTGCACTGTGACGCCTCCTCGGTAGGGTTTGGCGCAATATTGCTGCAAAGACAGGCGGACAAACGGTTTCACCCGATATTCTACTTTAGTAAACGTACGACTCCCGTGGAGTCCAAGTATCATAGTTTCGAGTTAGAGTGTCTTTCGGTTGTAAACGCGGTGAAAAGATTTAGGCCATACTTATTCGTGATCAAATTTAGGGTAGTCACCGATTGTGACAGTTTTCGTCTAACACTAGCGAAAAAGGACGTCAATCCGCGAATCGCCAGATGGGCCATGTTCTTTCAAGAATATAATTTCGAGATCGTGCATAGGGCAGGTTCGCGAATGGGAGCAGTAGACGCACTAAGTAGGGCACAGGCCGTATTAGTATTGGAGGGGAATTCATTTGAGCAGAACTTAGCTTTTAAACAGAGTATCGATTCCGAGATTTTAAAGATCAGAGACGAACTCCAAAAGAATGAGATGAAACATTTCGAGTTACGCGATGGGCTAGTATACAGAAAACCTAAGAATAGCGATGGGGAATCATTGTTTTATGTTCCACCCTCAATGGAAACAAATGTCTTGTATTCGAGCCATGATGCTCTGGGTCATGTAGGTTTCGACAAAGTTAGGGAATATGTTCTGCGTACTTACTGGTTCCCGAAGATGAAAGATAAGATTCGAGATCATATCTCGAACTGCCTAAAGTGCATTGCTTTCTCCCCAAAGTCTGGAAGGAATGAAGGGTACTTGCACCCCATTCCAAAGGGCGCTTTGCCGTTTCAAACAGTACATATAGATCACTTAGGGCCATTAGAAAAGACGTGAGAAGGGTACAAGCATGTTCTTGTAGTAGTAGATGCTTTTACGAAGTTTATACGATTGTTTAAGTGTAAGGGCACACAGACAAGTGAAGTATTAAAGTGGTTAACTCTTAATTGGTTATTAATCTTTTGATTAATAACCAATCAAAAATCAATAAAAATTCAATTTTAGACGCATCAAAATCAATCTTTTGATCAATAACCAATCAAAAATCAATAAAAATTCAATTTTAGACGCATCAAAATCAATCTTTTGATCAATAATCGATCAAAAATCAATAAAAATTCAATTTTAGACGCATCAAAATCAATTTTTTGATCAATAACCAATCAAAAATCAATAAAAATTCAATTTTAGACGCATCAAAATCAATCTTTTGATCAATAACCAATCAAAAATCTATAAAAATTCAATTTTAGACGCATCAAAATCAATCTTTTGATCAATAATCGATCAAAAATCAATAAAAATTCAATTTTAGACGCAACAAAATCATTTTTTTGATCAAAAACCAATCAAAAATCAATAAAAATTCAATTTTAGACGCATCAAAATCAATCTTTTGATCAATAACCAATCAAAAATCAATAAAAATTCAATGGTAGACGCATCAAAATCAATTTTATGATCAATAACCAATCAAAAATCAATAAAAATTCAATTTTAGACGCATCAAAATCAATCTTTTGATCAATAACCAATCAAAAATCAATAAAAATTCAATGGTAGACGCATCAAAATCAATTTTTTGATCAATAATCGATCAAAAATCAATAAAAATTCAATTTAGCATCAAAATGATTTTTTTTTTCAATAATCGATAAAAAATCAATAAAAATTCAATTTTAGACGCATCAAAATCAATCTTTTGATCAATAATCGATCAAAAATCAATAAAAATTCAATTTTAGACGCAACAAAATCAATTTTTTGATCAATGACCAATCCGAAATCAATAAAAATTCAATTTTAGACGCATCAAAATCAATCTTTTGATCAATAACAAATCAAAAATCAATAAAAATTCAATGGTAGACGCATCACAATCAATTTTTTGATCAATAATCGATCAAAAATCAATAAAAATTCAATTGAAGACGCATCAAAATCAATCTTTTGATCAGTAACCAATCAAAAATCAATAAAAATTCAATTTTAGACGCATCAAAATCAATCTTTTGATCAATAATCGATTTAAAATCAATAAAAATTCAATTTTAGACGCATCAAAATCAATCTTTTGATAAATAATCGATCAAAAATCAATAAAAATTCAATTTTAGACGCAACAAAATCAATTTTTTGATCAATAACCAATCAATAATCGATAAAAATTCAATTTTAGACGCATCAAAATTAATCTTTTGATTAATAACCAATCAAAAATCAATAAAAATTCAATTTTAGACGCATCAAAATCAATCTTTTGATCACTAACCAATCAAAAATCAATAAAAATTCAATTTTAGCCGCATCAAAATCAATCTTTTGATCAATAATCGATCAAAAATCAATAAAAATTCAATTTTAGACGCAACAAAATCAAATTTTTGATCAATAACCAATCAAAAATCAATAAAAATTCAATTTAAGACGCATCAAAATCAATCTTTTGATCAATAACCAATCAAAAATCTATAAAAATTCAATTTTGGACGCATCAAAATCAATCTTTTGATCAATAACCAATCAAAAATCAATAAAAATTCAATGGTAGACGCATCGAAATCAATTTTTTGATCAATAATCGATCAAAAATCAATAAAAATTCAATTTAAGACGCATCAAAATCAATTTTTTGATCAATAATCGATCAAAAAACAATAAAAATTCAATTTTAGACGCATCAAAATCAATCTTTTGATCAATAATCGATCAAAAATCAATAAAAATTCAATTTTAGACGCTACAAAATCAATTTTTTGATCAATAACCAATCAAAAATCAATAAAAATTCAATTTTAGACGCATCAAAATCAATCTTTTGATCACTAACCAATCAAAAATCAATAAAAATTCAATTTTAGACGCATCAAAATCAATCTTTTGATCAATAATCGATCAAAAATCAATAAAAATTCAATTTTAGACGCAACAAAATCAAATTTTTGATCAATAACCAATCAAAAATCAATTAAAATTCAATTTTAGACGCATCAAAATCAATCTTTTGATCAATAACCAGTCAAAAATCTATAAAAATTCAATTTTATACGCATCAAAATCAATCTTTTGATCAATAACAAATCAAAAATCAATAAAAATTCAATGGTAGACGCATCAAAATCAATTTTTTGATCAATAATCGATCAAAAATCAATAAAAATTCAATTTTAGACGCTACAAAATCAATTTTTTGATCAATAACCAATCAAAAATCAATAAAAATTCAATTTTAGACGCATCAAAATCAATCTTTTGATCACTAACCAATCAAAAATCAATAAAAATTCAATTTTAGACGCATCAAAATCAATCTTTTGATCAATAATCGATCAAAAATCAATAAAAATTCAATTTTAGACGCAACAAAATCAAATTTTTGATCAATAACCAATCAAAAATCAATTAAAATTCAATTTTAGACGCATCAAAATCAATCTTTTGATCAATAACCAGTCAAAAATCTATAAAAATTCAATTTTATACGCATCAAAATCAATCTTTTGATCAATAACAAATCAAAAATCAATAAAAATTCAATGGTAGACGCATCAAAATCAATTTTTTGATCAATAATCGATCAAAAATCAATAAAAATTCAATTTAAGACGCATCAAAATCAATTTTTTGATCAATAATCGATTAAAAATCAATAAAAATTCAATTTTAGACGCATCAAAATCAATCTTTTGATCAATAATCGATCAAAAATCAATAAAAATTCAATTTTAGAGCTACCAAATCAATTTTATGATCAATAACCAATCAAAAATCAATAAAAATTCAATTTTAGACGCATCAAAATCAATCTTTTGATCAATAATCGATCAAAAATCAATAAAAATTCAATTTTAGACGCAACAAAATCAAATTTTTGATCAATAACCAATCAAAAATCAATAAAAATTCAATTTTAGACACAACCAAATCAATCTCTTGATCGATAATCGATCAAAAATCAATAAAAATTCAAATTTAGACGCATCAAAATCAATCTTTTGATCAATAACCAATCAAAAATCAATAAAAAAACAATTTTAGACGCATCAAAATCAACCTTTTGATCAATAACCAATCAAAAATCAATAAAAATTCAATTTTAGACGCATCAAAATCAATCTTTTAATCAATAATCGATCAAAAATCAATAAAAATTCAATTTTAGACGCATCAAAATCAATCTTTTGATCAATAATCGATCAAAAATCAATAAAAATTCAATTTTAGACGCAACAAAATCAATTTTTTTATCAATAACCAATCAAAAATCAATAAAAATTCAATTTTAGACGTATCAAAATCAGTCTTTTTATCAATAACCAATCAAAAATCAATAAAAATTCAATTTTAGACGCATCAAAATCACTCTTTTGATCGATAATCGATCAAAAATCAATAAAAATTCAATTTTAGACGCATCAAAATCAATCTTTTGATCAATAACCAATCAAAAATCAATAAAAATTCAATTTTAGACGCATCAAAATCAATCTTTTGATCGATAATCGATCAAAAATCAATAAAAATTCAATTTTAGACGCATCAAAATCAATCTTTTGATCGATAATCGATCAAAAATCAATAAAAATTCAATTTTAGACGCATCAAAATCAATCTTTTGATCAATAACCAATCAAAAATCAATAAAAATTCAATTTTAGACGCATCAAAATCAATGTTTTGATCGATAATCGATCAAAAATCAATAAAAATTCAATTTTAGACGCATCAAAATCAATCTTTTGATCAATAACCAATCATAAATCAATAAAAATTCAATTTTAGACGCATCAAAATCAATCTTTTGATCAATAACCAATCAAAAATCAATAAAAATTCAATTTTAGACGCATCAAAATCAATGTTTTGATCGATAATCGATCAAAAATCTATAAAAATTCAATTTTAGACGCATCAAAATCAATCTTTTGATCAATAACCAATCATAAATCAATAAAAATTCAATTTTAGACGCATCAAAATCAATCTTTTGATCAATAACCAATCAAAAATCAATAAAAATTCAATTTTAGACGCATCAAATTCAATCTTTTGATCGATAATCGATCAAAAATCAATAAAAATTCAATTTTAGACGCAACAAAATCAATTTTTTTATCAATAACCAATCAAAAATCAATAAAAATTCAATTTTAGACGTATCAAAATCAGTCTTTTTATCAATAACCAATCAAAAATCAATAAAAATTCAATTTTAGACGCATCAAAATCACTCTTTTGATCGATAATCGATCAAAAATCAATAAAAATTCAATTTTAGACGCATCAAAATCAATCTTTTGATCAATAACCAATCAAAAATCAATAAAAATTCAATTTTAGACGCATCAAAATCAATCTTTTGATCGATAATCGATCAAAAATCAATAAAAATTCAATTTTAGACGCATCAAAATCAATCTTTTGATCGATAATCGATCAAAAATCAATAAAAATTCAATTTTAGACGCATCAAAATCAATCTTTTGATCAATAACCAATCAAAAATCAATAAAAATTCAATTTTAGACGCATCAAAATCAATGTTTTGATCGATAATCGATCAAAAATCAATAAAAATTCAATTTTAGACGCATCAAAATCAATCTTTTGATCAATAACCAATCAAAAATCTATAAAAATTCAATTTTAGACGCATCAAAATCAATCTTTTGATCAATAACCAATCATAAATCAATAAAAATTCAATTTTAGACGCATCAAAATCAATCTTTTGATCAATAACCAATCAAAAATCAATAAAAATTCAGTTTTAGACGCATCAAAATCAATCTTTTGATCGATAATCGATCAAAAATCAATAAAAATTCAATTTTAGACGCATCAAAATCAATCTTTTGATCAATAACCAATCAAAAATCAATAAAAATTCAATTTTAGACGCATCAAATTCAATCTTTTGATCGATAATCGATCAAAAATCAATAAAAATTCAATTTTAGACGCATCAAAATCAATCTTTTGATCAATAACCAATCAAAAATCAATAAAAACTCAATTTTAGACGCATCAAAATCAATCTTTAGATCAATAACCAATCATAAATCAATAAAAATTCAATTTTAGACGCATCAAAATCAATCTTTTTATCAATAACCAATCAAAAATCTATAAAAATTCAATTTTAGACGCATCAAAATCAATCTTTTGATCAATAACCAATCATAAATCAATAAAAATTCAATTTTAAACGCATCAAAATCACTCTTTTGATCGATAATCGATCAAAAATCAATAAAAATTCAATTTTAGGCGCATCAAAATCAATCTTTTGATCGATAATCGATCAAAAATCAATAAAAATTCAATTTTAGACGCATCAAAATCAATCTTTTGATCAATAACCAATCAAAAATCAATAAAAATTCAATTTTAGACGCATCAAAATCAATCTTTTGATCAATAACCAATCAAAAATCAATAAAAATTCAATTTTAGACGCATCAAAATCAATCTTTGGATCGATCAAAAATCAATACAAATTCAATTTTAGACGCAACAAAATCAATATTTTGATCAATAATCGATCGAAAATCAATAAAAATTCAATTTTAGACGCATCAAAATCAATCTTTTGATCGATAATCGATCAAAAATCAATAAAAATTCAATTTTAGATGCATCAAAATCAATATTTTGATCAATAACCAATCAAAAATCAATAAAAATTCAATTTTAGACGCATCAAAATCAATCTTTTGATCGATAATCGATCAAAAATCAATAAAAATTCAATTTTAGACGCATCAAAATCAATCTTTTGATCTATAATCGATCAAAAATCAATAAAAATTCAATTTTAGACACATCAAAATCAATCTTTAGATCAATAACCAATCATAAATCAATAAATATTCAATTTTAGACGCATCAAAATCAATCTTTTGATCAAAATCAATCTTTTGATCAATAACAAATCATAAATCAATAAAAATTCAATTTTAGACGCATCAAAATCAATCTTTTAATCAATAATCGATCAAAAATCAATAAAAATTCAATTTTAGACGCATCAAAATCAATCTTTTGATCGATAATCGATCAAAAATCAATAAAAATTCAATTTTAGACGCATCAAATTCAATCTTTTGATCGATAATCGATCAAAAATCAATAAAAATTCAATTTTAGACGCAACAAAATCAATTTTTTTATCAATAACCAATCAAAAATCAATAAAAATTCAATTTTAGACGTATCAAAATCAGTCTTTTTATCAATAACCAATCAAAAATCAATAAAAATTCAATTTTAGACGCATCAAAATCACTCTTTTGATCGATAATCGATCAAAAATCAATAAAAATTCAATTTTAGACGCATCAAAATCAACCTTTTGATCAATAACCAATCAAAAATCAATAAAAATTCAATTTTAGACGCATCAAAATCAATCTTTTGATCGATAATCGATCAAAAATCAATAAAAATTCAATTTTAGACGCATCCAAATCAATCTTTTGATCGATAATCGATCAAAAATCAATAAAAATTCAATTTTAGACGCATCAAAATCAATCTTTTGATCAATAACCAATCAAAAATCAATAAAAATTCAATTTTAGACGCATCAAAATCAATGTTTTGATCGATAATCGATCAAAAATCAATAAAAATTCAATTTTAGACGCATCAAAATCAATCTTTTGATCAATAACCAATCAAAAATCTATAAAAATTCAATTTTAGACGCATCAAAATCAATCTTTTGATCAATAACCAATCATAAATCAATAAAAATTCAATTTTAGACGCATCAAAATCAATCTTTTGATCAATAACCAATCAAAAATCAATAAAAATTCAGTTTTAGACGCATCAAAATCAATCTTTTGATCGATAATCGATCAAAAATCAATAAAAATTCAATTTTAGACGCATCAAAATCAATCTTTTGATCAATAACCAATCAAAAATCAATAAAAATTCAATTTTAGACGCATCAAATTCAATCTTTTGATCGATAATCGATCAAAAATCAATAAAAATTCAATTTTAGACGCATCAAAATCAATCTTTTGATCAATAACCAATCAAAAATCAATAAAAACTCAATTTTAGACGCATCAAAATCAATCTTTAGATCAATAACCAATCATAAATCAATAAAAATTCAATTTTAGACGCATCAAAATCAATCTTTTTATCAATAACCAATCAAAAATCTATAAAAATTCAATTTTAGACGCATCAAAATCAATCTTTTGATCAATAACCAATCATAAATCAATAAAAATTCAATTTTAAACGCATCAAAATCACTCTTTTGATCGATAATCGATCAAAAATCAATAAAAATTCAATTTTAGACGCATCAAAATCAATCTTTTGATCGATAATCGATCAAAAATCAATAAAAATTCAATTTTAGACGCATCAAAATCAATCTTTTGATCAATAACCAATCAAAAATCAATAAAAATTCAATTTTAGACGCATCAAAATCAATCTTTTGATCAATAACCAATCATAAATCAATAAAAATTCAATTTTAGACGCATCAAAATCAATCTTTTGATCAATAACCAATCAAAAATCAATAAAAATTCAATTTTAGACGCATCAAAATCAATCTTTGGATCGATCAAAAATCAATACAAATTCAATTTTAGACGCAACAAAATCAATATTTTGATCAATAATCGATCGAAAATCAATAAAAATTCAATTTTAGACGCATCAAAATCAATCTTTTGATCGATAATCGATCAAAAATCAATAAAAATTCAATTTTAGATGCATCAAAATCAATCTTTTGATCAATAACCAATCAAAAATCAATAAAAATTCAATTTTAGACGCATCAAAATCAATCTTTTGATCGATAATCGATCAAAAATCAATAAAAATTCAATTTTAGACGCATCAAAATCAATCTTTTGATCTATAATCGATCAAAAATCAATAAAAATTCAATTTTAGACACATCAAAATCAATCTTTAGATCAATAACCAATCATAAATCAATAAATATTCAATTTTAGACGCATCAAAATCAATCTTTTGATCAAAATCAATCTTTTGATCAATAACAAATCATAAATCAATAAAAATTCAATTTTAGACGCATCAAAATCAATCTTTTAATCAATAATCGATCAAAAATCAATAAAAATTCAATTTTAGACGCATCAAAATCAATCTTTTGATCGATAATCGATCAAAAATCAATAAAAATTCAATTTTAGACGCATCAGAATCAATCTTTTGATCAATAACCAATCAAAAATCTATAAAAATTCAATTTGAGACGCATCAAAATCAATCTTTTGATCAATAATCGATATAAAATCAATAAAAATTAAATTTTAGACGCAACAAAATCAATTTTTTGATCAATAACCAATTAAAAATCAATTAAAATTCAATTTTAGACGCATCAAAATCAATCTTTTGATCAATAACCAATCAAAAATTAATAAAAATTCAATTTTAGACGCATCAAAATCAATCTTTTGAACAATAATCGATCAAAAATCAATAAAAATTCAATTTTAGACGCAACAAAATCAATTTTTTGATCAAAAACCAATCAAAAATCAATAAAAATTGAATTTTAGACGCATCAAAATCAATCTTTTGATCAATAACCAATCAAAAATCAATAAAAATTCAATTTTAGACGCATCAAAATCAATCTCTTGATCAATAACCAATCATAAATCAATAAAAATTCAATTTTAGACGCATCAAAATCAATCTTTTGATCAATAACCAATCAAAAATCTATAAAAATTCCATTTTAGACGCATCAAAATCAATCTTATGATCAATAATCGATAAAAAATCAATAAAAATTAAATTTTAGACGCATCAAAATCAAACTTTTGATCAATAACCAATCAAAAATCTATAAAAATTCAATTTTAGACGCATCAAAATCAATATTTTGATCAATAACCAATCATAAATCAATAAAAATTTAATTTTAGACGCATCAAAATCAATCTTTTAATCAATAATCGATCAGAAATCAATAAAAATTCAATTTTAGACGCATCAAAATAAATCTTTTGATCGATAATCGATCAAAAATCAATAAAAATTCAATTTTAGACGCATCAAAATCAATATTTTGATCAATAACCAATCATAAATCAATAAAAAAATTATTTTAGACGCATCAAAATCAATCTTTTAATCAATAATCGATCAGAAATCAATAAAAATTCAATTTTAGACGCATCAAAATCAATCTTTTGATCGTTAATCGATCAAAAATCAATAAAAATTCAATTTTAGACGCATCAAAATCAATCTTTTGATCAATAACCAATCAAAAATCAATAAAAATTCAATTTTAGACGCATCAAAATCAATCTTTTGATCGATAATCGATCAAAAATCAATAAAAATTCAATTTTAGACGCATCAAAATCAATCTTTTGATCAATAATCGATAAAAAATCAATAAAAATTAAATTTTAGACGCAACAAAATCAATTTTTGATTAATAACCAATCAAAAATCAATAAAAATTCAATTTTAGACGCAACAAAATCAATCTTTTGATCGATAATCGATCAAAAATCAATAAAAAATTAATTTTAGACGCATCAAAATCAATCTTTTGATCAATAACCAATCAAAAATCTATAAAAATTCAATTTTAGACGCATCAAAATCAATCTTTTGATCAATAATCGATATAAAATCAATAAAAATTAAATTTTAGACGCAACAAAATCAATTTTTTGATCAATAACCAATTAAAAATCAATAAAAATTCAATTTTAGACGCATCAAAATCAATCTTTTGATCAATAACCAATCAAAAATTAATAAAAATTCAATTTTAGACGCATCAAAATCAATCTTTTGAACAATAATCGATCAAAAATCAATAAAAATTCAATTTTAGACGCATCAAAATCAATCTTTTGATCGATAATCGATCAAAAATCAATAAAAATTAAATTTTAGACGCAACTAAATCAATATTTTGATCAATAATCGATCGAAAATCAATAAAAATTCAATTTTAGACGCATCAAAATCAATCTTTTGATCGATAATCGATCAAAAATCAATAAAAATTCAATTTTAGACGCATCAAAATCAATCTTTTGATCAATAACCAATCAAAAATCAATAAAAATTCAATTTTAGACGCATCAAAATCAATCTTTTGATCGATAATCGATCAAAAATCAATAAAAATTCAATTTTAGACGCATCAAAATCAATCTTTTGATCTATAATCGATCAAAAATCAATAAAAATTCAATTTTTGACACATCAAAATCAATCTTTTGATCAATAACCAATCAAAAATCAATAAAAATTCAATTTTAGACGCATCAAAATCAATCTTTTGATCGATAATCGATCAAAAATCAATAAAAATTTAATTTTAGACGCATCAAAATCAATCTTTTGATCAATAACCAATCAAAAATCAATAAAAATTCAATTTTAGACGCATCAAAATCAATCTTTTGATCAAAATCAATCTTTTGATCTATAACAAATCATAAATCAATAAAAATTCAATTTTAGACGCATCAAAATCAATCTTTTAATCAATAATCGATCAAAAATCAATAAAAATTCAATTTTAGACGCATCAAAATCAATCTTTTGATCAATAACCAATCAAAAATCAATAAAAATTCAATTTTAGACGCATCAAAATCAATCTTTTGATCGATAATCGATCAAAAATCAATAAAAATTTAATTTTAGACGCATCAAAATCAATCTTTTGATCATTAACCAATCAAAAATCAATAAAAATTCAATTTTAGACGCATCAAAATCAATCTTTTGATCAAAATCAATCTTTTGATCTATAACAAATCATAAATCAATAAAAATTCAATTTTAGACGCATCAAAATCAATCTTTTAATCAATAATCGATCAAAAATCAATAAAAATTCAATTTTAGACGCATCAAAATCAATCTTTTGATCGATAATCGATCAAAAATCAATAAAAATTCAATTTTAGACGCATCAAAATCAATCTTTTGATCTATAATCGATCAAAAATCAATAAAAATTCAATTTTTGACACATCAAAATCAATCTTTTGATCAATAACCAATCAAAAATCAATAAAAATTCAATTTTAGACGCATCAAAATCAATCTTTTGATCGATAATCGATCAAAAATCAATAAAAATTTAATTTTAGACGCATCAAAATCAATCTTTTGATCAATAACCAATCAAAAATCAATAAAAATTCAATTTTAGACGCATCAAAATCAATCTTTTGATCAAAATCAATCTTTTGATCTATAACAAATCATAAATCAATAAAAATTCAATTTTAGACGCATCAAAATCAATCTTTTAATCAATAATCGATCAAAAATCAATAAAAATTCAATTTTAGACGCATCAAAATCAATCTTTTGATCGATAATCGATCAAAAATCAATAAAAATTCAATTTTAGACGCATCAGAATCAATCTTTTGATCAATAACCAATCAAAAATCTATAAAAATTCAATTTGAGACGCATCAAAATCAATCTTTTGATCAATAATCGATATAAAATCAATAAAAATTAAATTTAAGACGCAACAAAATCAATTTTTTGATCAATAACCAATTAAAAATCAATAAAAATTCAATTTTAGACGCATCAAAATCAATCTTTTGATCAATAACCAATCAAAAATTAATAAAAATTTAATTTTAGACGCATCAAAATCAATCTTTTGAACAATAATCGATCAAAAATCAATAAAAATTCAATTTTAGACGCAACAAAATCAATTTTTTGATCAAAAACCAATCAAAAATCAATAAAAATTGAATTTTAGACGCATCAAAATCAATCTTTTGATCAATAACCAATCAAAAATCAATTAAAATACAATTTTAGACGCATCAAAATCAATCTCTTGATCAATAACCAATCATAAATCAATAAAAATTCAATTTTAGACGCATCAAAATCAATCTTTTGATCAATAACCAATCAAAAATCTATAAAAATTCCATTTTAGACGCATCAAAATCAATCTTTTGATCAATAATCGATAAAAAATCTATAAAAATTCAATTTTAGACGCATCAAAATCAATCTTTTGATCAATAACCAATCAAAAATCAATAAAAACTCAATTTTAGACGCATCAAAATCAATCTTTAGATCAATAACCAATCATAAATCAATAAAAATTCAATTTTAGACGCATCAAAATCAATCTTTTTATCAATAACCAATCAAAAATCTATAAAAATTCAATTTTAGACGCATCAAAATCAATCTTTTGATCAATAACCAATCATAAATCAATAAAAATTCAATTTTAAACGCATCAAAATCACTCTTTTGATCGATAATCGATCAAAAATCAATAAAAATTCAATTTTAGGCGCATCAAAATCAATCTTTTGATCGATAATCGATCAAAAATCAATAAAAATTCAATTTTAGACGCATCAAAATCAATCTTTTGATCAATAACCAATCAAAAATCAATAAAAATTCAATTTTAGACGCATCAAAATCAATCTTTTGATCAATAACCAATCAAAAATCAATAAAAATTCAATTTTAGACGCATCAAAATCAATCTTTGGATCGATCAAAAATCAATACAAATTCAATTTTAGACGCAACAAAATCAATATTTTGATCAATAATCGATCGAAAATCAATAAAAATTCAATTTTAGACGCATCAAAATCAATCTTTTGATCGATAATCGATCAAAAATCAATAAAAATTCAATTTTAGATGCATCAAAATCAATATTTTGATCAATAACCAATCAAAAATCAATAAAAATTCAATTTTAGACGCATCAAAATCAATCTTTTGATCGATAATCGATCAAAAATCAATAAAAATTCAATTTTAGACGCATCAAAATCAATCTTTTGATCTATAATCGATCAAAAATCAATAAAAATTCAATTTTAGACACATCAAAATCAATCTTTAGATCAATAACCAATCATAAATCAATAAATATTCAATTTTAGACGCATCAAAATCAATCTTTTGATCAAAATCAATCTTTTGATCAATAACAAATCATAAATCAATAAAAATTCAATTTTAGACGCATCAAAATCAATCTTTTAATCAATAATCGATCAAAAATCAATAAAAATTCAATTTTAGACGCATCAAAATCAATCTTTTGATCGATAATCGATCAAAAATCAATAAAAATTCAATTTTAGACGCATCAAATTCAATCTTTTGATCGATAATCGATCAAAAATCAATAAAAATTCAATTTTAGACGCAACAAAATCAATTTTTTTATCAATAACCAATCAAAAATCAATAAAAATTCAATTTTAGACGTATCAAAATCAGTCTTTTTATCAATAACCAATCAAAAATCAATAAAAATTCAATTTTAGACGCATCAAAATCACTCTTTTGATCGATAATCGATCAAAAATCAATAAAAATTCAATTTTAGACGCATCAAAATCAACCTTTTGATCAATAACCAATCAAAAATCAATAAAAATTCAATTTTAGACGCATCAAAATCAATCTTTTGATCGATAATCGATCAAAAATCAATAAAAATTCAATTTTAGACGCATCCAAATCAATCTTTTGATCGATAATCGATCAAAAATCAATAAAAATTCAATTTTAGACGCATCAAAATCAATCTTTTGATCAATAACCAATCAAAAATCAATAAAAATTCAATTTTAGACGCATCAAAATCAATGTTTTGATCGATAATCGATCAAAAATCAATAAAAATTCAATTTTAGACGCATCAAAATCAATCTTTTGATCAATAACCAATCAAAAATCTATAAAAATTCAATTTTAGACGCATCAAAATCAATCTTTTGATCAATAACCAATCATAAATCAATAAAAATTCAATTTTAGACGCATCAAAATCAATCTTTTGATCAATAACCAATCAAAAATCAATAAAAATTCAGTTTTAGACGCATCAAAATCAATCTTTTGATCGATAATCGATCAAAAATCAATAAAAATTCAATTTTAGACGCATCAAAATCAATCTTTTGATCAATAACCAATCAAAAATCAATAAAAATTCAATTTTAGACGCATCAAATTCAATCTTTTGATCGATAATCGATCAAAAATCAATAAAAATTCAATTTTAGACGCATCAAAATCAATCTTTTGATCAATAACCAATCAAAAATCAATAAAAACTCAATTTTAGACGCATCAAAATCAATCTTTAGATCAATAACCAATCATAAATCAATAAAAATTCAATTTTAGACGCATCAAAATCAATCTTTTTATCAATAACCAATCAAAAATCTATAAAAATTCAATTTTAGACGCATCAAAATCAATCTTTTGATCAATAACCAATCATAAATCAATAAAAATTCAATTTTAAACGCATCAAAATCACTCTTTTGATCGATAATCGATCAAAAATCAATAAAAATTCAATTTTAG
Source organism: Othius punctulatus (assembly GCA_951805005.1). NCBI lineage: Eukaryota > Metazoa > Arthropoda > Insecta > Coleoptera > Staphylinidae > Othius > Othius punctulatus. The sequence continues at coordinate 108,163 of OX638139.1, read as the reverse complement.
ACGCATCAAAATCAATCTTTTGATCGATAATCGATCAAAAATCAATAAAAATTCAATTTTAGACGCATCAAAATCAATCTTTTGATCAATAACCAATCAAAAATCAATAAAAATTCAATTTTAGACGCATCAAAATCAATCTTTTGATCAATAACCAATCATAAATCAATAAAAATTCAATTTTAGACGCATCAAAATCAATCTTTTGATCAATAACCAATCAAAAATCAATAAAAATTCAATTTTAGACGCATCAAAATCAATCTTTGGATCGATCAAAAATCAATACAAATTCAATTTTAGACGCAACAAAATCAATATTTTGATCAATAATCGATCGAAAATCAATAAAAATTCAATTTTAGACGCATCAAAATCAATCTTTTGATCGATAATCGATCAAAAATCAATAAAAATTCAATTTTAGATGCATCAAAATCAATCTTTTGATCAATAACCAATCAAAAATCAATAAAAATTCAATTTTAGACGCATCAAAATCAATCTTTTGATCGATAATCGATCAAAAATCAATAAAAATTCAATTTTAGACGCATCAAAATCAATCTTTTGATCTATAATCGATCAAAAATCAATAAAAATTCAATTTTAGACACATCAAAATCAATCTTTAGATCAATAACCAATCATAAATCAATAAATATTCAATTTTAGACGCATCAAAATCAATCTTTTGATCAAAATCAATCTTTTGATCAATAACAAATCATAAATCAATAAAAATTCAATTTTAGACGCATCAAAATCAATCTTTTAATCAATAATCGATCAAAAATCAATAAAAATTCAATTTTAGACGCATCAAAATCAATCTTTTGATCGATAATCGATCAAAAATCAATAAAAATTCAATTTTAGACGCATCAGAATCAATCTTTTGATCAATAACCAATCAAAAATCTATAAAAATTCAATTTGAGACGCATCAAAATCAATCTTTTGATCAATAATCGATATAAAATCAATAAAAATTAAATTTTAGACGCAACAAAATCAATTTTTTGATCAATAACCAATTAAAAATCAATTAAAATTCAATTTTAGACGCATCAAAATCAATCTTTTGATCAATAACCAATCAAAAATTAATAAAAATTCAATTTTAGACGCATCAAAATCAATCTTTTGAACAATAATCGATCAAAAATCAATAAAAATTCAATTTTAGACGCAACAAAATCAATTTTTTGATCAAAAACCAATCAAAAATCAATAAAAATTGAATTTTAGACGCATCAAAATCAATCTTTTGATCAATAACCAATCAAAAATCAATAAAAATTCAATTTTAGACGCATCAAAATCAATCTCTTGATCAATAACCAATCATAAATCAATAAAAATTCAATTTTAGACGCATCAAAATCAATCTTTTGATCAATAACCAATCAAAAATCTATAAAAATTCCATTTTAGACGCATCAAAATCAATCTTATGATCAATAATCGATAAAAAATCAATAAAAATTAAATTTTAGACGCATCAAAATCAAACTTTTGATCAATAACCAATCAAAAATCTATAAAAATTCAATTTTAGACGCATCAAAATCAATATTTTGATCAATAACCAATCATAAATCAATAAAAATTTAATTTTAGACGCATCAAAATCAATCTTTTAATCAATAATCGATCAGAAATCAATAAAAATTCAATTTTAGACGCATCAAAATAAATCTTTTGATCGATAATCGATCAAAAATCAATAAAAATTCAATTTTAGACGCATCAAAATCAATATTTTGATCAATAACCAATCATAAATCAATAAAAAAATTATTTTAGACGCATCAAAATCAATCTTTTAATCAATAATCGATCAGAAATCAATAAAAATTCAATTTTAGACGCATCAAAATCAATCTTTTGATCGTTAATCGATCAAAAATCAATAAAAATTCAATTTTAGACGCATCAAAATCAATCTTTTGATCAATAACCAATCAAAAATCAATAAAAATTCAATTTTAGACGCATCAAAATCAATCTTTTGATCGATAATCGATCAAAAATCAATAAAAATTCAATTTTAGACGCATCAAAATCAATCTTTTGATCAATAATCGATAAAAAATCAATAAAAATTAAATTTTAGACGCAACAAAATCAATTTTTGATTAATAACCAATCAAAAATCAATAAAAATTCAATTTTAGACGCAACAAAATCAATCTTTTGATCGATAATCGATCAAAAATCAATAAAAAATTAATTTTAGACGCATCAAAATCAATCTTTTGATCAATAACCAATCAAAAATCTATAAAAATTCAATTTTAGACGCATCAAAATCAATCTTTTGATCAATAATCGATATAAAATCAATAAAAATTAAATTTTAGACGCAACAAAATCAATTTTTTGATCAATAACCAATTAAAAATCAATAAAAATTCAATTTTAGACGCATCAAAATCAATCTTTTGATCAATAACCAATCAAAAATTAATAAAAATTCAATTTTAGACGCATCAAAATCAATCTTTTGAACAATAATCGATCAAAAATCAATAAAAATTCAATTTTAGACGCATCAAAATCAATCTTTTGATCGATAATCGATCAAAAATCAATAAAAATTAAATTTTAGACGCAACTAAATCAATATTTTGATCAATAATCGATCGAAAATCAATAAAAATTCAATTTTAGACGCATCAAAATCAATCTTTTGATCGATAATCGATCAAAAATCAATAAAAATTCAATTTTAGACGCATCAAAATCAATCTTTTGATCAATAACCAATCAAAAATCAATAAAAATTCAATTTTAGACGCATCAAAATCAATCTTTTGATCGATAATCGATCAAAAATCAATAAAAATTCAATTTTAGACGCATCAAAATCAATCTTTTGATCTATAATCGATCAAAAATCAATAAAAATTCAATTTTTGACACATCAAAATCAATCTTTTGATCAATAACCAATCAAAAATCAATAAAAATTCAATTTTAGACGCATCAAAATCAATCTTTTGATCGATAATCGATCAAAAATCAATAAAAATTTAATTTTAGACGCATCAAAATCAATCTTTTGATCAATAACCAATCAAAAATCAATAAAAATTCAATTTTAGACGCATCAAAATCAATCTTTTGATCAAAATCAATCTTTTGATCTATAACAAATCATAAATCAATAAAAATTCAATTTTAGACGCATCAAAATCAATCTTTTAATCAATAATCGATCAAAAATCAATAAAAATTCAATTTTAGACGCATCAAAATCAATCTTTTGATCAATAACCAATCAAAAATCAATAAAAATTCAATTTTAGACGCATCAAAATCAATCTTTTGATCGATAATCGATCAAAAATCAATAAAAATTTAATTTTAGACGCATCAAAATCAATCTTTTGATCATTAACCAATCAAAAATCAATAAAAATTCAATTTTAGACGCATCAAAATCAATCTTTTGATCAAAATCAATCTTTTGATCTATAACAAATCATAAATCAATAAAAATTCAATTTTAGACGCATCAAAATCAATCTTTTAATCAATAATCGATCAAAAATCAATAAAAATTCAATTTTAGACGCATCAAAATCAATCTTTTGATCGATAATCGATCAAAAATCAATAAAAATTCAATTTTAGACGCATCAAAATCAATCTTTTGATCTATAATCGATCAAAAATCAATAAAAATTCAATTTTGACACATCAAAATCAATCTTTTGATCAATAACCAATCAAAAATCAATAAAAATTCAATTTTAGACGCATCAAAATCAATCTTTTGATCGATAATCGATCAAAAATCAATAAAAATTTAATTTTAGACGCATCAAAATCAATCTTTTGATCAATAACCAATCAAAAATCAATAAAAATTCAATTTTAGACGCATCAAAATCAATCTTTTGATCAAAATCAATCTTTTGATCTATAACAAATCATAAATCAATAAAAATTCAATTTTAGACGCATCAAAATCAATCTTTTAATCAATAATCGATCAAAAATCAATAAAAATTCAATTTTAGACGCATCAAAATCAATCTTTTGATCGATAATCGATCAAAAATCAATAAAAATTCAATTTTAGACGCATCAGAATCAATCTTTTGATCAATAACCAATCAAAAATCTATAAAAATTCAATTTGAGACGCATCAAAATCAATCTTTTGATCAATAATCGATATAAAATCAATAAAAATTAAATTTAAGACGCAACAAAATCAATTTTTTGATCAATAACCAATTAAAAATCAATAAAAATTCAATTTTAGACGCATCAAAATCAATCTTTTGATCAATAACCAATCAAAAATTAATAAAAATTTAATTTTAGACGCATCAAAATCAATCTTTTGAACAATAATCGATCAAAAATCAATAAAAATTCAATTTTAGACGCAACAAAATCAATTTTTTGATCAAAAACCAATCAAAAATCAATAAAAATTGAATTTTAGACGCATCAAAATCAATCTTTTGATCAATAACCAATCAAAAATCAATTAAAATACAATTTTAGACGCATCAAAATCAATCTCTTGATCAATAACCAATCATAAATCAATAAAAATTCAATTTTAGACGCATCAAAATCAATCTTTTGATCAATAACCAATCAAAAATCTATAAAAATTCCATTTTAGACGCATCAAAATCAATCTTTTGATCAATAATCGATAAAAAATCTATAAAAATTCAATTTTAGACGCATCAAAATCAATCTTTTGATCAATAACCAATCATAAATCAATAAAAATTCAATTTTAGACGCATCAAAATCAATCTTTTGATCAATAACCAATCAAAAATCAATAAAAATTCAATTTTAGACGCATCAAATTCAATCTTTTGATCGATAATCGATCAAAAATCAATAAAAATTCAATTTTAGACGCAACAAAATCATTTTTTTTATCAATAACCAATCAAAAATCAATAAAAATTCAATTTTAGACGTATCAAAATCAGTCTTTTTATCAATAACCAATCAAAAATCAATAAAAATTCAATTTTAGACGCATCAAAATCACTCTTTTGATCGATAATCGATCAAAAATCAATAAAAATTCAATTTGAGACGCATCAAAATCAATCTTTTGATCAATAACCAATCAAAAATCAATAAAAATTCAATTTTAGACGCATCAAAATCAATCTTTTGATCGATAATCGATCAAAAATCAATAAAAATTCAATTTTAGACGCATCAAAATCAATCTTTTGATCGATAATCGATCAAAAATCAATAAAAATTCAATTTTAGACGCATCAAAATCAATCTTTTGATCAATAACCAATCAAAAATCAATAAAAATTCAATTTTAGACGCATCAAAATCAATGTTTTGATCGATAATCGATCAAAAATCAATAAAAATTCAATTTTAGACGCATCAAAATCAATCTTTTGATCAATAACCAATCAAAAATCTATAAAAATTCAATTTTAGACGCATCAAAATCAATCTTTTGATCAATAACAAATCATAAATCAATAAAAATTCAATTTTAGACGCATCAAAATCAATCTTTTGATCAATAACCAATCAAAAATCAATAAAAATTCAGTTTTAGACGCATCAAAATCAATCTTTTGATCGATAATCGATCAAAAATCAATAAAAATTCAATTTTAGACGCATCAAAATCAATCTTTTGATCAATAACCAATCAAAAATCAATAAAAATTCAATTTTAGACGCATCAAATTCAATCTTTTGATCGATAATCGATCAAAAATCAATAAAAATTCAATTTTAGACGCATCAAAATCAATCTTTTGATCAATAACCAATCAAAAATCAATAAAAACTCAATTTTAGACGCATCAAAATCAATCTTTAGATCAATAACCAATCATAAATCAATAAAAATTCAATTTTAGACGCATCAAATTCAATCTTTTGATCGATAATCGATCAAAAATCAATAAAAATTCAATTTTAGACGCATCAAAATCAATCTTTTGATCAATAACCAATCAAAAATCAATAAAAATTCAATTTTAGACGCATCAAAATCAATCTTTTGATCAATAACCAATCAAAAATCAATAAAAATTCAATTTTAGACGCATCAAATTCAATCTTTTGATCGATAATCGATCAAAAATCAATAAAAATTCAATTTTAGACGCATCAAAATCAATCTTTTGATCAATAACCAATCAAAAATCTATAAAAATTCAATTTTAGACGCATCAAAATCAATCTTTTGATCAATAACCAATCATAAATCAATAAAAATTCAATTTTAGACGCATCAAAATCAATCTTTTGATCAATAACCAATCAAAAATCAATAAAAATTCAGTTTTAGACGCATCAAAATCAATCTTTTGATCGATAATCGATCAAAAATCAATAAAAATTCAATTTTAGACGCATCAAAATCAATCTTTTGATCAATAACCAATCATAAATCAATAAAAATTCAATTTTAGACGCATCAAAATCAATCTTTTGATCAATAACCAATCAAAAATCAATAAAAATTCAGTTTTAGACGCATCAAAATCAATCTTTTGATCGATAATCGATCAAAAATCAATAAAAATTCAATTTGAGACGCAACAAAATCAATTTTTTGATCAATAACCAATTAAAAATCAATAAAAATTCAATTTTAGACGCATCAAAATCAATCTTTTGATCAATAACCAATCAAAAATTAATAAAAATTTAATTTTAGACGCATCAAAATCAATCTTTTGAACAATAATCGATCAAAAATCAATAAAAATTCAATTTTAGACGCAACAAAATCAATTTTTTGATCAAAAACCAATCAAAAATCAATAAAAATTGAATTTTAGACGCATCAAAATCAATCTTTTGATCAATAACCAATCAAAAATCAATTAAAATACAATTTTAGACGCATCAAAATCAATCTCTTGATCAATAACCAATCATAAATCAATAAAAATTCAATTTTAGACGCATCAAAATCAATCTTTTGATCAATAACCAATCAAAAATCTATAAAAATTCCATTTTAGACGCATCAAAATCAATCTTTTGATCAATAATCGATAAAAAATCTATAAAAATTCAATTTTAGACGCATCAAAATCAATCTTATGATCAATAACCAATCATAAATCAATAAAAATTCAATTTTAGACGCATCAAAATCAATCTTTTGATCAATAACCAATCAAAAATCAATAAAAATTCAATTTTAGACGCATCAAATTCAATCTTTTGATCGATAATCGATCAAAAATCAATAAAAATTCAATTTTAGACGCAACAAAATCATTTTTTTTATCAATAACCAATCAAAAATCAATAAAAATTCAATTTTAGACGTATCAAAATCAGTCTTTTTATCAATAACCAATCAAAAATCAATAAAAATTCAATTTTAGACGCATCAAAATCACTCTTTTGATCGATAATCGATCAAAAATCAATAAAAATTCAATTTTAGACGCATCAAAATCAATCTTTTGATCAATAACCAATCAAAAATCAATAAAAATTCAATTTTAGACGCATCAAAATCAATCTTTTGATCGATAATCGATCAAAAATCAATAAAAATTCAATTTTAGACGCATCAAAATCAATCTTTTGATCGATAATCGATCAAAAATCAATAAAAATTCAATTTTAGACGCATCAAAATCAATCTTTTGATCAATAACCAATCAAAAATCAATAAAAATTCAATTTTAGACGCATCAAAATCAATGTTTTGATCGATAATCGATCAAAAATCAATAAAAATTCAATTTTAGACGCATCAAAATCAATCTTTTGATCAATAACCAATCAAAAATCTATAAAAATTCAATTTTAGACGCATCAAAATCAATCTTTTGATCAATAACCAATCATAAATCAATAAAAATTCAATTTTAGACGCATCAAAATCAATCTTTTGATCAATAACCAATCAAAAATCAATAAAAATTCAGTTTTAGACGCATCAAAATCAATCTTTTGATCGATAATCGATCAAAAATCAATAAAAATTCAATTTTAGACGCATCAAAATCAATCTTTTGATCAATAACCAATCAAAAATCAATAAAAATTCAATTTTAGACGCATCAAATTCAATCTTTTGATCGATAATCGATCAAAAATCAATAAAAATTCAATTTTAGACGCATCAAAATCAATCTTTTGATCAATAACCAATCAAAAATCAATAAAAACTCAATTTTAGACGCATCAAAATCAATCTTTAGATCAATAACCAATCATAAATCAATAAAAATTCAATTTTAGACGCATCAAAATCAATCTTTTTATCAATAACCAATCAAAAATCTATAAAAATTCAATTTTAGACGCATCAAAATCAATCTTTTGATCAATAACCAATCATAAATCAATAAAAATTCAATTTTAAACGCATCAAAATCACTCTTTTGATCGATAATCGATCAAAAATCAATAAAAATTCAATTTTAGACGCATCAAAATCAATCTTTTGATCGATAATCGATCAAAAATCAATAAAAATTCAATTTTAGACGCATCAAAATCAATCTTTTGATCAATAACCAATCAAAAATCAATAAAAATTCAATTTTAGACGCATCAAAATCAATCTTTTGATCAATAACCAATCATAAATCAATAAAAATTCAATTTTAGACGCATCAAAATCAATCTTTTGATCAATAACCAATCAAAAATCAATAAAAATTCAATTTTAGACGCATCAAAATCAATCTTTGGATCGATCAAAAATCAATACAAATTCAATTTTAGACGCAACAAAATCAATATTTTGATCAATAATCGATCGAAAATCAACAAAAATTCAATTTTAGACGCATCAAAATCAATCTTTTGATCGATAATCGATCAAAAATCAATAAAAATTCAATTTTAGATGCATCAAAATCAATCTTTTGATCAATAACCAATTAAAAATCAATAAAAATTCAATTTTAGACGCATCAAAATCAATCTTTTGATCGATAATCGATCAAAAATCAATAAAAATTCAATTTTAGACGCATCAAAATCAATCTTTTGATCTATAATCGATCAAAAATCAATAAAAATTCAATTTTAGACACATCAAAATCAATCTTTTGATCAATAACCAATCAAAAATCAATAAAAATTCAATTTTAGACGCATCAAAATCAATCTTTTGATCGATAATCGATCAAAAATCAATAAAAATTCAATTTTAGACGCATCAGAATCAATCTTTTGATCAAAATCAATCTTTTGATCAATAACAAATCATAAATCAATAAAAATTCAATTTTAGACGCATCAAAATCAATCTTTTGATCAAAATCAATCTTTTGATCAATAACCAATCATAAATCAATAAATATTCAATTTTAGACGCATCAAAATCAATCTTTTGATCAAAATCAATCTTTTGATCAATAACAAATCATAAATCAATAAAAATTCAATTTTAGACGCATCAAAATCAATCTTTTAATCAATAATCGATCAAAAATCAATAAAAATTCAATTTTAGACGCATCAAAATCAATCTTTTGATCGATAATCGATCAAAAATCAATAAAAATTCAATTTTAGACGCATCAGAATCAATCTTTTGATCAATAACCAATCAAAAATCTATAAAAATTCAATTTGAGACGCATCAAAATCAATCTTTTGATCAATAATCGATATAAAATCAATAAAAATTAAATTTTAGACGCAACAAAATCAATTTTTTGATCAATAACCAATTAAAAATCAATAAAAATTCAATTTTAGACGCATCAAAATCAATCTTTTGATCAATAACCAATCAAAAATTAATAAAAATTCAATTTTAGACGCATCAAAATCAATCTTTTGAACAATAATCGATCAAAAATCAATAAAAATTCAATTTTAGACGCAACAAAATCAATTTTTTGATCAAAAACCAATCAAAAATCAATAAAAATTGAATTTTAGACGCATCAAAATCAATCTTTTGATCAATAACCAATCAAAAATCAATAAAAATTCAATTTTAGACGCATCAAAATCAATCTTTTGATCAATAACCAATCAAAAATCTATAAAAATTCCATTTTAGACGCATCAAAATCAATCTTATGATCAATAATCGATAAAAAATCAATAAAAATTAAATTTTAGACGCATCAAAATCAAACTTTTGATCAATAACCAATCAAAAATCTATAAAAATTCAATTTTAGACGCATCAAAATCAATATTTTGATCAATAACCAATCATAAATCAATAAAAATTTAATTTTAGACGCATCAAAATCAATCTTTTAATCAATAATCGATCAGAAATCAATAAAAATTCAATTTTAGACGCATCAAAATCAATCTTTTGATCGATAATCGATCAAAAATCAATAAAAATTCAATTTTAGACGCATCAAAATCAATATTTTGATCAATAACCAATCATAAATCAATAAAAAAATTATTTTAGACGCATCAAAATCAATCTTTTAATCAATAACCAATCATAAATCAATAAAAATTCAATTTTAGACGCATCAAAATCAATCTTTTGATCGATAATCGATCAAAAATCAATAAAAATTCAATTTTAGACGCATCAAAATCAATCTTTTGATCAATAACCAATCAAAAATCAATAAAAATTCAATTTTAGACGCATCAAAATCAATCTTTTGATCGATAATCGATCAAAAATCAATAAAAATTCAATTTTAGACGCATCAAAATCAATCTTTTGATCAATAATCGATAAAAAATCAATAAAAATTAAATTTTAGACGCAACAAAATCAATTTTTGATTAATAACCAATCAAAAATCAATAAAAATTCAATTTTAGACGCAACAAAATCAATCTTTTGATCGATAATCGATCAAAAATCAATAAAAATTTAATTTTAGACGCATCAAAATCAATCTTTTGATCAATAACCAATCAAAAATCTATAAAAATTCAATTTTAGACGCATCTAAATCAATCTTTTGATCAATAATCGATATAAAATCAATAAAAATTAAATTTTAGACGCAACAAAATCAATTTTTTGATCAATAACCAATTAAAAATCAATAAAAATTCAATTTTAGACGCATCAAAATCAATCTTTTGATCAATAACCAATCAAAAATTAATAAAAATTCAATTTTAGACGCATCAAAATCAATCTTTTGAACAATAACCAATCAAAAATCAATAAAAATTCAATTTTAGACGCATGAAAATCAATCTTTTGATCAATAATCGATCAAAAATCAATAAAAATTCAATTTTAGACGCATGAAAATCAATTTTTTGATCAATAACCAATCAAAAATCAATAAAAATTCAATTTTAGACGCATGAAAATCAATTTTTTGATCAATAACCAATCAAAAATCAATAAAAATTCAATTTTAGACGCATGAAAATCAATTTTTTGATCAATAACCAATCAAAAATCAATAAAAATTCAATTTTAGACGCATGAAAATCAATCTTTTGATCAATAATCGATCAAAAATCAATAAAAATTCAATTTTAGACGCATGAAAATCAATTTTTTGATCAATAACCAATCAAAAATCAATAAAAATTCAATTTTAGACGCATGAAAATCAATCTTTTGATCAATAATCGATCAAAAATCAATAAAAATTCAATTTTAGACGCATGAAAATCAATTTTTTGATCAATAACCAATCAAAAATCAATAAAAATTCAATTTTAGACGCATGAAAATCAATTTTTTGATCAATAACCAATCAAAAATCAATAAAAATTCAATTTTAGACGCATGAAAATCAATTTTTTGATCAATAACCAATCAAAAATCAATAAAAATTCAATTTTAGACGCATGAAAATCAATTTTTTTATCAATAACCAATCAAAAATCAATAAAAATTCAATTTTATACGCATGAAAATCAATCTTTTGATCAATAACCAATCAAAAATCAATAAAAATTCAATTTTAGACGCATGAAAATCAATTTTTTGATCAATAACCAATCAAAAATCAATAAAAATTCAATTTTAGACGCATGAAAATCAATCTTTTGATCAATAATCGATCAAAAATCAATAAAAATTCAATTTTAGACGCAACAAAATCAATCTTTTGATCAATAATCGATCAAAAATCAATAAAAATTCAATTTTAGACGCAACAAAATCAATTTTTTGATCAATAACCAATCAAAAATCAATAAAAATTCAATTTTAGACGTATCAAAATCAGTCTTTTTATCAATAACCAATCAAAAATCAATAAAAATTCAATTTTAGACGCATGAAAATCAATTTTTTTATCAATAACCAATCAAAAATCAATAAAAATTCAATTTTATACGCATGAAAATCAATCTTTTGATCAATAACCAATCAAAAATCAATAAAAATTCAATTTTAGACGCATGAAAATCAATTTTTTGATCAATAACCAATCAAAAATCAATAAAAATTCAATTTTAGACGCATGAAAATCAATCTTTTGATCAATAATCGATCAAAAATCAATAAAAATTCAATTTTAGACGCAACAAAATCAATCTTTTGATCAATAATCGATCAAAAATCAATAAAAATTCAATTTTAGACGCAACAAAATCAATTTTTTGATCAATAACCAATCAAAAATCAATAAAAATTCAATTTTAGACGTATCAAAATCAGTCTTTTTATCAATAACCAATCAAAAATCAATAAAAATTCAATTTTAGACGCATCAGAATCAATCTTTTGATCAATAACCAATCAAAAATCTATAAAAATTCAATTTGAGACGCATCAAAATCAATCTTTTGATCAATAATCGATATAAAATCAATAAAAATTAAATTTTAGACGCAACAAAATCAATTTTTTGATCAATAACCAAATAAAAATCAATAAAAATTCAATTTTAGACGCATCAAAATCAATCTTTTGATCAATAACCAATCAAAAATTAATAAAAATTCAATTTTAGACGCATCAAAATCAATCTTTTGAACAATAATCGATCAAAAATCAATAAAAATTCAATTTTAGACGCAACAAAATCAATCTTTTGATCAATAACCAATCAAAAATCTATAAAAATTCCATTTTAGACGCATCAAAATCAATCTTATGATCAATAATCGATAAAAAATCAATAAAAATTAAATTTTAGACGCATCAAAATCAAACTTTTGATCAATAACCAATCAAAAATCTATAAAAATTCAATTTTAGACGCATCAAAATCAATATTTTGATCAATAACCAATCATAAATCAATAAAAATTTAATTTTAGACGCATCAAAATCAATCTTTTAATCAATAATCGATCAGAAATCAATAAAAATTCAATTTTAGACGCATCAAAATCAATCTTTTGATCGATAATCGATCAAAAATCAATAAAAATTCAATTTTAGACGCATCAAAATCAATATTTTGATCAATAACCAATCATAAATCAATAAAAAAATTATTTTAGACGCATCAAAATCAATCTTTTAATCAATAATCGATCAGAAATCAATAAAAATTCAATTTTAGACGCATCAAAATCAATCTTTTGATCGATAATCGATCAAAAATCAATAAAAATTCAATTTTAGACGCATCAAAATCAATCTTTTGATCAATAACCAATCAAAAATCAATAAAAATTCAATTTTAGACGCATCAAAATCAATCTTTTGATCGATAATCGATCAAAAATCAATAAAAATTCAATTTTAGACGCATCAAAATCAATCTTTTGATCAATAATCGATAAAAAATCAATAAAAATTAAATTTTAGACGCAACAAAATCAATTTTTGATTAATAACCAATCAAAAATCAATAAAAATTCAATTTTAGACGCAACAAAATCAATCTTTTGATCGATAATCGATCAAAAATCAATAAAAATTTAATTTTAGACGCATCAAAATCAATCTTTTGATCAATAACCAATCAAAAATCTATAAAAATTCAATTTTAGACGCATCAAAATCAATCTTTTGATCAATAATCGATATAAAATCAATAAAAATTAAATTTTAGACGCAACAAAATCAATTTTTTGATCAATAACCAATTAAAAATCAATAAAAATTCAATTTTAGACGCATCAAAATCAATCTTTTGATCAATAACCAATCAAAAATTAATAAAAATTCAATTTTAGACGCATCAAAATCAATCTTTTGAACAATAACCAATCAAAAATCAATAAAAATTCAATTTTAGACGCATGAAAATCAATCTTTTGATCAATAATCGATCAAAAATCAATAAAAATTCAATTTTAGACGCATGAAAATCAATTTTTTGATCAATAACCAATCAAAAATCAATAAAAATTCAATTTTAGACGCATGAAAATCAATTTTTTGATCAATAACCAATCAAAAATCAATAAAAATTCAATTTTAGACGCATGAAAATCAATTATTTGATCAATAACCAATCAAAAATCAATAAAAATTCAATTTTAGACGCATGAAAATCAATTTTTTGATCAATAACCAATCAAAAATCAATAAAAATTCAATTTTAGACGCAACAAAATCAATCTTTTGATCAATAACCAATCAAAAATCAATAAAAATTCAATTTTAGACGCATCAAAATCAATCTTTTGATCAATAATCGATCAAAAATCAATAAAAATTCAATTTTAGACGCATCAAAATCAATCTTTTGATCAATAATCGATCAAAAATCAATAAAAATTCAATTTTAGACGCAACAAAATCAATTTTTTGATCAAAAACCAATCAAAAATCAATAAAAATTTAATTTTAGACGCATCAAAATCAATCTTTTGATCAATAACCAATCAAAAATCAATAAAAATTCATTTTTAGACGCATCAAAATCTATCTTTTGATCATTAATCGATCAAAAATCAATAAAAATTCAATTTTAGACGCAACAAAATCAATTTTTTGATCAATAACCAATCAAAAATCAATAAAAATTCAATTTTAGACGCATCAAAATCAATCTTTTGATCAATAACCAATGAAAAATCTATAAAAATTCAATTTTAGACGCATCAAAATCAATATTTTGATCAATAACCAATCATAAATCAATAAAAATTCAATTTTAGACGCATCAAAATCAATCTTTTAATCAATAATCGATCAGAAATCAATACAAAATCAATTTTAGACGCATCAAAATCAATCTTTTGATCGATAATCGATCAAAAATCAATAAAAATTCAATTTTAGACGCATCAAAATCAATCTTTTGATCAATAACCAATCAAAAATCAATAAAAATTCAATTTTAGACGGATCAAAATCAATCTTTTGATCAATAACCAATCATAAATCAATAAAAATTCAATTTTAGACGCATCAGAATCAATCTTTTGATCAATAACCAATCAAAAATCTATAAAAATTCAATTTTAGACGCATCAAAATCAATCTTTTGATCAATAATCGATAAAAAATCAATAAAAATTAAATTTTAGACGCAACACAATCAATTTTTTGATCAATAACCAATCAAAAATCAATAAAAATTCAATTTTAGACGCATCAAAATCAATCTTTTGATCAATAACCAATCAAAAATCAATAAAAATTCAATTTTAGACGCATCAAAATCAATCTTTTAATCAATAATCGATAAAAATTAAATAAAAATTAAATTTTAGACGCAACAAAATCAATTTTTTGATCAATAACCAATCAAAAATCAATAAAAATTCAATTTTAGACGCATCAAAATCAATCTTTTGATCAATAATCGATCAAAAATCAATAAAAATTCAATTTTAGACGCTACAAAATCAATTTTTTGATCAATAACCAATCAAAAATCAATAAAAATTCAATTTTAGACGCATCAAAATCAATCTTTTGATCACTAACCAATCAAAAATCAATAAAAATTCAATTTTAGACGCATCAAAATCAATCTTTTGATCAATAATCGATCAAAAATCAATAAAAATTCAATTTTAGACGCAACAAAATCAAATTTTTGATCAATAACCAATCAAAAATCAATTAAAATTCAATTTTAGACGCATCAAAATCAATCTTTTGATCAATAACCAGTCAAAAATCTATAAAAATTCAATTTTATACGCATCAAAATCAATCTTTTGATCAATAACAAATCAAAAATCAATAAAAATTCAATTTTAGACGCATCAAATCAATCTTTCGATCAATAACCAATCAAAAATCAATAAAAATTCAATTTTAGACGCATCTAAATCAATCTTTTGATCAATAACCAATCAAAAATCTATAAAAATTCAATTTTAGACGCATCAAATTCAATCTTTTGATCAATAATCGATAAAAAATCAATAAAAATTAAATTTTAGACGCATCAAAATCAATCTTTTGATCAATAACCAATCAAAAATCTATAAAAATTCAATTTTAGACGCATCAAAATCAATATTTTGATCAATAACCAATCATAAATCAATAAAAATTTAATTTTAGACGCATCAAAATCAATCTTTTAATCAATAATCGATCAGAAATCAATAAAAATTCAATTTTAGACGCATCAAAATCAATCTTTTGATCGATAATCGATCAAAAATCAATAAAAATTCAATTTTAGACGCATCAAAATCAATCTTTTGATCAATAACCAATGAAAAATCAATAAAAATTCAGCTTTAGACGCATCAAAATCAATCTTTTGATCAATAACCAATCAAAAATCAATAAAAATTCAATTTTAGACGCATGAAAATCAATCTTTTGATCAATAATCGATCAAAAATCAATAAAAATTCAATTTTAGACGCAACAAAATCAGTCTTTTGATCAATAACCAATCAAAAATCTATAAAAATTCAATTTAAGACGCATCAAAATCAATCTTTTGATCAATAATCGATAAAAAATCAATGAAAATTAAATTTTAGACGCATCAAAATCAATCTTTTGATCAATAACCAATCAAAAATCTATAAAAATTCAATTTTAGACGCATCAAAATCAATCTTTTGATCAATAATCGATAAAAATTCAATAAAAATTAAATTTTAGACGCATCAAAATCGATTTTGTTGCGTCTAAAATTGAATTTTTATTGATTTTTGATCGATTGATTGAATTCAATCAATTGGTTATTGATCAAAAGATTGATTTTGATCAAAAGATTGATTTTGATGCGTATAAAATTGAATTTTTATTGATTTTTGATTGGTTATTGATAAAAAGACTGATTTTGATACGTCTAAAATTGAATTTTTTGTGATTTTTGATTGGTTATTGATCAAAATATTGATTTTGTTGCGTCTAAAATTGAATTTTTATTGATTTTTGATCGATTATTGATCAAAAGATTGATTTTGTTGCGTCTAAAATTGAATTTTTATTGATTTTTGATCGATTATTGATCAAAAGATTGATTTTCATGCGTCTAAAATTGAATTTTTATTGATTTTTGATTGGTTATTGATCAAAAAATTGATTTTCATGCGTCTAAAATTGAATTTTTATTGATTTTTGATTGGTTATTGATCAAAAGATTGATTTTCATGCGTATAAAATTGAATTTTTATTGATTTTTGATTGGTTATTGATCAAAAAATTGATTTTCATGCGTCTAAAATTGAATTTTTATTGATTTTTGATTGGTTATTGATCAAAAAATTGATTTTCATGCGTCTAAAATTTAATTTATATTGATTTTTGATTGGTTATTGATCAAAAAATTGATTTTGATGCGTCTAAAATTGAATTTTTATTGATTTTTGATTGGTTATTGATCAAAAGATTGATTTTGATGCGTCTAAAATTGAATTTTTATTGATTTTTGATTGGTTATTGATCAAAAAATTGATTTTCATGCGTCTAAAATTGAATTTTTATTGATTTTTGATCGATTATTGATTAAAAGATTGATTTTGATGCGTCTAAAATTGAATTTTTATTGATTTTTGATTGGTTATTGATCAAAATATTGATTTTGATGCGTATAAAATTGAATTTTTATTGATTTTTGATTGGTTATTGATCAAAAAATTGATTTTGTTGCGTCTAAAATTGAATTTTTATAGATTTTTGATCGATTATTGATCAAAAGATTGATTTTGTTGCGTCTAACATTGAATTTTTATTGATTTTTGATCGATTATTGATCAAAAGATTGATTTTCATGCGTCTAAAATTGAATTTTTATTGATTTTTGATTGGTTATTGATCAAAAAATTGATTTTCATGCGTCTAAAATTGAATTTTTATTGATTTTTGATTGGTTATTGATCAAAAGATTGATTTTCATGCGTATAAAATTGAATTTTTATTGATTTTTGATTGGTTATTGATAAAAAGACTGATTTTGATACGTCTAAAATTGAATTTTTATTGATTTTTGATTGGTTATTGTTAAAAAAATTGATTTTGTTACGTCTAAAATTGAATTTTTATTGATTTTTGATCGATTATTGATCAAAAGATTGATTTTGATGCGTCTAAAATTGAATTTTTATTGATTTTTTATCGATTATTGATCAAAAGATTGATTTTGATGCGTCTAAAATTGAATTTTTATAAATTTTTGATTGGTTATTGATCAAAAGATTGATTTTGATGCGTCTAAAATTGAATTTTTATTGATTTTTGATTGGTTATTGATAAAAAAATTGATTTTGTTGCGTCTAAAATTGAATTTTTATTGATTTTTGATTGGTTATTGATCAAAAAATTGATTTTGTTGCGTCTAAAATTTAATTTTTATTGATTTTTTATCGATTATTGATCAAAATATTGATTTTGATGCGTCTAAAATTGAATTTTTATAAATTTTTGATTGGTTATTGATCAAAAGATTGATTTTGATGCGTCTAAAATTGAATTTTTATTGATTTTTGATTGGTTATTGATCAAAAAATTGATTTTGTTGCGTCTAATATTGAATTTTTATTGATTTTTGATCGATTATTGATCAAAAGATAGATTTTGATGCGTCTAAAATTGAATTTTTATTGATTTTTGATTGGTTATTGATCAAAAGATTGATTTTGATGCGTCTAAAATTAAATTTTTATTGATTTTTGATTGGTTTTTGATCAAAAAATTGATTTTGTTGCGTCTAAAATTGAATTTTTATTGATTTTTGATCGATTATTGATCAAAAGATTGATTTTGATGCGTCTAAAATTGAATTTTTATTGATTTTTGATCGATTATTGATCAAAAGATTGATTTTGATGCGTCTAAAATTGAATTTTTATTGATTTTTGATTGGTTATTGATCAAAAGATTGATTTTGATCAAAAGATTGATTTTGATGCGTCTAAAATTCAATTTTTATTGATTTTTGATCGATTATTGATTAAAAGATTGATTTTGATGCGTCTAAAATTGATTTTTTATTGATTTTTGATTGGTTATTGATCAAAAGATTGATTTTGATGCGTCTAAAATTGAATTTTTATTGATTTTTGATTGGTTATTGATCAAAAATTGATTTTGTTGCGTCTAAAATTTAATTTTTATTGACTTTTTATCGATTATTGATCAAAAGAATGATTTTGATGCGTCTAAAATTGAATTTTTATTGATTTTTGATCGATTATCGATCAAAAGATTGATTTTGATGCGTCTAAAATTGAATTTTTATTGTTTTTGATTGGTTATTGATCAAAAGATTGATTTTGATGCGTCTAAAATTGAATTTTTATTGATTTTTGATCGATTATCGATCAAAAGATTGATTTTGATGCGTCTAAAATTGAATTTTTATTGATTTCTGATCGATTATTGATTAAAAGATTGATTTTGATGCGTCTAAAATTAAATTTTTATAGATTTTTGATTGGTTATTGATCAAAAGATTGATTTTGATGCGTCTAAAATTTAATTTTTATTGATTTTTTATCGATTATTGATCAAAAGATTGATTTTGATGCGTCTAAAATTGAATTTTTATAGATTTTTGATTGGTTATTGATCAAAAGATTGATTTTGTTGCGTCTAAAATTGAATTTTTATTGATTTTTGATCGATTATTGATCAAAAGATTGATTTTCATGCGTCTAAAATTGAATTTTTATTGATTTTTGATTGGTTATTGATCAAAAAATTGATTTTCATGCGTCTAAAATTGAATTTTTATTGATTTTTGATTGGTTATTGATCAAAAGATTGATTTTCATGCGTATAAAATTGAATTTTTATTGATTTTTGATTGGTTATTGATCAAAAAATTGATTTTCATGCGTCTAAAATTGAATTTTTATTGATTTTTGATTGGTTATTGATAAAAAAATTGATTTTCATGCGTCTAAAATTGAATTTTTATTGACTTTTGATTGGTTATTGATCAAAAAATTGATTTTCATGCGTCTAAAATTGAATTTTGATTGATTTTTGATTGGTTATTGATCAAAAAATTGATTTTCATGCGTCTAAAATTGAATTTTTATTGATTTTTGATTGGTTATTGATCAAAAAATTGATTTTCATGCGTCTAAAATTGAATTTTTATTGATTTTTGATCGATTATTGATCAAAAGATTGATTTTCATGCGTCTAAAATTGAATTTTTATTGATTTTTGATTGGTTATTGATCAAAAAATTGATTTTCATGCGTCTAAAATTGAATTTTTATTGATTTTTGATCGATTATTGATCAAAAGATTGATTTTCATGCGTCTAAAATTTAATTTTTATTGATTTTTGATTGGTTATTGATCAAAAAATTGATTTTCATGCGTCTAAAATTGAATTTTTATTGATTTTTGATTGGTTATTGATCAAAAGATTGATTTTCATGCGTATAAAATT
This sequence comes from Othius punctulatus, assembly GCA_951805005.1. Lineage (NCBI taxonomy): Eukaryota > Metazoa > Arthropoda > Insecta > Coleoptera > Staphylinidae > Othius > Othius punctulatus. The sequence goes on along the minus strand of OX638139.1, from coordinate 87,506 downwards.
GAATTTTTATTGATTTTTGATTGGTTATTGATCAAAAAATTGATTTTCATGCGTCTAAAATTGAATTTTTATTGATTTTTGATTGGTTATTGATCAAAAAATTGATTTTCATGCTTCTAAAATTGAATTTTTATTGATTTTTGATTGGTTATTGATCAAAAAATTGATTTTCATGCGTCTAAAATTGAATGTTTATTGATTTTTGATTGGTTATTGATGAAAAAATTGATTTTCATGCGTCTAAAATTGAATTTTTATTGATTTTTGATCGATTATTGATCAAAAGATTGATTTTGATGCGTCTAAAATTGAATTTTTATTGATTTTTGATCGATTATTGATTAAAAGATTGATTTTGATGCGTCTAAAATTGAATTTTTATCTTTTGTCAATCTTTTGATCAATAACCAATCAAAAATCAATTCAATTTTAGACGCATGAAAATCAATCTTTTGATCAATAATCGATCAAAAATAAAAAAAAATTCAATTTTAGACGCAACAAAATCAATCTTTTGATCAATAACCAATCAAAAATCTATAAAAATTCAATTTTAGACGCATCAAAATCAATCTTTTGATCGATAATCGATCAAAAATCAATAAAAATTCAATTTTAGACGCAACAAAATCAATCTTTTGATCAATAACCAATCAAAAATCAATAAAAATTCAATTTTAGACGCATCAAAATCAATCTTTTGATCAATAATCGATCAAAAATCAATAAAAATTCAATTTTAGACGCAACAAAATCAAATTTTTGATCAAAAACCAATCAAAAATCAATAAAAATTTAATTTTAGACGCATCAAAATCAATCTTTTGATCAATAACCAATCAAAAATCAATAAAAATTCAATTTTAGACGCATCAAAATCTATCTTTTGATCATTAATCGATCAAAAATCAATAAAAATTCAATTTTAGACGCAACAAAATCAATTTTTTGATCAATAACCAATCAAAAATCAATAAAAATTCAATTTTAGACGCATCAAAATCAATCTTTTGATCAATAACCAATCAAAAATCTATAAAAATTCAATTTTAGACGCATCAAAATCAATATTTTGATCAATAACCAATCATAAATCAATAAAAATTCAATTTTAGACGCATCAAAATCAATCTTTTAATCAATAATCGATCAGAAATCAATACAAAATCAATTTTAGACGCATCAAAATCAATCTTTTGATCGATAATCGATCAAAAATCAATAAAAATTCAATTTTAGACGCATTAAAATCAATCTTTTGATCAATAACCAATCAAAAATCAATAAAAATTCAATTTTAGACGCATCAAAATCAATCTTTTGATCGATAATCGATCAAAAATCAATAAAAATTCAATTTTAGACGCATCAAAATCAATCTTTTGATCAATAACCAATCAAAAATCAATAAAAATTCAATTTTAGACGCATCAAAATCAATCTTTTGATCGATAATCGATCAAAAATCAATAAAAATTCAAGTTTAGACGCATCAAAATCAATCTTTTGATCAATAATCGATAAAAAATCAATAAAAATAAAATTTTAGACGCAACAAAATCAATTTTTGATCAATAACCAATCAAAAATCAATAAAAATTCAATTTTAGACGCATCAAAATCAATCTTTTGATCAATAATCGATAAAAATTAAATAAAAATTAAATTTTAGACGCAACAAAATCAATTTTTTGATCAATAACCAATCAAAAATCAATAAAAATTCAATTTTAGACGCATCAAAATCAATCTTTTGATCAATAACCAATCAAAAATCAATAAAAATTCAATTTTAGACGCATCAAAATCAATCTTTTGAACAATAATCGATCAAAAATCAATAAAAATTCAATTTTAGACGCAACAAAATCAATTTTTTGATCAAAAACCAATCAAAAATCAATAAAAATTGAATTTTAGACGCATCAAAATCAATCTTTTGATCAATAACCAATCAAAAATCAATAAAAATTCAATTTTAGACGCATCAAAATCAATCTCTTGATCAATAACCAATCATAAATCAATAAAAATTCAATTTTAGACGCATCAAAATCAATCTTTTGATCAATAACCAATCAAAAATCTATAAAAATTCCATTTTAGACGCATCAAAATCAATCTTTTGATCAATAATCGATAAAAAATCAATAAAAATTAAATTTTAGACGCATCAAAATCAATCTTTTGATCAATAACCAATCAAAAATCTATAAAAATTCAATTTTAGACGCATCAAAATCAATATTTTGATCAATAACCAATCATAAATCAATAAAAATTTAATTTTAGACGCATCAAAATCAATCTTTTAATCAATAATCGATCCGAAATCAATAAAAATTCAATTTTAGACGCATCAAAATCAATCTTTTGATCGATAATCGATCAAAAATCAATAAAAATTCAATTTTAGACGCATCAAAATCAATCTTTTGATCAATAACCAATCAAAAACAATAAAAATTCAATTTTAGACGCATCAAAATCAATCTTTTGATCGATAATCGATCAAAAATCAATAAAAATTCAATTTTAGACGCATCAAAATCATTCTTTTGATCAATAATCGATAAAAAATCAATAAAAATTAAATTTTAGACGCAACAAAATCAATTTTTGATCAATAACCAATCAAAAATCAATAAAAATTCAATTTTAGACGCATCAAAATCAATATTTTGATCAATAATCGATAAAAAATCAATAAAAATTAAATTTTAGACGCACCAAAATCAATCTTTTGATCAATAACCAATCAAAAATCTATAAAAATTCAATTTTAGACGCATCAAAATCAATCTTTTGATCAATAACCAATCATAAATCAATAAAAATTCAATTTTAGACGCATCAAAATCAATCTTTTAATCAATAATCGATCAAAAATCAATAAAAATTCAATTTTAGACGCATGAAAATCAATTTTTTGATCAATAACCAATCAAAAATCAATAAAAATTCAATTTTAGATGCATCAAAATCAATCTTTTGATCAATAACCAATCAAAAATCAATAAAAATTCAATTTTAGACGCATCAAAATCAATCTTTTAATCAATAATCGATCAAAAATCAATAAAAATTCAATTTTAGACGCATCAAAATCAATCTTTTGATCAAAATCAATCTTTTGATCAATAACCAATCAAAAATCAATAAAAATTCAATTTTAGACGCATCAAAATCAATCTTTTAATCAATAATCGATCAAAAATCAATAAAAATTCAATTTTAGACGCATCAAAATCAATCTTTTAATCAATAATCGATCAAAAATCAATAAAAATTCAATTTTAGACGCATCAAAATCAATCTTTTGATCAATAATCGATCAAAAATCAATAAAAATTCAATTTTAGACGCAACAAAATCAATTTTTTGATCAATAACCAATCAAAAATCAATAAAAATTCAATTTTAGACGTATCAAAATCAGTCTTTTTATCAATAACCAATCAAAAATCAATAAAAATTCAATTTTAGACGCATCAAAATCAATCTTTTAATCAATAAACGATCAAAAATCAATAAAAATTCAATTTTAGACGCATCAAAATCAATCTTTTAATCAATAATCGATCAAAAATCAATAAAAATTCAATTTTAGACGCATCAAAATCAATCTTTTGATCAATAATCGATCAAAAATCAATAAAAATTCAATTTTAGATGCAACAAAATCAATTTTTTGATCAATAACCAATCAAAAATCAATAAAAATTCAATTTTATACGCATCCAAATCAATCTTTTGATCAATAACCAATCATAAATCAATAAAAATTCAATTTTAGACGCATCAAAATCAATCTTTTAATCAATAATCGATCAAAAATCAATAAAAATTCAATTTTAGACGCATGAAAATCAATTTTTTGATCAATAACCAATCAAAAATCAATAAAAATTCAATTTTAGACGCATCAAAATCAATCTTTTGATCAATAATCAATCAAAAATCAATAAAAATTCAATTTTAGACGCATCAAAATCAATCTTTTAATCAATAATCGATCAAAAATCAATAAAAATTCAATTTTAGACGCATCAAAATCAATCTTTTGATCAAAATCAATCTTTTGATCAATAACCAATCAAAAATCAATAAAAATTCAATTTTAGACGCATCAAAATCAATCTTTTAATCAATAATCGATCAAAAATCAATAAAAATTCAATTTTAGACGCATCAAAATCAATCTTTTAATCAATAATCGATCAAAAATCAATAAAAATTCAATTTTAGACGCATCAAAATCAATCTTTTGATCAATAATCGATCAAAAATCAATAAAAATTCAATTTTAGACGCAACAAAATCAATTTTTTGATCAATAACCAATCAAAAATCAATAAAAATTCAATTTTAGACGTATCAAAATCAGTCTTTTTATCAATAACCAATCAAAAATCAATAAAAATTCAATTTTAGACGCATCAAAATCAATCTTTTAATCAATAAACGATCAAAAATCAATAAAAATTCAATTTTAGACGCATCAAAATCAATCTTTTAATCAATAATCGATCAAAAATCAATAAAAATTCAATTTTAGACGCATCAAAATCAATCTTTTGATCAATAATCGATCAAAAATCAATAAAAATTCAATTTTAGACGCAACAAAATCAATTTTTTGATCAATAACCAATCAAAAATCAATAAAAATTCAATTTTATACGCATCCAAATCAATATTTTGATCAATAACCAATCATAAATCAATAAAAATTTAATTTTAGACGCATCAAAATCAATCTTTTAATCAATAATCGATCAGAAATCAATAAAAATTCAATTTTAGACGCATCAAAATCAATCTTTTGATCGATAATCGATCAAAAATCAATAAAAATTCAATTTTAGACGCATCAAAATCAATCTTTTGATCAATAACCAATCAAAAATCAATAAAAATTCAATTTTAGACGCATCAAAATCAATCTTTTGATCAATAACCAATCAAAAATCATTAAAAATTCAATTTTAGACGCATGAAAATCAATCTTTTGATCAATAATCGATCAAAAATCAATAAAAATTCAATTTTAGACGCAACAAAATCAGTCTTTTGATCAATAACCAATCAAAAATCTATAAAAATTCAATTTTAGACGCATCAAAATCAATCTTTTGATCAATAATCGATAAAAAAATCAATAAAAATTAAATTTTAGACGCACCAAAATCAATCTTTTGATCAATAACCAATCAAAAATCTATAAAAATTCAATTTTAGACGCATCAAAATCAATCTTTTGATCAATAACCAATCATAAATCAATAAAAATTCAATTTTAGACGCATCAAAATCAATCTTTTAATCAATAATCGATCAAAAATCAATAAAAATTCAATTTTAGACGCATCAAAATCAATCTTTTGATCAATAACCAATCATAAATCAATAAAAATTCAATTTTAGACGCATCAAAATCAATCTTTTAATCAATAATCGATCAGAAATCAATACAAAATCAATTTTAGACGCATCAAAATCAATCTTTTGATCGATAATCGATCAAAAATCAATAAAAATTCAATTTTAGACGCATCAAAATCAATCTTTTGATCAATAACCAATCAAAAATCAATAAAAATTCAATTTTAGACGCATCAAAATCAATCTTTTGATCGATAATCGATCAAAAATCAATAAAAATTCAATTTTAGACGCATCAAAATCAATCTTTTGATCAATAACCAATCAAAAATCAATAAAAATTCAATTTTAGACGCATCAAAATCAATCTATTGATCGATAATCGATCAAAAATCAATAAAAATTCAATTTTAGACGCATCAAAATCAATCTTTTGATCAATAATCGATAAAAAATCAATAAAAATAAAATTTTAGACGCAACAAAATCAATTTTTGATCAATAACCAATCAAAAATCAATAAAAATTCAATTTTAGACGCATCAAAATCAATCTTTTGATCAATAATCGATAAAAATTAAATAAAAATTAAATTTAAGACGCAACAAAATCAATTTTTTGATCAATAACCAATCAAAAATCAATAAAAATTCAATTTTAGACGCATCAAAATCAATCTTATGATCAATAACCAATCAAAAATCAATAAAAATTCAAAATCAAAATCATTCTTTTGATCAATAATCGATAAAAAATCAATAAAAATTAAATTTTAGACGCAACAAAATCAATTTTTGATCAATAACCAATCAAAAATCAATAAAAATTCAATTTTAGACGCATCAAAATCAATCTTTTGATCAATAACCAATCAAAAATCAATAAAAATTCAATTTTAGACGCATCAAAATCAATCTTTTAATCAATAATCGATCAAAAATCAATAAAAATTCAATTTTAGACGCATCAAAATCAATCTTTTGATCAAAATCAATCTTTTGATCAATAACCAATCAAAAATCAATAAAAATTCAATTTTAGACGCATCAAAATCAATCTTTTAATCAATAATCGATCAAAAATCAATAAAAATTCAATTTTAGACGCATCAAAATCAATCTTTTAATCAATAATCGATCAAAAATCAATAAAAATTCAATTTTAGACGCATCAAAATCAATCTTTTGATCAATAATCGATCAAAAATCAATAAAAATTCAATTTTAGACGCAACAAAATCAATTTTTTGATCAATAACCAATCAAAAATCAATAAAAATTCAATTTTAGACGTATCAAAATCAGTCTTTTTATCAATAACCAATCAAAAATCAATAAAAATTCAATTTTAGACGCATCAAAATCAATCTTTTAATCAATAATCGATCAAAAATCAATAAAAATTCAATTTTAGACGCATCAAAATCAATCTTTTAATCAATAATCGATCAAAAATCAATAAAAATTCAATTTTAGACGCATCAAAATCAATCTTTTGATCAATAATCGATCAAAAATCAATAAAAATTCAATTTTAGACGCAACAAAATCAATTTTTTGATCAATAACCAATCAAAAATCAATAAAAATTCAATTTTTTACGCATCAAAATCAATATTTTGATCAATAACCAATCATAAATCAATAAAAATTTAATTTTAGACGCATCAAAATCAATCTTTTAATCAATAATCGATCAGAAATCAATAAAAATTCAATTTTAGACGCATCAAAATCAATCTTTTGATCGATAATCGATCAAAAATCAATAAAAATTCAATTTTAGACGCATCAAAATCAATCTTTTGATCAATAACCAATCAAAAATCAATAAAAATTCAATTTTAGACGCATCAAAATCAATCTTTTGATCAATAACCAATCAAAAATCAATAAAAATTCAATTTTAGACGCATCAAAATCAATCTTTTGATCAATAATCGATCAAAAATTAATAAAAATTCAATTTTAGACGCAACAAAATCAATTTTTTGATCAATAACCAATCAAAAATCTATAAAAATTCAATTTTAGACGCATCAAAATCAATCTTTTGATCAATAACCAATCATAAATCAATAAAAATTCAATTTTAGACGCATCAAAATCAATCTTTTAATCAATAATCGATCAAAAATCAATAAAAATTCAATTTTAGACGCATCAAAATCAATCTTTTGATCAATAACCAATCAAAAATCAATAAAAATTCAATTTTAGACGCATCAAAATCAATCTTTTGATCGATAATCGATCAAAAATCAATATAAATTCAATTTTAGACGCATCAAAATCAATCTTTTGATCAATAACCAATCAAAAATCAATAAAAATTCAATTTTAGACGCATCAAAATCAATCTTTTGATCAATAACCAATCATAAATCAATAAAAATTCAATTTTAGACGCATCAGAATCAATCTTTTGATCAATAACCAATCAAAAATCTATAAAAATTCAATTTTAGACGCATCAAAATCAATCTTTTGATCAATAATCGATAAAAAATCAATAAAAATTAAATTTTAGACGCAACAAAATCAATTTTTTGATCAATAACCAATCAAAAATCAATAAAAATTCAATTTTAGACGCATCAAAATCAATCTTTTGATCAATAACCAATCAAAAATCAATAAAAATTCAATTTTAGACGCATCAAAATCAATCTTTTAATCAATAATCGATCAAAAATAAATAAAAATTCAATTTTAGACGCATCAAAATCAATCTTTTGATCAATAATCGATCAAAAATCAATAAAAATTCAATTTTAGACGCAACAAAATCAATTTTTTGATCAATAACCAATCAAAAATCAATAAAAATTCAATTTTAGACGTATCAAAATCAGTCTTTTTATCAATAACCAATCAAAAATCAATAAAAATTCAATTTTAGACGCAACAAAATCAATTTTTTGATCAATAACCAATCAAAAATCAATAAAAGTTCAATTTTAGACGTATCAAAATCAGTCTTTTTATCAATAACCAATCAAAAATCAATAAAAATTCAATTTTATACGCATCAAAATCAATCTTTTGATCAATAACCAATCAAAAATCAATAAAAATTCAATTTTAGACGCATGAAAATCAATCTTTTGATCAATAATCGATCAAAAATCAATAAAAATTCAATTTTAGACGCAACAAAATCAATCTTTTGATCAATAACCAATCATAAATCAATAAAAATTCAATTTTAGACGCATCAAAATCAATCTTTTAGTCAATAATCGATCAGAAATCAATACAAAATCAATTTTAGACGCATCAAAATCAATCTTTTGATCGATAATCGATCAAAAATCAATAAAAATTCAATTTTAGACGCATAAAATCAATAAAAATTCAATTTTAGACGCAACAAAATCAATCTTTTGATCAATAATCGATCAAAAATCAATAAAAATTCAATTTTAGACGCAACAAAATCAATTTTTTGATCAATAACCAATCAAAAATCAATAAAAATTCAATTTTAGACGTATCAAAATCAGTCTTTTTATCAATAACCAATCAAAAATCAATAAAAATTCAATTTTATACGCATCAAAATCAATCTTTTGATCAATAACCAATCAAAAATCAATAAAAATTCAATTTTAGACGCATGAAAATCAATCTTTTGATCAATAATCGATCAAAAATCAATAAAAATTCAATTTTAGACGCAACAAAATCAATCTTTTGATCAATAACCAATCAAAAATCTATAAAAATTCAATTTAAGACGCATCAAAATCAATCTTTTGATCGATAATCGATCAAAAATCAATAAAAATTCAATTTTAGACGCAACAAAATCAATCTTTTGATCAATAACCAATCAAAAATCAATAAAAATTCAATTTTAGACGCATCAAAATCAATCATTTGATCAATAATCGATCAAAAATCAATAAAAATTCAATTTTAGACGCATCCAAATCAATCTTTTGATCAATAATCGATCAAAAATCAATAAAAATTCAATTTTAGACGCAACAAAATCAATTTTTTGATCAAAAACCAATCAAAAATCAATAAAAATTTAATTTTAGACGCATCAAAATCAATCTTTTGATCAATAACCAATCAAAAATCAATAAAAATTCAATTTTAGACGCATCAAAATCTATCTTTTGATCATTAATCGATCAAAAATCAATAAAAATTCAGTTTTAGACGCAACAAAATCAATTTTTTGATCAATAACCAATCAAAAATCAATAAAAATTCAATTTTAGACGCATCAAAATCAATCTTTTGATCAATAACCAATCAAAAATCTATAAAAATTCAATTTTAGACGCATCAAAATCAATATTTTGATCAATAACCAATCATAAATCAATAAAAATATTCAATTTTAGACGCATCAAAATCAATCTTTTAATCAATAATCGATCAGAAATCAATACAAAATCAATTTTAGACGCATCAAAATCAATCTTTTGATCGATAATCGATCAAAAATCAATAAAAATTAAATTTTAGACACATCAAAATCAATCTTTTGATCAATAACCAATCAAAAATCAATCAAAATTCAATTTTAGACGCAACAAAATCAATTTTTTGATCAATAACCAACCAAAAATCAATAAAAATTCAATTTTAGACGCATCAAAATCAATCTTTTGATCAATAACCAATCAAAAATTTATAAAAATTCAATTTTAGACGCATCAAAATCAATATTTTGATCAATAATCAATCAAAAATCAATAAAAATTCAATTTTAGACGCATCAAAATCAATCTTTTGATCAATAATCGATAAAAAATCAATAAAAATTAAATTTTAGACGCAACAAAATCAATTTTTTGATCAATAACCAATCAAAAATCAATAAAAATTCAATTTTAGACGCATCAAAATCAATCTTTTGATCAATAACCAATCAAAAATCAATAAAAATTCAATTTTAGACGCATCAAAATCAATCTTTTAATCAATAATCGATCAAAAATCAATAAAAATTCAATTTTAGACGCATCAAAATCAATCTTTTGATCATTAATCGATCAAAAATCAATAAAAATTCAATTTTAGACGTAACAAAATCAATTTTTTGATCAATAATCGATCAAAAATCAATAAAAATTCAATTTTATACGCATCCAAATCAATATTTTGATCAATAACCAATCATAAATCAATAAAAATTTAATTTTAGACGCATCAAAATCAATCTTTTAATCAATAATCGATCAGAAATCAATAAAAATTCAATTTTAGACGCATCAAAATCAATCTTTTGATCGATAATCGATCAAAAATCAATAAAAATTCAATTTTAGACGCATCAAAATCAATCTTTTGATCAATAACCAATCAAAAATCAATAAAAATTCAATTTTAGACGCATCAAAATCAATCTTTTGATCAATAACCAATCAAAAATCATTAAAAATTCAATTTTAGACGCATGAAAATCAATCTTTTGATCAATAATCGATCAAAAATCAATAAAAATTCAATTTTAGACGCAACAAAATCAGTCTTTTGATCAATAACCAATCAAAAATCTATAAAAATTCAATTTTAGACGCATCAAAATCAATCTTTTGATCAATAATCGATAAAAAAATCAATAAAAATTAAATTTTAGACGCACCAAAATCAATCTTTTGATCAATAACCAATCAAAAATCTATAAAAATTCAATTTTAGACGCATCAAAATCAATCTTTTGATCAATAACCAATCATAAATCAATAAAAATTCAATTTTAGACGCATCAAAATCAATCTTTTAATCAATAATCGATCAAAAATCAATAAAAATTCAATTTTAGACGCATCAAAATCAATCTTTTGATCAATAACCAATCATAAATCAATAAAAATTCAATTTTAGACGCATCAAAATCAATCTTTTAATCAATAATCGATCAGAAATCAATACAAAATCAATTTTAGACGCATCAAAATCAATCTTTTGATCGATAATCGATCAAAAATCAATAAAAATTCAATTTTAGACGCATCAAAATCAATCTTTTGATCAATAACCAATCAAAAATCAATAAAAATTCAATTTTAGACGCATCAAAATCAATCTTTTGATCGATAATCGATCAAAAATCAATAAAAATTCAATTTTAGACGCATCAAAATCAATCTTTTGATCAATAACCAATCAAAAATCAATAAAAATTCAATTTTAGACGCATCAAAATCAATCTATTGATCGATAATCGATCAAAAATCAATAAAAATTCAATTTTAGACGCATCAAAATCAATCTTTTGATCAATAATCGATAAAAAATCAATAAAAATAAAATTTTAGACGCAACAAAATCAATTTTTGATCAATAACCAATCAAAAATCAATAAAAATTCAATTTTAGACGCATCAAAATCAATCTTTTGATCAATAATCGATAAAAATTAAATAAAAATTAAATTTAAGACGCAACAAAATCAATTTTTTGATCAATAACCAATCAAAAATCAATAAAAATTCAATTTTAGACGCATCAAAATCAATCTTATGATCAATAACCAATCAAAAATCAATAAAAATTCTAAATCAAAATCATTCTTTTGATCAATAATCGATAAAAAATCAATAAAAATTAAATTTTAGACGCAACAAAATCAATTTTTGATCAATAACCAATCAAAAATCAATAAAAATTCAATTTTAGACGCATCAAAATCAATCTTTTGATCAATAACCAATCAAAAATCAATAAAAATTCAATTTTAGACGCATCAAAATCAATCTTTTAATCAATAATCGATCAAAAATCAATAAAAATTCAATTTTAGACGCATCAAAATCAATCTTTTGATCAAAATCAATCTTTTGATCAATAACCAATCAAAAATCAATAAAAATTCAATTTTAGACGCATCAAAATCAATCTTTTAATCAATAATCGATCAAAAATCAATAAAAATTCAATTTTAGACGCATCAAAATCAATCTTTTAATCAATAATCGATCAAAAATCAATAAAAATTCAATTTTAGACGCATCAAAATCAATCTTTTGATCAATAATCGATCAAAAATCAATAAAAATTCAATTTTAGACGCAACAAAATCAATTTTTTGATCAATAACCAATCAAAAATCAATAAAAATTCAATTTTAGACGTATCAAAATCAGTCTTTTTATCAATAACCAATCAAAAATCAATAAAAATTCAATTTTAGACGCATCAAAATCAATCTTTTAATCAATAATCGATCAAAAATCAATAAAAATTCAATTTTAGACGCATCAAAATCAATCTTTTAATCAATAATCGATCAAAAATCAATAAAAATTCAATTTTAGACGCATCAAAATCAATCTTTTGATCAATAATCGATCAAAAATCAATAAAAATTCAATTTTAGACGCAACAAAATCAATTTTTTGATCAATAACCAATCAAAAATCAATAAAAATTCAATTTTTTACGCATCAAAATCAATATTTTGATCAATAACCAATCATAAATCAATAAAAATTTAATTTTAGACGCATCAAAATCAATCTTTTAATCAATAATCGATCAGAAATCAATAAAAATTCAATTTTAGACGCATCAAAATCAATCTTTTGATCGATAATCGATCAAAAATCAATAAAAATTCAATTTTAGACGCATCAAAATCAATCTTTTGATCAATAACCAATCAAAAATCAATAAAAATTCAATTTTAGACGCATCAAAATCAATCTTTTGATCAATAACCAATCAAAAATCAATAAAAATTCAATTTTAGACGCATCAAAATCAATCTTTTGATCAATAATCGATCAAAAATTAATAAAAATTCAATTTTAGACGCAACAAAATCAATTTTTTGATCAATAACCAATCAAAAATCTATAAAAATTCAATTTTAGACGCATCAAAATCAATCTTTTGATCAATAACCAATCATAAATCAATAAAAATTCAATTTTAGACGCATCAAAATCAATCTTTTAATCAATAATCGATCAAAAATCAATAAAAATTCAATTTTAGACGCATCAAAATCAATCTTTTGATCAATAACCAATCAAAAATCAATAAAAATTCAATTTTAGACGCATCAAAATCAATCTTTTGATCGATAATCGATCAAAAATCAATATAAATTCAATTTTAGACGCATCAAAATCAATCTTTTGATCAATAACCAATCAAAAATCAATAAAAATTCAATTTTAGACGCATCAAAATCAATCTTTTGATCAATAACCAATCATAAATCAATAAAAATTCAATTTTAGACGCATCAGAATCAATCTTTTGATCAATAACCAATCAAAAATCTATAAAAATTCAATTTTAGACGCATCAAAATCAATCTTTTGATCAATAATCGATAAAAAATCAATAAAAATTAAATTTTAGACGCAACAAAATCAATTTTTTGATCAATAACCAATCAAAAATCAATAAAAATTCAATTTTAGACGCATCAAAATCAATCTTTTGATCAATAACCAATCAAAAATCAATAAAAATTCAATTTTAGACGCATCAAAATCAATCTTTTAATCAATAATCGATCAAAAATAAATAAAAATTCAATTTTAGACGCATCAAAATCAATCTTTTGATCAATAATCGATCAAAAATCAATAAAAATTCAATTTTAGACGCAACAAAATCAATTTTTTGATCAATAACCAATCAAAAATCAATAAAAATTCAATTTTAGACGTATCAAAATCAGTCTTTTTATCAATAACCAATCAAAAATCAATAAAAATTCAATTTTAGACGCAACAAAATCAATTTTTTGATCAATAACCAATCAAAAATCAATAAAAGTTCAATTTTAGACGTATCAAAATCAGTCTTTTTATCAATAACCAATCAAAAATCAATAAAAATTTAATTTTATACGCATCAAAATCAATCTTTTGATCAATAACCAATCAAAAATCAATAAAAATTCAATTTTAGACGCATGAAAATCAATCTTTTGATCAATAATCGATCAAAAATCAATAAAAATTCAATTTTAGACGCAACAAAATCAATCTTTTGATCAATAACCAATCATAAATCAATAAAAATTCAATTTTAGACGCATCAAAATCAATCTTCTAGTCAATAATCGATCAGAAATCAATACAAAATCAATTTTAGACGCATCAAAATCAATCTTTTGATCGATAATCGATCAAAAATCAATAAAAATTCAATTTTAGACGCATAAAATCAATAAAAATTCAATTTTAGACGCAACAAAATCAATCTTTTGATCAATAATCGATCAAAAATCAATAAAAATTCAATTTTAGACGCAACAAAATCAATTTTTTGATCAATAACCAATCAAAAATCAATAAAAATTCAATTTTAGACGTATCAAAATCAGTCTTTTTATCAATAACCAATCAAAAATCAATAAAAATTCAATTTTATACGCATCAAAATCAATCTTTTGATCAATAACCAATCAAAAATCAATAAAAATTCAATTTTAGACGCATGAAAATCAATCTTTTGATCAATAATCGATCAAAAATCAATAAAAATTCAATTTTAGACGCAACAAAATCAATCTTTTGATCAATAACCAATCAAAAATCTATAAAAATTCAATTTAAGACGCATCAAAATCAATCTTTTGATCGATAATCGATCAAAAATCAATAAAAATTCAATTTTAGACGCAACAAAATCAATCTTTTGATCAATAACCAATCAAAAATCAATAAAAATTCAATTTTAGACGCATCAAAATCAATCTTTTGATCAATAATCGATCAAAAATCAATAAAAATTCAATTTTAGACGCATCCAAATCAATCTTTTGATCAATAATCGATCAAAAATCAATAAAAATTCAATTTTAGACGCAACAAAATCAATTTTTTGATCAAAAACCAATCAAAAATCAATAAAAATTTAATTTTAGACGCATCAAAATCAATCTTTTGATCAATAACCAATCAAAAATCAATAAAAATTCAATTTTAGACGCATCAAAATCTATCTTTTGATCATTAATCGATCAAAAATCAATAAAAATTCAGTTTTAGACGCAACAAAATCAATTTTTTGATCAATAACCAATCAAAAATCAATAAAAATTCAATTTTAGACGCATCAAAATCAATCTTTTGATCAATAACCAATCAAAAATCTATAAAAATTCAATTTTAGACGCATCAAAATCAATATTTTGATCAATAACCAATCATAAATCAATAAAAATATTCAATTTTAGACGCATCAAAATCAATCTTTTAATCAATAATCGATCAGAAATCAATACAAAATCAATTTTAGACGCATCAAAATCAATCTTTTGATCGATAATCGATCAAAAATCAATAAAAATTAAATTTTAGACACATCAAAATCAATCTTTTGATCAATAACCAATCAAAAATCAATCAAAATTCAATTTTAGACGCAACAAAATCAATTTTTTGATCAATAACCAACCAAAAATCAATAAAAATTCAATTTTAGACGCATCAAAATCAATCTTTTGATCAATAACCAATCAAAAATTTATAAAAATTCAATTTTAGACGCATCAAAATCAATATTTTGATCAATAATCAATCAAAAATCAATAAAAATTCAATTTTAGACGCATCAAAATCAATCTTTTGATCAATAATCGATAAAAAATCAATAAAAATTAAATTTTAGACGCAACAAAATCAATTTTTTGATCAATAACCAATCAAAAATCAATAAAAATTCAATTTTAGACGCATCAAAATCAATCTTTTGATCAATAACCAATCAAAAATCAATAAAAATTCAATTTTAGACGCATCAAAATCAATCTTTTAATCAATAATCGATCAAAAATCAATAAAAATTCAATTTTAGACGCATCAAAATCAATCTTTTGATCAATAATCGATCAAAAATCAATAAAAATTCAATTTTAGACGTAACAAAATCAATTTTTTGATCAATAATCGATCAAAAATCAATAAAAATTCAATTTTAGACGTATCAAAATCAGTCTTTTTATCAATAACCAATCAAAAATCAATAAAAATTCAATTTTATACGCATGAAAATCAATCTTTTGATCAATAACCAATCAAAAATCAATAAAAATTCAATTTTAGACGCATGAAAATCAATTTTTTGATCAATAATCGATCAAAAATCAATAAAAATTCAATTTTAGACGCAACAAAATCAATCTTTTGATCAATAATCGATCAAAAATCAATAAAAATTCAATTTTAGACGTATCAAAATCAGTCTTTTTATCAATAACCAATCAAAAATCAATAAAAATTCAATTTTATACGCATGAAAATCAATCTTTTGATCAATAACCAATCAAAAATCAATAAAAATTCAATTTTAGACGCATGAAAATCAATTTTTTGATCAATAATCGATCAAAAATCAATAAAAATTCAATTTTAGACGCAACAAAATCAATCTTTTGATCAATAATCGATCAAAAATCAATAAAAATTCAATTTTAGACGCAACAAAATCAATTTTTTGATCAATAACCAATCAAAAATCAATAAAAATTCAATTTTAGACGCATGAAAATCAATCTTTTGATCAATAACCAATCAAAAATCAATAAAAATTCAATTTTAGACGCATGAAAATCAATCTTTTGATCAATAATCGATCAAAAATCAATAAAAATTCAATTTTAGACGCATGAAAATCAATTTTTTGATCAATAACCAATCAAAAATCAATAAAAATTCAATTTTAGACGCATGAAAATCAATTTTTTGATCAATAACCAATCAAAAATCAATAAAAATTCAATTTTAGACGCATGAAAATCAATTTTTTGATCAATAACCAATCAAAAATCAATAAAAATTCAATTTTAGACGCATGAAAATCAATTTTTTGATCAATAACCAATCAAAAATCAATAAAAATTCAATTTTAGACGCATGAAAATCAATTTTTTGATCAATAACCAATCAAAAATCAATAAAAATTCAATTTTAAACGCATGAAAATCAATCTTTTGATCAATAACCAATCAAAAATCAATAAAAATTCAATTTTAGACGCAACAAAATCAATCTTTTGATCAATAATCGATCAAAAATCAATAAAAATTCAATTTTAGACGCAACAAAATCAATTTTTTGATCAATAACCAATCAAAAATCAATAAAAATTCAATTTTAGACGTATCAAAATCAGTCTTTTTATCAATAACCAATCAAAAATCAATAAAAATTCAATTTTATACGCATCAAAATCAATCTTTTGATCAATAACCAATCAAAAATCAATAAAAATTCAATTTTAGACGCATGAAAATCAATCTTTTGATCAATAATCGATCAAAAATCAATAAAAATTCAATTTTAGACGCAACAAAATCAATCTTTTGATCAATAACCAATCAAAAATCTATAAAAATTCAATTTTAGACGCATCAAAATCAATCTTTTGATCGATAATCGATCAAAAATCAATAAAAATTCAATTTTAGACGCAACAAAATCAATCTTTTGATCAATAACCAATCAAAAATCAATAAAAATTCAATTTTAGACGCATCAAAATCAATCTTTTGATCAATAATCGATCAAAAATCAATAAAAATTCAATTTTAGACGCATCCAAATCAATCTTTTGATCAATAATCGATCAAAAATCAATAAAAATTCAATTTTAGACGCAACAAAATCAATTTTTTGATCAAAAACCAATCAAAAATCAATAAAAATTTAATTTTAGACGCATCAAAATCAATCTTTTGATCAATAACCAATCAAAAATCAATAAAAATTCAATTTTAGACGCATCAAAATCTATCTTTTGATCATTAATCGATCAAAAATCAATAAAAATTCAATTTTAGACGCAACAAAATCAATTTTTTGATCAATAACCAATCAAATATCAATAAAAATTCAATTTTAGACGCATCAAAATCAATCTTTTGATCAATAACCAATCAAAAATCTATAAAAATTCAATTTTAGACGCATCAAAATCAATATTTTGATCAATAACCAATCATAAATCAATAAAAATATTCAATTTTAGACGCATCAAAATCAATCTTTTAATCAATAATCGATCAGAAATCAATACAAAATCAATTTTAGACGCATCAAAATCAATCTTTTGATCGATAATCGATCAAAAATCAATAAAAATTAAATTTTAGACGCATCAAAATCAATCTTTTGATCAATAACCAATCAAAAATCAATCAAAATTCAATTTTAGACGCAACAAAATCAATTTTTTGATCAATAACCAATCAAAAATCAATAAAAATTCAATTTTAGACGCATCAAAATCAATCTTTTGATCAATAACCAATCAAAAATTTATAAAAATTCAATTTTAGACGCATCAAAATCAATATTTTGATCAATAACCAATCAAAAATCAATAAAAATTCAATTTTAGACGCATCAAAATCAATCTTTTGATCAATAATCGATCAAAAATCAATAAAAATTCAATTTTAGACGCATGAAAATCAATTTTTTGATCAATAACCAATCAAAAATCAATAAAAATTCAATTTTAGACGCATGAAAATCAATTTTTTGATCAATAACCAATCAAAAATCAATAAAAATTCAATTTTAGACGCATGAAAATCAATTTTTTGATCAATAACCAATCAAAAATCAATAAAAATTCAATTTTAGACGCATGAAAATCAATTTTTTGATCAATAACCAATCAAAAATCAATAAAAATTCAATTTTAGACGCATGAAAATCAATTTTTTGATCAATAACCAATCAAAAATCAATAAAAATTCAATTTTAAACGCATGAAAATCAATCTTTTGATCAATAACCAATCAAAAATCAATAAAAATTCAATTTTAGACGCAACAAAATCAATCTTTTGATCAATAATCGATCAAAAATCAATAAAAATTCAATTTTAGACGCAACAAAATCAATTTTTTGATCAATAACCAATCAAAAATCAATAAAAATTCAATTTTAGACGTATCAAAATCAGTCTTTTTATCAATAACCAATCAAAAATCAATAAAAATTCAATTTTATACGCATCAAAATCAATCTTTTGATCAATAACCAATCAAAAATCTATAAAAATTCAATTTGAGACGCATGAAAATCAATCTTTTGATCAATAATCGATCAAAAATCAATAAAAATTCAATTTTAGACGCAACAAAATCAATCTTTTGATCAATAACCAATCAAAAATCTATAAAAATTCAATTTTAGACGCATCAAAATCAATCTTTTGATCGATAATCGATCAAAAATCAATAAAAATTCAATTTTAGACGCAACAAAATCAATCTTTTGATCAATAACCAATCAAAAATCAATAAAAATTCAATTTTAGACGCATCAAAATCAATCTTTTGATCAATAATCGAACAAAAATCAATAAAAATTCAATTTTAGACGCATCCAAATCAATCTTTTGATCAATAATCGATCAAAAATCAATAAAAATTCAATTTTAGACGCAACAAAATCAATTTTTTGATCAAAAACCAATCAAAAATCAATAAAAATTTAATTTTAGACGCATCAAAATCAATCTTTTGATCTATAACCAATCAAAAATCAATAAAAATTCAATTTTAGACGCATCAAAATCTATCTTTTGATCATTAATCGATCAAAAATCAATAAAAATTCAATTTTAGACGCAACAAAATCAATTTTTTGATCAATAACCAATCAAATATCAATAAAAATTCAATTTTAGACGCATCAAAATCAATCTTTTGATCAATAACCAATCAAAAATCTATAAAAATTCAATTTTAGACGCATCAAAATCAATATTTTGATCAATAACCAATCATAAATCAATAAAAATATTCAATTTTAGACGCATCAAAATCAATCTTTTAATCAATAATCGATCAGAAATCAATACAAAATCAATTTTAGACGCATCAAAATCAATCTTTTGATCGATAATCGATCAAAAATCAATAAAAATTAAATTTTAGACGCATCAAAATCAATCTTTTGATCAATAACCAATCAAAAATCAATCAAAATTCAATTTTAGACGCAACAAAATCAATTTTTTGATCAATAACCAATCAAAAATCAATAAAAATTCAATTTTAGACGCATCAAAATCAATCTTTTGATCAATAACCAATCAAAAATTTATAAAAATTCAATTTTAGACGCATCAAAATCAATATTTTGATCAATAACCAATCAAAAATCAATAAAAATTCAATTTTAGACGCATCAAAATCAATCTTTTGATCAATAATCGATAAAAAATCAATAAAAATTAAATTTTAGACGCAACAAAATCAATTTTTTGATCAATAACCAATCAAAAATCAATAAAAATTCAATTTTAGACGCATCAAAATCAATCTTTTGATCAATAACCAATCAAAAATCTATAAAAATTCAATTTTAGACGCATCAAAATCAATATTTTGATCAATAACCAATCATAAATCAATAAAAATATTCAATTTTAGACGCATCAAAATCAATCTTTTAATCAATAATCGATCAGAAATCAATACAAAATCAATTTTAGACGCATCAAAATCAATCTTTTGATCGATAATCGATCAAAAATCAATAAAAATTAAATTTTAGACGCATCAAAATCAATCTTTTGATCAATAACCAATCAAAAATCAATCAAAATTCAATTTTAGACGCAACAAAATCAATTTTTTGATCAATAACCAATCAAAAATCAATAAAAATTCAATTTTAGACGCATCAAAATCAATCTTTTGATCAATAACCAATCAAAAATTTATAAAAATTCAATTTTAGACGCATCAAAATCAATATTTTGATCAATAACCAATCAAAAATCAATAAAAATTCAATTTTAGACGCATCAAAATCAATCTTTTGATCAATAATCGATAAAAAATCAATAAAAATTAAATTTTAGACGCATCAAAATCAATATTTTGATCAATAACCAATCAAAAATCAATAAAAATTCAATTTTAGACGCATCAAAATCAATCTTTTGATCAATAATCGATCAAAAATCAATAAAAATTCAATTTTAGACGCATGAAAATCAATTTTTTGATCAATAACCAATCAAAAATCAATAAAAATTCAATTTTAGACGCATGAAAATCAATTTTTTGATCAATAACCAATCAAAAATCAATAAAAATTCAATTTTAGACGCATGAAAATCAATTTTTTGATCAATAACCAATCAAAAATCAATAAAAATTCAATTTTAGACGCATGAAAATCAATTTTTTGATCAATAACCAATCAAAAATCAATAAAAATTCAATTTTAGACGCATGAAAATCAATTTTTTGATCAATAACCAATCAAAAATCAATAAAAATTCAATTTTAAACGCATGAAAATCAATCTTTTGATCAATAACCAATCAAAAATCAATAAAAATTCAATTTTAGACGCAACAAAATCAATCTTTTGATCAATAATCGATCAAAAATCAATAAAAATTCAATTTTAGACGCAACAAAATCAATTTTTTGATCAATAACCAATCAAAAATCAATAAAAATTCAATTTTAGACGTATCAAAATCAGTCTTTTTATCAATAACCAATCAAAAATCAATAAAAATTCAATTTTATACGCATCAAAATCAATCTTTTGATCAATAACCAATCAAAAATCTATAAAAATTCAATTTGAGACGCATGAAAATCAATCTTTTGATCAATAATCGATCAAAAATCAATAAAAATTCAATTTTAGACGCAACAAAATCAATCTTTTGATCAATAACCAATCAAAAATCTATAAAAATTCAATTTTAGACGCATCAAAATCAATCTTTTGATCGATAATCGATCAAAAATCAATAAAAATTCAATTTTAGACGCAACAAAATCAATCTTTTGATCAATAACCAATCAAAAATCAATAAAAATTCAATTTTAGACGCATCAAAATCAATCTTTTGATCAATAATCGAACAAAAATCAATAAAAATTCAATTTTAGACGCATCCAAATCAATCTTTTGATCAATAATCGATCAAAAATCAATAAAAATTCAATTTTAGACGCAACAAAATCAATTTTTTGATCAAAAACCAATCAAAAATCAATAAAAATTTAATTTTAGACGCATCAAAATCAATCTTTTGATCAATAACCAATCAAAAATCAATAAAAATTCAATTTTAGACGCATCAAAATCTATCTTTTGATCATTAATCGATCAAAAATCAATAAAAATTCAATTTTAGACGCAACAAAATCAATTTTTTGATCAATAACCAATCAAATATCAATAAAAATTCAATTTTAGACGCATCAAAATCAATCTTTTGATCAATAACCAATCAAAAATCTATAAAAATTCAATTTTAGACGCATCAAAATCAATATTTTGATCAATAACCAATCATAAATCAATAAAAATATTCAATTTTAGACGCATCAAAATCAATCTTTTAATCAATAATCGATCAGAAATCAATACAAAATCAATTTTAGACGCATCAAAATCAATCTTTTGATCGATAATCGATCAAAAATCAATAAAAATTAAATTTTAGACGCATCAAAATCAATCTTTTGATCAATAACCAATCAAAAATCAATCAAAATTCAATTTTAGACGCAACAAAATCAATTTTTTGATCAATAACCAATCAAAAATCAATAAAAATTCAATTTTAGACGCATCAAAATCAATCTTTTGATCAATAACCAATCAAAAATTTATAAAAATTCAATTTTAGACGCATCAAAATCAATATTTTGATCAATAACCAATCAAAAATCAATAAAAATTCAATTTTAGACGCATCAAAATCAATCTTTTGATCAATAATCGATAAAAAATCAATAAAAATTAAATTTTAGACGCAACAAAATCAATTTTTTGATCAATAACCAATCAAAAATCAATAAAAATTCAATTTTAGACGCATCAAAATCAATCTTTTAATCAATAATCGATCAAAAATCAATAAAAATTCAATTTTAGACGCATCAAAATCAATCTTTTGATCAATCAAAAATCAATAAAAATTCAATTTTAGACGTAACAAAATCAATTTTTTGATCAATAATCGATCAAAAATCAATAAAAATTCAATTTTAGACGTATCAAAATCAGTCTTTTTATCAATAACCAATCAAAAATCAATAAAAATTAAATTTTATACGCATGAAAATCAATCTTTTGATCAATAACCAATCAAAAATCAATAAAAATTCAATTTTAGACGCATGAAAATCAATTTTTTGATCAATAATCGATCAAAAATCAATAAAAATTCAATTTTAGACGCAACAAAATCAATCTTTTGATCAATAATCGATCAAAAATCAATAAAAATTCAATTTTAGACGTATCAAAATCAGTCTTTTTATCAATAACCAATCAAAAATCAATAAAAATTCAATTTTATACGCATGAAAATCAATCTTTTGATCAATAACCAATCAAAAATCAATAAAAATTCAATTTTAGACGCATGAAAATCAATTTTTTGATCAATAATCGATCAAAAATCAATAAAAATTCAATTTTAGACGCAACAAAATCAATCTTTTGATCAATAATCGATCAAAAATCAATAAAAATTCAATTTTAGACGCAACAAAATCAATTTTTTGATCAATAACCAATCAAAAATCAATAAAAATTCAATTTTAGACGCATGAAAATCAATCTTTTGATCAATAACCAATCAAAAATCAATAAAAATTCAATTTTAGACGCATGAAAATCAATCTTTTGATCAATAATCGATCAAAAATCAATAAAAATTCAATTTTAGACGCATGAAAATCAATTTTTTGATCAATAACCAATCAAAAATCAATAAAAATTCAATTTTAGACGCATGAAAATCAATTTTTTGATCAATAACCAATCAAAAATCAATAAAAATTCAATTTTAGACGCATGAAAATCAATTTTTTGATCAATAACCAATCAAAAATCAATAAAAATTCAATTTTAGACGCATGAAAATCAATTTTTTGATCAATAACCAATCAAAAATCAATAAAAATTCAATTTTAGACGCATGAAAATCAATTTTTTGATCAATAACCAATCAAAAATCAATAAAAATTCAATTTTAAACGCATGAAAATCAATCTTTTGATCAATAACCAATCAAAAATCAATAAAAATTCAATTTTAGACGCATGAAAATCAATTTTTTGATCAATAACCAATCAAAAATCAATAAAAATTCAATTTTAGACGCATGAAAATCAATCTTTTGATCAATAATCGATCAAAAATCAATAAAAATTCAATTTTAGACGCAACAAAATCAATCTTTTGATCAATAATCGATCAAAAATCAATAAAAATTCAATTTTAGACGCAACAAAATCAATTTTTTGATCAATAACCAATCAAAAATCAATAAAAATTCAATTTTAGACGTATCAAAATCAGTCTTTTTATCAATAACCAATCAAAAATCAATAAAAATTCAATTTTATACGCATCAAAATCAATCTTTGGATCAATAACCAATCAAAAATCAATAAAAATTCAATTTTAGACGCATGAAAATCAATCTTTTGATCAATAATCGATCAAAAATCAATAAAAATTCAATTTTAGACGCAACAAAATCAATCTTTTGATCAATAACCAATCAAAAATCTATAAAAATTCAATTTTAGACGCATCAAAATCAATCTTTTGATCGATAATCGATCAAAAATCAATAAAAATTCAATTTTAGACGCAACAAAATCAATCTTTTGATCAATAACCAATCAAAAATCAATAAAAATTCAATTTAAGACGCATCAAAATCAATCTTTTGATCAATAATCGATCAAAAATCAATAAAAATTCAATTTTAGACGCATCAAAATCAATCTTTTGATCAATAATCGATCAAAAATCAATAAAAATTCAATTTTAGACGCATCAAAATCAATCTTTTGATCAATAACCAATCAAAAATCAATAAAAATTCAATTTTAGACGCATCAAAATCAATCTTTTAATCAATAATCGATCAAAAATCAATAAAAATTCAATTTTAGACGCATCAAAATCAATCTTTTGATCAATAACCAATCAAAAATCAATAAAAATTCAATTTTAGACGCATCAAAATCAATCTTTTGATCAATAATCGATCAAAAATCAATAAAAATTCAATTTTAGACGCAACAAAATCAATCTTTTGATCAATAACCAATCAAAAATCAATAAAAATTCAATTTTAGACGCATCAAAATCAATCTTTTGATCAATAATCGATCAAAAATCAATAAAAATTCAATTTTAGACGCATCAAAATCAATCTTTTGATCAATAATCGATCAAAAATCAATAAAAATTCAATTTTAGACGCATCAAAATCAATCTTTTGATCAATAACCAATCAAAAATCAATAAAAATTCAATTTTAGACGCATCAAAATCAATCTTTTAATCAATAATCGATCAAAAATCAATAAAAATTCAATTTTAGACGCATCAAAATCAATCTTTTGATCAATAACCAATCAAAAATCAATAAAAATTCAATTTTAGACGCATCAAAATCAATCTTTTGATCAATAATCGATCAAAAATCAATAAAAATTCAATTTTAGACGCAACAAAATCAATCTTTTGATCAATAACCAATCAAAAATCAATAAAAATTCAATTTTAGACGCATCAAAATCAATCTTTTGGTCGATAATCGATCAAAAATCAATAAAAATTCAATTTTAGACGCATGAAAATCAATCTTTTGATCGATAATCGATCAAAAATCAATAAAAATTCAATTTTAGACGCATGAAAATCAATCTTTTGATCAATAACCAATCAAAAATCAATAAAAATTCAATTTTAGACGCATCAAAATCAATCTTTTGATCAATAACCAATCATAAATCAATAAAAATTCAATTTTAGACGGTTCAAAATCAATATTTTGATCAATAATCGATCAAAAATCAATAAAAATTAAATTTTAGACGCATGAAAATCAATCTTTTGATCAATAACCAATCAAAAATCAATAAAAATTCAATTTTAGACGCATCAAAATCAATCTTTTGATCAATAATCGATCAAAAATCAATAAAAATTCAATTTTAGACGCATGAAAATCAATCTTTTGATCGATAATCGATCACAAATCAATAAAAATTCAATTTTAGACGCATGAAAATCAATCTTTTGATCAATAACCAATCATAAATCAATAAAAATTCAATTTTAGACGCATCAAAATCAATCTTTTGTCAATAACCAATCATAAATCAATAAAAATTCAATTTTAGACGGTTCAAAATCAATATTTTGATCAATAATCGATCAAAAATCAATAAAAATTCAATTTTAGACGCAACAAAATCAATCATTTGATCAATAACAAATCAAAAATCAATAAAAATTCAATTTTAGACGCAACAAAATCAATCTTTTAATAAATAACCAATCAAAAATCAATAAAAATTCAATTTTAGACGCATCAAAATCAATCTTTTGATCGATAATCGATCAAAAATCAATAAAAATTCAATTTTAGACGCATCAAAATCAATTTTTTTATCAATAACCAATCAAAAATCAATAAAAATTCAATTTTAGACGCATCAAAATCAATCTTTTGATCAATAATCGATCAAAAATCAATAAAAATTCAATTTTAGACGCAACAAAATCAATCTTTTGATCAATAACCAATCAAAAATCTATAAAAATTCAATTTAAGACGCATCAAAATCAATCTTTTGATCAATAACCAATCAAAAATCTATAAAAATTCAATTTTAGACGCATGAAAATCAATCTTTTGATCGATAATCGATCAAAAATCAATAAAAATTCAATTTTAGACGCATGAAAATCAATCTTTTGATCAATAACCAATCAAAAATCAATAAAAATTCAATTTTAGACGCATCAAAATCAATCTTTTGATCGATAATTGATCAAAAATCAATAAAAATTCAATTTTAGACGCAACAAAATCAATCTTTTGATCAATAACCAATCAAAAATCAATAAAAATTCAATTTTAGACACATCAAAATCAATCTTTTGATCAATAATCGATAAAAAATCAATAAAAATTCAATTTTGGACGCATCAAAATCAATCTTTTGATCGATAATCGATCAAAAATCAATAAAAATTCAATTTTAGACGCATCAAAATCAATCTTTTGATCAATAACCAATCATAAATCAATAAAAATTCAATTTTAGACGGTTCAAAATCAATCTTTTGATCAATAATCGATCAAAAATCAATAAAAATTCAATTTTAGACGCAACGAAATCAATCTTTTGATCAATAACCAATCAAAAATCAATAAAAATTCAATTTTAGACGGATCAAAATCAATCTTTTGATCAATAATCGATAAAAAATCAATAAAAATTCAATTTTGGACGCATCAAAATCAATCTTATGATCGATAATCGATCAAAAATCAATAAAAATTCAATTTTAGACGCATCAAAATCAATCTTTTGATCAATAACCAATCAAAAATCAATAAAAATTCAATTTTAGACGCATCAAAATCAATCTTTTAATCAATAATCGATCAAAAATCAATAAAAATTCAATTTTAGACGCATCAAAATCAATCTTTGAATCAATAATCGATCAAAAATCAATAAAAATTCAATTTTAGACGCAACAAAATCAATTTTTTGATCAATAATCGATCAAAAACAATAAAAATTCAATTTTAGACGCATCAAAATCAATATTTTGATCAATAACCAATCAAAAATCAATAAAAATTCAATTTTAGACGCATCAAAATCAATCTTTTGATCAATAATCGATCAAAAATCAATAAAAATTCAATTTTAGACGCATCAAAATCAATCTTTTGATCAATAACCAATCATAAATCAATAAAAATTCAATTTTAGACGCATCAAAATCAATCTTTTGATCAATAACCAATCATAAATCAATAAAAATTCAATTTTAGACGGTTCAAAATCAATATTATGATCAATAATCGATCAAAAATCAATAAAAATTCAATTTTAGACGCAACAAAATCAATCTTTTGATCAATAACCAATCAAAAATCAATAAAAATTCAATTTTAGACGCAACAAAATCAATCTTTTGATCAATAACCAATCAAACATCAATAAAAATTCAATTTTAGACGCATCAAAATCAATCTTTTGATCAATAATCGATCAAAAATCAATAAAAATTCAATTTTAGACGCAACAAAATCAATCTTTTGATCAATAACCAATCAAAAATCAATAAAAATTCAATTTTAGACGCATCAAAATCAATTTTTTGATCAATAACCAATCAAAAATCAATAAAAATTCAATTTTAGACGCATCAAAATCAATCTTTTGATCAATAACCAATCAAAAATCAATAAAAATTCAACTTTAGACGCATCAAAATCAATCTTGTGATCAATAATCGATCAAAAATCAATAAAAATTCAATTTTAGACGCATCAAAATCAATCTTTTGATCAATAACCAATCATAAATCAATAAAAATTCAATTTTAGACGCATCAAAATCAATCTTTTGATCAATAACCAATCAAAAATCAATAAAAATTCAATTTTAGACGCATCAAAATCAATCTTTTAATCAACAATCGATCAAAAATCAATAAAAATTCAATTTTAGACGCATCAAAATCAATCTTTTGGTCGATAATCGATCAAAAATCAATAAAAATTCAATTTTAGACGCATGAAAATCAATCTTTTGATCGATAATCGATCAAAAATCAATAAAAATTCAATTTTAGACGCATGAAAATCAATCTTTTGATCAATAACCAATCAAAAATCAATAAAAATTCAATTTTAGACGCATCAAAATCAATCTTTTGATCAATAACCAATCATAAATCAATAAAAATTCAATTTTAGACGGTTCAAAATCAATATTTTGATCAATAATCGATCAAAAATCAATAAAAATTAAATTTTAGACGCATGAAAATCAATCTTTTGATCAATAACCAATCAAAAATCAATAAAAATTCAATTTTAGACGCATCAAAATCAATCTTTTGATCAATAATCGATCAAAAATCAATAAAAATTCAATTTTAGACGCATGAAAATCAATCTTTTGATCGATAATCGATCACAAATCAATAAAAATTCAATTTTAGACGCATGAAAATCAATCTTTTGATCAATAACCAATCAAAAATCAATAAAAATTCAATTTTAGACGCATCAAAATCAATCTTTTGATCGATAATCGATCAAAAATCAATAAAAATTCAATTTTAGGCGCAACAAAATCAATCTTTTGATCAATAACCAATCAAAAATCAATAAAAATTCAACTTTAGACGCATCAAAATCAATCTTTTGATCAATAATCGATCAAAAATCAATAAAAATTCAATTTTAGACGCATCAAAATCAATCTTTTGATCAATAACCAATCATAAATCAATAAAAATTCAATTTTAGACGCATCAAAATCAATCTTTTGTCAATAACCAATCATAAATCAATAAAAATTCAATTTTAGACGGTTCAAAATCAATATTTTGATCAATAATCGATCAAAAATCAATAAAAATTCAATTTTAGACGCAACAAAATCAATCATTTGATCAATAACCAATCAAAAATCAATAAAAATTCAATTTTAGACGCATCAAAATCAATCTTTTGATCAATAATCGATCAAAAATCAATAAAAATTCAATTTTAGACGCATCAAAATCAATCTTTTGATCAATAATCGATCAAAAATCAATAAAAATTCAATTTTAGACGCATCAAAATCAATCTTTTGATCAATAACCAATCAAAAATCAATAAAAATTCAATTTTAGACGCATCAAAATCAATCTTTTAATCAATAATCGATCAAAAATCAATAAAAATTCAATTTTAGACGCATCAAAATCAATCTTTTGATCAATAACCAATCAAAAATCAATAAAAATTCAATTTTAGACGCATCAAAATCAATCTTTTGATCAATAATCGATCAAAAATCAATAAAAATTCAATTTTAGACGCAACAAAATCAATCTTTTGATCAATAACCAATCAAAAATCAATAAAAATTCAATTTTAGACGCATCAAAATCAATCTTTTGGTCGATAATCGATCAAAAATCAATAAAAATTCAATTTTAGACGCATGAAAATCAATCTTTTGATCGATAATCGATCAAAAATCAATAAAAATTCAATTTTAGACGCATGAAAATCAATCTTTTGATCAATAACCAATCAAAAATCAATAAAAATTCAATTTTAGACGCATCAAAATCAATCTTTTGATCAATAACCAATCATAAATCAATAAAAATTCAATTTTAGACGGTTCAAAATCAATATTTTGATCAATAATCGATCAAAAATCAATAAAAATTAAATTTTAGACGCATGAAAATCAATCTTTTGATCAATAACCAATCAAAAATCAATAAAAATTCAATTTTAGACGCATCAAAATCAATCTTTTGATCAATAATCGATCAAAAATCAATAAAAATTCAATTTTAGACGCATGAAAATCAATCTTTTGATCGATAATCGATCACAAATCAATAAAAATTCAATTTTAGACGCATGAAAATCAATCTTTTGATCAATAACCAATCAAAAATCAATAAAAATTCAATTTTAGACGCATCAAAATCAATCTTTTGATCGATAATCGATCAAAAATCAATAAAAATTTAATTTTAGGCGCAACAAAATCAATCTTTTGATCAATAACCAATCAAAAATCAATAAAAATTCAACTTTAGACGCATCAAAATCAATCTTTTGATCAATAATCGATCAAAAATCAATAAAAATTCAATTTTAGACGCATCAAAATCAATCTTTTGATCAATAACCAATCATAAATCAATAAAAATTCAATTTTAGACGCATCAAAATCAATCTTTTGTCAATAACCAATCATAAATCAATAAAAATTCAATTTTAGACGGTTCAAAATCAATATTTTGATCAATAATCGATCAAAAATCAATAAAAATTCAATTTTAGACGCAACAAAATCAATCATTTGATCAATAACAAATCAAAAATCAATAAAAATTCAATTTTAGACGCAACAAAATCAATCTTTTAATAAATAACCAATCAAAAATCAATAAAAATTCAATTTTAGACGCATCAAAATCAATCTTTTGATCGATAATCGATCAAAAATCAATAAAAATTCAATTTTAGACGCATCAAAATCAATTTTTTTATCAATAACCAATCAAAAATCAATAAAAATTCAATTTTAGACGCATCAAAATCAATCTTTTGATCAATAATCGATCAAAAATCAATAAAAATTCAATTTTAGACGCAACAAAATCAATCTTTTGATCAATAACCAATCAAAAATCTATAAAAATTCAATTTTAGACGCATCAAAATCAATCTTTTGATCAATAACCAATCAAAAATCTATAAAAATTCAATTTTAGACGCATGAAAATCAATCTTTTGATCGATAATCGATCAAAAATCAATAAAAATTCAATTTTAGACGCATGAAAATCAATCTTTTGATCAATAACCAATCAAAAATCAATAAAAATTCAATTTTAGACGCATCAAAATCAATCTTTTGATCGATAATTGATCAAAAATCAATAAAAATTCAATTTTAGACGCAACAAAATCAATCTTTTGATCAATAACCAATCAAAAATCAATAAAAATTCAATTTTAGACACATCAAAATCAATCTTTTGATCAATAATCGATAAAAAATCAATAAAAATTCAATTTTGGACGCATCAAAATCAATCTTTTGATCGATAATCGATCAAAAATCAATAAAAATTCAATTTTAGACGCATCAAAATCAATCTTTTGATCAATAACCAATCATAAATCAATAAAAATTCAATTTTAGACGGTTCAAAATCAATCTTTTGATCAATAATCGATCAAAAATCAATAAAAATTCAATTTTAGACGCAACGAAATCAATCTTTTGATCAATAACCAATCAAAAATCAATAAAAATTCAATTTTAGACGGATCAAAATCAATCTTTTGATCAATAATCGATAAAAAATCAATAAAAATTCAATTTTGGACGCATCAAAATCAATCTTATGATCGATAATCGATCAAAAATCAATAAAAATTCAATTTTAGACGCATCAAAATCAATCTTTTGATCAATAACCAATCAAAAATCAATAAAAATTCAATTTTAGACGCATCAAAATCAATCTTTTAATCAATAATCGATCAAAAATCAATAAAAATTCAATTTTAGACGCATCAAAATCAATCTTTGAATCAATAATCGATCAAAAATCAATAAAAATTCAATTTTAGACGCAACAAAATCAATTTTTTGATCAATAATCGATCAAAAACAATAAAAATTCAATTTTAGACGCATCAAAATCAATATTTTGATCAATAACCAATCAAAAATCAATAAAAATTCAATTTTAGACGCATCAAAATCAATCTTTTGATCAATAATCGATCAAAAATCAATAAAAATTCAATTTTAGACGCATCAAAATCAATCTTTTGATCAATAACCAATCATAAATCAATAAAAATTCAATTTTAGACGCATCAAAATCAATCTTTTGATCAATAACCAATCATAAATCAATAAAAATTCAATTTTAGACGGTTCAAAATCAATATTATGATCAATAATCGATCAAAAATCAATAAAAATTCAATTTTAGACGCAACAAAATCAATCTTTTGATCAATAACCAATCAAAAATCAATAAAAATTCAATTTTAGACGCAACAAAATCAATCTTTTGATCAATAACCAATCAAACATCAATAAAAATTCAATTTTAGACGCATCAAAATCAATCTTTTGATCGATAATCGATCAAAAATCAATAAAAATTCAATTTTAGACGCATCAAAATCAATTTTTTGATCAATAACCAATCAAAAATCAATAAAAATTCAATTTTAGACGCATCAAAATCAATCTTTTGATCAATAATCGATCAAAAATTAATAAAAATTCAATTTTAGACGCAACAAAATCAATCTTTTGATCAATAACCAATCAAAAATCTATAAAAATTCAATTTTAGACGCATCAAAATCAATCTTTTGATCAATAACCAATCAAAAATCTATAAAAATTCAATTTTAGACGCATGAAAATCAATCTTTTGATCGATAATCGATCAAAAATCAAATAAAAATTCAATTTTAGACGCATGAAAATCAATCTTTTGATCAATAACCAATCAAAAATCAATAAAAATTCAATTTTAGACGCATCAAAATCAATCTTTTGATCGATAATCGATCAAAAATCAATAAAAATTCAATTTTAGACGCATGAAAATCAATCTTTTGATCAATAACCAATCAAAAATCAATAAAAATTCAATTTTAGACGCATCAAAATCAATCTTTTGATCAATAACCAATCAAAAATCAATAAAAATTCAATTTTAGACGCATCAAAATCAATCTTTTGATCAATAATCGATCAAAAATCAATAAAAATTCAATTTTAGACGCAACAAAATCAATCTTTTGATCAATAACCAATCAAAAATCAATAAAAATTCAATTTTAGACGCATCAAAATCAATCTTTTGGTCGATAATCGATCAAAAATCAATAAAAATTTAATTTTAGACGCATCAAAATCAATCTTTTGATCAATAATCGATAAAAAATCAATAAAAATTCAATTTTGGACGCATCAAAATCAATCTTTTGATCGATAATCGATCAAAAATCAATAAAAATTCAATTTTGGACGCATCAAAATCAATCTTTTGATCAATAACCAATCAAAAATCAATAAAAATTCAATTTTAGACGCATCAAAATCAATCTCTTAATCAATAATCGATCAAAAATCAATAAAAATTCAATTTTAGACGCATCAAAATCAATCTTTTGATCAATAACCAATCAAAAATCAATAAAAATTCAATTTTAGACGCATCAAAATCAATCTTTTGATCAATAATCGATCAAAAATCAATAAAAATTCAATTTTAGACGCAACAAAATCAATCTTTTGATCAATAACCAATCAAAAATCAATAAAAATTCAATTTTAGACGCATCAAAATCAATCTTTTGGTCGATAATCGATCAAAAATCAATAAAAATTCAATTTTAGACGCATGAAAATCAATCTTTTGATCGATAATCGATCAAAAATCAATAAAAATTCAATTTTAGACGCATGAAAATCAATCTTTTGATCAATAACCAATCAAAAATCAATAAAAATTCAATTTTAGACGCATCAAAATCAATCTTTTAATCAATAATCGATCAAAAATCAATAAAAATTCAATTTTAGACGCATCAAAATCAATCTTTTGATCAATAACCAATCAAAAATCAATAAAAATTAAATTTTAGACGCATGAAAATCAATCTTTTGATCAATAACCAATCAAAAATCAATAAAAATTCAATTTTAGACGCATCAAAATCAATCTTTTGATCAATAATCGATCAAAAATCAATAAAAATTCAATTTTAGACCCATGAAAATCAATCTTTTGATCGATAATCGATCACAAATCAATAAAAATTCAATTTTAGACGCATGAAAATCAATCTTTTGATCAATAACCAATCAAAAATCAATAAAAATTCAATTTTAGACGCATCAAAATCAATCTTTTGATCGATAATCGATCAAAAATCAATAAAAATTCAATTTTAGGCGCAACAAAATCAATCTTTTGATCAATAACCAATCAAAAATCAATAAAAATTCAATTTTAGACGCATCAAAATCAATCTTTTGATCAATAACCAATCATAAATCAATAAAAATTCAATTTTAGACGGTTCAAAATCAATATTTTGATCAATAATCGATCAAAAATCAATAAAAATTAAATTTTAGACGCATGAAAATCAATCTTTTGATCAATAACCAATCAAAAATCAATAAAAATTCAATTTTAGACGCATCAAAATCAATCTTTTGATCAATAATCGATCAAAAATCAATAAAAATTCAATTTTAGACGCATCAAAATCAATCTTTTGATCAATAACCAATCATAAATCAATAAAAATTCAATTTTAGACGCATCAAAATCAATCTTTTGATCAATAACCAATCATAAATCAATAAAAATTCAATTTTAGACGGTTCAAAATCAATATTATGATCAATAATCGATCAAAAATCAATAAAAATTCAATTTTAGACGCAACAAAATCAATCTTTTGATCAATAACCAATCAAAAATCAATAAAAATTCAATTTTAGACGCAACAAAATCAATCTTTTGATCAATAACCAATCAAACATCAATAAAAATTCAATTTTAGACGCATCAAAATCAATCTTTTGATCGATAATCGATCAAAAATCAATAAAAATTCAATTTTAGACGCATCAAAATCAATTTTTTGATCAATAACCAATCAAAAATCAATAAAAATTCAATTTTAGACGCATCAAAATCAATCTTTTGATCAATAATCGATCAAAAATTAATAAAAATTCAATTTTAGACGCAACAAAATCAATCTTTTGATCAATAACCAATCAAAAATCTATAAAAATTCAATTTTAGACGCATCAAAATCAATCTTTTGATCAATAACCAATCAAAAATCTATAAAAATTCAATTTTAGACGCATGAAAATCAATCTTTTGATCGATAATCGATCAAAAATCAAATAAAAATTCAATTTTAGACGCATGAAAATCAATCTTTTGATCAATAACCAATCAAAAATCAATAAAAATTCAATTTTAGACGCATCAAAATCAATCTTTTGATCGATAATCGATCAAAAATCAATAAAAATTCAATTTTAGACGCATGAAAATCAATCTTTTGATCAATAACCAATCAAAAATCAATAAAAATTCAATTTTAGACGCATCAAAATCAATCTTTTGATCAATAACCAATCAAAAATCAATAAAAATTCAATTTTAGACGCATCAAAATCAATCTTTTGATCAATAATCGATCAAAAATCAATAAAAATTCAATTTTAGACGCAACAAAATCAATCTTTTGATCAATAACCAATCAAAAATCAATAAAAATTCAATTTTAGACGCATCAAAATCAATCTTTTGGTCGATAATCGATCAAAAATCAATAAAAATTTAATTTTAGACGCATCAAAATCAATCTTTTGATCAATAATCGATAAAAAATCAATAAAAATTCAATTTTGGACGCATCAAAATCAATCTTTTGATCGATAATCGATCAAAAATCAATAAAAATTCAATTTTGGACGCATCAAAATCAATCTTTTGATCAATAACCAATCAAAAATCAATAAAAATTCAATTTTAGACGCATCAAAATCAATCTCTTAATCAATAATCGATCAAAAATCAATAAAAATTCAATTTTAGACGCATCAAAATCAATCTTTTGATCAATAACCAATCAAAAATCAATAAAAATTCAATTTTAGACGCATCAAAATCAATCTTTTGATCAATAATCGATCAAAAATCAATAAAAATTCAATTTTAGACGCAACAAAATCAATCTTTTGATCGATAATCGATCAAAAATCAATAAAAATTCAATTTTAGACGCATCAAAATCAATTTTTTTATCAATAACCAATCAAAAATCAATAAAAATTCAATTTTAGACGCATCAAAATCAATCTTTTGATCAATAATCGATCAAAAATCAATAAAAATTCAATTTTAGACGCAACAAAATCAATCTTTTGATCAATAACCAATCAAAAATCTATAAAAATTCAATTTAAGACGCATCAAAATCAATCTTTTGATCAATAACCAATCAAAAATCTATAAAAATTCAATTTTAGACGCATGAAAATCAATCTTTTGATCGATAATCGATCAAAAATCAATAAAAATTCAATTTTAGACGCATGAAAATCAATCTTTTGATCAATAACCAATCAAAAATCAATAAAAATTCAATTTTAGACGCATCAAAATCAATCTTTTGATCGATAATTGATCAAAAATCAATAAAAATTCAATTTTAGACGCAACAAAATCAATCTTTTGATCAATAACCAATCAAAAATCAATAAAAATTCAATTTTAGACACATCAAAATCAATCTTTTGATCAATAATCGATAAAAAATCAATAAAAATTCAATTTTGGACGCATCAAAATCAATCTTTTGATCGATAATCGATCAAAAATCAATAAAAATTCAATTTTAGACGCATCAAAATCAATCTTTTGATCAATAACCAATCATAAATCAATAAAAATTCAATTTTAGACGGTTCAAAATCAATCTTTTGATCAATAATCGATCAAAAATCAATAAAAATTCAATTTTAGACGCAACGAAATCAATCTTTTGATCAATAACCAATCAAAAATCAATAAAAATTCAATTTTAGACGGATCAAAATCAATCTTTTGATCAATAATCGATAAAAAATCAATAAAAATTCAATTTTGGACGCATCAAAATCAATCTTATGATCGATAATCGATCAAAAATCAATAAAAATTCAATTTTAGACGCATCAAAATCAATCTTTTGATCAATAACCAATCAAAAATCAATAAAAATTCAATTTTAGACGCATCAAAATCAATCTTTTAATCAATAATCGATCAAAAATCAATAAAAATTCAATTTTAGACGCATCAAAATCAATCTTTGAATCAATAATCGATCAAAAATCAATAAAAATTCAATTTTAGACGCAACAAAATCAATTTTTTGATCAATAATCGATCAAAAACAATAAAAATTCAATTTTAGACGCATCAAAATCAATATTTTGATCAATAACCAATCAAAAATCAATAAAAATTCAATTTTAGACGCATCAAAATCAATCTTTTGATCAATAATCGATCAAAAATCAATAAAAATTCAATTTTAGACGCATCAAAATCAATCTTTTGATCAATAACCAATCATAAATCAATAAAAATTCAATTTTAGACGCATCAAAATCAATCTTTTGATCAATAACCAATCATAAATCAATAAAAATTCAATTTTAGACGGTTCAAAATCAATATTATGATCAATAATCGATCAAAAATCAATAAAAATTCAATTTTAGACGCAACAAAATCAATCTTTTGATCAATAACCAATCAAAAATCAATAAAAATTCAATTTTAGACGCAACAAAATCAATCTTTTGATCAATAACCAATCAAACATCAATAAAAATTCAATTTTAGACGCATCAAAATCAATCTTTTGATCAATAATCGATCAAAAATCAATAAAAATTCAATTTTAGACGCAACAAAATCAATCTTTTGATCAATAACCAATCAAAAATCAATAAAAATTCAATTTTAGACGCATCAAAATCAATTTTTTGATCAATAACCAATCAAAAATCAATAAAAATTCAATTTTAGACGCATCAAAATCAATCTTTTGATCAATAACCAATCAAAAATCAATAAAAATTCAACTTTAGACGCATCAAAATCAATCTTGTGATCAATAATCGATCAAAAATCAATAAAAATTCAATTTTAGACGCATCAAAATCAATCTTTTGATCAATAACCAATCATAAATCAATAAAAATTCAATTTTAGACGCATCAAAATCAATCTTTTGATCAATAACCAATCAAAAATCAATAAAAATTCAATTTTAGACGCATCAAAATCAATCTTTTAATCAACAATCGATCAAAAATCAATAAAAATTCAATTTTAGACGCATCAAAATCAATCTTTTGGTCGATAATCGATCAAAAATCAATAAAAATTCAATTTTAGACGCATGAAAATCAATCTTTTGATCGATAATCGATCAAAAATCAATAAAAATTCAATTTTAGACGCATGAAAATCAATCTTTTGATCAATAACCAATCAAAAATCAATAAAAATTCAATTTTAGACGCATCAAAATCAATCTTTTGATCAATAACCAATCATAAATCAATAAAAATTCAATTTTAGACGGTTCAAAATCAATATTTTGATCAATAATCGATCAAAAATCAATAAAAATTAAATTTTAGACGCATGAAAATCAATCTTTTGATCAATAACCAATCAAAAATCAATAAAAATTCAATTTTAGACGCATCAAAATCAATCTTTTGATCAATAATCGATCAAAAATCAATAAAAATTCAATTTTAGACGCATGAAAATCAATCTTTTGATCGATAATCGATCACAAATCAATAAAAATTCAATTTTAGACGCATGAAAATCAATCTTTTGATCAATAACCAATCAAAAATCAATAAAAATTCAATTTTAGACGCATCAAAATCAATCTTTTGATCGATAATCGATCAAAAATCAATAAAAATTCAATTTTAGGCGCAACAAAATCAATCTTTTGATCAATAACCAATCAAAAATCAATAAAAATTCAACTTTAGACGCATCAAAATCAATCTTTTGATCAATAATCGATCAAAAATCAATAAAAATTCAATTTTAGACGCATCAAAATCAATCTTTTGATCAATAACCAATCATAAATCAATAAAAATTCAATTTTAGACGCATCAAAATCAATCTTTTGTCAATAACCAATCATAAATCAATAAAAATTCAATTTTAGACGGTTCAAAATCAATATTTTGATCAATAATCGATCAAAAATCAATAAAAATTCAATTTTAGACGCAACAAAATCAATCATTTGATCAATAACCAATCAAAAATCAATAAAAATTCAATTTTAGACGCATCAAAATCAATCTTTTGATCAATAATCGATCAAAAATCAATAAAAATTCAATTTTAGACGCATCAAAATCAATCTTTTGATCAATAATCGATCAAAAATCAATAAAAATTCAATTTTAGACGCATCAAAATCAATCTTTTGATCAATAACCAATCAAAAATCAATAAAAATTCAATTTTAGACGCATCAAAATCAATCTTTTAATCAATAATCGATCAAAAATCAATAAAAATTCAATTTTAGACGCATCAAAATCAATCTTTTGATCAATAACCAATCAAAAATCAATAAAAATTCAATTTTAGACGCATCAAAATCAATCTTTTGATCAATAATCGATCAAAAATCAATAAAAATTCAATTTTAGACGCAACAAAATCAATCTTTTGATCAATAACCAATCAAAAATCAATAAAAATTCAATTTTAGACGCATCAAAATCAATCTTTTGGTCGATAATCGATCAAAAATCAATAAAAATTCAATTTTAGACGCATGAAAATCAATCTTTTGATCGATAATCGATCAAAAATCAATAAAAATTCAATTTTAGACGCATGAAAATCAATCTTTTGATCAATAACCAATCAAAAATCAATAAAAATTCAATTTTAGACGCATCAAAATCAATCTTTTGATCAATAACCAATCATAAATCAATAAAAATTCAATTTTAGACGGTTCAAAATCAATATTTTGATCAATAATCGATCAAAAATCAATAAAAATTAAATTTTAGACGCATGAAAATCAATCTTTTGATCAATAACCAATCAAAAATCAATAAAAATTCAATTTTAGACGCATCAAAATCAATCTTTTGATCAATAATCGATCAAAAATCAATAAAAATTCAATTTTAGACGCATGAAAATCAATCTTTTGATCGATAATCGATCACAAATCAATAAAAATTCAATTTTAGACGCATGAAAATCAATCTTTTGATCAATAACCAATCAAAAATCAATAAAAATTCAATTTTAGACGCATCAAAATCAATCTTTTGATCGATAATCGATCAAAAATCAATAAAAATTTAATTTTAGGCGCAACAAAATCAATCTTTTGATCAATAACCAATCAAAAATCAATAAAAATTCAACTTTAGACGCATCAAAATCAATCTTTTGATCAATAATCGATCAAAAATCAATAAAAATTCAATTTTAGACGCATCAAAATCAATCTTTTGATCAATAACCAATCATAAATCAATAAAAATTCAATTTTAGACGCATCAAAATCAATCTTTTGTCAATAACCAATCATAAATCAATAAAAATTCAATTTTAGACGGTTCAAAATCAATATTTTGATCAATAATCGATCAAAAATCAATAAAAATTCAATTTTAGACGCAACAAAATCAATCATTTGATCAATAACAAATCAAAAATCAATAAAAATTCAATTTTAGACGCAACAAAATCAATCTTTTAATAAATAACCAATCAAAAATCAATAAAAATTCAATTTTAGACGCATCAAAATCAATCTTTTGATCGATAATCGATCAAAAATCAATAAAAATTCAATTTTAGACGCATCAAAATCAATTTTTTTATCAATAACCAATCAAAAATCAATAAAAATTCAATTTTAGACGCATCAAAATCAATCTTTTGATCAATAATCGATCAAAAATCAATAAAAATTCAATTTTAGACGCAACAAAATCAATCTTTTGATCAATAACCAATCAAAAATCTATAAAAATTCAATTTTAGACGCATCAAAATCAATCTTTTGATCAATAACCAATCAAAAATCTATAAAAATTCAATTTTAGACGCATGAAAATCAATCTTTTGATCGATAATCGATCAAAAATCAATAAAAATTCAATTTTAGACGCATGAAAATCAATCTTTTGATCAATAACCAATCAAAAATCAATAAAAATTCAATTTTAGACGCATCAAAATCAATCTTTTGATCGATAATTGATCAAAAATCAATAAAAATTCAATTTTAGACGCAACAAAATCAATCTTTTGATCAATAACCAATCAAAAATCAATAAAAATTCAATTTTAGACACATCAAAATCAATCTTTTGATCAATAATCGATAAAAAATCAATAAAAATTCAATTTTGGACGCATCAAAATCAATCTTTTGATCGATAATCGATCAAAAATCAATAAAAATTCAATTTTAGACGCATCAAAATCAATCTTTTGATCAATAACCAATCATAAATCAATAAAAATTCAATTTTAGACGGTTCAAAATCAATCTTTTGATCAATAATCGATCAAAAATCAATAAAAATTCAATTTTAGACGCAACGAAATCAATCTTTTGATCAATAAC
Organism: Othius punctulatus; assembly: GCA_951805005.1. NCBI lineage: Eukaryota > Metazoa > Arthropoda > Insecta > Coleoptera > Staphylinidae > Othius > Othius punctulatus. The sequence continues at coordinate 45,330 of OX638139.1, read as the reverse complement.
CAATCAAAAATCAATAAAAATTCAATTTTAGACGGATCAAAATCAATCTTTTGATCAATAATCGATAAAAAATCAATAAAAATTCAATTTTGGACGCATCAAAATCAATCTTATGATCGATAATCGATCAAAAATCAATAAAAATTCAATTTTAGACGCATCAAAATCAATCTTTTGATCAATAACCAATCAAAAATCAATAAAAATTCAATTTTAGACGCATCAAAATCAATCTTTTAATCAATAATCGATCAAAAATCAATAAAAATTCAATTTTAGACGCATCAAAATCAATCTTTGAATCAATAATCGATCAAAAATCAATAAAAATTCAATTTTAGACGCAACAAAATCAATTTTTTGATCAATAATCGATCAAAAACAATAAAAATTCAATTTTAGACGCATCAAAATCAATATTTTGATCAATAACCAATCAAAAATCAATAAAAATTCAATTTTAGACGCATCAAAATCAATCTTTTGATCAATAATCGATCAAAAATCAATAAAAATTCAATTTTAGACGCATCAAAATCAATCTTTTGATCAATAACCAATCATAAATCAATAAAAATTCAATTTTAGACGCATCAAAATCAATCTTTTGATCAATAACCAATCATAAATCAATAAAAATTCAATTTTAGACGGTTCAAAATCAATATTATGATCAATAATCGATCAAAAATCAATAAAAATTCAATTTTAGACGCAACAAAATCAATCTTTTGATCAATAACCAATCAAAAATCAATAAAAATTCAATTTTAGACGCAACAAAATCAATCTTTTGATCAATAACCAATCAAACATCAATAAAAATTCAATTTTAGACGCATCAAAATCAATCTTTTGATCGATAATCGATCAAAAATCAATAAAAATTCAATTTTAGACGCATCAAAATCAATTTTTTGATCAATAACCAATCAAAAATCAATAAAAATTCAATTTTAGACGCATCAAAATCAATCTTTTGATCAATAATCGATCAAAAATTAATAAAAATTCAATTTTAGACGCAACAAAATCAATCTTTTGATCAATAACCAATCAAAAATCTATAAAAATTCAATTTTAGACGCATCAAAATCAATCTTTTGATCAATAACCAATCAAAAATCTATAAAAATTCAATTTTAGACGCATGAAAATCAATCTTTTGATCGATAATCGATCAAAAATCAAATAAAAATTCAATTTTAGACGCATGAAAATCAATCTTTTGATCAATAACCAATCAAAAATCAATAAAAATTCAATTTTAGACGCATCAAAATCAATCTTTTGATCGATAATCGATCAAAAATCAATAAAAATTCAATTTTAGACGCATGAAAATCAATCTTTTGATCAATAACCAATCAAAAATCAATAAAAATTCAATTTTAGACGCATCAAAATCAATCTTTTGATCAATAACCAATCAAAAATCAATAAAAATTCAATTTTAGACGCATCAAAATCAATCTTTTGATCAATAATCGATCAAAAATCAATAAAAATTCAATTTTAGACGCAACAAAATCAATCTTTTGATCAATAACCAATCAAAAATCAATAAAAATTCAATTTTAGACGCATCAAAATCAATCTTTTGGTCGATAATCGATCAAAAATCAATAAAAATTTAATTTTAGACGCATCAAAATCAATCTTTTGATCAATAATCGATAAAAAATCAATAAAAATTCAATTTTGGACGCATCAAAATCAATCTTTTGATCGATAATCGATCAAAAATCAATAAAAATTCAATTTTGGACGCATCAAAATCAATCTTTTGATCAATAACCAATCAAAAATCAATAAAAATTCAATTTTAGACGCATCAAAATCAATCTCTTAATCAATAATCGATCAAAAATCAATAAAAATTCAATTTTAGACGCATCAAAATCAATCTTTTGATCAATAACCAATCAAAAATCAATAAAAATTCAATTTTAGACGCATCAAAATCAATCTTTTGATCAATAATCGATCAAAAATCAATAAAAATTCAATTTTAGACGCAACAAAATCAATCTTTTGATCAATAACCAATCAAAAATCAATAAAAATTCAATTTTAGACGCATCAAAATCAATCTTTTGGTCGATAATCGATCAAAAATCAATAAAAATTCAATTTTAGACGCATGAAAATCAATCTTTTGATCGATAATCGATCAAAAATCAATAAAAATTCAATTTTAGACGCATGAAAATCAATCTTTTGATCAATAACCAATCAAAAATCAATAAAAATTCAATTTTAGACGCATCAAAATCAATCTTTTAATCAATAATCGATCAAAAATCAATAAAAATTCAATTTTAGACGCATCAAAATCAATCTTTTGATCAATAACCAATCAAAAATCAATAAAAATTAAATTTTAGACGCATGAAAATCAATCTTTTGATCAATAACCAATCAAAAATCAATAAAAATTCAATTTTAGACGCATCAAAATCAATCTTTTGATCAATAATCGATCAAAAATCAATAAAAATTCAATTTTAGACCCATGAAAATCAATCTTTTGATCGATAATCGATCACAAATCAATAAAAATTCAATTTTAGACGCATGAAAATCAATCTTTTGATCAATAACCAATCAAAAATCAATAAAAATTCAATTTTAGACGCATCAAAATCAATCTTTTGATCGATAATCGATCAAAAATCAATAAAAATTCAATTTTAGGCGCAACAAAATCAATCTTTTGATCAATAACCAATCAAAAATCAATAAAAATTCAATTTTAGACGCATCAAAATCAATCTTTTGATCAATAACCAATCATAAATCAATAAAAATTCAATTTTAGACGGTTCAAAATCAATATTTTGATCAATAATCGATCAAAAATCAATAAAAATTAAATTTTAGACGCATGAAAATCAATCTTTTGATCAATAACCAATCAAAAATCAATAAAAATTCAATTTTAGACGCATCAAAATCAATCTTTTGATCAATAATCGATCAAAAATCAATAAAAATTCAATTTTAGACGCATCAAAATCAATCTTTTGATCAATAACCAATCATAAATCAATAAAAATTCAATTTTAGACGCATCAAAATCAATCTTTTGATCAATAACCAATCATAAATCAATAAAAATTCAATTTTAGACGGTTCAAAATCAATATTATGATCAATAATCGATCAAAAATCAATAAAAATTCAATTTTAGACGCAACAAAATCAATCTTTTGATCAATAACCAATCAAAAATCAATAAAAATTCAATTTTAGACGCAACAAAATCAATCTTTTGATCAATAACCAATCAAACATCAATAAAAATTCAATTTTAGACGCATCAAAATCAATCTTTTGATCGATAATCGATCAAAAATCAATAAAAATTCAATTTTAGACGCATCAAAATCAATTTTTTGATCAATAACCAATCAAAAATCAATAAAAATTCAATTTTAGACGCATCAAAATCAATCTTTTGATCAATAATCGATCAAAAATTAATAAAAATTCAATTTTAGACGCAACAAAATCAATCTTTTGATCAATAACCAATCAAAAATCTATAAAAATTCAATTTTAGACGCATCAAAATCAATCTTTTGATCAATAACCAATCAAAAATCTATAAAAATTCAATTTTAGACGCATGAAAATCAATCTTTTGATCGATAATCGATCAAAAATCAAATAAAAATTCAATTTTAGACGCATGAAAATCAATCTTTTGATCAATAACCAATCAAAAATCAATAAAAATTCAATTTTAGACGCATCAAAATCAATCTTTTGATCGATAATCGATCAAAAATCAATAAAAATTCAATTTTAGACGCATGAAAATCAATCTTTTGATCAATAACCAATCAAAAATCAATAAAAATTCAATTTTAGACGCATCAAAATCAATCTTTTGATCAATAACCAATCAAAAATCAATAAAAATTCAATTTTAGACGCATCAAAATCAATCTTTTGATCAATAATCGATCAAAAATCAATAAAAATTCAATTTTAGACGCAACAAAATCAATCTTTTGATCAATAACCAATCAAAAATCAATAAAAATTCAATTTTAGACGCATCAAAATCAATCTTTTGGTCGATAATCGATCAAAAATCAATAAAAATTTAATTTTAGACGCATCAAAATCAATCTTTTGATCAATAATCGATAAAAAATCAATAAAAATTCAATTTTGGACGCATCAAAATCAATCTTTTGATCGATAATCGATCAAAAATCAATAAAAATTCAATTTTGGACGCATCAAAATCAATCTTTTGATCAATAACCAATCAAAAATCAATAAAAATTCAATTTTAGACGCATCAAAATCAATCTCTTAATCAATAATCGATCAAAAATCAATAAAAATTCAATTTTAGACGCATCAAAATCAATCTTTTGATCAATAACCAATCAAAAATCAATAAAAATTCAATTTTAGACGCATCAAAATCAATCTTTTGATCAATAATCGATCAAAAATCAATAAAAATTCAATTTTAGACGCAACAAAATCAATCTTTTGATCAATAACCAATCAAAAATCAATAAAAATTCAATTTTAGACGCATCAAAATCAATCTTTTGGTCGATAATCGATCAAAAATCAATAAAAATTCAATTTTAGACGCATGAAAATCAATCTTTTGATCGATAATCGATCAAAAATCAATAAAAATTCAATTTTAGACGCATGAAAATCAATCTTTTGATCAATAACCAATCAAAAATCAATAAAAATTCAATTTTAGACGCATCAAAATCAATCTTTTGATCAATAACCAATCATAAATCAATAAAAATTCAATTTTAGACGGTTCAAAATCAATATTTTGATCAATAATCGATCAAAAATCAATAAAAATTAAATTTTAGACGCATGAAAATCAATCTTTTGATCAATAACCAATCAAAAATCAATAAAAATTCAATTTTAGACGCATCAAAATCAATCTTTTGATCAATAATCGATCAAAAATCAATAAAAATTCAATTTTAGACCCATGAAAATCAATCTTTTGATCGATAATCGATCACAAATCAATAAAAATTCAATTTTAGACGCATGAAAATCAATCTTTTGATCAATAACCAATCAAAAATCAATAAAAATTCAATTTTAGACGCATCAAAATCAATCTTTTGATCGATAATCGATCAAAAATCAATAAAAATTCAATTTTAGGCGCAACAAAATCAATCTTTTGATCAATAACCAATCAAAAATCAATAAAAATTCAACTTTAGACGCATCAAAATCAATCTTTTGATCAATAATCGATCAAAAATCAATAAAAATTCAATTTTAGACGCATCAAAATCAATCTTTTGATCAATAACCAATCATAAATCAATAAAAATTCAATTTTAGACGCATCAAAATCAATCTTTTGTCAATAACCAATCATAAATCAATAAAAATTCAATTTTAGACGGTTCAAAATCAATATTTTGATCAATAATCGATCAAAAATCAATAAAAATTCAATTTTAGACGCAACAAAATCAATCATTTGATCAATAACAAATCAAAAATCAATAAAAATTCAATTTTAGACGCAACAAAATCAATCTTTTAATAAATAACCAATCAAAAATCAATAAAAATTCAATTTTAGACGCATCAAAATCAATCTTTTGATCGATAATCGATCAAAAATCAATAAAAATTCAATTTTAGACGCATCAAAATCAATTTTTTGATCAATAACCAATCAAAAATCAATAAAAATTCAATTTTAGACGCATCAAAATCAATCTTTTGATCAATAATCGATCAAAAATCAATAAAAATTCAATTTTAGACGCAACAAAATCAATCTTTTGATCAATAACCAATCAAAAATCTATAAAAATTCAATTTTAGACGCATCAAAATCAATCTTTTGATCAATAACCAATCAAAAATCTATAAAAATTCAATTTTAGACACATGAAAATCAATCTTTTGATCGATAATCGATCAAAAATCAATAAAAATTCTATTTTAGACGCATGAAAATCAATCTTTTGATCAATAACCAATCAAAAATCAATAAAAATTCAATTTTAGACGCATCAAAATCAATCTTTTGATCGATAATCGATCAAAAATCAATAAAAATTCAATTTTAGACGCAACAAAATCAATCTTTTGATCAATAACCAATCAAAAATCAATAAAAATTCAATTTTAGACACATCAAAATCAATCTTTTGATCAATAATCGATAAAAAATCAATAAAAATTCAATTTTGGACGCATCAAAATCAATCTTTTGATCGATAATCGATCAAAAATCAATAAAAATTCAATTTTAGACGCATCAAAATCAATCTTTTGATCAATAACCAATCATAAATCAATAAAAATTCAATTTTAGACGGTTCAAAATCAATCTTTTGATCAATAATCGATCAAAAATCAATAAAAATTCAATTTTAGACGCATCAAAATCAATCTTTTGATCAATAACCAATCAAAAATCAATAAAAATTCAATTTTAGACGGTTCAAAATCAATCTTTTGATCAATAATCGATAAAAAATCAATAAAAATTCAATTTTAGACCCACAAAATCAATCTTTTGATCAATAACCAATCAAAAATCAATAAAAATTCAATTTTAGACGCATCAAAATCAATCTTTTGGTCGATAATCGATCAAAAATCAATAAAAATTCAATTTTAGACGCATGAAAATCAATCTTTTGATCGATAATCGATCAAAAATCAATAAAAATTCAATTTTAGACGCATGAAAATCAATCTTTTGATCAATAACCAATCAAAAATCAATAAAAATTCAATTTTAGACGCATCAAAATCAATCTTTTGATCAATAACCAATCATAAATCAATAAAAATTCAATTTTAGACGGTTCAAAATCAATATTTTGATCAATAATCGATCAAAAATCAATAAAAATTAAATTTTAGACGCATGAAAATCAATCTTTTGATCAATAACCAATCAAAAATCAATAAAAATTCAATTTTAGACGCATCAAAATCAATCTTTTGATCAATAATCGATCAAAAATCAATAAAAATTCAATTTTAGACGCATGAAAATCAATCTTTTGATCGATAATCGATCAAAAATCAATAAAAATTCAATTTTAGACGCATGAAAATCAATCTTTTGATCAATAACCAATCAAAAATCAATAAAAATTCAATTTTAGACGCAACAAAATCAATCTTTTGATCAATTACCAATCAAAAATCAATAAAAATTCAATTTTAGACGCATCAAAATCAATCTTGTGATCAATAACCAATCAAAAATCAATAAAAATTCAATTTTAGACGCATCAAAATCAATCTTTTGATCAATAACCAATCATAAATCAATAAAAATTCAATTTTAGACGCATCAAAATCAATCTTTTGATCAATAACCAATCAAAAATCAATAAAAATTCAATTTTAGACGCATCAAAATCAATCTTTTGATCAATAACCAATCAAAAATCAATAAAAATTCAATTTTAGACGCATCAAAATCAATCTTTTGATCAATAACCAATCAAAAATCAATAAAAATTCAATTTTAGACGCATGAAAATCAATCTTTTGATCAATAACCAATCAAAAATCAATAAAAATTCAATTTTAGACGCAACAAAATCAATCTTTTGATCAATTACCAATCAAAAATCAATAAAAATTCAATTTTAGACGCATCAAAATCAATCTTTTGGTCGATAATCGATCAAAAATCAATAAAAATTCAATTTTAGACGCATGAAAATCAATCTTTTGATCGATAATCGATCAAAAATCAATAAAAATTCAATTTTAGACGCATGAAAATCAATCTTTTGATCAATAACCAATCAAAAATCAATAAAAATTCAATTTTAGACGCATGAAAATCAATCTTTTGATCAATAACCAATCAAAAATCAATAAAAATTCAATTTTAGACGCATCAAAATCAATCTTTTGATCGATAATCGATCAAAAATCAATAAAAATTCAATTTTAGACGCAACAAAATCAATCTTTTGATCAATAACCAATCAAAAATCAATAAAAATTCAATTTTAGACGGATCAAAATCAATCTTTTGATCAATAATCGATAAAAAATCAATAAAAATTCAATTTTGGACGCATCAAAATCAATCTTATGATCGATAATCGATCAAAAATCAATAAAAATTCAATTTTAGACGCATCAAAATCAATCTTTTGATCAATAACCAATCAAAAATCAATAAAAATTCAATTTTAGACGCATCAAAATCAATCTTTTAATCAATAATCGATCAAAAATCAATAAAAATTCAATTTTAGACGCATCAAAATCAATCTTTGAATCAATAATCGATCAAAAATCAATAAAAATTCAATTTTAGACGCAACAAAATCAATTTTTTGATCAATAATCGATCAAAAATCAATAAAAATTCAATTTTAGACGCATCAAAATCAATATTTTGATCAATAACCAATCAAAAATCAATAAAAATTCAATTTTAGACGCATCAAAATCAATCTTTTAATCAATAATCGATCAAAAATCAATAAAAATTCAATTTTAGACGCATCAAAATCAATCTTTTGATCGATAATCAATCAAAAATCAATAAAAATTTAATTTTAGACGCATCAAAATCAATCTTTTGATCAATAACCAATCAAAAATCAATAAAAATTCAATTTTAGACGCATCAAAATCAATCTTTTAATCAATAATCGATCAAAAATCAATAAAAATTCAATTTTAGACGCATCAAAATCAATCTTTGAATCAATAATCGATCAAAAATCAATAAAAATTCAATTTTAGACGCAACAAAATCAATTTTTTGATCAATAATCGATCAAAAATCAATAAAAATTCAATTTTAGACGCATCAAAATCAATCTTTTGATCAATAACCAATCAAAAATCAATAAAAATTCAATTTTAGACGCATCAAAATCAATCTTTTGATCAATAATCGATCAAAAATCAATAAAAATTCAATTTTAGACGCATGAAAATCAATCTTTTGATCGATAATCGATCAAAAATCAATAAAAATTCAATTTTAGACGCATGAAAATCAATCTTTTGATCAATAACCAATCAAAAATCAATAAAAATTCAATTTTAGACGCAACAAAATCAATCTTTTGATCAATTACCAATCAAAAATCAATAAAAATTCAATTTTAGACGCATCAAAATCAATCTTTTGATCAATAACCAATCAAAAATCAATAAAAATTCAATTTTAGACGCATCAAAATCAATCTTTTAATCAATAATCGATCAAAAATCAATAAAAATTCAATTTTAGACGCATCAAAATCAATCTTTTGATCAATAACCAATCAAAAATCTATAAAAATTCAATTTTAGACGCATCAAAATCAATCTTTTGATCAATAATCGATCAAAAATCAATAAAAATTCAATTTTAGACGCAACAAAATCAATCTTTTGATCAATTACCAATCAAAAATCAATAAAAATTCAATTTTAGACGCATCAAAATCAATCTTTTGATCAATAACCAATCAAAAATCAATAAAAATTCAATTTTAGACGCATCAAAATCAATCTTTTAATCAATAATCGATCAAAAATCAATAAAAATTCAATTTTAGACGCATCAAAATCAATCTTTGAATCAATAATCGATCAAAAATCAATAAAAATTCAATTTTAGACGCAACAAAATCAATTTTTTGATCAATAATCGATCAAAAATCAATAAAAATTCAATTTTAGACGCATCAAAATCAATATTTTGATCAATAACCAATCAAAAATCAATAAAAATTCAATTTTAGACGCATCAAAATCAATCTTTTAATCAATAATCGATCAAAAATCAATAAAAATTCAATTTTAGACGCATCAAAATCAATCTTTTGATCGATAATCAATCAAAAATCAATAAAAATTTAATTTTAGACGCATCAAAATCAATCTTTTGATCAATAACCAATCAAAAATCAATAAAAATTCAATTTTAGACGCATCAAAATCAATCTTTTAATCAATAATCGATCAAAAATCAATAAAAATTCAATTTTAGACGCATCAAAATCAATCTTTGAATCAATAATCGATCAAAAATCAATAAAAATTCAATTTTAGACGCAACAAAATCAATTTTTTGATCAATAATCGATCAAAAATCAATAAAAATTCAATTTTAGACGCATCAAAATCAATCTTTTGATCAATAACCAATCAAAAATCAATAAAAATTCAATTTTAGACGCATCAAAATCAATCTTTTGATCAATAATCGATCAAAAATCAATAAAAATTCAATTTTAGACGCATGAAAATCAATCTTTTGATCGATAATCGATCAAAAATCAATAAAAATTCAATTTTAGACGCATGAAAATCAATCTTTTGATCAATAACCAATCAAAAATCAATAAAAATTCAATTTTAGACGCAACAAAATCAATCTTTTGATCAATTACCAATCAAAAATCAATAAAAATTCAATTTTAGACGCATCAAAATCAATCTTTTGATCAATAACCAATCAAAAATCAATAAAAATTCAATTTTAGACGCATCAAAATCAATCTTTTAATCAATAATCGATCAAAAATCAATAAAAATTCAATTTTAGACGCATCAAAATCAATCTTTTGATCAATAACCAATCAAAAATCTATAAAAATTCAATTTTAGACGCATCAAAATCAATCTTTTGATCAATAATCGATCAAAAATCAATAAAAATTCAATTTTAGACGCATGAAAATCAATCTTTTGATCAATAACCAATCAAAAATCAATAAAAATTCAATTTTAGACGCATCAAAATCAATCTTTTGATCGATAATCGATCAAAAATCAATAAAAATTCAATTTTAGACGCAACAAAATCAATCTTTTGATCAATAACCAATCAAAAATCAATAAAAATTCAATTTTAGACGGATCAAAATCAATCTTTTGATCAATAATCGATAAAAAATCAATAAAAATTCAATTCTGGACGCATCAAAATCAATCTTAAGATCGATAATCGATCAAAAATCAATAAAAATTCAATTTTAGACGCATCAAAATCAATCTTTTGATCAATAACCAATCAAAAATCAATAAAAATTCAATTTTAGACGCATCAAAATCAATCTTTTAATCAATAATCGATCAAAAATCAATAAAAATTCAATTTTAGACGCATTAAAATCAATCTTTGAATCAATAATCGATCAAAAATCAATAAAAATTCAATTTTAGACGCAACAAAATCAATTTTTTGATCAATAATCGATCAAAAATCAATAAAAATTCAATTTTAGACGCATCAAAATCAATATTTTGATCAATAACCAATCAAAAATCAATAAAAATTCAATTTTAGACGCATCAAAATCAATCTTTTAATCAATAATCGATCAAAAATCAATAAAAATTCAATTTTAGACGCATCAAAATCAATCTTTTGATCGATAATCAATCAAAAATCAATAAAAATTTAATTTTAGACGCATCAAAATCAATCTTTTGATCAATAACCAATCAAAAATCAATAAAAATTCAATTTTAGACGCATCAAAATCAATCTTTTAATCAATAATCGATCAAAAATCAATAAAAATTCAATTTTAGACGCATCAAAATCAATCTTTGAATCAATAATCGATCAAAAATCAATAAAAATTCAATTTTAGACGCAACAAAATCAATTTTTTGATCAATAATCGATCAAAAATCAATAAAAATTCAATTTTAGACGCATCAAAATCAATCTTTTGATCAATAACCAATCAAAAATCAATAAAAATTCAATTTAAGACGCATCAAAATCAATCTTTTGATCAATAACCAATCAAAAATCTATAAAAATTCAATTTTTACACTTCTCGGTGCGGTGTATCTCTACCCTCCTGACGGTTTGTGTGTAAAGAAGAATGTAACATGTAATGTAATAAAAACCTTATATGGCTTGAGGCAAAGCCCTAAATGTTGGAACAATAAGGTGAATCAATTGTTAAATGCACTGAATTTTAAAAGATCTAAAGTCGATCCATGTTTATATTTTAATGATTCAACGTATATATTAGTTTGGGTAGATGACTTTATTATTGTATCAAGCTACCAATCTATCAATTATTGATACCAAGCTATCAATCACTCAGTAAAGTATAGTCCCCTGAATCGAATGAGACCAGCCTCGTCGAGATTGGAGCGTCCATACAAAATATCTACTTTATCATCCCTATTTTGCTTCTTTTTTTTTATTCCTAATTTTGGGGGCGGACATCTCGAGAACTGCGGGGGCTACGAGGCTGAAAGTATGTTCATTGCAACCGTGAGGGTCCATTTGGGCATTTGCATGTACTGTACACGTGCGTACTACTTTTTTATTATACAAAATACGAATTTTTCGATACAACTTTCATAATTCATAATTCACAATCTTGTTTTAGTGCAATTAATATCCCCACATTTGCAAAGTTTTTCAAGCAAAATGCAGCATGTAACGTCTATAACATGTAAATGTATTATGTATTATGATCTTTAGAATTATATCCAATAAGTTTTTTAATATTATTTCGAATATTTAAGAGTTCACAGTTTCGGTAGTCTAATAAAATGGTGCGACTATCTATAAGCAGCAACTTCTGTGCGCAGTCACGTAACCTAAGAAAATGTCCCTATATAGACTAACCAGAGTCATTAAGTGTCACGCTCCAATCAATATCTTGACACTTAATGGTTTTTGGTTTTTCTGCAGTTTTCCCATTTCCTTGCAATAAATGTTGGTAATGTGCCTCCTACCATCTATAAGTCGCGTGCAGGCGCAGATGGGCAATAATAATAATGCCCCTCTCCTCTTAACGCCCGCATAACTAGCAATAGTTCAGGGGCCTATGGCAAAATAAATGTAATTGGGTCAGAATTCTCTGTCAAATCATGTCAAATAACCTAACCTAACCAATTACGCCATAGGTGGAGGAGTAGTACGGATTATTATTATTATTATTATTATTAATGACTGGTTATACTAGAAACAGGCATGCAACTTAAATCTGGTGCAATTAATATCCCTGCATAAGCTCTGTTTTTACGCTTATTTCGACACTTGTAGATATAAAATCCTTCGTTATTCATGGTAATTGAAGGGTTTTCAGGCAATTGAGAGATCACTGCTTCAACGAAATGGTTACTGTAGGCAATTCTTAATTTTTACTTTATGTGTTGGTATGAGGTCGGTAAGGAAGCGACCGACATTACCAACGGAGGAGAGAGTACCTTTAGACGTGGAGAAGAGTAGTGATTTTCGTGCGCGTTGCCCAATAAAGAAGAATAGTATCGAGACATCCTGCTTTTATTTCCCCCACAGTTCTCAGAAGAGGGATTGGATCAAATTGAATCAAGACTGGATGAACTAGTCACGCCCGAGGAGAAGCGAAAATTTGGGATCACGTGTTAGCACATAACCTTAAGATGGAGGAAAGCGGAAGCATGTATCTCGGTATGGAGAATCAACATAACTTAGTTAGTGAGCAATTGGGAGTGACGTCGGTGGACGAGATTATTAGCGGTCAGCAAGTTACAAGGAAATGCGTACAACTGGTACCATTCGTGTCCGCAACATGCACAGTTCGGCTTGGAGGACCTGAAGGACGCGCTTATGAGCATGTTTCATGTAATTGACGACGTTATTACACTCATGAGGAAGTTTGAGGCCAGACGATGGAAAAGAACCGAAAAATTCTGCACTTCTTACCAAGAAAAAATTATTTTGGGCAATAAACTCAGTCTGAGCCAGCAGGAGCTGGCTACGTACCTACGTAATCGAGGGAATGGACAACCCGACATTGCAGTCGCAAGCAAAGATGATGCGGCTTTCTACGACCATAGAGCTGTCGGACGCAGTTAATTCCCTAACGGCAGCGGAAAGGCAAGGTTTTAGGACCGACGGCAGGGGTAGGCCAAGCAGGCAGCGCAGCAAGAGGAGCAACAGGAGATTCAACACCAAGGTGTTTCAACTGCAACTCCGAGGGACATCGTGCTGTGGCTTGTCCGAAGCCAAGGAGGTCACGAGGAAGTTGCTACAGGTGTGGAAGAATGGGCCACATGTCGAGGGATTGCAGGGAACCACAACCACTAGTCATTCAGCCGGATTCAACAACCAACGTAAGGTAACAACAACGCGCTTATACTGCACGATTGTGTTACGAACATTTAGATAAGCATGGATCAAAGGTTACGTACACATTAGAGTCACTCATAGATTCAGGGAGTCCGATTAATTTAATTAAGATTAGTTAGTTAAGAGATTTTAAAGATCAGAGACGAACGCCAAAAGAATGAGATGAAACATTTCGAGTTACGCGATGGGCTAGTATACAGAAAACCTAAGAATAGCGATGGGGAATCATTGTTTTATGTTCCACCCTCAATGGAAACAAATGTCTTGTATTCGAGCCATGATGCTCTGGGTCATGTAGGTTTCGACAAAGTTAGGGAATATGTTCTGCGTACTTACTGGTTCCCGAAGATGAAAGATAAGATTCGAGATCATATCTCGAACTGCCTAAAGTGCATTGCTTTCTCTCCAAAGTCTGGAAGGAATGAAGGGTACTTGCACCCCATTCCAAAGGGCGCTTTGCCGTTTCAAACAGTACATATAGATCACTTAGGGCCATTAGAAAAGACGCGAGAAGGGTACAAGCATGTTCTTGTAGTAGTAGATGCTTTTACGAAGTTTATACGATTGTTTAAGTGTAAGGGCACACAGACAAGTGAAGTATTACAGTGGTTAACTCAGTATTTTTGCTCATATAGTAGACCTGTTCGGATCATTTCAGACAGGGCCTCAACGTTTACCTCAAAATGATTCAAGGAATTTGTCGATAGTCACGACATCGGTCACGTTCTGATAGCCACACATACGCCTAGGGCAAACGGCCAAGTTGAAAGGTGCAATAGGTCAATTGTTCCGATGCTGGCAAAGCTAGCGAGTTCGCCAGATCGCTGGAGCGAAGAACTGGGAAGAGTAGAATTTGCACTGAATAATACTTTTCATCGAGGCATAGAGGCTATACCATCCAAATTGCTTTTCGGAGTGGTACAAGTAGGAGAAGTATGTGACAGGGTGAAAATGTACCTGTCAACGAGTCAAAATGAGGAAACGGACCTCGAGGCCACTAGGGCTAAAGCAGCCGAATCAATCGAGAAGTGCCAAATGCAGAACAAGTTGGGGTATGATTCCAAACGGGTTTCTGGCAAGATTTATCGAATTGGTGATACTGTCATGGTCAAGAACGTGGATAGTACGGGGGGTGTTAACAAGAAACTTATACCAAAATTTAAAGGGCCATACGTAGTACGGAAGGTGCTAGACAATGACCGTTATGTGGTACCGGCGATGATTTTGAACGCAAGCTTTGTGTTGATAATGTATGTGTTTTCCCGTTTTGTAGTAGATCTAGGTCCTGTCTGGTATACTTATCATCTTAGTGTCGATACTAATCTAATTTTTACGTAATTTGTATACCGTAACAGGGCTGGTCTTACGGCACCAACAAGATGAAGTTCCGTGAAGCTTGTTGATGCTATTACCTAGGAAACAAACGCCGTGTGCTAATGCCACATTGCATTGTGCCTTCTTCTACTGCGTTTGACGCAGGCATGTGAATTAAGTGTTTATGATATGTGCGATTTTAACTTTACACAAGGTTGAATGCACAAGATAAAACACCTAGTATAAACAGTGGTTATTTTTTTTTTAAGTTACTAATCCTGTTATCTTTACTTGTTTTTAGTGCAATCATCATGGTTAATGACGATCGTAGGCATCGCGGAACCTTATATTTCTGCGCAGTCCCGACACAAAGGTAGGTTTTTAATATTACCTAGTTTTATGACAACGTGATGTTTTTTTACTGGGTGTATTTATGTATTGTCATGACAATTAATAGATTTATTTATTACACTAGCAAATTTAATAATGAGTATACATAATTGGGATGTGGGATGAATAATTCTTCATTTCCGCAGATATTTTAGGCTATTTTCTACGTCGATTGTGTTATACTGGGGGATGAATAATTCTTCATTTCCCAGATATTTTAGGACCATTAGTATATCGATTAGGATATACAAGAAGATGAATAATTTTTATTTTCAAGGATATTTTACCGTGGTTTGTACGTTGATTAGGTTATATGAGGAGATGAACAATACATTATTTCCCAGATATTTTAGGGCGGTGTGTACGTATAACCGGGACAAATCATTCACGGTCTTAGATAATTGCGCTAATTGATATCATCAGCTTAAAAATACAACAGACACACACACACACACACACAAAATTACTTTCTCTCACTAGTGAGTAAAACTAGTGAGTAAAACACAACACACACACACACACACACACACACAAAATTACTTTCTCTCACTAGTGAGTAAAATGACACACACACACACAAAATTACTTTCTCTCACTAGTGAATAAAATGACACACAACACACACACACAAAATTACTTTCTCTCAATAGTGAGTAAAATGACACTCACACACACACACAAAATTACTTTCTCTCACTAGTGAGTAAAATGACACACACACAAAATTACTTTCTCTCACTAGTGAGTAAAATGACACACACACACACACAAAATTACTTTCTCTTACTAGTGAGTAAAATGACACACACACACACACACACTCACACAAATTTACTTTCTCTCACTAGTGAGTAAAATGACACACACACACACACAAAATTACTTTCTCTTACTAGTGAGTAAAATGACACACACACACACTCACACAAAATTACTTTCTCTTACTAGTGAGTAAAATGACACACACACACACACTCACACAAAATTACTTTCTCTCACTAGTGAGTAAAATGACACACACACACACACACACAAAATTACTTTCTCTTACTAGTGAGTAAAATGACACACACACACACACACACAACATTACTTTCTCTCACTAGTGAGTAAAATGACACAACACACACACACACAAAATTACTTTCTCTCACTAGTGAGTAAAATGACACACACACACACGCACACAAAATTACTTTCTCTCACTAGTGAGTAAAATGACACACACACACACACACACAAAATTACTTTCTCTTACTAGTGAGTAAAATGACACACACACACACAAAATTACTTTCTCTTACTAGTGAGTAAAATGACACACACACACAACATTACTTTCTCTCACTAGGGAGTAAAATGACACAACACACACACACACAAAATTACTTTCTCTCACAAGTGAGTAAAATGACACACACACACGCACACAAAATTACTTTCTCTCACTAGTGAGTAAAATGACACACACACACACAAAATTACTTTCTCTCACTAGTGAATAAAATGACACACAACACACACACACAAAATTACTTTCTCTTACTAGTGAGTAAAATGACACACACACACACACACAAAATTACTTTCTCTTACTAGTGAGTAAAATGACACACACACTCACACAAAATTACTTTCTCTTACTAGTGAGTAAAATGACACACACACACACACACACAAAATTACTTTCTCTCACTAGTGAATAAAATGACACACACACACACACACACACAAAATTACTTTCTCTCACTAGTGAGTAAAATCACACACACACACAAAATTACTTTCTCTCACTAGTGAGTAAAATGACACACACACACACACACAAAATTACTTTCTCTCACTAGTGAATAAAATGACCACAACACACACACACGAAATTACTTTCTCTTACTAGTGAGTAAAATGACACACACACACACACACACAAAATTACTTTCTCTTACTAGTGAGTAAAATGACACACACACACACACACAAACTTACTTTCTCTCACTAGTGAGTAAAATGACACACACACACGCAGTTAAATGACACACACACACACACAAAATTACTTTCTCTCACTAGTGAGTAAAATGACACACACACACACACAATTACTTTCTCTCACTAGTGAGTAAAATGACACACTCACACACACACAAAATTACTTTCTCTTACTAGTGAGTAAAATGACACACACACACACAAAATTACTTTCTCTCACTAGTGAATAAAATGACACACACACACACAAAGTTACTTTCTCTCACTAGTGAGTAAAATCACACAGACACAATTACTTTCTCTCACTAGTGAGTGAAATGACACACACACACACACACAAAATTACTTTCTCTCACCAGTGAATAAAATGACACACACACACAAAGTTACTTTCTCTCACTAGTGACTAAAATCACACACACATAATTACTTTCTCTCACTAGTGAGTAAAATGTCACACACACACAAAATTACTTTCTCTCACTAGTGAGTAAAATGACACACACACACACACACACACACACACACACACACACACACACACAAAATTACTTTCTCTCACTAGTGAGTAAAATGACACACAACACACACACACACACACAAAATTACTTTCTCTCACTAGTGAGTTAAATGACACACACACAAAATTACTTTCTCTCACTAGTGAGTAAAATTACACACACACACAAAATTACTTTCTCTTACTAGTGAGTAAAATGACACACACACACACACAAAATTACTTTCTCTCACTAGTGAATAAAATGACACACACACACACACACACAAAATTACTTTCTCTCACTAGTGAGTAAAATGACACACTCACACACACACACACACACAAAATTACTTTCTCTCACTAGTGAGTAAAATGACACACACACACACAAAATTACTTTCTCTTACTAGTGAGTAAAATGACACACACACACACACACACACACAACATTACTTTCTCTCACTAGTGAGTAAAATGACACAACACACACACACACAAAATTACTTTCTCTCACTAGTGAGTAAAATGACACACACACACACGCACACAAAATTACTTCCTCTCACTAGTGAGTAAAATGACACACACACACAAAATTACTTTCTCACACTCGTGAGTAAAATGACACACACACCCACAAAATTACTTTGTCTTACTAGTGAGTAAAATGACACACACACACACACACACAACATTACTCTCTCTCACTAGTGAGTAAAATGACACAACACACACACACACAAAATTACTTTCTCTCACTAGTGAGTAAAATGACACACACACACGCACACAAAATTACTTTCTCTCACTAGTGAGTAAAATGACACACACACACAAAATTACTTTCTCTCACTAGTGAATAAAATGACACACAACACACACACACACACAAAATTACTTTCTCTTACCAGTGAGTAAAATGACACACACACACACACAAAATTAGTTTCTCTCACTAGTGACTAAAATGACACACACACTCACACAAAATTACTTTCTCTTACTAGTGAGTAAAATGACACACACACACACACAAAAAATTACTTTCTTTCAATAGTGAGTAAAATGACACACACACACACACACAATTACTTTCTCTCACAAGTGAGTAAAATGACACACACACAAAATTACTTTCTCTCACTAGTGAGTAAAATGACACACACACACACAAAATTACTTTCTCTTACTAGTGAGTAAAATGACACACACACACACACTCACACAAAATTACTTTCTCTCACTAGTGAGTAAAATGACACACAACACACACACACACCCACAAAATTACTTTCTCTCACTAGTGAGTAAAATCACACACACGAAATTACTTTCTCTTACTAGTGAGTAAAATGACACACACACACACAAAATTACTTTCTCTCACTAGTGAGTAAAATGACACACACACACACACAAAATTACTTTCTCTTACTAGTGAGTAAAATGACACACACACACAAAATTACTTTCTCTCACTAGTGAGTAAAATGACACACACACACACACAGTAAAATGACACACACACACACACAGTAAAATGACACACACACACACACACACAGTAAAATGACACACACACACACAAAATCACTTTCTCTCACTAGTGAGTAAAATGACACACACACAAAATTACTTTCTCTCACTAGTGAGTAAAATGACACACACACACACACACACAAAATTACTTTCTCTCACTAGTGAATAAAATGACACACACACACACACACAAAGTTACTCTCACTCACTAGTGAGTAAAATCACACACACACACACACAATTACTTTCTCTCACTAGTGAGTGAAATGACACACACACACACACAAAATTACTTTCTCTCACTAGTGAATAAAATGACACACACACACACACACACACACACAAAGTTACTTTCTCTCACTAGTGACTAAAATCACACACACACAATTACTTTCTCTCACTAGTGAGTAAAATGACACACACACACACAAAATTACTTTCTCTCACTAGTGAGTAAAATGACACACACACACAAAATTACTTTCTCTCACTAGTGAGTAAAATGACACACAACACACACACACAAAATTACTTTCTCTAACTAGTGAGTAAAATGACACACCCACACACACAAAATTACTTTCTCTCACTAGTGAGTTAAATGACACACACAAAATTACTTTCTCTCACTAGTGAGTAAAATGACACACACACACACACAAAATTCCTTTTATTACTAGTGAGTAAAATGACACACACACACACACAAAATTACTTTCTCTCACTAGTGAGTAAAATGACACACACCCACACAGTAAAATGACACACACATACAAAATTACTTTCTCTCACTAGTGAGTAAAATGACACACACACACACACAAAATTACTTTCTCTCACTAGTGAGTAAAATGACACACACACACACACACACACACAAAATTACTTTCTCTCACTAGTGAGTATGACACACTCACACACACACACAAAATTACTTTCTCTTACTAGTGAGTACAATGACACACACACACACACAAAATTACTTTCTCTTACTAGTGAGTAAAATGACACACACACACACAAAATTACTTTCTCTCACTGGTGAATAAAATGACACACACACACAAAGTTACTTTCTCTCACTAGTGAGTAAAATCAAACACACAATTACTTTCTCTCATTAGTGAGTAAAATGACACATGTTGCGTAATGTTGCGTAATGTTGCGTAATGTTGGGTTATGTTGGGTTATGTTGCGTAATGTTGGGTTATGTTGCGTTATGTTGCGTTATGTTGGGTTATGTTGCGTTACGTTGCGTTACGTTGCGTTATGTTGCGTTACGTTGCGTTGCGTTACGTTGCGTTACGTTGCGTTACCGTGCGTTACGTTGCGTTTGGTTGCGATACGTTGCGTTAGGTTGCGTTAGGTTGCGTAATGTTGGGTTATGTTGCGTTACGTTGCGTTATGTTGCGTTACGTTGCGTTACGTTGCGTTAGGTTACGTTGGGTTACGTTGCGTTACCGTGCGTTACGTTGCGTTTGGTTGCGATACGTTGCGTTAGGTTGCGTAATGTTGGGTTATGTTGCGTTACGTTGCGTTACTATGCGTTCCGTTGCGTTACGTTGCGTTACGTTGCGTTAGGTTACGTTGCGTTAAGTTGCGTTGCGTTAAGTAGGGTTACGTTGCGTTAAGTTTGGTTATGTTGGGTTATGTTGCGTTATGTTGGGTTATGTTGCGTTATGTTGGGTTATGTTGAGTTATGTTGGGTTATGTTGCGTTACGTTGCGTTACGTTGCGTAACGTTGCGTTACGTTGCGTTAGGTTGGGTTATGTTGGGTTATGTTACGTTGCGTTAAGTTGCGTTACGTTGCGTTAAGTTGGGTTACGTTGCGTTAAGTTTGGTTATGTTGTTTTATGTTGGGTTATGTTGCGTAATGTTGCGTTATGTTGCGTTATGTTGCGTTAAGTTGGGTTATGTTGCGTTACGTTGCGTTACGTTGCGTTACGTTGCGTAATGTTGCGTTACGTTGCGTTACGTTGGGTTACGTTGCGTTACGGTGCGTTAAGTTGGGTTACGTTGCGTTAAGTTTGGTTATGTTGTGTTATGTTGGGTTATGTTGCGTTATGTTGGGTTATGTTGGGTTATGTTGGGTTATGTTGCGTTACGTTACGTTACGTAGCGTTACGTTGCGTTACGTTGCGTTACGTTGGGTTACCTTGCGTTACGGTGCGTTATGTTGCGTTAGGTTGCGTTACGTTGCGTTGCGTTAGGTTGCGTTAGGTTGCGTTACGTTGCGCTGCGTTACGTTGCGTTACGTTGCGTTAGGTTGCGTTAAGTTGCGTTACGTTGCGTTACGTTGCGTTACGTTGCGTTTGGTTGCGATACGTTGCGTTAGGTTGCGTTAGGTTGCGTAATGTTGGGTTATGTTGCGTTACGTTGCGTTATGTTGCGTTACGTTGCGTTACGTTGCGTTAGGTTACGTTGGGTTACGTTGCGTTACCGTGCGTTACGTTGCGTTTGGTTGCGATACGTTGCGTTAGGTTGCGTAATGTTGGGTTATGTTGCGTTACGTTGCGTTACTATGCGTTCCGTTGCGTTACGTTGCGTTACGTTGCGTTAGGTTACGTTGCGTTAAGTTGCGTTGCGTTAAGTAGGGTTACGTTGCGTTAAGTTTGGTTATGTTGGGTTATGTTGCGTTATGTTGGGTTATGTTGCGTTATGTTGGGTTATGTTGAGTTATGTTGGGTTATGTTGCGTTACGTTGCGTTACGTTGCGTAACGTTGCGTTACGTTGCGTTAGGTTGGGTTATGTTGGGTTATGTTACGTTGCGTTAAGTTGCGTTACGTTGCGTTAAGTTGGGTTACGTTGCGTTAAGTTTGGTTATGTTGTTTTATGTTGGGTTATGTTGCGTAATGTTGCGTTATGTTGCGTTATGTTGCGTTAAGTTGGGTTATGTTGCGTTACGTTGCGTTACGTTGCGTTACGTTGCGTAATGTTTCGTTACGTTGCGTTACGTTGGGTTACGTTGCGTTACGGTGCGTTATGTTGCGTTACGTTGCGTTACGTTGCGTTACGTTGCGTTATGTTGCGTTACGTTGCGTTGCGTTACGTTACGTTGCGTTAGGTTGCGTTAGGTTGGGTTATGTTGGGTTATGTTGCGTTACGTTGCGTTGCGTTACGTTGCGTTAAGTTGGGTTACGTTGCGTTAAGTTTGGTTATGTTGTGTTATGTTGGGTTATGTTGCGTTATGTTGGGTTATGTTGGGTTATGTTGGGTTATGTTGGGTTATGTTGCGTTACGTTACGTTACGTAGCGTTACGTTGCGTTACGTTGCGTTACGTTGGGTTACCTTGCGTTACGGTGCGTTATGTTGCGTTAGGTTGCGTTACGTTGCGTTGCGTTAGGTTGCGTTAGGTTGCGTTACGTTGCGCTGCGTTACGTTGCGTTACGTTGCGTTAGGTTGCGTTAAGTTGGGTTATGTTGCGTTAAGTTGGGTTATGTTGGGTTATGTTGGGCTATGTTGCGTTATGTTACGTTATGTTGGGTTATGTTGCGTTATGTTGCGTTACGTTGCGTTACGCTGCGTTACGTTGCGTTCCGTTGCGTTACGTTGCGTAACGTTGCGTTACGTTACGTTGCGTTAGGTTACGTTGCGTTAAGTTGGGTTACGTTGCGTTAAGTTTGGTAATTTTTGGTTATGTTGTGTTATGTTGGGTTATGTTGGGTTATGTTGGGTTATGTCGCGTAATGTTGGGTTATGTTGGGTTATGTTGCGTTACGTTGCGTTACGTTGCGTTGCGTTACGTTGCGTTAGGTTGCGTTAGGTTGCGTTAGGTTGCGTTAAGTTGGGTTATGTTGGGTTATGTTGCGTTAAGTTGGGTTATGTTGGGCTATGTTGCGTTATGTTGCGTTATGTTGGGTTATGTTGCGTTACGTTGCGTTATGTTGCGTTGCGTTACGTTGCGTTCCGATGCGTTACGTTGCGTAACGTTGCGTTACGTTGCGTTACGTTGCGTTAGGTTACGTTGCGTTAAGGTTGGTTATGTTGTGTTATGTTGGGTTATGTTGCGTAATGTTGGGTTATGTTGAGTTACGTTGCGTTACGTTGTGTTACGTTGGGTTACCTTGCGTTACGGTGCGTTATGTTGCGTTACGTTGCGTTACGTTGCGTTGTGTTACGTTGCGTTGCGTTACGTTGCGTTAGGTTACGTTACGTTGCGTTGCGTTACGTTGCGTTACGTTGCGTTACGTTGCGTTAGGTTGCGTTAAGTTGGGTTATGTTGGGTTATGTTGCTTTATGGTGGGTTATGTTGGGCTATGTTGCGTTAGGTTGCGTTATGTTGGGTTATGTTGCGTTATGTTTCGTTATGTTGAGTTACGTTGCGTTACGTTGCGTTCCGTTGCGTTACGTTGCGTAACGTTGCGTTACGTTGCGTTAGGTTGCGTTAGGTTACGTTGCGTTAAGTTGGGTTACGGTGCGTTAAGTTTGGTTATGTTGTGTTATGTTGGGTCGTTAGGTTAGGTTAGGTTATGTTGCGTTACGTTGCGTTAGGTTAGGTTATGTTGCGTTACGTTGCGTTACGTTGCGTTAGGTTAGGTTACGTTGCGTTAGGTTAGGTTAGGTTAGGTTAGGTTAGGTTAGGTTAGGTTAGGTTAGGTTAGGTTAGGTTAGGTTAGGTTAGGTTAGGTTAGGTTAGGTTAGGTTAGGTTAGGTTAGGTTAGGTTAGGTTAGGTTAGGTTAGGTTAGGTTAGGTTAGGTTAGGTTAGGTTAGGTTAGGTTAGGTTAGGTTAGGTTAGGTTAGGTTAGGTTAGGTTAGGTTAGGTTAGGTTAGGTTAGGTTAGGTTAGGTTAGGTTAGGTTAGGTTAGGTTAGGTTAGGTTAGGTTAGGTTAGGTTAGGTTAGGTTAGGTTAGGTTAGGTTAGGTTAGGTTAGGTTAGGTTAGGTTAGGTTAGGTTAGGTTAGGTTAGGTTAGGTTAGGTTAGGTTAGGTTAGGTTAGGTTAGGTTAGGTTAGGTTAGGTTAGGTTAGGTTAGGTTAGGTTAGGTTAGGTTAGGTTAGGTTAGGTTAGGTTAGGTTAGGTTAGGTTAGGTTAGGTTAGGTTAGGTTAGGTTAGGTTAGGTTAGGTTAGGTTAGGTTAGGTTAGGTTAGGTTAGGTTAGGTTAGGTTAGGTTAGGTTAGGTTAGGTTAGGTTAGGTTAGGTTAGGTTAGGTTAGGTTAGGTTAGGTTAGGTTAGGTTAGGTTAGGTTAGGTTAGGTTAGGTTAGGTTAGGTTAGGTTAGGTTAGGTTAGGTTAGGTTAGGTTAGGTTAGGTTAGGTTAGGTTAGGTTAGGTTAGGTTAGGTTAGGTTAGGTTAGGTTAGGTTAGGTTAGGTTAGGTTAGGTTAGGTTAGGTTAGGTTAGGTTAGGTTAGGTTAGGTTAGGTTAGGTTAGGTTAGGTTAGGTTAGGTTAGGTTAGGTTAGGTTAGGTTAGGTTAGGTTAGGTTAGGTTAGGTTAGGTTAGGTTAGGTTAGGTTAGGTTAGGTTAGGTTAGGTTAGGTTAGGTTA